>OX438893.1:7620489-12620489 GCA_949316265.1 Diarsia mendica | reverse complement strand
CTGCAGGCCGAGCGCGTCGCTGCAGGCCGACTGCGCGCCCTACTGGCGTGTACAGCGCGTGGCTCCGGGCTGCCAGCGCGCTACTGTCGTGTTAAGCGCGTCACTCCACAGTGCCAGCGCGCCCCACAGGCGCAGTTGTGTGCGGCACTCCACGGTGCCAGCGCGCCCCACAGGCGCAGTTGTGTGCGGCACTCCACGGTGCCAGCGCGCCCCACAGGCGCAGTTGTGTGCGGCACTCCACTGTGCCAGCGCGCCCTACAGGCGTAGTTGTGCGTGGCACTCCCCCGTGCCAGCACGCCCCACTGGCGTTGTGAGACACGCTATCAAGGAGACAGCGAAGACTCAGCCGCCTTGTTGGAAGCTGACGAGGACGTCAGAGCGTCAGGAGAGGCCGTGTTGGCTCAAAGTCACGCCATCAGCCAGTAGCCGTGCGGTTAGCGTCCGGTCGACGTGCGGCAACCGACAGAAGTTCATAAAACGAGGCGAGCGGCGGTGCAACGGTCACTTTTTGCTTGGACGGCGCTCGGAAAGGACTTGCTACCCGACTATTATCGTGTGCTTTGCTAATTTTGGTTTAAGTTTTGCTCGTGTACTGATTATTCCATTTGCTAGTGCTATTTCTATTTGATTATTGTTTAAAATGTTTGTCTTGATATTTTTGTAAAAGTGTAATTCAAAAGATATTAAACATTGTTTATTTTGTTCACGTATTTCACTTCTGATTCCTAATAATATAATATTATGTTATAATGACAAGCTATTCAAATAGTCCAACAACCAGTGCGTTCCACCATAGATCATAAAACTCTTGATACATATCTAATGCTACTTTCGGAGTATCACTAATAATAAATGAACCACCTGGGACTTCTGCGAAAACATGAGATCTATACTCCCTTGTCACATCTTTCACTCCACCTCATAAAATTGGATGAAGGTTTTCCATAGAATATAAATCGCCAATACGCAATGGGACTGCTAAAACACCGACAGGGATGGTATTCCAGATGTTTTCGGGTGATATATTTTATTCCGTATTTGCCGAAGAAACGTGACAATCCCGCGGGAAGTGCAATAAATGTCCGACATTGTTGAATGTTCCATCGAGATTGAGAAGGGTTCTCGTCTTGTTCATTGTTTAAACAATACTCGTTTGAAACTGTTAAATAAAAGGCGTGTGCTCGATGATACAACATTTATTGGAGACTGATCATAGACAACCCAAGCGTTCACTAGAGAACCATAGTGTTACTCTATGAACGAACTGTTAAGGTGGGTACACACACAACACCTCTACCCTTAAATTACAAATATAATAACGAAAGAAGAAACTAAAAATCTAACTCTTCAACATCTAATACTGGTTAGCTAAATCTATAAGCTAAGTACACAAAGTTCCAAGATAACTTAACAAGTGTGATAACAAACTTAAGAACCTGCTTTACCCTTAAGAATAAACATTTTATAATAAAAGAAAAACTAACAATGTTTTTGACTTCTTATTATAACATCAAATACAAATTAACTTAACATTATGTAACCGAGTACACATAAAGTTACAAGTAAATTAAACAGGTGTGACAATCAACTTAACCAGCTCTTTTCCTAAAACGCTACATTATCCGAATATGTATAAAGTATCTTAATCTATTTCGTCATGCCACCCGTATCGTACTGGCGGTCTACGCACTCTTACTGTACGGTTCCTCGTTGTGATAACATTACCAGAATCCTCCCTATTGGTCGACACATTGGGTAGTCTTGGTGAACTACTAGATGCTTCTGCGGCAACATCTTGTGCCACCCCGACTGTTGGTACTACTGGTGGTGGGGACGAAACTCCACCTAAACTACCTTCTCCCGACCTTACTTCACCTACACTTCGATCTAGATCCTCGCCACTAGTCATGGGAAAAGATAATGATTTACGTGAATGTATATTGTTTTCCAACTGTCTCGTAACCTGGTCTAGCCCTGTCTCTTTCCTGGGAATACCTACATTTTCCGTCACCCTTATTCTCAGCTGATCGACATGTCTGTGAATTTCCGTTCCTACGTCTGATTTAATGGAGTAATTTGTATTACCTAACCGTTTCATGATCGTTCCAGGTACCCATTTATCTGAGCCTCTACTGTATTCGCGATACCAAACACGAGCCCCCGGCTCGAGTTCGCGCTGTGTGCCGCCCGCGTCTCGCTCACTACGAGCTTGGCGTGCAGCGACCTGCGATTCTCGTTCTGGTTTTAGGTTATCCAACCTCATACGAAGACTACGACCCTGTAACATATTAGCTGGACTATCCCCAGTAGTAGCGTGTTCAGTGTTCCTGTAGGCCAAAAGAAACCTAGTCAGAGCTAATTCAACATTAAGATTCTGTTTGAACGCTTTCTTTATCGTACGTTTACAAATTTTTACCGCGCTTTCAGCTGCACCATTGGAAGCTGGGTGATACGGAGCTGTAAAAGTGTGTTCTACACCATTATGTTTTAGGAAATGTTGAAATTCTATGCTCGAAAAAGGAGGGCCGTTGTCACTAACAGTTTGTTTTGGAAGACCAAATTGCGACCACAATCTTCGTAGTACATTGATAACTGCTTGTACTGTAGTTCTTTCCATTCGGACTGCTTCTATCCATTTTGAGCAGGAATCTACAATAATTAGATAGGTCAAACCACCTATAGGCCCTAAAAAATCCAAATGAAGCCTGGACCAGGGACGTGACGGCCAAGGCCACGAGCGTGGCACGTGTGCAGGCGGTGCGTCGGCTACAGCTGCACATACTGCACACGAGCGACATGCCGCCTCCAGAGCTTCGTCTACTCCCGGCCACCACACGTAACTACGAGCTAGTGACTTAGTTTTTACTATTCCCATGTGTACCTCGTGAAGTTCCGAAATTACTTTTTCACTCCTCTTGCTTGAAAAGAACATCATAATAGCATACCAGAGCGGGCCTAAAATTGCATATATTGCCCTAGGGCTAAAAGTAAATCTCGTACGACAACTTGTTCAGCCAGCTGGTGCGTAATTTAGTTTCAAGTAAAAAAAATGTTTTATTTTTAAAAATGGAACTAAACGCGCTGAATGCCGAACTCTTTGGTAGAATGTGTGCGTTGCATTGCAGCTACAGAAGAAATAAAAAAAAGGCATTGGCGCGATTTTTTTGGAATTGTATTATTAAATTGAATTTAATTTTTAATAAAATAAACTCATATTGAACATGGTTATTTTATTTTCTCGCAATCGTAGTGAAAAGTACAGTGTAACACACGGCGCTAAAATCCCACTATAACTCGGTTCCTATTTACTACCTCGCTAAAGCTCGGTAGTAAAACTACCTCGTATATAATGGGTCATTTTAGGCCCTTGTATTACAATGTACTATTGTCCTACATGACAACGGTATAACTACGCGATGACCCCACATAACACAGCCCATTTCACAGTATAATTCGTTCTTTCTATTAAAATATGGCTTCAGTTCTTTTATTTCAACCTCTGCTGGCCAACCATCCATTATAAAGCTTAAGAGGAAATGCGAGTGCTGTCTCTTTCTACTATCGCTGTCTCTCTCCGTCCTCCTGCCCACAAATTCGTGCGATAAGGACAACTATAGAAAAAAGTTAGAATTCGAGGTTTGGCTCTCGCCTATTTCCTCCTCCAATATTGAACCAATTTAAAAGATATTTTAGACAATGAATAAGGAGGTTATATACTACGCCGCTATTTTTTTCTTTTTTCGTTAATAGTTGTCAAATTTGTACACTAGGACTCTGTTAACAGCGATCTAAACAAGCAATTTTGAGCATTTTTTGAGGGTTCTAGTGCTTATAAAAATAATTTATCACCAAAAAGGAAAACATAGGGGCATAGAAATAGTTAATATTTATTATTCTGTAAAAAACCATTGCTCTAGGGTCATTAACCAAAAAGAAAACAGGCGAGAGCGTTTGTATGGAGAAAAGACCACTCGCGTTTCCTCTTAATACGCGACTTAGAATTGGGTCATGTTTTGTTTCTTTTTTAAGTATTTTATAATCTAACGACAGAGCTTCAGTTGCAAAGTGCAAATATGTTTGCTCTGGTAAAACTTGTTCTTCTGCTACAGTCTCCTTTTTTTGTGAGTCAATTAAACGTGAGAGACAGTCAGCTGTATTTTTGTCCGTTTTGACATATTCTATAGAAAAATCATAGGCCGATAATTTAATTGCCCAGCGTTGTAAACGACTTGCTGCTGCGCTTGGAATACCTACATTGGGCCCAAATATACTAACAAGTGGTTTGTGATCAGTCCGAAGTACGAACTTCCTCCCGTATAGGTACTGATGGAATTTCTCAATTGCGAATACAATCGCCAAGGCCTCCTTGTGAATTTGACTGTAGTGTAGCTCATGAGTGGTAAGTGAGCGCGAGGCATACGCAACAACACGTTCCTCACCTCCTGGTTCACGCTGTGCCAGAACGGCGCCTATCCCGCGCCCGCTTGCGTCTACTGTTAATACAGAATCCTTACCCATATCAAAGTGTGCTAGCGCTTTTGTGCTACACAATAATTTTTTTATTTGTATAAATGCTGAATTTTGTTCTGGTCCCCATTTCCAATGCTTTCCTTTTTTTAAGAGTTGGTACAGAGGCGATAGCTGCATACTCAAATTTTTTATGAACTTCCCATAAAAAGTTACCATTCCTAGAAATGATTTCAATTCTGTGACACTGTTTGGATGGGGCATGGTTGCAATAGCCTTTACTTTGTCTGGGTCTACCCTTACACCATTCTCATCAATAATAAAACCTAAGTATTTTACTTCTCTTGCTAAAAATTCGCATTTATTTTTTTTAATTTTTAAGCCGTTTGTTTCTAGTATTTGCAACACCTCTTTTACTGAATTTAAATGGCTGACCAAATCCTTACTTTTTATCAAGATATCATCAAAAAAAACTATCACATTTGGATTATCCTTGAACAAATCTACCATAAATTTTTGAAATATACCGGGGCTTGAGGATAGGCCATAAACCAAACGATTATACTTAAATAATCCCCTGTGTGTATTGATAACTGTATAATTTCTAGAGGGCTCTGATAAAAGTACCTGGTTATAGGCTTGCGATAGATCTAATTTTGTAAAAAAGACATTCCCGCTAAGGTTACTGAATAAATCTTCCATTTTTGGAATCGGAAATCTGTCGATCGCTAAAACTCTGTTCAGGGTTACCTTATAATCAGCACATATTCTTAGGCCCCCGTCAGCTTTACGTACCACGACTAGTGGCGTGGCCCAGTCGGAATGGTCCACCGGTTCAATAACCCCACTTTGTAGCATGGCATCCAGCTCGGCATCGACGCGCTCGCGCAGCGCATAAGGTAGAGGCCGCGCGCGACAAAATGTGGGCACCGCGCCGTCCCGCACACGCAGCTCTGCCATACCCCCCGTAAATTTACCCAATGTGCCGTCAAATAGGGATTCATGCCTGGAAACAATTTTACTGATTATTTTGTCATTGTTAACTTTGCAATGAGTTGTATTCTGTTCAGCTAGCAAATGGCATTTAGATATTTTAATAGGTATATTTAGTTCAGCTAACCATTGCCGGCCCATTAAGTTTGAGGATCCTTTGTCCAGAATATACAGATCTAATGTTTTAATTACACCATTATAACTAACAGATGTTTCTATGAATCCTATAGGTTGAACAGTTGAGCCATCATAAAACTTAATTTTCAAATTGCATCTGTTCAAGTACATGTTGCTGAACAATTCATCTACACACTTTTGCTGATGCAGGATAGGGCTGATCCCGTATCTATTTCCATCTTTAGTAAACAATTTTGTACCTTGAGAGTTATACCCACCGGTTTATACTTGCTCAATGACATTTGGTGCATGGGCTCCTCATCGTCCTCATCGTCCACGTTGGCCTTGCTTCCATTAGCTTCCTCATCCAATGAGTACAAGTGAGCCCCTTCCCGGCTACCTCGGGCACCGCGCTGACCGCGCCCTGCTCGCCTCCACGTTGTGCGCCCGCTCGTACTACGGCTGCTTCCGCGCCCTCCACGTGAGGCTTTGTTATGTTGACTTTCGGCCGATCCCGCCGATTTACTTTGTTTCGTCTCATTGTATCCCGGGCACATCCTCCTCAAATGACCGACTTCGTGACACCCACTGCACACGAATTTCTTGTATTTACAGTCACTCGCCTTGTGTTTATTATCGCCACACTTTGAGCACTCTTCAAGTTTGTTTAGTTTTTCCGTTGCTTCCGTACTACGCTCAACAGCAATGGCGTCTCGTTCCGCTGCTTCTAATGACAGCGCTAAGCTCACCGCTCGATTATATGTGAGATCTTCCTCAGCGAACAGTCTTTGGCGGATTATATCGCTTTTTATGCCACAGACTAATTGATCGCGCAAGTTTTCATCTAACGTTGTCTGAAATTTGCAGTTTTTCGACAACTTTTTAAGCTGCGAGACATATTCCGCCACCGATTCTTCCATATTTTGCTGACGCCGCTGTCGGAACCTAAACCTCTCGGCTAAAATTGATGGTGTTGGCTGCAGATGTGCAGCCATTAACTCCACTGCTCTGTTAAGCGTCAATTCAGCGGGTTTTATTGGACTCGCCAATGATGACAGGAGCTCATAGGCCTCCTCCCCCATCATAGAAATCAGCGTGGGCAGTTTGAGCTCGGTTTTCACATTGTTCACTAAAAAATACATCTCTAGTCGCTCTACATACGCGGACCAGTTCCCCGTTGTAACGTTGAACTCACGTACCTGTCCCACCGACATTTTCCTCGGTTTATCGCTATTTCACTATTGATATTGATTTTAATTTTCCTCGTCGCCACTGTTAAATAAAAGGCGTGTGCTCGATGATACAACATTTATTGGAGACTGATCATAGACAACCCAAGCGTTCACTAGAGAACCATAGTGTTACTCTATGAACGAACTGTTAAGGTGGGTACACACACAACAGAAACCTAGCCTTTAGCCCCACTATTTCATTTTGTGAAGTGGCTATTCACACCGGTTGTAGTGGTGCTCTCAGGCTTACTTATTTTTGTATTGTTATGGTTTTTCTTTTTTTAAGGCGTTTTACTAACACTTTTTATTTTTAACACAAAGATGTTAAAAGAGAGATATAAATTTTAAATATGCAAAAGCATAATACATAAAATTATATTCCAAATTTCCAATCAAACTACATTAGACTAGCTTCTGCCCGCGACTTCGTACGCGGATCCTGTTGCTTATGCCAGCAACGAAGGGGTCGTCAAAATCGAAAATCTGAAACGTGTGATGTAGAATTAAGGACGGGAAAACAACAGGATGAGCGAGACGATTGGAGACGTTCCAGATCTTTCATTTTTGTAAGTCCACAAGAAATGCCCATCGGACTAAACAACTTTTGCTAAGACGTCATTACTTAATATGTTATAATGTCGCTGGGCTTTGGAGTTCCACAACAGGTGTTCCAGATATGCAAATTTATTCTCACAGCAGAAAATGCTCCTCACGTGGAGTATTTTTTGCTTAGTCACCATTTTTATATCTCTTATACTTTAGCTGACAGATGCGTAGATACGCTGAGAACTCAAGCGCAATTCTCTATCAGTGAACGTCTCTGACTGGCGGGACAATGCGTGACGTTCACGATCAGCGGACAGTCGCGCATCATGTTCCTCGCTTGTCTCTAGAGACCTAGAAGCAGATGCGTAGATACGATGAGAACTCAAACGCTCCTCAATCTTTTAACTCCTTTGGAACGTTGGGAAAGATTTGACCTCTTTCTAGGCATAGTTATAGTTTTATTTATTTATTTATGCAAGGTAGAGATATAGATGCAAGGTGGAGTAGTTGGTTTCCGAAGTTACTTGATCAATTAAAATCTAAGTGACTGCTCCCCTGTGTTACCGGGTAGGCTACCGTGTCACGAAGATAAATGGAAAAGGAAAGCCCGAAGGCATATTTATTCGATAAAATAAAATAATAAATGGGAGTTTTGGCCAGTAGAGTCAAATTTTCAATGATTCATCGAATTTTCATCGAAAATCAGTCCTAAACTGTTACCGCCTTCAGTGCGTGGAGGTACTCCCAGCTTACGTTATTTTATAGTTATACAGTGAAATTAGTGATAGCTTTGATTTCCACATCAGATGTTCCAGATCTTCAATTTTTCTACGTCAACAGAGAGTGCTTATCAGGCTGAACAACTCTTGCTAAGACGTCATTCCTATATTTCTTATAGTGTAGCTGGGCTCTTGGAGTTCCACATGAGGTGTTCCAGATCTTCAAATTTATTCTCTTAGCAGAAAATGCTCATCACGCGGAACAATTTTTGCTATGGTACCATTTTCGCATCTCTTATAGTTTAGCTGGTCTGTTGCGGTTCCGCATCAGGTGTTCAAGTTTCCAAGATAAATTATAGCCTATATGTTGCACAGACTTAATACCTATACAACAAAAAAAAACATTCAAATCCGTCAAGTAGTTCCGAAGATTAGCGTGTACAAACAAACAGACAAACAGACAGATTTTTTTTTTTTGGATTCGTGCTCTACTACTGCTTCTAAACCCCCCTCAATTATAATTTTTTGAATATATTCAACGTACAGACACAGTTTTTTTACTGTTTTATTATAATGTATAAAATAATAATAGTTATGTATAAACCCTTAATATGGCAAAGGGAATATAGGTAATATATTTCCCACCATGTTTTTCACCTCAAAAATTAAATATTTTTTTTCTGTTAGGTATTCTGTGATTGTACAGAGCTTATTTAAAGACATATCAATCACTCATTAAATATTCAAAAAACAAAAAAAAAGTTAAAAAACTTAAAATTTATTTTCTACCAATTAAACCTATGCCAATTTACCCATAATTTCAGATTGCCAGATCGTTCTGCCTTATTAAGGGATAATGTATAGGTAGATTAATATTTATATAAAATACATCCATATCCTTACATAGTATAAAACAAAGTCGCTATTTTTGTCTGTTTGTCTGTATGCTTAAATCTTTAAAACTACGCAACGGATTTTGATGCGATTTTTTTAATAGATAGAGTGATTCAAGAGGAAGGTTTTAGTATATAATTTGAACGACATCCACGCGGGTGAAGCCGTCAGCTAGTATAATATAATAGATGTAATTGATATTTCTGCATGGGCACTTAAATGACAAAAAAAATATTTATCTGATATACCTTGATCCATATAAAATAAAATTACCATTGAAACCAAAAAATCAAAATAAATTACCATCATTTTATAAGGTAACGTTAAAATCAGAATCAAACTAAAAAACACGTTATAAGCAGCGGAAAAAGTAGTTTAGTAATAACATTAATTAAACTACTAAACGGTTCACCAATGTTGGTAGAACCTTTATCGTTTAATAACATCAATATTGTTTACTTAGAAACCATCATCCGTACAAAATCGGCTGAACAGATGAACTCGATCGACCGTTTATCATGAAATTGGGACTCATATCCCGTTCCATGATTGTTTTCGCAAGTTAATCAAATGGAAACTCTACGAGTACTGGTAAATTGTGTTTGAACCCTTGTTTACAAATATCTATTAATTGTTTGTGTAAACTGTTGGGGTGCCCTAACGAGTTAATAATGATTCTTAAAGGCTGTTAAAAGGGAATCTCGATCTAGGGTTGGCCTTTGATGGCACTTAATTTGTGTTTGATTCTCGTGCTTGATGATAGTGATATTCGAAAACAGTATATTTTGATACAAGTGCGGAAACTTTGTTATTGCAATCGAGGCGGCACTCACACCCGAGCTGCAGGCACGTGCTATGGAGCCGAAAACTACAGTAGCACGTGCCCACGTGTTTCAAACAACGTTTTTGAATACACTTTTGAAGAACTAAAATAGTAGAATGAAAAGTATTCCTGTCGTGAATTAAAATAATGTTCAATTCGTACAGCTATTTAGGTTCTTTTACGAAAGTATATCTCAGGTTTTTCCAAAATCCAGTCAAAACCTACGACGCGTAAATAACCAAAGAATCAGAACAAACAAAATAGTGAAACATTTAATAATTATACCGATCACAAAAGAAACCAACAAAGAGCCATCCTCCAATTTATCGAACATTTCGGAGATGGCTCGCCATTCATTTGTAGTTTATTGTTACATCCGCTGACGCGCGGAAAGAAGTCTTTGACCTACGTTAACCTCTGTCCATTTCCCTTTCAAAGACAGACTTGGCCCAATTTAAGTCAAATGAAAAGGAAAATAAGGAAATTTCCTTCAGTACAAAAAGCTGCGAAATAATATGGGAGTAGGGCAGCAAGATGATGGCAAAAAGCTGCTAGAAAGAATTTCTTAGCTCTTAGTATCTAATAGTTGTTTGCCTTTGTTTTTGTATCGTAATGCGCTTCTGCAGAGCATGAGCTTCCATCGAGAGACTAGACATACTGCAAGTTATCACCCCCATACCTTGTCGATGTTCCACACACTCGTACGAAGCGCTTTGCTAAATCTTTTATTATGCGCACAGCCAAGGAGTGGAACTATGCCTGCGTCGGTTTTTCCGAGTTCATAATAACCCTAATCTATTTAAGTCACGAGTAAATAGGCTTCTTCTGGGTAAGCTCGTTCCATCGTCGACCTCGTGTCTGCCCTTAGAGCAAGATTGAAAGAAAGAAAAAAATAATATTTATTTGTGGTCGAAATATGAGATACAATCAAAAGCAGTAAACATTCAACTAATATTAAAAAATAGGTACAAAAAAGAAAAACAACAGTATAAGTTTAAGTACTTACATAAAAAATGGAACACAAAAAAAAACATTTTTACAGATTACATGTCGTAACTGCGATAAAGAGGTTACCCACTCAGCATGGTGCTGGAGTATGGACCGTATGGAGACCCACAGCACAGCGCTGGGTTTCAGTGGTCACCCGTGGAAAAAAAAACGTGCGAAAGCCAAGACAGTTTTTATGTTTTAATATTGGGTAATACTAGAAAATTTAATAAGCAGTGAAATATAAGTAAGACTACAATAAATTGTTATGAGCTAAAATAATAGTTACAAAAAATAAATAACGAAATCGAAACGAAAACTAAAAGTATGATCTGCATGAACAGAACAGACATTTAAATGAAAAAAATAAGGTAAATTTTGAGTGATACCGTGTTTTGTGGTCAAGAGTATGCCCATAACAAATTAAAAAAAAATGACGTCTTGAATTCGATTTCCGGGTAAGTGTGACTGTTTTTCAGGAGGAAGTAGTCATTAGCCCATAGGATATTCTGGTCAGTAATTTGATAAAAACATTTTGACCGTGTGGATGTTGCAATTTTATAGTAGGTAAATAGCTGTTTTATTTGACTATCAACAAAAAAACTTGTTTGAAATGTTGTACTGAACTCGTGGATATCGTTTGTGTATCGATGTCCTTTCCACCCAGTATATTAACAACATGAGTTTTTCTAATGTTTCTATTAAACGCATGACGCATGCCAAGTTTCGCCAGTTTATTTAATTCAACCCTGTTTATAGTGCTTACAAGAAACCTACAAGTCTCTTAAGTAATCTGTTACCAGACCTAAAAGCACCGCCAAGCCTCGTTAAGTTGTAAAACAATTAAACCTAAGAACTTTACATGAAGGCATGCTCATAATAAGGCTAGAACTACCACCAAGGATATAACAAACACAAAGGAGTCTACGTGGCCAACTTAAGAAAGCTCTAGACTATTAAGGAGGATTATATTTCTTAGCATGATTCTGTCTTTCCAAGGAAAAACATCACTTAATCCAATTATACACAAAGGTTATTTTTAAAACACATTGGGTTAAATTTATAGATCAACTAGCCAGTGTGATACGCCATATCAACTAGTGTGTACATTTCGAAAAACAAAGCAAGCCTGTTCGAGCTGATAGTATCTTTAAATCTAAATAAATAACGATCCTTTTTAATTAAGCCCATTTAAGTAGACGTTTATTTATCTCTTTGTTTTTGGGGTACGACACACCTGGTACGTGTGGCTGAAAGATAGAACTTTCAGTTACAAGAGTTCGTAAACAAGTTCTGAAACTCCTGAATATTGATTTTCATGAAGAAAATTATAGCAAATGTTTGTGAGTTTTGTAATTGTGTTGTCTCCAATAACCAGCACTGATTTAAGATTGTTTTCGTTTATCGTTTGTGAAATCATATTATTACTTCATGACGTCACGCTTGTTTCACCCAAATGGTTAGACAGCGGTCTGCCATGTAAAAAACTCTTTCAGTAAATAATAATAAAAAAAACCCGACCACGAATATTAAAAATTAATAAAGAACTGTTTGACTGTAATCTAAACGTATATATTGACTAAAACTATAATATGATATACATATTTGTAATGTGCTCGCCAAGACCTTACATTTGATATCAAATATGCTATGATTATCTCAATTTAATATTTTATGAGGTAAGTTTTTGAAATTTAAACTTCGTCATAATTAGTATTTATAAAATTTATATAGCCTATGTCACCCGGGCTATTCTTACAAATCTATTGACACCTCATTTATTAAAATCTGTTCAGTGGTTTAGGCGCTACGGTGGAACATATATACACTGCCAAATCATTACCCTTCCTTTTGGCTTTGCCGTAGTCGGGTAAAAAAGTATATTGACACCTTTGCATTTTCAAGACATTTCACAGAGGTAGGTACATTGAATTTTGGGAAAAGACTGCACAATAGTGAAAAACTTTTACCCCTTTTTTCTTTTTTTGGGGGTCGGGAAATCATCAAATGACCCCAGCTCTGGGCAGAGCGGTAGGGAGTGTTAGACTTCTTCTGACTAAAAACCACGAATGCCCTTTTTGTCGAAGCCACAGTATCTCTTTCGAACAACCCGCAGCCCCGACGGGGAAACCTTTACTCCTTGACTTAAGATTCAGTTTTCTACTGTAACTTCGTGTACAAAATAATATAAAAAAAAATATAAAAAATAAAAACAAATCTTTTTTACCTTTAAGTGGTCGTAATAATATCATTCGTCAAAAGCACTGCTACTGAAAGTATACTGTGAACACTAAAGTGCTATTTAAATTTCAGTACAAAATCTAAACCATTTAGGTACCTACTTTAATTTATTTATAAAATATTTAAAGTTTTAAATAAACCGAAATACTCAGCAACATCCCGTTTGTTACTTTTCCGGTTCGTCAATTAAAGAAAATAATCATATATGTGCCCTTACTTACTACTATTGTGATCTTCATACATTGAATCTCGTCATCTATTTCAGGGAAACTCGAATAAATGACGTCTAACATACGAAAGGGCAAAGTTTCAAATTAACATACATCTTTACCATATTATTATGCCTTTCTAAGAAAATTTACATGAGCAAGAAGAACTTGAACTTATTACTTAGTGTGGCGACTAGCGACATCTATCGCAACACCTGCGTACTAACAACGATTGACAGAAATCCTACATCGCGCTATCAACTTTATCCGCGACATAAGCCTATATAGGAGTTCCCGACTTACAACTGTCGGGCAGTCAGCCCGCCGGACACAACACCCGTCCGGCCGGAGGATCCTCCCTTTTCAATGGGGGATGAGGAACTTTACACCCTGTTCCTCTACCCCCCAAACTGGTGACCCCGAGCATGAACGTCAGCGCAGCCTTCGTGCAACTACTTCAGACGTCGTCACCACTTTTTTTTTTTGGTGGGTGGAAAATCATCGAATGACCCCCCCCCCCCCCGCTCTTGGGCAGAGCGAAGGGGAGTGTCAGACTTCTACTGACTAAAAACCGAACCCATGTTCCTTCTTTGCCCTTGCGCCGAGGCCACGTAATCTAGTACAAAATACCGCGGCCACCACCGTCACCACTTCCCCTTCGCCTTCGAGCAGCGAGTCATACCGTCAGCCAGCAGCCACGGCTTCATGGGGTATCCTGTCCACGGTCCACCAGCATGCAGCGGAAGCGCATTCCTGGACATCACCCCCAGCCTCATCAGCAACTTTGGCACAGCACACTGCACTTCGGCCGGTCAGCAAGAGACGCACTTCTCTCCTGGTCGACGCAGCAGCCAGCCACAACGCAGCACTGCATCACTCCGACTCACTGGAGCTAATATGCAGCATCACCCCGACTCACTGGGGCATCACCGCAGACAGTTCCGACTCACCGTGAACTATGCGGCATCCGGTTCCGACTCACTGGAACCTTCCACTGGCTGACAAGCGCCAAGACTTAACCTGCTTTCGACCTCCGGTCTCGGAGGGGAGTGATGTGGCGACTAGCGACATCTATCGCAACACCTGCGTACTAACAACGATTGACAGAAATCCTACATCGCGCTATCAACTTTATCCGCGACATAAGCCTATATAGGAGTTCCCGACTTACAACTGTCGGGCAGTTAGCCCGCCGGACACAACACCCGTCCGGTCGGAGGATCCTCCCTTTTCAATGGGGGATGAGGAGCTTTACACCCTGTTCCTCAACCCCCCAAACTTAGTAAAAAATAAAAATAAAGTATAATATTTAGGTGAGAAAAATGTTTCAAAATTGGCCGTCAAAATTCTAAGAAGACGACAGCAAAGTAAGCTTGAAAAGCTTTTAAAATGTTTGCTTCGAAAGCAACCGGATATTTTAACAGCGATTAATATGATAGAATGTTAAAAATCTGCTTTAAAAGTGACAGCTACTTGTCTAAAGGAAGGTGCAAAGATACTTGAAATACCCTTTTACTGACATTAACACTGCATGTTTTCATAAACACTGAAGTACTTTGAAATGCAATATTTAGGTTGTGCATATTGAGCGTTCTTCAAAAATGACTTTTACTTTACTTTAAAGTAAAGGAATTACTTAATTTCAACTCTTGTTGATAATAATGTCATTTTACTCTTAACTTATAAGTCTTAGTCTCGAAAATTATATAAGTACAAAAGCTTCACCGCGGAAAGCGGGAACGGATTCTATTTCCTCGAAATAATTCTGGAGTTAGAGTTAACAACGTGGAAAGGGAAAGCAAATAAAAGTAGAGATTTCCTTAATATCTCAAACAAACTTTTAACAGTTCCTTTACTTAATAATCTTGGAACGTGTTACTACCGCACCAAAACTGGGCTAGGATTTACTTCTCATTATGGTGGAAAAGTAAACGAAAAAAAAAAGATTTTTAAACTGACAGAAACTAGAAATATCGGGAATTCATATGTAATAAATAATAGGCATGGTAAAAATTCAGTTTTTAGTGTTAATGATTGAACGATAATACGTGAAGAAGGTAAAGAAGTGGTAAGTAGAGGGTGCCCCTCTGAAACATTGCTACTCTGTACCGTGACTTGCTTGCACTTTAGATCATGGTACAGACTATAGAGTCGGTCTTGTAACGTACCTACAAAGGTTTTGTTCAACCGATGCGTACAGATTGCGAACATGTCTCTAGATACTGTACTCAGGTATCTGTTGGTGTCCGGTGTCCACGTGCATGTCCTTAACCGAACCGCAATTCGTTTGCACTATAGTTTGGCTGAATCTTGACTTGGGTATATTTAGTATTTTTTTTTTTTCAGGAAGTCAGAAAACTTGATTGTTTGTTTTGAAAAACGCTTTTACTATATTTTCATCAAAGGTCTAATTTTTTATAGTACACGACAAAGTATCCTGTTAAAGCTTTACGCTACAAAAGAATAGAAGCTAATAATAATAATATAATATTCCACAACTATCACACAACGCCATCTAGTCCCAAGCTAAGCAGAGCTTGTGTTATGGGTACTAGACAACTGATAAACATACTTATATATTTCTAAATACATACATAAAATGATCGTGCTCATCACACAAACATTTGTCCTGGGTGGGAATCGAACCCACGACCTCCGGCATAGCAGTTAGGGTCACTAACCACTAGACCAACAGGCCAGTCAACTCCGTCAGGCCAGGAAGCTCAACAAGCAACCTTTCAATAAACGTGAGAACAATAAGTCCTGTAATATAGCAAGCAAAGTTAAGTCGCTTATGTCAGGTAAAAGGGATAGACTTGGAATAAGGATCACGTCGCACGTTATCAGATATCACTGAAATGTATAGAATAATATCAAGAACTCGTTGCCAAATAATAACAGCCCTTCGGGGTGATCTTCAAGTTAAACCCCGCTTGCCTACGAATGGTCCGTGGATGGGTGAACACCCATACATACCGAGTTTCATCCATGCTTTTTTTTTGTGGGTGGAAAATCATCAAATGACCCCCCCCCCCCCCCGCTCTTGGGCAGAGCGAAGGGGAGTGTCAGACTTCTAGGTACTGGCTAAAAACCGAACCCATGTTCCTTCTTTGCCCTTGTGCCGAGGCCAAGTCATCTCGTACTAAAATCCGCGGCCCCGACGGGGTTTCATCCATGCCTCGGAAATCAAGTTAAGCCGTTGCTCCCATATCATTTCATTTGATTGGCTATCATTCGAAGATCATTGACAGTCTGTCTTACCAAGGGGTATCATTTTCCGGGGCTGCGGGTTGTTCGAAAGAGGCACCGCGGCCTCGACACAAAGGGCTAAGAAGGAACATGGGTGGTTTTTAGTCAGTAGAAGTGTGACACTCCCTACCGCTCTGCCCAGAACGAGAGGAGTCATTTGATAATTTCCCACCCGTCAAAAAAAAACAAACTAATGGGGTATTATTTTACCGAATACTATTTTTTTTTATTATTTTTTTTTATTTTTTTTTCCGCGAGCCGGAAGACGTTGCGCTGGAAGGCCTCCCACTAGGTGGACCGATGACCTGGTCAAGGTTGCAGGAAACCGCTGGATGAGAGACGCACGGGACCGGTCAATGTGGCGACGCCTGGGGGAGGCCTATGTTCAGCAGTGGACGTCTTTTGGCTGAAATGATGATGATGATGATGATTTTTTTTTCTTTTTCTTTTTTTTAAAAGTTGCCCCACACTAGAAATTTCTCCTTGAATTGGAATTGGTTCCGTACGCAATACATTGGTTGTGGAGCTGCGGACACCAGCTCGTTATTCAATACAATACAACACTAATTGGGTTGTGCAGTTCTAGACAGGCAGCGGCTCTGTGTAAAATACTGGAACCCAGTTGGATCCAGTTAGACTGGAAGCTGACCCCAACATAGTTGGGAAAAGGTTGGCAAATGATGATGACAGAACTGAATAAAATAGTCGCAGAACTAGATTATTATAGCTGAAAATATTATTGCAATGAAATTTTCTTTCGAACGGGTTTGCTGTATAATGTATGTAGCTTTTGATGATACGAGACATGTACGACTACGCATATTAAGTACCTAATTAGGTAGGAATACGACGTAACATTGTCTATGTTTGCCTATAAGGAGTAGGTATTGACTATAGACGGTAGGTATCACACCCAGACGGCAGCTCTTAATTTATTATTATTAACCGAACACAAACATAGAGTGCCTTGTCACTCCGATCCAGCCTGTCCTTTTGCTGCCCTCTCTAGTGACGACCTAAGCCGTGACACGTGCCGCGCCAGGGGTGTTTTTGGATCATTCCCACTAGTTCTACTGCGCAGTCCTACGATAGAACTAGTGGTAACAAAAACTAATAAACAATTTATAATAGAACTAATGGGACTCAAGTTTCTCATTCGTTCTATCACATAAGTTAGGGTACAAATACGGCGGATTACACTCAAGCCATCCACAGGATAGTCCGGTTTTGTAACCGAACTATCCTGTGGATGGCTTGAGTCAGAAGCCAGCCTCATAGTCTACTAGCTTTTGCCAGCGGCTTCGCCCGCGTGAAAATGACGATTTTCCATACAAACTTTCATCCCCTATTTAACTCCCTTAGGGGTTGAATTTCGAAAAATCCTTCCTTATTCCTTGTCTACATTATAAAGGGAACCTCTGTGCAAAATTTCAGCTTTCTAGGTCCAAGGGTTTGGGCTGGGCGTTGATGAGTCAGTCAGTCAGGACTTCTCTTTTTATTTATATAGATAGATAGATAGATATAGATTAGGTTATCATGCATAAAAAAGGGTGCCTTCGTTAGTCTGCTGAGTATGAAATCCTAAGCAATATTCCCAGGTCGGAAAAAGTGTGATGTGTGGGTTTTTCTATCAAGAATTCTCAAATGCCAGGTGTATGCATTTGTACCCATTTTGGGTAAACTTTTAGGCATCCACCATCCGTGACCAGTCGGACTTTCACACCTTTCCCTGACCCTGATGATAACAGCCGTAATAATTATTATATTATTTTTAGACTTGATATGGTTCAAAAGTTAGAGGAGGGACACACATTGTTTTTTACTTTTGGAGCGATTATTTCCGAAATTATTGACATTATCAAAAAATGATTTGAGTAAACCCCTATTCATTTTTAAATACCTTTCCAACAATATATCACACGTTAGGGTTGAAATTTAAAAAAAAAAGCGAGGACGGGCGGACGGACAGACAGACCTGGCGAAACTAAAGGGTTCCTAGTTGAGTACGGAACCCTAATAAAAATAGGGGACAATAATAGGTTGGTATGTAGAATCAGATAGGTGTCCATCTATCACATATCGAGACCCTCTTGTGAGTTGTCGAGCACGTTAACCTTCGGGGCCGGTTGTCATGCGGATATCAGTCGTTACGGGTACCTATACCGTAGTATTTTTGTGCTTTAAAAGTAAGGCTGTTGACAGAATTGCTGAGTCCGCCTTTTGTCCTGAGGGCTATTGGTATTCGCATTTCAAGCGTTTTGTTATGTTACAGTATTTCTTTAACAGGAAATAAGATTGACATTACTATTTATTGTTTCGGTAGTGTAACTATATCAAAAGAATGAACTTTTTTTGTTAAAAAAGATATATGGAAGTTTTTTGAACACAGATCACGTAAATCTTGAGAGGAAAAATCATACTTACTGCGTCAATTCAAAGAAATTGGGACAGCATCCAGAGGCTTATAAAAAAGTTAATAAATTAGTTGCAAGTTGCCTCTCGCGATAGATGGACAAAAAAGATAACCACTTGGAAAGGGCCATCAGGAAAGAGAAAAAGAGGTAGACCAAAAGAGAGGTGGCTCGACGAAATACTGAAAACAGTGGGAAATAACTGGATAGAACTAGCAACAGATAGAGACAAATGGAGAAAAATGGAGGAGGCCTTTACTCTGTAGAGAGGTCCTTAATAATAATGATTTGTTTTTTTGCATGTTATAATGATTTTTAATTTTGATATTTATTTTTATTGTAAATTTTGATTTTAATATGAACTTTGTTTTTTACTTTAATTTGGTTACTGTGATTCATATTTTAATTTTAATCTTAATTTTTAAGTAATTCAAATTTCGATTTTAAATTATGTTTTTGATTTTGATACCGATTTGATTTTTATATTATGTTTGTTTGTGATTTCAACTTTAATCTAAATCCTGATTTTAATTTTGATTTGTTTTAGATTATAATTATGATTTGATTTTAATTAGGTATTATTATTATTGATTTTATTTGTCTAATAATGATTTAGATTTGAATTTGAATTATGATAATTTATTAATTTGATTTTATTTTAATTGTGATTTAGATGTTTAATTTTAATTATGATAATTTTTTGATTTTGATTTATTTTGATTTTGAATTATAATGTTGATTGTTATTTTGATTTCGATTTTAAATTTTAAATTCGCGTTGTTATGTTTTATTATTGAAACTCAAAGTTAATTTATATTTTTTTAAATATCGAAATGTTTTTTAATGTGAAATTGTGTTATGTTTTATTATTGAAACTCAAAGTTTAATTTATTTTTAAAATATCGAAATGTATTTAATGTGAAATTGTGTTATTTTTATTAAGGAATAAACAAGGCTTTATTATTATTATAAGTTGCCTCTCGCCATTATTTATGCACTATGAGACACAAATAGAAGTTTGGCTTAGCTCCAACTAAAATACTGGTATGACGCTATCTGTCATTTTCACTCGGGCGAAGCCGATGGCAAAAGCTAGTATCCAATATAAATTGAAATAGTAAGTAGATAAATGTAAAATTTATTGAATTTAAACAAGCTTTTCCGACTGACTTTCTACTGCCAAACTAGTAAAATACCACAAATAGAAAGTTGGACGTGAAACTTCGTTCAATTCAACGAAGTTCATGAATCGCTTCAATCAATGCATGCGCATCGCTCAGCGCAGTTCACATTGCGAGCACATTGCTATTAAACTTTATGAGTTTTTCATTCTAAAAATATAGTACTAGTTAGTAGATTTGTTAAACTTATTAAATTTATTTAGAAATTAAATGCTTGTGCGACACATAAGTTAGAACTTAAATAAATTGCACTGTGGAAATTTAGGAGTTTAAATTCCAACAAACCGTTCTTATTTAGGGATTCATTTAGATGTCACTTTCTCTTAGTGAAAAAAATAGGTAAAAAAACTTTTTAAGTTAAACGGTTTTATGTTAAACATACATTGCAATGTTTAAGATAAAAGTACTAAAAACCAAAAAATAATAAAATAGATACAGTCGTGGGAATTTTCATTTGATACCCATTATTGATGGGATCGATAAAACCTACGTTATCCGCCATTTTGTAGCGGCCGCCATCTTGTATTTCAATTTTTTATAGTATATTGTATTCTGCTTGTTGAGCCCTTTCATTTGATACCCATATTGATGGGATTGATAAAACCTACGTTATCCGCCATTTTGTAGCGGCCGCCATCTTGGATTTAATTTTTTTATAGTATATTGTATTCTGCTTGTTGAGCCCTTTCATTTGATACCCATATTGATGGGATTAATAAAACATAAATAAATTATCCGCCATTTTGTAGCGGCCGCCATCTTGGATTTCAATTTTTTATAGTATATTGTATTCTGCTTGTTGAGCCCTTTCATTTGATACCCATATTGATGGGATTAATAAAACATAAATTATCCGCCATTTTGTAGCGGCGGCCATCTTGAATTTATAATGATAATGAATAAACATAATTATATTGTCACCAAAATCCAAAGTGTAGGTATACAAAATTTCAGATTAATCGGTTGACTGGAAGTGGGTGAAATTTGAATTACTAAAGACCCAAGAATAAATAAAACAAACGGGGTGAGCTAAGTAAAACCGTTTAAAAAGGGCATAAAACTTGTTGAACAAACTCCTAATTCCATACCGCATTGCAAACAATTTATATAATTCACATTGTTTTATTTTACAAGATACATAAAGGGTTGAGTTGAAGATATTTTCGAGGATTTCCGGATCCGGGTAGCCCTGTTTAAATATAACTGAAACGGCGAGTTTTATTCAAAACAAGAGGGTGGTCGTTTAAGTTTTTGCCTCCATGGGGACCAACGATTTATTGAGGGTTTGTTCGTACATTTTTTCAAGTACTCTTCTGGGATTATTAAAGTCTAACTCAAAGTCCAGGGAGATTTGTTAAGAACCGCATTTTTCATTCTTTTGTTGTCCAAAACAAGCAAAAAAAAAGAAGAGCTAAGCACTTCTTTTAATTGGCTATAACATGCAACAGTTGTGAAGCTTGACCATGGCATTAAATCCAGGACCTCACATGAGCAAAACAGGCGACCATTTTGCTATTGCGACAGCAGGCTGCAAGCGAAAGGAAAAACAGAAAACTTAATTTGAATAAATGTTACGATTCAAGCTGGAGGCAGAAGTTTACTTTCCATCGGAACCAACCAATTTCCATACATGTGAAATGAGACGCTTCTCATTCAAATACGTATCAGGATATGCAACAGATCTGCTTATACTCACTTAAGATTGATGTCTTCAAGGATCCTCGTCGGGAGCAAGTCCAGGATCTGGGTCACATTGAGATGATCCCAGGACTGCTGCCTACCCAGTATCTGCTGGGTGCAGTTGATGAACAATAGGATATCTATTTCAGAGTCCATGGCAACATATTTCACTTACACTTCACTAAGAATTATTTGTTGAACTGAGACACAAACAACACCGTCAATCAGTTTAAATTGAATGTCACATAAATACACCACTTGATTGTCCTTGTTTTTGCAGGGGGTTTCCCCTTCAGGAGGTCCAATTATATTCTACATCACATCAATGTTATTTCACAACACGTTTTAGGGACATTGATTTAATTGGGTCAAGGAAAAAAACTCAAAAAAGAAAAACAAAAAACCTTCCCCTGAAAATAAATTAAAATTACGTTGACTTACGTATGTTCAATGTCTTTATTACTCGACACCAGAAATTAATATCAATTATCCATTAGAACTTTCCGTCACTTCATACAGTAAAGCTTAATTAAGATCTCTTTGTTATTTCCCATTTTATGGCACGGTTAACAATGAAAGCAGTAATTTAGAAAGCCATTATAATAGAGGGCCTTGATTGACCACTTATTTTTGAATATGCAATGAATTTTCTTATAAATGCTCCCCTATCTTTAATGTTCCGGAAAACTTTCCAAAATTAAGGGTGGAAAAGAAAGAGAAATACCGTATTTCAGAGATCGTCCTTTATCACAAAGGCGCCATTCAAATTGCGATAAAGAAAGGTATTATTGCCGAATATCCGGTAAGTTTCGGTTCAAGTGTCAGAGTCGTCTGAGGGAAAAATGTAATATAACCCAGCATTTTAGTTTGCTGGTATTCTTTACCGACTGAATCGTGTTACAATATCATTTTTACGTTGATAAAGACAAGATAATCAAATCAAATAAGAAGGTACCAACACAGCCCCGAAAACACTAAACCTTAAATTACCACTTTCCAATATTTTATTTACCTAATATAAACCAGCGTATGTCGTAAAACATCGACTATAACAATATTAAATTCTTATGCAAACATGGTTTCACAGACAGTTTTATTGCATTGAAGTTAAAATAAAACGCAGCCAGACAGTCAAAACAATCATTTCACGGGAACATAATATTGGATAAAACAACATAGCAATGCTTTCTGTTTGAAAATATTAGTAGGTATGTTGATTTGTCTGCAAATAGTTGACCGAGTGACCCTGACATTTTAACTAGGTTAATTTTAAACAGAACACACACACACAGAACACACACACACACACAGAGAGCACATAGCTGCATCCGGTTAGACTGGAAGCCGACCCCAACATAGTTGGGAAAAGGCTAGGCAGATGATGATGAATTTTAAACAGACCTATCGTCTGCAAATACCTAGTCTATTCAATTAACCTTTAGTTACCTTATTGATTTTGTTTTTACAAAGGCAAATCACACTGATAGTGAGTTATTATCGTTATCTGAAGGCATTTATCTGAAAATATAGACCATTAGTATTGCTACAGGATGATGATTATATTATCAAAGGTTCATAATTTCCACACTAGATGAACGGTTAGAATAAGTCAAGTGCCTGGAATTACACCGGCAGGTATTCTGTTCAAACTGGATTTAAGTAGTAAACGTTTCGTGGCAGATCTGTTGATAGGTTACGAAGGCACTGACAAAAGACTTGCTTTGTACCTAGAACGTTAGGGTGAACGTTCTAAAATGTGCACAATCGACCGCACTGCTCGTTTGGCGCTTCACTTATCACCTAGCGTGTATCGAAGTAGCTAGCCTATAGGCGCTAACCATGCACCTGTCAGTGCGTTCATAGCATTACGTACTCTACAAGACAAGCTTTTTAACAAAGAGCTTTATTGCTTTCATCATCATCACCTTCTTGCCCTTATCTCATTCTATTTGGAGTCGGCACAACACGTTTTCTTCATCCATTCTTCCCTTTGCCCTATTACTATGCACGTACGTAATAAAACCGTACATTACAACCTCATTTAACCAATTCATCTGATAGTCATAAATGACACGTTATTGAAGTGAAAAGACTGCTATAAATAAACTCCAACACAAGTGACACAGGGTCAAAGGAAAGTCGCACTTATTAAAGAGGAGACATCTTCTGAATTCAAAATTATCCTAATGATACACGTGACTGACATTGAAGTGGCTAAAAAGATCAACCATAAAAGAATTATTCGGCTTTTGCATGAATCATATACAATTAGTGAAATTGCTTAGAAAATTAACGACATGGGCGACGATCATTGTGTATCGTTTCATCTAATATGTCTATCGGTTCAACCGGACTTAATGCGGACGGCTGTGAATATCGGACACAAAAGATAAGGTATATTATCTGTCAAAAACTGGTGTCCGCAATTTGTCCAAAGCGGATTGTCCGAACCTAATAATATAGGTTCGTACAAACAACTTTACAACGGTACAAATACAACCTGCGTGTCTTTTTGACAAGGCAAAAAAGAACAAAGAGATTCTGCTAGAAGTACCAAACGATACGGAAATAAGGGTGGAACCGAGAAAGGAAGAATTACAGTTATTAGGAACCCGAAACCCAAATTGGACAGCAGGGGCGTGATGATAAATAACCCCTACATGAAATTGGAAAACCTAATGGGACCAATTAATTTTCTCAAATTAAACTCAACACGGATTCGGATTAAATTAAATTGATTAACGTAATTTTGACTTGATAAATTGGGCTCTTTGGTTAATTTGCATAATTAATTACCAATACTTTGACCTTTGTCCGTGTGAAATGATTATAGAAATTTAACTTCCTTTTTTGAAATAATGAAAATAAACCTTAGCTTTTTTACAACATAATGTTTATGCAAGTAAAAGCCCTATGAGCCGTTTCAATAAAACCAAACAGACAAGCATCTAGATAAAAAAGAAACGGTTCTTGTTACATACCTATCCCTATAAGCATTCAGTAAAAAAGTTCTTATTTTAATTACAAGAGACACTTCAATTTGATTTATGTGCAATAGAGATCATCAGTTCTTTTCCTAATTTATTTGAGGACGACGTAACATGTATTTTTTTCCATTCTTTTAATTAATTTACTCTCATTCATCTATCATCATGTCAGTACTTCTTTCTTTTTTGTAATTTCATCTTTCACACAATCCATCTACTATTTCTTTAATCTTACATCCCTATTCTTAAAACCCCACTCGACATACATTTTAATCAATAGGGGATCGGACAAAAAAAAACTAATTAGTCCGTCAGATAGATTTCCAAAAATTATTAGACACGTATTTTTTCTTTTTTCACGTAAACTTAAAATGAAGACGATACAGTGCTTCGAAAACTCGTGTGACGTCATATGATAGTACATTTTGAAGACACAAGTGACGTTTCAAGCCCCACTCCAAGATCTTTGACGCGTTTTATCTTCGTAATTTTTTATTGATTTGATGAAACAAAAAACACGTACCTATTCAATATTTTTCGATAATCTAACTTACGGACTAAACAGAATCATATTATTTTGACCCAGTCCGATCCCCTATTCTCCACATCACATGCTCATAAAATTACCAATTGCTTTCTCAATCTATTTACTTGACTAGCCGAAAACAAAAGCAAATCAAATGCAATCACGCTGCCAAGTGCTATCAAATTAGACACCGCAGGGGCGTGAAAAGGAAGCAAATGGATTTTCAGGGACGGAATTGTATAGCAACTAGCATACAATGTATACGTTCATATGTACACACGGCTACACATCAAGCCATACATTTCCAGTTTATGCTGGTCTCGCATTGTATAGGTTTTCCGTACAGTGCAAGATCAGCGTAAACTGGAAATGTATAGCTTGATGTGTAGACGTGTGTACTATGTAATGCGTACGGGGGGAAAGATCCGGGGCGCGAATAGGATTTCCTAATTCAAATTTAATCCCCGTAAAACGTATTTGATAATAGGAATATCATTTGGAAAGGGTTTTCATTCCATGAGAACACTTGACACGTAAGTAGGGAACATTGCAGAGTTTTATTTGGTACTACATAAGAATGCTAAGTGCAAAAAGGACTTAAAAAGGATTATTATGTTCATGACATTAAACATGTTTTTCCATTTAGAAAGTACCTACGGGTTTTAAAATATAATATTTGCTTTTGCAGTTTTTTTCTTAGTCATGAAAAAAGCAAAAAACAAGAATATCGTCATACCACCTTCGATACATATTCATAGAAATTAGCTAATCTTCAGTGAAGATTTATTTAAAAATACAATATTAAAATAATTTAGATGAACACAAAATATTACAGGCAGTGGCAGTGATAAGAGGAGTGCCTAAAATAAGTGCAGAGTTTGTACTCAGTAGGTATCACGCCAACTATGTATTAGCCAATGTATAATCTACGATAAGGTTGGAGAAAAGAGATTGAAAAACTAGTCGCCCGTAAAGATTTGCCCGTGTAAATAAATCTGTTTGTATTTGTTTAGGATCGAGAAATATAGGTACTCCTTGGGTAAACTTCTAAAGAATTTCTAGCACCTTCGTTCCTCTTCAAATTTTCCGAAGAAAAAATGCCAAGGTCATCAAAAAATCTTTTAATAAAAGCATTGTAAATTATGCTTAAATTACTTTTTTTTTATATAATAATTATAAACGAATAACAAAGTCTTATATCACAGATTGAATAAACTTTTGAATATCTGACCACAAAATCCGCCAAAATAAATGATTTTTAATCAACTAAAAGGAAACGCAACTTGCCAAAACGTTGATTACTTGCCAAAAGCCTATTATGAACCATCCTTTGCATCCCTTTCAAAGCCCGCGAATAAAAACTCTTTCTTTTTCCGCCTTTTCCTTATATTGATATTGCCTTACCGTTGTTGATTAGAAATGAGCACAATAGAAAATAAAAGATTGAACTTTATTCATCCTCATCGAACATACGTGATTGTAAGAAGATACTTACAATAAACGCTAAAAATCAAATATTTGATATCGCAAAAACTTTTCTAAAACAACTTTTTGACGACACTAAAAATTGAAAATATGATTAAATTAAAATATGAGATGATTAGGACTGTTTATGTCCTAAAACTAAATTATTTATTTGTTTTGTTTTTCACACTGATAGGTAGGTATGGTTAGTTTAGTCGCATTATCACTCGCTCCGCAGCCAGGGCGCGTGCAAACAGATCCGCGGTCGGGACTCGACTGAACTCGACCACCCTTAAAAGTAAAGCTTGTTTTCTACTAAACAAAATCTTGTAAACTGCATCAGACAGGTGGTGAGAGCAGTTGATTATACATTGCTGCGGAGGTCACGTACTAACGACCGATGGAAATCTTTCAGGGAATTGCGATCCCATTTTTAATTTACGGTAGCGCGCTATCTTTTTTTTCAAAGCTGAGAATTACGATACTTTTTTTCGCGAAGAAAGAAATCTATCTGTAAGGCCATAAATCTGTTGCTTGCCGTACCGTTGGAAATATTTACCTGTGAATAATTTTCGTGTGTTGGTTTTATCGGGGGTAGGTCAAAATATCACTTATGCATGGTACACTTCCTCCGTTCGTTAGAGTTGTATATTCTATACTACCCTAATTAATAACGAGCCTTTTCGGTATACAGTTTCATCACGCAAGGTTTCCTTACCTCTATGAATACGTTGGGTGAAATGTACCATAAATCTTTTAAGAACGAAGTTTAAGAACCAATTATAACTTTATGCGGTTGATGACGCGGAGAAAATGAAATATGGGAACCAAGATACTTAAAAAATAATAAATAATTTTATGGCGAATACTATACAAGGTGTAAATGAACACTTCAGGATCCCGTTCATAAAGTATTCTGTACAGTATATCAATCTAAGTAACTCTACGCAAAAAATTATGCTGAAAAACGACTTTTTTTGGGTGGTGAATAAAATAATCACGTTTTACGGTAGAACTCAATGTGTATTCTCATTGAATATTAATGCGGAGATCGTGGAGGTATTCAAAATAAAATGATTATATCAAAAATACAAGTTACAAGTTCTAACTTATTCACATTTTTTTTAAAAGTACAAACCTATAAAAAAATTGAAAATAAGTTGGAAATTGTAAAAAAAGTATGGTTTAGAACAAATAATTGATCACAATAACGGGGAAAACCAGTGCTCATGAGCTTCGGTATGGGTACTTTTGCAACCATTGTAGGGTGGAAGGCATAGACGCACAAACGGTAACCACGTATTCAGAAAAAAACATTTCGTAAGTGCCTAATGTTGTGATGACTGCCTCTTTGATCTAGTGGTCGCAAACGCGACTGCTTTGCATAAGGTTTCGATTCCCAGTTCGGGGAAAACGTTATTGGGTTTTTTTCAATCAGGGATTTCTCAATAGCAGCGACAGAGTCACAGGCGAAATGTGGGTGTAGGTACTAATGGGTCCCATCGGGGCTGCGGGTTGTTCGCAAGAGATACCGCGGCCTCGACATTAAGGGCTAAGAAGGAACATGGGTGGTTTTTAGTCAGTAGAAGTCTGACACTCCCTCTCCCTCCCATTATCCGCTCTTGGAGAGAGTTATTTGATAATTTCCGACCAGCCAAAAAAAAGAAGTTCTAATGGGTATACCTCTGCCTAGTCCTACGGGGTTTAGATGATGTTATGTTATGTTACAAATAATGTCGGTAACTTTGTAGACTAATTACGAAATGTTTTGTATCGAAGATTTCGACAACGTACCTAGTTTGTATCAATGCCAAGTGTCCAAACAGCGGACGTATCTAAGAATAGTTCCCTAATTGAACCAAATAAGGGTTCTCGAATATTTTTATCATGTTGAGACTCTATATGAACGAATGCCAAACATTTGTGATTGTACCATTATTATGATGTTGTTTTTCTTTACGTAATTCACCGCAACGATATTTTATTTATTACATTTTTGAGTAACAGCTTTTTAATTTACATAGCGCTATCTTTAACGCAACATTTAAAAATTGAAACCTAAACGAATGATGAGATGTTGTTTTTAAACGGTTTTATTTAGCTCACCCCGTTTGTTTTATTCTTGGATCAAATTTAGTAATTCAAATTTCACCCTCTTCCTGTCAACCGATTAATCTGAAATTTTGTATACACTTTGGATTTTGGTGACAATACAATTATGTTTATTCATTATCATTATAAATTCAAGATGGCCGCCGCTACAAAATGGCGGATAATTTATGTTTTATTAATCCCATCAATATGGGTATCAAATGAAAGGGCTCAACAAGCAGAATACAATATACTATATAAAATTAAAATCCAAGATGGCGGCTAAAAACTAGAAAATAAAAATAGGTAAAAAAACTTTTTAAGTTAAACGGTTTTATGTTAAACATACATTGCAATGTTTAAGATAAATGTACTAAAAACCAAAAAATAATAAAATAGATACAGTCGTGGGAAAAAACCGTGGGGCACGTCAATTCGGAAAATCGGAACTGTTGTGCTGCGGAAATTACAATTGACGTGCCCCACGGTTTTTTCCCACGACTGTATCTATTTTATTATTTTTTGGTTTTTAGTACATTTATCTTAAACATTGCAATGTATGTTTAACATAAAACCGTTTAACTTAAAAAGTTTTTTTACCTATTTTTATTTGTTAATATAAATAATTAAAACTAATTCGTCAAATAAATAGATATTGGTATCGGGAGTTAGAACTCGTGCATGGCTACATAATAATAGTTACTCGGGTCAATGTACAAGTAAAGCCGCGTTTGGTTAGGTTGGTCCGTAGATGGGGGACCCATTACTGTGTTATGTAATTTTAAGCTCTATGTATGCATAATAAGTTAAGATATGTTTGTGAAGAGAAATAAATGAAATTTGAATTTTGAATTTGAATTTGAATTACCTACATAGGTACCGAGTTTGCTCAGTGCCTCAGAAAGTACGTTTTAAGCCGTTTGATGTCCATCAGCTCAACGAAGTTTTGCTATCAAAATCCTAACCCAGTATTAGAACTTTATAACGCTCAAATGCATTTTGAACAACCCTAAAAACACAGAGATTCGGTAAGTACTACTTGTACACTCGTACATTCTCATATCTTATACTTTCGGCTGGTTATTACCAAAGTTTTGATCCGTTAAAGCTTTCCAAATATCTTCATGAACAAAGAATTTTGTCCCATATGCTAATGGAGTTCTATTTCTCAGAAGGGCGCTATTTAGGATTACTGCCTCCCCGACTTTAATAGGCATTATAAGGCCCTTATACTGTACACTTGTCTGTCTGTCTACTTGAATGTCAAGAGGCTAAACACATGGATACAGCGCTAGATTATGGCACGTTGCTATGTCGTATCGCTATTTCAAATTTATTTATTTTAGGACAACTAAAATCCATAGGTTAGTATACAAAAACTTAAAAACTATTGTTAATTCATACAATTACAAAAGACAATCACATAATCCTATAAGTACACAATAGTACATTGTTACATTAGGGGTGAAAGTAACTTATTTAGTCCGCGAGGGCGCTAATAGTTCGAGGGACTAAATAAGTCTTTAACCCGAGGTAAACACTGTGCTTTTCATAACGAATACAAGGAAAGTTGATGGGAATAGGCTTGCGCCCAATTACCTAAATCGAAAGAAAGAAAAAGTAAGAAACATAAGAGAAACACTTAAAATCGATTAAATCTAATCGGTGGTTGGCAATAGGCTTGCTCCTAATTACACCGGTTGATGGCTCCCAATTAGATTGGTTAGTGGCAATAGTCTTGCTCCTAATTACATCGGTTGGGGGCAATAGGCTTGCCCCCAATTACATCAGTTGACTAGCTGTTCCCGGCATGCGTTGCAATGCTCTTTTTCCTACCCTACCTACCTACTACCCTACCTACCTACTACCCTACCTACCTTCTACCCTACCTACCTACTACCCTACCTACCTACTACCCTGCCTACCTACCTACCACTTTCTCAACGTTTAAACCTTCCCTGGACTTCCACGAATATTTCAAGACTAAAATTATCCAAATCGGTTCAGCCGTTCTCGAGTTTTAGCGAGACTAACGAACAGCAATTCATTTTTATATATATAGATGGCAATAGGCTTGCTGCTAACTACATTGGTTGATGGCAATAGGCTTGCTCCCAATTACCTACCTAAATCGGTGAATGGCAATCTTTCTCCTAATTAGATTGGTTGATGCCAATAGGCTTGCACCTAATCACATCAGTTGGTGGTGGCAATAGGCTTGCTTCTAATTACATCAGTTGATGGCAATAGGCTTGCTCCTAATTACATTGGTTGATGGCAATAGGCTTACCCCCAATTACATCAGTGTATGGCAATAGGCTTGCTCCCAATTACCTACCTAAACCGGTGAATGGCAATAGGCTCTCCTAATTAGATTGGTTGATGCCAATAGGCTTGCTCCTAATTGGTAATAGGCTTGCTCCTAATTAAATTGGTTGATGGCAATAGGCTTGCTCCCAATTACCTACCTAAATCGGTGAATGGCAATAGGCTTGCTCCTAATTAGATTGGTTGATGCCAATAGGCTTGCACCTAATCACATCAGTTGGTGGCAATTGGCTTGCTCCTAATTACATCAGTTGATGGCAATAGGCTTGCTCTTAATTACATTGGTTGATGGCAAAGGACTTGCCCCCAATTACATCAGTATATGGCAATAGGCTTGCTCTCAACCCAATTACCTACCTAAATCGGTGAATGGCAATAGGCTTGCTCCTAATTAGATTGGTTGATGCCAATAGGCTTGCACCTAATCACATCAGTTGGTGCCAATTGGCTTGCTCCTAATTACATCAAATAATTTGACAGCTGTCAGTTGAAAGCGATTCTCCCTAGGGCTGAAAAGTAGTACTTTCAACCCGCTCCGCGGGCATGTTATGACCTACTTTCAGAGTATGAGTAATGAAAAATACATTAAATACCCCTGCGCTGAGACATCCCGCCCCGTCAAGACAACCAATAGGGAGATACCTCCCTAGAGACCACCAGACGAACGAAATGCCTCAACACAGGTGCACGTACATCCTCAGCTATAGTTTTCAAGATGCTGTTGTGACTCCCCCGCACCCTCCTCATATTAAGTGAGACGACCTTTTTCCGAATGACGGCATGAAAACCATCAGTCTGAGTCTGCGCGAACATCCCGGAGGCACTGCAGAAACGAGGAAGTCCCAACATCATCCTGAAAATGTTATTGTACTGGACACGCAGAGTGTCCAGGGATTTTTTTGTATAAGTAACCCATAGACCACCCGTGTACATGCCCTGACAATATGCTTTAAATAGCGTGATCTTGACTTGTTCCGTACAGCGGGCAAATCTACGGGCTAACATGTTGCCACGGACTGACAGGGCCCTGCGTTCCCTCTCTATGTCGACATCATCTTTAAGGTCGTCGGTAAGGTAATGTCCAAGGTACTTGAACTGTGCCACCCTATCTAAACTGTTACCATTCAAAGTAATGGGTGGAACGGTTTCAGGACACTTACCGGCGGCCTTAAAGACCATGTACTGACTTTTCTTAACGTTGTAAATAAGTCCATGTGACTCGGCATAGGCTTCACAAACTTTCAGCATCTCTCCGAGCGCCCCAGGAGTGGGACTCAGCAGCACCATGTCATCCACGTAGCTGATATTATTGACACTAATACCACCCACCCGGCATCCAACACGCATGCTGCTGAGTTCCACTATGAGGTCGTTTACATACAGGCTAAAAAGCTTTGGAGAAGTTAACCCCCCCTGCCTCACGCCGCACTCCAGCCTGTACGAATCGGAAAGAGTGCCTGACCATTTGACACAGTTCGTCTGGTTTTTGTACCAATATTTAAAAATGTTTAACATCGCTACCGGTATATTACTGTCCTCCAGCTTCCTCCATAGCACCTCGTAAGACACGAGGTCAAAGGCCTTGGAGAGATCCAGAAAACAGGCATACACCGGCGTCTTGCGATCTGTGTAGTACTGGACAGTGTGCTTGAGACTTAAGATTGCGCTCTCAGTAGATAGTTCGGGCCGAAACCCAAACTGCGCATCGTGTAGTTTTAAATACTTTTGCAAGCAAGAATCAAACAGACCGTCCAGCACCTTTGCTATCACGGTCGCGAGGGAGATCGGGCGATAGTTATCCTTATCCGCGATGTCACCTGTCCTGTTCTTCACTATGGGCACCACTGTGGTTTTTATTAGGTCAGCTGGAAGGTACGCATGACTGATGCACATAGAAAATAACAGGGACAGGACCCTCGGGAGGTGCACTCCAGCATATTTCAGGTGTTCGACGCTGAGCCCGTCATGCCCAGGAGATTTGCCTTTAGTCATTCCTTTAATAAGAGCACTAATTTGGCTTGCTGGGAAACGCAACAGAGGCTCCTCTCCCTGGCTGCAGGGCGCAGCGTCAACACCCGCGGTACGAGGACCAATCGGCGACCGAACTCTAAAATGGTTGCTAAACAAATTAGCGATCTCGTTCGGATCGCTTAAGCCGCTCACACTCGCCGGGAGGCCAGGCCTAACATCCAATTTTTTGGTAGCTTTCCAAAACTGGGAAAAAAAAATTGTAGCTCGACACTTCGCTATCACATCCATTTTTAGCTGCTCTTGGTTCTTTTTACACCACTTTAGCCTGCCTTTAAAAATGTTACGAGACTCGCGCATTTGCTCGTATACTATGCCCACCGATGGTCGATTATGAAAGACCCACGCCTTATACTTAAGCCTGGCATCCCAATGAGCGAGCTTCCCTTATATGTTTGTTCCAGCCACACAGTACCTTTTTCCGACATTTAACATAATTTTTACCCTTGGTTAGGATAGCCCCCCTTTTTAAGACCTGCACAATTCGGTCATATAATGCGTCTACTGTTAATTTGTGGGCACTAATGTTACATGTCCCGTGGCTACAGTTAGTGAACTCGGAAGGAAAGTCGATGGATCGCAAACCCTCCTGACATAAGTCATGATATTTACTGATTTGCGATTAATCTCTCTCCCCCCAGAGCACTGCATTCCTAGGCATATCAGAGCTACATAGCTTTGGCCTAATCGTATCGAGATCGCATCGCTATAGAGCAACATAAAAATATTAGGTACTTTATTTTTTTAATCGGATTTCAATATTTTTTTCTTATTATTATTCCTAAAATAAAAGTAACTTAGGCTAAGTAACCTTTTACGCTCTTTTAACTATCTACCAGTAAAAGTCTCGTCAAAATCGGTCTAACAATTTTGGAGATTAACCGGAACAAAGGGTCAGACAAACAAAATATCGAAACATACGTTACCTATTAGTTTAGTTTAGTTTAGTTTAGTTTAGTTTAACGGGGCTTTTATCCGCACTTAGCCTCTTGATTGGGCCATTGTGCGTGATGTTTTAAAAAATACCTACTCCAACCAACATAGGTCGTCCCAGAATTGCAGCAGCCTTGCCAGACTGCTGCAGGCTTCCGGGAGAGTTAATGGGGATCGTAGAGTTTGTGCCCGGTGATCTGCTACGCTCCTGCACTCTAGGAGTACGTGCCGTGGCGTTTCTTCCGCTTCCATGCATCCTCTGCACAGTGGGCTGTCTGTTACACCTATGTTATGTAGATGTTTGTTTAGGGAACAGTGACCCGTTAAAATTCCTATGATTTTACGGAGTTTGTCCCTTTTAAGTTTGATGAGATTGCGACTAAACTTCATTGATGCCTCCGGAACTGCATCTTTTGTTTGCCTGCATCCTTCACTGTTTCTCCATTCGGTGAGGTGTTTTTCTGTGGTTCTTGAACGCAGCCATGTTTTTATTTGGGCCTGAGGTATGGGCAGTAGTGGTTCCGGTCCAAATACTATATTGCTTGAGCCTCTCTTGGCCAGCTCATCTGCTGCGTCATTACCCAGCGAGTTGCTATGTCCTTTTATCCATTGCAGGGTTACACTATTTGTGGTTGCAATGGATTGGAGTGCATTGTGGCATTCCAGTATTAGGACAGAGGTAATTGTGTTGTTTTTTAGGGCTTGAAGCACCGATGCACTGTCTGAGATGATCTTTATTTTAAAATCACTGACGTCTCTGGCTGCAACTGCTTGTGCCGCTCTGGTGATACCGATACATTCGGCTTGGAAGATTGTGTTTAATTTATCTAGGGTATTTGATATTGAAATGTTTAGATCATTCGAGAAGACGCCGGCTCCAGTACCGTGTGAGGTCTTGGAGCCGTCCGTATATATCCTAACTTCATTGATGCCAGAGCTATCTACTGCTTCTGCAGTGAGTTGGATGTCGTAACTTCTATCGAACACATGGTGGCATGAAGTTTTATCCATGGGCGCCTCAAGGAGTGGTATTTCCTTCAGAATCCCATGCAAAACTTTTGAGTGTGTTGTTTCTGTATTTACTTTCCATAGTCCGTTTGATCTTAGTCTTAAAGCGGTTGCCTGAGCTTCCTCCTGTATGACCAGATCCAGAGGTCTTAAATTTAGAAGATACTCTAACGCTGCTGATGGAGTTGTTCTCATGCATCCAGTAGCTGCTACACTAGCTAAGCGTTGCAGACTCTGGAGTTTCGTTTTCACCGTGGTCAGCTGAGTTCTGGGCCACCATACAACTGATCCGTAGGTAATAGAAGGTCTGATAACTGATGTGTATAGCCAGAGTGTGATCTTTGGGTTAAGACCCCATCTCTTACCAACTAGTCTTCTACACTGATTAAAAGCTATACAGGCCTTCTTTGTTTTAGCCTCTAGGTGACTCGCCCAGTTCAATTTGTTATCAAGAATTATGCCCAGATATTTCACTTGCGTTGATAGGGAGAGTCTTGTGTTGAAAAGCTTTGGTAGTTGTAATTCTGGTAACTTCCTTTTGTTGGTAAAAAGGATAAGTTCTGTTTTCTTGGGGTTTACTGAAAGTTCGTGTTCTTCACACCATTCCTCTACTATCTGCAGAGCAGAGCGCATCACTTTGCATAGCATATCTTCAGCATTCCCGTTTATCAGTATAGCAAGGTCGTCTGCATAACCAATAGTAGTGTATCCTCTGTCATTCAGTTTCTTTATGAGGCTGTCCACTACTATGTTCCAGAGAAGTGGAGATAGAACGCCTCCTTGGGGGCATCCTCTTACTACCTTGGCTCTTGTGGTAGTATTTCCCACTATCTGAACCGCCCTTTTGCTGACCAGTTCAGTGATCCAGTTTCTTATTACTGGTTTTACACTAAATTTTAGCAGGGCGTGGTTAATGCTGTTGTGTATTGTTTTATCAAAAGCTCCTTCGATGTCTATGAAGGCAGCAAGTGTTGAGTTTTTATTGGTTATAGCCGTTTCTATTTTGTGCACTACCATGTGTAATGCCGACTCTGTTGATCTGCCTTTCCTGTACGCATGTTGTTGGGGATGCAGTGGTTTGCTTTTTAAAGCTCCATCCCGTAAGTGTCGATCTACCAGTCTTTCCAGTGTTTTCAGAAGAAAAGATGTTAGACTGATGGGCCTGAAAGATTTGGCTTGTGTGTAGTCCTCTTTTCCTGGTTTAGGTAGGAAGACTACTTTTGCCTCTCTCCAAAGTGTGGGGATATATTTGAAAGCTATACAGGCCCGGTAGATTGGTATTAGGTGCTTGGTTACCTGTTTTAGTTGCCATTGTAGTAGGGCCGGGAATATTCCGTCCAGCCCTGCGGATTTGAAAGGCTTGAAACTCCTTAGAGCCCATTCTATTCTATCCGCGGTTACGAGCTTTTTGGCCACATCCCATTCGCTGGTTGTTGGTGCGCTGTGGTGGTCAGTAGGCCACTCTAAGTCGGATGTGATTTGGCATCCGGGAAAATGGGTCTCCAGCAGTACTGCGCTGGTTTCCTCGTCCGAGGTTGTATAGGTGCCGTCGTCTTTTTTAAGGGAGCCCAAAAGGTTGAGATCACCCTTAGCAAGAACTTTCTTAATTCTTCCGGCTTGGTTTGTTGAGTTTATACTACTACAGAAATTACGCCAGGCCTCTGTCCTTCGATACCTGATCCGTTTTTTGTAGTGTTTCTGCGCTGTTTTATACTTGTCCCAGTCCTCGGTGGTCCTGGAATTTTTCGCTTGGTTGAAGAGTTTCCTAAGGCCCTTGCGCAATCTCTCTAGTTCTGGCCCCCACCATGAACTCTTGTCAAGGCTTTTAGGAGTTATAATTGGACATGCCAGTTCGTATCCGCTCAAAAGAGTGTCGGTTAGGAACTGTACGCCGCGTTCTATATCGTTCGTACTGAGTAATTCATCAGGTGTTCGTGCATCACTTAGTGCCTCGTTTGTTAAATTGGTATACCTAGTTATATCTATTTTTCGGGGGTTACGATATGGAACAGGGTTTGTTATCTTATGCCGTAAATTGAAACACACTCGGCGGTGATCTGCGAACGATGGTTCGCTCGACACGTGCCATCCCTCAACAAGATTTGCCGCCGCGTGTGTAGCTAGAGTAATATCTATAATAGTTTGGTACCTAGAGCTTACAAAAGTGGGTTCCGCACCCCTATTCATAATGTTTAGGTTTCTTTGGAATAAAAATTCGGTTAGTAACTCACCCCTTCTGTTTGCATTCTTACTTCCCCATAGCGGATGATGTGCGTTGCAGTCAGCCGAGATGATGAGTTCCCAGTTCGATGCCTCGCAGTGCCGCACCAGTTCGACGAGTTCACTTGGTGGAATGTCACCGTCGCTCGGCATGTACACTGAGGCCAGGACTAGGATGGTTTGTGTTTCTGTCACAAGTTTCACAGCGGTGAGATCTCTGGAACAGAATTGGTTAAGCAGTGTGGCTGCTATGGTTTTGGGAATATAAATACAGGTTCTAGGTTTGTCAACTACCGTGTTCAGCATTAACTTACCACCGATGTTGTTTAGACCGCAGATTCTGTTGTTTCTTATCCAGGGTTCCTGGATAAGGGCGACGGTCTCGTTGTTTGCCTCCAGCACTCTGCGTAAGGTCGCCGCCGCTATTTGTTTATGCTGAAGGTTGGTCTGTATGACGTTAAGGGTAGAGCTATGGGCTGAGCAGGACATCTTCGTCGCTGGTGTGCCCGCCGCTCTGCGACGACGAGTTCAGGTCTCCCCCGCTCGTACCCTGTCGGGGAGCCGAGGTGGACGGCGTCGAGGCTGTTGCCCCACTCGTCGCTGCTGGTTCCGCTTTCGCCGTAGTCGCCTCGTCCGGTGTGAAAAAGCGGATGTACCCACTTCCCGACATGTGTGCTACACGTCGGTCACGGTTGAGGATTACCTGCTTTTGGTCTTCGGGGATGCCCAGGGTCAGGTGGACTACCTTCTCCCCGTCTTCTGGTTCTTCGGGTTTGTCATCCACCGTCATGCCGTACAGCTGCCAGGACTCGACTTTGTACCACGGGTTCTGGGCGCTAAGGACCCTGTGCAGTGTAGCAGTCTCCGTGATACGGGTGTGGATGAGAAGCCCTGCCTTTATCTTCTTTTTCATCTCTGATTGTCTAATGACAGCCAGAGTGGTGTCAGGAATAGGTGATGGGATGTTTTTTACTGACCTTTTTAGACAGCTGAGAGCGTTTGCGTCCTCACACCACATCGCTAGGGCCCCGTCAATGAGGAAAGGGCGACCGCGGAAAGATGGGGCCGGCATGCTCGGAGACTGCAGAGACAGAGCGGCTTGCAGAATACTGGCATCAATAGCCACCTGCAGCTGCTTGGCCTGGCTGGTCGAGAGGTCCCTAGGTGGAACGGTAACAACTGCTACCATCAGATGCGATTGTGTCGCATCCGCGTAACTTACCGTCCGCTTCGCTCCGGTTTTCGCGCGCTTGGCATCCCCTCTAGGAGTCTGGGTTTCATCAAGGCGAGGACGCTTCGAAGAAGCGTGCCCGTCCAGACTTACCCCTCCCCCAGACTGTTCCTGCTCAGGAGCAGTGGGAGCCGCCGCAGCTGGCCGCCGTGCGCGATGACCCCTCGGCCTGCGCCTCATTTTCTGCTGACCAGATGGTGGTGGTGGTGGTGGTGGGTTCTGGGACTCCGTTCCCTCGGGTGCCGTTGTCGGTGCCTTCGGGTCGGACTGATCGGGCTCGCGCCGCGTTTTCGTAGCTGCAGTCACCGTCTCAGTAGGAGCGGATTTAGGGTGAAGTAAGGGTTGGGGCTTTGGAGCTTCCCTTCCTGTGCGCCGGTTGTGGCGACTACATTCAGGTAGGCCCTTCTGCCCTTTGGTATTTTCTTGCTGCACACGCGAGCTCCTTTTAGAGGGTCGCTTATGTGCAGCAACATTTGACCATTGTGACGTGGTGTTGGTGTCACGCGGTATGGCCTCTGCGAGGCCCGACAAGTCAAGACTTGAGCAATTTTTGTCCCCCCCAGAATACGTGGGACAGACTGAGCTAGGCTCAGTGAAGGATTCTCCACTGCCTGAGGCAGCGGTACCTTCCTGGGGTAATATTTTTTTAAAATGTGCCTCCATCTTATGGTTTGGGCATAGGTATTAAAAACCAAAACTCACACTTACCTGCCCTTGATGAGTGTGGTACCGCTTTCTGAGGGTATTTAGTGCCCCAAGGCCAGGTGGGCCCGAAATGTAGTTATGCGCCGCCACTGTTCGGCTCAGCCAGTTGGTTCGGTTTTAAGGCGCCAAAGGTTCGCCTGTCGCTCTTTGTATTTTGCTGCTGTGATCCCGAGGTAGGTGGTAATGTACGGGGACTCGTTGCAGACCACAGCATTGCCCGGGGAGGACGACCCACACTGATGTAGGTGTGGGCCCATCAATAGGCCGAGGCGTCAGCCTAGAGACGGCGTGGACGTATACAAAGAACTTGTCGGTGTGCGCCTGCGATAGCCTCGACTCCGCACTCTCGAGGCGTGCGCTGCTGGTATTCTTAGCATTTTGTCGGAGTGTATTTCCTGGCTGAAAGAATACACCCCACTAAGACCTACACCAACCTCCCCCCCCCCCCCGTTACCTATGTGTAAATAAGTAAACGCGCGGCATGACAATATACGACAAGCATTGTAAATAATAATCACAATACGACGTCGTATCTTGGTACCGTGACGTCATGTTATGAAAATTGAGTAAATGACAAGTTCAAAAGGATTTTCGAGAGGTAGCGAGTATTTTTCACCGTTGCGCGTTGATTGTTTTCATAATTTATATGAATGGACATGCACTAAACCAGTATTTTTATTGTTTAATTTTGACAATCATCTCCAACCGTTTATTGTCATTGGTTGAAAATGGAATTGAATTCAATTTAGTGTATGTTTGGTTGGTAGACAGGGTGTAAAGGGAAACAAAGTCGTCAACCAAGTAATATATATAATACTTTAACCACCAATATCTCCGTAACTGGAAGGTTCCCGGGAATGGTATACACCAGGGATGTTGCGAATATTCGAATCCGCATCCGCAAATGCGGAGCTTCCGCATAGATTTGAACATCCGCATCCGCATCCGCATCCGCAATAATCAATGCGGATATTCATGCGGATGCGAATGTCATACAAGTTGCGGCAAGAAAGAAATTGGGCGCGGCCGGTCGGCGAATGGCGCGTGCCGTTTCCCTTGTGACAAATGACAATGACCAATGGGAGCGAAGAAATTGGTGACAAGATCCGACGCATTTGTTGTGCATCTTTTGTTTCTTGTAAATAAATCATTACGTGTTTGTTTGCGCTGTTGATTACTTTCGAGTGTTGTCGTGAGTTGTGATTGTGATAATTTTGGGTAAATAATTGTTTATGGGAAAACTTTACAAGTATTAGTTACACTAATCTAAGACTACTTTAGTCCTAGCTCAGCTAATTTCAATCGTCAGGTCAATTCCATTATGTTACACCGGTAATACGTTTTATTGTAGGTAAAGTTTATTGTTATTATAACAAAATTCTGTATTTTTCAGCGTCTAGTTAATTAACAATGTCACCACCGATACAAAGTACCTAATCTAAAGAATGTTTTAATAATTCTTCATTCATTTAACTAGGTACTTCATTTTTATTTTACTTCATGTACATAATATCTTAAATATTCGCATCCGCATCCGCATCCGCGGATGTGAGCCTTCAAAACTCCGCATCCGCATCCGCATCCGCGGATGTCAAAAAATCGGCATCCGCAACATCCCTGGTATACACACCAAAAAAATACATATTCAGGTACATTATAAACAGCTGCATAATGTGTTGAAACAGAGTAAAAATAACACATAACATTAACAATATTGCAGCCCAAAAATGATCACAATGACGGAGAGAGATAGTGCCATTTGGCTTCGTTATGGATATTCTTACACCTATTTTTATCTCCAACCCTCGCGCAAATAATAGCGGTTCACAATGATTATCAGCAATCCTGTTTTGTCAAATATTATCATTAAATCGTTACATTATATCATCTAAATAGCCCATCTGCAGCATTAGGAGAGCTATAAATTATCGCCATCCCAAAACAGAGAATTGAAACATAATCTCCTCGTTAAACCGATGAAATAATGGTGCCATATACATCGAGATTAATGTACACAGTTCGCTACGATTTGAGCAATTATACAGATGAATTGTTTTCATTGAAAGCCACATCAAACTTTATACCACATTCAATCTACTAAAGCTACAGAAATCGGTTAGAAGTCGAACTCTGTAACTTGAGTACATCCAGATATGTGCGGGTCGACTTTCAACATGAAGCAACTGTCTATCTGACATCCACAACCCAGTTAGTACTGATTAATACGATATCCCTTGGCGTGATTGTCGGTATTTCGGGTCAATGACGACCTGTAACGACTGTCAAATATCTACAAAATATGACAGCCGGGACCAACGCGCAACGGCTTAAATTTTGAATATAATGGGCGGTCACTCATCCACAGACCAACCTAGGGAAGCTCGGATTAACCCGAAGATTGATACGAGTGTCTGTAGATATATAGCCACAAACTCTTCTGTAACTTAAGCACATCGTTAATTTGAAATGAGAAACCACAAAATGAGTCCAGCAATGCTTTGTGAATTATCCAATTTCCATCTGTTACATTCCTACGTTTTATTTGTTTCTATTCGACAGATGGAACTCCTAATTTGCAATCAGCCTCGGCCGGGGTCCTCTTTTTATTCAAGCTTATAATGGCCAGAAAATAGGGACATTATTCAATAGACCTTTTAGCCTAACTGACGAAATGGTCAAAGGTTTGATTGTTTGATTAAATATAAGATTTATGTGAACCCTGCATTACACATTATTTACATACAGTCTAACAAACTCGCCGCAATATTCACCGCGTATGTGTGGGCACGCCTCACCCGGCTTTGTATAAAAAGACAAATATTTATTCAGCACTAGTTGTTGCCCGCGACTTTCGTTCGCGTCAAATTATTATTTTTTAAATATTAGGTACGTACTTCCGTAATTCAACTAAGGGTTTTTCTTTTGCACAGAACCCTAATTATTTTTCTAAAATAAGCCTAAGTTACCATTCTTACTAAGTTACTAGAAAAAGTCTCGTCAAAATCGGTCCAGCCGTTTCGGAGATTAGTCGCGGAACAAACCGAAAGATAGACTGTATTTTTTTTAATGTGTTTATGTTTTATGTACAGTATATACTTTCATAATATACGCATTCAGTTAAATAAAGCTGTTAGATATAACAAACAGACACTTTTATTTATTTGTATAGAAGTTTCAAATTTTCCGTGGAAGGGTCGCGAACCCCGAGTGTGAGTATAAAATCTAAATTAGGACTATTCAGGCGTCGAGAAGCAAGTTATTTGGAAAGTTCAGAATTAACAGCACTTGCTCTTTGGTCTTGTGGTAATGTTTTATGTTCAAGCAAGACGCTCGACTTTGCAAATGGAAAATATCTTGGCACGCCTTAGCGCTACAAATTACTGTTATCCCCACGTTTAGCTTCGAAGCCCTACGATGGGGGCTTTATTTCAATGCCTTACTCAACTTGAAACAAGGAAAAGCATAGCCTCAGATGTTTTTCAAAATGGTGGGCTTCGGACTAATTACGTTACATCATATCAGACGGGGCGCTTGTCTTGCAATCTGTTTACTTGCTGGCTGGGATAAATATCACAGTGCCGTCATTTGTTTTCAAGTTCCGAGTTCCAACAAAGGGGCCTATAATAAGTTTGAATGACTTTTGTTTTGTTGTGCATTTGTTAAGGCTTAGTTAATAAGAATATTTCGATGATATTTTTGTAATAACCCTTCTCATTCACCTTCAAAATTAAAAAGAAATAAAGTGTTAATCTTGAAGATTTTCTCAAAACTCTTTCTTCATCTTGTTTTGACAGTGTTGACGTGCTCTTTATCTGACACATCTCTAATTAAGGTTTTATGAAAAGGCTTTGAATTTCACGATAGGTAAGCTAAGTACTGGCAGTATATTTGTGTAAGTAGTTAGAATTCCAAGTACGTGAAAATTGCTTACACCCAATGATTTCGTTAATAAATATTTGACAGATGGATGCTTCACCGGAAATACGAGCAAGTTACGCAAATCTGACGTCTGTAATTTGTCGAATATCAATATTAAACCGAATTAATTCTGTTGGAATTGCGGAAGCAGAAATAATTATTCATATAATGGTATGTTTCGAATTTTCCCGATCAATTTAGAAATAAAATTGGTGAAAGGGAAGAAGACATATTATATTAGTAACAATTATGTAAAAATAATAACAAGAAATACCTTGAATATGATACAAAACAAACAAAACAAATGATTCCAAAAGGGCCTCAGCTCAGCATAATGATGATGATGACAACACAGTGTGTGCGTGTGAGCACCATACGCTCGAAATTTTACAAACACATAAAACAGACCAAAAAATGAAGAAGAGACCTATAAAAAAAACCAGCACAGCACTGTTATTGTTCAAACATTCCCTCTCTGGAAATTTCCCTCGACCGAGTCCCAAACATAATCAGGTTGGTAAATATTATAGTGATAACAGACGTCACCTCCTATCATCTTTGTAATACTAATGGCTCCACATTATTCAGTAACAGTAAACAATGGGGATAATCAACTGTATTTATTTAGCCGCCGTCTGGCACTGATGACAGAATTTTCTACGACCTCCTTTCCGCTACAAAAAGTGCTAAAGCTATCACTCCATAGCTTAGCTACACTCAGTCTTTTACTATTTTTTTAATGTAGCGGCATGCTGAAATAGTGATATTTTGGCCTCGTACAGGAATAATTTCATGGTCAATTTTTTTTTTTTTACTTTTGTTTACTTTCTTATAACATGTTGTTTATTGTTTTTTTTTAACCATTTTTCTAGAGACAATCTAACACTTTTTCTTCTTTTCTTTTTCTATGTTTCGCTTTGTAGAAAATGAAGGTGAGATCGGCTACTGATAACCTCGCTCATGCATAGAAGACAAACAAACAACAGTGGCGAACCTCTGTGTCCTCATCCTACGTAGTAGTGGTCTATTGACTTAATAAAATTATGGTGGCTTTCCGCTGAGACACTCCAAGGCAGGGTGAGTGCGAGAGTGTTACAGGGTGTAAGGGACAGCCCACCGCCGACTGATGGAGTAATTCAGTATATCATACTAAGATGACCGGTACAAGAAATTATTTTAGCAACGTTATGGGAATGCAATACATTTGCCTTCTATTATTTACTATTATTATCGTGGAAAACACCAGTAGCGTACGGCGAGCGCGAGAGCAACGAGTTCGATCAGCTCTACAGCAAGGCAGGAATTGGACAGCTGATTTCAGGAATAGTTAGTTAAAGTAACATTACTTGTTGGGTTTATTTTTATTTTAGCCGTATTATTTACATAAAAGTATAAGTGCTGCGTACAGACAATGTAATTTCACATTGAAATAAAGGAATAATAACACTGAACAAACGATTGAAAATTTTAAAAATTTCGAAGTAAAATTCCGGTGGATTATTATTCATAATATGGAGCTGAATGCTGTCACTTTGCGGAGAACTGTACTTTACACCCTGTATATGTCGGTTCTGTGCGAGCCATTTTAAAAGAGAAGTAGCTAGACAAAGCTCTCGGTAGTAGACAGTATACAGCCGCCTTTAAATCTAAACAAGATGAAAGCGTATCACTAAGGCTCAACAAAAAAACCTACCTACGTCTATATACTTCTGCGGGAGCCTTAAAAGAAAAATTGAAAGCTCAAACTGGAACAAATTTACTTTGTCTCAAAGAGTGGTTGAATCTGTTTTCTGAGGAAGGGAAGTTAATATTCTTGACCTCGCTCACGATCGGAGCATGACATGGGTTTGTTACGAAAAGGTATTCAAATAAATCGTTTAAAAAGATTGCCCCTAGAGGTTCGGTCAAGCTAGAAAGAAATTCCAATAAGTACATAATATGGTCTCAGGTACTTTTGTTGAGCTTAAGGTTCTGTGTTCAATTTTCAATTTGGTACGAAACTGAATTTCGTAGAGTTCAGGTATTTTGCACCCTAGATTTGAACCCTACCGATACCAATAGTTTTAAATGTCTGTCCGTGTATTTGTTACGTCTTATCTCCAAAACGGCTGAATAGATTTTGACGGGACTTTTATTTTAGAAAAAAGAATTAGGGTCCCGTCCAAAAAAAATAAAAATCCATGAAAGTATGTTCTTTATAATTTTACGCGGATGAAAGTCGTGGGTAACAGCAAGTATTAAATAAAATATTCATCTCCAGGAACTTTGCATACTTATTTAGTAACTGTTTTTGACATGTTTAGTAAGTAATTCACCAGAAATAACATTACCCACAGGAAAAGAAACCATAAATAAATCAAATTGGAACAAATATCCTTTGTCAACTTAGCAGAAGGGCAGAATATGTATAACGCAGTTTATAAAAGCACTCGAGGGAACTTTAACTAGATTTCTCCATTGGTTCCAATTTTGTTCGAGCCCCTTTGTTGCGACGAATCTCTATTACCCTGAGACTGATTGACGATTCACTTGAACAATCTGTGGTGTATGGGGAAACTATAATTTTAAATAGAGCATACCGACTCTTCTTATGTTTTGTTTTTGTATAACATTTATGGTTTATTGGAAAGTAACCAAACAAAGTTTCCAACTTAAAAAAAATATCATTGCAGAACTTTAAAGCGGTCATTCCAAATACCCGCAGGAGGCAAGCCCATTGCCATCAACGAGACACAAATTCAAGTTCCGTGGCTGCTACTGAGAGAATCCTGATACAATAGTCCAAAAACACTTCCTGACTCGGGAATTAAACTAAGGTTGGATGTTCAGCAGTCGCACTTGCAACCATTAGGTCGAAGAAGCGGTCAAAACTTAACTATGACAAACATTTCTTTAATGTTTAAAAATAGACTCAGTTTTATAAACTGTGTTTACTGTGAAAAGTGTCGGTCCCCAGTCGTCTTCAGAATTCGAAAAAGAAATTCCCCGATTTTTCTAAAACACAAAAGTTGATGGCAATTATTATGAAGCTGCTCTCAATCACTTGATATTGGCAAAGATGTCCATTATGACTGTTCCGGAAGATTTATACGACAGTTTTACGACTGGTGCTATTGTAAGCCGGGAAATATAATTATGATGAATAGCATATTATTATATTATTGTAAATTGTGATGCCTACGTGTAGTAGGTCCGTAGTAGCTAATTTACAACTTAGTAGCCGAATAACGACCTACATTTTGATGCAAGTGTGCAAGTATTTTAAGCAACATCATTTGGTCACTTGGAAAGAGAGATTTTGTTGCAAATAATGTCTAACAAACGACTTTCGAATTTCCCCTGAAAAGAAACATCATTCTCGTATTCACGATTTAATTGCGGTCGGAATATCATATTGAATTCTGCCTTACATCTCTATTAGCTCTCGGTCGTCTCAAGAGGAACCTTGACTTGAACTTCCTGGGTTATGAGTCGAGCCATACTATCACTGACAAATACTTCCACTGACTGGACAGGTCCACTCAAATCTGTATGGTTCTTTCAACAAAAGACCATGCCAGACACTTATCTGCATAGTCCACAAATGACTTGATCATTGCCTGGACTATGAAAGAGACGGTGACCTCTGAGTTAAATTCGGGTGTTTCTTTTCTGAGTAGGCTGGTATACATCACCGGCCGGGCCGCATCTAGTTTTAAAACATGACATTTATTTATTTATTTATTTATTTACATGAATGTGGTGTGTAAAAATATTTTGATAATCAATTTACAGAAATAGATCCTATCATCTTTCACACAATACGTCAACCGAATCGAATCAGAATTTATCTTAACCCTTTTCTTGACAACGTATCTTGTAAGACACATCATTAGAAAAAAAAACATAGCTCTTTTATAATTTATGTAAAACGGAAAGTTTACTTATTTCTTTTTAAAGTATACGTTTCTGAAAGGACACATGTGACACAATGACAGTTTACGTCAACTGCTTTTTCAAAATTTATCAAAATGGTGAACGGTTGAGTGCAACTCCGCGGAAGAAGGTAAGAAATTATTAATTTAAAAAAAAAATCTTTTAAAATTGCGTGAGAAATTGGTGTTATACTATTTCATATGTTTTTACTTTTGCTGGAAATAAATTAAGCAGGAGATATAATTACGCTTGGCTTCGCAATCTAACAAATAAAGTGAATGTATCCTACAGGATACGTTGCTAGGTGTACTAAGATTCTTTGTACAAGTTTAGTGTATCTTATAGGATACATTGCCAAGTGAGGGACATCATTTATATTATTTTTGTAACTGTGTTTTAGGGAAAGGAAATTATATGCTTGGCATAAGTGTGCGAGTTAAATATTTTTTTCAGGCAGAGATGCAACCATTTTATACCAGAGCAAAAAGAATTTGTGCTCTAGCACCAAAACCACGTACTTACAAGACGCTGTTACTCAGCCAGTCTTTGCTGCCTTCGCCTGTGCTGCCTTAACCTGAGCCGTATCCAGCTCGACTACCATTTACATTGGCGCAAAATGGCTCTCCTTCAAAACTATCTTTGCCACCATCTCCATTAACTGCCTCTAACAGCCGACCAAGAAGACCCACAACATCCGGAAGGACTGCAAGATTAGTCAGAACCTGACGTATTTTTCAGTGGGCTAAGAATAAATTCAATCATATCGCCCAGATAGCCAAAACTCCTTACAAGTATTTTACAAACTTTTTTACAGACGACATTTTTGATTACATTACCGAGCAATCAAAACTAACCGACCGTGTATGCAACACAACACTGCACCCAAAAGCACAATGACTGACGTTGCTCATAAATCCGCTAAGCTTATGTGGGACAAGACTGGGCAAGTCTGCCGCATTCCAAATGAGCTGTGGGTCAAAATAGCCACAATCTGGAGCCCTGACAGTCAGAAGGAGTCGCGGTAGATCTCATAGAAGATGGCGAGACGATCTGGACGACACCAACAACTACGGGATCCACATTAGCCTTAGATCGAAACAACTGAAGTCCTGGGGAGAGGCCTTTGCCCAGCAGTGGCATACAGGCTACCAGTATCAGTATCAAGTAGCACAGAGCTTCCTGAAAAAAGGCCGGGGAGATAAGGTCGACAACTGTGAAGTTTCAGGACCAACACTGTCGAAAATATTACAGGCACCTGTAGCACCACGACCTCCACCGGATGTAAGGTACGATCAGGTCGGCCATTTTTCAATGTTTGGTGTGAAAGGGCAATATAATAAGGTTTGTGTCAAGGGCCAAACTACGGTACGTGCCAAGTGTTCGTTACGCTTGTGTTTCAGGACTTTCAGGCCAGATAGAAATTATTTTGTGAAATTCCACACTGATAAGTAATTATTTTAGCTTATATGCACCTCAAATGTTTCGGTAACTTATTTTTTTTCTTTTTAATTTAAATAATCTTTAAGTTAATTTTGGTTTTTAACTATAATTGTTACTATATATGCAAATTTTATACATATATTGATTAAGATAATTTTGTGTATTTTATTCCCTCAAACCTGGCAACGTATCCTCAAAGATACTTACACATATGGTCAAAGTTCTCTACTAAGCTGGCAATGTATCCTCAAAGATACATATAGAATCTCATTATCTGGTCATGTGTGATTTTTTCATATATTTTTCCCTAGATCCTAGGTTCATAATTAACATCATATTTGAAAATTATTCGAAAATATTTATTTTATTTTTTTGCCAAGAATAGGGTTAATATCACACGTTTATTTAAAAACACATTCGATTTTAACATAGGGTCAAAAGCTTTGTCTCATTTTTCCGGAGAGCTCCTTAATTCACTACATAATCCTAAAAACTGAGTGGGTTGATTTTATTAAAATATATCGCATGAATCTGAAAACATGGAGCATAAGGTTTAGCGTTGACGTCACAGCGAAATGTATGACTTAGCCATAAATCTAAGGGCTAACTCAGAACATGATTCATCCAGTACCTAATACCCTTAGATATCTACTCAATGTTTTAAGTTTGTATATTTAGGAGCTCGTGGCTTAATAAGAACTGCCACTCGGGTCGATCTTTGGGTAAAGCTGTGCTTGCCTAGGTCGGTCTGTGGATGGGTGACCGCCCGACATACCGAGTTTCCTCCGTGCCTCGGAAAGCACGTTAAGCTGTTGGTCCCGGCTGCCATATATATAGATCTTTGGCAGTCGTTACAGGTAGTCAGTGACCTGAAATTCTGACATCCAGTCTTACCAAAGGGTTGTGGGGGTCAGATAGGCAGTCGCTCCATGTAAAATACTGGTATTCAGCTGCATCCGGTTAGACTGGTAGCCGACCCCAATATAGTTGGGAAAAGGCAAGGCAGATGATGATGGTTTTAAGTTTTTATATTTATAGGATATAGAAGCTCGTGGTTAGGCAATAACAACCCTAGTTTGGTCTGTGAATGGGTAACCAGTGACCACCCATTACATAGCAAGTTTTCTCCGTGCCTCGGAAAGCACGTTAAGTCGTTGGTCACGGCTATAATTTGCAAGCAGCCTTTTTTATTTTTGACTGTCGTAACAGTTAGTCAGTGGCCCGAAAGCTGACAACCCAGTCTTACCCAGTACTAACTGGGTTGTGGAGGTCAGATAGGCAGTCGCTCTATGTATAATACTGGTAGTTGACTAACTATCTGGTTAGACTGGAAGCCGGTCCTAACATGCTCGGAAAAAGTGATGATGATGACAGTACCAATGTACATTTAAGATAAGGTATTACAATTTATTTTTTTATTAGGTATAATTCATTTTTATTAGGTCCACTGAGAGGGTTTGATGGAAAACTTCTATTATTAGACAGACTGGCAATTTCAATTACAAAGCGAATCGATTACAATTCTTTGAATTGAAGCGATTACGAATACATGTGTGTAAATTCGAAAAGACCTTCCGAGAAGTCTAAAACCCGTCAGTATAAACAAGTCCAAGTGATTAAAAGTAATACCTTACAACTTACATAACGCCTGTGATTCGGGTTAGGCAGGTGTACCCCTTATATTAGTACAGTCGAACAAGCTAATAAGTATACAGCCAGCTAACTTGTATTTCAGATACATTTGGCATACAGCGGTTTAGGATACAGAGTTTGACATCAGTCGCTTAATGCGAAACACTTGATAAAACAAAATTACAATCAATATTTTCAATGTTATAGAATTATAATGATCTCTACCCTGTAGGTATACTTATTAGCTTGTTCGACTGTACAAACACATTTCGCCAGTAATGTTTCCATGTAATAGGGGGCGAGCCTATTGCCATAAACCGGGCACAAATACAGTCTCCGTGGCTGCTACTAGGAAATTCCTGATGAAAAAACCCAACAAGTAAAAAGTTATGATTCGATTTTTATTCAAACTTCAGGAGAAGAACTGTTAAAAGTTTGAATGCTTAGTGTACAGGTCACTATTTGGTTGTTAGGTACGTAGGGAATTTAGTAAAACAACACAGTTTGGTTTGAACGCGCACGACTTACTCGCCCGGCCGACCAGTAGAGAGTGTGCGGTCCGTGACTCCGTGCAACGACTCACTCGACCGCACCCCCACCACTGCCCGCCCCACCAGTAAGGCGTGTCGGTATTTATTAATACACTACACTTAGCTTTATTTTCTTTGACGGTTCTTACTTCGTTCAAATTCATAGTACCTATTAGTGATGTCTTCTTTAACTCAAGTTGTTATATTATATCAACTTGACAATACAAAGCAGGATAAGTATTGGTATAAGTGTAGAGGAATATCAAAGAAACGATGGATGGACTGTGTTAAGAATGAAAAGGCAAAAAAGGAGGTCTCTAAGAGATGATGAGAGACCTCCTTTTTTGCCCTTTCATTCTTTTATTTGTTTGTCCCATATTGTGTGCACATGTGGCAAATAAATGTCTGTTCTTTCTAAAAAATACACGTCAGAAAATAATGTGAAAATGTCAGTGAAGGTCATATTATTACTTATTTAAGCCGTCAATCTTCGTAACGTGTGGCAGCTTCTTTGAAATGTGTGACTCAATAAACGTCCATTATTGGTTGAATGTGAATTATTAATCAAGATATTCCCACGAAAATAAATCGCGGCGCCATCGTTATGTCAAATATTGAGCAGTTCGACCTTTATCTTGTTGTTCGAGGAAAATCAAATTTGTAAGTTTATAGAATTAGAGCTTCCGGGAATTAAATTTACCTAAATATAGTGTAATTTAAGTTCATTCATTTTTTTTTTTTTGACGAATTGGGTTAGTTGGCATAATAAGCTACGAAAAGTAGGTACTTACTTCAAAACGTAATTATTTTAATTTAATTTTAATAAATTGTTCTTGGGTAATTACAGTTGCAGGTACGGATAAGTCTGGATTTGTGCTCGGTTGGTGGCCATAGGATAGCTCGCCCCCTATTACACAACTAACGAAATGTGGATGTACAGTCAGCATCAGAAGTAGCTGAACATTTAGGAATTTTAATTCTTTTATGTACAGGACTCTAGCTATTATTTTTAATGTTTCAGAAGATTATTCGTTAAAATAGTCCGTATACTCCAATAACATTTAGTAACGAGTAATATCTAACAAGTTTTTATAAAAAAAACAGCTTCGAAACTTTGAGTAATGTTAATATACTTCTGATGCTGACCGGACCACGTACACACGGCTACACATCAAGCTATACAAAACCAGTATAATCTGATCGTTCATTGTGCGAAAAGATCTAGTAAAGTGAGGCCAAGATTAACTGGTTTTGTATAGCTTGATGTGTAGCCGTGTGTACACCTCTGCCTAACCCTTCGGTGGTTACATACAGGTAATGTTATGTATAAGAACAAATCAAAAGAAACTCGTCAATTAGGATTGTATTGACTAATAACACGTCATGTATTTAATTAATACTTTCTCCTTAAAACATCGTCGAAATGTGTTCATAAATTATGTTACCTATATAATTTTCAGCAGGTTTGTTTTATCGTAATTTATCCAATTCTTTGAAACATTTTGGGTAGGTATCCAAACGTAGTAATTTTAATCGTTTAAGAAAATATTCCCCCTTTTTTACCCGACTACGGCAAAGCCAAAGGAGGGTTAAGATTTTGTTACCTATTAAGTTCGAGCTTCTAACAACCTACTCCTTGAAATTCCTTCACACCGTACTACTGGTTAAATCGGACTGAATTACTCATAATGTGTGTTAGTCATGGTAATTATTGTTTGGTTTCTCGTTTTGTGAACTATTTGTATGTATTATATATTAGTTTATTTAATTCCATATTTATATATATATGTATTAGTATGTACGATTTATGTAGGTATATTAATTTAATTTATGTTAACAAAATAGTGTTCTCCTAGTTTATTAAGTTTTGTACCTACTCTACCACAATGATGTCCTATTTGACCCTAAGGTTGCCTGGTAGAGAATGCCTTGTGGCATTAAGTCCGCCTATGTACCACGTTTGTGCATGAAGTTTAAATAAATAAATAAGTTAGTATAATAATAATCACACTGTTAACTGCGTCATCCCACGCCTGGGTAAAGGCCTCAAAGACAAAGACAAAGACATTTATTCGTAGGATACGGTACTTACAAAGTTGTTACATAAATGTTAGTTCTCGACATATCCACCGCTAGACGCGGCCTCTTCCAATTGTTTCGATCAAGGGTTAATGGATCGTATGGACCGCATTTCGTGGAATCTAAAATTAATCTTTATATCTATAAAGCGACGTTTTTTTTTAATTTTTTAGGGCCGGACTCCACTGAAGCGTAGACGAGACAAGAAGAGAGGACATGTAAGATTTTAAACTGACATGGTGCTTGTAACAGCGCTGAAATATCGGGAACTCGAAACAATAAGTAAACATGGTAAATATTTCATTTTCAGTATAAATAAGAAAGGAGATGCATTTTACACCACCAATAGAATTAAGTTATGTACACCTCGTCTCCGCTTAGCTTTAGTGGAAACTGTTGAGCAGAGAGGGGAGATGTCTTGCTATTGTATAGGCCAGCGGAGAAGAGAATAGACATGAGCTGTGACCGGTGTGCTGTGAGCGGCGTCAGTGGCGAAGAAAAATAAGCAAAGTGGGGAAGATAGGAGATCCGCTTCACATATTTCCGCTCGTCTCCTTTTTGGAGTAAACCGGGCCTTATGCTTGTTTTGCGAGGCCGCCAAGCTAACTGCTAAAGTGGCTTTACATGAGCTCAACTTGTTTACTCAATAGACTAGAAAATCTCGTATGTTAAGCCAAAAATACTGTAAGTTTTATGAAACGTAGTATCATAAAATTCATTGTAAAACCTGACGAGAATGTTTGTGATGAAACAAGTGGAGTAACAACAAAAATAACGTACTAACTTGGGGTTTGATACTGGGATGTTTTTAAAATGAATTTAAAGTGCTACTGCGTTGTTTAATTCTGCTGTTGTAAGTTACTTTATGTGTAGCTACATAAAGTACGCGTGTAGCTACACTAGTATTAAAGAACATAACATAACATCATGCCTGTAATGCCCGAAGAGTAAAGCAGAGGTGTGTACCCATTAGTATAACTATTATAATTACTCACATTTTGCCAGTTATTTTTAAGTCCCATGTAATAGGGGGCGAGCCTGTCCGAAATGAAATGAAATGTTTGATATTTAAATGAAAGATGACTCTGCTTGAATTCAGTATGTAGGTATAATTACAGAAAATCGGTTATGTACAATATTCAAATTTAATAGCACGGTACGTGTATCGCTGTCCGAAGCTATTATGCGAGAGTGCGTTGCGCGGCCGTCGACCCGATCAACTGTGACCTCTCCTCCCGCGTCCCCCGACGCTGCTCGTTCACACTTATGATGCGTGAACATCCTCCGGCGCGTTGAAAGCCATAGCTTTCAAGAAGTAGACGATGTAGGGAGCCTGGATGCGGCCCGCTCCGCTTCGTTGTCATCTTTGGACTGTGAAGTTGGCAGAAGGCATAGTCTGTTGATCGCCCTTCGTATAATGCCCCTTGAAGTAGTGACGTCAGCTACCCTGCTGACACCGTCGGCCCTGGATAGAGGCGAGACACGCGCCCGAGCCGCCATTGTAATGGCGGTAAGTTGTCCTCCTTCAGTAGGTACCACCACGTCACCCGCCCGTATAATTCTGTCGACAATATTTCAGCATTTGGTGCATTTGGTGCTTGGTGCAATAAGGGGCGAGCCTATTACCATCCACCGGGATAAATCCAGAATCCGTGGTTGCTAATGAGAAATTCCAGATGGAAAAGCTCAATAACACTTTGCCCAACCTGAGTATCTAATCCACAGAAGTTGCGAACCTTGCGACCGCTCTAGCCCAACGAAGCAGAGATAACATTAATGCTCGGTTTCTGAGGCACTTTATCTGTGGTTTATCTATTCATATGCGTACATTTGAATAGATAAACCACAGATAAACCACAGAAAAAGTGCCACAGAAACCGGGCATAAGTGAATCATTGTAATATTTATTTGACTAGAGACATTTACAAGCATCATTTCCATAACTTCGTCAATTTTCCCCCTCCACACACTTGTGTACATGACCAATTTACCGCCTTAATTTCTTCCTATAGTATCGCTCTTTCCGAGGGTAAGCCCTCTTTTATGTGTCCGTCACTTCGTCATCCACAATCAATATTCGTAACCATAATGGTTACGAATATTGATTGTGGATGACGAAGGATTGTGGATGATGAGGAAGCCATAATGATTTATTTCCGGATTACTTATAACTTTTTTCAACAGGGTATTGTCCTACTGTGAGGCAAAGCGTGTTCAATACGAGTATTCTGTAAATTCCAGATTTTTATCAAACTCTTTTGGAAAGTTAGAAGAATCTTCGTCTTTTGTGTTTAGAGTTTTTAAATGTTTTATTTATTTATTTATTTATTTATTTATTTCTTAAGGAAAAACAAACAGTAACATATTACAGGTTAATGATAAGGCTTAAGTACTACAATATGATAAATATGCTACCCACTACGTTTTCCACAGATTACTTTAAAAAAATTATAGCTAGAGAGACATTAATTGTAAGATTATAACTAAAATAACAGTTTTATTCGTAGGTATGGACTAAAATAATCCTTCTAAAAACTAAAATAACAGTTATATAAACTAAAATAACAGATATAAACTAAAGTAACAGTAACAAAATAAGTGATAATTATATATATATTAATAAGTGATAATGATATTACACCTTTCACATAAATAGGTATATGTATAACATTAAATCTCAATGGTCTACTGTCGATCCTTAAGAGTTGCATGGATTTGCTTCCTGAATACGTTTTTACTGAGGTAAAGTATGTCGATTAAACTAAACTCGTTGTTGTAATTCTCAACCAAGCGATGAAGAGGTGAGCGCGAGCCAGCGTTAGATTTACAACAGCTAGTAGCAAACAAGCGCCGTGTGCGCACCTCACGTACATGTACTGTTCGAGGAACAAGATAACATAGATTCCTTACTAATTCAGGACAATCGAATTTATTGCGGCATACATTAAACAGGGTCATAGCATCGAGGAGCATTCGTCTTGATTGCAAAGTTAGGACATCATATTTTCTAAGTAGTAAGCTGTATGAGACTTTTTTCCGAAAACATCTATAGTTTACAGCACGAAGGTACTTTCGCTGTACCAGTTCCAAAGCTTCATTATATCTATACTAATATTATAAAGCTGAAGAGTTTGTTTGTTTGTTTGTTTGTTTGTTTGTTTGTTTGTTTGTTTGAACGCGATAAACTCTGGAACTGCTGGTTGGATTTGAAAAATTCTTATTGTGTTGCATAGTTCATTTATCGAGGAAGGTTATAGGCTATATAACATCACGCTACTACCAATAGGAGCAAAGCATAAATGAGAAATGTGGCAAAAACGGGAAAGGAAAATTCCTTTCTGAGAGCTTCCGTTGCGTGCGCTGCGAAAACGGTTTAAGTTACGAGAATATCATGTATGAAGTAATTATTCGTCTTTAAAAGTTCTAAAAAAAAGTCCGCGACAGCATCTGTCTATCTTTTAAGATTGACTCACTGTAACCATTTTTTATTATTAAAATGTTAGGTTAAAAAGAATTATTTTTTGCGAAGCTTATTTAACCCATATGGTATTAATCTATATCTAAATAAATGTGTTCGTTAGAACGGAAATTTAATATAGAATATTTATGCTCTTTACTCTATACAGTTTAAACAAATATCTTAGAAGATATCGCAATGTAAAAATACCCGCGCGGAAAAATAATTACGCGGGTTGCGTCGCAATGTAGGTACGGGGGATTCTGGCTGGCCTCCGGGAAATTCAAATTCAAAATATTTACTGCATCATAATGTTTACAAGTACAGAGTGTTATAGTATATTTAACAGTAAGAGATAGATTTTATAGTAATTCACACTTTAATATAATCTAAGCTAATCTAAACCATCTAAACTATAATTGTAATAAAGAGGAAAGATAAGATTTTTTATATTTAAAATGTCACTTACGGGATATCTTCCGTGATTTTAATTTGTTTTGAGTTCCCGATATTTCGACGCTGTTGCAAGCGCCATGATCGCGGGTGGACTGGAGAAATGCGGGTGGATGGAAAAAATTGTTAGGAGCAGACGAATCTGTCTACCCTCTTTCTTTGTCTTTTATTACGTGCACTACTGGAACTCGACACTAACGGCAAAACACACTCACAGTATCACCAGGTTTTTTGAATTCCTTAATATTGAAAGAAGCAAATGAAATAAAGAAACACAAAAATTTCAATCGAGAAGATGGCTTTAAATTGTCAAGTACGTGGAATCCAGTTTTGAGAATGCTTAAAAGCAGCAAGCAACATATTAAGGAATTCAAAAAACCTGGTGATACTGTGAGTGTGTTTTGCCGTGACTTAGTGTCGAGTTCCAGTAGTGCGCGTAATAAAAGACAAAGAAAGAGGGTAGACAGATTCGTCTGCTCCTAACAATTTTTTCCATCCACCCGCATTTCTCCAGTCCACCCGCGATCATGGCGCTTGCAACAGCGTCGAAATATCGGAAACTCAAAACAAATTAAAATCACGGAAGATATCCCGTAAGTGACATTTTAAATATAGTTATGAACCGTGAAAGCTTAAAACAGTGTATAAGATTTTTTGTTTGTTACGATTTAGCTTAATTAATGTCGGATAGTCGATATTATTATATCGAGAAAGGTTATAGCTATATTTATGTGACGCAGACGAAGTTGCGCGGGTCAGCTAGTTTTTTATATAGAGGGTTCCATATAGGAACCGCAAACTCTAACTGTGGTCTAATTAACGATTTGTATAAATGTAAAAAGGTGGCGGGGCGACGAAATTCCCTAGACGCTCTCATTACAAAACCAAACATTTGGTAAGCCTTACTAACTATTGTATCAATATGAACATCTAGATGGAGCTTCGAATCCAGCTGAACCCCAAGATCACGGAGGGAAGTAACTTTATCTATTAAGGTGCTAGCGAGGCAGTAGTTAAATTCAGTTTTATTTTTCTTTTTGGTAAATGTTATAACGTGACATTTTGGAAGACTGAGATAAAGCTTGTTAGAGGAACAATAGTCAGAGAAACGGTCCAGATCTTGCTGGAAATCAATACAATCTTGTTTATTTGATATTCTTTTATAAACTTTTAAATCATCTGCATAAAGAAGAAATTTAGAATGCTGAAAACAGATATTAATGTCATTAATGAATAGAATAAATAATAATGGTCCCAGAATGGAACCCTGAGGGACACCAGACGTGACCTGAATAGAGCTGGACTCGAAGCCATCAATCACCACCTTCTGAGTTCTGTTAGTTATGTAAGAAACAAACCACCGCAAAAGGTCGCCTCTGATTCCGTTATAAGCAATCTTACTCAGCAACAGCTCATGATCGATATTATCGAAGGCTTTCTGAAAATCAGTATAAACCGCATCAATTTGCTGTCTATCGTCGATACTTTCAAAGAGATGTGATGTGAAAATAAGGAGATTACTAATACATGATCTGCCCTTGACAAAACCATGCTGTTCATTTATTAGTACATTGTGAACAACTGGATATACCTCATTATGTACAAGCCTCTCGAAGAGCTTGGAAAAAGCCGATAGTATGGAGATAGGTCGATAATTCACTACATCATGCTTGGATCCACTTTTGTGAACCGGCACGATATTTGCTTGTTTCCAGATATCTGGAAAGACACCAAAAGACAAACATTTATTAAAAACAATAAATAAGGGATAGCAAATTGTATCACTCGTATTCTTTAGAAAAACTGAGGGAATCCCATCCGGAATTCCGGACCCGGACCCTTAGATGAATCGAGTGATTTTAATTCTCTACGTATAGCATCAAGAGAAAGATGCAGCTTTGACAAGTTGACATCATTATCAGCACTGTTGGTGGGAGGTTTCCAAGAGTTGCAGTCGAAAGATGAAGGCTCATATACGGAACGGAAGAATGTAGCAAATAAGTTACATGAAGAGATAGGGTCATTAGATGAGAGTTGATTGAAGTGAACCGTTGATGGGATTTTATTTGTAGTTTTGCGACTGGCAACATATGTCCAAAAGGTCTTAATATTGGTAGCAACACTATCCTCGACAGCACTGATATAGCTATTGTAGCATCTGTCAGCTACTTTTTTGAATCTAGTTCTGTTGATGGAAAATACCTCATAGTCTTTTAAATTGCCAAATTTCTTCCACCTAACCCAGGCACGAGATTTACTTTTAAAAATAGCTATAAGGGATTTGGAAAACCAATTTGGGTAGTTAACATTTTTAAGTTTACAAAAAGGAGTGTGTAATCTTATAATTTCATAAAATTTTTCATAGAATTTAGATACTGTTTCTTCAGGTGTTAAATTATCAAGTATGAAGTTCCAATCAACGTTACGCATATCAGTATTTATTTCTGTATATTTAGCTTTATGATAATTTAGTTTGTTATGAGTAGTGCATTTAGAAATTTGTGCAGGGCAGGTGAAAGAAGTATGTACATAGAAAGCAGGATGGTAGATGTCAATGGGCAAAAGAGTAGTATCGGGGGTAAACGTTACGGTATGGGAGTTACAAAAGAATAAGTCTAAGATGCGACCGACAGAATTGGATAAGTGGTTATACTGTTTCAGACCATGTTGGGAGCAGAAGTTTAATAAATTGCGACTAATGTTTGTGAGTTTATTATTTGTAGCAAATTCCATGCGTGATAATTTTTTTTCCCAGTTAATTAAAGGTAAGTTGAAGTCACCCACTAAAACGTTTTGACTGCCTTGTTGGTCTAGTGGTCAATCGCGACTGTTTAGCATGAGGGGTTCAATTACCTGGTCGGGCAAAGTGTTATTGGGTTGTTAGTGTAGCAGTCACGGAGTCTGGACTTGTGTCCGGTTGATGCCAATGGGCTCGTATGACTCGCCCATATTACATACTAGCTGACCCGCGCAACTTCGTCTGCGTCACATAAATATAGCTATAACCGTTCTCGATATATCGACTATCTTAACAAATAAAAAATCTTATCTTTCCTCTTTATTACAATAGTTTGGATGGTTTAGATTAGCTTAGATTATATTAAAGTGTGAATTACTATAAAATCTATCTCTTACTGTTAAATATACTATAACACTCTGTACTTGTAAACATTATGATGCAGTAAATATTTTGAATTTGAATTTCCCGGAGGCCAGCGAGAATCCCCCGTACCTACATTGCGACGCAACCCGTGTAATTATTTTTCCGCGCGGGTATTTTTACATTGCGATATCTTCTAAGATATTTGTTTAAACTGTATAGAGTAAAGAGCACAAATATTCTATATTAAATTTCCGTTCTAACAAACACATTTATTTTGATATAGATTAATACCATATGGGTTAAATAAGCTTCGCAAAAAATAATTCTTTTTAACTTAACATTTTAATAATAAAAAATGGTTACAGTGAGTCAATCTTAAAAGATAGACAGATGCTGCCGCGGACTTTTTTTTAGAACTTTTAAAGACGAATAATTACTTCATACATGATATTCTCGTAACTTAAACCGTTTTCGCAGCGCACGCAACGGAAGCTCTCAGAAAGGAATTTTCTTTTCCCGTTTTTGCAACATTTCTCATTTATGCTCCGCTCCTATTGGTAGTAGCGTGATGTTAAATAGCCTATAACCTTCCTCGATAAATGAACTATCCAACACAAAAAGAATTTTTCAAACCCAACCAGTAGTTCCAGAGTTTATCGCGTTCAAACAAACAAACAAACAAACTCTTCAGCTTTATAATATTAGTATATAGATTATGGGACTTAACCACAACTGGCGAAATGGGCGCGTGTTACACCTCTGTCTAAACTTTCGGAGATTGCAGGCGTGATGTTGTTATGTTTTGTCTTTGGTTCAATTCGTGTGGTAACTCATCCCTTTAACGTTGTAACATAGAACATAGACACAGACGATGTTATATTTTGACTTAATCATTTGTTTTCTCATGTAACCTTGTTATCATGTAACACTATCATAGTTAAATCATCATCATTTCAGCCAAAAGACGTCCACTGCTGGACATAGGCCTCCCCCAGGTATCGCCACATTAAACGGTCCCGTGCGTCTCGTATCCAGCGGGTCCCCGCAACCTTCACCAGGCCATCGGTCCACCTAGTAGGAGGCCTACCAAACGTAGTATAGTTACATAGTAATCATATATTTACAAACGTCGTTATTATTATACTGTTAGCAACTTTGCTTCTAATGACCTATTACGCCTAATGTTGTTTGTGTATAACTAGTAATAGACAACAGTAATTTAGAAAGCCTATCCTCGCATGGAGTGCCTAATAACACGAAACGGAATAATTCACAGCTATCTATGTTAACATCTTAAGGCACCTGAGTAAGGAAGTTGTCGTAATTTACTACCTATATAAGAGGATTATTTTCTACGTGTTGGTTTATTATCCGTGCTAACTATGTAGGTATATGGATGTTCGTATGTGTGTGTAGGTCTATAACTGTTTGTTTATTACTTCTAGCTGATGCCCGCGGCTTTGCCCGCGTACATTTTATATTCTAAAACCTTCCTCGAGAACCACTCTAACCATTAGCGAAAACAGCATGAAAATCGGAACAGTATTTTTGAGTTTATCGCGAACAGACAGACAGACAGACGCGGCGGACGAATTTGTTTTATAATATGTAGTGAAGTGACTAGGAGTCGCAAGATAAGACTATTTATTTATTTGCGTAAAACATGGTACCTTTATCTACATAGGTAAGTAATTGATACCTTCGTACCTACTGAATAACTGCCTAGAAAATAGAACATCATCGTTTGGTATGCTATTTAAGGCAACCAAAATCTTTTTAATTAGGTTAAAATATCCAGAACTGAAAATCAAAAAAATGTGGAACACATAAAAAAATATCGTGACAATTTATCTCATGGTTTTCAGGATCATTCTACACGAACGCTTGAACCTATCCGGAGATTGGAAGGAAAGTGCGTAGTCAATTTTATTATAGGCTCATACATCTTATGACTGCGTTGATAAAATACTTACTTTATTTACTTAATAAAACGTTTTGGAGTGAAAAATAAGCATTCCGGAGTAAGCCAGCGCCTCAGACGTTTATAAGTCATAAATTCTACGTTGCGTACTTGGGAATACTAAATAATTGCATAGTAAAATAGGCACGGAAATTGATTAAGACATGCTAAGGCAGAGAGAAGAGCCCTATTTTGTCGTAAAATTATTCCTGGCTGTTCCACGTAGGGGAGACCGGGGCAAGACGAAGCTCGGGGCAGGACGGGAAATGTGCTTGTATGCGTGAGTCGTGAACACAACAGACCCCTACACAGCGCCTTTCGCGCGATGCTTAGTTGCGTCACACAGGTCCGAGCGGCGCGTGCGTGTCACTGCGTGTTTTGGTTGCGCGGCGCGAAAAAACTGTATTTTGAAGTATTTTTATGAAGTTTATGTGTTTTGTGTCGATGACCATCAAGGTAAGTATCAGTGCTATTGTAACATTTTTTCAGATACTTAATGTAATAGTGTTAAACTAACGAATGTAGCTTGCTTTTTCGCAGAATAATTTTGCAGGTTAAAACTGTTGTTACTTTTGCAAAAGGTGTCTGTTGGGGTAAAACGGTCGGGGCATAATGGGATAGCCCCATAAGTATGTGTAGGTACAAACATTTTTTATACCTACCTATTTAATAACAAGTTTCTTTTTTATTTGCAGTTAAAATGGCATGGAACTATAAACATAAAACAGATCGTGGAAAAACAAGGTAGCTGCTTGTCATCTACCGAAAGAGGACAACTAGTTACGACTGAAATCTTTTTTAACGCTGCTGGAACTTATATACCACCAATGCTGATCTACGCCCGAAAATGGATGAAGAATTAATTGCTAGATGATGCACCACCGGGATTTTGGGAGACCTTTAATGATAATGGGTGGATAACTTCACAAATATTCTTTATTAAATTGTGTACTCATTATGCCCCATAGCGTTTCCCATTTTGCCCCGGTCATGGGGCAAGACGGGATATTTGACTTGTGTCATTTATTTCCTATTTGCCAAAAAAATATGTGCTTTAGCGCTATAAAAGATTATAATTGTGTTGGTTAAAAGTGTAAGTGTTTTTTTTGTTGTAAGAGATTTTTAATAAATAGTTTAATTTTCATATAATGACGTTTTTTCTCTTAGGTATCCCATCTTGCCCCGGTCTCCCCTACTACAAGAAACACTAACTGAAAAAAAAAACCTGTGGAAAGTTGTTCGTTATTCAAATCCTTTTTGTTTTTCTAAAGGTAATGTCACACGTCACTAAACACCAGTCAATATTCATATTCCTGAACGATTACTTCACTCAATTTCAAGCCTCATTATTGAGTGGGTAAGTGATCCGTTAAACTAGACATTCTTTGGAGACGTTGGTACATGAGATATGAAATTACGACAGAGGGTAATGAAGAGAAAATTGGAATCGAAGTCGAGGGGTGAAAAGGTTAACCACCTTTTCGTCAATATTTACTTAAACCGTGCAACGACTTTGGTTCTGACCTCAAAAGGAAAATTAACTACTTACTGTTCTTTTGCTGATTATTTACGGCTAGTAGTAAATTTGACATAACTGTGTTAATGTTTTGTTTGCAGGCTTCCGGTTCGAGTGATCAGTGCCTACCTAGTGGTATAATATTCCAAAGAAAAAAAGATTTTTTTTCACAGACACGAATGGTAGTAGAACTATCCGAATAATGTAATAAATAGAAAAATCTGGATGAATGTGCGTTACTCAATCACGAAGAAATGGCTTTAAGGATTTAGGTGAAATGTTGCTAGAATTTACCTTAGGTATCTTGGATTACATGAGCTATGTCCCAAGAAATTGAGGTATTAATTCATGTAAATAATAGGGCTTAGAGTTTCCAGAAAAACTAGTTTGCTGTTTTTATTGATGGGAAAGAAAATGATCGACTTTTTTTTTGGACATGGGCCTAAACAAGAACAATAGACCCCAATGTTCTCGGTATGCCATCTCTTATTCAGTCCTCATGCCTCGCACCCTGTCATCATACCATCTGCATCCGCCTAGTCTTTTCCCAACTATGTCGGGGTCGACATTTTACATGGAGAGACTGCCAAATCTGGCCTCGTGAGTACAAGCTACGCACTTATCTTTTTTAAAAATAAAAAGAGAAGTCCTGACTGGCTGACTCATCAACGCCCAGCCCAAACCCTTGAACCTAGAAAGCTGAAATTTTGCACAGAGGTTCCCTGTATAATGTAGACAAGGAATAAGGAAGGATTTTTTTAAAATTCAACCCCTAAGGGAGTTAAATAGCGGATGAAAGTTTGTATTGAAAATAGTCATTTTCACGCGAGCGAAGCCGCTGGCAAAAGCTAGTAATATTAATATACAACGCACAACACGAGGGTTACAATACTAATATTAGAAATGCTGTATAAGTATTGTTGATGTTGCCTTTTCATGAAACTGATTTTGGTAGGTTATAGGATTACCTATATATATTTCAGACCTCCAGCCAGTCAAAGACTCTGAAGGAATTGCTATTAATCACCAATCAGCACTTTGTTAATTCTTAGGATAGTATAGTTACCAAACGACTTCCGAAATCTATCCTAAATATACTTTATTGTCTCTCCCAAAAGGTGTAACCCACAAATGCTAACCGTTATCTAACATAGTTGTAGTACCAAGTTTCAAAATGACATAGGTAACCCCTACATATCATATGGAAGTCATTAAAATTTATAAATCTAGTTATAATCCCGGGCAATGGTAATGGCCTTCCGCCTCTAGCCACAATCACCGACCCGGGAAGGTTTCATGATAGAAATTGATAGCAATTTGCTGAAAGTGGATTTGGAGAACAAAATATTTTTTTTATTTTATTTTATTTATTTGGCTCACCAACAATTGAGTACACAACACAAGGAAGAGATACATGAATAAGAGTCACATACAAGTGTATCAACCTCTTACAGGTAAGCACATCATGCACAACTTATTTGTCGTAGAGTGCCTAGGTACTTGGAAATAGGTGAGTACCCAACTACTCACCGGACACAAATATGGGTTTTAACATATTATTATAATTAAAACTAACTAAATCTAAAAAACTACGTACAGAACTTAATTTACATACAATTCTAAACACTAAAATTTTTTTTATAAGTTTTTCTTAATAATACTTTTGAACTTACCAAGTGAGTCAGAGTGCACATCCACGAGATCACTACAGCTGTTCAAAATTTTACATAAACGAGGTATAGGCGAATTAGCACCAAGTACGGTTCTGCGAAGAGGAGGACGCAAGGGGGTTATAGGAGCTCGTGGGCTTTTCGTGGGCACGCGGAACTGGAACCTGCTCAATAATTGGGGACAGTCAATTTTATTTCTTAAAATTTTAAATACAAATACCGAATCCAGTAGATCTCTCCTCTTCTGTAGGGATATCATCTTAAAATGCGAAAGCCTATCTTTATATGATAACACCTTTTTAGCTATCCCGGAAGAGTATGCTAGATGCCACAGAAAGCGTTTTTGAACCCTTTCCAATCTCAGCATGTGGGTGGCATAGTGAGGTCTCCATACAGTGCTACAATATTCTAAAGAGCTACGGACTAAACAATTATAAAGAAGAATCTTGGTCTTGTTACGTCGGAAACAGGTAACATTTCTTACGACGAACCCAAGCATTTTTGAGGCTTTTTTGACTACATTTTCAACGTGGGGCACAAATGTTAACTGCCTATCGAACAGAACTCCCAGGTCTCTTAACTGTTCCACTTCCTGCACTGAGTTGCCATTAATATTATAAACAGAATGTGTAAATTTTGTTTTTCTGGTGAATTTCATGTGGTAGCACTTGTTAATATTTAAGTTCATACCATTTTCATCACACCACTTTACTAACGTGTCAATATCTCTCTGTAACAAATCAACATCAACGTCCGATTCAATTACTCTGCAAAATTTTAAATCGTCTGCATACATGTAACACTCAGAGAATTTCAACTCATTGGCAAGGTCATTACCAAATAAGTAGTAAAATATTTCATTTTGGTTTATGCCTTGGTACCCGGGACATAATGAGTTAGCTTGTACCTTATCCTTGCATATTAAACTCTGGTACCTAGACTTACCTACCCAGTAAATTGTTATACCAGCCATATACGTTCTTGCCTTACGTTCTTGCTTCTACCTAATAAATAATTATGATATATTTTCTTTTATCCCCCCGTTTTGTTATATTAGTCTAATTCTTCGATGATTTCTCTGGTATTTTCAATTAAATTTTCAATATAAGATTACATTTTTTGATTGTCAAAACATTGATAAAAATATCGCCATACATTTTTTTGGTGTCCCAATGACGATTACACATTTTCAGAGATGAATTGTTACGAATTTTCATCGCTTTTTTTAACATTGACTGTGGTTATATTATTCTTGATGAATCAAGTAACTAAATAAGACCAATTTTATCCGTAAATCATATACAGAAGGATTTATTTTAATTAAACAAATGTTGTCCCAAAATTATGAAGTTTCGTTACCCAGGGTTAGTAACGCGTGATAAAATTTGAAACGCAATGACTTAAGGTGGTATAAATAGTTTTTTTTCTAATCTGGCAACGTTATTACTTACGTCAAAATCACTGTCACGGCAGCCGTCTAGTTTTCGCCGCAGTCGTGAAGTCAAGACGTTTAGCAAGTGAAAATTTACAAAAAATACCTCAGGGTGATAAACGACTATTATTTTGGTAAGTTTAATGTTTTTTGTTTACTTACCATGTTTTCTTCACATCTTTTGTATTATCTAAAAGAATACAATATATCAGTGCTTGCGTGGTAAAACCGTGGTTTACGTAAAAACATTTTTAGAGGTTATGATTTCTCTGATTTTATTATCATTTTCGTTATATTGCGTAAAATTGCGTTATGTTACGAAACTGAGAAATTGTTAAGCTTAGTTTACAAAAACTAAAAGTGCATATCTATATACCTGTGTATTAATACACAGGTATAGTTGCCGACAGGTTTTTTAATGGAATTTAATTAAATAATTACCAATGTTTATGGTATTTTTATTTTTATTAATCTAAATAAGACTGTTAAGCCAAATATAATCAGGTGTTTTATTCGCCCAATCCATGTGCACCATACCTTATGACATCAGTTTCGTGACGGAGATTCTCAGTATCGTTACCTATCAGTTTAGTTACAAATTCAAAATGTACACTTTTTCTGAGTATGACCCATAAAGGACAATGCTACAGCCTGTATATAAGACTTCACCAGCGTGGTACCTACCCTGATAAAAGGTATCTTATGTCTATCCGTAATAATATAACTTTGATGCTGAAACCCTCCTGAAACCAATTTCCGTAAACATGCAAACTTACAAAATTCTTCTTTACACTCTTTGTTATTAATATACAGATTACAATTAAGTAGCAAAATCGCATCGGTTTTGCAGTAAACCTAAGTTTAATTAACAAAACTTTTTAACAAAAAATAAAACCGACATCAAAAAAAAAGTCAAAAATAAATCAGTTTCTGAAGTCGGTGACTTTTGTTTGTTTGATTTCATTTTTTTGTCACCGACTTCTTAGTGTTTCACACACCGTTTTTAGTGATTCACATGTTCATGGGTCATAATGTGGACAATGTAGTATTTTGTTGAGTTTTGTTGATTTTTCAAAAACCGCTTGTCCGATTTTGATAAAAAAAATTATGGGACCATTTGGGAAGTATACCCTTTCCAATAAAAAAAGAATTTTTCAAATCGGTGAAGCAAGTGACGGAGTTATGCCCGAACAAACATAAAAAAAAAAACAAACATCCGAATTGAGAACATCCTTCTTTTTTTAGAAGTCGGCTAAAAAGGCGATATATGGGTATCCTAATGGATACACCTCTGCCTAACTCTTCGGGGATTAACGTCGTGATGTTATGTTACGGTATGTTTAAATCCTACTTTCGTCATCCGAATAAAGATTACGCGGATACACTTAAATAAATAGGTACAATTTTCTCCTACAAATGGATCAGGATTAGGGTTCCTTGCACAAGTCTTCGTAAGTTGAGAGTTGTAATATAAACTCTTTTGCAAAAAAAACGGGCACTTCATATTTTTTTCGTAAGAGGTTTTATTAATTTGCCGATGTATTGGCATGTTATTTGAAGAATCCTGGCATGATTCTGTACGTTCCAAATTTAAATTTTGAAATTAACAAAAGGAAAATAATGATTATTGTAGATTATTGTAAAATTGCTTTACTAATGGCGCGAATTGCTGAAACGATTTTATTACTGATTACTAAAATTTTAAAACTTATTGGATATTTTCTGCAAATTAAACAATTTTATCTTTCTTTTTACATTAAATACCACTTTTTGACATGATTGATAAAGCGATAAGGGCCGGTAAAATTATAGCCCTACTTGAAGAAGGTTGTTCGCAAACTTACGTGTCTCAGCGGCTAAATGTGAGTCGTTCAACTGTCCAGAGGACTTGGCAACGGTATCAAGAGACCGGTTCGGTCAAAAGAAGACCCGGTTCGGGAAGAAAACGACGCACAGAACCAAGAGATGACCGCTTTTTGGTGAGTCAGGCCTTGCGGAATCGTAAGGCGTCAAGTGTGGACCTGAAGAAGAGCCTTGAAGAAGTAAGAGGAGTAGAAGTTAGCTTGTGGACCGTCAGGAGGAGGCTTTTGGCTGCCAATATCAGGAGTTACCGCCCGGCTCGGGGACCTAAATTACTCCGTGAGCACCGTGTTGCTCGACTTCAGTTTGCTCGAAACTGTGCTTCATGGACTCTGGAGGACTGGAATAAAGTATTGTTTTCTGATGAAGCTAGAATCTCTTTGTGTGGAGAGGACCGACGCCGGCGAGTGCTACGAAGACCACGGGAACGCTATGCGGAAGTGTGTTTCGAAGAAATCACTTCTTATGGCGGAGGCTCCGTTATGTTTTGGGCAGCAATTAATTCGACGGGGCGTACGGAGTTAGTTCTCATAGAAAATGGAACATTAAATGCACACCGGTACATAATGGAAGTCCTAATTCCATATGCACAACCCGCATTGACTGCACATGGGGAAGATTCCATTTTTATGGACGACAATGCTCGCCCGCACCGTTCTGGCGACGTGGAAGCGTACATGCAAGAAGTTGGGATTCGTCGTTTAGATTGGCCAGCTCGAAGTCCTGACCTCAATCCAATTGAGCATGTCTGGGATGTTCTAAAGAGACGGGTAAGATCAGTGCAACATGCTCCACAAAACATCAGGGAGCTAAAAAGAGTCATTGCAGAAGAGTGGGAACGTATTCCTCAAAACGTCATTAAAAACATCGTGGAAAGCATACCCAGAAGGATTCAAGCTGTGATTTTGGCAAGAGGAGGTCACACTCGTTATTAGGTTATTACATTTGTAACTTTATTTAATTAAACAAAGTAAAAAAATCTTCTTGTCTTTATTGCCGACCACTTCTTATTGTTTGGCCGTGTACATCGGTTTTAAAGAATTCATAGTTTTTTTTTTTTAATTGCCACAGTTCACTTCACGCGTATTAATTTACACGATTATAAGTATACAGATTACGTCAAACAATTAAATTTCATTGAATTAACTCAAATCGACCTTAGAACGTAAATTTCCTAAGGTGCCCGTTTTTTTTGCAAAGGAGTGTATATTTCTGTTACTCGTAGATCGATTCTTATCAGTATTTGTACAATATTATGGGATCATGAAGTCATCATGGTCTATGCATATTTGGCACGTGTTCCACATAGTGTTGTTATTTTATAGATTAAGCTACCCGAAACTATCTTTTCACACAGTTTTCAGACATTTGCATCAGGACGCAGCGTATCACATTTTTGGGGGGTAAAAGAACAGGGTGTAAAGTTCCGCATACCCCGTTGAAAAGGGAGGATCCTCCGACCGGACGGGTGTTGTGTCCGGAGGGCTAACTGCCCCGACAGTTGTAAGTCGGGAACTCCTATATAGGCTTATGTCGCGGATAATGTTCATAGCGCGATGTAGGATTTTCTGTCGATCGTTTCTTAGTACGCTGGTGTTGCGACAGATGTCGCTAGTCGCCACATCACTCCCCTCCGAGACCGGAGGTCGAAAGCAGTCTTGGCGCTTGTCAGCCAGTGGATGGTTCCAGTGCGTCGGAACCGGATGCCGCATAGTTCACGGTAAGTTGGAACTGTCTGCGGTGCCGGTGATGCCCCAGTGAGTCGGGGTGATGCTGCATATTAGCTCCAGTGAGTCGGAGTGATGCAGTGCTTGCCGTGATGCGGCATATTAGCTCCAGTGAGTCGGAGTGATGCAGTGCTGCGTTGTGGCTGGCTGCTGCGTCGACCAGAAGAGAAGTGCGTCTGCCAAAGTCGCTGATGAGGCTGGGGGTGATGTCCAGGAATGCGCTTCCGCTGCATGCTGGTGGACAGGATACCCCATGAAGCCGTGGCTGCTGGCTGACGGTATGACTCGCTGCTCGAAGGCGAAGGGGGAGTGGTGACGACGTCTGAAGTAGTTGCACGAAGGCTGCGCTGACGTTCATGCTCAGGGTCACCAGTTTGGGGGTGTGAGGAACAGGGTGTAAAGTTCCTCATCCCCCATAGAAAAGGGAGGATCCTCCGACCGGACGGGTGGTGTGTCCGGTGGGCTAACTGCCCCGACAGTTGTAAGTCGGGAACTCCTATATAGGCTTATGTCGCGGATAATGTTCATAGCGCGATGTAGGATTTTCTGTCGATCGTTTCTTAGTACGCTGGTGTTGCGATAGATGTCGCTAGTCGCCACACATTTATAGACTCAAATGGAAATTACGAGACATGAAGGAGGTCAATCAAGGAGGAATTTTATCAGGCCCAAACCCCTTTTTTTTAAAGGAATGTCATCAAATGACTCCTCCCGCTCTGGGCATAGCGGTATAATAGGGAGTGTCAGACTTCTACTAACTAAAAAACACCCATGTTCTCCCTTTGTGCCTAAGTCGCTGTATTTCTTTCGAACAATCCGCAGCCCCGACGGGCGTCAGCCTTTCAGGCCGATATAGATGTGGGATACTGTTGCATTCTGTGTGAACAATCGCACAGGGCGAGGTTCTCCGTATTATGTTCAACAACGCATTGAACAGACGTGACAGCAGCGTGGGCTTAGCTTTATGAGACTCAATTTTTGAAATACCTAATCATTTACTAAGCACTAACGGCCTGTCCCAGCTGCGCAGGGATAGACATTTATTTTTTAAACTTGTAATTAATTATACTTAGCCTATGTTACTCAGGGATACTGTAGAATTATAATGGAGTAAGAATGTTTTTAATCATTTCAGTTGTTTTTGAGTTAATTTATTCTAAACATCCAAAAATATATAAGTATCTTACTTCTTTATAATATTTTAGTGTATAGGTAGATATCAGAACGTATGGATGGATTTCCTATAACTTTTTTACTGGGTTTTACCGACCTGTAGTATATTTTTATGTTGTTATTGTATCTAAATATATCGTCCCCGTAGAGGGAAAATTAAATAACTCTGATTTTGTAGTTTTGATATAAACGCGATTTAGTGTTTTTTTTTCAGTTAATGTACATTTGTTAAAAAATGTGAGACAATTTTACTGTCGGTAATTTTATATTTGGTGGACCTGATTACCTTTTATATTATGCTTTAACGAACTGAACTCAGTCTTTATCTATAATTTAATAAAAAATAAAAAATCAAGTTATTTAATTTTCCCACAACTGTTATTATAACGTCACTACAGTTAGCTACTTATTTCGGCTATTTATTTAGTTTTCCTACAAGCTAAATATATTGGTAGAGTAAAATTTGGTGAAATAAATGCAGTTATTGAATTTATCAAACTCGAAATATTTTAAAATGTAAAATTTTGTGGCTTTGTGTGTTATTATTACTTTGATATTTTTTTAACTATTATTGGTATCATATAAAATAAAAGCTGTATTATGATATTAATAAAGTTATTTTAAGGAAGAAATAGAAAAGTAGAATAAAATTAAGCAAAAGTGTATTGTAATTAGATACTTAACGTACCACAAACTTAAAAAAAATAAACAAAATTACACCAATTATAACAAGTGGAAACAAATTAACTTAAAGTATTCTTTCAAATCAAAACAGAAAATAATTTGAACCCAAATAATAACATTATAGCTCTAAAATCAGAGACCTAATTACGTAGGGCATACTTAAGTAGTAAGTGAAACTATGAAAAACTTAAAATAGGTATCAATTAGAACTAAAAAATATAAGTTTGTATCAAATCAAAACTTAATTAAAACAGTACTTTAATCCTATTCTGTGTTAAAACTCAAAAAATTAAGATTGTTTGTACCTAAGCCATAGGGTCAGTACTCAACTAAAACATGAACAGCAAAACAAAGGTATAAAACTTTAAAACGACTCAATTCAACTAAAAATATTTCGTAATAAGGTAAGTAAAATACAATTTAAATAAAACTCAAAAAAGAATCCTGCCAACAAGCAAACAGGGTAAGGAAAATACTAGCACAGCAGAACTCTGCTGGACCTGCAGTGCTCCGAAAACCTGACAACACGCTTACCACTACTCCAGAAGAGGCGATGCGCGTCCTTATTGATACTCATTTCCCAGGTTGCGTTTTCACACCCACAATTGACTGGACTGAGGTAAACCAAACTTCAACAGGAAACGACTGGAATTATGCTCACCATGATGATCACGCTGGAGGAATTCCAGTGGGCGATCGAGTGCTTCCATCCTTTCAAGGCGTCCAGTCCGGACGGGGTGTTCCCTGCATTACTGCAATGGGGTGTGCAGGTGTGCTCTCCGTTGCTGAAAGACTGGTGCGCATATTGTGGGCGTGCCTGGCCTTTCGGTACATCCCGAAAGGATGGAGGCAAGTGAAAGTCATATTCATCCCTAAGCCAGATCAGCCTGACCTCCTTTCTCCTGAAAGCCATGGAGAAGATAAATGCGAGAGAGAGAGCTGAGGTATGGCGTTTTAAAAGCAATACCTTTTCCCGCAAATCAACACGCATATACAGCGCGGGTAAATCCAATGAATCCGCTCTTCATGTAGTGGTTGGCCGGATAGAAAAAGCGATACATCAGAAGGGCACCTGCCTGGGTACTTTCATAGATATCGAAGGAGCCTTCGGCAAAACAATCTTCCCCAGCATCAGCGCCGCTCTCTCCCGACACGGGGTGGAACGTGTACTGATAGACTAGATTACCAATATGCTTAGCAAACGAGTCGTCCGCCTTGGTAGCTTGGTAGCAGTAGCCTTGGAAAGCAGCAGTCAGCAGTGATAGCCAGGGGCTTTCTCCAAGGAGGAGTGCTGTCGCCCCTCCTCTCGAATCTGGTGATTAATGACCTAATGGCGAAGCTCAATGTTAACCACTTTTACACTAATGGGTACGCAGACGATCTCGCCATCCTCATCTCGGAAAAGGTGACAGGGAGAATCTGCAACCACTCAGCAGGCGCTACGCATAGTTGAGCGATGGTGTGCTGAGTTCGACCTCTCAGCGAACTCCACAAAAACTGACCTTGTCATGTTTACCCGAAAACGAATGGAGTTATTCCGGTCTGATCCCCTAAAACTGATACCCTAGGGGATCCGTTTTATTGTAAATTATTTTCTATTCCGGTCTGATCCCCCGTAAAAGAATCGGATATCCTGACACATTTTTAGGACAGTCAGCAACAAAATATTCGTACAGTTTCTATTAGATTAAAAAAAAAGAATAGGTAGTAAAGTCCCACAAACTACCAGGAGAACAGAAGTAGGAAGGAGGTATTGGAAATTGGAATCTTCAAATCAAATCTATATAGTAAAGTCCCACAAACTACCAGGAGAACAGAAGTAGGAAGGAGGTATTGGAAATTGGAACCTTCAAATCAAATCTATAATAAGCCTTTCTAATACCATGCATTTCATTGTTTGTGGGACTTTACTGTCCTGGTTTCCTATCTCCAACAATAAAAAGTGCATGGTTTAAGAAAGAAATAATATAGATTTGATTTAAAGATTCCTATACCTCCTTCCTACTTCTGTTCTCCTGGTAGTTTGTGGGATGATTGTACAATTGTAAGTAAAAACTAATTATTTTTTCATTAACAACTGTTTTTCGGTTGACTGTACTTCACTTATACTTGTGTCAAAAAGGGGATCAGAACGGAATGATAAATTACAGGGGATCAGAAAGGAATAAACAAAAGAAAAATATTGGCAGTGGATCGGTTTGGGGGATCAGACCGGAACAACTCCGAATGGAGTTATTCCGGTCTGATCCCCTAAAACTGATACCCTAGGGGATCCGTTTTATTGTAAATTATTTTCTATTCCGGTCTGATCCCCCGTAAAAGAATCGGATATCCTGACACATTTTTAGGACAGTCAGCAACAAAATATTCGTACAGTTTCTATTAGATTAAAAAAAAAGAATAGGTAGTAAAGTCCCACAAACTACCAGGAGAACAGAAGTAGGAAGGAGGTATTGGAAATTGGAATCTTCAAATCAAATCTATATAGTAAAGTCCCACAAACTACCAGGAGAACAGAAGTAGGAAGGAGGTATTGGAAATTGGAACCTTCAAATCAAATCTATAATAAGCCTTTCTAATACCATGCATTTCATTGTTTGTGGGACTTTACTGTCCTGGTTTCCTATCTCCAACAATAAAAAGTGCATGGTTTAAGAAAGAAATAATATAGATTTGATTTAAAGATTCCTATACCTCCTTCCTACTTCTGTTCTCCTGGTAGTTTGTGGGATGATTGTACAATTGTAAGTAAAAACTAATTATTTTTTCATTAACAACTGTTTTTCGGTTGACTGTACTTCACTTATACTTGTGTCAAAAAGGGGATCAGAACGGAATGATAAATTACAGGGGATCAGAAAGGAATAAACAAAAGAAAAATATTGGCAGTGGATCGGTTTGGGGGATCAGACCGGAACAACTCAACGAATGCTAGGCCCTCATCGCCTACGTAAGCTATTCGATACTGAGCTTCAGGTAACCAACGAGGTCAAATACCTGGGAGCTATCCTGGACAATAAGTTAAATTAGAGCACAGTTTGGCAGTGCAGGAGGATGATTGGTAAGAAGTGTGACCTATCCCCTAAAATTATACTTTGGCTTTACTGCGTGTTAATTCGACCCATGATCACCTACGGGGCAGTGGTCTGGTGGCCCCGCACCAACTTAATAACAGCCATAAGCAAGCTGCAACGTATGCAAAGGCTCGCCTGCATGGCGATCACACGTTGCATGAGTATTACTCCGACCGCAGCCCTCGTAGCCATCCTGGGGCTTCCGCCGTTCCACCTGTTCATTTTGCTGAAAGCAACGATGACGGCGGCGGCGGTGCGCCTCAATACGCTAAGACTCTGGGGTAAAAAGTACACGCAGCATACTGTGGCAATAGAGGGAAACCAAAGTGAGCTCCCCCTGGTGAAAGCTGTTAACGATCGAGTACACAAACAGTACGTATTCGATAAGAAATACAAAATACAACTCCATGAGGACCACCGCTGCGAGGGACTTAACCCTGCAGAATTGAAAATTAAACACCTGACCGTTATTTGAAGCTTAAATATAATGAGATAGGCCTATCTGTTTTCCGCTCGTCTTACCTCTCTGTCTACCCTAGTAGCTCCCTCTCGCTCGCACACTTCCGTTCACTCATTCACTCCTTCACCGGCGCGGCCGCTCGGCTCGCTCTCGTCATTGGCGTCCTGTTTTCCGCTGCGCACGGTCGTGCTCAGGACTCAGTAAATTAATTTTGCATATCTTTGCAAATTTATATACATACTAGCTGACCCATGCAACTTCGTCTGCGTCACATAAATATAGCTTATAACCTTTCTCGATAAATCGGCTATCCAACATAAATTAAGCTAAATCGTAACAAACAAAAAACCTTATCTTTCCAATAATAATAAAATTAGTTTAGATGGTTTAGATTAGCTGAGATTTATATTAAAGTGAGAAGTACTTTATGTATCTCTTACTGTTAAATATACGATAACACCCTGTACTTGTAAACATTATGATGGAGTAAATATTTTGAATTTGAATATGATAATATTACCGTGGCGGAGCCGCGGAGGCCAGCCAGAATCCCCCGTACCTACATTGCGACGCGCGAATTATTTTGCTGCGCGGTTATTTTTACATTGCGATATCTTCTAAGATATTTGTTTAAACTGTATAGAGTAAAGGGCTCAAATATTCTATATTAAATTTCCGTTCTAACAAACACATTTATTTGGATATAGATTAATACCATATGGGTTAAATAAGCTTTGCAAAAAATAATTCTTTTAGACCTTACATTTTAATAGTAAAAAATGGTTACAGTAAGTCAATCTTAAAAGATAGACATATGCTGTCGCGGACTTTTTTTTAGAACTTTTAAAGAGGAACAATTCCTTCATACATGATATTTGCGTAACACAAACCGTTTTCGCAGCGCACGCAGCGGAAACTCTCAAAAAGGAAATACCTTTTCCCGTTTTTGCAACATTTTTCATTTATGCTCCGCTCCTATTGGATTTAGCGTGATGTTATATAGCCTAAAGCCTTCCTCGATAAATGGACTATCCAACACAAAAAGAATTTTTCAATTCCAACCAGTAGTTTCAGAGTTTATCGCGTTCAAACAAACAAACAAACAAACAAACAAACAAACAAACAAACTTTTCAGCTTTATAATATTAGTATAGATATAATCCTGTTCCACGTAAGTGTTTAAAAAGCTTTTCTTACCTTTCTAAATCATTTAAAAATCAAACGGTGTTACCGTTCGGTACATTTTTTCTTTTGGTACTCAGTCTACCTACTTATTTTACTTTAATTAGGTTTTGTGTGGTTTTCTTTCCTAGATTTACAGCTCGTGTTAACATGGAAAGTGACGAAAGTGTTTCAAATACGGGCTCGAAAGCCCCATGTGCTAGTGCTAGTGCTCCCGCTAATAGTGACAATAAAAAAAACGATCGCGTATTTGTCGTCAGTCGCGAACTAGGTCTCATTCGTCGAATAGTAACTCATCCGAATCCTCTAGCAGCTCGAGTTCGTCGTCTTCGGACTCGAGTCCTCGAAAATCCACACCGCGTCACCGCAATAAAAAAAAAGGGGGGGCAAACACCGGCATCGACGATACGATTCCGGAAATCCGTAAATTAATACGTCAGGTAGATGACCTTCGAAATAAATTAGTTTTTAGCAACAATAATTCTGTGCCCTGTGCCGCGGTACACTTTAATGAAAATTTAGTTGACGGAAACGTAAGTGGCGAAATTTACGAAGATTGTAAATTCTGTTGAGGTGCCGGCACCTGAGGCTCAGTCAGATTTTACCTTTGAAATAGAGACGAAATTGAAAGAACCTAGTATTCCAAAGACTCCTCGGGAGTTTCTTGAAACGTTAAAGGATTTGCAACATTTAGATAGTAGCTTTATAATTCTACCCCCGGTTTTATCGACTTGGAGATGAATGAAGAAATTAGGACGTATGATTCGTTACGCCATCTTGCTCACGCCGACAAGACCTTCGCTGCCTTATCGTTCTGCATACTTAAACAGCGCGAAGCTTTACAAACTTCTATCAGAAGTTTTTTACAGTGGGCGCGTGGTTCCGATTTGTCTTACATACCCTCGTATTAACGAAAAAGTTAACGAGCTTCTTTGAAGGGCGATTTCTTCAAAGTTTCTTCCGATCTTTTGCAATTAACCTGCGGTCACCGTGCGGAGGTTATTCAGATGAGAAGGGATGGAATTACAAACCACGTGCGCGATCTCCTTGTCAAGGCCGCGGTACGTAAGATCCCTCCGTCGTGCCAGCACGTGTTTAATGCGGAGTCACTAGCCACAGCACTAGAGAAGGCAGGTGGTGTTCGAAAAGCCTTCTTGCCTTTACAAAAGCCGGGCAGTTCTGCTTCCGTTTCGCAAACGGGTTAAAGCAAGCCCTCACGCCACCCCACGCAGGGGCAGGCTTTACGTAACGTACCCTCGCAGGGTACTGCTCATGGATGTTGTGCGCCTACGCATATTTCCCATGCTTACAATCAACCCTCGCAGGGTTACTGTAATGCCCGACCCTCGCAGGGTCATGCATGGCTCTATTATCGACTATAATCGCCCGTCATTCTCGAGCGGTTCAAGAGGTTCCTTTCGAGGCAGAGGAGGTCGGCAAGGCTACAGGCAGCAGGACGGCAAGAATAGCCGCAAGCGAGCCGCATCGCCCTCTGAGAATTACAACCGGAACAACGTAAGTATTGACTATCGATCCCGAACATTCAGAGCGGGTCGTCTGGTTCATTACCACCATCGGTGGAAGGAACTGGGTGCCCCAAGTTATCTGATAAAGATAATAGAAGGGTATCGCATACCCTTTTTACATCAACCGCCACTTGTAGTACCACCGTTGAACGAAAGTCAGTTCAGCACGGTTCATTCGAATGCAATGACGTCCATAATCACCCAAATGCAACACCAGGGTGTATTAGATGTTGTCAAGGCTTCGCCAAGTTTTGTGTCCACAATGTTTCTTGTGCCAAAGGACGACGAGTCCCACCGACCCATCTTCAACCTAGCAGCCTTGAACAATTACGTAATCACCGACAGGTTCAGATTAATAAATGTCTATCGAGTCCCAGACTTCCTTCAACCAAAAGATTGGTTGTGCAAAATAGACCTGTCACAGGCCTATTTTCACCTTTCCGTAGGTCCATCTCACAGACGGTTCCTGCGTCTAATCTACAGAGGAAAATTAATGGAAATGACGTGCCTCCCGTTCGGTCTGAGCACGGCTCCCAAGATATTTGCCTCCCTATCCAATTGGGTAGCTCAGTCACTCAAGGGGATCAAGGGATTCGAATAATCGTCTACTTAGACGACTTTCTGGTTGTACATCAAAACCCACAGATTTTACAGACCCGTGTCCAAATCACGGTAGAGAGGTTGCAGTATCACGGTTGGTTGATGAATTTCGACAAGTCCACACTCACACCTTGTCAATGTCTAGTCTACCTGGGTGTTCAGTGGAAAACTCTGGTAAACGAAAAGTCTCTTCCAGAGAAAAAGTGCCTGGATCTAAAGTCCAAGATATCGACAGCCCTAGAAGAGAGAGCTCTCGATTTGAAGGCTTTGCAGAGCCTAGTAGGTCTATTAAACTTTGCAAGTTTTGTTGTACCAAGGGGCAGGCTTCACTTTCGAGCACGCCTCTCTTTTCTGAATACAGTCGTCAAAATGCCAGTTGCCAAACGGTTCATAATTCCGGTACATGCCCTGAAAGAGTTAACTTGGTGGTTGCAGAACCACACTTGTCCTTCTCCGATCCACTTCGTGCCTCCAACGCATTTCCTAGCGACCGATGCCTCGGACCTAGCTTGGGGAGCACAACTAGACGACCGTTCATTCTCGGGGCGCTGGGGAACGAACAAGAACAATCGATACACTGCAACCAGAAGGAACTTCTAGCATTACTGAAGAGGACCAGGGTCAGTATCTGTGTCGTTCCACGGTTCGATGGCAGTCCGACAACAGAACAGCCGTTGCTTTCATTCGCAAGGAAGGCGGCACGAAATCAATAGCTCTCTTGGGCTTGACAATCGATATTTTCAAGGTTCTAGATCGGTTACCAAATTCACCTAGCCGCTCATCACATTCCCGGCAGATTCAACTCTCACGCAGATCATGAATCTGTCTCGCTACCGATCTCCGCCCGAATGGCACCTTTTGCCGGCTTGTACAGACCTGATTTTCAACAGATTCGGGGTTCTGGTAATAGATTTGTTTGCGTCGAAAAATGCGCATGTGGGGCCAATTATGCGTCTCTGAACCAGAAAGACGACAAAGCCCTATTCCACGACGCTTTTTCCCAGACTTGGAATTACCACCTAGCGTGGATATTTCCTCCTCCATATTTGATCCCCAAGGTACTCACTCATCTCAACCGGGCCAAGGGCCTCTTTCTGTTAGTGGTGCCTCGGTGGGAACGGGTCTTTTGGAGAGCCGATCTCAAATCCCGAGCGCTAGCTGCTCCTTTCACAATCAGGCATCTGAACCGCCATCTAGTAGACATCTCGACGGGCTTTCCGCCTCCCAAAGTACAGGAAATGACACTAGAAGTGTGTGGGGGTGGTCTCATAGCCTAAATGATTGGAACCGTTCCCAACTGCGTGCGTGCAACAGCGTTTTGCTAAGACTTTCATTATTCGTACAGCCAAGGAGTGGAACACCCTGCCTGCGTCGGTTTTCCCGAATTCATATAACCCCAATCTATTTAAGTCGCGAGTAAATAGACTTCTTCTGGGTAAGCTCGTTCCATCGTCGACCTCATCTCTGCCCTTAGGGCAAGATTGAGGTAAAGAGTAAGCCCATATTAAAAAACTGGACCTACTTTCATCGTCCTGGCGTCCCTTTACACGTAATACATACAAAGCCGCATGGCATAGATGGCTAGGATGGTGTAAAAAATAGAAGAACGCTCTGTAATACCGAAATATCGGGAGTCTTAAGTGCTCATGTACTGGTTAAGCATGTTATGAAATCTATTGCATTAAGAAAGCCTGTGCCCCATAAGATAACTATTTGGGATATCAATGTTCTCATTTCCTTTTTGTCTTCATATGAATTTAGCGAGAATAACTGTTTTGCTACCGCAAGACACACAGCTATGTTGCTGCTTTTGGTTTCTGGTAGACGTATCCATGACCTGACCCTTCTGGCAGTCAATCAAGAGCATTACATTGACAATACTGATCACATCATTCTATGGCCCAGATTTGGCTCTAAAACTGACCGTTCTGATTTCGGGCAATCGGGCTGGAAATTACTAAGAAATGAAAATACTAAAACCCTCGATCCGGTTTTTTGGGTGAAGCAGTGTATCAAATTGTTTAATCAAAAACGTAATTCCATAAATAATGATTCTTTATTTGTGAATTTGAGAGGTGATCATAAGGCAGCATCGCGTACTGTAATTGCGGGCTGGGTAAAATCTCTCCTATCAGAGGCTGGTATTATTGCAGCTCCCGGTAGCGTCCGCTCAGTGGTCGCTTCCAGAAGTTGGGCCGATAACGTCTCGGTTGACGAAATTTTGTCACAAGGTAACTGGAGGTCGGGTGACACATTCCGTCGCTTCTATAGGCGTGAGGTCGTTCAGGCCCCTGTTAGCTCTGGGATCTCAAATTGTTTTCGCCCAATTTAATCGAATCTATGAAGAAGTTTACTTCATTTCATTTATTTTGTTCATAAATATGACAATTTCTAAGTTCATAATATTTTTATGGTGATTGAATAAATTTTCTTAGTCTCGCACACTTACTGTAACATTCATTGTTACCTTTTGCGCCTTCAGCGTGTGGACGTGCATACCTTCACATTGGCGTCCTCCTCCACCAGGCGATAACAAACAGGTCTCATTATATTTAAGCTTCAAATAACGGTCAGGTGTTTAATGACAGCGTTTTACCCTGAAATAAAACGCTTATTAAATACCTACCTTATTTGAAGCTTAACTTTTATCCTCTGCCTGGTATAATTCGACACAATGACGAGAGCGAGCCGAGCGGCCGCGCCGGTGAAGGAGTGAATGAGTGAACGGAAGTGTGCGAGCGAGAGGGAGCTACTAGGGTAGACAGAGAGGTAAGACGAGCGGAAAACAGATAGGCCTATCTCATTATATTTAAGCTTCAAATAAGGTAGGTATTTAATAAGCGTTTTATTTCAGGGTAAAACGCTGTCATTACACTATTACTACAGAAAATTATTCGCTAATAATTGATATTAACGTTCCGTATGTGGTTTCACTATTAAAAAAATGTTTAACGAAAATACTTAACAAAAAACAATTTGTGTGACAAGCTAAAAGTAACCTTAATTCTTCAACGTAAGAGTCAAAATTCAAATGAAAGCAGAAGAGTTATCAACTTTTCTCAGGTGCATTTTGGGTTATGGTAATTATAAACAACTTAATTTAATTAATTTTATTTGCCTAGCATCTTTTATTTAATCATTATCTAGTTGTAGAAGAAATAGATAACATCAAGTATTTATAAATTAGGTACGTTATATCAGAATTCTGAATAGCAGAATTAAATAAGTAGAGTTATTTAGTTTTCCTAGAACTTGGTTAGTTTTGTGAAAGAATTTTTAAGTTGAGAAAAAATTCAACAACTCATGTTATTTAATTTATTTGACATTCAAATTATCACTGACCACAGTTATTGATTTATTTACAGAGTTATTTATTTTTCCTTTAAAAAAATAGTGTTTGTCTGAAGATATTTATTATTCCATCTTTCCGACAAAAATGACTATATTTTTGGAACGGAATAAGATACGAAAATTCCTGTAAGGCTAAAATGTGCGGCATGTTTTAGGTGTTTTGAAAATAGGAAAAAGTCAATATCGCCAAAATCGGAGTTATTTAATTTTCCCTCTACGGGGACGATATCTACTGAGGTTTGAACTTTTTCATTAGAAACACTATTACGTTATTAAACTGTCGAATCTGGTTTACATTTAGATCCTAAGATTTCTATAAGTCTGTCCCAAAATATCTTATATCCATATAACTTTATTATCAAGCAACTAACTTAAAAATAACATACATAAAATAAAAACAAACTAATAATAGGTGAAGTGACAGGTTAATGGAAAGGATTATGACAAGACGTGGGGAAGAGCAGCACCATCTTCATAGATGTTTATCCGTTGCCATTTATGACGGGTGCCACGAATGCACATACTACTTGCTCTGATGATGGCTGTTTGTATTCTCGCACGTAACCAGCCTGTAATTGTAGAAAGGGGCCTGCTCCAGCGGTCCGCTAGTGCTTCGGCAAGGTGTGCTATGAATGAAGTCATTTGTGGAGCAAAAACACCGTCAACAGAAGTCACCAGGGGGGTGAAGGTGGCATGACGCGTCTCGCATGGGCCGCAGTACTTCCTTTTCTTTTCTTCTTCGGCAGAACGGAGGACAGCTGCTACTGGGCGTGATGCGTAGGAGGGAGCGTCGGTGTCAACGACACGGACATCAAATAACGCCTCCCTCTGGGCAATCCACACTCCGCGGCAGGCGAAGTCTCCACGCAGTCCTGAGTCGCCTTCAGAGATGACTGGCTCCTTCGTGACGTTGCCCCAGGTTTGCTGGCACAGTTCACAGAAAAGGTCTCTTATCTCGTTGTGTCTGCGTGTGATGAGGCCGCCCGTCTTGCAGCATAAGGCATGGTCCACGCTAAATTCGTCACTGCCGCAACCGTCGCACGACGCAGGCATGGAGACTGGTGTGCGGTAATATCTTATAGCTAGCGCGTCCCTGAATTCGTGGGGTGAAAGATCGAAGTTGTCTTTTCTTGTGGGTATTACTGAGAGCCAGGTAGAGGTTTTTGTTTTCATTTTTGTTAATATTGATCTTTCTATTGCTCTTTTTTTTTTGGGTGGTAATTTAGTGAGAATATTTTCAAGTTTTTCATTGTCGTATGTTTCTTTTTCCTTTTTTCCATCCTTTCTTGCGTCGCATAGAGATTTGTGATGTTCGGCTAGGTTTATGTCCTTTGAGTTGGTGAGAGCTGTTGAAAGTATTGCTGAACCCTTTTTTGAGATTTGGTATGCATAATTTGGTGTGTTAAAAGGGTCGGAAATGGCAAGCCCACCTTTGTGGACTGGAAGGGTAAATAGCTGGGCTTCAAGTTTTGTTATTTCGCCTCCAATTAGCGTTGGTAAGAATTTTTCTTGCAATGTGTTAGTTAAAGGTTCAAAATGTTCTTCTGCATTATTTAAAACTCGTAGTAGATAGGACCACTTAAACTGGGCTGCTTTGGTAAGGGCAGTGTATGCAGCTTGAGGTGAGTCTTTACAAATTAAAGTTAATTTCTCGACAGTGGATATCCAATTGGTGACATTCTTTTTTATGAAAACTTCACTTCCTGTGCCTATGTATCCTCCTAGAAAGCGGGAACCGGTTACGATGTCGACATTGGTACCGGAGAACATTTTTTCAGCGGTGAGCTTGTCGGATTCTGACACTATTAGAAATGATTTTTTGCCTTGTGGGAAGTAGCCGTATGCTGGCCCTATTTTGTTTAAGTTGTCCCACCAGTCTCGTAAGCTCTGGAAGGTGCCTTGCGCAGAGGAATCATCAGCGTACCAGCATTGTGTTACAGTGTTTTCAGTTTTAAGTTTATTAATTAGTGGTATTGTCGCGAGCGCGTATAGTGGCATGGCAAGTGGGTCTCCTTGGGTAACTCCTTCTCTGCTGTATAATCTTATTTCAGAATCACGAAATACTAGTTCGGCATGACCATTGTAAGTGTTGTAGAGAAAGCGGGCACAATGTGGCCAGTATATTCTTGCCTGCCAGAGGGCTAGTTGTCTATTTACGGAGTTGAATGCATTGTTTGCGTCAACAAGGAGCATTCCCCAATTTGAATCAGGTTGGCATTTTTTTTTAAAAGCGTCGTTCATGGAGTGGATGGCGCACTCGATACCATTGCTAATTCCACTGCACAGTTGTGACTGGCCACATGCTTCGGTAACTTCGGAACCTGTGGCTTCGATCATGCATTTAGATAGTATTCTCCGTAGGCATTCGCCAATACCGATGGGTCTCACGCCTGGGCATTTGTCTAAAGCTACGAGGCGGCTTGACATTAGAGCTTGTATTTGGATCCAGGGTACAGTTTCATTGCTTAGTTTCATTGTGAGATGTGCAACGGCTTCCCTTAAGTGGGTGCTTGCTTGACCAAATCGGAGGAGGAAATCTCTCCAATTTTCAGCTGTGGATCCAGTAGGGCCGCCACCACCATGTAGTTTTCTCGCGACTGTTTCGACATGATCACATGTTATGTCGACTTCAAGGAGTGGTGGGAGTTCTGTGAGGTTCCTGGGGAGAGTGAGTAAAGTAGGATCTGGTGTGGTTGGTGAGGGGTGCTTTTGTATCAGAATATCACTGACAGTATTTCCAGTGGAGTCAACTTCGGCGTTAGGGTTTAAAACTTTGCTTGTATCTTTTGTAAGGAGCCAGTTGAGGGCTTCCCGTGTTTTTCCACGTAGTATCAGTCGTGTGAATTTTTTCGTTTCTTGGTCATCGTAGTCATGTTTTCTATTGCTTACGTTCCATATGTATTTGTCCGCTTTGATAGATTCTGTGATGAGTTCCTCAAAACTGTCGTCAGCCCACAGTTTCAGGCGCCGATCAAGTAGTCTGAGCACATCTTTTGCTTTTTTAACATTTTTGTCTCTTTGCAATATGACTGCGACAAAGATTAATAGACGTTCAGAGGGGTACGTTGATTTTGTTAAATATTCAACTTCATCAGCCAAGGTGTGTACGAATTTTCTGCTGGAGGTGCCGCATGGTAGGTCATACATCTTACCGTGAAGGTTGCACACGTTGTCCCATCGATGTTGCCAGATGCCAGACTTGGGCCCAACAGCATTGAAGAAGGGGGACCCGAAAGCTTCTTCCAACGGTGAAGTAAGTGAGTGGTTGGTGGTTGTTGTAATCGTTGTGGGTATAGATTGATTTAGCACATATGTGTGCGCTGCTTTCATGTGCCGTTGGAGCCCATTTTTCTTGAATCTCCTGGGACACAAAGGGCATTCAATATAAGTCTGTCCCAAAATATCTTATTATTGTTACCGTCACGTTTTCGGAGAATTTCCAACCTATTTTCAGTTTAATTCTTATGATATCATTATCCAACGATAACATAGTAAAAACACTGCAAAAATATTATCAGAAGCCCCATAATGATCGCCATGGAATTCAGTGTAAACAATTACCTACATATACATTTATCTTTCATTTTATGAAAATCAATAGCTAAAAGATAATGTGAATAAAAAATCAAAAAGAAAACAGACAATGTCCTGATTGTAGCCGATAAGACTACCGTAATAGCAGCTTTTTGTGGTGCTCTACTATTACCGGACATAAAGATTACATATCAACACATTACCTACCTTTTCCAGCTATGATCATCCTTTCCCGAACTTTGTTTGGGATCGCTTCCAGTTTAACCGGATGCAGCTAGATACCCGTATTTTACACGGAGCGTCTGCCTATCTGATTTCCATAACCCAGTTACGATTAAAACGATACTTACCCCTTGACGGTCCTTGGTTAAACTGTCTAACTTCGAAATCCGAAGATCTTCAAATGGAGGTTGGAGCCCGGACTAACGTGCTTTCCGAAGCGCGGCGGGATCTCGATATGGATAATGAAGGCCACTCATCAACATAGCAAACAAAACCTAGAAAAGCATAATTTATCCTTCGATCGATCAATGCAACTGTTATTATTTACCCGTCCGGTTTTTATAATGGAAGGGCCATTATAAAAACCAGACAGTAAAATGGAAAACGACTACATATTTTGCATGTTTTCCAAGTTCTCCTAAGACTTGCCTGCCGGCTGTGAAAATTTATTGTGTAAACTTTTATAATTATTGTTTACAAAAGTTTTGTTCACAACAAGCCTAAGCTCTGACAAGGCTAACTAACATTATAGTTACACCATTTAGTTAGAAATAGTGATAACAATAATGTTATTCGATCGTTTACAGTTGAAACAGGCTATGGAAAGTATTGCCTTAGTGAAAACAATTTCTACAGTATTAATGACTATTTTGAATTTAAATTATAATGTTTGTACTTAAATTTTTAATTTTGCATGCTTTAACTTTAAGCAAAACATGTATGGTCTTTTATGCTAAGTATAACAACACCTATGTATACCATGTTTTACGCAAATAAATAAATTATCTTATCTTAACTTATCTTAAAAATATGTTTAAAAACCACTACCAGCTGTCCATAAATATCACTTTAGGTACGTGATTCTCTGCTCTTGTTACATTATTATTGTTTATTGTATTTATTTTTATAGATTTCTAAATGTTCCATGTATGTACTAGTATGTATATTGATATGTATAAGGTATCCAAGCATTTCCATTACCAATTTCCCTATTACCCTCATGGGGAAATATCGCGTGAATTACGCAATACACTCATCCCTCGAAAAGGTACGAGGAAGCCCAATCCATCATTTAAAAACCAAAGTCACTGTGCCATGGGAGGACAGCATAATAATGAAGGTGACCCTACTCCAAAGTTTGGTCATCATTGGTTATGTTACTAGTAGGCAAGTGTGTCCAATGTCGACGTCCCTAAGGTATAAGGTATGAGGTCACTGTCAGGTCAAGGGTAGGCCGAAGTTTTTCTTCATGTGATAGAGTTTTCGTACTGCTGGATTAACTTTTGTGCAAACTTGATTGGACTTCTTTTAATCAAAAAAGTATAGGTAAGTAATCTTATTGAAACAGAAACATAATAATGCAGAATAGTATTCAAGATCTTTGTTGGAGTTGATTATTTTTTGTGCATTCGTGCTCTAATGTTTATTATATGTAGGTACCTATTACAAATATTAATTTCAGGTCACATTAAATTAATATATATGTTGTTAGTAAAAGACTTAGTAAATAGGTACCCACACTCTATACTTATACATAATTGAAAGCACTAACACCTACGAGCATAGAAGCGCACCGTTTCCGTGTAATAGCATGAAAACATCAACCCTAACCTCGGCGAAAATCCTGGAAACTCTACAAAAGCGTGGTAGACAGAACAGATTTCTGAATAATCCATTAGTAATTATTTATTTATTTATGAAAGGTAGCTTCACAGCTTACAGAAAAATAACTTAAAAATAATTACAAAATAATACGTTAGCAGTACAAAAAAATAAAAAAGATATGGTCGAAATTTTTGAGTAAGAAATTAATAGATAAAGAGCATTAATTTACACTCGATTGATTCAAACTTATTTCTATATTATTCTTATCGAAAGAAAATAATGAAACAGTGACACATTCAGCAGTTGAACTTTACTCTTCTTATTTTCGTCGGGTATCATTGTCGAATGTGCATGTGCCTGAAAGTTTGCCCTTTTTATTTCATTCTCACCCCATTATAACCCTAAAATCCTTTCACATTTTTATGCCACCCATTCCAAATAAAAAACAGTAATAATTGTGGGATTATCCCAGTTTATGTGCGAATGTTACGAGCAAGATGATAACCGCCTTTTAGCCGCTATATGAACACATATAAATTTCCGCCAACTCATGCTTCTGCGTCACTTAGTGGGATGTATGTGTCGCCTCCTCGTCTTTGTTTACTATCAATTAACTAAAACAGTCTCGTCATGAATCCACAATGTTTCTTGTGTAACTAGTGAAAGTACCTAGGAAGGGCCACGTATATCTGAATCTTAGTTAGTTAGCTAATAGAAACTATTTTCACTCAACTTTCGTTTAAACTTACTGCAGAACTTTTCTTTCAGGTAGGTAAGTTTACCTATGTAGCAGAAGTGGCATTAAAGTTGGTACTACTTAACTAATTTGTCTACTACTAATCGTTGTCAAAGTAATTTAAATTGTCATCGGCACGCTAAGTGAAAGATCTCTTAGGTAATCGGTTAGATACGAAGTAAGCAATACCTACAGTTAGTCAGCAACAGGGGCCGAAGTTCAAGGTTAAACCGCGCTTGCCATTACTTCCTATCAAGTTTCTTCTCTGCCTACGACAGCACTTCCAATCGTTGGTACAGGCTGTCATTTGTCGATCTTTGACAGACGTTACAAGAAGTTCAGTGGCTCGAAAATCTGACACTTACGCCCGAATACTGGAACGCCACTCAAATCTCACAATCACCTAAAAGCTACTTAAATTTAAGCATCCCTCAAATTTAAATGGTATACACAAACGCCACTCAAGCAATTTGAAACCGTGATTAGCCAAGCAGTCCTCAAATGTTTACATCATGGCAACATCCTGCTAAAAAATTGATCTCAGCACGTTCTCAGTTACAAAATAATTTAGTTTACGTCTCGTATTCGTTTTACGCAGTCTTCATTGAACAATTATTTTCTATAATTATTTATTCAGTTGAAATAAAACAGGGTAATATACATTTGGTTTGAATTACGATTGAAATTATGTATTTATATACATAAAAAACGGATGGATATCGAAAGAAGACGTCATAAGAAAAGAAAATTTCTTGACATAATTGTCGAGATTGGAACGTCACACTTGACATTTTACGCGCGATTTTACGAAATAGAAGTAAAGTTATTACTTATTATTTGATTCACGATGGAGAAGATGAAGAAACGTGGATGCAATTATACACCTGCTGAGAAAGATATGCTCTTGGAACTAATAAAAAAGTAAGTACATAAATAAACAATGAAATACTGTACTTTACACTCGTTTAGGCGCAAGAGCCTGGTGCATGTAATATTTTGTTAGTATCCATGCCTTTATCATTCTCGTACAAAGTCAGGAGCTGAGGGCAACTGTTGCCTGTATCTGTTGCAAGCACTTACTTATCCATTGAAACTTGTGACCACTTAGGTACCATCTGAAACACGTAGCTACGCCACAGTACAATTACTTTTAGATTGCCAGATAATGCACATGATGATGAATGTGTTACATTCATCATTTCACAGATCCTAAGTGTAATTTCTAACTGTTTCATATTGTAAATAATATGTTAAATATTTCAGATATCAAAAAATCATATAAGAAAATAAAGAGACAAACGGCAATATAATTTTGAAGAAGCGAGCTGCTTGGGATACAGTGTGCCAACAGTATAATGCTGTTGCTGTGAGCGGCATCAGGACATGGCAGCAACTCGGACACCTCTATGAAAACCTCAAACATAGGTCTAAAAAAAACATTGCCGAAGCAAATGTAGACTTGATTTTTCTTCTATTTTATCATAATATTTCTTTCTTTCTTTTACTTATTTAAATAAATAAATACAGAGTCCAAATATAAAACAGTTTCTTTCGAGATGTGGAACCGTGAAACAAACTCCCTCTCGTTGTAATTTGCAAAAGCGTTCAACATTTCTTCATTTCTGCGGCTCCCAGTTGGCCTTTCGTGATTCGAAAGTAAAGACAAGGACGAAAAAGACATTTTTATCACTTTTTTATTTAGTTTTAATAGGTATAAGTTGATTTGAGGGACCTCACGACCACTCTCAGATTAGGGGCTGCTCAAATCAGTTTGACAGTTGATTTGACAGATAAATAACGTTGAGTAGCGTTCCTGTCACAGATGACAGAAACAACAGGAGATATGCCCTTTAGCCGAAAATGTATGGGGACCTGTGTCGTCAGTTCACACACGCAGTGCAGTAAAAACAATAGATATACGCATTCGCAAAGACATCCGCATTTCTTAAAACATTACGTACTACACAATTAATTATAAACCTTATCCTCGCTCAGTCACAGCGTGTATTTACCATGCACCGCACAATTTACTTAATACATTTTGTTTTACTTCGACGCTAGTGATTGACTAAATCGAAAAGTTATCGATTTTTCTATTTATTATTATATTGTAATAAAGTTCTTTTGGGGTCCTGAAAATAATATATTATAAATAAAAAACAATATGTCCAGAAATCATTCAAAATTAAAAAAAGTCATTTATTCAAAACAGGTTGATTAAAAAAATATATAAATTGATTTGTGTCTGTAGTAAATCATAATATTAACTTACACCACAGATGTGTTGCAACAGATTTTGACGTTCGAAAAGTACTGATTATAAGCAGCACTTTTGTCTATCTGTTAGTTTAAGTCCCTTAGGGGTTGAATTTCAAAAAATAAATCCTTCTTTATTCCTTGTCTACATTATAACGGGAACCTCTGTGCAAAATTTCAGCTTTCTAGGTCCAAGGGTTTGGGCTGGGCGTTGATGAGTCAGTCAGTCACGACTTCTCTTTTTATTTAAGTATATAGATAGATAGATAGATAACTCGAGCAACCAATGAATACTATTTATTCAGTCAATATTAAGCAATCAAAAGCACTTTCTATTTTCAGTATTGCTTGCAAAAATAAGAAAGCGTGATAATATAAACGTTGTTATTAGTTCCTACCTATATTTATAATTTGTTGTTTAAACTAAAAATAAATTTATATTTTATTAGTAAATACATAGTACAGAATATTGGTTTTTCTTATCTCCATTTACGGCAACGCTCAGTAACGCCATAAAATACGCCTTATACTGCAGTAACAATTGTGTAGAGTAATTAATTGTATAATGCATAATATGTATAATCATTCGTACGTATACGCAGAATCATCGTATAAAATATCGACAACTACAAACATCACAATTAGACATCTCTAGCTCACAAAGACTGACAGCAGCAGCTTTTCGAAAATATTGTGTGAGTGAGAGCATCAGTAAAACACCTATCCATTGCGCTATTAGATCAGCCGATTCACTGGTCGATTTGTACTAAACAAGCAATGGTTTTTGTTCCTAATGAAAACAATTGATTTGGTTTTTCATCATGTTTCTCGTACCACGAAGTAATGTTTTAATGAATTTAATATGAAAAACATTATTTTTGTAGTACTTACGTGTGAAATGAGATACCATCTATCGTGTAATTCACAATACAGCTATTATTTTTACAAACATTCACTGAACAACGCGGCATTTTGTAAAAAATCACGAGCAGTGAAGACGTCGCAAGTTGACATTCGACTTATTATTGAAAGTGGCATAAGGCCCCGTCGTGGCCACATGAGTTCGCATGTACCACGCCTCCTTGCCATATCTCCTGTTGTTTCTGTCATCTGTGGTTCCTGTATACGATTTTTAAACTGAGTGGTGTTTGAGCACCACTTAATTTAAGAAGCACTTATATTTAACAGATACTCAAAAAAGACGTTTGTGTATACGAAATTAAAGTTTAGGAGCTGCTCAAACGTTTAAGCAGCCCTTAAATATTTGAGTGTCGTTCCAGTATTCGGCCGTTAGTCTTACCACCCCTTGGAAAGACTAGGGGTCAGATTTGCGAGATCAGAAGTAGTCAGATAGGCAGTCGCTTCATAACTTTTATAATACTGGCATTCAGCTGCATCCGGTTTGGCTGGTAGACGATCACATCATAGTTGGTGAATCTACTTTAAAGCATTCCATTCGTAGTAGGTTATACTATATTCTGCAAAGCCCTATATATTTTCTATTGTTACTTCTGTTCAGAATTACCCAAAATACTTTGTCCAACAATTACGATTCAGAAAACTGAAGTGTTTATCGACTTTTGTTGTTGAGCCTTTAGTTAGTCAGAATTTTTACGAAGTTTTTTTTTGTTCAAAACTCCTTTTATTAAAACATGAAACTCAATTACGCCATGATTAACGTCAGTTTAACTTTACTTTAATCCAGGTTTATTATTGAGGGGGTTGATTAATAATAATGCTTCCAGGAAAATAAATCTATCTTACTTACGTACTTCTACATAGGTAGGTAGGTAGACACCTAGACAAGTACTATGGCGGTCTTATGCGCCTGATCACCACTAAGCTCATTTTTGCTTGCACTCAAGAAATAGAATCGGTCGCTAGCCCGTGGCAGCGCCTCGGCATGATTTAGGCGAAAAAAATTTTTAATGACCAGGCGGAACTGTCTTCGATCGTACCTGCTTTAGTGAAATTAAAGCACCTTTTTTTTGGCAGTGGGAAATCTCAAATCATCCAATGACTCCTCCCGCTCTGGGTAGAGCGGAAGGGACTGCCTGCGGACTGACTTCTACTGTCTAAAAACCTCCCATGTTCCTTCTTAGGCCTTTGTGTCGAGGCCGCGGTACCTCTTTCGAACAACCCGCAGCCCCGACGGAACATTTAATACACCTTATTTCAGGTTGTACACAAACCTTAATATATGGAATTCAAGGACAGTTTTTGCCATAATCACAACACTACACATGACATCACAAGAGTCGTTAGGTAAGTACTTCAAATCGTGACACAAATGGCAATAACCCCAAAGCACTCTTGGGGGTTTATTGCTATTTGAATCACGTGGAAGACGAAGCCTACTCGAAACATCAAACACTCTAAAAGAAGGGAAACAAACAAAAAAGTCCGCAAAAAATTAAATCATGACATAAAACCTTTTCTTATATGACAGTAGGAAGGCAAGAGCATTTCTCTTGCCTCGTGGATCTGGAGCTAAGTACCCGCTTAAAAAGCTAGCAATTCATACACATTTTTGTTTCATTAATGTGCGTGGGCAAGCTTTGATGTAGAGTAATCTTGTTGAGCCGAGTATACCTAATTAGCTGCGTACCTCTAAACGTAACTTAATAAAGATTTAAGATGTCTGCTGGAATGGTTCGTTTTCGGGGTCAATTGTTGGCCGGTTTATTTTATGAAAAAAAAACTAGGCTAATTAAGACCCTATACGGATGATAAAAATGAATAAAAGTCAAGATTTAAGTGGATTAAGGTCTTGTTTCACCACCTACGATTAACTTCCAGTCAACCTACTTGGCTGATAAGTAAATTCATACAAATTCTATTAACTTTTTAAATTTATTCGGTAAGTCGTGGCTAGTGGCGGTGCAGGTGAGTAATAGTTTGCGGTAGGTTAACCACTCACAATATCCAGTCAAGAAATAAATTAGAAAAACATTTCCGAGCCTGACAGAACATTTTAAATTACTCAGTCTAAGCCTGTGGTCTAAAAGAAACTCTTGACAAGCACTAAAGAGATTTAAAGCCACTTCCAATAATGCGAGGCCAAGAAGAAAATAACCTCTCGGGAAGAGAACATATTACAATAATTTGGTACTTATGTACCATATTATGTACAGTCACGATCATAGATAACAGAAGGTCACGATTAATAAAACGAAAAAAGAGATTTTCTCGCAAAATATAACGCTTTCTTCTTTGAGATAAGATATAATATATTTCGTAAAAGTATGACTTCCCGAATACTATGCTGAACTTAAAACGTTAATAAATAAATCACATTAAAAAGTTGCTGCGTGTATAATGTCTCATTGATTGTGGCTGTCATATACCACACTTACCCAATCGAAGTCCCATACAAAAGCTACATTAGTGTTGTAGCTATATAGCAAATTATGTTTGTCCAACCCACGCTTATAGGAACACTGTAAGGACATCTTCACACAACATACCTTTCTAAGAATATCAGACGCCCACGAATTCGATAAATGTTACGTAAATGGTTAAAAGAAAGGACACATTTGAAAAGGGTTAAAATTTGCCGGAAGCGAAAATACCGATTCGAGTGTAAAAATCATTGAGGCCGCAAAATCCGGGGAGCATTTTTGTAGCGTGCATCGGGGTGTTACATGGGTATTTCCATGGGTCCGTAATGGCTCACATATTATTATAGTTCTTTACCCGAAATTGTGAAAAATTGCATCGCTACGTCAAACTTAGTACATTTATTTTAGTTCCGTGTTTTCCCGCTTGCACAGATATTATGTTGGTCGAACAGCAGATGCGCGCGCATAGGAAAACCGATTAATTTTTCCCGCTATTGTGAAAAAAAAAATCAGAACTCGTTGAAGATGACTTTTTAGTACTTATTATTTTCTTCACAAGTGTGTTGAAAAACGTCGTATTGATACACGTGTGAATTGATGATTACCGTCCTCGGCTCTCTCGGGTGATTACTGCTGCAGGTGAGGGTCTTAACCCTCACCTGCAGCAGTAATCACCAACATTACACACTTGTACCATAATGTACTATTGTGCAATGTTACTTAGTTTTGATGTACAGACTGCTTCGATAACGGCTTGTGAATGTCCTTTTATATCTTTTAGGTAAGTAGTATGCCTTCCCGCCGTGGGGGCTGCGGGTTGTTCGAAAGAGATACCGCGGCCTCGGCTCATTTTTAGTCAGTAGAAGCCGTTTGATGATTTCCCACCCCCATAAAAAAGGCAGTTGGTACGCACTTGGGTATTGTCGAACTAGCGTGATGTCGAACATCACAGTTTGTCGCACAAGCTTGCTTTCGAAATATGGTGAGTCGCAGTAGTTTTGTCACACAAGCGTTATTCGCACATCCATTTGTCGAACTCACGTAGTGAACTTAATTAGTCATGTAGGTACCTAGTGTATTAAGCGTCAGTGTATCAGCAGAACCGTGAGTTGGGAGGTAACGAGCTTGTCAAAACTAACACATAGGGTAGTTAATGTACATGTAAAACGAAGCTTCTCAGCTTCTTTGACCAAATTATTAGTAAAATCAATAAATAAGTTTGTATGAAAAATGTACCCAAGAACCTAACTTGTGCTTTTATGAACAAAATCAAAACATCTGTGCCTAGATTTGTAAGGAGCCAAGTGGAGTGGCCAAGTGTTATTAGCCAATTCTCAGACTGAAGAACATCTGCAGTAAAAAAATGTTTTATTGGAATTACAAAACGATACTTCAATGTTACATAATTGTATATATAAAAGAAATAGGATACACTTCCTATGTATACTAAAGATAAACAGGATAAAATTGGGAAAATCGCAACTCACGATCAGGAATTTTATTCATTAGCTTAAGCTGTAGCTAAATGTATCCTGTCTAAGATTTATATTGATATCGTTCTTACTTGACATTAGCACAATATTAATATTCAGTTCAGGAAATTCATTAAACAATTTCGCTTGAGCCAGAGGAGACTAATTGTTGTAATTAAATTGTTTATCTTCTTATATAAGGTTAAAATGACATTGATCATAAAACGTGTTGGTGAAGAAATCCCTGAAGGACGACGTTCTATCAATCACCATTTCGCCAACTCTTCGTTCCCTGAGGCGACTTTTTATGTACTAGAGTTGGAAGAGCACACATTTCTGACACGCTGTCTTGGGCTCAGGTGGATTCGCTATGCTCGCCTTGGAACAGAGAGTTGAAAATCCAGTGCGCCTATAAAAAATAAATCCACGACATGCGTTATTTGAACATAATTCTAAAACATATTATTTATTAGTTTCCATGATTTTCAGTTCAAAAGATGGATCGATAATTTGATGAAAATCACAGGATCCACTAGATGAGAGAACCACGAGGCAGGTCGATGTGGCAGCGCTTTGGGGAGGGTACCTCCAGCACTGGTCGACGTAGGTTTCCTCAAAGCCATTAGCTCGCATATAGCTCACAGCCATTGTCTTTCGGTTGAAATGATGATCAGGAAATCATTGTTTTGTAAACATTCAATACCATAGGTAAGTACTTATATGGTGAGTAAATAACGAGGTATCAAAATTACCCGTACCTAGTGTAAACAACGTTGTTTTGCTCGGAACATTATTTACCTACAACAGTTTGTTATTGTGTTGATCTCTACCTACATGAGTATCGTAGGTACTTCGTCTTCAATTGTCGTTTGTACAGATACAGTCACCAGTCAAAATAAGTAAATTCGAAAGCTATTTTCATGGGAACTAACAGTTTCTACTTGAAGATATCTCTTAATTTATGGAGATTTATGACACCATGCAAGGGGACCATTTAGGTTATTACCTACCTACCTAAATCGTTAGAATTTTGATTATTATTATTTTAACGTAACATTAACATTGATAATTGGGGATCATTCTCATTAGTTCCACCAGCAATTATTAATGTGTGTTTTGTTAAATAGGTAGGTATAGTCGACCAAGAAATTGGTTTACCACTCTAAGATTGAATATCATTTGCACGTACAAAACATCAAGTGCTATTTTCGCTTGACAGATTAATAACTGCTACGTCAGAATCTGTCATTCCTGTTTATTTAAACTCAGAACTGATGGCTTGCAATTTATCCTCCTGCAACTCGTACCTACTTTATGTGCAATAAAACGTTTTGTTTAGTTTCGACGTAAAATAATTGAATTTTGAATCCAGGGAATTGAACTTTATTATATATGTTTTTAATAGATTTAAAAACGTCCCATTTCCTGCTAGTAGCGTAAAGGGTTTTAGGATTAATAATAAACAATGATTTATCATTTAAAAATAACATAAATTTATTGTCCTTCATAAAACGTAACAGTAACATTTAATTGTAAAAAAAAATTATAGGGAAATATCAGCCTAATAACGCGTGTTTCCACCATTAGCTTCGATGACTGCTAACAAGCGACTTCTCATAGAGCCAACGAGGCGTGAACAAATGTCTGTCCCGCGCAGAGCCTCCCAAACTTCATGGCAATGACTATCGATGGCATCTCGAGTTCTCTCATTGCGGTGATGCCATCGCTGCACCATAAGTCCCCAAAGGTTTTCGATCGGGTTAAGATCTGGACTTTTAGACGGCCATGGAATCAAGTTAATGAATGAATGTTGATCAAACCAGGTACGAGTCACTCTAGCTGTGTGTAATCTGCAGTTGTCTTGTAGAAAATTAAATTGAGGCAGATCGCTTTCCGGGTAGACGTTCCGGACGGTTGGCAACATAGCATTTTCTAAATTATCCACATAATCTAAAGCGTTGGCTTTCGGAGGTAGTCTGCTTAATTCTCCGACTCCATCTGCCGACATCCAGCCCCAAATATTTACACTGATTCTACCAGACTCCGTGGTCGGCACAATATTTTCTTGAGTGTATCTAGTATTATTGTAACGCCAGAGAGTCATTCGACCATGTTGGCTAGATTTGAACGTTTTTTCGTCCGTAAATATCGTAGTAGACCAATCGAAATTCAAGTACTCCCGGGCAAAATTTAAACGAGCCGCTTTGTTAGCGTCGGTCAAATAAACTTTTTTAGCGTGACGTCTGTAATGCAATCCCATACTATGCAAATGCTGCCGAATGGTCTCTTTCGTAACATCGAATTCTTCTGCAAAATCGCCGGTAGAAGTGAAGCCGTTCTCTTCGTACTGACGTCTCATTGTTTCTCTTTGCTCGCTGGACAGTGCAGGCGGCCGACCACTTCGCCTATGATCATGAAGATTACCTTCTTCCCCTTCACGTCTTATCCAAAAACGTGTCGTATATCGCGATATGTTCAGTTCTCTAGAAATATCACTTATGTTGTATCCTAACCGATGTAATGATATAATTTCGGCTCTTTCCTGTAAGTTTAAATTACGCGACATTTTCTTGACAGTAAGTGACTCGAGTTGATCAATAAGTGACACTTGACCGAACATATATTATGTCAAAAGCGATTCGAAAATAAATTAGTTTTTTTTAAGTATGGTATTTAGCATAAACCTCCTTGATTTATAAGGACAAGTTGGTTTTGTTTACATATAATATTCTCTATTGCGTTGACATCACAGTTAAAGTTGCATGCTCTTTTAACCATTGCTCTGTGATTGGCTCACAGTTAACCAATTACGTTAATGTAATACAGTAATCCTTAGCGAATAATTATGTTACTGGGAGATGTCATCAAAAGTGGTAAACCAATTTCTTGGTCGACTATACCTACTAAATGATATTGTTTCTTTTGTTTTGTCATTTTTATTATTTGTATGCTCTCTGAATAGTAGGGCACTGCCCATCTTATAATAACATCATATTGCACCTACATAAACCTACATTTTCAAATAAATTTGATTTCATTTGTTGGTTTCCATGATACCAATATTGGTGAAAACTTAAAACGATATAATTGGGAATCAAACGAGCTTACCTGTTAAGCGAAGTCTTGATTCTAATTTTATGAGTGGTGATCTGAAAAATAATTATTACCCAGGGTCTCATGACCCTGGGTTCGATTCTGTCAGGAATTTTCTAGTAGTTGTCACGGAGCCTGGATTTGTGTCACGTTGATGCCAATAGGCTCGCACATATTACATGGGGTTTAAACATAACTGGCGAAATCATCATTCTCTTGCTCTTATCCTAATTTATTTGGGGTCGGAGTAGCATGTCTCCTCACTGAGAAAACTGGTCTCCTATCAAGTTGAAATTTTGCTTGATTGAGTAAAAAACGATTAAATTAATCATTAATCATTTTAAAACAACAAACCACAATTGATTGTGGAAATCAAATTTAAATGATTGTACGCTTATAAAGTGAAATATGTTTAAAACAATAAAACTTCTTATTTAATTTTGGTGACGTCATAAACCATTATTAATTCTAATAAGATAAAATGATTGGGGTATTTTAATCATTTGCATATAATTCAGTTAAAAAACTACGTTATTGATGTAAATGTAGTTCATGATAAATCCTACTAAGATACTTGATTAGCAACATTAATAAAATATCTTTATTACATTTATAAATGTCTTCATCTAAGTAATGATCGGAAAATAATATGAGAAATCAATTAACTTTTTTAAATTAATAATTAATTTAAAATGGTAACTTCGTCTTTATTTTTTCAATCAGTCGTTGCTGTGACTCGAGCGCGCGCGTCTGTTTAACCGTTTTTCGTTCGTGATTGTGTCGAATTTTGTTATTTTCTTTCTTGATATTTTGCAATTGTCCCGTGTTAATTTAAATAAAATTTCTGATAATTTGCCATTAGTACCTATAGTATTATTTAAAGTGGTCCCGGTATCAAGTCGTGGCGGCAAGTGAATACCTACCTAGTGTTTGATGGAGGAAGCTGGCGACTTACTAAAGGCGTGGGGCCTCTCGGATTTAAAGCCCATTTTCACCAGTAAGTATTTTGCATCTACTTTCCACATTACTTGCCATTAGGTACTGCTTAGTTTCTCTTCAGACCAATCACAATTTCGTAAGAATACTCTACTGGCGGGAAGGGAACAGGTAAGGGCGCAGTGCGAGAAACAAATAATTTTTTTTTTTTTTTTTGGGGTTCCTCCCCTACGTGTAAGGTGGAGATGATAATTTGTTTTGCGTTCCCTATCGTGTGGGGTATTGTTGGATAGGTCTTTCAATAATGACCGTTTTTGATTTAGTAAACCGTTTGTGAGTTATTATGCAAATTTTCGTTACGAGTCAAGTGAACTGAGTTTAGCATCGGTCTGGGTCACTGTTTCTGACATTTGTTTGTCGTTATACACAAACCTCTGACAGCAGGGCTTGCAAGCTCACATGGGTGTGTCTGTGAGTGTGTGTGCGAGTGAGTGTATGTGTAATATATCATCATCATTTCAGCCAAAAGACGTCCACTGCTGGACATGGGCCACCCCTAAAGGAGGGTTTTTGCTATAATCGCCACGCTTGGCAGGCGGGTTGGCGATCGCAGTGCGGTTGTTACAAAAGCTCAGAGAACGCTGTTGCCCATTCTCTGGGAAGTCCCTTAGTCGCCTCTTACGACACCCACGGGAAGATATGGGATGGTACTATTCGTTACGTACGACACCATATGCAGACATGTGTGTGTAATATATATTAATATAAAATGTTTCTTTTTTCAGGTGACACTGAAAAAAGGACTTTGTTTCATGGACTGATTACTCTGCGAAGTTTTCGGAAGGCCGTCCCTAACACCCGTTTATTCTTATGTTATAACAATTTCGTTCATTTTATGTTGATTATTTAACTTGCTGTTTTGAATATAGATAAATGAGTCAAATTACTTGATTATTTTATTTCAGTACTAAACACTTAAGAATATTTCAAATTATCTTTATTACGTTTAAGTTGTATGTTTGTTGCTATTGTTTGTTTTTTTTTTGCGTTTAAGTTGTTTGTCTTCTGTTACTATTAAGTTGTTTGTTTGTTGCTTTTGAGTTTGTTAAGGCTCAATTTACACCGAAATCGAATCGAATTTTTGCAACGAATTTGTTTATAGCATAATGAACCTTATGTAACGTACGTAATTTGTACGTTAACCAATTGACATAAAGTTCATTATGTTAAGTAGAATTTCGTAGCAAAAAGTCGCTTCGTTCCATTCCGCGGCGGTGTAAATTGAGCCTAAACAAACAACTCAATAGCGAAAAACATACAACTTAATAGCAACAAACATACAACTTAATAGCAACAAACATACAACTTATTAGCAAAAAACATACAACTTAATAGCAACAAACACACAACTTATTAGCAACAAACATACAACTTAATAGTAACAGACAGACAACTTAATAGGAACAAACATACAACTTAAGCACAACAAAGAAGTACTTAATTCAGATCAACACTTTTAATTACTTAACTTTAATAAGCTACATGATCTGTACAAAGACGTACTTACATCAATCAATTAATTGTCATTATAAAATGTATCATCTGACATGATACTATCAAACAAATCGCCTATCGTCATAAGTATATTTCATTTTAAAACTTACAATTTTAATGATTTAATCTATCAGCGAAGATGTTGAAATCAATCAAGTGACTTTTATACATTGGTCAAGTGCTTTTTAAACGCAACAACTGCCATAGTTAGCATAAACAAGAGACCTAAACGCTTTGTTATAAGGCATGTTAATATCAGTCAAGTTATTTATTCAAATTAATCAAGAAACTTTATAAAGCGACTATTTTTCTACTTATTTACGCTTTGCGACTGGTCAAAAAAGTAAACAAGTTCTTAATAAAATCTACAAAAATCATAGCGACATCCATAAAGTAATCTTACTACGGACAACTCAATGTACTTTATTACTGTAATCGTACACCTTTGTGCGTTCCTATATAAATAAGTTACATAATTGACGGAGACACATTCTTGATACATACTATCATTTATTTTTCTCAGTGCTTCTTCCATGCTCTGTTTCTTATCATCTCATGAGACACCTCCTTTCTTGCCATATCATTCTTAACACAGTCCATCCATCGTTTTTTTGGTCTTCCTCCACTCTTATCCACATTCATACTCAGGATCTTCCTCAGAACCTTCCTCACGACATTTACCACATTCCTCCGCATCACATGCTCATACCACGACAATCGATTTCCTCACAACTTTTCAGTGACCGGCGCCTCTTTCAGACTTCATTTTATGTTCCTACTCATTTCTTATTTTGTCCATTCGCGTATTTAACACCACTCATCCCCAAGTACCTAATTCTCATCAGACACATGCATGCAAATTGCCTTTGATTCATCTCTTTTGTGGCCCAATATTCTGATCCATAGGTATAAGACAGTTGACAAATATGGGTGTAAGTACTAGGGTGAGTAACGGGCTAGCTCGCCGTCCGGCCGTCGTCATGACGGCAACAGACCGTGTCGGCGGCGCGTTCGTGTTCCACGCGCGCCTCAAAGAGATGTCAGCAAGGAGGGGCCCGCAAGGGCCGACGCCCGTCGGGGCTGTGGCTTGTCGAAACTGAAAGGATAACGCGGCTCCGACACAAGGGCGAAGAAGGAACATGGGTTTGGTTTTTAGTCAGTAGAAGTCTGACACTCCCCTTCGCTCTGCCCAAGAGCGGGGGGGGGGGGGTTTATTCGAGGATTTTCCACCCACCAAAAAAAAAAGTACCAGTCTGCACAGCTAATAAGTATACATCACGCACACTAGCTAATGAGTTTACACTTTACATGTGTGAAATAGTTATGCCACACAAACACTGAGTAAAGCAAGCGAGCTCTGTCTTTATTAGTGTGCGTGCGGCACATCAATAATACCATATACCAATATATAGTAATCATTCGTTTGTCACTGAATCAGATATAATATTTCGCTAATGCAACTATAGCAATCTTGGCACAATAGTTAACACCTTTGGTTAACGAACGAGGAGTCGTAAGATCAAACCACGGGTGCTGCTTTTCTTTTTGTAATCATTATTTTGTTAAAACATTATTTATAGTAGAATCTTTAACGATTCAATCCCGTTCATGGATGAGTTATGAAGTTTGCAAAGTTTGAGAACTACGACACTCTCAGTCCATTTTATTTCGGCTGTTTAGAAACTAACTACCGACAATTTAAAAATAAAATTGTTTTCAAACACCTTCATTTATAAAAAAATTGTAGTCTTAGTGGTCAATCTACGATTATTTGCATTACTTAGTTTATTGATAACACAGAATTACTCTAGATATATTCATTTGTAATTTATTTCTGTGAATCCAAACATGCATCATTAAACAACGTTAAAAAGGCAGAAATCGTTCTTTTGCATGAGCAAACCTTATTTATTAGTGAAATTGCAAGGCGCTTAATGATATCGGTAAGTAACAGATACTATAACTTTTATGTTTACGTAGGAATTAATAAAATTAACGTAACTTTAGTGCATTAACATTGTTATAATAGCCCATTTTTGTTTGCTAATGTATATTTAAACCATATCTAAAAGTATTTTAACTTGTAGTGTATCTATGCATATGATTATTGAAAATAAATAATATTAGTTTGGTGTATATAGAAGTGTGTATGTAATAAAGTTTATATATGGTATATATAGTTACATATTAACCAAATTAATATTATTTCATCATTTAATAGATAGGTATACATTAAGTTAACCAAAGTGCATTAACCATTGTTATAATAGCCCATTTTGTTTGCTAATAGAGGTATATATAGTTTAAGGTATATAATAGGTATATATTTAAAAGTATTTTATATAATTATTATATATAAATAACATTAATTATATATACCTATATGAAAGCATAATTTTATTTTTTAAGTATACATAAATATTACTATTTACTATAAAATAACTATTATCATAAGTATTTTAGTAGAAGTAGGTATTTTAAATACTGTTTTGTTTTATATTCACAGAGAAGAACCGAGCAATTATGGGTCCACCGATATGCGGATTCTGGAGACATGGAAAATCTTCGACGTGGGCCAAAATCAAAAGCGAATTCATCAGCTCGACACCATGACATCGTGGCAAAGCACAAAGCTAATTCATTCAGATTGCCAACACGCGTCACAGCTACAGCACACAATGTGTGCTTACAAACGGTGAGAAATCACCTGCGCGGAAGATTTTACTGTCCACTGCGCATCGACGACGCCGACTACAGTTCGCTAGGTCATAATTATTTTAATTTTGATTGGAAGAACAATGTGGTGATTTGTAGCGACGAAAAAACTTTTAAGTTGAATAAGGATGGGCGTGAAATATTATAGAGAAAATGTGGTGAAAGAAGAACTAAATTAGTAGAATTTATTTTAAATATTAAACGATTGTGAACCTTATCTTTATAAACATAATGTTCATGTTTGTGTGAACAAAATAAATGTAAAACTTAGCATTATTTTTATTTGTTATATATACAACTTGCTGTATTCCTCTGTTTTAAACAACAATTCGTATTGTTAAAAGTCTGGTGAAGTGATGTTATTGTTATGCAGATAGAAGTTGCCATAATTTCTTACTATCTAACATGTTGATTCACTTCCCAGCTAATTTTACTTTCGATTCAATTTAGATACCACCCTACTTCAATAAATTATTTACGTCCATCCTTAAGCAACAAATAAATTGTCTAACTAATAAATAAAAATAAAACAAATTATTTTATTGTTTTTATTTAATTACCTTTCTACTTTTTTGTTTAAGTGATTTTATTGGTCACAAACTTAATTTTATAAAACAAAAAGTAAAAAAAGGTAAAAAACAGTAAAACTGAATTCCTCAGTGGGGATCGAACTCACGACACCGAGCGTAGACTAATAACTATGTCAAGCGCTTACACCACTCTGCCACGGATGTTCTACTAGACATATCTAAAATATTGGGTCATATTCCTTCACTGTGAGCCCTTTTCTTGATTTTTTACCCGTGTATGTTTAATACGTATACCCACACAATATTAATAAAAGTTACCGATGAGTGCGTGATGTAAAGTCGGCCTGCGGTAGGCCAGTTTTGACTTATACGCACATAACGCACACTATTAGAAACATAGTTCACTCGTTTTACTTAGTGTGTGTGCGTATAACTATGACTTCACTCACACATTGCAAAATGTATACTTATTAACTGGTTCAACTGTACTAGTACTAGGTATTAGGTACACCTCTGCCTAACCCTTCGGGGATTACAGGCGTGATGTTAAAGACGTGGCGGTAAGAGACCCAGTAAAAAATGGGGCATTATGCAGAGGCCTTAGACACCGACTGCATGAGCTCTAGCTAGACTCTCAACTACAACTTGTGAACATCAACTACTTATTATTAGTTATGAGATTGCTCAAACTCGGTTCGATATTTCTCTCCGCGTAGTTCATTTATCTGTCCTGTTTTATTGAAAATACAAAATAAAAAAATAGGTAAAAAAACTTTTTAGTACCTATCTAGATACGTAGGTACCTAGGTAGGTACCTACTCCTAGATAGGTAATTTTCGTAGATAGTAGACCGCGGGCAATCATGTTTTAACAAGTTTTTGTTAAATAACCCGTAGGTATTGTGCATTCCTGATACGTAGGTATTGTCTTTATGTAGGTACCTACAATATTGTGTGTGGTTTATTTAATTACTTAATCTTGTTCTTAGGTAGGTACCTACTTGTTGAGTACGATTGAGCGTCGAATGAGATAAACGAGTAAGTATATGACAATAATTGATTAATTTAATTTGAAGATATAGGTAGTGGTTTTTAACTAGGTGAAAAAATGGGGGCGCTAAAATAATATTTAATCTCAAAGTGGGCAGTAGGTAGACAAAATAAGTTTGGGAACCCCTGATCTAGAGTGTGAACAGTTACAGACAACCAAACTGAACCACTTTTTCCATGGGACTAACCAACATCATTATCGTGAAAAAATAAACATCTGCACACAACATTTGGGACGTCCAACAAGTTGTTTTTTATATAATATAATAATAATATTCCACAACTATCACACAACGCCATCTAGTCCCAAGCTAAGCAGAGCTTGTGTTATGGGTACTAGACAACTGATAAACATACTTATATATTTCTAAATACATACATATTATAGATAAATTACACCCAGACACAGAACAAATGATCGTGCTCATCACACAAACATTTGTCCTGGGTTGGAATCGAACCCACGACCTCCGGCATAGCAGTTAGGGTCACTAACCACTAGACCAACAGGCCAGTCAAATTTACTACAGCTGTGAATAAATTTAAGAGCAAATAGGTAGGTACCTACCTAGTTTTATTCGTAGTTGTCATCAATTAAAGCTGTAAAACGCTTCGTTGAACTAGCCACTGAACAGCAATTTACATACCCACGTACCTAATAAATGATCCCCCAGATTCACTGCAGCTGTGGTTGGTTGGTCCCGTCGTGTGTGGCCGTTTGAAATACACTGTATCATTATAGGTACGTAGGTACTAACTATTTAGCAATTTTTTTATATTTTTTTATACTTATAATTATTATCTAGCTGGGCAAAGATCATAACCATAGCTTTCCACTCTTCTCTCCAGCTAATCTCGTACAAAAACCTCATTTATCTTTATCTAATATAATATACCTACCTAACACCAATCAAATTCTAAACCTACTCCTACAGAAACTCAATCCTATTAATTTGCAAATCTGCAACTAATAGGCTTCAGAATATTTGAAATAATGTTTACGGTGTTGTGATCTTCAATTACAGGAAGGTAGGAAGACGCAAGTAGGCAGATGACTGAAATATTATTATGAGATTAAACGAACTTACCTGTAAGTGAAGTTCTATCTCAATTATACGAAGCTCCTTGTCCGAGACGGTTTAACAGTGTAGTCCACGACGACTTGTGCTCCGGCGTCGCCACAATATTTAAAGCTCCCATCAAAACAAAAAACTCTTCGTATTTCCGGACGAACCTGTCAACTTCATTTCGTTTAAAGCACATTTCATGAACAACAAAGGTATGCTAGGGAGGGTATCAATAACATTGGGAGGGAGTCCCGTCTCGGACAAGGAGCTTCGTATAATTGAGATAGAACTTCACTTACAGGTAAGTTCGTTTAATCTCATAATTATACTCTCTCCTTGTCCGAGACGGTTTAACAGTGTAGATGTTTAAAGTTAAGTTGTGAATGAAAGGCTGTTGTAATCAAAGAAAAATAATTGTTATTTGGGATTACAAACATTATAAGTATCATAAAGAATGAATACATGACTCACAAAAATAATATTAGTTACTAGGTTCTATTTACAGTACTGCAAACCGCATTGCTGAAAGCTAGGGGGTCTTCTGTTACTGGTCGATTATAAAATCTAGCGAAAGTTGAGGATGTCCCTGACCATCCTGCAGTCTTTCTAATGAGATCTATGCTAAGGCCAGCCCTACTTGCCGCTGAAGTAGAAGCATGCCTGGTGCTGTGTGCAGTAAATAGAGAAGTATCTAAACCTGCCTCACTCAATGTCATTTTGATCCATCTACTTAGAGATTGAGAAGAGGCCCTATGGTATGGTTTTTTGTATGTAATTATTAGGTTATCTATTTCTTTTCTAATATTTTTAGTAGCATTTAAATAAGACCTTATTGTCTGTACAGGGCAAATTTCAAGTTTACTAGTATAGCATTTTAAATGTAAACAGGGTTGAAGTGAACTTTTACTTGAAGTTTTAATGTTATCAGGTACTTTTATTTGTACTCCGTCGGTTAAAAATTTAATATTTTTAATTTTTAATAATGATAGTGTTTGAACTCTATGCCCTGATGTTAATGCCAGAATTGTTACAAGTTTTCTTGTTAAAATATCTAATGATAGAGTCTCATTTGGATACTTGGATGCTAAATAATTCAACACCATACCCGGATCCCAAGTGACACTATATTTCGGGTTGGGAGGCTTCAGCCTGAATATCCCTTTGAAAAACCTTTTTAATCTGTCATCTGAAGTAATTTTTGGTCCCATTAAAACAGAGAGAGCAGATCTAGTGGTATTTAATGAACCGTATGACATTCCCTTATGAAAGTTTTCACTAAGAAATTTTAATACAAAAGGTATAGATCCTTGATAAGGTTCAATGTTATGAGTGTTACAGAACTTCCACCATGACTTAAGAGAACAGTTGTATTGTTTGATTGTGTTGTTTGAAAGGGAATTTAACATTATCTCAAGAGCAGAGTTCGGAGTTCCACGCCTTACAAATGCTTCGCTGATAGCAGCCCTGCAGCCAGGGTAAGATGCTTGTGCAGGGGATGGGGTTCTCTGTAAGGGGAAGTCAAAAGAAATTTGTTAGGTGGGAAAATAAGTAAATCTTTGACTAGAAGTGGTTCAATAAGCGGAAACCACGGCTGAGAAGGCCAATAGGGGAAGACTAAAATGCCTACAGCTCTGTCTGTTATTATTTTATTGACACATTTTAAAATTAGAGAAAAAGGTGGGAAAGCATAAAAGAAAAAAGAATTCCAGTCCAAAGTGAATGCATCAACTGCTATAGCTTCTGGGTCTCTCCTCCATGAAACAAATCTTTCACATTTACTATTTATTCTAGACGCGAATAGATCAATTTCAGGCTCCCCTAAGGTTTCTCTGATTTTATCAAAACATGTCAGAGATAACTCCCATTCAATATTTAATTTCCTAGACTCAGCATCTGCTTCGAAATTGTCTTTAGTATTAATATATGATGCGAAAATCCAAATGTTTCTTTTCTCACACCACTGCCATAGCTCTCTTGTAATATCATTAAGATGTTTAAACTGAACACCCCCCATCTTATTAATATAAGCTACAGCTGTTGTATTATCCACTCTGAGTAATATTTCACACTTTTTAAGATCCTTAGCAAAGCACTGAAGCCCTAGAAAAGCAGCCTTTAATTCTAAATAGTTTATGTGAAACTCCAACTCTCTGGAAGACCAAGACCCCGAAGCCTTTTTTCCTTCACAGACAGCACCCCAGCCAGTACGAGATGCATCAGTATGAATTTCCAGTTGGAATGTGTACTGTTTAATTAAGTTCTTCTTGTTTATATTTTCTATCCACCATTGTAACTCGGGATAAATATTTTTTATAAGAGACATTTTTTCCTCATAACTTTCATTGGAATCTTGCAATGCTAAGTACTTTTCTCTTTCTACCAACTTTGTGTATACCCAGCCGTAAGGAACAGCAGGACATATTGAAGTTAGGGAACCTATGAGTTGGGAAAATTCTCTGATTTTACAAACACTTTTTAATTTGAAGCTGTGCAACTTTTTAAGAATGGAAATTTGTTTTTCTTTAGGTACTGAAATTGATAGATCCTTGGAATCTAGAGTAAATCCTAAATAATCACATACTTGACTAGGATTTAAAATACTTTTTTCATAATTTACAACAAATCCTAAGTTCTGAAATAATTTGCACGCTGAGTAAACGTTTTGAACACATGCATGTTTGCAATTGTTAATGTATAAACTGTCATCTAAATAATATGTCATTATTATATCTTTGTCTCTTAGGTATGTAACAATGGGTTTCATAATTTTAGTGAATACTAATGGAGCAGTGCATAATCCAAAGGGTAAGCAATTGAATTGGTATAATTTGCCTTCAAAGTTAAATCTAAGATATTTTTTGGAATGGTCAGAAATGGGGATAGAGAAATAAGCATCTTTTAAATCAATTTTAGTCATGAAGCTATTTCTTGAAATTAGCTTGCAAGCTGTTCTATAATCCTCTAATTTAAAATGTTGGGTGTTTATGTACTTATTGAGGCCTTTTAAATTAAGTATAAACCTGTATGCCCCATTTGGTTTAGGTATAACAAAAATTGGGGATACATATTGATTATTTGTATATGAACATTCGGAAATTGCACCTAATGACAAAAGTTTCTTAATTTCTTCTTGAATAACTAGTCTATCATTTGCTGACCAGTTTTGCACATGGGCTTCATTTGGAGGTGGAACAGAAGCAAAAGGTATTTTGTAGCCATTAATCCACTGCAAGATAGTTGGATCATTTGTAATTTTTGTCCAGTTCAAATTAAAAAACCTAGTTTTGCCTGCATGTACCTCTAATTGTAACGCTGTTTGCGTGGTGGAGACCGCTTCCTCTGCTGTATCGGCCTCTTCTTGTATGGTCTCGGGTACTGCTTTGCTGGCTGGCGGTGCTGGTGCTGGTACTGCCCGCTGCGAGGTTTTTGTTGAGACGGCAGCGGGCTTCTGAAGTTTTTCTGTTTTTCTTTTATCTGAGCTCCAGTTCTCTGAATTGTTTGAGCCAATTTTATTTTTTCAGAACAGGCACTTCCGAATAGCATCTCGTCTGGCTTTTCGTTTTTAATGGCATCTTTGACCAGTGTACTAGTGCCTGCGAGTGCAAAGTACCTTCTTGACATCAAATCTTGGTGGTATATGTCTGTAGTAATTTTTGCTGCATCACTGAGGTGTTCTATTAATTGCTTCGAGTTAAAGTTTCCCTTCATGACACTTGTCATAGCTTTTCCTATGGCTGTTAAAACTTTTCCAGTTTGCTTTTGCCTTATTACAAGCCTATTGTCTCTTTTTATGGAGATTTCAGACATGATTGCCTTGATTTCAGGATTTAAGGAAGGTGCTGTTGTATTGAAATTTTCTGGGTCAGGATACTTTTTAGTGATTTCTTCTCTGGTTTCCTTTTTTAAACCTTCTCTCATAATGTTTTTCCATCTTGATGCTAACTGTGGATGTATTGGCTCACTTGTCTCATTGGTATCTGCACCTTCAGGACCCAAGGCCAGGAGAAGTTCTTCAGCCACTTCTTCATCGTCTGGAATTTTGATAAGCAGTGTAAGCCAAAAAAATAAATAGACCCCAGCCAAATACATGTATTTTTGTTAAAATGAAAAGTTAAATATACTACTACTTATGTCTATCCTCTATGTGATAGCGCTCAAGTTTATTAGATGGTCTATCCTCTGAGTGATAGCTCTGAAGTGTAACAATAAATAATGCAAAATAGTATGTCTATCCTCTGCATGTGATAGCTCACTATTTAACTCTAGTAATGTCTACCCTCTATAGTGGTAGCTCTTAGGCCAATCTTTTTGGTGTAGTGAATAAATACCCATCTTTCAACCACCCATGCGTTTGAAGCTAAATACCTATTTGAATATTAGGTAGGTATGATTAAGTACCTGAGATCGCCAAAGGCGTGTCCACGTTTGATGTTGTGGGTTCCATGGAGACGGCCCTCTCTCTAGGAGGGGAATCCGCTGGTGTAACGCATCCATCCTCATTCGTTTCTTCATTCTTCTTCAAGCGTTTCTGCAATTTCTTCAGTTGCCGTCTGATTTTTTCAGCTTCTTCTTCTTTATTTTTCCGTTTTCCCATTATAAATAAGTTTTCACACGCGATTTAACGTTATTTGAAACGAAGCGACAAAAGAAAAGAGAAACTTGTCGAAACGTGTCTGTTAGAGTTGAAAATTTCAAAGAGAAGTTTTCACTTTGACACTGATTGACAGAAAAAACGCGCGATAGCATATCCGGTTCCGATTTTGAACGTAAAGGAACAGCAAAACTAATAAACATGAACATAACTTTGTTTCATAAACTGATTCTATACTAGACCTAATTATCTAGTATTTATCTTCGCATTTTTTATACATATTAATAACTTACCGGAATTGCCAACAAATGTAATTGTTTTTGTTGGAAATAATGATGACACGAACGTTCACCCCACTTACCAAATACACTTTTTGCGACTTTTTCTCCTTGGAATACTATTTTACACAGATGTAAAGTTGAATAGGCTAATTTAATCACTGTAAAAATCATTGTTATTACTAAAACTTACTTAATTACACAAAAAAAAACTATTTATAGTTGCGGAGGCGTAGTGACAACGCCGTGCACAAAAACCGTAATGAAGTTGACAGGTTCGTCCGGAAATACGAAGAGTTTTTTGTTTTGATGGGAGCTTTAAATATTGTGGCGACGCCGGAGCACAAGTCGTCGTGGACTACACTGTTAAACCGTCTCGGACAAGGAGAGAGTATAATACCTATCTGCCCTTACACACTCGGCAGACTGTAGAGAACTAAACTGGAAGATAGGAAGACGCAAGTAGGCAGATGACTGAACTTTACCCCACATTTGTGTCAAAGTGGGATTACTTTGACACAAAGTAATTCCTGCATTCTGAAAGAATTTTTCACGTGTGAGATTTTATTCGGGTTACTAGGTATCATTCAGTTGGAATAAATCCCGATAAAATGATACGCTTTAACAATTTTGTACTACCTTAATAGGTACGTAGACCAACTTTTGTGGTGTGAAGCGAAACGTTTCAGCGATCAACTGTAACGTTATCCGGTTTTAATTGACATTCTGGCCGGACAGAACTTTATTTAACTGAGTTCCGATAGCCACATTTTGGAAAATGGTAGGTATTGTGTGTGTTAATCTTGTCATGTTTTCACAGACACTAGGTGAGGAACAAACCTTGGTAGTATGTACCTATATCTATCCCATAATCCGTGCTACGAGTTAGTGGATTGACATACGTATAACGTAGGTAGGTACATAGTGTAGGTCCTGTACCTACTCTGTGTACGGACCTCTCTGACGTAAATATTCCAAGGAAGTAAGGAAAGCCTACCGACATTAGGTAACAATAATTCTGCTATGCTAGTGTAGTGGTATGTTTACCCACACATGCACGCACACCACTTGCGAGCTTATAAGTGCCTATGACGTTGCACCGTCAGTTAAGTTCGAAGTCACGCGTCCCCGCGACAACACATATAGTCGGTTACTACCCGTTACTCGCGTCAATCATTTATTATTTTATTGTAGTATTGTACCGTGTTTAGTTATAGTAAATACTTTATTAAATTCATAGTACAACATAGAATGGGACATTTCATTTCATACGTCCCAACAAAAGTTCTATATTGGTGACCCCGACGTGATTGAAATAATACGGTTCCATACTTTGACCCGCGAGTGATTACGTTCAATACAGTACAGACGTAGACTTTATTTAGTGTTGTTACTGTGAACTATACCAAACCTTCAAAATGGTCAACCCTAACACTGTTGCTGCCAGTGAACATAAAGTTAACATAAATCCCGAGCACACAGCCACCACGGCTGCCGCCGCACCTGATAGCGTCAACGCACCTCAACAAGCTGGTCCGTGTTACACCACAGACCAGCACCAGCAGCCAGAGACGGGGACGATCACCATCAACTCCCGCATCGCCGACTTCTGGACAGCGCGTCCGCGACTATGGTTCCATCAGTTTGAGGCCATAATCGGTGCACAAAAAGCAGGTGACTTGCATAAATATCAATTAGTTATAGCTAAGTTAGGTCGAGATGAATTGAGTCAAATTAGTGACATTCTTGAGAACCCGCCTGTGAACGGTAAATATATAGCACTGAAGGACAGGTTAATTTCGTCCTATGAAGAGTCCGAGTCCAAGCAATTACATACGTTGCTTACGAAAGTCGAGCTAGGGGATCAACGACCCACTCAACTTCTTCGTAAAATGCGAGAGCTTGGAAGTAACAAAATTCCCGAGGATACAATCAAAATTTTGTGGTTAGATCGCCTGCCTCAAACAGTCCGTGCAGTAGTTACTGTCTGCGATGTAACGTTGGACAACGTCGCAGCAATTGCTGATAAGATAATGGAAACTTCACGGTCATCTGAAGTCTGTTCGCTAAATCCGGTCGCTATCCCTAGTCATTTAACGGATCAACAATTTAATCATTTAATAAAAGAAATTGCCGCGTTAAACACAAAAATTAGTGTTCTACAAAACACGCGTCAGAGTACAAGTTGGAGTCGTGGCAATGATCAGTCGCGATCACGGTCACGATCACGCTCTCGGTATCTTGACAATCATGACAGATACAGGCGTCAAACAGCGCAACCGGGAGACAAAGATTTTAAGTGCTTTTATCATTATATTTATGGAGACAACGCCAAGAAATGCGGCGACGAGCAATGCATCAGAAAGGCGTTAAACTAAACCCGACACCTACCTTGGCGAGAGTAGGTGTCGAAGGAACATCTCGCTTGAGCGTCACCGACTGGAAAAGTGGTACGCATTTTCTTATTGACACCGGCGCTGATATTTCAGTTATTGCCTACAAAAACGTTAATCGTCAACCCGCTGATTTTACTTTATTTGCTGCTAATGGGACCACAATCAAAACATATGGGACTCAGAAAATGACTTTGGACCTTGGCTTACGTCGAGCTTTTACCTGGGAATTTGTCCTGGCTGATGTACAGCGGTGCATTATTGGGGCAGATTTCCTATCCAAACATCAATTGCTTGTTGATCTTCACGCAAAAAAGTTAATTGACAAAGTCACACTACTCTCTAGGTACACTAACGTAGAAGATGCCTCAAATATTCCTACAATTAAAGTCATCGACTCGGATAATACGTATCATCGTATTTTAACAGAGTTCCCAGACATCACTAAGAGCGAATGTTTCAAGGACCCACCCAAACACAATGTAACGCATCATATATGTACCCATGGCCCACCTGTTTATGAAAAAGCACGTCCACTTAACGCTGCAAAATACAATGCGGCAAAGGATGAATTCCAACGAATGGTAGATTTAGGAATATGCAGGCCGTCATCCAGCCCATGGGCAAATGCTTTACACGTTGTTCAAAAGAAAAACGATGAGTTACGCCCGTGCGGTGATTATCGTCGTTTAAACGCTATCACCGAGCCCGACCGCTACCCGATTCCTCGTTTAACGGATTTCACATACATCCTCAAAAATAAAAAAGTTTTATCTAAAATTGATATTAGACGTGCTTACCATAACATAAGCGTCGCACCTGCGGACATACCGAAAACCGCAATAATAACTCCATTTGGTCTGTTTGAGTTTACAAAAATGAGCTTCGGTCTGAGAAACGCTGCACAGACGTTTCAAAGATTTATCAATGAAGTTTTGAAAAATACTCAAAATACGTTTTGTTACCTGGATGATATACTTATTGCTTCAGAATCAGAAGAATGTCACATTCATGATCTCAAAGAAGTGTTCAAGCGACTTAGTGAATATGGCGTCACAATCAACACGTCTAAATGCGAATTTGGAAAATCCGAAATTACATTTCTCGGTTATCGCGTTAGCTGTGATGGCATAAGGCCGGACGAAGAAAAGGTCAAAGCCATCAATAACTATCCACAACCCGAAACCATCGAAGAACTGAGGCGCTTCCTCGGTCTTATAAATTTTTACCGAATGAGCATTCCTAAAGCCGCCGACACTCAAACTATCTTAGACAAATACTTACACAATGCTAAGAAAAAAGACAAAACAAAAATCGCTTGGACCGAAGAAGCAATCAACGCATTTAATCAATGCAAACATCACATAAGTGAAGCTGTCACTCTCACGCATCCAGACTCATCATCCAAACTTATTTTAATGACCGACGCAGCGAATACCTGCGTTGGCGCAGCACTTCATCAACTAGTCAAGAAACGGTTAGAGCCACTAGGATTTTATTCGAAAAAACTAAGTAGCGCCCAGACAAAATACAGTACCTACGACAGGGAATTATTAGCTATTTACATGGCAGTAAAACACTTTCGGTATATGATTGAAGGGCGTGATCTCACAGTGTTAACCGATCACAAGCCGTTAATATTTGCTTTATCGAAGAAAGAATCGAAATCCGATCCACCAAGACGTCTTCGTCAATTAGATTTTATTTCTCAGTTTTGCAACAAAATTGAGTACGTTAAGGGCGAGCTCAATAACGCCGCCGACGCTCTTTCGAGAATAGAAGAGATTTTTCTACATGATATTTTCGACTATGAAGAATTATACAAAAGCCAAGTCGAAGATACGCAATTGTCATTTTTAAAACAAAAACCTAACTTGGAATTTAAATTGTTCCGCATGCCATATGCAAATCATGAGCTTACTTTCGAAACATCAACGTCATCAGCGCGACTTTATTTACCGTCGGAGTTTCGAGAAAAAGCGATTTCAAGTGTCCACGCACTTAATCACCCTGGGGTAGCCGCTACGCGTCGCCTTATCGCGCAGCGCTATTTTTGGCCTAACATGAACACTGACGTTGCAAACTTTGTAAGAAGCTGCATTAAATGCCAGAAATGTAAAGTACAAAGGCATACAATTACACCTCTAGGAGAGTTCGAAAGGTCAGACCGTTTCGAGCATGTGCATATAGATATAATTGGACCATTACCACCTTCCGAAGAATACACATACTGTGTCACAATGATTGATCGTCATACAAAATGGCCTGAAGTCGTTCCTGTAAAAGACATAAGCGCTGAAACCGTCGCGAAAGCTCTACTCGAGCATTGGATAGCACGTTTTGGTTGCCCTGCAAGAATAACTTCGGATCAAGGTCGTCAATTCGAATCCAATCTTTTCAAACAGCTGACCACACTACTTGGAATAGAAAAGATTAGAACAACAGCATACAACCCAAAGGCAAATGGACACGTCGAAAGGATGCATCGAACGTTAAAAGCTTCCATCATGACACGTTGCGATAGTAGCAGTCAATGGTCACAACAATTACCTATCGTGTTATTAGGAATGCGCAATACAGTTAAAGAAGACTCAGGGTACAGCCCTGCTCAGATGACCTACGGTAAATCTATGCGTCTACCGGGAGATTTTTTTGTTCCCACCGAAGCAGACATTAACAACACCGATTACACTTGCAAACTCATGGAAACATTAGCGAACCTTCAACCAACCACAAGAAAACAAGCTGATAACAGAAACATTTTCGTGCACAAAGATTTGACTAAATCGGACTACGTTTTCATTAAAAACGAAGTTAAACGTTCGTTAACACCGCCGTACGAAGGTCCTTATAAAATACTCAAACGAAGCAATAAACATTACGTCGTTCAAGTAGGTTCTCGAAAAGTCACTATTTCTCTCGATCGTCTCAAGCCTGCTTATGTTATAATTAATAGCCCCGCACTTCAGTCGCCACAGGAAGTTTTTGTTTCGCCCAAAACAACTGCGATAACACCGACAGCAACACTTGCAACCAAATCGACCTCACTTGACAAAACTGAGCCATCTGTTACTACAAGATCGGGTCGCGTCGTGAAAAAGACCGTGAGATTTGCCATTTAAAACATTTTTTGTCGCCAGTCCCAAAGTCATAAAAATATCAAGTGAAATTTGAAGTGCGGTGAAGTGTTCTGTGTTTTAAAATAGACCCACAAAATTGTTTGTTTTCACACTAATTATGTCAACTTGTAACGTATTTATTTTTATGTTATCGTTACCACTTAGCTAACTCTTAAGTTTAAAACCTTTTTGTATAAAACCTTTTTGTGTCAAGTTATTACTAGATTTATGACCAATGTATTTTAATATTTTTTTACAAAATGTCTCCAGTTAGGTAAGTATCCATTTGTGTAGTGTTGTTTTTATATTATAAAAATACCTTATGTTACCGTAGTCTTGTTGTTTATTAATTTAGGAGTTATGTATAGTTATACACTTTCACACCAAACCATTTTATTTAATATTTGCAATGTTTTTACACTTTGGTCATTGCTTTTGATGATATTTTTTTTTCACCCTTTTATTAAATTGTCTTCATCTAAGGGGGGAGGACATGTAGTGGTATGTTTACCCACACATGCACGCACACCACTTGCGAGCTTATAAGTGCCTATGACGTTGCACCGTCAGTTAAGTTCGAAGTCACGCGTCCCCGCGACAACACATATAGTCGGTTACTACCCGTTACTCGCGTCAATCATTTATTATTTTATTGTAGTATTGTACCGTGTTTAGTTATAGTAAATACTTTATTAAATTCATAGTACAACATAGAATGGGACATTTCATTTCATACGTCCCAACAAAAGTCTTTGTCAATAAACGATGGCGGCTCATCAAACTAATAGGTAATACCTTTAGAAATATAATAGCCCAACACTTCATAACAATCATAGTGATAAATGGATTCGATGACCCACTTTTAGCCGGAAAATTGATTTTGTTAGAATCCCTCTTATACCTATTATAACACGATGTCAGCTTCGACTTAAGTATGACTTCGTAAAATCGTAACCGTTTCTAAGAGTGTTTGAGACCTCGGAAATTGTTCGGGTTCCATAACCTTTTTCTTTACTTTCCTTTGACAAATCAGAATTGAATCATTTCAAATGAACTTAGAACACCTCTCGACTTTTGTATTTTACTTTCAGTAAGTTTCTTTGCTTCCTCGAATTGTGTGGAATTATGCCTTTGTAATTATGTTGTTAAGGACATTCTGTTATGAAATCAAATATCAAATTTAACTAAATGAATTCTAAGAATATTAGAAGATACTGACTACGTAAAGGCTTCCGTGAAACAATGTGCGTCAAAGGAGTGTTTATTTCTGGTTAGGTACAACTTTCATAACTTGATACCTTCTTGAAGATTTTAGTTCGAGTAGGGATTGCTCCTTATGACAGATTCAAAGGAAACGAGCTCGATATGAAGATTCAGACTGACTGACTAACCACGTATTCAGATAGAACAAAAAAAAAATAACGCAATGAGGGAGAACAAGTGTCGGTTTTGTTATGGGTATTTTTACACCCTTTTTATATACCACACACATACCACAGTGAGTCTTCTCTCTAACACGATTTTCAGGGAAAAGGAGGCAATAGGATATTTTGTATTTATCACTAGCGCCATCTAACTCAGCTAGATTGCGATTGCTTAGTCAACTTGGAATTTGAACACAGTCACGTCTACAGATGAGAAGAGGACCATTGTCATACAACCACCGAAACCTAAACTCTTCCCAACTTGCAAGATAGATGGCGTGGAACCATAATTATTCATCTAAGTATCTAAAAGTGTTTGCGAGTTTTTTTTTGGGTGTTATTTAACTGGTTAGCATAGTACCTATTCGTATTTTGGTCAGCAAAAAAATATAATCTACCAGCAGAAATAGCTAATTGGTCAGCAACTCATGGCCAGCAAACATTTCAAAATCCAAAATACAAATACAAAATATTTATTTGCGTAAAACAATATTTCTTACATTAGTTGATGATTGGAGTCTCCTTTTAAGCAAATAATGCCTGTAGTAGGAGACTCCTATCAATCAGTTTAAGTCATTCTGGATTACTGTAATTATTTTTGTACAGCATATTAATTATTTTAAGCTGCAATAAGCTCCTGTTTAATAAAATTTTGGTAAGCACTCAGAAGGTAAGCAAAAAAAATCTTATTGACCAGCATATAACTACCGGAATGCTGTAATATTGCGACCAAATTCGATGTAGCGAAGCCGCGTCACCGCTCGCTTCGCTCGCTCGGCTCGCGCGTAGCTGGTCAGTTCTAACCTAACCTAACCGACCACTTTTAAACGTACATTGCCGATTTTCGCAAGTTATTTTTCTCATCATGTCTTAAATACCTATGCATTAACTACTCTGTCTCTAATGTTTTAATTCCGAAGCATTCAACTTCATAATGTCGGTAGCAATAAACATCTATTACACTATTATTTGTTTTCCTATATTTTCTCAACATAACCATCTTTTACACTAGGTACCGATCAAACAAACTGTTAACTGATACAGAATGTTTTCTCTGCTATTTAACCAAGTAGTTATTTTGCCGACCAAGTAGTTATTTTGCGGACTGAATGTTTATTATGCAAACTTATGTTATTTTAAGCTGCCTATTATGATTTAATTTTTGACCATTATCAAAATTATTTGCGGAATAAGGATTGCTGCCTGATTTTTTTAATTGCAAACAAAATCTTTGTATGCCGACCAAATTATTTAAATGCTGTTTTTTTTTTGGCTCACCAAAAATTTATAATTGCTAAAGCAATTAATTACTTCCCTTTTTTATGGTTAAGTCATTACCTACGTATAAGTACAGTTAATTGCAAAAATAATTCTCAAGTTGAGCCCAAGATGGTTTATTGATTATACATTCTTTTGTAAACTGACGCCTCTCCTCCTCCTCCTCTGTCCTTTTGATCCTCGTCGCTCTTTACAGGTATGTACAGACGCTAGCACATTCTGTCAAACTTTATTAGATTTTCAACCTTGCCGCTAAAGCATTAGGTTCAAGATTGAGATTAGTAAAAATTTACAGTTTCGGGTAGCCTGTAGGTACAAAGATGAATAAAAAATTGAGTTGTGTTTTTCGAACTTTATTATAAATACAAAGTGAAATAAATTAAGTCTAATCTTAAACTAGTCCTTAGAGGACACGATTTATAAGAACATTAGTTACATCATAAAACAAAAAGAAATTGCGTTACTTCAAAATATGTAGCTACAAATGAAAGTTCAAACTGTAATACTCATTATATTATTAGATAATACTTAACTCCTATATTGCTACTATTCACAACCGGAACTAAAACGGAAATCGAAATGTTTTTGAGAATTCTACAACGCTATCACGAATATAATTATAATATCGTGATTTTCCTTGCGCGATCGAATCAGAAATGAGGACATCCGCATGAGAACCAAAGTTACCGACATAGCCCGAAGAATCGCCAAACTTAAGTGGCAGTGGGCAGGGCACATTGCTCGCAGAACGGATGCCCGATGGGGCCGGAAAGTTCTGGAGTGGCGACCGCGAACCGGAAGACGTTGCGTTGGAAGGCCTCCCACAAGGTGGACCGATGACCTGGTGAAGGTTGCGGGGATCCGCTGGATGCGAGACGCACGGGACCGGTCAATGTGGCGACACTTAGGGGAGGCCTATGTCCAGCAGTGGACGTCTTTCGGCTGAAATGATGATGATGATGATGATCGTGATTACAAAGCCCCTGTCCGTATTTACAGTAAACAAAAGTTGCAAATGTTTTGCACAATGTTACAACATGTTTTCTAAATGTTGTGTCTCGTTTAATTTTTCGTTTACACCAGTTGTAAACATTAATCGGATACAACGCTTTTAGAAAAATTACAAAATTACAAACGAAGTAGTTGCCAATTACATGTCTCAACGTCAGGACATGTTTTTACGTATTTATGAAATGTTTTGAAAACATGTTCCACAACTTGTATATGAATGTAAACGCAAGGTGTACGTGGTTTTGCGTTGTCGGTAACATGTTGCATACCCATACTGAATGCAGTGTTGCCGTCTCCAGAAATACAAAACAATTTTGCATCTTTTTATATTTACCTTAAACACTGAGGCAAAGCACATTTATTTACACAGTTTATACAAATTTATCGATAAATTTAAATCAAATTCGAATATCGAGAGCATATTGAAGTAGCATTACATCTATTTTCCCGGAGTGTATTCCAAAATATAAGTATAATGTTCATAGTAATGTTAATTTGTTTGAATAATTAAACTACAAACTATGCCTGCTAATAAGGATTCGAAGGCCAGAAATATAATAATATGAAAAATGTAAATACACGTTTGTTAATGTATAAAACTTCCCAGAAAAAGACAAACTAAAGAGCCTCAATATTAATGAGATATTTAAACATATTGAGATCTAATACAAAACATTTAATATTTATTTTATGCTAAGCAACCTTTGAATTAATGTTCATTTTACATCATCTAAATATTAGGAACTAACTAAAATTAAGTAAAATAAAGGAAAATAATTTCAATTTTATCGTTCATAATTATTTTCGGAATAGAAACCCTCATAGTTTTATAAGTATTAAACAATCCTTAATCACAGTTAACATAAAATCATAATAATGGTTGACGAGATTTTATATGTTATATTGTTTAATTTTTTTTTATTAACCTAGTGTTGTACTTGTCACTTTTACTGAAAGCTGCTTAGAAGATTTATAATAATGCCTATAAATAAGACAGGCACTTGGTGCACATTTTGTTAGCGTATGTGGTAAAAAGGACCAATTTGGCGACGTTATTACGACCACGTATTTTGAAGCAAATTATTTAATTGAAGAAGTAACACAAATCTATCAAAGACAGCAATGTCTGATAGATTAGTGTTACTTTTTTTTCGTTTCATAGATTTTTGTTCCTCTATGGCACTAGTCAACTGCCGTCATTTTTATTTAAGGCGACATTAGCTGCCCGCGACCTTGAGCGCGCGTTTAACTCATCGCCTAAACAAATAAGGTTGAAAATGGCGATGCGTTTGATGCTCGTGACTGCCAAAATGAACGATAGTTCGCAGATTTAATTTATTTTAAAAAAAAGTACGCTGTAATGTTAAAATATTTTTACATATGTCTTTAGTTGGTTAAATTTCCTTTCTGATAGTAAAAAAATAAATAACAGTTGTCACTCAAAATATTGAGCATTTCCATTTCGAGACGAAAAAGTTTTTTCGTGTGATTTTTTTTTTCGAGGTTCTTGATTACTTTTAGAAAATATTTTTGCATAAGTCTTTTACCTATACATTTGACTATACACTGTATTTTTTTTGGAATTGTAATAAGTAGCAATACGGCTAACTCTGCGACGAAAAACAGGTCGTTTTTACGGTTCCCCCGTTGACTGCGTCTTAAACGTCTGGTTTTTCATCTCAAAATGCCGCGGTCGTGATAACGCATGCACATTTAATTTTAAAAAATGGTACCAAAATGAAATAACTTTTGAGAGCATATATTTCAACATACAATTATGCCAAAATGGGTTACCTAAGTGGTGTAGTTATTAGATAAATGTATTAGAGAGGTATTTATCAAGTTGTAGAAAAATAAAAACAAGCCGAGGAAATTTACGGCCTTATTTGATTTATGGAAACATAAATAAAAAAGGCAATTTTGTTTTTGGAACTTATAAAAAGGCTTTTTGACTACCCGTGTCTCACTTCCTAATTGACTATTGTAAAATAATTCACTGGTTAAATATTATGAACGAAATGTAGTCCCTGAATTATCTGTCATCTCTCAAATAATTATGTAAAAAAAAAGCTAAACGTCAAATGGCAATGTCTATGATATATCCATGTTTTTTAAATTATTGTTAAGAATTTTTTGACACTGGCGCCACTATAGGACCAAGCATTGCACTTTTTTTCTACTCCTTTACATATGGAGATGAATAGTATAATAGTACTGGCCATTTCTTTATCGCAAATGAGGTATAAAAAAAATAAAAAATCACCCGTTTCGCCTTCCAAAGGCAATGCAAAGACTAGATAGATCAATAGGACTATGAAATTTAATGGTGTATGAAAATGGGGAACTACACCACTTTAAGTGAAAATTATGTAGTTGCCTCTAAACACACATATAATTTGCTTTTTATATATAGAATGAAAATAAATGATGCGATAATGTCTGAAAAGCGAAACAACCTTGCTTTGAAAAACTTAAAAGGAAAGTTCAGTGCCTATCACAATCTCTCTCCCGCGAACAAGCTGCGTTCAAGCGAACTGCACTCTGCATTCAACGTTTTAAGATGGCATTTAATTTGACGTATTTGTCCAATTATTAGAGGTATTCAGGCAATAAAAATATACCGTACAGCTACTGATATACAGTCTATTTTGTATTAGCGAAATATCACGAATAATTGTACCAATACGCAAGAGTGCCAGGCTAACAGAATGCTAATAGAAAATGACACTACCAGCCTTGATAATAAGCTATACATTGTAGCGGCATACGTTAACTTATTTTTGTGTTTATCAATGCATTTAGAACCATCGTTACGAGGTAATAAGGGAGTGATCACACTAACGTGCAATCGACTTGAGCTGGTCAGAGAAAGGTCATCATGTCGACTAAAACGGATAATCCGATGCGGTATCGAATCGAACGCCGTCGTTCTCACTAACCGGCCCAGGCCAATTTCACGTTCATAAGCTTTCCTAGAACGTTGAACACAGTTCGCAGTTCCCTCAACCGCAGTCAGACTTCTTCCAAAGCGGATGTACTGAATGATAATTATTGTACCTAAGTAATAAGCGGTGTTTTAGTATATAATCTTGCTGGGTGGCGCGGCTGTGTTGGCGCTCATGGCTTGCTCTAGCGTGTCGAGACGACGGTAGGCGTGGCCCCGGCTGTTGCGACGACGACCGGTCTGACGACCTTCTAGTATTAAGCCGAAGAACTGGAAAAGATAAAAGATTATGGATTACGTTCGCTGAATGGGACATCTTTGTTTTGTAGGGGCGCCGCTCCTTAATTGGATAAGTTAAGTTATGTACTAATTGGTTTATACTTTCAAACGTTTAGGGATTCAATAAGTTTTTAAACTGAAAAGGTTACTAACATAATCATTAACACTGAAAACGGAATTTGTTTTGAGTTCCCAAAAAAATATTATTTAGGGATTCTTTCTCAGACAAAAAACTATTAATTTGATAATCAAATACGTTATTATTGCAAATGTTAGTAAGTGTTTTTAGCCACCAATACAGTAGCTTTGATTATGTGAATTTTCTTTGATTGATGGAAAATCATCAAATGACTCCTCCCACTCTGGGCGAAGCCGAAATGTCAGACTTCCACTGACTAAAAACCACCCATGTTCCTTCTTAGCCCTTTGTGTTCGGGGGCCGCGGTATCTCTTTCAAACAGTCGGTCTGCCCATTATGTCAAATCCTCGTTTATAGATTACATCAAGTCTGTTTTGTATTTAGAGCTGTTACTATGGGAGCTCACAAGACTGTGGGAATTCCAGTGTAGCTTTTTTTTCTACTGAATGACGATATGTGACTTTTGAGAATTTCTAGCTCTGAATGTCTTTGAATGTCTAGCTGGAGTCCATTGTTAGATTTAGTTCCTAATCATTATCCACAGCCTGACTTTAGGTATTTATTTAAAAAAAAAAAATGCACAATATGTGCAGATGTAAGAAAATCTAAGCTAGTTTTATTCTGCTTTTAGTAAGCTAGCCTCAGTGAGATAAATTAATAAGCAGCAAAACGCCCAGAGCAGGATATAGGCCTTTATTAGTTTTTGCCAATCTCCACATTTCTGTGTAAATATAATACATGATATGAAATGAATTAACTTTTTTTTACATGAAATGAAATTGATTACAAATAATCAATTTTAACTCGGTACCAACCCAAATACGTAGATATTTTTTTATTAGTAGTTATCCACTCATTGCAATCGTATTTTTTATAATTTCTATATCACTCGGCAGAACGTAAAGTACAATCAGTTTTTAAACATCTTGTATGTAATTATTATCATGTAAACGAATAAATGATTCTGTTTCTGATAACAAGAATCTCGTCTGACCATCTCGCTGATTTTGTCACCAATATTTTTTTACCCGAAGATTTTGTATTATTGCGCTCACGGTCGACCATTTTCACCCCATAAGCCCTGAGTAATAAATATGTTGACCGTCTGTGAACGTGGCAGTACATGTAAATAACTGGTACTCACCACTTTGCTGACTTTGCTCTTGTTATGATAGAGGACGTACAGCAACACCATGAGTATCACAGACGTCATGAAGAACGGGAAGAAGTGGTCATCATCCTCGTCAGAGAAACCGTCGGTCATCGAGTTGGGGAAGATATCTGGAAATTATAAAAAGGTTCTATATCAGAGAAAGTCCACATTATTCTATGGCCTAATTTGTAGGCTAAAAAATTACCATCTTCTAATAAATAAAGAGAGAAGTCCTGACTGACTGACTGACTCATCAACGCCCAGCCCAAACCCTTGGACCTAGAAAGCTGAAATTTTGCACAGAGGGTCCCTTTATAATGTAGACAAGGAATAAGGAAGGGTTTTTCGAAATTCAACCCCTAAGGTACTTAAATAGGGGATAAAAGTTTGTATGGAAAATCGTCATTTTCACGCGGGCGAAGCCGCTGGCAAAAGCTAGTTTCCTATAAAATACATGATTAAATTGCCTATATATGGCTGGTTCGTAAATAAACATAATTATCAAGAAATTATGTTACTCGGACATCAGATTATCGGTACAGTTTTTTTTCTGCATGACATCTCGCAGGTCATATTGCTCATGAGGCTGGCTTCGGTTTGACCGGACTATCCTGTGCCGTGCCTAGAGTGGAAGGCCTCCAGTCAAGCCAGCCAACAAACTTGACTAAGTGATAGTGCGCTAAGGGTACCCCGTGAGGGGTATGGTCGGGGCTGCGGATTTTAGGAACATGGGTTCGGTTTTTAGTCAGTAGAAGTCTGACACTCCCCTTCGCTCTGCCCAAGAGCGGGGGGGGGGGGGGTCATTTGATGATTTTCAACCACCCAAAAAAAGGGGGGTATGGTCCTCGGCGAGGGCAGCAAAGGGACAGGCTGGTTCTGAGTGAGATCATTATATAGTGTCTGGTTTATAAAACTAGGCTCAGCGTCGCGGGCTGGCTCGAGCAAGGGTCAGGGGAAATACAGAAGAGATTTTCACATAAAACTAATACATGATTTTTTTTATTCTGTCCATGAATGTCCATGAAATGGAAGTGGACATTTAAAATCAAAAGTAAATCGACAGATGAGAAATGTAAAAGAAATAATTGTACTTAATCGTAAGAGTGAAACAACGTGAACTACAACGTTTTTAAAATATACAAATATAGAGCACAATAACTCAGTTAGACCGGGTTAAGCCAACGCCAAGAAATCTATTTGAGTAAAATGTTCGCACCTGAATAAACATACACGAGTGTTTTAGTTAACATGCTCAAGTGAACTAATAGTGTAGTCAAATTAGGCCATTTTTTAATAAAGATTGGATTAAATTCTCCGGAGAGGTAAAAACGTTTGTGATAGATTTGTATGAGTTAAAGATCGAGTATAAAAAACAAATTGCTTTTACCACCCCTACGGAAGGGGGTAAAAACTATTAATTAGTCATAACTAACCAGAGAACACAGATGTACTCAGCGTAATTTTTTATACGCTTTATTACACCTCAGTCTACATTATTACATTTTATTTATTTTAATCAGACCAACGCAGAAACAGAAAAAAATAAAAAATATAAAAAATGTGTTTTTTGGTCATTGCGGCTGTGGGGAAAATTGTGTAGTTTTGTAAACTGAGGAAACGGTTAGACATTTTGACCTAAATACATTATTGATTTTGCACCCTAGTGTGACATATGGAAATTAGTTTTTCACGCATGTCTGCCGCTGTACTTCGGGGGAAATTTTGATTGTTTTGAAAATCATCACAATCATATTAATTTGGTCTCCTTTAAATTTGCACCCTTTAAAAAATTGGCATTTTTATATGGAACATATTTTTTTTTAGTTTTTTAGTAATTGCCACTGAATAAATACGCCATGGAAGTGACAAGCGCGCGACACGGAATAATAAACTAACAAGAAGAGATAAGCGTCGTCACTCGTCATCACGTATGCGCGTTGTTTGATGTATTTTACGAGGAAGGAGTACTTTCTAATTGTGAATGCTCTGTAATAGTGTACGCACCTAAAGATTATATTTTTAATGCTAAAGCAGCTTGTGTTTAAACGAAAAATAAAATGGCAGTGTCCTCCAAGCATGTCCTTGTCCATGTCCTTTTGCATTGGGCTGCTTTTTCGACGTGGAGGGAGCTTTTGACAAAGCCAACTCCACAGCGATCAAGGCCGCTTTACAAAGGGAAGGCATAGCAAGCTACATGTCAAGATGGATAGAAAACGTACTAAGACACAGAGCAATTCAGGCCGAATTAGGCAACAATACCATCACAGTGAGAGCGGTGAGGGGTTTTCCCCAGGGAGGATGCGTCTCGCCGCTCCTATGGTGTTTGCTGCTTGACGATTTGCTTGAGAAGCTAAACAAGATGCACATATATATACAAGCATACTCGGACGATGGAGTGCTATTAATCACTGGAAAAGTACTTAGCACCATAAGTGACGTAATGAAGAAAGGAATTAGGGCTACCCTCGAATGGTGTAGGGAAAGAGGACTGAACCTCAACCCCACTAAAACGAAGCTAGTCCTCTTTACAAAAAGAAAGAAATACGAGGAGTTATCACCAATATACATAGACGGTGAACGGATAGAAGTAACCAAGGAAATAAAATACTTAGGAGTGATCTTAGACAAAACCATGTCATACAAGACGCATATAAAAGAAACATGTGAGAAAGCAAAAATTGCATTACTACAATGCAGAAGAGCTATAGGTAGAACCTGGGGAATGAAACCGGCCATAGTAGCCTGGATATATAATGCCATCATCATACCCAGAGTTATACACGGAGCAATAGTATGGTGGCACAGAACACAAATCAAGACTAACAGCACAGAGCTAGCAAAAGTTCAAAGAATGGCCGGGTTAATGATCTCTGGGGCAATGAGGACGACTCCCTCAGCGGCCCTGGATGTCATACTAGGAATGATACCGCTTAGTCTACAAGTTAAGAAAAGAGCCTTGGAGCAGTGGTTCAAACTGAAAAGCTTGAACCTCTGGAAAGGCAATTTTATGGACAAAGGTCACTCGGAGATAGCAAAACCGTACGAAGCCAATCTATCAATGATTATGGCCAACAATGACCTAATCAAAAAAGAGAAGATCTTCGACAAAAAGTACAGAATACATATAGGCACAAGAGAAGAATGGACAATCGAGAGTGATCCATCTATGGCGGTCTGCTATACAGATGGATCAAGGAAAGAATCAACTAAGCTATCCGGCTCTGGAATACACATACCAAGACTGGAAATAAATAGATCATTCTCACTAGGAACAGGCGCAAGTGTGTTCCAGACAGAAATACATGCCATTATGGAATGTACCAGAATAATTGGAAACGCCCTTACAGGTGATCTTTCCAAAATAGTTATATACAGTGATAGTCAAGCAGCACTCAAAGCACTGAACAAAGTGGAAGTCACATCTGCACTGGTTAAAGAGTGTAAGGAAGCACTCAACCAGCTAGCGGAAAGAGCAGAAGTAACAGTCGCATGGGTCCCTGGTCATCAAGGACACGAAGGGAATGAGATAGCGGATGAGTTAGCCAGAAAAGGAGCAGATGAAACCTTTGTGGGACCAGAGCCCAGGCTACCGATCCCACATAACATAACAAAAGGAATCATCCATAGAATAACCACAGGAGAGTCAAATAAAAGATGGAATGCAACAGAAGGTTGTCGACAATCGAAAATCTTCTTAAAGTCATATGATGAAAAGAAATCCCACAAACTACTCAGAATGAGCAGGGGAAACATAAGACTAGTAGTAGGCATCGCAACAGGACACTGTGGACTCAATAGACACCTGACGATTATGAAAGTAAAGGAAGATCCCATATGCCCAGCATGTGGAGAAGCAGAAGAAACAAGTTTCCACCTTGTGGCGGAATGCACAATGTATGGGCCACTCAGATGGGAAATCCTAGGAACAGATGAGATTAATGAAGAGAAGCTCGCAGAAATCTCTACCGAACAACTGGTGAGCTTCTGCAAGGCGACAGGAAGATTCGTGATGCCGACCACCAGTAACCCATGAAGGGGATCCACCAAAATGGGGAACTGGGCGAAATAATCCACAACGAAAGGACTGATCGCCCGTCTGGTGTCTGCCGGCGTCCCCGAAGATAAATAGAAGCATGTCCTTTATTTATTAACCGACTTCGAAAAGGAGGTTCTCAATTCGTCGCAATCTTTGTTTTTTTTTATGTCTGTTCCCCGATTTCTCTATGCCGCCTAGACCGATTTGGAAAAATCTTTTTTTGCTTGAAAGGGTCACAGATGGTCCCATAGAAAAATGGCCTGGATCTGATCACGGGATCTTGGAGAAATTGAAGCAAATCAACCGCGAAAAAGTTTGGCAATTCTTCGGGGTATGGCGGTAACCTTGGTTTTCTTGTGCATCTTCATTTCGGATACGACCCCGCAAGGAGACTCCGAACATAGCCCTCTCTATTGCCCTTTGGGTGACTTTGAGTTTTCTGATGAGGCCCATTGTGAGCGACCACGTTTCTGTCTATTATGTAATCTCTGGCAACACAAACTGGCCATAGACTTTCGTCTTGAGACACTGTCGTAAGTTGGGCGAGAAGATACATACCGCGCAACTTCCCGAACGCTGCCCAGCCGAGTCGCATTCGACGATTGACCTCTTTCTCGAAGTTAGACCTACCCAACTGAACCGTTCCTGGTTGACATAATCGTCCACAGCTTCGAGTGTAGAGTCTCCGATCTTGATAGGAGTGGGTGTTACATGAACATTCAACATAACCTTGATTTATTTTAAGATCCACTCTTTCAGGAGCTCCACTGAGGTCATCGAGCGTTGAGATTCTCCATGGTCTCAGCCATGACCACTATATCGTTGGCAAACCGAAGGTGAGTGAACCACTCGCCATTGATGTTGATGCCCATTCCTCTCCAATCCAGAACCATGAAGGCATCCTCCAGTGCAGCGGTGAACAGTTTCGAAGATACTTGACGTCTCCCTCTCACCGCGCTGCAGAAGGATAGGTTTTGAGGTCTAGTCCTAAAGTCTGACTGACATGGTGGCGTTTTTGTACAAACACTTCAACACCTCGATGTACCAGTAGTCGATTTGGCATCGTTGGAGTGACTGTAGTACCGCCCAGGTCTCGATCGAATTGAAGGCTTTCTCGTAGACCACAAACGCTTAATAGAGAGGCATCAGGTTATACTCTTCGGTCTACGGTACTAAAGCCTTGTCGGAATCCGGCTGGTTCGGGAGGCTGGAAATCGTCAAATCTGCGTGCGAGACGATTCGTCATGACTTGAAAATAACTTGTACACATGGCTTAGAAGTGAGATGGGCCTATAGTTCTTCAGCCGCGTACTGTCATCCTTTTTGAAGAGCACCCCTGCACCATGCTTGTGGCGTTTGCCCCTTGAGTATGACGCATTGCTTGTTGGTAGACATGATGTAGTCATATCTCATTTTTAGTCGCACCATCAGGGCTCTACCAGGTCCACTTCCTGTGCTCACGTTTTTTGAAGAAGGAGTTCATCAGAGGCCTTCCTTCTCCATAAAACTGGCCAGTTGGTGACCCCGGTGGTTGATCCGATGTCCAACCAAAAATTGCCCCACTTGCAGATCATACTCGCTTCGTTTGCCTAGCTTCTACAACGCTACGACAACGGTGAAATAAGTTCTGAAACCAGGCATGGCTTTAGAAATATACTCATTCATAGTTTCTACTATATCGTTGAGGTATAGACCTGTATGACCTTCAGCGAAAATCGTGCAGATATTCTGAGTATAAGGTACGCAACCCTGTTCGACACACTCTCGATTTTCACCATGTGGTTCACGAGGGACTTGCTGACGATACTGCACCCAAAACCACCCTGGGACGGTCGGTCACCCTCTCGGAAGTAGAGCATGTTGCCGGATTTCAGAATTATCGTGTCCTCCCCTTCGGATTTCAGAAAATCCTACAACAATCCCATCCTAGCACGAAACTCACTTTGGTTCAGTCCCTTGTGCTTCCCATTATTGACTATGCTGATGTTTGTTATTCTGATTTATCCCAAGAACTTCTAAATAAATTGGATCGACTTCTCAATAATTGTATTCGTTTTGTTTTAGCCTTCGTAAATACGATCATATTTCTTCCTTCCGTTCTCAGCTTAAATGGCTGCCTATCCGACTCAGGAGGTCCCTCAGATCTCTCTGCATGCTCTTCTCAATTATGAACGATCCACGTGCTCCTGATTATTTAATAGTAGTTTATGCGACTGTGCATAATGAAGGGCATTACAACACAAGTGTGAAAAATTCTTTTTCTATATGAATTGTTGCAACAAAATGTAATTTAGCCGATGTGTCAAAATTGTTTAAGCTCGTTCGCTGTTTTTGTTAATTTTCGGAACGGCAAACACACTATTAGCTATATTGGCAATCAAAAGCGAAACAAATTCACTTGATTTGAATTCATTTTTGATTTTGATTTTTTTTTTTAAATAAACCCAAAACATTTTCAAATTATAAAAAAAAAGTATTGACTTTTAGCAAATGTTCTTGGTTAATAATGAAAATAAAGGGGGCGACCAAATTAGGATGGGTCCCCGGCAGCAAAAACACTCGCTGGGGTCGACACAGACGTTGAGGTCCTTTCCAAGCTCTACGACTTATTGATCTCGTTTGAAGCAGCTAAAAGAGAACGCTTTACAAAAAAAAATTGCTATAAAAATTTCTTTTCATCGGTTTTTTCTTGACTTCTGGGGCGGCAAAACTTATTGGCCCGGGGCGCCAAATTTCAAAATACGCCCCTGAACACAGCACAGGTCAAGTGCGAAGAACTCGCAACCAGTGCAGTGTGTGTATATGACAGGTGCATGAATGTGGATGAGGTGAAAAGAGTAAATGGAAAGATCATAGCATGTGGCAGTCTGTAGTTCCTGCCCACCCTCATGGGTAAGAGGCATGAGTTTATGTATATTTGTTATTGCCGTTTGTTTAATACTTAGACTATGAAATAAATATTTTAAGTCCCCAAGAAGTAAACAAATCATCATCTGTCTACCCTTTTCTTAACTCAAATATTTTATTTCAATTAAGCCATTACAGGCACTTTTGAATGTCAGAAGGACGGAAGAAGAACGAAACTACGAGTGCAATACGTCATTCCGAAAGTCACCACGCCGAACCACACGCCACCGAATGCCCGCAACAACGAACACTGCGAGCACAAAAGCACGCAGCGACGCAAACCGCAACAACGAATGCTCGAGACCCCGAATCACGGAACAACGAATGCACGCCGCAACGTGCAACCGCCGCCCCGCGACCCGAAGCCCCGCACACCCGCCGCCACGGCACACGCCGCCGCGCGCCCCCGCACCCACAGCACTCGCCGCCGGTAACATCCGGCGCCGCGCAGCCCGACGCAGCAACTCCCGAAACGACGCATTGCACTCCTACGCTACAGTCACAATCACAAGGCATAATAACTTGTGAAAGTACTGTAGTTGCCAGTTCCCTAACGTAGATCTCATGAAGAAGAACGGGCAAGAAACTCCATGGACACTCTTTTAAAACTATGTTAGGATCGGCTTCCAATCTAACCGGATGCAGCTGAATATCAGTATTGTAAGTGGAGTGACTGCCTAAGAAGTGACCAAATAAATAAATATTTAATCCTGTACTTATATGTATAGTAACTACATTAGTACAGGAAGATACAAGTTGCATAATAAAATATTGTTATTTATATTGAATTTTGAACGCACAGTACTAAAATTGTATTTGATTTGCATAATTATGACATACACATGACTATATGTATATGCCAATAAAGTTTCCATGAACTGTAGAAGACAGTCAGGACTAAAATAATCTTCAAATAAGTAATCTTTAGTTATGTTAGTAAATATTTCACGGTTTTATGAATATTTTAATTTTATGTTATCATTCATTACTACTCATCAACAAGGTTAGTCCATTCTATTGCACAAAACATATTAATGAGTTGAAAAGTAATAAACTAGTTTTAAATGTCTATTAATTTATTTAAGTATCTCTTATCTCCCAAGGTGAAACCTAGATACCTAACAAAATAACGTGGACAACTGGTACTTTCTTGACATGAATTAAATCAACAAAACTACTTCATTAAACATAGCTCTATCATTGTTCCCTCGTTCAGGAAACATTCTGGAGCTATTTGTCTTTCAACATACACTTCGATTTATAAAATTATCAGAAAGGGTTTCATTCCCAAAGGGTTAGGCAGTAGGGGGGAGCCTATTGCAATCAACCGGGCACTAATCCAGACTCCGGCTGCTACTGAGGAATTCCTGATAGAAAAACTCAATAAAACTTTGTCCAACTCGGGAATCGTAACCAGGAACTCATGCTCAGCAGTACCTAGTGCTTGCAACCACTAGATCAAAGAGGCAGTCATGATGAGTATTATTTTTCAAATAATCTTGGGTTCAAAAGTGCCTATTCAAACCTCTATAGTTAGTAAATCATTGCAGTTAAACAAGGTTCTAACTCAAGATTTACAAGGTTGCTTCTTCATGGATTTATAGATACAATATTTAGATTTAATTAGCAAGTACCAACATGTTCATTTTTACCTTCACCTTTGCCACATCTAACTTATGAATACTACTAACTCGTAAAGGCATTGGATGAATTTCGAGGCCTTGCTCTTGACTTGAGGCCATATAAGTAGAATGTGTTAGTGTAGTAGATGTTATTGTGTTTTGCACTCCACACGCAAAGGCATAAGATAATAAAATGAATGTAAAATTAACTACATTCTGAAATTCACACTACCTTTTGTTTTGTATAGACAATAGAATATTTTTTGGTTATTTTATTACCTTTTTGCGAACTCTCAGCTTCGTGAGCAGCTGACACAACCAAGTTCTTTGGAAGTATATTCTGCTGGTTTCCAGGCTGTTGTTCCGGTTTGACCTCCAGTCCAGCGTCATCATTTGAGTCATCATCACCATCCTCCGGCTCTGAAATATAAAATTAGAAATTGTTTTATATTTTGAACAGATTGTAACAGAAATAAATGAACAGCAAATTTAAGTGAACAAAGTCGAATCTAAACTTGGTAAAAGCGTTACATCGTGAACTAAAATCTTTAGATAAATATCAGACACTACACAAATTATGTAAATGTAGTATTAGTATACTGATTGTATTGATAAAATACTTTCAAGTTTAATGATAAATGAATAACTAGGATCAGGGAAATCTATTTTATTATTATCTTATCAAATATTTATATTATGTAGTTAATTAAGCATATGATGACTAATGAAAGATAAAAATAATGTTGCATTAGATTGGTAATAATTATTCAAACAATGGGATTGTGTTGATCATAATACTTTAGAACTGGGGTACCTTAGAGTTTTAACAAACCCAGTTACAAAATTAACTACAAATATTGGAAAACCAGCGTGGGTTTTTCAATATTTCAAACATTGTTTCTGTGAGAGGATAAATATATATATTTTTTTGTTATTTTTAAGTATTTTGTTTAATATTGTTATCATTTCTTATTGTACATATACCTATTATGTTTCTTATAATCTGTGTTTTGTCTGTACCAAAAGCTTGGATTTTTCTGTTATATTGCACAATTAATCTGGAAAAAAACTTTTAGATAATCTAAAGAGATCTAGAATTTATAGTCATTCTGTAAATCAAGAAGCACCATGGGGCCAGTCAGATCATAGGAGAGCTGCCAGTAAACCTTGTGTTTGAAAAGTGTGTCATGTCATAATATTTATTATTAGCATAAATTAATTGCTTTCCTAATGACCAAAGGATTTTTAGGATAGGGTGTTGCAGCAAAATAGTAGAGCAGAAACAGGCCCTCAAGGGAAGTGTTGTTGATCAGTATCCATATCTGAACTTTTTCTTGGAAATTGTATAATATGGTATGAAAATCATTGCTTTATTTTTTAAGGCAGGAATTCAATACAGCTTGGATTTTAGAATTCATAGCAACACAATTTTGTAGTGCCTTTTTAATATTTCAAGCCAATAAGATGAGGAAGTTGAATTGTAAAAATTTGAAAAGAAAGCTGCCATGTTTGCCAACACTGGACACTAAGAGGTAAATAGGTATCTAATAATAACCACCTATTTTAACAGAGTGCAACAATCTACTAACGGGTAAATTGGTATTAGATTATTAAATAAACAACGAGTTAATCAGCAATAAGGTTCATATTATATCCTGGAATATTGATAAATGATAAGGAAAGTCTGAGGGGTATGCCCCTCAACACAATACCATACTTATAATGTTCGAAGAGTGGGGCGGAAATGTTGGGTGGCAGCTATATTACGCCCACATTTCCCAAGTTGTTAAGTAGCATGTTCATAGGGATGGGCAGTAACATTTGAAAACCTACAGCTATAAGGTAGAAAGGAACAGTTACCTCCATAATCATCGCCATCAACCATCGGCTTTTGCTTTGGATTATCTTTGACTGCTGCTGGTTTCTGATCACCAATAGGTTCCACTGGCAGGTTTGGAATTGCCACGTCATTTCCAATTTCAGGTTTTTCAGCCTGGACAACTACAGTCTTGTTGTCCTGAGACAGGACAGTTTCAGGTGCAGCTACTGCAGTGTTCTCCGGTCTCACATCAACATCTGATTCTTCACCGTTGTCTGCATCAGTACTCGGTATTTGTTTAGAGGTACCTTGCGCCGCTGCTGTCTCAGGTTTCACCACAGTATCGTCATTAGCATCGTCATCCTTTTGTGCAATTGTTTTAGTTACCGCAGGTTCTGTTTGCTTAATTTGACCAGTAACTGTTTTTGTGTTGGGGTCCTGAGGTTTGGCCGGGTCACTGTTGGCAGGTATAGCAGTAATATCTTGCTGCGATGTGATAGGTGCTTCTGCTGGATTGTTTGCCACAGTAGATGCAAGTTGGGTCTTCAGTATATCTAAGCCCGTATTGTAGTATTTGCAATAGAAATTAGCTTCAGTCACATCTGCCTCGTCGCCACATACTTCGCCACAAGTGACTAGCCCTTTGAAGAACCTTTCTGCTGAACCTTGGTATGTTTCGAAATCGGAAAGATTTGTGAAGACCCACTCTTTAGCCAGAGTGCAAACAGCGTTGACATCTTGTTTCTCTTTTAGTTTTAAGAAAGAATCATCGCTCACAATTAACTTGGATGTATTCACAGCTGAGCATAACTGCGTACTTATGTCATAGAATGTCAAACACTGGATCTGCTTTTTACTATATGGCGGTATAACTGATACATCGCAATCTTTTACTCGGTCAACAACATACTTGGACAAAACAGTACTATTGCATTGAGTTCCGAGTGTGGCGAGTGATTTGGATAAATTTGGAGCACTTGGTTGGATAGGAATCCCCAAACTCTGGTAACACGTATTTAGCAATAGAAAGGCAAGGATATAGCGAAACATTGTGAATGGTGAATACTCTACAACTCCCACAATTTAATAGAAACTATGAAATATCACACAACAGTACAACACGCTATCGACAGAACAGATGGAATAATCAACAATGTCAACGTCAACGTCATGAATTTAATGTCAAACGGCCAACCGGGCCAACTAAACAGTTGGGAAAGTTATCGTAATGCCTGATGTGTTTTTTTTTGGCTAGTCACAAACAATCGAATCGAAACCGAAACGAATCGTATATATTATCGTACTATTTTTGAAATTACGAAAGTGAGTGAGACATACGACATTTATTATTCAATTCGGTTCGGTTTCGATTCCATTGTTTGCGATTAGCAAATAATATAATTTTGATTTGATTAATCTGGTGAAACTAAACAAAAACTATACAACATTAACAATCATGGTACATAACTTTGACAGGTTCCAAGTATAGCATATTTACTGTTGGTTGAGTTTTATGTTGTTCCCATAGGTATGTACTATTTATCGATCCATTTTACTTTTAAGACATTAACAACACTATTGCGTCAAGTATTTGTCTATGGAAACTTTGTGTATGAACTGAATACAAGGCTTTTTAGTTTTTTTCACCCGACAGCGGCGAAGCCATAAAGGAGAGTTATTAAGCTATAACTTTAGTTTTTCGTTATTGCAATATGAGCCATAATATTTGTCATTGGCTTAGGAATTTGTAGATTTAGTTTTTACCCAAGTCTACCTATTGGCGCCGGGAGCAGGGTGCGAGGGTGCCAGTGCACACCACACTAACTTGCACGTTGCACCCTCTGTCTTTTTTATAAGAAAAACGTAGGATGAGAGATTTTTAACCGACTTCAAAAAGGAGGAGAGGCGATCTTTTTTTTGTTCCCCACGATGGCTGGCCCGATTTCGATTTTTTTGTTTTCTTTGAAAGGGTATACTTCCCAGGTGGTCTCATGATCATCAAGCCAGGACCTGATGATGGGATCCAGGAGAAATAGAAAGAACTCTTCAAATTTTATAGGCACCCTTGATGCGTTTTGAGTAGGTAGTTTTTGGAAGAGTACCTTCTCGGAGTGATCCCATTTGAATTTGGTGAAGAACTTCTTAGATAGGCAACGGAACTCCTCAATAAATGGTAGCAAATGTGAAACGGGGATTGCTGAAATCTCATGTCTGTAATTTTTTTGTTGAAGTCGGTTTTATTTTTTGTTAAGGTGGATGTTCACGGTAGCCCGCGAAATTCAAATTTTCTTACGTTTTTAGCGATTTGCAGGCCAGTGCTAGGTTGTATGTTAGTGAAAATATGATTTGCGGCTGTAAGGCATATGTAGTTACAGAATTATAATCATCAAAATCATTAATACATCCCTCCGAGCTCATACAGGTTCCGGAATGACTTTTTAAAGGTCAAAGTCATTCCGGAACCTGTATGAGCTCGGAGGGTTGTATTAATGATTTTGATGATTATAATTCTGTAACTACCTACATATGTCTTACAGCCGCAAATCATATTTTCACTAACATACAACCTAGCACTTGCCTGCAAATTGCAAAAAACTTAAGAAAATTTGAATTTCGCGGGCTACCCTGGAACATCAACCTTAAAAAGTTTTTTGTATCATTATGTTGCTGTGTGAATAAAAACTTAAGGAGTCGAGGTTGCTGCTTAGGGTTAAGCAGCAACCTCGACTCCTTAAGTTTTTAGAAAGATAACCATACCACGGCATACGTTAAAGATAACCGTACGCTTCAGAGGCGCACCCTTTTAAAATACGTGTTTTTAATTGATTTAATTAAAAATATTTATAGTTTATGGTATTGTGTTATAAGGTAGTACTTTAAAGGTACTTACTATAATGTTTAAATACATTTTTATTTTATTTGTTTATTTAAAATAATTTAAAACTAAATGAGTGGACCTCTAACAAAAATTGACAGCCCTAAGCTTCAGGAAATAAAAACTTTTTAACAAAAAATAAAACCGACTTCAAAAAAAAAAACACAAAAATGTGAAAAATAAACTTTAGAAGAAAAACCAGTCTCTGAAGTCGGTGACTTTTGTTTGTTTGATTTCATTTTTTTGCCACCGACTTCAGAGACTGGTTTTTCTTCTAAAGTTTATTTTTCACTTTTTGTGTTTTTTTTTTTAAGTCGGTTTTATTTTTTGTTAAAAAGTTTTTATTTTTCACTTTTTAGTGGTTCACATGTTCATGGGTCAAAGTGGACAATGTAGTTTTTTTTGAGTTTTGTTGATTTTTCAAAAACCACTTCTCCAATTTCGAAAAAAAAAATATGGGACCATTTCGGAAGTATACCCTTTCCAACAAAGAAAGAATTTTTCAAATCGGTTAGCAAGTGACGGAGTTATGCCCGAACAAACATAAAAAAAAAAAAAAAAATACAAACATCCGAATTGAGAACCTCCTTCTTTTTTAGAAGTCGGTTAAAAATCAGAGACCTCGGAGATGAGTGAATATCTACAACTTTTGCTGGGACCCAAACATTATCCCTTAGGTAAACTACATTTTGACCAGAATAAAAGGAGTGTTTGTTACATTTGGCAGTCTTATCATAGTTTCTTTTATTGTACATATTCACTTTGTTTTGAGATTCATTAAAATTTGTTACCAACTTTGGTTTTAAAAGTACATCATGAATAGGTAGTTTGGTTCTTGTTAATCTGCTAAATAGCAACTGCGATGGTGTGTATTGCGAACCTAGTACTGGAGTATTTCGATACTCTAGCAAAACTTCTTGAAAGTCGGCACCACTCTCAGTTGCTTTATTTAGCATATTTTTAGCTATTCCAACAAATCTTTCAACAAAACCATTGGACCTAGGATATTTTGGGCTTGAAGTAATTAATTTTATATTCCAAAGTGATGCAAAATTCTGAAACTCAAAAGAGTTGAATGGCATATTATCAGCCCTTAGGATCCTTGGTATTCCATGAGTTGAAAAAATATTCTTCAATATATTAATCACAGTAGCTGCCGTTATAGAATTTACATGAATTAAGTCAAACCACTTAGAGTAGGTAATAGTCAGTCACAATTAAATAAGTCTTGCTATTCCACTGTAGAAAATCACATGCTATTTTTTGAAATGGTAAAGTAGGTATCTCATCAAGCAACATAGGTTCTTTCGATTTTTTGGCACTATATTTTTCACATGTTTCACATTTTGAAATTATTAATTGATAAAATCAGTTTCAAGATTTGGCCAATAAAATAACGATTTTGCTCTAGCTATTGTCTTATTTATCCCAAAATGGCTTGAATGAACTTTTTTAATTACCTACTCTATCTCTTAATACTATATGGCACTATAATCTTAAACTTGTTTTTTCTTTTCTGTACCAATTTTTTTTTTTGTTAATAATTAGTTGTAAGTTGTGTGTTTACCTGTTTTTTTTTTATTTCTGCGAAAATAAATATTTTTTCTTTCTTTCTTTCTTTCTTTCTTATAATCTAAATAAACTATCCCATTTTCATATTATGTAATGTTATCTTTACATTTATAATAAAACTTCACAGTATCAGTTACTTTATTTTTGCATTTAGGCCATCCATTTTTATAGTATAATATTATTTGCTGAAGGACTAAATCATTTTTAGTTTCTAACATAATGAGATTTTGTACTTCTTCACTGACATTGATAGAGTCTGTCAAGCGAGTCTAGTCCCATGAAAAAGGCGGCAAATTCAAAAATCACTGATATAAAACACTGATATAGCACGCTGAAAACTTATTGATACTTGAATTTTAAAGTAAAAGGGTTGTGGACTCGACTCGCTTGACAGACTTCTATCAATAAGTTTTCAGCGTGCTATAACAGTGTTTTATATCAGTGATTTTTGAATTTGCCGCCTTTTTCATGGGACACGACTCGCTTGACAGACTCTAGTGTGTACAGTTTTAGTAAGAGAACAATCCAATTCTGTCATGTCAGCATTGCTTGAAGCACGACTTATGGCATCAGCTACATGCATCTTAGAACCAGGAGTGTATTGAACATCCAAATCATAAATGCTTAATTGTATTCTTATTTTCCTTAAACGTTGAGAACCAATACAATTAATTTCTTTCTTCATAATTGCCACTAATGGTTGATGATCTGTTTGCATAATTACATGCCTACCATAAACATAGTAGTGAAACTTTTTACAGGCAAAAAGTATTGCTAAAAATTCTTTATCAATTTGTGCGTACTCAGATTCACAAACAGATAAACTCTTTGAGGCATATGAAATTGGATGACCATCTTGAATTAGTACACAGCCAATTGCATCCTTAGAACTGTCAGTCTGAATTACAATTTGTTTTCATCAATCAAAATTTACAAGCACTGGTGGACTTATTTAAAGATTCTTAATTTTATTGACACATGTAGTATAACTATTATCCCATACAAATTCTACATTTTTCTTTAACAGTTGCCTCAGTGGACTTGTTACTTCAGACATATTGGGGATGTATTCCCTAAAATAATTAACAGAACCTAAAAATCTCTGAAGACTTTGCTTATCACTTGGCATGTCATATTCTAAAACAGCCCTAATTTTATCTTTGTCTGGTACTAAATTTCCATCTACAATTTCATGGCCAAAATATTTAACTACATCAGGTAAGTATTGAATTTTCTTTGGGTTAAACTTGATATTCAACTCACGTGCTCTGCTGAGGACTTTTTCAAGTATCTCATCATGTTTTTCTTTGGATTCTGCATGAATTAAAAAGTCATCGATGTATGTAAACAAACCTTCAATGTCACTAAAGCAACTTCTACAGTTTTCTTGAAAAACTTCAGCAGAGATTTCAAGTCCATAAGACATTAAAACAATAAGATCCATAAATTGTAGAGAATGTACTGAGAATGTAGAGAATGTACAGATAGTTGTTCTGGGTCTAGGTATTTGTGAATGTGAGTTTAAATGGTTACCACGATAAAGGAGAAATTCCTAGTGTGTTTAAAAAAAATGTGCTCCTATGGGACCGCTTTTTACCCGACTGCGGCGAAGCCCAAAAGAAGGGTAACTAATTTTAATTTGTGTTCTTCAAAAATGCATAAAACGTATAGGAACTCCGCACAACCTGAAATGAAAATTAGGTGTCAGCAGTGGTCAGCAGGTATCATTGTTTAAAAGCGACGGGTAGTAGCTCCTTTAAATGTCAGAACCAGAAGAAATAGGTACATAATATACAAATATTAGGTAGGTACTTAAGCTTTAGTTTTCGGAGTTTTAATTTCATTAATGCGGGTTACAATCTCTGCAACAAACTTACCTATCTGTGCAGACGAGAAAACACAGAACTAAAATTAAATAAAATGTAGGTACCAAGTTTGACATATAAGTAAATGCAATTTTTCTTGACAAGCAGCGCTATCTTGAAATAAACACGAGGTAGGTAGTGACCGAAACGTGGTCGCTCACAATGGGCCTCATCAGAAAGCTCAAAGTCACCCAAAGGGCAATGGAGAGGGCTATGCTCGGAGTTTCCTTGCGTGATCGAATCAGAAATGAGGACATCCGCATGAGAACCAAGGTTACCGACGTAGCCCGAAGAATCGCCAGACTTAAGTGGCAATGGGCAGGGCACATTGCTCGCAGAACGGATGGCCGATGGGGCCGAAAAGTTCTGGAATGGCGACCGCGAACCGGAAGACGTTGCGTTGGAAGGCCTCCCACTAGGTGGACCGATGACCTGGTCAAGGTTGCAGGAACCCGCTGGATGAGAGACGCACGGGACCGGTCAATGTGGCGACGCCTGGGGGAGGCCTATGTTCAGCAGTGGACGTCTTTTGGCTGAAATGATGATGATGATGATGAGGTAGTGTCCCGTCGGGGCTGCGGACTATCGAAAGAGATGACGCGGCCGGCGGCGGCGGCCTGCACAAGGGCGAAGAAGGAACATGGGTGGTTTTTAGTCAGTAGAAGTCTGAAGAGCGGGGGGGGGTTATTTGATGCTTTTCCACCCACCAAAAAAAAAGGTTGGTAGTGTACCATACATTACATTCCGCGCAATGTGTACCAAGTTACTAACGCTACGTTCCTGCTAAAGTCAGACCAAAAGAAGTAAAACTTACCGACACAAAAGTACTGTTAGAAAGCGGTACCAGACTTCCTGCCACAATGTTTATGGTGCGTTTGATTCTTTCCATAAAAATTATAAGAGCACGTTTATATTTTATTGGTATTTCCACCCAGTCCAATGTGTATGCGGATTCTATGAGTTTTATACTCTGCAAATAAATATAGGTTCTTGAAACGTAATGAATTGAAGTTAATCTTGATGTTGGACCCTGTGGAATCTAGCTAGAGGAACCCCCTTTCATCTAGCTAGAGTTAAGGTGGAAAGGTAATAGTACGGGTGAAAGCAACTTATTTAGGCCCGAGACAGGGTTTGGTGCCTGAAAATACAAGGAAAGTAAAAATTACATCAGTGGGTGGCAATAGGCCTGTTTCTAATAATAACACCAAGGTTATGTTGAATGTTCATGTAACACCCACTCCTATCAAGATCGGAGACTCTGCGCTCGAAGTTGTGGACGATTATGTCTACCTGGGACAAACGGTCCAGTTGGGTAGATCTAACTTCGAGAAAGAGGTCAATCGTCGAATCCGACTCGGCTGGGCAGCGTTCGGGAAGTTGATCGGTATCTTCTCGTCCAACTTACCCCAGTGTCTCAAGACGAAAGTCTATGACCAGTGTGTGTTGCCAGTGATTACATACGGGACCGAAACGTGGTCGCTCACAATGGGCCTCATCAGAAAGCTCAAAGTCACCCAAAGGGCAATGGAGAGGGCTATGCTCGGAGTTTCCTTGCGCGATCGAATCAGAAATGAGGACATCCGCATGAGAACCAAGGTTACCGACGTAGCCCGAAGAATCGCCAGACTTAAGTGGCAATGGGCAGGGCACATTGCTCGCAGAACGGATGGCCGATGGGGCCGAAAAGTTCTGGAATGGCGACCGCGAACCGGAAGACGTTGCGTTGGAAGGCCTGCCACTAGGTGGACCGATGACCTGGTCAAGGTTGCAGGAACCCGCTGGATGAGAGACGCACGGGACCGGTCAATGTGGCGACGCCTGGGGGAGGCCTATGTTCAGCAGTGGACGTCTTTTGGCTGAAATGATGATGAATAACATCGGTTGATGGCAATAGGCTTGCCCCAAATTACATCTGTTGATGACAGAAGGCTTACTCTCAATTATAATGTTTGACCACTTGCCCCACATCCACTCCAATTACATCGGTTGATGGCAATAGGTTTGCTTCCAATTACATCGGTTGGTGGTCGAGTGGGTCCAGTTGATCAAACACTCCTACTACTTTATCAGAAGAAAACATTAATTGTAGGTACATTAGTTGTACGGTTACCTCATGAGTGACTTCGTTGCCGTAATAAGTAAACATGAACACCTCAACAAGAATGCAGCCTATGTACATCACCATTGACACGAATGAAACTGACATTGGATCAATCTGAAACAGACAACGGTTGCATTTTATTTGGAGACTGGATCGTTAGAAAGTTGAGCTCTTGACTAAATAATTAAAGCCACATATTTTTTGTTTACCCTCTGAGTGCTTACCAAAATTTTATTAAACAGGAGCAGCTCATTGCAGCTTATGTAATTATTATGCTGTACAAAAATAATTACAGCCACCCAGAATGACATAAACTGATTGATTTTGTCATTTTTGCTGTCCATGAGTTGTAGACCAATTAGCTATTTCTGCTGACAGATTATATTTTTCTGCTGACCAAAATACGAATACTATGCTAACCAGTTAAATAATACGCCCTTTAAAACATAAAGAGACGCATAGAACTACTTATTTCTTTCTGTCGTTATGTAAACTTGGTACAAAGTTATGGACTTTTTATAGGTACCTTATGCTTAACGGTGAGTGGCTAAAACGATAACTTTTTGATGTGAAAGTTTAAAAACTTACGTTAACCATTCTGTAAGCTGTGGTGCATATTATCCAACCGCTCACCATCAATAGATATAAGACAGCACCGCCAAATATTTCCGGAATTAAACCTGAAAATCTGACAAGAATGTTTTTGAAAGCTCTCGTAACCACTCAAATATTCACAATTCAGCGCATTAGAAGGACTCTTACTTGATAATCTCACCGTAATGCAATAAAACGATTTTTAATCGTCGGTCTAAAATATTGGTAAAATCCCCTGAGGTGTTTACGGCTTCCTCCTTGCTCTTTTCCACAATCTGTTCTAAATCCAGCCTGTAAAGTGTAAACAGTCGTTCTTAACATTTATTTGCACCTCTTGACTATAAAACATGTCTTGGAAAATCGTTCACCTGAGAATAGAGAGCTGTGCCTTGGATTGTACGAGAAAATATGTTATAAAAGCGTCCATTGAAGTGTTACTGAAGGCAAGCCACGAAGTTTGCACCCACACGTAAAGTGCTGCGATGTAAAATCTGTGGAAAAACGTACCTAATATCAATAGCTAATTAGGTATAAATTATAATCTCTAACAAAAAATTTCCTTTGAATTTTATCTACGATCGACAGTGGTTAGTACTGCAGTAATTTGAGTGGACTTTCCACTATAGCCTTATTAGCCGCCGTATGTTCCAAACAGGACATTAGACCATGTATACCGCATCAATGAACGGACATAACACTGTAGATACCTCCACTGAAGAGCACTTTGTTGATCGCATTACAACGATAAGGATGAATACTGCACCTTCCTAAAATCATTATTGGTTCATAGGTAGGTACCTACTCGGGTGTAGTACTTAGTAAATAATATGGTTTGGTACGTTTTATGTCTGCTAAACAATTTGTTCATAGTTATGTAGATCGTCTTAAGATGCAGTGTAACAAAACCTACCACTGTTTGATTAAGCATTTACGGGTTAACCCTTACAATAAACAAGCTACTTAACCATTTAAAATTACCTACTTTAAACTGGTATTTTTTTTGCATAATTTTACGCCCAAAAAAGAATTCTGTGCGTTTTCCGGTTATTGTAGGCTGATATTACCAATAAGTAATGCGGGTTAACATGTACTCTAAGTATCGTTTTTCACCTATCTCTTAAAAATAACCCGATTATAACCCTTTTTATTTAAGTAACCTTTTCGGTCTACGCTTTATACCTAAGCTGACCTCTCTGTGTATCAAAACCCCATACTAGGCTAAGCTAAAGGTCAAAGTGTAGATACAACCAACGTGCAACCGTCTGTACTTAGATATAAAGCTTCCCTGAAATAGCAACCTCTTGTACTAGTTTCAAATTATGTTAAACACAAGTCCATCTTACTAAACCAGTAGACAAAATTATGATAATCTTTATCTGCTATGCCACGTAGTTTCGGTCCGTATTACGTAATGAGTATAGGCATAAAATGTACGTTTTACGTGCAAATTCGAACTCACTGCGGACTAAGGTTGGCGTCAAAGGGTAGCCATATTGCAAATTCAACGGGTTTTCTCTGCACGTATAGGATGACGGGGTATATAACCCACAGCAAGCAGGTGACTAGTGCTGCGATATTGAATCCACGTAGCAGGAATCTTCCTTGTCGGGTGGCTTCTAGCAGAAATTCTTGATGCTCGGGCTTTTTCTGGTCAAATAGTGGACCTGAAGGAAAATATTGATAGATTATTGATGTTATTTTTAAGTAAGTAGCACTGGCATTAAAATTTTCAATCAGGAGTACAAAAGGTTGGTATTTGAGCTAGATTAGCCTTCGTTTTGATAATAATAATTGAGACACTGATACTTCTACATGGTTAATTTAAGTTACCTAGTGAATCTCAAGGTAGGCAGAGGTGCACCCACAGACAATGTGTTCACCCACATTTCCGGTTCCTTGTTTTTTTTTTGTTTCGCTTTGTCCGCTGGGACATTATACAAAAATCTGTTTCGTTTTATCATTTTAAGTTAGGTGCCCATTACGTCAACGGAGTATCACTATAGATAATTTAAGTCGACCCATAAAAATAAACCAATAAAGACAGCCTACGTAAAATCATCTTATCAAACTCTTGATAAGATGATTTCCTGAAGGTTTGGCTATTAGGCCAAAGCTGTCTCAACAACCAAAATTACGATACAATTTAAGATCAAAGATTTAATTTAATATGAAGAGGTTACCTTTCAATATATTTAGAAGCACTTCAATTCGATTAGCCTTCTTCCAAAAGACAATTTGTTTATAAATTGAATCGGAATTAGTAAGCAACAGAAACATCGTATCCAATACTTTATTTAGATCATCTCGATGCTGAAAAAGTATTATCTCGGCTTTAAAAAGTTTCTCCAGAAGTTCGGCTCAAGACTGACTCGAAAAGAAGATTCACAAGAAAAACATCGGTAAACAGTCGGGATAATGTTATTAGCATCTGTTTCTCAATCGCCGGGAAGTAAAGTAGGGAAGAGTCGTTGGTGCGTCATCATTACCTATACATAAAATTATTTTGCTTTGAATCATGATTATTATGATTTAAATCATATTTTTATGGTTAAACTGGTAGCCTTCCTCAAAATATTTGGGAAAACGCTAAGAAGATGATGAGACTACGTGGATGAAAATAATACACAATAATATTATCTAGGTAGGTAAACTCAAGTATGTATATTGAAATCTCGAAGGGAAGCTTTTGCCCAGCAGTGGAACAATACATATACCTACAAGGTGGCCAAATTATTAGGGACAGTGCTTGATTTTATGGAGTTTATAGTTTATTATGTATATTTGAAAAAATATGTTGAATTTAAAGAGTTATTTTATCTAATAAAGCTACTGCTACTGTAGTGTATGCGCCTGGGCAGCGCGCAAGCAGTCGAGCGCCAACCGTGAGCGAGGGCGGACGTGCGCTAGACGCATATACTACTTCACCTACGTAACCTATCAAAGTGTGTTTTATTAACTCAGTGAACATTACAAGTGGCGACGAGGATAAAAGTAAGAACTGAAAACATTTACCAAAAAAGGGGAAGAATGCACGCCGAAAAATAATGCAAGTTGTTTACGATCGGTTAAGCGACTATGTTTCGATAAGGATCGTTAGTAGTTTGGATACTAAAGTGAAAACAGAACGTAGTCACGCTGTACCTGCCTACATAAATGTTAATAAACCGTTATCAAGGTAGATGTTCACAGCTAATGATTCTTTTGTTGCCTCAGTTTCGTATGATTAAGTAACGGGAAATAAATTCTGCTTCGATTGATGTAAACAACTGCTAGGCGTAAAGTTTATAAAGGCCATGCAGTGAGTGTTGTTTACAACAAAACAAAGGGCCATGCCTGAATAGTATGCAATTATTTTAAATGTGCTGTAATGCAAACAGTAAATTATTGTTAATCATTATTATTGAGTAAGTGCTTTCATTTAAATACCTAACAAGATAATTGAGTTATTTGCACGCTTCTTATTTTAAATAAAAATAATAACCAACTATTATCATAAATCTTGGACATAAGTACTTAACTTTTCTGTAGTAAATAACCTACATACCCACTTATTGTAAATATAAAACAAAATCAGTAGATACTATTTTAATCAGGTCACTGGTTTTGCTAGGATCAACCGTTTGCATTTCGACACAGAAATATCAAGGTCACGCAAATACTATTCGCAATAACGACCATGCTTTAAGAATAAATGAGAGAAAAGATCGGGAAACGTTAGTGTAAGCATCAATAAGGGCTTAATTACTAGCATATCTATTGCTAACCAGTTAGTAAATATAATAATTAGTTAATATTTATAGGTTTATTATCAGTCGATTTCCATAATAGTAGTAAAATAACGCTATTGAATAAAGTTATTTAGTATATTTAGTTAGTCATACTTATGCTTACGTCAAAGGTCATGCCGAATCCGAAATGCTCTAATGGGCACGCAAATACTAACAAGTACCCTAAGGCTATGCAATCCGAAATGCTCTAATGGGCACGCAAATACTAACAAGTACCCTAAGGCTATGCAATCCGAAATGCTCTAATGGGCACGCAAATACTAACAAGTACCCTAAGGCTATGCAGTAGTGTTACCGATATATATAATATAAAGGTAAAAGGCCACGCATAAGAGTCTCAAAATCCTGTTACAGGTTGCCCCAAAAAAATGACTCACGCAACTTCAATGCTGACAACTTTAGATCACTTTGATTGTGAGGGTGACACGACATCGGTTTGTACCCGATGGGAAAAATGGAAACGGACCCTCGAAATTTGTCTTTTAGCTGCTAATACTTACCAATAAAATGTTGTTGTGTAGCTGGTGTGCACATTTCACTATAACTATATACCCACATTGTACAAATACCGCAGAACTATCACTACCAAATCGAAGTGAGATATTCTCCGTGCGATTCTCGACTTACCCACATCAAATTTAACTATCACTGTTTACATTCTGAGTAATACCGCACGACTAAGTACTTATGTAAACAGTAATTATTATCGTTCATAGAATCTTAATTTTATTTGTATGCAAGTAACAGGTAATAAATTAATATAGTTAAGAAAGATAATATGATTAGTGCACAGATTTCTTTAAAAACAATCTATTGCGAGTAGACTTGACTTTTGCTCTTTTTCAATAAGCTACCGACTGCACAACAACAACCGATCGTGCCTGTAAGTATTAGCCAAGTCGAAAGAGAATGACAAAATACATACTGTACACTATTCCAATGGGTAAGCACCCATCAAGTTCTATACCTGCTTCCGGAAATTGGTCAACAACAATAAGTTATAGTTTATTGTGTAAAAAAAAAAAAAAAAACAAAAAAAAAAAAAATGCGTTTGGTCGAATAATATTTGATACACCTCTGCCTATTCCTTCATGGATAACTGGTGTTATGGTGTAGCAAAAAATACTATTAACGAATATACTTCCTTGTATGTTTAATTATAACAACATATAATTACAATTTGTTATTAAAATATTATTTGTTTGTTTTAAATGCAAAATCTACGTCGACTGTCAGCTGGTGTGCTGCATAAACCGATGTAGATACTGCGTAACATTTTGACGTGTAAAGGTGTTTGTGAAACAAAATACAAACTAAACATCATTTACTCATTTAACAACTCACTAATTTATAACTTGAAACAGGATCGTGTGTGTGACGAGTACAATGCTTTCATAATCCATTTATTTTGTCATTAAATATACTGCCCTGACGTATTGTTGACCAAATCCGTTCGCACTATTGAAATAAAGTTTGATATGTACCACGAGCACACTACTCGGAAAGTTCCCCAGTTTTAAACAAGTGCCCCTTCGACAACCCGAAGTAAAGTAGATACATAATATATGTTATCTGCTATTAAAACTGAAATCCGTTAAGGCTAATGATTTTAACAAAATCTAGAATGCATTTTGCACTGGCTATCGTCACCTAAAAATAAATCACCTCTGTGTCAAGTACCCGTTTAGCTTAGTAACAAGTATAACGGTACACTTGAAGAGTATAATAAGAGTCTGTTACTTTTATGATTTGTAGAATAAAGTAGAGTTTCTTTATCGTAAGTGCTAAATGAAGTCACAAAGCTATTTAGCCGGATACGATAAATTTAAAACTTAATAAACAAAGTTGTTACGTGATTCCTTTAATAAAGACTGGGCTTGTTCATTTTAACACCAAACAACAAATTTGTGTTAAAGTTATAGTGAACTTGTCGAATCGATCTTGATCTTGAATCGGTTTATTACTACATATTATGGTGAGGTTTCCTCTCCATTATTTACAGATCGATCAACATGTCCCAATTACAAATCCCTGCAATAGATCTCTCCATTCAATTGTGAAGAGCCAAATTCAATCTCCAAGGCTCCCGTTGAGTAAAATGGAAACGTGTTTTAGAAATATATTTTATAGCAATAAATACCAGGGATCAAAATAATAAATTTTACTGCATGCCGGAGGCATAGCATTTCAAGTCATATATTTTAATTTACCTGGAGCTCATTCGACTGATCCAAACGTGACTGACATTTACGATATCGCGGTCAATGATTCGATTGAAGCGTCAAAGCTCAAAATGCAACTTCGCTAATGAAGATGAAAATATAATCGATCATATTTATAACAAAAGAGTATTTCGATAAAAAAAATAAAAAATAAAAAAACATTTTAGCAACAGTTGAAAATATCACAGTAGAAGCAAATTGTTTAGAAGCCGTAGAACGGCAAATGAACAATTTCCACGATAGCCAAAGCACAAATGCCACAAGTTCCCGCCTTAACAAAATTGACACAAAAAGTACAAAATGTACAATTAAAAGAGGTTGAAATCACAAAGGTGATAAAAAAGTACAAAATGTACAATTAAAAAAGAGGTTGAAATCACAAAGGTGATAGTTCTTTTGTACAAAATGTACAACTAAAAAAGAGGTTGAAATCACAAAGGTAAAATTCACAAAGGTGATAAAAAAGTACAAAATGTACAATTAAAAAAGAAGTGAAATCACAAAGGTGATACAGCTTCCCTGCAGCCAATGTGGCAACAAAAATCAATATTTTAGCAGCTGCTCAAGAAGATCACTCGAGCATAGCAGTCATGGAAATAATAATAATAAATTTATTTTTTCTCATTTATACACAATAGTCATACAATGTCAAATATCTACATAGAGACTGGTGTCTGTATTACAGATCACCAGGCTAACCCTCCGTCGGACATTTCTCATAAGACATAATAATTATAATTAAATGAACAAAATTAAATGAGTATAAACAATTCAAATAAGTAAATACAAATGAATTAAATTAAAGATAAATTAAATTACAAATAAATCAAATTACAAAATGTCTAACTGCAAATAAAGTAAATTGCGAATAAATTAAATTAAAAATAGATCAAATTACGAATAAATTAAATTGCAAAATAAATTAAATCAATTACATTTTCAATTAGAGATAGAATAAAAAAATTTACAAATCACATAAAACATTATGAAAAAGGTAAAATAAAATAAAATTTAAGTATATAATATATAAATAAGAGTAAAATGAGACTACGTTCCAAAGTGTAGTGGCCCAAAATGAACAGAGATGCTGAACATTATGTAAGAACGTGTAACGGTTGCACTCTGGTTCCAGACTCCAGTTTAGAGATAAGCTGGCTTTTATTGTAGGTAGCTGGATTTTAATGTCAGGTTGTCTTTGCATAATACTTTAAAATGTGTTCCCGTGGAGTTTCTTGTCCATTCTTCTCCACGAAGACTAGGGACCTAGCGAATGGAATCGAGTTTGATGTAGTTGACAAAACCAAAAGAAATAAAATGAATAGTCATGTCTTTTGTGCTTTTACTTCATGAACACAGTAATAACCAGTAATCATCCTGACACTCAAAGTTCATTAATTGGTGGATATTGATACATATACATATACTCTTACAAAGTCTTACATCTAGGTACTTACAGATGAACCTAGAGACAAAGTTAGTAAAGTTGGAAGAGCAAAGGAATCTAGTAGAGATATTGGTGGAAAAGTATAATATGTTAAAAATACAATAAACAAGGTAAACAAGTTGTCCACCTCATTCAAGGATACGACACATACAGTGATTAATAAATAAAAGAGAGATGTCGAAATGGTACACTTCTACAGGTTGTGGACAATGATAATAAGGACACAGGGTCATTGAACAATGAGGACTAAACTATTGCAATATAACTATAAGCATTAAAATGATTATCTGTCTGTCACTTGTTTGATGATAATTATAATGTTGTATGCCTGATTTACTAGTTTATATATTACTAAATCTATTCTGTTATTTCATTGTTAATATTGTTGTTTAAGATAGTGTAAGTTAATTATTTATAAAATAAAGAAGGGATGTAGTGTATGCGCCTGGGCAGCGCGCAAGCAGTCGAGCGCCAACCGTGAGCGAGGGCGGACGTGCGCTAGACGCATATACTACTTCACCTACGTAACCTATCAAAGTGTGTTTTATTAACTCAGTGAACATTACAGCTACTATTATTGTTTTTGCCAAGTGGCAACACAGTGAATCCGTGCATCATTTGTCAATTTTGGGACGTTTCTTCTAATTCGGTCATTGTCTGTTAAAAAGCGCGGTTCGCAGTATATATTTTTGAATTTTCAAGAAACTGTTTTTTCATTTGATTTAACCGACTTTTTTGTCTCAAATAATCAAAAGGTAAGTAATGCCCCGTAATAAAATAGTTTTGCTATGTTTTGTCTATGAATTTACGTTTTATTAATAGTTTAGAGGCAATATCCTCAAATTTTCTTTTTTTAGGATAGACAAGGCTTTGGACACCTCTCCAAGAAAATGTAGAGAGATACTAACATTGTTACTGCACTCCACTCATTCCCAGAGAGTCATAGCTGTTATGGCTGAGGTTTCAAAATCGAGTCGTAAATCGAATAAAAATAAAAATTGACAATAAAAAGCCTCTTGAGGCAATTCGGGTTGGCAAATGTGGCAGAAAAAGGATCACCACACTTCGTACCGATCGAAGAGTAGGAGCATCTGCCGCGAAACTCATAAAAAGAGTGTTGCTCATTTGACCACGATGATGAACGACGAGGGTGTAAAGATTTCGGAAAGAACAATGCGTAGGTGGTTGGTCGAATAGAACTTGATGGGAGGGCGGCCTTCAAAAAAACCACGCTTAACCGACAGTATGAAAAAGAAACGACTCCAATGGGCCAGACAACATCGAAATATGACTGTCGCAGGTTAGAGTTGAGGAAAAATAACTTGTTTTAATAATGCAAAAAAACTTATAAAATTATTATTACAATAACTTTTCTACTATTTTCTACTATTCATTCTGTTAATTTACAGGTGTGCCTTTCTGACGAATCAACTTTTCAAATTTTGGTCGACAAAAGTTCTTTTGTATGACGACGCCCTGGTCAACAATTCCACACCGATTGCATCGTAGAGAGGGTTAAACATCCGGTTAGTGATACGGTTTGGTCTGTCATCTCAGCCAAAGGCATAGGGCGCCTATACACCGTAAGAGGAACGATGAAACAAGACCAATGCAAGCAAGTATTAGAAACCCAGGTATTGCCGCAGGTCAATGAATGGTTCCCCGAGGATGTCGAATACATTTTTATGCATGACTCAGTACGCTCCCACAAAGCCAGAAGCGTTACTGCATTTTTGGCTGAAAGAATGACACTGTTTTGCCTTGGCCAGAGATTTCAACTCACATGAATCCCATTGAAAAAATGTGGGAACTCACCAAAGGGGCCATTGCCAAAGAAGTGTTTACCACCGAAAGGTAACTTATAGAAGCCCTCACCATGGCAGAGAATGGCATCATAATGCCAAACTAAAGGAAAATGCGAAACATTCTATTTAGAGCATGCCCCGACACATAGAAGCTCTTATTTCAGCAAAGGGTGATCCCCCCTTGGAAGAAAGAACTTAAGAACTTCACCAAATATATATATATTTTTTTTACCTGATTAATAATGAACAGTTTTGTATACATTTTGGATTTTTGTGATCCCAATAGAACATAGATACTAATAAAAAATATATAAGAGACCTACAACCAATTATTTATTACACAAATCAACTTAAATTCGAAATTTCAAAAATCGTATTACTGTTCCTATTAATTTGGCCACCGATGGTATATAATAATAATACGTTTATTTCAGATAATGCAATCCATAAGAGAAAAGAGTAATACAAGAGAATAGTCAGTCCGCACACACAAAAATTAACACAAAATACAATATTTCAATTAATAACATACAGCATTCACAAAATTATACACCACACAATAGAAATAAAGAATAGAAAACAATTATAAAATGAAAATTGAATAGTGATTAATGACAGATTGATATTGATTGATTGGTTATTTTTTGTGATTTGTATATGTGTAGGTTAATGAAAAAAAAGTTTGTTGATTATTTTGCCCAAAAATGATAGCTTTATATCGTACATCAACTACAGAAAACTATAGACCACGGCCTTCATTCCAAATTCCACTACCAGATCCAAACTTTTCGTAGGAGCTACAAGCTGAAAAATATGTCTTCGGTACTTACTTGGTAAACTTTCATAATTTGTTGGACAGTATACAGATAAAGGAAAGACATTATCAACCGCATGTAAACTGTGTGTAGGATTCGTCTCATCTTCGGCGAACTGGAATCTAATTGATAGAACCCGCAGAATCGTAAACTCTTTAGATGTGGTGTTACGCCTAAATACGCCAAATTGTCTGCCATTTTTTGGAATTAAGTGGAAAATGATATTGAGAGCACGTTCGCCATTCACTACAATTCCTGGGAGAATTCTCTGTCCCCGCTAAGTACCGATTTATTTATAGGTAATATCGAAGCCTTCATATTTTCTACGACGTATTTAATTACCCACCATTTGACAGTTTTCATTTGCTACCTATACTTTCAGAAATAACATACATATAATTTCAAACACCTACATTGCGTTTACACCTTTACCGGTAGGTATAATTAATTTTGCCGAAATGGTAGGTCTTCCAAGACTAACTAAGTGAACGAATGTTTACGTCTGGATAAGCGATATTTTATTGAAGTAGGTAGGTACCGCATTCTGGGTGGGATTCGCATCAATTCGGCCAAATTTGCTTTGTGCTGAGTAGGTGAGTACTATGTTAAACATAGAAACGCACTTATTTATCTAATTTAATGCTTGTTTCACAGTTACTGTATGTTCAAATTCAAATTCAAATTAATTTATTTGCAAAAACACGTGTATATAATTTACATGGTATGCTCATTATAGGTGTTAAGGTATGTCTTTGGCTCAACATGTTTGACCATGGCTGGTGTACAAATTAGGTCGAAAGACCTTATGATTGCATTATAATTAAAATACAAAGAATACACACAAATCAACAATAAAAATAAATAAAATTGGTAAATAGTCAAGTGATTCAAAATTAATGGAATAAATTTAATTTGCATTTTCAGAGCGATTTGTCATTTAAAAATTCATTAATGTTATAATAAGCTTTTTCCGTCAGTATTTTTTTTAAAGTTTTCTTAAACTGGTCTGTGTTTAGCTGTTTTAGGCATTTAGGGATATTATTATAAATTATCGGCGCTCTGCATACAACACTTTTATAAAGTAGTGCTGTCTTAGATGGCTGAACACGAAGTTTACTGTTATCCCGGCGATTTCGTATTACAATGTCCGATATTCGAGGAAACAAATGGGGGTTTTTTCTTACAAATAAAGCGATCTCTAAAATATAAAGTGACGGCAGTGTGAGGATTTTATGCTTGGTAAAAAATGGTTTACAGCTCTCCGTACTTTGGATACCGAACATAGCACGTATGCATCGCTTTTGCATTTTGAATGCCATTTCTTTATTTGATGAGTTGCCCCAAAAGATAATGCCATATCTGAGGACAGATTCAACAAGTCCATAATAAGCTGATAGTAAAACACTCGTGTTGATAGTTGGAGCGAGTTGGTACAAAGCATAAGCTTGACTGCTGATTTTTTTACATAGTAAGTCAATGTGTTCTTTCCAATTTAACTTACTGTCAATAATTAGGCCGAGAAAACGGGCATTTGATACTTCATTTATATTATTATTATCATGAATTAAATTTACATTTTGCGGATTATGCAGTCTTTGTCCAAAGTGCATTATATTTGTTTTAGATAAATTTATTTTTAAATTATTATTATCAAGCCAAGAAATTATAGATGTCAGTGAATTATTTATGTCAAATTTATAATTATTAATGTCCTTACATGCAATTGAAACGGTACTGTCATCAGCAAATAATGTCATTGGTTGTGTCGTTGCCTTTGGCAAGTCGTTGATATAGATAATAAACAAAGGCGGCCCTAGCACACTACCTTGAGGGACACCGTATGTAACGTTTTTCCTCACGGAGCTGAATGTTTCTTCTTTTTTTGTTTTAGGATTCACTTTAGTTATTTCAGTTATCTGTTGTCGATTCATTAAATAGGACCTAATTAAGTCCAAAACATTACCTCTTATCCCATATGCGTCAAGCTTACTGATAAGTATATTATGATCCACATAATCAAAAGCCTGAGACATATCGCAATAAATAGCACAAACTGGCACTGTTTTGTCAACGTGGCTGATAACATTTTGAATAAATTCATAAATAGCCATATTTGTGGTTTTATTTTGTCGAAAGCCTTTTTGTTCATTGCACAATAATTTATTTTTTTCTAGGTATGAATTTAGTTCGCCATAAAGATATTTTTCAAAGATTTTTGAAAATACAGACAATAATGCAATAGGTCTATAATTCACCATTAACTGTTTGCATTCTTTTTTAAATAAAGGTTTTATAACTGAAAGTTTAAGATCTTGTGGAAATATTCCAGTTGATATCGACAAGTTCAGAATGTGACTCAGGTGATGGCATATATCCTCATTTACTGCTTTAACTATTTTAGTAGAGATACCATCATATCCCACACTATTGGTATTTTTAAGGCTGTTTATAATTTTATTAATCTGGTAAGGTGAACTAGGTGCAAGAAACATTGAATTTAATGGGGGATTAATTAAAGATGTCACATTTTTTCCGGCACCCGGAAGGGGTTTAACTTTTTCTACAAAATAATTATTAAATGCGTTCGCTATATCTGTTGGGTCATTAAGGATGTTTTTTTCGTCAATTTTTATACTGTCAATTGATTCTTTTGGGGTGTTAAGTCTCGTTTTGTTTATGATCCGCCACGCTGTTTTTGTTTTATTGTGAGACGATATTATTTTGAAGTTATTTTGCGCACGTTTTGTAAGTTTTATAATTTTCTTAAATAACTGACAGTAGTTTATGTACTTTAATTTGTTTTCTTTTGTCGAGTTTAACCTGAACTTCCATAGCAAATCCTTTTTCTTTCGACTGCAAATTTTTACACCACGTGATACCCATTTTGGTTTATGATTAACTTTGATTAAATATTGAGTTTGTGGAAAACAAAGGTCGTAAAAAAGTTTAAAATCATCTATAAAGTGCTGATAAGCCGTGTTAGGGTCATCAGTGAGGTAAATTTCTGAGAAAGACAAGCTAAATTTAAATTTATCAATATTTTCTAAGCTATAGTCACGTTTCATTGTACGCCAATAATGCAATGTCAGATTTTTTTTAACAGGAACCTTAATTAGTTGGGCGGTATGGTCCGACAAACCTAATTCCAAAATGTCACATTTACAGCCCTTTTTGTAGTTATGTGCAAAATTATCTAAACAAGTTCGACTGGCGAATCTGGTCGGTTCATGTAAAGCCAGTTTTAAATTATAATTTAACAATAAACATTCAAAATCTAATGTTACATTATTGCGTTTCAAAATATCTATATTAAAATCACCAGTAATTATAATATTTTTACAGTTCAATTTGTCAATATAAGTCAGAAGTTTGTCCAGTTTATGTAAGAATGTATACAAATTATTTGGTTTGGGTACCCTATATATACAAACAATTATTATTTTATAGTCAAGAAGTTCAACTGCACACCCTTCTAATATACATTCAATACAAAAATTGCGGATTTCTGGAATTTCCCTGAATTTAAGCTCTTTTTTAAGTAAAATACATGTTCCACCTCTCTTACTATTTGTTCTACAGTAAGAGGAAGCTAAAATGTAATTTGGTAGGTATAAATTCGACTCAAATCCTGCCATCATAAAGTGCTCAGATATACATATAACGTCCACAATTTTGTTACTGTCTGCAAGTTCGTCTAAATTTACACATAATGCATCAGATTTGTTAACTAAACCTGCAATATTCTGATGTAGGATATTAATATATTTCTCAACTAAGCATCATAGTTAATGTTTGCATGCCAACTTTATGGCGAAATGTGTCATTGCACTACATAATAAAATTATTATTTTAACATCTTAATGTACCACATTTGTTGCAAATTAATAATTTTGACTTTAACTTTGAAAAAAAAAGTAATATGCGTCCACAAGCTTTAACCAGGTGGAATACATCCACGCCAAAAAACATCATCATCGTTCTCTTGCCCTTATCCTAATTAATTTGGAGTCGGTGCAGCGTGTCTTATTCTTCCATACTTCATCAGACACCTCCATTCTCGCCATACCATCCTTTACACAGTCCATCCTTCGTTCCTTTGGTTTTCCATCCACGCCAAAAAACAAAAATCGAAAAAAATTAAGTGGTATAATCAGGAAGAATTGGAATCCCATGAAATCCCATCGTAAACTTTATAATACAATTACATCTATTTAAAATTTTCTTTCTCCCAGGTAACCATGGATTTGCATTATGCAAAGATCTTTCATTAACGCGCCAGATAAAATCAGCCGCAGTAAGATAACCGCGAAAGCTTTGTGAAATTCACGAAAATACGAAATGAAATGGAAAGGAAAAATAACAATAAAAGGGTTGAAAATGTCTATAGTTACTAACATAGGAATCCTATGGGACTATGCTCATAATCCACACAAAAATAAAAGATTTCTTAAAAATAAGATTTTTTGAGTCTAAACTGAACCAAATAAAAGATTATTTCTATAAACTTTTACTAACGAACATCGTCCTACTTACTGAAAGTATTTTAACACAGCTGTGTCTGCAAAATTGTTCTATACATATAAATTTCATATCCAGTATTCATTTTATCCTAAAGTTTGGATCCGTAAATTATAATTACAAGTAAACAATCCGCCCACAACTGGATAGTAGATTATGTATTAATTTTTAATTAGGTAGGTAATATTGTGTTTGGGTTTCGGAGGGAAAATAACGTTGTGTCACGTTTTAATATTGTCGAACACCACGTTTCTGGTACGTACATACTAGGTATATTAATTTGGTGCTGACAAAAGAGCAAAGAAGTAAAAAACAGTTTCTGAAGAATTTCATGCTCAAATGCAAGTTTCATTTTCAATATTTTCAATGAAAAATAAAATAAATAAGCTGATTATATCCGAACAGTCAAAATAGTCCTGGATTCGATTCCTAGAGTGTTATTTTCCCCTCAAGAATTTCTCGGTAGCAGACACGGAGCCTTTTGTGTCCGGTTGATGGCAATAGGCTCGCCACTTATTCCGTCGGACTAAAACATAACTGGCGAAATGTAGGTGTACTATTACGTACACCTCTGTCAAAAACTTCCGGGATTACAGGCGTAAAGTTATATCAAAATGGTTGTTTGTTTGAATCGTTTCTTAAAACCAGCCAAATGGTACATTGTTGTTGATGAAACATCAGACATCACGAGCAAGAACATGTAGGTACCTATATAAACACTTGCAAAGTGTAAACGCACATTTCTCGTGCAATAATGATTGAAACTTTGAGGTATGACTAGTAAGTATATGACGATGACAGGCCGTGCCGGCGGCGTGTTCGTTTTCCACGCGCGCCTCAAAGATGTGGCTCTGGTTGGCTGGACAAAACTTCAAAACGGCTCGCATTAACAATAGGGCAATAGGGCACTTTATGTGACGGCTAAACACCCTTATTTCAGAATAGGTGACGCTACAGAATCTTAGATAATCGATCGAAAGCGTGTCCAGCCAGCTTGCAAAACCACTTTTCGCTGGTCTCTCAATCTCGGTAACGGAAGTGATTTTGACGACTTTTTGCATATCAACGGGCGTCACATAAATATGTGACAGGCATCAGCTAAAAGTTTTGTGATACGTACAGTGGTTTAGTAGAAAAATGCAAAAAACTGTGTCCAGCCATCTTGAATTTACGAAAAAAACTTTTGGCTGGCACTTCCGAATCCCACATAACGGGAGCGTTTTCGAATATGGTTCCTTTACTAATACTTGGTGACGCAATGTGTGACAGTAATAACGTTTGATTTATGGCGTCACATGTAAGGGTTTACGAGATATCAATGAAAACTTAATGTTACATACTTGTGTCCAGCCATCTTGAACTCAGGCTGGCTGGACACGTGTATCTCCACTGCCTGATGATCTACGACCTTCAAAATGTTATCAAAATGTTATGACGGGGACGATAATGATAACCTGAATTTGTGACGGAGAAACTTTGTGGAGTTTCAAAGATATTGATCATTTAAATTTTGCTGGACACAGTTTTTTGCATTTTCCTACTAAACCACTGTACGTATCACAAAACTTTTAGCTTGATGCCTGTCACATATTTATGTGACGCCCGTTGATATGCAAAAAGTCGTCAAAATCACTTCCGTTACCGAGATTGAGAGACCAGCGAAAAGTGGGTTTTCAAGCTGGCTGGACACGCTTTCGATCGATTATCTAAGATTCTGTAGCGTCACCTATTCTGAAATAAGGGTGTTTAGCCGTCACATAAAGTGCCCTATTGCCCTATTGTAAATGCGAGCCGTTTTGAAGTTTTGTCCAGCCAACCAGAGCCACATCCTCAAAGAGATGTCAGCAACATTGCAGGGGCAAGGGCTGACGCTTGTCGGGGCTGCGGGTTGTTCGAAAGAGATACCGTAGTCTCGACACAATGGGCTAAGAAGGAACATGGGTTTTTTTTTGAGTCAAGAGCTCTGACACTCCCTACCGCTCTGTCCAGAGCGGGAGTCCTTTGATGATTTTCCACCCGTTGGTATCTTGGTATGTGTATACCCACATATTGGTACGTGAGTACTCGTGACTGTACATAGAACAACTAACTATTCATTTGTACCCGACCCCGCGCGGTTCGCAAACTTCGCATAAGAACTTGAAAGTCCTAAGACCCTCTGAAGCTGCGTTTATAAATAAATATTAGGCACGTGCTGCAAAAGTTATTTATAAGTAATTTAATACTTGGGGTAATTTAGATGATTATTTGTATAACAATTTGTAGAGTTCAGAAATGTTGCCATATAAATGAACTTTTTCTCATGTACGAGTACCCGGCGGGTACCTACATGAGAAAGGGTACTTAGAACAATAGTACCTACTGATAGGTACTTCAAATCATCATCATCATCGGTTTAGCCTTTCCCAACTATATATGTTGGTTGTATTGTGGTGTCGGTTTTGACAAAATAGATAAAAGCTTAACCACCGCTGGGCCAAGATCTCAACACGATAAGGCCTGGTTTCCAGTTTTTTTTTGTGATTGGTCCAATTTGACACATCTCTCCACTCTGCTCGACGTCTTAGCTTTAGCGCTTGAGATGGACGGCGCTGCCGAGACTGGCCTAGAAAGAGGTAGCGAGATGATCTAGACGTGCATCAATAAGGCTGGTTCGAGGTGGTATAGGAGAAGGGTACCTGGAGGGATATGGGTGACGCCTTTGCCCAGCAGTGCAGTGGGACATACTAGGCTATGGAAAAGAAAAAGATAAATAGATCGTGTAATGAAGAAAATTACTACCTTAGCAGAAACATCTTGAAACTCCATATGTATGTGATTGCCATGTTTACAGTGATTCTGGTAACTTACTCACGTAGATCCATAAACAAAACTGTGTGCCACGAAGCTAACTAAGTTTAAAGCTTAGAGACTAATTAAAGGGTTTCTCTTCAAGCTCAGTAATTGGTGCCTATATTTTTGAACTTGGTGACTTTCACAGTTGCCCTCCTATTTCTACGTACGAAAGTACGTGAAAATGTCAAAATCTAAACGGGAATTCTGGAAAAAGCTAAAATTAACTGATATTTTTGGGTTCCTCTAGGAGTCTAGGCGCTTCACAAAAGGCAAATTGCGGCCAAATGCAAACCTAGCCGAAAAAATGTTTTCAAAGTGCTACAAAGCTTTTATACAACATGTTGTAATCCAAAAACTAAGTTTTTAATAATGCTATGATATACTCCAAAGAACAAAAAAAGAGTTTGTATCTGTACCTACATCATTATAGTGAATTATTAGCACTGTGCAGATCGCATTCAATTTTATTAGTAAAATCTACCCTCATTAAAACTAAACACCAATAAAATAATTTAAAACAATAATTCTTACCAAACAACAGTGATACGGTGAATAACAAGTGCGCATAAGCGCTCACAGTTTAAGAGGCAGCGCAGCCCTTTGTCACGTTTAGTTCGTACTCCTTGGAGAACTGAGCATCGTTAACAAAGTCACAGTAAACATATTAGTATTAACATACAGTATTTCAATTAGAAACATATAGTTGGAATTGGCGCTCATAAAGAACATAGTTATACCAAGCGTTTACAGTTTAAGATGTAGCATGCTTTGGGTAACAGCTTGCCTACCAAAGCCGCTTAATGCAACTTAATTCACAGTGTGGAATAGCTTCATCTCTTACCTTCTCTGAAGTAAAAATAAAATAATGCTGTTTTAGGAGGTGGTGGTAGGCCTTATGCGTGGGCCGAACGCGTGAGACAGAGGGAAACCTCACGCCCTCGCCTCAGCCGCCCGCAACAGAACAAGACGCTTCGGGCGTCGAGAGTCGCAAGGCGATTCCGGCCGCCCAGCGCCGTCAAAGGCCGCGAGGCTGTGGACGGTGCGCCTTGGGTGCCTTGCCACCGTCGTTTTAAAGAGATGACGACCCATCAACGGACCAGATACCTAGGTTACCAACCTAGAAACCTGAACACAACACCGGGCGCGGCTAGTATTCGAGCTGCATAATAAAAAGTTAAGTTGTAGCCGCGTATGATTTCACCATTAGGGTCCAGTTGGATTACTGGTTATCTTAATACTGGTAACAATGTGTTATTGCTCACTTAATTCTTACAACGAGTACTGTAATTTGCGACGAGCATTACGTATAAACACGCCCGAACATGTGTTCTTTAGATGTGAAAAAACAAACTGATTACGAAAGTAGAAGTGGCTTTGTGCTTTTTGTTCTGCCTATTAAGTTAGAAATGTGGTAAGGGGAACATTTTTTTTAATTAATAAAGATATTTGTTGTATTTTTCAGGATTAATTCCACTTCTGGAGATGGAGTGTTTAAGCGGCATTAACACAAAAATAATGTGAAGTACGGTAGGTATTTACGAGTAATAAAATATTTATTAATTTTTTTGCTGATAGAAAAGGAAATCATCATTCCTTTATTCTATTTCATTTGAAGTTTGAACACACAACGCACGCATGCAACATACTATATAAAATTATTCTTCTTTTATATTTTTCTAAAACTCGTCATCTCATCAGACGCCTCCGTGAAAAAGAAAAAAAAGGTTGGGAAACACAATACTGTATTTCTCATATCAACTTACTTACTTATTTCATTAATCATGCGTATTTCAATAAGCATGTTACATAAATCCATACATGATACATATGATAAAGAAGGCTGACAATAAAAATATCAACTAAGAGCAAAGACAAGTTCTGAAACAGCTAAATTATGTTTCAAGTTTGCCCCACTTATGCCATTTTATGGAGACCCGTGTCTCCGTCGGCCATATTTTTTCCATATTATTGCTCCCGACTTTCAGATTAGCATAAATAAGCGAAAATATAAAAAGCTTTTAAAGAAACATTAAGACGTAAATGCGATAATCGCTATTCGCGTTTCCTGCTGTCTATGTAAAGCAATTTTATTTTTGGAAATATAATTTAATTTATATTTATTTTTCGAAAAATTAATCGGCTTTTAACGCCGATTTACTTCTTTTGTTTCGCTCATTGTCATTCATTACTTGTTTGGTAACTTTGTCGGGCTATAAATAAATGGTTTTTGCGACCTTTATTTTTATGGCAAATGGATAGAAAATATTGATACAGTCCCTTGTTTTAGTACTCATAACTATTGTAGTTTATATGCATGTAAAAATCGTAGTTCCTTTCATGTTTGGTAAAAGAAAGGTGTAATATAAAATGTACGTTAGGAAAAACGGCCCATTAGCACACATCTGTGAACACCCTAGAATTTCCTCAATGACTGCTAAAAGCCAATTTGTAAAAGTGGTATTTAGTTTTTATTACTCGCAGCCATCTTGAAAACTTTCCATCAATGTTTTCTACGAAACTTTTGGTGTTCGGTTTTGTTCTTTATAATGCGATAGATAGAGATACCTTTTAAACAGATGCCTCATTTAATTTGAATAGAAGTTATTTTCAGAAAAATACGGAAGAACGTTCATTGTCGTGACGTTCGTCGTTGAGGCGCCTCAAGACCCGCGTCTTTGTTATCATTGCGTGAATTACGCAGGTAATGGGCCGCATTTACAGCGTACGTGCCTCGACATTCATTAAAACGGCTAATTAAACCAGCCGTCGAGATTCCAACGACGAATTCGCCTTTTGAGACGACAGAACTCTACATATTTCTTTGGTGAAAATTTTAAGTGGGGCTCCTGGCATTCATTGTTTCCCCGGGCGAAGTTTTAAAAAGACTTTTAAAGTTATTAGGAGTGTAAATGATTTCAGAGCAGATATTTAACCGCGTATTTATGTGGCCTATGTACTAGGAAATGCAGGTTCGCGGATGTTGTGTCCAAATTTATTAGCTATTATGCAAAGTTTAGTGGCGTAATTACTGGGGGAGTGTTGATTAGTTTTGCGTGCTGTTTATCGTATAATTGGGGAGTTAGCCACGTTTACTGACGCTGGATTGAATAATTTACTTAGTATTAGCTTAAATTCGGACGGTCGCTTAGATTTTATCCAGTGTGCACCTACTTTTTGTCCTATCAATATTTGTCCGTCATCATCATTCCCTTGCCCGTACCCCAAATCATTTGTGGTCGACGTAGCATGTCTTCCTCTTCCTTACATTTCTGTTATTCGTCATCTCAAGAGACACCTCCTTTCTTGCCATATCATCCTTTACACAGTCCATCAATCATAATATTTGTCCGTCTTCCGGAGAAAAACGAATAACCCTCCTTTTGGGTTTCGCCGCAGTCGGGTAAAAATATTTAAAACAGGAAAAACCTAATAATCCAAAAAGCCCGGTAGAAATCTTTCGCAATTCTAATAACATAAAACAATCACATTTCTTCTTTCAGCAAACATGATTGCTTTAATTCCGCTCACAGAACTTCTGAAGACGTTTCAAGTAACGTGTTCGTACGTACGTTGAAGCCGTGTCGTTTTATCCAAGCTCGTATGGTGCCTAGTAATTAACAAAGCTGGCTCCCAAAGGGATCGGATGTACCTACATCGAAAACCAAACCATTGCCTTTCATTTGGGTCCCAAATTAACACTAGTAGGAATCAGAGTGGCGTAGCGATGTGTTTTCGGTTACAAGTACAACACTAGTGCTATTCTGTTAAATCTGGAAACGAAATTGAGAATATACTTTATACCATACCTACTCTAAAAAGCTTATTTTATTCTCGCAAAACAGTGAATAAAAACGCCTTTTAATCACTGTTTTGTTTTTATTCACTGTTTTGGGGTTTGAATTTGGAACACAAAAATATATCCGGTCTCTATTTCAATGCTTACACAAACTCCTTGCGCTTAGATTCGAAATTCAAAACTCTTTGGTGCAAATAAATTCTCGAGATTTGATTGGTCGATATTTGCGACAAGGAGTTTGGCATTCGATTTAAAAACTGTTTTGTGTTCTTTGCTGCCTAAGAAAAAAAAATAGTGAATTGGCGCCATTTCAATTACTGTGAATTGTACGGACACAAAGTTTAGTGAATTATTTATTTATTTTATTATTTTTGGAAAACTAACAGCGAGGTAGACACAGATAGGTTTATAACAACAATAGGGCCAATTACAAGTTTCCGTAGTCATTTATACAATATTTAAATAACGCAAAAAAAAAAACAAAAAGACAGTGATAAGGATTAGTAAACAGAATATAAATAAAAAAGAATGGAAAAGAACACAAAATGACAAAATACAAACGTTATAGGTTAGTCACAAACGCTATAGGTTAGTCGAAGAACTTATCACAAAGCGTCTTTTTCAGCTTCGACCCGCTTGTGTGTTTTTGTCTTTTCTCGTAGTCATGGTATAAAGTATAGTATGCAACTCTTGAATAAACTACGAATTTATATCGAGGGCCATGAATCACTCGCGTCGTTCAGGATTCTAACAGTTGAATCACTCGCTGCGTTCGTGATTCAATCATTAGAATCCTTCACTTGCTCGTGACTCATCTACGGCCCTCGCTTTAAATCCGTCCTTTATTCATTAGTTGCATAATATACTATTATACCATACCTACTCTAAAAAGCTTATTTTATTCTCGCAAAACAGTGAATAAAAAGGCCTTTTAATCACTGTTTTGTTTTTATTCACTATTTTGGTGTTTGAATTTGGAACGCAAAAATATATCCGGTCTCTATTTCAATGCTTACACAATATCCTTGCGCTAAGATTCGAAATTCCATCAATTCTCTTTGGTGCAAATAAATTCTCGAGATTTGATTGGTCGATATTTGCGACAAGGAGTTTGGCATTAGATTAAAAACTGTTTTGTGTTCTTTGCTGCCTTTAGAGAAAAAAAATAGTGAATTAGCGCCATTGTGAATTGTACGGACACATAGTTTATAGTGCGCGCGGAACTAGTTGGCCGCGCCTTAGGCATGTTTTTGTTTTTTATTTAAGTAAGTATTCTTTTCAATAAATTGAACAATTATTGTTCACGATATCTCGAGATTGGTCATCACTGTCTAATTATATTCTCCTGTGCATTGCGAGCTGTAGGCAACCCGCCCCCTCACCCCTGTCGCCACCTAAGGCGCGGCCAACTAGTTCCGCGCGTACTATAGTGAATTATGTCTTTTCTCGTAGTCATGGTATAAAGTATAGTATGCAACTCTTGAATAAAGTACGAATTTATATCGAGGGCCATGAATCACTCGCGTCGTTCAGGATTCTAACAGTTGAATCACTCGCTGCGTTCGTGATTCAATCATTAGAATCCTTCACTTGCTCGGGACTCATCTACGGCCCTCGCTTTAAATCCGTCCTTTATTCATTAGTTGCATAATATACTATTTTACCATTGCCACTCGAAAAAGGGCATTTTATTCATCGATAACAGTGAATAAAACGCTGTTTTAGTCACTGAGTGAATAAAGACATTTTGAATTAGGAACAAACACGAATTACGTATAGTGCGCGCTGATCTAGATGGCCGCGCCTAAGGTGGCGACAGGGGTGAGGGGGCGGGTTGCCTACAGCTCGCAATGCACAGGAGACTATAATTAGACAGTGATGACCAATCTCGAGATATCGTGAACAATAATTGTTCAATTTATTGAAAAGAATACTTAAATAAAAAAACAAAAACATGCCTAAGGCGCGGCCAACTAGTTCCGCGCGTACTATACAAAAAAATCGCTGCTGCTGAAAGTACGTACTGGGTGGCTGAATGGAGCTATTCCATTCCAAATTTTAAAAAAATATCCCGCCAATTTAGTTACGTTCTTTTCTGTCTTTTAATGTGGTTGTTTTGTGTTATTGGAAAATCTATTAACATATAAGTAATTATAATAAAATGAGTTCTTCCGATGACGAAAATGAGAGACTGACTCCGGAATCATTTCGTTCTAAAGCAGCAGTTATAGTAGATGATTTGTTGCCGCCAAAATCTCGGGAGTTGTACCTGAAAACATACAATTTGTCCTGCGACTGGAAAACCATGAATGGCGCCAATTCCTTCTCTGAGTGCATATTTCTTAACTATTTCAATGAATTAACCAAGACTATGAAGCCGTCGACACTTTGGAGCATATATTCTATTATAAAAGCCACAGTGAGAATCAAACACAACATTGATATTTCAAAATACTCAAAGTTAGTGACATACTTAAAACGTCTATCCGTGGGTAATAAGCCAAAGAAATCTAGAGTGCTTAGCTCCGAAAATAAATACCATGCTCCTATTTATTTTCTCACAGTCAATGGTAAAAAGTAGAGTACACAACACGTGAATAAAAAAATTATCTCGGTAGGTACTTGTATCCCTCGCTCCGTTCAGGATTCTAGAGTATAGAATCCCTCGCTACGCTCGTGATTCTACTCTAGAATCCTTCGCTGCTCTCGGGATCCAACTTCATACCTCGAATTAAATTCCCTTTTTATTCACTTGTTGTATAATCTACTATTTTGTGCGGTGTAACATTACGTACGCCTGTGTTTTCGTCGACTTTGGTCGTTTTGGTCGACGACTAGACCGATGAAGCAGTCAGGGCTGTGGGTTGTTCGAAAGAGATACCGCGGCCTCGACACAAAGGGCTAAGAAGGAACATGGGTGGTTTTAGTCAGTAGAAGTCTGACACTACCGCTCTGATATGATCCCCCCCCCCCCCCCCAAAAAACAGTCACATACACACTGTGTAACATTACGCTTATTTTTTCGTCGGGGTAGACAGAGGTGTAGGTGTGAGGTGTGAGGTGGAGGTGGTGTCCTGTAGTTCATTCACAATTTACTTTACTAACATTTAAGTTCCATGTGATATGCAGCGGGCTCGTGTATACTTGGAATCATTAGTAATGGTTCAAGTCTCACGACTCTATGCACGTTTAACAAAGCTGCTACCTAGTATGACATGTGGGTGTCTGTAGGATCCGAAGTTGTGTAAAATCAAAGTCAGAAAATACAGCTTTTTACGAAAAATTCTTAAAATAGATTGACATTTTAATCTGTGTGTATTTTACGACGTTGGCATATCCTTTGCAATTTTACTTTTCATATCAATCAAGTAGATTTCAAAATATTTTTCGTCGTGTTTTTATTATGATTTAGTAACAAAATCAAGAAGTACTTTATAAACCTTTAGATAAAATAATCTTGTTAATAACTGTGTTTGATGTTAAAATTTTACTACAAAGTTTTAAAAATAAGAAAATTAAACTTTTTGGGTAGATTATTGAACGCATGTATACAACGTTTTGTGTCCGTGCTATTAACCGTTGAGTTCTCTCGTGATTAGGTGATCCTAGCTGCAGGATCTAATGATGTCTGCCATTAGACTGGCCTGTTGGTCTAGTGGTTAGTGACCCTAACTGCTATGCCGGAGGTCGTGGGTTCGATTCCCACCCAGGACAAATGTTTGTGTGATGAGCACGATCATTTGTTCTGTGTCTGGGTGTAATTTATCTATAATATGTATGTATTTAGAAATATATAAGTATGTTTATCAGTTGTCTAGTACCCATAACACAAGCTCTGCTTAGCTTGGGACTAGATGGCGTTGTGTGATAGTTGTGGAATATTATTATATTATTATATTATTAAAAAGTATTGTCACTAGAATCCAAGGTGTGTGCGAAATTTCAGCTCATTTGGTTGGAGGTTAAGGTTTGTAATTCAGTTGCTAGATTTATCCAATAACTAGCTGACCCACGCAACTTTGTCTGCGTCTCTATATACTCGTATAACTTATAACTTTCCTCGATAAATCAACTATCCAACCAAAATTATTAAGTTAAATCGTAACAAACAAACAAAAATTACCTTTCCTCTTTATAATATTAGTTTAGATTATACTAAAATGAGAATTACTATAGATATCTGTTACTGTTAAATCCGTGGCTGGCGTGAATATGTTGATAAGTCTAAAACTGCAATTTGTCAGGACGGCCATTTAAAGGGTTTGACGTCTTCTGGTAAATCGGTAAATTAGTTTAACATAAATGTTGTAGTTGTTTTATAGGTTATTTTATGCCCTCTTTTCAATGATGACAGTAAATAATCGAAATTCCCCATAGATTGCATAATAATAGACTTGTCAATTCGTTCACCAACGACTTATCAACTTATGCACCGACTTATCCACTTATTCACAGCGTTATCAACGTATTAACCAACAGTTATCAACTTATTCACCTACTTAATAGGGAGTATTAATAGGTAAACAATGTTATTTGAATGAAAAACAAATTATTAGTATTGGAATAGTTTGTGCCCGTGGCTTCGCCCGCGTGAATGTCGGTTAAACTACAAAGATGACGATTTTCCATACAAACTTTCGTTCCCTATTTTGATTAGGAATAAGGTTGAATTTCCAAAATTTTTCCTTATTCCTAGTCTACATTATAAAGGGAACTTCTGTGCCGAAAATCAGCATTCTAGGTCCAAGGGTTTGGGCTGGGCGTTGATGAGTCAGTCAGTAAGCCAGGACTGTTCTTTTAATTTATATAGATAGATAGTAAACAGATAAAAAACAAAAAAGAAACTGGCCAAGTGCAAATCAGACTTGCACATGAAGAAGTCCGGACCATCGTAGTAGGGAAACCCCCTTAAATTTGTATTATTTCTTATTTTAGGGGGGACAGAAATATTTATTTTGTGATAAGTTTGTTTTTCATATTGTTTGTATGAATGACAAAGTTATATTTGCGGTTTTTTAAATGTGCTATATATAAAAAACTACTTACTATATCTCGTTCAAACAAATTTTGGTTGAAAGTTATCATTGCTATTTATAGCATATATTTTTTTTAGATTTTTCTCTTTCTTTATTTAGAAGTTAGAGGGGGGACGACACTCATTTTACCCCTTTAGAAGTGTTTATCTTTCAAACGATCAAATTTGAGAAAAAATTATTTCAGAAACCTCAGTGTCATTTTTAAAGACCTATCTTTAGATACCCCACACGAATAGATTTGATGAAAAAAGTTTTTTTTTGTTTCAGTTCCATGTATGGAGAGCCCCCCTTAATCTTGTATTCTTTTTTAGTTTTGTATAAAAACCCTATAGCGATTTAAAGACTACATCTACATACCAAGTTTCAACTGTGTAGTCTCAATAGTTTCCGAATAAAGTGGCTGTGACATACGGACGGACAGACATGACGAATCTTTAGGGGTTTTTTTATATTAAACTAGCTGATGCCCGCGGCTTCACCCGCGTGGATGTCGTTCAAATTATATACTAAAACCTTCCTCTTGAATCACTCTATCTATTTAAAAAAACCGCATCAAAATCCGTTGCGTAGTTTTAAAGATTTAAGCATACAGACAAACAGACAAAAATAGCGAATTTGTTACTATGTAAGGATAAGGATGGGCTTACTCTTGACCTCAATCTCCGTTTTTTCCCATTTTACTACGGAACTCTAAAAATATTTGATTCGCTAAAATACACGTATGTGTACTACAAATTAAATTTCAAAAATTAAGCATTATATAATTAATAAGAACCACAATTAGATGATTGTCTTGAGGTCAAGCCAAATCTCTTTTGCCAATCAGTGAAGAGAAAAAAATAATAAAGAACACTGTTTTATTGGACCACAAATTAATTTATAGACACAAGATACAAGATAACATAAAGATACACGTGTGTATAGAACAAATTCAAATTTTAAAAATTAATAAAAATTGAGCAAAGTAAAATTAGTAAGAACCAATCAGTGAACAGAAAAAAAAGATTTTATTGGACCTCAAAGTCTTCTTCGTCTGGGTTGTCCTCGTCCAAATCTGGATCAGTAGATGCAGAGATGTCTCTGCATCTACTGATCCAGATTTGACACAGACAGTTTTTATATTTTTTTCTATAAAACTCTTTAATAGAGTCGTCAATCAAGTCAATCATGTCCATCAAATCTTTTTTTTCTCTGCACTAATTGGCAAACTTATATTGGAGTAATAAATCAATCAATAGATACACTCGAAAACAAACGAAATCAATTTTATAAGCACCCGCAATTGTTCCCGGATCGCGAGCGCGTGGCTTCTGAACTCTGAATTGACGTTTGTTTACCAACAGACGAGCGAGGGATGTGCACGGTGTGCACCGATATAAGTTGTTAACTAAACATATTCATTTAGCTTTAACTTTTTTGTAACGGACTTATAGTGATAACTATATTTATTACATTTAGGGTTGAGAACTTCGTTGGTCGTAACTGGACATCTCATTATATCACAATTTAAACAGAAATACTTCGGTCGGCCATAACTTGATAAGTCGATTTGTCAATTTAAAATTCGTGCCTATAGAAAACTCATAAGTGTATAAGTTGAGATATCATATAACGAATATTCATTTGGGTACTGAGTATAGGTTGATATATCAACATATCAATGTTTGATCAGAAAAACATGAGAATGCATAATTGGACATGTGGACTTGTAAGTTTAGACACGTCAAAATGAGAGTTGTCAACTTACGACCAAGGTCGATTTCTCCAAAATGTATGGATATTTTGAGCTGTCGATTTTTTTCATATAAGATCCCAATGCCTAGGATGTATTAAGCCAATAAAAAAAAAATCATGGAAGTCGACTTATCAATGTATTCACGCCAGCCACGGAAATATACGATGTCGATAACACCCTGTACTTATTAAACATTATAGTGCAGTAAATATTTTGAATTTGAATTTCCCGGAGGCCAGCCAGAATCCCCCGTACCTACATTGCGACGCAACCCGCGTAATTATTTTTTCGCGCGGGTTTTTTTACATTGCGATATCTTCTAAGATATTTGTATAAACTGTATAGAGTAAAGGGTACAAATATTCTATATTAAATTTCCGTTCTAACGAATACGTTTATTTAGATATAGATTAATACCATATGGGTTAAATAAGCTTCGCAAAAAATAATTCTTTTTAACCTAACATTTTAATAGTGAAAAATGGTTACAGTGAGTCAATCTTAAAAGATAGACATATGCTGTCGCGGACTTTTTTTTAGGACTTTTAAAGAGGAATAATTACTTCATACATGATTCTCTCGTAACTAAACCGTTTTCGCAGCGCACGCAACGGAAGCTCTCAGAAAAGAATTTTCTTTTCCCGTTTTTGCAACATTTCTCAATTATGCTCCGCTCCTATTGGTAGTAGCGTGATGTTATATAGCCTATAACCTTCCTCGATAAATGTACTATCCAACACAAAAAGAATTTTTCAAATCCAACCAGTAGTTCCAGAGTTTATCGCGTTCAAACAAACAAACAAACTCTTCAGCTTTATAATATTAGTATAGATTAATACACTAACAAGCTTTCATACAAGCACCAAATGTGACTGTTCCTAAATAACCCTAAACTGTTAAATATTTAGTTTTTCTTAAATCGAAATTATGAGTCAAACCACATTTTTTTACCCGATTTCGGCAAAGACCAAAAGGAGGGTGGGTATTATTGTTTCGTGTGACAGGCCGCGAGCGAGAATCATTTACGAAACTCTAAAATAATAAACTAATTCGACTTTTTCACATCATCCCAAGCCTGACCAGACCAGACCAGGCTAGGCTACATTTAATGTTTTCCTTAAGTTCAAAATCAAGTGTACTAAAAACATAAACAAATGCTTTTAATTATCACAGAATAGCACTTCAGCTTTGATTGTACACTCTAGGTGTACACGATTTATTATATGCAACGTTTGTCCGGAATATATTCGCACCAGTGACGCTTTTATCAGCGTAGGATAAGCCTAGCTGCAAGCCACATCGATATATCTCTTGAATAGCAAACAGGTAGCTACTATGTTATGCATAGTTAGTGATGCGGGCAGTTCGGTTGCTCAAGTCAACGTTTGTGGGAGATTTGGAATTAATTTGAGAATGGTAGTTTCTTATATTTTTATGTATTATCACTACATATTATAAAACAAATTCCTCCGCTGCGTCTGCCTGTCTGTTTGTTCATGATAAACTCAAAAGCTGCTACTGTTTTCACCAATGGATAGAGTGGTTCTCGAGGAAGGTTTTAGTATATATTATATTAGTATAATTTGTCAAGTTCCGACATCCACGCGGGCGAAGACGCGGGCAAAAGCTGGTATAAAATATGTGAGAGATTGAGCCTGAAAGTGGTACCGGTGACTGAAAAGTTTTTTTCTTTTTTTTTAAAAAACGTTGCCCCACACTAGGAATTTCTCCTGTATCGTGGGTGCGTGCACAAACATATAAACTCACATACACAAATACCCAGACCCGAAACAACTATCTGCAGGTCATACAAATATTTGTTCCGTGCGGGGATCGAACCCGCGACACGCAGCGCAGCAGTCCAATCGCTTAGCCACTGCGCCAACCGTGCCGTCAAAATTTTGCAAAGTTTCAAAGTTAAAGTCAAATTTTTGCAATACAATTTCCAAAATTCTTTCACTAATGGGAGTACATTATTCTCAGTGTCATTGGCTAAAGACAAGACGATCCCGTGGGATAATTAACAACCATAACGCAAGGGAAACCGTGGTTATCAAATAGGTGTGCAGCACACAGCTACATTGTGGGGTTTATCAATATGAAAACAAAAATAATTTAAATAATAATATTATTATGGGCTAAATAAATAAAAATACATTGGCATATTTTTGTATCGTTTGACTCTGGTTCCAATGGTCCGAAACCAAAATAAAATAAAGCCACGCACAGACTCATGACGACACTTGATTCCGTTGTTTATTTTTGAAACAGTGAAAAATAACACTTCATGCAAAGCAAATACACACAACCGGGGATAAAACACCAGAGTTCGTGGCAAGCCTGTTTTCAACTTTCAAACTGCGTTATTTTAAAGTTGAATTTATACAGTTTCTGAGTTTCGACTGAGACCTATACGATCTAAGTCACTGGCATTTAGAATAAGTAGTCTTTGAGCTAAAAGACTGGTAATTAGGGAAATGTAGACTTCGTTGAACGTTGGTTTAGCATAATTATCTAAGTCTCGAATAAATGCTCAGGTTTAGTCAAATACATTTATGGTAGCGCAGTGAATAAGTAAGAGTCATGATTTGCCTAGACTTTTCCTATCTATGTTGGGATCCGCTTTTAGTGTAACCGGATGCAGCTGGATACCAGTATTTTTCAGTTTAACCCAGTAAGGACAGGGTTAAACTCCTGAGTAAGACTGGTTGTCAGACTTGAATTAGTACCTACATTAATATTTAATTTAAGAAAGAAAAAGTATTTAGTCTCCCACAGGACATAACAAAAATGATTAAATTATCGATAAAACAAAACTATATTGAAAAAAAATCGAATGGTTACTCCATTAGCAAAAAATCATCATATTCATTGCATTTCTGATCCTTTGATCTAATTCATTTCATTACGAAGTTTTTTTGCCATTTTTTTGGATGACAAGTAATTTAGCTTAAAGACTATTTATTGAAGATACCTGCGACACGTGCACCAGCTGATGTTTTTAATATAGTTAACTAAAACGTAGGTTCGTGTAGTTACTCATTTTTGTTTCAAACACTCTGTGCTGTTTTCATAATTTTTTGACAAACTTTTTAAATTCTCTGGTCGAAAAGTTAGACGAGTAAAGGACATAGCCTCGATTTTTCAGACTGAATTATGTCTGGGATCTATTTTTATTTAAATAAATAATTTTTTGGTGCAAAAAGTTATGTACTAGATATTTTCGGGTCTGGTGGTCGCGAACGCGACTGCCGAACATGAGGTCCGGAGTTCTTTGGGTAATGGCAATAGGCCCTATATAATTATATTACATGGAACTTAAACATAACTGGCGAAATGTGGGTGTAATCTACACCTCTGCTTGACCCTTCGGGGGTAACTGGCGTGGATTTTATGGATGCTATTTAGTAGTTACATAACCCGAATAATCAAAAAATTTTAAACATGAAAATTTGTTCAAAAATTTGTTAATCGAAACGTTGTAGGCAACGTAGCCGGACGCTCTCTCGGATAAACATTTCAAACCAGATCAAAGTTACAATTTTCATAGGAATTCTATTCCTGCAAACAGAGCGCGCATCACTCTAACAATGTCTATTGTGGTCGCTATCCTAGTTAGAAATCTCCATATCTTCTAGAAGCTCTAGGATTTCTTAGCGAAGATTTGTTGCAGTTCATCTGGGTAACATAAGTGCTTCCCTCGATGCACATTTAGTTTATGCATCGGTGGGTCGCATTCGCACAAGGTATGCCGTTCCTACCTCTCACATGTGTACTTACACTCAAATATATGAGAACCAGAGAAATGTGGAATTCAGAGACTATTCTTCTTCATGAAATGGATGTTTCGAGAGAAGCCTTCGTCTTGCACTAGATGAATCTCCTGATCTAATACAACGCCTGCGATTTACATGAATGAAAGAACTTGGTTTTGACCTTACATACAAACACATAATTATTTCTTATGTTATTAACATACCTTATGACGAAGTCAAACCTGCACAGGAACAGTATTAAAGGGAGATTAAGAGAGAGCAATGCCTCTCTCTCTAGACAGCCGAGACGGTAACTAATACCATTATTGCGGTAACGTAAGCTAGGTTATGCATTTGCTGAACCAAAACGTCAACCGCATGCTAGATGCTCAATTTTGACAACCAAAGGACGATTCAAAATATAATATAGTTAGAAATTGCAATCAAGAACAATAGTTGAATAATAAAACTTTCCTAGAATCACATTATTTGTGTGACTGAAGGCAGTCAGAAATGTTGGACATAAAATTTGAAATTTCGGGATCAAAGAAACAAGTTCGAGTTCATGCGTCGTTAATGAAAATGAAGCGCAAATAAATTGGCTGGTGTAAAATTAAATGCGCCCAGCGAAACGTGTTATTCAGTGTGGTGACATCAGTACGCACTCAGTTAGATCGTCCATATGTAAACCACTCTTTATTTATGTAGGGTTGTTGAACAAGCTGCGGTTTGAGTGGCGAATAATACCTAATTAAATGCAATTTTGTGTGGCTGACAGAAATCGTATGTGATTAATTTATTTGCAGGTAAACATTTAAATAGTCAGCTAAGCGGAACACCGACTTTAATTAACATCTGAAAATCTGAAGTAATTAAGATACGTCTTGTGACGACAGTAAATATTGGGTAATTTCGTTCTTAATGCGTATGTAAAGCGACTTTTACTTTAATTTAAAGTTTTAGTGATAAGCGGCTGTCTTATTGAAAAAATGTCGGGTGTGAGGATTTAAGGGAAAGATTACAGTGTGACATTCATTAGCAGCAATCAGTCAAGCGAACTAAGCAGGGCGGCCTTCCGACAGCTGACTGCTACTTATCTAAATAAGATCGGCGTCGTGCGTGATGGATTTTAAGACCCTCGTCCCACTTGCCTGCCACCGCTCAGTAATTTAAAATCAGCTTTCGCTTTCAGATTGTTCACAAGGCTTAAAACATTTTAACGTGATTTAAATACAGATACGCTTCACGCTTGCAACGTTCGACGGGTGAAACAATGAACACCAGCCAGTTGTCAGGCTGGAACCGTCATACCTGTTTCGGCCGTCTGGTTCGAATTGTAATATGTCAGTCGATGCAATTGGAAACACAATAGATACACATATAAATGTTGTAGTCAGATCTTTTACATAATATGTAAGCCGTACAACCAGAGCAGCTACATTCGACTATTGCCCAAAACGTTTTGAATTTATTAGGGTAATTTAATTCTGCATATGTAAGCCGCGTTAGAGCATTCTGTGAAATCTCGCATGTACAGCACAAAGTAGCTATGGTATAAGGAAAATTCAGATTAAACGTGACTGCCAGAGTCCCGGGCGCCGAGTCTTAGGGGTAATTCGCAATAACATAGCGCTAATGACCCAGCATTCACAAGGGAGAATTCTCAGCTAACTGCGACATTAAGACCTTCTTATTTGGCTATTTCACTTCGTTATGGGGCCTTTGTGGGAGCTTGTGGAAAAATATCAAGTTTACAGTTCTGAAATGATTATAGATATGACCAGCACGTTCGAGCATTTCAATTGAAAATCAATCTTTTATTATATTTTGTGTAGCTTCGAATGCCTGACGTGGTTATGATGAGATTTTATGTGCTGATTTATTTATAACATCTATAGAAATGATGATGAGTAGGGGGCGACTGACCCGGGTCCCGGCGGAGGCTGCGGGTTGTTCGAAAGAGATACAGCGGCCTCGGCACAAGGGCTAAGAAGGAACATGGGTGGTTTTTAGTCAGTAGAATTCTGATACTCCCTTCCACTCTGCCCAGAGCGGATCTATTTGATGATTTCCCACCTCAAAAAAAAGGCAGATGTCAGTGGCAAACTGCCAACGCCGGCGCCGGGAGGGGACGCTCGAAGTTCATCAAAAAGGACAGCTGCGTAGTACTAGCAACCGGCTTGCGTGTATGACCAGATGTATAGAGATGGATGACGCAAAAGGAGTATGTAAGAATCGTAGCAAGTGGCGGTCTGTGGTCTCTGCCTACCCCTATGGGAAAAGGACGTAAGTTTTTGTATGTATTGAAAGAATATTAGAGTCATAATAACTAAATATACTAGAGTTCATTATTTATCTATGAACCTTCGAGAACTTTTTCTACTTTGAAACCGTATCCAATCGCTTCACATTTCTCAGATACGAACAACGATATTTTCCTGCCAGCTGTAATTCTATCACTTCATCCAACTGCTCTTTTCTGGCTTCAACTTATTCAATTCCCAGAGAAACATTAGCATCTATCAAAGTGCATTTACTAGGAACTACAAGGAAATAAAGTTTTTACAATAACACTCTACAATACGGCTTAATTAATCGTCGCACTTGATAAATAGTGGTTAAATACAGTGAAGTATTTAGACGAGTGATAAATACTCTAGCTTCGGTTACTTAGAACGTGAGTAATGAAGTTGATACTGTAGATTAGGCGGTTTAATCAATACCGATAATGTATTCATTGGGGCTGTTTCAATGCTCACCTCAGAAACCTTCTCATTCCTCGCAATGGAATAAAAGCCACCCATTACGAGATGAACAGAAAATTCGATTCGCTGAATGTGGTTGAGAACATTTTGATTACATAGCCAGTCGCAAACACTCTATCTGTGTTCTCATACAGGTAAATAATTGGATATACAGAGATCCGATTGCGTCATCTCGTTTCGCGCCGATTTCTTCTTCGAAGTCTACATTATGACACATCTACTTTATTTTTACTTTTTATGCTGTCCTGTAGATAATACTGGCCTACAATGTACTTAGTATTTTTTGCGACGAGCCCGCTACTGTGTTGCCAAAACACTGTACCTCCTGAAAGCCAGAATCAATTAATCCTAGTTGAATGACTATTTGTAATCTACTATGCTTATATTTTTTAATTTCTAGGAAGCAACCAAAGAGAATATTATTATGGTAATTCACCAAAAAAATCTAATTAGTCCGTCTTTTAGATTATAGAAAAATATTGGATATGTGTTTTTTTGTTTCATGAAATTAATAAAAAATATCGAAAATACAACGTGTCAAAGATCATGAGTCCCCGCTTGTGACGTCACGTTATGGGTAAAAAACGTACTAATCTGTGACGTCACACGACTTGACACGACTTTTCGAAGCACTGTATCGTCTTCATCTTTTGATGATTTTTTGGTGAAATACCCTATTGTTATGTAGCCATGGAAACTATAAGCACTGCCGACATCCATAATAAGATTCTAGCCTTTATTCATATTTGAAAAATATAGAAATAATATTCCAGTAGAAGAAATAGAATGATTGAATGTTTGATCTGTTTTACGGTATTGTGATTTTAAAAACTCTCAGTGCAATAGAATACTTCGAACTAAAAACTGATTCGGATTTTATATTTTCTGGAAATCTTTACCTGACTACACGCAGTCTGTAAACTATATTTTTCAAAGAGCGAATCAGTCGGTAGACTCGACAAACTCGTTTTGGATGACTTTTCATAAAAAAAATATGAGTGACAACTTTCATTTTTATGGAATGCCATAAAAAACACAGAGTACTGCAATCTCACTTCGTCTTTACAAAATATGATTTACTAGCTTCATAAGAGATAGCAAGAGAACAATCAATGCCGCCTAATTCCTAATTCATAAAGGTACACCGGGGGGTTCCGTATGGTGTCGGACGTAAAGAATAGCACCATCCCATATCTTCCCGTGGGTGTCGTAAGAGGCGACTAAGGGACTTACCAGAGAATGGGCAGCAGCGTTCTCTGTGCCTTTGTAACAACCATACTGCGATCGCCAACCCGCCTGCCAAGCGTGGCGATTATGGCAAACCCCCCCCCCCCCCCAAAATGATGAGCGCAATGCAGAATAGGCCCCTAGTACCCGGCAGCCCGTCTACCCTCGACTACGGTAGCGGTCGAGGCAACGGCGTGGCAAGGGGTGCTAAGAATCCCCGGTCGGGATCCGGCTACCAAACATACCGACGACTGGACCTGGCAACATTCAACACGCGCACACTCCGGGCCGACGAGAAGCTAGCGGAACTCGAGGAAGAATTAAGCAGGCTGCGATGGAGTATTGTCGGATTATCTGAAGTCCGAAGAGAGGGGGAGGACACGATAATCCTGAAACCCGGCAACCTGCTCTACTTCCAAGAGGGAGACCGGCAGTCACAGGGTGGTGTTGGGTTTATCGTCCACAAGTCTCTCGTGAATAACGTGGTGAAGATCGAGAGTGTGTCGAACAGGGTGGCGTACCTTATACTCAGAATATCCGCAAGATATTCGCTGAAGGTCATACAGGTTTACGCCCCGACCTCGGGATACCCCGACGATGAAGTAGAAACCTTGTATGAGGATATTTCTAAAGCCATGCATGGTTTCAGAACTTACTTCACCGTTGTCATGGGGGACTTCAACGCGAAACTGGGCAAACGAAGCGATGATGAGCTTCAGGTGGGGCAATTTGGAATTGGACAGCGGAATCGCCGGGGTCACCAACTAGCCAGTTTTATGGAGAAGGAGGGCCTCTTTATGATGAACTCCTTCTTCAAAAAACGTGAGCACAGGAAGTGGACCTGGCAGAGCCCCGATGGTGCGACTAAAAATGAGATTGACTTCATCATGTCTACCAACAAGCAAATGTTCAATGATGTCTCTGTGATCAATTCGGTGAAAACCGGAAGCGATCACCGAATGGTATGAGGCACATTGAACATCAATATAAAGCTAGAAAGGTCACGACTGATGAAGTCTACGCTCCGTCCAGCACAGATCCAAATCCATAACTCCGAGAGCTTTCAGCTTGAACTTCAGAATCGCTTCGAATGCCTAGGAAGCTCAGTGGACGATTACAACGACGGGTTCGTGGAAACTGTCCATACGACTGGGTCTAAATTTTTTAAGATACGTCGTGCAAATAAAATCAAGAAACTCTCAGATCACACTCTCCAGCTCATGAAGGAGCGGCGTGAGATGATCCTGCAGTCTTCGGACGAGGCTCGGCAATGCCGGCAGCTTAATAGACGGATCTCCAAATTCTTGAAGAGCGACCTCCGCCGCTTTAATACCGAGCGTATTAAAGACGCAATTGAACGGAACAAAGGCTCCAAGGTATTTGCAAGAGATCTGGCTATTGGGCAGAGCTAGCTCACGAAACTGAAAACCGACGATGGCAGGATCGTGTCCGCCAAACCGGAGCTTCTGAGAGAGATCGAGAGTTTTTATGGGCAGCTGTACACGTCAACTAGTCAACCCGTCGAAAATCTAGCGAAAGACCCCAGAGCTAGACTGACCCGACACTATACCGAAGACATCCCGGATGTCAGCCTGTACGAGATTAGGATGGCTCTGAAACAGCTTAAAAACAACAAGGCGCCGGGTGATGACGGAATTACGGCCGAACTGCTGAAGGCGGGTGGCAAACCGGTCCTTAAGGCCCTTCAGAAGTTGTTTGATTCCGTCATACTCGAGGGGAAAACGCCACAGGCTTGGTGCAGGGGTGTGGTGGTGCTCTTCTTCAAAAAGGGTGACAATGCCCGGTTGAAGAACTATAGGCCCATCTCACTTCTAAGCCATGTCTACAAGTTGTTTTCAAGAGTCATCACGAATCGTCTCGCACGCAGGTTCGACGATTTCCAGCCTCCCGAACAAGCCGGATTCCGAAAAGGCTTCAGTACCGTAGACCACATACATGCTGCGGCAAGTTATACAGAAGACCGAAGAGTATAACCTGCCTCTCTGTTTAGCGTTTGTGGACTACGAGAAAGCCTTCGATTCGATTGAGACTTGGGCTGTACTGCAGTCTCTCCAACGGTGCCAAATCGACTACCGGTACATCGAGATGTTGAAGTGTTTGTACAAAAACGCCACCATGTCAGTCCGACTTCAGGACCAGACCACGGAACCTATCCTTCTGCAGCGCGGTGTGAGACAGGGAGACGTCATATCTCCGAAACTGTTCACCGCTGCATTGGAGGATGTCTTCAAGGTTCTGGATTGGAAAGGACTTGGCATCAATGTCAACGGCGAGTACATCACTCACCTTCGGTTTGCCGACGATATAGTGGTCATGGCTGAGACCATGGAAGACCTCAGTGCAATGCTCGATGACCTCAGTAGAGCTTCCGAAAGAGTGGGTCTTAAAATGAACATGGACAAAACCAAGGTTATGTCGAATGTTCATGTAACACCCACTCCTATCAAGATCGGAGACTCTACGCTCGAAGTTGTGGACGATTATGTCTACCTGGGACAAACGGTCCAGTTGGGTAGATCTAACTTCGAGAAAGAGGTCAATCGTCGAATCCGACTCGGCTGGGCAGCGTTCGGGAAGCTGCGCGGTATCTTCTCGTCCAACTTACCCCAGTGTCTCAAGACGAAAGTCTACGACCAGTGTGTGTTGCCAGTGATTACATACGGGACCGAAACGTGGTCGCTCACAATGGGCCTTATCAGAAAGCTCAAAGTCACCCAAAGGGCAATGGAGAGGGCTATGCTCGGAGTTTCCTTGCGTGATCGAATCAGAAATGAGGACATCCGCATGAGAACCAAGGTTACCGACGTAGCCTGAAGAATCGCCAGACTTAAGTGGCAATGGGCAGGGCACATTGCTCGCAGAACGGATGGCCGATGGGGCCGAAAAGTTCTCGAATGGCGACCGCGAACCGGAAGACGTTGCGTTGGAAGGCCTCCCACTAGGTAATAATAAATAATAATAATATTCCACAACTATCACACAACGCAATCTAGTCCCAAGCTAAGCAGAGCTTGTGTTATGGGTACTAGACAACTGATAAACATACTTATATATTTCTAAATACATACATATTATAGATAAATTACACCCAGACACAGAACAAATGATCGTGCTCATCACACAAACATTTGTCCTGGGTGGGAATCGAACCCACGACCTCCGGCATAGCAGTTAGGGTCACTAACCACTAGACCAACAGGCCAGTCCAGGTGGACCGATGACCTGGTCAAGGTTGCAGGAACCCGCTGGATGAGAGACGCACGGGACCGGTCAATGTGGCGACGCCTGGGGGAGGCCTATGTTCAGCAGTGGACGTCTTTTGGCTGAAATGATGATGATGAATGAGAGGTACACCTACATCTTCTCTCCAAACGGATCAAATGGGGAGTGGTTTTTTAGCGAACAGCTCGACTTTCAACAAATCATAATTTCGGGACGTAGCGAAAGATGACCCTCTCCATCGTCTAACGAGTAGTTAGATTTACTAACTTCAGAAAAGATAACGAGTAAGAGAATGTTCGACTTGCAGACAAAAACATAGGGTCGCCAATATATTTTTATTAGGGCTGCAGTTTAAACTTTTATTTATTTATTTTCAATTTACATCTACCATTACAGGGTACCAGTGCGATAAATGCGAGATTCGTATTGGAGAAGAAGTTACCTAACTTTTTACATGGCATTATAGTCTGGTTGGTAAACCGTTTGATACGAATGTTACCTACAGCATTAGCAGTGATAGTCTAATGCTGAAGAGATGCATTTCTGATTTCCCCGATTCATGTGCGTATTGGATAATTATCCCTTGCTTCGTGAAGGAAAACATCGTGAGGAAACTAGTTTGACTTAAGGATATTTCTCGACGGCATGTTAAGCCAAGTTCGAAGCCTTTGGGCGGCATAAAAACCCTTTTTTGGAGGGGGACATCATCAAATAAGTGACCGACCCGTGGTACAACTGCGATGTCCAACTGGTTGTACTACGGAGAAGTAAATTTACCCATGGTTCAACTGGGTTCAACTGGTTGTTCTATGGGGAAATATCTTTACCAATGGTTCAATTACAGTGAGTTGTTCTTTCCTTGGTCCAGTTGTACTTCTGGGAATTGAATGTATGATCTATGGAACAACTATACTGGTAATAAACAGGAAAAGGTTATCTAATACGACCGTCTCGCGACAGTATCCTTTATGGGCGGCATGGGCACCGGGCCGTAGGCCGACGAAGGAGGCCGGCGGAGGCCCGGCACTTCGGGGACAGAAGACAACAGTGTTATGTAATATGCGAGCGAAGCGAGCGCGCGTCATGGAGTACAACATGCGTTGCATGTATGTTTGTTTTACACGATCATCCTATCCCCGTGGTCCAACCAGTTGGACATAATTCCACAGTTGTACCACGGGTCATAATCATAAATATCAGAAAAAAGAGTTGAACCATGGGTAAATTTACTTCCCCGTAGTACAACTAGTTGGACATCGCAGTTGTACCACGGGTCGGGGTGGATCAAATAACCCCTCCCGCTCTGAAAGTGAAAGGGAGTGTCTGACTTCTACTGACTAAAAACGACCCATGTTCCTTCATAGCCCTTGTGCCGAGGCCGCAATAACCACACAATAAAGACAAAGAAGTGGTACGGTTAAGATTAGTTAAATCACACCTGTATGGAAATTAAAGATCGAGGATGATTCACCGTTGCAGCTGACCTTTCCACTATCTAAACGTCTTGAAGCTACCCAGCCTTCACATGAGATAGCGAGTGGGTGAAGGTTGCACGGCACATCGCAGTAGACACGGATTCAATTATCGCGGAGGTGTGCGCAGCATGTAACACGCTACGCTACATGATGTCGTGCCGAAGCGCCTGCGGCTTCCTGCGCCCGCAGCACTTAGGACAAGATGGTGTGGTGCAGACGCTGAAGCGGGATGATCACCGACTTTGAAGAAAGATGTTCATGTTTTCACTGCTCTACAAGAATTCTGTCTAGTTTTTTTTTCAACTATGTTGAAATCGCCTTCCTATCAAACTGGCTACAGCTGAATATCAGTATTTTACATGCACCGGCTGCGTGTAATATTACCACAACCGACCGAGGGAGCCAAACCGACTTTGAAGAAAGAAGTTCATGTTTAGACCTAGAGAGTACCTCTAGAAATTAACATTTATCATCATTAACCTAGCCTTTTCAAAACTACGTCGCCTTCCAATCTAACTAGTTACTAGAAAACCAGTATATTACATGCACCTATATAATACATCCACAACCCAGGTTGTGGGTAATACGCTAAAGCGGGATGTTTACCTTTCCGTTCCTGAAGGAAAACCAATAACACTTTGTCAGATGGGAATCGAAGTCAAGGCCTCAGGTTCAGCATTCGCGGTTACGTACACTACACCAAGGAGGCAGTTCATTCTTGAGGTAGGTTTATTGTATGATATTATGAAAATGAGATCTCTAATCTATATTATTAAATTAATAACAGTCAATAAATAATACAAACGACCTATAAACAAATTAATATACAAAACCACTCGATAAACAAGCACATAAAAATAATAATTCGATCCTGACTAAGAATTTTGATTCATCCAGAAAATGAGATCTTCGAGTATATTATGTTTACTTCACCTTGAATCCAGTCCAATAATTTATTTACGAGCTAATAGGTATTTCGTGGAAAACCAGTCCAAATCCTATTAATTCGCTTTCCTAGAAACTTACCAGATTGGAAAAATGTGATATTCATCTGCGTATGACATGTTTTTATTACGTGGTCATTTATTGTATCAATCTGTATAGCCAGGTCTATGTGCAATTGTACAATAATTGTACATGTTGTAACGTTACGTTTTGCTGGTAGGAGCCAGAAAAACCGTAAGGTCACACTACTCACCTACCTAGGAGGAGAGCACTGTTAAGGAAAATGATACGGAATAGTTATAAGAATTTATTATTAACGGGCCTATGGAGCTAGGATAAAGAAGAGAGTCAGGGTAGCTGATGGATGATAGATGAAGGATGATAATATGTAGATGAGGCGGCCTTCTCAGCAGCAGTAGTGGCCGAGGGGCCTCCACCTCCGTTACTGAAGACAGAAGCCTGACGCCCCTCGGCCGGTTATAAATGTGAAAGTGACTCTATCTGTCTATCGCGCTTTCACGCCAAAACTACTGAACCTATTTAAGGGAAATTTGGTGACCTGAGAAAGGACATAGGATACTTTTTAATGCGAAAAAGGGGTTGTAAAGGGTTGAAAGGGGGGGGGGGGGGTGAAAATATTACGTTTGGTTGCGATATCCGACATGTCGCGATACCGACATTTTATTTATTTATTTATTCAACAGTTTTACAATTACATTAATTACATAATAAAGTTGGTGCAAACATAAACTCATTCGAGATTAACCGTGCACCAAACCGTGCAGCGTGCACATCGGTCGTGATAACCGATATACACGCGGGCGAAGCCGCGGGCATCAGCTAGTATACTTACATAAACGGTCTATCGGTATGTCTTGTTCGAACTCGGAACAAATCGCTAACACATTTCTAATTCCGTAGTACACATAATTAAAACGTTATTTAATTAATGATGAAGGTCAACGGATGTAAAACTTCATTACCGTTGTCAGAAACGACCGTTCACTCCTGTAATGATCTGAAATAAAACTAATTAGCAACAAACAATTTTGTTTAATTCAAAAGTTACAACGAATTCTCGGAAATGAGTACAAATGTACAATACGGTAAAGAGATTAGTATGCGGGTGGTACACTTAATATAATTCACAATCATTTGTTGGGCGTGTGTGAGTGTGATAATAATATTGATGAAAGGAAATGAATAAGTTGCCCGGCTGCTAAATAAGCGGTCTTGGGTACGATTCCTGGGTCGAGAAAAGTGTTATTAGGTTTCTCCATCAGATAATTTTCAGTACGAGGCACGGAGGACTTTGTGCCAGGCTGATGTCAACAGGTTTGCCTCCACATGGGCCTTTGATCGTGATAACATCACTGGTTACTGTACCGTGTACCTACAATTGCAATAAAACACTTCTTGGACATACTTCAAGTCTGTGCTTCTTCAAGTTTCTGCCGCTGTTCCCTTATCACTTGGGCCATACAATCGGAACCGCCTCCAAATTACCTGACTGACGTTCCTGTACTCTCCACACCAGTACTAGTTAGTGTACTCGCCACCAGAATTAGTGTCACGTGTTATATCACTTAACTCTTAATCTAATTAATTTAGTACAAGTTAATGTTCCTTTTAAGATGTCCTCCTTTCGAGACGTTTATGGGGATTCTTACTTAAATTAACGCTGCGGTAGCAGTGTCAAGTGTCAAAGTCTGGCTATTTAGCCATTTTGGGTTTGACCTTCAATTAGTAAGAGGGTAATATGACAGCGGGTTCATTTCCTTGGCTAATGAATATCAGTTATTAGTGGTAATTTTGGACTTTAATTTACTCAAACTCAAAGCACTTTTGAAAACATACGAAAATAACGAAGATACAGTCATATATAGTCACAATACCAGGCAATAATAAGTTCTGAAAGTACTGAAATTGCTCATTTCAAAGCGTAGATCTCTATGGAAAAGAATGGGCATGAAACTCCATAGACACTCGTTTAAATCAAAAGTATTGTTACAAATTAATTATCATGGTTGTGTCATTCATGTTGAATTATTATGTGTGAGATCGATGTACAAAGACGAAAACACTATTCTGCCTCGTCGATGTAAAGATCATCGTTACAAAACTTTTACTACGAATGTCTATACATAATAGATCCTCGCTAGAGTTGAATTTCTTTATCAGGTTACTATACAAAATAGGTACTTAGGCTGCTTTCCCGTCCGAATATGCAATATCGATACAGTCAAAATCACAGCAGATTTTGTGGAACAAGATTTCCCTTCAATGTGTAAATATTTAAAAAGTAAATATTAATTATTAACATCATCATCGTCCTCACCGATTCCCAAGCCATGTTGGGATCCGCTTCCAGTCTAAACGGATGCTATCGAGTACTAGTATTTTACATGAAGCGACTGTCTATCTGACCTCCACAACTCACAAAACTGGGTAATACAATACCCGTATATTAAGACGGGATGTCAAGCTTTCGGTAATTATGCTATCTATATTTTATTTAAAACCTAAATAATAACTCATCTAAAATCTTTTTAATAAATCAATCATAAAAATAAAAACATTCCATCAACAAGATATATTTTCTGAGCTCATAAAAAAGTTCGATCAAGACTATTCAAGGCTTCACAGAGAAGTACTGCCAAGATCTTAAAATACCTACACTTATATTGCAAAGAAGACTGAAGTTCGCTCCGCAATAAGCCTCAATCGAAATCAAATTACATTTACGTAAAATTAATTTTCCATGGCTTCTTACTAATAGCACGTAATTCACCAATTTCTGGTACCTAGCAATTTAAATCGTATTGCAGAGCATATCGACAAATATTAACGGGCCGGGTCCATTGCTCGCTAAGTAGATACTAAAATATGTATTTCCAATTCCCAGTGGAACTGTAATATCTATTCTGTGGTTCATTATTGCTTTCAATTATTGCTGTGTAGAATAAAAGTGTGGTTTTGTCGTGTTAATTTTTTGTTGGTAAGCTTTGGCTTTGTAAATAGTTAAATAGTGTTCGTTGTCTGTTTAACATTGTCATTAAAAGTGATTTTTGTGTGTTTTTTAGTTTTTTATAGTAGAGTGCCTCGTTGGTCTAGTGGTCGCCAGTGCGACTGCTAAGCATAAAACCCTGTATTCGATTACCAGTTCAGGCAAACTAAAGTTTCTCAGTAGCACCGCGGAATTTGAATCTGTGGTCGGTTTATTTGATGGCAATAGGCGCGCCTCCTAAAACATGAGACTTAAATATAACTGGTAGAGTGTGTACTATCAAGTGCACCTTTGCCTAACACTCGAGGATTACAGGCGTGATGGTAAGTCACGCCCGTCGGGGCCGCGGTGCCCGTCGGGGCCGCGGTGCCCGTCGGGGCCGCGGTGCCCGTCGGGGCCGCGGTATTTTGTACTAGATTACGTGGCCTCGGCGCAAGGGCAAAGAAGGAACATGGGGTCGGTTTTTAGTCAGTAGAAGTCTGACACTCCCCTTCGCTCTGCCCAAGAGCGGGGGGGGGGGTCATTCGATGATTTTCCACCCACCAAAAAAAAAAAATGGTAAGTCATGTTTTAATTTCTTTTTGAGAATAGGAAATCATCAAATGACTCCTCCCGCTCTGGGCGAAGCGGAAAGGAGTGGCAGACTTGCGCTGACATTCTCGTCTATTTATTAACTGAATATAATACTTATTTGTCACGGTTCTATTAGATAGGAATTATCATCATAATGTCGACGGGGTAATGATGGAAAACCCCAATAATACTTTGCCCGGCCTGGGAATCGAACCCAGGACCTCATGGTCAGCAGTCGCGATCGCGTCCACTAAACCAACAAGGGTCTCAATAGGTATTCTGTCCAGTTAATAAGTAGCATTAATAAATTTTAGTTATTTTTTAAGTGGTGTAGACCAGGTACCTATAGCCCTATAGGTTTATTCAGGTACGCCACACAAAAAATGATTGGCTTGGAAATATATAAAATGCCAGGATCAGTCAACATAGGTGACTTCGATATCCCAACATTCATAAAACATCAAAGCCTTTTCAAAATATTTATACGACTTTGCTCGCAGCACATAAATATTTATTAACTTTTAGCATGACAACATTTTTCTACAGTAACGAATATAACTGCAATTGACTTTGGTATAAAAAACCATTCTTATTTACATTAAGGATTTTGACCCTTATGTACTTACTTAAAGGTCTATAGATATATTCAGAAACATGTATTCATCAACCTTTTTCATGGGCATCGTCGTTCGGATCATCCAACAAAGTTCGAAGATCAGAAGATAGGGCGATGGGTTAATGCTACGCCGCTACGCCGACCGCTACGGTTTACTACGCCGTAGCAAAAGCGTAGGCCAAAGCTACACGTGTCGAAATAACGTGTAGATTTAAAGAGTTTTTTACTCTAGAAGTTAGATGCTAGACAAAACGAAATGCAATACAAATCGTGCATGCAACCAGTCAATACCTTCGATCAAAATAGTTTTAAACTAAAACTCGTATTGCATATGTGAGAACAAACACCTGACTGTATTTAGACCAAAAATATTCAAACCAAGCTTTGCATTTTAACACCATGTGTTACTAAAACAACTTTTTTCCTTGTAGGGGAGAAAAATTCAAAGCACCCCATCACGTTTGTCAGTGAGTGCCAAGTTAAAGTTCAACGGTAAAAAGAAAAGTAGCGACTAATGGATTACATGAAGTACGGTGCATGGTACACACAGTATTATGGTACACTGTTACGTCACGCTGCCAAGAAAACAAAGGATAGAGAAGATTGCGCTTTTTAATCACCGATCGGTTATCTGCCAAGAGAGGATAATGGAACTTAGGCACGGTTTTTGAATTGAGAATTTGTCAAGCGCCGGTTTAGCTTTTAATTTAAAATGTTGATGGAAGCTTCATTGTTTCTCAATCCAGTAAGCAAATACACAGACCATTAAAAAAAACTTATTAACAAAAAATAAAACCGACTTCATAAAAAAAAAACAAAAAAGTCAAAAATAAATCAGTTTCTGAAGTCGGTGACTTTTGTTTGTTTGATTTTTTTGCCACCGACTTCAGAAACTGATTTATTTTTGACTTTTTTGTTTTTTTTTTGAAGTCAGTTTTATTTTTTGTTAAAAAGTTTTTATTTTTCACTTTTTAGTGGTTCACATGTTCATGGGTCATAATGTGGACAATGAAGTATTTTTTTTGAGTTTTGTTGATTTTTCAAAAACCGCTTGTCCGATTTCGATAAAAAAATCGGTTGTCTGTAAAGTCGGTTTACTGGCGATACTTGAACGTGACAACGTCCTAAGAAAATACAGCACTTACATTGCTATAAACAAACAATTAACACGCCGTTGCTATGGACCGACAATTAACACGCCGTTGCTATGGAACGCCTCAGAGCAAGGTAACGCCTCAGAGCGAGGTAACGCCTCAGAGCGAGGTAACGACTCATGACGTCATCTTTTTTCGTTCGTGCAGCCGCCCATCGAATTATAAGACGTTATCACGTCAAAAATTATGGGACCATTTGGGAAGTATACCCTATCCAACAAAAAAATAATGTTTCAAATCGGTTAGCAAGTGACGGTGTTATGCCCGAACAAACATAAAAAGTAAAACCGTTTAAAATACAAACATCCGAATTGAGAACCTCCTTCTTTTTTTAGAAGTCGGTTAAAAAACCGTTTGAAATTACCACGTTTAGAAAAAAAAGGTGAAAGAATAGTACATTACTGCAGAATCCAGTAAGTAAGCCTTCCTGGCCAAGTATGAGTTAACCGGACCGAACCGCAGGTGAGGTCTGGTTATATACGAGGCCAGGATGGCTTTCTTACTGGTTAAGGTTTGTATAATGCTTTTCTCAAAAATTAAAGAAAGTTTAACAACAAATTCGTTTAATTATGAAGGTTACATTCATATGTGAAAAACACAATAGCACTTTTTGGCCGACCCGGGAATCGAACCCAGGACCTCACGCTCTGCAGTCGAGCTTGCGACCACTAGACCAACGAGGCAGTTTAGGAAACAACTTTAGTTTTTTTTTTTTTTAAACTGAAATGACTAAAATACAATCATAAAATCCCACACTTTAAATGTCATACCAAAAAGAGAGATATATATTTGGAACCTCCCTTCTATAACCATGTTATAATAGCTAAACTCTAATCTGTGTCTGGTACTATGTTTTTTTTTCTAAGCAGATCTAAACAGGATGACCTAGTGTCCAATATGTAAATTACATACTTACTTACTGGACAGTAGGAGATTCCAAATTTAAAATCTCGCTTCTTACTGGACAGTTGTGAATAAGTCTCCGGCAAAGTTCACTTTCTGGATACTTTTTAGAGATGTTATGGCAACATTACATACCATTTTTGAGAAAATTACTGTAATAAGGAATCTGCGCTGCGCGTAACTTCATTTTCTACCGGATGCCTATTGATAAATTTAAAAAGGAAACAGCACGACACAGTGTAAATGCAGTTATCCCTTCAAGCGAATAATAGTACATTATGATATAAGTACGGTAAGTTGAAAATTACAGCCGAGGCGATATTGCTAGCTCGAGCCGTAGGCGAGGGCTACAAGAGAGCAGAGGCTGTAATTATCAAAGCGCACGTATGTCATACGACGTTTTATAACACATTTGCGAGGAAATAAATAAAACTCGGACTTTCTTAAACGAATAAATCTTTTATTTGTTCACAAATTAGCGATGCGCGGGCATCAGTGCTTTTTTTTTTAAGGCAACGGTACAAAAACAGCCAGTATTATTAATAAAGTAAATTAATATTTTTTTGTTTCTGTTACAGATGTAATTTACTGTCAAAATGAATTAAATTAAAGAATTAAATGTTTATTTTTTATATTTTATCTCCCAAAGTTAATTTTATTCATAAAATATTGACCACTTTTCTGACATAAAAACTTTTTGATTTGCTTTCTTTGCTTTTTTTTTCTTAAGATTTAAAAAAGTACCGTTGGTTTTAGACGGAGCATGATAAACCGTACGTGTTACCTTATTAGAAAGAAACTCGTGCGTTTTACTTTACGATTACGCACAAGTACGTAATGACATATATTACGATATTGAAATTGGTGAAATAAGAGGCCCTTTACGAGCAAATGTGTTATAAAACTTTATTACTTGCCTGCATTTTACGTAGGTACAGAAAAGCAAGAAGCAATTAAAGATATAGCTCGTACCAATTCCATTAACGCATCCTTCGCCAATATTCTTAAACCAAGCAGTATTCCTTCTAAGGAGGTTTGCTACATACATTAGAACCTCGAATCGAATTCTAGCTCCTCAGCCTTGTGGCAGACGTATTCAATTAACTGGAAGTGGGAGAGAGTAACAGAATTACATGACGCCTCGGCTTCCACCGTCAGGTTCAATACTCAACTCCAGACTGACGGATGACTCCTCCAATTTCTCCCACCTCATAGATTAATTACTTGAAACTAAACTTGGGTATGCACTTGATTCCTAAGTTTGGCTGAGAAGCAATTACTCTATTCTGTTCAGGAAGTTGCAAGGTATGAATTCGGGGCTGAAATATCTACGTTTGAGTTGCCAACTAAATCTTAAGCGCTGTTTAGAGCACTACGTGTGTTTAGGAGTTCGTTGCGTTTTAGGAATTTAACTTACTTGTACGATATGCGTGGAATGAACAACTAATAAGTTGCGCAATTTCGTGAAGTTTTCTTACTCGGGTAAATTCTTTTTTGATAAAACCAATCAGTTGGCACCTAAATGAGGCAATTTTTATTAAATTGATTTGGTATTCCTACCTAATTCCGTATGCAAAAAGCCAGAGGATATTTAATATTAGACTCCAAAACATTATCCAACTGCGTCGAGCCAGATTGTCACAAATCCTGCCGGGGCTGCAGGTTGTTCGAAAGAGATACCGTGGCTCCGGACACAAAGGGCTAAGAAGGAACATTGGTGGTTTCTAGTCAGTAAAAGTCTGACACTCCCTTCTGGTCCGCTCAGAGCGGGAGGTGTCATTTGATGATTTCCGAGCCTCCGAAAAATTAAAAAGATTGTCACAAATATAAAAGCAATTCGACTTGAAGAGTAAACTATCTTGTTCAATTTAATTTTAATAATTTATTTTTTTACTCAAAGTAATTGGTAAACATTTTGCCCTCAATTTTAGCCAACATAATAACTGTGCTTAATATTTTCATAAACTATTTTTGCAAATTGTTTGCATTTAAGCAAAAAGGCATATTGTTGGAAGCATATTTTTTTTCAATATTTTTGTTCACTTTGCAGTATTTAATTTTATTTGCAGACCTATTTAACGTAGAAAAAGTTGTAAATTGTAATACTAATTACAAACCCACTTGGGTTTGACATAATAAACGATTAACTTTGATACTGCACATTTACTGTTAGTAAAACCCAACAACCAGCTTTGATACCTCCATATTTTATTTACTTTGTTTTCCTATCCCATTGTTTCAATACCTACACAATACTTTTATTGCATCCCACATGTACCTAACTATTCTTAGTTGGTAAACTTATAATTCGATCATATGGACCCCCTGTCGGGCACAGAAAAATAAGTGAGTTAGGAGAGAGGAAGCATTTGTTAGTTATATAACATTACTTAGCAAAATACTGTATTATATAATGATGTAGGTATTTTCTGAGATAAACTAATAGCTTTTATATAGAATATAAAAAGGTATCTCTTCAGTGATGTAATCATCATCATTTTCCTGATGAACGTGTTGCGCTGACCTCAAATAGAATGGAACAAGGGCTCCATTCTACCCTATGTATGCTCAAACCTTTAAAACTACGCAACGGATTTTGATGCGGGTTTTTTTAATAGATAGAGTGATTTAAGAGGAAGGTTTTAATTCTTTTCACCCGTGCGAAGCTGGGCGGGTCACTAGTCAAATATAATTTAAAGTCTAGAGCATATAGGTTATGTCGACTTTATAAGTTAAATACTCAGATAGATGTTCTTTTTCGAATCAATCCAATCCCTGTAAAGCAAAACTAAACTCAAAGCAATTGTCACCATACAATGCACTCATATTTCAGAGAGAATTACAAGTACGAGCATTGGAGTCATCGACATCGTTACGCCGCCAGCTGTATATGGGCTCGGCCTAACCACCGGCCGCCGTGTAAACGACCCGCCGAAAGCTTTCAACTAGTTAAGCGCTTTGTGTTTTATAACAATTGCGAAGATAAAGGCGGATCCAGTTTTAGTTTCAACGTCTATTGTCTCACTAATGCAACGTCAAAACACACCACCTTTCTCAAAGGTCATTAAACGGTCTAAAGTCAGGGAACCGCCCTTCTCATTTCGTTTGTACGCGTGATATCCATTTGTTTAGCTTTTCCCTGTTGATATAAATTGATGTGCCAGTTTCTTTTGTTTTTCAAAGTATTGTTATAGCAACAATTGGTGTTATAAGTACAAAAGCATGTTATGTGTCGTTGTATAATAAGAAAGTTGAAAGTCATTCCTTGTGTGAAAAACAAAAGCGGATTCGGTTGTTTTTTATCTAATTTGTAGTTTCAATATTTATAATATGATATTCATTCTTATGTTTTCGGAGGTGAATTTGGGTAAGCAAGCAGACAATCCAATTCAAAGTTTGGTGAGCACACAACAAGTCCTAACAGAATAATCTCCCTGTTTGAGTTCCATCTAATTGAACATGTTACGTAAGTAGGTCCGTGATTTTATCTGAGTAATGAATGAAATATTCAGAGTCGGTGTGGCGCACACGAGTGCTGCTAATTGTTTTCTGTGTTGGCCTACAATTAACAAGGGCCTATTCTAGTGGGCGGTGCGGTCGGAGCGAGCCAAGCCTCCCTCCGCGGCGACGAGACCGACCGACGGCAATTTCCGTTGCAACGCCGCCTGTTAACGCCACCTGCTGCCTACTTAAAATAACGAACAAAGTTACATACAAAAAAGAAATACTCTTACACAAAATTATTTCATAAACGACGTATTTCGAGTCCGCAGCGGCAGGTGTAACTGGGACGCGGCAGAACGCTGGCTTTAAAGGAATTACGCTGAGCCGCCTGCGGTACAGAATTACAGCTGCTTCAGTCAAGTCTGGATTATCAGCAAAAAGCTAGTTTATTGAAGATTAGCCTTGTATTTTCCCCCTCTTTGCTATAAAACACAAGAATTTTAATTTTCTGTGTAAACTGTATTTTAACAGATTATTATAAGGCAAAGCGTACAAATCAAGTGTTAGACGATGTATATTCTGTGGTCTTACATAAATAGAGCGTACCCGTTGGCATCGTGTTAACATTCACGCCGAGACAAATCTGTGCAACAGCTGGCGTGTATTAACTAGAAAACAGTAACTCTAGCCAACCGCCCGCCTGACTATAAGTCAAAATAAACATAAATATGATCTTACTAAGCTGCCTCATTTAAATATACCACTAAGTACTGAGATATTTCTTATTAAGGCTTCAAGATTACAAATTCTAGTACAGTAATAACGGGTAATTACCATCAAATCATGCACGGTTGTATTTCAGCTAATAGAATTAGTTGGCGCCGCAACCATGATCGTATCAGACTACAGTATCGTTGTAAATTTCTATGAATACCGGAACAACACAAATTACAATAAAACCTAACAACCTAACTAAAAATAAAGGAAAATGCTACATTACTTGGAAAGCAAAACAGTGGTTGTATTCAGAAATCACATTCCCGGTACAAAATACCCGGTGCTTGGTACATGCTCACAATTTATTATTTATGTTCAGCGCCTTATATATCTAACATTATTGAGACTTCAAGGTAGAACGAAGACACGTATCTCAGTAAGTTATAAATCATGTAGCCGTGACACGAAAAAGCCTAAGAATTATGTAGAAAGGGGCTATTGGACGTGGCTTCAAGCGAAATGTAAACAACGGAAACAAAATTATACCATACTCTGCAGGCACACGTTCGGCCTGGAAATATAGTGCCTTTAATATTTTACAAAATTTTGAAGAAGCCTCAACCTAGTCAAAATTGCATAATGCTTTGCATTAATTGTTCTTCTAGTTACTGTTCATCTGAACCATCTACGAGACGAAATCTAATACTTAATCAACGAAGATTTTACTATGTTTTTAAAGTTAGTTATATGAAAGCTAAACGTCAACATCTGCCACGTGATATTATTAAAAAAATATTAAACTATTTAATCGGATTTGTAATCGAATTTTGTTAATACTTTCAATGGTTTTTATGTTTTTGCAGAGACCTTAATCTTTTTCTTAAAGTAAAAATAACCTAAATTACTCCTTAACATTAGGTATCTCCCATAAAAGTCCTGTCAAAATTGATCGAGCCGAATCGCAGATTAGATGGAACAAACAGATAGACATACCGACAGATAGGTATGACGGACAAAAATTTAAACAAGTTCTTGATTGTTATAAGCATTGTATATATTTCCATATGCATTCAGTAAAAAGCTGCTATTTTGAAAGACACTTCAATTATTTTGACGAGTATTTGTATAGACTTATTTGTATAGAATTTCAGTTTGAAACACTCTGAAACACCACTTCACATCAACCTAGGCGGTCTAGTGTGACCCTTGTTACTCTGAAGCAAGCCAGGCTTTCACGGTACGATGTTATCAGTGTACCTACAGGTGGAAGCTTCCATTCACTTGCCTAATCCCTTAATCACCTTCTACGACACTCAAGGGAAGACGTTACATGGCATATTCTAAGCGGGACCATATGACATGTCACTTCCATTTCAACACGGTGGCATTAAACGGAGGCACTTATGGCTAGATAATAATCAATGTTTAGGTTAAGATGCGCTTGTCTAGGTTGGTCTGTGGATGGATGACTACCCTTTACATACTGAGTTTTCTCGGTGCCTCGATAATCACGTTAAGCCGTGGGTCCCGTTACAGGTAGTCAATGGCCCGAATGTCTGAGAATCAGCCTTCCCAAAGGATATCATTTTATTCAGTACAGTATTTATTTATTTGTAATTTAATTTATTTGTTATTTGACTTATTTGATTTATTTGTAATTTATTTGATTTGCCTTTTGACTCATTTGTAATTTAATTTATCTTTATTTTGATTCATTTGTTTTTAATTTAATTTATTTTAACTTAATTGAACTGCTTAAAGTCATCGAATTTGATTTATGTAATTTCAATAACTTAATGTAATTGTTAAATTCACCGAATTGTTAACTTAAGTCGGAGATTTCATTTTTCGTTCAAAAAGGTGGTTTTTTAAAGCAGTGTATCTCATAAACCGTAAATAATTTTGTCAAACAAAAAAAATATGACATTTTCAAGACCTTTTCGCATACCGTGATGGAATTCAAAACATAATTAAACATACTTTAATGCACGAAAAAAATCTTCAAACATACCTCTTAACAAATTTTAAAAGCTGTTTATCTCTTCATTAACAAATATAATTATAATTTAAAATACACCATAAAATTTCAAATGCTAAACTGCATCCAGTGATGGATTGTTTTTTTATTAAATAGTTAATTTCTAATTTTATACGATTTTATTTGCACTTTTGCTGCACTTTTGCTCTTGCTGGCAGTGTATCGCTGATCACTCTCACGCACAGGTAGACGCTATGCTAAGCTCCTCCCACTCGCTCAAGGTCGTTGGCGTATATCTGGGCCTTAATTTTAATTATTATGTCATAGGAGAAATGTCCGACGGAGGGTTAGCCTGGTGATCTGTAATACAGGTTCTACCTAAAACAGACACCAGTCTCTATGTAGTTACTATTTTGACGTTGTATGATTTATGATGATGAGAGAAATAAAACAAATTATAAAAAAAAAAGTACTAACTGGGGTTGTGGAGGTCAGATAGGCAATCGCTCCATGTAATATACTGGTATTTAGCTGTATCTGATTAGACTGGAAACCGACCCCAACATGTAACTTGGGAAAAGGCTAGGCAGATGATGATGAAGGCATTAAACGACATAGCTACACGAATAAGGTAAAAAGGCAACCGTTAAAAAGAACAAAATAAACATAAGAATTCCAACAGACGATAGTGTGTGAAAATGAGACGGTGTTCCCAAGTATCAACTTAAAATTCAGTTTACTCGAGTAAAAGCTTCTAACTTTCGCATCAGCAAACCGTGAAACATTACATTGTAGTATGGTGTGTAGATACATCCGTGTCTCGAGTTGTCGTAGTGTCGACAGTTTCAACTACACTGCCGGTAGTTAGCGCCACCTGCGTTGTACGAGATACATGGCTCGCTTTATGCCATCATAACAATAACATCGCACCGCTTTACCGCCCGCCGCCCGTAATACAACGTGCAGCCCACGGCTAATAGGATTACCTAATATGAACACCTCGTCATTCCTCGGAACGTTCTAATTAAAACTTTAACTTTAACTTACGACTTCCCCAATGAAACATTGTTACGATTCAGAAATAACGACGGCCTGATTTTTTCCAATACATTAAATCGATATAAAATGGCAAAAGTACGTCAGGAGGGAAAATTTATTCAATAATACAGAAGATAGGATTAACTGGGCTTGATAACGCTTCGCTTGAGCCGAACTCATCTGCGGCGCTATAGCATTTTTTGAGCCTCTGAATTTCATATACACACAGACTTACCACGTCAATTGGCTTCTAAATCTGTTTTATATAAAACTCTGTGTTTGTTTTATAGATGAAGATATTAATTTTGACCTTGAGTAAAGGAACTAAGGCTTACACAGAAATACGAAACCCTTGTAAGACTTAAGTTACATACGTATACCGAAGTGATAGTCAGCGACAAATGACAGCGTTTTACCCTGAAATAAAACGCTTATTAAATACCTACCTTATTTGAAGCTTAAATATAATGAGATAGGCCTATCTGTTTTCCGCTCGTCTTACCTCTCTGTCTACCCTAGTAGCTCCCTCTCGCTCGCACACTTCCATTCACTCATTCACTCCTTCACCGGCGCGGCCGCTCGGCTCGCTCTCGTCATTGTGTCGAATTATACCAGGCAGAGGATAAAAGTTAAGCTTCAAATAAGGTAGGTATTTAATAAGCGTTTTATTTCAGGGTAAAACGCTGTCATTAAACACCTGACCGTTATTTGAAGCTTAAATATAATGAGACCTGTTTGTTATCGCCTGGTGGAGGAGGACGCCAATGTGAAGGTATGCACGTCCACACGCTGAAGGCGCAAAAGGTAACAATGAATGTTACAGTAAGTGTGCGAGACTAAGTAAATTTATTCAATCACCATAAAAATATTATGAACTTAGAAATTGTCATATTTATGAACAAAATAAATAAAATGTAGTAAACTTCATAGATTCGATTAAATTGGGCGAAAACAATTTGAGATCCCAGAGCTAACAGGGGCCTGAACGACTTCACGCCTATAGAAGCGACGGAATATTATGTCACCCGACCTCCAGGTATCTTGTGACAAAATTTCGTCAACCGAGACGTTATCGGCCCAACTTCTGGAAGCGACCACTGAGCGGACACTACCGGGAGCTGCAATAATACCAACCTCTGATAGGAGAGATTTTACCCAGCCCGCAATTACAGTACGTGATGCTGCCTTATGATCACCTCTCAAATTCACAAATAAAGAATCATTATTTAGGGAATTACGTTTTTGATTAAACAACTTGATACACTGCTTCACCCAAAACACCGGATCGAGGTTTTTAGTATTTTCATTTCTTAGTAATTTCCAGCCCGATTGCCCGAAATCAGAACGGTCAGTTTTAGAGCCAAATCTGGGCCATAGAATGATGTGATCAGTATTGTCAATGTAATGCTCTTGATTGACTGCCAGAAGGGTCAGGTCATGGATACGTCTACCAGAAACCAAAAGCAGCAACATAGCTGTGTGTCTTGCGGTAGCAAAACAGTTATTCTCGCTAAATTCATATGAAGACAAAAAGGAAATGAGAACATTGATATCCCAAATAGTTATCTTATGGGGCACAGGCTTTCTTAATGCAATAGATTTCATAACATGCTTAACCAGTACATGAGCACTTAAGACTCCCGATATTTCGGTATTACAGAACTTAGACGCCACAGATTTGTGTAAAAGTATAGTATTGTATGATAGGTTTTCATTCAAATATAAATCGGCAAAAAAATTTGCTAGAATTGAACCGGTTGGGCGGTATGGATCCGATTTCTCTTTTTTTACACCATCCTAACCATCTATGCCATGCGGCTTTGTATGTATTACGTGTAGAGGGACGCCAGGACGATGAAAGTAGGTCCAGTTGGGAACGGTTTCAATCATTTAGGCTATGAGACCACCCCCACATACTTCTAGTGTAATTTCCTGTACTTTGGGAGGCGGAAAGCCCGTCGAGATGTCTACTAGATGGCGGTTCAGATGCCTGATTGTGAAAGGAGCAGCTAGCGCTCGGGATTCGAGATCGGCTCTCCAAAAGACCCGTTCCCACCGAGGCACCACTAACAGAAAGAGGCCCTTGGCCCGGTTGAGATGAGTGAGTACCTTGGGGATCAAATATGGAGGAGGAAATATCCACGCTAGGTGGTAATTCCAAGTCTGGGAAAAAACGTCGTGCAATAGGGCTCATTCGTCTTTCTGGTCCAGAGACGTATAATTGGCCCCACATGCGCATTTTTCGACGCAAACAAATCTATTACCGGACCCCGAATCTGTTGAAAATCAGGTCTGTACAAGCCGGCAAAAGGTGCCATTCGGGCGGAGATCGGTAGCGAGACAGATGATCTGCGTGAGAGTTGAATCTGCCGGGAATGTGATGAGCGGCTAGGTGAATTTGGTAACCGATCTAGAACCTTGAAAATATCGATTGTCAAGCCCATGAGAGCTATTGATTTCGTGCCGCCTTCTTTGCGAATGAAAGCAACGGCTGTTCTGTTGTCGGACTGCCATAGAACCGTGGAACGACACAGATACTGACCCTGGTCCTGTAATATCTTCAGTAATGCTAGAAGTTCCTTCTGGATGCAGTGTATCGATTGTTCTTGTTCGTTCCATGGCCCCGTGAACGAACAGTCGTCTAGTTGTGCTCCCCAAGCTAGGTCCGAGGCATCGGTCGCTAGGAAATGCGTTGGAGGCGCGAAGTGGATCGGAGAAGGACAAGTGTGGTTCTGCAACCACCAAGTTAACTCATTCAGGGCATGTACCGGAATTATGAACCGTTTGGCAACTGGCATTTTGACGACTGTATTCAGAAAAGAGAGGAGTGCTCGAAAGTGAAGCCTGCCCCTTGGTACAACAAAACTTGCAAAGTTTAATAGACCTACTAGGCTCTGCAAAGCCTTCAAATCGAGAGCTCTCTCTTCTAGGGCTGTCGATATCTTGGACTTTAGATCCAGGTACTTTTCCTCTGGAAGAGAAAGTTTACCAGAGTGTTCCACTGAACACCCAGGTAGACTAGACATTGACAAGGTGTGAGTGTGGACTTGTCGAAATTCATCAACCAACCAAGGTACTGCAACCTCCCTACCGTGATTTGGATATGGGTCTGTAAAATCTGTGGGTTTTGATGTACAACCAGAATGTCGTCTAAGTAGACGATTATTCGAATCCCTTGATCCCCGACTCCCGAGTGACTGAGCTACCCAATTGGATAGGGAGGCAAATATCTTGGGAGCCGTGCTCAGACCGAACGGGAGGCACGTCATTTCCATTAATTTTCCTCTGTAGATTAGACGCAGGAACCGTCTGTGAGATGGAGCTACGGAAAGGTGAAAATAGGCCTGTGACAGGTCTATTTTGTACAACCAATCTTTTGGTTGAAGGAAGTCTGGGACTCGATAAACATTTATTAATCTGAACCTGTCGGTGATTACGTAATTGTTCAAGGCAGCTAGGTTGAAGATGGGTCGGTGGGACTCGTCGTCCTTTGGCACAAGAAACATTGTGGACACAAAACTTGGCGAAGCCTTGACAACATCTAATACACCCTGGTGTTGCATTTGGGTGATTATTGACGTCATTGCATTCGAATGAACCGTGCTGAACTGACTTTCGTTCAACGGTGATACTGCAAGTGGCGGTCGATATAAAAAGGGTATGCGATACACTTCTATTATCTTTAACAGATAACTTGGGGCACCCAGTTCCTTCCACCGATGGTGGTAATGAACCAGACGACCCGCTCTGAATGTTCGGGATCGATAATCAATACTTACGTTTTTTGTTCCGGTTGTAATTCTCAGAGGGCGATGCGGCTCGCTTGCGGCTATTCTTGCTGTCCTGCTGCCTTGCCGACCACCTCTGCCTCGAAAGGAACCTCTTGAACCGCCCGAGAATGACGGGCGATTATAGTCGATAATAGAGCCATGCATGACCCTGCGAGGGTCGGGCATTACAGTAACCCTGCGAGGGTTGATTGTAAGCATGGGAAATATGCGTAGGCGCACAACATCCATGAGCGGTACCCTGCGAGGGTACGTTACGTAAAGCCTGCCCCTGCGAGGAGTGGCGTGCGGGCTTGCTTTGACCCGTTTGCGAAACGGAAGCAGAACTGCCCGGCTTTTGTAAAGGCGTACCCTGTGAGGGTACGTTACGTAAAGCCTGCCCCTGCGAGGGGTGGCGTGCGGGCTTGCTTTGACCCGTTTGCGAAACGGAAGCAGAACTGCCCGGCTTTTGTAAAGGCGTACCCTGCGAGGGTACGTTACGTAAAGCCTGCCCCTGCGAGGGGTGGCGTGCGGGCTTGCTTTGACCCGTTTGCGAAACGGAAGCAGAACTGCCCGGCTTTTGTAAAGGCAAGAAGGCTTTTCGAACACCACCTGCCTTCTCTAGTGCTGTGGCTACTGGCTAGTGACTCCGCATTAAACACGTGCTGGCACGACGGAGGGATCTTACGTAACGCGGCTTTGACAAGGGGATCGCGCACGTGGTTTGTAATTCCATCCCTTCTCATCTGAATAACCTCCGCACGGTGACCGCAGGTTAATTGCAAAAGATCGGAAGAAACTTTGAAAAAATCGCCCTTCAAAAATAGCTAGTTAACTTTTTCGTTAATACCCTCGTAAGACAAATCGGAACCACGCGCCCACTGTAAAAAACTTCTGATAGAAGTTTGTAAAGCTTCGCGCTCTTTAAGGATGCAAAACGATAAGGCAGCGAAGGTCTTGCCGGCGTGAGCAAGATGGCATAACGAATCATACGTCGTAATTTCTTCATTCATCTCCAAGTCGATAAAACCGGGGGTAGAATTATAAAGTTTTTGGGTTTCTGCATAACGAACCTCGCACCAATCACTACTATCTAAATGTTGCAAATCCTTTAAAGTTTCAAGAAACTCCCGAGGAGTCTTTGGAATACTAGGTTCTTTCAATTTCGTCTCTTTTCAAAGGTAAAATCTGACTGAGCCTCAGGTGCCGGCACCTCAACAGAATTTACAATCGGATCTTCGTAAAGTTCGCCACTTACGTTTCCATCAACTAGATTTTCATTAAAGTGTACCGCGGCACAGGGCACAGAATTATTGTTGCAAAAAATTAATTTATTTCGAAAGTCATCTACCTGACGTGTTAATTTACGGAATTTCCGGAATCGTGTCGTCGATGCCGGCGTTTGCCCCCCCTTTTTTTATTGCGGTGACGCGGTGTGGATCTGAGTCCGAAGACGACGAACTCGAGCTGGTATAGGATGAGTTACTATTCGACGAATAAGACCTAGCTCGCGACTGACGACGAATACGCGATCGTTTTTTATTGTCACTATTAGCGGGAGCACTAGCACTAGCACATGGGGTTTTCGAGCCTGTATTTGAAACACTTTTGTCACTTTCCATGTTAACACGAGCTGTAAATCTAGGAAAGAAAACCACACAAAACCTAATTAAAGTAAAATATGTAGGTGGGTAGACTGAGTACCAAAAGAAAAAACGTACCGAACGGTAACACCGTTTGATTTTTAAATGATTTAGAAAGGTAAGAAAAGCTTTTTAAACACTTACGTGGAACAGGAATGTATTATGTATATAAATTTGCAAAGATATGCAAAATTAATTTACTGAGTCCTGAGCACGACCGTGCGCAGCGGAAAACAGGACGCCAATGACGAGAGCGAGCCGAGCGGCCGCGCCGGTGAAGGAGTGAATGAGTGAATGGAAGTGTGCGAGCGAGAGGGAGCTACTAGGGTAGACAGAGAGGTAAGACGAGCGGAAAACAGATAGGCCTATCTCATTATATTTAAGCTTCAAATAACGGTCAGGTGTTTAATGAGTAAGTTAAAGCGACGACGTAGAGTTTGTTGCAGTGGAGGTAAACCCAGTTGCGAGGCTTGTTTGTTCTTTAAATTACGTAGGGCTCTACGGCGGTAGACCGCTCTATGTACTGTTGTTCCCGTTAGATTGCTTCCCGTCCAAGTTTCAATCCTGTTTAGGATTCGAAGTTGCGGACGGCATACGATTTGTTTTGACGTTTCCGGATGTTCTATCTAGTGTAACATTTACACAGTTCCTACTCATACCGAAATCTGTTTCAAGTAAGCCTCATTACCGTTCGTATTCGCTTACATTACATGTTAAACAAGCTTTGTGAAATTAAAACTCTGTGAGCACGTTTCGGCGTACATCGTCCTTCGTTGAATTGAATAGAACCGTTCATCGGGCACGATCCGCTAAATAAACAAGGAGCATGCAGAGTACATACACGTACCTCATACCTATGTATGTACCATCGCGTACAATAATGCATGGGAAGTTCAGAAAAAATACCGTGTGAAGCAAGAAATGACGCCACCTGGCGTAAATAAGTACTCGATTAGCAACATTGATTATATTGTTGATGCTACACTAACTAGAGGGCGCTCACGCTGTATAAAATGTTCATGTAGTTTCTTTTTTCTGTTTAAACATTCAAATAATTTATAATCAATTATTTCTATTATATTAATTTATTCCTAACTACCTACTATGTTTGTTTAAATTGAATATTATTATCATTTTATAACTATCTGATTTTAATTATCTATGTTTTAGTTTTCAAACTTGAGGGTAGGTCGAATATGAATTCATAAATAAATTTGTAGGTAGTAGAAATAATTAGATTGAAGATTTAGATGAGTTATGACTAAGCTCAATTGATTGTTCGCTAAGTTTGTTTCGATTACCTCATTCGAGTGTGTTTAGCTCAGTTTAATTTTAATTTAGGTGAATTAACTTATTTCATCAAAATGAGTACGCGTTGTAATATTGTTTTCAAGAACTCAATTAACTGATTTGCAAAATCAAGGCAAAAACTTATCGACACTCGAAACTTGTCGACTTATCTTATTGTTAACGTAAGTAGTTTAGGTTTCAACATTTTTATAAGAAAAAAAAAATGTTTTATTTACGATTATACTACTTAATAAATAATCATTATTGCGTATTATATATTTCTGTTATATTGTTTTGCAGAGAAAAACAGTTGTTCTATTGGTACGACGATTTGAAGACGAGGGTTCTTTGCAACACCATCAAAGAACTAGTAGACCACGGCTCATAAACACATTACAGCGTCAAATCGTGTTACGAGAGTATGAAGAAAATGGATTCCTGCCGATGACCGACTATGCTGCTTTATATGACTCAAGTGTTGACAATGCCCGTCGTGCTCTTAAAAGTGAAGAGCTGCATTATAGGAGGCATGTTGTGAAACCCTGGCCCACAGAAAACCATTAAAGGACAAGATTACAGTTCGCTATGGATCATGTTAACTTTGATTTGAGTAATGTTTTTTCATCTTCACAGGTGAAAAAACTTTTAAGTCCAGTGAACACGGACGCTTATGTTTGTGGTGTAGAAATATTACGTGATAAACAAGTGGTTATGTGTATCCAATATGCTGGTCATATTGCAGTGAACGTGTGGGGATAGATAAGTGTTGCCGATCAAGGATTTATATTTTATAATACTTAAAAATAATATTACTTAACTTTAGTACTTATTATTTATATTAACTGGATACCGGGTTATTATAACCTATTACATGACTTACGTATTTTTAATAACTAAAAAAAGTCAAACAAAATTTTTTTTTGTTTACATTACTTAAGAACCTTTTCGTATGTTTTTGTGCAATTGTATAGCTGTTATCCTACCTATTTAATTCATTTAATTTAACTTTTCACTTTTGTGATAAAATAATCCGGTCTCCTGTTTGTCTTTGTTGAGGTTACAAAAGCTTCAATCCTCTTTCCGATTTTGGAAACGAATACTTAAGCTATGGCCTCAATAAGAAGTTTTATATAATATAATAATGTTGAACGATAATAAATGTCTGTTTTTGAATAATAAACTGTAAGAAATAAAATTTGTGTGTCTTTTTGTTTGTCTCCGTTCATCCCTGTTGCTAACTGACTACTAACTCGAATATTATATTTTTGAATGCTATGCGCACTTATTAGCTTAATGAAAACGGTTAACATTTCCATTAAGAACGGTCGCTTTTTAAGGCGGGGATTGGGGGGTGGGAGGGGGGGAAGAGGGCTACCCCCTAGTACCACCCCCAAATCCCGGAGCCCCATGGTTATGGAGATATCCATGGTTAAAGTTTTGAGGTTAGAACAGCGCTAAAACGCGAAACAGGTCAAAATTTTGCATCTTTTGACAGGGGAAAGGTGAGGGGGGGTGGCCACTGTGCTCTGGCACCACTCCCATGTAAAGGCGACGCACCATTCTTGAGAAAAATTCATTTTTTGGAACCCAGTCGACGGAGCCCCGCTCCGCGGGGCTCCTACTTCTGGGTGGTTTTTAAAAAAAATAACCACGAAGGGGATGGCGGGGTCTATTCGCTCGCTTCGCTCGCTCATTCGACCCCGCCATCCCCTTCTAACCTAACCTGTCCGTGTCGGGGTGCCCCAAGTCCCGAGCTCGCTTCGCTCGCTCTTTCATCCAAGTTTTCCTAGTTACGTGTTCGGTACCCTACAAACCTAACCGCCCCGCTGTTTTTGGTATTATAATACAGCAACAATTATTATGCACACTCTTAATACATCCAAAAATACAACAAAAAAAAATTTAAAAAAAAAAAAAATACTGTTACTTGACAATTTGCAAAAAGCTTTCTAGTAATGAGTACTATCTACAAAAAAAAAATGAACTTCCTAATCAGCCGTTCTTAATGGAAATTCTATCCATGAAAACATTCCTTATGGTTTCTTTCGTGTTTTTTTTTTATCATTGAACTTCTCACTTAATCCAACCTAATACGTGTTTCCTAACTTCTTACTTACCTAACCTATTCCCAAGTCAAAGTTCATTTTTTTCTATATCTCAACAGAATAGTTTACATTTAGTTAAGACTAAGTTATAAAAATCTACCTCCTTTTTATTTCACCTACAGGTGACACCGGGTAATTCGGATATTGTCATTGCGGGTTAAAAAACTTTAAAGGTTTAATTTCTTATTATTATTTAAGTAGGAATTACAAATAAAATTGCTGTGAGGTAGAAACAGAAATAAAACTTATGCCACCTACAAGTGACACTGGGGATTGAAGAGTTTAATATCACAGTTGTGCAGAAACCAAACGCCATCTATTAATTATTTTCGAAAATTTGATTTCTACCTTCACAGAAAAATAGGCCCTAAGGTATCCATGCACTTTTGTGGGCGACTGTACAAAGTAAAGAAATAAAGTGCCCAGTGATGGCGTCGAAAGTATAAAATGCAGATAGCCGCTCCACTGAACGATAGCTGTTGCACTGAACAGAATTTTATTGGCCCCTTTATTTTGTGAGCAGAAAAGAAACGTCGCGCGGTCCCCCGTTCACTTTGTTTACTCACTCCTCTTTATAATGACGGCGGCGGTTAGAACAATGTTTTGATTTACGGTCCCTCTTTCTATAAATTGAAAACTTTAGTGGCTACCAATGTACCTGTATGTGTCTGAAAATGAGCAAAGGTAGATGTGACTGGCGGTTATTATTGGTTTCAGGTAAAATAGAAAAATAAATAGATAGCCTATTCCCTCTCAAATACAAGAAGACTGTGTCTCAGCAGTGGGAACATAAATAGGCTGATGATGATTATGAATAAAGAAATATGTAAATACCGGAACCAAAAGTAAGCACAATGTTGATTATTACAATGACTCATCGCTACAGTTAAACAAAAGCAATAAAAACAAAACAAAGTTTTGATAGCGGATTTGTTTCATAAAACAGCCACTTTAGTGACCAATTGAACGGCACTTGCAACGAAACAAAGAACACTGACCGTTCAAGTTTGAAAACTATTACCATAATAACACGTTGCCGGCAACCGCGGCTAGCCTGAGGTTAGCTGCATGCAATTATATTTCAATATTAATTCACCCTCGCATTATTTACAAGAAAGCAGGCAATTAGAAAAAGTAAAAAGCATTATAAACCTTATTTCGCAGCGATATTATGTTGCTATCTTCAGAAGGAGTAGCTGGTCACATTTACATAAAATGATAGTAAAAGAATGCATATTGCGAGTGACCATAAATAACAGGTGCGGACAGGATACGGTGTAGTTACCTTTTCTCACGTTCCCACAATATTCAGGAGGTTTTATTTCGTACTTTCCTACTCGCACGATTTGCACCGTGCGTGTTTGCTACCTTATTGTTTCAATTTTGAATATTGTTTGGAATCAATTACTGGGTAGCACTATTTGTTTGTTTTGTTTTTTATTTTCATTTTTAAATGCTGAACTAGAATTGGAAATGACAGTAATAATAATAAATGTGTAAATAATATTTTTTTACACATTTATTATTATTTTGTGTTGGTATAGTAGTCGCAAGCGCGACTGCTGAGCATGAGGTCCTGGGTTTGATTTCTAAGTGGGGTAAAATTATATTGGGTTTTTCCATTAGGAATTTGTCAGCAGCAGTCACTGAGATTTGATTTGTATCCGGTTGATGATAATGGGGTTCCCCCTATTACATGGGACCTAAACATAAATGGTGAAATGTGGCTGTGCTATTGAGTACATGACAATGATGATGATGTATGATGATGTACAATGGACCTCTGGCTATTGCGTAATCCTTCGAGGAAACTTCATTAACATTGCTAACTGTACAACCCAATAACATAAGAGAAAAGTAAAATACTCGCACACTAAAGTAATTCTTTAGATCATTATTACCCCTTTTATCATATTGTATTTGTAGCCCGTCCATGGGTTAATACCATAGAAATGAAATGAAAATAATGTTTGTTTCTTCGTACCACGAATACTTACCCGCAGATGTTTTGTTAAGGGCGGCGAGCGGGCCTCGGCTCTATTTGGCTAATGGATATATCAACGAGATTGCTTCCTAACACAAACGAACTGGTCGTCTAGTTAAAAATACCGTGTGTATTTCCACGGACGCTAAATTCAAAGCGGTATCCGAAGTTAAATATTTGTACCGTGTTTGGAAACAAGATGAGTATCGGTCCCATGTACCTGAAACTAAATGGAGAATTTCAAGCAGGCTCGATGTTCGATAAATTAAAATGTCAAATAAAATCTGAATATCACGTTTAGAATGACAAATCACTATCGGATCTATGTTTTTCATAAAAAATATTCAACAATATTTTTGAGTTCAATGGTGAACAAAGTATTTAGTCCTTGTCCTAGATTTATCTGTAAACAGTCAATAAGCAACCTTCTAATTGGCCTGTAAACAGTTTTAAATAGGTTATAACTTATGACAGTAAAGCCATTTAAAAGAGGCCTTGAAAGAGAGGTCGAAACAGCAATTATACAAAGGAAAATTCTTAATAGAGTTCTGTTGCACAAACTAATTAATGTCAGAGAACAAATAAAGAGTTTAATATCCGCACAAACGACACGACAAACATTCCACAACAACATTTGTCATTTATTACCCGAGTCAATAGTAAAGTCGCTACGAGGAATTACTGCTCATATTAAACTTCTAACAATACTTTCAACTAGATATTTGATTGATATATATAAGGTCCCATTAAAATAGGTGGACAAATTTTAATATAACGTTCTGAAATAGGTTAGACCTAACAGACCAAACATTCTAAACAAAAAAAAACATTAAATAAACTGTTTTTTTTTTACTTAAAATAATAAATTGCCGGCACTCTAGAACAAACTCATCCTTTAGGAGTAGGTACATAAATGCGTTTTTCTTATTATTATTTTTACCATCGCCCTTATTTTGGTGGTCTGAATGATTTCTGAAATTTTGTCCACCTATTTTAATGGGACCTTATATATATCAACCGTGTAGATGCGGGCCAGTGTGTGTTCTGTTTTGTCTGGAATTCAACCAATCGTTTAACCACGGCGGCGGCGGCGCATTCCGTGACCCAATATTTTGCGGCTCAACCACATCAAAGCACATGTCATTGTTTCCTTGCGAAAACTATAAAAATCAAAATCAAAGCATTTATTTCAAGTAGGCCAATTACAGGCACTTTTGAATAGTCGAATTAAACTAACTGCGGCACTCAGAGATATCCAACGATTACTCAAGCTGCCACCCAGCAAAGGCCTGACATACTTTTGAATGACAAAACTGCCAAAAACCACACTATAGGGACATTAATTCCTTCGCTCAGACTTTTTCAGGTTGTCATATCACTATTGTTAGAGAATCCTACTGACATGATATCCAGTACCAATTACAAAAGATCTTTTCAAGAATTAAACGAAGCAGTATAGAAGTGGTTTTGACTTAAATCCATAAAACCAATTAGCTTACCGAACGCAAAAAGTAATCGATTTATGAAGACGTATTCGTTTTCTTCTCGTTCTCCTTGTATGTTTACATCCTGTAATTTTTTTTTCCTTAGCATACACTGTCCCACTGCTGGGCAAAGGCCTCCCCCATGACATTCCAAGTTGTTTTTACATTTTGCCTTCTCCGTCCAATCCGTTGAGAATGAGTCCAGATCATCACGCCAGCGTTTTTTGGGCCTGCCTCGGTTACGTCGGCCGTCTTCAGGCACCTACTGTGTTACTATCTTCGCCCATCTGTCCGGCTTCATCCTTGAAACGTGACCCGCCCAGTCCCATTTTAACATGGCAGATTTAAGGCCAACATCGGCGATGCCTGTCTTAACACATACATCCTTTTTTTTTTTTTTTTTTAAACGTAGCCCCACACTAGGAATTTCTCCTGTATCGTGAACATTGAAACTCACATACACAAACACGCCCTGACCCAAAACACTTGTTTATACAAATACTTGTTCCGTGCGGGGATCGAACACGTAGTGAAGCAGTCAAATCGCTTAGCCACTGCGCCAACCGTGTCGTAAAGATCCTGTAATAACACATACGAAATAAATAAGCTATTCGGTCAACGTTTTATTCCAGTTGCTAAAGCCGTTTCACAGTAAATCCCTAACATAAATAAATAAACGATTCAAACTCACAGCACCACTTTTAGGATCCCTATGTTGTTAGTTGGTCGCGCCCACGCCTAAATTAAATAAAACAAAAATATTGTACGAACTCCACAATTTGTACCAAAATCAGAATTTAACCTGTGATATTTCAGCCATAAATTATCGCATATAAATCTAGATTCCTAAGCTATTCTCATATATGTAATACGAAACAAAGAGCGAAAGACAAATATTGGTACAGAGTCTTCGTAGATGTAACGTTCGGGAGCTCGATTTAGAAAACGTTTATTAGTACGAGGCTAAACAGCGATAGGGATGTGAACGGGTGAACGTGACGAATTCAGCTGAAAACGCACGTAGACAATTAACCCAGGGCTGACGTCTGCAGTGATACATGAAGCGAGCCCCCAAAGGACGAAGGAAATAAAGCGGACCCGAATAAACACGGACTTCATACATTTTCTTACCTTTTTCCCCTCGCTTAACGAAATTGGACGGAGATAATGTTCGTATTTGTATCAGAAGTTGTCTTAAGTAAGTTGCCGTTGATCTAGAAGCTTAAGCTCCCGGTTTAAACACAGATGTTTGGGAACTACGCCGTAGATGCGGGATTCGTTATACGAGTTTGTATATTTGTATACGAGTATGTAACTCCATTCGCTACACTTAACAAATCTTGTTAATGTCATGTCCGTTTTTAAAACATCCTTATTTATACGTCTGCATAATTGAAACACTCAACAACAGTAAAAGCCATTTAACTGTAAAATATCTGCTACTTAAACTTATTAAAGCAATAAGTTTTTGCCGAGGAAAAGTGTTTTAAGAAGAAGCACGTGTCGCAGCCAAAATTTTAAAAGAATTTGGGAATTTCCGTAACATAAATCTTCGTAGCGTCTAATTACATGGATCCAGCTCTCTCCGCTCTTTTCTGGGCAAACTTATGGCGGCCATGCGTCATGACGTTTTTATGAAAAAATAGCGGCGCATCCCTAAAAGCCTCTATTAGAATTATGAAATAGGTTACTCGAAAAATCTTGTACGTATTTGATTAATTTTGTATGAAGACGTGAGCTTATAAGAATAGAGCGATGAAGTGAAGAGATATTGGTTCAATTTAATGTTTTATCCAGCCTAAATCCTTTTACATTTTAGCAAAGCTGTGCAGTTATTGCTAACGTTATGGTTGAAGGAATACAGTCCGTCACATACAGTTTATATTAGCTTTGGTGCGCGGGGCCGTGCAGCGAAGCGGCTCACTTGAACTCAGGCTGTGTGTTCAACTCTAGGGCTCTCATACGTGGAGAAAAATAAACTGGGCAAATAATAGCCGCCAACTTCAACGTAGAAAAATTATTTCGAGTGCAAAGTTACGAATAGAATTTCAGTTAACAAAAATTATTAATAGATGCAGCTCTCTATAGGATAAACTTTGCTCTCTCGACGGCTGAAACAAAGCTTTCATTCGGTGTTATAATGAAGTTAACTGAAATTTTTAATTTTTTCAATTTACGTTCAGTTCACGGGAGCCTCTGAAAGTTAATAAAGTCCAATTTTTATGGAGAAATCATACAAAATTACATAATAATTACCCAGTTATACAGTCCAGGTACAATTAGCAGTATGAAGTAATTTATAAAATCATCATCTGCCTAGCCTTTACGTCCTAGTATATTGGGGTCGGCTTCCAGTCTAACCGGATGCAGCTGAATACCAGTATTTTACATGGAGCGACTGCCTATCTGACCTCCACAACCCAGTTAATACTAGGTAAGTAATAATCAATAAAGTTATTGAAGTATTTTTTTTATGTATTGTTTTGAAGTAATTTATAAAATATATTAGTTAATTTACCCTGGCATAAAAAGTTAGATTTTCCAATACAAATGTGTGCATAATTGTAAGATTCCTAACGAGATCATTTCATCACAGATGACAAAATATAGGTAAGTACTATTAAGTTCTTCATAATTAATTTATAAAAAACATTTTCCTCCTTCAGTATTTGTGGTATCCGTGGTTGCCTGTAACCGCAGTCAATACCAAAACCGAAACTTTAATGCGGGATCCTGCTTTACTTCAAAATACTACAAATTAATTTAAACAGAAGCTGTGTAGCAACAGAAGTGCCTTTAGTTTTTCGCATTCATTGCTTTCTGAGTTGTGCTTAATGCTCACTGATTTAATTTTCACGAGTACTTGTGGCGGGCTTTCTGGTAGCTAGTCATAATTATAAATAAATTGCTCTTTTGAGTCTATTTACTAGCATAGACAGAAGCATTTTAACTGCAGACCAAGCGCCTGACTTGATTGGCTGAAAGTTCCTCGAATATTATATGAGTTTTATTTAAGTAAGTGAAGCTGATATTTCTTCTGAAAAGCAACGTTATGTTTTCCCAACATACAGTAGCGTTTTAGCGAAACACGTCTTCACAATGTAGCCTTTTGGCTCGCGTGTGCGAACGCGAGCACATTCATTCACTTACAAAAGCAGATTCAGAAATAGAAACAAAAGTTTTTAAAACACTGGCGTCTGGTAGACATTTTTGACAAAGTTTTGAGCTCGGGCACGGTGATAGTCTGCGAGTGACTGCAACACGCCACACAGTGTGACGTCACACGAGGCGCAAAACGACTCACGTCTTTGACTGAGCTCCCTTTTGTCACGTTACCGTATAAAGAATTGTACAGTTTCCAATCTGAATGCAAAAGTATGAACATGCAACGGAACGAATAGAATCAAAAAATCAAACGAGTGTTATATAGTGTAAACAGAAATGCGAGCAATCCTGCACAACTTCCATTGCAAACATGAAAGTTTACTTTCGCTCAACTCCCTTTGAGTTATGTGAAGTTTGAAGTAGTTTTTTACCTAGCTGATTAAAATACGAGAAGTAAGTGTTACAAAATCTATATGCGATAATGATACTTTTAGCCTACATCGTCCTCATAATGGGCAAAGGTGTCTCTGGATGACTTTCACTTGTTTCGATCAAATATAATAAAAGTGTTATTTGATATCCCATTTGATTCTTGTTCTTTTTATCACGTAGATGTATTTGGAACTGCCCGTTTTCAATAATCAAAATCACAGAAATATTCGTTCACTGAGCAAAATATCGTTAGTAAAATGTCCATTCATGCGAAGCGCCCTATTAATTCTTTAGTGAATAGAATTCGTTAGCCACGAATGCAACGTAACATTGCGATTGGCCTACGCAAGTATGGCGGGCCACTTGACCTCCCACAACTGGCACTACTTGCACTACCGTACCTGATTGGCTCAGTTAGCAGTACAAGTTCTCAGGAGCTTTAGAGCACGCGCTCTTTTGTCACAAGAATGTATAAATATTTTCAACACATTTGCTCGAAAAATGCATTTACGGAGCCTGTATACATTGTTCGAAAGTTAAAAATTACGCACTATACAACGGAACGTGCGGTAAAATATGTACTCTCACCTAAGTACCGTGCGGTAAAATAGGTACTCTCACCTAAGTACCTATTTTACCGCACGGTCCATACATACCCCGTTGTTTAGCACCGTTCGTATTCTTTACGTTTTTTTTTTAATTTCCATTAAAAGTAATTCAAGAATTCCACCAAGGAGTTTCACATTACTAGAATAAATAAGCTGACTGAACGAACCTCCTTGGAAGAGCTTTTGTTCAATACGTTTGTCTCACTTTAATACTAAAGAGTAAATGAGATGAAAGTTGTAGTTCTAATTTTCACCACGTGCATGTGGCGCCATTTACAAATGCGCGGCATTTTAATATTAAAACGTCAAAGGTTGTTGCGACTTTCCGACTGTTATTTAAAAACAAAATAATATGAGTTCAAGCGAATCCGATATTAATATGGAATCTACTCCACCTGATATTTTAAATGAGGCGCAAATTGCAGAAAACAGTCTCTTGCCGCCAAAATCGCGAGAGCGCTATTTAATACAATAATTTTATAGCATGGAAGACTCGAAGAAATACTCAATCATTCTCTGAAAATGTTTTGATGGCATAATTCAATGAATTACGTGTGAAGTATAAACCGTCCTCAATGTGGTCAATATAATCAATGTTAAAAACTACTCTAAAAACCAATAATGACATAGATTTAACAAAATACATAATATACTAGCTGACCCCGGCAAACGTTGTTTTGCCATATAAAAAATTTCAGAAAAAAAAAAAAGATGAAAAATAGATGTTGGCCGATTCTCATAGATACCGGATACGCACAAAAAATTTCATCAAAATCGGTCAAGCCGTTTCGGAGGAGTTTGGCATCGAAAACTGTGACACGAGAATTTTATATATTAGATATAACTACACGTATTTTTGAAACGACAGTCAGATGGCTATACAATACAAGCAAGAAATCAAAAGTATTCACTGCAGCTAACGTAGGAAAATTTCTTAATGACGCGCCAGATGAAAAATATTTAGGAACTAAGGTACGTTTTTAAATTTTTTATTTGCCATTAAAAATAGTTTGAAAAAGTTTGTTAGATTACATAATTGTACTGTTTTCTCGCAAATGTGTTGAAAAACGTTGTATGATACACGTGCAGAAATTGGTTTTTACAAACTCGTGACTATGGTAACCCCTCGACTTCGTCTCGGGCTTACATTCGTCTACTCGTTTGTAAAAACCAACTTACCGCACTAGTATCATAAATAACTATTTTCGTAAACTTTGGAAATGGAAAAGCGGTTTTCAAGTCCCTTTACTGCCAGTATAAGAATTCAGCGTTTGCAGTTCGAAGCAAAACAAATGTTAGGAACACATTTTTCTTAGTTGTATTGTGGTGTTTCTGTATTGTAGGAAATATTGACAGCGGATTTTAAAAGAATTTTACGGGCTTATAGGTTTATTTATAGAAAAATGAAATAATAATCGTATAGGTACTCTGTTCTGCATTGATATTTTATAGCTATACACTTGTCTTGGTTATAAATCTAAAGATATTGATAAAATATTTCGTTACATCATCCGTGATTCAATATAAAAATTCTCTCTCCGTCCAATCTTTAACTACAAAGCCCAAAAAGCGGTCAAACATCCAATATGAGGGAATAAATTTATCTCTCGAGAAAACGGTTGAATAAGAAACCCGAAAGCAGCCAAAGCGTCAGTTACAATAACTATTGTCACATTCAATCAAACCATTCAAACAATGTGTGCCCTCGACAAAATAAAACGCGGGGAAGTTGGTACGTAACAATTCCCGGGATCCATACAGTAAAAACAGTGGGATCTCATCCAATTTTGCATTCAATCTACGACCACGAGAATTGCTTCCTCCGAGATGACCCGCCACTTCCACTCGCCGTAAAGCGATGACCTAATCCGGTTTATTTGATTTGGGTTCCTGACTTCAGCCTTCTTTACCAATTTGTAAGAATAATGTCAGATATGGGGACCCACAGCCACTTTGTATTAATTCAAACGATTAAGTTAAGCGTCCTGACTACCCGCAGGCATGCTATTCTGCACTCGCGTCAGCCATAGAATACCTAACTCCTAGAGAGACTTTCAAACAATTAAACTTTTCACCAGCGTCTGTCGTCTATTTGTTGGAGCTCCACCCTCGCCTCACTTTCTTTTTATTTAGAATTGTGATCATTTATACTGATTTTGCATCTCGACGGCTATATAAGTTGAATTAAATACGTGACTTTAGAATTGCTGACAAAATATCAAAGAGATATTCGCAAGTCAGAGTTTAAAGTCTCATTCTGATCCACGATGCTACTGAAACGTTATGTGCCTGACACGAGTTGCTTTGATTCGACTAATTTTACGTCTCACTGAATTAACTCTGCGATTCAGCTACAAAGAACAATGAAAACTTCAATTTGAGAATCTTAATTAGTACGTTTAAATTGCCTTGGGTGAGGCGACGGAAACTTCAAAACTACATAGACATGTTCAAGAATTGTAGTTTTAAAATGGCAAGCGCCAACGACAGCCATTAATTCACAAGTGAAATAAAGAAGTTATCAAGAGTCGCGAGGGTTGGAGTAAACAAGGCCTGTTGTGGGTCATGTGATTAATTTCAGCGAACACTTTCCGGCCACAAATGGCTTGTCAGAAAGTTTATTGCAGTAAAAAGCTTGAGTTTGTACGCGGAGAATGACGCGAGGATTTACACTAATGGCCCTTGAAGTTTCACCCATTAAAACCGAGTATTTTTTACCGAACATTTGGGTATCTATGAAATTTGATATTATACCGCAGATGATATAAATTTTACTCATAAAGTTCTTACATTATGCTTTATATAGCAGGTGGCATGATATCTTCTGTGATGTTATGAGCCGCGTTATCTTTGCGAATGATCTAGCTTTTGAATTCATCTGAATCCAAAATGGACTTAATGAGGAAGCGTTTTCAGGTCACTTTATAGAGGGGACTAATTTGCATATTATCGGGGTGTGGACAGAAGGTCGCGTGACAGTGAGGTCGAATTACCATAAGAATGGGCCAACGAGGTGAACGTTTTGTTAAGGCTCCAACCAATGTCCCATTGTTACACAAGTTTTCTTAACAATTACGCGAAGAAAAAGTCCGCGTCTAATTGGGACGATTCTCTTAACACGGAATTGGAGCAAACCTACAGAGGCTAATGTTTCCAAGTATGTATCTACAGTAACATTAACCTGGTTTAAAGTTACCCAGATAAAGTAAAATTATCGCATAAAGAATTATATTTATATGCTGTTTCATCCTGCCTTTATGTGTTTAATGTAAGTGTCTACTTAACATAAAACGTGTGTGTTCAACGTTGAAGTTGCATGTTTTCTTAATTAAATAGAATAAACCAATTACCAAAACAAAAGAAAACAAATGAATAGTCGTTTTCCTTGTTATTTTTGTCCATTTATTTCTATTAGGTGTGTAGCTATCAGTATTGTCCTTCATTGTCGCGGTGTCACCAGACCGCCAGGTTTATAGTCGCATGCCTCGAGGCAGTTTCCTACCACCAGAAATTTAGGGTCTATAAAATTGATGAACAGTTTCTTAATAGCGTCGACTGACTTCTTACGTTTTTTAATTCCCGATTTCTTGAAATAAATACGAATATATAAACAGCAATGAGGTCACACTGGCGTTATTTGGTTACAGAAAATCAATTTAGTCAAAAACCATTTTTGCTTGGGTCGTCTAAGTGTGGTACGAACAATATTTGCAGCCGAGACGCTATATTCGGAGCTACGAGTGGTGCTGTCGGCATTATTGGAATTTGCGGGACCACCTAAAGGCGGAAGAAACGAATAGATAGCTACGTCGACACTAAAATAATAATATCTTTTGAGAGTCCGCTATTTCGTTTAGTATCAACACAAACTTAATTAAAATTAAGCTGATTTTGATTAAATTAAGGGTAAAAGCCCTTACGCCCTTAAAGGCTAAAGGTTTAGGTATTATATCGATACACAGAAAGCGCTTATCAGTATTGATCGTCGTTATACAGGATGTTATTAGACTTTGTCGGAAACAAATCATTTTGCAAACTAAATTGTAATGTTATAGTCAAGCCATTTTTCTTCCAAAGAGTTAACTCACGTTGTTTTAATATTATTTTAGCACATAAAGGACTTCAAGCTAATTAAAACTAACAAAAGGAAACCGTAGTCACCAGAAAGCCAATTACAAATCCTCGAGTATAAACTTACTTACAATGATAAGTTGTACAACTAATTAAGTTATTTACGAATAACTTATAATAATGTAATTTATGACGTAAGCACGATAATAAAAAACACACCACTTTATTTAAAGTAAGAAGCAATAGAAGTACCTACTTAGTTTGCAATATATAATATGACTGAAACAATAGAAAAAGTAATAAAAACAAATAATAAAACCAACAGCTACTTGAAAAATTCGCAAAACATTCCCTCGCGTAAAGCTTACCCTATATTTTATCAACAGTTTACGAGTACCTATCAATGACTTATGAATACTGATAATTTCGCGTCCTTGTCTTCGCGTGACGCTTTCACGTCGCGTTATCACCGCTCTTAGATCGCTCAACGGGTAAATTTACTGGAGTTGACTTCGAAACGGAGGTGTTTTATCATCGTAGTACTTGAATATGCAAGCGAGGAACTAATATAGTACGCTAATAGCATTAATTTTAGCCGATATGAGCAGTTCTTGTCTAAGTCGTCGGTTGGGGAGGCCCTTGGGGGGTAATAGGGGGTCTGGTCTTAGCTTGGTTTCTCTGGGTCTATTGAGGCTAGAAACAAGCAATGAAATCTTTAATTTAGAAATAACATAACAAATCTTTTTAAATAGTTGTACCTATATTTTATAATTTCTCCATGAATTTTTGGGCACCAGTTTATAATCAATAGTCTAGTATTAGTAGACTAGCAGTAGACTACACTGGTTGACTAGTTTTGAATTAACGGTTTGTATCGAATATAAATCAATGGATTTGGCTATAAACGTATGTAGAGCCTGTGTGTAGAATCATAAACATGGATAAATGAACGGGATCTATTTTTGTCTACTAAATCTAGGTTCTTTGTACCTACATTAAAAGCAACCGAAGAAAGGTTTTCTGATCTCCCACACCGTTACAATACAAGAAACTTATAGTATTTCAAAATCTGTATATATTTTCCCATATTTAAATCAAAGTTATTTTTGTGTCTGTCAGTATAATCGCGTTGTTCTAGTTGTTGTCAGTATAATCGCGTAGTAAAATTACGTTACGCATTTTAATGTCGTTTACACTATAATTTAGGTAGAAAACATAACATAGCATAAAATAACGATAACATAACATAATATTGAATAAAATATTTACTTATTCTTCTACCAAGAATTATGAAAATAAATATTAAACTTACATTTTTAAAATAGACAAATCCTACTATAATAGTATCGGTAGTCGTGAACTGAACATGAGTCTTCACACGCCTACATTCTGCCCCATTTAGACATATTTACAGCTACAGTTTGTTTATAATTCAACATAAACCATAAACCTTACAATATAGAATGACATTAAAGACATCTTTGACATTGATTACAGTGACATAATATGACATCTTTAATTAATTCAACTATGGGTTTGACAAGGATGGTTGGTGTAGGAGGTAACATAATTCGGAGAAAGTACTTTTTTAGTAGATCTGCTATTTAGGTACGGCCAAGAAATTCTAGGATTGATTTTGTGAGTGATGTCTCCCTGTTATCATGACTACGGCTGTCGACCCAAGTTCAAAAATGGACTTGAGTCGGCACTATAAATAGCTACGGGTGCATGAAGCTATAAAACTGTTCGAAGCGTTTATATGGGCTCAATACTATTACTATTCAAATTCATTATTAAACAATCAAAACGATATGGCACGTGTAAGTAATCCAACAATTAAGCCATTAACTCATCAATAAGTATTTTAGTCATTACACCACAAAGGTTACAAAGTAAAAGTATTTATTTATCATTGTTTTTTTTCTAATGGACGCGAGACTTTATCGTGGAGGTACTGAACTTCTATAGATATAAAACGAGTCACGCGATACCTTTAGATACCTGTATTATGAAGGTATGAACATCATTGTCTCTTATCAAGGTAAGGTTCGTTGGAATTTCGTTCAATATCCAAGATATTCTTGAGGTCCAGTTTAATATGACCTAGGCTTTCAGTAATCAGTACCTGAAGGAGATTTTCTTTCATTATCACGGCATACAGACGTTGTGAACGTAATATTATTATCAGCAGATAAGGAAGACGGCCTTGCCCTGTATATGTGAACTGCTAAGAACCAACTACAAAAATACCCGATTATTTTTTATTTCAAGCAAAATCTGGTAGCAATTTTTGCCTACTGTAATGGAAAAATGGTATAAGTTTATGAATGCTAACTCTAATTAGTATGCGCCACACAGCAATATTGTATCAAACCAAAACCAACGTAATTTCGGTGACTCATTTTGAGCAACTCATCTTTCACCGCGTAACGCTCCTGGCGCGTCCTAAAATCTCCTCTTATGACTATGTTGAGAGTACTAAAAGTACCATCTTCTTCATCAGCAAGCTCATGGCACTTCACGAACATGGTACGTTCAATATTAGCTTTCAAATATCGAAGTGGAGCCAGTGTAAAATCAAAGACGTGGAGCGTGAACAAGGAAAACATTTTACTCGCAGAGTGCCGTTGTCTCGCACAAACTTGCCGAAGGAGATATCTGTGTACAAAAATTATGCAGTACAAATCTGTAGCGATTCTACTAAACTTTGCAGTCTCACTTTGCATTTAAGGACGAACTTCAGTTCAGAACGTCAAACAAAAAAATCAACATTTATTACACTTATTTTAGGATTTGTGTCCGGTTGATGATTAAAGGCTCGTCCCCTATATTGTTATTGCCATAAACACAGCTTATTTGAAAATGTGATTCCCTGGTACCAGAGCTACGTTAAAATACCTGTATTTCTGGAGCCAGGAGAAATGTGGGTTCTATAAGATACACCACTGACTAACCTTTTGAGGATTACAACTGTAATGTTATGTGATGTGTTCCAATTCTGAAGTCTGACTCCATAGTTTCTCGTTTTGAAACTTGAGATTTGGATCGAATGAAAATAATCACCTTGAAAGGGTCGAAAAAGGGACGAAATCATTAACTACACGAACAAAGTCGCAAGTTCACGCTAGTACCGCATATTTGAAATGAAAATGTTCCAAATCCTAAAATACAATTTGTCTAAGCGATGAAACGGTTGAGTGAAATTCTCATTTATTTTTCTATTTTCATCATTCAATCATAGCTAAATTTCTAGTTTATGCAAAAGAACGGAGTACCTTCAGAACTTTAATCAAGATATTTACTCAAAAGAGAAATAAAAGATAAGAATCAACGAGTTCTGTAGGTAGGTACTTAGTTTTAGGCGACCAATTCAAATAAATTATTGCTTCAATTTATATTCGGAACACCCCAACCCTACAATATCGTCACATCTAATCCATACCTTTAGCTAAGACCGTCTGACTAACGATTAAAATAGAAAGCTACATTTAGTTCCCAGAAGATGCCTATACTATCCCTAATCCAAAACTAATATTTCCTATTCAATCATCAGATTATTTCTAATAACGTCTAATTTTATCAAACCGACTTTACAGATAACAACATAATTATCGTGCCGAAAAAATAAACCAAAACACAAGCAGGTTATATAGATACAATCATAGTCGTAGAACCTAATTATATTCAAAGGAAAATCGCACCAAAACACATAGACCCACTCACTTCTATCGGGGTAAAAAGTGCTCAAGGATTCAATGGTGCGAAATAGCGGGCGGTGCGGTTGGCGCAGTAAGCGTTATTAAAATTTGCCTACAGTAGCACAACGAGTGCCAGCCAACGAATGAGAAAGAAAGACGAAATTAGCCAATTTTATGAGGTTGCAGACTCGTCAACTTGCGCCTTTGAACATTTTCAAACTTAATTTTTGTTTGAGCCGAACGATTTACCCGATCCGAATCCCATGTTCTGTACATGACTGTAATATTAATTAAAACGCGGTGTGTATAAAGCTTCACTCTTTAATGAGAAGCTTAATGTTCAATTAGTATGCATATTTTCGCGGGAACATGGCAGCCTAAGCAAAAATATCAGAATATTATTGTATAGCCAGTCTATTCCGTAGTGTACGTTAGCTTGCCATATCCTCGTGGGGCAAAGAAAGGGTTAATGCGTTCTGGTGGACCGCGTTGTTAACCCGTATGACCGCCATTCCGCCCAAGGCTGCGTCCGAAGGAAAATAAAAAGGTTATCGAAATAATTTTTGATGTCTGCCAATTGTCATTTACTATACTGCGGGGCTACACTGAAAATGATAGGGTGGCTCAGAACACTCACTAAGCGGCCAACTTCAATTATATTTCGTTTAGAGTTTGTGTAATAAAGCCAACCAACGAACTGTTTTTACGACCTTATACAATATTATAATGTTTTCGTCTTTCTATAAACTCGGTATAGCCCAAATTGAAACTTATTTGTTTTGGAATAAACTAATGTTCCATCATTTTATTTGCTTACGAATCCATAATTCGATTACATAAAATAAAAGAATGCCTACACCGCTCGTATATTTTTTATTTAATTAAGAAGGTCGACAGAAAACGTTTTATGTTTTATTTTTGTAGTTACCTGAAAGCATAATTTTATTTTTCCATTACCGCTGTCTTCTTAATTGCCGTTATTAAAAGATATTGAGTCAAAATAATATTAAAGCTTTGTTAAAAGCACGAATGTTACTAATGGATCACTAATTACAGACACCAGTAGGTACATTATGAAGACAAACCTACTCTAAAAATTTAAATAAAAGTTTGAATTCACTTTCTGCTTTTCATTTCAGTGTCCCAGAGCTATTTTTACTTACACGCATAATATATTATTTTAAAACTGGAATGATAGATGGAACGAGTTTAAAAATGAATAAATTATTTTAATTCTAAAGTTCGTCCGTATTTTAGAAAATGTTAACCCTTAAAATGACGCAGCTTTCGGTCTACTGAATATCTTTTTAAAATTTAACGTCCACAGTTGGAACTTCTATTTCCTAAATTAGCATAAGAAAAATTAAATTTAGAAATGATGGTACCGAGTTGAAAATGTGGCTTTATCTTGTACCTATGTAATATGTACTTTGTTCCTTAAGTAGATAGGAGAATTTCAAGAAAATCTTGAAATTAGTTCCCTAAAAACCATTTGCCTAACAGTCGTATAATGAGCAAAATACAAATCTTATTTGAACTGTTCACAAAGTAGAACATAAACTCCTTACAAGAGCTTAAGTCAAGACGAGACAGCCAATAGTGTAGTAATGGACGCGTTATGAGAGACGAGTATGTACGTGTTTCGGTAAATAGGCGGAGGAATACAATCGGTAGCGAGTTAGCAACCCCTCGTGGAACAATCTCGACGTGTACGACTATATCGCGGGGTGGCCGTCCCCGTGATTTGTACACTGCTTCCTATTTATTCATGCAGTTTCTAGAGACGATTACCTACTCCCGCGGCTCATGAATAAATTTGAATAATTTCCCGCTGAGGTGTAAATGATGCAAGTTTTTGCATTTAAAACTGTTATTAATCACTTTACTTTTTCTGTTGACAAATTGCGGAGTCGTTGTGTTCGTAGTTCTAGTATTAACATTTTTAAAATTCTTAAGAAATGTTGTTTTGTAACAAATGATTGTGGCTGGAGCGGTTGATAAATGTTAGGTACCACGATCGCCATAATAAACGTCACAGTACAATGTATAACTTACTTGTGGTGTTGCGACACGCCATTCGTAAAATGCAAATGTGGAACTGCATACAAAAAGCAACTATTCGAAATGCTCTAATAAAATTATGAACGATTGGTTACCCTTGCGAAATATAAATGCTTGATATTTTTTGTGGCTATGGATTTAACATTGTTCAATTTGTAAAATTATACTCTTTTTGAATATTCAAAAGTAAACAATTTATACTTATATACTTACTTACTTATATATTTTTTTTTTGACTTTACAATATCGTTCTGTAATCATTGATTATTATCATTGCCATTGTCTCTCACCTTGCACTTCGAAAAGCAATATTTTTTCTTTAGCTAATTTCTCAGTATCACTTCAGGAAATTATACGTCAACCTTTCATTATACGTACTTACTTAGTCGCGTACCTCGTAAAGCCCTTACAAACAGACTTACTTTGCAGTCTAGTGTTAGTTCAACTACATTTCAGCAGAACAATGGATGACGAATTGGCGACAAACCTTGAACAGAAAAACCTTACGTCACCAAAAAGGGCACAGCCCACTTCTATCTAAACCCAACTAGATAAGTACTTCCCTAGAGACGGAGGACATTTTTATTTTCTCTTTGTTGCCAATCACATTTCAGCAGCATCGCTATACGTGAAATCTATGCGAATGAAGCCACCAATAAAATACTGTTAATTACCTTTTTTAAAGGCTTGGGTATAATGGATCGCTGCGTTTCGGATTTCATTTAAAAGTCGGGTGAAATTGCGAAGGACGAAATCTCGGATTATAGTTGTAAATTGGAATTGGATCCGATACATGGATAGGTTCGGCCCATATCACGTTGGACTTACTGTCGTCGAGGGTGATCTTTGCGTTTCCCCTTCACCTCTGCCCACCTTCTTTTATCTTTGCAGAATCAGTGGGAATTAATCGTTTGAATTAAAAATAAGTTTATGTCTGTGTTATTGTATTTTAATCACGAATGAAAGAAGAAGATGCGAATTTGATGTACTTAACTTTTTTTTGTAACTATAAAGTTTCAATAATTATATAAATTGCTATAATTCATTGATGTATTCATTTATTAATTACAATAATCTCTTGTTAGGTGGTACGTCAGCGCCGCGGAAGGCGCGGAAGGCGCTCCGGGCGTCGGGGGCCACGTGATGGCTTCCGGCCACCGTAGACGCGGGCCTGTGGACGGTGAGTAATGGGCTAGCTCGCCGTCCGGCCGTCGTCATGACGGCAACAGACCGTGTCGGCGGCGCGTTCGTGTTCCACGCGCGCCTCAAAGAGATGTCAGCAAGGAGGGGCCCGCAAGGGCCGACGCCAGTCGGGGCCGCGGTATTTTGTACTAGATTACGTGGCCTCGGCGCAAGGGCAAAGAAGGAACATGGGTTCGGTTTTTAGTCAGTAGAAGTCTGACACTCCCCTTCGCTCTGCCCAAGAGCGGGGGGGGTCATTCGATGATTTTCCACCCACCAAAAAAAAAAAAAAGGTGGTTCGTCAGCTTTTTTTTATAATGCATGTAGGTATCGTTTATTTGTGTGTATAAGTCACCTAAAATGTTATGAAGGCAGAAAAAAAAACAAACAAATAATTGTATCCAGTATCGATTGCACCAGCCAGTTCTTTCCGAACTTCAACCTAGTTTCCTATTATTTACTTGTTATTTAGTAAAAAAACAATTATCATTTCAGTGCAGCGCACAGCAGTTGACTGGTAAGCGTGTTGCAAGATTGATCGCTACCCTGTGACGTCTACTACCAGGTACTTCGGCCTCGCTAATCACCGAAACGTCCACATGAAGTAATTGTTACCTGAAAATTATACGTACATATGCCTACTGCTTAATTATAGATCAATTATCTTGTAGAGACGTTATATTTAGAGGTATTTTTAGACGTGTTTTGTGACGTCAGTTATGTTTTTTTTTTTATTTAAAATGAGGAGATAGTGGCTAAGTAACAAGCCGCTCCGTGTATTGGTGATAGAATAGGTGTAGTACATCCCAAGTTTCCTCCGTGCATCGGAAAACACGTTAATTAAGCCATTGGACCGGGCTGTCATTGGTAGAGTTTAGACAGTCATTTGAGATAATCAGTGGACCGAAAGCCTCGCAACCAGTCTTACCAAGGGGTTCCGTATTACCCAGTAGGTACTAATTGGATTGTGGAGGTCAGGTAAATACTGGTATTTAGCTTGATCCGGTAAGACAAGAAGCCGACCCCAACATAGTTAGGAAAAGCCTGCAGATGATGATGTTTTTTTCCTTAAAAGTATGTTGAAACCATTTATACTGGTTTAACCCACTGCTTCTTCTCGAGGTCAGTAATAATTAACCCACGGGAACGCAATACCGATATACCCAGGTTACGGTCTACCTACTTGAATACGAAATTTCATTGAGATGGAATAAAAAGGTAAGAGACGAAGGAACGGTGTAATTTTTAAGCTATTGTTTTATATTTATTCTTAACTAGCTTTTGCCAGCGGCTTCGCCCGCGTGAAAATGACGATTTTCCATATAAACTTTCATCCCCTATTTAACTCCCTTAGGGGTTGAATTTCGAAAAATTCTTCCTTATTCCTTGTCTAAATTATAAAGGAAAAAAAAATATTGTTTAAATTGGAAAGGGAACCTTTGTGCAAAATTTCAGCTTTCTAGGCGTTGATGAGTCAGTCAGTCAGTCAGGACTTCTCTTTTTATTTAATAGATTTTTACCTACTATAAAGAAGTATTTATAACTGTTAATGATCACAAATAGTCAGAGAGCGACCATCATAGCTTGACATTTTCGCTCTCAACAGCACCCAAGAGACCTACAATCACATGTTTTATTTGAACAGCACGCAGCAAACTCTCACCAAGCAAGTTAAATTAAAACACATTAGTACGCCGAAGGCAATTGACCCGTTTTGGTTCTAATTATAATGTCTACTTACTCCCTAGACTCACTTTAGTTCATTGTAATCTCAATCTATGTAGATTGCAAATCAATAATTTATACACAATCGCTTCGATGTTGTAGTTAAAAGCAATCATAATACGATTTAAACGTGTTTTCGTATGCGTAAAGCGTACCGTGATGTGGAATTGTGGATACTCGATATTTCGCTGATAGCGGTTGACAATGAGAGATGAATTTATAGTGGCAGGTAATGCTTGTTCGACGTCATCCTTTCACGAGCCAGATTTTGTTGGTGAATTTCCCCGATTGTCCCATTTAATCGTGCTGATTCACTTAGCATTTTGTTCACAAAATGTAGCTCTAACTTCTAATACTATTTTAGTTTTAAGCCGACCAAATCTGACTTTGGCTTACCCTTGTTATTGGATTCGACTTATGGTTTTAAACCATTAAGTTTATGATGGCATCTTGATCATTTATTTGGTCATGCAACCACAATTACGTGCAGAGCTTTTAGTAAGTTATTATTGCGATAAAACATTAAACTTTTATATTTTAATAAACCTAGGCTACGACATAAAACAAATATCGATCAGGTTTCAGCCATAAAGACTAGTGAATTTTCCGCCACCTCAATAATAATAAATTAAACATATAACAGCCGTTCATTGGTGCGTAAAGCAGCAACATGCATACAATGAATGGACACGCGACACTCCACCGGACAGGACATGTCACGACTGGATTTATGGACACCACTTAGTTGCACGTCATATGCTACTGCACTATCGAAAAACTGATTTCAAACAGTTCAACGGCAATTATTATTATCCTCGGCGTTGTTACCCCGACACGACACGCACGTACGACAAACGTTCCTTGTCTTTTTAATGAAAGTTCAGTCGCTAGCGTCCCACAGGATTAGTTCATTTGGACATGGAGTAAATTTACTCAGGCCAATCTAATATGGGTACACGCACGAGATAGCTGCGATCTTATTTAATCTATGGCTTTAATTTCGACCTGGGACCTACGATAATATCTGATTGTACAAGAAAAATAACTACCTAATAAAATGCTTGTTATAGTTTCATTGTTTTCCTTCAAGAACTAATTTAGTAATGCAGAGTTTTCGACCCTTATCAATAGTGTATATTATAAACAATTGCCCCGGAACGTTTATGGTCTTTTAGTGTCGGTTAATGTCCGTAGTATATCTATGTGTGTTGTTAGGAACATCTGCTGCAAAACTCTCCAATAAGGACGACCTCATTGATTGTATCGCAACATAATATAAAGTTAGTTTTTGATCTTTCACAACTAAGTGAAATATCATTTTCAAAGATATCTAGAATTTTCTACTTTTACTTCAAACAGAGTGATATCAGTAAATACCTACGTTAAATGATACCAAAGAATATTTCTATGTCGTTCACTTGTTTATTGTAATCACATGAATCTTTTACAAGAAAAGCCTATTTGATAAAATAAATAACATCTACTTTGGTTTCGTTTAATCTACATTTCTATTGAGCTGTCCATTAGAGCAATTGAAACAAGAGACGACTTTCAACGAGAAAATTTTAAAACTTCCAGAAACAAAATATTTAGGTAAACCTTTTTGTAAGACGCTATAAAAACGTGACAACGCTTTTCGTAAACTTCTTTTCAATAAAAATACGGTTAATCTAAAACACAATATTTCAGTGTTAAGCAAAAAGTGACTTTAAGTATCAAAAAGCAAGACCAAATATCGGAATAAAGCCGTAACATTTGTGCTATCGTGGCATTGGATCACAAAGCAAGTAATTTTTGACAGAGTATGAACAAAATGGGATATCGTGTGCCCCAGAGGCCGGCTGAGAGGAGATATTGAACTGGTCAGGCAAAACGAATAGGTTCGGGATCGGACCAAGTACCGCTATCGACTAAATCCACCTTCCGCTGAATTGAACCTTTCAAGTGTTTAATACATCAACGTTTATTGAGTTACGCTCGTATATCGGTAAGTAAATCGTGTATTATGATATTGAATTGCTGAAAATGGTTCGGAAATGGAGTAGAATGTAATGATAGCGTTTCAGTTGTTGGTCATTGTAATAAAATGCTCTTTCAAACTTTACCGTTATGCGATTCAGCGAAACGATAATTGAAGCAATGACCTGGTCGGGCTGCAAGATTTATAATTTCCTATTAATTGGTGTACTTTCTCGCTATTTTTCTACACAATAACGTTGTTAATTTAATCTTTATTTATTGTGGTTTAAGCTAATTTCAGTGATCGATATTTTGTTCCTAAATTAAAATAAACGGTTGTAATTATTATTCGGTCATTCTCCGATTTGGTGTCCCTACCTTATTACCGTAACCTAAAGAATTCTTTCATATCTTAATGTATGTAGGTCAAATTAGTGAAAACACATTAAAATATGAAATAATTATTTAAATATATGAAAATAAATAAGGTTACGGTAATTAGGCAATCGGTGAATGACCGTATTATGAGTATCTATCTCGTCTTTTTAAACATCTTCGCTTCTGTTTGCTTATATAATTAATATTGTAAATTATTCAGTAAGGCTTTTTAAATTGATGTAGCATTTCAGATTGAAATAAAAAAAAATACTACGGAACGGACACGGGCTATGAATACATCGTTAAATTGTGAAACTAATTACACGCTATTAATGATGTTTCATCTCGTGAACCAAGACAAAGCCGGCTTATTCGTTTTATTGCTACCATTTATTTATCAAATTACGGTTTTGGAATGATAAGCATTTAATCGCAAATAGTAGGTATTAGTTAATTTCACTTTTAGCGATTTTTTTACGGATCTAGTGTTATAGATGATTAGATGCCAAGCCCATACAACATTATTGAGCTTTTCAATCAGATACCCGGAGTATAGAATTCCGCCACATGTACGGAAAAAAGTAGCTCCTTGCACGGGATAAAATTTGTACTGACTGACCTATGGATGAGCCCTATCAGGTTATTATGTCATGATTAGGGATCTAATATAGTCATGATATCGAATACCATACAATTAAACATATCTGAACTCTTCACTGTTGAATCGCTGAATCGGATTTAAAACAAGCAAAAGCCCCAGAAAGCGAGTTATTCGATTCAATTATCTCAACCGAGATAAAATAATTACTTCGAATAATGTCTTGGGCTACAGTGAGATACTGAAAGCAGCCATTAAAGCTACTTACGAGATTATTATCAGGAGTATTAGGCACTTGGTAATGTCAGTAGGGTGCGGATAGAGCATGTTAAAGACTTTGTCTCTGTGATAATTGTGACTTTAGGAAAACGACGGAAATTTAAAAATAATTTTTGAAAAGTATTCTTGAAATTAGAAAGAGAACTTTGATACTTTGATACTATATTTCTTCTATGTCTATTATTAGAAGATAATTTTTAAAATATTTAACGCTATGATTGTTAAAAAAACCTTCAATGAATATAGCCCCACATTTTTTTTATAATTCCTGAAAGCAATGAACGGAAAAAAATATTTGCCCTCAATTCTCATTCATTGATGTGTCGCGACATTTCAGAAAAGTTTATTGAAATGCCAGGTGTGATTGTGACAACATCGTACCTTCGTTGTACATATTGTACACTTATGGTCAGTGTAAATATAATTATGCAGCTCAATCCTGGACAGCGAGAATATATCAGAGTACCTATAGGTAGGGAGTTGGGATCGGCCGGAGTTCCCATCACGTAGAATAATTAAACGCAAACAAACTGCGGTGTCCACGAGCGATCCAGATAGTTAAGTTTATTTTCGATATCTGCCGTGTCCCGAAATTGATTTCATTTATTAGATTTTTGTAAACGAACATGCGATATGTTGGCAATTATTGTATGACGAGGACAGATTACCACAAAATAATAAAGTAAGCCTTTGCAGAGGTTTATTTAGTCAGAAAAACACAGCGGTTGCCGAAAACAGATAAAGAGAAAACTGGTCACTGCCGAAACTGAGTTATGGTTGTTAGCTATTTAAATACATTTATAAATAGTTTTAAGATATTTACAGTATTTTTGTATAAATAAGTTATTTGATTGAGTTGAAATGCTAAAATGGCGCCAACGGTTATTGGAATCACAGTTGACTATTGCAGTCTGTAGTACAGAGGGTTTTAAAAGGTCCAAGGCGCCATTTTACCGGGACATTCTTTTCTGAACTTGGCAAGTGTGAGGAGCTCTAAAATACCTGTGTAAGTACTGTGAACTTTTATAATAAACTGGTAAATGTTATGCTGTAGCTTTTATTCTGGGCTTATTTTGATGTCCTGAACCTAGTAAATAAATCATGCTTAATATATTATGTTCAAATAGAAGCTTTTATTTCCCTTTTGCTCTGGCTTCTTCTACATGGTTATATCGAAACAACAAACAATGTAGTTAGTTTTACGGCATTGCCATCCCGATCCTTTTATTCATGATCATCGTTCTCCTGCCCTTGTCTCATATTTATTTGGGTTTGACGCAGCATGCCTTCTTCTTCCATACTTTCTGTATTACTATTTCTTAATTGTTATATTTATTCTAACTAATATTATAAATGTGAAAGATAAGCCTGTGTGTTATTTTTTCCGCCTAAACCACTAAACCGATCATTCAGAAATTTTGCGTATACGTTGTCAGGTGTACAAAAACGGACATAGGGTAACTTTTATTGCGAGAAAAAAGTACTGCTTTCAAGGAAAATAACACTGGGCTTCTTATGATAATAAATGGCCCTACGTGTCTATCCAGTCATGATTGAATTCTATTTTTAACCGGCTTCCAAAAGGAGGAGGTTCTCAATTCACCGGCGATCTTTGTTTTATAGAAACTTTAGTGGTATTTTTATAATAATAGTTCGTCATAAATTTTCTGTGAGTTCAACAGCAGCACATATGCCCAGCAATATCAAACTCGCCACCCAAACGGCTAGTTATCCTTCACGACCTACGCCAAAGTGCATCTCCGTTGGCACCATGTCACTTAATTAAATGAGCATTTGGCACTCAAGCTGCGATAGACGGGTTACCGTTATGGCTAACAGCACATTGTCACCACTTGCCGCCAACCTCACCACTTATTAGATTTCAGACTGGAACTGACATTAACTCTATATGAGCCTGACTGTACCGGTCTATGTATAAAGCATTAGGGTACGTGTTGCTTTACGCTTAGAACGTAAACTTCTTTATAGATACTTCTTGAAGTTTTCATTTACGTTAATGTTTTTTTTTGTCTATAACCTACTTTTATTAATATTAACTTTTTTATTACAATCACAAAAATACTAATGTGTAGAAGCTATATACGTAATGCTTAACGAAAATAAAAAATAACAAAACGAGTTTATTAATTTTAAAAAAGGATAATTTATTCCACATTCCTTCCATATAATATGATATACATATATAAGGTTATTATGTACGTGCTATACAAATACGTGAAAAAAAAAAAAAAAAAAAAACAGTACCTATATACGTATGCTACGACCACAATAGGGCAAGTCGTCAAAGGACTCCTCCGCATATTTCTATGCTATATTTTCAATGAAACTTTCTTATCAAGTGATGTGGTTTAAGATTTTTTTATAGTCCTTTTATAGAACCTAACACCTTCTAAGGTTGTCTTTAAAAGATCGCTTTAAGCGATAAGACCGCCCATTGTGTTACCCCTTGTAAAATGTTTTACTATTGTTTTTTTTGTAATTTGGTGTACATAATAAAGAGTATTCTATCTATCTATCTTCTATTATAAAGTCCTAGAGCAAATATTTTTTACTTTTATCTGTTATAATAACAGTCTCAAAGAAATTATTTATAACTTCATTGCCGCGCCGCTGTTATCGTCGTTGTTCGCGTTATCACATTGTCTTGAGTTTTATATTTTTTTGATTGCAGGTCTTACAAATTCAGATTTATTTTGTTTTTTATTATGGACTAATTTCTTTAAAATGTTCTTACAAATAAGTTTTTCATACATACTGTGCAAAATATACATTTCTAAAACGTTTTACAGATACTTACGTAATAAAACTGCTGACAAGCTCGTAATTCCAAGCGTAAATATTTAGGCTCAATCTGCAAGCACACTCGAATGAAGTTGCCAGCAAAAACTAGAACTTAAACAAAAATAATAAACATAGGTACGTGAAGACCCTCACGTACAATTGCAGGCACTTTATTATGTTACAATCTTAGTGTCGGAATGTTTTTCCGCTTCTCAATTATTTATGTGTACGCAGTTATTACGACGTAAAAAGCACGACCTTTCCTAGATCATTAGGAGCAAGGAAAAACAGAAAATGTGAGAAACCTTTTGGGTGTTACGTTACCGCATACAACACTTAATTTGTGATTGAGGCACAGGTTTCTATGGCCCTTTCTGACTTCTGTAAAAACTTTCCTTGCATTCATTGTAGATAAGAACCTCTTTTCACCTCAAAAGTACCTTTCCGCCACACGTCTGAAGTTCAAACAACGCACCGCGATATTAAAATGGCTAAACGCTCATTTAGAAACAGGTTCACCACGAGAATATTCAGAATCTAACCGAGTTTAAAAGCTACGCTATGAATTTTAAACTGAAAACTACATTGGATATGAGCAGAAAGGCGAGCGTTGTGTAAACAGTGCGCTGTTTCCGCGAGTAATATTTGAAAAAAGTGCCTCTGAAAGGATGCTGCACCGACAGTGGAAATAAAATATTCGTATACAAGAGCTTGGCGCTGAAAGTATTATGAATTACTGGAATTTAGAATTCCAACATACCTAATGATTGCGGAGGAGTTGAGCAGCCGGCCATGCTTCTCACACAAGTGTAGCTCGAGGGACACGCCACTGATAAGAAAACCGCCGTAGGCCCGTACGACCTCTCAGACAAAGGACTTAGTTTGTTTTCAACAAAACACAAAAGAGAACCCTAAGTAAGCACAAACAACATGTAACGTTACAAATTACGTGAAGCAATTCCAATTTATCTTTGCAACTGAATCCATTACCTTAATTTCTTTTACATTGATATAATAAAAATAACAGAGATTTTCTTACAAATAAAAAATAGCGGTTCTTATGCTGAGTAATAATAATGTAAGGAAAATATTTGGTTAGGTTTCCAATTGTAGAGAGATTCACTAGGTTCATAAATAAATGTATTGAAGCTGATGTGATATTTTGCGGTGGTTTGTAAATACGGTACGTTGCGATAGTAATAACAATGGTCAGTTGTAGTTTAAAATATCGACCATTGGGGGTAAAGTGGGGGAGTCGCGGTCGCCGTATCCTGAAACTGTAACTCGACACAAGCCAGCTGACGGTCTGTGTCTTTGCTAACAAACAATTGCCACTAACAGCGACTGAAGTACTAAACTAAAGCCAAACGGACTCAAAATGGCTGTTGACAAATGTACCGCTATTCTGAACTGAAATTCTGCATAACCTATAATAACTATCGATCTGTTCTGTAATTATTCCTTTAGTTGGTCGCCAGATGAATACGAAACTATGCCGACGTAAGCACTCTCTAGCACCCGGTAAGCTCTGTTCTGTAATTGGTAAACCGAAATCAGTGGAGTTTCATGTATAGGGAACTGCAGGATTTTGTTGAATAATTTGCTGGAGATTATCACTATTTAGGAGGAATTCAGGAAGCTTGCAGGCAGGAATAGAAACAATGTTTCCTTCACTGATTAATCAGAAGCGGAGGTTTGGCTAGTTAAGTTCCTCGCGGTTTTCTCAGAATTCACGGCATTCGGACTATGTTAGGAATGCGTAGTCGGTACATCAACACGAAGTTTTTCCGCCAGCTTTGTTTCAGTTCATTACCACGTAAAAGTTTTCGGGAAAATTTGTACTCTTTTTAAACCAATTTATCCAGAATACGTTTTTCGTGTGATTGGCGTTGTAACTTTATTATTGGCGTCGACGTATAAATAGTTTGAAAAAGCATTTTATATCAAGTGCTAGTTTGGCGTTTTTAATATCAGTTTTATATTTTGACGGGAATTTTCAGAATTGGTACAGTCGAACAAGCTAATAAGTATACAGCCAGCTAACTTTTTTTTACTTTTAAGATTATACAGAGACATTTAGAGACTGATGTCAAACGATACAGCGTTCGACATCAGTCGAGTAATGCGAAACACTAGAGAAAACAAAATTACAATCAATATTTTCGTTGTTAAAGAATTATAAAGATCTCTACCCTGTATACTTATTAGCTTGTTCGACTGTACTTGACTATAAAAATAATATGCCTTTGAATTTATTCACATATGAATTACCTACGGTTAAATAAGTTCTCCAAGTAATTATACGGACTAGGTAATAAACTCCATTGCATAGCACATTTCGGTTGCATGATGCAAAGCATTAAGTAATAAATATTACCTAATAATACATTTTTACTTACCTATCTTTTTAAAAACGGTCCTCGGTAGCTATATCATTGTTTATACAGCCAGTCTTTGAATTTCCGGTAAGTACGTAATGTAATAATAGAGACAAAGCGTACGAAACACAATTACGACAAAATAAAAGTGACGTTTTACGTAAGCTTGTTTAGAAGAATAACCATGTTTTTTACAAAGTAAATAATATGTTTGGGTGGTGTTTATTCAAGAAGGCTTATTATCTAATTACAGTTAAAAGTGGCAATGATCTACGGTTTGTTATTTCTTTGCTCATAATTCGAGGATACGTGTTGTAAATAATTGTGTAAATAACGGCAGAACAAATGGCTCACAAAATCGTAATTTTACTGAATTACACGGTAATCCAAAAGAAAACAACACTTTATTTAAATACGTGTGCGAAAATCAAATCCCCGTCTTTCCCAGACGATTGATAAGTGAAGTGGAAACGAAGGAATTATTATTAAGTTTGATTCAGCTCGTGTGGAATGCGTTCGGTAGCGCATGTGCACCGTAGCGGAGAACTTAGCGAGCATCGCCGCGCGTAGCAAGCCTACAGTCGCGCCTCGACTCGCTACGCGGACGCACGTAGCACGCCTACGCCGCTACGCGCTACGAACTTCTACATCGTCGATCTCGCGTAGTATGCCGCGCAAACAGTGAAGTTTTTTTCGCTAACATACAATGTGTTTTGAATGATGTTGTTGGGAAAACTCTTGTTCTATATACACTTCGGACTTGTCTTCCATGTTGTGATTTGTTTTAAGGATACCGTCGGTAAGTTAAACAAAAAAACAATAGTAACAAAAATGGGCACACAAAACGGCTGCTTATCATTGAGTTCCGTTTGGTTCTAAAACAAAATATTAAACTAATGGATAGTAATAAACAAAACAGTAAAACCTACTTCAGTATAAATAAAATTACGTCCACATAATGTGGCTTCATTACGGCTCTTAAAGGTCTGCGCTGGTTATATGAAAAACACTTAGTACCGTTATTAAAAGTTCTTTGACGTCGAATAACAAACAAAACGCGTACATTACGGTAGTTCCAGGTTAGTGTCAATAAAATGGTTCGCGACCAAGAGATCTTTACTTGTCGTGACTACGCGATATAAAAATAGTTTTTTTTAATATTCAGACCTTGTACGAAAGTAAATCCATAACGGGATATATTCAAATTATTGTGATTAAGTGCCGTCAAGACTTGTTAATAATTTAAATAAAAAAGTAATAAAGGTTGATAGTAATTGAAAATAACGTGTTTGAGCTTGAAATATATTGTTTTGTTTTATGGTGAGTATTGGATTGTGGAAATTGAGTATTTTCATAATAGTGTTACCTTAAATCTCTATTTTTTTTAAACCTACAGACAGGATTGTGTGTTTTATATATGATGGTAATCCCTCTAAATAAATGAATTCATTAATCTAGGCATAAGATCGGGCGTATCGCGGCTGGCCATACCTGGCAATTCCTATGCCTCACCCAAATTGCGCCGTAACATCCTATATTCTTACACATTCTTTTAATTCAACGACAAGGTATCTAACCACTTCAAAAAAGCCTTTATAACAAAAACCTAGAAACTACGTATGTTTATTACTGAGATAAATCCATACAGTTTCCACGAAAAAACAGAGAATTTTCTAACTTCGTGGAAATACGTGCATAGAGAGTGCAGTAAGTGACCTCGTATGTACTAACAAATTGTGGTTACCATTCTGACTCAACCGAAGTCAGTTATGTCTCTTCTTTGACTCATTTCCTGCCCTTTAAAGCTGAAGATAACATTAATATAAAAAGCTCGGAGGAGCTTGTGGCTTAATAATAACTGCCGTGTCGATATTCAAGTTAAGCCGTGCTTGCCTAGGCCCATGGATGGGTGACCCCACATATCAAGTTTCCTCCGTGCCTCGGAATGCATATTAAACCGTTGGTCCCGGCTTCCATACACAGGTCTTTGGGAGTCGTTATAAGTAGTCAGTGGTCTGAAAGACAAGATAGCAAGCATCCTCTGTTACTACGGCAAATCCATTTACTTAGATTCCTCTAAAAACCAGAGACATTGCTTTTGAACTCCTACGAGAGGAGTACGTCTATAGAAAGTGCAGCAATCCTCGCACGTACTAACAAACTGCGGTCACCAATCCGACTGTCGAACGAGGTGATTATGGTTCTGTCTCCCCTTTGACCGTTTCTTTGTAACGAAATGTTGAAGTACGTTTGTGGTCTGGACTTGACTGGGAGTTAGGCTGTGGTCTTATCGCTAACTGCAGCGAAACGGCAATAAAAACTATGTTATCAAATTAGATGTTTGTTTACTAAATGCTAAACTGGATTTAATAAAATCATATCTTCTTAGCGTGTAGATAGCAAATTGAGTCAGCTCATTTGGCGACGAGTTTGGCACTTTCAGTAGCCTCCATTAGCTCCTGTGGTGTGTAAATGACAGAACAGGCAGGACACGATATCAAGTGCCCAATAGTTTGTGGGGTAACACTACTACACTTCTGGGCAGAGTCTTACCATAATATTTAGACTTTAACGTTTACTCTGGATTTGTGTTAACCCATCAAGAAAAACAGGCGTAATGTTTTATTTTGTTTCATATTATGTTTACACATTAGTGAACTTTTAAATCGAGCTATAAATAAATGGATATGTAAATATAATTATAGTCTTTTTTAACATTATTGAAACAGATACTATTTTTAATAACGATAGCATTGTACCTTTGAACTCAGCCATAATAATGAACACACATTTATTTTTGGACACAACACAATCGATTCTCCAACAACGTTTTAAACATAATTTCTTACTGATATAAATAACAATAGTCTTAAGACAACCTTTTGATTGGAAGGTCACCCTTCATTAAGTCTTTCGTGGAACAATAGCTTTTCTATTCTAAGATATTCTTCGATCCTTTCCCCGTCTTTCCTGTGATTAAAATAAAAAGTCTTAGTAAGGATTAAAACTGTTATATCTACCGTTACTTAGGGTTAGCAGACTTCCTGGATTGAGAATCGGGTAGTTGCCAAAAAAAAAACTAATTAGTCCGTCAGAAAGATATCCAAATAACCCTCCTTTGGCTTTGCCGTAGTCGGGTAAAAATAGTGGTCAATTTTTTTTTTCTTCTTTCACTAATACAAAAAAAAACGATACAGTGCAGTGCTTCGAAAAGTCGTGTGACGTCAGATTTTGGTACATTTTTTTACCAGAAAGTGACGTCACAAGCCCCCCACTCATGATCTTTGACTCGTTTTATTTTTATTAATTTGATAAAACAAAAACACGTATCCAATATTTTTCGATAATATATCCCTATTTGTAATTGAGAACCTCTACTCAAAGATTACTCAAGATTTACCTTGTCCTCTCTCAATCAAATCCTAGATAGAATTTCGCGGACTCCACAAGAAATAGCTTCATATTCTCATTGTAGAATCTTGAGGCCCTAGCACAAGTTCTAACGTTTTTCACGAGTATTGTAACGTAGATACGTCGTTTTTTTTTTAATTAAAAATAAAACAAAATAATATTTTCATTATTTTAAGAGTTTATATCTATGAATGATACCGATTGTGCTTGTTGCAAACAATTTAACAAAAATGCTGTTGGATATACTATCGATTTATTTACGTTACAAAAACGTTAAAACTCGTGCTAAGGCCTCAAGTGTCAGACGAGTCATAAATTAGTGCAAAACCCCAACATATTGTGATATTTTTCAACGTAAATTTAAACCCTCATCCATCTTTTTAAGATAAATAATTTTAAACCGGTTTCCTGTACAGTTACACTTTTATGAGTTTATTTATAAGCGCTGCTTAAAGTTTAGACGTTTAAACGTCAAACAAGTGTGTTACTGGTGATATGGGAGTCGTACCTAATATTTCGTCACTTTTGACATTCTTATATTCATTAACATACGTAAGACCTTGTGACTTGATCTTTGACGCCGGTTCAAAGTCCATAAGTCCGTACTCAAGGATCGCCACCGACCCATTTAGCGCAGTACGCTAGATTTGGAACTAACTAATAGGGTTAGCAACTGTACACTGCGCTCCAAAACACAATTTACCGATGTAGCTGGACTAAATTTAAATGGAAGAGGGGTTATGTCTGCCGCATGCCGACTACTGATTGGTTAAAATAGCGGTAGAAAGGGGTTAACAACAGTTGAATACGCAATGCGTGAAGAACTAAACTCTATCGGGAGGAAGAAGGGTAAGAAAGTTATGCGAAAAATTTAGTTTTAATTCCTAATAAAAGATCCTTGTCTGGATACAGAGCTCTCCCGTCCGTAAAAATATGCACATGCAGAAATTGCAATATAATTAGCATACCTTGCATTCAAACCTACACTCGACTCATGTTTCGCCCCGTCACGGCCAGGCCTCCAGCCGAACCAGGCCGGAATCTTTTTCACGGAATTAAAACGAAAAAATCACTATACTACATCCCCCACCACTATAATTATGCTTTATGCCCTAACTCGCTGGTCTGGTGGTCGGAAGCGTTACTGTTGGATTAAAGGTTCCTTTTTGAAGGTTTGATGCCCGGGACGGACATGGTGTTATTAGGTTTTTGCACCAGGAATTTCTCAGTAGCAGCCAAGGAGCCTGAATCTCTCCTACTGTATCTTTGCTTTTTGCTGTGCCCGACATTCCGATCATTATGGACCCCCATAATGATCTCATTATTTTTAATTTACCACCTAAGTTCACACTGTGGAATGCAAATAAACTATTGAGTATCTGTGCCCGGTCGGTAGCCATAGGCTCGCCTCCTATTACATGGGAATTAAAAATAACTGTCAAAATGTAGGTGTACTTTAAGGTACACCTCTGCCTAACATTTTGGGGATAACAGGCGTGTTAATAAAATAAAAATGAAATATTACGCATCTTTAAAAAATTATGCCAATTAAGTGCGTAAGTAAACTGAGGCAACAATCTTAAATCTAAGAAATAATTATGAAGTCAAATAAAGTAATTTAATTATCCGTGTGATTACTTCACGTCAACAGACTCTTATTCATTGGACGGAAGCTTTTTTTTAATTTCTGAAATTGTTTAATAACTTATAATGAGAAATCCGCTTACATCTACGTTCCGGAAAATTGGCGTGTTTTTACGTAGGTACCTTAGAGGCAAGTTATGATTAAGGTAAAATATAATATAGGCTCCACAAAATTGGGTAAACCGAGTTCACAAATAATATGTAGGTACCTAAGTTGTCCTTCGCCTACGATATTATTAGGTAAATGTGCTTCCCTTAGTAGAAACTTGCGCGAAACGACAACCAGCTGTTTCAACCCGCTTTTTTAAATTTAATCAAATCTTTGTATGAAAAAAAAGGGGCTTCTGTGTGAAATCTCTGCGTTTATTTCTTTTTCTTATGTGAGAGGACAGTAAATTGCTGAAACTGAGATTTTTTGTTGGTTATTTTTATACGTTGGAGATTATACAGCCTAAAAGTTAATTAGATACTGAAAAACTTTATAATTAATTCGATTTCTAATATTACAACAGAAACAAGTTTATAAAAGTCACCACATGCACATAATTGAATGATTTGTAAAATATTGGTACTAATTAATTTGCTTGATTAGGTAATAGTGTAATTACTTACACAATACGAGTTACGTAAAGTCTATTGGATAAACATATTATATCAGCAGTCTATGTTCCCATTGCACACTGCTGGGACTCAGACCTCTTCTCTCTATGAGGGAGTGGAATATATTCCACCACGTGGGTCCTTTGTCATGGCCCATCTATTGGTTGATAACTTTAGTTATTGTAACTTTACTTTCAGTCACATTGAAAAATAAAAATACGTCGATCAATATTTCTGTAAATTATCACATGAAAGATTTCAGAGAAGGAAAACATTTTCTTTCGTTTCTATCTTTAATTACATCTCGAATAATACCTAGCTAAATTTAGTTTATGAATAACTAAAACTTCGGTTGAGCAACAACATATTAGCTAGAAGGACAGTCCACCGAGATGTTGGAGCAGCAAGGCCCCGGATGAAAGCCGGCTTAGCGGCATGAAGCGCGGCGCACAACAACCCACCGCATACGGAACCCGGGAATAAAGGTTAAATGCCCCCGGGGCACACAGACTGTCGTGTGAACATAATCAGGGGTCGCACACATTTATTATTCAGTTAATTTTCCTAGTTTCTACCTTTTTATCATAAACCCACGATAGGGTTGAATTTACGCCTAAAGTTTCCTCCGGGGTAATTGATAGACATGTGTTCTTGAATTATTAAAATGACGATTAACCGACGGAATTCCCTGAGCCGTAACAAGGTTTCGTTGGAGCTTGTAAAAATGTATTTTTTATCGAAACGGTCAGGGGCTCGCTAATGATTACGACCTTCAAATAATATTACCATCACAGCTATGGTTCCTGAGGGACTGGCAGAGATGTGATATCGTCAATTCACGTTCAGTAGACGTCCATTAAAGACTGGCATATCACCATGATTATTATCACCTTTTCACCCCGGGATTACTCACGGCTCGCCTTTCTTTTGCCAAACGTTCCATGTGTAGCTCCATCCACATACTTATTTCCCGCGACTTTGACCATATTGCCAAATCAACGCACTTTGTGATAGCCCTGGATTCTTTCTTTCCTAGCTTATTACCAAAATCCAGGTAAGATTTTTTTCTATATCAATACCAGAGTTTTCTTGTAATAACCTGGAAAAAGAAAAGGTCAAAAAACATAATATTTGACTGAACAAAATATCATGAATACAAATAATTGGTTTCTTCCTTTCAATTTGTGTGTAGGAGTCTCAATTACCTTTTTTTTTTTTTCATTATGAAGTACTCGTTAATAAACGGTTACTCATACAATTACAATCTAGACCTTGAGGCTAATAAGTAATTTAAATTTATAACTTAATTTGCTAAAGCTTAAAAAATTAAGAATGTGTCCATTGGCACTTTTCTTATAGTATAGTCTCTATTAAGTTGAAAGACACTTCTTTCTCGTGTTCTTTAAGCGTAGCGAAGCACTCACTGCACTGCACTGCATTACACTAACTTTACTAAACTAACTCAAATGGTTTAGTTCTTTTTAGTCTCCTCACTATGTCCGTGGTGTCAAGTAGCGGATAGCTCGTGTGCTTCGGCGTGTTCTTTTATAACTTCAGTTACAAGATCCACTCCAAAGTCTCGGTGGATGTCATCATTTCTAACGTACCAGGGAGCATTTACTATAGCCCGAAGTACCTTATTTTGGAATCTTTGTATGATATCAACGTTAGTCCGTTTTGTACATCCCCAAAGTTAAATGCCGTATGTCCATACAGGCATGAGTACTTGCTTGTATAAAAGTACTTTGTTATACACTGACAAGGTAGAATGTCTGCTAAGTAGCCAGTACATATTTTTATAGCGTAGGTCTAACGCCTGGCGTTTCTTTTTGACATGAGCCTTCCAGCGAAGTTTTGCGTCTAGCGTCATGCCTAAGTATTTTGCCGTATTTTCGTATGGGATTACACGATTGTTAATATATACTGTTGTATAATTAGGTCGTTGGTTTGTGAAGTCGATATGTGTCGATTTAGACTCATTTAATTTAATTTTCCAGGTTTTTGTCCAATCAGTGATGGCATTGACGGCAGTTTGTACCTTCTCCACTGCTTCTGTGTGAGTGACACCTGTAGCCATGATAGCCGTATCGTCTGCAAACGTAGCAATGACGCTGTTATTGGTTTCAGGGATATCGCAGGTATACAATAGGTACAGGATAGGTCCAAGAACACTTCCTTGCGGTACACCAGCTTTTATTTGTTTGATATCTGAATAAGCATCCTCATGTCTCACTCTAAATGTCCTCTCTGTTAAATAGGATTCCAAAATATCCACAAATTGTTTTGGGAGCATTTTACTTAACTTATATATTAGGCCTCCATGCCACACCTTATCAAATGCCTGAGCTACATCTAGAAATACTGTAGAACAAACTTTCTTCTCTTCTAATGTTTTTTCAGGTCTCAATTACCTGATCTTATTTATTTAAACTTCATATACATTAGTGGTGGTCTTGATGCCACAAGGCATTCTCATCTTTGATCTTAACTCAAAATAACAATCTCAACCATTATCGAGGGCACCACAATATATTCTCAGATTTCATCAATCTGTCTTACGTCTCAGATAATGCATGCAATTTTAGACTGCGAACTGGAACTCTGAAACTGAATCTTCAGACTAATTCGCTTTGTATGTTTAAGTCGCTACTGCAATATCACCGTTTCTAAGATATTACCTACAATATCATCACCCCAAAGGGAGGCAGGGGTATACCTAATATTACCATCACATTTCGCAAGTTATGTTTAAGTTACGTGTAATAGAGGACGAGAAAAGAAAGAAAGTATATTACCGTCAACCGGGCACAAAAGACGCTGCTGAGAAATTCCCTATGGAAAAACCCAATAGCACATTTCCCAACCTTAGAAGTGACTACTAGACAATCGAAGAAGCCTAGACCTACAAAAGAAGACCTATGAAGTGTTAAAGTATAATAATACTTTAACACTTTGTAAATAATAATAATATTATTTATTTCTATTCATTTCATAATCCCCCCCCTGCTCGACGCGCTCGCGATCGGTCGCGTTTGAGTACGCTCTGTGTTTAAAAATTTACATAAAAGTAAAAAACTAGTTTTTTCTGTCTATATTGTGATAAACAGTATTATATTGTCACAAGAAACGCAAATTATCAGTGAAAATACATAAAAGTGCATGAAACAAAACAATAATAACAGTTCAAGCTCTAAAAAGTTCGTTATTATGTGTTGTGATTATCGGACAGTGACACTCCGCGCATGACCTTGCTTTCATATTAGCGGTCAGAGACTTTGCCGAGTTTTTGCTCTAAGAACCAACAGAACTCTAATTTCGCCACTCTAATAACAGCGCATTTGGCCTAGCGGTCTAAGGCGCTACACGGAGCAACGACGTGTCGCGAGTTCAAATCTGACCGAGACACATCACTTTTTGTGAATCGTCAGTAGTTGTTCTCTAATATTACTGAGAATACCCGACTCAATGTCTAAATTAACGAAAACATCACCAAAGAAGAAATAGAGTAAGATCCCAGGGCCGCCAGACGTCACGTATTTTCTGACGAAGGAAATGTGGACGATTGAGAAGTGTTAGTATGAACTAAGAACGCACGACTACCAGCTAGCTTGCTTAGACGGCCAATTTTCAGGTATCAGGCTATCAAGATACATAAAAACATTACTAACTTCACGTATTTTCTGACAACTGATTTTTACGTATATTGTAGGCAATATCCTTAAAAATAAGTTGCCAACACTCCCAGACACTTCCTAGCGGCCGTTTTGCCTATCGGACGCTTTAAAGTTCCCAAAAAGTTTAGACTTAAACGTATTGTGACTGTTTACCCGAGAACGCATGGCAGCGCTCGTGTGGCTGACATCAGACCTCCACTGGACTCATTCGGTGGGCATTCAACAGGATCTGTCCATTGCCTGTGTCTTCAGAATTTTGTTGAAAACGTTGCTTTGACCACTCGGGTGTATGTTGGAGCGCCTGCCCAATATAGCATGGCAATAACCCGATCAATTAGCTTTAAGTATTAAAACATTAGGAGTTTATGTATTCTTTAAAGCGTCTGGTATGCAATACGGCCGACGGAAAGTGTCTGGGAGTATTTGCGATTTATTTTTAAGGATATTGCCTAAAATATACGTAAAAAACAGCTTGGAGAAAATACGTGAAGTAAGTAATTTTTGTATTTACCTTGATGACCTGATACCTGAAAATTGGCCGTCCAAGCAAGCTAGCTGGTAGTAGTGTGTTCTTAGTTCATACTAACACTACTCAATCGCCCACATTTCCTTCGTCAGAAAATGCGTGACGTCTGGCGGCCCTGGGATCTTGGACTAAAACAGTCCCCATCACGTTCCGAGTCGGACTTACTAAAATTATTAAACGTCGACGACGGACACCCAATCAACCCCGTTACAAACAATGCCCAAAGATCTAAGCGGCGTTGTCCTCCAACGACGGAAGTGAATGATGGCTTAGATGATTTCAAGATGGAAATCAAGACTATGTTGCACAATATGATATGCTCACAGAACACTCGCATGGACCAGTTAGAAAACCTCATCCTTGAAGTTAAACAAATAAACAATAACATAGAAGGAACGAATACCGAAATTGAAAAATCCATGATATCTATTTCTGATCAATTGACTTCACTTGAGCTGAAAATAATGGGTCTCAATAAATTCAAAGTTGGCTGAGCTCGAGGACAAGCTGGATTCTTTCGACCGTTCCATGATCAAAACCAGTGTTGAACTACGTAACGTTCCAAAAAGGCCAAATGAGACTAAAGAAATGCTATATAATTCTTTCCTGGAGCTATCAAAACAACTAGAGCTCAACATACAAGTGTCTGATATACGCGATGTGCTACGACTACCTTCAAAAAAAGAAATGCCAAATTCTACCATAACAGTTGAATTTACAAATACCCTCGTCAAGAGTAATTTTTTATCAGCTGTCAAAGCTTATAACAAGAACCACTCTAACAACAAACTGAGCTCCAATAGCCTAGGCATGGTACCGAATACCCCCGTATTTATAGCAGAACAACTGACTGCCTCCTCCAAGCGACTCTTCTACCTAGCTCGCAATTATGCTAAGGCGAACCAAATCCAATTTTGTTGGACATCTAACGGACGTATCATGCTGAAGAAGGATCCGGAAAGTCAGTATATCGTTATAAAAAGCGAAACACAACTCAACCAACTGCGTTTAAAGGATAATAATGCATGACTAGTATTCCTGTTTTGTCCTAACTTTGGACTAAATAATGTTTCTTATTTTAGATTTGTTCTACGTTTTTGTACTGTGCTTATTGAATACATTTTAAAATTAGTTTTCATTGAAAACATGACATACTCTACAACTACACCATACACTACAGCCACATCATACACTACACACAACGCTCACAAACATAACTTTCTCACATTCATTACACATACACTACATAAATTCTCACATACTGCCATACTATCCATGTACCCACACTTGTATCATTTAACGCTTTTCATAATACCTCCCCATTACCGCCTTATTCCTAACCCACATAATCCTGACACCTACCATAATAATGTCTAACAAAACGTATGATTTAATCGATAATGTTGATCACTTTTCTGTGTCGGATACATACACATGCTCCCCAGAACAAACACAAAAGTATATTGAACAATCTACATATCAATTAAAAATCCTTTCACAAAATATTAGATCTATTAATGTTAATTTTGCTGATCTACAAACCTTATTACACCGTATCGATATTCAGTGTGAACTCTTAGTGCTGACTGAATGTTGGTTAAAATGCTCCAGTAACGACCACATACCCGCTCTACAGAATTATATTGCCTATCACACCACCAAACACCTAAATAAGAGCGACGGAGTGGTCGTCTATGTAAAATCCACTCTCGTATCTGCGTATGATGAACCTGACTTTTTCGGATCTGCGTCGGGTTTAATAATAAGATTAGACTCAGATATAGCAATACTTTGCATATACCGATCGCCCGCAAACGATAATATCCAAACGTTCCTCTCTGCACTCAATATAATACTCCAGTCGTTGTCGAACTACAAAACTGTAATAATAACGGGAGACATTAACATAGACATTAAACATAACTCATCAGACACACGAACTCACGAGTATCTTATTACCTTAGCGTATCATGGATTCTTACCTGCACATACGAAGCCTACCAGAGGGAATAACTGTTTAGACCACCTTATAGTTCGCTCCAAGTCTAAACCTCTGACGCTTGTTTATGATTCAACTGTAACCGATCATTATTCTTCTCTATTTTGCCTTAACAAAATTACAATTAAATCCAATTCCCCAAAATGTATAAATAAAATAAACTACGATGATCTTGACACAGTTATGGCAGGCTTAGACTTCTCACCTATTCTATCTATTACAGATCCAAATGATGCTGCGGATACCTTTATCAGGCTAACTAAAACTGCTATAGATGACTGCACTAGTATGATAAAGGTGTCCGCAAAGAAACAAACTCTGAAACCCTGGATAACGCCAGGTTTGCTGAGGTGTATACGTAACCGTGACTCTTTGCATAAAAAAGTTAAGCAATACCCTGACAACATCATAATCAGTACCACCTATAAACGATACAGAAAATTTTGTACAACATTATTAAAAAAAGCGAAAAGAAAATACGATTCCCAAGAATTGAATAAGGCTATGAATAACCCTAAAAAACTTTGGGAAACTATAAAAGATATCACAAATACTACCAAAATCAAACACACTTACACACAGTTGTTATCAGCATCATCATCTCCGATACAGTCTTGCAATGATGTAAACCAATTTTTTGCAAGTATAGGAAGGAATCTTGCAGATAGTATTAACACTAAACAATACCTGACCCACTCTTCACTCACCCACACATCTGCCTTCAAAAATTCATTTGTGTTGGAAAAGACAGATCCCGACGAAATTATCTCTACCATAAATATGCTACGAACCAATGCGGCTACCGGCTGGGATGGTATATCCACCTGGTTCTTAAAACGCTACGCCACATACCTTGCACCTATACTATGCCACATTTTCAACCTCTGCTTTGACTTAGCTATTTTTCCTACTTCGTTCAAAAAGGCAGCCATTCATCCTATTTTCAAGGGCGGCAATGGGTGCCTCGTAAATAACTACCGCCCCATAGCGGTACTTAGTACTTTATCAAAAATACTCGAACGTTTAATTAATAAAAAGACTCACTCACTATCTTGAACATTACAATATTTTGTCACCACAACAATTTGGCTTTCGTAAAAACAAATCCACAAATGACGCAATACACAAGTTGACTAATCACATAGTGAAGAATTTAGACAGTAAAAAAAAGGTGCTGACCATTTTCTTAGACCTTACGAAAGCCTTCGACACTGTGCCCATTCCGACCCTTTTACTCAAGCTTGAACGCATAGGTGTTAGGGGCCCTCAACTTAATCTATTTAAAAGTTACCTTACAAACCGCTCACAATTTGTGACTATGGATAACTATCACAGCGATACACTTGCTATCGAATATGGCGTACCGCAGGGAAGTATTTTGGGGCCCACCTTGTTCCTCGTATTTATCAACGACCTCTGCAACCTAGATATCCCAAATGCCCAAATAGTTTCTTATGCAGACGACACTGCAATAACTTTCACCGCGAACTCATGGTTGGAACTACAGTCAATTGCGCAAAAAGGATTTAACTCCACCCTAAGATGGCTTTACACACACGCCCTGACCCTAAATACCACTAAAACAAATTTTATGACTTTCTCAATAAATACAATTTCCCAACCAAAACCCTCTATGTCCCTAAAAGCTCACTCGTGTAGTTGTATGTCGCAGCAGGTTTGCCAGTGCCCTTCACTTACTCCAACAGATCAAATAAAATATCTTGGTATTTTCATTGACCAACACTTAAACTTCAAATCACACATTAATACCCTATCCGGCCGCGTACGGAAACTCATTTATATTTTTAAAACACTGCGACATGTAGCACACGCTTCAGTTATTCGGAATGTCTACTTCGCTCTTTGCCAATCACTAGTCACGTATTGTATTTCCTGCTGGGGTGGAGCTGCAAAGACAGTGATGAAGCCTATAGAGATCGCTCACAGAGCCATACTTAAAGTTGCCACCTTTCGCCCTATCCTATTTCCTACGACTGAACTTTATAAATCCTGGAACGTTTTGAATGTTCGACAACAGTTCATTTTACATGCAGTCTTACTCCAACATTCCAGAACGCCATATATAAATATTTCTAAACGTCGGAAGGACATAATCTGCACTGTTCCACCTCCACGTACCTCTTTCGTAAAACGATTTTCTTTATATCTTGCTCCTTCTCTCTATAATAAAATCAACGCTAAATGCCCAATCTTTAAACTGTCTTTTCACAATTGTAAAAAAACTGTTCGAACACTCCTCTCGGACCTCAATTATGATGACACTGAATTATTCCTCACTAAGTAGTCATATAAACACATACACACACACACACACACGTACATACACACATACACACGCACACACTACCATACACACATAACACTTACATGCAACAACACAGACGCACACAGTCACTCTCTAGATAATTATGCATTCCAGAAATGATAATGAAATATAATAAATATAACTTTATAATTTTGAATTTCATTTTCATATTGATTTGTTTTTGTTTTACTTCGTTTATAATTTTGGTTTAATATTTATTTTAATTTTGTCTTTAATTCTATTTTGATTTTGTTTCTAATTTTAAATTTTATTTTAATTCTGATATCGATTTTGAATTTTAATGTGATATTGATTTTAATTTGTTTGAATTTAATGAATTTTATTGTCTTTTATCACATTTATGTATTGTTGCTATTAATTGTTGTGAAATATTTTTATATTTTTATAATAATCCGCCATTCAGGGGACCGGCACTGTCTCTCCTTAACACAGGCTAAATGTTAGCCTATCTAGGAGATCAGTACTTCACCCGTTTTCATTGTATAATTGAATCTATGAATGTTTATAATAATGCAACTTCTGTACTTATACTTATGCAATTCCATTTTGAAAATAAAACTTATTATTATTATTATTATTATAAAAAGAAACAAAATCCTGCACACTGGTTGGTTGTCAGGGCTCTAAAGAGAGAAACTTGCTCACTATGCGTGCCGTATCCAGAAGTACTGCTTTCTACATCAGACACTTCGATTTTGCCGTTTAAAAAGTGCCTCCTAAATAAAATATAAATCAAGGTCATTCACCTAAATGATTACCTACCGGTTCAATCACAGCGTCAAAATCATATCATAATTGTAAACTTTGATAAAACGATTAAATACAAACTGCGAATAGTCACGTTGATTTCATATTGGTATTCAGGGCAGAATCGACATCAATGTTAAATTCGAATTCGCATTATCGGTCAATTTTGTTGTGAAATTCAACGTGAATTATATTATACTAAATTGTGCATTCGATCACGCAAATACTAAAGTTGTTTATCAGCACAAAAACAAATATATTATTTTAGCTAAATAATAATAAAAACATTATTGAAACGATTTAGGCAATGGACGTATTATATTGTCCACTAAGAGCCAAAACGAAAAGTTGCGTTTCAAAAGAAACAACATCTAAAACATATTCAAAACATTTAGGAGAGGCATTACCATTCCACATAGATCCTGAATCTGAAGCCAGTCACGTTTGACAGTTGCCGGCACTCAGGATTACTGAAAGAACCATATCGGGTACAGGACAGGCTGCTAGACATTAATTTCTGCGTATCGCATTGTAGTTTGGTTGCAAAATACATAATCCATACTATATTATGTATGTAGGGGGTAATCTCCGGAACTACTGATGCGATTCCGAAAATTCTAAGCTACACTACCCTCGAGTGTCATAGGCTACATTTCCCTCGTGTTAATTCCCGTACTTAACGGGAGCAAAGCCGCGAGTAAAAGTTTGTCTAAACTAATATTGTAAAACGTTAAAGTTTGGATGTTCACAACCACTGATATAAATTTGATAATACTTTCACTAATGGGAAGCTACACTATCAGTGTCATAATATGACTACATTTTAAAGCATTCCCGTGTGACAACTACCAAAAAAAACACGAGCCAACCTGCGGGCAAAAGCTAGCGCAAATTAAACTCAAGCATGTCTTAACAAACCCACCGCTGAGTTACCCTAATCATTTCCTCGTAAAAAAGGCAATAATGTTTAATTTATAACTGATAAACTAATTAGGGGTTTATCTGTAGCAGTGATTCTGTTACAATTTGTCCCCCAATAAATCTTGGTTCTCGCTTTAGCCCGTCGTACCCCGGTAGGACTTTGCCTCCCCGATTCCTCCGTTTCTCTTGTTCTTGTGTCATCTCCGATAAATCCTATAAGAAAGCGTTTAAATCGTTCGCCATTTGCTCAGTTGCGGTGTTCGAGAGACTTTCAAGACATTTACCGTAGTTACTTCGACCCGCAACTCGTTTGGCACACTTTAATTGTGAGCAACTTCTTATTTTTCTCAAGCAAACAATGATGTTGTTCGTTTTGTAACTGTTTTGATGCGATAAGTCACTCCTCGTTTGTTCCAACCTAATTGTTTTAGTGAATTTGCTAAACAAAGTTTCCGAGTGTTATGAAGGGTGCTAACAATCCTATCAATACAATGTCTTATTAATTAGCCGAATAATTGGTAGGAAAGAGGCTTTCCTTCCATCCGGTCACGTCGTCCAAACTTCCGGCCAGCCATTAAATTAAGAGCAACTAAACTTCATTTATCTCGGCTTGTTACTTCCACGGACGATAAGGTTCAGAAACACGGCTGGAAACTTTGACAAACTTACAGCCAACTTCGGCGAAAAGTTATCGAATCACGCCGATCGTTCGAAAATTTGTTACTTACTCAATATTTTAAATAATCTTCTTTGCAACACTTCTTATCTCCAAAGTTTTCACTCCCTTTAACTCGACTTGATTATGTAGTGATAATAACTTACCTGCGTAGACTTCAGTTGCTTAATTTTGTTAATTAATTCTTGTAAGTACATTTATTACGTTCGTAATTTGCCAGCGAATGCCACTAATGAAGTAAAGTTGTACTAGAGCCGTTTGTTCCTGAGAATAACCACCATTTTAAAAGCAATAAAAAGTTTATTTTCACATAAAATCTTCACGTTGAAACGACATTGTACCTTTATTTGAAAATCTCACACGTTCCATTCTACTTCTAGTATTCTAGGACTATGATAATTCATGGAAACTCCTCCCTTGGGTGGTACGGAGAAGTTTTCACATTTTCTTTTAGCGCGAGTTCTAGACAGAACTACAGTAGTATGGCGTAATAACCGACCCTAATTTGTAGAACATATCGATTCACGTAGGATATTTAAAGTGGAATAAACTTCTTACATTGAGGTAGTGGTGCCGCCGGCGGTGGTCGCGTGACGAGTCGCGTTTGGAGCAGCGGCAGCGGGCAGGCAACGGGCGCGGGCGCGGGTACACCAGCCCCACGCCAGCCGGAGACTCGATACGCAAATATTTATACCGCCCCCCACGGCACAAGTCATTGCCTGAAAGCGTTGTCTTGTACCAACCTCGTTGTAAAGAGAAAATATTGCCTGTCGATGCTATTCACAACTAAGTCACGGCACAAATAAGTCGCGTTGCATAACGCCCATTCAAAGGCATCGCCCCAAATTAAGATTAAGTGAGGTTTTACACAATATTGTGATTTATCGGCAATTTCTTTTTTATGTTCGCACTTTTAAAGGACCCGTGCTCGTTTATTATTCAGTAGATATCTGTGAAATGAAACAGGACAAATATTGAAGTTCAAATTATTGTAGGTTTCAAATATTATTTTTAGACAAAATGCGACCATAATGAAATGCGGCTAGAGGTTTTATTGTTTGCATTCATGACTAGCCTTAATGAGGCCTTGTTAATAAACCGTAGATATACTTTCTTTTGTACAAATGGAAAAGTCTTGTAAAACGATCGTGTAGTACAGTTTACTAGCAAATGATATTGTTTTTATTAGTTTGTTGGTTTTAAAACGCCCTTGTCGCCAATGTTTTTGCGGTTTTGCGCAATATGAAAGATCGTAAAGAAAACGAAAAATGAGTATTGTGCGTGATCACTCTTCGCGCATTAAGGTGAACAACGTTCTTTTCAATTCCACCTTAGGATCGTTTAGATTACGCAATATCGACTATGCCTTAACGGCATGCTAGAATATCATATTTATAGACGCCGCCAAACAAACCGACATCGCAGAATATAAATACCTAATGAATAATTTCCTCTTTTGTCTCTTTAACAAAGAAATTTGCATAAAAGGTTTTCCTGGTAAGCACTATCACCAAGTCTGACAAATAGACGTAAAGGAGTTTAAATGAGACGAGTCTGGAATATCCGTTGTTGACTATGACTACAGACAATTAGCAGCTGTAATAGACTTTTCATGTTTTTCATAAGTTCGGGTAAAATAACTATCTAGAAAATGAACCACAAAGTCACGTCAGACAGTTATTTTTTAGACTACGTTCAGCTGAAGCGACTTTAAAATTTTAAAAATACTGTTAGACAATATTTAAAATCCCAATCATTTATAAATAGAGAAACTAAAGAAGCTTACAAAGACTAAACTTTAGTTTATAAAGAGATCTTAGTATTTACAAGTTGCTTACAACCATTGATATATTTTTATATCAATGCTTACAACTGATTGAAGATGTAACGAGCGATCGAACTTCATAATTAAAACTTAGTTGTATATTACACGCATTATACGGGTCCAATTAATGCTTATTTTGACATAAACTTCATTCCACATTCAGTCTAGGACATCACACACTAAAACACATTTAATTAATCATGTTACCAAATTAACGCTTCAGCTAACTGAAACTTAATTAGCGATATATATATTTCTAAATCATTCGCTATTGTAAAATTGTAATAAAAAAGCCTTTATTTTTTTGCACAGAACTTATTCTTATTCTAAAATATAAGTATCCTACGCAAGACCTTTGATTGTATATTTTTTATGCCATAACTCCGTCAGTTATGAACCGATATGAAAAAATCTTTTTAATATGATGGGATATATTTTCATCAAAATCGGTTTAGCACTTGAGTTTATTTTAAGTATTTTTTCTATTGGAGGATTCAGTATCGTCAATGGTGTTCTGAGATGTTCGTTTTGTGCTCGGAGTTTTTCTCCCAAAGTTAGAAATGTTAGCCACTTGAGGGCGCACCAAAGCTCTCGACCACAACCCTAGAAAGCCATCGAATTCAGTTCCTGTGGTCATAATCGGTTAGATGGTATCATCATTATATACAAAAGAATTTGGAAACTGACGAATGTATAAGACTTAAGCGTACAGAAAACTGAGTATCACTACCTACATGTTATAAAAGAAAGTCCTTCGCCACGTCTGTCTGTCAGTTCGCGATAAACTCAAAAACTACTACACCAATTTTCACGCTGTTTTCACATTGCTGAAATAGGTGGTAGTGCCTCGAGAACCACTCTATCCATTGGGATAGAGGGGTCTGTCTCCACCGATCCCGGGATCCGATTTGACGTAACACGGATCCCGGCGATTTGTCTCCACGGATCACGGGATCCGTTTCCACAAAAAAAAATACTAAATTTTTTGTCCACGGATCCCGGGATCCGTGGCTACAAGAAATAAAAAATAAAAATGTAGAAACGGATCCCGGGATCCGTGGACAAAAAATTTAATTATTTTTTTTGTAGAAACGGATACCGGGATCCGTGGAGACAAATCGCCGGGATCCGTGTTACGTCAAATCGGATCCCGGGATCGGTGGAGACAGACCCGGGATAGAGTGGTTCTTGAGGAAGGTTTTGGTATATAGTTTGACGCGGGCGAAGCCGCAGGTTCAGCTAGTAAAAAATAAATAATTACAGGAACGTATTGTTTTCAAGCTATTTCTGTTGTAAACTTTACTTGCCTATTATTATGTAAAACTAATTCAAAGTTATGCATAATTAAAGTAAACCCAGCGAAAAGGTGAACGAATAAAAACTGTTTTTGTTAAACTAATCATTTCATGATAACTTTCATAAGTTTTAAATGAAATTCAGTATTCCGATTGTAAATTGAATATTCTATTAACACTTTGGATTTTTCCGTTAGAATTTTATTACGATGAAGCACGCTACGGCATCGGCGTTTTGCGAGCGTTTCTTGAGCGTGTGAACTGCGGTTTACAGGTGACGTTTTTCTCACGAAGTTGGCAGGTTTATCAACGACTTACATGTTTTATTAATAAGACACTTGTCACGTAGAAGATAGAATGATTGTAGATCAATATTTTGCTAATCACTACATAGTATAAAACAAAGTCGCTTTTCCTGTCCCTATGTCCCTTTGTATGCTTAAATCTTTAAAACTACACAACGGATTTTGATGTGGTTTTTTTTAATAGATAGAGTGATTCAAGAGGTAGGTTTTAATACCTTTTTTGCACCCGTGCGAAGCCGGGGCGCGTCACTAGTAAGTAATAAGACAAACGGTGTCTAGAAACAAGTTTTAGCAATGAATACTAAATTGTATACGAATGTGAGTGAATGATTATAAGCCGATAATATAAAAAATTATTTACAACATTTAAAAACTACTATCCTAATAAAAACTACTAGACCTGCTCTAGACAAGTTAAATGTATCTTGCGATGAATGTAATTAATATTTATGTATGACTAAAAAAAACTAAATAACCACTCGGATCTATCAAAAAACCTCTTGTGGTTTGTCAAGAGGTTTTTTCAAGAGGTTTTGGTGTGTCAAGAGGTCAAGAGGAAAAAAATATCAACACAAAACAGATCTATGGTTGGTGTTTGTATATGTATAACATGCCAAATACGGCAACTCAGTGCCACAAAATTTAATAATCAATACATAAATAGATATTGATACAGTGTAGTATAAGTACTAAACACTTCCTCTAAAGACTGTACCACATTCATGAAACTATCTTTGTATTACCTCCGGGCAATTCTTCACATTTATTGCATTGCAAACAGAAATCATTCTTAATAATAGATGGTAGCCTCCATTCTCACCTCTTTGTTCCAAAAACATTATTAGATATTTTTTTTTTTATTTAATATGGGCTTACTCTTGACCTCAATCTTGCCCTAAGGGCAGAGATGAGGTCGACGATGGAACGAGCTTACCCAGAAGAAGCCTATTTACTCGCGACTTAAATAGATTGGGGTTATATGAACTCGGGAAAACCGACGCAGGCAGGGCGTTCCACTCCTAGCTAAGTAATAATCTAGTACCTTGGTAACCGCGACTTTTAACACTTTACAGTTATGATTACAATCATGTACACGTGATTCACATCAGGTTTTAAAGAAACAAACCACGTGCTAAAGGATCAAAAATATCAAACGATTTTTCCGTTTGTCACTTGATTTTCTTTCTTCATACTTCAATTTTCCACATTCCACCTTCCACGTGACTCATGACTGATATATGAGATGCCTTCACACTTTTCAAAAAAATAAAAAGCTACAATGGAATTATACACTTCAAAGTCCTACTTCAAGATTTATACTCACCTTTTTTTTCTTTTTCACGTTTTCAGATCTGAAGCATAGAAATTGAAAAATAGAAAATGATACGTGATGCTCACGATTCTAATCCGCATTGGTCCGTAAAACATCTTCACACGTTTGATGTCGCAAAAGCTTCGTGCTATAAACATTCCTATTAACTTGGCTGTCCGTTTTATAGTACACACGGCTACACATCAAGCTATACATTTCCAGTTTACGCTGATCTCGCATTGTACGGAAATCCTATACAATGCGAGACCAGCTTATACTGGAAATGTATAGCTTGATGTGTAGCCGTGTGTACAACTTTAAAGGTGCAAGAAACATACCCATGTACCTACGAGTATAGCTATACCAGCAACTGGGCTTTGAATCCCCTCAGAGAGACGGTCGGTCGTGCTGATATGAATGCATGGATTGAAGTTTTAAAAAGTAAAAACCGGTAAAACGTGATAAAATATTATTTCCTTTGTAGTTCGCTACAATGGATTTTATGCATGGTTGTTCGTGACATTTGCTTTATAAGTCAGCTCCAAGCCAACGAGCTGGTTGGAGAATAAAAGAACTGTCGAAAATCGGCAGTATCAAGAACTTTTTAATTGCTTTGACAGCTCTTTTAATTTTTATTAAAAGTTTGTGTGAAGTACTGGACGGTGACGCTAAAAAACGAAAAGGCTAGGCAAATGAAGATTGGTTTACTTTAAAAACTGATTATTCTAATGACAAATGTATCACTTTTACAATTATTTCGGCCGGTCCAGGGCCAGTTCGACTGGCCATTGCGTCGCGTCCTCTAATTTCGAATTCCGCGTAGGTCGTAGATATTTTCTGTGCGTGCTCTCAGACTGTACCGGTTACATTAATTTGTTCTGAATAAATGTGGCCAGCATCCTAGAAAAATATTCCATTAAAATACATGTTATTCAGCTGTCTAATATACTATCTACAATTCTATAGTATTATCATTTAAGTTGGTTTACATTAGGTACGGATATCTCTGGAATGGACCGATTAGTACCACAGTTGCTATGAAGTCCACAACGAGTGTTTGCTCAGTGTGCTATCAGTATTAATTCAACAAGCGGGACAAGTGAATTCCAACTACAGCGCTGAGACAATAAGCTAATCGAACGCGCTTATATTATATACTGCAGCTCCATTCCCGAGGGCTACATTGCAACTAGACACGAAGTCAAACGATGGTAAACTAGAACTTCGCATTTATAACGAGAAATTTATTTAAATTTAAAAACACAATCCTTTTCCAGGGTTTACACAAACCGAAAATATAATTTGAAAGTGACAACCGTCACGTATCAACACAATCTCTAACAAGGCTCGACAAATTGTGTACGGACTACGGACGAATAGAGCCAATTGCCGTCCGATAAAAAAACAATAGGGAGTGCTTGTCTTTCTGTCATGCGGAATACAATGGTATTCTTCCTCAGCGATAAAACAGTCGCCGGCAGACATCGGCAAACGTGAATGACAGTTTACGATGTAAAAATACATACTACATTACGGAATTTAACGTTCGCAACATCGTATGTGCAAGTACCGACATAAAGCATTTAAAACTTTCTTTTAGAGTCTCTAAGGATGGGTAATATTCTGACATAAATTCTCCCCGGGGGTTCACCCCACTCCTTGAACCCATAAAACGATAAAGATCATCTTTTGTAGCTTCTGTAGGGAACAGTAACGTACCTCCTTGTGTCTTAAACAATTCGTTCATTCCGAAGAAATACATCGAGACAAATCCACTCATTAATATGCGAAGTTTAAACTTTGTTTCGAGGTTGTTATCTGGGAATTGTCTAAAATGTACAGAGGTATTTGGAAGGGCTCCGTCTCCTCATGAGTTATAAACAGATACCCTTTCTGATACCAGGTGGTGAGGAATTTTATAAAATATCTACGAAATGAAGGACCATAATTAGAATTCTTTAGATGAATTTATCAATCTGAGATATTTAGATGAGATATTATAATTATTTGAGAGCAGCGGTGGCCCAGTAGAGGCGGCTTTGACTTACGAGCAGTGAGTCGTGGGTTCGACCCCAAGCAGGCGCTTTACTAAGTTTTATATTTTTATTACGGTCATTTATTTTATCACCACTGCTAAAATGGTGAAGAAAAACATCGTGAGGAAGCCGAAATGACTTAGAACCAAATATTCGAAGAGATGTGACATCTACCAACCCACACATACCCCGCGTGGTGGCTTATGTAGCCCACTATACACATTATAGTTATTTTTATTTTTTATATATTTCGAGTTGACCATGAAAAGTACAAGGAAAATATTGGTGAAACTGTCTGATTTATATTCATTAGCATCAGCTATACCTACATAAATGAAATCGAAAAATGTAATATCCTTTCTTAGAAACACTCTTTATTCGTATAAACGCGCAAGGTGGAGTCACGCTTTATATTCCGTAGGTAAGCTAACCGGCTGTTGAGGAAACTTTCAGGTTTTTTCCCACAGTACACCGCCTAACAAAGGCCAATTAGGTTACATTATGATTTTAATCAGCGTATAGTGCTACGGATTCGTTTCTAGCTCTGTTGATTCTACAGACTGTATCAATAGAACAAGGAAAAAACCTGTAAGGCGATATACTAGCTTAGTACTAATATTACACACAACAGAGATTTTAAATATTCGATAAGATATTGGCCACAAAATGAAAGAGCTATAAAACTTGCCCATTTTATTGCCGATCAAATATACCTATCCATTGTTTTTATTTGCCTAATCTCGAATCTTAAATCATTCTAAACCTTAAAGTGATACACTGAAAGCCTATTTTAAGAATTGTTCCCTGGTCTAAACATGTCCATTTTGATTATATTATACGACAATAAAATTTCAGTAGCAAGAGGAAGGGGAGGACTACTAATATGTTACCCTTTATTACACCTTTAGTATATTGAATGCTCGGAATAGATACGGAGAAAAAACGTTCATTATCGGGTCTGGCGCGCAAATAAAACAAGATAGCACCCCAGGGCCCGTTCACTTGGATATTGCGGCCCGCAAGCAAATTTGCTCTAGGCACAATAAATGCTTAGGACTGTACGTGAGCGAACACACTGCCGGCAACAATAACATTTATATATACATACTGATGCATTAGTGTGGAGATAAAGCTCAGTGATATATGGACGCCTATAAACATGTCGCCTTCATACCAACGACTACTTTGTTCAAATTGATCACTTTATCTGTCAGAGATACAAACGGCTCAAAGATTTGGATTCAGGCAATTCAGCGTTTCTCATTAATATCTAATTGATCGTTATTTCAATCTGTAACATAAATTGAGTCTAATGAAATGCTCTGTAAAGAGATAATATAAGATTCCGACGAAATAATTACGATAACTTTGTGAGTAGATACATCAATAGAAATTCTAATAAACTTTAGCAGGTTGTGTTTGAGATCGGTATTTTGACAAGATTACAGTCGTCTAAGAATAATTTTAAACATGCAATGAAATTTCAAAGTAGCGTGTCTTAGAATTTTGATTACAATTTAGACCATTTAAATATCTTGTCTAATTTATAAACAAATAACCCAACAATTAAAGGCGCGGACTGATGATCAAAAATTTTGAATTCGGTCCTTTCCTAGCATCATTATTTACGAAACATATTACTGCTACCAAGCAACGTTACTGTAATCCAAATCAGGTATTTCAGTGTTGTCTCTGGAATGTCGACGCATTTCGGATTTCAGCCTAACACTGTGGATGCACGTATATATTATTATAGGCGGCAGCATATCACCAGGTGAACCGTCGCTACGTCGATCTGCGTCTTAACCACCATCATGATCATCGTTTGCTTAGCCTGTACCTTTTTTTTTTTTTTGGTGGGTGGAAAATCATCGAATGACCCCCCCCCCCCCCCCCGCTCTTGGGCAGAGCGAAGGGGAGTGTCAGACTTCTACTGACTAAAAACCGAACCCATGTTCCTTCTTTGCCCTTGCGCCGAGGCCACGTCATCTGGTACAAAAATCCGCGGCCCCGACGGGGCTTAGCCTGTACCTTAGCATGTTAACCAGGGTCGGCAACCAGTCTAACCGGATGCAGCTGAATACCAGTATTTTTCATGGAGCTATTATCTGACCTCCACAACTCAGTTACTACTGGGTGATAAGATATCCCTGGGTAAGACAGGTAGACTCGAAATTCTCAAGCCACTGACTACCTGTAACGACTGTCAAAGGTCCACAATCAATAGCTGTGACCAATGGCTTAACGCGCTTTTCGAGACATGAAGAAGACTCGGTTTGCAATGAGAGGTCTCCCATTCACGGAGCAACCTATGCTAGCACGGATTATCCAGAAGATTGACCCGAACATCTGTTATTATGTGGCCGCTAGCTCCTACTACCTGTTAGCTACCCAATAACAAAAAAATAAAGGTGAATCATTAAAATGTATGTTGCCGATACTGGCTGCTGCGTCAGCTGGGCCGTCGATACTGGCTGAAAATAAATCTATTGTTCTTCAGTTAGTAGATAATTAGTTGAGCCAGCTGTTTACCCTTCATCAACAGCATTTTTATCGTCGATTCTAGCTTCGCTATTACTACTTATTTTATGTAGCATTTTATATATTTTCGATAATGTATTTATTACACATTTATTTTATATGGAAGAACTTTTTGGGGATTTATTATTGCCATTGATATTCGACTCCCATTTAGATGTGGAATAAAATTTCTCGCAATCCATGAATGAGTCTTTGTACACATCGCAAAATGATGTGTGTGTTTAACATTCTCAGACTCTACTGTGTAAAATATGTATATAATAGCTAACCACAATTTGAAATACATGAAGGTTCTGACGTAAAAAGAAATCCAAGAATCTCAGTTCATAACATAATGTTCAAAGTCCCACATATTTGTATAACGTATAAAAAAAGGAAACAACTGTAAAAAATAAACGTGTTTATTTCAATTACATCAATTTACAACACACACGACTTGGACCTCACCTTTTAAGCAAGGAGATACTTGTTTTAAGTGAATCCGGTATTCCGGTCTTCCACTGAACATTAAACATGGTATGCAACTGACAAAATAAATAAAATGAAAATACAAATAACCCTCTTTTCATTACTCATACTCTGAAAGTAGGTCACAACATGCCTGCGGAGCGGGTTGAAAGTACTACTTTTCAGCCCTAGGGAGAATCGCTTTCTACTGACAGCTGTCAAATTATTTGATGTAATTGGGAGCAAGCCTATTGCCACCAACTGATGTGATTAGGTGCAAGCCTATTGCCATCAACAAATGTAATTAGGAGCAAGCCCATTGCCATATACTGATGTAATTGGGGGTAAGCCTATTGCCATCAACCAATGTAATATTGAGAGCAAGCCTATTGCCATCAACTGATGTAATTAGGAGCAAGCCAATTGCCACCAACTGATGTGATTAGGTGCAAGCCTATTGGCATCAACCAATCTAATTAGGAGCAAGCCTATTGCCATTTACCGATTTAGGTAGGTAATTGGGAGCAAGCCTATTGCCATCAACCAATTTAATTAGGAGCAAGCCTATTACCATCAACTGATGTAATTAGGAGCTAGCCTATTGGCATCAACCAATCTAATTAGGAGTAAGCCTATTGCCATTCACCGGTTTAGGTAGGTAATTGGGAGCAAGCCTATTGCCATCAACTGATATAATTAGAAGCAAGCCTATTGCCACCAACTGATGTGATTAGGTGCAAGCCTATTGGCATCAACCAATCTAATTAGGAGAAAGCCTATTGCCATTCACCGATTTAGGTAGGTAATTGGGAGCAAGCCTATTGCCATCAACCAATTTAATTAGGAGCAAGCCTATTACCATCAACTGATGTAATTAGGAGCAAGCCTATTGGCATCAACCAATCTAATTAGGAGCAAGCCTATTTAATTGCCATTCACCGGTTTAGGTAGGTAATTGGGAGCAAGCCTATTGCCATACACTGATGTAATTGGGGGTAAGCCTATTGCCATCAACCAATGTAATTAGGAGCAAGCCTATTGCCATCAACTGATGTAATTAGAAGCAAGCCTATTGCCACCAACTGATGTGATTAGGTGCAAGCCTATTGGCATCAACCAATCTAATTAGGAGAAAGCCTATTGTCATTCACCGATTTAGGTAGGTAATTGGGAGCAAGCCTATTGCCATCAACCAATGTAGTTAGCAGCAAGCCTATTGCCATCAACTGATGTAATTGGGGGCAAGCCTATTGCCCCCAACCGATGTAATTAGGAGCAAGACTATTGCCACTAACCAATCTAATTAGGAGCAATCCTATTGCCATCAACCGATGTAATTAGGAGCAAGCCTATTGCCAACCACCGATTAGATTTAATCGATTTTAAGTGTTTCTCTTATGTTTCTTACTTTTTCTTCCTTTCGATTTAGGTAATTGGGCGCAAGCCTATTCCCATCAACTTTCCTTGTATTCGTAATGAAAAGCACAGTGTTTACCTCGGGTTAAAGACTTATTTAGTCCCTCGAACTATTTAGCGCCCTCGCTGCGCTCATGCGCCAAACCCCGTCTCGGGGACTAAATAAGTTACTTTCACCCCTAATGTAACAATGTACTATTTTATGCTTAGCCTCAGTCATAGTCGGGTAAAAAGGAGCGCACTTGTGTGATGTATGCGAGTGAGTTTTTGGGTGGCTGCGTGTGTGTGTGTGCGTGCACATTTGAGTGTATAACAGTGTGGGTGAGCATTTTTTATATGAGTAAATTTCGTTTTAATGGAACCCAATAAATAATAAATGACTTCACATTCAAGTTCACTACGCTTATGAAACTACCTATAAAATAAAGCACTATTGACGGCTTCCTGAGTCACGTAGTACACACCAACAATTAAACATGGCCATCCCAATATTATAATTAGTCGAAAACAAAAGCCAGCAGTTTATACAATCAATTGAAACCGATACAACTCATTAGCAGAACAATTAGATGCTCTACCGACAACAAAACAGCTCAGCCAAGCGTCAGCTGAAGCTCTTAATTCGGTATTGATGTTCTATTACATCACGGTTCCTTCAGACGGAATACAGTGCTAGTATTGTAGTAAAGCCTATCTTGTATAGAGTTACAGTCACCAGCAATAAACTATGGGCACTACGTAACAAAACGCGAATTTCTCGTGAAATAACGATTGCAACTTTAAGATGTAACCTAAGCTGAAGCTCTTAATTCGGTATTGATGTTCTATTACATCATAGTTGCCTTCAGACGGAGTACAGTGCTAGTATTGTAGTAAAGTCTATCTTGTATGGATTTACAGTCACCAGCAAAAGACTATGGATAGGTACACTACGTTGCAAAACGCGAATTACTCGTGAAATTACGATTATAACTTCGAAAATCTTCCACCTGGACACGAGTTGCCATGGTTAACCTGGAAGTCTCTAAACAGACTCCGGACACAGGTAGACCGAAGCAAGGAAAACCTGTTCAGGTGGAGATTCATAGACGACTCTGCCCTGGAGTGTAAATGTGGTCTTGCCCCACAGACTATGGAGCACTTGATATCGTGTTCAGCCTGTCCTGCTACTTGCACATCACAGGAGTTGATGGAGGCTACTGAAAGTGCCGAACTCGTCGCCAAATCTTGGGCCGACTCAATTTAAATTGTCATCGACACGCTAAGAAGAAGAAGAAGAAGACTTTAAGATGTAACCTAAGCTGAAGCCCTTAATTCGGTATTGATGTTCTATTACATCACAGTTGCCTTCAGACGGAATACAGTGTTATTATTGTAGTAAAGTCTATCTTGTATGGAGTTACAGTTACCAGCAATAGACTATAGATACACAACGTGCGAACAAAGCGCGAGTTTCTCGTGAAATTACGATTGCAACTTTAAGATGTAACCTAAGCTGAAGCTCTTAATTCGGTATTGCAACTTTAATATGTAACCTACTTTAAATAATTAATAGTCACTCACTTCACTTCGATCTTCAGGTTAAGGAGCGCTTGCCTAGGTTGTTTCGTGGATGGGTGATAACCCATTAAATACCCAGTTTCCTCCGTACTTCGGAAAGTCTGTAAAGCCCTTAGTCCCAGCTGTCAGTTGAAGACCTTTGACAGTCATTACAGGTAGTCAATGGCCTGAAAGTCTGACAACCAGTCTTACTATAATAAGGAGTATCGTTAATACCCAATACAAATTTAAATGCATTTTTTTATTATAAATGGGCTTGCTCTTGACTTCAATCTTGCCCTGAGGGCAAAGATGATGTCGACGATGGAACGAGCTTAAGAATTTAATAACCTTTACTTATCTTTTCCGGTAAGACTGAAGATAACCCTATGAACATAGTTGGGAAAAGGCTTGGCAGATGATGATGGAATCCAAAATATAAGTTAGATGAAAATGAAATCAATATAGTAGACGATATTACTTCTAAACGTATCTAAGAGTGTACTTAACGGTGTTGCTGACTGTACTTAAGAGAAATAAATACATATACCGACGTTTGATAGTTACAGGTAATATTAATTACACTTCTACATTAATTTGATATAGGTAGGTAAGTATTACAGAAACTATTTTGGTCATCCTTCCGTATGCTAGTTTGTCGGCATAATTATAGACATAACGTAACATCACGCCTACGATCCCGGAAAGGTTAGGCATAGATCGAAGAATAGTCTTCATTTTCTTGCTTGTGGCGATTTAATTATTTGCTACTAGCTGATGCCCGTGGCTTCGCCCGCGTGGATTTCGGTCAAATTATAAACTAAACACTTCTTTGAACCGAGAACCACTGTATCCATTGGTGAAAACATCATGCAAATCGGTGCATTAGTTTGATTACGCGAACAGACAGACAGACGCCGCGGAGGACTTTGTTTGATAATAATATTATCAAACAAAGTCCTCCGCGGCGTCTGTCTGTCGAAATCATCACTATTACTAAGTACATAATTATGTAGTAATAGTGATGATTTCGACATTATCACCCTGACTTCTAGCGGTCTAGAACTATTGTGGGCGTTTGAACTTATAAATAAATAATTACTTTCAAGTCTAGTGCTTATGTGCCTCTAAGTACTGGCAACGGATAAATACACCTTTTTTCTTGTAGAGGGGCAGGTAAGTAGGTACCATTTAGTTCATTTAATGTGTGTGGTACGACATACATAACAAAACATCATTCCTGTAATTCCCGAAGGAGTGAGAGAAGCGTAACTAATAGTACACCCACATTTCCAGTTATGTTTAACTCCCAAGTAATAGAGGGCGAGCCTATTGCCATCAACCGGGCACAAATCTAGACTCAGTGGCAGCTACTGAGAAATTCTGATGGAAACAACAAATATCACTTTGCCCGGGAATCCAGGCGACTACTAAACCAACATAGCAGTCCAGTTGGGGTACAAAGTAGTAAAACAAAGTTCCTGGTAGGATTTCATCATCATCATCATCATCAGCCTATAATGTTCCCACTGCAGGGACTCAGGCCTCCTCTCTAGGAGAGGGATGGGCTATAATCTACCACGCGGGCCCAGTGCGGATTGGTAGGATTTGGGCAGACTTTAACTCAACAGTAGCAGGGACGCGTCGTAGTCATGACGTCAAGGGTAAATGAACACTATAGATCTACCACTAAAGTCGTTGAACTTCCAAAATTCTTGGAAGAAACTAGATTGAATTATGAACAAACCTAGTTCCACGTGAAAACATAACAACAACTAAATACTAGAAATACAACTTAATTGCCTTCAGGAAATATTCTGAACACGAAACTGCCTTATACAATTAACCCTGACGTACATAGTTACCTTCTAAAATGAATAATGCGAATTGATAACGGTAAAACAATAGGCGGAGTAATGAAATAATTATGTTATTGTTACAGAAGTCCCACGTTTTGAAGATAGCCTAAACAACTTGACTGTATCTTTGGGAAGAGAGGCTGTTTTCACTTGTGTCGTCAATGACCTCGGCTCTTACAGGGTAAGTACTTTTAAACTAGACGTATGCTAATATCTACTTAGGGCCTATTTCACGATGTCCAAATTGTCAGTACTTACCGAATAAGTTTGAACAAAATACACGCACTTCTGATTCTTATGTTTATGTATAATTGTCACTTGTTTCGGTGAAGGAAAACATCGTGGTGAAACCGCCAAAAAAAAGATGAAGGTATGACGACCCCACACACCCTAGTGTCAGAGTTTCTAAGCTGCCTCAGGGCCTCTGACATAATTTGACGGCCGGGACCACCGGCTTATACGTGGCTTCCGAAGCTCGGAATCATCTTTTTATCAGACAATCAGGTGATTCAAGCCTGCAATGTCCTGACCAAACTGGAAACAACTTTGCAAAGCATGTAGACTTACTAAGTAGTATCATATATCCAATACCAATATTTCCCTATGTCCGAATAGACACTACATAGCGAATAAATTCAAAAATGGAACAGAATTTGTATAAAATTACATACCAAGTAAGTTAACGGTAACTAATCGTAGGTGGTGAAACAGATAGTTCCTAAGTTAGTGAACTTTATGAACAATCGAAGGAAACAATTTAATTAAGAAAGACGCTCGTATAGTTTTGAGACATTAACGAAATAATTTCTTCGTTTTCAATAATCTGGTACTCCGCGATTCTCGATATTCGAAATAAAGATATTATTATGGTACTTATGTATGGTATTTGGAAGACAGTCCCGACACAAGTACTATTGTAACTTACTGGGGCTGCCTCAGTTTATAAAATTATAACAATGTTTTTGAGAAGAAATATTATATATTTCTGTATTTGTATTTTGTATGGTATAAAGGTAAATGATTCTCACAACAAAAGCAAGCTTTCCAATTCCGAAGAAAATGATGATGAATTCATACATTGGTTAAGACCAGGAGCCGAGACAATCGTCCTATGGTTTGTAAATCAGTCGCACTCCTGTACTGTCGTGCACTGTAGCTTGAAAAACTTCCCTTTGATGAAAAAGGATCTGAAGCAATAAAAAGGACATTTAAAATAATATTTAAAATCAGACTTCCTTTAGCGATTTTATCAAAGGCACTCAACGCAAAGGAATTTGACTGTTGTCAAACGACTGTGAATTTATTAAAACCTTGCTTAGTGACCTAAAATTGTAAAATTCTGTGAAAAATAATCGATTTGGAAATATATAAATATCTTCAAAAGACCATCTCAGACACTAATCTGATTAGTCCATAAGTGAGTATACTAAGATTAAGTCTGGGCCTTAAAAATACTATGACCTCTGATTATGTTTCGGCTTATTCTTCTCAGAGTAGTCAGTACGAAGCACCGGCCATTTAGTTTAAAAAAAAAGATGTTAATACTTTTTTTTTATTGGTAAGGTTTTATTACAAACACGTAATAAAAACCTTACCAATAAAAAAAAAAGATTTACGTCAAATTAAAAAAAAAAAACCGGCTGCATTTTCAAATAGCCAATATTATACGGAACCATTGATATAGAACTAAAGATAGGGTCGTCCGAACATTTTGCTCGATGCGTTCCCCATACAGAGAAACACCGACGCCATCTTTAAGAACTACTCAGGCTGCTCGTAAACGTAACCTTGTATGAGCGGCGTGGCGTGGTATTATCGAGGTATAAAGAAATTAAATAAAGCTTTCAATTTAAAAAAAAGTATGTTTATTGCAGTTTTTTATACATATTAATAATAATAATAACATTTTTATTGGCCTTCAAATAAAACTATTTTTTTAAACTTTTGCTTTTTTGTTATTTTTGACATATTTTCTATTTTGGATTCATTCACATTATAATTTGCTTCTAATAAACAAAAACAATAATAATTGGTTTTGTTTGTAATTAAATATTATTGTAATTAATTAAATCTTTTCATTTCATCGGCTACAAGCCTACAACGCACGCCGCTGCAAAGTTATGTCGTATAGCCGTACGGCGCGTGGGGGCGGGGCCTCGCGTCGTCTTTGCCAAACGTCAAGACAAATAAGTTGGGAAGAAAACTGTTTTATTTAAATGTTATAAGTTGATTTACTGACATATTTTTGACATAACGGTGGTATGAAATGTTATATTTTTTTTGTTGTGCTTTGCGTGGTAGTTCACGCAACCTTTCACTACACAACTTGGCATTTTCACTTTACGGACGCACCCGAAGATAGCCGATCGTGAACTAGATCACGTTTGGAACCATGGAACCATTTTGGAACCATGTTCGAGGCGTCATTTTATCATGCGGTCCGCCCAGTCCTTACGCAGTAATATATAAGTCTATGTACGGAACCCATTTCAATTCAGTTTCGAGAATTATATATTTTATACACGAATGGAATATCTGGAAGTATAATTTTAATTGACAATAAGCCTTTACTTTCAAAATGATATTTTCACGTTATTTAATATTATCACCACATTGATTAACAGTATGATGCGAATATAATAATTACGACGCCATTTTTAATTAATTTGCATTTTGTAAGTAAATTCTTCTGTGTCGCTCGTTTTTGGTGACTGAAATATCAGAAAACATTTTACAAGTAGATAAAAAATATTCTTTTTACTTTTATTATTATAATAATATATGTTATTAAGTTTCGTTGACCTAGAAACACATCAATCATACCTCATTATCACGCCCAAAATACCTTAACTTCTAAGGAACGAAAGTGAATACCCAATACCATAAGTGGCCGTAAGAAAAACTAGACAAACAAAAAAGGGCACTTTATATTAAAAACTCCTTGTTTAAAGGTGGCGTGGCTACGCGTGGACACGCAGACGATCCTGACGATAGCCACTCATGTCATCACGAAGAACCACCGCATCGCCGTCAACCACAGTGACCGGCGGGTGTGGTTCCTTCACATACATGACGTGCGGCAGTCGGACCGGGGCTGGTACATGTGCCAGCTCAACACCGACCCCATGAAGAGCCAAACGGCCTATTTAGATGTAGTAGGTAAGTGCCTACGTTCTTATGAGCACCTAGTACTTTTAAAGTTGCGATCAAACTTCCCGTATTACGGACTGACTACGGACACCGGATTAGACTTATTAAATAATTTAGGTACTTAAATAGCTAAATGTGACCGTAAGACTGCCAACTTTTTTGGATTCATAAGCATAGTAAATAATTATGACTTGCTTCGGTAAAAGAAAAATACCGTGTGGAAACCAAACCTTGAGAGCCTGACAAATATTTCTCGAAGCCATGAAACGCCAAGTCAGAGATTCATGGGCGGTATGAAAACTCTGAGATCAGATTTGACACAACAATACGAAAAGAAAAAGATGTATAGTATCTGTACGAGTCCGATCCGCAATCTGCCCGTACCAGCTGGTAAACCGCACATGTTGATATTTCGAAATAGTTATTTAGCCTATTTTTATTATATTTCTTCAGATATACATCCTAAACTTACAGTTTATATAGACCGCCAAATTATTCAGCAATTTTTGTCGAAACAAAATTACGAGTAGCTTCGCCAATGCTTGTTTGCAGTGTAGTGTAAACCAAAACTAGAGCTAGGCCAAACCTATGATGAAGGTAATTTTATTTGAAGTTAATTTGTTAGTTTACATAGCCAGGCGAGCATGAGGTATACATATATAACCAATTTGTGTACCAAACCGTATGCCTTGTATACTTGTAATGTTCATAATTAATTCATGTCGGTAAAGGTGAATTTCAAATAAAGTTTACACAACGTGTACTTAAGAATTCAGAAATGTTTCTTAAATTAGACCCTTTTCCCTAATAATTATTTCGTAACAACAACAATTTTGTTCAAGTATTTTGATTGTAATAGAGATGTAATTCGAATCTAGTCTTACGAATCAGATTTTCGACCGGATATTTCAGTCTTCAGATCAACACGACGTTTCAATTCATCAAAGTATCAAAACATTCGCAATACTAGATTCTATTCAATACAATATTCGCTTAGATATGAAAAACCGCTACGGATTTGCACAGTTCCCCCGGACATACTGGACTACCCGACGAGTAGTGACCAGGTGGCCCGGGAAGGAGCCAACGTGACCCTGCGGTGCGCGGCCCACGGTGTCCCCACGCCGACCGTCGTGTGGAGGAAGGAAGCCGGCGACTTGTTGCCTACCACCAACTTCAGTGACACACATAGTAAGCATAGTAAGATATAACATTGCTTTATCTAATTAGCATGTGTTTTCTAGTTTTCACTGTTGTTGTTTGTCACACACACGAATGCGTATATTCACTTCTTCCACTTACAGTTTTGACTCTACTACTTACATACATACATAAACTCACGCCTTTTTGTCAATTTAACCTTACTTACCGAATACCTAATAAGTAACGGCCAACTAATGGCATAATAATCGGTTGTGGACATTGCAACCACATGGCTTTAGAGGCTCTTATTGTGGCTAGAAGGCCTAAAAAGTGGCAATCGTTTTCTAGGCGATTTGTATCTATATATTTTGTAACTTTATTTACCTCATGTAAATCTAGAGACTGGCTGTCTGTCTCTCACTTCTTCGTTGGTCTAGTGGTCGCAAACATGACGATGAGATCCTGGGTCCGATTCCCGGGTCGGCAAAGTTTTATTGAGTTTTTCCATTATCATCAATAGCAGCCACGGAGTTTAGGTTTGTGCCCGGTTGATGGCAATAGGTTCACACCCACATGGGACTTACATAACTGACTTAATATATTTATAAGGTCCCATTAAAATAGGTGGACAAAATTTCAGAAATCATTCAGACCACCAAAATAAGGACGATGGTAAAAAAATAATAAGAAAAACGCATTTAAGTACCTACTCATAAAGGATGAGCTTGTTCTAGAGTGCCGATAATAATTTATTATTTTAAGTAAAAAAAAAAACACTTTATTTAATTTTTTTTGAAGTGAAAACTTCTTTAGCGGCGTTGAGCACTTTGGGAAATTGTTCTGTGATGGGTATAAAATCTTAAACTCGCGTCAGGACACGTGACCACGTGACCCTGATCGAAAATTCGTCAGGACAAGTGACCACGTGACCCTGATCGAAAAAGCGTAAGACGGATGGAGAGTAGACAGCTATCCCCTCTCTACGGCGCGGCGAAAATGTATGCCTGGGCCTACTGTTTCGTTTAGGCAGCGCAGGGCGCTTAATAATAATAATTATTATTATTAATAATAATATAATTAATAATAATAATAATAAAATTATTAATAATAATAATATAATTAATAATAATAATTAATAATAATAATAATAACCTGGCAACCCCGTATCAAACATGTCAAGCATCTATACTCTTATTTTCATTTAACTATAAATATTGGAATATACATAATTGAAACTTGATAATATATTTTTTAAAACGGTTTTGTAAGGAGATATTTGGAAAATAAATAGACAACGTTTAATTCGAAAACCAGAAAGGACAAAAATACAATAGTCACAAAAATTTCCAGAATGACATATTATGTCAATAACGTCAACACGAAAATGAAAAAATTGAAAATGAAATAATGAAATTATGATGAAAATATGATTACGAGGGCCGCTCAACGTGCACGACAACCAGCTCCGGGCTCGTCGCTCAGCTCCGCCTCACCGCCGCCGGAACCCAGTCTCTCCGTGAGTGCTGTGACACCGGCCGTGGCAGTCGCGTCGAGCTCGAGCGACGAGTATTCTTCTTCGTCTCCGACGCCAACACCTGTTCGTCGACGAAGAGGACGCCGGCCACCGGATGGCTTAGGACCTCGAGGCCCACCGGCTTCTGATAGGGTCCCAGCTCCCGGCGGAAGTGTGCAGCGCATGCGATGGACGCAAGCCATCAACGAAAATGTCATGCGCTCATACTATGGGGCTACAGAGGGAGGAAACAACCTGACCGCGTACCGTGTTCGGATGCTTTCTCTGTTTCAGGTACTTGAGCCGGCTGTCAACGTATCGGCACAACGACTATCGGATCAGGTGCGAGTCATCCAACGTAATCGTATGTTGGATGACACCGTACTTGATCGCTTGCGGACTGAAACGCAGGGTAGCCATGTCATTACTGCGTCGTCACAGGCTGTGGTACCACCACAGTCTACCACAATACTTATCAGTGAAAACGACGTAAGTAATGACATGGTTAGTAACGTAAGTACACAGTGCAGTGAGGAGATGAGGAGTACTTTGGAGGGTGCGATCCGGGAGTATCGTTTCATGTCGCCCGAACTTAGACCACGATTACCTCGTTTGCCCATGCATAACAGAAATAGGGCGCTGGTGGCTGCTCTGGATTCGCAGTTGTCAAGCTATTTTGATAACTGCGAAAACCTCACTGATGCTCATTCGATCCTGTATTGCGCAGCTGTAGCGGCATGTCGTGTAGCTCATGTCAAATTTCTGAATGACAGAGCTACACGACCGAAACCAGCCGTTCCGGCTTGGCAGTACAGGATGGAACGACGCATTGCTGGGGCCAGAGCGTTCATCGGCAAACTATCCTGCTTCCGGGAGGGCAACAATCGCCCTCGAGTGATGCGCTTTGTGAGGCGGGCATTTGCGGGGACCGATATCAGTCCTCGAGACTACATGTCCCGTATCACAGAGCGCATCGACTTCTGGAAGCAGAAAGTGTATGCATGGGCAAACCGTATTCGTAGGTATAAGCGTCGGGTGGAACGGTTCACTCTAAATCGCACCTTCCAAAGTGATGAAAGGTGGGTCTACAGAGCATGGGAGCGACCGGACCAAGGTGTGACTGACACGTGCCTACCGGATGACAACGCCATGTGTTCATTTTGGCGCAACATCTGGTCGGTACCTGTCAGTCATTCCGAGGGTGAATGGACTCGGGAGGTCGAGCGAGCATGCGATCCAATAACAGAAATGGGGGCAATAACGATCAGCCCCCAAGATGTAGGTTGTGCAGTTCGTCCGTTGCCTAATTGGAAATCACCAGGGCCGGACGGACTGCACAACTTCTGGATTAAATGGTTTACAAGATCGCATGCTTGCTTGGCAGCCCTATTCCAGTCAGCCTTAGAGTCAGGGTCGCTACCAGAGTTCTTGACAACTGGAATAACCCACCTGCTCCATAAATCGGGTAGTACTGCGGAACCCAAAAATTATAGACCGATTACGTGTCTTCCAACGGTCTATAAAGTTCTTACCTCCATTTTGAGAGCTAAAATTAATAAACATATTAACGAAAATTCTGTTATGTCTGCTTCTCAAAATGGATGTAGGAACGGGTCCCGTGGTACTAAGGAGCTACTCCTCATTGATATGGCCATTAGCCAACAGGTTCGCCGTTTCCGAAAGGATTTGTCGACATGCTGGATAGACTATAAGAAGGCCTATGACTCGGTGCCACATACATGGCTCATGAGGGTGCTAGAGTTGTATAAAATTGATACAACCCTGCGCACCTTCCTGATGTCGTGTATGGGGCAATGGAGGACAGTCCTTCGCTATCCAGGATGTCGGCAGATTCAGAGGAATAGCGAACCGATAAGGATAGAGCGGGGTATATTTCAGGGCGACAGTTTGAGTCCACTTTGGTTCTGCTTAGCCTTGAATCCTCTTAGCACGCTGCTGGAGGATTCAGGTCTGGGCTATCGGTTGAGGAGAGGTGGTCAGATTATATCTCACCTCCTTTACATGGATGACCTAAAACTTTTTGCCACCAACGAGTTGCACCTGATGGAGCTACTGAAGGTTACTGAAGCTTTCAGTGGCGCCATCAGAATGGAATTCGGTGTAGATAAGTGTGCGGTCATGCATGTAAAGCGAGGGAGGATTGTGGAGTCTGTGGGAACCCAGCTCACAGATTCCATAAATCTTAGATCCCTCTCAGCAACCGAAACCTACAAGTATTTGGGTATGTCGGAAGCGCTGGGTATTAACGTTGCCGACATGAAGCAATCGTTGAGGGAGCGCTTCTTTGGTCGCCTGAGAAAAGTATGTAACAGTCTTTTATCAGGCGGAAATAGGGTGCGTGCCTTCAACGGTTGGGTCATGCCGGTTCTGACGTACTCTTTCGGCATACTCAAGTGGACTCAAACAGAGCTAGACGCCCTGGATAGACGGGTCCGTAAATTGTTGACGGCATATCGAATGCATCACCCACGTTCTTCGGTTATGAGACTGTATATCCCACGGAAATGTGGAGGTCGAGGCTTTTTAAATGCTAAGACTCTCCACAATCGTGAGATATGCAGTCTCAGGGAATATTTCCTGGAAGCCGACGTGGGGATGCATCGAGATGTTGTCGCGGTGGACACGGGCCTCACCCCGCTCTCCTTGGCTAAAGAGAACTGGCACAAACCTGTAGTGCTTGACACTAAAGACCGCATGGAGGTATGGCAGAGCAAGGAGCTCCACGGGCGCTTTTTCCGGGCCCTACATGGACCCGATGTAGACTTCCTAGCGTCCGTAGCCTGGCTACGTTCCGGGGAACTCTTTGGAGAAACCGAAGGTTTTGTCTGTGCAATTATGGACGAAGTTATGATGACGAATAACTACCGGAGATTTATTGTGAAGGACGGTACGGTTGACATATGTCGGGCATGCCACCGTCCGGGCGAATCAATCCGTCACATTATCTCCGGGTGTTCTCGTCTGGCTAACGGAGAATACTTGCATAGACACAACCTTGTAGCCAGGATTATCCATCAGCAACTTGCTCTGAAATACAACCTTGTGGAATCGGAAGTGCCGTACTACAGGTATGTGCCCGACCCAGTTCTCGATAATGGCAGTATCACACTGTACTGGGATCAATCCATCATCACTGACAGGACTATTATCGCTAATAAGCCTGATATAGTGGTGGTGGATCGATCAGAGCGGCGCGCAATGATTGTTGACATAACCGTCCCGCATGACGAGAACCTCGTGAAAGCCGAGAAAGATAAACAAATCAAGTATCTTGACTTGGCTCGCGAGGTTGTCGACATGTGGGATGTGAACTCAGCAATCATTGTGCCGATAGTCGTAACAGCCAATGGTTTAATTGCCAAGAGCCTCGACCAACACCTGAGGAGGCTCTCGTTAGGCAGCTGGATCAAGGGCTTGATGCAGAAAGCGGTACTCCTGGACACGGCTCGCATTGTTAGGAGGTTCCTTTCTCTGGAGCCCTGACCGCCGGTAGCTTGGACCCTGTTCCCGATACCGGTGGGCTACAGTTTTTTATATTTTTAAATGTTTTTTATTATTGTTTTATAGGAAATATTTAAAAATGTATAAAATTTGTTAATATAATGAATAAAGGGAATAATAATAAAAAAAAAAAACTAAAACAAACTCTCACTTGGTGGTTGGATCAAGGGCCTGATTCAGAAGGCAGTACTCCTTGATACGGCCCGCATTGTGAGGAGGTTCCTGTCTCTGGAGCCCTAACTACCGGTAGCTTGGACCCTGCTCCCGCTATCGGTGGACCACTATTTTTTACATTTTTAAATGTTTTTTTATAAATTTTGTATGAAATATTTAAAAATGCAATCTATATGTAAGAAAATGAATAAAGGAGATAATAATAATAATTAATAATAATAATAATAATGATGACAGCTGTCAAAATTGAAACAGCTATATCTCGGAAACTATCGACCTTAGACTAGTTGTGTGTAGGGACAATTGATAGGTCTCAATGAGATCTACATTTCGGATGACAGCTGTCAAAATTGAAACGGCTATATCTCGGAAACTATCGACCTTAGACTAGTTGTGTGTAGGGACAAGTGATAGGTCTCAATGAGATCTACATTTCAGATGACAGCTGTCAAAATTGAAACGGCTATATCTCGGAAACTATCGACCTTAGACTAGTTGTGTGTAGGGACAAGTGATAGGTCTCAATGAGATCTACATTTCGGATGACAGCTGTCAAAATTGAAACAGCTATATCTCGGAAACTATCGACCTTAGACTAGTTGTGTGTAGGGACAAGTGATAGGTCTCAATGAGATCTACATTTCGGATGACAGCTGTCAAAATTGAAACGGCTATATCTCGGAAACTATCGACCTAAGACTAGTTGTGTGTAGGGACAAGTGATAGGTCTCAATGAGATCTACATTTCGGATGACAGCTGTCAAAATTGAAACGGCTATATCTCGGAAACTATCGACCTTAGACTAGTTGTGTGTAGGGACAAGTGATAGGTCTCAATGAGATCTACATTTCGGATGACAGCTGTCAAAATTGAAACAGCTATATCTCGGAAACTATCGACCTTAGACTAGTTGTGTGTAGGGACAAGTGATAGATCTCAATGAGATCTACATTTCGGATGACAGCTGTCAAAATTGAAACGGCTATATCTCGGAAACTATCGATCTTAGACTAGTCGTGTGGGAGTTGGACATTTTGACCCTGAACGTTAACGATGTCGACTGTACAGTCAATAAAATACAAAAATAATTTATTTTGAACTAGACTGTACAATGTTTTTATGATGCTTAATCGGAGGCATGGGAAAAAATATTCCCGCTCCTCCTACCAATCGGAGTTCCGATCGGAGGACAGGGAAAGACAAAATAAATGGGTTAGCATAGTTATGGCGGAATAATTGAATTTTTAAATAATGAATTTGGTTTAACTATGTCGAATGATCGCAATCTTAGCACAACGAAATACAAAACTACTATTGATGCGGTCTTTATTAGACATTTAAATAGGTTCGAATCAAAACTGTTCGTTTCTTACTTCAGCTACCATAAACCTATCGTATCAGTTTTAGAGATTGGCGATGATAGTTCTGGTAATGATGATGGTGAAAAAGTCGTTGAAATTATGGATGAAAGTTGATTTTTCGGAGAGATAAACTTTTTAATGTAAAATAATTGTAATAGTTTTAAAGTGTTAAATTTTTAATGTAATATAAATTGTCATGTTTGTGTACGATAGCGCAATAAATCAATATTGTATTCTACCACATAAATGATAGTACTTTTATACTGTTAAAGCAATTGGTGCAAAATTATTCCCTAACCATTCCAAAATATCAAACATGCTCAACGTTAATAATCAAGTTTTCACTTCTGCCGGCACTCCCGGAGTGCAATTTTTTTTGTTTAGATATCTTTGGTTAGACCTACTGAACGCTGTGTTAAAATTTGTTCACCTATTTTAATAGAACCCTAAAGATGTCCTTCTCAGGTAAAACTCTGCCTAACCCTTTGAGGTTTACAAGACGTGATATTATGTATGTAAACCTTGTACTTTTGTGGCTTTTCCATCACAGTTATTGCTGAGAATATCACTTTGTTTAGGCCAAACTCCAAGAAAAACACTAATTTTAAGTCAGTAGGATGTTAATTTTAAAGCCAGACTAACAGAAAGTTAACTGACCATTAGTTTGAGCTTAACATAAAGTTTAGAGAACTTCAAAATCTGATTCTTGTGGAGGACAATGACTTACCTCGAAGCCTTGAACTAAATATACTTTCCTGTGTATCATAATTGACGATTATTAGTAGAAAATTATCGATAGGTACGTTTGTGACCATTTTCGTGAGCTACAAACTAAGCGGCTCTTGTTTTTTGTGGCTAGGATATAATATTCTTTTAGTGATATGTACAGTTGTTTCTTATTTTAATTGTCTCTTAATTTACTTTTTTGTGTTACTACACAAACAAAAGTAACGCGCGCGCGGTAGTAAATAGTGCGGTAGTACTACTACAGCTGTAACCTACGACTTATTTTCGGGCTTACGTTGTCCCCCCATTCCTAAGTAGGTACTACTGGTGTAACATGAAGATATTCTAAAACCAAATCATATAATCACGGGAGTGTGGAGTTTGGAAACGATCAACCAGAACTGTGCACATTTTCTCGACGTTTTATAAGGGCTATTTGAAATAGAATATTTTGATTTTGAATTTTATTTTATTTCTCGTTGATGTCTGTTTAATTCCATCGTGTATATATAACTTAATTTGATTGTACATGCGTTTTATGTTATTTAAATTTTGATATTTAAATTACTTACTTATTTTATGACTTACCACTGATAAAAACAATTCCCAGAAAACAATAACTTCCGAGTCGAAACTACACATAAACAAAATATTATACCTAGTAGTTTCATAACATACAAATGACATTCAACCTCAATTAAACAGTAATTACGAGGTCGAATATACCCCGTTAATGTACAAATATATAACGTAAACAAACGTCAGTTTCCACGTGCCTCTTGCTTCCGGACATAGAAATTTTCCACAGGAAATGTTGCTTTGATCAGATCTTCAGTCTTTCCCTGGGGTTGGAAATTTTCACAGCAAACACTTTAAGTTTAGCCTCGCAAACTATAGATAAATAATGGTTGCTTGGAAAAACTTTTTCTTAGCTTAAAAAACAAATAGTGAAGGACGTGTGATATCGATATCGATAAAATTCCAAAATTATAAAAAGTTTTCAATTTTAGTCATTTGATAGTGATGAGGTTATTGTTATAGCTCTTTCAGTTAAATGTTAAGAAAACATTACAAATGCGTGAACAAGCACAACAAAATAAATCTTACAAAAACAAATGACTTCGCTTCGTTTCTTAACTTCGTCATTTTCTAAATAATCCAAACCATTATTTATCTCCTTTGTTTTGTTTGAATTAATTGTTCTTTCTAGTTGATTAATCTTTCTAATTATTTAGATTCGTCAGTGAATGGGGCTGTGCTACAGCTGGTCAAAGTGTCAAGACTACACATGGGTGCATACTTGTGTATAGCAAGTAATGGAGTGCCCCCGTCTGTCAGTAAACGGGTCATGCTCGTCGTGCATTGTGAGTAGCCTATCTTAACATGTTTAATCAATACCATAGTGTGCCGAGCTCTCTACCTCTAGCTTTGATACCAAGTTATTTTCATACCGTGAGGTGTCTGCTACAACGCTCGCATTTAGATAGCTGATGCCCCGCAAGTTTTTACTCAACTTCAAAATTTCTCGCGAATAAATCCCGTCTAAAAAGAGGTTGCATTTAACTTTCAGATTCACTTTTGACAGCATTATTTCCTTGAAACGTTCAAATTAGCTCCAGCACAGACTTACTCCCTTTAATAGAAAATTCATTGACATAAATAGTTCAGGACCGCTGCCGGCCCATATCGCCGCCAGCTAGCTTTTGTCTGTCGCGCGCTTTAAGCCAACTTCAATCGCTTTATAAAATGCCTTTGAGATTGGAAAACTTGATACTGCGACCGCAACCAAAATCTACATCGTTTTACAGAGTATATTCCACTTTAAAGAGATTAAATGCTAAATGTAGATAAATCTGTAAGCTATATACACACTTGCGGTTGCCTCGCAAAGAGCGGAAACGTGTGTCGCCGGCATTAGAGCTGAAACCTAAACCGCAACTAAGCTAATTTGAACTAAATTACGTCAACCGACTTACGCGAGCCCCTCACATTAACTAGCTCACTCCAAACGGATGTGGGAAGCCTCCATTTGATGAGTTTAAGATATTATTCCTTCTGTGTTACAGTTCCGCCGATAATGACTATACAGAACCAGTTAGTGGGAGCAAAGGAAAGCGATACTGTACATTTGGACTGCCATTCAGAAGCTTTTCCTAGATCTATTAATTATTGGACGATAAATGATCAAATCATATCACAATGTGAGTATCATACGTAATCCGAAGTTGACGCGGAACTATTAATAACGAGTGTGAAACTATCCTTATTTTCACTTTGTAGCGGACAAGAGGTTCGAGATCACCGCCATAGAGAGAGGATATGAAGTGGATATGAGGCTGAAGATTAAAAAAGTTGGTAGAAACACTTTTGGCACATACAGTTGCATATCAAAGAATTCCCTAGGAGACACGGACGGGACAATAAAATTGTATTGTAAGTATCGAAGTACGAAGTTTTGTTTTTGTTGTTACGATAAGAAATACTTAGAAAAGCGTTTAGAGGCAAAAGTTAATGGTCATGTCGAGTAACTTGATATTTTGGAAAATGGCGTCCGATTTAGCCTCGAGGGATTTCGGGAGTGTTTCTGAGCGAGTGTTTTGTTACAGCTCTGTCCGGAAAGTTTGAGGAGATGCAGTACAACGAGGTAGGCGACTCTGACGAGAGCCCTGACGTCAGCGAACTCGAGGCGCTCAAGCGCAGCGCCGGAGTTCGCTTATACCCCGCACTGGGGCTCTTCGTAGTTATTTATGTTGTATTATAAAGCTAATTTGTATATAAAATATATTGTTACAATAACATTTTATTCAGAGTTTCATTAGCCCTGGATTTGTATAATTATTGTATCTCATTTGGTTAATAATAACATTTATTTCCAATTGTTTGCCAAACTATCTAACCACGCATCAATCAAGCAGAGTGCTTATTTACACATGCGCATTCTAATAAAACATCATAATTCAGGATTAAAGTATCAAAGAAGTGTTAAATAAAAGAATAGTAAAGCATGTTTAGGAATTGTTTGAACGAAGCCGTCACTAGTGTCATATATCATGCACGAGGTGTCCTGGAAGTTCTATATTTCATGTTTGCGCCGGTCCGAGTCCGGGGAGGGACGCCGACACCTGCGCTCCGGGGCGCCGAGGCAGCGAGGTGGCGAGGCGGGAACATACGAGGCGACTCTCTACAAGCGACGACATCTCACTACGACAACAGTTTCGGGACACTTCGCGACAAGAATGTAAATTTGTCACCGGAGACGTCCGAAGGTGTCACACAACGACTGTTATCTGACGAACGAACAATTTTCTCGAGCTCGAAATTGTACCCTTACACCGTCACAAATAGGTATCATTAGAATTCATTTCGCATACGCGATACTTATCGCTGTTCTGTGTGGTGTACCTATTTTGTTTATGTAACTACGTGGATTCATGTACCTCGGTTACGTTATGATCAATATCGTGGATATTAAAGCATTATTTATTAAACTTCAAGCCCTTTTAGTCTCGAATTTATCTTGGTTTAAGAACTGGCCAACTTTTGGGTGTTTCAAGTCGAACATAAAATAAGCTCCTACTAACATATTCCGAGGTTAGCGAATTCCTGGGTAAGGGATTTTAATGATAGCTCTCGTAACCGTAATTTTTTATTTCGTCTTCCCTTTTCGGTTGGTCATTAACCTTATAAGGGCCGTTCTAGTGAAGTGCTGTACTACCAATATGAATTGTTAACGACTGAAAGAGGTCTACGTGCCTAATGCTTATTACAAACATACATTTTAAATGTTAATTGAAACTGAGTTTCTGTCGTATAATGATGCTATCTAAATTAACCAGCTTTTATAAAAGTTCTGTTCTATTTAACACTAGGTAGATACGTACATGTTTTTTTTATTAAACAGATTTTATTTGGACTTATTCTTGGCCGATTGGCGAGAGGACGCAAAACACCGAGAGAAAGGAATGGGGGAGGCCTTTGCCCAGCAGTGGGACACACACTGGGCTAAAAACAAAAATAAAGATTTAACAGCACTTTCTTTTAATTTCCAAAACTAATCTGATTTTCTGAAAACACTAGGTTTCTTTAATAAATTCTTGGCTACATTTATTACCTATGACATAAAGACTAATTGAATGTTACATTTTACAGAGTGTATACAAGTGCCTACAAAAATGTTCAGCATGTACTTAATGGCTTTCAATAATTTTTATGTCACCTTCGCTATTTCTTGTGGAGCTCATTAAAGCTGAAACGATACATGCACGCGATCTGCTACATTTTAAATCATATTTTGACTAGAATTTTAGTTTTTCTAACACGTTTTTTTTGCTTTCCTTTTAGAATTTCGTATTTTTTTTATTAACAATACAAAGTTTATATAAATCTTTACTTAGAACTATGTCCCACAGAAAAGTAAAGTCTTCAAGGTTTTTTTGTGGGAATAGATATCACCCACAGACAAACAGTGAAAACTTATTTTTTTTCTAACTTATTAATGCGGACCAATGTTGTGTATTGGATCGTGTTTGGTCGATGGTAGATGATGTAGGTCGAGTTCAAGGTCTTTCATATATACTTTTATTGACCTTGGCGTATCGCAGGAATTTTTGTTAGTAAACTCTGAATCTGAGGTTCATAAAAACAATCTCTTTATCTTCGAAATCATCTAGGTACAATGCTTTCAATCTAAATGAGTAAACGTAAGAAAAAGAAAAACTTAAAATTAATGAGGTTTTGGCTGAAATCTTTGAACTTGCACCGTTAAGTATTAGTTCATGTAGAAATAATCCAGCCGACCGTCTATCATTGACAATGTAAAGGTTATTTTTTATAGACAAAGAACTTTCAGGTTAAGCTTGCTTAGGTGGGTCTCTGGATGGGTGACCACCCATTATATACCGAGTTTCCTTTGTTTCTCAGAAAACACGTTAAGCCGGTGGTCCTGGCTGTTATTTGTAAATCTTTGACAGTTGTTACAATTAATCAGTGGCCCAAAAATTTGAGAACCAGTCTTATCGTATTCCCGAGTAGTAGGTAACTGGGTTGTGGATGTCTGATAGGCAGTTGCTTCATGTAAAATACTGGTATTCAGCTGCATTCGGTTAGACTTGAATCCGACCCCGACATAGTTGGGAAAAGGCGAGAAGATGATAAGATGTTATGTTTTATTAGATGCAACCCTAAATTGACATTAGCATAAAAATAGGTATTTACTTTAAATATTCATGTAATTGGCATTATGTTACCTTCTTATTATTTTGTTAATGTCTGTATAGGACACTGATATTATTAAGTGTAGCTATCTTAACAAAATAATTGATTTACAGAAACACACCCTTGATTCTACTAGAAATTAAACTCAATCTTATATCCTGAGCTTATATCACTTAAAAATACATAAGGAAGCAACAGCAAATATTTATTACACAAAAACTATCTTTTATATTTTTTAACCTGCAACAGAAATACCAACGTAATATTCAAAATGGTTGCACGACAAACTTGATTTATACAAACCAATATGGCATATCGAGTTCTAACATCTCAAATAAATATTTGTCGGTACATTACGTAATTTGGAATAGATTACTTTCTAAGTTGTTCACTCTTTTTGGCTTCAAGGATTATATTTAAATGGAATGTCAAGTAATTTTTGTATAGCTTCGTTTAATGTACTAGTACTTCAACCGCGACTTCGTCCGCTAAAATTGTGATAGTGCGGCTAATATGCATGATATCAATATCTCCACTATCCACAAACAATATAGCTTTCTGCCAGTGAAAGAATTTTTAGAATAGGATCATTCGTTCCAGAGATTACTCCCTACATTCAAACTTACCAACAAACAAACAAATACGGCTTTATAATCCTTTCTTATATTAAAAATATGAAAGTAGATACGTAGTATGTAAGTAGACAGACAGAGTTGTCTGTCTGTTTTGGTCGCGATAACCGACATCCACGAGGGCGAAGCCGCGGGCATTAGCTAGTATTACTAAAGATAGTAGAAATTAACCCACAGGAACGTTTTAATGTAGTCAAAAACAGTTGGGAGATGATAAAGCATCCCGTTATAGAAACAATGTTATAATACATAGTTTCGTATAGATTAGTAATCTGTTTCAATATTTTCATTTATATCAATACACTTCGATTGAATTATACAAATTTCCTCGAATCTAAAGTTCGAAAACATAAGACGTCCAATAGCCTGAACTCGGACCGTGTTGAAGATTATATGAGCCGTCTCTCAGACACTTGTGTCCCAGCTGTGGGAACTTTAAGGCTGCTAATGTAATTTAAATCTAAAGCTACTTATTTTCCGTCCCTCGCATATCTCTACTAGACTTCTTTATGAAATTTGTTTTTTATCAGGACAAATAAAATCCATTTTCCCTTGCAGTCCCAATGCTAGGCAAAGGCCTCCCACAACTCTTTTCAGAAACTTTTTCTTGGGAAAGCAATTAAAAAATCTTGCAATTAACCAATTATTTTCAACAAAAAATCTCCTCTACAGCATATTTCGAGTAACCGAAATTACATTTTTTTCTTCCTTTAGCACCGTTCTGGCAGTTTCATTACCACTGAAACAACTGCGAGCAATTCCAAGAATTAATTAGCGCGAACATTATGCAGCAATAACATTGCGCGCAAAGATTAGTCGCTAAGCTTCGTTCTGTTACAGCTTATCCGCTTAAATAGTGACGCTATCCCGAACGAGGAGAAATGTCATGTAACTGTAATGTTTCATGCCTGTTAAATAAACTCCTCCTCCTGGGCCTTTTCCCCATAAAGGATGGCAGAAACTTTAGAACATCACCTCATGTCATCCTCACATTTTATTTACTTTTTCGGCTACATTCATACATCTTTTCATTCTTTCTTTTTTTGACATGTATTTACGTCAAAATGCTCCACACTGTTATGACAAATCTCAATATTTCACGCAACTGCATTTTCGGTAGCAAGCGCTTTGCGATAATTTTCTAAGAGCGTCCATATTTATGCGGATAGGCTGTAGTCTATAACGACGTCCCCCTCCCCCACACACCGCCGTCCTCACAAAGACTACTCACATAAAGAAAACCTTTATTTGAATTCGTTTAAGGTTTTCCATCACGTCGTCACCAATCCCAAATTGGAGGCTCAGGTAACGGAGCTCCAATGGCGATTGTCACGATTTCGAAGGGTCCGGATGCATTCAGGAGGGCACAAATGGAGCTATTCACTTTGAATCAGATACAGGATTACGTCGTTCGTGATCTGAAACCTTCACTAGACACCACTTTTAAATGGAGCTATAAAAGTTTAATGTACCTGTGATTACGTTTCGACCGTTGTAACCGGGATACACGTGCCAATTTTCAATATCAACTTGGGATTTAATAAACATTCACTTTATTGCATGTCTATCTTTTAATATAATACTGTTGGCTCAAAGTCACGCCATCAGCCAGTAGACGTGCGGTTAGCGTCCGGTCGACGTGCGGCAACCGACAGAAGTTCATTAAACGAGGCGAGCGGCGTTGCAACGGCCACTTTTTGCTTGGACGGCGCTCGGAAAGGACTTGCTACCCGACTATTATCGTGTGCTTCGCTAATTTTGGTTTATGTTTTTGCTCGTGTACTGATTATTCCATTTGCTAGTGCTATTTCTATTTGATTATTGTTTAAAATGTTTGTCTTGATATTTTTGTAAAAGTGTAATTCAAAAGATATTAAACATTGTTTATTTTGTTCACGTATTTCACTTCTGATTCCTAATATCAGAAGTGGGATAGTGGATTCTTTTCGCCCACAAGTTAAAAACTAGTTTTCAGGCTTTTAATTTTAGATAAAAGCGGGTAGTAGTTAGCAATGGATAGATCGAGTTGTTCGCGTTCAAAAACTAGTGCCTTGCGTTCTAAGCGATCTCGTAGCCGCCATAAGTGGAGTGGAAGGTCACGTATAGCAAGTTTCGGGATCCGATCGCCGTTCCAAGCGCGAACGAGATCGTCGTAGCAGCCGCGTGAGGACGCGAAGTCCTGTGTAACCGCTCTCGCGGTTGAGGCGACGCTCCGGACAGGATTGGTTTACTTTCGTTCCTGATACAAGTAAGATCGAACCATTTTAATATTTCGTTGGTTTAGTAGTCGTAAGCGCGACTATGAGCATGAAGGTTCTGGGTTCGATTCCCGGGTCGGGCAAAGTGTTATTTTCTGGATTTGTGCCCTGTTGGTGACAATGGGCTCACCCCTATTACATGGTTAAGCTTATGTCTTAACATAACTGGCGAAATGTGGGTATACTGGGTACCTCTGCCTAACCCTTCGGGGATTGCAGGCGTGATGTTATGTGTGTGTTTATAAGGTCACTGGGGTGATTGGCAATGCCTCGGACGCATTGGTGGTTATTTACATGGTGGTGCTAATACGTCGCTTAACGATTGGTTGACCAATAACAGCACGTGGACTCATTTTAAACACGAATTTCGGTCATTGTGTGCGCGTGAAGTCGATATGGTCACAGTGCTATAATGACGTTATGAATACAAGTATCTGTATGACCTACAGATACGTTTTTTTTTAAGTTGGGTACTTGTGTATGTTAGTTTAAATATTTGTGAAGGTACCCACGATACAGGAGAAATTCCTGGTGAGGGGCAACGTTGTGATTTGCGGTATATCTGATGCTAAACAAAATACAGTTAAAAGTCTTGTTTTCCGTATATTTGAAACCCAAAAGTGCAGTTGTTGGCACATCAAACTCAAATTGATTGTCTGCGTAAACGCAAACCCCTACGCAATATGATCAGTTGACTTGTTTTTCGTGTGAAGACGTAGGTAGGCCGTATACAGGTGCACTGTAAAGTCTGATAAGTTTTGCTTTATTAAAGAAGTAAGTTGCCTAATACACATGATAGGCTAAGAATGATGCCAATGAGTTACGTATAGGTAGTTGATGTTTATAAGGATTTTGATGATGTAAAGTTGTGGTCGCAAGCCCAGAGATGCTATCGGCTGTATTGTGTTAGACAGTACCAGTAAATATTGTGTAGTCATAGTCCGATTAAAATTGAAGGTTTTTGAGGAAACTCGAGTAGACAGTGGGTGTGTTTGTTGTATGTTGTGTGTTTAGCTCTGGTTGAGGTCAGGGTCTGGAAAGACCGTAGTGTTAAGTCAAATAGTGATACACACGGGAGATAGACTTGTTTACTAGTCAGTTAGAGATCTGTGGTTTTACTCGATGATTTTTGTGAACCTGGCATTTTTTGACGCAATAATGTTTTTAAGATTGATTTAAACGACAATGGTACATGACCCAGGGTGGTTGATTGTTGTATTTTCGATAATTTCCAGTTTAGCCGCGTTTGATTTTATCAACGAGAGTGGGACCTAATGGATGTTTGGTCAGGTTCTGTCGTAGATTTGTCTCTTTGCATAGTAACCATTACTTATGAACGTGTGGTTTGGTCAAGCGCGTGGCCTCAGCTGCGTGTGTGAAAGTCTGTGTGATACGCTAACAATGTGTCTATGTCAACAGCCACTGAGGGGTATGCAAACTTGGAGCCTATGCCTACAGTGTGTGTGGAAGTCGACATCTGAGGGGTATGCAAACTTGGAGCCTATGCCTACAGTGTGTGTGGAAGTCGACATCTGAGGGGTATGCAAACTTGGAGCCTATGCCTACAGTGTTGTGGAAGAAGTCTGTGTGATATGCTAACAATGTGCTTATACATCCCTATGTGCCTATTGGTATTCTTGTCTGACAAGTTTTGTTTGGTGAATGTTTCTTTGAATTTGATTCTCGACTTGAATGTTCCTTAATAAATGAGATTACTCTCTTGTTGTACTACTCGGTTAGAGAGCCTTGGTGTTAAAGGTTTTACTCGATGATTTTAGCAGTTTTTGTTGCAATAGAATTTTTAAGGTTGGTGTGAACGACTATGGTTTATGACTCAAGGTAGTTGAGTGTTGTATTTTCGATAATTTCCAATAGGTACATTTGATTTAAATAATGAGAGTCGAATTTGGTGCCACCCAATGGAACTAAAGTTTGGTCAGGAGTGATCGAGCGGAACAAAATTCTGTTGTAATTGTAAATTTGTTTGTTTGCAGAGTACCTAACCATTACACAAGGATGTGTGGCGTGTGTTTGGACACAAAGCAACGCTGCTTGGCCTTAGCAGTGGTTGCCAGGGCTTTGCCACAGTGATGCCGTGAACGTGCACGTCACTGCAGGGTGCCAGCGTGCCTTACTGGCGTTGCTGAGCGCGTCGCTGCAAGGTGACTGCGCGCCTTACTAGCGTTGCTGAGCGCGTCGCTGCAAGGTGACTGCGCGCCTTACTAGCGTTGCTGAGCGCGTCGCTGCAAGGCGACTGCGCGCCCTACTGGCGTTGCCGAGCGCGCCTTACTGGCGTTGCTGAGCGCGTCGCTGCAGGCCGAGCGCCTCGCTGCAGGCCGAGCGCGTCGCTGCAGGCCGAGCGCCTCGCTGCAGGCCGAGCGCGTCGCTGCAGGCCGACTGCGCGTCCTACTGGCGTGTACTACGCGTGGCTCCGGGCTGCCAGCGCGCTACTGACGTGTTAAGCGCGTCGCTCCACGGTGCCAGCGTGCCATACAGGCGCAGTTGTGCGTGGCGCTCCACGGTGCCAGCGCGCCCTACAGGCGCAGTTGTGCGTGGCACTCCACGGTGCCAGCGCGCCATACAGGCGCAGTTGTGCGTGGCACTCCACGGTGCCAGCGCGCCCTACAGGCGCAGTTGTGCGTGGCGCTCCATGGTGCCAGCGCGCCCTACAGGCGCAGTTGTGCGTGGCGCTCCACGGTGCCAGCGCGCCCTACAGGCGCAGTTGTGCGTGGCGCTCCACGGTGCCAGCGCGCCCCACAGGCGCAGTTGTGTGCGGCACTCCATGGTGCCAGCGCGCCCCACAGGCGCAGTTGTGCGTGGCACTCCCCCGTGCCAGCACGCCCCACTGGCGTTGTGAGACACGCTATCAAGGAGACAGCGAAGACTCAGCCGCCTTGTTGGAAGCTGACGAGGACGTCAGAGCGTCAGGAGAGGCCGTGTTGGCTCAAAGTCACGCCATCAGCCAGTAGACGTGCGGTTAGCGTCCGGTCGACGTGCGGCAACCGACAGAAGTTCATTAAACGAGGCGAGCGGCGTTGCAACGGCCACTTTTTGCTTGGACGGCGCTCGGAAAGGACTTGCTACCCGACTATTATCGTGTGCTTCGCTAATTTTGGTTTATGTTTTTGCTCGTGTACTGATTATTCCATTTGCTAGTGCTATTTCTATTTGATTATTGTTTAAAATGTTTGTCTTGATATTTTTGTAAAAGTGTAATTCAAAAGATATTAAACATTGTTTATTTTGTTCACGTATTTCACTTCTGATTCCTAATAATACTTTATTTAATAAGCAGATTGAAAACAAAAGTACCTACCTTCTACCTTCTACAGATTTTGTCAGAGAAAGTTAAGAGTTCAGCGCTCTGAAGAACTAAGTTGTTTAACCTATCTACTAACTTTTAGCGTCCCTGAACTAGTAATACTACTATCCTTATAACTTCTGAGAGTTACGTGGCTTGATACTTTATCCATGTTCTGTAAAAGTTTAAAATCAGGGTGCAATAAAAATGCCTGCAGGAGACACACGGTTATTTATTTTCTTTAAACCCGTGGCAATTACCTATCAATTACGAAATACTTTTGCAATCAAAATGAGAAGAAGTGTAAAGACAATGCAATTGTTTTATTGGTTTAAAAACATTGCCTGCTCGACGGCACGAATAACGCAGTCAATGTTGTTGAACTGCATTGACATTCCATGTGTGTCACGCAATTACCTCTTTGCTGACTGGCCAATAAAATTGGTACTTTAAAAATTGCTATCTATATTCTTGTATAGTCGTTTCTGTCGCTCCCGGTTGATGGCAATAGGCTCACCCCCTATGACAATGGCAATGTGGGTGAGGTATTATCATCATTTCAGTCAAAAGACGTCCACAGCTGGACGTAGGCCTCCCCCAGGTATCGACAAATTGACCGGTCCCGTTTGTCTCGCATCCAGCGGGTCCCCGCCACCTTCACCAGGTCATCGGCTATTAGGTTTACCTCTGCCTGATCTCTCGAGTATTATTACAGGCGTGATGATATTATATTTTAGTCGTTTCTGACATGACAGAAGAAGAAGTCAAACAACGCTACAATTACTATAATCACTTCAAAATACCACCAACGTCAATGTTGATTAAATAAGATTACAAAATCAACCGTAGAGAAATAATAAAACCTCGACTCGCTGTTAAGATTACATCACAGTCCAACACGATATTTTTTTAACTCGTTAACAACACGATTTCAATTTCATACAACCACAAGCAGTGTGAAAATGAAGGCAACACGTCGGTTAATTTCACTAAATCGTTACAATTTGTGGGCGAAATGAACCCCTGAACACTTTACGGAATTATATTGGACACGCACTCAGCGGCGACGGAACGGTTGAAAAATGAAAATGTTCATAGTTCTTTATTTATGTGAGGAAATTAAAACTTTGATATCAATTAGTACCAAGGTTCATCAAACTGTTGTTGGATTTCAAAAGCTCGCGACTTGTCAAATACAATACGTCTGTGTTCTACGACAACAGGTAGCCTACCATGACGTCTGATTTAATCTTATTCCAGTGTGGAAAAGAGATGGTGCTAGACACCTTGTATAGCTCTGTCGCTTTTCCACACTGGAACACGTTTTTAATCAATCCTGCTTTAAGACGTCATGGAACCCAACAGGTGTATAAAGCCCAAAAACGTTGACCACAGGCAATAATTGTTAAGAAAGTGACGGCTAGTTACTGTTGCGTTCCAGTGTTCTTGTTCCTCAAAAATATAATTAAAATAACAAACCTAATAAATCGTCTCAATTTATTCGATTTTTATTCCAGTAGATTTATTATTTAAGAATGTACCTAAGCCCACTACTGTTTTTAACACTGGAACGATTTTTTAAGTTTATTTTAATTGTTATTTGTTGAATTTAATAAACAAATTAAATCATGTTGGCATGCCTGATATAAAGTAGATTCTACAAGGCTCACCCGTTTTATAGAACTACTTCTTATTTTATGTACAGCAATCTGCAATCTATGCAAATAAATTTTACTTTACTTTACGACTTTTTACTGAAGCAGCGTGCAATGCAAAGGGTAATCTTTTACACAGTTAAAAGCAAAGGAAAGCTTCGTGAAGAACCCATCTTTATGGTTTGGGATCACACACATACTCAGAGTACACGAGGCTGTTAATGGTCATTGCTTCACTATAGCTATTCCAGGGATGGCGAACCAATGGCACGCGTGCCATTGATGGCACGTTGCAGAATATTTTAGGCACGCCACCGAATTTTTAACCATATTTTCAACTATGCCTTCGAGTCACTATTTTCAGAGATGTTTAACAAAAGATTCGATTAGAAACCGTTTGTTAGAGGAGTCCATTCCAAGATGAATACCAATAAGAATTACACGTACAGATAGCGCGCGAGTTGAATGCAGTCGGGGTCTGAGGTAAAGAGCGGGAGCAGTGTAGTGCTGTGCTATTCACACTAGTGTAATGCGGTAGTGCTGTCACACACTACCGCATTCCTAAGCTCTGCATTCAACTCGCGCGCTATCTGTACAATTAAAACATTAATTACGACATAGGTCAAGTTTTTTCTTTTTGAGCAAAGAAAGAGCTTTTAGTTGAAAATATTTATTTTAATTCTCTGCCACTAAACTTAGCAATATCATTTGACGGCACGTGTAAGGTTTCAATGAACATTTCTTTAGACAAAATGGCACGTTGATCCATAAAGGTTCGCCATCCCTAAGTAAGTATACAGCCTGTAACTTGTATTTACTTTAAAGATTATACAGATAAAGTTAGAGACTTATGTCAATCGATGCCAAACAGCGTTTGGCATCAGTTGCTTAGTGCAAAACACTTTATAAAATAAAATTGCAACGAATATTTTCAGTGTACTAGAATAAAGAAGCTTTTGCTCCGTAATGGTACAAATTCTGGCTGTTATGACCTATTCAAAATATCGTCGATGAGGCAAAAGAGGTATCAATGTGGTGTTGCCCCACAAACGACGGTACACTATATATCGTGTGCTGCCTGTCTATTTATTGGAACATCACAGGAGCTGATGGACGCTACTGAAAATGCCAAAGTCGTCGCCAAATGGACTGATTGAATTTAAATATTGCTATCGATACGCTAAGAAGAAGAATGTAGAGCCAATCAACTCAGTCACTCACAAACTCTTTAGTTCAAGCAGATTGTTAATAGTGTAAAATAATAAGTTTTTAACTGACATGGTTACTAACATTATATTCATCATTAGTACTAGGTTAAGCCGCACTAGTCTAGGTTGGTATGTGGATGGGTGACCGCCCATTTCATATCGAGTTTCCTCCATGCCTCGGAAAGCACGTTAAGCTGTTGGTCCCGGCGGTCATAATTATATAGATCTTTGGCAGTCGTTACTGGTAGTCAGTGACCTGAAAGTCTGACAACCCTGTCTTACCAGAAGTATGAACTGGGTTGTGGAGGTCTGATAGACAGTCCCTCCATGTAAAATATTGGTATTTAGCTGCATCCAGTTACACGGAAGCCGACCCCAAAATAGTCGGGAAAAGGCTAGGCAGATGATGATGAATGAAAACGAGCCGACCTAAACCTAACCGAGCGCAAAAATCGAACAAGGAATAAATTCAGTTTATTAAATCCGTGATCATGGTGCTTACAACAGCAGCGCCGAAATATATAACTCCAAACAAATAGTAACATGTTAAATACGTATTCCGTAATCAGTGGTAATGATAGTATAAAATTAGTTAAAATACACAACTATATAGTGAAAAACTTGATTTACCTGCAATAAAAGGCTGCCCCGTCTTCTGCCGTAGCTATTTGAAAAGAGCGAATAAAAACTTTATTTTGTCCGAGGTGAAGATATTCCTGAGATTTACATTTACATCGAGTACGATTTACATTTACATCGGATTGGATTACCGATTGCAACCAATCCATTGTCCAACTGAAATATTACCCTTACTATTAGTTCAATGAACTTTTAGAAGACCCAGGTTTACTAGGTAGATGTTTCTAGAACTCCAAACAACTACAAGAAGAAAATTGGAAAGTAGGGGCGGGCAGTGAAATTCTCTTTAAAAAATTGTGTACATACAGCACTTTATTTTTTCGCAGAACAAGCACTTTTGTTAGAAAGATAATAGTCTTTCATGTCTTCTGGTAATTGAATGAGTTAGGGTTAGAAATCGATTATTTGGGTGCATGTTTCCCTGAAGTTTGAGTCATGACTAGTATGTAAAGTAATTTGGGACATGCAAATAAATAGATATTAAAAAAAATTGTTTCCTTTCAAACAAATTATGCCTAGTCGTATTAGTCGTCAATTTTACTGGAATAAAAATTACTTTAGATGAATTCATTCTAAAATCTGATTCCTAGAAATTAAGGTGTAATATCGGGAATTTCAAGAGTACATTTTTTATTTTAGTTTGTTCCAGGAAAATCAGTGAAACTAAAATTATATTTTTATCACAATACTTTTGTTACCGATACTCATTTAACATTTCCTAGTATTGGTATAGGGATTATTACGATAACGAATTTCCTAGTAATGAATACCTATAATCACTGGAATATTTTAGCTTGATTTGCCGCTATGTGCGCATAACACCGACGCTCACTATAAAACAACTAGAATGAATGTTAATCAAATTCAAAACCATTCCTAGAATGTACAAAAATAGAGGTAGGTTCGTATGTGATGGAATGTCAGTTTTGTTAATATTTTTTTACAAAACATTCTAGTAATTGAGTCTGTCCCAATCAAAATAGCTATTACAAGAACGCCAATTTTAATTTTATGCCACACAATTATCTAACCACAGAACTACATTCTTCGTGTCAAGAATGCTGCCCGCCCCTTCGCGCCCGCCTTAAAACTAATAATGATACTAAGCATAACAACCGTAAGTTAACACGTCTGTGTTCCTTCTTATGCCCATTGCGTTCCGGGCCACGGTAACTCTTTCGGACAAAGTCCACAACCCTGGTAGGCAGTAGGACAACTCTTTGAGGCGCGCGTGGAACACATCGCGCCGCTGACCTGGGCCTGGTTCTGATCGGACGGAGAGACACCTAACGCTCACCGTCCACAGGTCCACACCTACGGTGGCCGAGAATCGAATCGCCCTGCGACTCCTGACGCCCGGGCCTTCTTCTTCTGTTGCGGCAGATGGGGTGTGAGGATTCCCTCTCTCTCACGCGTTCGGCCTACATATCTAAGCATGCCAATCCTAGACAAGACGATGGTAAATTATGAAACCTCTATTTTTTAGTTGTTTGTAGCTAAGTTATAAGAAATAATTAATTATCAAAACTTATTTTAAGAACCGTAAGTGATACTTCTGTAATGTCTGGCATAAGTTTCGAAGAATAACTAAATATACACACATCAACACGGTCTAGGGATATTTTTAAAAAAGCGAATTACTATCAATGTGTTAATTATTTATATGACATGTATATATTTAAAATATGCGTTATTTAATATTCTACCATTTTTTAATAATGGTTAAGGTACTGATTAAAATTTCAGGATTTTATGGAAAAAAAATGAAGCATAGACGGAAACCGTATATGAATTAACTTTTAATTTGTGAGTAAAAACTGAAAAAAATAGAATAATCATTTAATTTGTGTTTATAAACTTTAAGTTAGTAGTCTGAGAAAGCGCCCATGATGTTCATAACACATCGGCAACGATTCGGCATGCTCAGAACAAGGTTGTCAATGTCTTGCTGCGGAATATTGTCCCATGTCCTTCTGAGGTGCGCAAAAAGTTGATCTTCTGTAGCCAAATTTTCAGGAACTTCCTTCAGAGCTCTTCTTTGCAGCATATCCCACGCATGCTCAATGGGATTTAGATCTGGCGATTGAGCAGGCCAGTCTAAGGCCCTAACATTATGTGTATGTAACCAAGCTGCTACCGTTCTCGCCGTGTGTGCCCGGGCATTGTCGTGCATGAACAGGAAATCTTGCCCCATTTGTGTTCTGTGGGGCAAGATTACGGGCCCCAGCACCTGTTGAACATATCGTTCTGCCGTCATATTGCCCCGCACCCAAACGTGATCCGTCCGTCCTCCAAGACGAATTCCTGCCCAAACCATAATTGTTCCTCCTTGGTATGGGTGAACTTCCTGAGGGTTCTGGAGACGGCTCCATCGTCCAGGAACTCGCCAAACACGCGTCCTTCGTGAATCTGGATGGAAGCCGAACCTGGATTCATCCGTGAACAGCACATTGGACCATTGCTCACGGCCCCAGTCCACGTGGTTCCGAACCCATTCTAATCGTCGTCCACGATTGCCTCTCCGTAAAGGTGGGACCCGGAGTGGTCTACGAGAGCGTAGATTGCTTTCATGCAGTCGCCTTCTTACAGTTTGGTCACTCACAAGCACTTGGTGTTCCACTCGCAGCCTTTGGACCAATTGAGTCGCCGTTGCATTTGGTTGAGCTCGCGCAGTAATTTGCAAAAATCGGTCTTGTCTGGGGGTAATGATGCGACTTGGCCCCCGGTGCCTCTCCGCTACTTCACCTGTGGCACGATAGCGTGTCCACAATCTTGAAATTACATTTTGATGGGTCCCTATGGCCTCAGCAACATTACGCTGAACAGATCCAGCTTCCAGCATTCCCACAGCTCGTAACATCTCCGCCCTCGTCAAATGCCGGCGTTGCATGGCTACAATACCTCAATTTTAACTTTATCTTTCGTTTAAAAATGAAAAAAAACTGTAACTAAACGTAATTCGTATTGTTTTCTAAATTTCGCACAAATGAAAATTCCCTCTCCTGTACATCAAGACATTTTTATGCCACCGAAACAAAAGAATTTTCAAAAATTTGAATTTGGAATTAGTCTGAGATAAATTACAAACAAATCGGTGTATTAAAGATTCCAATGCGGCCAGTACTTTTCGAGTTATTTAATTGAGTATGAAATATCCCTAGACCGTGTTGAGGTGTGTAGTTCGAATATTCACCGTGGAGTAACTTAGAGTGTTTATTTTTAACCGACTTCTAAAAAAGAAGGAGGTTATCAATTCGGATGTTTGTATTTTTTTTTTTTTTTTTTTTTATGTTTGTTCGGGCATAACTCCGTCACTTGCTAACCGATTTGAAAAATTCTTTCTTTGTTGACTTTTGTTTGTTTGATTTCATTTTTTGCCACCGACTTCAGAGACTGGTTTTTCTTCTTAAGTTTATTTTTCACTTTTTTGTGTTTTTTTTTTGAAGTCGGTTTTATTTTTTGTTAAAAAGTTTTTATTTTTCACTTTTTAGTGGTTCACATGTTCATGGGTCATAATGTGGACAATGTAGTTATTTTTGAGTTTTGTTGATTTTTCAAAAACTGCTTGTACGATTTCGAAAAAAAAAATTTGGGACCATTTCGGAAGTATACCCTTTCCAACAAAGAAAGAATTTTTCAAATCGGTTAGCAAGTGACGGAGTTATGCCCGAACAAACATAAAAAAAAAAAAGACGGGTTGCACTCCGGGAGTGCCGGCAGAAGTGAAAACTTGATTATTAACGTTGAGCATGTTTGATATTTTGGAATGGTTAGGGAATAATTTTGCACCAATTGCTTTAACAGTATAAAAGTACTATCATTTATGTGGTAGAATACAATATTGATTTATTGCGCTATCGTACACAAACATGACAATTTATATTACATTAAAAATTTAACACTTTAAAACTATTACAATTATTTTACATTAAAAAGTTTATCTCTCCGAAAAATCAACTTTCATCCATAATTTCAACGACTTTTTCACCATCATCATTACCAGAACTATCATCGCCAATCTCTAAAACTGATACGATAGGTTTATGGTAGCTGAAGTAAGAAACGAACAGTTTTGATTCGAACCTATTTAAATGTCTAATAAAGACCGCATCAATAGTAGTTTTGTATTTCGTTGTGCTAAGATTGCGATCATTCGACATAGTTAAACCAAATTCATTATTTAAAAATTCAATTATTCCGCCATAACTATGCTAACCCATTTATTTTGTCTTTCCCTGTCCTCCGATCGGAACTCCGATTGGTAGGAGGAGCGGGAATATTTTTTCCCATGCCTCCGATTAAGCATCATAAAAACATTGTACAGTCTAGTTCAAAATAAATTATTTTTGTATTTTATTGACTGTACAGTCGACATCGTTAACGTTCAGGGTCAAAATGTCCAACTCCCACACGACTAGTCTAAGATCGATAGTTTCCGAGATATAGCCGTTTCAATTTTGACAGCTGTCATCCGAAATGTAGATCTCATTGAGATCTATCACTTGTCCCTACACACAACTAGTCTAAGGTCGATAGTTTCCGAGATATAGCTGTTTCAATTTTGACAGCTGTCATCCGAAATGTAGATCTCATTGAGACCTATCACTTGTCCCTACACACAACTAGTCTAAGGTCGATAGTTTCCGAGATATAGCCGTTTCAATTTTGACAGCTGTCATCTGAAATGTAGATCTCATTGAGACCTATCACTTGTCCCTACACACAACTAGTCTAAGGTCGATAGTTTCCGAGATATAGCCGTTTCAATTTTGACAGCTGTCATCCGAAATGTAGATCTCATTGAGACCTATCACTTGTCCCTACACACAACTAGTCTTAGGTCGATAGTTTCCGAGATATAGCCGTTTCAATTTTGACAGCTGTCATCCGAAATGTAGATCTCATTGAGACCTATCACTTGTCCCTACACACAACTAGTCTAAGGTCGATAGTTTCCGAGATATAGCCGTTTCAATTTTGACAGCTGTCATCTGAAATGTAGATCTCATTGAGACCTATCACTTGTCCCTACACAAAACTAGTCTAAGGTCGATAGTTTCCGAGATATAGCCGTTTCAATTTTGACAGCTGTCATCCGAAATGTAGATCTCATTGAGACCTATCACTTGTCCCTACACACAACTAGTCTAAGGTCGATAGTTTCCGAGATATAGCCGTTTCAATTTTGACAGCTGTCATCTGAAATGTAGATCTCATTGAGACCTATCACTTGTCCCTACACACAACTAGTCTAAGGTCGATAGTTTCCGAGATATAGCCGTTTCAATTTTGACAGCTGTCATCCGAAATGTAGATCTCATTGAGACCTATCAATTGTCCCTACACACAACTAGTCTAAGGTCGATAGTTTCCGAGATATAGCTGTTTCAATTTTGACAGCTGTCATCATTATTATTATTATTATTATTATTAATTATTATTATTATTAATTATATTATTATTATTAATAATTTTATTATTATTATTATTAATTATTAATAATTTTATTATTATTATTATTAATTATTAATAATTTTATTATTATTATTATTAATTATTAATAATAATTATTATTATTATTAAGCGCCCTGCGCTGCCTAAACGAAACAGTAGGCCCAGGCATACATTTTCGCCGCGCCGTAGAGAGGGGATAGCTGTCTACTCTCCATCCGTCTTACGCTTTTTCGATCAGGGTCACGTGGTCACGTGTCCTGACGAATTTTCGATCAGGGTCACGTGGTCATGTGTCCTGACGCGAGTTTAAGATTTTATACCCATCACAGAACAATTTCCCAAAGTGCTCAACGCCGCTAAAGAAGTTTTCACTTCAAAAAAAAAAGACGGGTTGCACTCCGGGAGTGCCGGCAGAAGTGAAAACTTGATTATTAACGTTGAGCATGTTTGATATTTTGGAATGGTTAGGGAATAATTTTGCACCAATTGCTTTAACAGTATAAAAGTACTATCATTTATGTGGTAGAATACAATATTGATTTATTGCGCTATCGTACACAAACATGACAATTTATATTACATTAAAAATTTAACACTTTAAAACTATTACAATTATTTTACATTAAAAAGTTTATCTCTCCGAAAAATCAACTTTCATCCATAATTTCAACGACTTTTTCACCATCATCATTACCAGAACTATCATCGCCAATCTCTAAAACTGATACGATAGGTTTATGGTAGCTGAAGTAAGAAACGAACAGTTTTGATTCGAACCTATTTAAATGTCTAATAAAGACCGCATCAATAGTAGTTTTGTATTTCGTTGTGCTAAGATTGCGATCATTCGACATAGTTAAACCAAATTCATTATTTAAAAATTCAATTATTCCGCCATAACTATGCTAACCCATTTATTTTGTCTTTCCCTGTCCTCCGATCGGAACTCCGATTGGTAGGAGGAGCGGGAATATTTTTTCCCATGCCTCCGATTAAGCATCATAAAAACATTGTACAGTCTAGTTCAAAATAAATTATTTTTGTATTTTATTGACTGTACAGTCGACATCGTTAACGTTCAGGGTCAAAATGTCCAACTCCCACACGACTAGTCTAAGATCGATAGTTTCCGAGATATAGCCGTTTCAATTTTGACAGCTGTCATCCGAAATGTAGATCTCATTGAGATCTATCACTTGTCCCTACACACAACTAGTCTAAGGTCGATAGTTTCCGAGATATAGCTGTTTCAATTTTGACAGCTGTCATCCGAAATGTAGATCTCATTGAGACCTATCACTTGTCCCTACACACAACTAGTCTAAGGTCGATAGTTTCCGAGATATAGCCGTTTCAATTTTGACAGCTGTCATCTGAAATGTAGATCTCATTGAGACCTATCACTTGTCCCTACACACAACTAGTCTAAGGTCGATAGTTTCCGAGATATAGCCGTTTCAATTTTGACAGCTGTCATCCGAAATGTAGATCTCATTGAGACCTATCACTTGTCCCTACACACAACTAGTCTTAGGTCGATAGTTTCCGAGATATAGCCGTTTCAATTTTGACAGCTGTCATCCGAAATGTAGATCTCATTGAGACCTATCACTTGTCCCTACACACAACTAGTCTAAGGTCGATAGTTTCCGAGATATAGCCGTTTCAATTTTGACAGCTGTCATCTGAAATGTAGATCTCATTGAGACCTATCACTTGTCCCTACACAAAACTAGTCTAAGGTCGATAGTTTCCGAGATATAGCCGTTTCAATTTTGACAGCTGTCATCCGAAATGTAGATCTCATTGAGACCTATCACTTGTCCCTACACACAACTAGTCTAAGGTCGATAGTTTCCGAGATATAGCCGTTTCAATTTTGACAGCTGTCATCTGAAATGTAGATCTCATTGAGACCTATCACTTGTCCCTACACACAACTAGTCTAAGGTCGATAGTTTCCGAGATATAGCCGTTTCAATTTTGACAGCTGTCATCCGAAATGTAGATCTCATTGAGACCTATCAATTGTCCCTACACACAACTAGTCTAAGGTCGATAGTTTCCGAGATATAGCTGTTTCAATTTTGACAGCTGTCATCATTATTATTATTATTATTATTATTAATTATTATTATTATTAATTATATTATTATTATTAATAATTTTATTATTATTATTATTAATTATTAATAATTTTATTATTATTATTATTAATTATTAATAATTTTATTATTATTATTATTAATTATTAATAATAATTATTATTATTATTAAGCGCCCTGCGCTGCCTAAACGAAACAGTAGGCCCAGGCATACATTTTCGCCGCGCCGTAGAGAGGGGATAGCTGTCTACTCTCCATCCGTCTTACGCTTTTTCGATCAGGGTCACGTGGTCACGTGTCCTGACGAATTTTCGATCAGGGTCACGTGGTCATGTGTCCTGACGCGAGTTTAAGATTTTATACCCATCACAGAACAATTTCCCAAAGTGCTCAACGCCGCTAAAGAAGTTTTCACTTCAAAAATATTATTATTATTTTTGGAATACATTTTCGATGGACTATCAAATTTCAATTTTCAACAAATACGTTAAGTTAAAGTGCCGTAAGAACATAATCATTCACAACCCGACTTCATCCACTGCTGGGTATATAGGCTTTTCATTGCTTGTGCCAAGTTTGTCCACGCTTCCTCTTCCAAAATATTACCGCAATGGCAACAATATCGTCTGTTCAGCTCAACTGAACAACACTTTTCAAGAGTTCATACGGTTCTCATATATTTAAGAACGAATAATGTAGGTAGTTGCGCCGCTTGTGACTAACACTATCTCTGTTAAATTGATTTTTACAAAAAAACATGTCAAAGGGAACATTATAGTTGCTCACGCTGATTCCGAATCAAATAAAATCCTAGTTACGGCTCATTCACACTTATCCGTCAAAGACGATTGGTGTTTTTTGACGAATCGTCTTTTTTCACGAATCGTTATTTTGATTTGTATGGGCGGCTATACATTTTAATTGCCCGTGTTCACCAGGGCCTGATTTAGAGTTCTGACCGCCCTAGGCTAACTATGAATACGCGCCCCTAGCCTGTGCTGTCCTACCTTTTCATATTACAGGTGCAACTATTAAATTACAAGTATTACAGAAGAGAGCTTAAATTACGTAATCTTTTTTTTTGCGGGTGGGTTTCATTCGCGTTCGATTTTCGCTGAGAGCAGTTGTGTTGCATGCGATCGCGCGCGTACCACAGTGTAAAGTGCTTACGAATCAAAACAACGCCGTCAAGTCGGCTGCATCGTAATGACCTAGTTATTGCGTAATGCTGACGGCTGACGGCAAATATTATTGTTAAGGCCAAGTTAATACTGGCTTAATAAAAACTAACAATGGAATCGAAAAAGGACACAGTCGACCTAAAAACAGAGACGGAACATCTTCTGTATAAGTACTATTGTGAAGAAAAAAATGAGCGTTTAAAGCTCCAAAAAAACCTAAATGACTTAAAAAGTCAAATAGAAATCCTCCAGCAACAGCTGAAACTTCAAGCGGAAAACGCAGCTAAATCAGTAACAACCAGCACCGAGACCTCATCACCGCCTGTTGAATATGCAACGGACGAAGAAGAACTCGCTCGAGAGACAGGGTGGATACGGCAGAAGAGCAGGAAGAAAAGAAAATTGAACTCCTCTCCAGCCCAGCTCACTCAAAATGAGCACGTAAGAGACGTGACTAGAGGTAAGGAAAAAGTTATTAAAACTCCTCTGCCACCACCTATTGTTGTAGATGGTATTCAGGACTACCAAAAATTCTTTGATTTCCTATGTGAATCTCAATCAGATGACACGTTCACCATCAAAATGATGAATGGCGATACCGTAAAGGTGAATCCCAAAACCGAAGAATCGTATAGAGTAATCTCAAAAGCCCTTTCAAATAACAACTGTCTTTGGCACTCATACGAGAACAAGCAAGAAAGGCCAATAAGAGTAATGGCAAAAAAATTGCATTTCACCTACATCCCAGAAAGAGTAGTCGAAGACTTACGCAGCAAAGGCTACAAAATTTTAGAAGCAGTCAACAAATTGAGCTGGAAAACTAAAGAGCCACTCAATATGTTCATGTTGTCATTCTCAAATGATGAGGATACCAACAAAATTTTCAATATTAAAAATATCTTAGGATGTAATGTGGAGATACAACCGGTAAAATCAACAAAACTGGTACCACAATGCAAAAGATGCCAGGCGTACGGCCATACTCAAAAGTACTGCTCTAAAGAACCGAGGTGCGTAAAATGCACAGGTAAACATCTCACCAAGGATTGCAGAAAACCGAAAGAAGAGAAGCCAAAGTGCGTCCACTGCGGAGCCCCTCATCCGGCTAACTACAGAGGATGTATTGTAGCCAAAGAAATACAGCAGCTAAGACTAAAAAAAACGAAAGGAGGAAATATGAATCCTCAACAAAGTGCACCTGCCCCAAGAGATGACGCTAGCAAGTCCAAAGCACGCCAAAGCGCGATGCAAACAACAAGCAAGGATATTTCTTACGCTCAAGCAACTTCAACTGGCATAGTGAAAGCACCCTTGGCTGATATGAACAGCAACAAAAAGTTGGATGAAATCTTAAAGTTAATGTCATCATTCGACGAGAGATTAAAAATAATTGAAAATAGCAACATAAATGCTACCTTTAGAGCCAAAAAATGAATACTGTACTTAAATGTATGGCGTGGAACTCAAATGGGTTACAAAAACATCAGAATGAGTTGCAAGTCGTATTAGAAATTGAAAAAATTGATGTTTGCCTTGTATCAGAAACTCACTTCACAAGGCAATGTCATAATAAATTCAAAGGATACCAAGTATTCCATGCGCTACACCCAGACAATACTGCAAGAGGCGGAAGTGCCGTTATTGTTAAAGATAATTTGCAACACTATGAAATGTTTAAATACGAAGAGAAAGACATCCAAGCTGTGGCAATTTGTCTACAAACCAAAAAATACCCCTTAACCGTGTGTGCCATCTACTGCCCACCACGGTACACGATAAAAAAAGATCACTATACGTCTTTTCTAGCCCGCCTTGGTAATAGATTTATCTTAGGAGGTGACTTCAATGCCAAAAATACGTATTGGGGTTCCAGACTAACAACTACTAAAGGCAAAGAACTACTGAGTGCCATAAAAGAGCTAAAATGTGACGTTATATCTACTGGAAAGCCCACTTACTGGCCAACAGATCCGAATAAGATCCCAGACTTAATAGATTTTTTCGTAACCAAAGACCTATCAAATAGTTATATAAAAACGGAGCAAACCTATGATTTGAACTCAGATCACTCTGCAATCTATCTAGAAATTAGTGAGAGTTGTTTATATAAAGAAAACAGGCTCACTCTTGTTAATAAGTTTACGGACTGGGAGAGCTTTAAGGCCAGATTGAATGACCAAATAGACCTTAAAGTTCCATTAAAAACTCCAGAACATCTAAACATCGAAGTTGAGAAGTTTATTAATCACATTCAACAAGTAGCTTGGGAAAATACACCGGACTTCAGCAAAAAAACGAAGGGGAACATGTTCCCCTTCAGAATCAAGCAGCTCATTATGGAAAAAAGAAAGCAGAGAAAAATGTGGCATCAAACTAGGTGTCCTGATGACAAAAGAAAACTAAACAAACTTACAAAAAAAGTAAGAAGGCTAATCCAGGACTACAAAGACAACTCAACCAAAACCTACCTTCAGAAACTTAGTAACGACCAAAGGACAAATTACTCCCTTTGGAAGGCTACCAAGCATCTAAAAAGGCCGATAGCCCAAATCCCTCCCATCAAGTGTGAAAACGGGCAATGGGCACGTACTAATGAGCAAAAAGCTGTGAGGTTTGCAGAGCACCTAGAAAACATCTTTCAACCAAACGAGGGGGAAACCATTGAAGACCATACTATGGTTAATAATATAGTGATGCCAGAGTATATTACAGATTCCATAAAACTAGTAACACCGAGAGAAGTTGCTCGAGAAATAAAGCAAAAAATAAGCCCAAGAAAAGCACCGGGTTACGATTTAATAACAGGGGAAATTCTTCATAACTTACCAAGAAAGGGTCTGGTTAAGTTAACAACCCTTATTAATGCCGCATTGAGGCTTAAATATGTACCAGACTTATGGAAAGTTGCTGAAGTAATAATGATAGCAAAGCCTGGGAAACCGGCTCACGAAACAACATCATACAGGCCGATTTCCCTGCTACCAATAATGTCAAAGCTGTTTGAAAAGCTACTACTCAAACGCCTTAAACCAATAATTGATAACAGGAACATTATACCTGAGCACCAGTTTGGTTTTCGAGAAAAACACTCGACGATCGATCAAGTGCACAGAATCACAAACGTAATAGAAAACGCGTTGGAAAACAAGCAAGTTTGTTCTACCGTTTTTCTAGACGTAGCCCAAGCATTTGACAAAGTTTGGCATGAAGGCCTTATTCATAAACTGAAGAGCCTGCTTCCGAAACCGTTTGCAGATATATTGGAAAATTACATTTTAAACAGAGTCTTTAGAATAAGGCAAGAAGATTATTATTCTGAACTTAAACCAATAAAAGCTGGCGTACCGCAAGGAAGTGTATTAGGTCCGGTCCTGTACCTGCTATACACTTGTGATATACCTGAATCCGAAAACAATACCATTGGGACCTTTGCTGATGATACAGCCATAATGGCCGTTGGAAACAGCCACGAAGAAGCAGTAGAAAAGGTTCAAATGGCTGTTAATCAAGTTTATGACTGGACCAAAAAATGGAGGATTAAATTAAATGAATCCAAATCTGTACATATAGACTTTACCAACAAAAAACCACAGTATTTTCCAGTTTATATTAATAACAACCAAATACCTTATGAGAATACAGCCAAGTATCTCGGTATGACCCTTGATGCAAAGCTACGCTGGAAAACTCACGTGAAGAAGAAAAAAGATGAACTCGAGCTACGGTTCAAAAAAATGTATTGGCTGCTTGGAAGAAACTCCGTGTTGTCCGTACAGAACAAACTGTTACTATACAGACAAGTCCTGATGCCAGTTTGGACTTATGGTATTCAGCTGTGGGGCTGCACCAAACAGACAAATGCATTAATCATTCAACGATTCCAGAACAAAGTACTACGGGAAATTGTAAATGCACCCTGGTACGTACGAAATGATGACCTCCATCGGGACCTAAACATTGAGTTCATCGATAAAGTGATTCAAAAATCTGCAGAAGCTCACGACAAGAGACTTCATAAGCATGTGAACGTTGAGGCGATCCAGCTTCTCGATCACACAAACATAGTGAGAAGACTAAAAAGAACGAAACCGTTCGAGTTAGTGTTTAGTGCTAGTGTAAGTGATAGTGTAATGTAGTACAAGTGTTACCAAAAAAACACAAGAAAAAGTGTATTCGCCTTAATAGAGACAATAAGAAAAGTGCCAATGGGCACATTCTTAGTACGTAAAGACAATATTTTTAACAGTTTAAGTTAGAATTAAATTACTTATTAGTCTATATACAAGGCTAGATTGTAATAAGATTAGGGTCCATCATTTTGATGTACACTAGGATAAGGAAAAAAAAAAAAAAAAAAAAAAAAAAAAAATAACCGCTCCCGCTCTTGGGCTGAGCAAAGGGAGTGTCAAACTTCTACTGACTAAAAACCACCCATGTTCCTTCTTAGCCCTTTATGACATTGACATAATGAGGCGCGCGTGGAATACGAACGCGCCGTCGACACGGTCTATCGCCCTCTCCACGACTATCGCAACCCCGCGTGTCATATTGTCGGCCGCCGCCTCATGCGACCCCCCCTGTGCCAACACAAGCATATCATCAGCGTAGCAAACTACGCTGACGCCAGTGACGCCACTAGCGAGGTCGGAGTGCAGCACGCAGTCGTAACCGATGTTCCACAGGGGCGGCCCCAGAACCGATCCCTGCGGAACACCGCACGACACCTCTTGCCGGTTCCATTGTCCGTCTTGACCAGGATAGATGACAGCCCTAGGCTGTCTGTCAAATAGTCCCCGACTACACGACGAAGTTAGGCCGGCACCCGGTGATACCGAGTGCCTCCCTAATGCATGGTGTTGAAGGCGTTGGCGATGTCGAGAGACACCGCCAAGACCACACCGCCCCGAGAGACCTCAACCCCCTGGTGAGGGCTCTCACGCGCATGATGGCACCCACCGTCGAGTGCCTCTTGCGAAAACCAAACTGGTGTTCCGCAAAATCCGGACCCATTCCCTCAAGGTGCTCGGCGAGGCGGTTTGTAATTACTCTTTCTAAGAGCTTGCGTCCTCGTCGAGTAGCACAATGGGCTGGTATGCGGACAGTGAGTCCGCAGGGCGCCCCGGCTTCTGAATGTGGACCAGCTTTCCCGTCTTTCAACAAAGCGGGAACTGGCCTCTTTCCAAGCACGCGCTTAATAACCCATGTTCCTCCAGTTGGGGCCCAAGAGCCTCTGAGGCCAGGACCCAGGCTTTGCCTTTACCAAGACCGCTCTTTTTCTCACTCAATCACGTCGTGTCAAATGAAATGAAAGAAAGAAATAACAAATAGCGGAAAAAACCGGTTTAAACTTGTTGTGAAATGAGAGAGGCGCGCGCGTGGCGCGGCCGGGCGCGGGGTTGGGGTGCGGGGCTGCGGCGCTCACGCGCTCATTTAATTTTTTAACACACGTATTTTCCCAAACGCCGCCCCCTAGGTCCTTACGCCCTAGGCTCTAGCCTTATTAGCCTGTGGGTAAATCAGGCCCTGGTGTTCACACTATTACGGAATCGTGAAAAATTACGGATACGTCTTAAATGACGTTTCGTATTTTTTCAAAAACCTTCAGTTTAAAATCTCGAATCGTTATGACGTTATGACGTAGTTGGTCCAAGACTGAAGTCTAAATCACGAATTCAGTGTGAACATCAGCTATTCAAATATTTTGATGAATCGTGAAAAAACTCGATTCCGTATGCAATGTGTTCATCCGTTATTGCGTATCGTCTTTTTTGACGAATCGTCGTTGACGGACCCAGTGTGAATGAGCCCTTAAGCTTGTTTGAATTAGGAGGGCAGTATAACAATCGGTACGAACTATTAGAATGAGAAGTTTGCTGATAAATTATTCCAAGGATCAATAGGGATTGTACAGTTTCCAAAAAATATTCTAATTGCAAAACCATTTCGAGGAATAAGGACTCCAATCATTTCATTTTCCTGCCCGTATCCCAATTTATTTCGAGTCATTTATTTAAGATCTCTAATCATTATTTCTCTTTAAAATGAAAGAATACTCTATATTCATTTATATTTTTATGGATATGTTCTTAAGCTTTATTTTTATGGATATGCTCTTAAGCTTTATCAAATAACCCCTCCCACTCTGGGCAGAGCGGAAGGGAGTGTCAGACTGCTACTGACTAAAAACCACCCATGTTCCTTCTTAGCCCTTTGTATCGAGGCCGCGGTATCTCTAAATAATAATATAATAATAATATAATAATATTCCACAACTATCACACAACGCCATCTAGTCCCAAGCTAAGCTGAGCTTGTGTTATGGGTACTAGACAACTGATAAACATACTTATATATTTCTAAATACATACATATTATAGATAAATTACACCCAGACACAGAACAAATGATCGTGCTCATCACACAAACATTTGTCCTGGGTGGGAATCGAACCCACGACCTCCGGCATAGCAGTTAGGGTCACTAACCACTAGACCAACAGGCCAGTCGAAAAAAATGAAGTCGGCCAGTAAATGAAGGTGCATGCCAGAAATAATGCTGTGTGCTGCCTCACTACCGAACGGGAGGCATCTTCTCAAGTTCCGCGAACAACTGAAATTGAATATAATATATGGGACAGTTCAGCTCACACTTATATCTAGTTACGGTGCAGGGTGGTGGTGGTGGTGTTGTACAACTCTAAAAGAGACATTCTAAAAGAGATCATTAATGGTTGCCTTAAATGGACCCTGTCACGAATGCTGTATCCACTACCTGGGATTACATCTCTAAAAGTAAGTTAGGAATATAGCCAGCCGCACTGAGACGGCGAAGCTACAAGCTTACTCACACCACCCAATGTACAGTTAAGCCTCAGTGCCCCAAAGGCTGAAATGCTGTAAAAGATTTTTGGTTGCGTTGGCCTAGCATGGTGAATATATACGCTCGTTTAAACGAGGGATACATTGAAACCCGCAATAGGGCATGCTTACGTGATACTAATAAAAATATGAACATAAACAAAACACTGATAAATAACAGACAGAACCATACCAAATATTTTGGAAAACTCTATCAAACCCAATCAAACCCTTGTGCTTATCACAGAAAATATGCGCGGGTAAAATTCATTTTCCCTTCAGTTTTTAAAACTGGCGTACGACAATGGAGAAAAAAAAACGTATAATTAAGTAAGATCTGAGGAGCGTGCAATTAATTTTTTAAGCTATTGCATAGCTTCTATCGCGGGCCTTGAGCGTGGAGAGCAGAAGAATCCAGAAATTCAGTAACGAAAATATTTTCAACCAGGTGCTATGGTTACGGAAAATAACAATTACGCTTGAAAAATCTAGATTTATAACTAAAACATTGCAGATGTATACCACAAAGAATAAGATGAAGACTTTTATAAAAAAAACTAACCCAAAAAATCGTTTTTTGATCCGATAACCCAGACATTCTAGACGGCTTTTTCAACAGCCTAACTTTAGACCTATCATAAAAATGGCTAGTTCAAAAATAATAACAGGGTCGGCCAAAGGGTATCTCTACATCTATATTTTACACTACCAAACCTACTTTAGTTATTTTCGGACATTTCTTTGTAATTTCAAATTAGTAATTCTAGTTTAATCTAGAAACTTTTTAGTAGCTATAAATTAGCGCGTCGCATGCGATTATAATCCCGCTCCAGGAGGGGAGGCTACTTATGCAAACTGGCACTTATGCAAAATGTAAGAATCTTCACGCCTGTACCTATTACGTTAGGGTAAGCAGCGTTTTTAGAACATGTTTCAATCATGATACTTGTTTAGTTGTATTAGGTCCAAGATGTCATCTTAGCATATATATCAATGCCGTGTTTTTTCCTAATTTAATAAAAATATTCAGATACATGAGATGATCATTAACCGTGTTTTAGTTAATAAGTTCCAACTTATTTTACTCATATGCCATGAATAAAATAAGGTCTGCAAATAAATACCTATATATTTATTTTATTATGCAGTGTGGACGGGTTTTATCCTGGTTTTCGGTTACAACTTTTAATCTTTTATGTTTCATCGAATTTAGTCTCCAGGATTTTTTGATCTTTATCACGTAGATTTACCGATACGTTAATATATCTCTTGTGCCTTTAAGTTCTTCATCAGCAATATACTTTACTTTATTTGGTGTCAGCATAATTATTATTATTATATCAAGGTATGATTAATTAATATTGAATATTAGACAGCAAAAAAAACATTGTCACATTTATAACATTTGAAAATAAGCCTGTAAAAGTTATAAGTACCTAAATACAATTCAAAAACTCACCACATTATTCAAGGTTCAACTCACGCGCCCCTAAGACGACCCACTGACCCATGATTTTTTATCGATGCAAACAGAAGAAAGATTCTGATAGTTCAAAAGTACAAAACACGTCACTTGCAAGATAATCCGAAGCGGCCTTCACACATCTACCTTTAGATACAACTTGCACCTTATCATTACCTATACGATAATTGAGAAAACTTATTACCTTTAACATCTAGCAAACGTCACATTATTAGCACAAACTTCACAAGTAAATACCTACCGTTGTTATTATTTGCTATGGGAATAAACAAATAATACACAACAAAGCTAATATTTACACTACTGTTAATAATGGTATCTAATACCTGACACTATCTGTACGTTTTCGGTTTCAAAACAAATCGCGCTTTATATTGCTTGTCACAACAAACAATGAAACAATAATGGCTTCCATAGACGTAAAATATAATTTCTAATTTGCCGATAGAAAAATACTACCAAATAAAATTGCATCATTTTCATATCGAGTTTGTTCACAACAGCGGTCAACAAAATTTTGCAGGATTATAGGTACGAAATCAATCAATGAAATGTGTTGTCAGTGCTGCACTCTATCTGTGGACGGAAGAGCGAAGACCGCAAACGCGCGAAATTCAAATTTCTTAATTTCCTTACATTTTTGCAATTTGCAGGCCAGTGCTAGGTTGTATGTTGATTAATAAAATATGATTCGCGGCTGTAAGACGTATGTAGTCTGTATTCAAGCTAGCACTGGCCTGCAAATTGCAAAAAACGTTAAAAAAAAACAAATTTGAACTTCGCGCCGGGGTTCGCGGGCTGAAGATGGCACGCATGACGCATCCAATCGTAGCCTTGTGTTGTTGCAGCCAATCACAGGCCAGCTCCACTGGCAGGAGTTGACATGCATGTGTGCGGTTCATATACACGAAAATATGCACCGATCATTCACTGATGTGACGCTGTGTGCGTAAAATTATGAATGGGTTTTAGGCTACTCGATTGCTAGCCTAAGCAAGCCTGTAAATATAAGATTCGTACGCGAAAAATTGCTCTAAGTATTTTAACAGGAGTTTGAACTTTTTTATTATTATTTTGTACATGGTGTTATTTTATTACATGGTTAATTAGTTATAAAAAATGCTCAGTTGGTAAGGTAGGCTAAGCCTAAGAGCCTTAATAGAGCGCACGCCACTGTTCCCGACTTACAACTGTCGGGCAGTTAGCCCGCCGGACACAACACCCGTCCGGTCGGAGGATCCTCCCTTTTCAACGGGGGATGAGGAACTTTACACCCTGTTCCTCATACCCTCCCCAAAAGTTCCTCGTTTAACCTAACATACAGTAAAATAAAAAAAGACGAACGAACAATATCGTTGGATACCGAAATAAAATTTAACCCTAAAAACAATCTTGTCGTAATCGGTTAAGAGTTAAAGCAAACAGCTCTAAGCGCCATTAAGTACCGGCAACTTTCTGTTTACTTTCACATTGTTAAGGCTGTTTAAAACCTTTTACATTTTTGTCGGAACGCAACACAACAGAGACATTAGGTTATCTGTTGTTGAAAAATGGTTGAAAATTTAAAATTATCGAATTTGGTGGGGACTAAATGAGATCCCTCTTGTATGCCATATCTAGAGAAATATTAATTAATCATACCTTGATATAATAATAATAATTATGCTGACACCAAATAAAGTAAAGTATATTGCTGATGAAGAACTTAAAGGCACAAGAGATATATTAACGTATCGGTAAATCTACGTGATAAAGATCAAAAAATCCTGGAGACTAAATTCGATGAAACATAAAAGATTAAAAGTTGTAACCGAAAACCAGGATAAAACCCGTCCACACTGCATAATAAAATAAATATATAGGTATTTATTTGCAGACCTTATTTTATTCATGGCATATGAGTAAAATAAGTTGGAACTTATTAACTAAAACACGGTTAATGATCATCTCATGTATCTGAATATTTTTATTAAATTAGGAAAAAACACGGCATTGATATATATGCTAAGATGACATCTTGGACCTAATACAACTAAACAAGTATCATGATTGAAACATGTTCTAAAAACGCTGCTTACCCTAACGTAATAGGTACCATCGCCTACAATAATGCATGGGAAGTTCAGAAAAAATACCGTGTGAAGCAAGAAATGACGCCACCTGGCGTAAATAAGTACTCGATTAGCAACATTGATTATATTGTTGATGCTAAACTAACTAGAGGGCGCTCACGCTGTATAAAATGTTCATGTAGTTTCTTTTTCTGTATTTTACATTCAAATAATTTATAATCAATTATTTCTATTATATAAATTTATTCCTAACTACCTACTATGTTTGTTTAAATTGAATATTATTATCATTTTATAACTAGGTATCTGATTTTAATTATCTATGTTTTAGTTTTCAAACTTGAGGGTAGGTCGAATATGAATTCATAAATAAATTTGTAGGTAGTAGAAATAATTAGATTGAAGATTTAGATGAGTTAAGACTAAGCTCAATTGATTGTTCGTTATGTTTGTTTCGATTACCTCATTCGAGTGTGTTTAGCTCAGTTTTATTTTAATTTAGGTGAATTAACTTATTTCATCAAAATGAGTACGCGTTGTAATATTGTTTTCTTTACAAGAGCTCAAATAACTGATTTGCAAAATCAAGGCAAAAACTTATCGACACTCGAAACTTGTCGACTTATCTTATTGTTAACGTAAGTAGTTTAGATTTCAAAATTTTTATAAGAAAAAAAAAATGTTTTAGTTACGTCTATACTACTTAATAAATAATCATTATTGCGTGTTATTATATTTCTGTTATAATTATTGTTGCAGAGAAAAACAGTTGTTCTATTGGTACGACGATTTGAAGACGTGGGATCTTTGCAACACCATCAAAGAACTCGTAGACCACGGCTCATAAACACATTACAGCGTCAAATCGTGTTATGAGAGTATGAAGAAAATGGATTCCTGCCGATGACCGACTATGCTGCTTTAAATGACTCAAGTGTTGACAATGCCCGTCGTGCTCTTATAAGTGAAGAGCTGCATTATAGGAGGCATGTTGTGAAACCCTGGCCCACAGAAAACCATTAAAGGACAAGATTACAGTTCGCTTTGGATCATGTTAACTTTGATTTGAGTAACTTTTAAGTCCAGTGAACACGGACGCTTATGTTTGTGGTGTAGAAATATTACGTGATAAACAAGTGGTTATGTGTGTCCAATATGCTGGTCAAATTGCAGTGAACGTGTGGGGATAGATAAGTGTTGCCGATCCAGGATTTATATTTCATAATACTTAAAAATAATATTACCTAACTTTAGTACTTATTTTTTATATTAACTGGAGACCGGGTTATTATAACCTATTACGACTGACTGTTATTATAACCTATGACTTACGTATTTTTAATAACTAAAAAAAGTCAAACAATTTTTTTTTTTTTACATACGAAAAGGTTCTTATGTAGAACCTTTTCGTATGTTTTTGTGCAATTGTATAGCTGTTATCCTACCTATTTAATTCATTTAATTTAACTTTTCACTTTTGTGATAAAATAATCCGGTCTCCTGTTTGTCTTTGTTGAGGTTACAAAAGCTTCAATCCTCTTTCCGATTTTGGAAACGAATACTTAAGCTATGGCCTCAATAAGAAGTTTTATATAATATAATAATGTTGAACGATAATAAATGTCTGTTTTTGAATAATAAACTGTAAGAAATAAACCTCTAAAATTTGTGTGTTTTTTTGTTTGTCTCCGTTCATCCCTGTTGCTAACTACTACTTACTCGAATATTATATTTTTGAATGCTATGCGCACTTATTAGCTTAATGAAAACATTCCTTATGGTTTCTTTCGTATTTTTTTTTATCATTTAACTTCTCACATCCAACCTAATACGTGTTTCCTAACTTCTTACTTACCTAACCTATTCCCAAGTCAAAGTTCATTTTTTTCTATATCTCAACAGAATAGTTTACATTTAGTTATGACTAAGTTATAAAAATCTACCTCCATTTTATTTCACCTACAGGTGACACCGGGTAATCCGGATATTGTCATTGCGGAAAGTAAAAACTTTAAAGGTTTAATTTCTTATTATTATTTAAGTAGGAATTACAAATAAAATTTCTGTGAGGTAGAAACAGAAATAAAACTTATGCCACCTACAAGTGACACTGGGGATTGAAGAGTTTAATATCACAGTTGTGCAGAAACCAAACGCCATCTATTAATTATTTTCGAAAATTTGATTTCTACCTTCACAGAAAAATAGGCCCTAAGGTATCCATGCACTTTTGTGGGCGACTGTACAGGCGTGAAGATTCTTACATTTTGCATAAGTGCCAGTTTGCATAAGTAGCCTCCCCTCCTGGAGCGGGATTATAATCGCATGCGACGCGCTAATTTATAGCTACTAAAAAGTTTCTAGATTAAACTAGAATTACTAATTTGAAATTACAAAGAAATGTCCGAAAATAACTAAAGTAGGTTTGGTAGTGTAAAATATAGATGTAGAGATACCCTTTGGCCGACCCTGTTATTATTTTTGAACTAGCCATTTTTATGATAGGTCTAAAGTTAGGCTGTTGAAAAAGCCGTCTAGAATGTCTGGGTTATCGGATCAAAAAACGATTTTTTGGGTTAGTTTTTTTATAAAAGTCTTCGTCTTATTCTTTGTGGTATACATCTGCAATGTTTTAGTTATAAATCTAGATTTTTCAAGCGTAATTTGTTACTTATCAAATAGCTTCATCACTCTAAATTAAAACTACGAGCACTACAAAAGAATTCATAAAAAAACGCACTCGTACGGAAAATACAAGTTTTAATAAACTCGCATGCCGTCTGTTCAGTTTCATAACACAGCTCCAAGTGTAATAAGATAAACGTTTTATTGCCTCCTCACACCAGATATTGTGAGGAGTCAGCGAATAAGTCGTTAGTACGTATTTAGCTAATAAACTCAATTTCCAATTAGATGAAATCGCTTTTTCACGACTTTTCCACTGATCAGCCTTTATGAAAGCTCCGTAAAAACGCTCGCAGAAATGTCCGATTCCACCTTACTAAGTACCCGCGCAATCTTTATTGGAAATAAATTAAAGCCAGCGGAAAGGAATTCAGACCCTTTGTTTGTTTGGCTAAGGGACTATAGATATTAAAAAATGGAAAGCTGTGAATCTCCATAGAATTGTTCATGACAACGGGGCGCCATTGCGAGTAGAAAACACATACGTTTTATTAGGTTATATTTGAGACAATGCCCCTTTTTATTCACCTTATATTGTTGTGCTTCCACGTAGAAAAAGTTTCGCCATTCTACCTCTATTTTTGCTTTTTAGTCGCTGAGCAACCAGCCCGGTTTACATACAAAAGGCAATGTTTTTATTTTTAGGGGATGTGCGATATGGAACCAAGTGGAACTGATTTAGGCGAGATATTTAAATGAAAAATTAAATGTACCATGAGGATCCGGATAAATTATATCTACGAATCCTTTCTGTTATAACGGATGACTTCCTGAATATTTCAAGTGTTGGAAGAATTCGTGCATGCAATAAAACCTTCCTGGACCATGAATTTAGTAATGATATAACCATAGATCATAATTAAGTGTACTATTAGATACACCTATGTGGTTACGCTTCGTAACTTATAGTTTTTCTTATATTTTTCTACATCACCTAATGATGATTGAAAGGCATTGGTTTACTGTTCTAATTTATTTAATCTGTGCCATATATCGTTGTTTCGGTGATTTCCTAGTGCCTTGCAGCGCGCGCGCCATGCCGCGCCGCGCCGTCATTGGCAGTCTCGCTCTAACCTTGGGATCGCGTGGATGCGCATGCTATGTGTGACACTAATTAGTCCCATCGCGCCCTAAAACCCCTGAACTGAACCTATATAAACTGTTATCAGCCTACCCCAGACCTATGTTAGTGTGTTGTGTACTGCTGGCCAGCATAGTGTATCCAGAAAAGACCTGTGAGCTGTTCATCCCGAAAGCGGACACGTGGACGTCGCCTGCGCGCGCTTGGGATCGCTGGTCAAGGTATGTGGTACAATTAATGAATTGAACGATCTCCTGTGCCTTTTTTCCCGATTGCGTATTTTTTGCCTTCAACTTCTTATGACAGAATCAGCAATTATAGCCTAGATTGCTCTAATAATCTAGGCTCAATCCGCGTGTGATTTTAGTGGAAATTTACAACTTCTGCAGGTTATACGCACCATTTTGGTCCTTCGAGCCGGACAAATTAATTTTGGGCCTTTTTACGGCCTATTTTTAAGTCCTAAAAGTCTGATTTTGAGCAAAAAACTTAGAAATTTTCAATGTTAATTGCATATCATCACACAACTCTCAACTCTATTGCTTTAGTAATAAGGTTCAAACTGCCTTGCGTTTGCAATAGGTCAACCGTCAAAACAATTCTTAATTTAAATCTTTAAATTCACTATTTAAAGCTCCGAAGAATACATTTAATTGAATATCAACGTTAATTCATATCGCTAAATACGTTTATTTAATTAATCAGCTAGTTTTCGGCGTAATTACATATTTTTTTTGTTCGGTTATAAAAATTGTGGGTAGTGGGTATACATAATTATATCGTCGTACGTTGACTGTGGAATGTTCTAGTTCTGAACTTTGTTCGCGTACCCACGGTTATATTTAGTTACGCATTAGAAACTTTTACATACTTATTATGTTGGTACTAATCGAAATTGCTAAATAAATAACATTGATTGTTATTGTAAGATACACTTGTATAGGTTCGTTAGGTTTACGCCTGTTATATTCGTATTGCACGAGCAGGTATGCTTTATATAGCGAGACTCAACCGCATATGATTAGTTATTGCAATTAACCATATTATCATCGCGTCGCTTGTTATTTTGTTTTGTAAGGTAACTTGATTTCTTGACAGAAACCTTCAGGTAAAATAACAGATGTGTATAAACTTTACGCGTTAATTCTCCTCAATGGAAACAGCCGTATATTTATACATATCACACTCGCACTTCACGTTTGCAAACGTAGTATGTACTTACTAGATAACTTATTTCAAACAGTCATCTACGCGTCTACTCGTGAGGAAATTTACTGTTTCTTACGAAGTTATTTCGTTAAGAATACACTTGCATCGCTTACGAAAATAAGTTTATACTTTTTCTAAGTTCAACACTTAACTTATTGTTAGTTAAAAATCTGTACCTTCATATTACTTGTATTGAGTAAGTTAATCTCATTCAAGTGGAAGTTAGTGCAGACAAGTTTATCGCGTCGCATCCGACATAAATGTTTTTATCGGGTTGTAGGTATATCTGAGCTAATCATAAATATAGTTTATAGATGGGTACGTTCATAAGATATTTGGCGTGCTTACTATTTTAATTTATATTAGGTTTTGTTACGTGCACTCGGTTAAAGCGTTGGTAGTTTATATTTGTTTACCTTTCAATTTAATAGATATTGTTAGGGTTTCGCGTGTACGGAAAGTTCGTTCCGTACTATTATCTTAAGTTATAATATCTTTAATTGAGTTATCGGTTTAATCTGCCCCTAACCTCACTCACTGGGGTTCCGTAGAAGATAAAAGTTGATTTAATATTATTATTTTTGTGTCATATTTAACTTCTGTTCACAATGAGTGACAAGGTTAAACTTAGATTGTTAGAAAGTAAACGTGACGCATATTTTGCGCGGGTTCAAAGGATTTTGGATTCAACTAAATCTTTAACTACCGAAAGATTACGCAACGCTTTCATCGCTCAGGCAAAACAAATTGATGGATTGCGTAGTGAATTCAATGGACTAATGGACGAGATAAATATGCTCAATTTGACATTGAATCCAACCTGTGAAGTAAGCTATGGCGCATTGCATTCATTTGATGAGTTGGTCGGCGAAATAAAGTTTAGTTTATCTTCATTAACTGAGTCAAGTGATTTCCAGAAACCTAGCCCGTCAGCGAGCCCTAATGCTCACCATATACAGGTTCCTAAAATCGAGCTGCCTACCTTTGACGGTGATATTCAGAGCTTTCCGTTCTTTTATGAGACGTTTAAACGTATTATACATACTAACGCAGATCTATCAGATTCGGATCGCATTCACTATCTGTTGAGTTGTTTGAAGGAAAAGGCTAGGAATGTGGCCGAAGGTATTGTACCTTCTGGCGATAACTACCTTGTTGTCTGGGAGGCGCTTATCGCCAAGTACCTAGACACTCGCGCGCTCGCTACTAATTATCTAAATCAGCTGTTCTCATTGAAATCGTTCGGATCGACTCCCGCTAATATTGAAAAGGGTTTCGATAAATTAACTTCTACGGTTGCGGGACTTAAACAATTGAAAATACATAACTTAGATGATTTTATATTTATTCATTGGGGTCTTAAGTTAATAGACTCTGATACCGCAAAACATTTTGAAATGTCGCTTCGTAATCAACAGGAGTTAGATTATGATTATTTTGTAAAGTTTGTTCGTGAACAAGTTAAAATCTTGTATCGCACATCTCCGGCGGCTAGTAAGTCCGCCACCGCAGGTAGCCCCCGCGCCTCATCTAAGGAATCGCAGGTGTTTGTGGCTACTGAATCTAAATGTTCGCTTTGTCATTCTACACATAAACACTTGTTTATGTGCAAAGCGTTTCAAAAGTTAAGCGTTGATAATAGATTTAAGTTTATAAAAGACAATAACAGATGTGGTAATTGCCTAAGTAGCCAACATACTGTCTCTAAGTGCCTATCTAAGTCTACATGTAGGAAATGCAACGGTAAGCATCATTCCTTACTGCATTTCGAGCAATCGACGCAAGCCCCTGCGCCGACGCCCGCTAGCGCCCCCACCTCCGCTTCTGCGGCCGATCCAGCTGCTTCCGATCGTGTGGCGTTGTGTACGCATTCTTCTGCTCAAGTCCAGGCCACACGTAGTACGGAAGTGCTGGCTACTGCCAAGGTATTGGTGGCGGGTAGGAAGGGTAAGGCCGTTGTGGTCAGATGTCTCTTGGACCCTGGGTCACAAAAGAATTATATGACATCGCGTTGCTGCCGTATGCTCGGTCTAACTATACATACTGACTCGATAACCACCGTTCGTGGTATTGGTGGCACGTCGCAGCCCGTTCGCGGCTCGGTGAATCTTAAGTTCAGCTCACGGTTTTGCTCGCAGCCTAGGTATGAAATAGACGCTTTAGTTTTGGATCAAATAACCGGACAGCTTCCACTGGGTGCTATAGATACGTCCGTATTAAATCATATTGATCCTAAACTACTTGCGGATGACAGCTGGGGTGTGCCAGGTAATATTGATATGTTACTTGGGGTCAAGCTGTTCGCTAAGTTATTGCGACCCGGTCACGTGACCAGCGTACCCGGTTGTCCCGACGCATTGGAGACTGTGCTCGGCTACATACTTCTAGGAGAAGCACCTGTCATCGAACCTCCAACTGACACTCTGTCTTTCTTTGCGAGTTCGTTCGACAACTTCGATCTTCGTAAGTTTTGGGAGATTGAAGATGTTACTGCTTCAACCATTGGGAGTGTGGATGATAAACAATGTGAAGAGTTTTATTGTAGCACAATTACCCGCGCTCCAAATGGCAAGTATGTTGCAGCTTTACCACTGAAAACAGACGCGTCAGCTTTAGGAAATTCAATTAGTATGGCTCGCAAGAGATTCTATAGTCTTGAACGTAAACTTAAATCACTTCCTAACGTCAAACTTCTTTATGATGACGTCATACGGGATTATCTGAATAACAATTATATTTCTTTGGTGCAGAATATCGTACCTGAATGTATGTTGCCCAAAGGGAATTGTAAGGAGCGAGAAATGGAATACTATATTCCTCACCATGCTGTCATTCGAGAGGATAAGGTGACCATCAAGTTGCGTGTGGTCCTAGACGCCAGTGCATGTACAGATAACGGTACCTCGCTCAACGATATCCTGTACGCAGGTCCAGTCCTTCAGGCTGACCTTTTCAACATTTTATTAAATTTTAGGCTTTTTAGTGTCGCTGTTTCCGCAGATGTCAAATCTATGTACCTACGTATAGGTATACGCTCACAAGATCGTTCACTACAACGTATCTTATATCGGTTTAACGAGGAAGAAGAACTTAAAATTTATCAGTTTTCAGTGCTTCCCTTTGGTTTAAGGTGTAGTCCTTTTATAGCGATTCGCACTATCCAACAGTTATGTCAGGATGAAGGAACACAGTTACCTCTCGCCAGGGACATTCTGCAGCGAGATATTTATATGGATGACATAGTTAGTTCTATACCTAGTACTGCGCTAGCTATAGACTCGGCTCGTGAACTAATAGAAATATTCTCTCGCGGCGATTTTCAACTGACGAAGTGGTCTAGCAACAGTGTCGATGGTCTTCGGACTATTCCAGAGTCATTACGACTTTCACAGAGCGTGGACCTAAGTAAAGATCCGAACCAGAAAATACTGGGACTTCGTTGGTTCCCTGACGAGGATTTTTTCGTATTCCAGGTTAACCCTGATGTCCGCACTTGCACTAAACGGAATATTCTTTCTGTCATCGCACGTCTTTTCGACGTTTTAGGCCTCGTTGCACCGATAATTTTATACGCCAAGCTTCTTATCAAAGAGCTTTGGCTTGTCAAACTTGGATGGGATGACGTCCCACCACCTCGCATTGATCGTCTGTGGGAACAGTTTCAATCTGAACTGCCAATCATCTCTGAATTGAGATTTTTGAGACATGTTGGCGTCGTAGAACGCTGTAGACTCTCACTCGTCGGTTTTGCCGACGCTAGTGAGAAGGCTTACGGTGGTTCGGTTTATGCCCACGTTGTTAGACCTGACGGTAGTGTCTTGGTCTCGCTGGTGTGTGCGAAATCTAAAGTCGCGCCACTGAAAGTCGTTTCGCTAGCTCGTCTCGAGTTATGCGCCGCACTCCTCTTATCGACTGTGATAAAGCTAGTATATAATCTTTTTGCAGCTCGACACGCCATTGAGGTAGTCGTAGCTTTTTCGGATTCAACTGTAACTTTGAGTTGGATTCATTCCGCACCGCATCGATGGCACACCTTCGTAGCCAATCGTATTGCTAAGACTCATGAGAATCTTTCGGCAGATCACTTCTTCCATGTGAAAGGGTCTGAAAATCCCAGTGACTGCCTCTCTCGCGGTTTAACGCCTGCCCAATTAGTGCATCATCCGTTGTGGCTAAATGGGCCGCCATGGCTTAAACTTCCCCGCGCTGAATGGCCGATAAAACCATTCGTTTCAGGCGAGTCGCAAGAGCTTCCAGAAATGAAGCCCGTGGCTTTACCTGCTCTCTCGCACGAAGGTTCTGATAGAAGTCCTCCTTCTGACAACATTTTGTACGTTCGCTCTACCAGGTTCTCGTCCTGGTTTAAATATTTAAAAACTATTTGCTTAGTTTATAAGTTCATTAAACGGCTTCCTCGAGGGCCCGTTACCGCGTCTGATTTAGAGTTCGCTGAATCTATTGTGTGGCGATCTGTGCAGAGGATTTACTTTGAATCTGATCTCGATCGTTTAGCCCGCAATGAGTTGTGCTCTAAGCCAGTACTACGGTTAAGTCCCTTTCTTCATGAAGGACTTATCCACGTTGGAGGTCGCCTAGCAAACTCTGAGTTAGATTTTGACTCTTGTCATCAGATCCTCCTTCCGCGTCAAGATCACATAGTGGAACTTTTAGTTTCCCACTATCATGTGACAAATTTCCACACAGGTCCAACCTTGCTCGTATCGCTCTTACGACAAAAGTATTGGATCCTGTCCGCGCAACGTATTGCACGTCACATTACCTTTAAATGTAACATTTGCTTTCGAGCAAAGCCGCGACCTACCTTTCCTATAATGGCGGATTTGCCACGTTTTCGCGTTGAGTCGGCTCCTAAGGCTTTCTCTCATACAGGTTGCGACAAAGCGGGATCCTTCAGAGTCGCCCGGTAGTAAAGTTGTGCCCTTTGCCAACGCAATAAGTTTAGTTACCTTAATATTAATTCTTACCTTGCACCAATGTGCAGTATTAGATTTAGTTACCGCGTAGAATAGCTAGTTAAGTATTCTTAATTCTTATATTAAATAGAGTCGCAATTCTAGAGTTCTTATAGCTTTTGTGGAGTTGTGATGATATGCAATTTTATTTACTTCTCCTTTGTGTTTCGAAAGTAGGAACTTTCAAGCCGGGGAAAATGGTTACGCTTCGTAACTTATAGTTTTTCTTATATTTTTCTACATCACCTAATGATGATTGAAAGGCATTGGTTTACTGTTCTAATTTATTTAATCTGTGCCATATATCGTTGTTTCGGTGATTTCCTAGTGCCTTGCAGCGCGCGCGCCATGCCGCGCCGCGCCGTCATTGGCAGTCTCGCTCTAACCTTGGGATCGCGTGGATGCGCATGCTATGTGTGACACTAATTAGTCCCATCGCGCCCTAAAACCCCTGAACTGAACCTATATAAACTGTTATCAGCCTACCCCAGACCTATGTTAGTGTGTTGTGTACTGCTGGCCAGCATAGTGTATCCAGAAAAGACCTGTGAGCTGTTCATCCCGAAAGCGGACACGTGGACGTCGCCTGCGCGCGCTTGGGATCGCTGGTCAAGGTATGTGGTACAATTAATGAATTGAACGATCTCCTGTGCCTTTTTTCCCGATTGCGTATTTTTTGCCTTCAACTTCTTATGACAGAATCAGCAATTATAGCCTAGATTGCTCTAATAATCTAGGCTCAATCCGCGTGTGATTTTAGTGGAAATTTACAACTTCTGCAGGTTATACGCACCACTATGCATAACCCTTCGGGGATTACAAGCGTGATTTGATGTATGTGTTCATTAACTAAAAATTGTGCTGAACTTTCTATAATAGAAGACTAAGCACGAGATAAACTGAAGATGAACAAAACAATTACTGCAACAAACTCCATCAGCACATCGCCGACGAGAAACACTTCACACTTTATACGAAGAAACATGTAATAAACAACGCTATGGGAAACTAAACTTCCTTATACAGCCATAGAAATACTGGGGAAGAAACAACAATAAACAAGTAATTAAAACTTATTTACCTATACGGCTAGTTCGCGTGCACTACGGACTAAATGAGGCTCCGCGTTTAGCAAACATAAATGTGCCCGTATCTAGCGAACAGCGCCTTAAGGCTTAATCTTTATGAATACTATTCTACCATTCCATTTTAATAGTCCACTGTTAAGCTACAAATTTTTGTTTGTTACTTCTTTATTTGTGTATTTCAGGATTGATTGATGATCTATGTAAAATACTGGTATCTAAACCGACCCCAATATAGTAGGGAAAAGGCTAGGCAGATGATGATTTGAGGATTTCATGATGTATATTTGTGACATGACAATAAAATAATATTATATCTGCTTTACCCAAAGGATTATACAGAGGTTTACTGATCAAATGTTACTATGTTACTATGGTATCATATATTGTTGTTTAGGACCCATGCAATAGAAGGCGAGCTTAATGCCATTAACTCAGCTTATACTAAGAATTCTTACTCCTGTCACTGTTCAAACCTCGGTAGAACCTGAGCGGTTGCAAACACTAGTTATAGTATTTATTTGTGTGATTTTTGGCGGTACTGTATAGGTCTTCTAAACCAAAGAGGCAGTATATTTTTAAGTGACTTTCAAATTAGTAAAGATAAGCCATATATTTTTTTTCGTCAAACTGAGAACTGAGGGATTATTTCAATAGGATATGCAATAGCATGCCCCCAGCTAATAATAACAACCTGCTACACTAACAACCATTCTATTTAAGCGTGGATTATGGCAATTTTCCCTTTGACCGCTCATTTTGCGGGCTTATTAAGCAGTGGACGTTACGGGCGTGTATCATAATAAATAATTAACAATCATCATAATTATTATCAGCCGGAATAATCACTTGTATCCGTATAGTTCTACTGTTCAGTTCAACTAGTAGGACTAAACGGAGAAAAAAATCCATTTAGTTCTACTATCTGCTGTATGAATTTTAATTGAACTAAACGGACAAAAAAGTTCTTTTAGTACTACTAATTTCCATTGTATTAGAACTATACGGATACAATGGGTTGTACTACGGAGAAGTAAATTTACCCATGGTTCAACTGGGTTCAACTGGTTGTTCTATGGGGAAATATCTTTACCAATGGTTCAATTACAGTGAGTTGTTCTTTCCTTGGTCCAACTAGTTGTACTTCTGGGAATTGAATGTATGATCTATGGAACAACTACTGGTAATAAACAGGAAAAGGTTATCTATTAATGCTGAAGTGCAATGCAATTACTACCTCCTCTTTTAACCAAAATTATAATACGACCGTCTCGCGACAGTATCCTTTATGAGCGGCATGGGCACCGGGCCGTAGGCCGACGAAGGAGGCCGGCGGAGGCCCGGCACTTCGGGGACAGAAGACAATAGTGTTATGTAATATGCGAGCGAAGCGAACGCGCGTCATGGAGTACAACATGCGTTGCATGTATGTTTGTTTTACACGATCATCCTATCCCCGTGGTCCAACCAGTTGGACATAATTCCGGAAATTAGTATTACTAAAAGAACTTTTTTGTCCGTTTAGTTCAATTAAAATTCATACAGAAGATAGTAGAACTAAATGGATTTTTTTCTCCGTTTAGTCCTACTAGTTGAACTGAACAGTAGAACTATACGGATACAATGGAATAATCCAGTTGTTGAAATACGTTAACAATACGTTAGTTTCGATTAATTATTGCCCATTTTGTTAATTGTTTTTTCGTTTTGTTCATAAATAAATGTAAAACTAGATAAACTTTTTTTTAATCTGCCCCTCAAACAATTAGTTTGTACTTGCTTTTACAAACAAATACTTAAGTAGAAACGTATTAACATGAATAAAATAAATGTTGTGATTACCTCCTTGGTTTAGTGGTCGCAAACGTGACTGCTGAGCATGAGGTTCATGGTTCGAATTCCGGGTCAGGCAACGTGTTATTGGGTTTTTCTATCAGGAATTTCTCAGTAACCTCGGAGTCTGAATTTGTGCCCGGTTGATCGCAATGTGGGTGTACTATTAGTACACCTCTGCCGCACCCAGCATTACAGGCGTGATGTTATATAATGTTGTATTATTCGAAAAAGTAATACTTAATTTGCACAAACAGTAAATAAGACCTGACACGAAAATGTATGAAAACAAGTCTAAAACTATAACCCGACTACAAACGGAGAACTAAAATTATTATTTAATATAATATTATTAGGAATCAGAAGTGAAATACGTGAACAAAATAAACAATGTTTAATATCTTTTGAATTACACTTTTACTAAAATATCAAGACAAACATTTTAAACAATAATCAAATAGAAATAGCACTAGCAAATGGAATAATCAGTACACGAGCAAAAACATAAACCAAAATTAGCGAAGCACACGATAATAGTCGGGTAGCAAGTCCTTTCCGAGCGCCGTCCAAGCAAAAAGTGACCGCTGCACCGCCGCTCGCCTCGTTTTATGAACTTCTGTCGGTTGCCGTACGTCGACCGGATGCAAACCGCACGGCTACTGGCTGATGGCGTGACTTTGAGCCAACACGGCCTCTCCTGACGCTCTGACGTCCTCGTCAGCTTCCAACAAGGCGGCTGAGTCTTCGCTGTCTCCTTGATAGCGTGTCTCACAACGCCAGTGGGGCGTGCTGGCACAGTGGAGTGCCACGCACAACTGCGCCTGTAGGGCGCGCTGGCACCGTGGAGTGCCGCACACAACTGCGCCTGTGGGGCGCGCTGGCACTGTGGAGTGCCGCACACAACTGCGCCTGTAGTAGGGATGGGTCTTAAATTAATAAGCTGCTAAATTAACACTGCTAATTTTTTTTTTTTTTTAGTGTCAACACCTGTTAAATAAGTTCTGATATAGCTGTTAAATCTAGCAGTCGCAACTGACAGTGACAAGTTCCGTTTCTATTGAATTGGTTTCAACACGAGTTATTTAGCAACTAGCGAGCGGGTTGATTTAACTCACCGCTAAGTGCTAACTGCTGAATTCGGAAATATTACATTTAAAGAGAGTTAAATAAAGACTGATCTTCGTTACGAAGGTTTACGCGGGATAAGATAAAAAGATTAGAAGAAAATTACAAATACAAAAATAACAGACATGAAAAAAAGAAATCGTTGTAAATAAATTGATTCTCATTACAAATACGCCAACAGAAAAAGTTAACAGTCCTAAGCCTGTGAAAAATATGAAGGAAATGAGAATTAATTATGTTAAAAATCTGTCTGTGACTAAATTTAACAGTTGCTAAAAATAACTGCTAATTTTAAGTGTTAATTATTTTTAGCATTAGCATTTAGCAGTGTTATTATTTTTTAACGCTTAAGCCCATCTCTAGCCTGTAGGGCGCGCTAGCACCGTGGAGTGCCGCACACAACTGCGCCTGTAGGGCGCGCTGGCACCGTGGAGTGACGCGCTTAACACGTCAGTAGTGCGCTGGCAGCCTGGAGCTACGCGCTTAACACGACAGTAGCGCGCTGGCAGCCTGGAGCTACGCGCTTAACACGACAGTAGCGTGCTGGCAGCCTGGAGCTACGCGCTGTACACGCCAGTAGGGCGCGCAGTCGGCCTGCAGCGACGCGCTCGGCCTGCAGCGAGGCGCTGGCCTTCAGCGAGGCGCTCGGCCTGCAGCGAGGCGCTCGGCCTGCAGCGAGGCGCTCGGCAACGTCAGAAGGCGCGCAGTCGCCTTGCAGCGACGCGCTCAGCAACGCCAGAAGGGCGCGCAGTCGCCTTGCAGCGACGCGCTCAGCAACGCCAGAAGGGCGCGCAGTCGCCTTGCAGCGACGCGCTCAGCAACGCCAGAAGGGCGCGCAGTCGCCTTGCAGCGACGCGCTCAGCAACGCCAGAAGGCGCGCTGGCACCCTGCAGTGACGTGCACGTTCACGGCGTCATTGTGGCAAAGCCCTGGCAACCACTGCTAAGGCCAAGCAGCGTTGCGTTTCGTCCATCCTTGTGTAATGGTTACTCTGTAAACAAACAAATTTACATCAGAATTTTGTTCCGCTCGATCACTCCTGACCAAACTTTAGTTCCATTGGGTGGCACCAAATTCGACTCTCATTAATTAAATCAAATGTACTGGAAATTATCGAAAATACAACACTCAACTACCTTGAGTCATATACCTAGTCGTTCACACCAACCTTAAAAATTCTATTGCAACAAAAACTGCTGAAATCATCGAGTAAAACCTTTAACACCAAGGCTCTCTAACCGAGTAGTACAACAAGAGAGTAATCTCATTCATTAAAGAACATTCAAGTCGAGAATCAAATTCAAAGAAACATTCACCAAACAAAACTTGTCAGACAAGAATACCAATAGGCACATAGGGATGTACGAGTATAAGCACATTGTTAGCATATCACACATACTTCTTCCACAACACTGTAGGCATAGGCTCCAAGTTTGCATACCCCTCAGTGGCTGTTGACATCACAGACTTCCACACACACTGTAGGCATAGGCTCCAAGTTTGCATACCCCTCAGTGGATGTTGACATAGGCACATTGTTAGCATATCACACAGACTTCCACACACACTGTAGGCATAGGCTCCAAGTTTGCATACCCCTCAGTGGCTGTTGACATAGGCACATTGTTAGCGTATCACACAGACTTTCACACAGACTTTCACACACGCAGCTGAGGTCACGCGCTTGACCAAACCACACGTTCTTATGTAATGGTTACTATGCAAAGAGACAAATCTGACCAAACATCTACGACAGAACCTGACCAAACATCCATTAGGTCCTACTCTCGTTGATAAAATCAAACGCGGCTAAACTGGAAATTATCGAAAATACAACAATCAACCACCCTTACATTGTCGTTTAAATCAATCTTAAAAACATTATTGCGTCAAAAAAATGCCAGGTTCACAAAAATCATCGAGTAAAACCACAGATCTCTAACTGACTAGTAAACAAGTCTATCTCCCGTGTGTATCACTATTTGACTTAACACTACGGTCTTTCCAGACCCTGACCTCAACCAGAGCTAAACGCACAACATACAAGAAACACACCCACTGTCTACTCGAGTTTCCTCAAAAACCTTCAATTTTAATCAGACTACGACTACACAATAATTACTGGTACTGTCTAACACAATACAGCCTATAGAATCTCTTGGCTTGCAACCACAACTTTACTTCATCAAAATCCTTATAAACATCAACTGATACGTAACTCATTGTCATCTTTCTTAGCCTATCATGTGTATTATAAAGCAACTTCTATAATAAAGCAAAACTTATCAGACTTTACAGTGCACCTTTATACGGACTACGTCTTCACACGAAAAAAACAAGTCAACTGATCATAAGGCGTACCGCATTGTATCGATGAAGAAATACGGGTTTCTTTCCCGTTAAGTCATACCATTGAATGTAATAATTAAAAAGTTAACGTAGGGGTTTGCGTTTACGCAGACCATGATTATTTGAGTTTGATGTGCCAACAACTGCACTTTTGGGTTTCAAATATACGGAAAACGAGACTTTTGACTGTATTTTGTTTTGTTCATAATTGCGGCTTTTATTTGAGCATCAGATATCACAAATCACAACGTTGCCCCTCACCAGGAATTTCTCCTGTGTCGTGGGTACCTTCACAAATATTTAAACTAACATACACAAGTACCCAACTTAAAAAAAAACTATCTGTAGGTCATACAGGTACTTGTATTCATAACGTCATTATAGCACAGTGACCATATCGACTTCACGCGGACACAATGACCGAAATTCGTGTTTAAAATGAGTCCACGTGCTGTTATTGGTCAACCAATCGTTAAGCGACGTATTAGCACCACCATGTAAATAACCACCAATGCGTCCGAGGCATTGCCAATCACCCCAGTGACCTTATAAACACACACATAACATCACGCCTGCAATCCCCGAAGGGTTAGGCAGAGGTACCCAGTATACCCACATTTCGCCAGTTATGTTAAGACATAAGCTTAACCATGTAACAGGGGTGAGCCCATTGTCACCAACAGGGCACAAATCCAGAAAATAGCACTTTGCCCGACCCGGGAATCGAACCCAGAACCTTCATGCTCATAGTCGCGCTTACGACTACTAAACCAACGAAATATTAAAATGGTTCGATCTTACTTGTATCAGGAACGAAAGTAAACCAATCCTGTCCGGAGCGTCGCCTCAACCGCGAGAGCGGTTACACAGAACTTCGCGTCCTCACGCGGCTCCTACGACGATCTCGTTCGCGCTTGGAACGGCGATCGGATCCCGAAACTTGCTATACGTGACCTTCCACTCCACATAAGGTGGCTACGAGATCGCTTAGAACGCAAGGCACTAGTTTTTGAACGCGAACAACTCGATCTATCCATTGCTAACTACTACCCGCTTTTATCTCAAATTAAAAGCCTGAAAACTAGTTTTTAACTTGTGGGCGAAAAGAATCTTTATCCCACTTCTGATATTAGGAATCAGAAGTGAAATACGTGAACAAAATAAACAATGTTTAATATCTTTTGAATTACACTTTTACAAAAATATCAAGACAAACATTTTAAACAATAATCAAATAGAAATAGCACTAGCAAATGGAATAATCAGTACACGAGCAAAAACATAAACCAAAATTAGCGAAGCACACGATAATAGTCGGGTAGCAAGTCCTTTCCGAGCGCCGTCCAAGCAAAAAGTGACCGCTGCACCGCCGCTCGCCTCGTTTTATGAACTTCTGTCGGTTGCCGTACGTCGACCGGATGCAAACCGCACGGCTACTGGCTGATGGCGTGACTTTGAGCCAACAATATACATATTTGTAATGTGCTCGCCAAGACCTTTCATTTGATACCAAACATGTTATGATTATCTAAATTTAATTTTTTTCGAGGTTTGAATCTGACATTTAAATACCGTCATAAAATTAAATTTATAAAATTTATATGACCTATGTTACCCGGACTATTCTCACAAATCTATTGACACCTCATATATTAAAATCTGTTCGGTAGTTTAGGCGCTACGGTGGAACATACATACATACATAGTAATACCCTTATATTACCCTTCCTTTTGCTTCGCCGCAGTCTTGTAATAAAGTTATTTATTCAACAAACGAGAACGTTTTTACATGAATACCTTTTCCTAATTGTTATCATGTCACTGTGACAGCTAGATGTTCTATTCTGAGAGCTTGTACCTACATTTGTACACGCAAATTGACTCGAGCACAATGTATGTACAACATAATGTACCTACTCCTACTCATATCTACATGTAGGTACTTGTTGTTTACATTCTGCAGACTAATTCACAATGTGCTTTAAGACTGATTAATGATTATACTGGGGCTCTGGGACTGTTTGATTGCTCATGAAGTTTCTAAATAATTGTGTGTAAATAGACCTTTAACGAAGCTGGTTACTCTTTTCTTCATTGCAATAATCTTTTTGTTCTCGAATATGCCTGGGGGTCAAAGTGTCACGTTTTTAACATGACATGTTAAACACAAAAATACAACTTTATTTAAATACTGATATTAGGTACCCTGTACTATTCAATCCTCTTTTTAGTGCCTGTCATTGAGTCCTGCCGTAAACTTTAATTTTCACTTCAAAAGTCCTTTAGTCCTTTAGTCATAAAAAAATCGCGTCAAGTTACTTATAATATAATGCTCGGTTGACGGTTTCGTGCAGGGTCCGTTTGCACCTTGTATTGTCAACGTTTTTCTTTGTACATTTTATTGTTAGTGAAGCTCTGAAAATACCTCGTTTTTGCAGTTGTCATAGCGCTCAACTGTGATGTGCCTAAATATAGAATTTATTCAAGAATACTTTTCAAAATAATTACGCATGTCACGAGGGCTGTTTCTAAATTGTGTGGGAGGCCTCTGCCTAAAAATGACAAGGTATGGGTTAATTAAAAATACTTATGGGTAAAGCTGAACAAGAACCTTCGTTAGAAGAAGAAGGAAAAAAATGTCGCAGATACTTGAAGCTGTGCTATGGGGTCCCACAGCACAGCGTCGTTTTTCACTGGTCCCCCTGTGAAAACGTACTGAAAGCCAAGGCATCGTACATTTTTAATACATGAAACTTAAATTAACAGTTGAGATGACAGTCTGATTAGATTATTTATTTAGCTATGAATCGAGTTTACACATGTCTGTTAAATATAAGATGCAACGCTTGCTAACTCACAAATACAAGCACTACAATATTACGTAAAGTTCACAAACATGCCGTTACTAACTCATCGACGCCACTAAAACCCAGTCTAGCTTCTCCTTGCAAACATGAAACATTTTCAAATATTATGCACCAGTCTGATTTATAGGAGACAGCAGGCTAATCTCGCCACGCTATCGCAAACCCAGCTGTACAAAAAACAAATTCTGAACGGCGACTTTTATGGTAGACCCTTTATACTGTCTAGCCAAAAGTGAAACCTTATCTGGTAGACTATAAATAAATAAAACTTGACGGCGCAACCTAACATTGATAGCATCACACTTTGTTCTTTTTATTATGTGGATATGTAAGATTTTTGGCTTAATAATACCAGCCGCTTGGGTCGGTCTTTAGGTTAAGACGTGATTTCTCAGGTTGGTCCATTGATGGGTGACTACTTATTTCATACTGATGATACAGATAGTCAGTGGCCTGAAAGTGTGATGTAAGCTTTGTGTGGTATTTGGTTTTGAAGACACTTTCGAAGCTGCAAACGATTCACAAGTCGATCGACATGGCTTTGTCATTGAGATAAAAGAAGAACCAAGTATTGGTAACAACTTTATAATTAAACTAGCTTTTGCCAGCGGCTTCGCCCGCGTGAAAATGACGATCTTCCATACAAACTTTCATCCCTTATTTAAATTCCTTAGAGGTTGAATTTCGAAAAATCCTACCTTATTCCTTGTCTACATTATGAAGGGAACCTCTGTGCAAAATTTCAGCTTTCTAGGTTTAAAGGTTTGGGCTGGGCGTTGATGAGTTAGTCAGTCAGTCAGTCAGTCAGGACTTCTCTTTTTATATATTAGATTTAGTACTCCAAAGAGAAACCTGTGGGACCTTAAAACGTCCAAGAATAACACGGCACTAATATAATTTGTAGAAATTCTAAATATAGCCGTCATCCCTTCCCGTGGATGTTAATTGTATCAAAATAGCGAGAATACCCGTAGCAATGACATAGCTACCAGATATTGATATAATCTGTGGCCCGTGTTGTGGGCCAGCCATGTGAAAGTTCTTAGAATTCCTTAACGATAAATTAAGGATTACAAAGGCCCAGGAAGTACGAGTAATTACACCACAAAACATAACAGAAATACGCGATACCACATAATAATTCTGATGAGTTCTCTAATGAGACAAAAGCAGCCACAAACAGACAGGTAAGCGGATTTCGAAATCTTTAATTACATCGTTTCCTTACCGTTACTAAAAAAAAGATTTTATCTGTGAAAACGATCCCCTTAAAGAGGATTTACGCAATTAAAACGAAGAAGGGAAGCCTGATAAAGGAAAAATATTTATTCTTCCCTTTTGAGTAAACTTTCAGAAATAATATCGTCTATATTATGCGGTAATGTAAATATTTTCTGTTCTTCGGAATAAACTTTTCCACTGTAGGTTATGTTATGTCTTTGTCCTAGTTATGGGCTTCGGCTTTGCTCAACTTTTCTGATTTCGACTAGCTTTTGCCCGCGGCTTCGCTTGCGTTTTGCCTGAAAATGACCCACAGGAACGTACTGTATATAGCCTACGACACTCAGGGATATTGAAGCTGTCCATTAGTAAAAGAACTTTTGGAATTGAAGCACCAGTTCAGAAGATTACATCTAAACTTTACCGCTTTATAATATTCAATACGAGATGTTTCTCACGACCTTCGTCCGCGTGAAATTATTATAAAAATATTACTTCCCTATTTCAATCGGAATTGGATTTCTTTTGCACAGAACCATAATTCTTTTCTATACTAATATTATAAAGCTGAAGAGTTTGTTTGTTTGTTTGAACGCGGTAAACTCAGGAACTGCTGGTTGGTATTGAAAAAATATTTTTGTGTTGGATAGTCCATTTATCGAGGAAGGCTTTAGGCTATATAACACCACGCTATGGCTAATAGGAGCGGAGCATAAATGAAAAATGTTACAAAAACGGGAAATGGTTTTTCCTTTTTGAGAGCTTCCGCTGCGTGCGCTGCGAAAATGGTTAAGTTACGCAAATATCATGTATGAAGGAATTGTTCCTCTTTAAAAGTTCTAAAAAAAAGCTCGCGACAGCATGTATCTATCTTTTAAGATTGACTTACTGTAACCTTTTTTTACTGTTAAACTGTTAGGTTAAAAAGAATTATTTTTTGCGAAACTAATTAAACCCATATGGTATTATTCTATATCTAAATAAATGTGTTTAACGAACGGAAATTTAACATAGAATAGTTGTGCCCTTTACTCTATATAGTTTAAACAAATATCTTAGAAGATATCGCAATGTAAAAATATCCGCGCGGCAAAATAATTCGCGCGTCGCAATCTCAATGTAGGTACGGGGGATTCAAATTCAAAATATTTACTGCATCATTATGTTTACAAGTACAGAGTGTTATTTTTGTAGTATATTTTTAACAGTAAGAGATACCTATAGTAATTCACACTTTAATATAATCTAAGCTAATCTAAACCATCTAAACTATTTTAATAAAGAGGAAAGATAAGATTTTTTGTTTGTTACGATTTAGCTTAATTTATGTCGGATAGTCGATATATCGAGAAAGGTTATAGCTATATTTATGTGACGCAGACGAAGTTGCGAGGGTCAGCTAGTTTTAAATAAAAGTGGCCATAGTTACTCCTAATAAAACCAGCTAAGAAGCCAACATAAGCCCCCTCAAAATGGATCCAGCGGTTTTGGAGACAAGCCGACAAATAGCAAACAGACAAGCAGACATTTTTTTTTGTTGTTAACTGTACCGTAATATACTTTCAGTAAAAACCTGATATTAACACTTTAATAATATTTATATGTATAGAATAGACATTCCTATCTAATGATGTTAAAGTACACAATAGCATCGTGTAGTTAATGTCCCGTCAAGGAAACAAATTCACAACGCATTGTTGTTCACTTTCCGGTACATCCTAATTACTACGGAAATAATGATATTGTTTCAGGAATGAATTTAGGCTGGAACTACAAAAGCTAATAATATATTGGCAAATTTATTACTTGTATAGTTAATTTCAAACTGTTAAAGTTAAATTACTTGTAATTAAGAGAGGTATATAGTGTACAAGGATCTTTTGGCATGTGGCTAAACTTGGAACTAAAGCTGCCATCTTGTATTTTCAGTGTGTTTCTTGTAGATTTTTTTTTTTTTGACTTCATCATTCGAGTGAAAAAAACTGACCAAGTCCAAGTCCGATTTGCACATGAAGGGTTCCGTACCATTGTAGTAGATATTGAGAGATTTTCCATGTTATTTTAGCACCATAGAATTCATATAGGTTTTCCTGTAATCTATAAGCGTTGAACTAATTTCTGTATTTTTTTCAAAATTTTTGGCTCAGAAGTTTCGGAGATAAGGGGGGGGGGGGGGGGGGGAATGGTCGGACAGACAGACTCACGAGTAATCCCGTATGGGTTCCGTTTACAGTTACGGAACCCTAAAAAGATTATTGTAGTAAGTAGTAACGTATGTTCAGCAGTAGACAGGTAGTCTGTAATGATCAAATACATAAGCTTAATGAGTCTATAAATGATCCCACCAATAAAAAAATGATTTACCGCTCGTATCACGGGCCATCACCACTGGGCCACCGCTGCTGACTTGATGATTCTTCCCATACTTACACCGACGTCATATTATATTTTTCTATTAAATTAACCGAAAAACTAAAGGATCTCACTTCGAGTGAATAATAACATAAGCCACTTTCTTCATCTTCAATCAGCCTCATGTTGGGGTAAACTGTGGGACTTGGGAACGTGATACGCATCCAGATACAAAGGGGTATCGGCCCATTGAAATATGAGGAGTCGATTCTTGCCCAGGGACTGAGAATGGACAAAAATGGACATGCGTTATGACTATGAGATAGTTCTTTTGATACGTAATTATTATTTTTGTAGGTAATTTCGAAGAAATGATTTATGATTATTAGTAGGTATACTGAATTTTATTACATAAGAAATCGTGATTTATTGCCACAAAAAAAGAAAATAGTTCCCTATCGGACGGCTATCTTAAGGACCCGTTTACTTGTATAAGAAAAAAATACCAAGAGATGATTTTTCAGGATAATTAAAATGGACCACTGATTTTTATAATAATTTAACCATACCCTTTTGTTCTAATGTAAAGAAAGATAATTCACCGCAGGGTAAAAGTTTGTTCATTGTTATTTAAAAATCGGGAACGCCCAAATACTCCGAAATATTTTATGCCAAATTTCACATAATATCATAATATTTGACATAATATCTAAAATTCAAAATCACGAAGTTTATTTTACCGAAATTCATAAATGCGATTTGCTTCTTTAAAGATGTTCATATGTCCGAAGAGTCAAGTGCCCGACGAGATGACTATCCGAAAAACGACATTTCGATTTCCAGTATTCCGAATAAACTGCTAATATCTTGATTCTATAATACATATATAGGATAGATATAGGGTTTAAGTGACAGAAACGAATCGCTGCAAAACCGACTCCACGTAGTCTTTTCTGCCCTACCCCAAGAAAGTAATTTAATCCGCGTAGGCGCGAAGGGGCAAGGCGGGGCTCCGTCGACCTGCTGACGGAAACGCTAACCCTAGACGGTTGACGTCAGGGGCACCCCGAGATTCGGTTAGTTAGGTTTCTGTAAACCCTGCAGACAGAAATAAATGCCCAGCGTAGCGACGCTCCGTCGACCTGCTGACGGAAACGCTAACCTTAGACGGTCGACGTCAGGAGCACCCCAAAGTTCGGTTAGTTAGGTTCCTGTAAACCCTGCAGACAGAAATAGGAGCCCCGCGTAGCAGGGCTCCCCGTCGAGCTGCTGACGGAAACGCTAACCCTAGACGGTCGACGTCAGGGGCACCATAAGGTTCGGTTAGTTAGGTTCCTGTAAACCCTGCAGACAGAAATAGGTGCCCCGCGGTTTTTTTTGGTTCTAAGATATGTCGGTTTCCTCACGATGTTTTCCTTCATCGTTTTGAGAGCAGTGGTGATGACATAAATTACACAAAGTAATGCGCCTGTCTGGGTTCGAACCTACGACTAACTGTTCGTAAGTCGGTGCTGCAACCACTGGGCCACCAAAATATATATAATCTACTGTCTCCTAATACGAAAAAAAATGTGTCTAATAAGAAAATCTAATAAAATAATCAATATATCGATACGTTTCTACAAAAAGAAGTGAAATTCCACCAAAAACATTCTGTAAAAAACTAGCCAAGTCTCGATGGAGCTGTGTTGTTTATCTCTAAAAAGTAATGAAATCTAGACAAAGTCGTGCTAAAGTGTAAGGTTCCCTAATGCGATTTCGTTATTATTATAGTTAATGTTGTGTGACTTGGCCGTTGTTTGTTTCGTTTAGTTCTGCTACTTTTCCTTCTTGACGTCCAATTACCAATACCAGTATGGGTTATTATCTCGCTTAACAAACAGAGGTAGTTACAACAGATATAACATTACGTGTAAACAAAATTGACTTGTACTAACGTCTAAAGAATGTTGAACGGCCAAGTCACACAACCTTAACTATAATAATAAAGAAATCGCATTAAGGAACCTTAGACTTCGCACGACTTTGTCTAGATTTCATTACTTTTTAGAGATAAACAAGCAGCTCCATCGAGACTTGGCTAGTTTTTTACAGAATGTTTTTGGTGGAATATTGTTTACAGGGCAGAAACTTTGCTTTAACTGACACTTATTGGGTTTTTACTGTTCTTTATTTAAAAAATCTCCTGTTAAGTTACTTTAGCTAAAAACTAAATCCAGAACGGAGTGTCAATTCGGAAAACGGGTTTCACCAGTATGTAGATCTTGAAAAGGAGATTCTAACGGTATTTGTAACTCATTTTTGCCCATAAGTGACTTCAGTTGGTTTTCGCTTTAAGGTCACGATCGCAGTTGTTAAATTAGGAATTTTGAATCATTCGGAATTATGAAAATCGGTATTTTGACATTCGTACTGGTGAATGTCGGAATAAAGTTTTTCGTATTATTGTAGTGTACCCTTAAAAAAACAAAGTGCCTGTAATGGCTAATTGAAATAAATTATTTGAGTTTGAGCTTATAGAAAACAATTAATGGTCCGTTCTATAAGATCTACAGTATGTTCAGCCAATTAGCTGTTTTGTACTAAAAATAAAGTGTGATGTAAAGGAACAAGTATCTAAGTAATTAATTACAAAGTATTCTCTTTGATTTCAGAACGTTATTTCTACGAACTGATAAACTTGTGCACAATACTTCATTTGCAAATTGAAAAATGTACTTTTAAAGGACGATATGAAAATATAAATTTATGTTTGTTTATCAAAGTTTAATCACCTCCGTGTGAATTACGGAGCCCGATCAAATTTGATCAGCAGCGTCCAATTAATTTGTGACGTCAGGTAGTAGATAAACAATTATATACAAAGCCCTAGAAACACACAGTAACCAACTACACATAGATATACCTTGATTGATATTGATATGAGCAGACATTGAATCGCGATACATTCGAGCAAGTCGAACAGTTGAACACAGTACATTTTATTTCATTCATATGCAAAAAAATCGTTCACACGTATTCATTGGTATCTCCCAATTAAAAAAAAGAATGTGGAGTGCATTGGTGTGATGCAGCGGCATCCACGAGGACCCTAGCCGGCAATAAAGTAGGCATCAAGCGAGCTACGTGCCTTACGATAAGAGGAGTGTACGTGCTAACTCCTTATTTGTGCATGAAGCTCAGCTACCGAGCAAACTGGAACGTTAAAAAAAACGAAAAGAAAATTTACATTATCACATTCCTCTGGAGAGTTATTTTACTATTCTCAGAGCTTAAATATTTCATTGTAGAAAATGAAGGTACTTCGTGGAAGTTCATCTGAAAAAACATTTTTTAATGAAGATATCTATGAAGATACTGCAATGTAATTTAAGAGGATTGCATCAAGTCTGACGCTCTTTGCAATTCCTTTGGAGCAATTTTTTTCCACAACTGGCGATTTTATCTATATTAAACGCCGCCTACACCGAAGGGGAATACTGCGGACGGTCTATCAAGTATATTAAATTAAAATAACATAACCAGGAGTAGCTTAGATCTTCAATTATTTCATCATAAAATCCTATTATTTTCAGTCCACTACAAAAAACACAAGGAAATAAAATCGAATAATGTCCTGCGGCATTAAATAATGTTTCTCGCGTTGTATATCCTAGTCCAGTCGTGCGTTACGTGTGGAGCTACCACGGGTGACAAACACTCCCCTATGTCGCCCCGCACGTAGGTTATAAAAATGAGGGGGATCTTTAAAGTGAAAAGTAAAGCGAGTTTGGCTTTTATGGTAGTTACCCAGAGTTATCCAATCAGTCGGTGCCGGGGAAGCAATAAACTGGGCATCACGTCCGAACGTGTCCTCCGAGTGACAAACTACTAACGCCACGCGCCAACTAGTGCACTGAACGCTTGCCTGCACTCACTGATGGACGAATTTAGATTTATTACTCACCCCGCCTGTTTACTTTTCCTCACATAGTGAGAGATGCGACGAGATTCATTAGTTAGGGGATGGTTAGGGGCTAGTCGCCGATATAGCTGTGTTTGGACACGGCAAGGGACAGTATATGAGACAAGTACGCGGACTTGAATAACAGTTTGAGCATGATAGCGAGGGCCTTATGCGATTGATATTCTTTTATTTTTCTAACAAGAAACGGGAGGGGTAACATAGACTTTATTTCAAATCTGGGGGCACGGCAGTGCCCCCGCCGAGTCGAGCGCGAAGCAAACACTGCCGTACCATCCTTTACTTTAACCATTTCGCCGCATTTTCAGGCCCCTATTTGAGAACCTCTGGATAAGACCAGAACGCTGAAATTTTCGTCATCTAGTAAGCTATACAAGCACACTTAAAATAAAAAGTTTCAAGTCTGTAAGTCATTTAGTTCCGAAGTTAAGCGAAAGCAAAGTTTCGCATTTATGAAACTCACTCACTCACTCACTCATGATCATCAAAATAGAACTAGTACTTCCCATAAACTCAGAGAGCTGAAATTTGGTACAGAGTTAGGGTTTAATGGCCACATAAAGGAAAAACTATAAAAAGTAGGAAAATCGAAAAAACTACAAAAAAAATTGTTTTATGTAAGAAAATCTAATAAAATAAATCAATATGCCCACGTTTCTACAAAAAGAAGTGAAATCCCAACAAAAACATTCTGTAAAAAACTAGCCAAGTCTCGATGGAGCTGCTTGTTTATCTCTAAAAAGTATATTATATATATTATTATTATATTATTATTATATTATTATTATTATTATATTATTATAGTTAATGTTGTGTGACTTGGCCGTTGTTCGTTTCGTTTAGTTCGGTCATTTTTCTTCTTGGCGTCCAATTACCAATACCAGTATGGGTTATTATCTCGCTTAACAATCATAGGTAGTTACAACAGATATAACATTACGTATAAACTAAATTGACTTATACCCACTAACGTATAAAGAATGTTCAACGGCCAAGACACACAACATTAACTATAATAATAAAGAAATCGCAATAAGGAACCTTAGACTTGACACGACTTTGTCTAGATTTCATTACTTTTTAGAGATAAACAAGCAGCTCCATCGAGACTTGGCTAGTTTTTTACAGAATGTTTTTGTTGGGATCTAACTTACTTAAAATAAGATCTTGATCAATGATACTTTAAGAATCTTTTAGCTAAGATACATTAGGTAGAGACATTTTTTGTTAAAGCTGTATCTATCATCATTATCCTGCTCTTATTCTAATTTATTTTGGAGTTGGGGCAGCATGTTTTCTTTTTCCATACATCTCTATTACTCGTCATTAATTCATCAGACACCTTTCTTTCTTTCTCTTTTCTTCCTATTATCCTTTACAGAGCCCATTCATCGTTTCTTTGGTTCCTCTTCTCTTATACACATTAATTCTCGAAATCTACTTCACGACATTTCCTCAATCATCCGCATCGCATGTCATTACCCAGGCAACCAATTACCACACAACTTTTCAGTCAGTAGCGCTATTCTAGGCCTCCACTTAGACTCTAGTAGGTAGCTATAAAAGAAGAACAGATTATTTTTACCCGACTACGTCAAAGCCAAAGGAGGGTTATGATTTTGACTGGCTCTATATGTATGTATGTATGTGAGTATCTTCATCTGTTCCCTCATAGCTTCTAATCTACTTATCGGAACACGACTTATGAGGTATCGTTAGAACCGTCTTAATTTTCCGCTGAACATAGGCTACGTGACGTGTCACAAAAAGCGATTTGGCGCCCTCTAGCGGACAAAAAGTAAGGCTTAAAAAATAAAAATGGAGATTTTTTTTTTTTTTTTTGGTGGGTGGAAAATCATCGAATAACCCCCCCCGCTCTTGGGCAGAGCGAAGGGGAGTGTCAGACTTCTACTGACTAAAAACCAACCCATGTTCCCTCTTCTTCGCCCGTTGTGTCGGAGCCGCGGTAACCTTTCGATATCCACAGCCCCGACGGGATTTGAAAGGGCCTCAAACACCAAAATTGTTTAAATAAAAAAAGTAAAAAACTAAAACCCGACTACGACAAAAAAAAACGACGCTGAAAAAGTATGAAACAAGATTTTCAGGATAGAACAAAAAGAAAAGCCGTAGTTACACGTTATAGGTACCAACCTAATCACTTTAATACCGTGTGACTACGGCTTTTCTTTTTGTTCTATCCTGAAAATCTTGTTTCATACTTTTTCAGCGTCGTTTTTTTTTGTCGTACCTAGTCGGGTTTTAGTTTTTTACTTTTTTTTATAAACATAACATAATATTATGTTTTGTGTTCATTTATCATCCATTCAAAACCTATAAAAAAACATCATCTAAAACGCATTTGTCGAACGATTTTCTCAGAAGAATGATGCAGGAAAATCTTGTTTCCGATCATCAAATATTTTTGAGTGCTTTCCGCACCGTTGTTCTCATAAATTAATACAATTAACCATATTTCTTCTCCTATTAAGACAAGCGCACAATGTTTATTATACATCTGCCTGTACACATAAATACGCCTGGCATTATTAAGACACAAAGAGCCAGACGTTTCTCTGTCAACTGTTCCACATTCGATATACCAAGATATTATTGTAGCGTCAACATTCTGAATAGGCGTGTATTTGACAATGTAGCTACTTCTATTGAAGACGGGGGCCATTGACGCCAGGCAACCGTTCTCTATAGCTAATTGCAGATTATCCGTCATATTTATTGCGATAATCAATCACGATTCAATCACATTTGAAACATAATCACCCGTATTATCAGCCTAGCTGTTGATCCCCGAAAGTAGGTACCTACCATAGACAATGGACCTGTAACAAGATTAGCGTCTTCTCAAGTAAATTGTTTGTAATTATCTGACAAATAGGAAAATTTACGGATGAATTCACTAAATAAGTATTCTTTCTGAACTAGAATTTAGCTACTAATTGGGTACAATAAATCAACTGAGCATCAACTTAATATGGAGCTATCTTTTGCGTTCTTATAAAAAGATAAATATGAATTAAACTGTCAAAAGACGCTGGAAGAAAACTTGCGAAAATAGTTTTAAACGACACTTCAGGAGGATAAGCCACTTAAAATACTCTGAAGTTTAACATTCCGACTAAGTTGAGAATCCTAAACTTCTTTCTTCGTAAAGATAACACTATATTTTATTTAGAATTTAAGGTAATTATACTCTAGAATAATATAGTTTTAGCTTGACATCAGACACTAGGTCACCCAAACAAATGACAACAATTTAAATGTAACAACGCGAAACGGTTCAGTTAAAAGCGTGTTTCCATTTATCCCCGATGTTTTAATGAACAAATAGGTAATTTGAACATTAAAATGTGCCGTTCGTACACTTGTTCGTAATTACAGAGGATTAATAATTATGATACGAATCGCATATTATTTGGAATGATTACTGTCCCAGTGTCCCGCATTGTCCTTTGATGTGGCATAATTAATTATATATGTCTTTATTCTTTTAACCCTGTCGAGGTTATTTTTTAAAGTCTAGAATCAAATTATAATATAGCTGACTCAGGTGCTGACGTAAGGTTTGAGGTAGCTCGAAGTGTAAATTGGATGGCTTTGTTAAGAGATTCTCGGTAACAGTCCAAGGATAGGAATTGTGACTGGCGAGAGGCGATAAGTTTACTTGGGACCTTCTTCCGTCGTTCCGAACTATCCCAGTTCTCATGTTTTACGATCTATCTACACATTTTCTGTTAGTCTAATTGGTGTCCTACAGCCGGGAAAATCCTTCTTTTAATTCTTTATTTTTAACTCACTTACAGGGAGGTTACCAATGCTGCAGGTTGTTCGAAAGAGATACCACGGCCTCGACACAAAGCTAAGAAGGAACATGGGTGGTTTTTAGTCAGTAGAAGTCTGACACTCCCTTCCGCTCTGCTCAGGGCGGGAGGGGTAATTTAATGATTACCCCCCCCCCCCCCCCCCAAAGGGTGGTTACCAATTGAACGGAATAGTTTTTTTGTGTATTTAGAGCGGATTTGTATAGGATTCGAGAGTTAAAAATGGAAAAATAAAACGTTTTTCGCAATAAATAAAACTGACTTGAAAAAGTGGACAATAAGCTTCAGCAGTCGGTTAACCAACCTAGACCCCGTGCCAAACAATTACGAGAAGTTTGTTGAAATTGTTTGGGCCGTGTCCCGACAGTACATCCCAAGAGGTTGCCGTACTGCTTATATCCCAGGCCTGAGCAAGGATTCCGCTTCACTTCTTGCTGAATAAGAAAAATCATTCAATACAGACCCGTTTTCCGATCAAACACTGGAACTCGGTGAGCAACTTATGCGTGAAGTAAGCGATGGTCGCAAAAATAAATGGATGTCACTTGTCACAGAAATAGATATGACTCACAACAGCAAAAAAGCCTGGAGCACAATACAAAAATTAACAGACAGCCCTCCACCAGCTGTGAACCCAGGCCAGGTGACCGCCAATCAAGTTGCCCACCAGCTGCTCCTCAATGGTAAACCGCCGCATCGTTTAGCCAAAACCAAAAAGCTGTCTGAAATGCTAAATGTCAGTGTCACCACCATGAGCAACCCTTTTAATTTATCAGACATAATCTACGGAATAAAAAACTTAAAAAATGGCAAAACTCCTGGATTCGATGACATCACGGTTGATCAATTAAAACATCTTGGACCGGTAGCTGTATCCTGGATGCTATCCCTTTTCAATTCTTGCCTCCATGAGTACACAATACCTAAATTCTGGAGGCGTGCTAAGGTGATTGCTCTTCTTAAGCCAGGAAAATGCCCGAAAGACCCTAAAAGCTACCGGCCTATATCCCTCTTATGCCACACCTTCAAACTATTTGAAAGACTGCTACTAAACCGCCTTACCCCTATAATCGAACCAAATCTTATCGCTGAGCAAGCTGGCTTTAGGCCAGGCAAGTCATGCACCAACCAGACCCTCAAACTGACGCAATTCATTGAAGATGGCTTTGAGGTGAACAATGTCACAGGTGTTGTATTCGTCGATCTGTCAGCAGCCTATGATACAGTCAACATCAGGCGACTTCTACTGAAGGTCAGTGAGCTGACCAAGGATTCCGGTTTCGTACGTATTCTTAGCGCTATCCTGAACAACCGCCGCTTTCAAGTCCATCTTGATAACAGCAAAAGTAGGTGGCGATGTCAGAAAAATGGGCTTCCCCAAGGTAGCGTGTTAGCTCCAGCTTTATTTAATATCTATACAAACGACCAACCAAGCTCTCCACAAACAGAACGCTTTTTATATGCAGACGATCTTGCTTTAGCCGCTCAGACCCCTACATTCGAAGAAACTGAAGAAAAACTGACGGTGGCTCTGGAATCACTCGGAAAATTCTACGCTGATAATGCCTTACGGCCAAATCCATCCAAGACTCAGTCCTGTGTATTCCACCTTCGCAACCGTCAGTCAAATAGACCTCTCATCATATCGTGGCAAGGCGTTGACATAGAGCATTGTTCCCAACCTCGCTACCTGGGTATCACTCTAGACCGATCCCTAACATACAAATATCACTGTCAGAAAACAAAACAGAAAGTCTGTACTAGGAATAATATCCTTCGTCGCCTTACATCCACCACCTGGGGAGCATCGCCACAGGTTCTCCGCACAACCAGTGTATGTCTTTCTTTTTCTGCTGGGGAGTTCGCATGCCCAGTGTGGCATCGATCCGCCCATGCGAAAGAGGTTGACATGGCGCTAAACGATACTGAGATGGTCGTTCTTCGAACCACTATTCTTTTTTTTTTGCATATGGAAGTAATAAATAACTTACGTTATAGCCATCCATAAATTTCAACCCTTGTCAAAAACTACCTATTGAAATATCCATGGGAAGAAATTATTTAGAAACAAAAGATAAGAAACGGACCCAAAACACTTAGAAAATAAAAATCTATTGAATTTAGTTTAAAATAATATTGCAAAACGACACTCGAAAAGCAATAAATCGTACGTTGGAGTAACCTTTCTCGGGATATCTGGACTTATGGTGAACAGATGTGTGAAATGGCGATGCATAGAAGGGGCGCCTACGCAGCATTGGGCGGGAACCTGACGCCATGCCTTTGACCAATGAGCTAGCGTCTTATACAAGACAGCCAATGAAAAACACATTACTCGCGAGTTGAACCTGATTTTCTAGGGAGGAGTCTATCTGGGTGCTTGGCGGAAGTGGGGCGACCTGACGAAAGGAGAGACGAATTTAAGCAGCACGGGACAGACGGGAGTGTGCATCGATTCAAGACGGTTGCAAGTGATAATTATAGTTAATTATAATCATTGTATATTAATTGTATTTTAAAATAAAATTAGAAGCAGTGTGTCTAAGTCTAAGTAAATATTAAGTGAAATCGGGAGACAGAGAGAGAGCTGAAATTCGGTAACGTATTCCAAGTTCAAATTTTGTGTAAAAGCAAGATCCCAAGCTAATTTACAATAACTTCAGTCACCCAATCTATTTAACGACCCAAGTAAAAATGGAGGCCGCATCAAACTTCGATATATTATATTCACTAAGTCAAAAAGACACGAGAGCACCTTTGGTCTGGCCTAGACAAAGTAACTGCTATACTATTCTTGATAATAGTAATTTATTTCCTCGTGATAACTTGTATAGAAGTTTGCAAGAGACGGAAATTGTGGAGAAATCGCTTTGAATTGTATAGGCGATACACATCACGCAGACCTTGAACTACGTGAAATGGCTTAAGCTAGAAATCTGAGTATATTACTGTAAATTATCATGGGATATTGTGGCTTAAGTACCTTGAATAAACTGTGTAACCATTATTGTGTAACTTGCCTCTCCTCTCAGTTGTATTGCAATTTATATAAGCTGATAAATAATTGTCAAAATTGTACATATATGTTATAAACATCTAATTTGTGTATGCCAGAAAGGTTTTTCGCTTGAGCCGTTCTGTTTTCCTTATCTGGCTAGGCTTAGGAATGGGACGACTCGATCAAGGTCCGTCACAATCTTAGCGGACCTAGATCTAAATAATCAAACAGTTTCTTTCGCTGTCAGAAGGGGTTTCGCTTGAGATGTTCCATTTCCCCTTAACTGACTAGGTTTAGTAATGGGACACTCGACCTTAGCTCGCTACCATCCTAGCGAACTAGGTCTAATTAATCAAACAGTTTCTTCCGATAAATTTATCGAAAATAAATAAATAATTTAAACATCAACCACCTCTTTCTTTTATATTCCAAGATTACCTGTGTAGAGAATTTGATAATGGAAGATTGACAAAGCTAAGATCAAGTAATAACAAAGACAATGCTTTAAAATCAGTGTAGTAATTCAGGTTGCAACTCCAATAATGAATCCATACTTCCATACTTCCATACTATATACTTATACTATATATATACTTATACTATATATACTATATATACTATATAATATTATAAATGCGAAAGTAACTCTGTCTGTCTGTCTGTCTGTCTGTCTGTCTGTCTGTTACTCTTTCACGCCTAAACGGCTGAACGGATTTTGATGAAATTTGGTATGGTGATAGATGATAACCTAGAAATGGTCATAGGCTATAAATAATCACGCCATCGTTCTTAGGGGGTAGGCAGTAGGCAGATAACTAAATTGAGTTGGTGATTTTTAGTCGTTTTTGTTGGGACTTTTGCTCTTTCACGTCTAAACGGCTGAACGGATTTTGATAAAATTTGGTATGGTGATAGATGATAACCTAGAAATGGTCATAGGCTATAAATAATCACGCCATCGTTCTTAGGGGGTAGGCAGTAGGTAGGCAGATAACTAAATTGAATTAGTGATTTTTAGTCGTTTTTGTTGGGACTTTTGCTCTTTCACGTCTAAACGGCTGAACGGATTTTGATAAAATTTGGTATGGTGATAGATGATAACCTAGAAATGGTCATAGGCTATAAATAATCACGCCATCGTTCTTAGGGGGTAGGCAGTAGGCAGATAACTAAATTGAGTTAGTGATTTTTAGTCGTTTTTGTTGGGACTTTTGCTCTTTCACGTCTAAACGGCTGAACGGATTTTGATGAAATTTGGTATGGTGATAGATGATAACCTAGAAATGGTCATAGGCTATAAATAATCAAGGTTTGTCTAACAAAGGTTTGTCTAAAGACTACCTTAAGCCAGAACCGTGTTATGATACATCATCTGATCATACACCGGTATTACTAACAATAAGTACAAGACTGATTGAAATAGCGAGACCATCAACATTAATCAATAAGTACACAGACTGGGAGTGTTTTAGGGAGTACATTGAAGATAATATTGAGCTAAAAATAGCATTAAAAACTCCAGATGATATTGACACTGCTACTCAATATATAACAAATATGATCCAAGAAGCATGTTGGATCAGTACACCCGAATGTCCAAGTAAAATAAGATCTTCTGATTACCCCCTAGAAATAAAGGAATCATTACTTGAAAAAAGAAGACTTCGTGGGATATGGCACCAGAGTGGTTTGAACGAAGACAAGTGCAATTTCCGTAAGGCCGCTAGCAAGCTTAAAGAGCTGCTTCAAACCTGGCACGATAACACCCTAGAAACCCAGCTTGAATCACTCACTCCTTCAGCCTCAACCAATTACTCTCTTTGGAAGTTCACAAAGAAATATACCAGACCCCAGGCAGCTGTACCACCTCTCAGAAGGAATCAAGGTTGGGCAAGAACACCTCAAGAAAAGGCCGATACGTTTGCTGAGCATTTGGCAACTGTATTCCGTCCCAACGAGGCAACAAATTCCGAATCTGAAGAAGAAATAAACTCCTTTCTAAGTCAAGATTTCCAAATGTCACCTCCGCCACGGTCTGCCACTGCCAGAGAAGTCTGGGCAACAATAAAAAACCTCGGTAGTAGAAAAGCACCTGGATTTGACCTAATCACGAAGGAAGTCTTATTGCAACTACCAAAAAAGGCCATCGTGTTTCTAACGACACTCTACAACGGGGTTCTAAGAGTGCAGTACTTTCCACAGGAGTGGAAAGTTTCGCAGATACTTATGGTGCATAAACCAGGCAAACCAGCTAATGTGGTGACATCCTATAGACCTATCAGCTTACTACCAGTACTGTCGAAAATCTTTGAGAAACTCCTGCTCTGCAGAATACAACCAATTCTTAAGGAAAATAATACCATACCTTGTCACCAATTTGGATTCAGACCTGAGCACTCCACCGTCGAACAGGTTCACAGAGTGTGCGACAGGATTAGGAAATCTCTGGAGGAAAGAGAGTACTGTTGCTCAGTCTTCCTGGATATTCAGCAGGCTTTCGACCGCGTCTGGCACAAGGGCTTGCTTTGTAAGATAAAAGCTTGTCTTCCTCACAACTTCTATGAGCTAATGAAGAGCTACCTAACAGATCGACTGTTTCAAGTAAAAGAAGCTGAGGCAACGTCGAAGCTATTCGAAATAAAGGCTGGCGTCCCCCAAGGATCAGTGTTGGGGCCAATTCTATACACGTTGTACACAGCAGACTTGCCAGCAGAGGACAGCGTGACTACAGCTACCTTTGCTGATGATACAGCAATTCTGGCTAGCAACCATGACCCCACAATTGCCTCTCAAACGCTGCAAAAAGGTCTAGACAAAATATCTGACTGGCTCCAAAAGTGGCGAATAACAGTCAGCCCATCTAAGTCGGTACAGGTCACTTTCACGCTACGCAGAGGCGATTGTCCGCCAGTAAAGCTTAATGACAATTTACTACCACATAAAGATTGTGTGAGATACTTGGGACTACATCTTGATCGCCGCCTAACGTGGAGGCAACACGTAAAGACCAAGCGGAATGAGCTCAACTTGCGCTACAAAAACCTGCACTGGCTATTGGGACGGAACAGCAAGTTATCAACTGACAACAAACTTCTTATATATAAAACCGTTCTAAAGCCTGTGTGGATGTACGGCATCCAGCTATGGGGGAGTTGTAGCAATTCCAATATATCCATCATCCAGCGAATGCAAAATGTGATTCTGAGAACCATATACAATGGGCCTTGGTTCATTACAAACTGTGAAATACACAACCAATTTCAAATGAACTCGGTGAAAGAGGAAATTTTGGCCATAAGCAGAACATACTTGGAAAGGCTGGAGAGGCATCCAAATGAACTGGCCGCTGGTTTGACAACACGCACGTACCAGAAACGTCTCAAAAGAAAAGACATTCTGTCTGTGGCCTAATGAGTAGCATAAGGACATGCTAAACCTATGAGTAGTTGCTCTCGCTGGAGAGCACACTCGAAATGCCAATTGTCACTTACCACATCTGCTTAAAGTAACCAAGACTGATTGCAGATACAAGAGAAGAAGAGAAAAAAAAAAAAAAATTGCACTCCGGGAGTGCCGGCAGAAGTGAAAACTTGATTATTAACGTTGAGCATGTTTGATATTTTGGAATGGTTAGGGAATAATTTTGCACCAATTGCTTTAACAGTATAAAAGTACTATCATTTATGTGGTAGAATACAATATTGATTTATTGCGCTATCGTACACAAACATGACAATTTATATTACATTAAAAATTTAACACTTTAAAACTATTACAATTATTTTACATTAAAAAGTTTATCTCTCCGAAAAATCAACTTTCATCCATAATTTCAACGACTTTTTCACCATCATCATTACCAGAACTATCATCGCCAATCTCTAAAACTGATACGATAGGTTTATGGTAGCTGAAGTAAGAAACGAACAGTTTTGATTCGAACCTATTTAAATGTCTAATAAAGACCGCATCAATAGTAGTTTTGTATTTCGTTGTGCTAAGATTGCGATCATTCGACATAGTTAAACCAAATTCATTATTTAAAAATTCAATTATTCCGCCATAACTATGCTAACCCATTTATTTTGTCTTTCCCTGTCCTCCGATCGGAACTCCGATTGGTAGGAGGAGCGGGAATATTTTTTCCCATGCCTCCGATTAAGCATCATAAAAACATTGTACAGTCTAGTTCAAAATAAATTATTTTTGTATTTTATTGACTGTACAGTCGACATCGTTAACGTTCCAACTCCCACACGACTAGTCTAAGATCGATAGTTTCCGAGATATAGCCGTTTCAATTTTGACAGCTGTCATCCGAAATGTAGATCTCATTGAGATCTATCACTTGTCCCTACACACAACTAGTCTAAGGTCGATAGTTTCCGAGATATAGCTGTTTCAATTTTGACAGCTGTCATCCGAAATGTAGATCTCATTGAGACCTATCACTTGTCCCTACACACAACTAGTCTAAGGTCGATAGTTTCCGAGATATAGCCGTTTCAATTTTGACAGCTGTCATCTGAAATGTAGATCTCATTGAGACCTATCACTTGTCCCTACACACAACTAGTCTAAGGTCGATAGTTTCCGAGATATAGCCGTTTCAATTTTGACAGCTGTCATCCGAAATGTAGATCTCATTGAGACCTATCACTTGTCCCTACACACAACTAGTCTTAGGTCGATAGTTTCCGAGATATAGCCGTTTCAATTTTGACAGCTGTCATCCGAAATGTAGATCTCATTGAGACCTATCACTTGTCCCTACACACAACTAGTCTAAGGTCGATAGTTTCCGAGATATAGCTGTTTCAATTTTGACAGCTGTCATCCGAAATGTAGATCTCATTGAGACCTATCACTTGTCCCTACACACAACTAGTCTAAGGTCGATAGTTTCCGAGATATAGCCGTTTCAATTTTGACAGCTGTCATCTGAAATGTAGATCTCATTGAGACCTATCACTTGTCCCTACACACAACTAGTCTAAGGTCGATAGTTTCCGAGATATAGCCGTTTCAATTTTGACAGCTGTCATCCGAAATGTAGATCTCATTGAGACCTATCAATTGTCCCTACACACAACTAGTCTAAGGTCGATAGTTTCCGAGATATAGCTGTTTCAATTTTGACAGCTGTCATCATTATTATTATTATTATTATTAATTATTATTAATTATTATTATTATTATTAATTATATTATTATTATTAATAATTTTATTATTATTATTATTAATTATATTATTATTAATAATAATTATTATTATTATTAAGCGCCCTGCGCTGCCTAAACGAAACAGTAGGCCCAGGCATACATTTTCGCCGCGCCGTAGAGAGGGGATAGCTGTCTACTCTCCATCCGTCTTACGCTTTTTCGATCAGGGTCACGTGGTCACGTGTCCTGACGAATTTTCGATCAGGGTCACGTGGTCACTTTTCCTGACGCGAGTTTAAGATTTTATACCCATCACAGAACAATTTCCCAAAGTGCTCAACGCCGCTAAAGAAGTTTTCACTTCAAAAAAAAAAAATAATCACGCCATCGTTCTTATGGGGTAGGCAGTAGGCAGATAACTAAATTGAGTTAGTGATTTTTTGTCGTTTTTGTTGGGACTTTTGCTCTTTCACGTCTAAACGGCTGAACGGATTTTGATGAAATTTGGTATGGTGATAGATGATAACCTAGAAATGGTCATAGGCTATAAATAATCACGCCATCGTTCTTAGGGGGTAGGCAGTAGGCAGATAACTAAATTGAGTTAGTGATTTTTAGTCGTTTTGGTTGGGACTTTTGCTCTTTCACGTCTAAACGGCTGAACAGATATTGATGAAATTTAGTAAGGTAATAGATGGTTACCTAAAAACGGATATAAGATCAAAATGATCACGTCATCGTACTTAGGGGGTAGGAAGTAGGCAGAAAACTGAATTGAGTTAGTGATTTTTTTATGGTTTTTGCTGGGAGTTTTGCTCTATCATGCCTAAACGGCTGAACGGATTTTGATGAAATGTGGTATGGTCATAGATGATAACTTAGAAATGGTCATAGGCTATAAATAATCGTGCCATCGTTCTTAGGGGGTAGGCAGTAGGCAGATAACTAAATTGAGTTAGTGATTTTTAGTCGTTTTGGTTGGGACTTTTGCTCTTTCACGTCTAAACGGCTGAACAGACTTTGATGAAATTTAGTAAGGTAATAGATGGTTACCTAAAAACGGATATAAGATCAGAATGATCACGTCATCGTACTTAGGGGGTAGGAAGTAGGCAGAAAACTGAATTGAGTTAGTGATTTTTTTATGGTTTTTGCTGGGAGTTTTGCTCTATCATGCCTAAAAGGCTGAACGGATTTTGATGAAATTTATTTAAGTGATAGATAGTAACCTAGAAGAGGATATGGGCTATTAATATTCATGCTATCGTACTTAAGGCGTAGGCAGTAGGCAGAAAACTAATTAAGTTAGTGATTTTTAATCGTTTGTTTTAAAAGTTTACCTCATTCACGCCTTAACGTCTGAACGGATTTTGATAAGACTTGGTTAATATAAAGATAGGATCCTAGGCACGGACACAGGCTACTTTTTACGGCGGGAAAATACCTCATTCCCGCGCGGAAATCTAGCATGATCGTGTCAAGAAGCGCATGACGCCATAGCTACTGAAATGATTTTGATGTTTTTTTTTTTTAACTGAGTGTTACTAAGACTTCAAGTTAGTATTTGATCACTTTTCTAACTTAGAGGGTCGGTAGGTGCCATAATTTAGGGAATTTATGATAAAATTTTGATGCAACTGTCTTTATTTAACAGTTTTACTTGGATCGAAACTTAGCGACATTCCATCACACTACTTAACTTATAGGGTAGGAAGGTACCAAAATTCAGACTACTTTTTACTTCGGGAAAATATCTCATTCCCACAAGAACCTATACCTACACAGCTACCTATCTACAACATTAAAACTCTGTCTAGAATCACATTACGCCAAAACTATTGATCTGATTTGCATACGATTTTTTATTCAACTGACTGTTACATTACATACAGATAAAATCTAATTACCTACACAACAGAATTAATATAGTACTACATAACTAGCTACGCTTTAAACTTGAGGAGGTAATTAGATAGACATTTATACGAACTTTAAGCTCAGTAATCAATCATAGTGATAAGTTAATACTCATTTTAGACAAAGAAACGGATAGGTAATCAGTTCATTACCGAAATTATAACACCTACACTTAGTTTGTTTACTATTCAACGAGGGAAAATCCTAACTTCCTAACTAATATTATAAATGCGAAAGTAACTCTGTCTGTCTTTGCTTCACGCATAAACTACTGAACCGATTTGTGTGAAATTTGGTACAGACATAGTTTGGAACTTGAGAAAGGACATAGGATAAGTAGTTCTTTTTTTTTTTTTTTTTTTTTCGCGAGATAAACCAAAAATCTGCCGGAAGTCACTATTCCACGCGAACGAAGTCGCGGGCAAAAGCTAGTTCTCTATAATATGCACACTGAACCTTGAAAGACACGATTTTACGTTATTGAACTTAACCTAATATAATAATTTGTACTACTATAGACCAAGTCTGAGATAAGAATCCAGACCCTTCAATTAAGGTCTGAGACTATAAGTTCCTTCTGAACTGAATTGAACCTAGTATAATACACAAGTTTACAGGAACCTAATCATCACTTGTTGATTCAAGTCAACAATCATTTAATTGTGTTGGAGGGGAAACATTCTTTTGAGAGAGAGAAACATTTCGGCTGTGTTGCATAATGCACATTAATATTTCCTAACTTTGATATACTAATGGCTTGAGATACACGACTGGGCGACGCCTCTGGCAGTGATAACGCAGCATACCATACACGTCATTCTTGCAATCCGACTTCCGACCTAGATTTGGCCAAATCTAAATATAACTCAAATATAAATAAATACATACTCAAAACCATGGTTCCGGGGGAAAGTCTGCCCAACCTGGGAATTGGCAAATAAGTCTGCCCTTAACTGGGAATCTGGCAATGCCGCCCTAACCGGGAATCTGGCTATAAAAAAATGCAAGTACCTGCCTATATGGATAAGGGAATCATTAACGCTTCGTAGCGATTACAGGAAGTCGGTTGCTCCCCCAATAACATTGATTAAGGACCGTGGCGCGGTGTAGGTTTTCCCCATGCTGACGATATCAGTCAGACGCGGTGGCTAAAATAAGCACAAACGCACATGTATCAACTTACACAAATCATTCTAACGTGTCAAATTGATTTTAACTTGTAAAATCCTTTATTTTCCTTTAGAGGAAACTGATTAAGTATTGTACTAAACAATAATACAGATGTGTCGAGACAAGCTCCGCATTATCGAGTAGAATGATTGATAAGTCTACATTGTTCGCACAGTGGAGTGTACTCGAGATTGACCTGTGGTCAATCTAAATCTAATTGTTGATTAAAAACCCCGAAATGACTCTCTTGATACAACATTATTTCCTAAACACTGGTGTGAGGAAGTTCAATCCTTCCTAGATTAAACACAGTATTGATTACCAAAGACTAACTAAGAAAGTTCGACTCTTTCTCAGTATATTCACTCACAAAACAAACAGACTAGACGATCAACGCGAGCCAACACAGAACCTTGGTACGATGACGACACAGACCGTCATCCTTACCGTTGCAGGACTTGGTCTTAAGACAGGGCTACCATCACTGGATTTGGAGACCGAGACCTGGAGCCATCACAGAATTTGATGCCGCGTGAATAAGGATCTAAGTACATATTCGAAATAACGATATGACTAGATCTATTTATATAAAATAAAAGAACACAACGTAGAAATTTAGAAATTGTGAAATACTGAGAGGAGAGATAAAATACATACTGTGCATGTTATTATGTTTAATGTGTTGTACATTTAAATTTACCTTATGTATAGGGGGAGCAGAAATAAGCTGTATGCCTTACAAATAAATGTACAATATACAGGATTCCAAGGAGGAGACTACAACGCCAGAAATATTTTACTTAAGTCTATTTTCTAGATTAAGTTCTTCAGGAAGAGACTACAACGCCAGAAATATTTTCCTTAAGTCTATTTTCTAGATTAAGTTCTTCAGGAAGAGACTACAACGCCAGAAATATTTTCCTTAAAATTATTTCCTAGATTAGCTTATTTCTTAGATTAATGTCTTCAGCAGGAGACTGCGTGACTACATTATATTAATTTGTTTCACCTTGTGTTGTTTACCTTGTGTTTATCCCTAGCAATTTACCAGATATCTGACGAGAAGGTTGCTTAAACGGACGAATAAATTAACATAATACGGGTTTAAACGGTTAATAGAAAAGGAAATACAGTAGAGTAAATAAAAAATAAAAAAACCGAAAAAAAAAAAAACAAAATGTCGACAGGTAGAGGAAGACGTAATAAAAGAAAGGTAGAATCGGATCTTGTTAAAAATTACAACAACTAAGTTCGGGTGTTAACTTAATACAAAATGGAAATACGAGTGGTTCTTCATCCGAGATGAATGGAGTAACTAATAACGGAAGTAATACGACTGATAGACAGGAATTGATTAGTCCTACATCCGCGAGTTCTAATGTACCTAATACCTTCCGAAACACGGAATTTATATGTGATTCAACCATCAATTAGCAAACCAAACTTTGATGGAAAGCCATTCACTAATCCTATTGCATTTTGAAGCGATTAAAGAAGTATATAAGGGCAGTAAATGGATCAGACCGCGAGATTGACATAGCGTTAGGATGCATCACGGGACACGCTCGAAGGGTTATGGATCTATACTCGAAAGGATGGGCTGTATTCGCTGATTTCGAGGCTGACTTCAGAAGTATCTACTGGACTGAACGAATCCAGGAATCTGTAAGGTATAGGTTGATTAATTCAGTATAATTATAAGGGTGATTCGGGAATGACGATGTCGGAACATTTCGCTGAGTATGCTGAATCAATGCAGTCACTGACTATTTCATTTAGTGAGCGGGATATAGTAAATTCTATTATGCGGCACTATAATATAGATAATTATACAACGACTATGGTTTACTAGAGTTGAGGAAGTAGACATCATGAGCGGGATTAATTTTCTAAGGAGCATAGAACAAAATATTGTTGAGAAACCAAAGGAAGTTACGAGAGTTAACGTTGGTAGGAATTTTAGAGAAAGACGGAACAATGGGCCATCGTCGGCGCACCCGATTGTAGCAACGATATCAACTAATAGGTGGAGAACTAGAGGAAACTCGTCGAGAGGACGCGGGTATCGTCAGGGACGACCAAGTTATAGAACGAACGTTAACAGACCTGAAAAATCCGGAACTGAACAAGATAGAACTAACATCAGGCCGGCTATCGCTTTTGTAAAGGAGGGCCAAGGATCTAACACGTCTAAACATGTGGGGGAGGGACAACCAAAAAACTAGTATTTCCCACACAAACTAGGTCCGATAATATGATATTGTGTAGCACGGGAAATAAAGGGACCTCGGAACGCGACAGAACAGTAGTAGCTTACAAAATTTTAACTAATAGAGGGTGGAAGCCGGGACAGAGTTTAGGAGTTGGCGAAGGAGGCCTTAAACGACTACTAAAACCTAACACAGGCGGTGACGAATATGACTATCACTCAGTAATTAAAAGCATAGGGATCCTATTAGAAAATCAGTTTGACAACGTAACCGAGTGTGTCAAGATAGGTATGGTGTGTGAGCTTTGCGTGGTGAGAAAATTACATACGTATACAATGATTCACGAGCTCGACGAGTCGATCGACGTAGAGATTGATTACTCTTTACCAAAATTACCTGAGGTATGCGTGAAGTTGTACGGCAGAAGTATGAATGCACTTATCGATACCGGTAGCCAGATTAGCGGAATAACTAGAGAATTGTACGAGTCTATTCTAAGGAGGAATGAAATTTTACCTGAGATTGCTATTCCAGCCATTCAAATACAAGGAGCGTTCGGATCACGTAGCGAAAGTACGAATCGGATGGTTTTAATAGAATTCAAATTAGGTAGTACCTTAGTCGAAGCACCTGTTTTAATTATGCGGCGGTTACCTAGATCATTAATACTAGGATATGACTGGCTAGAACGAGTAAAAGGAGTAGTGAACTGTGGAAACGAACGGACGTTAACGATAGAACATTTGGGAGTTAGGTCTTGCGTAAGACTGAATTCAGACTGCAAATTCGAAAGGTTAGGGGGAGAGACAAATGCAGCAACGATTAATTCGATACTAAACGAGGGCACTAAACCGGCAGAGCATAGCGAGTTTAGTAAAGAGACGTATGGTGAAAAGAATAAAGAAAGTCACCTGGACAATTCAACTTTAAGTAGTGAACAGAAGGAACTATTGTTACCTGTACTAGATAGACATTGTAAAGTATTTACAGACAAGCTAGGATTGACTAATAGGTATGAACACGTTATTGAGTTAGTAGATGAAATTCCTTTTGTGAAGCACAGTTATCCAGTACCTCTGGCCTATAGGGAACAAGTTAAAGCGGAATTAAGTGAATTAGAAAGATTAGGAGTGATCAGACAGGAGGCAACTCCAAATTGTAGTCCACTCACTTTCACTAAGAAACGAGATGGGACAATAAGAATCTTGTTAGACGCGCGCGAGCTAAATAAGAAAATGATTGGGGACGCAGGGGCGCCACCACTCACGTCAGAGATTTTACAGTCTTTTCACGGAATAAATTATATCAGTTTAATAGATGTGGAATGAACTTTGTGCAAAAGGGAACGTATGTTAAGGTGCGAGCGAAAGGTGCGAACGTGTGAGAGAGACAGAGAAAAAGAAAGGAATATGGCGGAAGACTAGAGTACGAGGAAAAAAACGATAGACGTGTTATTTTATTTTATGTTTGCAAAATTCAAAAATATACGGGTTTCTACGGGGATAACTCTTTCATTTCACCAAACGATCCCACAAACTTGGGGGCTCGTCCGGGATATCGGTGAAATAAGTGGAGTTAAAACGCCGAACGACTCAGACGCACGAGGCACGAGCACAATCGACGCCATAACGACGCAGGCCGATTGATTTTCAAGATCCTACGGATAACAACGACGCTTACGACGATATTCTGGTTACGACGACTACGAGGAATTAATACCGAATATTACGATGACGGAAAAATCCGACCTTGACTTTCAAGATGCGGCACCTACGGCGCTGGCACGAACGACACACGGCGACATATTGCATCTTACGGAACAGCTCATTAGAAAATTCAGTGCACAAGACGAAACGCATACAGTGTCTATGTGGATAAGGGAAATAGAAGAACATGCCGAAATATTTCAATGGAGTCCGACTCAGCTCTTGTTAGTGGCTCGACGTTCGCTAACCGGCACGGCAGCACTGTGGCTACGCAGTGAAAAAGTGTATAAATCATGGGATGAGTTGAAAGTGGCTATCGGCAAAGAATTCGCGGATACTCTAGATGTAAAGAAGATACATGAATTGATGAGCGCACGACGTAAGAAGAAAGACGAGTCATGTATTGACTACATGTTAATAATGAAGAAGTTAGGCAAACGCGGACGAATGCCAGACTATGTAGCTATCAAGTATATAGTGGACGGCATCATAGATGATGAGATAAATAAGATTATGTTATATGGTACCACAACTTACGCGGACCTGAAAGAAAAACTAAAGTTGTACGCGTCATTCAAGAAAAACTCAGCTAAAGATAATACTCGACGTAATAAGCCGCCTAGTGGCACACAGAACAGCAGTAATAACAAAAGAAACGCGGCTGAAATGATGCGATGTTTTAACTGTGGAGAAAAGAATCATTCGTCGGAAAATTGTCCTCATCGGTCGCAAGGTAAAAAGTGCTTCCATTGCAATGAATTTGGTCATATTTCTCCAAATTGCCCAAAGAAAAAGATGGCGAGTTCGGGCACGGTCGGAGAACCCGAACAGTTTTTTGAAGGTTGGCACTTCTGCTGAACAACGAAGATCAACCAATCAGATGTCGAAGAAAGCATTCTTCAACATGATGCAAGAGGGCGCCACCAGCAGCGCGAATGACGAAGTTCACGACGATGTTCAGGGCGATGTTTACACGGCGACAAGGACAAATGATTCGTGTTACGATGTTGGCAGTATGAAACCACAGAGCAGCACAGCAATTGGCTACAAGGACGACGGCCATGTTGTTGTGTTTGACACTTACAATGTAAACAAACAAAACGAGGAACCTGATGAAAATATACCGGTTGTACGCATTGTACGTCGTAAAAAACCATTAAAACCAGTGTTTGTGCGCGGTAAAATGGCTAGTGCGTTAATTGATTCGGGATGTGACGTGAACTTGATGTCAAAGGACTTTTATAACGAACTTAGCAAGTCTGATGTAGTGCAGTGTAACGAAAACAACATTACGTTAACCGGTTTAGGTTATTCACAAGTAAAGTCATGTGGTGTTGTCAGGTTAGACATAACGATTGATAATTGTTTATATCGCGATACTGTGTTTTATGTAATGCCTAACGACTCTGTACCATTTCAAATGATAATTGGTAATGCTTTCTTGCGAAATGTTATGATGTTTATGAAAGATTGTATGGTTTGGTTGTTGCCGAAAGATGATTGGATGAACCCAAACTATGAGTGGTTAAAAGATGTTGCATATTTCTCTAGTTCTGTTGATTGTTTAGCTCACGTCAGTAATCCTGCTGTAAAAGAAGAAGTATTAAGGTTAGTAACAAGTTATGTGCCACAACAAAGTAAAGAAGCTCCAATAGAATTGAAAATTGTTCTCAAAGATGACTTACCAGTATCTCAGCGGCCACGACGAATCTCATTCAAGGAACAAGAGGACGTTAATCGCCAAATCCAGGAATGGCTTGATGATGGAATTATCAGGGTGAGTTACTCAGAATATTCCAGTCCATTAGTATTAGTAAGAAAAAAGGATGGTGGTTTAAGAATATGCATTGATTACAGAAAGATTAACAGTAAAATGGTTAAAGATGAATACCCACTCCCTATAATAGATGATCTTATTGATAAGTTGTCCTCAGCTAGAATATTTAGTGCATTAGACCTAAAAAATGGTTACTTTCATTTACGTATACACGAAGATTCAATCAAGTATACTTCTTTTGTAACGACTACCGGACAATATGAGTTTTTACGTGCCCCGTTTGGTCTGGCAACTTGCCCAAAGGTTTTTACAAGATTCATCACAATCATATTCAGAGAATTGATTGCCAGAGGTATTGTTATTGTTTTTATTGACGACATTTTAATTCCAGCGGAAGACGAGTATCAGGCTCTTGAGCGCCTAAAGGAAGTTCTGAATACTGCATCGGAGTATGGGTTGCAAATCAACTGGAAGAAGTCTCAGCTGTTAACCAGAAAGGTAGAATACCTAGGTCATATTATTGAAGGTGGTGCAGTGATGCCATCGCCAGGGAAAACAGAGGCGCCCGTCGGGGCTGCGGATATCGAAAAGTTACCGCGGCTCCGACACAAGGGCGAGGAAGAGGGAACATGGGTTGGTTTTTAGTCAGTAGAAGTCTGACACTCCCCTTCGCTCTGCCCAAGAGCGGGGGGGGTTATTCGATGATTTTCCACCCACCAAAAAAAAAAAAAAAAAAAAAGGGAAAACAGAGGCTGTTATAAAATTCCCTGAGCCTCAGAATTTGAAGCAACTGCATAGTTTTTTGGGACTTTGTTCCTACTTCAGGAAATTTATACCTAAGTATGCACAGATAGCGCAACCACTCACAGATATGCTGAAAAAAGACTGCACGTTTGAGTTCAGTGATGCACAAAGAGCTATTTTTAACGATTTGAAGACGAAGTTGGCTACTAAACCAGTGTTGAAGATTTATGATCAACAAGCAGAGACGGAGCTCCATACTGACGCATCAGGTATTGCTTATTCAGCTATTTTAATGCAGAAAGGTGATGATGGTTTACATCCAGTTCATTATATGAGCCGAAGGACTACCGACGCGCAGGCCAAGTACACAAGCTATGAGCTTGAAGCACTTGCTATAATTGAAGGTGTGAAGAAGTACAGACACTACCTATATGGAAAATTCTTCAAGATTGTCACCGATTGTAAAGCTTTCCAAATGACACTGAACAACAAGGACTTAGCATCATCAACAAGAGTTGCTCGATGGATTTTATTTTTACAGGATTATGACTTTACAGTAGAACATCGTGACGGCACTGGAATGAGGCATGTCGACGCATTGAGTCGAAACCCATATGTAGCAGCCATAACATCTAGTTTACACCAGGATATAAGACGCGCACAGGAGTGTGATGAGGGCCTTAGTGCCATAATACGAATTTTGAAAGAAGGAAACTCATTCAAAGATTACAGTTTGAATCAAGAACTACTTTATAAAGGATCAGATCAACAACTTGTTATACCTAGTACAATGGAAAACGAAATTATAAAGAGGGCACACAGTAATGGTCATTTTGCGAAGAAGAAAACTTTGGAACTAATTAGCAGGGATTACTACATTGAAAAAATAGGAAAGAAAGTTGAAGATTATATAGCATCATGTATACCATGCCTACTAACGAACAGAAAAGAAGGAAAACAGGAAGGTTACCTTAATCCAATTGAGAAGGGAGACACTCCGTTGCATACTCTGCATTTAGATCACGTTGGACCACTGTCAGAGACTCATAAGCAGTATAATCACATACTTACCGTTATTGACGCTTTTACGAAGTTCGTATGGTTGTTTCCATGTAAAAGTACCACAACGAGGGAAGTGTTGAATAAATTGGAGACTCTACAGCACACTTTTGGAAGTCCAGAAAGATTCATCACAGATAAAGGTACTGCTTTCACCAGCAACGACTTTCAACAGTATTGCACGAAGGAGGGAATAGAGTTATGTCATATAACTACAGGAGTACCTAGAGGTAATGGTCAGGTGGAAAGGGTTCACAGAACTATTATACCAGTACTTACCAAGCTGTGTATTGAGAAACCAGGATTATGGTACAGGCATGTAGGAAGAGTGCAGATGGCATTAAACAGTACTTACCAGAGAAGCGTGAACACCACTCCATTTGAGATGCTAATAGGAAAGAAAATGAAGAGACAAGATGACATTGAAATATACGAACTACTTCAACAAGAAGGACGAGATAGCTATGTGGAAAATAGAGAAGATTTGAGGAAGAGAGCAAAACAGCAAATACTAGAAGTTCAACAGGAAAATAGGAAGAACTATGATAAGCATAGAAAAGATAGTAGGAAATATCAAGAGGGGGAGTTTGTTGCTATAAAGCGAACTCAGTTTGGGCCAGGACTCAAACTCAAACCTAAATATTTGGGACCTTATCAGGTAACAAAAACCAAACGACACGACAGGTACGACGTAGAAAAGGTAGATATGACGGCAGAAGGTCCAGTCAAAACCACAACATCTGCAGATCATATGAAAAAATGGCCAGATGACAAGGAGTAAAATTAAGTGAGTATGTAAGGGTTATGAAGTATGTTTGTTGTGAGTTGAGTGTATGAAAGTGATGGGTGTTAAGAAATATTTTTTTTTGTGTTTTCTATTTAGATTTATTAACAGAGTTGTTAAGATTCGGTTTGTTAAGCATTACAGTAAGTTGTAACTGGTCATGTTGTATCACTAAGGTGTTTTGTATTTCTTTGTTATGCTAAGATGTAACAATATGTCATGCCTTTAATGTAACTTTTGTTTGTAGGTAATTGTCATGCTGTCTTTTATATCTTTTTCTAGGAAAATAAATAATAAGATGTAAGCTGGCTATGTAAAGGAAATAAAAGCTTAGTAAATATGTCACTACCTATAGAAAATATTCTGTTTGTGTTTGAAGATAAATTGTTTAAGATCAAAATTTCATTATGTTTCTGTAGCTTATGTAAGACTTAACTTAAAATGTTATGTATAGATTAAAGTTGCTTATGCAAGGTGTGATGACGTTATGAGATTTATAGTACTTGTAACATAGTGTCTGAGGGCAGACATTGTGCAGGATGACCGAATGTGGAATGAACTTTGTGCAAAAGGGAACGTATGTTAAGGTGCGAGCGAAAGGTGCGAACGTGTGAGAGAGACAGAGAAAAAGAAAGGAATATGGCGGAAGACTAGAGTACGAGGAAAAAAACGATAGACGTGTTATTTTATTTTATGTTTGCAAAATTCAAAAATATACGGGTTTCTACGGGGATAACTCTTTCATTTCACCAAACGATCCCACATAGATTTAAATAATGCTTATTTTCAAATACCTTTACATCCAAATTCAAGAAAGTATACAGGGTTCTCATTCATGGGACGGACCTATACTTATCGCGTGTTGCCTCAAGGATTAAAGACATCTGTGGCAGGATTCTCGAGAGCAATGGATTCTAATTAGAAATAAAAAAATAAATAAATTATCTAGATGACATTGTCAAATATACGACAAGGGGAACCGATATGCAATTAGAAACACTAGAGCAGATTCGTAATCAAGCAAGACAAAATATAATCAAGGCGGCGGAGAATAGAGAACTTCATTATAACAAAAATCATAAATTAATACAGTTCGAAATAGGAGATCTAGTGAAACTTAAAACTTTTGCAAAGTCAGATGCCGACAAAAAGTTAACAAAGAAATTTATGCGGCTATATGAAGGACCTTATGTAATTGGAGCGGTTCCATATAGTAATGTATATACTTTAATTGATGTCCATACTGACAAAGTCAAAGGGAATTACAATACAATACATCTGTTTCGCTACTACAAAAACAATACATAAAATAGAACTAGCTATGGGATGGGACGAACAAAAGAGACAAACAAATGCGTAGCCACTATCATAAACCAGTAAACCCTAACTAAGCAAACAAAGGGAGACTAAGTTGAATAAGTTTATTATCGTACTTGAAACAAAATTTTAATAGACGTGGGAAATTTAAGGCTAGCGTGAGAATGTAAAGAAGGAAATAGATTTTTCAACGACCTAGTGTAACGATGGAGAGATACATGAGTACTAGGTGATTAAACAAATCTATTTGGGGGAGTGTGAGATGGTCGTTCTTCGAACCACTATTCTTTTTTTTTGCATATGGAAGTAATAAATAACTTACGTTATAGCCATCCATAAATTTCAACCCTTGTCAAAAACTACCTATTGAAATATCCATGGGAAGAAATTATTTAGAAACAAAAGATAAGAAACGGACCCAAAACACTTAGAAAATAAAAATCTATTGAATTTAGTTTAAAATAATATTGCAAAACGACACTCGAAAAGCAATAAATCGTACGTTGGAGTAACCTTTCTCGGGATATCTGGACTTATGGTGAACAGATGTGTGAAATGGCGATGCATAGAAGGGGCGCCTACGCAGCATTGGGCGGGAACCTGACGCCATGCCTTTGACCAATGAGCTAGCGTCTTATACAAGACAGCCAATGAAAAACACATTACTCGCGAGTTGAACCTGATTTTCTAGGGAGGAGTCTATCTGGGTGCTTGGCGGAAGTGGGGCGACCTGACGAAAGGAGAGACGAATTTAAGCAGCACGGGACAGACGGGAGTGTGCATCGATTCAAGACGGTTGCAAGTGATAATTATAGTTAATTATAATCATTGTATATTAATTGTATTTTAAAATAAAATTAGAAGCAGTGTGTCTAAGTCTAAGTAAATATTAAGTGAAATCGGGAGACAGAGAGAGAGCTGAAATTCGGTAACGTATTCCAAGTTCAAATTTTGTGTAAAAGCAAGATCCCAAGCTAATTTACAATAACTTCAGTCACCCAATCTATTTAACGACCCAAGTAAAAATGGAGGCCGCATCAAACTTCGATATATTATATTCACTAAGTCAAAAAGACACGAGAGCACCTTTGGTCTGGCCTAGACAAAGTAACTGCTATACTATTCTTGATAATAGTAATTTATTTCCTCGTGATAACTTGTATAGAAGTTTGCAAGAGACGGAAATTGTGGAGAAATCGCTTTGAATTGTATAGGCGATACACATCACGCAGACCTTGAACTACGTGAAATGGCTTAAGCTAGAAATCTGAGTATATTACTGTAAATTATCATGGGATATTGTGGCTTAAGTACCTTGAATAAACTGTGTAACCATTATTGTGTAACTTGCCTCTCCTCTCAGTTGTATTGCAATTTATATAAGCTGATAAATAATTGTCAAAATTGTACATATATGTTATAAACATCTAATTTGTGTATGCCAGAAAGGTTTTTCGCTTGAGCCGTTCTGTTTTCCTTATCTGGCTAGGCTTAGGAATGGGACGACTCGATCAAGGTCCGTCACAATCTTAGCGGACCTAGATCTAAATAATCAAACAGTTTCTTTCGCTGTCAGAAGGGGTTTCGCTTGAGATGTTCCATTTCCCCTTAACTGACTAGGTTTAGTAATGGGACACTCGACCTTAGCTCGCTACCATCCTAGCGAACTAGGTCTAATTAATCAAACAGTTTCTTCCGATAAATTTATCGAAAATAAATAAATAATTTAAACATCAACCACCTCTTTCTTTTATATTCCAAGATTACCTGTGTAGAGAATTTGATAATGGAAGATTGACAAAGCTAAGATCAAGTAATAACAAAGACAATGCTTTAAAATCAGTGTAGTAATTCAGGTTGCAACTCCAATAATGAATTCTCTATAATATGCACACTGAACCTTGAAAGACACGATTTTACGTTATTGAACTTAACCTAATATAATAATTTGTACTACTATAGACCAAGTCTGAGATAAGAATCCAGACCCTTCAATTAAGGTCTGAGACTATAAGTTCCTTCTGAACTGAATTGAACCTAGTATAATACACAAGTTTACAGGAACCTAATCATCACTTGTTGATTCAAGTCAACAATCATTTAATTGTGTTGGAGGGGAAACATTCTTTTGAGAGAGAGAAACATTTCGGCTGTGTTGCATAATGCACATTAATATTTCCTAACTTTGATATACTAATGGCTTGAGATACACGACTGGGCGACGCCTCTGGCAGTGATAACGCAGCATACCATACACGTCATTCTTGCAATCCGACTTCCGACCTAGATTTGGCCAAATCTAAATATAACTCAAATATAAATAAATACATACTCAAAACCATGGTTCCGGGGGAAAGTCTGCCCAACCTGGGAATTGGCAAATAAGTCTGCCCTTAACTGGGAATCTGGCAATGCCGCCCTAACCGGGAATCTGGCTATAAAAAAATGCAAGTACCTGCCTATATGGATAAGGGAATCATTAACGCTTCGTAGCGATTACAGGAAGTCGGTTGCTCCCCCAATAACATTGATTAAGGACCGTGGCGCGGTGTAGGTTTTCCCCATGCTGACGATATCAGTCAGACGCGGTGGCTAAAATAAGCACAAACGCACATGTATCAACTTACACAAATCATTCTAACGTGTCAAATTGATTTTAACTTGTAAAATCCTTTATTAAATCAGAGGAAACTGATTAAGTATTGTACTAAACAATAATACAGATGTGTCGAGACAAGCTCCGCATTATCGAGTAGAATGATTGATAAGTCTACATTGTTCGCACAGTGGAGTGTACTCGAGATTGACCTGTGGTCAATCTAAATCTAATTGTTGATTAAAAACCCCGAAATGACTCTCTTGATACAACATTATTTCCTAAACACTGGTGTGAGGAAGTTCAATCCTTCCTAGATTAAACACAGTATTGATTACCAAAGACTAACTAAGAAAGTTCGACTCTTTCTCAGTATATTCACTCACAAAACAAACAGACTAGACGATCAACGCGAGCCAACACAGAACCTTGGTACGATGACGACACAGACCGTCATCCTTACCGTTGCAGGACTTGGTCTTAAGACAGGGCTACCATCACTGGATTTGGAGACCGAGACCTGGAGCCATCACAATACCTGCCGCATCGTAACGGGGTGCTTAAGACCTACCCCCCTTGCGATGTTGTATCCGCTTGCAGGTATAGCTCCACCAGAAGTGCGACGCGAAATAGCAAGTCGTATCGAAAAAAGAAAACAGGAAGAAGACAAACGCCACCCCCTGTACGGGCATGAACTACCACCTTCACGCTTAAAGAGCCGTAAAAGCTTCTTAAGACATACGATCTCCTTAGAAGACGGTGCGTCGGATGAGAGATGCGAACTGTGGCAAAAAAAACATCCAATCCCTCCATATTTCATCAACCCGGAAGAACACTTGCCGCCCGGAAATGAACTGCAGTGGCCAATCTGGAAATCTCTCAACCGATTGCGAGCCCAGGTTGGCCGTTGTAGATATAATCTGGCTAAATGGGGTATCCTAGACCCATCCCAAACAAATTGCCAGTGTGGGGCCCCTCTACAGGATATGCGCCACCTCCTTTCCTGCCCAGCCTGCACAACCACTTGCACCTTTCAGGATTTACTCGAAGCAAGTGATAGAGCTGTGCAGGTGGCTACATGACATACTGGTCTAACATAATTTGAGATTTGAGATCATCGACACGTAAAGAAGAAGAAGAAGCAGTCGGTGGCAAATAAAAACTGAATCAAACCAACAAAAGTCACCATCCAGTTGGTTTCATTTTTGTGTCATGCATCTTGTCAATTTGTCGCCAGGTCTGCTGAACTGCTCAAAATACCATTTATTTTATTCAAAATCTATCACTTATAGTAAAGAAGATTGAGACATAACAAAGCCAGTTTAAATAACAGTAAATTGCTAGACCATTTTCTTAAACTAGTGGGTTAAGGATTTTATTCCTTGACTAATATAAAAATATATTGAAGACTACCGAAGCGTTTATTGGGGAAACTGAACCCTTCCGAGACCGTTTCTCTAAGCGAGATTTGACTAAATCGCTGATTCAAAGAATAATACATAGGTACATATCTTGTACCTTTGGGAGTACATCGGATATTTTCCACTACATCTTAATTTAATTGTACAACTCGTCAATCAAAAAGAACATACATATTTGGAACTTAGGAAGAAGAAGTACCTATACTCGTATCAAACTCCCCGTACCTGTACTCGTATCTGTACCAAATATCTTCAAATGAATTTGTGCCCGGATGATGGCAATAGGTTCGCCTCATATTACATCATCATCATCATCATCAGCCTATAATGTTTCCACTGCAGGGAGTCAGGCCTCCTCTCTAGGAGAGGACATACACATGACACTTCACAATATGACACTTCATAGTATAACATGACTTAAACATAACTGAGTGTATTATTAGGCACATCTCTGTCTAACCCTTCGGGGATTACAGGCGTGATGTTATGTTATGTTATGTTATTTCATTAAATCGGTACAGCGGTTTAGCCACGAAAATAATGTAACTTACAGACTAACAGAGATACACTTGCCAATAACATCATTATATATTTTACAGTTTATTAAAATGTTCTTGCAAATATTTATAAGATTTTACTTTAATTTCATTTTCCAAGTAGGAAACTGTAATTTAATTATGCTTTACTTTGTATTATATTTCCTGTCGTAAGCACTTCACACGATACTAAGATTTTTTTTCTGTTAACACCGTTTAAGAATACCCGCCTGTACTGTCCCACTGCTGGGCAAAGGCTACTTCTGTAATGAGAGAAAGCACGTATTTAGTGCTAGCTGGGCTTCGCGACCATTATCCACGTAAAATTATTATAAAAATATTACTTCTCTGTGTAATTCGGATTTTGTTAACAATGTCAAAGGTTAATTTTTTTTAATCAAATTTCTGCCGTTACAAATCCCGTCAAAATCTATCCAGCCGTTTCAGAGATTAGCCGGAACAAACAGACAGAAAAAAACGTGTTTCTGTTATAAGTACCTAAGTATATTCTTTCATATGTATTCAGCATAAAACCGTTATTTAAATAATAAAAAATACACTTTAATTTTATTTATTTGTATAGACGTGGATAATAAGTAAGTGTTTCAACTTAGCTTTTAATTAATTATTTTTCAATTAGCAGCAGTCCTTTCTCAATCTATCAAAAACGAACCCATACTTATGTCGACAAAATCCTCTTAACATAATCCAACCTAACAACATGGACATATAATTAAATAGACTCAGCGAATCGCTCCCTAAGTACCAAGCTAATAGCCAGAAGTAGGCAATATAATTCTCTGTTCTGAGTGTAGCAGGCAGTTAATAATCGACATTAGTAAAGTGGCTCGGTAGGGGGAGGCCCCCCTAAGGTATCAGTACTCGGTAGCAACCGTAGAAACCGTGCGAACCGCATAGCGATACCATCGCTACCACTTGCACAGAAATTTCCAAGTAGGTAATTCCTCAATTTACTGCAATTTGCTTTTAGAGAATCGAAACATCAATGTACCACTATCGATAGGTTTGCAAACAGAACGGTCTAAATGGACTTGCACGTGCACTGTGCCCATTCCATTAAATAAATTGGGGAAAAAGGCTTGCAACAAAATATACAATTTAGAAAAGGAACAGTATTTTTTGGTCTACAGAGCGTTAATGACAACGATAAACCGTCAGAATGTAAGCACATGCCTTTACAAATATCCGCAAACCAATCCGCTTTTACAGCCGAAAAAAACCGTATTGTATTGTTTAGCTTATAAATAACCTCATAAACGTCATGTAAAAATTAAGCTCTCTAAAAAAACACAAGAAGTTACACCCCAAGCGGTCGTATTTCATATTGATAAGACGATAAGCTAACAACTTGCAGGCCTTTTTATAGCCAATAAATAAGGGCTTAAACATATATGCATAACTCTAAATTAAACGAAAATACATATACCTATAGGTTAAATAAGACATGTAACGTTGAAGTAATGGCAACACTAGTCCGGAAGCGGAAAAACGAAACGGACTAGTATTTACGAGCAGTACATCCGCCCAGTGGGCTTCATTAGCACACGCGCTGGGCAAAAAATATATTGTTTTACATGTATTCATTGAACTTTAGTTCTTTTTTACTACATTGCGAATAAATTATTCGGTATTTCCAACCGTTTTATTTGAATAAGGACATCGATTGTTTGAAATTAGAATGTCATTCTATTTCAAAATGTATTTCGATCCATTTACTGTATGATTAAAAGTACAATGGATTTAAAAATGAAACTATATTTTATTTGTATTAAAATATATTGCTAAATATATTTAAATATGCGTACAGTTGGCTTATCAGTGGGGTAAAGTAACCCATTGTGGTTAGAGTCAGTTCAGTGGCGCACGCTGCTAATTAGCGAGCCACAAGATAAATGTCAGCAATCACGAACCCCGCGAGGCTCCGCCACACGCTACCCGCCGCCCGCGATCAACAGATTACTTACAAACTAGCATCTCGCCTTACAGACCACCAATCCTCCTTATTACTGCCGTTTTTGTACGCAACTGGCCTTACGGAACCCTTGCTACTGATTTATATTAATAGATCACAATCAATCATCCGCTATCTTGACGTCCTAGCTGATAGCTCAATAATAAGCTTGAATTGCCCCCCATAATAGTGTCTTCGTCGCAAATGTCAATTGTTGAACTTTTAAAGGGCTGTTGGTAATAATAGGGGTGGTCTTGTTGAACCATGTCGTTGTAAATCAGCGGTTCACTTTATATTGAAGGTAAATCACTTTGTTGAAAGTTCAGGCGGCGGTCGGGGGATGTTAGTCGTGTCATTGTAATGCGTGCTATCATTCAGTGGGTGTCATCTATGTTCCTTATTCGTTTATAAATAAACTAGGTGAAACTTTCTAAGCTATTAGTACAAAGTTCTGCGTTTAATTCGTGCCTGTAATTGCCAACAGATTTCCAACTGAAAGCTTATGTAATAATAATGGGCCTGGATTTTTGGCTAAGTATTTAATATTCATAAAGAAGTTCTGAATGCGGAGCATGTGCAAGTTCTAAATATCTAAATTACCTGGTAGCGAGTTCGCCGCGGAAACTTCCCGCGTTATACTCCCGCCGTTTTGAATATAGTTCTCTTACATGACGTCACGGCTCACAACATTGTACTTACGGGATTATTTCAGCAAAGCCTTTGATACTTACCTCAATAGTAAAATGTGTTTGAATACGGACTTTGTAAGGGAAGAGCTTCAGAGTAAGTCAAAACCAGAAACTATATAGAACTTTGAACGGGGTCAGACACTTTTTCAGACCAGTTTTAATTTGGTTATCGATTAAACCAACAACGGTTATATAAAAATGTATTGCAGCCATACCTGTAAACATACTATTCAGATCAGACATTGCACTGAATCGATGCTCGATTCGACTAAACTCAATCCAGAAATTGTAGAAAGTCACTGTCATTGCTATGCTTGACAAACAAATAGCTCCTGTTAACCTGCTAACAAAATTAAAAGAATTGAAAATAAACATTTTGCAGAAGGAAGAAAATTAGAGCTTTCGCAATCAGTTAGGAAACTTGAACAGTTAGACAGTACACAAGTACCAAAGACATAGCAACTAAGATTCTACATTTCAGTTACGTCGGCAACTCGAAATGCTTTCTTCTGTATTTAGTCTTTGAGTAAAAGGTTGCCATATTTTAAATTAATTTCAGTCTCTAACCAAAAGAATCTGCGCCATTATTCGGCCCGATAAATCTAAAAGAGAAAGTAAATAATCTTATTTATTTTTATGTAAGATGTAGTTAATTTCTTTCTGTCTGGTACACATCGATGTTATTTATATCCAATTTATTACTCATGATATTTTGGGGCTTGCTTGCTCAGCGATTCATTATATAAAGTTATCGCTCAAACATTATTCTGTCAAATTAAAATGAAAGAAAGATGATTTACATTTTTACATACAGAGAGATTGGTTACCTAACCATAGGCTATAATTTCATAGGTAGGCAGGTATTCAAATAATAGGGCCTAACCTTAAATTGACAATAAGGTAAAAAACATGTTTTCAACATGTAGAGACTGTTTTGGTGTACACCGTCGACAATTTGTAAAGACTAGATGTATTCAAGACATGTTAAAAATATTTTTAAACTGAATACAATGATTCTCTGAAAGATATACTAACGCACTACACATGTTTTATGCACTAAGTATAATGTTTAAAACAAATATCACTTGCTATATGGTGTGAACGCGGGGTGAAATGATACAGTTAGCTAATGGCTTATGTTCTTTCTGTCTGTATCGTGTGGTTAGCGTCTTACCGACTGTGAGTTTTTATGCCGCCCATGGGTGCCTCAGGCATGTTTGGTGTTTTCCTTCACTGAAGCAAGTGAAAACTATACAATACGCACATGATTCGGAAAAATCAGAGGTCTTGGGTTCGAACTCGAGACTTGACAGTCCGACACTCACACCACTATGCTATCACTGCTGAAATACATCCTAACACAATAATATTCTGCAATAAGTATAATGTTAATGTTTAAAAGAAGAGTTACAAGTTGCATAATTATGGTGTTAACGCGAGGTTAAATAATAAAAGTTCATTAAAGAGAAAATATTAGTACATTCAAACTGGCGCAGACAGTCGACATTATAAATAGACCTACTACAATGTAAACTTGCTATCCCGAAGGGTTACATGGGTCGTCGGTGGTCACTTTACTTAAAACTAGGCATACTTTAGATAATCACACAGTTCACAGTTCGCACTTTATCTTTATATAATTGAACAAGGATATTTCGGCGCGCAGAAGAGGTTTATAAAGTAAGAGGAGGTGACTGCTTATTTTTTTTTTTTTGGTGGGTTGGATATCATCAAATAACTCCTCCCGCTCTTGAGCAGAGCGAAAGGGAGTGTCAGACTTCTACTGCTACTGACTAAAAACCACCCATGTTCCTTCTAAGCCCTTCATGTTTAGGCCGCGGTGTCTCTTGCTAACAACCCGCAGCCCCGACGGGGGGAGGTGACTACTGAGATGACGAGTACCTAATAGAAAAATATAGAAGAAGACATGCTGTGCTGACCCCAAATAAATTGGAATAAGGGCAGGAGAATGATACTGATGATAATCGTTCGGCTTGCGGTTAAATGTAAACTAACGCCGATAATATTCGGGTTCCGTAACCAAAGGGTACAAACGTGACCCTATTACTAAGGCCCCGCTATCTGTCCGTCTGTCACCATGCTGTATCTTTAGGAACCTAATCGGTTAGACTTGTAAATTTGACAGACTGTGTACTGTAAGTGTGCACTATGATCGCAATTACCATTTCCAACCATCCACACGAGCGTGTGTGCTCCGTGTAATCGCGCAGGCAAGACTGTGGTGAAGCCTGTGCGTGTGGTAGTAATTAAAATAAGGTGGCGCCATATACAACAAACATGTCTAATTGACCTTTTCTGCTCAATCCTTTTAACACTGTTACTCTTTATCTTTATCATCTTATTGCTGGTCAAAGGAGGCCCCATATTATGACTTCCAACTCTTTCAATCCAGGGCCAATGTAGACCACTGGTCGTTAGTTCTGTCCAGCTAGTTCCGCCTTTTTAATACCTATCACAAAAATATTTACCTACAGCGCATCAGTAACATAGAGTCTTTGGTCAACTGGACCCACCCACTCGACCCGCGAGATCAGTCGAACAAATCACATTGTAAAATGATTTTTTTTCGGTATACTTTGTAGGTCCCGTAGCAAGCAGGTCCGGTTGACCAAAGGTTCATCATTCGAGAGTGCCAAAAGATTCTTGAATCACTGTATGTGTTATCGGCCAAACCCGATTTCAGGACACACTAGTTTTGCCTTGGCTAAACTAGTTCTTCCTTCTCGTTCAGGGCTAGCGTTTCCGTCAGCAGGTCGACGGAGCCCCGCTGCGCGGGGCTCCTATTTCTGTCTGCAGGGTTTAAAGGAGCCTAACTAACCGAACCTCGGTGTGCCCCTGACTTCGACCATCAGCAGGCCCACGTTCTTACTATACTAGTTTGTCATAAAATCGGGTTTGGCCGGTAACATAATTATGCAGTATGCCCCAAGACTGTCAATATGGCAGACAGCGTTAGGACCAATTTATTAACCAGTGGAACCGATAGCTCTCAGATAGTAAAACTACTTGTGTCTGTGGACATAACGTAAAATATTGCCACTTTGATTGGTTTTTGGCCTACACACATGCTGTAAATATATTTTTATAACCGATCAACCAAAAATATTGTATCTATCTAACGGGCGAAATGTACACCTCTGCTTAACCCTTCGGTGAATTACAAGCGTGAAAATATGAATGTCAAAAATTCATAAATATACATGTAGATACCCTTTACCAGGTACCTACACCTACAACTTCATAATTTGTAATGTAGTTATCCAACAAGCAAACATTTAACCATTGTTTATTTATGATAATTACTTAAATTGCCCTTGACACGTAACCCTTTCATCTACATTCTTCAATAATAAGCCGGCTTTGTATAAAAATTGAAGCGAGCACTCTATTTGAACAGCTGACGCTCATTGTTAGAACATAACACAGAAAACATCGATTAAACCACCCCAAAGGTTACTAAGTTGATAGTTTCGTCAGCTCTAAGTAAGTACTAACAACTCACTAGTGCTCATTTAATTACGAGACGAGAATTGTGCACAATCGAATGTACAATTACAGGGAAATCTATGAACACTTGTCATGTAAATAAAATACATTTATCAGCGTTGTTCTTTTAACCGTTTTCACCATTTCTATGTGCAAAAACCACAGAACGGTACCTGCTACTATACTAACATACGCCTTTTGCCTCGTGTCCGTTCATACATCTGGTCATACACGCACACCGGTTGCGAGTACTACGCACCTGACCGGTTGTTGTCACCATAATTTAAATAATTTATTTAGGAAGGTACATAAAATTCATCAATATCTACACAGCTTTGTCAAATCGTTTAATTACACGTGACTAACGTGGTTGAAACACGTGGCTTTAGTTAAAAATAAACTGATTTGCTAATTTTAAATGAGTCAGCTCGGTAGCTACGGATAGATTTGCAGACCACATCGGAATCCGTCGAACTCCCCGCTAATTTTGCCTAAACAATGTGCCGATTACGGGGTAGTTCGCAACTTTGCTTTTAGGGACGACCCAATGGTACGTTGTTCATAAAACAATCAACACACAAGGACCAACCAACTGGTACTTTATATAAAAAGGTTTATAAAGTTTTTATACACATTAATTTTGTTAGAATAATACAACTTTTATGCCAAATAAGAGTTAGACAGTTTTTAAGGTTTGTTTGTTATGAAAAATATTTTACTTCGCCTCTGTGTTCGTCTATTTTTTATTTAAATTGCTTTTGAAATAAATACCCTAAGTTAAGTGCTTTTTATAATATGTTTGACAGTTAGCTCCCACAAAATCTTCTTTGCTCAGTTTGTAGGTAGCAGAGTCGCTCAATGATTTCTCATTTTCAAAAAGAAATTTAATGAAGTTTACTCATAAAAATGCTTCAACCAACGATTCTCTTTTGCAAAAAAAGAACAACCGTCTTAAGACCAGTAACTTAACTGCACGGAGACTTAATACTTAAAAGAAATCAGATTCATAATTTATGCATTTAAAAGTTGAGGAGTTTTCATGGCTGGAGGATATTATATCGCTGTGCATATTAGTGCAATAGCACCGAACAAACTTGGAGGGCGGATATGTACCGAGTTCAGCAACAATTTCTCGTGGCTGGCTTGAAAAGTTTCTAGCTTCATTAATACTACACTCTTACCACTGTGCATTTTAGTTCCTTTTACAAAATTGCTATTTCAAGTTTTTAATATTTTTTATGGGTGACGTTGGGACTTTGGTTGCGGTGGAGTTCACTGTGGTTTAGTCTTAGTGTGATTCTGATTGTATTAGGAGCAACGTATTGATTAGGTCAAAGTTAAGACTGTCTGCGGTTGAGTTTATTAATAGGTGTGTTACCGCATCTAATCCTCTATAGGTGTATCGGTATCTGGAGGAGTTTCGTAGCTCACATACAACGAACAGCTGATAATAAGAAATTGGTTTGATGTAAAGGAACGTCTTCTAATCCAATCATCATAGTTAACTCTTCAGTGGGTTCAAGTGGTTTTTAGCCGACTTCCCAAAAAGGAGGAGGTTCTCAATTCGATTAGTATTTTTTTATGTATTTGAGGGTTCCGTACCTCAGTCGGCAAAAAGGAAATCCTTATAGGATCACTTTATTGTCCGTCTCTCAACACCTTTTTCTCAGAACCGCGTTGTGGAATCAAGCTGAAATTAGTATTTGATACCCAGGTCCACCTCTTGGAGCATTGAAATCATCAAACATGTAAGACAACGCTATATTAGAAGTAAAAGGAGTTAAGAAGGGAAAAGGAGAGGTCACCCAGCGGAGACCCAGCAGAGAGACACTCGATAACAAAAAAAAACTTTATCATAATCCACAGCCTGACTTCCCCCACTGATGAGTAGACTCATCCAGGATATTCCTGCAATGGCAACAATGTTGTTTGCCCATTTTGCAGCCGGGGAAAAAATGAAACGGGTAATCACGACGGGATAAGTAACAATGTATGACTACTTTTGTTAGCTTGGGTCTTACCTGTTACAACAAATGTATGTGCTAATCAATGAATAAATAAAATAAATAAACTTCACAAAGTCACAGACAAAACTTGATAATACTTTAAAACATAAATAGGAATAGAAATTATCATGTCACCTTCATCTTGACTTTGCTTAAACAACATACATTGTACAGAGACATCAACTCATCCATCATTGTCGATAACTGCAATATCAACAAAACATTGTTGTACACTAGGGTTAAAAAGTTATCACCGAACTCATAACTCATTCATTGATTTATATTTTATCTCGGAGAGCATTCACCACCGTATTTATTAATATTGCGTTACAATATCTCTGTCTGCGCTATTTATATTGGTATGAGAAATCTTGTTATAAAACAATTTTGCTTTGGGTCTAGGTATCTCAGTGTAAGTGTCTAAATATTGTCTTTATCCAAATAAAAATAATATGGACTCTCACGCCAAAGAGGTCTATGTCTTGCACTCTTCTCTCCCTTGTGTTGGCAGTGGTTTTTTTTTTAAATCAATTTATTGACATACACAAGTTAGAGAACATACATAAAATAAATCAATGAGAAAGAGCATTGATAAAACAACACATTAGTAGAAGTAGCCGTGGGCCCCAAACTAGGCACAGCCTGTATCTTGGTGTTCCAAGTTTATAGGGCGATGAAGCATAATTATATGCTTGTCGCATCATCATGGGTGGCCGAGATGCGAAACATCGGGTCTTCTTCATGATCCGACATAGTTTTACTTAGATGTGGGCACTTTGTGGGTACTCGAGCGAAACAGAATTTAAATCAAATAACTTTATTTAAATAGGCTGACGGTTTTACATTTTACGCGAAAAAAATACGTGCGTTGGTATTACTGAGCGTCTGCCTAGACTGTCGGAGTTCAAGTGGGCGAATACTCCGTCCTTTCGCCAGTCCTCGCTGCATCCCCTCTACCAACGATCGTGTCCAAGCGGTAGGGCGCGCTTACGTTTCCTGTAAAGATTTATTTAGTTCCAAATCGAATTATTAGATGGCACTGCTGTCGGTTGCACCATGGCGCCATCAATCCACGACATGCTTATCCTTTTCGTAATAGCAATGATAGTCTAGTGGTATTACCGTTGAACTACCAAGTTATAGGTCTGGAGTTCAAACAGCAGCTCTGATTTCCCGGATTCATGTGCATACTGTACAATTTATTATCACTTGAATCATGAGGAAAAAACCATGCCTGAGAGCTATTTCTCGACGGCATGTAAAGCCAAATCAGAGGCCCAGCATGGGCAGCATAAAAACTCTGACACTAGGTTAGGCATTAACCACAAGATAAATAATTAATATCTGACACAAACGTCACGCTAATAACTAGTTCTTTTTATAAAAATAAGTAAATATTTATATGACCTACAGATAGTTGTTTCGGGTCTGGGTATTTGTGTATGTGAGTTTAAATGTCTGTGAACGCACCCACGATACAGGAGAAATTCCTAGTGTGGGGCCACTGTTTAAAAAAAATAACAATGTATTCATTGTTTCTTTGGTGAAGACCTCTCCTTCTCCATTCATTTACATTTTTTTTTTTTTTTTTTTTTCGAAATGGCATCTCGCAGTTCAGTCTAGGAGACTGGCTTCTGCTTAACCGGACAATTCCCTGTGGATGCCTTGAGTCTAAGGCCTCCAGCCAGGAGCAAATAACTTATAAACTAAGTGACTAATCGCTAAGGGCACCCCCTGTGGGGTACGGACCTCGGCTTAGGACGTCACTGGTAGAGGGCAGCAAGGGGACAGGCTGGATCTGAGTTAAATTAATTAGGGGCTGGTTTAAAACTACTGGCACAGCATCGCGGGCTGGCTCTAGCAAGGGTCGGGGGGGGCTTGAAACGCGGTTTCGCGACGACGGACCACGGCGGCGCGGTCGGAAAGACGGGTATCTGTGTCTGTTCTTTCTAAGAGTACTGGTTTCCCTACTGCTTTCTTGAATGATGGTGATGGGATCGTCAGGTGTGACAAGAGTATGCCGCGGACGGCGGATCATACTTATACGCGATGGATCGTATCGGGCGGCCGATGCGATTAACGGATTCCTATGTTTGACCGCGGTGTCAAAGAAGCGCTTGGAAAGGCGCTTCATGAATTGTTGTATGGTAGGTAGTTTGAGGTCTATATGTAGACTGTTGTTACGGACATACCAAGGAGCTCCGGTGATCTTACGGAGAAAACGGTTCTGCAAGGTCTGCATCCTGTGTATGTGTCGTGGATGTGAGTGTGCAAATACGACACATGCGTATGTCATAATCGGTCTGATCACTGCGGTATAGAGCCGCAATTTGCCGTTAAGCGACAATTTGCTTTTTGACTGTAGCAAGCAGTGGAGTCTACCCAAGGCAAAGGCCGCTCTGTTGCGAGCAGCTCTTATGTGTTTCCCGAAGGAGAGGTGTTGGTCGAGTATGACTCCTAAGTACTTGGCTTGCTTCTCCCAAGGGATAGGCTTGCCGTACATTGTGATCGGTCGCGGTAAGGGACGTAGTTGTCGAGGTTTGGTGAAAAGTACCGCCTGACTCTTGTCCGGGTTCACTTCGATCCTCCACTTCCGGAACCAGGTGCCAGACGGTCAGGCACTCCCAGAAGATACAGCTTGTATATTAAGCCGTTATGCCAGACTTTGTCGAATGCTTTTGCTATATCAAAGAACAGAGCACCAGTCATCGAACCACGCTGGAAACCAGCGCTGGCGTGTCCTACGATGCGGTGGACCTGTTGGACACACGAGTGCTCGGACCTGAATCCGAACTGCTCGTCTGGAATGAGACTCTTGGCTTCGACATAATCTTTGAGTCTCTTATAAATAAGCCTTTCATAGATTTTGCCGAGTGTGGTGAGGAGACTGATAGGTCGATAGCTCGATGGCTCGACCTTAGGTTTGCCTGGCTTGTGTATACCAATAACAGTGGCCTCTTTCCAGATTTGGGGAAAAATGTTGTTAGTTAAGGCGCCATTGAAGATGGCGGCCAATAGCACTATAAGTTGTGCAGGTAAGAGTTTAATTACCCTGTTGGTGATGCCATCGGAGCCAGGCGCTTTCCGAGGCAGAAGGCGGTCAACGATGTCTTGCACTTCAGCGGGAGACACTTCAGGCAGAGGAGCATCTGGGTCTTCTACAGGGGTGAGTTTAGCTCTACGTTCGACTTCTGCGTTCACCTTATCAAGATGCCGCTTGTCTACAGGTTGAGAGCTATCGGTGCATTGAGCTTCCAGGCTGTCGGCCAGGCACTCAGCCTTCTCAGAGTCGTCAAAAGCGACGCTCTTGTCTGGTCGATTAAGAGGGGGCATTGAAGCCTCATTGGTGGCACGCAACTTGCGTTGCAGTTGCCAGAAAGCCTGATGGGTTGGCTCGAGGTCATTGAGCATGCTGTCCCACTGGGTGTCACGAAACTCAGTAGTGCGCTTCTTCACAGCAAGCTGCAAATTGCGCATATGAGCTTTGTTCGACTCATTAGGCCAGCTACTGTAGGCACGTATAGCCGCGTTCTTCTCGGTTATCAGAGCACGCACGTCCTCAGGCAGACTTTAACTTTAACTCATCTCCGCTACATGCAGACTAAGTGTCTGTCAGGCTGACAACTGTAAAAGTGAAGCCATAACCTTTTGCATACAAGTAATGTAAACTACACTAGGCTCTGGTTTTCGTATTCAAATTCATTTATATGTCTAAATATGGTACGTTACGACGTCTTAAATTAATAAATGGTCTCATCACATTCTGACGCGTAAAGAGAGCAAATGTCAGGTACACAAATAAAATTATTACAATACAAATATTAAGTTAGTATTGATACAAATGGATAAAGAATTAATATTATAATTTGAGGCATGTCGGTTAAAAACATGTCAAAATAAAAGTGTCAAAGTTATTAGTCAATGTCAATTAATCAACTATCTAGTTGATAGTTTTAGGGCCGGTTTCACCGGTTACGGATAAAGTGTCAGATAGTTATCTGACAGATAATGCTATCAAAAATTGTAGTTTATCTGGCAGATAAGTTCCTGATAGGCTATCCGGGACTTTATCAGCAAGTGGTGAAACCGGCCCTTAGTGTTTGTAGAGATTACAATTAAATAAGTACGGTATGTCAAAGCATCATTGAAAAAGTTTAGTAAACTTGTCGTATCGTATGCCCCACATGAATGCTGTTTGAGCTTTACGTCCGCGTAATGAATCATTCCGCCTGTATCTTCTTCATAGTTAAGATTATACCAAAATCGTCGGAAAATCTAAATTTTACACTGATTTATCTTTGAAAGAGCAATGCTCTTTGTTCCGAGTAACATCGATCGATAACACGCGTCGCCTACATCTGATATTTATTACCGCTTTGCATCGCACCAATTTCATCCAACAACAGATACAGCACACTTTACGACCGACTCCGCAAACAGACACACACTTTTATCTCAACAAACCTCAATTTTTCGTCGTTAAAGTCTCAACTCGCTCGCCTTAAGTAACTCTTCACTGGATATCTGACATTAACTCGTTCGAAATGATAAAGCTCTTCGCCCTCACAATAGCTTTATTAATCTAACAGCGCTTGAACAAATCACGCGAGCTTCAGAAATAATAACTTAGTCCATACGAGACTGAAAGCGACTGCACAAACGGTCTCAAGATAACTCGTCTCGAGTCCATGGGCTTGTACTCTCATCCCGTTCCTAACAGTTACTATGCTACACGTATCCGTAATAATACATGTGCGTACGCCTTCTGCTTTCTTACGAGATATCCGCCTATGATATGAAAACCCCTATTAATATCTTTCTTTATTTCGTATTGTTGGGAATAAGAGGAAAATCTCTCTTCCAACGATTTCATTCAATTTTCTAATGTTATACAGGCGCTGAATAAAAAAATCGAACGTTCGGTGATTAATCAGTGGTTTTGTGATAAATCGACGCGTCAAAAAAGCTTTTACTTACATTGCCCAATGTGGATATTGTAATAGTCGATGAAGGTAGAAACGTTTTAGTCATAAATAATCATGAATCGTATTTAAATGAAGTATTAGGAATTATGTTCATTGTCAGAAAAGATGGATTAGATAAATATTTTCCTCCTTTTTGTTGTCATTTCAACCAATTATTTATAAGAGTGGGTTTTTTGCTGTTTAATAAAAGCGATCGTTATTCCTATTTAATATAAAAGTAATGTGGATGAGGTATCCAACTTTACGGACAGACTTGGGTATAGTAACAAAACTCACATTACGTTGATGAAAATTTTAATACCACTTTTGCATACTTTGTTCCAAAAACTTCCGCTAAAATACCTTAAAGGAAATTCCAATATAATTTCACCAAAAACCGGACTAAACATCCTCACCATACATCAACAGAATTGACCCGAACATCGGTGCCAGAAGGAGCAAGATTAAATTTTAAGTACAATAATAAATTTATGGAAGGTTTGTGGAACGTCGCCGTCGCAGCTTAGCTCGGTGCATAATGGCAAAGATAATGATGTCAAGAGGCGGAAGAAGCAATTACGACCTCGAGCCGTTTGCAATCACGTCGAGATATTTCTGAGAAAACAACACTGCTCCCAGACAATTCCAAGATTATATTTCTTCTGAATATTATTGCGGTAAGTATCTCCCGTCTCCAAGAAAGAAAATCTGTTATCTTATACTGTTTTGTGAACAGGCGATAAAATGCTCGGGGAAAAAAGATAGACACAATACAAAGCTATTATTAGGTGTACAATAGTTTTCTGTAGGCAATCCTAGACTTCAATCAAGTTGGTATATCATAGAGCTTCGTATGGCTCTTACTCATAAACGTATATCAGGCTTCGAAGAAAAATTCCGTAAGTACTTGCGGTTCGATGAGCAGTTTTACTTTTTCCCGAAATAGAAGGACTCAATTCCGTTTGAAAATAAAAGAATAGTAGCGGTCTGCCAGTTGCTTCGCACGTGTAGAATTATTACACCGAAACTTTTCGAATGGCTGTAAGTGTCGGTGAAAATCGAAGCAAAATCCACCCGGTATTTTTGAAAATTGCTCGTTTCCTGTTCCATTTTTTGTTTTGTTTTCTTTACTTTATTTTTATTGAACATGTGTACCTACTACTACTGCATCAATAATAAACTATTCTTAACGATTTACAAATATAAGGAAGTTCACAAAATGTAAATTATTTACCTACCGTACCCAATTTAGAGGGAAAACTGTGGTCTACGTTAAAACATTATGTTTTTAAGCGTTGGAAAAAGCGCTTTAGAAGCCACTTCCATAAAGTTTAATGTACATTATGTTACGTTAGGCGCGCTACACGATAGCCAAATGTTGCAGGTACTTGAACCATCTTCTAACTACGCGACGACTGCACACACTACGCTTCTACAAACTTAGGAGATTTACACCCTGCCTTACTTTCTTAGTTGCACCAATGAAAAAAGGATAAAATAACATAAAACACCCACCTTAAAAAACCCAAGAATGTCCGTCGGGGGCTGCCATTAAATGAACTAGTTTTGCAATGTTCAGCTCCCGACGGACATTCTTGGGTTTTTTTAAGGTGGGTGTTTTATGTTATTTTATCCTTTTTTCAATTAATTTTTAACAGTCGTGGGTTTTTTCAAAATTTTTAATTTTGCTTTTTATTTTAAACTTTTTTTAAACTTTTTACTTTTATTTTTATTTTTTTTATCTAAGAACATGCACCAATCAAACCTAAACCCATAACTGAAAACTGAATCAAAATTGGACTTGTAGTTTTGGAGAAAAATGGCAACTTTGATTTGCACAAAAACTGTTTGCTGCAGCGCCCCCTGGTGAGTTATCACCGTAACACCTATCTAAGAACATGCACCAATCAAACTCGAACTCATAACTGAATACTGAATCAAAATCGGATTTGTAGTTTTGGAGAAAAATGGCAACTTTGATATGCACAAAAAAAAATTGCTGCAGCGCCCCCTGGTGAGTTGTCACCGTAACACCTATCTAAAAACATGCACCAATCAAACCCGAACCCATAACTGAAAACTGCATCAAAATCGGACTAGTAGTTTTGGAGAAAAATGGCAACATGTATTTGCACAAACACACAAACAAACAACCTCTCACCCCAAACGCATATACCGTCTCCGTTCCGTCGTGGGTAAAAAACGGCGGGGAGGCATTGAAAAACTTTAAAACCAATAACGAATCTCATTCCTATCAGCTGAAAAATACAGAGTAAAAACTTATGGAAACTACTATAATGATAGAAATAATAAATCGGAACTATTCTACTCACTAACCAACAACTACTACACTAAAGAACTATTCTACTAACTTATATTTTCCGATGAATCGCTCCTTTACTTATACAACGCCAAGTGTACAGGTTTGTCTATATAACGTACCTTTTTTACATACAACCAATGCATTATTAAAATTGCGAACGTTCAAAATTCCGAGAAACACAATTTCATAACAGCAAAATTTCACACTCGTGTGAAACAACAAAACAAGAACACAACCCAAGTATTAATTTACGCCTGAGTAATAGTATGTCAAGATTGTCAAGTAATCCGCTTAGAGTAGATAATGTATTCTCGTAAAATAAAGTCGAGTTAAGTCTCAAAGTAATTTGTATTATTTCGCTTCATGTTTTGCTTAATTATTCGCTACATCTAGACAGGCAGGTGCGACGAATCTGTATTTATTTGCATTAAAAATAAATTTGCCAAGCGACTTGCGTAATTCAGGATTATCATCCGACAGCTGTGTCAGACAAATTCGAATTTGCGGATTTAAGTCTTAATTTTGCTATCAACATGATTAATAGCTTTAAGCGGTGGCTGGCATGTGTGTGCGATGAAAAATCCTGAAGGAGGTACGGACTTGTTTATATTAACTAAAACCCCTTTATATATATTATATTCCAGGTTGTAATTAAGAATAGACCCATGTCTTCCTGTGTGAGTAGTAGTCGAGGGGTAGGTAACTAATGAGTTATTTCACGTTAGTTGGGCAACATGCAATTTGTGTGTTTGCACTTGTTAGGTTCCCTAACTAGAGTCTGGAGGTGCTCTGTCAACTATCACTAGATTAGTGATAGGTGAATTAATAAAGAAGTCCCGGAATTTTAACCTCAGAGTCCGGAATGCGGGAGATTTCCAAATGTCCCGAGTTCCTAAAAATGAGAAAAATAAAACAGAGAATACCAATTAAATATCTAAAAACATTGTTTGTTATTTCAAAATAATTGCTTTTTACTGAATGCGTATGAAAGTATATATATACATATATATATACTACGGTACTTGTAACATTTTTATTTTTTCTATCGTCTGTCTGTCTGTTATAACTATATGTATTAAACTGTAGGTACCTACTAGAAATAATCAGAAATTTTGCTCGAATGTGAAACTTTCTCCAGAAATATTTTTCATAGACCTAAGTTTACTAAAAAGTACCCAAGACATCATTGCCAATAGGAAATATATTTCCAACATCATTTCTTTTATTGATTTCAGTCTTTACTCCTTTAAAACAAGGGCACCAACTGCTATAAAACGTACATAGCCTTAAGGTAAGTCGGTCGTCTACTTAACTGCTTGGCACTACGTATCGCAGTTTTCAGAGCATTAGCGACACACGGCCGGAGTTCATTATGAACCAAGGTACGTGGTATAAAAGTAAAATACTACCCACTTTTTCTTCACCATTTATTTTTGTGAAAGTTGTGGGGGCTTTATTATTTTAGTCTTATGGTTTAGGTTAGCTACGCACTGCAAGAAATCGTCATTAATATTGGGATAATTTCAGACGGGACTGTACACATAATAATATCATATCTTTATCTGAGTAATAACAGCCTGTCGCTCTGTGGACGTGACTACCGAAATAAGGAGCTCCCCATAGACAACTCTAACAGACAGTCTTGAGGGGAGCGCTATTCACAGCGACTCATACCATGTAATAAACGATACAAATAAACGTAATCGCCAAATGCCGCAAAACACATTGTACAAAGTAAAATGTATCATGAAAACCGACACAATTTCGGCTTCTCCGTAGTCGGTTTAAAGTAAAATACCATTTAATTTTCACGGAAAATGGAACAATGCCACTAACCTTACACTGTGGGTTGTGTAATCATATCAACATGAACATACAACACTCTTTACAACAACCGCCATTGATACGGACAGGGTCATTAACTGGCTATATGTAAACCTAGGAGTACTTCCATACAATTTAAACGAAGCTCACATAACGTATGTATATGTGAAATAATAGACAAATATCTACATAGAGACTGCTCCGGCTATTTCTCGTCCAAAACAAAGGACTGCCACCGACAAACAAAAACGTGATTTACGGGAGTGTGAAATGAAGGTACCCTTACGAACCTCTAAATTATTATGATATGGCGATAATAAAGTACTATTTTTGGCTTTGAGAACAACCAACTCAAAAATAAATTCTGTCAGTCTCTCATTCTGTATTAACTTAACAAATTTAAACGACTTTATGTTGTTTAAGTTTGTTCAAGTAAATAGGATTAGATCGAAACGCCTTTAAAACTAAGCAAGCGAAGTAATCGATATGGCTGACAGTATTTGTCGATAAACCTTAGGAGGCTGTTCACGTACGTTCCTTCCACATCATTTACCTGCGACCCTACACCTCATCATTTCAGCCAAAAAGACGTCCACTGCTGGACATAGGCCTCCCCCAGGCATTTTTGGGGGGGTTTGCCATAATCGCCACGCTTGGCAGGCGGGTTGGCGATCGCAGTATGGTTGTTACAAAGGCACAGAGAACGCTGCTGCCCATTCTCTGGTAAGTCCCTTAGTCGCCTCTTACGACACCCACGGGAAGATATGGGATGGTGCTATTCTTTACGTCCGACACCATACGGACCCTACACCTGCTGACAGATAAACAAACGATTCGATAACAGATTTTATTTTGTTTGAGAAAATATTACGATTTATGTGCCAATAAAATAGATTCGGTAGCGCGTAGTGTTAGTTGTATAGCTTTTTCATTAGAGAGCATTAATCAAACTGACAATGAGAAAATGTTGTTTATTATCCGTAGGTTAGTTAGTTTAGAGAAATAAAAGCTAGCGTTTAACAATTACTTAATTATAATGCCATTTCCCGTTTCCAAGGATATCTTGTTACAGTTTCTCGCTAATTGTCTTAAAAGGGTTCCAGGAAAGTAACGTTGCTCGAAATACGTTCGGTCAGAGCGTCCGTGAGAACGTAACAAGGTGCACACGATCACACGACGACGCGGCGACGCTCCGTTGGGTAGCGCACGTAATGACCCATTACCTTTTACTTTTATTTCTTTATTATCCCAATTTAACTGCTGTTATCAACATTTATGTCACCAGCAGGCGTCCAGAACAGTAAATACTTGCGCATCGCTCACCAGTTTAACGTGTCAGTCAAAAGACAATATCTATAATATTTTTATTCTCCATATATTAAACTGCGTATGTTATTGATGTACCTGTAATAAAATTTTATGGATGAACTAAGTTGACAATTTTTTAACAGAATAATATATTCTGTTGGCTATCTGCAAAGCTCAGCGATTCATTGGCGAGTGCTCCATTTTCTAAATGAAATTGAATTTATAATTGATATAAAACGAGTCGCTCTCGTAATGTTAGAGTTTGCCGCCTGATCCTTTCCTGGAGGGTGTATTACTTTCGTGAAGTGGACGCCTAGACGGTTTGACGACAACAATTGCGGTCTTCACTCAGATAAAGGCCACAATGGCTGCTAAAGAAGACCTTGGAAATTGGTTCGGCTCTTTCGCTTTTATTTTTCGCTTACCTTTGTATACAATTTCGTCGACCCATCGCTTTGAATTAATTTCACGCCAGGGCGGTCGTTTGTATTTCTTTTGTTTCCAAGGTGGGGACGCTTTTGGTCCCAGTTAAAGATATATTTGGCCCGTTAGCACATTGCGACAACTTTGAAGCCGGCTATTTATTTACTTGTCTCAATAGATGCCGCCGCGGCTCGTATTTCAGATTTAATCAAGTCTGACAGCATGATTAACGTCACCTTTTCCATTCGTTGAGCTATCAATGAAAATGCCGAGGCCCCGATTTCTGCTTTTTACTTAGTTAAGTAACTGTTTTTAGCGAAACCTTATTTTGTTGCTTTTATTCCGTCCCAAAAGACTAACACGTTGATTAATGTTGCAAATTGGAGTAGTTAGTTGCAAACTATGTTTAAACATAGTAATAATAAGAAGCATCTGGTTTAATTGCGCACTTGTGTGAATAATTACGTGGTTCGTTCATCTCGATCGCGGCTGACTTATGGGGTAAAGTTGTTCAGGCATTGCGGGTTGCCTCTGACACCTGGCAGTAATTAGGTTCAAATTTATTGCTTTTCCTTGCACCTTCCGTCGTCACACAATATAAATCATTTTCGTTAGTTCTCTGACAGAGGAGTGGCAACGTGTATTTTATGAAAATTTAATTTCGGTCGGATTGAAATATACCTTTTTGAACAGCTGCGGCTTTGTACTCGAATAACGTAATTTATTGTACAATAAACTATCAGCATTATCAAAACAACACGCCTGAAACCCCCGCAGGGTTTGACAAAGATGGACTTAATAGTACACACTACACCCCATTTCGCAAGTTATGTTTAAGTCCGATGCATTAAGAGACTAACATTGCCACCAACAGGGCACAAATCCAGACTCCGTGACTGCTATTGAAATATTCCTGATAATAAACCCAAAGTAAGGCAAATTGTAAATTAACCCGACCAGGGAATTGAGGGACCTCTTGCTTAGCAGTTGCGAATGCAATCACTAGAGTCTAGTCCACTAGACCAACGAGGCTGTCTAATCTATAGCAGCCCTTATTCATATCGCTTACCAAAAAGCTGACTGACCATAGTCTAAAATTTGTGACTAAAATCTAACAGAAAAGTAACTCCATTACGGTAATGGAAAACAGTGGGCTCTCACGTTGCTAGATTTTTTTTTGCTTTAGACCGATGCCGCAGTGCAGTTACAGGAATACATGTATCAAAGCTCTCTTTCATTGGGATACGCGGTGCTCCCAGCTGCTGCATCCCAGGAAATATCGGCTTTTATTAACATTACACCGTACCACAAATTATGAATTGAAACCGACTGCTCGCTAGCTTTTACAGTAATCACGCTTAAAATAATATTTATGAGATGGCTACTCTGATACCGGCTCACCGATTAGAGGGGAAATAATATATATTTTCTGCACTAACCTTAATTGTATTGTGACTGACTTGTTGGTTTAGTGGTCGCAAGTGCGACTGCTGAGCATGAGGTCTTGGGTTCGATCCCCGGGTCGGCCAAAAAGTGCTATTGGGTTTTTCATTAGAAATTTCCCAGTAGTAGCCCGGAGTTCGGAAGTTGGTGGTATATACCCCCGTGCCTCGGAAAGCACGTTAAGCCGTTGGTCCTGCGCCTGATCTCTCTCCGGTCGTGTCGGATTGCCGTCCCATCGGACTAGGAGAGGAAAGGGTACAGAGAGTGCACCTTGTGCCTGCGCACACACTTGTGCACTATAAAGCGTAAGTTGTGGAAGCTTGTAATTAGCAAATGAAACTACTTAAGCATGATATTTATAATTCTTATTAGTCTGTAAGCTTTCTTTAAAAATTAAATAAATAAAATTAAATAAATAATATTTCCCGCGCAGATGGCTAATCTCCGCTGGGATTGGCCGCCGGGGCCGAAAAACGGTCAGGAGGACTATTACATGAGACTTGACCATAACTGGCGGAATGTATGTACTGTTAGTTACTCCTCTGCCTAACCCTTCGGGGATTACAAGGCGTGATGTTATGTTGTGTTGTGATGATCTTAATTGTGGCCCTGTGGAGGTAGGAAGGGTGAGCAATTTAGCAATTTATTCTTTAAAGAACGTCCAACTAATGCAGTTTTCCGTGTTTCCCGCGCAATAAAACCTTTCTTTTATTACGTGTTTACAAACATATGCAGTGTTCCTGTACGACCGCGTGGAAATTAAGTTTCACCGTGGAAACGAGTCGGCGTTGTACATATACGAGTACATAAACTAGCCGTGTTTCACTTCACAGTTTAATATGAAAATATTAAGTGAAAAATTTAATTTACAGCCATCAGGCGGTTAGTCGGCTTTTTCGATTTTCACTGAGCTTTTTTATACTTAATTCAAATTGACATCACGCATATAAAAAACCACTATTACCAGACCATCGTTTACATCGAATATAATAATAAAAAAGGACATTTCCGAGTGTTTCGTAACGCTATTACGTATTCATCATCATCATTTCAGCCAAAAGACGTCCACTGCTGGACATAGGCTTCCCCCAGGCGTCGTCACATTGACCGGTCCCGTGCGTCTCTCATCCAGCGGGTTCCTGCAACCTTGACCAGGTCATCGGTCCACCTAGTGGGAGGCCTTCCAACGCAACGTCTTCCGGTTCGCGGTCGCCATTCGAGAACGTTTCGGCCCCATCGGCCATCTGTTCTGCGAGCAATGTGCCCTGCCCATTGCCACTTAAGTCTGGCGATTCTTCGGGCTACCTACGTCGGTAACCTTGGTTCTCATGCGGATGTCCTCATTTCTGATTCGATCACGCAAGGAAACTCCGAGCATAGCCCTCTCCATTGCCCTTTGGGTGACTTTGAGCTTTCTGATAAGGCCCATTGTGAGCGACCACGTTTCGGTCCCGTATGTAATCACTGGCAACACACACTGGTCATAGACTTTCGTCTTGAGACACTGGGGTAAGTTGGACGAGAAGATACCGCGCAGCTTCCCGAACGCTGCCCAGCCGAGTCGGATTCGACGATTGACCTCTTTCTCGAAGTTAGATCTACCCAACTGGACCGTTTGTCCCAGGTAGACATAATCGTCCACAACTTCGAGCGTAGAGTCTCCGATCTTGATAGGAGTGGGTGTTACATGAACATTCGACATAACCTTGGTTTTGTCCATGTTCATTTTAAGACCCACTCTTTCGAAAGCTCTACTGAGGTCATCGAGCATTTTACTGAGGTCTTCCATGGTCTCAGCCATGACCACTATATCGTCGGCAAACCGAAGGTGAGTGATGTACTCGCCGTTGACATTGATGCCAAGTCCTTTCCAATCCAGAACCTTGAAGACATCCTCCAATGCAGCGGTGAACAGTTTCGGAGATATGACGTCTCCCTGTCTCACACCGCGCTGCAGAAGGATAGGTTCCGTGGTCTGGTCCTGAAGTCGGACTGACATGGTGGCGTTTTTGTACAAACACTTCAACACCTCGATGTACCGGTAGTCGATTTGGCACCGTTGGAGAGACTGCAGTACAGCCCAAGTCTCGATCGAATCGAAGGCTTTCTCGTAGTCCACAAACGACTTTGTAATTACGTATTAGAAAGGCACAATAATAATTCCACGTCCTCGTAATTTGATTTGTGTATAATCAATAAGTGATTCATAGAATACCGTAAGACTTGTCCTTCTATACTTAATTAATAATAAGGCCGTTTTCCTTGAACCTAATCAATGAAATATTGTGCGCAGGTATAAGATACGAATGAGATTAATTGTTTGTAATGCCGACATATATGTATACTGGTATCTTTAGTCGTAGACTGAACTTGAGACAGATTTGACACGACTACTTTCCACCATACCTATTAGACAAATAGACATTAACATAGAATCTACAGTTTATTTAAAATTTCACATAAACACTTACTTTTCAATATAAAATTGCGTTATAGACATATTAAATATTGAGCAGCATTGGTTTGTCAAGGATGGCTGGTGTAGGAGATATAAAAATATATACGGAGGAAGTACCATTTTCGAAGATCCGTCAATTGCGGCCAAGTCTAGGATTGATTTGGTGTGCGACGTCTCCCTATTGTCATGACAACGACAGTCCACCCAAATTTAAAAATGCCTTGAGTCGAGTCGAGACCATAAAAATATGGATGTTAGAATCTATTAATTAAATGTTTCGTCAGAGTGGCCGAGAGTCGTGCATATGTAGAGTCGTGGAGTGATTGGCACAGCTACGGTCGAACCCGCACTTACGGGCAATGGCATTCACTCCGGGAATGTTTCGAATATCCGAACGTTCACTTTTTGGTCCTTTTTACAGTGAATGCCGCATATAGTCACTCAAACTAGCCTACAGCGACTGGTGAATGCAATTTTTGTTTTTAAGGACGTTGCATAGTTTACATTTCTACGCTTGTTATGAAAAGAGATAAGGTTTGCAAGTTTGGATGTAAGCGGTTACCTTCGGAATCACTGAACCGATTCCGAAACTTTTTACTAATGGGAGAAATTGGGGTTATGGAAGGAATTGGCGGAGGCAATTGCCCAGCAATGGGTAGTATCCAGGCTAATTCCCTTACTTTATCCCAAAGTGTCACACATTCTCGTTCAATGTTCCTGTGGGACTTCCGACTATAACAACAGCAAAGCTATTACTTAAACCTATGTATAATATCTCACTCCTTAACCTCCACTCTTTTTCTGATTTGCACCAAAGAAAAGTTTACTCTTCATAAATTCAAAAGACATTGAACATAATATAGGCTCACTTTGTTAGACGACAGTGATGAAACAAAATACCCCCAGCACATCTCTAGTGGGCTGACACAAGCAAACCAAAAAGGTTTTTAACCGAGAGTGGATGTTGTTCACCTGCTTGCATAATATTAAGTAATCGCCCACTCTTGGCCTACAGTAACAACGAAAGGCCACGCAATATTGTTCTAATACAAAAATAATCTTTAAGGATCATGCTTTTAAGAGGTAGTTGGAGCATTTTGACACCCACGGAAAATTGTGGGGGGTCCATTTTTCCCTAGGATCATAGAAATCGACACGACCCATACCTATTGGTTCCATTCGTTCCATTTCTCCCGTGCTTTGCTTGACGTACTTATGCTTCAATAAGTGAACAAATTCCGTATTTATTGTAGACGATCAACAAAATACCATAAATTACTTACGTTGGAAATTACCACAAAATTGCAAACGCACCCGCGTTTGCAATTTATTATATCAACACTAAGCAGTAAAAATATGTTGAGTGGTGTTTGCGTATCAATTATGTGAGATTTCAAAACTATGAGTATACTTTTACACATAACACAACATCACGCCTGTAATCCCCGAAGGGTTAGGCAGAGGTGTACCTAATAGTACACCCACTTTTAGACACACACATTACATCACACACACACACACACACAACACACACACACACACAACACACACATCACATCACACACATCACATCATCATCATCACATTTAGTATAATTTTATTTTAATTTAAATTGGCCTATGTCCAGCAGTGGACGTTTTCCGGCTGAAATGATGACAATAATAATTTTATTTTAAAGGTGCATAAAGGTGTTTTTAAATTGCTTTGCAATTATTCAAATAGCTTACGTAGAGTCAAAGCAAGCTCAACATACCCTCACAAAACAGGGGACCTACATGTAGGCAACAATAATTAATTCTTGAATACTAATGTAACGGTTCCCTACTACCCTTACCGAGATCAAATATTCAATAGATTAATTTTACGGGCCTAGACTTATCTAGAGCCTGAAGGTACAAGATTAAATTCGTTCAAAATGTATAAGGTTTTCATTGAAGAATTTTTGAGTTAATAAATACGCTACCTAGGAACAAGGAGGAATATCTTATCGGCGGCGTGTCTAGAATATTCGACATCAGTTTCAGGATTATGCCCCGGTTACATGAAGCTGCTTTTTGAAACTAGGATAGCAATATGGTGCTGGTATATAAGATGCACGAGATATAATCTAGGTAATAACGCGATCTTAGTAACAGATGGGTATCATCATCATTTCAGCCAAAAGACGTCCACTGCTGGACATAGGCCTGGTGTCGCCATATTGACCGGTCCCGTGCATCTCGCATCCAATAGGTGCCAACCTTCACCAGATCATTTTTATTTATTACCTTTGAGTAAGAACCGTGTCTAAATAATAATTTATTTATTTATTTATTTATTTATTTACACATACATTTGTTGTGACAGGTAAGACCCAAGTTAACAAAAGTAGTCATTAATTACAGTCCCAAATAACACAGTTATACAGTGGACAACATACTTAGTGTCTCCCTCTGGAATTCCACACACACACACACACACACAGACACACACACACCACACACACATAGACACTCGGGTACATTTTCAGGTTAAGCCACGCTTGAGTAGGTTGGTCCTTGGATGGGTGACCACCCATTACATACCCAGTTTCCTCCGTGCTGCCGAAAGCATGTTAAACCGTTGGTATAACCGGCTGTGATTGATAGATCTTTGACAGTCGTAACAGGTAGTAAGGAACCTGGTTTTTCCATCAGGGATTTCTCAGTCATGGAGTTCGAATTTGTGCCCAGTTAAGGTGGAGACACTGTTGTTGTGTTAACTGTCAAGATTGAGTATTTCATCAAAAGGTCATTCTTGAGAGTTACATGAACTTGGAGGGTTGTAATGATGATTTTGATGATTATAATTCTGTAACTGCATACGTCTTACACCCGCAAATCATATTTTCACTAACATACAACCTAGCACTGACCTGCAAATCGCTAAAAACGTAAGAAAATTTGAATTTCGCGGGCTACCCTGGAACATCAACTTTAATGACAATAAGCTCGCCTCCTATTACGTGGTTCTTACACGTATCTGACGAGGTTACATATAAGGGTACATCTCGCCATTTTATTTTTATTTTTGGAGTATTGGAAAACAGCAAATGACTCCTCCCGCTCTGGGCAGAACGGTAGGGAGTGTCAGACTTCTACTGACTAAAAACCACCCACGTTCCTTCTTAGCCCTTCCTTCCTTCTTGCCGAGGCCGCGGTATCTTTTGCGAACAACTCGCAGCCCCGACAGGGTACACCTCTGCTTAACCCTTCGTGTATAACACGCGTGATGTTATACAATTATTAGCCTACTACATAAGCTTCAAAAAGTACGCTCGTGTAACCAGGGCATTAATCCGTCTACTGAGTGAGAGTTCCATAGATATTGATCAAAGCTCTTCGCTATTAAGCCGTTTATACCGACACGACTATCAATACAATGACTGAGGAAACCGTTTTCTTTGAGGAAACTCTTGCGAGGAGTAAACACTGGAGATTAATATTGTGTATTTATGTTTTTCTTATTGTGTGGAGTATTTATTTTAGGATTACGAGTGTAACAATATAAGCGAATGTATTGTACTTAAGTAGGTAGTCGTTTTTATGTTTAATACATGGTTATAACCAGCGGAAAAAAGAGGAAGTTTTCAATTTGACACGCCATTATTATAGCTAGCCCATATTATCCCATTGCTTGACAAAGACCTCCCTCCATTTCGTCCAGCGGTCATGATTCCGTGGCCACATTTATATTTTTTGTTTGTCATACAAACCCGGTGCCAGTGTTTTCAATATCGGCACTAACCCATGCATGCATACATAAACTTTCTTTTCTTTTCTTTTTTTAAAAAAACGTTGCCCCACACTAGGATTTTCTCCTGTATCGTGGGTGCGTTCACAAACATTTAAACTCACATACACAGATACCCAGACCCGGAACAACTATCGAAACTCACGCCTTTATCCCATAGGGGTAGGCAGAAACCACAGAATGATACCTGCTACGATTTTAACGTACTTCTTTTGTATCGTCTACGGTCATACAAGCAAGCTGGTTGAGAGTACTACGGACCTGACCTTTTTGAAGGACTTATTTCAACAATAACGTCAGTGAATGTCCTTCTAAGGCGACCCCTCTCTGGGCTGCGGGCTGTTGGGCTGCGGGTTGTTACAGGGCTGCAGGTTGTTCGAAAGAGATACCGCCGCCTCGACACAAAGGGCTAAGAAGGAACATGGGTGGTTTTTAGTCAGTAGAAGTCTGACACTCCCTACCGCTCTGCCCAGGGCGGAAGGAGTCATTTGATGATTTCCCAGACTCCAAAAAAAATATGGCGATCCTACCCAAAGTTGCCATTTACATCTGTCTTGTATCATTTTGATAGTTGCCCTCTAACCATTCCATCATCTCTACATGACCAAACAATCCAAGCATACTCTTTTCAACTTGTTGTCATTATTATTTCTTACTAGCTTTTGCCAGCGGCTTCGCCCGCGTGAAAATGACGATTTTCCATACAAACTTTCATCCCCTATTTAACTCCCTTAGGGGTTGAATTTTGAAAAATCCTTCCTTGTTCCTTGTCTACATTATGAAGGGAACCTCTGTGCAAAATTTCAGCTCTCTAGGTCCAAGGGTTTGGGCAGGGCGTTGATGAGTCAGTCAGTCAGTCAGTCAGAACTTCTCTCTTTATTTATATAGATTAAAGATTAATTAATTAATAGCACTAACCCATGTGAGGTTTATTCCCATCCGCCCTACAGGTGTGCTCGGAAACTGGCGGTGGATGCACCTGTGAACGTCTTAGTTGTTCAATAACTTTTCCTAAGTAAAGGCTCTAAAAAGTGTACAGTGGTCCCATTTAATAGTCATCAGTCTCCCACATACATTTTGTACGCACATCGACCAATAGCATAATGGATCCGGATATTTCGCCAGTTTTGTTTTACGTGCCATGTAATATGGGGCGAGTATTTTGCGCTCAATCAGGCACAAATCCAGATCCAGGCTGCTACTGAGTAATTCCTGATGGACAAACTCAGTGACACTTTGTCCGACTCGGGAATCGAACTCATGCTCAGCAGGTGCGCTTGCGACCACTATAATAGATCAACCATAAGCAGTCCTTGTATATTAAGTTGAGAATATCTCTTTAAGACGTCGAAAATCGATACAGTAGGCAGTATAGGCGCTAATCCCCTTACAAATTGACACTTGTTCAGAATTCGTAGAAAGAAAGCTTTAACTACATAGTCATGATCCTAGATTCCATTGGGTTTTATTTTTTACCTAATTATATACAGTAGGTCCATAATTAGACCCCTGCTAGACGTTAACATGTAAAATGCCACTCATTATCAAAGTCAATACCCTCTTCGACATTGAAATAGAAACGTAATCAGATGGCAATGGTCCCATCGCTGGGACACGGGCCACCTATCTATGAAAAGGCTACTACATCCACGTGGGCGCGGGGTGGGCTGGCACAATACTTTTACCCGACTGCGGCGAAGCCCAAAAGGAGGGTTATGTATTTGACGTGTATCTATGTATTACGTCTGTCTCTTTGTTCCCTCATAACTCCTAAACGGATGAACGGATTTGAATAAAATAAACGTCGTTAGATTTGTCTTGATGGCGCGAGTGTCACTGGCTACAGTAAAAAACACAGTAAAGTTGCGGATTTTGGGGGCCATATCGCGGAGATTAAAAAAAACCGGTACCATCGAGTAGGGTATCAAAATGAAGGCTTTTAAGAGGAGATGACAAAAATATATTACACTTACATGTTTTCAAGAAATTCAAAGTGAGAAATCCTATAAACAAACACAAAAGTTAAATCATCTGCGATGAATTTTACGCGACCAACGAAAGAACAAACACAAAAGAACTAAAAAGTAAAAATAAAAAAAAAGTTGTTAAAAAACTAAAAAACCCGACTGAAAAAACTGAAAAGCAAAAAAACAAGCACATTTTAAATTAATCAAACTTGGAAGCAGGCGGGGTTCATTAGAATATTAAATTATGAAATGAAAATAGAATGGACCCCGCCTGTGTTTAATTTAAAATGTGCTTGTTTTTTTGCTTTTCAGTTTTTTCAGTCGGGTTTTTTAGTTTTTAACTACTTTTTTTTTAAGTCTTTGTTTCTATGACTTGCTGATATTTCTACGATTATTTCCTTCCACCTAGTATACATTTTAAAGTGTGTAAAACACCCTGCATGTAGCCGAGAGGCACTTGTTCTTCCCTACATTGCGATCATTGTTTTTTTCTGGAGTCTCAACTGGGACCCAACATACGGAGATATTGAAAGTCATAGATACTGTTACACGGTTTTTTTTTAATACAAGTTTTAAATTTCACATATTATTTTCTCATAATCACACCCATTAGCACAATATTATGGGTGCATGCGTTACATTGAGCGCCGTCATAAACAGTGAATTTTCGCACCAGAGAAAATTGCGTTTTAGTTCAAGTGTTTCAAATATTTTTTTCGAAATCAAGTATCCTTTTTTTTTTTTTTTTTTTTGGTGGGTGGAAAATCATCGAATAACCCCCCCCGCTCTTGGGCAGAGCGAAGGGGAGTGTCAGACTTCTACTGACTAAAAACCAACCCATGTTCCCTCTTCCTCGCCCTTGTGTCGGAGCCGCGGTAACTTTTCGATATCCGCAGCCCCGACGGGCGTCGGCCCTTGCGGGCCCCTCCTTGCTGACATCTCTTTGAGGCGCGCGTGGAACACGTACGCGCCGCCGACACGGTCTGTTGCCGTCATGACGACGGCCGGACGGCGAGCTAGCCCGTTACTCACCGTCCACAGGCCCGCGTCTACGGTGGCCGGAGGTCATCGCGTGACCCCCGACGCCCGGAGCGCCTTCCGCGGCGGCTGGGACGTTGAGAGGTTCTCTCCCTCTCTCGTTCCGCCACCTCCTTCGCTAGCATCACTGCTTCGCAGAAGGAGGCGACGGCGTCCCATTCCTCCTCGCTCCGGACCATGGCTTGCACCAGGGCCGGACGCGAGAGGTCACCGCCGCCGATCGCCGCTACGAGAACACGGCGGGGCTCCGCCCAAGCAGGGCACACCTCCACAGTGTGCTCCACCGTGTCCTCCGAAATCAAGTATCCTTTCGTAATAATCAACAATAAAGTGGATGCTCTTGTAATAAAATGTAATAATCTTCGAGTTACGAGCACATTTCTCAGAAAATCTTATTAGATATTAATCAGAGGCTATTGTAAAGATATTAGCGAAGGTACGGACTAAGGAACAAGTTTTTCATTTTATTAAATGACTTGAGGGAATCTTTTCAACAATTTCCAGTTTTAATCCTTATTTTATTTTTCAATTTTCTTTGATTGTTTAAAATTTACTATTGAGTGAACATTATCGCTTTAGGGTCTTTGGCCTGATCATAATATTTTGACTTTGATGCCTTTATTTTACTTAACATGATTTTGTTTGTTTCACCTGTAACTAAAAGTATGTAAACATTTTTTAGAAGTATTTTTTTTCCACTTCCCGTTTCGGATTGAGCTCATATACTCAACGTTCAGGTTAGCTAAGTAACGTCATTATACTCAACGTTTTCTTTAGATTTTTTGAAACCCTTATTATTGAGCTTATTATTTTCATATCGCTGACCATACGTACTCGACAATTACCGAACTACTAATACCTACTGTATTGTTAGTACTAAGGTCGTGTTGACGGCGCGTTCATGTTCCACGTGTGTCTCAAAGAGATGTCGGCAACTTTGCAGGGGCCCGGATAGGGGCTGATACCGCGGCCCCGGACACAAAGGGTTATGAAGGAACATGGGTGGTTTTTAGTCAGTAGAAGTCTGACACTCCATTCCGCTTCGCCCAGAGTGGGAGGAGTCATTTGATGATTATACACCCTCAAAAAAAAAAGTACTAATTAAGTTCCAGAATCTGAAATAAAACCATGCAGGTATCTGGTATACGTAACCTACACCACAGGCAATTCTCACTCAGCATCTCGCAACGATAATACGAGAAATCGATTGGAAACCCATACCGGAATATTCCATTACCCCCAGCAGGCTACAACGGTCCTTTTACATTTCCAATCAGAGCTCCTGTGTGCACTACACGAAATCGGGTGCTAATAGGTCGGTTGTCTGTAAACCGAGATTTACTGGTGAATTTTACGTAGCCATTTGCATAGTTGTAAATAACGTAGTGTCGGCCCCGCTTATTTAGACGTTATAAACTGATTATACACTCGATAACGCTACGCCACATGTAAATGTATGACCGTAATGTCTATAACTTCTGATATAAATGGCTATAATTTATTATTAGACGTTTATGTATGCTTTAATTATAGTGGTTGTGGTTTTTTCTTGTATGTATAGACGAAAAGTGGTATGTTTCATGGATGTGTGTTGCTTTTAATTAGGTTTGATTGTGTTTTGAAAAGTTTTAGTTTCTATTTTATAACCTAAAAAGGAATTTAAAATAAGTACGAATAGTCAAAAGCATTTTTTCATGCACCGTTAAAGGTACCATTTGGTTACATGCTACAAATATATACATAGCCCCGGCGGGCTTGCAAATATTTCATATTGTAGCAAACATACTATGTTTACTGCAATATAAAACACATATTTCAATACGTTCACCTGAAAATATTGGAATATGTTCTCCAGGTATGTTTTAGTAGTTGCATGTATTATAAAAATGTATTATTACGGGTACTACGTATTGTAATATTCCGTGAAATACCAGTATTTTCGTCAAAATGATTACGTTGTGTTTTCATTACCGGGAGCATTTTTTATTTTTATTTGTGTGCTCGGCGTTGTTTACTCTGCCTCTCGACCTATAAAGTGGAGAGAATCGAGTGAATGCGCAATTTTCCATGATTGAGAATTTAAATTTGTTATGGCATGCTGATGAATTGGTTTCACAATGATTGTGTGCTGACCGGTCGCCGCTTTGTTTTGTGATGCAGTCTGATAACTGGGCTGATGACTTTCTGACGTCATACCATACGTTTAGGAGACTCAAGTGTGTCATTTAAAACCATAAGTTAATCTCTATAATGGTTAATAGTTTAACCATGTTAATGCATACGTGCTTTGTGTGATTATAGTTAGCAAATTGGTAAATTATTTACAATTTCAATTTTAAATAATTTTGTGCACTTGTGACACAAATATTATTTTCGGTAAAATATTTCCAAACTGTTATTTAATTAGTGTTGACGTTACGATGACTGTATCTGAAAACGATATCTGTTTAACACAACTGTTAATGCAAATATCCTGTAAACAGCCCAATATTTTGCACCAAAAAACAAAACACCAACCAAATGATTACAGAGAGTGCCCAATAAAATTGCTAATGTTATTCCGTATCAAGTCAGCGACATTCGCAAAGTGATCGATAGGAACTATCTAGGTAAGCCTGTGTTCGCGGACTCGCGGGTTAGTTTGACAAGCCAAACGGGCGTGGGTCGCGAAGTCGACGAGACCTCATCAATAAATCACAGGGACCCCTTAAACTGGGAGACTGTGACTGCATTTTATCTGTCACTTGTCACTGGCGACTAGCTCGACAAATTGATGATTCGCAAACGGATTCGCTGGCGCATCGTTAGTGGGTTGAAAATGATTGTTTAGAATGGATTGTACATTTTGTAATGTAGGTTACAGAATCAAACCTTATTATGCTAATAAAGTAGTGCTTAACAAGTGGTGAGATCGCCGAACTGCCAAGTCTTCGGTCTCAAATCCGTCCTTCCACGCTTGAATAAAATAACTCCGTGACATCGTCACCTATCCGTCCGGAAAAGACTTCTTATAAAAAGCAAAATATACTTTACAAAAGTTTAATGAAAAAGTTACGGGAAATCCTTACTTAACAATGGACGATGTAATGACTAAGAATTCCTGTAACAATTCTGAAACATCCACAAAAATTTGTTACAAAAATGTTGCTGTGTTGAACAGAGTATGAAAGGAAACTTGAGTAGCAACGAGTGTCTTCCGCCCAAGTTATGTAGTGTTTATGTCGCTTTCTACATTTATCCTGCAACTTTACAATCTTTCAAGACGCTAGTTTACTGCTAGGTATGTTTAAACTTAGATGGTGTAAGACCTTTTCTTAGTAAGAATGCTTTAAAGAAGAAGAGAATCAATTATTTCTTACCATCAATAACTTGATGAGATCTTTAATTATAAACTTGACCTGGGTATTTAATTAAAGTTCAATAAAACATTATAGCAATTTAAAATGATTAGTTAAATTAAAATAACTAAATTAACAATCTACTCCACTATCCTTACATATTATAAAACAAAGTCCTTCACCGCGTCTGTCTGTATGTTCGCGAAAAACTCAAAAACTACTGCACCGACTTTCATTATACTGTTTCAAGAATGGATAGAGTAGTCCTCGAAGAAGGTTTAAGTGTATAATATAATTCGACATCCACGCGGGCGAAGCCGCTGGCATCAGCTTGTAAAGAATAAAAGGCATCACAAAAATCCCTCCTCATAGCTAACAGTTGGTAAAACGTTAAAGAGGCTGGTGGTATTGCCACATTGTATGGCAACGCTAAGCCTCAGGTCAAGGATAAACCGAGTCCTTGGTCACGGCAAGCATCAACACTTACCTACACAACGTTACCATCACAATGATAGGTCATCATACATTTTAAAAACACAAATAAAATAGTATTCAAGTGTTGCTTCGTCAGACATGTGGCAATTGATTTTTATTTATATAGATTAACTAGCTGATGCCCGCGGCTTCGCCAGCGTGGAAACCTTCCTCGAGAACCACTCTATCCATTGGAGAAGACAGCATGAAAATCGGTGTAGTAGTTTTCGAGTTTTTCGCGAACAGAATGACAGACGCGGTGAAGGACTTCCTTTAATAATATTTAATGATGAATCATTCACATCATATTACGTCTGTAAACCCGGAGGGGTTAGGCAGACGTGTAACTAATTTACCAGTCATATGGTTAGTCCCATGTAATAGCCCGCGAGCCTATTTCTAGGCACAAATCCAGACTCCATGACTGCTATTGAGAAATTCCAGATTGAAAAACCCAACAACACTTTGCCCGGCCTGGGAATTGAACCCAGGACATCATAGTCAGCAGTCCTGCTTTCGACCACTAGACTAACGAGGCAATCAATAAATCATTAAGACATTATAATGATTCTCAGAGGCATCTCTTATCGTACAGTTTGTTATTATTGTATCAAAAGGTTCCTCTTGACATACTTTACAACACAGTGGAAAAATTCAATGTCCGCAAATATTCGGTTTTCTTAACACCCAAGGCTGCAACTGATAAATTCTGTTTGATAAATATTAGCTCAGTCACTCAGATAAACGGAAGTTTTAAGATTAATCACGCTGCCTTCTATCAATATTTTAATACTCATCTATCAACACTTTTGAAGTATGATCTGATTTAAGAGGCACCATTTTTGTTTTATTTAACCTCTCATTTTTCTTTTAAATAAAATTTTGTGCAGAATCAAGTGTTCAAGCTGAGAAAATATAAAGTACATCATCATAATCTGCCTGTCTTTTCCAACTATGTTGACTTCCAGTCTTACCGGATGGACCTCAATACAAGTACTTTACATGGAGCGACTACCTATTTGACTCTCCCAAACACAACCCCGTTACTGTGTGACACAATAAGACTCGCCAGACATTTGGTCTACTGACTGACTAAGCATCATGACTTCTTCTTCAACGTTTGGCCACCCAAAGCTGAGTGTAGTTCTCTTACAAATATATCCACTTTTGGCGGTTTTGAGTCCTATGTGGAGACTGGAGACTATGAATGCTTAACTTAGCTCGGACCTACCTCGGTATAGAAAATGATCCGTGTGGCTAGAAGAATTATAACTCAGTCACAGGACCCTAAAGAAACCACAGAACCAACTTCATCTAAGATTATAGGCACTAAATAAACAGAGATGAAAGTTTTGTACTGAACTATTACTGTCATCTCGATTTTAGCATGTGAATTTGTGCCCTGTAACAAAATACAAGAAAACTATACAACCGGTGACATGACAGCACAAGAAGACGCTTGTAAAACGCTTTCGTAATATTGTTTCCCCCGACACTCCTTAACTGACATCTGTATGAACTTTCTTCGCTTTGAGCACATATTCGGTGTTATTCCTTTTGTGCTATTGTGAACTCATAAGATTTACGGGTTCATTCTCTGTTTCCTTGTGGATTCTTTTCAGCCAGTGATGCGACGCATTCATTGAAAGAATCGAAACGATATTTCACAGCCGACTAAGTCAACCTGATATTGTTATAAGTCATCTGTGTCCCACTGCTGAGCAAACACTTCATTTCTCTCCTTCCACTTATTGATATCCACCGCCCTCTATTGATGTCTTAAAGTAGGTGTTGAGTTCGTCCCGCCATGCGCCATCTCTTCGTGGACATGTTGAGTCATTTATGTTGAAGTGACCAAAGTGTCTAAATACTACTGAGGACCCAAAAAATCGGCTACTAAAGCGTTTAACGTGTCACCTACCTACTGGACCCAATTCATTTCCCACTCTCGCTTGCTTTAGGCACTTTCATATCAATTCAGCAAAAAATTGTTTTTAGAAATAGTTTATGATATCACAAATAGACACTTCAATTTTATTTATTTATTTATTTATTGATCACAAAATCCACAGCCCTTGAAGTTTTATCCTAAGATTACAAACTTAAAAACTTGTTTAAGTGTGTGTGTGTTGCTTGTACTTGTTTTAGATTTTATTTGTGAATAATACACAATCATACTCGTCATCACGTAGTTTTAAAAAAAAAGAAGAAGCGAACCAGAAACACGATAATGCTTATTAAATATTCTCCGAATGTCAGGTAGCAGTAACTATCCATACTTCCAAAAGAAAATGGCGAACACGATAGCCTGATACACTCCTCGATACTGCGGTGAAGTGTACTCCGTACGTAACGATAATGACCACCACTGTAATGGTGTTAGCTGGCAACATGCTCTGCATTATTTAGCTTATTAACTATTGAACTGTAGGAAAACACTGTGAAACCAACTGTAATGTTTATGAATTTGATAAAAAAAAAATTATTTTTAGGGTTTCATCATCATCATCATCAACAGCCTATTAATGTTCCCACTGCTGGGACACAGGCCTCCTCTCTTTGAGAGGGAATGGGCTATAATCTACCACGCGGGCCCAGTGCGGATTGGTAGATGTCACATGTCTTCGAATTTTTTGGTTCTAAGACATGCCGGTTTCCTCACGATGTTTTCCTTCACCGTTTTGAGAGCAGCGGTGATGAAATAAATTACACAAAGTAATGTGCCTGCCTGGGTTCGAACCCACGACCTACTGTTCGTAAGTCGGGGCCGCCACCACTGGGCCACCGCTGCTCTAGGGTTCCATACCTTAAAAGAAAAAATGGGACATTGTTCTCCGTCTTTCTGTCAAGACCCTTTTTCTCATCAACGCGTGGAGGTATCACGCTGAAATTCATATGAAATACTCAAGTCTAACTGTCCCTTGGAGCTGTGAAAAAATTAAACTTCTAAGCCAACGCAATCAAAAGATACAGCCGTTTATGCTGCAAATTTTCGACACTACAAGGGAACCAAAACCTACAGGGTACTTCCTGTGAACTCAGAATCTTGAAATTAGGTACCAAGCCGGTACCAAGCAACGTTTTATAGCACAATGAAAGGAAAAACTGCGAAAAGCATACATTTTTGTTACATAATTTAGAAAAAAAAAATACTTACTACTTTGTACGGAACCCTCGGTGCGTGAGTCCGAATTGCACATGGTCGGTTTTTTTCCTACAAGTCGCGAAACTACTGGTATAATGAAGACCTACGGTAACGCGGTGACTGTGCAAGGCTCGGAAGCAAATAAGTTTATTTAAGCACAATTTGCATGTTATTTACTTCTACTTTTCGTTGTGGACAGAATAAACTCTGAACTGAAGTTGTTACAAACAAATGCACTGAAATGGTCTCGCGACAATTATTTTGCCTAATTGTGTCTACCAAAGAGGCAATCTGGCAAATTAGGTAGCGGGAGCAGCTGCTGTTTCAATTCATCCCATTTTATGATACGGTTATTATTCTAATGTGACAATTGCATTTTTTAAAGTTACCATAACCTGTTTACTTACTTTTGAAAGCTTAGTTAATTGAATATACAATAACCAACTTTGTAAATAGGTCTTATTAACGCTCATTTTTTCTTTACAGTATAACGGAATTATTATAGATGATAATATTGATGATATTGTACTAGAATTCAGTACAGCAATAACAGTACACAATAGTACATTTTGATACAAGTGCGGAAAGTTTGTTATTGCATTCGAGGCAGATTGAACACCCGAGCCGTATGGCGAGGGTGTTCATGGGGTCGAGAAATGCAATAACAAATTCCCACGTGTATCAAACGACGTTTTTCAATACACTTTCAAAGAAATTAACTTAAAACGTTATGTGTTTTTGTCAACAAATTTAAATGATGAGACTATGATTTAATTTACTTTTTTTCCGCGGTTTGATTTCGCCAGGTTGAAAAACAAGCAAAGGTATAAAGCCGCCAAACAGCCTCACACGAAAAATATAAAATTCAAATATTTTTTAATTAAGAACACAAAAAAAATGTTTACTTGTTCATAAAAGTAAATAATTGTTTAAAATATTTACGTTTATTAGTAGTATTCTTTTTAAAAACACAATTTAAATATTCAAAAAATATTTACGCTGTAAAGACGCAGATCAAAATGACGAGATTAAAAAAAAAACACGCCTTCTCTATAATAGTCAGTGGTGTTTTTTTTTTAATTTCTTATGTTTTAATCGAATTACCGCTGCTATATGATTACAGCGTGCGGTAATAAGATTACAGCACGCTGTATTCTTATTACCGCACGCGTGCGAAATATGATGCATGTCGAACCTAATCGTAGTGCAATAAGAGCTAGTTTTCGAGGAAGTGTATTGAAAATAATATTACATAACGAAGATACCAGGAGGCCATGCTCGCTAAGGGCAACCGTAGCATTCGCATCCCTCCTAATTTGCGGAATAAACACCGTAGGCGCACCAAAACATAATCCAAGCACGAAATATATTGTGCGAAGTCCGTGAACACAAATAGCTGCAACGCAAACATAAATATAACTATAATTAGGACATTGCATGTGGTTTGCGAAAGGAATACGGCCTTAAAATTTTAAGTAACCACAACAAAAGATAGGTACTCTTAGTAGCAAAGGAAAATTTTAGTAAACCACTTTACTAAAACAATCTTTTGAGGCTTCTAATATCTAAATAAGAAAAGCTATTTACTTGTCAGTCAAAAGATTGATCCAATTATTATTTACTGACGTAATAGGCATATTAGGGAAGCCTCGAGTAAAAAGGCAGACTCTAATCAAAATCAAAAATATCTCTCTAATACTTTTACAATGCTTTCTCGCTCAGTTGGTATGGCAACGTGTTTGGGTTCTACAAAATGTGTAGGTAGTTTTAACAACAGTAAAAATGATACCTGAAATATCAGAACCTTTCATGTAAATTATAACAAAAGGCTTTGGCATCAAATGCTAATACTAGACCACTCCCAAACATCCCGTGGGTGGTTTTGTTACTAGCTATCTTGAAAATGTTTATCTGAGAACAATCCATTAAAACATAAAAAACCTATTAAGTTCATCAAAATAATTGGTTATTTTTCATATTCAACCCACTACTGCTATGCTACCGCAGACCGCAGCGCAGCGGGGTTGTGTGTAAAAGGGTCACTGATACAACTTTTGCATTACGAAATATGGGAAGAATCAATGTTTTGAACATTTTCCTCCAAATGGAAACTTATTTCTATCGCTGTGAAACGAGTTTTTGTAGTAGTTCACCGATATGATTGGTTACCCTGTTGGATCTAGACCGATAGAAAATTGTAAGTGAAATACGATAGGCCTTAAAAGCCAGCCAGGCTCCTAGGTTGCTTGATGTTTTGACAGAGAAATGAATCATGAGCTGCCTTGCCATTTCCTAACTATACTCGTATTGGAGTCGGTTTCCAGTCTAACCGGATGCAGTTCAATCCCAGTATTTTACATGGAGCGACTGTCTAACTGCCCTCCATAACCCAGTTAGTACTGGGTAATATGATACCCATTGATAAGACTGGTTGTCAGACTTTCCAGTCACTGACTACAGTTTACGACTGCCAAAAACATACAAATGACAGTCGGGAACTCGGGACCAACGGTTATTGTTAAAAAAAAACAACGGGTTACATTCCGGGAGTGCCGGCAGAAGTGAAAACTTGAACATTGACGTTGTGTATTTTTGAATATTTTGGTATGGTTTGGGAATAATTTCACACGAATTGCTTCATTTATCAGCATTAAAGTACCTACTATCATTGATGTGCTTAATTTTCACTTTTTGACATTTGACACACGCACATTCGCGCTTGCGCCCTGCGCCGTCTTAGGGCTCCCAAACATAAACACGATACGAAGTCGCGTCGTGGAAATCTACGACACGACGTCGTAACGTGTCGATGCACGATACGACGTCGTGACGTTAGAAACTCAAGATGCAATCCTGCGCAGTTGTCTTGTTACTTTAATGAACAAATTAACATTTATTTGGGTTCTAATTTCAAAAACATTTAAATATTTTTCAGACTGCGTCTTGAAACGACGCCGCATCGTTGTACGACGCGACGTCGTCGTATCGTGTTTATGTGTGGGAGGGAGCCCTTACGAATTACGATATTTTCGACGTGTCTATCACGATCACGTGACTCCTGACGCGAGTTTAACATTTTTTACCCATCCCAAAAAAGTGCGCAACGCCGCTAAAGAACTTTTCACAAAAAAAAAATTGCGGTTTGTTAGAAGAGGCAAGATTTATTCAAGAAATGAGAGTAAGCCCATTTTGAATAAAAAAAAAAAAAAGGCTTAACCACTATCGAAACAAACAGGAACTGTTCATCATCTGATGGGTAATGAATAGTATCATACTGAAATGAGCGTTTAAAAACCCTTTAATTTCACTGAATAAGTAAGTAAAGTAGGTGATAATACCAAACGTGTCTCATTAGAGGCTTTCACGAAGTTGCATTGTTCCATTCGTCAGCTTCATCAACGTTCACTGCATTATATTCACATATACGTCCCATAAGGGGTTGGCTTGCATGTATGCTTTTACGGTTGCACAACGACACGCTTTGCTTTTACAGGGCATGTTTAGCATAGTTGCAAGTCTACCTTACTGCCTCCTTCAGAGGCGGTAAGGTGGCGGGGTCTTGAGGGAGAGCGCCACAGTCGCGTAGATCCTCAAGGCAAGTCTGGTGTGTTCACCTTCACGTGGTTGCCACCCTGTTCTTGGTCTAATTCCATAAGAAATAGACGTAACAAAAACCACCAGGCGCTTTCCACCCTACCTCACCGCGACCATCTGTGACTGGATGGTGGTGGGCTTGGTTGCCACTCAAATCTTAACTGGCATCAGGCAGGTACAACCAGTCACCTGCGCTAGGACCTGCGTAGTTGAGCGCCGTAAGCGGGGATGAAGGAATCCTGGGGGGTTGAGCCGAACGGCGCTGGCGGTAATGTGTCCGCAAGGCAACACGCCCTCTTTGGTCCGGATTTCAAGCAAAACGGTGGCCCTACCCAATAGCCGGGGGTAGGGAAATGGCCATAGTGTCCCGTCAGAGGGACACGGCGAGGTGTGGGAGGTCCGCGGAGGTTGTCTTAGGATGGCCAAAGCGGTGGTGAAGGTCATGCTGACGGTGTAAGTGAGGGTTGATCAGTTCAGAAGGGATCAGTCAGTCCCCTATGCCAACCCGATCAAGCACCCGATGTCGCACTGTAAACTAGCCCCTCACACCTATATCTCGATGGTATTTCTAACGTTCGAGCTAGCTTGTAGCGAGACGTTCCCTGGTGCGGGCTCCAAGGAGGGTGGGAAGCCAAAGAGACGAATTCAATCACATTACACTATGGACAACGAACAATCTGACGCCACTAACACACACACACCCAACACACACACTGTCACAACAACCACTCACACACATACAACAACCACTAACACTAACACTCACACGACACACACACACATCGGAGCCAAGGCGAAAGCCAAAACTCCGAAGAGGGGTGCTCCAAGCACCTCTTCGGCCCCCGGGAGTTCGACTGCCAACGCGGCGAGCTCCTGTGCGGGCACCGGTCTGGCAACGGCGAATACCGCGGCTAAGACCAACAAGTCCCACAATAAGGGAAGGAAATCGGAGCTGCTTGGGACCAGTGCCGATCCTTCAGCACAGCCCCCCGCAAAGGTTAACGCCGGCGGACGGGGTCTGCTACCAACTCCTCCCCCGCCTACAGCTCCTCTAGTCGCCCCTCCCCCGGTGGCCGTCACTGGTCAGTCGGCGGAGCTCTGCACCCCCGACGACGTGTTTACGCGTAACTGGAAGGTGCAGAAGGGCAGGAACCAGGGCAGGAAGGGAGGTAACGCTCCGGCTCCACGTCGCCAAGGTGCGGACCCCGCAGTGCAAGCTGCTCCGGTCCCCCCAGCTAGTGGTAACCGGAAGAAGAACAGGCCGAGCAAGAGACAACGGCTAGCAGCAGCTCAAGCGAAGGGTGAGTCCCTTCAACCAACGCTGGCGAATGCCGCAGATCAGGTACAACCGACTGTAGGTAATGTCAACTTCTCCGCAGGCAAGCGGTTGCAGGCCGAGGACGGCAACAGCCGACCTGGACCCAGTCAACCACCGGCTGGCACGGCTGAAGGATCAGCTAAGGCGGCTACGGAGCGACCTGTTCGGAGTGATCAGGCCGCGGCCAAGCGGGCTCTCAACGAGACTTCATCACCTCGTGGGGAGCGCAAGCGGCCTCGGCTTGGTGAGTCCAAGCGGGTAGCTAACCGGAGCTACGCCCAAGCTACGGGTTCTGACCTCGACGTCGCAGTCACATGCGGCAAGACAGGCCAGATCAACAAGGAGGTGGCGGACCAGATCCTCGAAGCTCTTCAGAGGAAGATGCTCGCCGAAGCCTGTTCTCCTGACGCGGAGGAGTTACCGGTGCCCGTCTTCAACGCGAGGCCAGCGTTTGCCGAAGGGGCCCTCAGGCTGTGGTGTGACAGTGAGGTCACCCTAAATTGGCTCAAAGCGCTCATCGCCGAGATGCCGGGTCCCACTGGTGCTTCACTGGTGATCAGGAGGCAGGCGGACATTAGGCGCCGTATTCGTTGCGGCATACTCATCCCGGACGACCAGGGTGTGTTTACGGACCCGCAGAACATCGGGCGCCTTCTATGCCACCAGAATCGGTGGCTAGATATTAAAAAATGGACCATGCTGCAAGCGAAGAGGCAGGAGAAGGCTTGCTTCATGGTAGTTGGGATCCCAGAAGACCAGATCCCAACATTGATGGACGCCGGACGTAGACTCTCTTTCTGTGCCGGGAGGGTCTACGTGATGTTCCAAACTCCAAACGGCAAGTTTGTTAACGTCCCTCAAGAATGTCCGGCCGAAGAAGCTACCTCATCAGGGGTAACAAGGGTGGAAGCGGCAACTCCCTCCACGAGCACAACGGTGCCACCCATGGTTGAGCCTGCGGGAGCAGCGCCAGTGGCCCCAGCAGTCGCCGATGTGGAGACCGTCCTTTCGTCGGGTGGGGAGCTTGATGACAATTTATTGTCATCGGCTTCTGACCTGGAGGAGGGAGGTTTCGACGCCGGCTCTCTGTTTGCCGGGCTGCGGCTTGAGGGAGACGAGGAAGGATCGACCAGTGATGGCGTCCCCTTCGGCGACCTGTAAAGTCCTGCAGGCAAACCTCCACCATAGTCAGACCGCAACGGCTCAGCTTCGGAAGTGGCTGGAGGTTCAACATACGGCCATAGTCCTGATCCAGGAGCCGTGGATCAGGGCGGGAAGAATACAAGGACTCTCCAATCTTGGGGGTAAGCTTCTATTTAGCTCAGAACATGATAATCCGAGATCGTGTATCTATATAACGCGTAACTTAAAAGCACAGCCACTTACGGAATTCTGTTGCAGGGATATCTCTGCAGCTAGGCTGCTATTACAGCGCGGGGACACGGAAGTAGAGGTGGCCTTCGTCTCGGCTTATATGCCAGAGGCAGAGGAGCCACCCCCGCATGACCTCGCCCGCCTCGTAAAGCACTGTGAGTGCACACGGCTCGAGGTGGTCATAGGGGCCGACGCAAACGCTCATCACCCTCTGTGGGGCATGAACACGCAGAACGAAAGAGGTAAGGCCTTAGTTGACTATCTGTTTACGACTAACCTAACCCTACTAAATACAGGTTCCGAACCAACCTTCGTCACCAGACGCAGCCGAACGATCATAGATCTAACTCTGGCATCGGAGGGCGCAGCGGCCATTACAACCGGGTGGCAGGTCTCGAAAGAGGCCTCCTGCTCGGACCACAGGTGGATCCGCTTCGACATCCCGGTCTGTGTGACACCTATACTGCCACGTCGCAACCCACGCAACACGGATCGAGCTGCCTTCACTCGCATCCTTGAAACTAAGCTTGCGCCAACAAAGCACTGGTCGACCATTGAGAACACAGGCCAGATTGAAGAAAGAGTAAGCTACCTGTCGAAATCACTATTAGACAGTTATCATGCGTCCTGTCCAGAAACCACTCCGCCCACAACACCAGGCAGGCAACCATGGTGGGGAGCCGAGCTGGAACGCAAGCGCAGGAAGGTAAGGTCAGCCCTTAACAGAGCCATGAACACCTATGCTGACGAGGATTGGGACGTCTATAGGGCGGCCAAATCCAGCTACAAGAAATGCATCCGGCACAGAAGCTCTACTGGCTGGAGGAAATACTGCGGGAAAATAGAATCCTGCCAGCAAGCAAACAGGGTAAGGAAAATACTAGCACAGCAGAACTCTGATGGACCTGCAGTGCTCCGAAAACCTGACAATACGCTTACCACTACTCCAGAAGAGGCGATGCGCGTCCTTACTGAAACTCACTTCCCAGGTTGCGTTTTCACACCCACAATTGACTGGACTGAGGTAAACCAAACTCCAACAGGAAACGACTGGAACTATGCTCACATGATGATCACGCTGGAGAAAGTCCAGTGGGCGATCGGGTGCTTCCATCCTTTCAAGGCGTCCGGTCCGGACGGGGTGTTCCCTGCATTACTGCAATGGGGTGGGCTCTCCGTTGCTGAAAGACTGGTGCCCATTTTGCGGGCGTGCCTGGCCTTTCGATACATCCCGAAAGGATGGAGGGAAGTGAAAGTCATATTCATCCCTAAGCCAGGTAAGGGTGACTATACTAACGCCAAATCCTACCGACCGATCAGCCTGACCTCCTTTTTCTTGAAAACCATGGAGAAGATATGTGAGAGAGAGCTGAGGGATGGCGTCTTAAAAGCATTACCTCTTCACGCAAATCAACATGCATACAGTGCGGGTAAGTCCACTGAATCCGCTCTTCATCTAGTGGTTGGCCGGATAGAGGAAGCAATACATCAGAAGGGCACCTGCCTGGGTACTTTTATAGATATCGAAGGAGCCTTCGACAAAACAAACTTCTCCAGCATCAGCGCCGCTCTCTCCCGACACGGGGTGGAACAGGTACTGATAGACTGGATTACCAATATGCTTAGCAAACGAGTCGTCCGCCTCGGTGAAGAGCAGCAGTCAGCAGTGATAGTCAGGGGCTGTCCCCAAGGAGGAGTGCTGTCGCCCCTTCTCTGGAATATGGTGATTAATGACCTCATCACGAGGCTCAATGCTAACCACTTCTACACTATTGGGTACGCAGACGATCTCGCCATCCTCATCTCAGGGAAGGTGACAGGGACAATCTGTAACCTCACTCAGCAGGCGTTACGTATAGTTGAGCGATGGTGTGCTGAGTTCGATCTCTCAGTGAACCCCTCAAAAACTGAACTAGTCATGTTTACCCAAAAACGAATGCTAGGCCCTCATTGCCTACCTAAGCTATTTGATACTGAGCTCCAGTTAACCAACGAGGTCAAATACCTGGGGGTCATCCTGGACAGCAAGCTAAATTGGAGCAGTCATCTTGACAATAAGCTAAGCAGGGCCTGCCTTACCTTTTGGCAGTGCAGGAGAATGATAGGTAAGAAGTGGGGCCTATCCCCTAAAATTATACTCTGGCTTTACTGCGCGGTAATCAGACCCATGATCACCTACGGGGCAGTGGTCTGGTGGCCCCGTACCAAATTAATCACAGCAATAAGCAAGCTGCAACGTATGCAAAGGCTCGCCTGCATGGCAATCACAGGCTGCATGAGGACAACCCCGACCGCAGCTCTCGAAGCCATACTGGGAATTCCGCCGCTCCACCTGTTCATTCAGCAGGAAGCAACAATGACGGCGTTGCGCCTCAATACGCTACAACTCTGGGGTAAGAAATGCACGCAACATACTGCGGCACTAGAGGGAATCCAAAGTGAGCTCCCCCTGGTGAAAGCTGTTAACGATCGAGTACCCAAACAGTACGTATTCGATAAAAAATACAAAATCCAACTCCATGAAGACCACCGCTGCGAGGGACTTAACCCTGCAGAAGTACGGATCTTCACGGACGGATCCAAAACAGGTACTGGTACTGGAGCAGGGGTCTTCTCGGAGGATCTCAATATCCACATCGCCGTACCTCTGGGGGCCCACAACACTGTCTTTCAGGCAGAATGCTTAGGTATCTCCCTGGCGGCATCTGCCATCTTGGCTCGGGAGGTAAAGGATCACTCCATCCGTATACTCTCAGACAGCATGGCAGTGCTGCTGGCATTAAGGAGCCCAACGGTCAATTCCGGGCTAATACACGAGTGCCATCAACGCCTGAACCAGGTTGGTAACCTCAATAATGTAACCATTCAATGGATTAAAGGACACAGCGGCTCCCGAGGCAATGATGCAGCGGACGAGCTCGCTCGTAGGGGCTCGAGCATGGAGGTGGTGGGACCAGAACCCATCGTGCCACTCCCGTTCGGCTATCTTCGCACGCTGGTAAGGAAACGTACCAAAGAACTTCACGCCAAGCTGTGGCTAGACCACGGCGAGTGCAGGCAGGCCAAGGAGGCGCTACCCGCCATCGACACCCGCCTCACCAAACAAGCGCTCCGGCTGACTAAGCTGCAACTACGCACAGTGACGGCTGCCATCACTGGACACGGTACTTTTAATAAGCACCTCTTTGTTATAGGTGTCACAGATAGTCCTCTGTGTCGAGCCTGCATGGAGGAAGAAGAAACAGCCGCCCACGTGCTTCTGCACTGTCCGGGCGTTGCCCGGTATAGGACCAAGTACTTCGGTGACCCAGGTACTCTCCGCGAGATTGCCAGTAACACCAAGGGACTGCTGGCTTTTCTCGGGGAGCTAGGGTGGATCGAGTGATATTCCCACCTGCACGCAAAATACGCGCATCGAACGTGGAGTTGCGGACACCAGCCCGTCGTACTTATACTTATACTTATATACGTCCCATAGTACTACGCCTGTTTCCACTAGGAAGCGACACCTTAGCTTAATATTGCACGTTGAATATTCAACTCTCGTCGCTGACCATAGCTTTAAAAATTCAATCAAAATCCAGATTTTGGATATGTTATTTTAAATAATTATATTTTTTTTATTATTGTCTATGGGTATTTTGCCTGAAATAAAAGACAAAATAAATTATTTATTATTTTATATGCATAGACATTTAGGAATAAATACATAGACCTTGCACAGTAACTTAAAACTTCCAATAAACAGCTTTATCGACAGTAGACACAAACATTTATTAATTACTTGCTAGTACCTATTTGTCTTTGATTGAGCGCGGCTTCACTGGACTTATATACGGAAATTATCCCACGAGATCCTCGTAAAATTATAGCCTATGTCATTTGGGGGGGTGCGCCAAAGTTCACCTAAAATTTCAACTCCTATAATTGGAAATCCGAAAATGTTCTTCCTAACATTTTTCATCCTAACAATCGCAATTCCTAACTACTCTGTCTCTAATGTTTTAATTCCGAAGCATTCAACTTCATAATGTCGGTAGCAATAAACATCTATTACACTATTATTTGTTTTCCTATATTTTCTCAACATAACCATCTTTTACACTAATTATTCAAAGTCATATCTTTTTGAAAATTGTTTCGTTGTATATACCTAATTATATTTTTTTTTCATGCCATTGTTCATCAATTAAGACCAAATCGTCTTGACTTTTGTCCAATTGAAGAATATTATGATTTATTTCAAAGTTGATAGTATCAGGTTCTGTATTTTTTTCTTTTTTGTTTCTTTGGCGATATATTACTTGTCTCAAGTTCAAGTTGGTTGGCATATTAGCACGTATACTTGAGGAAGTTCTTGCTTCGCACTCACAAATTATATGAATTGTTTTTTTGTTTATATTAATTAAAGCGTCTTCTCTAATTTTATTTATAGCGGTGTGTACCTGCAAAGATATTCATAGGTTAGGTTAGGTTAGAACTGTGACCAACAACGCGCGAGCCGAGCGAGCGAAGCGAGCGGTGCCGCGGCAGCGGCCGGCGAGCGCTACCTCGAAATTGGTTGCGAAATTTTTCCAAGTATTTTTTTCATAGTGCCCACATAATTATATTTTTTATTACACTTGGTAAATGTTTCTTTCTAAAATGAGTGAAAATATTATGTTAATTATGTTTAGGGATAAAAACGTTAGGATAAAAAACAGTAGGAGTTGAAATATGTTTACAATAACGATATTATGAATTAAAATTTTCGGAAACATGAGTGTTAGGAACATCGCCAGTAGCATTACAAATAGTAGGAATTCAAACTTTAGGATGAAAAATTTTAGGAAGAGTGATCATTCGGATTACAAATCGTTAGGAAGAACAATTTCGGGTAAAAAACTTTAGGTGAGCCAATATGGACCCCATTTGGGGATGATTGAGCTTCCCAGTAGTGAAGGAATTATTGGAAACTGAACTGTAGTTTCGAAGATAACCCACTAATTCTAAACTTACACCGCCTTATTACAAAACGTAGTTAAACCTGGTTTAACTTAGACTTGGTTTATCTCGCATGACGTCTCACTTCAATAATATTCAAAAGAAAGTGACAGCATGCGAGATAAACCAGGTTTAACTGCGTTTTGTAATAAGGCGGACAAAGTTTACCACTCCATAATATTATTTTGGACCACTAATTGCTAGAAATAAACAGTTAGCAATATCAGTAACTTTATTTATTACAGAACTATAAATAACTGAATAGAAAACCTCGAAAGTTTATAAAGGTTCATGTACTTAGCCTATTCTGGACTTTATTAGAACATTCTATTTTCTATTTTAAATAGATAATAATGATTGATCACTTGGCAGAGAATGGTACTAAAATAACTTAAAACTTTTAGAACAGTACTCTTTAGTTGTACTGTTCTGAAAGGTTTAAGTTACATAAAACACTATTTAAGTAGAAATACAATGAAAATGAAATGTTTTAAGTCTACGGTTGATGGCAATCTAAATTAAATTGTCTGCAGAACTCGGCTACAAATATGGCGTTTTCAATAACGTCCACCCGTTCTTGTAATCAACAGAAAGAAACAGGACACACCATGTACTCATGGTTTGTAGAACAGCACTACATTTACGCTTCATCGTCATCGTCAACATTTCAACGAATCACCGCCATTTTAGGTCATCGTTTCACCTAGTGAAACGCAACGTCTTCCGGTTCGCGGTTGACACACTAAAACTTTTCAGACCCATAGGCCATCCGCAGTAGGTACACTTTATGACATTCAGAATAAGAGTGGTAGGGGGAACCGGGGGAACCCTACCACTCTGCTAGTGGTTATGGAAATAACCACCAGCTTAAACCAATACCATTCGTATGCCAAAAGTAAACTTTTGTAAACGCCATTCAGCACTAGGTACATGCAGTCTACACTACAAAGCGGCAAATATTGATTGTACCAACTGTATAAACACACGTCTGCATTTATTTCGGTGAATAACGTTTTATCATTAACAACTAACAACAGATTTCAGTGGTTAACCGCTTAATAAGCATGGATATAATAATAATATGCTACAAACAAACATTACAGTTGTTCATGACAAATAAATAATTTGTATGATAGTAACTAAATTCATCGAAGTGTGATTATTCAGAGAAAAGGGCACGTGGCAGATTAATAACAGTGCTTGCGGAGCTCGGTCCTGGAATGGGTGACCGTGATTACATCAACATCAGGGCTGAAATGTTCCCACTGCAGGGACACAGGCCTCCTCTCTAGGAGAGGGATGGGCTATAATCCACCACGCTGGGCCAGTGCGGATTTATTACATACCGTGTTCCTTTTGTGTCTCGGAAAGCATGTTAAAACTTTGGTCTCTGTTTTCTTTTGGTGATCTTTGACAGTTGTTACAAGTAGTCAGCGGTCCGAAAGTCTGACAACCAGTCTTACCAAGGAATATCGTATTAGCCAGTAAATATATATATAATATAGTCCTCCTTGCCGATTTCGGTAACGGCGACCTCTACAAGCTATTTCCTAGCGTGTGCCCTTATGTGGCTGGCCAGACCGAATTTGGTTTTAAACACCCGGTCACAGTTAAAGCAATAAAGTTGACCGGCAGAGTTGTAGGTGTAGGTGTAGGAGGGCTTAGGGCTCTTAGCCAGTACTAACTGGGTTGTGGAGGTTAGATAGGCAGTCAATCCTGGTATTTTGAATCCGGGTAGATTAAAAGTCGACCCAGGCTAGGCACGTGGTGGATAAGTGAAATTTTAGATAGAACGTACCTACAGAACATTAGTGTGGTCAATTAACGAAGATAGTTGTTGAAAATAATGTATGTTTTCTTTCTTTACTTCAAAACACTGAAAACATTTTCTAAAGAAATCTATAAAACTTAGAAATATAACAAAAGACAGTACAAAACAAACTGTTTCCATCTACGGAACCCCACAAGTTGAAATTGACAATGGACTGTATTTTCTGAATGAAATAGTTGTGCTAGTTTTATTTTGTTTTGTAAATAGCCTCGTTGATTTTGCATGGATGAAAAGACAATAACAAATACCAGGGCACTTGTATAAACAAACACTTGTATAAATACATTTCAATGAAATAAACACGTGTATTTCACCACTACGTTTGAAAATTGTTTTTTTGTTATTATTAAAACGGTCAGGACCGATGAGCCAGATTCGTGACGCAGTGAATGCCAGAAGATGGGCGTCATCGCAAAGGGAGGCCTAGAAAACGCTGTCGTGAGGACCTCGAGGCGTTTGAAGAATGGAAGGATATGGTGGAGACCTTGGCCCATTAGTGGGACAAAATAAAATGACAAAATAAAGTTGAGCGTAGGATGTCCTGGGTTCGATCCCCGAGGCGACCAATTGTTATTAGATTTTTCCATTACGAATTTCTCAGTAGCAGCCACGGAATCTGAATTCGTAGCTATAGGCTCGCACCCTAATAAGGTCATTCTCCGATTTGGCGTTCTTTACCTAATTACCGTAATCTTTTTTTTTGTTTCATATTTTAATGTGATCCTCGTAGATATTTACAAGACCAATTTCATTTATCTTATTTTTTTTTCTTCGTTCTAAGTTTTTATATAATTATGTTTATTGCTTTTTTATATTAATTTAACCATTTTTTGTTATGTCCTGTTCGAAACAAAACAACACTTTTTCTTTTTTAGTTTTCAATTTTAACAAGCAAAGCACGACCCACACAAATTACTTCAGGATGCTGAAATATAGACCTCTAATTAAGTACCTTTATAAAATAAAATCAGGCCCTCCTACAAATACCACTGAGTATTTTAAAAATCCGCTGATTTCGTCTTTTCCGTAAATTAAAGTCGGCTCGCTGATTGAACGCGATAAGAAAGTTTTTTGGCTGAAAGTGAAGCTAATCATTCAAGATTAGCTATGGAGCTGAAATGAAGCGGGAATTGGCGGACTTATCTACTTAAAACTATTATGTTGATATCTGTATTAATATAAAATCACGCCAGTAATTCTCGAAGGGTTAGGCAAACGTGTACATACCTACACCTACATTTATGTTTCAAGTACATGGGGTAATTAATAGGGGGTGCACCTATTACCATCGACCGGGCACAAATCCAGTTTCCGTGGCTGCTACTAAGAAATTCTTGATGGAAAAACCTAATAACACTTTGTCCGACCCAGAAATCGATCCCAGGACCCCATGCTGTGCAGTCGCGCTTGCGACCACTAGACCAACGCCTAAATCATTGAAATAATTTTCCTGTTATTTCGCATGTAGGTCGCCAGGTGTTCAGAAACGGACATAGGGTACCGTTCAACCCGATAAAACGTACTGTTCCTTATATGATAAATAGATGGCGACACATGTCTTTCGTATCATGATTGAATTAAATTATCATAGAAAAGTAGGTAGTATTTGTACAAATTTCACGCTGATGAAGCTAAACCCTTAGCTGGTTAGCAATAATTGCTGCACATAAGAATATCGACCTTTTAATTTTGCAAATACAGTTGAAATTATGCACTGCTACTACGGAATGGTTTCAGATTAAAATACTGATAGGATTACACGCTATGTGCAATTTTGATAACAAAGTCACGCCAATCTGTGACTAACATAAAATTTTCTTTCTACAGTTCTTTAATCTACACACAGATGTGCAAATAAAACACAAACAGCGTTCTCGAGCAAAAAAAAGTCATCTGCTCAGTCGATTGACTTGGCAACTGTCACTTACTATTTATGTACTATCGATATTTTGAATCGTATCTGCTCTTAGTTAGGTACCTATTGAGTTACATTGGTGCACTTCCTCAATTCTCGGCGGTACTAAACTGCTTGGAATTCTGGAACACGAAACGATAGCAGCAAACAATGATAAATGTACTATGTAGATGTTCTCCTGTTTTTGTCGAAGTATCGTAAATATTGGATCAAAGGTGTACAATAAACACGTAATCCGGATCAAAGGAGCTACAGAGGCAAAGATGCAATTGAGTATTCGGCGCCAGTGAATCCTGGAGTTTCACTCATTGCTCAGTCAACCCGTGCTGTCGACAAGGGGTGCACGGCAAAAGGTACTTCGTTGTGGCTTTGGTGAATGAGCTATCTTCACAGTACTCCAACTTAAAACTCTGGCTCAGTCCCAGCTTGACCTATTTAAGTCGAGAGACACGAAACTTTACAAGAGTTTATTGGACAATTCAAAATTGTGAAAACAGTCGTAATTGTGATTTAAACAATGTCTTATAGATTTTGTATACAAGGTTTCTACACAAAAACTTTGATAAAAGGGAATGAAACACCAAGAAAATAAATATGATTGCGTAAACTAATTTAGACGTATTTATGTAAATAAACATATTTAACAAGCTCGCAACTCAAAATACGTCAAAGAAGTTCTCTAATTGAATTAAATCCAAACATGGAAAATAATAATCAAAACAAGGAAACATTGTAAACACTTTAATTATACTTAAATTACGTTTATTATTTACACAGTAAATGCCATTAAATATAATTACAAAAAACATAAAAACCTTCTAACATTTCTGAGTGTCATAATTATCCGGTTTCTCATTAATAAACGCTTTAGCGGAATCCTTTTCCATTTCATGCGACTCTTTGAAATAATTCTCTATTTCTTGCAAAGTTTTATCTTTGGTTTCAGGTAAATATTTGTACAAAATAAATGCAAAAATGGAAGCAGATATTCCGTAGAACAAGAAGCCGCCCGGTAATGTGAATGCCTTAAATATATGCGGTGACAGTTTTAGTACAGTTGCCATTAAAAGTTCAGAAAACAAAGTTAAAATGAGCAACGAGGAACTTTTGTATCTTAAAAATATTAGTTCACCGAAGATAGTAGACGGCATTATCATTGGACCACATGTAATGGCAACTGAAAAGGAAGTCAGCAAGACAATAGAAATAATTTTATTTTCTAATATGACTTGCAATTTAATAAGGTACAGATATAAAGATATTAAAAACAAAAATGTAATTCCTAGAGCGGATGATGATAACAACAACGTCCTTCTATTTATTAACTTTGATAAAACGCAACCGATCTGCATGCCTAGGATAGTAACAGCATCTAAGATGAGCATACCAGTGTATGCAGCAGACTCACTTAAAGTTATTTGACTGATCAGATCTACAGCATACATAGAACACACTAATTTTCCTGAGAAATGATACAATGCCATTACAGCCATAGAGAGCAACAGGGGTTGGTAGAAACCCTTTGCAGCAGCAGTTTCTTTTACGATACGAAGTTTATACCACGAAGTTGATTTCACTCGTGCTGCGCACTTTCTAAGATATTCTTTTTGAGATTTAATCAGACTTTCTAGTTCCTCTTCTGAATCTTTGTCATATCCTTTCAACCAATGATGTGCTTTAGCGCACTCCTCGAAGCGTCCGTTCATCGCTAACCATGACGGAGATTCTGGCATGATGACGGCAGTCAGGGAATAAAGACAGCACACAAATGCGATGATGGCAATGTTCCTCCAGTGACTGAAGGTCCCAGTCACGTTTGCGATCCACACGCCCCAGAAAAATATAGACGATTCGATCATCATGAACACTCCTCTATATCGCGGTGATGAATACTCAACGATAATGACGATAAGAACTGTCATGTTACTGGCAAGAGTGACACCTTGTATAATTTCACTGATTAAGATGTGCATAGCACTGGTGCTGCAGTAGAAAACGATGAAGCTGACTATCGTCAACACTGTCACGATGAGAAACGGAATTTTCCTTCCCACGTATTGTGTGAGAATTGGCAGAATAATCACCCACGGCAGGGAACTGTAGCCGAGAACGGATGCTGAAAACAAATAAAGTTTACGTTAGAGTGTGTGGTGACTTAATCTTCATCAATTACGGGTTATACGGACCGTTTCAATTTCTACATATAAATGCCTTGAATTGATTTGTTTATGCTTTGGTTCGTCTTTCCTACTATTATGATTATTGTGTTTATCAACAGACAATAAACTGTTTAGATTGCATAGCTTTCTACGAGTATAAACAATTAAGCAGCTTCCGCGCCGGTCTGAATACCATCAGACTATAAGACTTAGGAAATACTTCTCTTTCCGTGAATCAGTGAATGGGTATACACTAGTGAAACATCATATTTCTAGCGTCGACTGCTGCGTAGTCTCCAGTGAGATGGGCGGAAATTCGGTCAAGAGGACGATATAAATAAAAATAAACATGAATATTATTACACAACCAAGATGCCATGTCGTCAGTCAGGGGTTCCGTAGCATTTGCTTCTTTCCTTAGTTGTGGTATTAAGACTGGAGGTGCCCCGAAACATAGTCCAAGCACGAAATATATCGACGTGCATACTGTGCATACGTAGAACTGAAATAAACAAATATTTTGTGATTACGATTTAGTAAAAATATACAAGGTCACGTTAAAATAGCAAAACTTTGCATCTATACAAATAAATAAAATTGAAGTGTTTGTTTGTTATTTTCAAAATAACAGTACTTTTATAAATGTATCATCATTCATTCATCATTTCAGTCGAAAGACGTCCTGTGCTGGACATACGCCTCCCGCAGGTGTCGCATATGAATGCATAATTATGAAAGAATAATAATATACGGTATCTATACTTTTTCCTTGTCTCTTTTCTTGTTTATTTTTGTCTGTCTGTCCGTTTGTTCTGAATAATCTTCGAAACAACTGTACCGATTTTGACGGGACTTTTACTGGCAGATAACTGATGTTATAAGGAGATAGTTAGCCTACTTTTATTCCAAGAAAATTAAAACTAATGAATCGTTAACCAAATCCGATTTAAATAGGGAAGTTATAATATTTTTTTATGAAAAAATTGTGCGGGCAACAGCTAGTTTTAAATAACTACACTAGCTTCGGTCGTTGGCCCCAGAAAAGCAATCATTAATTAATTATTTTTTGTTTTCATTTCATCATCATGCATATACCTACTTGTTTATTTATTTAATTTGCTTTCGTACATTGTTTACAAACCGTAAATAAACGCCATTTCAAGATAACCTAAAGCAACCTGATTATTTTAAGTACTTACTATCTGTTGCACGCGACTTCGTTCATACGGATATTTTATTTTGTTTCTGCCGGAATAAAAAGTAGCGTATGCACTAATCCAGACTATTCTACTACTGTACTATAGTCAATCACTGTCCCAAATTCCACCCAGATTCATTCTTCCGTCCTGGCGTAATTGAGTAACAAACATCCATTCATCAATCAAAGTGTAAAAAGCGGAAAATAATACCTACTAATTAAAAATAATGTTTCCTTTTGAGCCTAATAAACATGTTTTTATTTAAACATCTAGCATCTTTTTTGCCACCGCTATACCTAGTTAATTTCGTCAACATCAACATTTCTTCATGACAGTACTTACATAAAATATAAGTATGTTTGAAAAACACATAGTAAGGTACAAAGTTCCTTAAACTAAGCATTATACTAGATTACCTAATCAAGCATAACAACTTCCACTCATGTTACACTGTCCTAGAAATTCTAACTAGAAAACATATTTACCAACCTGTCTTAAGAATGGTTGCCACAAGAACTTTGTGTGTTTCTGACATTTTTCATTGTCTTCCCGTTTACTTTTCTCCATTTTTTTTATATAAAAATACTCAATTATATATTATGAAACAGCTCTTCAGCAATCGCGAAGGGACTTCTGAAAGTGAAAAAAATAAAATTCTTAATTATATTCAATAACGCATTTCATTATCATGATGCTGTGCTCGTACAAATAAATACAGGTGTTTAGTTATTATTTTCACACATGTTTTTTATTAAACATTTACGAATTTGTGATACAAATTCGTAAATTTTTAATAAAAAACATGTGTCCAGTCTTGTTTTTACAGAACATCCAAGGTTTTTAGTTTAACAATTAACTATAGGCAAGGCGGTAATTATTATCATTGAAATATTATCATCACTTATTTGGAAGCAAGGCTACAATTACATGCCAGATAGGCAGTTGCTGCACATACTCCCTGTAAAATAATAATAATAAAACACTGGTATTCAACTGCATTTGGTTAGTTTGCTAGCCTTTTTTTTGCTCCGTGATAGAACATTCTCATATGGGCCTACTACACGCACGCACTTCCCCACAGTTTTCGTTCACACTTCACAGTACATCGCGCGTATGGTTGGTAAAACTGTATTACCATTACAAACCACACGCGCGATGTACTGTGTGCACCGTATAATCCCGCAGGCAAAACTGTGGGGAAGTGCGTGCGTGTAGTAGGCCCATTAGATGTCCCCCACCCAGGGGCGACCAGAGGAGTCTATCAGACTCTAACTGATTTAAAACCACCCCGGTGTTCCCTTTTCAAACTTGCACCGGGGATCGTGAGAACTAGTACGCCTTCCACGACACCCGGCTTTTTTTTGTCGATGTGGATAGATGGCGGAGGGGTCTGTCAGACTTGTACTGACTAAAACCACACCGGTGTTCACTCCCAACCTTGCCGGGGGCAGCGCAATCGGATGCGACTTCCGCTGCCCGGTACCCCAACATAGTTGGACAAAGGCCAAGAGGTACAAGGTTTTTTTATGATATCCCATAACTCGAGGGTATGAATGAGACCATATCAAAGAATCAGAACCAGCTTGCATAAGAATTATTTTCCAATTACATTTTTTTGCTAACAACTACAAACTAATTCGACAAAGTCAGCGCCAAACTTTCTTAGCTTTAAATATGTACGATTGTTTGAATGAAAATGAATTACTCGTGAATTTATCAATGAAACTTTTATCCATATACCTTCGAAACTATGCACTTTTGAACCACATAATTATTTGAAGTTTGTATTATTTTTACTAATAGAATATACCAAAAAAAACACGTTGTATATTATATCATTTCCATCGCAGATCAAAGTTCACCACCTTGCACTCACAATTCACAAACAATTCCTCACCATGTTTTACAATCAAGCCAAAAACAGTTGAACTATATTATGTAGAAATCGCATTTTAAAAAACATGGTTATTAATTAGTAACCAGTGATCACCGGTAGTCACTCAGACAGTAACAATCGACGTCTTTAACGCAGTCACACTGAATCGAATGACTTCACTGATTAGGCTTCGAGCACATTGACGCGACTATACCACGATACTAACTTGACCGAGAACTCACGTCTACGTCTGCATAAGCAAGTGCATCGCAGCATAAATAAATTGATTTATCAGTATGTTACTTACGCTGATTTATTTACAACACGATATTATAATTATATTTACGATTGAAACCGATTACTATAACTAACGGAACGACAACGTTGATACAATAATAGGTATATGAGACATTTCAATATCACGTGAATGAAATTACACCTTTATGCTTACGGGCATTTGAGTCGACCACGTCAAATGATTGTTATGAAAAGATTCGTCCGATCGGTATACACACAATAACACGAAAGTATGCGTAACTGGTAACTGAATAAACCTTAAGCTGCTCCTAATTAGACTGATAAAATGCCAACAACATTGTGACAGCGATAGGAATACATGTACCCACAATTAAGTAATGATACCTTTAAGCCTATATATACTCCATTTACTATAAGTTTAGAATTTTAAGTTAACCGTTTTTACAGTCCGTTCAACCGATTGTGAACTCTATTACGTTGACAGCAAGATAAAATGCAGCTGCAGTATACAGTCGGTATTGTAACATTTTTTTTGCTTTTAATGCCATCCTTATAATATAAGCCTACGGTATAGAAGTCAAAATCGGTTAAACGGACTGTAAAACTGTTAACTTAAAATTCTAATCTTATAGTAAATGGAGTTGTACTAATTACCGCACAAAGTATTTAACGTGTACATTCATCATCCTGTTTGTGATACTATCTTTAGCACTCAGATAAAAATATCTGAGTGTTTTATTTTGTCAAAGAAAAATTGTTAAGTTCTCACCTGTTTTACCACTATTTCCTTCAAATTATTCCGCCAACGAACTGTAAGTAAACTGGAAACACACATTTCCTTATTCCCCGGAAATTATAAACGTGAGAGTTTTCAACTGACGACGGTAAAGCAAAATACTGAAGTTATTAAACATACGGTTGACTGAAACACTGGCTTCCGCGGTTGTGTCAAAAATCTGTTATTTATATTGGCAGGTCAAAGTATACAAGTTATAAAGATAAGCGAAAGAGATAATTATATAGAATTACGGTATTAAAATCGTCAGTGGGGGTTTGTCTTTTTCAATCACAGTTTGTTTTGACCACTCCATATTTTCCAGTAGAAACGTTAATTAAGGACGTCAAAGGTTATATATAACGTGGACTTCGTCTCTTGAATCTCGAAGCTATTTTTCGACGTTGAGAATGGGCTTTTAATCACACAATGTCTATATCTAGAGGTAATAGGAAGATTGGGAAAGACACTAACGACCGCTCGATGAGATAACAACTGGCACTGTCTCGATTCACTCCAGTTTTTGAGTTGAAAATAACTATGGTGTTCTAAATGTGCGTATGTGCGTATTCGCAGAACAGAAGCGTAGGTATTTTTAATACGTTTGCATTCCGTGCTATCTATGCGTATTTTATTATGTTTTTAAACATAGCTATTGATATACTGTGTTGCGTTTATTATGTAAAATTCTAGGGAATAAAACAATGTTTTCTTAATTAATGTGTTTTTCGAGAAATTAAGCGAATACTACCAAATTCCCGCTCAATCCAACACTATACTCTAATAGGCAACCATCTACTTAAACTGTGTAAATGAAAAATTGGCCTCGCGACTCGTGCATTAAAAGTTCCGTATGTGAGTACCCTCACATTTTTCTCGCCGTCAAAGAGCGAGGGCTTCAAATTTGTATGGCAACCCTCTTAAAGCAAGCCCCTTTTCACATATCATTGGAAGTTATAATTTCTTTCCATGTAGCATTTATGAAACACTTGGTGTGTTGACGTTAAAGCTTGTTTACTTTTTATTAATGAATAAATGGCTTGGGGGTTAGCTCGTTCCATCACCGACCTCATCTCTGTCATTAGGACAAGACTGAGGTCAAGATTACCATATAATTTAAAAACAAAAAAATATCTTATTTTATTTTATTTTATTTGGAACAACAAACAATTACATAATAAGGCTTATAGATATAAAACATAGAGTTAACAATTATGTAATCCACAGCGTTATTCACAGAATACAAGCAAGATATTTATAACACGCCTCAAAGAAGAAAAGTAATAAGTTATTAATGCAAAAAAGACAGTGCTTTTAAACTTTCAAACAACAAGTATGTGCATAGTACAAATGTTCATTGAATACAAATCATATTGACATACAATGCTCTAAGATGAAAAGGGTAATCCTATCTTTCCACATCTAATTCCTTGATCGCATTGCGAGTCAAATTTCGGAATTTTCCACGTGTTGTGCAGAATACATCGATGTCAACAAAATGTTTATTGTAATTGTCAACAAGACGTCGCAACGGTGCCCGAACACCAGCATTTGTTCTACATGCTCTCACCGCAAACAACGGTTGCTTGCGCACTGCACGCGAATGTATTCTCCTAGGAACTAAATAACAAATTTTGTTACAAATATCAGAACAGTCATACGTATTTCTGCAGAAGTCGTACAGGAGCATGGTCTCCAGAAACATACGACGGCCCGTAAGGCTCAGAAGATTATATTTTTTCAATAAATCGGCATAAGACGCAGAAGAGTGAAAGCATCTGTAGGTCATAGATCTTAAAAATTTCTTTTGTACCATTTCTAGGCAGTTAGAATATTTCATGTATAGGGGATTCCACACCGCAACTGCATACTCCAACTGAGATCTAATTAAGGTCTTGTATAGATAGAGGTAAGTCTGGGGACGCACGAATTCAGTGGCTGACCGCATAACAAATCCATACATGCGCCAAGCCTTGTTTATAATTGTATTGATGTGTACATCAAGATGAAGTTTGTCGTCAAAAATGATACCCAGATCGCGAACCATGGTAACTCTATTTAAAGTGGCATCATTTAGAGAGTACTGGTATCTGATAATGTTTTTATTTTTGGTAATGCTCAAATAACAACATTCAGGCACGCTTAACTTTAGTTTATTACTTAGGCAGTATTCAGACAGTCTATTTAAGTCACTTTGCAAAGCAAGACAATCGCTAGGGTTTTTAATTGGCCTAAATATTTTTAAGTCATCTGCATATAAAAGAAATTTTGAATTTTGGAAACAATTACATATATCGTTTATGAATAATATAAAGAGAAGGGGTCCCAAAATCGATCCCTGAGGAACACCCGATGTCACGGCTATAGAAGAAGACTGATAACCATTTATCACAACACGCTGCGTCCTGTTGGAAACATACGATGAAAACCACCTCAACAGGTTCCCACGTATGCCATTAAACGCAATTTTTCTCAATAGCAGCTCGTGGTCGACCTTATCGAACGCCTTCTGGAAGTCAGTATAAACTGAATCCAACTGAATACCAGCATCCATATCATTAAAAATATATTCTGAATATGCTACTAGATTTGTTATTGTAGATCTTTTTTAACAAAACCGTGTTGTTGTGGAGCAATAATATTATGAAGTAACGGATAAAGAACACTATGAACAAGCTTTTCAAAGCTTTCAAAGAAAGAAAGAGGTTCATAGACAGATTTAAAATATACAGAGAAGAGATTGCAGATTTCATTAGGACTGTTCGATTTATTTTAGTTCCGATGTTTTCAATTTGAGCAATTAGGTTTTCACCTCGCCTCTCAGGTATGTTACACAACTCGATATTGCAACTCCGAGCGCTTTGTTCCATGTAGTCTATCTTAGTCAGCAGACCAGCCATAGTAATTTGCAAATCCTCCATATCTTTATTGTGCCTTTTTAAATCAGCGACTTGCTCCTGAATGTCCGTTTGCTCGTCCATGGTATGTTGAACGGACTTACGTATGTCGACTAGTTCTTCTGTCAGTGCATTATGTTTCTCGTCTTGTTTTTTTATGCTTTGTTTGATAGATAGCTGTTCCGAGCGGAGAAAACTTACTTCGCTTTTGATTGCAGTGGTGACTTCCGTTAGAGCGGCTAATTCTGTTGTTATGCTAGCAACGCTGTTGGAAATCACCGATAATCTGCTATCCATGTCGCTTCGCCACTCGCTCAAAGTATTTTTCAGATCTAGTGACAACGCTTTAATCGCCTCAGAAAATTCTGACTCAGGCTGTTTGCGCTTACGGTATTGCTCGTCACTTGTTGTAGGCGCTTTATTCAAATGAGTGTCTGAAGAACTTTTGATTTTAGTATCAGGTGAACTTAACATGTTTATTTACAATATGTTATGATATACTTGTCACCACTTAGCTAGTAATATGACGTTGATCCAATATGCGACGAGCGTAAATACTGGAGCTTAGTCGTGCTTCACAAACGAGTCGTCAAATGTCAAAAACAAGTTGCTTCCAACACATCAACTAAGTGTCACTGGCTGATGAGGCGCACTGATATCGCTCTTACGCGGTCCGCGTAAGCTCGATGTTCCCGTACAATAGCCACAAATGTTCGAAGAATCACTCAATGATTTGCACTTTAGTCAATGTTTATGATTGTTTATTTAACACTTTTTAGAGCTGTTTATTTGTAAAAACTGCACATCTGTAGTAGCTTAATGTATTTATAAGTCTAAAAGTAAGTTTTGGAGCACTTAAATAATTTTAAAGATTTAGTGAATTATGACAACAGTAAACTTCAAACTGTATAACTTGATGCGCGTTTACGAAGTATCGAATAGTATAGAGAAGTAGTATAGTATAGTATAGCGTTTATCTTACATATGCTGTTACACGTGTCGGTGTCGGTGCTAATATGCCATCTATTCTATTAAAATTAATATTTTTTTTTTGTATCTGTTTGTAATTTCAAAATAACAGTTTTATTGCTACAAAAACAAAAAAAAAAGGTATATTTCAAATTCAAATTCAAATTATTTATTAACAACCAAGTACATACATAGCGATTTGAACGGTGATCCCCAAACTAGACGCCCCAAAAAAGAGTGTTATGTTTTTAGCGTTCATGTATGTATGTATGTTTGTCTGTGAGTTTCTTTATTCCACCATAACTTCTAAACGTCTTAACCGATTTTGATGTATGTGGTATCGTTACATACTTTGCGTTATCCCGGGTGACATAGGCTAGTTAAAATTTTGAAAAATATGATTGGGTGGCCATGGTTTAGGAATAAAAGCAACTTTAGATTTTTTTTTTCAAGTTTCAATAAAAACTATAATCATCGTCTAGAACTTGTTAAGTAGATTACAAAAATATACCACAGTAGTATTCAATATCTATTGTTTACTAGTAATACTACTCAACAAATGACATGGTGACATTTTAAATTCGGTAATCGATACGAACAAGCTACATAATCAGTAGATTCCTTGTAACGAAAGGAATACAACTGGCTAGGTTACAACTCCCAAATCTATCCACGACGGCAGCTAAATGGTTTTAAAGTTTGTATGAAAAATCAATCTGCGTGAATCAATTTTCTTGAAACATGACGGGAGTATGGATCTAAGGGAATAAAAATGTTTGCCATCATAGGTTTTTCAAAAGCACAGGGGTGCTTTTGAAAAACAAAAGCACCCCTAAAGGGTGGAAAAAGAAGACCATGGTTGAATTTTGAATGAAAAAATCTTACTACGAGATTCAACTTGAAACTTATTACTAATACAAATGATTAAAGAATTACGTGTGAATTACGGGTTCTGTACAAGTTTTTTAGTACTTACTCCACTTAAAACTGTTTGGCACTTCACTTGAATTTCTTAGAATATTAACGAAATAATTCATAGTCCTTATCATTTGTATGTAAGTTGCATATAAATTAAATTCAGCGTACCTAATTGTTTACAAATAGATTCAATAATGAAAATTGTTTGTAGGTATAAATTACGCAATTAAGTCATTTACGTACAACAATCAATCAATCTTGTTAGTTTTGTCTACACACTGTGTCTACATTTCTAATCAAACTTTCCTCTCGCAGGTCTGCTGGAAGAAATTTCTTTTGAAATAAGCTGTACCTTTGTGCTCTTCTATTTGTTATGTTTTTATCCTTTTTTGTATTTTGTGTGTGCAAATAAATAACATAAATAAATAAACAAATTCAGTAACCTATATGAACAATTCACCCCCCCCCCCAATCTATAAAAACAATAAAAAAAATTCGCGCTCGCTTCGCTCGCGCATCCATTCATTTTCTTTTCTGGGGGCCTGAACAGGAATGACCCAAGTCCCTTTCGACTCAGATTACTTTAATAAATTACTCGTCACTGAGCTTCGTAAAGCTAAAATGAGGTTTGTCAATTCGCATTTTAGATCCCCGTTCTCCCAACTATGTTGGCGTCCGCTTCCAGTCTAACTACTAGATGCAGCTGAAAACCGGTATTTTACATGGACTACTTAACTGCACACTAAACAACCCAGTTAGTACCGGGTAATACGATACTCCTTGGTAAGACTGGTTGTCAGACTTTCGAACCACTGACTACGTGTGACGACTGTCAAAGATGTAAGTATAGTGTTAATCAATTTACCCTTTACAAGATTAGGTTAGAATGGTTACATTTACAGACCAAAAACCACTACAAACACACATTAACAAAGTAAACACAAATATTTTTTTCATAATAATCAATAATTATTGATCGATGTCGAGAAGGTATCAGTTGCATCTTCCAAACCTCCGGCTTAGGCGCTTGATCCCGAAAGTGGAGGATTAATGTCAATCATGATGAGTAAGCAGTTCTCTTCTTGAAACCAAGTAAAACAGTCCGTTATTCTCTTCCCTCCCGATACAAAAATTGCCGCGCTCGCTTCGCTCGCGCATCCATCCTGTTCTTTCTGCGTTCTATTTCGCCTAAAATGCTCATCTACTTCTATTTCTAAATTGTCCATCCAGAAAACCATATCCAACGGTTTATTGCACTGGCCAGCACTTAATAAAACAGAACGATTAACGGAGAAGGAATATCTGTTTGTTCCGCCACTCACTTCTTCTTTTCAGCTAAACACTAGGAAGTGTCGATGGGTGGGCCTTTTGGGGGACTGTCTTTTATAAATGTAAATAAGTAAAGTAAAGTAAATTTTGGCGTTCGAAAAGTGCTGAATATCAGCTGAATAAATTAATGACTTTTGATTTTGAGACAAAGCTAGGCAGATGATGATGATTCGATGAAGATTTCTCCACGATGTAAAGAATACAAGCAAAGCTGTTCATTTGTATACTACGGAGTACAAATACGTCTGTTTTGTTGTGAAAACAGTGATCAACGATCTGCAAATATCTGTAGTAACATCGATCATACTACAGCAACGAATGTGAAATGATTGAGTAGGTAGCTATATCACTATATTATCAGCCGAAAGATGTCCATTACTGGGATAAACCTATAAAATAAAATTACCTAGTTTAGACTAGACGGTAGCTAGAAGAAGATAATTATGACTATGGGAGTCATAATTATCTATATAATTATAAGAAGAGAGCAGGAAGCAATATTGCTTCACCATGTCATCATACATAACGTAACATCACGCCTGAAATCCCCGAAGGGTTAGGCATATTATGTGTACCTAATAGTACCTACACCCACATTTCACCTGTTAGCTAAAGTTCCATGTCATAGGGGACAAGTCTATAATATACCAACTACGCAATAGCTACCTGTTGCTTATTAAATTGTTATTCGTAACAACACCTTTTTTTTTAACTCCACTACATTTTTTGTATTTTTTTTTACTAGCTATCATGGTCCCACTGCTGGGCTTTTAAAAGCCTACGCCTTAATCTTCCAGGTACATTTTATTGCACCACTCAACCACAGTCAGAAACGTATTTAGTTTTAGTACAAACTTATATAAAAAAGGAACTAGGTATCGAAGAAATACATTGTGTAAAAAATAATGCAACATCTATTGAACATATTCCAAGTAATTGCAGTTTTTGTAACATAAACCTACTAGCATTAACATGTTCTTATATCAGAAATTGCTTTGAAAAAGCCTTTAATAATACCAATACCTTATCTACGTACCTACTAAAAACTGTTTTACCTGAATGAAGGTAAAGTATTATCAAATTACGTCGACAGCTGTTTAGTAAAATCCACTAACATTTTACTATCTCTCTAACATAAAGTACACACTTACACCATAGCTATAGATATTGCTTATAAAACATCCGCTTCAATTACTCTTGATCCCGTGAGATTTTCCAGTTGAATTTCCAAATCTCTACCGAACCCTTTGAACCATGGGCGTGACGTGGCAAAATTTCCAAAATATCCAGTCATGACCACACACACACGCAAGCAACGTGAGGCAAACAATATCAGAATCTTCTTAGGGAGTATGTCGGAAATAAAATAAAAATAATTATTTTTATCCAATGGAAAAACGGTTCCGTCAAATTTGCAAACCACTTGACCAAAAGAAATTAACATAATTATCAAGAAAACAAAATAACATAACATAATGCCTAACCCAGGCAGAGGTGTATCCATTAGTACACCCACATTTTATTAGCAGTTCCGTTAAGTCCCATGTAGATAATAGGGGCCATTAACCCGCCACAAATTCAGACTCCAAAGCTGCTACTGTAAAAATCCTGATGGTTAAACCCAATAACACTTGGCTTGACCTGGGAATCGACGACAAGACCTCATTCACATCAGCCGCGTTTGCGACCACTAGACCAAAGGGGCACAAGAAAATATTCCCTTTAAACATAACCACCCCCATCGAGACGAATATTCAGTCCCTATTATTACTTAGGGTTATGCCGGTTGCCAGTAGCATACCCAGCATAATTTCCCTAATTAATAGTTGGATTGCGTTAATGCTGCAATAGAAAACAATAAACCCGACCGATGTATTTATGCAAATGATTATGAAGGGTACTTTTCATCCATAAAAACTTGTTAGCATGGGTATTGCGAATAGCGGCTGTTAGGTATACACCATGGCTGTGAACGATACTGGAAGGGAAAGTCTTTATATTGTTATTATAGTCGATTACTTTAAAACGGAAACATTTCAAATGCCTAAAAATAGAACTAATCTTGGTCGTTCAGCTCCTTTAAACCGGTTCTTGTCTAGCTACAATAAGCTTAGCACGCGTACTAACAACTTGGACATATTTACGAATAGTCTGAATGAATTCAGACGAAACGTGCTCAGTTCTTGATCGATGTGTTTACTTATTTCTGTTATAAAATGTTGTTTGTGTGTTTGTGTGACTCCCTTCAATATAATTATTTAATATTGTATAATTTAATTTAATATTTGACTCAAATTTTAATCTATTCTATTCTTTTAATTGTATTGCATGTAATGTACGTTTGTTTAAAATCTTGAATTTACTGTATCTTATTTTAATTTAACCACTTGACATTTTAAATCCAATGTAAATTTTGTAAATTTAATTTTTTATTTATTTCCGCTTCAGTTTTTATTATTGATTTTATACAAGTGCTGTGCACACCTATAAGTGACGAATTCACCGCAAAATTGTTAAAAAGAACATAATAATAAGTATGTAAGGATTTAGTGAATAAGTCGTTGGTGTGTCAATAAATAAATAAATAAATAATTACTGTGTTGTTTTCAAAGCAAATATTTACATGCATGGGTTACTGAGTTTTTTTTTTATTGGACAAGCCCGTCACACTATTCCTAAACCAGTGCAACTCCTGAAAGCCAGAACCACCAAAATAACCACCAGAATGGCGCCGAGACAACGAAGTCCCATAGAAACAAGCTAACTGTCTTGGGATCCCGGAACAAAATAAAATAAATCGTAGGGAGTAGGAAATAGTAGATTGTATCATAAGGGAGCAAAATAATATTTTTACGGCGAGGGCGTTTTTTTGAATCCAGAGCGAAGTGAGGGATTCTAGAGTAGAATCCCGAACGTAGTGAGGGATTCTTTAGTAGAATCCTGAACGTAGCGAGGGATTCAAAGTACGTCGCCCGAGCCCAAAATATATTTTGCACCCGAGTGATACACTCGACTTTTCATCACCTTCTATGAGAAAATAAAAGGCGCCTCATATTTTATTGTAATATTATTATTTAATAAAAATAGAGTGACGACACGTTTAAATCCATCAGACATATAAATTACGAATATGTGTCCAGTTTTACGTCCTTATTAAGACAACACGTAAACAACCTTCTACTCCATATTAAGAAATTGTCGTATGCCTTTAAATATTTCTCCCGGGATTTCGTAGGGATTAAGTTTGGTATGACGTTATTAGCTTCTATTTTTATTGATTCAGGAGTTAATGCACTATCACTTTCAGAACTCGACGTAGAGCCCATTTTTTTTGCACAAAATACAATAAAGTCCGTACCGATTATTAGAACAGGGAAGTGAATCGCGCGCTTTTGTTTTTTTTTTTTAATTTAGTTACCGCGTCTCCTCGCACCGTACAGCCAACACAATACAACTTGCGTTCGATTTCAATGAACGATTCATGTTCTAAATTCAAATCTCATTACTGCCCGCTAAAAAGTCTAATGGAGAAAAGAGCTACTTTGCTCGCACTTATAGAGGAACAAAACGACACTTTTCGAATTGAAGGGATGAAAACATAATTTCCACTTCCCTCCATGTCAGAAGATAGAACAGAGCAAGTCCAATAATCATAATGAGACGTAAACAACTAGAATAAGCCCAGTTGCTCATTAACATGGATAAATATTATCATATGGGTATCAATACTCTCAATGGATCCTGACTTATGAGCTGTTAAGTACATTTCACTCCAATAAAAGGTATGACAGAAACGCTTGAACGCACGGAAGTTTCTTACTATACCTATGTTTTCCCCCCTGAGGGGGATTTTCTCAGGGGGGAAAAGTGGAATAAGCCGAAGTGAAAATAGGCAAAAACACTTGTATTCCTTTTGTTTTCTTACGAGTTAATGTCAAGAAATCATGTGGCATTGACCCGCACATTGGCTAAGACCCAAGTAGGGAGTTAACGATGGCCGGCACTCTGGGCTTCTTCCGGGTACTTCCTTGATTATGTAATTAAGAATGGCCTAGTGCAGGGATGGCGAACCACTGGCACGCGTGCCATCAATGGCACGTTACACAATATTTAAGGCACACCACCGAATTTTTAACCATATTTTCATGTATGCCTACGAGTAATTATTTTCAGAGATAAATAACATAAGTTTCGATTAGAAACCGGGTGGTACAGGAGTCCAGTTCAACATGCTACTATCTATCTACTAAAAGTAACCTCTTACAACCCATATAAGTACTATACATAAGTTACTTATCATCTTACCAGCAACAACAGAAGTTACACGAATGTTAGTTTAATTACGATAATAAGTCAACCGACGCTGCACACCGCACCAGATCATGCAGGCTCGTCAAAAGGCCAATAGGCTTTGCTTGAGGGGAAGTACTGTAGCTGCTAGCTGCAAACATCAACACACATCCGTTCGCCGGCCGGCGCAGCGGCGCGGCGGGAGCTTCACTGGCAAAACCGTGGCGCTGTGATCTATGTATTTATATGTGTGCACAGCGCGCGCGCCTGCGTCGGCGTCGTCGCGACACCTACGGATTGTTGATGTAGGTACTAATGTACATTTTTATTATATTTAATACTGTGTTCCTATTGGTTAGTTTAGGAGTAAATAGTACACCCTGCCGATATGTAAATAAGATTTTTAGCTTTAAGTATGTACAGAATTTGGTCAAAAATATACGCCTAGAACTTCATATTATGAGTTTTGAGAAAACCTAATTATTTCACGACCTGTACCATTTTTAATTGTTTTGTTGGACTGGTTACATGTAGTATGACGGGCAGAATGTAATTATTCAATAAAAGGTAAAAGCCCTTATGTTCTTCACGCCCTTATTCGTAGGATACGACGAATGGCGCCTCAGCGGTAGGTAATCACCAACGTAACACACTTGTACCATAATGTACTATTCTCAAAAAAGTTAAAATTATTTTACTAGTCCTTGGATTAACGTAAGTAAAGAAAAGGCAAATGTTTGATAACACAAACACAATGCTAATCATATTTTGAGCATGTTTATAAATGAATTTGTGTGTAACCCTGTACCTAAGCTACTTCAATTTAAATATTATGTACAGTCATTGCCCAAGATTTCCTGACACCTCTTCTGACACCACTTGCAAAATTAAACTCCGAAACCACAATCACCTAGTGACGCGTCCTCCCAGAACAGTAAATTACGGCAAGAAAAATATTGAATTTGAAGGTGTTAACATGTACAATAAAATACCAATGGATATAAAAGAATCAAAAAGTATGTCTTGTTTTAAAAAAATGCTGAAATCATACATAATGAGCAAATAATAATAAAAAAGACACATTATTGATTACTTCGATTCGCCATTGCCAGTTGCCACATCTAGCACTTTTAGTTTGTTTCCGTGTTTGCTTGGTTGGTGCGGCTTACTTGTTTTGTTATTGTGATCGCTTACCCTCAAATTTGTTTATTTTTAATGTGAACGTAAATCTCTGTACGCTCAAACATATTATTTAAATTTAGTTTCTCAGTAAGTGAATTATTGTTAATTCTTGATGAGGAATAATAAAGTTCTTAAACCAGATAAAAATAAAACACGAACACACTGAATATTATTTATTTAATAGAAACCACTGCTTATCGTATATAGGTACTTTCTCGACTTATTTTTCTAAGGTTTTCCTACTTATCCTAACTTATCTTTATCTTCCATTAATTCTCGTGAAACCTCTACAGACTTTTCAGTTTCTTTAAAATAGTTCTCTATTTCTTGTAAAGTTTTGTCTTTGCTCTCAGGTAAATATTTATACAGTAAAAATGCAAAAACAGACGCTGTGAGACCATAAAAAAGGAAAGCGCCGTGCAAATCAAATATTCTGAAAATATACGGCGATACTTTCAAAACTGATGCCATCAATATTTCAGAAAATATTGCAAGACATGGTAACGATGAGCTTCGATATCTTAAGGGCGTTAATTCTCCGTACACAGAACATGCTAGTATCATTGGTCCACAACTAATAGTCATTGAAAATAAAGTCAGCAACAACAACGATATAATCTTATTCTCTGCTATCACAGACAGTCTAATCAGGTACAAATAAAGTGAAATTAAAAACAGAAACATAATACCAATCGAAGAAGACGAAAGTAATAATGTTCTCCTTTTGAGATATTTCGATAAAACGCACCCAACTTGCATGCTTAATATAGTGACAGCTTCTAAAATGAGCATACCCGTATACGCAGTAGACTCACTGTTTGTTATTTTCTTAATTAACTCAATAGAATACATGCTACAAACAAACTTCCCTGAAAAATTATAAAGGGACATGACTGTCATAGACAACAAAAGAGGTTTGTAAAACGCCTTTGTTGTAATCGTTTGCAGGATGTGTTTGAGTCGGCTCCACGAAGCTTCTTTCCGTTTAGAACGTGTCAGATATTCCTTTTGTGACTGTATTAAACTTTCCAGCTCGTTTTCAGCGTCTTTGTCGTATCCTTTCAGCCAGTGGTGAGACGCCGCACATTCCTCGAAACGTCCATTCATTGCTAACCAAGACGGGGACTCGGGCCATAGAAGCGCAGTCAGAGATAATAAAGAAAATATAAAAGCTAGAATTGCAATATTTTTCCAGTGGCTGAATGTACCAGTTGCATTGGCGATCCATACTCCCCAAAAGAATATAGTTGACTTAACTGTCATAAAAATGCCACGATATCGTGGTGATGTGTATTCGGTTACAATCACAATCAAGAGTGTCATATTGCTGCCGACAAGCATGCCTTGCATTAATTCACTAATTAGAAGAACTGTGGTTGAAGTACTGCAATAAAATACGGTGTATCCAATTAGTGTGTTGACACACAATATAACGAACGGCACCTTTCTTCCGAACCGCCGCGTGAGTATTGGTAGTATTAGTATCCATGGCAACGCGCCGTAACCGTGGATGGAGGCTGAAAAGGAAAGGGGTATTTTTAAATATTAATTAGAAACCTCGTTGTTGTGGTCCGAAGCGCAACTGCTGAGCATGAGCTTCTGGGTTCTATTCCCAGGACGGGCAAAGTGTTATTGGGTTTTCGCATCAAGATTTCAGTAGTCTGGATTTGTGCCCGCTGGTGGCAATAGGCTCGTGCCTTTACTACTAGTTAGATGTACCTAATACGGTAAACCTCTGCTTAACCCTGTTAGGATTGCACAGTTATGATGTTATTTGTAATAAATGACTACATTTTTTACACGGCCACAGCCTATGATGTGCCACTGTTAGGAAAAGGCCTTTCCCAAGTTTTCCAGGAACAGATTACCCGTAACATAATTATTTAAAAAAATAATAATAACGTACCCCGTGTCCCATCATAAGCGATTTTCGGGATTATGTTTAACTCGGGTCCATATTGGCTCACCTAAAGTTGTTTACCCGAAATTGTTCTTCCTAACGATTTGTAATCCGAATGATCACTCTTCCTAAAATTTTTCATCCTAAAGTTTTCATTCATACTATTTGTAGTGCTACCGACGATGTTCATAACACTCATGTTTCCGAAAATTGTAATTCATAAAGTCAAAAGTCAAGTCAAATCTTTTATTTCAATTAAGCCATAACAGGCACTTTTGAATGTCAGAAGGACGGAAGAAGAACGAAACTATGAGTGCAATACGTCATTCCGAAAGCCACCACGCCGAACCACACGCCACCGAATGCCCGCAACAACGAACCCTGCGAGCACGAAAGCACGCAGCGACGCACACCGCAACAACGAATGCACAAGACCCCGAATCACGGAACAACGAATGCACGCCACCAGCGCGCAACCGCCACCCCGCGACCCGGAGTCCCGCGCACCCGCCGCCACGGCACGCGCCGCCGCACGCCCCCGCACCCACAGCACTCGCCGCCGGTAACATCCGGCGCCGCGCAGCCCAACGCAGCAACTCCCGAAACGACGCATTGCACTCCTAAGCTACAGTCACAATCACAAGGCATAATAACTTGTGAAAGTACTGTAGTTGCCAGTTCCCTAGCGTAGATCTCATGAAGAAGAACGGGCAAGAAACTTCATGGACACTCTTTTCAAATCAGAATATTTTTACAAAATCTTGGTACATTATTTCATTCATGTTGAGATGGTATATTATGTGAGAACTATGTAGCAAGACGTGCAAGTTAAGAGCGTCCAGAGTAAAAAGATATAAAAAAACAAATCAAAGAAAAATATATAAACCATGGCAGCTAAGAGATGACCAGTCTCCACTGACAGCGCCCGTTCACGAACATGACGCATCCAGGATCAGCACCATCTAACTCAACCATTTTGAAGGGAACCAAATGATCCGACACACCCGTCACCATCAGCGAGACATTTGAGTGAGCATGACATTCTCTCAGCCACCAGGTCAACGTCACTAAAATATAACTAAATGTAAAAAGTGCCTTTATAGTACATAGAACTCACACATGTGCCATGCAATTATATAATATTAAGATAATGAATCTATACAATGCAAAGATATTTTTACAATCTTCTGCAGCCTCTACAATAACTTCACATGATAATCGATTTATTTGCCCCTACGGTTGTGGAGCAGGCCCAGCAAAAAGCCAAGCATTTTTATCAACAATGTAATAAAAATATAAAAGAGTCTACTTTACCTAGCCTGAATGTTGAGATTTTACATATATGTGAGAACGATGCAAAAAATACGTGCAAGTTAAGAGCGTCTATAGTAAACGATACAATAAACAATTAAAAATATACCATGGCAACTAAGAGATGACCAGTCTCCACTGACAGCGCCCGTTCACGAACATGACGCATGGATCAGCACCATCTAACTCAACCATTTTGAAGGGAACTAAATGATCCGACACACCCGCCACCATCAGCGAGACATTTGAGTGAGCATGACATTCTGTCAGCCACCAGGGCAGTCACTAAAAAATAACTAAATGTAAAAAGTGGCTTTATAGTAGGTACACAGTACTCACACATGTGCTATGCAATTATATAATATAAAGATATTGAATCTATATAATGGAAAGATATTTTTACAATCTTCTGCAGCTTCTATACCTAATAACTTCACATGATAATCGATTTATTTACCCCTATGGTTGTGGAGCAGGACCAGCATTGAGCCAAGCATTTTTATCATCAATGTAATCCCCCAACTTATAGTAAGCTTGCCTGCTTGCATAATATCATTAGTGTAAATATATTTAAACTGCTACTGTTTTTTATCACGCTTTTATTCCTAAACATAATTACCATAATATTTTCACTCATACAACTTTAGAATGATTAAAGGTCGTTTCACTGATTTTTGTCTTGAAATTAAATAAATGAATGAAATTCAGGTCAGAGTGTCGTCTTAGGGGCACTATGAAAAAAATACTTAGAAAAATTTCGCGGTAGCGCTCGCCGGCCGCTGCCGCGGCACTTCTTTAGCGGTCTGAATGATTTCTAAAATTTTGTCCACCTATTTTAATGGGACCTTTTATAATACTGATTATTATGAATAAAAAGTAAAATAAACAAAAAAGATATGACTTTGAATAATAGTGTAAAAGATGGTTATGTTGAGAAAATATAGGAAAACTAATAATAGTGTAATAGATGTTTATTGCTACTGACATTATGAAGTTGAATGCTTCGGAATTAAAACATTAGAGACAGAGAAATTAGGAATTGCGATTGTTAGGATGAAAAATGTTAGGAAGAACATTTTCGGATTTCCAATTATCGGAGTTGAAATTTTAGGTGAACTTTGGCGCACCCGTTTAACTCATTTGTTCGTACACACGAAAACAGAGCGTGTTGCGTCGGTACGAATGAAATGAACTCGATCGTTTATAATAGGACAAACCCCAAGTAAAGCCCAAGTCTAGTTGCCTAATAATAATAATCGTTTACATTTCAACAATGATCATTGTGTCTAACTATAACCCTACTAAAGTAAAATAAAATAAATAAAAACCCCTGTGGTTTCAGCCAAGCCATTTCGGGCAAATTGAGAACACCTCCACACAAAACAGAACATGAGTAAATATTGTAAATATTCCGTTTTCAGTGTAAATGATAAATACTTAAGTACGTATATGTCAGATTCGCAGCCGGTCCGCTGTTCTCATAGAAGTTTTACTCATTCTTTCACAAGAGTGTCTCAGTACAATTAGGTAGCTACGGGTTGTTCGAAAGAGATACCGCGGCCTCGGCACAAAGGGCTAAGAAGGAACATGGGTGTTTTTTAGTCAGTAGAAGTCTGACAGTCCCTACCGCTCTGCCCAGAGCGGGAGAAGTCGTTTGATGAATTCCAACCCTCTAAAAAAAAGGTACTATTAGGAGGTACACACGGCTACACATCAAGCTATACACTTCCAGTATAAACTGGTCTCGCATTGTATAGGATTTCCGTACAGTGCGAGATCAGCGTAAACTGGAAATGTATAGCTTGATGTGTAGCCGTGTGTACTAGTAGGGGTGGGTAGGTTTACATACACAACCACGACGCCATATCTTCGCTGACCGCTTCCGTCGAGTTGGCATCCCTCCTTATTTGCGGAATGAACACATTTGGGGCTCCGTAACATAGCCCCAGCACGAAGTATATCGTCCATACTCCTCCAACCACGAATAACTGAAAGTAAGATATCAATCGTAAACGTAACACCACGCTAGTATTTATGAAGGTATATATAGAAACGTTACTGTACTAGCTACATTTAGACAAACTCCATGTAATGGGGGTGAGTCATTGCAGTGGTCAATCAAGCAAATAACCAAAATCTTGACTGATACTGAACTGATAAACCAAATAGAAAAAAAAATAACAGTTTTATGGAATAAGACATTATCCTGACTTTAGCATCGAACCCAGAACCTTTTGCATAACAGATCTCTGAGGCAGCGTGAATTTTAAGGAAAAGAAACCACTTTATTTAGTGTTTTTTTTGTTTAGATATCTTTGGTTAGACATACTGAACGCTGTGTTAAAATTTGTCCACCTATTTTAATGGGACCTTATAGAGCAAGCCTATTGCCATCAAGCGATTTAGGTAATTGGGGGAAGCCTATTCCCATCAACTATCCTTGTATCCGTAATGAAAAGCAGTAATCCCTTGTTCTTAGAATACTAACGAAACGAATTAAATTAAAGAGGTTATTCTATGAAGTTGAAGTTGTTCGTGTGGCTGTTGGGCCGGTTACCTTGGTCTTCGACGATGATTTTACTTTATGCTCTAGAGCATAAAACGCGACTTTAAGGGCCGGTTTCACCGGTTACGGATAAAGTGTCAGATAGTTATCTGACAGATAATGCTATCAAAAATTGTAGTTTATCTAGCAGATAAGTTCCTGATAGGCTATCTGACACTTTATCCGTAACCGGTGAAACCGGCCCTAAGTCACCTACGCACGACATAATGATGAATTTTAGAGCGAGAGAAGTGAAAAAAATATAATAAAATAAATAGGTACCTGTCTTAAAAATGGTGTCCACGTAATTTTAACATCACTAGACGTATCCTCGATATCTTCTGTTTGAATACCACTGTAGTTGCTTTTGCTGGCTGCCATCGTACTTTACTTCTATAATTAAGTTTTTCACAGATAACAGTGTGTTAAACTGTAAAAAAAAACTATTCGTTTATAAATTAAACTAACAAATACACATGAAAACAGGTATACGAGTAATATGCAAGAGTTTAAGGTAATGTCTATGCACTATTTGGTCCCATTAAACGTTTGCCGTAGTAACAACATCTACTATATTAAGTATCTACTTTCCTTGTCTTTTTGTATGACTGTTTAGCTCTTCACAACACAATGAGTTTTGATGCGGAATTAAAAGGATTTAATCGGGAAGACGTATATGTTATCGGTAATATATAGCAATGGTAGCTATCTTTTTTTCCACTAGACCAGTCTACTAAAAATCCTGAGGCTGCTATTCGTGGGGTGTTGACTTAGGAGTACTATAAACGTGTACTTGTCGCTGCGCCTGCCAAATTACTTATTATGTGCATGTTTTTAGTTTTTCAACACTAGGTACTGGCATCGTTAGTCGTGGACTGAACTTCAGTCGAACTTGACACATGCATATTCTATTCCACCCCATTCGACACCTACAGTTTGAATATAATTTGATATAAACGCTAACTTTTCAATATATGATGACGTTAGACCCCTTTAACATTGATTACAGTGACATATGACATCATTAGCATTTATTAAAACAGAATGCAACAATGGGTATATAAAGGATGGCTGATGTTGGAGGCAGCCTACATATACGGAAGAACTACCTTATTCTGATCTACACCACGTTTAAAAATGGACAGTCGGCACTAAGAATACGGGTGATCTCCGTTTCATTAATTATCTATGTGTTGATAGAATCACTTTTTGTAGTATTCGAACTACAAATAAGTGGAACCATATGCATTAATAATTTCAATTAAATAACACGCTTTTACTCGATTGCAGTAAGGCCTAAAAGGAGGGTTATTTGTTGTTTCCCAAAACCTTTAAAAATATCATAATTATGGAACTTGTCAGGTGCAGCAACGATAATTAAATATCCCCATTTAAGTAACCCTCGTTTTCGTCGGGTAAAACAATATTCGTAACCCTTAAACAAACACACTGTACAGTCTGATATTCTACAGAATACCTGAGCATTCTGTAGATTCCCTAAACTGTTCAGGCAAAGTATGAATAAAAATTATTTTGGGGGTCTAAAATGGCTGCTTTAGCAGAATCATATTTATCATTAAATTCATAAAAGTGACCATTTTACTAATGATAACGTAATTCATATTATTATCCTATTATGATACTGCTAAAGCCGCAATTTTAGACCCCCTATACTTCGCCTAGACACTCTATACAACCGGTTAACATTTGTCTAATAAAATTCATATTAAAAACTATTATAAAAAGGAAATCTTCATTACTCCAACAATAAAAACCGTACAAAGCAGGGCTGGGTTGCTAGTGATGCTAAGTAGGTACTAAACGATTATAATGTACGTATTATATACGTCATATAGATAACTTAACGTTCACTCTCTGAATTTATTAACAACGTTAAATACATTCAAACGGCAATCTTTCATGGAACTAAAATAGGTATCGATGTCTTTCCGTTAGTACATTCTAAGAATCAACAAATTACAGCCGGCTCCAACGGCTTTACTTGCTTTCAGACGCACGGAGGAAACTCGGTATATAACGGGTGGTCACCCACGGACTAACCCAGGTAACCGTCAGGCTATCATTTACTCCTGTTTCTTTCATATCATTCCTCAAACAATCTATCCATCGTTTCCTCGGTCCTCTCCCTGTCCATCCATCAACATTTCTTCATATAATCATATTGCCTTTTAACTTGAAGAGCATCCGTGAGTAACAAGTTGTTTCAGTGACCTGTCGCCATTTTCCCCATTCCGAGTGGGTCGATCGAACGGATGGACGGTGGGGCAGAAAAGTTCTGGAGTGGCGACCGCGAACCGGAAGACGTTGAGTTGGAAGGCCTCCCACTAGGTCGACCGATGACTTGGTCAAGGTGGCGGGGATCCACTGGATGCGAGACACACGAAACCGGTCAATATGGTGACACTTGGGGGAGGCCTGTGTCCAGCAGTGGACGTCTTTCGGTTAAAATAATTATGAGTTGATCCGCTGCGTTATGCCCCGGTCTACTTCGCGAACAACAACGCGGTCACACACACAGACACAGGCAGCGACTTATATTTTTATTACGTACCTATAGACATTCCACCTGATTAAATATCATGATTATTTTATTTGAACTTGAGACGATTTTAGAGAATAAATAAGGAGGCACCTTTTTTCTACAAAGCCGCGACGAGACTGAAAACTAATTAATGTTTTTCTATATTTGTGGCATAAATTAACCTAACTTAGTTACATAAATATTAAAAGAAAATAGTATATTCAAGTAAACATATAGTACAATGTCTTGTCAATGCTAATTTAAACAATATGGTGAATTAAAACATGTACTTATGTTGGCAAACCTGACAACTGGCAGTACCTACCTAAAGAAAAGGCACTTAACAACACCAATCAATTGCATTAGTTTGAAAACACAAACACAGTGCTAATCATATTTTGAGCATGTTTATAAAATTGTATTTGTGTGTGTAACCTGTACCTAAGCTACTCCAATTTATATATGTAGGTACAGTCAGTGCCCAAGATTACCTGACCCCTCTTCTCACACCACTTGCACTCTTTTTCTTTATACATCGTCGACCTCATCTCTGCCCTTTTTTTTTTTTTGGTGGGTGGAAAATCATCGAATAACCCCCCCCCCGCTCCTGGGCAGAGCGAAGGGGAGTGTCAGACTTCTACTGACTAAAAACCAAACCCATGTTCCTTCTTCGCCCTTGTGTCGGAGCCGCGTTATCCCTTCGACAAGCCACAGCCCCGACGGGCGTCGGCCCTTGCGGGCCCCTCCTTGCTGACATCTCTTTGAGGCGCGCGTGGAACACGTACGCGCCGCCGACACGGTCTGTTGCCGTCATGACGACGGCCGGACGGCGAACTAGCACCTCATCTCTGCCCTTAGGGCAAGATTGAGGTCAAGAGCAAGCCCATATTAAATAAAAATAAAAAAAACATTGACTGAGATACTTAGTATTGATATGATTTAAAACGTAGCAAGCATAGGATGGAAAATAAAAATGAAACACGAACACACTGAATATTATTTATTTTATAGAAACCAATGCTTATCGTATATAGGTACTTTCTTGACTTATTTTTCTAAGGTTTTCCTACTTATCCTAACTTATCTTTATCTTCCATTAATTATCGTGAAACCTCTACAGACTTTTCAGTTTCTTTGAAATAGTTCTCTATTTCTTGTAAAGTTTTGTCTTTGCTCTCAGGTAAATATTTATACAATAAAAATGCAAAAACAGACGCTGAGAGACCATAAAAAAGGAAAGCGCCGTGCAAATCAAATATTTTAAAAATATACGGTGATACTTTTAAAACTGATGCCATCAATATTTCAGAAAATATTGCAAGACATGGTAACGATGAGCTTCGATATCTTAAGGGCGTTAATTCTCCGTACACAGAACATGCTAGTATCATTGGTCCACAACTAATAGTCATTGAAAATAAAGTCAATAACAACAACGATATAATCTTATTCTCTGCTATCACAGACAGTCTAATCAGGTACAAATAAAGTGAAATTAAAAACAGAAACATAATACCAATCGAAGAAGACGAAAGTAATAATGTTCTCCTTTTGAGATATTTCGATAAAACGCACCCAACTTGCATGCTTAATATAGTGACAGCTTCTAAAATGAGCATACCCGTATACGCAGTAGACTCACTGTTTGTTATTTTCTTAATTAACTCAATAGAATACATGCTACAAACAAACTTCCCTGAAAAATTATAAAGGGACATGACTGTCATAGACAACAAAAGAGGTTTGTAAAACGCCTTTGTTGTAATCGTTTGCAGGATGTGTTTGAGTCGGCTCCACGAACCTTCTTTCGGTTTAGAACGTGTCAGATATTCCTTTTGTGACTGTATTAAACTTTCCAGCTCATTTTCAGCGTCTTTGTCGTATCCTTTCAGCCAGTGGTGAGACGCCGCACATTCCTCGAAACGTCCATTCATTGCTAACCAAGACGGGGACTCGGGCCATAGAAGCGCAGTCAGAGATAATAAAGAAAATATAAAAGCTAGAAATGCAATATTTTTCCAGTGGCTGAATGTACCAGTTACATTGGCGATCCATATTCCCCAAAAGAATATAGTTGATTTAACTGTCATAAAAATGCCACGATATCGTGGTGATGTGTATTCGGTTACAATCACAATCAAGAGTGTCATATTGCTGCCGACAAGCATGCCTTGCATTAATTCACTAATTAGAAGAACTGTGGTTGAAGTACTGCAATAAAATACGGTGTATCCAATTAGTGTGTTGACACACAATATGACGAACGGCACCTTTCTTCCGAACCGCCGCGTGAGTATTGGTAGTATTAGTATCCATGGCAACGCGCCGTAACCGTGGATGGAGGCTGAAAAGGAAAAGGGTATTTTTAAATATTAGATACCTCGTTGTTGTGGTCCGAAGCGCAACTGCTGAGCATGAGCTTCTGGGTTCTATTCCCAGGACGGGCAAAGTGTTATTGGGTTTTCGCATCAAGATTTCAGTAGTCTGGATCTGTGCCCGCTGATGGCAATAGGCTCGCGCCTTTATTACTATAAGTTATACGCCTGATACGGTAAACTTCTGCTTAACCCTGTTAGGATTGCACAGTTGTGATGTTATTTGTAATAAATGTCTACATTTTTTTTAGCATATGATGTGCCTTTCCCAAGTTTTCCAGGAACAGATTACCCGTGACATTATTATTTTAAAAAACAATAATAACGTACCCCGTGTCCCATCATAAGCGATTTTCGGGATTATCTTCCACTCATTTGTTCGTACACACGAAAACAGAGCGTGTTGCGTCGGTACGAATGAAATAAACTCGATCGATTATAATAGGACAAACCCCAAGTAAAGCCCAAGCCTAGTTGCCTAATAATAATAATCGTTTACATTTCAACACAAGTAAAATAAAATAAATAAAAACCCCTGTGGTTTCAGCCAAGCCATTTCGGGCAAATTGCGAACACCTCCACACAAATACTAACACTGATAATATGGTCACTAACGTTATCATAAACAAGACAAAACAGAACATGAGTAAATATTGTAAATATTCCGTTTTCAGTGTAAATGATAAATACTTAAGTACCTATATTATTATGTCAGATTCGCAGCCGGTCCGCTGTTCTCATACCAGTTTTACTCATTCTTTCACAAGAGTGTCTCAGTACAATTAGGTAGCTACGGGTTGTTCGAAAGAGATACCGCGGCCTCGGCACAAAGGACTAAGAAGGAACATTGGTGTTTTTTAGTCAGTAAAAGTCTGACAGTCCCTACCGCTCTGCCCAGAGCGGGAGAAGTCGTTTGATGAATTCCAACCCTCTAAAAAAAAGGTACTATTAGGTAGGTACTAGTAGTGGTGGGTATAGGTTTACATACACAACCACGACGCCATATCTTCGCTGACCGCTTCCGTCGAGTTGGCATCCCTCCTTATTTGCGGAATGAACACATTTGGGGCTCCGTAACATAGCCCCAGCACGAAGTATATCGTCCATACTCCTCCAACCACGGATAACTGAAAATAAGATATCAATCGTAAACGTAACACCACGCTAGTATTAATGAAGGTATACTGGCGGGGACTGGCCTGTTGGTCTAGTGGTTAGTGACCCTAACTGCTATGCCGGAGGTCGTGGGTTCGATTCCCACCCAGGACAAATGTTTGTGTGATGAGCACGATCATTTGTTCTGTGTCTGGGTGTAATTTATCTATAATATGTATGTATTTAGAAATATATAAGTATGTTTATCAGTTGTCTAGTACCCATAACACAAGCTCTGCTTAGCTTGGGACTAGATGGCGTTGTGTGATAGTTGTGGATTATTATTATTATATAGAAACGTTACTGTACTAGCTACATTTAGACAAACCCCATGTAATGGGGGTGAGTCATTGCATTGGTCAATCAAGCAAATGACCAAAATCTAATCTAAAGTACCTAATAAATAGTAGTAAGTAAGTATTTAGGTACTAACACAAATATGGACTCATACCTTTAATACCACTGCTGCACTGAAACAAAGAAAGTTCATACATGCGTTAGTTCATGCGTTGTTTTGAACAGTCGTGTCAAAAATATAATAAAATAAATAGGTACCTGTCTTAAAAATGGTGTCCACGTAATTTTAACATCACTAGACGTATCCTCGATATCTTCTGTTTGAGTGCCACTGTCGTTGCTTTTGCTTGCTGCCATCGTATTTTACTTCTTTATTTAAGTTTTTCACAGATAACAGTGTGCTAAAATGTAAAAAAAACTATTCGTTTATAAATTAAACTAACAAATGCACATGAAAACAGGTATACGAGTAATAAGCAACAGTTTAAGGCATAATAGTGCATGTCAATGCACTATTTTTGGTTTAACGTTTGCCGTAGTGACAACATCTACTATATCTACTTTCCTTGTCTTTTTGTATGACTGTTTAGCTCTTCACAACACAATTTTGATGTGGAATTAAAAGGATTTAATCGGGAAGCTTTATGTATATTTGTTATCGATGATATATTGCAATGGCAGCCATTTTGTTTTTTTTTTCACTAGATCAACGGACTAAAAATACTAATGCCATTCGTGGGGTGTTGGATTAGGAGTATTATAAACGTGTACTTGTCGATAGAAATGAGTATATAACGTTGCTGACATAATCGTTAGTCGTGGGCTGAACTTAAATCGAACTTTATAAACCTACATTCTGCCCTATTAGACATACTATATATATACTATACTATACTATATATATATATATTGAGTTGAGAGCTACAGTTTGTTTATAATTTGACATAAACGTCCACTTTTCCATAATAGTGACATATGGCATCTTTCATATTGATTAAAGAAGAATGCAAGTATGGATTTGACAAGGATGGATGATGTAGGAGGGAGCCTACATACACGGAGGAACTACCTTAAACGAAGATACAGCAAGTTCAAAAAAGGTCTTAACCCTAGGATGGTAACATAATTTAAATCAACATGCATGGTAACAGGGGTGGCACGTCACCCCATAATAATAAATTGAAAAAAAACTTTTGTTTCATGAAAAATAAAACTTTTTATTCTTGGTACAAACTAAAGGAACATTCTTTTTGAGATCAATGAGTAACTAAATTCAAGTAAAACATTCAAAAAAATGATGTTTTTGGAAATTTATATACAATTGCGTCAAATTTCCACACGATGTTCAGGGCACACAGGTTTCTTGCATTTTGAACCGAAAATCTTCACTTTTTTGTCATTCTTTCGAGGACAAAACGCACATCGAGCTTCCTTCTTCAATTTGGTGGGGGGTTCATTTGCTGGAACTTTTTCGGGGACATTTAGAATGGCCCTTATATTTTCCGTTAGTTGTTGAGGTAAGTTTGGCTCCAGACGTCGTTTCATGTGCGGCTCAGCTAACTGCAATGCAATTTTTTTCAAATATGACCATTCTTACCTCTCAAGACACTCCCTCGAAGCTGTGACAAAGGCACATCATCATCATCGCCGATCTGGAAACACTGTCATCATTTTCGGAGTGCACAGAGAGGTTATCTTCATTTTCAGAAGCTTCCTCCGCCTCTAATGGCTCTTTTTGACTCTCAGCATCCTCAGCAATATTATTTAAGTAACACTCAAGCTTTTCATCATTACAAAACGCCATTATAAACGGAAAATAACAAAATAAAAAACCATACTAAGAAAAAAAATACCTGCGTAAATAGTAACAGGGGTGACGCAACACCCCACACATACCTGCAAAACGAAATCGACGTGTTGCAGCTCCCACCGCGCAACGGGTACTTATGGCACACGGTCAAACAAAAGAATACACAAAATGCTAGAGCGAGCCAGCAAAATATTTTCGAAAAATCGGCGCGTGATTGTTCGCGTGGGGTGTTGGGGCACCCCAGTTACCATCGTAAGGTTAAGTCGGTACTTACATCCGTATTTATAGTCTAGTTAAAGTAATTACTTGAACTTAAGTAATTACTTACGCAAACATTTTTATGCAATGGGCAAGAATTTAAACGAAGTTAGAACCGTCAATGAAAGCAAACCTAAGAATTCTAACCTTTGACACTTCTAACATCAAGGAATTACTAAACTACAGAGAAAAAATTGTATCTTAAACAATGACTTTTACTCAAGTAATCACTATGACTTGTTTCTAAATACGGGTGTTAGAGTATGGGTAATCTCTGTTTCTTTATCTATATTGTGTCGATAAACTCTTTTTTGTAGTATTCGAACTAGAAATAATAAGTCAAACCATATGCATTATATGTTTCAAATCACGGACTCATATAATTACATTGCCTTTTAACTTGAAGAGCATCCGTGAGTAACAAGTTGTTTCACTGACCTGTCGCCATTTTCCCCATTCCGAGTGGGTCGATCTAACGGATGGACGATGGGGCAGAAAAGTTAGGAGTGTCGACCGTGAACCGGAAGACGTTGAGTTGGAAGGCCTCCCACTAGGTCGACCGATGACTTGGTCAAGGTTGCGGGGATCGACTGGATGCGAGACACACGAAACCGGTCAATATGCTGACACTTGGGGGAGGCCTATGTCCAGCAGTGGACGTCTTTCGGCTAAAATAATGATGATGATGAGTTGATCCGCTGCGTTATGCCTCGATCTACTTCGCGAACAACAACGCGGTCACACACACAGACACAGGCAGCGACTTATATTTATATTACGTACCTATAGACATTCCACCTTGAACTTGAGACGATTTTAGAGAACCACCTTTTTTTAGAGAGGCACCTTTTTTCTACAAAGACGCGACGAGACTAAAAACCAATTCATGTTTTTTTCTATTTGTGGCATAAATTAACCTAACTTTGTTATTGAAATCATCATCATCATCATCAGCCTATAATGTTCCCACTGCAGGGACTCAGGCCTCCTCTCTAGGAGAGGCAAATGTATAAATCATCATTGTTCTCTTTCCCTTATCCCGATTAACTCGGGGTCCACCACGATAACCGATTACCACACAACTTTTCAGTCACGTATGATATGGCGTCTAAATAAAAATAACCATACGTTCCACTGCAATTTTCTCGCAGTAATTAAGCCAGGAAAAAGTTGTCATATGCTGGCGTCGGAGTCACATATTAAAATAAAACCACCACATCAGAATCTTTATAAGCAATATTTTATCTACCTACTTACACCATGTTTGTTCTGACAGTATTTCACTCCAATCTGTCCGAACTTCTCCGAACACCCCGTAACTATATTATCATTTTTATCACTGTATATATTTTAACAATTACCAATTATTCACTTCACATCTTCACATGGAAACTTAAGTATATAAATTAATGTTTTAAATAAATAGGAAGTTATAAATAAAATGATTCACTTCAAATTACTAGTAGTACTTGTTATTAGGAACAAATACCGTCAACAGTCAACACTCTAGTGTTTATCAACTTAATAGCTCATGCCTGTTAAAGTAAATATTAAGCGTTATTAGATACTAATATAATCGTCTATATAACTACACACGCAACCACGGAATGATTCTTGTTTACGGTAGCGATAATTTTTAGATCGAAAACATACTGTGTAGTGAAACTACTGGAGATTGGGAATTTGCCAAACAAACCGGTTGCGTCGTTCAACTATAACCTTTAAGATCTCTATATTTAGGTATGTTATACCTATTGATACTATTTACTTTTTTACTATTTACATTTACATAAAAAATCTTGCTAGGCTACCTACTTAAGTGGCCAAACTAATAATAGTTGGAATTATAAATTTAGCTTGACACATCGACATTAATAATATTTATAATATTATTTTAAGTGCAGATATATTTCACGGTAAAAAACAGATTGGTAGTCAAAGAATTATCTAGTTCCTAAGAGCTGATATTATTACGATAAATATTCTCATATGCACTAAAGAAACACCATATAGATAAGTAGGTAGGTAGGCCTGCTCGATTATACAATAACCGTAGCTATTATAGCATATATGTTTGTAATCCTCGCAAAACTAATAATTATTTATCTAAGCTGGGCTAGCGACAATATCGGATAAAAGATTCTCAATTTTATACAGGAAAAACATTCACCAACGTTATTGTCGTTTGTCGATGAAACGGCAAAACTTGTCGAGGTTTTTATCAATACATGTCCGTCGTTTGAAGTCATATTTACATATTTTTGCCTAAACCTAAAAACGTGCAGTGCTTTTTGCAATGTAATGGATTTTGACTCTATTCGGCATTCGGCGAAACTGTGCCAACGATGAGTTTTCAGAAAAATCTTTTTGAGCTATATTCATTTGTATTGTTACTTTTAGTTTTATTAAACTATACTGCGCCACCTATATACATACAGGAGTTTGTTCATCCACATGATTTGAGGTTGACTTTATGTTCGTCAAAATAGAAAAGACACTCGTAAAATGAAATGCAAACCCGATGTACATAAAATATGCAGTCTCCGACAGTCTGCAGACTTCTTGTGTGCGCCAAAAATTGATCTTACAAAAGGCCTTGCAGCTAGAGTATACCCAATTAAAATAATATGTAAAAATAAATACCGTAGAATTGGAACCGGTTCGATGGCAATCGCTCTCTGCAAAATCAGTAAAGTCATAGCACATGATTACATCAAACAAAGCAACTACGTTTGGCCTGATTTGGTTGCGCACCAACAGAATTGCTCTATTTTACTGATAGGCGATTTACTGGTCGCCTACAAGCCGTGGAAACTGGAATGTCCTAATAGAACCAAGAATTGGAAGATATCTGACATCTACCAACCACTTAACCGGTGTGGTGCAGCACAGGTCACTGGCACTCACTAAGAGGAACCCTGCGTTCCAGCAATGGAAACACTAAGGTTGATTATCCAATTTACTGGTAAATTACTATTGAAGAAAAACCAGCCAAGTGCGAGACGGACTCGCGCATGAAGGGTTCTATCGTAGTAGGGGAGCCCATTTAATTTTTTAATTTATTTTAATTATTTGTTGTTATAGCGGCAATGAACTACACATTCTGTAAACATTTCAACTATCTACATATTACGGATCATGACATACAGTCCGTTGACAAACAGACAGACGGACGGACAGCGGAGGCTTGGTAATACGGTCCCATTGGTTACCTTTTTGGTACGGAATCCTATGAACAAACAAAACATTCCTGAATTACATAACGTTCATCAATTTAACAACAATATCCTGTCGAATTTAAAACCGATTAATTACCTCAAATCTATCACAAGTTACGACCAAATATTAATAAACAGTTCACATTCTACTCGCACATTATCGGGAACATCACAATGACATTTAATGATGCTCCACTATTTGTTTCTGCCACATTCAATATTAGAGATAGGCTTACAATAGAGAATGCATTCACTGGTATTGTTAGTCGTGGACTGAACTTGAGTCGGACTTGACACGCCTACATTCCGCCTTATTAGAAATGTTGACAGCTACAGTTCGTTTATAATTTAAAAAAAACACCCACTTTTCAATATACAATTTTTATTTTATTTTATTTATTTGGGACAAAAAACAGTTACACATTACAATAATAATATTAAGTTTAGAAAAAATAGTAAAAAAATGCATAACCCACAGTATTGTCCACGGAATAATATCGGTTTTTAAGAAATAAGGAAACGGACGTATACAGAAGGGACAGTAAGAGAATAAAAATATAAAACCTGAAAGATCACACTAATCCACAATCTTACATAAAAAAGAAGCAGTCATCGTTAAGGATGACCAGCCAGTAATTCGATTGCCATTTTTTTAAATTGGGTCTGTTTATGCGCAAAAATATCAACGTTTATAAAATGCGAGTTGTACGTTTCTAGTAATCGGCGGAGAGGAGCTCGCTCGCCAGCGTTTGTTCTACACTTCTCTGTGTAGAACAAGCGCGGAGCTCGCACCTCCCGCCGACTAACAGTCCTAGGTACCACATAACATAACCTATTAGAGAGCTCCATACAATTAAACCTATTGTTGCATATGCCATACAGCATCATAACCATCAGCAGTGTACGCCTGTGCTCCAAGCTTAATATTTTATACTGTTTCATCAGATCTGCATAGGAAGTCTTGGTATGGAAACACTTATAATGAGTAGTGCGAAGAAATTTTTTTTGCACCATTTCTAGTCTGTGTTTGTATTTTTCGTAAAAAGGGCTCCAGATGGGCACCGCGTATTCCAGTTGGGAACGGACTAGTGTTTTATATAGGAAGAGGAAAGTAGAAACCTTTTTAAATTCTTTACAAGACCGCATTATGAAACCATACATCTGAAAAGCTCTATTAATAATGTTGTCAATATGGAGGTCAAGATGTAATTTGCTATCAAGCAGTACGCCGAGATCACGCGTGCAATCAGTTTTATTCAGGTCTGTGTGGTTGAGCGTGTAATTAAATTTAATACTAGTCTTATTTTTAGTGAATGAAATATAATGACATTTTGGCAAACTAAGATGAAGTTTATTCTTGAGACAGTAATGCGAAAGTCTGCTTAGATCATCCTGTAATAGCAAGCAATCCTGCATACTAGTACAGGATTTAAAAATTTTGATGTCGTCCGCGTACATGAGAAATTTTGAGTTGACCATGCAGGACTTTATGTCATTTATAAACAAGACAAACAATAAAGGACCCAAAACTGATCCCTGAGGCACACCGGATTCGACCACTGTGTAATCAGACTCGTGTCCACTGATGACCACTTTCTGTGTTCTATGGAATATATACGACACAAACCATCTGAGTAGATTCCCTCTAATGCCGTTGAAGGCAATTTTGTCCAAAAGGAGTTTGTGATCCACCTTGTCAAACGCTTTCCGAAAATCGGTGTACACAGCATCAACCTGTATGCCCTTGTCCATGTTCTCAAATAAAAATTGAGTAAAAATCATTAAATTTGTACTGGTGGATCGTGACTGAACAAAGCCATGCTGTTCGGGAATAATGACGTGTCTCAAGTGAGGAAACAAATTACTGTGCACCAAATTCTCGAAAAGCTTAGACAAGGTGGATAGAATGGAGATAGGTCGATAGTTTTCAATGTTGGCTTTGTCTCCACTTTTGTAAACTGGAGTAATAAAAGCTCTTTTCCATATGCTCGGAAATACCCCTTCACTTAAGCATTTGTTGTACAATAGATGTAGCGGGATACAGATTCGTTGTGCAGTATGCTTAAAGAATATAGGTGGGAGACCATCTGGTCCGGGCCCTTTATTTAGATCCAAGGACAATGACAGTATAGATATCTTAAATTATCAACATCTTTAACATTAATTAAAGCAGAATGCTACAATGGGTTTGACAAGGATGGCCGATGTAGGAGGCAGCGTACGGATACGGGGGAATTATCTTATTTGAAGATCCGCCGATTCTGGCCAAGAATTCTAAGATTGATTTGGTGGGCGATGTCTCCCTGTCGTCATGAAAACCACAGTTGACCCAAGTTAAAAAATGGACTTGAGTCGGCACTATAAATATGGGTGATAGTTCGAGCTGATAGTGTTTGTTTTCATTTAGTACCTAAATATAATTACCCTTTTGCGGTGTGGTTCCTGGTCACGTATAAATGCACTGTAGATGACTATGGATGGTGTAAAATGGACACTGATCTCTCAGTGTCCATTGTTCCCGTGTTAATACTCCTACCGTCTCCGGTATGAGTACTAACACGGGAACAATTTAGTTGTGGATATTGAAACTGTATAATAATAAATGAGACCTAGACAACATGCGTAAACACTGCGATAGATCAAACTGTACATTTCCAGTATAATATGGCTTCGGTTTGTATAGACTTCCCGTACAATGAGAGATACGCATAAACTGGTTTTATATAGCTTGATTGGTCGCATAAGAGATGTGAGTGATTGTGAATGTTCGTTTTATAGTGTCTCTTTGTTGAATGTTGACCTTCTTTGTGCAGTCACTGTTTGATTCATAGTTCTCTATTCTATGCTACTGTCGTAGGTATTTGAATTGAGAGTGACTTTTGTATTCGCCAATGTGATCGCCTGACGGCTGCGCTCATGTATTTTCTATTTGATATTTATTTTAATATATCTGGTGTACAAATTCTTCAATTCTTTGATTGCATCCACGAACAATCTCTCTACGAGAAGTTAACAAGGGTTATGGGCCCAGAGTGCGCAAAGAAGAAAAATTGTACTGAGATACAATGAGCGGACGAGAGATGGCAACCATGTCTGCAGACGGCGGAAGCGTGAGTGGGCTTTCTATTGAGCGTTTGAGGGGGCGAGAGAATTACCTCCTCTGGAAGTTTAATGTAAGAAACCTACTTATCCATGACGACCTTTGGTGTTCTATCGACGGGTATCCGGAGGACGATAAGTCGACTCCAGAGCTGAAACGGCGTAAGGATGAAAAGGCGTTGGCTAAGATCTGCCTGTCACTGGACGCTTCGTGCGTGTCTCACGTGATGACTGCGAAGACGAGTAAGGATGCCTGGCTGAGCCTGGAGAAGGCGTTCGACGATAAGGGCATAGGCAGGAGATTAAAACTGTTGCGGATGCTGTGCTCGGTAAAGTTGGACGACTTTGGTGGCGATATGGACAAATATGTTGGCGAATGTTTGTCGCTTTCGCAACAGTTGGCGGCTTTAAATAAACCGATTGACGATGAGTTCTTGGCGGCGATTATTCTTGAGGGATTACCTCCTAAGTTTGATCCAATGATCATGGCCTTGGAGAGTAGTGTGAGTGACCTCACCAGTGACTTCGTGAAGGCTAAATTGCTTCAGGATACGAAGTGGTCTGACAATTGCAAAGGTGGAGATTGCCTGATTGCTGATAAGTCGGAGAATAAGTCTGGTAAGAGACGCAAAGACAAGAAGCCGAGGTGTTGGAACTGTGGAAAGTCTGGTCACGTAAAGAAGGAGTGTATCCAGAAAGGGGCGGCAATGGTCGCGACTCGGTTCTTGGCTGACACGTGGTACGTAGACTCGGGTGCGTCGAGTCACATGACGGGACAGCGAGACTGGATACATGATTTTTCTACAAGCAGTGTAGAGGTAAACGTGGCGAGTGGACAGACTTTGAAATGCGTCGGTATCGGTAATGTGTGTTTAAAACTCGGAGATTATGATTTGACTCTTAAAGAAGTGATGTACGTTCCGGGACTGAGTGTAAATTTACTGTCTGTAAATAGTTTAGCGGTTAAAGGGCTTAGAGTGGAATTTATTCAGTCTACTTGTAAGATTTTTAGAAATAAATCTTGTATAGCTAGTGTTAGGTCAGTTGGCGGAGTATACAAACTGCATGCTAACGCGATAGCTCTAAGTAGTATAAATAAACAGGTTTCAAAGGAGTCTTGGCACCATAGATTGGGACATTTAAGTTATGACAGCTTGAAGTCACTGTCACACGTTATTGATTTTCAGAATACAGAAATTGCTAATAATTGCGATGTTTGCATTCTTGGAAAACAAATAAGGTTTCCGTTCAAGAAATCTGGCCGTGATGTAGCGACTAAGCGGTTGGATCTGGTGCACACGGACTTGTGTTCGATTCCTGTTGCGTCCCACTCAGGTAAGCGGTACATTTTAACATTTCTAGATGATCACTCGCGGAAAGTATTCTTGTACTTCTTGAAGAATAAGAGCGAAGTAGCTAGCGTCACCAAAGACTTTATTAGGCTCGTGGAAAATCAATGTGAATCCAAGGTAAAGGCTATACGCAGTGATAACGGTACGGAATACGTAAACAAAGAGCTGAGCGCATTCTTCAGACAGAAGGGCATTGTGCATCAGGTCACTGTTCCGTATTCGCCCCAAATGAATGGTGCGGCGGAGAGGTTGAACAGAACTCTTTTGGAACGGGTACGTTGTATGTTGTATCATGCGGGTTTGGATCACAAGCTGTGGGCTGAGGCGGCTAACACTGCGGGTTACCTTATTAATCGGTCTCCGTCTAGTAGATTAGGCGGGAAGACGCCCGAAGAGGTTTGGTCGGGTAGTAGGGTAAAGTATGACCACTTACGTGTTTTTCGGTTGCGAGGCCCATGTACATATTGATGACGTTAAGCGGAATAAGTTACAACCTAAGAGTAAGAGGTATATTTTTGTCGGTTATGAAGACAATGGCAGATCTTACAGGTTGTATGACTCTGAGACACATGCTATAAAGAGAAGCCGTGATGTATTATTTAATGAAAGTGTGTTCCCAGCCAAAGTGCTAGGAACTGGACACGGATCAGCCACTATAGAATTCTTTCTTTCAGGGGAAATAGTTGACGATTCCACTGGAGAGGGGAAGTCAAGCGTGCCTGAGAGTGAGGTGGCTGGTGATGCAGCTCGGGAGCCTGTCACTGAAGAGTCGGTAACGGTGAATGTTGAGCCGATTGTGTCAGCGAGCGGTGATAATGGCGGCGACAACACTTTGGATTTTGAAGATAGCGTTGAGGAGGTGGTGGAACCTCCGGAACCGAGGTACAATTTTAGATCTAGACAATCTAAGGGTTTGTACGCACATGATACGATCCCAGCTGAACCGCACACTGTTAAAGAAGCTCTGGGTTCTGGGCAGAGCGACTTGTGGCGGCAAGCTATGCAGGAAGAGATTGACTCATTCAATCAACATGAAGCTTGGGAGTTAGTGGATCGGCCTATGGGCAAAAATGTGGTTCGGAATAAATGGATCTTCAAAATTAAGTGTGACGCCGAGGGGAAGATAGCCCGGTATAAAGCTAGGTTAGTAGCCAAGGGGTTCACCCAAAAGTATGGTGAAGATTATTTTGAAACGTTTTCACCGGTAGTACGGTACAGTTCTATGCGACTGTTGTTGGCGATTGCTGTAGAGATGGATCTGGATATAGACCATCTGGACGTACAGACAGCGTTCCTCAACGGTAATTTAGATGAGGAGATATTTATGTTTCAACCGGAGGGGTTCATTTCACCTGGTGGAGAAAATAAAGTCTACAGATTGAAGAAGGCAGTCTACGGACTGAAACAAGCTTCGCGAGCTTGGTATCAGAGGGTGAAGGACGTTCTTCTGTCGACAGGTTTTGTTCAATGCCAACTTGAACAATGTATCTTCTACAAACGAAATGGTAAGTCGGTTGTTTACATTGCTTTGTATGTGGACGATTTCGTTGTCTGTTACAATGATGCACGCATGGCTGAAGAGCTGAAAGAGAGTTTACGTAAGTCGTTCAAGATTACAGACTTGGGTGCGGTGCGGCATGTTCTCGGGGTCACGGTAATGCGTGACAGGATGAACAAAACTCTTAAGCTTTGTCAGGCGCGGTATGTTGAGCGCTTGCTTGACAGTTTCGGTATGTCAGAATGCAAACCAGTTAAGACTCCTTTGGACCCAAATGTTAAGTTTACTGATACGAGTGTGTTAGGCGAGGGTACTGTTCTATATAGGGAATTGATAGGTTCTCTTATGTATCTGAGTGTATTTACACGGCCGGACATTACGTATGCAGTTTCGTACTTAAGCCAGTTTAATACGTGTCATACTATGGAACACTGGAGGGCTGCGAAACGTGTATTGAGGTATCTTAAGGGGACTCAAAACGTTAGCCTTGTGTTTAGCAGGTCGGGTCATGTTAAGGTTGAGGGGTTTGTAGACGCGGACTGGGGCGGTGACGTACGTGACCGAAAATCATTTTCGGGGTTTGTTTTCAAGTATGGGGGTAACACCATCTCCTGGGAATGTAGAAAACAAACATGTGTTAGTTTATCAAGTACTGAGGCTGAGTACATTGCTCTTAGCGAGGCTGCTAAGGAGGCAAGTTGTCTTAGGGACTTGGTGACTGAATTGACTGGTAGTTCTGGGTTGATAATAGATATGTTCAATGACAATCAGTCTGCTCAGAAACTTGGTGTCAATCCTGTGTTTCATAGGAGGACAAAGCACATAGACATCAGGTACCACTATGTTAGGGAGGCTGTGAATAATCATGTGATTAAGTTGAATTATTTGTCTACTCAGGAAATGGTGGCTGATGTACTAACTAAGTCTTTGTGTGCTCCTAAACATAAGTTCTGTGTTGTGAACTTGGGCTTAGGTTTTTAGGCCAGTTGAGCCAGCGGTGATGTCTGAGTTCAAACAGCGATTGAGGGGAAGTGTTGAATGTTGACCTTCTTTGTGCAGTCACTGTTTGATTCATAGTTCTCTATTCTATGCTACTGTCGTAGGTATTTGAATTGAGAGTGACTTTTGTATTCGCCAATGTGATCGCCTGACGGCTGCGCTCATGTATTTTCTATTTGATATTTATTTTAATATATCTGATGTACACATTCTTCAATTCTTTGATTGCATCCACGAACAATCTCTCTACGAGAAGTTAACACTCTTACCATGTTGAGTAATTTAATTTATGGTGATGAGCTCCATGATAACATTTTTAAAATCAAAACAATATTTGTATTTACTTAACACACATTTCGTTTTATTTACCTAAATTGGCCCTTTATCTTGTAATTCCTAAATAACTAAGTATTGTTCCTACAGAAACATCATCTCGTAGAAAGGTTATAATGAGATAGGAAAAAAATAGTTTTGTGAACACCGTACAAAAATATATAAAATCACGCCTGTTATTCCCGAAGTATTGGGTAGAGGTGTACGTTGCAGTAATTCCACATTTCACCAGTTATGATTTAATTAAGAATAAATTTAAATCAGGACTCCGTGGCTGCTACTCAAAAGTTCCTGATGGAAAAACCCAATAACTCTTTGCCCGACCTGGTAATAGAGCCCAGAACATCATGCCCTGCAGTGGTGCTTGCGACCACTAGACCAACGAGGCAAACCTCACAGTTTACCAGGAATTCGTTCGGATGAAACTGGACACGAAATTAATAGACATATTTCATCGGTAAAATAAACTGATGAAAATGTTTTGAACTCTGCCCAGTCAGGTTGGATTTAATGAATTTTATACATCAGGTGAGGAACACGGAAAAAGGGATATTTATTACCCGACTACGGCAAAGCCAAAGGAGGGTTATGATTTTGACTGGCTATGTATGTATGTATGTGAATATCTTCATCAGTTCCCTCATCGCTCCTAATCTACTTATCGGAACTCGCCATATAAGGTACTTATTACACGTTACACGTTATTCACACGTTAGATCCGTCTTAATTGTCTGCTGAACATAGGGCTACGTGACGTGCCACAAAACTCGATATGGCGCCCTCTAGCGGACAAAAAGTAAGTGTTCAAAAATAAAAATGGAGATAAATACGCCGTGTTTAGTATCATTTGAAAGGACCTCTCTTGTACATTTCCAAAATATTACTCAAATTAAAAATGACGCCCTCTAGCGGACAAAAAGTAATGTGTAAAAAAAATTGAACACCAAAATTGTTTAAATATAAAAAAGTAATAAATTAAAACCCGACTACGACAAAAAAAACGATGCTGAAAAAGTATGAAACAAGATTTTCAGGATAGAACAAAAAGAAAAGCCGTATAGTCACACGTTATAGGTACCAACCTAAACACTTTAATACCGTGTGACTACGGCTTTTCTTTTTGTTCTATCCTGAAAATCTTGGTTCTTACTTTTTCAGCGTCGTTTTTTTTGTCGTAGTCGGGTTTTAGTTGTTTAGTTCCCGATACTATCCGTGGTCCGTGACTTAGTTTACCGGTGATTATGACACTTGCAACAGCGACAAACTATACACACACAGTTACATTTTGAGGTACCTATTGTGTAACTTTGGTATATAATGACCCAAGCTATGCCTCCTACATTATGTTATACTTCTTACTGGATACCCTGTATAATAACACGTAACTCTACCTACTTGATTATGATTGTTTCAAAAACAAAATAGCTAAAGTAAATAACCGGTCTTTCTCGAGTTTGTTAACTTAGTAAGAGTTATGAACACGGAAATCACTTATGGGCTTAAAATCTGGAGAGCTCAGACTACAATCAAGGAATTATTAAGTAACAAACTCCGTCTGCAAAAACATCTTTCACTCGTGTGCCTCAAGATAAAGTTTCTGAATTAATTTGCCAAATAACGTCGAAACACGAGATTTCAACTTGCCATCCAACTTTGCTTGTTAAATGTTAATTGTTATCAAACGGAATACCTTATTAGACTTTCTTATGAGATAAGAATATTGATTTATATTAAGGATTTCCCATTTAGGCCAAACATTACAATTTCTTTGTCGAAGTTTTCACCTTTAGTCCGAAGTGCTCACTGTCCCCTCCGCCAAGATATTGATATACTTGATAACGAGAAATTCAATTTTTAAAACGGAATCATGAGGTCGCATTACTTACAGCAGGAAATGGAATGTCGCCGATTTATTTTAACCACCTCGACTTGTTCCAAGCCATTAGCTTTTTCAATCCAAAGATGAGTGTAAAACGGTAATGATAACGTGAGAATTATTTGCTAGGTATTGTTCGTCCTTTACACGTTATTCAATTATAATTTATAACACATTTTTATAGAAACCACGTGTATTGATTGATTTATTGAATGGATTAGAGCTAATGGTGCTTTGTTCAGTCACATTCGGCCTTAAACATCACTTTATTTATGTATATTGCTTTTCAGAATGCCTAAAGATATAATAACATTCCCAAACACAAAAGAACGATCAGTTAGCAAATAATTTTAACCATTAAAACAATTATTAAATTCGGTTGAGCGACGATACAAAAGAAAACCTTTCTTTCGATTGATGTGTTTTATTGTTAACAGATACAAAAGAGTACTCTAGAAAACGAAAATAAATAAAAGGATAAAAATGACCTGCATAAATTACGTCACAAACATATAGGTCTCATACCCAATAAACATACCTGCCAATACATTCAAAAGGGCAAGACTCAGACGAATAGTTTCAGCGTATTGAGAAGGGATGTGAAAACAGTTTAAGTAAAAAGGATAAGTGTGTTTTCGTAGCATGTGTAGAGAAATTCGACACCCACTCGGCTATTTACGGGCGATGGTGCGATAAGCATTTTCTTTCAATACCATCAAAGAGACTGGCCGCCTATTCAGGGCTTCACCCGACAAAATGTAACACATAAAGGGTATACGAAGATTGCAACGCTGTTTCTGACTCGCCTCGCAAAAACACTGTTAAAATCCATTTCTATCGTACTGAATGATGTACATCATCGAACGTAGAGTTTGTATCGGGGAAGTTTTTCATTTATAGGTCGCGGAACGAAACATTATCCGAGCGTTGTCGAGTGCTGATGAAGCCCATCAAATCATTTGTCGGCATAGCGACGCCAAACTTCAGCTATTATTCCGGTCGGTTTACTAAAACAAAAGTGCTCTTAATTCTTGATCTGGGATTTCATGTCATCATTACTTTCCTCGGTTCGTTTGGCTGGCTCGCGGCGGGCTGGAGGACTCGTTCCTTGTGACAAATTAAATTTTATCAAGCTACAACAATGGTCCTTGGGCATTATGAAGCGTAATCCCTTAAGCGAGAAGACGTCTAAATATCTGAAAAGCAAATTAGGCGATCACGGTTTCGAGGGCTATTTATAAATTATACTCGACGAAATTTTGTGCTCCGGTTGTTAAATAACTTGTAGTAGATAAATGTCTGGAAGGGAAGCCAACCGTCTGACAAACAATAAAAATATTTTGTGAAATGTAAGGAGCTTTTCATTTTCGCTGACTGTTGTGTAAACGTCTGCGACTCTGCGTCGTGTGACGACGTGTGCATTGCAACATTTGCAACTTGACTGTTTTCCTCTTCCCTCTGTGAATTGTGAAGAATGTAAACTGTTTTCACTGCATTTTGAATATCCTCAAATGCTTGATTACAAACAAGTTTGGTTACCTGTTTTTACAGTAGTTTTATATTATTGTTACGACGGTCATCTAGAATCTTCGAGAAACCGCGCTAATAACTGTGTAGTACCTAGAAAATACGAGTTCATTCTTTTAGGTACCTATTTCCGTAGTAGGTATAGTTACATTGTATTTCAAGGTCAGCCTACGCGCGACGCCAGCGGCAATTGACATTGTAATTTCGACCGTATGCCGAGGGCGTAAAGTAACTTCTTCCTTGTCGGTTCTTTTATCTTTAAGTTTATTTTTTGTGAATGTTTTTTTGTAGATGCTTTCTTGAATAATAGAGAATTATCTCGAATATCTTTTGTTTGCTGGGGTATAAAAGGACCGATTGAGGACGAAGTTAGTCAGTTCACTTTTAAGCGAGACAACGAAAAGTTCGAAGAGTTATCTAGTGCGATAAAGTGTTCAGTACTGTTGAAGTGATTGTGAATAAGTGTATTGTGACTTTGTGAGTAATAAAGTTAATTCGTGTGTTTAATTGGTAGTGATTTTATTTATCCCATACCCAGCTCGTAACAATTTGGTGTCAGAAGCGGGGATAAATAATGCCGATTCTACCGAAGGACGATACGGATAGTATGCGTACGAGGAGTCAGCGGCAGCAAGGTATGGACCAAAGGCGATTTGGGGACTCCCCGACACAGACACCGGGCGGTGCCCAGCCTACGTCAGAGCCAGTCGCTGGCCCATCTGGAGCCACTCCAGCGGCGCCTACTACATCAGCGGCGCCTGACTTGTCTGCCTTAATGGCACTGCTGCAAGACCAGGCTCGACGTCAAGAAGAGCAGGCTCGCCAGTTGCAGGAGCAGCGGCAACAAGATAAGGAGGAGCAAGCTCGCCTTCAAGAAGAACAGGCTCGCCGTCAAGAGGAGCAGGCCCGGCGCCAAGAGGAACAGATGCTCCTGATAAAGGATCTGCACGCATCAGTTGGGAAAGAGCTGAGCGTAATGAAGGAGCAGGTACAGCAGCACGACAACCGTATCGCAAAGGCCGAAATTCAGATCGCCGATGTGAAGAAGGCCTTAAGTGAAATTAAGGTTGGAGACGGATCTGTAACTTCAGTGATTGCTGCCCCTTCGGTGCGCGGATTTAAAGTGCCTCCATTCGACGGAACATCTTCGTGGTCGGCCTATAAAATCCAATTCGAGGCCGTTATGAAAGTGAATGGGTGGACCAAAGCGCAAGCCATGACCGCGCTCACCTTGGGTCTCCGAGACCAGGCCCTTAACATTCTTGAGGCCCTCGGCAAGGATGTGACCTACGAACAGCTGCTGGAGGCATTAGAGTCCAGATACGGTGACGCGCACCTGGAGCATGTTTTTCGTGCCAAGTTAAGGGATCGCGTTCAACGTAGTGCCGAGAACTTACAGCAGTGGGCCCTGGAAGTTGAAAAGCTGGTTCGGAAAGCATACCAGTCCGCCCCAGCACTTATTGATGGAAATCTGGTACAGGCGTTCATCGATGGAATACGCGACTTGGAGGTTAGAGCCGCTGTGAGACTTGGGCATCATGAGACGCTGAAAGATGCCTTGGCCCATGCCTTAGAAGTAGAGGCAGTGAGGCAGGACCACCGTACGCACCGGGTCAGGGAGGTTGTAGCGTCACCTGCACGCGACCGCCCGCAAGGATACAGCCCTAGGTGCTACACTTGTGGAGAAAGGGGTCATCTTCGATCAAGCTGTCCTAAGCGCAGCTCACCAAGAGAAGACCAACCTCAGCAAGGAAAGGTGGCTGAAGTGGCTGCCCAACCACAGCAGGGAAACGAGTAAATGCCAGGACTGGGGGGCGGGTGCTGGCTGGTTTTGAAAGAGCCCCGAGGATCTCGATCTCACAAGTACATGACGGGAACAGCCTGACCATCAACGGCGAAGTCAACGGAACTCCATGCAAACTGACGTTGGATACTGGAGCTTCTCACACGGTCGTCAATTCTCACCTGGCGAATCGGTTTCTTGGGGGCTACTTCAATAACCGTGACCGTCTTCAATTATTAACAGCTACCGGTCAGCACATAACCGTCCGAGGCAAGAAGGAGGTGAAGTTAAAATTGGGTGATAGAATTTACCGACACAATGTCATCGTGGCCGACATAGTCGACGATTGCATCTTGGGCTTGGACTTCATGCGGAAATATCGTTGTGAGATCGACATTGACCAAGGAGTGTTGAAATGTGGTTCAGAGGAAGTCTTCATGGAAGGTGCACCATCAGGGAAAGTGTACTGCCTGAAGGAAATTGTTCTTCCTCGCAGATCAGAAACGATCGTGCCAGTTAAGTTACCACAGAACTCTGGACACAAAGATCGAAGTGTTCTGATAGAAAGGGTGGACAATGAGTTTTCATGGAAGATGGCACGAACTCTGGTAAAGGCCAACAATATCTCAGCTGTACGAATCTTGAATCCAAGTGACAAGGAGCAAGTGATTAAGAAGGGCACCTTGATCGGCACTTGCGAGGAAGTAGCCTGGATGCGTCAATTGCAAGATCTACCTACCGGAAACAAAATTAGTAGTGCCAAATTCGACGTGTCAACGCTTCTAGAAAATTGTCATTTAACGGAAGGTGAAATGGACAAGGCTAAGAAGATGTTACTTCAGTACGCCGGTATTTTCTCTACGAGTGATGCTGACATAGGCAGAACCGGACTGGTTCAGCACAGGATTAATACAGGCTACGAGTTACCTATCCGTCAGCGACCAAGAAGACTGCCAGTTGCACGGGAAAAAGAAGTGGAAACCATGATTGAAGGTATGGTGAAGGACGGTGTTATAGAACCTTCATCCAGTCCATGGTGTTCTCCTGTGGTCCTGGTGAAGAAAAAGGATGGCAGTATGCGCTTCTGTGTGGATTATCGACGACTGAACGACGTCACGAAAAAGGACAGCTATCCACTGCCTAGGATCGATGACACACTGGATACGCTGGCAGGAATGAAGTGGTTTACGACACTAGACCTGAAAAGTGGTTACTGGCAGGTAGAAATAGACCCCAAGGATAAGGAGAAGACTGCATTCTCAACAGGAAAAGGATTGTGGCAGTTTAAAGTTATGCCTTTCGGTTTATGTAATGCTCCTGCAACGTTTGAAAGGCTGATGGAGCAAGTACTTGCCGGGTTGATTGGTGACGCATGTCTTGTCTATCTAGACGACATAATCATTGTGGGCCGTACGTTTGAAGATCACCTTAGAAACCTCAACCGAGTGCTGTCGAAGATCCAAACAGCAAACCTGAAGTTGAGTCCGAAAAAGTGCTCGTTTTTCAGAAAGCAAGTGAACTTTTTAGGACACATAGTTTCGGGAGAAGGTGTTCAAACAGACCCAGAGAAAGTAGTTGCCGTCAAGGATTGGCCAGTTCCGAAAGACAAGACACAGGTCAGAGCATTTTTGGGTTTGTGCTCCTACTATCGCCGGTTTGTGAGGAATTTTGCCGACATTGCGAAACCTCTACACAGACTCACTGAGGAAAAGCAACAATTCTGTTGGGATGAGAACTGCGACGCCGCATTTCAAGAATTAAAGGGATGTCTGTGCAACACTCCTATTTTGGGATATCCTGACACTGAAAATGACTTTATAGTCGACACAGACGCAAGTAATACTGGAATTGAGGGCGTGTTATCTCAACGGAAAGGAGATCAGGAGATTGTTATAGCTTACTTCAGCAAGTCTTTATCCAAACCAGAAAGGAATTACTGTGTAACAAGACGAGAGTTGCTCGCCGTAGTGAAGACATTGCAGCACTTCAGTAAATATTTGTTGGGACGTAAATTCCAGCTACGAACCGATCATGCTGCATTGAAATGGCTATTACAGTTCAAGAATCCAGAGGGGCAAGTGGCGAGATGGATTGAACTTCTGCAAGAGTTTGACTTTGTAACCGAACATCGCAGTGGGAGAACTCACGGTAACGCAGATGCCTTGTCAAGAAGACCTTGTCCTGAAGACTGCAAGCACTGTGCCAGGCAAGAGACTAAGGAAGTAGTGCCCGTGAGGATGCTTAGAACGGATCTCAGCGATGAATGGAAGGAGACTCTACAACAGGCTCAACAAAGTGACTCGGACATCAAGCCAATCTTCGACTGGATCAAAGCTGGTGCTCCGAAGCCCAAGTGGAGTGATGTGGCTGCGATGAGTTCCATCACGAAGAGTTATTGGGCACAATGGAACAGTTTGGAGATCCAGGATGGAGTCTTGTGCCGTAAATGGGAAAACGCTCGAGGGGACAACTGTCATCTACAAATGGTTGTCCCTAAAGCTAAGGTACCGGATGTTTTACGGCTCTACCATGATGGATGCTCAGGAGGACATATGGGGGTAAAAAGGACTCTACTGAAAATCAGAGAGCGCTTTTACTGGATCCACTGTCGAGATGATGTGGAAGACTGGTGTCGCAAGTGTACCAGCTGTGCGGCTGTGAAGGGACCCCACACACGAAGCAGAGGTGCATTGAAAGTGTACAACGTTGGAGCTCCCTGGGAGCGGATAGCACTGGACGTTGCGGGACCATTTCCAGAAAGTGACAGCGGAAACAAGTACTTCCTGGTTGTCATGGACTATTTCACAAAGTGGCCAGAAGTCTTCGCCATTCCTAACCAAGAAGCCACAACAGTCGCAGATAAATTGGTTCAGGAAGTCTTCTGTCGTTTTGGAGTACCCTTAGAAATTCACAGCGATCAAGGAAGGAATTTTGAATCGCAAGTTTTTCAGGAGACTTGTCGATTGATGGGTACACACAAAACCAGGACCACCTCTTACCACCCACAATCTGATGGAATGGTGGAACGATTCAACCAGACATTGGAGAGATATCTGGCTAAAGTCGTGGAAAGCAGGCAAAGGGATTGGGACAAGCACATACAGCCGTTTCTTCTGTCCTATCGGAGTGCAGTTCACGAAAGTACGACTGTAACTCCAGCCTTCGCGAACTTTGGAAGGGAATTACGGTTGCCTGCAGATTTAATTACTGGAACTCCCCCTGATGTCCCACGCAGTGTAACGGATTACGCGAATGACCTGCGTAACAAGTTAAATGATGTGTATGAGCATATCAGGCAATCCGGGCAACAGATGTCTGAGAAGATGAAGACTCGTTATGACCGGAAGGCAAACAGTCGTGGTTTCGACGAAAGTTCGCTGGTGTGGTTGCATAACCCAGTGCGGAGCAAGGGAAAGTCTCCAAAATTGCAAGCAAAATGGGATGGACCATACAGAGTTGTGACCAGGATCAACGATGTCACCTACCGAATACAGAAGGGTCCGCGAGGTGCGCCTAAGGTTGTGCATGTGGACCGACTGGCGCGATATTACGGGACTAATGATGCTCGGGACGAGCATGTCTAAGGAGGGGGCAGTGTTACGACGGTCATCTAGAATCTTCGAGAAACCGCGCTAATAACTGTGTAGTACCTAGAAAATACGAGTTCATTCTTTTAGGTACCTATTTCCGTAGTAGGTATAGTTACATTGTATTTCAAGGTCAGCCTACGCGCGACGCCAGCGGCAATTGACATTGTAATTTCGACCGTATGCCGAGGGCGTAAAGTAACTTCTTCCTTGTCGGTTCTTTTATCTTTAAGTTTATTTTTTGTGAATGTTTTTTTGTAGATGCTTTCTTGAATAATAGAGAATTATCTCGAATATCTTTTGTTTGCTGGGGTATAAAAGGACCGATTGAGGACGAAGTTAGTCAGTTCACTTTTAAGCGAGACAACGAAAAGTTCGAAGAGTTATCTAGTGCGATAAAGTGTTCAGTACTGTTGAAGTGATTGTGAATAAGTGTATTGTGACTTTGTGAGTAATAAAGTTAATTCGTGTGTTTAATTGGTAGTGATTTTATTTATCCCATACCCAGCTCGTAACATTATTGAAGAAATACAGAAAATAGACATACTGATACAAGGCAACTATGTAAGACTAACGTGATCGACACACCACGCGGTATTCTTCCATTCTCCCCGGTTAGACGTTTTGGTATCATGTACTCCTTTCTCTTTCATTTCATTCCTCACACAGTCCATCCACCTTTTCTGTCGCCTTCTTCTCCCTCTCCATCTATTTATTTATTTATGCACACACAAAATACCAAAAAAAAGGATAAAAACATAACAGACTGGCCTGTTGGTCTAGTGGTTAGTGACCCTAACTGCTATGCCGGAGGTCGTGGGTTCGATTCCCACCCAGGACAAATGTTTGTGTGATGAGCACGATCATTTGTTCTGTGTCTGGGTGTAATTTATCTATAATATGTATGTATTTAGAAATATATAAGTATGTTTATCAGTTGTCTAGTACCCATAACACAAGCTCTGCTTAGCTTGGGACTAGATGGCGTTGTGTGATAGTTGTGGAATATTATATTTTATTATTATTATAACAAATAGAAGAGCACAAAGGCTTATAAAAAAAAAATATCAATATTTATATCCATTTCATTTTAATAACATCCGTTTCATCAGTCCTCATTACAGTCATGTCCATAATGTCCATGTTGTCCATACGGATTTGTTTCAACTTTCCTGTAAAACCAACGTGAAATACTCCAAAAAAATTCCAACCGCTGGAAAATTTTGAACAAGACAAAATACCCTAACATCACCATTATCAGACACTTCACCATGATTAAATATAAACTAAGTAGTTGTTTAAATTGTTATGTACTAAAATGGCCGTAGTTCTGTGTTCCACGCGAACGTCGAAAGCGGCGGAAGCTTTTTCCCTCGTAAATCCAACGAACGAAGCTCTTCCGTTCCCACGCCCGCTCCCCGATTAAATTCTCCAACATTAGCGCATTCATGGCAACAGATAATATATTCAATCGCCTCGGCTGGATCTCTGTTCAATTCATTGATTTATTCGTTTGACAATTTATTTAGTTGGATTATGAAGTTTTGTCTTTGTATTCAATTATGGATACATAAGCACAAGAGAGCAGCGGTGGCCCAGTGGTGGCGGCCCCGACTTACGAACAGTAGGTCGTGGGTTCGAACCCAGGCAGGCACATTACTTTGTGTAATTTATTTCATCATCGCTGCTCTCAAAACGGTGAAGGAAAACATCGTGAGGAAACCGGCATGTCATAGAACCAAAAATTCGAAGACATGTGACATCTACCAATCCGCATTGGGCCCGCGTGGTAGATTACTTATAGCCCATTCCCTCTCAAAGAGAGGAGGCCTGTGTCCCAGCAGTGAGAACATTAATAGGCTGTTGATGATGATGATTCAATTATAGGGAGGTTGGAAGCTCGCGCTCTCGAACTATTCGCGATTAACGTTTACTGTAGTTTTATAGCCTGTAAGTTCAATTGGTATATCATTTAAGTACCTTTTTTTCTTGTCTCGCCGTCCTGATATCCTACAGACATGGCCTGCCTAATTTAACTTCGACCCCGCAGTCTCATTGCCCACATTGGCGAGTCCAGTTTTAGAGCGTATTGTGCTTTTGCGCGAATTCTGCCGCTGAGCTTAATACTCAATACGCTAAGTACACTCCATCGCCCTTTAGCAAACCTTGAGTTTGTTAAATCTACTTATTGATAATTATGTTCGCTGCTTGAGATTCATACTTGAGCGTCTTTCTTGGAAAAGATTTCTGCCTTAGGAAATTAACAAGAATATAGAAGCAATGTATACTTAATCCTCTTGACTCTATAATAACAGCCACGAGCTGATTCCACCATTTCGCTTCTTCCATCGGGAGACTAGGCGTACTGCAGGTTACCAACCATACCTTGTCGATGTTCCACAAATTCGTATGGAGCACTTTGCTAAATCTTTTATTATGCGCACAGCCAAGGAGTGAGAGTGAGAGTTCATATAACCCCAATCTATTTAAGTCGTGATTAGTAAATAGGCTTCGTCTGGGTTAGCTCGTTCCATCGTCGACCTCATCTCTGCCCTTAGGGCAAGATTGAGGTCAAGAAAAAGCCCATTTCAGGTTAAGCCTGCGTCTGCGTAGTCTGGTCCCTGCATGGGTGACCAAACATTCGAGTTACCTCCTAGCATCGGAAAGCACGTTAAATCCGTTATTCGTGGATCTTTGACAGTCGTTACAAGTAGTCAGTGGCCCGAAAGTCTGACCACCAATCTTACCAAAAAGTATCGTATTACCCGGTAGGCATCAACTGAGGTGTGCATGTCAGATAGGCAGTCGCTGCATGTCTAATAGGTACTGGTGTTTAGCAGCATAGGGTATCTAACACGGAAACTAGACCCGAACATAGTTAGGAAAAGGCTATTGGCGGTGATACAGACAATGCATTCGGTTACTTTGATTTATTCATTTGACGCAAATTTTTAAGTGTATAGTTATAAATCAATTACCTACGTTCTCGGATATCACGATGATATAAAAATACACGCTGGATGTAAAAACTCTGGTCTGCCCCAAGAATCGTCACATCGTGACGTCTAACTTACTTATATTCTATTCTATTCTATCTTTACATTTCCCTATGATTAGACTCTTTAATATTAAAATAAAACACTTATCGTCCTACACAATAATGGTAATGTGAAGTAAACAACAGTGGTCTACGGTAATACAAGGCGGAAGTTTGCGCGCGAGTCGCAGGCGGCCGCAAATCACAAGCAAATCAGATTCGACCGCCGTTGCCAATACATTTGTGATAGCAATCAAAATGTTGGACGTGACCTTATGTGGCCCTTAAACGCTTTTATCCCTGTAGGAATAACGACCATTGTTTGTTATACGTTTTTATGGGAAACGTATAATATTACGTAGATTTTTACCTACTCGTAAATTGAAAAAAAAAACATTTTTTTAATAAAGAGCTCATAACGAAATTAATATAAATATTTTAAACTTGGAACCCATTCAAAAAGCGTAAAACAAAAAGCGACTATAAACATGTGGTTTTACACTGCAAACTCCACACGAACTACACGTAAAATTAATTCAATGGGAACAATTTATTTTACTTAAAAACTAAAAATGCGATATTGTTTGTTCTAATAACTTTAAATCGTTATATATCCTAAACGGTTTTATAAAATGAAAAATGATAAAGGAAACCTAATATTCATTTTCAAATACCTATTCAACGATACCCTACTTGATGTGGTGCGTCAAATTTTTTTTTTTTCATTTTGACAATATGGCGACTAGTTGTTACTTTAGTGAGTATTGTTTATTGTAATGTTTTTAGTGACACTCGCGAGGTCAAGACGAATCGATTGACGTACGGATCATCAAAATCGGCCAAGGCGTTTGGCCTCTACAGTGCCACATAGGAACAAACATACATACATACATACATACATACATACATACATACATAGACTGATAAACACATAACCCTTCTTTGCTTTGCGCAGTCGGGTAAAAACAGCATTAGCAATAAGTCGCATACGTGTTCGGTTGTTCCTTCCTCATACCTCGGCGTTTGTGAACAACTTTTCGATTCCTAAACTTAGAAAATAAGATTGGGGCCCGCGTCTACTGGTAATGGCTTTGTTGTGTACCGGCTCTAGTTTGACGGGTAACTCGAATTCTCTGCTAGGATATTCCCGTGGTACTTCCCAAAACACTACACGTGTCCCACTTCTAATAGTTTAAAACAATTTTATCTCCAATAAAATGAACATCTGTAAGAAATACTCATTCCCCGAAACACAATAAAAGTCTGTTCATAATAATTCCCTCGCCTATTATCATGAGTCGAACAAAGAAAGTTTTGCGCAATAACCAATAATCGTTCCTTAATATCTTTCGCGTAAATGTTTTCCAAGTTCGATCATTATTTTCACCTCAGTTCACCGTTGGACAAAGATTCTTCCATAATTTAAATTGTCAAAGTGATTTTTTCGTTTTACAAAATGGGACTGTTATTATTCATCACAGTTTGAGAACATTTAAGTAGGCATGTTAAAGTAACATTTAGGTGAAGTTCTACAATACAAAGTACTCTATGATTTACGAGTAAAGTTGTGAGGGCGGTGTGACTGAAAAGTCCTTAAAAGTACATAATATGTATTGCACCGGTATCTATCTCCGCCGTCGGCAAATTTAGACATAAATAAGTAGGTGCTCGTCGTAAATGAAACAGGTTTGACAGTTTGCCGAGATTCAAGCCAACTTCGACGTTCTGTCTATAACACAATCCGGACGGGTGCAAGTAACTGGATCCGACTTGGCAACGTCTACCTTTCCTTTTTCTTGTTTACAGCGTTAAACCTCAATTTGTAGCACTTAAATAGACGATTCAGTTTTTAACCCCCGACGCAAAATGAAGGAGTATAAGTTGGTAGAGTTTGTGTGTCTGTCTCTGGCTTCGTTTCTATCGATCTCATGAAAAGGTTTCCTTGTGGGATTCTGCAATATTTACTTAAATATATGAAGTGGATTTGAGCTTTATAGAGATCATAATAAGGTTAGGGCCATTCAGTCTGTATAATATAATGATGACGACCGAGGCATCTTACGTCGCAAAAAAGGTCCTTCACTGATTTTAAAGCATATCATTTTCTGACAGATTTTTTGATAGACAAAGTAAAGCTAACGCTCTAAGGTAGGTTAAGACTTTTCAACTATTTCACATCGATTCACAAAATTGTCAGTCTTGAATAATGCTTCGAAAAAATGGCTGAATTCTGAAAATTTTCTCTATTCATGTACAAACATATTTTTTTAACCCGTTCGTTCGTTGGTTGACATGACAACATTACTAACAGGCCCAGGTAATATGAACGTCCAACATAGAAAGAACAACGAAAAAAATAAAATCGAACACCTATACGACACGTGGCTTTGAAACCAAATATTCTCGGGCCTGTTATTTTTATCATCGTAATTCTAACAGAGAATGTGAAAGTCGTTAAACGAAGCCTGACAATTTTCAGGGTTTTAAAGAGCAAACTTTGGTAATGTATTCAACAATAAAGGATACATCATCGTGAGTGATAAAATCGTTCCGCGACGATATTTCAGGCGGAACGACAGGTGATATGAGTTATATTTGGGACATAACTTGGTTTGCGGAGTAGGTGGGTACCTATATACCCATACATCGGTGTGGGTAGGCAGTGCGCACGGTACCTACATGTACGCGGCCGCACCTGACCACAAATCAGCGGTAAATCAGATTTCGAACGTCCACGTCCGTGATTGCAGAAACGAATTTGTGTTGTGTTGTGTTATGCCGACAACCACTAACAATGTAACCGCTTACGTCATTCCGACTGCACGGTTTAAATGGATGTTAACTGATAGTTACTAACTCGGACTTCAATTGCTGATTTTCAATACTCAGATAACTTGTCTCTGAGGAACAAATATTGCATTTTGAAAACTTTAGTACCTATGGAAAATACATATGCTTAACTATCACTTTTTATTAGACAGTTGAAAATTCAAGTAGATATACTCATCGACATAATGTATTTCCTGTCCATCTACGTTGACCCTACCCTTAGTGCTGTTGATCATAAGCTGGGTTTTACACCGATTCATAGTAAGTCCCACCCCACCATAAAGTTGACTGAATTTCGTAGAGCATTCCAGGACTGTGGTGGCAAAAAGGACTATGTCGTCGGCTAATCGGAGGTTCGTCAACCTCTTACTGCCGACTTGAAAATTCAGTTCAAAGCGAATTTTCCGCCCATAAAAAACGGTCCCAGTAAAAATAAGATCGAACGAAATCATTCGGAAATAAAGACTCAATAATTCCACTATGGAATAAAGTAAACACTCCGCGTCTATAAAATGCAGAGCTAAGTAATTAATTCATTCACTTCTAATTCCGCATCGAAAGTGTACAAAAGAAGCACATCAAAGAGTGGTGTGCACAGTACACGAATACAACAACTTGTAGCGGGTTTGCATCGCAGAATTTACTCAGGGATTGTTTGCGTTTCATTAACGCCGGTCAACAAGAGACTTTTATTTATCTGCTTGTACTTTTAAGACTTTTGTATTAAACTAAATCTTCCTACGTTTAATACCTACATTAAGGATTGCCAATGTAATTAGAATCTTAGTGCTGGTGGAGTTTGCAAACTTCCCGCTCTTAGCAACCCAAATAAATATGTAGGTCATTTGTTTGCACTGAACTTTATGTAAGTGCGGAGACATTTAATTAAATATTACTTATAGAAACGAGTTCTGCAACAGTTTGGTCAACATAGTGTGTTGTAAATAAATTAATAATGAACCTACTCTCAGGAAAGTTGTACGAGTATACATAAATCCTAATTACTAAGAGATAAACTAACTGGAGCTAGCTAATTGCTAGTTACGTAAGATAATTCGAGGAAAGTTAGCCAATTAAGGGGGAGCTAATATTTTGTGAATGAGCAACGATCTGTCTCTCAAGTGCCGTTAGCGTTACGCCGACACTTGCATACGTTGAGAATAGTGGGGAGACAGATGGGCGTCGAGAATGGCGGGGTTGACGTAGCGAATATATTCACGGTAATATTTCAAAGCCTAGTTAGTGCCTGTATCTATACGAGGAAGTCAAAGTCAAAGGTGCTGTGTTACACTTAGGACACGTAGGTATCTCATTTGTTCTGGGTGCGGATAAGCGTTGTCATACGTAATGAACTACGATTTCGCAGTTATATGCATGATTGCGTTTTAGCTTACAATGTTAGTAGAAGATGCTACTCCTGAATCTAGCAATCCCAATCATTCTGAACCAATAACGACGGCACGGTTGGCGCAGTGGCTAAGCGATTGGACTGCTGGTTCGATCCCCGCACGGAACAAATATTTGTATGGCCTGCAGATAGTTGTTTCGGGTCTGGGCATTTGTGTATGTGACTTTCTATGTTTGTGAACGCACCCACGATACAGGAGAAATTCCTAGTGTGGGGCAACGTTTTTTAAAAAAAAAGAAAAGAAAGAATAAATAAATAATTAAATATCATGGGAATAACCAACAATATTAATGTTCACAACATAGCACTTACATTTCATCAACCGAGCACAAATCCAGACTCCGTGACTACTACTGAGAAATTCCTGACAATAGATTCCTGGAAATCATTTATATTACTGTTACAATTTCCTGTAATTCCCATTTTTTCATTACTTATGTAAATATCGACATGAAACTTGAAAGCTCATCATTAGTTCAAGAACCTTCTACATTTACTCGTATATTATTTCCTAGAATGCTTCAAATACATAAATGTAGTAGGTACACGCAGGAACATAATGCCTAGTCAGATTTCGCTGCGACAAAACTCCTCTCACATTGCAGTATTTGCGGGAACCATGTTCGTGAATGGAATACGAAAGGGTATAGATTGTACTTACAACTGCAATTCCTTCCCGACGTTGTTTCACCAACTGATAGCCATTCGAATTTCAAACGAGAACAGCCCAAGCAAATTGTAAACTAGTTTACAGTTATTAGATGTAAACAGGATATTTGATTGACAATGTAAGCTAGAAATTGTTCCTTATTAACCTTGAGTGTTACCGCCAATCTAATGCAGTTTCGTGGTGAGAGTATTATTTGTCTCGTGGTCACAAGCGCGACTGCTGGGTTTGTCTGTCCTGTATATTTTTTCATCTCTCTCCGTTCGTATGGGCCCGGAATGCCGCCCCATCGGCCTATGCGAGAAAAGGAACAGAGAGTGCACCTGTGTCTGCGCACACACTTGTGCTAATCTCCGCTAAGATTCACCACCGTGACCGAAATCGGTCAGGAGGACTGTAATGCAGTTCCGTGGTTAGGGTATTATATCCTACCATACAAAATTGTGGTAGCAATGAGTTTTTTTTTTTAAAACGTTGCCCCACATTAGGAATTTCTACCATACAAATATTTGTTCCGTGCGGGATCGAACCCGCGACACGCAGCGCAGCAGTCCAATCGCTCAGCCACTGCACCAACCGTGCCGTCACTCACTCAGAACTCACAACTCTGCACTCACTCACTCAGAACACACTCACTCAGAACTCACTCACTCAGAACTCAGAACTCGGAAGCAGAAACGTACCTAATTAGTAAGCAATTGAGTAAAAACCAACGAAAACATGAACACTCTTCGTTAAAATAGACTCGGTATAATAAGAAGACTAAAGCTACGTAGTAAATTATAAACAATACTTACTAACTGCTACACAAATAGAGCGAACCATTCTTGCGTGCTTCGTTTAAAAGTGGCGCAATATTAAGACTTCCGTACAATGAATGCAATAAGCAAGAAATCTCAACCAAATGATGATTGAAAATGAAAGCAAGGGCGAGTCTTTGTGCCCCGGGGCGAGACTACCGGGAGAGGACTAACGTAATTGCACCGCTTCACTCCGTTCAATAGAAGTGTACTTACCAGCTTAAGTTTTTGCCCCCAGTTTTTAGTCGGTCTCCAGCTAAGCGCCCAAGCAAGGCAATAAGTCTATTCAAAAGCCCTATTTAAAGTTTACTCACGACTAATTGTCTCACACAAATGCTAATCTCGAAAATTAACTGCACTTATGCTGGGGTAACTAGGTTAGCTCTGTGCTTCACTAAATTAAACCGACTTTGTATACAATCAACCTGAATGTAGGTGAGGCGCCACAGGTTTGTCTGGATCCGGCTTTATTGTAATTGGATTTAGCGATATTATTAAGAAGCACAGCGTCCTAGAATGTGTAAATAAAGAAAAATCACGTTTTTTACCCTAGTACATAAGAAAATATAGGTAGTTTTGTTGACCGGTCGTCTTGTTAAGACCATATCTGAGTACAGGTAACATTGTCATTATATAGAATCATCTCTATGTAGGAAATATATAAGGAGATAAACCTAAAATATGCTATATCTCAATAGAATAGGAAGATATGTAGCTAAAACCAGTATAAATAGGTACATTGTGACTTAAAGTATCATATTTCACAATAATAAGTATTTTATATAATGTAAACAAAGGAAATAACAGCTATTTACTTTAGAAACCCGTTAAATAAGCTGTCTGAGGTGGCATGACAAGGTTCCAACTCTTAACCACAACAAACCCTGTGATTGGTCGAGAGCCGCCATTGTTCGCTAGATCCGGGTTCGTTGGGCGAGTCCAACTGGAATTAGGTCACAGGGGTGAGGAACGGGGGGTTGGGAGGCGAGGAAATGCCCGCTTTCACTCCTCACATAGGAGAATTCAATTATAGTGAGTCTTAGGAGGGCCACTAATTGTACTAAGATGTAAAAGGATATAAGAGGCTCTTTTTGGCATTTTTGGACACAGTCTCATCACAGTCTTCATACAAAGTTATCAGCAAGAAGTCCTCAAGCCTACTTATATCCTTGTTCTGTTCAGTAGTAAATTCAGTGTTTTAATCAGTATAATTGTTGTCTAGAAAACAAAAGTCAAGTTGGTGTTTCTCATATAATTTAAAAGCTATTTGTTTGTGCATGTAAAAGTGTAATCAGTGTACAAAAGTAAATATAGTTCTTTTTATTATTCACTCATCGATTGTTCTTTTATTCAACCCTCGCGCCTCAGTGGATCCACGTAACAATTTGGTCCTGTCGAGCCGGATCTGTTGAGCACGCAATGAGTGAAAGAAGCACTATTACTACAAGGAATAGGTTGCGTAAATTAGAGGCAGAGATGAACAAGCGGCGTGAGATGGAAGCTGACTCTGGGGTGCCGTCTGAAAAGGCACCAGGTTCATCTTCAGTTGCACCAACAACGACGACGGTTCAAGTCCCTGTGATCCCACTGGCGGGAGGTCGTGTTATCGACCACAGAGATATGGTCACGCCGGTGAGGTCGGATATATTACGGAGGGCAAGTTCCGTGACAAGTCACGTTTCCTCGAAGAGCGGTCAACGAAGTGCCGACTTCCTTCGGAGGAGGGTTGAGTACGAGGCAGAACGTGAGTTAGTGCGCATGAAGGAGAAGTTAGTGAAGAAGAAGCTTCAAGTCGATCTCGCTGAGATAGACGCCGCTGCTGAAGAAGACTCAGGCTCGGAGGAGGAAGGGACAACGCGTCGTGTAGAGGAATGGGTTACAGAAACGGCTCCCGTCGCGCCTGCAGTGTGTCGTGACCCGTCGCCGCCGCGTAAAGTGTCCGCGCCCTCCCGCGAGGTGGCAGCACCAGTGCCGCCGCCCGAGTTTATACCTGCGCTCCCTCAGTGTGCGCCCGCGTCGGTACAGTTTCGCGAACCTCCGTACCTAGGGAACGTTACGCCCTTAGCTACGGCTAGTGCCCCGCGAGTGAGAGAACAGGCTAGAGAGTTGCCTGAGTGGGGAAATACGTTCGTCGATGACGCGGACAGAAGCAGGTCTCGGGATAAGAAGATAGACCAGTTGGCGGACGCTATAACTAACTTAGCACGTCCGCGACCGGTACCTAGACAAGCCTACGAGTTGCCGTTTTTCAAAGGTGACCCGGCAGAGTGGCTGTCGTACAAAAATATGTACCACGACACTACAGTTATGTACGAGTTCAAGCCGCATGAGAATCTAGCGAGACTGAAAACATCGTTACAAGGTGACGCCAAGCTAGCTGTGGAGGATTTGTTACGTACCTCTACGAACCCAGCTGAAATAATGAAGACGCTCGATGAAGAGTTCGGACATCCTAATCTAGTGCTTGAGTGTGCCCTAAGGAAAGTGCGTGCGTTACCTAAAGTGACTGAGAGTGGTCGTGAACTCAGAAAGTTCTCAACAACTGTGAGAAATTGTGTGTCACTTCTGAAAAGTGTGAGAGCTATTGGATATTTAAATAACCCACAACTGGTAAGTGAACTTTTGAATAAGCTTACACCTGTACAGCGGGCTCAATACGGTGATTTTGCAATGGGCATGGCTGCGAACCAGGGCATAGATGTGCGAGTGTCACCCAGTCTAGAAATACTTGCAGAGTTTCTTAGTCATCTAGCCCGAGCCACGTCCTATTATGTACAGATGGAAATTAACACGCCCACACCGCCGTCTAGTGCCCCTAAGTCCCGAGCTAATGTACAGTTTGTAAAGCAAAGTAGAAATATTCAACGTTTACATGTTCACTCTGACAATGACCAGCCAGCTAAGGAAACAGAAGAGGAGCTATGCACGTTATGTGAAGAGAAACATAAATTACCCAAGTGTGAGAAGTTCACTAGGTTAAGTGTTAATGACAGATGGCAACACGTTAAGAAAAATAAATTGTGTTTTAAGTGCATTGTAAAGAAACATGGAAAGAATTTCTGTCGTGCAAACAAGTGCGCGTCATGCAATTATGCTCATCACACATTGTTGCATGCTGATAGGAAAAATGAGAGCGAGAGCGTCACGAATGTTAGTGACTACACTGGGAAGGCGTTACTGAAGATAATGCCTGTGTGTGTAACAGTGAACGGTGTAGAAAATCATTGTTATGCCCTACTGGATGACGGGGCGACCGTCTCACTGATAGACGACTCGTTAGCTAAAAATATTAGTGGTAAACAAGTGCCGCTAACTTTACACAGTGCGCGCGGCCAAGAAATAGTGGACAACTCGTCAAAAATAATTAATGTGTCAGTGCGTGGACCAAACGGGCAAACACATAAAGTGAAGTGTCGTACTTTAAAAAGTCTAGACTTACCCGCGCAAACAGTGCCCGCCGCAGTGATTCAAGAACATGCCCACATTCGAGACCTGGGCTGTGAGGAAATGAGAGGAGCCAGACCACTGCTATTGCTGGGTCAGGACAACTGGGAGCTGCTGACCAGCCAGGAGACTCGCCGAGGGAAATCCGGTAAGCCAGTTGCCTCTTTGACCAGTCTAGGGTGGGTTGTGCACGGACCTGTAGGTAACTACTCAGATAACAATGAGCATTCATTGAATTGTGTAGTGGAATCAACAATAGACTTACATGAGTTAGTTAAAAAACAGTTTGAGCTAGAAGCTATAGGAATTTCGGAAGTGCCTAGAAAGCACAAAGACGTAGAAAGAGCTAAGGCTATTCTAGATTCTACTAGCCGTCAAACAGAGAGCGGCGCATGGGAAATAGGTTTGTTGTGGCGTCGGGACGACTTTCAGTTGCCTGACAACTATAATTACGCACGTCAACGATTAGCGGGAATAGAGCGTCGTTTACGTAAAGACGCTGTATACGCATCAGCTTATACAGCTCAAATAGATAGATTGATAGCAGAAGGGTACGCAAGTAAAGTAGAAGGCGACGTCAAGTCCGATTCGGTATGGTATTTACCCCACTTCGGGGTAACGAATCCAAACAAGCCGGGAAAGTTGAGATTGGTCTTCGACGCCGCAGCTAGCTACAATGGGACGTCTTTGAATGACAATTTATTGTCTGGGCCCGACTTGCTCAACTCTCTGTTAGGCGTGCTGTTTAAATTCAGGTTAGGGCCTGTTGCCTTCACTGGTGACATAGCTGACATGTTCCTACGTGTTTTTATTAGAAAACAAGATAGAGGGGCACAGCTGTTTCTTTGGTCAGCTGATGATAAAAAGGAACCTGATGTGTATGTCATGAATTCAATGATATTCGGGGCAGTGTCGTCACCTACGTCTGCAATTTATATTTTAAATAAAAATGCTAGTAAATATAAAGAATTTTACCCCGAAGCGGTAGCCGCCATACATGAAAAACATTATATGGACGATTACCTAGATAGTACTTGGTCTGCTGCGCAGGCGAACGAGTTAATTGAGAGTGTCACTCACATTCACGCCAAAGGCGGGTTCAATATACGGGGGTGGGTGACTAACTCTCCTGAGCTGCGCGACAGACTGAGTACAGAAATACCTGATAGAGTCTCTTTGGATAAGGGCGAAGGTGCTACAGAACGCACATTAGGTATGATTTGGTCACCGAACACAGACGAGTTAGCTTTCGATTTGAGTTTTAAACGATTGCCTAAAACCATCGTAGAGGGACACGTGGTTCCAACAAAACGGGAATTTCTCAGATTTATAATGTCGATCTTTGACCCTTTAGGTTTCTTGTATCCGTGTGTCATACAGTCACGCATCCTCATGAAAAGAATATGGCACACGGGTATCCAATGGGATGAGAAATTAAAAGACACAGAAGCCAAAATATGGTTTGAATGGTTACATAATCTGAAATATCTTAAAGATGTAACTATTCCTAGGTGGTATGGGTTACAGTTAGGTCACCTAGAATTACATGTGTTCGGCGACGCTAGTGAGTCCGCTTATGCGGCAGTAGCCTATATAGTAGGGACTAACTCAGAAGGAAATAGGGATGTCGCTATAGTAATGGGAAAGGCTAGAGTAGCGCCACAGAAGGTAACATCCATTCCAAGGCTAGAGTTACAAGCAGCTGTGTTAGCCTGTAGACTAGCTGACACAGTTATAAAAGAGTTAGGTACAACAGTTAATAGTGTGCATCTATGGACAGACAGTAAAACTGTTCTAAAATGGATAAATTCAGATGCACTAGAATTTCAAAGGTACGTGTCACATCGTCTAGCTGAGATAGATAGGAGGTCAGAGAGGGCCAACTGGCGCTGGGTTCCGTCGTCGATGAACCCAGCTGACAAGGCTACCCGGATGGAATGGCCTAACAATAGTAATGAGTGGTTGTCGGGTCCCTCTTTTCTTCGCTGTCCCCAGGAGCAGTGGCCAGCTGACACCGACCTAGACATGGTGGCCGAACAGGACCTGGAGAGAGTGCAGCGCGTGCACACTGTTGCAGCTCAAGCTGAGCCGCTGCTGCAGTACGAGAGGCTGCCCACCTGGACGCGCGCCTTAAATGTCATGGCGCGTGTACACATTTTCACAGAACGATGTCGCAAGCGGCGTCAGTCATCCACAATGTCAACAGATGACCAGCACGAGGCCGAGCTGCGCCTCCTGCGCCTGGCGCAGGCAGAGAGTTACGCAGCTGACATCGCGGCGTTGCGAGAGGCACGCCCCCTACCTAACAACAGCAAGCTACGAGCACTGGACCCGATGTTATATGAAGATGGTCTGGTGAGAGTGCGCGGCAGGCTGGGCGCCTGTAGCGAGCTCAACTTCGGGGAGCGTCATCCCATCATCTTAGATGGAAAGCATGCGCTCACGCGGCGTCTCTTACTCAAGTACCACGTAGAGGCGCTGCACGCAAATCAAGAAACAGTAGTGAACAGAGTTCGAGAGAGGTACTGGGTGACTAACCTACGGTCGACAGTCAAGACCGTCACCGCGGCCTGTCAACGGTGCCGTCTAGAGAGGGCCAAGCCGGTGACACCCAAGATGGGTGACCTTCCAGCAGCCAGGCTGGAAGTCACAAGAAGAGCATTCGTCCACTGTGGGGTCGACTACTTTGGCCCTATGGAGGTCGCCATCGGTCGGCGCAGGGAGAAGAGGTGGGGCGTGTTGTTCACTTGCCTCACCACCCGCGCCGTCCACCTGGAGCTGGCGGCATCACTGAGTGCCGACTCAGCCATCCTTGCCTTGCGGCGCTTGATTGCGCGCCGCGGGCGTCCTTCAGACATGTACTCTGACCGCGGCACAAATTTTGTCGGAGCACACGCTGAGCTGCGCGCTGCCTTGCGCGACATGGACCACGACAAGCTAAGAAGTGAAGTTGTCGGGCGTGGAATTGCCTGGCACTTCAACCCCCCGGCCTCCCCACACATGGGAGGGTGCTGGGAGCGACTGGTGCGCTCCATCAAGAACGCACTAAAGGCGACGCTACGAGAGCGTGCCCCTCGCGAGGAGGTCCTTTACACCCTCCTTGCGGAGGCTGAGCTGATCGTCAACAGCCGGCCTCTCACCTACGTGAGCAGCGACATCGAGCACCCTGTGGTGCTGACACCGAACCATCTCCTGCTGGGCACTGCCGCGGGAGATGCACCGTGCACACGTCGGCATGAAGCCGACCTGGATTCCCGCCGCCTATGGCGCCGGGTGAACGCGCTGGCCGACCTCTTTTGGAGGCGCTGGCTGCGCGAGTACCTGCCGACACTTCAACGAAGAAACAAGTGGACAAGTGACGTTCCAAATGTGAAAGTGGGTGACGTGGTAGTGATTACGGACGGTAGTAAACCACGAAATCAGTGGACCAAAGGGGTCATTAAAAGTGTCTATCCTGGTGCGGACTCTATAATAAGAGTGGTAGATATAAGAACCAATCATGGGGTCCTGCGTCGACCTGTTGTAAAGGTAGTTGTGCTTCCTACAGACGGAAATGTAGTCGGATGAACCCTTCTACAGGGGGTGGAAATATTAAGAAGCACAGCGTCCTAGAATGTGTAAATAAAGAAAAATCACGTTTTTTACCCTAGTACATAAGAAAATATAGGTAGTTTTGTTGACCGGTCGTCTTGTTAAGACCATATCTGAGTACAGGTAACATTGTCATTATATAGAATCATCTCTATGTAGGAAATATATAAGGAGATAAACCTAAAATATGCTATATCTCAATAGAATAGGAAGATATGTAGCTAAAACCAGTATAAATAGGTACATTGTGACTTAAAGTATCATATTTCACAATAATAAGTATTTTATATAATGTAAACAAAGGAAATAACAGCTATTTACTTTAGAAACCCGTTAAATAAGCTGTCTGAGGTGGCATGACAAGGTTCCAACTCTTAACCACAACAAACCCTGTGATTGGTCGAGAGCCGCCATTGTTCGCTAGATCCGGGTTCGTTGGGCGAGTCCAACTGGAATTAGGTCACAGGGGTGAGGAACGGGGGGTTGGGAGGCGAGGAAATGCCCGCTTTCACTCCTCACATAGGAGAATTCAATTATAGTGAGTCTTAGGAGGGCCACTAATTGTACTAAGATGTAAAAGGATATAAGAGGCTCTTTTTGGCATTTTTGGACACAGTCTCATCACAGTCTTCATACAAAGTTATCAGCAAGAAGTCCTCAAGCCTACTTATATCCTTGTTCTGTTCAGTAGTAAATTCAGTGTTTTAATCAGTATAATTGTTGTCTAGAAAACAAAAGTCAAGTTGGTGTTTCTCATATAATTTAAAAGCTATTTGTTTGTGCATGTAAAAGTGTAATCAGTGTACAAAAGTAAATATAGTTCTTTTTATTATTCACTCATCGATTGTTCTTTTATTCAACCCTCGCGCCTCAGTGGATCCACGTAACAGATATGCTTGACTATCGTTAAGAATCTTCGTACCTATTACTAGGAAAACGATCGAACATAAATGAATACGCTATAAAGGAATTCCCGGAGTGGAACAATGCTTACCGGAATGTGACTTTTTTCGACGCCTCCCGGTGTCTACCACCGGCTTCTTTCCCAGCCACCACGGTGGACAGCAAAACAATTACCACTGTCCATCACGGGGTGGACATCGAGAAATATTTTTGGAATTTGTTTCGCTGTCCTCCACTGGTGGACACCGGGAAATATAGCTCTTTTTTCGCCTCTTTCGCTAGACTAGGGATGGGAAACCTGCGGAGCGCGTGCCGTATGTGGCGCGTGAGAGAATATTGTCGGCCAGGATTGACTGCGGTCGGATGGGTTTTTTTTTTTTTATCTTTTAGTTTTCACAGTTACCATCCACATTTTTATCTGTGTTGAACTTGTTTCAGGTCTCATGTGAGTTTGTACAGAGGTAGCAAAATCCACTGGCAAATGTGTGCTGACTTGAAATACGAGCATTTATAGAACCTAATGCTATTGATGATCTCTTCAATAAAGGGTAAACCTCGTTCTTTTCACTCCAGTGCCATATTTAAGTTAACTACTCACATTTACTCCAGTACATTTTTGTTCGGTTCTAAATCCTGGAAACAAAATCCTATCCATTATCAATATCGAACAAACCCAAAAAAAAAAACCAGATAAAGGTCTGACGTGCAATCCGAGTGCGCTTTACCTATTTAGTTTTTTCTTCAGATTTAGTGAACTTTTAGGAATTGAAGAAGAATGAAAGGGATTTATTTCTACACAGGATTCCCGATAGAAGATCACATGCGTTTCATGCTACTACTCGTATTTAGGAAATTGAATCTGTGTTGTTTATTTATAAGCACAAAATATGTTTATTCAACTAACATATAATAAGTAAATATCGTATTTTTGGAAAGTCATAAATTCCGTATGAAGCAGGGTCGGATCACTAGTTGTTGAACAATTGCGCTTGACAGTTGTTTACGGTAAAATTAGAGGCAAAGTGCCTATCAATGAGTTTGAAGAGTTAAGCATAAAGTTTTGACCGTCGGGACTACCCTTGGAATAATGTCCTGACATATTCTCATGAGAAACACATCCTATAAAGTTTATTGGGTAGTCACTTATACTTTATATTTTCGTATGAAGAAGGGATAAAGAACTCGAGGTAACTTATGAAACACTCCAGGGTAAAGTCATTTGAGACGAGAAGTAAAAATAAATGTTTACTACATTCACCAATTTAAATATGTATGTATTGAATACTGTATGTAGAAGTGTTTTTGGCTATATGATGAATTTGAATGCTAAAAATAACTTAACATTACGCCGGTAATCGCAGAAGGTTTCAGTAGAGTTGTACATAATAGTTCGGAGTAACGTAATACAGTCAGTACACGAGTACACCGACATTTCGTCAGTTAAGTTTAAGTTCCATGTCCATAGGCCTGATTGGTATAGCTTATTGCCATCAACCGGCCTCATATCCAGTATCCGTGATTGCTGTAAAAACCCAATAACACTTTGCCCGACCTTGAAATCGAACAACGGACCTCATGTTCAGCGGTCGCGCTTCATGGTTAATAAATAAATAACGCACCTATTCGCACTGAAAATAAAATGTAGGTTTTATTCATATCTATTCAGTCACGGCTGTGTAAACATTGTTTATCTACCCAAATATCATCACCCTTTCTAATGCGTTCAAAAACCATAGGCAATGAGCATTACCAACCAGCAGAAATTAACAGAACTGTAATGAGCTCATAACCTACTGAAAACAGTAGGTTATGAGTTTTAAATTTGGAACAGGTGTCAAATTCAAGTGAGTGTGCTATTCTATAGTGCGCACGGAACTAGTTGGCCGCGCCTTAGGTGGCGACAGGGGTGAGGGGGCGGGTTGCCTACAGCTCGCAATGCACAGGAGACTATAATAAATTAGACAGTGATGACCAATCTCGAGATATCGTGAACAATAATTTGTTCAATTTATTGAAAATAATACAAATAAAAAACAAAAACATGCCTAAGGCGCGGCCAACTAGTTCCGCGCGCACGTATCTACATTAAAACAGATACCTATCGATACGAAACCCCAATTCATAAATCGCACGACATTTTGATCTCGAGTGACACAAGAATAGTGACTTTGTTCGTTTGCCTATGATTTTAAAAAAATGGCAGATATCCGAAACGCCGCCATTTCGAGCTGTCATTTGTTCGTTAGCTTTTTATTCCCTTTCATTGAGTAGACAAATTTTCTGTTAATTCTTTATTTCTGTCGAAAATGAGTGATAGTGACTCAGAAATTAACATGAACACTCCGCCAGATATCGTAAATGCAGCGACGAATGCAACGAATAACCTGTTTATTTTTTATTGCATTACACTGGTAACAATGCTGGTCATTTCCCTATGGTTCCTGAACCCATCATAGAGCCCTTATGATATTCGGGTAGATAAATTAGTGTATGCAACTATACATAATTAGGCATTACAACACTCGTGTGATGCTATTAAGAAACTCGCCTTCGGCTCGTTTCTTAAACCCACACTTGTGTTGTAATGCCCTTCATTATGCACAGTCGCATAAACTACTATTACATACATCAACTTAACGCGTCTTTGTTTCAACTTTTGGTATTAACACGACACTCGTTTGCTAATACTTTAATGATTGCCAAGTGGATTATAAAGGACTAGCACTTTACCCACGGCTTCGCCCGCGTGGATGTCGGTTCAACTACAAAAGTGACGATTTTCCATACAATTTTTCATCCCCCTTTTCACCCCCTTAAAGGTTAAATTTCCAAAAACCCCTTCTAAGTGCTCCCCTACATTATAATAGGAAGCCGTGTGCAAAATTTCACATTTCTAGCCCCAGTAGTTTCGGCTGTACGTTGATATGTCAGTCAGTCAGTTCTCCTTTTATCTGTATATGTCCCCCCCCCGCTCTTGGGCAGAGCGAAGGGGAGTGTCAGACTTAGATATACTTAGATAACGCAAAAACTTCGCGTGCTTTATTTTTTGGAGTTTGGGAAAGCATCAAATGACTCCTCCCGCACTGGGTGGAGCGAAAAGGAGTCTCAGACTTCTACTGACTAAAAACCATCCATGTTCCTTCTTAGCCCTGTGTCGGGGACCACGGTATCTCTTTCGAACAATCCGCAGCCCCGACGGATGTCGTGGCATTTATAGAACAAAAGCTTACTCTATTTTGTATAGTAACTTAGTTATGTAGCAACTAAATAGTGTTTATGACGTGAACGTGGTTTTTATGACTCTGGACCTAAATTGGTCGCAGCAAGGAAAACCTGCTGAGGTGGAAATACATAACTGCCTCTGCCCTAAAGTGTACATACGGTGCTATTCCATAAACAATGGAGCACTTAATATCGTGTCCTGCGTGTCCTGTTGTTTGTTCACTACAGGAATCGATGGACGCTGCCGAAAGCGCCAAACTAGTGACTCAGTTCTAAGCCGACACAATTTAGATTGCCATATTTGCCATAGACACTCTAAAAAGAAGAAGCAGATAGTTAAAAATATTTTATACAAGTACTTTTATAGGTTGGTCGACTATTACTCGTAAACTTGTAAAGCCTACTTAGCTGTGATAGTTTTCCTTTTATTTCCGTTACACAACCCGTATAGGTGGTTTTGGTAGCCACACTTGAGTCTAACAAAAATGTTCACTTTCAGCTTTCTAGTACTGAGAGTCTTTGAGATATAGTGCGGACGGACGGACAGACAGACAGACAGACAGACTGACATGACGAAAGTATAGGGGTTCCATGTTGACTACGGAACCCCAAAAATCGTGATACTTGCGTTATCTAGGTATATATCTAGAGCTGTGGGGTTATCTTAAGGCTGTCTCAGACGGGCCGCCCGCCGCTTTTTTACCTGATTACGGTATACCCGCCTCCGTCGGGCAATCTAACGTCATAATACCTTAAATAATTCAATTGTATGCACCCTGCTGGGCACGAAAGCCGATGAATTTTACTTAGAGCATAATGTAATTTTCTCGTATGAAACTTCACACAAACTGGCGTGAATTTTGTGGCTTGTAATTAAACTATAGTGTAAAGGAATTGGAAGCGCCTAGTATTAGTATTACAGGACTAGGATCCTGAAAATGTAATGCTATATTGAAATATAATATAACATCACACCTGTAATCCTCGAAGGGTAAGGCAGAGGTGTACCCATTAGAACACCAACACTTCACCGGTTATGTTTAAGTCCAATTGACATCAACCAGCCTATTGACATCAACCAGGCAGAAATCCAGACTTCGTGGCTGCTATACTGAAATTCCTGATGAAAAATCCCAATAGTACTTTGTCCGCCCTGGGCTGTCAAAAATTACAGGACCAGGATCATGAAAATGTTGATTTTGCAAACTATGTTAAAATAGCACGTTGGAATTATACTTACATGTTACAATTTCATTTCAGAATTTTCTCATGTGAACTTAAAAACCTAAATTTTCTACCTTACATTATACAGTGAAATGTTTTTCTAATAACACCTATGTACAGAAAAGGTGCGTTACCTGAGCCCCTACCTACTGAATATAGGTACTTTTATCCGTTCATCCCTCGTCTTGTTACATAGTTATCCTTAAAACATACCTATTACTAAATATGAGCGTACCTTAAGGACCAGTATAGCCCGAGAACCCCTATAGAATTCCCAAGGAAACAATCCCCTAAATGAATGATTCCCTCAGCACTTATCATTACAATGACAATCACTTTTATCAAAAGATTGACAAAACAAACTTGAAACTCGTTGAAATCTGAACTTTAAATTAATAAACATAGGCCCATTGCAGACAATGGAGACAGCTGTTGTCATTGTCGCAAAAGTATTTGCTTTGTTCCTAAGGTGACTATTCAAGCAGGGAAAGATAAAAATTACGAACTCCGAGGTGCTTCGAGGCGTTTTTATCAAAGAAGAAAACAAAGGGTTGTTTAATGACGGTATTAGTGGAAAGTTCACGATAAATTCTGGGTCGTTAGGGGTTCTTTGTCACTGTTGTATTGTGTCGTGAGTCAAGTACTCGCGACCGTTTCATTGGAAAACCTAATTCAATGTGAATTTTAAAATTTAGTTCACCCCGCTTACCTAGATCTAAATGTATTTTTAAGGCAATTTTTTTTTTTTTTTTGACCGCTATCCAATTAATTATTCACTTGTCTTTTTAAATTATTGTAATGAAAATTTTAAGTCTGTAGAAAAGGTAGGCCGTTACTTCGACTAATTAGGCTATAAATTTCGTTAATATTTTCTATTCTCACAGTATTTAGGCATGTATAGGTCCATGGCCTGTAATGTGAAAGATTTTCAAAACGAATCTTTAAAACTAGGTAAAAACAACACTAGCCAGATTTAATCAGCGAATGTAGGTAATGAACTGCACTGATGTTTAGAAAAAATGTGAGTCGTTTTATTTGAAATCGTGCCAATAGGGAAAATAAAGCTGCTCATTTCCCCGTTTATATTATTAGTGAGTCTACTACGCTAGTCATTAACAGCACATTGACACAAACTAGGACGCTTTTAACTCGTATCTATAACGTCGAATATTGTATCAAATTAAACATAGAACGAAATTCTATTTCCAGACACGATTTCCAAAGTTACGTATCAAAGACGAGAATTTCGTTTAAACGTAATGAAACAAGCATAGTAGGCAGATCCTTTGATACCAATCATTAAAGCCAAAGATAATATTTACTAGGAGTCCTAATTAAGTATGATGTAGGTAGGTACCTACACTAAATAGAAACCTAGGCAAATTAAGACTAAGCCTGAAGATTTTGTACGGCAACTAACAAAAATACAACATCACAAATCCACAAAAAACTACTTACGAAAACCGACGCAAAAGTACTAGGAGCCCAAAATTGTGTAGGAGGAGGCCTAGAGACTTAACATGAACATATAGACCAACAAGTACAAAAATTCATCAAAGATTTTACATGAATCAAGATAAATAAATCACAAAGCCTCAAAAAACAACTTACAAGAGTCAGCTCATAAGTACCAGGAGCCCAAAATTGTGTAAGAGGAACACGGAGTCATAGATAAAATAAGGCTAATGCCTAAACATGTACGAAGGCATCCACCTAAATACCACAATCCATTAGCAGCGACTGTTATTACTTTGCGGCGGGGCCGTCCGAAGAGACTGACGTTTGCACCGCCATCCTGCTAAAGGCATCCTCTTGAATGTAGTTCATGTACTGCTGGCCTTTTTTGTGCCTCGTAAATGGAATTAAAACTCGAAAATGGACGTGATTATATTTGATTTCCAATTAGCGAGACTCTCTTGAAAAGGTTTTTTTATAAATACGGCGGTAGGTACTATGTAAAAAAACCTTTTACAGACTAAAATGTTCGCTACTTTTTAAGTTACTACACAGCTACAGCTACTACTTTGCTAATTGCTACGATACGCCGTATTGAAATTACTTAGGTATTTCTCAGTATATGTAAGTAAATAAGTAGTTATGTATAACAATTTGCCTTTACGTAACCACTGTTAAATTCCAAACGTAAACATCACCCAAGTAACAATTACGGAGAATTGGCCCACTTTAGGTTAGAGCAAAGAGTTCAAAATACTTATTAAGGTTGTAAGTAGCGATTACGTTACCCGGTGAGCATCCCGAGTGTATTAAGCACAACAACAAATAGGTACCTTTGTTGTTTTACTTAATTCGCGCTTACTATGTTGAACGGGTGGTCCCGAAGTTAATCTATACCCAACAATTATAGGACCTGGAAACAAACTGCGGCTTATTTACACGTATCCTTTTTCGGTAGAACAGTACCTAATTCTAGGAATTCATTTTTATTGTTTTATAACATTAATATTTGGAGGAATAGTTTATCTGCAGTGAAAAAATCTACAATATTTATGATTTCTGAAACATTATTAATTTTTGATTAAATAAATTGGTCACGAGTTTGAACCCGAGTTGCCCCAAGACACTCACCTCAGATTTTTCGAATTCATGTGCGTATTGTATGTATTATAAATTATGATCACTTACTTCGGTGAAGGAAAAACCCCCGTGAAGAAACCAGCCAACCGTGAGATATTTCTCTACGGCATGTAAAGCCAAATCAGAGGCCCGTGGGTGGTATAATAACTCTGAACCTAGTTAAATTACCAAATCCAATTTTTTTCATTATGATTACCAAATCTAAAGATTATACTACTAAATAGACAGGAACGCCTTTAGTAGAAGCAGGCAGTAAGTGACTATGGCCCGACATTTCTCAACGGCTCTCCGCTTAAAACGAGGCCCTTGTTTTTCTAGGTCCTGGCAAATTGTTAGGGCAGAAATCTCTCGTAAAGTTAATTAGCTGGGAACTTCACAACTGCAAAGGCCCGTTGCTGATATTTGGTACAAAATCGTGTTGATGCTTTTATTACTTGGAAAGATTTTGTATCATACACGCCTTATTCCCACGGGGGTAGGCAGTAACAACAGAACGCCACATGCTTAGACCCTTATATACTCATTTTGCCTCTTCCACCGCATTCATCCATCAGGTCATACACGCACGCAGGTTGCGAGTACTACGCATCTGTCCTTCCTGAAGAACCTCACCAATAAGGTCAGCGTATGTCTTTCTAGGGTGTCCCCCTCCGGTGTTACCTACTTGCCTTGAAAATATCTTTTGTTAAAAAAAAAATCGCCTTTCACTCATACCCTCCACATGACCAAATTTTATAAGTAGGTATACCTACTCTTTTCAATTTTCGTCACTTCTTTAAAAAATAAATTTTTAAAAAATTGACAAGAAAAAAAGAAAAGCGAGAACGTTGGGTACGTTCTCGCTTTTCTTTTTTTCTTGTCAATTATATTATTTTTAGTAGATTTTGTATCGTAGTAGTTATTTAGTACATTTTGTATCGATGCGACAACATGATTCCATACAGCAGGTCTAAACTACTTTGGTACCCAACTTTTCACCTGCAGGCATGTTAGGGTTAATGAATCTCTGTCGTCTGTGTACGAAACCTTAGTAAGTAAACATCAATAAATTGATGAAGGTCACGCGAGAAAATGCCGCCGGGTCAGAAGTTCAGAACTGGCACGATATGTAAATGACTTCTGAATAATATAAAACCTGTGTAGTTTCAAACTACGAAATTAGGGTAAATTTAACTTAAGACAAAAAATTCAAGAGTATATATTTCACCAATGAACTTACGCGATCAGAAATAACGTCTAAGATGAGTTCAAAAGCTTTCAGTGTCAATATTCCATAACAATGATGACACTTATCAGTTCTTGAACTTAGTTCAAATGTGAACTGCTGATTAGGCTCAATTTCATCCATTAAATTCGATCCTAGTCTCTTGTAAAATTGCAGTGAACTGTGAAATAGCAACTGATTAAGGCCGCCAAACATAATATACTCTATATGTTGACAGTAAAGTTGATGTAAGCAAACAATCGTGTTATCCAATTAACTATGCAACCACATTGCTCGAGATTGTCACACCTTGTTGTATTAACCGGGGTTACTAGATCAAATAATTACCATGTCGACAAGTTCAAACTCATAAATATTTTACACGAATATCTTGATATGGAAATGTTTGACTATCCCTTTTTTTTGGAGGTTGGGAAATCATGAAATGACTCCTCCCGCTCTGGGCAGAGCGGTAGGGAGTGTCAGACTTCTAATGACTAAAAACCACCTATGTTCCTTCTTAGCCCTTTGTGTCGAGACCGCGGTATCTCTTTCGAACAATCCGCAGCAAATGGTGGATGGCCAAGGAAACGCTTTCAAATCGTTTTGAATTTCTCGTTGAAGTTTCTTTGTTACTTTGGAAGCTGACTGAAAAATAACTGAAACACGCTTTCCAGTGACGTTTTTTATTTTCTCGTAATCTTGTCAGACATTCGCAGTCCCGACGATGTTTGACTATCCCTGAAATCATGAAAGAAAACGTGACTTTGTAGTAATTTTCTACAGATTTGTTTTCGTTATGATAATTAGTAAAGTTTTTTACATTCCTCGTCAATAGGAAATTCTAAGAAGACAAACCAGAAGCATGAGATGTTTGTCGTTACAGATACTTTTCCGCTGAAACCTTATAAAAAAGAAAAATAATTATTAATTAAAAAATACAAAAAGATAACCAAGAAATCTTGTATCAGTACATTCACAACATCTTTTTCAAGCGGGAAAATGTCCTTTCAGTGGACCTACACATTTTCTTAACGAGCAGTTTCATTAATGCCCCTTTATCACAGTTTTTTTCTAATATTCCCTTCATTAGTTCTTCGCGAGTTCAGCGCATAATAGGACCAGCAAGCAATGTGTAACCGATATTTCCGAAGCTTTGCCCCTTTACAGCCCGCTCGACCGTTCGCCACTTATGACCTACATTAATACGCTAAATAACAACCAAACAGTTTTTACCACTAGGTACTAATAGCGAGTTGATTCAGGCTGCATTTAAAATAATAACTAGATAAAAACGTAATCAAATGTGTGTTCGAGCTAGATTCAAATCTAATGAGGGCTAATAGGTGCACGCTTCGCAATTCATTTTCAAACAAATGTTAGTTTTTTTATGATATTAATTGTTTCCGTGTAGTTTTTATTTACTTTTACCATTTCACGTATTACAATTCATATGACCGATCATATCTGTCATTGTAAATTGTAGGTCCATACTTATATGAAATTAAATAATCTGGTCAGCATTGATGCCCCTTCACTGTAATTAAAATTGATGAATGCAATTTTAATAGACTTAACACAATTGTATTGCGAATAATTGTATGCTGAGTTGAGAGCTGCTTTACCAGGCTTTTATTCCAATGTGCCAGCATTGCAGAGTGGGTGAAAATTCAAGGAAGGCACTTTGTGAGGAATTTCGAAGTAGGTATCCTAATTTAACGACAGCCTTTCATTCATTTCGATGATCATGATAACTTCATTCGTTCTTCATTTGTTCTGTGTCTGGGTGTAATTTATCTATAATATGTATGTATTTAGAAATATATAAGTATGTTTATCAGTTGTCTAGTACCCATAACACAAGCTCTGCTTAGCTTGGGACTAGATGGCGTTGTGTGATAGTTGTGGAATATTATTATTATTATTATTATTATATGGGTGCTTTCATTTTCGTTACGTAACAAAAATACTTATACCCCATAATTAGGTTATAAATGGATTCTCAGTAAGCACCACCTGCGCGTCATTAAGAAGTATTTTTCATTCATTTGAATCAGAGCAACCGTTTTGTACAAACAGATATGTTCAACCATTGGTAGCGACCTGAAATAAGCAGGTTCCTATACGAAAATAAGGTGAAACTTCATGGAATCCGTGCAATTTATTCAATGAAATTAATATATGCGTGCGTAGGTACATCTTCTTCAATTTTCATGCCTACAGTAAAAACATTTGTAGGCGCCTTAAGTAGATAGAGACGGGTTTAATGAAAAGCTATTCATTTATTCATAACGCCGTAACTTGTTTAAACGAGGAACAGAAAGCCGTTTTGTAGGTAAATGAAAACAATGGGAGCTAGTGGTTACGGTTGCAAATCAAATTACAACTTTTACATTACGCGGCTGGTTCCTAGATTCATTCAACACATAAACTTGTGAGGCCTTTTGCACTTAAAACTTCCTCGGGGGAAAACTGTGCGGTCACATTATATCGTTGAACGAATTGTTATTGTTTCTGAAGGGAACTTTAACCGCTGCGGATTAAATTCAGCCGAAGTGGCTCGTCGGCTTTCATTGTCATAAACTGCGCCAACATGTCATCTCAATGTGTCCTATATTTTTTTGTTAGACTATTCCAATTTACGTGTTTTATTTGTACGAAATAAAATTCCCGCTGGAGCGGTGAAGCATTGAGCTTTATAGTTGTTTTTATTTGGATTATTAAATTAATAATCATTTGAGGAGGTACGTATCAATATTTTTTACTGGCACTAATAAATACTCTTTTTCTTCAACATACTCGTAAGCATGTAGATTGGTTGTGTTGAAAATGCGCAAATGGGAGGTGTTTCTTCGGTCTGAATATTAAGATTCAATAACACTGATTTATTTATCTGTGTGTGCCAAGAGTCGGGTAGTTGCCAACAAAAGTTCTTTGTCTCACGGAAATCCATTTTCCTTCAGTTTCCGCACCCTCTCTTTTTTTTTATTTCACCCGTACTTTTACAAAAAATTCCAAGTATCATGACCTCAAAGTAGGCCCATATACTTACGTTATGCTGAGCCATGCATTAGGCTCGTTCGTATGTAGTTTTTTCATTAAATCCCATTTAATTTTCAGAGGCTTCGATCATCACATCTATATAAAATGTAAATTTTTAAGCAATGCTCGAAGCCAATTTTGAAGATAAACTCGTGAAAACATATCCCACGTTACTATGTTTCTTTTCACATGAGGGAATTCAAAACAACCATTAATGTTACTCAGGGTAATCATGAATATTCCATTGGAAACCCTTTTACGAGATAGCCTTACACGAACCGCTTTTAAAAAATAATTCTAAATAATTAATGTTCCAGAGGATTTTTATAATGGGTAGTTTATGATCACACCGGTCGTATTAAAAGTTACAAAGAGGTCTCTTACTTTATAATTTGTTTGATAATCAAGATGGGCACAGTGAAATATCCCGCTGTGATATCGCCTTACAAAACAAAAAGAAAGTCAAAAGTGGAAAATAAAACGTGAGCCTTTATAGAAGTTGTGGAAACGGAAAGTTTTCCAATTGATAATAATTTCCATTGTGATGCAACACAAAGGGGAACAGGAAAGTATGAAGTTCTGAAATAAATTCTTAATTTAAGAGCTGACTGAACGCTATCTGAAAGGAAAGTCCGGGATTAGAAGAACAAAGACTACGGCTCAGCTCACTGTGGAGCTTAATTTTTTGTTGACTTCTGTTTCGCTCTTTGCTGTTTACATAAATTGGACTCGCAAACTTCGCTAAAGAACTTTAGACCAACCAAAACGTAAGTACTACAACTATAATGACTCGCTACCAAAACACAAATAAGTTATTACCAATACCATTTCATGACTATATCAATCCAAATAACCCGGAAAAGCTTAACAGATATGCAGTAAACGACCAAACGCTCGCATCAAATAAATCGTAAATCCTTAGCAGTCCATTCATAAATCACAACGAAACGCTACGACTTTAATTGGACATGAATAAATCAAGAAACACTTAATTACGTTTACGAACTAAACTGTAGAAGGGAGAATTTCAAAGAACATGAAACAGGTAAATCAGGGGTTTGTCGAGTACTTTGCATACAAGTCCCGCAGTCCGACGATACATATGGGAGTAGCAAGCGAGCGAGAGAGGAAGAAAAACCAACAGGACTGGACAAATTGGTTGGACGTCCGCAATTTATTCCACTTATCATAAAAAAAGCTATTCACTGTTACAAAAAGGTAAGGGGTGTAGATTTTGAGTGTTTGGGGGTGCATGGTGCGGAAGCGGCGGGCCTCGTAAATCCTTGTTGTTCCGTTCCGCCGCGCCGGTACCCGATTACATTCTAATTCCGACGTACAACTACTTGCAGATCGCGGCCCGCCTATAAATACGGCCAATTAATACTCGTAATGACGTCATGTGTATAGGGCTTGTATTTGAACCTAGTTTGAATTTCCACCATTTAACGTTTCTGTTGTGTGGGGTATAAAATCACTGTTTCTTCGTTTTCTATTTTGTCTACCACTTTCTATAACTCTGTTTGTAACACAAAACATAATGTATACATATGCTTAGACGCAATTTTATTATCTCAATCTTGACTATTAAGTATTATAACATAACTTATGCAATTAAAGTGTATTAATTGCTGCGTGTGAGCTCGGGGCCACATAATAATAGCCACGGGATTTCAAGGATAGGCAGCGCTTCATTCAGACTGGAAGTTGAGCCCAGCATAGTTGGGAAAAGGCTAGGCAGATGATATGATGATGACACGCCAGTAAATGTTCATATTTTCCTTGCCAAATACAATACTACACGACTACACTACGATATTTACTTTATCTCTTCACAAAGGTTCACATGCCTACATCGTAGTTAATATACATAGTAAATGAAAATACAACTTTTTTGAAACATATATTCAACTAGTGCACTAAAAGACTAATATCTGAAGTACTTCGTGGAATAGGATAATACTAATAATACCGGTGGGTATTAAATAATATAAAAACGTGTTAAAATAGACAAATGAATCTACGAAGATAATGCGAATAATGATTATAAGAAAATAATAAAATTTAATCCTTCCAAAATAAAGCTGGTTGTGGTTACAGTTGATAATATTTCGGCATACACATATTTATCCAAAAATATATCAGCGGCCTGTATGAGCATGTTAACGGGATTACGTTTTAAATTCTACTCATTATATTAAAAAGTTTAATTCTCATTCCGTATTAAAGATAGATTTTAATGCAAAATATATAGATCATATTTCACCCAATCATAATCATCAAGGTAGCGGTTTTCTAGTGTTATATCTCTATCATGGACGTCATTTCTTCATTACCCTAAAGCTGAATGTCACTTGCACGTCATAATCAATTCAGAGCTATTTGTCTATTTAGGAGTTAGATAGTTCCAATCATAATAAATCTTCAATTTCATCAAACTTTATTACAAAAATAATATTTTGTTTCTCCCCCTTATTACATTCTGTAGAGGTCGATGTATATGAACTGTTGAAGATTTAATAACCTTTAAAATCATAACACAATAATTTGACTAAACATAGAAGGAAATGTCAAAAGAAACTGTTAATTATTTCGAAAGGGCAAGTTAATCATTTGTAATCAAAAGTTTGCCCTTTAATTCATTATTTCAAGAATAATTCTTGAAATAATGAATAAAAGGAAGCTTAACGAGCCTCAACATTTATATAACCTTATAATTATAAGCTTTTTGATACCAACCATGTGTTAACCATATTATTCTGTTAATTTCAAAATAGAGATAGGTACCTAAGTACTTACATTTTCAGTATAGTAATCTAATTTATTACGGCCTATGATATAGATTATACGTCAATGCTTACAAAGTCAAACAGGCAAGCTCACTCCTATCATTAACATTACAACATTGAGGCAGTCAGATTTGCACCTAATTTGTAAACAGGGGAAAGGTCAGCGGACCGTTTGGTCATCTTAATAATTTATAGCCATGCAAATTACACATCCGTCCTGTAGGCCATACAACGTTCCATGTCTCGGTATAACTGCGTACTTAAGTGCTATACAACCTGCATACATGACGATTTGGCTACGGCGTAGTGCGCTACGGCGCGCGGCGTAGCGGCTACGATGTGTCTACGAAGTTCTAGGAAATATTTTTCAGTCTCTTTCTATGCCCTACGCGAATACGGTTGAGAATGTTAAAATATTATTATTTTGACTTGATATTGAGTGGGTTATTTGCTGGGGGTACGATAAAACGTCGAAATATACTCCGCGGGTTTGGTTGATGATTGGTTACAATTTCATTAAACTCAAGTCTCAAGTCAAGTCTTTATATTCTTGAAATAAATAATCATTTTATTAATATTTTTACTGTTTGTAATTTTACTTACTTAATATTGTTCTATTTTTTATAAAACATCGTATTGGACAAGTCTATCATGTTGCTTTATTTAGTGGTATATAAATGTAGGATTAAGATTATTAAAACTGTAAAACGTTTCTAAACGATAAAGAACTTTGCTTCAGAACTAGTTTCAAGTGTACGATTGTCTTTTTCTGGATATCCCAACACTACAAATTGGGGGCTCGTCCGGGATACCAGAAAAAAAAACAATAGAAGAAGATTGCCGTGTGTGTGTGCTTCGCGATCGCGGTAAGGTGAGCTGCGACCACGTGCGCCGGGCGGCAAATTAACGACGACGAACTACGAAGTAAGAAGTTTCAAAGTTATAATACTTTTAAAACACAACGATGTCCGACGAGAAGAACCCCGTTCCTACTTTCAACTACGCCGATATAATTCCAAAATACAACGGCACCGACAAGACGTACTCGTCGGCAAAATGGGCGCAGGACATAGAAGACAACGCCGAGATATTCGGGTGGTCGGCGCAGCAAAAGCTGATTCTGGCGAGAAGGTCACTAACGGGCACAGCAGAATTATGGCTCAAATCGGAAAAAGCCTTCAAAAGTTACGAAGAATTACGGACGGCATTACTCAAAGAATTCCCAGAAACGGTCAACAGCAAAGAGATGCACGAGCTCATGGCGTCCCGCAAAAAGAAAAGCACTGAAACCTACTACGAGTATATGTTAACGATGAAGGAGTTGGGTAAGCGTGCTAAATTCCCAGATTATGTGGCGATACAGTATATCATAGACGGAATACAAGACTACGAATCGAATAAAACGATCCTGTACGGCGCGTCTACTTATTCTGTATTAAAGGAAAGAATCATCATCTACGAAACTATGAAGAGTAAAACTAAGAAAAGGCATGATGATGGTACGACGAAGCAGCAGAAGCAGGACCTGGAAAAGAAGGGTCATTCGGAGAAGTCTGGTCGCCGATGTTTTAAGTGTGGTGAGACAGATCACGTCGCCAACGCATGCAAGAAAGGTGTAAAATGCTTCCGATGCAACTCGTTCGGTCATATTGGACGAGAGTGCAAGGAGCCGATCTCAAATACAGATTCGCAGGGTAAGCATAAAGATGGCGGCGGTGGTCATAATTCTCGTACTACCATGCTGTGTACGAAAATTTCACCGGAACTTGGTGATGGCGTTCCGGATCCGGAAGAAAAACATGGCAGCCACGATCAAGATGAACGAGGAACGAACGAACGAGTGACAGGTGTGAACGAGTCAGTGATAACGTCAAACTTCTGTCAATCACGTCAGTGTCATAAGTGTCAAAGTGAAATGGTGTTAAGTGTAAACAAAGACTTTGCGTGTAACAAATCAGTTAAAAACATTAAGATTAGTGGAATAAATGTTGATAGCCTTGTAGATTCAGGTAGTGACTTAAATTTAATAGCTTCTAACTTGTTTTTCGAGTTGAATGTAACATCCTACGAAAAGGTAAGAGTCACATTGTCAGGACTCGGTTCTACAAGCGTGTTTTCGCTAGGAAAGTTCAATGAAAACATAGAGATAGATGGATATTGTTTTGATGTGTGTTTTTACATTGTTCCACAAGAAGTTATGCCGTATAAAGTTATTTTAGGCCAACCATTCTTAGTAAATGTTACAGCTGTCATTGATAAAGGTTCAGTCACTGTTATGCCTCACTGTAATGATGTTTTACTGCAGTGTATGCTTGCCGAGGTTCCAGAACCACTATGTTTTGTGTCTGATCCGCAGATACGAGAGGTGGCTCAGAATTTGATTAACAAATACCAACCTAGGAGGATAAAGGAGGCTCCGATAAAAATGACGATAATATTGAAAGATGACATCCCTGTTGCACAGCGTCCACGAAGGTTGTCACTCGCTGAGCAGCAAGAAGTAGAGAAACAAGTAAGTGAATGGTTACGAGATGGTATTATTAGGCCAAGCTTTTCAGAATATGCAAGTCCATTAGTGCTTGTAAAGAAGAAAGATGGATCTACAAGAATATGTGTTGATTATCGAATGATCAACAAAAAGATGGTCAAGGATGAATTTCCACTTCCAGTCATAGAAGATCATATTGACAAGTTATCAGGGGCTAAGGTGTTCAGTAAATTGGATTTAAAAGATGCATTCTTTCATTTGAAAATAGAGGAAAGTTCAGTTGGATATACCTCTTTTGTAACACATCATGGTCAATTTGAATTCCTCAGGGCACCATTTGGATTGTCAATTTGCCCTAAGTATTTCACAAGATTTATAACGATAATTTTCAGAGATCTTATAGCCAAAGGTCACATTCTTATATTCATTGACGATGCCATAATTCCAGCGAATGACTATAAAGAAGCAGTTGAAAGGTTAGAAGAAGCACTACAAGTAGCATCAGATTTTGGACTGGAAATAAACTGGAAGAAGAGTGAAGTTCTGACAACCAAAGTTGAGTATTTGGGTCACATTGTGCAAGATGGTGAAATCAAACCTTCCACTGGAAAAACTGAAGCAGTTGTCAAGTTCCCTGAACCCAAGACGGTGAAACAACTACAAAGCTTTATGGGGCTAGCGTCATATTTCAGGAAGTACATACCCCATTTTGCTAAAATAGCTACTCCATTGACTGACCTACTAAAGAAGGATCAAAGTTTTACGTTTGAAGATGAACACAGGTATGCATTTAATATTTTAAAAGAAAAATTAGGAAGTAGTCCAGTACTGAAGATTTTCAACCCAAGAAGACGTACAGAATTACACACAGATGCTTCGAGTTTGGCTTATGCAGCAGTATTAATGCAGTGGTGTGAAGACAGTGGCCTACATCCCGTGTATTACATGAGCCGGAAGACCAGCGACGCGGAAAGAAAATATTCTAGTTACGAGCTGGAAGCTCTTGCTATTATAGAAGGTGTAAAGAAGTTTCGGCACTATCTATACGGCATTCCATTTAAGATTGTAACAGATTGCCAAGCTTTTCAGATGACGCTACAGAAGAAAGATCTTTCAACTAGAGTTGCTAGGTGGGCATTGTTATTACAAGAATTTGATTTTCAGGTTGAACACCGGTCTGGTACAAGGATGAAACATGTTGATGCGTTGAGCCGCAACCCATACATAGGAGTGACTACTAATAGCCTACATGAACAAATAAAGAAGGCACAAGAGCAAGATGAAGGATTAAAAGCTATCATGGAGGTACTCTCTGAGAAACCCTATCTCGACTACTACTTGGAAGGCGGTCTGCTGTATAAAGGCCTGGAAAGAAAACTGATGGTACCTAAGAACATGGAGATGGAGGTCATAAAGAGAGCGCACTCAAATGGTCATTTTGGTAAAAAGAAGATGATGGAGCTTATAAGTAAAGATTATTATATTAAAGATTTAACAAAGAAATTAGAAGATTTTATCATCACTTGTATCCCATGTATACTTGGCAGCAGAAAAGAGGGCAAGCAGGAAGGATTTTTACACCTGTTAGAGAAGGAAGATACACCCCTACATACTATCCACATTGACCACCTTGGGCCAATGACGGAGACAAAGAAGATGTACAATCATCTACTCACAATGGTGGATGCATTTACAAAGTTTGTGTGGATATTCCCCACAAGAAGTACTACAAGCAAGGAAACCCTTGAGAAGTTGAGAATCCATCAGCAGCAATTTGGAAACCCCACTAGAATAATTAGTGACAGGGGAACAGCATTCACTAGTCATGAATTTCAACAATATTGTGAAGAAGAAGGAATCAAACATGCCAAGGTTACTACAGGAGTGCCTAGGGGAAATGGGCAAGTAGAAAGAATGCACAGGACTATAATATCAATCCTCACGAAGCTATGCATTGAAGACCCTACCCAATGGTACAAGCATGTCAGTCATGTGCAAAGAGCATTGAATAGTACTTGGCAGAGAAGCATCAATTGTACCCCGTTTGAACTGCTTGTAGGAACAACTATGAAAACCAAAGAAGATATTGAAATCTACGACTTACTAATGCAAGAGGGAAGAGATATCTTTGTACAAGATAGAGAAGATAACCGACGTAAGGCGAAAGAGCACATTTTGCAGGTGCAGGAAGAAAATATACAAGCTTTTAACAGAAAACGTAAAGAAAGCACTAAGTATAAAGAAGGTGACTTGGTAGCAATCAAATGAACTCAGTTTGGGTCTGGGATGAAACTAAAGCCTAAATATCTTGGACCTTATAGCATCATTAAGGTCAAAGGGAACGACCGGTACGATGTACAGAAGTTGGACCCTACTGCAGAAGGACCAGGTAAGACATCCACTGTAGTAGATTTCATGAAGAAATGGCCCAATGACTGAACCGTTATCATTATAGCTATTCTAGTTATTGTTATTCTGTTGTTGCGTTGTGTATGCAACATAATTTTAGTTGTTAACTGTAACAGTGTGTAAGACTGTATTCCTAGTATTAGTATGTTATTAAGATAAGTTGATAAAACTATAACAGTGTGTAAGACTGTATTCCTAGTATTAGTATGTTATTAAGATAAGTTGATAAAACTGTAAAAGTGTGTAAGACTTTAGACTGTATTTGTGTTAGTATTAGTGTGATAATAGGATTAGATGATTAAACTGTAACAACGTGTAAGATTGTATTCTGTTTGTATTAGTCTTGTGTTAAGCAGGCTAAAAGATGTTCTTGTTAGTGCTGTATAATTTCTGAGGCCAGAAATAGCTACAGGATGGCCGAGTTGTAGGATTAAGATTATTAAAACTGTAAAACGTTTCTAAACGATAAAGAACTTTGCTTCAGAACGAATGAATGTGAGAGTGGGAGTGAAAGAAATGAGCGAGGACAAGATGGCGAACAACGATGGTTAGTGTTCTAAAACGAACGCGAAGTGTTGTGGTAATTCGGAACGCAACCTTTTTTGTAATGTCTATGAAGAAAATAAACTCTATGGCCTCTTGATCTAATACAGCAAAAGTGAGTGGTTTCATTTCTAAAGATTCTCCCAAAATATAGTAATTCTGGCTACCTGAAAACCCTGCAATACTTATTAATTAATACGAACACGGAACATTTGGCGACCGCAATACAGAAAAAATGTCGGAGCTAGAAAAACTCAAAAAAGAGAGAACAGTGCAGCGGCGTTTTTTCACAAATTCCGCCAACGAATTCGAAGCCATGCTTGAAAACGCTGTAAACGTTGATACACACGTTGCAAGAGCAAATCTAATGGAATTAAGCGAAAACTTGATTAGCCTTGACAAGGAAATAAAATCGCTGATTCTATGTGAAAAAGATTTTGAATCCGACTTGGAAAAAGAAATGAGCGAAACGACCAAGTACAAAACAAAATGGCGAAGGCTAGATGCGATCTATCTGGAAAAAATGAAGTCGAGTACAACCGTGTCATCTTCAAACAACGAGAAAAACAGGAACATCTTGCTCCCTAAAATTAAATTCACAATATTCGATGGTGATTTAAAGGGATGGCTTCCCTTTTGGGGCCAGTTCCAGAAAATCAATGATGACCCTTGTTTAGATAACGTTGACAAATACCAGTACTTAGTGCAATCTATGAAAGAAGACTCTGAGGTAAGGGCTCTAGTTGAAAGCTATCCTCCAAATTCATACAAGGAGTGCCTGGAGCAGTTAAAAACTCGTTATGCCAGAGAAGAATTACTCATACAAGTTTATGTGAGGGAATTACTAACATTAGTATTAATGAGAAAGCAAAATATCACAATAACTCAACTGTATGATAAATTGAATGCACAGCTGCGAGCGCTAGAAAGCCTAGGAGTAACCAAAGACAAATATGCAGCATTCCTACTCCCAATGGTTGAATCGGCATTGACCCAAGATTTGCTGAGAACATGGGAAAGAAGTAAAATGGCTAGCAAGGACATTACAGAAGAACTTGCCAACCTCCTGAGTTTCCTGAAAAGAGAAGTAGACGGTGAACAAAGAATAGAAATCTCAAGAAAAACCTTTGAACAAGACACAGAAAGTGAAGAAAAGAAAGAAAAGCTACTTACCACAGAAGTATTATTGACAAACTCAAAAGAAATAAAGAAGATTACTTGTGTGTGGTGCGACAAAGAAAGCCATTCCAGTATTGAGTGCTATAAACTCCAGAAACTAAAACTGGAAGACAGGAAAAATATTATCAAAGAAAAGAAGATTTGTCCAATATGCCTACGAAGGGGACATCACCCAAAACAGTGCAAAGCCTCTGTAAAGTGCTTGATTTGCCAGAAAAGACATTCTATTGTCCTGTGTCCAGAACAGAAAAATTATAATGAAAAAGAGAAGAAAGCATCCGATCAATCTGCTTCACTGTCAGCAGTACAGCCGAAAGCACAAACACTGCTTCAAACACTAGTAGTTGAAATACAATATCAGGATAGAAAGATGAGAGTTCGTGCTTTGTGTGATTCCGGTTCTCAGAGAACCTATGTGAAGAAGGAGATTGTTGAAAAATTGAACATTCCATCATCAGGAAAAGAAAGATTAACACACTGCCTGTTTGGAGGAGTAAAATCTACTGCGAAGGAGTTCTCTTTATATAATTTAAAAGTAAATGCATTGGACAATCAGTGTTCAATAGAGTTGGGCGCAGTGGCGCAAGAGTGTATCTGTACAAACTTACCCAAAATTAGCACAAAAGATGAACAGTTAAATAAGCTTTTGAATGAATATAAAATAACTTTGACAGATGTGGGCAATGATGAAACCGACATAGGGCTACTAATTGGGGCAGATTTCTTAGGTTATTTGTTCACAGGTACAATGATCCAGCTGCAAAATGGACTAGTTGCAATAAAAACTAAGATGGGATGGACACTTCAAGGAAAATTGGTAAGCACTAACTGTAGTCTCATTAACATACTGCATTGCACCTGCCAAGGGGATCTGTCAGATTTTTGGACCATGGAAACCCTCGGCATTCTTGATCCAGTGCAGGTGAAAACAAAAGCTGAGACCACAGCTGATATGATGCAGACATTTGAAGAAAATATAAAGAAGGTGGATGACAGGTATGAAGTTAAATTACCCTTCAAAACTAACTGTGAAGATTTATCACCAAATTTTATAAAAGCCAAGCAGAGGTTAGAATCTATGAATAAAAAACTAATTCAGTCCCAAAATCGCCAAAAATATGATGCAGTTTTTGAAACTTGGTTAAAACTAGGTATAATAGAAAGGACTGATAGTAATCCTGATTCTGGTCATTATTTACCACACCGCCCTGTTTTTAAAGAGCAAAGTTTAACATGCAGTGTCAGACCAGTGTTTGATGCATCTGCTACTGATCGAAATGGGCTTAGTCTCAATGCATGTTTAGAAAAAGGTAGTAATCTTATTGAACTAATACCAGATTTGATTATAGGCTTCCGTACTAAAGCTATTGGCATGACTGCAGACATTGAAAAAGCTTTCTTGCAGATTAGTATTGCACCTGAACATAGAGATTATTTAAAATTTCTTTGGTACAAAGATGATGACTTAATTACCTACAGACACTGTCGTGTAGTTTTTGGTTTGACATCAAGCCCTTTTTTATTAACAGCAACCATTCTACACCATTTGAATGAGATAAAATGTGGCCATATGACCAAAACGGCAGAACTATTAAGTCGTTCTTATTATGTGGACAACTGTGTGGTGAGTTTAGATACCGAGGCTGAAGCGGACAAATTTATAAAAGAAGCAAAATCTATCATGGACGCTGGCAAGTTCAACCTGAGAATGTGGGTAACATCTCACGGTATCAACGAATCAGGTAATGACGTTATATCAGTACTTGGAGTAAGTTGGGACACCCGCACTGATGAGCTTTACTGCAACCTGAGTAGTGTACCTCCGCCTGACTGTGTACAAAAACTTACGGTAAGAGAATTGTTGTCAGTAGCACACAAAATATTTGACCCGGTTGGTTACTCATCACCAGTGATGTTGATTCCAAGGTTAATTCTGCGAGAAGCGTGGGACAGACATCTGACCTGGGATGAGGAACTACCTGTCCAATTATTTTCTAAGTTTCACGATTGGTATAAGTATATAACTTACCTTCAAGACTGCAGAGTACCGAGAAGACTTACAGCGGACACACTGAAAGAATGTAAGTTAAGTCTTCATTTATTTTGCGATGCGAGCAAAGATGGTTGTGGCGCTTGTGTTTTATTAAGATCTGAAAATAAAGGAAAAGTGACAGTTCAAATGATACAAGCAAAGTCGAGAGTGACGCCACTGAAACAAGCCACTATACCGCGACTCGAGTTAACAGCAGCACTGATAGGTTCACGACTATTAGCTCATGTGAGAGAGAACTTGCAGCTCAATAATTGTCGAGAATACTGCTGGACCGATTCTGGCGTGACACTCTGCTGGATAAAACGACAATTACCTCTGAATACGTTCGTAGGGAACAGAGTAAAAGAAATACGAATGAATACTGACATAGAAAATTGGCAACACATTCCAGGTGAAGCGAACTGGGCAGATCTAGCATCGAGAGGCTGCAACGCAAAAACGCTCTACGAGTGTCGCTGGTGGGAGGGTCCTAAATGGCTGCGCCGACCGTCCGCAGAGTGGCCCCGGTCTGCGCTGATCGTAGACGAACGAGAAGTAAGCCTGGAAGTGAAGAAAACTGTATGTTGTACAAATATATCTAAAGAACAGAGTTTGTTAAATAAATTGCAAAATTATTTCTCTAAATATTCGCAAATAGTTAGAATGACAGCCTGGCTTTTAAGATTTATACATAATATAAAACATACATGTAATAAAAAGACAGGAGAAATAACTTATAAAGAGGTAGAACAAGCAGAGAAATTAATAATAAAACTTATACAAGAAAATAATTCTGAACTTTTAGACACAAAGAAAACTAAATTGACTACATTTACTGATAAGGAAGGACTGATAAGATTAAAAACTAAACTTTTGCTGTCAGACTTACCTGAAGGAATACGTACACCATACTTACTTCCAGCGAAAGAGCCGATCGTGACGAGAATGGTGAGACAACGACATGTAGAGCTGCAACATGCGGGAGCCAATCAGCTAATTACAGATATTCGCATGCGGTATTGGGTAATAGGTATTCGTAGGCTTGTAAGATCAATCATTACGAGTTGTCCGATATGTAATAGATACAGGTCAAAACCCACGCAAGCGCCTACCGCACCGCTGCCACTAGAACGTATCACGTGCTCTGCTCCTTTCCAGACTACTGGAGTTGATCTTGCGGGTCCATTTTACTTGCGAGGCGAACAGAAATGCTGGGTGGTGCTCTACACCTGCGCCGTGTACCGAGCTGTACACCTGGAGCTAACCAGGTCTTTGTCTACAGAGGCATTTATAATGACGTTGCGCAGGTTCATAGCCCGACGAGGCCGGGTCGACATGCTGGTATCAGATCAGGGGACAAATTTTCACGGCACAAAAAATCTCCTCGACACGTTGAATTGGGGTGAAATCCAGCAACAATCAACGATCCGACGAATACATTGGAAGATGAACGCTCCTTCCGCCGCCTGGTGGGGCGGATACTGGGAACGGTTGATTAGAATAATGAAAGACCTACTAAAAAGAATACTAGGTAAGGCGTCTGTCACTTATGAAGAATTACTGACTATTATTTGCGACTGCGAAGCTGTAATGAACGGGCGACCTCTGACTTATGTTACTGACGATAAAGGTGAGTGTTTAGAACCCCTGACTCCATCATATTTCATTCAACCAATTACTAACTCTGACGTAACCGATTTTGATGAGATCGACACTAATAATCTTAATAACAGACTGAAATATCTACAAACGTTACGCGATCAATTTCGACAAAGATTTAAGTCTGAATATTTATGTTTTTTAGTACAAAAGGGACATGAAAAGAAAGACATAATAAATATTGGTGACATAGTTTTAATTGAGACTGACGGAAAAAGAATTAGGTGGCCTATGGGTATTATTACCGAAATGATTACAGGAGCGGACGGAGTCCAGAGAACCGCAATAATTAAAACATCGACAGGCGAGAAAACCCGTCCTGTACAAAGGCTCTACAAACTGGAAATTTCAGGTAACAATCCTCCATTTACACAAGACTCTGATAGTCTAGGAACTCCTACAATGGTGGAGCAGCATCCTATGACATCTTCAGACACTGCAGGTGACACTGGAACTCAGGTGGAGGTACCTAATATTCAGAAATCCACACGCTGTGGGAGGAAGGTAAAATTGCCTAGTAAGTTTGATTTATATGTGTAGACATATATGGGGGGGAGTAATTTTTTTCTTTTGTTTTAACATTTATAAATTACTTCATTCATTTGTTTTAACTGTTTGACTGAGTGATATCATAAATGTTGAGTGAGTTTACCATTTAGTAAGATGTGTTAGATAATAAAATTATGTAGTTAAGTACTAAAATGTTCAAGTTATTGATGATGTGTTGTGTTTTCTATAAAATGTGTAATTGGATACAAGTTGCATAAATATTAATATTTGTTTTCAGGCTATTGAATTTACTCAAATATTGATGTTTGAAATTATTAAATAGTAATGTGTAATTTGTAAAATTCTGATGATGAAAATTTATGTTTGAAGCCATCTATTGTACAGTGGCGGAACTAATTTGGATAGAATGTTGCCAGTAACATGTTTAGTAAAACCCATAAAATTTAAATATTGTAAGATGGATGACATGTAATGTTTATTTGTACACATTAATTTTCATTTGCGTGCTGGGAGGATGTTCTAAAACGAACGCGAAGTGTTGTGGTAATTCGGAACGCAACCTTTTTTGTAATGTCTATGAAGAAAATAAACTCTATGGCCTCTTGATCTAATACAGCAAAAGTGAGTGGTTTCATTTCTAAAGATTCTCCCAAAATATAGTAATTCTGGCTACCTGAAAACCCTGCAATACTTATTAATTAATACGAACACGGAACAGTTAGATTATGTGTAATTTTATGTCGAAGGTGAAAATAAAATAGTTTCAAGTGTACGATTGTCTTTTTCTGGATATCCCAACACTACATAAATAATGTTTCAGTTTTAATCATCATAACGGGCCAACTTCAGCACCCTAATCATGCATTATTATTTTCACAAATCCTCGAAATGACTGAATGACGGCACCGCTTACTGCGCCGCTTACGCTCACCCCCTCATAATGTAACCGCTTAAAACTTTCCTCAACCCGTAGACGAAACGACGATAAAGGAACTCGAATGACACACGTACACACACAAGTACTTATTACTGGAATTAAGTACACCGGCACCAAAGAGCCTCGTTTACACGAATTAAAATAATCCTCTCGACAAATCACTAACACATTCATAGAACATGTACATGAAAATGTACAGAAATATCACATGAAACGTACAGAAATGGACGGACGTTAAAAGGGTGTATTCTGGTTTCTGTAATTAACATACCGCTGACGAAAACCCTTTTTCTTTCGATTGACGAGATGGGACGAAATTCGAGAAACGTTTTTTAATAAAGAATTTCAAAGGGCCTGTTTAGATTTAGAATAGAACAATTCGATAGCTCCACTCTAAATTGTCTTTTACAGATATTTTAGCAATTAAGTTAATGAGAAACTTTGATTATTTTCAATGTCATTGGAACGTTATTTTTATTATAGACACCGATATTTAGAAACTTATCTTCTTCTTTATCGTTTGACTAGCTCTTGCCAGCGGCTACGCCCGCGTAAAAATGACGATTTTCCATACAAACTTTCATCCCCTATTTAACTCCCTTAGGGGTTGAATTTCGAAAAATCCTTCATTATTCCTTGTCTACATTATAAAGGGAACCTCTGTGCAAAATTTCAGGTTTCTAGGTCCAAGGGTTTGGGCTGGGCGTTGATGAGTCAGTCAGTCAGTCAGTCAGGACTTCTCTTTTTAACCGACTTCAAAACAGGAGGTTACTATGTTCGTGTGTATGTATTTTTTTTTTTTTTTTTTATGTATGTTACCTGATTTTTATTTATATAGATTAGTGCTTAACCTGGTGTCAGAGTTTCTATGCCGGCTATGGACCCTTTCCTTGCGTCGAGTAATATCTCTGAGGCATGCTTGTTTCTTCACGATGTTTTCCTTTACCGAAGCAAGTGGTAATTATTTAAAACGCACATGAATGCGAAAATCAGTGCAATACATTAGAGACAGTTGTTTGAAATAAGTAACAGATTTGCTTTATTATGATTCAAAACCGGGCTTAGGTTCATCAGGATGACATTTCTATTTAAAACGCATAGGTTAGAAAAGAAAGAAAAAGCGTTTTTAACCGACTTCTAAAAAAGAAGGAGGTTCTCAATTCGGATGTTTGTATTTTTTTTTTTTTTTTTATGTTTGTTCGGGCATAACTCCGTCACTTGCTAACCGATTTGAAAAATTCTTTCTTTGTTGGAAAGGGGTCTTTCTTCCGAAATGGTCCCATATTTTTTTTTCGAAATCGTACAAGCGGTTTTTGAAAAATCAACAAAACTCAAAAAAAAACTACATTGTCCACATTGACCCATGAACATGTGAACCACTAAAAAGTGAAAAATAAAAACTTTTTAACAAAAAATAAAACCGACTTCAAAAAAAAAGTGAAAAATAAACTTTAGAAGAAAAACCAGTCTCTGAAGTCGGTGGCAAAAAAAATGAAATCAAACAAACAAAAGTCACCGCCTTCAGAGACTGGTTTTTCTTCTAAAGTTTATTTTTCACTTTTTTTTTTGAAGTCGGTTTTATTTTTTGTTAAAAAGTTTTTATTTAGCCCCAAATGGGATAAAACAAAATGATAAAACCATTTATAACGCATAGGTTAGAAAAGAAAGAAAAAGCGTTTTTTGGCCCCAAATGGGATAAAACAAAATGATAAAAAATTAACAAGAGAAAACCAAAAAAAAACATACATTATAGGTACTAAAACATCCATTTCGATTGTCAATACATATAACATCATTTGTGCTATAAGAACAAAGTACCTTTCACACTCATATGGCTACACAAAGTTACTCAGCCAATGGTTCAGTAAAAAGCGACAAGTGTGAAATCGCCTTTCAAGCATGATCGCATTTCCATATAATCACTATTGGACTATCAGAACCCTCGATTCTCGCCAGCTGTTACATTTTCTCATTTCCTACTATCCACATAGAGTAGATTAGCTGGGTAACGGTACTAAGTACTTACCTATTGTAGTACTTACTGGCCTGCATCTAGGTATACTAGTACAGTACTCACTGAAGCATGGCACGGAATGTGAACAAAAAAAAAACAAATAGCTATTGTCATTTGTTTTCGTTTCTGTTTTCGTGTAAAAAAAAAATTGTCTATTAACTGTGTAGGTAGGTACAGATTTCAACACATTAAGGTACTAAAATCTGTCACAGTTCTTTTATAGATTTTAAACTTTATCTGCCAAAACATTAGGTTCAGGGTTTATTGGGAAAATTTGACAGGTTCGGGTAGCTTGATGTGCCAGCGTCTGTACAGTAGGTAATACCCAAAGGTGATGTAAGAGGGATGAATCCCTTTTCGATGCAGTTTTGGCCAGGTACTCATATCACAAATATAATCAGCTTAATAGTAAGTAGTAAGGGTTTGTCCACTAACACGGACGGGGTCCACGTTGTGGATTAGGTACGGCTTATGCCCCTTCATAGAGTCTTGAGTCCCAGATGTGGGAATACGATCATTATAAGCTTCTCATAATATTAATAAGATTATGGATGTCTAGGAAGGGTCGCGTTCCAACATTTTGGTATAGTACCTCATCTAGACTTATGACATGTCCACTTTGTGGTTGTGCTCGTAGTTTTTCGGCCAAAGTTGAATATGCTAGTCACTTATGTGCACACGACAGAGCAGCACAACACAGCTCTTGGCAATCAAATATAAAACCAGCGAATGCAGTCACTGTGGCAGAAATCGGCTAGCTGGCATCATCATCATCATAGGTATTGAAAAATAAGGTATTTAGCTAATACAATCAACAAATAATAAGTGATTTGTCCCATCAACCAATACAATCTTGTCTGATTGACTAATTACATATGTATTACGCATTGATACGATAATAAATGTATTAAGCATCAATTACATGTGCCCATATACTGATTAATTACTGGCCGGTGTATAATGTACCTACATGTGTGCCGCGATACGGTAATTTAACCCATTGTGTGGTCAGCAACGTACATTGATACATCGAATGTAATAGAGCACCCATAATTAGGTCTCAGATATACTACAGTTTCGAAAATTCGACGAAATTCGAAATAGTTGACTATTGAAAACGTGCCCAACACGTCACAGTCGGCTAAAGCCGACAACTTCGTAACTGCGGTTTTGGTAGTATAATGCGAAAAAGTGTCAAATTAAATAAAACAGTGACGTTACGAGTGAAAAAATGTAGAGCGAAAAGCAGTGATTCAAAATCAAAAATAAATGTCATTTATTCAAACTAGGCTGATAGTCAGCACTTTTCGGACGTCAAAATTAACTTACAAGAGACAGTCCCCCAAAACGCTCACCCTTAGATCCTAGCATTTTGCTGGAAAGAAGAAGGGCGGCATAAACTCCCCATAGCAACACATCTGTCTGTTGGATTAGAAGAACCAGACTCAATACAATAATTGACTCAATCTATATAAATAAAAAGAGAAGTCCTGACTGACTGACTGACTGACTGATTGACTGACTCATCAACGCCCAGCCCAAACCCTTGGACCTAGAAAGCTGAAATTTTGTACAGAGGTTCCCTTTATAATGTAAACAAGGAATAAGGAAGGATTTTTCGAAATTCAACCCCTAAGGGAGTTAAATAGGGGATGAAAGTTTGTATGGAAAATCGACATTTTCACGCGGGCGAAGCCGCTGGCAAAAGCTAGTACAAAATAAATTAAGTATTTGGTTATCGCTGAATTAGTGGCTTGCTCAGGGAGAAATTGCCTATGTGTTTACGTTAAAACCTCGAGAGACATAAGATGGACCTCATAGTGCAACCACATTTCAATAGTTATGTTTACAGTTTAATTAGCAATTGCCTTACACTGGGCACAAATCCAGACTCTAGGATACTACTGAGAAATAGGTCATCGTAAAATCCGACAAAACTGTCATACCTAGGAATAGTAAGAATCAAGCCCAAGACATGCTCAGCAGCCCATCGGGGCTGCGGGTTGTTCAAAAGATAACGCGGCCTCGACATAAAGGGCCAAGAAAGAACATGGGTGGCTTTTAGTCAGTAGAAGTCTGACACTCCCTTTCGCTCTGCCCAAGAGCGGTAGCGGTTATTTGATGATTTTCCACCCGCCCAAAAAAAAAAAGACATGTTCAGCAGAATCATTTGCAATCACTAGTTCAACGAACTAGCTTTAAAAACACTGAATTTTAAACTCTCTGTTCTCTTCAGATTCATTATTAAATAACTATCATTGGGTATTCATTGGGTACCATTTTATGACTGCAAAAGTGTAAATTGCATTCGTTATCTCAAATCCGTCAATCCTTCTGATTCGCTAACTAACCACGTCTGACTGCGCACTGTGAAGCTTCCTTTCTCATTTTATTATTAGTACTTACTTAGAGGTATATAATCAACTAGCTGATACCCGCGGCTTCGTCCGCGTGAATGTCAGCTATCACGATCGATGTCGGTTCGTGACCAAAAGTGATCTTTTCATAATCTATCAAAAGTGACCCTTTCAACCCTTTTTTCGCATTAAATAGTCCTTAGCCTATGTTTTTTTCTCAGGATCTAGACTATCTGTGTACCAAATAAATCGGTTCAGTAGTTTTGGCGTGTAAGCGCGTCAGACAGACAGACAGAGTTACTTTCGCATTTATAATATAAAACTTTATAAAATATAGGTGCAAAAAGGCTACAAAGATTAAAGTAAGTATGAACGAAGATAGCTATAAGAGTAGGGAGAAACAAGAAACGTTGGGTGGACTATGTCAAAGATAATAAGAGAAAAGGGGCGACTATAAGACAACTAATAGATACATATGGAAGAAGATGAGCTACAACAACCGCAACCCCAAATTATTAGAATATGAGCAAGGTGATGATGATGTAATAATATGATTGAATAGCTGTTGCCCTTGCCTGCGAGAGCAGTGGTGGCCCAGTGGTGGCGGCCCCGACTTACAAACAGTTGGTCGTGGGTTCGAACCCAGGCAGGCGCATTACTTTGTGTAATTTATTTCATCACCACTGCTCTCAAAACGGTGAACGAAAACATCGTGAGGAAACCAGCATGTCTTAGAACCAAAAAATCGAAGATATGCGACATCTACCAATCCGCACTGGGCCCGCGTGGTGATGGATTATAGCCCATCCCTCTCCTAGAGAGGAGGCCTGAGTCCCTGCAGTGGGAACAATTATAGACTGATGATGATGCCTGCGATCTTCGTGGGAAATTATTACCTATACATAGGTACTACCTCAAATTAGCAACTCTATTTGTGGTGGTTCAAACTTCGTTTGAAATACGATTAGAATAAAGTTCTAATCAGCTTGCACTACAAAGCGGTTGATACGTCTTTCGCTGCGGCCGAATATTGCGAAATTAGTGGTATTTTGCGATTTACAAAAAAACTATTGATTGGACTAAAAAAGTAAAACGCTATGATTTTAGTATGTTACTTGTAGAATTATTTGGTAAAAAAATCAGAACGATGACATTTATTTTAGTATGGTTTTTACTCGTTAAAAGAATTTTTTAGAGGTATCTTCGTGATTTTTTTTTTATCAAGCAAAGTTAATTGTATTATGTTTTCACAACACTATGGTCACTTGCATAATATATCCTGAAGAATATCATATATTTTTCTGATTTATTTACTGCAGTGAATCTACTTTTACGCATTATAAAACTTGCGTTTTACGTCTGTTGGCCGCTTCATAGTACATTTTGATGTAAGTGGAGAAAGTTCGTTTTTGCATTCAAGGCGGAATTCACAATCGAGCCTATGTTACTCCTTATAACATTAGCTATCTGCCAGTTAAAGTCTCGTCAAAAATAGTCCAGCCGTTCCTATGATAAGACAGACAGAGAGACAACCAATTCAAAATGCAGTTTTGTGTTTTATTTTAAAATTTCAATTAGCCACAATAGACAAATCAATCTAATTTATTTGTATATATTGACTACTCACTAAACTACACTGCACGCAATCACAGCCTGCAAGATCCAAATTCATTAAACTAAATTAGTTTGATACCTTATATTTACCTAAGAAATACGTATTTTCGTCCTCCTACAGACAACCTTAGTTACATACACAGGGACCTTCGACATTAGCTATGTGTACCAGTAAATTGCCTATGCGATTCAATCGTTTGTGCACAAGTCAATTAATACCGAACTCAATTAAACTCGCCTTATTCGCTCGTTCTAATATAGGCACGAAATAAGCTTTTCGCCTATTTTAATACCATTATATCTCGTAACATAACTTAACATGATGCCTGTATTCCCTGAAGGATAAGCAGTGGTGTAATTTTAACAAGTAGGCACCTACATTTCGCCCGTTATGTTTAAGTGCCATGTAGATAATAATAATGAGCGATTATAATGAAAAAAGAATGTATGTTAGGTACAACTGAGAGCAAAACAAATCGAGTCGGTACCTCTATATGTATTTGCTGAAATCAAAATAACGTTAGGTACGTAAAAAGAGACAGAAAACAGCGTCAGTCAATATTTAACTATAGGAACACCAAATAAAGGCGATAAAGATAAAAGCATAGAGTATAGAGTAACCTAAATGGAGCCACGTAAACAAACACCTATCTATCGAACAGACACAAACAACCAATGACTCAGCGCAACCCTGATAATGGTGCGAAACCAAAAAGAATCCTGAACATAATATTTGCATTAGCACTTATTCCAAGTCGTTCGGCGCTCAACCCTGTTACCCGAACAACGGCACAATAAAAGTTACGAGTACCCGCGACCGTACGATATCTCGTACGCAGTTCAGAAAACGGATATCGGAGTGCTACACCATGGACAAAGTAAACTCTCCCACTCTGTTTGCTTTTAATTAACCAATAGTCAACAAACGGCTTTGCCCCATACACTTTTCATGAAACAATTTTGCTGCACTTTATAACGGCTGTTTGTTTAATGTAACACGCGTAAATTAGTAACGGTACTTTGCAGTCTGAAAGTATCGATTAAAACTCCCGTTATAGAGTATCGATGATACAGCAAAGGGCGTTTGACGGACATTAATAATTGCGTCTTCAATCAATTCGATTCACTGCGAATGATAAATCGATGTTATTACATTGCGAAAAGGCTTATTGGATTGGAAGCGCTATAATGTAATTACTCGAAGCAGGTAAGTGAGAAGCTACATGCTCTTGAACTCATTAAGCTTAATAAGATTGCTTCGTTTAATGAATGCGTAGGTAAGCATCTCTATACAATGTTTGCACAAGTCCTTTAGCGAACTCGGGGAAAGCGAATGTTTATTTTTTTAAATTCGCACGTAAGGGTCTGTTTCCCTTGCGTCTTTTTGAACCTTTTAATAAATACATTTTCTACAGCATGTTTTATCTTTTTTACTGTAATATCCTAAGCGTATTATGAACATGTAATACAGACATCTAAATGTATCCCCAGCTAAATAAAGTGCTGGGTGTAAAAAGTGCGTGCGTAATAATAGTTCCTAGCCCATCACGCGAACCGTTCAAAGTTTTACGACTTGCGCAGGTTTTTCTTCCTCGTCCTCGTACATACTTTATGACTTTCCTTTCATTCCCAAAATTATTAACATGGAAGTTTATGAATATACCGTCGAAGGGCATCCCCGAAGAAATATTAAACGGAAAGAGATCGCGTCGCCGATGTCGGTAAATAAGAATAGCGACAGGTATCTGACATACAGTCGTACTGTATGTAGAGTGCATAAATAAATCTGGCTTTTCCATGCGCATGTAAGGGGATTTTCATGAAAAGGTGGATAGGTACAAGGCCTTGAAGATATTCTTGGAAGACCTAGGTAAGCATTAGGTGACACACGATCTATGAGAATAAATACCTAAATAGACATGATAGTACAGTTACGAGCACTAATATGTAACACAGAGCCACTTTTAAAAGTGATTTTCTGTTTCTCTTTACATTTTCACGAACATTGCATTTTGGAAGCCATTGTTTTTAGAAAATAACTTTTGAATTTTGCTAAACATTATATTTTTACACGTGACTGTACGTGCTGGGAACTACAAGACCGGATTCGTGGATACATCGTAGTGTCAGTAAGATAAGGTAAGTATACGTATAAAATAAATTCAAAGTCTGCAGAATTCAATCAAAGACCTACAAAAACCTCCAGAACGAAACTTTTAATAAAAGAACCCATTCAAATGTGTTTTTAACCGACTTCAAAAAAAGGAGGAGGTTATCAATTCGACAGTATTTTTTTTTTTTTTTTTTTTTTTTTTAATGTTTGTTCGCGCGTAACTTGCGACTGGGTGGACTGATTTTCTTGATTCTTTTTTCATTTGAAAGCTGGTGCTTCCCGTGTGGTCCCATTGTCACCATTTCCATATCTGATGATGGGATCTTGTAGAAATCGGGGGAACTCTTCAATAAATAACAGCAGATTAACCGCGATTGTTGCTATAGCATATCTAAGCATTGTTTACGCCATCACACAACATAATATCACGCCTGTACTCACTACAAAGGTGATGAAGAACTTCGGAGATAGGCAACGGAACTCCTCAATTAATGATAGCAAATGGACTGGGATTGCTGAAATCTCATGACTGTCTATTGACCAGTTCATAACATAACATCACGCCGGTACTTTGTGAAGGGGTAAGCACATGTGAACCACTAAAAAGTGAAAAATAAAAACTTTTTTACAAAAAATAAAACCGACTTCGACAAAAATAAAACACAAAAAAGTGAAAAATAAAAAATCAGCTTCAGAAGTCGGTGGCAAAAACATAAAATCAAACAAACAAAAGTCACCGACTTCAGAAGCTGATTTTTTATTTTTCAGTTTTTTGTGTTTTATTTTTGTCGAAGTCGGTTTTATTTTTTGTAAAAAAGTTTTTATAATCTGCATCCATAGTTAATTTACTAGATATTGAGTTTAATACCCAGTGGACGCTGTCAAGAGGTCGGCGGCGAGTGGCCCCGCCCACCGTCGCCGCTTTATGAAGATTCAACTTTCAACTGAAAAAGTTAAATGGTGTGGAATAAAGCATCGGTAATAGAAAATGGACGACAATCCTCATTTCCTTGTTCTATATTCTGATTAAAGAACTTTGATAACAATATTCAAGAATTATGTGTCTGGGTTTTGTGAATATGAAGAGGATGATTGCGTCGTTGGTCTAGTGGCCGCAGGTGTCTGCTGAGCATGAGGTCGTGGGTTTGACTCCCGGGTCAGGCAGTGTTGTTGGGTTTTTCCATCACGAATTTCTCAGTAGCAGCCACGGAGTCTGGATTTGTGCCCGATTGATGGCAATAGGCTCGCCCCCTTTTACATGGAACATTACATGTATTAAGTAGATACCTACCTACACCTCTGCCTAACCCTTCTAGGATAACAGGCGTGATGTTATGTAGAGGATGATTGTAAAATAAAAAAATGTAGTTAGAAAACTAAAAAACCCGACTGAAAAAACGGAAAAGCAAAAAACAAGCACATTTTAAATTAAACAAAACTTGTAAGCAGGCGGGGTCCATTCTATTTTCATTTCATAATTTAATATTCAAATGAACCCCGCCTGCTTCCAAGTTTTGTTTAATTTAAAATGTGCTTGTTTTTTGCTTTTCCGTTTTTTCAGTCGGGTTTTTTAGTTTTCTAACTACATTTTTTTATTTAACACTTTTTAGTCAGTTTTCATTAACTTCGTTATAACTATTATAAGACGGTAGATTTCGATTCGATTTTATATTCACTCCGTACACGTAAAAAAATCCGGTTCTAGGTCAGAAATGCGATATTGTTTGTTCTAATAACTTTAAACCGTTATAAAGGGTGGGCCAAAAATTTTTGCAAATAGAAACACTAGATTTTTTTGGGAAACGTTCGAGGGAGGGGCGCGCAGGTGGCAGGAAACTGTGCGCCACTTCATGCAATTTTAGTTACGATGGAGCGCTTCACGGGACAACAGCGTGCTTTTTGTGTAAAACAAATTTACAAAAACAATGATTCCTACGTTACTGTACGACTCCTGTTTAGAATTGATTACGGATTATGCCGTGAGTGAGTGTCAAAGTGTTAATTTGATCCAAGCTTGAGTCGAGAAGTTCGAGCAAACGGGATCGAAAATGAATATTAAACAAACAGGGCGGCCACGATAAAACGACAGCAATGGGGTGCCATATCATCAAAGGGCATTGGTCCGTATTTCTTTGAAAATAATCAAGGAAATAATGTAATTGTGAATTCAGCGGAATACGTCAAGATGTTGCAAGACTTTTTGACGCCGCAGTTGCATGAATTTCAAGGGTACAACAGCAGGACTTGGATGCAACAAGATGGAGCAACATGCCATACGTCAAATGTGAGTTTACCGGTAGTTAAAGAAATGTTTCTAAACAAATTGATTTCTCGCAGGGGTGATATCCCATGGCCTCCGAGTAGCCTGGACCTTAAACCATGCGATTTTTTCTTGTGGGGATACCTGAAAAGTCGAGTGTACCTTAATAAACCGACGACAATATCCCAATTAAAACAAAAAAATCACGAGGAAATAACCGCGATCCCCCGCAGCATGTGTCAGCGAGTTTTCCAAAATTTGCGTAGTCGATTACAGGAGTGTTAACAACGAGGCAGCGCACATTTGGACGATGTTATTTTTAAATAATAAATTTCATTAAATGGTTATTACGTTAAATAAATTATCAACAAAATAACATTTGTAGTTTTATTTTTATTCATGTTTCAAAAGTGCAAAAATTTTTGGCCCACCCTGTATATCCTAAACGGTTTTATAAAATGAAAAATGATAAAGGAAACCTAATATTCATTTTCAAATGCCTATTCAACGATACCCCACTTGACGTGGTGCGTCGATTTTTTTTTTTTTCATTTTGACAATATGGCGACTAGTTGTTACTATAGTGAGTATTGTTTACTGTAATGTTTTTAGTGACACTCGCGAGGTCAAGACGAATCGATTGACGTACGGATCATCAAAATCGGCCAAGGCGTTTGGCCTCTACAATGCCACATAGGAACAAACATACATACATACATACATACATACATAGACTGATAAACACATAACCCTTCTTTGCTTTGCGCAGTCGGGTAAAAACATGGCATATTTTTCATGAAATGGATGAGACCTTAAACGACCTTTAGGCTAAATATCCACCTATTACCCATCCCAATTTGCAAACCAGCGAGCCGTGCGGTCCGAATTTGTTCAATTAATTTGATTATGAATTTTCATTAGGTAGGCCCACTAGGCAATTCTACTAATGTTTTTTTTCTGTTAAAAAATGATTTAAATATGCGGGGTACCACCCTATCTAATAGAGGTTGAATACACTTAGTAAAAAGTACCTCTACCTATCTAATAGTTATTGGTCTAGTAGTCGGAAGCACGATTGGTGTGTATGAGACTGGAGGTCGATTCTCGGGTCGGGCAAGCCCGCCACGCTATTCCCAAACCACTGTAACTCCTGTTAGCCAGAATTAACAGTGGCAACCACAAGAAAAGCGCCGAGACAATGAAGCTCGACGAAGTCCCAGAGAAACGATCCCGCAACGAAATTAATCAGAAAATAATAGCGGAGGAGAAGGAAAAACATAATTTCCACTTCCCTCCATATCAGCAGGAGACAGAACAGGACAAGGCCAATAGGCACACAGGGACGTATCTCGGGTCGGGCAATGAGTTATTATAAGGTTTTTCCATCAAAAATTGCTCAGCATCAGCAGCCACGGAGTTTGGATTTGCGCCCGGTTGATGGCAATAGGTTAGCCCCCTATTACGTTGGACTTAAATATAACAGGCGAAAAGTGGGTGTAGGTACTGATGGGGATGGGTAGGTAGGTACCTACTGCTCTGCCTAACAAATCCGATATTGGTGTGAATATAAAGTATCGTCTTCTGGATCATAAGCATTATACTTTCCAATAACGATATCCAAGCAGAACTTCATAAGTAGGTACACGCGCTGACTAAGAAAACGGCTTAAGTAAAACATATTGGGTTAGTGGGCCGCTCATGCATAATAGTGCATGCATGTGACGATACGATATCTTTGTGTAACCCTGTACCGAACATATTTCTCAATATAAAACCTCTATAATGACATAGCTTTAGATTTTCTTCACTTGTGACAACAGAAAAGCCCGATATCCTACAGTTACATCTAATGAGGAATGCGTGCGTCGGTATCTTTGTAATTAATTACAAGAAATACACTTCTCAAAAGGAAATATACTGGTATTTCCATAACAATTGTAGGTACCCATGGCTTGTTTGAAACCGCACATTACAACACATGTACAGAAGCTACGCGCTCCGAACGCCCTCCGGAAATTAACATTTTCTAAAGCGCTTGCAAATGAAGGCGCATACACATCGAAATGACTTTTCAAAGCCTTTGTTACATCTACACATTCCTCATGAATTCAGCTTCGCCGTAAAAGGCGATAAAAATTAAACACATTAATGAAACGTTCGCGCTATTTGCTTAACACTCGATCCGTCTCAATAAAGGAATCGCTAAGACGCGAAGGAATTTGATAGATATTCATAATGCAAAGGAAAGGAAGCACAATCAGATTTTCATTGGAGATTCACGGCGGTCGCGGGCCGCGGTGGAAGGGGGGCGGAGAAATGAATACTTATTGCGAAAATGAAGCGGGCCATTAATGAACGCTGGCTCCGATGAACCGATCGGCCGCGATTTAATTCCCTTCGAAAAATATTCAATAAACGCCGCAAAGACCCTCGCGCGGGATCATCCGCAAACAGGCGGAATCCAATGGAGTAGAAAAATTGCATAGACAGGGGAAAATTCATATTTTATCAAAAGAAAATAATCCTCATAAATCTTTCGTTGCTATTGAACGGTTGTTGCTTAGAGCAGCTTTAAATTACTTCGGAGAGAATGGGCATTAGTAACGTATTACGTGGCCACTTACCTATATTTTACAGATAAGTAAGGAATATAATATGTCGGGAGTAGGTTTTATTTCTAAAAAGGTTCTATCGTTAAAAGGCTGTTCTAATACAGCAACAAGATTATTCGCATCGACTTTTATAAAAACCCACTTTTTCAATGTTCACAATAAGAAAGAATCATCTATTACGTTCCATTGTTGGGCGTGCTCCCGCACTAGTACGTTTCGGTTTTTCTCTTTGTATGGACGAACAGCTTTAGTTTGAGGTTTTTTCATCTTTTTTTATATTTTAGGTTTACCTACCCTCATATTTCATGCCGCTGCAATGCGTGTGTGTTAATGAATTAAGGTTTTACAATAGCATTATTCTTTTACATAGGGAATTTAAATTCCAAACACGAAAAATGTTATTAAAATATTTAATTACGTTACATATCTTTCAACGCTTTAACAACGCAGATATTATATAACAATTCGCTTTGTAACTTGGACCACGCTTTCGTTGCGGTCTCTTCAACTGACACCAGAGCGTCTCGAAGATTCTCATTTTGCGATATAACTTTAGTATGCATCTTGAGGAACAAACTCATGTAAGACTGAGCTAATTCGAAATCTCTATTACTCTTTAACATGACGTCTACCATTATCAGGAACTGTTTCATGACATCTATGTTTCCGCCAGCATCGGGCGCCATGCTTGTCACCTCTGCTTCAATGGCAGCTGGTGCCAAAGTTTTCAATCTTTCTATGCACTTCTCGTAATTTTCTTCCGTCTCACAAACGATTAATTTCTTTCCGAATACTGTCAGTGTTGATAACGAATCGGGCATTAACAACTTCGTTTCTCCATTATCTTTGTCTTTCTCTAAGTCAAATTCTAGCTCGAGGCTTTGTATAGTAGGTAGGAAGAATGGAGCTGACTTCGGCACCGTCAATGGAGTTTTAGGCTTGTTCCGTTTCTTCACTACGTCGAGATGTAATAAATTCAACCATCTTGAAGTCGGCTGATCTGATAATGTTATGAGTTCTTCACTAATTTGTATCGGGGATCTATATTCTGGTTCTTCACCTAAGTCTATAGTTCCTATGTCATCTATTTCTGGTTTCTCAGGCGCTGTGCTCGGTAGCCCTGCAGGAATAAATCGTAGCAATAAATAAAGGGACAAAATATTTTCTAGAAAAAAAACACCAAAAGGTCAAGAGGTACTTACTCAATCTAGGTATGTTGACTTCTTTCTTGTCTATCGGTTTGAGGAATATTCTCTCGTAAAGTAATCTGTTGGCCCATAGGAACACTCCTACTTCTCCCACGTGTGTTGTTGCCAGAAAGTCTCCAGTTGGAGACATACTGAGGGACGTGCATGGCTGCTCAACCTAAAAACAAACGACAACCGTAGATAAAATATCAATGCTGAATGTGTTCTTACCATTTTCCATGATGTGCTTGAATCGTAAAAAAAAAATCTACTGTTGCTAAATGGCATAGGTAGATCAAAAAAATTGCTGGCATTTGAACCTAACTTACCGAGAAAATGTCTACTAGTTTGGCACTAGGTATATCCCACGTACAAATAGTGCAATCCATAGACGCGCTGATCAACCATCTACAACAAAAAAACATATTCAAAAAAACAAGCACATTTTAAATTAAACAAAACTTGGAAGCAGGCGGGGTCCATTCTATTTTCATTTCATAATTTAATATTCAAATGAACCCCGCCTGCTTCCAAGTTTTGTTTAATTTAAAATGTGCTTGTTTTTTGCTTTTCCGTTTTTTCAGTCGGGTTTTTTAGTTTTCTAACTACATTTTTTTATTTAACACTTTTTAGTCAGTTTTCATTAACTTCGTTATAACTATTATAATACGGTAGATTTCGATTCGATTTTATATTCATTCCGTACACGTAAAAAAATCCGGCTAAAAGTCAGAAATGCGATATTGTTTGTTCTAATAACTTTAAACCGTTATATATCCTAAACGGTTTTATAAAATGAAAAATGATAAAGGAAACCTAATATTCATTTTCAAATACCTATTCAACGATACCCCACTTGACGTGGTGCGTCCAATATTTTTTTTTTCATTTTGACAATATGGCGACTAGTTGTTACTATAGTGAGTATTGTTTACTGTAATGTTTTTAGTGACACTCGCGAGGTCAAGACGAATCGATTGACGTACGGATCATCAAAATCGGCCAAGGCGTTTGGCCTCTACAATGCCACATAGGAACAAACATACATACATACATACATACATACATACATACATACATACATACATACATACATACATACATACATAGACTGATAAACACATAACCCTTCTTTGCTTTGCGCAGTCGGGTAAAAAACGAAATAAAATACCTCCAAACACAAAAGAAAGTTGAAAGTTCAAAAGAAATCCAAGTAGCTAAGTAAATAAATACTTTATCTCACCGGCTCTGAGTATCAAATTCAATATCGGTTATCCTGCCGTCGTGGCCGTCGAACTTCCTCACAATATTCATGGTGTCGATATCTATAAGTGTAATGGAAAAGTCTTCGTTCGCGAGAGCTAATAGCCCGCTGTCTCGGTGGCACTTTGTACTGGATACCGATTCTTCTAATCTTATTACGTGGTAAGGTGATGTTGCTGAAAGAATATATTAAGCTTAGCTTTTGTTCACGAAAATGAATATGGAACGGTTATCGAAGGTTTTTAATACCGGTGTTAAAGACTAGGAACTTCTAGTGCATCTATAAAAAGAAGCTTGAATGCACGTGGCATTAGCGGCGTTATTAATCATCTACGTGGTTTTCTGCTTGCTTTCACGGTATAAAGTTTGGTTGCATATTTGATACGTTATTTTCGTTTCCATTTATTTATAATCCATACATAAACTCACGCCTTTTTCGCATGGGATAGGCAGAAACCAGTTAGGTAAACCATAGTACATAAGTTGTCAATTATTTTTGTCACATCTTCTTTTAAACCGCTAACCGCATAACCAAATTCGTCAATTTCTCATTGAAAGTTACACCACACATGCTCTTTTTCGAAATGTACAGTAAAAACATTGGATATCCATGTTTTTCATTTTTATTCCAATTAAACGAATGCAGGAAAGTTTAAAAAAATAACGCAAATGAAACGAAATTACAAACCACAAACTAGATACTGCTATTTTCGAAGTAAAGTAAATGAATTCACCAGAAATACATTTTGCCAAATTGAATAGGTAGGTAAATTGTTGTACAAATGGTTAAAATCACTTGAATTTGACCGACTTTTAGGTATTTGTTTAATTAGGCTAGTGTAACATGAGCATTTTATATACTAAACAAACATTATTATTACCTAAAAGCAAATTAGAATATATTTTGTACACGGGAGTAGTACGCAAATGGAATACTCATAGTCACAATGTTTAAATGCGCATGGAAAAAGTACATGAACCGCAGAGTCACGTTTCGATTTATCTGACCGATTTATCTGCCTGATTAAAACGTCGCTGCTGCGTTCAAATTTTTGATTCCTTTACGAATTGGGACTAAGTCCTTACATAGTATAAAACAAAGTCGCTATTTTTGTCTGTTTGTCTGTATGCTTAAATCTTTAAAACTACGCAACGGATTTTGATGCGGTTTTTTTTAATAGATAAAGTGATTCAAGAGGAAGGTTTTAGTATATAATTTGAACGACATCCACGCGGGTGAAGCCGCGGGCATCAGCTAGTTAACAATAATAGTCTAGTCAATAATAATATTTTTAGGACAGTGATCAAGAATTGATACTTTTTTGAACTAGACTTTAGAGCTCATTTATAAAAACAACACATTTGTTTGTACGTCATCTAAAATTACGGCTGATAAGAATGAGTCAAGTTTAAGATGACTACTAGAGGTTGAGTTGCAGCAAATCATTATTGAATAAGTAGGTACTTTACTTTACGACTCTATATGGATTCTCCATTTGCTTCCTACTCTTTCGTTTTCCATAAGTAAAGCCATATAATGAAATTAATTAAAATTATATCCATTTATTACTTACCACCTTTAAAATGCCACAACTTCAGTAGATCATCAGCTCCAACTGTGATCACCCTTTGGTTGCAGAGGTCTGTCTCTACCCCTCTGACTGCACCTTTATGTGCCAGTTTATGCTCTTTACCATAGTACCCACGATGCATGCCAGATTGCATGTTGAATTTGTGTACTTGACCATTGGTGTAGCCTGAGTAGGAGAAAAGAAAGCGAAAATATTCAAAAAAGTGGTATAATATTTGTTTGGTCCTGCTGTGTACAAAATAAGACGATAAAGATTACAAAATGATTAATATAAATGCAAGTAATGCCAGACTGTTCTGCACTATAACCATTACAATATCACACATCGAAAATGGTGAAAGTTGGTGGGATCGGCTGGATGCGAAACGCACGGGACCGGTCAATGTGGCGACACTTAAGGGAGGCCTATGTCCAGCAGTGGACGCCTTTCGGTGGAAATTATGATGAAGTGATGACATCGAAAATTGGGGTAGGTACCCCAAGGTAATACTTGTGACCCATAGTAGTTTTACATTACCATTTAATTCTAGGCTGTTCTACAGTTAGAACTTACCAATAACAACAAAGTTTCCACAGTGAGTTACAGTCAGGCATGTAGCAACTACTCCTTTATCTGTTTCCGGAGGTTTCAACTTATGGTCACCCATTCGCATTTTATTGTAAGACCATGTCGTGGCCATGAAGAAACCTTCATGTAGTGACGCAATACTGTCCCATTGCTTGTCGCGTTGCATGCACGAACTTATCTTAGTGATTGGTGGCAGCACTAGGTTATCAATTTGTGTTCTCTCTGAAAGTGAAAGTGTTGTTTGAATATTTGAACAGAAAGTATCAAAATGGCTATTAAAACTCGGATTATATGTAGTAGATAGAGTAATAGTATCCTGCCAACATTTAATTTATGTGAGAGAAAGACGTCATTTGCCGTGTTTCCGATCGGACGACGCAACTCGACACTACATCGGACTAAAATTCGCGTTTCCTGATTATGCAACGGAATATCAGTATTGTATACGGAGTGACTGCCACAACTCAGTGAGTACCTACTCTGGGTAATTGATTAAGACTGGTCGTCAGATTTTAGTGCCACTGACTGCCTGTTCCGACTTTCAAAGATCTACAAATGACAGCCGAGTCCAACGGCTTAACGCGCTTTCCGTGGCACGGAGAAAACTCGGTAAGTAATACATTCACAAACCGACCTTGCCAAGCGCGGCTTAACCCGTGCATCTGATATTACGTCGAAAATTACGCTTCGTAATTTCTATACTTACCTGTAAAAGTTTTTGCCAAAACTGGTATTAATATGGCCTTTTAGTCGGTAATTTATAAGCCATTGCAGGCGTAAGCAGGCAGAATGTCTGTCGCGCTAAGATTAGAATACTGATTAATACCAAACTGTCGTGTCTTCGACGTAAATTCCTCACTGGACATCAGAGGTCAAATTTAAACCTAGCTATGGTAACATCTACAATTAGTTTTTAATGGCCTTCCCCATTCACTGACAGACCACAAACAGCCCGAAAGTGCTGGGTTGATAAGCTTAAAATGTGTTTTATGCTTAGTTCCAGAAAAATACAAAGGTTACTAAGGAAGAATTAGAGGATAGAGGATGTAGATCATAATAAAGGTTTGGCATTTTTGATGACAAGGAATCCCACGAAGTACAAAGCATGTGTTACACATCAAAAATGTAGGTACTCACTTTTCTTCTTTGAAGCTTTTCTGTTATGTGAAGCTTTCCCAAGACTTTTGTTGAAGGTCTCCGACACAGTGTTCATGATGTGTAGACTACTGTCACTTCCGGCTGCGAGGAGGTTGTTACCACTTGGCTCACAGTGACAAACCATTGTGGGCGGCTGCGAGTGTCCTTCTCTACAAAATAAACAAAGTTTAACACCATTCAAGAAACAAACCAAATGTGAATTAGAAAGTTCCAAAGCTTCATTATAGTTTGTTGAAAGGTAACATTTAAAAGAGATTGAACCTTTTTCTCAAAAGTCTTGCACCACCATCAGGCATATCAAATATCCATAGCTTCAATGAATTATCTTCAGAGTTTGTCACCATCAAAGGCTCAGACATCAAACACTTCATCCCAGATATTTTAGAGTAATGAGCAGACTGTACTTGAGACAACACCCTCTTCTCTTCCAAGTCCCACATGACTATGTGACCTTCTGAGCTGCCCGTCACCATAACTGGGGCTCCGTCAAGCCTGAATGACAATGCACTCACCATTCCCCAGTCATGGACAAATTCAACCACAGATTGATCAAATTTTAGATTATGGAGGATGATTTTTCCATTGGCTAAGCCCACTGCCACCACGTCTATGGCTGGCGCAGGTTCCGTGACAGTTATAGCAGACTCCCATCCTTGGAAAGTAAACACCAGTTTGGAAGTGCGGACATTCCATAGCTGCAACTGACCCTGCTGACTTCCAAGCAGTATCTTATTCAAATACGTCGGTGGATGGCATAGAGTAGTTATTTTAAAACTGTCCTCATCAAAGCCCAGTTCAAGGAACTCTGATTCATCCTTTATATCAAATATTTTGAGTACATTGTCTTCATCCACAGATATAAGATGAATTCCAAAGGGAAACATCAAATGCACTGGGGCGTTGTGTCCTTTGTAAACATGCTTGAGTTCGCAACCTCGTCTCCATGCGTAAATGTTATTTTCACTGGCAGAATAGACGTGGTAACTGTCCCCGCTCATGTAAGTGATAGGACCGGGATGCTCGCCGCTGACGCTTAACAAACGGAATTTATCACATCCATAGGTATGAAACCACTTGCCCACACTCGTACATAGCAGTGTTTCTCCTCGTCTCTTGATAAATCTAGCAACAAAGGGCACATGTGTACTGACATAACCTAAAACCCTGGAGCCGGTGAATATCCGGCTGCTTGAACTCTCCGGCATTGTTAGGCACTGTCTCAATAACTTTCTATATTATTAAGATTAACTACGGCTGTTTTTAAAGGAATAATAACATTCTCAACTTAATTATTTCACAAAACAACACGCGTGCGTTTGTTGTTGACTTGCTGCTGTCAAATGTCAACGCATGTCAACGTCACATGTTTGACAGAATGATTGTCAAACGCAATCCACAGATAGTAAAAGGTGTTGCATTGTCCCATGTGCATTGCCAATAATTATTATTAATCCCACATCTCCCACATTATCTTTTTTTTTATAAATTGGTTCTTTTTGCTGTAACATGACCGCTGTATCTGTATATTGTACGCTGGACGCACAGAACAGAAAGAACAGGGCTGGACGCCTTATTCAGATCTACAATGTTTTCCATGTCTGAGATATTTGAAAGTAAATGGCACTCCAATAAAAAACAACGTCTTCTCGATATGGCCAGAACAATGCGTTGAATAGCTCACACGGTATTACTTCTAGAAAGAATCCCGACTTTTTTTTATCTAAAGTAGGCCTACTCAAAGTTCCCTCCTATAAGGGATACTGATTCATGTGTGTGTGTAATAAAAGTACTCTGTGATACTGATTCAACATCAATCCCTTATTAGGGCCGGCGCACATATAGCGGAGCGCAGCGCAGAGCATGCCCGCGAAGTGATACATTGGGCGAATTTCTAATCGAGAATGCGCGCAGATGCGCGAGCATCTAATTGATTTTAGATATTATTTAAATAAGGACAATGTCGATAGCAGTTTGACAGTAAAAAATGCTCTGCGCTGCACTTCACCATATGTGCGCCGGCTCTAAAAATAATTGAAGTAGTTCAAGAATTTTGTATGATTCATAAGTCTATATATTTATTATGTTATTTATAAAATACAAGGATTTGTAAATGCTGTAATATAATCATAGGAGTCCTTGACGCTTCAAATCTTCGTACGTCTTACGATTCACGACATTCCCTTGAGAATCTTCAAACTCCTCATCATTTTCTGCTACGAATCTCTCGTTTTCTTTTTGATGTTTGATTTTCTCCCACACTAGAAACAAAACAAATGGTAATTTAATTATTTTCACCTTAGATTTCTATTCTAAATAGACTGTAGACCTCTAATTCGTCTTTGATGTAAAATCTCGAAGGTATTACTATAATAACATAAGCCTGCTAGCTACGACTATAATACAATATACTACTAAAGTAGACTGGTAGAAAATGCCCAAGGCATTAAGGCGACATTACCTGCCCGCGACCTTGAGCGCGCGTTTAACTCATCGCCTAAACAAATAAGGTTGAAAATGGCGATGCGTTTGATTCTCGTGACTGCCAAAATGAACGATAGTTCGCAGATTTAATTTATTAAAAAAAAAAATACGCTGTAATGTTAAAATATTTTTACATATGTCTTTAGTTGGTTAAATTTCCTTTCTGATAGTAAAAAAAAATATAACAGTTGTCACTCAAAATATTGAGCATTTCGAGACGAAAAAGTTTTTTCGTGTGATTTTTTTGTGATTTTGTGATTTTTTTTTTCGAGGTTCTTGATTACTTTTAGAAAATATTTTTGCATAAGTCTTTTACCTATACATTTGACTATACACTGTATTTTTTTTGGAATTGTAATAAGTAGCAATACGGCTAACTCTGCGACGAAAAACAGGTCGTTTTTACGGTGCCCCTTTGACTGCGCCTTAAGTCCGCCTTTGTACGATTTTGTTGTGCATAAAGTTTAATAAATAAAGTTTAATAAATATAATATACAAATACTTACAAGCAAGCGCATCTTCGATCTGAGTGACATTAGCAAAATGGGCCGTGTTGGGTATACCCAGACATCTCATGCCGTGAGCGTGGCGCCATTCAGCAAAGTGCCGCTGGAACGCCTTCGGGCCCTTGTATGTGTAGTTGCCGCAAATCTCGCACGTATAGCTGATGTTCAGGCCATGCAGCTTGTAGAGCCAGTATGGGATTGGCTGAAATGAGAAATATATTATGTTATTTAGATTGTCATGGAAGCCGCGACGTGACATTTTAATATGAAAAACAATTCCTTTAGTTTTTTAATTTGCTGTTGTATTTGCAACCTACCACTCATTGTAATAAGTTTGAATACTAATTGTTATGTACCTTTCCATCCCATCCAAGTGGTAAGTTCTTAGGATTGTATGGCACTTCATCATCATCGGAGTCAACATCGGGGGCCGCAGAAGCATCACTCTCGTCTCCACTGTCATCACGGCGTTCCCCGGCAGCACGAGCCGCACGACGGGTGACATTCTCGATAGTCGCGGAACGCGTGCCGGTAACGATGTTGGCAAATCTGAAAAAAAATATACAAGTAGTCCTTCAATATGACGAGTAGCGGTGGCCCAGTGTTGTCGGCCCCGACTTACGAACAGTAGGCCGTGGGTTCGAACCCAGACAGGCACATTACTTTGTGTAATTTATTTCATCACCGCTGCTCTCAAAACGGTGAAGGAAAACATCGTGAGGAAACCGGCATGTCTTAGAACCAAAAAAATCGAAGACATGTGACATCTGCCAATCCGCACTGGGCCCGCGTGGTAGATTATAGCCCATCCCTCTTCTAGAAAGGAGGCCTGAGTCCCTGCAGTGGGAACATTATAGGCTGATGATGATGATTGCCACGGAACAGAAAGAACAGTGGAAATGCAAAGTAGGCGTAGCACGGCTGTCATATCTTTGCACTGTATTGCAAACTCTCAAATTTTTGACTTAGTCGTGGTGTTTTGACATCGCTTCGAGTCGCTAGTCTCCCGCCTATTTAATTTTTGCATTAATATGCCGTATTGTCACGTATTGTGCGATTTTGGAGCGTAAAAATGACTGTAGAAAAAAAAACTTAAAAACGGAGGTATTTCCTATCATCGGTAGATACGATTTTATTTGTTTTCTAATAAAATCGTAGTTAATATCAATTTTCTAAAATTTACTTAAAATGTGACAATCTGTCACATTATTAGAAAATTATAATCAACCTTTTCCCATTGAAATAAAGTTTATTTTAGATCGAATGTCGATTGTTATATTTTGAACAAGGATCTTTTTTGTTCTCGAAAGTTCCATGCTACTCAATTAGTGATGTGGTTAAGATCGGTTGCAGATTTGATCGATAGATATCGATAAAATAAAACAATGTTATACTTACTGTTTAACATTTCAATACAAAGATCCTAATTATCACATAAAATTTATTTTGAAAGGTGTACCTGTAGGTACAACATTAAAGTTACATGTTTTGTAGCTAATATAGAATCAAACTTTTACAAATTTTAATAATGATTGAGAATTGCATTGACATTTTACGTAAAAACTGACACAATAATATTGACAAGTTATGTTTTTCTTTTGTATGATGGCATCTTTACCACCGAAATATACCTGTTTAAATAAAGTATGAATGTAAGGACCATAGAGACCACCAAACCATAATAATAAAGTGATTATTATTATAAAGATACTAGCTGATGCCCGCGGCTTTGTCCGCGTGAATGTCGGTTACCGCGACCGATGTCGGTTATCGCGACCAAAAGTAATGTGTTCATCCCTCCCTTTCAACCCTTTTTTCGCACCAAAAGTGAACGCGCACCTGACCGCGCCGCAATAAATCTTTATATGAAATAGTATATGGCATCACGCACCTATCCGCGCCGAACCATCCGTATTTTCTAAATCCTGTAGGTATACTGATTCCACAAGATTCCACAACCTTAAAAAGTAGCCTATGTCCTTTTTCAGGCTCTAGACTATCTGTGTACCAAATTTCATTCAATCGGTAGTTTTGGCGTGATAGCGCGACAGACATCGAGAAACTTTCGCATAATAATATTAGTTTAAATGAAATCCAAAATGTTCACTAGTAAATAGTATTATGCTGCAGTGCAATAATTACGATTACAACATTTTTATTGGCTATAAGTTGGAAGTAGTATAAATAAAAGTATCTCTAAAGTAAAGCAAAGCAAGCAAGCAAGTAAAGTATATCTATCATTCATTAATCATATGTTTTAGGTTTCCCAAGGAAGAAGTTTCTCTTTTATGTTAAGTCCTTAGAATTTTCTCATAGAAAAACTCTGTTAGTATTTATTTGTTTGGGTTTGTTGTAAATAGTTTATAAGTAGGTAAGTAATAAAATATTGAATTTTATTTTGTTTTATTATTTACAATTATTAATAGGTACAATTATTTGTTTATAATACCTACAAACTTTTTTTCAAAATAAATTGTTTATCTATCGATATCGATAATATAGATAAAAGCTTAATGTGTCTCTTCCTTGGCCGAGTAGCAAAAAATACAGACCTGTGACGCGAATATAATCCTTATTACTGCAGTTTTTAAGTGTATTATTGCGTCCATTGAAAATACTGCCATCTATGGACGAGTAGCGGAATTTACTAGGCAATAATTTCTAGTATGATTGCTGATTACAAAACGTCGTATTTTATTTCTGAGTGAAGCAAAATAAATGCTATCGTATTACCACGAAGGTATATTTTTAAAATGTAGAATCTGTGAGTTACGCTAGTTGTGATTGAAATTGAAACGACCAATCAAACAAATTGTGTAGTTGTAGTGCACTGTATGATTAATGGTTTGATTGTGTTAGTTTGGCGACACTGGTTCCGATACAGATTTCGTCACTTAGCACTTCTACCTGTTCTTTATGTTCTGTGATGATTGCAAATATATTTAAAAAATAAAAAAAATATGGTTGCTTACCTGTAAACTTGAGCTTCAATAGCAGCAATATCTTTGTGCCTCTGCTGGGTTGTTGCCTTTGCTTTGTTGCCACCCTTCTTTGCGACTAGTGACTTGTCTAGGGAAGTCTGACCCTTTGTGCTGAACAATCTGAAAAGAAAATGTCATAAATTATGAATAATTTTAGTCAAATAAAAAATCTAAAAATAAAACTTGTAACTGTAGATGACATAATTATATACCTTTGTGCCCTCTCTTCTAAAGTGCCACCACACTTCAAGCCAAGAGCCATAAGAGCAGATTTTAATCTGTCCAATCCAAGGGAGGCAAGTTCTTCCCATGAGGAGAAAGCTGATAGGTCCAAATGAGCTCCCACATTTGTTAGGGCTCCACCGGTTTCTTTCTGTAACATTAACATTAAATTACTATAGGCACACAACACAGAGTCAAATGAAAGTAATAGAACCTCTTTAGTGTAAACCAAAAAGTTGGTTCTTTTATATCTTTCAAAAATATCTTACAGGCCATCCAGGGAAGTTTCCACCTTCCCATTGCTTGGTAAAGTCGTGATGAGCAACAGCCATCTCAAGAGCTTGATCCATCAGCGGTTTTACTCTGTTGACATAGTCTTTCAAGTAAGTTAGTAGAATCCTGATATAGTTTCTATAGTCACTGGTCTTACGCTCACGAGGAATGTCGAAGAGGTGGTCAAAGATGCTCAAGTATGTGATGTAGTCCACTTTCTGCAAAGTCAAGCAATAAAAATTAAGTAATAAAGAATAACTGTAATAAATGAATTTTAAGACGACTACCCTGGAGCATAAATGTGGTATAACTTAATATTGTGTTCTGTTGTTTGCACATTACAAGAACTGATGGATGCTACTGAAAATGTGGAACTCGTCACCAAGTGGTGGGCAGTGGACTATATGAATTGTCAGCAACACACTAAGTTACATAGGAAAATATTGATTAACATGACAAATCTAGAGATGTGGATAACGGGACAGTCTGTTTGCTTCTTTGAATAGATGATAAAACTGACCTCAATGCCTTTTAAGTTGATATATTTCTCGTAACACTCGTGTAGATCCAAATATTTGCCATATCCTTCTTCATCAGTAAACTCAACAGGAGCTGAAATAAAAGAGATAAAAATAAATACTGTGCAATAAATAGTTCTACTTCATATTTATTCTGATTGTTTCTTAAAATACTTACTTGTGTAATCTTCAGCTGGGTTCTCTCGTATTTTTGCCAACTCTTCAAATTCAACTGACATTGGCACACAAATCTGCAATATTTTAAATTAAATGAGTTCAATTAGTAAAAACAATGCTCAATGTCATCCTGTGGAATAAAATTAATTTGTGAAAACTTATAAAGGAGTGGGTATGTATGGTGCAACTGCAGCTGCACATTCTGCAATTCAGCAGTTTACGCCACTGTCATTTGAACTCATTATACTTAGTTGAATTTGCATTGAGCTTTCAAGTCAACAAGGCATTCTCGTAACACCCAACTAGGGCCGCGTCACTCTCTTCATTTCCATACCATCAGTCTATTAAGCTCATTTTACTTTAATTTAACCTTTCGGAGAATACAGTAGTGTTTCAGTACTTCACTTTCTTTCATTTAAATTCATCCATCATCTAAAAGTAATGTATGATCTAGCAAGGGATCATACAGGGTATATGAGGATTGTAGACGTTGTAGTAAGTGGCCTACCTGAATGAGAGAAAAGCCATACTTTATTATGTAAAAGAGATTTGAATAATCACCTCATTAGGATGTTTCCTATGGAACTCTTTGATTTGCTTGAGCCTAGCGTAGAACTCATTGAACTCGCTAGGCCCAGACAATGCTGCAATTTCTTCTTTACGAAGGCCATCCTTATCTTCATACAACTCCTTCAGCCTCATGGTTGATTCAACGTATCTCTGAAGGGAGTAGGTAAATAATGAGTAAAACCAATGTAACAGAATAAATACTTTTCACTATTACTTCAGATTTTCATGAAAAACTTTGCCACATTCACAGCAAAAGACATTTTGAATAATTTAGAATTCAAATTCATTTATTTTGTGAACACAGGGTACACACAGAAGTTGTTAGAAAGAAGGGGAATACTCACATCATGCAGGTTCTTCAAGCGATGATCTGCATTTATGGTTTCTCGATGCTGAAAATGTTTGGAAATTAGTGACCTAGTACATTTATCTATTTTACTATATTGAATGAGAAGCACGAGGTTGAGGTAAACAAGAAGACTTGTTTAGCTAGTGCAAAACAACTGGCAGTCCTGTAACATATAGAACAAGCTATTCGCTAGTAATTTGATATTCATCCATAACCAAGTACAAATACAGATACAGTCCACTATCAAATTGGTCATGTTTTAACTAGGTTTAGGGTTATAAAATAATTCATTTGTTTTCGATAGAAATATAACATGATTTGAAGAACTAGATGATAGTAAATGGGATTTCAATTAATTATGGCTCACCCCGGTCTTTTTATGAAGAATTTCTTTGACCATTGCGTCCATCGTCCTCTCCCTCTCTTCATGATAACTTCTTTGCTGTTCTAAAATAGTTTCCATACTGATATTTTATTTTCACTTAGACTAAATTTATTCTACTTCTTGCACTGATACAGACCGAATACGAAGAATAATAGATTTTGTAGGATAAACTGGAAAATACACAATTCAACCACACAAACATACAAACACAAGCACCACAGAGTACAGTGAGGGACAAGCAAGCACGTTTGACAGTTTGACGCAAAGGTTTGACGTTTTTCACTGACATTAGCCACTAGCCAGTGATGTGAAAATGTGAAGTAATCTGTGGCTAAAGCTGAAGGCATAGAGTAAAGTAATATATCGGGTATGAAGGTCCGATATTCAAATAATTAGTACCTTTTGCTTACGACGAAAGAATCTTAGGACTACTGATGGAGAAAACTATTGCATTATATTCTCAAGAAATGGTGCAGCGCCGTACTCGTGCAGCAGCGATTGAGGCAGGCCTTTCTTTGCCGGTCGTATTCAAGGAATTAAGGGAGGCAATGTCAATGCGAGGATGTCATGTCGCAATAGGAGGTGGCGGAGCGCATCTGGCAGGAAGACTATTTATTTTAATGACATGAACAGCATAGCTATAAACAAACAAATGAATCGAACTTTTTTTCGAGTATCAGATTTTTGGATCGAATGATTAGCAAATTATGTTCACAGATTCGATCAACCTAGTAGTACATAATCTAACACTCGTGGTGAACATTTTTTTGTAGTCAATATTTTTTTAAGAGTATTTCTGTAAGTTTTGCTATAGATTGTATTGAATATCCGTCGAGTAACCAAAATAATATAATTAAAAACAATTCAAAAATGATTTTAATTGTACAGTATAATCTCACTAATCCGGCACTTCGATAGATCGGCACGTCCAATAATCCGGCACCCTCCGCCCACGCCTCCCTCGCCCCTCTACACCTGTGTGCTTCGGTTACTCGCGTCGTCGCGAATAGCAAGGACTACAAGTTGCACAAAAGCAGACCTCAATTAAGGATTATTTTAAAACTAAGTAATTACACACTATGAAATGCTTTCTTTTATTCATTACCTATGATTTTTTCACTATAATCCAGTAATCCGAACATTCCAATAATCCGGCACCCTCCGGTTTTTAATAGTGCCGGATTAGTGAGATTACACTACCATGTTTATGTTGTACTACCATGTCGATATTATCTGTGAGCAGCATTTGACAATCGTTCGATTCGAAAATCTGATACCTACTGGAGAAAGTGTCACGATCGATTCGACTACGATTCGATTGCATGTGAATAGCCATGCTGGGAAGCAGTTGGACTAAAGTTGGGCAATCTCTTAAGGTGAATCCTCCAACCAGCCCGCGAAATTCAAATTTTCTTAAGTTTTTTGCAATTTGCAGGCCAGTGATAGGTGGTATGTTGATGAACATTTGATTCGCGGCTGTAAGACGTATATAGGTTTAAAAATGACAGCGTTTTACCCTGAAATAAAACGCTTATTAAATACCTACCTTATTTGAAGCTTAAATATAATGAGATAGGCCTATCTGTTTTCCGCTCGTCTTACCTCTCTGTCTACCCTAGTAGCTCCCTCTCGCTCGCACACTTCCGTTCACTCATTCACTCCTTCACCGGCGCGGCCGCTCGGCTCGCTCTCGTCATTGTGTCGAATTATACCAGGCAGAGGATAAAAGTTAAGCTTCAAATAAGGTAGGTATTTAATAAGCGTTTTATTTCAGGGTAAAACGCTGTCATTAAACACCTGACCGTTATTTGAAGCTTAAATATAATGAGACCTGTTTGTTATCGCCTGGTGGAGGAGGACGCCAATGTGAAGGTATGCACGTCCACACGCTGAAGGCGCAAAAGGTAACAATGAATGTTACAGTAAGTGTGCGAGACTAAGAAAATTTATTCAATCACCATAAAAATATTATGAACTTAGAAATTGACATATTTATGAACAAAATAAATAAAATGTAGTAAACTTCTTCATAGATTCGATTAAATTGGGCGAAAACAATTTGAGATCCCAGAGCTAACAGGGGCCTGAACGACCTCACGCCTATAGAAGCGACGGAATGTGTCACCCGACCTCCAGGTATCTTGTGACAAAATTTCGTCAACCGAGACGTTATCGGCCCAACTTCTGGAAGCGACCACTGAGCGGACGCTACCGGGAGCTGCAATAATACCAGCCTCTGATAGGAGAGATTTTACCCAGCCCGCAATTACAGTACGCGATGCTGCCTTATGATCACCTCTCAAATTCACAAATAAAGAATCATTATTTATGGAATTACGTTTTTGATTAAACAATTTGATACACTGCTTCACCCAAAAAACCGGATCGAGGGTTTTAGTATTTTCATTTCTTAGTAATTTCCAGCCCGATTGCCCGAAATCAGAACGGTCAGTTTTAGAGCCAAATCTGGGACATATAATGATGTGATCAGTATTGTCAATGTAATGCTCTTGATTGACTGCCAGAAGGGTCAGGTCATGGATACGACTACCAGAAACCAAAAGCAGCAACATAGCTGTGTGTCTTGCGGTAGCAAAACAGTTATTCTCGCTAAATTCATATGAAGACAAAAAGGAAATGAGAACATTGATATCCCAAATAGTTATCTTAAGGGGCACAGGCTTTCTTAATGCAATAGATTTCATAACATGCTTAACCAGTACATGAGCACTTAAGACTCCCGATATTTCGGTATTACAGAGCGTAGACACCACAGATTTGTGTAAAAGTATAGTATTGTATGATAGGTTTTCATTCAAATATAAATCGGCAAAAAAAAAATTGCTAGAATTGAACCGGTTGGGCGGTATGGATCCGTTTTCTATTTTTTACACCATCCTAGCCATCAATGCCATGCGGCTTTGTATGTATTACGTGTAAAGGGACGCCAGGACGATGAAAGTAGGTCCAGTTTTTTAATATGGGCTTACTCTTTACCTCAATCTTGCCCTAAGGGCAGAGATGAGGTCGACGATGGAACGAGCTTACCCAGAAGAAGCCTATTTACTCGCGACTTAAATAGATTGGGGTTATATGAATTCGGGAAAACCGACGCAGGCAGGGTGTTCCACTCCTTGGCTGTACGAATAATGAAAGTCTTAGCAAAACGCTGTTGCACGCACGCAGTTGGGAACGGTTCCAATCATTTAGGCTATGAGACCACCCCCACACACTGCTAGTGTCATTTCCTGTACTTTGGGAGGCGGAAAGCCCGTCGAGATGTCTACTAGATGGCGGTTCAGATGCCTGATTGTGAAAGGAGCAGCTAGCGCTCGGGATTTGAGATCGGCTCTCCAAAAGACCCGTTCCCACCGAGGCACCACTAACAGAAAGAGGCCCTTGGCCCGGTTGAGATGAGTGAGTACCTTTTTTTTTTTTTTTTTTTTTTTTTTTTTTTTTTTTTTTTTTTTTTTTTTGGTGGGTGGAAAATCATCGAATGACCCCCCCCGCTCTTGGGCAGAGCGAAGGGGAGTGTCAGACTTCTACTGACTAAAAACCGAACCCATGTTCCTTCTTTGCCCTTGCGCCGAGGCCACGTAATCTAGTACAAAATACCGCGGCCCATGAGTGAGTACCTTGGGGATCAAATATGGAGGAGGAAATATCCACGCTAGGTGGTAATTTTAAGTCTGGGAAAAAGCGTCGTGGAATAGGGCTTTGACGTCTTTCTGTTTCAGAGACGCATAATTGGCCCCACATGCGCATTTTTCGACGCAAACAAATCTATTACCGGAACCCCGAATCTGTTGAAAATCAGGTCTGTACAAGCCGGCAAAAGGTGCCATTCGGGCGGAGATCGGTAGCGAGACAGATTTATGATCTGCGTGAGAGTTGAATCTGCCGGGAATGTGATGAGCGGCTAGGTGAATTTGGTAACCAATCTAGAACCTTGAAAATATCAATTGTCAAGCCCAAGAGAGCTATTGATTTCGTGCCGCCTTCCTTGCGAATGAAAGCAACGGCTGTTCTGTTGTCGGACTGCCATAGAACCGTGGAACGACACAGATACTGACCCTGGTCCTGTAATATCTTCAGTAATGCTAGAAGTTCCTTCTGGTTGCAGTGTATCGATTGTTCTTGTTCGTTCCAGCGCCCCGAGAACGAACGGTCGTCTAGTTGTGCTCCCCAAGCTAGGTCCGAGGCATCGGTCGCTAGGAAATGCGTTGGAGGCACGAAGTGGATCGGAGAAGGACAAGTGTGGTTCTGCAACCACCAAGTTAACTTACTCTTTCAGGGCATGTACCGGAATTATGAACCGTTTGGCAACTGGCATTTTGACGACTGTATTCAGAAAAGAGAGGCGTGCTCGAAAGTGAAGCCTGCCCCTTGGTACAACAAAACTTGCAAAGTTTAATAGACCTACTAGGCTCTGCAAAGCCTTCAAATCGAGAGCTCTCTGTTCTAGGGCTGTCGATATCTTGGACTTTAGATCCAGGCACTTTTTCTCTGGAAGAGACTTTTCGTTTACCAGAGTGTTCCACTGAACACCCAGGTAGACTAGACATTGACAAGGTGTGAGTGTGGACTTGTCGAAATTCATCAACCAACCGAGATACTGCAACCTCTCTACCGTGATTTGGACATGGGTCTGTAAAATCTGTGCGTTTTGATGTACAACCAGAAAGTCGTCTAAGTAGACGATTATTCGAATCCCTTGATCCCCTTGAGTGACTGAGCTACCCAATTGGATAGGGAGGCAAATATCTTGGGAGCCGTGCTCGGACCGAACGGGAGGCACGTCATTTCCATTAATTTTCCTCTGTAGATTAGACGCAGGAACCGTCTGTGAGATGGACCTACGGAAAGGTGAAAATAGGCCTGTGTCAGGTCTATTTTGCACAACCAATCTTTTGGTTGAAGGAAGTCTGGGACTCGATAAACATTTATTAATCTGAACCTGTCGGTGATTACGTAATTGTTCAAGGCTGCTAGGTTGAAGATGGGTCGGTGGGACTCGTCGTCCTTTGGCACAAGAAACATTGTGGACACAAAACTTGGCGAAGCCTTGACAACATCTAATACACCCTGGTGTTGCATTTGGGTGATTATGGACGTCATTGCATTCGAATGAACCGTGCTGAACTGACTTTCGTTCAACGGTGGTACTACAAGTGGCGGTTGATGTAAAAAGGGTATGCGATACCCTTCTATTATCTTTATCAGATAACTTGGGGCACCCAGTTCCTTCCACCGATGGTGGTAATGAACCAGACGACCCGCTCTGAATGTTCGGGATCGATAGTCAATACTTACGTTTTGTTCCGGTTGTAATTCTCAGAGGGCGATGCGGCTCGCTTGCGGCTATTCTTGCCGTCCTGCTGCCAGTAGCCATGACGACCTCCTCTGCCTCGAAAGGAACCTCTTGAACCGCTCGAGAATGACGGGCGATTATAGTCGATAATAGAGCCATGCATGACCCTGCGAGGGTCGGGCATTACAGTAACCCTGCGAGGGTTGATTGTAAGCATGGGAAATATGCGTAGGCGCACAACATCCATGAGCAGTACCCTGCGAGGGTACGTTACGTAAAGCCTGCCCCTGCGTGGGGTGGCGTGCGGGCTTGCTTTGACCCGTTTGCGAAACGGAAGCAGAACTGCCCGGCTATTGTAAAGGCAAGAAGGCTTTTCGAACACCACCTGCCTTCTCTAGTGCTGTGGCTAGTGACTCCGCATTAAACACGTGCTGGCACGACGGAGGGATCTTACGTAACGCGGCCTTGACAAGGAGATCGCGCACGTGGTTTGTAATTCCATCCCTTCTCATCTGAATAACCTCCGCACGGTGACCGCAGGTTAATTGCAAAAGATCGGAAGAAACTTTGAAGAAAACGCCCTTCAAAGAAACTCGTTAACTTTTTCGTTAATACGAGGGTATGTAAGACAAATCGGAACCACGCGCCCACTGTAAAAAACTTCTGATAGAAGTTTGTAAAGCTTCGCGCTGTTTAAGTATGCAGAACGATAAGGCAGCGAAGGTCTTGTCGGCGTGGGCAAGATGGCGTAACGAATCATACGTCCTAATTTCTTCATTCATCTCCAAGTCGATAAAACCGGGGGTAGAATTATAAAGCTACTATCTAAATGTTGCAAATCCTTTAACGTTTCAAGAAACTCCCGAGGAGTCTTTGGAATACTAGGTTCTTTCAATTTCGTCTCTATTTCAAAGGTAAAATCTGACTGAGCCTCAGGTGCCGGCACCTCAATAGAATTTACAATCGGATCTTCGTAAATTTCGCCACTTACGTTTCCGTCAACTAAATTTTCATTAAAGTGTACCGCGGCACAGGGCACAGAATTATTGTTGCAAAAAATTAATTTATTTCGAAGGTCATCTACCTGACGTATTAATTTACGGATTTCCGGAATCGTATCGTCGATGCCGGTGTTTGCCCCCCCTTTTTTTATTGCGCTGACGCGGTGTGGATCTTCGAGGACTCGAGTCCGAAGACGACGAACTCGAGCTGCTAGAGGATTCGGATGAGTTACTATTCGACGAATGAGACCTAGTTCGCGACTGACGACAAATACGCGATCGTTTTTTATTGTCACTATTAGCGGGAGCACTAGCACTAGCACATGGGGCTTTCGAGCCCGTATTTGAAACACTTTCGTCACTTTCCATGTTAACACGAGCTGTAAATCTAGGAAAGAAAACCACACAAAACCTAATTAAAGTAAAATACGTAGGTGGGTAGACTGAGTACCAAAAGAAAAACCGTACCGAACGGTAACACCGTTTGATTTTTAAATGATTTAGAAAGGTAAGAAAAGCTTTTTAAACACTTACGTGGAACAGGATTATATATTATGTATATAAATTTGCAAAGATATGCAAAATTAATTTACTGAGTCCTGAGCACGACCGTGCGCAGCGGAAAACAGGACGCCAATGACGAGAGCGAGCCGAGCGGCCGCGCCGGTGAAGGAGTGAATGAGTGAACGGAAGTGTGCGAGCGAGAGGGAGCTACTAGGGTAGACAGAGAGGTAAGACGAGCGGAAAACAGATAGGCCTATCTCATTATATTTAAGCTTCAAATAACGGTCAGGTGTTTAATGACTTTTTACAAGGTCAAAGCCATTCCGGAACCTTTATGAGCTCGGAGGGTTGTATTAATGATTTTGATGATTATAATTCTGTAACTACATACGTCTTACAGCCGCGTTTCAAATGTTCATCAACATACAACCTATCACTGGCCTGCAAATTGCAAAAAACTTAAGAAAATTTGAATTTCGCGGGCTACCCTGGAACATCAACCTTAATCGACCTCCCTCAAAAAGTGGCAGGTAAAAATGTTTTGTGATTCACTCCTTGTTACTTCCATAGATTATTACTCTATGACCATCTATGACACAGACTAGATTCAAACAAGTAAAAATTAGTCGATTTTAAAAACAAGTTTATCGATCGTAGCGTAGCGTAGCGGAGCATAGAAAAATGAAAAATTCTTATTGGGAAAATAGCCGTTGCGGATAATCTGTGTCAAAGAGAATATTATTTTTTGTCTGTGACGAGCCTGGCAAGTTTTGGTTGGGTAACGTCAGCGCTGTCATTCTGCTACACGTTCTCTATTTATCTATTGCAATAATTCTGCGCAAGTGGCCGGTTTATAGAAATAAAAGTGTAATTTTAAATTAATCATGATCTATTCTACATGGATCAATCAATTTCATTCAGTAATTTTAATCGTATGTACCTTATTCACATATGTTCAATCTGATGTGCCGAGACCCCGCGGTGTCTCTTTATCCAAAGCACCGCTATATTCACCGACAAAAGATTTCACCTGTTTCGATGGAACTATTACTATACCGTTTAGCTATGTAAACGATGACTTCTGCGATTGCTTTGATGGCAGTGATGAACCTGGCACTTCAGCATGTCTGAATGGCTTTTTCCATTGCACAAACGCCGGTCATCGACCGCTAAACATACCTAGTTCGAGGGTGAACGATGGTGTTTGCGATTGTTGTGACGGTAGCGACGAGTGGGCACAAGATGAGCCTGTGCTATCATGTGCTAACACCTGTGAAGAATTGGGTCGAGAGGCCAGAGCCGAAGCTCAACGTTTGGCTGAGCTGTACAAAGCTGGTAGTCATCTAAGAGTACAACTCATAGAGAAAGGAAATTCGAAACGAAGTGAGATGGCAGAACAACTTCAACAGCTCGAAAAAGACAGGTCTGAGGCTGCTCAGATTAAAGATGAGAAAGAGAACCTCAAAAACGAGTTGGAAGCTAAAGAGAATGAAGCCCTCAAGGTATACAGAGAGGCTGATGAAATGGAAAAACAAAAGAGAGCAGAGGAAGAGAAACAAAATTCAATTAAAGAAGCATCTGAATACTTCAGCATTTATGATCTTAATCATGATGAAGTATTGACAATGGATGAAGTAATATTAGCTCGTGTATTTGATAAAGACAATAGTGGAAACCTTGATGAGGAGGAACTTAAATACTTCTTTGGTGACTTTGGTGAGCATAATAGTGTAAACAAAGACGATTTCATTACATCCACTTGGACAATGTTAAAACCACTGTTGATGGCTAAGGAAGGATTATTCAAGCCAGTTGAAGAACATGAAGATGTTGAACAGGAACACGATGCTGATGAGGCTAGTGACCTAGACGGTGAATATACTGGACAAGATGATGAGGCCAGTGACTTAGATCTACCTCAAGATGAAGAAGAGCAAGAACAGCAAGCTGAAGCAGACCAAACTAATGTTTATGATGATGAAACCCAAAAGTTAGTTGATGAGGCTACAGAGGCTCGCAGATTACATACTGATGCTGAACGCACAGTTAGAGAAATAGAAGCTAACATTAGGAAAATCCAACAAAGTCTGGAGAAAGATTATGGCTTGCAACAAGAGTATGCCACTTTAGATGGAGAATGTTGGGAATATGAAGACAAAGAATATGTGTACAAGCTTTGTGTTTTCCAGAAAGTAACACAAAAGGCCAAGAATGGAGGTGCAGAGGTTGGACTTGGAAACTGGGGCGAATGGGCAGGGCCAGACCACAACAAATACTCAATCATGAAGTATACTAATGGTATAGCCTGCTGGAACGGGCCTAGCAGACTGACAACAGTACATATCAGCTGCGGTTTGGAGACTAAACTCCTATCTGTCACAGAACCTTATCGCTGTGAATATAAGATGGAGTTTAGCACGCCTGCAGCCTGTGATGAATCCAATCCAATTGCACAGCACTCATCTCACGATGAACTTTAATAATTCCAGTGTTGAAATTTTCACACTTATATGTGATGTGTTAACACTTAAGTTACAAAATGTAAATCAGTCTGTCAGTCAGAATCATGTTTCTCTAAGGACAAGTCTCAAATCACAGTTTGAATGTAATGTAGCATGAATTAGTAGACTAGTATCAAATAGTAAAATTAGTGCAAGTGTTAAAAGTTGTAACTTCAAGGATTATTTTTATTCATCAGTGTTTTGATGTAAAGACTGAAATATTCAACATCATACATTATTTTTTCTCTCACATTCCTCAAATGCAAGGCTGTTTTAGTTCAAGTAGAATATAAATTTTTAATGAGTGAACAAAACATTGTGAGTGATCAATAAAATTATTGTTTTAATATTACCCACTTGTTTATTTTTTCCTGATTGTGTTATAAAATTTATGATATGTACGACTTTTAACGAAAGTCCGTACGTAATTGGGGTTTAATGCACGAGAAAAATATCATAGAAAGCTTATAAAAAAAACAACAATGGAATGAGTAATTCATATAGCTCTAAGTCAGTGGAGGTACATTGCCAAGTAAAATTTTGGTAAGATGTAGGTAGGAAGTTCACATTGATTTTGTGCGAGTTTACGAGTTTAGATGAATTTGAACGAGTTCTGCTTACTCCGTTCGCATCTAGAAAAAATCCATATACTTTTGTACTTTCTAATAAAAACAAGAAATAAGCTTTGAGAAGAATGTTTAGTGAGAAGAAAAGGGATTTTCCGTCATTCAATTAAGAAGGATACATCACCTGTTTTCCTGCTATTCTTGGAAACCCACGATAAAATATTCTAAGAAACAAATGGTAACTGCGTTGAATGAATCAACTATTATTACTTCGAGATGTCAGAAATCTGTCAAACAAATGTGTCAATCGAAAAATGTAAACAAAGCAGAGGCACATGTCAGCCAATTATTACGAATTTTACTATTTGTGAAAGAAAACTTCTGTTTTGAAATTTAATTACAGGTGCAACTAGTAATTAAGATACATGTATTACGTTCATTGAGTGTTCAGTTTGTGTTTACTCTTATAAAAACATGGAAGTAGATCAAATAGTTTCGCGGTCTTGTTTTTCAATGTTGGGAGGGAAGGTTGATGATAGAATTCTGAAGGCATTGAATTCCATGGGTCTGGAGAAACCCACACGTATACAAGCTGAAGTTTTACCATATTTGCTGCAAGGGAAGGACTTGATCGGTGCGGCGAAGACGGGCAGTGGGAAGACATTAGCGTTTCTCATACCGGTTGTTGATAATTTAATTAAGCTAGGATGGTCTTCAAAGGGAGGTAAGATTAATTTTCTCATTCACTTTTTATAATATTAGACATTTAGCTAATTGCTACTGAACTAATCATCATAACCTCTACGGTGTGGTTTTTAATTTGGGAGAGTAGGTAGTACCTCAAAAATACAATCACTGTTTTGTGTCTTGTCTTTATGAAACTAGTTTTACAAAAAAAAGAGAGCCCATGAAATTGTTAGCAAAATCTAATTCTTAGAGAGAAGTAATATTTTTACACCACTACCCAAAAAAAGAGTGTAGAGTTTATGTATGTATATTTGTGAGTTTTTTTATTAAAACTTCACGCGGACTAAAGTCGCAGGCAACAGCTAGTTACAGATTTTAAACTGGAGATATTGGGAATGGTCTTATCGCTAAAACATACAGATTAATAACTGACTCCTTGTTATATTTTGTCACTTTTATTTTGTTTTCAGGTACTGGTTGTATTATATTATCCCCTACAAGAGAGCTGGCACTGCAAACTTCAGATGTGTTAAAGAAACTACTAGTTCACATTCATTTATCTCATTGTCTTATTGTGGGAGGTGAGAAGAGAGCCAAAGATATAGTGAAATTGAAAAAAGGTAAGCATTTTCCTAAAACTTATAAAAATATTTGTGGTAACTTGAAATAAGTGCAATGCAGGAATTCTTTGAGTTAGCAGTATTACGTACCTGCTGGGGTGATGACATGTTAGCCATGTCCTTGCACTTATTATGGCAAATTCATTGTGTCAGGCATATTAAATGTCCCGTTGGGGCTGCGTGTTGTTCAAAAGAGATACAGCGGCCACGGCACAAGGGCTTAGAAGGAACATCATGCAACAACATCATCAACACAGTAGAAGTGTGATACTCCCTACTGCTCTGCCCAGAGGAGGAGTTATTTGATGATTTCCCAATACCCAAAAAAAAAACAAATTAATTGTACAGTCAGATATAAACTGTGGAATAACAATAACATTTAATTAACAAACTAAATTCTTTGCTGATCAAAATGAATGGACATTAAAACTGAACTCTAGTTAGCTTGAAAACTTTTTATATTACCCTCAACCACAGTTCTTTTTACAATTTTAACAATATTACAGGTGCAAATATCATAGTTAGCACACCAGGCCGGTTATTGGATCACCTGCAAAACACTGAAAAGTTTAATTGTGACAAATTAAAGTGTTTGGTACTAGATGAGGCAGATAAACTCCTGGAAGCAGGCTTTCAGAAGCACATTACTGGTATTGTCAGCTTGTTACCAAGTAAGTACAATATTATTTTATTCTGCACTAGGTTTTGGTCACAGATTCACCCGCATGGAGACCAGTGGGAATGTATTACCCCGATAAAACTACCGATTAATGCCAAATTTTACTGAAATCCATTCAGCCATAAAGCTAGGTAAGGTAACAGATAAACAAACAGAGTAACTTCCGCAATAGTATGAATTTACGAAACGAAAGGAACCGATGAACAAACTAAAGGTATTTACAAGGCAGATGTGAGTGGCAACACTGGGAGGAGACGCCCTAGAAAGACATGTTATTAGTGATGTTCTTCAGAAAGGGCAGGTGCGACGTACTCGTAACCAGCGTATGCGTGTATGACTAGATGTATGAATGTGGCATTATGTAATTTCTGTCTAGCCCTGTGGGAAAAGGGTGTTAGTGTATATATGTGTACCTATGTAGTATAGATTTCATACTGTCCATAGATAAAACCAAATGCATGTATTACAACATGCATTAAATACATTTGCATGTGTTACAACTATTATACTATTCAGCAAGGTGACACAAGTGCTCCGACCAGAGTGCATTGACTGAACTTATTCATAATAATTTGTTATCCTTAGCATGTCGATAACAATGCAAATTGAGTCAGCCTATGCTGACAAGTTTGGCACTTTCATTAATTTATTTATTCATAAAGAATTTACTTGTGAAACTATTTGGTGCTGAAATCTGTTGAATAAACTTAATACTTTAAATAAATATATTTCCAAGTTAAATGTGGGTACTGATGCCATGACTTTCAAAACTAAATTAATATGAATGAGTTAGATCACAGTTTAATCAGGTTTTGACTAAAATACCTGATTAACTTGAACACCTGTACAAATAAAATGATGTAAGATACCTCTTGTCTTTGACATTAATTATTTTAAAATACCTGTGTACCTAAAATAATTAAATAATAATAAAATAAGTAATGTAATTAGTATAAATATTTTTCCAGCAAAAAGGCAAACAGTGTTATTCAGTGCTACTATGGGTGAAAATGTGAAGAATCTAGCTAGATTGGCATTGAGAACTGATCCAGTTTTGATATCTATAACTGATAACAAAACGTCTACGGTCTCAGGACTCCAACAAGGGTAAATATAAACATGCAGTGATATTTTGACCTTCTAAGGGTGTTAATTAGTTACACTTACACTAATTATAATTAATCAGCGTGCAGGCAACTTGAGCTACTCAGTAAGAGCTAAAATGTCCTTGCAATAAGGGTGAAGTCACATTTGCACGCATGTATCAGCGATTTCTATAAGTTGTTTTCAAGAGTCATCACGAATCGTCTCGCGCGCAGGTTCGACGACTTTCAACCTCCCGAACAAGCCGGATTCCGAAGAGGGTTTAGCACCGTAGACCACATACATACGCTGCGGCAGGTTATACAGAAGACCGAAGAGTATAATCTGCCTCTCTGTTTAGCGTTTGTGGACTACGAGAAAGCCTTCGATTCGATCGAAACTTGGGCCGTATTGCAGTCTCTCCAAAGGTGCCAAATTGACTACCGGTACATCGAGGTGTTGAAGTGTTTATACAAAAACGCCACCATGTCAGTCCGGCTTCAGGACCAGACCACGAAACCTATCCTTCTGCAGCGAGGTGTGAGACAGGGAGACGTCATATCTCCGAAGCTGTTCACCGCTGTACTGGAGGATATCTTCAAGGTTCTGGACTGGAGAGGACTAGGTATCAACATCAATGGCGAGTACATCACTCACCTTCGATTTGCCGACGATATAGTGGTCATGGCTGAGACCATGGAGGACCTCAGTACAATGCTCGATGGCCTCAGTAGAGCTTCTGAAAGAGTGGGTCTAAAAATGAACATGGACAAAACCAAGGTCATGTTTAATGCCCATGCTACACCCACTCCCATAAAGATCGGAGACTCTACACTCGAAGTTGTAGACGATTATGTCTACCTGGGACAAACAGTCCAGTTAGGTAGGTCCAACTTTGAGAAAGAGGTCAATCGTCGAATCCGACTCGGCTGGGCAGCGTTTGGGAAGCTGAGAAGTATCTTCTCGTCCAACTTACCCCAATGTCTCAAGACGAAAGTCTATGACCAGTGTGTGTTGCCAGTGATTACATATGGGACCGAAACGTGGTCGCTCACAATGGGCCTCATCAGAAGGCTTAAAGTCACCCAAAGGGCAATGGAGAGGGCTATGCTCGGAGTTTCCTTGCGCGATCGAATCAGAAATGAGGACATCCGCATGAGAACCAAAGTTACCGACATAGCCCGAAGAATCGCCAAACTTAAGTGGCAGTGGGCAGGGCACATTGCTCGCAGAACGGATGCCCGATGGGGCCGGAAAGTTCTGGAGTGGCGACCGCGAACCGGAAGACGTTGCGTTGGAAGGCCTCCCACTAGGTGGACCGATGACCTGGTGAAGGTTGCGGGGATCCGCTGGATGCGAGACGCACGGGACCGGTCAATGTGGCGACACTTAGGGGAGGCCTATGTCCAGCAGTGGACGTCTTTCGGCTGAAATGATGATGATGATGATGATCAGCGATTTTGCGTATCTCTATCTCATTCTGTCACGTAAAGGTGTAATTTAATGGAGCGAGAAGACCGGTCTCAAACATCCGCATTCATTCGCATCGTTAGCAATTTATCGTGCTATTGAACTGTCACTTAGTAAGTTGCAATTCTAAGACAGAAACGGAAAAAGTTGCAAGAAAATACTGATCTGGGCGTGTAGGCCCAGCCGCGAGCGTCTCGGCGTCGGTCCGAACTGAAACGGCCTGAACGACGTATTTTTCGCGTTTATTGTATGGACATAAAGCGTGACTGCCTCAAGGGTTTTTCCATCAAGAATTTCTCAGTAGCAGCCACATGGGACTTAAACATACTGGTGAAATGTGGGTGTACATACTATGGTATCAAACTCAAACTCAAATATTTTATTTCAATTAAGCCATTACAGGCACTTTTGAATGTCAGAAGGACGGAAGAAGAACGAAACTACGAGTGCAATACGTCATTCCGAAAGTCACCACGCCGAACCACACGCCACCGAATGCCCGCAACAACGAACACTGCGAGCACAAAAGCACGCAGCGACGCAAACCGCAACAACGAATGCTCGAGACCCCGAATCACGGAACAACGAATGCACGCCGCAACGTGCAACCGCCGCCCCGCGACCCGGAGCCCCGCACACCCGCCGCCACGGCACACGCCGCCGCGCGCCCCCGCACCCACAGCACTCGCCGCTGGTAACATCCGGCGCCGCGCAGCCCGACGCAGCAACTCCCGAAACGACGCATTGCACTCCCACGCTACAGTCACAATCACAAGGCATAATAACTTGTGAAAGTACTGTAGTTGCCAGTTCCCTAACGTAGATCTCATGAAGAAGAACGGGCAAGAAACTCCATGGACACTCTTTTAAAACAGAATTTGTTACAAAATCTTGGTACATTATATTATTATCATTCATGTTGAGATGGTATATTATGTGAGAACTATGTAGCAAGACGTGCAAGTTAAGAGCGTCCAGAGTAAAAAGATATAAAAAAAACAAATCAAAGAAAAATATATAAACCATGGCAGCTAAGAGATGACCAGTCTCCACTGACAGCGCCCGTTCACGAACATGACGCATGGATCAGCACCATCTAACTCAACCATTTTGAAGGGAACTAAATGATTCGACACACCCGCCACCACCAGCGAGACATTTGAGTGAGCATGACATTCTCCCAGCCACCAGGGCAACGTCACTAAAATATAACTAAATGTACAAAGTGGCTTTATAGTAGGTACATAGTACTCACACATGTGCCATGCAATTATACAATATTAAGACATTGAATCTATACAATGCAAAGATATTTTTACAATCTTCTGCAGCCTCTACACTAACTTCACATGATAGTCGATTTATTTGCCCCTAAGGTTGTGGAGCAGGACCAGCATTGAGCCAAGCATTTTTATCATCAATGTAATCCCCCAACTTATAGTATGCTTGCCTACATAGTGTGCGTTTTACACAAGTTTTAAATTTCGTCTTACTCAGTTGAAGAATGTGTAATGGGTACTCCCTTACTTCTCCTAAAATTGTTTGTCCGAAAATCATTATCCATAACACGTTTGCAATAAAGAAAAAAGAAAGCCTGCCCTTATCCCATGTCATTTGGGGTCGGCGTAACACGTTTCTTCCTTCCATTCTGCCCTGTTAGTCGTCACGTTATCATATACTCCTTTTTCCTTCATATCACCCCTCACACACTCCATCCATCTTTTCTTTGGTCTTCCTCTCCCTCTCCATCCATCCACATTTATATTCATAACTTTTTTAGTCACGTGCGATTCATCCCTCCTCATCACATGCACATACCACGACAGTTGATTCCCTTTTTCAGCGTGTATAAATCTACCTCTTTTTTCACAGGTATTACATTTGTCCAGTAGAGAAAAGAATATCTTGGTTATACAAAATGTTGAAGAAAAGTAAGAAATTAAAAGTGATGGTATTCTTCTCATCGTGTAGATCTGTGGACTTTCATCGTGAATTTTTCGATGAACATTGTAAAGCTACTGTTTTGAGTATACATGTGAGTACAAAAATATTTATTTGGCGCCGCTGCCAGCCCTATCATAATCAACAGCCCATAGCAAGCAATAGGTGTTCCTACCAGGGCCTTTCGGCATAAGCATCTCCAATAGGGTATTTCACCAAAAAATCTACTTAATTAGTCCGTCAGATAGATTTCCAAAAACTAATGGACACATATTTTTCTTTTTTCACGTAAACAAAAGGTGACGATACATTGCTTCGAAAAGTCGTGTCAAGTCGCGTGACGTCACAAGGTTCGTACTTTTTTACCCAGAAAGTGACGTCACAAGCCCCCACTCGTGATCTTTGCCACGTTTTAATTTCGTATTTTTTTAATTAATTTGATAAAACAAAATACACATATCTAATATTTTTCGATAATTTAGCAGACGGGCCAATTAGATTTTTTTGGTGAAATACCCTATTTTTCGCCAAACTTTCAATCTCAACTCCATCCAGCGGTAGGGAGTGTCAGACTTAGAGTGACTAGAAACCACCCATGTTCCTTATTAGCCCTTTGTGCCGAGGCCGCGGGATCTCTTTCGAATAACCCGCAGCCCCGACGGAAGGCACCTAACTTCAAATTATTTTTAAACAATGTTATAAGTGTGGATGGTGCCTGGATACTTATTTACTTAAGTATCTATTTAGTTGACTGGACAATAGCTTGCACCGAGCAGGGTCGAGTCTTCAATATTTATCTGCCATTCTGATTAAATAAAAAAAAAAAAGTGGAGAATCAAAGCAAGTGCAAGCAAGTCTGTCCAAGTGACATTTACTCTCAGAAAAGGGAATTGCCCTCCAGTTCGCCTTTATGACTACACTCTACCACACAGTGACAATGTCCGATACCTGGGAATGCACCTTGATAGGCAACTCACTTGGAGACGACACATTAAAGCCAAAAGAGACGAAACGAACATTCGCTTCCGAGACTTGTACTGGTTGCTAAACAGACACTCAAAACTGTCAATGGAGAATAAGCTTCTCATCTACAAGACTGTCCTAAAGCCGGTTTGGACATATGGGATACAACTGTGGAGTAGCTCTTGCAATAGCAACATCAGCATGTTGCAGCGACTCCAAAATGTCATATTGAGATCGGTGCATGGCAGGAGTACCATGGTTCATAACTAATGCTGAAATCCATGAGGCATGTAACATCAACACGGTTAAAGACGAAATAAGTACAAACAGCACAAAGTACAAAAAAAAGCTATTGACACACCCTAATAAGCTGGCAAGTGAATTAGTAAATCGGAAGTACACAAGACGCCTCAAGAGGAAAGTAATATTAGACCTAAGCCAAGAGGATCGGCTCTAAGTATTAACATTTAATGGTAGCGAACTTTACTGGAAGACGCATACTACACAACAAGCCTCACAGATCACATCCGCTTATAGTTGAGGACTGATTGCGGATTCATCAGGAAAAAAAAAAAATCTGATTAAGGCGACTACAGGACCGAAACTAGCGCCAGCCACATTTTATTTCTTTTACTCAAAAATCACATCAAATTTGAAAAATCCAAAGTAGTATCACTTATTACCGCCAAAAGTGGCCACTTTTATCTTTAATCAGTTATTCTCTTAATTTATCAAGTCTAGAATCACCAAAACTGATTTTAAAAATACTACAGGTTATTTACTAGTATGATACCTACTGTTTTGGATTTTTCGATGTGATTACAGTTAGAGTAAAAGAAATAAAATGTGGGTGGCGCTAGATTCGGTGCTGTAACGGGACGAGAAACGAATTATAGCCACCCCGTTACTATCTATCTAATATATAAAAAGAGAAGTCCTGACTGACTGACTCATCAACACCCAGCCCAAACCCTTAGACCTAGAAAGCTGAAGTTTTGCACAGAGGTTACCTTTATAATGTAGACAAGGAATAAGGAATTATTTTTCGAAATTCAACCCCTCTGGGGGTTAAATATTGGATGAAAGTTTGTATGGAAAATCGTCATTTTTGTAGTTAAACCCACATCCACGCGGGCGAAGCCGTGGGCAAAAGCTAGTTTGTAATAAATAAGTAACACTTCAATGATAAATTTCAAATAAGCGATAAATAACACGAGATAATTTGCAGCATAATTATTACAATGTTTGCTATCTTAGAAAATGCTGATCTTAGAAACTGCTCTATACCAATAATTAATTACTGATTTATCGAATCGATCTGTCGAGGCTTTTAACCTTTCTAACTTATTATGGCCTACCTATTACGTTGTTTATTTATTATGATTACGATATTGTGTATAATTATTAATTAATCTATGCCTCGTTGGTTGCTGCTAGACTCGAATACTGAGCACGAGTTCCTGGTTTCGACTCCCAGATCGAGCAAAGTGTTATTGGACTTTTCCTGTAGGAATTTCTCATTAATAGTCACGCACGGAGTCTGGTTTTGGGCCTGGTTGATGCAATTAGCTCGCCCTCTTGTTACCTACTTCTACATTGATGAAAATTAATGTTATGATATTAATTCTAGGGTCAGCAAAGTCAAGCTAGAAGGAAGGAAGCGTATCATAATTTTGTTGAGGCGCAAAACGGGGCTTTATTTTGTACTGACGTCGCTGCCCGGGGTTTGGATATTCCCAGCGTTGATTGGATAGTGCAATATGATCCGCCTTCGGATCCAAAGGTAGGTTTTGATTATATTGCACATGGGTACGGTGATTATATTCTAGGTAATCTACCCTCGTTGTCTCGCCTGAAGTGCATGGGCTATTTGTGTTGTTAAGTCGTCGAAGAAATCAATCAACTAAACAACTAAACTAGGAGTAGTAAGTCATACCCACGACCAGGGCCCCGAGTCTGCTATTCAATAGTGTCAGAAAGTACCTTATGCCTGTCGACTTAAGGTACTTTTTGGCTTGTCGTAAATCAACCATTATGAGATCAATGATCGACCATTCTGACACTATTGAATAGCAGACTTGGGGCCCTGCTCCTAGTAGCAATGCCTGCCTGGGCTCGAACCCTCAAACCAAGGCAGGCGACATTCCTTCTTGTCATTTATTTCATCACCAACGCTCTCAAAAAATGGTGAAGAAAATAACATTGTGAGGTTACCGGCATCTCCTAGAACCAAAAAAAACATGTGACTGTCTACAAACCCGCACTGGGCCCGCGTGGTGGATTATAGCCCATTCCCTCTCATAGAGAGGAGGGCTGTGTCCCAGCAGTGGGAACATTACAGGCTCATTATGCTTATGCAACGACTATCGTGCGAACTCAGATATAGCGTGCGACGCTCAAAAAGATTGACAGCTAAACATTTATTTATCTTATTTACAAATTCCAATTGCACATGTCGACTCATCAGTATCTTATCTTTTATTTAGGAGTACATTCATCGAGTTGGTCGCACGGCCAGGGGACTCAACAATAAAGGAAATGCAGTCATATTACTAAGGCCTGAAGAAGAGAATTTCATTAAGTACTTAGAAAAAGAAAAGGTGTTTTTAGATAAATACACTTTTGGTGATCCTCCGGATGAAGTTCAGGATATGGTAAGCAAATCTCAAACACTATCTCGAATTTGTGAACAAATAAACTTATTACTTAATTGCATTTTTAATGTTTTTTTTTTTAAATTTACCTAGGTACTTGTTCATACCAACAAAAGAAGCTAAGGACCTTTCCTCATTAAAAAACCCTTCTAAATAAATTTTTGTGTATCATGGGCCGTATTATGTGCCGCCGAGGTTTTGTGTTTCCAATCCAGCTAGACTGGAAACACAAAACCTCATGTTTTCTACACTGTAAATGAACTCTGAGGTATGATAACATCATAATCTGACATTGATAACGTTTATCATAATATTATCATGATTCATTCACGACGAGTACCGTACATAGTTTCTATTCTAACGTTCTGTGATATAATCTATTACTTACTACAAAACAATAGTAGGGCTAGTTACGTGTTCGCACTTTTTTTTGTCGTTTGCTACTTTGTTTTTTTTTTTAATTTTGTCGCTGAGAACATACGACAGCGCGATGCCGCGATGGTGTACAGTCAGCAACACCAATATGTATACACGTAGCAATGTTTAGAAGCAATTAAGTATCACCTAGCTACAGTAAAAAGATTTTTTTTTTTTACGTAGGTAACAAAACTAATATTTTGGAACCCATATTATCATAAAGTAGGTCATATCTCAAAGCTACAATCCGTATTTCACGAGATATTCGCGTTTGAACTTTGCCAAGTATATGCCTAGGTACATATTAGACTTTCGTGACTGTAGGTACCTACCTATCTACATTATTTTCTTCTTTTTGTTTCAGCTAGAAAACATTATATCGAATAACGGCGTAATGAAGACGCTGGCAAGAAAAGCATATCTTTCATTCCTCAGATGCTACAAAACGCATCCTTTGAAAAAGATATTCGATATCAATTCGTTGGATTTAAAACTAGCAGCAAAAGCCTTTGGGTTTCTAGAACAACCACACGTTGATTTTCGTATCCTTTTTATTAACATATAACAAAATCACGCCTATAATTCTAGATAGGTAAGGCAGAGGTGTGCCTAATAGGTAACTACAGCACACCTATGGTATTTCCATCAACTGAGCCTATTGCCATCAACAGAAAACAAATACAGACTCCTGGCTGACCTTACTACTACTACTCCTTTTTAACCGACTTCAAAGAGAGGAGGAGATTCTCAATTCGGTTATTACTTTAGCAGGTCTGTCATTTAAGAACGGATTTTAAAAAATCTTTTTTGATATGAAAGAATACGATCCCGATTGGTCTCATAAAAAAATCATCAAAATCGGTTCTGTAACTTTTTCCGTGTTGTCTATGGGTATACGAACGCCACCTGCTACGATTCTTTTTTTTTTTTTTGGTGGGTGGGAAATCATCAAATATGACAACCACCCATGTTCTTTCTTAGCCCTTGTGCCGAGGCCGCGATCTCTTTCGAACAACCCGCAGCCTCGACGAGACCGGGGGTCTAAAACGGCCACTTTGGCAGATCATAATATGAATTGCGTTAAAAAGCGTAAAATGGGCCTTTTATTATAATAACTGCGTCTGTAACAATTTAGTAAAATACATCATAATAGGAAAATAATATGAATTGCGTTAACATCGTAAAATAGTCACAGACTCAGTTTTTATTATGAAAGGTCGATTTTACGCTTTTAAACGCAATTCACATTATGATCTGCAAAAGTGGCCATTTTAGACCCCCTGTTACGATCCTTACATTACGCACAGACAGAGTTTACGCTGATCTCGCACTGTACGGAAATCCTATACAATGCGAGACCAGCTTATACTGGAAATGTATAGCTTGATGTGTAGTGTGTGTAACTCCTTTCGAGTTCATAAATTCAATTCTGTTTTCATAAATTGAACACTATTCAGTCATTGACTAACTTTGTATTGTTTTGACACAAAACAGTGACCTAGTTTACGGTTTTTCAACAGATTAGTGAAATTAGTGAATGACCTTATAATTGACCTTGACCTCTCTGGTTATTGTTGGATTTATACAGGAAGTTGAGCTGATTATTATTTCTCTTGTTATTGTAATCATTCGGCTACTGAATTTTGCAAACGTAACATAATTTAACATAATTTATTCTTTGCACTTGACACTACATTTTGCCATTCATGAATTCAGAGAAGTTAGTAATATTTGATAAAATGGATAGCTTTGAATTTGATTTGTTTCTAGCAAACATTCAAAAGGGGGAATTCGAAGCTATTCGTCGAGACTAGGGCTGCCATCTCGAAAGTCTGTCACCCAGGACAAGAAACGTGAAAACCCTGGATTTTGGATCTTACTACCCGGACGTTTCAAGAGATTTTATTTTTTCTAAGTTTCTAAGTGGAAAAAATATAGTTTTAATGGTTTCAAATACGTATTTATTATTTTTAATCAATTTAAGCTAAATTACGTCTAAAAAGGAAACAAAACAAAATATTCTTAAAGTTTTAAGGAACTTATATTTCTCGTTTCTTTAAATAAAAGAAAATTAGACTTGTAAAAAAAAATATCTCTACTCTTATAACAAAACAAAATTTTCTTAAAAAGCTTTAAAAGGAACTATTATCGTTCGTACATGTTTAATGTCTGTAAACATAACAAAAAAATGACTCTTTTAACTTAACGAAAAAATCTTTTTAACTTTTCAGTACCACCACATTTTTTACTTGATAAATAAAACAAATAAAATTGTACTAACAAAACTAAAACAGTTCTAAAAAACTATTACAAGTCCTACATTTTTAAAGTCTGTTTTATTTCTCAGGTTTTTTTGTATATAACAGCCTTGCCAATAGCTTTTAAAGTTTCTTCCTTGCTTAACTGAAATTTATAAAAATCAACATAATTATAATCTTTAAAATTATATTTTATTTTTATCACTGCTGAGACTTTTTCTGTTTTAAATGAATTTCTTTCTTTTGTCCATAGCTGTGTGATTAGAGAGAATATTCTTTCGACATTTGCGTTGTGTGCAGGAATACAAAAGAAATACTGTGCAATTTTTAATAATTCTGAATATAAATGAGCATTCGGTGTTCGAAAACATTGTAACCAAAGTTGATTTGCATTTATTTTAGAAGTTTATCTTGCTGGCTTAGATTTTGACTGAAAGATTTTAAATTCACCCACTCATGTATTAATTTTGTGTCGTCAATTTCTATGTTCTTGTCTTTTAAAAAAAACAATAGTGTCTTCAATAGCAGTCCATTGAGTATTCTCGTTTATATTCGGTAAAAACATCCAATCAAATGTATCGAATTGTTTTAAAGGCTCTATTGATTATTTGAAAAGTGTAAAAACCGGACTACAAATAAAACCCCGCCCGGACGCACCCCGGACGCCTTCTAAACTAGGACAAATCCGGGGAAACCCGGACGGATGGCAGCCCTAGTCGAGACCAAAAATAATATCCCTTACTTGACCTTTATGACGGACTGTTGCCGAATGAAATAATACACTAATAGATAGTGTTATCTAAGCTTCAATATTGCAGTTGCAAAATTCATTCATAATTTTTGGCAATAGGTCAATTACGGGTCACCCAGTATTAAAAACTCATTAGGCCATCTAGGCCTTCGGTCGAACTAGGTAGGAGTTCTAGTTTATGAGATATTTGCGAAACACTCAAAAACAGGATTCTATTTTATGCTAAAAATCTCATGTAGGTAGTAGGAGGCAAGCCTGTTGGCTGTTGCCATCAACCGGGCACTTATCCGTCCTCCATGTCTGCTATTGAGAAATACCAGATGGCAAAACCCAATGACACTGATCGATCTGGGTGGGAATCGACCCACGCCACGTACATGCACACTTGCGACCACTAGCTAGACTAACGAGACACGGTCAAGGTCATTTAAAATGACATCCATTGAGTTTTAGACCAACCGTTTAGTACTAAAAGCATAATGTTTAGATGGGTATGTACCGTGTTACAGAATCGTGGTGCAACTAGTGTACCTAATTGAACACACCTCATTGTTTATCCAATCGCATGATTTTATAAAACATCGTTTTACTGCATGTAGTAAAAAATTGTCGCGTGCAACTCAGTTTATCTCCATGCCAGGCGCATGTTCATTTCAGATAAACGCTCCCCCAAACAAACCCGCGAGATAAGAACCAAAAATTGCATCCAATATTTTCTTAACTTTAACATCCCAGTACCAAAGAAGAAATGACATTGCAAGTTGTTGAAAATGAAGACTTATCTCGAAGAAAATAAGAGTAAAACTATCGAAATAACATGTAATCTGTCTGTTAGATTATTAATATTATCTCAAGATATTTATTAGACGAGTTGTGTTGCAAATTGAGCATTTGAAATGTGATAAATATTTGATAAGGGTTATGTAATTCATCATAATAAAACGACTGTTAAAAATAAACTTGATTGCTTTATTTTATTATTTTAGCTCAACTTTTCCTATTGTTCCCCCCCTTCTGCCTGTAGATTTTAGTTTTCTCAGCTTTTTGCTTGAAGTTGTTTGGCGCGTTCAAAGATTTGAAGTATCCATATCCACCGCCTCCTTTCCTCTTCTGCGGGGGTCCTTTGTTTGCTACCTTGAGCTCAACGGCAGGTGGAACAGTGAAACCAAAGGATTTGGAGACCTTAGCCATGTCTATAGTGTCGATATCGAATATAGTCTTGAGGTGGTGAGAGTCGTAAGCCCTCAGGTAGCTCTTGAACGCTTCTTTAGCTGATTGATTCAGGAAGTAGTTTCTTGATATTAGTTTTTCCAGCTGAAACAAGGATTTAATTTTTATAATGATGGTTTAAAACACTTGGAGCATTTTGTGGTATGGCCAGTCCAGATGTGTGCGTTTTGTTTTAATAACTAGTTGTTAAACACTAGTTATATCTTACTTTGGTTGCCAGAGCTCATCGAAAACACTCTTTCCTTAGTTGTAAATTAGAGTAAGTAGTGTTTCTTGTACAATTGAAAGAAACATGCTTTTATTTGTAACTAGCAGAACCCGCTCATGCGTTGCAATGCGTTTTTCCTACCTACCTATCTACTACCCTACCTACCTACTACCCTACCTAAAGAAAAAAAAAGTATCCTATGTCCTTCTCCTGGTTCGTAGCTACCTCCCTACCAATTTTCAGCTAAATCCGTCCAGCCGTTCTTGAGTTATAAATGGAGTAACCAACACGACTTTCTTTTATATATATAGATTCCTAATCTTAAAGGCGCATCGTTTTGTCGGCCCATTATTCACCCGCATACAACTATTCTCATGTGTATAGTGCACGTTAAGAAGGTCATAAAGTTTAATACATTAATTATATTTAGTATCTTCACAAACCTGTAGTTGGATATCAGCAATCTTATTCCAGGAGAACTCGAACTCGTTGAGTGCGACCCTGGACTGTTTCAAGAATCTGAGGAAGCCAAGTTCTTCAGGACGGAGGAAGAGCAACGCGTGTCCACTTGTTCCGAGACCTCGGGCAGTTCTGCCTACACGGTGGATGTATTCCTATAACAAACAAATATTTAAAAACTTGTCAAGCATTGACTACTGGGAAAATAAATTTTCTATATTTGCGAGTTCTATGGAGATCTATAACCATGAACGAAGTTAGTGGAGTTCATGGTAAAGAAAGTGTCTTAATTGCTAGGTAAATAAGGTTTATTTTGTTACTACCCATTTGCCGCCCCTGCCGGCGGCGTATCAAAGCATCATTAGTGGAAAATAAAATCGGATCTTTAGTGCTTGAAATATATCAGTAGATAATAATAATAGGATTACAGGTTGTTGAGGTAATGCTTTTGTTAATGGAATAGTAGTTGCAATTTCACAAGTGCCACACTTACATATATTGACATAAGGGTTAGATTACATGATTGAAGAGCACTTGTGAAAAGTAACAACTCAAGTATTGGTAATTTATTAAAAAAAAAACAACTATTATCCCTACACGACATTCAGTTAAAAACAGATGAAAAGAGATACAGCGGCCTCGGCACAAGGGCTAAGAAGGAACATGGGTGGTTTTTAGTCAGTAGAAGTGTGACACTCCATACCACTGCCCAGAGCGGTAGGAGTCATTTGATCCCCAAAAAAAGGGATTTATTACGTAGAATCGTTGCTAGTTCTTCTTTTCCCTCTGTATTCATCAACATGTTGTGTCTACCTCAAATAGAAAAGGTATGTTTTGAGTTTTTGGCGTACAGATCTTGTTCTGTATAGACAAATGCGGGCTTATATCATACCTTGGGATCATCAGGCGGGTCATATTGCACGATCCAGTCAACGGCAGGTATATCCAGACCTCTGGCGGCTACATCCGTGCATAAAAGTATTCCGGATTCGGCATTGCAGAACTGGAAGAAGGTCGTCGTACGTTTTGTTTGTTGTTGCTTTCCCTGAAGAACAGAATACCATTTTAATAACAGGTAAACTGGATAGTGTTGGGCTACATTGAACCAAAAGAAATCTGTTTAAAATGCCCGTGTATGTTGTATTTATTAAGATTTTAGACAGTCTTTTCTCAAGCGAACTTTCGAGGATGTTGGTATTCTATGTCTTTTCCCATATGTCATTTGTTGTTGTTTTTTTAATTTGCAATATCGGCTTTACTGACTGTAATTTACTAACTCGGACCTTCGTCAGAAAATTACAGATTGTATAACAATTGCCTGTCACGACTCTGTATACATAAATAGAAGACTGTGATAATTAACTACAACTACACCATATTCAGGTTTACACCCACCACTGTTTGTCTCTGCATTTCCCAAAGGTTGACTGGTAGAAAATGTGTGTGCCATTAAGTCTGACTCTGTACTGTGTTACTACTACAACTCGTCGCCGGCGGACTCAATTTAAATTGTCACTGACACGCTAAGAAGAATACTTACGTGTATAGACATGACCGGTAAGTCTATATAGTTGAAAAGTTCATGGTGGTATTTCACCGCCATGCAGGTGGAGAAGAACACCATAACCTTTTTCTTCCTATTCTTCTTCAGGAATGTGAATAGGACCATCATACGCTTCTCTGATGGGCATACAATATATCTGAAAAACAAAACATGACATATAAAACCGAGTAAAAATGATTTGTTTACTACTTTCTTGTTTTACATAATGGTTTTCCTCAAGATAAATAATTCTACTATTCATTATGCTATCTCAATTAACAAATAATAGCGCCACAATAATATTGTTTTAGAAAAAAAAAACTCAATAATCTGGTTGGTGGATCCTTGCTTTTCTATTGACAATATGCAAATTTACATTTTGTTCCTAATACCTCAAAAACCTAATGATTTCTTATCAAATCAACTTTTTTTTATACCTAACAATTATTAATACATACCCTTGTTCTAGAGAGTCCACAGTTGCCTGTTCTCTATGGTCGTCTACTCCAATATAAATTGGTTCATGCTTCACGGCGAGAGCTGTCAAAGATTCTGTCTTCGGAGTCTGTGTGGCACTGAACAACATGGTTTGACGACGTTCTGAAAGAAAGAGATGTATTATTAATGGAATGATAGGTAAATAAACGTTAAATTGTAGTGAATAGGTTAGGTTGCCGGTTAATCAATCGAAACTGAAACAGACGGCTGAAACTGTTGAATAATACAGATTTAAATTAAATTAGTTAGCTTGTGATGAATATTTCCGTTTAAAAAAATTAAATACATTTTATTGTTTTTTGGTAACACATTTGCTCATACTAATAAAATATAATGTGTCACTGTTTGATTTCCCCAGTAATAAAATAAAAAAGCAATATTGAGATGTTGATATAATATCTTCATGTCCATGGAGCTTTGCTAGTTATTTTAAATTAACTGTGTATATTCAGAGAATGTAAACTCAGTCATCAGGCTGAACAAGTTACTACGTAATTTACTTACTAGGCAGTAGTTTGATGATCTGCTTAACTTCTTCTTCGAAACCTATCTCTAGTATCCTGTCAGCCTCATCAATGACGAGACACTGCAAGTTCTTGTACAAGAAGTCCGGTGTGTTCTGCAAATGATCCAGCAGACGACCCGGTGTTGCTACTAGTATGTTAATACCTGCCACAGACAACAAATAAATTAGACTCTATCAGAATTCAGTAATGGCTGAAAATCAGATCTTTAGTGACTGAGAAAAGGTTTAGCTACTAGTCTAACAATTCATTGAAAGGATCACATAGGCACCAACCTAGGGAAGATGGTACATTGTGGTATGATGGTACCATCGTCTACAATAATGCATGGGAAGTTCAGAAAAAATACCGTGTGAAGCAAGAAATGACGCCACCTGGCGTAAATAAGTACTCGATTAGCAACATTGATTATATTGTTGATGCTACACTAACTAGAGGGCGCTCACGCTGTATAAAATGTTCATGTAGTTTCTTTTTCTGTATTTTACATTCAAATAATTTATAATCAATTATTTCTTTTATATAAATTTATTCCTAACTACCTACTATGTTTGTTTAAATTGAATATTATTATCATTTTATAACTAGGTATCTGATTTTAATTATCTATGTTTTAGTTTTCAAACTTGAGGGTAGGTCGAATATGAATTCATAAATAAATTTGTAGGTAGTAGAAATAATTAGATTGAAGATTTAGATGAGTTATGACTAAGCTCAATTGATTGTTCGTTATGTTTGTTTCGATTACCTCATTCGAGTGTGTTTAGCTCAGTTTTATTTTAATTTAGGTGAATTAACTTATTTCATCAAAATGAGTAGGTACGCGTTGTAATATTGTTTTCTTTACAAGAGCTCAAATAACTGATTTGCAAAATCAAGGCAAAAACTTATCGACACTCGAAACTTGTCGACTTATCTTATTGTTAACGTAAGTAGTTTAGATTTTAAAATTTTTATAAGAAAAAAAAATGTTTTAGTTACGTCTATACTACTTAATAAATAATCATTATTGCGTGTTATTATATTTCTGTTATAATTATTGTTGCAGAGAAAAACAGTTGTTCTATTGGTACGACGATTTGAAGACAAGGGATCTTTGCAACACCATCAAAGAACTAGTAGACCACGGCTCATAAACACATTACAGCGTCAAATCGTGTTATGAGAGTATGAAGAAAATGGATTCCTGCCGATGACCGACTATGCTGCTTTATATGACTCAAGTGTTGACAATGCCCGTCGTGCTCTTATAAGTGAAGAGCTGCATTATAGGAGGCATGTTGTGAAACCCTGGCCCACAGAAAACCATTAAAGGACAAGATTACAGTTCGCTTTGGATCATGTTAACTTTGATTTGAGTAACTTTTAAGTCCAGTGAACACGGACGCTTATGTTTGTGGTGTAGAAATATTACGTGATAAACAAGTGGTTATGTGTGTCCAATATGCTGGTCATATTGCAGTGAACGTGTGGGGATAGATAAGTGTTGCCGATCCAGGATTTATATTTCATAATACTTAAAATAATATTACTTAACTTTAGTACTTATTTTTTATATTAACTGGAGACCGGGTTATTATAACCTATTACGACTGACTGTTATTATAACCTATGACTTACGTATTTTTAATAACTAAAAAAAGTCAAACAATTTTTTTTTTTTACATTACATAAGAACCTTTTCGTATGTTTTTGTGCAATTGTATAGCTGTTATCCTACCTATTTAATTCATTTAATTTAACTTTTCACTTTTGTGATAAAATAATCCGGTCTCCTGTTTGTCTTTCTGAGGTTACAAAAGCTTCAATCCTCTTTCCGATATTGGAAACGAATACTTAAGCTATGGCCTCAATAAGAAGTTTTATATAATATAATAATGTTGAACGATAATAAATGTCTGTTTTTGAATAATAAACTGTAAGAAATAAACCTCTAAAATTTGTGTGTTTTTTTGTTTGTCTCCGTTCATCCCTGTTGCTAACTACTACTAACTCGAATATTATATTTTTGAATGCTATGCGCACTTATTAGCTTAATGAAAACATTCCTTATGGTTTCTTTCGTATTTTTTTTTATCATTTAACTTCTCACATCCAACCTAATACGTGTTTCCTAACTTCTTACTTACCTAACCTATTCCCAAGTCAAAGTTCATTTTTTTCTATATCTCAACAGAATAGTTTACATTTAGTTAAGACTAAGTTATAAAAATCTACCTCCATTTTATTTCACCTACAGATGACACCGGGTAATCCGGATATTGTCATTGCGGAAAGTAAAAACTTTAAAGGTTTAATTTCTTATTATTATTTAAGTAGGAACTACAAATAAAATTTCTGTGAGGTAGAAACAGAAATAAAACTTATGCCACCTACAAGTGACACTGGGGATTGAAGAGTTTAATATCACAGTTGTGCAGAAACCAAACGCCATCTATTAATTATTTTCGAAAATTTGATTTCTACCTTCACAGAAAAATAGGCCCTAAGGTATCCATGCACTTTTGTGGGCGACTGTACATGACACTGTCACATCCACACTCCTCTCCCCCCAGAGAGCAAACAATAAGTGAACCAAATAGAAAATGTCTCTCTCATAATAATTAATCAATCTTCTTCTTCTTCGCGTGTCGATGATCTCAAATTGTGTTAGATCAGTATGTAGCCACCTGCACAGCTCTATCATTTGCTTTGAGTAAATTCTGAAAGGTGCAAGTGGTTGTGCAGGATGGGCAGGATAGGAGGTGGCGCATATAGAGGGGCACACCCTAGTGGTGCCCCCATGTGGTGCCCCTCTGCAGGATTTGGGGTGCAAGAAAGTGGTGCGCCGAGTGGTGTTAAAAAATTCGTACGGCGATTCCAAACGCCCGCCGCACCCTGGATAGCTAGCACTCAGTAACGCAGAGTCTAGCTGACTAATCCTTTCACCATGATGACTCAAAACCAATCTATACTAATATTATAAAGCTGAAGAGTTTGTTTGTTTGTTTGTTTGAACGCGATAAACTCTGGAACTACTGGTTGGATTTGAAAAATTCTGTGTTGGATAGTTATTTTTGTGTTGGATAGTTCATTTATCGAGGAAGGTTATAGGCTATATAACATCACGCTACTACCAATAGGAGCGGAGCATAAATGAGAAATGTTGCAAAAACGGGAAAAGAAAATTCCTTTCTGAGAGCTTCCGTTGCGTGCGCTGCGAAAACGGTTTAAGTTACGAGAATATCATGTATAAAGTAATTATTCGTCTTTAAAAGTTCTAAAAAAAAGTCCGCGACAGCATCTGTCTATCTTTTAAGATTGACTCACTGTAACCATTTTTTATTATTAAAATGTTAGGTTAAAAATAATTATTTTTTGCGAAGCTTATTTACCCGTAGGGTATTAATCGATATCTAAATAAATGTGTTCGTTAGAACGGAAATTTAATATAGAATATTTGTGCCCTTTACTCTATACAGTTTAAACAAATATCTTAGAAGATATCGCAATGTAAAAATACCCGCGCGGAAAAATAATTACGCGGGTTGCGTCGCAATGTAGGTACGGGGGATTCTGGCTGGCCTCCGGAAAATTCAAATTCAAAATATTTACTGCATCATAATGTTTACAAGTACAGAGTGTTATAGTATATTTAACAGTAAGAGATAGATTTTTAGTAATTCACACTTTAATATAATCTAAGCTAATCTAAACCATCTAAACTATTGTAATAAAGAGGAAAGATAAGATTTTTTGTTTGTTATGATTTAGCTTAATTAATGTTGGATAGTCGATACATCGAGAAAGGTTATAGCTATATTTATGTGACGCAGACGAAGTTGCGCGGGTCAGCTAGTTACTCAATAAAGGTACCTTTAGAAAGCTTCTGGGCTTCAGTACTTCTGTTAGCTCCTCCCATTACAAGACCATAGGTATGATGATGATACTTCATCAGCTCCATCAATACTCCAAATGTTTGCATTGCCAATTCTCTCGTAGGGGACAAGATTATCACACCAGTGCCTTAAACACAATAAAAGTAATACTGAGCAAAATATACTAAGGAGGTTGAATGTAACAGGTTGATTTGTTCAATGTTCAGATATCCATTCTGTGTTCACAAAACCACTGTTCTCAAACTCTATAGTAAATGATGGACTTCAACATAAAATGTGCCTCAACAGTTTTCACCGGAGACTTGATTTTATCTAGAAGATTTACATAAACCGGTCATGGAGTTACGGCAGTTAAGTTTTCACATTCGCCTTTTTTTCATCATTACATTAAAGTTATTTTGAATAAAATTATTATTTACAAGGCCCTCAAATCAGTAAATGCACTTAACATATAACATTGTTTATTTCTGTCAATCCCTTAAAGACACAATGCTTTTTGGTGCAAGTGAGCCTTGTTACCAAATCAATGATTTTCAAACTCACCATTCCTGGGCTTGAATTTCAGCTTATAGATAAGATCAATAGCTGGTATAAGGAAGGCCAGAGTCTTTCCGGATCCTGTCCTGGCCGCACCAACCAGATCTCTTCCTTCAAGAAGTGGAGGGATAGCTTTAGACTGTATTTCTGTCATGGTAGTGAAACCCATGTCTTTGATGCCCATCAATGTGGATTCACAGACTGTTCCTTCTAAAGCTGTGAACTTTTGATCTGATAATATGCCAAGGCATAAGCTGGAACCTGGCACTGAAAGAAGGATCACATTTCATAGATTAGTATTTTCAGTTTTAGGTAAAAAAATGATTAACTTAGTGGTCAATATCTGCAAAAAATTAATAAGCTTAGTTAAATGCCTATTTAATGCATTAACATGAAAAAGGCCTTTGCATTCCCATAAGAAACTAAGTTTGCATTACATGCTTCCTCTCTAAGCCTCCTGATCAGAAGGTCTAAGTAGCTAAAGCTTGAAGGTCAAAAAGTTAGTCCCTTTGAATTTTTGGTTTGCCTTGGCCCTATCAAAAGGATATTAAGTGAATAATACCCCCTGTAGTTTGTACGCCTAATTTCCTAATAATACTAAAGAAAGAGGCTATTGAAGAGTTATTTTAACCCAGACTTTTTTCCCAATAAATTTATGTAATTTATAAATGATTTTTAGTTTTTATCATGAGTGTACACATTTTAAAACTGACGTTTTGCTAAATAGACGTTCTGGTATACAGACCATCTGATAGTCAGATGTTTTGCTACATGGACATTTTGCTAAGTAGACTTACTGCTCATTAGACATTTTGCACTGTTGGACATTCAGCTACTTAGAGTTAGACCTTCTGATCAGGAGGGCTCTCTAAGAGAGTGAGCTGTATAAGTATCTGCATCAGGCCTGCATGTTGGATACATGCAGGCCTGATGCAGATTGGAAGTATTGGTGTATTTTTGGGTCTTGGATTATAATTATAGTAGTTTCCTTGGAGATTTATTATACTATAATTCAACAGCTATGATCTGATGTGGAACTGAAATAGAGCCATAATGATAATGAAATTGACTTACATTCACTTTCAGTGTTAGTATTAGTGGTCTCATTAGCTTCATCATCAGAGTCACTATCTCCTTCTCCCTCAGATTCACTGTTTTCTGACTCACTCTCCTCTTTCACTGGCACTGGCTCTGCTTTCACTTTCTTTTGTTTTTCTGTAAAGCATTATTACCAAATTAGTTTGTTTTGAATAAAAAGATATTAAAATAGGCAATCACAATTTGAAAATATAACAAGTTGTGATCATAAATAAATAAAACAGACTTAAATGGATGGGGAATAAACACTATGAGCTAAAATACAAAACATAAGATAACACTAATTCTATTACGTAGAGCGTAAGGCATCCACATTTTAACCAGTTGTGTTTAAATCCCATTTAGTAGAGGAAGAGGACTAAATGCATTACATGATTATGTGTTGAATACTTACTTTTGGGCACTGCCTTTTCATTATTCTCACGTGGTCTTTTCTTTACTTCTGTTACTGTACTAATTTCGGTTTCTGAAATGGTAGTTGATGCATGTTAATTAAATTGCACGTTGATGTTTTATTATTGCTACTTTTGGATAGTGTTGAATTAAACTTCAGAAATATGCAGAAAACTAACAAGGAACACTAGATATGCTGCTGAAAACAAGAAAATTAAGGTTTATGAAATGGTTCAAGAGGTTATGTTACCTGCATTGTCCTCAGAAACTCCGTTACTCTTCTGATTAAGAAGCTTTTGTTTGTTCTTCTCTCGCTTCTTCATTTTTCTCAAAAGGATTTTGTCAGGAGTAGGCATATTGAACTATTAAAATTATTTATTTCACACGAAAACACACATGTTCCCACTTCCCACAATGCGTAAATCTCAAATGACAGATGTCAGTTGTCACCAGTGTTGCCAACGAAGTTTCAAGCTCCCCACCAGAATCGACCTCTAAAACCACCAGAAATCCACTAAAAAAATCGCACCATCTTAAAAAATCGCTAAATTTTCCACTAACTTTATTTCTGGCAGATTTTTGGTCTTTGCTAAAGGAAAAAATATTTTTTTGAAACGTTTATTAAAGCAATAATATGAAAATTACATCTAATGTAACAAAATACTTCAACTTCAACTCTCCAATAATTCATGGCTTTTGTGGAAGAACAAAATACTTAATAAAACCTATTTTTTAAAAGATGTCAATCAAATTATATTATTAAGTTATCTTCAGATGAGTCGTTTCCGTCCGTATCATCATCGTTAATCTCGGACTGATACGACTCTTTGGTACCAATTAATTCCACTAGAAAAATCCACTAGCCACTAAAACCGATATTTGTCCGCTAAAAGGTAAGTCAAAACCACCAGATGTAGTGGAAAATCCACTAGGTTGGCAACACTGGTTGTCACAAAGTCCTATAGACAATCAACGAATTTGGGTGCGTTCCGAATTACGCTGTAATCGATTTGAGCGTCCATAAACCCGTACCGAATTACTGTGAGCGCGCTAACGATGTCCCTTGAATCGTCATAGATGACGTCATGACATGCGCCATCCTGCGATTACACCGACCATGCCCCAAATAAATATCACCGTGAGCGCTGTCAAAATCAAAGTAAAAACTGGCCAAGTGCAAGTCGGACTCGCACATGAAGGGTTCCGTACCAAAACGGTATGCTATAATTTGTACAATTTCTTCTACGGGCCAATGAAACTTGACCTCTGGATTGTATAGGCGCTCATACGATTCAGGGACCAAATTATATTGGTTAAGTGCTGTTTCCATCTGTTGTTTCCATCCAAGTTCAAAATAATTTTCCTAGAAAGTCCTTATAAAGTTCTACTTTTCAGATTTTTTTCATATTTTCTAAACTTAAGGTTCAAAAGTTAGAGGGGGGGGGGACGCATTGTTTTTTACTTTTGGAGCGATTATTTCCGAAATTATTGACATTATCAAAAAATGATTTTAGTAAACCCCTATTCATTTTTGATTACCTTTCCAACAATATATCACACGTTAGGGTTGAAATTAAAAAAAAAAAAACACTTCCCACTTTACATATAGGGGGGCTACCCTAATAAAACATTTTTTTCTAATTTTTATTTTACCACTTTGTCGGCGTGATTGATACACATATTGGTACCAAATTTCAGCTTTCTAGTGCTAACGGTCACAGAGATTAAGCGATGACGGACGGACGGACGGACGGACAGACATGGCGAAACTATAAGGGTTCCTAGTTGACTACGGAACCCTAAAAATGACAGATGTCTGATGCGTGTGTGAGTGTGTCTGGGTGTGTTGTGTGTGTTCATAGCTGAGGTTCACTGGCTGGAGTCGCACAAATACATTCAATTATTTCTTTGAAATCTCTTTGGAGTCTCATAACCATGAGTATTCAAGTAAATTTAAAAGACGAGCCTAACGGGCGACGAATTTCTCTCATGCAGGTTATGTTTTTGTTATCACGTGACGAGTGAGCACTGTAAACGCGATAACGAGCGTTCCGAATTGATGACAGGTCTTATTTTTTATAGGTCCATGGTCTTAGCTGTCATAATCGTGGTATCTAATTCGGAACGCAAACTAAAGACGTGAGCGCTGTGAGCGATTATTTTGTAATACGGAACGCGGCCTTATTTGGGGCATGGTCGGTGTATTATATATCTATGGTCGGTGTAATCGCAAGATGGCGCATGTAATCAAAAGCGTTCCGAGCGAGATTACCTCGAAAGAGAATGTCATCTCTTTCTAATAGGGTGACCAAACATTTTGTACTTACATTTGGGACAGATATAATTATGTGGCTGGCCTGGCTTGGAATTTGTAATAATTAAAAAAACTGACAAAGAAAGACATTTATTCATATTTGCAAAAAGTGGCATACGAATATATACACACCTAACTTAAATATAGGTACTTTAAGGAAACTTACTAATTCGAAAGTCGGTGTCTTATGTCTGCTTTATTTAGTTTAGAAAAAAAAAGTTGCAAATAAGTCTTTTTATTTTTCCACTACAAATACAAATATTGACTATGCATTTAACATTCAACAGAAGAAACCTAACCCTTAAGGTGAATGCGACAAGGTAGCCCGCGAAATTCGAAATAGGATTCGCGACCGTAACAAATTGTGACTTTACCGAGTAATAATGATTAGAATCACCAATACAACCCTCTCAGTTCATAAAGGTTCCTTGAGTGACTATTTGATGAATAGAAGGTGGCCACTTTTATCTTTAATCAGTAATTCACTTAATTTATCAAGTCTATAATCATGAAAAGTGATTTTAAAAATACTACAGGTTATTTACCAGCATGATATTGTTTTGGATATTTCAAATTTAATGTGATTTAAGAGTAAAAGAAATAAGATGTCGGTGGCGCTAGTTTCGGTGCTTTCAGTGCCTTAACATAAAACCTGACATTGACAAGCAAATTGCAGAAAACGTAAGAAAATTCAAATTTCGCGGGATACCTTGTCGCATTAACCTTAACCTTCAATCAAGATTCCCTTATTATTGCTTTCAACTCCTAACCATTGAAGAGTAGTACCTACATTCCATAATCAGCTCACCTAAATAACCTGAAACTTGAAAGACTACAACCAATATACCTACGTCCTCATAATATTTTATTAAACAGTTATCCTCTAACTCCTAACCGCTACGGAATCCATCATCAGCTCATGGATTGGATACGTTGGATTTGATTTAAGACCAAAATGGAAAAGTTTCAAAAAGTAAAGAAAGAATTCAAATGTTTGTTTTGGTTACGTTTGAGATTAAGATGAGATATGAAATTTTATACCGATATTGATATAGAAAAGGGGTATTCTTTACAATAATTTCATGATTCCCGTTTATAGATCTTGAACATAGTCACCCTAGTCGTTATTTGTAAACAAAGATAAAAGAACTTACCTGAAAAATGAAATCCCACGTCTTGGATACCCCTCACTTTCACAACCCTTCAGACAACACCATTTCACCATATTTGAAGACAAATATTTCGCTAATACAATTAAAAACACTTGAAAAAGGAAAATTATTATCTCAACACGAAAATGTTTCCGCCATATTTTTTACGTTTTTTTTTATATGGCTATACTATTTTTATGAATTTTGGCTCTAATAAATTTTAATTCGCAAGTATTTAATATTGAAAATTAAGTATTTGAATATTAAATTAATACCGTTAAATTTTATGGGCTAGTTTAGTTATATAGGTGATTTTCGATTACTATACATTTTCCTGTTTTTTTTCACTGGCAATTGCAAGACAAGAACAGACAAACCCTTGAATTTTGTCTCGCTCTTAAGTTTTGCTCCCCCTTCGAAAAATCGTAGGGAAAGTAAAGTAATACAAACTCTATTCCTTTGACATAAAGTTTATTTTTAAACGGCATTTTCAGCCAAGGTCACCCTTCGTTGTACCCGCCTGGTACGGGTTTATGGACGCTCAAATCGATTACAGCGTAATTCGGAACGCATAATATGGACGTGAGAGCTGTGAGCGATTATTTTGTAATACGGAACGCGGCCTCTTTCACGTTTGTTTGTTGTGAACTTTTAGGTTATAATGATGTTGTTATTTCATATTTTTTAAAGTTGTTTGCACGTTGCTCATTGACTTCTTCAAGTTTTATATTTGGACTCTCAGTCACTGGACGCTTGCAGGACCCAGCAACCAGCCATGGAAGAGGAACCAGTGCATCCACGGAAGAAATTTAAATTTCTAAAAGATCAAATTTCAGCTGCGACTTTGGAAGCTGTAAAGGCAATGGGATTTAAAATAATGACTGATATCCAGTCTGAAGTACTGCCGGCTGCTCTAGATGGATTGGATGTGGTAGCAACTGCCAAAACAGGTTCTGGCAAAACATTGGCTTTTCTTATACCAGCTGTAGAAACTGTTATCAAATGTATGGAAAAACAGATTCAAGGTAAATAGCAAATATTGCTTCTTCTATGAGAATCACTTGTTAAATTTGTCTTTTAAGCAGTATTGTAATTTCATTGTCATCAAATATATTTGAGAGATGATAGAGTTATTGGTTATTATTCCAGGAACATGCTGTATTATCATATCACCAACCAGAGAACTGGCAATTCAGACATACAGTGTGCTACAAGACTTAGTAACGTATCATGGAACCATCACATCAGCTCTTGTCATTGGTGGAGAAAGTCGGAGGAAACAGAGTGCTGAGCTATCCATAGGTAAGTATTGGTTTAATCCTCTGGGAAGTATTATACCTTCTCTATCAAAGAAAATGTGTAGTATAGAATACCACTTCTTTGCTAATTACTTTTTTGTGTCAAAAAAAAGATTTTATGTAAGTAATGCACAGCTATATTTTACACTGCATTCTTAAAAATAATAAACTTGAATTTCAGGAGTTCACATAGTAGTGTCAACACCTGGACGGTTATTTGATCATATGAGAACAAAGGAGTTTGATTACAGAAATGTTTGTTGTCTCGTATTAGATGAAGCTGATAAAATATTTCAATATGGCTTTGAAGAAGACTTGAAACAAATTATCAACCGATTGCCAAGTAAGTTTAGCAAGCCTTAATATTATTATGTAGGCAAGATGTATGCCTTATCAATATTGAAATAGAGTAACAAATAACTTGTCAAGAGCCTTCCATAAGACCATAAAGTATTCAAATGTTTTTTTTTCAGAACACAGACAAACAATGCTTTTCAGTGCTACACAATCAGAAAGAACTGATGCCCTAGTAAAATCAGCTATGAAGGAAAAAGTTCACAATATAAATACAGATGAAGACAATCTGAGGGCTACTGTTGAAGGTTTGAAACAAGGGTAGGCAATATATTATTGGTTCAAATTTTTCTATAAATAGGAGGTCAAAACTCAAGAAATGGTTCAGAACTATGAAAAAGGTGTATTTTTTTTATTTTTTTATTATAAATGGGCTTGCTCTTGACTTCAATCTTGCCCTAATGGCAGAGATGATGTCGACGATGGAACGAGCTTATCCAGTAGAAGCCTGTTTACTCGCGACTTAAATAGGTATATGAACTCGGAAAAACCGACGCAGGCAGGGAATTCCACTCCTTGGCTGTGCGCATAATAAAGGACTTAGCAAAGCGCTTCATTCGAATGTGTGGAATGTCTACTAGGTATCGGTGATACCCTGCAGTACGTCTAGTCTCCCGATGGAAGAAGGGAGATGGTGGGATCAGCTCGTGGAGCTCCTGCGCAGACTCTCCGAAGTACAGTCTGTAGAAGACCAACAGACATGCGACTTTGGGACGGTGGGCCAGGCTATGTAGCTTGACAACCAGCTTATCGTCACCAAATCTTAATATAAATATGGAATATTATTATTATTATTATTAATTAGCCTCCTATTCTCAGTCTAATAGATTATGATTTCAGTTTCTAAAGTCAACATATAAATTCAGTTGGTTAACAATTCGATTTTACTATTCATTTATTTATTTACTAGCTTTTGCCCGCGACTTCGTTCGCGTGGAATAGTTACTTCCGGCAGATTTTTGGTTTATCTCGCGAAAAAAAAAAAACTATCCTATGTCCTTTCTCAAGTTCCAAACTATGTCTGTACCAAATTTCACACAAATCGATTCAGTAGTTTAGGTTAGGCGTGAAGCAAAGACAGACAGACAGAGTTACTTTCGCATTTATAATATTAGTTAGGATTAAAACTTTAGGCACAACAAACTACTATTCATTTATCTTTAAATATATTTTTTCCAGGTATGCAGTTTGTGAAACGGAATACAGATTATGGTGGCTACACAAGTTACTAAAGAAAACTCAAAAATTCAAAATAATGGTCTTCTTCTCAAGTTGTAATTCAGTAGAATTTCACCATGAATTCTTTAGCAAGTACTGTCAGGCTTCAGTGTTATGTATTCATGTAAGTAAATACGCTTTTAATATTGAAAATTCGAAGACATGTGACATCTACCAATCCGCACTGGGTCCGCGTGGTAGATTATAGCCCATTCGCCCTCAAAGGGAGGAGGCCTGTGTCCCAGCAGTGGGAACATATAGTGGTATACATCACCATGACCTTATTAAAAAAAAAAATGCCATTCTTGCAACATTCTTGCCTTTGGTTCTGTGAATTCTGTGGCTGTGGTTTTTATTTTGCATAGTAAATGGCTTGAAAATTAACATAATAATATGTAGTTGAACCATATGCTTATTCTATTGCAGGGTAAAATGAGTCAAGCAGACAGAACCGACGTAATAACAAACTTCTACAATGCAGAAAAGGTAGCGTTGTTTTGCACAGACTTAGCAGCGAGAGGGTTAGATATACCGGCTGTTGATTGGATAGTACAATTCGATCCACCTTCTGATGCCAATGTAAGTTTTAATGAACCATCAATATTTTTGGTAAATGCCTAAAACTCGAGTGAGTGCACGGTGTTCCCTCTTCCAAATACACGCATATCGCACGCACCCGCGCTTTTTAGGCAGTGGACCGATTCTCAAAATTCTGTCAGTACTATTTTTAACCGACTTCAAAAAAGGAGGTTACTATGTTCGTGTGTATGTATTTCTCCCCCATTTGTGGACCGATTCTCAAAATTCTTTTTTTATTTGAAAGAGTATACTCCTGAGGTGGTCCCATTTTTTTTTGGTGAAGATCTGGTGCTGGTCTTCGGAGATATACAATGGAACTCTTCAAAAAGAGACGGCAAATCTGTCGTAATTGCTGGAATCGCTTGGATGTTTGAATATACATTATCATGACGTAACATCACGCCTGTATGCTCTGAGGGGGTATGCAGATGTGTACAATACACATTTTTTTAGTTGTTATATGAATTTCATAGACACGTATTACATATATGTTTCGTGCTTTTTCTGGCGCTATTCAAGTATTCGCATCTAGCAGTCATCACTTGTATTCATGTTGATGAGCTGATAATGGAAGGTATACTACTCAACGGTTAAGAGTTGAAAGCAAAAATAGGGGAATCTTTGGGAATCTTGAAGGTTAAGGGTTAGGTTTCTTGGTTGAATGTTAAATGCATAGTAAATCTTTGTATAGGATATAATATAATAGACTTAGGTACTTATTACAACTAAAAATGAAAAAATAAACTTTTTTGCAAAAAAACAACCGACTTCAAAAACACCAAAAAGAGAAAAATAAACTTCAGAAGAAAAATCAGCTTCTGAAGTCGGTGGCAAAAAAATAAAATCAAAAAACAAATGTCACCGACTTCAGAAGCTGATTTTTCTTCTGAAGTTTATTTTTCTCTTTTTGGTGTTTTTGAAGTCGGTTGTTTTTTGAACACGCGATCGTCCGACCGTGTTACCCCGCGCGGTGTTAGTGCTTCATGAGCATGAAACTTCGGACTCCGGACCGGACCACCCGCCGCCACAGCAGTGGCCCGCCGCGCCGTCCCGCCGCAATGCGCGAGTGAGTGCGGTGCTGTATTTATGACTACCGTGCTTTGAGTTACAATAAAGAAACCAGTTTCCAAAGTAATGTTTGTATGTAATGACTTAAAATCTAATTCGATTATTTCAGGAATACATCCATAGGGTAGGTAGAACTGCAAGAGGCATGGGAGCGGAAGGAAACGCTGTAATATTACTGCGACCAGATGAAATACAATTCGTTTCGTATTTGAAAGAATCCAAAATATATGTAGACAAATATGAACCATGGGACAAGTTTTCCAATTTGCAGCCAAAGGTAAGATTGAAATTGGCAGGGCTTATCATTAAAACTAGCTGTTTAGTATTCTCTTGACACAATGACTTGGTATGAGCAGAGATGCCTGGGCGACCAAGCTCTGCTCGGTTGATCAATTTACCCCGATAGAAAATTTTTATCCAAATGTGAGACCCTGATAGATCAATTTTTATCCAAATGTGAGACCCTGATAGATTAATTTTTCGCCCCCGTAAACCAATCTTAGCCGTATTCGAGAACGTGATTGCATTTAGTGTCCATTCAATAGAGCTCAAATTGTGTTAGTTGTTACCAGTATATTGTAATGACTAACACAGCTCTAACATTGGCTACGATTAAATCTTGAAAAGGTGCAAGTGGTTCTGAGTATGGGCAGGACAAGATAATCGGATGTTCCATTGTAACAAGTTCTTACATCGTTTACAGCTTGATGCTGCCATGTCAGATCCGCAATTTCACGAGTTGGCAGTTGAAGCGTTTCAAGGATACATGAGAGCATTTGAAGTAAAGAAATTGAAGCATATTTTCAATTTGATAACGATGGATGTCGACGCCGTAGCAAGATCTTTTGGTCTCAAGGAAAGACCCGATGTGGACGTTCGTAAGTATTTCGAGAACTAAGATAAAGGGTATCGTAAGGGTAGCCTTCCGCTCTATGGTGGTGGGTGGGTCTATTCTATGGTGGGTGGTGATTTTCCACCCACCATAAAAAAAGTGTACCTAGCTCACGTCTGGGAGCCAAGCGTCAGAAATGCTTGATTAGGGTAGATGACAACCCTGTCTGTCAAATAGTCCACGACTACAGCTAATGCAGCTCCAGGATATGGTGATGAAGGAGGCGTTGGCGATGTCAAGAGTCTCTTGACATCGCCAACGAGAGACCGCAACCTCCGTCGTGAGGGCTCTCACGCGCATGATGGCGAAACCACCAAAAATCCGGACCCATCCCAAAGAGATGTCAGCAACATGGAAGGGGCCCCGCAAGGGCCGACGCCCGTCGGGGCTGCGGATTGTTCGAAAGAGATACTGCGACTTCGGCACAAGGGCTAAGAAGGAACATGGGTGGTTTTTAGTCAGTAGAAGTCTGACGCTCCCTACCGCTCTAGTCTTTGGAATATTCCCCCCCCCCCCCCCCCCAAAAAGGTCTCACGTATTAATTTAAGCACTGCACGGGATCGGTATCACGGAGTATCACCTCACTTCCAGTGATAGCCTAGTGGTGTAACTGCGAAGTCATAGGTCTCGAGTTCGAACCTGGATATGATGGAAACATAATTATGCATGGATTAACCAATAAATCGTTTTTTTTGTTTCAGGCATAGGATTTAGTAAAAAACACAGGCCGAGAAAAAGAATGGCAGCAATGCTAGCTGAACAATCTACTGGAACTATGAAACGAGTGAAATAATTAATAAGCTTAGAGATCATCTGAAATATCAAACAAAAAATATAATTAAAAAACAGATTTATTTTGTAAATAAAACAAATACGAAGTAAATAAACATTTTATATTAATTACTCCTTATAGGGACAGAATTGTTTTTACAAGATGAAAATAATCTATCTTCTGACTAGACCAGCCTAAAGGTATATTTACGTATAAAAACCATTCCGAAATTTATACATGCATAAATTGTGAGAAATATAGAACAAGTAATAGTTAAATTAAACATAGGAACTTTTTAGAACTCAGTACTGAGGTCATTTTATTTTGAAAATCACTCTTAAAGCTTAGCTAAAATCTCAACGAACATTTACGTCATACAAGCCACAAATTTATGGCAAATATCTTGAGGCTTCAGTTAAACTAGAAATGCTTCATCATTACGCTTACGTTTGAGGTCCACTTACATTAATAATACTATTATATACACGAAACTTAGTTTCTATTTGGGCGAAACGCACATTTCATAGATATTATTTCTTGTTAATTTCTCGTAACAATCTTCGTGGTTGTGTTGGTGATTGATAGCATAAATCATGGTGTCAATTGTTTCCACTGTGGCCGGACATCGATTCAACGAGAAATACTGAACACAACGCCACGAAGTCTTCCCATGTGTCGTTGAATGTTTGGTATAAACAAAGTTCATATGCACTAATTGTTTATGACCCTTTCTACTATAAATATACTTGTACCGAACTGGTAGCTGCTGGTTTTCATTTGATCCGTTCATAACAAGTGATAGAGCACCTGCAAGTAAAGAAAGTGTTTTAGTCGCTGCGTTTTCAATCATTGTTATGAATTTCAAGGATAAAGGTATCTAGGATGGCTTTTCAAACCATTTATTACAGAAAAAATAAAGCTTTTGTTCTGATTATATATCATTTAATCAAATATGGATATAAAAATACATTCGCTTATAATTATCATTCAAAACACATTATTAAGTAACATCACACATTAAAAATAGCACTTGTTCTTCTGTTTCATTTAACCCTTTATTTAAAAATTAAGTCATTGTTCCGCACAGAGGCCTTAAGTATTGTAAAAAATACGAATGTAAAATAATCAGGAATGTAAATCTCAATTTGGTGCATAAACAAAATAAGTGTAAAACTGATGTAAAATACGTATAATAGAGATCATTTTGATATCAAAATTGTTTCATGTCAAAATACTAGTCCAAACACTAATCTAATTAATAATAAAATAGTATCAGAAATTATTGTTGGATACCTTAAATTAGTACAATAAATAGACTAGAATATGAGCAATAAAGTCTTTATATAAAATTTTATGGCGAAACACGATGGCACTAATGGAAAGTGTGAAATATGTTTATTTTATTCTCTAATCTAATTGAATGTAATTTTATAAAAATAGCTTTATTTTTTTATTTAATAATTAATTGGCACTTGAGAGCATAGTCCCACTATCACAGTTTATTAAATTATTGTGCTTTACGATCTTTATTACTCCAAAATGTAACTGGTACTTATTATTAATAACATATGCTATACTATCATTATTATTAACACTTTTATCAGGGTATTTCAGTTAAATAACTCTCAGGTCATCACGACAGAATGCCACTTTAATAGACTGGTTAGCGAAGACATTGAAATTACGAAGTATAAAGCTGTGTTTGAACGAGTCGTCGCTCTCTTTCACTTTGCACCGTACCTTACCGCCTCGCGACGGATACCGGGTCACCGCCACAGACGTCCTGTGCTACCACGGACGACACTCTTCAAAGGGTGTGTCGTGCGAGCTGGACCGCGTTCGTCCGAGATATCACGGACCGTGCGAATTAAGCTTTAGAACTTTAACCGAGAGGATGGGTTTCAACTGTCGAGAGCCTAGAATCCAGTGGTTTAACTGTGTAAAACCGAAAAAGCGCCGGAAGAAATTCGCGACTGGGCACAGTGAGTTTTGTGTGTCAGGGACCGAATCGAGTTGTGAGTGACAGTGGTAGTAGTACTGGTTAGAGAAGACATAGAAATAACTACATATAAAAACTTCAACCGTGAAGATGGGTTTCACTTTCAACTGTCGAGAGCCTGGAATTTAGTGGTTCAATGGTGAAAAAACCGAAAAAAATTCGCGAGTGGTAACAGTGAGTTTTGTGTCGGGAACCGAATCGAGTTGTGAGTGACTGACAGTGGTAGTGGTTTCGAGCGCCAATTAATACGAACAAGAGGGTAGACCGTTTTGTCTGATTATAAACATCCACCCACAATAGCATTAGTTTATCCGTGATCATGGTGCTTGCAACTGCGCCAAAATATCGAAAACTCGAAACAAATAGTTAACATGATAAATATCCTGCTACAAGTGTTAAAAATAATGTTAGTGATCATGTCAGTTTAAAAACTTATATGCTACACTATTTATGCAACTTTCTAAGATGTTTTTGTCACAATCATTCAGTTTATAGATTTGGACCCAAATCTTTTTTGAATCTATGATTCAGCTTTCTTTGTGTACTAAAAATATAAATAGCAAGACTCATTACTAGCCCTACACTAGATCTTTTCTCTACCAATATGTATATTATTTTCACTTATAAATAGTTGAATATTGCCTCTATAGAGGATTAAGCATACTATGTATAAAAATAAACTGTTAATTTGCGTAATAGTCTCCTTGCAATTGAGATACTTTCAGTATATCATTAAAATGGATTCCGAAGCAAGGTGTTTTGCAGAAAGGCAGTTCACAAGCACTGCACATAAACCTAGTGTCTCGTCTTCGTCCTATTTTCCAGCAGAGGCGGCATGAACGCTGCGGATATTTCTTCTTTCCATCTTCCTTTTGTGGAATTGTTACAAGGCGATGTTCCATTGTTGGTCTAGTGTACTCTTCACTTGTGTTAGTTCTCAGTGCATTGTTAGTCACCTTACCATTCACTAAGTTTTTAAGGTCGATGAATAACGAACTCAAGCTGGTATCTGAAATCACGATGGGCATTTTCATTGCACTGTTTGCGTAATAAAAAGGTACAAAAGTTGTTTATAAGATTTGAAAATTGTTGAAAATGCCATCGTGTTTTCATAATAAAAAGCTTAATGCAAAAGAAAACAGGAAAATTACTGAGTGAAAAATAATAAAATGATTGCATTTTCAACACAATCTCTAATCTTATTGATCAGGATGATTTTATGAGGAAGCATTAGTAAGCAAAGATAATGGATGTATAGATTTCTAATTTAACCATGGAGGTGGAGATTATGTCACAGTGCTGGATTTTAGAGATTGTTATAAGATTTTTCATTACTGAAATATACTTACTGTCTTGTGGTGATGGATAGTCCATGGGTACAGACAGATCTTTTTTCCCTTCTCTTGAAGATTCATGATTTTTAGAATTTGAACATACTGCTGGGTCTGTTACTATGATATCACTGTCATCACATTCTGTTTTCAGATCCAGTCCATTATCAGACAGTGATTGATCTTTACTTTTCTCATTAAAATCTTGAGGGTTTGTTTTCTGCACATGTGTGTTGTATGAAGAAGAAATATCTACAGGATTGTCATCATATAAGTTTTTTATGTTCTCATAATTATTAGTTTGATAGATCTGATTATTTTGGTTGTAAATAGATTTCTCTTTTGTTTTTGGCCTCTTTTCAGGGTTGAGAATGTCTGAGAAATAGTTTTTTTGTAGGAATTCAGTGGATTTTCTTTTGAGGTTGCTGATTCTATGTAGTTTTTCTATTAGTTGCCTTTGCTTTAGCAGCTCTAGTTCATTGTTTTGTGTTGGTTCATCATTAATGCTGGTGTCATAGTTGTCTGACACACATGACTCCGCATCAGGAGTGTTGTTCTGAGTTTCTGTTCTGTGTTTGGGTAAATCTTGCTCTTTTTCACTGTCTTCATCTTCTTCAGTCTGAAATACATAAATTGTCAGTCAGTTTAGCTACAATGGGTATGGTGGATTTGTGTTGTTGCACTTGTTTGCAATAGAATTTACTGTTTTTATATAAAGAATGTATATCCATACAGTCAAGGCCCTTACAGGGTCCCACCTATCATTAGTGCAATAAAATATTAAGTAAGTAAACAAGCTGACCTCTTTGTTAGTCAATCCTTTGATTTGCAACACTTCTGCTGTTCCTATAAAACTAGTGAGATCTTCACGCTTCACACTAACTTCTCCATGGTACATAAATTGAAGTAAGTCTTTCATTGCCTTATGAGTCACATCCCTCAGTACAACTGGAAAGTGAATAGTAAAAGTTATAAAATCATATTAGAACAGCTAAACAAATAAAAAAATGGTTACATGAATAACTTGATTCTAATAATAAAAACAGTTATTTGAATAACTTGATTCTAATAATAAAAACAGTTATTAGTTACCAATTGGATGTTGACATGGATTCATTTGAAACATTTTCTTGAAATAAGGTGAACATATTGACAGTATCACTTTGTGTGCTTGCAACAAATGGCCTTCGACCGCAATAGTAACATCGACAAATTCGCCATTTCCTAATAAACCGGCGAATCCTTTAGTCAGGTTCCCGTGAAAATTATTCCAGGACAATGAGAATTGTTGGTCCATTTCTAACCACTGTTAAGTTGCATCTAGAAAGGAAAAAACTGTCAATTACTTCAATAAACACTTCCTAGATTCATAAACCACACGTATTTAAAGAATACTGACAGTTTACAGCTGTATATTGAAATAAAATTGATAAATATTTTGTGTGAGAAACGTGACAGATGTGAACGGCGCGTCGCGTGCGTAGTGTTGTAATTTTAGTTGATGCAATAGTTAGGGTTGCGACTTTTAGTATCACTTAGAGAAATGCGAATCGACTAAAAAATATGTCACTAGTATTCCTTTTCAAGGAAATTATAGAATTTAGCCCAGGAAGTTTTAAAAAGTAGTTTAGTCTTCAGAAACAAAAAAAGGTGAATGCGACAATATAGCCCGCGAAATTCAAATTTTCTTACGTTTTTTGCAATTTGCCGGTCAGTGTCAGATTGTATGTTAAATAAAATAGGATTCGCGATTCGAATACCGTAACAAATGTGACTTTACTGAGTAATAATGATTAAAATCACCAATACAACCGTCCGAGTTCATAAAAGCGACTATTTGATGAAAAAGGTATTAAACAAAAGCGGCCATTCCAGAGCTGGGTGAAACATGATAGACCATTTTTCAAAAAATATTACAGAGCTGTAGGTGGATTCAACGTCATAATTATTATTCTGACTCTTGCTTTACTTATCTACATATCCCAATTTATTCGGCGTCGGCCGTACTGGCCGACGACGCCGAATAAATTCATGTTCTTCTTCCATCTCAGTAGCCACCTTTTTCTATCCATGTCCGTTATTTTAACCTTACTTTGTTCTTATTAATAATTTTACATTCATACACAAAACTTTCCTCACGATATTTCCTAATTCCTACGTACTGCGTGGCGTGCACACCGATTTCCACACAACTTTTCAAACTTTAGGTAGGTACCTACCTACTATTAATGTTTGATCAAATAGCTTTAGTTAAAAATATTTTTCCTGCACCCTTTTAATAAGTAGGTGCTACCTACCCTACCTACATACAAAGATACATCACGTTTCACTCAGTTGGTAGATGGCTTCCAGTTATTTAGTTCGCCTTCCATTAGTACAGAGCTTTGCTAAAACTTTCCATCAGCGGTCGTGGACTAGTCCAGCTAAATTAAGTTTCAACCAAACTTTTAGGAGTTTGTCGACGCAGTGGAATCCCAACGAAGATGTTAGTTACACTGACCAAGTTTTGTTTGTTGTCCATCTACGTGCGATTTTCTAAATTCGGTGGTAAATTGTTTTGGTACCTTTGCCTATCATATCAATAATCATTATCTTCATAGGAGGTACCTAGAGGTAGGTACCTACTTTATTATGTTGTAAAGTCTCTTTATTGAGCTTTTAATGAGGGAGTCGGTTTCACGATGTGATCCTAAAACTGTAGGTACAGTCACGAACATAATTGTATTCACAAAATTAATTTTCTCCTAAGCTGTATTGATTGTTATTTTATGTCGTAACGGACTTTTCGAATTCATACAATTACGAAAAGTAGAAACTGTTGTTTACAGAGAACAACGTGAACAATAAAACAAAATAAATGTGTCTACCTTCATATGCAAGTATCATAATATGTAAGTAGGTACTAAGGGGGTCTGGTTCATAACATCGCCAGTCACTACATCGATGGTCGCTGTATCGAAAACGATCCATCGACGGGACAGTACCTACCCCAAATCGATGGTGCACTTTAGTGACAGTACACTACATCGATGATAAAAAACTGAACATTTCGGAATTTTAATTCTTTTATGTACAGGACTCTAGCTATTATTTTTAATGTTTCAGAAGATTATTCGTTAAAATAGTCCGTATACTCCAATAACATGTAGTTACGAGTACCTAATATAGCTAACAAGTTTTTATTAAAAAAAAACAGCTTCGAAACTTTGAGTAATGTTAATATACTTCTGATGCTGACCGTAGTACCATCGATTTGGGGTACTGTCGATGTAGCGTACCATCGATGTAGTGTACTGTCGATATAGCGCACCATCGATTTGGTGTACTGTCGATGTAGCGTACCATCGATTTGGGGTACTGTCGATTGCATTAACCCGTCGATGGATCGTTTTCGATACAGCGACCATCGATGTAGTGACTGGCGATGTTATGAACCAGACCCTACTAAGGTTAGGTACCTACTTATAGAGTTGATTTTATTTAGAACACATTCTGAGTCCTGCACAGAAATCAAACTCCATAGTCAAAGTCAGTCAAAGTCGACCCGAAACCCTCAGTGTGCCCCAGTCTTTAATAATACTCTTGTCACGTAAAAGCTAATGAAGTCATGCAGGTGAAGTTGTGTCTGCACTGCTGTAGTCTTGCTTAGAGTTTAAGGAAGTAGTGTTTAGGTGTACCTGTAATGCATTACCTACACTTCTACATTGTGCACGATTTTCTCGTGAACGTTTCTACTTTGAGACAAGACCTATTTCGTAATCGTATGATTTCCAAATACGATGTTCGTGATAACTTAAAATGTTAATCAATTCAGTAAGGGAAAGTCACTGTTAGAAGCGCTGCGTGTACCTATACATATTAGTGTTCATGACTGTACAGGTCTATACTACCAACGTCTTATCTACTAGCTACGTGGAACATGTCTCAAGGCATTAGTATAGAGGGCCACGTGATGGCTTCCGGCCACCGTAGACGCGGGCCTGTGGACGGTGAGTAATGGGCTAGCTCGCCGGCCGGCCTTCTTATGACGGCAACAGACCGTGTCGATGGCGCGTTCGTGTTCCACGCGCGCCTCAAAGAGATGTCAGCAAGGAGGGCACGCAAGGGCCGACGCCAGTCGGGGCTGCGGATTATCGAAAGAGATGACGTGGCCTCGGCACAAGGGCGAAGAAGGAACATGGGTTGGTTTTTAGTCAGTAGAAGTCTGACACTCCCTTCCGCTCTGCCCAAGAGCGTTTTCGAATGCTTACACATTATACCGGATACCTAGGTATAATAACACATAGACGTCTAGAAATAGCCTACGACTACGCCTATCTATAACTCCCAGATATTAATCAATCATATTCACGGCTAGACATCCGTTTGTTCCAAAATTAAGCCTCAACAGATTTTCCCTACCTAGAGAGGAGGCCTGAGTCCCTGCAGTGGGAACATTATAGGCTGATGATGATGAGATTTTCCCCACCGCGTTCATATCTGAGGCTAGAGGGGTTGCCAGTTACCAGGCGTTCCCTTTGGAAATCGCTTGACTGCGGTCAATTTGGAATTTGACATTTCTCGTTCACAACGATACAATCCCAAAATTAATAAATCAAATATGTAATTAATTATTTGCTAGTTCTTGAAACATCGCCGGTTAATAGTTTTGTTGTCACTTACAATATTTATTGCTCTAGAATAATCTAGATACGTAATCCGTTAAATATCCGTAACTTAAAAAATATATTTTTCACTTTATCCTGGATTTTTCGTGGACCGTTATACTGCCTCGTTGATCGTAGTGGTCGCAAGCGTGACTGCCGAGAATGAGGTCCTGGGTTCGATTCCCAGGTCGGGCGAAGTGTTATTGGGTGCTTCCATCAAGAATATGTCTGTAGCAGCCACGGGGTTTGAATTTATGCTCGGTTGTAGTATTCTCTTAATTTATTTATTTTTGTACTCTACCACAATGCTGTCCTATTTGACCCTAAGCTTGACTGGTAGAGAATGCCTTGTGGCATTAAGTCCGCCTATGTACCACGTTTGTGCATGAAGTATGTACTCATTAATGGGTACGCTTTTGCCGAACCCATCGGGGATTACAGGCGTGATTTTATGTGTTTGTTTATCGTGGTTCGATCATGTGAAAAAACTAAAAACGTGAATTCTGTCTTTCTCTTCCTACCTACATACGTTTCAAAGAACATATACCACAAAAAGCTCTTCTGTTCTTGACAGACTACATTAGTCTGTTGTGTATTGATTCTTATCAATGCCATTAAACCAGTGGTAAAGCCACACGTCTCGTGCACTATCGATTATGTGTCAGATACAGTCGTGAGAGGGCGCACCACTAGTGCTTGAACATCTAAAGGGCCCTGTCTAAAGCGTGGGCCCGCACTCATTCGCAGTTTGAACCTTTCTGTAAACAACAAATATGTCGGCACTTAGGGAATATTTGAAATAAGATTATAAGTTTTTTCAGAAGCTGATATTTGACAGCATAGTCATGTAATTAGAAGTTTGGAAAGTGAATCTGGGAACATTAAATATTTTTTTCGGACTCTACATTTTCAGACGAGCCTCTAGGTATTTAAATCTTTCAGCAAGTTCAAATGACGTTCCTATTTATTAACCGACTTCCCAAAAAGGAGGAGGTTCTCAATTCGATCGGTATATATATATATATTTTTTTTTTATGTATATGTTATGGACCAAGTGATAAATTGGGCAGTATACATAATGCCCGGTCATTATGAAAAATGCCCAATATGAAAGTGCAATTTGATAATAATTATTCAAATAATCAAATTGACTGGGCATTATACATATTGCCCATCACCTTTTGGGCAGAGTAATACAAACACATTTAATTACTATTTTTTATTGTTATTGTCATTTAAATTAAAATAAACTAAATATTAAACAACTTAAATAATCGGTTTGTAGGGTACCGAACACGTAACTAGGAAAACTTGGATGCAAGAGCGAGCGAAGCGAGCTCGGGACTTGGGGCACCCCGACACGGACAGGTTAGGTTAGAAGGGGATGGCGGGGTCGATTGAGCGAGCGAAGCGAGCGAATAGACCCCGCCATCCCCTTCGTGGTTATTTTTTTTAAAAACCACAAAAACAATAGCGCTTGAAGTCCGCCGCACGAGCCGCACGCTGAATGGCGGTCTCGGATTGGTCAAAACGTGTCACGCCACGCGTACTTCCCTCCCCGCCCTCGCACCGCGTCAAATATAGCTTTATTATCAAATTGCCCAATTTTCATGTAGCAATATAATAATGACCGTGCAATGTGATAAATAATGACGTTAAGATAGTAATTAATCACTTAGCCCGATAAAGCTAGACATTATTCATAATGCTCGTGCATTATTAATAATGCCCGCATTAATCACCTGGTCCATAACATATATAAGGTCCCATTAAAATAGGTGGGCAAATTTTAACACAGCATTCAGTAGGTCTAACCAAATATATCTAAACCAAAAAAACATCCAATAAAGTGATTTTTTTTACTTAAAATAATAAATTGTCGGCACTCTAGAACAAACTCATCCTTTATGAGTAGGTATAAGTACCTACTCATAAAGGAACTTAAATAATCGGTTTGTAGGGTACCGAACACGTAACTAGGAAAACTTGGATGCAAGAGCGAGCGAAGCGAGCTCGGGACTTGGGGCACCCCGACACGGACAGGTTAGGTTAGAAGGGGATGGCGGGGTCGATTGAGCGAGCGAAGCGAGCGAATAGACCCCGCCATCCCCTTCGTGGTTATTTTTTTTAAAAACCACAAAAACAATAGCGCTTGAAGTCCGCCGCACGAGCCGCACGCTGAATGGCGGTCTCGGATTGGTCAAAACGTGTCACGCCACGCGTACTTCCCTCCCCGCCCTCGCACCGCGTCAAATATAGCTTTATTATCAAATTGCCCAATTTTCATGTAGCAATATAATAATGACCGTGCAATGTGATAAATAATGACGTTAAGATAGTAATTAATCACTTAGCCCGATAAAGCTAGACATTATTCATAATGCTCGTGCATTATTAATAATGCCCGCATTAATCACCTGGTCCATAACATATATAAGGTCCCATTAAAATAGGTGGGCAAATTTTAACACAGCATTCAGTAGGTCTAACCAAATATATCTAAACCAAAAAAACATCCAATAAAGTGATTTTTTTTACTTAAAATAATAAATTGTCGGCACTCTAGAACAAACTCATCCTTTATGAGTAGGTACTTAAATGCTTTTTTCTTATATATTTTTTTACCATCGTCCTTATTTTGGTGGTCTGAATGATTTCTGAAATTTTGTCCACCTATTTTAATGGGACCTTGTATACACCGATTACGCTGCGATTTATGATCCGATTTACGTGATTCTTTTTTAGTTTGATGCGGAATGGTTGCCATTTGGTCCCATAAAAATTTAGTATAGTTTGGCCCAGTACTTTTCATTTTATGAAGATTTTTCTTAATTTCTGAACATTTTTCGTTTATGTGTGTTCGCGAATAACTTCGTCGTTTAAGAACCAATTTTGATGATTCTTTTTTTATTGTGAAGGAGATATTTCAAGGGTGGTACCATGATATGGAAACCAGGACCTGGTGATGAAATCCCAGAGAAATCGAGGGCAACCCTTAAATTTCATAGGCACATATTACGTGTCGTGTTTTTCTGACGCCATACAAGTATTCGCATCTAGCAGTCATCACTTCATGTTGTTAAGCTGATGATGGAAGGCACTACTCCTCAAAGGTTAGGAGTTGAAAGCAATAATAAGGGTATCTTGAAGGATTAGGGGTAGGTTTCTTAGTCGAATGTTATATGTGTGGTAAATATTTCTATGATATTACAACTAAAAATGAAAAAATAAAAAACTTTTTTACAAAAAAAACAACCGACTTCAAAAACACCAAAAAGTTAAAAATAAACTTCCGAAGAAAAATCCGCTTCTGAAGTCGGTGGCAAAAAAACGAAATGAAACAAACAAAATGTCACCGACTTCAGAAGCTGATTTTTCTTCTGAAGTTTATATTTAACTTTTTGGTGTTTTTTTTCTGTTCTGAACTAGACGAAGCCTGTGTCTATCTCGATATCGATTGTAGGACATGTCCAAGAGCGGCTTAAGCGTCGATTAATTAAGTTCTGTAAGAGCACAGTCACCCTATTTTCTAAGATAGCCCAACCATGACTCCGCACTTTTAATTTTCTGGTGTCACGAGTTACTGCGATAAAGCCATCCCCTTCTTCACCAGTTCCCCACTAATGAAAAGTATGCGATGAATGGGCTTCTTATTAAAAGTGTAGAAAAGTTTCGTCAGGACAAAGTTCTCTCTATTGTGTTGTTAACACCATAAAATAATGAAATTGCTGTGCAGATTCTTCACTCTTTTTTGTTGTACGAAAACGAAATGTTACATCTTTTTAGGAGATGAACGATTACCTAATAATTCTACTAACTAGCAGATTCGGTTGAATCTGAAAAAGAGATCGTGCAGTTCAATATAATTTATGTGTAACAAACTATTTGGCGCAGTACTCAAAAGTTTTAAAATTAAACATGGAAAATCTATGACGTAATTAAAGCGCCAGTCGTACCTCCACAACCAGGACGGTCTCCGTTGGTCCGGCGACGCGGTCACTCCAATGGAGGCTGCCATTGACAGGTAATCGATGCGGTTTGCTAGTTTATTTGGCTATCGGTTCCGCTCTCAGCATGTGTATCTACTTGATATAATCGATACAGACCCCCGGCTTAATACGATTATGAATCGGAGCGTATTCGATTATAGCGATTCCGATATGACTGCGCGTTTAATAACGTACGGGTAACTTGGATACTTACCTGTTTACGTTTCAGGTAGTCGTTGTTAGGTATGACCGTATGGGGTACCTTGGGGTTCTTAATCCTCTTGGAGAGATGACAATTTAGCATTTCGATTAGTGAAGGTAGGCGTTAACGCTTTACCATCTTCTGACTTAGGGCTCGGCTCATTGACTCTCTCGTAGTAGGTAGCACTTTTAAGAAGCACCTTTCTTTAAAACCATTGCGAAGCATTTCTTCTCACTAGTTTTGCTAGTGAAAATGACTGTAAGTAAAGTCCACACGCAGTTTTTTCTTATTGTCACTAAACTTCGTAAAACTTATCTTCGTAAATGGTGAAACGCCACAAACTGTGATCTAAACGTACTTACTTAGTTTTATACTCAGGCTTGGCTTATTATCTCGTCTAGTTTGTGGCATGTAGGAGTTTGCACTAAAACCGATGCACCTACATCATAATTGCAAGTAGGTATTTCATAAATTTACCGTAGAATGCGGGCTTACGTACAAAGTTGATAGAACACTTACCTACGCAGATTTCATTGTCCAGTCGTAATAAAAACTGTTGGTCAATTGTAGACTGTTTCTTGTGTCGTAGATGTCTAGGAGTATCGAGCAGCTGCGTCGGACGTCTGTAAGTTCGGTTCGGCTCCGGCACGCGCGGAGATGGGACAACTTTTAGCCGACCTATTTACTGCACAACACCGGATTGGACTTGTACCGCGGTACCTGTAACTTTGAGTGCCGTATCTGATGGATTCAGCTGATGTAGGTTGACAATCTTGCGTGTGTGACGGAAAGTTTTGTGGGTTAGCGTCGAACTGTGCGGTATAACTATGTTTTAGTTATGTTTCGTCTTGTGCATCTTAAATGTGATAGAAATGTTGTGGGTATTCCAGTTAAGACTATGGTGTGTAAGACCTTTGTTCAACATCAAGAAAGCTATTCTTAAAGCTAAAGAAAAGCCACCACAAATAAAATCAGCTCACAGAACTCCGCAAATGAAATTAGTAAGAAAAATTATTCGGTGCGAACACGCTTCGAATAAATTTATGTCAGAGACGATATCATTAACTTTATCATGATTCTTCAATTGATTGGGGATTTTTCGTCCGTGGCTGAGTTTAGTTCGCGAAGTATCCGCAAGTCGGAAGTGTGAGGACGTGCTCTCCAGAGGGCTTGGAAGTTGGCGCGTGATTGGCCCCATTGTTAAACCTCAATAGTCCGTCTTGAGACCGCTAACTGAACCGTTTCATGCTTGCTTTAATTTTGACTTATCAGTTTGATTTTTGTAGGTTATATGTACCTACGTACTTAAGTATAGACCGTATGTAGGCGGAAAGGTACCTACCTACTTAATATATTTTTGGGTAATATTTTGTTTGATAAATTTAACTTCATTATTTTGATCACCGAAAGAAACCAGGGCCGTCCAAAATCGCGTTGGGTTGACGATATCGTCAGGAGCGCGGGAAACGAATGGATGAGAGGCGCACAGAAGAGTGGCAGATGAAAGGGGAGGCCTATAGATACCCAACAGTGGGGGATTTCGGGCTGATGACGATGATTTTGATCATGTTTACCTACTTATATACGGGTTAATAGGTCCACGGTTTTATTCTTTTCTCTACTTACTGTTAAATTTTAAACTTTCAATTTTTAACTCTACTGCGCTAGAAAGGAAACTTCAGCAATTCATTTTTACGACGAAAGAACGTATAAGAACTGCAGCTATTTTAATTAAATTTTAAAGCAGACAGCGAAGTAATTTTAATTTAATAAATCTATACAATAACTAGCTGACCCGGATAACGTTGTTTTGAAATGTTGTCTAAAAACCAAAAAAAAAAGATGAAAAATAGATGTTGGCCGATTCTCATAGATACCGGATAAGCACAAAAAAATTCATCAAAATCGGTCAAGCCGTTTCGGATGAGTATGGCAACGAAAACTGTGACACGAGAATTTTATATATTAGATTGAATCCGCCAATACCGTGATAACCTACTCCTTACAATGACACAAGAAAGAGAGTTCAATCAGGCGGCCGCCGCCGTTGATTGACCGTTTACCAATATCTCCGCTGAATGGACCTCAAAATTAAGCCTCGCAGACCTAGAATAAATCTCTCGCCTTTAAAATCCAATCCCTTAGAATAACACAGATGACAATCGAAATGTCACATCCTATCGAAGAGAATTTTTATGAATTATAATTTTGCAATCGTCTCGAAATTTCGAGTCACGTTTGGGAGTTTTGAATTGCTACTCTACGTGATGCTGCCTCAATCATACTTCGGCTACTTACCGAGAGTACTGTACTTGCATGGTGATGAATCTTTTGTCCGAAGACCCGCGATTTCGCGAATATTTGTATAAAAGGGCTGGCGCTCTATCTATGGGTGCATTTGTTTTCGATATGCATGCCATCAGTGTGTAGTGGCTTTTTGTCTTCGTATCGGACGGTCGGTGCGGTATTTGGGAAAGATCCAAAGAGACAATGGTTGGCTTTTACAAAAAATACTGGGAAATGTCAGTGGCTAGCGACCAGCGTTTACTGATAAATGACAATGGGGGTACTGATAGAGTGATATTTTCTTTCTTGTTTCTTTCAGTGATAAATTATCTTTATTTTGTAAATTCTTAAGCGCGACTGCTGAGCATGAGTTCCTGAATTTGATTCCCAGGTCGTGCAAATTTTAGTTGTTGGGTTTTCCTATTAGGAATTACTCGGTCGATGCCAATAGTATTGCCCCATATGTGAGTATAGTATTAGAAGGTACAAGTCTGTCCCTAGCTGGTCTCTGTCTATTTTCGGGTATTACAGGCGTGATGTTAAGTATATTATTCCGCAAAAAACCTTTTACACGTTGACGTGATAACGTCTTATAATTCGATGGCCGGCTGCACGCACGAAAAAAGATGACGTCATGGGTCGTTACCTCGCTCTGAGGCGTTCCATAGCAACGGCGTGTTAATTGTCGTTCCATAGCAACGGCGTGTTAATTGTTTGTTTATAGCAATGTAAGTGCTGTATTTTCTTATGACGTTGTCACGTTCAAGTATCGCCAGTAAACCGACTTTACAGACAACCGTTTTTTTTATATATTGTTTAGGTCGAAGTTTTCTATTTAAATAGAGAGGAAACACTGGAACAAACTCAGAGGTCCTGCCTACAGCGGAAAGTCTAATCTCTCTTTTATTTCCTAGTGAATCAGTTTTTAAAACACACACATTAAAACCTCCTTATCCAATTTCACACAACTTCGTAGTTTAGTTTAGTTTAGTTTAACGGGGCTTTTATCCGCACTTAGCCTCTTGATTGGGCCATTGTGCGTGATGTTTTAAGAATACCTACTCCAACCAACATAGGTCGTCCCAGAATTTCAGCAGCCTTGCCAGACTGCTGCAGGCTTCCGGGAGAGTTAATGGGGATCGTAGAGTTTGTGCCCGGTGATCTGCTACGCTCCTGCACTCTAGGAGTACGTGCCGTGGCGTTTCTTCCGCTTCCATGCATCCTCTGCACAGTGGGCTGTCTGTTACACCTATGTTATGTAGATGTTTGTTTAGGGAACAGTGACCCGTTAAAATTCCTATGATTTTACGGAGTTTGTCCCTTTTAAGTTTGATGAGATTGCGACTAAACTTCATTGATGCCTCCGGAACTGCATCTTTTGTTTGCCTGCATCCTTCACTGTTTCTCCATTCGGTGAGGTGCTTTTCTGTGGTTCTTGAACGCAGCCATGTTTTTATTTGGGCCTGAGGTATGGGCAGTAGTGGTTCCGGTCCAAATACTATATTGCTTGAGCCTCTCTTGGCCAGCTCATCTGCTGCGTCATTACCCAGCGAGTTGCTATGTCCTTTTATCCATTGCAGGGTTACACTATTTGTGGTTGCAATGGATTGGAGTGCATTGTGGCATTCCAGTATTAGGACAGAGGTAATTGTATTGTTTTTTAGGGCTTGAAGCACCGATGCACTGTCTGAGATGATCTTTATTTTAAGATCACTGACGTCTCTGGCTGCAACTGCTTGTGCCGCTCTGGTGATACCGATACATTCGGCTTGGAAGATTGTGTTTAATTTATCTAGGGTATTTGATATTGAAATGTTTAGATCATTCGAGAAGACGCCGGCTCCAGTACCGTGTGAGGTCTTGGAGCCGTCCGTATATATCCTAACTTCATTGATGCCAGAGCTATCTACTGCTTCTGCAGTGAGTTGGATGTCGTAACTTCTATCGAACACATGGTGGCATGAAGCTTTATCCATGGGCGCCTCAAGGAGTGGTATTTCCTTCAGAATCCCATGCAAAACTTTTGAGTGTGTTGTTTCTGTATTTACTTTCCACAGTCCGTTTGATCTTAGTCTTAAAGCGGTTGCCTGAGCTTCCTCCTGTATGACCAGATCCAGAGGTCTTAAATTTAAAAGATACTCTAACGCTGCTGATGGAGTTGTTCTCATGCATCCAGTAGCTGCTACACTAGCTAAGCGTTGCAGACTCTGGAGTTTCGTTTTCACCGTGGTCAGCTGAGTTCTGGGCCACCATACAACTGATCCGTAGGTAATAGAAGGTCTGATAACTGATGTGTATAGCCAGAGTGTGATCTTTGGGTTAAGACCCCATCTCTTACCAACTAGTCTTCTACACTGATTAAAAGCTATACAGGCCTTCTTTGTTTTAGCCTCTAGGTGACTCGCCCAGTTCAATTTGTTATCAAGAATTATGCCCAGATATTTCACTTGCGTTGATAGGGAGAGTCTTGTGTTGAAAAGCTTTGGTAGTTGTAATTCTGGTAACTTCCTTTTGTTGGTAAAAAGGATAAGTTCTGTTTTCTTGGGGTTTACTGAAAGTTCGTGTTCTTCACACCATTCCTCTACTATCTGCAGAGCAGAGCGCATCACTTTGCATAGCATATCTTCAGCATTCCCGTTTATCATTATAGCCAGGTCGTCTGCATAACCAATAGTAGTGTATCCTCTGTCATTCAGTTTCTTTATGAGGCTGTCCACTACTATGTTCCAGAGAAGTGGAGATAGAACGCCTCCTTGGGGGCATCCTCTTACTACCTTGGCTCTTGTGGTAGTATTTCCCACTATCTGAACCGCCCTTTTGCTGACCAGTTCAGTGATCCAGTTTCTTATTACTGGTTTTACACTAAATTTTTGCAGGGCGTGGTTAATGCTGACACAACTTCGTAATTTCCAAGTGTAAACTGCTTTGTGATCTGTCCGGATTCTTAAATAACGCGTCTGTGTTGGACATTTCTAAAGAGGTTTTAGGCAAAAGGCTCTTGGCGGAAAATCTTTTACTAAAAGTTACAGGGTGCAATGACCGGAAAACAGATGTCACAACAGTGCTATTTAAAAAGCTTTTGTTGATGTTTTGGGAAATGTGGGAATTAGGTAGGTACCTACCTACTTGCGTCTTCATGGTTGTGCGGTTATTCACTTCAATATGATGTTCTTTTTCCTTAACACTAATAAAATAAAAAAAGACCTAAACAAGTGCCTAAATATGATTACACAGTTGGAATTACAACTCTAAGAGCTGGGCCTAGCTTTGAAAATTCAACGTTCCTGAAGGTATTCCGTATAGACGGCGTCCTCTAGATTTTAACTCCGTGGAGTGTTTAGTTCGATATTCTATGGACTACTTCCTGAAAATATGCACTCCTCTCATACGCGCTGTATAAAATGAACATTAGATGACCAACATTGAATCTTATTAACATGGCCTAACAGGTGAAAGTTAAATCACAGCCAGCATACGTCACAAAGCATGTCCCACGGTCTTCCCACTAAGTCTCAGAGGCTCTGCCACAAGTAGGCGCACGTCAAAACGCCAACACTTACAACACAATGCAGTACTTATCCCTAGTCAGGCGGACTCCACAGTACGATAATACCTCTTCAGTGAGAGGATTATGCCGTGAAACGATTCTACTTATCGTCGCCTACCGACTCTGAAGCTGCACTGCCAAGTAAACAGCGCAAAGATAGTTCGCTACCGGCTTATGCTGCTATGCAAAATTGTTTCATATTTATAATCTTTGCTTTTCAGTCGTTCCTGGCACAATTAAATTGGTCATCAAATTGTTAGGTAAGTTGAAGTAAAAATTTGATAGGTATTATAAAATGTATTTCCAAATAAAGCTTAGACAGATAAAGTTACAATAAAGGTATGAAAATGCACCGTCAGTGTAAGAGGAAGCCGGGCGGGGAGCCGCTAATGCCTCTCGGAGTACGGATTACTTCATGAAATGGTCGCGCTTAGCGCCACTCCGGCGTGAAAGCTGCCTGGCGATCTGTTTGCGCCACCCACTTCACAATACAACCAAGTGTCAGTCAAAAGATACCGCCACAAGTAACCTAGAAACAGAACGGATGTAAAATTACTCGTAGGAATCGACCTTTATAAAACAACGAGCAGATAATACGGGGCTCATTTCTACGGGAGAGTTACTTTTATTGACGTCGACGGATTTCTACAAACTGGGGCAGATCCAGGGGGTCCCCAGAGGCCAGCAACCTTTTATGCAAATTGTAGTGGCTATCCCTAAAATACCCTATACGATGTATCTTGTTTGAAGAAAATGCATAGGTATCTTGACGCTGTTCCAGGAAACATTTCCTTACTCTCTAGCACGTCGATTGTTGAACTTCAGTTGACACTTCGAGCCAAGTTGGAAAAGAACTTTTTATTTTCCTTTCCTCTATTGGCTTCCTTCAGTGAAACTTTGTCTAGTGCCAATGGAAACCAACATTGATTTAAAACAGATGAAACTTGTCAGCGAGTTACTCTTACTTCACGAGTTTTATTGACAAGTTGAAAGACGAAAAAGTATACGACTCGGTTCAATTCTAGCTTTTTTTGTTGTAAACATTGATCGTTGAAACAGAATCGGGTGAAAAGTAATTTGATTGGTTATATATGATTGGCTACATCCCGTTGGGTAACTTTCCCGATTCACCAACTAAACAAAAAATACTATCACAAAAGTGCAAACCATTACGTGCGTGTATTTATTCTCGTTTGGTTCACTTTTTGTTCCGCAAGTTCAGTTAGGACTCGGGAGAACTACTGAAAAGTACCACAATTAATATTATGTGAGCCTAAAAATGTTACTATTATAACTGTTAAGAATATTCGGGGGATTGGTACGTTTACCTATCTACTATTTGACTAAGAATATTTCGCTATCTTTCCAAATAAATAGGTAGCGCGGTTAATTTAATGAATAACATAAAACTTTATACCATAATGTTCATTGTGTCACTTACCGATTAGCAAACGCAGCAAGTTCTCATCGAACAAAAAGCGTAGTTGTTTTTTCCGCGTTCCTCGAAAAGTTTAAGCATATTATTATCATTTTTACCATAAATTCCCCGCTGCTTAGAAATATTCTCCCAAGTTCCCGTTCCAATGCACGGTTAGACACACCCAAGCCGTCTTTACTGCAATAAAGGATCAATAAATCCAAAACAAAAGCCCGGTACGTAACGGCTCAACAGGAAATGTCCCTGTACGTATAATTCACGCGGGTTTTTGTTTATTTTTTCTTTATTGCGTAAAAAACGAATTGCCATTTCCATTGACTTTACCCAGATAAACTTGTTTGCTTTCGTTTCTATATAAAATGTAGTTTTGCTTATGGAAAGCTTATTTCTTCATCTAGTCGTTAGATACAGGCGGGGTGACTGCGAAGCCTGGATTTGTTTTGCGCTGTTGCAATTACCTTTTGTTTCCGTTGGATTTTGCTCAACAGTTTCTAAAATAGGAAATGTTGAAATCATAATTTCATGTTTCCTTCGAAGTTAAGCTTTTAGAATAAGAAAGTTCGTTGAAGAAACTTGTTCATTGTAGAGTAATATTGTAAGCTAAAGCTTAGTGAAAATTCTTTGCCTACAGTCCAAAAGTCTTTAGATTTGGTCTCATTTGTACACATTTGCGTATTTTGAGAAACATGCAATTCAACAAATCTTCTTTCACCTATCAGGACGTCCCGCTATCTAAAGAAAACTGATTCTTAGTATCACAAATGTAAAAAAATAATAAAAAATATTGGTTTCGTATTAGTCCGATACGTAAATTTCCTCTAAAAGTAAGAATGCTTGCTATGTAACAAGTATGTCGTTATTACAATAATTAAAAAATACCGCATTATTTATTACAAAACTTAGGTTGTTACGGATAGTAAACAATAAACGATGTTTATCCTTACATAGTATAAAACAAAGTCGCGTCTGTTTGTTTGTTTGTTTGTTTGTTTATTTGTTTGTTTGTCTGTATGCTTAAATCTTTAAAACTACGCAACGGATTTTGATGCGGTTTTTTTAAATAGATAGAGTGATTCAAGAGGAAGGTTTATATGTATAATAACATCCATTTGCACCCGTGCGAAGCCGGGGCGGGTCGCTAGTTATTCATAAAACTCGCGAGGCATCTCGCTTGGAGCTATCGAGTAGAAAAGTTGCTTCCGTTTAGTTTGTGCTCAACGCCGACCGAATGGAAAATTGCAATGTTTATATAAAGGTTAGTATAAAATAGGTAAGTCTTTTCTATTTGTATTTGGACTTTCTAGCTATAACAAGAAAGTGTATTTTGTTTAGTTTACTGCGACATTTTTGTTTGGCTCTACGTTGACTAGATTGTTAAGAATGACCTGCGGGGTTATTGTGTTACATTGCCATTCTTTTTGTTGAACCACTTTTAGTGCGTTATTAACGTTGTCTCTTAGAACAATTTTACAAACATAATATATGAAGTAATGGTGAATATTCTTGCACCATTTTCTTAGGAGGATACTCGTGTTACGTAACATTCAAGGGTGCTGACAGAGAAATTGCTACAGACAGTACGTTAAGCCGTTGCATTGATCCCGGCTGTCAATAGTAGACAGGCGTTACAGGACTTACAGGTAGACAATGGCCCGAAAATCTGACAACCAGTCTTACTAAGAGGTTCCGTGTTACCCAGTACTAACTGCAACCGGTTAGACTGGAAACCTTTTAGTTTTCCAAGTGAATAGGAAAAGGTTAGGCAGATGATGATGATGATGATGATGATCCATTTTCAAGGTTTAGGAATTTCCCAAAAATCCTGTGAAGTATGACAGAGAAATTCCACTTTATATTGGCATCGATATTGTGTAAACGTATATCAGAATACCAGAAAACAAGAAGTAATATCTAGCAAGCTAATTAGTTTGCAGATCTCGTGCACAGTTCTCAATTGCTCATGCATGTTAAGGCGGCATATTCTGAAGTGTCGTCATCGTCACCTGTTATGAAGTTTTAAGTCGACACGAATTGTAATTACCTTCCATCTCTTTCTTACTGTATGAGCAAGTAGAAGATAGACACGTTCTTTTAGCAACCTGTACAATCAGACTAATGTCTCTAGTCTACTTAAATACACAGGTGTACGACGAGGTTAGTGGTATTTTAGGATACAATCGTAGTAAAACTGGATGGACTGTGTGAAGGATGCTAGAAAGCAGGTGACTGCTAAGATGATGAGTATTAGAGTAGTATGGAAGAAGAAAACATGGTGTGCCAATCCAAAAAATAGAGTGGAATAAAGGCAACAGAATGATGATGAATTGTAGTAACACCGTTAACAAAATTTTTGGGAACACACAGTTTTAACTAGAACGTCACAAATTCTGATACAGTCAGATTGCTACTTAGATTTGTCATAGCAAGAACATTATATGTATCTTTCGTACGATAGGATTGCTATTGGAATGTTTCTTCTACCCAAAACCTCTATGCATCTAAATGATTAGGCTACGTTAGTACCTGTGTAAGTCCTATTTTCACTATTGAAAGATCGATAAATTTTTGTCCCGAACGTTCTAAATTACCTATTGGTTTTTCGGATATTTTTAGTACAAACACATAATTTTCGTATTGTAGCAAATGGAAAACGTTATCACGGCGCCGGTAACGTTTCTTGTGATCTCCTGTAAGCCGAGATTAGGTCGGATTGAGTCGAACCGTGCCACCGAACCGGTTTTATTGAAGACGTATGTAGAGCGTCTGAACACACCCTTAATGCCTATTAACTTGTCAAGTTCATTACTGAGAATATTCTTCAAAGTATTCATGGTAAAATAAGGGGCTGTCCCATTCTAAGAGAACTAAGTATTAGAATTGATCAAGTGATGAATGCAATCTCCACGGTGTACAGGTTCATCAAGCTACTACAATCTATCAAATTCCTTTAATAGATTTTCAACTTTATCGCTAAAGTTTTAGGTTCAAGGTTACTATTAATACTATAAACGGGGATATTTACCATGTTCACTTATTAAAAACTTAGGTTCAAGATGGGTTCAAGGTTGATTGGGAAAAGTTGTCATTTTCGGGTACCTTTGATGTGCTGGCGTGTACCTAGTTGTGTGTTATCAGAAACAGAGCTTTATTTTGCATAATCTTCGATTCATTTTCATTCACATAGATAGGTGTAACTCTCATAACTGGTGCAAAAAATGCTAGCTACATAATTTCATGGCTTAAGCAAAGTTCAAAATGAGTAATGCTCGACAGTGTGAAAATGAGTAGGTAAGGCGTACTAAAATATTCATGCACTATAACACGGAGTGGCGTGCAATTTGAATGGAATAATCTCCACATTTAGAATTAGAGGTTCGCTTTAAGCCGTCGTAAATATAGCGCAACACAGTTATTTTGAAAAGGCTTGCACGCTGTGCCCGCGGCGGTTCGCTTGGCGGAATATAATAATAGTGGTCGGGCCACCGCGGAATATCATCTCGGTACATTGTGAGGAGCAGGATGCTCATTAGATGAACGCCCCGGGCCGCCGCCCACGCCCCTCCCCTGGTGCCTCTGCTACCTTCAGACGTACACCCTGCATGCTGCCATTGCACATACTATTCTAATTAGTTTTACTTTCTACCCTCTCCCGTACATTAACTGCTGCCAAAAGCTACAAATTGGTGGCCCCCTGCCCTACTTCTTCCGTCCACTGCACCAATAATATAAATTTCAGGATCCTTCCCAACGACGTTCTGATAAGAGCGAAACGAGCAACTGAAACGGAAAGTGTTCATTCTGAAGTTATATCTTACGATAAAGTTTTAGTTAGAACCTATTATAGGATATACGGCTCACAGCTCTAATAGGCTTTAACCTCTTTATGTTATCGCCTAAGTTGAGTGCGGTGTTAACATTATAATTATAACGACTACGTAACTCACGACTGGAATAATGTCTGAGTGAGTTTGCGAAGCCGATGTAATATTTTAATCTTATCATTCGAGTCAAGTTTCGTGTCTCGCGAGGAAAGTTTGATCTGCGGTTCAAGTTTCGAGACGAACGACGAGCTTACAACTGTGACTGTGAGGCTCTCTCAGATCGCTGTACTTTAATGGGGACGACACCATTATTGATGTACTTAGTGTTTCCATATATCATCAACTAGCCGTTTGAATTTCCCAGAACATTAAGTAAATGAAAGAACATCAGAATGACAAAGTAATGGAATTAGTAAGTTATCATCAATGAGTATGAAATATATAAATGGTAATGATACGGTGGTAAATGGTAGGTAATTATGAAACGACCAAGTAGAACACTTATTTTCACGCTTTGTATGTTCAGCAAAATTGTTTATCTACTCTGTCGAGTGGCGTTGTTTTCAGAAACAATCTCTTTCGCACAAGCTCGGCGGTGACTAAGCATTTTCAAAGTTAAGAAGCCTTGTTTGGCCGCTTCCGATATTTGTTAAGCCCGTGTCGGTTTTACAAGATGCCAGCTTGAGATAATTAATGTGTAGCTTCGTAAAACCCTTCTTAGTAATTTAACAACTTCTAATTGAATAAAACTTAACAACCTTTGTCCTGTTACATAATAATTTAATTATATACTGTGAACAACAGCTGACACTTTTAGGTTGCCATAATGCCCAGGCTTAGTGAAATGAATTGGTGATTGCCGATTTAGCTCAGGGAACGATCCAGCTAAGCAACGTTTTCTATGAAATTCTTATGAATGGGAAGAGTGACGATTATGGATCAGAAATGTAGTTGACAATGACAGTAATGTCGATTTCTTACTGGTTTTATTAATTATGATAGCTCGACTAATATGCATGATACAATAATAGAATGTATGTATACTATATAGCTTACTGCCTATAGCACACACGAATACTTAATGTAGCTTTTTGCCAGTCACAGATTTTTACAATACTAACATTAGTTCCACACACAACCTTACAAACCTCATTATAATATTATTATAGAAAATATAGAGAGTAAACGCAAACTAATAAAAAAACCATTTCGTACAGTCAAACATGATGGACAGAAATACTCGAAGCACATGGTAAGGAAATAGTAGTAAATAACGCAAGAGCAGTATTTCGGACTACGCTACGACCGAGCAACGTTCGTCACCGATTTTCATTTCAAATCAGTTTAAAACAACTTGTTCGAACTGGCTTCAAAATGTATCGGGATTTTGAATCCCTGCTGCATTTTAGCCGTTTCTAACAACTAAATAAATTCTTGCCTACGACTGCAAAAAATGGTGGCCAAATCGATTTGAAGCGGTTTTTTCCTTCGCTTACTGTCGCATACGACTTAGACAGTGTGATTTGTGGTTTCGGTTTTCTTTCTTCCTTTCTTAAGACAGTGGAATTTTGTCCTTCCTTTGTGATATTCATCAACCATCGCTATGTGCTGACGTGGTGGATTATATTTTAACCACACACAGAGAAGCTGTGATTACGATTATGATTCTGCGTGTTACCTATACAACGTGTAAACTTTTGGTTAGGCAAAAAGCACACGATAAAGAAGGACGTGTAATTGGATCCTTTACGAAGCCATAAACCAAGTATTCTGGACATCAAGCTAAGTAACTCTACGCAAGCGTTATTGCTGGGAAACGACTTTTTTATGGGGTGAAAAATGTTTACCGTAAGATTCAATATAACAAAATATTGTGCTTACAGATATGCATTGAATATTATGTAGTCATGCAGCAATGATACTTATAACTTTATTTTAAATGAAAGTAAAGTTATAAAATTAAAAACTTGATAAAATGTCGGAACTTCGACCTCCACTAGTTAGGTTCCTAGGTATATGGTTCAGAACAAAAAGAAAAGATCGCAATGACGACGGGATGAACGAATAAAAATCTTTTGATATTGTATAGGGTATTTTTACGCCAATTAGAATTATTCATACATTACAAATCTAATAAAACTAGATTGATGGACGACACATTTTTTCATGGATGTATGCATTTATTCATTCGTTCATGAATAAAAGTGTCATTTTAAATTAACAAATTAATAGTTTAAGAGATCACTATTTTATAGAAAATATTAAGTTGAATTTCCTTCCACGTGTTACTAAACTAGGTGGAGTCTGTACCGAGAGATGAGATTGACATTGTTAAGAGGTTTAGTAACGGATGCGCTTGCTCGCTTACGCCATCAAGATGACATAATAAATGGAGGAGGGCGGCACAATTAATTGCTCCTAAGGAATGCGCCCAGCTGCAGCAGTGATAACATACATTATAAGATGAATAGTTTATACTCGAGCAACTATATTAGCATGATTTTACGTGTTTTGATGTATTTTTTTATAGTAACCGACCGGACCGGGACTACCTCGTTGGTCTAGTCGAAAGCGCGACTGCTATGCATGAGGAACTTCCATCCAGAGATTTTTCCATCAATAATTTGTGATTAGCAGCTCCGAAGTCTGGATTTGTACCCGGTCGATGACAATATGCTCGCCCCCAATGAGACGTAAATCTGAGTGTACGAATTGGTACACCTCTGTCTATTATCTCTTCGGGGTTTACATGCTTATTGCTATGTTATCGGCGGCACATTGTCCTCAGTTCAAGGTCAAAACAGTTTCTCCCTAAGCCTACTCTCATTAAAGTGGAAATTTCAAGAACGTCATTGATTCTGCCTAAATGGATATTCAGGACGCCCTTTACCATTATCAGAACATTGTAATGAGCGTTCAATATTGCTCCGTCGCACCACTACAGACTCCGTAATCTTAAAACGCCACTTTACTTACAGTCATTCGAGGTAACGAGACCATAACTCCGTCTCGACTGGATACGGACTAATCCGAAGCTCACGAAACTCAGATAGAGAATAGAAATACGATTAGTGGGGTTTGTTTAGTTTGATTGGGGCTCACTAAGCCGGCATTACTTGGAGATAGCACGATTTCTTCGCGTCCGTGGTTGATAACTCCAATTCTGTGTTACAGCGGGATCAGCGACAGTTAATCTGTAAGCCGAGGTTCACACGATACACGTCTAAGTCAGATGTTGTCTATCTAGCTTAGGACGGGTGGGAGTGGGTTAATGACTCGGAAATCATTCGGGTTAAGTTACTTCGGGTTCGGATTGAAAGATAAGGGACCAACAGATTTGTTGGTGTCGTGTCTCCATCAGGATTCAGTGAAAGATTTGGGGACATACACTTTGACAGCTTAATCTTTTTTCTTAATTAATTATCAGGTTCTTTTTTTGCTTGTTGGACTGCCTTGTTGGTCTAGCGGTCGCAAGTGTGACTGCTCTGTATGAGATCGTGGGTTCATTTCCCAGGTTGCCCAAAGTGTTTTTAGGTTTTTCCATCTGGAATTTCTCAATAGGAATTTTTCACGGAGGCTGGTATTGTACTCCGTTGATGTTAATAAGCTCGCCCACTATTACATGTAAGACTATAGCATTTAAACTGGCTAAATGTGAGTGTACTATTAGGTGCACCTCTGTTTCACCTTTCGGGGACGACAGGCGTGATTATATGTTTTGTATTTATTGCTTTTTCACACGTTCTCATAACAAAATGTGTGCCAGTTGAAAGCTTCTCGTATCTTCCCTACTTTCAATCTTAGAGATTATACTAAACACATTTGACTGTCGCTGTATATATAGTGGAAATAAACACAAATGCCATAATAAAAACAGAATACAAATAAACTACATAAATTCTCAATAATTCATTAATTAAAGCGATACAGGAACTAAGTTACCGGGTTTTAGATTTTCAATGGTTTGATTAACAACATTGCGGTCGAAACAAATAGGTTTTAGCGTGAAACCGATATTATGGCGGGAGTAGTTTACAATTCGTTTGATTTTGCGGTATTAGATTTGTCAATAACAGAGCATTGAAGGTGACGATAATTGATAACGAATAACAATAGGCCTCTAATCTGAATTATATTGTTTAGTAACTGGGACAAACCGAAAATAGTGTTCGCGAAATTGTTCTAAATGTAAGTTATGTTTTTTGTCGTATACAACGAATGAGTATACTCTTGACATCATGATCATCAGTCTACAGCAGTCCACTGCTGGACATAGGCCTCCTCAATCATACGCCACGAAACTCGATACTGAGCAACTCTTATTTAGTTACTACAAGCCATTTGGCGAAGATCGTCGCTGTACCATGCCTGAAGGCGATCTACATTATGCTTGCCGTTTCGCGGTCTACTCTCAAGAACTGTACCTGCAGCACGACTACCCCAAAGATCAGCGGTTCTACGGCTAATAAGGCAGGCATTGCCATTTCATCTTACTTATTCTATATCGATAACTTTGGTTATTTGTCGGATCACCTCGTTCCGGATGCGATCCCTCAGATTCCAAGTATAGTCCGTTCCTGTTCCTGAAAACCAAACGATAATAAAAATAATACGCGATCGTTACTGGTTTTAAACGTTATTGGTATCTTATATTATTTGTGTTGGTCCATACCTCTTGGTAACGGAGATATTGAAGATTAAAGTGAGTGCAGGGCAGTGGTCCAACTTTAAAAATAGTTGGACCACAGCACCTTTTGAGAGTTCCGTGGTCCAATTCATTTAAAAATAACTTACCAACACTAAAAACCTCAACTGCATCTTGTGTGCAATATAATTATAGGAGTATATAGGAGTACCTCTTATATATTAGGTCTTTACCTATGAAATTGCCGATTTGTATGAGAATTTTAAAATATAAAAATTTTGGTATTTTTTTTTATTTCAGCGAATCAAAGTACTGGCCCAAATGATCTATACAATTTTGCCATTTTGATGGCAGTTTGTTTATCCCTTTACTGTAGAAGTCTGCCAGACGGGAGGCGATGAAGTCAGCGAAAGCGTTTTGTACTGCCTCTCGGGTTTCATTTATTTTTCCAAAAAGCAGTAATTAATGTCATAAAACTTACTATAAATTCTTCCACAACTCGTCTACCATTACGGCATACACCCAGAAGCGCAATTCCATGATTGTGATGATGATATTGATGAACAACGATTTTCACACCAAAAATAAAAGACCTTTCCCAGAAATAATTTTCACTCCATGTTACTTCGTTTGATCTGCAGAATGCGTGAAATAACAGCTATATAAAACTTTTTACAACCTGTATAAAATGTTTTACAGTCATATTTACTTTAAGTATGACGTGTCATACGTGTCGGTGCATTCGAACTATAACAACCAGCTGGTTCATAGTAGAAATATGGTAAGGTTGTTATCTAACTATTTTAATATTCATAGATCAGAACATATACCGTGTGTATTCCATTTCAGCATAGACAGAGGTGTTTTATCATCATTTTTTAATTGTTCTACGTTAGTTCTTTTTGTAAATACTTTGCCCCGCACTAGGAATTTCTCCTGTATCGTGGTTGCGTTCACAAACATTTAAACTCACAAACACAAATACCATAGTTTTTTTTTTTAATTATAAATGGGCTTGCTCTTGACTTCAATCTTGCCCTAAGGGCATAGATGATGTCGACGATGGAACGAGCTTACCCAGTAGAAGCCTGTTTACTCGCGACTTAAACAGATTAGGGTTATATGAACTCGGAAAAACCGACGCAGGCAGGGAATTCCACTCCTTGGCAGTATAGTTTGAATCGGCACAACTTATTTTTTTACAATTTTCCTGTCCTTTCTTTCCTGGTCCTTCTTCTTTGGTCGTCTTCTCTGCATCCATACACTTATAAAGCCAACTCTCTTTTAGTTACATGCATTACTTTCCATCTGACCACATGCTCATACCAATATTTTCACAAGTGTATTCTAATAAATTCTACATCAATTTTCTCCAATACATAACTTAACAACATTGAGGCTACCCCCAACCCTATCTTAACCCGTAGTGCATACACAGACCGCTGTGTAACTAAGTGAGGCCAGATTTCCGGTTCATTTATCTGGTGTCTCATCATAGTTCCGTTGCAGCCGGATGCAGGCGGTCAACGGTTAATTGATTACCCAGTAGTTAACCGGGTAAAGCGCTGTCTTTTACACATCAAATACGATTATGTTTATAAATGCAAGTTAGTTAAACCGGTTATGTGCCAGTAAATTGGTTCGATCGGAGGGCAATTTGTGACAGGATGTTCGTGATTGGAGACTGGGGTTCTTTGAATACCATATTGACTTAATATAGTTTAGGAAGTAAAGGATTTCGAGGCTCAAATGTGTCTCGTCTTTAATGAACAAGTGGACAGAAGAAAAAAAGACAGAAAAGAGAGCGAGAATGTTTTATTCTTTTCTTATTTTTTATTCTCTTCTTTATTACTCTCATCCCAATTTACTTGTGGGTCGTGAGTGTCGTGATCGTGTTTTCCTTTCATACTTCTCTAATACTTCGAAGTCGACCCCATAGTTGGGAAAAGGCTAAGCAGATGATGATGAGTTCTATATTGCTAGTAGTCTAGAATATCTGAAAAATTTAATTCATAGTTCTATTTATATTTCATCTATCAAAAACCACCTTAGAGTTCAGTCGCTGTAATCAGCAAGATGGCATCTTCAGTCACCCGAGCCCAAGGCAATGAATTCTGTTAGAATTTATATTGTGTGGTTGTGGTAAATAAACGTAATTTATTTATTAAAATAGTTTATTGGTTATAGAGAAAAAACGGTTACAAATACTAGAGTCAGATTGACAACTACTACATTTGTTTGCGTTCCATATTCAAACAGATTCTTTTGTATTAAAAAGTCCCATTAACCTTACGTCGCAGAAGTTAATTCAAACACCCGGCTGCTATGCAAACTAAATAAACTAACACATACAAAACACACGACTTTGACAGATGTTGTCGTTTACTCACACAAGCGTTTGCTTTACTAAGTCAATGTCAGTTAATAAGGCAGGATCGTTCGTCCAAACAGAAATAGAATGAAGTTACAATGAAATCGTTTCATTTGATTTGTAGTATTAGTAGCGCAATTTGTAATACGAGGAGGTATCGTATAAATTACGAGCGATTAGGCAAATAAGCGTGAAGTGATTTAGTCGTAGTAGGTCGTATTAAGGACCGGATTAGTGTATTTTAAGTGTTTTGTTGTTCGGCTCTTTTGGGTATTTTCAGTTTAGTATTTTTTTTAATGAATTAATTCACTACCAATGTTATTTATTACCGATTCAATGTTTTAGGTTTTAAAGTTTAACTTATGTTTCATTACAAAATGTTGTTATGCTAATTGTGCTAAGCTGAATCGGCTGCACTAACTCAACTGATTGTTATTCTCAGCCTGTTACGCAGGATCGGCCACGACGACTGCTACGCGATCGTCTTCCCCTATGCTACGCAGGGTTCTACATGTCTGCTACGCGGACGTTGATCTGCTACGAGTGCTACGCAGACTTTTATGAGGAGTGCTACGCTGACTCGATTTCACTGACTCTGCTACGCTGGATCGGCTACATTGACTCTGCTATACTAAATCGGCTACACTGACTCTGCTACGACGCCTCTTTTACGTAAGCTTATGTGTGCTCTACGACAAAAACAACGCTTTACTATTGATAGCAGATGTACAAGTACAGCATGAAAGTACTATTTACTTCCAATACCTATTACAAATCCAAATATTTTTTTTTTATTATTATTTTTTTTTTTTTTTAGCCCATATTGTCCCACTGCTGAGCAAAGGCCTCCCCCATAGTCTTCCACTCTTCTCTCTGTGCGGTTTTCTCCGGCCAATCTTGCGCAAAAGCCTCTAAGTCGTCACGCCAGCGTTTTCTAGGCCTCCCTCGGCGACGACGCCCGTCTTCTGGCACCCACTGCATGATGACTTTAGCCCATCGGTCCTGGTGCATTCTGCAGACATGGCCCGCCCAATCCCACTTCAACCCAGCAGTTTTGTTGCCCACATCAGCGATTCCTGTTTTTGAGCGTATTGTGGTATTTCGAATTCTGTCGCTGAGCTTAATACCCAATATACTACGTTCCATCGCTCTTTGGCAAACCTTGAGTTTGGACTTTTGTGACTCGGTCAGGGACCAAGTTTGAGCACCGTAGGTCAGGATGGGCAGAATGCACATGTCGATGAGTTTACGCTTCAGGGATAGAGGTAGGTCACCCTTCATTAGCGACTTCATGGACCAGTAGCTCTTCCAGGCGTTTTCGACTCGGCGGTCGATTTCTTTGTCTTGCCTGTTTTCGAAGGAAACTAGCTGGCCCAAATAAATGTACTCATCGACGTAGTGAATTTCTTGCCCATCTAACTCAATCCTACTTTTTGTGTTGTTGGTCATCACTTTAGTTTTGGACCGATTCATCATTAGTCCAACCTCAAGGCTTGCTGTGCTCAGGTCTTGGAGCATCTGTTGCAACTCGGCAGCAGTCGGCGCAAATAAGATAATATCATCAGCGAAACGAAGGTTGGTGAGTTTTTTGCAACCGACTGTTATGCCATTACTGGACCATATATCTGATAGGTTCTTGAATACTTCTTCAAGAGTGCTCGTAAACAGTATGGGGGAGAGCGGGTCACCCTGCTTCACGCCTTTATTTATTTTGAAATTTTGACCAGGAAAGTTTAGTTTAATATTTGCTGTGCTATTGTTGTAAATTACTTTGAGGATATTTATGTAGGTTGGGTCTAACTGTTGGTTATGTAGAGAAGAAAATATGGCTGCATGTTTTACGCTGTCAAATGCCTTCGTATAGTCTACGAAGGCCAAATATAAAGGTTTTCTAAATTCTATGTGCTTCTCCATGATTTGGTTCAAAGCGTGAAGGTGATCTGTAGTGGAGAAACCTGGGCGGAAACCGGCTTGTTCGGGTGGTTGGTGGGAATCTAATTTTGCATCAATGCGGTTATGGATGACTTTGATGAATGCCTTATAAAGATGTGACACTAAGCTTATTGGCCTGTAGTTGCTGACATCGCTTTTATCCCCCTTCTTATGAAGTAGGATGATGTTTGAGTGGCACATCTTTGCAGGCATCTTTCCAGTCTGAAGAATGGAATTAAACAAGTTGGTGATATGAGGGAGAAGTGTGGGATAACCAAGCTTAAGCGCTTCTGTTGTAACACCATCTTCACCTGGACTCTTTTCGTAGTGCATGCTGGTTAAAACTTTTTTCACTTCATAACCCGTTATGAAAGGAATCTTTTCTGGGTCGGGGCATTCATATTCTATTTCGGTGTTAATATTTGTTGGGTCTGAATAAAGGTTTTTATAGTACGCAGTACAAATTTCTAAAATTTTGTCCCTGTTGTGGTGTTTGATACCATTTGTGTCCTGTAGACTATTTATCCATTTTCTGGTTTTGCATATGCCTTGTTTAGCTACTCTTAGAGACTGGTTTTTCTGTAGTGCTATTTCCACCTTATGGGTGTTCAAATTTCGAATATCTTGTCTAATCCTCCGTTTGACCTGTTTGTCCAATACTCTGCGTTGTTCGGAGCCGATGGTATGCTTGCATCTTTCTTCTATTAGTTCTTTAGTTGAACTAGATAGATGTGATTCTTTCTTCTTTTTAGTTTCTATCCGATTAGAACATTTGCGGATGCCTTCTACTATTTTCTTGTATTGTTCTTCAACATCAGATAAATCGAGGTCTAGACCTTTGAAGTGATTAGACAGTTCCGTGTTAAACTTTTCAAAATTGTTTAAAAGGGTTTCCCTTGTGAGTTTCTTGATTGGTGCCCGAAATGATTTGGCGCGATGAATTTTGAAGCTGAATCTAATTTTTGCACGAAGTGGTCTATGGTCGGAATTGAATTTAATGTTGTTTATAACACCTACATCTTTTATTATTTGTGTGTCTGAAGTTAAAATATAATCGATTTCATTTTTTATTTGAGTATTTGGTGAAATCCATGTCCATCTACGCTGTGGTTGTTTAGGAAAGAAACTGTTAGCAATATGCATATTTTGTGCAAAGGCGAATTGTAGCAGTCGTGTTCCTCGCTCATTGCGCTCCCCCAAGCCATGCAATCCCAAAATGCCTTCGTAGTCCAATTCCTGCCTCGGTCCAACTTTGGCGTTAAAATCTCCCAACACCAAGGTCCATGTTCCACGGTTTTCATCACATGCTCTGTTGAGAATATCATAAAAATCTTCAACATCTTCGTCGGAACTTGTTGATGTCGGAGCGTATGTCTGTACTAATGTTAAGGTTTTCTGGGATGTAATACGGAATTTAAGAACAGCTATGCGTTCGGAATATCCACGAAATTCAATGATGTTGTCCTTCCACTTTTTAGCAACCAGAAATCCAACACCGTGAAGTCCTTGGGTTTCTCCAAAGTGGAAGAACACAGCATCGTTTGTTTCTTCAGTTGCTTCACCCAGTCGCCTCACTTCTGCAAGTCCTATAACGTCCCACTTTATGTCTTTCAAAGCATTCTCTAGTTCTATTAGACGCTTTCTCTCATTAGTGTACGGACGTTGTAGGTGAGAATACTAAGTTTATCGGAGTCCTTTAGTGTGTTAGCCGAAGTCGTTTGACGGTTCATCGATCTCGCCCGGAGATTCACCTCGCCCCTGACTCCAGTGCTGAGCCGGCGCCCGTCAGTGCCAGCAGAACAGCCGGAGTCGCCGGGCACTTGGGGACATATTGTCGTTGTGCTTTCCATTAATGGGGGGTTTGGACCATATCCCGCCGCGCTGGTCCAGTGCGTGTTGGCGGGTCGCCAGAGCCTCGTTTGTCGAAAGCAGGGTGTACCACGAGCAGGTGAGGTTGGCTTGAGTTCCTAGGCTGTTATTGGGAACCCCTTAGGCCCGTAATCCACCAAAGCGGAGAGGAGAGGAGACGAGAGGAGATGTGTTTGAATAAACCAATCCGATTTCGTTATTTCCACATCTCTTCTCCGCTTAGCTTTGGTGGAAATGGGTCAAGCGGAGAGGAGAGGAGATGTCTCATTTTTCTATAGAATTTTGTGCAGCGAGCGAGCAAGCGGCGCGGCAGAGCGGAGAAGTGTCTAGTCGGGCGGCCGGGCTTCACCCCGCTGCCTTTTCCGCGCGCCTCGCACGTTTTGTTTTGTTTTCGATCTCTCACAGCTCACATCTCTGCTACACACAGCTCACACCTCCTCTCCGCAACGCATCTCTTCTCCGCTTTGGTGGAAATAACCTGCCAGCTTCGCGGCACATCTCCTCTCGTCTCCTCTCCTCTCCGCTTTGGTGGATTACGGGCCTTACACCCCATAATAATAATTTAATCAAATAAAATTAATTAATTTCTCATCACTGTCAAAGTTCAAAAACGTCAAGAATTGCGTTATTACGTAGCGAAGCTTATAATAAGGTGTTATCAAATGTCTTGACAGAAGCTCTCGACCGAGTCGAGTCTCTGATAATTGACGCCCGGGAAATTACATGTCGGGCCGCAGACAGTTGTTGATGACGTCACAGCATTTGATTATAAACGATTTATTTCACAAATGACGCCCCGCGATACTGTCGCGGGTGTGCGTCATGTGGTTACTTCATAAAAGTCGAACAAGCTATTTGGTATACACGTAGAAATATCTAAATTCTAGTACACTGACAAAATCGATTTGCATTTTTTAAATAAAATGTTTGGCATTACACGACTGGTGTCAAACGCTGTATCGTTTGGCATCATTTACTAAATGTTTCTGTGTAATCTTAAAAGTAAATGCAAGTTAGCTGGCTGTATACTTAATAACTTGTTCAATGTTCGACCGTACTTATCAATATGTTTATAAAGTTGTTTAATTTTAAATGTTTCTTGTACAAAATTGTAGGTACATGTTCGCCGTTTTGGTTTTCTCATTTGTAATGTCAAAGTTCCTTTTCGGCGGAGTACGCTTTTCAAACTATTGAATTATGAAAACGTTGATATGCTTTTTGACGTTACGTGGAGTCGCTTTTGGGAACAGAGCTCTCTAATACCTCGTCGGAATTATTAAAAGGTTTTGAGTACCCACATATATTCATAAATATTATGTAAGAGTGTCAGAATTTTCGTTTGAAAGGTATGCTTGTAATATTTGCGTACAAATCACTCTTTTAAAAAGAATTCACATCAACACTCTTCTTTCCAAATTGTAACAATCAATCCGTAGCCATATCAATATTAGCATAATTCGCATTACTCACCACCACAAACCATTCGCTCACCGACACTTCAACATAATAGTTAATTTACAAAAAAACCGGCCAAGAGCGTGTCGGGCCACGCTCAGTGTAGGGTTCCGTAGTAATAATTCTTTTTTTGTTTGAAATACGGGCCAATGAAGCTTGACCTCTGGATTGTATAGGCGCTCATACGATTCAGGGACCAAATTATATTGGTTAACTGCAGTTTCCATCTGTTGTTTCCATCCAAGTTCAAAATAATTTTCCTAGAAAGTCCTTATAAAGTTCTACTTTTCGGATTTTTTTCGTATTTTCTAAACTTATGGTTCAAAAGTTAGAGGGGGGGGGACGCTTTGTTTTTTACTTTTGGAGCGATTATTTCCGAAATTATTGACATTATCAAAAAATGATTTTAGTAAACCCCTATTCATTTTTAAATACCTTTCCAACAATATATCACACGTTAGGGTTAAAATTAAAAAAAAAATCACTTGCCACTTTACATATAGGGGGGCTACCCTATAGTGCGCGCGGAACTAGTTGGCCGCTCCTTAGGCAAGTTTTTGTTTTTTATTTATGTATTCTTTTCAATAAATTGAACAATTATTGTTCACGATATCTCGAGATTGGTCATCACTGTCTAACTATAGTCTCCTGTGCATTGCAAGCTGTAGGCAACCCGCCCCCTCACCCCTGTCGCAACTTACGGAGCGGCCAACTAGTTCCGCGCGCACTATAATAAAACATTTTTTTCCAATTTTTATTTTAGCACTTTGTCGGCGTGATTGATACACATATTGGTACCAAATTTCAGCTTTCTAGTGCTAACGGTCACAGAGATTAAGCGAGGACGGACAGACAGACAGACATGGCGAAACTATAAGGGTTCCTAGTTGACTACGGAACCCTAAAAACGATTAAAACAAATGACAACTATCGGCGCACGTTATAGGTACCTACTTATCATAAAACAGTGGGGCCGCATGGCACACCCGGTTAAGTGGCCGGGTAATTAATGTCCCGCCAAACGACTGCCCCGGAATATCCGGATGCACCCGGGCCGGGTATGGTAAAATTCCCGACTATCATGCTAGTGCAATAACACTGAATGTTCTCGTCCGCGCGCCATGTTTTGAACAAAATTGTGTCAAGAATAGTGTTGTTTTACATTATATTTGGCTTGTTTTAATGTAATGTTATCTTTAATTGGAACTTTGCATCTGTTATTGTAGTTAATGTTTCTAAATGTAATGGAAAAAGAGCTTTGCTTTCTGTTCTCAATTGAATGTCGTACTATATTCTTAAAATGCTCGATTTAAATATCCAATAAAGGTATCGTTTGCCATTTTCATTGATTTGGTATTGAATGTTATCCTAATTTCCTTTTGCCTTGAAGAAAATATCAGTTTTTATTAAGGTTGGTTTTAGCTATGCTGTTGAAGTGTTGAATCAATTAACATCAACATAATATCACGTCTGTAACCCCGAAGGATTAGACAAAGGTGTACCCATTGTACAACCACATTTCATTATTAATGTTAAGCTCCATGTAATAGGGCCGAGCCTATTGTCATCATCGTCATCATCATCAGCCTATAATGTTTCCACTGCAGGGACTCAGGCCTCGTCTCAAGGAAAGGGATGGGCTATAATTCACCACGCGTGCCCAGTGCGGATTGGCAGATGTCACAATGTCTTCGAATTTCTTGGTTCTAAGAAATGCCAGTGTCATTGCACACAATATAATACCACTACATAAGCAGCTATAGTTACATTCCAACTACAAACGCTGCATGTGAGTGCAGTGTCGGACACGGAAACGGAACAGCGAAATTCAATAGCGCGCGTGGGTAATAAAACGTGGCCTGTTGACAACGGTCCGTTGCACCATAGTTGAGACTTCATTTCAGTTGGTAAATTTGTCGAGCGTCCGTCCGAAATTGCGAGCTTATTGCGTCCACGGCCTGTTTGTTTGGACGGTCAAAGCTTTGTAAGCTACAAGGTGCGCCAACAATCAAATAAATGTCGCAAAATAATGACGTTTCGCTGCCGCTCTGTACTCACAGTTGTTAATGCAACAGATGCAATTTTCCAGGCAGCTAATGAACGACGTAATTCGGATTTTGTATCTCTTTTAAAGTTCACTCGTCACGGACTCACGGCATATGAAATTTGCATCGGCGAAGAGTCGGAAACGAAATAAACTCAGCATGTATGAGTAGCTTTAATGTTTCACATTTTAGCTTTTTACTGTCCGCTCGATATGATTCAGAATGAAGCCCAGCCATTTTTAATTAAAATTTAAATGAGTAAGTACTCCGCTGTTACGTATTTAAACAAGAATATTACAAGAGTAGATTGTTATTTACATGTTACACGAAGCGTTTGCAATTTGGTGTGTAATAAACTTATTATTTGAAACTTTGTAATAAACGTTAGGGACATTATAATTGTCTGGATTTGTGTTAACGAATGAATGTATGATTTGAATGAATGATTTTTATTTCACTTCAAAAATCTTAAAACTAAATAAATTGCCCCACAAAACTGCTTACGCAGTTTAACTGTGAGATCGATGAGTCTCTTTACAATAAACTTAAATAATAATAAGGTACATCTAAAACTACAAATAATAATTCTTAATACCTACAAATTCACATAATTCACGAATTCACGAATATTCTTTTGAAAATACGAACCATCACACTTTTCTGTGAAAAACGGTTTTTTTTTATATTTCAAATAACAAACGCATTACTTGCGTAGTGTTAAATTAAAATTCGTGGAATGACAGCGTTCATGGGGAAAATTCGTGGAAATAAAACTAAAAAGCAATGCAAAACAGCAGTTTAAAATCCTTTATAACACATTTGCTCGTAAAGGGCCTCTTATTTCACCAATTTCAATATCGTAATGTATGTCATTACGTACTTGTGCGTAATCGTAAAGTAAAACGCACGAGTTTCTTTCTAATAAGGTAACACGTACGGTTTATCATGCTCCGTCTAAAACCAACGGTACTTTTTTAAATCTTAAGAAAAAAAAAGCAAAGAAAGCAAATCAAAAAGTTTGTATGTCAGAAAAGTGGTCAATATTTTATGAATAAAATTAACTTTGGGAGATAAAATATAAAAAATAAACATTTAATTCTTTAATTTAATTCATTTTGACAGTAAATTACATCTGTAACAGAAACAAAAAAATATTAATTTACTTTATTAGTAATACTGGCTGTTTTTGTACCGTTGCCTTAAAAAAAAAAGCACTGATGCCCGCGCATCGCTAATTTGTGAACAAATAAAAGATTTATTCGTTTAAGAAAGTCCGAGTTTTATTTATTTCCTCGCAAATGTGTTATAAAACGTCGTATGACATACGTGCGCTTTGATAATTACAGCCTCTGCTCTCTTGTAGCCCTCGCCTACAGCTCGGGCTAGCAATATCGCCTCGGCTGTAATTTTCAACTTACCGCACTTATATCATAATGTACTATTTTTACCATTGCCACTCGAAAAAGGGCATTTTATTCAACGATAACAGTGAATAAAACGCTCTTTTATTCACTGAGTGAATAAAGACATTTTGAATTAGGAACAAACACGAATTACGTATATTGCGCGCGGAACTAGTTGGCCGCGCCTTAGGTGGCGACAGGGGTGAGGGGGTGGGTTGCCTACAGCTCGCAATGCACAGGATACTATAATTAGACTGATGACCAATCTCGAGATATCGTGAACAATAATTGTTCAATTTATTGAAAATAATACTTAAATAAAAAAAAACAAAAACATGCCTAAGGCGCGGCCAACTAGTTCCGCGTGCATTAAGTATACAAAAAAATCGCTGCTGCTGAAAGTACGTACTGGGTGGCTGAATGGAGCTATTCCATTCCAAATTTTAAAAAAATATCCCGCCAATTTAGTTACGTTCTTTTCTGTCTTTTATTGTGGTTGTTTTGTGTTATTGGAAAATCTATTAACATATAAGTAATTATAATAAAATGAGTTCTTCCGATGACGAAAATGAGAGACTGACTCCGGAATCATTTCGTTCTAAAGCAGCATTTATAGTACCTAGATGATTTGTTGCCGCCAAAATCTCGGGAGTTGTACCTGAAAACATACAATTTGTTCTGCGACTGGAAAACCATGAATGGCGCCAATTCCTTCTCTGAGTGCATATTTCTTAACTATTTCAATGAATTAACCAAGACTAAGAAGCCGTCGACACTTTGGAGCATATATTCTATGATAAAAGCCACAGTAAGAATCAAACACAACATTGATATTTCAAAATACTCAAAGTTAGTGACATACTTAAAACGTCTATCCGTGGGTAATAAGCCAAAGAAATCTAGAGTGCTAAGCTCCGAAAATAAATACCATGCTTCTATTTATTTTCTCACAGTCAATGGTAAAAAGTAGAGTACACAACACGTGAATAAAAAAATTATCTCGGTAGGTACTTGTATCCCTCGCTCCGTTCAGGATTCTAGAGTATAGAATCCCTCGCTACGCTCGTGATTCTACTCTAGAATCCTTCGCTGCTCTCGGGATCCAACTTCGTACCTCGAATTAAATTCCCTTTTTATTCACTTGTTGTATAATCTACTATTCATTACTCATACTCTGAAAGTAGGTCATGACATGCCTGCGGAGCGGGTTGAAAGTACTACTTTTCAGCCCTAGGGAGAATCGCTTTCTACTGACAGCTGTCAAATTATTTGATGTAATTTGGAGCAAGCCTATTGCCACCAACTGATGGGATTAGGTGCAAGCCTATTGCCAACAATAAATGTAATTAGGAGCAAGCCTATTGGCATCAACCAATCTAATTAAGAGCAAGCCTATTGCTTTCCACCGATTTAGGTAATTGGGAGCAAGCCTATTGCCATCAACCAATTTAATTAGGAGCAAGCCTATTGCCATCAACCGAAGTAATTGGGGGCAAGCCTATTGCCATCACCAATTTAATTAGGAGCAAGCCTATTGACATCAACCAATCTAATTAGGAGCAAGCCTATTGCCATCAACCGATGTAATTAGGAGCAAGCCTATTGCCATCAACCGATTTAATTAGGAGCAAGCCTATTGCCATCCACCGATTTGGGTTATTGGGAGCAAGCCTATTGCCATGAACCAATGTGATTAGAAGCAAGCCTATTGCCATCAATTGATGTAATTGGGGGCAACCGATGTAATTAGGAGCAAGACTATTGCCATCAACCAATCTAATTAGGAGCAATCCTATTGCCATCAACCGATGTAATTAGGAGCAAGCCTATTGCCATCCACCATTAGATTTACCCGATTGTAAGTGTTTCTCTTATGTTTACTTTTTTATTTTTTTGTCAATTTGTTTTTTCTTTCTTCTTTCTGTCGAGTTAGGTAATTGGGCGCAAGCCTATTCCCATCAACTTTCCTTGTATTCGTAATGAAAAGCACAGTGTTTACCTCGGGTTAAAGACTTATTTAGTCCCTCGAACTATTTAGCGCCCTCGCTGCGCTCAGGCGCCAAACCCCGTCTCGGGGACTAAATAAGTTACTTTCACCCCTAAGGTAACAATGTACTATTGAAATGCTAGCTTTTGACTGACTCGTTGGACCTAATTTACAAGCATAACTGATAAGCATGAAGTCCTGGATTCGTTTGCCAGGTCGAGTAAAGTGTTGTTGAGTTTTTCTACCGGGATTTGGCAGTAGCAGCCCCGAGTCTGGATTTTTTCCCGGTTGAAGACAATAGGCTCGACTCCCTGTTCTTCTTTCTTCAACCTTTGACCACCAAATGCTGAGTGTAGGTCTCTTCTAAATCTCTTTACTTTTAGCGGTTTTGTGTCATGGCTATCCAGTTTCTTCCGGCCACTTCAATAAGATCGTCTATCCACCTAGTTGGCTGGCTTCCTAAATTCCTCCGATCTGGACCCCCTTTTACGTGGGACTTTTTCATACCTGGTAAAATGTGGATTTACTGTAGAGGCATCTTTGATCAATCCTTTTATTTAACCCGGCTTGACGTTCAGTTACAAATTAAAAGCGAAATCTATTTCACTTACTTCTTAAAACACAACACTACTTTTTCTTTCACTCCAAACTGTCATTACACAAGGGACCATAACTAATATTTATCCACATTACCGACCGATCGGCTCTAGTCCGCAGTCGCGGCACTTGGCACAAGTTAAATGTAGTGTAAACAGAGGTAGTTATCGCTGCCGCGCGCCACTAAATCTTGCACTATACCGCGCCGGTTTAGCCGCGCCCGTTTGTCATGTCACCTACCGTCGCTCATGCTATACAGTGTACGTCGTGCGTGATTACGATGGCTGTTTATCAATTATGAGAGAGAAATGCGAGTTGTTGATTCTGTTGTAACATCACGCCCGTAATCCCCGAAGGGTTAGGTTGAGGTTTAGAGTCAGTAGGTAGCACCATTATGTATACACTTATAGCTACGTTTAGAAGCTCTACATACTATATCGATTTCATTTTGATGTTACGTAACGAAGCTAGGAACCCATATATTATCATAAAGTAGGTCATATCTCAAAATTACAATTGTTATTTCACGAGGAATTCGCCTTTGAACTTTGCCAAGTTTACCTACCTATACATATCAAATCAAATAAATAGTCATTTATTCAAACTAGACTAATAATCAGGACTTTTCGAACATCAAAATTTAATTACAAGAGACAGTCCCCCAATATGCCCCCCCTTCGACACTTCCTAGGGAAAGAAGAAGTGACGGAGCAAACTCTCCAGCAACATATCTGTCTGTTAGGTTAGAAGAACCAGACTCAATACAATAGTACATATTATTACTCGTGACTGTACTTACTAGCACACCCACATTCGCCAGTAATAGGAGGCCAGCCTGTTGCCATCAACCGGGCATAAAAATCCATACTCCATGGCTTTTTTACTGAAAAATTTAATGGGAAAAACCCAATTGCACTTTGCCCGACCAGGGAATCGAACCGGGAAACTCATGCTCAGCAGTCGCGCTTGCGACCAATGGACTAACGAGACATCATCAACATTATTGTGTTAAAAAATTCAACAAACTTTTTAATATGCACGTCATACTTAGTATAGCATCAAATACCGTGTTTGGTCTCTATGTATTTGTAAAATGTGTGTAAAATATAACCAAAAATCAGCCGGGATATCCTAGAAACCAAAATTCTAAGGCCTGCGTGCTGGATTATAATTATATAGCCTACTCTGAATCACCAAGAGGTGGTCTGTGTCCAGCTGTGGGAACGTTTTAGGCTGATATGCTAATATCGCATAGTGGAGTCCGTGGCTTAGCCAATAACAGCCGCTCGGATCAATCTTCAGGTTAAGCCGCGCTTGCCTAGGTTGGTCTACATACCGAGTTTCCTCCGTGCCTCGGAAAACACGTTTATCTGGTAGTCCCGGCATCATTTGTAGATCTCTGACAGTCTTAACAGTGGTAGTCAGTGGCTCTTCTTACCAAGGGGTATCATAGTCCGACGCCCGTCGGGGCTGCGAAAGGCATAACGCGGCCTCGGCACAAGGGCGAAGAAGGAACATGGGTTTGGTTTTCAGGCAGTACAAGTCTGACACTCCCCTTCGCTCTGCCCAAGAGCGGGGGGGGGGGGCATCATAGTACTCAGTAGTAGTAGTAGGTTGTGGAGGTCAGATAGGCAGTCGCTCCATGCAAAATACTGGTATTCAGCTGCATTCGGTAAGACTGGAAGCCGACCCCAATACGGTTGGGAAAGGGCTTGGTAGATGATGATGCTCGTATAGGGTCGGTCCTTGAAGTCGCTTAGTTTCGTTCAAATCTTTAACACGTTACAAACTTGATATTTGTAGTCTGTTACAAACGTTCAAATCATTAATTAATCACCACTAGAGCTTTTTATAACACACGTTTCCATACCCATCGTCTCCCGACAATCAATTACGATTCGATCGAAAAACTTTCCTATATCCATAGTTACTGTTGTCGGGCTGTTGCAATCGCGTTATGTTTCAAATAAAGGTTGGCTTTGAACAAAGGAAAGCTGATCTAAAAGCAAATATTGCCACGATATTGCGTCGCTTTTAAAAATCGAAATGTTACATTGTAACAAGCAATGCTTTATTTTCGACCACGAACATTGATTGGCATCAAATATTGAAGTTTTAGTATAGTTATGAAGTCTTTTTAGAAGGGTTTGGTAGCGGTGCGATGTCCTAGAGTGAAAAATTCAAAGACACATTGTGACATAGACGAATCCACAGTGGGCCCACATTGAGCCCTGTGTCCCAGAAGTGGGAACATCACTTACTGTTAATGTTAGCCGGAGTGTGTGTGTGTGTTTGGTAGCCACTACTTATACTACTGTGGCTACCAAATCATGGCTTCCAAATCTTTCGACCTATTGCTAGTGTGGAGCACCGGTCGTGGGTTCTGTTCAACTCGTCCCGTGTTCTCCTAACAAGTCTTCCGCGACACATTCTGACTGTGTCAACTCCACACTATGCTTATTCTGGTTCACAGCGGGTATACAGCGGGCAGACGTAGCCAGCTCAGTCCCACAATCAGATTGGCTCCAAACAGATTCATGAAGAAAATTCTTCAGTTTGATGAATTGTATCACATCCTGAAATATGACCACATCTCTCTGGTCATGCTGTACAGATTTAAATAAAAACGTTAAGATAATGATTGTTTAATACAGTTGATTCGAAAATCCTTTAACTCTCGCCAACTTCAGCGTGATCAGGACATGTAAAGGCTCCGATCCAGTTTGAAACTTTCAGGGTCATCCTAAAACATCATGTGTGAATCTGTATACAACCACAAAAGGGTCTTAAATCGATAAAAACTTTTTAACAAAAAATAGAACCTACTTCAAAAAAAAGTCAAAAATAAATCAGTTTCTGAAGTCGGTGACTTTTGTTTGTTTGATTTCATTTTTTTGCCACCGACTTCAGAAACTGATTTATTTTTGACTTTTTTTTGAAGTAGGTTCTATTTTTTGTTAAAAAGTTTTTATTTATCACTTTTTAGTGGTTCACATGTTCATGCTTCATGGGTCATAATGTGGACAATGTAGTATATTTTTTGAGTTTTGTTGATTTTTCAAAAACCGCTTGTCCGATTTCGATAAAAAAAATTATGGGACCATTTGGGAAGTATACCCTTTCCAACAAAAAAAGAATTTTTCAAATCGGTTCGCAAGTGACGGAGTTATGCCCGAACAAACATAAAAAAAAAAAAAAAAAAAAACAAACATCCGAATTGAGAACCTCCTTCTTTTTTTAGAAGTCGGTTAAAAATAGGCAGGTCGATCAGGAAATGTAGCTTAGAGCAATCATCACATAACGCCTTTGATCCCCAAAGGGTTAGGTAGAACTGTGCCTATTTTAATAGGTACACCTACGTTTGGCCAGTTTTGTCTAAATCCTAATTATGAAAAGCGGTGTTCTATCTAAAAGATTTTCATGAACCTACTGAAATTAAAAAAGGATCGATTAACGACCTTCCAAAGATTCAGCTGTCAGTTATATTGGAATAAAATACTGCTACAGCGATTCCGTAACTAAATGTTGTTCCGAGGTCGCCCGGAAATCTTCTTAGGAATTTCTTTGGAAACGCCTGAGGCGTCCGAAAAACGTTATAATCCCTGTTGGGAGCTGTTTAGAAAGCGTTCATGTTACAATAATGTTGTTGAACCTTTTTCTTCAATAAAAAGCTCTTAGATATCCTACAACTACGATAATTCAGTACCTTTTAAACAGCTATTATACGCAGTACTCAAGCGGTAAGTTTTGAAAGCATGTTCAATAGTAACGATTTCAGCGGGGTGAATGGCCTCAATTATTGTATGTATAGTCAAGTGTAACACGTGAAGTAACTTTACCTAATCTCTTACCTGACACTATCTGTATGAAAAGGGTAATTGAAGTGATCAATTTTTTTATCAACATAGAAATTTATCACATTAATATAAATTGACTGGGCTGGCTGGAACAGTTAAGCACATAATTCTTTTTTTTTTTTAATATTATATTTTTAATTGTTTTGTAATATTCAACAAAAATATTGTACGAAATAATTAATAACAGCATACCTAAAAGTAAATGTAAGTAATTAATAAAAGTAAAAATAAACGATAATTAATAATAAAACTCATGCAAACATAATTCAATTTATTATGTTTGAGTTTGTTAGTGTAGTCTTACTTCTTGGATTGGTGGTTTGATAATCCCTTCTGTTTCATCGTAGCCTATTTCCTCTCACATAGAGGGGGCCTGTGTCTCAGCAGTGGCCGATAATGATGACAATGCGTGGAAATAGTCTAAAGAACCTCGTGCCTTAAGAGGGTTTGCTTTGGGAATGTTTTCTAAACGTGCATTTTGAAACGTCACATTATCTCTGTGTAGTCTGACCTGGGTTTTAATTTTCTGTGGGTTTGAAGTATTGCGGTTAGGATAAAAAGCTGTTGGACACGAGGAAAAAACTATAAAATTAATAAATTCAGTAATGGCATGACTAAAGGAAAACCTTTTTACCATAGATAAGTATATTACTACATCTACAATTATACAGTCTACGTAACCTTTGTCAAAAATCTTCACATAGATCTGATCTACCACCATCTACACAGCATTAAAAGAAATACGATCGTCTTCGTATTTTTCCAAACCCATATTTACGACGATATATTTGCCCCAAACTCACCTTGCGCAAACATTTTCGCCTCACCATAGACGTTAAGACGTGAATAGGGTAATATTTCCAATACTAAGAAGTGCAGTGAGCGGTGTGCCGTGTGCGCCTCGAAAAAGGCAAGAGATTGGTACATAATATTGCAATCTCCGTCGGCAAACACTTGCTATATGCTTTAGGAAGCAATACTTATTCGCGTCGAGCTCCGTGGTTAAATTTCCCAACGTACAGCGATTCGCTCTTTCGTATTTAACCACTGGCGGTTAAATTGTCTTGTACCATATGTGTGTATGTGTACGCATTGCTATGTTGTAACGCTTTGTAGCTGCTTCTATTTATCATACATAAGGCTTTGCGATCTTTTGTTCGGAGTTTAGATTGCAAATTCCTGTAATGTATAAACAATTAAATTAGGGATCGTACTAAACTTCAAACAGCTCTTGAAATCTAAACTAAGCTAGTTCTGTAAATACTTCCTTCACAAATACTATTATTAACTTGAAACTCATTAAGTTAATAAAGATAGGGATTAAACAAGAACATTCCCTAAATAGCATCTCATAAATCTTTTTACTCTTCAAAGTCATTTACTTATAACATTTGAAAGTACGCTTAAATTCCTTCATTCAGTTGAGTTCCATTCCACTCTATTTTGAAAGACAAAATTTTAATACCCGAATGTATAGTTGAAACTGGAAGGTCCCGATTCACGCGAGCTAACATCACATGCTAGGATATTACGGGGTTTAGTACAGTTAATTCCTGGAATATATATTTTATCTTAACCATATTCTGTTTAAAACGTCTCTTAGTGATTACGAAATGGAAAATACAGAAATTAAGGCAAAGTTTCGGCGGGTGCCTCTTTTATGACGTGTTCTTATCTCCCGGGAACGGCGCGTGTGGCGCGAGTGTGGAGTTACAACATTAAGTTTGCCACTCTAAACTTTCATTCTCTGTTTCCTTACACAGTATTACCGCTGCATAAGGAATAAAATGCTTTATTTCTGTTTTCCCAGTTGTATTGATAACTTGGCTGTTGTTGTACAAGTGGTACCTATTGTGGCAGTGCCGCTTTGTTTGCGAGTGTCGCCGATATATCTCGAAAGTTTTGCGGTGCAGCAACGCATCTCCCCAAGCCCCGGTTATATCAACTCATATCACAAACAATTAAAACATACTCCGTAGTAAAGGGCCAATTATAAAAAAAATAAACTAAGGCACTTTGTTTAAAAAAGTCCAATTTAAATAATAAGCACTGGCAATAAAAGATTCTATTAAAAGTCAATTTGAATTCTGTACAATATTCAATCGATTTGAGTGTAGTCGAATTCGAATGGAATTGTCGACGAATGATTTAAAAAATATCGCGATTCGTATCTGGAAAATACCGCGCAGCTTTTAATGTGTACATATGGAGTGTTCGATAGAAGGGATTGCAATGTTTGTTTCAATTTCCTGAGGTGTGAGAGCAGCCGCGCCTCGCGTCTCACTGATCCACCATGTTTTGGCGAGGAATATTCATTCATCAAAGTAAACTCAAAACTATAAGCCTTGTAGATTCAAACGAAATCGAAAAAACTTTTTTCATCTGAATAAAAATCTATTTATTATATATTTAAAAATTTTCATATCAGCTCGTCGACCGTCTTATTTAAGGACTTATACAAGGTCGGAGTCAATGCCATGGTAACCTCTATGGCAGATGGCTTAAAGATCATAATTATATTGATATTGGGATAAAGCAGAATGTTTTTGAATTTGTTATTTCATTGCGACATTATAATTTATTCTCCTTAAGCTTTGGTGTGGTACAAATATGGACAAATTACGAACATGACTCCGGACACAGGACTCTTGCAAATTAATCTTAGAGATTTTTTTTTTCTAATTTGGAAGAAAATAACGGCTTGACCAAATCTTTAATTACAACATTGCCTGCCTGACAGTTTTAGTGCATAGAGTTTTTTTTCTGCAATTCTCGCTTTTTTGCTGGATTAAGATTTTTGTGATCGGCCAGTATTTATGAAAAAATAAGGAAAAACTACTTGATACGTTTTATGAGTAATTGGATCGGTAGCTGAAGTAATGTAGTTCATGTTACATTTTTATAGAGGATCCGGATTAAGCGATGTGTTCTATTTATTTATCGGAATTGGTTTCCCTATTTCCTTCTTGGTTTTTCTCGTGTGCTTATCAAAAATTCACAATGAAGGTTTGACCTGCATTTAGAGGAGTTCAGAACTTGATTGAGAAGATCTCTGCTCTTATTTTTTTATCAGTAAATAATAATATTGCTTTTTGAGTAAACGAAAAATTAATTTGTTGAAAATTAGATAAGTTCTTGAGTTTTTCTAAAAGGAATTTCTCAGTTGGCAGGTTGACAACAGACTCGCCCCTGTTTCGTAGAACTTAAAAATAACTGAAAAAATGTGGGTGTACCTAATTAGGTACACCTCTGCCCAGCCTTTCGTGTATTAGTTATTTTAACTTTTTGAAGCTTAAAATTTTTCTATGACATGAGACTTCAACAATACGTAAATGGCAAAAAGTGGGTACACAGTAAATACACCTCTGTCTACCTCTTTAAGGAATACCGGTTTTATGTTTGATACTCTTTCTCTCTCCTCATGTTCAAAACAAAAGAGGAGTTTCTACCTATTTTATTACACGTGTGTTGACAACTACTACAGGTATTTAGTTATTGGGTACGAACTAACTGTACCTACCTAAGGTACAGTGTTAGGACTAGTTTACAGACACTCCACGGTCCAACTATTTCCATCAGGCTTTGTGCCCAATTGCTCGTAGCATAGTATTTTGAATAATGCATGAATATGTTAACTTTCCAAAAACTAACCTACATTGTATGTAGGAGGTTTTGTTGCGCAAGTTAAAGATTATAATGAGGCACTGCTGTTTATATATTTGGAAGCTTCGTTACAGTTTTGGCTTTTTCTTCCAATTTAAAAAAATAACTAGCTTAAGCCCTTGGCTTCGCTCGCGTGGAGTTCGAAAATTGTTCCACGGACCACGGAAAATTGTTGTGTTAATCCAGGTTATAAACAATCTGTGTTATCCGTCCATTCGTTTTGGCGTGAAAGAGTAACAGACGTCCATCCTAACTAACTTTTGCACTCATATTAGCAGTAAGATTAGTTGCCTAAAAAAAAACTAACTAAAATTCACCAAAAACAAATGAAAACACGATTCCAAACGCCCCATTGAACATTTAACACAAAATGAACTCTGAATTAATCAAAACATTCTCATCTACGAATTCCTAATAAACGGTTTAACAGTGAATTTCGCCAGACAATCAGGCGTTAACGGGCTGTTCATCGGGTGACAATGAAAGTGTTTCATTGAGCTGTCCATTTGCGTGGGGTGTGGTAGGCACGTCGCCTCGCGTAAACGTAGTCAGCCGGTGACGCAGGCGGTGCGGAAGGCGCGTTAATGGGTCTTTCGCCTGCTACCTGTCAGATGACTGTCTGTCTCCTAGCTGCGCCTGCTTCGAGGACTCGGGCGGACACTACTGAGTAAAGTTTCGCTCTTTACATTTAGATGTTTCAACGGTGAAGGGACGTTTCTAAATGTGACGCGGGATGAGTTGGAGAAGGGTTAATAAACATGAATATATTATTGAAGTTTGACATTGAACTAGAGGGTTATGAATGAATTTTGGTGAAGAGAAATTGCTTGTATTTAGTGGGTTACATAATATATATACAAGATAAGAAAAGTTAAAATAATAAATACAACTTCCCTCTTTTTACGAAAAAAACCATAAGCACTGGTGTCTGTCTCAATCAATTTGATAGATAGCACGTCCTTCTCGAATAAAAATAACAAACCTTATATTTTATTTCTTTTCAGAATACTTCAATTTTATTGTTCTTTGCTGAACTGGGCAAACACAATGAAGTTATTCAGGCCAATTCATTTGTGGGTTGCAAAGGAACACGGAAAATCGAATGTCACTCAGTGTCGACTGCTTGATGTTTGTTCGATGCATTCAAGTCGTCTTTGTTGGTCATAATGTAACTACCAATAACGGGGTCACATTCAATCGTTCAGAATCCAACTTGATTTGACTTTTACTTCGTTGAGTTTGCCAACTCATGCAGTAAAATATTTTGTAACAACCGTAATTATGTTTGTAACGTTTGCAAACTAATTTGAACGTTTCAAATTCTTTCAGCGTTACACACGTCCGTAGCATAGTTAAAAAAAAACATTTTAAAACAAATCAGAAAACCTGCGTTGCGCGGAACAACTCTGGTGGAACAAGCAAAAAACCATTTCGATCCAACTTTTCAGCTAGATTTCCAACGAAGCTCGCTCGTCCACAGTTCAATGGAATTCAGAATTCTATTCCGATGCAGTGTTAATGAATTTGCATAATGAAAACTGTGTGTAACTAGTTTGATTTGTTCGAAATTACATGTCACTATAACGCCGTCGGGTCGGGTACCCGAGTACCCGGGTGTTAGGGTAACAAAACGGATGCTTATTTCACAAAACTTCGCTAAACTGTCCCGTCCACGAGTCGTGTAGCAAGTTTTCGACATGTTACTGAGATCGCATTTCGTATTCATCAAACATCCATTCTAGTCTCAATATACGTGCCGAAACTTGGTATCGCCCTGGGGTTCATCTTAGTTCCCGCAATGGGTACAACTTGTGAACTCGCGCCGCCGAACTTACAGACCGCGTGTTTACAGCGACGAGCAAGGTCAACTTTAATAATACTACGAATTACACTTTCCAATGACAGTTGCTTACTGTTGTTATATGTACTGTTCATGTACATGGTATTATTTGAGAGTCTAAGCGATAAGTGGTTAGACCCAAAAAGGAAGAAAAGTCTTTTTGACAAAGTAAACGTGATATAATAAATATGAGACCCATAAATAACACCTAACATGTTATTATTATATAACAAACCAAGTCAGAGAATATCGTAAGAGTATAAACACAGATTCGCGGCCGGTCGTTCTAGTGAGAAGGGTATGAAAGGAAACATGGCATTACAAATATAATCGAATAATTCTATATCAAGCACCACTCAGCTTTTGTCTGTAAAAATATGAAACAACCAATGAAGTGTAAAGCATTTGCCGCAATATCTGGAGTTTGTTTTTTATGGGACCGCAGGTGTACTTTATAGAACATTTCTGTTCCTTTTAATGTTGGTTAACACCTTTCATTTTGCGTGTTTGGGGAGGCTCATCTGCCGTCAAACAGATGTTGGAATAGTCACGTCCTTTGGTGCGTAAATACATATATGGCAATATTGCAGTATTATTATTAGTATATTATATTTTCTTGAATCAGTTAAGTTCAGTACATATTATTAGTATGTTGAATGCAAAATTATATATTTCTTTCTAAAACCATAAATTGTTAAATATAATTGAAAAAAAAGAGTTAAAATAATTCACAACAAAGTTAGTTAAATCGAACAATTTGCGACTTCCAGAGTTCGCACAAAATTGTGCGAAACTTAAAATTATTTACAATAATTGTGTATGAATTAAATAAAGTTGCGCACAATCGACAGTGAATTCAATTAAAATAAAGCGTTCGAAATTGTAAATTATTTTAGAGTAGAGCGTGTTAATTAAAATGTTTATAATTTAAAGCCCTAAATACTATTTACATATTGAATTATGAAAAGTTTATTGTACGTAACAACTTGTGTATTACACTTTATTCCTTCAGAATGTATTTGATGACCATTATCCATGGAGTCAGCCTAAAATTTTCGCTAACAAGTAATTCGGCCCCGAGCCATTCGTGGCATTTTCGCTGCCCGGAATAAAACATTTCGATTTAAAGTGAGTGGAAGGAACCGAAAGAGCTCGTAACTTTGAATTTCGAAGAGGTTTGTAATGCTCTCATAACACTAAATGTATGGTGTGGTGTTCTATTGTAACCATATTTTAATAAAGAGCATCGGCTTCAAATATTTTAGGTCAGATAAGCAGTCATTTCATGCAAAATACTGGTATTAGGCTGAAACCGTTAAGACTGGAAGCCGACCCCAATCATGTTGGCATAAGGCTAGGGCCTCAGATGATGATCGACTGCAGATTGCTTCACTTTCATGGTGCTTGCTAATTAAGCAAGCAAACGTTGTGTTCTTTATATTTAAAACATAAAATTACAGTTACAAAATTTAATTTACTTTTAATTTCAATGACACGAAATAATATCAAGACTAAAAAGAGCAGAGAAAAATAGAAATGCAAACAGCCAACGATTTCTTAACCCCAAGCGATCTGTCATAAAAATATATGCAAACTTGACCTATTTGCAAGTTGCACTGATTTTTAAAGTGCAATAAAATGAGTGTCGTATCCAGCTGTGGGGGAACTCGCAGGTCAATGTGATTCCGGGCAGCCTCGCTCGGTCACGTTCTCAGAGTGCGGACCGATGTACCGCGGACCGCCACTCCACAGTAAAAAGACCCGCCATTCTCCATTTAAATAATATATAGCAACTCTTTGATTCGACGCTCCATATTGTCTGAATGTAGCCACGATATATGGATTGGAACCTTTAATAGCTTCATACGTTTCAATTGTTAGTTGAAAAAAAGATTCTCTTGGCGAGAACTTGGGAAAATACTGAGGGTATTCCATGAAAGCAAAATTTTGCTTCATAATAGAATTTATTTTATCTCATTTCTTCATTTACAGTTAGCATTTTAAATATTGAATAACGAAACTCAGTCCCAACATCGCTTATAGACGTATATATAAACGTACGTACAATAACTAAAATATCATTAATCGTATTCCTAACGATTCGAATTCGAAACACAATCGAATGATTAAATTGGAAATTCAATAATACGTCTACTATATCAGACAATAAAACGAAGCCAAAGATGTGAAAGGGCATCATAAATAAAAGGCTTGAGTATAAAAGTGTTCTTTATGAAGTGTCGCCACATTGGAGTGGAGGCCACATGCCGCCACCGCCGCCCGCGCCGCCTCCCGGCCGGCTGGCGTTGATACCTATTTGAAAGTCCTGTAATATTAACTGGGCCGCCCCTTACTACATCACCATTGTCGATAGTTTCATGAATAAAACTCACGTAAAGTAAAACTAATATCTACGCATGTTATTTTGTGTTCTTAAGTGGAGACGAAAGCGTTCTCATAAAGGATTCAAACGAAACATTTTTTCATCGCATGTTCCCAGAAAACAAGTAAATGACATATACAAAATGTAATGTTACCATTCTTCAGCTAGGAAACACAATAAAGATTGTTGGATATAAATATTTTATTGGATAACCTCTGCTTAGTATAAATATAGAGCGGGTTTGTCGTAAATGTTTTCTGTGTACATAATGTAAACATACTACAACTTAATCCTACAAAAATAACCAATAAAATGTTGGTACTACTAGAAGGTATTAAGATAAATCCTTTTTATTAGTACATTACGAAATATTTTGCCTGGCAGTGATTTGCTTTAAATAATATTTACAAACGAATAAATTGATTGACCGATGTACAAACAGGATACGAAGCAAAAATATTAAATAAAATTAAACGAGATTTTCATTTTTGCAACGCATGGTCGCCGAACATTTTTGGCTATTATTTTTTGCAGCAGAGTAACGACAGCATATATTCCCAAATCGGTGAAGCCGTTTAGGCTCGTGTTATATTTTTTTAGTTTTTGCATCCATCACTTTTGTATTAAATATTTTTTACGTGACGCACAAAACACATTATGTATCCCATATAATATATGGCATATATAAACAATAGAGGCTGCTCTAGTTTTCTATGAAATACATAGAAATAAAATCATTTGTCGAATACAAATCAAAAACTTCCTTCACCAGTACTTTTTAGATAAATGTCATTATCATCTTCCTGCCATTGTCAAATTCTATTTGGGGTCGACGCAACACGTTCTTTCTAAAAGTCGATATTTTTAAAATATATTATGTAGGTATCTAAGAAAAACATCGACTTGTCTTCCACGACAGTGAGTGCATCACTAGCTCAGAACGGTCCCGACCGACAGAGGGTCGCAGTCGGCAAGGGAGACTCTAATAAAATATGTAGATTTGATGACTTGTCACATTTTTTGTTACAAATCGGAGATTCAAAGTTTTTTAGTCACTTTACCAGACCCTTCGGTTCTTTTCATTAAGACTTTAATAATGTGGAATTGGGTACTTAATCTTTCTCATCGAGGATGTGTCGTTGAACTCGATTCTTTAGCTTTTAATTAACTTACAAGCATTTCTAATATTCCTTTGGAACGAAGTATAATGGAGGTTGGTGAGGTTTGATACTTCAGTTTATACGCTACGTTTCTTGATCGTTATTATGTTTTAGATTTTTAGAATTAGAATTGTTTTATCGGCTATTAATAGTTATAGGTACTTGCGTAGATTTAATATAGATGGAGTAAATTATTTATATCACATTAATTACAAACAACAAACTTTAGCATTAGCTATAAGTTAGTTCAAGGACAGAACTCAGAACAGGACACAGAACACACACAGGAACAGGATTCAGAACTTTACATCTACACACAAAGTACAAGTTGAACATCAGTATCTAAGTACTAGCCGCAAGAACACGACTAGGGTTAAGATTACTAAGCCTATGATTAGTTACTGGCGTAGCGGGGCTACGACGGCTGCTACGGCCTACGCTATCTTGACCTACGAGATTTTGGAGCCTACGAGCTACACGCTACGAGCTACGACCTACAACTGTTTATTTTCGCTTGTTCGCTTTCATGTTTGAGTCTGGAGTTTATTATATCGTTAGTAAAAGTTTATTTGAGTTTGGCAGTCGTTAAAATGAAAATATGTAGGTTTAGTGGGTTATTAGGGCTGTGTATTTTTATTTTGGTACTTAGGTGCAAAAAATGGAAAACGTAGAAATATCCGATATATTGACTTGACCCCAATGTAGTTCGTGCTAGTGTTATTACGTTCAGTAAAAAAAGTTATTTTAGACATTTTTAATTTTAATGTTCTTCTTCTCCTTGAATCGATGACTCAGATTTTAACAGACCAGTAGCAATCTGGATAGCTCCGTCGTTTGCTTCATTCAAGTCCTGTAGAGATTCAATAACAATGCATAAACAAAATAATTAAAAAAAAACATAACAAAGCATAAACGAGTATCTGTAATAAACGATGTGTGTACAATAAAGAAAATCACTATGAAATATTGTATTTTTTTTGGGTATTGTTGTAAGTGCCAAATTGTCATAAGTAAATAAAAAAATATAGCATAAGTAAGCAGAAAAGCTCATTTTTATTTAGCTGTATAAAGTCACAAAGGTAAAAAAAAAATGTGGCCATATGAAATCTTTCAAGCAAACGCATTCACAATGAACACCGGCTCCAGCGAACGAAGCTAAAAATATTGTAAAGGTGAATAATTTCCTGTTTGCGAACCACGTGTGGTCGGAGGACGTCGTGTAACAATCTCGAATAAACTCCATTCATTGTAAACCATTTGTCAGACTGATGGATCGGTCAATTTACCAATCAGCGAGTGTTAAAATACCTACATTGTTAGTCGGCAGTTTGTGCTATAAATTGCCTAACAAAACGTATAGGATTTGCCGAGATTTACAACGTACTTGTTTGTGGACTTCGGATCTTGAACTGAGCTCTTTATTGTTATTTGTGACTTCGAGTTGTACAACTGTGAGTCCTGAGAGCTGGGATAGGGCTTTAAAGTTTAAAGTAATCTTCTAATCGGTGTTTGATTGTAAGGAATGCTACTGAGATGAGAGGAGATTAAGTGCGATTGGTCTTCCATCAGCTGGTTCCCAGTATAAGCCGGGAATCTGAATTAATGACCACTTAAGGACTAAGGCTCACTCCATATTGTAACAAAACTGTCGAAATGAGGGTTTAGAAACATAGACATCTGCCAGCTTCGGGATTACAGGTGTTATGTTATGTTGTCTTCCAATGAGTGGAAACATACATGTAGATTTTAACATACTCACGCCTGAACCAAAGGATTAGGCAGATGTAGATTTTAAAGGTTAGAAAACCATATTTATGCAGAGAGCACTTACAAGAAAACCTATAAATAAGCAAGACTTTATAACCGATAAAACCCTCTAAACCTGAACAATGGGGTCTCCACACACGTGCCGTCACAACACTGGAACGCACGTGCAAGGCATTGTTACTAGATTGAACCGTACTAAAAGCTGTCATTTTTCACGTCATCCAAAAGAAAAGTGCAATTTGATTGCGGTTGATCGATGGCATTGACCGGTTTAATCTATCAAAGGTGAAGCGTGATTTTGTCGATTTTGTTTTCATTATCATCTGCGTGGCCTTTCTCCGACTACGATGGGGTCTGCTTGTAGTCTAACTGGCATTTACATGTAGTGACTGCAGTAACCTCCACAAGGTCAGAGAGGCCAGTAAGGCGATACATATCTGGTAAAAATGGTGGCCACACTCCAATCGATTACTCTTTAGGGACCTCAAAATCAACATCAATCAAACGCAATCAAGTTGTACCAAAAACCGAGTTCACAAAAACTCACTCCAATAAACGAGTCCTAAGGAGTAATGCACACACAACATCGCGGCGTAAAATTACAAGGGAGATGTGTGTACTGTGTACACAAGGGTTTAGCTATGCGAAGGGTGTCCACAGTCGTCATAAATCGCTTCGTGCCGTGCCGCTGCACGAGTCATCGGCGATTAGTGTGACCTCCGACTAGCCCTTCCAATATGACCGGACCTTGAGAGAGGGTACTTATGATTCGAAATATTGGCCGAGGGAGTTTAGCGTTGCATTGTGTTTTGATACGAATGGAGGGGGAAGTTTGTGTGGATTAATGTGAAAATGGAGTGGGTGTTCAAGTTCAATGGTTATTTATGTAGGCCCGTGAATATGGGAAGTGTGTGAGTTTTTGGTTTTGAGCGAGGTGTTACCACAAAAAAACGTTGTTTCGAGTTTCAGTTGAGTGGAGGAATTGACCAAGAATACAATAAAAGAGAATTTTCAAGTGAAGCGCCCCCTTGGCAATTGGTTAGTCCCAGTATCAACCTAACTGATAAGGATTTTGTTCAGCTCAGTCTGACAAAAGAATATACCAACTCAATTTACAATACAACCAGATTTCATAAAAACCAACCACGACCAGCACAAATACGCACACACGAGCACACAACCAAGTATACAAATTAAGCCATCAATTTATGGCGCACTGCCATACGCTACCTACATATTTACGTCGGTCTGTAGATGGTAGCGAATCAATAGTCCAATCGGTGGCAAGCGTGTACTCTATCAGCGATTAGTTTTGGTCTAGTGGACACTCGGCCGTTCCTTGCCGTTGGAACTGGGAGCCTGTCCATGGGTAAATTACTACTTACGTCGGTAAACCTTTTATCGTGAAACATGTTCCTGTAGGATTGTAAGCACTTGTTTGACGATGTCCGATTAATTATTTGTTTGGAAGTTGAATTGATGTCCTATTGAAGTGGTAATGAGAATTCTGGGGGTGTGCATACGGGTTTCTATTATACAGATGTAACGAAGGCGACAAAACGACGCGCGGCGATGGAACATTGGTAGGAGTAATCCTTTCCTTTCATGTGTCCAAAATCCATGGGATTTTGGTCAGTTTTGATTACTGTTCAGCAGTAGAAACATATTGCGGAACCGGTACTAGTTATAATTGGCAAACATGTTGGAATGAGGGAGTGATATACGTTCCAAATATAACAAGGCACAAAATGCTCAATATCACGCATTTCGAAAAGTACTAACGTAATAATTTTCCTCTTAAAATTCTCATTCCCAAAAGAAAGAACAGAATCATGGTCGTATATTAGGCAATAAAGAATGTTCGAAAAGAAATAAACAAAACCAGGTATAAAAGATAAAAGAACGTCTCGTAAAACGTCAACTAGAATCCATCCTCGGCTCACCAACAAAGAATCGGCCGGCGTCCATTATGATAATGAAAGTGACTCCCGTTTGTCTTAAAGTCGTAGCTCAATTTGCAAGGCGAGAGATAAACGCTGTTAAACTGTCGAAGTTCGTGACAAAGCCTGAATAATGCAGATTACACCGAGAAAAATACGGCCGCAGTCAAATCTGCATATTTTATTGGTCCCTTTTCGATGTCCGCTCTCGCATTCCAGTAAAAAATTATATCTAAGCGTACCTCCGCTATCGCGTTCAAACGACTTTCTACACGTTGAGCGTTTCTTAATCGCTTTAGTTTGTTGCCACAAACCGGTGTCTTTGTAAAGTCAAAGTCGTTTACGGAAACCTCATCGAACTGTTTCACGTACAATCGGGATGAGGTGAATTAATTTCTCGACGGCTTTAGTGTTTAACTATTTGCAGAGAGATTCACTTCCTAAAGTCAGAGTACAAATTACCGCAAGTACAGGTGAAGCGTTTCAGTGGGACTCTCTGTTCGAGGCTTCGTGTGTTAAAGTAGTTGCCGAAGCTGTGCACCGCGCTACATATTTGACGGCCTACGTTCAAAGCATTCGTCGGCTTAGCAACGAATTTACGTTTACGAGTTCTAGGCTCGTACTTCCAAATACACAGAGATTTCGAAGAATATAGTATCTTTGTTATAGAAAAGCCTGAACGAGCTCTGCGAAATCTGGAACTTCCACATTATCTCTGAGATTATAAGATTAATTAAATTACCTAAATGAATCTACATGCGGGTTGACTATAGCACATATAGCTCAGAGGATTAAGTAAATGTGTTTCGACCCAATAGTTATTTAGATGTCTACATTTGATTTTACACACCTGTGCTTACGGCCGACCCTTTTAATGCCCTTAGTTCGGTTCATTCACTGCAAGAGTGAGAGTAGTAAACAGATATTTATGTAAGTAAACAATTTGGTGCCAATTACGGAGAAATAGGATTTATTTGTTTTTGCATACCCTTGTGGTTTCTTACAAGTTGTAGGTAGGTATCTAAATATATCTCGCGTAGCTCGCGTACGGTTACGTGATTTAATTTCGCATAGTATGCGGGTAACCACATCGGTACCTTATTGATATAATGTTTGGTAATTATTATATTGAACAAGAGAATTGCTTTTCAAGAAAGACGATACGATGCGTACTTATGTGTGAACATTACATAATACTTAATATGTGAAATGACGGGCTCCTGATTTATGAAAAAAGCCATTTGGAGACTAAAATAATTAACTAGTTGCGATTGCAAATTTTCGTCTAGTTTTGATCAAAACAGTTGCAATATATCCAATACTTTCTTTATTCAACCAGTTTAACCAAGGTGTACCAGATAGACAGTCGCTCCATGTAAAATACTGGTATTCAGCTGCAACTGGTTAGACTGGAAGCCGAAGCCAACATATATTTGGAAAGGCTAGGCAGATGGTGAAGATGATGACTTTGTTTTTATTATTTGATTTAGAGTAAATTATCTTCTCTACATTAGTCTGCGATGAAAATAACGAGAGCCTGCAATGGTGAAAATGTCCACAAATCTGACAGAAATATTCTGAGAAAATCATGGACAGCAATCTGTAGTGTGCGGAATCATGATTAATTAATCAATTTTGAAGACACTGGAAATAATTTACCTACTAAAGGTAATGGTTTCCAATTTGTAAAGTTTTGACAAAGATTAATGGCGAAGCGAAGGCGTACATGGTACCTACATCTAATGATGCTTTGATTCACAAGATTTTAGAACAGTTTCTTTTCCGAACATTTGCTATCATCATCATCATCAGCCTATATTGTTCCCACAGCAGGGACTCAGACCTCCTCTCTAAGAGAGGGGTGGGCTATAATCCACCACGCGGGCCCAGTGCGGATTGGTAGATGTCACATATCTTCGAATGTTTTGGTTCTAAGATATGCCGGTTTCCTCACGATGTTTTCCTTCACCGTTTTGAGAGCAGTGGTGATGAAATAAATTACACAAAGTAATGCGCCTGCCTGGGTTCGAACCCACGACCAACTGTTCGTAAGTCGGGGCCGCAACCACTGGGCCACCACTGCTCACCACATTGGCTATATCATTCCTGTATATTTACAGGAATGATATAGCCAATGTGGTGAGCAACAAGCTAACAATGTTTCATTTATAAGTTTTTATTCTAATCTGGTTACTAACATTATCATTAACACTGAAAACGGTATTTCAAGTTACATTCATCATCATCAGCCTATAATGTTCCCACTGCAGGGACTCAGGCCTCCTCTCTAGGAGAGGGATGGGCTATAATCCACCACGCGTGCCCAGTGCGAATTGGTAGATGTCACATATCTTCGAATGTTTTGGTTCTAAGACATGCCGGTTTCCTCACGATGTTTTCCTTCACCGTTTTGAGAGCAAGTTACATTAAGAGTAGGTATTTATAGCAAAACGTTCCGTATTTATGAAGTAGTAGGTACTGGCCAGTATAACAAAAATACTTGTTAACAACTAATGCCCGGTTTCTGAGGCACTTTATCTGTGGTTTATCTATTCAAATGTACGCATATGAATAGATAAACCACAGATAAAGTGCCTCAGAAACCGGGCATTAGACCAACCAAAAATATAAAGATTAAAGCGTTTTTGTATTTAGTTCAGATTATGCTACAGCAAAGGAAAGTTTTCTTACTATTTTGTGTGCATACAAAAAGGAACTATGTACATTTATTGTTAACATTATTCAGAAACTATAACTGATGAATGAGACTGCCTCGTTGGTCCAGTGGTCACAAACACGACTGCTGTGGCTTAGGTCCTGGGTTCGATTCTCAGGTCGGACATAGTGCTATTGGGTTTTTCCATAGGGAATAACAGCCACGGATTCTGGATTTGGCCCAGTTTGCATGGGTTCGCCCCATGTTACATTGGACTTAAATATAACTGGCGAAATGTAGGTATATTAATTAATATGTACTCCTCTGCCTAAACCTTCAAGGATTACACGCATGATGTAGTGTTGCATTATTTTTCAGAACAATCTGGGGGCACGGCAGTGCCCCCGCCGAGTCGAGCGCGAAGCAAACACTGCCGTACCATCCTTTACTGGAACCATTTCGCCGCATTTTCAGGCCCCTATTTGAGAACCTCTGGATAAGACCAGAACGCTGAAATTTTCGTCATCCAGTAAGCTATACAATCACACTTAAAATAAAAAGTTTCAAGTCTGTAGGTCATTTAGTTCCGAAGTTAAGCGAAAGCAAAGTTTCGCATTTATGAAACTCACTCACTCACTCACTCATGATCATCAAAATAGAACTAGTACTTCCCATAAACTCAGAGAGCTGAAATTTGGTACAGAGTTAGGGTTTAATGGCCACATAAAGGGAAAACTATAAAAAGTAGGAAAATCGATAAAAAAAAAAAACTACAAAAAAAAAGTTTTAAATAAGAAAATCTAATAAAATAAATCAATATGCCCACGTTTCTACAAAAAGAAGTGAAATCCCAACAAAACATTCTGTAAAAAACTAGCCAAGTCTCGATGGAGCTGCTTGTTTATCTCTAAAAAGTAATGAAATCTAGACAAAGTCGTGCCAAGTCTAAGGTTCCTTATTGCGATTTCTTTATTATTATAGTTAATGTTGTGTGACTTGGCCGTTGTTCGTTTCGTTTAGTTCGGTCATTTTTCTTCTTGGCGTCCAATTATCAATACCAGTATGGGTTATTATCTCGCATAACAATCATAGGTAGTTACAACAGATATATTACGTATAAACTAAATTGACTTGTACCCACTAACGTATAAAGAATGTTCAACGGCCAAGACACACAACAATAACTATAATAATAAAGAAATCGCAATAAGGAACCTTAGACTTGGCACGACTTTGTCTAGATTTCATTACTTTTTAGAGATAAACAAGCAGCTCCATCGAGACTTGACTAGTTTTTTACAGAATGTTTTTGTTGGGATTTAATGTTCTCTCATACTCACAAGTGAAGAAAAATATTTAGGACAGTTTGTAGCTAATTTACAAGGTAGTCGATACCTACAGAAGATATTTGAAATTAAAATGGTATAGTGTCACTAGAATCTAATACATAGGTACAATATTTATTAAATACTAGCTGACCCACGCAACGTCGTCTGCGTCACATAAATATAGTTATAACCTTTCTCGATATAACGACTATCCGACATAAATTAAGCTAAATCGTAACAAAAAATCTTATCTTTCCTCTTTATTAAAATAGTTTAGATGGTTTAGATTAGCTTTGATTATATTAAAGTGTGAATTACTATAGGTATCTCTTACTGTTAAATATACTATAACACTTTGTACTTATAAACATTATGATGCAGTAAATATTTTGAATTTGAATTTCCCGGAGGCCAGCCAGAATCACCCGTACCTACATTGCGACGCGCGAATTATTTTGCCGCGCGGATATTTTTACATTGCGATATCTTCTAAGATATTGGTTTAAACTGTATAGAGTAAAGGGCACAAATATTCTATATCAAATTTCCGTTCTAACAAACACATTTATTTTGATATAGATTAATACCGTATGGGTTAAATAAGCTTCGCAAAAAATAATTATTTTTAAGCTAACAGTTTAACAGTAAAAATGGTTACAGTGAGTCAATCTTAAAATATAGATATATGCTGTCGCGGACTTTTCTTTAGAACTTTTAAAGAGGAACAATTCCTTCATACATGATATTTACGTAACTTAAACCGTTTTCGCAGCGCACGCAGCGGAAGCTCTCAAAAAGGAAATACCTTTTCCCGTTTTTGTAACATTTTTCATTTATGCTCCGCTCCTATTAGCAGTAGCGTGATGTTATATAGCCTAAAGCCTTCCTCGATAAATGGACTATCCAACACAAAAAGATTTTTTCAATTCTAACCAGCAGTTCCTGAGTTTACCGCGTTCAAACAAACAAACAAACAAACAAACAAACAAACTCTTCAGCTTTATAATATTAGTATAGATATAGATTTCATTACCTACTAAAACTTTTATTTTCCTTATACTTTTCTGGGCACAACGAGATTTTCCCTGAATTATGTGTACGTATACCTCCTTAGATAATCTTGTTCCAAATATAAAGAGCAGAGATTTCATTCGTCCTTTAGCTTTACGTAACCTTGTCTGTTAGTAATGTAAATTAACTATAAAAAATGTTCCAATATTTATTAACTATTATTAATAAATTGTGCCTTTTTATCAGTTACTAGCTTTTGCCAGCGGCTTCGCCCGCGTGAAAATGACGATTTTCCATACAAACTTTCATCTCCTATTTAAATCCCTTAGGGGTTGAATTTCGAAAAATCCTTCCTTATTCCTTGTCTAAATTATAAAGGGAACCTCTGTGCAAAATTTCAGCTTTCTAGGTCCAAGGGTTTGGGCTGGGCGTTGATGAGTCAGTCAGTCAGTCAGGACTTCTCTTTTTATTTATATAGATAGATATATATAGAAGATTGTGACTGTTTTAATGCGATACGATGGATGCATGCCACTTACACGTGGCCATATCAATAGGGATGTTAACTAAAAAAATCTAATTAGTCCGTCAGATAGATTTCCAAAAAATATTGGACACATATTTTTTCTTTTTTCACGTAAACAAACAATGAAGCTTTGAAAACTCGTGTGACGTCATATTCTAAGACATTAGTATGACATTTCTTAACGAGCAGTGACGTCACAACTTCCCACTCAAATCTTTGACGCATTTTATCTTCGTCAATTTTTATTGATTTGATAAAACAAAAAATACGTATCCAATATTTTTCGATAATCTAACAGACGGACTAATTAGAATCATATTTTTTTTAGTCAGTAAACATCCCTATTGTGTAAGCTCCCTATTTTTTGACGCTGTTGCAAGCGCCATGATCGCGGGATGTCTGCTTAGCTTCAAATACTATCTTTAATACTATCTAATATTCAAATACTATCTAATATACATGTGGTGGATTATAGTCTATCACTCTCTTAGAGGGGAGGCCTGAGTCCCTGCAGTGGGAACATTATAGGCTGATAATGATGACTGGAATTTGAACTTTTACTTATCAGGGGCTTACTTATTATTGCCATATTTTATTTTGACTGTAACCTAAACTAGGTTAGAGTCAAAATAATCGAAAAAATCTTGTTTGTTAAAAACCGAAAGCAAATTATTAGCTACGAAATGTATTCCGTTAAAATGTTATCTCACACCGTTTATCTTAATAGAGATCCAAAATTTATTAATTTCTTGTTTTGCATTAAAAATGATGTTTAAAGAATTCCTTTGAATCGTTTTATTCGACGGCATACTTTTTGCGAAGGTACACATTTCTCTTTATCTGAAAAATCTTTTCTCAGAGGACGAGTCTGGAATGCTCAGGGGTATTCATTCATCTGATTATTTTTCTTAAAGAAAAGACAGCGGGGGCTTATAATTAAGGCGAACTAAGAAAATGATCAAAAAAATATTTAGCTAATACAGCATCCATTTAAATAATTTTTTGTGAAAGTTATCCAAAACAAAACTTAGTAGGCTTGGAAATCTGTCGTTTCGTTTGTCAATTACTTCTAATTATGTGGGATTAGGTACTTTTAAAGAAACAGAGCCGTTTTGCATTTATCTTCAAAAATATCGTTGGTACGCCTGGTCTTCGGCTTAACTGGCGCTATTAGCCCTGCCATAAATATCTGGGTAACGTATTTAAGGGATTTAGATTTAGCTTGTACGGCCCTGATGGAGGTTCAGCGGGTTACAGTCAGCCAACGAGCGGGTTTTATGTTTTTTAAGTAGCCCGAGCTTAAGTTCACTTCGCCAGATTTAAAATGATTTCGTTACGACTGTTTGAACTTTTACTTGCATGAAAATTTAATTAGAAAAAATGTGGACATTTAAAAGTGGTAAGTAAGTAGGAAAAAATAAACATAACACTCTTTTTTTTGGGGCAGTCGTGTAAAAAGAGGATTCAAACAATTTCAAAATATTTTTGGTCTAATAAATTGCAAAGAGTCATATTATTATCTCAATTGTGCGCCAAACGTCTTGGCCAGTCGAGCGGAGTAGCGTCTCGCGAGCACAATGCATCTGTCGCTTCCCGCAAAAGTTGTCCTAATCTAAACGTAGATCATCGCGATTGTCGGAAGATTCAGCGGCGATTAAACGTATTCATAGCGTTTACGTTTTGACGTTGTGCGGCCGTCAGAAGCAACAGGGCCGCGATTGGAGGGTAGCGGGGCGCATGCGCGGTGGGGCCACGAGCGCGGGGAGGCGCGGGGGGTGTTCGCCCATCGCAGCCTCCACGCTCGTTCTTAATGAATCGCCGGTACCCGCGGCTCGCGCTGCGCTCGCTCCATCCGAGTGCTCCCTTTAAAAAGTTGTTAAGGAGCTTTTCTCGCCGTCTCCCTCGCGCCCTCTCGTGTTGCAACAAAATAATATCCGCGGGTGGTGGCTTCCGACGCTGCAACCGTCACGAGGTAATGCATGCAATCGTACTTAAACACACTTTTGTTTTATTATAACTTTTTATTAGTTTATGCCAACCAAAGGATACCGCACAACTTTTTTTATTGTTAAAATATTTGAAGTTGTGAGTTCAGTGTTTTTATTTTAGTACTTTTCTTTTGGTGCACTCTTTTGTAAAAGTTTATAACAATGTCACTGGTTGAAAGGGGCCTTAAATGGCTATTAATTTCAATAAATATGTATAAAAGAACTTTGATATGAGTCTGTTTTGGAAGTGAACCATGTTATGGAAGAACATTTACTTCGATTAAAATCTGGGATGTAAATAACGAAAGGGTCGAAAGAGGTCGGTCTCGTGACGATATTAAACCGTTGTTGATTATTTCGTTTTCATATCGGTGACACTGTTTCTGTAATATATTGTGTACGTTATTTTAAACCCTATTAGTATATTTAAAGCCAAACACATGTTGGTTATTTACAACAATAAAATGTGTGTATAATTAAAAGCGTTTTAATTTAAGAACTGGAATGATAAATAGCTGCAGTTAAATCACGCGGCGTTTATTAAGATTTTCTGCGTCAATGTAAATGCTATTAAACATTGAATACAACAGAACGCGGTATTATCGCAGCTATTCGCCACTTTAGCGTCGTATTATGAAAAACGGTCCTTACAAATTTGTATGGTGCCGCTACCATTGTTCGTAGTTATAATGGATCTGTCAATGTTTCACTGGAGATGAATGAACTGTCGATGAATAACAAAAATGATGCTTCGCCCATTTTCTCTGACATTTTACATTTTAAAACTTTTCACCGCCTAGGCCTGTCTGCTGCTTCTTGATGTTTTACGGCGTCAATTTTACGGAAAAATAATAAGCTTTTACGTTCTTATTTATATTATTTGGAAAATACAAAGGACCATGGTCACATTTTTGTTGTGCAACATACTGATAGGCATATTCTCACAAGGACATTTGACTGAATTCAATTAAAACTTAAACTTAACGGCCTTACACTGACTTGGCACGTGGCTAGATGGTTGTAGAGGTCTATAAAGTAACTGTACATTATATTTCTGGGATATACTCAAACAAACAGAATCTGAAGAATGAAGGGTAACTTAATTATACATTTTAACTTATTGCATTACAAAGGGTATATGAGGATTGTTAAAGGAAGATGGCGTTGATTCTGTTTACCCCTATGACAAAGAAGCGTATGTTTATGAAGTAGTTATGCATCAAATAAAGAAGAGGAAGCTGACCAAAGAAACGATGGAGGGGCTGTGAGAAGAATGATATGGCTAGGAAGGAGATGACTGCTGAGATGATAAGTAATAGAGAAGTATGGCAGAAGAAGACATGCTTCGCCGACCCCGAATAAACTGAGATAAGGGCAAAATTATAATTATGCTGTAGGCAACAAATAAAGTCACAAAGGCAGGCTTAATACCTTAAGGATTCTTTACAAATAAAAATATTCTACCTAAATTCGATTTAAAGATATGCTATAAGCTAGTCCTTTGTTGACAACAAACGACTTACTTATGGAATATCCTTTCCATTTAAGTTTTGATCGTAGGTCAACACCTCATTATATTTCGCCCACGCGTTTAACCGGGAATACTAAACACCTAGGTCAGCTTAATATGAACTAGGCTCCCACATTTATCTCGGGATTTCGAGTCTCGCATACTCGTGAGTCGTTCTACATCCTCCTCCAAATTCCCATTCCTCATTCTACGTTCTCCCGGAATATTTAAATACAGAAACATTCCATTCTATAGGAATCCATGAATCTTTTAAGGCAACACGCCCCATCCAATAAGGGTTCCGTCGAGCATGTGCTACCCATATGTAACGCTCCCTATATTTTCCTTATCAATTCCTTTCGACAGTTATCGTGAGTTCGTTATTGCGGTATCATTACGATTTTTATTGCGATTCCTCTCCCTTACTTACATTATGTGTGTAAGTAATGAAGATAGGGTATTATCTAGTACCTACGTTACTTGTCCTGTGATGAATTCGTGCTTTTGTTTTTACTGGTTAAACAGAGCATGATTGATTCTAGCTATGGTCTGAGCTGAGCTGGTTTTCATTCGAGAGCAGTTGACTATGCTGATCTTCACCTGCCTAGGCTTTTCCCATGAATGTTAGGGTCGGTTTCCGGTCTAACTGGATTCAGCTGAATACCAGTATTTTACATGGAGCGACTGCCTGACCCCACTTGACCTTAGACCCCAGTTAGTACTGGGAAACACGATACCGCTTGGAAAGATTGCTTGTCAGACATTCTGCTTTTCCATACTTTGTCTTCTTTTGTCCCAAACCAACGTTGTCTTCTTTTATAAAATCACCCAGACCTCATATTCATCTGAGGACAATTTAAGTAACTAAACTACATTACCGCACTAATAAAACTTCAATAACAGAATCCATTACCTTTCCATATTATCCATCTAGAATCAATCTGCTATCAACACGACGCGGCGGTATCAAACGCAATCTAATGTAACCGACGATGCTAGCATGATCCATGCAATACCGGCCCTGCATGACGGCAATCGATCATGGCTAAGCTAGCGAGGCTACAATATTTTCATTATACTTCCTATAACGTCGAGTTTCAAAGTGACTCCTTTACATGGCCAGTCTTCTATCTCAGAAACATTTTTAATAAAATAGTTTGCACTATCATAAGGAGAACTGCGTCGTGAAGCGAGCGTTATATTCTTTAGACGCTTTAGTAAACTGCTCATCATTTTGTGAGGGTTTTTTGTACACACAACAACATTAGCAAAATATTTCAACAAAAACGTGTGGAACTTTTGAAGTTTCCCAAAATATTCCATCAAAACAACATCAGTAAATTCTGGGGCCGACATGTTTGTGACCCCTGAAATATGTGGCAAGACTGGCCTGCGGTACACCCCTAGTTCACCGATGACGTTATTAGGTGCCATGTAATAGGCGGCGAACTTATCGCCATTTATCGGGCACAGTTCCAATCCCGCTATAACTGGGCATCTTTCTAACGGGAAAATTCAATTACACTTTTTGTTCGACCTGCGAATCAAGTATGAGAGTTAAAGGTGCCGTGTGCGAGTCTAATAAACTGAAAGAGTTTGTAGGATAACTATTTCAACTTTCTGACTAACTTTTTGTTACTATGAAAGAGAATTCTGAGATGACTATACTCATTGTGAATGTAGATGGTTTTTAGTACAGTCAGCGTCGGAAGTAGATTAACACTACTTAAAGATTCGATGCAGGTTTTTTAATAAAACTTATTATATTACTCGTTACTAGCAAGTTATTGAACAATAAGGAATGTTTTATTTAAAGAATAATCTCTTGAAACATTAAACATAAATGCATCAAATAATTACAGTTCCGAAATATAAAGCTACTTCTTTTGCTGACTGACCACAATCACTTAACATTGGACGGTTTTTCCAATTAAACAAAGCGCATTTGATTTATTTTTTTAACAGTTTATAGTAACTGTATATGTCGCCCTGTACAGCCCCAGGTTTGACAGAATATTAATTGTTAATCTTCTTAACTAAGTGGAGATTAAGTATACACCTGAAGATAATTGATTATTGCACTGAGGGGATAACTTATAGAACTACTTACCTAGTAATCTGTTTGACAGTTTTCACTTTACTATTGGCAGGGTACGACGCTTGAACATCTGCTAGTAACATAACATAAACCTTGTAAACCAAGAAGGGTTAGGCAGAGGTGTACCTAATAGTACACCCACATATTGCCGGGTCCCATGTAATGATGGTAATATGATATTATTATGATAATAAGGTAGTTGACTGACTAACAAACATGATTCTGTTTAGTCCGTCAGTTAGATTATCGAAAAATATTGGATACATGTTTTTTGTTTTATCAAATTAATAAAAATTGACGAAAATAAAGCTTGTCAAAGATCACGGAGAGGGGGCTTTTGACGTCATATCGTCTTCATTTTTAGGGTTCCGTAGTCAACTAGGAACCCTTATAGTTTCGCCATGTCTGTCTGTCTGTCTGTCCGTCCTCGCTTAATCTCTGTGACCGTTAGCACTAGAAAGCTGAAATTTGGTACCAATATGTGTATCAATCACGCCGACAAAGTGCTAAAATAAAAATTGGAAAAAAATGTTTTATTAGGGTAGCCCCCCTATATGTAAAGTGGGAAGTGATTTTTTTTTTAATTTTAACCCTAACGTGTGATATATTGTTGGAAAGGTATTTAAAAATGAATAGGGGTTTACTAAAATCATTTTTTGATAATGTCAATAATTACGGAAATAATCGCTCCAAAAGTAAAAAACAAAGCGTCCCCCCCCCTCTAACTTTTGAACCATAAGTTTAGAAAATACGAAAAAAATCTGAAAAGTAGAACTTTATAAGGACTTTCTAGGAAAATTATTTTGAACTTGGATGGAAACAACAGATGGAAACTGCAGTTAACCAATATAATTTGGTCCCTGAATCGTATGAGCGCCTATACAATCCAGAGGTCAAGCTTCATTGGCCCGTATTTCAAACAAAAAAAGAATTATTACTACGGAACCCTACACTGAGCGTGGCCCGACACGCTCTTGGCCGGTTTTTTGTTTTGGTTGGTTCAATATTTTTTGGAAATCTATCTACTAATTAGATTTTTTTTTGTCAACTACCCTATTATAAATATGATAAGATGAATATATTGCCATAAACTGGGCACAAATCCCAACTTCACGACTGCTGCTGAGAGATTTCTTATGGAAAAACCAAATAACATTTTATCCTCTCGATAAATCGAACCAAGGACCTTATGCTCAGCAGTTGGGCTTGCGACTACTAGACGAACGAAGCAGTCACAATTTTAGAAACACTCAAATACTACGCCTTTTTCTCAGAAACTAAGAGCCTTTTTCTTAGAAATATGATTATACGAATAGATAGGTATTCTAGTCAGCGTATGGAAGAATAGGTCAACCCACTAGTATATAAAAATGAGACATTATATCAGATAGAAGGAAGCACGCACGCCTTCACAGATAACATCGTATTGGGTTTCCAAAGGTTGTGGAGGTCAGTCGGCAGTCACTTCACGTAACACTAAAAAATAACATAGATACAGATAGATATTTGTAGTCTTGAAATTTTGTAAGAATATTCTTTAATATATCCTTTGTTTGAAAATAAACTAGTACAGGAAGGAAGCTATAGGTAAGGAAGTTAGTTCATACTGAAAAGATAAGATTGTGGTCACTAACACTATGGGCGCAGCCCGAAATAAATGCAATTATTATTGTTAATAACGTGTATGTTATTTTCAACGTACGAGTGTAACTATCAAGTACAATGCACAAGCTATTGAACGCGTGTGAACCCTACTTTACATATGTATCTACGAGTTTTTTTACCAAAATCGATTTATCCAGATACCGAACCTCGTTTTAATTATAACTCGAACATGGAACTTTACAATCCCATTATAGACGGATAACTACACGGTTCGATGTTACCACGATACAAATAAAATTTATGCATCTGCAGTAATTGAAATTGCACTACAGAAATAACTTGGTAGCGCTCCGATGGCGGTACGCGGTACGGTCAGCAATGGTTTAACGCACAGATAACTTTTAATTCCACAAAAATGAATTGGAACTGTAATAATAATTAATTTGAGCATCAATTTCAATGATTAAATCTTTGGTGTCATTGTGGGATATATCAAGCTTTTTGGGCACAATATTGCGTTTTACTCGTGTGTAGTTTGGAATTTACTGTTGTGTTTAATTTATGCTCGTTAATTATTTGTAGTTTTACGAGTTAATAATTTATACCTTCCTATTTGTCTGTTTGAACCTTTGTTACGTTTCTGTTTTTTTATAAAAGCAAAAGTTATGACCTATTTACATATTTTATCTTATCTTGAAAAAAAAAAATACTTTATTCGTTATAGGTATTTCAAGAAGGACTTACAACACGACTGTCAGACTATGTAGTGGATGATGATGATTTCTTCATTATATACATAGACTTTTCCCAAAAATGCAGGGGACGGCTTCCAGCCTATCTGAATTTCAGTCTATTTTAACCTGAAGATCAGCCCTATTATTTAGCCACAAGCTCCTCATAGAATAGGGATGTTTCCTGACTAAAAAAAGATTATCATAAAAGCGTAGTTAATTTATCTCATTTAAATATATCTTCGAGTTTTCTCTATAGCTAATTGAATGCTTCTTTATGCCATCAGAAAGCAAATGAAATAAAACACCATCCAGTACAAAGGTACACAAAAATAGCCAAAAATGACAACCCTAGCACATTGCGTACCAATAGGAACCAGTAAGCATCGTCGTTTACGAACTCTGCACACGCCATTAGCTTCCTCTTTCGTATTCTACCTCCTTTCATAGCCATAACTATGCTGTTAAATGTATTTATATACTCTTCAAACATAGAGATGTAGTGTGCAATGCTATCCTACTAGTATTATAAATGCGAAAATTAATCCGGATGTTTCTTATTGCTGTAAGTAAAAAAAAATACAATCAGTAAAATTGGTTTAGTTTGAATGAATGAAAATCTTCCAAAAAGCAATATTACTTTCTTGCAATTGACGATTACAGGAACTGCAGCTGTTGAACAATTTTGCTAAAACTGGTTTTGTAAAAGCGATGAAATACGAGTTTTTTTTTTTTTACTTTACCTTTATTGTCCCACAGCTGGGCAAAGGCCTCCCACATAACCTACTACTGTTCTTTCTGTAAATTATTAAATAATATTTTTTTACTTTGCTGTATCTAACAAAAAAATCTTGAATGAGGAGGATGCAATTTCAAATATAGCTCTTAGTGTAAAACACATATTTTGCTTGTTAGTTTAAAATACACTTGTATAGTTCGCAGTTCACAAAAAGTAAAAAATCGCCCTGCCTCTCGCTACGCTACGAGCTACGGCGTAGCAGGAACTGCTACGAGCGCGTAGCCGTCGCGCCTTTGAACCGATTCCGAAGAAGCGTTCATTTAGTAAAATTGTTGTTCGCAAATTGGTTAATAGTAAAATAAGTTGAAAAAAACTTAAAAGATGTGCTCTGAAAACTTTGTAAGAGTGCCTATTGTTCTTTTCTAAAACGCAATGTTACCACCAGCTTGTCAGTTTTCTACACTATAACTTTATAAAGAAGGAGTTATGAAGTTTGTAATCTTCGTAACTATTGATGCGATTCTTATTTTTTTTACGATTGTTTGCAAGCAAAGCAGCAGGGAAAAGCTAGTATTCAAGAAAGTAATATGGAATTAAGAATAACGTAATACGGATTCCCTAGAAACAATAAGATTATTAGAGATGAGCTGTTTACGTTTACCAACGTAGCGCATAGTTGGGAAAAGGCTAAGCAAGGACTAGAAATAATTGATAAACACAGATGGTAGAAAACATACCTCTCATATATTGGCAGAAAGAAATACACTGACTTTATGCTTTACAAAGTATGGACAATCCAAATTTTGCTAGAAACGGTCACTTATCGAGAGCAGTCCGCGCGACTGTGTTTATATACCTCAAATAAATCTTCATTATAGCCATTTAGCCACAAGTCTTGACTTTGATAAAAGAGGCATTTTTTACGTAGCCAATAAAATATTTTATATGGACCGCAGGCATAAACGGCTTTCATGAAATAATTTTCTAAATCCAATAATTGCCTCGACGAGCTTTTGATTTGCGACCAGAGGGGAGTTGTTCAATTTTAGGTGCCTCAGCCTGCCTCCAATATAATTCGTAAAAGTTGGACATTTAATATTGCAATGTCAAATTATCGCGCACTCCGAAACTTGATTGACAGACTAGTAAAAAGAATTAAAACTTAGAAACTAGTTTAAATTGCTCAAGTCTAAAGAACAGTGGCTATATTATAGCTGATGGAATTAATAAGCGTCTACTTAAGTCACCGTGATAGATACCGACGAAATAATTTACTTAGTTTTATCAAATCAAGCTTAAGGCCCATCAATCGCTGGAAAAAAAAATCATCATAATTATGAGCTCAATTGACTAGATTACAGGTGATAATAAATAATCATAGCTTAATTTATTTTTTCTATCTGACTTGACTTTACAACTTTTGACTTAGCTATGCTTTTAATATTGGCATATAGTAAACCTTTGTAAGTTAAAAGCTTTAAAAGACATTTCAATTGTCAACTGTACTGAACTGACAGCTTGTCATAGTCTGCACGAGCTTCTCATTATATTATTTTCCATCGATTCTCCGTGATTTTCTAATTCATCGACTAGTTCTGCTTATGGACTCTGATATTTACTGTTCCCTGTGTGACTTGCCTAAGGATGACTCTGGATTCCGATTCTGCCTCTTTACTTTGGACTTTATTGTGTGTACATCGAATTGAATATCACGATGGGTAGCCGTGTAAGGCCTACAAGCATTATACAACGTGTTTGCCATGCGTGCTGGTTACGCACAAGAAGAGAAGTCCTACGTATGAATAGTCAAGATGAAAGTAGTCCTCAGCTAGACACAACTGACGATGTGCAACCACAAGAAAATGTAATCCAGCCTGATGCTGATGCATCAACCCAACCTGAGCCAACACAAGTTGTGGAGTTAGCCAATTATAGACGAATAGCAAAGATGTTTAGTTTTCTATTACACATTTTATTTCTATAACTTTACGATGATATAGCTTTATTGTACTTAGGAGAGTTATGCAATTGATACCTTAACATCCCTAGCCTGCATATTGTCATGAATGATTGTGAAATGTGCATACTATTGGTGTACTTATTCTAAATAAATAAATTGTGTTAAACGTGTTTTTCTGTATCTACTAAAATGGTAAGGGTAGGTAAACCTTTTTTTTTGGGGTGGTTGGGAAATCAACAAATAACCCCTCCCGCTCTTGGACAGCGAAAAGGAGTGTCAGACTTCTACTGACTAAAAACCACCCATGTACCTTCTTAGCCCTTTATGTCGAGGCCGCGGTATCTTGCATCGGTTGGACTTAGTATTCTGAATACGGTAGTCCGTAGTTTATAATGTGTAAATGCATTTCTATCTATATTTAAAGGGTAAGTAGGGTGATTAGTCCGTTGTTTGTACGACATAACCTCTAAAACTTTAAACAGGAATATCTTTAATTCTGGCGTAGCCAGAGCAAGCTCATTTTTACTCGTTTCCGCTCGACTCTTTGTTGGTGTTTCGTTGGTGTTTGTGGAAACACACACGTAAGCAGTTTTCTATTGCGAGGTAGGTAAAAGAAGTCATTAAATGGGTCCGCTCAGCTTGCGACCGACACCGGGCTTTAACATTCTGAAAACGTCCGTAGTTTATTTTGTATTTCTATAGTTCTTTTTCGATTAGTCCATTGTTAATACAACATAACCTCTAAAACTTTAAACAGGAATATATTTAATTCTGGCGTACCTATAAAAATATAACTGAAGACAAAACTGTTCAGGAATTCAAACTCTATACAAATATATTTTTTCCATAGGCTGACGCAAAAAAAAAATGTCAACAAAAATTTGTTCGAGCGTTTGCCACTATTCTTTAATAAAAAGTCTATAAAAACTTTCGAAATGGACCTTTTGTGGATAGTAAAATAAAGCAAAAAGTACCGACCTGTCACACGAGTAATATAGTGAGGTCGTCGATAACCGAGCCAATAAAAATCTTTCGCTGACTAGGTACTGACAATGTGGCACTTTCCCCGAATATTCGGCATTCCAGTGTTAAGGCTTAGGTTTTTGGATTCACCCTTTCCTTTCGGTTCATGGAGTCAGGTCAGGAGTTAGCGGGGCATAGCTATAATAGCAAGCGGTTGCGGCAAAGCACAGATGCAAACATTGGTATCGCCGAGCGCGGTCGGGCGTCGGAAGCATTTTGATAAAACGTTGCACAATTTCCGTTTGCTGCGGTATCGCTCCACCACCGTTGATTACAAAATAGGCTTTAATAAACTAGGATATGACTAGTGTGTTGACGATTCATTTCGACAGAATTTACTTATCAAAATAAAGAGAGAATTCCTATTCGACGAAAGGTCAATACGTTTGTAAAGTTCGGGTGTCACTGGAATTATGTGGAATTCAAAACTGGCTGGGTTCTAGGATTAATGGATGGATTTGTTCAGATCAATTTCGTCATATTAAATTCTAAATGTGATAGGAACATGATATTATAATGAGATTTCCGAACGTCAACAGCCTTCTTAAAGGAAACAAGACTACCTAGTACTAATAAGTCAAATTCCTTCGCGAACGACACCAAGTATGAATGGTATTTTCTAATAAAAACTTCAATAAAATATACAACACGACGGGTATTAGCGCCGCGAAATTCCTCGCCACGTAAATAATAACATAAAGATTTTCCAATACATGTCCCAATAAGAGCCGCTACTGCCGACGTCACCCTCCACGCATTAGCTAACTGTCGTCGATACACCCGTGTCTCCCCGGGAAGTTGCCTGTAAAGATAATCATAATTCACCAAAGTTGTATTCTTTATCTTTATTCTCCCTTGATTCTTAACTCATAAGTTTAAACACCAGCCCCGGCTGATATTTTAAACATTGTTAACATTTTTGCTTTAGGAAGAAATAAAGGAATGTTAAACTTTCTTAATAAATATCAAACTCGTATTTAGGTACTTTTTATATTAGCGATAATAAATACAAAGAAATTCCTTCTACAAAGGAAAATGTTACAATAAGTAGAAGATAAAATATGATTAGTAGCACGAGAAGTTGTTTTAAAGTAAACTCGGTCTCGCTGAAGATATGAAAGGAGGGAAATAATAAAAAAAGGTTCCGACAAACGAGAGAACAATAATTTAGTCGGTCGTGTTGGAGAACAAATACAGTGTCAACAGATAATAAAGGGCGAGCTGGCCGGTACCCGCCGCGAACCCAATAACACAGAGCCGCCGATCGTATAAGAGCCTATATACTGCGGACCTGTATAAGGAAAGGATGTCGCCGCCGTACTTATTGCTCCAAACTTGGGATTGACCAGATTTGAGCCGAATGCGTTCATATGAAATATCGAAAGCCAAAATATGGGTAAACAAGCCCGTTTATTGAAAATAATATTGAGATATTTTATCGCAGACCGCTACAAAAACTAAATAAAACGGGATGGTAGACCGTAATGGTTAATCAACTGTGAAAATCGGCGCTCTTAACAGCTGTATTCAAGGACTCAGGAATTTGTCTTAGTTGCCGACTAGCTAACGGTTTGGTACATACTTGAATCCCTTTCGGAGATTCTCTGAATTCCACGGTAACCTCACTCAAATCAACTCATTATTTCCTAACATAGTTTTGGTAGCAGAGATGCCTATATTTTCTTTTTATGTAATATAAAATTGAGACTGCCTCTCAAAACATAATAATTCGAAGATATTAAAAATGTACACGTGTCGACGCTCAAACAAGGAAAAATGGATGAAGTACAAACGTTTATAGGATCACTAGTCTAGTCGTTTGTTCCCACACACGAACATTATTTACTTTGCGTTTACCGAATAACCATATTTGAATGTGAAATAACGTCGATTCCGCACAGAGAATAAAAATAACTTGAGATGAAAATTTGGTAAATCTCATTGATGCTGTCTGCGAGGATATCACTAGAACTCGCCGTGATGTCGTGACGCCGAGCACAAACAAATAATATAGTGGAATTCTTAAAACATCTCGCACGAAAAACAAAAGATTTAATGGAAATACTGACAGCTCTATATACTTAGGTATTATTCTTTGCCATTTTCAGAGATTACACTCATTATTTTTGTTACATACATTACGTTTATCTGACAACGAATAAGGTTTTAAATTAAGATGATTAAGTTGGCTTAAGAAGTTTTAAACGTTATTACTTTGGAAACCCATTTTCAACAAATATTTGTGTTGTAACGTAACAAAGACCTGGCAACAATTAATTAAGAACGAATAAGAGTCTTAATTTGATAAAGATAGCGATTATTTCTGTATGTCCATGATATAGCTCTCTTCCTTAATAGTGAGGGGTTGTATTAGTGAAACATTTCCAAACAATTATCCTCTCCTATTCCTAAACGTGTAATTTATTGTTGGTGATGAACATCATTATTATTGTCTATTATCACTGTAGTACTCATTACGTAGGTAATAATGTCAAGGACATTAAGTTTTCCTTAACATCTATGCGTCATATATATAAGGTCCCATTAAAATAGGTGGACAAAATTTTAGGAATCATTCAGACCACCAAAATAAGGACATATGGTAAAAGAAAATAAAACAGGTAGCGAAATACACTAAAAGTGTTAGTTACCCAATATTTTACGTACAAAAAACTCACTTGAATCAGTGTTTTTTTTACTTGGATATGTTTGGTTAGACGTACTGAACGCTGTGTTAAAATTTGTCCACCTATTTAAATGGGACCTTATATAAATTAAATACTGCCTCGGTGGTCTAGTGGTCACCAGCGCGACAGTAGAGCATGTGGTACTAGGTTCGCAGGTTGGAAAAAGCATTATTGGGTTTTCCATCAGGAACTTGCCAGTACCAGCCACAGACTTTGGGTTTCCGCCCGGTTGATGGCAATAGGCTCGCCCCTTATTAAATTGGACTTAAACATATCTGTCGAAATGTGGGTATACTAATGGGTAAGGTACACCTCTGCCCGGTATTACAGACGCGAGACGTGATGTTACTTATGTTTTAAATTTAAATTCATTAAGAAAAAAAAAACATTTAAAAATTAAGTCCCTACGGAAAATAATTAAGTTATGATGAAATATATTTCATCAAATATGTCAAGATCGGTCGGGTACCATGTCTAAATATTCAAGGATTCCTTAATCAAGTTTAACCGAAATATTGAACTGACAGATAAATGAAACGAGGGTTCTCTTAAAGACAACGGGTTCGATCTGCAATCGATATTGGGCACGAATGCTCAACCCTTTAGCCCAATAAGACCCTGGCTTTGGAGCAGGCTATTAACAGCCGATATTATCGGTACAATAATCATTTCTCCGGTATTGTTTCGATTATCCCGTGCTTAACAAAATTTAAATTAAGAACATCAGCGAACGTTCTGATTGGTTGTATTGATTTTGTTTTAGGGGTTTGAAAATAAATAAGTCTAGACGAAGCCTTAGGTATGCCTACTATGTGAAGGTAGCTCAAGGTCATGTTATTTAATCTACGAACAAAAACAAATGACTGAACATTTTTCGAACAATCTATACTAATATTATAAAGCTGAAGAGTTTGTTTGTTTGTTTGTTTGTTTGTTTGAACGCGATAAACTCTGAAACTACTGGTTGGATTGGAAAAATTCTTTTTGTGTTGGATAGTCCATTTATCGAGGAAGGTTATAGGCTATATAACATCACGCTACTACCAATAGGAGCGGAGCATAATTGAGAAATGTTGCAAAAATGGGAAAAAAAAATTCTTTTCTGAGAGCTTCCGTTGCGTGCGCTGCGAAAACGGTTTAAGTTACGAGAAAATCATGTATGAAGTAATTATTCCTCTTTAAAAGTTCTAAAAAAAAGTCGGCGACAGCATATGTCTATCTTTTAAGATTGACTCACTGTAACCATTTTTCACTATTAAAATGTTAGGTTAAAAATAATTATTTTTTGCGAAGCTTATTTAACCCATATGGTATTAATCTATATCTAAATAAATGTGTTTGTTAGAACGGAAATTTAACATAGAATATTAATTGTGCCCTTTGCTCTATATAGTTTAAACAAATATCTTAGAAGATATCGCAATATAAAAATATCCGCGCGGCAAAATAATTCGCGCGTCGCAATCGCAATGTAGGTAGGGCCCGGGGGATTCAAATTCAAAATATTTACTGCATCATTAGGTTTACAAGTACAGAGTGTTATAGTATATTTTTAACAGTAAGAGATACCTATAGTAATTCACACTTTAATATAATCTAAGCTAATCTAAACCATATAAACTATTTTAATAAAGAGTAGGAAAGATAAGATTTTTTGTTTGTTACGATTTAGCTTAATTTATGTCGGATAGTCGATATATCGAGAAAGGTTATAGCTATATTTATGTGACGCAGACAAAGTTGCGCGGGTCAGCTAGTTATAATATAATAATAAACCATTTATTTCCAACAACCTTAAATAACAATTATACTTAGAATATAGTGTTTTATATAAATTTTATGCATTTTTTTTTTAAATACTAATTTTAGTTATTTGATGTTGGAACCCCAAACTGGGTATAGGCCTCCTCCAGTTTTCGAACAATTAACAAGAGTAAAGTTACTGGGCCGGTCACTGAAAGTTGTTTTAATTTACTTGAGAAATCGCTTTAAAAAAAGCAGTGAACTGGATCTATCTTTTTTCCATTCATTGGTTTTATGAATTGAACGCACATTGGAAACGGATTTGATTGTGCTATATGAAATCAAAACGCGGACAAGTATTAATGTTTTTGTTCTAGCTACATTTGTATGGTTGGTTGTTACGCAGTTAGTAACAGTTTTACCTCGAATGTGTATCACATGGCCCGGTTCAAGTGCCGCTCCAATATTTGGGATGCACTTGGTCCATTGGCGGACCAACGGACCAAACATTTCGATAAATGGAATTCGGTTATACCTTTACCGGTTCCGTTTAGTACCGTTAATTGTTAACATTCGCTAATTGTATTTTGTTATTTGATTTATAGAACATAACATAGCTTCACGCCTGTAATTCGCAAAGGGTTAGACAGAGGTGTACCTAATAGTATACCCACATTTCGCCAGTTATGTTTAGGTTCCATGAAATAGGCGGCGAACCTATTACCATCAACCGGGCAAAGTGTCTGCTACTGAGAAGCTCAATAACACTTTGTGCGACCCCGGAATAGAACCCCAGACCTCATGCTCTGCGATCGCGATTAGGACTACTAGACAATCGAGAACTAAAGTAGTCTATTTCATATTTCTAGAAAGGTAGGTAGGTATATAATTCTCCCTCTTCATAAAAAAAAATCTAAATTCAGCCAATGATTATAAAAGGTACCTGGGTAATAATTTACCGTTTGCATTATTGTAATGGTTTAATTCAAACGATAAGCAGAAATCATGAATAAGAGTAAAATCTTCATATTCATTACCATGGTTCCCTATTTTGTATGGAACTGGAGATAATGAGAATCAGCTTAAGAATCTTAATTTATGATAAGACTCGGTGAAAAATCATCCTTTCATGACTACCAAAAGGTACCTTTGCATTTTGAACGTGAAAACTTTGGGAATTATGTAAATTATCAACAATCTAAAGAAGTACCTGCCGTATTGCTTTATATGGGGTTCTTATCATTGTGTAAATTATACAGGGAGGAATAAACTTCGACTAAAATGGTTCTGATTTTTTTTTCTATGTGGGCATCAGTATCATGTAGAGTCGAACAAGCTAATAAATATACAAGCAGAAATCTTGATAATTCTAGTATACTGAATACTGAAAATATTGATTGCAGTTTAATTTTCTATAGTGTTTCGCATTAGGCAACTGATGTCGAACGCTGTATTGTTGACATCAGTCTCTAAATGTATCTGTATAATCTTAAAAGTAATCGCTGTATACTTATTCGCTTGTTCGACTGTTCCTACTCAATACGTGGTAACCGTGGTATTACAAGAAAGAAGAAAAGACAAAATAAATGAATAAGAAGCAAAAGTACCGTTTTAGTATTTATTATTTTAGTGTTATGTATTAATTCTATATCACTAGACTCTAAAGATTTTTACTAAACAAAAATCACTTATATTATTGTAATTTGAATAAGATTAGTCAAAACTTAAGAAATGACAACTAAAATTTTGTAAACTTATTCAAAAACTTTGCGGTATATCTAAAAGTCTGTGTTTAATATATAAAACTGAAGTACAGCTTAGTTTGAAGTCGCTCAGACTGATACTCTTCGTATTTAGTTTGTTGAATCTTATTTTAGTTGCAATCCACTTATTTGAAAGTCAATGATAAAAAGTTTCAATTGACTCGAAGGTAGCTGAACGGACCGTCTCTTAAGCGTGCCGGTGACAGATCAATACTTCTTTTGTAAACTTCCAAAAGGGATTTAGTACTAAGTTAAACCTAAATTTAAGAGAATCGCCGGTAATGAGCAAAGTTTTTGGCCACAATGAATGTAATTAATCGTAAATTTAATTTTTAACTTTATCCTCTTTGGTGATAGTGCTTGTCTTTGGTCATATTCGAGCAGTGTGTATTTGAAAAAAAAAACAAAACTGATCAGTAATGAGTACACGGTTTAGGGACTGATTTTTTATAGCAGTTCTTCAGTTAACAAATAAGGACGGCCACTTTTAACATTTTTTGTGAAAAAATCCTTCTTCCAGGGTAATATTTTACGGGAGATGATTTTAGAGAAAGAAAGAGATGTTCAGGTTACGGAATTTTATAAAAAAATGGTTGGTATTCCATAAAATTTATCTATTTTATAGACTAACATGTTTGTGAACTAAAATATTCAAGTTTGAATAGTTCTAGATTCCTAGAAATCTCTTCAAATTCAGTCAGTAATTCCACTATCTAACCCCATGTTGGTTAATTAATTGAGATGCTTGTAATCACGTCTGACAACATAAGATTAAACTGGAATGACATTAGAGGTCAGACTTTTGACGTTTGATGTTTGAACACGGTGGCGATAACGAAATAGAACCATAATTGGTAGGTGGGAACCATATTAAGCTGTTTGTGAGTTCAAATGTTTGTAAACACATCTACGATACAGGAGAATTCCTAGTGAGGGGCTACGTTTTTTAAAAAACCAGAAAGAAACATTATTTATTTATTCACCACTTATTATAGCAATATTACAGACCAAACATCCAATACGATGCTATAAGACACAAAAAAAGAACAATCTAAAAAAGTAATATTAAATTAAACTATCGCCATATCCGTAAAACATGATGCAATAAAACAAATCTATTGCTTTAAATCTTGTATTCAGCCAGAAACAGGTCGAAAACAATAAGAAAGGCAATTTAGGAAGGGATTAGTTTAAAGATCTGTATTGATAACGGAGACCAATCCAGGCTCTCATTGTTTATTACTAAACTAACAGTTGCCCGCGACATTCGTCCGCGTGAAATTATTATAAAAGTCCTTCCCAATATTTGAATCGGATGTTGTTTACAATTTAATTTTTTTGCACGAAACACTAAACATTTTTCTAAAATTAAATTGGTTACTCCTATTATGTCAGTGGAAGCTAACAAAAAGACAGCTGTCTGTCTGTTTGTTCCTACTGAGCCTAGAAAACTAAAGAAATACATAATAATAAATAACTAGTTACTTAATATATTTTCATAATAGTTTCTCATGTTAGCAGCCAACCAAAGTGCTTATAAGATTTGGCTACAGATTACATTGAACCGGTTTAGATTCCGGAGGTTAACTGATACAATACAAACATGCAAAACATTAATTACTGAACGACCAGACGGCGTACGGCTCAACACAGATGCATTTCAAGCAAATACCTTGAATGTTGGTCGCTCAGTCAACCTTTACATAGGCTATAGATATATTTATGGCTCGTTGATCAGCTATCGCATACACGACTGCTGAGGTCCTGGGTTTCGTGTCTCAGGTCGGGCAAAGTGTTATTGGGTTTTTACATCTCGAATTTCTCAGTAGGAGCAATGGTAATAGGCTCGTCCCCTATTATAGGATTGGACTCTAAAAAAATTAAGTTTGTTTTATTAAGTTTGTTTTATATTGCGTGCACTTGTGGCATGTGCCAAAGTATATATGTACTTATTTTCTTTTCTTTCTTTGTTATAACTGGATGTTCTATTAGGATGTTCTATTAGGTACACCTCTGCCTAACCCTTCGGGGATTACAGGCGTGGTGATATTATGTAGGTTTCATGCTTCGTACGGTGCGAGGATTCACGAATGTGAAAGCTATTGTAGCATTGTACAATGCATTGGTGAGGAGCCAGTTAGAATGTAATGCAGTCATCTGGGCTCCGCATGAAACTAAATATAGTCTCATGCTGGAGAGAGTACAAAATAAATTTATACGATATTTGTATAAACGGTATTATGGTGTATATCCCTTTTACCCGTTAATGTATCCCACCTTATTTATTTTAGGTATGGTAGGATATAATGAGCTTAGGGTTAGGAGGGACCTTGCACTCGCCTCATATATATTTAAATTATTGAGAGGAAAGGTGCATAATGCTGTTATTCTAAGCCAAGTGAGTCTGTGTGTTCCGGACAGGTACGTGTGGAGACGACGACAACCACGACTGCTAGTGGAACCGCGTTCTCGGACCAACCTTTTACGGGAGGCGCCGCTGACGCGTGCACTCCGAACGCTCAACCTCATAGCGAGCGACACTGACTTATTCTGTTGTTCTCTGAGTGAATTCACAAGGAATGCTCTATTTGTTATTAGTTATAGGTATTAGTTATAAGTTAGAATTAAGTAATTAAGGCGCATTTATCGCATTGGGGGTTACCCTGTAATGGTAGATGTAAGTTGATAAATAAATAAATAAATAAAAAAAATAAATAAATAAATAAATGTGTGTTTAGTTATCAAGAATAAAAACATGTAAGGTTTGTATTATGTACCTACCTAAAGGTAGGATGTAAGTTTAGATATTATCAGATTTCGTAGAAAGGGGTTTCGGGAAGGTATGAAAATCGCTATCGGGTTATTTTTAGATTACAGTACCTACGGGTAGAAGGTTTTGTCGGAAGTACACAGATTAACGTGAAATGTGAAAAGAACTGACACCCTAGGATGAGTGCGCTTCGTAAACGCAACGTATATGCGGCGATTTTTGAATCTTAAATACAGTTCGGTTCAGATTTTTTTTTTGTTACAAGCACAATCAGGATAATCCGTTGATATGAACACATTCTTTAAATCATGATAATAATGTATGTGAATTAAAAATAATCGTATTTACAATCGATGTATTTACATTACGTTTACATCGCGCGCTCATGGTAGGTCCTCTGGAATGGCAAAGGAACAAGAAGATAGAAGAAGGTTTATTATACAACAAACACAATTAAAATAAAGGAACAATTCATTTATACTACCAGCAAAACCAATTCTACACACTCGCGCACCGTACTTACAACATACGCGCACATGAAATCGAGCATGCCAACTCAAACATCGGTTACAAAGTCAACCAAGAATACGGATACTGTGATTTATTTAATCCAAGTTATTCACTTCGTTTATTAAGCAGAGTCGAGATTAATACTGAGAGCTTAACGTAAGACGTGAACTCGCCACCCCCGCCTCCCCCCCGCGGCCCTCGAGACCCCGGCACCCCGCGTGACGCCGACAGATAAGCTAATTACTTATTGTGATTTAGCAACCGGTTCTCGGCAAATTTTTCATCAAATTTTCAGAGAGCAATTCTGAATAATAAGTAGACGTCGTCCACCACAATGGCAGCAATTAACCGGACAATTTAACTTTTTAATTGCGAATTAAGAAACTGGGGAGTGCAAAGGTTGAACACGGCCCGTGAAATTAATTGTCAAGAAAGGTTTTACTGTCCGGCGGACCATTTTACATAATATGTTCACACATTGCGCTACGAAGCGAAACTGGATGAGAAACTAAAAAAAATCCCTTATTCCCATAATCTACGGTCTGCTATTAAATAGACAAAGTACAAGAAATTTATTTAATATATATTTCCAAGGTTGCTTAACACCGCAGTTTTAAAACTTGTACTGTGTAGTTTTTTATCGGGCTCTTTGTTTTCACCCATAATCCTAGTTTTTCTTAGTGTCCGTAGCAAGCAGAGGGAAACTTTCCGAAACTTGAATTCATAAAGAAAGTTTAAAGTTTGAACAGAGTTAAATAAAAACAGAAAAGCTTCATTGTGTAGTCAAAGCGCAGGCGGCATTACCTAATTGTGTACGTTATCTACGTAACTTGTGTCTGCCCGGGAAACAGTGTGTTAATATGAAAGCGATTTTAGCTTTGCGTTAATCGGAATTCGGGAATGAGCATAGACAATGTAAACATGACAATAGGAGCAGGAGTAAGGGGCTGCCGGCTGGTTGGCACTCGTATCGGTGGCGTGGCACTCGTGAGATAACACAACGCGCCGTCTTTGTGGACGGATGTAAAATTATTAAGCAACGGAATGCCGTAAATGGGGTTTGCCTCTGTAATATCAAGGGTTAGAGGCGACTCGCTCCTAACATGGGGTTTTGTACGATTAAGTTTATCGAATTCCGGGCGAAGGTACCTAATTATGTTTCATGATATCGCTGGCCAGCTACATTGTCTGGCCTCAATATTTTTTCCTTATCCACCAAAAATTATAATGTATTTTAACGGCGCCGTGCGATGGTTTCCCCTCGCTCACTTTTAGCTCAGACACATTTTTTCGTGCATATTTCAAGCGGGATTAAATTGTTTTAAACTTTGTCGGACAGTCTGTCGAATGCGAGAAGGCTGGAATCGATTGACAGCCGGATGATTCTGTCGTTATGAAACCTCACAGATATTGAGAGTCGATCGTTCTAAAAATGGCGTCCGTGTCAAAATGGCAACGAGAATAAAGCAGCCACAAAGTAAACACCATTCAATTTTATTACGGAGAACAGTCTCCTTTGAAAATCCCTCGGTAGCAATCCCGTAAATCTCTATTTGTCGCAACTAAAACAGGTCACGGCGGAAGGCTATTACGTTCCCTAAATGCTGCCGAACTCCCCGTAGAGCGCTCTAATCCACTCCGAACGGGCTGGTGTCAAACGCAGGCCAGGGTTGTTTGTATTGTTTATTGTCGCGACGCTCGTTCGTACGGCAAAGATGCCGCCGCCGTCGCCGGCACGGGAGAGCATGTTTCAATTGATGGAGCCGAACAGTCCCCGGAGTAAACTATTATATTCCTGCCCACGAACGATACTTATCCTCACTTAATGTCGCTTTTCCTTACTTTGAAATCTCAGAGAGCTTTATAGTATTTCGAATGTGGAACAAAACCTTGAGTGTTTATCTAAATACTTACTATAGAACTCGATTTATTTCGACTATTGTTAGGTAATTCTGTATTCAATGTTAGCATCCTATTCGAAACCAAAATACCAAGTAAGAAACCTCACGTCTCTCTAATAAAAGTGAAAGGTTTTATCAATCGGGCGCTATTAGACGAGTGCGTAGCCACATCTACATCTGTACGAACCGCCTCGTCAGTCGGCCGGTTTTTATGCGACAGTTCGGCGTTCGGGTGTGGATGAATAAAAAGCACTGAAGAGCCAGCAGAATGGAACAAAACACTTGAAACAATATCGCGACAGAGCGGCAATCATTCCTGTTTTATCTCAGTTTGTGCACGCTGCGCCGCGGAAACTGCTCTAATAAAAAACTACCATGTGTTTCTACGTATATACCTATACGTAGTGTGCACGGTACACACGTATAGGTTACTGCAGTGCACCTGCGTTGTTCCTTGCAGATATGAAGTAAAAAATATTACGCTTTCGTTTTTTGTTCGGGTTTTTGAAATACCAATTCTATTTTAATAAAACAATACGTGGTCGATTCTAGGTTTAACAAATACGTTTTCATTCTGAGCGTGAAACAAAATTTCTATATTTCACGATAGTGTAACGACTTTATTTATTTTTATATCCTTCTCATGTGTTTATTTTCGAAAGCCAATTGAATAGAAACTGAAAAATATCGAACATTCGGTATTTTAATTCACGCATCCCTCACAGGAGTAGGTAAATATTTGGACGCTTATTTAGATTTATTCCGGTAGTTAGTTTGTTTTGGCGTCATATTTTTAAACTACTATGTGTAAAAGTATTTTTTTTTTATTCACGTTACTTGTTTGCTTTTGAACCTATAACATAAACTCGTTGCGTAACATAAAAATATCAAGCGATTGTTATGAATATAACAAAACGATAAAATAGGTCAAGAGTGCACTATTTGTAACAGTAACAGGCCAGGCCAGGCCATCTTCTGCCGCCAACACAATAAACTTTTTGCCCCAGTTACAAACTTGAATCAGGCCATTAGATACCACACACTCGACGATTATAACGATCGCCACCACAGTGGAAATTATATTAAAAAGCCTAGGCACATGAACGTATGAAAAAATAAATCAGACTTTATTTAATGCCATTCTTTTGACCGTAAAGTCGTGGTCCGACTGAAAGCGACGACGGGTTACCTTTGAGACTCGGGTTCAAGTTAGTTTACTTACAAACTTTTTCACGGTCAAGTGTGCTATATAAGCTATGTTTACAACTTCGCTAAGTAGAGACCCAAGTCTTGGTTGGGGCTTAAAGTGTTGGCAAGAAATTGGGCAGATGGAACTTAATGAAATATTATGACGTAACTATTTCATTTATGATGTTAGGGAATATGGGACTTTATTAAGTTAAGAAGATGTATTGCTCGGTCAAAAGCAAACTTCAAACAGTTTGAAACTGAGTTGCCATCCATTGGATACCAACCATTCTATAAAAGTCGGTTACAAATAAAAGACGTGAAGTGACGTTACGCGCAGATTCATTCTCAGTGCTTGGCCAGACTGGCAGCGCGGCGCGGGGAGCGGCGCGGGTGCGGGAACGCGCGCGATTTGCCTGTCCGCACTGAACCGCGATTTCGTTCCGAGCGTTGTCGCGTTCAACTGTTCGTCCAGTGTTTAGTTTGTCAAAATATAATATGTATGACGAAGACTTGTTTTTATTGGAAAATTCTTACTTTAAATGGCAAATGCTAAAAGTGAAAAATGGAGTTAATAAAATTAATTTAACCAGAGAAAATGAAGGAGAATTTTACACACTGTATGAAAGATTGCGAGAGCAACCTCGAAAGTTTTTTGAATATAATACAAGAATGTCAATGGATACGTTTGACTACATATTTCAAAATAATATAGAAAATTATATTATAAAAAAAAATAACAACTTTCGCCGAAGCATTCCACTTATTGAAAAGTTATTCATTCGAGATTACATCATTTCAAAATTGCACACGGGTTGTGCATCTCTGACTCGCTGTGACGTCACACTCAGCGCAGAGTATGAGCATTAGGTCCGATCTCTGTGGTATGAGTGCAAAATCCAAAAAAGATTTTTTTTGGTAAAAATTTTAAAATTCGGTTATTTTAATTAATTGGATACTTCTATAAATAATTGAATTAATTTCTTAAGCTTTAACTTATAAAAGTTAAAGCTAAATATATAAATCCAATTTATTTGGTTATCTGGCGCAGACTAAAGTTTGAGATACGCCGCTCCCGCGCGATTTATCGCTTGCCGCCCCGCGCACTCACTGCGACCACTTGTATGAACGAGCTATGGCACGAGTTGCCCGCGCGCTCCCCGCGGAAAGTAGCCCGCGCCGCTTCCCGCGCCCGCGTGCCCACTACGGACACTCAAAGGAAGTTCCATACGTTTAAGTTTGTCGCGCCGCGCCCGCCCCGCGCCCGCGTTTGCAGTCTGGCCAAGCACTCATTGTAACGCACTTCGCATTCACGGCTTTGAATCCTGTTCTCTCGAAAAGGAAAAATAAATATCCTTTATACTCATTTGATTTCTCTTTTTTGTTCCAGATTTACCGAGCGTAGCTGAAATGAAACCACAATAACATTGTAATTTTACGAGACAATAAATAACTGTTTTAAATATACTCAACGTAGGATAAATAATGTTCTTATTATATGTATTATTATTGGAATGTTGAGACACAATATACCTCAGAAGGAGGGTTGGTATGACAATAACGCGATGTGAAGCACGACCAAAGAGCTTATTGATATCAAATGTCTTTTGACGCCATGACGGCGGAATCATCACGGCGCTCAAGATCCGTTTCCATGGAAACCGGAGGCCTGCCACTGGTTTCGACGTTTGCGCTCCTCACTATTGTTGCAGGTAAGCTAAGCTAGTGATGTCCTTCCTTAAACCTCATACCACTAACGAATGACGTCATTGACTTGATCTTACAAAATCACGTGGGTGAGCATACTCTCCAGTAGGTCCTTTCATTATTTCGGTTATAGGGGAATATGTGTGACCAAATCACCAAACATTTAACAAATATTAAAAAAAGGAAACATTTAAAACTTATGAAGCTTGAATTATCAAATTCAGATTTCCTAGTTTGGCCAAAAGACACAAGGTTTGAGAGAGAGAGACAGAAACCTCGCATTTGACTGTTTCACGAAGCTATTCCCTTTATGTTCGCCTCTGACTTTAATTAGTAATAAACATTGTTAAACTTCAAGGCGGAGAGTTAACGCCCATTTTGAATAAAATTACCTTAATGTGCCTAACGAACCTTGTTCCAATGTAGAATATTATGCCTATTACATTGTAGGACCGAATAATATTACGTATTGGTAGGGACTGGTGTGTCCTGGACCTGAATTTGAGATCGATGTTGAGGACGGAAATAAGTAGTAAATTAGGTACCAAGGGAGGATAAAGCTGTGTTTTACGTCACGGGTTCTATTTTCAATCCAGAACACAGTGAGACAAAAAGCTTAGGGCGAGTCAAACAATTAATTGATTATTTAATCATTTGGGACTTGACCATTCGCAGTAATCAATTGTTTAACCCATTTAATTAATTCACATTGGTGTATCTTTTTGTTTTCTTTTTTAACCTTTGTTTATATTAAGGAGTTTTATCAAGATACTTAATGTTTTATGATATCCCCCCCCCTAACAGATAAATACAACAACTTAAAATTAAACAATGTGTAATACACAGTTATTATTATAATTTGACCTCTTAATTAATAATTATACAATTTTAAGTTGTGTATTTTTTATTGTTACGGTGGCAACTAAAACCTACGAAGTACGAACGAAAAAATACTTTTTCAACACACTTGCTCATAAAGTGGCTATAATTTCACCGCAATTAGGCACGTAATGACACCTATAATCAAACTGTGACTTTTTCATTGCTATTATTCACTAGTGAGTTATAGGGTTTTTTTTTTTAAATTTTATTGGTTGAGTTGCTATGTTCTTAAAAAAGTTTCGATACAAAAAAGATCGTGTTCAATAGTAAAAATAAATTAATGTACCTAGTGCTTCCCCATTTCATGCAACTTAGAATTTAAATAGATAATTTCAACTTATACTTTTTTAATAAATGAATATTTCACTCAAATAATATAACTTTTGTTTTCTCTGTAATAAAGAAAAAAAATCCCCATTTTGTCCGTGGTTAAAACTCTATCCGCGAAAAGTCAAAAATAAAAAAACCACATTCTTTTAGTCTATGGCCGATCGTCATTGTTACAGTAGTGGCGCCACTGGTCAAGAAAAAATTCATCGCTACGTCAAACTTAGTACATTTATTTTCCGTGTTTTCCCGCCTGCATAGATAACTTGGTAGAACTGTAGATGCGCGCGCATTAATTTTTCCCGCTATTGTGAAAAAAAAAAAAACAGAACTTGTTTTAACTGTTGAAGTGGGTAGAACTGTAGATGCGCGCGCATTAATTTTTTCCGCTATTGTGAAAAAAAAAAACAGAACGTGTTTTAACTGTTGAACTTGTTGAAGATGACTTTTTAGTATTATTTTCTTCACAAGTGTGTTGAAAAACGTCGTATGATACACGTGTGTATTGATGATTACCGTCCTCGGCTTTCTTAAGACCCTCACCTGACGGCTCGGGTCTCAATGGCGCCTCAGTGGTAATCACCAACGTTACACACTTGTACCATAATGTACTATTACCAAAGAGGTTTCTTTGGTCAACGATTTTTTTTTAAATTTAAGGTTCTTATTCAAATTCAAATCATATTATTAGCCAGCGGGTGTTAATGAAATAGGGTAGTTGACAAAAAGAATCTAATTAGTCCGTCACATAGATTACCAAAAAATATTCGACACGTATTTTTTCTTTTTGCACGTAAACCAAAAATGAAGACGATACAGTGCTTCGAAAACTCGTGTGACGTCACATCGCACTACATTTTTTACCACGTAGTGCCGTCAAAAGCCCCCACTCCTGATCTTTGACGCATTATAAATTCGTCAATGTTTATTAATTTGAAAAAATAAAAAACACGTACTTATCCAATATTTTTCGATAATCTAACTGACGGTCTAAACGGAATCATATTTTTTTTACCCAGGACACATCCCTATTCAGTGCAATATTACGTAAAGCAAATTATTACTACCATAGTAGTCCATCCAACAAAGAGATTGTAGAGTGCGTGAGCAAGGCCCTAAGCAATTACTTCAGAAAATTGTTCAGGGTGCTTAGAGAGTTAACATACTAAAAGTCCTGACATCTAGGGGGTGAGGCGGAGTGGGGGGAGGGGGTTAAAGTTCCCATTTTTCAGTTTTTCGCTAATATCTTTTAAACGGTGCGTCATGGAGATAAAAAGTCTTCTACGCAATGAAAGCTTATAAAATTATGTACAACTTTTATCTTAAACACTTTTTCACATTCCTACCTATTTTCGAACTACACATTCCGGAAAAGTGAAAATTGAAAAAATCTGCTTGAATTGAACACTACCTTTTGTATACTACTTCCTTCACGTTATCTGGGGATAAAAAGTATCTTATATCTTAAATCAACTCCTAATAAATCAATTTACTAAATTTTATCCAAATCTGTACAGCCGTTAGGATATCAAAACTTTTATCTACACTTGTCTTAACACTTTTTCCAAATTTTCACCAGCGTACTGGTAATCACTGGTATCGGTACTTATTGAGGGAGGTCAGTCTTGCTGGTGCGCCATACCATTTGAGGAAGCACATCTTCCCAGCCTCTTCAACCTCACTGTGCGTGGAGGTGGGCTTGTAAAAGATCGCAGAATATTATTTTTTATATTATTTTTTAAGATTTAAGATACTTTTTATCTCCAAATAACGTGAAGGAAGTAGTATACAAAAGGTAGTGCTCAATTCAAGTAGTTTTTTTTTTTCAATTTTCACTTTTCCGGAATGTGTAGTTCGAAAATAGGTAAGAATGTGAAAAAGTGTATAAGATAAAAGTTGTACATAATTTTATAAGCTTTCATTGCGTAGAAGACTTCTTATCTCCATGACGCACCGTTTAAAAGATATTAGCGAAAAACTAAAAAATGGGAACTTTAACCCCCTCCCCCCACTCCGCCTCACCCCCTAGATGTCAGGACTTTTAGTATGTTAACTCTCTAAGCACCCTGAACAATTTTCTGAAGAAATCACTTAGGGCCTAACTCACGCACTCTACAACTCCTTAAGGGTGATTTATTGGGTGGACTATAGAGCTAAAGCATTGGTTTGTTGTGTATAACAGATAATTTGATATTTGCGAGGCGAGGTGTGAAAAATATTGAATCTCTTTCGGATAAGAACTGTCTACAGTAGGAAGCTTTTTAAAAGAGTGGAATTTTAATCCCATCATCAGTGAAATATATGCCAACATTCGTAGGTTTACTCCTGCGTTAATCTCCCTGAAAAAAAGCCTTGTAATTTACAAGCGAAGTTAACTAGCACATAGTTGCCAGTAATACATCTCTCAGTAACATTATTACAACTTGGTGGAGGTAAGTTTACAACTATTGGACAGCACTGAGCAACCGAACACACTAATGGAAAACCTGATGAAAAGCTTAATATCCTGTCGACCATCCCGTACCGCTTTGAAAACATTAATTTTCTCTACGTACTACAGTAAAGTAATGTTAAAACTGGTGTCCCAAAGTCGGGTCACTCCGAATATTTGCCAAATATTCTGGTTGTAAATTCGTCATGGTATTCTAGGAGTTGGAAATTTTGTGTCGAAGATTATTTTATTCAGTGAGTGAGTTTTGGATACACCTTTATTATTTGAGTTGGTTTTATAGAAATTGATAAATCATTATATTCGTAATTTGGTTACATTACGAGTGATGAGCGAGTGAGCGAGCGATAATGTTGACAGCCGTTTGAGGTTACACAGAAAATATAGTTTTCTTTTCTAGACTCACTTGTTTGTTAATTTGCAAGTAATAAGCATTATTGTAGGAAATTAAACTTAAAACCAACTAACACAACCAAAAGAGCACTAAAATAAATAGGAAAGTTTTGGTAACTAGGACTCGTGTAGCAAATGTTTGAATTTTGCAGTTCGAATTCAGCAAGCTCTTGGAATTTTGTATTGTCATCGATTCTGTACAAAAATGCAAATGTGCAGTTACTGAAATTGAAAATGAACTCAACATTACAAAGGTTGAAAATGAAACAAGCTAAAAAGCCGCAACATGTAAATTACGTCAGCATGTAAGAACAACATGTCAAGTCACAATCCCATGCACGGTTTACTTTGTTTCTTTCTGTACGTGTTTGTTCAGGACGTGAGTTAAAACTAGACCGCACTTCACGTGATGTAGCAAATTGTTGCACTTTAACGAGTGTCTACAGTGGCGGGCTGCAGTTTAGAAGCAATACCGCCCCAGATTCCCTCACGTACCGCGACGCGCCTCCGACGCGCCAGACGTAAGGAACCCGCACTCAACGCTGCCCTACCGGATTCCAAGTTTAATTGAAAACGCTTTATATAACCTTTTCTTTTAATTGTTTAAGCTTTCACTTCATCCCTACCCGCGCTCTGTGAAATGTTTAATTATAGTTCCTAATGAAAACTCCACAATTTAAATAAACACGTACAATATAAATAATGATGTTTGTGTGCAATGCGAACGATATGCGTTAAACCCACATCGGATTACAGCTAATCATTGGATTAATTGTATGGAAATTAGTGATCGTACGCGTGGTGAATTTAACGCAATTCTATCAGAATGTAATTATAGACGTCGATGAGCGTGAAATACTGAATAATTGGAACACGTAATCGAATATGAGGACTCAGCCGGTGAAGTTCGCAATAATTGATATAATTATTGAATTTATTCATATCAGCTCATAAGTTATTTAAGCAAAATGTTGATTGGGAGCAGTTGTTCAGTATGTAGACCTTTTTTAAATTTTATTCCACGTTGTTAATGATATTTTTATGTGCTACAAAGCGTAGGTGATTTATGGCTGTAGATATAATTTTATCCATCGCTCGGGTGGTGGATATCAAGATAAAGGGGTCGTCGGTCGACAAAGTTGGCCGCGTAGCTAGCGGCTACTGGCCCCGAGTTATTAATTTTCATTTGACTCGGATAAAAGCCTTACTTATTGCTATTAAACGTCTTTGAGTAATTTGTTTTGCGACATTTTTGCGATATAAACCTTATGTGGATATTTCGTACTGAAAATTAAATACATTTCTGTCATATTTAAGCTTTACACGTTACTAATTGACGTGATCATAAGTGTCAGTTCATTCACTGAAATATTCCATTTAATATAAATGAAATATATTTATCGCTTTGTGTTTCAATTTCAACTTTAATTTTTGGCTTCAAAAAATATTTACTTTCATTTTAACTCGATAAAAGGATGATGTGTTGCCGGAGACGAGTGACGAATGTTCCGTATCGGGGTGTTATTAATTTTCATTTGACAGTTACGTCGCTTCACTCGGCACGGCAGCCTCGCGATGCGACGTGACAAAGGCCTTGCCTCTACTATAAACACTGCCTCGTTTTGTTCCATTATCGGCTCACTGTGGACTGTGATTCAGAGAATAGTGTAGCACTTGTAACTCGGCGGGAATAGGGTACGTTGGTAGTCTGTTATTCTGGTCTAGGATTCGCGGAAAAATGTGGGGGCAATCGGTTACTCGCGTCTGGTCGTCTGTTTTATTTACAAAAGAGGAATGAAAGAAAAACATCGGTATTTAAATTCTCAATCCGTTTTTAAAAAACCGGCGTAATTTAAACATCGTATGGGTGTGCTTACTAAGCGGGACTTTGGAGAAAAATAATTAATAATAACAACCATAATCAGCATAAAGTAGTCCACTTCTGGCTATAGGTCTCCTCAATCACACGCCATACAACTCGTTTTTTTTTTACTTTTAATGTCAACAAATAAGTTGTCAACAAAACTAACAGTCATGTTATAACTCGAATCCACAGATAAAATGATGGTGTAATTTAATCTTGTTGTGAGGTTGGAACTTCCAGAAAAGTGAGCAACTAATATAATTTAAGTACCTCCTAGATAAGAAGGGTATATAGCAGTCAATAATTTCACCACATACATAACTTAAATTCATAGCATAAAGTTTCACACTAGAATTCACAACGGCCAAGTTATGAAAGCGGCGAGATAGAAAATCTTAAGTAGTGAGCGAGTGAGCACACAACAAGCTAAGTTAGGAGAGTATTACTGAAGCTTCGGGTGAATCAGATCCATTCCCGTTTAATTTACAGGGGTCATATTACCAGCATTGAACCGGAAATCCATTACCCGGCCGTACGACGAAAATAATAATTTTAATTTTCTCTACTTCTTATCTTTTCGATACACTGCACCCTGAGTTAATGTTTCGTAGAAATAGGTCCGGAAAAATAATGTTTTGCACATAAATATTTGAGGTCATAACCTGGCGGTTTACCACCACCAATGACTGATTTCATTTGAATTAGTTAAGAAGTGAGTTATAAAAGTTTATTGACGTCTACGTGACACTTCATAATAAAAATTGTCACGTTTCTTGTAACGTTTGGACTAGCTCTACCTATCATAAACTAAACTCGCTATTTAACTGATTCTTATGTGAGTCAAACATAAAATTCGTCGTAAAAATTGGCAATACTTAATCCAGACTCCTGCCCTGTCTATTGCATTGCAGTCGACAATTTCTAGGAAGAACAGTCCACATTATTTCCTAACAGTGTTGTTCAAGATGTCCCCCTTTAACAGATACCCAACATCTCGATGATATTCTAACACTGTATTTTTTTAGTTCCTATCTTATTACTTATATTCATACTAGCTTTTGCCCGCGACTTCGTTCGCGTGGAATAGTGACTTCCGGCAGATTTTTGGTTTTACCCACATAGTTCCCTATTTCGCGAAAAAAAAAAAACTATCCTATGTCCTTTCTCAAGTTCCAAACTATGTCTGTACCAAATTTCACACAAATCGGTTCAGTAGTTTAGGCGTGAAGCAAAGACAGACAGACAGAGTTACTTTCGCATTTATAATATTAGTTAGGATTGTAAGCGCACATCGCATTGTTTTTATAACGAATTGTTTTTATAATATGTGGAAAATGTCGTTGGTTATACATTTACTCAGCCTATGGATGTAACTATTTATAATATTACAAACGGACGGGAAAACTAACGGTTACACAAGTAACCGTTTGTTTTCCCAAATAAATAAAATAAAATAAAAAATTACTCGATACCCTGTTCGTAAGGTTCTATTCGATTCCCTTCCCAAAATCGAGGAAACGAATAATGCGAATGTGGGTTGTACCGATAACTCGAACAATTGGTGACAAGTAAATGCTCCGCAGTGAATATTAAGGGGTCAGTAACGGTCAGTGTAAGCTGTGAATACTGGAAACTGTGCACCTACTGATAAACAGCCCCGGGACAGAACACTTCCATACATTTCTGTCGTAAGACGAACTATGTGCTGTTGTAACCTACTACTATCGACTAGTGACCTACTAACTTTTACCCGTGGCTTCGCTTTATGGTCGGAAATTATCATATTGACGAATGTTCTGTTTTTTTTTTGTATTATGGCCTTTTTTACACTCGGAGATAATCTAGCGTCGCATTAATGATGTTTGGTTATGAAAATTGTTATTTTTAGAATTAGATCAGTAGATCGCCCCTATCAGAATAACAGAGCTGTGACTTTTTTATGTTGAGATAGGGTGGGTGGTCTTTTGGCCTTCTACAGGACCTTTGAAATTTTGTTCTATTGCTTTTTTGATTGTCCTGTGAGAGAGGAGAGACTAATGAATACTTTTTATTTTCTTATTCTTTTTGTTTACACTCTTTCTTTAACTTACAATCTTTACCTTATAGAGCTTATAATATTATAGAGATTACCTTATAATGTTCCGAAAACAGAACATTTTATATTCCGTGCAGTCTGTTTATGTTAATTTTTTGAGCTTAAGCTTTGAACTGCTAACCTTACATTACAGTTTATAAAGCCCCAGGTATTTTCGCAAAACCGCAGTGTTTGTAGGGGCGCTAATATACTCGTAGGTACTTTCAATGCCCTAATGTACTACACGGTATTCGAAAGTAGAAACTAATTTCGTTAGAAACTAATAGGTATCTGTTTGTAAATCGATCAGATTACTATTTGGAAACAACTGTGTTTGTTTACTAATATAGGTACTAAAGTAATACTAAAATACCATTCATTAGATATCATCATCTGCCTAGCCATTTTCCAACAATGTTGGACTCGGATTCCAGTCTAACCGGATGCAGCTGGATACTAGAGCGACTGACTATCTGACCGCAAAAACCCGGTTAGTACTGTGTAATACGATACCCCTTAGTAAGACTGGTCGTCAGACTAAAATAACATTATTGCAAGGTAAAACTTCTTAAAACGAACTGTTTCAAGATCATACGAACTCAATTAGAACAATTGTTCTTAAGGTGAAACCTTCATATAACTTCCTTGAATGCCTTTTTTCATCAAATAGTCACTCAAGGAAGTTAAATGAACTGAGAGGGTTGTATTGGTGATTTCAATCAGTAAAGTCACATTTGTTACCATCGCGAATCCTATTTAATTTAGCATTAGTAGGTACAAACTGACACTGACCGGCAAATTGCAAAACACGTAAGAAAATTCGAATTTCACGGGCTACCCTGGAGGTTAAGCCTTTTTTTGTTTTGGTGGGTGGAAAATCATCAAATAACCCCCCCCCCCCGCTCTTGGGCAGACCGGAAGGGAGTGTCAGACTTCTACTGACTACAAAACCAACCCATGTTCCTTCTTCGCCCTTGTGCCGAGGCCGCGTTATGTGGAGGTTCAGCCTTAAATAGAATTTTCGTGTTTGAAAAGTCAAAGAACACGGTTTCAGTAATCCACATTAATAATAATCACTGTTTAAATACTTTTGTAGGTACATCACTAACCTTTTTATCATTTCATTTCTATTAAATATTGAGAAAGCTTTGACAAGCAAGTTTGTAGGACCTACTTGTTTTTATTACAGTTTTAATTATGATATGAGAATTAAAGTGAGCCAAATATTATTTTCCTAAGCCTAATATTGACCCACTGCTGGGTAAAAGCCTCCTCCATAGCCCGAACACAGCCCCGCAGCAAAACACGACGCCGACGTTACGTGTTTAGTTAAAATTTTTAGTTATGGTTTTACTGTTTTATAATATGTATTAGTTTGTTATTATTGTTTTAAATTATTGTTTGTATTTTATGTATGGGCCTTAGATGCCTGAAATAAAATGATTATTATTATTATTATAGCCTACCACTCTTCTCTATGTATGGTTTTCTGCGGCTAATCTCTCACAAACACTGCTAAGTTGTCTCGCCAGCGTTTGCTAGGACTCTCTCGGTGACTACGCCCGTCTTTTATTATACACTGCCGATGGCTCTGGTCCATCGGTCCTGGTGTATTCTACAGACATGGCCCGCCCAATCCCACTTCAACACAATATCGATATAAAGCGATTATGTTATTTTATTATATTCGCAAATTAAATATCTCCAAGAATATGACCAATTGAGAATTAATCAAATCTAGTGGAATGTTATCCTCACTAAATTAAACAAATCTGTCCAACAATTCGAAACTTGTTTATTAATAAATTACATTTTCAGTTTTCAATTAATTTGGCTTCTAAAATGTTTTTGTATTTACAAATATTAAATACATTATAGTGAGTGTTATAATGTGTTTAATAATACATTTTAGTGAGTGTACCAGTTTTATGTAATAATTACACCTGAATGGTCAATTTTTAATCAAATTGTAAACGTTTTATACGTTTTATTAGTTTCGAACCAAGTCCAAATGTGGAGTTGTGTTTTGATAGTCTTCTATACGTTCAACATCAACCATATCGTACCACAAATAAATATAATATGTATCTGTGTCGCAGAAAAGATAGGTATTACGCAACTAACCCATTAAAATTCTGGAATATGCTTCTTCTGTATCATGTGGTTGGTGCACAACCTGATGTCAAAGTTTTTGCCGCCCATGGGCTTCTGACTTGGCTTTACAAGATAATGATAACTATACTTGTAATGAGAGTAGGTTCAAAAGAATAGTGAGTAAGTAAGGTTCAAATTCATGAACCCTAAGACTCCAGTTTAGCGGGTGCGCGAATATATTTCTTTGTATTGGCGAGAAAATATAAATTGAATCTAGATCAAATTGATTATTATCTAACCGAACACTACTCGCGGGAGATGATATAGGAAAGTAAGTTGAAGTGGAAAGTAGAGAGAACCATTTTATTGCGGCAAATCGGCGAATACAGAGAACGCTGTGTAGGCAAGGAAAATGCGGAGCGGGGTGGGCATTACTTCTCGTCTACATGAATGCGAGCGAAGTCACGGGCTTTACAAATTCTACTGCATAAAACCATTTGATTTGACTTTTCACGGATATCTCTGTCATTACAAATGAATGGGAAAAAATAATGGAGGCACCTCCATTTTTTTAATTGAATCGTTTTGTGGCTTGAGTTAAAAAGTGAAAAATTTATTTAATCTCATCCCCGCATTAGCCGAATTGAACGAAAATATTCGGCGTTCCGAAATCCCGCACGAAGCCATTAATCGTTTTGATGTCACAGTATGGGACATTTAGTGTGACCCTTTTTATGCGCCAACCTTTCCCGATTTACGTCCCTAATCGCCGAATACCGAACGCCGAAAACTGAAACTCAGGCGTTCATATGTTGGTTGCGTTAAAACGCGCTGGCTACTGAGCGCTACCGGTTCATTGTGAAGGATTATACAAATGATGTTTTGGAACATGAGCTACTGTATTTGTTTCGCAAATCGGCACTTCGCTGCTTCCCTACCCTCCCAGACTTTAGACTCGCTTACACTATGCATATCTTTTGTTCGTTATACGTACGAATGCTATTTATTTGAATGTAAAAACGTGTTCCCAGGATTTCATTCATTTATTCTCAGCTTTTCACAGTAAAACGCTGCCAATATAGGAAAAATGCTGATATTATTCGATACGTACCTACTCTTGTTCAATGTATGATGGGAATTAAAATGGCTTGTATATGTATAACTCTCCGGTAAACAAAGTTGTTCGCTGCGATTTTTGGTTACGGATGCAGAGATTTATTTAATGAAAGTAGATCAATTGCTATAGAACTGAGTAGCATCAGCAATTCCCCACTTTTGTTTGTGCAAGCCTGACCCAATTTAAACCAATTTGAAAGGCCAATTCGACCTGTATTTCTTCTGATTGTATTTGGCTATCGTCGAATATAAAGCTGATCCAACTGTTCGTTGTATTGTTTATCAAGAGAGCTTCTGCAAAGTGTCAGTTAATTTATTCTAGTAATTGTGAGCTGGGGGGCTTAGCTTTTGTTTGAGAAGTAAATGGCTAGTTAATGGCGTACCTACCTATCTAAACTTTTGTATAATCCGCTGACTCTTTCTCTCAAGTTTTTCACCGGTTTCAGTAAAGTTTTAGTGCTTATGACGGTGATTTAAAGGTGAATGTTGTTTGTGCCAGGTCAGCTGCAAGGGTCGGGCTACAGTGAACAGGAGCCTGAGTTCCTGTCGCCGCTGGAGAACCTTACCTTGGCTCAGGGCAGAGATGTGCACTTCACGTGTACTGTCAACCATCTTGGCACTTACAAGGTAAGATGTGACGTGGTACTCGTATCTTGCGTACATTCACGAGCATGACTTACGCGAGATTTAAATGTTTTTTTCTTAATTAAAGTATTGATAGATTTTTATAGAAGTATTATTGTAATACTTCTATAAAAATCTATCAATACTCAACTAAACAGTATGTTAAACGACCTTCAGCAGGCTAGCACTACAGTTGGATTAGAAATGAATCTAGACAAAACGAAAGTCATGACTAACTACCACACGTCACCTATCTTGGTAAATAACATCCCTCTTGAGTTCGTAGAAAAATACATATACCTAGGCAAACAGATCTCCTTCAGTAAAGAAAGAAATACAGAAGAAGTAGACCGTAGAGTAGCAATCTCTTGGAAAAAGTACTGGGCTCATAAGGAAATATTTAAATCGCAGCTCCCATTGCCTACCAAGAAGATAGTTATGGACTCAGAAATCTTACCTTGCCTCACCTACGGCTGCCAAACTTGGACGTTCGACCTCAAAACAAGAAATAAAATCCAGACCACTCAAAGAAGAATGGAAAGAAGTTACCTGGGTTTAAAATTAAAAGATAGAGTGAAAAATATAGTCATCCGCAAAAAAACCAGCATAACAGACGCGCTAGCTTTTTCTCTACAAAGAAAGTGGAACTGGGCAGGTCATGTAGCCAGGTACGCTGATAACAGATGGACTTTAAAAACCATAAAATGGAAGGGACCTCGCGGTACCAGAGCGAGAGGCAGACCTAGTGCTAGATGGGTAGACGAAATTGTAGCGGCAGTAGGTCGAGAATGGCTTGAGAGGGCTAAGGACAGGGAGAAGTGGAAATCTTTGGAGGAGGCTTTTACCCGAAGGGGGTCCATACAAAAGTAACAGTGAAAACTATTTGCTAGTTATTACCTAATGCCATTATTTTTAATTTCATCGAATTATTTATTGTTTGTTATTGATTATTATGTTGGATTTTGTTTATTGTGAATTTGATGGAATTATGAATTGTTTGTTATTATTAATGATTTTTAATGTTATCAATCTGATGAAATTGGTTGGCGATTATTAATGCTTATTTATTTATTGCTAATAAGTATTAATTTGTTCTATTAATTAGTTATTTATTAATTGATTGCTAATGATTATTGGTGATTTAATTGAACAGTTTATCGATTGTTATTATTATTGTTTATTGTTGTTATTAATAATTTATGATGGAGTTAATCGATTGTTGTTATTAGCTATTCGGTATATTTAATTCTTATTGTTGCTTAGTATTGATTTGATTGTACTATTAATTATTAGTTTGTTGATTGCTAATGAGAAGAATGGATTGTTGTTATATACGATTAACTAGTGTTTATGTTTATTTTTACTAATTTTTAATGTTGCATGTGTATGGAATTAAATAAAGCTTATTCATTCATTCATTCATTCATTATTGTAATATTTTCGTTGAAGAATTTGTATTTCGAAACAAGTTTTTTCTTACGAGAAGCATTTTATATTTTTAACCGACTTCTAAAAAAAGAAGGAGGTTCTCAATTCGGATATATATATATTTTATGTTTGTTCGGGCATAACTCCGTCACTTGCTAACTGATTTGAAAAATTCTTTTTTTGTTAGAAAGGGTAGGTATACTTCCGAAATGGTCCCATATTTTTTTTATCGATATCGGACAAGCGGTTTTTGAAAAATCAACAAAACTCAAAAAAAAACCTACATTGTCCACATTATGACTCATGAATATGTGAACCACTAAAAAGTGAAAAATAAAAACTTTTTAACAAAAAATAAAACCGACTTCAAAAAAAAACACAAAAAAGTGCAAAATAAACTTTAGAAGAAAAATCAGTTTCTGAAGTCGGTGGCAAAAAAATGAAATCAAACAAACAAAAGTCACCGACTTCAGAAACTGATTTTTCTTAAAAAAAAAAAACCTACATTGTCCACATTATGACTCATGAATATAATTATTCCCTGACAAGCGCGCGGCAACCAGGATAAGGCGTTGACGAAATTGGAGATTGCTGGAATAGGATTTAAGCAAGTTATCACAGGGGCCAAAGCGTATAGGTTTAGAAACGGCAAGTCTGTGGAATACCGGGTACCAAGGCTGTGTTGGCCAGTCTGGTACTACCTTTTGAGCTCTAAAAATCGTGACTTATGGCTAGCGGATGCGACTACTATTATGAACTTACATAATTATGAACCACTAAAAAGTGAAAAATAAAAACTTTTTAACAAAAAACAAAACCGCCTTCAAAAAAAACACACGAAAAAGTGAAAAATAAACTTTAGAAGAAAAATCAGCTTCTGAAGTCGGTGACTTTTGTTTGTTTAATTTCAAGAAAAAGTTTTTTACCCGACTACGGCGAAGCCAAAAGGAAGGGTAATGATTTGGAAGAGTATTTGTACTCATGCCCGCAAAAATACAGTTACAAATACGGCTTATCTATAAGAGCAGTAGAATACACAACAGATAAACATAACGGTTATAAACCGTGTTGCCAGCCATTAAGCATGGCAGAAAATAATACAATACTATCTCTATTTCCAGTTAGAAGACAGTAATTCCCTTTTCTCAACAAGTAATAATATACGGCCATACATACATATATTAAAGTATCGTGTTAATGTGAATTGTCATTGCTGTTTATCAGACCACAAAGTTTAATAACTCGAGCCGTAAACTGAAAACTAAATACATATTTACTAACTTATAGTATAAAGTAGTTTGCCCCATTTCATATCAACTTGCGTCAATATTTTGTGTGGGTGGCAAACTCTTGGTGTAAACTGGTTTGTAAGTACGAGTATTTAAAAGTTATACATCAATTAAAAGTTGCACTTTTTTCTTTTTTTGCGAATTAATAGTATCTTTTGGATTATCTCGTTCCATCCTCGCGACCGACCTCATCTCTGTCCTCAGGATCAAACTGAGGGCAAGAAAAAGCCCATTTAATGTTTTAAAATATACAACCCTGTGACAATCAAACACAAGGGTACACTTGGATTGGAGGTGTGCCCTGCTTGGGCAGAGCCCCGCCGTGTTCTCGTAGCGGTGATCGGCGGCGGCGACCTCTCGCGTCCGGCCCTGGTGCAAGCCATAGTCCGGGGCGAGGAGGAATGGGACGCCGTCGCCTCTTTTTGCGAAGTAGGTGGCGGAACGAGTGAGGGAGAGAACCTCTCGTCCCAGCCGCCGCGGGAGGCGCTCCGGGCGTCGGGGGCCACGTGATGGCTTCCGGCCACAGTAGACGCGGGCCTGTGGACGGTGAGTAATGGGTTAGCTCGCCGTCCGGCCGTCGTCATGACGGTAACAGACCGTGTTGACGGCGCGTTGGTATTCCACGCGCGCCTCAAAGAGATGTCAGCAAGGAGGGCCCGCAAGGGCTTCTAATATAGGTACTAAATTACAGAATTATAGTTTAGACGACTACTGTATTATTATGATTGGCGAGCAAGATTTTAAACGCACCGGGGAACCAAATGAAATGGTCAGGTTTATTAGAGAATCTCTTAAAACTGTAACTAATACAAATGTTATTATATGCTGCCCTACTTATGTACAAGGGGCTCTGATACACAATTATAAAGTAGAAATGTTTAATAGATTACTTCATATGGACATAGAAAATCATAATTTTGCTTATTTTTTTGACAGTAATTTTGACCTATCTGATGAAACATTCTCATATAACACGGGCAAACTTAACAAGCTCGGGCAAGAACGCATTTATGAAAATATATTCCGTCGCGTACTCATTGATATTGAAACCTATCCAAGTGAGTATGACTACAACTGTTACTGTGACTCTCCAAAATCACCAAAAAATACCCAAAAAACTCTTTTTCGTCCCATTACATAAAAAGGTTGCTGGTAGTAAGGAAAATTCAATGGAAAAACAAAAATTTATACTATTACATCAAAACATAGCTGGGATCTTAAATAAAATTGATGTATTTGAGATTACAATTACCGACTTGACAAATCAGATTGGTGATATAGATTTTATTTGTTTGAGCGAAACTTTTATAAAATCAGGTCATGAAAGTAATCTGGCTCTTGCACACTACAACTTAGCTGCTAGTTACACAAGACAAGGTAAGAAACGCGGTGGAACATGTATTTTAGTGAAAAAGGGTCTAATTTTTAATCCGTTACCGATAACTGCTGAAATGGCCATCGAATTTTGCTTCGAATGCTGTGGTATTGAAATATTGAGCCATAATTTAATTATAGTGTGCATTTATAGAATTCCAGATTCCGACGTGTTTTTATTTTTTAAAAATCTTGAATTATTATTACGCAATATAACCCGCAAAGTTAAAAAAAATATTATTTTATGCGGAGATTGGAACATAGATATATTAAAAGATAACAAATATTCAAAAGAACTAATATCAATACTTAACAATTATAATATAGCACTACATGTTAAGATGCCTACTAGAAAAAATACTAGCATAGATCAAATCGCTAGTAATGTTCCCACACTTGACATGAAATGCAGTATACATAATTTAGCTCTCTCCGATCACGATACCGGACAATCGTTAACTTTTTACTTACAAGAGATGAATAAGAATAAATCAAAAACTATACAATTCTGGTATGAAACGAAAAGAGATTACGACAAGAGCAACATAACAAAGTTTTTAGATTGTTTAGCAGCCTTAAGTTTTAGTGAAATGTACGAGGAGACAGACTGCAATAAAGCGTTTAATATATTCCACGACTTGTTCACGCTCTTTTATAAATTGTGTTTTCCCGAAATACTCATCAAAAAGACCAATAAGCCTATTAAAAACAAATGGCTTAGTAGAGGTTTAAAAATATCATGTATAAAGAAGAGAGCTTTATATTACGCATATCAACACGATGCTATAAGTAAAGGCTACCACAAGAAAAAATACCGCAATTACACTAAGGTCTTAAAAAAATGCATATCAAAATCACAGCAGATAAACAATAACAATTTTTTAAATAATGCTAAAAATAAATGTAAAGCGGCATGGTCAATCATAAAAAATAACTCCAACAAACCAAATAACAACAACTACTTACATGAATTAATAACCTGTGGAAAAAAAATTACTAATCCTTATGACATATGTAACCAATTTAATAACTATTTTATCGAACTGACACAAAAAACTAACAATAATAATTATAACCTAGATAACATTGACATTGACAATAACCCAAATACTTTATTTTTGACTCCTGTAAATGAAATTGACATTATTAAATTAATTAATTTATTAAATAACACCAATTCTACTGGACATGACGAAGTAACCACTACAATAATTAAATTAAGTGCAAAAATTATAGCATCCCCACTTGCTTACCTAATAAATCTCTCATTTGAAGAAGGTATTTTCCCAATGAAACTTAAAGAGTCTATAATTAAACCATTATACAAAAAGGGTAAGGGTCATACTCAGAAAAAGTGTACATTTTGAATTTGTAACTAAACTGATAGGTAACGATACTGAGAATCTCCGTCACGAAACTGATGTCATAAGGTATGGTACACATGGATTGGGCGAATAAAACACCTGATTATATTTGGCTTATCAGTCTTATTTAGATTAATAAAAATAAAAATACCATAAACATTGGTAATTATTTAATTAAATTCCATTAGAAAACCTGTCGGCAACTATACCTGTGTATAAATACACAGGTATATAGATATGCACTTTTAGTTTTTGTGAACTAAGCTTAACAATTTCTCAGTTTCGTAACGTAACGCAATTTTACGCAATATAACGAAAATGATAATAAAATCTGAGAAATCATAACCTCTAAAAATGTTTTTACGTAAACCACGGTTTTACCACGCAAGCACTGAGTGTATTCTTTTAGATAATACAAAAGATATGAAGAAAACATGGTAAGTAAACAAAAAACATTAAACTTACCAAAACAATAGTCGTTTATCACCCTGAGGTGTTTTTGTAAATTTTCACTTGCTAAACGTCTTGACTTCACGACTGCGGCAAAAACTAGATGGCTGCCGTGACAGTGATTTTGACGTAAGTAATAACGTTGCCAGATTAGAAAAAAAACTATTAATACCACCTTAAGTCATTGCGTCTCAAATTTTATCACGCGTTACTAACCCTGAGTAACGAAACTTCATAATTTTGGGACAACATTTGTTTAATTAAAATAAATCCTTCTGTATATGATTTACGGATAAAATTGGTCTTATTTAGTTACTTGATTCATCAAGAATAATATAACTACAGTCAATGTTAAAAAAAGCGATGAAAATTCGTAACAATTCATCTCTGAAAATGTGTAATCGTCATTGGGACACCAAAAAAATGTATGGCGATATTTTTATCAATGTTTTGACAATCAAAAAATGTAATCTTATATTGAAAATTTAATTGAAAATACCAGAGAAATAATCGTAGAATTAGACTAATATAACAAAAAGGGGGGATAAAAGAAAATATATCATAATACTAAATATTTACGTAAATATGAAGTTGCGGGACAAGAAAAGACACCAAATGTACACTTTTTCTGAGTATGACCCGTAACTGTTCTGATATGGGTAATTATAGGCCCATCACACTGATTCCAATCTTTGCTAAGATTTTTGAAAAAGCAATGCATGACAAAATAAATAGCTTTGTAACTAAATATAACTTGATTGTGGAGACTCAGTTTGGCTTTAGAAAAAACTTTTCAACAACTCTAGCCTGTTTCTCCTTAGTGAGATTAATCACTGAGGCTCTTAATAAAAAAATGTCTGCACTGTCGGTATTCCTAGACATGAGCAAGGCATTTGATTTTGTCTCACATAAAAGACTACTCTACAAACTGGAGAAGTATGGAATCAGAGGCAAGGCGCACGATTGGCTCAAAAGCTATTTGTCTGATCGCCAACAGAGAACTGTTATTTCTAGAGTAGAAAAAAATACTAGTAAAACATATTGCTCAGAATTAAAAATTGATCCTTCTGGCGTTCCACAGGGAAGCATACTAGGTCCGCCACTATTTTTATTATATATAAATGACCTCATAAAATGCCTAAAATGTGAATGTATTCAATTTGCTGACGATACAACATTGACGATAAAATGTTCCAACAAAACTGACATAGAAATTGACACTAATATTGAATTAACTAATGTAATAAACTGGTTAGCGGACAATAATCTTCATGTTAATGTTAATAAAACCAAAGTAGTACAATTTCAAACAAGCAACTTGTCAGCTACACCAACAATAATTCGACATGACACTACAATTTTACAACCAGAACCATCGGCTTTATTTTTGGGTATAATAATTGACAACAAACTGAATTGGAAGGAACATGTGGAAAGAGTATGCAGTAAGCTTGATAAGTTTGTATATGCTCTTCGCAAGTTGAGACTAGTGTCCAGTAAAAAAACAGTCCTAAATGCATATCATGGTTATGTTTCATCAGTATTACGTTACGGTTTAGTTATATGGGGTAATTCAGTGGACGTGGACAGAGCGTTTAAAGTACAAAAAAAGTGTATCCGAGCCATGAGTGGAGCAGAATATTTAGACCATTGCAGACCATTATTTAAAGAATTAAAAATTCTCCCACTCCCGTGTCTGTATATTTTTGAGGTTTGTTTATTTGTTAAAAAATACCCTCATTTATTTTCATTGAATGAACAAGTCTCGGAAAGATTGAAAAAAAAAATGCTGGCAAACTGTTAGTTCCTCCTCAGAGACTGCATCTCTATAGTAGAAATGCCAGTTGTATGACGATCAAAATTTATAATAAATTACCATCTGCGTTCAGAATGTTACCAATAGATAAATTTAAATGTAAAATGTTTGCTTGGCTATTAGAGATGTGCTTTTATTCAGTTAATGAATTTTTAAATCATAATTTTTGACATTGTAATGAATATTCTGTTATTAGTATTTTGGCAAAATATCTATAATTATTACTTTACTATAGAGCTTATATTTTCTGACATTGCAATTAATCTTAATTTGACCTTAGAACTTGTATTTTGGACATAACAAATTATTCTTTATTTTACTTTTTGACATTTTAATTAATTTAGTGATGATTTGAATTTTGAATGTGCTTAACTTTTTTTTTATATTTCTACGCCAGCAATGGTAGTATATGTGGAACATTATTAGTGTAAGATCTGAAAATACCATGTACTTGGAAATAAAATGCAAAAAAAAAAAAAAAAGGGCCGACGCCCGTCGGGGCTGCGGATTATAGAAAGAGATGTGGCCTCGGCACAAGGGCGAAGAAGGAACATGGGTTGGTTTTTAGTCAGTAGAAGTCTGACACTCCCCTTCGCTCTGCCCAAGAGCGAGGGCGGGGGGGGGCTATTTGATGATTTCCCACACTCTAAAAAAAAAAAAAAGAAATGGTACACTTGAATCATGGAACTCCAAAAAGAAAAAAAATATCACTGGCTTCTAAATTTTTGATATAATATATGGGGACGAATAAACTGAGCACAAAAGTTAGAATGACAACAGCATCTTTCCACTTCTCAGGAGATCGTCTTCCTCCCCCTGTTGCCTCTTTAACTTACTTTTGTTTTTCTTCCATTTCACCTGTCAACCGTCACGCTGACATTTATTCCATTTCCCTCAGATCAAATAGCTGCTATTTGATCTGAGCCATTTCCTTTCAAATCATTCGTCACACAATCCACCCATTTTGTCCTCTTCTTCTCCATCCATCAACATTTATAATCATCAGGCTTTTTTTCGTTTCCCAGGTGGCCTGGATAAAGTCAGACACGAAGACGATCCTGGCGATCCACACACACATGGTGACGCTGAATCCTCGACTGTCCGTGACGCACAACGGGCATAACACCTGGAAGCTGTACATCAGTAATGTGGAGCCAAAGGACTCTGGCACCTACATGTGCCAGATCAATACTGATCCGATGATGAGTCAGGTTAGTAGCACATAGAAGACATCTGCTGGGACTTTATCTATTCTTTTATAGTGAAGATGTTCAGGATGAATGTTTGTTTGTTACTTTTTCACGCAAAATTAATGCTTTTGATGAAACTTTAGAACAAAATATAACATCACGGTTATAATCCCCAAAGGCATAGGCAATATACATTTCGGCAGATATGTTTTAAGTCCCAACCAAGGCGAGCCTAATCTTAATTTGAAATCTTAATTTTTTGACTGCTATTAAGAAATACCTGATAGAAAAACCCGGGAATCGAACAGTTACATGGTCAGTAGTCGCACTTGCGACCTCTCGACCAACGAGGCATTTTGGAACAAGTGCTCTGTAAAACTAATATGAAAAGTTTTTGATGTAACTTTATGGACTCGTTAGGTAATTTAGGACATCCCAACACTTCGTCGTTCGTAAAATATATAGTCTGGAATATATTGGTAGCCTGACCTTATTTAACCTGTAAATTAAATACACATTTCCCTAAGGGCTAACAACGATCGCGCTGAGTAAACAGCCGTAAATACAAATAACCACCACCATCTCCCTTCTTCCATCGGGAGACTAGACGTACTGCAGGGTATCACCGATACCTAGTCGACATTCCACACATTCGAACGAAACGCTTTGCTGGGTCCTTTATTATGCGCACAGCCAAGGAGTGGAATTCCCTGCCTGCGTCCGTTTTTCCGAGTTCATATAACCCTAATCTGTTTAAGTCGCGAGTAAACAGGCTTCTACTGGGTAAGCTCGTTCCATCGTCGACATCATCTCTGCCCTTAGGGCAAGATTGAAGTCAAGAGCAAGCCCATTTATAATAAAAAAAAAAAAAAAAAAAAAAACGTAAATAAGTAATACTATTGTAAACAGCACATTTTTGTATAACGCAGTATCTATCACATAGGTCCGGTGTCCGAAGTGTAGTGTGGTCAAATCGATCGGACCAGACTCCAGAGACCGGACTTTGACAAACGCGTATTCCCAATTTAAATCTTTGTTGGTCTAGCACAAACGTCCACTACGGTCATTTGTGCTAGACCAACTAATGTATTCTCAGAAACAAACGAGACTAAGTGCCGTTCTCAGAGATATTTAATGATTACTTAAACCATAACCAAATAAATAAAATAAAAAAAATAAAATAAAGATATTTAATCTTTATTTTATTTTTTTATTTTATTTATTTAGGGACAAATTATACATCATAAAGCAAACACAAACCATTGACTTCAATAATATTATTACACGCTCAATATGAAACCATGAGTAAATAATTGGAGTATTGAGTATAATTAAACCTTTGTGACATAGCAGTAAATCATTTATCCTTATCAATAATGGGCAGTAATTGCAACTGGGTTTCATCTGAGCGGTCTGTGCCGACTGATATTAAAATGTATGCAATCGATAGAGTTCGTTAGTATGCACGGGCTCAGGGACTATGTCACGTGCCAAACGTTTCATCCGATACATTAAATCCATATCCTTTGTGACATAAAAGTAAATCATCATCATCATAATTTCAGCCAAAAGACGTCCACTGCTGGACGTAGGCCTCCCCCAGGTGTCGACACATTGACCGGTCCCGTGCGTCTCGCATCCAACGGGAGCACAACCTTCACCAGGTCATCGGTCCACCTACCAGTAAATAACTTACATTTACATAGAACATCATTGCTTATCAATAATTGGTAGTAATTGCAACTGGTTTTCATCTGAGCGGTCTGTGCCGACTGATATTAAAATGTATGCAATCGATAGGGATCGTCAGCTTGCACCGAGCTCCGGGACTATGTCACGTGCCAAACGTTTCATCTGATAAATTAAATCCGTATTCTTTGTATTTCGCTTCTACATTTTTCACATATTCCGTACTAGAACGGAACACGAGTATTTCTGTTGCATGTTGCAAGTAATGTTAAACTCGCTGAGTTTTTAGTGATTTCGCAAACGCGGGTTTGCTTTTGAATTATGGAAATGCTCGTATTTCGCTAACCTCTGACCTCGGTTTTGACCGCGTTTCCGGGAAAGCATTTGAAGTGTTAATCCAGGATAAATGTACTACTTGATATTATTTACCATGATCTGTGATTAATATTCGTGTAATGTTGAATAACAGATTATAGATACTTTGATCCGGTTACGGGAATTGTGTAACTTCAATCATATTTATGTACATACTAGTTTCTAGGTATTCAATATACATTTTGCTTTGCCAATTTATTCATAACATAACATCACGCCTGTGATTCCTGAAAGGTGTGGCAGCAGTCTAATTTATAGTACACCCACATTTCGCCAGTTATGGATGTTTAATTTCCATGTAATACGGGATAAACCTATTGCCATCAATCGGGCACAAATTCTGGCTGCTACTAAGAAATTCCTGCTTCAAAAACCCAATAGCACTTTGCCCGACCTGGGACTTATTCATCAGACTTTAATCGAGTAAGAACGAACCGTTTATCAAACTATTAAAGTGTCATGGCGAATAAAATAGCATTTTCACTACCGTTCAGTTGCGTTCGGTCCAGTGTATCGGAAATATTGACTAAATTGACAGATTAATGATCTATCAATTCTAAGATAAGAATCTCGGCCGTTTCTGCTTGGCTAGACATACCGATATATCTAGATGAAACATCGATACGTGATTCCGTTCTACTTGGTAGGTTAGGGTAGCTTGGAGACGGGGATTGAAACTGAGAAGTGAATTGTGTAGATAATAATAGATGTCGCTTAACGACATTACATAATGTACACATTATATTATTACATAAACGAGCATTTTTGTTGAAAACGGATGCCATTAGTTTAAATAAGCAATCTTCTATCTAATAAATAAAGAGAGAAGTCCTGACTGACTGACTCATCAACGCCCAGCCCAAACCGTTGGACCTAGAAAGCTGAAATTTTGCACAGAGGTTCCCTTTATGATGTAGACAAGGAATAAGGAAGGATTTTTCGAAATTCAACCCCTAAGGGAGTTAAATAGGGGATGAAAGTTTGTATGGAAAATCGTCATTCTCACGCGGGCGAAGCCGCTGACAAAAGCTAGTATTTCATAATTATGATGTTATGTATAATCAGCTATGATACCACTGTTAGGACACAGGCCTCTTTTATGTATCATCACAATCGCTAACTGTGTGTACCAAACCAACAAAATTTGAATTACCATCAACACAACTTTAAATAAAATACCATGAAATGGATTCATTCCCGAAGTAGGTACTCCATATCCAGTAGACAAATTGTTACATTTGTACATTCATAGCTGCGATAATCGATTCTAAGATCAATCAACAATACCAGCAATTCTCGTTTTCTACGTAAAACATTTTTATTCACTACTAATTACTCAACATTAAATACAACACCATCAAATGGGTCCTTATTCCTGAACGCATCACTTCAATGTAGACAAATATGTTACACTAGCTTTTGCCAGCGGCTTCGCCCGCGTGAAAAATACGACTTTCCATACAAACTTTCATCCCCTATTTAACTCCCTTAGGGGTTGAATTTCGAAAAATCCTTCCTTATTCCTTGTCTCCATTATAAAGGGAAACTCTGTGCAATATTTCAGCTTTTTAGGTCCAAGGGTTTGGGCTGGGCGTTGATGAGTCAGTCAGTCAGTCAGGACTTCTCTTTTTATTTATATAGATAGATTATATCTAACGGAAATCGATTCCAAGCTCAACCTAACCAGTTAATTACATTGTATCTAACGGAAATCGATTCCAAGCTCAACCTAACCAGTTAATTACATTGTATCTAACGGAAATCGATTCCAAGCTCAACCTAACCAGTTAATCTCATGTTCTACGTAAAACATTTTTAATCACCACCAACTCAACATTAAATAAAACACCATGAAACAGTCAAAGTGTAGATAATGTTGTTACATTGTATCTAACGGGAATCGATTCCAAGAGCAACCAAACGAGCTAATCTCATTTTCTACGTAAAACATTTTTAATCACCACCAGCTCAACATTAAATAAAATACTAACAAACAGGTCCTTATTCCTGAACGCGTCATATCAAAGTGTAGACAAAATTGTTACATTTGCACCGTGCGATAAATAATTGATTCCAAGACCAACAGAATCATCCAATCTCGTTGTCCACGTAAAACATTTTTAATCACCACCAACTCAACATTAAATAAAACACCATGAAACGAATCCTTATACCAGAACACGTCATGTCAAAGTGTAGACAAAATTGTTAGGGCGCTCCTCGTGCCTCGAATACCGGTGACGGAGTAACTTTCGTACAATATTATTATAACTGGAGGACGCGGCTTACCTGTGCGCGATGTACTGCGATATTTTACTGGTGAGGGTTGGATTTGGTATCTTTTAAATAAAATCTAGGTTTTTGTGGATGAATCATGCTAGTAGATGGCAGAAAATAAAACTTAAGATAACCCTTTGAGTATTGCAGTCATGTGAATGTTATGTTATGCTAAATCATGTTATGTGAATAATTAAATCAAATGTTTACAAAATCAAAATCATAATCAATTTTATATATATGACTCTCTAACATAACTGGCTTCTGCCTAGCTCTTCAGGGATACAAGCTTAATATTTTGTTGTGTTTGCAAAAGTAAGAATTAATTAAAGTGAAGTTACAAAGACCAAGTTATCGTGACGATGTTTTTCCTTTTACCTTTAATTCAGTATTCAAGATAAACAAATCTATACTAATATTATAAAGAGGAAAACTTTGTTTGTTTGGTTGTAATGAATAGGCTTAAAAACTACTGGACCGTTTTTAAAAATTCTTTCACCATTCGAAAGCTACATTATCCACGAGTAACATAGGCCAAATTTTATTTTGGAAAGAAATAGGGTTCCGTAAGATATTTGGGTTTTTTGGACAAAATCAACCAGAAAAGTTACTTATTTTGCGTACGCTGCCTAAACTATAAAAGATAGAACCATAAAACGTTCTAATTAATTGTAAGTAAATATTATTAAGAAAAAGTCACATTTCAAACCAAAGTGGGTATGAAATGTGACTTTTTTATAACACGAACTAAAATGTGACAGTTTAATTTCAACCTTTCATTTTGTTTGCGAAAAGCCATTTCATATTACTTATTTTATCAAGTTTGACGGTAAAATAAATAGTATCAGATAATATGTAGGTAAGTAAGACATATCACTACCTAATGTGATCTGTTAAGTCTTCCATGTTTAATTTACTGCAAAGTGCTGTATCGGAACCTGTATTTTAAAATGTATTTTATTTTCATGAAGTAAAGTCTGTTATTATTACGTCAACTTTCGCGCGAAACGGTATAACTTTGATACAATATTATGACACCGGAGCAGCTTTGCCTCACATACGAACTACGTTATTTACAGCGACGCTTTTATTAAAATGGTGTTATCGTAGCATTTTCAATTTCCCTTATAATACAAAAGTTACTTTTGTCCATATCGAATAATAAATCGAATTTCGAAAATCACTAATGATTAAGTCTCAGTAATTTTAATTGTGTTCTATCATTGAGAGAACTTTGGTAATCGGATTAGGAGTTTCAGAGATTACTTCCTACATCCAAGCTTACAAATTGTATAACCCGGTTCATTAAAGAAGGGAATCTAAAATGGCGGTTTTTATCATGTCCTTACGCTCGCACACTATAGTGAGCGAGCGAGAGGACATGCCATGTGTTGCCATTTTAGATTCCTTTCTTTAATGAACCGGGTTATACCTCTCAATTATTTTAGTTTAAAGGTACGCTAACTTTATTTCCATAAATGGGCTGTAACAGATTCTAGTTGAAATAAATTAAAGCAGAGATTTGTTTACATTAACAGACGAAACAAACCTATCTGTATGTTTCTTTTCTTAAAAGATCATCTCAGATCCTTATTTGCATGGTCCTAACTTGACCAATTTCATGTAGGGAGTTAATGGATGATAATAGACTTGCATAGGACTTACATGGGACTTAAACAACTGGCGTTATTTGGGTGTACTAATGGGCAAATCTCTGAATAAACCTTCGGGGATTATGTGTATGTTATGACTTTAAAAGAAACTGACCTCAGATTTTCAGTTCGCAATGCGTAGTCGGATAGGATTAGGATAGGATGAACTAGGACCTTACACATTTCTGACATGTAGTGTTCGTAACAACCAATTCACAGAATTTTATCTACATCACCTCCATTGACAGCTTTGTTCCCCTCACACAAACCTATCCTTTGTTCCATAATCATCACAATACAATCATGGGCAGAATAACGTAGGTACCCACCTCTCAATCGAGAAGGGGATCTCCAATATCAAGGTTTCTCAGAACCCTCACAATAGGTGTCTTGGAGTACTGTTCTCTGCATTAAGTGCTTGACCCAATCACTTAACGAGAGCCTCTCGAAGCGTTTATCGACCCTCGTCGCTAATAGGATATCACACCTTATAAGACTGTATTATGCACAATAATGGTAATAGGTATTTGTCTTGATGAGATAGCTTCTTTTCTTTATTTGCTTATATTTTCCCTGACCTATGAAAAGGAACATTTGTTATTTGATACAGTGTAAGATTAGAGGGACTTATTTTTTTGGGAGCAGCGGTGGCCCAGTGGTGTCGGCCCCGACTTACGAACAGTAGGTCGTGGGTTTGAACCCAGGCAGGCGCGGTGTCAGACTTCTACTACCTAAAAACAACCCATGTTCCTTCTTAGCCCTTTGTGTCCGGAGCCGCGGTATCTCTTTCGAACAACCCGCAGCCCCTTGTGATTAAATAGCATAATAACAGCCATTCTAGTCGATCTTTAGGTTAGGCCACGCTTTCCTAGGTTGGTCTGTGTATTAGTGACCACCTAATACATACTGGGTTTCCTCCGGGCGTCGGTAAGCACGTTAGACTGTAGGTTCCCGATGTCATTAGTAGACAAAGGTCTAAGGTCAAAGGACAGTCGTTGCAGATACAGTGGACACTGCCCTAAAGTATGACAAGCAGTCTTACCAAAGGGCATCGGTATTACCCAGTACTAACTGGGTTGTGGAGGTCAGATAGGCAGTCGCTCCATGTAAAAATATTGGTATTCGGCTGCATCCGGTTAGCTGGAAGCTTGAACCCACCATACTTGGTATAGGTAAATGAAACTCGAGGTTAATTCTCGTTTCAAATTGATAGTTTACTCCATACGATCTAGGTTAAAGCTATGCTCGAAATTCATGATTGAGCGCTCATTATTGAATGTGAGCCTAAATTACTAAAATATCATTGTTTGCCTGCACACCAAATAGCTTAAACGTGGAAATGCTGATGATTCAGAACCATTTCCTGAATGCAAAATGATGAGAACCTTGTTTATTTTGTAGCCTAATTAACTTACGAAATCAAACAAAATTCTTCAATACGAGTACAAAGCTGTTTGTCGATCATTCTTTGGCCGAATTTCATAAGGACCTCACCCCGTTATCACCAAGCCATTTTCCCTAACCTTCCGAAAACCCCAGCCTGGTTATGTAAATGGCAAAACATTTTACGCGACTCAAAGCTCTGTATGTTATTTTGGGCGGAACAGAGTGTCTCTCATAGTCATGCGGGCATTAAACGTAAACATTTTGCTTGCCCGCGATATAAGTAGATACTTCCAATTTATTACGCTTATAAGTTGTAGCGGCAAACTTTTGTTGTACGAAGTAACCCTTGACTTGCTTATAGTTTAGTTTTGTATGCTCTTGTTATCTTTGCGATGCGATAAACAAGAAGATATAACAGGGTTGTACAAAACATTGTGTAGTCAGCTTATAGATTGTACGGAGTAAAAGTTGAACGCATTGCAGGAAAGATTAAAGAATGTTTGATGTTTTTGCTGATTGTCGGAATTGTTCTTGTAATATACGAGTAGTTCATATTTGTTAAGTCCCGCATGTTCATTTGTTAACGTAAAAACAAGGAAGAGATTTTTGTACGAATCAGCATCTCCATTTTGGGGAGCGTGGGGTGTGGTGACGAGCCTCCCCGATTGGCGTTAATCTTTATTGAACTACGATTCCTAATGCCCGATGCACCCTGGTCAGCGAGAACTCGGTAACGTAGAGTCTAGCTGTCTAATCCTGTCACTACAATAATGATTCAAAGTCATGTCCAACCTCAATGTTATTTATTAGTGCCTTTCTTACCGCGAACTGCATCTTCTAACTCCGGTTTCAGTTTAGATTTATATTTATTTGTAAAGTTTAAATTAACAAAAAAAAATCTTCTGTTCTACTCATTTTGACCGTGTACGTACATTGTAAACTTTTGTAGGAAACAGCAGTTGTTTTTAAATTACCAATGTCAACGCATGGCCCCTCATACATATTTGACATTCGGTTCGGTACTGAATGCGGTTACCGACTGTGCTTCGCTATTCAAGGAACACATCCCGCTACCAAACAATCTAAGCCACAAATACCTGGTATGATTCTCACAGCCGGAATTCTGCATTCAAAGTACGGTAGCACTGTTTCTGTGTTGTGCACTCCACGGCCATAGCATTGTTTAACTCTTTAGAAATTATGACTATAGACACAGGTAGTGGTTTGTGTGTGAGACCTCTCCTGCCTGTCGTGTAGGTACCACTAAAACCCTGAGACTGCACTCTCTAGGACTTGAATGAGGCAAACGACAGAGTTGTTCTGGTCGCTACGTACTGGTTGGACAACATTTTCCAATTTAATTCGAAATGATGACAAACATTGTAGTGGACAGATAAACATTTTAGTGACGGTAAAAGTAAGATATATTAGTTCTCTATTTTGCTACGTGTATTGAAATGTGTCAGTCAATAAATACAGGCCTTGCCACAGAATAAAAATATCTCTGAAAGCAGCCTTTATCCATTATCCATCAGTGGTTCGATTTATAGAAGACTGATCTTTGATGCTATAATTGAGTTAAGTCCCACTCCCCTTTGTCAACACCTCTAGAGGAACCTCAGAACAAAGCGAAGCTAGATATAGTTCAAGAATACAATATTGTAAAGAATAGCCTTCGATTGATAGATGATGAATATGCATATTGGAAGGTACGTTTTTTTATGACCCCATCTATTTTTCTGTCGTTATTCATAGCAATATTTTATTTAATAATTAGGAACATATTGAATTCCCTAACGAATTATGTAGCCTGCTCTTATACCGAATAGCACAAACACAACTTAAAGTAACTTTGACTAACAGACAGTAACAGACATTACATAGATGGTTCTGATCAGGTTCACGTTTGAAAAGAAGGATTTATTGGTCGAAAACTATATATTTCTTTTTTGGTTTGTTAGTTAACGCAATATTTCTTTACATAATTAAGAAACCGACTCACCATCATCATCATCAGCTTATAATGTTTCTACTGCACTCAGGCCTCCTCTTTAGGAGAGGGATGAACTTCAAGAGGGATGGATTCACCACGCGGGCACAGTGCGGGTTGGTAGACGTCAAATGTCTTCGAATACTCTGGTTCTAAGACATGTCGGTTTTTCTCGCAATGTTTTCCTTCACCGTTTTGAGAGCAACGGTGATGAAATAAATTACACAAAGTAGTGCGCCTGACTGTGTTTGAACCCACGACTTACTGTTCGTAAGTCGGAACCGCCACCACTGTGCCACCACTGCTCTCCTAAAACCGACTCAATAACTAAAAATTAACACAGCTTTCATTAATATTATATAACTTATATCTTCCAATACTGATAATGATAAAGTTGTAAGTTTACCTTTTGCCGGTAGTTGTGACATAACGCTCGCAGGGTACCCGTGGAATTTTGCTAAGTCGTGCGAGGAATGCACGCGCTTGCCAAAGGGAGGCGCGGAATGTCACCGCAACATCTTCATGAGCAGACAACTTTCAAATGTTCCACGTCGCTGTTTATGTAGCTGCAAAGCGTTTTACAACTACATAGTTGCGTTGAGCGTGGTATAGTTGCGACGAATATGCTTTGGCTTGAAATTCTCTATTTTGGTGGTAGGTTTTCTGTTTGTGGTTATTGTTGGGAGACTAGAGGTGCTTAGTTAACTGAGGCAGGTGCACTGCAAGCAAGAGCAGTTTTCAGTTATGACTTTTGATTTCGTAGTTTTAAGGTCACACAGGTCGAGCTGGACAGAACGAGCAACCAATGATCTTTGGCCTTGTTCTATTCTGTCTCCTGCAGATATGGAGGGAAGTGGAAAATAAATTTTTCCTACTCCTCCGTTCCGCTATTCTATTCTGATTAATTTCGTTGCGGGATCCAAGACAGTTAAATCGTTTCTCTGGGACTTCGTTGGGCTTCATTGTCTCGTCGCTTTTCTTGTGGTCACTGTGGATTCTGGTTTACGGGAGTTACAGTGGTTCGTGGATAGTGTGGCGGGTTTTAGCCCAAAAAAAAACCAATGGTACTCATTGAAAAATTTGGAGGTCATGGGGCCGTTGCCAAGCAGTGGTATGACACAGGCTAACAGTAACATTTACACTAAGGTCACATGACAACAAAAACCACAGATTAAAGTTACAATATACACTTAATTTGTATTGCACCGTATAAATACACTAGTTACGTACACATTTGCAGTATGTGGCAATGACCAGCTAAAGACCTTGGCCATTTGAACTTAATTTAATTCGCTGAATAACTTACAGCATTTTCCATCAAAAACAGTGAAGCTTTGTTACGGAAAAAACTGTTTTTCACCGTGAATCATGGCTCCGTCTGTTTTGTTCGTAACATTCATTACTTTAAATTGCGACTGCCCAACACATTTTTTGTTTTAAGTCTAATAGCTCTTCGGTCAAATTAATGGTTAGTGTCGTGGCCTTTGAGGTTTCTTTAGGAATCTGCCTTTCAAGATTCTAAACTTAATACAATGAAATCTGAAATCGAAACTACATAGCTTGCAGATCATCATCTGTCTAGCCTGTATGTCTGTAAGTATGTCTATCTTTTCCCAACCATGTTGGGGTTGTCTTTTAGTTCACGAAAGACTTCAGCTCAACTGGATGCAGCTGAATACCAAATTTTCCCATCCACGGATCAACCTTGATAAGTTCGGCTTAATCTAAAGTTTGACCTGAGAGGCTGTTATTATTTAGCCTCGTGCTCCTCAGCTCGGATAAGACAACTACTTACAACTATCTAAACATCTATTTCTCTTGTAAAACTCTCATTATTTACGACGACAACAAAAACAACAACAGAACATTTCGAAAAATTCTTTTCACCATTATTATACGTTGATATCTCCGTACAAAAGAGACTGCTCACTTTACGTCTCTGCGTATTTGCTTAGGGTCGCTATTACTCCGGCGCAAGCGAAAAGGCTTCTTATTTACAGAGACTGCTACTAACACCTCCTAAGAGTTAAAGCAAAGAATCAAGTTACAAGCGCATCTTAACGCTGGAAATGTTTACATAGTTGACACTATTAACGCTCTAATGCGTAAACAAACTGCTCTAGTTGACATTCAATTAGCGAGAAAATGTATTTCAAATAGTTAGACGTAAATATAAAATAAATATTTATTTTCGTATCTTTTAAACCAGTCTGTATTAGGTACCCAAGTATTGCTTTTATAACAGTCATAAATATTTTATTAGCTACTCCACATTGATGCCGCATTCCTAGTCGCACCAGTTTCTCATATCATTACAATACAACTGCCACTGACTCTTGTATTCAATGTGTGACCATTACGTTTAATTTATTGGGTAATTATAATATTTCCATCAGCACAACAAATACACACAACGGCTTCACCGGTCATCATTCACGGCCGGTCGGTTTCAGGCAATTAAATAAATATTGACCTACTAATTGTTTTTGCGGCATTGATGGGAAGCTGTGTTGACAGAGGTTGTGATGGACGACCGTGTTTTTTGTAATCCTACCCCTTTTCACGCCCCTCACAAAGATCACATTTCAACACAGTCAAGTGGCTACTAAACAAAAATAAAGCGTTTTCCTATCAATCAAACAAATTACAAACTTCCAAACTTTGCCGTTCAAATAAAACTCAGTCGCAATTTAAATCCGTTTTAATAGCAAATACTTTGCATAACTTAAACAAAAGCAATTTCGTAATTACAAATCAATACGCAGCAGTTCATAAGTCCGTCGGATTGTATTAAATTGTGAGTATTTAACGATTCGGAGAGGCTCTAAATTTAATGTGGGTACCTAGGCCGTGGCTGTTACGTGCCTACTCCGAGGGGAAGTCTATACACGAGCGTATAAATAAGCCTTCAGCCGGCTGTTAGCGACGAAGGGTATTTTCAATATGGGTAATTTCGCCTGGAACACAAATACTTTAGCAGCTTTATTGCATACTCGAGGATTAACTCGGTATATGAGCGTTGAAAAACGAGAGCTACTGGCTTCCAGTTACATACAAAAACTCCTGGTATTTTATCTTAATTACTTAGAAATCTTTGTGAGAGAAAATCCCTACCCTTATGTTGTCCATCGTCGCGTAACTTTATGAGCGGATTACTTTTATGACCGGGATTAAAGTCCCGTTTGCGAAATGTTTACAGCGCTGAACTCCGTGCCCAGTTGGACGATATAGATGCTCACTTGCTATGGACCATGATTTCAAAACGACCGGTATAAAATATAAAGAAATCCTTTGAGGTTTCTAAAAGGGCAAAGAGTTTCCGGCGATGCAAAATAATAATGAAATTCGTGAAGTGAAAGAATCTTCACAATTATAAAGTTTATAATAAATCGTTCCTCCACCTCATAGGATAATATTTAAGGAATTTTCATAACGAAAGCTTTGCAATTTAACAGGTAGGCAAAAGGCTTTTTGGTATTTGTAAAGGTCAGCGGCGGAATTACGATGGATTTGTAAAGTAAATCAGGAAAAAAGGTTTGATACCACAAGCGGAATAAAAATGGTTCGAGTGTTGTTTGTTGTTCATTTGGGTGCTTTTATTTGCGTAGCGTTTATGTATTACGTAACCGCAAAATTTTATCATTATCGTTTCTCGTGCAGATGTGACACGGATTTCGTATTTTGTTTCGTTTCTGTATAGTAGTGATCACAGAATATAAAGTCACAAAAATATGTGAGGGGTAAATGAAAAGGTCCGCAACACAAATGAAGCCGTTACTTCGGTAGGTAGTGGGTATACCCGGCGACATCACAGAATCCCGCCGCTGCTAAGGAGCTTCATTCTTGGCACCATAAACACATTCTTCGACACATAGTTGCCTCGTGATGTCGCAACTAAGGCCCGCCGTAACAAACACTTAGTAATACGCCGACGGAGGAATTTGAGACGCTCCGAGGAATCCTTCCTTGTAAAATGTGAACCTATTGTGCATGTTACACAATTATTTCACCTTCAATATAAAGCCGAGGCTTTAAAGCGACCGCCTAAAATTCAAGCGCTTCTAAATATTGTGGCAAAGCTTAGCTTCCTATGCGGGATTTACGATGCTTACAGGATTATACGTAAGCTTGTTGAAATATTATCTCGAGCCATGTTTACTACGAATAGGCATAGTTGTTCTAGTTTGTGATATTCCCGTACAATATACAGATATTGTTGTTGCTTGTATACAGGATTCTGGCGTCGGCTCTGTATGTACTCTCGCTAACCGGATAACGTGCCAAAGCTCGTTGGAAGTAAAATAAATAATACATAAAAGGAAAGTAAGTAGAAAGCTAGAGAGAAGAATCAACAAGTGAATTATTTCTTAGCCGAAAAATCGGCAGGCGTTACTCAGCATTCCTTTGTTGTGTCGGGCTACAGGTGCGAGCTCAACCAAAGTATTTGCTTTTTCATAAGGGTTTGCCACTCCACAACTGAATATGGTGAAAGCCGTCTCGGGAATACATCAATATTTATAGTGTCTAAAGAAAATTTTCTCTTATTATACAAAGTTTTCCCTTTCACGTTTATTCTAACGTTACGGATTCGGTAACACAATACGTGAAAAGTTTTTTATTTTGCCAAGAGATTTATATTTGTGGTAGCTACTTACGCATTAAGTCGTAAATGCAGCGGTATAAAAGCCAAGCGGGGCTTGGGGTCAAGAGGGGTGAAAAAATAGGCGATAAAGTGACGGCTGTCGTCCATCATGGTGAGTGTCAGCCGGGGCGGCTTTAGCTTCAAATAATTGGTTGGACGCATCGAGTTTCCGCGAGCTAATAATCGTCGCTGGCCGGAAAAACGGGCTCCGTCCGGTGCAAGGCTTCACGTGCAAATGTTTGCACAGCCAATCGCGTGTAGCCTTAAATCCCGGAGAACTATAAAGAACGTGTGTTCGACGTTTCTCGCTCTCTATTTCGTGGGACTTAAAAAATATATAACTGGCGAAATGTGGGTGTACTATTAGGTACACCACAGACTGTCTAGCCGTACGGGGTTTACAAGCACGTTGTTCTGCTAGTTTAAGTGAGTTTATGATATTCTGTTACCCTTATCCCAATTTATGAGGGGGCGGCGCAGCATGTATTCTTCTTCCATATTTATCTGTTTCTCGTAATCTCATAAGACGCCTCCTGTCTTGCCATATCATTCATGATATATACGTAAAATTTTGGCAAATTATTGATCCTCTGTTAGCCCAATTACCAAGTCAAGATCTAATTCCCTACATACGTTTGCAAGAGCCCTAAATAGGTCAGTAGTTTCAATAGCTGTCAAACGCTCTGCATACCAATTAAGCTTCAATTAACTAACCGAATCATAATGATAATCAATCAGGTGTATCTACGTGCCTGCATAATACAATCAGCGTCTTTGTGTACATTATACGGGCCTTCGAACCTTCTGTTGTTTTATTGACAGGGAAACTGCCAGGTACACGAACAAATACACGGTGAAAATAATGAAGAAACCGGTCAACATTGACCCAAACTGACGTGTAAAAATGGGCAACAGTTTGAACACGTGCACGTTGCCTGTCTGTCTTCCTCGCGGCACACGTCAAGACCTTTCTCAGCTAAGATGTTTCACCCAAGAAACAAATGACTCACTTACCTGTTGATGCCCAACCAACGGAGCGTAACGAACCTTTGAATCTATAACTTGGAACGATACTACGTGACCTGCGTAGTTTCTAGTGACAATGTATTTTTATTCCCGTGATAAGAATGAAATGGAAACGCGTTTAGTGCGGCCGATTTGCATATTCTATTTAATCTGCCAATAAATAGTGGCGCGCGCTGCGATAACAATAGAATACGCACACCGCTTTAAAATCTACGTTATTAGGATTCATGCACGTGAATTAATAATTGTAGGCTGGACTAGATTTTGGGAGAAGTTGTTTTTGTAGATTATTTTGTTAACAGTGTTGTTGACTTATGTGTGACTGGATATTTGTATTATGACTGATGACTATGTCTGAATCATCATCATCATTATAGCTCGGAACCACTCATTGTTGGGTATAGGCCTCCCCATTCTTCTGCCACTCTTCTCTGATCTATCTGTTTCCCGATCTCCAGACGATATCATCCAGCATGTCTAAATCATGACTATGAATCCTAAGAAATTAATGGATTGCGTGGGAATGGTACGAAAAAAGAAAGACATTTAATGATTGCGTGACGGTTGACAGAGGAGATTGGTAGAAAAATACGTGTTGCGCCGACCCCAAGAAACCTGGGACAAGGACAGAAAGATGATGATCATGAAATTCAATCAAAAAGCCGCAGCCCAAAGAAAGAAAGAAAGAAGAAGAAAGAAAACACATTTATTTTTTCAACAAAGCTATTCATTACACATAACACATTGTATATTCAGCGACAATAGTATTACATACACTTATATTTATTTATAATGTGAGGTCGCGCGCTTCCCGGATGTAAATCTCGGAGCCACTCGGTTCGCGGGCTGCACCACGAATTTACATAATTCATGTGACATGAAACTGTCTCCAAGAATTTACACTGCGGAGAAAAGAGATAGAAAATATTCCTAACATTACGTGCTTACATACCTTCTTTGAAAGCCGGACATTAGAATGTGTTGGAAATATCAGCGAGAATGTAACCGGGCAAGTTTAAAATGGCAGGAAGTTGAAATTATATCTGTGAATATTCGCTAGAGGAATGCGTCTCATTCAGTTGCGCTCAGTCGTGCAGCTTGAGAGGAATTCTGTCAAAGGCCGTCTGTCTATTTTTTTCTTCTGGGATTAGAGGCACGGACAATATTCAAGAAAATAAAGTATGTATGTTATAAATTGCATACAAACTGACTATAAAAATCAACAACCAATATAAATAAAACAGCAATAAAAAATCACAATTATCGCTATGTACAACATTCTTCTACAAAACTAAAGTATTTGTAGGTAATGTAATCTTCCTACTGCTGAATAGATATCAAAGTTATTGTTGGGCAAAGAATTATGATTAGGTATTATGACTACTGAAATTAAAAGAAAAAGGAGAAAATGAGAGCGTGACAGACAGGAAAATGAAGGAATAAAACTTGTTTCGCCGACCCCAAGTCACATGAAAATTAAATTCACGTGTAACAATAAAATAATTCATGTAAGCTACTAATTTCAATAAAATTTTACAGCTACAAAACATCCTTTTCCAACAAAACTCAGCATCATCCTCACATCAGCGTAAAAGTCCAGTGCCCCGTAAAAAATAAACAGAAAAATATAAAAAAGTGAAATTGCTCTTTGTCTTTTACCATCAAAGGGGTGTTGTTTAAGGTACAAAAACATCCAAGTGGCGATTTTCGGCATCTACCTGGCCCTCGAATACCGAGGTCGGGGGTACCGCGGGGAATTTTGTCAAAGTCACTCCGCCGGGCTCCGGAATGGGGACAATACGTCTTCATGCAACATTCACGGACCTCTGACCTTACATTATTAGAATCGAGGATGGAACTATGAGAATACAAACTATGGGATTCCTATCCTAAATACCGAAACACCATCATTCCTTTTTTTTGTAGCGTAAGAAATCATCAAACGACTGGACAACTGGACTGGATGAATGGACAGAGCGTTAGGGAGTGTCAGACTTCTACTGACTAAAAACCACCCATGCTCCTTCTTTTGTGTCGAGGTCGCGGTATCTCTTTCGAACAACCCGCAGCTCCAAACAGCATCATTCCTTACTTTTCGTCCGGACGTAAGTTGTAGTCAGTTAATCTGTTAGACAAAGGGCTTGAGTAAATGGGATCTTAGGTGCTATTGTGCTTAACACCGGAGATAAACGATGCAATATGATGTTGCTCTGCAGCGGTGTTCTCTATTAACTAATGTGCAGAGGTTTAGCCACTTAAGTTAGCATCTGTTTTACAGTTCATTAAGAGTAAAGTGCAATTTTAAGATTAGTAAAACTAACAAAAAAAAAACAGTTTTTCACACATTTACTATCATTAAACTTTTCAGTTTAATGATAGTAAATGTGTACAATTTTCCTTAATTTTTGCCGCAGAATAGCAATTAAACAATAACAATTCGTGTATGAAACTAGTATAATAGTCGATTTTCCTCCACCGGCGACGTTCTACGTTAAGTTAGTTGTTTTCTCGTGGGAGTGAGCGCCGTAATGACTGTGTTTTCCTTTGTCTGCAACGCGGACCAACTACGAGTATGTCAGTAATGTCCCCGATTAATATCTGTGTGTGTTGCGTGCGACTCGAATACGTTCAAGTTTTTACTGCCCAGTAGCCGGCTTAATTGACTTCAACAAATGGGCTGCATGTACCAATTTGTAGCTTGTTCTCGTAGCAGTGCTACGTGTTCGAGCAGTGTTTGTAGCACTGGTCGTAGCGTAGCCGCTACGCTTCCATCTTTTAGCCGTCTTGCTACGGACGGCTACGGTGCATTTAATTCACTTTAACGAGTTTTACTTCATCTCGTTTGTACCAAGCCGATGATGGTACATTGGAGGGCAAGCGCAGTTTTCGATACGTATTTTAATTAAGTATTAACTGACTAACTGTGCTTGCTCGCGGGGAGACGGTTAGACCTTCCAAGCAAAAAGTGCGTCACTCACCTGCTAGCTTCCTGTGGCTCTTCGAAGGAATCTTGTCCTGGTGGCACGTGGCTGGCGTTGCCCCACGACCGGCCGGTCCGATTGTCCACTCACAAATTGGTGTAACAAAGTCTGTACTGCACTGTATGAGCCTTCAGAAATCACTATCAGTCCGGATAGAAGCCGTTTAGCGACGATTAACCCTCGTTCCAAGGATTTTAACCGGGAGCGCGCACTTAGGCAACCGTTGCTGCTGCCATCTTGGATTCAACACGTTTTCCATTCGTTCGCAAGCACAGTGCGCGCATAGATAAAAAATATGGTTACGGAACATTCCGCCCACCAAAATGCATAGTATTTTCACTACGCTGAAAGAGCGGAACTCGAGAACAACGGATAAAAACGAATGAAGAGTTGATGTGATCGATTGACATTAACACTAACTAAAGTTAACACTAACCTAAACTAAACTAGAATCTAATGAATTTAAGTTACGGTAAACGATCTATCTAATCAGTCTGAGTTGGCAGAGGGCACAACTTTACAAGAGGTCTCGTAAGAACTGATCCATTGGCCAAGCGCACGGTGGCCACACGTACCACGCTGTCAGGACCCGGATGTAATTGCGTGACCCGAGCAAGAGGCCAATGCAGCGGTATAGTGTTTTCGTTTTTGATGACCACGATTGAATCTACAGCTAACGGTTTGCAATGCTTAGTCCACTTTGCTCGCTGAGTCAACGATTGTAGATATTCGACCTTCCAGCGTTTCCAAAAGTCTTGTTGGAATCGCTGGATGAGTTGCCATCTTCCTAGCCGAGTAAGATTTATGCCTGATAGATCCTCATCAGGGACCGAAGTAAGCGGCTCTAAAGTGAGGAAATGACCCGGAGTCAATACGTTTAAGTCATTGGGATCTGAGCTCAGCGAGTAAAGAGGGCGCGAGTTCAGCATAGATTCGATTTGTACAAACAACGTTGTCATCTCTTCGAACGTTAATGTCTGATCACCGATAATACGATAAAGATGGGATTTAACTGCTTTAATTTGTATCTCCCATACACCGCCAAAATGACTACTAGCCGGAGCATTGAATTTAAATGTTATGTTTTCGAAATTAGATGCGTCCTTCATGTACTCATTTAGTTGGTTGCAAGCGCCCACGAAGTTGGTTCCACAATCTGAATGGATAACGCTTACACGACCCCGCCTGCCAACAAATCGGTGAAGCGCTGCTATGAAAGCGTCCGAAGTCAAGTCCGAAGCGACTTCCAAATGGACTGCCTTCGTTGTGAAGCACACAAACAAGCAAAGGTACGCTTTACTTATTTTAGCTCCTCGATGTCGTCCTAACTTAATGCGAAAAGGTCCGCCATAGTCAACACCGACGATTGAAAATGGCTTGACTTGGTTGACGCGAGTCGCTGGTAGATCGCTCATAAAAGGTTCAAGCGGTGTAGGGCGCGTGCGGAAACATTGTAAGCACTTTGACAAACAATGACGGATTGCACGTTTTGGTGATAATATCCAAAATTGCTGTGTCAAAAGATACTGCATTGTATTTATACCGGCATGACAGTTCTCACGATGGAGTGCTTCGATGATCATGAACGTTAGTTTAGAATCCTTAGGTAGCAGCGCAGGATGTTTATGCTCATACTCGAGCCCAGAACGAGATAGGCGACCGCCCACCCTAAGAATTCCCGATTTATCTAAGAAAGGGTTAATTTTCTGCATAGGTTTTGAAAGAGGTTTTGAGTCTTTCAAACGAGTTATTTCCTCATCGAAGTGCAATGATTGTACTCTGCGTACGAAAATCAATAAAGCGTTGTGAAGCTCTGTTCGATTTAAATGATGGTCAGACCTTCGCGAAGATTTGTTGCGAGAGCATTCTACAAAACGAATGCAATACGCGAGTACTCGTTGTGCTTTACGAATTGATGAGAAACTTTCCAGTAAAGAATCAATGACGTTGGTGTCGTTATGAACAAACAGAGAGACCGCGCGCTCTTCAGATAATACATCCGCTTCGTCAACATTATCACTGTTGTTTGGCCAAGTGTGAGAAGGTTGAGCGAGCCAACAGGGCCCCGCCCACCATAACGAATTGTTGACCAACTCAGCAGGATAAAGACCTCGAGAGGCAATGTCAGCTGGATTATCTGAACTGGAGACATGGTTCCAGCGAGCTTCCGGAATAGTGTCCTGGATATGACTCACTCGGTTGGCGACGAAAGTCTTCCAACGTGACGAGTAAGACCGAATCCACGATAATGCCACCATCGAATCTGACCACGCACAAGTGTCAGCTATGGGGAAAAATGATGAATAGGTTTCTCTGACGAACTTCAGAAGATCGGCAAGGAGGACCGCCGCGCACAATTCGAGACGAGGTAATGATATTCTTTTTACAGGTGCTACGCGAGATTTTGAAGACAGAAAGAAGACAGATACACTACCATCGACGCAAGTGACACGTAAGTAGATTACAGCTCCATAACCTGACTCGGAACTATCAGCAAAGCCATGGAGTTCACATGATTTCATATCTTTTACAGAAATGCATCGAGGGATCTCCAAGGACTTAATGACAGGTAACTGCTCAGTGTAACAACGCCATTGTTCAACGATTTCACACGGTGGAGAATCGTCCCAATTAATACCTAACATCCACAATTTCTGAACTAAGCACTTAGCTAAGAAAGTTATAGGAGTTAGAAAACCCAAGGGGTCATAAATACGTGCGAGTTCACTTAGAATCGCACGCTTTGTGCATTGGCGATCGATAGGTTTGACCTCAAACAAAAATTTGTCTCTTCTGGGACACCACTTCAGGCCCAAGATCTTCAGGGTGCTTGACTTTTCGATGTCCATAGACACAAAGTCAGTTAGACAGTGTTCCGGAGGTATATCAGCAAGCACCTCTTGTTTATTGCTAGCCCACTTACGCAGCTCAAATTGACCTCTCTTTAAAAGCTGGATGACCTGAGTTTTGACTTGAATGGCCTTCTGGATATCAGAACTGCCGCTCACGATATCGTCAACGAATGTATCAGAAGTCATTACTTCGCAAGCAAGAGGTAAGTCGGTTTCATCTTCTGCAAGTTGTTTGAGAGTGCGGCAAGCTAGAAAAGGAGACGATGATAATCCATAAGTTATAGTATTTAATCGATACTCTTGAATTGGGTCTGTTGATTTGAATCGCCAAAAAATTCTTTGGAAATCTCGATCTTCAATTGACATAGTAATATTTCTAAACATTTGACGAATATCGGCTGTAAATACGACAAAATGTGTTCGAAAGCGAAGAAGGATCTCGGCAATGTTAGCCTGCAGTTTAGGACCTACGAGTAAAGCTTCATTCAACGACACACCACGAGCGTCTTTCGCAGAAGCGTCGAAGACCACTCTTAGTTTTGTTGTTGCGCTGTCAGGTCGCAAAACGCAGTGATGAGGTATGTAATAACAACCCTGGTTGATTTCTTTTGAAGGAACTAGACTCATGTGACCACTTTGTAAATAGTCAGACATGAAGTCACAATATTGTTCGCATAAAGCCTCATTTGCCGCTAACTTGCGTTCTAATGATTTAAAACGTCTTAAAGCAGATTCTCGTGATCCAGGAAAAGTTAGATTCTTGTCTTTATCTTTGAAAGGCAAAGTAACGGTATACCTCCCTGAAGTATCGCGGGAATGTTCGGTAACGAATTTCTGTTCACAGAGTTCTTCATCCGGAGTTAACTTTGAAGACTGAGGAATGTTGTCCATTTCCCAGAACTTCTTAACCTGCTCATTGAGCAGATTATCGTTTGAAACGAAGAACGACCTTGGCAGTTCGTGATTATCACAGCAACTGACGTTTCCTAGTAGGATCCAGCCGAACACAGTGTTGATTGCAGATGGTTGGTGCAATCCTCCACTAACACTACCTGGTAACAGGAGTGAAGGGAAGACCTCAGCACCGAGAAGGACATCGATTTGACCAGGTAAGTGACAATCAGGATCCGCTAGGTTTAGATTTCGAATATGATGCCACGCAGATTTGTTCAGCTTAACGACTGGCATATTGCCGCAGATCTTAGGTAATGTTAACGCTTCAACACTAAACAAATCGTTGTCGTGGACACCTACGCTTAAGCTGGTTGTACCACTAGCGGATGTTGAAGCATGACCTAGGCCGTGAATCCTACGCGTTGACTGCGTTCGTTGGAGACCTAAACGCTCAGCAGCGCGTTCAGTTATGAAGTGGGCCTGACTTCCGGAATCAATCAGCGCACGAAAACTTTGATAACGACCCGATGAATCACGAATTTCGATATTAGCTGTGGACAGCAGAACCATGGAACGATCACCGATATTGGTAAGTACACTGACCTGCGAGGTAGTGGCCTTTTCGGTATTATCGGTTTTCGAAACCTCTAGATCTTGATGTAGCAAGGTGTGATGTCGTTGACGACACACTTGACACGTGAACATTGACTTACAGTTTTTTAGTCCATGTGATGGCTTCAAACAGTTGAAGCACCAATGTTTGGTTTTCACGTGGTCAAGTCTTTCTTGAACAGATTTGTCAGTGAACGATTTGCACTGATTAATGGAATGTTCTTCCCCACAGAACGGACACTTGTACTTTCGAGGTTCAGTTGGTGACACAAGAGCTGTTTGTGAAGGACGCGATGATGTTGACGATGATGGTGCAGTTGCGTTCGATGTGGTTGAATTCGATGATGTGGGCGCAACTACTGGCGGTTTGTCAACTACTGTATTCGATAGAAATGTCGAAGTAGGTTTTTTACTTACGACCGCGGTGTTAGAATTCCGTAAACCACTCGGCTTTTGTGGTTTTTCGTTGGCACGATTATCGCGACCACTTGCGGAGAAGTGTGTGTCGCGAACCAAAGCCTCGCATCTAGTGTACAGGAAATCGTTGAGATCTTTGTACTTTGGAAACTCATGAGAAGTAGTAACTCGTTCAAAAGCACAACGCATATTTGAATCCATTTTCGATAGTAAAAGGTAACAGATTACAAAATCCCACTGATCCGTCGGTAGCCCTTGCCGTTTGAGAATCGATAGGTTTTCGTTGAAAGAATCAAGGACACGTCGTAAATCAATGGGTGAGTTGGCTTTCAGGTTAACGTTCAAGATCTCCCTCCAGCAAGTAAAGGCAAGTTCCCGCTTGTCTTTATACCGCGCAACCAATGCAGAGTATGCTTCGTGGTAGTATAAGCCCGTCACAGGAAAGGTTCGTATAAGTGCTAACGCATCACCAGTCAGACTAGAGACGAGGTAATGCATGCGCTCCGTATCCGAAAGTGAGCCATTCTCGTGAATCAGCGAGTTGAAGATATCGAAGAATTCGGGCCACAACTTTATGTTACCACTGAATTGCGGTAAGTTAATTTTAGGTAATTTCACTTTGAGTACACTCGACGACTCATTATGAGATTTATTTGGTTCATCGTTATATGCGTTAGGCTTATCGACCGTCGTTAAGCGTCGGTGTATCGCTAAAATCTCATAATATCGTTCGTCGAAGTCGGATCTGATACCATCTTGTTCCACTTGTTGTTCATCCGTAAGTTCGCATAAGCTAAGTATGTCATCATGGGCTTCTTCAAAGTTATTAACTAATTTCGTTAAGTCTGAGCAATGTGCCAATAATTTACTTAAATCACATTCATTATTTTCCGCTAAGCGAGCGACTTCAAGCGTCTTAGATAACCTATTAAACGCTAAAGTACGTTTTCTACGCAATACCGGTAAGTCGCGTTCGGTTGGGCATTCGACTTCAACCGATTTACCTTTACTCAATCTACGTAATGATTTTTTAGAATAGTAAGGCATTTTGTTTATTAGTTAGCCTTATTAACGTTAAAACAATCTATATTTAACAATAAGATTCTATAATGAACAAGTAATGGCACCGTTATGTTTAATTAATAACAATGAAAAAGGTAAACAAACCTTTCCAAACTGAATAGAACGAAATCCGACCACCGTACGTCAACTGTTCAATCACAGTTCATTTGGCTCATTCACCACAACGCTAATCCAACAAATTAATATTGTCGTTGAATAGAAAGAAAAACTAAACGTTATACAAATTCAATTTGTCTATGGTTCAGTTCAATTTCAAATCGTAGAACAACGAACTACTCGAACCAATATGGCGGCGATGAAAAATACAAAGTAATCAGTTCATTCAAATGGAAGAAATGTTCTAAGTACCTATGGTTAATTGTGGCTATTTACGTTTCTATTCGATGTTATATCGATTTGTATGATGATTGCGATGGAATATAACAACGAAATACGTGTAGCCACACGAGTTTATAGCGAATGAACAAGAATGCATCGGACACACAAAGAATTCGATGTTAACATTCTGAAAAGATCGATGTACGTTTGAAAATTCACTTTTTTGTTTTTCAACGATTAACGAAATAAACTAGTGTAATGTATAGCAATCGACCTAAAACGAATATGTAATGCCCAAAAGTGGGAAATAGTTGGGGGTAAGTGGGACAAAAAAATGATTTTAATTTCTTTGTGTCGAATGTTGAAAATTACCTAAGATTTTACGAGAACTTTACTGTTAGCGGGTAAACGAATGAATAGGTACTTATTATCGAATTATATCCGTTGTTCCCTGGTTTCGGCACCAAAAAATGTACCAAGCCGATGATGGTACATTGGAGGGCAAGCGCAGTTTTCGATACGTATTTTAATTAAGTATTAACTGACTAACTGTGCTTGCTCGCGGGGAGACGGTTAGACCTTCCAAGCAAAAAGTGCGTCACTCACCTGCTAGCTTCCTGTGGCTCTTCGAAGGAATCTTGTCCTGGTGGCACGTGGCTGGCGTTGCCCCACGACCGGCCGGTCCGATTGTCCACTCACAAATTGGTGTAACAAAGTCTGTACTGCACTGTATGAGCCTTCAGAAATCACTATCAGTCCGGATAGAAGCCGTTTAGCGACGATTAACCCTCGTTCCAAGGATTTTAACCGGGAGCGCGCACTTAGGCAACCGTTGCTGCTGCCATCTTGGATTCAACACGTTTTCCATTCGTTCGCAAGCACAGTGCGCGCATAGATAAAAAATATGGTTACGGAACATCGTTCCATTATCAACACATTTTATTCGCACGGGTTGAAATGTTATGGGAGTTTGTTAGTTTTAATAGGGCCATGTCATTTAGTTAAATGGGTGATTGCGCGAATCAGAATTTCACTGAAAGGTTTATTTATTATGTGGGAAACACATTTAGTTTGGTTAACTATCAGTAGAAATAGTTTATTATTTAATTTATTAAGAAATAACAGTAGTTATCAAATACAATATTTTTATCAATAATTAAAATCTGTAAACGGCGATTTCCTTCCAAAAATGATTTAAAAAAAATATCCTCTGACGGCTTTATCAAAGAGCCGTGTGTGCTTTATTATGGTAATTAATTGTTATCCTCGAAGCAAAATGAACGAGTATATTTCGGGACGTTAATTTATATTTTAAAATATAATTAAAACGTAAACTGACAGGCTGATGAAGCCGTTTGAAGTGTGTGTAATTATAATAAAAATAAAATAAAACAAAAGACAAGCGACACGTGCCAATCTGAGACAAGTTTCTGAGAAAGGTTTCTAGTTTTGGATTTTAAACGGTTATAAGAGTAGAGGAAGACAATAGAAGATGAACGAGCGTGTGAAAGACGATGAGAAATAATGTTAATACTGTAGTCAAAGCTAATAATACGCAAGGTATAGACGAGTAAACTCGAACAAACACAGATACTAATGGCTAAATACAGAAAGAAAATGAGACAAAATAAAACAGTCATCTTTCTAAAATTAACTTTAACATCTCGTTTTCCAATAACAATCTGAGCACAATTCGAATAATTTTATAAAAAGGATTATTGATTCTAAAAATATAAACAATAAACAAAATAATGTATTTAAGAGGAAATGTGATGTGACTGTAATTGGATAATAATGATGAAAACAAATAAAAGGTTCCAAAATAATGTTCCCTTAATAATGATATTATTTAATACTATCATTTTGTGCCTTTTGTGCCACAGTGTACTATTATGTACACCTCTTAGGCAGAAGTGTACTAAAAAGTACACACACAGGGATTAAAGGCTTAATGTTATGTTAAATGTATTTAAAAGTCTACTCATATTTTATGGGCATTTAGTTCTAGGCGATAGAAGCAAACAGCGAGGCGTTTCCTACAACCGAGGGTCCAGTTCTAACTTAATCAGTTACCGCTCTTTATAAACGTTAGACCAATACGGTACCAGTCCTGTAATGAACCTCCTGTTTTTCTAGTGGTCCAAGCGCGACTACGAGATTATGCGTTCGTTCCTAGGTCGGGAAAAGTGTCAATGGGTTTTCACAACAGGATTTTCTCAGTTGCAGCCACGGAGTCTGAATTCGGTAGACTAGCCCCCAATAGGGATGTTAACTAAAAAAATCTAATTAGTCCGTCAGATAGATTTCCGAAAAATATTGGACACATATTTTTTTCTTTTTTCACGTAAACAAACAATGATGACGATACAGTGCTTTGAAAACTCGTGTGACGTCATATTCTAAGACATTAGTATAACATTTCTTAGCGAGCAGTGACGTCACAACGTCCCACTCAAATCTTTGACGCGTTTTATCTTCGTCAATTTTTATTGATTTGATAAAACAAAAAATACGTATCCAATATTTTTCGATAATCTAACAGACGGATTATTTAGAATCATATTTTTTTTAGTCAGTAAACATCCCTAAATAATACACCTGTGACTAACCCTACGGGGATTATTAGGCGTGTTGTTGTGTAAGAAAAGGAATGCTCATATTTTATCGGCATTACGTATCACCTTATGGAAGGCAAGCGAGGTGTTCTCAGAAATCGAGGCACCAGTTCTAAGTTAATCAGTTACCGCTCTTGATAAACGTTAGACCAATACGGTGCCAGTCACTCTCCTGTAATGAACATAGGTAAACAGATTGCCTTTATCAAATTAACGAGCGATAGGAGGAAGTTCTACGAGTATTTCAAGGAATTTTTCCAGGGTCTATGAAATCATCCTATTAAAGAGGAGCTAGGGCCTCGTATTATTATGCATTATTATTATGTATTATTATGTTTTTTTTCGGAAACTTTGTTGTCATTAGTTACTACTGTTATAATCATTTCTTATGTTGCGCGTGGGAAATACACTGGAAATCGTTTTCGAAATGTGGCGTATTACTACAGTGGCATTCTGTTTGTGCAGGTTTGACACTCGATCTTCATCCCGTGAAATTATTATAAACATTCTATTCAAGTTTCTACCTATCTATATAAAATTCTCGTGTAACTAATAAGTTGCCATAGAAAACGGTATGACCGATTTTGATGAAAATTGTGTGTATATTTAGTAGGTGTGAGAATAGGCTGGTCTTAAAGTACTTTTCACCCTTCTAACCCCACTCGAAGGTTGGGTAGGTATAAAAAGGTGCAATGCAGGTCATGCAGGGCACAGCTAGTGATAATTTAATTTAATCATCATTCGAAGGATCCGTGGCGCCATCTATTATCATGAGAACGTTATTGTTATTTTCCTCAGGAACAGTACTTTTTTTAGGATATAAGGTGCTCTATGTCCGTTTATGTACACCTGAAAACGTACATGCAAAGTTTCAGGATGATCGTTTTAGTGATTTAAACGTAAAACGGTAGCAAACAAACTTACTCTCCAATTTATAATATTAATTGGAATTAGGCTTTTTGGTAGCATCATTTCAATCCTATACATTTATTACTTTTCCTTCAATTAATCTCGCCTGTTATTTAGTCCCTCAGATTACTCCTAGATATTTTGTTTCGGAGAAAGCCGGCGGAGGTTTGCATTGTAATAATTATTAATTCTCTAATATGTATTGCTCCGATTTCAAATTCAGACAGCTACCTGAATAATATACGGGAGTAACTGTATTAAAAGCTAATGAGATAGGGTGACATAAGGATGGTTTTTGGTTGCATGTGCGTTTCATTAATGTGCATTAATATTATTTAATAAACATGAGACCGAGATATTAAGGGGCTGTCTCCACCGATCCCGGGATCCGATTTGACGTAACACGGATCCCATTGGTAACTTACACACCTACATTACTCCAAGAATTTTAAACGCTTGCGTGGCATGGACAAGCTGACGCTGATGATGGATATTTGCCAATCAATTAATTAATTGACTGCCTTATTGTTGGTCTAGTGGCTGCAAGCGTGCTCGCTGTACTTGAGGTCCTGGGTTTGATCAAGGTCGGGCAGTGTTATTGGGATTTTTCCATTAGGAATTTCTCAGTAGCAGCCGTGGAGTCTAGATTTGTGCCCGGTTGATAGATGGGCTTGCCCCCTATTACATTGGACTTAAACATAACTGGCGAAAGGGTGTACTTATGGGTACACCTCTGCTCTTTCCTTAAGGAATTAAGGGCGTGATTGTGTGGTCATCATCATCATCATCAGCCTATAATGTTCCCACTGCAGGGACTCAGGCCTCCTCTCTAGGAGAGGGATTGAGTGGTAATTGTATTAAATTAAAAAAGACAGCGGTGTTAGTTCCTCTTAAAGCCACGCACTGAAACGCCCATGTACAGTAGCTATACGATTATAATGAAATAGCCCCATCAGTGCCTTATGTACTCCATACCCTTACCTAACCAATAAGCCAAGGATCTTAATTACAAACATGACAGTTATTAAATAGAACTTGTAGTGTCGTCACCCCATAATAATTAATAACGGTTAGAAGTTACACATACCTACACTAACCCGCTGACTTTGAATAGTAACCCTGGCCCCCCTACGGAAGGTTTTGGGTGGATGATTAACACAGTGCTGGTGAATTTTATAAGAAAGAAAAGAAAGAGAATATGCTTCCACGAAGCCGTCAACCAAGCATTATTATATTATTATAGCCCTCTCAGAAAGGAGGACTGAGTCCGTGGGAATATTACGGACCTATAGGCTGATTATGCTTAAGCTCAACTAACATACTAACTATCAACGTTCTCCTCAGATGGGCCACCTCTCAGTGGTGATACCACCTGACATTGCCGATGAGGACGGCTCCGAAGCCAGCGCTCCTGAAGGAGGTGCGGTGGAAATGCGCTGCACAGCCGCGGGAGTACCAGCTCCTATCATATCCTGGAAGAGGACTGGCGGACGGAACATTGTGTTCCGTGATGAGAATGGGAAGGAGGTTAAAGGTAAGGACTTTGTTTACGATCATACAAGGTGTAAGCTTCACGAAACTGTCAAACTAGAGTTAACTTGATGCACATAAATTATTATTACACGTAAATTATTGGTGAGAAACAATATTTTTTTGGGTGATACTTAATCACGTTTGAAAAGCATTGAGTTGTGTTGAGAAATGCATTGAATAATACGGGGATAAATAAAGCTAAAACAAAAAAAAAGAATGATTAAATAAAAAACTTGGAAAAGTTAGAACTTTGGCTCCCAATATCTGTTACTTGAAAGTTCCCAGGTATGGTCCAGAACAAATAAATGGTAATAATTACGAGTATGGAGAGAGCAAGTCCTTTCGGAAAATATGAGAAGCTGGCGTAATTACAGTCCTGTTACAATATTTTTTTACCAGATTTAATTTGCAGTGCTGTCTAAGTGATCACTGCAGCAGTGGTTTCTGTTACCATAAGATTCGTGGAAGGCTGTCAGAAATAGATTATATTATGAATTTAAGTTTAAAGCACATGTCAGCCTTTAAGTTTTTAACATTTAAAAAGCGGGATTTACGTATGGAGAGCTATTTTGGTCTGAAATAATCTGGCTTTGTGTCTAATACGTCACCGTGTTAGTGTGAGCTTTTAAAATTAACCACAAATGATTCGACATTCAATTTACAAAATAATATTAAGCTTGCAATGTACTTAACACAAAGATTATGATCCTTAAAGTCAAAAGAATTTTGTAAAAGAAATCCTGGCATGCTGTCAACTTAACGCAACAGAACTATAATCTTTATTTCTTTCTTATTCTCGACTAGTTCCAAGTCATGAACTATAAATAACCAGTAACACGTCTAGTATTATTTTATTTGGAATCAACAAACAATAACATAATCATTATCATCTGCTTAGCCTTTTCCCAACTACATACATTGGGTTCGGCTTCCAGTCGCAACTGAATACCAGTATTTTACATGGAGCGACTGCCTATCTGACCTCCACAACCCAGTTAATACTAGGTAATACGATACTCTTTGGTAAGACCGGTTGTCAGTCTTTCAGGTCACTGACTACCTATAGCGACTGTCAAAGATCTATAAATGACAGCCGGGACCAACAGTTTAACGTGCTTTCCGAGGCACGGAGGAAACTCGGTATGAAATGGGTGGTCTCCCATCCACAGATCAACCCAGGCAAGCGCGGTTTAACCTAAAGATCGACCTGAGTAGCAGTTATTTTTATGCCACGAGATACCTTCACAGTTTTCCATACTCTAAAAACAAATGATTAGGTACTTAAAAAGCGCTTAAAAATATTCTTTCCTAAAAAAGCAAACTGAAAAAGATAAATGTTGTCCTATTGACTTGGGCTAAAGAATTTAGATATATGATCTAAATCCTTCCAATTGAGAGAGTTTTAATTTCTTGATAGGCTTACTTGCGACAGTGATTGATTGAGCGAATTCCTTATTTTTTTGAGTGGAAATAAAACGAGGGTATTCTTGCAATTTCATGGTGTAGGTAAGTCAATGAACTTGTAAAACAATCGATGGTTTTATTATGATCGGGTAAAATGTTCCTTTAAAAAAACTGGCCAAGTGCAAGTCGGACTCGCACATGAAGGGTTCCGTACCAAAACGGTATGCTATAATTTATACATTTTCTTCTACGGCCAATGAAACTTGACCTCTGGATTGTATAGGCGCTCATACGATTCAGGGACCAAATTATATTGGTTATCTGCTGTTTCCATCTGTTGTTTCCATTCAAGTTCAAAATGATTTTCCTAGAAAGTCCTTATAAAGTTCTACTTTTCAGATTTTTTTCATATTTTCTAAACTTATGGTTCAAAAGTTAGAGGGGGGTGACACATTGTTTTTTACTTTTGGAGCGATTATTTCCGAAATTATTGACATTATCAAAAAATGATTTTAGTAAACCCCTATTCATTTTTCAATACCTTTCCAACAATATATCACACGTTAGGGTTGAAATTAAAAAAAAAATCACTTCCCACTTTACATATAGGGGGGCTACCCTAATAAAACATTTTTTTCAAATTTTTATTTTACCACTTTGTCGGCGTGATTGATACACATATTGGTACCAAATTTCAGCTTTCTAGTGCTAACGGTCACAGAGATTAAGCTAGGACGGACAGACGGACAGACAGACATGGCGAAACTATAAGGGTTCCTAGTTGACTACGGAACCCTAAAAACGGTAGCGTTTCACCAAAATAAAACATCGAACTTCCGATAAAAAAAAGAAAACGTTTGTCTCTCGAGTACCATTGTTTCAAATAAAAGATAATAATCAACGTACCTTTAAAAGGCAAAAAATAAACCGTCAATTTTCCGTTGAATTTTATTCGCATCAGTGAGATCCGGCTAAGTGGTAAAAAAGAAACAAGACTAATTTTGCATTCAAAGCCCGCCCGGAGCGGGCGCAGGTGCTAGAGCGGTTAAAACATTGGAGTTTTATAGGATTTATTAAGATATTGTCCTGAGGATATTGGAAAGAAAATTCCAATTCGATATAATGTACAACGTGCTCACAGAGTGACATCTAAATAATGATCGAACGACACGATACCGAACACATGATCATGCCATATTTATTTATCATCTCTTACGGGTAGATATTATACAAATTATTGACATCGACAGGCGGAACGACGCGAGGCTACGTTAAATAAGAAACGCCCACTCAAATTGCCTGTAAAACTGATTTATTTTATACCATCAATAAATATTTTTTTTTGTTCAAAGCCTTAATTAAAATCTATGATTCCATACAATAAATCATTTTATAAAATGTTCACGTAATATTTAAATTCAATGAGAACATTTTTTTATCGGCTAAAAGCACAGGGCTGTCAACCTTAAACAAAAGAAGGCGACGTCTGATGCTCACGGCCGGAATTCATTTCCGCGGAAAAAACGTGTTCAAAGAACTCAATTACTACTTAAACAAAATATTGTAGCAATCCGGGTTTCGGTCAGGAAATTAAACGAACGGCTTAGTGACCGGCCTGACAAAAGGTTGTTATCTCTTATAGTTATAATTATGTACCCTTTACAGCGCAACGCAGCGCTAGGTGAAAAGACAGGAGTTAAAGCAATTATAGGGCTAGTCATTTTAACACATACGCACACTGTTGTATTTCTAATGGTGTCTAATCCCGTGTTGTAATTTATACCTTAATATAAATATATTAGGCCCAAAATTGCCGGTCCCCGCTGGGCTATTTAAAACCTTTTCGGTGCGGTGTTTTACGATTTTGACCCGTTTTATTTAAGCCATTAAGCGTAAACAAAAGACTGGCGTCCCTCTGTAAACGGAGGGTGGTTGTAATAGTTAACAGAGTGGTGGAACCGGCTCTGCCTTTGTATTAATTGGACATGTTAAACACGCTTCACTAAATATGTAAGAATTGCCTTCGCTGTAGCTATCCACGTTTTCCTTTTTCCCATTTCTCGTTTTCCTCTTTTGCGGCGAACGCGAGTCGGAACGGAATTATTGAGAATTTGTTTCTGAGCGCATTAGTAACTGTAAATCATTGATTCTGTCGTGATAGCAGCGCCGTTAATTAACAATTTGTACACTTTTTTCTGCATTTGCAAAATGTAAACAAGAAGGTTGATAATTTGGAGGTTTTGGGGAAAAAAGGATCTAATACTGAATGAAATGGCATCATTACGCTTGGGAGGAAAATTGGTGATCGCAATTAGTTGTAATTAGCAGGCGTAAGGAAGCTACTCTTAATTGTGTAATCTATACACTGCTTTCTGAGGATAAGACAAGGAGAGGTTTCTGCTGTACAGAACACAAGTCAACACACACTAAATATCACTTACCACGTAGTTCTGAGAATTAGCCAAAATCTAGGATAAAATGGCTCAGAAACAACAGCAAAATGAAACCCAATATCGTTCTCAACATGTGTCCCTGAAATAATAATCATGAAATGAAGTGAACTATATCGGTAGGTATAAACGATTACTTATATCTCGAAAGCAAACTTAATTAACTTTGTAATAATAAAACAACGCAAATGTATCGTTAAATTGGATTAACGAAGTATTTAAGTCCTTTAGATTGTCTTTGAGATTATTTTATTTGTGACATTGAGAGGTGATGTTAAGGGCGAATGAATGGCGTTTGATTGCTTTTAAGGTTATTGTGCATTAGATTCAAGAGGATTAATCACGAAGGTTGACATCATCATCATCAGGCCTCCTCTCTAGGAGATGTATGGGTTATAAAATCCACCACTCAGGCCCAGTGCGGGTTGTTAGATGTCACATGTCTTCGAATGTCTGCGGTATCTTTGTGACCAACCCGCAGCCCCGACGGGATCCGCAGCCCCGACGGGGAGCATGAGGTCCTGGGTTCGAAATTGTTGTTGGGTTTCTCCATCACCTCAATAGCACAGACGGAATCTGGATTTGGCTCGCCCCCTATTACATGAGGCTTGAACATAACTAAGCGAAATTTGGGTGTAAGTATGTGGGTGTCGGGGATTACACAAGCATGATGTTGACATGTTTTTTATTGTACTGTTTAAAACTGCAAAATTAATCTCAATGCACACGATTGAAATCCCTGTAAAAAGTTTAATCGTATAAATATAACAAACTATCCAGGTAAAATAAACATATTTCCCGGAAGTAATAACCATAATTAAACCCAATAACTACAAACATATCTTTCCACATGAATTACAGCCTAATTACATCATAATTAACGTCCCTCAACAATGGCGCAATATCATCATTTAAAATACGTTCAGTTGCAGAAAATATTTCAGCCAGAATGAAATCGGAAAACAATTAGTCTCGGCACAATAATAACGGGGACTTGCTGAATCAGAGCCGACGTCTAAAGTAACAACTAAGCTGCGACATGTCGCAACCCAAGTTTATAACCCGTTAATAAAACACAATTTCATACAAACGCCCGCTTTTGATATTGTACGCGTTACGTAGTAACAGTATTTTATGTGCCCCTAGTATAGCGGGGGTCGTATGCTATAATAAAGCGATAAATTATTTCCATTTAAATTTAATTTGACAGGCATCGTGAAACGAATAGGTTACGCTGTTATGTTTTGATTAAAGTGTCAGGATTTGATTCGAGATTCGGATGTGATTATCGGGAATTTGTTATTTACGTGAAAGTGTAAACACGAATCACTGAAACATGCGTCAGCATTTTCTGTTGTCGTATTGAGCGGAATCCTAGTTCGGTTATAACTCTTTGAATTGCATAGCTGTTTCGCTTCTTCCAGACATCATTCTCTGGCCTTTATCGCAATTCATATGGGATCGTTGTAGCATTTCTTCTTCTTCCATACTTCGCTATAACTAAACATACCACTTATTTCTTGCCAAATCATCCTTAGCTCATCGATCGTTTTGATCTTCCTCTACTCTTTTATATCCATACTAGCGACCCGCCCCGGCTTCGCACGGGTGCAAATGGATGTTATTATACATATAAACCTTCCCCTTGAATCACTCTATCTATTTAAAAAAACCGCATCAAAATCTGTTGCGTAGTTTTAAAGATTTAAGCATACAAAGGGACATAGGGACAGAGAAAGCGACTTTATTTTATACTATGTAGTGACTATGTAGTGATAGTGATTCATACTCAAGACTTTCAAGACAGTTTCCTCATTGCTCCATATCACAGCCTATACTATTTTGTTTTACTTATTTTAATTACTGTTCACTGTAACGTTTGTGATGAGAAAATAAACATACTATTATTATAGCACGACAACCGATTACCAATGCATCTTCCAGACATTTCCAGTTTACTGGTGCCAAGTTAAGTGCATAAAATTCTTTTCCATTATGGAATTTTAATCAGTACTAATGAAAACGCGACTTGATACGACGCAGTAAAACACAAGCAATATAGATTGCACTAGAGCTCAAGTTATCATACCTTCCTAGTTCATTCTATAGAAGCTCGTTTGCAATTCTTATTACGTCATTGACACTTGAGACCCTGCCAAAGAATTCTAATAGCATTATTCATTTGTTCTCTTGCTGAAGAGTCTGTAACGTGTCTAGTGAATGAAAAAGAGACTTAAATTACCTACTCTTCTAGATCGCTGTCAACCTGGTAGCGTGGTTTTACTTTATTTGGCATTAAGTTAAATTTTCAGGTCGGGCAAAGTGATATTGGTTTTTTTTCCAACAGGAATTTTTCAGTAAGATTGCCTCGAAGGTCCAGTGATCGCAAGCACTACTGCTGTGCATGAGGTCCTAGGTTCGATTCCCGGGTGTGCCCAAGTTTTATTGAGTTTTTCTGAGAAATTCCTGATCGAAGTCTGGATTTGTGCACGGTAGATGGCAATAGGCTAGCCACTATTACATGGGACTTAAACATAACTGGTGAAATGTAGGTGTACTATTAGGTAAACCCTTCGGGGATTCAAGCTTGATAATTATAATGTTAAGTTAAATAAAATAAATCAATAAAGCATAAAGTCCTGTTTTCAATTAAGATCTAGGTTTCACAATCTTCAGACTCAATAGCTACTCTATGTATAGAAGCTGTTACTTTTAAAGTAATAAACAATTTATCTCAAGATTATCGCTGGCTGAAGCGATTGTGTAAGTAAGTACATCTCACTGTGAAAGTAAGGCATAATTTTTCAAAGCGAAATGTATCTCTTGGGCGTTGCGCACTCGGTTACGAAATTGTTGTAATAAATATGAACCAAGATTTTGCCGCTTTAGTAAATTTATTCATGTAAGACGCGTTTCGCTTTATTCATAAGTTGTGAAGTGCTAGTTTGTTTGATGTGCCATATTATGAACGTGTTGAAGTCACGTATTCTGTGGAATGTTATATCAAAATAATATATATACGTCAATGCCCTCGGCTTGCATGTGACAGCTTCTTCTTGACGTATTATCAGATATTATTCTAGTTTGTTTTGAAGTGCAGGTTATATTATGTATATTATGAGCATGTGTAATTTATTTTAAATATTCATCATTCAAGGAGATTAAATAACTTTCATCTATTATATTTATTCTAACAGTGAGAAACGCCCTTTAAAAAGTTAGCTGAAAAGCCTTTTTCAATATTTATACAAGCTGAAAAACTAACATTCATATGTTAATAATATTTATCAGAAATATTATATCGCCTTTTGAGAAAAATTTCTGTTAAACATTTTATCTTCACTTAAATCTGGCACATTACAAATTTTATGTTAGTAAGTTTTTAAAACGGGCGTCCAATGAGGCCTGATTTATGTTCAGTGATAAAGATACCGTCTTTCAATAATGTTGGACCTAGATCATAACTGTTGACGGTGCTTATGATACCGACATGAAGTAAAGGTAATAAACACTCCTTTGGGTCGCTGTCACTTAGGCTATGTGACCTCAAAGTTGGGCTAAAGTAGTTCAATGTTCGGCTTATAACTCAGGGTACGAACTATGCTCGTTGAATTCAACGCCTTGACAATTTTGAGGCGAAAACTTCGGTGTTGATATTATTGAGCGTTTTATTGTAACTTATATTGGATAATTTTTACTATTCATTAATTCGTATAGGTCGCTTATGAGGTGACCAAAACCGCCATTATGCCGTACAGCCAGTTGTTTTAATGCATTACTATAAATAACGCGGCAGATGTGTTTATGTCCAGTAATTTTTCTATAGACTTTCGTAGTTAAATAACAAAAAGTGGACTACAATCTTTGCAATAAAATCGACAGATATTATTCTAGGTATGTTTGATTTAATCGATGTTTTTTGTTAAACAGTGTTAGAGAGCTATGTAGGCTCCACCTTGGCGCTGAAAGGGCTCCAACGTTCTGACATGGGGACGTACTTGTGCATCGCAGCTAACGGCATCCCGCCGACCAAGAGTCGTCGGTACGAAGTCTCTGTGCTGTGTAAGTATTCAGTGTTTTATATATTCAGTCCTTTTCCCTTTTCTTAAGACGCCGGGAGTGGAGAAAAGGTATTTGCATTTTTTGCGAAGTTGCAGCAAGGGTCTTTTCACCGACGTCATTAGAACTAAATTTAAAAGCCATTGGCGAACCCCTCTGTCTACCCTTTGAATAAAACAAGCGTGGTGTGAGTTGCAAAGTTTTGCATTATTGTATGAACAAAAAGTACGTAAACTTACGCAAAAATAGAGATTCAAGAATATAAAGTGTGTAACTTATCTCTTTAACAAAACTGGCCGACTTTAAAGGCTTGCGTAAACCTAATTGAGTGGACTTAATTTCGTCCTAGTTAAACTTTGTTGATCATTTCTTTTGTATGGGTAATTAGGTTTATTTACCGGATATACAGTTTCGAGGTAATGTTGTATTGTATGCTTAATGGATTTTAAAGGGCTGGGTGGGAGTTGAAAGCATTTTCTTTAACTGTGCAATACATTTCCGTGGAATAGGTTTCCTTAAGCATAGTCGACGTTTCGATCGACGGGTCGTTTTCTAGAATAGCTTACTTGTCGTTTCACATATTATTGTATTAGACCATCTGTAACTTTTTTCACTAGTTGTAAGTTACTAAACCCTACTAATGTGACTCGAGGGGTGCCAAAATAACGAATGTACTACTCAGAATTTATTTGATCACTTAAGGAAAACGTCCATTATTCCGCCACTCCGTCCATTCTTTCCATCTAACCCCTCAATTATTTGTGTCCAGTCGAGCCGATCGTGCGAGTGGCGAGTCCAGTGGTTCTTCGAGCGGCAGACATGCAAGTCACCCTCCAGTGCTACGTCGAGGCCTCGCCTAAATCACTCAACACCTGGCAGCGAGGAAAATCGCAAGCTGGTAAGTAATACTTCGAGAAATATCTGGTTTATTCTTAAGAAATTGGCGCCCAACATGTTCAAGGTTACATGTTGGGCGCCAATTTCTTATGTTGCTAGTTATTGTAGTAATGAATCATCATTTATTACGTAGTATAATTTTAGTAGCTACTATTTTATTTTTTTCGAAATAATTACCTATACTGGAATAAAAGAATTTATTGCTAATCAAGACTAGCCCATGCTGTAAGTTAGGCGCCAATAGTTGTAAGAATACCTAAATTCATTTTTGTTGAATTTGCGTGTGTAAATAGAAAGACATATAACTTGTAAATTTTTGTATTAACCAGTGATACCTGCAATGAAAACATAACACTTAACAAATTACTGTAACTAATTACTTTATTTTTATCCTAGGTGGCAAGCTGCTAAATAGTTCAAAGTACGTGATATCAGAAGAGGTACTGAACGAGTATGCACTACGAATGAATCTGACAATTAATCGACTAAAGAAGAACGATTTTGGCGAGTACACATGCTCAGCGGCTAACGGCTACGGCAAAGCCGAGGGCATCATCACTTTGAAAGGTAATTTCATTTTCTAGTACGGTCATATTAAAGTCATGAATAGTTTAAATCCGTAATAGGTTTTGCAGGTCAGGGTTTTGCTTTTGCATTTAAGGGGTAAGAAAGGAAAATGGGTAGGGTAGTTTGTATATAATGTAAATTTTAAACAAGATAATTACTTATTCAGTTTAATGAACAAGATTATTTTAATACTTTATTTATGAAGTTTCATGTAATTCTATTTGAATACCACAACTAATCAAATTCTTCTCTTCCTCATCAGAGACGCCTCAAAAGACCACAACAACAACAACAACGACGACTACAACAACTACAACGCCGCGTCCAACAACGACAACTATTGCAACAACGCGGCCACCGAAGCGTCACCTCAAGAAACAACACGACCGCACCAATCAGAACGCACTCGATGCTGACATGCGACAAGCGGAGCTCAACAACGCTTTCAACTTCTACAACACCGCGTTCACACCACCCAACAACTCAATCAACGAATACGCCCAAAGAACCGAACGGCAGAAACTACGCCCCACGGGCTCACCTCGACAATACATCGTATACAATAATGCCTACAAAACTAACAAAGCCTCTACATTCTTTTCCATGTTCGTGTTACTACTAAAATTTGTTGTATAGAAAGAAATTAGATTTCTACATTATTTAAAAAGAGATAGCATTAACATGTAGTGATAAAAACATGGCTGTTGAATTTTATATGTGTAAGTACGTATTTTGAGGTTGTTGTAAACGTTTTAGTGGATCTCGATGTTAATATTGTTATGTAAAAACATTATCGGCAGTTAGTGAATAAAAATAATGAGTTTCAGCCTTATTCTGTAATTGAGACAATAAATACGAACTTCTTAAGAGTAAGGCTCGGCTGGCTTTAAGGCCCGTTTAGGTAAACCTTGATTAATGCGAGTGATTAGTTCAAAGTAATTGGATTGAACGTGCTGACAAAGCATATGCAATTAGTTCGACATTAATATGCTAGAGAAATATCCTTTTAACAATCAATCGCACGAAGAACGAATGGGTATTTTTCTGGAATTGCTGTTGATGATAAAACTTACATAAAGACACATAAAATTTTGAAAATATCATTATTATCATATCAGACGGCTATTTATCAAAAATGGAAGATGAATTTGATAGACTTGAAGAGGATCGAACGTGTGTAAAGAGGTTTTTAGAAACTCCGTTTAGCTAACATTTTTATTATTCTCGTATTGTATTATTCTATACAATTCTTATTATACAATAATAATGGCATGATAAAATAGTATGGTAACTTGTATTTATAAAATGAAATATGATAATAATAATGCTAGTGCGTTTATGATAATTTGTATAATGACAATACGATTGTAAAGACAATAGCTAGTAGAATAAGGTAATACTAGAGACCAGTGTTATATAAAATATATATTACCAATAGTCGTTATAATATTATTTGCATTGAATATTAATTGTATTTTTTTTTCGTTTTAATAATGTATGTTTTCCTTCTAAAGAACGTATTCTGTAAATATACAGGTGCCTAGAACAACGAAGTAAATGACCAACATTTAAATAGTTTTTGAAAATATCATGTACCAACGTTATTTCAATATTTGTTTCTTTTATGCATAACATGATTTGTATTGAAAGCGTATTTTTAAATCATATTTTTAAGTAACATAAGACGCTTTATCAATGATAAGATTTTATAATTGTTTGTATGTTTTCTAATTGTTTATCTGCTTACCAAATAATGTATTATTTTATTATTAGCGTATTCAATTTTGGTTCGAAATAACGGTCTAAGAATAAATTAGTAATTTTGTAAACAAAAAAGTGTTAGACTATAAAATTGAATATAATATTCGATAATAATAAATTTATGTCTTCCGGATAGTATATTAAATTAATGTATTCGGCTCATTCGTGTTTATGAGTTAAATAAAATACTAGACGAAGTTCCTTTTGGACTTCACAATAACGTAGTCTTATGTAAGTGACGAGAAAGAATTTATTGTAGGGATAGTATTACGATGAATATAAAACATGAATTTTGATAAGAATCGATTCTACTGTAAAAATGAATGAACGTGTATTTAGTAATAATTATAGAATTGAATATTTAAAATTGTATCACTATTAAGTTGAATTTAGTATCATACTTAATATTGTATACCTATTTGATTTAATTTAACTTACATAATTATATATTATTCAAAATCTGGCAATTTTTGCAATATAGAAGGAATATGCATAATTTCATAAAATTTATACAACGTAGATTTTACTTTATACAATGTGAGAAAACAATAACTATGATGTTTGATAAGTTTTATTTTAGTTAACAGTTAATCGAGTTACTTTAAGCAATATACCTAAGATATTTGTAATAATTTCGTTACTTTCTAAATGAAATATATTTTAAGGGTTTAATTTTAGTTTTTACAATGTAAATATAATTTGATTTAAATGTATTTGCATTTTAAGCTATGCAGTGGACTAATTGAAACTTGTTTTTCAAATGAATAATGACAATAAATACAACAATCATTGTAAATAATTGAATTCATGTTAAACCAATTTATTAGTACGAAATGCGACTATTTATCAATGTTAACTTTAAGATGTTGATATCATTTTATGACATTTTAAAATAAAAAATATAATCAAAGTAATCATACTGGGTAATGTTGTTTATTTCATTGCCTTTTTCTCGTTTTTCACAGGGTTAAGTACCTAAATGGAGTAACTGTAGCTCGTGGCCTAATATTAACTGCCACTCGGGTCGATCTTATGTTACATACCGAGTTTCCTCCGTGCCTCAGAAAGCACGTTAAGCTGTTGATCCCGGCTGCCATGTAAAGATCTTGGGCAGTCGTTGACAGTTAGTCAGTGACCTGAAAGTCTGACAACCAGTCTTAGCAGAGGGTATCGTATTACCCAGTATTAAGTGGATTTTGGAGGTCAGACAAGCAGTCACTCCATGTTAAATACTGGTATTCAGCTGCATCCGGCTAGACTGGAAGCCGACCCCAACAAAGTTGGGAAAATGCTCGGCAGATAAAGTAAATATTTCAATATCACCACCACAGTGAGTAGAAGTAGGTAGTCAGGGCGATTTTATAATCGTCCATATTTATATTAATCCGCATGCAGATGTGGATGACTAGAGGTGTGGTATGACCAGCCTAAATATGAAGCCTTCCGAACATAATTCCGTAATATTAAGAGCACACTATCGTTCAAGAGAGTATTACAAAAGCTCATTATCACTAGCCTTCACACTAGGATTTCCTGTGCCGTGGTGACTAGTCTCAATCGTATTACACGATAAGTAGGACATAAGGCACACATACAATATTATCGTACAGGTAAGCTTCCTTTGGCTACAGTAAATATATCAAATCTGAAACTTAGGTAGTTAAAAGATACATAAACGTCATAATTAAGGCTAATAGTGTCATTCCAGTGCTGAGCAAAGGAAAAAAAAAAAAAAAAAAAAAAATTGAAAAAAATCATGGAGGGAGGCCTCCATGATTTTTTTCAATTCAGGGCTAACGTGGAGGACTGATCGTAGGTTTTTCCAGCTCATCCCGCCATCTTCTGCCGCCACACAGTGGATATTTTGACCTACAGTTTGTTAGGCATGTAGTAGACCAGCCATTTCCATAATTTGGATTTTAGACCGACAGCCTATCTGAGCTCCACAATCCTGTTAGTATACTGGGTAATACGATACCACTTTTTAACCCTTTGTGCTGAGGCCGTGGTATCTCTTTCGAACAACCCGCTGCCCCGAATACGATACCCTTTTGTTAGACTATCTGTCAGCCTTGTGGGCTACTGACTATCTGTTACCTACGACTGTCAAAGATCTACAAACGACAATCAGGGTGCTTACTCAGGAATATAATTCCGATAGATCGACATTGGTCAAACGTCAGTTGGTTGAGTTAAACGTCAGGGATTGGCTAGACTCAGTGAGTCCAGCCAATGCCTGACGTTTGACTGACAATTCCAATGTCGATCTATCGGAATTATATTCGAGAGTAAGCACACAGGTCCAAAGGCTAACGGTGAAACGAAACTCGGTAGGTGAGCCTTCCAATAGGTATTACCAAATAAATAGTAAGTAGTAGTGTATACTTTCACTTGTCTCGTGAGACGTAATTTACCATTTGGAACATTATGTCAATACATCACTTTGAGACACAAAATAAAGTGCATTGACATGAGTTTCCTTTTTGTATCCTTATGTGGTTTTCCTCACTACTTATTCGTTAAGATTTTCAGACGCACACTTTTAGATGTTCAAAGATTATACCTATATTTTATTGTTAAGTCTAAAGGTACAAGAATCCTTTTCTTGTACCATTACAATATAGAAGACGAAGGATAATAGGTACTGACTCGTTGGTCTAGTGGTCGCAAACTCGAATGCTGGCCATGACATCCTGTATTCGATTCCTAGGTCGAGCAAAGTGTTAATGAGTTTTACCATCAGGAATTTTGAAGTAACAGCCTCGAAGTATTCCTGTAGCAACCATGCACGTAGTTTGGATTAGTCCCCGGTTGATGACAAAGGCTCGCTCTCTGTGTCTCATGTGACTTACATGTAAAGGTACAAGTTGGTAGCCGACTGCACGCAGCAGACGACGTGTCGCAGCGACACTACTGGTTTCTACGTATTTCTATGAAATTCCCTCCGTAGTTGGAGACATGAAGCTAGCGACGCGTCGTCGAGCGGCAGATGGCAGTGTCGTCTGGCCGCAGATCAGTAGTGCCCATAGATAACAGAAACAACAGGAGATATGCCCTTTAGTAAAACGACATGACGCAACGACGTGTCGCAACGGGTGTGCAGTCGGCTACCAACTTGTACCTTAACTTGCGACATGTGGCTGTAGGTACTATTAGCTACACATCTGCCCATCCTTTCGAGGATACAGGCGTGGTGTTATGTTAAGATTAAGTATGTCTGCCTTGAGAACATATAGCTAAGTAGTCTATACGCATTTTCAGAACATTTTGTATATTCTTTAGATAAATCTCTTTTCAAACACTACCAAATAATGTAATAGCAACTTATTGTATCAAACATAAAGGAATGACAATAATACTGACTGAAGTCCTAGATCATTGTTGAAAAACACAATGCGTACTTACAACAACAAGAAATAACTTTAGTTCAGAAATACTTATTTTCTACATTTACACCCGTATTCAAGAACGCTACTTAAATAAGTATGGCAGCAACACTATGCTAAGTAAGGTATTTCTCACTGCGTTCGTCATGGCAGGCCATTCATTTCATAGACAATACTTAGTGGACTCTTTGCTGTGCGAACGCAAAGCATTGAATGGGGCGCTGTGATTGGTTAACGTTGTGATGCGACTTCACTCGGGTTGACTGACTGACAGCTGTGATGCAGCTGTGACAACATAAAAAACGTCAACCTCAACCAACTAACCAAGATATTATTTAGAAACAAAGATTGTTTTAAAAGTTTTGTTGACTGTTTCAAAGTTTTCACATAATTTAACAATTAAAAAAATGAAGAAGGAAATAGAATTATTAAAAAAAACAACTTCAAAATTAATATATATTTTGTTTTATTTTATATGACTAAACATTAAAAATGGCGTGTCATAAATGATCTCCTAAATAGCAGTTCTTCTCTGTTGGATGATTGTGTATTTCTGATGTTTTGTCGAGTAGGTCGTTGTTGTAAAATTTTAAATTCATCGGCAGTATCGGCACTGTAATAATCGAAAGGATTTTGAAAGTCACGTATCACTTTTCTTGTGCTGATTGTTCTTGGCATGTTTATTCTTTCAAGGATATAATTATCAAAATCATCTTCGCTGCTGTAATCCATCGCAATTATTCAAACAAAACAAGTCAGCGTATCACAAATCACTACAAACATAACCTAATACCTGATACCAGTTTGGAATTTGTGTTGAGTTGTCACTATGCGTAGCTTAAAGTAGCTAGCGAGCATCTTTAGCTGTGCGTTCAATATAATGAGCGCATAGTGCCGTTCGTCCCTCAAGTGTTGTTTATGAATAGGTTTTTGGGGCCCTGTGCGTCCGCGCGCACTGTGGGACCTCATAGTATTGTTCATGAATACGGGCCTTACTCTACTTTAGGCAATGACTCGAAAGTCTGACAACCTGCCTTACCAAATGGTATCGTATTATCCATTAGGTATTGGCTGGGTTGTAGAGCTCGGAAAGGCAGTCGCTCCATGCATAATACTGGTAATCAGCTCCATCTGGTTAGACTGGACGCCGTCGCCATCATATTCGGGGAAAGGCTAGGCAAACTGGTTGTCAAACTTTCGGGCCACAGACTGCCTGTAAGGACTGTAATAGATCTAACCACAGGCACCTACGGCTTAACGTACTTTCCGAGGCACAGGTAGTCAAATATAACTTATTCAGCGATATCGACGCTTCGGTAGACATTCATCAAACTGATGGACACTTCATTAACTATGCATTGTACAGCCTAAAACACATAACACAGGCATCTAGACTTACTTTCGAACACATGCTTTCAATTTTGAATAAAATAACTGGTATATAAAGTCGTTTAATTGGTTAGTACTCGATTTTCTCAGAAATAGGTATTTCTACAAAAAACTACTAGATTAAAGATGCTTCATGAACTCGTATATAAGCTATTTTTTCATTAGAGCAGGGATCAGTTACTTCTTTTTTACTTTTTGATCGTAAATGTTGTACACCTCTCAATAAGTTGTAAAAAAGATCTACGTATTTAAGTCTGTGGGATTCCTTGAATTCTGCCAGTTAATAAAATGAAGTAAAAATAACTTGTCCGCTAGGAGCTGAGTGTCAAGAACTCAAGACTGCCTTTTTCTGAGAATGGAATTTATTCAACAAGTACTGAACACGTTTCCATAATATTTATTGCTTTAATTTGACTTGAATGTTTTATTAGATATATTTTTCGATCTTTCTAACACGAAAAGCTTTCAGTTTTCGATTAAAGCGAATAGTCTCTAATAAAAAGTTCCAATCTTAAATCATTTGAACGCAGCACGCAATCGGCCCGCTAAATTATAATACGCCGCCGTTATCACAATAAACAAGGACTAGAGACGTCTCAACTTATAACTCAATTATAATTTCCATTGTGATTCAACGCGTTATCGCGGAACACTTGCTACTTTATGTACTCCTGGTACTTCATCTAGGTACATCGACCACGTCACGTTTGTAACAAGTTCACCAGATTTATTTGAAAGTAATTTTCAGTGAGCATCTGGCAGCGCGGTATGAGAGATTCAGCTGATCAATATTCTGGAAGTCGCTTCGAAGAACTGAGAAATATGTCAGTCTCTCAATCCGAATGCAAGTTATTTGTAAGCGAACTGTATTATGGAACGTACGGACGGATGATAAATTTGAAATCGATGCGTACGAAATCTGAAGCGGTTCGGGTTAAAATGAATTGGGTATTAGATTGGAGATTTTTATTGCTCGGTTTATTATACTAGCGAAATATTAACTTAAATTCTGGGATGTCTGTTAACTAAAACATGAATGTTTTGCGAGATACGTGTATAACTTTTATGTATCGGTTTTCGAATGAGACAAGATGCTTGTCTGACATGATAAATTATAATATTTGAGCCTTATTATAACAGTTTAATAACTAAATCTATTTTACCTCTACCTACAAACTTCTAAGGAGCCATTTCGTAAAGTACAGTTGGGAGTTATTGATTTGGTCAAATTGACACAAAATGTACTTCATTTGCCGTGTGCTTGCCGTTTTGGCAACCGACAAAGGACGATTTTAGTGAATTGAATATACTGGCAATATGTAAGTACCTAGTCAATTTGCTAAACAACTCCCATATCCTGGCTTTACCAGTCGTCCGACGGCGAGATACGCAGACGACATAGTTGCCATCTGGATAAAAACCTGGATGAGGCTTTCGCGGACCGTGGAGATCGGCACAAGAAAAGAGAATTTTATAGGCTGTGGATGATGATGTTGCTGAAACCCTGGCTTTACTTCCTTGAACGTGAAGACAATAAAACGAAGAAGAAGAAACTTGCAACAAAATCACTAACAAAATTCAACCAGGTAACAATTAACCGAACCCGAGTACCCACAGCCTGAAATGTCACTTAATTATGACAAAACGTCATTATAACAACCCCGACCTCTTAAACTTAGTCCCCGACAGCCTGCAACGACTTAATACTGTTAGTCGGACTAAGATTACGTGCGGCTCTTATCAAATTATCTTCTCGCCTTCCGCCCTTGGCCCTTGAATATACACGCTGAGGAAGTGTGCAGACCGGAGGATCTAGAGTCTAGACGAAGTGTCTTTCTATAATTAGCTCAAAGAAATGGATGAAATCCAAATAGGATTACGGAGATCAGAAGTTCTAAAGCAAAGTTTGTGTTAAATTGTTGAGAAAGTCATCGTATGAAAACAAAAAGGTTACGGACGCACTGACAGATGGCTTGCTTAGCGCCTAGAACCAAGCGAGTAGTGAAGTGAAATGGACTTTCAATGATTTTCGACTGCGCTTGGTGACTAGCTAGTCGCCTATCGTGTATCAAAGTAGTGCTTAGTGCGGTCAAGTGCGAAGATTCTAGATGTAACTTCGGCAAGACTCCTAAAGCCACTACGCGCTAAACAACCCACCTGTCAGTGAGTACGTAAACCAAATGGTTTAGAAGCTGTTATCACTTTGTGTAGGCCCGTTGTACCTATCTCGAACATCTTGTTTCTGGTGTAAATTATCGCGGATTCATTCCTAGGAATGTCATTCGTGTAAAGAATAGCACCAGCCAGAGTTTATTGATGCATCTAAATACCTACCTACCGACAGTTATCGGAAATGGACTGAAAAACGTTGACATTATAGATTATCTGTTCTGACCATAGCAAACGTTTTGTCTTTGTTATGCGTATCTTATGCTAACCAAGACGCATGCCACTATTACTCACATATGAAAATTTATAGCTGTCTCTATTAATTAAAGGTCGTTACTAGAAGCCAAAGTTTCTTAAACAATTAGTGTCCCTTTACAAATATTGCGTGTAGTTTTGGTTTCCCATCCAAAGTTGTTCACTTGTGGTTTGTTTTATTAGCTTAGCATGTAAATAGAACGGAATAATAAATAGCCCTTCAATATATTGAACTTATCATTTACGGTCTAATTCACTTTGGATTCGTTGATGTTGGTCTATTATGTTGTTATATCAATATTGTTTTGTATACCGAGGTTTGAAATGGTTTGTGAATAATTGTTGAAATGTTAAGCGGAGCCAGATAGGAATATGGACAATAGTTAATTTTGTAAACGTATTCAAATGATTTGGGATGGAAGATTGATATTGTTACGCTGAAATATTATCATGATTTTCTGTGTATCTAAAGGGATTATATTAAAAACCGCAAGTTCAATTCAATATTAAACTAGCAACCCACCCCGGCTTCGCACGGGCGCAATTGTACCTTTCTCTCGAATCACTCTATCTATTGCTGAAAACTGCACTAAAGTCTGTCATCATTAGATTTAACCGTATAAACAGCCGGAGTGACTTTGTTTTATAATATGCACAATCTATTCAAATCTTTCATCATATCCTAACCAATTTACTTTTGACTATAAATAATACGCAATAATCAGAATCAGGAAGTGAAACATGACAGAGCATCAAGGCACTTTATCTTCCCCCGCTAATCGGACCTCAAGTTCGGGACACAAGTCACTCTGATGTTTATAAGGGACGGCCTAATCCACGTGTCACCTTAAATTAAATCTGATGCTACATTTACGAAGCTAGCTTAAGCCGTCTATACACCTACCAATCTGTCGGTTGAGTTTGTATCCCGTTTTATATTTATTTGAATACGAAATGTTGTTTTATGTTTTTTGTTGCTTAATGTACAGTTAAATAAAATGTCAGCGATGAAACTTACGCAATGATCTCTTGATAGACACTGAAATTTTTTTATAGATAAAAATGAGTAAGTTTTTTTTTTTAAATATGCTTTTATTCAAAAAATAACAATTAAAACTAATACTACAATAAATCAACTAAACTTTTACTTCTTATTTAATATTGTCAATATAAAAATATAGGTAGTGTGTGTCTAATAAAAATGACCTTTTGTGGTTTTGCCTGTCCTACCGTGTACATTGGATCGATATGAAATCGATTTAAGTTTAAACTATTCACTCCATTGTGCTCCACAAAATCTCCCATCTGATACAGGAAGAATGATCAGGTTTCCATACAAAGACAATATCTCAGTAGCTACGCGGAATAACTGTATTATCAAGTAGGCAGGCAGAAAGCGGCCGCAGACATGAAATATAACGCACTTATACCGTACCTCGTAATATTGCGTTCTCTTGCAATATGAAAATTTATTGCAACGTATGTGTTGGTATAGAAATAGATGGCTAACTAAGAAAAATGTGTAGCGCTCTAATAACTCATGTACTTACGCTGCCCCATTTTCGATTTTATGTACGCGTTTCGAATATCAAAGTTTGTAACGTAAAAGCTTATGGTTAAGTACTTATGATTTAACATTTTAGTGGGTCTGGAAACGGTTCTTGCCTACTTTTGGAAGTAGGTTTCAGATATTTGATGTTTTTAGGTCAATAAAAGTACGATAACATTTTTATAACTCTGCATTGGATTTAATTCCTAGGTCGGGTTTAGTGTCACCGAGTTTATTCTCAGTCTGTAAAACCCTTCTGAGTTATATACGTGATATTATGTTATGAATGCTTATTAACACTTGCACACATACATAAAACTCACACATTTTCCCATGGGGGTAGGAAGATACCACAAAGGTCCACATATGCTATAATTCTTACATACTCCATTGCCTCGTAACGCATAACGCAACTTGACGTTTATATTTTTTATGCTTATTAATCAACACATTTAAGACCTAAACAACAGGTATTTAAAATTCCATTTCGTACCCAAAGACATCAAGCGTATGCACTCACAAAGTGCGGTCACATGCGCGTCTCAAGTCTCACCCAACACTGCAAAACAAACTCGTCTTCAAAGTTTCCTCTCAAAGTAATTCGCTTCGGCTCTCGAGAGCAAAAGTCGCGCTTTATGAACCTAATTAAGTGTCGCATAATAAGCTTCAATTAGTACGATGCTTATTTTATGACTTATCCCGAGCCTTTGTTTACGTTGCGTCTACTGGGTTAGAGTGGGGTTTTGCTTGGCGTAAATGTGAATATATTTTAAGTTTTGTGTCGTTGTAGGTATCTAGTGGTTTTAAGGGTTCTGTACCTCAAAAAGAAAAAGGAACATTTATAGGATTATTTTGTTGTCTTTTGTCTCAGGAACGTGTAGAGTATTAAGTTGAAATATATATCAAATACTCAGGACTACGTCTTGTGATTCAACGCGATCAAAACATATGACCGTTTATGTCACATATTTTGCGATTACATAAGGGAATCAAAATCTATAGGGTACTTACCGTTGACCTAGAATCATGAAAGGCAAGAAGACATCTGAAAACCGTAAATAGTTGTAGTGTTGTAACAAAAATAAGTTTGTACGTAGCGCTCTCGGTACGCGAGCCAACGCCATCACGTACTTGGCCGGTTTTTTTTTGTAATTCTTAGGAGCACACCACATGATGCTTATCAGTCTGTGACGATCCCACAGCTGGGACACAGGCATCTTAATGACAGAGACTGTGCCATAATTTACGCGGGTAGAAGAATGACCTTTTTTAGGGTAGTTCCAGTACACATAGTAACTATTCAAAGTCTTTGAGCTATTATTTACTGCGGATAGACAGTTGGACGGACATGTCGAAACTATAGGGTTCCTTGTTAACTACGGAACTCTAAAAACGGGATATTTACCATGTTTACTATTTATTTGGAGTTCCCGGTTTTTCGGCGCTTTTGCAAGCACCACGATCGCGGATAAACTGAAGTTATTACGGGTAAGCTGAAATATCGGGAACTCAAAATAAATAGTAAACATCGTGAATATCCCTTTTTCAGTGTAAATGATAGTGGATGTCCTATGACTTCAAATTATTGCTGACGTAACGTTTTCGTCGCCTTTTTAATAGATTTTACTATTGACTGAGACAAAATATAAACTCTGATTTACTGTTTAACTTTTGATGTCGACGACTTGTAATAAATATTATTCTATTACCACTGAAAAGCATATTTTATGATATAATTTCAACTAAAAGCTCCTTTTATGACGTCTGTACTGTATACATTCAGATGTAAAGACATTACCCACATTTTACTAAGAAATAATTAATAGCACTCTTATGTACTTACTTGACATTTATAATGTCAGGCGTCTGACTATGATATGGTTATTAATCTTAATAAACTTATTGCTTATTTAAATTTTGAGACAAAAGTAGCAACATTAAAACATCACGCTTGTAATACCCCAAAGGGTTAGGCTGAGGTGTTCTTTCCCTACCCGAATTTCTCGAGTTATTTTTAAGTCTCATGTTATTGGGGGCGACCCTATTGCCATCAACCGGGCACATACCCAGACTCCATGGCTGCTACAGAGAAATTCCTGATAAAAAATATCAATAGCACTTTGCCCGACCGGGGAATCGAAACCAGGACCTCATGCTCAGCAGTCGCGCTTGACACCACTACACTAACGAGGCAGTCAAAACAAAAGTAGCTACTTACTGATATTTACTGAAAACACGAGTAAATCTGCGAAGTTTTCCAAGGCGATGGCATGTTACGAGAATTTGAGTAACTTATGTTGTACCTAAGTTATGCGAAAGATGTCATCATTTGCAGCACGTAAAAATCCTATTTACGGAGCTTACGAATTACCTAAGAAACTGTTAAGTGGTAATTTTTTTTACCCTTTCGTTGGAAATTGTTATTTAATTATCACTTGCTTTGGTGAAGGAAATCATTCTGAGGAAAAAAAATCAATCCCCCCATGCTTGAGAGATATTTGTAGACGGCATGTTAAGTCAAGTCAGAGACCCATTGGTGGCATAAACACTCTGACACACTAATCGCCGGGTGATAGAGACAGATAGATGAAAAATATGATTAACTTCTGGGACACGAAGGGCAAGTTACTATTTGTGTTTTGAACAGATAAAGAGAATTATTGCTATACTAATTTCAAGAGATAAAACCTGACACAATTACATTGTTTACTCAAATACAAGAAAAACGCCCCAACATTTAGGGTTCAACCCTAAACTAACCCGAACAATACAAACGCCGAAATGAAACTAAAATGTTATTGTGTTACAAATACAGTCGTAGTATGTTAGAGAAAATCAGATCGGGTGGCAGTAATACAGGGCATTAGATAATGTTTCCTCCCGGGAGGAATCCGACGGTCACAGATAACAGTGGAGGCGACGCCTGCGACCTCGGATTTGTCTCTTGTTGTTACGCTCCGTAATATTATTACGAGCGGTTGTTTAGACCGTTCGTGACGTCACTACTATGATGTTTACACATCGCGATTGCAGTTTATGTTGTCCTGGTACCTTGAGTTATGGTGCGGTCGAATTAAGTGCGGATTTGTTTGAGTTGCGTTGAGGGCTTCAGTTTTATGTAATGGGAAAAGTTGGAATAGTTTAGGCTGTACAAAACAAAAAGATAAGAAAAGACTTTTTGGTCATGTTTTACAAGTTCTTTAAATGAGTTGTAATTCCGATTATTTCCTTGCACATATGAGTCACTCTGACATTCAATCGCTTAAATTGCATTATTAAGCTACATTGCGATTTACAATGATTCTTCCCGTATGTTTGAATTTGCGTAACTACATACCATATAACGATGCTCGTAACATATTAAATAAGGATCCTCTTGAATCGTAGCAGCGGAGCTCCGTTCAAGGTTCGTATTTTTCTGTTAAGTGCTTATGCGGAATCCTTCTTTTTTCCATAAGAACAACTCATAAACTCAAGAGTATCCATGTCGTATTTCCTCAATATAGTATTATGGTATGATAATACGGCGAGTCGGTCACATGAATCACAGAGCTCTTGCCAGGCGAGTCTTTGTATTCAGTTTGGCGGATGACGATAACCTTAATGTAAGCGCCGTCACGGCTGGTGGTCCGAAGAAGGATCGCTTTTGTCGTGGTCCCTTCCGCGCGCCCCATTCTTTTCTCTTTATACCGTTTCTCACTTGAGTAATTCGAGGACAATAAACATTTATTGTGCTCGTTTATTTGACAGACGATGAAGAAATATCGAATGAGTGAGTTTGTTATATTTGGCCGGCGGGCATCCTCCGCAAGTTGTTTAACGACCCCGCCGTACAAAGAGCGCTGGCGTTTTTTGTGAGTTTTCCTCTAAAGTAAAGGATAAGAAAATTATCCGGTCACTTTAAAACCCGAACGTGAATTTGCGAAATGTGTAAGGAACCCGGCCGCTCTCGGGGGAACGCTCTCGACGGGAGACATCCGCATTCGTTTTTGTGCGTTTCATTTTCTTGCGAAGAATGGATTTTACGACTTCCTCTTTTAATAATTAACTGTTAGCTTGGTTTATTTAAATACGAGAATCCCGAGTGACGCTTTAAATTATGTCGCTACTTATCTACCAAGATTTATAAAACTTGGAAACCATAAAGTTATATTTCAAGTAAAAATAATCTTAAATCAAGAATCAATCACTCCAACACAAAGCCCAGTAAAAGCCGAAGCCATAAAATCAGTCCTCGCAATTCCATTCTTAACACCAGCTAATCATCTTAACAAGGCACATAGGAGCGAACAACACGGGCCCGGCGCCCCTGCATTTGTATTCAGTTTGGCAGACTACGATAACTTTAATCCGGGTAAAGTGTCACCTTGAGTGGCTTACACAGAAAGAACCTTTGTCTGGGAGTAGGGTACTCTGACCTTCTTATTTTTTCCGTCAGGTTTTCCTCCATTGTCACGGGGTAATGTAAAATCCAGCCACTTAAAAGGCGAGCTTTTCGTCGGATTGTCGGGACCTAGACTATTGCGGCGCTCCGTACGGGGACTCAACTTGATGGATTGTGATCGAGAGCCTCGTTGATCATATTACACGTACTTGGTCATTTAACGTTGCGATATATCAGCGTGGTCAGGAGATTGAAAAAAACTATTTATTTTCTTATTTGCACTGCGGACTCGAGACGTGACTCAGCGAAAAAATATGGATGGGGACCTCTTAAAATTGAATTCCGCACGAAGTTTCTGCTATGTGGGTTGTATTCAGCGCTGTAAGTTCTTATTACATTTTTAGTAGTGCTTTACGTTGTTTTGAGACACTCGATTAGTGCTATTATTGATGCTATTTATTCACAGCTGATTAAGTCTTAATTGCGGTGACAAAGTTTCGACAAAAGGTGTGGAAATGATACAGTTTCTTTGTAAAAGTTGCAATGTACGTGACAAATCTTCCAGTTTCGACTTCGGATTGAAAACTGCGATAGAGTCGGCCCCGACGTGCTTCGAATCTGCTATTAGACCTCCATTTAGAAATAGGTGCACAGACTTATAGGTATTATATTAGAAATGTTAGAGTTGGTGAAATATTGTAACTTGGTTACATTGTAGTCACGTTTCATGCTCTTCATCTTGCGTAGTCTCGTTAGAATGCAATTACACGACCAAGTACTTATCTGTATTAAGGCAATTAGATCAGTCAGTGAAGCGAAAACTAACTGAGCTGAAAGCTAGTGAAATGAACACAGTTGAATCAGAATCCGTTTGTCTTGTACCTACAGTGCTGGTACAATCTCTCACGGAATTATAAACACACGAATATTGTTATGGCTTAAGCTTGCCGTTCCATCAACTCTATTCGTCGTGGGTTCGATTCCCACCCAGGACAAATGTTTGTGTGATGAGCACGATCATTTGTTCTGTGTCTGGGTGTAATTTATCTATAATATGTATGTATTTAGAAATATATAAGTATGTTTATCAGTTGTCTAGTACCCATAACACAAGCTCTGCTTAGCTTGGGACTAGATGGCGTTGTGTGATAGTTGTGGAATATTATTATTATTATTTTATAGGGGTCTGCATTGACATGGCTTAATTATTCCTCGTAGGATCTCGTAAGTAAGGTAATAGAAGATTAAGGTACGACAGGTATTAGGCGCGATGCTATTCGAAATTCATGTTGACAGTTTGTTTTTAACTCGTTGTAATCCCATTTATAACTATCCCATTTAAATTCTATGTCAACATTAATGTAGGTAGACAAACGCAGTACAAGAACATACTACTTGTGAAAGAATAAACAAATACTATTTGTCTGCGGCAGTACGTAAATTCTAAAGTTATTTAACTGTTAGTCAACTCTTATTGAAACTAAATCCAACCATTGTTTACATTGAGTCAAGTGTGAAGATATGTTGTCGACTCGTTTATCTACTTATACGGAATTAGCGAACATGTTAGAGTACAACTGAAAAGGTTTTTACGCCAGTGATGCGAGGACCGCCAAACACAGAAAACCTTTGAAAAAAATGTAAGCTGATTTACCGTGGCTGGCCAGGGGCCTCTTGTGCCCGCTCGACCGGCAAATAAAGGCGACCAGACAAATGCTCGCAAATTGACTCGACGTTTTTCACTGTATTCCATATTTTTTACGCAAGGAGAGCATCTACGTAGTTGCTGAAACGTCAGAATGAACGGCCCGAAGATAATTAAAAACATTCAATGTTTACCAACGTTAATTAAATTTTATTAAAAAATACCTTTTTGTAAAACTGTCTTTTTGTTCGCCCTTTTCGTTGAAAATTCGTTCTTAATTTTTCCCAATTTTGCAAAACCTTCCACACGTACAAAGGGTACCACTACTACATTGAAATCTGTGACTAGGCTGAACCGTAAACAATTGAAATAAAGGAGTAACAAAGCGTCCATTGAGCGAGCATTGTGATGAAAATCAAATAAGGAAAGGGTCTTCATAAAAACCGCTTCATTACCGAGCTTGAAGGTATTAAGTCGCTACAACGACCAAATAAAGCTAAGATTACAAGTTAACCTCATGTTAGTCGGAAACCCCAATGATAAAGCATCTCAGGAAAATCGAGCCGGAGGAGGGTACACTAATCCCTCTTTAGCAAAAACGCTTCGTTCCAAAAAGTGATGGGCGGCTCACGAGGGATGGATCTTCATTACCCAACCGTGTTGTCAGTTAAGCCAAAGGGTCTCAGGATTACATACTACTTAATAAAACTTAAAAAAAATGAGGACATAATGGCTTATGTGCGCCGCCGGGATTTTAGTGAGAATTTTTCACATTTTAGTTCACAAAGAAATTCTTTTAGGAGATGTTGTTAAATACACGCATGTTGCCTGGAGAGAATATTCTTAAATCAAAGGCATTTGCTCGCAAAAATGTTGGGTTATTCTTTTATTACGTTATTTGGCCTGGGCCAATCGTAGCGTTAGAATCAAAGGGGCTACGTCACTACTGGGTTCAGTGCGGCGGAAAAATCTCAGCTCTCGATAAAGTCACCATGACTAGCATGTACATTGGATTAGATTTTTTGTGCCAGTGAAAATTATGTTAGTGATTACTTAATCATCTTTTTAAGGAACATATTTTTAGTTTCCCTTGGCATTTACCAAAGTCTCTAATGGTTTACCAAAGTATTTTCGTACTGGTTTATTTTTGTACGCGACAAATATCACCAAGCATAAGGGTTCTCCTGTCTTGTTCCAAACTGGGACCGACTAATTACGTGAGCCAATTTTGATAAAGTTCAAAGTGATTTTAAATGTTTGAAAACGAAAGTTAAGATTTAAAAAAAAGTACGTTTACATTTATAACCTCGTTTTCTGTTTTAGAACAAATTAAAATTTAAGGGAAACTAAGATAAAGTACAGATCACGAGACGCATGTAGTAGTTAGGGCGAAACTGACTTGGTAGTTCACCAGTCGCTCTCATGCGAGGAAATAATACCGTAACTAAAGGGTTATATTCTATTAGTAAAAATAATACAAAATGTCCTACAACGTGGATCAAAAACGCAAAGTTTCGAAGGTATCTAAGTTTCATTGATTAATACGAGTAATTCATTTTCATTCAAACCAATTATTTAAATTTAAAGCTAAGAAAATGCGACGTTGTCATATTTCAAGTAAGGGTGTTTTACGATTATATGAATAATAATAATAATAAATAATCTTTATTGACATAAAGTAAGTTACATTATTGTATGGAAACCCTGACTCCTGCGCTAGGTTGTAACGTGAATGAATGAATTTGAATTAAAATTTGAATCGTGACATAGTCATATGAAAAAAAAATTCATATGCAAGAGAGAGAGATCAGAGATGATTTATCATATAAAACACCTTGTGTGAAACAACTATTTTTAATAAAATAAGTAATGAAGATATTAATGGCTTAAGTTTGTTTTCCTTTGTGTCTTTACATCAAAGTTTTCATGTAATTAACAAGGACCAGCCAACAATTTACCTACATCTGCAGGATTTATCCATTGAAAACACGTCTCGAGAGGTTCACAACAACGCCCACGCAAAATCTCATTACTGCAAATGAAACATTATTTGGTCGTCACGGCAAGTACCTCGAGTACAGCAAATTACTAAAGTTTCCACTGATGTACAGACCTGACCCACTTAGTACGTTCCATCACAATGGAAACCCTTTGTTTCAAATTAAGTGCACATAACCAGATTTTACGGCGAAATCGAAACCGTAATGGCTTCGAGAATATATTACGAGTACAACAGCACAGGTGAAAATTTACGCTTACGATTCTCTTCAATAACGAGAGCATATCATTTTTCCATACAATAGCGCCATAAAAAGATTCACGGCAGTGCCTTTTTCGTATTTACCTTTGAAAATTTATATTCCCAGTGGGTTCAAGACCGCGGCCGACCGCAATAATAGACAATGGGCAATCGAATTATCATATCATTATGGGCAAGAGAAAAATCCTAAAACTTGCTATTTTTGTGTCACCTTGCTATGGTGTATTTCTGTTGAAATGGTTACCGATACTTTTGTTATTGTTGCTACTTGTGTAGTTTTGGGCGATAGGGTTTTCGGCGTTAAGGGTTTGAATTGCTTATTCGTGTGAAACTCGACACTTACTTATGTCGCCAATTCCTGGGGCCCTACTATGACGTCTTAAAACAATCCTAACTTATTCTTAATCCAGTGTGAAAACGTGACAGAACTATACAGGGTGTCTAGCGCCATCTCTTTTCCACACTGGATTAAGAATAAGTTAGGACTGTTTTAAGACGTCATAGTAGGGCACCTGGTACTATATTACTGTCCTGTTATTCAAGACCTTGATAGTTACTAAGTATTTAGATCTTCTACAGAATTAGGCTTTAATTTAGTCTCACTTGAATATAGGTACAGCAATTGTTGGCCTGTCTTTAGTCACTACTTCAGAAAGGCTTCTTTTTATTTTAGATTTACCCGGTTTTTTGTAAGTGATGATCCGTTCATCCAATCTAGATGTAACTCGTCCTGCTATCGCTATCGCTTTCACTGTCTTCAAGTGTCTTCTACGTTGTGGGGTCATTGACTATTGGAAACATATTTAGTTCAAGCGAATTTAGCATCTATGTCAAGCAGTATGTTGATGCGGGTCGCTTATTTCCTGCGAGCTCCTATCATACTGCCGTCGTTTGACACATTTCAGTTTCAGTGTATAAGTACAAGGGACAAGCCCTAGCTTGTCATCAGCCGTTGTTGACACAGTTGTTTAAAAAAAATCTACGTGTTTGTAATTTTTGTGTAAGGTTTTAAAATAGGTGGTTTATGGCACATGACTGTGTATAAAATGTAACAGTTTCTTGATTATGAATTTGAAGTTGAGAACGAGTCCTACTTTAGCTTAACAGTGATTTCTTCAATGAAAACCACCAAATTCAAAATTTTAACTAGAAACCGTGTAAATGTTTTAAGTTTTTAGCTAATATTAGTAAAAGATAAATACAAAAATTTTTGGACAAAAACGTGAAGTTTTATCTAAGATGCAACCAATGCATGTAAAAATATGTAAACACGTAACACAAAACCTAAAGCATTGTGTACCGTGTATGATACGTAAATAAATCTAATGTAATAAATCTAATGTATGTACAGTATGTTACTATAATTTATGCAGTCAGTTTGCTGAGAGTGCATTAAAATATTTTTATAGACAGCAGAATTAATATTATTAATGGATTGAAATAGATAGCAGTTTTACTATCAAATACGAAATAATTCACGTTATTTTTAGAGTGCTCGGTGTATTTTAATTTAAGCCAGTCATTACGCACTATACGAATATTAGGAATTATACCTTAATAACCCATCTTTTGGGCTGCACAGCAGTCGGGTAAAAAAAATATCTTCATATAGTGAAAGTGTTTTCAGATTCGTAATAGCTTGTATGGTGAATTATTTATTCGAAAACCACTGAATTGTTAAGTTTAGAATACTAAGAATGAGAGTTTTTTTTTTCATGAAATAGTTATTCCATGAAATTACAATGAACTAGGAGGGTTGTATTGATGAATGATTATAATTCAGTATAATAGTAATTTTAACAGTTGCGAATAATTTAATGACTTTTCAACACACTTGCTCATAGAGTGGCTATAATTTCACCACAATTAGGCACATAATGACACCTATAATCAAACTGTGACTTTTTCATTGCTATTATTCACTAGTGAGTTATAAGGTTTTTTTTAATTTTATAAGTTGAGTTGCTACCGTTCATAAAAAAGTTTCGATACAAAAAAGATCGTGTTCAATAGTAAAAATAAATTAATGTACTAAGTGCTTGCTCATTTCATGCTTTGAATTTAAATAGATAATTTAAACGTTTAATTTAATTTTTTATTAAATGAAACTTTCACTCAAATAATATAACTTTTATTTTTTCTGTAATAAAGAAAACTTTTTCCTCATTTTATACGTGGCTAAAACTCTATCACGCTCATTCATTTAGTCTATGGTCGATCGCCATTGTTACAGTATGACCATTTTAAGTGTGAATTTTTTGGTGGCGCCACTGGTCAAGAAAAAATGCATCGCTACGTCAAACTTAGTACATTTATTTTAGTTCCGTGTTTTCCCGCATGCACAGATAAGTTGGTAAAACTGTAGATGCGCGCGCATAGGAAAACCGATTAATTTTTCCCGCTATTGTGAAAAAAAATCAGAACTCGTTTTAACTGTTGAAGATGACTTTTTAGTGTTAATTTCTTCACAAGTGTGTTGAAAAACGTCGTATGATACACGTGTGTATTGATGATTACCGTCCTCGGCTTTCTTAAGACCCTCACCTGACGGCTCGGGTCTCAATGGCGCCTCAGCGGTAATCACCAACGTTACACACTTGTACCATAATGTACTATTATAACACATTTGCTCGTAAAGGGCCTCTTATTTCACCAATTTCAATATCGTAATGTATGTCATTACGTACTTGTGCGTAATCGTAAAGTAAAACGCACGAGTTTCTTTCTAATAAGGTAACACGTACGGTTTATCATGCTCCGTCTAAAACCAACGGTACTTTTTTAAATCTTAAGAAAAAAAAAGCAAAGAAAGCAAATCAAAAAGTTTTTATGTCAGAAAAGTGGTCAATATTTTATGAATAAAATTAACTTTGGGAGATAAAATATAAAAAATAAACATTTAATTCTTTAATTTAATTTATTTTGACAGTAAATTACATCTGTAACAGAAACAAAAAAATATTAATTTACTTTATTAGTAATACTGGCTGTTTTTGTACCGTTGCCTTAAAAAAAAAACACTGATGCCCGCGCATCGCTAATTTGTGAACAAATAAAAGATTTATTCGTTTAAGAAAGTCCGAGTTTTATTTATTTCCTCGCAAATGTGTTATAAAACGTCGTATGACATACGTGCGCTTTGATAATTACAGCCTCTGCTCTCTTGTAGCCCTCGCCTACGGCTCGGGCTAGCAATATCGCCTCGGCTGTAATTTTCAACTTACCGCACTTATATCATAATGTACTATTATCGCATCTTAAATTTGATTTATTTTAATAGGTAGTAATTTATGTTTAGTGAATCGTTGATCTAGTGGTCACATTCGCAAATGCAGAGCATGAGGGTTCCATTCCCAGGTGAGGAAAATGTTTATTAGATATTTTCATCAGGAATATCTCAGTAGCACTAGGTTTGTGTTCGGTTACTGACTATAGGCCCCGTATTACATGGGACTTAAACATAACAGGCGAATTATGGGTGTACTATAAGGTGCACCTCTGCTTATCCCTTCGGGGATCACAGGAGTGTTGTAATGTGTATTTTAACCTTTTGACCGCCACAGTCAAGTATAGTGACAAGCCAAATAGTACCAGTACCAGTACAGTAAGTCGACAGACTTAAGGTACTTATTTTGCTTGTTCGGCTTGTCGTCTATACGTGACTGTGGCGCTCAAAAGGTTAATAAGGATGTTTTTTTTCGCAGGTGGGAAATCAAATGACTCCTCGGGAGCTCTGGCCAGAGCGGTAGGGAGTGTCAGACTTCTACTGACTAAAAACCACCCATGTTCCTTCTTAGTCCTTTGTGTCGAGGCTGCGGTATCTCTTTCGAACAACCAGCAGCCCCGACGGGACGTCTATGTATCTTATAACGTGATAATGATCCGTCCACAAAATACTTCAGCGAGTAAATGACGGTATGCTCCTGACAATGAGTAATGAAGATTTCATTTATTATAGCCATTTGATTTAGACGATTCAATTTATCTTCATCTTTTATAAATAAATCATAAAATGACTTTTATAACTAATGCTTCAGAAAGTCTTTACACGAATTTATTACGGATTCAATTGAGGGTTAAACAGGTTTCCGGAATGTGAAGTGAGTTTTAAGTTCGTTTATTCTTTTTAAAAGTCTTCTTTTTCTGTCTATCTTAAGACTCAGTTTTCAAGTAAAATAGAGTTTGACTGATTAGTTTGTCTAGTGTGCTAGGTTTAATTCCCAGCTTAGGCAAAGTTTAATTGGGGTTTCATGCATTTCTCAGTAGTAGCCACGGAATCTGGAGTTGCGCTCGATTGATGCCGATAGGCTTGCCCCCTATTATATGGGACTTAAAGATAGACACACAGTACTAACACCTCTGCCTATCCCTACGAGGATTACAGACGTGAGGCTTTGTATTAAAGTAAACCTATAACAATAAAGGAAGTATAAATACATTTGTCTGATATGTTGAAAAAAGCCGTATAAAAAAGAACTCTCATAGAACTGAATAAGTATCACAATATAAAGTCTAAAATAAAATAAACTAAACGTAAAACTAGTTCACAAAACCCCGATTTTTACAGAGGCCCTCAACATTTTATTATCAACCATACATCAAATGCTTCGCTTCAAATGATGTAGTTAACAGTGATGCGGGGAGCATATAAATAAAGAAGGCTTATAAAAACCTAAATAAATAGCCACCTCTGTGACTGACGATATTATAAATTTGTTCAGATAACATTGTGGGTGACATTAAAAGCACCTCTGTCTGCCTCCAGGCGGATTTTGTGTCCCTGGCGTGAAAATAACGTGTGGATGCCATTTTTGGCTTTTATCTCAGGTGAACCAACTATCGGTGTATTTTCAGTTGATAATGTGTTGAACTCGACTCTTTTTGCGACCTTTGTGGATAACGGTACTGGATAGGGATATGTGGAAAGAGGGAAGGGAAGGCTTTGCCTTTTAGTGGGACACAAATGACTAATAACGATACTGTGTTGGGTGATGATTTATCACCATAAAAAAACTTTATATTTCTTGCAATTTTAAATTGATTACAATGATGATTTCACTAATAAAAGAAGAGAGAAGAGAGGACGGCTATTAGAGGACGCCTTTGCCCAGCAGTGGGCAGCCTAAGTAAAAAAATATATTAAAAAGGTGTTTTTAAGCTGATCTGCAAGAACCCTTCCTCCTTATCAAAATATGTTAGGCTAAATGTTAAATACTTAAATCTCTAAGTACGGTCATCTACTCATATTTCAAAGGTTGCTCAAATCCATCACGGCTTAACACGGCTTATAGTTTACAATGTTATATGCGATTTAACCGACGAAAATCCTTATGCTCTTTCCCGAAAATACACGCATGAGTTCTTTATACCATTTACTCGTATTTGTTGAAGGTTGAGTGTAGTTATGTAAAGAAAATATAAATAAAACGGAGCAGTGGTTTCTGAAAGGCTAGGATATAGGTTCGCTCGAGTGATCAAAACTGTAAGATCTGTCAAACACAGATTGCTTCGGGAAGGAGTTGGACAGGCGAGCAATATCCGTTACTGACCGCGAAATACGATCATAATACGTGAACAAGTGAGTGCTTGCGCAAAGCTGGACTAATGTGAAACCTTGTTATGTATTTAAGTCTTTAAGAAATGAAGGCATTCAGTGGCCCGAATGTCTTTTACCCAGTCTTACCATGGGGTATCATATCACCCAATATGGAGATCAGATAGGCAGTCGCTGCATGCGGTTAGACTGGAAGCCGACCTCAAAATAGTTCGGAAAAGGCAGAGCAAATGATGGTCAAACATTTAACAGTTTTAAAGTTATTGGATTAGTCACACAATTGCTATCGGGTAATAAGCTAAAGTGTGAAAAGATAGTAAAATCACAGACTACCATAGATACGCAACTTAAGGGCTGATAAAAACAAAAAAGTTTTTTAATAAAAGTTCGTTGAGGAAGTGCTGCGAAATATTCGAGATTCTTGTGCTGATTGTTTTATAGTTATGGCTCGCAAGAACGAGATATGCCCCTCATAAAATACACTTTAGAATATTTTAACGCGTCCCTACAGAATAGAGGGATTTTTATTACATTTTAAATTGACAATTTACCTTAAAATAACGCATTATCTCGGCTCAAAAAAACACGAGGCCAGCTTAATGTAACCTTTACACTTTTTCATAATCATTAAGTTCTTTGTTCCATAATCTCTAGGATTACTGCGGCTTACATTAAAGTTTTATTCGCACGCCATTTAATATAGAAACAATAAAATTCATTTCATCTTGTATCTTGAAATGAGCGTTATTTCACGATCTTTTATTATAAAAAAACACTCGAAGTCGCTTGTCAGACTTGTCACATCACAACAGAATTAAATGAAATAAGCTTCGCATTTTCAATAGCGGCATTTTCTCCGTGTAGTCATTGTCAGCTATTCTCATGCGTTGTTTGGCGTGTAATTGAATAAGACGATTGCCATCACCAGTCGCGAGGAAAAGAATTTAATAACATGCGATATAAACGTGCCCTCGAATACATCGCACTCTGCCATTTAAGCGACACATCTCTACGACAGGGACTCACTTGCCGAACGCCGTATTTCCCGAGGTATTCAATAGTTTTTATTTAAATAAAATGCCAATAATTTTAACGATTACTGTTCAGTGCGTCGACAGAGGGAGAATTCATTGTGTGAATTCCAAACACGGCAGATATGCATGACCAACAGTGAACAATTCTAAAAATAAAAGCAGTCACTGAGCTGAATGATGTATAAAACTGAAGGAAGTTTGCAATCACAACGAAATAATTGGAGTATACATCAGAACATGCATATTTCTGTGAAATATATTGAGTTGGTATTTCATTTGCTGAGCGCCTTTTTTCGTGTCCCATTGATTTGCACGCCTTTAAACGCGCCATAAATTCTAATTTTTACTGTCACGTCTTCAGATTTGCCCGTTTCTCTTAAGGCGGGGTTAGTCCGATAAACGTCATCAACAATAGCGTTTTACTCGTACATGGAACGGATTTAAATTTTGAAAAAAATGTATTACATAGTTGACTCTTCGATAATGATATGTCGGGCATGCGATACACGATTACTTACACTTCACTGCATCCAATTAAATCGCAAAGACATGTCCAAATGATGGCTAAATAATCGTTTTACTTCAGTTATATTAGGCTTTGAAAAATGAAACTTATATCATAATAAAGGTCGTAAAAAATGTGTATTATCTCGGGTCACATAATGTATAATTTCTTTATCATTTTTCTCCAAGAGAGAAAAAACAGTCAAAATTTAGGCAATACATCGCTCGCGCGGCAGGGCGGGGGGCGAGGTCGTGCGTACATAAAAACAAAGTCGACTAACCCCGCCTTAATACATAATAATATATTGTGTTTATACTTATCGTTATCGATATGCATAATAAACGTTCTTTTGTTTGCCGCTTTTGAGTGAAATTAATAAACGGTGACCAGGCAGCACAATGCAATGAAAAGGGTAAATAAACAATGCGAAAAAACCCCATTGCTGAATAATTTGTAAAGATAATAAAAAATCTCTATAGACATTTACGAGCAACAAGGTGGACGTAATTTGTTTTACGGAGCAATTAAATGTATAGCTTGAGTACTGGAGATTGAGTATTTTCAGGTATCTACTTCAATTAATTGTGATATAGAATATTTTATAGATGGACTCACTGCCCAAAAGATACTGCAGAAAAAAATAAGGGATCTTAGTCATATTTTATTTACAGAAGTTTAAAGATAGTGGGTTTATTTTAAAAAGGTTTCATCGTAGGTAAGTAGGTGCCTGTACTTTCTTCCACCGTGGAAGATGATGACAACTTTTTTAAAAATCCCGCTGTTTAATTATTTTAATGGAAATATAATATTATTAATTTCCACAATACTTGCGCGATTTAACTGGTAAAAACCATTCAAATCCTTATTTTAACATATTAAGTAAGTATTTTTATGCACCTACCTATTTCATATTTGCCGACTGCATTAAGTAAGTAAGATGAAAACTAAGAAAAACCATTAAACAAGTGAAATATATCAAAAAAATAATAAGTATCATTTATCGTAACCAAAACAACACACATGGTGAAAACTGATTTTATCCAGACAGACTGGATTCAGGAAGTGAAATTAAAAAATCTTTAACGCATTTCACGTTTCTTAAATGCTCAAATGGCTCCTACCACCTTTTCATAAGAATTTCAACCATAATTTGTCATAAAACTTCAACCACCAGAAAAATGAAAAGTCAAAAATTCATTACTGATTCCAGAGACCCAACTTCAATTCAATAAATTACGTCATAAGTCTTTCGATACTGGCAAAGTATGGAATAGCACATTTTCTGTAAACGTTTTTATATAGAACAGGAGTGCGTCGGGTCAAATGGAACGGCCAATAAATCTGTTAAAGTGACAGTGTGGGGCGATAACATGCGATCGCTGGTGTGTGTATTTGATAATGGCTGCCCGACACCTGCCGTTGAAACCGAAAAAATGTATCTAGCGATACTGCTTCAATCGTTTCGAATATTCAACGAGATTCAGTTAGTTCGATATTCAGTTATAGTTTTTTTTACCGTACTAGTTGAAGCTTTCGATTCATTTTCATCAGAAATCACGGAATAGTAAAACGTGTTTTGCTGGGAATAAGCAGCAATTTGTATTGCATTGTTCAATATTTCCAATCTTTTAGATTATTTGTAGTCTTATCCGTTGAATAGTGCACGGAACTCAGGAAATATTTAAAGCTAAATGAACTGACTGAAATATTGAAGAAAGCAATTTTCATTTGCTTTACAATTTATCTGCTAGCATAATCATAGAGTAATTGAAAACTTTCTGCAGAAGTATAATATTATTTTCTTTTTTTGTATAATGTTATGAATACCTATGCTTTATGTATTAGTCAACGTTCAGGTCGACAAAAGTTATTGCCTTTCATATTATTACAACTACACGTGACCACTAAAAAACTTTTCACTAAGGTCTATTCTCGAATAGCATCTACATGTTAGCAGTGGCATCGACTAATCCGAATGCGGAACGTCCTCGGCCATTCACATTTAAAAGCACCCATGTCTACGCTCACATCTACGACCAATAGCACCTAATCCAGTTTACTTTTCAGCTTTCAGATCGTTCCTGTAAAACCGTAAAAAATACAAAACGCCTACATTTCCCACTATCGAAGCTAGATTTGCTACAATCGGCTCTCTTGTTCCTTAGATTCATTCAGGCCAGAATGAATGAAACTATAGCACTGATTGAGCGACATAGACAAAAGACTTGCATTATCCTGTAAGTGGCGTGATCCGGCGAACGCCTATTCGGATCTCTTTATATCGAGAGACGATCCAAGTACGCCGATTTTTCACGAACGTGGAATAGGATCGTATAAAACAGTCACGTATTTTTTAGTGTCAGTGGCTTCGCTAGGACTGATCCTTAACAATATCATAACCAGGGTGAAGAACACCGTGAAAGCCCCGTACACCGGCTTATTGAATTTCTTAGTGAAAAGGGTTCAGTGACTGTAAATTCTTAGTTTCATTGCGACTTTCCTTGTAATCGACTTTTTATTAGCTCTTGAAAGAATTTACATGTGTGTGTTTTGTTTATATTCTTGAAATGATAAGCAGTTAAGAAACTTGCTAATAATAAATAGAATAATCGTAAATTTTACTCAAGGGTGTTTTATCTAGCCTAGGTACTTTAAGTTTTTCTTGTCTCATTATAACTTGGAATTCACTAGCAATTTAAACTGGCTTTGAAGCTAAAAAAGAACTAAAACTAGTTTGGGATATTGAAAAATGTAGTCCGAATATTGAACAAAATCGCAAATCGAATGAATTTGGACTGAACAGTTAAACCATAGGAGTCGTTAAATGAATTTCGTGGAAATCGCTACAAACTGGAGCGACGCGACGGGGAATTTTCTAGAACTTTATTTTGTTCTAACTGAAGTAAGTAATTGATTTTAATTCCGCTGGCAGTACGTTGAAACGCAACCGAGCGTTAATGAAAAATAATTTTCTCATCTGAACTTGCAAGTTAAAGAGTAAAGTGAAGTCCACGGACGCGGACGGTGCACTAGCTTACAGAAATATTGTCCATTAAAAATTCTCCTTTCCTAAAGGAATATAATAGACTTGTTAATGAGTATTTTCTTAGTAATTTGTCACTCGTAAAACTAGCAAGCCCCTGCACTTTGGTAGTTCGTGCTCGTTTTCAAGAGACGGGAATCTTAGGGTTTTCTGATGCTTTATTACGTTTAAATTTCCATGCTAATGACAAAATGAAGGGGAAACTTAGAGGCTATCAGCGGTTGGACTCGTGGGTGTCGTAAATGGCGAATAGGCTTATGCAGAGACGATGGGCAGAAATTCTGCTGCACACCAATAACGCAAAGTAATCACAATCTTCTGGACAAGGATGATTTTGGCTATTTTGCAGAAAATAGAATATTCGAATAACTAAATTTTTGGATTAATAGCTAGCTCTTGGCATACTAGCTGCTCCAATTACCTACAGGAAACCCAATTGAAAAATATGATTGGGCTGTGATTACTAATTAGAAACGCTGTATCTAATCCGCTTATAGGATTATAATTTGTGAGTACTAAATTACCAATGATTATTTTTATAACTACTAATTAAGTATAACATACGCTACTACTATTACTATATATTACGTCACGAGCGTTTGATAATATTTAATTAGGCATCACACAATTCTCTATTAGTCTACTTAGTGCCCATTAATTTGTAGTGAATGATTGTTGTGCAATGCTTAATGCGAATAAATCACAATTCCCTCTTAGATACCCAGCTGTTAGCTGTTAGCTAGGACCTATTTTTTTTTTTTTTTTTATTATAAATGGGCCTGCTCTTGACTTCAATCTTGCCCTGAGGGCAGAGATGATGTCGACGATGGAACGAATTAAACAGATTAGGGTTATATGAACTCGGAAAAACCGACGCAGGCAGGGAATTCCACTCCTTGGCTGTGCGCATAATAAAGGACCCAGCAAAGCGCTTCGTTCGAATGTGTGGAATGTCGACTAGGTATCGGTGATACCTAGTCTCCCGATGGAAGAAGGGAGATAGTGGGTTCAGCTCGTGGAGCTCTTGCGCACACTCTCCGCACACCTATAAGACAGTTAGACATTATTTGACGTATGAGCATACTCACTTCTTAATATAGGACTGTAGTGCTTTGAAAGTACTTCTACTCTCTACATAATTCACTACCTTTTCAGATTACTGGTCGTAAATACGACTGCTGGACATGAGGTCCAGGGTTTGATTAGATAAGGCCGGTATCCCGGGTAGGGCAAAGTGTTTTTGTGTTTTTCCATAAGAAATTTCTCAGTAACAATCACGGAGCCTGGATTTGTGCCGAATTAACGGCATTATGCTCGCCCCCTATTAGATGGGACTTAACCATAACTGGTGAAATGTAAATGGTCTACTAATATTCCTTAGTCTACCTAAGTAGACCTCTGCCTATCCCGTCGGGGATTACAGGCGTGATGTTATATGTTAAGTCACTACTTTCGACCTTCATTCTTAATTTCTTTCTTTCACTTCTTAGACAACCTAATACGTAAACACTAAAAGTTCTCATTAGGTCTTCAGGTCTCCGAAATAGATTGATGAGTCCGTTTGACGTCGTCATTAGGTCCCGGTCTGACCCGGGCGTTTTTCGTGCGGACCGCTCGGCCCGGATAATTGGACCGAATGTTTTCGTTCGCTCAGTCTAATGACTGGCAGTTTTGTTTACCAACGGGACACGCCGGCTTTTATTGAGCCGTTTGCGTTTAGCCTCCGAACAATTGGTGACTGGTTTTATACTTTTTAAAGTTTCGTTCGTTTCTGCAAAATGTTTGGTCTATTTTTGATCGCGGTGGGTTTATTGAATCAGAGCTGGGTTTCTGGTGTTATATCGATATGGTTTTATATTTTTTTTTATAAATTGTTACATTTCTTACTAACTTATATAAATAAACAGTAGTTACCTGTCGCGCCGATTGTAATATGTGGATACTCTAGTTTGTATTTAGATTAACGTTAGCGGTTGATTAATTCGACATAATACACAATAGCCAGTATAGTATCCACTTTAGCTGGGCTAGTAGGTTGATAACACAATTTACTAATTACATCACAGGCTCACCAACACCACCGAGCCCCAGTTCAGGGTACGTTTCACCTTCCAACTTACCTTCATTCGTGAAGACTGATATTTGACAGCTACCAGCCCCCGTAGCATGGCGATTCTATCTCCATTCTACCAAAAATAGACAAAGATTTTTCCATACAATTTGACATGAAACCTTGCTACAATCTGTCATTTTGTCGATTCTTCCATCGACAAAACCCGTTTCTTCGGTGGTCATGCTAAGCCGGCTGGAAGTCTAAAATGGCCAAGTTAAAAGCGTAAAATGGACCTTTCATAATAGTAACAGCGTCTGTTACCATTTAGGAAAATAGATCATAATAGGAAAATCATATGAATTGCGTAAAATAGTTTTTAACGCAATTCATGTTATGATCTGCAAAAGTGGCCATTTTAGAATCCCTGAATGTGGCTATAAAACACTTTTTACAAATCTATTCAATAAATACTTTTTTTTTAGGTGGGTGGAAAATCATCAAATGACCCCCCCCCGCTCTTGGGCAGAGCGAAGGGGAGTGTCAGACTTCTACTGTTCCACCCATGTTCCTTCTTTGCCCTTGTGCCGAGGCCACGTCATCTAGTACTAAAATCCGCGGCCCCGATTCAATAAATACCTACACTACAACCACTATATTTTATTTATTTATTTATTTATTTAATACTTTATGCACACAAGAGTACAGAGGCGGACTTAATGCCACAGGCATTTTCTACCAGTCAACCTTTGGGTGATGCAGAGAAAAATAGTGGCAGGTGCAATATAGAACTTAAAAAAAGAAAAAAAAAATGAAACTTCAAATTCCTAAAAATACATACAATATAAAATATGCATACATACAATATATATAACATATTACATATATATATAATACAAAATAACAACTATAAAGAATAAACTAAATACACAAATATACCTACTTAAACCAATATAAGAAATGAAAGATTAGAAAACATTAGCGCTGTGATGATACTACTACCACCTTCTTACGAATGTGTTCGCGAACTTTCATTTTAAAGGAAAGTCGATTGGTTGCCATCCTGATTTCCTGGGGGAGCGCATTCCAGAGAGAAATAGCCTGAACAAAGAAAGAACAGTGAATGAAATCAGTACGGTGAGTGGGACATTGAAGAAGACGGTTATGTGAAGAACGTAGATTTCTATTGTGGGTGTCGCAATTATATTGAAAGTGAGGAGCAAGATAGCTAGGAGAGTTGGGAGAAGTGAGAAATGAGAACAAAGTTGTTAGCGCCCTTTGCTCTCTACGCTGTCGTATGGGCAACCACTTAAGAAGTGACCGATGCTCAGAGACATGATCATATTTACGTAGATTGAAAACGAATCGAATGCAGTAATTAAGAAGACGGTCGAGTTTGTTGAGAAGATCTGCATTCAGGTCATAATAGCACACGTCACCATAATCGATGATCGGAAAAATAAGGGACTGTACAAGCATTGTCTTCGTGTTCCGTGGTAAAAAAATTTTCAAACGATACAACGCCCGCAACGTTCCAGTGACCTTTTGGCTGACACTAGCGACTTGAGTACGCCAGTTCAGGGTACTATCGATATGCAAGCCAAGGTCCTTTACCTCAGTACTAAAAGGGACGATTGTACCGTCGAACAGAACTGGTGGCAAGGATGCACCATCCACTTTAGCCATGCTTCGCGGACTCCCAATGATGATCGCCTGACACTTACTCGGATTAACTGCAACACCAAATCTGTCCGACCAAGTTTTTATGGCTATCAAGTCCCTATTTATTTTGGCGATAGCATCAGGTATCTCGTCAACCCTTCCTTGACAGTACAGCTGCAGGTCATCTGCATACAGATGATACGCACACTGAAGTATAGAAATAATGAGGTTAATAAAAATAGAAAACAAAAGAGGAGAAAGGATGCCGCCTTGAGGAACGCCAGCTACCAAATCACACCAACGAGACGAAAAATCCCCAGCGCGAACCGACTGCTGACGTTCCTGAAGGTAAGATTTAAACCATTCCAGGGCTTCGGGAGAGACCATAATATGGGATAGAATGGCTAATAGGATATCGTGACAGACGGTATTAAAGGCATTCGAGAAATCGATCAACACTAGCACGGTGACCTTGGTGTCTTCCAGTCCTGCCCTTATATCGCCAGTCACTTTCAAGAGGGCGGAAACAGTACTATGCCCAGGCCTGAACCCAGATTGAAGAGGGCTAATGAGTGCATTACTATGCACAAAATCTGAGAGTTGTTTGTGGACACAGGCCTCAAGGATTTTGGATAGGAAGGGAAGGATAGAAATTGGGCGGAAGTGATTCGGAAGAGTAGGATTAGAAACTTTAGGTAGTGGGCGAACATAGGCTTTACGCCACAGGGCGGGAAATATTCCAGAGTATAAAGAAAAATTTACAATGTGGGTGATGGCAGGTAGGAGGTGATCCAAAATAGTTGTGATCATACCACGAGAGATGTTATCACATCCCACCGCCTTGGAATTAATAGAGAGAATGATTTTGCGGATCTCTCCCGGTTCTACTGGAACGAAATGAAAAGTATTAGTTAGAGAATGCGATAAACTAGAAATTAAAGAAAGAGTTTGTTGTTTGGTTAGGTGATCCATGGTGGACACCGTGGAGAAATGACGGTTGAGATCGTTTAAGTCCACAGAACTCGGAAGGTCAAAATGTCGCGATTTGCCAATACCTAGAGTTCCAAGGAACTTCCAAATATCAGCAGACGAGGAAGAAGAGATATTATCCAAAATGTGGCGGCGTTTAGCATTACGTATCATCTGGTTACATCTATTCCTTGCAGTTTTAAAAAGCCCCCAGTTCTCATCACACCGATCCCTTTTATATTTACGGAACGCACGGTTCCTACGTCGCATGGCCATTTGTATTCCTCTTGTCATCCAAGGCGCAGGAGGACGTTTCAACTTCACTTTTTTGACAGGAGCATGAATGTCATAAAGGTTGCCCACAACATCATTAAAAATCTGTACCTTATCGTCAACTGAAGTGGCCTCCAACATGGGCCCCCAATCCACCACAGATGCATCCTTATTGAGCTTTTCAACGTCCATCCTCGCAAAACAACGCCTGTACAGTACTTTGGGCTTGGGTTTAGGAGGTTTGAGAATGTAAGAAAGAAAGATCATGTCATGATGAGAAAAACCAGGAGCATCCTGTTGACCATGAGAGGAAACGAGGGCAGGATTTGAGGTGAGGATAAGATCAAGCCAGGTGTCATCACCGACAGTATTATGATGAGTAGGTTGAAGTGGTAACAGATGCAGACTGGCTGATTCAATTAGGTGGAGGAGCTTACGGGACCGAGTGGAGTTTTGGGCAAGGAGGTTTGTGTTGAAATCACCCATGATGATGTGGTGTGCATACTCTGAACCCAAAGATTCAAGAACTGATTCGAATTCAGTGAAGTAATCGACAGTGGGGGGGCAGTAAACTACACCGATAATGGTTTTGGCTCCTTTGACGCAAACTTCAAGGAAAATAAACTCAGCAGAGGCAGAGTAGTTAGGAGAGGAAGAAGCAAGAATTTTATATTGAAAATCGCTGCGAAGGTATATGGCCACACCACCCCCTCCCTTACCAATCCGATCATTCCTGATAAGAACGAAACCAGTGAGAGGGTAAGTGGTGGACAGTAGGTGAGGTTTGAGCCAAGTTTCGGAGATCAGGATGGCGTGAACATTGCTGTTATTGAAAGCATCATACAGCTCGCTGTGGTGACTGGCAATGCTTTGAGCGTTAATATGGCATACATTCATCAACTGACTAGACTTTTCATTAAATGTTTTTTGCACAAAGTCCCCAAGTGTATCACCGAGGGAACAGTAGCTCGAGTCGCTTGAAGAGGCAGTAGATTCATTAGCAGAGAAATAAGAATCATTATCTGACATAAAGAAGTAAAAATAGTAATAATATATAATAATATAAAATAAATATAAGCTTTAATATATAAATAATATAAAATAAATATAAGCTTTAACCAAACAGCAATACTGAGTGCAAATCTTACTACTTTGCACCACCCGCCAGCTAACAGCAACACTAAAAACAATAATTTTTAACACATGATATTCAGCACTTACACCAAAAGATTTTGACACAATTTTGACTACTAAAACAATAAGAAAAACATTATAATCAGAGAAAATGAAACATACATTTTAGTTGAGTAGACCCAACGAAACTAAACTAAACGCAACATTAAAATTATTTGTGATTCGACATAAAAGTTTCCGAACGTGCGTAACAACTGTCAAAGTGTAAATTATTTAAAATGTCAATTTGACAAGATTGACAATTTGATACAGTAAACAAAACAAAGACAGTGTACTATTTGAAGTATTTGAGGGTGCCATTCAATTAAAATAAAATAACAAGTACCTACACGATAAAAAGCCGAATAGGTAAACAGTTTGGGCAAAAAAACAAAAGGAGACGGGAAGACTACTCAGCGGTTAGAAAAAGTTCATTAAAATAAAACATTGGAAATAAGAAACGACACTGAACATATAACTATTTACGTGCAATGGTTTTCAGACTCCCAGCAGCGTCCACACTTCATCCGCTCGTAGATGAAGGCACGGCCGGCACCCTGGCGTACTTGGTTGTCAACGGTAACAGCTCGTCAGTGGAAGTGACCTTGTGCCGACTTCCATCAGGGGCCTTAATAAAAATTACTCCGTCCTGAGTCCAGCACGCCCGCATTCCAAAGTGCTCGCGCGCCTTCCCGAAAACAGATTGCCTGGCCCTAGTCAAGAACTCTCTTACTGAAATCTTGGAGCCTTTTAGGCCTGTCTTAGCCTTCCATACTGAGCTCTTTGTCTCCGCACTGGTGAACTTGACCAGGATAGGCCTGTGACGCTCCTTACTGAGAGCCCCAAGTCTATGACAGACTTTAATTGAGGATGCTGTGATATTCTTGAGGGCAAGTCTGGTATTGAGAACATCTAGAATGACTGCAGTGCAGTTCTCATTCTCCACTTCAGCAACTCCTTGAAATACCAACGCTTTCCGTCGGTGCCTTGTCTCCAGACCATCAATCTGCTTGGCACACTCACTGATCTGGCTTCGGAGCAAACCAAACATGGAGAAAATGAGCTCCCGGAACGTTCGGAACTCATCTGCTATCCTCGCCACTGTGTTAGCTTTAGCAGGCCCAGCGCACTGGATCTGGGCCTCAAGTTCACCCATCTTCTTCAAAAAGTTTTCTTCAAGGGTCTTCTGTGCAGCAAGAACTTCAGCAAATTGAGACATTGTTGGTGTGTGAAGTGTTGATAATCAGTGACAGTGCAGTTTATCAGCTGGCAGGTGGTGTTTTTATAAATATAGTGTTTATGTCACATTAAAGTGCCACAAACGTGAGTACTAGCAGTAAATATGTTGTAGACTAAGTACTTTAGTAAACTTAATCAGATTTTGAGCCAAATTATATTTTAAATAAAACTTTTAAAAATCCGTAAATTTCGAACGTTTTTACTTTTTAACACCTACCCGCGAAAAAAAAACTATATCACTTAAACTTAACTACCCTACCACCTACCGACCTTTAACGCCTAGATAACGCAAGAGCACCTCCTACCCATACCTGGCTTAAGCCTAAAAGGCTTAACGTGGCTACTGTTGCAGGAAGCTTATTAGTTCGAAACAACTCAAAAACATAATTCTAGACAATTAAAGAACAAAAACGTAGTCCGTTTTGATAGTAACTTGTTTGTATAGTAACTAAATAGTGCCTAGGATGTTATAGTACTTAGATCGTTAAAAATGGAAAACGAAATCTTCGTATTTCCGTACGTAGTCAACCCTATTTTCAAAGCCTAAATCATTCTAGGTGTCAGTTTTCTTTTCCAAATCAGATTGCAAAACACCGCTTTCCACTATGTGTTCCATGCCAATCTCGAAACCTAAAACTACTCTGTGAAGAAACTCCCAATATCGCTGATAGACACTCCGGCCGAATCGAAAATTCGTACAATATAATGTACTAGCGGGGAGTATGTAAAAAGGATCTCTACTCGACTGTACCAATCTAAGTAATTGAGCGATACTAAAATATGTACGCGTCTATACTTACGTGTTTTTGCGTAGGGTCGCGCGGGTCTCGGTATCGATATATTTCGCTGTCCATCGATGCGTCACTTCGGCGAGACCGATAGATTGATCACCGCACTGAATGACGTCCTCATTCCGGCCCACTGTGCCCAGGGTCCGGCCGCTATATTATATCTAATTTTATACAAATGTGAATATTTTGGGCATTTTTGGTGAGTCGTATTTCTTTCTATTCAAAGAACCTGACAAAAGTTACCCAAATTAGATATTTCCACAAACAAAGTAGGTAAGTTTGGAAGATTGAAAACATTACTTTTTATGTAAAACTAAGCAGGTACTACGTATTCCAATAAAAGGGGTTTTCGAGCGATTTCTGTCGCGTTAGTGAATTAGTTTTCTTTGTGCCACATGAATACAGAACGGTCTTTCTCCCTTGAAACATAAATGTAAAAGCTGCAGCTTAGTAACTTATTTACTTCCTGTTCCTTGAAGAGCTTTTTAATCTAATAACCGTGTTGCAATTACGAACTTGCTCTATTTTTCAACTCCACGATAGATACAAAGCAATATCTAATAATTAATTTATCGACTAGACCTGCTACTTTTTCGATACTTATCAAGTTTAACTTTTTGTTGTCTGACTTGTGCAATTATCCTAATGAATCCGACGTCGGATAAGGCTTTTTCTAAACAGACTTTTTGGCTAAAGAAATCAGTTTTATTTAAGATCAAGATAACACAGCGACTTACCTTCAGTTTGTTTTTGTTTTTATTCCGTCGTGACGCCCGCCTTCGCTATTCATCTGGATTGTGAGATTATTTTTGATGTTTATTGTTTGGTTTGTAAATTGCGAGTGACAAAAAAAAAAGCCTCGATCTCGTTTTGGCTCCAGACAACGGGAGACAAGGTATACAACATTGAGCTATAAATGTCCGTTTAGCTAGCTAACATCGGTTTTGTTTGAATGGCTTTTGTGAAAAATTTCTCGTCGACCGCTAACGTTTCGTATGACATAGTAAATCCCATTCTAGTGCAGAGGCGTCGCTTGCGGCAAAACTGTCAGGGGCGTTTGCAAAGAATTATTGTCACATGACAGCATTGGCCGCGTGGACGAATGTAACAAAATGCCGCAAATCACAATGGCCGCGTTTGTTTATCAGTGCTGTATGCGATTTATTGGTAACAGTGCAACTATCGTGACTCTGTGCACTTTTGGGAGTATTTATCGATTCCTCGCTGAAGTGTTATGAGGAATGCAGGGGTTAAGAGAGGCTAACGTTTCTAGGAACCGATATATTATCTACGATATTTCACTTACACTATATTGTGAAAGACTGCCTCGTTAGTTCCCGGGTCAGGCCAAGTGTTATTGGGTTTTTCCATGAGGAAATTCTCAGTAGCAGTCACGGAGTCTGGATTTGTGCCTGGTTTGATGAAAATATACTCGCTCCGTATTATTTGAGACTTAAAACGTAACTGGCGTGATGTTATGTTGTTGTTGTATTGTGAAAGACTAATTTCGAACATGTGATGTCCTATTCAATACGTGAGTCCTATTAACAGCTCTATAATCGATATCTTCGCTACCCCATTCGAATCAACACTAATTCTAACCACGGTATATATTAAGTCACGTTGTTGGGGGCTATGAGCACCCGACCGCGGCGCACATAAGCATGCCAGGGGCTGCCTATGACATAATTAAACTCAGGCGCATGTCTGCTCGAGTGACGCTAAAAAACTACGTGACCGCGTTGCACAATTGAAGTTCCCTCTGAAAAATCGTCTGCCCAAAATTCAGAGCGTATCCTGACCGAATAAAGAAAAAAATAGCCGTGGCCGCGTAGGCCACTCGGTCGAGTGTCCCGAATAAATTATGTTGATGAAACTTTTAGTTTGAGTGTTATACCGCACCCCGCCATTCGTTTTAATAATCATTAGATATGGTTCCTGAACTTTAGTGGGTAGTTGTCGCGTTAACTAGAGCTAATAAGTCTTATTGTTGTTGCTTTCCATTCCTGTTTGTTAAAGTTTTATTTTTAGTTTGCGTTAGTGTCTAAAGTCAGACATTATTTTATCATACAACCATTTGTGAATTTTCGATAGTAATTTTCTATTCAAAGACTATAACATCCTTTCTCATCATCTGCCTAGCCTTTTCCCAACTATATTGGGGTCGGCTTCCAGTCTAACCGGATGCAGCTGAATACCAGTATTTTACATTAAGCGACTGCCTATCTGACCTATACAACCCAGATAATACTAGGTAATACAATACCCTAATTGGTAAGACTGGATGTCAGAATTTCAGGTCACTGACTACCTGTAACGACTGCCAAAGATCTATATTTATATGGCAGCCGGGACCAACAGAGTAACGTTTCCGAGGCACGAAGCAAACTCGGTATGTCGGGCGGTAACCCATCCACAGACCGACCTAGGCAAGCACAGCTTTACCTAAAGATCGAACTGAGTGGCAGTTCTTATTAAGAACTTTCTATCTTACAATTTTAAAGCTACACTAAAAGGTTTTCGTAAAAAGTAGGAGTTGAAGGATCCTGAAAGAATTTTAATAAGTTTCCAACTTGTACAATCGGGAACAGGGATTCGGGGTCTATTAGACGTTTAAAAGGAACTGAACAATATTTTCACGTAATTTGGAGGCCATTTCAAACGAATTTTCGGGTCAGAGCTTGTCATTTATGATTGTGCGGTCCACAAATTATTAAGTAGATTTGAAGTAATTTTACTTTGTGGAATATTTATTTGAAATAATCATAAGACGCAATCCTTCTTTATTGGAACGAATAACTGAAAGAACCTTGTATTTAATGGCGTTTACGAAAACAACTGAACTTGTCTATGAACTATGTATCCAATACAATTTACAGACAGAGCAGTGTATCCTATCTTTAAAATCACATAAATACTGTGACGTTATCGCAAAGTGGAGTATTCCAGTGGCAGGTCGAATCAACCAGGACGAGATAGCAGACTGGCCAGTAAACTCAACGTCGAATAAAATGATTAACTTTATACGACCTTTTCACGGTTATTAAACCCGCCCATTGCCGGCGCTCCCCATCAAATGAAACTGGAGACACATTAATTCAAGTGCAACACGAAAAATGCATTAGCGGCTCGGATCTACCATTCGTCATTGTCCTGCAATACCTATCTAGCTTCAGATAGGTCACTGGGATCTCTGGATATTGAATTAGCTTTAAAAATAAAGTCGATTGCCTTTTGAATGTGGATTGATTCTTTTAGAGCGGTCTGCGTTGGTATTTTTGCTTTTTTAATGCTTTTAGCTTTTCTGTAATGCAGTGGATAGCATTTAAAGATTAAACTTTGTAGATAAGTATCACTTATTTATACGTCAATTTACATACGATTTTTTATTCGTTTGCATATTTGTATTATAGACTCATAAATGTTTTGTTGTAATAATACCTGCTTTATACTGTTCATAGACTGTATTCAAAATTCTTCTTGTTCTTTGTAACTAGGTTACCTTTCACTTCAAATAATAACAAACTTGATGAACCACGTCTTTTCTTTTTAGTAATACAAAATTACAACAAATCGTTATCAGCACGAATATAGCTCAAGTATAGATTTGTTTATTCAAGAAAAGTAATTCGTGTTTTCGTAATATTTTGTTGAAGCGATATTTGTGCGTTTTTTTTTTTTTTTTTTTTGGGTACGAAACAAAATAGTTCTTCGTGTACTCTTGTGAGATGGCAAACCCAAATGGAGACACAAATGAGCGAGGTATGCGTAGTTCCTCAATTCCATCATTCACCCTACATAATAGAGAAGGGTATAGTACGTGGAAGTTTAAAATGCGTAATTACCTTATGCATGAGGAGTTGTGGGAAGCGATAAGTGGCTACCCAACAGGGATGAACGTTTCCAATGTCACAAAGACGAGGAGCGATCAGAAAGCACTAACAAAAATTTGTCTTACCCTTGAATCATCTGCAATTACGCATGTGCGAAGTGCAACCACGGCAGCTGAAGCATGGAAAGCTCTACAAAATGCGTATGAGTACAAAGGTATGGGTCGGCGTTTACATTTAGAACGGAAATTATACAGATTGAGACTTGAAGACTTTGATAATAATATTGAGTCGTATATCAATGCTGTTATTTCCACTGCCCAAGATTTGGCAGATATAGACAAAGTAATCGATGATGCGTCCATTGCTGCTATTCTACTGGGAGGTCTAACGTCGAGGTATGACCCATTGATTATGGCTCTCGAAAATAGTAATGTTAATGTTACCACCGAACTGGTAAAGTCCAAATTACTGAACGAAATGACCAAGGAAAGCTCGATAAAACTGGAGACAGCTATGAAGTCAAAGGTTGATGCCTCTTCTGTTGAATCAATGGCAAAGAAAATTGTGTGTTATGGTTGTGGAGAACCTGGTCACAAGAGACCTGACTGTCCTCTAAAGAAAAAGAAAGTCATGAAAAGGAAGAATCCCACTAATAAGGACTCGACCTCTGTGTCTGCTTTAGGAGCAACGAATAATTATGACATGGACAAATGGTACGTTGATTCAGGCGCTACCAAACATATGACTTCAAGACGAGATTGGTTTGTAGACTTAAAGCCTATTGATAATAAGGTAACAGTTGCAAACGGGACTAAGATTGACGCTGAAGGCATTGGTAATATATCTATAAATACCGAAAACAACGTCAATACAATTAATGATGTGATGTATGTACCTAACTTGCAAACAAATCTTCTATCTGTGAAGACAGCAGTAGAAAAAGGGTTTACTGTAATGTTTGATAAGTCTGGTTGTAATTTATTTAATTCAAAAACCTTCTCCTTTACAGGTGAAGCGGTTCTACATGGCTCGCCCTGTGGTGGATTGTACACACTTGATTGTGCGGTGAATATTCCCCAATTTAGAGCCTATGATGTGCACTCTGATTCTATCTCTAAGTATCAGGTATGGCATAAGCGTTTAGGCCATTTATGTCGCGTCGGTATGAATCTGCTGAAAAATAGTCATAAGGTTATTGATTATAAGGATGTGGATAAAAATCCATGTGTTGCTTGTGTTCAAGCGAAACAAGCTCGAAAACCGTTTAAGGCGATTACTTATAAAAGAGCGACTTCAATATTAGAACTAATCCACTCTGACCTTTGTGGACCAATGTCAGTTAGCTCCTTTCAGGGTAATAAATACTTTTTAATTTTTATAGACGATTTTTCGAGAACTATATTTGTATATTTTATTTCTTCTAAGACAGAGGTAAAGGATATATTTTGTCACTTCCAGTCTATGGTTGAAAGACAAACTGGGGCTCAAATTAAAACAATAAGAACGGATAATGGGAAAGAATTCGTCAATAGTGAATTCTCAAGTTATCTTAGATCTTGTGGTATTCAGCATCAAACTACGGTACCATATAGCCCTCAGCAGAATGGTGTTGCCGAGCGCACTAATCGCTCAATTGTTGAAAAGGCACGCTCTCTTATGGCTGAAAGCGATCTTTCTAAAGCTTTTTGGGAAGATGCTGTTCGAACGGCTGTGTACCTGAAGAATAGATGCCCACACCGTGCCTTAAATAATAAAACTCCCTACGAGTTGTGGAATGGTTGCAAACCAGACCTAAGTAATCTCAGAGTTTTTGGGTGTAGAGCTCTTATACATATACCTTCTTGTCACCGTAAGAAATTGGATCTTAAAGCTGATGAAGCTATATTTGTAGGCTATACAGAAGATCCTAATAGTTATCTTTTTAGACATTCAACTTGTCCTAGAACCTTACAAAAGTCTAGAGACGTTACATTTTTTGAAGATTGTTTTTCTTCTTTAAATAATAGAAATGTCAACAATACAAAGACTTCTACTGAACCTTTAGTACTTTCTAATAGTCTGCCTATACAGGAAGAAACCAGTACAGTTCAAGAGTCTTTTGAACATATTCCAGTGGTCACTGTCGAACCAGCTCCAGGCCAAACTGTTGTCACTAAAGATCAGACTGCTGAAACTGATACTTTTTTTGAAGCAATTGAGGAAGCAGTAGTTTCTACTAGTCAAACTGATGGACAATGTAGATATCCTTCCAGAGACCGGAAACCTCCTAATTACTTCTCATACCAAGTTTCTAGTCAAGCGTCTGATGAGCCTAGAACTTATAATGAGGCTACATTGGCTGATGATGTTGAGAAGTGGCAGATGGCAATGACGAATGAATATAATTCATTAATGAAGCTGAAGACATGGAAATTGGTTGACAGAGAAAACAAGAAAGTTATACCATGTAAATGGGTTTATAAGTTAAAGAAAGATCCAGCAGGAAATGTTGTGAAGTACAAAGCAAGATTAGTTGCCAAGGGATTCACCCAGACGCCAGGTGTAGATTATTTTGAGACTTTTGCTCCTGTCGTGCGGCACTCCTCCTTGCGTACTCTACTGGCTCTCGCAACTGAATTGGATTTGAAGATGCGTCACTTGGACGTTGACACTGCTTTTTTAAATGGAGATCTGCAAGAGAAGGTCTACATGGAGCAACCTCAAGGTTTTAAAGTAAAAGGTATGGAGAACAAAGTGTGTCTCTTACAAAAATCCTTGTATGGACTTAAACAAGCTCCACGAGCCTGGAATATAAAGTTAAATGAAACTTTATCAACTTTTGGTTTTGTGAAAATTTCATCAGAACCATGTGTGTATACCAAACTTTTTGGAAAAGAGTTGGTTATCATTGCAGTCTTTGTCGATGACATAATTTTTTTTTACAGTAATGACAAAACGTTTGACGTCGTCAAAAATGACTTACAAAAATATTTTTCGATAAAAGATTTGGGCTATTTAAGCTATTATCTTGGTTTAAATATAACCAGAAAAAATGATGAAATAAAAGTACATCAGAAAAATTATATAAATAATCTATTACAAAAGTTTGGAATGGAGAATTGTAATACTTGTACAACTCCACTATCTGGACAACTGGAGGTCAGTACCAGCATTGATAGTGATCATAATGATCTAGAAGCGTATCCCTATCAAGAATTAATTGGTTGCCTCATGTTCTTGAGTGTGAATACTCGTCCAGACATCGCGTACACGACTAGTTACCTGAGTCAGTTTAATACTCGGTACAACAAGACTCACTGGTTAGCCGCGAAGAGAGTCTTACAATATCTAAAAGGCACTATAGATTACTCGATTTGTTACAGAAAATCAAGTATGCCCCTCGTAGGTTTTTGCGATGCCGATTGGGCAAACTGTAATATAGATCGCCGTTCTTATACTGGTTACTGTTTCAAATTAGCAGGCAGTCCGGTTTCATGGGCCTCGCGGAAGCAGCAAACCGTAGCTTTATCCTCAGCGGAAGCCGAGTATATGGCAATAACTGAAGCTACGAAGGAAGCGATTTATTTAAGAAGGTTTATCACTGAATTAGTTTCAGATCCTATGGTAAGGCAAAAGTTATTACCTAATACCGTAACTATTTGTACTGATAGTCAGAGTGCACAGAGTTTGGCCTTAAATCCGGTACACCACCATAGGACGAAACATATAGATACCAGATATCACTTTATTAGAGAAAAGATTAGTGATAATTCGGTAAACTTAAAATATACCAAATCAAGTGATATGCCCGCTGACATCTTAACTAAACGGTTGCAGCGTGTGGCACATGTTAGATGTGTACTGGGCTTAGGTTTAGTGTAAATATATTTTTACACGTTTACTTGGTATATTTTGAGTCCATTTTTATATGTTATTTATTTGTGAGAATTTTGATTAAGGGGGTGTGTTGTAATAATACCTGCTTTATACTGTTCATAGACTGTATTCAAAATTCTTCTTGTTCTTTGTAACTAGGTTACCTTTCACTTCAAATAATAACAAACTTGATGAACCACGTCTTTTCTTTTTAGTAATACAAAATTACAACATGTTTTTATCATTGCTCTTTAGTATTTTACGAACCTCATTTATTCTGCGCAGCCTTTTGGAGTGGGTGTTTGCATACAAAAAAGTTTCGGTTTAAAATCAACATAATTCGAGTAGGGTTTCATAAGGACATTTATTTCAATATTATATTCCATAAATTACACATTTATTGTCAAAGTCAACGTAATGTTAGCACAAGATTTCGAGATAGGTTTAAAACAATATGAATATCGATCGATAATTTGAAATGTTCCTAACGATATAACTAGTGGCTTATATTGTAACTTATACTAGTCAGTTAAATATTATCGATTATTACATATTATCATTAGATTTCACATAGAATCCGGCTATTACAATTGATATTTTAATATTAGTTCCTATTGAATTTCTTATACATTCTTAATTAGTATCTATAGTTCGTAGGTCAATCTGACTATTCCTGGTAGTAGACAATATTCTATTAAATATAATTCAGTACAACAGACAATCTAAAATAGACAATAAATAAATATCGAACAGAATTCCCAGTATTTACACTGTGAACCATTTCACAGGGGATGCATAGTTACGAGTATAGGATCCGACTAGCAATAGTAAATTCCATGAAGGTAAATAAATTACAAAACATCAGAATTTCTGTGAAGAAAAAAACTAAATTAATTAGTATAATTCCGGTGAATAATAGAATCCATTTTCTTGTAGTAGTGCACATTAGGTATGTTCTTTCACAAGTATCTAGTTCCAGTAAAAGAGGTTTTCTATGTTATATTGTTTTCTTGAAAGATGTTAAGATAATATTGTTTACAATTTACATTTCTTTGAATATTCTGTACAATAAATATGGCACTTACTGCTCATTGTTTAGCACAATTTATATAGAATAGACGAATACGTTGGACAACGGACGTTGTGAAATCTCTTAGCATGCTTCATAGCACTGCACCTGGCCGGGAGTTGAGGCAAACTAGTCTTACCAAAGTGTGCCATAGTACCCTTCTATTCTTGAATAATACACAGCTCCACCCAGTTAGACTGGAAGCTGGCCACAACAAAGTTGGGATGAGGTTAGGTAGATGATGTTCCCGTGTACAATGCTTACACCAGTAACTTGTTGTTAACACGTTGGAGCATTTCTTTTATGATACATTTCGACGCTTGAAAGGCAAAAATTACCAAGCGACATTGTGATGTCTTTCAAGCGGCATTGTTTGATTCTTAGTAACTTGAGATACATTTTAACAGTTATCATCGTCGACTCTACACAAATTTTGCTTCCACATAACATTTAAAACGTATGTATATATCTCAGCACGGTGAGTAGCAACGCGTACAGTTGTGGCGGCAGATGTTGCGCGAGGAAGTATTGGTGCGCGTGCGACGCTGCGGGGCGTGCGCGGTGGGAGGGCAAGTTGCGTGCGCGTTGCCACGCTGCGCCCGATACCATCGGCTCCTCGGCACCGAAGCCGTTCATGCTTAGTTCTAGTCCTGTGAACATTGGAAAAGTTATTTATCATAATCAGCTTTTAATGTCTCTTTAATGTCCTCTGCTTGCATACAAGCCTCCTTTTCGTTACGCGATGACAATGATGAGTCTTTTCGCGGTTCAACTATTTTGGAATAACTTTGAAACTGTGCCTTTGCATAGGCGAAACTTCCTTTCCTTGCAGTCGGGTAAAAAGAGAACAGAGAGAGAGTTAGATATAGAATTTGAACATGTCTTATGTGAAAGTTTCACCAACGCGAACAGCAAATCAAATTATACCAATACCAATTATTGGTAACCAAAGTTTCCTCTACACATTCTACACAAGGACTTTGATTAAATCTCGGACGTGAGTTCCATTTCAAGACATACACACCAATCTAGTTCAGTCTACCGAATGTTCCTTGGCTATATTACCGAACTAACTAGCGCTATGTATGTTTTAAGCTGTCGTTACACAAACTAAGACGTATAATGATATTGGCCACTTACTATGCAAACTGACTTGGCTCTCCATCTTTCCAAGCGCATTGACAGAGGCGCACACGTAAACCCCGAAGTCCGCCGGAGCAAGAGACTTGATCGTCAAGTTTATCCACAGCGAGTAGTCGTTCATTACAGTTTCTGATACACGAAGCTTCGGGTTCTCGGTCAATTTGTCACTTAATAGCGCTGTGGAACGAAAGATCTTTGTGAGGGAACTTACAGTATACTCGTAGTACATAAGTTGTTGTATATATATTTTTTTTAATACTACTTATAGGAGCATTACAGAATTATCCAATACGATGCTATTAAACACAAAAAAGAACAAACAGAGTTAAATTAAATTAATCTATAACTATTCTTTGGTTATGTTTTTTGAATGTGCTTCGTTGATCTAGAGTCACAAAAGCGACTGCTAAACATGAGATCTTGGGCTCGATTGCCGAATCGGGCAAAGAATTTTCCGTAAGGAATGTTTATTTGGGTTGATGGCAATTTATAGGCTCATTACAACCGTGAGTGTACTATTGAGTACACCACTGCTTAAACCCCCTTGGGGATTACAGGACTGATGCCATTATAATTATGTTATTTAAAACAACACAATGAAAAAAATACATTATACCAAAAGTTGATTTTAAAGACCTGTTATTGAGGTTGTTTGTAAACGTATTGTCTAAAGTTCAAAGAACACGCAACAAGGAAAAATAGTTATTTACACGAGCGTCTTCAAAAAGCTTGGCAAAGGAAAACATGTTTGCACGTGTTCTCAAAATTTTTCAGGTGTGTATAAAGTTATCCTGTTTCTCAAGCATTTTGTTTGCTTAAGCGGAAACCGTCTTCATTTTGACTTTTAACAAAAAGTAGGGATAATACCTTGTTCGCTGTAAAACCGGTTTAAGGGCGGCACTTTCAACGGATTATTATTTACTTAGCGATATTTTTTTAAAAGCAACAACACCTAAATAAATTCAAAGGTTTTTCGGGATTAGATTCTTAAAATGTCAGTATCTAAATAGAATACTAAGGTAAAAAGCCTTTTTAGTTCTTTGTCTGTCTACTATACCAAGACAGCACCCTTTTTTTTTTTTTTTTTGGTGGGTGGAAAATCATCGAATGACCCCCCCCCGCTCTTGGGCAGAGCGAAGGGGAGTGTCAGACTTCTACTGACTAAAAACCGAACCCATGTTCCTTCTTTGCCCTTGCGCCGAGGCCACGTAATCTAGTACAAATACCGCGGCCCCGACGGGAAGACAGCACCCTCATTTTGCTTGTTAGGTGATACTATAGCTACCGAAAAACATAACATCATCACGCCTGTAATCCTAGAAGTGTTAGGCAGAGGTGTTCCTAATAGTACTACATTTCACCAATTATGTTTAAGTCCCATGTTATAGTCCTCAACCAGGCACAAATACTAACGCCGTGGGTGACTGAGAAATTTATCTTAGAACAACCCAATAACTATTTGCCCTTCCCGGTAATCGAACCCCGGGCTTAATGCTCAGCAGTCGCGATTGCGACCACTAGACCAACAAGGCAGTCAACAAGAACAAGCATTGAACAATAATTCTTATGATATTAATAATAGGATAAAACCTCGTTGGAATAATTACAGTTACCGTCTTCCCGGTACCAGGAGTTCATAGCTTTAGGAGAGGCTTCGATGAAACACTGTAATTCCACGTCACTGCCGAGCGGGGCTCCTACCAGTTGATTGGTCACCTTTACTTGTGGTATGACTGTTGAATAGATAAAACACATTAAATTAACTTAGGTATTACTCATAAATCTTGATGGATGGATAAGGAAAGGAAGAACAAGGAAACGATGGATGAATGGTGTGAGGTGTGATGATGGATATGAAAGCCGCGGATTTTTGTACTAGATAACGTGGCCTCGGCGCAAGGGCAAAGAAGGAATATGGGTTCGGCGGATTGTGACCTGCCCGTTTTTTTTTTTTTTTTTTTGGCGGGGGGGGTCATTTGATGATTTTCCACCCACCAAAAAAAAAAAAAAAACGGGCAGGTCACAATCACATAAAAACTTTGTAATGTCCTGCTAGTTCAGGGAGAATTCATTATTAGTTTAATTAAATGTCACAGCAAAGAATCTATCTGTGATATTTAGTTAAACGAATACAGAATAGAACCTAGCTAGGACTAGTTTATATTCATCAGTCAACAAGACTGGTGAGTATCTTGATACCATGATATTATAAAATAAATGCACATCGAGTCAATAAAATATTATTATTTGCAAATACATTACTGGACATAATTAATAGGCGTAAATTATATTTTCCCTGTTGGATATACACATATCTCTCGCTATCTAATCTATCTCTTTGAACAATTTATCATAAAACCAATTAGTATTCAAATTGTTATGCGCTAATAAAGTACCCAGTTTTTGTTCACACTCATTACAATTTACGAAGTACAAAACGACGATAGGATAAAGTTTGCTGAGAACGATTATGTTTTTATTAGGTACGTTCCCGACGAATTGGTATTTAGAATACTTTTGTTTTAAACTCACATACTTTAGCCACCAAATAACAAAAAATAAATTTTATTCGATCAACGTGTGAGCCAGAATAAACAAGCTTTTAGTTCAATTTAACAGGCTCGTGAATATAGACTGAAAGAAACGTTGAAAAGGGTGAACAGTCAATTCCATCAGAAATGTTTATCGAAATGTATTCTTTTAACGAAATGCGAAAAAAACAGAATATATCTTTCACTTGTACTCTTTGAAACGTAAATGAGACACACCAAGGTATTTAATTTATATTCACTCAAGATTTCTATCTTGAATATTTGACACATGATGAGATAAACACTTAGACCTTTGAATGGTTCATGCATATTGATATAAATCTAAAAAGCTTTAGCATCTGTGAAAGCTCAAAAGCCTCTCTAAAATTTCTATGAAGTTCTGCTTACTTAAAAGCAAATGAAACTAGACAGACAATACGAAAAAAACTGCAACTCTTCAGCATCTGCCATCCTTCATTCATTCCCGGTAATGTCTTAATGGTGTTTCTTTTTCTTAGACGATCATTAACTTCAACTAAAGTTTATTTTAAAGGAAGCTTTTAATCCTTTCAATCAGTAGGTATCTGAGATTTTTTTTCATCTTTCTGTTTTGTGAATTCAAACTGCGGTAAATAAAGACCCTTAAGTCCAAAGTAAAACATTTAAACGGAATAATAACTTCGGTAAAACTTGGGCGGCGGATTTTTTTGCCCTTCCCCTCAACGCGAAGTAATCGAACGGGCGGATCTTTTGACATTCATAGTACCTCATGTACCCATTTTGGAGGGAAGAAGTAAGTTTTTCTTACAATTCAATACCTTGTTGAAATTCTTGGGCAGTTTACGTATTTCTGAGCGAAAACAAGATCAAATTGGATATTATCAACAGTCGATCAAAAAGTCGTGAGTTCGGGCCCCACACATTCAATTCTCCTTTGTTAAAACACAATTGGCTGCCCTTTTGTACAACAATTCCTTGCACGCGTATGTTAAATTTCGTTAGAAGTAAACATGTTGCTCCTTTTATAAAATTATGGGCCATTTCGACAGTTACACGGAAGACTGTTTTTGTCTTCGTTATTTTTAATCATTGTCCCAGAGAACGTCTTCTGCCAAACAAACAGCGGCGTCCCATCAAATAACTACTTATAATCAAATCAAATACTGAAATCACTACTTATAATAAAACAAAGTCCTCCGCTGCGTCTGTCTGTCTGTCCGCGATAAACTCAAAAACGACTGCACTGTTTTTTATGCTACTTTCAACAATGGATAGAGTGGTTCTCGAGGAAGGTTGTAGTATATAATTAGCCGACATCCACGCGGGCAACGCCATGGGCATCAGCTGGTAAAAAATATAAGGGTATATACTTTTGACTTACAGTGTACTTCGACATGATACCGCCGGCTGATGGTGGGCGGGACACCGTTGCTGGCGATGCAGTAGTACGCTCCCATGTCTGTCCGCTGAACGTGGGCCAACTCCAAGGTCTCGCCCCTGTGCATGTCCACCACTGAAAAATAAGGTTTTTTTAGCACTTAATTACTCGAGCGGGTAAGTATAACAATGCGGAATAACAGCAAAATGTCTCTTTCACATTCAGCAAAATAAAAAGAGACGGCAACACAGTCATAGAACCTTTTAGTTAAATTATCTCTTTTAGTACATTTATGTGTAAAGGCTCAGTGTAAAGGGGTTATAATGTTATGGGTTAGCTCATCGCTTAAAACGTTCTCGCGCCAAGCCGAGCCAGAAAAATAACGGGCTAATGCATTTTATACATTTATCTCATTTCCACGTAAAAACGAGAAAAACGTAGCTAAGTAGGTCGCTTTAAAATCCTTTTTATTTCAGCTCCAGCAAACAAATTCACGATCTTACAGTGAATTATAAAGTACGTAATCAATGCAAAAGGTTAGAACACACCAACAAAAATAAACCACACATGGGAATATTTTATGCGCTAAAAGGCTTTTAGGACTGTGATAGGGATCTACAGAGGAATTCACTTACACGGATTTATTTTAAGAAATAGGAAAGCGACAATTCATGTGTGCAAAAAGGAAAACATTGTATACAAGAAACTATTTTAACAAACAAATGCTAGATCACAAATTTCTTATAGTAAAAAAAGTTTGCATAGCAAACACTTTTGATTTCCATATCACGGAGGTGCAATAAAATATCATTAAAAATCTTTGGGAGTCCGCCATATTACATTTAGAATGACATCACTCTAAGCGTGTAGGTATGCAAAATTTCACCTGAATCGGTTGTGCATAATTGTTTTTAAATTCAGTTCCGAGATTTGACATTAAACAAACAAAACTTTTATTTAACTTGCAATGTTTGTCAACGTTGCAAATTAAATAAAAGTTTGTAATAATATCACGCTCTGTAACACGAGGTTTAAATAAATTTTATTTTAAACTGGAATGCTATTTGTTTAAATACGAGAGATATCTACGATTAAAAGCCAGTAAAAGGTAAACAATTTTTTAAATAAAAACGGAATTCTCTACCAACGAAACCGTGATGAAAGCCGAACTATGCGAACCTTTGATGATGAGCATAGCATGACATGCCCATAAAAAAATGAAGGAGGCTTTTTTACATCGCTTTTGGGCAGTAATTAGCCACTTTTAGTGAGCCTGGCGTTCCTAGAAAGGGGAATGTTTTTCGTGTTTTCTTTATTAACTTTGGACGAACATCACGGATTATGAAAAATTCCGCATAGACTTAGGCCAACTTAATTGTGACAGCAAAAATAAAAATTTCACGGGACTTTTTAATAAACGAATAAATTATCCGGAAAAAGCTCGGAGCTCACTTTACCACGGTATTTAAAGTAATCTGAGCGTTATTTGTATGTGGTGTTTTCTTAACTTTATTTCCTCGGAATTCGGAGTCGTTCGAGCGCGAAAAAAATATTCCGACGTTACTAGAGACGAGATGAAGCGTCGACGTGGAGTGCGGCATTTTCTCGTTTCACGGAAATATCGTCCATTCTGAAATCGCTTTTGAGTATAAAATCTTTTATTATGCGAACACGGTTCATTTAACGCGGCATTAAGTGAATTTGTCGAACATCGTATTTTAAAAATGAACGGGTAAAAGAGCTGTAAAATATGGACGTAGCGAGGGGAGGGGGAAATTACGAGTCCGTGCCGAGGTATTGTGCTTAAGTTCCTTTTAGCGCAGTTTACCGATGATTTATTAAGCCTCCGTTTATTGCGGGAACTATAATGTGCAAGCCTACCCGTGCACAACAGTCGGCAGACATTGTGAACCATTTATTCGGAACTACATTTTCTCGGGGTAGGTTTGCAATATTCTCATTTGATCGAATGTGTAACTACAACATTGATGTTTCAATCATAACTTCCCAATCCAAATGTATTTTTAAGCGGTATAATCAAGCGAGTATTAATTAATATTTGCTTAATAAAGACCATTAAACACACGACATCAGAGAAACGGTTATACTACAGTCTCATAAAACGGAGTTCAATAAATAAACAGTGCAGTTTTAATGAACCGACCGATTAACTTCAAAGCTCAATATAACTGTAGTTACACACGAGTGCTAGTTGAAATTTAAAAGCGCAACATTTTGTTTTCATTGAGAATGTTAGCTAAACGGTTTCAAAAACTATTTTCGCTAATTCGCGGTGGACCGACAAGTCAGTGTAATTAAGAGATTGTACAGCAAAAGCGGACATTAACGAACTGTGCGTTATGTCGGACGTGACACGTATAGGGTAAGCCAGGGTTATAAGATCAAGTTTCTGACTTTTCCCCATCATTATAACTTTTTTGCTTCTAACCCTATTTTGGGGACGGCGCAGCATGTCTTCTTCTCTATAAATCGTCGTCTCATCAGAAACCTCCTTTCCTGCCAGTTCATCCTTTAGACTGCAGTCCATCCATCGTTTCAGCTTCTTTCCCAATTTCAATATTTTTTCCCCGATTTCTGAATTTCCCAGTAAATTATCAAATGGGAAATTAATGTTTAGTAAAACATTAAAAAAAAACGTAAACTGGAAGTATCACACACGCACACTCGCAGTAAACACCTTTCACCTGCCTGCTCTAGGTATTGATGCATGCATTTTTTTCCCCAAGTAAATAAAAAAAAAACCCGAAAAACTATTTTTTACCCCAAAAAGGAGAAAATGTCCCCAACCGATCAAGGCTTCCCGTTCAAGGGAGCGGGGGTCCGGAAGTGGGGGTAAATTAGTCGCAGTCGATGCGTGAAACCGGACATTAGCGTTCACCGCGGTATTAATGACGAGCGTCCATTCATTAGGCACACATCATCATTAGCGGCTTGAAAAATATGTACCAACGATATAGTATGTACCGTAATGTACCAGTATGTGAGTCGGTACACTACTTTATTTAAATGAAAGGCTTACAGAGACGTTAGACTTTAGACGGCTTAAAGAGCAGTGGTGGCCCAGTGGTGGCGGCCCCGTGGTGGCGGCCCCGTGGTGGCGGCCCCGACTTGCGAACAGTAAGTCGTGGGTTCGAACCCAGGCAGGCACATTAATTTGTGTAATTTATTTAATCACCACTGCTCTCAAAACGGTAAAGGAAAACATCGTAAGGAAACATGTCTAAGAACAAAAAAAAAATCGAAGACATGTGATATCTACCAACCCGCACTGGACCCGCGTGGTGGATTATAGCCCATCACTCTCCTAGAGAGCAGGCCTGAGTCCCTGCAGTGGGAACATTATAGGCTGATGATGAGAGACTTTAGCTATATATTTTAAATTATGACCCACACTTTTAAATTATTCGTACTAACAGTACTTAGACAGAATTGACAACCATCTAATCTATGTATTATCTCATATAATATTTTAATTTGCATTGCTCTGGTCAGATGTTGTGATACCCAATTGAGTATCATTGGGTATATACAGTTGAACACCGTCGCGTCGTATCGATTCTTACATCAGATGTACAGTCATTAGCGCATCAAGTTACCATAAACTGACTGACTCGAAATTATTTTAAACCATAACATGTTAAATGTAAAGTTCAAAATCGATTGAGACAATTTGACAGTTTGTGGTAACTTGATGCATGTCAACTGTATCATAATGACAGCTTCATAACTGCAGCGCACTTCTGTTAAGCAATGAATTTAATCTTAAAAAACGATTTTATTTTCCCATTTTTCACCTTAGCAGCATACTTGAATGGTATAAAATGGCAATTCACTATAGGTATTAAAAGCTACGGGTAAAGTAATAGCAAGAAACCATTCTAAACTTCATTCTATAAAATTATTTCGATTGCACTTAAGATATCAAGGATATTGGAAATGTTACAATGTAAAACCATTAATTTAAAAATAATATTCAAGTTTTGAACTAAAATCTTAAAACTAAGAAGTTTTATTCAATTATTTGGCTAAACTCATTAATTTTAGTAAAGGTTAATTTAAATCAGTGTTATCAACATGTAACAAAATGTTACTGTTTTGCCCATCAACAAATTAATGCGTGCATAATGATAGACCATTGCAGTTTCATTGATGCTACATCGTAGCTGTTGCCGCTACGCAAGCTACGCCGTAGTAGCGCCTACGGCGTAGCTGATGAGCTCTAAACAATTTTAGAATAATAGTAAGATGTTTGATTTTGGATTCGATAATTTATTTATCAAGTAGGCAAACCATTTGCGAATAATCGAAACTGTATAGTGCTACCTACATTTGTCCAAACCGAGACTTTTCAAACTATATAATGTTTTTGTTCATCTCGTTGAAATTCATCTGCAAGTGACGTTTTAATCCGAAAAAGGAGGCTGCCTCTCGACTATAAAATGCCAAACGTGACCAAAATAAAAATGCTATATTAAGTCAATCCTGTAATTTTCATAAAAAATCAGACAGCGAGATAATGCAAAACGTCTATTTTTTATTTAAAAGGGGAAAATCCAGTCTGGGCTTAGTTAAAAATCTTTTCCGGCTTTCGCATAATGATTTTACAGCACAAAGTACTAAATAATTTGTGAAAGGACATTTCACTTTGAAAATGTAAAAACTCTCGTTTATTAATAGGTTTAATTTGAACAGCTTTAATTGTTCATCAAATTGTAGTCCCAACAAAAAAGTAATTAGAATCGTTTTGTTGGACATCAAATAAATCGCAATAATGACACAGTAAAAATGGTCTGTTATCTAATATTCATTAACATTAGTGTCTGTTTGCAAATGTCACTTATTAACAATTCATTGTTTGGTTAGCATACATTAATTTTCACAAATGAGATTACAATTACGTAATATTATGCTGTGTGCAGATGTACGAAGATTGATTCTCGTCTGTCAACCGCTGACTGTGATGAACGAAATAGGTGGCCTATTTTTAAATGCAAACTTGCACAGTATTGCACACATTCGTTAGATATTCTGACTATTATTTAATAGTATTTTATTGTCTGTACCTTTACAGGCGTTGGACATTGAACTCAAGCCACTTTGAGCAACACCTTTGTACCTATTTTCTGTTCTTGTCTTATTTTCTGTATTTAGTGTGTATAGAAATTGTTAAATAAATCATCTGCCTAACCTTTCTCAACTATGTTAATACCAGTATTTGGCACCATGTCATTTGCAGATCTTTGGCAGTCGTTACAGGTAGTCAGTGCCCTGAAAGTCTGACAACCAGTCTAAGTCCCTTATCTTTCGGTTAGTTCCGTATGGTCTCAAACTTATAGAATAGCACCATCGTCTATCTTCGCGTGAGCGTCGTAAGAGGCGACTAAGGGACTTACTAAAGATTGGGCACCAGCATTATCTGTTGCTTTGTAACAACCGTACTAGTACACAGTAATAGTACGTGCTCAGTCAATAGGGTATCATCATCAACAGCCTATTAATGTTCCCACTGCTGGGACATAGGGTATATACATTACAAAAAAAAAATCTAATTAGCCCGTCAGATAGATTTCCAAAAAATATTGGACATAATTTTTTCCTTTTTTCACGTAAACAAACAATGAAGAGGATACAGTGCTTTGAAAACGTGTGTGAAAACTCATATTCTAAGACATAAGTATGACATTTTTTACCGGTGAGTGACGTCACAAGCCCTCACTCAAATCTTTGACGCGTTTTATCTTCGTAAATTTTTATTGATTTGATAAAACAAAAAAAACCGTATCCAACATTTTTCGATAATCTAACAGACGGACTAATTATTAGAATGATATATTTTTTTGTCAGGAAACATCCCTATTGTGTTGATTATGGCAAAATCCCCCAAAATGATAAGCGCAAGTAATAAAGTAACACTATAATATCAACAGATAATTCCTTATGGCTGTATTACATAAAGTAAGTGAGTGAGTTATGGGCGTATCTTGACATAACTCATGTTGTTCACGGATGCTTTTAGTATCCCCCATAATAATTGGTATCTACGTGTTATAAAGCAGGTTGATGAGGTAATCAAATAGTAATAAGTGTACGGGTTTTGGATCGACGTGTATATCATAAATTTATATTATTATTTGTTTATAGGATGATATTGATGTGTGTTGATTGTGTCAGTAGTGTAACTAGAATTATAATGATTATTTTTTGGGAAACTTTAATTAGTTCTAAATGTAGCTCATGGCTTGGTTTCTATAATGCAATCTGTTCAATATTTTTTATTACATATTGAACTCAAAAGGCCACTAAATAAAGACTTTATCGCAAGATGGAGCTCTATTAAAAACAAAAACAAATACCTATTCAGCTTGACAGACCGTAAGACAGGCAAGTAAGATTTACTTTACAGGCAGACCTAGAAATTAAATCTTACTTTAAAACTAATCAGACTCCTAGATGAAGTTCTCTTTTTTGCCCATCAAGTTAAAATATAAAATATTTTCGACAATTTTTTTTAACGATTTTTAAAAACATCGGTTAAGTAAAAAGAAATAATTATGGTTCCGTCTAACTACGGATCAATATTATGCTGCTCCGGCTTTGTCTGAAAATCTACTAAAGTATCGGTCAGTGTCCGGTGTCTACACCTGGTCCGCAATCTGTTTATACCGATTGGATCATTCCTTCATTCAAATCATAAGCCCAAAAAGGAACAAAGCCTATATTATATAAATAAGGTGATCCTTATTCGTGTCCCGTTTTATTGCTAATTTTTATTTTTCATCCTCCCGTATCAAATGTCGTCAGGTTTCATAAAAGCACTTAAGTATTATGACCAAAGAGATCCGATCACTTCTACCCTCGTATGGCATTAGCATGAAATGTCTATGAACATTTTACCCTTGACCAGAAATGAAAATTGAATGGTACGTACTTATCTTGTATGAGGTCGTATGTATGGAAATTTTGGATGTTAAATAAATTCTTTAATTTGATTATTTTACATGTTATATGGATAAAAATATGACCACAGGTGTATTGTATATATTAAATGGTACATGAACCTAGCTCTTACAAAACTTTGTTCAGATTTTTCGGGTTTTTGTAGGACCTTAAGTTTCATCATGTTTTTGGGACAAGGCCGCCATACTATACCAAAACCATCGCAACTCCTAGAAACCAGAACCAACAGTGGCGACCACCAAAGAGCCGGGACAATGAAGCTCGACGAAGTCTCACATAAACCATTTTAACAGTCTTGGATCGCGCCACGAATAAGTCAGAAAAGAACAGTAGGAAATACATAATCTCCAATTAAGCTTCATCTGTTCATATTTGGCGAAAGATATCAACTGCTTGATGTAGACCTCCTTATAGCGTCGCCACATCGTTCACTCTTGTATTCAGTCCACAATCTTATTATGATGTAACCACTGTGACATCAATACATTTCTAAAGTTCACTTATCATAATATGTAGGAGTAATGACTACACTACATTAACCGATTTTAGATTGAATGTTATACATACATTATTCAAAAAGTTAAGTCGCGCTAATACCTAACTAAAAAACTTTACGTATTCGTAACACGTAAACTTCAGAACATCACATCATTAGTTCGGAGAGCTTGTAGCAAGATTTCATCACTCAAAAATAACCTAAATACAAAACGAAAATAAACATGGCTCTACAAAATAAGATCCTAATTATTATTTCTAATCTTTTGACGTGCGGTTAATGGAGGTTTTTTGTCTGAAATATGGCATGTTTCACTAATAAGTAACAAGTAAACGGAAGGCCGCACGCGCGATAATCTGGACCGGTTCATGGAATAAGGGACCAAGAAACCCTTTGACACAAAGGTAGATAATTCTTGTCACATTGTTCGACTCATTATGGAAAACAACGTAGTTTGTTGTGAAATATTTGAGGTATTAAGGTATCATACCTCACAATACCCGGTTTCCCTGAATGTCAGATTAATTAATTGTTTGTATAATTTTGGGAACCAGATATGAAAGAATGTCGTGTAATATTATTGTTAAATCAAGGCACGTGTATTGATCTCATGTAGCTAGCGAATTAACAGGAAATTATTTGAATGGTTGATGATATTTCTTTGGTTTTTGGTAAAGTTTACTGGTTGCATGTGCAGTGGATTCGGGATGTGGATGATGAGTGGTTGCAAATCAAGCGAAAAAAATACAGTTCTTATTTAAAAATATTGTTTTTGTTGTAACTTGGTTATAATTAATTGAGTAAACATCAACGTTCAGTTAGGCAATTTTATTTATATAACTTTCCTGGAATAATCCTTCCTCGTAATAGAGGAAGGATTATTCCAGGAAAATTAATAGTATCGTTTAACTCAAGTAGCAATTCGCCTTTTCTCACTTCTGAGATTGTTTGTTTTGGCGCTTGCAAGATCAATTAATTAAAAGATGTCCGGAAAATAATCTTCGGAGGCAGAAACGGGTTTCCTTTGATCATACTGGGTCACAATACTCGTGACAAGATGTACAGGCGTTATTTTGAAATTTGAATGTAAGGTGAGACACGACTAAACGTATGTTTGTCGAGTGATGTAATTGGCTGTTAATAAAACTGAAACCCTAAAACCCTGAAACCTAATTTTTTCCAGTTACATTGGTCTGAATGAAATATTGATATAAATCATTTAAAACTACATAAAAATTTACTCGCACTGGGTAAGTGCCAAAAGCCGGTAAGTAGTCAAGTTGGTAACTGGGTTTCATCTTCATTACGTACTCTCGAGAATGCCGTCGGCTTTGTCCGTTCAATATGCAAGCATATAATAAAAAAAAGTGCCCAGTTATTGTCACTTCAACATTAAAACCGAATAGAAATCTAAGCGATCTTTCCGCCGGATGAAATAGTAGTGCTCGAAGCCAAAAGAGATTAAAGTGACAACTTTAAACGGTTCCCGAATAACCGTTCTGCTGAACTAGGGACCCGCTATTAATAGTTAAGAATCTTGTAATCCTTTGAAATATTACATTAATCTCATCGGAGGACTTAACTCTGAAAACGCATTTTATTTGGGCTCAAAGACCTTTAACCGAACCCTTAAGATTCTGATAGTAAAGTTAGTAATATAAACCTTTAATTTCGTAATAAATATGGTAATAACATTTTGGTATTCATTCGACGTTTGTGCATAAAACATCCATCTATCCCGGTAACCGAGACCTTACGCATAAAATAAATTATTGTTGGAAATCCGAGCGGTGCGATGTATCTTCGATGTTATCGCGCGGCTCTCACTCGGCCCTGGTTATGACATTATTAAACTACACCGTACGGATCCTCTGACGCTAAAAAATACGTGACCGCTTTACACAATTTTTCCACGTTGAAAAATAACCTTCCACAAATTTAAGACCGGTACTGACAGGCGCGAATAAATTATGTTAATGAACACTTTGGAAGCGCATTCGTTGATTCGGCCGATTGGGCAGGGGCTTTTTCTTTAATTTACATAATAACCGGGCGAAGGCATGGCGCTGCGGTCGCATGCAACCGTAACCGATAGTTACTTGCATTACTCAGCAACTTGCGGAAACTAAAACTAAAAACTGTCTTGTAATGAGGTTAATGTCTGCTTTCATACAAAACAGAAAAAAAACGTCTACATTTACACAACTTCGTCGCAAAACTTGAGCGTTGAATCTTTAGCTCATGATCATCATGAATGGACTCATTAACTGTGTGGGGACGTTGATCCAGCACCGCGTAATCAAATTAATTTGGTTAGTAATGCCACTACTACTTGTTGAATCAAGTTAAGGCGAGTTTCGTGTATACTACCGAGTTAATTAAGACATCCAACAGTTCATTTGCTTTCATAAAGGAAAAAAAATGAAGAAAAAAGAAGCTCTTTTAAGCCCGTTTGCATGATAACGTGTTTGCTGGAGCTAGTGCGATTATTTTGCATGAACTAAGTCCCCTAAATGCAACTTACACGCTAAATCCATTAGGCTTATGTTCGCATTGTACTCGGCGCGTGTAGCTGGAAAAATACCAGTTTATTTACTGAACTAACGCTTTCTAGGAAATTAAACTGTATACGGAACCCCATAACCGATTTATAAGCGTTTTCATAACGCTGGCAACGCATCCTATTACATTATACGTGCCTTATAAATTGAAGTACGGGTATGAGCTCGTTTCTGTAAAATAAAGTGAATACTTTCAACTTAATGTCTTTCTGATGTTTCAGCGTGTTCCCATAAGACGTTATTATAGTGTGTAGATTTTCTTTCAGAAAATGTTTATTAGCAAAATAAGCTTTTTTATGTAAGACTTAGCTTTTGCCCGCGGCTTGGCCTATTGTTGTTTTGTGTATTGTATTGTATTTGCAATCTCGAAAAATTCTTCCTTATTGTCTACATTTTAAAGGAAACCTCTGTGTAAAATTTCAGTGTTCTACGTCTAAGGGCTTGGGCAGGGCGTTGATGAGTCAGTCAGTCAGTAAGGAATTTTCTTTTTATTCATTAGAAGATCGTGTTTGATCTGATGTTTAGAAAAATGGATAGAGATCTTGTACCTGTTATTTCTCTTGTAAGTCTAGTTGTAAACTTGTAAGAGGCCATAAATATTGAGACAATCGCCAACAAATGCCATCGTAATTCTCTTACACCTTTTACTACCTATACGAAACACCATAAATACGGACACAATACCATGGGAACGTGCAACTGGAGTGTTTTTCTTTCATTATCAGACCTGTGGTCAAACTGGACGGTAGTTTAATGGGGATAAAACTAACTTTACCGTACCCGTGCGGAAGTTTTAAAGGGTCTAAAATGGAAAATAATCAACATTATGATTATTATGTTTCCGTATAAAAGATAGGTTATTTGGATAGAATTATATGTATTTACTTATATTGTACTTTTTGGCAATACCTTTTTTATGATTGGCAAGGTCTTGTAGGGCGATAGTTTGATTATTTTAGTGTTTGCTAGGTTCAAATTAAAATGACACTTTCTTTTTACACGACTGCCCCAAAAAAAAGAGTGTTATGTTTTTAGCGTTCATGTATGTATGTATGTTTGTGAGTTTCTTTATTCCACCATAACTTCTAAACGCCTGAACCGATTTTGATGTATGTGGTATCATTAGATTCTTTGCGTTATCCCGGGTGACATAGGCTATAGAAAAATTCAAAAAACATAATAGGGTGGCCATGGTTTAGAAATAAAACGAACTTTTAATTTGTTAATTTGTTAAAAGCTTTGCTTGTGTAATAAAACAATAGGATGCGTGCAAGTGCGAGTTGGATCCGTCACCGATGGTTCCGTACCAGCATCTTGGTAGGTACTTTATTTAAAACTGTTTGGCACTATACTTGAATTTCTGTTGATTCCTAAGAAATGAAGAAATACGTCTCCTGATTTTTGAAAATAACCCCTTAAACTTTAGGGTAAGTTTAGAGATAAACAGAATAGTCCACTTTTATTATGTACATCAAAATCAGTACCTAAACTCTGTGAACAAACTAGGTACATAGCAAATATAATCTTTTTCTTCAGGCTAGGTTTCAGCCCCCCCCCCCCTTTTATATAAAACAATACAAAAAATTTCGCGCTCGCTTCGCTCGCGCATCCACCCATTTCGTGCTTTCGCCAATCGTGGTCATTTCACAGACTTATCTACATGCTTCTGTTCTCAATTCTGAGGGCCTGAACAAAAAAATTAAGTCCCTTTTGACTCTAATAACTTTTCTGCATTACATTAATAAACTGAGTTCGTCAACAAACATAATAACAAAGTAAACACCAATCAGTTGTGGAATATTATTATTATTATTATTTTTAGGCGCTTGGTTCCGAAGGTGGAGGATTGATGTAAACCATGACAAGAGTAAGCGATAATTTTCTCAAAACCAAGTAAAACAGTCCTTTATCCTCTTCCCTCCTGTGGCAACATCTTTGCCCCTCCCCCGCCCCCCAACCCCAAAACCAATAAAAGCATACAAAAATTTTCGCGCTCGCTACGCTCGGTACTTATATTCTAATTTCTGTTTCTAAATCGTTCATCCAGGGAAAATTGACCAACGCTTTATCCCTTTATCCCCTCGATAAGTCTCATTGGCTAGCACTTCATAAAACATTTTAATAAAATCAAACGACGCAAGCTGCCAATGATTATGTTGACCCGTGATAGTGCACAAGCTGCAAACGGTAACATTGAACAGAAGCATAGTAAATCTAGACGCGTGACACAGTTAGAAGGTTACGTTTCAGATCAACGTTAGTTAATCCCTTGATAAACAGTCTCTCCAAGAACTAAACCACCATAGATCTCAAAGTTAGTATCCACGAAAAATAAACGATTTACATTTTTGACTTGTACACTAGACAACCCAACAAGTTAGTACCGAGAAGGTATCAGTCGCATCTTCCAAACCTCCTTCTTAGACGTTTAGTTCCGAAAGTGGAGAATTAATGTCACGTATAATAAGAGTAAGCAGTTCTCTTCTTGAAACCAAGTAAACATTTAATTTTCTTTATCCTCTTACCTCCTGATGACAACATATTTGCCCCCCCCCCCTTGATCTATAAGAAGTATACAAAAAATTCCGCGCTCGCTTCGCTCGCGCATCCGTCCTGTTCCTTCTCCGTTCAGTTTCACTTGAGACGCTAATCTTTTTCTATTTTGAAATTTACCATCCAGGAAAAAAATATCATTGGTTAGCAATTAATAAAACAGTATGATATTAACAACGTTTTTCAAATAGCCCCCGGTTACCACTCCTATTATGTTGAACCGTGACAATGCACAAGCTACAAACGGTAACATTCGACAGAAACATAGTCAAGACATGAGACACAGACAAGAGGTTTCCTAATTTACGTTTAGATCCATGTTAACTAACCACATACTAAACACTAATTATAAGAACTACTTATAAGACTAATTATTGAACAGCTTATTTATATAATGACATGTGATTATTGTATGCCCTACGGGCGGGACATAGCTGATCAAAATTTTCTATTTAAGACCTGTACCTGTACCTACCTATGATCCACAATAAAATAATTTGAATTTGAAGAAAAAAATAATTGATATAATAACGCACAATCCCTAACGCGACATTGCTTTCTCAAATGAAAAATAAATTAATATATCGTGGTATATTGGTTATAGGTCAAAATACCTCTTTAGCACTAAAAAATGTGAAATAAAAACAAATAATTAAAAAAAATAAAAAACACGCCTGCCATGTAAAAACCAAACTAAAAAATTAAAAACAAGTCAAACGATTTCAGTGATGACAGAGAACAAGGTCCCGTAAATGTATTCGAAAATGGAAAACTGAAAACTAAAACTTTTATTGCAGTCGGGGGACCTGTAAAGAATTGATCCAGCGAACTGTCCCCCGACTGCAATAAAAGTTTTAGTTTTCAGTTTTCCATTTTCGAATACATTTACGGGACCTTGTTCTCTGTCATCACTGAAATCGTTTGACTTGTTTTTAATTTTTTAGTTTGGTTTTTACATGGCAGGCGTGTTTTTTATTTTTTTTAATTATTTTCAACTACTAAGTTTTGCTTGTCACTGTTGGTCTAACAACTAGTCTTACAAATGGGTATCGTGTTACCAAGTATGTACTAGCTAGTTTATAGAGGTCAGGTAAGCATTCATTTCATGCAAGATATTGTATTCAGCGTCATCCAGTTAGACTGAAAGCTGACCCCATCATATTTGGGAAAAGGCTGGGCAGACGATGACTGTCAGAGTTTCCTACTTCATAAACTAACTACATATCATGCACATTCATGCTTTGATGATATTGACCAGTCAAACTTAGGTACCCATTATCAAGATTCACACAAACGTAAACTCACGACTTTTCCACATGTGGGGTTACGCCTCTAGCTGCGATTCCAACATACTCCATTTGTTTCATATCATGATTTAAATTACTAATTTAGTCTCAATATCCACTCGCTAGCAAGACGAACACAAATACATAACAAAACAATATACGATACACTTGCTCGTAGGAATTCGCTCAATTTAGCGATTCACAAACGCGAACACCAAAGTTCTGAGATTACATTCAGTGTAAACCTCGTTTCCAATGTGATGTAAAGTCAAGTCAAGGATATTAATTGCTTACCAAATTGACTATCAATATAAATTACCCGTACATAACTGCATGGTTCTTTTGGTACTCGAAGGATCTAGAGGGCATTGTTCGGAAGCATTTGTGAAATTATCTTTTGAAATAGAAAAAATCAAGATGTCGGCGTTAGTATCGTTTAAATCTATGTCTCCATTATTCTGCCCGTATCCCAATGAATTTGTGATCAGCACAAGTCTTCTTCTTCCATATTTGTCTATTACTCGTCATCCCATCAGACAACTCCATTCTTGCCATATCAGTCTTCGAAAGGTCTATTGATCGTTTGTTTGGTCTTTCTCTTCACTTATACGCATCCACATTCATACTCAAAACTTTCCTCATGACATTTCCCTCATTCCACCGCAATTTAGTTTTTTTTTTGTGGTGTGTGGAAAATCATCAAATAAGGGATTATTATTTGATGATTTCCCGCTCTTGGGTAGAGTGAAAGGGAGTGTCAGACTTCTACTGACTACAAAACCACCCATGTTCCTTCTTAGCCCTTTATATCGAGGCTGCGGTACTATTGTGACCAATCCAAAAGCACAGACGGGGCCCGCAGCCCATGCCTAAAATACGACAACCGATTACCACACAACTTTTCAGTCACCGCCGAAGCACGTAGTATTCATAGTTTTACATCGATTAAATTCATGTAAAACTATATTTTATTCAAATCACAACTGTCATACCTTGCAGTCTGTTCTACAAAGTGTCTCGAATACGGAACATTGAAGTAATGTGTCGCGCCGCCTGATAACTAACAATTTCCCTGATTGTACCTTCCCCCATAAGATAAGTAACTAATTTAGGAAGTCCTAAGCCGACGTGATTAAACGTTGTAACATCATGTTAATTTGATGCGTTGACAACGCCTTCTAGTATACTCCTCTATTTAGTAGAGCATATATTAAACGTATGGGTCATGATTGGCGGAGCTATTATCCCCACATTATTACATTCCTGACACGTTCAACGCACGCTTTTATCAAATAAATGTACACGATACATTCGTAATGTCACGTGATTCATCCAATTTGGGCTTGACAAGGCTTTGGTTTGAGTCAGCTATTTTAGTCGCAAATTCAGCTTGAATCTTTCAACCCTTCCCGACCTTTATGTAGGGAGGAATTCGATGGGATTTGTGGAAATATGTTTTGATATAAGTTTGTAACAGGGCGGTAATGTTCATGTTTGTATTGTTTAGGTTGATGGGTGGTTGTGGTCAGGGGTGTCTCTTTGTATTGCTTCGTTGCAAATAGGGCTAATTTTATTTTGTTAATATTTACAGCGTAAACAAGAGCGTAAGAGTTTATTCTGAAAAAAATATCATGAAACTACCGGCCATCATAGTTTTCAAAAGAACCTTTTTGTTTAGAATTTGTGCATTCTGTAGTTTCTACCTGGCCCAAAGGATAAAGATTCTAGTTGATGGAAATAGGCTTGCTTACTATCACACGAGACTTACACATAACTGGAAAAATGTGGGTGAACATACAGATGTGATTCTATTATGTTCTATGTACGTAAATGTTTAATGTAATCGATTATTCCAATCACCTGAAATTCTAATTACTTGTCACTAATTAATAATAACGAACTATTACAACCACAAGGTCGATTGAAGCTAATCCTAAGCACAGTTAAGTGCCGTAGGCTTGTCGGATTAACTAATAACAGCGTCACTGCGGTCACGTTGGCAAACGCAGCTGTATGTAGCCCTGTTTAATGGCCAAGTGCGTTATTTATTTTTAATTAGAAGGTACTTATTAGACTTGATAATTATATTATACACATATATGCATTACATACAGAAATAAAATATATTTATTTGTCACAGAAGTATGATATGCATACAGAATAAACATTTTGTTCATTCGTTGACATGGAGTATTAATCGACGGCAAAAGCTAATTACCTGCACAAAATATGTCATAAGTAGAAACGGAATCCCCAACAATATTATAAATATATTATACTCCTTTTAATCATTGTCATGATGATTACAAAAATGAAAATCTCAGTGTCGTGGTTGGGTATTAGCTTTCGCTAGATCAAGCAACTTTTTTTACAAAATGATCTTATATTCTACTTATCCAGACCTAACAATAAATATAATCATATAAACAATCTAAAACTCAGACAAAAAGTTACTTACTCAATAGTCACAAACTCCAGTATCAAATTAGTATGCAAAATTAAAAAGCGTGTAAAATATTTTAAAAGTCAACTGTGTAGGGTCTGAAGCGGATATTTCAGTTAATTCGTAAACTTCATACTTCGCTCGCTGGCACCGAGTTAAGGCGATAATTAAAACACTTTGCCCAACTTTTAGTACTGAATTTCTAAAGTACAGCAATCAACTTAATGGTTCAATCAAAGATCAAAACAACCCTATCACAATAAATATATAATTCCGTCCATTTGTTGAAGCCAGATGCTGTGGATTGCTTCGATATTGTTTTAAATATTTTTGCTTTGTTCATGGGAATTGTATTGGTGATTGGAATGTCGTTTGTAAGTGTATACGCGAATGTCATAGGGAATATTATATTGTAGGAAAGTCTATTACGTTAATCACGGGACAAGGGCAGGGAATTGATGACGGGATTAGATGTTAAATGAAGATAAACATTATAGAGAAGTTTGGTGATGTTTTGTAAAGATGTGAAATTTTCATTACTTCTGCCTTTAATTCCACAGTGTGTAACTGGGAATTAAGATGAATTAACGACCAAAATCATCATTAATTTGACCCGTTTCGTAATGATCGTAAGTTCCCTCTTTCTGAGCACATAAGAAAAATGTTTCTAACTATACAATATCTTATTTATCTACTTATTCTTCGTGTATTTATTAGTTCTCAGAGTAAAAGATAATTGTATTCGGTCAATGGCACTTGATTTGGGGGCACGAACAATTTACTCGAATTTTGCCCCGACCCGAGTTATGGCTACGAATACCTACAGAGTGAAACAGTGGCGCCTAATTAATACGATTAATCTTGTTTTTCTTCTGTACTGGCTTGTATCTTCTAGGTAGATACAAAGATAACGCCATTTTTATAACCACCAGCTCATAAAACCATGTTGATTTGAGTAGAATATTGCCACATTCCAACAAAGGTTTTTTTGAGGTAGAATTTTCGTTTGAATAAAATAAGCTTGTGAATCGACCTAGCCCAGAGTTTCAAATTTTACGGCCTGTCAGCAACAATTACTTGCTCGACCGAAACAGCTAAAAAAACGCAAACCCAACACCTATAATTTTACTCTAACAGCTACTAGTATGGAACTGGAAACTAATAGTCCTTTGTAATCAATTTGTCGCACACATGGTTGTATAAACGGGGTTTGTGTGTAAGTAAATAATATAGCATTGACAACAAAGCGCACGTGTGGTGTAACACTGCGTCTGGATGTTTTTAATATAAATTGAACGCTGCCAAGCAGTAGTTATACGCGAAGCCATTATTACTGCAACCACCATTCTCTATTTGTACTTGGTGAAGCTTACAGCGCCGGTCAAACCCAGGGATGTGACATCTTGACGTTGTATCGATATTTAAAATTGAAATTAAAATTAAACGTTGCGGTTTTCTGTTAGAAATTTCTCCATTATGGCTCGGGATTGGAACCGTGCCCGGTAAATGGCGATAAGCTCGCCCAATATCAGATTGGGACTGACCTAATACTGTATTGGCAAACGGCGTATGTACGTTTCAGTTTGCCCTTTGGGAATTATCTACTAAACTGGGGCTGTAATGATTCATTCTGTGTTATCTATCTACTATAGATTGTTATTTTTAGTGTTGCCCAGTCTCGGTCTTGGTCTTGCAGTCTTGGTCTTGTTCTTGCATTTTCGCAAGACCAAGACCAAGACCGACTTATTGTAGCAAGACCAAGACCAAGACTGACCCCTGCAAGATTTGAGCAAGAACAAGACTTAGCCTGCAAGACTCTTGCGTCTCGCAGTTTAGTCAAACTGAGATTTGGGCGTTATTTTCTTTTATGTTTTGGCGAATTTGTGTACAACTGTATGGATATTTGTATGTCTGAATAAATTAATTAACTGAATTGAATTAAGTAGGTATTTGGTTTCAATCCCGTTTTCTATAGACGTTCCCCAGTGTCAAAACCGTATCGTCATAAGTCTAGGTACTTACTCTTCCCAGTAACGGAGTAATTGTTCGAAGTGTAAGCCACTGCGTAGTAAACACAATCGAGCACGTTTTAATGGATTGTCTTTTAATTTTAATATGGTGTCTCTGTCACTCACTACGTACGATATTGAAAGCGTCCACTATCGCAGTTATTAAACGCGTCGCGACTTTTGTGTTCCTCTCGATACACCAGGAGCTTGAGCTCGACCACCACAAGTAAAAGTCTAACGGAGTTACGTCCGGGCTTCTTTGTGGCCCTGACCAAGGCACTGGCCCGGGATAATCAGCCCTAGCATAAAACTGCACCATAGCGACGTAGGTAATCCAAATTGCAGTAACTGTAATGTCAATCCATTGCAGTGATGACGCACGCGTGCTGCGCGTACGACATTCGCTCGATTTTTATTGATTAATTGAATTAATTTGGTGGTTTACTATGCCTATATCAATTTAAACTATCAATGTAAACATGTACCTACTCTGTTACGTTGTTCTAAGATCTAAACTAAACGTGTATATAGTAAATAGCAATAGGCTAATAGGTATTTGCAAGACTTGCGAGACTCTTGCTGCAAGACCAAGACCAAGACCAAGACTGAGAGCGCAATACCAAGACCAAGACCAAGACCAAGACTGAGAGCGCAATACCAAGACCAAGACCAAGACCAGGTGTATTGACGCAAGACCAAGACCAAGACTCGCTAAGTCTCATCTTGGTCTTGCATTTGGGCAACACTAGTTATTTTGAGAAATACTTTGATGAACTTAATAACTTCTAATCTCATAGGAATCACACTAAACGAAAGAAATCGCAGTCGAAGATTATGAATACTATCAGTGAAATGTGAACTAAATTAACCTACAATAAGGTATCATTTAGAAAAATTAATTAAATAATGGGAGCAAGTATTAAGTACGATGAATCTTCTAAAACCTAATTAACTGGAAAGGTCATCTGTCTGGAAAAACTGTGTCTATAGCCGGGCTTAAGCCGTGATAGTGGACTTGATTAGAGGCACATTGTGTAGAAAATCAATCAGTATACAAATGAACGCGTATAATGTAATAATGTCAGCCTTATTGGACCTTTGTAAGCCTAAAGCTTTTCCTCTTACTGAAACGACAGGAATACGTACGATGTACGTGATAATTTTGTATTGACTATTTAAACTGTTTGGTATCAGGTCTGCTATATAAATGGTTTGAGTTCAGAGAGAAAGAGGTGCCTTCACACGGTCTATTAGGTGACTAATTTTCGGTCCTGTATGTGCTTGCCCCTATCTAAAACGATGAATAGAAACCCACTCAATGTCGCAGGTACACATTATTATCTTCAGATCTCTACAAGAAAACGTTAAGGTCTAGGTGACTTGAGGTCAAAAGGTCTAGATTTGTATAGCCTTTCTGTGGAGCATGTAGCATTACTTAGTGCTTACAAGGGTTTAATCCTTAAGTGCCCTAAGTGGGGCTAATCCGTTGCCTTTGGTCTCGAATGACCCGATCAGCGGTTTTTAAATGAAGCAGCAAATTAGATAGAGGTCGAATAGAAAGACGTTGTGTGTTCGAATAAATATTCGAAATAGGCCATGTAGAAGCTGTGTTACTCGAAGTTTTTGTCAAGAGAAAGTATTATATGATGTAACACTAACTACTGTCAAAAAGCAACAACAAATAGTTTTCAAAGATTGTGAAGTATTTTATAAGTTATCTTCATCCAAATTCTCGAGAAGTCCTCAAGTGAAGATCTCAGTTAGCTTATGTTCCAAGTTAAATAATTTTATAAATAAATATTAAATCATATTTTTCTATCGTTGAATTTATATTTCAACTTCTCACTCAATTTTCCCAGCACTATTAGCAATTTATCGATAAAAATAAAACTAAAACATCGACATCTTATAATTTTCCAGCCGCATCTAAACGGTTCAGTTGTCTTTAATAAATAGCAATATTTTTCTGTCTGTAGTTGCTAACAGAAGGCTGTGTCAGCTAACTTCCACATTATTCTCGCAATTATTGCTATGACTTTGTCTACCCTTTTTATTATTTGCTTTGAAGACAAACAAGTGGCTCTTGTAACGTTTACAAGTATTATGAAAGGTTGGCATTATTAGTTTCTTTGTATTATTGCGTATCAATATTGTTGTAAGGGGAGACGGTGTTTTTGTTAACGTCTCAGTGACTTGTAGAATAGAAGGTATTTGTTGAAGCATGAGGATGACGTCATAAAGTTAATCTTCACGGTTATTGCGTTGAGGGGTAAGTAGAAGAACGTTTCCTTCATTACAAGGAGGGCATTGGGTTATATGGTTGAAGTTGTTACCCCTGATCATCTTATGTGATGTTACTTAACAATAATAATGAGTCTTTGGAGGAAAAATGTGACTATAATAAGTATGATGTTGAAAAAGCTCTGTTTAACCATAGTTAAACGCTAGGTTTAAAACTAGTGAGTACATGACATGATGATTTTCACTTACCCAAATATCCTCTCAAAACAAACTAATTGATTAATGTAAAGTTCAAATAGTAAAATGCAAGAAATAACTGTACTTAATATAAGTTAAGTAAAATTGAGCACTTATTTTGATTTGGCTTTATTACCGTACCTGCCTCACATTTACTAAATTACTCAAGAGTTGCAATAAAGCTTAACTGTATTCAGCATTTAGAGAGTAAATAACTATGCCAGACGAGATTATGTACGAAAGTAATAAACATTCTGGCATTTTAAGACGCAACATTCACTTAACAGACGGATCGTAATAATCTTACTGAACACTGGTAGGAGTTAACGTTGAACACTGAACAATATTAAATCGCTTAAGGTAATGTTTTTCGTCGCGACTTTATGGAAAATTGTAATTAGAATAACACATTAAAAACCAGTAAAGCCATATTTTTCAGTACGTGAAAACCTTGGAAACTGTCAAAATTATTATGATATCTGCATGTTTAATATATCTTTTATTAATATAATTATACAATATATATTTTATTTCATTCAAAGTGAATGAACGTACACGTGGCTAAAGGGCTATGTTAGGATCAGAGCAGGTGGAGTTCTTAATCTTCTCCTTCCCTACCATTGCAATGAGTTTATCTCATTTATTTTCGAGTGGAAATTATGATTTCCTTATTGAACCTTATTTTCGTTCCTCTTGAAATATGAGGAAAATTATATGTATGTGTGAATATAGAATTCAGCTAATAAAACTCAAACTTCATTTTAACACAATTTCCCATAACGTTTTAAATGTAAACCACGCTATAAGATTCAATACTAATATTGCTCCTCCCGAAAATGAGCTGCCTCCAGAAACTTCAAATGTGGTATTTCCAGCACTCAAATTAATTTTACCGTCTCTTCTGGCTTTATTCCGGAAAACACTCTTCATCACATTTCACATTATCGTTACGAAATAATGAACAAGAAACAATGAATTTTGTAAAGTCATAATAACATCAAAGTACCATGGATATTGGATGTTCCACGTTTAAGGCTCTGTTACACGAGAAAAAAATTTAGCCCGGCGAGAGGCGAGTATGTCCATGAGAATCTTTGTTTTTACTCACACATAACTATTTAAATACATAAACTCAAGCTTTTTTCCCAAAAGGACAGGAAAAAATTGCAGAACTCGCTTGTTACGATCCTTACATACTCCTTTGCTTCGTCCACGGTCATACATTCTTATCTTTTACAAGTACCTACTCGCCTGAACTCTCTATAGAAAACCAACATTATGGTCAGTGTATGTCTTTCCGTGGACGTCACGTAATTTTTCGACCCAGGATCTGTAAACTTGTTTTACACAAATACAGTCTTTTTTTTTTGGGACAAGCCCGCTACATTTCCCAAACAAATACTGCCCATGTTGATATGTTACTGTTGTTGTTTACACGAGTCAAATGTTGATGTCCTGCCAATAATCACCCCTAGTGCAAGAAACTTTCCTTCTGTAAACGATCCCTTCTCGAAGGAAGCAAAGGAACAACATGAAATATAGTGGTGTTGCTGACTCTTACAGGAACAAAGTGGTGGGGCTGACAAATGTGGCAGTACTTTAGTAATAATAGCTGGCTAACCGTCGCCTACGGCCACTGTAAGCGACTTGTATTCGCTTCCATTAAGTCTTATAGCTGTTCTACGTTGTGGGACATTTTCACGTGCATCGCTGCGATTGTTTCTAAAATATTGAGGTACGTATGTACTTACCTCAGGTTTTTGTGAATAATTAAATTTTGTTAAAGGTACATTGAATTTATTATTTAAACTTGCTTGTTTAAACTTTAGTAGTGATGGTAATTGTAACATAACATTACACTTGTAATGCCCAAAGCGTTAAACTGAGGTCTACCTACTAGTACACCCACATTTTGTTAGTTATGCTTAAGTCCCTGTTTACCCTCGATGGAACGGAGAAGGTACGAGTATATGCGTTTAGGGTGAGAGTTTGTTTGTGTTAAGGGGCAAACTTATTGCCATTAACCTGGCACAAATTTAGACTCCGTGGCTGCTACTGAAAAAATCCTGATGAAAAAATTCAACAACACTTTGCCCGACCCGGGAATCGATAAGACCACATGCTCAGCAGTCGCGCTACCGACCACAAGAACAACGAAGAGTTGTAGTTAGAGTTTATTGCAATATTTCGGACAAGATATCCTGTAATAATTATGTAAACCAAATAAAGGAAATCGCGACGAAACAGACGGGACATTTTTTTCTCAAAACATTTCTCAAGATATTCTTCATTTCTCATTATATTCGTTGTTAGCACCGAATAAATGGAAGCCTAATTCAATATAACAAAACCACTAGCTAGTTATTACCTCCTGAAACTTGTTCGGAATAATAAACAGACAATAGATACACCATATTTTTATGCCCAATCAGCGAGAAAACAAAGGTATCATTTACTACATAGATGTTTATAACGATGCGATCTTTTATCTATGAGTATACAAAACGCAAAAATAAATGAAGTAGAAACCCAATTTACAAACTTGTTTTGATTTGTTGTTTTATGTTATGATCTTAGGAAGGAAAACGGCTTGTGAGGAATTTGATTGAATTGTCCCCGTATAGTATGATAGGGACAACTGCAGCTGAGAACGTATTAATTTCTTTTAAGTTTGAATAAAATAGTAAAAATGTTTTATTTTTTAATAAATTCTGACATCCAGTCTTACCAAAGGGTATTGTATTAGTGGAGACTGGGTACACTTGATACCTCTGGGACACATGGTACATTTATTTTATAAACCAACCACGCTTGCTAGACTATATTATAATATCTGGTATGACTTGTGAAACACGGCGTTTCACAAGTCATACCGTACCATAGACAAACAGGGTTGCTAGTTTTGAATAGTCTAGCAAGCGTGGTTGGTTTTATAAAATAAATGTACCATGTGTCCCAGAGGTATCAAGTGTACCCAGTCTCCCTACCTAGTATTAACTGGGTCGTCGCTCCATGTAAAATACTGGTATTCAGCTGCATCCGGTTAGACTGGAAGCCGACCCCAATATAGTTGGGAAAAGGCTAGGCAGATGATGATGTTTTATTTTTTAATACATGGATGGTCTTATTTTCTTTATTACTTAGTTGCTGAAAAAATGGAAATGACAGGAACGTGTCTTCAGTCGACATCATTCAAAGAGAAAAAAATGGGAATAGATCTGTAGTCAAAGTCCATGTAATTGTTCAATACAAGCCTATTTGGCTCTTGTCAGCGCCATTGCAATGACTGACGGGCGCTAGTGAACTATATAGTTCTTTGTCCAAATGTAACAAAGAAGACAAAAGAACTGAATAATGCAAATAGTACATTTCTGTCTTTTCAATATTTTAGTGAGTGCACTGAGTTGTCGAGTTCATGTTGTCGTTCGTCTGATTTTGTCTAACATATTCTATGTTTAATATACAACACATAATACTATATGTTACCGACCGATCGACACTATTACTTTTCCTCTATAAAAATGTTTGTTTCACTTACATAAACATCTCAGTAATCTCCGAAGGGTTAAGCAAAGGTGAACCTAATGTTATACCTACATTTCGCCAGTTATGTTTAAGTCCATCAACTGGGCACAAATCCAGACTCCGAAGGTTCTACTGAGAAATTTCTGATCTAAATATCCAAAAACAAACTATAAACTGATCCTTAAAAATTTCGTCATTTTCTGTCAAGAATTCTCAAAAAAGACAATTAATGCTTTCACATCGATAAGCAACTCCAAGAAAGACTTGGAGCTTGTTATCTCTCCGACTGAGACATTTTACTTCACAAACTCAAACTTTTTATCTCCAATTTGAATTTAATATAAAAATCAACTTCTATTTTCTTTGGCGTATCTATTTTACTCGAAGATCCTCGTTCTTGAATGCACTCAAACGATTTACGTAGTTCAGACCCGAAGTAATTTTATTTCAAATGATTGGCTACCGAGCGTAGACAAGACACTTTGAATGTAGTTCCTTGCAAGGAACCACTCAAGAATAAGTAGCGATGCTTCCTCAAGTGCTTACATTACCTCATAAGCGTGTAAGAAGATTTATATCTGCTTTTATGGGAACATTAGTTTCACTAACATTCATGACGGAGTTTTAAGGATCTTTAAAAGTGATGATAGTCTCCATCAAAGTGATACCGGTATCTGGCCTTAAAGTAAGTTACGAAATATTTTATGGATTCGATAAACACGCTTACTTTTCGAAAATTAATAATCTCGATACTTTTATCTACAATGGATCTTTCTTTTTATACCGTACAAACGAGATCGTAAAACAGAATTACCCTGTGTATATACTTTTCATCAAGAATTTACTTGGAGGAAGAAAACCGATAGTAGAAATACTGTATTGAACATTGTAGCCATTGTAGGGTCAATTTTAAATGGCAAATGATAAAATAATTGCTGTTTTTTTATTATTTACCTACTCATAAAATTTATTAATACTCAAAAAAAACCCTGTCCGATTCGTGAAGGATTTTCGAGATTCGATTCCGTTTATGCAAATATTTTATAGACATTAAATAATATGTACTAACATTTTGAAATTCACATGGTAAAACAGTGGCGGGGGTGACGTCACTCTGGTCACTTCTCGGGTTCTCGGTTTATTAGATTTTAGAGAAATGGTGGTAATTTGGACTAATAACCATGCATTTTAAAATATATGTGTCACTGGGTTTACTTTTATGAATATTATTATTTCTTTATTTTAATTTTGTGATGTTATTGGTACACCTATATGCCCCTTTCCGATCGGACAGTGTTTTTTAATATGGTATTTTAGACTGTGGCGAAGAACTGCTCCATATACGAAAAATTGGAGGGAAACAGAGAAGAACTATGTCGCAACACAGCCGTCCTGGTAGCTGATTAATGGCAATGAAGGGTTAACAGTTATTAGAAAATATTACTAGATATTTTAGTTAAAATTACCCTCTCCCCAGAGAGGAGGCCTGAGTCCCTGCAGTGGGTACACTACAGGCTGATGATAGTGATGATGATGAGTACTTGTTAATTTATTGAGTTCAGAGTAAAATGGCTATTAATATAATGCTATTTTATTTATTATATTACTTACACTGTAAGCTTTCCGAATAATAAATAAACACATTCAAACAAAGCCAGAAAAATTACACACCGAAGTCTTTTCAGGTGTTACAATGATTGCACACTTTAACTCACACCCACAATTCATGTACAAAGCAATGCTACTATATCAACATTAGAACGGAAGAGAATGAAGACAGTGGGTAGTTTCAGCAGCAAATTGCAATTACCGTTATTGCGGTAATTTGGAGGCCCCAAGACCGGCGGCGGCGGGCCGGCGCAAAACTACTAACATCTTGGAACAGTTACCGGTTACAATTTATAATAGAACGTCGCTATTCACTTTTTGGTGCAACACATATTAATTAATACTACCATGTTTTTTTAAAGTGCAATTTTTCTTTTGTATTATTTATGTAGAGAGGAGAAACTTTTGTGCGAGACTGGCCGGAGAAACCGCACAGAGAGAAGAGTGGAAAACTATGGGGGAGGCCTTTGTCCAGCAGTGGGACATTATAGGCTAAAAAAAAAATGTGTGTCAAATGAAAATTATCTGCAATATCTGACCATCTGCCGAGGATTTTCCTAAAGCGGATTGTGGCATAATTTTGACCGGTTATAGAGGAATAGTCAGCCTTTTGTCAGGCTTTTAGGCTTCTTAATAATCAGTTTTGTCAGAATAATAATAGTTTATTATTCTGACAAAATATACGTAATTGACCTCTTAGTATTGCAAAATTAGGCCCAAAATCGGCTCGACTGAAGAAATCATGTACATTAGTAGGTTTAGGATGGTGGCGTTTGAAGAAAGGTGGTCGCAATAAGATTCAAAATGTAACAAATTTTTTAATTAGACCACTTATTGGTATACTCTACAATGTCATCACTGGTGTTCCGACATGTCCACTTTGTGCTCAGAGTTTTTCGTCTATAGGTGGATATGCTTCGTCGGTAAACTTGGTTCAACAAAATCAACCAACAAAAACAAATAAACAAAATAAATCTAATTAAACTGACACAGACATGTCAATATGTGAATCAATCAATAACCTCGCCATTATTACTAGCGGCGCCACTCATTCCAACAAATAATAGGCCAACAATTAATGCGTCCGTGCGATAAACTGCATGTAATCACTATTACATTTTGCATAATAATTACCGCCAACGTCGTCAACAAATATAATGTTACAACTTCGATAGACGCTTCAAAATATCGAAGACAAGAATATAACATATTAACTTTCCCCGTTAATTTGTGTACCGAAAGGTTGTACATTACACGTTTTCAGGGAAGTATTTTGTAATAATTAAATCTTACAAACCCATGAAACTGTGTTTTACGCGAGCCGGGTAATGGGTAAAGTTTCATTGCGAGCTTTTATCTAATTTATTTTTATTGTTATATGAGCCAGTTTATGCCCCATTTTATATCCTTTGCAGTAGTTACAATCAAGAGTACTGAGCGTGATATGTTTTGTTAATACGTCACTGTACTTGTGCGTGTATCCGTTTGTATGTATTTTCTTTTTCTTTGTCTGTGTTTTTTCTTGTAATATCATTATAATTACTTTCTCAATCGTGTAAGGTTTGAATCTAAATAAAAAATTTTAAGATCTCTAAGTTTGTTTCGGCTGTTTCTTCTCAGAGTAGTCAGGTACGAAACAACGGCCTCATTAAGAAAAAAAAAGACATGTAAAAAGGCTTGTAAAAATCTATTTGCAAAGTAAATATCATTTAATATTTATGTCGAAACGTGTGAAGAAAAAACTGATCTGAGAAACTAACTAGATAGACGAAGTTCTGATTTTTTTTTTCATTATTGTTACTTTTAAACAATGAATAAACAATAAATTCCCGTCTATAAACCAATAGAGCCTTCATAAAATTAGGGGAGCCTACAAAAACAGCACTGATCCAACATACTACCATTGATTTACGGAGTCAACTATACACATGTATAACTTTGAAGTACATCACTATGTGCGTAGTTTGAACGAAGGTGAATAAAACTAAAGTTGCCTGCCACCTGAATCGCAAGTGACAATAAAACAAGGTGGTAGGATTTAGATACGTTTGATGCTATTGAATTTTATCGGTGACTGTACTAGAGTTACGTCAGAAGTGTACAGTCGCGAACACAAACATGTAGGTATTCACTAACAACTTTTAAAAATGATTTTCACCTAATGTGATGACTTTGTATGTACCCATACTATTATGAACACTACAGGTCTTACATAAAAGTTCGATGAGATAATTGCTTGAGAAGTTTTCTAAGTGTTTATATGATATACATGTGCGTAACTGTACGACTACGTACTCGATAAGTGCAACTGGTCCAATAATAAATGTGACACTTACAAATTTAAACTGGCCTTTGCTGCCGGTTTCGTCCGCCTAGGGGACTATTTATTACGGACCCCCCTTGGATTTTATGCTATGATATATGGTGTGTTCAGTAAATGAATATTGAGAACTTGAAGATATTATGGACTCTCTGTGATGCATTGAATATATTTTGAAAACGATTTTTTGTTAATTCTTTTATTTCAGCTACCTCTGCCCAAATAAATCTTTACCTATTTAACTAAAACAAAAAAATGCACTTCCGTTAATGGGTATTTTGCACTACATTCCCCTTGCATTTTTCATGGAAAACAAGAGCCAAAGGACTAAATATTTTATTTCATTGTGATTCCCTCGCATTGGGATTGTGTTACTGTGTCGAGGGAATTGGAGAATTAACGATACTCTCAGTTGCGATCCGTCACTATTGGCGCATTTTTTCAGACTTTCAATCCAATGTTTTATCACTCCGGCACAATTTATATTCAAGTTCATACAATCATTTCCGATATCTCAGTGTTCCGCATCAATGCACCTCGTATATTATTCTGAACTGCTTGAGGAAAACGGGCCGCGTTCAAGACGTCCTCTACAATGATTGCTGAACATATAAATCGTGTAACACGATAAGACAACGCAATAACTTAGGAACAACCATCAACACAACAATTGTTTAAAGCAATTTAATTTTTAAAATTGAAAATTCCAAGCCTTCCCATTCTCCTAGCTCTTGGCTGTGAAAAACTATATTGCTTTTTTTATTAAAAATACGAAGTGTTCCAACGAGGGGCAAACTGCCACTAAAACGTTATGGTTACTGCGGTGACATTCGCACGAATACCTAACTTATAAAATTGGTAATCCCCTACGCAATAGCCACCCTCCTTGGGTACCCGATAAAGTATTACCTACGTATTAAGGATTATTTCGGTCCTACGCCGATATTGTTTAACGTTATTCCGACTCGTTTTTTGCTTTGTATTTCTTTTATTTCTCCTTGTTTTGGTGTTTGTACGTGGACTTTTATCGCTGTCTAGTATTAGTGGGGACTGACCGAAACTGATGGAACACACCTACGTTCACGCAGCTACTTGGCTCAAAGTAAAAAAACTTGATGATAAACTTTTCTCGTTATCTCGTGAAGTACAATGCGTAAGTACTTAGAATAAATATTGATATTGCGTTCCTAAGTACCAATTGTAGGGAAATGGAGTTGGAAAGAGATTGGCCAAACTGCGATATCATTACGTAAAACAATAATGTAATATGATTTACGAATGATTCCTCAACAATAATTCACGGAATAACTTCTGGCTAATAAATAATTTTCCTGCTTCGTAGAATAGTTTTACGTACGTGGCAATAATGTGGGTTATTGTTGATCATAATAACATAAATAATGGTTACGTTTCGCGCTGCGGCGTCGATCGTTGAACAACACATTTACATTAAGAGGGCCAATAGCTGCAGTGAACGTTACGCGAAATTTCCATTTGGTATGTAACAGTTTGCCGGGCGGAATTATTAGTCAATTGTTTGGATACCACGCTATTGTTACAGCATAAACGTAACGTTTGTGTTCATTGTCTGTGAACGACTTTTGTATGTCCTACGTTTAGGGTTGCGGTACTTACGGTTTGAAGTGTAAGTACCTTTGTGTACTTGCCTTTGACTTATAAGCAATAGAAGTTGTGGTATCACACTAATATTGTAAAGGCCAAAGTTTGTGAGTATGTTTGTTACTACTTCATGCAAAAACTACTAAACAGATTTGGAAAAAGATTGGTACACAGAAGTTTATAACCTGGATTAACACATAGGATAGTTTTTATCCCGATTTTATCTTCCCGTGGGATAATTTTCGAGTTGTAACGGATGAAGCCGCTGGCAACAGCTAGTGTTACATAATCACGTTTGAAAATGCACTAAATGCGATTGACGGCACGTTTGGCGCAGTGGTTCAAGCAATGGACTGCTGCGCTGCGTGTCGCGGGTTCGATTCCCGCACGGAACAAATATTTGTAAGACTTACAGATAGTTGTTCCGGGTCTGGGTATTTGTGTATGTGAGTTTAAATGTTTGTGTACGCACCCACAATACAGGAGAAATTCCTATTGTGGGGCAACGTTTATAAAAAAATAAAATATATCTTTAAATTACTATGGTTTATTTGCTTAATTGTAATCACCCTTATACCTCCTCATTGCTGATACGGTATGCCTCTTCCTCCTTGTGTAAGAATGGGACATAATCCAAAAAGGTTCAGTGGGTTGAAGGTACTTACATGTCTTTGATTTTTCGTTCTAGAGCATACCCGTGTCCTTACGAACACGCCATCATCAAGTAGGTATATTTGCTCAGTAATCAAAACCGACTAAACCATCTTTTGGCTGTCCTTTTTGCAGAATAAACTGGGCTATTCTCTGATTTATTTTTGTGCCTAGGAAGCCACAGATAAAAGCTGGTCCCATCGTTTCGCATTATATAATGTATAATACGTGCCCTAGTGGATACGTCCTAAGACAACACTGGAGAAAAAGTAGGCTGCGAAGTACTTCAGAATATGCAACTTTGATAAACAACTCCACAATATGAGTCATAACGTAAAAGCAAACGAAACAGAAAAGGCGAAGATTCAAAAAGAAACTTAATTTACAGTTTCCTTTAACCCTTTCGCGGGCAATACTATTTACACCTCCGATTTTGGTTTCATTTATTCCAACCATTGTAAAATAACATAGGTAAAACAATATTAATACATTTCCCCCCCCTTGCTAATCCCCCCTTCTTTTTTTGGGCTATGGCAATATCTTTGCCAATGCCCGTTTGTGACTTTTTATTTGGCAAATTAATTGCCAATGCCCAGTTTGATTTTGTAAATTTTTTGTTAACAATGCCTTGTTTCACATAATTTCTTAAGTATATTATTTCTCCATCAGGGACATTAACTAATTCAACAATTTCCATATTACTTAGGGGTATTTGACGTTGGTTTTTTCCCGGCGGCATCTAAAAGAAAAAATAAAATCGGGCATTGGCAACTATTTATCCACAACAAATAATTTATCGAGCATAGGCAACTATTTTGCCGTCTATTTAGAGCAAACGCAATATCAAGTTTTCTTTATCGAAAAAGGTCTTATATGTGCATAATATAACGAAATATTACATTTATTCAATAAATCAGATCAAGAGCTAATAAAAAATAAGTCGTTACTTACATTTTACACGGTAATTTTCTTGATTATGATGGATTTAGGTTAGAACACCGAAAAACAGCCTCACATTTGGCACGTCGTCACCAATATGTCAAATATTTCTTTTGTCAATTTGATTGATGGATTTCAAATTGTTGTAATAATATTCTAAGAGATGTAGTTAGCTGTCTATAGTTGCACAGCATTAATATACTTCATAAATTTTGGCACAACTTTTAAAAAGTGGTTTGGCAACTATTTTGCCGTTGCCCGCGAAAGGGTTAAGATGCAGTGCCCTTTCAAAATCCGGCCCGCGGTGATGTTACTTTACATTTCGTCTTAAAAAGGCAAACAAAAAAGTTCATAAAAATTCAGTCGAGAGAGGCGGTTGTCCTTTATTGGTCGCCGCTCCGCCAACGGGACGATGTAAAAGAGTCCGACAGAAACTTCTTGGAGAAGTCGATTTAAGTTACGAATGGGGAATACCTAAATTACGGTTTTTTTATCACAAGTTTTCCTAAAACAATTAGAACGTGGTGAGTTCATTTAGATGTATTGAGAATATTTGACTGACATCGTCAGTAACTTTTTATGACCACCGAAAACTACCAACACTACTATTTACCACGTTTACAGGCGTTTTTGGCAGTATAATACTGATAATGGTACGGATTACTTATTGTTATTAAAATAATGATACTCATTACCTACAGTGTTTTTTAATATGTTGCCCGTAGATTAAATAAATTAGTTCCATCAATAATGCAGCGGCTTTTAGAAGCATGGAAGATAAATAAAGTCAGTTATTTGGTCAGGTAAGTAACTACAAAATACCTTCGCCAAAGTTCGGGCTCGGGTTCCAAGCGAAGACAAACAAAACTTCAGACGCCTTATCAACTTTCGCTTCAGTGATTAGTAAATAACAGAAGCTGGATACATGCGTAGGTCGGGATGGATATCAAATTATATCCATCCCATTGAAATTTGAGACCCTATTATTGTCATAACAACGAGCCCAGTCCGCAAGCGACAATCATTATTTTCACACTTAACAAAGTACTCCTCACATAAAAAGCGTCCATAAGCATAAACTCCGCGAATTATTCGATTCATTTCAAAGGAATCCTACTAAAAGGAACGCGAGACTAACTCAAAGCTTTTATATCTCGTTTGGAGGCGCCTTATTGTCTTCAGCGGTATATGTATTAAAGCTTGCTTTCTCTTGCGTAAATAAAATCCAATGGAAAGAGAAGTGCTTGGGAGCAAGTGCAAGGGTAGGGGGCGTCTAGGTGTAATGCCTCATGCGAGTGTCGGGGACAATGCAAAGTAGATTGAATTGGAAAAAAGACTTGAACAGAATGGCGGCTTTCGGCACCCCGGGGAAAAGGAAAACTCGCTCTGAAGGGTTAACAATGAGAGCGGTGTCCATAGATGTTGCCGCTTTGCAGTGTTGTGAAGTATAGCTTGCGGATTCATTTTCCTATTACGGGAGAGTATTGAGGAAAAATTTGCTTAAAATTTTCGTCTAAAATAAAAGTTTCATAAGCACAATACTTGAACTTTTGCATTATAGAACAGAGTAAATGCGTGTAGATGTTCATACTATGTTGCAGATATGTATACTCAATATTTTTCCCTTTAAACTGAATTATTTTCCTGAACAAAGTTTTCATTTTCATATAATGGCATCCAGCCGTTAATCGGACAACAGCCATTTTGCATTGCATTACCATAATTTAATTTAACTAATCAATTTAAGCTACGTTCGCAGTTTTAACTTTACTTTATTATTGAACCTTTTATGATTAAGGTTCACGGTTTTATATATTCTTTAAACTAAAAGTATAGATAAAAGGTAAGACAAATAAATTATCCAGTATTTTAAGGATTTTAAAGCATTAAAATAGTCCGAATGTTTGCCGATACTTACATAAATGTACGTCCGGCGTATCTTGGCAGCCTTACGGCCATGTATGCATTGATGCTTGCATAAGGACTATATTCTCATGTACTTTATTAAGTAAGAAGAATTTCTACTTAGAAGAAGTGAAGTATGCACGCAGTTACTTAGAATCCAGTATATTCCAGATATGTTCCACATAACTTTATATAAAGAATGCCTTGTCTTTATATAAAGTTATGTGGAACTGAATAATTCAATTAAGTGAATATATTACACTGAACTTTTCAATTTGAACTTTACTTTGCTCTTATTACATTTCCGTTATGAACTGAAAGCTCATTTACACTTTAAAAAAAAATGTCGGAATGGAACGAAATGAGTAATTCTTTCGTTTAAATAACTAGTAGCGATATAGAACAACCCATGAGAGGTGCTTCAAGTATTTAGTAGTTAAAGTTGCGGGATTTTGCTTTGCCTGAGTTTTATTTAGAAAACACTCGACGGATGCCAATAAATGTTTTGCAATTAACTTTTACTGGAAATTTTTTCGTTTGATTACTTTAGCCCTTTTTTTCCGTAGTTTTATTTTATTTTTGCAAATTAACCTCAGTATTTGCAAAATGAGAAGAGCTCCGCATTTCACGACAAACATTTTATTCATCGTAAAGCCAAAGATATATATATTATGAATAGGGTCATAAATTCTGAGAAAACAGATTATAAAGGCTTATTGGATTATACCACTAGATTTTAAATTTGCTCATACTACTTTTAAAATATAAAATAAGCTGAAACAACGGCGTTACGAATAAGCAGCTTAACCCGTCACTTAAGTAGTGCTCGACGAAATGCTTCATTCAAAATTAGTAACTGCCATACTAACTGACTTAACTGTCATACTTGACACCAAAGGCTAGTGTTGGGCTCAGAGTCACACGTTGCTGATGTACATAGATGTAGGTAAGTAAGTGTTGTTAGGTGTTTTGAGATGCTGCTCGTTTCCCTTCAAACGCTAGCTGCGTTTGACGGGAAACGAGATGCTGAAGAATTTTATTTGGCATTTCAAAGGACTGCCTTTGCTGTACCATCCACAATGCAAAATGCAACAAAGTGTCTGTTATCGTCATGGTACTTTAATACTTAAGTGTATTGTTGCTTTAGGTCATATTTGGTTCTTGGTTCGTGGAAGGCGCCTTGTTCCCATGATCTCTGGTGCAAGTGTGGGAAAGGATCACCGGAGTGGTTTTTAGTCAGTTAGAGTCTGACTAAAACACAAGGTGTTTGCATGTTTGGTAAAACATCCAAAAATATAATTATCATCATCATAATCTACCTGCCTTTGTTCAATTCATTTTATTTTGGTTTGGACGTCTATCACAGCATCATTTTACTCCTTTCTCTTTCATAACCCCAATTTCCCCCCCAATTCTTAACCCCTTTTCTCACACAATCCATCCACCTTTTCTTTGGCCTTCCTCTCACATTAATATCCACATTTAGTCACATGTGTAACATCAAAATACATGTTAGATGAACAATGATAACACCTTCCAACTTTTGCGCAAATAAACGAAAAACTTTTATGTGACACCGACTGAATATTGGAAAGTCTAAGCACAAAAATTAGGCACACAAACAGATAAATAATGGCTGTCTTTGCCAGTATTTACGTGAGAGAAAAACATTAGTTAGTTTTGTGCCGATCTGTCTCTAGATCCTTATAAAAGATAATGCAGTTGTTAACTTATACCGAGGACTGCTCCGTTGGTCTAGTGGTCGCAAGCGCGTCTGCTGAGCAGGAGGTCCTGGGATAGCTTATAAAGCTGCAAGACAACTGGGACTGGGCGGCTGGAAGCATGCGAAGCTGTGGGCACGAATATCGTAAGACTGGAGCCCTGACACAGCTAGACGGAGTCGCGACAGACCGAGAAGAAGACTGTGGGATGCCTTGGATGGCTTTCTCCAAGCACACCATCGTAAGAAGTGGAAGGAATGGGCCAAGGAGAGGGACAGTAAGGGCTAAAAAAAAACTCTGTTGTAGCCACAGAGCCTGAATTTGTGCACCTCTGCCCAACCCTTTGAAGATTACAGGCGTGAAGTTATGTTTTTAGAGGTGTTTGAACAGTGGCTTGATATACGGTTACACATGCTTCAAAGTGGTAGAGAACAAAGTCTGTGTAACTCGGTTTTGACATGTGTAACGTCTGAAAGCAATGGCGTTCAAGGATTCGGGTCAAGCAGAAACAGCTTTAGCCTAGATTCAATAACGATGTGTCAATTGTAACTGTACCTATTTCCTAGGACCAATGTCCGTGGCTCCTGTAACAATCATAAAGGGTACTACGCTATTGCTGTGGGCTAAATTTGAATATCGCTGAACTAAAACTAAAAGCATTTATGACAAAGTGACCCAAGATAGGCAGTTTTGCATAGTCAAAAACAAAGATAGTCGCGAGAAATATAACCCTTTCCTTGCAGTCGGGTAAAAATAAGCTTACCTACAGTCTAAGACATTATCCATACTAATCCATACTATAATATATGTTACTCTTTCACGCCTAAACGGCTGAACGGATTTTGATGAAATTTGATACAGACATAGTTTGGAACTTAAGAAAGGACATAGGATAGTTTCTTTTTTTTTTCGCGAGATAAACCAAAAATCTTCCGGAAGTCACTATTCCACGCGAACGAAGTCGCGGGCAAAAGCTAGTAACTTATAAACTGCAGGTGCCTATTCCAAAGAGAATGGGCACGACACTTTTTTCAACCGATTCCGAACCAAATGATTCAGCAATGGTTAATATTCTTCTTTCATTACAATGTGGGTATAGTGCCAAATCAGAGTTTTTATGCAGCTATAGGGTATGTATTGCGTCGAGGGATATCTCAATAAATAGCAATTGCAAATGCTGAAAAGAGTTTGCCAAATGGCAAGACCATTATAGAAACCAAATAAGAGTTGTAAATTAATTGCTTTGTACACTATAGCCTGGCCTTTTCCCAACCATGTTGGGGTCAGCTTCCAGTCTACCTGGATGCAACTGAATATCAGTATTTATAACATGGAGCGACTGCCTAATTGACCTCCACATACCAATTATTAAGACTGGTTTGAGAGTTTCGTGCTACTAACAACCTGTAAAGACTGTGAAAGATCTACAACTGACAGCCGGGGCCAACGGCTTAAAGTACATTCTGAGGCACGAAGTAAACTCGGTATGCAATGGATGGTCACCCTTCCATGGATTGACCTTGACAAGAGTGCCTTAACCTGAACCCCCCAACCCATGCAACTGTTATTATTTAGCCAGAAGCTGCTCTACTATAGTACTGGTTACTGAAGAAAATTCACTATTTTCATTGATTTCAATCCGTGTCTGACGAGCCGTAAAGTAAATCAGATTTGAAATTGCCAGTATTAAGTAAGGAAATAGGAAGCGGTAGAAAGCAGGATATTTTCCGCGCTATTACAAGCGCTGGATGCGCTGTCTGCTCGTCTCACCGACTGCACAATGAAGCTAATACTTAACGATTCTATCTTCCCCTTCAATTTTATTGAATGCTTCTTGTTTTACTTACGAACCTAATTTTAAACTTTATTGCATTGCTTCTTTGGTCTAGTGGTTTCGATTCCTGAGAAGGTAAATTGATATTAGGTTTATCCATCAGGAATGCACGATAAATGGCAATAAGCTTGCCCCCAATTAAATACATAGCCTATAGCTGCATAAAAACTTTACTTTGACACTACCCACATTATAATGAAAGAAGAAGATTAACCATTAGTTATTCTTAAATATAGTTATAACTAACGAGATACGTTTGTGCTAAAATCTGTCATCTCTGCCTTACCGTTCAGGAAAAACAGGAGTGATGTTTAAGTTAGGTATGTTAAAACTTTGTTGCCTTAGTAACATTGCAACCACGCGATGTCCCAACTTGATTCTCAAGTCACAAAAAGTTGTCGCTACTCAAAGTAGGAGTTACGTAAAAATGTTAGTAGTTGGCACATTCAAACAGAACTTTTCCATGATAAAACGATAAAAAAGCAGCTTGAAAAATTCAAAGCGTTGAAATTATAAATGTTAGCAACTAACGGAGCTAAATGTGCGACTGCTACAAACTTTTTTGAGTGTCGTATTTTTATCAAAAACAGTTTTCAGCGTGACTATTTAATTTACTAATTGAAACACACCAAAACTGTTTAGTCAGATTATATTTTGCTACAAACAAGGGAATATTTTCGTTGCGCTTTTACACCAAATAGAATTCTAGACAAAGCTATTAACACTTTGCCGACCTGGTAATTTAATCTAAAACTTAAAAGTTCGTGTTTTGGCTTTAGACCAAAAGGGAGACAAACTCGGAGGTAATTTTCATTTTCTTCTTCGTTTACGTAATAGAGTTGATTCTGGGGAGTGCCTTAATGTTTAACATTACTATTTAACGTTTCTGTTATATTGTCTGTTTGTTCGCATAACAAAGAGTTGAAGGTTGCATCCTTTTTAGGGTTCAGTAGTCGAATGGCAAAAAAAAACTTGCCAAGTGCAAATCGGACTTGCACATGAAGGGTTCCGTATCATCGTAGTAGGGAAGCCCCCTTTATTTTGTGTTATTTCTTGATACTCATTCAGAAATACTAATTTTCTGACATGTTTGTTTTTTATAGTGTTGGTATGAATGACAAAGTTATATAATTTGCGCAGTTTTTTAAATGAGTATATCAAAAACATGAGATGATGATGATCAAAAACTACTCACTATATCTCGTTATCTTTATTGACTCCCCCTGTATGCTGTTGCATTAACAAGGTTATAGACTGGTGGTCTTTAAGAAGATCACCAAATAATAACTACCAGGGTAGTTTAACTAAAAAGTAAGATAAATGATATTAATAGTAGCGAAAAGAATCAGGCAGCAATCCCTGATTTTTTACTAATGCCTAGGCGTATTTTGAAGGTCTTCGACTATGTGCCTAGCCGTAGCCGAACCAACCGCATTCCAAGAAGTTATTAGCCCGAAGATATGTAAATACTAGATATGATATTGTAGCGAGAGGAACCAAGAAGCGGTACAGTTCATTATGCGCCACAATACCGACTGTTGATTACTTCCGAGCAGACAGACGCTATGGTGTTTGCGCTGTCTTTAATGACGCGAAACTTGTGTTCTGTTTGATTAAATATGTTTTATTATTCAGGATAGTATAATATTAATAATATAACTTCATACCACTTGCACCTTTCATGATATCATCGGAGCAAATGTTAAAGTTATGCTCAGGTTATATACTGGTTTAAGGTTGATGTTCCAGGGTAGCCCGCGAAATTCAAATGTTCTAACGTTTTTAGCGATTTGCAGGCCAGTGCTAGGTTGTATGACCTTTTGATGAAATACTCATTAATGATGATTTTGATGATTTTAATTCTGTAACTGCATACGTCTTACAGCCGCGAATCATATTTTCACTAACATACAACCTAGCACTGGCCTGCAAATCGCTAAAAACGTAAGAAAATTTGAATTTCGCGGGCTGCCCTGGAACATCCACCTTAACACAATTTGAGTTCATCTACACGTAAAGCACTAAAACGTAAGCGTGAAGCGTAGCCTGAGTCCCTGCAGTGGGAACATTATAGGCTGATGATGACACGTAAAGAAGAAGAGAACTTTATAATATCACGCCTGTATTCTATATAGAGCTAGTCAGAGTTGTACCTAGATATCTAGTACAGTCACATTCCGCCAGACATGTTTAAGTTCCATCCATGGTATGAGGGGCGAACCTATTGTACTCATTTGGGCACGGATCTTGACTCCGGGCTGATATTGCGAAATTCCTAATGGGATGACGCAATAGGATCTGGATCTCGAACCACATTTAATTATTATATTATATGTACTGGGTGGCGCAAAAGTAATGACCCTATTTGGTTCAGCTATAGTTTTTTTTCTAAATTAGAAAACTAGTTTTAGGTTTGTTTTTATGTATATTTGTGCCATTAAATTTCGTACCATTAGGATTTAAAGATGATGTCTTTTAAATGGTGACCTCCAGAGTTGAAGCACATTTGAGCCCTATTTATGACATTTTGCATAACTTGCCGTAACACTTCCTGCGATATGTTCCTTATTTCTTGATGAATGTTTTCTTTTAGAGCTGCAAGAGTCTGTGGCTTGTTCACATACACCCGAGATTTCAAAAAACCCCAAAGAAAGAAGTCTGGACTGGTCAGATCGGGTGATCTTGCAGGCCAAGGCAAATCGCCAAAACGAGAGATAACACGGCCTGGAAAAGCGTCCCTCACTAAGCCCATAGTGTCGCGCGCTGTGTGTGCCGTGGCGCCGTCTTGTTGAAACCAGATGTGCTCCAGCCTCAATTCGTCCAAACTGGGTATCAAAAACTCACGTAGCATGGTTCTGTAGCGTTCTCCAGTGACAGTTACCGCATTGCCACGATTCGACTGAATGACACGATATTTTCGGCTGAACGGCCTGTTCTTGGTCTCCCAGACTTAGGTCTATCCAATGTTGAGCCAGTTGCTTCGAGGCGTGTGGCAAAACGTCGAATTGTGCGACTAATCGGTGCCGGACGGTGGGGAAATCGTCGACGAAATTCACGTTGTGTTTTTATCACTGATGAATTATTCCGTAAGAACATTGACACGATTATTCCACGTTCTTGAGGAGTAAAACGGTCCATGTTTATTTTCAGTGTATTTTACATTTGTTAACTACACAATTTTCAACAACAGAATGACAGGAAATGTCATATAAAAAAAAAATAAGTATTTTCTATGGGGTCATTACTTTTACGCCACCCAGTATATACTTTGTAATTATTGATTTGTGACTACATGAACTACACTAACTTGCACCTTACTATTGTATCGAGTCTGGTTTTTCTAACCAACCTAACAGACTGAATGTGTGCTGGGGAGTTTGTTCCGCCACTTATTCTTTCCAGCAAAAACACGAAAGGTAGGAAGTGTCGAAGGGTGGGGTTTTGGGGGACTGTCTCTTGTAAATAAGTAAAGTAATAGTAGATTATGCACCAAGGGGCTAAAGTTGTGTCTTATGTCACGGGCGTCATATTGAATCTCGAGCGCAATGAAGGATTCGGGATTTAACTCCCGACCGCAGGGAGGGAGCTAAGAGTTTAACTCATGAGCGAAGCGAGGGAGTTAATACAAGAATCCTGAATGCAGCGAGGGATTCAAGCTAGCCCAAGGCAAAGACACCTTTAGCCCAGAGGAGCATACTCTACTTTTTACACCTACTGTGAGAAAATAATAGCCATAGGTAGTACGAAAAACAAAGTATTTATTAAATAAACAAACAGTAAGAATAACATAGGTATTAGAAATAATGAAATAGAAATAATTATAAGAAAGAAATGGTAGAATGGTTTTGGATGATTGGCTGTATGCATTTTGAATTTAGAACGTCATTGGAGACGCTCGTGAAATTATAGTATTTTTGATAAAGTGTGATAAATCGACTATAGTATACTTAGATAGGTTTAATACCTACCACAAATTCCACAGCAATATTATCTTAGCGCAGTTTACTTAAAATAAATTAACTAATGTTACAGCCAATTACTATTACGGTATTACGGCGCGGTACGGTATTTGTTATTATTAATGCCAGTTTTAATGTTTTTCCATTCCTTTTAAAAAATGGTTCGTAGTTATTTAATTATTCTTACAAATTATTATGTCTTCGAAAACATGGCAACGATATGAAGAAGCAGTCGTTATGATTTTGTAGGAAATCGAGAATATCATCCACGCGTAGTAAGGGTATCGAGAATAGCTTTCCTCTTTCTGGCACCAAAGGGTGTTTGTTATAGTGCGCGCGGAACTAGTTGGCCGAGCCTTAGGTGGCGACAGGGGTGAGGGGGCGGGTTGCCTACAGCTCGCAATGCACAGGAGACTATAATTATACAGTGATGACCAATCTCGAGATATCGTGAACAATAATACCTTATTGTTCAATTTATTGAAAATAATAAACATAAAAAACAAAATCATGCCTAAGGCGCGGCCAACTAGTTCCGCGCGCACTATAGTACTATACTGCCAATTTAGCTGAGCATGTGAGATTCCAAATTCAAATCACATTATTGACCAGCGGGTCATAATGAAATCCAGTACAACATTATTGACCGGCTGTTCCCCCGGTCACTAATGACTCACTTTAGGTTAAGGTTGCTTGACATATAATTTGACATTTTCGAGCAGGTGGTGTGAAATAGTAGATTAGTAGCCAAGGGCTGTAAGGCATCAATTGCAGCCCGAGATATTTAGGCGCACGAGCGCAGCGAGGGCGCCAATAGTTCGAGGGTGCAATTGATGCTTACACCCGAGCTAACTACTCTGCTTTACATCTCGATTATGAGGTAAGAAGAAAAAAACAAGAATAAAGTTTTCAAATATCTCTCTTTAGAACTTTCAGGCAAAATATTGTTAATTGCTGCTTCAGCTTCCATTTTCATTGAATCGGGAGTGCAGCTTATATCTCCATTACTTGCAGAACTCATGTTTTTTTCCTAATTAGCACGTAATTATAAAAAAAAACCAAAAACAAACAATATTGAAAGTAAAGTTTTAACGCCTTTTTCATCTCTTTTTTTTTTTTTTTTCAAGACCGATATTGAGCTTCGCCGTTCGATATTTAAAAGGTTTAGTTGATGACTATTAAGCCTCCCCCACACAGGCGGTATACTCATACGAAGACAAGGCTGAATAGCGAAGCGACCTCTTTTGTCATTGGGCTGAATGCATGATGTCTATTGCCAGTACTATGATGGTTAGATGTACGCGAACATTTTGAAAGAGTGAAGTGTTTTTTTTTTTAATTACTTACCGCCCTAGGGCTTTTCTTGCGACATTAATGCCCTGGAGCGCTAATTGGTCACCTACAAGCCCCATTTGGGGGTAATAAGGACCTACTTACCGAATATGAGAGATGTAAAGTAAATTTTGACGTTCGAAAAGTGCTGATTATCAGCCTAGTTTGAATAAGTTTTGATTTTGTTTTTTTTTATTAATGAGATTGCAGGACCCCCAGTTGTAAAATAAGGAACATTTGTATTTAAGAATCCATTTCACTCGTACTTTGGCAAGCATCCACATATCGCATATCATGTAATAGTGGCAGGCTGACAGAAAATACGTAATAATAACACATTAACATAACAAATAATCATGGCTTTCAGAATTATCTAATACGCCATAAATTGTTTCATGTCACGATAAATTGGTATTTGTTTTTTTTTAAATCGTTATCGCTTTTGTAATATGAACTGTGTTAAATTGTTAGGCTTATCATTTAATTTTTGGTATTTAAATATTAGTTTTTTTTAACGAATTGTTTGTAGATATGGCATCCTTGGTTACTGGACAGCACTGGTGTTGTTATTATAATAATATATTATTCGTAGCACTGCCCGCGTGGCGCCCATCCCTCTCATAGAGAGGAGGCCTAAGTCCCTGCAATGGGAACATTATAGGTTGATGATGATGATGGCAGCTTTTAAATGCCTTGATAACTCACATTAAGACGAAATGATTTCTAATGAAAACGGGAGCTCAGAATAATTGACAATCACGGAAGATATTCCATAAATGACAGTGTAAGTTTAGTTACCCACCGTGAAAGATTAAAAAAAAACATAAAGCAGTCTTTTAAGCTATTGCATATTGAGCGTGGAGCGCGAATCCAAAGATTCCGTAACGAAAATATTCACACATATTCAAGAAGTTTGCTATGGTTACGTAAAATAACAAGGTTGAAAACCTTGTTGGTCAACTGAGGTTGTCAAATTAAATAATTGTTTGTCTCTTTGCTTTCTCTTTTTTTTTGGAGGGTGCAGGGAAATCATCAAATGACTCCTCCCGCTCTGGGCGGTGCGGAAGGGAGTGTCAGACTTCTACTGACTAAAAACCACCCATGTTCCTTCTTAGCCCTTTGTTGCCGGGGCCGTGGTATCTCTTTCGAACGACCCGCTGCCCGAACAGACTTGAATTGCGATGAAGTCAACACTACGGTTTCCGTCTAGGAGCTATATTAATAGAACCCTCTACGTATATTCATAGTCCCGGCTTTAGTAGCTTTACGTTGACCAATTACAACAACAGAAGTCCAATCAAACTCCAAGACTAAGATAACCCGCAGTCGCCGTCGCTTCTAAATAAGATGAGTTTTGACGATGACACCGCAACATTGCAAGACTTGTAACAAAGTTATCTATACATATTAATACAATTAAAGTGTCTCTTTGTAGTTTCTAAATAACAGCTTTTTACTGAATTCAGTTGGAAGCATATTAGTCTATAATAATTAATAAAACATTTTAAATTCTTGTCTGTCTTTTGGTTTCGGATAATAATCAGAAATTCCTGGAACGATTTTGACGGGACTTTTACTGGCAAATAGTTAATTTATCTTATTTTAGGAAAAGAAATAGAGTTCCGTGCAAAGAAATTGAAACCCTTGAATTTGTTAACAAAATCAGATTCTGTTATGGAAGTTTTGTTTTTATTACAATTTCACGCGGCCGAATGTCACGGGGTACAGCTAGTCAACAAAGTGTGCTAGGCTAGACACATGACGTAAACGCATTATTTGACACTACATAATAAGTTTTCACACGAAAAATTATCAATGAAAAATATGTTAAATATGTAATTCCGAAACTGAATTAAAAACAAACATGTCACGAGAAAGTTGGTAGGTCAGTTTTTACATTATGTTTATTGTCATTGTTGAGATCACTTTAAAGCCTATGTCGCGTTTCAAGCTTTTAGTAAAAACTCAATAGGCCAAAAAAATACACTTATGATCCAAACAGTTACAGAAGTTACATGTAAATATTATTATTATAGACTTTTTAAGAGAAGAATTACAAAAAGCAAACTCACCTTTTCTCTCCCTGCCACCATCGTGTCTGAACACTATAGGTCGGTTGTGTTCCCGTCGCCACAACACGGTCGGCGGGGGCACCCCAGTTGCGGTACACGTCAATCTTATGCTCCCTCCCTCCTGAGCCGAGCTGCCCTCCGTCACGCTGTCCACTATGTCCGGCGGGATCACCACGGATAAATGACCCATCTGACAAAAATAATTGTGCTTGTTAGGCTTTATTAGTGACGTCTTTTGTTTGGACGGCAGTGGAGTGAGAAAAGTCTGGGAGAAAATGTTTTTAGGATAGATTAGCGTTGGCGCTACTAAAACTATTTTGTTTTTTTAGGAAGGTTTTGGATGTGGTAATTAGCTACCTTCCAACCACACACTACCGTTAGGAAGGTAATTCGACTCTTCCAATTAAAACTAAGGTTGTTTAAAATATACCTTGGCAACAAACTGACGACCATTTAAAGAGTTTAGTTATGGAGAATAAGATACTGAACCCGACGAGTTGTGTTATGCTATTTTATAATATTTTGAAGTGACACACATACGTTTATGTAAGGACTTTTTCATGTTGTAACTATTAGATACAAATCAACAATTCCACAAAAAACTTTTCTCGTCTAAAAATGCACAAAACTTAGCCATTCAGCAGTTGGCGTAGTTGCAGCTTATTAAAATTCATTGTATTATACACAATTATACCGTATCTAAACACAGACTAATTTCATTAATCCGATTGATATTGAAATTGCGGTGAAAATTAATTTCACCCTAATTTGATAAACACCTAAATTCATCACCTACATTTTGTAGTAATTACGTACTTAAATATTTGGATAGGATTACCTACGTAGGATTTAATGTAAAATGTATGAACCTCGTCCGTGAGTTTGAAAAGTAAAATAAAGCGCTGTATAATCCTGCACGCCGTAGCTGTAGGTAAGTTACAGTTAATTCCTACCTACTTTGTGTTTTTTTTTCCGGCTGCCATTATACCTTTTCTATGTACCTGTGTAAAATTACTATTAGTCATAATGCATTTCTAGAAATCAGATCAGATCGCTATTCAGATAAAGTTCTTAAGCGAAAGAGCAATAACATTTACGTTACCCATGACGGAAGTGTTATAAAATACTAATATTTAAACTATAACTTTACATTGTAACTCGTTGTATCGATTCTTGTTCTGCACTTAATCAAGCGTTCACTCGCCCTTGCAGAGTGTTCCATTATAATTTATTGGAAAATGAAATAAGTGCTAGTAGCACTCGCTGCTTGATTGAACACTTCTTGTTGTTGCACAACTTCACAACTTGTGTTGTTATGTTCACAGTGTTCACTTAAAAAGAAAACAAATGCTATCTCGTTGACAAATGTTACATTTTAAGTTTTAGAGCGCTCTCTACGAAATAACTTGTTACTTTGTAAACTCAGGTACGTACGCTTAGTAGGTGACAAAGTGTAGCTTACCTGACTCTTCATAGGGTCTGTGTTGACTTGGCACATGTACGTGCCCGAGTCGTTAGCCTGCACGTTGCTGACGTGCAACTTCCACGTGTTGTGGTTATTGTAGGTGACGCTTAGCCGAGGGTTCAACGCCACCATGTTTGTGTGTATCGCCAGAATCGCCTTCGAGTCTGACTTAATCCACGCCACCTAAAAATAATATTGCCATTATTTCACAGCTCGACCAAAGCCTTATTGGATTCCTTATAATCTGAAGCGACAATATAAATATTGACTACGAGACAATACAGACAGAATTGGCTTCATATTGACACAAACACAGTACACATTTATAAAACAGAAGCGCCATATGAAGTTTAATCAAAGTCAAGAATATCTGAAACAACCGGAAGCTAAATGTAACAATGCAATTAGAGCGGGTGTCTACGAAACAAAACGGTTCTGTACCGTTGCATACGAGCGTGAAATTTCATTTTATATCTAGGATTAATGTCATAAATCGCTCGCATTTCCCCGGAGCTCTCGCGAGTTTTAAATCGTTTGTATTGTTCACAGTGAAGACGAAACTTAATGTGACTTAAACGCTGTAGCAAATGTAAAACTGAGGGTGCGACACGTGAAATTGTGGAGAGTTCCGCGGGAGGAATGCACGGTGTCTCATCCGCGCCGCTCCCGAGCATTTTTCATGTGACATCTCGCTTTGTTGCGGTTGGAAAATAAATTAGTAACAATTTCATTGTTTGTGAGAATTATTTCCGTGGAGTTTCAGCGCAAGCGCGGCTAGTGCTGGCGGCTGAATGCGAGCACTTGTCGCAACTACCAGTTTTTGTTACCAGAACAAGCTTTCATAGTTAGATGTTTACATACTGTTTCATTTGAGTTATAGACACGATTTATGTTGTGCAGTTCTTGTGTGTAAGTTAGTTAATTAGCTTTAGTTCTAAAGTTAATTTATTCTTCCGTGTAAATTAATGCAACGTACGTGCAAGCTCAAAAGAAATACAGAGAGGAGAGAAGTTACAAGGTTTTGGGGGAAGATAAATGGAAATACGTACCAGATGCCAAAAAATATTTTTCTATCTGACACGGGCGTTGTTTGACATTTGTTCAAAATTAATACCATGTAGGTAATCTCGTGTTTAAGAAAATGAACAAAATTATATTAAGTAGGAAGATTTATACAGAATTTGTTGTTACGTTATAAATAATTACGTCTTATTTAATAGAAATTCTTTTTCGAGCATGAAAGTAACTATTTAAGTAGAGTACCTACTTATTTATTTATTGTAGCAATTATTTTATTTTACCAATACATTGCCCAAAGCGCTAGTAGCGAACTGAACATCACAGAGGGACTGAAAAGAGTGGGGTTGAAATCCGCTAACGTATTCTTTTTTCATAATTTTAATAAATGCTTACTAAAAATAAATATATTAATCCTTACATAGTATAAAACAAAGTCGCGTCTGTTTGATGTTTGTTTGTTTGTTTGTCTGTATGCTTAAATCTTTAAAACTACGCAACGGATTTTGATGCGGTTTTTTTTAATAGATAGAGTGATTCAAGAGGAAGGTTTTAATACCTTTTTTGTACCCGTGCGAAGCCGGGGCGGGTCACTAGTAAACTATATAAAAAACTATACTAAATAAATTATATAAAAAAACATTTATTTTGTTTTGGAGGAATGGAAAAGTTGCGTCCCAATAAAATGTTTTTGTATAAAGAAAAAGCGGTTGAGAGGAATAACAAATCGAATTGGTGCTATTTAGGACCACTTGACGATACAACGAAGAGAAAAGCTGTAATTGAATGAAATTCCAAGAAAAGTTGTACAGTCGATAGACCGTTTAGTGAGAATTAAATATAAACATGTGGATTTTTACTAGGAATAAAATTGATCAGACGTTGCGTTGGAAGGCCTCCCACTAGGTGGACCGATGACCTGGTAAAGGTTGCGGGGACCCGCTGGATGAGAGACGCACGGGACCGGTCGATGTGGCGACACCTGGGGGAGGCATATGTCCAGCAGTGGACATCTTTTGACTTTGATTGATCAATTGAGCAGAAATTCACCAAAAAAACACCAGATTTTGGGGGTATGAAGAACAGGGTGTTAAGTCCACCATCCTTTATAGAAAAGCGAGGATTTTCCGACCAGACGAGTGTTATGTTTGATAGGATAACCGCGATAGTTATTATCGGTTATTCTATACCGACAATCTTAAGTCTTGGATAATTTAACTCTGCTATTTAGATTTTTTTATAGATGGTGCTGTAATTTTTTTTCTTGTTGCTATAGTACTTTTTGTAGTGTCGCGTCCCGCTAATTCGCGACAACACTCCGGTTTTATAACTCACATCTACGTTGTGCTTATATGCTCTGATTTGCATTGTAATCAAACAAAGTATACATCGTTTACTACAGTCGGTGTTTTCATGCTCACTTGCAGTTGTGAATAAAACACAAGATTTTTTGTTGCTTTTTGTATAGCTTACAATAATAGGTCTTCATAACCAATTTTGGTTACGGGGGCCAATCTTGAGGGAGATTAGACAAAGGCGTGAGTGTCTGGCTTCCAGTCCAACTATCATGATCATTTTCTGCCCTTGTATGAAACAAGTACTTAACTCATATTTTTGATAAAATCATGAATTCCTTCCAACTGGGGCGAGCGGATTTTATTTATTTATTTATTGACACACCAACGACTTATTCACTAAATCCTTACATTAATATATTCGTTTTAACATTTTTGCGGTGAATCCGTCACTTATAGGTGTGCACAGCACTTGTATAAAATCAATAGTAAAAACTGAAGCGGAAAAATTTCAAAAATAAAATTTACATTGAAGTTAAATGTCAAGTAGTTAAATTAAATTTAAATACAGTTAATTCAAGATTTTAAATAAATGCCAATTAAATTGTGATAGAAGATAATTATAAATTAAGACTATAACAATAAGAAATACAGCCACATTACGTTGATTACAAATAAAAGTAAAAGAATAGAGAATTTGAGTTAAAAAATTAGATTAAATTAAATTATACAATATTTAATAGGTACATTGAATAGTTACATTGAATGAAGTCACACAAATTAACATTTTGTAACAGAAATAGATAAGCACATCGATCAAGAACTGAGCACGTATCGTCTGAATTCATTCAGACTGTTCGAAAATATGTCCAAAATAAAGTATGTGGGTTTCGTCAAACTCTAACCAACTAAAAACCCACTGTTCCTACTTCTATCATGTGTCAGGGGCCCGGAAGATCACGCGATGACCTCCGGCCACCGTAGACGCGGGCCTGTGGACGGTGAGTAACGGGCTAGCTCGCCGTCCAGCCGTCGTCATGACGGCAACAGACCGTGTCGGCGGCGCGTACGTGCTCCACGTGCGCCTCAAAGAGATGTCAGCAATATGGAAGGGGCCCCGCAAGGGCCGACGCCCGTCGGGGCTGTAGATTATGGAAAGGATAACGCGGCTCCGATACAAGGGCGAAGAAGGAACATGGGTTTGGTTTTTAGTCAGTAGAAGTCTGACACTCCCCTTCGCTCTGCCCAAGAGGGGGGGGGGGGGGGTTATTCGATGATTTTCCACCCACCAAAAAAAAAAGGGGCCCGGAAGATACAAGTACATTAACATCCGTCCATAAGAACACTAAAGAGTAACCATCTATCTTCTATCTAATCTATATGTATATATATATAAATAAAAAGAGAAGTCCTGACTGACTGACTGATTGACTGACTGACTGACTCATCAACGCCCAGCCCAAACCCTTGGACCTAAAAAGCTGAAATTTTGCACCGAGGTTCCCTTTATAACGTAGACAAGGAATAAGGAAGGATATTTTGAAATTCAACCTCTAAGGGAGTTAAATAGGGGATGAAAGTTTGTATGAAAAATCGTCATTTTTGATATTTTTCGAAATCCACGCGGGCGAAGCCGCTGGCAAAAGCTAGTTTACAATATTTATGTAATAATTTTCCAGGTAACTAAACGCCTGCAGCAGTTAACTGGGGCACTTAATCATTCGTCTATTAAGATGAATGTTGGCATTCCCTGTGCTCAGGTTGTAACTATAGTTTATGCTGGGTGACAGATAACGTTACATGACACTGAATTACAATTATAGTCTAATTGCGACAGATTATGGTCTTTATCCAATTAGGCTGAAAGATTCGAGTGATCTGGAATCGGTGGCTTTGACAGTAATAGATCATATAGAACACACACTACACAGTTTTAGGGCTCACACATTTTATCATCACTCTTTAATTACCATATCAAGCTTGTAATTACTGAAGTGTTAGGCAGAGGTACACTCACAAGTACCAATATGTATATAATTATGTACGATGTAACTTTTGAAGTGGTTAACGTTTTACGTTTTCACGAACATAGCATTTTGGAAACCAAAGTTTTAAATAATAGTTCTTATCTCATAATAATATAGAAACCGTCTCCCAAATAATAGTTTTTGAATTGTGCCATATTCGTGTTTCTGACCAATTTCGTCAAATATGTTTATCACTACTTGTCTTCGTCTTTTCACGTGTCAAAAAAATGTATTCAGTATTTTTTTAACATGATTTCTCCGAGTGTAGAGAACAAAATCCTTCATAGATTACAAACTTTATGATGGATGAAGTATACATTTCTGTTGGATGCAGCGGAGTGTGGAACTGTGGACCACTTATTTTATGCTTGGCTTGTCATCTGGTGCACGTCGGTTTTTGTTAGAAATATGCCTCATATAAGGTGGAAGGAGGGAAGGGGCTTTTGTCCTGCAGTGAGACGACATAGGCTTATAATAAAATAAGCTCGTCTATTCTGAGCCAAGTTTTCAATTAAAAGCAAAAGTTTAGGTAAGTAGGTTTTACCCGAATTTTTGCTCAATTGGCGGTCGGAAGTTATTCCACAAGACTGTTATAAAAATTACTGTATGTACTAACACAGGTTATGATCTATCTGTATGAGTTTCATCCAAAGACGTTCAGCCGTTAAGGCATGAAAAAGTAACATATAGACAGACAGAAATTACTTCGTATGAGTACTGAACAAATGTTCCTTTTATTTTAATTCATGCAACTATTTAATTCTGCTTGTATTTATCAAAACTTTAGATAAGATTGTTAGTTTTGACTGACTTTTAAAGAGTTTAAAAGTTAGGTATTAGAAAGATGGACATCTGCAACGGTTAACTAGACTGAAAGTTGTAAATCTAAGTTTGAATTCCAACTTAGATACCAATTTTATGAATCCTTAAAAGCCCAATTTTATGAATCCCTAAAAGCAAATATATAAGTAACTGTCTAGACATTCGTTACTTCTATTTGTTCGGTAATTTTTGTTCAGTTTCAAAATAAATAATATTATTAGATTACAGACGTAGGTATACCAATTCTACTTCTCTCATGAGTCAGAGTTTGCCAGTAATTTGATATAAATAAGAAATAAATAATATAGATAAGAAAATAAATATATCAAATATTCATAGTATTAATAGCAAATATAAGTACGTATTAGTATGACGAATCATTTGTTTTAACTTGCAGTATTTGTTTTGGCTTGCATTTAGATAATTATTTCCGGATGGTATATAATTGAATTCATTAATGTTTAACGGATATAATTATTTGTTAAACTATATTTAGTTAGGTGTTGAAAACCGTGTGATGGTCAAATAAATTATTGATAAATGAATTCTAAACCAACATTTTCTGTACGAAAAAACGTTCAGAAAAATAACAAAGCCATATAAAACTCTACAACAAAGTGATCTTCAAGTTCGGAAACAATTCCTCCAAACAGTCGTCTTATACTCCGCTTTCCTTTCAAGATAATCCTTTAGAGATTTTATAAAATATTCGAGATTCTCCTCCGAATCCGTGTCAAATCCTTTCAAGCAACGATATGCCACAATGCACTCTTCGAAACGTCCTTTTGTAGCCAACAAGTAAGGAGATTTGAGGCATCCATTCACCGTTATAGTGTAAACGCGACAAATACATATGCAAAAGAGCTGATATTTTTCCTAAGGAAAACGTTCTAAGCCTTTCCAAATCTGACATATATGTGAACGTAGTTTCCGACTAGTCAAAACCTTTAACACTGGGTTATGTTAGTAGAAAATAAAAGTATATGAACGTGAACTTCATATTAATCTTTCAATTATGAAATTAACACACATTAATTCCTAATTATACAGGGTGTAAGCGAACCCTTGTCGAAGCTGCCAACCAAGCATTTTGTAAATCTTATCTGTACATAAGAAATATTGCTGGGAAACGACTATTTCTTTTGGCGTGAAATCACAAAGTCAAGTCAAAATCAAGTCAATTCTATTGGAGGACTTGAGTCCTCCAATAAAATTGACATTCAATGCATCCATCAGCACAATGTTTTGAGTCCGTTACATATGGATGCATTGGATGCCTTTACGACCCTCGTGACATGTTCGTAATCAAAGTAAAGTTATTTATAAAAACTTCTGATAATGTTGGAGTTCTGACCTCCGATATTTCCGGAACTAGAAGGTTCCCAGATATGCTCTAAAACCAAAAAAAACGGTAACGACGAGGAGAACAAATACTTTACGGCTTTGCTAAGGGTACTTTAACACCCATTATTGCAATAAAACCTATCTAGCTTTTCAACACCTAAACTAACTACTGATATATTGTTTTCTAGCGGTATAATACATCGTAAGTCTGAACCACAAAGTACTTGACATTAATATTATACGTTCATATTTGTGTTTGACTATGAAGCGCTAGGATTGGTTATACATGTTCAAAGTAAATGCTGGTATTGCAGAGATCCTGGAATAAGTTTCATCGTGCTTAGATCTAAATGTTCGTCGTACAACTTGTCATTATAAATGCATATTAATACCAACATTATATAACCACGCCTGTGATCCCCGAAGGGATAGGCAGAGTGCCTAAATTGCAGTGAATTTGTCAATGCAGTTTTTTTTACATGAAATGGACTTCCTCTTGATCTCAATTGTTATTATTGTCCTTAGAACAGAAAAAAGGGCGACGATAGAACAAGCTAACCCAAAAATCAACCTATTAACTCACAAGTTCCAGTCAGCAGAAACATTGTTTTCTAAGTAAAAAAAAATGTATATTATAAAAACAGTATTTTACTTACCCTATAATTAGATAGATGATTGACGACACAAGTGAAGTGTACGTCCCGTCCTTGTGTGACTGTGTGGTTCTCCAGAGCCTGGAGAAACTCAGGTTCCAGCTCACCCTGGATTGGCATCTCACCTGCGAATACGAGCAAGTTAGGCTTGTTGAAACAAAGTGGGAGAACAAACGGTATAAAAGTAGGATTTTTGTTCTTATCATTGCGGAGCGTAAACATATTTAGGACTAGGATGATGTATGACAATTATATTACGACAGAGATAAATAAATAAATAAAATAAATAAGTTGTTTTTACTCGTCTTGTATAGGTAAACAATAAAAATATTGTTTCTATCATCCTTATTTTGTATTAAGTACCCAAAATCATTGACACGCATTGCTACCCAATTTTAATAATACCTCATGAAGGATGGCTTCTAAAGCCACTATTACAGAAAACTATTTCAATTTCAATACGTACTCAGACTATTTGCAAATTGCTCTCGAAATTCCAATATTAATATCCAGAACAATAACAAAACAATGTACGCCTAAAAACCAAAACAATGCACACAACTTTAAGAGTAATTAATGCAATAACTCAAACTGTTGGCTAATTAACTTTTTATGAAGTTTCGAAATTCAGTATCCCAGTTTATTATGAAATAATTTAATTTTGTCAAGGGCTGGCAACTACTTAATCCACCTGTAACAGTTTTGTAATAAATTAATATTCAATTATTTGCTAAGGCACGAGTATTAAAATGTCGATGTCGTGAAATGAAAAATAATTTTGGCAAGTACCCTCAAACGTTTTAATGTCACTTGTAGCACTTTGAAACAGGGATTATAGATATTGTTCAAATTCTGTTTAGAAGGCAATTTTGAAATTAATTAGGTTTTTTCGAGTCGATAATGATGTGAAATTAAACAATTTAAAATCTTTTTAAGAAATATTAACAAAACAGACATGGTAATTAATTTCTTGAAAGGATTTGACATGGATTCTGAAATAAATATTTTCAAGCTGAGGAATTTAAATACTTACAAATATTAAATTTGCCCTAACTACTATTATCTCTTTTAGCCTGGGATTATAATGAAGAAAGTGTAAAGCTTTTGTGTAGTTAAGTTCTACGTCTAAGTGGTGACAAGTTTTTAAGTATCTTGTATACTTTAATTAGCAACTTGTTAAGAACTCTTTTACTATCTTCCTCTTAAACTCCTTGTAATTTTGTGTCTTAGGTTTTTTGTTGTCCGTCAGAGCTACCTTCCCACTGATACGCTTAGCGCCTGTTAATATTTAGGTAGAAACCAGTGGAGAAGTAACTGCTGCCAAGTTACTTAATGGAGTTTCTCTTAAAAACCCAGTTAATTTTTACTCGTTTTTAGCCAAGATTTGCATTTTGTTTTGTATTTGTGAAAACAAAATTCAGTTTTTAAACAAATCACATAAATACATTTAAACTTTGTTCAAATCGTAAAGATGGTAAATATCCCGTTATCAGTGTTATTTATAATCATTTGCCATTTACGATGCCTCATTTGAAATAATTGATAATTTAATAAACACAACCAAAATCCAACAAAATCTATTATCACAGTCATATCTAAGCACCCAGTAATTTAAGGTAGAGTCACCGAGTATTAGCCGCGCACTCTAAATAAGGGTAGGCTTTAAACCGAACAGCGGAGCAGTGTGGATAAAATGTAACGTAGCACCACCGGCGGATTTAGCGGAACAAGTAAACTCCACTAATAGGGGTTAATACCTAAGTGTTGTGCGAAACAGGTGTGGGTCGAGAGAGGTTTCTTACGAAAGTATTAGCATATCCCGTGATTTTAAAGAGCAGACGTGATTTTTGGTGGGTAGAAAGTGAGATCGTAAACTTTAGATTTTATGTTTATGCGGTAAAACAGAATAGCTTAATTGGCACGGTTTCCGCCTTTCTGTAAAAATAATGGTGTGCTAAAGCGATTCAAATACATTTGCTGTGCTTTTTCGTTTTGGGGAATACTCTTTTTTTTTTTTTTTTTATTTAATATGGGCTTACTCTTGACCTCAATCTTGCCCTAAGGGCAGAGATGAGGTCGACGATGGAACGAGCTTACCCAGAAGAAGCCTATTTACTCGCGACTTAAATAGATTGGGGTTATATGAACTCGGGAAAACCGACGCAGGCAGGGTGTTCCACTCCTTGGCTGTACGAATAATGAAAGACTTAGCAAAGCGCTTCGTACGAATGTGTGGAACATCGACAAGATATGGGTGATAACCTGCAGTACGCCTAGTCTCTCGATGGAAGAAGGGAGATGGTGGAATAAGCTCGTGGAGCTCTTGCGCACACTCTCCGAAGTACAGTCTGTAGAAGACCGACAGACATGCGACTTTGCGGCGGTGGGCCAGGCTATGTAACTTGGCAACCAGCTTGGCGTCACCAATCAGCCTCCTGGCTCTGCGTTCTACTGAGTCTAGTGTGGCAAGTTGGTATTTGGCTGAGCCATCCCAAAGGTGACAGCAGTACTCCATGCCGGACCGGACTTGAGCTTTATACAATATTGAAAGCTGTCCAGGCTTGAAGTACCGCTTGACCCTGTTTAGGATACCCAGCTTTTTTGCCGCAGTTTGAGCTTTTGACTCGATGTAGGCGCCGAAGTTCAGATTTGCATTCAACTTCGTGCCAAGAAGCTCGAGACTGTCGGTAACTTGTACAGACGCACTCCGGAAAGTGGGGGCCAGATTGAACGGACTCTTTTTAGCAGTGAACAGACACACTTGCGTTTTGGTGGCGTTGAAATCAACCAGATTGTCGTCACCCCACTTGGAGACAAGACTTAAGGCTGAATTCGTTCGCTCTACCATGGCCTCTCTCAATGAACGTATTTCATCACCACCGGCTTTTGCGCTGGATGTGTAACTCTCCATGACAGTGCTGTCATCTGCGTACCCAACAATACCAGGACCAAGGAGGTCGTTGATGTGCAGCAGGAAAAGTGTCGCGGAAAGAACTGAAAGTACTCGTAAATAGTACCTACCTTTTTCTCACGATAATATTTTAATTAATATTCTCATCTTTAGATATTGTCATCATCATCATCAGCCTATAATGTTCCCACTGCAGGGACTCAGGCCTCCTCTCTAGGAGAGGGATGGGCTATAATCTACCACGCGGGCCCAGTGCGGATTAGTAGATGTCACATGTCTTCGAATTTTTGGTTCTAAGACATGCCGGTTTCCTCACGATGTTTTCCTTCACCGTTTTGAGAGCAGTGGTGATGAAATATATTACACAAAGTAATGCTCCTGGGTTCGAACCCACGACTCACTGTTCGTAAGTCGGGGCCGCTACAACTGAGCCACCACTGCTCTCAAAACATTTAGATATTGTAATTCGTAGGAAAGTTCAAGAATATTCCATTGAAGCTGTACAGAGTTGTACACCCCCACTTCGAAATTTTGCATGAGTAATTTAAAAAACTATTCAGCCCGTATACGTAGAGAAATTTCTACGTGTCTGTCTACGAATGAATGTGATCGACAGACGTAAAAGGAGCATTCGATCGCTCATTTGGTTCGCGTCCTCAAAAGAAATTCAAGAAGAAAATTTATGGATATGAACACTTGAAACCTTACAAGATACAGCAACATATATGATAACTACACCAAAACTAAACCAGGTCCTTCTCTGTTCACGAGAAAGTAAAATAGTGTCACTAAGGTCCCATAGAAGTAGTAAAGGTCAACCGAGTGGAATTTATTTGGATAGTACTCTCGGGCGATGGGGTGACTGTACGAGTTACTGTCCTGTGCCGGTTAGAGCCGTAGAGATACAGGTGAATTACATAACTGTCTACTAACACTTCAAGTTGTATTTATTTACAGGATCTTTTATTTGTCTTTCGTGATAACACGATAATGAATAATGTAGAAAGGGGAAAAGAGAAGTGAAGATATAAAATTGGTTTGAGTCTTAACAGGGTGCAATTTTTTGATAACGAGGTAATTTTTTTGATATTTTTAGTATATCAGTCTGGTTTGCAATTCATAATCAAAAGTGGTTAATATTCCTTTATAAATACTACCGTACTCATTTCGAGTAAGATAGTGAAAGAAAAACGGAATGGATATAAAAATGTGCGTACCTGTTACAAATACACTAAAAAACGTGGCCAGCCACCAGGCCGCTTTCGTCGACGACGGCGAAAACATGTGTCCGCCGATGATTAGTCTGAAACAAAAACAAACAAACATGAGTTTTAAAGGTCGAACAATCGAAAATTCAAGTGTAATAAATATTTCTGGATATCTTAGTTTTGTCTTAAAATACGAGTATATATTTTCAGACGAAAAGTTATAAATTAAAGCCTTCATACAAGCAAATAGAATGTACGTGTGTACCTTACGAAAACGGAGATGGCACGAAAATTGTTCCATCCACCTGACTATTTACTTAACGTTTTACATACGGATGTTGATTTATTTTTGTATTCCTGTTTACTTATATTTCCGTGTTGATCTTGAATGGAATGAAAACAAAGCTTACGAATTTGTCATTTCAACGTGTAAGTCGATTGGGGAATGTTCGCGACGTCGTCGCGTCGTTTGTGTATACTACAAAGAAACACGTGTAGGAACAGTGCCTCAGCGTAAATACAGCATTGTGTTTTATAAAAAAAAACCGGCCAAGTGCGAGTCGGACTCGCGCACCGAGGGTTCCGTAAAAAAAATATATTATGTGATGTAACTAAAAATTTATGGTTTTCGTAATTATTCCTTTATCTATGCTATAAGACGTTGCTTCGTACCAAATTTCAAGATTCTGAGTTCACGGAAAGTACCCTGTAGGTTTTGATTCCCTTGCGAGTGTCGAAAATTTGCGGCATAAACGGGAGTATCTTGATGTAACTAAAAATTTATGGTTTTCGTAATTATTCCTTTATCTATGCTATAAGACGTTGCTTCGTACCAAATTTCAAGATTCTGAGTTCACGGGAAGTACCCTGTAGGTTTTGATTCCCTTGCGAGTGTCGAAAATTTGCGGCATAAACGGGAGTATCTTTTGATCGCGTTGACTTAGAAGTTTGATTTTTTCACAGCTCCAAGAGACCATAGACTTGAGTATTTGATATGAATTTCAGCTTGATACCTCCACGCGTTCCTGAGAAAAAAGGTCTTGACAGACAGACAGACGGACAACAAAGTGATCCTATAAGGGTTCCGTTTTTTCCTTTTGAGGTACGGAACCCTAAAAAGTATCACTGTCTTATATGTGTGCCAAGTTCTTGCAAAACCTGGATGTGTCATGCTAGCCCCGGTGAGTAAGGGTTGTACGGCAGTTTTGAACGATAAATATGGAAATAGAATTGAATGTATTACCTATTCGTAAAGGTTGTTTCGTAGATGCAATCTTTATAAGGCACTGTGAATTGGTGACAGTACAACTTTTTACAAACTGAGTATAACCCGGGTTTAACCCGACTAGATAGTAGAAGATATCTTAGCGAGTTACTTAATATACGAAGCATATCTCAGTCTAAGATACGAATACTAAATCCCTGTTCACTTCAATAACTTCGATGGTCGGTTGTTCGGGCTAGCAACTAAGCACTTTCAACAAGGTACGATTTAACCAGAAGATCTCTCGATGCAAGTCAGGAAGCCTTAGGAGTTGGACGATCCTTGTTTCAAAATTATAGGTGCAAGAACAGTGTTGTAGAGCAAGTTGTAGTAGGACGTGACTTTACGCGGTTGCGTTGAATTTTGTGCTCAATCCGCTAGGATATCCTCTCTTGAAGACAAGTTGAGAAGCTTGAATGTAGGATGAACTTATTTGCAATTTGTGTGGTTAAATAAATGGTTGTGTTTTGATAATGTCAATGTACATGTTAAAACTAACTAGATATTATTTAGTAAAAGCATCATATAATATATTACGTGATTATAATTTTGTTTTCCAGCCACATAATGTTAACTGTAGGCTTTGTTAGGTTTTGTTTTGTTTGTGCACACAAATACATTTAATTTAAAACTGGTATTTGATTGTAGCTCATTTCAATTTGATTACCTAGTTGCAATCGTTTATTAACTTCATAAATAAAATACCCAACATGACAAATTACGCAGTTATTGCTTCCAATCCCCATCGCAACAGGATCTGAATATTCCTGCAATCATTGGGAATATTCCGAGAAATAATAGGAAATGGATCAACAGCCCTCAAAGGAGATGAGTTGATCCCGGCGTTGATAATTTGAGTTTTATTGAAACAGATGGTTTGAAAAATTGTACCTACTTTGAAAGAAAATATACACAATGTAACCAGGTAGTCTTTTACGTTTAATGTATCTGACTGTATTTTCTTTCTTTGTCAATCTTTAATGGTGTAATTACTGGCAGTATTAAGCAGCTACAAAGTTTATAAACATAAAGGACTGCCTTTTAAGACAGCCAGTCCTGGACTAATGAAATTAAAAAGTTTTAAAGTTCGACGCTTTTCTTTATTGTTTGAAACAGTTGCTGTAGTTAAATTTAATAGTTTACGTTTTGTGGACAAAAACTAGATACGTTAGCAATTTGTAACTGAAATTGAATTCTTTATGTCTGAAAATGTCCTAGACACAAGAATCTAATTTCAGTTTCAATGAATGAATTAAACACTAAGAGTGAGTAACTGGGTGGTGTAAAGAGATTCCAGTCTTATTTTAGACTACCTACATACTTTTTGTATTCTTTTGAGTTTTGTTGTTTATTATTTACAAGTAGCAGAATTGTGTAGCTGAACTGTACATTCATGAGTTTTGACACAACGAGGTTGTTAACTGCGGTTAGAATCCAACAAAAGGTATATGCAGCCGTCTGCATTTTTAAATAATGAACCGGTTTAGTGCGCGTCATGCATTGTAGATTCAAATAGCTCTTTCCCTTTTGTTAAAAAAATGGTTCTTGCAAGTGAAGATTTACTATTAAAAACAAATTTCTTAGTACTACGTCATTAATATCCTCCGGGGAAGTGGCGAATTTTGCACCGCTTGACATAAAAGGTCGTGGGAGATACACTGGCATTTTAGTTTATAAATAGAGTTTTAACATATTCCTCATACTGTAAGAGCAGACAGCCAGCAGAGGACTGCCTCGTAGGTTCTGAGTTTGATTTCCGTGTCTAGCAAAGAGTTATTGGTTTATTTCATCTGAAATTAATTTCTCAGTAGCAGACTCGGATGCTGGATTTGTACCTGGTTGATGGCAATAGGCTCGCCCCCTTTTACATGGAATTTGAACATAACCGATTAAATGTGGGTGTACTATTACTGGGAATTGTGGGACTACATGCGTATATAGATAGTATGTCATGTACAAGCAGAGGATTTCTACATGAAAAATAATCTTACAATGTCTTTCAGTCTAAAACATCTTCTTCTTAATAAATAAAGAGAGAAGTCCTGACTGACTGACTGACTGACTGACTCATCAACGCCCAGCCCAAACCCTTGGACCTAGAAAGCTGAAATTTTGCACAGAGGTTCTCTTTATAATGTAGGCAAGGAATAAGGAAGGATTTTTCGAAATTCAACCCCTAAGGTAGTTAAATAGGGGATGAAAGTTTGTATGGAAAATCGACATTATCACGCGGGCGAAGCCGCTGGCAAAAGCTAGTTTTTTCATAAAAATGTCTACGTAGGAAGTATGTGGGTAGTCTTATCCGAAACTGTTTCCTCAACGCCTATGCCACGCTTAAATATTTAAAGGTGAATTTCATGTATAGGATGTTGTTTTTACTTTCTTTACATAGTAAATAGACTCGCGCCCACGAATGCTGAGGTAATCCATTCCCTTACCCGACGGTTTCAACTGGTTCAAGATAAGAACCATGTATAAAATATTCTGTTTTAACGTGTGAAGCCAACCTGCACTTTGTAAGCTTTTTGTATTAGTGTGTTATCTAGGTGTTTTCTTTTAAAGTGGCGAGCTTGAAGAGTTATTCGCCTTCAAGAATGCATTTTTATGCAATTTATAATTTTTATTATCTTGTAAGTATAAATGTTTTCTAAAGACCGAGTGGAGTCCAAGGACTGGAAAGAGAAGTGTTGGTCGTACGGCGGCGATAAAGGCAGACGACATTATTGCCATTGTGGGAATACTCTGGATCAGTCTGGCACAAGCAAAGGGCATATTACTAGCAGTAAAGAAAAGAAAGAAAGAAAGAAAATTGTGTTTATTTGGCAAAAATAGGTACCAAAGAACAAAAACAATTTAAAACAATTAAAGCTACTAATGCCAAAAGGGCCTCAGCTCAGCATAATGCCAGGTGGCAGCACAAAGCCACCTGACGCTGATTTTCAGTTGTTTTTTTTTGCAGTAGGTGAAACGGTGAAGGAAATATCGTGAGGAATATCTTAGAAACAAAAAAAAAATATGACATGTGCCATCTACCAACCCACACTGGGCACACGTGGTCCTGAGTCCCTACAGTGGGAACATTATAGGCTGATGATGGGGTGAAGCCGGGCTGTAGATGATGATTTTCACTGTCGATTAAGTACTGATTTGTGACATGGGTATCTTTTAGAGAATACGTTCAAACTTATTAGTAAAGTCTTCTAAACAAAATATACATACTTTTGAGGCTGTATTGTGTACCAGGAAAATAAATGAAAATAAAAAAGCTTTTTTTTTGTGGTGTGGGAAATCGTCAAATGACTCCTCCCCCTCTAGGCAGAGCGGTAGGGAATGTCAGACTTCTACTGACTAAAAACCACCCATGTTCCTTCTCAGCCCTTTGTGCTGAGGCGGCGGTACCTCTTTCGAACAACCCGCAGGCCAAAATCCTTTGTTTTTTTTCGGGGTGGTGGTAAATCAATCAAATTACTCCTTCCGATCTGGGCAGAGCGGTGGGATTGCCAGACTTCTACTGACTAAAAACCACCCATATACCTTCTTGGCCCTTTGTATCGCGTACACCCACGTTGTCGTTGTGATCGCGATATCTCTTTCGAACAGCCCGCAGCCCCGACGGCAAAAAGCTTAGCTTGAGTAAAATTAGATTAAGTCTCACACGTATTTTCCACGTCTGTCATATTGAATTCGTTGCAGTGTCGAGTTGCATTATCGGAAAAATGGCATTTGCCTTGTTTCGGGAAATGCAGTTTTTTCGCTTTTAAGCATAAACATAATAAGCCTCTAAATTTGCCACTGTTGGGACACAGACCTAGCTCCTCTCTATGTTAGGGAATATAATAATATTCCACAACTATCACACAACGCCATCTAGTCCCAAGCTAAGCAGAGCTTGTGTTATGGGTACTAGACAACTGATAAACATACTTATATATTTCTAAATACATACATATTATAGATAAATTACACCCAGACACAGAACAAATGATCGTGCTCATCACACAAACATTTGTCCTGGGTGGGAATCGAACCCACGACCTCCGGCATAGCAGTTAGGGTCACTAACCACTAGACCAACAGGCCAGTCATGGGCTATCATGGGCGTCCAGGAATGGGCTATAATTCACCACGGGGTTCGTAGATGTCATACGTCTTCGAAGTTTTGATTCTAAGACATGCCGGCTTCACTACGCGTATTAATTAGCAGTGCCTAACGTTTCGAAGAGCATTGGAGCTATAAATACCGCCAGACACAGGTTGGCAGAATGTTAGTTACTCGTAGTTACGAGTAAGCAGCTAATAACATTTACTGATTGTAAAGTTAATGTTAATTTCACCCGAGCTTTAATTCAAAAATCGCTTATAACATCGTTCAGTTAAATACAGAATTTTCGGCTTTGCTTACGAAAATAATACAACCAGAGTTCTTTAGTCTACATGAATTATTTAATAACATAATATCACGCATGTAACCCCCGAAGGGATATACTTAGGCGTTCCTAGTAGTACACCCACATTTGGCCATTTAAGTTAAGTCCTATGTAATTGGGTTCCCATGGGTGTAATAAGGCTCTTACTCAATTTTGTTAACATTTTACAGTCAAAGATGAGATTGCAAGAAATGATTTTTCAAATTAAAGTCGGCAGCTTGTCCAAAAGAAATTGGGTGCTTAAAAGTGCTACGTCTGTGCTACGTCGTAGCTGTCAATGCTACGGTAGCTTGAAACTCGTAGCAACCACTACGTGTTTCGATCTTTAACACAATTTTCATCTATGTATTATTTCATATTCTTCATCGAGAACGCGGAAACTGCGACCCCACCTTTTATAATACGATGAAGATAGACGGAATCAAAAGAATTTCTCGAGCTGTATTTCCAGAGCGGCCATTGCTGTACGTTGAAATGCGTTTGTTTACGTCTTGTAGTCACAATGCTGCATTGCCGTAGTTGAAATTGCAGTAATATCAAATGCCGTCGTTTCTCGCTATCAATTCGTTGCGGAAACTTTAATGGTCTAGAAGAATAAAGATTCGTTGCTTAATGAATGCTGGAAGTTTTTGGTTTGTGGGGTTAAGCAGCGATTGGAGCGAGTGTTGGTGATGGGTGACCGTTACTTTTCTTTGAAGTTTATCTAAGGGTGCTATCTTACAGTAGTCAATTATATAAACACAAGTAATACCTATAAAGTTAGTAGTATAAGATCATCACGCCTATTTTCTCTGGGGTAGATAGAGTTGTACACCCACATTTTGCCAATAAAGTTTTAGGCCCATTTCATCGGCTGCGAGTCTATTGCCATCAATTGGGCACAAATCCAGACTCAGTAGGAGCTATCTAGTATCTACTGAGAAATTCCTGATGGAGAACCCCAATAATACTTTGTAACGTTGTACGTTCCATTTTAACTATTTAAAACATACAAACTTAAATTCAACATTAAAACAGTAATTAATCATTGTTTGTTTACATCAACTGTCAATGACAGAACCGCAGACGTCACAATACCACAGATAACATCTTGTAGTGCTGTGGCTTAGTAATGTTACTAAATTAATGTTGCACTCGCGCATCTCTATGATCTGCGAGTGTGCGAGAATATCTTCCGTTTCATACGCAATATGTCATCACACGCCTCACTACTTGTGAGCGAACTACCAATAGTAGTTCGTTCCCCAAAGTGAGGTTAAATACGGCGTCGCGTCAGTGGCACGCTCCTTTTCGTAATTCGGTGTCCGGCGCGGGCACTTCGCCCCTAGCGGGTGGGCGCTCGCGCCCGTCACACGTGGCTACCTCTCGCCACCATTCGAGCGTAATGTTAGTACATTCATCTCAAGTATTTTGTCCGCCATCGGGCGTTAAAATCAGTGACTACATAACCCCAATACTGGGTAAGTTTGAACAGCATAAACGGCTTCGTCTTCAAGGACCCACCAAGCAGACCCACTGGTGGGTCTCCGAATACTGATGTGTCTCCCAAGACCTACTAGTGGGTCCTCTGAGATTTTATTGTCTTTGAAGACCCACTGATAACAATCTCGTTACTTAACGTGTACGCCAAATGGCAAAACATAGAGCGCATATGAAAATGTAACACCTATTTAACTACCAGGAGAATAGAAGTAGGCAGGAGGTATTGAAAATATTTGTTTTGGAGATGAAAAAAAAGGTAGGTAGTAAAGTCCCACAAACTACCAGGAGAACAGAAGTAGGAAGGAGGTATTGGAATTGGAATCTTTAAATCAAATCTAAATTATTCCTTAAAATAATAACATGTGTGTATTTTTGTGTTTCTTAGCCTTATAGGTTATGTTAGCATGTATCCCTATTTCTCTTGTCTTTTTGCTACGCCTAATTATATTGTATTTAACTTCCTCATTGCCTTCAGCTCAACACATTTTGACATTTTGTGCTTCACACTCAAAATGTGCTATCATGCCTTTTGCACTCTCTCCATCATGTGAACTCCGTCTGATTGTGACAATCCACCAGCACCTTCATTAGCGCACTGTTGCTCGCTTTACTTAGCTTGGTGTCGCAATCAGCGTGACCTTTTGTCCACCTCTTGACACGCTGGACGTTACGTTCCAGGGTCCCAGGTTCCTGCTGGAGGAACACCTTCAACATCTTCCAGTTACGGTTGGAGCTTCCAACTCTCTGCGCGCCTGCACAACACGAGCCCGTCTTGGCTCAGACGTGCGCGCCTTTAAGTTCGGCAAGGACTTCCCACGTCGGCCATTCTTGCCACGTGGGCCTCGCCGTGATCTCTCCGGGTCGACGCGACCACCTGTCGGCCTACACCCCTGGCATCCAGCGTGGCACCTCGCTGCGGTCATCGCCACGCCAGCTAACAGGGCAGTAACCTGCACCTCACAAGTGAAACGCAATAGGGTGCGCCATAAACCTACCCACACCCATAGTTGGTGATTTATTTTATTAACTACTAGCTGACCCACGCAACTTTGTCTGCGTCTCTATATACTCGTATAACTTATAACTTTCCTCGATAAATCAACTATCCAACCAAAATTATTAAGTTAAATCGTAACAAACAAAAAAAAATACCTTTCCTCTTTATAATATTAGTTTAGATTATACTAAAATGAGAATTACTATAGATATCTGTTACTGTTAAATATACGATGTCGATAACACACTGTACTTGTAAACATTATAGTGCAGTAAATATTTTGAATTTGAATTTCCCGGAGGCCAGCCAGAATCCCCCGTACCCACATTGCGACGCAAACCGCGTAATTATTTTTCCGCGCGGGTATTTTTACATTGCGATATCTTCTAAGATATTTGTATAAACTGTATGGAATAAAGGGCACAAATATTCTATATTAAATTTCCGTTCTAACGAACACGTTTATTTAGATACTAGCTGACCCACGCAACTTCGTCTGCGTCACATAAATATAGCTTATAACCTTTCTCGATATTTCGACTATTCCGACATAAATTAAGCTAAATCGTAACAAACAAAAAATCTTATCTTTCTTCTTTATTATAATAGTTTAGATGGTTTAGATTAGCTTAGATTATATTAAAGTGTGAATTACTATAGGTATCTCTTACTGTTAAATACTTAAACGATAACACTCTGTACTTGTAAACATTATAATGCAGTAAATATTTTGAATTTGAATTTCCCGGAAAGAATCTCCCTACATTGCGACGCGCGAATTATTTTGCCGCGCGGATATTTTTACATTGCGATATCTTCTAAGATATCTGTTTAAACTGATTAGAGTAAAGGGCACAAATATTCTATATTACATTTTCCTTCTAACAAACACATTTATTTAGATATAGATTAATACCATATGGGTTAAATAAGCTTCGCAAAAAATAATTATTTTTAACCTAACAGTTTAATAGTAAAAAAAGGTTACAGTGAGTCAATCTTAAAAGATAGATATGCCTGTCGCAAACTTTTTTTTTTGAAATTTTAATGAGGAACAATTCCCTCATAGGTACATGATATTTGCGTAACTTAAACCGTTTTCGCAGCGCACGCAGCGGAAGCAAAAAGGAAATACCTTTTCCCGTTTATGTAACATTTTTCATTTATGCTCCGCTCCTATTAGCCGTAGCGTGATGTTATATAGCCTATAGCCTTCCTCGATAAATGGACTATCCAACACAAAAAGAATTTTAAAATTCCAACCAGCAGTTCCTGAGTTTACCGCGTTCAAACAAACAAACAATCAAACAAACAAACAAACTCTTCAGCTTTATAATATTAGTATAGATAGATTAATACCTTATGGGTTAAATAAGCTTCGCAAAAAATTATTCTTTTTAACCTTACATTTTAATAGTGAAAAATGGTTACAGTGAGTCAATCTTAAAAGATAGACATATGCTGTCGCGGACTTTTTTTTAGAACTTTTAAAGAGGAATAATTACTTCATACATGATTTTCTCGTAACTTAAACTTTTTTCGCAGCGCACGCAACGGAAGCTCTCAGAAAAGAATTTTCTTTTCCCGTTTTTGCAACATTTCTCAATTATGCTCCGCTCCTATTGGTAGTAGCGTGATGTTATGTAGCCTATAACCTTCCTCGATAAATGGACTATCCAACACCAAAAGAATTTTTCAAATCCAACCAGTAGTTCCAGAGTTTATCGCGTTCAAACAAACAAACAAACAAACAAACTCTTCAGCTTTATAATATTAGTATAGATATATTTTTATGTTGACAATTTGCGTGGTTTTATTTTATATAACCTGCGCCACGCAAACCTTTTCCGTCACACTTTGCTCGACATAAGAATCAAACCGACAACCTCATGTTCAACAGTCGCGCTTGCAACCAACAAGGCTACAAATAGTAATAAAAAAGAACTTTCTCAGACACAAAGACCTACTTAATAGTGTGTTAGTATTACCTCTTCACTATAAAGTTTATTGGCAAACTACGTTATTGCTTCAAGCAAAATGAGAAATAAAAACAGCAATAAGTTTTGATAAGGTTATACTTGGAAATATTCAAGTATCTGCGATAAAGAAAACAAGTGTATTCTCGAAGTTATTAATATTGCTTAACAAACACATCATGTTTGTGCTCGTCTAGATAACGTTGCAGACGCACTTCACTTGAGTTTCAAGTAATAGCTGTGTAATACTCGAAGATATTTTAGAGGCCAAACTATGCCATTTATAATAAAAAAACTACAACACGTCTGTAATCCCTGTGTGGGTCATACTCAGAAAAAGTGTACATTTTGAATTTGTAACTAAACTGATAGGTAACGATACTGAGAATCTCCGTCACGAAACTGATGTCATAAGGTATGGTGCACATGGATTGGGCGAATAAAACACCTGATTATATTTGGCTTATCAGTCTTATTTAGATTAATAAAAATAAAAGTATCATAAACATTGGTAATTATTTAATTAAATTCCATTAAAAAACCTGCCGGCAACTATACCTGTGTATTAATACACAGGTATATAGATATGCACTTTTAGTTTTTGTGAACTAAGCTTAACAATTTCTCAGTTTCGTAACGTAACGCAATTTTACGCAATATAACGAAAATGATAATAAAATCTGAGAAATTATAACCTCTAAAAATGTTTTTACGTAAACCACGGTTTTACCACGCAAGCACTGAGTGTATTCTTTTAGATAATACAAAAGATATGAAGAAAACATGGTAAGTAAACAAAAAACATTAAACTTACCAAAATAATAGTCGTTTATCACCCTGAGGTATTTTTTGTAAATTTTCACTTGCTAAACGTCTTGACTTCACGACTGCGGCGAAAACTAGATGGCTGCCGTGACAGTGATTTTGACGTAAGTAATAACGTTGCCAGATTAGAAAAAAACTATCTAAACCACCTTAAGTCATTGCGTTTCAAATTTTATCACGCGTTACTAACCCTGAGTAACGAAACTTCATAATTTTGGGACAACATTTGTTTAATTAAAATAAATCCTTCTGTATATGATTTACGGATAAAATTGGTCTTATTTAGTTACTTGATACATCAAGAATAATATAACCACAGTCAATGGTAAAAAAAGCGATGAAAATTCGTAACAATTCATCTCTGAAAATGTGTAATCGTCATTGGGACACCAAAAAAATGTATGGCGATATTTTTATCAATGTTTTGACAGTCAAAAAATGTAATCTTATATTGTAAATTTAATTGAAAATACCAGAGAAATCATCGTAGAATTAGACTAATATAACAAAAAGGGGGGATAAAAGAAAATATATCATAATACTAAATATTTACGTAAATATGAAGTTGCGGGACAAGAAAAGACACCAAATGTACACTTTTTCTGAGTATGACCCGTGTATCTAATATAGCATATTAAATAATATAGCAGATCCCATATCGAAAAAAAATTGCTAGTTATGCTTAAACTGCATGTAATAGGGCGCCAGCCTATTGCCATCACCCTGGTATGGATCCAGACTCCGCGGCTTCTACTTAGTAATTCCTGATAGAAAAACCCAATAACTTTTCCCGACCCAGGAATCGAACCTAGTTACCTACATGTCTATCTAACCCTTCGGGGATGGGGTCTACCTTTTTTAGCAGATTTTTTTATACCCGAATTTTGTTTTGCATAACATGGCAGAAACTTCATTTCGCAGAAAATCATTTGGCATACACTCATCCTAATCCTAACTAATATTATAAATGCGAAAGTAACTCTGTCTGTCTGTCTGTCTGTCTTCCTGTCTGTCTGTCTGTCTTTGCTTCACACCTAAACTACTGAACCGATTTGTGTGAAAGGTACAGACATAGTTTGGAACTTGAGAAAGGACATAGGATAGTATTTTTTTTTTCTTTTCGCGAGATAGGGAACTATGTGGGTAAAACCAAAATTCTGCCGGAAGTCACTATTCCACGCGAACGAAGTCGCGGGCAAAAGCTAGTTTACCATAAATTCAAAACGCATAATTTTGTAAGTCAGAATCATCTTCGAGCATAAACTTCATTTCCAGAACCATCATTTCGCCGAAAATTCATAATCAGAATCGTCTTTTGGCACGCATTTCATTTCATACATATGTGTAACATGCAATAATAATTATTATTATTATTATTAATTATTATTATCAGCTCACCCCGGCTAAAATTTCTAGCTGAGAACATTTAATGTTGGTATGGCAAGAATAATAATAATTATTATTATTATTATTAACTAGCTTTTGCCAGCGGCTTCGCCCGCGTGAAAATGACGATTTTCCATACAAACTTTCATCCCCTATTAAATCCCTTAGGGGTTGAATTTCGAAAAATCCTTCTTAATTCCTTGTCTACATCATAAAGGGAACCTCTGTGCAAAATTTCAGCTTTCTAGGTCCAAGGGTTTGGGCTGGGCGTTGATGAGTCAGTCAGTCAGTCAGATAATAATAATGACGTCACTCATACATGCAACGCATGTACTCCATGACGCGCACTCGCTTCGCTCGCATATTAAATAACACTAATATCTTCTGTCCCCGAAGTGCCGGGCCTCCGCCGGCCTCCTTCGTCGGCCTACGGCCCGGTGCCCATGCCGCCCATAAAGGATACTTTCGCGAGACGGTCGTTATCTATATATATAAAAGGATAACTGACTGGGTGACATATCAACGTACAGCCGAAACTACTGGGGCTAGGAATGTGAAATTTTGCACACGGCTTCCTATTATAATGTAGGGGAGCACTAAGAAGGGGTTTTTGGAAATTTAACCTTTAAGGGGGTGAAAAGGGGGATGAAAGTTTGTATGGAAAATCTTATTACTTGTGTTTAGGAATGTGAAATTTTGCACACGGCTTTCTATTATAATGTAGGGGAGCACTAAGAAGGGGTTTTTTGGAAATTTAACCTTTAAGGGGGTGAAAAGGGGGATGAAAGTTTGTATGGAAAATCTTATTACTTGTGTTTAGGAATGTGAAATTTTGCACACGGCTTCCTATTATAATGTAGGGGAGCACTAAGAAGGGGTTTTTGGAAATTTAACCTTTAAGGGGGTGAAAAGGGGGATGCAAGTTTGTATGGAAAATCTTATTACTTGTGTTTAGGAATGTGAAATTTTGCACACGGCTTCCTATTATAATGTAGGGGAGCACTAAGAATGGGTTTTTGGAAATTTAACCTCTAAGGGGGTGAAAAGGGGGATGAAAGTTTGTATGGAAAATCATATTACTTGTGTTTAGGAATGTGAAATTTTGCACACGGCTTCCTATTATAATGTAGGGGAGCACTACGAAGAGGTTTTTTTTGGAAATTTAACCTTTAAGGGGGTGAAAACGGGGGATGAAAGTTTGTATGGAAAATCTTATTACTTGTGTTTAGGAATGTAAAATTTTGCACACGGCTTCCTATTATAATGTAGGGGAGCACTAAGAAGGGGTTTTTGGAAATTTAACCTTTAAGGGGGGTGAAAAGGGGGATGAAAGTTTGTATGAAAAATCTTATTACTTGTGTTTAGGAATGAAAAACTTAATTGTTTTGTTATAGCCACTAACCCGCATATTTCTGGATACATACTGTTTCCTATTTTTAGATGTTCACGTAGCCAATTCTTCCATACAAAAACTGTCAGATGTCAATAAAAAATATCTATCGATTGAAAAATCAGCCTTCGAATTTTTTAGACTAAAGTACGAATCCCACGCGGACGAAATCGCGGGCAAAGTGCTTGTACCTTATAAAAATCTACCAAATAAAATTCTGCCATCTTAAAAGTATGCCTTAATTGTATTAAACATTCTGCGAAATGAGTATTCTATTAAATAATTGTTCTGCCATAAACACATTCGTTCAAAGAAGAATATGCCAAATAAATTTCGGAGCATCAAGTTTCTGCCAGATAGATGGTACCCTCGGGGATGTTCTGCTATGTGAAACTGTAATAAAAATTGACAGAGTCAAAGACAAAGAGACAGACAAACTCGTTCTATTTCAAACTTCACTCAATTCAAAAATGAATCCGTGGAACACATAGAACTAAAGTTTAATCTCGCTGTTTCAATATTGTACGTACGAATGAAAGAGAGAATATAGATTGTAGCAGGTGCATATCCCGGTGTAACGTGCGACTAGTGCGAGTCGCTCGACAGATGTGGGTTACTACGATTTTCCTGAATAGACAACGTTTTATTTCTCTTCGATAAATACGGCTTTATGTGTCAAAGAAGAAGCGTTAATGTGTGGACTTAATTGTAAAGCCAACCAATTGTGTGTGTTTGTTGTTTTATTGTGTATCATAATAAACGCAAGACCTCCTGTTTGGTCTCTCGGAACATGCAAATGAACCAATTTGGTACTGCAATATAAAAAAAATGGGATATCTTTAAAGAACTGACGCGATTAGATGATCAACATGTGTGGAAGATTGAAACAAAATGTTATGAATTAACGAAAGTTATCGATTTTCATAGTCTAACCAGATGAGAAGTTTTGCATTTACATATTTCAGCCTGTATAGTCCGTTTTTGAAATTTCCTTGAGTTTACAACTGCTTCTTCAGATCTAGTAAAGGCAATTAAATTTGAACTGATTTATGTATTTTTTATTTATTTAAGGACAACCAACACAGCATACACAAAAATACATATTGAAGTACTCATATAGTGATAGTTTATAGTGCAGCCTTAATTAAAGGCTGCCATGGCTTGCATTAAACATAGGAGTAAAAATTAAATTACAGATTGATTAGTATATAATTATATTTTATTATTTTATTTTATTATATTTGGAAAACTTACAGCTAGGTTACACAGTAGATAGGTTTATAACAACAATAGGGCCAATTACAATTATATACCGTTGATTATATCAGTTGGATATTTCCACTTACTTAAAATATTATATTTTACAGATATAGTTTAATTCACACGTTTCGACAGTAAAAACCGGGCAAGAACGAACCAAGAAACATGTTACTTTGAGTCCTAACATTATGCCAAAATTTAAATTCCCATTCATACAATTGCGACAGACGAACATGAAAATGCGACTATAAAGAGGCTCTGCTTTTCAGAGGTAGAATTTATTTAATATAAGGATAATTAGCTATACAAAAATATTTAAGTGACACTATATAATTTAAAAATAAAAACAACTTTTTTACCGAATGCATATGAAAGCATAATAAAGGTACAAAAAAAAATTGTCTGTCTTCTGTTTGTTTCGGCTAATCTGCCAAATGGCTTGTCCCTGGGCGGGTCTTTTACTGGCAGATAGCTGATGTTATTTTTTTTATAACAGCTTGACGCGGACGTAAATAAGTCACGGGCAACAGCCAGCATTAAAATAAATGCACGAATAACGATGTGTTACAGGCCATGTCTTAACAGTACACACAAGCGCATTCTAGGCCAAGTAATCATTCTCCTAGTCTCGCGGTTTACTGCTCACTTTAACCCCACTAACGTTAGTGGTGTACGGTACGTGACTACAGCCTTCTAACTCGTATGTTCCTTAAAGTTTTACTTGTCCATTTATTGTTTAGGTGCCTAGTGTTTCTTGTTAGCATTCGCCGTCGAGTTTCTAATTATATTGTTAACTGAGGAGAATGGGGAATGAAACTAGAATGATTGATGATGAAAATGGTGTTTTTAGGTAAACAAGCGTGAGTTTTATTATTGAAAATCAATAGACGGATGTCATTATGATGTTTTTATTTCATTTTAATGACAGTTCACGAGGTTTAGTGTGTCAGGGTCTCAATGGACACATAACATCATGCCTCTAATCCCCGAAAGGGTAAACAGTGGTGTAACTAAAAGTACACCTACCTACCGCCAGTTATGTTTCATCATCATCATCATCATCAGCCTATAATTGTCCCCACTGCTGGGACTCAGGCGTCCTCTCTAGGAGAGGGATGGGCTATAATCCACCACGCGGGCCTAGTGCGGATTGGTAGATGTCGCATATCTTCGAATTTTTGGTTCTAAGACATGCCGGTTTCCTCACGATGTTTTCCTTCACAGTTATGTTTAAGTCTCATGTAATAGGGGGCAAGCCTATTGCTGTAACCTGGCATAAATCCGGATTTCGTGACTGCTTCTGAGAAACATCTGATGGAAAAAACCAATCCTTTGCTTCATTTGAACAAACACTCTGAAAAACAAACTTTTCATAGAATGTGTATTTCTGTTGCCGCAATAACAATTTATTAAAGGGGGCTTCCCTACTACTCTTCGTAACTTCATAGCATAACAGTAATCCATAACGGTCAAAAGTGACGCAAAATTACTCCTTACATCCCACATCATAAGACACACATGCTAAAACACTAGACCCTACATCGCCCATCTAATTCTACCCACACACGAAAAACACGCACTAACCAATAATCGTATTCATTCCCACGATAAAGTCAGAGCGAGCAGTTTTCATAAGCAATCGTCGTCGGCCGGTCGCGTCGGACCCACAAGATTCAATTATGGCCGCGCTGACGTCGCAAGAGTAGTGTCAGAAGTTTAGCCAGTGCCCGTCCGCGCCTGCAATCGAAGGGAAATACGACCGGGGACCTCTAGAATAAGGGTGGGAGCTCTTTGAGTTATTGTTATATGGTCCAGGTGGGAAAGTTCGGAGGACTCATTCGATTTGGCAATTGTTTTTTTTTTGTTAACTTTTTTCGGATATTACGAAAGGTTAAGGTTTGATATTTGTTGATGTGCTTCTATTTAAGAGTTATATAGTAGGTACCAGAAAGTTGACGTAAAATAATACTACATTCTACGAAACCAACGATACATTCTAGGAGACAACGCCCAAATACTCAAACGTCACTCAATTCTATGTAACCCTCAAAACTCCTGCTATCTCTGTCACTCTGCGTTAAAGTAACAAAGACAGCACGAGATTTAAGTACAACTTATAATAATTGAGTGACGTTTGAGTGTTTGGGCGCTAGGGGTCTACAATGGCCACTTTAGCAGATCATAATGGGAAAATAATATTAATTGCATTATAATTCGTAAAACTGTCCCAGTTTCTCTTAAGAATGGTCTATTTTACGAATTTCACTTTTCTTACCTAATTAGACTCTAATCCAATTAATTGAATTAACATTAATCATGACACGAATGGCCATGGGAGATAAACAAAAGCAAAAAATCTGTTTACAGTACTTGGAAGACTAGTAGCTTTCAATTAGTCTCCTTTTAATTAATATAACATCGCGCCCGCAATCCCCGAAGGATTTCGCAGAGGTGTACTTAACAGGAAACCCTTAGTTCGCTAACTATGTGTTAGTCCCATGTAATACATGTTGACGACAAGGTTGGCGCAGTGGCTGACTGCTGCGCTACGTGTTGCGGGTTCGATCCCCGCACGGAATAAAAATTTGAATGGCCTACAGATAGTTGTTTCGGGTCTGGGTATGTGTGTATGTGAGTTTAAATGTCTGTAAACGCACCCACGATACAGGAGAAATTCCCGAAAAGTTTACAAAAAAAAAAGGAGGACGAGCCTTTTGCTACCAACCGGGCACAAAGTGAGACTCCATGGCTGCTACTGAGATATTCCTGATTTTCCACCAAATCACACTTTAAGCAACTTTTATCTTATTTGAATGCCTTTTTTTTTTTTGGTGAGTGGAAAATCATCGAATGACCCCCCCCCCCACTCTTGGGCAGAGCGAAGGGGAGTGTCAGACTTCTACTGACTAAAAACCGAACCCATGTTCCTTCTTTGCCCTTGCGCCGAGGCCACGTAATTTATTTTAACCGACTTCTAAAAAAGAAGGAGGTTCTCAATTAGGATGTTTGTATTTTTTTTTTTTTTATGTTTGTTCGGGCATAACTCCGTCACTTGCTAACCGATTTGAAAAATTCTTTCTTTGTTGGAAAGGGTATACTTCCGAAATGGTCCCATATTTTTTTTTTCGAAATCGGACAAGCGGTTTTTGAAAAATCAACAAAACTCCAAAAAAAAAACTACATTGTCCACATTGACCCATGAACATGTGAACCACTAAAAAGTGAAAAATAAAAACTTTTTAACAAAAAATAAAACCGACTTCAAAAAAAAACACAAAAAAGTGAAAAATAAACTTTAGAAGAAAAACCAGTCTCTGAAGTCGGTGGCAAAAAAATGAAATCAAATATTTTATTTTCTTTGGGTGGCTTACACAGCTAACAATACAAAAATGGATCGTGAGTTGATCAACGACAAGCCATTTACAAGTCTCCACAGTTCGCAAACATCTAGTACAAAAATCCGCGGCCCCGACGGGCGTCGGCCCTTGCGGGCCCCTCCTTGCTGACATCTCTTTGAGGCGCGCGTGGAACACGAACGCGCCGCCGACACGACGGCCGGACGGCGAGCTAGCCCATTACTCACCGTCCACAGGCCCGCGTCTACGGTGGCCGGAAGCCATCACGTGGCCCCCGACGCCCGGAGCGCCTTCCGCGCCTTCCGCGGCGGCTGGGACGTTGAGAGGTTCTCTCCCTCTCTCGTTCCGCCACCTCCTTCGCTAGCATCACTGCTTCGCAGAAGGAGGCGACGGCGTCCCATTCCTCCTCGCCCCGGACCATGGCTTGCACCAGGGCCGGACGCGAGAGGTCGCCGTTATTTGAATGCCTTACACTACATACAGTCTCTTTCAAAAATAAATACTTCAAGTTATATCATACATTTCAACATATCGCTATATATATTTACGTGAACCGCTGAAAGTTTTGCAATTACTGTCTATATGCAACTTGGATCCGTTTCAGGACAACCGCATCTCGTATTGCTCGCTTCGAGTTCCTTTGCACTACCTACAGGTTTATAGTATTACGTTGATTTAGGAACAAACTTATACTTGAAGGAGTATCATATTAATATCAAAAACAGTCTTGGAGCAGGCTTGTGAGAAGAGGGCTTGTGGTTTAATAAACATTAGTACGGGTCTACCTTCATGGTTAAGCTGCGCTTGCCATGGCCGGCCTGTGGATGGGAGACCGTAAAAACATACTTAGTTTTCTCCATGCCTCTGAAAGCACGCTAACCTGTTAATCCCAGCTGTCATTTGTAGATGTTTGACAGTCGTTACTATACTGGTAGTCAGTCATCATCATCATCATTTCAGCCAAAAGACGTCCACTGCTGGACATAAGCCTCCCCCAGGTGTCGCCACATTGACCGGTCCCGTGCGTCTCTCATCCAGCGGGCAGTAGTCAGTGACCCAAAAGTAATCACTGGGTTGTGGAGGTCAGATAGGCAATCGTTCCATGTTAAATACTGCTATTCAGCTTTATTCGGAAAGACTGGAAACCAACCCCAATAAAGCTGGGTAAAGCAGGTAAAATGGCTGTGACATACTGTGACGGTTCTGACAAAAATCTACAAGGGTTCCATTATTTGTTATTATTTTACGACGGACTCTAAATAGAGATTCATTCATTAACGCTGTTAAAAGTTAAATAATGAGTTTAACTAAACTATTGTGACGTCTCCTAACTTTAACCAGCATTTTTGAATAAATCCCTACATGCTAACAGTCAACGGAAACTGTATTCAGCGAATAACACAATTCAAAACATATACTAAAACAAAAAAAAAATATGACAGAACAATTTAAAAACTGTTCCGAACACTTATATAGTAGTCTATGCGAACACTGGAACACATTTTCCGTTGAAATTCACGCTTCAAAAATGTTTCAACTCAATTAATTCTTTGAACCGCAAATCGATGCAGGAATGTAGTTCAAATTGATCTGAACGGCAATCAGTAAACATGGGCCAAGAAATAAATATCCCGTGTGGGAGAATCCCGGAATCCCGGGGGAACTAATTGCAGCCCTAGCTGTATTGATGGCACACTACCTACACCCCGGGATCAATGTAAATTATCTATCCCGGATCCACAAAATGCTATTATCGTTCATCATTCTTGTTTTATTTCGTTATATTTTTGTAATGGTCTAACCATATTGGAACGGGTTTATTAAATCACACGTTTTACCAATAACCCATACATAAATACAACCCATACATATATCTATAGCCATAGGTACTAATATTCTGTCATCCAGTTATCTTTACACGCCTTTTTTGACTCCTCCTTCTCTGGGCAGAGTGGTAGGGAGTGTCAGACTTCTACTGATTAAAAACCACTCATGTTCCTTCTTAGCCCTTTGTGTCGAGGCCGCGGTAACTCTTTCAAATAACCCGCAGCCTCGGCAGACAGAAAAATAGCCTGAGATCTGAAGAAAGTAAAATAAAAACGTCAAAGTCATGAACAACAGCTAGTCAAAAATAATAATAAGTGTGAAACTCTGTGTCGGCAACTGTGAACCTCCCACATTTAACCCGTCTGCTTTAGCAAGAGTGAACAGACATTTTCTGGCCACGCTTGTTCCATCATTGATCCCATACATTGTTTTCCATCAGACTTGATTAAGGTCAAAAGCAGGCCCAAATAACAATAAAAAAAGATTGTAACATCACTGTTATCATTTTATTAACCCAATAAAATGTGAAACACGAAAACCTGTAGCACATTTAAATACCCAGAACCAATTTAAAATAATATCCAGCAACAAATAGCAATAAATATCCCTAAAAGGAAAAACCATTCGTGTCTAACAGAGGAACAAAAAATAAATGCCCTCTTTAATCATTACAAAATTGTTTCGGACGAAAATCTTACAAAGGATTACAAAACGGAATACGAAAAGGATCTTACAATTATTGTTTAAGAAAAAAAACTGGAGAGAATTATTATAGCTAACGAAGGTCTCCAATTAAAGGATTTAAACCTTGGAAGCGATCGCTACGCGGGAACAGAAGTGTAATTAAAACTTTGTTCCATAAACTATGATTAAAAACTCCTAGAGATCGTGTACGATACATTTTTATTTTTTTTGTTTGAAACTTATGACTTCCAACTTCAACGTTTTATATTGTTGGAGTGTAATGTATTATTAATGGTGAACAGGTGACGATAACTTATGTCCGTTATCTATGACTAGCTGACCCGCGCAACTTCGTCTGCGTCACATTAATATAGCTATAACCTTTCTCGATATATCGACTATCCGACATAAATTAAGCTAAATCGTAACAAACAAAAAATCTTATCTTTCCTCTTTATTAAAATAGTTTATATGGTTTAGATTAGCTTAGATTATATTAAAGTGTGAATTACTATAGGTATCTCTTACTGTTAAAAATATACTATAACACTCTGTACTTGTAAACCTAATGATGCAGTAAATATTTTGAATTTGAATCCCCCGGGCCCTACCTACATTGCGATTGCGACGCGCGAATTATTTTGCCGCGCGGATATTTTTACATTGCGATATCTTCTAAGATATTTGTTTAAACTATATAGAGTAAAGGGCACAAATATTCTATGTTAAATTTCCGTTCTAACAAACACATTTATTTAGATATAGATTAATACCATATGGGTTAAATAAGCTTCGCAAAAAATAATTCTTTTTAACCTAACATTTTAATAGTGAAAAATGGTTACAGTGAGTCAATCTTAAAAGATAGACATATGCTGTCGCGGACTTTTTTTTAGAACTTTTAAAGAGGAATAATTACTTCATACATGATTTTCTCGTAACTTAAACCGTTTTCGCAGCGCACGCAACGGAAGCTCTCAGAAAAGAATATTCTTTTCCCGTTTTTGCAACATTTCTCAATTATGCTCCGCTCCTATTGGTAGTAGCGTGATGTTATATAGCCTATAACCTTCCTCGATAAATGGACTATCCAACACAAAAAGAATTTTTCAAATCCAACCAGTAGTTCCAGAGTTTATCGCGTTCAAACAAACAAACAAACAAACAAACTCTTCAGCTTTATAATATTAGTATAGATATTATCTTCTTTCCGTTTTAAGTGGTGACAAAAGTTTCTGGTAGTAATGTAGGGTAACTAATAGTCGTAGGAATATATAAGAATGGCTGAGTGAACAACAATCTATACAAATACATTAAATAACTGTCTGTTTGTAATTAATAATAATAATATTCCACAACTATCACACAACGCCATCATAGTCCCAAGCTAAGCAGAGCTTGTGTTATGGGTACTAGACAACTGATAAACATACTTATATATTTCTAAATACATACATATTATAGATAAATTACACCCAGACACAGAACAAATGATCGTGCTCATCACACAAACATTTGTCCTGGGTGGGAAACGTTAGGGAACTGGCAACTACAGTACTTTCACAAGTTATTATGCCTTGTGATTGTGACTGTAGCGTAGGAGTGCAATGCGTCGTTTCGGGAGTTGCTGCGTCGGGCTGCGCGGCGCCGGATGTTACCGGCGGCGAGTGGTGTGGGAGCGGGGGCGCGCGGTGGCGTGGGCCGTGGCGGCGGGTGTGCGGGGCTACGGGTCGCGGGGCGGCGGTTGCACGTTGCGGCGTGCATTCGTTGTTCCGTGATTCGGGGTCTCGAGCATTCGTTGTTGCGGTTTGCGTCGCTGCGTGCTTTCGTGCTCGCAGTGTTCGTTGTTGCGGGCATTCGGTGGCGTGTGGTTCGGCGTGGTGGCTTTCGGAATGACGTATTGCACTCGTAGTTTCGTTTTTTTTTGTGAAATGTTCTTCTGACATTCAAAAGTGCCTGTAATGGCTTAATTGAAATAAAGAATTTGAGTTTGAGTTTGAGTTTGAGTTTGAATCGAACCCACGACCTCCGGCATAGCAGTTAGGGTCACTAACCACTAGACCAACAGGCCAGTCAAAATTTCATTATAACAGCAATTAACTCATAGTTATATTATAGTTAGTTAATCTCCGAAACGGCTGGACGTTTACTGGCAGATAGCTAATGTTTTATGGAGTACTTCAGGCTACTTTTAGTTCAGAAAAAAATAATATGGGATCTGTACCAAAAACATGAAAACCCTTGAAATACGATTCCGAACTTGACGATTAAAATATTATAATAAATATATTTCTTTATTATTTCTATTTTTTATATTTAATTAGAAGACCCGTTTAAGGTAAAAGTACTTACTTTGTTAAGCATCATGATCTTAATGAAATACTAATTAAGTTTACGAAATAAATCTAATGATGTTGTCAAAAAGCTCTCAATCATAAGATCCTCATAATTGCCTTTCCACGAGAAAATGTCCAAAGTTCCGATATAAGATTTATATTATACTTATTACAAAACAGTTTGTTAGAAGCAACGAGCCGTTTTAACGAGTCTATTAAATTTGTTGTTCAAACACGGTTTCTTTCATTCGATGTTTAAGAGCATAACGGCGTAATAAATTCTTGCGAGGCTTACCTTAATAAATCCGGTTCGACTCAGATTCTCTAGCCGCCATAAATTGTTAAATAAATTGTTCGAACAACACGGAACGGATCGCCTGTGGACGATATCAAGTTGTAATTTGGGGACCAATTTTAACGTCTGAGTACTTTTAAATAAGGTTTAATGAGGCTTGAATGAAAATCTCCGGGGAAAATAAAGCAAAGAAAAACTGTAAGAAGAGATGTTTCAATGCAATTTTGTCTACCTGAATGGGTTTATCCGTAATCCTTTTATGATTAGTTCTGTGGCTGAATTCACTAACACTTTTAAGTTTTCCCGGCTGGTTATTCAATTTTTTCCTGATCTTATTTCGAGTTTCCTGACTTGGTCCTGCAGTGGAGATCGAAAGCATAAATAATAACAACGCATGAATGCTATATGACCTCTTCGGTCTTTGTGTTACAGTAGGTTATCGCTTTCGAGGTCGTAATTGACTCAAAGACTTATAGAAACGGCGTTTTGCTTGTTATTTTCTATAACAATTAATATTATGTTGTTGCATACAATTTAAACAATTTTTCATTGTTTGTCGCATCATTGTAGATACGACTTTTAATATGGTATCTTTCATCATTATCTGTCTCGCCTGTTCCCAACTATGTTAGGATCTGCTACCGGTCTAACCAGATGCAGCTGGATTCCCTATATTTATATAGAGCGACTGCCTATCTTACATCCACAACGCAGTTTAGTGCTGCATCCCTTGGAAAGAAAATTAAAAGGCTTACTACTTTCTATGAGTATCCAAATGTGTAGTGTAACATGCAATGCCATTTATTTAGAGAGAAAAATTTTATTTAATAAAAATACACTAACAGGAAAAATAACAGACACAAAGTTAGAAACAAAACAATACTCGCATTAAATCAAGCATCATCCCGTTGCAACCGCGTCCGTAACTCGTTGCTATAACACAGTTTATGTGACACACACACAACCGACTACACACACATTAAGAGACAGCGCACATATTTAAACGTAGTGTCGGGTCAGTGAGGCTTAGCCCGACAGTCCGTTGACAACTTGTCGGCTAACCATTATTCATAACGACAATTTTCCCACGTGTCACCAGCAGCCTACCATAAATGATAAATACTTTTTTGTTTTAGCACACAGTCGCTTCTATAAATGGTGTAGTATTTTATGCTAAAAATAAATCGTAGTTAAAAATAAATGTGGGGTTTTTGTCGCTTGACAATGGTAAATGGTAATTTGTTGTTTAGGAAGCTGTCTGTCTGTGCATTATTCTTGTCTTTTCATACTCGTACAAATGAAATAAAGAAAAATTCCTCTTTCGTGACAGTTTAAGTCCGTTCAGAATATCCAATAAAAGAAACGGCAATTCGACAATCACAATTAAACTAAACCTATCCTATCTTAACACTTGTAACGGGATATTTACCCTGTTTACTATTTACTTCGAGTTTCCGATATTTCGGCACTGTTGCAAGCGCCATGATCAAGACTAAATCAAAAGCCCTAAGCCCTATCATTACTAAAGGAACACAGAAACAAGTTTACTGCCAAATAACATGTTGTGTACATACAAGTTGAATTCATCAACTCGTAGTACTAACACTGTTACAAACTGTAATTTAACCTAGACAGTTATACAGGAAGCGCTTTGATCAACTAAGTAGTGATGTGTCATTCAAGTTCGTTTGGTGACGAAGCAGTTAAGATTTGTTCACTAAGAAACTGTAGCTCTCACACTAACAACAACAACAAACTCCTTAGTGATAATGAACTAGGTAACTTCCAGGTCGTTTCGAAACACAATCACCAACCTTTATAATCATCTATTTGTTTTATCAAAGAAAAACTCAAAGGAAATGAAAATTGAATTTCCGTGTTTAACACTTCCATGGTAGACCCCGTCTGTTCCCTTCGAGTTATCAGTATAAATGGCTGCTATAATATCATATTATTACCCGCTCACCGTCGTCTTATTTGCAATATCAGACCTGAGGATTCAGGATATTCTGACATTATATTTTCTTAGCACGAAATTACCTATAAAATCAGTGCAACGTGAGGCCTTTAGATATTAACTAGTTGGCCTGTCGACTAAACTCCACAAGAACAATGGATTCAGAGTGGCTTTGACTCTTTGTTTTGCAACAGTTTGTCTTGAGACAAATATATTTTATATATATTTTGCAAGCTAGATACGAAGCTCAACCGACAAGTCTATATCGCAATAGATGAAAAACAAACTTCAGTAGCTGGAGCTAAATTGGAAATTGCTCCTAAAATACACATCGTCGTACATGAAGAGATCGTATGTGATGAAGCAGTGATCTTGGCTTATTCTTGCGTTGAATATACACCTGTTCTTTGAGAAATACACATCTAATAAATAAAGAGAGAAGTCCTGACTGACTGACTGACTGACTCATCAACGCCCAGCCCAAACCCTTGGACCTAGAAAGCTGAAATTTTGCACAGAGGTTCCCTTTATAATGTAGACAAGGAATAAGGAAGGATTTTTCGAAATTCAACCCCTAAGGGAGTTAAATAGGGGATGAAAGTTTGTATGGAAAATCGTCATTTTCACGCGGGCGAAGCCGCTGGCAAAAGCTAGTACATACATAAACTCATGCCCTTTTCCCATAGGGGTAGAAACCACAGAACACCACCTGCCATAATCCTTACATACTCCTTTTGCCAAGTCCACATTCATACATCTGGTCATAAAAAGGAAAAATGGAAAAAAATGAATGACGTAGTGAACAAAAATCAAAAGAGTATGGTTTGGTCGTGTAGAGAGAGGATGAGTGAAAGTCGATTAACGAAAGGTTTTAGGATTTACATGGCAGATGTGAGTGTCCTAGACAGACATACACAGACCTTATTGGTGATGTTCTTCAGAAAGGACATGTTACGCACATGTCCTTTGCACATGTACTCGCTTTGAGAAATAGTTAAATAAAAAATTATTTTGGGTTTTTTTAGGGCCGCAAATCGTATTGACGAACGCATAAAGTGCGTATATAACTGCGCTCCGTGGATTGGAACATAAATCCGACTGGCCGTCTATTGAATAAGCCACAATTCTGCATGGACACTCCCCATTATTACACACCGCAACGTTCGGTTTCGTCTATTGTGTCAGAAAATCCATACTGAATCTATTCGACAGAAATGAAGGTTTTATTCTTGTACCGCTCTACTATTATTCTGTAAGCCTAACATGTTCCAGCTTCGTGTGGGGTTGCAGTATGAGATATTCACGAAAACTTTCTGTAAAAAATCATTTATTTTCCAGCAATTAAAGTACCAGCGTAAACAACATCGATGAATGATAAATGATCTTTATTTTGCAAAAATTAGGTTTTTACAGACATTTTAACATGTCGTTATTTTAAAACAAGAAGGTGCCATGTGTTTCGTACCTAGGCGTAGAAAAAGTCGAAACAAACTCAGAGGTTTCTTTTAAGGACCAGGTATAATCTTGGTATACTCACATGAGGACTAAGCAGAATAATGTTTGAGATATGGTCTATGGAACGTTTTTCTTTTTTAGTGGAGTGCTTGCACTGACTGGCCTGTCCAGTCTACTCAACAATGATGGCAGCTGTGTCCCCGAGATTAAGAGGAGAATCGGTATGGCTACAGATGCTTAATATCATTTAGAAGAAAAGAGGAATTGGTATCAAAACCAAGATCAGACTGATACGAGCCTTGGTATTCCCTATATTCCTATATGGAGTTGAGACATGGACAATTTTGGCCCGAGAAAGGCAAAGGATTGACGCATTCGAGATGTGGTGCTGGAGGCGAATGCTGAGAATACCTTGGACTGCGAAACGCACTAATGCATCGATGCTGAACCAGCTCCATATAAAAACTTGTCCACTATATGCAGGCAACGCATCTTGTCATACTTCGGCCACACAGTGCGCAGGGGAGATGACAATTTGGAAAAAATAATTATGGTTGAGAACACCGAAGGCAAAAGATCGCGCGGTCGTTCGCCTACTAGATGGACCGACCAAATAAAGGAAAGCAGGTCGTCCCAATTCCATGAGATTGTGAGAGACGCGCTGGACAGAAACCGGTGGAGGCAGATCATCTGCTCCAGATGCAACCTACATGCTGACCACGATCCTCAGACATGAGGGACCGACCAGAGAGAGAGAGAGAGAGAGATTAACAAAACCATTTAAAAAATTCTTCTTTAAGAAATCAAAAACAGTCTATCTCTTTCCCCATCCATTAACAAACCAAAAACCCTAACTGACATCATCGAGGACAACTTACTAAAAATGTATCGTTTTATGAACGAAAAATTTCTTCCCCCTAAGCGTTGTTACTTTATTACGAAGTTTCGACATGGATCGAGATTACTTAAGAACTTTTGATACTTTCCAAAGACCTGAAATGAATTTAAAAGTTCATTCTTTATGCTCAATTATTCTTCGGTTTTATGTGATGCCAATTAATTGCTGGGACAAAGGAATTTAAATTGTCCTGATTATAATTTATAATAGGGTAATTGACTGACTAAAAACAATATGATTCTGTTTAGTCCGTCTTTTAGATTATCGAAAAATATTGGATACGTGTTTTTTGTTTTATGAAATTAATAATAAAAATTAACGAAAACAAAACGTGTCAAAGATCGTGAGTGGGCGCTGGTGACGTTACTTTCTGAAAATGTACCAAACTGTGACGTCGCGCGACGCGACTTTTCGAAGCACTGTATCGTCTTCATCTATTGATTACGTGAAAAAAGAAAAAATACGTGTCCAATATTTTTTTTAAATCTATCTGACTATCTAATTAGATTTGTTTGTCAAATACCCTATTATTTTAGAATTTTATATGATAAACTCGCACCATATTTCTTATGTGTGACTTTAACATAAACTGGAACTGGCGAAATGTGAGTCAACTATCAGGAACACCTCTGCACCGAACCCTTCGGGGATTACTGGCGTGTTGTTATCTAATGATGCATTGGATAAATTATGATTATCATTCATATTATACATGGTGGCAATAACAATACAACAATAAATTAAACTGCGCATACGTGGTGTCGATCCCAGATGGCATACAAAAATTCAATCGAATATTTCCAGTAGTTTAGTTATAGGACATTATTTTTCTATATGTTCTAGATTAATAGGCTCACACTGACAGGTAAACGACCCCCGCACCGTTGTTAGCACAAATATACGTTGCCAACTTGCTACAGTCGCTACTTTAAAAACTTTTCTAAATTCATTTCTTCAATTTTATTTTCAGATGCGAATTAGTGCAAATAATATCCTAGGTGGAACAAATATTATTCAGCTATAGTAGTAATTTGGTTATTAAAATAAAATAAAACTATTTCGAAATTAAGTTTTATTTTATAGTTTAAAATTATTCCTATGAACTGGTAGTAGTTACTAGGGTTTACATTAATGTTGTCGTAATTTTGTCGTCACCTTGTACATATGAAGGTTTACGAGTAGGTTAATGCGGCTAAAAGTACCAATTTAAATTCACTTTAAAACCGGTGCCCAAACCGCTATTCATACTTGTCTTCCTAAGCTAATTATCAAATACCAATGCAATAACTAAATCTAATTAGCGCGTATTTAATCGGAGGTATCCGCAGTGGTTGGCACAAAGACTATGAGCAAACGGTGTGATTGAACTGTTAAGTATATTCAACCTACCAACAACTCGGGTCGATTTTGGAACGAACATAATAATATTCTTATTTATACTTCAATTATTTCGGCCTGCCTAAATTCCGCTATTTTATTTTATTTTTAAAATAGCTGCCACGCATCAAACTGGTCTTAAGCTGGCATAAACACAAACAAGTTCTTTATGAGAGCAATTCTTCGTAAGTGTCAACTAATTAGCAAACTTCGGTTATATTGGAAGCTGATTTGTCTCTTCTGTACATCGTGAGCACTTGTTATTCTAATAAACTTTTATTTTCAAACAAACCGTAAATATAATGTTAGCAGACCTTGAAAGGTCTGCTAACATTATATTTACGGTTTGTTTATATTTTTGATATTCTTCGTAGTTGCTTGCCATGCACTGATGCCTGATGCTCCTTCATGTTGTTCTCATTGATACAGAAGTCAGCTGCTAATTGCCATTAGCAAGGTGGCATGCAACTACGAAGAATATCAGACAAGAATTATTTTCTTGTTTTCTACTTTTAAGACCGCGATTTTGTTAGTAGTTGGGTTACAGATTTTTGAACTTAATTTTTTTATTTGAATTTTATTTTTGTGTGTACTTAAACTATACTAAATACATATTTGTAATGTGCTCGCCAAGACCTGTCATTTGATACCAAACTTGCTATGATTATCTCAATTTAATATTTTTTTAGGTAAGTTTTTGACATTTAAATTCCGTCATAAAAAGAATTTATAAAATTTATATAGCCTATGTCACCCGGGCTATTCTTACAAATCTATTGACACTTAATTTATTAAAATCCGTTCTGTAGTTTAGGCGCTACGGTGGAACATACATACATACATAGACTGCCAAAATCATTACCCTTCCTTTTGGCTTCGCCGTAGTCGGGTAAAAAACAGAAGTTGCAACTTTGATCTGCAATATATACGTAACTAGAAAATTCTCCGGTTTAGTCCAGAACAAAAAAAAATATCGATCTGTGTGAGTACATTTTTATACCCTATGCACACAATACAGAGTAATTTCTTGTATATTATAGGTTTAGATAAAACAGATTTTTTTTGCTCATTCCTCTGTTACCGCAATGACCTTAGAGTATTCTCATACACTATTAAAAGGATGTGGAGTAGTGTGGAGTGGCTAACCATGAAAGGGTGATATGACAACAATTTATTTATGTCTAAAGATCTTTTATATATTTTTTATGACCACATATCAGATACCTTTGTTTATTTTTGTTTCAGGTAAATTTTTCATTGTTTTTGTTTAATGTTTATCCCATTTACGACCATGCATTACCCAAGTAGGTATATTTACTATCGAGCTAATTACATTTAATTAAACAGTAGTAATAAGTTTAAAAAATGGACGCCAGAAACAATACAATATTATGCCTAATTGAACTCTCTGTCATCATTACGTACTCTATGCAATTGGTCTAAATTCTCATCTGCATGTAATTGCCGAACGCTAAGTATTCGATTACCTAACCTGAATGGAAGCATCGGTTTAGTTGCTGCTATTACTGTACTAGCAAACCGTTTGGCTTATATATGTAATACTCCAATATTATGGAGTTGGAAAATCACGCCAAGAATCGATTCCTAAAGACTTAGATATTGACCAACTAAACCAACACTTCTCATCTTCGCCCTACTGTAATGGGACTATGAAGGCAGCCACAGTAAACTATCTTTCTAACCTTCCAACTCCGGATCATCCCCCATTTGTCTTTAGTCAATTCTCTGATTGTGATGTTAAGAAGAGCGTTGTTTCAATTTCGTCAAATGCAGTTGGCAGTGATTGTGTAAGTCGGAAAATGATACTCCCTGTCCTCGACGAGATCCTTCCTATTCTATGGCATATCCTAAACTACTCTATATCCTACGGTGTCTTTCCTTCGATGTGGAAAGAGGCCAAAATCACCCCCTTACCCAAAAAATCGAATCCTACTTCCTTTTCAGAATACCGTCCTATCTCCATCTTGCCTTTTCTCTCCAAAGTCCTAGAACGCCTTGTCCACAATCAGCTTAGTGCATTTCTGTGTAAGAATAGCCTGCTAAATCCGTTCCAGTCTGGATTTCGTCCTGGTCACAGCACTGCTACGGCTCTAGTTAACGTTACCGATGACATACGTTTAGGCATGGAGAAAGGAAATCTGACAGTTCTCTGCTTATTGGATTTTAGTAATGCGTTCAACACTGTCGATTTCGATATCCTGCTTGGCATACTTCGCTCACTTAACATATCTCCAACGGCGATTGACTGGTTTCGTAGTTACCTGTATGGGCGCCGGCAACGTGTATGCATAGAGGGGTCATGCTCTTCTTTGTGTTATACTTCTGCGGGTGTACCTCAGGGTGGCGTTTTATCTCCTTTACTCTTCGCAATTTTTATAAATTCTATTTCCACAAAACTTCTTTCTTCTTACCACCTTTATGCAGATGATCTGCAAATTTACCGGCAAGCTGCATCTTCAGATTTGGCTGATGCAATTGACATAATCAACAAGGACATGGTTTCAATCTGCGAGTGGAGTGAGGCTCATGGGCTACAGGTTAACCCGTTGAAGACTCAGGTCATTGTTGTTGGTAGCTCAAGGATGATCTCCAAGATAAACTGGTCGCAGCTTCCCCAGGTTGAATTTAATGGAACTGCTATTCCGATAAGTGAGAAGGTCAAGAACCTTGGGGTTTGGATCGACAAGAATCTTTCCTGGGGTCCCCAGCTACAGGACGTAAGTCGCAAAATATTCGCATCTGCCAAGTCCCTGAGACGACTGCGGAACTTTCTTCCAACTGCTACAAAAACTGCGCTGGCTCAATCTCTTTTACTTCCCGTTCTTGACTACGCTGATGTCAGTTATCTCGATCTTACTGAGGCACAGCTAGATAAACTCTTGAGCGACTTCAAAACTGTTGCATAAGATTTATATTTGGCTTGCGCAAATATGATCACATTTCTGAATTTCGTACAAAGCTCAAGTGGCTTCCTATACGTTTTCGCCGGAATTCTCATATCCTGTTTCAGCTCTACAGTATTCTGTTCAATCCTACAACCCCCGCTTATCTTAAAGAACGTTTCAAGTTCCTTCATGACACACATAATAGATATCTGAGGTCATCGGAAAACTTAAGATTAGAGATGCCGATGCATTCCACCAGTTTCTACGACAAGTCTTTCACAGTTCAAACAGTACGGTTATGGAATGCCTTGCCAGTGTCTATAAGGCGGGCTCAATCTCTGCCAATTTTTAAAAGCATGATAAAGAAACTGTATCTGTCTCCGTAGGCTTAAATTTTTGTTAGCTATTTAAATTTAGTTCTTCGCACTTGTCTATAATGTAAATATATTTAAGTGTTAGTGTAATATGTTTTATGTATGTATATGTGTATATTTATTGTATATAATTATGTAAATGGTACACCACAGGCTACCTGCAGTATTGTTTCTCCTTCTTCCATATATCCATCCAAAGGTTGTCTTTAAAAAATCGCTTTAAGCGATAAGACCGCCCATTGTGTCACCCCTTGTAAAATGTTTTACTATTGTTTTTTTGTAATTTGGTGTACATAATAAAGAGTATTCTATCTATCTATCTATCTATAATATTAGATTAACTGAGCTTTTGGGCTAATGTTGTTGCCTGGATTGTTCATTGATATCTGTAAATTCTGTGGCATTTTGTATTGTTATCTTGTACTATGTTTTATTGCTATTACTACTCGTAAATGATTGTATTTGTATTTAAGCGTACAAATTAATTACTTAGATAGCCACCAGGATTTATTATGTAGTTGCCTGTAATAGGCACCAGTGGTAGTTAACGGCTCAAATCATTTTACTCTCCCATTAGATCGATGTCCTGGTGAAGGTTGCTGGAATCCACTGGATGCGCTATGTTCAGCTGTGAACGTCTTTCGGCTGAAATGATCATAATGAATAGCAAACTATAAACTTATACCTCTTTATAATATTACTGTAGATAGCAGTTTTCATAGTGCCTATATTTGAGGGTACTTTATTCAAATCACTCAAAACCTCGGACTTGTAACCAGAAAAAGAAACATTTCAGGCAATTCACATTTAAGACATATCAAATGTTATCTGTTTTGAACAGACGAACCACCACCATTTCCAAACCCGAATCCAAATGTGTTATTCTTGACATATTTAGAAAATTAACAAATCAGCAACGAAATTACGACACCTCTGTGGGGAGGACTTAATTAACCGAGCTGCAAATAAGATAAATGAACTGTCAGAGTCGCTAATGCGCCCACTGGATAACGGACACACGGTCGCAGCGGTCGGCACACATATCGTGGATCGGGGGTACCTAGTGGTTTTAGTGACGCGTAATTAATTTTGAGCTTCAAAAATAAAGTTAAGTTGCTACAGAAAAATTGTACGTTTGTGAGCCGGGGAGTAGGTTAGAATAGACAGAATATGGAAATATTTCATGGTCATGTGGATTCATGTATGCATTTAATTAAATGTTTTTTTTTGTGTGCGAAAGTGGAAAGAGGAGCTGTAGATGTAGACCTGAAAATGGTTTGTACCACCAACCCAGGGTTTATTTATACGGTATTTTTTGAAATACATAGATACTACCAAATTATGTAGAAACGCATAATTGTGATTATAATATATCATATATGACGACGGTAGGTCAACTATTTCGGGTTCATCGTTGTCAGAGTCCAAGTTCAGCATGGCGGAGGTACGAAATAATAGTCTCATCACTGATTACAACCGCCTATTTATTTACTTCCGATAACAAATTAACAAAATCTCAAACGATCAAGCCGATGTGAATGGATTAAAGTACGGAAACGCGGTCAGTTCGATACAGCCGGGCAGAACAACCGTTCGCGCTCGTGTCTCACCAAAAAGTAACGTCCCTCAAGTCAAATGCGTCTAACGTCAACGTCAACCGACCACTCACAACTGACATTTGACATATGACAACAGCTGACAGCTGTCATCTTTCAACCGAAAACTGTCAAACCAGACCTGCCACGCTCTGTAACGACCTCACCCAAGCTCACTGCTTGACGTTTCCGACTTTAACGATGATAGATCCGAAAAACGATGATAGATGGCGTTATTCTAAATTGTCAACTCTAAATATTGTGCCTCGGTCTTGAATCTGCGACATATATATATATCGATAGCCCTAAAGGCGAGCGGCGAGTTTGGCTATACGAGTCAGCAGACTGGAATGAGATGCGGCACTTCTTTGCGTCCTTCCCTTGGCAGTCAGTTTGCTTTTCTGCGCGCGACCCCACTTGCTCAGCTGAGGCGGTTGCGGCCGTGATACGGCAGAGAATGGAATACTTTATTCCATTCTCCGACATACCGCTCGGTCACAAGGCCCGTCCATGGTTTAATGCGGACTGTGCTCGTGCTGAGGCCCGAAAACAGTCTGCATACCAAGCCTGGGTGCAAGCTCGTGACCGTAAAGTTCGAGCGCGTCGGGTTCGCGCGAAGAAAAGAGCTTTCAATTCTGCCGCAAAGTCCTGTAAGCGGGTGATCCGAAAGGCGCGTTTCGACCACGTCAGTCGCATAGGGGCCAAACTGGCGTCCTACCCTTCTGGCAGTAAACAGTTTTGGTCCCTATCAAAATCGGTCGAATCTAACTTCTGCCGGTCCTCACTACCCCCCCTGCAAAAACCGGATGGGTCGCTGGCTCACTCCGCTACCGAGAAGGCAAATTTATTTGCATCTCTGTTTGCGAGCAATTCGCGTCTAGATACTGGGTCTAAACAGCCACCAACGATTCCTCGCTGTGATTCTTCGATGCCGGAGATCACAATACACATGAAAGAGGTTCGTAAAGTACTTCAGTGCCTGGACGTGAATAAAGCTAGTGGTCCGGACGGTATACCAGCAAGGGTCTTAAAGAACTGTGCGCCTGAGTTGTCTCCTGTGTTGACACGCTTGTACCGCCTCTCTCTCAAAACCAGAACGGTGCCGAACTCCTGGAAGGTTGCTAATGTACAACCAGTGCCCAAGAAGGGTAGTCGTGCCGACCCCTGTAATTATCGACCAATCGCCATCACCTCCATACTGTGTAAAGTAATGGAAAGGGTACTCAACGGTAAGCTGCTGGCGTACCTTGAAGCGAACGACCTACTCAGCGACCGTCAGTATGGTTTTCGCCGGGGACGGTCAACTGGGGATCTTCTGGTGTTAGCTACGCACTGCTGGGGCGAGGCCATCGAGAAACACGGCGAGGCCCTTGCCGTGTCGCTGGACATCTCGAAGGCTTTCGACAGGGTTTGGCACGCAAGTTTGTTGAGCAAACTTCCGGCATACGGCGTTCCCGCTGACTTTTGCTGCTGGATATCTGACTTCCTGAGTGAACGGTCGATCCGAGTGGTCATTGATGGCTGCTCCTCTGACCTTATGGCTATCGATGCCGGAGTTCCTCAGGGGTCTGTTCTCTCCGCGACACTTTTCCTGCTGCACATCAATGACCTCCTTGTTCCTGGTATTGTTGGGTACGCAGATGACAGCACTGTCATGGAGAGTTATACATCCAGCGCAAAAGCCAGTGGTGATGAAGTACGTTCATTAAGAGAGGCCATGGTAGAGCGAACGAATTCAGCCTAAAGACTTGTCTCCGAGTGGGGTGACGAGAATCTGGTAGATTTCAACGCCACCAAAACGCAAGTGTGTCTGTTCACCGCCAAAAGGAGTCCGTTTAATCTGGCCCCTACTTTCCGGAGTGCGTCTGTACAAGTTACCGACAGTCTCGAGCTTCTTGGCACGAAGTTGAGCGCGAATCTGAACTTCGGCGCCTACATCGAGTCGAAAGCTCAAACTGCGGCGAAAAAGCTGGGCATCCTAAACAAGGTTAAGCGGTACTTCAAGCCTGGACAGCTTTCAGTATTATATAAAGCTCAAGTCCGGTCTGGCATGGAGTATTGCTGTCACCTTTGGGATGGCTCAGCCAAATACCAGCTTGCCACACTTGACTCTGTAGAGCGCAGAGCCAGGAGGCTAATTGGTGACGAAAAGCTGGTTAACAAGCTTCATAGCCTGGCCCACCGTCGCAAAGTCGCATGTCTGTCGGTCTTCTACAGGCTGTACTTCGGGGAGTGTGCGCAAGAGCGCCACGAGCTGATCCCACCATCTCCCTTCTTCCATCGGGAGACTAGACGTACTGCAGGGTACCACCGATACCTAGTCGACATTCCACACATTCGAACGAAGCGCTTTGCTGGGTCCTTTATTATGCGCACAGCCAAGGAGTGGAATTCCCTGCCTGCGTCGGTTTTTCCGAGTTCATATAACCCTAATCTGTTTAAGTCGCGAGTAAACAGGCTTCTACTGGGTAAGCTCGTTCCATCGTCGACATCATCTATGCCCTTAGGGCAAGATTGAAGTCAAGAGCAAGCCCATTTATAATAATAAAAAAAAAAAACATTATCAACATCAGCCTACAGCAGTCACTGCTGAGTAGCATAGGCATAGGCTTCTCCAATTGCACGCCACTTAGTAATAAAATGTGTTTAACACTATTAAAAAACCGGCCAAGTGCGAGTCGGACTCGCGCACCGAGGGTTCCGTAAAAAAAAAATATTTTGTGATTTAACTAAAAATTTATGGTTTTCGTAATTTTTCCTTCATCTATGCTATAAGACGTTGCTTCGTACCAAATTTCAAGATTCTGAGTTCACGGGAAGCACCCTGTAGGTTTTGATTCCCTTGCAAGTGTCGAAAATTTGCGGCATAAACGGCTGTATCTTTTGATTGCGTTGGCTTAGAAGTTTGATTTTTTCACAGCTTCAAGGGACAGTAGACCTGAGTAATTGATATAAATTTCAGCTTCATACCTCCACGCGTTCCTGAGAAAAAGGGTCTTGACAGACGGACGGACGGACGGACAGACGGACAACAAAGTGATCCTATAAGGGTTCCGTTTTTTTCCTTTTGAGGTACGGAACCCTAAAAATAACAAGTGTAAAAAAGCTCTTTGATAAAAATGCTTCCGCTTGTAAAACTTTTACACTACAGTTCCAAAATCGAAACAACGATGAATATACATATTTTTGATGGAAAGCGATTCGAAATACGATTCCTATTTTTTTTGCAGTCCCTACCTGTCGATTGCAAAGTGCAAACGAATCAAATTCGCAGCATAGCTCATAGCGTGCAATAAAAGCGTCAAAAAAAGGTCTATGACGCAAGAGTTTTTTGTTTGCAATGTAAAAGACGTGTTCAGGACTATTTCATTAAATGATGGAAAACACGTTTGGTGTTCACTGTCGACCTACTGGGAATATACTTTTTTTTAAATTCCATTTTAGTCAACCTTTGTCTTTTTTTTATTTCTAGTGCGATTGGAAGAACTGTTAGTCCGTGGCAAAAGCACTGATGGACATGCTTGATGAAATTACAGCTGCCTATTGAACTATGAAACTGATAAGATAATTTCAACCGATACGGAGTTTAAAGATATTGATGGCGAACGGAAAGGCCGGTTTAGTGGTATCGACTGGCTTTTCAGGCCGTTATCACTTTTGAGGTATCCATCCCTGGATTGAAATATACAATCAAACCTTTCAAGTGAAAAATATTTATGATTATCAATTGGAAACAATCGGAACGTCGTTACTGGATTGAATTTCAAGTTCAATCGTTGTGATCGAGTTTACGGTGCTCGAACATTCATATTTTTATGTTTACGATCAACACCCATATTTATAGTGCCCACTCAAGTCCATTTTGACCTTGCGTCGACTGTTGTTGTCATGGCAACTCAGGGAGACATCATTTAGCGGATCTAAGAGTAAGATACTTCTTCAGTATATGTACGTTGCCTCCTACATCAGCCATCCTTGTCAAACCCATAGTTGCATTCTGCTTTAATCAATGCCAAAGATGTCATATGTAACTGTTATCAATGTACAAGATGTCTATTATGTCATTCTGTATGGAAAAGCGGGCGTTTATGTCAAATTATAAACAAACTGTAGTTCAATATGTCTGTAGAATTTGGAATGTAGGCGTGTCAAGTCCGACTCAAGTTCAGTCCACGAATAAAGATACTAATGTGAGTAGTAAAGTTTTCTGTTTGACAGACATGTGTGTATTACGTGTGTGGGTCACGTCATGTGATGATGACGAATGCTAAGCTATCTCATTGGTCAGAAACGTTATTGCAGCGCGTTTCACTCCGAGTTAACATCATTCATTTTTCACACCGAAGGCATATGTCGATGAAACGTTCGGAACATACCGCGAAATATTTCGTGAAAAGATTTATTGACCTATTAATTGCAGTAAATGCTGTAATAGTTGTGGTTTCCGTTAAAGTATTTTTAACGAACTTTATAGATTTTAAAGTATATTTCTAACAAAGTGATGTGACGTGATAAATCGAGCGTCTAGATACTTGATTAAGTATCGCAGTATCCTTGTTTTATCCGGAATGACGGATAATATTAATACTGTGGATACACTTTCATACCTACTTGTTTTAAATTGACCTAGATAAGCTTTCTACTTTTTAACTCCTGTCATGTTAACTAGTAGTTCAATTTTAATTGTACTAGGTAGTTACATAATAAATGTTATGTGATTTCAATATTTAATGTTTATTTCGCGAATATCTTCATCAATTATTTCATAATTAAATCAGGACTGTTAATTTCAATTTAACTATAATACGTTTTCGTGATACCAAGAAGTCTACAACCCAATTTATAACAAGTATCCCTATACCGATACATTGACTATTGAAAAACTATGTCTATGACCTACGAGACAGATATTTATCCTTCGTTTTCCTTCCCTTCCACGTCGAACTGAGGTGTATGTACTTAGTAAGTAAGATCTATGTTATAAGATATATTGTATTAGCATAAGATGACCAGTAATAAATGGTAACCGATCGGCTCCAGTCGTTTCAATAATAACACTAGTTCCCTACATGGCGACCCTGCCATTTGGGGCGCGTGACGCGTTAGTACTATAGTGTTACGGCTCCAAACAGACAAACAAAATGTGAAGTTAAATTACGGTGCAATAATATTTCAATACAAGTATATAAAATCCGAGCAAACCTGTTGACACAATAATAAATTATGTGTCGATCAAACGTGGAAAAGGAGACGGTTTTCTTAAACCAGAATGCTGCAGGATCAAACAATGGTCATATCGAAGAGATGAAGACGCACATGTCGAATATTAGCATTGTGCTGCTAGTAATTTGTATACTTTTGGGTCTCGGCGCTATTTATTTTGTGTACAAACAGTACAAGAAGTGCCACCATTCATGGATCACAGACCAAATAGTACAGCATAACTTCCGGCGATCAATCAACCGTACCAGAGGTAGCAGAGGAGAGGATCGAGAGGTCCATGTCCCGATGAAATAGGAGGCAACAGCACAAGAAAAACAAGTGGTAATTTTGTGAGTGATTTGTGCGATTTCAACATACAAAAGTGCATAATGTGTGATAGTGGTATTATACTCGTTGAGTGGATTCTAAGAATTATGGATTTTAAAGTTTAATGACTATAAAGTTTATTTTTTAAGTACTACCTAGGAAAAAGGTGAAATTTTATCTCACCTTCTGAATTTTGTTTACTAATGTAGTTAAGTCGTGTACGTGTATCAAGTTACGAGTGTATCCCCTACTACCGTAACTCACCGTGAGAATGTGGTATGTATATTGAATATTAATTAATTGATTGCGAGGGAATGGAAGATGAATTATTTAAATGTTTAGATGAACTTACATTAATAAGAAAATATTTAGTTAAGAAAGGAAAATCTCGTTTCAAGGGTAATGTTATAAAAAATAAATTATCAGAGACAGACATAATCTTTGATAAAAGTACATCATTAATTAAAATATTGAGTACTAAGGAAGGAATTAAATCGGAAGCTTTAGCACGATTAACTCTTGTAAGGGATGAAATAAAAACATGCTACTTAAAAATTCAACAGTTATGTACTGAAGATAGTAGTAGTGAAAGTGATTTTTGTGACACGAGCTCAAATACAGAAATAATCATGGAATTCGATTTAAAAACTGCGTGTAATTTGATTCCTGTAATGAACAATAAGGAAAATAACATCAAGAGTATCATTGACTCTGTTGAAATGTATTCAGATATGCTGTCCGAAGCAGGGAAGAAATTACTTATAACATTTGTTGTAAAGAGTAGACTGTCAGAGAATGCTAAGTTACGAATGTCCAATAGTTACACATCTACAAACGATCTTGTTAGAGACTTACGTTCCACACTGTTACCTAAAAAGTCATTTACTGCCATACAATCGCGATTACAAAATACAACACAAGGTTGGCGCACTATCGACCAATACGGTACCGAAATAGAAAAACTTTTCACCAATTTAACAATATCGCAAGCCGATGGTAATTCTCAGAATTATGTAGTTTTAAAGCCAATTAACGAAAAACTAGCGATTAAACGGTTCGCAGATGGGTTAAGTGATTCCCGGCTCAGTACAATTATTGCAGCACGTAACTATGACACGTTGAAGGATGCAATCCAGGCGGCGAAGGACGAGGAGTTGACTACGGCATCAACTTCGGGAGCAGAAAATGTCATGCATTTTTCACGTCGTGGTAGAGGTGAGTCGCATGCTTATGATAATTCTCGTCGAGGGAATTCCTATAGTCGTCGAGCACGTGGACAACGTGGATATTATCACCAGAACTCAAATAATCAGCGAGGATATTATCACCAAAACTCAAATAATGTCCGGAGAACTTTTGATCAATCACGTGGAAGATCATTTTATCGCTCTCGTGGTGAACCTCGAAGCTCATTCAACTCAAATCGAGGACGAAGCAACCAAGTGCCTCACGAGAACCGATCGAGATACGAAACTCATGGTAGTGGTAATCATCGTCGCGTGTTTTATACGGAACAATCTAACAATAATAATAGTAACAATAACAACGAATCCGTAAATTCTAAATCAGAAGAAATGCAGTTTTTTCGATCATAAACAAAATATTTTGATGTTAGCAGGCAAAGCAAAATTTTTAACATTATACTTTGGCAATAGAAAATACTTTTGGTTGGTAGATACAGGAGCGTCCATTTCCATAATAAAGAGAGTCGCGTTACCGAATAACATGACTATAATTAGAGATGATACTATTATAAATGGTATTGGTGGTCAAACAAAAACAAACGGATTTATTAATCTTAGCCTGACTCATCGTGATGAGCAACAACATGTTGACTTTCATGTCAAGCTGCATGTTTTCGATAACATTTCCTTAAAAGCAGATGGAATTTTAGGTTTAGATTTTCTATGTCATTACACATCCAATATCAACTTGGAGACTAATATCATTACCTTGTCTAAATATGGAATGGAATATTCTTTAGTGTTAAGTGACACGATAGATTATTCAAACGAAGTGTTACACATTCCTGCCAGAAGTGAATCATTTCATTATTTACTATTAAATAACAACACTGATGAAGATTGTGTTATCCATAGCAAGCAATTAACGGAAAATGTGTTTCTTGCGGGCTGTATAGGAAAAATTTAAAATAACAGATTACCTGTAAAAATATTAAATACCAATGAGCATGACGTTACATTGCCAATGTTTCAGCCAGAGATTTATTCGATGCAAGATTATGATCTATGCGATTTTAAATTACAAAATAACAATTTAAAGAGGGCAAAAATGTTATTAGACATTTTAAAATTAAATAATCTTAACGTAGAAGAACGACAATCAATACAAGGAATATGTGCTAAGTATTCTGACGTGTTCTTTTTACCAGGTGACAAATTAACAACTACAAACGTTTATAAACAGTCAATAACTTTAAAACAAAATACTAGTCCTGTTTATGTTAAACAGTATCGACTGCCTCATTCCTTAAATAATGAAGTCAATAAACAAATACAAAACATGATTGACAACGACATAATAGAGGAAGCAAGGAGTGAGTGGTCAAGCCCTATTTTATTGGTCCCAAAGAAAAGTCCAAATGACAAAAAATGGCGGTTAGTGGTCGATTATCGTAGACTTAATGACTGTATTGTAGATGACAAGTTTCCTTTACCAAACATTACCGAAATTTTGGATTCTCTGTCTGGATCAGTCTATTTCTCACATTTAGACTTAAATCAGGGTTATTACCAAGTAGCTTTGGATGAAAACAGTAGAGAGTATACTGCGTTTACTACAAACACTGGACAATACCAAATGAAAAGGTTACCGATGGGACTCAAGACAAGTCCAAGTGCTTTTAGCAGAGTAATGTCAGTAGCCATGTCCGGATTAACATTTGACAGATGTTTTATTTATTTAGACGATCTAGTAGTTTTTGGAAGAAACTTAGATATCCATAACAAGAACTTAGTTAACGTTTTAGAAAGACTGAGAAAACATAATTTGAAATTAAATCCAGAAAAATGTAATTTTTTGCAAAAGAAAATTCTTTATTTAGGCCATCTAGTAACACAAAATGGAGTTTTACCAGATCCAGCAAAAATAGAGATATTACAAAAATATCCCACACCAACTAATACAGATGAAGTAAAAAGATTTGTGGCGTTTTGTAACTATTACAGAAAATTTATTAAAAATTTTGCAGAAATTACCTATCCATTAAATAAATTAACCAGAAAATATGAACGATTTAACTGGGATATAGAATGTCAAAATGCATTCGACACGTTAAAACATGCTTTAACAACTCCACCAGTATTAGAATTTCCCGATTTCACTGAAGAAAATGAATTTGTTTTACAAACTGACGCATCCGGTACAGCTATTGGAGCAGTTTTGTGCAATAAAAATATGAAACCAGTAGCTTATGCTAGTAGACCGCTCAATAAAGCTGAACTCAACTATCCAACTATACAAAAAGAGCTATTAGCCATTGTGTGGGCAGTGAAGTACTTCAGGCCTTACATTTACGGAAAAACATTCACAATTATGACCGACCACAGACCATTAATATATCTATTCTCAATGAAAGATCCATCAAGTAGGCTAACTAAGTTTAGACTAGCGCTGGAAGAATACGATTATAAGATATTGTATATAAAAGGGAAAGAAAATAGTGTTGCAGACGCGTTGTCTAGAATAATAATAACATCAGATAACTTAAAACAAATGAATGAAGAAATTATGTTAGTGATGACTAGAGCGCAAAAACGGCGTTTAGAATTAGACAAACAAGTACATGACACACCTGTTCTCAGTAGACCCGACGACACGTGGCCTGATCAACCACCAGTAGTCGAGGTACTAAGAGTACCAAGTGACTCCGTAGAAATGACTTTTATAGAAAATGATGAACTAACTAAATTAAGAAGACAAAACAACGTAGACGTAGAGAATGAATGTTTCATTTACAGTCGTCATAGAAAAACGTTATTTATTAATCTTAACTTTAGGGCACAATTTACGCGAGACGAATTTGTGACTAAGTTAGGAGAATTTTGTAAGAATATAAACATTAATGAACTATGCATAATCAAGAATAAAGAATATGAAAGTTTTATCAAAGATTTATTAAAAGAAATTAATGACTATAAGGATTGGACCGGTCCACGGATATATGTATTTAGAGGAGTTAAGAGAATTGATGATGAGGAAGAAAAGAACTATATTTTACATGATTTTCATCTACTACCCACCGCAGGTCATGCAGGTATACGTGGATGACGAACAACATAAAGAGGAAATTTTACTGGCCAGGCATCGACAAAGATATAAAAGAATTTGTGAGTAAATGCACAAAGTGTCAGAAAATGAAGCATTGTAGGTATGTCAAGGCGCCCATGGAGATAACTACAACAGCTTCACATTCTTTCGAAAAAATATTTCTCGACATTGTAGGTCCTTTAGAAAGGGATACACACGGTAATTGTTACATTTTGACCCTCCAGTGTGAGCTTACTAAGTTTGTAGAGGCATATCCTCTGAAAAACAAAGAAACGGTAAGTGTTGCGAAAGCATTAGTTGATAATTTTATACTAAGATTTGGAGTGCCAAATGCCATTGCGACTGACCGTGGCACAGAATTCGTGTCTTCAGTAATGGATCAGGTATGTAAACTTCTGGGAATAAACAAATTGATATCTACTGCATATCACCATCAAACTATTGGTGCCCTTGAAAATACACACAAACACCTTGGTGCTTTTTTGCGAATACAATGTGATGGTAAAAAAGACACATGGAGTCAGTGGTTACCTTTTTGGTGTTATAGTTTTAATAATACTGTTCATACAGAAACAAAGTACACACCTTTCGAACTTGTATTTGGTAGAGCTAGTGTAATACCATGTAGAGTTAGTCAGTATATTGAACCATTATATAACCCGGAAAGTTATCCTTTAGATCTAAAGCATAAATTACAAGTTGCACACCAAGATGCTCGCAAAAACTTACTCAAAAGTAAACAAAACCGTAAGTTATCTTACGATAAAAATGTTAATAATGTAACATATAATAATGGACAACTAATACTAGTTAAAAATGAAACAGCCACTAAATTAGAAACTCTGTGGCAAGGACCATTCGTTATTTTAGAAGATTTAGGTGTTAATGTGAAGATTTTAAAGAGTAATAAACCTTATGTTATCCATAAAAATAGAACTAAGCCATTTAGAACATAAGCATAATCTAAGTAATCAATTAAACTTAAAAAAAAAAAAAAACATTTATTATTTTTGTTTTTTTTCTCTCGCCCCCGAGGTGAGGTGTATGTACTTAGTAAGTAAGATCTATGTTATAAGATATATTGTATTAGCATAAGATGACCAGTAATAAATGGTAACCGATCGGCTCCAGTCGTTTCAATAATAACACTAGTTCCCTACAGAACATAGAGATGAGATAATTCAAACATTTTCTTCATTAATTACGTCATAGGGAGGAGGATGTTTTAATGAACCTCTTGTCTATGTTATTAATGTTGTTGCTAAATAGAAAAGGTAAGGCTTGAACTTATTATATTACGTTAAGATATTTATTCTGGATCGTGGTGGTGTACGTGAAGAGTACCTGGAATGATTTAGCATGGGAGAAGCTTTTACCTAGCATTGGGGCATTCATGGCTAGTTAATAAAACAGGTAGACTAACATACGGACACGACTCTATAAGGGTTCAATTTGGCTACGGATCCTTAAAAAAATATTCCGTATACGACTTGTATTGTTAATATTATGTCGGCTTTCACCAACTTCCACATCGACTTTTAGACCCGAGAATCGAGCCCAGGACCTCATGCCCAGTAGCCGCGCTTGCAACCACCAGACGAGGTAGTGTTCACTCTGTGTAATTTTAGTAGAGTATTATACAGAGGCTTAGACATAAAGTTTTACAAATGGAGTTGAGATTCACGTAACCCTTAGGTAAATCCCAGCCAATAATAACTTTCACGGAAATAATACTGAATTAATGAAGGTTTAGACAATTAATACCGGAATCTGGTTTACCATGAAGGTATCCTTTTGTCGTCCTCGTGTAGGTTTAGTTAGTTTTTAATATAAATTGATGAAACTAATAATAGGACTCAAACGTTTACGGTTATAATACTCATTTGAGCAGAGGATATATACCACGATGTGGTCTGAGGGAATTGTGGCAACGTCGGCATACATATAGGGATTATTGTCTTTCATTACCAGCGGAAAATTTTGGGTTATGAATTTAATAATGTTAAATATCCTGGTTTATACTGAGGGTTTTTTTAACATAAGATATTAATTTTGCGATATGGTTCGGTTTTGAAAATAAAGTAAATATGTGCCCATTTTGTCAATTTGTCAATTTCCAATGCCGATGCCGTTCCAATTTTGCCGAGTATTCGGATAATTTTCACCTTGGACCCCATAACATACTAAAATGAGTAGTTTTTTTTACAATAAAATAATAATCTTCTCTTACTTTTCAACATAAAAATAAACCTACTAACATCAACAAAGAACAATATCAAACAAAAACGTTGAACGTTCCAACATTTCTAATGGACCATTTCTATTAACGTCCCGCGTCGCGACGCAGACGGCAGAACGCAGGATTGTTTGCGTGCAAAACTTCGTGGACGTTGCAATTGAGAGCACGACAGGTGACGAGAATGGGTGTTGTTCCCCTACTGGCCACTGTCACATTCACACGTCCTTTTTGTTCGGTTTTTTCCGCAAACTGCCAATTCCTTGGGTTCTATGGCTGTTTCATCGTGTCGTACGTGGGATAATTTGGTTGTAGAACGTTTAAAGATAGTGTTTGTGTTTTTTATTTGACAGTGGAACGGTCCAACCAGTAACACTGGGTTTCCGCAGAAAGGAGTATTTTATTTAATTGAGGTGCTTTCTGAAAATAACTCTCCGTCTAGTAAAACATTAGGTAGAAAAACTGCTTTAGCTTATTTTCGTGAATTTTGTACTTCATTTAATTTTGCATCATACATGTTTAACAAGTTGGAGTGATCTTTCGTGAAAACTTGCATAGTCGAAACTTAATTCACGTCAGGGCCTGGTAAATATGCGTTCGTACCAGATTTAACTCAAAAATTTACTTCCGGGAATTAATTTTAACGAGTGAAAACATGTAACAAAAGATATAAGCTTAGATTCTCATAATTATGTAAGTTAAAAACATATCTGAAACACTGTGTGTGTTTCAGATATGTTTTTTAGACAGTTTATATTTTTCTTCTATAAAACTACAATATTTAAGCTCATCATCTTTCACTTAGCGTTAAAACGTTATTTCGGTTAATTTCCAAGAACTTAAAGAAACTTCTTGAAAAGTTTCAGTTGAAATTCAAATCCTAAGTAAACTAATAATTTGCGTAATTAAACTTGTTACACCAAGTCGACGTAAACAAAACACGGTAGATATAGCAACGTAATACGAGTACCAGAAGCACACACTAATGAAATAATTAGAAAAGTTTTACTCCCGTAACATAAACGAGAATTGAAAACGTACCTGTATCTTCATTACTGGATTAATTAATCTACCCAAAGGCGGCCTTGAAAAACTAACAATTGTTCCGAAAAACCCGTTTCAGGCGTAATGTACGTAAGTATTTTTGAAGGGTACTTAGTTTTTCATGTGGGCACATAACATAGGATCAAAAGTTATTATTACATTGAGCAAACATTTACTTACCTGTTAAGGGTTATACCTATACATAGCTTGCCATCAAACGCAAATCGGCTTTTTAGTTACGGCACTTAGTGATATTACTTATATAAGTTGTGTTCCGTTTGTGGTTAAGGAAAATATATGATTTAAATGTTAATACAAGTGGTAGATTTATTCCCGTCGGGGCTGCGGATTATCGAAAGAGATGACGTGGCCTCGGCACAAGGGCGAAGAAGGAACACAAGAAGGAACATGGTTTTTAGTCAGTAGAAGTCTGACACTCCCCTTCGCTCTGCCCAAGGACGGGAGGGGGTAATTTGATGATTTTCCAAAAAAAAAGTGGTAGATTTATTTGTTCTATTTTGCTTGAGATGGTGGAAAAGTTTCAAATTTGGCCCAAAAATAATTTCGTTTTCAGTTTCGAACAACATAATTTTCAAAATATTTACCATATTTGCTGTGTTGGTTTTGAGTTCCCGGTATTTCGGCGCTTATCCGTATTCATGGTGCTTGTAGCAACGTCGAAATATCGGGAACTCAAAAATAACAGTAAACATGGTAGGTAAATTTTCCGTTATCAGATACAAATCAAAGTTCTGAAATGATAAAAATCAGCTGGTTCACGTGCTTATTTCCATAACAAATTCAATAACATAAACATACAATTCACAAGAAACCCGTCTCAAGTGCTACAAAATACGAAAGCTGGTAAAGTTCTGGGTTCGATCCCTCATTCGGACAAAGTGATAATGTGATTTTCCTGTTGGAAAATTCTCAATTGACCTGGGCCTCGGCCGGTGTCCGATAAATGGCGATAGGCTCACCCTTTATCACATCGGACATTAATACTGTCACTGGTGAACCCTAACCCTTTTGTCGGCTAGAGATGCGACTGTGTATTTTAAAAAGTTTGCGAGAAACCTTGTTTGTGTCAGTGAGTGTCCATTTTAATATTTTGTTGATATTTTTTGGACTGCTTCGTTGGTCTAGTGGTCACCCCACTAGACCAACGACTTAGTACCAGTTCAAGAGGCTCGCTCTGCATAGGTCGTCTTGGCGCTCTACTATTTACAAAAATATAAAATCTTTTGAAAAACAGTTAGTCGAAAAACTGAACGAAAAGCGCCAAATACGTAAAGAGAGACCTAAGCCCTCCTACAACTACACCTACAACTCTGCCGGTCAACTCTACTGCTTTAACTGTGACCGGGTGTTTAAAACCAAATTCGGTCTGGCCAGCCACGTATGGGCACACGCTAGGAAATAGCTTGTAAGGGTCGCCGTTACCGAAATCGGTAAGGAGGACTATTTAAATATAATACCAGTTCAATCTACCTCATTAAATTGTGATAAATCTAAAACAAGAACACGCCACGTCATTCCAAAATCAAGCTTAAATTCAAGAATTAATAATTCTCATACTCAATTATATTCCCCAGTACTCTCGGTATGAAAACTTCTGTTTACTCACGTTAAATACATTCGAATATGTTTCTCGCGTACCGTTTATTTGAATTTTCCTTTGAAATTTACTTTCTGGGTTGTATCAGCGCTCGCAGCTTCACCTCAGCCTTATCGTTTTACGTAAAGCCACCATACCTAGAGCCAGTAATGGCATTATAGTTTACATAATCGTCTTACAGTGCCATAGTGGTGATATCTAAACCGAATCTTGAACATTTGAGCTCCTAATGAAAATGAAGATTCGTAATTGCAGTCTCTGGGAGCGGTTGGGAGGAATTAACTGAAATGCGGAAACTTAAATGTTTAGGCAGGTTAGTTCGGCTTAGAAGTAAATAGTAATTAGATATTTTAACTCAAGGTGTCTCCCACTGAGGGACGGTTTTTGTCATAGCAACGAAAATAATAAAGGCTGATTAATTTAATTAAGGGTTAAGGGTTGACGATATCGTCAAAGTCGCCGGAAACACGTGGATGAGTTACGCACAGAACCGGGAAGTGTGGCAGAAAAAAGGGGAGGCCTATACTCAGCAGTGGGTGATTCCGGGCTGATATGATGATGATGATGATGAATTTAATTATACGACAACGTGATCGTTGGCATAATAAAGAAGAGTGTTACATAACATACAATAACATAACACCACGCTTGCAGTAATCTCCGAAGGGTTAGGCAGATGTGTATTTAATACTCCATTCTCATTTTGGCACTTACGTCATAGTTCCAAGTAATAGGGCTAACCTATTGCCATCCGCCGGGCACAAATCCAGACTCCATAGAATATAGATGCTACTGAAAATTTTCTGATCGAAAAACACTTTACCCGACTTGGTATCAAAGAAGACTATTACTATTGGCTTAATCATTCACGATTTAGGTAAATTGGATCACTTTAGCAAAGCTGCTGGATTTCAATACTTATCACTAAACACATTTAAATATCTGACACTAATTTATAGTTTAGCCATTACTGTACCACAATGCAGGCATTAAACTAATCACGTATATGATATATACCTGTGCAATGTAAGTACATGCCGATATAATTTATTTTAATCCTGTAATCACCAATCAATTTCGAATGGCGTATAAATTACCTACGTTAGCGCGAACTGTTTACAAATCTGACCACAACCAAATGCTACATAATGTATTTAATGGTAGTTCCTGGTACGTGGTACCTATGCCTTAAATATGTATATAAGGTCCCATTGAAATAGGTGGACAAAATTTCAGAAATCATTCAGACCTAAAAAATAAGGACTATGGTAAAAAAATAATAAGAAAAACGCATTTAAGTACCTACCTATAAAGGATGAGTTTGCTTTAATGCCGGCTTTGAGTAAAAATAAAAAAAAACACTTTATTTAATGTTTTCTTTTGTTTAGATATCTTTGGTTAGACCTACTGAACGCTGTGTTAAAATTTGTCCACCTATTTAAATGGGAACTTTTAAATAAAATACATACATAATAAGATATTTATTGTACCTAATGTTCCCACTGCTGGGACACAGGTGTGGATTGGTGGACGTCACATGTTTTAGAGTTTGTCATCATAAGACATACTGGTTCCCTCACGGTGTTTTTCTTCACCGTTATTAGGAGCAATCAGGTGAATGGATTCGACCCACTGATCTACAAATTGTTGACAATACAACACTCATCATGGATGCAACTGAATACCTTTTTAATATCTATCTACTTTTCCCTTGGCTATAGAGCTGGCCTATTTTAGCCCAAAAATTCAGCATTGCCATGCAGTGTGGCAATGCTACCATCTATTCACTTTGAGCACTTTATCGTCAATATTGGTATACAAACTTCAAATTCCCTTTTGCTATGCTTAATTTAAAGTTTGAACTTCGATATAGTTCAAACATAAGTCTCATCATCTTATTTCACTTTCATCATCTTCTGCCGCAGGATTTACCATATACCTTCCAAGGTGACTGTCAGACGATTTAACACATGCACGGATTCCAGTAGTCAAATACACAAAAGGTGAACTAGTTTACACAGGCTGCAGCATATCGTTTTGCGTTCCGTGTGTTGATTGGTTCGCAACATTCGGCAAGTCAATCCAAACATTGAACGCTTGACCGCAGCTTAGGTGCGCATGGAAAACAGCCCTGTTTGCTATACCTCACGGAAACCTCAGGACGGTAACCAGAAATGCAAGTGAATGCTTTCGATGGGTCTTGGCAACAGAGGACCTAGCAAGATCGCGAGGTGTAAACGTAACATTTCACATATTATAATAACATACAAAATGCCATAACATCATGCCTAATCTCCGAAGGGTTAGAGACAGAGGTGTACCTAATAGGACACCCACATTTCGCCAATTAAGTTGAAATCCCATGTAAAAGGCGAGCCCATTGCCATTGCGGATACAAGCAATATAGCAATAGGCTCGCCCATTTACCAGACTTTGGCTGCTACTGCAAATTCCTAATGGAAAACTCAAAGACCTTTCTTTCTTTCTTTTTTCCTTTTCTTTCCCGACCCGAGAATTAAACCCAGGACGTCACGCTCAGCAGCAAGAAACTTTAAATTTTGTTAAAAACTGGAGATACAGGTAGGTATATAATACGAAATAGGCAATGCATTCTAGACTTTAGTACTTAAGCTTTCAATGAAGTAGAAATGTTTAGAGTCATTGTCTCAGTCTCTGCTAGCGCTACTAAAGCTCAAATAATTCAATTGAACTAAAGGCCTAAATGTAAGTGAATAGAACTCTAATACTAACTTATAGTTAGTGATAAGAGGTATAAGGCCGACCTAAGTCTAAATTGTCCAACACGATTGTCCTTTAACTGTTTATAAACTTTTTAGTAATGGGTTACTAAATTTTCTAAACAGTTAAGTATCTTAAAAACAATATTGTACAGTAATTAGTAAGAAATAAAAGACTTTTTTATTTTTTATTTTATTTTAATGGGTTACTTTGACATCAAATATCTACTTCTTTTGTCAGAGTTTTTATACCACTCGTGGGTCTCTGACTTGGCTATATATGGCGTTGAGTAATATCACTCAGACATGCTAATTTACTCTCGATGCGGCGTTTTCCTTCACTAACTACAATAATGTACAACACGCACAAGAATCCCAAAAGTGCGTGGGATCAAACTCGAAACCTATGACGGGGCAGTCCGACGATCACACCACTAAACTAAGACTGCTATTCTAGACCAAATATGATATAGGTACATAACCTACAACAGGACGTACCCCGCATCATATCACTCATTCAGATAAATCATCCCATACTAAGTTTGACAGCACCAATTAGACACATTTAGAAAACTTTTAATTTCCCCCATTAGCATTAATTGGAGATACATCATGATAACGAGAGATCGAAAGTTTAAATTAGGGATGACACGGATGTAAAGGCGTTGACCAACGAAAATTTTCCCTAATAAAAAATGGAAGACGAAGAGAACGGAACAGACAATTTTTCTCTTGGTCCTTTTAATGTATTTAATAATAAATGGTAAATCACTTCAGGGAATTTGGTTTCGTTGAAAAAGACAATCTGTGCTACCTTTGTGCTCAAAAAAGCCTAAAGTAAAGGTACACAGAGTCAGGTTATTGACCTGTTTGATGGACAGTACAATCAACAAAAGAGATTAGTGACCAGGCAACTAACAATAATACTTCTTTTTTTATTAACCTTACTATTAACTAAGTTACTATAAATTAATGTTTTATTATTGTCTAAGCTTTAATATCGTCAGATAAAGCTCTTGTTTCTCTGCTAAGTCTCAAAACCACAATGGGAATGGCGAGCAGTGGGCGACACTTATGTCGCAATGTGTTTCGCTTGCTCAAACAGGAAGAAAAGTAAGATCGAAGACACAGCAAATAAAATGCGAGAAGTTTTCGTTCCCTTAGTGCACATTAAGTGCATGGGTTTACCCAACGTAGCTATGCTTATTACAGAAATTCCAGTGTTATTGTTATTGCACTTTTTAGAGGAATTGACCGTAACAATGCTTGAGTAGCGAGCCCCTTTTTATTCAGGAGGAAAAAAAGAAACTGTCACGACTTTATCTTACCACTCTGAGATTAGTCTGGATGAACAAAGAAATAAAAAATATGATAAAACACCGCAATTTTTACAATACAGAAGTTAAACGTTAGTACCGCTCTATGTCAGAAAATTAAATCTTGTTTGACGGTTAGGGATTAAAAATAATTAAGTACCAACCTGCTTTCATTAGTTAACTACTCACACAACCAATTACTTAATTGAGTGTTACAAAAAATTGTATGAACAAGAGAAATTTTAATAATTCCACGAGTTTTTATCGAGATTATTTCACAAATCCAGATTATTTTCGATAAAGACAACGCCGATAACTTTGAACACTGTTTAACTGAAATGAACGTTACGCACCGACGAATACCTACTCGATGTTTTTTATTTGCCTAATCTGCCCACTGCTGGATAAAGGCCATTTCGTTCAACTCTCCCTATGTTTTGCCTGACCAATTAGTTATTATAGAAACGAGTACAAATCTTCAACAAAATCTAACTTAATTTCCAATAATATCATAAGGGTAAAAGAATGGCGTATACGTTATCCTGTCATTTCAGATAGATTAGCTTTTTTCAGATATCCTACATCATGTATAAAACCAAGTCAAGCTAACGTTAGTAGATACTAAAGTTCCACGACTTCCGTTTGCTTTAGTAGGAAAGGTAAAATATAAGTAGCCATTTTCTAAAAGCGTAAAATGTTTGAATATTCTTTTAGAACATCTACTTAATTTTACTTCTAATAAAACATGTTATATGGAATTTTATGATAGCCACGAGGAAGACAATGGAATATAAAACAAAGCTTGAACTTTTATGTTTCCATGACACTTCCCGGGTAGGTATTAGAACTTTCTATTCTTCAAAGGAGCTTAAGATAAGATGGTAACGGTAGCCTAGAAACTGTTAAGCACTGATTGAACGAAAATAGCACCTATTACTAGGCGTTAAAACGTAAAAGGAAAGCAGGTATGACATTTAGATATCTTCATCCAAAAGGAAATATAAAACAAAATTTTACATTTGTTTCAGGAGACACTCAAAAGTATCACATATTCATATGCGAAAAAATCAGGGATTTCTTTCTAACCAAATGCAGCTTTGTGTTTTGTTTATTTTCAACGCTAGCCAACAATAAATGACCAATGTAATACAGTTGCTAACAAAAATGTAACGAGGCAAAGTTTTCCACGAATCTATTTGAATTCCACTAGTCCGGTGTCAAGTGCGCTCACCCACAATTTTGCCTGACGAGAAGCAAATATTGACCCTCCCTGTTCACTTCCCAACCTTTCTTTTGCCTTTGTATAAATAAAATTGACCATTTTCCTCATGTCACACAGATTTTTACGATAAACTGTTGTTTAGTTGAATACGTGGAATATGTCCGTGCTAAACGCTTTTATATTTTCCCTTTACACGCTCTTCCGTAAGTGGGCGAAGAGGAAAATATAAACTATATGAATTGCTTATCTACCCGCTTCGGTGTAAAAGGCTGTTGAGGAAGCGGCTTGTGTAATATATTGTTAGTTTCATTAGAGCTTTCTCACACGACGTGGACATCGTTTCGATGGCAAAATTATAACGTGACACATGCATATTTGATTTAACAATTACTTTGACTGATACGGTTGTGCTTTAAATATCTCAGCGGCTCATTAATTTTTTTTAAAGCATACATTTTTAGAAAATTTCAAATTTATGTTATCCTTTGCCATTATTTCTAATTCTTCAACCGTTCGGTTGAAGAACGGTTGAAGAATTAGAAATAATGGCCTTTGCCATTGCCCCAAAATGCTGCGCCTCATATAGTCTAATCTTCTTCTTATCTTCCAAATCTTTCCACTTTTGGTGGTTCAGTGTCTTGGCTATCCAGTTTCCTCCGGCCACTTTAATCAGATCGTCTGTCGACCTAGTCTCTTGCCTTCCCACATTTCTCCGTCTTATCGGTCTCCACACCAGCATTTTTTGGGATATTAATAGGTTATATTTAAAACGTTGCCGTGACAAAATTGCCCATGACCCAAGCAAAGCCGTAGGTAAAAACTAGTCCTTAATATATATCTGGATCATACATTTATTTTAATAGCTATCAAACCGTACCATTCATCTAGATATTTTCTTCTTTTGTTATGACGGAAGGTACTTGTAAAAGCGAGTATTAATGGACTTCTGGATGTATCAATATTAATATTAAGCCTGGCGTAGCGAGTAATTCAATCAAGGTGAACAAATAGACCCAAGACTAAGTGATTTGTTAGGTAAAACGTATTTCTTTTCAGGTAGAATAATAAAAGGTATTTGATAAAGCTGTTTCTGGTTTCTAAAAATGGATTCTGTGGAATATATTTTTGTAGCTGAATTCTATTATGTGATACCTACGCTTGATACAAGAGAAAAGCCTGGGATGTATGTAGAGTTACTTCGAGCTGTGTACGTTAAACGGTCAGTCAATGTCAATGACAATGGGGTCAATGGGGTACCTAAGTCCGGGAAACTGCTAGCAACACCGACGGTGTCAGTGTGGCTTTAGGCTAAAATCAAAGGTTGGCTTTCAGTCCTTCTCCCTTCCTGTTGATTATGGACGCTTTGACGTCGGCCATTCAGGTAAAGGAACCGTAGTGTCTTAAGGGAAGTGGCACCGGTGACTGAAAAGTTGTGTGGTAATCGGTTGGCTTGGAATCGGCATTTGATGTGGAAGAATATGGAAAATGACGTGATTTCCTCGCGTCATTTTCCGTATTCTTCCGCATCAAGTTTAAGTATGAAGTAGGACGGGTCTAAGAGCAGAAAAAGACCAAAGATAAGACGGATGGACTGTGTGAAAGACGATACGGTAAGAAAGGAGGTGTCTTATAAAATGACGAGTAATAGAGAAGTACGGAGAAAGATAACACATTGGGATTAGGAGCAGGAAAATGGTGATGGGACTTATGCTTGAGTTATATAGATAAGTCTTCAGCCATCTTGATAGGCTAAAATTAAAGGAGGTACGTACGGGAGATGAACAAAAGCTGTGGGTTCACTTGCTTTGTTTACTTTTAATCCACACTCATGAACTTATATCGTCGTTCGTTACGTCACCATCTCAGGGCCAGTTGAAAACCAGCGTCGGGCACTAGCTGCTCGGCAGTTTGCTGAACTGGTCCTATTTGACGCAGCCGTGAGATGCACACACGCTTTTGTTTTGTTCTGTTATTTTTTTTTTTATTGTTTGTTGTGTGCACTTGTGGCATGTACTAAATAAATATTATGTTTTGTTTCTTTCTTTAAAGTTCTAAAAGAAATCTACACAAGAAGAAGCACAGACAGAAACGTTACGTAAACACAAGTAGAAGATAGGTAAGCAGAGACATATACAAAGAAGCTCGCAAGGAACATACGATATTTAGCACAAACATGTGTGTAACTAGGGGACATTCAGCGGACTATCAGCTGGTGAAGCGCCAGGAATCGGGCGCCGACCGTCGCAAACTCGCAACTTATCAGTGACTCACGCGCTTGTATGTTACACTTTTATGTAGTAAAATGAGTAAATCGGTTTGTCTGTTGGTTTACACATAATAAAACTAAGCTGTGTCTCTGTGTTTACACAATAAGACAATCGTTTGGTATTAATATTTGTGTTCTTAAAAACGTTATTATTGTAAATGTTTTTTTTTTATTTTCAAAATTCCTTCCATTATTGTGAATCTCGGTTAGCGTAGGAACACCAGAAGTTAATATTTTATTCTTGTAGCCTTGTTTGGTAATCTCTTCTTTGACGAAACTCCATCCTATATTTGTACCTCACATAGTATGGTCTGTCTTAGAACATGGCTCTCAATGTCTTGCTCGAAAAACAGCAGCTCATAAAGTTATTTATTTAGCTTGAAATACTAGTGTATCATCCCACGAAGATGAATCACATGACTTCCTATGATGGGTTTACACGTGTGTGTAAGATAATTTATCGATGACCGATTGATCAATTCGTATTTATTTCAAGACATGACTGGTGTCGTAGCGTGGGCGCACCAAGCTTTGACCAATACATTTGACATTTACGTAATATATAACTACATCCCACACCAATGTTTATGCATCGGTAAACCTTACTGGTCAAATCTATTTAAATTCATTCTTCCGGTAACCTTTTAAATATACTTTCCAGATAATTTCTTTTTTATAGCAGATATTACATAAATAGCTACTGAATTTTACAATAGCTGGTGCGTTGGTGTACAAATATAATAAGAGGAACTCATGGCTAAATAACAGCCGCTCGGGGCAATCTTTTGGCTAAGCCACACTTGCTTAGTTGCTTAGGTTGATCCGTGGATAGGTGGCCGACCATCACATTCCGAGTTTCCTACGTACTTTAGAAAGCATGACTGGCAAAGCGTTGGCCCAGTGTTATTTATAGATGTTTGACAGTGGTTACAGATTATTCGCAGAAAACTTAAAATGTTAACCGTGGCCGCTATACAAAAATATGGATCATTCCCACTAGTTCTACTGCACAGTTCTACGATAGAACTTTAATTTTAATATTTAATTTTTTTTTCCCCACTAGTTCTACGATTCAATGTGGTACGGAATCGTAGAACTAATGGGAACGAAAAATCAATGGATGTTACAAAATCGTAAAACCAGCGGGACTTAAGTTTCTCATTCGTTCTATCACACAGATTAGGGATTAACTACAGCACAAACATTTATTTTGGAGATGAAAAAAAAAAGATAGGTAGTAAAGTCACACAAACTACCAGGAGAACAGAAGTAGGAAGGAGGTATTGGAATCTTTAAATCAAATTTAAATTATCCATAATAGAATATTATTTGCTTTTATCGTTTTTTCCTTTTTTTTATTTCAAAAAAAAATGTTTCCAATACCTCCTGCCTACTTCTATTCCCCTGGTAGTTTGTGCCGTAGTTGTACCCTAAACTGTGTGATAGAACGAATCAGAAACTTGAGTCCCGCTGGTTTGACGATTTTGTAACTAGTGGGAACGAAAAAATCCATTGACTTTTCGTTCCCATTAGTTCTACGATTTTGTACCACCTTGAATCGTAGAACTAGTGACTCGGACTGTGCAGTAGAACTAGTGGGAATGATCCATAAATATAAATGTCGGTTCCAAGCTTAAATATCACATTTCTCGAATGCGTTTCAAGTTTCAAAAGCAGTACATATTCGACGTCGTGTGCTGTCGGCCAGTACTCGGATCGTGCAAATATTTATTATTTGCGACTCGATACGAGGTTTGCAAGCAAGATTTTGTGTTTACATTACCTTTACCGACTTACTTTCCGACCTTACTTATAGGTTATGCATGAATCTCTCGCTCTAACACTCCGTTCAGGACCTCTGGCGATGCGACTTTCAACAAGACTTCCATCAAACAACACGTGTCTCTCCGAAAGTCGTGTCGCGACGTCTCGTGGCTCTGTTCGAAAGACATACCGTAACCCCGGAACGCAAAGTGCGAAAAAGGAACATGAATGGGTTTTGTTTTAGCCAGTAGAAGTCTGACTCTCCTTTCCACTCCGCTCAGAGCGAGACGGTTTTTTTATGTTTTATGATTTCCCATCCACAAAAAAAAGGCACTCTTTAGTAGCTGTCGCAAGACGCCTTTTTCTTGAGCCCGTAGCTCGTGATCAGGCGGTAAATGTCACCGAGCTCAAATGCGGAATTTCCGCCCACTCACTCGTGAATTTGGCGTTCAAGAGTCTCGGTTTTACGAGAGTGATTTCAAATTGGCTTCTGAATGAAGTTGTAGGCACGTGTTTGCTAATCATTCATTATGTTCAAGGTTTACCGAGCGTTCCTTTCATATAACGTTATGAATATCTTTTCTTAAGACTTATTTTAATTATTTTTCTCGGTGTTTGCAGACTTGTTTGATGTCTTTGTTTAGAAGAAAAAACAAGTCTTCTTCTAAACCATATCATCAGGTTTTATATCAGGTTTTTGCCCAACCACTTGACAGAAGCATGTAAAATTTTAGTTAGTTATATAAAATGTAAAATGTGTGTGTGAATGCGAATGCGTTCAATCCTAGGTCAGGCAAAGTGTTATTGGTTTTTTGATCAAGAATTGGATCTGAATTTGTGCCCGATTGATGGCAATAGGCTCACCCTCTATTAGGTACATGGGACTTAAACATAACTGGTGAAATGCGCAATGGGTGTACTAATGAATACCAATACCTCTGCCAAGCCCATCGAGAATTACAGACATCATGACAGAGATCTAGTGTTTTATGATAACTAAAAATGTTAACCACCCAAGTATGCATTTTTCCAGCAAAAAATCCCTCCAAAATAAACCCAAATCCACCCATCAAAACTAAAAACCGCCTCATTAGCCCCACTTAGGGCTTGTAAATATTCGAAGCTTTTAGATATTCGAATATTCGATGTTTTTACAGGCAGTATTCGAATTATTCGAATATTATTCGAATACTAGCTTTTTTCTTTGAAACTAAAATAAAAACCTTGAAAGTACATGCATAAACCATTAATAAACAAGTTAGAGTTGAGTATTTTTATTATATAAAATTGAATCACCTTTCAGCAACATAGTTTGACATTATTTTGAAAAAAAAAAAAACTTTATTCTAAACAAAACAAACATCTAATAAATAAAAAGAGAAGTCCTGACTGACTGACTCATCAACGCCCAGCCCAAACGCTTGGACCTAGAAAGCTGAAATTTTGCACAGAGGTTCCATTTATAATGTAGACAAGGAATAAGAAAGGATTTTTCGAAATTCAACCCCTAAGGGAGTTAAATAGGGGATGAAAGTTTGTATGGAAAATCGTCATTTTCACGCGGGCGAAGCCGCTGGCAAAAGCTAGTTTTTAATAAAAATTTACACCCACTGCGTGAGTATAGGTAATCAGTAAACATAACAAAACTTAAGTATTAAGTTCTCAGGTACTTGAGAATTCTAGAGATCAAATCGGGTTTTATAATAAAAAGTAAGTAAATGAGAGATCATAAAATCACACCGCAATCACAATAATCATTCGTGGGATTGACGTAAACTTTGGTAATGTGATCTAAGAAAACCTAGGGCGTCTATAGAGTCGTCCCGTAAGGCGGATCTCAGATCATTAATAAGTAATATATTTTGAGGATGAAAATACCCTCTCACATTCAACGCTCGACGGCGGTATTGACATCAGGAACTCATACACTTGACCTAAGTGTAGGTTATTTGTCTCGGTCCACCTCTATCGTTTATTGCCATTTGCATTCTGATCGACGTTTCGAATTCGTCCACCGTTGATAGGTATATTGGTAGATGTAGAGGGAGCCGATGAAATTGTGATATCAATGCTTTTCTGAAGTTGTTCCTTCAGACTTAAACTGTGACTGTATTTTCAAACTAAACTATTCGAATATTCGAATTTAACATCAGTCAATATTCGAATAGCGAAAATGAACGAATATTCGCATTATTCGAATATTCGAATATTCGAATTCCAAGCCCTAGCCCCACTATAACAAAACGGTCTAAATCCCGATAAACACGTCAAGAGAAATGTCGTCAGTCCGTCCGTCCGTCCTCGCAAGTTGATGCGTCACGCAATATCAGCATGATTGATGACAGTCGTCCCCAAGTCCCGAATGACCGCAGCTTTGTACCCGTATCATACAGTCTGTTTACGCCCTGAATTAGTTTGTGAGTGACCAGCAGCCTGGAAAAAATGGACGCTAAATATCACCCTGATACATCGGACTATATTTCATTTTATTTAGTTTTTGTGGATGTGAACTGGAGAGTAATTTAGCGGATTTCTATGGTCGGTAAAAAATGGTGCAAAAATATTAGGATGCTGGTTTCATGTTTGGATTCATTTTTAATGATAAAATGTGGCTCTACTGTAAGTACGCCTCTGCCTAACTCTTTAGCGGGAAAAGGGTGTGATATTGATAAAATATTGCAAGAACATAGCTGAAATTTGGACAGATTAATAATGACAAAGTAGTTTTCCTAGCGTAGGTAGGTATATGGACTGCTGGTACATGAATGACTCAATATATGACGTATTGGATGTGATTCTGTAATTTTATAAAGGAATGAAGAGATCTTGCATACTGATGTAGTCTCTTACAATTCTGTGTAATTATTTGTTAAATAAAATGCAGAGTAATCAAAGTATTCCCAGTATCCCCCACTATGATGATAAACCGGTAAAACTGTAAACGATAGCACTTCATTTTGCTCGTTATTGCCTGCCAGTGAGGACTGGACTTTTCTTTTTAAGTAAAGTAAAGCTAAGCGACCCAATTCTGCGCTTGCCTACCACTCAAATCCAGTCAAAGTCCAAAAAAGAGTTATCGATATTCTCTATAAATAGAGAAGTAATAGATTTCAAGAATTATTATTTGAATATCTCGACCTAAATAGATACCTCTTTATATTCTCTGCATGTATATACAACGTCGTTTATAAGAACTGGTATATTTGGAGCATACGAAAACTGTAATTGACAAACAAACTGATAGATATCGCAGAGGTTCCATTAGCAAAAAATACTCTAAGAAAAGAAGCTAGAAATTTTCAGTTTTGGGACTACTCAGATAGATCTCTGCAGTACAATATACAGATTCACGCTAATGAGACCAAAATATTTCCTCTGTATTTTTTTTAAACCCCCGAACGTTAGAGAGAATTGTGTGTGTACCCGATGCCTACCTAAAATTTAGCTTGCAAAATGTAAGCATTTTGGGCACTATGGGGAGAGCCTTTTGCCAAAAATCGAGCTTAAATCCAGACCCAGTGGCTACAACTGAATAATTCGTAACGGAAAAATTTCAATTCATTTCGAACCCACGACCTGTCAGCAGTCGTGCTGGCGATCAGTAGATCAATGGAGCTTAAATATTTTACAGTGCCTAACTATTATATAATATTTTCAGAATCAGCTATGCTATTCTCTAAGGATTACAGCCTTGTTGGCAGCGCTGCCGCAGCGGTGAGACTTCAGTTGGTATTCACTAAGCTGAATGAAGCGACACTAGCGCTCAAGGCTGTGACGGCCGTGAGTTACAACTAACCTACGGAGTAGTACGGAGGGCAAATTGACAGTTCTTGATACATTTTGGTATTCTCTAAGGAAACAGCCTTGTTGGCAGCGCTGCCGTGTCACTAAAGCCCTGTACAGACAGGCCAAACGAACGCGAACGAACGGGTTTCGTTGACCTTCGTTGCTGCAATCTGGACGGCTTAGGGGCTTAGGGTAAGGGGTAGGTAAACCTAAACGTTAAGTAGGTTTAGGTTTACCAAGGTTTTGGTAAACCCCTACCCTTAGGTAAACGCTAGCGAACGATAAATATCCATCGTTGGCGTTCGTTGGCTCGATGTGTACACAGCATTAGTTGAATGAAGCTACACTAGCGCTCAAGGCTGTGACGGCCGTGAGTTAGAACTAACCTACGGAGTAGTACGGAGGGCAAATTGACAGTTCTTGATACATTTTGGTATTCACTAAGAAAAAACAGCGACGAATACGCTTACGACCTCGCCCGCAGCCTCGCTTACAACTGTCAAATCCAAAAGCTACAATATTCGCGTGTACTCAATACAAATATATTACATATTTCGATTCTTTTAGTCAAGTAATTGTAAAAATGGTAGCTCGATTACTAATAAAGCTACATTTATTAGAACATGCAAAAAAAAGTGATGATTTGAAGCTCTGAAGAAAGCTCGACACGCGAAACAAATAAGGAAGATTGAAACAATATCCCGTGATTCAGATTTGATTCATATGTAGGTACAGGCTTTCTGAGGATTTAATTAATATATTAGAAAACGATTTAGCACCGTTTATGCGTCAACGAGTTCGTTCCAGTGGTTTGACCAAGAGGCTAAAGGTTTGTTTACAGTTTGATTTTTATGATATGGGACCACACACCAACAAAAGCCTATTGGTTTCCTAATAATATTATGCACTCTATCACTTTTGGCAAATGGAAGTTACCAGAAAATCATCGGCGAGAATGTGGACACATACATATCACAGTCTTCTGCCTCTAGGGCAATCCACGAAGTTGTTGATGCTCATAACAACAAAAACATTATTAATAAATATATTCGATTTCCGCAAAACCAGAATGATCGGCAAGTGCTCAAGTCAAGGAAAGTAATAAAAGTACCAACATTTCCCCCCATTTACCATGTTTTAGCCCCTTCGTAAATAAAATACTACTCAAATCTTAGATACTCAACGATTTTAGTCTGCAATCGACTGCCGTCATAATTCCAGCTTCATTCATTAATTTCAGGTGACTCAGGATATCCTAAAAGGCCTTATTTGATGACTCCCTGTGGTAATCCAGAAACTGGGACTCCAGAGAGCCATTACAACAACTTGCATAGTAGTGCTCGGGGAACAGCGTGGAGAGGACTATCGGAGTACTGAAAGGCCGATTTAGATGTTTATTGATTCACAGGGTATTGCACTATGACCCAATAACAGTGGGAAAAATTGTGATAGCTTGCTGTGGTCTACACAACATGTGTAATCGTGCTGGGCTACCAGCGCCTAACTTGGACCAGTATGACGTAGATGAAGAATCTAGGTTACTTGGCATCCTGACACAGCCAGCCCCAACACATGATGACTTAGTCAGTGGGCAATTATGTAGGCGAGATTTAGTTAATCAATTATGGCGAGCACGTCATATTTAATATTCCAATTTTTATTATTAAGCATAATATGTACCTATACTTTTTAATTATTGATTTGTGTATGTAGTCATTAACTTGCACCTTACTATTGTATCGAGTCTGGTTCTTCTAACAAACCTAACAGACAGATGTGTTTCTGGGGAATTTGTTCCGCCACTTCTTCTTTCCAGCTAAAACACTAGGAAGTTTCGAAGGGTGGGCGTTTTGGGGGACTGTCTCTTGTAAATAAGTAAAGTAAATTTTGACGTTCGAAAAGTGTTGATTATCAGCCTAGTTTGAATGAGTTTTGATTTTATACTCACCATAATTGATCTGCACTTGGGGTCTGCCTTTTTGTAATTAAATTAGTTGTGATTATTAATAATGTGGATAGGTATGGGGCATGAGTAATTAAAATAAATAGATCTATAACTACTTAATTATGTCTTCTTTTTATTTACCACAAAAAAACAAATTAAAATAAATTATTTTACACAAACCTATGCATACAGCACATAAGAAAGTCAGAAGCTAGGTACATTTAACTCCTTCGTCTCATGGATGCACACAAATCCTGCAACGCCTGGGTCTGCCTTGACAATGCCTCACTTATGTCCCTAAAAACCTCTAACATCCTCTGCTGGTTGTCGATCATAAGTCGTTCATTTTCCAAACGCCTCTCCTCAAGGGCGATATACCGCTCAGTCAAACCCGCCATTTGTGACTGCCTTTGAGAAGGTGGTGAGCGCTGCATCAGACAGCGTCGTCGTACCGTTCGACGCCTACGAGGTGCTACAACAAACATAAAAAAATCGGATAGAATTTCCATTAAGACCCAAAGTTTAGGAAGTTCATATTTTTTTAAACGGTTTTATTTTTAGCTCACCCCGTTTGTTTTTTTTTCTTGGATCAAATTTAGTAATTCAAATTTCACCCACTTTCAGTCAACCGATTAATCTGAAATTTTGTATACACTTTGGATTTTGGTGACAATACAATTATGTTTATTCATTATCATTATAAATTCAAGATGGCCGCCGCTACAAAATGGCTGATAATTTATGTTTTATTAATCCCATCAATATGGGTATCAAATGAAAGGGCTCAACAAGCAGAATACAATATACTATAAAAAATTTAAATCCAAGATGGCGGCCGCTACAAAATGGCGGATAATTTATTTATGTTTTATTAATCCCATCAATATGGGTATCAAATGAAAGGGCTCAACAAGCAGAATACAATATACTATAAAAAATTGAAATCCAAGATGGCGGCCGCTACAAAATGGCGGATAACGTAGGTTTTATCAATCCCATCAATATGGGTATCAAATGAAAGGGCTCAACGAGCAGAATACAATATACTATAAAAAATTGAAATACAAGATGGCGGCCGCTACAAAATGGCGGATAACGTAGGTTTTATCGATCCCATCAATATGGGTATCAAATGAAAGTGCTCAACCAGTATAATACAATATACTATATAAAATTAAAATCCAAGATGGCGGCCCCTTTAAACAGAATGCGAAATAAAAACTAAAAACTAGAAAATAAAAAAATAGGTAAAAAAACTTTTTAAGTTAAACGGTTTTATGTTAAACATACATTGCAATGTTTAAGATAAATGTACTAAAAACCAAAAAATAATAAAATAGAAAACCGTGGGGCACGTCAATTGTCTACAATCGTTGATTAAAATCATATTAATAATAATTAAGTCGATAATTTGTACCTAGACAATTGACGTGCCCCACGGTTTTCTATTTTATTATTTTTTGGTTTTTAGTACATTTATCTTAAACATTGCAATGTATGTTTAACATAAAACCGTTTAACTTAAAAAGTTTTTTTACCTATTTTTTTATTTGTAGATAGTACTCATTATTAGAAAGCTTTTTGCAAATTGTCAAGTAACAGTTTTTTTTTTTTTTTTAATTTTTTTTTGTTGTATTTTTGGATGTATTAAGAGTGTGCATAATAATTGTTGCTGTATTATAATACCAAAAACAGCGGGGCGGTTAGGTTTGTAGGGTACCGAACACGTAACTAGGAAAACTTGGATGCAAGAGCGAGCGAAGCGAGCTCGGGATTTGGGGCACCCCGACACGGACAGGTTAGGTTAGAAGGGGATGGCGGGGTCAAATGAGCGAGCGAAGCGAGCGAATAGACCCCGCCATCCCCTTCGTGGTTATTTTTTTTAAAAACCACCCAGAAGTAGGAGCCCCGCGAAGCGGGGCTCCGTCGACTGGGTTCCAAAGAATGAATTTTTCTCAAGAATGGTGCGTCGCCTTTACATGGGAGTGGTGCCAGGGCACAGTGGGCACCACCCCCTCACCCTTCCCCTGTCAAACGACACACAATTAGTACCCGTTTCGCGTTTTAGCGCTATTCTAACCTCAAAACTTTGACCATGGATATCTCGGAAACCACGGGGCTCCGAGGAATGGGAGTTGTACTGGGGGGTAGCCCCCCTCTCCCCCCTCCCCACCCCCACCCCCTCCCCCTTCTAAAATTTGGGTCTTAATGGAAATTTTTACCAAAAAATCTCATGAAAATTCGCCTCGCTGACTTCTGGATCTATAAAGTGTATTATGTGGTCAACGTTTTCTTTCTTCTAAGTCGAACGATCGTGCGTTGTCAATTAGGACACTAGTTGGACTTTGGAGGAGGGAGGGAGAGAGAGAGGGAGAGGGAGAGGGAGGCCTTTGCCCTGCAGTGGGACACAAATGGCTGATAATAAATATACCTAATAATAATATTGTAACTTTATTAATAACCAATAACAGTAAACGTATAATACTCACATAACAGTAGGTATATTTATCCTCTTAGTCACAGAAACCTTTGTTCAAAGCAACAGCGACCTTTTACAATTATAATATAAAAAGCACATAAACGGTTTTAAATTAAAAATTCAAATGGTTTTGACAGCGTCACTTGTATTCGAGTTTTTTCATGGGCAAAGGAATAGTCATTCAGCCTTAAAATTATATAAGAAATATGGAATAAACTTATAAAATTATGAAGTATGATTTTAGTTTTGCTCTATTACTTAAAATACTTCAAGACAGACCTTCAATATAATATTTGACCCTTAAAACTCTCAGTCAAAATAGATCGATTATGATTTAAAGATTTTGTTGCAAGCCCTAATTCGTCTACCGAAACAGCGACGGGAGGAAACAGCGTAGAGTTCGTTGAAGACCACAACCACGTTAGTGAATACCGTTTTATTCAGCGCTACACGCTCGATCGATCTCAAGGCTGTCTCGACGAGGAGCTCGCCGCAGCTTACAGCCATGAAATTGTCATTAGAGAAATTAATACGCTTACGACTAGGGCTTGCATTATCCGTTCATTTTTACTATCCGGATAATAAGGATTAAATAGAACTAAATAAATCTTTATCGGAAACGCAAGCGCGCCCTACCGCTTGGACACGATCGTCGGTAGAGGGGATGCAGCGAGGACTGGCGAAAGAACGGAGTGTTCGCTCACTTGAATGAACTCCGACAGTCTAGCTAGGCAGACGCTCAGTAATACCAACGCACGTGTTTGTTTCTCGTAAAATGTAAAACCGTCAGCCTATTTAAAATAAAGTTATTTGATTTAAATTCTGTTTCGCTCGAGTACCCACAACAGTGCCCACATCTAAGTAATACTATGTCGGATCACGAAGAAGACCCGATGTTTCGCATCTCGGCCACCCATGATGCGACATATTATTAAAAAGGATAATATCCAAACACACGTTTGTAGAGGTATCAGAGAAAAACCTTTTGCACCTTTTTCAGCAGTGATACGTTACCTCTTGAGGATTCCATATCACAAGCGCTGGTTTCGAGCTTGCATCGAACTAATGCAATAGTTATGTACTTTACACAGATGACAGCTTTTCATTTAATATTTAAAGGAGAAATACAACTATCCGTAAAATCCGAAAAATACGATTGGTAGTGTGAGTAAAATCCGGATTTGAAAATTTGCGGATATCCGAATAATACGGATATCCGGATCGCAAGCCCTACTTACGACCTCGCACGCAGCCTCGCTTACAACTGTCAAATCCAAAAGGAACAATAATCGTGCGTACTCTTGTCAAAAATAATAAATTGTACTTAATAAATTACGTAATTGAAAAAACGGCAGCCCGATTACTTATAATTCAACATTTATTAGAACAAGCAAAGAAATGTGATGATTTGCCGAAAGCTCTACAGGTGAAACAAATAATGTAGGCGAGATTTAGTGCAATTATGGCGAGCACGTCATAATAAAGAATACAAGCCGTGGATACCTCAAATTGATTGTAAAATGTACTGTGAACACTTAAGACGCTAAGTAAGTGGTCAAAGAAGCCTTATGAAATTCGGAGTGCCTATGCAATGGAAGAAATAAAAAGATCACTTCGATGACTGTTTTTCTGCTGTGTCTATTTGCGTGGCGATAACGTTAAAAAAATGGCATTAAATCGGTTGGAAAACCATTGCAAACCACAGCCCCGACGGGCGTGGTGGCCTGATGCGTCATGTAGCGATCATCGGCTTATCGTGTACGAATTTGTTCCGATGTTTACTCAAGGTCCGTCACATTCACATATCATTGGTAACTTTAGGTATAAAAGTAAAGGCGCGAATTGGGAATTCTTTAGCTTGCTTTTTGCGTCTAACACCAAAGACTTCACTCGAGACGGGCTATCAGCTGAAGAAAGTGCTGAAATTATGTCAGACGCCTTCACTTACTGTGCTGACATCGCCATTGGTCGCGGATCTATGACCAATATCCGCAGATGTGATTGGTGGTGTGACTACCTAATTGAACAACGTAAAAGTTATCGCCGAGCGCGTAGACATTTAAATAAGCTTGTCGCATCCAGGTACATAGGACGCTAGTCAGGAAGTACTAAATGACATAGATAGTGTCAAACAGTTGTGGGCACAGAAAGGGATACGGGTAAATGAGAGAAATAGCTCCTTTAACTTGTACACAGCTATTGTACAGTCAATTACTAACACTACTGTACTTAAAAGGAAACACAGAGCAGTTCCTAGATAGTATGTGTCGCGACCATGCCCGAACGATCACTGTGGCGATCCATGGGACTGAGGTCCGTATCCGACACCTACCTCCAGACTCCGCACAACGCCAAAACAAAGGCGCTTGTGTTTAATTTTAAGTGCATACTCATCAAGATCCGACACGGCCATCCTACATGACACACGTCCTCGTGTGTAAACCTGCAATACCAGAGATTCTCATCACAGGACACCGTTCGGTCATTCTGACTTAACCAAGAGGAATTCTCAAACTTCTCTTGTAACAAAATTATTAGTCTTGCTAGATTATCTCATTGTTATGAGACGTCAACCTCAAAATCACATCATTTGTTTACATAGTCTTTTTCGTTACAAACATTACGACTTAGAACAGTCAGCCCAACAAAGTGCAAGTACTCTTTAACTACAACCAATAAATCTCAAAATCTCTCAATTTCTCAAAAAGCAGTCTCTAAAATCGAATTCAAGGAATGGTGGTTGCTCTTACAGCCATCTTTGTGGCTTCCGATAGTTATCCCTGTAACCATCACGACCATTGTCATTCGAGTGACCAGGTCCCGTAACCATCCCTGTGGCTACCTCAGTAGTTATCCCAGTGATCTCTACCAACCATAGTCATTATACTGACCAGGCTACGTAACCATCCTTGCGGGGGCTACGCGGTAAACCTCACAGTGACCACTACCGACCATAGTCATCCCAGTGACCAGGTGCCTTAGCCATCCTTTTTGTGGCTACATCAGTAGTCTTCTCAGTGACCACTACCGCCCAAATTCATCTTTGTGACTGGGCCCCGTAATCATCCCAGTGATTACAATCGTATAGTCATCCTTATGACCATACACACTCAGCGACCACACCATTACTAGATTTAATTGAAACATCAACACATTTGACTCAGTTTTACGTTAAAGGTACTTGACTTTCCAGCGTTCTCTTAACTCTATTCTGAACGCACCAATACGACGTTTTTCACCGTAGACTTTTTAGCTCATAGCATCACCATTAAATTATTACTCGCTAACATAAAAAGTAACCTTACTTCGGTTTTTTTTTTTCGTACACGTCCCGGTTCTTCTATGCAATTGACCTTGTCCTCACCTCCCAAGCTACAGCTTTAGGTTGAGGAGATTGAGGTCCGCTTTGTTAATAATGTTCTTAGTGAATATGAATAAGCCACATATTTTATTGCTAATTCACTCTAACCCAGCCATAGCATACACAATCTTGCATTATTCCCCTTCGAAACAAGAGGCTGGACCCAGACTTAACATTGTCTGGGGTGGAGTGTCTATCCCGCACATTTACTCTCAAAGTATCTTTAAGTTTCTCTGGACAGATCATTGACTGTCAGTAACTGTAATAATAAAATAGTAAAAACAGTACTGCATAATTAACATCAAGCAGAAGATGCGAACTTGCTTGTCTCTTATGGCTACTAATCTAAGTGTGTGCTTCGCCGCATGTCTTGCGGACTACTGGTTGCTCTAAACCGGCCTCGGTACAGATGATGTACCCACTGGCAGGAATAACGCCACCAGAAGCTCACAGTACAGTGGCAAGCTCTCGCGAAAGAGCCGAAATGGCTTCAGTCACACGACACCCTTTACACTTAAACACCCTTGTATCGCAAAGGCACAAAACAGTTTTCTGAGGAGTGTCATTCACCCCACTCACAGGTGATGAGGTGAATAGTCTAAAGATTTAAGTTGAGGACAGGTAGCTAACTAGCTCCTTGCCTAACCCATTCGTTTCATCGTCTGCTACTCTCCCACCTGGAAGCCTTTAAATAGACTCCGGCCCCAGGCTGGTCGCAGCAAGGAAAACCTGAATATCCACCTGCCATAGAGTTTAATTAAGTTGCTGTTCCACAAATGTGGCACTTAATATTGTATCCTGCATGTCCTATTGTTTGTTCACAACAGGGACCGATGCACACTACCAAAAGCGCCAAATTAGTAGCTCAGTTCCAGGCCAACATAATTCAGACCGCCATCGACACGCTAAGAAGAAGATTTAATTTGATTATTGCCTTTCATTATTTATCAAAACAAAATCACCAATAGAAAACCAACTAAGGGCTCGTACACATAGCGATCCGTTTTACAGGTCCGTTATTTGATGGCGTATGGAGTTGCATGAGCGAGTTCACACACAAAACAGTATTCCGGATTCAGTAATCATGTCGCTCCGGTCCAATTCTGATCCGTTAAAACGGATCCAGTAAAACGGACCTATATGTGTACGCGCCCTAAGCCATCTTAGCTGGTAACTTCTAACAATCCTGTTGTTATCATACAGAGCTTATTTTGTGCGCTATGTTTTCTATAGTGACTTACAGTTTCTACTTTAGTGTCTACCACACTAATGTCAACAACACAGCCTTGCATTGATGTCACTTGAGTATCATCACTCCATCAATCAAGACATTGTTAGTTCGTTACCGATTCACTAGTGTGAACTAATCCAAGATTATTTTATTTGGTAAACCGAATACATTTCTTTTCGTTTCTTTTTAAGCGTTGCCCCACACCAGGAGTTTCTCCTGTATCGTGGGCACGTCCACAAATATTCAAACTCAGACACTCAAACACCCAGTTCTAGAACAACTATCTGCAGGCCATACAAATATTGTGGGGATCGAACCCACAACACGCAGCACAGCAGTCAATCGCTCAACCACTTGACTGCGCCAATCATGCTATCAGAAATGGATGACTAGTGAGTTTGTCGAGACCAATGTTTAGGTTTCAACTTTGCTCTATCGATGCCGACAGCAACGCGGCGTCTTCGACGTAAACATTGACGAAGTCAAGAGCGATTCAGCATAAAGCACTAACAATGGCTCTCTTACATTCGGTGATCGCGTTACACACACAGTCCCGATTGTTATAATTAAGCACTCGTGTTGCTTATCCTGTGTTATGAAAGCTAAGAGTAATCGTCTCTACATTACAAATTTTAATGAAACCGCTTCAACAATCAAGCTTTGTAAAGCTTTGTTAAAATTGAGCTTCGAGTTCTCAATGGTTCAGCTATTCAGTCTTAATAAACAATAAACATTGGTTATTTTCATGACCAATCAAAATATTGTATCACACTATGACATTAATGACTTTACATTAGTGATATTATGCTCACAATTAAATCTGTTCTGTGAATTTTTACAAGTCACAATAAGGCTTTCTGCCCAAAGCACTAAACTAAACTATGTTTCATCAGTCAACACTTCACATCTGAGTAGTCTTTTAGTTGGATGGATGGATAGGATTTGCTGTGATATAGTATGAAGACTAAATCACGATCTTATGAGAGCGATACACGGGTTGCTCTTCGGAGCTCAACTCGTTACATCCATCCTGTAGGTACACCAGTAGGTACGCCATAATTATTATGCTACTGCTAGTTTTCAAGCTCCAAACAGTTGGATACTCGTTGCTCTACTGTAACGGACTGTAACCGTTGTTAACCTTATCTCATGTTTAGCTAGCATTACGTTTGAATTCATTGAATAAACCGAGGAGGAGTTCATGGTTAAACAATCACAGCCACACGGGTGGAATCTCAAGGTTATGTTATCCGCGCGCCTAGATCGGTCCATAGATGTGCGACCACCCATCACCCAGCAATCCTTCTCCGCGCTAAGAAAAACACGCCAAGCCGCCAGTCCCGACTGGCTCCAGCAGACCCCCGACAGCCGTCACTGGCAGTCAGTGGCTCGACAGTCTGACAACCCATTCCCCCAAGGGGTACCAAATCACCCAGCACCAAGCGGGCTACAGTGGCCAGACAAGCTGCCGCCACATGCACAACACTGGCTCTCAGCCGCACCGGCCACACCGACCGGATATCAACCCCACACAGTTGGGAACAGGCTACGCAAATGGACGACTTTTAAGTTTATTAGTGTCCTCTGATTTTTTTCATATCCGAAACACTTTAATTTCAATCATTCGGAAGACATCGACACCAACTCCTACTCTCTACGTCTCGCACTGACGTCGTATCTCCATTGGTACGTTTTTCGCTTTCATCGAAAAAAGCACGTAAAACTAAACTTAACGGTCACAATGCCCAAAGGGGCACACAGAGGTGCTTAGCACATCCATCTTTTACTAAAACCATCAATACAGCGTTCAGATTCTCAATGTCATTTCAAGTATGTTTCTGTTTACATTTACAACATTTTCAACTACAAGTAGTCGTGGTTAGAATATTTTTCAGTTGGGATACTTGAACCAAAACATAAACCGTGTTTAACACAAATTAATCATTCTAGCACATCAATCACAAATTCGAATTCACATTCCGACTCGGAAATCGATCCCAGAGCCCCACACTCCGCAGCCGCCCCTGCGACCATGAAGCCAACTGGTAGATCGCATTTGCACATTAGTTTCAACATTCGTTGCAGTAAGTTGCATTATTACATCACGCCTGCAACAACAAGAGTCAGGCAGAGATGCACCCAACAGTACACAATCCAACCTGGGAATCGATCCCAGGATCGTCAAACAGTCGCGCTCGCGACCGCGATAACCCAACGGGCTAATAAGATCACAATAAAACATGATCACAACAACCAAGTGAAGTAGCAAGAGGTCTTTTCAAAACAACTCTCTTCACTCGCTTACAAAATGGTAATGACTCACCGGATATAACACCTTTACTCGTTCTCACTCAAACACTCTGTTTCACGTCTCTGACAGACAGGTATCATGACGGTGGATAGTCACCTCGTGCTATCAAGACCATCATCATCACAGAACTGTGCATCGCGCACATCTGTCTAAGGGAATCGAACCCAATGAATCAAAACAACGGTTCGGCCAGTTGGTTCGTGCGCGAATAGCTATCACAGCAACTATGTTTATCGAACAGTTTTCACACACACACAGTTTTCACTTTCAGGAGATTTCTCAACCCGCAAGTATCCCACTTCTGATGTCGCATCCAGGTACATAGGACGCTAGTCAGGAAGTACTAAATGACATAGATAGTGTCAAACAGTTGTGGGCACAGAAAGGGATACGGGTAAATGAGAGAAATAGCTCCTTTAACTTGTACACAGCTATTGTACAGTCAATTACTAACACTACTGTACTTAAAAGGAAACACAGAGCAGTTCCTAGATAGTATGTGTCGCGACCATGCCCGAACGATCACTGTGGCGATCCATGGGACTGAGGTCCGTATCCGACACCTACCTCCAGACTCCGCACAACGCCAAAACAAAGGCGCTTGTGTTTAATTTTAAGTGCATACTCATCAAGATCCGACAAGCTTAAAAAGCGAAAGGTCACCGGAGACCTCCTAACCTCTGCTTTAAATGCGTTTAGAGTTGCCAAGTCCCGCTACAGAGCATCAGTAGAAAAATCTAAAGGTAATTTACTGCGGAAAATAGTAAAAAAATTAGATAAAGAAGGTCCGTGGTCTCCTTTGTATCACGAGTTCAAAGCAAATCGATCAGTCGATCTTGCGTTCGTCGAAAACATCAAAGTAAACAATAAACACACCACCGGTATTGAGGAGACAACCGAAGTTCTATTAAATACGTTGATACCTGATGATTTGCCTGATAATGATAATGACTACCACAAGCAGATCAGGGCGTGGGCGGCTGTGCCACCTGAATCACCAGCGTCAGACCTTCCATCCATTGACGAATTCATTAAAGTTGTCAGGAAACTCCCACTCAACAAATCGTCAGGTGAAGATAAAATATCTAATCGGATGATAATAGAAGCATGTAAAACAGCGGCCGACGCGATTTTAAGTGTTTACAACCGTTGTATCGCAGAAGGCGTTTTTCCTCGTATATGGCGACACGGCTTTATACGAATAATTCCGAAAAGTGGCGACAAGCCTCCGGACGATCCTAAGTCTTACCGCCCTATAACACTGCTACCATCTTTGGGGAAACTCCTGGAGCGTCTTATCGTTTCACGTTTACTACCAGACGGACCGAAATTTCACAACAACCAATTCGGTTTTACCGTGGGAAAATCTACCGTAGACGCGGCACTTTCTGTCAGAAAAATTGTCAATACATCCGAACATAAGTACGTAGTTGGGATCTTTCTAGATATTTCTGGGGCTTTTGATAACGCATGGTGGCCGATGCTACTCCTTAAACTGAAAATTCGTGGTTGCCCTAAAAATATATACAATCTTGTTTGCTCGTACTTCTTAAATGGTTCCGCGAAACTCAAACTCGGACATCATTCTATGTCAAAGTCCCTTACCATGGGATGCCCTCAGGGTTCGGTTATGGGTCCGTATGTATGGAACGTAGGCTTCGATGACTTCCTCGCGATTCCACTTCCATGCGGCTGTTCATTAACCGGTTACGCGGACGACGGCCTGCTGCTCATTCAGTCAAGTACTCGGGCTGGACTCGAAAATTTGGCTGACACTTGCCTAAAATTAATATCCCAGTGGGGTGATCGTAACCGTCTGACCTTTGCACCACATAAAACTTATCAACTTCTTTTAAAAGGTAATCTTAAATCATGGCCTAGTATTAAATTTAATAACGTTCCCGTGAAAAAGAAGGAGTCTGTATGCTACCTTGGGTTTGTCTTAGAGAGGAATTTTTCATTCATTGAACACATAAAAACAGTCGGTGAAAAAGCTAAAAAGAACTTTTTAATACAGTTGCTCAAAAAGTGGCGTATTGCAGGGACGTATAGCGTTCGGGATGTGGGCTATTACGTACTCGTGCTTTTTCTTTACCTTTCCCGAACTCGTGCGTTCTCTTTCCCAACTGTCAAAATAATGTCCATTAAAAAAAAAACAACCACGAAGTATTTACTAAATAAAATCATAGAAGTTTTTATGATTCATGCAAATATTTCTAAAGAAGCTACTAATTTGTTTCAATATCAGATTTAATTATTTGATTCAATGAGTTAAAGGTTTTCATTTTTATTTCATATCAATAAAAAAAATCTACTGAAGACTTGGCTGTATGGGCATAGTTCCCTTTGCCTACCCAGAATAGGTAAAGAAAAAAAAATCTCTGCGATTCTTTTACGCTAAGCGCCATTTTCAAAAATGTTCTTTGCGAGTTTAATTACGGTTTTATTATTTTATTAAATTGCTTCATTTTTTCGCAACTGTATTAAAAATAGTTGTTCAGTACACGTGCGGAACCGTCATTGCAACTTGTTCCGACTGTCTACCCTCGCCGTCGGCTGTGCCTCGGCTCGGCTAGACATTTGTCGGAACTCGTTGCAATGACAGGCTTTCCGCACTTATAATGAAATATACTATTTATGCTTTAACGAGAATATCCAAATCTACATGGGGTTTATCATTTTTAACTCTAAAGACGATCTATGGGGCTACTTACTTGGGGTGTATGTGCTACGGGGCACCAGTTTGGGCCGATAGGGCCACCATTGGAGCGGTACGACGTAAATTACTTCAAAGCCAGCGGTTGGCTTTGATTTTCTTGTGTAAAGCGTATAGGACGGTTAGTACTGAAGCCTTACCGGTACTGGCAGGGGTACTTCCAGTCGATCTTGAAGTACAGCGCCGTGCTTCAATGTACTACTGCGCACGAGAGACCGCGGACACAGACTTTTTAACGCAACGTGACCGTGCTAAAATAGCTAGATTACTTAAACCACAGACTGACGTCTGGGAGGAACTTCTGTCTGAATGGCAATGTAGGTGGGATAATTCCATCAAGGGCCGACATCTTCACCAGTTCTTTCCATCCGTTCGTGAGCGGCTGGCCAGGACATGGCTGGAGGTGGATCACTGTGTCGCCCAATTTCTCACAGGTCATGGTAACTTCAAGAGTAAATTATTTTCCTTCAAGCTTGTTGAGTCGCCTTTTTGTCAATGTTCTACATCTGACTGCGAATTTGAACAAACTGCACATCACATTTTATGGGAGTGTAGTCTTTGGCAGAATGAACGTAATATTATGTTAAATAGTGTACAGGTTACATCCGGAGTTATTTACTATACGGACCTTGTAGAAACTAGAACAAATTTCCGTGCGTTCAAGCAATTTTGTCATACCTATTATTGGAATCAAATATAACAGCTCACAACTTAGGACCCAGTAATATTAATGACAATAATATCCGTGGTGTTAGGCAACTGGGCTTATCTCAGTTGTATACGTCCCTGTGTGCCTATTGGCCTTGTTCTGTTCTGTCTCCTGCTGATATGGAGGGAAGTGGAAACTATGTTTTTTCCTACTCCTCCGCTATTCTTTTCTGATTAATTTCGTTGCGGGATCCAAGACAGTTAAATCATTTCTCTGGGACTTCGTCGAGCTTCATTGTCTCGGCGCTTTTCTTGTGGTCGCCACTGTTGATTCTGGCTAACAGGAGTTACAGTGGTTTGGGAATAGTGTGGCGGGCTTGTCCCAATTAAAAAAAAAAAAAAGCCCCGACGGGCGTCGGCCCTTGTGCAAAGCCTTATCCTCGAAATAACTAGATACCTCCACAGTCATCTTGATCAATTTCCAGAGAATCTTGAACCCTATAGCGAAGAACAAGGGGAGCGGATTCACCAGGACCTAAAACTGATAGAGGAGAGGTCCCAAGGCCGATGGTATTGGCATATGATGGCTGACTACTGCTGGGGCATGCAACGTGACTGTGTATTCACAAAAATCGCGAAAAAGAAAGTTTTTTAACTACATATTAATTAAAACAATGCTGATTTTCTTTGAAATTTTTATTTTATTTTTTATTTTCTTTATATAACAGGAATTTCTAGTAGCAGCCACGGAGCCTGGATTTGTGTCCGATTGATGGCAATAGGGTCACCCCTATTACATGGGAGTTCCACCCCTAAAAAAGGACCTACCACGTGGGCTCTTGCATCTAGGAAGAGGTCGAAAATGTATTAAAAACGAAAGGCTTGTAAAATAAAACCACGTATTAATATTGTTGAAATATACAACATTTTTTTTATTTTTACATTATGGTCTTCTTTTATTTACCACAAAACAACATTTTATCTTAAAATCTATCATAATTATACTTAATGTCTTAAAAGTATACTTAAATTCTATACATAGTTGGTTCAATTTAACTCCCTCGCCTCCTCTGCCTTGACTATGCCTCACTTATCCATAAAAATCTGTAACATCCTCTGCTGGATGTCGATCAAAAGTCTTTCATTTTCCAAACGCCTCTTCTCAAAGGCGACAATCCGTTCAGTCACGCTCGCCATTTGTGACTGCCGTCTTCTTTCCAAGTGATCCGCTGTGACCTCTAATCCATTGTAGCGTTACCGTGTTGTGGTTTATTACCGTGATTCGTTCTAGGGCCTTGTGGCATTCTAGTAACTGTCTCGACGTGATCTGATTACTCTTTAGGGATTGAAGAACTGATGCACTGTCGGAGAGTATTCGAATATTGGTATCCGTAACCTCCATGGCCTCTATAGCGTGTGCCGCTTGGATAATACCTACACACTCTGTTTGGTAAACAGACTTGAGCATTCCAAGTGGTTTGGATATCTTAATGTTAAGGTTGTCGGAGAACACCCCGACGCCTGTGCTATCGTCGGTTTTTGATCCTTCAGTGTAAATCCTTAGCTCTCTTGTACCTGAGTATTCACACCACTCCTCTATGAGCTCTATGTTGTAGTGTTTTTGGAAGCAGTGGGTCTTCACTTTCAGAGTTCTGTCAATGGGTGACTTCAAAGTAGACTCTGTTACAAATAAATATAAAAAGCACATAGAAGTTTTTAAATTAAAAATTCAAGTGATTTTGACAGCGTCGTTTGTTGATAGTCGAGTGTTTTGACGTTTGTTTGTATTGGCGATTGGTGATTGGTTGCCGTGCTGCCGAGTCGCGTTATCGAAATAGGCAAAGGAATAGTCATTCAGCCTTAAAATGTAGGTAATAAGAAATATGGAATAAATTTATAAAATTATGAAATATGTTTAGAGTTTTGCTCTATTTCTGTAAAGCAAGTATTTTACTTCAAGTTAGACCTTCAATATATATTTTAAACCCTTATAACTCTCAGTCGAGATTGATCGATTATGATTTAAAGAATTTGTTGCAAGCCCTAATTCGTCTACGAAACAGCGGCGGGAGGAAACAGCCTAGAGTTCGTCGACGACCACAGCCACGTGAGTGAATACAGATAAAATCAGCGCTACACGCTCGGTCGATCTCAAGGCTGTCTCGACGACAAGCTCGTCACAGCTTTCAGCCATGAAATTGTCTTTTAGAGAATAGCACTGCAGCAGAGATTTGACACAAATCTGTTCAATACATGTCATGGAAGTGGTGCCATGACATCAATATGATAAAAACATACTGAGTTGGCCTGTTGGTCTAGTGGTTAGTGACCCTAACTGCTATGCCGGAGGTCGTGGGTTCGATTCCCACCCAGGACAAATGTTTGTGTGATGAGCACGATCATTTGTTCTGTGTCTGGGTGTAATTTATCTATAATATGTATGTATTTAGAAATATATAAGTATGTTTATCAGTTGTCTAGTACCCATAACACAAGCTCTGCTTAGCTTGGGACTAGATGGCGTTGTGTGATAGTTGTGGAATATTATTATATTCGAACATTCCACAAGCAATGAACGTGTATTTTCAATTTCAGCTTTGTGTGATCCAGTAGGTATGTATACACACGTGTATTTCTTTTGTTGGATACCAGGATCACCGAAAAAAGGAGTTAAATGGCGTATAAAAATAGTCGCTATTTTGTAGCCTGACAATCAGTGTTACCAAGGAGATTCAAAGAGGTCTAAAGAAAACAAAACAAGCGAAAAACGACTTCAAAAACAAAATAATTCAACATTACTAATTCTTCTGACAACATTTTAATTTACTGTTCTTAAAATGGTAGAAGAAACTGGCTCGTCCTACAAAATAATGTGAAATCGTAGATACCTATCTGTCATCTACCAATCATGTAAGAAGCCGTCTATAAGAAGCCTCCCACCAGGAGGACAGAGCACAAGCCTGTGTTCATTAGGAAGGGACATCATTATCATCTCCACGTTTTTCTCCTATATTCTCCCATGTCAATTATTGTCATGCTACCATTTACTCCTTTTTTTCATTCAAAATTACAGGCAATTTATTCCATACAGCATCTAATTTATTCTTTGTAAAACAAAGACAGATATATAAAAGAGAGCTTCGTTAACAGAATTTCGATTCTGAGGGAATCCTAAAAACCAGAACGGTACGTCAGATACGTCGGGCATACGCAATATCTGAGTGATAGATGGGCAGATGCCCCAGCCACACATCCGGGATGGAACACTTGCATTTACACATATCTGACGTTTTACGGACATTCAAAAATAGGCAAAAGCATTGTGAGTTTAGTTTGCTAGTTGACTTTGTATTTGATAAAAACTACTTATTTCCTTTTTTTAGTATTGTTACGAGCTGGGTATGGGATAAATAAAATCACTACCAAATAAACACACGAATTAACTTTATTACTCACAAAGTCACAATACACTTATTCACAATCGCAATACACTATACTGAACACTTTATCGCACTAGATATCTCTTCGAACTGTTCGTTGTCTCGCTTAAAAGTGAACTGACTCACTTCGTCCTCAATCGGTCCTTTTATACCCACGCAAACAAAAGATATTCGAGATAATTCACCATTATTCAAGAAAGCATCCACAAAAAAACATTAACAAAAAAATAAATTTAAAGATAAAAGAACCGACAAGGAAGAAGTTACTTTACGTCGTCGGCATACGGTCGAAATTACAATGACAACTGCCGGCGACTCCCGGCGCCTGACCTTGAATACAATGTAAGTTACCTACTACGGAAATAGGTACCTAAAAGAATGAACTTGTATTTTCTAGGTACTACACAGTTATTAGCGCGGTTTCTCGAAGATTCTAGATGACCGTCGTAACACTGCCCCCTCCTTAGACATGCTCGTCCCGAGCATCATTAGTCCCGTAATATCGCGCCAGTCGGTCCACATGCACAACCTTAGGCGCACCTCGCGGACCCTTCTGTATTCGGTAGGTGACATCGTTGATCCTGGTCACAACTCTGTATGGTCCATCCCATTTTGCTTGCAATTTCGGAGACTTTCCCTTGCTCCGCACTGGGTTATGCAACCACACCAGCGAACTTTCGTCGAAACCACGACTGTTTGCCTTCCGGTCATAACGAGTCTTCATCTTCTCAGACATCTGTTGCCCGGATTGCCTGATATGCTCATACACATCATTTAACTTGTTACGCAGATCATTCGCGTAATCCGTTACACTGCGTGGGACATCAGGGGGAGTTCCAGTAATTAAATCTGCAGGCAACCGTAATTCCCTTCCAAAGTTCGCGAAGGCTGGAGTTACAGTCGTACTTTCGTGAACTGCACTCCGATAGGACAGAAGAAACGGCTGTATGTGCTTGTCCCAATCCCTTTGCCTGTTTTCCACAACTTTTGCCAGATATCTCTCCAACGTCTGGTTGAATCGTTCCACCATTCCATCAGATTGTGGGTGGTAAGAGGTGGTTCTGGTTTTGTGGGTACCCATCAATCGACAAGTCTCCTGAAAAACTTGCGATTCGAAATTCCTTCCTTGATCGCTGTGAATTTCTAAGGGTACTCCAAAACGACAGAAGACTTCCTGAACCAATTTATCCGCGACTGTTGTTGCTTCTTGGTTAGGAATGGCGAAGACTTCTGGCCACTTTGTGAAGTAGTCCATGACAACCATGAAGTACTTGTTTCCGCTATCGCTTTCTGGAAATGGTCCCGCAACGTCCAGTGCTATCCGCTCCCAGGGGGCTCCCACGTTGTACACTTTTAATGCACCTCTGCTTCGCGTGTGAGGTCCTTTCACAGCCGCACAGCTGGTACATTTGCGACACCAGTCCTCCACATCATCTCGACAGTGGATCCAGTAAAAGCGCTCTCTGATCTTCAGTAGAGTCCTTTTCACCCCCATATGTCCTCCTGAGCATCCATCATGGTAGAGCCGTAAAACATCCGGTACCTTAGCTTTAGGGACAACCATTTGTAGATGACAGCTGTCCCCACGAGCGTTTTCCCATTTACGGCACAAGACTCCATCCTGGATCACCAAGCTGTTCCATTGCGCCCAATAACTCTTCGTGATGGAACTCATCGCAGCCACATCACTCCACTTGGGCTTCGGACCGCCAGCTTTAATCCACTCGAAGATCGGTTTGATATCCAAGTCACTTTGCTGAGCCTGCTGTATGGTTTCCTTCCATTCGTCGCTGAGATCTGTTCTTAGCCTCCTCACAGACACAACTTCCTTAGTTTCTTGTCTGGAACTCTGCATACAGTCTTCACGCCAAGGTCTTGAAAGTTCATCATTGTTACCGCGAGTTCTCCACTGTTGCTGGGCAGTCATATCAGTCGCCTTTTCCCGCTGTGATTTGTCTTCCCTCGGTGTGCGTCGCTTTTTACAATTTGGCCGTAGGTGACCACTTTCTCCACAAGCGTAGCACCTAGGGCTGTACTTTCGCGGACGCTCATGTACAGGTGTTGCCACAACTTCTCTGACGTAGTGTGTTCGATGGTCTTGTCTCACTGCTTCTACTTCCAGAGCATGTGCTAAGGCGTTCTTCAGCGTCTTATGATGTCCGAGTCTTACAGCGGCTCTCACTTCCAAGTCACGTATTCCGTCGACGAACGCCTGTACCAAATTTCCATCGATGAGTGCAGGGGCAGACCGGTATGCTTTCCGAACCATCGTTTCAACTTCCAGAGCCCACTGCTGTAAGTTCTCAGCACTACGTTGAACGCGATCCCTTAACTTGGCACGAAAAACATGCTCCAGGTGCGCGTCGCCGTATCTGGACTCTAATGCCTCCAGCAGCTGTTCGTAGGTCACATCCTTCCCGAGTGCCTCAAGAATGGTAAGAGCCTGGTCTCGGAGACCCAAAGTGAGCGCGGTCATGGCTTGCCCTTTGGTCCACCCATTCGCTTTCATAACGGCCTCGAATTGGATTTTATAGGCCGACCACGAAGATGTTCCGTCGAATGGAGGCACTTTAAACCCACGCACCGAAGGGGCAGCAATCACTGAAGTTACAGACCCGTCTCCAACCTTAATTTCACTTAAGGCCTTCTTCACATCGGCGATCTGAATTTCGGCCTTTGCGATACGGTTGTCGTGCTGCTGTACCTGCTCCTTCATCACGCTCAGCTCTTTTCCAACTGATGCGTGAAGATCCTTTATCAGGAGCATCTGTTCCTCTTGGCGCCGGACCTGCTCCTCTTGATCGCGTTGCAACTTTTCTTCCAACCGACGAGCCTGATCCTCTTGACGTCGAGTCTGTTCCTCCTTGTCCCGTTGCAACTGCTCCTGCAACTGGCGAGCCTGGTCCTCTTGACGTCGAGCATGCTCCTCCTTATCCCGCTGCAACTGCTCCTGTAACTGGCGCCCCTGTTCCTGCAGCAGCGCCATTAAGGCAGACATGTCTGGCACTGCTGATACTGGAGAAACGCCAGCTGAGCCAGCGACTGGCTCTGACGTAGGCTGGACACCGCCCGGTGTCTGTGTCGGAGAGTCTCCAAATCGCCTTTGGTCCATACCTTGCTGCCGCTGACTCCTCGTACGGATACTATCCGTGTCGTCCTTCGGTAGAATCGGCATTATTTATCCCCGCTTCTGACACCAAATTGTTACGAGCTGGGTATGGGATAAATAAATAAAATCACTACCAAATAAACACACGAATTAACTTTATTACTCACAAAGTCACAATACACTTATTCACAATCGCAATACACTATACTGAACACTTTATCGCACTAGATATCTCTTCGAACTGTTCGTTGTCTCGCTTAAAAGTGAACTGACTCACTTCGTCCTCAATCGGTCCTTTTATACCCACGCAAACAAAAGATATTCGAGATAATTCACCATTATTCAAGAAAGCATCCACAAAAAAACATTAACAAAAAAATAAATTTAAAGATAAAAGAACCGACAAGGAAGAAGTTACTTTACGTCGTCGGCATACGGTCGAAATTACAATGACAACTGCCGGCGACTCCCGGCGCCTGACCTTGAATACAATGTAAGTTCTATACCTACTACGGAAATAGGTACCTAAAAGAATGAACTTGTATTTTCTAGGTACTACACAGTTATTAGCGCGGTTTCTCGAAGATTCTAGATGACCGTTGTAACAGTATCCTATAATATTAAATTAATAATATTTTGTAATCAACAAAAACGTTCGCGGCTCTAACGAATTCAATGAAAGCTGTAATTTATAGGTGAAATAACGATTTAGCTAGTTCTCATTCTGGGAAAATACGCTTTCTCTATTTTCACCCGAGTAGAGCTCGGTCACTTAGATACTGTATAATATATTATTATTTACATTTGTATCCACGTTCTCGAAAAGAGCTCTAACGATTTCGATGAAAGTTGCAATATGGGGGTTTACAGGGGCGAAATATCGATCTATCCAGGTATTGTATCTGGTCTTTTTACGTTTTGTACTGTTTTCACCCGAGCACGACCCGTCTATCTTACATAAATTTATTGCCGTCAGAATTTCGGGTCACTGACTTCCTGTAACTACTGTCAAAGACCCGCAAATGACAACCGCGTCGTGCTTTCCTAGGCACAGAGGCAAACCTATAAGTAATGGGTGGTCACCCATCCACAGACCAACCTAGGCAAATGCGGCTTAACATGAAAATTGATTCGAGCGTGTAACAGACGCTTATTTAACCACGAAATCCTCTGAATGATGCGTCCTCTGAATGATGCGTCTTATAAACAAAGAGAAAAGTAATATTTGAATAAAGTATTTATAAGTTGCACAACAATACAAAAAAATGGTTTTATAAGGTAAGTAGGTAATTTATTATAAAGTATATTTTGGGAAAAATAAATGTGTTTTGAAGTCAACGGCCTTTAAATATTACAGGACCTACTTGACCTTTAGGTAAGCACCGCTTTGCGAATACTTAGATTTAAACGCTATTTCAAGAAAGAAGAAAAGAAATAGAAAGAAGTTGAAGATATACCTGCTTCTTTTCAGATGACTTTTTATAAAGAGAGAGGAGGGAGGGAGTTTTTTTTTTTTGATGAGTATAAAGTACACGGTAGCACTTGCTGGTCATGCTAGCAGCTAATGGCCAATGGAGAATAGAAGAACGGCTTATAACCGGTCTAGCTGCAGCTGCTCACATGACGTCAATTTTCCGTTACTACGGCTTTAAAATTGAAAACTGCTCTCACTGTTCTGTAGGAGGTACTTTATTTATTATTATTGTTATAAATGGGCTTGCTCTTGACTTCAATCTTGCCCTAAGGGCATAGATGATGTCGACGATGGAACGAGCTTACCCAGTAGAAGCCTGTTTACTCGCGACTTAAACAGATTAGGGTTATATGAACTCGGAAAAACCGACGCAGGCAGGGAATTCCACTCCTTGGCTGTGCGCATAATAAAGGACCCAGCAAAGCGAAGCATAAAAGGGTACTTCGGATATGTAGATGCACTTACTCAGTCATCAAAATTTTGTTAACAATTTCAAGGGTTTTCATTTTTTTTGGTACGGGCCCTTTTTTTGGGGGGTGGGAAATCATCAAATGACTCCTCCCGCTCTGGGCAGAGCGGTAGAGATTTTCAAACTTCTACTGACTAAAACTCACCCATGTTCCTTCTTAGCCCTCGTGCCGAGGCCGCGGTATCTCTTTCGAACAACCCGCAGCCCCGACGGGTGGCACGGGCCCTGAATCTTGTTTTAACATGAAAGTAGCGTAAGTTACAGACACACTAAGCTATCTACTGAAAATTTCTGTAAAATCAGTCCAGCCGTTTGTAGATAAACCAGAACATACAAGCAGTAAGACAAAAATGAAAGTGTTTTGGGTGTAAGTACCGTATACTTTCTTTATGCATTCTAGTACAAAGCTGTTATTTTGAAATAACTTCAATTGCTTTTGTTGACTAGCCACTTACGTGGCGGCTAGAATAAAAACAATTTTACTGAACACGTTTAATTATATGGTCATATTTCATTAAAACCTTACAATTATACAAGTCCAAAAAAAACTAAGTGTCAACGGTAGGTAGTAATTAACAAAATTGTGTCGAAGTACAATTACAGTTTTTACAATCTTGTCATTGAGACCTTTGTAAAATTATTTTCACAAAATACTTTTCGTGTTAAAAAATTGAAGACGTTAGAATAAATACTTAATAGTAGACACATCGTTACGAAAGCTTTCATTTAAGGTTGGGTTCTTCATGAAAGTTACCTGATTTTATCAATAATTCATTCGTTTAGAAAGCTCGAGCTAAACTAAGTGGTCAAAAGTGATGACATGGTCTTTGATTGTGGGAATTTTATTTTATTGAATGTGTGTGTGTTATTTGTGTGTTTTATTATGTGTATAATCTTAACAAGCAAAGCATAATCAAACATGAAAGATACATCTGCTGTTCTACTGGCTTCCATTTTTGAGAAGTATTAGGATATTGTCCACAAAAAAAAATAAGTGTTAAAAATCTAAAACCCGACTACTAACAAAATCCCGGTCTTAAAAGTAGAAAACAAGAAAATAGTTCTTGTCTGATATTCTTCGTAGTCGCATGCCACTGATACCTGGTGCTCCTCCATGGCATTCTCATTGATACAGAAGTCAGCTACTGATTGCCATTAGCAAGGTGACATGCGACTACGAAGAATATCAGACAAGAATTATTTTCTTGTTTTCTACTTATAGGACCGCGATTTTGTTAGTAGTCGGGTTTTAGATTTTTGAACTTATTTTTTTATTTGAATTTTATTTTTGTGTGTGTACACACAAAAATAAAATTATTTTCTTAACTATAATATAATACTTATTTGTAATGTGCTCGCCAAGACCTTTCATTTGATACCAAACTTGCTATGATTATCTCAATTTAATATTTTTTAAGGTAAGTTTTTGACATTTAAATTCCGTCATAAAAGAATTTATAAAATGTATATAGCCTATGACACCCGGGCTATTCTTACGAATCTATTGACACCTAATTTATTAAAATCCGTTCAGTAGTTTAGGCGCTACGGTGGAACATACGTACATACATACGAAATATAAACTGACAAAATCATTACCCTTCCTTTTGGCTTCGCCGTAGTCGGGTAAAAAGGGGTTTTGGCCGGCTTGGTAAACCTCTGGACAAAATCCGGTGAAAATTGATCGAGAAATTGAAAGAGACATTGCGGCCTCGACACAAAGGACTACGAAAAAACATGGGTGGTTTTTAGTCAGTAGAAGAAGCCTGAAACTCCTACCGCTCTGCCCAGAGCGGGAGGAGTAATTTGATGATTTCCCAACCTCCAAAAAAAGGGGCTATTTCACGGTGTCCCAATAGCCACTATTAACCGAAAACGCGAAGTTAATCGCTGGTTGTGAAAGTGGCCTTTATTTAAAAGTAAAAATATTTTTTTGTAACCGTTCCACGTTCCAGTTTGACCTGTTATTTTTGAAAACGGGCAAGGTAAATAAACTGTTAGGTACCTACACAATTAAATTGATTCGAATTATTGAGTAGAGACTTATTGAAATAAGTGGACCAATTTTATATGTACCCCAATTATTTATAAAAACTGTTAAGGTTCATCGATTGTTGGTTCCAAAAATAATGACCACTGTTTATTTTTCCTGTGAAAAGTTCTTCCGGCATTTCACAGGAATTGATTATTTATAAATATAGTCAATTGAGGTAATAATTAATGAAAGCTCACCCCTTATTACATAGGGCTTAAAAATAACTGGTGACATGTAGGTGGACTATTTGGTACGCCTGTGCCTAAACCATAGTGAATTACAAGGCGTAATGTTAAATAGCATAAAATTTAAAACACTTTCCACTTACATCAACAAAACATAAAACCAGAAAACACTCGCTTACGTATGAAAATCCACACACAACACATATTCGGCTGTAATCTAGAAAGGGAAAGCTGTCCTCAGTGAATAGCTATGAATAAATGAAACGGGACAATGGCCCGTAATACAATTGCAGTGAAAAGACGCTCGGGCTGTGTGCTCTAGTTCCAAACAAGAGGAACGGTGGCTCAGGTGCAACATCGCACAATAAGAGCTGCACGGAGCGGCAACAAAGCGCACCGTGATTGCTACATGCGCGCGATTGCACTGCGGCGACAAGAATCCTTGACTGACAGCTGTTGCTGCGGGAATATTGTGTTGTTGATCTGTTTAAATGTTTAATTAGGTTACAAAATAGGTAGTTGATTAGGCTACAATCGCAGTGAAAAGACGCTCGGGCTGTGTGCTCTAGTTCCAAACAAGGGGAACGGTGGCTCAGGTGCAACATCGCACAATAAGCGCTGCACGGAGCGGCAACAAAGCGCACCGTGATTGCTACAGTCATGCGCGCGATTGTACTGCGGCGACAAGTACCCTTGAGTGACAGCTGTTTGGATGGGATTATTGTATTGTGGATCTGTTTAAATGGATAATTAGGTTACAAAATAGTTTTTAAGATTACATTGTACATAATATAAAAGATTAATATTTTGCTCAAAAAGACAAGAAACTAAAAAAAACTACGACATAGTTTCTGAACCGAGGTTACCGTAATTGAGAGGTTTAATTTATGTACAAACGCAAAGTTTCAATAACCTACTTTGACAAAGATAAAAAAAATACGGCACCTACTACGAAAAAAAAGCCGTAAAACGTTTTTGGCATCGAAAACATTTCTCTTGCCTTCCCTGGTAAACAGAACAAAAAGTCAGAAGTTGTTAATTAAGCCACAAAACAGAAAAATCGAGACAGTTACGGTCTAATGAAGACTGAATGCCTGAAACAAAACATTCCCTTGATTGGCAGCCCCTGGCATCTGAGTTTTGGAGTCAATTAGGGATAGCAACGAGTCTTACGTGAATCAGATCGTAAAACGTTGGTCTAGGTGTTGCAAGCGCGACTGCTGAGCAGCTGATTGAGGTCTTGGGTTCGATTTCCGGGTCGGGCAAAGTGTTATTGAGTTTTTCCATGAGGAATTTCTCAGTAGCAGCCGCGGAGTCTGGATTGGTTCCCGGTTGACGGCAATGGGCTCGCCCCCTATTACATGGTACTTAAACATAACTGGAGAAATGTTAGTGCATTAGGTACACCTCTGCCTAACCCTTCGGGAATTACAGGCATCGTGTTATAGTTGTATAAAAGACTGAATAGGCATTTAATTGTGAAACATTCTTACCATCCCGAAATTGTGTAACAAACTCTGTTTGTTAAAATCGTGATATTTTACCTGCACCGACATTTTAAATATTTGTTTGGCCTGTATGCAAATATTTTAGTGGCATGTGTACCAGTGTATAATATACGCTGAAACGATAGTGGGTTTTCGGACACGTGTCAAAATCCAATTAATTTTAGTTATTCTACAAATTCATAGAAGCTCTTCAATAAACAACAAAACAAGCAAAACCAAACACGATCAAAATCATTACCCTTTCTTTTTTGGCTTCGCCGTAGTCGAGTAAAAATACTCTTCTTTTTCTTTCCTAACACTTACGTGCCTCATTTGCAAAACGGTCCCACATAATGATTAAATTACCTATAAGATGCGTTTAATAAGTAGCCTTTAAATACATAACTGGGCTCAATGTCCTTTTTTACTAATATTATAAAGCGGTGAAATTGTTTGTTTTCAAGTAAGGTGGTGCTGTGCGTAGGGGATAATCTCCGAAAATAATAATTCAATTCTAAAAAATCTTTCATTGGCAGAAAGCTACACTGTTCAGGGTGCTATAGGCTATAAATTATATCTATACCATATGTATTAGCTGCGCGATCACAATGTTTGCGGACAAAATCGCGGGCGAGGTCCTAGTTTCAAATATTACCTCACCTAACTAATCTCAGCTCTGCACCCCTCATTTGAATACATTGGCCTAAACAACAGACAATCAATAGAAACTGCACTGCACACACAACCCCCGTCCGAAGCCAAGGTGTTGCATAAATAGGGCTAAATTGGAATCCCCAAAATTCAGCCACATATTAGCTGGACGTATCCTTAGGGCATAAGGGGGTGAATGGTGCGAGCGGGCAAAGTTACAAACTTCGGAGTAAGCACTGTCGGTCTCGACCGCTGTGACTCGAACCGAATTCACATCGGGATTAAATCGGACACTATGTCTGGTACATGTGAATTAAATTTTGCTTTCCATTACGTATGCATAATTTAGAAGCATTTTCATATATTGATTGGTTCATTAATTTTAAATGTGGCTGTTTGTAGGTTGATATTATTGTTTAATGTCAGTTTGGCTAGAGTTAGCTGATTTAATACTAACACAATAGACAAGATTTCAGCTGTTTTTGGATAAGAAATACATCTTATCTAGAAATAAATCTTTTATCAAACACTGTCCAATAGTTTACATTATTAAAACTTTACCAATCTCTACAAAAAAGTTACAAAGAGAACACAATATGCATCTCATGTTTTCTTTTAGAACAAAGTTGTGTACGCAAAAATAACTGGACCACGGAGTTCCTTAGGAAAATTTCCGCATCCAAATAGTCTAAGAAGTATAAAACTTTGGGGGACCGGGACTTAAATCTCCAAGTTTATAATACTTATTTGCTTAATACATACCTACTTGAATATTTTTTTAAAGTTCCTCGTTTCGGAGTAAAACACGTGGATACAGTTTTAAAACTGTTCGCCAATTCTAGATTGCGCGCTCCGCCAACTCGAACTTTATCTAACAGCTGATTGCGACTCTTTTCTTTAGAAAAGTATCGTTAGAATCTTTCCTTTTACGTTTCCTTTAGTTTTATTGTGACTGCAGCCAACTAACTCTATGTTATACATAACTGATCAAGTTTGCGTTTTGCGCGAAGGGAACTTAAGTCGCACGTCGATTCTGTTTAGAGTTCATTTTTATTTGAAACTTTCACACAGTTTTTGTCACCTTGACAATTTACTGTGTGAGAATTATATAAATCTGATCAAAGATTTCAACATCTAATAGAAACACATTACTACAACAACATAGCTTCTCTCTTATTGTAACTTCCACATCACTTTATTGTATGTAATATTACAGTCATTCGCGCCTTTAAAATTAAAAGTTCTTTATTGAACGTCACTTCAGCCGCTGAAGCCGTGTGTCGTTCTTTGTTCCCCATTCCGGTTCACGTACAAAAGCATTCGTGTTCAAATGCAGCTCAAAATTTCAAATACACGAAACGACTGAGGTGACGTTCTATTTACAAAGACGACGTTCTCCGCTATAATTGTAGGAGCGTTTAACCTTACTCGCTCGTATTATACTTGGTGTTTATTTTGTTTCAGTTCAAGTACTTGATGTGATTTGCATAGATAGCCCGTGAACAGTTCCTTGGAAGCCGCTTATATTTAGTACTGGACAAACAAAGGAAGCGAGCGGAGGTGACGAAGTAACTGGCAGCAGCTTTACATTTATAGCGTAGAACAATTTATTATTAATAGTTATTAGGTATTTTATAGAAAAGTAGAGCGTTGTAGGTCCATTTGTTGTCCCTGAGCTTGTAATAGCCAACATTTGGCATAAATGATAAGAGTTAATTGAGTCGGCCTTTGTGTAACAGACATATTGAGGTTGACGAAATCGTAGTAATGACTCTTATACAATACTGATAGAAGATATTATAGCAACTAAATAAAGCACTTTTGTTAATTCCAGGTTACTTTTCGTTTATGCTAGTCGTAGATAAGAAAATTCAGTGGGTGCTGGTTTAATCCGACTGAAATTGGGGATTTTATTCCTATATTAGCAAGTTCATCGTCCCCTTCAGAAAATTACCAGAACCAATTCTTATCTTATTCAGGTAAATAGTAATTGGCTCGCCTTAATTTGTATGAGACCTTTTGATGTTCCCTCCACAGTTTTATATTAGCTTCATTGGGGAATATAGTTACAATATGTCGATAATTCGACTAGTTACCGAACAAAAAAGGTCAGCATCAAAATAATAGTTAGTTACACAAATAGTATTAGGCCAGTATGTTTCATAGCTCCGAAAACAAGCTATTACCTAAATAAGCCCGAGGCGACGGATTAACTGCTACCTGCCTGATGTGGTCGAAACATGGAGTAACTAGTTATCATTTTAACTTAGTTAAGTTCATTGGTTGATGTAGACCTCATATCTCAAGTTTGGCGCTGCATATTCTGATGAAGCTGAAATTGTTTAATTTAGTTAAACTGATAATCAGAAGTCCGTGCCTCAGAAAGCACGTTAAGCCGTTGGTCCCGGTTGTTAGTTTTTAATATGAATTAGTTTATTAAATAGTTATATAAGATTATTTTATCTATGGGCTCTAATTGCCTGATAATAATATGATTTGATTTGATTAGAATAACTTTGACATTCGTTACAGGTTACGGTACAGGCTAACGGATATAATTGGCAACGTCGCGCCGAGAGAAGATGCCTTAGAAGAACATATATATAGGTACCCTGACTTTTTTGGTGAGGTTTTTCAGAACGGTCAGATGCTTAGTAAAGCGGTATCAGTGTATGACCAAAAACGTGAATGAGAATGTAAGGATCGTAGCAAGTGGCGTTTTTTAGAGAAACCTAGTCAAGTTCAGACCAACAAACTAGAACCTAGAATATATAGAATACTTATAGACCACAGAAATTATCAGTAGCCCGCAACACCACAAAACCAATTTCAGGAATTTTCAACTCAAAGCAGTCACTTGGACGAAAATAATACGAAAATATCATACTATATCTAACGATTACCCGTTTATGAGAGAGCGGTACCAAGATTTTACAATATTTATTTGACATTTGGCTCAGCATGTGGTGTCGGCGTAGACTACGAAATATGAGATTCTGCGGTGTATATTATTACCTGAAATGTGTGGAATGACATTATTGCTGGCATGTATATGTACATATATATATGTGTATATCTGTACTGTTCTGTATAGTCGTAAAGATATGTCACAGTCAAAATATTGCTACCGGGACATGTCATGTTTGAATTGCGGGCCACTACACCTGGGTAATATGTATGTATAGTGATGTGCATATACATTATGCATGGAATTGTTTCCGCGGCTATAACATCTGTGTTTTATTGTTGTTGACTTGTGAGTTGTTTCACTTAGTTACTGGAACATTATAAGCTTCCGTATCGAAATAGAGACTGTAGCGATAAGTTCATAGTTTAATAGTGCAGTTCGGTTAACTGGTACGGTTTGAACTAACTTTCCTTAATAACTCTTTTCACAAGCAGGCTTTGTATCAAGAAAACGGGTAATAATTGCTAGTTTAAAATGCACCGAGCGGTGTCGATCGACTTCAGATCAGAAAATATCGAAGTTTTTTTAATATAATTAAATCGTGCCAAGTGCAGGCTAAGCTTCATCTCGAACTTGGCCACTAGAGGCCGCCTCTAGAAACGGAAAAGAAAAGAAAAATCCGACCACACCTTTCGCGATCACTATTCTCAGAGTTTTTGGCTGTAGCTGACGACAGTCGTCTATTATGTAAAGTATTATTCATTGTTCACGATACCTTATAATGTTCTATAGAAGTCAAAAATTATTCTTTAAAAAATGAAAACAAATTAATGATGACAGATACAAAGGAATTAACCTTTTTTTTTTTTTTTTTTTTTGGTGGGTGGAAAATCATCGAATGACCCCCCCCGCTCTTGGGCAGAGCGAAGGGGAGTGTCAGACTTCTACTGACTAAAAACCGAACCCATGTTCCTTCTTTGCCCTTGCGCCGAGGCCACGTAATCTAGTACTAAATACCGCGGCCCCGACGGGCGTCGGCCCTTGCGGGCCCCTCCTTGCTGACATCTCTTTGAGGCGCGCGTGGAACACGAACGCGCCGCCGACACGGTCTGTTGCCGTCATGACGACGGCCGGACGGCGAGCTAGCCCATTACTCACCGTCCACAGGCCCGCGTCTACGGTGGCCGGAAGCCATCACGTGGCCCCCGACGCCCGGAGCGCCTTCCGCGCCTTCCGCGGCGGCTGGGACGTTGAGAGGATCGCTCCCTCTCTCGTTCCGCCACCTCCTTCGCTAGCATCACTGCTTCGCAGAAGGAGGCGACGGCGTCCCATTCCTCCTCGCCCCGGACCATGGCTTGCACCAGGGCCGGACGCGAGAGGTCACCGCCGCCGATCGCCGCTAAAGGAATTAACCTTGAATATCGATGGGTATAAGACCAAAGAAACGATGGATGGACTGCGTAAAAGATGACATGGCAAGGAACGAGGTGTCTGCTAAGTCGACAAGTAACAGAGAAGTAGGTATGGTATCAGAAGACAAAGTGATATAGCTATGCGTAATCAGTACTTAGGTTGTGCGCAACGCACCTTTTTTATAGTTTTATACTTTTTGGTATTTTGTACAGTGTTTATTTATATTTCGAATGTGATTTTCAAATTCTAATTCAAATTCAAACTCTTTATTTCAGACAAGTGTCCATATTGTTAGTAACAAAATAACTTAATGGCTAGTGTTAGTAATACGGCAAAAGGAAAAACACATAAACAAAGTCAGATGGAATGGATCCTTACCCAATGACGCAGCAGAGGGGAGTCCCACCGATCTGAGAACACGCTCAGAAGACCGTTAGTGGCGGTGCGTAGCCGACCCAACATGGAAGCGGTCCTTTTTCTTATTTTATTTTGATATTTTTTTTTTGTTTTACGCATCAAATTTATGAAGTCTACCATCGTTTATAGCGTTTGGCTTTTTAGAATATTCTCCTAGAAAAGTCCATAAAAGTCTTCCAGCAGTGGTGATAAAGACCAGTCCGCTATATAGGTACTAATCCACATTACAAATACTGAAACTGCGAAACTGACTTTCTGACTGTAACCCAGACACACCGTATGGCTGTACTGGTTTTTACAAATCTATGGCATACTGGTGGACACATAACTTATAGGTACTTGTAGGATATAAGAGCATTTTATATTAGACTAGCTGATGCCCGCGGCTTCACCCACGTGGATGTCGGTCAAATTATAATCTAAAATCGTTCGCGAGAACCACTCTATCCATTGGTGAAAACAACATGAAAATCGGTGCAGTAGTTTTTGGGTTCATTACGAACAGACAGACAGACGCGTTGGAGGACTTTGCTTTATAATACGTAGTGAAGTAAACGCCAGCATTAATACATTTTGATTGGCAAATAAGTTTATCGTCCCATCGTCGACCTCATCTCTGCCCTTAGGGCAAGATTGAGGTCAAGAGTAAGCCCATATTAAAAAAAAAATAAAAAAAAAACTAAAACCCGACTACTAATTAATTTTTTTTCGATGTTATAATCTGACATTTAACTTCCGTCATAAAAATATTTCATAATATTTATATAGCCTATGTCACCCGGGCTATTCTTACGAATCTATTGACATCTCATTTATTAAAATCCGTTCTATAGTTTAGGCGCTACGATGGAACATACATACATACATAGACTGCCAAAATCATTACCCTTTCTTTTGGCTTCGCCGTAGTCGGGTAAAAATGGCAGTTTTGGGTAGCTTTATGTGCTGATCTCTACACAATTACCGATCTCCATAGAGGTAAAGCCGTCGGCAACAAAATAATGGATAACTATATGCATTTGGCGGTCCGACTTCAAAACGTCAACATATCCCCGACATATCAGTAGTTGCAGCGAACAAACATGTGTTTGACAGTACCTTTAGGCTACTACCGTTATGAGCAGTTAATTGTTTGCGATCTAAACCGTTACTGTTGCGTTAACGCTAATCTATACGCGTGTAAACAGCCGTCGGTATTAGCCAGTCTATTGGCTTTGGTATTGATATCATTTAATGTGGAAGAGGCGTTTTGACTTGAAAACCATAATATATATGAGTGAGTAGTTTTCTTAAGCAATCCCATACTTAAGAAAACTGCCTTGTGCCGTCTTTTTTGCTGCTGCTGGGTCTGTAATTGAACCACCTGTTATAAACCGTTGAAAGATCTTGGTAGAAAAGAGTATTACCATTTTGTTTCTTACTCTGTTGTAAGAGCGTTTACGCCATACGGCATTACATACTCGTACAAAATTACAAGTAACTATTTTTCAAAATGACTGAACCGATTTTAATTAAACGTCACACAGCTAAGCAGGATACATAGGTCTAAATAGAAACGTTTTTATTTAAAAATATATTGGAAATTTCTGTTTGTATGGAAAAATCGGTCTAAATTAACTGTAACACTATTTTTCGAAAATATTTTCCGACCCGTTGAGACCTAGGATACCACCCAGGACCACATGCATAATAGTCGTGCTTGCGACAACTAGACCAACGCAGTAAATACTTAACTTGTACGATTTTATATCCTGCTGCATTCAGCGCTAGACCGTACCGTAAGCTAATAAATCCTTTAATTTTATACCTGACATAAAATGGAGCTACCTTCCAGCAATGTAAACTAAAAATATGATCGCGTTGAACCACTGTGCACAGTCACTGCAGACCGTCATATTTTCATCGGCGAATGAAAAGTGACTGCAATGTAATAACAGCCACAAAGGAAAGAGCAATGTTTTTTTGGGTCTCTGTGCAAGCCAATTTGAATATGTGCGAATATGTGTTTGATAACGCGGTAAAATCTTTACCGGATTTTGACTAAAGTTGTATGTGATCGTGCGTGTATGATTCACAGAGACTTCATGTACTAAGTATGCATGTTTTCAAAGGCACACACGGTACACACGGGGTAGATAGCACAGGAAAATATTATAATACAATATGTGAGTACAAAGGTACTTATTTCTAAAGAAATTTCTGCCAGCAGACCTGCAAAAGGAGAAATGAAAAAGAAATCTAGACGATAGTGTGTGAAAAAAAAATGAAATGAACGATGAGTTTATGTGCTGTAACTAACTTAAATGATTTGATTGTATGTTGGTGGGCTTTTGTAAAGCATTCATATTAATTGTGTTAATGGATGCATTGAACAATATCTACTGTGAACATGGAGATATTTAAGGTAAGATTATAACATTAAAAACTTGAAGAAACTTAGAAATTTGACCTCCAGTATCTTAAGTAGGTATGGTCCAGAACGAATATAAAATTACAGGGAGAACCAGTGCCATTCGGTTTTTTTTTTATTTTACTGCACATTCCGTCCCTTATAGAAGAATCTTGTGTCTCACCAGTGGGAACATTACAAAACTGGTTATAACTTGTAGTTGCTACAATTACTAACTTGTTCTAATCTCTTTACGGTCGTACCAGATTGCCGTCCCATCGGACTATGAGAGAAAAGGAACATAGAGTGCACCTGTGCCTGAGCTCACACTTGAGCACTATAATATCTCCCACGCTGATGTCTAATCGCCGCTAAAATTAGCCGCCGTGACCGAAAATAGTCAGGAGGATTACACAGGGTATAAAAGTACCCAAAACAAAGCCGAAAGGTACTTATTCTCCCCATCACTGCGATAATTTTTTTGCTCTAAGCCATACTTGGGAACTCCCTAGTCACAGAGATATTGGGGGTCAAAGTTTAAAAATATTCACTGCTGTTTTTTAAATACTAGTTTTTCTGATTATAACTTTACTTAAATTGCCTCCATGACCCGTATATTTTTCAAAGCATCAAGTAACACAATGTTTCAAGAGTGCTACATTGAGTTTTACCGTAAAATGTGATTTTTCAAAGTCGGTTCCCAGCAATAATTTTTGCTTAGGGGTACTTAGTTTAATCTACATAATGTTTGGTTGACGGCTTCCTAATGGGTTCGTTTACACCCTGTATACTACAACACAACTACTACAATAGGGGGGGGGGGGTAATATACTATAATACTGTTACTACAATAGGGGTACGGACAAAAAAAAAATAAGTCCGTCAGATAGATTTCCAAAAAATATTGGACACATATTTTTTTCTTTTTTCACGTAAACAAAAAATTAAGACGATACAGTGCTTCTAAAACTCGTGTGACGACATATGCTAGTACATTTTGTACCTTCAAGTGACGTTTCAAGCCCCACTCCGTGATCTTTGACGCGCTGTAACTTCGTTATTTTTTATTGATTTGATAAAACAAAAAACAAGTGTCCAATATTTTTCGATAAGCTAACTGACGGACTAAACAGAATCATATTTTTTTAAAGCAGTCCGATCAACTATTCTGACAGCAAACAAACAAACAGTCTAAAAATAGATAAGTACACACACTTACGAACAAAGAAACCGAATATTCGTATTCAGCGCAACATTTTCCACTACAAAAATGTAATCTAAACGCAAAACGAAATAAGTGGCCACTTGTCTCCGTGAAACAAATGACCGTTTCCTAGAAGTTGTAGAAGCAAAAGCATTTACGATTAGAAGATAAAAACTTGCCTGTGAGCTGTGACTAACGAAATATACCCACTATCAATCGTGAACTTATCTAATGGTACTCATTAAACGCTTCCGATGGACGATGGACAGCATTCAGGGAAGTTTGGTACTTACACGTGGTTTAGCTTTACTGTATTGATTTTATAGGGTGAAAAATTTTAATGACGAGCTTTAGGTTAAGCTGCGTTTGCCTGGGTTGGTCTGTGGATTTGTGAACATCTATCTATATAAATAAAAAGAGAAGTCCTGACTGACTGACTCATCAACGCCCAGCTCAAACCCTTGGACCTAGAAAGCTGAAATTTTGCACATAGGTTCCTTTTATAATGTAGACAAGGAATAAGGAAGGATTTTTCGAAATTCAAATCCTAAGGGAGTTAAATAGGGGATGAAAGTTTGTATGGAAAACCGTCATTTTCACGCGGGCGAAGTCGCTGGCAAAAGCTAGTCCATTAGATACCGAGCTTCCTCCGTGAATCAGAGAGCACGTTAAGCCGTTGGTAACGGCTGTCATTTGTGGACCCAAGGAACATGGGTTCGGTTTTTAGTCAGTAGAAGTCTGACACTCCCCTTCGCTCTGCCCAAGAGCGGGGGGGGGGGGGTCATTCGATGATTTTCCACCCAACAAAAACAGCAGTCATCTGATGTAGATGATGATTTTTTGATGTATTCAGCTGTATCTCGTAAGACTGGAAGCCGAACTCAATGTTGGGAAAAGGCTAGGCAGATGAGGGTGAAAAATTTCACCAATAAAACTGAATGCGATCAGGATGACCAACCTGCGTTCAAGCTTATTTTATACATCAAAAAAATAGGACAAATCTCTAAAATAAACTGATAATATTTTTAATATAGGGTAACTTACGACAATAACTGTATTACCAAATCCTACTAAAATTATAACATTGTATTCTAGTACGTTTTATAATGAACTTAGGTAGTATCTAATCTTTATTTGTACTGCGGACGCAATCATACCTACGTGCTACGACGTAGCGGTCGCTACGTGACGCGCTACGGATCTCGTAGCTTTTTATTTCAATTACTGTGTAACCGTGGATTACCGCTATTAATATAATAACTATGTATTTGTACCGTATCCCATTATCTCTAAATATATACCAGCAATTGAATGTACGAGTAATGAATAATATAATATACTTAATTAATTGAATATATTAATAATGTATGCAAATCTAACAGTATGGTGCCAAGCTTATGTCACCCCATCTCTTACGATGTGATGTATGGATTTAATCAGTGGATGTGTTGGTTTCCTTAGGTGTTATGATCATACTGCGCAAAATGAGGAACTCGTGAGATCATTTATCAGGAAACTACTTTTGTCCTAGATGGTGTATGAGGAATATTGAGACGGTATTTTTTTATTTTTTTCTAAAGCTTAGCATAATATTATGCTAAATTAAGTTTTTTTTTCCTCTCATTCTACCGAAGCCCGAAAGTCTGTCTGACAAGCTGTATTACTAAAGGGTAAAGAATTACCCAGTAACTGGGCTATGGAGGTCTGGGAGATAGACATGCGGCTGCATGAAACCAGTACCAGTATTTGAAATTAAGTTGCATAAATGTATACTGAAGGTCGACTTAAAAATTATGTAGAAAAGGCTGGGCAGATGATGATACTGCCTTAAAAAGTCTCATTCTATGTAAATGCATGTGAGGCCTTGAAAGCCCAGAGTAAAACAAATGAGCGCGCTGAACTAAGTTACGACTAGCTTCGCTGAAAAGCTGCCCCGGCGTCAGCGGTCACACTCATAGCAAGTAAGTATTTGTTACTGTTGTGCCCTTTTCATACTATAATACCCAAGGAAATATAGAGAAAATATACTACCGTTGCTGAATATAGTTAGTGAACGGTGTTAGCCCAGTGATGATGGACGCGACTTATGTGTCACAAGTCGTGGGTTTGAACTCAGTAAGGCACTTAACTTTGTAGAATTATATTACCGGTCAAAGCTAATTTCTGGGCAAACTGGTTTGTCGTAAGTCAAACCGGCTAGACTGCCCAAATAAAGTAATAATATTGCGCCCAACATGTAATGCTCGCTGGCTGCTGCAACGACACTGCTCGCTACGCTCGCTCGGCTCGCGCATGTTTACTCACGGTTCCAACCTAACCTAACATTTAACATTTAGACGGGTTGCGACTTGCGCTATGATTGTTCTTTTGTGATCAGTTAGTTCGTTTGGCCTGACATCGGGTTAGGACAACCATTCTTCACAAACGGTGACTTTTTTAAGTGGTGAAGGAACGACATCAGCAATAATCACAAATTCGAAGGCATATGACATTCATTAACCCACAATGGGCCCGCGCGGTGCATTATGGCCTACTCCTTTTCACAGGTATTCGTCTGTATCCCAACTGTGGGAACGTTATACGCAGTTTATGAATAAAATGACGGCACTGTTGGCGTAGTGGCTAAGCACTTGGCTACTGCACTGCATGTCACGGGTTCGAATCCTGTACCGGACAAATATATGTTTGCCTTCAAGTTATTTTTTCGGGTCTGGCTGTTTGTGTATGTGACTTTAAATATTTGAAAACTCATCCACGAAACAGGAGAAATAGGGTAAGGTTTTTTTTTAATAAATAAATATGTGTTTAAAACACAGTCAAATAAATATGGCAGCTGCACTTTCATGATTTTCGTAATAATAAATTCATAAGGGGAAAACCAGATGCGAGATACAGTCGCTAAGATAATATAATCATTAATTACCTCGAAATTAGTTACAAAACTATTTCGTATTAATAACAGTATGACAGTAAACTTTGAGCATTTCCGTATGAGGTTTAGGGTGGTTCCATAAAGATAATATCAAACGCATCGTATGTTGCTCTAGATTTACTTAACAAGGTGTCAAAAGGCCTGGTAGGCTGGTACATACTCGTATGCCGTCATCAACTACGTATTTTGTACATCAAACTAAGTGACTTGGAGCAAAAATGATTGCTGGATAACGACTTTTATTTTTGGCGTGAAAAACTGCAGTTTACTGTAGTATGCACGTAAATAATTTCGCTTTTGAGTATGTGTGACTTACAAGGACAGTGAGGGTTATAATGTAAATTTTAGATAATTACAACTTAAAAAAGTCGATAGAATTTCGACCTTCAACATTTCCGTAAATAAAAAGTTCACGGATTTGGTATCAGTAACATAAAACTGGCTTTAGTATCTAACACCCGATATTTGAAGGCATTATTATTTGTCTATGTAGTGAACGGAAAGTTACCCTTCTACTGATAGCTTATTCTATTAATATTTAATGTAAGGCTGTCGGTGATTTATTACAGAATTTATTATAAACATCTATCTTAAACTTCATTTCGAGGTCGCATCGGCGGGTAAAACTATGTACTTTTATGAAAAGCCAATCAAGATAACTGATAAATCATATACTGTATATCAGATACTGGTAGCAACTTTATTTTTTTGGTTATTTATTCATATTGATGACGTAACATATGACATACATCTCTGTCTGTCTACTGCACCGATTTATGCTGTTTTCACCAATGGATAGAGGGGTTTTGGGAAAAGTTTTAGTATAATTTACACGCGGACGATGAGGCGGGCGTAGTGCTAGTTTAAATAAAATACATTATAATAAATCATGTTATTTTAAAACATTTTTGGATAACATTTTACTGTTATGAATTTCTGCAAAGTAAAGCCAAAAAGCAGGCCTTACAGCTTCTTGGTGGAAATTGAACTGCGCTGGTCACATCTGCCGCATATCGAAGTGGCAAAGGGCAAAACTAAACACTTCGGGCGAGGCCACACGGTGCGGCACCGCACCGCACCGCATTACTCCGAACCGCACTGGTGGCCACACGAGCAGTGCGGCGTCGCAATGTTCTTACGGCACCGCTGCGGCACCGCAACAGGTTTGGCTTGGCTTGTCCAGTTGACGACAGTCTACACTGAGCGGCGCCGTTGCGGCACAACACTGCTTGCACCCCTCCCCGCCTCGTCTGCCTCGCGCCGTTGTCCGGTGCGCCTGCGGTGCGGCGCCGCGCTGCGCGCCGTAGCGGTGCCGGACGTACCGTATGGCATACCACACATTTTTATATGTAGGAAACCGTTGCGGCACCGCACCGCACCGTGTGGCCTGGCCCTTAGTGCATACCAAATAGCGTTACCCAAAACGCGGCAACCCCAGAAAGAGGTGGCGGGATGAGCTGGACTTTTTCTCAACGGAACTTACAATCACACTAAATCAAAAAGTGGAAGTATGAAAGGCAGGCCTTTGTCCTGCAGTGGGACAATAATGGCTTGTTATAATAATAAAGCCAAAAATATAATAATAATCACTCGCTCATAAGGACGTTAAAATCCTGACATATCCACCGCATCGCGTGGCTTCATAGGTTTAAGTCTGGCTCATTTCGCCAGACCGTGAATAAATGGCTGCATAACCGACCAAGTTAATCAGCCAATGAATGCCATGCCGCAGTTCAGATTATCATGATTTTAAATTGAAATTAAACTTTAACGAAGAAGTGGAGTTCGTAGTTCGTGATTACTGTGTGTCAAACGGATGAACCAATTTAAACGTGATTTTCTATTTGTATAATGAAGGCCCACTGGTATTGATTAGTATGCCAAAGTACCAGCGACCATTTTTATTTTTACATTCACAATTCTTGGTTTTTTAATTTTTGTGAGTTTCCTTAGTTAAGCATAACATCATGTGTCCCCCAAAAGGGCTAGTCAGAAGTGTACCTATAGTACACCAGCATTTGGCCAGTTATGTTTAACTCCCATGTAATAAGGATCAAGCCTATTGTCATCAACCGGACACAAATCAAAACTGCGTGGCTACTACTGAGAAATTCCTAAAGCAAAACATAAAAAAAAAAAAAAAAAAACAAACATCCGAATTGAGAACCTCCTTCTTTTTTTAGAAGTCGGTTAAAAATCCCAATAACACTTTACCCAACACGGGAATCGAACTCAAGACCTCATGCTCAGCACTCGCATTTGTGACCACCAGACCAACGAGAAAAGGCTTCAAAAATCAATATTTTTAAAATTGTTAACATTTTCCTACACATATGAGAAACCTGAAGTTTCTAAACGCAATAAATAATACCAAGAACTAATCTACCAGCAAACATTCAGAATGTACGATTCGACGCGGCACTAATGTTTCAAGCTTCATCTATCGTTCGAAGTAGATACTCATATGTAAATCCTCATATCTATTGACGTGAAACCCCCCGGGTGAGCTCTGGCTCATTTGACTTCTCTATGGAACTTGCTAGTGCTGCCAATCGCGAATTGGGATCTGGGCAAATCACGTTTTCATTTCCGTACTTAAATCTTGGGTAGGAAAACGGTTAATCATTTGGTTTTATTGTGCATAACCAAAATAGTAACAACCATTGGATTTCTATTTAAAATAGGAAAGGAAATAATAATATTGATTGCCACAAAGTTCAAGTACATTGCACTAGAGTCTGTCAAGCGAGTCACGCTGAAAACTTATTGATACTTGAATTTTAAAGTAAAAGGGTTGTGGACTCGACTCGCTTGACAGACTTCTATCAATAAGTTTTCAGCGTGCTATACCAGTGTTTTATATCAGTGATTTTTTAATTTGCCGCCTTTTTCATGGGACTAGACTCGCTTGACAGACTCTATATATACAGATCAAAGTTCTTAGTTTAGCATAAATAAGTACAATAAGTAAAAGTAAATCCATGAATGTAGATTTTAAATACTGCGATGTTGGATACAATCCTTGATGTACGAAAATACGTTAGATATAGAATGGAAATTGTTCTCGTAAATCGTGGGTAGAACCTAAAAATATTGCCTGTGAAAGTGAGTTCTGAAAATAAGTCTTTATTTTCGTCGTAGGCTGATATTTTTAGTCACATCAACAAACAACAGACTAGGTACTGCAACAAACTAATCACTCCAGAACACATAAACATTTAAAATTAATGACTACGTGGCTCTAAAGTTCGGGGCTTCATCTGGCATACAATGTAGATGTTTAAATCCTAACATGTCCTGTGTCGCGGCTCCCGAGGGTTAAGTCTGGCTCATTTAGCAAGACCACAGATAATTAATGCACATCAACCCATCAGGGTGCAACAGTCTGGCTTGTTTATGTTTCGTTTCTTTTTTATTGTAAAGCTTAAATTTTTACACTGAGTTCTTAATTTTGTTTTTGGAACGACAGGTTTATTTATATGATTCAATCATCTGAAGCAATTTCTGTATTGCATATTGTGTTGACGTGTAATTACAATTAATTATATATTGTCATTGTATTATTATTTTCACTCTCTGTCGAATGCAAAAAGCGAGATCACAGACACACCACATCAGGCCACCAGGGTGCAATTGACTAGCAGATGTATGCTCATTTATTCTTTTTTATTATGAAGATCTGTTTTGTCACTTAATTTTAAATATTGTGTTTGTAGTAGAGTGCATTCATTTATGGTAGTCTTTATTTCAGTCAAATTTAGTCAGTATTTATTCCGAATTCTATGATATATTTTCAGAGAAAAAATTATTACCTCTGAAAACAATACTGAATTAATATTCTTCATTTGTTCATAGAGAGAATTTTAATCTGGCATAAAATATTTCTATCACTTTAAACAATACATGTTAAGCGACATAACTATTAAATAACTTCTAAACGAAAAAGTAAGTATTTAAAACAATTAACAGCGGCGTTAATAACACTAAATGAAACACAAAAACATGACACGAAAGTTTTCTACTGCGGGAATTATGAATGAAGACAATAAGATATAATTTGATAATAGCTGTCCCGAAGGGCGTTGTGCGTGACGCTTTCAGTTCATACTAAAAGTTAAGTTAATTATGTTTATTGGCAAAGTTGAGCGGAAGCCGTAAAACAAATTACACCATTTTGTTTCTAAAAACAAAATTCTTTAAAACTCTTTTCTTAACGCAAACATTTTAAAAGTTTACCAAGAATCAGTGTTTTTCTTAAAAAAATACTTATAACTTCTGTAAAAGTTGCTTCTATTCCGTCCATTATATTTAAGGTTGTTTTTTTATATTATTATAAAAAGTCATATTTTAAAATGTATTAATTGGTACTGTAAAGAATAAATGCTGTAATTATTTAAACTACAAGAAACTGATATTAAACCAATATATTAAATTAACATTGTATTTAGCAGATACCTATTTAAGTTAAATACATTTTGGTTCGCAGAAACAACAATTAAAATCAATGCAGCCACATTAAACACACTGTGTGTTCAATTTGTTGTGCCTCATTGGGCACTAAAATTAATGTCCACGATTATTCATGTTTCAATTTTAAAATAATTAGCACTTAAATCATCGGCCTGAAATATTCGTTGGAACTGTAAACACAGCTTACAATTTGTAAATATTTAAAATATTTTTTCATGCGATCCACAACCTTAATTTTAATCTGAAATATTATTAGAAATTACGTAAAGGAAATCTAATATACTTACATTGTCATACAATCGAAGATAATTACCAATATGGCACGACACAATCATGAGTTCAAAGTTACTTTTTTCATAAAACAACACGAGTTCATTTCGACGGCACAATATTTCAATAAGTTTTCAAATTGTTCTATGACAGCGTGTCATTATAAACTTAATTGATAGTACAGTCCACGTGGGCCATAAAGCGCGGGAAATCGGAGTGTTTAGCGCCAAAACCGACCTCCCCCGAGACCACCATCCCTTACCGTGCTCCACAACATACTGACAACTGTCACAGGCCACCCGGCCGCCCGCCGTTTTGCTCGCTTTTACTACGGGCGCTTTTCCTCTTTTGCCCTATCTTGCTTTAACGAAAATTTATATACACACAGATGTACCTACACACATGCACAACAACTTAGTTCGAGTCGTCGAGATTACTTATAGTACGGCTGTGTGACTGATAGGAATATGTGAATGTAGCTCGTTCAAGATGCATCTTCACGGTAACGTGCCAATAATGCGTTGGTGCACACAATTGCAGGTTAACTGAACGAATATGTAACATAATCAGCTGGTATATAAGGTTGTATTTCGAACGTTTGAAAGAAGTAGTGTTCATTCAAAGACAGAGCTAAAGCAGAATTGCGCATGTCCGTTATCAATCTTATGATCGTGAAACTACGAAAACTATTGCTATCCTTATTTTTCTTTAAGTTTCAGTTTGAATTTCTAAAGATACTGTTCGAAGTCGCGCATATCTTTGTGGCTTTTTATAATTAATCAAATTGTTTGCTAACTAAGTTATATTTCAACTTGGTAGTAGCATTTCTTTGTTTATTTTTTCTTTGGGGTGAACGCTGGGATATTTTACGAGCGATAAAGTCGGGCGCCTTAATAAGAGCTGAGCAACTTTTAGATAAAGTATGAATTAAATTCTAAGATCAGGTGTGTTTATTTCATAACATTTTTCACTGTATATATTTTAAACCAACGACTTTTATGGCTGCTTTAGCAATGAATACTTGAACACAATATCGTTGATAATATTGTTGAAATGTTAAATCGATAAGTGATTAAAAATAAAATTCTACCGACATAATTGGTACTAAACATTGTTATCTTCACAAAAACATACTGTTGACGACAAAATCGGATTCAAAGCGAGACATCCCAACTTGCAATCTCCAACTAGCTACAAAGGAAACAAAGGACTTGGGAAAAATAATTTCCTTACAACTGAGGATGATATTAACTGGTAGATAAGAGGGTAAGAGTATGAGTGAAGTACTCTTTCCGAGAGGGCGGCGTTTATACAAAGCTATGAATAACAATTTACTAAAGAGCCAGGAACGCAAACACTTGAGCAGAGAAGTTTGTTTCGAAGTGCCCAAACTCACGAACAATACCGACACGACGAGCTACGAATGATGAATTAAACCGAACTTAATGAAACGGTCCCACTTTCAGGGTAGCTGTGGATTTTTTTTAATGTTTTACTCTTTGTTTTAGGGGTGTTTTGGGGTAAGCAGAGTTGATTAGCTCAAGTATCAGAAAGAAGTACCTACATGTCCAAGTAGTTTGTATTGATCTCAGGTTAGGGCAGGTGTGTTAGTGGAGTTTTATATCCGGAATTTCTGAGTAGCAACCATGATACTCTGGTTGTGTGCCCAGTTGATGGTAAAAGGCTCGCCCACTTTTACATACAGTACTTTAATATAAGTAACTGTGAAATGTGAGTGTATTAAATATTAGGTAGATACAACTATTGCCTAACACTTCGAGAAATTCAGGTGTGATGATGTAGGTTCGTAATGCATTTCTGTGTATTCAAAAAGTATTTTTAACACGCTTTTATAAGCTTCAATTTAACTAAACACAACTTAACCATGTTAAAGAATAGGTTATTAAATTATTGACCCACTTCCCGGTTTCCGATGGAGCTGCAATACATATTATATGTTTAGTTATGACGACAATTCATATTAGTTAAGTGACGTCATTCTAAATCCAACATAGTGGACTCCTAAAGAGGACTTGTTATTTTTAGGCATTCCCAAGGTATCTAATGAAAGGTTTGGCTGAGAACAACACGAGAAGTAAATTTGACGTCACTGTAAACCGTGTTTTTTAAATTTCTTAAAACTTTAAATGTAATCGTTTCCGTTTCCGTAACACGTTACTAATACGGGTAACTCAGTGGAGTTACTCGTATTAGTAACGTGTTACATTAATTTTAAATGTCAAGTTTGACGACATTATCACCAAATATTTCAAAAGTTCACCGCAGAACTTACATTTTATAAATTAAATTCAACCAATGCAAATGTGAGATCCTGTGCACCTATCGTTAGACATAGCCGGCGGGCGTCCCCCGAGTCCTTTGTCCAAACTGGTGTAACTTTACAGACTGATATGGCGAACACCGTCCTATGATTTTAATCTTGAATACTAATACATTGATTTACTTGATTTTATTAAAATACTAGCGGACGTCACGCGGTTTCACACGCGTAGATACCGTTTCCGAAGGAATAAATGCAGGGATAAAAAGCCTATGTCACCCGGGGATAGTTTAGCTTCTCAACAGAGAAAGAATTTTCCAAATCGGTCCAGTAGTAGTTAATAGAGCGTTACTACAGTTACGTTTTATAAATTTGGATGTTAAAACTACCCTCTGCGACATTGTATTCAGCACATAAATCACATCAATTTAACATCAATTCACAATTCCACATCTGAACTCCACAATACCGCATCTTCTGATTCAATTTACGTGTTTCGTGGCTCTCTGAGGTCGACATTCAAGTGTTTTGCCGCTTCAACCGCTTTTATAGATGTCACTTTGTCACACTCGCGAGTTCAACCCCAGATAACGACTTCATATCTAAATATTATTTTGTTTACTGGCTCTCGCCACGAACACCCCCAATATGTTGCAAGGTTAAAAATGCGAAGGGGTAAGGTATAATTTGACGGTGAAAAAATGGTTGGAGACTGGTCGTGGAAGTAATAGGAAGTATGGTGTAACTGGGAAGGTCATACCATACCATACGCTACTGTTAGGGTTCGATGTGTTAATATATGGAATATAACGTATTAACATTTTTTCTATATTCATTTTCATTTTCCCAAGCTGGCGTGGGAGTAGGCTGGTCACATAGCGCGAATGCACCCGGAGACTGGAGAGGTAGACAAAGATCGTCACTCATGAACGCCTAACGGAAGAAATTGTGGTCGAGGTGGAACAGAGAGGCTTAGAAGGAGAAAAGGCCTTCGCCCAGCAGTGGGACACATGGCCTTTTCTCGGCTAACACAAAAAAAGGTTTTGAACATCAAATCACGCCTCGGGGAACCACTACCAGTTATGTCGTACTCAACCAAGTGTGTCATCGTTTACGCGCGCTACTGTCGTATAGAAACTGACAACTTTAAGTTGCGTCACAAATATATTATTAGTATCTAGTAAATACTACCAGCTTTATAGGCTGCCGGCCCGACGCGAAGTAACCCCGCTCGTCCCTAACTAACTTTTCGGCACATTCTTACCACCCAATTTAGCGTTCATTTATTCAGAAAAATAACAATTTACTGAGAACATTTTTGGTAATTTCATATTTTCACATAAGAAAATGTAATCTTCACATTTCCAACTGACATATCTACTAGTCTCGCACATGCACAAATCAGCGCAGCAGACAACTAAATTAACTTTGACTGTAAACCACTTTTTTCGTCCAAAAACTTTTGAAGACTTTTACGAATGAATGTAATATATCAGTCAGAATATTATCAAGTCTAGCAAGCACTAAAATAAATTCAATGTTGAAGACACTAACGTCAGTGCAGACAATAATAAGAATGTAGAAACTTTATTTTCGGCCATTACACTTTTTTCACATTCAGCAAAGCTCGTAAATCAAAGCATACTTGTAAGCTAGAAAATCTTAAATCTCTTTATTGCGAACATATTTCTCAAATAGAAGGTTTACTAAACCGTTTACATTCTATTTATCGTCCCCAAAAACGACTAGAGGGAATGTTGTGTCAGCGGAAAACTTGTTAAAGTCCCTCCACCAAAGAAAGAGTTATGAAAACGCCAACTTTGGGGTCCTCGCAAAAAACGTGAAGACAGTTTGCACAACTCCGGTCCTCAACGGGATTTTATAAATATTAAAATCTAAGGGACTCACTTTGAGAGCGGAAACTAATTTTTTTCTTTCTTCACGAGGTATTCATTGCGTTCGTGAAAAAAGACTTCCCTCTCTTTGTAATGTTTTATAGAAATACCCTCATAATAAATAACTTTGTTGCTTACAAATATTTGGGTATTATAATTGATGTCCTTTGAAAACATTTTATGTGATCTAATTTAATTAATTTTTATAATCTACAACTTTTATGCGAAACTTTTTAATTAACTTTATCCATTGAATATTGTATAATCTGTTTTTGATGGAGTTCATAGTTATTGAGAGATGTGAAAATTTACAATTATAATAAGCATTGGAGAATCAATTCTTGTCAATTAACAGACCTCTATTACGTCGAGAGAGACGATGGCTCTTGTAAAGTTATGCATAATAATTGCTCTTCAGTTCCAATTAAAGGCACTTCAATAATGACGAACTCTTGCGGTTAGTCTTGGACTGTGCCTGAACCAAGTTCCACAGTCTACTGAACCAAGCTCGATACAATTTGCTTAGTAAATGTTTTAGTTTAGATGTTCGTTCGTTACCACAGTTCATGAGATAGTTCAGAATACTTTACTATGGTGTGTTTAAACAGAATATAGGTAAATAGTAAATCCTCGATTGAGTTTGTTGTCTACTTATTGTATTTGACTTTGCGAAACAGATTTAATTAACAGTTTCCTGCTTAGTAAGGTTTTCTTCTAGCAAGGAAAAGAAAGACGGAAACTGAATTTTAATTTAAAGACTAGCTTATGCTGCAGCCTTTTTTTTTGGTGGGTGGAAAATCATCGAATAACCCCCCCCCCCCCCCGCTCTTGGGCAGAGCGTAGGGGAGTGTCAGACTTCTACTGACTAAAAACCAAACCCATGTACCTTCTTCGCCCTTGTGTCGGAGCCGCGTTAACCTTTCGACAAACCACAGCCCCGACGGGGTTATGCTGCAGCCTTGCGTAGAGTTCGTTGTCCCACGGGGTCATACAACCGGGATAAAAGTATTCCATGATGTGTTATGCAGGTTAAAAACTATATGTGAGAAGGAAGGGCGAAAGACCTGTAACTGTGATTGGTTTTATTTAATCGTCTACTCGATACTCATCTCGGAAGGTTATACTCACAGATGACAGATATACTTGTATCTATGTATATGTTAAAAAAAACCCGAATAACGGAAAATTTCGAGATTGAGAAATCTCAGATCATAATAATATATACAAAGCCGTGGGTCAAGTACGAAAGGGCGAAGTAAACATAAGTTTAACCGATTTTAAAATACTCGTTACACATACAAAAAGTCAAAAATAAATTAAAGAACTGGGTTTTATTCATTTCAAGAGTTTTAATTTTACACAATAGAGATTGTCACAAAAACAACGTATTTTTGATTAAAAACTTACGATTTTACGTTATGTTTACGTTGCGCGTTCATGCTCCGACCTCTGCAGAAAAACGTAATATAATACTACCCACACGAATTTCAAGGAATTTAATAATAAAGGGTGTTATCGAAGGCTCGTATAACAGACAGATGAGTCTAAAAGTCACACTCAAGGGTTTTGTGATTTTTAGCAGATTTTATTTTTAAGTTTTTTTTTTTAATCTTCTAAGAAGCTTATTATCATCTAAAACTAAAGTGTTTTTGAGAGAGATTATTTAGAGAGTTAGAGTATTACCTATAATTTATCTATTTATATTATAATATGATAAGTCTGTGATTTTGGGCTGTCAAAATGTTTTATATAAAGTTCTTTTGGTTTTACAAAAAACAAACTGAAACTTAACCTATTTTTCGCATTATATTCCTCAGTATTTCCACAAAATCTAGCAAAAAATAGTATAAGAAAGACCGAATAGCCGATTTCGGATGAATTCAGATTAATCACTTGAACAATAAGCACGTTGAATTGAATAGAGCTTTAGCACGTGACTTTGCCCGCGTAAAAAATACAATTTCCTATATAAACTTTCATCCCCAATATGATACTACTAGTTCACAATTATTTAGATACATAACTATATATACATAAATTAAAAAATAAGGTTTTAATAAAAATAAAATGTTAGTCTATGATAATATTTCGAGATATTTAGTCAAGACATTACATAGAAAGACACACTAACATAGTAATTTTCATATTGGCTTTTAATGGCCAGCTGTAGTTTTTGACACGGAAGAACATTTTAGTGAAAACGGAAATAATAACACAGGCCTAAGAATTCAAATATAATTCCACTTCTGATAGCTACTAAAACCTTGTAAGTTAATTTGTTACGCTAGTTTTAATCTAAGTAGGTTTATTAATAAGAGCGAGTGTGTTGCCAGTGTGTATGCGACCGCAGTTCGCGACAGTACAGGCTCGTTTGCACGCGCTAGTGGAAAATATTACTATACTGTAATTACTTGTCTTATGATTATTACGTCACTAGTTTAGGAAAGTAGATAAATTACGGTATTGTGTCTTTGGGGTATAATTTGTTTTGTAGTAGAAAGTTTGATAATGAATCTTCAGTCTAGGAATTTCCTATGATGTGAGTGCGGTCTTAAAAGAAGCAAGCGGAATCTAATGTCGCACGCTGGTAGCAAGGTAACAGGTTGCTACTACCATATAATGATGATATCGAGCAAATATTAGGTAATCAATTAAATAGGCCACCTGTATGGAGGAAGACGAGACAGGCTGCCCGTGTGCCCGTAAATGAGGTAAAGTACTTAGGTAATCCATGTCCTCTCCGCGAGATCTTCAGCAACACCAAGCAGGCTGCTGGCTGACCTTTCTCGGGGAATTAAGGTGGATCGAATAAAATTCTCTCCTGTACGCAAAATACGCGCTTTGGACGTACACTTGTGGACCACCTACATAATTGTGGACCATTCATCATTCGTCCACTGCTGAACATCCTCTCCTATCGTCATTGTCAACCGTCATCCAGCTGTTGTGTCACCATTAGACTGGAATAAAATTGAAGAAGACAAGTTATTATTTAAATATCAAAGCTCAGCCATATTTCCATCCGTTTGAAGTTCAAACGAAAATATATATTTCTATACTGTCTATTTTTATTGACTACTTGCCGCAGGTTACTTGTGTGAGGATATTATGGCAATTTGTTTAATAGTGCCAATTACCTTTTATAAACCAACAAGGATGTCCTAATAACAGTGAAGTGTATTAAATTTGTTGGCTGGTATGTAACATAATTAAATGTTTCCTATTTTACTGTCGTAGAATCATTGTTGATACAATTAAAAAAACTATGTAAATGCTGTTTATTCCATTAATCAATACAACCTTCGTTTACCATAAAATGGCAAATTCCTGACCGACAGTCGGTGTAATATATTTTAACTTTAAAGCTGCGCTCCCACGACTTTTTGTAGGACAGATAATCGGGCCGATTTAAATTTGTTCGTTATTTCTGTCCAACTTTTTGTAGGACGTGTGCGTTGCACTATTGCTATCAGTGTGTTCTATTTTTCTCCTACAAAAAATCGGTAACTGATTATCGGACGTGGGCGAGCAGCCTTAATCATACGCATCTACCTCGCCTTTTCCCAACTATGTTGAGGTCGGCTTCCGCAGTCAAGCCAGATGCAGCTGAATAGCAGTATTTTACATGGAGCGACTCCCTGTTTAAGGCGGAGTTGCAGTACTTTTTAAGATTTTTGAACCTTTGAAAATCGAACTAAATATGAGTTTTTTAATAAATAAAAATCATTACATAAAAATTGAACATTACTCTCAAGTAAATCGTAAAGATAGAAACAAGATTTAGAATGATCGGCTCGATCAATTTTTTTATCAAACATGGCTCTAAATCACAATTTAAAACGTGTACTGCTAAGACATTTCATCATGAATTTATACATATTTAGGCATTATATCGCTCGCCGGGCAGTGCGGGGTGGGTGAGGTCGTGCGTGCGGGTGCGCCAAAGTTCACCTAAAATTTCAACTCCGATAATTGGAAATCCGAAAATGTTCTTCCTAACATTTTTCATCCTAACAATCACAATTCCTAACTTCTCTGTCTCTAATGTTTTAATTCCGAAGCATTCAACTTCATAATGTCAGTAGCAATAAACATCTATTACACTATTATTTGTTTTCCTATATTTTCTCAACATAACCATCTTAGACACTATTATTCAAAGTCATATCTTTTTTTTAGTTTATATTACTTTTTATTTATAATAATCAGTATTATAAAAGGTCCCATTAAAATAGGTGGATATAATTTTAGAAATCATTCAGACCGCTAAAATACGGACAATAGTAAAAAAAAATATAAGAAAAAGACATTAAAATATCTACTTTTATAGGATGAATTTGTTCTAGAGTGCCGGCAATTTATTATTTTAAGTCAAAATAAAATCAGTTTATAAAGTGTTTTTTTTTTTGTTTAGATGTCTTTAGTTAGGCTTACTAAACGCTGTGTTAAAATTTGACCACCTATTTTAATGGGACCTTATATACTATGCAAAGATATCCATAGGTTAGGTTAGGTTAGAACTGTGACCAACTACGCGCGAGCCGAGCGAGCGAAGCGAGCGGTGCCGCGGTAGCGGCCGGCGAGCGCTACCTCGAAAGTGGTCGCGAAATTTTTCTAAGTATTTTTTTCATAGTGCCCCCAAGACGACACTCTGACCTGAATTTCATTCATTTATTTTATTTCAAGACAAAAATCAGTGAAACGACCTTTAATCATTCTAAACAGTTGTATGAGTGAAAATATTATGGTAATTATGTTTAGGAATAAAAGCGTTAGGATAAAAAACAGTAGGAGTTAAAATATATTTACACTAATGATATTATGAATTCCAATTTTCGGAAACATGAGTGTTATGAACATCGTCGGTAGCACTACAAATAGTATGAATGAAAACTTTAGGATGAAAATTTTTAGGAAGAGTGATCATTCGGATTACAAATCGTTAGGAAGAACAATTTCGGATAAAGAACTTTAGGTGAGCCAATATGGACCCCGTGCGTGCATAAAAACAAAGTACTGCAACCTCGCATTAACCTCCACAACCTCGTTAGCACTGGGTAATATGCGTCCCCTTGATAAGACTGTTTGTCAGACTTTCGGGCCACTGACCACCTGTTACGGCATGGAGTAAACTCGGTACGGTAATTGGTGGTCATCCATCTATAGACTAACCTAGGCAAGCTCTGCTTAACCAGAATATCGGCTGTTATTATCTATATAGGCACGAGCTCCAATTACCCTCAAACAAGATCCCAAAAACGTTTTTCACCCAACAAACAACGTTAACAAAACACTTTCATCACAATACTGAACTCGCTCGAGTAGCGTAACATTCTCAACGATCCTTTTTATGGTATACCTCCTCTCGGTTGTATTATGAGGAGTTATTTGCTCGCAGCTCGTTAGCATGACGACATCCTGCATGTAATGACAAGCCGGGTTACTCATGAATCTCACCAGATTATTACGTCAAAATTCTACCAGCTTTTTATAAGAAAACTCGACGAAACTTACGAGGGATGCAATTTATGTTAGGTGTATTTTTCTTGAAATATTCTTGGATTTATCTTTCGTTGTAATGTTTAAATGTGTGAAATTAGGAAGGAGGAAGGTACAAGTTTTATGGTAATTTAGTAGTTTAGAGGAACATGACTCCAACTGAGGTGGAACACGAGTTTCGTCACATAGATTTTCAATCTAAAATACAATTATTATCCTGCAGCATTTAAGTTAAACTGTTTGTAACAAGGCTAATCTCAAAAATCAAAAAATTATATTATTTATTGTTTATGGAACGAGTCTTTTTAAATTAAAAATCGACTTATTTTATTTTAACGTGCCTCTGATCAAACACCTTTTTATTACGCTAATTTCAATATCTATATTACATTGTCATAAAGTTAAAAGATACCGAGTGAAACTCATAGATGAAGTTAAAAACAAATAACAATAGTATTAAATAAATCAAATTAAACGAATGCAGACTTTCGTAAACTGTAGATGATTAACAAAGCCGAGCGAAACGTGGAGTGGCATAAACATTCGCCTTTAAAATCACATACAAACACAGATGACAAAATATACGATTTAATAAGACTCAGCACTTTTGTTACTTAGACAAAAGTTGAGCATTCATCTTTATTACCATTTTATATGTTCCCATTATATTTCTACCCTTTGTTTCACTATTCTAGCTTAAGCTCTACTTTATATATTTACTGTGGAATTGTACCTAATATAAATTAATTAACGATAATTAACATTAAGTTTTACTATAGTTAAGCCCGTGGAGTTAATTTTATTTTATTTACATTACACTGCAATTTTAAATCGTTGTTTTTACTGCAAACGCTATGATGGATCATGGTTTAATCCCACTGTAATAATTGACATTAAAATAACAATTATTGCTACTGACTTATTAAAATAAACGTGAAATAATAAAATTTAATTTTAAAGATAACTTCGAAATTGTTCAGTCGAACAGTGGGCGTAATAATCCGCTTTTGTTTGCATTTCTACGTATTCCAAAATTGAATTTAAATATGATGGCGCTGCGCACAAACATGAGATCGGCAGAATTAAATGACGTGTGCCATTTGTCGGGGATCCTCGCGCGTTGCCGCACCGCAGCCGCGGAGCTGGCCAATTCCCAAATTAATTGCTTTCCAATACTATTTTTTACACAAAATGCTCTAAAGAGTGCTGCCGGTTAGCTTTGTGTGAGCTTTGATTAATTGACTTTGATTACCTTTAAGGTTCGTAAGCACTAATTGTCTTTATGCTGAGATTCGAAGTGCACGAAGAACTGTAATGCAACCAAATTGACTCATTCAACACTGATTGGGTCTTGATTTAGATTATTTTGTTTTGCTTTGAAATTAGTCTCTATCTCTCTTATCTTTTTCATCGCAGGTCTGGTTATTTGGCTCAATACACACAATACCTTAGACATTACTTTTGTAACATTTGACTGGAGATCTAAATCTTAAGATTTTGTTTCAATATTTGGCATTCAAAATAAAATAAGCGGATTGACTTTATTTCTAAAAATTTACATAAAAGTATGGAATATCAACAAGCCACTCTGTGAAAACATTTTCAACTGTATAACAAATCTCTAGCTGAATCTCTAAATCTGATGTTTTCAGCTTTACTGCCACGATAAATATATTCTCTGGCAGGCAATATACATTTTTCACTTTTACAACACAGACATAAGGTAGTGTTGCCATAAAGCTGACAAGTTTGGCAGTGTAACCTACTGCTGTCATCGAATAATGAAATGTCAATAATATCTTCTCATTGGTTAAACTGATCCCGACTGCTTTCTTTTCATCTTCTTTGGCGACTTCTCAAAACTTAAATACCTGCTTTGAATCAGTTTTGGTACAGCTCTTTTTGTCATAAAGTATTACTTACTCTATTTAAATCTCAATTCAGTCGGAATTTATATGAAAGGTCGGATAATAATAAATTCAGACTATAATTTATTATCTTTGAGCGGATAATTGCCCCCAGGCATAACAAGTACTAATTATGATAAAACAGACCGTAGGTACTTCATTTGAACAAAAATACGGAAAGCAATGGAAACCCTATAATCGATCTGCCCTTATTTTTAAAACAAGAAATTAGAAATTTATGTTCTGGGATCTATGCATGATCTATGTATCTATGTAGGGATCTGGGATTTATGTTCTGGGATGATCCGGGAACCTGCATTCACTTGCCCTTATCCCAATTTACTTGGCGTCGGCGCAACATGTCTTCTTCTTCCACACTTCTCTATAACTCGTCATCTCATTAGACACCACCTTTTTGCCATGTTGTTCTTCATACAGTCCATCCATCGGTTCTTTGGTTTTTCTCTACTCTTATACCCACCCACACTCTTACTCAAAACTTTCCTTACTATATTTATTTTCCTTACTCTTCCGCATCACATACCAAGCCAACCAAGTATCAGGCGAGCCAGGAAGAGGACAGAATTCGATATAAAATACCTGCCGGGGATGTGATACGAACTTTTTTTTTTTTGGTGGGTGGAAAATCATCAAATAACCCCCCCCCACCCCCCGGTCTTGGGCAGAGGAAAGAAAGGGGAGTGTCACACTTCCACTGACTAAAAACCAACCCATATTCCTTCTTCGCCCTTGTGCCGAGGCCACGTCATCTCTTTCGATAATCCCGACGGGCCCTTGCGGGCCTCTCCTTGCTGACATCTCTTTGAGGCGCGCGTGGAACACAAACGCGCCGTCGACACGGTCTGTTGCCATCATGACGACGTCCGGACGGCGAACTATGCGCATGAGCCTGAGGTAGTTTGGAAGAACACCATGTTATTTTAGTCAGTAAGAGGACCCATACCATACAAGAAAATCATGAGGACTCCCTCACAAAAATGACACCTGTATAAATTAAAACAATAATTATATTATAAAACTTATTTTAATAACCATAGAAAAAAAACATTCATAATCTAGACTACAAGACACAATTAGTTCGTAACTCTCCACTTTACGGGACACGTCCACAATAGGCAAGTGGGCACAATTCCTATCCGTGCGATTAATATGTCGAAACGTGAGCACCGCTCTATTAGTCGAACTGTTGGGTTGCCAATGAAAACTTACTTCAATTGCGTAACTCATTAGAATAACGATCGAAGTACAATTGCCGATAGTTTCGGAGGCAAGTGAGTATTGCTTTTGTCATAAAGGATTCGGATTATGTTGGAAGGTATTGTTGAGCAGTAAAACTTAATAATATGGGTAAGTACTTCTGTTTTATCTTTTCCTAGAACTTCTCAATACTTTGAACTCTATCTGTAATTATGGTTGTGTTATAAGCAGACAATGGCAACACTTCCTTTTTTTTTCTTTTGTAAATTAATTTTTCATGTTCAAATTAATTTAAATCTGTGTATCGACTTGGTCGACGAAGACTGCCTCGTTGGTCTAGTAGAGTGGTCACAAGCGCGACTACTGAGCATGAGGTCTTCCCGGGTCGGGCAAAATGTTATTGAGTTTTTTCATCAGGAATTTCTCATTAGCAGTCACGGAGTCTGGATATTATATGTGACCGGTTGCAGGCATGCAATAGTCTCGCCCCGTATTACCGTACTAGCGGACGTCCCGCGGTTTCACCCGCGTAGATCCCGTTCACGTGGGAATACAGGGATAAAAAGTAGCCTATGACACTCAGCAATAATGTGGCTTTCTATTGGTGAAAGAATTTTTAAAATCGGTTCAGTAGATCCCGAGATTACCCCTTACAATTTAACAAACACACAAACTTTACTTCTTTATAATATTAGTATAGATTACATGGGACTTAAACATAACGGGTGAAATGTCGGGGGTTACGTTATGTCTACGAATCTTCCTGCAAAGTTATGGACGAATACAGAATCACAGAATTAGGTAGTGTGTTTGTATGAGAGACAAAATCCAATCTAAGTAAACCGAGGCGGGGAAGCGGGAGGGGTGCAGTGCAGCAAACTGAAACAATGAATAAAGTTTGAAAGGATCCAGTTGCGATGGGGAACGGATTAATGGCACCGACTCAGGTGCCACTAGGTGGCGCTCGGTGCGGCACGACAATTGCTTTCTTATGTCCATTGTTATACGGCATTGTTGTGGATAGCCAGAACATCAGCTGTTTTGTTAAATGACCTTTTAAGAATAGGGGAATAAAATAATTATGGGGAATTTAGTAATGACGAAATGTGGGTGCACTATTAGTCAAACCTCTGTTTATCTCTTCGTGGATTACATGTTATTTGTGAATGTAGTGGTTAATGATGACCCATGTATGCACTCTGTATTAATTCTGTATAAACCTATTTAGACATAAACTATATCTATCTTGGAGAAATAGAATATTCTTTATTATGTAACAAATTTCAATTCACTTAAAAACATTTCACATATGGCGACACAATGGGTCAGTGTTTTCTGCGTGTGTTGTTTATTCAACATTACACACAGAAAAGGTTCACTTTCTAACTTATTCAATCACCTCAACAATAAACATTCAATCAGAAAACAGATCTCAATATTCAATCGGCGAGTACTTCTGCTCACAAGATCATACATCTCCAAATCAATGTCCCACTAATTATGCATTAGTAACGCACTGTGAAACGTTCCACCTGCTGCTTGACAGCTCAGAGGTGGTACCATGGTACCTAACTATTAGTAGGTACTTATAGTACCTACCTACAGCTAGGTACTTACTGTCGGTGACGTTAGATGTCCGCTGACCGACAACTTGTCCGCATTGCTACAGGACAATGTGGCTGTGCGGTATTCCCTGGATGGGTAATAGATTTTGGAGGCTTATTGATTAGATCGTATGCGTATGTGTAGATATGCTAATAGTCCTGGAGCGCAGCAATGTCATTAGCCACATAGATGGTTTGAAATTTCAGGGCATACCTACGTGTTAAAGTTAAAACAATAAAAATAGATTCACCTCGCTTCACTTTAAAAATAACTATAATCGTTTATACAATTAATTTACTTGGAATTGGCATCAGTGTCAAAATGGCAATGAGCTTTACTTCCGTAGTTCCGTGGCATAAAGGTTGCTGTTGGCTTGTTGATTTCTACGGTGAAAGAACTGTAACAAATAGTTAGTTTTTTTTTTACACACGTTAGAAATCTTACATAACACAGTGAATTAAGTTGTACAGTGAACACATGCCTTCTAAACTTGGCCAGAAAGATCTACAAATATAGGCTGTGTTTCATGATCAAGTTCAAGTCCTTCAAATGATTCAATGAGATGGATTACAGGGCGTCAAAAAAAAAGGCCCAGAGGGCTGGTAGCATTCCCACGTTGGATGGCAATGCTGATTCTTTGGCCAAAGAATAGGCCAGCCCTCTCGTCACGCGAAGAGTCGACCAACCGCTTGGCAATTTCCTTGAATATTAGGTGAGCACTCGGACTATGACATTGAGATATAAAAGACTGATAATAGTGTACATTGGGTAATTTTTGGTGATAGTTTTCGTTTTAAATTAGTTACTATTTTGAAATAAATAGTACTTACTTAAAGACATCGTTTAATGGAAACAAATCATAAATATAAACGTTCTGCGTTTGAGAAGATACTCGCATAGTGAAGGATAAAAGTTGGAGCAAAAAACTTTTTTACTTTACTCTACTTTAGTAAAAAATCTGAAAGAGAGAGTAATGTTTTTCTGATGCACATCTTTGTTTTCCTGATAGTCTTTTTAGGGTTCCGTAGTCAACTAGGAACCCTTATAGTTTCGCCATGTCTGTCTGTCTGTCTGTCTGTCTGTCTGTCCGTCTGTCCGTCCTCGCTTAATCTCTGTGACCGTTAGCACTAGAAAGCTGAAATTTGGTACCAATATGTGTATCAATCACGCCGACAAAGTGCTAAAATAAAAATTGGAAAAAAATGTTTTATTAGGGTAGCCCCCCTATATGTAAAGTGGGAAGTGATTTTTTTTTTAATTTTAACCCTAACGTGTGATATATTGTTGGAAAGGTATTTAAAAATGAATAGGGGTTTACCAAAATCATTTTTTGATAATGTCAATAATTTCGGAAATAATCGCTCCAAAAGTAAAAAACAAAGCGTCCCCCCCCCTCTAACTTTTGAACCATAAGTTTAGAAAATACGAAAAAAATCTGAAAAGTAGAACTTTATAAGGACTTTCTAGGAAAATTATTTTGAACTTGGATGGAAACAACAGATGGAAACTGCAGTTAACCAATATAATTTGGTCCCTGAATCGTAGGAGCGCCTATACAATCCAGAGGTCAAGTTTCATTGGCCCGTATTTCAAACAAAAAAAGAATATTACTACGGAACCCTACACTGAGCGTGGCCCGACACGCTCTTGGCCGGTTTTTACTTTCGAAGCAGAATAATAAGTGAGCTCGCTTTGCTTTAGTAGTTTTCCGATTAATTTATAGATTGCTAAGCTTTTTGCTTTTATTTATTGTGAAATTGTTGTTATTTCCTGGTAATATATAACAATGCCGTTTGTGTAATGTTTGCAAGCGCATCATGAGGTCTGGGCTCGATTACCAGGTGTGTCATTGAGTTATATGCAGTGTCATTGAGTTTTCCCTATAGATTTTTTTAACACTCATAGAGTCTTAAACCGGGCTCATGCCCGGTTGATGACAATAGGCACGCCTCTTATAACATGTTACTTAAACATGACCAGTAAAATTTGTGTGTACTACTTAGAGTATAGGTACTTCTGCATAACCCTTCCTGGATTTCAGTTGTCATGTTAACAATAAAAGTACACGCAGAGGTTTGCCACGATTCATTCGTTTGTTTCGGGTAGAGTGAGCGTAGCCGCGTAGGCAACAGTGTTCGCAATGGACCTTCCTAGAATTCACCTTCATTTTAGTACAAAGCGACGCCAGGTCCACTATTGTGAAACAGCGCTTTCCTTCAATATTCCATATATTTTATTTTGTTCAAAAATTCAAAAGTATATTTCCTTCTCTTGAAATACGCGGCGTGTCGCGATTTCATATGAAAAGCCGAGTAAGTACGTGTTGTATGGAGATTAAGTGTGATAGTCCTTCAAGAGACACGTTTCTACCACACGCAAATGTCTGCTTGCGACACATTTAATTAATTTTAAGGCGCTACCTACACACAACGTTTGTGTAAACAGCACGTCTGTGTGTTGTTGTAAATATAAAATGTGTGTTTGCTTTTATGTGTCTTTTCTGTTGATAAAATCGGTGAGTGTCGTTTGCCACCAATTATTTGAAAACTTGCTCTTCTCTCTCGGCCAAGTAGGTTCCTACCTATAAAGCTCATGCAAACATAATACGACATGTACTTTATAGGTAGGTGTTAATAACACCATGAAACTGCAACCCCTATAGCGTAGAGTTTTAGAAATTGAATCACCGTTATCTTTTTAATTGCCTAATTTTATATTTTTGTTATGTTTCCAGTTATCCTAGAGTTAAAAAAATCCTACTAACGTCAATCAATCATTAAATAAAAATATTTAGACGGATATTGCTTGCCACAGATAAAATAATTCTGTGGTGGATACATTTGGCCTGTGATAGGTCACATGTATATGAAAAGAGATGTTTGCAATGAAATATTGGATAATGGTGACCTCGTTTCAGGCGATAACTTAGAATCTGTGTCCGATAATTGGGCCTGCAGGCTGCAATAAATTCCTATACAAATGTAAGTACACAATTCTCATTAACTTTTTTATCCAATGTAATGTAAAAAAACAATAAAACTTTTAAGTGCATATGAAACACTGTAGTAGACAAATGTGTAGTGCAATTGTATTTTTGTTCACTTTCTTTGTTCCTTATAAACTTAACAAACTTTACCTACTTTAACACGTAAGACAAAACTAAGATCTATTTATAATTACGAGAACGTACTTTATTTAAATGAGTTTACTTTCTGGATTTAAAAGGCTTACCGTCCTTCACAAACTTTGATTATTAAATTCTTATTTACTTTATTTATTACCAGCCGATACAAAGATTTATGACCCCTATCAGACCCGGGGTTTTGCGTGACTGCAACAGTTATAAATAACATCCTACTAAAATTGGGTGAAAATGTTACAAAAATGTGAAGATAAAATAACATGGTGTGTAACAATAACAATAAGAGTTATTTGTTAGTTGATGCCTTTAACATCAAGGTATATGTTGTAAGAAACGCTGATACAACGATTATGTTATAAATTAGGTCTTTCAGATTGTACAACAGTATTATACTACAGTTATTCAATACAATATGGATGGATTACCAGAACTGTCAATCCCTTGGGTTTTGTTAAACTTTAGTTTTGCTACAGTATATCATTCATGATGTAGTCACAATAATTCTTGGTTCCTACATTAATGAGCAAGTAGTTATAAGCGATAAGGAACTCGATACTGCGTTCCAAAACTCAAATTGCCGACGTAGGTCACACGGCTGCCAGGTTTAAATTTACTGGGCTGGCCACATCTGCCGCATGCCGGAGGAGCTAAAGGCCAAACTAACCACACAATGGGTCCCAAACGGCAATGCGGCAAGCCCAGAAGAAGATGGTGGGACGAACTCGACTCTTTTCGCAGGGATTGGCAATAATTAACATCATTAGATAGAGAAAAGTGGAAAGAGGGAAGGAGGGCCTTTGCCCTGCAGTGGGACACAAATGGCTAAATAAGGGACATATTGACAAGAAATGTCAAATTCAAATGGAACAGGACAAAAGGCTTTAGACTAAAATCATATGGAATTTAGCCTACAGCACCAATGAACAATGTAGCTTTTTGCTAGTGAAAGAATTTCGAGAATTGGATCATTAGTTGCAGTGATTATTCCCCACATACAAACAGACAAGTTTTATCTCTTTTAAATATGGTATAGTATGTATAGTATAGACGAAAACTGTCAACATCTTTGGGTCATGAAGATGTCTAGCACATACAATTTTTCGTCAGTCAATACTGAATTCTTCCATTTCTTACATTGCATATCGAATATAGCTGGAAAGGGATTCTGTACAAATACTGGCTAGCCCATATTGATTAGAAACTAGGATTCGGTCAGGTGTAACATTCGCAAACGGCTCCATTTATGAAAGGATTCATGAATGTGGAAGAAGCGTGTATGGATAACCGTATACCGTATGTAGTTGGTATAGCCAGTGGGTTTACGTACCGTTTCAATGCAAATATTAGGTACAACGTTAGGTAAATGTTGATAGAGACCGATTAGTCTGATAGCCATAGGGTTCATTTGGCATGTTCTAGGGATTATACGTTCAAGGAAAGAGGAATACTAATAATAATAATTAATGAAGCTCTTAAGAAGATTAAAAACAAGATAGGACAATATCCTACAGAGTCTATGATAAGTCACATCTAATCTCTTGCTCGTCATGCGCAACTTATTGCATCCTCCAGGACTTGAATACAGCAAACGACAAAGCTGTCCAGCAGGGCTATTGTATATCTTTTAATGACAGTGGATAACGTATAGTGCCTATCAAAGAACTGTCAAATGATGAGGTTTTAAGAAAAAAATGTACCAAACCATAACCAATTTACAGTTAATCTATGGACATTTATGATAGCCACTGACATTAAAAAGATACGCAATAGCCCTGCAGGTTGCTACGTACTGGTCGGATATCTGAGTCATTGATTCGAAAAGAAGAAGTCTATAATATATTTGACAGTTGGGATTGAAACCTTCAGTATGTGAGAAGGTCAGGGGCACGTGACCGAAGGTGTAATCCACCACTTGGGCCCAATATTTATGTTGATAGAAGTCACATGTCAACGAATTTTTTGTTTCAAGATGCTGTTTTTTTCACAAAGATTTTCCTTGCTACTTGTAGAGCAGCAGTGATTAATGAATTGCACGTTTTTATGCATAAACGGCCAATTCTTCTAAGATATGACCTCGTTTTGTGCTATTTCTCGAGTTTAACAACTTTAAGCTTTGCTTTTAAATATTGTTGTTCCCCAACTTTTTCTTTAAGTGGGAAATGGTATTTCTTTTCAAACATTTATTTCACGAAATATTGCAGTTTAAATTTTTATTGTGCAATTTTAAAATTGGTAATGTATTTTCCTTTTCAGGTAATTTCCTGATTTTCTCAGTAGCAGCCACGGACTCTGGAGTTTCGACCAGTTGATGACAATACGCTCTTCCCCTATTACATGTGGGACTCAAACATAACTGGCACGCAACAACTTTTTAAAAGTGATTAATTTTAACAGGTCGTCGCATATTGATTAACGGTTACATTAACATACACATAGTAGTGCGCTTGACTATACACCTCTGCGTTACCCTTCAAGGATTACAGGCGAGATGATGATGTGATGTTATGAAAGTGTCACAAAACAAATTCAACAAGTAGATCATCTCAACTCGAAACTTCGCCACACATGTAAACTCCTCGTTGAACTTAAGGAGTATGTTTCCACTGGGTTCGATAAGGTGACGACTAACTTCACATGCAAAGAACTCGCAACTTGTGAGGCTAGTCGTCGGCCGACTGGGAAGACGTGACCAGTCCCTTGCGACTTGTGTTTAACTTTACTCGGCTACTTTATTAGTGACTGGATTTGGATTTGATATTATAGAAAACTGTGGAAGAAGCAGACATGCTGCTCCGAACCCAAATTAATTGGGATAAGGGCAAGATAATTATCATGATTTTGGAGTTATAAAATGTATGTTATGAACGAATGTTTAGTGATTTTAATAGGCACAATGTTCATGGTTATAGTTCGTCTTTAAGGCTTTATCATGTGTGCTTTAAAACTGGCTTTAGTAATAAATCTTTATAAACATTTTCGAAAACGTTAACGTGCTTTACTTAATTCAAAACTTTAAAAGGATTCCACGAAGTAACTTAATCCTAAATAAACGAAAAGATATAAGCAAAATTCATATTTCTAACGTGACACTCAAATGAGCCCCAATCGTAATAATGTGGCCCATTTATTATAATTTCACAGAGACATATTCCATTAAAATTGTGCTCCCCACAAAGATTCTTTGTCACGAACGTTGACAAGACAGACAAACGTGTTGTTGCTTAAAAACATGTGAAAGAGTGCATAAATCATGGCGGTATAAATGCATTAATGAGACAGATATTGTCAGTTTAAATAGAGCGCGAGAACAGCGAGCGTTGGACTCTACACGCTGCCTGCCTGGCCCAACACGTACGTCGATTTAACGTCCATTAATAATAAATCACTTCGTTTTTTACGACAGCATTGATTTATTTTTGGGATAATTGGTTAACAGTTTTCATGGTAGGAAAATATATTACATGAGAGTTTTCTTCTTGGAACTTCAACATCTTTAAATAGGCTCAAAGGGTTTACGTAATTCTCGACATCATTTGACTAATTTCGAAAATGTAAATTTTCTAAGAAATGTCTTTGGTCGTACTCGAGAATCTATTTCGAGGTTTAATAATAATATCTTGGATTAATAATTTTGATAATGAAACAGTTTAATTCCAAGAACCAGCAAATTATAAATATTGTACAAAAATATTTTAAAGGTCGGTTGTTAGGTACCAGAATGACATTAACATTTTTGAATTGTATTCTACTTCTTGTAATATGTTAATGAAAATACGCATTAATTTGGCACTATACCTAGCGTAGTCCTGGTAAGTCATGGCAAAAGACGTGAGATGTTCTCAGCAGGTGGAATAGTCGAAATGGCTAAAGACTAAGGACATACTCGAATCAGCTACAGAAAAAGTCAGTTCGACAGTGAGTGGGAGGACAATCCCTATAAAGCTATTAAATAAATGTATTAAAAATATTCGATCCAATTTCGTCCACAGAACAAAAAATGTTATTCAGCTTAAGTAATAACAGATAATTTCCATATTAACATCGAGCCCATCAATTGAAATCATTCCGTTGAAATTACCGCGGTGACAAATATGAAATGGCAGTAGCGTCGGACATTCCATATTTATTTTCCATTGAAGCGTTGTAACATAATTCATGCAGTCTGTTTCGTTGCATTTTTGATGACGCTGTATTTTATATAACTGAATGTGGTGACTGCGCCCGCGGCTCCGCGACTGATAACAGATTGTGGGTTTACACACTTGCATATTGGGAATACATTTGGGCTTGTCATTGGCTAAATGGAAATGGTTTTTTTGTAACTATAATATATTATACAACATATAATATGTCGCAGATTCAACACCGAGGCACAATATTTAGAGTTGACAATTTAGAATAACGCCATCTATCATCGTTTTTCGGATCTATCATCGTTAAAGTCGGAAACGTCAAGCAGTGAGCTTGGGTGAGGTCGATGCAGAGCGTGGCAGGTCTGGTTTGACAGTTTTCGGTTGACAGATGACAGCTGTCGGTTGTCATATGTCAAATGTCAGTTGTGAGTGGTCGGTTGACGTTGACGTTAGACGCATTTGACTTGAGGGACGTTACTTTTTGGTGAGACACGAGCGCGAACGGTTGTGCTGCCCGCCTGTATCGAACTTACCGCGTTTCCGTACTTTAATCCATTTCCATCAGCTTGATCGTTTGAGATTTTGTTAATTTGTTATCGGAAGTAAATAAATAGGCGGTTGTAATCAGTGTTGAGACTATTATTTCGTACTTCCGCCATGCTGAACTTGGACTCTGACAACGATGTACCCGAAATAGCTGACCTACCGTCGTCATCAGAAGTGGTATGTAACTTTAACGCCTACATAGTGTAAAAGACAGTGCTAGACCGGTAAAGTGTAAAGACAATGCGCGTGCGTCTGAAAGTGACATAGAAACGGAAATGTGGTGTTTTATGTTCGAGCAGCTAAACAAAAACTTTATGGCTATTGTGCAAGCAATGAAGACACCTTTTGCGAGTACGGATATTCGCCTACCGCATTTTGACTCTGAAAAATGGAATATTGTCCCGCGTGCTTGGTTGGCAACAGCTGACATGTGTGTTATCGATCCGATATGGGAGAAACGGGACGAACGGGAGTCACACATCCACTGTAGGTGCGTCGTAAGTCGGCACCTCCGTCGCTGGTTGTCCTCCGCTGGGCCTCCTCCGGGTAACCGTTGGTCTCACCTGGTGGGGATGGACCGCCGGGGTGCTGTGAAGACAGCAGCACCGTGAAACCGGCGCTGTGGCGTGCCTACAGGGGACGCAGCGAATTCCACGAGACTCATGGGAGAAGTTTCGTCATGGCGGTCGTCCATATCTTGTCCTGGGATGAAATGGAGCGATTTTAAGGAGCTGTTTATAGTCTGGAGCGCCCCGTATGGTGATGACGATCGCGAAGACCCTGATGCGACATCAGAACCGGGATTCACTCGAGCTGAAGAAAATACGAAGAATGGTGCGATGACGTCACGGTGCGCTGAGAATTTACTTCGGCAGCGGCGCCGGCGGCGCGGCGGCGGGACGCGGCTTGGCGGCGCGTGGTTGGCAGCGCGGCGGCGCGGCAGGCTGACCAAGCAGTGCCTGCAGCCTGCAGCAGAGGCAAATAGCGAGCGACGTGTTGAAGTTTGCTATGTGAGCAATCCCAGCGGTGTGCTGATGAATATCTGGTGAGTCGTATCCATTTTACTATGATTCTGGTGCCGAATGCTCTCTGATCAAAAATGTTTCGTTACAGTTCAGTGGCAAGCGTGTAAATAACATTGTAAATTGACCCGGAATAGGTCATGATAGTTTGTACTTCACAATTATTTACTGAGGTTATGATTATCGATTTACTATTAGAGATTTTATTTCATGTTGTACCGGATAGTTGTTTTAAAAAATGATATTTTAATTGGCGTTGAGATTTTACAACAAGGATTTAATGTTAGTTAGATGTGTGATAGTGTTGTTTTTGTGTCGTGAAAAGGTTGTTAGGTTATGTGATGTTTCAAATAAGCTCAAGAATGCTTCTAATATTCAAATTGATTTCAATACAGTTGATACAGATGTTCCGTTAGAATTTCGTTCCCAATTAATTAATCTATTGACAGCATATTCATCTTTGTTTACTAGTGATTTCTAGATCCCATATTACAACAAGACTAGTTGAATACTAAGTGGTCAACTAAACATTTAAAGTACCTAGCATAGTAAGAGTTTTCTTATAACCTGTAACGTTACAGGAAAAATAAAGTAACATGTTGAACAACCCTACTTTAAAAATTATTTTGATAAAGGCTCGAAATGATTATCTTGATGGTGTTGTGCATGTAACCGGATGGAGGTTACATGTGGAGGTGACCGTATAGAGGTTGCCTGTTGTGTATGTAACCGGATGGAGGTTACGTGTTGATGACCGGATGGAGGTCGATTGGTTTGATGCTTATAACCGGATGGAGGTTATAAGTGTGATGAAGACCGGATGGAGGTCGATTGTTTTGATGCTTATGGCCGGATGGAGGCTATAAGTGTGATGATGAAGACCGGATAGAGGTCAGAGTATGAGCACTGCAATATTTTAATGAGTTTCCTATTATTTGAATGAGTATGGGTGTTGTTCGACATGACAGCTTTAAGAAAAAGAGTTTGTTATGATTTGCATTAGAACCTGTTATGACTTTGATCAGAATACCTTTTATTCCCCACCGACTTGGGCCAGGAATGGCCGAACGACTGGTATTGAGCAGACTTCTGTAAGGCCAACTGTACAAATTTTGACTTCTGTTGAGACCGATTGAATTGTTTTAGAAATTCTATTTCACGTTTTACCCGACAATTATTTGAGATTAGTTTCGGTTCATAATGTCATCAAATGAGATACGATTTGAGAAAATACGGTCAATTGCGACATGTGACGCAATTGCTGACTGTAAATTTGACTTTGACACGATAGACACTACCAAAACGAGATCGGGTGATGATGAAGGGGTCAGACCTTAAGTGAGAGGTAAAAGATGCAAATGTAGTATGCAAGTGGCTCAGATTGCATACATTGCAATGCTGTTCGTTGCTGCACGCGTGTAAGTGTTTACTTGAGGGCTGTGACCAACGTCGAGCATGACAATGTAGCTAAAGGTGCTAAATAAAGGCAATGTGTTGAGTTGATGTTGGGTACCGGATGGAGGTCCCATGGTTGCCGGATGGAGGCAATGAGATGTGTTGAGGTTGGGTACCGAATGGAGGTCCCATGGTTGCCTGTTGGAAGCTGTGTGTGTTGTATGGTACCGAGCAGAGCATTGCATACTGGATTTGATCGGATACTAATTTGGTCGAAAGTTGATGATTCTTGAAGAATGTTGATTTCAATGTTGAGATTTTCTTTATGAGATTTGATGAGATTATGGATCAGAACAAAATTTTGTTTTGAATTGTGTGTGTGTGTGTTAATACTCCGACGTCTTGGTCAGGGAGGCCGAGGAAGGGACGATTTACTTTCCGTGAATTCTTGTTGCAGATACCTCACACAAGGACGTGTGAAATGTCAAGATGGCCGTGTCGCAGATTCAACACCGAGGCACAATATTTAGAGTTGACAATTTAGAATAACGCCATCTATCATCGTTTTTCGGATCTATCATCGTTAAAGTCGGAAACGTCAAGCAGTGAGCTTGGGTGAGGTCGATGCAGAGCGTGGCAGGTCTGGTTTGACAGTTTTCGGTTGACAGATGACAGCTGTCGGTTGTCATATGTCAAATGTCAGTTGTGAGTGGTCGGTTGACGTTGACGTTAGACGCATTTGACTTGAGGGACGTTACTTTTTGGTGAGACACGAGCGCGAACGGTTGTGCTGCCCGCCTGTATCGAACTTACCGCGTTTCCGTACTTTAATCCATTTCCATCAGCTTGATCGTTTGAGATTTTGTTAATTTGTTATCGGAAGTAAATAAATAGGCGGTTGTAATCAGTGTTGAGACTATTATTTCGTACTTCCGCCATGCTGAACTTGGACTCTGACAACGATGTACCCGAAATAGTTGAGCTACCTTCGTCAAATATATAACTATATATTATAGCAGATTTATTTTTTTGTGGTATTATATATTTATTTTATCATAAAGCTTTGGTCTAATGGTCGCATGCTCTCTTGCTGAGCCTGACGTCTTGGTTTTGGTTAGCAGGTCAGATAGGGTTTTACCATCGGGAATGTCTCAATAACACCCCAATTTCAAAATATAAAATTGCTCCTAGTCGATGGCTTACCCTCCTCTCACTTACAGAAAGAAAAAGTATTTATTGGTTTCCCAACAGGACAAAACAAATTGAAAAAAAATTAAACGTTAACAAAGTCGCCAGTCGTAAGCCTTCAACATAACGGTTGGTAACAGTCTTTAACAACACTGAGTACACTAAGAACCAAAAACCAAAGCCAAGCCTCAAAAAGCTTTTGCCTTTCCCTTCAGGAATTCTAGACGGGATATTTTGTGAATCTTTACGTTACATGATATCCGCAGATTTTAAAAGTCCCTTTCAGTTATCAATGTAACCAAAAGTTATTTTTCCGACTGTTTTCTCTTCCAGCTTCATGTAAATTCGATCGGTGTTAGTCTGGACATAGTTTACCGTTATAGAAAACGAACAAAGCTGAATGCTTTGCAATAGCGGGCCTAATCTCAGTCTACGAGCCGGTTTTTAGACTTGAACTAAACTCAGTTGTAGCTCTGAGTTTGACGTATAGGACTAATACTGGTTTTTTTGGAGGAAATATTTTGTTTCGTAAAAAGTTGGTGATGGCTGGTGGTCGAAATGTGGGAAGAATGAATTGAATTTCATGAATATCTACCACGATGATTCGCTCACTCTGGCTTATGTTTTCTTGCAAAATATTATAATTTACTGTCATCATCATTTTCTTGCCCTTATCCCAATTCATTTGAGACGGCGGGCTCATCAGTATTTCTTACTCGTCATCTCAGTATTCATCTCCTTTCTTGTCACTTCATGCTTTAGACAGCCTATCCATCGTTTCTTTGGTCTTCTTTTACTCTTATACCTCTCTACATTCAGCATCAATTCATTATTATTATAACACAAAGTCCTCCGCCACGTTGTCGGTCTGTCTGTTCGCGATAAACTCAAAAACTACTCCACCGATTTTCAGAGAGTGATTCTCGAGGAAGGTTTTAGTATATTTATTTTTTCGTAATTCAACCCTTATGGGAGGTTAATAGGGATGAAAATTTGTTGGGATATTTTTCAAAATCCACGCGGGCGATGCCGCGTACAAAAGCTAGTACTCAATACAATAATTTACGGTTTATAAAATAATATACGGAAACCTCAATATTTATTGCAATTGAAACATCGTTATTCCTGGAACATTTAAATTAGCTTGAACACCAATAACATTACTAACATAGTCTGTAAGTAAATTGTTTACTAACCCTTATGGACCTGGTTGTTCGAAATAAAAATTTATTATTATTATTTTATTCTTACCACGAAAAGTTGGTTGGTCTAATTTTATCAAATAATAAAAGTTATATAAGCTTTAAGCACTGTTTGTTTCCCATTCATTCCCAGAACGCTTCGAGCGTTATTGATGTTAGTTTAAATACAAATAGCCATTAAGTTTTTAATATTTTCATCCTATTTATATTGCACTTTTCAAAATAGGTTACATTTATAAGGTTGATTTACGGAACCCTAGCCAGCCATACAGAAATTCTCGGAAGATACGAACAGAATTCCTTGTACACGGACATTCCAAGAGCCATGAAATGTTGCATTCAATTTGAAATTTTCGTAACAGGCATATCTTTAGTGCTCGCACAAGACGTCATCTACGAATATAACTGCCAGCAATCAACTACCTACCGTATACCGTAAGATGTTATATCGAAGTAGAGCTTCTGATATTAGAAAAACTTTTTTCTCCAATTTGTTTACCTTGTTTCGTCTTGGTAAGCGAGTTTCATATTTTCTTGCAGATGAGTATGGAGTTCGAACCTAAAACTCGCAACTCCGAGTTTTCGAATTGATGTGCGTTTTGCATAATTGTCACTTGCTTCAGTGGAAGATAACTATAGGAATCCAAACATGCCCAGATATATTTTTTCGACAGTCCGAGGCTGACACTAAGGTAGAGCTGGGTAACTAGGGCAAAAAAACAACGACGTACAAAAATCGGAGACCAAAAACTCAGATGTTAAGCTGCTACTCACAATCTTCCAGGTCATTTTATCGTAAGGAGATGCAACTACTCCTTTCTCAGGAAAACATTACTTACCCATGAGTAACCAATTCTTCACGGGTAATTTCCACCGTTGAACCTTCTGGCTCGATTTCTTTTGTGACTAAATTGGCATTCAACATCAGCAACAACTTGAGCCCGACAACAACTCTCGAAGACATATGGAAGAAAACGTGTTGTGTATACAAATCTCAAAAAGGACAACTGGTGACAGATTGTTAGCCAGTTCAACCTTTGTCTACAAGCAAAACAATTCCAAACCTAAAATGGCCACTTGTCTCGAATTACTAATTCTTAGCGCATCTAATTTCTTGACAACGCCAGACGCTGTGTTAGGCAAACTATTCCGAATCAAACATTTATTTAATCAAATGAACATAACAGGCTACGTGTTTCGCGTGCCAGTCTAATCAAATCTGGAGTCTTCGACAGTGCGTTTCTCGGTTTCATTAAGCCTTGGCAAATTTACAGGGGCGCCGAACATTTGTATGCCACGCGTGTGCCGTTCAAAGATATCATTAGTAGAGTAAGGACAACATTATGAGGTGCACAACATTATGGTTAATATTGTTTTGTTACGCACATAATTGAAATGAAAGGCAGGAAACTCTTTCGGGTTTCGTTTAATTTTTGAGGTGCAAAGGTTCGTTTGATGTGTTTCGTGGGTGGAATGTCGTTTGTTATGGTAATTGGGTGGCTAATTATATTTTGATATTTTTGATACAATAATTATATCACTTATGCCATAATTATTATGTAAATGTTGATTTGAACTTGACATGCGTACTCGCATGTTGCTAACCAACAAATATATTAATACTTGTATAGCCAAGGCTGTTTTTATTAATTCACCAAGCTAACCGTAGCGTAGTAAAACAAGATTTTCCTTATTTATTTGAACTTCAGTGAACTGTGTTTTTATTTTATCAATAAATCTTACTGTGATAGTTTAAATTCGTGGGCATTTTGTAGAGAGAGTTTAATAATACATGCAAAGAAAATGCAAATGTCGAACCCACATTTCCATCATGCATTGGGTGTGCATTTGAAGATAAACATAGTCTTTATGAATTAGCAGATGTTTGTATAGGTCCAATTATATTTGAACATATAGAGAGGGGTTCACGCTAAAATATTCTCATCACGAAACGCCCATTGACGCTTTGAATTAATAAAATAAATAATAACAAAATCTTCTTTCTTCTATATCATCTTTTTCAATAGGATCTTATTCAGACATTCAAATAGCAGTAAAAACGATATCTTTGATGTAACCTATAAAAAATTAAGGATCTTTTTACTTTTCATACGCGTGACAAATGACACTGGTGAACGAAACATAATACCAAAATTCATTTAATTTCTTCTTACGAAAGCCACGTTCTCAAAGAAACACTTCAAACGTATGAAAATTTTTCGCCTATTATTATTCTAACTTCAAAAGACGTATTTAAAGACACGTCAAAGTATAAAAGCAATGTGAAACAAGCTTTTATGTCAGTTAAATAAGATGCATATTGGTTTGGCTGGTATTTTTGTTTGTGTTTTTATTTTATCTTATTTTTATCTACGCAGGAAAAGACAGGCGACTTTTTAAACGACTTAATGGCGTTTGTGTTTGGCGTTGTGAATATTCATATGTGTATGCTAATAGACGTTTCACGGTTCTTTACACAAGAACACTGACGTTGCTAACCAAAATTGTTTTAGACTCAGAAAAAATATACAAGTTTTACATAAATTCTGTATAAGTTTCACCTTCACGGCCTAGACTAGGCAGTTTATGATGGGACATTGACACTGTGTAATTTCACCGTGAAAAAGCGTTGTTTTGTGTCGAAACATTATGAAAATTTTAATTATTCTTGTTTCAGTGCTTTATGTAGGTAGAGGTAATAATTTGACAAATAAAAATATTTTATGATAGGTATCATAAAATATTTTTTCTTCCAACTATGCTTTAATTTCATCACAATCACACTAAAAACTCAGTACAAAGCGAGTCTTTAATGCTTTAGAGCAATAAAAATGTATGAAATTTCATTATATTGCACAGTTTATTTTTTTTAATCGCACCGGTGCCAATCTCAATGGATTAGCTCTATTCAGCCAGCCGATATCAATACTTTTTTTTTTACGTACGTATTATTCGTTTCTATCCTACTTGTTCCAAATTTAAAAAATGATTGCTGCTAACTACTAAAAAATGAAAGAAGTTTAAAAAAGTGATTTGGTGGGAACTTTGTTAATTTTGCTTGATAATATTTTTGGAAACGATAAAGTGTGATACTATCTGATTTTGAGTGCTTCGGCTTCGAATTAAAATGGAATCATTTAGCGACACATTAACTCCGGAAAACATTCTAAATGAAGCCGACAGTGATAAAGAAAATATTTTTCAATACACTTCCTCGAAAACTAGCTCTTATTGCACTACGATTAGGTTCGACATGCATCATATTTCGCACGCGTGCGGTAATAAGAATACAGCGTGCTGTAATATTATTACCGCACGCTGTAATCATAGAGCAGCGGTAATTCGATTAAAACTTATGAAATTAAAAAAAAAACACCACTGACTATTATAGAGCAGGCGTGTTTTTTTTTTTAATCTCGCCATTTTGATCTGCGTCTTTACAGCGTAAATATTTTTTGAATATTTAAATTGTGTTTGTAAAAAGAATACTACTAATAAACGTAAATATTTTAAACAATTATTTACTTTTATGAACAAGTAAGCATTTTTTTGTGTTCTTAATTAAAAAATATTTAAATTTTATATTTTTCCTGTGAGGCTGTTTGGCGGCTTTATACCTTTGCTTCTTTTTCAACCTGGCGAAATCAAACCGCGGAAAAAAAGTAAATTAAATCATAGTCTCATCAAATTTGTTGACAAAAACACATAACGTTTTTAGTTAATTTCTTCGAAAGTGTATTGAAAAACGTCGTTTGATACACGTGGGAATTTGTTATTGCATTTCTCGACCCTATGAACACCCTCGCCATACGGCTCGGGTGTTCAATCTGCCTCGAATGCAATAACAAACTTTCCGCACTTGTATCAAAATGTACTATTAACTGTTTGATATGAGATTCTTTTATCTACTATTCCTTTATGTAATAGTTGAAAGAAAAGCAGATTATGCACCTCGCCTTAAGTAATTTATATTGCCCTCGTGCCTGTTAGATTAGAGCCCTCGCTAGCGCTCAGGCTCTAAATCAGGCACTCGGTGCAATAATAAATTACTTTGTGCTCGATGCAATAATCTACTATTATTTTTCAAATAATTCGAATACAATTTCTTTAAATAACGGCCCTCAAACACATTAAGCAAACCCAATGGACTAATCAGTTAATTCAAAATTAACGTAATCGCAATAAGCAATAACATTACGAACCTTCTTGAGCCCCAAAGCCCTAATTAGACCTCATTCCAAAAACCCGAAATTATGTGCATTCCAGATAACACAAACAAACGTTTGTTCTAGCACCACTTGGACTCAATACGCTAATCCAATTAGGGGGAAATTCATTATCTAACATCGGGACGTGTTTCTCTGGCAATAGTGATCCGTCGAAAGAACACTTGGAGTCTTCTAAAGGGGCACTTGTAGGCGATTAGTGCTGTAGTACACTTAACCCCCCCTAGTGCGGGCTATGTCGGGTTAGTCCTGCTCTTTGTTCGTGCGTACCCCTCGGCTCCAGTGTATTATTGGCTGGAAACAGAGTTATTACATTTGCTTTTAGATCGCGATTATGAATAATAGGAAAGAGGTCACGGTTCTTTTGTGTGAGAGGGTTATTCTTGGATTATTATTGGTGTTGCTTTTATTAGGTTTGGAGGACTGAAACGTAATTAAAAGTTTTTTTTTACTTTTGTCGAGATGTGCCTATTGGTACAGGTATCCACTTTTAGTTATTATTAGGTCCCATTGTAAAGGCACCTATTGCCATCAACCAGGCACAAATCCAGACCCTGTGACTACTACTGGGACCTCATTCATGCTCAGCATCAGCATCTATTGTTATCTTTCACTAATAAGTATTAAGAAATTTTTAGCTCCTAAATAAAAATCAAATCATAATTAATAAAACATAGTCTGACCACTAACTTGTGTAATTTATGTATATATACTTAGTTAATTGAATTTCATAGAAACAAATCTTTCTAATCCATCCAAAAATTAATGTACTAATTTAAATTAATAATTAATGTAAGTACTGATTTCTGCTTCATTAGTTTTGCCAACAAAACTCATTTATTTGATGAACCTCTGAATTTCTCAAGTATGAAGTAATTATTATTTATATTTTAATTGATTGTTCAGGCGACTAATAATAGGGCAGACTTTCGTCTAAATTAACGCCACTATTTAAAGGTTGTACTTCTTAATATTGAGAAGATAGTGTTCGATATTAATTGATGTCGGTAGAAATCTCGAAGGTAAACATGAATTCGTTAAGAGTATTACTAACTCCGACGCTTTCGCTTTATTAGTATTTATTTGTTTCAGATAGAATGTGAATCTGCATAAATTAAATAAAACCTACTTAAATGCACACGACGTTAAATTCAAATTCTTATTTTTCGAAGTTCGAATTTTATGCTCTACAAAGATCTTGCACGACGTACCTATAGAGTTATAGAAAGATGCCAGTTTGTGGTACATTATTACCAGTGCTACGTCAAGCTACGGGTGCTACAAAGACTACAACAGGACTGTCACAAGCTCCCGTCGGGGCTGCGGGTTGTTAACAGGAGAAACCACGGCCTCGATATAAAGGGCTAAGAAGGAACATGGGGGGTTTTTAGTCAGTAGAAGTCTGGCACTCCCTTTGGCTCTGCCCAAGAGCGGGAGGGGTTATTTGATGACTTTCCAACCGCCCAAAAAAAAAGGCCGGTCGCAAGCTATGACTGGCCGACTACGTCAACAGAAAGCGCCGCGCCGTGCTACAAACATCCTTATGTGGGTTGTGAGTCGCGTAATTTACGCTATGTCCAGTTTCATACCGAAGACTGGTTTGTGTCACACTCACTTCGCGTCCAAACTTTTATATGAAACACCTCTGCTTACACAGTTTTGAGACACATACTCCACGTGCCTCAAAAGACTCATCATCTGCTTAATCAAATCAAATCCGTTTATTTGCCAGAATAGCCTAGCCTTCTCTCAACTATGAATCTCAAATAATTTAATTGAGGTCATAATGGCATCATCTCAACGTAGACGTAGACTTTGGAAGTATTATTATTATAAACTTATGTTGTGTCTAATTATGTTTTCCTGCTAGCACTATTCTTTTCAGATTAATTTCATTGCGGGATCCAAGACAGTTACTTAATTTGTCTTCCTGGGACTTCGAGTTCATTGTTTCGAGGCTTTTCTGGTGGTCGCCACTGTTGTTTCTGGCATTCAAGAGTTGCAGTGGTTCGGTTCATTTCCCGCTATTTTTGGTATCCACAGAGAGGTTATATTTGGTAGTAAATTATATTAATAAAACAAAACTGTGTTTTTAATCCAATACAGCAGTAATAATTATGATGCGGTGCGATGTGACTTTCATCATAACATTCCATACAAAAAGCATCCACAATGAAAGCTTTTTGACTGTTGATAAAACTTAATTTAACCTGGTAGTCACATATGAGTCTCATTAAACGCTGTAATTTGTATAGTAGCAACACGGGTAGGGATGCGAAAGCCGAATGAACTGGCACGATTTTATACGTTGTGTCTAATAGGGTTGCTTCGCTGGGTACTTTACTATTAATATTCAGTTCACTTCATTGCTCTTTGAGCGACTTGGTCGAGACTGTTAGAACTATTCGTTTGTGCATTATTGCTCATTGAAATTTTGGTTGTAAGGTTATAGAAAGGATTTTTTATTTGGAATTTTTATTTGGATTTTTTAATGGAGAACGGGCGGAAGTGGTCCAAATGGCGTCGGCTGATGAAACCTAGTTCATATAATAGTTCGAGAATGTAGGATATTTTTTTACTATGGACACCATAAAATCGGCCTACGGAGAAAAAAGTTATCCCACCAAAAACATTCTGTAAAAAACTAGCCTAGTCTCGATGGAGCTGCTTGTTTATTTCTAAAAAGTAATGAAATCTAGACAAAGGCGTGCCAGCACCAGCGTATCGTCCGCGCAGCAGACGACGCTGAAGCCGTCAGGGAGGTCGGCACGCAGCACCCAGTCGTAACCGATGTTCCACATGGGCCGCCCCAGAACCGAACCCTGTGGAACACCGCACGACATCTCTCCCCGACTACACGACGAAGGTAGGCCGGCACCTGGTGATACCAGTGCCTCCCTGATGCAGCTCCAGGGCATGGTGTTGAAAGCGTTGGCGATGTCGAGAGACACCGCCAAGACCACACCGCCCCGAGAGACCGCATCCCCCGTCGTGAGGGCTCTCACGCGCATGATGGCGTCCACCGTCGAGCGCCTCTTGCGGAAGCCGAACTGCTGATCCGCACCCATTCCCTCAAGGTGCTCGGCGAGGCGGTTTGCAATTACTCTTTCAAAGAGCTTGCCCACCTCGTCGAGCAACACAATGGGCCGGTATGCGGACGGCGAGTCTGCAGGGCGCCCCGGCTTCTGGATGAGGACCAGCTTCCCCGTCTTCCAACGAAGCGGGAACTGGCCTCTTTCCTCTCCAGTTGGGGTCCAAGAGCCTCTGAATCTGAGGCCAGGGCTCAAGCTTTGCCAGGCAAGCCATCGGGCCCCGGGGAGTTATTCTTGGCCTTAAGCCTCCGTACCGCCACTCTCAGGTCTACCCCAGTCACCTCCGGAATGTCGTCATCAGATCCTGATCGGTCCGCTTCCGGCACCGCAGGTGGCGGAGCCATTGGCGGGGGACGATGCTCCCCTCGCGAAGGGCGCTCACCACGTCCTCCACGAGCTCAGGCCGGAGACTCTGCGTCAGCGGGGGGGCCCGGGTGCGGAGTTGATTCCACACCATCTTATAAGGGCGTCCCTACGGATCTCTGTTGAGAGTCTCCAGCATCTCCTCGCGGGCCTGTTCCTTGGCCCGCCGACGAGCCTCGGAGAGCGCGGTCTTCGCCGCTCTGTATCCTTCAAAAAACTTTTTTACAAAAAATAAAACCGACTTCGACAAAAATAATACACAAAAAAGTGTAAAATAAAAAATCTGCTTCTGAAGTCGGTGACTTTTGTTTGTTTGATTTCATGTTTTTGCCACCGACTTCTGAAGCTGATTTTTTATTTTTCACTTTTTTGTGTTTTATTTTTGTCGAAGTCGGTTTTATTTTTTGTAAAAAAGTTTTTATTTTTCACTTTTTAGTGGTTCACATGTGCTTACCCCTTCACAACGTACCGGCGTGATGTTATGTTATGAACTGGTGTAAACAATAGACAGTCACGAGATTTCAGCAATCCCAGTCCATTTGCTATCATTAATTGAGGAGTTCCGTTGCCTATCTCCGAAGTTCTTCATCAGATCTTCACCAAATAGTTTTTATAACCTTTGTAGTGAGTACAGGCGTGATATTATGTTGTGTGATGGCGTAAACAATGCTTAGATATGCTATAGCAACAATCGCGGTTAATCTGCTGTTATTTATTGAAGAGATCCCCCGATTTCTACAAGATCCCATCATCAGATATTGAAATGGTGACAATGGGACCACACGGGAAGCACCAGCTTTCAAATGAAAAAAGAATCATGAAAATGAGTTCACCCAGTCGCAAGTTATGAGCTAACAAACATAAAAAAAACTCCTTTAAATGATATGGGTGATATACCTATAAGTGTCAATTACTTTTTTCTCCATGTGTCGATTTATTTGCGGGTATAGTAAGTGTTATAATATTCAATTATCTAATAAATAAAGCAGTTCTCATCATCCGACGCCACTTGGACCAAAGTCCATACTAAAATGTCCGATCTCCTTTACTTCTTTTTAGGGCTCCGTACCCAGAGGGTATTCAGCGGGACAAGTTCGCGGACAAACGGTGAAAAATTTAAAGACGCGACTATCCGGCCGGGCACTGGGCCCGCACATACAGGAGGACTGTGGCCCAGTAGTGGGAATGTCTTGAGTGAATTGTGCATGTACTGTGGAAAAAGAAAGAAAACATGTAAGATACATGCCACAAGAGCTCATAAAATGAAATACTTAAAACTGAACAAAAAAAGCTTATAATTATTGTTGTCTCACCGCGCGCCAAATAGCCCCAGTTCAGAAAACTGCCGAGCACCTTAGTGTCCGACACTGGTTCTCAAAAGGTAGTCGGAATGTGAATATGTTTTACATACCTACTCGCCCTACTCTCATCCACGTCATTTGTCATAATTGAAAAATGCAACAACTCCGATATGTATATAGAAAAACAATAATTGCCAAAAAATCAACCGCGAACCAACCCTATATGCAGATAACGCAAAATTAAAAGTTCACGGCAATGGTGGCGATACGTCCACCGTGCAGCCGATACATTTGCATGGTGTTTTAATTAAAAATCAATGAGTAATAATATCACCGTATTATTGTTCAATAAAGTTTTATTTCACCTGAAAATGCTATTGAAAACGCAGCGGATTAATATCACTTGTAAATATATGGGTGTGGAGATGATATTTTGTCAAGCAAAAGTTTTAAAGGGACCTAAGGATCAGTATGTATGAATATGTAGAAAAGTGAATGGTAAAGATCGTTTTTTTAGAAAACAGAGTAATGATTTTCCTTTCGATTTTTAACAGTAATTCACTATTTTTCTCAATGTAAAAACTTTACTTCACCAACCATCATCATCTGCCTAGCCTTTTCCCAACTATGTTCGCGTTGGCTTTCAGTCCTACTGGATGCAGCTGTATCCGTTATTTAACCAGTCATAGAACTTAACTTCACCAACCTTTTCTTTAAATAAGTTTCGGTACGCATCACGAAGGAGTGATATTTGTACAAGTGACAAACAAATATAAATGTATGCCTAAAATTTCATTCAAAAGTGCTAGCGGAATAGAAATATCAATGCTTTCACAAACTAAATTATTTATTACATTTAGTACAGCATTAGCTATTAACACTAAATTAAGTAATCCTTTTACTCGGTCTTCTCACAGAACCACAAACATTCTAGCTAATATTATCGTCTTCCATTCATCAGCAAACAATATTTATTCCATAATCCACATTATTACAACCCTTATTATCTCCCACAACTCCCAGTCATACTATGAAGATGCTTTTAAGCGGCGGCGTCGCTCATACTATGCAAAATTACAAGCAAAGAAGTAATTCGAATGCAGCTCACGACTGCAAGCATAATGGGGCAATTTCCTAGTCATTTCCTGATGGTGGCTGCAAGCAATTCAACGTCTTGTGGTTCCGGGCTTTTTGATAGTTGAACACTGAAGACTGTTTCGTCAATGTCCATTGTCTTGTGGAGACTAAATGTTGCTATTTGTCATTTGGATGTTGTTCCGGGTTGTTAAGTATATCTAGGAGGGTGGTTGTTTGTTAATATTTTGCTCGATTTGGTTTCGTTTGCGTTATGGCCAGATATACACAACGGCAACTCCATGTTTTTCAGTATAGCCTATAAAACTCAGGGATAATAATTAGAATATATTTATTATGTACACACTACACCATACATTTAGATGTCACCAGATGTCACTATTGGGTGACACGATGGCCGGCCTTATCGCTATAAAGGAGATCGTTTCAATACAACCTATGGGTGGATTACAGGAAGAGGAACAGACAATACTGTAGGTAGTCTGTGGTGTATTAACAACATAGTAATAACAATGTATGTAGTTTCCCATTAGTGAAGAGATCGAATCAGTAGATAAGTTAAGTCTTTTCCCTCTCCCTCTCCTACATACTCCCTTTTATTTTCAATCGATATTAAATTCGTTTAGTAACCTAGTTTATTTTCGCCCAGTATGGGTCGAAATTAATCGCAAATTTCTAGTATTGTTATCTAATATTCATATTCTATAGAAAATGGTTACAACAACGATAAATCATACCATTCAAATCATAATTTATTCGTTCAATATGTTTTATTGCTTACAATTTCGTTTCTACTATATCCAATAATTATGATATTAAAAGCATAGAGATAAAGTAATCGAGAATTGGATTACTTATACCGTTTGGGAATATTGTTAACAAAGGGTCGTTCATAGCAGTCAGGCGTTTCCTTATTAACAGTTTCGATGATAAAGATCGGTACGATTCTCGTTGGAATATGTTATCTCTAATATGACCCAATATCACAGATGACAGAAACAACAGGAGATATGCCCTTTAGCCGAAAATGTATGGGGACCTGTGTCGTCAGTTCACACACGCAGAGCAGTAAAAACAATAGATATACGCATTCGCAAACACATCCGCATTTCTTAAAACATTACGTACTACACAATCAATTATAAACCTTATCCCTTCAGTCACAGCGTGTATTTACCATGCACCGCACAATTTACTTAATACATTTTGTTTTACTTCGACGCTAGTGATTGACTAAATCGAAAAGTTATCGATTCTTCTATTTATTATTATATTGTAATAAAGTTCTTTTGGGGTCCTGAAAATAATATATTATAAATAAAAAACAATATGTCCAGAAATCATTCAAAATAAAAAAAAGTCATTTATTCAAAACAGGTTGATTAAAAAAAATATATATACTGATTTGTGTCTGTAGTAAATCGTAATATTAACTTACACCACAGATGTGTTGCGATCTGTGCCCAATATATTGGCACATTTGAAGAGTAGAGGCGGACCAAAGAATCGATGGATGGACTGTGTTAAGAATTATATGGCAAAAAAGGAGGTGTCTCACAGATGACAGAAACAACAGGAGATATGGCAAGGAGGCGTGGTACATGCGAACTCATGTGGCCACGACGGGGCCTTATGCCACTTTCAATAGTAAGTCGAATGTCAACTTGCGACGTCTTCACTGCTCGTGATTTTTTACAAAATGCCGCGTTGTTCAGTGAATGTTTGTAAAAATAATAGCTGTATTGTGAATTACACGAAAGATGGTATCTCATTTCACACGTAAGTACTACAAAAATAATGTTTTTCATATTAAATTCATTAAAACATTACTTCGTGGTACGAGAAACATGATGAAAAACCAAATCAATTGTTTTCATTAGGAACAAAAACCATTGCTTGTTTAGTACAAATCGACCAGTGAATCGGCTGATCTAATAGCGCAATGGATAGGTGTTTTACTGATGCTCTCACTCACACAATATTTTCGAAAAGCTGCTGCTGTCAGTCTTTGTGAGCTAGAGATGTCTAATTGTGATGTTTGTAGTTGTCGTTATTTTATACGATGATTCTGCGTATACGTACGAATGATTATACATATTATGCATTATACAGTTAATTACTCTACAAAATTGTTACTGCAGTATATGGCGTATTTTATGGCGTTACTGAGCGTTGCCGTAAATGGAGGTAAGAAAAACCAATATTCTGTACTATGTATTTACTAATAAAATATAAATTTATTTTTAGTTTAAACAACAAATTATAAATATAGGTAGGTTTATATTATAACGCTTTCTTATTTTTGCAAGCAATACTGAAAATAGAAAGTGCTTTTTATTGCTTAATATTGACTGAATAAATAGTATTCATTGGTTGCTCGAGTTATCTATCTATCTATCTATATACTTAAACTAGCTTTTGCCAGCGGCTTCGCCCGCGTAAAAATGACGACTTTCCATACAAACTTTCATCCCCTATTTAACTCCCTTAGGGGTTGAATTTCGAAAAATCCTTCCTTATTCCTTGTCTACGTTATAAAGGGAACCTCTGTGCAAAATTTCAGCTTTCTAGGTCCAAGGGTTTGGGCTGGGCGTTGATGAGTCAGTCAGTCAGTCAGTCAGTCAGTCAGGATTTCTCTTTTGATTTATATAGATAAAAAGAGAAGTCCTGACTGACTGACTAAGACTAAGGGACTTAAATTAGCAGACAGACAAAAGTGCTGCTTATAATCAGCACTTTTCGAACGTCAAAATCTGTTGCAACACATCTGTGGTGTAAGTTAATATTACGATTTACTACAGACACAAATCAGTATATATTTTTTTTTTAATCAACCTGTTTTGAATAAATGACTTTTTTTTATTTTGAATGATTTCTGGACATATTGTTTTTTATTTATAATATATTATTTTCAGGACCCCAAAAGAACTTTATTACAATATAATAATAAATAGAAGAATCGATAACTTTTCGATTTAGTCAATCACTAGCGTCGAAGTAAAACAAAATGTATTAAGTAAATTGTGCGGTGCATGGTAAATACACGCTGTGACTGAAGGGATAAGGTTTATAATTGATTGTGTAGTACGTAATGTTTTAAGAAATGCGGATGTGTTTGCGAATGCGTATATCTATTGTTTTTACTGCTCTGCGTGTGTGAACTGACGACACAGGTCCCCATACATTTTCGGCTAAAGGGCATATCTCCTGTTGTTTCTGTCATCTGTGAGGTGTCTCATGAGATGACGAGAAAGAGAAGTATGGAAGAAGAAGACATGTTGCGCCGACCCTAAATAAATTGGGATCATCATCATCATCATTTCAGCCAAAAGACGTCCACTGCTGGACATAGGCCTCCCCCAGGCGTCACCACATTGACCAATCCCGTGCGTCTCTCATCCAGCGGGTTCCTGCAACCTTGACCAGATCATCGGTCCACCTAGTGGGAGGCCTTCCAACGCAACGTCTTCCGGTTCGCGGTTGTCATTCAATTCAATAATTCAATAAATTGGGATAAGGGCAAGAAAATAATGATTTGTGTATCCAATAATACCATGAACTGTGTCGTTGGTTTAGTGGTCTCAACCGCAACGGCTATAGATTCTTATTGAATCCGGCCTGCAACTTCATCAAGACGGCCAAGAGTTATTTTTTAATTCTAAGAAATAAACATCATATCTTTCTCCAGGAACCAAGATACCTTTGATATTTTGATGATAGTGGCCTTGCGTTTAGGTGCTTCTCAGCTGTGATGCGTTGTTGTGGCCTAGGATGGAGTTTGCCCAGAAGAAATCGATTCACTCGACTTTTAAAGAGATTCAGATTATAATAATCGAGAAATAGACACGCCATCAGTAAATCGACAGATTAACGGTACCTTTTTTATTTTTTTTGGTGCTGGGAAATCATGAAATAACTCCTCCCGCTCTGGGTAGAGCGGAAGGGAGTGTCAGACTTCTAATGACTAAAAACCACCCATGTTCCTTCTTAGCCCTTTGTGTCGAGGCCGTGGTATCTCTTTCAAACAACCCGCAGCCCCGACACAACCCGCAGCGTATCGAGTCCATGACTAAAATCTGCAATATCATGCCTTACAATCTCCACAGACTTACCTACTACCTAAGTACCAACCCTTGCCAAATGCACTTAGTTGTATTGTCCCACTATCAAAACGTACTCCTATATCATTGTGCACCGCAGAGCAACTTTGCAATTTACCTACATTCGGAAATTCTCAGTAAAACAAGGCAAACGATATAAACAAAGGAAGTCTGAACTAAGTTATATTGACCAACTTTACACCTTACCATGTTCCGCACTGGTGGTTGCAATGAATTTTGAATATCTAATTGTGTAGGTACAATTTCAGGTCACGTATAGTTGAAACGACTTGAGTAGCTCTGATATTGTGCATTGAGTTTTTGTAACAGGTGTAAAACGATGCTTCACGAAACTAAAAGTCACTTATTCTCCCAAACATTGCGTTTTTTTACTGACTGAACAATACCACGTTTGGACTAGAAGGCTCAGGAAGGGTCTGAAATTCTGGTTAATTGAAGGTCAAAGTTCCAACCCCAGTGCCTCACACTTTTCTATTACGTACCGTATGAATTTGAAGGAAATTCATAATAATTTTTTCATGTTTTAAAAATTCGTTTGCTCGACCAAAACTGCAATGAATATTATTAAATTTGAATAATTCCAAAGCATTGGATATTTGAGCATGTTACACAACTACCCGATGGCAACCTGCAAATAATGTTCCATGTAATCTTTTACGGAAAGACAGCGTCCGTCATCTTTCGCTCAGTAAAATATTCAACAGATCCATTTTAAATTTTCATTCGAAAGTTATGAAGAACAAAATTAAATAAGTTAACAGGTAAAAGTACCTATTTAAGCGGTGTCCCCTGATCGATTTAATAGAGTGATCAAAATTTATTCGCTGGTACCGACAATAACTTCCCGGGAACATTGTTGCCGAAGAACATTGAAAAGTTTTCTTGTTAAAAGTTCTCTATTGCGGAATGAGAATAATAATTCTGGAAATCACTTCCTTATTTAAGAGAATGTTACTATTTTATCTATTAAATGAGGTCGTCTATTTATTGGAACGTTTTAAACAGCAGTGTTCTTTGTTTAAATACAGCGATGCTTGTTTTGTTTCTTTATTTTTTAATATGTATTGTTTATTTTGTACTGCATATGAGAAAAATGCTTGCGTGCATTCTGTTTGAAGATTGTAATAGTTCCCGTTGGCTTTTACAACTTGCTCGGAGCGAAGAAACTTTGCTTGGTTTTATTTTCATTTTTAAACTTGTTACGCTTCGGAACATAAGTAGGTACTTGTATAGGGATTGTTGCGTATTCATCGGGTTCGTATATTGATCGGGTACTATACAATGTGGGAACAGTAATGTTTAACGCTGAACTGCGATTTGCATCAAATATCTTTGTTTTACGTGTGTGTATCAGATGTATGAATGTGGACGTGGCAAAAGGAGTATGTAAGGATTGTAGCAGGTGCGGTTCTGTGGTTTTGCTGCATACTTCCATATTAAAAGCGTAAATTAACTTTGTATTATTTTTAAAGAAATATGTAACATGATAAGAGTAGCATCGACAATCATTCATTGCTAGATGATGACTAGTGGAGTCATCATCTGCATCATCTGCCTAGCCTTTTTCTACGATGTAGGGGTTTGTTGGGGGGGGGGGGGGGTATCTGACCTCTACAACACAGTTAGTATTGGGTAATACGAACACACACTACAGACTTTCAAACAGCAGACAGCTAGTAAAATAGCAAAGGGAAATTATTTATTTTAAGCAAGCACAAAAAAACGGCCTCATGAAATAGATACTTTTTAATAATTATCATTTTGCTATTTTTTGTTAAGCTTTAAAGCAGCTGATAAACATAAAATAATTTCAGCCCAAAGTCGTGAAAACATTTCTGAGGGCCTAATATTCAGAATTCATGAAAAGTACTCTGATTATTACGATTCAAACATTTTCATACTCATTGAACACAGTAAAGAGTCTGTAAAAGAATAAAATGATAATAAATTCAAGAAATTAGGCAAACTTTTAGAACTTAATCATCGCTTCGCGGTATTCGAGCTTTTTGAAAGACATCTAAAATTGGCGAATAATCCTTCTCTTTGCAGTAATTTATTTCCGAATGGACCCGTTCAAGTTTTTATTTTAAACCGCCAACCATCCTTGATTTTAATTGAAGAACGATTTGTTAAAGAGTTTGCTGTGACGTTAAATTAGCCGACATTTTTTTCTATTTCATCGTATTTCCTTATCGGTTTTATATTCCAGTAGGGGGTTCCGATAATTATTTCTCACAAGAATTACAAATTCACTTAGAACATAACATCACGGTTGTAATCTAATCAGGGTTAGGCAGAGGTGTACCTAACAGTACACCCACATTCCACGAATGCAGACTCCGTGGATGCTAGTGAGAAATCCCAGATATTAAAACTCAATAACACTTTTCCAGGCCCGTGAATCGAACCCAGGCCCGTCAACAGTCGCGCCAGCGAACAACGAGGCAATTTCACAAATCATACCTAGGTTTAGAACAATGTTATCTGCCAGTAAGCTAATCATTAAAGATTTTTATTAACCCTTACGAATCTATCCTAAAGAAAGGCTTAGAACACAAGAATCTATAGGCCCAAATAACAAATCTATGGAGCGAAATATCAAGTGTTATCCGACCATTAAGTAGAGGATTTCGTATCTCCTCTTAATGACCACTCGCACCGATAATAAGCAATTTATATGACCCATTATAGGATCAGCCAGTCGTTAAGATAAACTTAAGGAAATTCTCTTACTAATTTAAGTACTCGCTCGACTAATAGGAACACGGTATAAAACAAAAGGTATTGTAATCTGCATTCAGCTTTCCCTGTTTATACAAAGACCATCTATCAGCAGGGTTTTGTAATACTCCTGTCACATATAACATGCCAGGCATCGCCCCGTCTGCCTTCAGACCTCGTGAAGACAACCGGAAAATTAGAAAGTAAACACTGACTTCCTACACTGTGATTTTACAGTAAAGCTTTATGGGAAAAATAAAATGAAGTCGGCGGCGTCTCGCGGATCCACGGATACACTGTATGTAAGATAATTACACATTATGGAACGAATAAGAAGGTCTTTATTCAATTAAAAGAGAAGAAGTGCCGCAACCGTTCCCAGGATATACTCCTGAGGCTTAGGAGACAAATTTCCCTGGAAACAAATGCGATTCAAATTCAGACAAATAGTCCCGGCGCGGAAGAAGCCGTTTACCAGGAAATTCGTCCATCACTCTTGGGCCAAGCAAATTTTGTTTTTTCTTTTCCTTCGCTAGCCCCTATTACGAAACGTATACACAACAATACCAAATTATGCGATTTATTAAGAACATCTGGTTATTTATGCGGAGTAATACGAGAGAATTTATTGCCTGTATTCAGTGTACCGTATCTTCAACTTAATATCTGTATTTGGGGAGACTGAGATTGACTTGTCTCATATAAAGTTTATCTTTTGTCACTCAGTTCTTGTCTAGCGACGTGTGATACGGTTTGTGCTCTCAATCGCGTTTGACTGTTTTGTTTTTCACAGTATCGTGATCGGAAAACCTATTCTGTCTTGTGCAGTTTCTATTCGCAACTTTGTGCTTGTATTGTATTAAACATTCTTGTCTAGAGAGGTATGTGAACACTTGAACATTGTATACTAGCTGCAGCCAATCACAATCTAAAATTGACTGTCTGTTTCTACATTTTAAGGACTAGTTTGATATTTTTACCGTGGCTTTATGCGAAAAAATATGTCTACTAATTTTAACTTAAACTAATCTTTTTGGAGTGTTCGTCAAAGTCGAAGTTCGCATCATTACCTAGTTTTCAGAACGTTGAAAATATTAAAACTTGTTCGCGCCTTAGTAGGCACTTATGTTCTCGGTGAGCTTAATTTGAGAGAGCCTTTGATGCTCCAGAATGATGGAGCAGAAAATGATCCGCTTGTTGGAACGTCCAATCTTTATGACGCTCAATTGGTTTTAACCTGTTGAGGTGTTCCATTTGAATATTTAAGGTGAAGATGTATTTTTTTTAATATTTGAGTTACTTTTGCTTTTGATTTTCCTGCATGTATTACTGTAATGAATGAAGTTATTTTGGTATTTTGCTTTTCTGGGAAATATCAGTGCTATTTGCATCATATATATAACTAATATAACTTAAACTAAGACCACTCACAGGGGCTCTTCGCAACATAACAAATTGTCTCCCTCGAAAAGTGCGATATCTTATTTATAATTCTCTGGTTAAGCCTCATATCGACTACCTCATTGAAATCTGGGGTACTGCAGCGAAAACTAATATAGATCCAATTCAACGAGTTCAAAATAGATTAATTAAAATTTTATTCAACTATCCATTTCGGACACCAACTGCTAAGCTTTACGAGGAAACAAAAATAATGAATATAAAACAAACCTACATTATACTACACATGTATTCTAATACGTAAAATATTAAATAAGAAAATCCACTCCAATATTACATTTGTAACAAAACAACAAACGCGAAAGATTAACTTAAGGCGTGCTAGTTACTTAGTGACCCGCCCCCCTAGAACTAACTATGGAAGAAGAAATTTGGAGTTTGAGGGTGTTACAATTTATAATAAATTACCATCAGTAATAAAAGGAGAACAAAGTTATGCCCGGTTCAAAAAGCTACTAAAAGCCCACACAATTGATACATACAAATAAAAGACGAACTACATATTAAAAAATACAAATAGCTTAAACTAAACAAAAAAAAAAAAAAAAAAAAAACTCAAAATATATAATGTATAATAAAAATCTATCTAAATATATATTATATTCAAATCATGTATGTCCCAAAAATTTATATAAAAGACAATAAACTAAAAACAAAATGGTAACAAACCTGCTCATAACAGAATAAGCCATCAATGCCACGTCCAGTAAAATCAATCTACATTCATGTTAATGTTTTGATAAACTTACGGTCGAGTTTAAGTTATTTTTATCGGTGTACCCACATAATCTGTGTGCTCTAATCATAAATTTTAATTTTAGTGTGTTTCTCAGTAAGTGAATTAACTATGTAATTCTTATGAGAAATAAAGTTGTTCTTAAACCTAAAAAAAAAAAATATATATAATGAAAATGTTATGCACTATGTTGTAAATCATGTTCAGGTTTCTAAGGCCAAGGTCAGGCCATAGAAAACAGGGTGGGCTAAAGCACGTTGGGTTAACGTTATCGTCAAAGGCACGAAATACACTTAGATAAGGAATTCACAGGACCGGGAAATATGGCACAAATAAGAAGGGGAGGCCTATACCTATCAGTGAATGATTCCGGGCTGATATATGATGATAATGAACCATCAACTGAACGCAAAAAAATAGGATCAAATACTTACCAAAACAATCAATGTATGCTTGATAAATAAAACATTGCATTTACAACATGTTGACTCTTAATTTATTGTAAACAACAAAAAATGATTACACATTTTCATGCTTCCTCCGTTCGAAATAAAAACAGCGTTTCATACAAGTGCTCTTCACGCTTGAACACTCGCAATATCTTTCAATTGATTTTAGTAACAATTGTCCTCTGAAAAGGAAAAACCGCAACTGATACAAATATCATGCAACCGTATAGTGGAGCCGCATTCAATCAATTTCAATCAACTTGTGTCAATACAAATTATGGATGGATGAATTTTCACGTGGTCGTATTTACGGTGGCGGATTAAAATTACAATATTAGTAGGGCTTCGGCACATTGCCTCGTTGTTCGCAAATGGAAATTAATATTTTAATGTTTAAAGTAATTTGTAGAATTGATTTGGGGAAGCGAGAGCGAGTGAAGATTTTACAGAGCTGATTTATTTTTGAATCTCTTTCTCTATTCGATGACTCAGATTCTGTTCGACCTGTACGTAGTCACCTGGAGCTCTGCCGTTTGTTCCATTCAAGTCCTGGAGGGTGCAGTTTAGTTGTGTACGAAGGGCAAATAAATAATGTTTGGCATATCCTGTATAGTTTGTTGTTAGAAAACATGTGAAAACCCAATCACTTTTTGATTAGCAAGACCTTAGATGTAGCGTACTGCCTTTAAACGGGCAAGATAAGTGTTCTAAAACACCAACCAGTTAACTCAAGCTACACCACAGCTTCTTGTCCTTGGTCATTTGTGTTCAGCCTGTCCAGTGGCGTGCCTAAACCAACAATACGGCAAGCCAATAAAGCAACCAGACTGTTCAGAAATCCTAACATCATGAAGAGTAAAAGGTTTATACTCGTAAGAGCAAGCCTAGCTATAGGCGTAGTACCTCCTGTAAAATTTTAATCTATCTACCTCTTAAGAAAATATTGTATATATTATACTCAACAAAAATGTTATGCTTAGGAAATAAGATGCCGTAACTGAGCAATAAATTTTCGATTCGAAACCACTTATCCATTATTGCGATCTAACGCGTAATGTCTGTGTATGGTGAAGCGCTATCGAATAATATTGATCGCGCCAGGACTCAGCCGAACCTTATCTCGGGCCCATGGGAGACAGGTCTCAGAACAGCCGCCGTCCTAACGTGATCAAATAGACGCGATACGCGCCTCCGAACAATATTACAATTTCTGAACTTACAGCTACCCTTACCTCATTTCTTCGAGCCGGTCTCACTTCCTTGACCCCTCGCAAGTTGTGTAACTGTGTATGTGTATAATGAGTGTATATGACCTTGCGATGGTTTGCTGGTAGTTCCGGACGATTCTTCCACGTCGCTGCAAGCCACGCCGTTAACGCGAGCCACCACACTCACTCCGTATTAGTCTAACCACAAAAGCCTCGGTGCTTTCCCAATAGCACTCCCGTGACAAGGCAAACCAATGATATTATCAATAACCCGTTCGACATTCACAGCGTCGCTAACCGTACTGCTTAACTAGTATAATTGGGTGCCGCGAAATGACTCCACAAGTCGATTTAATCAATGCGCGTGCGCTTTCACCCGTGATTCTATGGCTACTATAATAATCGTTCGACGCCCAGCGCGACTCAATACGAACTACTATTCACGCCGAGCCCAGCGCTCGACCTCTACCTCCGCCCCTTCGCCTCTGTCGCACCGAGGCGGAGAAAATCAAAAATCTGAAGGTAGATTATAAACAATCACCCCCCCCGGACCGACCCGTTGTCGGTCCGCTCAAACTCCCGGGAGTCGAGATAAAGTTGAAACTGCCCGTCTAAGGATCGAGTCCCTCACCTGGACGTCTGCGATCCTTGGAAACCCATCCTTGCCCGTAATCAGGTTAACAATGCGCCCCCGTCGCCAACACAACGGTGATAGGTTAGCATCCTTAACCAGAACGAGGTCTCCAACGCAGGGTGGGGTCGTCCTGTCCGTCCACTTAACGCGTTGCTGTAGAATATGCAAATACTCCAGCGACCATCGCTTCCAAAAATTTTGGCTCATTTGCCGTAACATCTGATACCGCGACAACCGGTACAACTTGACATCAGCATATGGATATTCCGGCAAGGCGCTAAGTGGTTGGCCAATCAAAAAATGACCTGGGGTAATGGCCTCAAGGTCATTCGGGTCAGCGCTCAACGGGCACAAAGGTCGCGAGTTTAAGACCGCCTCAATTCTGCAAAACACCGTTGACAACTCCTCAAAGGTGAGAATCGTTGAGCCGATGACCCGATACAAGTGAGTCTTAGAAGACTTAACTACTGCCTCGAAAATTTCACCCCAGTGGGGGCATCCAGGTGGACTAAAGTACCACGAAATGCCCCGACTGGCGAGGCCTGAGCCAATCCCTCGCTCATTCTGACTTAAAAACAATACAATTTCCTTTAAGCACCGGTCGGCGCCCTTGAAGTTGGTACCACAGTCCGACCGAATCAGTGACGGTACTCCCCTTCTAGAAACAAATCGATCTAACGCCGCCAGAAAGGCCTCCGTAGAGAGATCGGCCACCAGTTCCAAATGAACGGCCTTGGTCGCCAGACACACGAAGACACACAGATATGCCTTAACCGACTTCGCGTTGCGAAGGTGCGATGTCTTGACCATGAAGGGCCCCGCGAAATCTGTCCCTACGCCAGCAAATGGCCGAGCCTCCGTGACTCGGTCGGCCGGGAGATCTCCCATTTGTGGCTGCATTGTGGCTGCCTTGAGTCGGTAACAAGGCAAGCAACGAAACACAACGCTCCGTATGATTCTGCGGGCCGATAAAATCCAAAATTCACGCTGCAAAATGCCCAGAAGGGTGTTACAGCCTGCGTGTGAATTCTTGGTGTGACGGTCCCTAACCAACAACTCCACCAAAGCTCCTGAATGAAGCACTTTCCCATGAACGTGACCGGCGCGATCCAACCGGTTGGATCGAACGTTCGTGCGATAGTCGAAAGGACCGATCGCGTGGTCCAGGTCTTCGACAGCAACTCGGCCTCACAACTGTATGTGAAGGCATCCTGACTCGGTCGATACTGGACCCCTAAAATGGCCAACGCATGAAGATTCTCCGAATCCTCAAACAAATGCGGGTCTTGTTGATACTCAGTTGGCAGTCCTGCCAGTACCTCTGGGCAGTTCGACAGCCATTTCCTGAGTTCATAGCCACCGGAGGCCATGAGCGCCACCAATTCATCCCTTAAGATGAGCGCCTGCTCAATACTGTCTGAGCCCGTACAAATGTCGTCTACATAGACGTCCCTATCAATGACAGCAGCCGCGCGGGGAAAGCGGAGCCGTTCTTGATCAGCCAGTTCTCGTAGCGTACGCATGGCTACATATGGGCTGGGCTTTAATCCGTACGTGTTTGGGTTGAGCTCGTACGTGACCATCGGTTCTTCTGGGCTCTCTCGCCACAATATCAGCTGGAACCGACGGTCGTCTGGATGAATCTCAGTTTGACGAAACATCATCCGTACGTCCGTAACGAAGACAACCTGGTGTCTCCTGAAGTCCGTGAGAAGGTCTGCAATGTCTCTGGTCAGCTTAGGACCAGCATGGAGACATTGATTCAGGGACACCCCGCTAGACGTCTCCGCGCTCCCGTCGAACACGACCCTAATCTTTGAGTCAGGTGTCTTCAAAACAGCATGATGAGGCAACACATAATGCTCCTCATGACGATAGTCAACCCTGGACACCGACATGTGACCCAACGTCAGGTATTCGCGCATGAACTCCACATACTTCTGTCGGAAGTTGGAGTCCCGCTTCATGCGCCTTTCCATTGCCACTAACCGCTTTTCTGCCAGACTCCATGAGCTCCCCAGCGGAGGTCGAATTGACAGAAATGGCAACCTGGTCATAAATCTACCCGATGGGAGGCGCACCGTGTTAAATCGATAGAATGTTTCGCACTCCTCATCACGTGGGTTATTTCTAAGAGCGGTGGGTGGCTCTTCCGTTGCCCAGAACCGTTGCAGGACGTCGGATAACACGCTGCCATAATATATGGAGCTATAATCCGTTGAGTGCTGTGGTTCCCGTACTGGGCCCAATAACGCGTAACCACCTGCGGTACGCATGGCCACAACCCCGTTTGGTTGCAGCTCCCGTTTGCCGCTTCGGAGCAGCTTCCCGAGGACGTCAGACCCAAGCAAGACGTCCACCCGTCCGGGGATCGCGAAGTGGGGATCGGCTAACTCCAATCCATTGGTCAACCCTTTTACCGCAGACGGTAACCGAGTCTGAGGGAGGACCCCAACCACTTCGTCCAAAACGATCGCCGTGGCATTCACCCGCGTGACCGATGCCGTGTCACCCATCTCGAACAGGAATGTCGTCTGACCCCTGAGGTGAGGCACCCGATTGCCACCTATACCTACGGCGCCATCCCGTGATGGCTCTAATGTAAGGCCCAGCTTTTTCACTAAACAGCTGGACACAATACAACCTTGTGCCCCTGAATCTAACAGTGCTCGCACGTGCACCGGCTGTCCGTCAGTACCCCTGACAGTAATCCTAGCCGTCGGTAATAATACCGTTACTGTCGGGGTGGGCACCACTGCCGAACAGGCTGCTAGTTGCTAATAGGAGGCACCTCCCTCCTCCCCTGCCGGAGGGGGAGTAAATACTGTCCCAGTATACGGGTCCCAACCCGGGTAGTAACCCTCCCGACCCATCGGTGACATCCGTGCCGGTCGGAAGTAGCTTACTGGCATCCTTCCGAACGGTGGCGGGCGCGCCGTCAGCCGAGGGCGTTCTGCGAGAGGCGGGGAGAAGCGACTACTCGGGGGTGGCAACATGCCCCCCAACGCATTCGAGTACGCCGCGTAACCCGTCTGTACTACCTCCGGGCCCCTGCCCGAGTCTCGGTGCCTATCCCCCCCCCGCGGGGAAGACGACGGTATCGGGTTGTGCTCTGGATCAGCCCTTGGCCCACCCCCCCGAGGGGGCGGCGACCGCTGATTCCTGGCCGACCCACCCCCCCTAGGGGGGGGTGACCGACCACCCGAATCTGGCTTAGGAGAGGGGGGGTGACCTCCCGGCGAGGCTCCGTGCACCTCCCTACTCTCCGCCAGGCATAGCAACTCGTGATGGGCTCCTCCGCAGGTTCCACAGTTAGTGGTCCTGTGGCACTCACGTACAAAGTGAGTCCCCAAGCAGCGGAAGCACAAATAGCGCTGCTTGACCACCCCTCTTCGTCTATGCACCCGCTGCGCCTTAAAGTCCGCGCATGCGGCGAGACCGTGCCCTTCCTTCCGACAGAAGGCGCACACTTCCGATTGGAGGGCGTGGTATTTCTTCCCCCCCCGACGGGGCTCAACCGGCTTGGGCCCGCTCGTACGTCGGGTTGACGGAGGAGGGTGCGACGTGAATGCCCCTTGGCAATCCGCCCGCCGGCACTCGCCTTCTAAAAACGCTCTCAAGTCATCGTAACTTGGGAGGTGGTCCGTCGATTCGCCACCATGTGACTGCTCAAAGCGCGCCACCACGTCGATCGGCAACTTCCGTAAAACCCTATTGACGATGATATATTTATTGTCCCCTAACGACAACTTAAGTCGATCTAACGTGTTCACCGCAACCGTGACCGGATTAAGGATTTTCGCCCTTATTTCGTACACGTTAGACACCTTCGGGATTTCAAAAATCTTATCGATGAGGCCATCAACTATTAATCGCCGATTATCATATCGGTCGATTAATAGGCCCCATGCCGTCTCATAACTGGCGTCCGTAATCTCCAGGTGGGTCAAGATGTCGTGCGGCTCACCGTTAAGCCTACCCATTAATTGAGCCATCTTGTAGGCGGGCGAGAGATCCGTACGCGAATGCACGACACTATTAAAAATATCGCGGAATCGCGGCCAATCGGCATACTCGCCGCTAAACTCGGGTACATGTACTGGTGGCAACGGCGCCTGAATTCCTACGCCTGCTGGCCGACATGATTCCCTGACGTCACCCATGCGCGATCGCTCAATGTCGGCCGCCGCCTGGATTATGCTCATGGACATTTCCCCACACTGGTCCACATTGCCCCGTACCACCTGAGCATCCTTGTCCACCGACGACAGATCCGTCGATTCGAGACATGCTAAATACTCAGCGTGACACTTTAACACGGCGTCATATCGTTCGTCAACTTGCCGAGCGCGTGACAATAACGCATCTTCACGATCGGTGCGACCTACCAACGTAACAACCGATGAAAACCATCTCAATTCAGCTTCGATTCTGGCTGCGATAGTTTTCGTTACTGACGGAGCCATAGTACCAACTTCAATACGCGATTATGCAATAATAAATAACAATAACCAAAAAAAATAACAATTATTGTATCCGGAATTAACAATAATAATATATTCGTTGAGTGAATAAATCTACGACGCTATGCCAACTCTTGAACTTATTCCTCTACGTGCTCTAGAGGTTATTCCTCTATGTCTCAAATGTTGACAATCATAACACGATTTGTGATGAGGTTATATTTGTGCGTAACCGAACGTAAATAACAAATTATTTTATCAACGAATATTCACATTCCATTTATGTACTTATTATTAATAATTCCAAACTCAACTTGAGGTGTACACTGGTATGTAGGTCAATGTACTACTACCTACAAGTTGAATTTGTACATGAACACAATTTTTACAAAGTAAATTGGTACCAAGTACCTACTAATTTTTACAAAGTGGGTTTAAATAAACCACGCTCTGCTACCAGAATTTGATCGCGCCAGGACTCAGCCGAACCTTATCTCGGGCCCATGGGAGACAGGTCTCAGAACAGCCGCCGTCCTAACGTGATCAAATAGACGCGATACGCGCCTCCGAACAATATTACAATTTCTGAACTTACAGCTACCCTTACCTCATTTCTTCGAGCCGGTCTCACTTCCTTGACCCCTCGCAAGTTGTGTAACTGTGTATGTGTATAATGAGTGTATATGACCTTGCGATGGTTTGCTGGTAGTTCCGGACGATTCTTCCACGTCGCTGCAAGCCACGCCGTTAACGCGAGCCACCACACTCACTCCGTATTAGTCTAACCACAAAAGCCTCGGTGCTTTCCCAATAGCACTCCCGTGACAAGGCAAACCAATGATATTATCAATAACCCGTTCGACATTCACAGCGTCGCTAACCGTACTGCTTAACTAGTATAATTGGGTGCCGCGAAATGACTCCACAAGTCGATTTAATCAATGCGCGTGCGCTTTCACCCGTGATTCTATGGCTACTATAATAATCGTTCGACGCCCAGCGCGACTCAATACGAACTACTATTCACGCCGAGCCCAGCGCTCGACCTCTACCTCCGCCCCTTCGCCTCTGTCGCACCGAGGCGGAGAAAATCAAAAATCTGAAGGTAGATTATAAACAAATATTCTATTCAAATCTATCACGTAGCGAGACGTTTGAAAGTCTGGGAATTCCCTAATGAAATACATGCGAGTATATTGCATACTATGCTGTCGGGAACAGTTAGTATTTACTGCAGACTCGATCGCTTTAATTATATTATCATATCAGTGCGTGTTTTTTTTCTGGGTTGTGGAGGTCACAATGTCTGTGTGCATGTAGCGATCTGTAACTCTATTGTAGCGACTGCCTAGACGCTACATGTACAATACATGTAGTCAATACATGTATTTGACTGGCCTGTTGGTCTAGTGGTTAGTGACCCTAACTGCTATGCCGGAGGTCGTGGGTTCGATTCCCACCCAGGACAAATGTTTGTGTGATGAGCACGATCATTTGTTCTGTGTCTGGGTGTAATTTATCTATAATATGTATGTATTTAGAAATATATAAGTATGTTTATCAGTTGTCTAGTACCCATAACACAAGCTCTGCTTAGCTTGGGACTAGATGGCGTTGTGTGATAGTTGTGGAATATTATATTATTATTATTATTCAGCTGCACCCGGTTAGACTGGAAGCCGACCCCGACATAGTTGGGCAAAGGCAAGGCAGATGATGATGACGTCTTTATTTTTATTCTTACTACGACATTTTTCGTCGGCTATTCCAACTATCAGAACCAATTGTTTACTTTGAAATAGATATAATACAAAAATAACTGCTTAGGATTTAGGAAGGTACTTATCTACAGGGTGAAGGTCAACAAACCTTTTAAGAAAACATAACCTTGAACGAAACCTATTCGCCACGCACGAGCAACTCAGTTCCCACAAATCTGTTCCACAAATACATTCGCACAACATATTTCATATCTAAAATTCTTTCTTTCCCAACCAGATGAGGCGGACGTCGATTCCCGCAAATCATTTCCCAGGCCTGCAATAAATAGCTACAATTGTATACGAGTTTCGCTACAACCCAAGCGTGAAAGGAACCGACGCGAGTCACCATCAGTCAAACGTCAAGATGTGTCGTGACTACATACCATTTTCCAAGTGCCTGGGTTTTGGGCCCAACAAATAGATCGCGATGCCGAACTCACTGCGGGATGAAAGAGCGATTGTTTTTCTATGTGACTACAAAATATTGAAGGACAAGCAAATGACTGCACGGAATAGGAATGAATGTGGAGGGTTTTGGTTTATTTGTTTGTCAAAAGATTGCAGTGTGACTAATGATTACGGCTGTGTTCTCAAGGTTTTACCATAGCCAAACTCGAAGGTTCAACGTTCTGGTATAGGAAGGACTATGGCGTATCAATTTACCAAGCTACATATAATATCACGCCTTTACCTAATACTAGAAGAATTAGGCACAGAGACTAGAGACTTCATGGGAAATCATAACTGACAAAATGTGGGTGTATAGTAAACACACTTTTCACCGGTGAGGTACTACTTAGCTTCTGCCTCTACCTAAACCGGGCACAAATCCAGATTCCGTAGTTGGTTGAAAATTTCCTTGTGGAAAACATAATACCTAACTCTTTGTACGACCCGGGAATCCAATCAAGACCCTCATGCTGAGCAGTCACATTTTAATCGTGGCAGTGTTATCAAGAATAGAGATACACGTGTTTTTTTTTTGTTTTTTCGTGTTTTGATTATCTTTTGAAAGAAGCTTTCCGAACATCAACAATTTTCAGCGATTTAAGAGTAAGTACTTCAGGCAATTTTCGTAATTCCAAGAAATAAGATTTGTTTTTAACTTATAAATGGTGAAAGAAGCTTTACATTTATTATTACAATCTTCTTTACTTCAAATGCTTTTAATGGTTTAACAATTTATACTACATTATTTTTATATAGTATAGTCTAGTCAAATTCAAGGAAATAAACTAATTATTGTTGACCGAATTAATACGCGGTGTTAAAACGCGGCCTGTTTGATTCTCGCCCTATAACCGCGCTAACACACAGAGGATGCAAAACTGCACCTTGGATACATCTTCTTAGAGTTTTTGCAATTTTCGGGTTTGTATCTGGTTTTATGTTGATTAAAATATGAAACAAACCGTCACATATATGGTTTTACAGAGTTAGAAAAATTAAAACCATCAATACAACCCTCTAAGTTTTTTAATCCCATTTATTGACTTTTCCGGTGTTACTAAGTTGTATAATATTACCCAATATTAATAGGGTAGTAGAGGTCAGATAAGTTCAGTCGCTCCATGTATAATATTGGGATTCAGCTCAATCTAGTTAGACTGGATCTGAGGGCTCCCACACATAAACACGATACGACGTCGCGTCGTAAAACCTATGTCAAGCTGTTACTTTATGAACATAAATGACATGAGTAAAGAAAATATCAGCAAATTCATCGAGCATATTAGCAAGTTATCATTTTCCGAAATCTACAACATTACTGATACAAATAGTGCTTTCAATAACTTTCATGACATTTTAACTTTATTTTATAAATTATGTTTCCCCCTCATAAGAGTAAAAAAACAGTTCAAATATGGTACATTAAAATGGATCACAAAAGGAGTCAAAATGAGCAGTCTTACTAAACGATCACTAAGATATAAATATTATCTAAATAAAACAAGTGATAATAAAACTAGATTTAAGATGTACTCGAATATGTTAAAAAAATGTATTCATAATCTACAATCCTTATGTAATTTAAAGCACATAGCGAATTCAAAAAATAAGGGCAAAGCTTCATGGGATATTGTTAAACGTTGTACAGGTAACGAAAGGTCTCGAGAGTTTATTAATAGTATAACTGATAATGATGAAACAGCAACATCGGGTTTGGATATCGCAAATATATTTAATAATTTTTTTATTGATGTTGTTGAAAGCAGCGCTTCCTCACAACAACCTCCTAAAACTACTAACTCAAATATTAAAACTAACGATAATAGCATATTTTTAAATCCTTCTGATCCCACGGAAATCTTCAGCATATTAAAAACATTAAAAAACACTAAATCAGCCGGCTATGATGATATTTCTACGGACCTTTTAAAACAAATATCTCCCTATATTGCAGAACCTTTGTCTTATATAATAAATTTATCCTTAGAACAGGGATGCTTTCCTGATAAACTCAAAATGTCTGTAATAAAACCACTACATAAAAAGGGCTCTAAAACAGACAAAAACAATTACCGCCCTATTGCTCTGATTCCGATTCTCTCAAAGGTCTTTGAAAGAATTATGTACAAGAGAACTCTTTCTTTCTTGGATAAATATAGTATGCTTGCAAAAGAACAATACGGGTTTAGGAAAAACAAGTCCACATCACTTGCAGCTTTTAATTTAGTAAAATCGGTATTAAATAACATAAATTCGAAAACAACAACCTCCGCTTTGTTTTTAGATCTAAGTAAAGCCTTCGACTTCGTTAATCATTCAATTCTTATTGACAAGTTGAATAAAATTGGCATTCGCGGCCCAGCCTTAGAGTGGTTCAAATCGTATCTTTCAAATCGTACACAAATAACAAGAATCACTAAATTCGACGACAAAACTAATGGTATCACCAACTTTGATTCCCAACCACGATACAATTACTTTGGTGTTCCGCAGGGAAGCATTTTAGGGCCACCATTATTTCTTATATACGTGAACGATCTCCCTCAAGCAATAGACCAAGACTGTGTTTTGTTTGCTGATGACACAACCGTTATTTACGATTGTAAAAATGGTGAATCACATGAGTGTAATATAAACAACAGCTTGAATAAAATTATTACATGGTTAGATTTAAATGCATTAAAAATTAATTTAGAAAAAACTAAAATACTAAATTTTAAAACACAGAAAAGTAAATATCTACACCTTAAAATTTCACATAAAGATCAAACAGTTGAACAAATTCATAAAACAAAATTTCTTGGTATCACTATTGATGAACATTTCACTTGGAAAGATCATATTGATGATATGTGTATAAAGATAAATAGATTCGTTTTCGCCTTGAAAAAAGTTAAAGATGAGACCTCCAGACAAACTGCGTTAATGGTATATCACGCCTATGTTTGTTCCATCATCAGGTATGGTATCATTGTCTGGGGGAACTCTTCTGAAATTACTAGGGTTCTGTTAGCACAAAAGAAATGCATACGCACAATTTTTAATATGGACTGGACTGATTCGTGCAGACCAGTGTATAAATCACATAATCTTCTAACAGTTCCTTGTATTTATATATACGAAATAGCTAAATTTGTTAAAACTAATTCTTCACTATTTGAATCAAAAAACAATATTAATAAACGTAAAGTTACGCAGTATTTATTAACAATGCCAGTACCTAGGATTGAATTATTTAGACGTAATTGTGTATATATGGCTCCACTTATCTTTAACTCTCTACCAAAATTTCTAACTGATCTTCCATACAGGAAATTCTGCAAAGTTTTGAAAAAGTGGCTTATTTCACAAAGTTTTTATTCCGTAGCAGAATTTCTTAAATTATCTAACTGCAAATCCTACCATTACCGCAATGCATTATAAGGTTACCTTAATTATATATTGTATATTTCAAAAATATTTTATATTATGTTATCTTTGATTTTTTCTCTATGTTTGTGTTAAAAATTTCTTTGTTTGTTTATTTTGTAATGTTAACAGCAAAATTTGCTTTGTGCTGAGTACCTATGTTAAACATCGAAACGCACATATTTATCTAATTTAATGCTTATTTCACAGTTACTGTGTGTTGAACTAAGCATCATAGTTAATGTTTGCATGCCAACTTTATGGCGAAATGTGTCTTTGCTCTACATAATTATTATTTTAACATCTTTTGTACCACATTTGTTGCAAATAAATAATTTTGACTTTGACTTTGACTTTGAAAACGATGCGGCGTCGTTTCACGATACGACGTCGCGTCGTGGAAATCTACGATGAGCATCGTAAAATAACACGACATCGTAACCGATGCCGTCGATACAGTGAGGTGGTGTTTTAGTTCATTCCGAAAAATGGACCGCTCTAGACGCATTCTGAAAAAAACATTTAAATGTTTTTGAAATTAGAACCAAATAAATGTTAATTTGTTCATTAAAGTAACAAGACAACTGCGCAGGATTGCATCGTGAGTGTTTAACGTCACGACGTCGTACCGTGCATCGACACGTTACGACGTCGCTTCGTGTCGTAGATTTCCACGACGCGACGTCGTATCGTGTTTATGTGTGGGAGCCCTGAGCCCCAACATAGCTGGCAAAAAGCAGTTTTTATAACAAGTCAATTCATTTCACGGACCTGTAACTAGATAGTGTACGGTACTTGTTGTTGTCACCTTACAAAAATTTAACATTAGCATGGCAGACAATAGTTCACAAAACAAAGGTATGATATAACTAAGTTAGCGACCCAGGATCAAAGTCCCAAAGAAGTGTTAATGCAATAAAAGTCGACAAGAATAAGTTGTAAGTGAATCACAACGAGATTATCTAACTTATGAGAGTCATGTCGTTGACTTCGTATCAAATAGTATTTGTAATTCTCTAGATCTGGCTAAAGTAAGCTGTGTTTTATCTTGTAAAAATGACTTACAATTGAAATCTCACATTAGTATTATAGTTAATACCTATCAAGGAATTCAACTGCCTTTAACTGACTCTTGGTCTCAATTTTGAGCCTTACCGACACTCATTTCGTTTGTTACGCAATTCGTACCAACATGTTTGACACGTATAGAGTTTGAATGCTATGTCTACGTTGATTAAGCTCAATACCACTGCATGCACTGACTAGCTGTAACGACTGTCAAAAATCTACAAATGACAGCCTGCTTAAGGCGAGGTTGCAGTACTTTGTTTTTATGTACGCACGACCTCGCCCCCCGCCCTGCCGCGCGAGCGATATAATGCCTAAGTTTTGACTGTTTTTTGCTTCTTGGAGAAAAACTATAAAGAAATTATACAATCTGTTTTCACCATTTACTTCAGAATAAAAAGTTCTATCTACTGATATAACTTTCATATAAATTCATGATGAAATGTCTTAGCAGCACACGTTTGAAATTGTGATTTAGAGTCATGTTTGATAAAAAAAGTATCGAGCCGATCATTCTAAATCGCGTTTCTATCTTTACGATTTACTAGAGAGTATGTTCAATTTTTATGTAATGATTTTTATTTATTAAAAAACTCGTATTTAGTTCGATTTTTATAGGTTCAAAAATCTTAAAATTACTGCAACCCCGCCTTAACGTACTTTTTGATGATCCCCATTCACCAACCATGACAGGATTGACTTAACTGCGCTTGCCGTGCCCTTCCTCACTTTAAACGTCGTGTCCAACAGTCCAAATAAACAAATAAAAGCTACTTTAATATAATAAGTAAAAAACAACAATGTAATGTAAACTCTCTCGTTGCTAAGCCAGCGTATGATGAGCTTTTTCGTGCATGGTGACACGAATTAATTGTTTTACATAAAGCACCCGGGCCGCGTGTATCCCGCATGAGCGCATATTATTATGCACTGTATCTGAGTTAACTTTGTTATACAACCACTTAGTTCACATTACAAGGCTATTTTGCTGAAGGGTTTAAGCAGTAGTGTACTTATTCGTTCGTTCGTTTATCAGTGGAAAAATTTAAATGTTTTTCAAATGCATACTTGTTTAAGAACACTGTTTGTATTAACAGTAGTACCGTGAATAGAATTAAATAAAAATGAAATACTAGAGACACATTTTGCAAGTACCTACCGACGAAATTAATAGGCAAGTAGTAGTGTCGAATTGTACCTTTGTACCCAGACACTCAGAAAAAAGTGTACAACCAGCAGCACTCATATATTCACACTTAACAACGGTTAAACGCAATTTTTACCTACTGTACATTGATTACACTTTTACGAAACAAATACTTTTGAACCCATTTATTATCATAAAGTAGGTCATTTCTTAAAGTTGCAATCGTTATATCCCAGGAGATGATTAGGATCGATATAAAACACTTAGTCAGGGCAAATGCCACTGAACTGACTGTCCTCTGCTGAGTTTAATTTAGATTTAAGTACTAAACTTAGATAAATACCACTTAACAAACCCTCCCTTGAAACAACCTAAATCACTACAAATACTCATTACGTCTAATCACGAAACTGTCAAATTTCGATCACAATCACGGTGTAGTCTCCACGGTACGCGTCATCGGATAGCTGCGACGGATTATCCCGAGCAATATGCCACCGTTTGGACACGCTATCGGTATCGCCCGCCCACACCCGTGTATTTACACACCCGATTATTATTTGAAACGAAGAGGGTGGTTATTATTTTTTGTGTTTGTATTGATGTGAATGAATTATTTGTGGATACTGGTAATTGAATGTGTTTTTGGGGTAATGTGTAGTAATACTAGATTTGATGATTTTTTAGTCCTTCGAGCCGGATTTTCCTTCGACGGCACGTAACTCCACGTGTGCCCTATAGTAAATTCTTATGTTATTATGTGACTGCAGATAAATCATCATTGCCATCCTCCATAATAATAAGTTATCTAGGTTCGCGATTTGCCATAAATTGTTGAAAATCTGACCTCGGAATTTTTCCATACAAACAAGTATCAAGTCTGGATTTCTTACATTTTCATAGCTGTCTAGACCAGACTGAAACAAGAAAGAATATTTAAACATTATTTTCAATATCTTCGCATAGCTCAACAGCTGTCTTAGCTAAGAAAGAATTAAGTGAAAAGAATAATTTACTAAAATTGAATGAAAAAAGTAAGTACATTGACTCACAACTTGTGAAAACCAAACTAAATGATGCTTATTAATTACTAACACTCATCAGTCGCCCCATTAAATAAAATATAATTAATTTAGTAGTGTTTTCCAATAATTATTTTTATTTGAAAAACTTTTTACGATGAGTATAGTTCCAGGTTATTATTTCATAATTATCGTATTGTTACCTTATCGTACGTTAAAGTACAATTGGTTTTTTCAATTTATGTATGGAATTTCTCGGTAGCCATGATTGCCCCCATTACATGGAACTTAATCAGATGAAATGAGGGTATACTCTAGTAAACTAGTTCCAGTCTAGCTTGTTTACTAATGTTTACCTTACCTTTTGGAGTACAATATAATTATGGTCCCATTAAAATAGCTGGACAAACTTCTTGAAATCATTCAGACCACCAAACTAAGGAAAATGGTAATAAAATAAAATAAGAAAAATGCATTCGATAGGTACTTACTGGAAAAGAACCCACATTTTAGGTCGAATTAAAATAGCTTTTGTTCAGTGTTTTTTTGCTTGGATGTCGTTGGTCAGACGCCCCGCCCTGTGCTAAAATTTGTCCATCTATTTTAATAGGACCCTATGGAACGATTATGTTAAGTTGTAAGTGGAAGCTGGTATCGATTCCTAGTCATGATAATCGCAAAGTGCACTGCTCATGTGTCCATATAGGTATGTCATTGCAAATAACAGTTGCAAATTACCAACGTCCCAGCAATAGTGCTGTACCATTACTTATTGTGTAATCAGTGCAACTGCTAGTTGTAATTAGTTGAATTAGCTATCTGTGAAACTGATTGTAGCAAGACTTGCAAGAGAGCAAGAGTAACAACTGTGTTTTGTTGAGTAAAGTTTTCACCCGTTTCGCTTGTCTTGTATGTTTGGAGTCTGTTGTCGTAGAAACTTTTGGGAGGTTTTCGATAAGTTTTTCACTGACTTCTAAAATGTTTTATGTGAAGATTAGAGGTGAGTTTATATATTTAATTTTAACAGGTTTAGGTGAAAGTTAAGAAATAATTACTAAGATAAAGGCTAGGCTGATGATGATGATGTCAAACAGTACCTCGTTACAATGGTATGGTGTTTCGTTTTAAATCAGTGTATCTGTGGGTATCTGGTTAATTGAGCTTACAATTATGACTATGTTTTATGCAGCCTTCGATAGGCCTTAAGCTTAATTTGATAAAACTAAGTAAGTTGTTTCGTCGGGATCTATCACGGTGACTTACGTTGACGCTTAATAATTTCATCAACAATTTCCTCGACGGGCTTCCCTGCCGCTTCCGCCATAGGAGCAAAAACTTACACGTGCCAAACATAATTGATACTCAGAAAAATACTTTCTCAATATATATTCTATTATCTCTCCTATTGCTCATTAACAACGTCGAGTGTATCTTAATATCATACCTACTTGGAAAGTAGGTAAACGATCGATTCAACAAGCGTTTTCTAGTAACATCCTTACACAAACGTTTTCTCGGAAATTGAGAAAAGTGTTCTTCATAACAGCTTATTAGCAAAAGTAGACACTACATGAAATAGGTCGAAGTATAGACTATCAGTCGTCTTGATTAGGGAGTAAGTTCACAGATTAAGATCAGAAAGAAGTCTCCCAATACCTACACTATAATGACCGTACTAGGACCGTTTGAGGCAAAAAACTATTCTTTGTACTGAAAAGTATCAGACTATGCCCACTAGACCGTTCCGTTGCTGACCAACACCGTCGTGTAATGTGGTGCGTCAACCATCGTCAATAATCCGCTGATTAACGAATTTTGTGTCTGTTTATGTAATCTCCAGATTTCTTTAATTTAACCGTCTGAGATGTTAGGGATTTAGTTCTAAAAAAAATCCAGTTTTTATTTTCAGATTTTTCCCCAAGGGAGATTTTTCATTTTGAAAAAAAAACTCCTTTAAGAAAACCTTGACCTGAAAATCGGAAATCGCCAACACGCACCAACCATCAGTAGCAAATCCTGCTTTTTACACAAAGCCCTGCCCTGTAGTGGGACAATAACAGGCTGATATTATAGGCAGTTTACGTAGCTATTATTGTTACCATAATAACGCTTGATTCAACAGTAATTCTTTTCGTCACATTGTATTCTGCCTCCTTTGTCGTTTATTCGACGGAAAATGACCATTGACAAAAGATAGGTAACGCTGATATTATTGTGTTTCGAGTGGACGGACGAAATTAGTTTTAATACCTTTATTATAAGGAAGGAACTTGTTCAGCGTAGTGCGATAATGTATTAAGGGCCGGTTTCACCGGTTACGGATAAAGTGTCAGATAGTTATCTGACAGATAATGCTATCAAAAATTGTAGTTTATCTGGCAGATAAGTTCCTGATAGGCTATCCGGGACTTTATCAGCAAGTGGTGAAACCGGCCCTTAATGTTGTCATTGTATTGTCTTGTTTACTATTTTAGAGTTAAGACCAGCCTTAACTCTAGAATAGAAGAAAGAAAGAAAAATATTTATTTAATAAAATGATAACACTTTCTTTATATCCGTGGCCAACTTAGTCAATCTAAAAAGCGACTATAATGGCCGAAATCAAAATTAAAAAAAATTATAACTGCTGTAATGAAAATGAGAAGGCCAAAGTGAAAATGAACGAAAAGTTAGTTTAATTTGTAAATTACGACACAAACATTGCGAATGCATGTGATTTTAAAAAGTGCTATACCTAAAACGTCACATTGTATGGGACAGCTGACTTATGAGTATACTACTGTATAGGTTACACACAAATGGCCATTACTTCGCACAATGTATGCTACACAAGTTATAATAAGCGCGAGAATTCATACTAATGCTAACCGATGGTGAACAAGCAGAATAATTATTAATTTCGGGGACAATACCATTTTAGCATCGTCCAATACCGCTCGTTTACATGACATTAGATACCAATTATTTGAAACGATACCAATACCAATATTGTTTCAATTCGACCCAGAATGGACAATAACATGGTGCATTTTGCCAAAATGCTATTACATTCGTAATACTACTTATTATTATGTACCATGAAAGTCGCTGATCATTATGCCTTTAATAACAAAACGTCTGCACTCTTATAGATTACGTGAACACTTTCAGTATTAAATTGAAGAGATTAAATATAACATCACGCCTTGTAAGCCCGAAGGGTTAGGCAAAGGTGTACCTAATAATACACCCACAATGTTGTTTGAGTCTCATGTAATAGGAGGTCAGGAATCAGCCTATTGCCATCAAACGGGCACAAATCCGGACTCCGTGGCTACTATTAAAAAAATCCTGATTTTAGTTTCAAATGTTTGAAAACAAAAACAAAAACCGCAGAGTATTGTCAAAGAAAATCCCATTGAAATTGTATGTTGTTTGTTCCAATAAAAAACTAGAAAATGGAATATGATCATGTAGTTTGGTATTTGTTTTCTGTCCTTCAACGATGAAATATTTTCATTCAAAACTGACTCCTGAAACTTTGTATAGGCATTTCTGATCGTACTTTTGTTGTTGACCGTACCGATGGCGACGTACAAAACCAACAATAGTGCTACTATTTGTATGTAATATTGGTTCATACTAACTATTATCTTGTTCTGCGAAACCTTTATTACTTGTTATACAAAAGTAGCCCATCAGCCGACTGAACTTTTATGAGAATACCGATTCTTAATAAAAAAAAGTATTTTAATGAAAATACAGATTGTTTTCATTATGACAACGTCAAACCATTTATATTATACGTAATCTGAGGTAAGTGCGAACGTACGTATTCTAAACCCTTCATTTTTTTTTATCAAAATTACAAGCATTAACATCCAACGATATGAATAATTTCTTAAAATTATGAAAGCCAATAGATCTTATTCTAGTTGCCCATTTGCGCAGGTAGTATCATAAAGAAGAGGATCAAGAATCTGCATGGTTACTCTTTTAAAAAACTTTGCGGTTTCTAGAAGCAACACCTATTTATACCCGTCGGTACTGCGGATTGTTCGAAAGAAACACCGCGGGCTCGACACAAAAGGCTAAGAAGGAACATAGGTAGTCAGTAGTCAGCAGAAGTCTGACACTACCCTTCCGCTCTGCCCAGAGCGGGAGGAGCCATTTTATGATTTTCCACCATCCAAAAAAAAAAGTGTTAACATATAAAATTTTAGAAAATTTAAATTTCTCTGGCTACTCTGGCGCTTCACTGAAGTTCACATCACGCCTCCACGTCTCGAATCCCCTTGATTCCAACTGAAGCGGACAAAAGCTGCGGACAGCCCCAGTTTATTCTATAAAAGCAATTGTATTGTTACATCGAAAGTACTTCGAAGACAAGCCGACCCCGGGACATTTTGATAACCACAAATACGTGTTTCGCGTTACAAGGGTAGTCCCTTAGACCGCAGAACAATGATAGCAATATACCAAGTTTGAATACTTACTGCCTGTTTGTATCTTTGTCATGGGGTTTTAAAGTGTGCGGTTACGATATCGACACTCTTAGTTTGTTTTATCAACCCGATAGTGTTTTGTTAATGGAAATGTTTCAATGTGGTATAGGTTGAAATACAGTCTTACGTATTGAAATTTTCCGGGCCTTGTGAATATTTTGTAACGCAAACCTGCTCATTAAATTTAGTGTGAGTGTGATAGAGTTTTGGAAGTTAGATTGTTCTGCTTGTGGTAGACAAGCCATACAAATAAAAACAATTGAATTGTCTATTTTTAATTTCAAAGTAACGGTTTTTTATTGAATACCTATGATTTTGTTTTTTCTTTGTGTTTGTTCTGGCTTATGTCCGAAACGGCTGGACCGATTTTGATGACACGTTTACTGGCAGATAGCAGATGGTAAGGCGTACCTAAGCAATATACTAAGTTTGAATACTTACTGCCTGTTTAAAACCGAAACTCAAAACTCTTTTTTTTTTTTGGGTGGAAAATCATCAAATGACCCCGCTCGTGGGCAGAGCGAAGGGGAGTGTCAGACTTCTACTGACTAAAAACCGAACCCATGTTCCTTCTTTGCCCTTGCGCCGAGGCCACGTCATCTAGTACAAAAAACGCGCGGAAGCATCCGGGCGTTTCCTCCCGCCTGATTCGGTGCAGGTACCTCCCGAAACATCCGTGTCCGGTGAGGACCTGCGTCAGACGGAAGGTGAGGGCGCCGCCGTGGCTCCTCTCTAGCCACTCCTCAAAGAGGGGACTTACCGCCACTATCGTGGCGAGCCCAAACTCGAAACTGTTTTATTAACCCGATAGTGTTTTGTTAATGGAAATGTTTCAATGTGGAAAGGAGCTTTAGGATAGGTATAGGTACCTACAGTCTTTTAGTAGGTATACACAGGAATATTTCCGGGCCTTGTGAATTTTGTAACGCAAACCTGTTCATTATATTTCGTGTTAGACTTTGTAATATTATAAGCTAACGCTCGCATTCACGACGATAGTGTATCAGATCTCTTAAAAGGAATACTAGTATTGAGTAAAAGTTTTTGGAAGATAACATAACATAACAATTATTAGGTACTTACTGCGGGTCTAAGTATATTATTGCGTGTCCCAAATACAACTTAATATTGTGATTGATTGAAATCATTCTTCCTCACAATTAAACATTCGATTGTCATTCAATAAAGTAAAATTAAACGCGTGACCCGTGGACGAAAGTTGCTGATACCAATAATTTTCCGTCCACAACTCAACGGTTTATAATTATAAATTTGCACAAGCTGTGCCATGAAAATCATTATGGAGCAATTTGTCGCACTCGCCCATAAATGCACCGGTTGATTAATTTATTAAAAGGACCACAGTTTAACATAAATGATGGCTGTGACACAAGCATTACACACCTTCGGTGGAACTGGAATGAAGCTGTGGTAATCGCATTGTTTATTTATGTAGGTCTTTAATAATAATAAATACTGGTATGCAATGTTTATTGCTCGAGCTGTTGGTCCCGGTTTTGATTTAACGATCTTCGACAGTCGTTACAGGTAGTCAGTGGCCTGAAACACTGGATAACAGGCTCATCAAGACGTATCGTATTCATTATTATCATTTCGGTCTATAGGCGTAGGTACACTGCAGGCCCTGCAGTCTCTACACTAATAACAGCGCTACGAATGTCTCTACGTCGTATCGATGTCAAATTTCTTTAATAGATTTTCAACCTTATTTCAACAGCATAAGATTGAAAACCTATTAAAGAAAGTTTTCGATTTTTCGACCTATCGACATTCGTAGCGTCGTTGTTAGTGTAGAGACTGCAGGCCCTGGACCCTGTCGGGGCTGTGGATTATCGGCGGCTCCGACACAAGGGCGAAGAAGGAACATGGGTTTGGTTTTTAGTCAGTAGAAGTCTGACACTCCCCTTCGCTCTGCCCAAGAGCGGGGGGGGTTATTCGATGATTTTCCACCCACCAAAAAAAAAAAAAAAGGTACACTGCTGGACATAGGCCTAGCCCAATGCCACTTGATGGCTTCCGGTCACGATGAGTAATTGGCTAGCTCGCCATCCGTCCGTCATACGACGACGGCAGGCCGTGTCGACGGCGCGTTCGAGCTCCACGCGCGCCTCAAAGAGATGTCAGCAACATTGCAGGGACCCGCAAGAGCAGACGCCCGTCGGGGCAGCGAATTGTCTGAAAGAAAAACCGCGGCCTCGGCACAAAGGGCTAAGAAGGAACATGGTTGGTTTTTAGTCAGAAGAAGTCTGACACTCCCTACCGTTCTGCCCAGAGGATGAGAGAGACAGGAGTCATTTCATGATATCCCACCCTCCAAAAAAGAGAAGGCCTCGCCCAATCACCAAAAGATGCATGTCATGAAATGCTTCATATTTTTTTAAACTAATTTTTAATGAAAAATTGACTGGTTAGTCTAAAGGTCGCAAACGCAACTGCTGTGCATGAGGTCCTGGGTTCGATTCTCTGGTGGGCCTTCACTATTTAGACTTCACTATATCTCTATCCTCTATCCATTTTATCCCTATTTATTTTTCATTAATTTCCTAATCAAATTATCACATTGAAATATACGAGACTGTCCCAAGTTCATTACCAAAATCAACTGAATAACTACACCTATTTATACCTGACATTAGCGTCCATCCTATTAAGAGCCCGGTACAAAATGGTGTGCGTGGGTCTGGGGAGGGTCCCGGTTTAAATTTTCACCCCGTAATTGGAAAAAATGTTTAGCTACACGACGTCTAAATGAGTGTGACACAAGCCCATGGTCGTAGAGGTTGGGTAAACTGAATCCATTTGCGAACATCGCCTACACCCTTTGCACTAATTGATTTACTTTGCAACGAGATACTCGGCTCAATTAAAAACCATTGCCTTTAATTGATAATAACCTGAGCCAGTAAAGTGAGGAGGGCAATAAATAAACATTCCATCATGGTTTGGGATTCGGAAAAAATCGGAGGTTACATCTTTTTTGGTGTTTGTGAAATAAATATTGTTCTGTAGCTGGAGAGATTTTATTTATTTAAGCTTCATGCACAAACGTGGTACATAGGTACCCACCAACCACCGTGGTATTTTCAACCAGTCTTACCAAGGGTTTGGTATAACCCATTCCAAACTGGGTTGTGGAGGTCAGATAGGCAGTCGCTCCATGAAGAATACTGATATTCAGCTGCAGCGTAAGACTGCAATATAGTTGGGAAAAGGCTATGCAGATGATGAACAAGAGAGAAGTATAATAAATAAATAAAATAAATAAATATTTTTTTTTCAAAAATGGTTTATTACTGGAGCCATTATTAGAAAGCTTTATTTTAAAAGTAGATACAAAGTATACAATAATACATTCCAAAACTACTTACTTTGTGTCTTTTTATTGGAATACAAAAATCTGCTCCGAATTTCTTCGTAAATTTTGCTGTGAAATTGTTCAGTTTCTTTCTGAAATCGTGTGTACAAGTCGTATTTTATTAATTATTCTTGCTATAATTATGTAGTTGATCCACCCACCCACTTGGTGCACCAATGACCTGGTGAAGGTTATGGGGATCCACTGGATGCGAGACGGTCGAGACAAGTCAATGTAGCGACACTTGAAGAAAACCTATATCCAGAAGTGGACGTCTTTCGACCGAAATAATGATGATGGTGATGTAGGTGATTGTGTGTGCTAATCAAAATAGTAAAAAAAAAACTATTTTTGTCTTATCTGTGTGTCCGAACAAAGTGCCATATTTCACGGCAAATGAAATAACGCTGAACTACCGACCCAAAATATAGACTACAGGCTACTATATTTTGCGAGTAAACCGAGCTTTGATTTTCGCTGGCTCTCTTTCAAAGTCGGCGTGAAATTAGTCTCGCCACATTCACTTCAAATAAACTGTGTTAATACGAGAGCTTGGTACGGAATTGCAACAAAACTAAATTGACGAATTACCTATCTAGTTAATTACTTCGAAAAGGCTACGGAAGGGTTGAGTAAAGGATCCTGTCGGGGCTGCGGGTTGCTCGAAAGACATACCGCGGCCTCGACACAAAGGGCTAAAAGGGAACATGGGTGGTTTTCAGTCAGCAGAAGTCTAACACTCCCTACCACTCTGCCCAGAGCGGGAGGAGTCATTTGATGATACTTATCCCTCCCACCAAATTTAAAAAAGCTGTGAGTAAAGGATCCTGGAACTATTCACTTAGCATAATTTTTTATTTTTTTATTTATTATAAATGGGCTTGCTCTTGACTTCAATCTTGCCCTAAGGGCAGAGATGATGTCGACGATGGAACGAGCTTACCCAGTAGAAGCCTGTTTACTCGCGACTTAAACAGATTAGGGTTATATGAACTCGGAAAATCCGACGCAGGCATTGAACTCCACTCCTTGGCTGTGCGCATAATAAAGGACCCAGCAAAGCGCTTCGTTCGAATGTGTGGAATGTCGACTAGGTATCGGTGATACCCTGCAGTACGTCTAGTCTCCCGATGGAAGAAGGGAGATCGTGGGATCAGCTCGTGGAGCTCTTGCGCACACTCTCCGAAGTACAGTCTGTAGAAGACCGACAGACATGCGACTTTGCGACTAATATACCTGGAGGAGCTTGTGGCTAAAAGCTTCGCTCGGATCAGTCTTTGGGTTAAGCCGCGCTTGCCTAGGTAGGTGTGTTGATGGGTGTCACCCATTACTTACATACCGAGTTTCCTCCGTGCCTCGGAAATTACGTTAAGTCGTTTGGTCCCAGGTTTCATTCGTACATCTTTGACAGTCGTAACAGGTAGTCAGTGATCGGAAAGATTGACAAACCGTTTTAATAAGTCTTCAGTCGTCTTACCGAGTTACTGACCGGGTTGTGGAGGTCAAATAGGAAGTCTCGCAGTCGCTTCATGTAAAATACTGAAATTCAAATACATACTGTTGGTCTGAATGCCAACCCCAACAAATTTGGGAAAAGGCTGGGCAAATTATGACTGTCCAGGGGTTTCAGGACCACCAGTCATCATGAGCTCGACCTGGAAACTGAATTTGAAGTTTGTCAGTGAGCGATTACTAGCACAGACAGACGCCTTACAAGTAACTGATAAAGATATAGTATTACTGAAAGCTCACCTTCAGTACTTTCGAGATGGGTCTTTGTTGGATTAAGATGAAGACAAGTCAAGGTAAAAAGGAGCTTAGCAAATAATTACAAAATAAATGAAAATTATTCAGCAAATAATGACAAAAATCAATGTCAAAAAAAAAGGAACGCAACTTTAGTTAGAAAAATGTTATTAAATGACATTTATTTTATAGTCCAAGATCCAAGAGCAATCAGACATAACTTATTTTCACACGGATGAAACCTGAAGTTTTCAGTAGCGTCTCGTGTGCCTTGAATACCTACGCGCTTTGTGGAACTTGCCGAGTGACACCTGGGCAGGTACCAGGTGAGAAAGGTGACTAAAAATAAGAACTATTTAACTTAAATTCACATGGCTGATTTTTACATATGTCATGTAGAATATTATTTTAAAGTAATATCATATAGTGTCAGACACTTTTGATGGACCAGAGTTTTTGTCAGACGCTTTTAAGCTTGGTTTTTGAAGCGCCTGACCGATATAGCATGGCAATATCCCGATCAATTAGCTTTAAGTATTAAATCATTAGGAGTTTAGTATTATTTAAAGCGTCTGTTAAGCAATACGGCCGACGGAAAGTGTCTGGGAGTATTTGCGACTTATTTTTAAGGATAATTCCTAAAATATACGTAAAAAACAGCTTGGAGAAAATACTTCACGTATTTTTACGTATATTTTCTACTCCCAGACACTTTCCGTCGGCCGTATTGCTTTACAGACGCTTTAAATAATACTAAACTCCATATGATTTAATACTTAAAGCTAATTGATCGGGATATTGCCATGCTATATCGGTCAGGCGCTTCAAAATCCAAGCTTAAAAGCGTCTGACAAAAACTCTGGTCCATCAAAAGTGTCTGACACTATATGATATTACTTTAAAATAATATTCTACATGACATATATAAAAATCAGCCATGTGAATTTAAGTAAAATAGTTCTTATTTTTAGTCACGTTTCTCACCTGGTACCTGCCTAGGTGTCACTCGGCAAGTTCCACAAAGCGCGTAGGTATTCAAGGCACACGAGACGCTACTGAAAACTTCAGGTTTCATCCGTGTGAAAATAAGTTATGTCTGATTGCTCTGGGATCTTACTCTATTAGTTTTAACAATACTTTTCAGTTTTACCTAATAGCTTGCATACCATGTAACGGTTGTTTTGAAAACATCAATTTAAATTACTGCTAACAACTGTCACATATAGCTATTATTTTTGTATGTTGAGTTTAGAGTACCCACTATTAATTTCCATTCGTATCAAAACATGTTTTAGTTTTTACGAGATACTTAATTTTAAAAGTAAAAAAAAACAAGATTTCCATGTAAAAGTGTCTGAAACACGAAGAAAAATCATGAAAATAAAACGCAATGCATGAGCTCAATCGTCAAACTGAACGACATTCAAGTGCGAATCGATAGCTTGGAGAGTCGATTCATACGGCTTAACGTTTACAGCTTAGCTTTTCCAGCCATTCATAAAGCAAAGAGTTTTATTTGCTGTTCCAACCCATAAGCACGAGCGCAATACAGAACAATGAAAAAACAAACCTAAAATAAACTAACTAGAACTTATCTCGCTTGGAAAATCACGGACTTAGAATCCGTGCGCGAGAAAAGTCTAATCGAGTAATATTTTACTGAACCTTAGTTAAAACTGCAACTATCCAGCTCATTCCATTCTCCAAACCGTTATTTGTTGGAATGGAAGGCGTTTTAAGTAAAATAAATTACCTGTTACAAGATGAGAGTTTGTGACCGAGCGGGGATCAGCGACGAACGTTACGGAAATGAGAAATGAATTGTGGGGAGATCGGGCCGTGTGTGCCTCGCCTTAACCGGCACTACCCGGTAAAACTATCGCGTTTCTGAAAGTATGAACATTATCTGGGATAGCAGGAATATTTTTAATAGCGCCGCAATATCTTTTAAATCGTTCATTACCGTTTACTCGGCAGAAATGACGGGACGTTTTGCGGTCGACGCTGAAGGCAAAATGTTTGTTTTATTACTTTTAATGTTGTGTAACTGACATGAATTTCGATTGCATTTTATGTTTATGTTGGCGAGGAATGTGAGTGCTTTATTTATTTAAGCTTTAATATCGTTGTGTAAATATTATGTGTAAACTGTACCGACAGGTTACACTATGTTATTTTGATTTAAAAATTCTCTTGTTTTAATCAGTGACAGTGACAGCTCAGTCTCGTATTTTATCTCGACGTATTACGTACCTATGAGACTGTTTACTTTTATGAAAAAACAGTTTTTTATACATTTAACCATAATAAAAGTTATATAATATTTGTTCAAAGGCAGGTATACCATTCCACCTTCAACTTTGTGTGAATTTTAGATGTAGAGCTTTGCTAAAACGTAAATAAACCTTTAAAAATAATGACACAACATCACAACTGTAATCCCCGAAGGGTCAGGCAGAGGTGAAAACCCTCTATTGTGGTTGACCCAAGAAATCCAGACTTCAAGGCCCAGACCCAATAACAGTTTGCCCGACCTGAAGCCTCATGCAGATCACTAGACCAACGAGGCAATCTAGTCAATCAGTTCCTACGAAAATTATTGCCGTAATGACTACTAATTTATTATGAAAAATTAACAAAATATATCACTAACAACCGCTGAATAAAGTTCAAAACATTCGTATTTAATACTTCAGCGTCTTTAGATTCACTTTGAATAAATGTCAATGTTAACTTCAAGATACTCTGAGAGTCAGAAGAGTTGTGTTAAAAACTTAACAAAGTTGGTCGGTGTTTGATGTGGGAGCGACGGCAAAGTTTCACTGAAAGTGGGGACTAACTTCAGTACGAAAATAAAGGTTACATTTTCCTATACACAATACAAATAATGTTACGTTTGTTTGCTGCAAATGTTTTAGTGACTCGAGTTTTGGAAGTTTTTATAGTTGCTAAGGATCTTTTTGGACCTGTATATAGCAAATATTTCTTTAAAAAGAATATCTGTCCAAGGAATCTGCCGTTGCGTCATTCGTTGATGGGTGACCGGGATACCGAGATTCCTTTGAACCTCAGAAAGTACGTAAAGCCGTTGGTCCCGACTGCCATATCGAGGGTATAGTGCTCAAACCCAATAAGTCCGAAATTGACACTTTTGAGACATTCAATATTTAAGTTTTAAGGACAAAAATACCTATGTTATTCAAATAATTTCGTTATAATCAGTATTTGTGGTAATAGTGGATACGTTGAATTAGTGTAAAACAGTATTTTAGAGTTTCTGAGGTAGTCCATTTTGTCATAGTAAAAATATAAGTTACAAAGGGTACCGACTTATTGGGTTTTAGGTCTAGAGATTTAAACATTTATTAAGTACTTTAATAAATGGTTTATTAAAAAAATCACAATAAAAAACAAGATAAATCATTCTTCGTCACTTTCGAAGGCTGTATAGGTTTGGTGTAAGTCTTCATACCACGTATCCATGCATGGAGTTCCTCTGGTATGATAATGTTACGTCAGTCACCCAGAATCTTCAAAAAACCGAATTGCTAACTGTGTAGAACCTACAAGAGTCGGGTACATTCGAGACACGGAAACTATCCGTACTAGGAGTAAGCGACAACAGGGTATGGACCAAAAGCGATTTGGAGACTCCCCGACACAGACACCGGGTGGTGTCCAGCCTACGTCAGAGCCAGTCGCTGGCCCATCCGGAGCTACTCCAGCAGGAGGGGTGCCTGACTTGTCTGCCTTAATGGCGGTGCAAGACCAGACACGTCGTCAGGAGGACCAGGCACGTCATCAGGAGCAAGCTCGACGTGAAGAGGAGCAGGCTCGCCAGTTGCAGGAGCGTTGCAACGGGATAAGGAGAAGCAGGCTTGCAGTCAAGAGGAGCGGGCGCGCCCTTAAGAGGAACAGGTCCGGCGCCAAGAGTAACAGATGCTCCTAATAAAGGATCTTCACGCATCAGTTGGCAAAGAGCTGAACGTGATGAAGGAGCAGGTACAGCAGCACGACAACCGTATCGCAAAGGCCGAAATTCAGATTGCCGATGTGAAGAAGGCCTTGATCGAAATTAAGTTTGGAGACGGGGCTGTGACTTCAGTGATTGCTGCACCGTCGGTATGAGGGTACATTTTCGTGGTCGGTTTATAAAATTCAATTTGAGGCCGTTAAGAAAGTGAATGGGTGGACCATAGCGCAAGCCATAACTGCGCTCACTTTGGGTCTCCGAGACAAGGCCCTTACCATTCTTGAGGCACTCGGCAAGGATGTGACCTACGAACAGCTGCTGGAGGCATTAGAGTCCAGATACGGCAACGCGCACCTGGAGCACGTTTTTCGTGCTAAATTAAGGGATCGCGTTCAACGTAGTGCCAAGAACTTACAGCAACCCTGGGCCCTGTAAATTGAAAAGCTGGTTCGGAAAGCATACCGGTCCGCCCCTGCAATTATTGATGGAAATCTGGTACAGGGGTTCATAGACGGAATACGCGCTTTAGAAGTTAGAGCCGCTGTGAGACTTGGGCATCATGACACGCTCAAAGACGCCTTGGCCCATGTCTTAGAAGTAGAGGCAGTGAGGCGTCAGGGAGGTTGTAGCGTCACCTGTACGCGACCGCCCGCAAGGATACAGCCCTAGGTGCTACACCTGTGGAGAAAGGGGTCATCCTAGATCAAGCTGTCCTAAGCGCAGCTCACCAAGAGAAGATCAACCCACACAGGGAAGGGTGGCTGAAGTGACTGCCTAGCCACAGCAGGGAAACGAGTAAATGCCAGGACTGGGGGGCGGGTGCTGGCTGGTTTTGAAAGAACGCCGAGGATGTCGATCTCACAAGCACGGGAACAGCCTGACCATCAACGGCGAAGTCAACGGAATTCCATGCAAACTAACGTTGGATACTGAAGTTTCTCACATGGTCGTCAATTCACACCTTTCAAACGGTTTCTTGGGGACTACTTCAATAACCACGATCGTCTTCAATTACTAACAGAGTGGACGATTGCATCTTGGGCTTGGACTTCTTGCGGAAATATCGTTGTGAGATCGCTATTGACCAAGGAGTGTTGAAATGTGGTTCCGAGGAAATCTTCATGGAAGGTGCACCATCAGGGAAAGTGTGTGTGTGCTTGAAGGAAATTGTTCTTCTTCGCAACCAAACTGCTTTATTTGTTCTTCTTCGAACAAAGTTTGAAGAAAGATAGTTGACGAAGAGAGCTAATACCATTTAACTTCACATAACTTGTTACTTTTCAAAATATAATCGAAAAATAAAACCCGACAAATACACTTGTTTTGATTTAGCTTTTGGTTTAGTTTGTTTTTTTTATCTACGTATGTAGAGATAAAACCCGATAAATACAAATAGTGATTATTACCTCTAAACCGTTGGGTAATTTTAGTTGAAATTATTGAACAGTCAACACCAATAATAAGCTTTATGTGGTTTATGCGTGATATAAAAATATGATGTTAACAAGACAACACGCTTTATAGGGTAGAGGAGGTAAGCCTAAAACGGGTAGCCCGCCTAAAACGGGTATGCGTTTTAAATCGCGCGCCGTTATTGCCTAAGAGAATGTGTGCGCGCAGGACGCGCCGACTGCCTGTGATTGGCGAGCGGCAGGCGCCGCGTCCTGCGCGCACACATTCTCTTAGGCAATAACGGCGAACGCATACCCGTTTTAGGCGGGCTACCCGTTTTAGGCTTACCTCCCCTACCACTTTTTAAGTCTTGACTAAACGTGGTGACTTTATTGGGTTATTACCTTAGGTAATATTCTTTCTACTGCGAATTTCACTTATTGGATTAGACCACTGGAAAGAGCGTCAAAAATGCATTAAGATGTACTAATAAACCGATTTTTGATTTTTCGACACTTATTGGGTTTGAGCACTATACCCTCGATATAGGTCTTTGGCAGCAGGCTTTACAGGTAGCCTGAGAGTCATGCAATAGGGGATCGGACAAAAAAAAACTAATTAGTCCGTCAGATAGATTTCCATAAAATATTGGACACCTATTTTTTCTTTTTTCACATTAACAAAAAATGAAGACGATACAGTGCTTTGAAAACTCGTGAACTCCTCGAAAACGTTACATGTCAGTACATTTTTTACCCACAAGTGACGTCACGACGCTTTTTATCTTCGTCAATTTTTATTAACCTTTTTAGCGCCACAGTCACGTATAGACGACAAGCCGAACAAGCAAAAAAAGTGCCCTAAGTCTGTCGACTTAAGGTACATTTTAGCTTGTCGTCTTACTTGACCGTGGCGGTCAATGGGTTAATTCGTTAAAACAAATAAACACGTTTCCAATATTTTTCGATAATCTAACTGACGGACTAAACAGAATCATATTTTTTTGACTCAGTCCGATACCCTAATAGGTACTTGTATTTTAAATGCATGGAGCGATTGCTTATCTGACTTCCCAACGTTCTAACATGCAAAAGTGCTTGTAATAGTCTAATTTATGTATATAAATGCTTTGAGTTAGAGTTTGACAACCCAATTCGTACTGGGTAATATGATAACCCTAGGTAAGGACAGGAACAGGTGACGCATTTTAAGTAATAACACACCTCTAATTAAGTATTTACGTCGATATTATGTAAACACGTCAACGCGCGGTGACTTTCCATTGTAACCCCGAAGCTTGTGGTCCAACTTTTTAATGATATGCATACTTCATTCTCGCCTTATGAATTCTTGTTCCCGAATAATTAAATATGTGTTCCTGAAAACCGGAGTTAGTAGAACGTTATAACGAGGAAAGCGGTTTGCTGAACGAAATTGTCTCGTTGGATAAAATTATTTTAATTTATATAAGTAATAAAGAATATTTTACTTTGGTTACTATGGCACAAAAGATTTATTCAGCCAACAATGTATATCATATACATAACATAACACCACTCCAGTAATCCACCAGTAATTTTTAAGTCCCATGTAATAGAGGGCTAGCCTATTGACATCAACGTGGCTACAAATCAAGACCTCGTGGCTGCTACTGACAAATTCCTGGTAGAAATCCGTAATAACACTTTGACCGAACTGGGAATCGCAACCAGGACATCATGATCAGCAGCCGCGCTTGCAACCACTAGATCAACGGTGAGTAATAAAATAATAAAAAAAGTAATAAAAGAATTTGAGTAATAAAAGCCAAAAATGTACCTACTTTAATTTTAATCTAAATATCTGAAATACCTATTTGATATAATAAATTAATGAAACCATACAAATTCCAATGAAAATTAAGGCCAAAAATACAAAAGTCTCAGTAACTTCATCGATTGTGTACCAGATACCGAAAAAAACTCGCATATCGAATCGAAATTGATGGCCCATGATTCGGTCGGGAGCTGGCTTGAATTTTTATTGAATTTGAGCTTGCTGGCATCAGCTCAAACACTACGTTAGCAGAATTAAATTATGGTAGCGCCAATTACAGCCGTTTTTGAACCGCACGATGGCTGATCGCCAATTTATGCGCTTATAAAGCCCGTTTCAGTTATAACATGATTTCGGAGCCCTGTTGTCGAGAATGTAGGAGTGCAGCGTGTTACATTCCAGGGTGAATCGATTAATTGATGGTATCGATTAACGTTAGGGGAGTGCTTGATGGAATTAGGAGACCACCTCGTAGTCGGGTTGGCCAAAGTGTTATTTGGGTTTTCTTCAGGAATGTCTTAGTATCAGCTACAGAGCCTGGGTTTGTGCTCGTTTGATGGCAATAAGCCCACCCCCTATAACATGGGATTCAAACATAACTGGCGAAGTGTGGGTGTACCTCTGCCTGACCCTTCGGGATTACCATGTTTAGGTCTCAAGTATTAGGGGGCGAGTCCATTGCCATCAACCGAGCATAGATTCCTGATTGAAAAACCAAATAATATTTTGCCAGACCTGGGAATTGAACTCAGGACCTGAAGCACTGCAGTCGCCCTTTCGACCACTACACCGCAGAGGCAATCTACTGGTAGACTATAGCTAAATATTTTGTATTTCTAGATTTCTATTTATCAGAATGCGTTGATCTTTGAACAATACCTGCACTAAAAGGTATACGAATAAATATACAATAGCAGTTAATGTTAGAATGTTAAAGTCTACAATACAACGTTTAGTTTGCTTTGTCCAACAAAATAACAGGTTGTGCGTTCCTATTAGAACAACGCGGATTTGAACAAGTTTTCTCTCATTTTCATGAACAAAATAATTATGGTAACGGCTAGCAGATTTTATCATGAAATCGATACAAAATTACACTTTATTATTTCAATGCTGTTATATTAAAAAACAGTGTTTATTTTGTGGAATATAAACGTAATTTCGGAAATAGCAAACATTCAAAGTGTTACTTAAATCACATTTTATGAGAGATACATTAAGTTAGTAGCAAGCTGTTAGCACGGTAATATTATTAGTGCTTTTAGTTAGCAAGCTGTGCTCTGTTTTTATCACTATTCTTTCCTATTCTCGGGACTCTTTGTTTGGTTTTCAAAAACCAGAGTCTGGTAATTTCCATCTTCGGCTGGACCTCCCGCTTCATTATTCACTGCTGAACATAGGCCTATATACCCAGGCGAGGCCACGTCGACGGGAGCTATGCTTTACGCAAAACAATAGATTCCCACTTCTCTCATCAGGTTGTCAGTTCACTTTGAGGCGGCCTGTGATTTCATTCCAGGAAAAATTTAGTAAATGACCTGCAGCGAAAACGCAACGTAAATACGTCGATTTTAAAATTAAAGAAATACGCGTTTCATACTGATTGTGCGTGCTGTAAACAATTTAACTGAAATGCTACAGGATATTTGTACTTTATATTCAAAAATCCACGCAGGTATTTAAGTTACGTTTACACCGCGCGCTCATTTTAAGGCCTTTATTATCCAGGCAGGCAACAATGCAGGTACTGAGGAATAACTTGGGAAGACGATAAGTTCCAGCAAGAGACGATCGTAGACACAAAATATAACAACGCTCCTTCATCATCTTTACGCTATCAATGGAGAAAATTCTAAACAGTCACTTAAGCTTTCTAGTTTTTAGGTCACCAACCAAGATCTTTGATGTGACAAAGTCTTCGAGACACCGAAACTTTTTCTAGGCGATCCGTTTAGCAAAGTTTGTTTTATAGATAAGACGGGCTTCCGCCCTGTCATGAATAGCTCGTTTGCTTGATATAAAAACTTGTAAAAATAAATTGCTCTAGAAACAACGGGACACAAGACTTAAGCAGTTTGCTGTTTTACTTACGAACTAGGTTTTTGTGAACGCTGGTTGTGGTTAACATAACGCTTGTCTCCCTAAAAAGATCGGCAGAGAAGTATCAAATATACTTACCACAATTTTAATTTTAGCAAACACGGTGGACCACTCAAAGCATGTATGGGTAGGGTCGCAACTGTTCGCGACTTCTAAGTAAATCAAATGAAAAATCTGTTTCATTAAAACTAAAAATATTGCAGTTGTGCAAGTGGTTCGTGAATAACGATATTAATTTTCATGTAGCACAAGAGTTTTTCGATTCAAGGATTATTTTTATTTTTTCCGGAAAAGTACAGTTAAGACTGATTTAAATCAAAACATACCAGCTATGCAGTTGCGCCAACGACGAGAACTGAACACAATTTTGAGGAAGAAAGGCCGGATTTAAATTAGGATTGCTGTTCTAGTGAATGCTTTTCGTGAAATTTGCATTCCTTAGTGCAAGACAAGGATATTATGACAAAGGTGGAGGTGTAGATGGGTTTCCATTGTCTTGAAAGCAAAGACGCTGAGGTACCTACTGAATATAACAAAAGCGAAATAGTAAAACATGGAGCTACCCCTGCTGTATTAATATTTGTTGAAAAAGTGCATAATATACATAGCGACGGGGAAGTGACAACAACTCCTAACTTACATATTTTACGAAAACGACTTATGAATGCAGTTTGATAGAGAATGAAATTGCGCGTCTACTCTTATATGAATTGAGTTGAAATTCGCAAAATTTACGTAGCTAGGCACCGAAGAAACATCTCCTATGTTAAGGTCTAAAAGGTAATAAAGAACGGTTTTTTTCGCCTCCTGTAAAATTTGGTTTTTGTAAGTTAGGAGTTGTTGTCACTTCCCCGTCGATAGGTAGGTATACCTACAAAACAATAACTGTATGTTGGCACCATGGATAGTTGCTATATACATTCACACAACATCGCCCCTGTAATCCCCGATGGGTTAGGTAGAGGTGTACCTAAATGGTACACCCACTTTTCACCAGTTATGTTTAAGTAGCAAGTAACACGGGGCGAGCCAATCGCCATCAACCGGTCACAAATCTAGATTACGTAACATCTACTGAGAAATTTCTGATGGAACAACAAATAAAAACACTTGATTAACACTTGACTTGATCAATTAAATTAAATATGTGTCTAACGTAATAAAAACAAATAACACAGCACTACCATTATTAAACCTCTTCATTTGTTAATTTTGATGAATGGCCGAAATGAATGAGAACAGATAAAACAGAAGCAACAGTAACTTTATCAGCATGCATCTTGCCCCGAGCATTTGTATCGTTAATCAAATCAAGTGTTAAATGATCCGTCGAAAGGGAAGGCCCGCAAGTACCACAACCAAGATATTTCCTGCCCAAGTTAGAGCAGGAAATATCCTGATGATTTTCCTGAGCAACATTTTTTCTTTAAGAACCAATGGAGTTGCTAACACGAGCAATTTGTCAGAAGTCTGCTTTTGTCTGTTCAGATTCGGGCTGTTTATCTTTCACTCCGAATTGGCTTCGAACTTGTCACTTATCATTTGCGAGTTCGTATGTTACGCGTGCTTTGTTGCTTCTAACCTTTATTTTTGTAATGTTGTTAGAATGTTTTCCGGGATACAGTAAATTAATAATAGCACCTCGGTTTATGAGTTTTTGAGCGGGGAAAATAAAAGGCTCAAATCAGAGAGGATCTAATTTTAATCTTTTTGTTTCCAACCAGTGACGCATTAGGTACTTTATGCTGTCATTCATTTTTTTAATCTGTTAAGTTATAAATTTAAAGTAACAATAAAAGTCCCAACGTCTAAAACGTGTTCATTGCAGAAGATGCCAGTTATTTGTTGCTTCAATAAACTTCAATTTAATCGCATGATGATAGCTAGCAATAGCAATTCAATATGGCGGACTTCCAAAGACGGCAAATTCGTTTTTTATTGACTCCCTAATAAATGGGGTTCTGGGGGGGTTCTCGAAGAACTGAATATAAAACAACGTCTTTCTTCCATCGTTCAAGGCCGTATTCTCACTTTCTTTGGACATATTACCAACGAGAGGACACGTCTGTGGAGCGACTCGTGGTCCAGGGCAAAACCGAGGGCACGAGGGCGCGCGGTAAATCACCAATGGGCTGGACCGACCAAATCAAAAATACACTAAATGGTCCGCTCCACGAATGCACGAGGCAAGCAACAGTACGAGAGGAATGGCGTCGAATTGTTAAGCTTGCCACCACCCCTGTCATGACGACCACGACCACTCTGCCAAGAGTGTGAAGACAGAGAAAAAAAAAGGGGATCAATAAAAAAATATTTTTCAGTTTGCTGAAAAAATACGACAAATGAAAAGCATGTTTTTTAGTATTTTAAACTAAGTAATTTAAACTATACTATTATTCCCGTAGCAGCTGTCCTTTAAACCGCAACCCTACTTCAAAGCAAAACACGTTTTCGGATACTTCTGCACGACAACAACATCATAACCCACGATGAAGTAAATACGTGGCATGCCATCCAACTGCAACGCTTACAGAAAGGTGGCGGTAAATGCCAAGTTCCAGGAACGCTGGCTACGAATACTTGCATAGCCTGTACAGTATATATACCAACTTATATAGCCAGTATACCTCGACACCGTAACCACAACCTTCGAGTTGACAATGTTAGTCTTGCGCCGACATTCAGACTATGTGAGTCATCCTTTAACCACGACTATGGAGGATGAATTTATTGACACCGCTTGTATGAGAGGAATTCGATGGAACGTGTCGCATCAGCGGAACGATTCGACGTGTTTATAATGGAGAACATTATTTTATTTTCCGTGTAAAATTATTGTGTGGGCGGTAGATATTTTTGGTGTGTATTTTCGTTAATAAATAACCTATTTTGAGTGACTCGTTCGTCGAGTAGTCGCGACTTCTGAGCTTGATGATCCTAGGTTCGATTCCTTGGTTTAGTGGTGTGCTATTGAATTTTTCCAGTAGGAATTTCTCACAAGCAGCTACGGAGTCTGTATTTGCAGTTGAGGGCAATAGGATCGCTCCCTATTATAGGGACTTAAGACATACCTAGCTGGCGAAATGTGAGTGTAACCTACTATTAGGTACACCTCTGCTTAACCCTTCAGGCATCACAGGCGTGATATTAACCCAAACGAATAGTCACTGAAATGTTTAACCCAACTTTCTCCCAATGAGTTGGAAGTAAAACCACCCTAAGGGCAAGACAAAACAAATTCTTACAGAACCAAGCTTAAGACTTTCGAAAGGGTTGACCACAAGACGAAATTTAACGTCAAATTTCACCAAAAACCCTAACCACTTAGCGGTAAAGCCACGTTTAATGCACTGTACAAGGTACATTAGTATTCCGTCTATTGTCTTCCTTTTTTCAAATGGACAAATGCTGTTGGCCTCTTCCGGCATTTATAGCATCACTGGGCTTAAGCAGGCGAGCACTTAAGGCGCTCAGCCTGTAAAAAGCAAGGGGGGGTTACAAGTTGTCTAATGGTACCTTAGGGAGGGACGAAAGCTCTGTTCTGCGGTAAAAGAAGTGTGAGACGCTGTCTTTTTTATTATTTTTTGACATGAACAGGTTTTTGTTGGAGTCGAAATGTTGGATATTTTTTCTTCAGTTTAATTGTTATTGAGATTTCGTAAGGATTTTTCTCTTAATAATAATAATAATAAATTCATTTAATCAGGTAATTTTACACCCGTTGCCAATTATTTTGTCAGTCACAATACAAATATGAATAAAATATTAAAATTCAGATATAAATAATAATCAAAAACAATACACACAAACATACAATTAAAAGTCAATTTACAATAAATTAAAATTCAGATAAAATTGCAGTACAATTAATAATACACAAACAAACAATTAAATTAAAGTTAAAGTTAAATTAAAGTCATATTTAATGTGATATAAAATCAAGCCTGTAATCCCCGAAGGGTTAGCCATAAGTATACCTCATAGTGCAACCGTATTTGGACAGGTATGTTTCAGTCCCATTTAATAGGGGGTGAGCCTATTGCCATCAATCTGGTACAATTGCAGGCTCCGTGGCTAGTACTGAGATATTCTTGGTGGAAAAACCCAATAACACTTTACCCAACACGAGAATCGAACCGAGGACTACACTTTCGCTTGCAAAGTTGCAACCACAAGCTCTAGTCCTTGATCAAAATTAATAATGTTACACTACATTTTTAAAAAGCCACACATACATTAAGATCCTCCTGATAATTAAAAACTGAATGTAATCAGTGACTACTTAATGAACTTACAGCTCATACATTACAAAAAGGAATTTGATTTTAATAAAATTACACAGTATCAGGCGTCGGCATCGTGCATAAATGCAGTATCATAAATATTCGCTCACACTGGCTTTTAATAGCACGTATACAAACTTTTATTGAATTCGCTCAATATATTTTGGCATTGGCGCAAATACGATGGTTGTTGAATTAAATAATGAAAAGGCAGTTTCCCACAGGTTTTAAACGGTTGAATGGCAAAGAGCCAACGTTTGTGTTCCTCCTATCTACACATCTATAGGCAATAGACATATTTTTAGTCAGTACCAGATGTGTGATTACCGTTCAGACTGTGCTGTTACATTTATTCGCCATTGATTTTCAATGAGGAGAAGTAGCAGATGACAGCTACACTTACATTATTTGAACCCACCCGTCGTTGGAAGAAAATGAGTAATGTTTAGTTCACATAACATAACATCACGCCTGTAATCACCAAAGGGATAGGCAGGGGCGTGTTTAAGTCCTATGTAATGAAAGGCAAGCCTATTGCCATCAAACGGGCACGAATCTAGATTCCGTGGCTGCTAATGAAAAAATCACGATGATGACGATGTTTCATTCATGAAATTGAAACAAATAGATAACCACGTTATTGCAATTTTTGTTAGCTATGAGTATACTTAAGAGCGTGTATATAGGTATCTTAGGTGTGTGAAATTTCATTAAAATCAATTCACTCATTTCGATAAATAAACACATGAAAACTTGTATAAAATGCCGTATAGTGTACGTGCTGTCAAAATACAAACAAGATAACTTAGCAATGTTATATTGTATTGTTGTTCAATATTAAAATCAATCCAAACACACACGGTAATCACGAACGAACCAAACCCCAAAAAAATCCGCATTAATTTGTTCACGTCCAACATTTTGACGGAGCGACCACATTCTAATAATCCATTACAGCTAAACAAACAGCTTGGCAAACTGTACACAACACACTACACTGTGCCATTTATTAGCCGTCATAAATTGCTTCTGTGGGTTTACTCAGTTTCAATTAACGTTACAGACTATTGGGGTTGCGCTCGTATTAGCTTTGGTACTCGATTACCGTTGTCAAATGTAATATCAACGAGTTTATAACAATCTCAACGAGTTATAAGAGACTTTGACTGTCTTGTCTTGTCAGAAAAGCCAAAGAAAAGATGGTTAGACTATTGGGGTTGTGCTCGCATTAGCTTTGGTACTCGATTACCGTTGTCAAATGTAATATCAACGAGTTTATAACAATCTCAACGAGTAATAAGAGAGTTTGATTGTCTTGTCTTGTCAGGAAAGCCAAAGAAAGGATGGTTAGACTATTGGGGACATTGGGGTTGTGCTCGCATTAGCTTTGGTACTCGATTACCGTTGTCAAATATAATATCAATGAGTTTATAACAATCTCAACGAGTTATAAGAGAGTTTGATTGTCTTGTCATGTAAGGAAAGCCAAAGAAAAGATGGACAGATTATGTGAGAAATGATATGGAAGAGAAAGGAATAAATGATGACTTGACGTCTAACAGGGGAGAATAGAAGAAGAAAACGCGTTGCGCCGACCCCAAATAAAAGGGCAGGAAAATGATGATTGTCTTGTCTTGTCTTGCATAGTTTCAAAAGAAGAAGCTTGAAACATCATAGTAAAGACTGAGGCCCGGTATCCACTAAAGCGGAGACGAGCAGAGCGAAGAGGACATAGGTATTGTGCCAAATTCGTCCAATCATAAGCAGGGCGAAAGACCAGATGAATTTTTTTAACTAATGTGATTGACCGATTAGAACTGCACATCTAATCTCGTCTCCGCTCCTCTCCGCTTTAATAATAATAATAACAATATTGTTTTATTTGGGACAACATAAGATCCATTTTTGTTAGTAAATGACTTATACACTAGGATTAGTAACAAATTTTATCTACACTAATATTATAAAGAGAAAAACTTTGTTTGTTTGGTTGTAATGAATAGGCTTAAAAACTACTGGACCGTTTTTAAAAATTCTTTCACCATTCGAAAGCTACATTATCCACGAAACATATAGGCTAAATTTTATTTTGGAAAAAATAGGGTTCCGTAAGATATTTGGGTTTTTCGGAGACAAGGTGTAAAAAATCAACCAGAATTTTGCGTACGCTGCCTAAACTATAAAAGATAGAACCATAAAATGTTCTAATTAATTGTAGATATTATAAATATCTACAAAAAAGTCCGCGAAACACTATACCTATCTATGTCGAGTGAGGCACAACAACCATTTTTTTAACTAAAAATCTTGAATTTTTTCGGACTACATTTATACGCATATATTTTACTCATGCTATTAATCCTTATCAATATAAATTATTTCATCACTAAGTACAGTTTATGTAGATAATATTTGGTCTTTTAATGATTAAAATTGGACGTTTGGTTTTGAAGTTATGGCGAAATTAAAATATTAAGGCCGGTGCGCGTGCGGGAGTTTTTTTAGATTTGGTTCTTAAAAAAAACTACACCTACGCAAAAGTTCTTCTCAGAGCTAAACAACAGTTCTTCTCAGAGCTAATCAACAGTTATTTTCAGGGCTAACCAACAAACAGTTCTTTTCAGGGGTAACCAACAGTTCTTTTTAGGGCTAACCAACAGTTCTTTTCAGGGCTAAACAACAGTTCTTTTCAGGGCTAAACAACAGTTCTTTTCAGAGCTAGAATATTAGGGTGCGCCAAAGTTCACCTAAATTTTCAACTCCGATAATTGGAAATCCGAAAATGTTCTTCCTATTCGGAATTCAATCTCGGGTAAAGAACTTTAGGTGAGCAATTAGGGACCCAGAATATTACACGCTATTAACATTTTCTTAAACATTTGAAAATGCCTAAGAGAGCCAGGTCTCAACTTTCTAAACATAGTTCTCAAGCACGGGCAGCAAGAATACGTCGTATGGGAGAATCTTCACCTGAACGTTCACAACGCCTTGCTGAACAAAATCAGAGAAACTTTCAGGTACGCGCACGATTGTCGAGTGTCGAACGTTCGCAACGCCTTGCACAACAAAATCTGAGAACCTCTGAGTTACGTGCACGAGAGTCGAGGCTGGAGCGTTCCCAGCGTCTTCATGAACAAAATGTAAGGACCTCTGACTTACGCGAACGAGAGTCAAGTGTCGAGCGTTCGCAGCGACTTAGAGCTCAGGCAGAGAGACAGCAGTTGTCCACAAATAGAGTTCGCAATCGAATTTTAGCTAACAGCAACAGACTGGCTTTCAGATATGATCTGATAACTAAGCGAAAAACCCAAATTCTGCCGGAAGTAATTATTCCACGCGGACGAAGTCGCGGGCAAAAGCTAGTCGCATATAATTTAGTGAGTCATGTACTTACGAGGCATTTCATGAGGACAATGATTCCGCATGAAATGCCTCAGTACAGGAGCTCTCGTGTCCTCAGCCACGACTTTCAGGATGCTATTGTCACTCCCCCGAATCCTCCTCACAAGCGATGCCACCTTTTTCCTGATGATGGCATGGAAACCATCTGTCCCCGATTGGGCAAACATCCCCGAGGCACTGCAGAAACGAGATAGCTTTGCTTTGGGGGATAGGTGGGCTGACGCTGGTTTGGATGGGCCATACCGCACTTTCGTACATTTTGTATGAAGCGTCCCGTTTTATACTAGAGGGCTCCAATGCACTTTTTATAATTGAAAAGCGTTGCCCTGCGGCACACCACGGTTGAAAAATACGCCAAGACCTGTTTCGAAATAGTTTGGTAAAATAAAAAAGATGCAACAAAGAGAGTAGGAGAAAATAACTTTTAAAAGTTTATTTGTGAATACATTAGTTCTCGTGACTGACACACACAAACACACTACACTAGGTAAAACACAATACCTCTAAAGAAACATGTAACATTGGTAAATAGTACTTACTAGCTTAAAAACTACCCTCAGTGCAAGCACACATACTTCACCGTCGCTTGACAAATTGCGCCGGTTGGGAAACAGCTGATACCACTGTTTTTGCATCCCCGACTTGGAATAGTAATGATATTGAATACAAAGGTCCTACTTGTTAAGAACAAGTGAAATCTATTACATAACGGATCAAGCTAGAAAGAAAGCGCAATAACAATATCGTTAATATTCTGTAAAACTTTAGAAAAAAGACTTAACATAATTATAATTGATAGTGCCTCATGAATGTTCATATTCACCAAATAGTAGTGTAAAAACTTCATCACAGAAGGTTTGAAGGTTGTTTTAAGGGTTAATTACAAGCTTTTTGTATAATTACGCGCCAGTTACACAAGAAATCATAAACGAGTTCACAGAATATTTATATTTGGAGAGCTGTTTCTAAGAAAAAGTGAAATGTTTAAATGTATATCTGTACAGTTTTTCAGCACACTAGGTAACTCCACTAATTAACTGAATGCATACCAGAAAAATGAATGCTGTGCAAACAAACTTATTGATTTAAACATGTCCTGCAAAAAAAAAAAAAAAGCACACAAAACGAGATGACCTTTTTTTTTTGGTGGGTGGAAAATCATCGAATAACCCCCCCCCCCCCCCGCTCTTGGGCAGAGCGAAGGGGAGTGTCAGACTTCTACTGACTAAAAACCAAACCCATGTTCCTTCTTCGCCCTTGTGTCGGAGCCGTGTTAACCTTTCGATAATCCACAGCCCCGACAGGAACCGAGATGACCTTTTTTATCGAATTCACATCAAAAATGTGGTTCGTACATCGGAAAAATACGAATTGTTTGTCAATGAAATGCACTCTAAATCGTTCAGGCTACGTTAGGGTATGTTAGGTCCCGTCGGGGCTGTGGCTTGTCGAAAGGATAACGCGGCTTCGACACAAGGGTGAAGAAGGAACATGGGTTTGGTTTTTAGTCAGTAGAAGTCTGACACTCCCCTTCGCTCTGCCCAAGAGCGGGGGGGGTTATTCGATGATTTTCCACCCACCAAAAAAAATAAAAGGGTATGTTAGGTTTTATTTTTTGCTTATCTTGAGTACCTACTTTTCCGCAGACATGTGAGTCCATAATTATTATTTTTAGATATTTTGTGCATTTATAATCACTTACAATACCTACATAGCCTAAATTGCTCGTGAGTTCTTTTATAAAAGAAGGTAACTATAAGGAATAATATTTAAAAAAAAACCGTGTACACTCTCAAAATTCTTTCCATTAGTTCCAAAAGATTGAATCGAGTGTAATCAGCTTTTAATTTACATAGAGTGATATTATGTAACCTACTGTCACCACGTCACGTGTCTGGGTGTAATTTATCTATAATATGTATGTATTTAGAAATATATAAGTATGTTTATCAGTTGTCTAGTACCCATAACACAAGCTCTGCTTAGCTTGGGACTAGATGGCGTTGTGTGATAGTTGTGGAATATTATTTATTATTATTTATTTATTTATTACTGTCACCAGAACGCCTAAAAGTAGTTGACCACAAAACTGGATCTTCATTTAGGGTAGATACACTGTACCTACTTCCTATTGTATCTACAAAGTTCGTAACATATTGGAGCTCACGCCTCGAGAGCTCATGACAGGAGCTGTCAAGATGCCACTGACGCGCGTGATTGACGAATGGCCTTGTGTAGATATCGCCTTAAATTACCACACAATAACTTTGGGTCGGGGATTTAGGTATGGAACGACCATTTTGCTTGACAATTAGAGTGTGTATGGTTATTTTGGCAGTTTAATTTGGAAGACATCGTCAGGGAATGGTATTTGAAAAAACAATGAGACGGTGGCGCTTAGTTTTAGCTATGGCCACGTGCCTAGAGAACGGTTACAGCCTCTAGATTATTTTGTATCAAATCTGAGCCACCTGTATGGTAGGTGGTGTGATAGGTAGGATCTTAACTAACAAGATCTAAAGAAAGAAAACTACTTAAATCTCTTAAGAAATAATCATCATCATCATCTTATAGATAATTTCTTAAGAAATAAGCAGTACCTTTGTACTCAATTATTATTTTATGTTAATTTCCTGTGATGTCTTCTGTGTGTATAGTCGACCAAGAAATTGGTTTACCACTCTAAGGTTGAATATCATTTGCACGTACAAAACATCAAGTGCTATTTTCACGTCAGAATCTGTCAATCTGTCATCCTTAGCGAATAATTATGTTACTGGGAGATGTCATCAAAAGTGGTAAACCAATTTCTTGGTCGACTATACCTACATAAATTGTTAAATAAATAAATTAATTATTTAAAAAATCAAATAAACAAAAAATTCTCAAACTTATAAGTTCTCCATCCTTCATGCATCTAAACTGTTATTTGCATAGGGTACTATTATAAAATATAGTAATTGAAAATATTATTCAGTATTATTTTAAGTATACCTACGACTTCGCTATACTTATTAAGTCATAAAAATTGTACCTACAAAGTTGTTAAAGAGAAGTCTCGCTTTTCGAGTAACATTGTCAGTCAGGCGAAAGTTTCAAATTAAATCAAACAATAAAACATTTCTGGCACATTATTTCTGAACTTTTTAATGGAAAGCATTTCAAAATGAAATGAGAGGCACACGATACTGCTGGTCCGCGCGGACGCACGATCCGCGCGGTCGAGTGTTCTACATGTGAAAGGACATCAACAGATTCTAGTTCGCCGTCCGTCTGTCTTATGACGGCGACAGGCCGTGTCGACGACTTGTTCGTGTTCCACGCGCGCCTCGAAGACATTTCAGCCACATGGAAGGGGCCCGCAAGGACCCACGCCCGTCTGGGCTGCGGGTTGTTCGAAAGAGATCCCGCGGCCTCGACACAAAGGGCAAAGAAGTAACAAGGGTGGTTTTTTGTCAGTAGAAGGCTGACACTCCCTACCGCTCTGCCCAGAGCGCGAAGACTCATTTGATACCATACAAAATAAACGGTGTCAACAGATTTCATACAAGTAAATGCAACGTAAGATACAAAGAGCGAGAAAGCGGAGTTGTGGTAGAATAGAGGTGCTCGAGACTAAATAATAGCAGCCGCTAGGGTCAATCTTCAGGTTAAGCCGCGCTTGCCTAGGTTGGTCCCTGGATGTGAGACCACCCATTACACACTGAGTTTCCTCCGTGCCTCGTGTCGTTACAGGTAATCAGTGACACGAAAATCTGACAACCAGTCTTAACAAGGAGTATCGTATTGCCCAATACTAACTGGGCTACAAAGGTCAGAAAGGCCGACTGCCTTTCTGACCTTTGTAGCTCCGTGGAATATACTAGTATTCAGCTGCATCCGGTAAAACTGGCAGCCGACCCCAACATGGTTGGGAATTTGGGAAAAGGCTGGGCAGATGAGAACGGAAGACACAAAGTTAGCATCTAAGTACGTAAATTACATGCTATGTCTATGCTAAATAAGTCGGTTTTTGTCTATCCGTGTGTTTTATCAAACCACGCAACGAATTTCAGATAAGGTTACCACCATTAATTCGGTAGATTTATGTTTATAACACATTCACATTAAACGTACGTGCAAATAATACAAGAATCTCGATGTTTTGTAGAGTCATAAAATGCGAAATAGGGGCGGGTCGCTAGCTATTAAATAAACGGAAATAAATCCTTTTTAATAATAAAAACAAATAAAAAGCCATGCTAAGCTATGAAAACCGGTTACCTCCAGTTAACTGATTGCATCTCTTAAAAATAAAGTTGATTCTTTTAATTTCCGGAAGCACCAAATTAAAAGATCCGTTTAATTAAATTCCAAAGCTTTTTCAGCGTTGAACAGAGATAAAACAGTTAAGACCTACATGAAACGTTTCCTTTGTGCAAATAAAACAGAAGGTAGTGGAAACCACTAAACTAAGCGAGCATGTGAAGAACACAAACAAAATTAAAGAAAAACTAAACAGCAAGACAAGTAAACATCGACGAGTCATGTCCGGTTCGGGAAGCTAAGCTAATACTTGCTGGGAGAAGTTAAAAGCCTCAGTGAATCCACTTCTGTCTATATTCAGTGCGTACAAAAAAGTTTCACAAACACTAGAAAAACATGTTTTGAACAGTGTGTTTTTATAATGAATCATATGAAAAATACTTTTAGAAACATTTGCTTCATGATGATCTAAGTAGCTCGACCAAAGTCAACAGGAGCAGCAATTCAAATAAACCTCGTGCACTAAGCGGCCACGACCACAACTTGTCGCATCTTGACTGGTCGGACGCGTGGTTGTGCGACCAAACTTTCTCCTTGGTCGAAGATTCTGCGGTCAAAACTCGTTGTGTATAGCAGGAGGTCCCTTTAATTCCTATAAAACTATCGAAATTATATAAGTTTAAGTCTAGACTGACGTTATCATTAACACTGAAAACGGGATATATAACATTTTTTTTTTGTTAGCCTGTACTGTCCCAGTGCTGGGCAAAAGCCTCCCCCAATTTCTTCCAAGTGCTCTTTTCCTGAGCCCTCTCAAAGCAGCCTTCATGGTGCGCGCCCAAATTATCTCGCCACCTCTTTCTGGGCCACATTTACCATGTTTACATGGGGTCCCGATTTTGCGATGCTGTTGCGTTATGAGCCTCTCTCTTGTTCACACCCACTCGCTATAACTTCAGTTTATCCGTGATCATAGTGCTTACAACAGCGCGCGAAATATTGGGAACTTAAAACAAATAGTAAATGCAAGCATGGTAGGTACTATCGACATTGTCAATAGAATCAATATGAAATGCAATCCAAAATATATTGTAATATTTTTGAATGCGATATTCAACGACCAAACCGGCTGACGGCAGGTTTGGAACAAAGTTAATATAAACACACGAAAAACTGGATCAGGCCACAGGGCGTCACATCCGACCAGAAGTACGAGAAAAAACCGGCAAAACCCGAACATAACGAGCAACCGATAGGAAAAGCAAAACCCTGCATCGAGCCTGAAAGAAACTAACTGCGAATTAATAGAGCAGTTAGGAGCCGTCCAAAACTACGCGTCGATGTTCAGCCGATTTAAATTCATACTTTATTGTACCGTACGCTGAACATTTGGGTACCTTTTGCAACGGTGCGTTTTTATCCCTGTAAAAATGCTTTTTACAGGGATTATTTTGCCTAGACAGTATTGCAGAATAAGAAGATATTATAAAACACATGTGTTAAATAAATATTACATATTAAATTCCTGATTAATTACATAAATAAAAATTACAGTCAGATTTACATATAAAGACGTGTTATGACCGTTTCATCAGCTTCAGGAACGCAATAGATAACATTATCATTCTCAGCATGTCTACCGTAAGTATTATACTGAACTTTTTCAACTTTCATTTGTAGGTAACCTTAAACATTAAAAAAATACATATTTCACTGAAAACAATTTACAAAAAATATTTTTAAGAGTAATTTTAAATAAGAAAATAAGTTGTACCGTATTTTTGTACGTGTTTCTTTGTATCCAGAACTCGTATTCTGTAGATATGAGCTGGAGCTGACGCAATAATTGCATGATACAAATTAAGTTACATTTTATGTACCTAACGTTAGCGACAAATATTCAGATTATATTTTCCCATAAAAAAACTTTTACTATGGAAGTAATTAATTTGAAAGAATGCTAATTTTTCTTTTAATCGCTTCTTTAGCGCCGCAACTTTTATCTACTTTGTTTGAATTACTTTCGGTCGAGCAGTTCTCGGCAAGTTTCGAAACATTTTTATACTAAGTTATAACACTTTTAGTATAATACAAAGCCATTGTTTCAGAATAGATTTATAAATGAAGTTAGAGTAGGTAATCGTAAATACGATTTAGGGGAGATAGCACTTTGCTGAAAAAGTGTAACCACAATATCGGTGGTGAAAATCATTTCAAAAGAATGAAATGACACTATGAATCATATGAATACTATGATAATATGATAATATGACTTACGAAGGTCTACGATATTCGCGATATCGAACTCAAATGCAAAGTTAGACAGGATACCTGGCAAGATGAGGTGAGGACTTAAGTTGTGACTGAGTCGCTTCCAAGGGATAGAAAAAACAACCGACTTCAAAAACACCAAAAAGTGAAAAATAAACTTCAGAAGAAAAATCAGCTTCTGAAGTCGGTGACATTTCTTTGTTTAATTTGGTTTTTTTGCAAGTTAAAAGGGACTCTTCGAGCACTTCCTCCCTATCTACGTAGGCAACCAGCAATAGATTAAACAATTTAGGTCATGTCTGTATTCCCGCAGCTGGGGGTCTAAAATTAGCACTACAACAGATCATAATAGGAAAATAATATGAATTGCCTCTGAATTGCGTTAAAATTCGTAAAATGGTCACAGACGCAGTTACTATCTATATATATCTATATCTATATAAATAAATAAAACTTCAGAAGAAAAATCAGCTTCTGAAGTCGGTGACATTTCTTTGTTTTATTTGGTTTTTTTGCCACCGACTTCAGAAGCTGATTTTACTTCTGAAGTTTATTTTTCACTTTTTGGTGTTTTTGAAGTCGGTTGTTTTTTTTTGCAAAAAGTTTTTTATTTTTTCATTTTTAGTTGTAATATCTTATAGAAATACTTACTATGACACCTAACCCTTAACCTTCAAGATTCCCTGATTATTGCTTTCAACTCCTAACCATTGAGGAGTAGTACCTTCCATCATAAGCTCATCAACATGAAGTGATGACTGCTAGATGCGAATACTTGTATAGCGTCAGAAAAGGCACGAAACACGTAATATGTGCCTATGAAATTTGAGGGTTGCCCTCGATTTCTCTGGGATTCCATCATCAGGTCCTGATTTCCATATCATGGTGGCCCTTGAAGTATCTCCGTTCCAATAAAAAAAGAATCATCAAAATTGGTTCATAAACGACGAAGTTATTCGCGATACACAAAATCAGGTAACATACCTACTTACATAAAAAAATGTGTATTGTACACATCTGCATACCCCCTCAGAGCATACAGGCGTGATGTTACGTCATGATAATGTATATTCAATAAACAACCAAGCGATTCCAGCAATTACGACAGATTTGCCGTCTATTTTTGAAGAGTTCCATTGTATATCTCCGAAGATCGGCACCAGATCTTCACTAAATAAAAATGGGACCACCTCAGGAGTATACTCTTCCAAATAAAAAAAGAATTTTGAGAATCGGTCCACAAATGGGGCAGAAATCAGGTAACATAAAAAAAAAAAAAAATACATACACACGAACATATAACCTCCTCCTTTTTTGAAGTCGGTTAAAAAGAGATGCGTTCGAAAGAGATACCGCGGTCTCTGACTCAAAGGCCTAAGAAGGAACATGGTTTTTAGTCAGTAGAAGTCTGACACTCCGTACCGCTCCGCCCAGAGCGGGAGGAGTCATTTGATGATATCCAAAGCTCCAAAAAATATGGAATAGTAAACGAAATTTTAGTCGTCCGGCGAAATCGGTAGACTACATAATGATGATGATATATTATTATGATAGCACGTTCGTTTATTCAAAGCTATTCATAAAGCTACACTCACAATGAGACAGGTACAAAAAATATCCATAACGATTTCCATTTACTGACAGCCGTGTTTATTGTTGACATTCCCAAAATAAACACTAGTACATTTCCCCTTTAAAACACTGCTGCATTTCAATTCCGAAACAGAATCTGTAATGTATTCGATCGACGAATTCGTGACTACTCAATGCAGATCAAATATGAGCCAAATTGGATCCGTACACTCGACGGACCCCTGAAAAAGGTTGGTAGTCCCGTAACTAGGCATTTCATTCGATACACTTTGAAAAAAGAACCGAGTCGATTCGAGACAAACCGTTTCTGTTCGGTACCATGAAATTACCAAATCGTTTGTACACCTTGTAGGTAAACAAAGAAACCACTTCGGACTGAATTGATTTGATTCTAGATTGTTCATTGTTGGAGGTTTATGTTGAGGAGCCGTTGTTTAAATAGCAAACCTTTATACAAACAACGTCTTGGATTGACGTTCCGAAATTAAATTAAATGTTAGTTTATTTAGCTGGAAACTTTCGACCTGTCAGTGCTGTCACTGCCGATGATATGTTGTTAGCAATGCTGTTTTTTGTTATCCAACTTTATTCGTTGGGAACTGGCATCGTACTCATATGCTTACAATATCAGGGTATTACAATATGTTACCCAAGCGACGTTAGTGTCCAAACACCTTATCGTAATTGATTAAGCTCATTAATTTTATAGATACGATCGTAATGATGATCAGCTAATGAGTCAGTCTAGCTATAACTGCAAACATTATGTATTTATGTATGAACATTTTCATGCAATTTATTCTTTAGAGAAAAAATAGCTAATAATCATATGACACAAACTGTTTTATATAATTAAATGAGAAATTATAAAACTAAGTTACCCCGCCCGTGGCCCGTCGGGGCTTCGGATTTTTGTACTAGATAACGTGGCCTCGGCGCAAGGGCAAAGAAGGAACATGGGTTTGGTTTTTAGTCAGTAGAAGTCTGACACTCCCCTTCGCTCTGCCCAAGAGCGGGGGGGTCATTTGATGATTTTCCACCCACCAAAAAAAAAATTAAAAAAAAGTTATTAAGTTTCATTTAATACAATTTTCAACTCCATAAACTCTGCGTTATAGAGACAAATAACACTCTGCATTAATCTGTCTACCTGCTCAATGAACGAAGAAATATTCGTAAAACCTTTTCAATTTTTCACAACTTTTAAAAGTCAACAAAACGCTCGTTGTGACTTCTGAATAGTAGTCAGTAACTCCATCTGTTATGTTTTGTTTGAAGAATCAAGTTTACAGACGGATAGGGCGACCGTAGATAACTCTACCACAAACTAGTTTTACTACGGACTTTTATAACTACAACCCTACTGGAATACTATATTCTCAATCAATGTTAAGATATGGGTTTATGATTCTTAAAGGTATTTGATAGCTCGATAAACTTTGCAATACAGTGCTGAAGCAGAACTCCTTTTCAACGCCTGATTCATCAAGTAAGAGCGGACTTATGAACTTTAAAAAATCCAATATATAGTGCATAAACCTGGAAGAATTTAGACGGGCTATCAATTTCTTGGACTGGGCCCTTAACGTATGCATTCATACGTTAAAGGCCCAGTCCTATTTTATTACTATTTTATTAGTAACCACAATTAATCCGATGACTAAACTATCCTCCAACACCAACTACTGTACGAAACTGTTGCTTTATATCATAAATATCCGAAGGTAAACTGTTAGGTAAGACCAAATTTCGAGAACCGAGTTATGAATGTTGCTAGAACTTTTAATGGACTGCTTTCAGTTAGTCTCTATGCAAAACTGCGTCATTTCATGCAGAAATACAATATTAAATCTTAGCACACATCGCATTCGTAGTTTCGGTTTATCTAGGGAATTATACGAAGTAATTTTGAAACGTTATGATTTGGGAAGTTAACAGAAGTTGTAACTGAAAATTCCCTCGTCGTCAGTTTGTCTATTGGACCATTCAGTCTTGTTTACAGTTGTACCTAATGTAATTCAATATTTAGACATTGGCATAGGCTCAATCTTTATACAAAATCAAATACGTAAACAGCGACACAACAAACTGTATTTCCAGTGTAACGTTAGCACGCTTTGTACAGATTTCACGTAAAATTAGAGATCCGCATAAATTAGCTTGATTGGTTGTTTTTTTTTTCGGGGTTTGAGAAACCTCATGGTGTCCTCCGCCGTGGGGCGAGTGGGGGGGAGTGGCTCCCCGAGAGGGGTCTGTCATCTGACAGTTCGAATCTTCTAACTGACTAAAAACCACCCCAGTATTTCCATCCTAATCATGCACGCATGCTCCCCGGGGAGCATGGGAACTAGTGCGCCTTCGACGATCTAACCATGGCATAATCTAACGATAATAAAAATGTAAGTATTAACACTCCATTGAAACCACAATCTAATACAATAATATAGTAAGCATACAAAATGTTTAATACACAAAATAGACGCATAATGCAGTTTAAACGCCATTGTGAAACACCAACGCCGCCGGCTCCATTAACTTTAAAGTACAATAACATTTAATCCCAACTCCGTAGCCAACGTTATACCTAGCAACAATGCAAAAATTACACTAGAAACAAGGTGAAACTGGGAAATTAGAATTGGTTTTCTTAATCGGCTGAGGTGGGAGCTCGCTTGGCTCAGTTCTGCCGCTTCCGAGAACCGGCTGTTTTCAATACACCTCCAAATTGCTCCATTAAAACTTCTCTAACTGCCTTCAAACCAAATTGTTAACGCTTCGCCTACTACTGAATGTTGGACAATGACAGGTATAGTCATTAAACATCGCATTATTGTCTCTTGAAAAAACCTTTAGACTTACCGCACCGTTTGAGTGGCGTTTTTTCATTATTTTATCTTGTATTTTTCTGACACTAGCAGAAGAGACCCTTATTACTTGGGCTCAGGTTTCCATTTGGCAGTTTTTTTTTCGATAAAATTCTTGTTATTTCAATATTTCCCAAATACTAAAAGCTCTGCTGTTTTTGCGGTCATTATTAAAACTCTTTATTAAGTACAGTCCACTGTTAAAAGTAGGCAAAAGAGTACAAAGTGGCGTCATATTTTCAGAGGCAACCATGAAAACTTTTTAAAGCAGCATAATCATCCACAAGATACGCACTAGAAGTGGTAAAGTTTAACTACTATTTGGCACACTTTCAAACTTCCAGCGTGTCTGCCACGGATCGTGTCTATTTTCCACTTTTTGTAGTTCGATTAAAACATGCAGTCGCTCTTTCCGTTCTATTCATGTATGCGATGCACTTGAACGAATTTCACAGAAAGGTGTGTGGCAAATAGTACCCGGAAGCGAGCGTTATCGTGCTTAAAATAGAGGAATACTATCGTAAATATCGACCCGTACCACACCACCTAGGAGACTGTTCAATAAAACTAAAACTACAGCAAATACTTCCTTGGATATAATGAAAGTGTAAACCTGAATTTTGTTGCATGTTTCTGCTGCAGTATCTACTCCTCGGGAATGAAATTCTTTGACTGTGCCATCCCGCTATTCAAAAAGCATAAAAATTCTAAGAAAAGTTGGCTCTCGTATAAAAGGCTGGGCAACTAATGTTTGTATAAATCGTACTTACCTGGCTGCCTCGGCATCCAGTACGTTAGGTGTTTTGAATGCGAGGCCAAATTGACTCCATTAAAAGTTTTGAAAGCGCTCGTAGCTTAGATAATTTACTGAGAGAGTTATGCCGTCTATAAAAGCATACGTGGGTACTGAAAACTAATGAATTTATGTTTGTGTTTATATTTTCGTACTTAACTTTGTTATGTCAAAGCTTAATGTTTTAGGTGGTTTGAGTTGTTAGCCACTCAATGTCTATGTATTAGCTATAGCTACCTATATCCCTTCAGGATCACCGATCACTTCACCATCACCACCAGCCTAACCTCCAGCTACATATTCTGGGGTCGGCTTCTAGTCTTACCGGATGCCGTTAAATTTCAATATTTTACATGGACGTGGAGTGACTAGGTACCTATCAAACCGTCATCCACAACACAACCCACTTACTGGAAAACACGATACCCTTCATTGAGACTGGTTTTCCCATGAAGATCTTATTAGATCTTCATGGGAAAACCAGTCCCACCCAACCAACCAACCAGCCCAGCAACCAACCAACCAACCAGTCGTATCCGCCCTTCTAAAATTTAGTAGGTATTCCTACTAAATTTTAGAAGGGCGGATACGACTTAAATATTGTAACTACCCAAGATGACTGTCGTAGAGAAAGCTGATGGGTACTCAAACTTTATATCCAATCGCTTGAATGGTGCTTGTGTCGCCACTCAACGGATATCTTTTAAAAGTAGGTGGATATTGCCGTAATCTATAAAAGAATACGCTTCTGCAACCGTTACTTTAAAAGCTTCATAATATTTCGTCAAGTTAAATAAAAGTTACTCGCTTCGAGCGAAAATGCTTCAACGTTGCAGAAAATCGGACTTGATAGAATAGAACGCCAATTTCTATTCTCCACTTTACTAACACGAACCAAGAAATTGTCTGATAGATTAGAGTGCCTATACACACGTCTGTATCTATTATATCGTGTGCAAACTTTTCCTTTGAAATTGTGGTGATCTCGCAGGGGACGGGACCCTATAATTGATCAGAGAGCGTGGGGACACAGGACGCAGTAATTAGGGAACGGGGAAGCAATTACGTTACTTTAATAGGAGTACGTTGCTCGCGGGCCGTACGTTTGTTCCTTAATAATGTTATGTGTTGCTTTGTTGAATAAGGAAACTGTTTGAAACCAACGATGAATTTAAGCAATGCAATAATTAATGATTGTCTCTCTAACTCTCTTTTATGTATATATAGTCCTCCTGACTGTTTTTCGGCCACGGCGGCTAATCTTAGTGAAGTAGTCATCGGCGCGGGAGATTTTATAGTGCACACACAAGTGTGTGCGCAGGCACAGGTGCACTCTCTGTTCCTTTATCTCTCATAGTCCGATGGGACGGCAATCCGACACGACCGGAGAGAGATCAGGCGCAGGACCAACGGCTTAACGTGCTTTCCGAGGCACGGGAGTATTATACCGCCAACCTCCAAACTCCGGGCTACTACTGGAGTACTGGGTAATTTCTAATGAAAAACCCAATAGCACTTTATGTACCCAGGAAACGAAGTATAATTGCAAGACGTCGAGGAAGAGGGGTAGATGGGGAAGAATTTTGAGTAATTAAACAGATTTTGACATTATTTATATGAAAGTTGAACTTACTTATTTTGTCAACTTATTTATTAAACAGTCTAACAATCAAGAACCTGCCCTGATTTTGTTTTCCAAAATATTTTGCGGAAAAAGAGTATTCCGCAAAAAATTTGGAAAAAAATATCTTTAAGCAACTATGATTCTTCATATTTATCGGAACCACATAATAACAGAACAACAAAGTCAAAATAGAGCAAAACGAAGAAGAAGCAAGAGAGGAAGCGATCGCGAACACGACGGCAATTATAACCACTGTTAGTAGGTAATTGAACTCCGCACTCGATAGCAAGTGTCACTTGAAAGGCTGTGGTTTAGCCCTGCTCGGTTAAACGGGGTTTAAGTTTGTTTTGAAATGTCTTTTTTTTCTCTATACATTTTTATAAAACTAGGCTAATGGCCAATTGGAAATAGACTCGCTTCTGACAATTCTCATTAGGAACTAAAAACATTTATTTCGGGCGGCACCCATAGTGTTAGCAACAATGATCTTAAAAACTAGTGTTAGTAGACATAATACACAATACACAAATTACATTAAACAGTATGGAGTTTCATCCAATGACGCAGCATTGGAGACTCCCATCTATCTGTGAATAAATTCAAGATAGTGTTGGTACTACCACGGAGACGAGCAAGTAGGGAAGCGCTTCTTTTACGTATGATGGCCGCAAAACCAAAATGTACAAAATGTGTGTATGTATGTAAATATACTTAACTATAACAACATGAAAAGAGGGTACGAGTACGTGCTCTTCTAAATTTAGTAACATCTATTATTACTATTTATTTCTTTATTTAAACAGGTACTTACTTGCAGCACTTACAGTTGCACCAACGCGTGCAACAAGCCAGCCATACAGTACACCAACTTAAAAATTGTACCTATGCAATAATTAAGCTTAGCTTTATTACAACTCATAAACAAATCTACTTAGATCACATAAAATTCATATATTTTCCATAAAATGTATTCTGCTGGACAACAGCAAAGCGGATTGTAATATAATATTTATATAATATTTATTTATTGTTTTTGCCAAGTTTTTTCTTACAAACTAGTGATTGGAGTTTCCTTTTAGGCGTCTAACGCCTGTATTAGGAGACTCCCCTCTTCCATATCGTATTAATTATATAATTAACAAACTTGTTTTTTTTTTTACAATACTATTACACAAAAAAGGAGGTAAAAAATAAAAATTAAGGTAAAATAAAAATACAAAATTAAGACTTAGGACTAAAAAAAGTGAATATGCTTGTCACTCAGATGGTGTGTGGTTAAGTGTGAGTGAGAGTAGGTATGTCTGGAGAGTAAGTGTATGGGGGGTGAGTGTATGATGTATGACTGTGTGGGGGAGGTGTGTGTAGGGTGAGTGTGTGAGTTAGTGACTGTTAAAGTGAAAAATTTAAGTGTGAGTGTGCAAAAGGATGTGTGTCGTGTGTTTACTTATGACTGCTTGGTGTGAGAGTGAATTACATTATGTCGGTTTACGTTTTATTTTAGCAGCGCCTCCGTGTCCTCGTAGGTAAGTGGTTTTATCCAATTAGTTAGTAATTTGTTACATTCATGTTGTGTCTTGTTATGTACATAAATCTCTCTGTTGAATCTATTGTACAACTGAGCTGAACGTTTTTTATGCTGTATGCTGGCAAACTTGGTTTTCGTTTGGGGAACTCCTGCTATTATATCTTTCCTTCGTTTTAAAGTTAGGCCAGGGACATAGGGTATGGTCTTGTGTATCTTGACAATAGTTTTAATTATATATAATTTTCTCACCGAGAGTAAGTCGCTGATTTGGAAAAGACTTTGGGTAGGGTATCTAATCTCCTTAAAATACATGAGTTTTATCAGAGCACGTTGTGCCCGCTCAAGGTTAATAAATTTAGTTTTAACTGCTCCTCCCCATACTGGGATGCAGTACACTAAGACAGATTGCACCAAAGCCAAGTATATTTCATTAAGGAGATGTCGGGGGGTTTTAGTGTTTGCAGGAACATTTTTTGGTACAATATGCCTCAGAGCCTTGAAGATCCAACTCAGTTTTCTGATCCTATTTGTAACTTGTTCCAGCTGGGGGTACCAAGATAGTCTGTGGTCAACTACAACTCCCAAATATTTGGTTTGCGATACTCTTTCCAATCTTGGACATAAACAATTATTTGGATCATCACACGAATGCACTTTTATACTGAGATCTGTTCTAGGTTGTGTACGATTTGATATGCTGAAGCATATGTAATTGGTTTTAGCTGTGTTTAATGTGAGTAGGTTAGTTTTGAGCCAGCTAGCTATTTGGGACATACCCGCTTCAGCACTTAAGGCAACCTCACACCAGGTGTTCCCAGTAAAGACGACAGCAGTGTCATCAGCATAAGAAAATACTTTTGCATGATTGATTTCGAGGTTGCAGAGGTCATTAATGTAGAGCAGGAACAGCGTAGGCCCCAGAACACTTCCCTGGGGAACACCGAAAGTGACATCCTCATCGGAGCTTACATGCTCTCCCACTCTTACCCTTTGCTTCCTGTTTGAGAGGTAGTCTGTAAAAAGTTTGAGTGGTATTCCTCGTACCCCTGCAGTTTCCAATTTGTTGATAAGGATGGGAACAGAGACGGTGTCAAACGCCTTTTTTAAGTCCAGAAATAGAGTCAGACATTTACTGCCCCTGTCAAGATTATCAGCTACTAGAGAACTGAGGGCAGCAACTGCATCTTCGGTTGACATAAATAAATAAATAAAAATAAAAAAGCCTTTTATTTCTTACAACAACAAGAGCAGTAGGTTACTTAAATTCTAGTTTTATTTATAATATTTTGTGTTAGTGAATTAGGTTTAGTTCTTAAATTTAATTGTTAGTTTAGTTTTGTATAAAAAAAATATATATATTTTTAGTTGTCTGCAAGAACACCTCTGCAGGTAAAGGCCTCCTCCAAAGATAGCCAGTCCTCTCTAGATTGGGCTACTTGAATCCATTTGGGGCCGGCAGTTTTTTTTAATTTCCTCTTCCCAGCTAGCTACAGGTCTGCCTCTCTTTCTTTTGCCTTGTGGGCCTGCCCATGCGGTCACTCTTTTTGTCCATCTCTGATCTCTTAGGCGCGCCACATGTCCGGCCCACTTCCATTTCAGTGCTTGAGCATGTATCAATCCATCTCTTGCCTTGGTCATGTGTCTTATTTTTGTGTGTCTTATTTTCTGTACTTTTTTAATATTCATCATGCTGCGCTCTATTCCCCTCTGGCATGCTGTTACTATTTCCCTTGTCCTTTTGTTGAACCTCCATGTTTGACACGCATATGTTAGGCACGGTATAAGGCATGAGTTGAGTACCTTAGTTTTGATTTTAGTAGGCATGCTGCTTTTGAAAATTTCCTTCAGTGCCCAGTACTTGTTCCACGTTAACTGTTTTCTGCGCTCCACTTCTTGTTCGTTATTTTTTTGATCAAAGCTAATTTGTTTGCCTAGGTATATGTAGTTGTTAGTATACTTCGGTTGACATACCCTGTCTAAAACCAAATTGTGTGCTACTTAGGATATTAAATGTGTTTAGAAATTTTATGAGTCTAATATTTATTAGTTTTTCTATTATTTTGGATATGGCAGGCAAAATGGATATGGGCCTGTAGTTGTTGACATCGTCTCTGTCCCCCCCCCCTTGTGAACCGGAATGATGATGGATTGCTTAAGAGGCGCAGGGAAGATACCCGTTGTGAAACAGAGGTTAGTTAAGTGCGCTATGATTGGAACAACTTCCTGGCTCACGTATTTCAAGAATCTAGTGGATACATTGTCCCAGCCCGGCGCACTGTCAGATTTTAAGCTTAACAAAACTCTGGCCACTTCGTCGGGATCAGTATCTAAGAGAGCAAACGAGTTCACCTGAGTAGGTAAATTTTTCTTGTGGAAAGTATTTGACTCGTTATGTGGTGAAGGTTTGATTTTTTGGGCTAGATCTCTACCAATGTTTGAAAAATAATTATTTATAGAATTTACAGATTCAGCTGGAGTTGGTTTAATGTGTAGTAGTTCCGTGTTTAAGGTGTTAGGGCGCGTACACATATAGGTCCGTTTTTACTGGATCCGTTTTAACGGATCAGAATTGGACCGGAGCGACATGATTACTGAATCCGGAATACTGTTTTGTGTGTGAACTCGCTCATGCAACTCCATACGCCATCAAATAACGGACCTGTAAAACGGATCGCTATGTGTACGAGCCCTTAGAATTATTGGTGTATGTTAATGTTTTAATATTTTTCCATAATAGTTTACTGTTTGTCACTGATTTAGAAAGTAGTTCCCTTTCAAAGGAGGTGTTTCTTTTTCCATACAAGTTTGGCCAAACAATGAAAAAACCAAACAAAGGTACGAAAATATAGGAAAAAAATCGCAGATTCTGAAAAAAAATGTATTGTATTTATTTATGCATTTGTACCACCTGAAATTCACTATTAAAGATGCAAAAACTTGCAACCCAGAATTTTAATCTAGCAATCTCGTGATTATTTTTTCTGAACATGCGTTTCGTTACTTCATTTGATAAACTTATGAGAACCTAAAAATATATTGTTTTCAATTTTTTAATATGTACTTATGTTACGTATTTTATCCAACACACTATTTTTGTTAAACATTATGGGAACAAGAACATAAAAAATCATTTATTTCACATTTCAGATTATTTTTTGCGTTTGGTTATCAAGTAGCTAAAAGACAGTGCTCCAGGGCCGATAATTCAATCATTTTATTTTGACAGTATATTTTAAAAGTCAAAACAAACTACTAAACAAAAATCATCAAATGATTTATTTCAAAAACAATCATATTAATATTATAGTTTACATAAATACAGAACTTGGTTAAGCCTTTCTTAATGGTAACAACAGACGGTCACATACTTGATACTTATGGCCCCTATGCGGCAACTGTGTCAGATTTTGATGTAGTGTTACAATTATTTTGTTAACATCTCATAATTATAATGTTTGAAAACCTGAATCTCTGCAACCAGGTGAGACACAGTTGCTAACATTAAGAGCAAATAAGTCGAGACTTGTAACAATGTGTAGTTGGGTAGTGGAGGTTGTAAATGGTAGGTTTAAGAGAGATTATGAACGATTATGAAATGATTTCAGCAACAATGCCGCTACCCATCTAATAACTGATTTTCGAATAGCTGGGGCCATGATAAATGCTTCCCATGTACCCATTACAGATAGACCAGATGGAATGAGCGTGCCTTGCAAAAATTACATGAACCTAACACATTAGCTGATTTTATTATTGAAAATAATATTAATGGGAAAAGCATCATCTTTTATTAGCATTCATGCTGATATACTTCTAAATGAGTTCCCAGTGATGACAGATAAAGCAAGCACGCTCTTATTACAGAGAACATAAGGCAAAATGGATTTTTTGAAATTGAAGTCTGCCGTGATGTTGAGCCTCTTCATATACCAGATTTTGAGGGTGAAATGTTTTTATTTAGGGCTAGAATACAGTCAAGACACCGTAGTGGAAAAGTGTATTACACATATATTTTATTAAATATCCAGGAAAACAGTTGGTAGCACAGAATCCACGGTTATTACTGTTAACTGTATAATTGGAAAACGTACCGTCAGTTGCCGTGCTCACATCATGACTATTGTTTGGTATATGGGGTGGGCTCGACATCAACAAGATATTTCAGCACCTGCCTCCTTCCTAGATTATATCTTAGTAAGAGAAAATGATGAAAATGAGGAAATGGAATAAAAGAAAAAAAGAATGTTATTGGTTTTATTTCAAATATCCCTAGTAGGTAACTAAATTCCCATTGGCATACACAGGATAGAATTATCAATTCTTTATGTTTCTTTACTGCCTATAAGCCTACACAATGAAAAAAATAATTGAAGAATCGATAAGATTATTTCAACTACCTATATCTTGACGATAATATTTTACTTTTTACTATGACGACAATCAAGTCATACTTAATGGTGCTGTCGTCTGTCGTAAGTGTAGTTATTTTCAGGTCCCCTTGTCAGATGACCGATCTGGAAAGTGTTCATCATCTTCCTGCCCTTAACCCATTTTACTTGGGGTCAGTGCAGCACGTTTTGTTCTTCACTCTACCCTATATCGAAAGGGTTCATCATTATAATTATATTACTTTCCTTGGGGTTCATTGAATAACGATTTAGTCACTCGAACGTCTCTATTGACACTCTTTTCATATCAGCTTTTCAAGTAGATCTGAGATGTAGATGGACTGGTAAATGTGGCGACACCTGGGGGAGGCCTATGTCCAGCAGTGGACGTCTCTTGGCTGAAATGATGATGAAAAGGTCTGTGGGTCGTCTTAGGGGAGGATTTCTGGTGGTACTGGTGATGTTTTGCGACATCAATAATTCATAATTTCATATTTTGGTTATTAACCTTTGACTTTGACAGATGAAATAGTTTGACAGCTGTCAACCAACGCTGTCATGAACGTTTCTTTGAACGCAGTTATGATGCGAGGTGGTGTATTTTCATATTACTAAAATTCCTAATCTGTACTATATTGAAGAATATTAAATACTGCCCTTAACACCATTTATTGGAAGGAGCTTAAATAGTAATTTGTACCTCGGTACATGGTTTGGCCAAAAAAAAAACACCTCCTTTCTTTTTAATTTTTTGATTAGATTGTTACAGTAGTTGCGGTACCGCCGATAAGTTAATTTTAAAACTTCATTAAAAGGATCATTCCGGGTTTGCTTTTGAAGTTTATTCCGATTCTTAATGCATCTTAATATACCAGTTGTTATCCAAGGTTTAATGGTACGTTTGCTATTTGGTATTGATTTGATAACAGTGCTGTGATTTATGGATTCAGTCAGTTTATTTAATAGTAGGTCAATTAGTCGGTCCGGATCGTTACAGAACAGCAGCTCAGCAATGTTATTTTCTCTAAGATGTATTAGGGCCTGTTCGAAGTCAGTGGATGATGTGGTTTTATTATTATTATTTTGTTTGGTTTTTAACTTTGATAGTGTTAAAAATGTGGTGTAATGGTCGGTGATGGTCGTGTGCAGGGTTGCCAGACGAGTGTGACCGTATTATCATACCAACATTCGAAAATTATCATACCAGATGCAAAATTATCATACAACTGCCAAAACCGCGCGAAATGCGCTATTTTGCAAAATTAGGAATTTTAGGAAGTTGTTAAAATTAGACAATCATTATATTCAACCTCTGCAGCAGCGTCAGTAGTTTTTGAATAAATGACTGCTGAAGTAATTCTAGACAGCATTTTTACCCGACTGCGGCGAAGCCCAAAAGGAGGGTTATATCAGTTGGTTTGAAACCATAACAGCAATGTTTTGACTGGTTTTTTACGCATTGCGCTGAAAGTAAAGCCCATAGAACAGTTTTTGTTGCAAGTTTGTTTCGTATTTTAGTTTTTGTCAAACGTACGCGTTCAAAAAAATACTTGATCTAATGATCTGATAAGATGCGTTCATAAATCACTATCAAAAAGTAACTGGGCGTATAGAAATAGGAAGGTTCAGAATGTTGGAAATTATCATACTTTGGCGTATGATAATGCATATTGTATCATACATCTTACCACTGTCGAAATTATCATACATGTATGATAATTATCATACGTCTGGCATCGCTGGTCGTGTGTAGAATAGCAATAGATGCTGATACCTTTTTTTTATCTATTTTAATCATGAAGTGGTCTAAGCAGTTCGTTTCACGTGTAGGTAGTGTATGTCCTGGTAGAATGCCGTGAAGTGATAACATGTTAAGGTAGTTTGCCTTATTTTTATATTCGTGCGGCGGCTCAACGTCTTTAGTTGTTAGGTTAATATTAATATCACCTGCTATAATGATATTTTGCTGAGAGTTTAAGCTGTTGAGGTGTGTACTGAGAGAATCTACAAAACAGTCTGCGTTTGTGTTCGATGGGGAACGGTAAATACACAGAAGAATATTATTAAGTATTTCCAGCTGAAGACAAGACGCCTGTGCCAGACTTATTTCTTTAACTTTAGGTTTTAATGATTTTTTAATGTAAACAACTACTCCGTCATTTTGATTTAATTTACGGGAAGTAAAAAAGGAAAGATAGTTACTGAGTTTAGGGATGGGTTTATTAGAGTGTAGCCTACATTCAGTTAGAATTATGACGTCAGTTTCAAATTTAAATGTGGATAATAAGATTATGAAATCATCGAAGTTGCAGTAGATACTCCTTATATTTTGCGAAATAATTGTCAAATCGTTTTTACCAGTAGTAATACATTGATGTAAATCCGTGCCGGCGCATTCATATGTTCGTGCAACTTCAATTTCGTCTATCTCAGTTAATGTTCGTAGGGTGCTATCCATTTGATTTATTTATTAGAGTAGTAGTCAAAGCGTCATTTATTATGTCAATGCTGCTACATACAAGTGTATTTAAACGTATGAAGCAACTAATTATTATTATTTTTGTGGAGGACGTGCAAGTATTCAGGACTTTGAGTGTGTAGAGTGTGTTTGTGTGTGTGTAGGATTTTATCGTATTATGGTTGGCATGAATTATTTTATGTATAAAAAAGTATGAGGACAAGCAGCAAATTAACAATTTACCCAAATGAATAAATACACGTACCTACCAACAAGCGTTTTAGATGACAAAGATTGGGCAAAGCTGTAACAAGCATGAGAAAACATTTTACATTACGATGAAAAATATAAAGTAAGCACAGTAGAGGACTATGCTCTAAGAGTCATTTATCAAGAATGAGCTTTTGTACCTGCTCTTCACTTCTAATTGTTATGGTAGGTGAGAGTTCATTCTTCTTAACGTAGATCTTCCCGTACTATACGCAGTCCAGCAAAATTTATAAGCTCCTGATTTCGTCAAGTCCCGGGCCAGGAAATGAAGGCGGGACCCCTTCGGAGTCAGGTGTTCAGATAAAAATATGGGTGTATCTTCTTGGGATTTAAATCCAAGGTGTTTACAACTCAGCTTAGACTTGTGTTTTATATTGAAAGCTTTACCCATTTTCATAAAATCAGTCTTGAGAATGGTGGAGCCTGTTTCAACAATAATTGGTTGATTTAGACTTTCACCATTTTTTCCACGTAGTCTATATATGTCCTTGACATCTGATTTAGAAATATTACACTCCAAGTTGTGTGAGAGACAGATAATCATGTCAATTAAGTCTTCCTTAGATTCGTTGCTTCGCTTGGGTACGTTCTTGCCCTAGTAGCATTTTTTGTTGGCATTTAGTTGGGCCACATACAGAGGTATGTGGCCCAACTAAATGCCAACAAAAATGTATGTGGCCCAACTAAATGCCAACAAATGCCAACAAAAATGCTACTAGGGTGATCACAAAATTAGTTTTCCGACTTCCAATCTGAATTTCTTCCATTTTGCTTTCTAATAATGCAATATATTTCTTGTCCTCCCTGTTCTGACTCTCAAGCTGAATAACTCTTTTATTGAGCTCTTCATTTTGAGCTGTGAGATAGGTAATCGAGTTCTCAATTTTGAGGTTTGACTGTTGTATTTCTCTTAAAGTTGAGGTCATTTGTTGTATCTCATTTCCTTGTTTTATAGAGAAAAGGGACATCATTTCCTTGATTTCCTTTTTAAACGCGTCCAGTTGCTCGCCGAGGGAGATATCCTCCCGGCTTCTCTTGGTGCGTTGAAATATGTAGTTGGGTGGTGTCTTAAGAGGGTCTTTTCCCACCTGATTAACCTCAGATTCGGAAACCGATTTGTTCATAGGTGAAGCCATTAGTACTAGGATAGCAGAGACAATAAGGAGTAAAACGGAGCCACCCACAATATCTATCAATGCGTGCGCGCAACAGCATAGGCTTTGACTTTTATCCACTTGGGAGTTAACTTATTGATGTTTGCCAATAATTGGGTAATGGGTGTCATTAGCCAATTAGGGGGTGGGGTCGACGTTGTCTTCGTTCTCCAATCGATTAGCATTAGGGCGTGGCCTGGTCAGTCTCGGGGGTGGAGCGCACGCGCAGGTTTCTGGTTAATATTGTGAGTATTCTTACGTAGGTATCCGTGGAGGCGGGGCTTACGCAGCGTAGCGGCCTAGCGGGGCAAGCTACCAGGCAACGACCATACTGGCTGTATGGTCGTTGCTACCAGGCGAGCAGGTATCTTGCGATTTCACACTGTTCGGTTTAGAGTGTTTTGTCACCTCTTGTTAACTTATGCACTCCTATTATTTTAGGTGAATTTAATTTAACTAAAACTATTTAAATATTTAAAAAACAAGCGAATACAGATCTGTGGACACGTTTACACCTTACGGCGGTCACAATGGCCCAATCAAGAGGCTAAGTGCGGATAAAAGCCCCGTTAAACTAAACCTTACGGCGGTCCGGGGGGAAGAGGATCCGGTGCCTGAGCAATCAGAGCAATCATTATAAAAGTACAGATGCCAGCACATCTGATTAAATTGATTTAATAGATTTGGTCCAAGGTTCAAAATTAAACAGTTCCGAGTAGATTGATATGGTGGCTGGAGAACTAATGTCGCTGATCAAATGTGTCTTTGTATAAGTATTTTTTTATTATGTGGTTATTCTAGCATTATTAATTGTTGGTAGCTGAATCTTTTCAAGGAATCTTTTTAAATTCTGTTATACATAATTTTATTGATTAATTGTCTTTGCTAAATTCTCTGTGGTATATACTTCTGTTTCTAGTACCTACATTATTTCTGCGTACAGGGGGTCATTTAGGATCATAATATCAATTGCGCGAAAATTCGTAAAATGGACCATTTTTAAATAACTAGCTTTTGCCAGCGGCTTCGCCCGCGTGAAAATGACGATTTTCCATACAAACTTTCATCCCCTATTTAACTCCCTTAGGGGTTGAATTTCGAAAAATCCTTCCTTATTCCTTGTCTACATTATAAAGGGAACCTCTGTGCGAAATTTCAGCTTTCTAGGTCCAGGGGTTTGGGCTGGGCGTTGATGAGTCAGTCAGTCAGGACTTCTCTTTTTATTTATTTATATAGATATATAAAGATAGTAACTGCGTCTGTGACCATTTTACGAATTTTAACGCAATTCATATTATTTTCCTATTAAGATCTGTTGTAGTGGTAGGTACCTAATTTAAGACCCCCAGCTGCGGGAATACAGACATGACATAAATTGTTTAATCTATTGCACTGAGAAAACTGGTCTCCTATCAAGTTGAAATTTTGCTTGATTGAGTAAAAAACGATTAAATTAATCATTAATCATTTTAAAACAACAAACCACAATTGATTGTGGAAATCAAATTTAAATGATTGTACGCTTATAAAGTGAAATACGTTTAAAACAATAAAACTTCTTATTTAATTTTGGTGACGTCATAAACCATTATTAATTCTAATAAGATAAAATGATTGGGGTATTTTAATCATTTGCATATAATTCAGTTAAAAAACTACGTTATTGATGTAAATGTAGTTCATGATAAATCCTACTAAGATACTTGATTAGCAACATTAATAAAATATCTTTATTACATTTATAAATGTCTTCATCTAAGTAATGATCGGAAAATAATATGAGAAATCAATTAACTTTTTTAAATTAATAATTAATTTAAAATGGTAACTTCGTCTTTATTTTTTCAATCAGTCGTTGCTGTGACTCGAGCGCGCGCGTCTGTTTAACCGTTTTTCGTTCGTGATTGTGTCGAATTTTGTTATTTTCTTTCTTGATATTTTGCAATTGTCCCGTGTTAATTTAAATAAAATTTCTGATAATTTGCCATTAGTACCTATACACTGAAAAAATTTTACTTTAGCAAAGTACCTTTTTGGCTCGGTTACAATCATATTGGTAAATTTTAACTAAGACTTGCCTAAAAATCTACAAGTAAACTTGACAAAGAGTAGACTTGTGAATATTGTTAAATATTCTTGGCTAATAACCAATAAGCATGTTGTTGTTACTAAACGAGTATTTCACTCGGTTGTTTTTTCCAAACATCTATAGTTAATAATAGATAAGTACAACTCTTTTGATTGTAATCGAGTAATTATTCGGTTGTTTTTTACAAACATCTATAGTTAATAATAGATAAGTAGAACTCTTTTGATTGTAATCGAGTAATTATTCGGTTGTTTTTTACAAACATCTATAGTTAATAATAGATAAGTAGAACTCTTTTGATTGTAATCGAGTAATTATTCGGTTGATTTTTACAAACCAACATATTTATCAATACATAAGATTAACCGATTCATTGCCACCTTCATTTTCGTGAACATTTCAGCCAGGCCCCATTCATTGGTCGGTGGATCACCATTTGAGTCATCGGCCTCCCTGAAGGATGACTCAACTGATGAGTCATTGGCTCCTTGTAATGATTTAATGCTTTTCGTCATCATTCGAGCCAGTCTGACAACCAGAAACGTGTTACTGTGTTCTCCTATTCGAATTTGTGGATATTAAAAGTGAATATATATTCATTTTATTTTCATATGAATGAAAATAAAATGAATAATGAGGTCTCTATAGAAAAAAAACCAGAACATGTTTGCTGTGCAGCAAAAAAATATTTTAATGCATTATTCTCTAAGGATTTGGCAGCAGAATTGAATACACAAGATGAGTTGCCTCCAATTTATGCTCAGTTTGAGCATGATTTAGGCATAATGCTTGCTTTAAGGTTGAGAAATGTACCAGCAGACAAACGTTTAGTGTTATGAAAAACTAATTAATACTGTTAGACAATATGAAGGAAAAGAATAAAGAAAGATATTAAACAAGACAATATATAGAAACATATTAAAAATGAAAAAAAAAAGGCTAGGACGAATTTAGAACCTCTTCCTTTTTTCGAAGTCGGTTAAAAATAATAACTCGAAACTAATACGTATTTTTAACAATACACTTAAAAACTACCTACTGCTTGGTTGCTTCTTGCAAACTACCTCTGTTAACGGCAATCGGTTCGTGTCATTTAATTTTAACCGAGTAGCTAACTCTGTTAAAAATAATCGAATCGTTTGGCTAGCATCAATCAATCCCATCATTCGTTTAGTCTCGGTCGCTAGTTCGCTCGTTCATTTGCCCGTCGATTCTCTTGTAGTAACTGTAGTAAGCACGCGTGCATGCGCTCCTCGTTCGTGGCTCCGCTGTAAATATTGGGTGTGTGTGACAAGTTTGGACAAGTGACACGTTGTTTGGACAATATTATGGACGAAGAAGTTCAAAATTTATTAACTGCTTGGAAGCTCGAATCCTACATTGAAGTGTTTAAAGGTCAGTTTCATTTTATTGTTTTTTTTCTTGTGATAGGTAGGTAGGTGAATAGTAGGGCTTGCATGTCGTGCAATGTGGTGAGGCTCGCGGGAAGCCGCTGGATGCGGGCTGCACAGGATTAGTCAGGTTGAAGATCCTTGGGGGAGGCCTATGTACAAGACAAGGTAACCACTTGGTAACAAACAGGTGGTCTCAGGTGGTGTGGTTGCACAGAGTACCTACTTTAATATGTGGTTGCGTCTAAAACGGCCGCCTTATTACATGTTTTGCAATAAATATTCAGTCTCCTGGTTAAATTTTAATTTATTTAGAAGAGTAGGTATCTTTGTAACTTTACTTTTTTCATTACAGAAAATGAGATAACAGGTTTATCTCTGCCCCTATTAGGGGAGGCAGAAATAAAAGATTTGATTCCCAAACTAGGGCCAAGATCAATTTTTCTAAGAAATTTGGAAATTTATAAAAAAACAATGCACCCTGATTGCGTTAATTTAAATGTAAGTTGGTATTAACTTACATAAAAAAAAACTAGAAAGTATTAAATCTTTCTCTAAGTAGGTACTATTCGTTCATATTTATTTTACCTTTAGTGCTAATGTTGTTAACCTCATCATCATCATCAGCCTATAATGTTCCCACTGCTGGGACACGGCCTCCTCTCAATGAGAGGGAATGGGCTATAATCTACCACGCTGGCCCAGTGTGGATTGGTAGATTTGTTGTTAACCTGATAAATAGCAATTTTCCTTAGAAATAAAATTCAAAATCACGATTGATGATTTCAGGATGTCATTCACAAACAACGTGTCACACCCAGTATTCACTAACGGAGCCACGCACGAGGAGCGCAGAGCAAGGCCGTATTAAGTGCTCTCCTGACGGTCAGGACTGACGTCGGTCTGCCGTAGCTATCCGCCATAGAAACCATGCGTGCATTCAGATTCATGAAAATTGAATTTTTTGTTGTATTAAAAAATAAACACATTTATTTGTAATTTAATGGAAAAAAATAAACACATTTCATTACACATACGTTTGTACTTTAATTTTCTAAGAACCCCTAAAACCCCTTTTCTTTTACAGTAATGTTACTCGGCGGTAACTACTGCCGGTTTACAACAATTTTCTGGGCAACTAATAAAATTGTCCAAGGTGTGGTTACGGTTAATTAATATTTATTATTAATAAGAATTGTTTTTTTGCAGTGTTACTCTGTATTCGAAATCAATTTAATTCGGTGCATAAAGACAATTAAATTTGTATTATCAATAAAAATACTTAGGTCAGTACTTCCAAAGTTTTTATATTTTAAAGTGTATCTACTTTCGAATATAAAAACTTTGGAAGTATTGACCTAAGTATTTTTATTGATAATACAAATTTAACTGTCTTTATGCACCGAATTAAATTGATTACGAATACAGAGTAACATTGCAATAGCTACCGAGTAAACCGGTTGTAGTAAACCAATAAATGGTTAAGAAAACCGAGTAACACTGCTCTAACTACCGAGTAGGCTGGCTGTGGCTACAGCTTAAATTGGTTAAGAAAACCGAGTAACACTGCTCTAACTACCGAGTAGGCTGGCTGTGGCTACAGCTTAAATTGGTTAAGAAAACCGAGTAACACTGCTCTAACTACCGAGTAGGCTGGCTGCAGATACTGGATATAGTGGTTAAGTATACTGAGTAACACTGCTCTAACTACCGAGTAGGCTGGTTGCTGTTACTAGATAAATTGGTTAAGTATACTGAGTAACACTGCTCTAACTACCGAGTAGGCTGGCTGCTGTTACTAGATAAATTGGTTAAGTATACTGAGTAACACTGCTCTAACTACCGAGTAGGCTGGCTGTAGATACTGGATAAATTGGTTAAGAATACCGAGTAACACTGATGTAATGTACCGAGTGAGCCGGCTGTAGTTAAGTTAGTAAAACTGGCTAAATGCAGCCAACTTAACTCGGTCGTTACTAACGTAAGATACTGTGTTATTTCTAACCAAGTATTTTTAACCAATTTTAACGGTTAATATTTAACAAGTAATGTCAGCAAAGTTGACGTATTTGTTTTTAGCAACAAACTTTGCAGGTGCTATATTGACAAACATGCTGGGTTATTTTTAACAGTATTTTATTTATTTTTAACCCTTACGTTTTTTGAGTGTAGTATTATTTAAAGTGGTCCCGGTATCAAGTCGTGGCGGCAAGTGAATACCTACCTAGTGTTTGATGGAGGAAGCTGGCGACTTACTAAAGGCGTGGGGCCTCTCGGATTTAAAGCCCATTTTCACCAGTAAGTATTTTGCATCTACTTTCCACATTACTTGCCATTAGGTACTGCTTAGTTTCTCTTCAGACCAATCACAATTTCGTAAGAATACTCTACTGGCGGGAAGGGAACAGGTAAGGGCGCAGTGCGAGAAACAAATAATTTTTTTTTTTTTTTTGGGTTCCTCCCCTACGTGTAAGGTGGAGATGATAATTTGTTTTGCGTTCCCTATCGTGTGGGGTATTGTTGGATAGGTCTTTCAATAATGACCGTTTTTGATTTAGTAAACCGTTTGTGAGTTATTATGCAAATTTTCGTTACGAGTCAAGTGAACTGAGTTTAGCATCGGTCTGGGTCACTGTTTCTGACATTTGTTTGTCGTTACACAAACCTCTGACAGCAGGGCTTGCAAGCTCACATGGGTGTGTCTGTGAGTGTGTGTGCGAGTGAGTGTATGTGTAATATATCATCATCATTTCAGCCAAAAGACGTCCACTGCTGGACATGGGCCACCCCCAAAGGAGGGTTTTTGCTATAATCGCCACGCTTGGCAGGCGGGTTGGCGATCGCAGTGCGGTTGTTACAAAAGCTCAGAGAACGCTGTTGCCCATTCTCTGGGAAGTCCCTTAGTCGCCTCTTACGACACCCACGGGAAGATATGGGATGGTACTATTCGTTACGTACGACACCATATGCAGACATGTGTGTGTAATATATATTAATACTAGCTTTTGCCCGCGACTTCGTTCGCGTGGAATAGTGACTTCCGGCAGATATTTGGTTTATCTCGCGAAAAAAAAAAAAAAACTATCCTATGTCCTTTCTCAAGTTCCAAACTATGTCTGTACCAAATTTCACACAAATCGGTTCAGTAGTTTAGGCGTGAAGCAAAGACAGACAGACAGAGTTACTTTCGCCTTTATAATCCAGGATTTTCCCTCGTTGAATAGTAAACTAAGTGTAGGTGTTATAATTTCGGTGATGAACTGATTACCTATCCGTTTCTTTGTCTAAAATGAGTATTAACTTATCACTATGATTGACTATTGAGCTTAAAGTTCGTAGGTATAAATGTCTATCTAATTACCTCCTCAAGTTTAAAGCGTAGCTAGTTATGTAGTACTATATTAATTCTGTGGTGTAGGTATATAGATTTTATCTGTATGTAATGTAACAGTCAGTTGAATAAAAAATCGTATACAAATCAGATCAATAGTTTTGGCGTAATGTGATTCTAGACAGAATTTTAATGTTATAGATAGGAAGCTGTGTATAGGTTCCTGTGGGAATGAGATATTTTCCCGAAGTAAAAAGTAGTCTGAATTTTGGTACCTTCCTACCCTATAAGTTAAGTAGTGTGATGGAATGTCGCTAAGTTTCGATCCAAGTAAAACTGTTAAATAAAGACAGTTGCATCAAAATCTTATCATAAATTCCCTAAATTATGGCGCCTACCGACCCTCTAAGTTAGAAAAGTGATCAAATACTAACTTGAAGTCTACTAAGACTTCAAGTTAGTATTTGATCACTCAGTTAAAAAAAAAACATCAAAATCATTTCAGTAGCTATGGCGTCATGCGCTTCTTGACACGATCACGCTAGATTTCCGCGGGAATGAGGTATTTTCCCGCCGTAAAAAGTAGCCTGTGTCCGTGCCTAGGATCCTATCTTTATATTAACCAAGTCTTATAAAAATCCGTTCAGACGTTAAGGCGTGAATGAGGTAAACTTTTAAAACAAACGATTAAAAATAACTAACTTAATTAGTTTTCTGCCTACTGCCTACGCCTTAAGTAAGATAGCATGAATATTAATAGCCCATATCCTTTTCTAGGTAGAAACCACTACCCACCACTATCTATCACTTAACTAAATTTCATCAAAATCCGTTTAGCCGTTTAGGCATGATAGAGCAAAACTCCCAGCAAAAACCATAAAAAAATCACTAACTCAATTCAGTTTTCTGCCTACTTCCTACCCCCTAAGTACGATGACGTGATCATTTTGATCTTATATCCGTTTTTAGGTAACCATCTATTACCTTACTAAATTTCATCAAAATCTGTTCAGCCGTTTAGACGTTAAAGAGCAAAAGTCCCAACAAAAACGACAAAAAATCACTAACTCAATTTAGTTATCTGCCTACTGCCTACCCCCTAAGAACGATGGCGTGATTATTTATAGTCTATGACCATTTCTAGGTTATCATCTATCACCATACCAAATTTCATCAAAATCCGTTCAGCCGTTTAGACGTGAAAGAGCAAAGTCCCAACAAAAACGACAAAAAATCACTAACTCAATTTAGTTAACTGCCTACCCCCTAAGAACGATGGCGTGATTATTTATAGCCTATGACCATTTCTAGGTTATCATCTATCACCATACCAAATTTCATCAAAATCCGTTCAGCCGTTTAGACGTGAAAGAGCAAAAGTCCCAACAAAAACGACTAAAAATCACTAACTCAATTTAGTTAACTGCCTACTGCCTACCCCCTAAGAACGATGGCGTGATTATTTATAGCCTATGTCCATTCCTAGGTTATCATCTATCACCATACCAAATTTCATCAAAATCCGTTTAGCCGTTTAGACGTGAAAGAGCAAAAGTCCCAACAAAAACGACAAAAAATCACTAACTCAATTTAGTTATCTGCCTACTGCCTACCCCCTAAGAACGATGGCGTGATTATTTATAGCCTATGACCATTCCTAGGTTATCATCTATCACCATACCAAATTTCATCAAAATCCGTTCAGCCGTTTAGACGTGAAAGAGCAAAAGTCCCAACAAAAACGACTAAAAATCACTAACTCAATTTAGTTAACTGCCTACTGCCTACCCCCTAAGAACGATGGCGTGATTATTTATAGCCTATGTCCATTTCTAGGTTATCATCTATCACCATACCAAATTTCATCAAAATCCGTTCAGCCGTTTAGGCGTGAAAGAGTAACAGACAGACAGACAGACAGACAGACAGACAGACAGACAGAGTTACTTTCGCATTTATAATATTAGTATGGAAAGTATGGAATAATATTATTAATATAAAATGTTTCTTTTTTCAGGTGACACTGAAAAAAGGACTTTGTTTCATGGACTGATTACTCTGCGAAGTTTTCGGAAGGCCGTCCCTAACACCCGTTTATTCTTATGTTATAACAATTTCGTTCATTTTTATGTTGATTATTTAACTTGCTGTTTTGAATATAGATAAATGAGTCAAATTACTTGATTATTTTATTTCAGTACTAAACACTTAAGAATATTTCAAATTATCTTTATTACGTTTAAGTTGTATGTTTGTTGCTATTGTTTGTTTTTTTTTTGCGTTTAAGTTGTTTGTCTTCTGTTACTATTAAGTTGTTTGTTTGTTGCTTTTGAGTTTGTTAAGGCTCAATTTACACCGAAATCGAATCGAATTTTTGCAACGAATTTGTTTATAGCATAATGAACCTTATGTAACGTACGTAATTTGTACGTTAACCAATTGACATAAAGTTCATTATGTTAAGTAGAATTTCGTAGCAAAAAGTCGCTTCGTTCCATTCCGCGGCGGTGTAAATTGAGCCTAAACAAACAACTCAATAGCGAAAAACATACAACTTAATAGCAACAAACATACAACTTAATAGCAACAAACATACAACTTATTAGCAAAAAACATACAACTTAATAGCAACAAACACACAACTTATTAGCAACAAACATACAACTTAATAGTAACAGACAGACAACCTAATAGGAACAAACATACAACTTAAGCACAACAAAGTACTTAATTCAGATCAACACTTTTAATTACTTAACTTTAATAAGCTACATGATCTGTACAAAGACGTACTTACATCAATCAATTAATTGTCATTATAAAATGTATCATCTGACATGATACTATCAAACAAATCGCCTATCGTCATAAGTATATTTCATTTTAAAACTTACAATTTTAATGATTTAATCTATCAGCGAAGATGTTGAAATCAATCAAGTGACTTTTATACATTGGTCAAGTGCTTTTTAAACGCAACAACTACCATAGTTAGCATAAACAAGAGACCTAAACGCTTTGTTATAAGGCATGTTAATATCAGTCAAGTTATTTATTCAAATTAATCAAGAAACTTTATAAAGCGACTATTTTTCTACTTATTTACGCTTTGCGACTGGTCAAAAAAGTAAACAAGTTCTTAATAAAATCTACAAAAATCATAGCGACATCCATAAAGTAATCTTACTACGGACAACTCAATGTACTTTATTACTGTAATCGTACACCTTTGTGCGTTCCTATATAAATAAGTTACATAATTGACGGAGACACATTCTTGATACATACTATCATTTATTTTTCTCAGTGTGCTGGTTTCCTACGTAGATAGGGAGGAAGTGCTCGAAGAGTCACTTTTAACTTGGATAGACTCTCTTTCATGATTTTAGTGCTATCTATATAACGTAAAAGCAGTCGGTTATTTACCTACAAAGCCGAAGCTTCAGCGCTATGGCTTTACTCTATGCAAATAACGCTACCCCGACTGAATAAAGCGATAAAATTCAGTAGCGCAACGGTTTTTTGATCTTGTTGCATTTTCCGAATCAGTGCTTCTGTTCTTTAACATTTTTATTAGTGTACCTACAATTACTACGAAAGCAAATAATAACCTATTAGAATTCATTTTTAACCGACTTCCGAAAAGGAAGGAGGTTCTCCATTTGATTGGTATATTATTTGTTCGACGACTTTCAGCCTCCCGAACAAGCCGGATTCCGAAAAGGCTTTAGCACCGTAGACCTCATACATACGCTGCGGCAGGTTATACAGAAGACCGAAGAGTATAATCTGAATCTCTGTTTAGCGTTTGTGGAATACGAGAAAGTCTTCGATTCGATCGAAACTTGGGCTGTACTGCAGTCTCTCCAAAGGTGCCAAATTGACTACCGGTACATCGAGGTATTGAAGTGTTTATACAAAAGCGCCACCATGTCGGTCCGGCTTCAGGACCAGACCACGAAACCTATCCTTCTGCAGCGAGGTGTGAGACAGGAGTTTAGACTATGCTCGGAGTTTCCTTGCGTGATCGAATCAGAAATGAGGACATCCGCATGAGAACCCAGGTTGCCGACATAGCCCGAAGAATTGCCAAGCTTAAGTGGCAGTGGGCAGGGCACATTGCTCGCAGGACGGATGGCCGATGGGGCCGGAAGGTTCTGGAGTGGCGACCGCGAACCGGAAGACGTTGCGTTGGAAGGCCTCCCACTAGGTGGACCGATGACCTGGTGAAGGTTGCGGGGATCCGCTGGATGCGAGACGCACGGGACCGGTCAATGTGGCGACACTTAGGGGAGGCCTATGTCCAGCAGTGGACGTCTTTCGGCTGAAATGATGATGATGATGATTATTTGTTATTTAAGTACACCTGTATAGTCCGTCAATAAATTGTTGACCGTTTTTCAAAATTCTTTTTTTATTCGAAAGAGTATAATACTCCTGAAGTGGTCCCATTCTCACCATTAGTCACCAAGTTATTTATATATTTATGTTGCCTCCCATACATTATTTAAAAGTTCTTTAAAATAAATGAAATCGTGCCTGCTAAGCATGAGGTTCTGGGTTTGATTCTCGGGTCGGGCAAATTGTTATTGGGTTTTTTCATTATGGATGTCTCAGTAGCAGCAAGGTAGTCTGAATTTCCACCCGGTTAAGAACGACTGGCTCAAGCAGTTGACTGCTGCGCTACGTGTCGCGGGTTCGATCCCCGCACGGAACAAATATTTGTGTGGCCTACAGATAGTTGTTTCGGGTCTGGGTTTTTGTGTATGTGAGTTTACATGTTTGTGAACGCACCCACGATACAGGAGAAATTCCTAGTGTGGGGCAACGTTTTTTTAAAAAGAAATAAGTAATAGGTTCACCTCCTAATACATGCGACTTTAACATAACCGGTGAAATGTGGTTGTACAATTAAGCACACCTCTTCCTAACCCTTCCAGAGGCGTATTATCCTTAAGACAAACTAGGTACGTGCCTAGGGCCGCGAGGTTACAAAAGGGCGTGCTTGGAAATTTTCAAACGAAGAATGATGAAATGTGAACCGGGAAATCTTCAAGTGACCCCTCCCTCGCCGTTCTAAGCAGTGCGGCCTTCCACCGGACACGGAAGGAACATGGGTGTGCTTTATCAGGAGAAGTCTGACAAGACTTTATTCTCCTGACAATGCCCACCCATGCTCCTTCTTATTAGCCCTTTGTGGTCCGGACCCGTGGGATCTCATTCGAACACTTTTGCAGCCACTCAAGCGGAACAGACCTCCATGGTACGCTCCACCGTGTCTTCCGGCCGATCTGCGCCAATGAAAACACCCAGGTGTTGCCTCCCGAAACAACCGTGTCCGATGAGGACCAGCGTCAGGTGGAAGGTGCGGGCAACGTGGTAACTCTCCAGCCAGTTCTCAAAAAAGGAAATTAATACCCACTATCGTGGCGAGCTACCGCTCTCTCCATGTCGCCACTCGCCATTAGATCGAAGATCCGTCCGCTGAGTGGCGATTTGCCTCGGCAGCGGAGTTTCATTCTCTAGACACCATAGCCGCAATCTGACAAAGAGGTTCCCTGGTTCGCTGGAGATCGTGCGGTACCCCTTTACTAGCTGTTCACGCCAACCGCTAGCGCCACCTGCCGCCAAGACGCCGAACTCGATGACTACTGTATAGAGCACTCCAGCTGCCGCCTGGGTTCACGCGGCAGCCGCTACAAGCAGTGTCGCTATTGTCACACTCATCCCTTCCATTTATTGCGAGTTGCGACACCGCTAATTCACAGTGGCTATATCAGCTTTTGTTTTGTATAGCATCAGTCTTTTTACCTTTTTTCTTCCTTCACCTCACATCCAAAATCATGTAATAATTCATAATTATTCAATACAAAATGTGAAAACATCACGCTAGCTTCATTTCATCGACGGAACAGACCTCATCCCCAACACTAGCCTTACGGTTACCACCTTTTGAGGCGCGTTCAAATAGTGGGCGGGTTTCGTGAAGGGCCATGGAGTCCATGATCCCCGTGTAGAGCCTCCGGCAGGAGGCGTTCGGTCCCCAGGTTGGGCAAGACCTACTTGAAGGCAGCCTCGGCCCGTTCCAGTCTGTGAGCCAAACGCTGGAAATACTCCCCGAAGTTCCACCGGCTGTCGAGGACGAGTCCTAGGTACTTCAAAGCCGATGGGAACCCCTTCTTCTGTAAACTGGGATCACGACGGTGGCGAATTCCAAGTCCATGAAAATACATTATGGCCTCCGACTCGTGCAATGCCACCTCGGGACCCAACTGCCGGATCCTCTCCACAACCATCGCAACCCCGCGTGTCATGTTTTCGGCCGCCGTCTCGTGGGATCTTCTGTGCCACGAGATCATGATGGAAGTCGGTGCGCAGCACCCAGTCGTAGACGATGTTCCACAGAGGCGGCCCCAGATTTCTTGTGAAACACGTACGTACGTACGTCTCTGGCCGTTTGCATTTTCCGCTGCGACCAGGATGACAGCCCTATCTGTCAGATATTAACAATAACTAAACTTTAAAAAGTAATGCAATCAAAAGGGCTCTGATGAAGTGCTAGCCTAGGGCGCTGTAGACACTTAATCCGCCTTTGCTTCGGGCAACATAGGCGTGCTTTCATACATGTAATTTGTTAAACAGACACATTATTTTCATCACTATGACCGCAAACAATATATTAGGCTGAGATATTAGGTATGTTCGGTCGGTGCGCTCTACTCTTTACCTACGTAAGGGAATGAGGGCTAACGCGTGTGAATTCGCCGCTAGAGGCGCTAGTGTAGCGTGAGGTCCAAAATGTCACTTGTCACTTTAAATGGGTGGGCTGCGCGGTTTTATATAAATCGTTTAAGTTTAATTTTGAGGTATTACAATTATGGCAAATACGAGTTAACTTACGGGTCAATGAATGTCAGTGCTTTAAAAGTGGCACTAAGAAAAAGAGGTGCAAAGTTAAGCGGACTGAAAGAACAGCTAATTCAGAGGTTTGTTTTGGTTTGTTTACTGTTTACAAACAAAATATTTTGTCGAAATTTAGCTTCTTTACCGAGTTTACAGCTATGTTTTTCTTTTTTTACAGACTTCAAGACTATGACAGAAATAATAACTTTAATGGAAACATAGAATATGAAATACTACATACCGATTTGTTGTTTAATGTCGAGTGGCCTGCAGACAGTTTGTACAACAGTGTAACGGCAAAAAGTGTATCACCTGACTTGGATATAGTGAATATTACCGCGCAACACTGCGGCATACTCGTTAAATTATTTTAAATTGTAATAAAACTTTGTTATGACGCCAAAACAACTTATTACTATCTATCCAACTTTGACAGTTCTTTAGATCGGGACCTCACGCGCCAGTGGCGCCAACTGGTGAGCACAAAAACGGTAGCCCTCATTAGGGAATGTAAATAGACAAAAAGACCAGAGTTCAAATAGATGTATTGGGACCACCGAGTTAAAAAGGGTGCGTTCCGAATGGGGAAGAAAACTGTCAAATAGTTCCACGTAGAGGGCGCTGTACGTTGGCTACAAACAAACTGTCTAACTCCATAGAAATTGAACAATATCTTAATATTTTGTGACTTTTTTCAATATTATGGGTCGTTGTGTAGCCTTTGGATGCAAAGAAATAGGCGTTGTCAGATTTCCAAGAAATTTGCGCATGAAGAGAAAGTGGGAAAAGGCACTGAAACTAAAAAAAATCAAAACAAGTGTTGGCGCCAGTACTTCCGGCGACCAAACATAGCGCCTGTAGTACGAGTCAAGCGACGCACCGTGGGCTCAGTGCTGCCACCTGCACCGAACCGGACGTTGGAACGTTGCTGTCGAGTCACTCGTTACCCGCATTGGACGTCACTTCGGTGGGGGAAGGCAGAGTCTTTAAAAACCCCGAGCTCAGTGGGCTGAGCTCACTTGTCGCTCGCGCCTCGTCGTATCAACAACATTTATACTGTTTATCATTGTTAAATATTTATTGTGATTGATCAAAAGTGATTACAAGTGATTAAGTATATAATCGATCTATTTATTTGTGCTAGCAGTCTGTGTGCAAAGTAGACTCAACTTACATCAGAAGTGCTTCGAATTCAAGCCTACAAAGGCCGAAAGTCACGTGCCCGTCAACGGGAACGGAAAAGGAGGTAACGTACAAGATCATCACCATCCTCATCAAGCAGTAAGTCCGTAAAAGCTATACGTATACGCCTTCACCGATTCGTAAAAAATACCAAAAAAATCAGTTGATAGTCCAGTAGCGGGTTGCTATAGTATGATGTTGAACTCAATGATACCAGAATTTGACCCCCTTACGGATAAAATAGGCAATTGGCTCAATATTGTTGATTTGCATACTAAAACATTTAATTGGAAGGATCGGGTGATATTTTACCAGGCTGTCAATAAATTCAAAGGAACGGCAAAAACTTGGTATGACTCATTTTTTTAAAATGAGTGTAGTTGGGCTAGTTGGAAATGGAAACAATGGCGAGATAAATATCGTTCACATTTCAAACAAAACGAAACATGTTTGCGTTACTGAAAGAAATCATTGATAGTAAACCTTAAGCTCAGCAACATTTGTATGAGTTTTACTTTCAACAAAAATGTAAAATTGACAAGTTAAGTGTAAATTTTTCTGATCGTGACATTATTTCTATTATTACGGGCAACATCAACGATCCTAACATAAGTGCGTCGGTGGATGCCGGAAGTATAAATAGGTACATGCGACCAATTCGCGTCTTTTCTTCACGGTCGATTAGGTAGTTCTCATAATACAAGTCACGGCGCTGTCACTGAACATAAGGTGTCTCAATCCTCATTTAAACAAATTGTAATGTCCATCACCGAAGCTGACTGGCTTTTGAGTGTTCAGGAAATAGACCCAAATCTATGTAAAAAGTAATTTTGTACAATCATGACAAAATAGGTCACTTCGCTGTAGACAAAACTTTAGAAAGAATCAAACATAAATATTGGTTTCCTAAAATGAAATGAAACAGCAACTTGTAAATATTGTAAAAATAATTATGGTTCCCGCCAATAAACTTTTTTTTTTCAGTAGGTAACTTGACATAACACCTGACTTATGTCGTTACGCGTATCTGTTCAGTTATAAAAACATTGTGAGCAAGCCTTTTGCCATCAAGCGATTTAGGTAATTGAGGGAAGCCTATTCCCATCAACTTTCCTTGTATTCGTAATGAAAAGCAGTAATCCCTTGTTCTTAGAATACTAACGAAACGAATTAAATTAAAGAGGTTATTCTATGAAGTTGAAGTTATTCCTGTGGCTGTTGGGCCGATTACCTGTGCCGATTACCTTGGTCTTCGACGAAGATTTTACTTTATGCTCTAGAGCATAAAACGCATTATGTCGCCTACACTCGAAATTAAGACAAATTTTAGAGCGAGAGAAGTGAAAGAAATATTCTGGTACTACCTGTGTAGAAAACATGAAACCGTGGATTACGATAACCGATTGGGATGAGGATGTTGGCGTGGCTGGTATGTATAAAATACTTATTTAATAAAACATCAAAACGTAAAATATTTATTTTGTAATACAGCTTTACATTATGGTTTTAAAACATTACCAATATGAGAATGAGACTTGTACAATATTTTGTTCTAATCACTTAAACAAAATAAAACTAATTGAATAGAAATGTTGCAGTTGTAATGGCGTTTCCACTACAAAACAAGTGAGGTTCGACCTTGATCTTGTTGTGGGCGAAAATGTGGTCCATGCAGATAAAAGTGGATGAACTGGAAGCTTCGGCTATCATGTGGACTGCGAGTCTGAGCATGGTGGTTCGAAGTCAGGGATCACACTTTTGCATGTACTATTCATTAGCTCAGTAGTGGGAACTCGTTCAACATAACGTAACATTGTACCTTTTATAGTCATCAAAGCTAACATGTTTGTTCATGCAGATAAAAGTGGATGAACTGGAAGCTTCGGCTATCATGTGGACTGCGAGTCTGAGCATGGTGGTTCGAAGTCAGGGATCACACTTTTGCATGTATTATTCATTAGCTCAGTAGTGGGAACTCGTTCAACATAACGTAACATTGTACCTGTTATAGTCATCAAAGCTAACATGTTTTCTCTCACATTACAGATGACGGTGTGTCTAGGGACAGACACAGTTCAGGAGGGCCGGATGTTGGCGCCAGTACTTCCGGCGACCAAACATAGCGCCTGTAGTACGAGTCAAGCGACGCACCGTGGGCTCAGTGCTGCCACCTGCACCGAACCGGACGTTGGAACGTTGCTGTCGAGTCACTCGTTACCCGCATTGGACGTCACTTCGGTGGGGGAAGGCAGAGTCTTTAAAAACCCCGAGCTCAGTGGGCTGAGCTCACTTGTCGCTCGCGCCTCGTCGTATCAACAACATTTATACTGTTTATCATTGTTAAATATTTATTGTGATTGATCAAAAGTGATTACAAGTGATTAAGTATATAATCGATCTATTTATTTGTGCTAGCAGTCTGTGTGCAAAGTAGACTCAACTTACACAAGTAATTTTTCGAGGTTACGTGGGAAACATTTCAACGAAACATGCTACGAGACCACTTATATGGCGACAGGTTAGTACGATACCTATTATTAATTCTGACTTTTATTAATAATTTGAATGTGTGGGAGAAACAAGGGTCGAACGTTGACTCGGTTTCTCCCACTTCAAGTCAACGTTCGCTCAAGGGGGATTTAAGCCGCACAAAGTTACATACTCTTTGAGCCGCACTGATATATGCCAATTATTAACATTACCCAATATTGTTTCAGGCTTTCCACTCCAACGCAAAATTTTGAAGAAATCTGCTGTGCCCTCTATATTTTGTTGGAATGAATCACAGAGTGTCACCTCAGCTCGAACTGAGCGATTGCAACAGAGAAATGCAAGGCGTTGCTTATTATCAAGCCCTATAATATCAAACGAACCACTGCCATCTACCAGCTTTGATCTTATTCCAGACATGAACATAGAAGAATTGGTACTTTTCAAATAACTATACATTTTGTAACATTTTAACAAATGATGTATTACCTTAGTTTGTTTAGTATTAGATCATTAAAAAGCAAAAAGTTAGTGAGTGAAGTTTATTTTACAACTTGTAGAACCATAATATTGCCCAGAAAACAGCTAAAAGTCAATAAAATGTTAAATCTATTGTAGCTTTCGACAAGCTCCGCTTTCTTTACTTGGTGCGTTGCTCCTCGTTTTTTCAATTCCTCCTTCAACTGGGTGATACGCCAGGTAGCATACAGTGTGCAGCGACAAATTGAGTTAAAAAACCCGCGCAAATACTTAAAAAATCGTCCACACAATGCAAACGTTTATTTCAAAAAAATTGACATGTGTAGCCAAACACCAGCGCCATCTCGCGGCGAAGTTTCCAGGAAACAACCCCATTACGCTGTTATCGATTTGAGCGTCCATAAACCCGTACCGAATTACTGTGAGCGCGATATCGATGTCCCTTGAATCGTCATAGATGACATGCGCCATCTTGCGATTACACCGACCAACTAAATATCACCGTGAGCGCTGTCAAAATCAAAGTAAAAAAATGACAGATGTCTGATGCGTGTGTGTGTGTGTCTGGGTGTTTGTGTGTGTTCACAGCTGAGGTTCACTGGCTGGAGTCGCAAAAATACATCCAATTAGTTCTTTGAAATCTCTTTGGAGCTCAGACCAAGAAAAAAAGAAAGACGGCACGCCGCGAACACCAACAGTGAAGCCACAAAACCACACGCCTATAGCAAGTAAACATACAAGTTCACGCACACACCTACACTAAAACCACACGCATTTCTCCTAGAACGTCACGACTTCACGAGACATTGTCTACACACATCGCACATCCTCTAAAAAACTGTCGTAACACGCCAAAACCAAGTTTTGAGAAAAAGGCGGTTTTAATTATTTTCCAATAAACTAATGTTAATGTGACTTTCAGGTTACAGATTTATAGCTTTTTACTGTTTTAATCAACAGAGGATTTAACAAGCTCTTTGCAGAATGTAAAAATATATTTTTGAAATGAATGGAATTTTTTAAATTAAAAAAAAACTGAAAAAATACCCAAAATGTGACACTTTTTTACATTATATTGTAAAATATTTTATGAAATGAAACACATTGTAACTCAAATAATATTGTTTATTAATATTTTTTTTTGGGATTAACTGTTTTCTTGTGATTACCGCTTCATTAAAATCAATATCTTTTTAAGAATATTTAAAGAATATTTTCTTAAATTCACCCTGAATCACTTTTAAAACTTTTATTTTTCAGAAGTTTTAAAAGTGATTCAGGATTGCAGATTTGCAGGCACCAGGCGGGCGATCAGTCCTTTCGTTGTGGATTATTTCGCCCAGTTCCCCATTTTGGTGGATCTCCTTCATGGGTTACTGATGGTTGGCATCGCGAATCTTCCTGTTGCCTTGCAGAAGCTCACCAGTTGTTCGGTAGAGATTTCAGCAAGCCTGTTTTTGTAAACATTCGTCAGAATTTTCTTGCAAAAATAATGTGGAAAAGTGCCACAACACAGATTACAATGATTGAAATAGTGTTATAACCTATGAAATGACACTTTTTTACAGTTATAAAATATCATCTTTTCAAATTAGGATCGAAAAAACAGTATCATATTGTAATACTATAGTTTTCACTACTAAATTAGCAAGTAATGCGAAGAAACTTACCTAAAATATTGTCACAAGACAGTTTATGGCAATTTTTTAGAGCACTGGCACACGTTCACACGACACAAGCTCTGATACGTCACTTTTATGGAGGCGAGAGCGCGCGTTCTCGCTCCGTAAAAAACTGACACTAGCTCCATCTAGTAGCTTGTTTTCACACTACAATTATGGCGGTTTTTATGATTGGTAGAAAATTAAAAACGTAATAAGACTGTGTTTTTATCTGTGTTCATCATTTTGTTTGTGTTATGACAGTTTTTTAGAGGATGTGCGACATAGTTATAAATTTGGCTTCACTTTTGATGTTCGTGGCGCGTCGTCTTCCTTTTTTTGTTGGTCTGAGCTTTGGAGTCTCCCATGAGTACCTATTCAAGTAAATATAAGTACAAGACGAGCCTAACGGGCGACGAATTTCTCTCATGCAGGTTATGTTTTTGTTATCACGTGACGAGTGAGCACTGTAAACGCGATAACGAGCGTTCCGAATTGATGACAGGTCTTAGTTGTCATATTCGTGATATCTAATTCGGAACGCAAAATATAGACGTGAGCACTGTGAGCGATTATTTTGTAATACGGGGGTGCGTTTAAGATGGCCGGCGAAGTTTTCGCCGGATAAAAATTAAACTAGCGAGGGTTCGCTGAACGGAGTCATAGGTTTATGTCAATTTTTAACCGACTTCTAAAAAAGAAGGAGGTTCTCAATTCGGATGTTTGTTTTTTTTTTTTTTTTTATGTTTGTTCGGGCATAACTCCGTCACTTGCTAACCGATTTGAAAAATTCTTTTTTTGTTGGAAAGGGTATACTTCCCAAATGGTCCCATAATTTTTTTATCGAAATCGGACAAGCGGTTTTTGAAAAATCAACAAAACTCAAAAAAAATACTACATTACTACTAAACACATTATTACTAAACATTAGGTGAACCACTAAAAAGTGATAAATTAAAACTTTCAAAAAATAAAACCGACTTCAAAAAAAAAAACAAAAATAAATCAGTTTCTGAAGTCGGTGACAAAAAAATGAAATCAAACAAACAAAAGTCACCGACTTCAGAAACTGATTTATTTTTGACTTTTTTTTTGAAGTCGGTTTTATTTTTTGTTAAAAAGTTTTTATCTATCAAATTCAATTGATAGCTCAGCTTGTCAAACAAGTAGTAAACAATCTAGATTGTAATCTCGATTTTGCTTGTGATCTCGAAATTATTAGTCAGTAAAAATGGACCGGAACATGAAGAATCAATTTGCCGATATAATATTTGTTTATAGTATTTTATTATATTATATTTCTACAACAATTTGTATTATTACTTCATCCATGATAATCCACAAATAAAATTGACGGAGAGTCGGAGACGTTTAGTACTCGTTTCAGAAATATTCGTAAATATGGCGCGATTCTAGCAAATTAGACAACAAACAGCTCAATGACAAAGTCAATCTGACAGTAGTGACAGCGGGATAAAATTTAGCGAGCTAAAAAGTTCGCTAAAAATTATCCTAGTTAGGCGAAAACTTATACCGGCGGACGGCCGTGAACGGGGCAGATTAAATTTTAGTCGGGTTAATTTTTCGCCTCGCGGTGTGCTTGAACGGGGTGTTTAACGTTTTAGCCTGGATAAGCATCTTAAACGCACCCCTGGGGTGCGTTTAAGATGCTTAACCAGGCTAAAATTTAACCTGACTAAACGTTAAACACCCCGTTCAAGCACACCGCGAGGCGAAAAATTAACCTGACTAAAATTTAATCTGCCCCGTTCACGGCCGTCTTCCGGTATAAGTTTTCGCCTAACTAGGATAATTTTTAGCGACCTTTTTAGCTCGCTAAATTTTATCCCGCTGTCACTACTGTCAGATTGACTTTTTCATTGAGCTGTTTGTTGTCTAATTTGCTATAATCGCGCCATATTTACGAATATTTCTGAAACGAGTACTAAACGTCTCCGACTCTCCGTCAATTTTATTTGTGGGCTATGTTTTATTTGTGTAAGTATATGAAGTAATAATACAAATTGTTGTAGAAATATAATATTTTATAAAGTATTTTATATAATATAGACAAATATTATATCGGCAAATTGATTCCTCATGTTCCGGTCCATTTTTAGTGACTTTTTCGAATGAATTCGAGATCACAAGCAAAATCGAGATTACAATCTAGATTGTTTACTACATGTTTGACAAAATGAGCTGTCAATTGAATTTGACAGATAAAATTGACATAAACCTATGACTCCGTTCAGCGAACCCTCGCTAGTTTAATTTTTATCCGGCGAAAATTTCGCCGGCCATCTTAAACGCACCCCTGGGGTGCGTTTAAGATGCTTATCCAGGCTAAAATTTAACCTGACTAAACGTTAAACACCCCGTTCAAGCACACCGCGAGGCGAAAAATTAACCTGACTAAAATTTAATCTGCCCCGTTCACGGCCGTCTTCCGGTATAAGTTTTCGCCTAACTAGGATAATTTTTAGCGACCTTTGTAGCTCGCTAAATTTTATCCCGCTGTCACTACTGTCAGATTGACTTTGTCATTGAGATGTTTGTTGTTTAATTTGCTAGAATCGCGCCATATTTACGAATATTTCTGAAACGAGTACTAAACGTCTCCGACTCTCCGTCAATTTTATTTGTGGATTATCATGGATGAAGTAATAATACAAATTGTTGTAGAAATGTAATATTATAAAATACTATAAACAAATATTATATCGGCAAATTGATTCCTCATGTTCCGGCCCATTTTTACTGACTATTAATTTCGAGATCACAAGCAAAATCGAGATTACAATCTAGATTGTTTAATACTTGTCTTGACAAGCTGAGCTGTCAATTGAATTTGACAGATAAAATTGACATAAACCTATGACTCCGTTCAGCGAACCCTCGCTAGTTTAATTTTTATCCGGCGAAAATTTCGCCGGCCATCTTAAACGCACCCCTGGGGTGCGTTTAAGATGCTTATCCAGACTAAAATTTAACCTGACTAAACGTTAAACACCCCGTTCAAGCACACCGCGAGGCGAAAAATTAACCCGACTAAAATTTAATCTGCCCCGTTCACGGCCGTCTTCCGGTATAAGTTTTCGCCTAACTAGGATAAATTTTAGCGACCTTTTTAGCTCGCTAAATTTTATCCCGCTGTCACTACTGTCAGATTGACTTTGTCATTGAGCTGTTTGTTGTTTAATTTGCTAGAATCGCGCCATATTTACAAATATTTCTGAAACGAGTACTAAACGTCTCCGACTCTCCGTCAATTTTATTTGTGGATTATCATGGATGAAGTAATAATACAAATTGTCGTAGAAATAGGTATAATATTATAAAATACTAAGTATAATTATATACAAATATTATATCGGCAAATTGATTCATCATGTTCCGGTCCATTTTTACTGACTAATAATTTCGAGATCACAAGCAACATCGAGATTACAATCTAGATTGTTTACTACTTGTTTGACAAGCTGAGCTGTCAATTGAATTTGACAGATAAAATTGACATAAACCTATGACTCCGTTCAGCGAACCCTCGCTAGTTTAATTTTTATCCGGCGAAAATTTCGCCGGCCATCTTAAACGCACCCCTGTACTTCAAAGTTTTGACGTTGACAGTGTTGACACTTGACATTGACATTAAATTTGAAGTCGCTGTTTTGCTTGCTGTGATGCTGTGCGGGCTGTGGCTGTTTTAAATAATTATCTTTTGTTGAGTTTGTAAACCACCGATATTGATAACAAAATAAAATTTGCTTGTAATAGTTTCAAGAACAGAATATTCCAATTCCAACCATGACGTACGGCAAAATGCATAGGTTCTTCTTGAGAACAGTTGCCAGCCAGGGAGTTTTATCAATAGCCGACGCACAGACAGTTATGGAAAAGTTTACCGGTAAGAGATAGCAAAATATTCGTTAATAGTACAAAACCGTATCCTATTAGAACATGTAACAAAAATATTTACTACCTACTGAAGCGGTTAGGCAAAGCTATCTACTATTTACATAGAAGAGTGATATGAGTTGAACCAACTTATTAATCAATTATTTATCTAATAATACATGTCGTCATGAACCTCAGAAGGATGAGCTGAGGGATTTGCATCAAGAAGTGGCATATATAAGTTTTTAAACTGACATGGTCACTGACACTACTATTAATATCATAAACGGGATATTTACCATGTTTGATTGTAGTTTCGAGTTCCCGATATTTTTTTTTTATAGCTACAATCAAACATGGTAAATATCCCGTTTATGATATTAATAGAAGAAGTGGCATAGTTATCAAGTATTTCTTATTCTTGATAACTATGCCACTTACATATGTCAATACTCAAAAATGAAATACCTTTTCCGCAAAGATAGTTAAAAAAATTGTTTCCATTACAGATGAACAGGAACTGTCACTGGCTGACTTAGTTAAGGCTATAAATGATGAAATTCGACCATTTTACCAGGAAATAAAGATAACCAAAGATGAACTCACCGATGATGAAGTTATTGTCTTTCTATCTCTGGCTGATAATGTGGCAACTAAAGCACAGAACATATTTACTTCTACTGAGTTGGAATATTTCCGGTTACTCATTGAACACATCATGAGTACTGAGTCAAGGCAGATTACAAGGATTAATGCTATGAATCTAGTTGGTAGTATGAAAACCAAAATCACTAAAACTGATACAGAAGTGAGTATTGATTTTTATTCAAATTATGCCTTTATTGGTGAAGCCATAGTTTTAGTGTTATCGCTGTGTCATTAAATTGTAATGCCAAGTATTATAGATTATATTGCTAATCACATCTAATAAAAGTCTACATAGACTGATTGTAGATTAAACAATAAAAAAAAAAGTAATATAGAGATAACAATAAGCTACTTCAACCATTGCTCATTATTTACTTTATTAATTGATTGGAGTTTAGCTAAACCTGTCCCCTGCACATGACTATCTCACTTCTTACTTAATGTTAATACTCGGAAGTAAAGGACTGTGACTCTCATGAAATAACTACAGAACAGATGTTGATCAATTTTTACAGTATTATGGAAAAAGAGAGAATAAAACACAAAATTGACTTGGGTGAAACCTCAGGCAGCTAGTATATCTGCCACACTCTGGACAGTGGGTTCACTATCTCTCTGTAGACTGGTTTAAATCTTGGCATAAGTACTTAAAATTATAATGTGGAAATATCCCTGACAGAGCAGCAGTGGCCCAGTGGTGTCGGCCCCGACTTACAACTTACTTTGTGTAATTTATTTCATCACCGCTGCTCTCAAAACGGTGAAGGAAAACATCTTGAGGAAACCGGCATGTCTTAGAACCAAAAAATTCAAAGACATGTGACATCTGCCAATCCGCACTGGGTCCACGTGGTGGTGGTCCCTCTCCTAGAGAGGAGGCCTGAGTCCCTGCAGTGGGAACATTATAGGCTGATGATGATCCCTGACAGAAACTTTCCTTAAAGTACTAAATTAGAATCAGATTTGTCATCTGGATAGACTTTGACCAATATTGCGTGGTAAACGCAGGCTAGTTATACTCATAAAGCCCGTTCTCATATAAGCAAGTATAGAAATGACACTACAATTATATAATTTCAGAAACTGTTGAACACCTGGTGCAGAATGAGGTACTTTGATAAGGAACAAGATAACTACGCCTTAGGATTGAGAGCCATTCATGAGTTTGAGGCATATTTCCGACAGAACATGGAACATGCTGTGGAAGACTGCTTCCTTTGTAAACATATTGTTTACAGAGTAAGTAACATTGTTTGTCATTGATAATCTTAAAAAATCTGACAATTTCATTGCTACATCATTACTTTAAGACAGGAGCTTGTAGCTAAACAATAACACCCCCTCTGGTAGTCAGATCTATCTTTAGGTTAAGCCGTGAAGCTGTGAACTTTAGGTTGGTCCATGGAGTGGTCACCACCCAATATGTACCGAGTTTCCAGTGCCTCAGAGAGCATGCTAAGTCATTGGTCCTGGCTGTGAGTTGGAGATCTTTGATAGTTGTTACAGGCAATCAGTGGCCCAAAGTCTGACAACCAATCTTACCAAGAGGTTTTTTTATTTCCCACTACTAACTGGCTTGTGGAGGTCAGATAGGCAGTCTCTCTATGAAAAATACTGGTATTCAGCTGCATCCTGCTGGACAAAAAGCCCACTCCACATAGTTGAGTAAAGACTAGGATGAGAAATTGAGGATGATATCATTAAGTGCATGTTTTGTTATCATGGAAGCTTGATACTTGAAGTGTCTTGAAGTGCTTTACAGTGCAAGTGTATTTACAGTGCTTATAAAGATCATTTTTGTCTGTAGATACAGCATAGTTGTATAGGAAGTGTTAAGTATTAGGTTTTCCATCAGGACCAGGCAGGGGCCGGTCATTAATATTACTGGTTTATGGCAATAAGCTTGTCTCACAGTACATGGGTTTTGAACATAACCAAATATAGGTGTTCTATTGATAATACACCTCTGCCCAACTGTACTAATATGTGGCAAACAACAAAAACATTTGATACAGCAATAAAGAATAAGAATCGTTCATAATTGTAACTAAAACCTTACACATAACATTATTACAGGGCTACAACTGTCCAGGATGTGCTCAAGCTATCCACACGAGATGCCTGATGCGGTATTTGGAAAAAGTCCAAAACTGGCCGTGCTGCAAATATGAGTTTGAACAAGAACAACTACAGCGCTTGAATAATCAAGGGTTTGTTTATTTCTTACTAGCTTTTGCCCGCCGTTTTCGTCCGCGTGAAATTATTATAAAAATACTAGCTGTTGTGCCCTGCATGCCTTGCATTGTACCTTTTTCTACCTACCCTACCTTTGGGTGGGGTTGGTAGGGTGAAAAGCACTTTACAACCTATTCTCATACCTACTGTATATACACACAAAATTTCATAAAAATTGGTCATGCCGTTTCCGAGGAGTACGGTAACTAACACTGTGACACTAGAATTTTATATTGATGATGAAATGTGAGTATTTGAGCCATCTCTGCTTAAAAAACCTCAATTTTGGGATATTCAGATGTGAATGTGATATTCTTTTGTTAAATTCGAACACCATAGGCTCAATGCTCAGGTATGTATATCTAGAGTCACTGGACAGAATAAAATATCTGCTAATCTTCTGAAACCTCATTTCGGGTTGGCGCAGCATGTTTTCTTCTCCATACTTTCCCTATTACTTGTAATCTCAGCACCACCCTTCTAGCCGTATCACCCTTTATACAGCCCAGCCACTTCTGGGCTTCCTATATTCTTGTAACTGTCCACATTCATACTCGGACCTTTTTAATAGAAATGCAAAAGCATCTTAAAGAAGGCAGTACCTGTTTAATTTTGATATTAATATTTTCAAAGACTACACAATTTTTAAATCCTAATCAAAATCATATTATTTATCGCGATATTTCATAATATTTTTTCATCAGTTCCAGATTACACCAGACGCAACAATCTGATACAACACGGCAGTCAGATACTACACAGCAATTGGAAGAAAACAATACTAGAATTGAGCCTACACAAGCTTCAGAAGATTCTGAAATGATGGAAACCCAGGAAACCATACCCGATATCTCACAGAGACCAACTAGGAAGAGAAAGCGGCAAATGTAAAATAATAATAATGCTAAATGCTTATTCATTAATCTTTGGTAAGGTCATCCATTTGTCAATAATCGCATCCTGTAGAAATAGCAGTAGCCAGTGTGTAGATGAAATTGAGTTCCACTCTATGGTTTGTAGTTTGGCATTTGACAATATAATCATGCGGTAATATTTCAATAAACAATTTAATTTGAATCTGTTATGAAAGAAAAATAGTAACTGCTATAATGCAGTTCTTTCCCATTTGTTTTCCTGTATTTAATACTCATTGACTTGGACAGCGTTTATTTTTAGATATTCTCCCGGAATCAACCACTGTTTGGTATAGACCTCCCCTTTCTTCTGCCAATCTTCTCTGTTCTGTGCGTCTCTCATCCATCCGTTTCACATACTCCTGACAATATCATCCACCCAACACTTTAGGAAGGCCCTGGTTTCTCACACCTAACCTTGGCCACCATTTTACTCCAGCGGCCATCTCCGCGTCTAGGCATCAATGACATCAATTCTCTCAAAACATTAAAGTCATAGCACTATTTGCTTTTATTACTTTTTTCACATATTGTGTTATTTCTGTTAGTTCTTTGAAATAACATAACATTTTCGTGAATTTTTAACAGTAGTCAAATAACCAATTAGACCTAGTAATTTTACTGTTAATTCATCAGCTTTGCTATTATACCTTTGGCTAACCCTTCAGGGCGTAATCCTATTACATAAATAAGCTTCTTAAAGCGTTGAAAGATAATATTTTTTAATAATAATAATCTCAAATTTTCCAGATCATCACCAACAGAAGTTACTGCCACAAATCATAGTACAAGCAAGGATGCTGTAGCTAAGCCAGCTCAAGTATCTACAACCCGTCGTTCCACTGACACAAATGTGGAAGAGCCACCACAAGCCTCAGTCACACGTCGGAATATGAAGAACACTACTGTTGCTAAACCTACTAAAGTACTTACTACACGAATTTCATCAGAGAACACTATTGTAGAAGAGACTGAGCAAGCCTCGACTACACATCGTTCAGCAAAGGATACTATTGTAGAAGAGCCCACACAAGTCCGAACCACACGTCGGGGTATAAAGAACAGTACTGTTGCCGAACCTACTCGAGCTACTCCACGTGGTTCCAAAAAGGACTCTATTGCAGAAGAGGACACACCAGTCCCAACATCGCGTCGTACAAGGAACACTTCTGTGTCTGAGCCTATAACACAAGTTCAAGAGTCACTTGAAAACTTGGATGTGACCGATGAAGGCAAAGGTAAAGTTACTCAAAGAGTAACTAGAAAGAGAAAGCAACAGTAATGTGTCTTATTCTTTTCTCTTTGGTAAGCTTCCTTGATTGTTGGTTCTTAATATGTAGAGTTTTTTTTTTTATTAGGCTAGATATTTTTGTTACTTCGCGGAAGTATCTGCTGGTCGACCTTTTTGTGCACCTTTTTAGGGTTCCGTAGTCAACTAGGAACCCTTATAGTTTCGCCATGTCTGTCTGTCTGTCTGTCTGTCTGTCCGTCTGTCCGTCCTCGCTTAATCTCTGTGACCGTTAGCACTAGAAAGCTGAAATTTGGTACCAATATGTGTATCAATCACGCCGACAAAGTGCTAAAATAAAAATTGGAAAAAAATGATTTATTAGGGTAGCCCCCCTATATGTAAAGTGGGAAGTGATTTTTTTTTTAATTTTAACCCTAACGTGTGATATATTGTTGGAAAGGTATTTAAAAATGAATAGGGGTTTACTAAAATCATTTTTTGATAATGTCAATAATTTCGGAAATAATCGCTCCAAAAGTAAAAAACAAAGCGTCCCCCCCCCTCTAACTTTTGAACCATAAGTTTAGAAAATACGAAAAAAATCTGAAAAGTAGAACTTTATAAGGACTTTCTAGGAAAATTATTTTGAACTTGGATGGAAACAACAGATGGAAACTGCAGTTAACCAATATAGTTTGGTCCCTGAATCGTATGAGCGCCTATACAATCCAGAGGTCAAGTTTCATTGGCCCGTATTTCAAACAAAAAATTATTATTACTACGGAACCCTACACTGAGCGTGGCCCGACACGCTCTTGGCCGGTTTTTAACGTCTTGTGTGTGTTATGAATCTTTATAAAAGTACCATAATGTGGTGCTGGTAGGAAAATAATTATATTAGTCACAAAGGACTGTCAGGCACAGCATAGTGTATGATGCAGTTTTTGAGTATCTAGCAGATATTTCAGCCATTACTTTGTAGAATGTATAGATTAAGTAGCTATGTCATATTTCACAAGTGATTTTAGCCCTATTTGCATATGACTATACTATTACTAGACTAGCTTTAGACTAATTTAAGTACCACTATTTCCATATTATTATCCTTTAAACTATTTTTTTAACTTTCGTACCAAATATGTAATTGTCGGTTTCAAATAAATCAAGATTAAAACATAACATTTATTTAATTATTCTAATTAACAGTACTTACTTACATTTAATCATTAAAATTAATTAAAACGAAATATTCTTAAGAGGCTCAAATAGCTAAATATACATTCTCGACTTTCCTCTGAACGATTTTAGCTGATTTTGGGTAATAGTCCAGGAGATACTTCCATTGGTCTAACTTCAAGTATACTATGTCAACGACAGTGCGTGCTCGGAAGGAGAAGTGATGCGCAACTCCCACGAACAGACCCTAAAAATATATATTTATTACTTTGTGAAAGTCGGTGACTAAAGTCTGTGCTAAAGTTGTGTGGTAATCGTTTGTCGTGATATGGGCATGTGTTGCGGAAGATTGAAATGATTATTGTCTCGAGGAAAGTTTCGAATATGAATGTAGATGTGGATGGGTATAAGATTAGAAGAAAACCATAGACACGATGGATGGACTGTGTAAAAGATGATATGGCTAGGAGGTGTCTGATGAGATGACGAGTAATAGTATGGAAGAAGAATAGGTAAGACAATGACATGCTGCGTCGACCCCAAATGTTTTTTTTGACGTGATAACGTCTTATAATTCGATGGCCGGCTGCACGAACGAAAAAAGATGACGTCATGAGTCGTTACCTCGCTCTGAGGCGTTACCTCGCTCTGAGGCGTTACCTCGCTCTGAGGCGTTCCATAGCAACGGCGTGTTAATTGTCGTTCCATAGCAACGGCGTGTTAATTGTTTGTTTATAGCAATGTAAGTGCTGTATTTTCTTATGACGTTGTCACGTTCAAGTATCGCCAGTAAACCGACTTTACAGACAACCGTTTTTTTTTTTTTAATGTTGCCCCACACTAGGAATTTCTCCTGTATAGTGGGTGCGTTCACAAACATTTAAACTCACATACACAAATACCCAGACCCGAAACAACTATTTGTAGGCCATACAAATATTTGTTAATAGATAGTTAATTGGGATAAGAGGACAAGAGAATAATGATGCCCTTGTGAAAGCCATATTATCGATCACAAATAAAAATGCCTAGCCTCAAACACGTCGCTCACTTGAGAAAGTAACTTATTTTAAGGAAATTTAATCTGAAAAACTCTAAAATCTATCAACTGGTTATTTCGATAATAAATGAAAATTATAGAACCTGGGCAATCCCAAAGCTGTCTTCCGGACCTAACACATCATAAATCGATTCAGTCAAATTCGGATGCACTGTTAACACCTCGACCTGAAAGCGAAACAAATGATTCAATATACCTAACACTCAGCTTGTGATCTTTTGAATTCAGAGCTCAATTTCATACAAGCCAGAGTTCGAATTCCACTGCACCTGATATTAATTTACGATCATCTTGACAAACGGGCAATTAAAAATCAACTTACACTAAATGACCCTTAAGTAAATAGTTAGTTAATAGAGATGCGATACTAGTAAATTATCTTCTAGTTTCGACGGTTCATAAGAATGATAAGTATTGTCGATGATATCACGACTCACACTTTTTTTTTTAAATTTGGGAAATCATCAAATGACTGATCCTACTCTGGACGGAGCGGAAGGGAGTGTCAGACTTCTCCCGACTAAAAACCACCCATGATTCTTCTTAGTCCTTTGTGTCCGGGCCGCGGTATCTGTTTCGAACAACCCGCAGCCCCGACTGGCGTCGACCCTTGCGGGCCCCTGCAATGTTGTTGACATCTCTTTGAGGCGCGTGTGGAACATGAACACGGCTGTCTTCGTCATAGGACGGACGGACCAGCGCCTACGGTGGCCGCCGGAAGCCATTTACCCCACACCCTTACCTGTCCTCTATGTATGAAGTAAATGCATTGGTCTGAGTCACCGCATTGTACGATATAGTTGCCAGGGAAAAATACGCAGTGTTTCATCCACATAGCGAGCATTCTCTGAAAATCGTCGGTAGTTTTGTTGAATATCACTGAGTCTCCGATATGGGATCCGTATACGGCTTGCATTACTTGACAACGGAGGCGGAATGGTAGTTTGTAGACTAGGGCTGGCATCTGTAATATTTATAATTGACAGAATAATTTAAAATCTCTGGTCGAGTAGTCACAAGCGCTACCGCTGATTAAAATGTTATTGGGTTCTTATATCACAAATGTCTCAGTAGCAGCAATGGAGTATGGATTTGCACCCGTTTGATTGCTATAGATCCCCCCCCCCCCCCTATTACATATACGGTACTTAAATATAACTGAGGTTCTCCGATGCCTAACCCTTTGCAGACTATAGGCGTGATGTTTTTTTTTAGCCGATGGCTTTCATACGACTTTCGGTATCTCGGTTCACTCGTGCAAAGCGATGGCGAAATATATCGTAGTGTAAAACACAGAATTAGCACTCGATGGATGAAATTGCGGTCGGTCACGGGAGCAATATGCGACTCCCGCATCCCCCTTAACAAGGGGAAGATTTGTAAAATCATGGTTAGACCTACTGTCGCCTGTCGTATATGGATTAGAATGTTGGGCCACAAAAGAGATAAATGAAAGGCAATTGCATGTGGCTGAGATCGAGAATGAAGGGGAACGTGTGGCCCCGTCGGGGCTGTGGTTTGTCGAAAGGTTAACGCGGCTCCGACACAAGGGCGAAGAAGGAACATAGAAAGAAGAAGAAAGAAAGAAAAAATATTTATTGTCGCAGAAATATTACTTATAAATAAAAAAAAACAGTAAACACACAACTTACAACTATTATTAACAAAAAAAATAGGTACAAAAAAGAAAAAACAAGTTTGCGTTTACATAACCTTAAAAAAATGGAACACAACTGCGACAAATAGGTTACCACTCAGCATGGTGCTGTGCTATGGGGACCCACAGCACAGCGCTGGTTTTCAGTGGTAACCCTTGAAAACAAAAACGTACGAACGTCAAAACGGATAATGGAACATGGGTTTGGTTTTTAGTCAGTAGAAGTCTGACACTCCCCTTCGCTCTGCCCAAGAGCGGGGGGGGGGGGGGGTTATTCGATGATTTTCCACCCACCAAAAAAAAAGGGGAACGTGTGGTGTGACGCGAATGGATAAAATAAAGAATGATTACATAAGAGAAAGTCTGAAAGTGGCGCCGGTAAATGAAAAGTTGTGTAGAAAATTTTGAGTATGAATGTAGATGGCTATTAGTAGAGGAAGACCAAAGAAACGATGGTTGGACTGCGTGAAGGATGATATGGTTAGAAAGGAGGTGACTGCTGATATGACGAGAAATAGAGAAGTATGGAAGAAGACACGTTGCGCCAACCCCAAATAAATTGGAACAAGGGCGGGGGAATGATGAGCGAGAGGAGAAATTCTATTGTTTACCGTTCATTTGCTATTTATTTAAGCTGATTGTAATAAAATATTTTGTAGGTAATTCCATGCAGGTATTTAACAAAACACAGCAGCTGAAAACAGCACAATATTTAAGGTTTCCGAAGGGTGACAGACTGGACCCTGTTACTAAAGTCTCCGTTGTCCGGCTCTGTCTGTCTGACACCGTCACACCGAGCCGTATCTCATGATCCGTAATTGGTATTTTCACAGAATATGTATTGCTGTTGCCGCTAGGTATAACAACAAATAATAAAAAAATAAAAGGCGACTCCCCTACGGCACGGAACCCTGTACGCGCGTTTTTTAAATATCTGGTTTTTAACTGAATTGAAATGCCACATCATAAATTCGCATATATGCCAATTTGGCAACGAGACACGTAGGCGTAGCAAACGTTGAACAAATGAGGATCATGCCAAAACATTAATTTTTGTTATTGGCTGTGTTGGCCCTTCCTCTAAACTTCTAACGCCTACTTGAAATTTTAAGTTATTTATTATTTAACTATTTATTTCACATACATTTGTTATAACAGGTAAGACCCAAGCTAACAAAAGTAGTCATAAATTACTAATAGCCCAATCCCAAGTGACGGGAAGTTAAACATTATCTTCTTCAGATGGATGAAGTGTGTGAGGAATGATATGAAGGAAAAGAGAATAAATGATAGCGTGACGACTGACAGGGCAGAATGGAAGAAAAAAACGTTTTTGACCGATCCCTAATAACATGGGATAAGGGCAGGAAGATCAGTGGCATAACGTGCCTTAGACGGGCCCCGTATGAAAATTTGTTGGGGGGCCCAAATTAAGGGTAGGTAGGTAAAAATTTTTCGTGTTTTGACTGTTTTGCTAATTTTTTAAGTGAGAGTTCTTTAGGCACGTTTGGCCCATTTTTATGATATGATTTTTTCTCGAGCAGAGTACGGCCTGACAGTTTAAGGGAGATTGTGTACAAATTGAATTCTAATTAATAAAGATTGTGAAATTCGGAATACATTGTACAATGTATTCCGAATTTTTGTCCCTGTAGTCCGGGGGCCCCGTATCATTGATACGGCTGATATGGCGGTAGCTACGCCCATGATGAAGATGATGATGATGATGACAGTAGGACTGTAAATACCTGTCTTCCTTGTTGCCTATTCCAAAGCTCACGCACATAGTCCCACATCTTGCCCATCTGATGGACACTAAGATCCATATCTCTGAGTCCATCTCTCAATTCGTTGATGTCGTAATCGTAACGTATACGTGATGACGAATGAGCCGTTATCATTGCCGACATTTCTGATATTAGAAGACCTGGAAAAAAAATGCTGAGGTGAATGCGACAAGGTAACCCAAGGTAAGCCAAGGTAGTGAGGCATTCAAGAGACTTATATGAACTGAGACGGTTTTATTGGTGATTTTAATCATTATTCACATTTGTTACGGTTTCGAATCCTATTTTATTTAACATACAACCTGGGGCCCACTATGACGTCTTAAAACAGTCCTAACTTATTCTTAATCCAGTGTGGAGGAGAGATAATAATAATAATATTCCACAACTATCACACAACGCCATCTAGTCCCAAGCTAAGCAGAGCTTGTGTTAAGGGTACTAGACAACTGATAAACATACTTATATATTTCTAAATACATACATATTATAGATAAATTACACCCAGACACAGAACAAATGATCGTGCTCATCACACAAACATTTGTCCAGGGTGGGAATCGAACCCACGACCTCCGGCATAGCAGTTAGGGTCACTAACCACTAGACCAACAGGCCAGTCAGATGGCGCTAGACACCCTGTATAGTTCTGTCACGTTTCCACACTGGAATTGGAACATTAAGTTACGACTGTTTTAAGACGTCATAGTAGGGGGCCTGACACTGATCGGCAAATTGCAAAAAACGTAGAAAATTCGAATTTCACGGGCTACCTTGTCGCATTCAATTCACCCTTATATTCTTTCTTTATAGTGTGGTAAATGCACAACATGGTGTCATAGGTTTTTATGCCACCTATGAGTCTGACTTGGGTTTTTTTTTCTTCTTTTTTAAAAAAAAAAAAACGTATCCCCGCACTAGGAATTTCTCCTGTATCGTGGGTGCGTTCACAAACATTTAAACTCACATACACAAATACCCAGACCCGGAACAACTATTTGTAGGTCTTAAAAGCGGGGATCGAACCCGCGACACGCAGTGCGGCAGTCCATTGCTTGAGCCACTGCGCTAACCGTGCCGTCAACATGCCGTTGATATATATCTCTCAGGCATGCTGGTTTCCTCACTATATTTTCCTAAACTAGTCTTACATTATGATAGATAGTACCTATCGATACGGTATACAATTTTCTAATTTGGTCGTTATAAATATTTATATGGGGCACGAATCTGCGCACATAAGCTTAGCTTTTCCTTGGGCTTCGGTCCAGTGGTCGATCCTACTAAAATCAATGTCGGGATGACCCCAAATTCTCGCATTTGTAATATTACTAGCTGATGCCCGTGGCTTCACCCGCGTGGATGTCGGTCAAATTATATACTAAAACCTTCCTCGACAACCACTCTATCCATTGGTGAAAACAGCATGAAAATAGGTGCTGTATTTTTTGAGGTTAACGCGAACAGAGAGATAGTCAGACAGATAGACGCGATTAATACATAGGTAGTAGGATTGTCCGGAACATTTCCTAGAAAACTTTAAATTATCTTGATCACACACCTGTACAAAACTTGATAATGATAATAATAATGACAGTCTCGATAACTTCGAAACTGTTTTGTGAAGACACGTCGCCCGTGCCCGTTATTGTTATTAAGTTGATCATATACCACAGCGCTGCCACGTATAGTGCGAAGAAGTTACCCTGCGAAATACGAAAAAACAATAATAATAATAATAATATTCCACAACTATCACACAACGCCATCTAGTCCCAAGCTAAGCAGAGCTTGTGTTATGGGTACTAGACAACCGATAAACATACTTATATATTTCTAAATACATACATATCACAACAATCATTACTTTTTGTTTTATTTGAATGAACTGATGAAGATAAGCGCCAGGTGCTACTTAAGCAAATACTTAGTAGTGGTAGTCTTCGCTTTTAATTTACTTTAGTTCTGTTATTATAAGTTTTCCTATAAATTCATTATAATCTTCGTGTCCAAACTCCAAATTAAACTGGAAGCGCTGAGATAGTCCGCGAAACTCAAGTTTTCTTACGTGTTTTGCAATTTGCAGGTTTTGTAATGCGAATGTATTAATTACAGAGATAGATTCATTAAAATCTTGAGTTGATTTAATTCCATTGAGTGGCTATTTGATGAAAAAGGCATTCAAGGATGTTAAATGAACTGAGAGGTTTGTATTGGTGATTTTAATCATTATTACTCAATAAAGTTACATTTGTTACGTTACGGTCGCAAATCCGACAAAAAAACGCGGGTAACCCTAGCGCTTTCTCCTTAATTGGGGTTGGCGAAACACGTTTGTCCCTTCTCTACTTGGTTCTCAGTCTCTTGCCTTTATCCTTGTTTATTTATGTTCAGCGCAACATGTCTCCTTCCAAACTTCTCTATCAGGGCGCCTTCAAATTAGGGCGCGGCTGCAGTACATTTTTATAAGAACAGCCGTAACAACCCGTTGATAATTGTTTATAGTCGCGCGACTGCCGCGCTGCTAACGCCCTAATTTGAAGCCGCCCTTACTCGTCAACTCAACAGTTACCACCTTTCTTGCCATATCATCCTTCACAAAGTCCATCCATCGTTTCTTTGGTCTTCGTAGCCATCTACATTCATCCTCACCATATTTTCCTCATTCCTCCGCATCACATATCCACAACTAGATTGACTAGTTTTTTTTCCTTCTACGAAGTTTCGCTCATCAATATATCTGGTCAATTCTGAACATAATGGTTTACCTCTGTGCACCGGTTACACTCAAACTACTCACTCACTTTTTCGTCTTATCGTGTGGGCAGTAAGGTCTAACGAACCCGCACACCCTAGTGTCAGAGTTTCTAAACCGCCTCAAGGGCCTCTACCAAACCTTGTCGTGCGCCATCGGCCATTTGGCGGCCGAGACCACTGGCCTTAACGTGCGTTCCGAAGCACGGATTCATCTTTCTATCAGACAATCTGTTGATTCAAGCCTGCAATCTCCTAGCCAAACTAAAAACAACTTTACAATGTATGCTTCCCGTGGGAATCGAACCCACGACCACCGCGGTCACAAGGGAAACGCCTAAACCACTCGACCACGGAAGCTCAGTCATCAAGAAACATTGTGAAGCATTCTGTGTAAATGCAGAAAATAAATGATAACCTCCGCATATTTAGATCGTAAATTAAGTGCTTCCTTTGACATCCAGTTAGCCGATGCACAGTGCACAGGGGTTAGGCACGACATCTTGAAGAAAAGGCAAGCGTTTATGTGCGATAGTATCGACGCCCATATGGCTATAGTCCTGAAAATTTTCAAAACTGTAAGTTAATTAAAGGATATTCATAGGTAGGTACTATGGCGGTCTTATGCGCCTGATCACCACTAAGCTCATTTTTGCTTGCACTCAAGAAATAGAATCGCTCGCTAGCCCGTGGCAGCGCCTCGGCACGATTTAGGCGATTTTTTTTTTAAATGATCAGGCGGAACTGTCTTCGATCGTACTCGTACCAAACTGCTACTACCATTTGCTAGATCGAATTTGAGCAGTCTCACTTTGAGCTTCAGTATAAACGTAAATTCAGTCTGACGTAGATACTCTGGCTTACGATATTTAACGAGTGACAGAATGAGCTATACCTACGTTTGCTAAAAATCCTCCCTAAACTTTCTCTGGACTAACCTCGCCAACTTTTGATTGGTAGAAATAGCCGTATTTTAAATATTGATCAATACTTACGTCAGTTTCAACAATAAATTCGCTGAACCAATAGACGATTTCCTATGTGTTCGATACGTAAACAAATATGAAATTCTTATTAGTTGAGGCGAACGCGCATAGCAGAACAAAGCCATTTTCATAGGCATTTTCAAAGACAACGCGAACACGAAGTAGCAAACCAATAAGTTTGCTAGAAAATCCCTTCTGCGTAGATATACTTTTGAAAAGTACCTGAAAGGTGAAAATTGTTGACAATTTTTTCTGGGATCCTGGGCACATTATTACAGCAGTCTATTAAAACAGTAGTCTTCGATATAATGAAACGACGGCTCAAAAGGACTCACATTTTCCTGACTTTCTTTGGATCCAGAACATAATCTCCATATCTATTCATATAACCGCTATGGACGTCCAGAAAAAGCTTAAATAGAAACAGGATGTCGAATATGACGCAAATGTGAAAGAAAAATGGCACTGAGAGAAACGCCATTTGGTAGACGAGCATCATGAAATCGCAGTAGGATATGATCATAATGAGAAAATCTGAAAATAGACCAAAGAATTTACCATTAAAATATCAATACATTCAGAATACTCGTCGAGTAACCTTGAAAGTTTTATAGAAATAAAGCGATGCACTTACCCATAAATGTAACTAATGGACTATCCGGAATGATACTGCTACGGAACCACCTAAGAAACGAAAATATATCAATCCTCAAACTAAGAATAAGCATAATTACTAAAATACTTTATTTAGAATTTTTGATAATTACTTGTGTGGTTTAAAAATCAGAAATGCAGCTGGAGTATAATCTGCGTTCCCTGAAGTGATGGACTTGGATCCATGGGATTCTGCGATGCTTTTGTCTGGGCTCTGAAAAGTATGAACAAAATGAACGTCTTTATTTTTCTTTATGTCGCTGCTGGCACGTCATATTGTATTTGTTTAGAACTTCGCTACTGCCAGAAAATCAAGTTCATGGAATCTTTAGAATATCTCGCCTCAATTTTTATAAGAGTCAATCCCTTTTGTTTTTTGGTCGTTAGGAAATTATCAAATGACTCCTGCCGCTCTGGGCAGAGCGTCAGACTTCTACTGACTAAAACCACCCATGCTCTTTCTTAGCCCTTTGTGCCGATGCCGCGGTATCTCTTTCGCAAAGTCCCTAGAAACCAACCTGAGTTATTTCTCGACGGAATAAAAACTTTTGACACCAGATTAAGCACTAACTACTTACACGATAAATAAAAAAGGTAGATCTGTACATATTTTTATATTTTCATGTACCGTTCCATAACAACGCTTTTCTAAACTCTTTCGAGTTGTTCTGCTCTTCTATCAATCCGCTATCGCCTATCACCTGGGCACCAAACTATAATAAAATAATACCTTTACCTCTAAATAAACGTTTCCATCTATCTCTTCATCTTCCTCCTCGTCTCCCGTTTCGTATGACAGTGGAAAGTTCGTTACCTGTTGAATAAACGCACCCGCGATTATTAATTTGGGACAAGCACTAACAGCGGTACTCATAAATATTTAATGATTACTTAAGCCGTCACTTAGTAAAGATTTGACATACAAAACCTTCAATAAACTGTTAAAATCTTTACTAAGTTATGGCTTAAGTAATCATTAAACCTCTCTGAGTGCGGCAGTAAGACCCGCTTTCATCAAATAACATACCGAAGTTATGGTATAGATAACATCAATGTTTCTGCCGATCCTTATAAAATAACAGAGACAGAATTATGCCGTGGGTAATATTAGGTCTTTACCTATGAAATTGCCGTTCTGCAGTAGGTACCTACTGGCCATTTCAAATCAAAATAATTTTTGTTAAAGAAGCTGATGATACACAATCTACGGCTGAATTAGCAGCAGCTTTCGACGTTAGCGTCAAAACAATATTGGTCCATTTGCGTCAAATTGGCAAGGTAAAAAAGCTTGACAAATGGGTGCCCCACGAACTCAATGATCGCCAGCGCGAAGTACGCGTCGAGACGTGCCTTGCACTGCTCAACAGACACACAAATGAAGGAATTTTGAACCGCATTGTTACCTGCGATGAAAAATGGATCCTGTACGATAACCGTAAGCGCTCAGCAAGTTGGTTGGATCCTGGTTCAGCACCTAAACAATGCCCTAAACGAAAACTTACCCCTAGAAAAGTGATGGTCACTGTTTGGTGGTCTGGCGCCGGTGTGATTCATCACAGCTTCTTACCAAACGGGGTGAGCATTACTGCAGATGTGTACTGTGAAGAACTGAACACAATGATGGAGAAGCTGGCACATCTCCAACCAGCATTGGTCAATCGCTCGTCTCCGCTGCTCCTGCACGACAACGCGCGACCTCATACTGCACACCAGACGGTCTCCAAGTTGCAAGAACTGGGGTTGGAAGCTCTCCGTCATCCGCCCTACTCACCAGACCTTGCGCCTACAGACTACTACTTTTTCCAAAATTTGGATAACTTCTTGGCGGGAAAAAAAATCAATACCCGAGAGGCAGTACAAAATGCCTTTGAAGAATTTGTTGCCTCCCGACCAGCTGATTTCTTTAAGAAGGGCATCAATAAACTGCCACTGCGTTGGCAAAGATGCATTGATTGCATGGGTGATTACTTCGATTACCTAATACAAATAAAAAATACGTGAAAAAAATTCGTTTAAATTTTTTCAAACAAAACGGCAATTTCATCAGCCACAGTTTGGTTTTGTAACATAAGTGGCTAAATGTTGGTACATAGTTGTAACTTAGTTTGATGTACATAATGCTTGGTTGACGACTTGTTCGTTTATACCCTGTATATATATGCACTAGCGGACGTCCCGCGGTTTCACCCGCGTAGATCCCGTTCCCGTGGGAATACAGGGATAAAAAGTAGCCTATGACACTCAGCAATAGTGTGACTTTATATTGGTGAAAGAATTTTTAAAATCGGTTCAGTAGATCCCGAGATTACCCCTTACAATTTAACAAATACACAAACACACAAACTTTACATCTTTATAATATTAGTATATAAGATATATTATGGGCCAAAGCTGTTTGAGGATATTAAATTGTTATGTTATGATGTTCTTTTTGGATCCACTGGCTTCTATAAATGCAAGTACAAACATTTTCTTCTGTGCTGTTCGTTTCGGAAACTATTGTAGGTAGGACGTAGTCTTTCGCTGCAGATTCAACTGAATGCTTTACTTTTCCTAGAACAGCAGGATAGCTCTGCAATCAAATATATTATAATTTCAATAATTATTTCTATTATTTTCCGCCCTTACAAGCGATGTTGTGTTGCAAAGTTTGACTTGCTGACGAGTTGACGACTCGGACACACACAATATTTCATAAAAAAAAGTTACCAAAAGCTGCCGCCGCGCGCCCCGCCTTTAAGCCACCCTAAATAAATATGTCAATTCGAACACTATCTGAGTCATCAGTCAAGTCAAAAGTTTTATTTAAATTATCAAATACCTTTAAAAGTGTGTAGAAATCCCTCCCTTGAATGGATAGTAAGTCAATGTTTCGACTAGCAATAACATTTGACATCGTTAAAAATTTTGAGGCTCCTCTTATATTTCCAAAAATACCTCCTGGTCCCATACAAGCCTCCACTTCGTTAATATTTGACGTTATATCTACCTGTTTTGAAAATACAACAATTTTTAGGGTTCCGTAGTCAACAAGGAACTCTTTTGGCCATGTCCGTCCGTCCGCACTATAGCTCACAGGCTCTTACCTACTAGAAAGCTGTAATTTGGCATGAACATACAGATAAACAAAGGAGATATCGGTGAAAATACATTTAAAAAAAAATCTAGGTACACGAATATTATAGAGAACCTTTTTTTTTTTTTTTTTTTGGTGGGTGGAAAATCATCGAATGACCCCCCCCCGCTCTTGGGCAGAGCGAAGGGGAGTGTCAGACTTCTACTGACTAAAAACCGAACCCATGTTCCTTCTTTGCCCTTGCGCCGAGGCCACGTAATCTAGTACTAAATACCGCGGCCCCGACGGGATTATAGAGAACCTTCAAATATATTTGCCCTGACAAGTTATTCGGAACTTACAGGTACAATACTAGTTAAATGGGCCACTATTCTTCTAGTAACCATTTATGATAATTTATCTGCAGCCGATAGCTCACCTTTCCTCTATAAATTATATACATAGTATCAATAACTTCGTTCGCTCTCATAACCATATACCCCTTCTGGAAGTATTGTTCTTTGAGTTTCTTGGCAAAAGCCCTAAAGAATGAATATTCGACGTCTTCAAATAATGGAATTTCTCTCAACGTTTTTTCATACATGTATAAAACTGCGTCTTCGTTTAAGTTTGCATGTAGCTTGCCGAGTATGGATTGATGCTGCAAAGCAAAAATGCGATCAATGAAATTTTATAACTTGTTGGCCCGCAAGCAAACTGTGGGTCTCTAGTTTGTTGTTGTTATGTGGGATCTTAATTCTCAATTAAACGTGCTTCGAGTAGTTAGAAGTATTCGTTTCACCGTAAACATATCTCAAACACAATTTTATTTATTCTCTGTCTGTCATCATCAAACTATAAAAATAATTACTATTTCTACTTAAACTAAATAGCTTGCCTATATTGTCCCACTTCTGAGCAAAGGCTTCCCTCCATAACTTCCAACGGTCACGATTCTGTACAACGTCTCTCCAATTCTCTAGGAAGACATCCAGTTCGTCCCGCTATCTCCTTCATGGTCTGCCGCGACCCCGTGTCACTGTTTCTGGGCACCAATCCTGAGCTTTACGGACCCACAGCTCGTTTGGAATGCAACAGACATGTCCTGCCCAGTTCCATTTAAGTATGCCAGCCTTTTGAGCCACGTCAGCAATTTGCGTTTTGGAGCGTAGTGTAGTGTTTGAACCCGATCGGACAGAAACAGTAACATGCTTTAAATAAGTTGAAAACTAAATGCATTTAGTGATTTACATCGAACATCAAACCCTTCAATGAATCCACAACAGGCCTACTCGGACTGCATGTTATAAAAGAGACGTACCGACCAACCACCTGTTCTCTTCCACTGATACTGCCAATACTCAATGACCGTCTTCTTCAATGAGAATGGTACCATCTCTCTATTCAAAAACATTTCTAAATGTTTAAGATTTTCTTGAAACTTAGTCACAACTTGATCTGCCATGGCTTTTAGTGATGCTATTCTTGCGTACACATATCTAAACCAAAGAAAATTAAGGTCAATACACTTCCGATTATCGTCATCATTATTAGCACTCAAATCGAAATTATTTCAGTCTGTCTCTGGAACTACTTAGTATGCGAGCAGCAATTAATTTGTGCTAACACTGAAAAATAAAAATAGCTCTTTATAGACAGCAATGAACTCACCCGAAAAATAGAACACCATGTATATTGACGCACATACACATAACCATGTGGAGTGCATTCTGTGGAGTGATATCGCCAAAGCCTGCTCCTCCGAAGCTCGTTGCCGTCCAATAATACGCTAGGAGGAATACTTGTGTCGGTGACATATGACTGCTACCTTGTATTATTTTTACTCCGTCTATCCAAGACCCTGTATCAAATGGTACTGACAAGATGGCGACTACTTTTATCTTTATAATTATGGGGCAAAATTATTTTTCTTTTGTTTATTAACTATACAAATCAATATGCCGCCGCTGGAAAATATTTACCTATGTTGTTGACAATAGTACGAGTAAATACTAATTATCAAATAATATGGCACGTCCATTAATTACATAAGGTCCAAAGGTAAAGATTTTGGCAATTTTTGACTCGACCTGTTTTTTGCTCGACCCCCTTTAACCCTTCTAATCTAACGTGAGATTGCCCAAAAAGCGATTAAAAAACTAACAAGAAACTGTAAAGGGCATCAAAATGCTCCTCTTCATCGCTGTCTGCTGGTAATGTGCCCAAGAGACTGGCAGCATTGCCACGTGATATGGCAACACTTAACCTCTGGCCAAGGTAAAAGGTAGCCACGTCATGGGAAGCGTCATTCAGGTGTTTAGAAATTTCCTTAAATATGCTATGAGCACTCGGGCGGGCCCCACCACGGCCCCAGAAAATATTTAACAAACTTATTTAAATATTTACGCCGCTTGAGGAAACTACTCTGCAGCCGCAGCGGCAGCGCCAGCACAGCACGATTAAGATTGGAAGATGTGATGACTAGAACTTTAAATTATATGCAAACTTGCCTTCCTGACAAACCATATTTCCATCAGGATGAAAATTTGTCTTCAAATAAGGTATTTTTTGCGGTAGTTTTGATAATTTCAATTTAAAATCTTCCGCATCTTCTGCCTGAACGTATCTGCACGATAACGTGATCAACAACGAAGTATAGAGGTTCAGGAAGAACAACGTTAAAATAAGAAAGTGGACTACACTCATGAAGTACGCCTGGAAAGAAATGGTTAGATGACCCAAGATAAAGACACAAGAGGATATCTTAATAAATAAACATTGAGTGACAAACATGCATGAGCATTTTCCACCCTTTTTTGAAGCTGAAGCATCATTAAGCCAAAAGATTTCACTGCTCGGCATGGAAACATAGTCATGATATGAAATAGTCTTGGTAGAAATGGCAGGCTTGGGCCTATAACCCTATGGGCCATAAGCCTGCCATTTCTCGACCGCCACCAAGTAATTAGTTTACCTTAATAACTCAGGGATTAAAAGTAAACTTTATATTACCCTTCTCAATGCACCGAAAGATTCGGCCCAAGACGCAGCATACAGTTTAACAATTTGTAAAACGTTAATCATTCTCAACGCGCAATGAAACATGTGGTCGTTAAACATGTGGTCTTCTTTGGAATGGTCCTCGTTGTGTTTGGGGACAAACAGCTTCCAGAAAGCGTACCACGGGAAGCATGTTAGGAAATCTACAACAAATTGCCCCTGAAAATATGTATGAAGCATGATCATGGAATCGGCCGGTAATGTTCTGGTTGCTGGTGCTGGGACTGTATACCTCCTCTCTGTTATATTATAACATAACATAACATCACTACTACGTAATTCCCGAAGGATTAGGCAGAAGTGTACTTAATAGTAACTAAACCCGCATTTTGCCAGTTATGTTTAAGTCCCATGTAATAAGGGGCGAGCCTATAAGTCATCAACCGGGCACAAATTCAAACTCCCTGGCAACTCAGTACCTACTCAAAATGTTCTTATGGAAAACCCAATAAGACTTGTCTCGAGCTGGGAATCGAACCGCCCAGAGTGGAAGGGGTCATTTAATGTTTTCCCATCCGCAAAAAGCATTAACAAAACGTTCGTATGGGTAACAAGACATTTGGGATTCTTAATTTAATAATACTAGCTTTTGACAGCGGCTTCGCCCGCGTGAAAATGTCGATTTTCCATACAAACTTTCATCCCCTATTTAACTCCCTTAGGGGTTGAATTTCAAAAAATCCTTCCTTATTCCTTGTCTAAATTATGAAGGGAACCTCTGTGCAAAATTTCAGCTCTCTAGGTTCAAGGGTTTGGGCAGGGCGTTGATGAGTCAGTCAGTCAGTCAGTCAGGACTTCTCTCTTTATTTATTAGAAGATTTAACTATTTATTGTTTCCCTCTTTTTTCTTCTCATACTTGGTCAACGTGAAAGTTGCTACCAATTACACAGAACGCCCTCTATTGCGTACAAAGTGAACTACAATTTCATAAAAACCGTAGATTTCGTTTCCCCCTAAACTTTTAAAAGGGCTCACCTGAAGATAATGCTTCGCTGTCATATAAGGATGATATATCAACTGATTTTTGGAGCCATAATACGCCACATGTAGCATCAAATACATATCAATGTAGCAGATGGTTTCCAAAATCACAAGTGTCACATTGAATGTTCCAAACTGTGGCGCCATGGACACAATCACCTTGAAGTTGCAAGAAAAAGGAAGTTGTTTAAGAACACAAGTATGCGTTAAGTTTGACTATGTCGAAATAGACACCCACCACGGTTTGTTAGTATACGGATCTTCAAATTGTGTGGGTGCCTAATTTGTTTAATTGGCGGAAGTGACAGGTACTATTGCATTATCCAATATAATATTTTAAAAGACCTTTACTAGATTAAGTCAGAGTTCAATATTTCTATCTCACTGAAGACGCAATAATGATTCAGTGCAAACTGCACAGGTAGGTACTTTAGAATGAAACAAGCTTCCCTATTTGATCAACTCCTTTTTCAGTACTAATAAATAATATAACAAAAGATTTGATAAACTCGTCTAGACGTTCCAAATCTAGAAGAATACTCTATCTCACAGGTGTCATAAACAATATAAAAATAGAAGCTCACGGGTATGAGTAGACACAATATAAATCCAGCGAATATTCGCATTATAGCCCACGTTTTCAAGAATATACCGTCTGGTCGTATTGCAATAGGCATCAACAAATATGGAGCAACTTTTTTCAGTACTCCGAATTGTTTGAAAGATTTCCTATATTTTTTCTTACTCTTTGCGTATTCCGCTTGGAGGTCTATGAAGGAGTCTGGAATGAGAAGACACTGAGTTTAGAAGTGCTTATTAGACTAGGCTAGCCCTACTTCAACCACTCTTTTCTTGTGCCAATTCCACTAATCTCATCCATGTTCTGCAACATCAAGTCTCACACATGTTCTATGGATACTTACTGTTAAAAAACTCTTGTAGAAGACTTGTGATCTTGACTTTCTGTTTCTTCTCAGTCATTCGATTGTAATGCTGTAAATAAGAGTCAGGTTTCTGCGATTTTGCTTGCTCAATTATTGTGTTTAGTTCTTCTGGTTTCATTAGACCTTCGTGCTCCTTCATGTCTGGGAATAGACTGAGTGCTGACGTGTATGCGTAGTGGTTTATACTTACTAGCTGTAAAAGTTGTAAGTCCACTTTGAAATTACTGGCGGAGACCAAAAGGAGGGTTAATCAATATAGGTATTGACCCCCCCCCCCCCCGCTCTTGGGCAGAGCAAAGTGGAGTGTCAGACTTCTACTGACTAAGTTCTGTTCTATGTTTTTTCCTACTCCTCCGCTATTCTTTTCTGATTAATTTCGTTGCGGGATCCAAGACAGTTAAATCATTTCTCTGGGACTTCGTCGAGCTTCATTGTCTCGGCGCTTTTCTTGTGGTCGCCACTGTTGATTCTGGCTAACAGGAGTTACAGTGGTTTGGGAATAGTGTGGCGGGCTTGTCCCAATTGACTAAAAACCGAACCCATGTTCCTTCTTTGCCCTTGCGCCGAGGCCACGTCATCTCGTTCTATAATCCGCGGCCCCGACGGGATCTTTCTTTATCCTTGAGTCTGCTTAAGTGCTTAGTACAATTTTAAAGAAAAACAGATAGATATCCAATACCCTCCTAACTTTAACACAGACTCCGACTAAAAAATATTCAGTGTCTCTTGTATTCATTAGTCCAACGAGATCTATGCAAGCTGGCATATATCTTTTGACTTGATAACGGTCACCTTTGTCACAACAAAGATCCAATTATACAAAATAACCTTAAATATGGTCGAATGGCAGAAAACGAGCGTAGGACGACTACCCACTTTATAAAACCCACCTATAAACAGCGGAGGGGACAGTCCTACTTACCTTACAATGAGTCAAAGTAACAACGGTAGTTAAGGTGGGGATTCCGTACAAAAGGACCAGTAACCCCACATGATATCCCGGGCCTATGACTTGTTCCGTCTTGGTCTCCCTCATTTCATTGGACGTCATTAAGCAGTAACCGCTCTCTATTATGTACAGCTCCCTTGTCACGGTGCCCCCGTAGAATACTATTTCTCCAGGTGGTAAAATTATGTCCCTTGCCGCTGTGAAATCAATTCGTAATTATTCAAATCAACTTCTATACATTTACAGGGCGTTTTTGCCCTAACTCGCAAAACTTCTCCCGTCACGTTTTCAGTTTTCGTCGCCAATCCGTGGTATTGATTTTCTAGTGACCGTAGGTCTCTCACATATTATTATGTTCCAAAAGTGTCCGATAAGAAACAATTGGGCCTTGAATTCTAAACTGATTAACTCGTGTGTTGGCCAGTTCTTTCCGAGCCGTTTGTAGTTAAAATGATTGCTGTCAATTAAAGATTGGTACCTAGGTACCTACTACCTATTTGGGATTGAAAGTCTGCTTAATCGAATTAGTTTCAAATGGCGTATCTCAAGGCGACAATATATTGTACTCATAGTGTTCTTTTTGTGAGAATTGTTCTAACCTTCTGTTAGTGTATGAATATAAGCCTTATTTTTCACTTGAAAGAACTTGATAGATGTGAGTGCTTTGAATCTGGCTTGATGCAAAACTTTCTTTCTAAGCTCCGAGGGAACTACGGTCTTTTCTAACCAATTTTCATCTGTTAACTCTACGCCCTGAAATCGGATTATGGAATTAATTAGTTTGCAAGTAGAAGTACATTTTTAATTGATTGGGCATTTATATTAGATTTATTTACCGAATTATATAGCCACTGTAGTTCATAGAAAGCCATAATCCGAGATTTGATCGCTGGATGCATATTGTTTTCTTCCATGAATTTGTCTATCGTCATGATCACTTCTAGAAAGGCTGTTTTTGTTCTGAAACCAAATATTCAATTAGTTTTAATTAGGATCCATCCATATTTCAATTTCTGACCGAATTGACAAGAAGTACAGCCATTCATTACTGTTAACAAATTGTTTCTAAACATTTTTTTGTAACGTGTTCTGCATGCAAGACTACTTTGTTTCAATTAGGTATATGAGGGTAGTTAGTTAGTTACCTTGACCAATGAGTGACAACAGCAGAGAATTCGGACACACAATATCCGGAGAACAGAACACCATAGAGGCTTAGAAAACCTAAAACAATCATATCGTAGATGTCTCCGGGTGTGTAGTCCCCATAGCCGACAGAAAGAAGGACGGTCGAGGCAAAGTATACAGACGTTACTATTGGGTATTTAGTTCTGTGGAGAAAGTGTTATACTTTGATATGTAACCTAAAGATATAGTTCCAAAGGCTATCACAATTAAACGCTTCCGAAAATGGTATTATGGAGAAGGTAACTGTGAAATGAATGTAGCTAGCATAGCAGGATTCAGTCATCATCATCTTTGTTTGAAAATCCGTTAGTGTCATTTGAAATTTCAAAAAGGTTGTAGTCGCCTTCGGTGTTTTCCAAGGCATCCGGGAAGTCTAAATATGAAGGGATTCGATGAGTTCATGACTGAACTGAGCCGGCTGTCGTTCCCACATAGGTATTTGATAACAAATAAGTTATTCTCGCTGAATATTTGGCATTATCAATGCAGTCCATCCATATATGGGAACTTAGTTCATGCACGAGTGCGTAATGCAACATAGATTTTAACGGTACCTATACCCGTAACTCACTCTGAATAAATTCATATACGCGGTAACGAAGGTCACCAGAATTTATAACGACTGCTGTCTTTAAAATGAGTCATAAAATAAATCATTCAGCGGAAAAGTTTAATAGATTATGTTTGATGAATCATGAATCCCTGATCCGAAATAATCTATTACGTTGTTAATGTACTTATTTCATGCAGTAATGTGCATTTGTCCCCAAAAGATTTAGGCCGCTTACGCAATGTTTCTATTGAAAGAATTAGAAACATGTTATTGCTTAGTAGAAAACGTTAATGCTCGATTTTACTAGTTACTCGCATTTACAACTATAACATACATTACTTATGCCAAATTTATACGTTCTTAGGAGAAAACAAAAAATCATTACAATATGTAGAATTTACTTGGTAGATCTGTATCCGCGTTTTTGGTCTTCCCAAATCAATGCTTTACTGAACCAAGAGTTTTCCGAACATCGGTTTACGAAACAAGATTCCATGTATAGTATGATGCCGGACCAGTAGCACAGTAAACATAGGTATACGCAATACTTCACTATCTGGAATTCAAAATTGTAACCTAAGTATGAACTAAGCAGGAATGAAAACATAACAACAATTAGTGTGTGCTCAACTGCTCACCTTAACAAGAAGCGAATTGTTTAGCAATTTTCTCTCTAATTTCTCAAAAAAACTTGACAGTCTCCAAATTAAACAAAGTTTTGTTCCTTTACATAAGATATATAAGTGGTCTCTATAGTTATCGTGATATCTCACAGTTTGATGTATTGTCACAATGTATTCAATCGGTATGATAGCTGCAACGTCTAGATAGAAACCAAGAGTGTTCATCCTGTAACCCATTATGCTTTTGAAATCCTTTATGTATTTCTTTTTAGTTTTTACTGCAGTCACGGATGTCATGAAGACATTTAGTATCAGCGTAGTGGTTATAATAATCTGAGCATAGAAAGAAAATCCATCGGGAAAATTGCGCTTAAATCCTATTAAATAAGGATAGACGACGCATATGTAGAGTACTACGCAAAGCATAAACAGTTCCCAGTATTTGACGAGCGGACAATCAGCTTCTAATATGAACGGAAACTTGGGCTTGATGCAAGTGAACATTGCTGATTTCTTCTTGATGTGTTCCGATATGATGTAGAGGTCCAAGCAACTTTCATCAAGATGATCATCTGCTGTCAAAGTGTCGATATCCGATGCACCTGTGGGTGTGATGAATTTGTTTTAACTTAAATTAGGATAAGGGAAGGGGAATAATGACTCATTTTCGATGTTCGATTTTTTTTTCTAGATGTTCCAAATACCTTGAATAAATCTCAATTTATCTTTCAAACATTTGATACTGCTCTTCTTTCGATCCTTAGACGCGTATATATTTAAAGAGAATTCAGCTCCGTCTCCTTGTTTCATTTTCCTAAGCCGACTTCTGTTGATTCGCTCTTGTATCTCAGAGCGCATAGATTCAACAAGGTCTGGGTATGTGACCATCAGTCTTATGAATTTGGTTTTTTCCAAGACTTGGCATTCCACATACGTTGCCGCTTTGACTGTGCAACGAGCTGTAAGAGTAAAACTGTTAATTATTTCAAAAGGTACGAAAATCTTTCTAGTACGTATATAAGTTTTCTGGTACACAAAATATTAACCAGGTATATTGTAGGCTAAAGAAATTTCACCGAAACAAGTCCCCTTTGCAAATGAAATCATTGGACTTTCATCATCTTCGTCTGATAATAATTCTAAGACGCCACTGGTGACGCATACCTGCAACGGTAATGCATTCATGTAATATCAGATAACTAATTAATATTTTAAACAGGTAATATGCATGCAGCTTTACCATAATAGTCTTGTTCTGGTTATGGCTATATACAACGTCTCCTGGTAGATAAAACTGGTGCGTCATGTCTAAAGATAGTCTCCGAAGGAATGCTTCCGGTAACTTCCTAAATAACAGGGAGCTATATAGCGGAACGGCATTCAAGTCATAGCAGATTTCCATCTGTAAAGGATAGGGTAGCAGTCCGAGTAGCTTCGGTTTGAAAACTCCTGATTTTTGGTACCAGAGATCTTCATAGTACCTGCAAAAGCCCTTTACTGTAGGTACCTCCTAGTTTGTGTTATATAGAAATTCAACATTCTAATAATAGACCAGTTGCTTACCCTATAATACGCTTCGTAGTGTCCTCATCCATTTCAATCAACCTGAGGTGGTTTTGAATTTTCTTTAGTTGCCTCACGTATTTGGAACGTCTTGTTGTTATAGTAATGAATTGTGATGTCAAGGAACCCACAAACACAACAGTTGTTAGCAGGAAGCCGAGTAAGGTCGCCAATATTGCTACAAATCTTTCTGCAGTGGTTACTGGGTACAAATCACCGAGAGCATTTGTAGTAAAAAACATGACTGACCAATATGTGCAGACATAGTACCAGTCTAGCGTTTCTTCCGTCGGTAAGTACATTGCTGCTTGCGACCACGATGAACGGATTTGATGTACGTCAAAGCTTGTATTCGCAAACAAATACCACACGCATGCCCAGGTATGAACAGACAAGAAGAACAGTATCAAATACTGTGACAAGAATGTAGTCCACTGATTGCTGCCTGCTTGCGAAGATCTGTTGTAAAAATATTCAATAATCCTATAGACTCGTAGCATTGCCACCAAAGGTGCAATGGCATGAAAATTAAATGCCAAAATAGTATCGTTCACCAAATACAAGATTGAATACGGGATTGCTAAAATGATGTTGAGAATTACTATAAATGTATCTGGTTCTACGAGGTTAAGAGTTTTCCTCCATTGTTTAAAAGATTTTAGTCCAACAATCATAACGACGTCACAAGTAAATATTAAATTCAAACACAATAAAATAATAATGGCCCAAAATGGTTTCTTAGAAGATGCATAGAATGTGTAAATACAAGAATCCAGAATGTATGCAATGAACAGTGTTGTAAGTATGAATATTTCCCAAGCAGGGTTGGAATAAATTAGCAGAATTGTTCGTAGTTTGTCATTTGTTGAAAATTCTGATCGTCCTTCTTGTAATATTGCGTAAGTTTTTTGTTGACGTCCTTTATCTAATTCAAGGTGAACGTTTCCGAGTCCAGAGGTAAACCTGGTTGAAGGTGGAGGTGTGCCCAGATCAGATCTACTACTTTTACGCCTGTACTTGTAGATATCCAGGAGGACGTCTCTGTCGGCTAATCAAAATTTCAAGTCGTTAATTTCTTTTTAAATTTATTGTTACTAGATAGGTATAATAAATCCAACGTACTAGTAAAACTTACACATTTTCGGTCCAACTTTTACCCAGCTGGAAGATACGTTTAGGATTATTTCAGATTACCGAGTTAGCAATTCAATATTTTATAACTTGTCAAAATAACATATCTTTATCGTCTAGGTGGTTTTAAAAGTTTGTACAATCTAGTGGGCATATTTTGTCTCATAAAATTAAATGGGACGTTGATTTACGAAGAATACAGGATGTGGGGAAGAAAGTTTCGGTGTTAAGAGAATAAATATAAAACTTAACGTAGTCAGATAGTCTGCCAAGGCATTTTTGTGTCATCGTTTGGTTAAGATCAAAGATGGGAAGCTTGTAGTAAATGGTCACACGATGGTAGGGTGACGCAATGTTTTCCTCGCCGCACAAATCGTAGGCCGAAAGCCGGACATGTAGATATCCAAGACGCAAAGCTGTGCGCACGGCACTCCAACCTACATACATGAACATAAAAAATGTTGCGGACTTGACGTTATTTTAATTTCATATTGTACACCACATGCTGTTTATTTGAAAAAAAAACACAATGTAGGTAATGGCAGTGATCTGTGATACCGACGTTTTAACGATGCGCTGTCGATCAATAATTAACTTCAAAAATATTTATTGCGCGCCTTTGTATACAGTGTTGTGTTACTGTTATAAACGGCTGTTTTGATAGATTTTTATGGGGATACGATAAAACAGTCTAATGTTTGTACATTCTAATCCCCTCACGTGTAAGATTATGATCATATGCTGTGAAAACAAAGCGATTTGCCAATGAGAGTATTCAAGAGGTTGAAATTGCTGGTAACATTAGCAATCAAACTTTATCATTATCCGAGAGTAAGATACCTGTTAGTCGGTTACCATCTTCGTATATCCAAGTTCCATAGCGCCTAGATAATTAGAGTCCGAACGAGCTGCCATAGCCGGAGCGGCCGCATATTATAATCACGGTGCTTTTATGGTAGTCAAGCCCGTGTATCGGTGAAAAATGTTGTCATATAACGATTTTAAATACTTTTAGCATTTTGCAGCACATTTAATTCACTCTAAGCAACCTCCTTGTTAGTTTATTCTGTGGTAAGTATTACTTATTTAGGGAAAATGTCTTCTAAACATGAAGGTGCAACCATCTTCAGTATGACGTAAACGATGGTGCAATCAGTTGGTAAATAGTAATTAATCGCTGGTACCTCTTATAATATAGGTACCTAAGTACATGCATAATTATGGTCTTCGCACATTGATTTCATGGAAAACAATCAATTTTTAGATAGGATTACTGATCGTTGTTAGAATGATTTGATTTTAACAGATTGATTGTTTTGTTGCATTACCGCTAGGCAATAACTTTGTCATGTAATTATTACCTACCTACAAACTGTGCGGCTACGGTACATAGAGAGGTATGTTGAGGTATACCAGATGACCCTTCTATTTGAGATGTAGGTTCGTAATAAAGCTTTCAATTCAGAAATAATAGCAGAATATAGAGCGTGGAACTTGTGCTTAATCCGCTTAATTCAATAGATCCACGAGAACATCGGATAGGGGTCAATTATCCATTTATCCTTTTAACGGAATTGATAAAACGTAACTAACTTGGGTGATTTTAATTGATCGAATGTGCTGGCTTTGTTAAAAACGAATTTCGACGGTGGTATAAAGTTAATTTTTTTATCAGACCAATTGGTGTTTAAGAAGATAATTATTGGGTTTCACAAAGAATCTGTCTTGCTTTGGATATTTGCCCTGTAGAACATTTGATGATGTTTTATTTGCATCTCTATTTTTTGCCCAAAGTATTTACATGCAGCTGAATATGAGGATTTCACAAATAGCGACTACCTATCTGACCTCCTCAAGTTCAGTTACAGCCATCGATCACTAATAAAGGTGATCGATGGTTACAGCAGGATAATACGATACCCCTCGGTAAGACTGGTTCAACTGGTTGTTAGACTTTAGGGTTCTAGTCAACTACTCGTAACAACTGTCAAAGATGTACTAATGACAGCCGGGCTTTACGACGGTGTAACATGCTTTCCGAGGTAAGGTAGGTACCTACAAGAGTCGGGAGTCGGGAACTCGGGAGTTCGGGACCCATTGCTCAGACAGACCTCGGCATATGAGAAGTCGAGTACCCAAATATGTGCATTACCCTTATTATCTTAAATATCCAAAATGTAGGACAGTCCACATGTGGCACAAAATAATTTCTGGTCGAATAAGGTACTAAAATCACCTTTAAAGTCGCCATTAGTGACAAAGACTGCACAAGATAAGTAAGAAATGAGTATGGTTTGTATGGCACCGTTAAATATTTGTGTCTACCAAGAAAAATAAGAGATTGTGAATATTTAGAACGGAACACTTGCGTTCAACTTTGCTTTAAAATAATATCCATCTAGTCAATTCTCACTGTTTTCAAAACTCTATTTGTAGGTAAGTTTCAACTTTTCACAGATTCATGTGCGTACCTATTGTACCTTTATCTAGGTAATTATTATCACTTGGCTCGGTGAAGGAAAACATGTTGAAGAAACCATTGTACCTACCTACGCCTTTTTTTTTTGGTGGGTGGAAAATCCTCAAATTACCCCCCGCTCACCCCGCTGTTGGGCAGAGCGAAGGGGAGTGTCAGACTTCTACTGACTAAAAACCAACCCATGTTCCTTCTGCACCCTTGTGCCGAGGCCGCGTTATGCCTGGCGATAATCCGCAGCCCCGACGGGAAACCAAATAGGTATGCCTGAGAGATATTTCTCGATGGCAAGTAAATCCAAGTCTGAGGCCCTGGCGGCATATAAACTCTGACACCAGTTTAGTCGAAACTGGTGTCAGATTTTTTAACCTAACCTAACCACACACTAAAGAAAGAAAGAAGAAGTGGCAAATGGCTTATCATCATTCAGTACTTATCATTATGTAGTATCGATGCGCTTTTTAGGGTTCCGTAGGTACCTACCTACCTCAAAATGAAAAAACGGAACCCTTATAGGATCACTCGTGTGTCTGTCTGCCGCGGTCTGTCCGACCATTCCCACCCCCTTTATCTCCAAAACTGCTGAGCCTAAAATTATGAAAAATTTCGGAAATCAGTTCAACACTTATAGATTACTATAAGAAGAATTTCTAAAGAAATAAGCAGTACCTTTGTACTCAATTATTATTTTATGTTAATTTCCTGTGATGTCTTCTGTGTGTACATAAATTGTTAAATAAATAAATAAGAAGTCATGGTACGGGATCCTTCATGTGCAAGTACGACTTGCACTTGGCCAGTTTTTTTTACTGGTATTATCAATTTTATTTGTCTATCAAGAATGAATCGATAGGTACCTACTTTGACTTACCTACATACTTACCTAGGTACACCATGAGTGAATAACCCTTTCCTTGCAGTTGGGTAAAAACATGTTCTATTGTTTTCCACACAAGCTATTCGCTTGAACTTTTCATAGGTATATCCTACGTGCTCTGAAATACTTCCTTCTATTACAAACACCGATGTAACTACTTCCATAAACATATGGTATAAGCCCAAGCTGAAACCATAATCGAGAACCTACTCCTTTTTGGAAGTCGGTTAAAAACATATAATAAATTATTGAGCAATCACACTCCATTTATGTTTTTAACACATTGCTTAACTTTAATCTGAAAAACAATTCTCCGTTCGCCCACAGTTTTCCTTTTATGTAAAAGAGAAAAAACGTCTAACTTGATGAAATATTGTGTGTAGCAGTGTAGGTGTTTTGAGGAGGAGCTCTGCTGGCTTGCCACGTGACGTGTTCAGGTGCAGTTTGGCAAATAGAATAGTTAATAAGTTTCTCCTACGATTTGGTTAGAAAGGTCAAATTACAGTCGCTGTGATTTGCCTGCATCTATTCAGAAAGGACACGCCGTGTTACGAAGGTTTCTGTAAGGAAACTAAGTCTGGAGTAACTACTTACAAACTAGAAAAAAGATTTCACCATGCATGGGTCTCCTTATTAACTTTAGTTCAACCCAAACATTTGAGTCAGTTAGGTATTGTGCTTGGAACTTAAATCCGCCATAAAACGTAGACATCATTTAAAAAAAAAAATTGACCTGGAGTAAACGTTGTTTTTGTAATTAGATTCGCTATTAGAAAGGTGAATCGTCGCTCAACTAAATTCTTGATTTGCAATAGGTTTAATACGTCCTTGAGCCTAATTACTCGTGACAAACCAACTACCGGAGCGATGCAAACGATTGAAAACGTCAGCTGTAGTTTAGCGAACAAACAAATTATTGTTTTTAGAAAGGATACGATCTTACCACTAACATACCGACTACCTACCTACCTCGTTGGTCTAGTGGTTGTTACCTACTAGAACAGATGAGCATGAGGTCCTGAGTTCGTTCCCCGAGTCGGGCAAAGTGTGATTTGGTTTAGCCATCACATCGGCAATGCTCAAAAATAGCCCGGAATCTGGTCATGTATTAGAAGGGACGCTTTATAGTCATTGGAAGGGACGAACGAAACCCGAGGGGTGATTCGGTCGTGGTGCGACGTAGGTTCCAAATTGTTAATAGGTATGCTCCTAGTGACCGTGTTGGCCGGTGTTGGTCCGTCGCTTCAGCGGACAAGTTCCACTAGACAGCCTCCATCTTTCAGTTCTCCTAAGACTTTGCTTTTCTTTTTGATTTAGGTACTTAATTAATAATAATATTGAAGCCATCAGTCATTAAAATTAGTTAAGTAGAGTAACGTTAAGTAGACCTATTAAACGATTTTTTGGAACTAGGTGTAGGTAGGTACTAATCACTTTCAGAGTAATAATTAATAATTACCGAAAAGTGCAGAAGTTCCAATTGATATTTTGATTTGAAATGTCAGTCTATAGTCTATAGTTCTATACCTAACTACCTATCTAGTTGTTGATAAGTATACAATACCGTTTCAGCGAAAGATTGGTGTGGTGGCCCTTAAACGGTGAGCTAAAAGACGCATTCTGTCACGGCTTGTGCCCTTATTTTGGTCATCTTTCTTGGGAATTTATCGGGCTTACGTCGGCTAATTTAAATTATTTTGTGGAATTATTAGCGACGATAAGCGTTTTACATACCTACCTACCTAAGTATGGTAGGTACTTAAGTAACAAAATGGTAAAATAATTATAATTATAATACACCACTGCTATATTTTTATTTTACCGAATAAGTAGGTACTAATAGTTAAAATGTTGGTTTATAAAAAACATCCATTTAGCGACGTTCTAAAACAATACTTCTGTTGCTTCGTCATACGGTCGATGAAAATAACGTAGTGAATAGTTGGTCATGTCAACTCGTATCATTATAGTTGTAACTGGGTTGGGTAGATGGCGACTGATTCGCATTTATTTTCTGTGGTGCGAGAGCGAGACAAACAGATAGCGCAATGTAACAAGCGCGAGCGAGAGCAGCGTATGTTATTATTACGCCTACACTGTGGACAGAAGTCGCACGCGCACACAAAAAATCCATTCGACGAGAGCGCAGGCGCGGCGCTTTATTCACCCACAACTTCACATCGGTCAACTTCAACTAGTGGTGATCGAAACTTCGATGTGTGTGGAAGTGAATTTAACTTTTCTAACATAATCTCACAAAAATAACAATAATCAGTAACTAAAGTACAGTATCTTAATTGATCGTGTTGGGATAAACTTTTAACGTGTCATTAGTTAAATAAAAAGTACTCATGATGTGTGATAATAACAATCCTTCGACGCAAAGTATAGCGGACTACTTAGCTCAGTTGCTCAAAGACAGGAAGCAACTGGCTGCGTTCCCGAATGTTTTCATGCACATGGAGCGACTTCTGGATGAAGGTAGGTCAAAATCGTGTCGAACTATTTATAATACATCGGCAGCCGAGAGTACTAGTTCCTATCGTCGATGCTTGTCACCGAGGCGATCATAAATCGGATGCGTCGACAAATGTTACAACGCAAACGATATTAAGTTTATTTTTGTCTTCGCCCCGCCGAGTTATGGTCCAGTGGTGTTTGTAATGCGATCCTTCATTTCAAAAAGCGAAGTAAAGCAGACCGTCTCTGTGCCGATTTGCGGTCAGCGGTCGTTAGATTGTCGCCGACGAAAGAGATCGGTGAAATGTACATGTAGTAAACGAGTTTGGTGGCTACGCTAATGTGTATGTGTCTCAGTCTCAGTCCACGCAGCTGTTGTAAATAAATCTTTAATTAGTCGAGTTATGATTTTGAGGTTATATTTTAAATGGGAACGCTTGAGATGAGGGATCACAAGCCCTGGGGGTAACCTGTTCGCAGGGCCGTATTCTTGCATTCCGCGCGACTTGGTGGAATGTCGCCACTCTGTGTAGGTACCGTACGTCCACCATTCTCAGTCATACGAGATTTGTACGTAGCGCGGCGCAGGCGCACCGCTCCTTGTGCGATCTATAGCCTCGTTTTATTACCACACATAACCAGTCCATGGATACTATGTAGCCCTTATCTTTGCTACTGAGCGCCTGCCGACTACACTCACTTGACGTTTGCAAAATAATTCCTGCAACGATTTGAATAAAGAATGTATTTTGATGTAGATACCTACCTATATTTAGTACCTTTTATATATTTACTGACTCATTTGAATAAAGTATGAATTAGTTAGTACTTAAACTCAGTTAGTAAATTAGTTGTTAAATAAATGTGTTTTTAGTACTTTTTAGGATTGTTTAGCATTGCTACAAGCAAGCTTAGCTCGTTACATTGATCAGTATTTTATGCCTGGTAAATAGGTAGGTACCTATTCAGTTTATTTATTTAGTCACCATTTGTTTGTAATGATTTGTGTTGCTTTGTTTCCGTTTTCCTTGATTCTAATGGGAAGAGACTACAATCATGAACTAGGTACTTAGTACCTCCAGTGATACCAACCTTCATAGTTTCACTGTGCTAATACTGAGGCAGGTACCTATTTCAATAAAAAACAGGTTTAGAACACTTTGGCACCATATATAAGTGAATGCTGGTTGGTGCCTACTTGTAGTTACGCCCCGTTCACTACTTAAGCCCTAATTGATATTAGGAGCCGCCTGATGAACTGAACACGATGATAAAAAAATGGCGGAAGACTTCAAACAACAACTTACCGCAGTCTGCTGCGCTAGGTTGTTGTTTGAAGTCTTCTGCCATTTATTTAACACTAAAAGACTTAATCTGGGATAAAATTAATCTCAGAGTAATTATATAATCAGTATAATACCTACGGTCTGCATAAAATTAAAAACCCCATAGAAAAGATAGTAGGGTCAGCTGCATGTCATAGCATTTGATTTACCTACTTACAAAAATCACCCTTACAGACACAAAAAAAATCGTCTGAGCCAAAACATATCGATCTTTCTGCCCCAAAATAGGGGCGCTTGAGCCACGGAAGCCCGTAAATAAGTGCACATGAGCCGCTAAAACCGCCTTTACTGCAACGAAATAACGGCGCGTGGTTCGCTAAAACCGCCCTTATTGCAACGAAATAAATGCACCGTCAACATTCAACTGTTTGTTATTTGTATGAATGTGCGAATGTCTCCGTGTGAAACTTCTTCCCTTTTTGATGACGACTAAAATGGATAACACAAAGTAATTAAAAAAATAGAGTCGATAATTAACAAAACGTCTAGAAATTCATTGGCATTTTCTGTAAAGACGTAAACCGCCAAGCTAAATGCCTATTCGGAGCAATTAGAATAATAATTAAACCAATAAACATTCTAAGACGAGTAGAGGCTACAAGTAGAAACAGAATTCATTGAAGAGACGACGTGTTACTTTAAAACACATTAGCGAATCGAGTCACGTCTCGCTGCAAAGCAAGGTCTATTCGACCGATACCTGTGCATGTCATAATGTCGTACCCATAACCATTTACTGTTAGCGTTGCCCTCTGGGATTAAAGGGTATGAATACATAGTACCTAGGTACCTAGGTAAGTTGTACGCAATCCGTCAGTCAATCAAAAATATTATAAGTAGGTACCTATTGGTATCTACTTCTCTATTATTAGTAGGTACCTAGCGGTATTGCAATTTTTATTGTTGTGATAAATAATAACAACGGCTCGGGTCGATCTTCAGATTAATCCATGCTTGGCCTAGGTTGATCCTTGGACGAATGACCACCTGTTGCATACCTACCTAGTTTCCTCCTTATCTCGGAAAGCACGTTAAGCCGTTGGTCCCGGATTTCATTCAGATCTTTGATTGTCTTTACAGGTAGGTAGTCAGTGGCCCGAAAAACAAATAGTCTTACCAAGGGGTATTATAGTACCCGTCGGGGCTGTGGATATCGAAAGGTTACCGCGGCTCCGACACAAGGGCGAAGAAGAGGGAACATGGGTTGGTTTTTAGTCAGTAGAAGTCTGACACTCCCCTTCGCTCTGCCCAAGAGCGGGGGGGGTTATTCGATGATTTTCCACCCACCAAAAAAAAAAAAGGGGTATTATAGTACCCAATACTAATTGGAGTGTGGAGGTCAGATAGGCAGTCGCTCCATGTAAATACTGGTATTCAGACCGACCCCAACATAGTTCTTTTTTTTTTTCTTTTTTTTTTAAACTTTGCCCCACACTTGGAATTTCTCCTGTATCGTGGGTGCGTTCACAAACATTTAAACTCACATACACATATACCCAGACCCGGAACAACTACCTATCTGTAGGTCATACAAATATTTGTTCCGTGCGGGGATCGAACCCGCGACACGCAGCGCAGCAGTCCATTGCTTGAGCCACTGCGCCAACCGTGCCGTCTAGTTATAGTTCGGAAAGGGCTAGGCAAATAATGATGAAATGTTGTGATAGATCCTACTTCATCTTTTCCATTTCCAGTTCGGTTATCATGTCTAATTTACAAATTGTGGGGCACCAAACTCATAAAGTACCTATTGACTACGCAAGTTATATTATATACTTGTCTTAGCTACTCGCCTAACTGGCACAAACAGTCAGATCTATTTCGAAGAGGTAATGTTCTGAATATAGACGCAAATATAAAGTAGACAAACAGTTTCTGTTGTATTGAACCGTCAGCAGATGTCCTCATGTTCTCGTTGGTCTCATATTGTCCAATGTTTACTCGCATTTAAATGAGCACTTACGAAATAATGTCAGTGGCGCATGAATCTAATAAGATTGGTTTCGGTACAGCCCAAGTGGATTGAAATGTTCCATTTATCCAATGCTTTGTGCTAACAAGCTGGAATAAAAGTGACAACAACCGTAATTTTGGCAATTTTAAAACACGTGGCTCAGGTAATATTCTGCTTGCATCATTCTCGAAAACTTGTTGATTTAACATTTGCCTTAAAAAGCAAGAGCTCTCGACTCGAGTAGATACCTACCTACCTACTGCCTCTTTAATTTCATTTTGATAAGATTGGTAAAGTTTGACTCACCCGAGGCAGATTGAGAAATGTCGGATTTCATTGAATGAGCAAGTTTTATATTTTCATGTTGGTGTCCACTAAAAGTTACGATCAACGTGGTCCACTATAGCGAAATTGTTGAAATTTTATGGTTTATTTGACATGTCACGCCGGTCCACGCTGGGCACTGACGACTTGACGAAAATATCGACGGCAAGCTGACAGCCGACAGGCCTGGCGTATCGCGTTACGCCGAACTAAGAAACTACGACGGCTATTTTCGTTAGACGCTGGAATATTAGGCATTTGAGAAAAATAATATAGTTCAACACAATTTCAACACTTTTATGTAGCCAAATGAATAAAGATTTCAACTTGTCTTGAAACCGGCATTGAAAACACCAAACAATCACTTTAACATATACCTACGCAGAAGAGCACAGGTATAAAATAATACCATGTTCAGAATGTTAAATGCTATTAAAGACCATGTTTCCACTGATGGAATTTAAAGTTCATCTACAATAATAGACATGAGTTATCCAGATGTGATGGCTGACATTTTATAACATAGAATATTTGATAGTTATAACAATATCGACCGATCAATGTTTACATATCGATTCAACTATTTGGCTGTTTGCATTCCAAGAAGACCAACTCAGTAAGCATCGCTAGATAACAATGCGACTAACCAAAGTAAACATACTAATTCGTCAATCAAAACATTCAATTGGTACTACTGATAAAAATATATAGATTGGACATGTATTATAAGATAAAGAGACATCAATGAAACATCAGTTCAAATTTTTATCATTCCTGATAAGAACAATATATTAATATGAGTGGATAATAAAAAGAATAGATTTATAGATAAGTTTTTATCAAATATGTATGTTACACACACTTGATTTGCAGATTAAACGGTGATAAGTGATAACAGATAAAAATGAGTTTAATAGCCTCTAAGCATTGTTCTTATCGGAAAAATATCAGAGAATTCTTTGTGAGAAAAAAATAATAATTTGATGCATACTTTAATTAGAAGTAGGTTGACACATTATCTTGACGCATTGCAAATTATCAGAAGCTGCTGCTGCTGCCTCAAGAATTTAATACAAGTTCTAGTGACACTGTTTAAATGAAATCGAATTACTCCGAACAAGTAACATCTACTTAATACATAAAGCAATTATTGCGTTTTGATGCGTAGGCGCCACCTACCTTTGATGCCGAGGCTCGGTTCCGCAACCCTGTAGCAAAAGTGAGTCTTACTCAGGTCGTTATAAGGTTGCTTAGTATGTGATTAGGCGGGTGCGCCTACGTCGATGACCAAATGAGGGTAGCCGTGGGCAGCGTGGAGGTGTAGAAGCCAAGGTTGTTCCAGTCGCTTTCTGACACGTTATAACTTGCTGTGGGTTGCTTAATTGCAGAGATTCAAAACAGTCTTCGATGGATATTATACAATCAATTTTGACTGTCAACCGACCTTACCCGAAGGCTCCATATAGGGATCAACCAATCCCACCCAATTTGCAAAACAATTATTTTTGCACAAAGAACATTTCAATATTTGTTTTCAAGCCCAAAAAAACTAACATATTATATAAACTCACGTCTTTTACCCATGGGTATAACTGTAGATAGAAAATAAACACAAAAGCCAATTTTTAGAATATTCAAACTTTTACTGGTTCAAAGGCCTGAGCTAACTCTTTGGCTCTCGAGGAATTATGAATTCTGAGCCACATCACAAGACTTAATTATCGGGTTCCGTGGTAGTAGCATAGTAGCCAAGAAAGACAATTACAAAGAATTTGCTTAGGGACCAATCAATACACCTTCTTTAGCACGCATTGACGTGACGCGTGATGTGTCAATTAGTGCCCTAAGTATCTACTTAAAGGCAAACGTGGAACTAAATGAGACATGCAATGAAGACGAAAAAGCTGTAATCCACAATAAATATCTTAATCGTAGTTAAAACCCAGGAGAGAAAGCCCACGTGAAACAACAAGTACCTCTGTGGATTGTGTAGAAACACTTGCTTTCTTACTTCCTTTGTATGAGGTACTTCAGAAAATGTCACAGAGAGCAAATATTGACACGCGACTTAATATCGCGTCGACCTCGATAAGGCTACACTGCATCTCTGTAGAAAACTGGATCATACGAGACGTCGTCTATTCTTCGTTCGTTCCCACGACACTGCCGCTTTAGAATCTACGCTTTATCTAAGGCAACGTGATCGTTCTACTAATGAAATATATTTTTCTAAGGCCGTGAAATTGTAGTACTAGTACCTACTACGTACCGTTATACACGTGCCGCCAGCTGTGTCATTATTTTGGGTAAATACCTCAAAATTTATTTGCGGTGACGCAGATTAGGTAGGTATGAGGACTATTTTAGGACATTGTAAAAGTGGCAACTTTGAGTCAACTATAATATCAACATGAAAAGTTAATGAAAACTGGATGGCCATCATACTTGTGTACCTACTTCAACGCCACAAAGAACGCGTTCGGGAAGAATGTGTGGGCTGTGCGTGAGCGCTGCAATTTGAAATGAAAATCGATCGCTTCAGAATGTCGAGGGAACCAGTCCCGTGGGCGGGACGAGGCCTACGCGTAGACCCGAACAATCCTTCTAATATGACTTTTACATTTCGGTTCCATATTATCACCATCGGCATCGCACCATTTCGGAACTCCTACGCGGGTCATATGATTTATTGAATATCCGTACGTTTAGAAATTTTATTTCCGCTTATTATACGAAATAGAAAGCAGACATAACTGGAAACGCGGTCATAAATCAGAATCGTTGATATCATTTTCCAAAAATCAATTAGATCAGCCACAAAGACAAGTTCTGTATCAAAGTGAGATAGGAACAAAGCCGGCTCACCTTCCGAGTTGCACGACAACTCTATCTAAACATAATTTAAGTTTATGTGCTCTCTCTAAGACACTACTTAGCATACGTGAATATTCAGCAAGTTTGTAACACGAATAGAAATAAGACGGATTGTTAACTGGCCTAAACAAAAAGGTCGGAGTCGTAGCGTGGGAGCTGACAGCCCACGGATAGAGGTAACTTGGGTGGACCTGCTTTGTTTAATTGTGGCCCTCAACGCCTACAGTATAGCTAGATGCTTGCCAATCAGACGTAGGTCAACATATTTCCAAAACATGACGTGATGTCGACTGTAGGATTGGCCTAACTTGATGTTCCAGGCCGTTCGATTTGCACAATCTGGGACAGGTATACCTTGAATAATTTTAGTCTAAATAAATACCAGCCATTTAGCAAAAATAACTTCCCTGAACCTTCACACAATCCGGCGGATGTCTTCTTTATCTCTTTCAAACATAAAATTTGGGTGTGTTATGAGAACTGGTCCTCGCCGTTCGACATTTCGATTTCTAAAAGTCTTTTTTTGCAACGATCGGTACATAACATTTTGTAAAACAGCAGACAGCTGGTGAACAATAACGTTTTACCGTGGCTGCTGCGACTTAGGTTTTTACAAAATTGTAAGCTAATTCATCAATAAATAAACAAGTAATCATGTCTGTAAGGCTCTCAAAATACACAAACAGGTCTACATCAAATGTCAGGTACTCAGATTCTAGATAATTTATTGTTCAAATATTTTTCTAAACTTCCTAGTGAAGCAGTGATTTACCATTGAAAAAACGTAGCATTTTGACGGGGTCGACTACGTTACTTGCAAAATCTAGTTAATCCTACTGACTTGGTTGCCGAACAAATACATTTTCTGAAACACCATATTTTCCGCGACGACAACTTTACGTCTATGTAAAGGCACATCCTGCATCTAGCTTAGCAGAAATGTGTCAAAGCTCATACTTTCCTGTGTGAAACTAACTGAAACTGTCAGTAGTGTTTGATTAGACTTTAGAAGCTTTTACTGGTTTTATGCATTAGCAGTTACAATGTACTTACTTTGTGAGAAACGTAAATACTGCATGGACAGATGGAAAATCGTTGACCCACTTAGGACAATGGGCCTATAAATCTTCTTGTTTTGACAAAAAAGGTTTTTGTTGTAGGTGAGCCGGCTTGACTATTGATTCTCGGTTAAGTGCACCTCTGGTCCACATACAATTCCTATTGGCGTAACGTTAACAGTAGTTACAGTATCGGCATTCAGCTTTATTGAATATTTTAGTAACGTTTATTTTATTTCATTTGTATAGGCATGTTTTGTTTCATTGAATGGTTGTGTAGCTAAAGGCATAATCATATGCTTCTGTTTGGTCAGGTCAGATGGCTACCGGTACTTATGTGTTTGGTTGTCAAGCTACCGTGATTTTGAATTGCAAGAGATATGAGCAGTCGCGATGGTTCTGCTTGATTAATAGTTTTCGATTCCATCTTTCGTTAGAATTATTTAAACTTCATGTGCCCTCATTTCAAATTATTTAAATCTGCAGCTAACAGCGCATGATCCCAATATCCACTAAGAGATAAAAAACAACATTTCCTCTCTCAACATCAAATGAGATTAGAATTCAAGGTTAATGTAACAAAGACAAGTAAACTACAAATAGTTTTGCATAATCTGGAAAATCCCATTAGATATCTGGTCCGTGGAATAGGATTGTTGTAAGAAATGTTGCTCGGACACCAGTTACTACGTTACCAGTCGGACGTAGCTACTTTGTATTAACTACAGCAATTGAATGTAAATCTTGTGTAATGCTTATGAATCCTATTGAATAAGGTAATAAAAATAATATATTTATCACAATAAATTACACTCGGACGAAGTACAAAGACATGGCAGTTCATGCGATTAATTTATAGACGTGCACTTATATCTTGGCAGATGTCAAATAATTTTACTCTTTACATTCAGATGTTAGGATTATAACTGTTCTTTTCATTTGTAAATTCATTAGGAAAATACACATCAATTTTGTAATTTATCAGTAAAGCAGTTATTTCTACAGCGGCATGCTTTGGATCATCGTACTCTTTCTTAGTAGTGGCGTTTCCAAGCTACCAAGGGCCAAAAATAAGGCAAGCAGACTGTTCAGAAACTCTTAACTCATGACGTAGTAGGTTATAAGGTGGATGTTCAGCCACTATTTCTTAGCATAGTCACTACTCACTATTCTTATAATAGTATATTATGCAACTAATGAATAAAGGACGGATTTAAAGCGAGGGCCGTAGATGAGTCCCGAGCAAGTGAAGGATTCTAATGATTGAATCACGAACGCAGCGAGTGATTCAACTGTTAGAATCCTGAACGACGCGAGTGATTCATGGCCCTTGATATAAATTCGTACTTTATTCAAGAGTTGCATACTATACTTTATACCATGACTACGAGAAAAGACTTAATTTACTAAACTTTGTGTCCGTACAATAGGGGATCGGACTGAGTCAAAATAATATGATTCTGTTTAGTCCGTAAGTTAGATTATCGAAAAATATTGAATAAGTGTTTTTGTTTTATCAAATCAATAAAAAATTACGAAGATAAAACGCGTCAAAGATCTTGGAATGGGGCTTGAAACGTCACTTGTGTCGTCAAAATGTACAATCATATGACGTCACACGAGTTTTCGAAACACTGTATCGTCTTCATTTTAAGTTTACGCGAAAAAAATAAAAAAGACGTGTCCAATAATTTTTGGAAATCTATCTGACGGACTAATTAGTTTGTTGTTGTCCGATCCCCTAATGGCGCCAATTCACTAGGTATTTTTTTTTTCTATAAAGGCAGCAAAGAACACAAAACAGTTTTTAATCTAATGCCAAACTCCTTGTCGCAAATATCGACCAATCAAATCTCGAGAATTTATTTGCACCAAAGAGTTTTGAATGTCGAATCATAGCGCAAGGAGTTTGTGTAAGCATTGAAATAGAGACCGGATATATTTTTGTGTTCCAAATTCAAACACCAAAATAGTGAATAAAAACAAAACAGTGATTAAAAGGCCTTTTTATTCACTGTTTTGCGAGATAAAATAAGCTTTTTAGAGTAGGTATGGTATAATAGTAGATTATTGCATCGAGCACAAAGTAATTTATTATTGCACCGAGTGCCTGATTTAGAGCCTGAGCGTTAGCGAGGGCTCTAATCTAACAGGCTCGAGGGCAATATAAATTACTTAAGGCGAGGTGCATAATCTGCTTTTCTTTCAACTATTACAAAGGAATAGTAGATAAAAGAAACTCATATCAAACAGTTAAAAGATTTTCTCTAACACTGTCGGCTTCATTTAGAATGTTTTCCGGGGTTAATGTGTCGCTAAATGATTCCATTTTAATTCGAAGCCGAAGCACTCAAAATCAGATAGTATCACACTTTATCGTTTCCAAAAATATTGTCAAGCAAAATTAACAAAGTTCCCGCCAAATCACTTTTTTAAATTTCTTTCATTTTTTATTAGTTAGCAGCAATCATTTTTTAAATTTGGAACAAGTAGGATAGAAACGAATAATACGTACGTAAAAAAAAAAGTATTGATATCGGCTGGCTGAATAGAGCTAATCCATTGAGATTGGCACCGGTGCGATTAAAAAAAATAAACTGTGCAATAATGATTTTTCATACATTTTTATTGCTCTAGAGCATTAAAGACTCGCTTTGTACTGAGTTTTCAGTGTGATTGTGATGAAATTAAAGCATAGTTGGAAGAAATAGTATATTATGCAACTAATGAATAAAGGACGGATTTAAAGCGAGGGCCGTAGATGAGTCCCGAGCAAGTGAAGGATTCTAATGATTGAATCACGAACGCAGCGAGTGATTCAACTGTTAGAATCCTGAACGACGCGAGTGATTCATGGCCCTTGATATAAATTCGTACTTTATTCAAGAGTTGCATACTATACTTTATACCATGACTACGAGAAAAGACATCATTCACTAAACTTTGTATCCGTTCAATAGGGGATCGGACTGGGTCAAAATAATATGATTCTGTTTAGTCCACAAGTTAGATTATCGAAAAATATACGAATACGTGTTTTTTGTTTTATCAAATCAATAAAAAATTACGAAGATAAAACGCGTCAAAGATCTTGGAGTGGGGCTTGAAACGTCACTTGTGTCGTCAAAATGTACAATCTTATGACGTCACACGAGTTTTCGAAGCACTGTATCGTCTTCATTTTAAGTTGAAAAAAGAAAAAATACGTGTCCAATAATTTTTGGAAATCTATCTGACGGACTAATTAGTTTTTTTTTTGTACGATCCCTTATTGGCGCCAATTTACTATTTTTTTTTTCTATAAAGGCAGCAAAGAACACAAAACAGTTTTTAATCTAATGCCAAACTCCTTGTCGCAAATATCGACCAATCAAATCTCGAGAATTTATTTGCACCAAAGAGTTTTGAATGTCGAATCTTAGCGCAAGGAGTTTGTGTAAGCATTGAAATAGAGACTGGATATATTTTTGTGTTCCAAATTCAAACACCAAAATAGTGAATAAAAACAAAACAGTGATTAAAAGGCCTTTTTATTCACTGTTTTGCGAGAATAAAATAAGCTTTTTAGAGTAGGTATGGTATAAATGCATTTGTCTGTACTTTTTATGACTAGGTATATTCCTCCGCTATTCTTTTCTGATTTATTTCGTTGCGAGATCCAAGCTGGGACTCGTCTTCTTGGTCGCCACTGTTGATTCTGGCTTTCAACAGTTACAGTGGTTTGGGACTAGTGCGGCCGGCTTGCTTGTATTATAATAGAACTCGATAAAGAGAACATTTTTATCCAACCTGTTTTAATCCTCCCAACAGCAATTGCTGCACTAAATTGCGTTTATTTTCTAGTATCTCCATATTCTCCATGTTCGCAACCCAAATGTAGATTACACGTAGTTAGAGTTTCATTAAAAATGTGAAATTTATTGTTTACCCTATTACTGTGGTTACGATAACGCTTGCCCGGCCTTCACGCTCCGAACTAATCGCGATCCATGCAACGTAGGCGCACGCTGTCTGACCTGTTATTTAATGTTTACATTGACGACAGTTTCCAATTATTATTATAATTAGTTCTTTTATCGATGTTGTGTTCATTTTTTATTGTAATTAATGCAAATGTAGTGAAATAGGTGTCACGTTACGAATTTAAATTGTGGATCCGGACGGAAAATAATAGAATTAGTCATTTTTGCCAAGCGTGTTGTTCTGAATTTGATCAGATCCAGCGGGGGATCCGATATGTCCTTCTGGACTGGATCCTATAATTCCCTTAAACCATTATGACATCTATTAACGGCTCATCAAACAAAACATATTGGATTCGTATTGCGTAGTGATCGTAGCAACAACGCTGCGTAATTTCTAATAAACTTCGTAATTCGTCCAAACTGGGCTGTTCCAGTTCTTCAACTTTCTACAGAAGTACGTAGGTGGCGCCCGACAGTCGACATTTAGAGACTTGTCGATCGGCGACAGTTTAATGCTATTACGCAGTTCATAATAGATCGCTTCCTATGGCCTGAGAAATAAACTCTGCGAAATGCCTTAAACAGTAATGTATTCAAGGCAAGCGATGCTAATGAGTATTTGTTAGTCAAAGCCTAAAAAAAGGGTATGACATCAACACTGCCTACAGCCTGTTCTTTCACGTGGTCTTCCTGAGATTCGCTTTCTATAATCGATAGGCAAGGCGTTACTAACAAGCAACACAAACATGACGAAAGTGCCTCCGTTGCGCCACATGTGTGGGATGCGCAGGCGCCGCTCTGCCGTCGCGTCGGTTCTAGTGTAGACGGCTTAAGGGTCCCATTCATTTCGCATTAGGCAATTTGGTGAACGCACAACGTTTACCGGTTCATTCATGCGATTGTGCAATTGTTGATTTGTGATTTACACCGCACACATCAAACACTGACGGACGATAACTGAACAAATATCCGATTACTGTTCTGCCGTGGTATAACTATAATGCCGTTATCTGCTAAAGTCATTTTTTTGAATAACGCAGAAAAACCGCGACAAATTTTTAAACCGATGTCATTTTTCGAGGACGACACCTATCAGAGATTTGAAAGTACTAAAATATAGATGAAATCGCGTACTTTTGAACTACTTACCCTATCATATCGTAAATATAATTTAATTTCATGAAAAAGCTTCTTTTGTGTTTTAGTTCATTAAAGATGTAACCGAAATCATAATGGATCATCGACTAAAACGCCGCTACGTAAAGCGTAACGGCGTTTTAGTGTATCTTTTTCATAGCAAATTATTGTTTATTAAAATGCTAAAACTTCATCACTTCATTGATTAACTAAAACGGCGTTATTTGCACATAACGACAATTTTGCTTACGATTATGTATTATAGAACTGATTCATGTTAAACTTAAGTGCGTTTAACGTTACTTTACTGCTTTTAAGTCTGGTAACCTTTAGAAGCGTATTAATTAAAAGGATAAACTTGAATCATTGTTTAGCTAAAACGTGGTTAAACTAAAAACCTTCCAGTTTAACGACATTATAGCGTAATAATATAAAAAAAAATTGAACTATTTTCTTGCACAAAATGAATTAAATTTGTTGAAATTAAAGATAATTTTTAAATAAAAGTCATAGTTTTATCAATCAACTAGTCTTGATTGACAATATTATTTTATTGCTTTTCAAATAATATGTAGTTATGCTTAAACTTATAACTTTCACAAAACTTTGCTTATAACTAGATTTTTAGGAACTTTCTGTTCTGTGGAATAACACTAAAATCACATCAGTTATTTATAATATAATTATGTACTACTTGTACTTTAAAATAAGATAACATAAAACAAAAATTACATACAAACTTCAGTCTTTCAATTAACCTGAGATAACAAACAATCAAAACTAATTCTAATCTTCTCCTTGAACTCAAAACTTTATATTTCTAGTATCATTTAAAAACAATCATCAACTGAAAAACAAAAAATAATATTCCATAATTAAATTTTAGTTATAACTTATAACTACATTTATTAAAGCCTTCTTGATAAAATATATATATTCTCAAAAACACAGTATTCAAAATCGTGGGAAAGTCTGGTTACTCAAGGCATACCTGGAATTCATATCGAATTTATCAAAACTATATTACTCAAACAGTAAAGCAAAAATACAGTCAGAACAGACGGGGCCCGATTTTGAAGTGAGACGAGGCGTCAGACGATTGTGACCCAATGTCACCCAAATAATTCTCCGCAGAACTGGAAAATATATTCCGGAAACTGGATTGGTCTCATCTGGGTCTCAACATCGATGGTCAGAAACTAAATCACCTCAGATTCGCAGACGACTTAGTCGTATTTGAGGAAAACCCAAGTCATCTGGAGCTTTAAGCAAGGAAAGTCTTGAGAGTTGTAGGAAAGAATTGTCCATAACCACAAAAAAAAAATGTGGACCAATTCAGAAAAAAACCGACACTGATAGATTCAATCCGGGGTGGGATTGAATCTGTTGATGAATACATATATCTTGGCCACTTTATATCACCATAAGACCAAATAACTAAGGAAGTCAACACAAGCATAGCAAGTGGTTGGAGAAAGTATTGGTCATTAAAAGAGGTCATGAAATCCAGAGACTTGGGAATGGCTGTTAAGAGTTTTTTTTTTAAATATCTGCATACTACCCTGTATAACATACGAATGCGAAACATGGGCACTGACAAAACAGCACAGAAATAAACTGCAGTACTGCCAAAGAGCCATGGAACGGAGCATGACAAATAATATACGCAAAGCAAATCATGTAAGAAATGAACAATTGAGAGCAAGAACTAATCTACAAGACATCTTGACCAGCAGGGCTATTGCATATCTTTTGATGACAGTGGATAACTTAAAGTGTCTATCAAATAACTGTCAAATGGTGATTTTTTAAGAAAAAAATGTATCAAACCATAACCAATTTCCAGTTAATCTATGGACACTTATGATAGCCACTGACATTAAAAAGATACGCAATAGCCCTACAGGATTGACCAACAAAAATGGAGATGGACTGGCCACATGATGAGAGCAAACACAGAGAAATGGAGTAAAATAATAACGGACCGGTATCTAAGGGAAAGTAAACGCAGCAAGGGGAAACAGATAAAGAGATGAGAAGATAAGCTGAAACAAACAGCGGGCCCCAAGTGGAGGAGAGTGGCTCGAAACAGAAAGCAATGAAAGGAGCTACAGGAGGCCTTTGCCAAAAGATACACTGAATTAAGCGACATTCTGTAACAACTTTACAGTAAAAAACAAGATGTAATTCAGAAAATATAGGGCAATTTATTTATTCAAAATCGTATCACAGTTACATTACAAAATTAAAAATTATTAACTATTTTAAATAAGTCTCAATAAACTGACACTACTCTATATTATTATTCTAATCAGAACTTGTACCGGAATGCCCATTTTCGCTTTTTGGCAAGTTTTTCCAAAATAACAATTTGTGAGGGGGAATTATGTTCGATAGGTTTTTAAAGAAATCTGCTTTCCTTCTTAAGTTCGATACCTTTCGGTTCAGTTCTATATTTAAATACCATTGTCCGTGGGTTTTTAAATATCTATTGTTCATGAAACGAAGAGTTGTATAAGATGCATCATCGAAATTATTTTTATATACATAAGATCATAACTTTTACGTACGAAACATACCACAACAATATTTTTTAAATAAGCTCTTGGAGTGGATGTTTGAATCCTTCTTTGGGACACAAATGATGGAAATTAATGGTTCGCCATTATCGCAATCGTTGCAAAATTGGGGGGATCAAACCTGGAGCGACACACTTCCTTACCCACAAGCTCCTGGCGATGCACTAGTTTCACCCCGACAGCTTGATTTCGGTACAGGATCGTTACGTAGCCGGTGTCCCCCGCCCCGCGCGAGATCAGTTAACGGCTTTGTAGTGTACTAGTGTGAGATAACGTCGCTTTAGTCTAATAATGACGGGCAATACATTTTTGTTTAGGTTTGAAAATGCCGCTACGGGCTTGTAACGTACGTTAAGTTAAAATATAAGTATCTCAAATATGAAGCAATAATGCCGTTAAACATCGTTAGTCAAGTTTAAGTCTAACATTTTCAATTAACGACGTTATAGTTTAAAAAAAGCGAACTCCTTTATTAAAAAAAGAATACCTATAAAACAGTTATAGTATCTTAACCGCTTTGTAGTGTACAAAAGACTGCTAACGGCAATCTAGACAAGTAACCATATATTTTTTTTGTGATAACAATATGAGTTAATGAACTTTAGTGGCTTTATAGACTCACAAAGTTACTTAACGTTATTTTTGCTTATTTCACACGTGAGAAATATGCACTTAACGGCATTTTTATAATTATTATTTCCAAAACTATTCAAGATATAAAAAATTCGCAAACACAGATCGATAGATTTTTTTTTTCTCATTAATATAGTATCAAAAGTTGAAAATCGACCAGATGTTGGATAACGGCATTTTAGTTATACCACGGCAGTGTTGGATACTGTATTTTTTATTTTATTTTAGCAGTGACGACATTCTCTGTTGGTAGTGGTACTTCTACTTCATTGATACAAGGCCAGAGGAAATCCACACTGAGCTAAATTAAGACATACTTACCTACCTATTATTATAGCATTATAATTATAACAGGAAATACAGATATCAATTGAATCGATTAAAATGTCCTGTTCTAGATCGCATATAAAAAGGTCGTGATGATCTATGACTCAGTGGCGAGAAGTCGTCTGCTTATGTCTTTACCTACTTTCTGATGCTGATAGATTGTTACGATCTCACTTGTACTCGCCTGTTACAGATATATCTGTCACTCTCTAGCTCAACTAACACTTCACGTGTTTGCTGGCTCGCCTACGCGACGTCATCTGTTAATTTAATTATGTACTTCTACTTTATACCTACCATTTATAAATGTTCATGATTTTTCTTGATAAATACGTCGCATTTTTGCTCTCCAGAATGATGATATTGAACTTTTTATAACACGTAAAAAGCGGTGAGTGAAAGAAATGCCTCCCCCGCAGAGGTAAATTTTTAAATTCCTAGAAACACACTTGTGTAAAACAAAGTTATTTTCTTATTAATTATAGACTATGCCGTAGAGCGCGACGAAATGTTATCTTAATTGAATATTTCAAATAACAGAAGGTTTAATTTCATAGAATATTTGCATTGTGGAATGTCTACCCAAGTAGGTACAATGAATTCCTTGTGCGACATTGGAAGTAGGTTAGGATGATTGTAATAACACTTGTATTATGCATATAAAGTTACTGTTTATCTTATTAACGAACCTGCTTATAGATGAGAAGATTGTGGTGGTGTTAATCTAAGGTCAGTTGGTAGTCTCCAAGTATGTTTAATGTCAACTTTATTATTCGTCATTTACGTAATTCTGTACTAATGATGATAATGCCCCTGTTCATAATGACGTTTCTCCAGGTCCTGAAAAACAGGTTGTAAAAGACACTTAATATGAATATTAAAGTACTATGTGTGATTATGATTCAAACCGAGAGCTACAAAACGTTGAAGTAGGCACACATTATGTAAGTAAACTGGTCATTTAAATAGAGGGAACTGCATCCAGTCTTGTTCTCTGGATGCAAGCCAATTTCATCTAATTGGGTCATTTATATGCATTACAGAATTACTCGAATACTTTCCGTAGACTCTAATATAAATTATGAGGGATTATCTGACTTGAGATAATACCGAATTATAGGTACCGCTAAATCTACTTTACTGCTCCCAAAAATATGTGTACTTTTCGTATCTAATAAAACCAAGCCTCGTAGCTCTCTTAATGAGAATGATCAAAAAGTTTCGTTGACAAGTAAAAAGTAGCAAACAAAAAATTAAAAAAAAATATAAACCAAACCTATCGATCTTCTCTCGGTGCGCCTTTTGGTAAAGGGTTGGTTTTCCCATCTCGTATGTTATTCCATTTCATATTCGCTCTCTCATCATCATCTTCCTGCCCTTGTCCCATTCTACTTGGGGTTGGCGCAACACGTTTTCTTCTTCCATTCTATCCTGTCAGTTGTCACGGCATCATTTACTCCTTTCTCAATCATAACATCATTCACATCCATCCATGTTTTCTTTGGCATTTTCTGATCTGGTTGGTGTATTTACTTTTTCCTCTGTCTGATTCTTTAATGGTTCGGCTGCTTCATTCGTCTTGCAATGTCCACTCCCAGGTGTCCTTTCGTCCTCAAATTCTGTCAGTTTTACTCCGTTTTACTGAATTTGTGACATACAACCGAATAAAGTTGTAGGTTACATTCGACCAGAATTCAATTTCTGCGTCTTTTCGGCGTCACGGCGTCATTTACTCCTTTCTCCTTCATATCGTTACTCACACAATCCATCCATGTTTTCTTTGTCATTTTCTGATCTGGTGTATTTACTTTTTCCTCGTCTGATTCTTTAGTAACCATTATTTGTTACATGGTTCGGCTGCTTCATTCGTCTTGCAATGTGCACTCTCAGGTGTCCTTTCGTTCTCAAATTCTGTCATTATTTTTCCGCTTTACGGAATTTTTGAGATACAACATGATAATAAAGTATTGAGTTGCATTCGACTAAAATTCAAGTTCTGCATTTTTTCGGTCTCAAAAATGGTAATTACAGTTGCATCTAAAGAGAATCCCCATGGAATAATAACAAGAATTAACTGCTACAGCTATTAAAATTTGCTTCCTACCCGCATGAGTCCTCAACTCCTCATCGATCTGTCCTGCATTCCATTATGTTTTAACGGTACCTTTATTATTTGTGAATTGTGATAAAACTCTCCCCTTTGAATAACGCTTCATTATTATAATATTGTGTTACTATTTATGCCTAGCAACATGTAAAATATTTTTTTGATGAAGCGTAAGAACTGTGCTTTGTGTTACTCCAAAATATATATATTAGAGCTATTTGCAAAAAAACTATCCACAGTATAATAACGGTGTTGAATCGTAAACTAAATTTCAGTTTCATGCTCTAAATAAAAATATTCTTAGAGCAAAAATATCAAACGCTAGCCCGGAACCCTGTAACGACTTACACAGCCGCCTTCTTGATATCTCTGGCAGCATCGTCCGTCTAACGCGATTTATGAACCTTGCCTGTTTACTGTTAAAGCCTAAATTCGCTTGAAAGTGTTCTTCAAATAGGACTTAATACGAATTAATTGGATATTTTTAATGTCATGGCGTTGTGTATTTATAAACCATCTGGAGGCGGTTTGGTTCACGGATGCGTTATTTGGAACTGTACTAAACTGTTGCGATCCGTATGCGTCTGGTATCCATATTATAATTTTATGTGTTCTTGTTTCAGGTATGTTGCCGTGTACAATTTGAGGTTAAAGTTACCGTTAGTCCCTGCCACTGTAAGTCCTGGAATAAGTTCATATACTCATACCACTCACTGCCTAATTTGAACACTTATCAGAAGTTTTGATTTATTTGACGTACTGTGCAGTCAGTAAAGCACATGGACACTAAACTTTCTAAATGTCCTTTAATCATAGAAAACTACATGTTTATGACTGCATGGTGAAATTAGACAAAATGGCGCTGGCTTTGTTGTTAAAATAGAAACTATTTCTCCGAAATTGCCTTTTCATCCCATAAAGAAAGATTATGGTAGCACAAAACGACAGAGATATTTAAAAAATGTAACTCTAATTCCTCTTGGCATCGGGTGGATTTTATAAAAGAATTCAGAAAATAAAGTCTGCCGTATCCAATATATTTTTATACTCGCTAACACAACAGGAACAGAACCGGCACGAGCGTACGCTCATTAAACCCCACAACAATGCAGGGCGGGGTTGCCTGCGTAATAAAAATTACAAGACGCTCAGGATGGGAGTGCCTAAATGGTTGCTTACTTGTCTCCGGTCACGATAAATCTGGTCGACTCATTAAATCTAAAGCATTCCATAGAAGAATGGTATGTGTTTTAAGAATTGTTCATTAAACAACTAGAGTACGTGATGGGAGTGCTCTTGAATCGAAGAATTTTGAAAAATCAGAGGCTTCTAGCTGGTCCATTGCAGTCGGACTTTGTTATTAGAGCGGTGTTTATATTCGCCTTTTCTATGATGATTGTTATCTTGCATGCATGTGAGCATGTGACGTATGGCTAGCGGATGATATGTGCCATGAATGAAGCGTGGCGATGGTGGCCAAGTTTTGGGCCGGGAGACGCGAACCAATGACGCGAGGTTCCGCCAAGCTTCCGCCGCGCCTGTCCCGTCGCACTCGCGCGTAAACAATCGCCAGATTCGTTTGTTATGCATCGCCCCCACTGATTTGTATTACTAGAGCAATGTTCAAATTATTATTGAAATTACGGTCTATAATATCCCAATTCCCATGTTAATTCACCGTCGGTTTATAATTGAACTACCATATAGCTAGCACTAGCAATGAATTCAATCGAGTAAACGATAAGGTACAACTCCCTTGCAGTACTCTTTTTTACCCACGACGGAACGGAGACGGTATATGCGTTTGGGGTGAGAGGTTGTTTGTTTTTGTGTGTTTGTTTGTTTGTTTGTTTGTGTGTTTGTGCAAATACATGTTGCCATTTTTCTCCAAAACTACTAGTCCGATTTTGATGCAGTTTTCAGATATGGGTTCGGGTTTGATTAGTGCATGTTCTTAGATAGGTGTTACGGTGACAACTCACCAGGGGGCGCTGCAGCAAACATTTTTTGTGCAAATCAAAGTTGCCATTTTTCTCCAAAACTACAAGTCCGATTTTGATTCAGTTTTCAGTTATGGGTTTAGGTTTGATTGGTGCATGTTCTTAGATAAGAAAAAAGTAAAAAGTTTAAAATAAAAAGCAAAATTAAAAATTTTGAAAAAACCCACGACTGTTAAAAATTAATTGAAAAAAGGATAAAAAAAATAAAAAATAAAAATAACATAAAACACCCACCTTAAAAAAACCCAAGAATGTCCGTCGGGAGCTGAACATTGCTAAACTAGTTCATTTAATGGCAGCCCCCGACGGACATTCTTGGGTTTTTTTAAGGTGGGTGTTTTATGTTATTTTTATTTTTTATTTTTTTTATCCTTTTTTCAATTAATTTTTAACAGTCGTGGGTTTTTTCAAAAATTTTAATTTTGCTTTTTCTAATGGAAAATTGAAATTTGATTACACTCCTAGGATAGGTACAATGGGTTCATTTAGGCTGCAGAAAAGCATAATTATTTTGACCATATACAGTTTTCTCTTGCACAGATCGCGTTTCAAGTTACGCAACGAGAATGCGTCGGCGCAGATTTCGTCACCGCGGAAAGCGCGCTGGCCCATTAAATTGTTTTATTATGAACTCGACGCCATCTTGTGTATTTTTGGCTGAGGTTTAGGTGTTTATCTGGTTGGGACTCTGTCCAAGCAGTAATTAGTCAGTGTAGCTTTATTTTCGCTGTCCACGAAGGTGTTTGAAAAGAATAACGTTACTTTTAACCATTATGAACCGCTAATGTCACTTTGTCTGGGTATTCTCATCAATTGTTTAACGGAATGATGATGATAAAACATCCAGACATCCAAGCTGTACCCTTTTTTCGAGAATCTGAAGCTGTAACATAAACATTCGTGTATTAAATTCAGCCGCCAGAAAACATATCTTCCTGTAGTAGAGTTGAATGACCGATGTTTGTTTGTCATCCCACATCGTGTCTTCAAAGTTCCTCGCATCACCTGTTTCATATTTCACTATCGTCGATTCGTCGTAGAGACGTAAACGATCGCTATTTTAATCCTGGCTCTAAAATTATGAATGAGACGTTATAAATGACACTGGATCCGCATTCTATCGTTTTAAATATATTTGAATAAATCTATTCGTTGTCGGGTGCGTCTGGAGTCTGGAGAGTTATTGAAGAATTCTTGAAATATCTGTTAAGTGTGTCAGTTAGTATATTTAGTTGAAAATACTACCTAATTCACTAGCACGCAAAGCTACAATATTGGTGTGACCACTGACCAAATTATTCAAAATTCGTCTTACGTGCTGTTGTTTAATTGCTCTTGCCATTTTGTGTTGAGCACGGCGTTATTTCACCTATTTTGTCTTCAAAAGCACTGTAATTTACATATTCATTTTTTATTTCATGACTCAGTGTTTGGACATCCACACGTTTCGTACAAATGATGTAATCTACATTTTGAGGCTATTGGACATATAAAAGGTCATGAAGTGCCTCCACGTGCCCACGAATTCACACGATGCCCAATCAAGCTATACAAAACCAGTAAACTCTGATCTCTCATAATTTGGGAAGTTTAAACATAGCGAGATCAGGTTATAGTGGGCTTGTATAGCTTGATGTGTCCCCGTGTGTACTGGGCCCTAATAGGCGAAGCACGAACTGTAGTTGCATTAACGAACCTACTTACCTTCTTACGGCTTTCCAGTTTCGCACCATCAACGTACTTGTTATTGTGTTTACATGAATCAAATTATTATGCGCCGCTTCTCACATGTTTTCATCTGCTAAGTGCGAAGAGATTTTTAGTTTCAAAATAAAGCAGAAACGAACTGATGTTAGGCTAAGAATAATCAGGATTCTGTAGAAACGTAGAATGACCCAGTTTGAGATTGTCTGTGTGAGTCATGATGAGGGATACACATACATTATATCAATCTTCCTCAAATATACGTTTCCTAGACATTTGGTATATATTATTCTTCAACTTAAATACGTCGTATTTAAGTCATTGGTTCCACGTGTTTCGTTGCTGTCAAACAAATTTTCTTCTTTACATTAATAAATATCTTTAAGTTTATTCTGACAGTCAAAATTTATATGCTCCAATTTGTGCGCAACTGGTATCGTAAACCCATATGTCGGAATAATTTAAACTTTCAAGTAATCTAATAAGATATATCATTGTTATCCGATATGCCAAATAAGCTTTTATGTACACAAACGACCTATTTGTTTTGGACTCCATATTTAGCTATCAATCAGATCTGGTTTATTTGGACAAATCTTGAGCTTAATTGCAATGACAATTCAAAATTCAAATAGGCTTAATTAATTGTTTGACCTTACCTCACCTTGCTGACAAATTACCATATGGTAATATCAACGTTATTTATAATTTTTAGGATTCTGTACCTCAGAAGGAAAAACGGAACCCTTCTAGGATCACTTTGTTTGTCTGTCTGTCGAGACCTTATCTTGGGAACACGGGGACGTATCGAGTTGAAATTACTCAGGTCTACAGTCCCTTGAAGTTGTGAACAATGAAACTTTAGAAGTAGAGCTAACGTCAAAAAAGACACGGCTGTAGGTATATACCGCAAAAAACGTATAAGTACTTACATATAATATTTCGAGTTTCGACACACTCAAGGAAATGAAAATATTTTTTTAGAGTACCTCCTTCCTGTTGACCTAGAATCATGAAATTTGGTGAGATGCAATGCCTTACAACACATGTAAAAAAATCAAAACATACGGAACCCTCATTGTGCGACTCCGACTCGCATTTTTCGGTTTTTCGTTTGTGTCTGGGTTGTGGAAAATTTGGGCACTGCACAAAAAATCTGTTATATTTCACTTGCGTGTGAAATTGCGAATAGATTCAAGAGTGTTTCATCGTGTAACTGATTTGTAGATTCCATCGCACCGGGCAAGCGCGGCGTGGGAGACGCACGAGGAACGTCGACCCCGCGTGCAACTATAAATATACAACACACTCCTTATCCATGCATCAGAACATCCTTGATACACCTCTTACATGAAATAATGTTCAATTTTCTCTGATCATCTATCGTTCGATTTATTCCTTTTGGCCTCTCTGGATCGGGTGTTTAGGATTTGTTTCTACTTTTGAGCTTGTTCATTGTAGAGGAAATTCTGTTTACCGTCATTTCATCCTTTGGTTATAAAAACAGAAATAATGGCTCGTAAATTAAGGAAGATATAAAAAGTATGTTCCGGTTTGAATCTTTTCCGTTAGGTATCGAGAACTGGCTGAACTCACCGTCTGAACATGCCACACTTACAAGCCGGCTGATACAAATTGTTTCGACAAAGTTCAATGCCACCTCCACATGGGTGATAGCAATTGAATCAGTTCCACTTGCAACGAATTAATGTTCATTAACAGAGAATGCTAAGACACCGTTGGCTGTGTTATAACTAATAATGAAACTAGCGTCTCGGGTTGATCTACTAAAATTACCATTAGAACGTCCTCCTGTTGCATGACATCAGCGATTTGATTTCTGACGATTTTATCTCCAACCGATGACCTATCCGTTCCTTCCGAGAACTGTTAAAAAAGTTGGAGGAATACGAAGAAGACTTGATTGATCTAAATGCTGGGCTCGGCTTGGGTCGTGAAACGGAACACGGTCGTCCCTGATAACTTTCCCGGCACTAGGTCAGTTTTGCGCGGCTCGCTTAACGGTACACTCAGGTTGTTGCCGTCCGTCCGTCGACACGTAACAATGTGATTGCAGTTTTGAAACGTTCATCGTAAGCGTTACGATTGTGACCAATGTAAACTCTATTGCTTTGATATAAAAACGCGGTGGTTTGCTGTGTCCGCTTCCAAAAGCCTAGAACTTGCCGATCGTGCGGACTTCGTTTGCATATATCGCTAATTCTTTATGCAGCTATAATTTAAGATTGAGTTTAAAAAGCATGCAAATGAAGTAGAAATTCGCCTTCTCATATTAAATTCATTTTCCCTGATGTCGTTTACGCCTTTGTTTACTTAATTAATCTATGTAAATTGGTGTCGGTTATAATGTTAACTCGGTTGTCACGTTTGATTGTCACATTGGTCGCTGCATTTTCTAAACGTGACGCAAGAACATGACATGGTTAAGGATCTATGTGGGTTTAAGTTTGCAGTATGTACTCGTCGTTGACTTACTTGATAGGAGTAAAAATAACGATATATTGAAAAGTTAATTTATATTCAAAATTCAAATAAAATAAACTACAAGTAAATAATTTTATTTGCACGATGCAACGAATTCGGGGTGTTGATTGATTATATTACGCATCGACTAAAGTGGACAACAAGACATTATATTATTACGAAGACAAAGTGATTTGTTTCATTCACTTAAAGATTCAGTAATAAATCTTGCAAAGGCGGAATCTGCTCCACAACAACCGCGCATAAAATATAGTATTTTGTGCTCAAGCGACAGATGCCGCTAATTTTGTGGTAAGTCACAATCACGCTTATTGAATGTTCAATTCTCATGAGTTTTTTTTTCTACTTCTACGTCATCAGTGACTGCTAAGTCTCGGACGAATAGAAGCTGGCGTTCGTCGAGGATGATATCACTTTTCGGACGCTAAAAAGATTAGTAATAACGTAAACAAACACAGTGTGTCTTACGTTTTATAAGCAGTATTAGAACTTGTTTATTTTACTATATCGAAAGGAGATCCAAAATATCTAGTGAGTAATAAATTTAAATAATCTATGACCGGATCCCAAAGCGAAGACTGTCTGGATAAACTTCGTATTGCTGAGAGAACGCAGATAAGGGTCTTGAACTAATCAGTGCTTTGCGTTTATAAATACTAGTTTCTCCCAATGCTCAGATGGGATTTGCAAGATTCAGCATTTTGATAAATGTTAATAAAGTTGATCAACACTAGAATACACTGTCTCATGTGTATGATAATTTAAGAAATCTCGAAGATGCAATTTGTTAGTGAATCAATTTGTAAGTTATGCAAATGGAGATGAAATAGTCCAAGATATGATAATATGAGGACGAACAAGATGCACCTGTTGACTTATACCTGGTAGCAGGTTCTCTTTTGTGTCTATCAAAGGGACTCCTATTATTCAATCGCAGTTCCTTTGTTGATGACGTCAACTCTTATGCGGGGCGCTCACGTCTCTATGTGTATGAGGTAATCTCCGAACGTCCTTATAAAAAGTGTTAGGTTGGTAACATTATTTTTTTGCCTTGTTAAGTTGTAGGATTACGGAATCGCATTACTCATTGCAGTTTTTAAATTCGGCTAACGTCTTTGTCGATTTTAAGATGCACTGATGTCACGGTATTTACGACTGTGCGATCCCTAGCAGTAAATTTATTAATTGAATTCTGATTAACGGCGCTGTCTACGATCGGTTTGAGGTGCATACGGAATATATAATTTGTGGGACAATGGCTATGCTACCAAAGCGGTATCATAGGTAGTCTGATCGGTCTTCGCTTACAATTTTTGTCCTATATTTTGACCATGTCCCATTATGGATATTGTGCTCATTGGCCTCATTAGATTCGGCAGTCATTAGAGTTGGTCTTGTCTTAATGTGTGACGTGCCGATGACGATTAGCCTATTCATAAATGTTCGAGAAGCGGTATAACCACAGAAGAGATAAAAGAGGTTAGAAAGGCCATGTGGGCGGGGCACGCGCGCCGCCTATATGATCAGACGATCATATGTCGACAAAATTTGATTTACTGACCAACAATCACGCTCATATTGTGACAGCGAACGGAGCTCCGCGAAAAAAAAAGAATTATGCCGTGTTGCGCGTTTATTACGTGTCGGAAAAGAAGCCAGGTGTGCAGTGTGGCTCGAGAAGGGATTTCTCTTCATCGGTAAGTCTAAAAACCTTAAAATACAAGTGATATTTGTAATTATTACAATAGTATTATGTAGTTCGCAGACAAAAATGATACAATCGCAAGCAGAAACGAAATTATGTACATTGCTTGCAATACGTGGGTACCATCTTGTACTACGTGGGCGATTGCGCAATGCATTTCGTTCACTGCGAACGTCGCGTGCGACGAGCCAAAGCTTAAATTCTGCCTACTCTTTGCGTTTCGATAGTGTTGTACCAAGTTGTAAATAATGTCGATATTTAGTATGTGTGAATGCATTCAAATGATTATTATGTTACTTATGATTAAAATAACTTTTGTTTATCCCATACTATCAATACCTTATTATTGTTTATTGATTGTTTTTCATCTAAAATTTGTTTTGAGGTTAGCCATTTATAAATCGAAACATACATTTTAAATTTTATTTTTAGGTTTCCAACAGATCCAGATATGTTACAGACCTGACTAAAGCTATTAAAGAAAAATATTAGTGTGAGATTGCATTTTATTCTGAAAAAATCGAATTTGAAAGATAGCAAGCGCATGCTATTGCTACTAAATACGTTTTATTTCAAGACAATAATAAAATCTGAATTGAAATTGAATTTCAAGTACTTAATGTTCAATATTTGAAAAAAAATCTTTGTTTACTTTTTATCTTTAATTTTTTATGTGTGAGAGACCAATAAATATTTTTGCTTTCTTATTTTCTTTCTTTCTGTCCCGTTCCGAAATTAAAGCAAAAACTGCAAAACTTAAAGTAACAAAACTCAAGTAATTTTATCGATATACATTATCGACCTTTTGGTCACCGTAACATGTATGAGAAATATACGCAAGTGTGAGTGTACGTCAAACGCAATGTTTGCGCTAGTGTGACAACCAGTAGCAAGTTCGCGATCTAAGTGAGTGCGGTTTATTTGTGCGCGTAATTCGCGTACTTATTAGCGTCTTGCATGTAGTGGGTATAGAGAGTGGGAGACAAGCGGCGACACGCGTTCTAATACAAATTAGGAACTATTTCCTTTCTAACCTCTTTTATCTCTTCTGTGGGTATAACCATACGTAAATACCGTGATAAATCATCCGTTAAATTACAATAATATTGTTGTACTAAGTGATACTTCATAACCATGACTCCAGGAAAATGTTCATTATAACGGTAAGTGACCTAGAATCAGCTGATCACGAGAACTTGTCTTAATTAGGTTAACGCGGACCCGTTACTGTAAAAACAAGCAACAGTACATTTTTGAGTCTCTTTTCCATTCGTTTTATACGTTTTTATTTTTATCAACTGCCTATTTACAACATTCGTTTCTGCACTAAAGTTGGTTTCTTTTATCGAGCTCTGTATTTTGGAAGAGTATGACATTACGGCTTTTATCCCCGACGAGTCACCATCGTCATGTTTTAAGCTCATATAATAGGAGGCGAACCTGATGCCATTAACCGTGCACAAATCCAGGCTCCTTAGCTGTATCCTGTTGGAAAAACCCAATAACACTTTACCTAATCCGGTAATCGAATCCAGAAGTTTATGCTCAGCAGTCACGTTTGTGACCACTCGACCAACGATGCAGTCAAACAGCAGACAATCCGAGGTGAGGTGTTTTGGAATAGTGCGTCGGTATTGATACAAATTGTTTGTTTTGTATCTTCTCTTCCTGCCGTTTCCGTACATCCCAATCTTTGCCTCTTTCAACACCGCTAAAGCGTTAATTCGTTACAAAATTTTGTTGACCCAACTTACAGCCTCGACTTATATTATGACTAATTTTAAAAATACATATAATATATTCCATTACTCTCCTTGTACAAAGCCCACACCCTATAATAAAATTCATTTCCTGACAAACGTTCAGCAAATTGCATATGCATGTGAGCAGTCATTGAATGAACAGGTATTTATTAACATACTAATAAGTGTAGGCAGTTTTTATTGCATTATCTCAGTAGCTATCTTGCAAAACAATTGTCACGTTGCTCAATGATTTCTTCTACTCGCAAAGACAAAGGGATGACCGTTAGTTACTTTTTTCCCCTTTTTTGTCCGTCCCATGCGATGCGTAGTCTTAACAAATGTTTCTCTTGTTTCCTGTGGTTGTTCCACATTTGCTACTAATGTACTGCCTATTGTTGCATACTGAAGAATTTTAATGACAATAGGCTGGTCTAAGAATACTAAAACATAACTTCGAGCCAACAAACGTTCATTTATCTAAAATCTTCGCTATGACACAGTTGTGGATCTGTTATTTAAATTGGCAGACCTTTGACTTAGGCGGTGCGAATTAGAGGTCACTATTGGTATGGCAGTCATCTGGCATTTCGGTGAGTCACCGAAATATAAGTGCCACATGCATGGAAACTTTATTTAGATGTAGAGTAGTAAGTGCGCATGACCTACAGTGACATTAAAATAGAAAGTCAAACGAACTTACCTGTAAGTGACGTTCGATGACTATTAAACGATGTGATTCGCCCGAGAGATTACACTTATTACTTGTAGTAGCACGGATATGTGCTGCCATCTTACACGATTTTAGAGCAACAATAATAAATCAATTTTATGCGCCCTAATGTGGGTATCTCATACACGTTTTCCCCCTTTGGCCATCGTTAGCCACTATTTCGTGCAAGTCAGGGGAGGATCTAGATTTATCTTGATCAGGGTCAGGGAGGGAGTGTAATCTCTCGGGCGAATCACATCGTTTAATAGTCATCGAACGTCACTTACAGGTAAGTTCGTTTGACTTTCTATTAAACTTCAGTGATTCGCCCTTCGAGATTACACTTATTACTTGTAGATGTTTAGAGTCTCACGAAATAGTGAAGAGGGAACTATTTTATTTAGGGAAATAAGATAAACTGAAATATATGTAATATTTACCTAACAAATATAATCAAAAACACAAACTTTGAAAATCAAAATTAGGTTCATACATGTAACAAAGACAAAAAAATCATTATCATTCGTTGATTGAGGCCATCCTACAAATGGACCGGGCAAAGGCATCTGAGGTGTCTGCAGCTACTTCTCTATTGTAAAATTTAGCAAAAGTTTCTGATTTGCCGGTCCAACCCGCAGTTCTTTTAATAATATCTATGCTAACCCCGAGCCTATTGGCGGCAGACGTAGCTGCATGCCTTGTGCTGTGGGCGTTAAAGACAGATGTGTTTATACCGCTTTCAGTCAGGATGGCCTTGATCCAACGGCTTAAAGATTGTGAGCTTACATTATTGAAAGGCTTCCTAAAACTAATTAATAAGGAGTTACATTCGATAGTTTTAGGAAAGACTTTCATTATGGAACCAATTACTTAAAAATCTAAAACAATAGATGGGTCCCAAGTAAAATTATATCTTGGAAGTGGAGTTCGCAACTTGAAGACTCCCTTCATAAACCTCGTGACCTGTGGGTCATTCATGGCAACCGGGTTTAAAAGAAGCGATAGCGCTGCTTTAGTACAGTTAATTGAGCCATACTTTTGACCCTGGTAAAAAAGGGTAACTAAGAAATCTAGCACATTAGCAACTGATGCTTGAAATAAATTTAAGTTTTTATCCTGGAAAAACGCAAACCATCGTTTAAAACATGTAATAAATTGTTTTAAAAGTACTACCAGCTAGAGACGCCAACATCACATCCGCAGCATCTGGAGGAGAGCCCTGCATCAGAAATGCCTGCCTGACAATACTCCGGCAACCAGGGTAAGGCTCTCTTGAAACTTGTGTTCCACAATGTAAGGGGATGACACTAATGTTTTATTAGGTGTAAAAATTCAATTGGACTAGTAATTAGCAACTTCCTAAAAAGTGGATACCAAGGCTGTGTTGGCCAGAGAGGGACCACAACAATGCTTGTGCTTGCTTCCGCCTTATCGAGAATTATTTTCTGTAAACCCTTTAAAACTTACAAAATGGAGAAAATGCGTAGAAAAATTAGGTAGACCATTTCAAGGTGAATGCATCTACCGTAAATTCTTCTGGATCATTATGCCAAGAAACAAATTTTGAACATTTCTTATTTAAACGAGTCGCAAATTAATCAATATCAGGCCGAATGAATTTTTTACATATACCTATCTTGAAAAGCATCGTCAGCGAGCTCCCATTCAACATCAGCATGTATGCGGCGTGATTCCGCGTCTGCGGTATAGTTATCCTTAGAACTAATATAGGAAGCGAAGACAAACAAACGTCGCTCTTCGCACCACTGCCAAATGTCACGACCAACAGAACTAAGATGGGGGAATTGTATGCCGCCCATCCTATTTGTATAAGAGATAGCAGTGGATTTATCAATTCGTAAAAGTATTTCACAGTTACGATAATCATTGGCGAAGATTTTCAAGCCAAAGAATGCTGCCGTCAGCTTTAAGTAATTAATGTACTGAGTTAATTCCTTGCTAGACCATTGTCCGCTGGCCGTCTGGCCTAAGCAGCTGACCCAGTCCCCAGTCCCCAGTCCGAGACGCATCTGAGTATATTTCTAGCTTATAATCGCTGAAACGAATAGGACTGGCGCAATTGTCAATATTACTAAGCCACCAGTCAAAGTCTTCTCGTAAAGAAACAGCTAAATTAATATATTGATTGTAATCATCTTTTTGTTTTAAACAAAGATACTGCAATTTAGTTCTCTCAATATTTTTTTTTTTTTTTTTTTTATGTATAGCCAGCCGTACTGCATTGTTGGGCAAATTGATATCAGCAATAATATCAAATGAGCAAAATTACGTAACTTACATCTTTCTAATTTAGATAAGTGTAAAAGTTCATCTTTGATTCTACGTTTCGTATGCTAATCGCTAATCGTAAGATTTTCGGAATTGAAAACGAAACCTAAAAATGTTGCAGTTCGGTTAGGTATACCAACACTCTTCTTTAGGTTAACTGATTGAAGTAATTCTTGTGTGATTTCAAAATTATGTTTACAATCCATATAAGTATTTCCAAATAACAATAGATCATCTAAATAAATGACGGACAATAAGCCATGATTACGTAGAAATAAATTGCATTACTAGACGCATAATTTTTGTAAACACCTACGGTGCTATATTAAGACCAAATGGCAAAACTTGAAATTCATACAGCTTCCCCAACCAACTAAATCGCAGAAGCGCTTTCTAGAGTCGCTGTGAATATTGATAGCGAAATATGCATCTTTAAGGTCAATACAACACAAGCTTAAAGTGTGGCGCAATGATGAATCTTTTTAAGGATTTTAAATAAATCTATTTGTCCCATTACTTTTGTTAACAAGGAAAATATTTGATAAAAATTGGCCATCACATAGTTCACACACGCTTATGGCACCAAATACTAAGAAGATTATTAATTTCTTTAGTAATAAGCAGTTTATCCACATCAGACTTAGGACTAATTATGTGGATAAGATATAGGCTGGGATATATCGTTTGAAATTGGAATTTGCAAACCGTTAGCCCAAGTTAACACGACAGGATCATATTTTGTGATTTGCGACCAATTATGGTGAAAAAACTTTAATCTACCCGCCTGCGTGTTGGTATGGTCCACTTCAGCTAACGGCGTGGAGTCTGGTTGTACTGGCGCGGAGCACGGCGATCCGTCGTACGGCGTATCGGGAATTGCTTGCGCCCACCAGCCGTCGCGGTCTGCCTCGGTGGCATGCGACGCACCTGCGACTGCGGCGGTGGCGGGCCCCTCCAGTTTAAAGCCCTCGACGTATGTTCCTTTGGTTGATGGTTTTTGGGTGGCAATTTCGGCTAGGCAGCTGGTTTTAACTCGGTGCCTGCTCTTATTATGGCTTTCATCGATTTTAAATTATCATGGAGATCATTACCAAATAGTAAGTGATCACGTTTAAGATCCTTTACATTACCCTTAACCTCTTCGTTAAGGCATGACAGCAAACAATGTCTCCTTGTTTGTGTCTCACTGTAATGTGTGTGACATAAGAGTCTGCCAGCATCACTAAGGGATTTTAATGTGTGACATTTAATCTCCTCGTCACAAGAGCCCGTTTGCAAGACAGCAGTGATTGTGTTGGCTACACAGGTTATGATAGAGGATAAAACCTTATGTTTGTCAAACAATATATTATTGTCCCTCTTCAAAACACCTTCATTAACCGCTGCTCTAATTTAAGGATTAAGTGTTGGAGCCTGGGCCATTTTCAAATTGAAAGGTAGGTACACCATAAATATTCAATATGTTCTTTTGTGTTAAGCCATTGACCAGAATATCAGTCCACCTACTAGCAAAGTCTTTCGAGCGGTGCACTCCTTATAAGCCGCGCCGCCGCCGCCGCGCCGCCGCCCCGCTGCCCGCAAAATTCGAGGCTGAGGCCTAACTCTTGGATGCTTTCCGTAGATGCATTTTCTAGAGGCGGTGCGTCCGTGGAAGTAGCCTCGGGTACAACAGCCGAAGCGCGTTCAGGCGCGGAGGCTGAAGTTGTAGTCGCCGCGGACATCGGTTCACCGGGGGGCTTTGGTTGTGAAGTTGAATCGGATAGAACAATAACTTCGTATGGGGTTCCTAAAAACAATAGAACGAGAGCTGTTTGAACAAATTCGTGATACAAACTCACGGTTTGTACTCTAGAATTGAACATCCATCTTTAACAGAAAGTATAAATTCATGACATAATCTTTCAGACTATGTTCTAGAATATTAAACACAGTAACAAATTCTTGATACAAACTCACGGTTTGTACTCTAGAATGATTGAATTGTAAACTGTACAAATTCATGACATAATCTACACTACTATGTATGACTATGTTCTTAGAATCTTACGCACAATTATAAATTGTTGGTACAAGCTCACTCTTCTCTCTAGGATTGGCACCCACAATATTGCAAATAAAAAATCATGACATAATCTCTCGAATTATGTTCTAGAATTTTGGTGCTACATAATTATACAGCGATCAACCTTACAGGTTGAACTGAAGTACATTATAGGTCGGTATTAGCCTTACAGACTAAACTCATAAGCACTAGGCACCCAATAAATAAAAAAATGTATAATACAAACAAAATGTTCTGTAAGAAAAAGTAGGTCAAGGACACGCGATCCGGTGCGGTGCGCCGGCGGCGCCGGTCACCAACCGACGCGGACGTTTTCATCCTTCGAAATTTAAAATGTTACCGACCTTCGTTATGTGAAGCCTCCTGCAAAGATTCTGCTGGGTGATGGTCACTATCAGAATACTGGTTCTGTTCAAAATCCGAACTAGTACTGTCGTACAATTACTTCCTTTGTTTACGCCGAACACGAGACATCTTTTTCTCTAATTTTCTCATTTTCCTAGCTAAATACTCCTCCTCGTCGTAACGTTTCCGTTTTCCCATCACTGAAATATCACTAAAAAGTCTAGAATACACAAACTAATTTACGATAAGAAAATTACGTGCGCGATGGCAGCCACACAAAACGTGTATGGGATACCCACATTAGGGCGCATAAAATTGATTTATTTTTGTTGCTCTAAAATCGTGTAAGATGGCAGCACATATCCGTGCTACTACAAGTAATAAGTGTAATCTCGAAGGGCGAATCACTGAAGTTTAATAACTGTTCTACGAGTATTATGAGTTTTAACCACAAGTCCTGTTCAAGTAGAATACAAGCCGTTCGTTCTCACAACGTATTATTATCAATCAACAATAAGCCTAAGCAAGCTGATTTTAGAATCTCTTATGAAGTAAAACGTACCACAATGAACAGTGTAGTATCATTTGTACCGACATTGAATTCAATTGCTTTAGTAATAAAATCTATTTTAGATATTCGATTGTTTATAGCACGTTAAGTGTGTCGGACGTCGGAGTGGTTGCAGACTTCTCGTGTTTCAGAAGCGTGGTCGGTGTTAGCGTCAATGATCCACCTCTTTGTACCAACAGCTGCAATTTGCCAAAGACGTACCATTGGCCATTGTTATGAGCGCATTTGTATTCATAATTTCGAAATGTGGTGCGATTTTGCATATTTGTGTGCCTAGGATTATGGATGCCATTTGTAAAGTTAAATAGGACGAAATGTCTTTTGTGTGGTTTCACAACCTACGGTATAAATGCATCGAAGATTATGTGAAGGTAGCTCATCATTTGAGCTATGTGTTACTACCTATAGGTACACATTTGTTTGGTAGACAATACGAATTTTGCTGACACGTTCCTTCAAATTCATTTATTATTTATGCTAATGAACAATTCATGTTATATCTAAGGATCGTGAACTGGCGACCATTAGGATAAAATCAGTCCGTAATTTCGTGACAAGTTCTGGGCGGGTATGAGGTTACAGTAATTTACTTTCAACACTGACCACACGCATGTTTAAAACATGAATGCTTACAAACAAGAAAAGTAAATAGCTATTGAAATTAAAACATGCCAGGCGGTTTCGTGGCTAACATTGTGCGTAACGTTGACAATAAGCGACCTTGTGTAGCTACACTAGCTACTGATCCTTTTATCATCAGTGTGATACCTGCTGCTTGTGACGCCATTTATTAGGTATTTTGTTTAGAGCACAGAATAAAGCTTACATTATAAAGGTGGGTCTTAAGGTTAACGGGACCGTTAAGACAAAAATCATGGCGCCTTCTGATTAAATACTGAAGGAAGAATATAATGTGACTTATCTGAAATACCTATTTATTATATTGACATTTCTATCGCTATAATCTTTCGAGCACAATGAAATTGAAAATTGTAAATCAAACAATGATGGATAACTGTGCTTTAATGGGTGTTTGTTCCGTCATTCAATAATGTTCAATAGTTTAATGTTGAAGCTGCAAGCCATGGTTTTATTTGTATAATAAATGTTTTGCAATGTTTATAAGCCATCACCGCCGGACGTTGTATAATATTTGTAAAACACGCAATTGTCCCAATCAAACGCAATCTAACATTAACAGTACCTGATATTCAGTGGTTTTCTGTGACCTAAATACTACAAGTACAAGATCTACCATGCAAATTCCGATTTCATTGCGATATACAATATTGTCATCGAAACTTGTATGCCTAGCAGTCGCAATTTGTCACAGGGCTAGATACAATGGGTCATACATTGCATGAAATATGGTCTTGTGGCTACATCCATCACATCCGATACTTGCCATTGATATTTCATATAATCCAATCTAATATTTCAACGTTCATAATCGTGCCAAATTGAGAATTTTAATGGAAGTGTCATTTTGAGAGGAAAGTCGTGGCTTAACTTGTATTTGCTCAGCTGTACTTTAGTTTGTCAGGTCTGCACGATTTAACCGCTAGATAGGGCGTATGTTATCGGTTTATCGAACTCAAGGAGTCCAAACTTTAAATGAATGATGATGGCATCTTCGTATATCCCCTTATGATATTGTCATCTCATTTAGTGCTTTCTATTCAATCCAAGTTCGACAATAATGAAACCGCTTTGACACTCGATCATCCCCGAAACGGTACTTGATTACTTTGTAACGGCAATTTTGGAACTGGCTTCTTACTAGTTATTCAAATACTCTTATTTAAATGTACCAGCTTCTCAATGAGCTTTGCTACATCATTGCATTTAAACTGTTTACTCGTACCGACATTATTTGCTCCGGCAATAGTTCAGCAAGCATTTGGACTTGCTCAAGCGTCGCCCAGGGCGTACAATGTGTGCCTATTTAAATGCGATATCATTTCTGTATGTACTGTTGTAGGAACTGCATCGACTGAAGCTGTTCCAAAACGATTTGTTTTACCCATTTGCTCTCGACTACCTACTCGACCATCGACGGTCTTTATCGATTACCCGTTATACCATTATTCTCGACGCGAACGTAAATTCTAATAACACAACGCAGTTATGATGTGGCGATAATTATAATTAAAGCCATTTTTTTGCCATGTTCACGTCAATCTTGGCTTTTTTCTTGATAGAGGAATTCTCGCGTAAATCGAGAAAGTTTCGGATAGAATTGTTTAGTCTGTGATTACTATGTAATCTTATATAATATACTTGGAAAAAGTATTTCTGATAGCTTAGCTGGTGTCTGTCTAGTGTCAGTTCGATAATTTCGTTTTAAAAACCACGCCATTAGCTCAGCTTGTACTATTTTGACAGACGACAATCATTAAACCCCAAATTGGTCTCTTGCGCCACCTTCGCGTATATCGATAGAACTTTTCATAGCGCCTTATAAGGGCATGGGCTGGGTTCTAAGTGCCACCTACACAGTGCTGTACAAATGTCCATATTCGTCATTATGGGCGTTCTGACTAAGACGGTCGGCGAATCGGGTACCTTTGTTAGATGTAAGCTGATGACTATACTTTTTGCCGCAGCCGTGGGTAGCCGATTCACCTTCGATATAAAGATTATCTTATTCCATGTAGGTGGTGGGTACTTACATCTTAACTTGAGAATACTTAGGAAATGATCGTTGTTTTGATGTCGTAATGATAGTTCCGATCCCACGTGGGTAGCTAATGACTGGGCATAACCTAATCCACAGTTGCATATTTATTTAACCTTATTGCATTTAGTTACTGTAAAACTTGCAACATCTAAGTGACCTTCTTTTGGACAGAGAATGAATGGCTCCAGTTAAATGGGCAAATGCTTAAATTATACAAGTTAGCGTTTTAATGATGGTCAACAGCTACGCATCCAAGTAAATTGTTTTGTTGCCTTATTCCTTTAACATCAAACAAGCCCTGTAATCCCCGAAGAGTAACGAAGAATTATACGTTTAACATTTAAACAATCAATAGACTATTTATATTTTGAATGACATAGTAATTTAATAAAATCTGATTTTGATTCTGTCATAAATTCTTAACAATATATTTGCACACCTCGTATGGTTATAATACAGTGAACCATAAAAACGTTTGTAACATCCTCACTACCTGTTTTATGCAAATAAATGATTTGTATTTATTTGTATTTGTAACATCCTTAATTCGCCAAATATGTTCAAGTCCCGTGAAATTGGGAATTTATTTTCATTATGATCTTGATGTGTTGTGACTGGAGGGCAAAGACCTTCGTTCCCTCTTTCCATTTATGCCTGTCTTTGGCTGTGTGGGCCCAATCCTTCTGATGAGAGTCCAGCTTGTCAGTTGTCACGCTATCTTCAGGGCTTATCGCGTCGTCTGAAAAAGTTAATAATTCTAGATAAAAATGCATAGATTTTCAATCGATAAAAGACTAAAAATAACGCCTTGTTCATTGTTAACATAAACGCATCTCGCTTTGTTTACTGTTTACAACAAAAAAAAGATATCAGCATATTAGCGAACAATGTTAGTGCTCAATAACAACATAAACTAAATTAATGGGTAGATAGAACAGATCAAAATTATTAAATGATTATATTCATGCTTTCATCGCTTTTTAAACCTATCATTTTGGTTCACCGTCGAACCATCATTTGGTTTGTTTTATCTCTGCTACCGCCATGAGATAAAGACTTTCAAGTAATGGATTTGTGTTACATTAGGGCTGTCAATCTGTCATACGACACTCCCTTGTTTGGAAAACAAAACGTTAGTGCGACTGCTGAAAATGAGGTCCTAGGTTTAATTCACGGGTCGGGTGTTATTGGGTTTTCCATCAGGAGAATGAAGAATTTGTGCCAGGTTGGTGGATATAGGTCCTCTTATTCATTGGACTTACCGCTTACCACATTGAACATAAATGCACATTCCGTGAAATGTGTGTGTCAGTGTGTGTCTGTGTAGTGTGTACTATTAGATACAACTCTGCCTAACCCGTTGGGGATTACAGTCGTGACATAACAATGTCATGCCATTTTAATCAATCAACAACATTCATCAATCCACTGTAGCTACTGGTACATTGTTATTGTCAAAGTACCATGTCGTGATCGATAATAGTTAAAATACAATAAATTTACATTTATATAACACGTTTCAAATAATTGTATCAGATTAAATATAAATACATATAAATGTCATGGTGTGAAGTTTCTTCGAATAAAATTATACTTAGCCATGATACGCAAAGACCAAGAAGCCCAACCCTATTTTGAGCGTTTCAAGATACCGGTGCAGCTATTTTAATTATCATTAATTTGGATTTCAAAGTACGTGCTCGAGAGTTTTATGCGTACCCTTTATGAGTCATGGTCGAACTGTTCATACTTATTTATAAATAGATGACATAATTGTCATGCAAAATGAATCCAAGGAATCAATCAATGTTTAAAAGAAAAGGCATTCGTTTTACACTTTTAAATAAAACAACACTACTAATTAAGGTTTGTGGAAGAAAGTGAGTAGTTAAAACCTCTTTGATTGATATCGGGTCGTAAAATATCAGTGGCCAAGCAAAGACGTGTGATCATGTACTTTATTACGTTGATAATTGATTGGACAATATATTAACAGCTCATCAGTGTCCCTTTAAGTGTATTTATCGTGCCCACGCCTGTCTTATTTGTCATAAAGTACCACAGTTATAACTCACTTCAATTAAAGTTAACTTAGCTGGAGGCATTTCATTGTCTAAACGGTTACCATCCGTCACGAACGAAGCTAGGAATTAAACTACAATTATGTTCGCAAAGACACTGTTTTATTTACAAAAATTGCGAAGTACATACAAAAACCAAACACAATCTTGCCGACTGTGTCTCACTGTACCTACTTGAATTTAATGTAATATAATATTATCGAAATACAGCTAATAAAACTACAGGCCGTACGTAACAAAGAATTCTTCCGACAAGAGATGACGAATTTTATACAAAAAAAAAACATCATTGATTGATATTTAATCAGTAGACCTTTGAACTTTCTGTCGCGTGGACAATAGGCTTGACGCTCAATTAGGTGTAAGGCCTCCGTGGGTGGTCCAATGTATTCCTTTGCCCTATAATCAATAAAAATGCGCCTTTAGTGTACATGTCAGTTGAAGTGACGTATTGACGGAGTTGGTGTTAGTCGGTACTGGTTTTGTAATGGATATCGTGTAGCCCCGGCGCTAAACTTACATTGTACTCGGTCTATTATCCCGCGGATCTGATGTGAAGATCACATTCCTTCCTATGTGGGATTATTATGAATGTATTGTCGTGCTGTTTCCATTTATGAGACGGACCATGTTTAGAGTAATGTTGCAACGGAGTGGGTTGACGGTTGCGGAATAGACCCAAGTACATCAAGCCACTACAATCAAATCAAATCTGTAAAATTTCTTTAATAGATTTTCAACTTTATCGCTAAAGCATTATATTCAAGTTTGATCGGGAAAATTTGGCAGTTTCGGCTAGGTAGATGAACTGGCGTCTTTAAATTAAATTATTTTTTTCCTACATGGTATTCTTTCTCATAACATAAGTTCAGCTTCAGACTATCTTTCCTAGTTTTATTTCATTCATTTTTAGTACATAATTCTGTTTGCGTGGCTTTATAAAACGTATACTTAGTATCGTCGACTATATCGTTGTAAAAACTGAATGCAACGCACGGTTATATTTTTGCTCATTCATCCGCGACCGACACTTATTGTAAGACAACACCGGCGTTTTAAGTTTCTCAATCAATATTGAGTATGAATTTGTTCAATATTTCCATAATTATATCATCGAATTATTTCAAGCAGTCACGTTATTCATTCTTTTCGTATAAAATGATGAGTTCATCATTCTCCTGCCTTTATTTCTATTTATTTGGTGTCGACTGTCGGCACCGCATTATCTTCATAATCCATACTTCTCTATTACTTCTACTTGTCATCACAGCAGTCATTACTGTGTGTAATTTATTTCATCACCGCTGCTCTCAAAACGGTGAAGGAAAACATCGTGAGGAAACCGGCATGTCTTAGAACCAAAAAATTCGAAGACATGTGACATCCGCCAATCCGCACTGGGCCCGCGTGGTGGATTATAGCCCATCCCTCTCCTAGAGAGGAGGCCTGAGTCCCTGCAGTGGGAACATTATATCCTGATGATGATGATGACAGCAGTCACCTCCTTCTAGCATGCTTCTAGCCATATCATCCTTCACACAGTCCATCTATCGTTTTATTCGTATAAAATGAATTAAAGTAATCCAATCAATTGTTTTTGAACATTTAGCTTTGTTGAACCAGGAACATTTTTGCGAACTTTTCTTATAGTCCGTTCACTATTGTATCTGGTTGTTTCTATCAGTTCGCTTCTACATCCAGATTTAACATAAAATAAATGGGGCTTAGAATAATCCAAGAGTTTCTGCTGCCTATAAATTGTCTGCGTATGTTTATTTCAGCGATGACCGAATTTTTCAACACATTTCTTTGCTCTTCCTATTGTACATACTCTGCATTTTCAACAGTTAAAGAATGTAGTATGAAGGACATTAAAATAATTAATTATTTTACATCTTCTAGAAATAATTCTTTGGTATATAAACCGATAATAATAAAATAAACCTAATTGCTACTTACATAGGTCAGTTAATCTAAAATACGCCGTGAACAATCTTGAACAGCACACCTAACAGATTGCAATTAAACGCAGTTTTGCGTCAAATCAAAACACTTCATTTGTGACATTTAATACTAGGGTCGTATAAATTATCTAAGGCTGAGGCTACATTATGCCGCGACGCGACCTGCGACACATGAGCGATTAAAACAAGTAAATGAATGCTCACGTATATGGCTACACCGTACATCAATTCAATTCAGTTCAAAAATTTCGCTCTTCCAGTCGCATCGCAAATCGCTGCCTACTGTAGCCTCAGGCTAAGAGTTGAGCTGATACCTCTGACAATGAAGCATTAAATCGGCAAACTACGCATACTTTGAAGTTGCCCTTATGTATAATTTTATCGGCAATGATGTAAGCTTTGTATTAACCGAACGTTTAAAGACAATCGAGGTATAAAAGGCATCACATAAACTTTGGTGTGCCACAAAGTGATTTACTATCTTGACTGAATGGACAGTCGCCGTCAGATATTGTAGCAGACAAAGTGACCAAATACGTCTGAGCAATTTAAAATGTCAATAAGTTCTATATGCACTACAAGTTACCATTCATATCTGAACATTCTTTACTTCCTTAATATCTGAGCAGATGCTTGTCAGTAATTTCTATACACACACTTAACCAAAAATATCTGAACACTTGCTTACTCTTTAAACCTAGAACAGTGGTTAAAATTTGATGTTCATGAAGGTGTTACCTGATTTTTTTTCCGGGAGTATAGAAATTACTGGCAAGCATCTGCTCAGATATTAATTAAGTAATGAATGTTCAGATATTAATGGTAAGTTGGTAACTTGTAGTGTATGGAACTTATTGACATTTTAAATTGTTCAGAAGTATTTGGTCACCCTATTTGCTACAATTTAAATCTGACGGCGACTGGACAAGCCAAGCCAGGTCAAACTTGAACTGCCTCGTTGATATACTGGTCGTAAGCGAAACTGCATGAGGTTCGATTTTTAGGCCGGACAGAGTGTTATTGGGGTTTTCATCGCCACGGAGGCTGGATTTGTGCCTGGTTGATGGCAATAGTCTCGTCCTCTATCACATAGGACTTAAACATTGGCGAAATGTGGGTGTACCTCTGCATAATCCTTCGGGGATTACAGGCGTAGTGTTATGTTATGGTAACCTAAACTTATAAGTACCATGACTGTATGAACGTATAGATAGATTGCGTGTTTACTTTCTGACTCCTGTGGTAAAAGGAAAACCATTTAGAAAGCGAATAAACAGCTTTATTCAGGATCGTTTATAATTTTAACTAAGTAATTAAATTTTAATTAATTGATTTGTTTACTTAAATTCATGGGAAATCCTTTCTTGCAAATTCGATTTGTGTCTGGCAAGCATCTGCTCAGATATTAATTAAGTAATGAATGTTCAGATATTAATGGTAAGTTGGTAACTTGTAGTGTATGGAACTTATTGACATTTTAAATTGTTCAGAAGTATTTGGTCACCCTATTTGCTACAATTTAAATCTGACGGCGACTGGACAAGCCAAGCCAGGTCAAACTTGAACTGCCTCGTTGATATACTGGTCGTAAGCGAAACTGCATGAGGTTCGATTTTTAGGCCGGACAGAGTGTTATTGGGGTTTTCATCGCCACGGAGGCTGGATTTGTGCCTGGTTGATGGCAATAGTCTCGTCCTCTATCACATAGGACTTAAACATTGGCGAAATGTGGGTGTACCTCTGCATAATCCTTCGGGGATTACAGGCGTAGTGTTATGTTATGGTAACCTAAACTTATAAGTACCATGACTGTATGAACGTATAGATAGATTGCGTGTTTACTTTCTGACTCCTGTGGTAAAAGGAAAACCATTTAGAAAGCGAATAAACAGCTTTATTCAGGATCGTTTATAATTTTAACTAAGTAATTAAATTTTAATTAATTGATTTGTTTACTTAAATTCATGGGAAATCCTTTCTTGCAAATTCGATTTGTGTCGCTGAATAACTGTAAATGCAACCGTTCATTTAAATGCATAGCTTCCAATTACACACCTGTTAATCTAATGACAACATAATTATGCAATTTAATATTAAAATTAATTAAACTATTAATGCTGTATAGCAATAATAATTTAATGAATTAAAATATGACTTCACATGATAAATACAGTTAAATAAAACTGACTACTAAAATTAAAATAACGATTGGGAGTTTGGCCAATTTCTACTAGCGTTCATCTACCTCTCTCTCTGTTAACAGCCAAAATAAATAAAGTTTTCTATTCGTCCAGTCACAAGCGATTAACAAACATCTCGACACATCCAACTAGTACAGTTGTCGGGCCAACGTAACTCCCAACGTCTGAAGCCAAGAGTTTAACGACTTCTTATTAATTAAGTGCGTGCTAGACCATATTTCTCAAGCCATATCTAATGAAATATATATCGTTAAATCAACGGGGTATCATAATCATAAATGAGACGATTCAGACCACATACGCACTCCATTGGAGACACAAACTGTTACTGCATTTGAATTAGACGCATTGATTTGAATAGGTACTACGGTACTGGCGAGGGTGAATAAATTCTCCGTTTCAATAATTTAGACTGTTTTCGGCAGCGATTAAAATCAAAAAGCGATCTGTATAAAATAAGTCCCACACTAAATATTACACTGGCAACAAAAGTATTGTGCCTAGTTTTAAACTATGTTATATCAGACACGCATATTCAAAGAATTTTGTCAAATACAACCAAACACAAAATCACTTTCGTATAGTATCAAGATCACTTTAAAATATACGTGCGTGTCATCACCATAGCGCCTCGTCACTAACGCGGACGGATTTTCTTTTAAAAAAACAAAGCGATTATCGACAGTATTTTTCTTTTCAGTATTTTTAATTGCACTGTTTTCTTTTTGCGTGCATGTGCTTGAACACTGTGCCAAGAGTCTCACGCGTGAACATCCACAAAGAAATATAATAGAGGCGGTTATTTCTGACGCTCCTCTTGATGCGTGTGGCCGCTACACGAGTGTCAGCTATGAATGAGTTCTCTATTAATGTATACTTAAACGGAATTATTTCATCTGTCATATCATGTAACATTCGGTCTCTCTAATAAGCGCCGTTGTTTGTCAAAGTCCCCTGAAACGTGCTCACGCCTAACAATGCTCGTTATTGGCTGTCTATTGCTATTAACATATTTTATTCTATGTACGAATTATGTCATTGCTATTTTCGTATGGATCTTGTTGTCAACTGCCTTTCTATCGAACTGTTTAGTTAACCAACCTCCAAAATATTAAGATTGGTGCATCCATCATTTTTGAAGGTCTAGCACAGATTACCTCTAGCGCGATCTAACATGAAAATGGGGATTTAACATTACTTATTACTAGCTGAATCAGTATCATAACGATATTGATTTTATGCAACCTAAATGTCCCGATTTCATAAATTCTTTACAAAATCATTTAAGAGCGTATGCTACCTCAGATTAGCAACCCTTTTTGTGGTGGTTCAAACTTCGCTTGAAATACTGTTAGAATAATAATCAGCTTGCACTACAAAGCGGTTGTTACGTCTTTCGCTGCGGCCGAATAGTGCGAAATTAGTGGTATTTTGCGATTTACAAAAAAACTATTGATTGGACTAAAAAAGTAAAACACTATGACTTTAGTTTGTTGCTTGTAGAATTATTTGGCATAAAAATCAGAACGATGTTTTTGATATTTTAGTATGGTTTTTACTCGTTAAAAGAAATTTTTAGAGGTATCTTCGCGATTTTTTTCCATCGAGCAAAGTTAGTTGTATTATGTTTTCACAACACTATGGCACTAGCATATATCCTGAAGAATATCATATATTTTTCTGATGTTGATTACTGCAGTGAATCATATACTTTTACGCATTATAAAACTCGCGTTTGAGGTACCATACGCTCTTAACAGTCGCATCGAAATCTGCCACGCCTAGTAAATATTGTCAGACCAGCACTAAATGATTTTAAAAGCTGAATGTGCACTTGCGTCAGATGTCTAAACCAACACTTTGTTGCACAACGCACTGAAAACTATTGTCTGAATATTTTCGAACACAGTATTTGTCATACTGATGCGCTTGAGTTCCGACTACGCTGTGGTTTTATATAGTACCGTACTATTTGGTTTTCCAGGACTCTCTTCATTACTCCCATTCGGTATTTAGAAAAAGATGTTTTTTTGGAATCTTTGACTAAATATTAATAAATACAACAGTATGATGATCATTATTGATCATCTAATTTGTTCTGTTTGTCTCGCAAATATAGCACCTGGTGTGGGCACGCAATATTTCCCTACGTAAACCTGCTCCAATGCTACGGTCGAAATCAATGGTTCATTGTTGTACGAGCCAGCATTAATTCTAATTACATATGCTAATAAACATGAAGTCCGTTCTTCAATAGCTAACACAATGTTAATATTGTTTATATTTAATTTCAGGTAAGCTTCGAACACTTGTGTCGGGACGTGAGAAATTCTATAGAACCCCGCGACTCGTAAGTCATAAAGATTTTCAACGTGTTTTTTACCATCGCGTTTATAGAGAAACGTAGCTTTCTTTAGCTGTCTTATTTATTGTTCAAGATATAACTATTCTCCGTAGGCTGTTACGTTCGAAATAGACTGGGAAACAATATTTAATTTGTTAGGTAAAACTCCTACTACCATACGCTATTCTTGATTTTCGTTCATGCATTGTTTATTATTGGGTTTGATGCGGATATTAAACTGTTATAAATTTTTTGTTGCTCACAGGCAATGGATTTTCGGTAAGAAATATTTTAGATTCAATTTAATCATTACTCGGTTATCTGAATTTAGAATAATGTGAATGCCAATTTTTATCTAGCCAAGACGGTGTCTATGGCATCACTTCGTCTTAGATTAGGTTAGGGACACAGAATTAATTAGCAAAATTAGTCTCGCAACGACACTGCTACCCTGGCCCTTACGTGTAGGTATTTGATTACACCTACAATTATTACAAGAATTGCAATTGAATTGAATGCAATTATTGTGCATCTGTAATTGTTGATGAATCCTTGAAAAAGGAATACATCATTCTTGACTGTCCATAAATGTTAGTACTTGGAAATAATCATCATGTTTTGTAGGCCATTAAACATTGACATGTATGTTTACCTACTTGAAATATAGTTCGCGTAGGTGGTTTACCTACACATTTGAAGTGTCTCTTACGTGTGATTGAGTGAGACGGCTCATTACAATAAGTTTTTCTAAAGCGAATTTGACACGTGTCTCAGTAGGCGTTGCTACCAGCCGCGTTAACAATATGTTATGAATGGCAAGGTTGAGTCTGGCTGAGACAAGTACTTTGATGCTGGCTCACGGCTTGCTATTGTCAAATATTTGCCTCAAACAAGCCGTCTCGCTTGCAAATTATGAACCGCTGTTATAACCTACACGTTCTCGAGCTACTTTATGCAACTTAACATATTCACGAACTGTATTTTCGTTTCAAAATTCAAACTTGTCTTGTTGTTGTAAAAAGAGATCCACAATGTGTCACAATCAATGACGCCAATAAATATGTTTAAAATTGTTGTTAAAGTGTTTGTTCAATAGTTTGTCATTGGTATAATTCTGTCATTCAATGTTTATAAGCTCCGCCCACGAGACATCCATTGAATACGGAGCCCATTCCAGAATGGTAGGTGTCGACATTTGACGCTCTTCGGTTTTATTGTAGCTAGACAAAAACACTCGTCAAAATGTTGAATATCAACATGTCACAATGTATAACTTTACACCCCGCCCAAACTGATTCATAGCAGTTGTTTTTAATTATTGTATTATAATCATCGTCTATAACGAGAGGTTTTATGCCTTCCTCCTGACACCGATTTTTGCGTGAACGGCTTTATAAAACGGCTACACCGGAGGTTATAAACTTTCTATTGAACTAGCATAATGGTGCATTAAAGTCGCAAACTGACACGACATACTGAAACATCCAGAGCTCGTTGTTTTACGATAATGTTCCATATTATATTAATGTCCGCGTCGCCACAAGTCACGTTGTTTGGCACCGACATAACACATAAAAAGGAAACCCCAGTTTCCCTACTGTAAACTCGTCCTATATTTACAAATGGGCCTCACAAGTAAACCATGAAAAATAAATATTAGGCGATAAATCAGCGAAAATCTACGGTTTACTCCAATGCTTTTATAGCTATAATAAAAGAACCGTCAACTGTGGATAGTGTTCGGGGAATAAATAGTATAGATCCCGGTCAGTATTCTGGCAACTCGGAATGCGTAACAGTGCCCATTGGTTCAGCTTTGACACATTTAGGCGATGTTAACTAGTGAGCTTATTTACACGTGTCGAACCTGTGTAAATCCTAACGAATAGGAACGTAAATCTGTAGCTGCTTTGTTTGAAAACAGGCGTATTCCTTCGTTCCACAAAAATTTATAGAGATATAACTCTCGTTTCGTTAGTCCGCTTATGTTGTGCTCATACAATATTATTTTAAAAGCATCCACTTCTACTCCTAGTAAAAGTGCGCACTTTAAAAGCCATTATATTTTTGTAGAATAGTTGCTTGTGTTGATCTTTCGAACATAAACTTGTAGAAAATATGATGATGAGTTTTAACAAAATCATATGTTATGATTACCTAGTTTTGAAATCTAAATATTGCTTACGCTAACAAATTCACTTCCGTGTGCTTATATGCTTTTCTACCTACTGTATCTGCGACATCGGCGAAAAAACTTGTTTATTGAGCACATTACTTAAAAGTGTGGCACAAACAACCTGTCGTCTTGCTTCTACCCCTGCGAAGTGGCATGCAAATAAGAGTTTATTTTTTATTCACACCCAATGTCAACTTGCCATTCATAAATTTGAGTATTATTTATTCTTTGGACCGTTTACGCTTGACCACCTGTTTTATGTGCACGTTCTCTGAAATTAACATAACGTGTTTAACTGACGATATTCATATTTCTCAGTCACACTTCACACAATTAGCTGCAGTCCAAACGACCATCGGTATGCACTACAAATATTTAAGCCTGCTTTTATTTGTAACGGCATCTCCGTCTTCTTGTACTTCTATTACATGTTTATCCACTCTAATAGTAGTTTTCAGTGTATTTCCAAATGTCACATCAGTGTCCTAAACAATGTGACATCGATGAACAATGTGACCATGCATAGATAAAGATATCAAGATAAAAGCACATTTCAATCACATTTGTAAAGACGCTGGCATTTCCAACAGGCTTCCATTTTATGTGCATTTCGTAATGGCCAATGGATGGCAGTTCGCTCCTACTGTGATTTATGCACTTATTATTTTGCAACTTCATACATTGTTTTTAAAGCGTCCAAATTAACTTGTATCTTTACTACATCATTGTTTTCATTCATTAATGATTCACCTTCTATCTCATTTCGTCACTTTTCTACGTATAATATTGTCATCGTCCCACGCGTTGTTGGAATGACTAATGGGAGTCTTTGAAGAATCATCTATTATGTTAGTGGTATACTGAGACCATCATTATACTCGTTTGACACACAAACAATTTTAACATAACTTAATCTCAGTTCGGCTGTGTCTCATTGGCTGCTTGTAGTACACAGTGCTTTTGGTTGAGCAACAAAACCCGTAAATGAGTTATTCTGTTCTAAAATCCTGGGTTATAACTGGTAAGATTTTAATGAATTGCCCTTTGAAGCTGAGTTCATACTTGAATTAACTGAGATTGCTATGATTTACGTATTCATCTTTTGAAATGTAAATGACCATATCGGTTGCATTTTCGTTAATCTAGGCTCTAAAGATTTTAACCTATAAGTAGTTTCCACGTTCTAAAGTTGTCTTTATAAGTAAGTATGAACTTTTCTACGATTCAACAGCTGCAGCTTTTTATTGATTCTCTCTCTACGTGTGCATAATGCATGTGCATGACTAGACATCAGCCTATGGTACTTGTGATCGAGGACAGGAAGTCGAATATTACTGTAGGAGCTCTGTGAGTTAAATAAGCAGTAAAATGTCGTATAAATGTACCGTCACGCTCATATCTTAGATCACATAGAACTAAAAATAAAACTTCTCAATCTAGAGAATTTAGAGTTTCTCTTTTTTCACCCTTCCAAGACTGCAATGCGGCCACTTTATTGTTTGATGGAAAGCGAAGTCACATTGTGTTTGTTTATAATCAAGTCCTTAATGGGAATAGAAATCTTTGAACGTAAAGAAAAAAAAAAGCAAAATAACCAAAAATATTGTTGTGAGAAATTTCACTCGTAATATCTTTATGTAGCATTTATAAAAGTTAGACAACTGCTTAAGCAAATGTATTCAATATTTCCAATCGGGTCGTTGAATCTTATCAATATCTCCCACTTCGCGTGCAATAAGCAAGTTTCTTAGGTTCCATTTCGAAGGGACTTGTTTCATTAGTAGGAAATATCCACGCAAAGCCCGTGCCGCCATGATGTGCTTGTACATCTGTCGGATATGCTGTATATTGTCTGGAGCTACCGTACCGGCAACTTAACTCACTACTGCCTTTTGATTATCTGGTTCCCATTCATCATTCTCAAGTGCATCGCTTTCTATTAATAAACACACTACTTTGTTATTGTATGATATATTGAGTGGGCTAACTTATTCATCTTCTAGCTTAAATACACTTTGATGTCTAAGATCATTAGTTTTGTTACTTTGTTCCAACAATCAAATACAGGCTGGTTTGATTACTTAATAATCTAATTTGTCAAGCCTGATTACAAATGACCTGTCCAGAAACACAATACCACAATAGTTCTCTTAGGACACACCGGATGTGTATGCTCTTTGTTCTCCAATGTCACATTAACTCAATCCAAACGGCTTTTTCTTAAAGCCAATTGCATTTTTCAAAGATAAAACGTGTCAGAAAAGTCGAAAAATTAAAATTGCTATTATGCGTCTTTGACATGACACTTTTTAGAAAAGTAACTGCTTTGCAGATCATTAGATTATGTCATACAAACCTGTGTGCACTGTTCTTTCATAACGTATCATCGCCAGGGTTCTTAATACATACATTTAGGTGCACTTCTGCTTTTATTATTTAGACATTATTAAAGATACTCCGCCATGTTTAATTTACCAAAGGTGTTTATTGTTTGTTATTTCATGTTCAATTTACAGTCATTTTATGTCATCATCTTGAATATTTATTGTTGTTATTAACCCAGCTGGCTCCCCATAAATTCCATAAAGGTTATTTTCGTTTTCTGTAGTTCCATATTGTTATGTATGTACCTACACAAGTAGTTAGCCATCCCACAGTATAAATATTATACCTACTATGCGCCGCTGCGTCGGCGCCCATCGAACGTTTAATAAAGACGTCAGTGTGCAACTAGCTACCGACTAGTCATTACGTGCGCCCCGTCCTTACGTCTCCTAACCAAATACAACACATATTTACAAATACCGTCTACTTTGTTTCAATTGTGAAAAGTAAGCAATACAGGTTAACTAGAATTACAGTCTACAGTTATTTAATTACAGTCTATTACAGTCAATAACTGTTCAATCAGACACAACTTGCAACTTTGTTGTGTTATCAAATCTTTCCCAGAGAAGTCTGATTCCGTTGTCACGTATGTGCCGGGTAATTACACACACATTTTAATATATCAACATAATTATTCGCGTGATTCAAGTCTCCGTGGTTGGTCGACGCAAGTGAAGCCAGTCGCTACTGACCGTGGTGCTGCGTTTACGCATCGGCGCTCAACGTGAGAAAATTCCCCTTCAATCCACATTGTTCTTAATTTGCCCTCATACATTATTATTCAGGGAACATTAATCTGAATACTAGCAGAAAACAAAGCTATTAGTGACTGTTATTCGACCGCTCTAAATTCTTGCTGACTCTGAAGTATCACCTACTTGGAATTGCTTATAGATTTACTAATTCAACAAATTCGCGGTGGAAATGTTGGATTGCATAGATTGCTAGTTTGTAGTCCTTCACATAAATCTTTTTCATTTATGCTCCAATTGTGACAGTCAAGTTTAATTAATGCACCACCTTGTAATTTCACTGTCTAGACCGCGCGTCCGTTTACTTAGTTTGTTATTATGACGGCCGTTGCTTTGCCGTCGTCGTTAAATTACAAAATACCACCACTGTTCTTGGTGATGAAAGAAATTAATTGTTTCCGCCGACCGACGCTGCTAACGAAAGTGATTTTGTGACTTAGTCTATTCTAGGAACCAATTACTGCATTTGTTTCGCTGGAACCGCTGTGCGACTGCACGCAGATGGCTATTTAATAACATTGTTACAGAAAACTACACAGCATATTTTTCTGATTATGCTGTTGCAATTTTTATATTGTTCTGAAGATCCTATTGAAGTTAATCTTTGCTAGTTCCGTTAGCCGAACGATACAGTTACCAAAAGCCAGAACAGTTGCATAATTACTGTTTAAACTTCGACGTTAAATTGCCCAATCGGCTCTTTATTTTATAAATATGCTAAAATCAATATTAATAGTATAGTGTATTGGTTATCTTTCTCAACTGAATCGCATTTATCTTGAAATATGTCGAAAATTGTATTATAACTGCCCAGGGGTCGGGTTCAAGCCCAGCTTAACACCACACATGTTTATTTAATAAATAATTTAAGAGAACACCATGAGTTATAAAATGGAGTTTCTAAGGTTTTTTAACAGACACTATAAAACCTTGTGGACGGTGTCTTCATGCGTAAAAATCTAATCACGTAGCAAAGCGTCCAATTCCGTGTGATAATATCGTTCTTGGGCTCGAAGTTACAGCTTATTAAATGCGTATTAGAATAGAATGAGGGAGAGGGATTACAGAGTGAATGCGCCGCGGTCTGCCATTGTGGCGGGTGACAATGCAAGAGAGGTTGCATTGCATTATCTGGAACCAGTAAGCGTACGTGTGTGAGGATCGTTGTTGCACTTGCAATGCTCCAGGGAGGAAATTGTACAATACTATTAATTGGTTCAGATTGTAAATAATTTACTTCTTACTGAAGTAAAAGTAGGTATCGTTTCTGTAAATAGGATCGGAATCGCATCTGCGCGTCTTATTTAGGAGTCGTAATTTTACCAAGGAGTCGAATACCCTGCCTGCGTCTATGTTTCCAAGTTCATACATCCCCAATCTATTTAATTGACGAGTTAATTGACTTCTTTTGGGTTAACTCGTTCCATCGTCGACCTCGTCTCTGTCCTGAGGACAATTTTTAAGTCTAGAGCTAAACAAAGTCGATTTTTCCTATCTAACTACCCTTACCCTGAGAAGGTTTTAAATCCATAATAGGAATAAAACTGCCACAGAAGTAATTGAACTATAACTAGGACATAAGAAATTACTATTTGGAGGAGCAGGTGATCACGAAGAAGTTATTTATCTAACGACTAACGTTATTCATGTTGTATAACTGTAATAAGGCATATTAAATTTGTTTTCTTGTCCGTAACTATTCATCAAGAAGACTTAATTTCAGAGCCATGTTAAATTGAAAGTAAACGGTGTGTACCATTCATTTTGGTCACAAATCCAAGGTAATCTACCAAAGTTTGCTTTTCCGTAGGTGGTCCCGAAGATCGAAGCGGCAATTGACATTTGTCACTGACTGACACACAAGTTGCTTGGTCTCCTATTATAGTGAATGCTCTTCCTACGCCTGCGTTCAAACATCATATTATTATGTATTACTTAAAGAGTTTTCAATACTTAACACCCAACTCAATTTCAATCTTAACTCAAAGACACAGAGATAGGTTTTGCTTACATGATTCTAAAGGGAGTCTTGCAAGGCTAGAATTACGTACCTACCTACATGGCTACATAGAACGATCGCGATTGCGGTTGGAGTAATCTGAGTAAATGGTAAAATTAAACCTTGTTAACAAATATATATAACTAGGTGTCTTAAGTGGCTTTGCTACCTGTTTGTGGATAGATATTGATGCAACTTATTTTTTAGAAATCAACTAATCTAATAAATTAGGTAAATTATGACTACTAACTTAATTAAAATCGATTAGAATATTAATTTCATACTTATTTAAATTCATGGTCTTTATGATTGATTGGATGTTAAATTAGTAGCTTTTTCCGCAGTTGTGAAAACATTGAAATATATAACACCTCTTCGGCCTGCAAGTTGAAAGAATTATCGCCACGAAATGGGTTAATGTGATGCTCGTAGGCGTTTAGCATGCAAGCTGTCATTAAACATTTTTTGTTACATCTGCAAGCATCATAAATAACTCCCGTACGTTACTTTAAACGCTTCCATTAATACGTTATAATGATAGCACCTAAACACCTAAATAAAAGCTAGAGGCATAAACATAGGTTGAAAGACGTGGAAACTTCAACAGGAATGCGTAAATAGCTGTCCATCACTAAAATCATCAGTCTGATAGTTCACACGAGATTCAAGTAGGTACACAAGTTTGGTAAGTTGCGCAAGAGCGACCTCACAGGCGACATATTCCGAAACTCGTTCACGTCAAATCCGAGTACATTAATCAAACTCAGGCGTAGCGACTTGGACTGACGGACGGACAGCCCCTAAACAACCTGCGACAAAACAGAGCCTCTATTTAACTCTATTATAACGTGATTGTTTTTGTTTAGAACTCTCATTTGCCCGTATATAGACTTGCTGTATTGTTCTACAAGTATTTCGACACCCGTCAACGTCAGTTGTGTGACATGTTACAAAAGGAGTTTTTAAGCGATCTGCTCTTGATGCAACCTTGTCTTGACCAGACGATTAAACTTGTCAAAAACACAAACGCTGTCAGTGACGATTACTGTCTAATTAATCAACTGATTCAATTCACATGAGTCGGTTATTTTGTGCAGCTTAACTTAGCTCGAATATTAAATGACTTGCAAGATACCAATCAATGAGGTGGTGCTTTTAAATTACAAAATGAGTACCTAGGTGTTATAACCGCAGAATTCAGTAGCAGACCTGCCACTGGGTACCAATTAAGTTGTTTGGAAAAAATAAAGGGATTGTGTAGCATAAACATCTCATCCTAAATGCGACCGCCATCAATATTCAAGAAAAGGTGGCAATTAAATACATAATCCATCGGCTATCACACTGGCACCGTGGCGGGTTAATGGCTTGTTTACTCGCTCTGCCGCCCTTATATGGCGTGAAAGCTCCTCCGCATTGTCGCCAGCCCCTCAGCGGACTCCGTATGGTCAGGCGGATACGTGCGTCGGCGCATATGAGCCGTTTGATAGCGGGAGAGATTAACAAATTGAAGAGAACTCGCGTAAAACTGTACTCGACGTATTTTACAGATAAAAAAAATAAAATGAGAATTTTAAGCATTTTTTTCTCGTTAATCTGACATGATATGACGGCTTCAAAAGTTTCAGAACCCACTTTTTAATTTCGGCAAGGAGATATCTCTAATATAAGATAGTAAGTTTAGTATACAAGCAGTGGCTTTCTGAGTTGATCGATTGATAGCAGATAGTAAAGCTACTACAAAATAAAATGTTCAGCACGTGCTAGTAGCTGATAATAACTTACTTATAATCACATTATCACTTGACATATTTTAAACGATAACGCAGAAACAGATGGTTGTCTGATTGTGCGTCCGGAAATTAGCCAATGACTCATCACCTCTTTATCTGGATAAGGAAATAAAACCAGACCCTGTGTTTGCACAATGATTCTTCACATACGGTGGAGAAATCGCGATCTTGAGATATAATACTTTTGCTCTACAGCCATATGGTTTTTGATCCACATTCCATATGATGATCGAGTCAACATCTACTTATGTACTTATCAATAAGTAAATTACCCGGGGATTTATAGATATGCGACTTTTTTTTATAAGTAATGAATGAAATAAATAAAAATCTTTATTGACAAGTTCACAAACGTCGGTGTAGCTCGGCTACTTGGCTACTAGGAGTCGCTGTATCACACAAGACCAAGAAATAACATCTACTGTCCCACCCACTGCTAGGCAAGGGCCTGCCCCAATTCCTTCCATGCGGTCTTTTGCCGTGCTTCTTCGAATATAATACGACTTTTTGCAAGATTTAGTCGATTCCACAACGTCATACTAAGTATTTCTTTTTACCACAATCAGGAAATATTAACATTAAACAGTCTCACCGAATGTCCTGGAAACCAATGAGTCATTCGTGGTTTATTTAAAATATGTCCTTACTAAATTACATCATTGTGGCTGGGGTGGCCTCAGTGCGTTATGTTAGCCAGCCATATAATTAGAGGTGCAGCATCACATCTATCAATATATCTGTCAGGTGATGTCATATTCTATTGTCGTAGCCTTCAAACTTATTACAGATCGGGTACTTACTAAAAGTATTGATTACCCATACGATGAGACTGTTGAGAATGACTTCCAGATAACTATAACCATTAAATGACGTGTGTCGCATCAACGGAATTAGGTATTGTAAGTTTTCCAAAAACGAAAATAAGTACCTACTCGTAAAAGCAGGAATTTTCCACGGGACATAAAACTTTATTATTTACTAGTAAACGTTTGGGACGGTATTATAAAATTAACGAGTCTATATGACATGTTTCATAAAATATTAGAGCAGATGTGTAACACGTAGCTAACAAGTGTCTTTTCTCTTTTACAGAAATTGCAAAAGTGCGAGCGAGTTTATTCCAAATAAATGGAGTGAAGAAAGAACCACTCGTTCTACCAGAGGCTGAGGGCATGGTCACCACACTCACAGAAAAAGTTTACGTGCCAGTAAAAGAACATCCAGATGTAAGTACTTAATTAACTCATATAAGATCACGTCTGTAATCCCCGAAGGGTTAAAGCAAAGGTGTATCTGTACACTCACATTTCGCCAGTTATGTCTAAGTTACATGTAATAGGGGGACGAGCCTATAGCAATCAGTCGGGCAAAAACCATACTCCGTGGCTGCTACTGAAAAATTCCTGTTGGAATTACCCAATAACACTTTGCCCGACCTGGGAACCACTAGACCAACAAGGTAGTAATGTGCTAATACATAAATTAAATAGCACTGTAATTGCGTTACATTCTACGGTTTATCTGAAACGCTAGGCTGAGGTCAAGGGAACGAAAACGTAGATTACACATCTGCATAATAAAGTATGATGCGAATTTGTAATCACGCGATCATCAAGCCAGGAAGTGTTCGTGTTTATTATTCAGTGGTTTCTGGAGTATTTCCTATTGTTCTGGAGTATTTCCTACTGTTCTGGAAAATAAAGCCACCAAATTACTCCGTAACCACGTAAGACCAATCTGCTTTATTACAGCTCCGAGAAATTCTAATTAAAGCCGTATCGTTTGAAACTTTATGGATTTACAGAAAACAACCAACTAGTAGGCTTGACGTGACGTGATCAGGTCATGTACTATACCAATTTCCTGTTGACGAAGGAAGGTGGGAAGTAAAAATAAGATAATTACAGGTTTATTTGGTGAACTACCGTATCGTCGTTTTTGTTTCCTCATCCCGAAATACATAAAATAAGCATGTAGGCTTGGTACAATTTTGTATTGATAGGGAAAAGGAAGACCAAAGAAACGATGAATGAACTGTGTAGTTGTGTACTGTAAAGGATTTAATGGTAAGAAAGAAGTGGCTGATAAGATGACGAGTAATAGAGAAGTTTGGAAGAAGAACTAATGCTACGCCGACCCCGAATGAATTTTAATAAGGGCAAGAGAATGATGACGTGGGAAACATATTTCTGTCACAGAAACTGAGAAGGTTTTTGCCACAGTGGATGATGTTAATTAGTGTTTAAGGATCTTGTAACTTAGACAAAAAGGCAGCCCGAAGGAAATATGGATGGTCTGTGTGAGCTACCTATTAATAGAATGAATAGAGAGTGTATAGGATTTTCTTCGACATCAAGGAAACGAAGCAGCGGGATTGAAGTCTTATTGACTTATTAATATCTGCAAGTAAATTTCAACAAATAGCTGCTCCTGCTGCTCTAATTACAGTGCGTCGTTACTTGTACACCATATTTTCGCACATTGTTTTGATTCCTTAAGCGGAAAGAGCGTGTTAATACATGCGTAATGTCATTGTTTACAACTTAACCCTATTCTTGGCACTGTGTACAATTTGATACATTGAACTTTATGAAAATCTAGAGACGTTCCAAGACGTATTTTCAAAACATTTATTATTTTATATGGTAGAAAATATAATCCAAATTCTACAAAAAAATACTATTTTATCATTTAATAATCCAAAAATGCAGTAGAAAACAAAATAGTAAACCGACAAAAGGCGTCTTGGCGTTGCAAGACAAAAACACACAAATTTTATTACATTTAGGTCAAATTATTTTCAAAAGCTGTTTAATTCAAATAGGTTACTATATTTGCTACTTAGAAACGCTACTTTCGAGTACCAAAATGGACTGAAATCGTATGTAATTTACGGTTCTTTCTTAGTGTATCAGATATGATACACTGCCAGATAGCCATCCTTTTAGATAATGTTTCGCCTGTATCAAATATGTTACATTGCTTGATTTGTATGGTTTCCATTTATTATATAATTATTACAATATACAATATATTTTATATATATTTTGTCAATATTATTGTTTATTTTTATCTTCTGCCACATGTGGTTCATCATCTTAGTATGCAACAACAAAGAAGCGCTCGGTAACTTGGAAATTACCGAGTTTTTGTTCCGAAACCAAGAGCAAATTCGAATATAATTGAAATTGAATGAACTACTGAGGTTGATTGCAGTATTGCTTATTCCCAACAGACTCCGACACCAGTTCGCTGTCTCTATCATTGCCATGTTTATCAGGAAATCTTAATTTTTCATCAAATAACGATAAACCAAGTAGTTGCTTTGGTACTATACCCTCAGTCAATGCAATCAATCCCTTGTTTGCCATCAATTTTATTGCCCAATCTATCCGTATATATACAATATCTGTATAAAAGAAAAAGAAAAGAAGAAGGCAGCTTCATTGTGCTGAGCCTAGGCCATTGTGTCCAGTACCATCCTTGTTACTTCAAGTAAACTCACTGGGAACCTCTTTGTAAGTGGCTCACGACTGGCAACCTCCTTGCAACTACCTTTACCATGAGCCAGCAACTTGACACGTTATAACCAGGTCCTGTAACCATTGTTTGCACATTCTTTCTCTGCGGCTACTCGTTCTAAAAGACTTAAAGTGGGCGCGATGAAGAGAAAAGTAATACCAGCTAAAAGATTACAACTTAACTGGTGTTGCTGTAAGTATATAGGTTCAGGAGAAGTGCTATAACTCATTTGACCCTCGTGAAGAGACGAGTGTCATTGAAAGCTGCTTTTCAGATGACTCTCTCATAGAACAACAAACAAATATCTAAGCACGCAAACAATTTGGCAGCTCAATAAATACCACAGATGATGATTTTCTGACGATCCTTTCATTTATGGGGGTAAAGGTAAAAAAAACCTAAAGGGTATAAAGCCTACGCAGCATACCTTACGCAAAATACACGCTTTGGACGTGGTCACGAGCCCGTTTTGCCAATAATTAAGATTTTATAAGGTCCAAAGGGCGTTACTACCTATGATTTTTAATTTTTACTAAAAGGGGGTTCTGTTTTTAAATTGTATATATGGAAGTACATAAAAAATGTGTCATAAATTAAATGTTTTTTTCACGTTAGCGTGTATTTTTTTTTATTTTTGTTTTGTTAATATAACGTTGGAAGCCTGGCAGTGTAGCAAATATGATACATAGATTTTATAAGGTAGATTGCTAAGAGTCTGGCAATGTATCACATGTGATACATTCAATAAATCATAAAATAAGATAAATAGATTTTTATTATTATTTTTTCTCCTCTCTATGAATACATAAGAATGCATTCTATGTAAAAAATTTCAATATTTCGAAAAAAAAAATCTCTGCCAAGTATAGGGTTAATTTGTGGTATTCATTCACAAACCATTTAAGTGTCAGAATATGAATGGACACTTTCTGTAAGAACACAGTATAATAATTTTTCTGTCATTAATTATTCATTTGTCAAGAGACAAACACTCTTTTGAGCAGTGTTTGTAAGTGAGTGCAAACACTCCTGCTCGAATACTGACGAAACTTGTATGCACTTTATTTGTGAGATGTGCTCAAGCAATTATAACCATAATGAATTTGTATTGCTTTGTAAATACTAGTACTTAATTAATTCATATAGCTCTTAACGGAGTAGTAATAATACCCATTTCGAAGTCATTGCAGAAAAACACCGGTTTAAATGTTCCTTCTGTGAAACATTAACATTGATTGAATTGCAAAAAGGTAATAAAGGAAGAAGCTTGTCAATTACGTCACGATTCACGTAAAGCTATCTTAAAATTCATCTTAGCTTTCTAAAGGTTTTTTAACGGACGAGAATTCTATCAATTTCTTCGTAGATCGAGTTAATTGTTGCGAACGTCCAGTTTTACTGTAACAGTCGCGTTAGTCATACAGATAGAAACACAAGGTAGGCAGGCTGCTGCATTTGGAGACTTATGTCAGGGCTATCTCGTCTTTGGAATGATTGTTGATTCTCGATCGACCCTCAATGATACGGTCCATTCATTGTTACCAACATATTCTTAGTCATTTGCAAGCGAACACGAATAGACTGCCTTTTTGGGCAACGAGTTCAATGAACCGAATGATTCATTATTAAAATCGGGTAACACTACCACCGTGTGCTTGCCAACTTCGACTGCAGCTGATGAAAATATTGTCAATGCATCAGTTCACATGTCGTGCTATTTGGCTTTCAATGTACTAGTTGGTTTATTTATACATTAGGCACATACTGAGCATGCAGACCGAGAAGTTCACCATACTTTATTTGGGCTTGCTTGGCAATACCGTCACTACAGTTATAATCTATGTAATTAGCACACCGTGTTTGACGTTATCTGCAAACGTTTTCTACTTTTTTTTTGATGTTCTGCAACTTCAAAAGGAGAATTTATAGATACAATATTTCCGTTTTAGAAACTAATCAACATTAAACATTAGTGAGATGTGTGTTGACTCATAGATATATTGTTGGCGCCATCAACTCGTCTGAGACTCCTTATAAGGTGTCATCTAACGAACCTCTGCCACTGAATTAATTTAGTTGAATTTTATTACAATTTTGAGTAGCTGAATAACAAATATTGAATTTATCACGTGATAATGTGAGAAACAGGAACATTAAACGCAATTAAAGCTATGTCAAACTGTTCTCAATGCTATAGTAATAAATCAGATTGATACTTCTTTGATTCAATTCAATTAGCTCCTCTTTGGGTATCAATTACCGAGATTCCAATGCAATTTCATTGGTCTAAGACTCTAAGCTAATACTATGCATATTCATGTTTGTATTAACGTTGTCATAGATCGTCTGAATAATTGCGAGGAATCTAACAATGTAGACGTAAATCTGAAGATAAATTGATCGTTGAATGATATTGATTGTCGATCAAAAGAACCGTTCCGAGACATCGGTCACGTACTCAAACATAATGATGGAAGCCCTTAACGATGCAGATGGTGGTCGCATGATGGAGTTCTTAGAAAAGCGAATAGTTTCTGACATGCCGAATGATTTTATTGCATAAACAAATCGCTGTATTTTGCCAAATCTTAAAATAATGTTTTCACAATGGGTAATCATACCATCAATGTTTTATTCGCTCGCAAAAACTGCGCTGTAAAGTAAACGTGAACTATTCCAGAAATAGAGCTAACAGTACCAATGTGATTCGTATGTTGAACACATTGTCGAAACAATGGTTTTGGTACACCGGCTGCTGTGACTAATTTCTTAAAATGTTTTATTTTCGTAACTGTACCGTTCATCTTTATAGCTCAAACAAATAGCAACGTGTTCATTCGTTGATACACCATTGTGCTCACGTTAATGCGGGTTTTAGGGCGTATTCAACACCTTTATTACTCTTTTTTATTATAAATCCAGTCTGTTCAGCTTGTTTTAATTATTCTACTTGGCTTTACTAAAAGCATTTTCATTTAGACCCACTCGTACATTTATATTTGAATTCAGTATGTGAGTGTGAATTTCTCGGACATGCAACAGTTCATAGCATACAACAGTTGCATAGAAATCCAAGAAAAAATGTAACAAACCATTTTCCCACAAAGTATCTAATATTTATTCATCGAGTCATAAACAAATCACGTATTGTATTCTGTTTATAGTAATAAAATTATTCTCAAGATTGAGACGTTATACACGTATAGAAATGCAGGATAGATAGCTACCTAATTAATTCTTTTCCTAGTCCTTTATAGAAAAATACGAACCAAATGCGGAACATGTTCTATTCCGCATTGTTGGTATGGCAAATGATATGCTGAGCACATACGAGCGAACTCAAAGCTGCTCGATCATAGACCACTAGATGGAGAGCTCCAACCTCATTCTGGTCCCACAGGTTCCGCTTGCATTGCATAGTGATGTTAACACATCGATAAAATACGCGTGTTTCCTAATGCAAATATTAATATCGATGCAGCTGCATTTGAAATGTAATAAACGCATTCGCGTGTATTCCCACAGATTATTTATGCGAAATTATGAGTTTTTGGTGTACTTATCTAAAACACGTTTGGCGAGCTCACCAAGACATGTGCGTCGTGATTTCTGTTTTGGTTAATCTTGTGTTATTTATATTATATTAAAATTTAATCCTATACAGACGTCTTCTGTAAACATTATATTAATCTTCGCAATCGCCGAATTTGGAAAGGAAAAGTTTCACGGCTTTAACTAAATAATTTTTACTGTTTTAATAAAACAGATGTGTCCTACATCAAAACTGCAAATATCACGATCTTTGTAAAGAATCGACATCGATACAGTCGCAGGCCCGTGCCTCGAAATCTGCCTGTCTCCATTTAGGGCCGGAGGAGTTATTAAATCCTGCCATATCGGTGGGCACCGTTACTTCGGCTTTTTGCTCCCCAAGAAGTACCTACCAGTTGATACGTGTCTTAATGGAGGACCTTAGAGCCGAGCTCACACTGAGAGAAAGCAAGACATCTGTTATTTTATACAAGGAAACTTAATGGTGGACATAGTTGAATAACATGTAGACATTTATCCTTATCTACGACTTGAAGGTAGCTTGATTACTTTCGTAAAAGAGGAAAGTCAAACAAGCCATTAAAATTCTGGAGTTTAACTACTTATTCTGAACGCACGGAGAATACTAAAGGTGTTATAAGTCTTTGTATTGCTGATAGGAACATAATAAGATAAGTTTCTACACAAAAACCTGTTGCTTGGACACCTACTTGATGTTTTTCTCTTTGGTTCGATGGCAAATAAGAACCCAACTGAATGGCCAATAAAATGATGGCCTAAAAGACACTTACCACGCATTTGGAAGCGTCGGATTCAATTCGGTACTAAAATTCAGTATCACCCATAAACACTACTTATAGCCCTTCTTGTACTTAAAATCCGTTCTTTTTGGTACCTAACTCAAGTCGTTTCTTGCTTCTAACCATATTTTTGAACACGGTAAATAGACCCAGTCAACATATTTCACTTAACTACAGATTGGTAATTAAAATTACTTTCACTGACACTCAAGTAGGTTTACGCGTAATTACATAAATAATATTACAAGTGTAATCTTATCGCGCTAGTTTGTACACACCGCTATAAAGCAGCTATTATAGGAAAGAACGTAAAACAGAATTATATTCGCCGACGAACCGGCCGGACGGCTGAATTGTTTTAGTGAAAACATGTCTGGCACAAGCAGCGTGTGCTTTATCATTCGCGAATGCAAACATCAGTAAAAGCTCGCGAATGTGTTTCAAAAAGATTAAACAATTCGCGCTACTGCACCATTGAGAAACTTGTTTAAGTTACGACCAAACCGGAATTTCAGATCGAATAGATTAACGATATTCCGATCTATCCATCAATAAATCGATTGAAATACTCAAGTTTTATATGTATTCCGTTACATGACTTCTTGGTTTTCAAAATGTTTCAGGAACGAGCGAAGAGCTAAAAGATTCTAGCGGATAATATTTCTTTGGCGAAAGCATCAAAGATATGACGGCCAGCTGCCCGTAAATTAAAGTCTAGATCTTCACGAAGTTTCGTGTATTTCAGTGGCCTTGCATACCACAGTTGGCTATAATAATGTAGTGCTCAGAATCATAATAACGACAAATTGAGAATATACGACTCCACAAAATGTGTCTCCGTAAAAATGTAATATATTCGCGTTAATTTATGATTCTTTCGCCTTATAGGCTTTCACATTCAAACATGTTTTTCACAAACAAAAGCTGACCGGTTTGAGTTGCCTCGCTGTCTTTGAATTTCGCACGAGTTGTTAGTTATCTGAATTTGTGGCAGTGCGTGGGCGCATACGCCCTGTGTTTTTCTCTGCCAGCGTTGCTTTGTATAATTTAATGAAGTTTTCTTATGGCTTTAGGACCGTGGAATTAAGCTATAACGTATGCAGTAAACGCATGTGTGGGTGTGCCGCTAATATCCGCTCCATTTATCTCTTACACTGTAAATCTGGACAAATGAAGAATGGATTCATTGAACTCTATTATAGTCACTATTTTTATCATAGCTGTTTCATATTCGACGTGATTTTCAGTTGAATTCATCGGTATTTTTCTGAGCTAGATAATGCAAATTTTAATGTTTCGAGTATTCACAAGCGAATAATTTAGTAGTAAGTAGGATCTTTGTCGGCTGATAACAAGGAGTGGTATGTGTGTAGTAATGAGGTTGATTGGATAGGTCCTGGTTACGCGGGAAAGCAAAATAAAGACGACAAATTCGACTTGGTGGTAATGAGACGGGACGTTGAAAGACCGCGTGGAGACACAGGGTGAAATCGGTCTTTCTTAAGGGTTACAGGGGTGCACGGTACCTTGATATCCTCGGCGGCAGCTCCTCAGCAATTTTCACAGCGGTTTTCACGCACAAAACACCAATTTTCTAGTTTTTCAGGAACGTAATGTTCGCGACACACGAGTTCATAGCCAACGAAAAATCTTATGATGATTGTCCAATGGCGAAACACTACCGCAGTACGTTCGCCATCTCGCTTCCACGAGTACGATAGGTTCCGTGCAAGAAAGGGATGGGAGATAGGGAAGTGTTACCAACCAATTCGTAATGTTGCCAAATAATTACATTTAATCAATGATTTAAAGTTGGCGCAACCATCCCCCCGGGCTTGAAGCGATGCCTTCAAGAATTGAAGCTAATTTACAAACTAAACGATAAACTAAATACCTGATTACTAACGTTAACCTAACCTAATGACGAAATTGCCCAACTATTGGTTAGGTAACGGACAAAGACGAACGACGGGACGCAAGTAAGAGCCAGTCGTCGTCTTAACCCGAACGACGCGAGTGACTCCTGTGGAGTCCGGGAAAACTTCCTCCACTACACCCAACGGCCAGTGTAGTGGAGGCGAATTATCAGTTATGAGAATCACGACCGTGCCGACATCGACCGGATCGACCGGCGTGTTCCACTTGCGACGCGATTGTAAGGTGTGGAGGTAACCGCTCCTCCAGCGCTTCCAAAACGACTGTACCAGTCTATCTAACAAGTCATGTCTAGCGACAGTAGTTCTCTCGTCTATTTCCTCGGCAGGCAAATATTTTAAAGGCGTGAGATTCAAAAAGTGCGCTGGAGTTAAAGCTAGCGGTTCCGAAGGATCACTAGAGAGTGTCCTGCAAAGAGGTCTAGTGTTCATTACCGATTCGACTTGGGTAAGAACGGTACTTAATTCTTCGAATGAGAGAATCGTGTCACCTATGACTCGATACAAGTGCGACTTCAGACTTTTAATATTAGCTTCCCAATTGCCCCCAAAGTGGCTGGCAGTCGGGACATTGAGTGACCAATCTATGCGACTCTCAGCTAGCATGTGACCAAATTCAGTATTATGGTATTTTGAACAAAGGAATTCGTGAAGTTCTGAGAGTTTGCGTTTAGCGCCTATGTAATTAGTCCCGTTATCCGAATAAATCCTACTCACCGGGCCGCGCCTTGACAAGAACCGCTTGAAAGCGCCCATAAAATTAGCTGTGCTAAGGTCACCAACAAGCTCAATGTGCACGGCGCGTGTAGTCATGCAAACGAACAGACACACGTAGGCTTTGGTGGAACGAATACCTCGACCGCGAGACATGGTAACCCTAAAAGGTCCGGCATAGTCCGTGCCCGTGTGAACGAATGGCTTAGCGGATTGAACGACACGACAAGAGCGATGATCCGCCATTTCAGGAAAACTGGACTTAGGACGAAGGCGAAAGCAAGGAATGCATTTATGGATTCTATTTCTAATTAAATTACGAGCAGAAAGTATCCAATATCTCTGCCGCAAGAGTGACATCAGCAGGTCGGGACCTGCATGACAGTTTAATTTATGATGGTATTCGACGAGCAAATTCAAAACAGGATCCTTGCTTGGAAGCAAAATGGGATATTTCCCTTCATAACTTAAATCCGAATTTCTTAAACGGCCTCCGACCCTAATGAGTCCGTCCTTGAGAAACGGCTTTAAGTGTCGTAAAGCAGGACTACAATCCTTGCCTTCCCCGAGTCTAGCAATCTCAGTGGAGAAATAAAGGCGCTGAAGCTCACGAAGAACGAGCAATTCAGCGAAGTCGTAATCCGACGCTGACATGCGATATCTAACAGGTAACAACCTGACAAAACGACAAACGTAAATTACTACTCGAAGTAATTTACTCCAAGACGATATGCGATCGACCAAAGAAAGAAAAGGAGATCTTTCATTTAGTACAGCGGAAAGTAACGAGAGGTTCTTCTCTTCGGGCGCTTCAGGCACCGACGAAGGACTGAAGGGAACGACAGGCCACTGTGAGACATCCAAATGTGCCCACGGAGGACCACTGAACCACAGCGGGTGGTCAACAATTTGAGAAGGCGTGAGACCACGCGACAGACAATCTGCTGGATTGTCCGTACCGGACACGTGATACAAATTTTGTGGCGACAAGTCGCTTTGTATTTTCGACACTCTGTTGGCCACAAAGGTGTTCCAACGATGGGGCGACGAATGTACCCAACAGAGCGCGACTGTCGAATCCGAAAATGCGAATATGTTACGAAAAACAATGCGGGGCTGACAAGCGACTATGACATTTTTTATAAGTTGAGCTAGCACAAGAATAGCACAAAGCTCCAAACGAGCGAGAGAAACGACTTTCTTAGGTGAGACCTTTGATTTAGCGGTTAGCAAGTAAACAATATTGCTATCGCTATTTTGGACGTGGAAGTAAATTACTCCCCCGTATGCCTTCTCACTGGCGTCTGCGAAAGCCAAGATAGTGACCACACTATCGGCGACGATACCAACGTGACGTGGGATTTTAATATTACAGAGCAACGGGAGCTCTTCCTTGAAGCGAGTCCACAGCCTGACTATATCTTCAGGTGGGGTATCATCCCAGTCACAATCACGCAGCCAAAGCTGTTTGATAAGAAGTTTAGCGTACAAGACGACAGGTGCGACAAATCCCATAACGTCCCACAATCTAGCGACACACGATAATATTGTTCGTTTAGTACAATTTTGTGCTGGAGTATTGACCCTCATGCTGAAGTGATCTGACGTAGGCGACCAACACAAGCCTAGTACTTTCTGCTGGTCGGACTCGTCGAATTCTTTGACAGCTAGCAGACGATGCGAGGGTGGAATTGAATCTAAAACGACTTGGGAGTTGCTGGTCCATTTAACCAATTCAAATTGGCCAGCTTTCATGAGACCTATCATTTCTGAGGCGGTAGAAATACCCTGATCTTCTGTGGGGACGGAATGGACGAAATCATCCATGTACAAACCTGAAGTGACGATATTTTTGGCCTGAGGGTAGGAGTCGCCCTCATCCTCTGCCAGCTGCCTAATAGTTCGCAGCGCATGGAAGGGGCTAGACTTAAGTCCGAAAACAACACGATTAAATTCATAAACCTGTAAAGGCTCTTGCGGGGAAAACCGATACAAAATGCGTTGGAAACGCCGATCAGATTCTCGGATTCCAATGCTAAGAAACATCTGACGAATGTCTGCGGAGAGTGCAATTGAAAATAAACGAAAACCGACGATAATATTAAACAAACTCCCTTGCAGGTTTTGCCCACCGTACAAGAGGTCATTAAGCGAAATGCGGGAGGTAGTCTTGCAACTACCGTCGAGAACGACACGAAGTTTGGTTGTGATCTTATCATCCCTGATCACCCCATGATGCGGAATAAAATACGAAGTTTCTGAAGAATCTGAATTTGCAGGTGAAATATAACCTTTTTCTAAATATTCGAGGATGACGCTATCATACGTGACCTTTAGTTGTGGAGAAGCTTGCATCTTCCTTTCCAAGCAGTGAAACCGACGTTCACTTGCTTGGCGTGAGTTACCAAGGGATTCGACATCACCCTTGAAAGGCAGAGCTACCACGTATCGACCGTCACTATCTCTAGTAGTGGTGCGAGTGTAAAACTCCTCACACTCCCTGTCGTCCGAGCTGACTACAGGGGGAACATCCACCTCCTCCAATTCCCAAAATTTCCGAACTGCAGAGTCCAACGGGTCCGCGGTACAGCAATATGAAACGGTCGAGTTGCTATCAACACGAACCGGCGCGTCACCTACTATAACATAGCCAAGGACAGTTTCTAAAGCAAGCGGTGATACATATGGCGGCTGTCCTTGAACCTTATTCGACAAGAGTAAGTGCGGGTAAATCGAAGCACCGATCAATACTTGAATCGGGCCCGGCGAAAAATATGTGTCGTCTGCCAACGGCAAGTTTTTGAAGTTAGACAAGAGCGAAGAATTAACCGTGGCAGTTGGTAGATGTTCAGTAATTTTATCTACTACCAAAGAGTCGACACTGTAATTTATGTTACGATCGAAGCGAGAATAAAATTTAAATTCTACTGAACCCTGAATTGTTTTACTTGAACCACCTATTCCTTTCACGGTAGAACAATTAGGTCGATTATTTATGTTCAAACCTAAGCGTTGACAACACTCACGTGTGATAAAGTTACTTTGAGAAGCGCTGTCTAACAATGCACGAATAATGTGCTTATTACCATGAGAATCCACGACAATAATGCGCGCAGTTGCAATCAAAACCGTCGTTGGGTAGCGAGAAAAATGGTCAACCTGATTATTATCAGCTGATAACGCACACAGCGCGACGTCACCGCGAGCGGAGGTAGGGTTAGCGTCACTAGGTGCCGCATTGGCAACGGTAGCAGGCGCGGCTTGCTGAGCCCCAAAGCACAATAATGTATGGTGCTTGCGGTGGCACTTTTTACATTTAGAAGTTGACTCACACGCGGAAACACGATGACCACTACTTAAACAATTTATGCACAAATTGTTAGACTTTACGAAGTTAAAACGCTGATCAGGTTTATAACTATTAAATACCTTACATTTATAAATGTAATCATGTTGCTCACTGCATAGACCACATGTTGTTTTCTCGGAACCAGAGGTGCTGGCGTACGCGACGGTAGACTTACGTTCGAGTGGTTTCTTATTGTTGGTGACCCTAGCAACAGCTGATGAAGTACGTTCTAACATTTTTATATGGTCACGAACGAAACAATCCAAATCGGAATATGATGGAATTTCGGAACTATTAGATCTTAGTTGATAATTAGTTTCGAATGTACGCACAGTATCTTGGTCGAGTTTTTTAATAGCGATGTGTAACAAAATAAAATCAGCGAGGTCATTGACCTTTGTGTTTTTTAAAGCGGCTACGGACGACGAGAATTTATCGAGAAATGATTCTAAATTATTTGGGGTTCCAGTCGAGATAGATTTAAATTCAAATAATTGGTCTAAATATGAAGTTGCGGACTGACGCTTATCTTCATACCTTTTACAAAGCGAATCGAAAATAAGAGGGTAATTATCCGCTGATGGATTTATACCCGCACATATTGAACGAGCCTTGCCTGTTAACTTTCCTAACAAATAATATAACCTCTCACAGTCTGTCAGAGAAACATTATTATGCACTGCGTTTTTGTAGCTAGCGATAAACAATGGCCAATTTCTATGATCTCCGTTAAATTCGGGGATTTCAATAGGAGGTAATCGAGGTGACCTTTTGACCTCATTACGAAATTGAACTAGCAATTTTTCTTCAGCTCGCTTTACACGGCCTAAAAGGTCTTCGAATGAAGAAAGCGCTTGATAGGAGACAGCGCAGTCAGGATTTAATTTGAGCTCATGGGCAACAATTTGGTCCAATATGTTTTCAAAGTCCACACGCAATGAATCAACTGTTTTAATGTCACAGAAGAACGACTCCCTATCGAATCCTTCTAAGTCGATTCGTTTTGCCTGGTCAGATATAGTTTGCATGCGAGCAAATATCCGATCGCGTTTCGATATTAATCTTTTTATAGTTGCATCCGCCATATTTTTATTAGCGGCTTACGACTAACTAAATATATAATATATTTACGACAAGTAGGTAGTTCTGAAAGGACTGTGAATCGGTTACACTCCACACACAAATTACAATAAATGATTTTGTGAACGCACGATTATACCTACTTAACTGGGCAAGTAAAGTTATGAAATGTGGTTCTTTGCTAACTGAACCGGTTTTGACTGGATATTACGAACGAGAAAATTATTTATTTACTTACGATAGTTTAACGACAACGATTGTCTAACTTATTTGTTAGGTTTGCGGATGCGAAAAATCTAACTTACTTGCTAGATTACAACGATACGATATGAATAAGAATGCGAATTTACTACTATATTAGCGGGGTTTACGAGAATCTACGATGTAAATAAGTACCTATAACCTAACTACCGGCACATGCGTCCGGTGCGGCTACAATTGCGGGTTTTACGACAAATTGACCCAGAATAGGGGAATGGTTGGCTATTCACTGATTCCAGATGGAATTCGGCTCGAAAAGGACCAATGGCTACGCGGGAAAGCAAAATAAAGACGACAAATTCGACTTGGTGGTAATGAGACGGGACGTTGAAAGACCGCGTGGAGACACAGGGTGAAATCGGTCTTTCTTAAGGGTTACAGGGGTGCACGGTACCTTGATATCCTCGGCGGCAGCTCCTCAGCAATTTTCACAGCGGTTTTCACGCACAAAACACCAATTTTCTAGTTTTTCAGGAACGTAATGTTCGCGACACACGAGTTCATAGCCAACGAAAAATCTTATGATGATTGTCCAATGGCGAAACACTACCGCAGTACGTTCGCCATCTCGCTTCCACGAGTACGATAGGTTCCGTGCAAGAAAGGGATGGGAGATAGGGAAGTGTTACCAATCAATTCGTAATGTTGCCAAATAATTACATTTAATCAATGATTTAAAGTTGGCGCAACCAGGTCCTACTTCACGTAAGGGTCACAGTTCAGCCGCCTTCGACACTAGCTCATAACGGACGCTTTTGTCTAGCTAACCACGAGTTACTACTTGTAGATTATCTCCCATCGTTATCGCTGAAACGCATAAACTTATGACACCATACTAATGGCGTGCGCTGCTAACAGAGGCTACTTAGGTAAAGCTTTAACATTACGAAACTAGTTGCAAAATAAAAGAAGCCATATAAAATAACGCAATTATTATCGTCAACGTTAGTACTTCCTAATGATTGTTACTCAAACACGTTTGAAAGGAACAATGGGCGACGGTAAAGTTTTACACAAAATAAGCTGACGTCATAGAATAAGCATTTGAGTGTACACGACCAGCTAAGTAGTTCCTACAGGATTTGAAAACAATTTAACGAGGAAGAAACACGAGGTTGAAACTTAGCACATTCACTAAGACAAAGACAGAATGACTATATTAACACTATGCAAGAAACAAGAAATTCTAAGCTGCATCGTCTTGCCAGTTTCACAATTGCTGACTCCCACAACATTGTGTATGCTAAAACAAACTCTTGAATGCAAATTACATGATAGATATTAATGACTTCAGCTGACATTTTCACACAGTAAGACAAGGAAAAATTTAACTTTAAATGCTCGGGAACAGCTGGACATGTTTAATGAATGAATGTTTACCATTGTGAATGAAAGTACTGAGGAGAACGCATAGAGAAATAATGAAACTAGCGACCACAACCGCAAACCACTACTACTACTTACTCTAACATTATTTTGTTTCTGTAGTTGCAGCTGTAGAAATACTTAAATTAATACCTGATGTGATCGAACGACTTCACAAATTGATAATCTCTGAGTTGAGCTTGGGAGTTGAAAAATATCCTTAGCAATCAACAAGTAGGTACTTTTGACTTGTTGATTGCTAAGGATTTTTTTCAACTATGCATGTATTCAACACAAGTGCAATAAACGTAAATCTGGCTTACGGTAGATATTTCAAAAATTTGCATGTATTCAAGACAAGTGCAATAAACGTAAATCTGGCTTACGGTAGATATTTCAAAAATTTAATTCATTTCCAAAGTTATGCAGTGCAACGCAATAATGAAGTAGTCTATCAGCACTTCAAACACATCAAATTATCACGGATCACGCACGCGACCCTAACATTCCTTCGTCTAAAGCTATCTTCAGAACGATTTATACCATTAGAGATCTTCATTAGTACCTCTATACGAGTATGGGTAGACCGTAGATGCAGCAGTGCATTTGGTACTCAGTAATGAGGTTGATCGGATTGGTCTCGCTCCGCCGACCACGGCCCACGGGTCACGGGTCGCGGCCCGCTCTAGACTTTGTCTAACAGCGGTATCCATTAGTACATTGTCTTCCATATTGTTTTTAGAAGTAACTGCGCCTAGTGCTTCCGCGATATCTATGTGAACACTTCGTTTCTGCTCAATGATTGATTTGCTTTTTGAATCTTCGCGGTTTAGTTCATTGTTTACCAATATGTTAGTCGTTCATCTTCAATGGATCTGCTTCAGTCAGCTTCCGTAAACAGTCTGCTTTTATTTAGTTTAGTTCCAGAAGTGTTTTCCATTAAGACTGTCAGCTTACTCATGGCACTGAAATCACTTGTCCTTAATTGGTCATCTGCTTTTATGTTGTATTCATTAGTCATGAATTCATAAGTATCTATAAATTAATTATAGCATCCTAGTTCTTCGTAATACCTGAAAAATATTGTAATGATTTACCTTCTACGTCATATTTATATTGAAAATCGAACAAATTAATGGGTATAGGTTCGTGACTAATCCCGGGTCGAGCTTGTTAAGTCATTAAAGTATGAAATGATTTATTAATCAATATTACTTTACCATTGTATTTAAGTACAGTAAGTTATTGCCTGTCCCGTAAATTCACTATACTTATGGATTGATCAGTTTATATTTCTAACCGCTATGGACTGAGCACTTTAAAGGCGAGAACAGATCCGATTTTCTAATTTATATAATAACGTATTGCATACGTAGTAAATTTTTTCAGCACCTAGCATTGGCATAACAAGCAAGAGAAATATATTCTGTGCTTTTTTTTCTTCTCAAAAACAACATTATTAATAGGATGTTGTTATTTCCTCACTAAAAATACAGATTTCCTCGTATACGTGTAAAAAAATATCAGTTCTTTTGTTGTCTGCCAGCACATAGTGACTTCCGAACTGTTTACGATTTGCGTGGGTACATAGCAACACGCACTTCTAGTGCTTTTTCATATACTTCAAATTCATACAAGTTTTTTAGATAATAATATTATTTTTATTAATATGCATCTGTCAGCCCTGGCAACAAGCCACGATCTCTATCTAGAATTAAATGCTGCAGAAAAAGAAAACAAAAATTGTGTGTAACGATTGACACGTTTCCCCATTACGTTGGTAGCCAACATTCTAAGCCGTCCTCAACATTAAAGAGGTTAAAACCTTGGAACCTATTTTATGTAACACGTGTAAGTTTAAGGGGAAGCGCCACGATAGACCGCGAAATTCTATTTTTCTTAGGTTTTTTTACGTTATTTTCAGGCTGTATCATCATTCTCTTGCCCTTATCCCAATTCATTTGGGGTCGGACCAGCATCATGTCTTCTTCTTCCATAATCCTCTGTTTCTCGTTATCTCACAATAAACCTCCTTTCTAACTAAGTAGGTATATCATTCTTAAGAGGAAATGCGAGTGCTGTCTCTTTCTACTATCGCTGTCTCTCTCCGTCCTCCTGCCCTCAAATACGTGCGATAAGGACAACTGTAGAAAAAAGTTTGAATTCGAGGTTTGGCTCTCGCCTATTTCCTCCTCCAATATTGAACCAATTTAAAAGATATTTTAGACAATGAATAAGGAGGTTATATACTACGCCGCTATGTTTTTCTTTTTTCGTTAATTGTTGTCAAATTTGTACACTAGGACTCTGTTAACAGCGATCTAAACAAGCAATTTTGAGCATTTTTTGAGGGTTCTAGTGCTTATAAAAATAATTTATCACCAAAAAGGAAAACATAGGGGCATAGAAATAGTTAATATTTATTATTCTGTAAAAAAACCATTGCTCTAGGGTCATTAACCAAAAAGAAAACAGGCGAGAGCGTTTGTATGGAGAAAAGACCACTCGCGTTTCCTCTTAACACAGTCCATCTATCCATTTTCAGGCTGTATGTCCAACAAAATTCATTCAACGGGTTTAGAGGGTTGTATTGAAGATTTAATGATAATAATTCTGTAACTAATAGGTACGTGTTAAAGATGCAAATCTGACCTGACCTGCAAAAAGAAAATAAAAAACAAATTTCGCGAGCTATCCTGGCACTTCTGCCTTCAAGTAACTTTCCGGACTAATTTATAGCAGTTAGTTGATTGTTTTCAAAATAAAATTATACTGAGAGGAACAACACTGGGAATACCCTGTTTATCGGTATAGAACATGAAGTCCCTACTTACAAGTACGGGAAAAGGTTAAAAGGGTTACACGCAACATTGAGTAGGATAGTTTGAGGATACCAATGTCCCCCACTTTGGGTTGGGTTGCAGAGCCACAGAGGTCAAATAGCACTGATCCGTATAAAATACTAATATTAGAAGTACAGGAAAATAACCCTTAAAACACTCAGGAAAAAGACTCGATGACTCAACAGTTAATTGAAGAGTAAGTTAATGATCAAAAGCATAATACTACAAATCTGAACAGTAATATACACTAAGCTTTACTGGAAACAGTCAGGCCCGAGGCGACTTCGTATCTCGTCGTGACCAATCGGTGTACGACAATTATGTTAGAATTATACCATCAATCAATTGCAATATGGTCGGTACACACCCACCTGCTGACCTGCCTGCATCATCCGGCATAGTCTGCAGTCTGCACTAATGATGGCCAATCACCGTCGGTCAATAGTTCAGTTGTTTTGTTATTGTTGCTCTATTGTACTTTTCTTTGTTGTATTATGGCTGTATAATAGGGCTAATATTTTGTGTTGATTTGTATACAAGGCGCTTCTTGTTTTTTTGATAGTGTCATTGTTCTTTTATTCACTGTTAGCAGGAACAATAGGGGATTCTGTTATGACAACTCAATCCTCTCTTACTTAAGTCATCATCATCTGTCTAGCCCTTTCCATGAGAGACCTTGGCAAGAGCTGCTTTTCCTAGATGATCGCCTCTTATCAAACATAATACAAATATATAACGCTTTTAACCCCTGAAAGGTTTATGCAGATGTGTACTCATCAGTATACCCTTTTTTTTTTTTTTTTTTGGTGGGTGGAAAATCATCGAATGACCCCCCCCGCTCTTGGGCAGAGCGAAGGGGAGTGTCAGACTTCTACTGACTAAAAACCGAACCCATGTTCCTTCTTTGCCCTTGCGCCGAGGCCACGTAATCTAGTACATAATACCGCGGCCCCGACGACCAGTATACCCTCATTTCGCCATTTTTCATCAACCGGGCAAAATCCAGTCTCACAGCTACGGAGACTGGATTTTGCCCGGTTACTGAGAAAATCCTGATGGAAAAACCAACTAACATTACCGGAACTGGGCATCGAACCAGGACCTCATGCACAAGACCAACGAGGCAGTGTCCTCTCATCCTTCCATCATTAAAAATTGTTATTACGATTCGACTAAAATAATTACAGGATAAGATAATCGGCTCGGACAACAGCTGGCCATTTGTAAGTAAACACGGCTACACATCAAGCTATACAAAACCAGTATAATCTGATCGTTCATTGTGCGAAAAGATCTAGTAAAGTGAGGCCAAGATTAACTGGTTTTGTATAGCTTGATGTGTAGCCGTGTGTACCTATCTCGATTATTCTCGATTTTCCTCTGAAACAGTGACAATTCTTTTTTCCTTCTAAATAAGTTATAGGCGCACCTATAGAGGAAAAACTACTCATTTGTCTCGATGCTGGCATCAATAAATTGAGTCAACGCCCGATCGTTGATTATAAATTATAGTACAATTTTTGACAGTTTTCGGTCTACTTTCGTTTAGTTTCTAAAAGTTGATCACCTAATCTTCTAGCAGTAAAAAAAAACATATTGTTTGAGAATCGCCTGAGCCATGAATTAAAGTAACATATTGACTTCAGTAATCGAGATTCTGTTCTCTGATGCTTTTGATATTACATCATCGAATTCCTCTGTGACTTTGATGTCGTTTTGTTTTTTTTAATTATTACACGCTTTGATATTTAAGCCGGTACACGAAATCCTTTGAATTTGATCTGTTACTTATTAGCATGTAATTTTTACTATTTTGCCATCATTTCATGGTAGCCGTCGCGTTCCCTTTCGTCATCTTCGCAGGCCTACATCCGAAGCGAATCAAATAGAAATTATAAATTGATAGATATATCAAATTCATTTCGGAAAACAATGAATGAAAAAAAAACATGATTCTTTTAAAAAAAAACCCATGTCGACATGTTCAGTTGTGTAAGTACTTACGTCCGACACCATACGATCCTCATTGTGTGCTTCATAAACAGTTTTGTCACGTTTTCACTCCTTACGTAATAAGTAGAAGATTAATCAGAGCATCACTCATCCTCCTCAGAAACAGCACTTAGCATTCTACACGCATTTTGACAAGTGATACATATTCTGTGATTTACTTACTAGCGAATTCACTGACGGTCGACCCCTTTTCAACCTTATTACTTACAGCGTAAAGGCCACGCCCACGGTGAACTCGGTAGTACCTAGATATCAAAAATAACAACTGTATGTCCCGTACCTTCGAAATACCTGCACTGAAATATTCCCAGAAAATTCAAAATAACGCGGGATTTCCTAAGAAAACGTTTGATGTGTCAATGTTATGAAATTAGCAAAGTAGTAGCATTTACAACGGGATTTAAACAATGACACGATACTGTGAACCACGTCAAGTCGTAATGATAATAATGAATATTTTAAAGCGATGAAACGGCATTTTGCTTGTTATCGAGTGGCCGAGGTAAAAGTGTAAGCGAAAGGCGGGCTACTGACTGACTTATTATGAGCTTAAAACATTTTCTTTTAAAATATCATATTATTTTGACGCTCAAACAAGCCATTTCGTCGACTTGAAGATAAAATCCGAAAATAAAATTAATGGACATTTCAAACGATAACAAATTCCTTAAGAAGTTCTCGTGTAAGTATTAATAAAATTCGTGAATTTATTGTATTTCACAAGTTGACGTGTTTGCATGAAGCGATATTTCGTCTCACGTTAACATCAAAATCAATCGTTAAGTGGGAGAATGTAAATGTAATTCCGTTTCTTATAGGAAATTAATATTAGGTATTCACCTAATATTAATTTCCTATAAGAAACGGAAAATTAACAACAAAGTCAAGATAACACAGTAAATTATAAAGCAGTTAACACTAATTATACAATATATCTTTTATTGCTCACTAAAGTCACGTGTTGAACAAAATTAATTGTATAATTAATTATTTAAAGGAATATCATAAATCATGCATCCGAAGTTACCATGGTACCTCAGGCTTGTTGACTTGTTCGGTTAATTTAATGTGCATAAATATAATCTTCATGTTCATATTAAAAGTAAAATTACCATGAAAGTAATGTCATAGCCTCATAGGTAATTTTATTGCCCATATATTGATAGAGAAACATGCTGTGCAAGAATAATCAGTTTTAATTTAGTTACCTTGACGGCTAACGGTCAACGTTGACTGGTAGTAAACCTACCTATTAGTATGTTATAGTCTTACCTTTTCACGTATGACTCGTGTACTCTTTCTCCTGGCCAAGCTCGAGATCTAAGGAAGTTACTTAGTACGTACCTACTTACTATGGCTGAGCTGACATAACAGTCAAACATAATGGAAGTTTGAATGTTATGTGACACTGACAGTAACAGCAACGAGATAGTCAATCCAAAATTCCAAAAATTTAGTATCTTTGTAAATCGGTATTTAATAATATCAGAAGATAATTTTTTTTCAATAGGCCCCGTTAAACTGTATGCTCCAGGACTTAAATGAAGCAAACGACAGAGCTGTGCAGGTTGTTACATACTAGTTGGACAAAATCGAGTCATCCATTCCCGAAGAAGAAAAAAACTAGGACCCGTTTAATTTATTACGAAAAAACCCATAAACAAAATCAAACTTTATCATTATTTCATCATCCCCGCTATCAAAGCGACCTAGCCTAACCATGTTTGTGGTTCCCACTGCACGTGGTTTGCGGTACTATTGGAGCGCTATCATTATGGCACAAAACCACCGCCAATTACGAACGGAAAACTTGCACATTTCTACTCAATATAAACACTATTGTGTTTTCAGTTAGGGGAAACGGGACTGGTTACGTTAAACTGCAATATACGAGTGGCTAATTTAGTCAACTGTTAAATGTAGTAAATGTTCGGTCATAAGTAGTTTTATACATCATTGGTCATAAGTGTCGTAGCAGTACGAAAGCTTGCGGACATCAGACAATGACAGATACTTCAAGACATTATTTATCTGACAGTGTCCGGCTAATAATTAACAGCCGCTCCGGTCGGGTTAAGCCGTGTGTCCCGGCTGTCATTTGTAGATCTTTGGCAGTCGGTACAGGTTGTCAGTGGCCCGTATGATAAATACCAGTCTAATCAAGGTGTATCGTATTACGCAGGACTAACGGATAGGCAGTCCTGCATTCCTCCATGTACCGAGTGTGAGTCCTTCATGTACCTGGTATTTAGCTGCATCCGACAGTCAGGAAGTCGACTCCACAACATAGTTGGGAAAGGCTAAGCAAACGATGAGTGTCCGGATCCGGAGCCGTGTCCGCATTTTTCGTACTGGTTGAACCGGACCCTAAAGAGGTAGAATGATTCGTGCAAAAGTGCAAAAAAGTGTTTCGGTCAGTATTAAAGTCTTTTTGTAAGAAAGAAGTGTTTTCTTCACGAGTTGGTAAAATTGTTCGGTTCAATCCATAGTTTGTACACTTTTTCACGTTACACGAATTACGGTGCGTTTCACAAACGGTACCGCTATCAGTTATTTAAACCGTAAATTATACGTTGCTATCGGAACTATTCGTTCCCATATAATTTATTGTGCGTTACATTAGACTAGTGATCCGATTTTCCTTCCTTACTTTGTTGTATCTTATATTACCTTGCGATATGTTATTTATATTACTATGATGTTCCTTATAAATAATAATAATACAATATGACGGGCTGGGCTTAATAATGCAATTTACAATATAATTATCGTTAAAATATTCGCTCAAATGTAATTGCTCGAGACGTAAATCGTCATGACCTGTCAGATCCGATATAAAAACACGGATTAAAGTTGCATAATACCGGTATAACAACAAACATATCTTTATTATTAACTGGTATTTACAGACCCTGTAATGCGTTAATACAAGTAGCGTTTACTGATTTATAGTACCACAAACAAATAACTTTATTTGCATTAAATCCGATAACTGCGATACTCAAACAGATAAAGCGGTGTTTGCATTAATTCTTCTAATCGTAGTTATTGGTGTACACTGTATGTATCGGTAATCGGTATAGGTAAGGGCGGTGCGCGCATTGCGCCGCGGGCTGGAATGCAATTGGTTAATGTTTATCGATTAGATGCGCCCGCGGCGGTGTACGTTTCCCATAGCTTTTGTTTACTGTTGCACTGTCCGCTTTCCTTGTATTATTTGAACGGATTGATACGAACAAGATTATTACTCATGCCTATTTATTTTAAATTGCTACCTATGCTACAAAGCTGTAGGCAACGTGCTATTACCTACATAATTAAATAAAACAAATACAAAATTCGCGGTGAAAATAATTCTAGTGGCGAACTGGAGTGACTACGAATCCGGGCACGCTTACAGGTATTTCTGTAATGCAGAAAATAAAATAATTACTTTTCTCATAAAAATATTACTAACAGTGAAAAAATGCAATAAAGTAAACACGGGCGCGACGCCAACTATCGCTACGCTATTTCGACTTCGACGTCCGGCGACCGGCGACGAAACGCCTGCGACCGAACTTTGTTTCCCGTCACGTGGGCCAAATTGTGACGTTTTCTTGACAAGAAAATTTGTGCAGACACTCAGACACTCCCATATTCATTACACCCGTCTGGTTGTGATTTGAGATACATAATTTGACACCCAGACGAAGTCAGGAATTCATTAGTCTGGAATTCGCCTCGGGTTATGATTAGACTTATAGGAGTCGGTCACCAATTTACACGCAGATAATTTATTTTCAAGAAATGTTATGGTCGTTGTCGTTAAAACCTGTGGGGCCTTCATTCTTTGGGCACATATTTTTACCATGTAATTGAGGATTTCTCCATGACTGTACTCTATTACAGAGCAAAACACTATTGGGCTTATCTCAGCAGGTTTATGCGTCCCTGTGTGCAAATTGGCCTTGTTCTGTCTCCTGCTGTTATGGAAGGAAGTGAAAATTACGGTTTTCTTACTCCTCTTGTGGAGCTTCATTGTATAAGCGCTATTCTGGTGTTCTTTCAGGAGTTGCGGTGGTTTGGGAATATTGTGATTTGTGACAGGCTTGTCCCAAAAATCATTGAACTAGAAACAAGAAAATAATGCTATTTCTAGTTAGTAGACTCTCATAACAATACATGTTTCACTTCCAACGGAATATTTTACGAGGTCCTTGCTATGCAATAATGGGAAATGTAATATAATGGTTGACAAGCAAAGGAAGTGTTCTCAAGCGAGCAGTTTGTGGCCAACCGCTAAATAGCATCGGGACTGCCCTCCGCTTTGGAATTATGATCACAACGAGATTATGGCTAGGATTTTATGTAGCTACGAAACCACGCTCATATAAACGGGATAGAAGGAAACTTTGCCGCAGCCTGCGTGTACATCAAAGAAAATAAGCTTTCAAAACCTGTGGTTAAATGATATTTTCCATCATTTGAAATTGTGTGGTCTGAAACGTTTTTGTTTTGATTTATTTATGAAATTTTAAAAGCGACGTGTTGAAATTACTCATGCATGTGTTTTGTAGATGATGTTAAAATTGTACGTGTCGGACGGTGCACTATGATATAACTTTTCAGCATAGGCTCAGTAGTTATTTCTACCGTTTTAAACTTGTCTTGTTTCGTACAGCTGGCTGGTTTTAAAAGAAAGATATATGTATTGGCATGTGTAGCTTCAGTCCGTTTGTTCTTTGAGTGATTAATAATTTGTCGTCTGTCGCCGCGACAAGCGCTGGACCGCGACGGCTAACGAATGCTGTCCCAGCTCGTTTGGGGCGCTTATTTCCGCATCTCATATTTCTCATTGAAATATATCGTCGCAATGAAATATATCTAATGAACCCATTGTCACAATAAGAGATACTGAATGTTCGCTCAGATTTACGACTTCAAAGCGAAGCTCTGACTGCCTATCTTCGCTAAACGTATGTTCGCTACCGACGCGGATGTCAGTTAATTTTTTCAGTCGCATAATAACATCTTCGAGCAATTTGCACGCTGTCACGCAAAACAATTTAGCATGAGACATGTGACGAATTTCTAACCTCGATTTTTATTTACTACGCTTGTTTATTGTATAAGTTTAAACCGTCGTTCGGCTCCCTAAAATATCCCTTTAGAAAAAAAAAGCGCTAGTGTGAACCGCGGCGTTTGGCGGCGTGCCAACTGGTCCATTTCTCAGCTTTGCTCGTGGAGTCGTGGACGGCGGGAATGATACTGGTTCACAGTTCATATACATCGGGCTGACCGTTGCTTTGAAGCCAACGTATTGAGGTTAAACGTATACAGTACAGTATGCGTATGTGCAGGAAATATGGTTTATGTGTAACGAAGCGAGTAATTAATCCAACAGCTAATGGCATTAGATGTAGTCACACACTTGAATTAGGTCCTAGCATGTGGCGTCGGCGTCGCCGCGGCGTTTCGTAATCTTAAACTTTGAATGAATTACCTAACAGATGATGAATGAAATTTCAGAATGTGGTTTGGGATCGGTTTTCTTATTCGATTGAAACACATTTGAAACATTTACTTATTTAAAAAAAAAAGATAAATTCATGGTGCTGAAGAAAAATTTTCATGCTTTTGAAGATTTTGTAATATAAAACTCATCTATGTTTTCTCTTCTTTTCAGTTCAACTTCGTTGGAAGGATTCTAGGCCCCAGGGGCATGACAGCCAAACAGCTAGAACAAGAGACTGGATGCAAAATCATGGTCAGAGGAAAAGGATCAATGAGGGACAAGAAAAAGGTAAAAACAAACACTTTATTACTCATACCTACTTGTATCTTTTCCTTTTACTGGATCATCGTACAACATTTTAATAACGTTTATATAACTAAACTAGTTTGTTTTAATTACTAACGTTTATATTTTCCGCGCAGCTAACGACTGGAAATCAAATCAGGTTACCTTCCTTTATCAATATTTTCTTATCATCATCATCATCATCATTTCAGCCGGAAGAACGTCCACTGCTGCAAATAGGCCTCCCTCTTTCTTATTAAATTGGACATAATTTTCTTAATGTGTCTAGTGGTGTCTCATGTAAGATATATAGCTAGTCAAATCAATGTCTTTAGTAGCAGAAAAGATTCCTTCGAAACCCACTTACCGAAGAGGGAAGTAAGTACTTTATCACGAAAAGCAAACAGAATAATTATATTCTGTCATTGCACAATACCAGTTTGCACACACATAAGTGTCTCTGCAAAATGTTAGCTGTATTTTTATGTTTTTGCACCAATCACTTCTGTCTAAGCGAATACAATTTGCCTGTCAATTCTGTCCGTATTGGCATGTTATCCGGTTTCCATTGACATGGCTGTCTTCTATAAATCATCCTTGCAAACAGCAATTAGACTAGCTTTGTCCATGGGAAGAAAACTGACGACTAATATTTACGTTTAATATTCTTATTTACATCTATTTGCACAAGGTTTAAAATCCCTTCTGTTTCAAATCTTGGTAAGTGTTGTTTTGCTCCAAATATCGAGGCATAACTCCTCAATTCAATCCATTTCTAAGAACAGTATTACCCAAACATTGGGAAACGAATATGGATCTTCCGTTTAGATTTGTATGGGCTTGTTTGAAGTGCTCAAGCCATTAACGTTCAGTTACGTCCTTGAGACTATAGCAATGTTCGGGGCTATTTATATTCACAACCATACTTCAAGTATCAATAGTGAAATGGAATATTGTAATGGGTACTTGACTTCTCTATGGGAGCAGAAAAAATATTGACTCTGGTTCGAATTTTAGGAGATTTATCAAATATCTTTCCCTATAGGTACATAGATAATACTTTGCGGACTACATGCATTATAAACTAACGCCTTTTCCAATGGAGGTATGCAGAAACCAGAACACCACCGGCTACGATCCTTACATGCATACTCCTTCTGCCTCGTCCACGTTCATACGGTCATCTGGACATCTGGTCATCTGCTCTTTGCTGAATTATTCATTTATATTTAGAAACTGGTCCAACAAACTCTCAGTAAAAACACTATAAAAGCTAAAATGACGCCATGACTAAAGCGAGAAATCCCCAGCAACATAAACATTGAATTTTAGAAGCACGTCATTCCAATTTCCCGCTATATTTGATTTCTCATACAGCGCCTTAATTACTGTGCTAAAATAGGAGCATCATAAACATTTAGAGCGTTTCAATAGAAGGTCACTATACTAGATCTATGAGCATAATAGGCTAAGAATATTTCTCCATTATTATGAGATACAGAAGCCAGTAATCCATTGGCCGGCCACATTGAGGGACGGTGGATCCCACATATTATTATAGCTAGCCCTATTGTGTCACTGCTGGGCAAAGACCTCGCTCCATTCCTTTCAACGGCCACGATTTTGTGCAACTTCTTTAAAATTCTCAAGGAAGCATCCAACTCGTCCCACTATCTCCTTCGTGGTCTGCCGCGACCCCGTGTCACTGTTTCAGGGCACCAATCTTGAGCTTTTCGATCGGCATGCGGCAGGCATGTCCTGCCCAGTTCCATTTAAGTTGAGCAATCTTTGAGATACGTCAACGATTTGCGCACATATCATGTTGAATTTTTGGACACCGTTTTGATACCACAAGCTAAACTGTTTTATTTGAATGAATTTCAGGAGGACGCAAACAGAGGAAAGCCCAATTGGGAGCACTTGGCTGACGACCTTCACGTCCTACTCACAGTTGAGGATACTGATAACAGGGCTAAGATAAAGTTGGCCAGGGCTGTCGATGAAGTCAAACGCCTGCTTGTACCTGTAAGTATACGCTTTTATTTATTAGTAAATAAATCCACTTCAGGTTCTGTCTAAGATGACGATCAGTCATTATTGATACTCTATGGATCCGGCCCCAGGTCTCACCTTAGAGGACGCCCCACCGATAGATCTTAAGGCCCGGTGTCCACCAAAGCCGGAGACGGGCACGGGAGATGTGCAGAAATCGGCCAATCACATTAGGTAAAATTTACATCTGGTCTTTCGCCCTTCCTGTGATTGGTCGAATTTGGCACATCTCTCCGCTCTGCTCGTCTCCCCTTTGGTGGATACCGGGCCTTCTTATACTGTCCATTGCTAGCGACTTTCTTTTCGAAAAAATAGCAAAACCTTTTCCAGTCAATGTTACTGCCAACACAAGCAGCATCACCAATTATCCCACAATTTGCTCCATCATAGCTTATATCTGCCAAAATGGGACGCTCTGAATAACCACAAAGGATTAAAATATTTATTTTGTTAGCCACGAGTCACAAAATATAGTCACAATATCCAACTCTTGAAACTTGGTAAAGATAAATAGGCGAGGTAAACTCCCAACTCGTTAAGTTGTAAAGATATGCCCACGTCTAGAACAATACTGTGTTAGCCTGAAATGATTGATGAGGAGTAGCGTCATCGATCTTAGAGCACCGACTTTGCGGTGACGGTACCTTAGGGACATAACTTGGTTGCTCATCGAGGTGACTAGTACTAGGTACTTTATTATGACTAGTTTAGCTTAGTTGAGGAAGATTTGAAGATGCATTTTGTTGTGCAACTAGTATTCACCTATTTATCCTCCTATTTCTAACGTCGGTCTTTCTAGTTCAGTTGCATACAATTTCTCCAACATTGCTTAAATCCGTGTCATACAGAAATAGAATGAATGAATTCTTAAAATACCTTCGTGTAGGATGGAGAATGACCGCCGCAATCTCCGATCTTTCTTTTATACAGCCCGTAACATTTTATTATTCCGTAATAGACAGTAATAGTAAACTATGACTAAGTTAACAGTCAGTTACCACGCGAACGTTGGATTGTTCGAGTCGTTGCGAATGTTGTCTGTTTAAGATAAACTCTCTGACATACTGGCAGACGGTTATGCCAAATAGAAATTTTGGCACTGTCTCTTGTAGCCTCGAGTGTAACTCACTCACAGCGGTGTCGCTTTTAGGGTTCGGAAGTTAAAGATAGAAGTCAATTCGTCTTACCTTCCAGGAATCTGGAAAAGAGAATCGAATCAAAATCATATAGGACTTTCTTGTTAGTATTCTACGTTGCCAGTTTCAATTTCTTGTAGACAAAAATCGACCAATGACTACGGAATTCAAACCGTTTCCATTTAATTTTCTGTCTTCGATCTTATACGCAGCCAAATAATGACCAATAACCACGGAATTCTAATTCACCTACGAAGTCCGGCACGAACCTGGCAGCGCATTCGGGCTTATCGCCTTTCCTTCCTTGAAAGATACGACAACTATTTTCACCTCCACTGAATATCAGTGAAATCTTCCTTGGGAAAAATGTAACAAAGTCGTCTACTATCTTCATACCGATCTCATTCAGTGTTACGTTCATTGCCGTGCGTTTAAGGCGCGATGACGTCATCGGCAATTGTGTTGAACCGCAGCAAGGCTTGGACTCATTCCTACTAATTAACGAACACTGGTTACCTTCTACCTAGATACCTTAATAATTCTGTTTTGATCACGTGTTCTACTTTTACGAAATGATCAAGTGGTTTTAGAAACTTTGGCTGTCATGATCGTGCTAGACTTTTATCCCATCTATGCAACGGGAAAAGCACCAGAGAAAAGGAGAGGAGGTGATTTAGGGAAGTCTAAATCATCATTGTTCTATTGTCAGAACGAGACAGAGCTAGTCACCTTGAATAACGCCATCCCTCTTTCTCATTTGTTAAATACTTTCAATTGATCAACTCCGTCTTTGCAGTCCACGGCTGGAAAAAAATCTAAAAAAATATTCCGAACGGCTCTACACAATGTTGTTGCCAAAATAATATTCTTGGCTGCGAAACTGCCATCAAAGTCAAAAATGATATACGAGTTTGTACACCTAAACATAAAACTAACGACAGTACAAATATAGTGTTTTACCGACACTGACCTTATTTTGGTTCTAGAATTATGTTTAATTAACTTGACCTCTCAATTCTTCGCCATAAAGCACGTTATTGTTTGGTTTTAATTACTTTGACACAAGTACCTATCGTTTGCGCATCATCATCTTATTTGTGTATACCTACTAATTCTATACTGGTGTTCTCCCGTCCGTCGTTAATTAAAATTATTAAAAATAAAAATTGTGTTCGATATCTTGGCTATACCAAGATATTTAACGGACTCCACTGGCCCGGTCTTCAGACTTGCTAAATATGGAAACTAATAGAGCAATCGGCCGTGAAATAATCTTGTATAGTCTTTACATGAAAGACGCATAGATGGTTGCATCATGCTGGCCAGTCCATTTACATAGTTAAGTCGCCTTCTTCAACATTTATGAAAAGAGAACGTATAATAACCTCCTTGCTGTTTCTGAACGAACCTCCTTTGATTTATGAACATGTTTACCAATAAGACCTTTCTATTGCTCTACAGCAAGCCGATGGCGAAGATGAACTGAAGAAACGCCAGCTGATGGAGCTGGCTATCATCAACGGCACATACCGTGACTCTAGTACCAAGGCGGTGGTACCCGTCAACGGTCAGTGCCTCATAAGTATGGTCGCATTCATGTTTTGTCACTAAACCTACCCACTAAGACTTACTAATACAGTCACGGAGTAGTAAGAAATGGAATGCTCTGAAGGTTTTACGAATCCCACTCACCTCCTACGTCCTGTCATATTGGTATTGCATGTTCTAAATGCTCGGATTTCACAAAGACATGCATTTGGCTCTCATTATCGCTCCATTTCTTAGCACTTCGTCTATCTATCTCCATACAGTCGGCCAAGAAGTTTTTTACGTCCGGTCTTGATGGGTTATTGCGTTGCAGAAGAGGGACCTATGTCTAGCGGTGCCTTACTTATCAAGACTGTAAACAAGGCCTGTCGATATCAAAGACAATAAACCACTGTATGGAGTAGATAGTCAAATGGTTTTAAGGGTTTGAGTGAGATTTTCAAGGGTGCTTGGTGGAAATGATCCTGGGGATCCTCCATACCAACTGTGCAAATTCCATGCCATTCAACCTTACATTTCAAAGGAGTTTAAATCATTTCGAAGAAATGTTACAGGATAACGAGGTACTTTGGAGTAATTATGATTGTTTCCTGGATACAATGTTGTTGGACACATAATTTTGCATGACAAACTACATAATCGTGGGATTCTTTTTTTTTTTCATCGGATTGTTCTTACAACTGTACATATTCTGCTCTGTTTTCATTACGATTCCTATTGTTGAAGTGAGCATAAATTGTGTCTTTTGTTTGCGGATGTGAGTCATCGAGGCGACTGCTTAGATGACTAACTTAATTGATTTGTGGCATGTTACGGTTGTTAACTATTAACATGGGTGATTTCACCGCACCAACATCTCTTATCGTTAATGAAGGGCCGTTGGAAAACGTTCGAGCCTAAGAGGAATTCGCTACGGACGATGAAATGAGTTTTTATCGCGGTTGCTTTTCAGTGTGCGTACTATTTTAGCGTGATATTCTATGGGAAAGTTTCATAAAGGTATATAATATAATTTTGTCTTGTGCAGTATAACTTGGGGTCTATGATGTTGTCTCAATTATTATCAACACGCTCTGATTCTCTTTGTTCTTCAATCAATGAGACATCGCCTGAGAATTTCAAATTCACCATGCGTTTACAAAGTCAACTAACATAATATCTGTCATCAAAAGAACTGTGCTAATGGGTTCAAACTTTCATCAATGGTTCATATAAACGGGAAAGAGGCAAGGAACCCGACGTTAGCTGATATAAGTACCATTGATACAACGCAGACGATCCCACAGCGGACGAGGAGTGGAGGCGCGTGGCTGCGGCCGCAGCGGAGACGCAGCGTCTACTGGGACCGGGTGGAGGGGGGGCGGGGGGCCTGACACTACGCTCCCAGGCGCCACTGGGGGCGCCACTGATCCTGTCCCCGCGCATGTCGCAAGGGGCCCAGGCAGGCCTACTTAACGGCTCGTCTCAGGCCGCTGCAGGCCTCCTCTCCCCCGGCGAGCCGGCCCACCAGCTCATCTACGCGTCGCCCTACGACTACGCCAACTACGCCGCGCTCACTGCCGCAGCCAACCCGCTTCTGACTACGGAGTACGCCACTGCGGACCATACGGGTGGGTTGTTCGCCCGTTGATTATTCTTAACGATGTTTGATAACCGTAGGCGTTAATGCATTAGGGACGGGTTAATTGTTATTTTTTAGATGACGCAATAATACTAGCGAATAGTCTCACGCAGCTGAACGGCAACTGTATTGACTGAATTGAATATTCAAATAGATTTTTAAAGAAAAACCTATAAATGCCTGTTGCTGGACATAGGCTTGAACTCTAATTGCAAAAAAAAAATGCAGCAAATCTAAACGAACTAGAAATCGTAAATCGAACCTGAAAAGATGTCCTGAATGTTTGACAATGAATGTTTAGGTACAAAATAGTTATCAAGCATCGTTTATTATCTACTAACGTTACATACACACGGTACCGGGTTTTCAGTCGTCCATTAGAATCAAATAATTATTATCGTAGGAAAAAAACGTTCAAATTAGAATTCAAAATATATATACAATTTGATTACTATTATCGCAAATTTTTCGAACAAAATAACCGCATGATAAAACGAACACACACTGGCCAAGGCCTCGAAAACAGTATTTATAAAAATGCTATTAGAAATATGGCAGTAACAGTCATTAAATACATAGGTTTAAGAAATAATAGGCTGATAATCATGACCTGATAGGCCTTTTCATCACATTTCACGCGACGAATAGAATCGTACCATCTTAGGTCCCCGTGTTCAAAGTACCTTCGGATTAAATCCTTCCCAAGGCCTATAGGCTATAACGCTCATTCGTATGTCGCATGCCTTATCTTCTATAAAGCTTCCAGTACAAGCTTGTTTCCAGCAACTTCATGAAGTAGCAGAATAATCTCCACAAATTGCTTCCCTCAATGGTCAATTCATGTGTCATTGTAGCAGCGTACTATTACTTTTAATGGGGCCTTTGAATTGGCAATTATTTCTAAATTACACGACATACTGAGTGCCGAATCAATAATAATCTGGCACGTTTATAGCCTTTTCTCATCACATAATATTTTATGTATTCTATATTGACACAATTACTATTTATTTTGGGGCTTTGTGACGGTACTGATTTTAACAACTAAAACGTACGGACAGAATTGTAACGCCATTGTTTCTTGTCCATAGCACGTGATTTGACCGATTACATCTGGAGCCATTTTTGGAGGGATTATCCTGCTGCGCGATATTAGACTTTATAAACTCCAAACAAAGTAAATGAGACACAGAAACTCGATTACGGTTGTAGATGCTGCTAGAACACTAAATACAGCTACTTATTTAAATCAAGTTAACAATGAACAATCAGGCTCGTGATTACACAGCACTAACATACTAATGTACACTATTCTAACGTATGGTGTCGAGCTTATGTTGAACTGTGTGTGATATAAATATTTTAATCGGGTTTGCAGCGTCGAGATATCTGCTAGCTGGCTTTTGACATTGGCCGCATCAGCCCTCAGTAAGATACGGCAGACTGCAAGCGCCGTATCGCACTACGCATCATTATTGCCGTCCTTGATATCATAATCCTCTTCTAAATGCCTCACAGGACGTCCTCTTTACAGTCATAATAAAACGCCATGATCAATTTATAGTTTAAGATTTTATTGTTTTAAGTACGTTTAGCTTAACGACTCATTATTTTGTACCTACGATGTTATCGTCTTGAATATTTACGAACATTGTTTTAATTTTCTACGGCTGTTTTGTACAGTTTCACACAAATTATAATTTTTGTTTTACTTTGCAGTCAAAGATATATTATTTATTATATAAAAGAATAATTTACTATTTATTCAAATTAATATAATTATCAGAATATTTATTGAAAATATATTTTCTTTTATATCAGTTGTTTCATGTTAGGGCTGATGGCAGTTGAATAATTGTTTAAATTAGATATTATTTTAGTTGAATCTAACTGCCAATAGAACTCTATTTAAGTTACCGATGTTTAATATACAAAGACATAGAGTTTTTATATGCATATATTAATTTACTTGTCTTGTTACTGATACACTTCACTCGAATGATGATAGATATGGATAGAACCCATCATTTAGTTCTTGTGATAACCCTTGCTTGTAACACAACTAATTAATAACATTATGTTAATGTAGATTCAAACTTCATTAAGTTTTGGACTAAGTTTTAACTTTAAAGTATTATCATGTATTCTCAAAATTCCACCATTTGCATGTGGTTTTTTTTTTCATCCTTTGTTTTCTATATTTCCATTCAAATCCTTGTGAATAACAAAAGAAAATTTCGTATTAACAGTAGTTTATCTGAATGACGCAATGAGTTGGATAGATAATTCAGCGATTACAAGCAAAAGGGACCAAATACAAATTGATTTACGAAAAGAACACATTTACATAGGTATTTAACTATATTTTAACAAAACTGACATAATTAATAACGCGATACACACTCACATTACGAACAAAACGTGGAACATTCTAGGCGGTTTTAATGTTTATATACGTTTACGTGTAGCAATAACATTTGTACCCGCATTGTGCACACTGTTATTGCTATAAATATTATATCGTAACTTATTAATTTATTAGCCATATTATTATATTTATAAACATACCATAGGCTAAGTATTATTATTATCTTTAAAAGATTTCTAGTTAGGTTAGAAAAGAGTGAGCTTTATGAAAATATTATACACCCGTATATTATTGTTTAGGTTTATTATATCGCAGTTAACACTGTAGTCAATTTTAATTAAAACATGAAATTATCGAAGCCAGCCATTACCTGTACCTTGTTCGGGAGTTCGTCGACCCGTTCGTTTAAATGTTTTATTTTGTTATATTTTCCAAAGCAATAAAATAGATAATAGAGTAATCTATAGGCCTAAGCATAATAATAGAAGTTAGTGTTACTGCCAAATGAAAGATTTAATCATAAAAATTATATCTTAGTATTACCGAACGACAATGACGAGTATTTGGCAGTGATATCTAGGTATCGACCGTTGAGTGTAGAAAACGAAATCATTTTTCTATTACTATTTTTATATTATAATGAGATTAAATTTCTTTGCAGCATTTAGATGTAAAGCACACCCAGTTCTATAGTATCTCAGCTTTAAATGTACTTGTATTCCAAATTAGTTTTCCAGTGAATTTCTTAATCCAAATACATGTTATTATTAGCAAAGGTCTTGGGTTCACCGACTCGGTGTTGGAAGCTTTTGTTGTTGAGCGAAGACGCAGATGTTAAATGTGTATATGCCGCTAGGTGTGGTGAGGAGGGCGCAACGGCTCGCGCAGGTCAGGGAGCACCCTTACCAGCGCACTGCCTTACCGGCGCCTTAATTCCCGCCAAAACGCTCTCACGCCGCCATTTTGTTCACAAGGTGAGAAGCGCGTGCGCGCGCATGCAGCTAGATGAATACGTTTGCTTGTCTCATTGGTGTCGCACAAATTGGAACTTGCATTTGAATATCGAATCTCACTTGAATGCATCTCAGTATACTTGCAAGTTTCAAGTTAATGTAATTATTTTTATATTATCTATGTTCACTTCAATTTTTATACTTCCGAGCAACCTTATTCGTCTTGAGTATGCGTGGGTATACCTTTGCTTTACTGTCTCTCTGTGTCACTATTTATATTTATTATTATATTGTGTACTTATTAGTTACGTTCTTGAATAGTTTGTATGAGGATAAGAAGCTTTATCGCTCTTCATACCGGATCTGAGGTGACACTGCATAATTTGAAAACTGTGATTTTTATATTTCTTTTTTTATAGATATTTAGATCTGTTACATGTTGTGATGCGAGGCATTATTAGAGCTCTATCTTAATTCAATGTTGAACATCAGCGTTACCAAATTATTTGTCTGTAGTCGTTTTAAATGCTGTTTGTTGCAACAATTTGAAATCACAACATGTCTTCGGTCAGTCGTAATATTTTCAGATATAAATTATATATTTGAGGGAAGAAGGATTGATGTTACACTATTCATTATTTCAAAGCTTAAAAACTAAATGTTTGCGTAGTCGATAGTGTTCAATATTGCCAAATATAAGGTGTAAACGAACCCTTGATGAAGCCTTCAACCAAGCATCAAACGAAGTAGTGCTACACAAAAACTACTGTTGGGAAACGACTTTTTTTTTGTAAAAACCTCGTTCTACGGAAACTCAAAACATTGTGCTAATGGATGTTTTGAGTTTTTTGTTTTGTACGTGAGTCCTCAAGGTATTCAAAGTAAAGTTATAACAAAAAAAAAACTTATGAAAAAGTGGGAACTTTGACCCCCAATATCTCCAGTAGGTAACTAGAAGGTTCCCAGGTATGGTCAGAACAAAAAATAAATATCGCAATGACTGAGAAAACAAATGCTTTTTGGCTTTGTGAAGGGTACGTTTACAGCCATTAGAATCCACGGAGGTGCTACAAGCCGGTTGTGAGATCCTTCTTTCCCGAGTCTCGCCCAGTATTAGTCAAAGGAAAGAGCATTCTCAGAATTTGTGCCATCAATCCAGTATTATACGTAATGCCCCTCCTTTGACTCGATATGTTTTTCATAATCATCACAACTTTCTATTAGTCAATATAAGATTTTTATATGAAATTTTTTAAGCTACCTAGTTGTTTTTTTTTTTGCCTTAGGTATTATATTTACTTTCTTATTTGAAAGTAGTTTATTATTAAGATATTTGCACTTGTGTCCTTGTGGATTTAAACCGACATCCATTATGTCGGTTACGTATTTTCACGCTTCTTTATATGAAATGATTTTAAGTCGAAATGCTATTCGTAATTTTATAAAATGGATGATAATATGCGATCATGTTTTGTAAAGTATTGTTTCCGTTGTTGATTGTAAATAAATGCATTTTCTGAGAATATACACGCAATAAATTGTCTGAAAAATTTTAATTATCGTTTTTTTTTCTTTCTTTAGTCTCGTAAATTCCGCGGTACTAAAGTAAATGTTTTATGTGTTACAAAAGTATATATGTCGATAAAGTTGATGACGTGACGTCATTTGGTCACTTGTAGCCTCACACAACTAACATGCAACTCCACAAGGCCAAGTTCCCGTTTGTTTACATAATAATAATATAAGTGCACTATCATAACTGCTATTGTCACAACTTGCAGATTATCTGTAACTATGTATTTATATTATATGAGTCACTAACTTGCAAATATGTAATGACATTGATTCGTTATCACAAACTTATTAACAACTTTTATGAGAATGCCGCCATATACAGTATTGAGATGTTGCAGCAATGTGTTGAATAACTTACATACTTGCATCTGGGTGCTATGGTTATACATAAGTGATAAATTTATTATGCTTGTTTGTCTGAGCAATGTTCGTCGCATCGCGGCCCCCTCCGCTAGTGCTTCAAGCATTGCTCTTTTGGGAACTATTGGGCATTTAATCCTATATTTGTAGATTTATCATTTACATACTAAATTGACTTAACATTTTTCAACCATTAACTGCGTAAACTAATGAAGTACCCGTATAGTATTAACTGGGCCACAAACAGAACAAGTGTCGCGGCGCGAATGCCTGATAGCCTCCCCCTCATTTTTATTGAAATTTCTATTTTTATGAGAAATTCCGTACACTAGTCATGTCAATCCGAGTCCACGGTTTATCGCTTCTGTTGAATGGCTGCATGTTGCCGGTGCCCACTGTCTATTCATTACGTTACATCCCCTCTAACCGTCACTGGGCGCCGGCAGCGCCATACGCAAGCGGTGAAGCGTGCTAGCTCGCGATTGGGGGTACTCGTGTAGTCGGACCATGACATTTTGATCGATACTAACATTCTGTTTTTCTCTCTTCTCGTTAACCCGGCTAGGTGAGTGCTAACGGCGCCGAGGAACTAACAGGAGTCGCGGCCGGCCGCTGCACGCCGGCCCCCTATGTCGCCGCGTAACAAACTCATCGGAACATCGACCACCATGTAGCTATTAGCTGTTGGGCCTTTCACGTTTAACATTATACTATGTATTATAATAGTCTAACTATTAACATTTATATGCCTGTTATGTTTATAACATGATGAACTTTATTAACATTTTATATATTTTTTTTATAAAATGGCACACGCCATCGACTATATTTACTATATTGTATCTTATTGTACTTCTGTTGTCGCTTGAACGTGTTGTTGTTGAAGCACGAGTGTTGTTAGGCTACCCGGACAAATCACGGCGTTAAACGTGGCACCTTTATTATCTATACATATTTATTTTTAAACTTTGGTCTTTAATGTTATTTGCGTAGAGTCTATTATTGAAAAATCGCACTTTTAGCGCCGTCACTACAAAAATATGGTTTGAATAAAATATTGACTTCTAACTTAAGCTTAATTCATGCAGTAGATAGATATTAATTTGACACTGAAATAAGTTTTGCTAACACAACTCGCTTTTTGATCTCTTTACAAAAACATTAAAAACCCCTTCATTAGAAGCTTTCCACTATTGTATGAATTAAGCTTTTTGGTGCAGTCATGTTTTTCTACCAAGTTGATGTTAGATGAAATATCTATCAATCAAGTTTTCAATGTACTACTTATAGTACTGCAATTTTATACGTACGTACTGAACGTTCGGCGCTACATGGATAGTCTGTGCGCGACTTCGCGTCACAAGAACAGGATGGCGTCATGCAAGAGGTCAAGTAAGTACCTACGATGCTAAAATATATAAATAAATTGCTTTTTTTCATAAATAATTGGACTGACATTGGATTATAGTCTAATATAGGTTGTTTCTTCATATACTCATCGACCCCACAAACCTTCGGCAATCATTTTTACTTTACTTTAAAACCAAAGACTAAATATTTTATAGTAATATTTGACTACTTTTTTCTGATAAAATTTTTAATCATGAATGTCTTCCTTTTACAAACACGATTTAAATTGGTCAATGAGTGTATGAAATCTCATTTGAAATAAATAATATTTATAGCATTGTATTTTACTCTTAGTGCTTAATATTTATAGATAACTTTGAATATTTGTACATCCCATGTGCCTTAATTAAATGTACAATGTTCTTACCTTTTTGGTTCTATAGAAATTGTTATAATGCTAATTACTAGCTAAGTTAGAAGAGATTAAATTATTGTTAACTTTTCTAAATGTTAATTTTTATACATTTATCGTCGTCAGTTTTGAATATTAATTGTCTAAGAATATAAATAATAATACCCAAATGTTTTAGTGTCTAGTAGATGTAGGTACGTTAGTTTTGGCAACATTATTAACTTTATAAGTGCCTTCGTTACAATCTCTTCGGGAATCTCTAGATTTCGTTCTATCTTATACAAATATCAGAGATCTGCAGTTAGTTTATTCAGTGAAAAATATTTACCCAAACATAATCTCAAAGATAACACGAACATTCAAGTTTAATGTAACAAGGGCAATTATTCGTCATTACATGTATATTGTTATGTATAGAGCTTACATAATGTAATTAAAAGCAATATTATAACAATAATAAATCATGATTAGTGCAATAGAGATGTTATAAAGTTATAATACTAAATAATATTTTATTATTAAAGTAATCTCGGCTAAAATAGGTTGAGAGAATATTTTACAAGATTTTATAGAGATCTGATATTGAGATTAATGCGGTAGGTAAAAGTATATTATCACGATTGTTATCTGTGGAGATACATTATTTTCTTTAAAATTAAATTGTTTATAAGTAAATTAGAATAGAAGAGCTAAATAGTAGGTAACATTTTTTTGATCGTTTTCATTAATTAATTAGGTGCTTTTATCGAGAGTTTGGAACCAATTTAAAGAAATTTTCCTTTGCAAAATTCTATGCAATAAAACTTTTTTTTATATTTCTAAATAAGTAACGTAAGGTATATTTAATACCTACATTTGTAAGTAGATATCATCCTAAAATTACATCAGTGGAAAATATCATCGAAGTTGTTAACACTCCGTCCATGATTATTTCATAAAAATAAGTACTTAAATTTGTTGGTCTCCCACTCATGCATAGTTAAGTACGATTAATTTGAGACGTCTCCTTATTCGTAGCACGTGTTAACACTTTCAAATAATCATATATAAATGTTAGTTCCCTATAAATACTATGTAAAAGTAAAGGGCATTGAAAATCACCTTAAAACCATGTCAACATATTATTGCTTGGTTACGTCTCACATTACATCATCACGTGTAAATGTACATGTTAATTTTGTTTTTATACTGTAACAGTAAGGTCTAAAATTGCTTCTTCATAAATATGTGCTGGACAATATTTACAATACTTAATGATGAAAATATTTTTATTGTTATCCTCCTTTGAGTTCACAGATTATAAAACATTCATAGGCAGAAGATTCATATCCAAGCAGTTGTTCAAAACGGATGAAAACTGCGTTTATTCACCCTTCATATGCATCTACATAGTTCGTACAAATCATACTAATACAAAAAAAGCATTTAAAGATTTAATCATAAAATGCGAATGCCATAACAACTTGAGGAATCAGTTTCATGTCATTGTGAAAATAAGTGATGAAATAGATGTGTTTAACGTACAAATAATTTTATTGTCTGCAAATAACTAGTAATATACTGTGTTTCATAAACAATAACATTAGCAATTTTTGTTTCTTGAAACATGCTTAGTGCCATCAGCAGACGGGCTTAATACACATGTCATTGTTTTTTAATATTAATTTGTACTTATTGTTAGGGCAAATATTAATCGAGTGCCTTAAAAGAACTTGTACATACTTATTATTATCTTTCATTAAAGTATAAATATAGCGGAGAATAACAAAATCTAAAATTGTTTTCCAAAAACAATATATAGAAAATAAATAGTTTTAGTTATAAGTGAGATTGTGCATATTATGTATGTTTTGATGTGTGTTTAAGATTGATTTGGTATTAGTAAATATTTAAAAACGTAACTTTGTGTTTCATTTTACTACAATTTTATACCCACTGAATGCATCTTTGTTCTTTCTTGTGGTTAATAATTTCATCATCATACATAATCCATAGCCCGCCAAATTCACTCACTGCGTTTTTTTGTTTGTGCCAGCCATTTAAGTATTCAACTCGTTGTTTAATTGAATATATTTGATTGAATTTGACAGAGCTTCATCTAACAGAATAAATTAATTCATTATCTACTATTTGTATACCTATTTAAATCGGTTCAGTAGTTTTAGCGTGAAAGCGCGTCAGACAGAGTTACTTTCGTAATATTAGCAAAGATTATTCGCTGTAGTGTACGCGTGGCCACCTCGCTCTCCCGATTTATCAAAATCTCTCTATTATCTACACCCTTTGCTTCCTAAGACCCCACAAAAAATAATCAAAGGGTGTATCGATCTAGTAGAAAAGTAAAAAGGGTTGTTTTTGCAGTACCTACCTAATTTACAATAGTTGGTTGATTGTTTGTTTTTTTACTTTTAATTCGGTAGGATCAAAACTTTGAGAGATTTGACTTTTTGTACACACGTAGAGAATATCTCAACAAAAACAAAAAGGTAAACATAACTTAACATCACGCCTGTAATCTCGAGAAAGAGGTGCACCTACCTAATAGTAGTACACCCTCATTTCGCCAGTTATGTTTAACTCCCATGTTATAGTAGGGGGCGAGCTTATTGCCATCAACCGGGTACAAATCCAGACTCCATGGCTATTACTGAGAAATTCCCTATTTAAAAAATACCCAATAACAGTTTACTCAACCAGGGAATCGAACGTAGAACGATACCAACGAGGGAAAACAACATGGCTGCCAAATAGCGGGGAAGTAGATTGGACCCTAGTGTGCACTGATTGTGTACCTATTAGAATAGTTACTATTTGTGTACCTAGGTCCTAGAAAATCGCTAGTCCATGACCGGACACACTGAATAAAAGTACCTACCCTGGTAAACTGATAATAAACACCGTCATCAAACACATTATTGTAGGTACTGTGTAGATTATATTGTTGAAGCGCCATCTGTTCAACTCTTACAGTATCAGCCTACCTCTACTGACGTCATTCTTCATAGACTACATCATTTTTACAAAGACAAGTTTAACACAACACCACGTCTGCAATACCCGACGGGTTAGAGTGTTAGACAGAGGTACCTATCAAATGGTACACCCACATTTCGCCAGTCATGTATAACGGAGCACAAATCCAGACTCCAACATTATCAAGCTTGGAGACATGGTTACAACAACGCCATCTATTGAACTCGCACAGTATCATCAACCTCTTTTACATGACGTCATTCTTCATAGACATCGCATAGTTCCTAAAGCTTTCGCCGTAATACTTTAGATGGCGCTAGTACACTCAACTTTGCAAATGGCATCCGTTATGTTATGGAATCTATATATATTAGGTCTTTCTTTACCTATGAAATTCCCGTTCTTTCACTTTGGTCGACAATTACGAATTAAAGGCGATTGTGGAAGCTGATGATACACAATCTACGGCTGAATTAGCAGCAGCTTTCGACGTTAGCGTCAAAACAATATTGGTCCATTTGCGTCAAATTGGCAAGGTAAAAAAACTTGACAAATGGGTGCCCCACGAACTCAATGATCGCCAGCGCGAAGTACGCGTCGAGACATGCCTTGCACTGCTCAACAGACACACAAATGAAGGAATTTTGAACCGCATTGTTACCTGCGATGAAAAATGGATCCTGTACGATAACCGTAAGCGCTCAGCAAGTTGGTTGGATCAGGAGCCAACCAACTTGCTGAGCGTTCAGCACCTAAACAATGCCCTAAACGAAAACTTACCCATAGAAAAGTGATGGTCACTGTTTGGTGGTCTAGCGCCAGTGTGATTCATCACAGCTTTAGTGCAGATGTGTACTGTGAAGAACTGAACACAATGATGGAGAAGCTGGCACATCTCCAACCAGCATTGGTCAATCGCTCGTCTCCGCTGCTCCTGCACGACAACGCGCGACCTCATACTGCACAGCAGACGGTCTCCAAGTTGCAAGAACTGGGGTTGGAAGCTCTCCGTCATCCGCCCTACTCACCAGACCTTGCGCGTACAGACTACTACTTTTTCCAGAATTTGGATAACTTCTTGGCGGGAAAAAAATTCAATACCCGAGAGGCAGTACAAAATGCCTTTGAAGAATTTGTTGCCTCCCGAATCAATAAACTGCCACTGCGTTGGCAAAGATGCATTGATTGCATGGGTGATTACTTCGATTAATACAAATAAAAAATACATGAAAAAAAATCGTTTAAATTTTTTCAAACAAAACGGCAATTTCATAGTTATAGACCTATTATAAAAATGAAACCCGTTTTCCGTTGTCAGGACATAGCATGAAAACGGCTGGACGGATTTAGCTGAAAATTGGTAGGGAGGTAGCTAAGAACCAGGAGAAGGTTCTTTGATACTTTTTTTTTTTAGGTAGGGTAGTAGGTAGGGTAGTAGATAGGTAGGTAGGATAAAACGCATTGCAACGCATGCGCGGGTCAGCTAGTTCTAAATAAAAACTAAACTGTGGGTAGATAAGTATTATAATAGTGAGTAAGAGTACCTAATTGCTAGACTCCTGTAAATAGATGGGTAGGTAAGTGTTTACAAGTTCAATAGAGGATAAGTATATTATTATAATAAATTGTCCACTGGATAACATTTCAATTAGGCACTGACGAGCAAGAATATACATTTGTGCATGATCATCATCATCAACAGCCTAGCCTTTTGACAACTATGTAGGGGTCGGCTTCCAGTCTAACCAGATGCAGCCGAGTACCTACCAGTATTTTACACGGACCTACTGCCTATCTGACCTCCACAACTCAGTTATCACAGGGTAATACGATAATTCTTGGTAAGACTGGTTCTCAGACTTTCGGGTCAACTGTAGGTAACGACTGCTATAGATCTTAATATGGCAGCCGGGACCAAATGCTTTCTGAGGCACGGAGGAAACTCGATATGTAGGTAGGTATTGGGTCACCCATACACAAACGAACCTAAGCAAGCGCGGATTAACCTAAAAGATCGAACCGAATGGCAGTTAAATATAAGGTGTACCTAAGGTTATTGTGCAGTCACCATATCCTTTAATCACAATACCAAGTTGCAGATCTCGAGAGTCTTCCTACTTTCATTAACGTCATTATCATCATTTCAGCCAAAAGACGTCCACTGCTGGACGTAGGTCTGTACCTAACGTACCTACAAAATAAATTGTTGGTATTTACTAAGTATGTAGTAGCAAGTAGGTACCTACACACATCTTTTCAATAAAAGTATACCTGTATAGGTAGGTACATGACTTTCATTTAAGTGGAAGCAATTTGAAATTTTCGCAGTGTCTGGAATTTCTGGAAATGGAATTTTAAATTCGCAGTCGTGTCCGTTCCCATGGTGCTTCGGAATAAACGGCCTGCAGTTTGTCCAACTGCATTTGTCGCTTTCATGCTTTTGCGAAAGCACAAACATTGTTGACGCACGCTCGACTTGCCTTTGAACCTAGTGGATACTTCTGAACACGTAAATCTTTTAAATGGCGCGGATATGTTGGGAAAATCGGCTTTTTAAAGTGAAAATGCACCTGGTGAATTAAAATTCTGGTGGCTTGTGCGTTTTCTGGTTGGTTAGGCTTGCCGGTTTAATTTAATTGGACTAGTGAACCGCAACGTGCTGATTTTAATTATTATTGAAAGGCACATTGCATTTATTACAAAGAGTGTGGTGCAGCTGTGGGATAGTTCATACATAATGTATAGTGATATAGGAGGTGTTTTGGGTGTATAGTATGCAAAAGTACGGTAGTAAACTCATCATTCATCATCATTTCAGCCGAAAGACGTCCATTGCTGCAGGACATAGGCGTAGGCTCCTTATGTCCTTACACCTAGCATCCAGCGGATCCCCTCAACGTTCACCGGATAAACTCCACCTACTTAGAGGCCTCGCTGCTGAGAATCTCGCAACGTCCTTAAAACAAGGTGTTTCTTATAATAACATAATTTCAGCATGACTCCTACATAAGACAGGTACTTCCAGTATTTCAATATCCCTAGTTATTAAGCTCGCGACATGAGTGACACGTTCGTTCAGTATGACCGGCACATAGTCAAGTCGGTTTCGCGTCCTGTAATCACCGCTGCACTGTGATTACTTTGATTTATATGCATGAGTTCTTATAAATGACGCATAATTGGGCCTATAGTTTCATTTTTATCGTTATTAAGTTGCCGGTTATAAATCATCGTCAAGATGCGACGGCGATAACGCTGATCTGAGATCTCACACATCGATAAATTGGGAGTGGCGTGCGTGGATATATATTGGTGTTTAGTGTTCCGTGTTTTTTAATTAGAGAGGTGGTTCAAGTTGGTTTTTTTTCCTGCCTGGTATACCTAACGATATTTTACAGTTTTAAAGGAAGTAAATGAACTCGCAGTTGCATTGCAGAACGTCAATGGGACTACCATTCTTGCCAATTTTGATCGTCATAATCGTCGTCATGTCTGCTCTTACATTACAATACAACTTACGTCTTCAAAAGATTTGTCATTTGCAAAGTCATGACTTGGACGATGCAGTGGATGCTGACAATATCAATCACCTATCATAACATCACGCCTGGCTTATGCAGAGGTGTACCTACCATACCTAGTGGATACATCCGTATTTCGCCTCTTATATTTAAGACTATTGCCATTCAACCGGGCACAGATCCACAGACTCCGTGGCTGCGACTGAGAAATGGAATAACAAAATGGAGCGGATGAATAGGATGGAAAAACTAAATAACAATTTGCACGACCCGGGTATCTGAACCTCGGGTAGACAAACACTAGACCAACGCGGCAGTCATTTTATTTTCTATCTTCCAAAATACACTTAAGTGCAGCAAAATTAATAACGAAAACACTGAAGACACACACACTACAACTTACACCCTTTCCTATAGCTGAAGGCAGACACTACAGAACGCCACCTGCAACAAAACCCATACCACTAAGTTAAAGTCTATCCTCAATTTTATTGCTAAAATCTCTTCGTAGTCACTTCAAAAGAGATTAAAAAGTTCAGCACAAATTCCTTCCCGTAGGAACAGCGAGCCTCCAGCGATTTTCCGTCTACAAAATATTGTTGTTTGTTTCCATTACTTTCCATCGAAGTCTGCGTGCAACGCAGGGGTTCCGGCTTGGGGCGACCGCTCGTAAAATTGCAACTGACTTGGGGGAGATGTCTCAAGACGGTCGTGCATTTCTTAGGTTTGTAGTATATGGAGGGAGTTCAGATGTTCATAAATTGGATATGAATGTGGGATATAAATCATCAAAATATTGAAAACATTTTATAAAAAATGTACCTAATTACCCAAAGACAGACAATAAAAGGGTTGCCCATCTTGCATACAAGTATGAATATGAAAGAATACTAAAATAAATACAAAAAATAATATACCTACTTAATAAATTTTAATTTGTTAATACTGCTTCATAGCACGACTGCTGAGCATGGGGTTCTGGGTTCGATTCCCGGGTCGGGCAAAGTGGTTTTATCGTCAGGAATTTCTCAGTATCAGCCACGTAGGTAGTCAGAATTTGTGACCGATTCATTATGCTCACCTATTACATGAGACTTAAACACAACTGGCGCCAAAGGCAGGTGTACTATTAGGTACACCTAGTTACCTATGTGCCTGGTGGCAATATTGCCACTGCCGGTAAAATACCAAAATTGCCAGCAGCATTGGAAATATTGCCAAAGTTGCCGGTCAATGTAGATTAGGGCCTATAAATGCTAACTATAAGTGGTTTTCATAGTTTCCGTATTAATTTGACTTATAATTAAGAAATATTCCCCGAATATTTCCATTCCCGGCAATATTCCCGGCAATTTTGCCACCAAAATTCCCACTTCGGGCAATATTGCCGGCAACGGCACATCTCTAGGTACACCTCTGCTGCCTACCTGCGGTTTTTCTACTCACCGTATCACAATATATTAGGGCGAGGTTGCAGTACTTTGTTTTTATGTAGCACGACCTCGCCCCCCGCCCTGCCGCGCGAGCGATTTAATGCCTAAATTTTGACTGTTTTTTGCTTCTTGGAGAAAACAAACAACTTGGGAAACTATAAAGAAATTATACAATCTGTTTTCACCATTTACTTCAGAATAAAAAGTTCTATCTACTGATATAACTTTCATATAAATTCATGATGAAATGTCTTAGCAGATACACGTTTGAAATTGTGATTTAGAGTCATGTTTGATAAAAAAAAGTATCGAGCCGATCATTCTAAATCGCGTTTCTATCTATACGATTTACTAGAGAGTATGTTCAATTTTTATGTAATGATTTTTATTTATTAAAAAACTCGTATTTAGTTCGATTTTTATAGGTTCAAAAATCTTAAAATTACTGCAACCCCGCCTTAAATTACTAAGGAAAGATAAAAAATTATGCAGTAGTGATTAGATCACAAGATTTACCTCAGGTCCTGATCGGAATGTACCGGTAATCCATAACTTTTACTCTAAAACAATAGCGTATACTATGTGATCAAGGAATCAACCCGGACTTACAGCGCGCTGGGGTGCCAGGGTCATAAAACTACTTCCCCAACATTGTGAGGTTGTATTGAGCGACACCATTCACTTTCAGCACACATAGGTACCTACTTACTTCAATTGAAAAGGAAAATTTTAAACTTTGATGTTTGCCCACTTTGTAGCCCTTCGCTGCAGTTGAGCAATTGTCTACCACATTCTCTGGCACTTAAAAGTCAGGAACTATTTGTTGAACGGATACTTAAGGGGGAAATATCACGACTATCCCCATATTTAAGTGTAAAAGCCACAGCTGTTGCAAAATATTGTAGAACTTAGTCACCAAGTCGAGATTTTTCTGAAGTAAAAAGAAAAGTGTAAATGTCAGCTGTTTTCTTTCCGTACACGGTTCCGGAAATGACAACGGAGGGAAATAGAAGATATTATTATGGTTTTGCTACGAAGACGACGAGTTCCCATCTTGTTAGTTTTTGCAATGTTGCTGCACCTGATATTCTTGAATTGCTACAGATGTCTGTTTGTGTATGTGGTATATTTATAGTTGCATAATAATATGTACTTAGTATGTTGTTCGTCATTACGAACAACATACTAAGTACATATTATTAAGCCATTGCTTATTAATTTGAAGCCATTGCTTCAAATTGAATTGACGCAGGTTGGAGGATAGGTAGGCGAATTACATCACGTCAAAACAAGGTTTTTCGACTAAATGACTGTTTGCTCTACAGGTGGGAGGTCCTGGGTTCGATTCCCGGGGCAGGTTATGTGTTCTCGGTTATTCCTTCAGATTCTCAGAAGCAGCCACAGAGTCTGGATTTGTGCACAGTTGCTGGTAATAGGCTCGCCCCCTATTACATGGGACTTAAAACATAACTGACGAAATAATTAGATAAAGGTAGTTGTTTGGGTCAGCTAAGTATTCGAAAAGATCGCTGGATGTCCTGCGCGTCCAATACAACAATGTTTTTAGGATGCTGTTGCGATTGCCTCGTTTTTGCAGTGCCTCTGGAATGTTCGCGGTAAACCATACCGATGGGTTTCATGCGATCATCCGCAAGAAAACGGCCTCACTCCTGAGCAGAATAATTGGGGCAGTCACAATAGTATCCTGAAAGCGATAGCGTCTGATTCTTCCTCCACCATAATAAGGCAATTAGTGAGAAGACTAATACCTTAGTACGAGTATTTTATTGTTTTAGTAGTTATGTGTGTGTGTAGCTGTGGGTGGTCTTCTCATTAACTCGTCTTTAATTAAGTTACTAACAATAGTTTTTAAGTGCAAACCTGTTACTAACTATTATGGATCTCTTAGTTGTCCGAAATAAAATGATTTATTATATTAAGTACACCTCTGCCTAACTCTTCGGTGATTACAGACATGATTTTTTGTTAAATAATTTCCCTAATAACATAAAAAACTTGCCGCAAAAAAAATACAGTACAACCGTCTACAGTTTTATGAAAGGTACAAGTATGAACAATTCATTTTTCCTCTTCCTTGATTAATGTCGTTCCGACTTTTTGCCGGCTCGTATTTCAATGAAAAATTTCCCCCGAGGCCGGACTCGTAATTTTAAGGGTACTGAAATTACAGTTAATTGGTCAATGTTTACGCGAACCAAAGTGGCTTGATGTTTTTTAATAGCCAGCGCAACACAATGGAAAAATAAGTTTATTAAAAAGCTGGCAAATTAATAGTGGTGCTTGTGTAAGTTTTTTATGTATTTTTATGAGGATGCTTCGTTTTGATTACAATACAGTACCATAACGTTACACCTGTAATCCCATTCCCAAAAGGGTTATGCAGAGGTGTAGGTAGGTACCCAATGGTACACCCTCATTTCCTCAGTTATGTTTAAGTCCCACGTAATAGGGGGTGAACCTATTGCCATCATCCGGGCACACACTTACACCCGTATTTATAAACAAGTCATTACTGTTACTTGAGTAAATGTCATTGTTTAAGATACGATTTTTTCTCTGTAATTCCTTAATGTTAGAACTATCAAACGTTAGAATTCTTAGTTTTGCTTTCATTGACGGTTCTAACTTCGTTTAAATTCTTGCCCATTGCATAAAAATATTTGCATAAGTAATTACTTGAGTCCAAGTACAATTACTTTGACTTGACTATAAATTCCTCCTTTTCCTAATTGACAATAAAGTACTCACAGACCCCGTAGAAATAGCAACTGCGTTTAATAACCACTATATAGATACGGCACATTCCTCTAGCACAAGTACAAAGCCGAACTGTGACGAAAGTTCACAAGTTCATTCGATGTTTCTAAAACCTGTGTCTGAAAAAGAAGTCAGAGCGGTGATGACATCTTTAAGAAACACAAGCTCGGTAGGTTATGACGAAATTAATACGAAGATTATAAAAGCATGCACTGATGAACTTGTTAATATAATGACATATTTAATAAATCTATCATTTATACTTGGCACTTTTCCGGAATCATTGAAAGTCTCAATAGTTAAGCCACTTTTTAAAAAAGGTGATAAATCTGACATTAATAATTATCGACCAATAACTTTAATACCTATTATATCTAAAATTTTCGAGAAGTGTATGTGTAAGAGATTGATTGACTACTGTGATAAATTTAACATTATTAAAAAAGATCAATTTGGCTTCCAAAAAAACAAATCCACTACACTAGCTATCTTCACTCTTGTAAAAACCATATTGACTAGTATTAACCAAAACCACCTAACTACAGGTTTGTTTTTTGACTTATCCAAAGCCTTTGATCGAGTATCTCACGATCTGTTACTACAGAAATTGGAGGCAATTGGCATTAGAGGCATTGCACTTCAATGGATATCGACATACCTGAGTAACAGACAACAGCGTGTTATAATTACAAAAGTGAATGGAGATAACGACTTGACACCTCACTCTTCGGAACTCAAATGTAACAAATATGGCGTCCCACAAGGAAGTGTTTTAGGCCCAATTTTATTCATTCTTTATATTAATTTTATTACTAATATTACTAATCATAGATGTATATTATTTGCTGATGACATTTCCATTATTGTGACATCTGATAAAAAGAATAATACAATTGACGATCATGAAACTGACATTAATAACACAATTGACATACTAATTGAATGGCTAAATAAAAATAATTTATCATTAAATCTTGCAAAATCTGTGTTTATTCAATTTCACCGTTCAAATAATTCTAAATATAATAACAAAATGAATGTAAATAAGATTAGTGAAGTAACGCAAACTAAGTTTCTAGGTGTTACTTTGGATCAAGACATGAACTGGAAATCCCATGTCGATAATGTCTCAAAACGAATAAATCGGTTCGTATACGCGCTAAAAAAAATTAGGAATATAACAAACGTCCATACGGCAATAACTTCATACCATGCTTATGTCGAATCGGTGTTACGATATGGATTGATTATGTGGGGCAATAGCACCGATCAAAATAGAGCATTTGTTGCACAAAAAAAATGCATTCGAGCAATCTACGGGCTTCAATCCGATGATACTTGTCGGCCTGTATTTAAAAAACTTGGTCTGTTACCGTTACCGTCTCTTTATATATATGAGATATGTATGTTTGTGTGGAGGCATAAGGAATTATTCACAAAAGCAGACGATGTACATCCTCGAAACCGGCGCGACCCTCACAGGCTCGTACTGGATGTCATGCCAAGGCTAGCTAAATATAATAAAAGCTGTTTGTATATGTGTGTAGAAATATTTAATAAGATACCGAACGACCTAAAAATTCTAAATACAAGATTATTTAAAAGAAAATTGTATGATTGGCTGTCCACTAATAGTTTTTATAGTATTAAAGAATTTTTTGACAAGAAATTTAAGTGACTGTGAATGTAATGTTTTATTTAATTAAATTTAATGAATGCACGAAAATTTGCACGCTTATAATGTTAAGCAAAAACATGTATGCTCTGTATCTAATTTTTTGTACCATCTTTTATACCATGTTTTTATGCAATTAAATATATTCTATTCTATTCTAAATACGGGGGTTAGACTACTTGACTGCTAATGAGAAAATATAATATTTAATTGACATTAATTAGCTTCTTCATCACAAATTATAGAATCGAACATTGAATATCTAAACAAGCTCTATGTATTTGGATTGGTCAAACCCCGTGTTGGGAAAAGTATAATAGAGGTTCTCCATCATGAATTTCTTAGTAGCTGCTATATACGGAGCCTGGATCTGTGCCCGGTTGATGTCAATAGGTTCGTCTCCTATTACATAGGATTTAAACATAACTGGCGAAATGCACTACCTAGTATTTGGAGGATTACAGGTTCATCATCATCATCATCATCAGCCTATAATGTTCCCACTGCAGGGACTCAGGCCTCCTCTCTAGGAGAGGGATGGGATATAATCCACCACGCGGGCCCAGGGCCTGCAGTCTCTACACTAATAACAGCGCTACGAATGTCTCTACGTCGTATCGATGTCAAATTTCTTTAATAGATTTTCAGCTTTATTTCAACAGCATAAGGTTGAAAATCGATTAAAGAAAGTTTTCGATTTTTCGACATAACGACATTCGTAGCGCTGTTATTAGTGTAGAGACTGCAGGCCCAGTGCGGATTGGCAGATGTCACATGTTTTCGAATTTTTTGGTTCTAAGACATGCCCGTTTCCTCACGATGTTTTCCTTCACCGTTTTTGAGAGCAGCGGTAATGAAATAAATTACACAAAGTAGGTAATGCGCCTGCCTTTTTTTTTAATTATAAATGGGCTTGCTCTTGACTTCAATCTTGCCCTAAGGGCAGAGATGATGTCGACGATGGAACGAGCTTACCCAGTAGAAGCCTGGGTTCGAATCCACGACCTACGTCGTAAGTCGGGGCCGACACCACTGGGCCACCGCTGCTCTTATGTATTTATGTGATCTACATAATTATATTATTTCTACATAATGTTTAATTTACGGCATAAGCACTGACATAAGATAGTTAATTGCCAAGGAGCGTCGCAGCAAGCTGTTACCTTAATGGATCTCTTGCAGTAAGCAACAGCGTTAATTATTATATACATGCATATTAATTGTAAATATACACTCAAACAAGCAGTAAAATACTGATACGAGATGAAAATCATATAAGTACATGGATAATAATACTAATAATAGAACGCAATAACATTAAATTCTGAATGTTAATGATTATTAAAATCAGACCTATTACAGGGACAGTAGAAACGTATAAATGAGCAGTAGGCAGAACAAGTTTCATTTATAAAGACTATTAGATTCAACGTCAAACTCATCGACGTCTTAAACGATCATAATTTTGGAAAATACCGATGACATGTTACAATGCTAATCAGGTGCAATAAGTGGATTGGAAACTGTACACCCGATCATTATACCACAAAATAATCACACACTGTATATGCAAAGTAATTATATGGCTTGAATTATGGTATTTCTTACTATCCAGCCACTAATGAAGTGGATAGTGCCTTTACTTCGATCTCGGGTTTAAACTCGTTGAAAAGTAAAGGTTCGTGCACACATGTCAGAGACGTCATCGTTAAGTCACTGCAGTGATATCAACGTGCGAGAAGTGAAGTAGAGTACAGTTGGTAACCTGTAATACGTATCCACCTCATCAAGTAAACACTGTTTGTTAAGGTAGATACTTTTCTTCTTTATCGCAGTACCTTTGCAAATAGGTGATAATTATGTTTCGACCACAACAATACAATGTGCCCAACACGACGTCAACTCAGATGCGCCGCCGTCGCTTCGCGTCGTCTGACGAGACGTCAACAGAGGCAAGTTGATTGTGACTGGACTGTAGTGTGAAGTCGACGTCCTACGACGTTTACAATACTATATTTTTTGACGTGACTAGTCGGTGACTTGGAGGTGACGTTGTTGATATGTACACACCAACCTTTAGGGCTATTCGAGCGGAGAATTGAAAAGCTGGTACAGTCGAACAAGCTAATAAGTATACAGCCAGCTTACTTGTATTTACCTTTAAGATAATACAGATACATTTAGAGACTGATGTCAAACAATACACCATTTGACATCAGTGGCTTAATGCGAAACACTGATTAAAACAAAATTACAATCAATATTTTCAGTGTTATACAATTATAAAGATCTCTACCCTGTATATTAGCTTGTTCGACTGTACCTGCTTAAACTTCTGCGCTTGTCTCTGCTCCAGTGGATAAGCAGCTTAAAGAGTCGATGTGAACGAGGCACCGTTGTTTAATTACATCGATGCAGTAATTAGCCAAGATTTGTATTTAATGAAGACGCGTTAGTTTTCTAAAAGCTAATATGTGTTTAATTGCTACCAAGATAAGATAACTTTTATTATGGCATAAATTGTCTTTGTATGGTTTTAATAACCAGGCGCTTTATTTAGGCTGTCGTCACACGAGTGTTTATTTACATTGATCGTGTCTTAATTGTATGGTAAGCCTAAGATAGAATGGAATGGCCAATTAGATATTGATTAAGATGCTAATCGTTCAAAATAATCAGCTGTTAATTATAATAGAATGATAGTTTAATGGGGTATGTTAATTATGCGTGGTATTTATGACGCAATAAGTCTTTCTTACACAACTTTTCTTACGCTATATGACAAAAATTTGACTACGATTGTAGGCTGTTAGACTATTTTAGCCAGAGGCCATTTTTGGACTGAATACAAATGTTGCTAATATCTAGGTTTACTATACCATTTTGGAATATTAGGTAATTTGTTGTGCAATGTAATCTTAGTTTCAAATTTTGTTAAATAAATATAGTTGTTTGACTGGCCTGTTGGTCTAGTGGTTAGTGACCCTAACTGCTATGCCGGAGGTCGTGGGTTCGATTCCCACCCAGGACAAATGTTTGTGTGATGAGCACGATCATTTGTTCTGTGTCTGGGTGTAATTTTTCTATTATTAGGAATCAGAAGTGAAATACGTGAACAAAATAAACAATGTTTAATATCGTTTAGATTACACTTTTACAATTATATCACGACAAACATTTTAAACAATAATCAAATAGAAATAGCACTAGCAAAATGGAATAATCAGTACACGAGCAAAAACATAAACCAAAAATAGCAAAGCACACGATAATGGTCGGGTAGCAAGTCCTTTCCGAGCGCCGTCCAAGCAAAAAGTGACCGTTGCACCGCCGCTCGCCTCGTTTTATGAACTTCTGTCGGTTGCCGCACGTCGACCGGACGCTAACCGCACGGCTACTGGCTGATGGCGTGACTTTGAGCCAACACGGCCTCTCCTGACGCTCTGACGTCCTCGTCAGCTTCCAACAAGGTGGCTGAGTCTTCGCTGTCTCCTTGATAGCGTGTCTCACAACGCCAGTGGGGCGTGCTGGCACCGTGGAGTGCCACGCACAACTGCGCCTGTAGGGCGCGCTGGCACAGTGGAGTGCCACGCACAACTGCGCCTGTAGGGCGCGCTGGCACAGTGGAGTACCGCACACAACTGCGCCTGTGGGGCGCGCTGGCACTGTGGAGTGCCGCACACAACTGCGCCTGTGGGGCGCGCTGGCACCGTGGAGTGCCGCACACAACTGCGCCTGTGGGGCGCGCTGGCACTGTGGAGTGCCGCACACAACTGCGCCTGTGGGGCGCGCTGGCACTGTGGAGTGCCGCACACAACTGCGCCTGTGGGGCGCGCTGGCACCGTGGAGTGACGCGCTTAACACGTCAGTAGCGCGCTGGCAGCCTGGAGCGACGCGCTTAACACGACAGTATCGCGCTGGCAGCCCGGAGCCACGCGCTGTACACGCCAGTAGGGCGCGCAGTCGGCCTGCAGCGACGCGCTCGGCTTGCAGCGAGGCACTGGGCTTCAGCGAGGCGCTCGGCCTGCAGCGAGGCGCTCGGCCTGCAGCGACGCGCTCAGCAACGTCAGAAGGCGCGCTCGGCAACGCCAGTAGGGCGCGCAGTCGCCTTGCAGCGACGCGCTCAGCAACGCCAGAAGGCGCGCTCGGCAACGCCAGAAGGGCGCGCAGTCGCCTTGCAGCGACGCGACGCGCTCAGCAACGCCAGAAGGCGCGCTGGCACCCTGCAGTGACGTGCACGTTCACGGCGTCATTGTGGCAAAGCCCTGGCAACCACTGCTAAGGCCAAGCAGCGTTGCGTTGCGTCCATCCTTGTGTAATGGTTACTCTGCAAACAAACAAATTTACATAAGAATTTTGTTCCGCTCGATCACTCCTGACCAAACTTTAGTTCCATTGGGTGGCACCAAATTCGACTCTCATTAATTAAATCAAATGTACTGGAAATTATCGAAAATACAACACTCAACTACCTTGAGTCATAATTATACTATAGTCGTTCACACCAACCTTAAAAATTCTATTGCAACAAAAACTGCTGAAATCATCGAGTAAAACCTTTAACACCAAGGCTCTCTAACCGAGTTCAACAAGAGAGTAATCTCATTCATTAAGGAACATTCAAGCCGAGAATCAAATTCAAAGAAACATTCACCAAACAAAACTTGTCAGACAAGAATACCAATAGGCACATAGGGATGTATAAGCACATTGTTAGCATATCACACAGACTTCTTCCACAACACTGTAGGCATAGGCTCCAAGTTTGCATACCCCTCAGTGGCTGTTGACATCACAGACTTCCACACACACTGTAGGCATAGGCTCCAAGTTTGCATACCCCTCAGTGGCTGTTGACATAGGCACATTGTTAGCATATCACACAGACTTCCACACACACTGTAGGCATAGGCTCCAAGTTTGCATACCCCTCAGTGGCTGTTGACATAGGCACATTGTTAGCGTATCACACAGACTTTCACACACGCAGCTGAGGCCACGCGCTTGACCAAACCACACGTTCTTATGTAATGGTTACTATGCAAAGAGACAAATCTACGACAGAACCTGACCAAACATCCATTAGGTCCCACTCTCGTTGATAAAATCAAACGCGGCTAAACTGGAAATTATCGAAAATACAACAATCAACCACCCTGGGTCATGTACCATTGTCGTTTAAATCAATCTTAAAAACATTATTGCGTCAAAAAAATGCCAGGTTCACAAAAATCATCGAATAAAACCACAGATCTCTAACTGACTAGTAAACAAGTCTATCTCCCGTGTGTATCACTATTTGACTTAACACTACAGTCTTTCCAGACCCTGACCTCAACCAGAGCTAAACGCACAACATACAACAAACACACCCACTGTCTACTCGAGTTTCCTCAAAAACCTTCAATTTTAATCGGACTACGACTACACAATAATTACTGGTACTGTCTAACACAATACAACCGATAGAATCTCTTGGCTTGCAACCACAACTTTACTTCATCAAAATCCTTTTAAACATCAACTGATACGTAACTCATTGGCATCTTTCTTAGCCTATCATGTGTATTATAAAGCAACTTCTATAATAAAGCAAAACTTATCAGACTTTACAGTGCACCTGTATACGGCCTACGTCTTCACACGAAAACAAGTCAACTGATCATATTGCGTAGGGGTTTGCATTTACGCAGACCATGATCATTCGAGTTTGATGTGCCAACAACTGCAGTTTTTGGTTTCAAATATACGGAAAACAAGACTTTTGACTGTATTTTGTTTTGTTCATAATTGCGGCTTTTATTTGAGCATCAGATATCACAAATCACAACGTTGCCCCTCACCAGGAATTTCTCCTGTATCGTGGGTACCTTCACAAATATTTAAACTCACATACACAAGTACCCGACTTAAAAAAAAACTATCTGTAGGTCATACAGGTACTTGTACTCGTAACGTCATTATAGCACAGTGACCATATCGACTTCACGCGGACACAATGACCGAAATTCGTGTTTAAAATGAGTCCACGTGCTGTTATTGGTCAACCAATCGTTAAGCGACGTATTAGCACCACCATGTAAATAACCACCAATGCGTCCGAGGCATTGCAAATCACCCCAGTGACCTTATAAACACACACATAACATCACGCCTGCAATCCCCGAAGGGTTAGGCAGAGGTACCCAGTATACCCACATTTCGCCAGTTATGTTAAGACATAAGCTTAACCATGTAACAGGGGTGAGCCCATTGTCACCAACAGGGCACAAATCTAGAAAATAACACTTTGCCCGACCCGGGAATCGAACCCAGAACCTTCATGCTCAGTAGTCGCGCTTGCGACTACTAAACCAACGAAATATTAAAATGGTTCGATCTTACTTGTATCAGGAACGAAAGTAAACCAGCAGTCATGTCCGGAGCGTCGCCTCAACCGCGAGAGCGGTTACACAGGACTTGGCGTCCTCACGCGGCTCCTACGACGATCTCGTTCGCGCTTGGAACGGCGATCGGATCCCGAAACTTGCTACGTACGTGACCTTCCACTCCGCTTATGGTGGCTACAAGATCGCTTAGAACGCGAGGCACTAGTTTTTGAACGCGAACAACTCGATCTATCCATTGCTAACTACTACCTGCTTTTATCTAAAATTAAAAGCCTGAAAACTAGTTTTTAACTTGTGGGCGAAAAGAATCCACTATCCCACTTCTGATATTAGGAATCAGAAGTGAAATACGTGAACAAAATAAACAATGTTTAATATCGTTTAGATTACACTTTTACAATTATATCACGACAAACATTTTAAACAATAATCAAATCGAAATAGCACTAGCAAAATGGAATAATCAGTACACGAGCAAAAACATAAACCAAAAATAGCAAAGCACACGATAATGGTCGGGTAGCAAGTCCTTTCCGAGCGCCGTCCAAGCAAAAAGTGACCGTTGCACCGCCGCTCGCCTCGTTTTATGAACTTCTGTCGGTTGCCGCACGTCGACCGGACGCTAACCGCACGGCTACTGGCTGATGGCGTGACTTTGAGCCTACACTATAATATGTATGTATTTTGAAATATATAAGTATGTTTATCAGTTGTCTAGTACCCATAACACAAGCTCTGCTTAGCTTGGGACTAGATGGCGTTGTGTGATAGTTGTGGAATATTATTATTATTATTAGTTGTCGTCATAATATAACATTACGCCTGTTATCCCCGAATAGTTAGGCAGAGGTGTACCCTGTAATACACCCACGTTTCGTCAGATGTAATAGGGGGCGAGCATTGTTATCAACCGGGTACAAATCCAGACTCCGTAGCTGCTACTGAGAAATTCCTGTTGGAAAATATTTTTTTCCCGATCTGAGAACCGAACCCAGGGCCTCATGCACTGAAGTCGCGCTAGCGACCACTAGACTAACGACAACGAGGCGGTCAAATCGAGTAGTCCTCTTTAATTTAAGGTTTGATTCACTCACTGTCCGACAACTCACGTCTAATTACAACATTGCAAAACTGTATACCTATACTGATTATACTTTATAATATTATAAATATATCTATCTATCTATCTTTATTTTTTTTTAATTACATAGGTAGATGCGAGCACTAAGGATGAACATTTGTACTTAATAATTTTCGTATTTTTTAGTTTACAGGGATTTCCCTATATTATTATAACGACTTGTAAGCATCAAAAACACAAAATCAAGAAATCTTTTTCCTCACTTTTAGACTGTGACAGAAAAGGTTTGCGTGGCGCAGGTTATATAAAATAAAACCACGCAAATTGTCAACATAAAAATATAATTAATAAAATAAATAAAGTCACCGACTATGGGTGTGGGTAGGTTCATGGCGAACTATGGAATTTCACTTGTGGGGTGCACGTTACTGCCCTGATAGCTGGCGTGGCGATGACCGCAGCGAGGTGCCACGCTGGATGCCAGGGGTGTAGGCCGACAGGTGGTCGCGTCGACCCGGAGAGATCACGGCGAGGCCCACGTGGCAAGAATGGCCGACGTGGGAAGTCCTTGCCGAACCCAAAGGCGCGCACGTCTGAGCCATAACGGGCTCGTGCTGTGCAGGCGCGCGTGATGTGCAGATGTTGGGCGGAGCTCCAACCGCAACTTAGGAGATGTTAAAGAGTGTTCCTCCAGCAGGAACCTGGGACCCTGGAACGTGACGTCCAGCGTGTCAAGAGATGGTAAAGCCATCTCCGCTGATTGCGACACCAAGCTAAGCAAAGCGAGCAACAGTGCGCTAATGAAAGTGCTGGTGGATTGTCACAATCAGACGGAGTTCACATGATGGAGAGAGTGCAAAAGGCATGATAGCACATTTTGAGTGTGAAGCACAAAATGTCAAAATGTGTTGAGCTGAAGGCAATGAGGAAGTGAAATACAATATAATTAGGCGTAGCAAAAAGTCGGAGAATATAGGGCTGCATGCTTAGATAACCTGCAAGGCTAGAAAACACAAAAATACACACATGTTTATGCTGTTCAAACTTACCCAGTATGGGGTTATGTAGCCACTGAATTTAAACGCCTGATGGCGGAGAAAATTTGTAGATGTAAAACATTACGCTCGGAACACGGCGAGAGGTGAGCACGTGTCACGGACGCGAGCGCTCGCCCGCTAGGGGCGAAGCGCCCGCGCCGAACATCGAATTCCAAAAAGGAACGTGCCAGCGACGCGACGTCGTATTTAACCTCACTTTGGGGAACGAACTACTATTGGTAGTTCACTCACAAGTAGTGAGGCGCGTGATGACATATTGCGTATGAAACGGAAGATATTCTCGCACACTCGCAGATCATAGAGATGCGCGAGTGCAACATATGTAATTTAGTAACATTACTAAACCACAGCACTACAAGATGTTATCTGTGGTATTGTGACGTCTGCGGTTCTGTCATTGACAGTTGAATGTAAACAAATAGTGATAATGAAGTGTTTTTATTGTTGAATTTAAGTTTGTATGTTTTAAATAGTTAAAAAGGAACGTACAACGTTACAAGACCCTGATTCATAACAACGCTAATTAATGTCATCATAATTATTTTTAGTGTAAGTGTTATCAACTTATTATTATATACAAATAACCTTTATAATATGCGTCACTGTCCGATATAAATAAAACATGAGATAATGCATTTAACCTCAAAACACAAGAACTCCTCTGAATAAAAAATATTATCAAGTTTTACACAGGTAATATTATGAAATAGTTAAATACGTATACTAGTAATGTAACTTTACTCGCCGGGTGCAATAAATTACAAATCATCGAAAACTGTGCTCTAACTAAGTTAAATATTAGTGTACCAATTTTTCGGAAGGTCAGTGTCAGTTGCCCCAATCTCTTACTAGTCTCCACAAAGCGGTACCGTATTTCCCGGAAAATACTGGGATTCGGCTGCATTCCGTTTCTGAAAGCTGACCCCACAAAGTTGGAAAAGGCTGTGCAGATGCTGGTAATTTATTTTGGAAGGACTTTATGTGCCTTTGGCATAAACCTTCGAAAATAAATGATGAAGAGAACCGCATTTAGAATGTATTGTTTAGTATTCGATGACTTGGTACATCTTCTATACCTATTAAAATTATAGTTTTAGGTTACCTACAACCTCTACAACCTACTATGTAAAAATTTGACAATACATTTAAACCAGTAAAACACAATGAGATAAATTTATGTCCCCTATCAATATTGTGCAAAGAAACGACATTATTTCACAACGAGACAAAATGGTGTCGCTAGCCACTCGGTGGGCGATATTAATAGTGCCAATGTAGAATGAAAATCCCCGAGATTTCCGTATTCTAAATAATTGTTGACATAAATTAAAACTAGTCTGACATTTGTGGCCCTTATTCACGCCAGTTTCGTTTTTTTTTTAAGCCCACGTCGTTAAATGACATAAAAAGTGTTTAATAGGCCCGTAGCCACCTCTCCGCTTCCATACTTCTCTATTCATATTCAAATAATTATAAAAGTGTCATTTTTAATTATAAACGCTTTTGTCGGTCTGTCTGTCCCGTATTTGGAGCATGTGTTTAGATGAATAAAGTTTTTTTTTAGTTTTATACGTATATGTTGATTTCCATAAGTTTTTGTACGTTTTGTAAACATAATAGTTTCGTGTTTTTTGTTTTTTTTCTTGTTGATGAGCGTATAAATGAGATTTTGTTGTTATTAATAGGAGTTAATTATACTTTCATGTGCCCACACCATGAAATGAAGATAATAACGCTTGGGACGGGTTTAACAATAATGAGATACTTTTACTGTGTAACCGACAATCATTTGGATAAAACATTCAAAAGGAAAGTGTATATCACAATGATAAATAAAAAGAGGACATTTACGACCCCATTACTTTTGAGAACTCTGGTTTATTTTTATTTCAATAAAGCGTTTTACGCACATCATAAAAACACACCAAAAAAGTTATGTCGTAAGTTCCGAACAAGATAACACATTCCGAAAAACAAATAAACGCTCGACCAAAAACAAATAAAAGAAACAAACACGACCACGAAGTTTGGCACATAAACCAACTTTTTCTAAACCCATAAGTAGTTTATCATCAAGCAGCATCCGTACAAGGAAAACGCAAGAAAACGTTCAGGAAAAGACCGCTCGTTACAATGATTTATGTTCCCATACAAAAAAGATGCTACAGCGAGCTAAGTGTTAAGGACCTTGTTTTAGTGGCCGAAGAACTACCACGCTCTATGCGGCCCTGGTACTTGCCAGCATTTTTTACGACCACACAAATTGTAGTGGTGAAACACATAAGGTAAGAGTAGCACTTAATTTCGGAACTCGTTAAAATGGGCAATTAGGCACGTGAGAGAAAATGGAAGGCGAAGACTTATGTAAATTGCTTTATTTTTACGAAATAAATAAAAATACATGTGTCTTCCTTTACGAATTTTGAAAGATAACAAGAAGTTGTTAGCAAGGTTTGCCTAAAAATAAAACTTTATCAACTACTAGTAGTAGTTACCAAACCGCCGTGATTTATCAACTAGACTCATGTAAGTCTTGTACACACGGCTACACATCAAGCTATACAAAACCAGTATAATCTGATCGTTCATTGTGCGAAAAGATCTAGTAAAGTGAGGCCAAGATTAACTGGTTTTGTATAGCTTGATGTGTAGCCGTGTGTACTCGTAGTTGCTTTTTTACTTACAAGGGTATGAACCACTAGAATGATTTAGATATGTTCAAAATTTTAATGGAATTGGGCAGGCCACATTTATCGCATGCCGGAGGACCTATGGGCGAAAGTAGCTAAACAACCAAACAGCAGCAAACAGCAACGCGGCAGGCCCAGATGGAGATGGCAGGACAAACTTGACTCTTTTGAAAATTACTGGTGAATAACACGTATGGATAGGAATAAGTGGAAGGAGTAAAACATACAATACAACTAACATGATTAAATACATTCATTCATGTTATTATTCACTAAACAACAAACAAAGCAATCAACCACACAATTGAACTAATTTTCCTAAGCAGCCTCAAACGCCCCATCGAAAATTTGCAAGCAAGCGGGACCAACAACGACTTCACTTCTTTCAGCAATGTCGTTAGATTATAATTCTCCCTTACATTTCCCACTCCATTTGCAGTCATTTGTATGTGAGGGATACAGCAGTCGCTAGCCAACTTTCCCTTACCGAAAAGCCTTCGTCAAGTTTCTCAAAGTGGTTCGTGATTGTGTTACCGATGCGAAAGCAGCATCTAATATAACCAAAGTTTCATTATATTGCTTTACACAAAACTTTCCGGACTTGTTCTCTGAATTGTTTTGAGAAGACAAAGAAAATAGGGGTGTGTTGAAAAAAGTTGCGTTTGGTTAAGAGGAAAGGAAAACGACCTATTTTTGCTGAAAAGATCGGACTTTGTTTGGACTGTAGGATATTTTCTTACTTATCCAGGAGAAACACTTATTCTAATTTTCATTTTAACAACAACGTGAACGTCATTCCAACTCAACTTAAAAGTAATAGCCTATCAAAATAAATGAATTGTTTAAATCGTTTTGCGTATAATCGGAACAGTTCGTAATAAAATGTGAAAAATAACAAATCGGACATGTTTGTAAATCATTCATTTTAGTCATAAAAGCCAATAAAGCCTTCCTATGGAGCATTTTTCAGTCGGAATTTATATTGTCCACCATTTCACTGAAACGAACCGTACGGAACCGTAGACGGCTACTGAAAAATTCCAGGTGCACATCCATTAAAAATCCCCTTTGTAGCCACTGTGGGATATTATTTGCAATAAAAACTGAAGCACAAAGGACAGTAAGTATTTAATCCTCAAAAATGTTACCGGTTGAAATGAACTTGATCCGAAAGTGGAATTAAAAAGCTGCAATTTTAGTGAAGACTTTTTTTAACTGAAAGTGGCTAACAAGTTTTGATTGAAAAGTTAAGACTGAAACAGCACTTAAAATGTATTTTTGTCATTAACATAACATCACACTACGCCTGTAATCATAACCTGTAAAAACCCAATAATACTTTTACACCAGACTTTAGTCGAGGGGCTAGATTTGAGAATAATTTCTGCTTTTATGAGACCAAACTTGGTATTTTCTTACACGAAAATAAATCTGGTCTAAAACAAAACATTCATATAAGGAAGTACCTATATCAAATTCTCATCGTTGCGAAACATTACTGAGTCAGTAACGAAATAGGGCAAAAATGTTTAATACATTTAAAAGTACCGAACTTCAGGTCATCGTTTCAACGAACATAAAAAATGTTTACACGAAGCACGTCTGACTGAGGCTAGCTTTTATAAAGACGTTTCAACGAGGGCCGATTGTATTGAAAGGGAGTCATTAACCTATTTCTTTGTGGATATTTTTAGCCCATTCACGGCTTTGTTATTGAACTGTGCTATCAGAACATTGAACTTCCTGCTCCAAGTCTTAGTAATAGATGAATAGTGGTCTTTATAGTTTATAGCATCGTTTGATTTGTTGATTTTGCTGCAAAAGTAATGTCAGTTCTGTGATTGGAAAATTTTATGGAGATAGGTCTGTACGTTTTATTGGTTTTTGTATTTAATTTAAGATTGTTATTTATTTTTATTTAATGTTTGAGGAAGACATTCTTTGGAATACTTTCGACAGTAGCAGATAAACATGTATTTATTATACTTAGACTTGCTTTTGCCAGCGGCTTCGCCCGCGTGAAAATGACGATTTTCCATTTCCATTCAATTTCAAAAAGTCCTTCCTTATTCCTTGTCTCCATTGCATTATAAAGGGAACCTCTGTGCAATTTCAGCTTTCTAGGTCCAAGGGTTTGGGCTGGGCATTGATGAGTCAGTCAGTAAGTCAGTCAGTCAGGACTTCTCTTTTTATTTATATAGATTTAAAGAAACCGTTAGGTAAGAATTGTAGCATCAAAATTGTAAAATAATATTTTAGATAAGAGTGTTTGTAATGCTCCTGTACCGTACTAATTTATTCTTAAGTTGCAGAGTAAGGTCATGTCAGATGTTTGTTGCCAATAAATGTTCATCATCAACCCAGCAATAAGAGAAAAACAGTATATCATCATCAACCTAGCCTTTTCCCAAATATGTTTGGTTTGACTTCCTGTCCTACCGGATACTGCTGAATACCAGCATTTTAAATAGAACGACTGCCTATTCGGCCCTCCATTCCATAGCCCAGTTACCCTTGGAAATGCTGTATGTGGCGTCAAAAAGACAAAAGATACGACGTTCACGATGTTCACGCCTGTAAACCCCGAAGGATTACGTGGAGGTGTACCCATTCTTAAAGCCACATTTCGCCAGTTATCTCTCAGTCCTTTGAAATAGGGGCCGTGCCTATTACCGTCAACCGGGCACAAATTCAGACTCTGTAACTGCTAAAGGGAATTTGAGACAGAAAAACCTAATAAGGCTGCTTGCAACTTGGTGAGAAACATGTCAACAACGACAAAAACTGCTGCACACGAATATTAAGGCGCTGACAAGAGCCAAATAGGCTTGTATTGAACAATTTTTTTGCCAAATCTATACAGTTTGACACGGCGGAAAAAATATATGTTAATCTTGAACACATTTCTGATAATTTCGTTGTTTTCAAAACACGTTTTTGAAAAGTTTTCTCGATACAAAAAAATGGTAAACTAACCTCTTAAAATGATCTTCCAACAAAAATATCTGTATTACTGATGAACGTACGTTGTTAAAATTTATAACAATAACGTATCATATTTAAATACAAAATTTGGTTGTTTTTAATTTTTGATTATTTAATAAATTATTATTTTATAATTAATCATTCTACGGTTTGTAAGAAGTTCGAGCGTTGCGTCATCGCGCTCTCTTTCTTACGTATGCAATCCGACAGTGAGCGCTTAGGCGCGGTGCTAGACGGACGTATGTCACTTTGCGCCCCACTGACAGCTATCCGTTCATCTATAAATTATTATTGACCGCGTCACAATGTTAGTCCAGGATCCACGGTACATTTTTTCACTTGATTACTATCAAGCTAATTTTCCGTGAGCCAACATTACCCTATACGAAAACTCTCGATTGTGGTAGGTAATAGGGGCAGCAGGGATAAAATATATATTATACTATATAAAGCTAAACTACCACTGACTGACTGACTGACTGACAGAATTGTTCTCCCAGATGGTGGATGGGGAGGTGGGTATATTTTGACAGATTTCTAAACAATCAACTCTCAAACCTATGGGAAAAGTCCCAAACCCCCCCTTTTCCCCCCCCTTCTCCCCCCTCCCTATCGTATCTCGGAAACAAAGAGACTTGAAGTGTTTTTTTTTAGGGATTCGTATAGAGGAGGCTCGGTAAAGTAAAAATCATTTTTCAAAGTGGCCCCCCTTGCCCCCCTTCTCCCCCCTTTTAGGCGGATCTCGAAAGTTAAGAGAATTTCCGTGTTTTTTTTTAGGGATTCGTATAGAGGAGGCTTGGGGAAGTAAAAACCATTTTGAAAATTTTAACCCCCTTGCCCCCCTCCAACCCCCCCTTTCGGATCTCGGAAGTTAAGAGACTTGGAACGAATTTTTTTTCAGATTCATATAGAGGGGCATTGCGTTAGTCGAAATCATTTTTAGAAACTCCCCCCTCTCCCCCCCCTTCACCCCCCCCCCCTTCACCCCTTTTTTTCTCTTTTGTTTACAGATTCGTATAGGATAGGAGGCTCGGGGAAGTAAAATGGTGGTACCGGTAAAGCGAAGGGGGGAGCGGGCGAGCGAAGCGAGCCGGCGACCCCCGTAGCGTAGGGATAATGTCATGACAGTTTTCCGGTGGTAGGTAGATCCTGAGTGGAGCGAACCTGCGAGACCGAGTGGAGCAAAGGGGGGAGGTGGCGAGCGAAGCGAGCCGGCGACCTCCTTAGCGTAACGAAGGTTGAGTGGGTGAAGCGTAAGCGTAACTCAGGGGCGACGACATGCAAACTTTAGGGTAATGTTTTTTTAGTGGTAGTAGGAGGTAGTAGGTAGGTGATAGGTAGGTAGGTGTAGGTAGGTAGGTGTAGGTAGGTAGGTAGGTGGAGGTAGGTAAGTGGAGGTAGGTAGGTACGTGTAGGTAGGTAGTAGGTAGGTATAGGTAGGTGGTAGGTAGGTGTAGGTTGGTGGTGGCATACGTGAGATTCATATAGAGGAGGCTCGGGGAAGTAAAATCCGTCTTTCAAATTTGAACCCCTTGCCCCCCTTCACCCCCCCCTTTAGGCGGATCTCGGAAGTTAAGAGACTTGGAACATTTTTTTTTTCCAGATTCATTTAAAGGGGCAATGCGTAAGTCGAAATCATTTTTCAAAGCTCCCCCTCTCCCCCTCTTCACGACCCGCGAGCTGCGCGCAGCGAGCGCAGCCACGCAAATACTAGTTGATTATATATTATTATAATTATTTATTTGATGATTTTCAAAAATCTATTACTAACTATTTTATTTTTATCTGATGATCATTATCTAAATCCAACATGTATTGATAACGAGCTCATCAAAAATTACTACAAACCAGCTGTTTTTTAGGGGTCCGTAGTCGAATGGCAAAAAACGGAACCCTTATATATTCGTCATGTCTGTTTGTCCGTCTGTCCACCCGTATGTCACAGCCACTTCATTCGGAAACTATTGAGACTACACAGTTGAAACTCTACAAGTATTCTGTGAACCGCTTTACGATTTTTATACAAAAATAAAAAAAAGGATTTAGGGGGTCGCCCCATACATGGAACTGAAACTATATTTTTTTTTTCATCAAACCTATACCTACGTGTGGGGTGTCTATAGACATTAGACAGGTCTTTAAAAATGTCATTGAGGTTCCACAAACAATTTTTTCTCAAAGCCAATCGTTTGGAAGACAGACACTTCCAAATTTGTAAAATGGCGACCGGCCTCGCGGTCGCATGCCTTCGGTATTGCCAACAATGACCAGCTTTTCAAGGCTGCTATCTCCTCTTTGCATTATGTGGCCGAAATAAGACAAAATACGCTGTAGGAAAACTGTTGACCATCGAGTCTTGATATCGAGTTGGTAAAGGATAGACACATTTGTGCGTTTGGCCGTCCATGGAATTCGGAGAATCCGCCTAAAACACCACATTTCGAATGCGTCTATCCTCTGTCTTACTCTTGTTTGGATTGTCCATGTCTTAACTTGTGGGGAAAAATGCTCCTTCCGAGAAGCCTGTGCCTGAAAAGGAACCGATCCAGGCTGATGATGGTTTCGTGACGGTGTTGAGGAGGAAGCGCCGTCAGCGAACCATCAAGAACCGCTGCAGCACGGCTCCATCGGAGCCCAATGTGCATATTCGTGCCGCAAAGCCGAACACTCCTTTGTACCTCTCCCGTCTACATTACACCACTACGACGGAGGACATCGTGGAGTACGTGCGCCAGAAGATCAAGTACGTGGCGAGAGTGCAGCTGCTGGAGTCGCGCCGCAACGTCAACTTTAAGGCGTTTGTGGTGCGAGTACCGACATGCTACCTGCACCTCGTCTTGGAAGAGGACTTTTGGCCGCAGGGGATGGTGTTTCGACGCTTCCGCGGGCAAGTGCCACATGATCGCACAGTGACGTAGTGCAACTGTAGTGATACTAATATAGTTTTAAGGTTTTGTTTACTAACACAAGCTGTCAATTATATCGTATGTATGTTAGTCTGTAAGGTATTTATCTATGGGCCAAAGTAGCCTGAAAATAAATAAATATTATTATTATTATTAACTCTATGGAGGAAAATCAGGAAAACTAGTGCTCTGACCAAACGGGCCTTCGTTTTAAAACTTATACCACGTTTTTCCCAGATGTTCCGGGGGCGTAATATAGCATCTTTAGCCATGGCTATCCGCCGTTTTATTTCTGTGACGCAGCTACCTTCATTACTTATATTGGAGCCCAGTTAATCGAAGCTGTCCACAGTATAGATGCCTTAGATGTTATAGGCGCCCGATAGGTTTCCCGCACGATCTACCACCATAAGCTTGGTTTTCTGCCTATTTATTGCAAACCCTACTTTGCCACTTTCCACTTACAATCTGTGCCGTATCTCTTTCATGTTGCCAAATGTTGTAGCAAGGAGAACGGTGTCATCAGTGTACCTCAGATTGGAAATCCACTTTCCACCAACAGTAAACCCCTTGTCCCAGCCCTAAAGAGTCTTGAATGATATTACTCTTCGTACATATTGAAGAGCAGAGGTGAGAGGATGCATCCCTGCCTAACGCATTTGAACAGTCGGTGTCTATTTTGACGAAAGAGCGGTTGTTGATGTGTAGGTAGAGGCATCGGACTATGTCAATAAGATGTTGAGGCGTTCCCATGTCTTTAAGAACCCCCCACAGCTTGCCCCACTCCACGCAATCAAATGCTTTGGTATAATCTATGAAACATATCAATACAGGGCTGTTAAATTCCCGACTTTTCTCTATAATTTGGCGAACGTTCAGGATTTGTTCCCGCGTGTCTTTGCCTTTAACAAAACCTGCTTGCTCTTCTGGAATTTGTGGCTCCAGAAAGTGTATTAGCCTGTTGTTTATGATGTACAGGAGTATTGATGGTGCGTGGAGTAAGTGCCAAACACTTATTATAATTTTTAGAATCTTGTAGGCAACTTGTAAAGAGTGGGTTTAATAGAAAATATTCAATCCCCAAAACCCAGTTAGTAAGTAATCATTTTTAATGACTTCGTTATCGATACATATTGGAAGGAAGGAAGGGGACTCTTTGATCAAACCATACATTTTGTAGGACAAATATTTTTTCAAATAATTTAGATAATTATCATCAGATTTAACAAAAAAAACCCAGCTGATGATTCTCAAAAGTGTTTGTACTTAACACTTTTGAGAATCATCAAACCAACATATTTTATCCCTGCTACCCCTATTACTTACCACAATCGAGAATTCGAGAGTTTCGTGCAGGAAATTGTTGGGCGTCTCGCCGTCTCATCAAAATTAGCTTGATAGTAATCAAGTGCAAAAATGGACCGCGGATCCTGGACTATTTGTTTCTTACTTGGTAGTATGGCGCTAGGGTATCGGAAAAATTGTGGGCGTGTCCAAAAATACTGAAACATCAGAAGTCAATAGCTATTGTCATCGTCTTAAGTATCAACATCGAACTTCGCCAACATGAAGTCCTTACTTCCATTCACGAAGTTCTTAGTCAATGTTCCTGTACCATGTCATATCAAACTCCCATCGTGCCTTCTACAAAGCGGTTTTAATCTTCCTATAAAACGTTGACAGAGGCGGGTCTGGGTTGAGAAGCTAATTGTATAAGACTTGGGGGCCATCCATCAATCAGGCTCTGTCGGGGACCGGGTAGAGACTAATTTACTCGTTTGTTTTGCCCGTAAGCTCGCGGCTTGCCCGCTGATAGATGTTTGATTATGGACGGACTCGGCCGGTATTATTAGATTTGTGATGGCACTGCCGATGCGGGGTTTTATAGTTGAAATTGGTGGCTAATTAGTTTTTTTTTTGTCAGTATTACCTCTACACTACACTACAGTCATCATTGGAAAGTTTTTATTTAATTTGTTCATTCAATATTTCCTGATAACGTCATCAGAACATGAATATTTGACTACTTTACAAGCTTATAACTTAGAAATAAGGTTGAAAAGTGGCAGACCATAAGGGAACTCGATTGTATTATTAGTGAACTCCTTGAGGGTATTTTTTAAGACCTACTTAAGTCGAAGTGAGCAGGGTACATTGCTCGCAGAACGGATCCATGGCCGTTGGGGCCGTTGGGGCCAAGTTCTGAACATAAAACTGGAATTCGTTGCGTTGGAAGGTGGACCGATGATCTCGTGAAGGTTGCGGGGACCCGCTGGATGTGAGACGCACCGGATCGGTCAATGTGGCGACACTTGAGGGAGGCCAATGATCAGCAGTGGACGTCTTTTGGTTGAAATGATGAAGATGATGAAGCGACCTACAAAATCTCACCTAAATTGAATAAACACCATTACAACTAACAATTTTCAATCCCCACCACATAAAGACACAAATAACTCAACACAAGCTCTGCTTAGCTTGGGACTAGTTGGCGTTGTGTGATAGTTGTAAAAAAAAAAAAACTAAAAAAAAAAACTAACCAAACATTACAGACAACAAAAGGCTATGTTTATCTCCGTTATCATAAAACCGTTGTTAGTGGTATCGGTGCACCTATCCAACATCACAGAACACTAAAATACAGTGAAACAAAGAGGAACTTTATAACTGCAGGGGATCCCGGCAGGCAGGGAAGCATCAGCCTTCGAAATGGCACCCATAAAATAGTTACAGCCGAATAGGGAGTTAAGGGAGGGAATGTATTCATTGAGATAGGTACGGGTGTTTGTGATATGGAGTAGTGTGCGGGATTAAAAGTTGGGTTCGATCGGGACGGAGCTGCGGAGCTGAATTCAGTTTATATGTGTAGAAGGTGGTATGAGGTACCTAAGTAGTGAATTTCGAACTTCTAATGATATAAGACGTTCTAATAATAGAAGATCCTTATATTATTACAGGACAATTATTAACAATTTTTTATTTTTCTTATTTTATTATTAACCCTTTTACTAATAAATACTGAGATAATCTTTTATTTAATTAAATAATTAATTAATGAGCTTGTATTAAGCATTTGTTTAGAAAACTTAAGAAAGAAATTTGTTTCTATTAATATATATTATAAAAAAAAAAAAAATTAAACCCTAAAAAAAAAAAAAAAAAAGAAACTGGCAAATATCTTTTTTAGCGCGCAGAAAGGGGCTGAGTCCCTGAAGTGGGAACATTATAGGCTGATGATGATGATTGATATTAGAAAGAAGTACCTAACGCCCAAATACTCAAACGTCACTCAATTATAAGTACCTAAACAAGAATAAAAAACACAAAAGGAGAAAGGACATCATTGCAGTAGTTCCCCCATGTAAAACCAAATTTAGTAGTAGACAATTTCACCATCTTTCAGCTCAAATATACAATAGTATTAATAAAAAAAAACATATATAAACCTAATAAAAACAATCACGACTGTAAAAAAGTTATAACAAACTGGACAAAGTCAAGAGACTTCCCCATAACTAAGAAGTTATGAGGAAGCTCTTCTGGTTTATCATGAGTAATACAACACACCATAATGTTACGAACCTTACTCTACTCCATACACTACACTACTCTACAAATCACCACACCACACTATACCACACCACACTACACCACACCACACTACACTAGCACTACACCACACCACACTACTCCACACCACACCACACTACACCACACCACACTACACCACACCACATTACACCACACCGCACATCTCATCTAACCGCACTACATCTTACACACGCGCCACGTCTAACTAAAGCACACCACGCTTCACGTGGTACATGTTACATACTCAAGATGTTAGATTAAGAAATAGCAATTCTGCTGTAATATTATTATGTAACAAATATATCAAAGATATGGAGGAGCGGAGTCTCCTAACACAGGCATTGTTTGCCTAAAAGGAGGCTCCAAACACAAATCATTGTATATGAAGCATTTTGTTTAAATAAAAATATTTTTCATTTTCATTTTCAACCCTCAAAACTCCTGCTATCTCTGTCACTCTGCGTTAAAGTAACAAAGACAGCACGAGATTTAAGTGCAACTTATAATTGAGTGACGTTTGAGTATTTGGGCGTGAGCCTCTTAAAATAGTGTTCTAAATGATATGTTTTCTAATTTTGCTTTTTATGACTACTTATTGGTCTTCTCGTGGATGCGATCGCCACCTAAAGTATGAATTCCTGGGTTCGAAACCCGGGTCGGGCAAATTGCTATTGGGTTTTTCCATCAACCATTTCTGAGTAGCAACCACGAAGTCTGAATTCGTAGCCGGTTGATGGCAATAGGCTCGCCCCCGATAACATGAAATTGGCGAAATGTGGGTGCAGTATTAGGTACACCTCTGCCTTACCCTTCGGGGATCACAGGCGTGATTTTATGTTACCTTGCAACAATGTTACAAGCCAATCTTAATACAGCCATTATGTAGTATTAGTTTTTTCCAACAAACTACATCGACGTAGGTAATGTTTTCCTATGAAAGTCGTTAAGCCTGTCCCGTTTGAAGAAAAATGAAAAATTATTCACGTTTCTTAGCATAATTTAATTTTTTACCGAGCGTCCTAAGAAAATAATTCCATTACTGAGGCAATTTCCTTTTTACTGCCAACGATTTAACCTTACCGTCGCGAAGTACCTAATGCTGGTAACAACATAGCTTACAGAGCTGGAAACTCTTTCGAATTTACCTTTAGTATCGCGAAAGACCTTTTGCAAAGTTCTATTTGCTTGTACAAAATACTGGAGCAAGCGATTTTTAACCTTGTTCTTTGTTCATAAAGTCTAGGGATGTTTTTGTTGGCTGCCAATAGTAAGTTAGTAGAAAGGTATTATTGGAAATTCCTGAACGTTTGAAACGTTCGGCTGATATGGAACGTAGACGATAGTTGGACTGCGATTGGAGCGGACTCCTGTCTCGGACGTGAAGGCTTCCCGTGGCGTGACGCTGCATTCTGTTTTGTTTCACGAAATAAACTGTATTCGAAGAATCTAGAAGCTTTTCATTCGTGGAACATTGAAGTGGAATGCTTATGTCGACGATTTTCACTGTACGTGTATTTGCTGGTTTAGATAAAGGAAATGTTTGAACAAGTAAAGTACAGACATTCGCGTTTTATGAAAAATACAAAAAATACTTACAAACATAGCAGACGTAGGTACTAAGGAGGAAGCAATAAGGAGGTAGTGAGGAGGGTCTAATAGTACACCCATAATTCATCTGTTATGTTTTACCCCAATGTAATAGTGGCTGAATCAATTACCATCTATCGGATACAAACTGACTCCAAAAGATCCTGATGGAAAAAACAATTTGACTTTGCCCGACATAGGAATCGAACTCAGGTAGCAGTCGCGCTTGCAACCACTTCACCAAATAAAGCACAAAAGCTCTTTGGAATGTACCTTTTATTCTATTAGTGGAGTGCCGTAAGACGTAAATATTGTAAAATCTCGGAATCCAGGACCGGTCAATGAATCTTCATAAAAACTATTGGACTGTATTGCTAAAAGCCCAAATAAAAAAGTTAAAAAAAAAAAATTACGCGCTCGTCATTTTTTTTTTTTTAGTACCACAATGTACTGAAAAACTAGCTTGTGCCAGCGGCTTAACCCGCTACAACTCGAAAATTATCCCACGAAAAGATAAAATCGGGATAAAAACAATCCTATGTGTTAATCCAGGTTATGAACTATCTGTACACCAAATTTTATCCAAATCCGTTCAGTAGTTTTTGCGTGTAAGAGTAACAAACATACACCCTCACAAACTTTCGCCTCTATAATATTACTAGCTGTTGCCAGCGGCTTCATCCGCTACAACTCTAAAATTATCCCACGTGAAGATAAAATCGGGATAAAAGCTATCCTATGTGTTAATACAAGGTGTCAGCTAACTCCATACCAAATTTTAAATTATTAAAATCGCTCCAGCCGTTCAGACGTGAAGAAGTAACACACTCACACACAAACTTTCGCATTTTTTAACATTTTTTTTTGGTCATAACTCGTTATTTTTTGCGAAATATTAATAAATTAACATTAAAGTTACTATGCAAATATTATTTATTAGCTTCTAACATTATTTTCTCTTGTCCCTCTCATCACATCACACAATTTTAGTTTTTTGGGTTGGTGGAAAGTGATCAAATAACCCCTCCTGCTCTTGGGCAGAGCGAAAGGGAGTGTCAGACTTCAACTGACAAAAAACTACCCATGTTCCTTCTTAGCCTTTTATGTCGAGGCCGCGGTATCTTTGTGTCCAACTTGCAGCCCTGGCGGGTCCCTCCCATGTTGCTGACATCTCTTTGAGGCGCGCGTGTAACACGAACGCGCCGTCGACACGGCCTGATGTCGTCGTCATAAGACGGACAGACGGCGGGCTAGCCCATTACTCACCGTCCACAGGCCCGCATCTACAGTGGCTGGAAGCCGTCACGTGGCCCCCGAAGCCCGGAGCGTCTCCCACGTCGGCTAGGTCGAAATGTTCTCTCCCTCACACATTCCGCCACCTCCTTCGCTAGCATCACTGCTTCGCAGAAGGAGGCAACGGCGTCCCATTACTCCTCGCCCCGGACCATGGCTTGCACCAGGGCGGGACGCGAGAGGTCGCCGCCGCCAATCGCCGCTACGAGGACACGGGCAGACCTCCACAGTGTGCTCCACCGTGTCCTCCAGCCGATCCTCACAATGGCGACATCCGGTCGTTTCCTCCCGCCTGATTTGGTGCACGTACCTCCTGAAGCAACGTCGTGAGGACTGCGTCCTTTCCAGCAACTCCTCAAAGAGGGGACTTACCGCCACTGTCGTGGCGCGCCCTGATCACATCACACTTCACACTAATATTATAAAGTACTAAAGTTTGTGAGGGTGTATGTTTGTTACTCTTTCACACAAAAACTACTGAACGGATTTGGATATAATTTGGTATACAAATAGTTTATAACCTGGATTAACACAAATGATAGTTTTTATCCCGATTTTATCTTTTCGTGGGATAATTTTCGAGTTGTAGCGGGTTAAGCCGCTGGCACAAGTTAGTTTTTCAGTACATTGTGGATTTGTGGTACTAAAAAAAAAAAATGAAGAGCGCGCAAATTTTTTTTTTTTAACTTTCTTGTTTGAGCATTTAGCAATGCATTCCAAAAGTTTTTATGAAAATTCATTGACCGGTCCTGGATTCCGAGGTATAAGTCTTACGGCACTCCACTATATGTCCATTATGCCATCGATCACGCCTGTAGGAACTTAATCCAATGCGATAGGGTAGATCTTATCGCGATTAATCGGGTGCATTTCCACTCCCCGGTACAAAATGAAAATATTCTAGCAGAACACCAATTACCTAGAAGCTTAGGGATCGTGTTTGGATCATGCTAAGTCTTTAATACTGCTCATTCTCTTTATATCTTAACCTGTCTTGAGAATAAAACCAAATACCTTTCGAACAGATATTTAATTAAACCTATATTATATCTAGAAAAAGCAAGTACCTATTCGTATGAAATATCGTCTACGACGACATAAGCACTATAATTATAGTAACTATGCAAACAAGTTATTATTCAAAAGAGAATACGTTTTAGTTCTTTCTAATTCGATGTCAGAATTAAGTTAGATTCTTCGGTTGTAAAGTTGTTGTTATAAACAAATTAGCTAGTTACGACAAAATGCTTAAGAGCTTATGGTACCTCAAACGCGAGTTTTATAATGCGTAAAAGTATATGATTCACTGCAGTAATCAACATCAGAAAAATATATGATATTCTTCAGGATATATGCTAGTGCCATGTGTTGTGATAACATAATACAACTAACTTTGCTCGATAGAAAAAAATCGCAAAAATACCTCTAAAAATTTCTTTTAACAAGTAAAAACCATACTAAAATACATGTCATCGTTCTGATTTTTTTGCTAAATAATTCTACAAGCAACATACTAAAGTCATAGTGTTTTACTTTTTTAGTCCAATTAATAGTTTTTTTGTAAATCGCAAAATACCACTAATTTCGCACTATTCGGCCGCAGCGAAAGACGTAACAACCGCTTTGTAGTGCAAGCTGATTAGAACTTTATTTTAACAGTATTTCAAGCGAAGTTTGAACCACCACAAATAGGGTTGCTAATCTGAGGTAGCATACGCTCTTAAGCTGGGCACGCGAAGTTGGTGCTCTTGCGTTATCCAGGTACATAATTATATCCATATCTTTGGATGCAGTTGACTACATCGCGACCCTGTAGGTATATTATGTAGCTACTCACACAATTAACCTAAAGTAAGCGTTTCTAATGAATATCTAAGCTTGTTATAAAAACATTTTAGAGTTCACTCATTCTGCAACTCCATAAAAACTTTCAAGTAATACAAAACAACTCGTTCATAATTTACAAAAGCGAGCTAATGATTCCATAACAAACTAATTCCCAGCACCTTTACTGTTTCCGCAAATTAGTAATTTAAAATTCACACCGCGGAAAGCATCTCAGTAATCGTGGTCCACAAACGAACTATAGTTAAGTACAAACTCGCATAAAACAAAGTGTCAGTTATTACATTAATAAGGGAGGGAAAACCCTACCCTACCCTATCCTTTTTGTTTATCCCTCGCGCCAACTTCCTCTTTGTCTCTTTGATGAAATATATAAACGTAAATATTCCGGGCGTTGTCTGTACGACTTTTTTTTTATTTCGCGCCATTTTTGTCGTAATGCCTGTTTACGAATGTATGAATGTGGTACGCTGGTTCTTTTGTATGTTGGAATTTTTTCATGAAATTCTGACTGGATTTTGTCTGAGGGTTAGTACCTAATTTAGGCAAAGCAGTCTACTTTACTTGAGCGTCTAGAAAATTTGGGGCTTACGAGATTTAAGCGAGATCTGAAGGTAAATGTTGCTAAGCTTGTTTTATTTTGTCGACAAGAAAACGTGTGCTACTGAGTAAAATATTGAACAAAAACAATGATTTAGTTCTAAAGTTGGAATTCGGAGCAAGTAGCGTGTAACTGACAAACAACAACACAGTTTGCTATTGGAGCTAAGCATTCGAACAAAACATTTAATTACACTGTAATTTATACTACGGTAAATAACGGGTTCCGAAATCACAATGTTTACTGTGAATTCAACTAATGGCATTGTTTACCTAATTTATGTGAACGATATAAATAGATTTGTAACCAAAACAATGTTGTCTGGCTACCTTTAAATGAGGTACCTACGATTAACAGCACTTCATTGATAACACTTGCACTACAAAACTGGTTATAGTAATGTGTAGTTTTTTGGCAGGAGGATGCGCCAAGGTAACCCGCAATATTACTTAAATATTTTTTTACTATTTTTACTTGATGACTTTTTCATGAGATACTTATTCAATGAGAATAAATGAACTTAGAGGTGTATTAGTGATTTAAATGCTTATAATTCTGTTAATACATACGTCTCACCTACCGTCGCGAATCATATTTTTCCAACATACCTTTGCCGTTCAGTGTCAGCCTGCCACTGACCAACAAAATAAAAAAAAAAAACGCAAGAATACGTACTGGAATTTCGCTCTATGTCAAAAAGTTGCCACTGATTTGGGCTAGTATGTACACTTCAAGACTTCAACCAACCTATCTGTGTAAGCGGGAAAAAACACAACTAAATTAAATGTATACCAGGTTTGACATATCAATTCACTTCTTCTTGTCAAACAGCGCCAACTTAAACTGCTAAGTTAAAGTGGTCGTGCTGAACCCAAGTATGTAGTTATCTTTTTATTAAACGCTCGCTAGTTAAAAGATGATAAAAAATGCTACTGAACTTGTTTTTGTTATACTCTCATTAGAATAATAATTTTATAATGGGTTATTAGTTATCTTAATTTTATTTTAACGTCCATAAAGAAGGAATTTTTGCTTGATAACTGAATCCACTTTTTATTTCACTTTGTTTACGGAGAAGATTTGAGTGTCGGTTCAAAACAAATTATAATTGTTAGAAAAAATTATAGTTATATTATGTGAACATTAGAAACCAACGTAATGAGTTAGATTTTTGTAGTATTAAGATGTTTATCAATATTAGCTTTTCACCAAAACCTTTCTTTTTTAAAGTTGGAAAATCATTAAAAAACCTCCTCCCTTTCTGGGCGGACAGAAGGGAGTGTTACACTCTTACTGACTAAACCCGTGTTCCATGGTTCTGATCGCTATTCTGATGGCAGGTAATTTTTTATCCAAAACCTGCAAAACAAAAAAAGAATACAGAATGTCAAAGGCTTCAAAAAGAATGACAGCAACACAACCCCTTCACTGTGTTGAAAAAGGCCGCGGATTACGATGATGACAAAGAAAATGTTAAACAAGACACTTAACATAAAAATCCCCACGATTACATCTACCCGTAACATTACTCCTTCGTGAATCCATGTCAGTTGACCACACCGGGCACTGGGCAGTGGCCTACCCTGATTTATTAGCAGGGTAACGCGCAAAAAGGCGCTCGTCCTAAGCTGTTTCCCTTTCATAAGTCCTTCATGTATTTCATGTATTTTCCACACGTTTCGTGATATCAAAGAGGTTTTTATTGATACTTTGGATAAAACGTTTGTCGTGTTATGGTTTTTGAAACGACCTGTAAGTATTTAAAATTAACTTGCATGTGAGTAGAAAGAAATGTACCTATATCTACTGACATATTTTTATATCTCATAGAGTGTTTAACATAAGGTTTGCTTGCCCTGTCAAAATCAATCACAATTCTGGACATTGACTTGTCCAAATCACAGAAATATAATAGTTAGGGCCAGTTTCACCGGTTACGGATAAAGTGTCAGATAGTTATCTGACAGTTATCTGACAGATAATGCTATCAAAAGTTGTAGTTTATCTGGCAGATAAGTTCCGGATAGGCTATCAGGGACTTATCAGCAAGTGGTGAAACCGGCCCTTAGTATTGCTGAATCGATAAAGAAACTTCATAGCTCATGGCAAATCAAGATTTAAAAACTTCTACTTAGTAGAGATGTTTGTGACATTCACAATTTATCGATCATCGGTTATACGTAGACATCAAACTGCACGTCAAGTCAACTTTAAATCATGCAATGAAAAAGTAGTACACTAATTATCAAGAGTATTAATGATACTCATGAATAAAATAATTTCACCACACAAATGAACGGCCTAAACCAATCTAGGTTAAAATTAAATTTCAACAAAAGCGAGAGAGTATAATAATGTAATTCGGATAATAAACCAAATTCCTGGTTGCCAATATACGACAATGTATTCCGGGATTGACGGGCGTGAAATTAACATCAACGAAAACCTGAGCGAAAGGGACGTGATGGGAATTCTATATAGAGCTTTACTTACTTAACCATATATGCAGGGTATATGGACTTACCAAATTATGCCTTATTCACGTAGACGAAGGTATAGACATGTTATTTACGGAAAGGGCACTGAAATATTCGAGTATTTAGACGTTCGATGTATTAGTGGTCAAACAATTGATATTCGATTATTCGGCATTCGATTTGGCATAGAACATCTAATAATAGGAACCCATGATGAAACGTCTTATAGAGAATAATTGATAGTGTTCGATTTGTTTTATTTAGATTCTTAGTTTTCTTCGATATGCTATGACAAATAGCCATTCTTCTTTGATGGGACTGTTTTTTTTTACTTTCTCTTAAGAGGTATCAGTTTTTCAGTTTAACATGCTGCAGTTGAATACCAGAATTCTTCATGGAGCAACTGCAGGTCTTACCTCAACAATACAGTTACTGGGTGATACGAGACCTCTTGATCAGACTTTTGGGTGTACAAATGACAGCTTGGACCAACGACTTACGTGCTTTTAGAAGAAACGAGGACTATCCGTTACATCAATTACCTACATCCTATTCTAGCTTACGTTACTTTTAATGGACAAGACCACAGAAATAAAGACACAGACAAATATTCCTCAATGTCTGGATATTACTTTGACCACAGCCACCATAGTCTCATCTATATGATTTCATAATTTTTTAAATAAATTTAAAATTCCCAAAAATGTGTTCAGACTATATAGGTGCAGCATCCTTTGCATATTGAAAGAGTCGAGGGCGGGAAATTGGTTATTTAATATCATACTGGCATTGGGCCAGTTATTTGTCACTATGTTTTGGGAAGTTATGGTTGAACCTCTTGTATACTGTGTATATGCGGTGGTTTTTGTTAGAAAAAAAAAATTATAGACAATGTATAAAAGCATTTTTTTTGTTGTTTTCATCAATGTATGTTACATCAATTTGGTTGATAAAGAATGTCTGCACTAGACTATACCTGTCGTGCATTCATAGAATATTTTGGTTCATGAAATTACTATTGTTTATTTCAACAATGGTAATTAAATAGGTAAGTAAGTAGGTATCAAGGTAAAGCGCCAGGATAACCCGCAAAATTGATTTTTCTTCCGTTTTTTACAATGTTTCGGTCAGTGTCATGTTTTATGTTGAACAAAATATGATTCGCGAACCTTTTTAAAGAAAACAAGATTATAGTTAGGTCGCGGGCTACCCAGGCCTTTCCACCTTGAATTATATATTTTTTAATGAACCAATTCTTAACAATCAAGCCTCCGTGGAAGTTTAAATGTGAATTAAAACATCATATTCTATTAATTAATTTATATTGAATTACACATATTATGTATCATATTTATACAACTTTACTATTTAGCTTACGATATTTACTTATTTATACAGTTGGTTTGACATAATAAACTTAACTCAAGGAACTATTAATAATATTCATAATATAACATTCTTAGCAAACATTCCTACAGATTATTATCTTTTGAATGTATTATTATTGGGCAATCGTCAATATAATTATGTATGAGATTACAAAATTTTCGACAGCAAATTAGCTACTGTTTACCTAATACTCCTTAAACAGAATATTATTAAGTTTGTCAGACACAAATATTTTGAGAGCATCTAGCCCTGAACCTAATACAATATTGGCTACCTAAACTTATTCATACATATTTTATGCTTAGGTAACATATTAACATAACAAGCTACATTTTCATATTTTATTAACATAAAATCTCTTAAGGATATGTTTAAAAAATAAACAATCGACAAACATTTGATCTGTATTTATTTATGTACTTTCAAACATCCGTAGTTTGGGTAAACCATTAAAGGCGAATTTTACCAATTAAAACTTAACTCGTTAAACATAATAATATACTATTTAAACCGAGTTAAACAACTGTCAGTGTCAATACTACAACAATGATGACAGTTTAAGTTCGTGTTCAGTTTTTATTTACAGGTGAAATTCTCCCTAGATCTAAAACTTAATAACTAGGTTTAATCTAGAAACTGCCGGTTCAATATACACAATTACACATTATTTGTTTTATCGTTACTGGTGCAAACGTGACCACGTACCTACGCATCACAATATTTATCAAGTTATTGCATTTGTATGGTAAATATAAACAACAAACATCACAAATGCACTCTAATTAGTTAATAGTTTCATAAACAGGTATTGTTCACAACACATTCTCGAGTTTTCTATAGTTTTGGCGAAGTTGAAAGCACAATAGATGCATTGTTTACCAATGAAAATAATATTGATTTGTTGAATATTATGATTATCACATTCCAAGCTAAAAAAACAAAGAATCACAATAGTCCGTGTCAAATTCATAATAACGTCGAAGTGTTTAACATCAATCAAAATCAAATAAGGAAACAAGCTATTGTTTCCAATGAGACAATTATTTTCCTGCAGCCAGATATGGGTTTCATAGCACTATTTAATCATTTTGGCACTTGGCCCATGATAGAAACGTTGTACAAAAATATTTTAACATTAAGGCTCGATAGCCCGCAAGACACAAAGTGCATGTAACGCTAAACATTTCAAACGACTTCTTCATCATCTTCCAAAAAAAAAAAACGTTGTTTTAACTTGCAAGTTAAAAGTTAAATGCATTTAGTCATTTGTGGTGCAAACGGGCCTTAAAATCTATACTATTTTTACCAGCTTGAATGAATCATGTATTACTCATTACATTTATTCCATCGAAACAACTAATGAGTTGACCTATAAACTAAATGACTTTAGCGTCAGTTTGGTACTAATAGTGACATTAGGTGAGACAGCCACAATAGTCGCTTAGTCACCCTGGTATAGGGGATCCCCGTCCTTTGGCACCGGTACCTTATAGCATACAAAGGGACAATGGTTATTACTAAGACTATTTACATTAACTTTTGGCATGCTTACATCACCTTAGAAGATTTTATCACGAAGATTCCCTAGCATTTGAAATGTAGAAAGAGAAACAGGTAAGAATGAAAGAACTTCTGAATAGATTTGGCGGTCTTTAGTGCATGCCCTTCATCTAAACCTTTTCTTTTGAAAGGGTTGTAGAGGGTTTTTGATTGTTGACTAAAGACGCTGGCGACACTCGAAAAGTAGAACAGAACAGAGGTGTCGATTGGAATTGCTACCGCCACGATGCCGCCCGAAGATTGTCGAAGGCGCCCGAACATCATTAGCATATCTTCTTTATCAAACTGTCCACTCATTTTACCATCTCTCACTTAACATTTTAAAGCTGTTGTCCAGTCCCTTACAATTATGTGTTCACTTCCACCATTTTATATCACTAAACGTATATTTCTACTTCAAAGTTCATCGGGTGATGCCTTTGGCTCTTCATTCTGACTGTGACGTAAGAGAATCCCACACCACCAGATGTTATGTTGGCACTGGCGTGTGAGAAGTCGTTGTCTATTGCTGCTACTCCCTGTAAAGTAACGAAAAATAGGTTAAACATGGCCAAAAAGAAACTCACACAGAGAGGTCTGTTTCAAGTCCAGCTGTGGAAACGTTATTTTTTTCCTTCTCTTAGAATTCCTATGTTGAAATCTGTTGTTTCTTCGCAATGTTTATTATGCACAATTATTATTATATTAATACCGAGAACAAAGGTTATTATTTGAGTTTTTTAGAATGCTGACTTCATCATTTAACCGCAATATTTACCTATAATAACTGCTAACTTTGCCTTTGTGAATATGCATGAAATTATTTTTGCTGACCGCATTGATAATGCTTAAAATAACAAAAGTTGAATAGGTATTGTAAAATCACGTTTGATGTATAAATCAACTTTGTTTATTTAAAGATTTGCTTTATTTGGAATTTGATTGTCATTGACATGAACTATCTTCGGGTCACAACGCTTTTTTCGTAGTTTGTATAAGTACCTACAACAACGGTTTTTACCCGCACTTTGGTTTTTCGATTCCTAGATCGCAGAAGTGTTTTTGGATTTGTCCATCAGGATTTTCCATGTAGGAGCCATGAAACCTACATTTTATGCCCGATTGATGGCCTTATTACATAGGACGTAAACATACATCAGAGCAGAGAGCAGAGAGAGCAGTGGTGGCCCAGTGGTGGCGGCCCCGACTTACGAACAGTGAGTCGTGGGTTCTAACCCCGTCAGGCGCATTACTTTGTGTAATTTATTTCATCACCACGGCTCTCAAAACGGTGAAGGAAAACATCGTGAGGAAACCGGCATGTCTTAGAACCAAAATATTCGAAGACAAGTGACATCTACCAATCCGCACTGGGCCCGCGTGGTGGATTATAGCCCATCCTTCTCTTAGAGAGGTGGCCTGAGTCCCTGGTGGGAACATTATAGGCTGATGATGATAAAACATACATAATTGGCGAAATGTAGGTATACTATTAGGTACACCTCTGCCTAACCCTTCGGGGGATTACAGGCGTGATCTTGTGTTGATGTACCTACTTTAGTTTTTCTATAGAAATTTGGTAATTAACTGTCTTTAATGTCTATTCCGAAAATCATAGAACGTTTGTTGTATGATTTCATCGGCGTAAACAGGAAAAGACGAATGTCCTTTAAGAATGCTAAGATAACATGACTGTCGATGCAAATGCAACTTAACGACCCAATCTTAAAGTTCAAACGTCAAAACACTAATCAATAAAATCAATCATTTATAAGGTTATTGACAAAACAAGATTATCTAACGCCGATTAAGTAATCAGTAGATCAATCTTGACCTACAGGTCTAATAGAAGCAGCGAAGATATTATGAAAGAAAATTTTAGCACAAATGTGTATAACATTAGCCAAATTAAGTTTATAACGACACCTTTATTATGTTTGCACGATTCAGTTTGATGTAGCAGTTTTTGTGTAGACGCCAGCACCTTTAATCGATTTTCAACTTTATCTGCCAAGCATTAGGTTCAAGTTTGATTGAGAAACTATGACAGTTTCGGGTAGCTTGATGGACTGGCGTCTGTGCATAATGCGTGCCTTCTTAGTTTTTGTAAAAAAATACCATCACTTCTGATTTCCCCGGAGGCAAAATAGAGAGCAGTGGTGGGCGTGGTGGCCCAGTGGTGGCGGCCCCGACTTACGAACAGTGAGTCGTGGGTTCGAACCCCGTCAGGCGCATTACTTTGTGTAATTTATTTGATCACCACTGCTCTCAAAACGGTGAAGGAAAACATCGTGAGGAAACCGGCATGTCTTAGAACCAAAAAATTCGAAGACATGTGACATCTACCAACCCGCACCGGGCCCGCGTGGTGGATTATAGCCCATCCTTCTCCTAGAGAGGAGGCCTGAGTCCCTGCAGTGGGAACATTATAGGCTGATGATGATAATAGAGGACAGAGACAACAACAGAGGTGAACCATGAAATAGTACACACACATTTCGTCAGTTATGTTTAAATTCCATTAACAGCAAGGGAGCCTATAGCCATCAAACGCTCATATTTCTCAACTTCGTGCTCCAAAATAAACAAATAAAATATTGCATATTAAATAAGGTAAAACATTCCAAGTAGGTAGGTAGCGTTAACATAATTAACGTCCACTGGTCAAGGTACATTGTAAAAATAGTTCTTACGATAATGATGACGCAGAAATGTGAAGAATCCAGAACGGAATTTTAATTTATCAAGTTAATAGTTTGAAGGCACAACAATTTCTTTAAATATTTATAATTGGAAACCTTCAAAATTGTCGTACCATATCGGCATTATTCATCATGACATGATTAATTAATACGACGGTCATCTTTAATAACCTAAATTGTTATTATTTATTGTATAAATAAATAAAAATAATTAAGTACTTAATTTGATATTAAAAAAAATATTATTTTTAAATAAATATAATTAAATAAATAAAAATGGGAATATGCCATTGTCCAGCAGTGGGATTATACAGGCCAACAGCACCAGTAAATAAATAAATGCATAAATAAAAAAAACAACAAACCTTTATCGTCCTCTTTTCCGGATCAGTATACGTCAAAGACTTCACTCTCTTCTTGAAGGGTATCGCAAATTCCTTGACCCTCTGATGGAACACCATCTTCCGATGAACAGTATCGCCGATGATCATGTCGGAGCACAAAACACACACGCACAGCAGACACGAAAGCACAAATAACGAGAACAGAAGCCGCATTTCGATTTTATTTCACATAGTTGCACAAGTAACTCTTGTATAGCATACGACTGTGCGGCGACGAATGAGATAACCTCTCGATAAACGTCGTCGAATGGTCGACAGCGACACAGCGATACAAACAACTTCACGACTAATTTACACTATTTTGCTAAAATGACGCGTTACGATAATTAGCCATTACCGTTCTTACTCCCTAACGATGTTGAACTGACGAACAAGATCGATCGATTAGTACATATTTTGTTGACTTTGAACGGAAACAATAGGTGGGTATTGTATTTTAGTGTTTGGTATGCTAGTATTGATGAGTTTAAATTAATCGCTTGTGTTTGTTTTTTATTTGGAATTCGTTTGGAATCCTAATTTGACGGTGTTAATTAAGATCCGGAAAGTTCTGGAGTGGCGACCGCGAACCTGATGACGATGCGTTGGAAGGTGTCCGACTGGGTGGACCGAAGACTACGGGGATCCACTAGCTGCAAGATGCATGGGTTCGGTAAATGTGGTGACACTTTGAGGCCTACGTCCAGCAGAGAATGTCTTTCGTCTGAAATAATAATGATGAATTAAGTATTACCGGGGCCAAATAGGTGTATGATGAACTGTCGAAATATTGGTGTTCTATTCGGTGCACTTTTACCTGACCCTTCAGGAATTTCAGTTTCGTGACGTTATGTTATGTTACGATTTTAATTTTTATTGAACTCTCACGGTTAAAAACCGGACGGACGGCCGGACGGACAGTTATATTGGAAGCTCATAATAAAGGCCTAATCACGGAAAATATCACGTAAGTTAGTTCTATTGAAACAGACATCAATTCTTCAATTCAGGTAAAGTAAACAAAAACAGTTCAGTCTTATGAATACTCGCATTATGCATTGTACCGATTGTTCTTCCGAAGTTTGTATTTTCTCTTGGTGTTATTAAACATTTTATCCTACTAATATTATCAATGCGAAAGTTTGTGAGTGTGTGATATACACAATGTTTGTTACTTCTTAACGCAAAAACTACTGATTTGGATAAAATTTGGTACACAGATAGTTTATAACCTGGATTAACACATAGGATAGTTTTTATCCCGATTTTATATTCCCGTGGGATAATTTTCGAGTTGCAGCGGGTGAAGCCGCTGGCAACAGCTAGTTATTAAATAAAACATAGACAGGGTGTAAACATACCCTTAACAAAGCGGTCAACAAACTTTTTAACCGACTTCAAAAAAAGGAGGAGGTTATCAAATCGACTGTATTTTTTAATTTTTTATTTTTATGTTTTTAGCTCATAACTTGCGACTGGGTGAACTGATTTTCATGATTCTTTTTTCATTTGAAAGCTGGTGCTTCCCGTGTGGTCCCATTGTCACCATTTCAATATCTGATGATGGGATCTTGTAGAAATCGGGGGAACTCTTCAATAAATAACAGCAGATTAACCGCGATTGTTGCCATAGCATATCTAAGCATTGTTTACGCCATCACACAACATAATATCACGCCTGTACTCACTACAAAGGTTATAAAAACTATTTGGTGAACATATTCTGATGAAGAACTTCGAAGATAGACAACGGAACTCCTCAATAAATGATAGCAAATGGACTGGGATTGCTGAAATCTCATGTCTGTCTATTGTTTACACCAGTTCATAACATAACATCACGCCGGTACGTTGTGAAGGGGTAAGCACATGTGAACCACTAAAAAGTGAAAAATAAAAACTTTTTTACAAAAAATAAAACCGACTTCGACAAAAATAAAACACAAAAAAGTGAAAAATAAAAATCAGCTTCTGAAGTCGGTGGCAAAAATATGAAATCAAACAAACAAAAGTCACCGACTTCAGAAGCTGATTTTTATTTTTCACTTTTTTGTGTTTTATTTTTGTACATCAAACTGACCAAACTACTACACCAAAATTATTGCAGAGAAGCGACTTTTTGTTGGGTGAAAAATCGCGTTTTACGGTGAAACTCTATGAACAGTCTGCTGTTGAATAGTTAATGGGTCATGGAGGTAATTAAAGTAAAGTTTTTAATAATGTTTAAAAATGGTATTTAAAAATATGACTTGTGAAAATTTTGAAACTTTGACCTCCTCTCTCTGAACTCTAGTAACTAGAACGTTCCCAGGTCTGGCCCAGAACAAAAAAAAAACTAAGTACTTTCGTGAAACAATTATTATTGTAAGAGTTTTTTCACAATTTCATTAAGTATAAAATTCCACAAAATCTTTTCAACTAAAAACAATCCTGATTTATTTTCATGAAAGCCCGCCATTGCTATTTTTCTTCCGTGTCGACAGCACGATCAATCTTGTCGTCACTCCGAACTTTGACAAGAAAATTTGAAAAACTTTTCTTTATGACATGAAGGATGCAATTTTCATTATCTACCCACTTATAAGTAGTAAAGTTTAAATAGGTTTTCGAAAGTTGCGCCTTGGATTCGTAATTGCATGTGTCAAGTCGAGAGCGATTAAAATTGTCGGTTCGTGGTGGCTGGTATAATTACTGTATTTTACCTCCATTTAAAGATATATCGTCATTTTGTAGATTGGACAGTGCAGATGAAATGTGTTGGTGCCCTTCGGATATGTGCGTACATGCGTGCGTAGGTACAAAAATCACGACAGAAGGATTTTATTTCCTCCTCCCATAAAAGGGTCAACACAGTCACAAATTGTTCTTTTGTTTTTGATCATCATCATCATCTGCCTAGCTTTTTTCCAATTATATTGGAGTCGGCTTTCAGTAAACACAGAATAACAGTATTTTACATGGAGCGACTGACTGTTTGATCTCTACAACCTATAGGACTCGGTAATATGATACCCCTTGGTAAGTCTGGTTGTCAGACTTTTGGGCCACTGACTACCTGTAACGACAGTCAAATATCTACAAATGACCGGCAAAGCCGGGACCTATCGTGCCTATTACTGCTTATATTAATCGATATTTGTAACACACGTCTACTTACCAATTATTATGTATTCATACACCCTACCATGTATTAGATTCATAAGTAATAGAAGTTCATTGATCAAGGTAGCAAGTGACCGTAAAAGTTCGACCGCCCTCCGCTAGATGGCGCTGCGCCGATGACGCGTATTTCTGAATCGCGGTGTTAAGATTCTCCGGCACTTAATGACCCTCGCTTGATCAGTGAATTTCCTCAGACAGCTATTCAGTTGGTGCATTTGCAAATCTCGCCCTACTTGGAAAGGTTGCGTGAGACACCCCTACTAGTGTCACGGAAAACCCCACATTCCCTCAGGAATACTTTTTGGATAGAGGGACTTTATTCTTCAACCTTCGTCCTAGGACTTGGTTGTGAGAACTGTTCCTATTCATATATCCCAAATAACATTCATCTATTGTGAAAACCTGTAAACTGCTGTTGAAAATACAGATCACCTGAAACTTCGCCTGTGTTTCCTTCACGGGTGAAAGCCCCTGAAAACACCTCCTACAAACTGGCGCAAGAAGACAAACTGGCGACCAACTGTGGGCAACAAGAAAACACGAAATACGTTACACGTTACGGACGAACTACAACGACACCTACAGAAAAGGGGAAAGCAGAGATGTCGGTGACCATGTCCGATACTCAGTTTGAGGCGCTGCTGTCGAAGCTTTCACCAGGAAGACATGGGTCTTTTACAACCTGTAAAGCTGAATTCGACGGGACCAAGAACTCAGAAGTAACGGAAGCTTTTTTGGCGGCAGTATCAGTTTTTAAACAAATAGAGAATGTAAGTGATGCAGAAGCGCTCACTGGATTACCACTGCTTCTCAAGGGTGAAGCTGCAGTGTGGTGGCAGGGAGTGAAAAAACATGTTTCCACATGGGCGGACTTCGAAGACCGTCTCCGTCACGCTTTTGCCCCGAAAAAACCTGCCTATATGATTTATCAGGAGATCGTCAACGAAGTGCAGGATATCCACACGAACATGGAAACCTTCGTTGCACACAAGCGAATGCTATTCGCACAACTGCCTGAACCCGAGATACCGGAATCACATCAACTCCACATGGTATACGGTCAACTTAAACACCGTATAAGAGAAAAGGTTCCGCGTAACTCCATAGATAGTTACGACGATCTATTGGAAGCAGCACGAGGCGTCGAACAAATGTGGATCGACAAACCAAACAAAGCTGACGAACGCAATGAAGCGAGACCAAAGCCGACTTCGAAACCGAACGTCAAGTGTTCCTTCTGTCACTTCATCGGCCATACAACCGAACAGTGCAGAAAGCTGGAAAAGAGGCAACAAGAGGTAGAAGCAACCGAATCTGTGCCTGAGGGACCAACTACAAGAGCCCCTTCCAAGACAACGCAGGCTCCATCTCCTTCAACACCCAAAGTCACGTGTTACGGCTGTGGTACACCCGGTGTAGTTCGCAGTAGCTGCCCAACATGCTGCGCAAATAAGCAACGGTCACTACCGTCATCAAAACAAGCCTTTTGTTCGGTTGACGTACAATCGGATATAAGGAACAGGCCGATAGAATTTCTTGATGCCGACTCCATCTACGAGTTATACGAAGAAGACTTTGTGAACTTCGAACAAACGAGTAGCAACTCGGCCAGTGGTGCTTTAGATTCCACCGAGGGGATGCCTACAGCGGCTATTGCATCCTCAAGTGCTGCCGCTCTTCCCGAGAGTTCTCCAGGATACAAATTGATACCATTCGAGCTGTCACCTGCTAAGAAAGGAAAAAGGGTCTTCGATGGTTATTCGCCTCATCATCATACTGTAAAAGAAGCAGAAGTCAAACTACCCCCGCATTCAAGTCAACTCTTTCCTGGTGCAAACGATCCTACGGACTCTGATGGTGATTATCACTTTTGTAGCATAGAAATAGACGATGCGCAAAAGGAAGAGGCCTACAACGCCCCTAAAACTTGGTTAGCGACTGCCCCTGTGTTGCGGCATGCCTACGAAACCAAGTCCTACATTTTCAAGCCTGATGCCAGTAGCTATGCGCTTGGATCAGCTCTGGACGCTCCGGTCCAGGGGGAGAAGAAAGATGAGTATCCCAATGAATATGAGAGTAGATCACTCACGCCCGCTGAGAGAAATTACTCCACTACTAATCTAATCGGTCTCTATCACGTTTCCACTTTGACTTCGTATAAAGGCGGTAGCCTGGAAACAGTTCCAGAACCCATACAATCACTTCGAAGAAGAGGACGACCTAGAAAGGAGAAGGTTGTCATCAAGCCTTCACCCGGTGCCAAACGAGGACGTGGACGCCCGAGAAAACAATAATCCCACTATCCAGTCCACCACGCCGAGACGTCTTTGAGGACTGAGGGGGAGATTGTAACACACGTCTACTTACCAATTATTATGTATTCATACACCCTACCATGTATTAGATTCATAAGTAATAGAAGTTCATTGATCAAGGTAGCAAGTGACCGTAAAAGTTCGACCGCCCTCCGCTAGATGGCGCTGCGCCGATGACGCGTATTTCTGAATCGCGGTGTTAAGATTCTCCGGCACTTAATGACCCTCGCTTGATCAGTGAATTTCCTCAGACAGCTATTCAGTTGGTGCATTTGCGAATCTCGCCCTACTTGGAAAGGTTGCGTGAGACACCCCTACTAGTTGTCACGGAAAACCCCACATTCCCTCAGGAATACTTTTTGGATAGGGGAACTTCATTCTTCGACCTTCGTCCTAGGACTTGGTCGTGAGAACTGTTCCTATTTATATATCCCAAGTAACATTCTTCTGTAAACGTTTTGAAAACCTGTAAACTGCTGCTGAAAATACAGATCACCTGAAACTTCGCCTGTGTTTCCTTCACGTGTGACGTCCCCCGAGAACACCTCCTACATATATAAGACAATTTCTTTGGAATTTTAAATTAAATAGACGATTGTGTTGTTCTGAAATAGAATTTTTATTTAAGTAATTTGTAACATACTTTAAAAATATTATAATCTTAAACTTATCTTAAACATAACTTACCTGAAATAGAAAAACGACATTTAAAGTCTATTAACTTAAAATAACTATTCTTAGGCTTTTTACTATTTAAAACAATCTTGAAAATACTTCAGTAATTTAGTTCATTGACATGTGTCAACGCCAAACATTAAAACTGCTTTATCAACTGTTGGCTGCTAGCGCCATCTATCATTAAATTAGAGTACAAATTAAAGAAACATAAACATAGTTTCTTTACATCTCCCTCCCCAAATATGAAAATTTTTCCCAAAATTTTCACTACCTACTACTACTAATACTAATTAAAACTAAATTTAAATTTTCCAATAATATTATATCTAAATAATGTCTAAATAACATATTTTTTCTGTCTCATTTCTGTTTTTATGTAGGTATTGGTATAAGTTTTGTGACATGAAAGAGATTTGACTCTAACTTTTTATGACCTGTATTAATTCTATATATTGAATTTGATATCTTTTCAATAATTTTAAAAGGACCAATCTTCAGTTCATCTAGTTTATTTCTATTTAATTTGTTCCCATTCTCTACATAAATCATATCCCCGATATTAAAATTATAATGAGTTCTATTTTTATCAAATATTCGTTTATTGTAGTTGTGTGATTTTAATGTATTTTCAAATGCTATTTCCCTATCTTTAATCCATTCCTCTTTTGTCTTATCTTTTTTTAGTTCTTTTGGCAAAAAAGAAACATCTGTACCATCTAACAAGTATTTTGGTGCAAAGCCAGTAACTGTATGTTCTGTATTATTATATTTATCTACACAATTATGAGCAATGGTCGTCCATGCTATTTTATTATTTTTTTCATTTATTTTACATCGGATTTTGTTCACAAGCGTTTGATTAAGTCTTTCATTTAAACCGTTTGAAAACGGGGCATTTACTGCAGTAAAGATCATTGGTATTGATTTTTCATTTAAAAATGTTTTGAATTCTTTTGAATTAATGCCCGGGTATTGATCAGTGAGAAGCATTCCAATTGTATCTGAATCTGTTACAGTATTGATTAGTTTAACAAAATCGTTTGCACTTTGTGTTTTTGAGGTAACTATATAAGCATATCGTGTAAAGTGGTCCACTAAAAGGTGTAAATATCTTTTCGTTGATCGTGAGCCTCCAAAACCTCCAATCGTGTCAATTGAGACTATTTCAAACGGTTTTGTTGCAGGACCTAAATGTGACATTAAACCATACTTATCCTGTCCCCTTGTTTTATTTTTTATGCATATCTCACAACTTTTACAATGTCCTTTAATATTTATTGTTAAATTTTTTGCTGTATAAAACATACTAATTTTGTTTTGCATTTGTTTCACACCTAAATGACACATGTTTTCATGTACATCTTTGATAAGTTTTTTACTGAAATCTTCTGATAAAATAATTTTTTCACGTTTTCTAACTTTTTTATAGTAAACATTGTCTCTTGATTTTGATTTATTATTTTGTATTTCTTCATTTTTTACCTGATCTGTAATAATATCATTTAATGTTACCATGTTTACAATTTTTAATTGTTCATCTGTATCCTCATTTGCATCCAATACTGGGTTCCTACTTAAACAATCTGCTTCTATATTTTCTTTTCCCGGAGCGTATTTAATTTTAAAATCATACTGTGATAGGTAATACGTTAAATCTCCTAATTCGTCATCTGTCCTAGATTTAATATTTAAATTTTCTAATGGCTTATGGTCTGAATATACTGTAAAAGACTTACCTATTAACCAATATTGCCAGTATCTAATTGCTTCTTTAATAGCTAAACATTCTAAATAAATTGCCTTTCTTTTCTTTTGTACTTGATTTAATTTCTTCGAGAAGTATGCCACTGGCTTATTTTTTCCATTTGGTTGTGTTTGTTTTAACACTGCCCCAATACCTTCTAAAGATGCATCTGTGTGAATATTTATTGGTAGCTTCTGATCAAATATTTCTAAGATTGGTTGTGAGCACAATAAGTTTTTTATGACTTCAAAAGATTTTTGACAATCTGCAGACCAAATAAATTTCTGATTTTTTCTGAGTAAATTATGTAAAGGTTCTAAAATAAGTGCACTTTTTGGTATATACTCGTGATAGAAGTTAATTTTACCCAGAAATTGCCTAACATTTTTTTGAGTTTTTGGTATTGGGAAATCTTTTATTGATACTAAATTATCTCTTACTGGCCGTACTGTATTATTATGTATTATATGACTGAGATATTTTACTTTATCCGAAGCAAATGTACATTTTGTAAATTTTAGTCTAAAACCCTCGATTTTTATAGCTTCTAACAATTGTGTCAGATGATCAATGTGCTCTGGAAAAGTCTTAGAAAATATTAGGATATCATCTATGTAGTTAACGGCAAAATCAGTAAGCTTATGTTTTCTTAAAATGTTACCTAGTATCCTTTGAAAAATAGCTGGTGATGTCTTCAAACCAAAAGGTAAACATGTCCATTGATAATGCCCTTCTTGCGTTACAAAGGCAGTTTTTTTCCTGTCTTCAATTCTTAACGGGATTGACCAGAACGCCGAATTGATGTCCAATGTTGTGAAGAATGTTGAGTTTCTTGTCTTTATCACTAGGTCGTCTATCAATGGAAATGGCTGAGCTTGGGGTACCACAATTTTATTTAGATCTCTAAAATCTATGCATAATCTTGACTTTCTGTTGTCTTCTTTTTTAAAAGCCAAAGTTACTGGAGCCGCAAATGGGCTATAAGATTCCTCAATAAGGTTTTTGTCGAGTAACTTAGCAATTTGTTGTTCTATTTCCTTTTTGTCTTCAACTGAACATCTGTAGGGCCGTTTACTACAATATTTTTCCATAAGTAAATCTATACGTGCTTCATATTCTTTAACCGTGCCAATGTCATATTTGTCCTTTGCAAAAATGGATTTGTTACTGTCAATCAGTTTGTATATTTCTGACTTTTGTTTGGTATTTAAATTACTCATATTTACTTTGAAATCTTCTTCATTTATGTGTTCATTAAAATTTATTGAACATGGGTTTGTTGTATTTTTCACTTCCTTAGAAGTGTTGTTTCTGGTTTCATCCACTTTCATAAGGCTTTTTCCTTCTTCTATTAGTATTTCTTCTTTTTTTTGTGTTATTCTCAAATTTTCATCTTGAACCAGTCTAAATTTTTTTATGATATCCAGTCCAATTAGAAAGTCGTATTTAAATTCTTCTCCATCGATTATATAAACATCTGCTTCTTCTTCAATATCAAAAATTTTAATTTTCAATGTTGTCAAACCAACTGTTTTTTTAACACCATTAATTGTGATTAAATTATCACTTTTTGTATCATTATCTTCTTTTCCCTTCAGTCTTATTAATTTGGAATTAATTATAGAAACATTTGATCCCGAATCATATAATCCAAAAGTTTTTAATTGTGCGTTTATTAATAGTTTGACTTTAATTAATGGTGTTATTATTCGTTTTTTTTTTCATTATTGAGTTCAACGTCAATTACTGAATTGTTAACAGTTTTATTAATGTTTCTGTTTTGATTATTTTGTTCTGTCAGTTTGAACCAGCATTTTTCTTCTGGATGGAACCGTATTCCTTTACTCAAATTTTCACATGTTTTACATGGTTTTATTTTTTCTGTCTTTCCTTTATAATCGTTGGTAGTATTTTTTTTATTCCTGATAAAATTATTTTTGTTCGCTACATGTTCATGTTTTCCAATTTCGTTATAGAGACTTGCAGTTGATTTTACTGTCTCTTTATCAATTTTGTTCAATATATAATCTGGTAACCCCATTACAATGAGATTAATCATTGTTTGGGTGTCGATGTGCTTGTTTACTTCCAATAATAGTCTTTCTTTTTTGGTGGCATATTCCAGTAATGATCCTGATTGAAATCTAAATGTGAAGGCGTATTTGATTTGGGACCAACCTTTATTTCCATATGTTTCACAAAAGTTATCCTTCCATGTTGCCCATTGGGAATTCACCGTCAGTTTTATTAACATACTGCTATACCAATCTAGGCATTGTTTATCAAGCAGATGTTTTAAAATCTCAATTTTTTCTTCATCTTGTAAAATCTCGAACCTTCCACATTCACTCTCAAATTCCTTGATCCACTGAGCAGCATTTGATGTTTTATTTGTAAATTTTTCTATTAAAAATCTTTCAGCTATTTTTCCTATATTTTTTTGTTCTGGCGCATTGCTATTAGTGTTATTTTGTGAGGGCATTGTCCTTCCTGTAATCTCATCCAAATATTGGTCACCGAACTGTAAATTTTCACCTTCATCCAGATATATTTTCTTCAAATCAGTATTTAGAGGTATCCAGACTGCGCGTGCTTGGTGTCTTTTTTTAAGCGAATTTTTTATTTTCGTATATACGTCAGAAGACAATATAGCAGCATGCTTACTCACGGGTTTGTATTCATCTGGGACCTCAAACATACGTGCGTCTGGGGTCTCAATAGAGGTTATGCATATGACATTTGTTTTCCCATCCGTTGACCCCAATACTGTAAAATGAAATCTTAGTTTTTCCATTCTTCTTTATTTCAACTAGAAATGTCGTTTTATAAGACAATTTCTTTGGAATTTTAAATTAAATAGACGATTGTGTTGTTCTGAAATAGAATTTTTATTTAAGTAATTTGTAACATACTTTAAAAATATTATAATCTTAAACTTATCTTAAACATAACTTACCTGAAATAGAAAAACGACATTTAAAGTCTATTAACTTAAAATAACTATTCTTAGGCTTTACTATTTAAAACAATCTTGAAAATACTTTAGTAATTTAGTTCATTGACATGTGTCAACGCCAAACAGGGCCGCTCCGAAAATCGAAGGTTGGGAATGTCATAGAAATAGATAGAAAACGATGCTCCACAACCTTGAAATAAATCACACAGCTAGCCAATGAATGTAACTTGTTATTGAAACTTTCGAACTTAAGATAATGCTTATGGATAAGTGTAAAAAAAAATCAGAAAATCACTAAAAACGAGTAAATCGCACTCCCGTATTGTAACAACTGAGTCGTAATTATTGAGAATTTTTAAATGAATTTTATTAAATAATTAAGTTAAAAGTATAAAGAAGTCACTGAAAGCTTCATTTTTTAATAAACATACTCTCATTTTGTGTAAAAAAATCACAAACTTGCCCATATTTTTCGCTCAAAATCTTCATACAAATTACTATGAAGCGGAGCGCTTTCTTAGCAAGCTTCGACGGACTCACTCGTGGCTCAGTCTGCCACGCGCCTCCAACGTGAGAGCACGTCGGTTTGCGCCGCATCGGCAGATCGCAGTCGAACCGTGTACGTACACAAACTCAGTGCACAGTGGTCTCGTGACAAACTTTTGTGATACCATAATAGTTTGGAAATTGAGTAAGTATACTTTTTATATTATTGTGAATTTGCATTTATTACTCGTAAATTAGATAGTAGGCAATGTACTGGTAGGTATGTGTGTATTATTGTGTATTTGTGTTTTTTTGTGTGCGTCTGATTTGACATTACATTTCGTTTCGTATTAATAAAAATAATAAAAAAAAAAACAAATTATTCATAAGTTCACGACGAAAAATATCTCAGAAACTATTTATCTCCGCAGCTCGAAACTTTACAAGAAGACTTTCATCAGGCCAGAAAAATTACTGACTCAGCTGAGCGGGAAATAAAGTATAGTTGCCAAAATGAGTACTCAGAAGTACAGCGGTAAATTCGCCTGTAGTAAAAGCGTACATTGGACAAAAAAACGCAAACGGTATAGGTCAACTTTTTTGGCGAGTGTAGTTGTAGTAGGTAGTTAGATCGACTATCGACATCGATGTGACTTTTGAAAGTATACAATGCTAGAACATACTACACAGTTTTAGACTAATAAAATGTTATTTAATGTTATTATTAAGTAAAGTTGGACCAGTGTAAAAAAAAAAAAAAAAATTTGGTGATACGTGATTCTCACTTAAATATCACGGGGGTGGCAGAGGGGGGTCAAAATTTTGGTCCTTTTTTGTCTAGGACGCTCCGTTTTCGAGATATTTCAATTTCAATTTTTTTTTTTACAGAAACTTTGAACGCCCATAACTCTGAAACGGTGCATTGTAGGACCGCAGCGCGCCACCGCTTGCTACTTATTATAATAATATCACCCCGTTCTGGCCCGTTGGTATTCGTTGGGCGTGTTGTTGAGTTAGACATTATAATGATAACACAGCGTCGGTTTATCAAACAAATAAAAATTCATTATGATCGATCACAAGGACATAATAGGTATAATTCGATAACAAAAATCATTCTTACCTTTTCAAAATTAGTAGAAAGTTTAAAACACAATATCTCCGGTTTTGATGAAGCCGAGTTCAAACACCCCTATACGTTCCCGGCATTTTAAAAAAGATTGGAGGATATTTCAAAAAAAAACTTTTACGTAAACTAATCACTAGTTTCGGCGCGGCACGCACAACTGAGAGCACTGCGGTGTTCGCTAGCTCAGCTAGCTGGCCCTGTCGATGCGCATGTTTGTGTGAGTGTGCGGTTCCGAGCGTTTGTAGGCAGTTTCCGCACTGTCCATATTAATTACTAGCTTTTGCCAGCGGCTTCGCCCGCGTGAAAATGACGATTTTCTATACAAACTTTCATCCCCTATTTAACTCCCTTAGGGGTTGCATTTCGAAAAATCCTTCCTTATTCCTTGTCTACATTTTATAGGGAACCTCTGTGCAAAATTTCAGCTTTCTAGGTTCAAGGGTTTGGGCTGGGCCAGGGCGTTGATGAGTCAGTCAGTCAGTCAGGACTTCTCTCTTTATTTATTAGATATTGTGCTACTATGGCGCACAGATATAAGCCGCGCGCGGTGCGTTTGTTTGTATGTATGAAGATACCGTACTTCCCCCTTTTTAGAGTTCCGTAGTCAACTAGGAACCCTTATAGTTTCGCCATGTCTGTCTGTCCGTCCGTCTGTCCGTCCTCGCTTAATCTCTGTGACCGTTAGCACTAGAAAGCTGAAATTTGGTACCAATGTGTGTATCAATCACGCCGACAAAGCGGTAAAATAAAAATTGGAAAAAAATGTTTTATTAGCCCCCTATATGTAAAGTGGGAAGTGTTTTTTTTTTAATTTCAACCCTAACGTGCGATATATTGTTGGAAAGGTATTTAAAAATGAATAGGGGTTACTAAAATCATTTTTTGATAATGTCAATAATTTCGGAAATAATCGCTCCAAAAGTAAAAAACAATGTGTCCCCCCCCCCTCACTTTTGAACCATAAGTTTAGAAAATATGAAAAAAAGCTGAAAAGTAGAACTTTATAAGGACTTTCTAGGAAAATAATTTTGAACTTGGATGGAAACAACAGTTTTTGTACAAAAAAGACAAAAAGTTGCACAAAATAATTTCTGGACTAAGTTTGTAGTATAATCGTATATGCAAGCATTTTTTTTTTACTTCGTTTACATATTTTACGGACGGACGGACGGACGGGAAACTACGGAACCCTACACTGAGCGTGGCCCGACACGCTCTTGGCCGCTTTTTTATACTATGGTTAAACGTATCAAATTTTATTTGTGAATAACAGTGTAGGCATTTATCGCTGTAGCCCTGTAGGTCCGGCCGAGTGGAGGAGCCCTGGACATGGTCCGCCTTATTACAAAAGGTAGTTAAACCTGGTTTAACTTAGACCTGGTTTATCTCGCGTGCTGTCACTTTCTTTTGAATATTATTGAAGTGAGACGTCATGCGAGATAAACCAAGTCTAAGTTAAACCAGGTTTAACTACGTTTTGTAATAAAGCGGGGTGTGTGTGTGTGCTTGTCTGTCTTCATTTTATTTCATTATCTAATATGTTATATTTATTGCAGAATCAAGAATATCCGGCACTAATCATGGAACCGGAGCTGCAGCCTGATGAACATGAACTGGTTGTTGGCCGCAGATTGGTCGACGTTGACTTTGTTTTTAAGCAATTGCAAGATCTGATTTACCTATACAATTTCATACTCAGGATCATTTATTTGACTCCACTTTGATATCAAATAAAGTTTACAAACGTTTTCAGTACAATATATTAATAATAATATCAATATATATAATATTATGTAAGTACATTATTAATCTCGCTATGCTAATAATCACATATTTGACAACATATCAAAATCAGTGACAATAAAGTTACAATTTAGTTGGCGAGTCAAAGTCTGACGTGGCGACCCACTGTGCATACGTACATGTGTGCGTGTGCGGTGCGCGAGCCTCGATCGTTGTGAGTGTAGCGCTAAAAACCTAAACTTCGCGCGGCACGTCCGCGAAGCCGGCCCTTAAAACTGCTTTATCAACTGTTGGCTGCTAGCGCCATCTATCATTAAATTAGAGTACAAATTAAAGAAACATAAACATAGTTTCTTTACACATATTTTAATTTCCAAGCACTTAATTCAGGTTGGTTTATGCTCAGCCAATAAATAGAATAAATTCACGACAATTTTCAGTTACTAGCTGTACACAAGCAAACAATACTTCGGAGTTGATTAAACAAACTGAATTGAAACCTGTACGAAGCAGGCTGATTAAACAACTTTTATTTCGACCACGAACGCAAACAAATTGTGAATAATAAACTGTTTCCCGTTCTCTGAAGCGAATGAAGGCACCGAGGTAGAATTGATGCTCAGTCCATTCTGAATAATAACCGGTAAGGGTTAAATTATTGCTCTAATTTAGATTAATTGCTCGTCTGCCCGCCCCTTGCACGTGGGTGTGTAATTTCGGTGAAAACGTAAAGGTATATTAGTTGTTTTCATAAATCAAATTAATTTACAATTTTATGGAGTATTGTGTGTAATGGAAATAACTTTTTTGGTTATAAGATTTTGACGATGTGAGGAATGAGTAAGCGTTTTAGGAGATAGCTTGAGTAAGTGGTTTAATTTGTTAGAAGATTGAGGTGTAACTATAGCAAAGGTACCCAGATTTCAGACTTAAAAAATATGGATGGACTGTGAAGGATCATGTTATCAGCCATATGACCAAAAGGGAGGGGACTGCTGAGATGACGAGTAATACGAAAGTATGGAAAAAGAAGCACATGTTGTGCTGGCCGCAAATAAATTGGGATAAGGACAGAAGAATGACGACGATAAATAGATACGGTCTACTAGTCTTTATTGACAGTACTTTCATACAAGGTTGCCTTGCTTTTATAACTTACTCTTTACAATGTTCCGGTTTCTGAACAGGCTGCTTGCCTTAGGGGGTTGTCGTATTTTTGGTCCCCACGTCGCTGCAGTAGGCTTTTTTTTTGGGGGGTGGGATATCAACAAATGACTCTTAGCCCTTTGTGCCGAGGCCGCGGTATCTCTTTCGAACAACCCGTAGCCTCCACGGACTGTAGTAATCCTAGGACAATAATCCCATCTGTAAGCAAGTCTTCTTCTTGTTTATATCTAACGCAATATTAGTTGATTTTATAATCCCACGCAGAAATCGAAGACCAGAAGAAGTTTATGTTTGATTTATGGAAACAACTAAATATTGGTCAATGGCGCCATCAGTCGCAGGTTCAATTCCCGTGTCTAGGCAAATATTTGTATGGATGTTTGTGCATGTAATGGAGCATATAACACAGGAAATTTATTGTTAGTTTTTGGAGGCACGTTTGTTTTATAATTAAACAAGAAGCTAAGGTAAAGATCTATCGTCTTATTTCATGTTTTTTTCTGTTTATTCATTTGAACGGCTTCAAGTGATTTTCGTAAACACTGTTGAGAGTTTTGAACATAAGTTAGATAAATCTGAGTTTCTTCAAAATTGTTACGCACTGAATCTGTTTTTAATTAACTCTCAAGTTAAATTTGTAGTTTTCGTATGGTACTAATACCTAACCTGGTGACTGAGTTTTTATGCCACCCATGGGCCTTTTTTTTTTTTGGTGGGTGGAAAATCATCGATTAACCCCCCCGCTCTTGGGCAGAGCGAAGGGGAGTGTCAGACTTCTACTGACTAAAAACCAAACCCATGTTCCTTCTTCGCCCTTGTGTCGGAGCCGCGTTATCCTTTCGATAATCCACAGCCCCGACGGGCGTCGGCCCTTGCGGGCCCCTTCCATGTTGCTGGCATCTCTTTGAGGCGCGCGTGGAACACGAACGTGCCGCCGACACGGTCTGTTGCCGTCATGACGACGGCCGGACGGCGAGCTAGCCCGTTACTCACCGTCCACAGGCCCGCGTCTACGGTGGCCGGAAGTCATCGCGTGGCCCCGGCGCCCGGAGCGCCTTCCGCGGCGGCTGGGACGTTGAGAGGTTCTCCCTCTCTCTCGTTCCGTCACCTCCTTCGCTAGCATCACTGCTTCGCAGAAGGAGGCGACGGCGTCCCATTCCTCCTCGCCCCGGACCATGGCTTGCACCAGGGCCGGACGCGAGAGGTCGCCGCCGTCGATCGCCGCTACGAGAATACGGCGGGGCTCTGCCCAAGCAGGGCACACCTCCACAGTGTGCTCCACCGTGTCCTCCGGTCGATCCTCGCAGTGGAAGCATCCGGGCGTATCCTCCCGCCTGATTCGGTACAGGTACCGCCCGAAACACCCGTGTCCGGTGAGGACCTTCGTCAGACGGAAGGTGAGGCGTGGTGCCTCTCCAGCCACTCCTCAAAGAGGGAACGGCGTGCCCTCCACCCATGGGCCTCTGACTTGGTTGGCCAACCAGAAATATCTCTCAGGCATGCTGATTTCCTCACGATGTTTTCCTTCACCTAATCAAGTGATATTTATATCGTGCACATGAGTTTAAAAAATGAGAGGTGCGTATCTTGGGTTCGAACTCGAGACCTATGATTTGGCAGTTCGACGGTCACACCACCCACGACTATCACTGCGGCGGCAATATTCTTCTTTTTTTTTTTTGAAATGGGCTTACTCTTGACCTCAATATTGCCCTAAGGGTAGAGATGAGGTCGACGATGGAACGAGCTTACTCGCTTAACTATTTACTCGCGATAATGAATCGGTATTAAGGGCACCTATTATATGTTTTTGTCGGGGCTGCGGGTTATTCGAAGGCGATACCGTGGCTCCGGACACAAAGGGCTAAGATGGAACATGGGTGGTTTTTAGTCAGTAGAAGTCGGACACTCTGCCCAGAGCGGAAGGAGTCATATTTTGATGACTTCTCACACTCCAAAAAAAAAAGGTCACTTTTCTTCTAGTCCTTTGTGCCAAGGAGATACATAGATCGAGAGAGCCTTAGGTACTTAATAGGTATGTTTTCTATAAAATAACCAGTAAACTTTTCCATTACTTTCATTTTCCATCTCCTCGACCATTTTCATTTACCATAAACCAAAAATAAACTCTCCCATTCGCTTTTACCTTTATAGAAACTTAGGAACACCGGGTTCTTTATTACATATTCACGTAGAAACTATTATCCGTTGTCTAAGACGATGCTGGCTTCGTAGGTACGAGCGGGGTTTACCGGGGATTTCCACCCTCATAACTGATTCTATCGATATAGCCTTCCGAGAATCGTGTGTGGTATTACTAGGATATTTATGTGTATTGTTATAGGTTGGAAACGTTCTAGTGTTTCTTAGGTGTCTAGGAATTTCTTGGTAGTGTCGAGTTTGGAATTGGAATTGGGTAATAGTACTGGAATGTTCGTGTTTGCTTAGCTGTGGGTACGTTGTCTAATTAAAGAATTGTCAGTGCCTTTATTCGAGTGACTTCTTCTGAATTGAATACTTGTACTTTAGGCTTCCGTAGTGCTATTCATCATCAGCCTATATTGTTCCCACTGCAGGGACTCAGGCCTCCTCTCTAGGAGAGGGATGGACTATAATCTACCACGCGGGCCCAGTGCGGATTGGTAGATGTCGCATATCTTCGAATTTTTGGTTCTACGATATGCCGGTTTCCTCACGATGTTTTCCTTCACCGTTTTGAGAGCAGTGGTGATGAAATAAATTACACAAAGTAATGCGCCTGCCTGGGTTCGAACCCACGACCAACTGTTCGTAAGTCGGGGCCGCCACCACGGGGCCACCACTGCTCTCTCAAAAAATTATATGGTTATCAGAAGCCCAAATCAATCTGATCTATACAAATAATTAAAGTTTCTGTTTTTTAATTTAAAAATAACGGCTTCGTACTGATAATCGTAACCATAATTATTATCAGTGTAGAATGGTTCCACTTCTGTGAGAGGAAATATAACCAACCAACCCACACTGATGGAACCGTGTGGTGGATCCACAAGTGCCAGTGTGGGTCGCTTGGTTTTAACTGGACGGAACCAGCAAATCAATCAGTTGCCAAAACCAAAATCAAATAACTATCGAACACACTTTTCAGTAGAGCAACAGCACACGACATCGAAAAAGAAACTATCACGAAGTAACGGTACAAATAGTGCGGGGAAAATCCCGACTAAAATCAGAAAATCCCCACTGTAAATAAAGGGGGTGAATAAACGAAGAGCCGACGCGACTGCCGGCTGAACGATTCTTTTTTCATTGCACCGTGATATATTCCGACAATCCCGAAGATTTGAATCTCTTTTTTAAATAAACTGTGGCTTTTGGTTTATGTAGTGTAGTGTGTAGAGTGGGTTTCGGTTAGGGGTGTGAAGTTCGTTTCATTTTGTGGGAGAGAATATTATTTTGAAGATTTTAAGGGATTATGATTTTATTACTTAAATGTGTTGTTCAAATTATGAATACTCAACAACTCTCCTGAACATCAGCAGTCTAAGTTTTGCATCTGCTCGTTGGTCTAGTGGTTGCGAACGAGACTGCTTAACATAAGGTACTGAGTTCAATTCCTGGGTGGGGCATTGGGGTTTTTCAATATGAATTTCTAAGTATAACCAGCAACAAATTCTGGAACGGTTGATGGCAATAGGCTCGCCCCCTAAGATGACGACCCCCCAAAGAAATGTGAGTGTACTGGTACGAGGTATATATATCTCTGCCTAACCTTTTCAGGCGTGATGTTATTTTATAACTGAACTGTGTTGTTCGAATGATGAAAAGTCAACAACTGTCCTGAATATCAGTATTATAAGGATAGTAGGTATTTTCGTGTTTTTTTTTTCAAACTGTCCAGACTCTGTAATCGGAAATGAAAGAAAGTCATCTCCCCTCCGACTCGACAATTTTTTTGCAATTTTTATCTAAAACGCTGTAAATCTTACAATTTTAATATTAATACTTAGATTAATATTTAAATGAAGCTTTAATAAAATCCGAACAAATAGCAAGCAGAACCATTTTTTCATCTCATTGGCGGAATTACTCAACAATTTTACGGTTGATTCCGGCATCGAATGTCGTTTAATTTAAAATGGATATAAAATAAAAAATTAAACACCGAATTCATGAATGAAGTTACTTATTAATTCAATTGTGCTCGAGTTTCAATTAATTCCAACAGAATACAGGACAAAATAAATGAACGTTTTCATTCGTGAAAATTAAAAGGATTATTTGGCCGTTCGTAAAATTAAGAGGGCTTGAATGCTCACGTAGTCCCGCATAAAATATATTCACCCTGAAAAGTCGTATGCAGGCACGAATATTCTCTTTTCAAAAATAATCCTTCAATCTTTTTCTTCAAAATTCGAGCGATCGAACCATAGATATAGACACCTAGATAACGCAAGTATTACGATCCGTATGTACTAAATGTGCCATTTAGTACTACCTACTATGACGTTTCATTATTTTACTTTTTAGTTACTATATAAACAGGTCACTATAGAAAATAGACTACGGTTTTAGTCTTTGTCAAGAATTACGTTCTAGAGTTGTAATGGTGTAACATTGTTGTTTTATACAAATTAACTTGCTGCAACAGTTACCTCATATCATAAAACAAAGTTCTCCGCCGCGCCTGCCATGTCTGTCTATTCATGATAAACTCAAAAACTGCTGCACCGATTTTCATGCTGTTTTCACCAATGGATAGAGTGGTGCTTGAGGAAGGTTTTAGTAAATCATTTGACCGGCATTCACGCGGGCGAAGCCGCGGGCATTAGCTATTGAGGTATAAAATACTTAAGCCGGGTATGCACGAACTAGGCACTCATGCGTTATCTAGGTATATCTAAATCTGTGGTTAGAACGGATTGTGTTTCCATAAAATCGCTGAAGACGAAATTATGATAAGGCTTTCGATTCCAAGTTTGTATAGCTAATGGAATCAGCAAATAGGAGCCAGATAGAATCGGCTAATGATATTCACCTTCTCGGAAAATTGCTTCCTTTATCCACACACGTCGTGCGTTTACTGGGAATTTAGGCGAGCAATCCGTAAGGGAGGGTGTTGCTATGGCAACCAGACGGAGGCTCATGTGGGCTCGAAAACTTTAAATTGTATTACCATGCGCCGAACACAATATATTTGAAGACATGGGTGTTGGAGGCATCAATCTTGATTGGGATATTGGAACGAGAACGACTACGGGTTTGTTTAAAAGTACATTCAACTGCAATGGACAGTTTTTAAATCAGGATTTTAGGTGTAGTGTTTGCTCAAAAATCTTACAATATTAACATAGGTACTACGGGCAAAAAAATGTAAGCCAGGTGCGAGGCATGACGTAATCAAACGCTGTTCTTACATTCTTTGATAACACATACCTAAATATAAAATGTGTGTGATGAAAAATGTTAGAGGAGGCCTTTGCCAAGAGGCACACTGAACTTAGAGATATCCTCTAAAAGGGGAAAACAAACACTTAAAACAGACGGAAGTTCAGGATAAAGGGCTTATTGATTGATTGATTGAAATATAAAATAACTACTCATTAACGAAATGGGGCTCCACTACTCTACAATTACCCCTCTGCCTAAACCTTACGACCTTTGGACTAAAATTTTACATTAGGTTTTTGAAACATAGGTACTAATAGAAGCATGTGAAACCTCGCTATAAGAATATCATATATGTATTTATTCGCACACCATAAGCCCTTTACGAATTTAATACATAAAACTCTAGAGCGTTCCATCAAAAATTACAATAATTCGATCAATTTATGCAGCGAGACCCTTTTTAATCCCGACGAAATGGAATTACCCCGGAATCGACTTCGAGACGAAAATCCGATACAACCGGGAACCTCCTACCTAAACATGGGACGAGAAAATCTCCATTTCGTTTTACGTTCCATTGAGCTTTCACAACCATTTTATCGTTAGCCTTCGACTAGAAGTTGAGGAAATGGCGTATTGGATCGTGTAAAAAGATTTTAAGTTTATTTTTTAATACTTTAGTGGGATCTGCTGATATTCGGTTGGGACGAAATACTGCGAGTATTTTTCCTTAAGAGGATATCTTGAGTGGAGGGTGCTCGAGGTCCTTATAAACAAGACCATTATTATCAGAACTACAGGCCGTAGATCGTGTTAATGTGCTTTTAGAACGTTCTCCGTAAATAATGTCTAAAATACTGACAGCGAAAAAAAATATCTTGCTTATTCCATAATTTTGGAGCCCAACAAGATAAGTAAATGTTTTGGAACGGTTTCAACGCTTAATCCTTGAGTTTCCAAAAGAGTAACACCCGTATTTATAAACAAGTCATAGTGATTACTTGAGTAAAAGTCATTTTTTAAGATAATATTTTTTCTCTGTAGTTTATTAATTCCTTGATGTTAGAACTATCAAAAGTTAGAATTCTTAGGTTTGCTTTCATTGACGGTTCTAACTTCGCTTAAACTCTTGTCAATTGCATAAAAATGTATGCAGTAATTACTTAAGTTCAAGTAATTACTTTGACTTGACTATAGATACGGGTGTAAGTCTAGACTCTGTATGTTTGGAGTAAACAAAGGTTTGCTTAGATTTACAAATGCTCAAGGCAAAAGACAGCATTGGCAGCATGTCTCGAAACTTGCAGCGTTCTCCTAACTTTGAATATAAGCCGTTAAGTTCATCGAGTATGCAAACTTTACGATGTTCATATGCTTTCAGTGGTTCGCTATGTTTTAAGCTTAAGTTTTTAGTTTTGGGAACTACGTAAGTAGGTAGTTTGACTAAAACATTTTCTTATTTGCTAGGAAAATTTTGTTCAACCAAATTGATTTCACTTAGTTGAATTGGCGACTGAGTCAGAAAAGTTGAAAAGAAAACTTTGTATATCTCTGCAAACAAAAGTTTGCATATTTACCTGAAAGAAACTGCAAAGTCTTTTCATGTCATTAGATTAACAGAACCGTAATTCTTGCTCATCACATTTTTTTACGATGAAAATAATTCTGTCCTTAGCAACTTTTGAAGTTTCTCGTTCCCAAAAAATGGACTTTGATTTAAAAAAAAGGTTTTTTTTTTTTAAATAAAACTAAGGGAAGACCAAAGAAACGATAGATAGACTGGTTAAATAATGATATGGCAAGAAAGGAGGTGTCTAATGAGATGACGAGTAATAAAGAAGAATGAAAGAAGCCTTGCTCTTGCCCTTATCTATCTATCTATCTTCTATCCTAACTAATATTATAAATGCGAAAGTAACTCTGTCTGTCTGTCTTTGCTTCACGCCTAAACTACTGAACCGATTTGTGTGAAATTTGCTACAGACATAGTTTGGAACTTGAGAAAGGACATAGGATAGTTTTTTTTTTTCGCGAGATCATGTGGGTAAAACCAAAAATCTGCCGGAAGTCACTATTCCACGCGAACGAAGTCGCGGGCAAAAGCTAGTCTATCTATATATCCTTACATAGTATAAAACAAAGTCGCGTCTGTTTGTTTGTTTGTTTGTCTGTATGCTTAAATCTTTAAAACTACGCAACGGATTTTGATGCGGTTTTTTTTAATAGATAGAGTGATTCAAGAGGAAGGTTTTAATACCTTTTTTGTACCCGTGCGAAGCCGGGGCGGGTCACTAGTTATTATATATATAAATAAAAAGAGAAGTCCTGACTGACTGACTGACTCATCAACGCCCAGCCCAAACTCTTGGACCTAGAAAGCTGAAATTTTGCACAGAGGTTCCCTTTATAAAGTAGACAAGGATTATGGAAGGATTTTTCGAAATTCAACCCCTAAGGGAGTTAAATAGGGGATGAAAGATTGTATGGAAAATCGTCTTTTTCAAGCGGACGAAGCCGCTGGCAAAAGCTACTCCTAAATAAATTGGGATAAGGGCAAGAGAATGACGATGCTCTCTGATTGCTTTTAACTAACGAACCTTGCATATTGCTTACGTTAGGTTATCTCCGTCACTAACCAACACCGGTAATCGATCCTTAGCCTGTGAATCGAAGCCCAGTATAGCCAGACATAACGCAAGGATAATTGCCGCGTGCAAATCGATAGGCGCCGTGGGGTTGGTAGAAAATGGAATGATCGGACGCGTAATACTTAAGCTTATAATCCTTAGTGAAATAAAGCTACATGAGTACATTTTTTATAATTAAAAGATTATTATCGCTATGTCATGCATGTGTCGTTTATGTGTGTTCTGGACGAATCTCAAATAAGAAAACTTGAGATATCGACAAATAGGTGTAGGACCTCACGAATACAGTACAGTAAAGAGCTGTATCAGCACTTTCGTGTACAATATAGGTCATCAAACTAGGAGGAATCAATTTAAGTTGACAAGTCTTGAAGCAATATATTTTGACAATCATGACAATAAATCTCCCTACTGTATTTATCAAGAAATCAAGACGAAAACGCTTCTTGTCCTATGTTTTTCGCCCCTTTTCCTACTCATTTCATTTACTCCATACTCCTTTGCAGACGGATATCCGTGCGGGTGGCGGGCTAGCACTAATTGCCTGTTGGCCGCAGTTGAGGGGTGGCATTAGTTCCGACTATTGATTCGATGATGGAGGGACTGCGAGTGCGTTTTGATTGTGCTGTGCATAATGTTGGTGCGGTCTTAATTAATAAATGCTGGCTGATTTTGGTATTTGAGGAATGACTTGGGTTCTTTTGTTTCAACTAATCATAAGTACTACTAATATTGTTACATTGTTGGATTTCAGAAAAATTTAAACTTCTCATGATTTGTTTTTTAATATTCTCTGCGATCGCAGTAGTACCAGTAACGTCTGTAGGGTTACCATGACGTTTCACAGCAAGATGGTTTATATTATTCTCTAGTGTGGCTTCCGAGCTATAGAGGATATCTAGCATCATCTCTTTTCCACACTGGAATAAGATCAAAACAATCCTGCTTTAGGTCGTCATGGTAAGCCACCTTTTTTTTTTTTTTCGGGGCTGGGAAATCATCAAATAACTCCTCCTGCTCTTGGGCAGAGCGGTAGGGAGTGTCAGACTTCTACTGACTAAAAGCCACCCATGTTCCCTCTTCGCCCTTGTGCCGAGGCCGCGTTATCTCTTTCGATAATCCACAGCCCATGGTAAGCCACCTGAACTTTTGATCCTACTATTATTGCAGTATATTCGAAAGCAGCAGCAGCGGAACAAATTGCAAAACCAGCAGGGTTTTGTCTATCGATATGAGATTGTTGTTGTTATTGTTTACTGGGTAATAAACAGCAATAATAACAATCAACCATTAAGGTAATCGACACATCAGTAATGAATCGACTTTAATGTTCACAACATAAATGTTAATGAGTTATTTTTGGCTGTTGATTTAGTCATTAAAGCTTTCATTATTGATACGAGTGTTTCGACAAACATGTTATGAATCACGTACCTATCTATTTACTTTTCAATAGTGTGTAAAATAATAAATTCATACCTAGGTACCTATACATAAGAACGAGTCTGAAAGCGGTGCCAGCGACTGGCTGGTGAAAAGAAGTATAGGTACTAATTCGGTTGTCTATAACATAGGTATGTGATGTGGGGGTATGACGAAAATGTCGTGAAGAAAGTAACCGATCGCTAGAACGCTAAGATGACGATGATGAAGATGAAGAGAAGTATGGAAGAACATGATATGCTGCGCCGATCCCAAATAAAGATTAACGATGGTCCGAGGTGACACCCCAGCAGAAGAGTATCTGGAAGGTTATGTGGGAGGCCTTTGTCCAGCAGTTGGATATGAAAGGATATTAAAAAAGAAGAGGAGAACGATCACGGCAATGATGTTATTTTTAGCGAATGATCTTCTAATTATTAAAAAATTGTCGTAGACAGCCAAAGATATTTTCTAAAATTGGTATTAATGTTTACTCATACACACATCAAAAGTGTCTAGGGATCAAGCATTTTTATGCGGATTTCTTGAGATTGAGATGTAGCTTTGTAATAAATTTATGATTTTATAAATTTATATGGATCCTTTTTGGTGCATTTCATAATTTGAATCAGGAACTGTCAATCAAATTCGAGTAAAAGATGAAAATCAGCTGTCAATATTTTCCCTATAAAAACATACAACGCATTGAAGACATTATTAGTGCTACTGTTTCCCTACTACTGATTAAAACCAACGTTATTATGGAGCGGCGACGTCATTTAAGCAGGGAAGAAATGCTCAGAGCCGTGGGAATGATAGAAGCTGGTTCCCGGCAACGTACTATGGCTTTAGCTCTGAAACAAGTCAGAGTGTTATCAGTCGACTTTGGACACGTTACCGAAGCACTGGTACCGTGGCTGAGCGCCATGGAGGACGGTATCGCTGCACCACACGGAGACAAGACCGATACATTCAAATCTTAACTCGAAGAGCTCCAACAATAACCGCCATGATGTTAGCCGTGAGGCTTCATCACTCTTCAGGGAACTTATTTAGCGACCAAACAGTCAGAAACCGCTTGCATGAAGTGAGCCTTCATTCCCGAAGACCGCTACGGGTACCACCTATAGCAATGCACAATCGTAGGATTCGATATCAATGGGCTCTTGAACACAGAAATTGGGCAGAAGAACAATGGCGTTTCGTGTGCTTTTCTGATGAGTCTCGTTTTGGTATGAGACCGGATACAAGACGTATACGACACTGGAGAACCCCTGGACGCCAACAGCGATTAAAATCCTGCCAGGAAGTCCATCCTTATAGTGGTGGAACCATCATGGTATGGGCGGGTATTTGGATCGGCGGAAGAACTGAGTTGATTTGGATCAGAGGCAACCTCAACGCTCAAATTTATGCTGAGACGATTGTATCAGACGTCATCGTTCCTCTACAAGTGCAAATCGGTCCCTTATTTCAGTTAATGCATGATAATGCACGACCGCACACTGCAAGAGTTGTAAGACAGACTCTCGCCGCAGCTAACATCAATGTCCTGCCCTGGCCTGCTCAGTCGCTAGACTTGAACCCGATTGAGCATGCATGGGATAATGCTACAGAGAAGAGCTCTGCCGAATATGGAGGGTATCCAGTCGCAAGAAGACCTTTTTTTGTTGTTGCTACGAACATGGGCGGCCATTCCACAGCGTGATTTGGATGAACTCATTTTGAGTATGCCAAACCGATGTTCTTGTGTTGTTAGTGTTCGCGGTAGAAACACGGATTATTAATTGTTTAAGTTACCCAATAAAATGTTAAAGAAAACTGTTATTTCAGTCTTTTTTTCGAACTTTAATGTTAGTGGTTCAACAAATGTCAAAAATCCCTTTATTAGGAAAATGGCAAATTTCTTTATTAATGCAAAGGTGACTTGGTTTATCGTTACTGTGACAAACGAAAACACTTTATTTCATGAATCCTTAAAGAAAATTTTAATTAATATCAATCAGGAGAAAAGTTATTGCAAAAATATATGTTGATCCCTAGACACTTTTGATGTGTGTATTTTTCACTTTTTATCAGTAGGAAATATCATTGTGTTCTGAGATATACGGATTCTGCTTAATGCATGTAAATAGAGTTGATCTCTAAGGTTAAGTATCTTTAAGTAATTTATCCGCTTTGAATCCTTGGATGGAAGGGTCACATCCCACACTGTTTAGGTGCACTTACGTTCACTTTATTTGCCTTGTATGGACAAATTGAATTAGGTGACCTAACATTTTCCTTACTAGCAATTGTACACTTGTAGGAACTTTTACTCGGGGTTTATTTTTGAATCTGGTAGCAATCATTCGCTAATTTAAGTACATTAACAAAAGATTTTTTTTTAAATTCTGTGAGATTTAAATCATAGGTATTTTTATTTTATTTTATTCTCTTCGGGAAACTTACAGATAATACAAACAGTATTCTTAATAATTAGGAATTAGGAGGCCATTTAAAAGTCTCCACATATAAATACATGAAACAAAAAAGACAACAAAAAGAAATTGAGTGAAGCATTTTTTTTTTGGATGTGGATTCTTTAGTTTACCAGCATTCTTTGACTCTCAAACTAAGTTTAAAAGCTGGTAATAGATGCAGTAAATCTTATTTGATACTTGTGTAACCGAGTGGCATTCAAGGACTGGGAAAAGAAATTTAATATTGGTCACCTGTCGGCGGAATGGGCATCTGGGAAAAAACCTGAATGAGACTGGCACAGGAACGTGGAGGTTGACACAAAAATAGAGGCGTATAGGTAGCCAACAATGGATGAACTCAGGCTGTATATGATTATGATCATGAACCGTGAAACACGTGACACGTATGTGTAACAGAGTCCTGATCCTCTAGTTCTAGTCCTAGTTATCCACAACGCCGGTCATTGCCGATCCTTCCCCGAAATAGGGTCCACATTTCAGGGAAGGATCGTCAATGACCGGTTTTATACGGTTACATATTTACAAGTAGTAATTTAGATAGCACTTAGACGTTCCAGAAACAACATCGAACAAGTAGGTAAATAGGATGGACTATAATAGATTGATCGGCGGATACCAGTCCGGACGGGCTAACTCATGTTAATTGTAGGGTTACCGATGTCAATACAATGACAAATGGTAGTGTTCGTTGGTTGGGCGTTTTTCCCCGTACAAATATTTGATCGAAGTGCACTTATGTTGTAAAGTTGTAGGGAAATTAATGAATGTTAGATACTTTGGGTTTGATGAAATAGTGAAGTGGTGTTTTGGTTGTGATACTTTTGTTTTAAAGTTTGAACAGATAAAATATTCGAACAAATTGTGCTTATGCGACGTTGCAGTATCAGCAGCCACAGCAACTCACAATCAACCACTCAACCTCACCACAAAACCAGGTCTAAAAATTATGCAGAAAATAAAGAAATATTGTACACTTTTGTTTTTCGTTTTGATCAAAAAAGACCAAGACTATTATTTTTAACACTCTTTTGGTTTTTGGTAAGGATATCTTAACCGGATCAAGATTTGTCTGGCTGTAACTGGCCACGCAACTCAAACACCAAAAGAACTTTTTACTTTTTAAGAATTGTTTTTTCAATTGACAAAACCCTTGGAAAAAAGTTTGTAATTGAAACCTTACATTTGGTAAGTAACGCACCCATCATGGCGCTATGCATCTTTCTCACTTTATGTGTATGAAGAATATCCACCACCTAAGTTAAAGTATGTAAAACTGTCTTTTCTTCTAACAACATATTTTTAAACAAGTATTTTGTAAACAAATTACCTATTCTTGCAAATAAGTAACAAGTCCTTCTTTAATATTAAACGATGAATCTCATTTCACGTCTCAGAGCATTTCCTTACGTTTTGTGTTTTATTTTTAAGGAGAATAAGACATTTTTGCAAGATGAAATTTCAAGAATGCTCTTTCATGACGTCAACTGAAAGCGTTATGAGAGTCAGCGAGTTTCTTCCGTACGACGACGACGTGTAAAACTAGAGACACCATGTTACTAGCTAATATATTTTTTCAGGACCTTTTTATAATACATATCAAACAAGACAAAGACGTTTGGAAGGAGAAAGGTAACGCTTTTACCCCGCAGTGATGTAATGACCACCAACAAAAAAAAAAAGATTTTTTAGTCATTACTTTACTAGATTGTCACCTGTTTATGATTTCATAACATAGTGATTCAAATGCTTGCCTCAGCAAAAATTGTATTTAATTCATGACGTGGTAATATTAGTTATATTTGGTTTTAAGGTTATCATCCTGACAAACTTGAATCCAATTTTCTCAAAAGTAATGTGAAAATATTGCAAAGCAATAGGTTTGTAGCTGAAATAAAAATAGACAGAAATGACTACTTTTCCAAGGGTGCTGAAGTTTGTAATACCTTTAATTCATTACTTATACCTACAGTGAATTTGAGATCGATTTTCTGGTCGAGAAAAAGTGCAAAGTGCAAGTACAGCACTAAGTGTTTTAGGATTTTTCAAGCAGTACCCGGATTTGTGACGTGTACAATGGCACTTAAACATAACTTGTGAAATTTTAATTAAATGTTAGTGTACTACAATAGTCAATAGCAATGCCTAACTGCCTAACAGTTCCTGGATTGCACGTTTGTTGTAATAATAATATTATTTTATTTTTGTTTTGTTTAAAGATAACTACTTAATAATATTAATAGGTTAACGTTATGTTAAGTTAACGCAACTCCGGCCCCCAAGATACAGGCGCAGCCTAGTTTGGGGACCTCTGTTTTGTAACAATTGTAAAATTTAACTTGTTACGTTTATTATTAGTGCTAGTTATTTAAGAAACTATTGTAACAATGACTAAATAAATTTATTCTTATTCTTATTCTTATTCTTATTCTTATTTTGCTACGAAAATAACCCGTTATTTTGATATATTTTCAGGTCCACGTTTCCATTTACCACGTTTTACCATACACACAACCATTTAATCGAGTGTCAATCACCATGGCGACCTGGCTCGATGCTCGTCGCCGCAATTTATGGCAAACGCGATAGCCAGCGCTATCTAACGCTATTGTCATGGCATGCCAACCCATAAAGGTTATTAAGTTATAAGGTTCATTATGACATGCAGGTTTTGTTGCATCGTTTGAGGGTTCCACGTTTTATGTTTTAACGGTTATGGGTTTTGTAGTTTCAGGGTATTAATATGTTTATGTTCAAAACATTAATGGTATGGAATGTTTTAGGAGGCAGAGATAATGTTGTGTTGAGCTTAAACAATTAAGTGCATGGTGTTTGAAAACGAGTTTTTCATTCGAAAGAAAAGTTTACTGATAACATTCTGTGTTTAAATCTTCCAGTATAGTTCTGTATATGTAGCACCTTATTGCCTGAAAAAACTTTGTCATAGAATAAGTTAATCTGAGGCGAATCTCATACGACATCGCTCATCCACACAGTCCGCGCGTGGGGCCTCATAATGCGAAGAGGAGATAGCAGCCTTGAAAAGATGAAGCCGAAAGCCAAAGGCAAGAGAGTACGAGGTCGATCACCAACACGGTGGTCCAACCAAGTAAAAGACGCTACATCCTCAAGCAAACAGCAGGTGTTGATGGCAATTTGGGCTGGAGTCGATAGAGGCAAATTGTCCCGTTTAAATCCAGTGACCATGATTCTCAGTATCAGTAATGAGGGACCGATTGCAGAAAAAGAACAATGTGACATGAGATCAACTTACCATCTGACCGCGAGGACGCCAGACGTAAGTGCATGTTTACGTACAGGCGGGGCGTGTTTTTAATTCAAACATTACTAATGTATGAAAAAGTTAACGATTTCAATCGTAAATTTTACGACAAGCTATTTTCGCACGTTAGTTTAAAATGCAGCGTTTGTTGTAGTGATGCCCAAAATCGGTCTTGGTCTTGCAGTCTTGGTCTTGTTCTTGCATTTTCGCAAGACCAAGACCAAGACCAAGACCGACTTATTGTAGCAAGACCAAGACCAAGACTGAACCCTGCAAGATTTGAGCAAGAACAAGACTTAGCCTGCAAGACTCTTGCGTCTCGCAGTTTAGTCAAACTGAGATCTGCCCCCCTACTATGACGTCTTAAAACAGTCCTAACTTAATGTTATTTCAGTGTGGAAACGTGACAGAACTGAGGGTGTCTAGCGCCATCTCTCCTCCACACTGGATTAATAATAAGTTAGGACTGTTTTAAGACGTCATAGTAGGGCCCCTGGGCGTTATTATTTTCTGTTTTGGCGAATTTGTGTACTACTTATGGATATTTGTATGTCTGAATAAATAAATTAATTGAATTAAATTAAGTAGGTATTTTGTTTCGACGATGACTAATTTTATTAGTTAGAATTATCAAGTCGAGACGATGATGAAAAATATGTAAGTGATAATTATTTCAACCGCTAGCTGTTTGTGAAGAGTTTAGGATAGCCACTAAACACGCTCAGTAAATCATAATAGGTACCTACCTAAAGTCAGTAATTACGCTTAGGGACTAAATTGCATAATTTTTTATAATTATTATGAAGTTAATTTAATTAATTTGGAGGTTTACTATGCCTATGTCAATTTAAACTGTCAATGTAACAGAGTAGGTAAACATGTACCTACTCTGTTACGTTGTTATTAGATCTAAACTAACGTGTTTAGTAAATAGCAATAGGCTAATAGGTATTTGCAAGACTTTCGAGACTCTTGCTGCAAGACCAAGACCAAGACTTGAGAGCGCAATACCAAGACCAAGACCAGGTGTATTGACGCAAGACAAAGACCAAGACTGGCTAAGTCTCGTCTTGGTCTTGCATTTGGGCAACACTAGTTTGTTGCGGTGGACCCGTCTCTCAGTAAATTAATAAAAAAGCACGAGACGAGCCTTCTGCACGTGCCGCGCAACGCCCCGCGTCTCCGTAAACGAGCCCTGAGAATCTTTGTTAATAGAAGAATACTGGGCTACAAAATAAACCTAACCCGGTTCTATGCAAATGAAGGCCGCAATCATTATCAGGCATGCACTACCTCAATAATGAAACAGAAGTTAATTTTAAAATAAAACTACCTTCAAAGATTAATGATGCAACGCAGTCACGAGTCAATTTTAATACCATTGTGCATAAATATTATAATGCTAATTAAGAATAGGATCATAAATAATTGTGATTACCTTTCTTCTCCCGGTATTCTGCAGACATTAAGTACTTTCTGAATTATGCAGAGAAATTAATCCTGGGTTTATATCAATTGGTAACGAACTAGAAGTTCAGTACTAAGCATTAAAGTTTTGCTGTAAGTGGTCTTCGAATAGATCAGGAATTTAATTTTATGTGACTAATGGTAACTGTTTCCTGTATTTAAAGTCTATATGAACTTTTGTCGTTAATGTAAAATTCAATTGGGTTTAATGGTCTCTGGATTATAATCACCTGCTTCTGTAATAACATTCAGGACAGTTTATTATTGACAATCAATAGATTCAAGTAGTAGTAGGTATGCAGCTAACTCCAAGCGAGTTAGCTGCATACCTGACTTTCAAAGCATCTCAAGACGAAAATACTTTTTGTCCTAACACGAACCAAATCATGGCGAATACAACACAACTAGAGTGTAGCGTCTCGCCCCGGATGGATATGTTTGTTCTTTGTGAAGAATAATGCTTTTGTAGCAGGATCTAAAGTCACTTTCTTGAAATGACTACACAAATGTTTTTGCACTGAGTAGACTTCTTTGAGCAAGCTTGTGCAATGCGTATATTATTGTCTAAGTTTTAACCCTTTATTTAGGCCTTAACGTTTCGCTGCTCAAAGACATTTTTCAGTTGGAAGCTACTGTGATTAGTGAATTGACAAGCATACTACGCTACTTTACGTTTCAGATTATATACTTCGTAAGATAAGTTTTACTCGTTTAGATGTTATTTTCTGTATGACTTTACTGAAGATGTGTGGTGTTTTCAGCGTTTCGGGTGCTTTTTCGTATCATGATGCCAAGGTTCCTGAATAACGATTTTTATTTTGTTAGATTAATCTAATCACCAGCACATCAACTGAAACCGATCAAAACGTAATGGCGCCAACTTATCAACACCAATAAACCTTAAAAGTTAAACACTCCTGTAGTATTTACTTAAACATTTAACTACTTAGACTAAACCTACATTCATAATTCATACCAAAACACTACTAGACCAACGAATCTATTAAACTCTATTACTACCAACCTTAGTCGTGTAACTATTTACCGTATCGAAGTAATAGCAGTCTATTTTACAAGTCAATCGTCGTTAATACTTAGGCCGTATATGGGACTTTGTATTTGTATATAAACTAAGAGATACCAGGTAAGAGCTATTTGCATAGAGATTTGCTGAGCTTAGCCGTACTTTATTAGTGCAACATTGTTAAGCTAATGTTGCAGATATTTTACTCAGTTGATCATACAGTTTTCATTGGTTTGTAAATATTTAGAGGTTTGAACGAATATTTCTGAATGTAGTTGACAAAGATTCTATGTGAAGATTGAGTCTGTGAATAATTGCAATATATAATAATATGCGAAACGAAAATTATCTTCTGAGTATTTCCGGGATATCATGAGGTATTTGAATAGGAACCTCTATTTAACCTAACCTGGTTCAGACTTTTTATTTGTAATGGAAGTGACTCAAAACATTTAAGGGTGATGGTAATGACCGGCTTAACAAGCTAATCTTTAAATTGTATGTGTGTAATGGAAAAAAGCACTTCGTAATCAGGTTTTCAGGTATTAAGCTGCATCAAAACCATTTTGTTGTTGTTACACCTTAGCTCAAAATTCCGTTGACCTATCCCACCATCCCCAACGTTTTCACAAACTAGACAAATATCTCTACCTCTGTTCAACCCGCAGACACATTATACGAGTAATTTGAATACACTGCACATAATATAGTTGGCGGGGTATATTTAGACAAAAGGGACGTTAAAGATAACTCCTTAATTGTGTTAGATGCTTAAACTTTGGAAGTAACTCCTCGTAAACAAGATCCTTATAATAGTTACTCGCGAAGAGACGGTGATGACGTGTGGTCTAAGTGACAGGGTAATTACTTGCCAGAGATATGCATAATTAAAACGATATAAGTTACTGCACATTGAGGAAAATGTCGTGAGGAAAGTTTTGAGTATGAATGCATAAAAGCAAAGCAAGACCAAAAAACGATGGATGGACTGTGTGACTGGATGAAATGGCAGGAAAGGAGGAAGAGATGGCTAGTAATAGAGAAGTATTGAAGAAGAAAATATAATAGAACAAATGAATTGGGATAGAGATATACTGAGATCCCTCAGAAATGTTCCAGCGGTTCGCCGATCTTTGAAAGTTAATACGAGTAACCCAGACGCTCAAAAGCCTGACAAATAGTTTACCAAATGGATATCATTTGAACCAGTGCATGCAGTGTCTGATTTGTGGAAGTCAGAAAGGCATTTACCTACTATATTTCATAATAATAAGGTTTGGTAATTATTGGTGTTTTAGGGTATATTCAGCTGTACTGTATCCTAAAAGACTGGAAACTGAAGCACTACAAGCAATTTATTTCAGTTAAACATTTACAGGGTTTTTTCAACTGGCAAGAAGTCAGTCAGTCAGGAAAATAAATCTGATCAAGAGTTTGTAAGCCGAAAGATAAGCAGTCATGACTCAAAAACTATAAATGGGACTGGAGCCTCGGAAATCGGCATGAGCAAAATGTGCATTCTACATGAGCAAAACAAAACACAACCCAAAGCCAAGTTCCTATAACTTGGACCAACACAAAGCTGTGATCCTATTGTACCACTATCCGCAGAGGTCTGAGGCTGAGACGAGACGCTAAAAGCATGTTGTCGCCTCCAATTTGGCTCCACTGTCACATTCCACTCCAGACGCCTCGCCGTTGATACAATTTGCCCTTTTGCCGTCCTATGAAATATTAGAACGGCAACGAGTGACGTGACGGGAAAGTGTAGGTATGTGTGGTCGAATGTGGAGTTTGGACAGAGGATATGAATCGTTCGTCTGTATTCGGAATCAATGTTTTGGGTTAAATAAAATGTTTTTTTTTTATTAGTCTTAAAGGTCTTAAGGAAGATGCAGCGTTGGCAGGCCTCCCACCAGGTGGACCGACGACATCGTGAGAGTCGCGGGCCAACCGGTGGATGCAAACGGCAGGCTGCCGATCTTTATGGCGTTCTATGGGGGAGGCCTTTGTCCAGCAGTGGACGTCTAATGGCTGATGATGATGATGACTTAAAGGTACAAAATATCTGTGTAGTCCTAATTCTTTTTCTAGGAATTACTGTTTCACGAGAACCAGAGTGAAAAGGAGGCTTACAATTAGTTTGTTACAACTTACAAGACATTTTTGTACCTTCGAATCATATAGATAGGTACTATAGTCCTTCAAGCAAGCAGCAGGACGAAGTAAGTTGACGTTCAGCTGCCTAACGAGGGCTTCCTTAGGTATTGGTCGAAGGCTCGAGGCTCTTGGCAATTAAACCATTGACTGATGGACTGAAATGACTGTCGGCAACTCGGCATAATGATCGCTACCTAGTTAATGTCGACAACCTTGCGAGTCAAATTAAATTACTTGATATTTTGTTTTCTATTCATTTATGAAGAAAAATTACCTACTACCTTAATTAAATAGCTCACAGCTAGACAACTTAGAAAATAAAGAGAAAACTAGAACAACAACACACTACTAAACCATAGGTGTAGAGGTTTCCATCTAAGTGAATATCCAGACATCCGTTGCATACTTTGCGGTTTGTGGGACATACCCGTATAAGTGGATAGCACAGAACTGTTATTGCACATTAAATCATAGAACGGTCGTACATTTTACCACTTGCATTATTTCCGCTGTCTTGTAAACGACCCATGTGTTACTACCCTTGTGGTTTAAAATGACAATAAATTTCAACGATTTACGTACAAGAATTTCTATTTGCATAAGTGTTTAAAAACTGCTGCTGGCTGAAAATTTTGAATTTGAAGCTTCAACATGTTTAGTTCGGTAAAAACTTTTATAAATCTACAAGTTAGACATAGACCAAACCAGATCCATTGGCAAAGTTTGCTTTCTTAGTGAGGTGTTGCATCGCCTTATTGTGAAATATTCAACAAAATTCAAGATGCATTTGCTGATTTAGTGTGTTAGGTGCAAGAATGAAAGGCAATCATTGATTAGAAAATTTAGGAATTCTCTGGACGATGGGCTAATCTAAATCATTTTTTTAGAGGTTGTGTAGATTGGTGAAGATGTCTGTGTCAGTGATTATTAATATTCTACATACTTATGTTAACATGTAGTTCATAAGGCATGATTTATTTATTTATTTATTACATTTGGTACAGCAAAAACCATTAACACTAAATTAACTAGGTAATCCTTTTATTCGGTCTTCTCGCAAAACCACAGGCATTGAGGTTAGCATATTCGTACGGATAAAACCCCTCTTTGTTAATAAAAATCACACGTGTGATAATATAGGCTATCCAAAAAACTGAGATTTTTCATAACCAACAGAATATCTGAAGATCCTTTTCACAAGATAAATGGTTAAGCGATCCTAGACATTTATTAACACTATCCATAAATTTCACAAATTCGTTCCATAACTCAGCCCTTTTCTTACCTCACTTATCGTTGTAATAAAGACGAAGGCTCATCTTGAACCCTCAATCATATGGTAGGGATCTACTGGCTAAGGCTTACTCAGCTTACTCTTAGTTAAGGATAGTTTCTGAAATGGAGTAAGTGAACGTTGTCCTTATTAACGATTCATGGTTTGCATGGGATGGTACTCATTACGATAGGACTCGTAAAGTATCCGTTTCAAAATAATCTTGTGACATGTGCTTTTCACATTATTTAATTATATCTATCTATCTATATATAAATAAAAAGAGAAGTCCTGACTGACTGACTGACTCATCAACGCCCAGCCCAAACCCTTGGACCTAGAAAGCTGAAATTTTGCACCGGGGTTCCCTTTTAATGTAGACAAGGAATAAGGAAGGATTTTTCGAAATTCAACCCCTAAGTGAGTTAAATTGAGAACGAAAGTTTGTATGGAAAGTAGTTTTTCACGCGGGCGAAGCCGCTGGCAAAAGCTAGTAATATTAAATACCAACACAGTCTTGTCTAAGAAAATTCGGATTCGGATTGCGATTGAAATAATGGTACCCAATGCTGGTTAGGTGATCAAATTTCTATAATGATAGCAAACGCATAGGCCTTTATTTCTATTTCTAGTTTCTAGAAAAAATTAACCTACTAAACAAGTTACCTAATCAATTTACCTTAGTTATAATTAACATAGATGACCACGACAACTAACGACCTCCCAGTGTTGATGCTCAGTGTCTTTAGCTATAATGAACTACGTGTTGAGAAGGGATAACAAGTTGAAGCATGATGGATGACGCAGGTCAATACGGGTTGTGGCTGTAACTGCCACTGGAGCTGAATATACGGGTGTAGAACATACTGGCGATTTATTATAATTAATTGTGGGTTTGAACGTGTTTGCAGTGTTGTTAGTGTAATTGATTAGTTCATATATATATATAATCTTAAGCCCTATTCCCATGGGGGTAGGCAGAAACCATAGAACGCCACCTGCTTCGATCCATAGATACCTACATCTGTTTTTTTTGCGGGATCGGAAACCATCAAATAACTCCTCCCGCTCTGGTCGGAGCGGAAAGACTGACAAAAAATCACCCATATTCCTTCTTAGCCCATTGTGTCATTGGTCGTGCACACATGCCGGTTGCGAGAACTACGTACCTACCAGTCCTTTGTTAGGTCACTTCAGTTGAATATTTAAAAAACATGGGTAAGTCATGCATGGCTTAACTAAAAGGTTATAACAGCATCGCAGCGAATTGTCTCGAACAGTATGTTAGATAACCTGTTAGTCCCGGCTATCATTTGCAGAGCTTTGACAGTCATTACGAATAGTCCGAAGAACGTTGCCCAGTTACTGGGTTGTGAAAGGCAGATAGGCTATATATATTATAATCCTTACATAGTACCTATAAAACAAAGTCGCGTCTGTTTGTTTGTTTGTCTGTATGCTTAAATCTTTAAAACTGCGCAACGGATTTTGATGCGGTTTTTTTTAATAGATAGAGTGATTCAAGAGGAAGGTTTTAATACCTTTTTTGTACCCGTGCGAAGCCGGGGCGGGTCACTAGTTATATATATATATCATATAGCTCTATGTAAAATACTGGTTATCAGCTGCATCTTGAATTCTCGATAGACTGGAAGCAGACCTCAACAATGGGCAAAAACTAAGCAGTAGGTAATTATATTATAAAGTCATGGGTTCCAAAATGAAGCAGTCGGCAGACTTAAAGGGCAATGGAGTAACTGTTAGCTATCGGTTTTATAACTTTTTGTCAACATAATAATACCTATTCAACCACTGACATAATTATATTCAGACACATACCATATTCTATTAAACAAAATTCTATTGTTTCATCTAAAACTTCTCGCTCCAGCTTTTAGTTCGGTAAAACATTCGGGCATAAATAAAGTCTCGTTCAACGGTTGCGGGTGACATTAAGGTCGTATAGAGTAAGATCCCAGAGCAATCAGATATAACTTATTTTCACACGGATGAAACCTGAAGTTTTCAGTAGCGTCTCGTGTGCCTTGAATACCTACGCGCTTTGTAGAACTTGCCGAGTGACACCTGGGCAGGTACCAGGTGAGAAAGGTAACTAAAAATAAGAAGTATTTAACTTAAATTCACATGGCTGATTTTTATATATGTCATGTAGAATATTATTATAAAGTAATATCATAAGTGTCAGACACTTTTGATGGACCAGAGCTTTTGTCAGACGCTTTTAAGCTTGGATTTTGGAGCGCCTGAACAGTATAGCATGGCAATATCCCGATCAATTAGCGGAAAGTGTCTGGGAGTAGAAAATATACGTAAAAAACAGCTTGGAGAAATTACGTGAAGTATTTTCTCCAAGCTGTTTTTTACGTATATTTTAGGAGTTATCCTTAAAAATAAGTCGCAAATAATCCCAGACACTTTCCGCTAATTGATCGGGATATTGCCATGCTATACTGGTCAGGCGCTCCAAAATCCAAGCTTAAAAGCGTCTGACAAAAGCTCTGGTCCATCAAAAGTGTCTGACACTTATGATATTACTTTATAATAATATTCTACATGACATTTATATAAAAATCAGCCATGTGAATTTAAGTTAAATAATTCTTATTTTTAGTCACCTTTCTCACCTGGTACCTGCCCAGGTGTCAATCGGCAAGTTCCACAAAGCGCGTAGGTATTCAAGGCACACGAGACGCTACTGAAAACTTCAGGTTTCATCCGTGTGAAAATAAGTTATGTCTGATTGCTCTAGGATCTTGGTCTAGTAGGGATATACTCGTGGTGGTATACCTATAGGTGTGGTGTACATAAGAGAAATGGTAGTACGCAAGGGCTCTGCACCGGTCGCTCGTACATTTTGTGACCGCAGTGGTGTCGCGTACTGGCCGCCCGATGAGTTACAGACTTTAAAATTTCAGTTTTCGGACGTAAAATTGAGAAAATTATGCTATAAAAAAGAACGTTAATTGAGATATAATTGATTTATTTATTATTAATTGATTAATTTATTTATTGTCCTTCATTTCGACTTGAGGATTTCCTAACACTCGACAGTTAATCAAATTCAAAAGACAACTAGCCCGAATAGGACTTATCAGTAACTTTACGATCATCATCATCATCACCGTCCTGCCCTTATCCCATGTCATGTGGCATCGGCGCAACACGTTTTTTTCTTCCATTCTGCCCTGTAGGTCGTTACGCTATCATTAAATTCGTTTTTACTTCATATCAGTCCTCACACACTTCATTCATCTTTATGAGAATGAATTAATAAAAATCCTTGTTTGTTTCAAAATAAAAGTCACACCAGTAAATGGATTTTATTTATATTAGGACTGAAACATTATCTGAAATATTAACATCAGTTGGATTTTGAGACCATTCTTGCAGAAAAATGATAATGCGATATTTTGTCGTTTTTATTAAGTTCCACTCAGGAATGAAAATAAGAACCAGTGCGCACTAGTAATTTTAGTTTTAGATCAGCTGGAAAATCACACGTCGATGAAACTATGAAACGATGGAAACAGTAGGTATTAAATTAACTGATTAAAATGATCATATCCCCTTATCATAACCGAGCACCAGAGACGCATTTTTGGAAAATACATGTCGGAAATTCGGCACTATTATCACTAACCTAATAAAAAACAAAGTCCTCCATCGCATCTGGCTGTCTGTCTGTTCGTCTTAAACTCATAAACTACTGCACCGATTTTCATGCTATTTCGCCAATGGATAGAGTGGTTTTCAAAGAGGGTTTTAGTATATAATAATTATGTCAAGTTTTTGACAGACACGGCCACGGGCCATCAGTTCTAATAATTTAATATAATTATATAATTTGTCGGGATATGTAATCCCAAAGAATCCATATACAATGTAAGCGAATATAACTACTATGTAATAATCTTATACAAAAGACTAGTCGGCAGCTACGCTTAAATTCTAAGAGTAAATCCCAATATCAAAATCCAGCTCCTTGCTTCTCTCGCTCTTCAGTCTAAGATTGACGAACGTGTATCCAATCCCGCCTGCTGTTACCGTGGCTGTAGCGTTTGTACGTTTGTTGTCATATGCCATGATACTCTGAAACAATGGAAGCAGGATTACTCATCAACAATTCATGCGACATGTACGGTGAACATAGGATGGAGCGTGTTAAAATGTTGCGTGTCTCTGGAAGAGAGATTCATGGGATAATAAAGTAAGACACTACCGGCTTTTGAGGGTTTACTGGTTGCGAAATAGGTCACCTTGCATTAGGTGTCTACAAATATTTGAACTGACAGCTTGACTGAATATTTAATACATGCTTTCGCAAACGACTTCGCTCGCGTTGTGGTATCGCATGGAAACGTTTTGCATATAGCATAAGACATTGGGAGATAAAGTAGCTTCCCATTAGTGAAAGAATTTTCGGAATTTGGGTCTGTGGCTACCGGATATTACCTCCTACATCAAAACCTCTGTCTACCCAGCCTATATTCCCTAATTTGTTGGGGCCGGCTTCCAGTCTAACTGGATGCAGCTGAATGCCAGGATTTTACATGAAGTGACTGCCTATATTACCTCCACAACCCAGTTAGTTCTGAGTAATACAATACTCCTTGATAAAACTAGTTGTAAGTGTTTCAAGTCACTGACTACTTGTAACGATTGTAAAAGATCTGTAAATGACAGCGGTGACCAACAGCTTTACGTGCCTTCTGAGGTACGGAATATACTTGGTGCCTATGTATTGGGTGGTCCCTCGTCCAAAAACCTATCTAGGCAAGGACAGCTTAACCTAAAGATGAACCCGATTGGTGGTGCCCTCGTGTATAATATGAGTACTTATAGATAATTATAATTGAGTGATTGCTAACAATTATGATTCCTATAACAATTCACAACATGCATGTTCTCATTATTGAATTCAAATCAGACAATACCATAATTGAATGAATGATTTTTTATGTTTGTTGTTTTCAAATAGTGTTTGGATTAGAATGGATTATTTACAAACAAAGCCCGTTAGTTATTTGCTTTTCCATACAATAGGTGGCATGTCTAAATTCCTTGAAGCATCCTAAATATTTGATGACTGTACAAATTGTATTGACTAAACCGATAGAAAAAGAGCATCGGAAGAAAATTGAGGGGAATGCTCGGAATCGACATACCTACATTTGTATCAATTATTCAGAGTGTTGTGGCTTACACAGTAGAAAAAGTGTAGGCATCGGCTGGAAAAAATTTATTGACACACCATGTGTACCTACCTAATAATATAATAGTACATCTACCTACATGATATTGATTAGATTTTTGATTCGGATTTCAAATTTGCTATTATGTACTATTTGTGTGGTTTTATTTAAAGACAGTTTTATATCCCATCACATAATGCTTGCTTTTAGTTAAGTACCCTAAATCTTTAATTATATTTCAGTGCTTGTAGCACATCTTATTTGTTTATGGCATGCGGTGCTAACCTGTAATTAATTGTTACACTAACCTTAGATTTTATATACTTACTTATTTAAAAATGTTATGATCAGTGTAAACAATTGTTGGTTGGCCAATAAAGGAAAAAAAAATACATTTAGCCAGTTATGTTTAGGTCCCATGTAATAGGTGGCGACCTTATTGCCATCAACCGGTGAAAAATCGTTATTCCGTGGCTGCACTGAAAACTCTTAGTGGATAAACCTCATTGGCGCTTTCCCCGACCCAGAAAATCGGAACCCATGACCTCATGCGGAGCAGTTGCGATTGCTACCACTCTACTAATGAGGCGGTCAGGCAAAACTAATATACGTAAGGATGCACTGGTTTTATCAAAAGCTTAAAGGTCAATCTAAAGATGACAGTAGGAATCAAATTGATGAGTGAATAAAGTTCCTCTCTGATCTACAGGGATGCATTATTAGATAATAATATGCTTATATATAGGTATACCCCTACAATTCACGGTTCCAGATAAATCCTTATTTTGGATTGCAATGCCCTGTTACCGGATATTCAGCGGAAACAAAGATCCCAACTGTTTTCCTTACTAGCTAACTAGGACAAAAGTTGTTTACCTCCTTTCTTGTTAAATATAAAAAAGCTGTATTTGTTTTCCTCTACAATGACGTGTTAGAAAAACAAAATCTGAAACTTAATAAGACTGGTAACTGAGAGATATTTAATTACACGACTGCCCCAAAAAAAAGAGTGTTATGTTTTTAGCGTTCATGTATGTATGTATGTATGTTTGTTTGTGTGTTTCTTTATTCCACCGTAACTTCTAAACGCCTGAACCGATTTTGATGTGTGTAGTATCATTAGATTCTTTGCGTTATCCCGGGTGACATAGGCTATAGAAAAAAATCAAAAAACATAATAGGGTGGCCATGACTTAGAAATAAAACGAACTTTTAATTTGTTTTTATTGAAATATTAATGAAAAATATAATCATCGTCTAGAACTTGTTAAGTAGATTACAAAAATATACCACAGTAGTATTTAATATCTATTGTGTACTAGTAATACTACTCAACAAATGATATGTTAACATTTTAAACCCGGGATTCGATATGAATAAGATATATATCAATAGATTCCTTGTAATAACAGAAATAAAACTGGCTAGGTTACAACTCCCAAATCCATCCACGACGGCAGCTGAATGGTTTTAAAGTTTGTATGAAAAGTCAATATGCGTGAATCAATTTACTTGAAACATGGTAAGAATATTCATTTTACGAAATAATAATGTATGCATTCATAGGTTTTTCAAAAACACTCATTTAAAGGGTGGAAAAAGTTATTCAGGGTTGAATTTTGTATGGAAAAGTCTAAGTGCGAGATTGAAAACACTTTAAACTCATTACTAACGCAAATTAATAAAGCTTTGCGTGTGTAATACAACAATAGATGTGTGCAAGTGCGAGTTGGATCCGTTACCGATGGTTCAGTACCAGCACCTTGGTAGGTACTATACTTGAAACTGTTTGGCACTATACTTCAATTTCTGTTGATTCCTAAGAAATGAAGAAATACGTCTCCTGATTTTTGAAAATAACCCCGTATACTTAGGGTAAGTTTAGAGTTATACAGAATAGTCCACTTTTATTATGTACAACAAAATCAGTACCTAAACTCTGTGAACAAACTAGGTACATAGCAAATATAATCTTTGTAATGCAATTATTAAGAATAATTCAGGCTAGGTTTCACCCCCCCCCCCCTTTTATATAAAACAGTACAAAAAAAATTCACGCTCGCTTCGCTCGCGCATCCACCCATTTCGTGCTTTCGCCATTCCTAGTCATTTCACAGACTTATCTGCATTCTATTCTCAATTCTGCTGGCCTGAACAAAAAAACTCAAGTCTCTCTGGACTCTAATAACTTGTCTGCATTACATAATTAATAAACCGAGTTCGTCGACAAATATAATATTAAGCTTCGTGGAGCTCAAATGTTGAAGTTTTACTACTATTGAGCTCCATTCAGGCATGGTTATCCAGTGCTTTATCCCCCTAGATAAGTCCCCAACTATGTTGGAGTCGGCTTCCAGTCTAACTAGATGCAGCTGAAAACTGATATTTTACATGGAACCCCTGCCTCTTTGTCCTCTTCCCTCCTGATAGCAATATCTTTGCCTCTCCCCCGCCCCCTTAACCCAAAATAAAAATCATACAAAAATTTCCCTTAATAAAAATCATACCAAAATATTCGCGCTCGCTTCGCTCGCGCATCCATCCTCTTCTTTCTCCGATCTGTGATGCTTAATACGTTCATTTACTTCTATTTTCATTTCTGTTTCTAATCCAGGGAAAATTGACCAACGCTTTATCCCTTTATCCCCCTATATAAGTCTCATTGGGTAGCACTTCATAAAACATTTTAATAAAATCAAACGACGCAAACAATGATTATGTTGGCCCGTGATAGTGCACAAGCTGCAAACGGTAACATTAAACAGAAGCATAGTAAATCAGAAACAGTTACGTTTTAGATCCACGTTAGCTAATCCCTTGATAAACAGTCTCTCCAAGAACTAAACCACCTAAGATTTCAAAGTTAGTATCCACGAAAAATAAACGATTTATATACATACATAAACTCACACCCTTTTCCCATAGGGGTAGGCAGAAACTACAGAACGCCACCCGCTACGATCCTTACATATTCCTTTTGCCTCGTCCACATTATCATTCATACATATCTGTCCATACACGCACGTCGGTTACGAGTACTACGCACCTGTCCTTTCTGAAGAACGGCACCAATAAGATCAGTGTATGTCTTTCTTGGGCGTCCCGGCGTTGCCATTTACATCTGCCTTGTAAATACCTTTTGTTAATCGACTTTCACTCATCCTCTCCACATGACCGAACCACGATCCGATTGAAACGATTTAGTTTTGCATTATCTTTACCGTGACATTGCTTTTCTGAAAAATAAAGCAGTATATGAGCCTGCATATTGTCTATGCGTCAAAATACCGGTATATCACTAAAAAGTATTAAATAAAAAACAAATAATTTAAAAAATTAAAAACACGCCTGCCATGTTAAAAAGTGAACTAAAAAGTCAAAAATAAGTCGAACGATTTCAGTGATGAAATGAGAACAAGGTCCCGTAATTGTATCCGAAAATGGAAAACTGAAAACTAAAATTTTTATTGCAGTCGGGGGACAGTTTGGTGGAACATTTCTTTTCAGGTCCCCCGACTGCAATTAAAATTTTAGTTTTCAGTTTTCCATTTTCGGATACAATTACGGGACCTTGTTCTCATTTCATCACTGAAATCGTTCGACTTATTTTTGACTTTTTAGTTCACTTTTTAACATGGCAGGCGTGTTTTTAATTTTTTAAATTATTTGTTTTTTTTAATGATTACTTATGCCGTCTCTTAGAAAAAAATTTGCATACAAAACCTTCACGAAACTGTCGAAATCTTTACTAAGTAATGGCTTAATAATAATTAAGTAATCATTTAACCTCTCTGAGTGCGTCAGTTAATTCTTCCCTTTTAAATAAAATTACTTACATTTATTAGATAATGTCCGCTGTAGAAAACATTTTTCACTCGTTTCACGAAAGGAAGTGCTGCATAATGTGCTATAGTGTGATGTATCATATTGCGATTGTCATTTGTATTGCCTAATATTGAATGATTAGTGGAAACAAACACGGTTAGGCTAGCTAAAATCACTAGGACTTGACTCCTCATGACTGTAAAACTGCTCTTGTAACAAATATACAAAGGACACGACTACGATGCTCAGTGAGTCAGAACGAAATGAATGAATTCGAAGTGATTCAATAACTGAGACGTCTGTCAACAATCAAGACGAGATTTATAACGATTAGTTCATAGGAGGGCACTGAGTCTATACATAACACTGGTCACTGAATGTAATCGTTGGAATTTGATAATGAAATATTTTTCTGGCTATGAACAATTGTTTCAGGCATATCGATTGTTTCTTTCGGTCGACCAGTGACAGAAACTATAGTGCAAATAATATATATATATTGTTAGCAGAAAAGACACCGTCAAGACGATGCGTGAAGAGGAACGCACACTCCAGCCACCACGCGGCTATATAAACCGCTGCACGACGCATTTCGGCCCTTTTCACCATCGAGTCAGCAAGCTACGAGGAATCTCTGCCCGTTAGAACAGCCAATTCTGCCTACCTTCAATTTGATTCTGCCTATTTAGTGTTCTTTTTATTTCCTGTTAATTTAATTGTTTAAAATATAAAACCGTTGGTTGATAGTTGTTTTTATTTTTATCTGTTTAATGCTAGTTTGCTAAAATCAGAAGTGGCATTCATTCTCACGTCTCCACTCTGTTGTTAACGCAAAATTGGCTGTTCGAATTTGAAAAAGGAACCAAGTCACTGTTTTACATCGTAAATAAAATGTTGACTTTTTTCCTGCTATTATCATAATTACTGCGGGTAGTTGTGTAACATGGTAAACGAAATGTTGAAAAATCTGGTGAGTACGTTCCAATTTGTTAACTTAATTATTGAAAAGATGACGGTAGTGCGTTTATGATTGCATTTTATAGAATGTTGTTCTGTAGCTTGTTGGTAATTTTGTAACTTTGTTTGTTAGGTTCAGCCTAGTAACGCTAATTAGCTATCCAGCTATCCTTATTAGTGTTTTGTTTAGTGAATAAGCTATGTAAGTACCTCGTACCACGCTTGCGCGTTGAACGGCATGTGAACATGCTTAATAGCAGAAAGCCGTAAAAGCAGAAGGCTTTCTAAGAACTGTGGTTCTCAATCTAGAAATTCGTGATTCGAGTTGTGGTCATCCAGGTCATCGGAACTAGGGCTCTAGTCGTACTCCAAAAGGACTTAGGTCACCTAACAATTTACTAATAGATCAAATCTTAGATCGATTGACGTCATTGGAAGAGCAGCGTCACAAGACCCCGCCGCGAGCACGTGAGGCGTGTGCGGTCGCGTCCCGTTCGCCGCGGGAGCCAGCCGAGGCGGCTTCGCCCTCCCCGGGTCGTTCCGCGAGCGCTGTAACTAACCGCGATGCCGCATGGCCGTTACGACCGCACTTCGAACGCATCATTGACGCTATTCGGTTAATCAACACGAAGCGGTGAGATCTAACCAATCTTATTTTTCTAATTTCGATCAAAGTATCAACGGTATAGACAATAACATTTATATTGACGGCACGGTTGGCACAGTGGCTGAGCGATTGAACTGCTGTGCTGCGTGTCGCGGGTTCGATCCCCGCACGGAACAATTATTTGTATGACATAGTAGTTTCGGGTCTGGGTGTTTGTGTATGTGAGTTTAAATGTTTGTAAACGCACCCACGCTAAAGGAGAAATTCCTAGCGTGGGGCAACGTAAGAATTATTGAAAGGATAATGAATTAATGACTGTCTGTATCGAATTGTAAATCGCTTAGTAGTGACGGTAGATGGAGTAATTAAAAAAAAAATACTCTGCCATAGGAGGCCGGATATGGCAAACATTTTAGATGAGTCATGAGGACGTTTAGGTCCTGGGTTTGATTCCCAGGGCGGTCAAATTGTTATTAGGTTTTTGTGGGTGTACTAGTAGGTAAGTACACCTCTGCCTTACCCTTCGGGGATTGCAAACGTGATCTTATGTTGTGTTATGTTTGGTGCGTGTTTCAAACTTGATTTTGATTCTGGAGTTGAATTTTCCTAAATGAAAGAGTAAATTTTTGCTTGTAAATTTAAATGATGAGGAGATTTTGAACATTTTGATCTTTGAATCTAATTGAATCTTTAAATACTGCACGTACCTACAAACATGCAGCACATGATTGGCTAAGGAATCAGGTCAGTGGATCATGTACCAGACAATGTTCATATGAATTTTCATGAAGTTAAGTTGTGGTAGAAAGTCGAGTAAGGGAATTCTATCGGCTGTATTGTGTTTGACAGTACTAGCTAATTGCGTAGTCGTAGCCCTATTCAAATGAATGTTTTTTGAGGAAACTCATGTAGAATGTAGGTGCGCGATGCGCGTTAGCTTTAGTGGACGCCGGGGTCTGGAAAGACCGTATTGTGACGCCAGTGATGAGTGATGCACACGGGACATTCACTCGATTACTGGTTGTTTTGAGAGCCGTGGCGTTAGAGGTTTTACTCGATGATTTCTGTAAATCTGGCATTTTTGATCGCAATAGATTTTATAGGATTCGAACTTTTCGAAATTCAGAACGACTATAATTCAGAACGACTAATAGGACATGACCCAGGGTAGTTTATTGTTCTATTTTTGATAATTGCCACTGATAGTTTGATAGTTTAACCACGTTTGATTCAATCAAAAAGAGTTGGACCCAATGAAAATAAAGTTTGGTCAGGGGTGACCGAGTGGAGCAAAATTCTGTCGTAGATTTGTTTCTTTGCAGACTACTTAACCATTGCACAAGCACAGTGGTGTGTGTTTGGAAGCACCGCAACGCTGCCTGGTCTCACAGCTGTGGTCGCCAGGGCTGCGCTACAGTGACGCCGTGACCGCTGGCTGCGCGTGCTACTGGCGTTGCCGAGCGCGTCGCTGTTGGCTGACTGCACGCTATACTGGCGTTGCCGAGCGCGTCACTGTAGGCCGACTGCGCGCCCTACTGGCGTTGCCGAGCGCGTCGCTGCAGGCAGACTGCGCGCCCTACTGGCGTTGCTGAGCGCGTCGCTCTGGGCTGCCAGCGCGCTACTTGCGTGTTGAGCGCGTCGCTACGGGCTTCCAGCGCGCTACTTGCGTGTTGAGCGCGTCGCTACGGGCTGCCAGCGCGCTACTTGCGTGTTGAGCGCGTCGCTACGGGCTGCCAGCGCGCTACTTGCGTGTTGAGCGCGTCGCTACGGGCTGCCAGCGCGCTACTTGCGTGTTGAGCGCGAGGCTCCGGGCTTTCAGCGCGCCCTACAGGCGCAGTTGTGCGTGGCACACCACGGTGCCAGCGCGCCCTACAGGCGCAGTTGTGTGTGGCACACCACGGTGCCAGCGCGCCCTACAGGCGCAGTTGTGTGTGGCACTCCACGGTGCCAGCGCGCCCTACAGGCGCAGTTGTGCGTGGCACACCACGGTGCCAGCGCGCCCTACAGGCGCAGTTGTGTGTGGCACTCCACGGTGCCAGCGCGCCCTACAGGCGCAGTTGTGCGTGGCACACCACGGTGCCAGCACGCCCTACTGGCGCAGTTGTGTGTAGCACTCCACCGTGCCAGCGCGTCCTACTGGCGACTGCGCGACTCGCTGCGGGCCGACTGCGCGACCTGGCTTGGTCAAGCGCGTGACCTCGGCTGCATACGTGTGTAGAGACTGTGTGGTAGGCTAACGTCGTGCCTATGCCATACAAGCGCTGAAATCACGTGGTATGCTAACGTCGTGCCTATGCCATGTGAAGCTGTTAGATTGCTGACAAGCTAACGTCGTGCCTATGTCATGCAAGTGTAGAACTAAACTGTTTGGTATGCTATATAAACCATACAAGTGAGTTCATGTGGTATGTTAATGTCATGCCATGTGAAGTTGTTAGATTGCTGATAAGCTAACGTAGTGCCTCTATCATGCAAGTGCAGAGACTGTTTGGTATGCTAACGACGTGCCTATGCCATACAAGTGTTGAGATCATGTGGTATGATAATGTCATGCCATGTGAAGTTGTTAGATTGCTGATAAGCTAACGTAGTGCCTCTATCATGCAAGTGTAGAGATTGTTTGGTATGCTAACGACGTGCCTATGCCATACAAGTGTTGGATCATGTGGTATGCTAATGTCATGCCATGTGAAGTTGTTAGATTGCTGATAAGCTAACGTAGTGCCTCTATCATGCAAGTGCAGAGACTGTTTGGTATGCTAACGACGTGCCTATGCCATACAAGTGTTGAGATCATGTGGTATGCTAATGCCATGCCATGTGAAGTTGTTAGATTGCTGATATGCTAACGTAGTGCCTCTATCATGCAAGTGTAGAGATTGTTTGGTATGCTAACGACGTGCCTATGCCATACAAGTGTTGAGATCATGTGGTATGCTAATGTCATGCCATGTGAAGATGTTAGATTGCTGATAAGCTAACGTAGTGCTTCTATCATGCAAGTGTAGAGACTGTTTGGTATGCTAACGATGTGCCTATGCCATACAAAACGTTGAAATCATGTGGTATGCTAACGTCGTGCCTATGCCACGTGAAGTTGTTAGAAATATGCTAAAGTTGTGTATATGTTTCTTACACTTATGTTTTTGTTCGTGTGAACATTGTTCACTGTGTATAATGGTAATGATGCGACTGAGATATCTGCATCGTTTCAGTCTCACTGTTACTAAACGTTATTTAAAAAAAAAATACGGAAATCACGAGTAATGTTTTAAAATCAGAACAGTAATACCAGCTGTTTGTGTTTTCAGACCGTAATGCCGAGGACGTGGAGTCTACGCCTGAGCTGCCAGACACAGTGATGTGCCATCTGGCGTGATGATGCCAGAACCTGTACCAAGCACCTCCAGTGCTGCCGAAGCCCTGCCACCTGAGATATAGGAGTACGAGGACGTCCTCCGGTCAGGAGAGGCCGTGTTAGCAGAAAAGACACCGTCAAGACGATGCGTGAAGAGGAACGCACACTCCAGCCACCACGCGGCTATATAAACCGCTGCACGACGCATTTCGGCCCTTTTCACCATCGAGTCAGCAAGCTACGAGGAATCTCTGCCCGTTAGAACAGCCAATTCTGCCTACCTTCAATTTGATTCTGCCTATTTAGTGTTCTTTTTATTTCCTGTTAATTTAATTGTTTAAAATATAAAACCGTTGGTTGATAGTTGTTTTTATTTTTATCTGTTTAATGCTAGTTTGCTAAATATATATATATATATATATATATATATATATATATATATATATATATATATATATATATATATCCTATCTATCTATTATTGTTACATCATAATAAGCGTAACATTTGACGAATAATATCCGTATTAGTGTTAGTATGTAGATGGTAATTCAAGATCAAATATGTATTTCAGCTTTCACCGGGGTTTTGAACATTGTTCTTTGATTACTTGATGATAAATCCATCTATCTTAGAATTTAAATACAATTTGTTAGAAAAGGATCCTAGTAAAATATTTTGAAATTGGAATGAGGTCTCGGCTTAAAATAATAATTGTGCCACAAATGAGAACGGTTCAAATATTTTCGATGTCGATTCTATCGCAATAAAAATTTTCTACCGAAATTGGAGCTCTACTCGAAATCCAATGATTTGTTAAATAAAGACGTCAATTTTCCGTCTTCGCGGGTTTTTTCCGGCTTGTTTCACAGATAATATTTGAAAATGTTTGTAGGCTCATTTCCCGAAGTATCTCGCATAGAACAGGAAAAGTCGAGTAAAAACATGTTCAGAACTTGTTGATGATACAATATTAAACATGAGCAAACTTTGGCAAAGCTAGGACCTGTAAATGAACATCATTACAAAAGATTTAATGAATAACCAACTAACTAAAATAAACGCTAATTAAAACAAACAAATTAAACAGTGAATTTAACCCAACCAAACAAATTACGAAGGCAAATGTTTTAACTTGCCGTTAAAATATTGTGTTACGAACAAAATTTAATCAAACAAACCCCACACCTACGGAATAAAACTTTCGTCTTTAATAAGGAAGGGTTGCACGCACCGAGTTGAGTTAGACAATAGGAATCGGACGGACGGCATCCTCTATTTATGGGAGGGTCCGTGAGGAAGGGTATGTATTAGTCCGAAATCCATTCCGCGTCTTCCGGTAAAATGTTGGAAGCAATCTCCTCCCTGTTTTATGAAAGCCGTTGTCTGTTACACGTGGCTTCCAATCGATATTTTCGTGAACAATGGTTTCGTTAACGGATGGGTTGAACGTCTCTATTAGAAAGTTTTATTTGTTCAACGTTACTGATTGTTTGGTTTTGAAAATGTTCATTTGCGTAACTGGCTGTTGTTATTAATTTGTTGTTACTTTCTGTCTGTTGGATTTCAGTTGTTTTTGTTAAAGTCACGACAAACTTTTGTTTGAATGATATATTATAGGGTGCTAATTAAACCGGCTTCTTTTTAATAGCATTATTTGCATCTAAAAATCTAACTTGCCTTCTAAATTACTAAGTCAGCCACAATTAACGAGCATCTAAAAAATACTATCTTAGCCACAAGTTATCTTTTTTAAAGCCACTCTAAATACAACTCAGCATCGTGATTATTTTTTAGCATCTAAATTTGTAACATGAATTCAAACAGTAAACTTCTAAAATACTAATATATGGCATCAAAAAAATATTCAATTAGCTTCTAATTTAATAACTCAGTACGTTTAAATTATAACTCATGCCACATTAACTGAGCATCAAAATTTAATTAAAATTGGCATCAAATATTATATTATAGCCACTAATAGTATGTATAAACTCCTGTCGTGTCATCGAAAGGCTTAAATATAGAAGTTCAGAGTACTTAATGACCTAAATATTGAAGTTCAGAGTATCAAATGTCCTAAAGATCGATTTTATTTACATGTTGTGCTACAAAAGTTATCGACAGAATCGCTTCAGAACTTCATTTTTATCGGAAAACTAGACAATAAATTGTGAAAACATTTCTGCAAGCAACTCGGAAGTAGCGCTCGCCGGCCGCTGCCGCGGCGCCGCTCGCTTCGCTCGCTCGGCTCGCGCGCGTTTGGTCACAGTTTTAACCTAACCTAACCTATTTCCCTCAGTTTACAATAACGAATCATACAGTCTGCCTGTGACTAGTCAATTAGACAATGGTAAAAACATTTCTGTAACTAATAGGTATTTTTAACGTAAATATAATAATCTAAAGTGTATCAAAAGTTGACATTTCATGGCGCTCTCTGATTGGTGCAAATGGCCGGTCGCTGTCGTCTCGCGCGCTCGCGCCAAATCTTTCTGTTGCTATTTTCACGATAAAAGAATGTGATGTATTATTTTACATGCGAAGTTATAATAAATGATGTTGAATACGGTCGCTTCATTTATATTTTTTGAGGGCCTTGTGTTGAAGCTGTAAAATGTAAAATGGTGGTGAGATATAAATTCCGTGGCTGAGTTAGTAAATTAGGTGCCTATGTATAAATAACAAGGACAAGTTAATATAAATGTTGATCGTCACTTGATGCTTTCTATAGAATATTTAGTGGGCGTTGTAAAGAAGACGAATTAGTATAATAGAGGCTATATAATTTTCCCGTGGCTTAGTTATAAAATTAGAAGTTTGATCCTGTGGCCAATTAAAAAAACTGAGGCTCGTTTAATTATTTCTCTATATTATAGAACACAGTTTATATTAAATATAGCTGATGCCCACGGCTTCGCCCGCGTGGAAGTCGGTTAAATTATATACTAAAAACCTTCCTCGAGAACTACCTTTATCCATTGGTGAAAACAGCATGAAAATCGGTGAAGGAGTTTTTGAGTTTTTGAAGCGTTGTGTACGCTGCAAAAACTCAAAAACTCCTTCAACACCAACCAACATAACATTTTTATATAAATATATAGACTAGCGATCTTCGTCGGTGTGAAAAAAAAAATTCTTACAAGTATACTTACATAATTATTTTATTTATAATATTACTATTGATTCGGACTTTGTTAGCAATTTAATGCGTTGCTTTCGCTGCATGTACTTAAATAAAAGTAGCCTAAGTTACTGTTAGTAAATGTTTCATCAAAATCAATTCATCCGGTGATTATCTGGAACAAACAGACAGACTGATATTTTTGTTATAAGTACCTTATGTAGGTACTTTCAGATGTATTCAGTAAAAGTCTGTTTTTTTTTTTCATTAAAACTAACACGTCAATTTTATATTTGACACTTTATTGAAATGTATGTGTGTATTTCGGTTTCCGATATTTTGGACAAAAGGTTCGTCCAAAATATTGTATTTTACAAACAAGCCCATTCCCCTTTTATGAGTTCAATTGTAACAACTCAACTCAGACCATAAGATAAATCTTTGATTGTAACTAATGACGATATCATCCAACTCCGACTCATTCTATTATTTTTTATTTCATATCCTGTTATTATATCTCAGTTGAAAATAAGTAAATCTCTTTTATTGCTGTTATTTGCCTTTAGTGTCATACAGGAGTTGTTTGTTTCTGTATCAGTGTAACTTTGATGTATGTTGCAAAAAGTTTTTTAACTGACGTGGTCACTTATGTTATCATTGACACTGAAAATAAAATATTTACCTTGTTTAGCATTTGTTTTGAGTTCCCAATACACTGGCCTGTTGGTCTAGTGGTTAGTGACCCTAACTGCTATGCCGGAGGTCGTGGGTTCGATTCCCACCCAGGACAAATGTTTGTGTGATGAGCACGATCATTTGTTCTGTGTCTGGGTGTAATTTATCTATAATATGTATGTATTTAGAAATATATAAGTATGTTTATCAGTTGTCTAGTACCCAAAACACAAGCTCTGCTTAGCTTGGGACTAGATGGCGTTGTGTGATAGTTGTGGAATATTATTATTATTATTATTAAACATAAAAAAACGTGAGACATGATAAATATCCTGTGTTCAGTGTTACTGGATAATATTAAAAATAATACTAAGTTCACAACTTGCAACATGGAATCTAATTTGAGTTTAATATCGGATCCCATTATTCGTTGATAATCTGCTTAGCAATCTAAATTTATTCAGCCCAAAATGTAGCGACGAGTTAGCTACTTTCAGTTGCATCCATCAGCTCCTGTAATTTAGATACGCCAGGGTATGCTGGATACGATATCAAGTGTCCCATCGAATGTGGAACAGTACCACTTTTACACTCCAGGACAGCGTCATAATAACATATGTATCTCCACCTGAACAGGTTTTCATTGTTTCGGTTAACCTGAGTCCGGGGTATATTTAAGGACTTCCAATTGAGCCATAAGTAGCAATTCGAATATTCTTGGCCCAACTGGGTTGGATTAGGAAACACTTTCTCGCCATAGTTGGTAGTTAGACCTTCAGTAAATTGAAAACATTAATAAAATAATAATAATTACAAAATAAAAACAGGAAAATACTGAACACAGACGTAACAAAATCAAAAACCACCGAAGAAAATCCAAAAAATCCCACGCTGTCAACAATATCGATAGCTAGCTGAAACACGAAACTTTATCAGTCTCTCATTCTGTTACCAACTTTTATAAACGTTTCCAACGTGCTGAAAGAACTAAGCCAATAAATAGATACGTGTCCTCACATACTATGCCGGGAAATGCAGAAGTTTCTAAAGTATTATCGCTCTGTGGCGTTTGATAAAAGACTGTCGTTCTCGTAACGACTGTAGGGGTAAAAGGGGTGGGATACATTTGGTGACAAGAGTCTCTAATGCCCTCATCTATCTGAAGTAATCCCATAAAATTTTGTGGCATGTTTGCATGGAGAGCGTCTGAAATAATCATGCAAATATTCGATGATATGAAATTTTAAGGTGCACTATAAACTCAGGTGTGTTTTTAAACTCTGTACCATAACATAACTTCATAAGGCTTGTAATCAATAAGTGCTCGAAGGGTTAGGCAGACAAGAACCCAATAGTACATCAACATGTCGCTAGTCATGTTATAGCTCCACGTAATAGGAGTCTATTGCCATCAACCGGACACATCGAAATTCAGAGAAATTCTAGCTGAAAAACCTCGAAAAGGAGTTCATATTCAGCAACAGCACTTGTGATCAATATACCACTGAAGCATTCAAAATTCTACACTGAAAATTCTGCACCACGTTGAAAGTATTTGTCTAAGGTCAATAGTAGAGGATTTATAAAAATGTCTGTGCTTTCTAGCTGAGTTAAGCTCACTGTTATTGAAGCGACGGTGCCGACGCATTCATTTTGTATCTCGACCTCGCTATTGCTTTTACGCAGTGTAGCAGCAAATAGCAACTACTGGATATATCATATAATCTGATTTAGAAATGTACGTACTATTTATTTAGAAGTCTCTGTGCCATAAGTCATCACTGGCAACACACACTGGTTATACACCCTCGTCTTGAGACACTGCGGAATTTTGGACGAAAAGATGTCGCGTAGTTTCCCGAACGCTGCCCATCCGAGTTGGATTCTTCGGGCGACCTCTTTGTCGAAGTTCGATCTACCCAGTTTAACAGTTTGTCCCAGGTAAACATAACTATCAACAACTTCGAGAGTATCGCTCCCAACAATTAGACTACATCATTATCTGCCTAGCTTTTTCCCAATATGTTGGCGCCGCCGGCTTCCAGTCGGAAATAAATAGTATCCTATACTATAGTAAATAATAATAGTATCAGTATATTACATAGAGCGACGACCTATATCTAATCTCCACAACCCAGTTAGAATTAGCACCTGGGATAAAACAAGTTTTCAGGATTTCGGGTTACTGACTAGCTGAATTTTATAATAAAATTGTATCAGACGTCGAAAATTCTTTTAAAACATCTTTTTAAATGCTCACGAGTAGCAAAGAATAAAACACGTTTTTTCATCTACCGTTACATAAACAACACAACTGTGACATTCCCTTCTGAATGCAGTAAGCGAAAAAAATTGCCATCCGGGTTTTTTTTAAACTGTTTGTCACGATAACGGTACGACAAATGTGCGAGGAGTGTGTGTTTAGGGGAGTACGTTATCGTATGGAGAATCGACGGGGCTATTACCTCTGGCTATTCGGTTTTATGATCTTCTTTTATAGAATACGATGTGGTATGATTTGTGACTGTGATATTACATATATGAATAATAATATTAGATATGAATATTGGTATTTAGTAGAATTACTCATAATTTAAAAACATACCATAATTCCTACGTGCCTCGGAAACCATAAGAAGCCGCTGGACCCGGCTACCATTTGAAGATCTTTGACAGTCAGTGGCCTGAAAGTCTGACAAGCAGTCTTACCAAGGGTTATCATATTATTACCCAATTCTAATTGGGTTGTCGAGGTTAGATGAACAGTCGCTCAATGTTAAATACTTAGACCGGAAGCCGACCACAATATAGTTGCGAAAAGACTAGGCAGATGGTAATGACTTATAGAAACTTAATATATTTTTGAGTAGTTATGCATAAGATAGAGGTAGCAATGCATTGACTAGTGACTGTGTGATAAGACCCTCATAGCGGTGAATGCATTCAACTGTACCACTCGATACAATGATCATTGTCTTAATAGTTCATACCGAACAACACAGGTGGCATCACTTTTACCTCCCAGTAGAGTTACCTACCTTTAGAGACATTCATATCTTAAAATAAAAATGTTAATTAACTTTTAAAAGCGTTCTGGAAGTCCGACTCGAGTTGCGTCCATTGTTTTATTTCGAAACCCGATACACAATATCCCCTGAAACAGGAGAGCATCACGAATGGAGCCACTGCAAAGATAAACGAAGCGCGTTGTATCTCTACTGCAATTTGTTACTCATTGTGTCCACTGCTCGGTAACAAATCTTGCAATTTATCTTAAAAAAGTTGTTTCATTTAAGAAGAATTTATCGTTCATGGTTTGCGAGAGAACAGAACAATGAATACTCGCAATGACTTTTGCTTGCATTTATAATGCCTGTCATATATTTCACTTCTGGAAAAACAGCAATATGTACACAAATTGCCAAACAAATAACACTTTTTCTTGCTACGTTTGCCAAAATTTGCATAGTGGATCTCATCACGAAAGAAAGGGGAACTTTGATCATATTTTTTATTAGACTGAACACAACCTGCATAAATTTTCGCAACTTGTAGAACAAAAGTTGTTTATTTCGTTGAGTGAAGAAACCTCACACTGGGTGGAGGGTTATAAAGAATATAGGCTGTATAAGTTGATGGGACCGGTGACCTATTTGCACCTGTGGGGCATACATCTTATCCTTGTATCCCACGCGTGTTCTCGGGATATTAAAACATTGAGTTTCTCATAATATTTTACTCTACATCTTATTTTATTTGCCTCAACAATCAATATTTATTAATGAAGAACAGAGCTCCCTGTGGCAGCTTCGGCATCTTATCAGAAAGCCATGTATTAAGCTAACGTCTAGTACCGAAAACTCCCCAATTGAAGTGAGATAAGCAAAGCCTACAGCGATGGGGAGACGCGGGAGCGACGCACACTGGGACCCGTTCATACAACGTAATGCCCAAAACTCGATTTTCAAAATGAGGGTATTTCAAAAAATAAACTATGTCAGGGTAGACTTAGGAATGTATCACATCATTTCTGCAAAATACGGAATCAGTAACTGCTATGTGCTGTCCAGTACATTAGCTCAAAGTTTACGTTATACCCACTTCATCAATTATCCGTGAGTTTGTAGTGAATCTTTAAACATTTATTTCTGCAAGTAATCGTTACATTTTATTGAAGTGCATTATGGCTGCAACTAGGCAAGGTATGGTTATTCTAATATTGTTTTTATGAACCATAACAATTAGTACTTTTGGATTTATGACTAATTATATGTGATAGTATGGCTTCTTATATAAATTTTATATTTTTTCGTTTTCGCGCAAAGTGCTATTTTTGAAATATTTTTTTTAATATCTACTAGGTGTTGATTAGTAAGGAACTGAAGAGATTAGCAATAGCACTTTGCGCATTTTCGAGATAATTAATGTTTTTTTGCGCACAAATTTTCGTTAGGCGTTATGATGTTACTATAAAACCAAAGTATTTAGTCCCTAGCAATTAATTTTAATAAATAAGTTATATTTTGAAGAAAGCAGTTATAAATCTTGTCTGTCGCACCTAATTCTGATATTTTTTCATTACTAGTTGTTACCAGAGGCTTTACCCGCTGCAACTCGAAAATTATCCCTAGAAGAAAGATCAAATCGGGGTAAAAACTATACTGTGTTAATCTAAGTTATAGACTATCTGTGTACCAAATTTTATCTAAATCCGTTCAGAAGTTTTTGCGTGAAAGAGTAACAAACATCCTCACAAGCTTTCACATTTATAATATTAGTAGGACATTACAGAAGAAAGTTCACCATCATACTTCGCCTTGAAAAATGCAAACCTATGTGAGATTATATTCAAAAGTAGCTTTAAATTTGTGAAAAACACAAAAAAGTGAAAAAATCAACAACACAAAAAAAATAAAAATAAACTTCAGAAGAAAAATCTGCTTCTGAAGTCGGTGGCAAAAACAGCCAAATCAAACAAAAAAACCACCAACTAATCTGATTTTTCTTTTTCTTCTGGTGTTTATTTTTTTTTTTTTTTTACTTTTTTTTAAAGTCGGTTTTTTTTTTGCAAAAAACTATTTTTTAATTTTTCCATTTTCAATTGTTATGTTTTATAAAAATATTTACTATGCTTTTAACATTCAACCAAGAAACCTAACCCTAACCTTCAAGATTTCCTTATTATTGCTTTCAACTCCTAACTGTTGAGGAGTACTACCTTCCATAATTAATCAGCTCACCTAGATAACCTGAAAGAATACTGCGAAGAATACTGAATAATACTATTTTTTTATTTTTCCATTTTCAATTGTTATGTTTTATAAAAATATTTACTATGCTTTTAACATTCAACCAAGAAACCTAACCCTAACCTTCAAGATTTCCTTATTATTGCTTCCAACTCCTAACTGTTGAGAAGTACTACCTTCCATAATTAATCAGCTCACCTAGATAACCTGAAAGAATACTGCGATATATACGGCCCCATAATATTTTATTAAAGAATTATCCTCCAACTCCTAACCGTTAAGGAGTTGTACCTTCCATCATCAGCTCATCAACATGAAGTGTTGGCTGCTAGATGCAAATACTTGAATATTTTAAGAAAAAGTACGAAACACGTAACAAGTGCCTATATAATTTGAGGGTTGCCCTCGATTTCCCTGGGATCCCATCATCAGGTCCTGACTTGGTGACAATGGGACCACCTCGGAAGCATACTCTTTCGAATACATACAATTTTTTTTTTGAAAATAAACATTTTATAGCATTTTATTTATTATTGGAGTTTTGGGCATTACTTTGTATGAGAGGGCCCCAGTGTGCGACGCTTCGACGCGAGATAACGACGCCCTGCGGTAGACCTCGTCTAATTTGTTACTCATTGTACGTTGCGATAGCTGTAATGTACCTAGAATTGATAACGGATCGAAGAAGTGTGAGTATCGCTAGATATGGCTTCTTGAAAACTTAGCATGCATCGTTACAGTCACAATGAAAAAATATCCTAATAATATCGTTAAGCCGAATTTCAAAACAGTTACAATTTCATTTCAATGAACTCTTAAATCCAAACAAATTCTAAGTCGTCGTATTTCACTGTCAATTTACATAGTTTATTGTAATTTATAATCGCTAAATCTCAACAAGCTTGCAACAAAACAAACTAGAATACCTAAATTATTGCGCTCAGTTACACTCAAAATTATTGTCATCCATTTTAGATCAAGGAACTGCCGTTCAACTAAGCGTATCCTATCTATAGACACTTCACAATAAATTATACCGAAAGTTTATAGCGTGTTTACTGATCTCCCTTTGGCTTCATCCCAATAGTGTCAACTGTTAATAGACAGCGCACGTGGCACGATTTAGCGGCTGCTCCTTTTATCCCCAACGTCCTCCGCTTCAAGAGATTTTTCACGATTAATTTTCTAGTGTAGACACTGTCACTTCCATTTGTTGGCAGGGCACCCTTAACAAAAACAAGGATTATTCCATAAGCCCCTCCAGGCTTTGGTATCTAATTTCCTGTTTGTTTTTATTTTGCTTTGTTTTGTTTAGATACAACTGACGCTACTTTGCTAAGTGTTACTGTTAATAGATTAAATGGTATACGAGTATGGGCGGACAATTAATTGGTAGCGGCATTTCTCGGGAGACTACCTACAGGTAATCGTGTTTCTAGCATTAGCGTTAACACGAAATCATTTATTTTGCATCGCGGAGAATTAATGTCCGGAGTCCAGCACGTCTTAATCCTTATCGTAAAATTTACATTAGCGTATCCTGCAGACGTATCGGATAGCGTCTCATTTATTTCGAAATAAATTATTGATGCATCCTTTTTATCTTCCTCGGGCTTAATTGATTTGTCGCTTGAAGCCGTCTATATTCTTGCTTCTCAATTATGTGTGGAGCAGTATCGCGAACTGTCGGCCGTTTTATTTATGGTAGGCCAATTGATTGAATTAGTGGACCCCGAGGCGCTTGCCCGATACTGACCTGTTTCATACCAATGAGAATTTATTTCACTAGTGCCGCCACTTTATTTTGTAAAGTTTACGTGGTCGCTTGAATTGTATGTATTTGCATTTTTCTTTGTTTTTGTCTTATTTGTTGCATGCGTTTGGTAGAATATACGTTTTGTAGTCTGCATTCATTTATGAATGCCATGTTTTAATTATTGATTGGGGTTCGTTTTTTTTGCATTATCCTAACAAGTATTGTAAATACGAAAGTAAGTTTGTTTGCTACCTCTTCACGCCAAGCGACTAAACCTATCATCATGTATTTTTTTAATTATAAAGACTTTAGTAGTATTTTTTTTATTTTAACACGGAAGTAGGTCGTGGGGCTCAACTCGCTTGACCATAAAAATAACCTTGGTTGTGCTTCCTATCCTGTTTTCGAAGCCATTTCTTCCCAAATTTGTTGCACATAATAAAGCTGATAGAGATGATACATCACAATGCCTGCAAAGCCAAAGATAACTCCGTTGCAATATTTAGGGGGACACAAAGTGCGGTCGGCGCATTTAGGGTGCCCGCTAGTTTCTTGGCTTCACTTTTGTTTTCTTAAACAAATACATTCTTTCGTTTTTAATTGAACTGCTGGACGCTCGTCGAAAAAGATTATGATTATAGCTGGTGTGATTGTTCTGTATACGTATCCAATTTATGCTCTAAATAATTCAGTGAGTGAGAAATAATAAACGAGACTAAACGACACAAGAAATTAAAAACTGTTTATTAAATATGTTTCTGAACCTTCGTAATCACCACCAAATCTCAGATTTAAAGTTACTGAAATTCGTTCTGACTCAAAAACACTCACAATCACGTGCCACAAGATAACGGATTCTCTCCATACATGAAAGTCAGAGATAAGCGGGTGTGCAATGCATTCGGAGTCGCGGCTAAAAGCTGTACAGTTTTTGCGCCCCGGCTACAGACGCCACAGTATGTAATAGTATCAAAATACAGTGTGGCAACTAGGAACAAATGATCGCCTCACGGACGCATGCAAAGCGTTTACACAAATTTTGACAGCAGGTTAGTCATGCAGACTGGTGAATAAGTTGGGACTGTCACATCGAGACTAGTTTAGTTGTACCACACAAAAAGGGCTTAGTTAGTTTAAATTCAATTCAATCTATTTCTTATGTAGTCATTTATAAGGAGATGTTTAAAAATGTATGGAGATTTTTTTTTTCAAAAATAATTAGTATATAGCCTAGCATTGGATCCTGCTACTGACACTGGCAGAACACAGTTCTTATACGTTATACTTTTTAAATAATTGTTTTAAAAATTGTAACCAATGTACTTACATTATTTTTTTATTTTTTTTTAATATTTATGTATGTCGTTTTGTATTATTTACTTCTTTTTGTACAGAAACAAACAGAAACAAATTAGTAGGAGGTTTACTGGTTACTTTTATCCTGTGCTCCAGCGCAAGCGATCGGTCGTGAGCCGTCCGGGGGCACGTGTCTACGATCTGTATCGTCTGCCTCACCTGACGCATAGAGCCTGCACTACGTGACCCGCATTTGCACCTTACGGAAGTAAATATCACATAGAGGATTTATCTTTATGGTATCCGGAAGAATATTGGGCCTTTTGTCTTTGGGAGCATAACTTTTTGATGGTTTTTTGATGAGTGTTTTGTTTTGTGTTTTAGGGGGTTTGTTGTACCTAGCCTATCATGCTTTTAGATTTTGCTTGTACCTAATTACTGTACTTACCGTACCGTACCATACCTTTGGTTCAATACTTTTAGTTTTCATGTTGAGATGAATTAATGAGCTTGATTACCACGCTTTCCTTTCCTGATTGGCAATTTGGAAAATTGTCAACTTCGTGCTCATACTTTCTTGATTTTTTAGATTTATCTATCATTTGTGTTAGTAGTATTTTTGTGTAGTTGCAAAATATGTAACAAAAATGCCTTTTCTAGCCAATCAGTCAGGAACCACTCCAAGATACTAAGTTAAAATAGAGAAAATATTTCAAAATTAGCTTTGGTTTCCATGCCCCAAACCTTCCCAGAATAACTAATAACAAAACGTCCCATCCTTTAATAACAACCAAAATTAAATCAAGAACCCATCGAGTGACCTATCGCAATCCTTGCCAAAACCTCTTACCAAAGCCAACCTAATCCTATACTTATCAACTAACTACGGTTAATGAATATTTTAGTAGGACCGAGTTAATGAAGGACGCCTCCTTTGTCCCGGCCACGGCTTGATTACATCCAGACTGACGTACGAAAGTACCCGGATATAAAACCGAACTGAATGAGCGAATCGGATAGTAATAAATGTTCGCCTGATGAAGTTAATTAAGAATGGAATGGCAATAATTAAAGTAATGAGTGATGTGTTTTTCTGATGTTGTAATTAAGAATTGATTTTCTGGGTATTCGTTTCGTTGTTATTTTCAGTAGATTTGTAGTCTAAGCCCATTTTCAGATTATGCCACAGTCTGTAAAAATCATAGCCAAATTTTATAAATTATTATTTTATTTTATTATTTTTTAAATTTTATCCGAATAACATACCATAGTTTTGTAACTTTTGGTTTTGTATTTCTCGACGGCATGTTAAGCCAAGTCAGAGGTCTATGGGCGGTCTAAAACCTTTGACATCAGATGAGGCACTAATTCATTAATAAAAAGCTAGGTTTATTTTTACTCAGCAGTTGCTTATTCTTCCAATAAAACCGTTAGGTAGCAAAGGAATACATAGTTTAAAAATATATTTTTGGGTAAATCTTAACAACAGCTTGGCATGTTGTATGGGGTACGGAAGCCCGTTTATTTTTAAACATAATCCATATTGATGTTCAAGCAACATTCGACAGCTTAAACAAAACGGGACGAGTTTCTTTCATGTAAAATCTTACTAATACCAACTAAAGGGTCTAATTGAAATAAAAGCTTTGAGTTTGAGTTGAGTTTGAGCTTGATATCAAATTCGACAGTTTAAACTTGAAACAAAACGGAACAAACTTTGATATTTGTTTGAAACATGTTAAACCTCACTCACTTAACCCGATCATCGACAGCTTTACCCCATCAATCACTCTTATCAAGACAAAATCAACACATTAAAGCTCTTATCTAGTATACTGTATCCCTGACGTCACCGCCAAACAGTTAGGCAACATACGTGACTGGCATATGCCGGAGGTCCCAATTGACACGTTCTGGGCCCGCCACGTGTGCAGAATCGGCTCTAGCTAATCCTTGGCTGTAGTATTGCTAATATTTTATTTTGTTTTGGGTAGCAGGATGTTTGAGGCAGATGTGGGGAAGGAAGTATTCGTTGGGATTGGAAGAAGATTATTGGATTATGAAGGTTTTTTTTTTGAAGATGGTGTTTATGCCTTGTACCTAACAGGCGTCTTCAACTATGGTTTGTTTTGACGAATACACAGGTGCGACGTGTGCGTGAGGTCTTTGGCTCAATTTTCTGGTTGACCAATGTGTCATTGGGTTTTCCCATTAGATAAAAATGAAAACAATCCATTAGATGCTTTTCTCTCTTCGGGGATACGGAGGTTATGTTATGTTCTTGAAAAAGAACCTACTGAAAAGTACCTACTGGCAAAAGAACTGCATGACCTATAATGTAGGTATGAACACTAAAACGACAAGATTATAATTATCATTCTCCTGCCCTTATCCCAATTTATTTGGGGTCGGCGCAACATGTCTTCTTCCATACTTCCCTATTTCTCGTCATCTCAGCAGTCACCTCCTTTCTAGCCATATCATCCTTCACACAGTCCATTCATCGTTTCTTTGTCTTCGTTTTTAACTAAATCGCTGTAGAGCATTGCTCTAGATTAAAAATGACAAAGCTGATTGAAACCTAGATTTGAGTAGCGATTAGTGTCCAACTGTTCAATCTGTCACTTTCAAATCAAGATTCATGAATGTCGTCGATTTAAAAATCTAAGTGCCTATTTTTTATCAATGATTTCTTGGTATTGTCTCTTGTAGACTTATGACGCCAACAGCTGCTGAATGTGACCTACTTTTGAGCCGTAGATAGGAAGGAACATCCATAAGCATATTATATCGCGATGACTAACACTTTTTCAAAGCTCCGCATTGTTCCCTGAAGTTATACTAGGTATGTCTATAAGTAATTTAATTTTGTGTGTGACTATCTCATTGGTGTAGTGGTGGCAATCGTGACTGCTGAGCTTGAAGTCCTGAGTTCGATTGCCAGCTCGGGTAAAGTGTTATTTAGTTTTTCCATTACGAATTTCTCAGTAGAAGCTACGGTCAGGATTAGTGCTTAGGCCTGCCCCTTATTAAAAGGGATTTAAAAATACCTAGCGAAATGTGGGTGTACTACGCTTCGTAATCAAATAAAGTAAAAGGAGATCATACTATTCGTAGCGTAGCCTAGTAGCTTCCTCGTAGCGCGGCGTAGTACGGTAGCGGAATATTCGTTCCGTTAGAATTATTCGAAGGTAATCTTACTATTTTATGGAAATGGTAAAGTTTTATCGCAAATAGTATGTCGAATAGTGGACATAATTTTCGTTGGGAATTGGATATTTAAATTTAGGTGAGTATCGACCACTAGCATCACGAAGTTAAAGCAACATTATTTATCATTAGGCGTGTAATTCCCGGTTTGTAATTGGTTTTGCAGGGGTGTACCCATACTGCGGGTTGTTCGAAAGAAATACCGTGCCCCGGAAACAAAGAGCTAAAAAATAACATGGGTGGGGACTCTTCAGCTCCAGCCAGAGCAAGAGGAGTCATTTGATGATTGCCCCCACTCAAAAAAAGAAAAAGGGTGTCCTACCCATTAGTACACCCACATTTCGCCATTCTGAAGTCCCATGTGATAGAGAGCGAGCCTATTACCAACAGGTCACAAATCCAGGCTCCCTGGCTGCTACTGAAAAATTCCGGAAGTAAAGGAAAATCTCAATAACACTTAGCCCGATAATACATCCAATAAGACATCATGCATAGCATTCTCGCTTTCGACTACTTAACCAACGAGACAGTGGAAATTAGTATTAAAAACCGTTTCTTTTTTTGTAAATCTGGTACACATATAAATATAAATAAAGCTTCTTGGATATAACATGACATCGTGAATTCCCAATCATCTTGTCACTTAACGTCTCAACCTAATTAAAAACAACTGCACCATTATTCCACATACCGCTGTTCGTAAGTAAGAAAACGACTAAAACAATAACATTACTTTTTTAATTTTATCCAAGCAGATGCAAAACATTGGCCCTTAGACGACTTAATAAGCAGAACTTTTTAATAAACAAATTATTGCAGGCGTGCACTCTGCGAAAATCATTATCATCAAGCTTTCCTTGTGCTTTCGGCGGTATGCAAAAGCCCCACGTTACTGAGTCGGCGCGAAATGACAAACTAGAGTGGGGGGCAGTAACCCTCGGACCTTCGCACGGGGAGGTTGTGTCGCCGCGTACCGTAAACACATCGCGATCTCCGCAAACTATAAACATTTGCCGACGATGTTTTGATTCGCAGCTCAGAAATGAACTTGGAACTTTTTTATCGGGTTGGAACATAATGAGTGCTTTTTTGACGTGTGCATATAAACTATGAGGTGTGAAGTGAGAAGTGACGATAATCAGTAGTGTCAAGCATGACCGCGGGTCCAATTAAAAGAGATAATCTCGGATGGAACCTGTTCAAGTGTGTAGTGCTTTTGCATCTTTTGTCCAGTTTCCCGTGCGCGACAAAAGGTAAGTGTACAAAAAGATAAGAGTTTGTGTAACCGTAGTTCCAGATTTCGTAGCACGATAAATATTTTGCGACGGGCTATAGATAAAAGTTCAGTGTCCTTTTTTTTTGTTTTGCATAGCAATTTTTATGTTTTTTTTGTTAATTAATATAAACGTAATTTACGATTGATAGTATTTTTATTGATTATCAAAATATAGATAATAATAATTTAATTTTCTCGTTTTGTGCAAAAAATAGCACTACGATTGAAAATCAAGTTGATTAATGTCATAATATCGAATACTAATTATTAATGGTCGTAAAAAGTTTATTGATATAGGTAATATTTCTTAACGTCTCATAAAATTAATTGACATTCATCAAAATATTTCAAAAAAAACCTTGTAGTTTTGCATTCTAGTTCTAACGTTTCAATTACTTTTTATGTATTTTTTTTTCTTTTAACATTTATTAAATTACTAATCTCTGTTAGGATTAAACGTCATAATTATTTTTTCTCTAGCCGCTCAATATTTTTCTCTACACGTCTCAATATTTTTCTTCTAGGAGTTTTTGGTGCCATTTTATAGTTGTTTTTAGTTTTTTTTTTAAATTAAATTAATGTTGTTATATAAAGCTATACGATAGTTCGTTATATTATTAAATTATTATTTATTATTACTAGCCATTTCTGTCCCACTGCAGGGCAAAGGCCTCCCTTCCCTCTTTCCACTTATCCCTATCCAATGCTGTTGATTGCCAATCCCTGCGAAAAGAGTCGAGTTCGTCTCGCCATCTTCTTCTGGGCCTGCCGCGTTGCCGTTTACTGCTGTTTGGGACCCATTGTGTGGTTACTTTAGCCCATAGCTTCTCCGGCATGCGGCAGATGTGGCCAGCCCAGTTCCATTTAAGCTTGGCAGCCGTGTGACCTATGTCGGCAATTTGAGTTTTGGAACGCAGTATCGAATTTCTTATTTGGTCAGTAAGCTTGACTCCAAGGATACTACGCTCCATTGCTCGCTGACAGACCCCGAGTGCGGACTTTTGACGCTTGGTTAATGACCATGTCTGCGCTCCATAGGTGAGGGTAGGAAGAATGCACATGTCCATGAGTTTTCTCTTTAGGGAGAGAGGGAGAGCTCCTTTCATTATTTGTTTCATCGACCAATAGCTCTTCCAGGCGTTCTCGGTGCGTCGGGCAACTTCTTTGTCTTGTCTTGCCTGGAAGGAGACTATTTAACCGAGGTAAATGTACTCATGGACATATTCAATCTTCGCACCCCCAATTCCTATATTGCGCTTGGTGCTGTTCGTCATCACCTTGGTTTTTGTCATATTCATCGCGAGTCCGACCTCGAGGCTGGCACTGCTCAGTTGGTCGAGCATTAGGCCTAACTCGGCTGCCGTGGAGGAGAAAAGGACAATATCGTCGGCGAAGCGGAGATTAGTTAATCTTCTCTCGCCCACGTTGATGCCCTTGTCGCTCCACTTGCTATTAAGTTTTCTAAAAACTTCTTCAAGGGTGGCAGTGAAGAGTTTTGGAGAAAGTGGGTCGCCCTGTTTTACCCCTTTTTGGATAGGGAATGATGGTCCTGTAGTGTTTATTTTTATGGCTGCTGTGCTACTTTGATAAATTTTCTGTAATAATTTAATGTATAGAGGTTCAATGTTCTGGTTTTGCAGAGATTCAAATATGGCGTTGTGCGATAAACTGTCAAATGCCTTAGAATAATCGACAAATGCGAGGTATAAGGGTAGGTTAAATTCGAGATGTTTTTCAATGACCTGATTAAGGGACTGTAGATGGTCGGTAGTGGAGAGGCCACGGCGGAATCCGGCTTGTTCGGGAGGTTGATGCTGATCTAATTGGCCAGAAATACGATTCTCAATTATCTTGATAAATATTTTGTAAATGTGAGAGATGAGGCTGATGGGGCGGTAATTGCCGATGTCAGTCCTATCACCATTTTTATGGAGAAGAATGACATTCGAGTGGCAAAAATCATTTGGGAAAACACCTGTTTGTTAAAATTGAGTTAAACAAGTTGCAGATGTATGGCAACAAGATAGGCTCTGCGGCTCGAAGTGATTCGGTTGTAATACCATCTTCGCCGGGACTTTTATTGTACTTCATGCCTCTGAGAGCCTGGTGTACTTCATAGCCAGTAATAGCTGGGATCTCTTCAGGACATGAGTAGACTTCGTTTACTTCGGATGTTGACTGGGATGTTTGATTGTCGGAATCTAGGGATTTATATATTATTAAAATATTTATAAAATAAATCTTATTAGAATATTTCTATTATTTTTTCCTAAGCTCAAAGTCGGGCTCCGCGCATAAAGGAGCACCCAGCTGACACGATCGTAGGCAGGAGCGAGCCTGCCACCCTTCGCTGCGTGTCTGAGGGCAAGCCCAAGCCCACCATCCAGTGGTACAAAGATGGAGCACCCCTTGCCCCTACTGATCACCCCCACAGAGTTCTGCTTGAAGATGGACTGCTGTTTCTTAGGTAAGGAGTTTTTCTTATTTTTTACTAGTTGTAACCTGCGTCACTTCTCTATTTGTATCGATTTTGTTATCAATTTCGTGGTATGTTTTTACGCACGGTACCCCCCAGTCTTATATCTAAAATAAAAGTAGCCTAAGTTTATCATTATTGCAGTTAGATTTTTACAAATAAATAAAATTGTAACTGTTAGTAATTAAAAAAAAATTGTCCGGCTGTTTGTTCCTTGCTAATCTCTAAAACGGCTGGACTGATTTTGATGGGATTTTTACTTGCAGATAACTGATGTTGTAAGGGGTACCTATACGTAAACTTATACTTTTTTCTAAACTACGACTCTTAGTTAAGAAAAAAGAACTTCGCATAAAAATTATTTATTAAATTCCATTCCAATATTAATTTCTCGGATAACATCTCGTTTAATATACTTAACTTAAAAAAGCCACATAGGTATCACCATTTTCAGTAGGAAATTGCTCATTCGCCGTACTCCGTCGGCCGCCGGTTGTTGAACAATATCACTTGAATACAGGTGCCAACGGGCATTAAGTTCTTTATAAGGGTTTTATATTGCAGAAAATTATAACGACATTTACAAGGTATTCCAAATAAGTTGGGTAAAGAGTTTTTAGACTTTTCCTGCTAGAATTCGGTAACATCTTAAATACTATAATAACATGGTCGGGTAACGGCATAAGCTTGGCCAGAATCATAAAACAAAGCGAAAATAGGTGTTGCCTACTTCTTCAGGAATATTTGCAATTTTTTTTAAGACTGCTTGTGAAACTGAGTGAAATGACTGTAACGTGGCTGTCATATGAATCGTCCGTGAACAGTCACGAGCACGACAATGTTTACACTTGCTAAAAGCTTAGAGTGTTCTTGGGAAATAACTTTGTAAAAAGACATATTTCATAAAACTATGGCCTGTGCTGTGGCTTCCAAAATGCTATATGTTCGTGAAAACGTTAATCATCACAGTAGCAGAAAATAACTTTTCATAGTTGCTTTGTGAATACATATTGATGCTCTGGCTATACTCGTATCTGCCAAAACATTTCATTACTGCGCCTACATTGCACACTGCAGTCATTGCAGAGATTCGAATGTCTGTCTGCCGTGATAAACGTTCGAGGTTTAATTAATTCACGTTACGCTGTAATTCGAATGTAACATGACAGATGGCGCTACCTGTCATTGTTATGTCTGGCTTTATTACGACTGTTAGTTTAGCTTTTGAATGAATATTTATTTCTGGTTGAAAACTATTAACTCTTCCCTTAAACATCACCGTACATGGTTCTCTGCTCTTGATTTATGATTTATCTATTTATATGTATAGTATTCTAGCAGTAAAGCGTAATGCTTTTCTTATGTCTTTAACGTTTCAAGCACAAAGTATAATAAAATAATAATAATAATTGCATTTATGCGGACGCGGTTTTGAGGCGGACTTAATGCTATAAGCATTTTCGATCCTACCTACCTACGCCAAACTATTGTTACGCCGGAAAAGTATAACTTGGTAAGCTAGGTTCAATACGAAAGAATAGATAAAAAAAACCGGCCAAGTGCGAGTCGGACTCGCGCACCGAGGGTTCCGTAAAAAAAATATATTATGTGATGTAACTAAAAATTTATGGTTTTCGTAATTATTCCTTTATCTATGCTATAAGACGTTGCTTCGTACCAAATTTCAAGATTCTGAGTTCACGGGAAGTACCCTGTAGGTTTTGATTCCCTTGCGAGTGTCGAAAATTTGCGGCATAAACGGGAGTATCTTGATGTAACTAAAAATTTATGGTTTTCGTAATTATTCCTTTATCTATGCTATAAGACGTTGCTTCGTACCAAATTTCAAGATTCTGAGTTCACGGGAAGTACCCTGTAGGTTTTGATTCCCTTGCGAGTGTCGAAAATTTGCGGCATAAACGGGAGTATCTTTTGATCGCGTTGACTTAGAAGTTTGATTTTTTCACAGCTCCAAGAGACCATAGACTTGAGTATTTGATATGAATTTCAGCTTGATACCTCCACGCGTTCCTGAGAAAAAAGGTCTTGACAGACAGACAGACAGACAGACAGACGGACAACAAAGTGATCCTATAAGGGTTCCGTTTTTTCCTTTTGAGGTACGGAACCCTAAAAAATAATATCATCTAATCTTTCTCATTTTTCTCTATTTATAGAAAAATGAGAAATATTAAACTCCATGGTGTTACATTAGGCGGACTTTATCGTTATATTCCTTACAGTAATAACTGTACATAAAAGTACTTTTAATAAAAACGTTTTATGAAAAACAGCAAAAAGCTTCAGACATCACGGCGCCGCGTCTTCATAAGTCAACATAACATTCCAAAAAAGCTTTTTATTGAACAAAAAAGGTAATAAGTACTTACTACAAGCACTTGTACGTAATATCGTTGAACATAACATTACAAAGGCTTATAGTAGAATTAATATAACATACTTAGTGTAATGACGGCCATATAAAAGCCGCAAGCAGTTTCGGGTAACACAAACTTTTCATGGTTATTGTAGTATTTATATGAAAAAGTTTATTGAATAAAGGTTATTGCTGTATGTAAGCAGTGCTGGGATATGGGCTTTATTAATTTGATATTTATTTTCTGATGAATGGATTTTATGATAGAGTTATTACAAAGACTGAACGTTTTGATTTAGATAGTTAGCTTAACACCACGTCTTGTAATTCCTGATTTGCCCGACTCGGGAATCAAATTCCGGTCCTCATGCTCAGCAGTCGCTCGTGCGAGCACTAGACCAACGGGGCAGTCATTTGTTTAAATATATTATTGACTAGCTTTTGCCAGCGGCCTCGCCCGCGTCAAAAAAACGACTTTCCTTACAAACTTTCAACCCCTATTTAACTCCCTTAGGGGTTGAATTTGGAAAAATCCTTCCTTAATCCTTGTCTACATTATAAAGGGAACCTCTGTGCAAAATTTCAGCTTTCTAGGTCCAAGGGTTTGGGCTGGACGTTGATGAGTCAGTCAGTCAATCAGGACTTCTCTTTTTAGGGTTCCGTACCTCAAAAGGAAAAAACGGAACCCTTATAGGATCACTTTGTTGTCCGTCTGTCTGTCTGTCTGTCTGTCTGTCAAGACCTTTTTTCTCAGGAACGCGTGGAGGTATCAAGCTGAAATTCATATCAAATACTCAAGTCTATGGTCTCTTGGAGCTGTGAAAAAATCAAACTTCTAAGTCAACGCGATCAAAAGATACTCCCGTTTATGCCGCAAATTTTCGACACTCGCAAGGGAATCAAAACCTACAGGGTACTTCCCGTGAACTCAGAATCTTGAAATTTGGTACGAAGCAACGTCTTATAGCATAGATAAAGGAATAATTACGAAAACCATAAATTTTTAGTTACATCAAGATACTCCCGTTTATGCCGCAAATTTTCGACACTCGCAAGGGAATCAAAACCTACAGGGTACTTCCCGTGAACTCAGAATCTTGAAATTTGGTACGAAGCAACGTCTTATAGCATAGATAAAGGAATAATTACGAAAACCATAAATTTTTAGTTACATCACATAATATATTTTTTTTACGGAACCCTCGGTGCAAGAGTCCGACTCGCACTTGGCCGGTTTTTTATTTATATAGATTGAATGATTTTGTTTGACAATAAATTATTTCACGATAAGCCATTATAGAGGTGATTTAATGATAGCATTGAGAAAAGTAGGCTTCAATTGAATTTAAAAGCGTACCATTCATCTCAACACGATGCAGTAAATACCAAACATACTGCAAAAGTATCGTAACCATGTTCTCGCTATAGAACACTGTCCTTGACACATTGCATTATGTTAGTCTGTGTGTTTCGCGTTCTCGTAAAACCGGCCAGACTAATTTGGCCGGAGTTTTTATTGTTGTGTTAATTAGAGGCAGAAAAAACTAAAGTACATGGTATTTTATTACACCTTGTCTTGACACGACATAAAAAATATAAAGCGAAAAGGCCTCGTGCATGGAAATAAACCCGTCCAAATGATTTTTTTCTTGTATTGTACTTTTTTAAACGATCAGTAGCTCTACCATGAGTTTACACAGCAAAAACTCGCTAACGTCTCCGTAAATTAGTTGTATGAAATATTGTACAGCGCCCCTAGCGGTCACAGAAAGAATTAAAATTCATACCATGAGCACTATAGATTACGATAGGTTAAACACCTAGCGTAATCTATTCGATAGTCACTAACGTTCTTCAGCTGTCACCGTACAAAACGGTACCATGAGTCACTAATTTCACTGAACCTATCGAGTAAGACGCTTACTTTAGTAGTTACGTAGCTCACTAGCCTTTTGGCGTGTGAAACATATGTTTACATTAAATTATATACGTTTTTGAGTCTAATATAGTCAAAATTATGTCTGCAAGTGGTTATTTAGCATGGAATATGTCAGTGGTCGCTAAATTTGAAAACCAACGACTTAAATAACATGAATTTCAAGCCAAAATGTTAGATACCAATTGGAAAATATAATTTTGAGGAAAGTTCAAACTTACCTTTCTATAAACTCTACCAACAATTGGAACTGTGTGACACTGGTCCTCATTGTATTAAATAATCTGTTTGAATCTATAGTAAACTTTTAAACTACACAACGCAGCTCTCACAAGCACGCAACACTCAAGGTCAACTATCAAAATTACAAATTGAATACACGACAGTGACATATTATAAGGAATAAAAATTCAAAAACCACTTAACACTATGTGTAGTCTACTATCTGTCAACTTTTCAATTTTGTCGGTTTGTTTGTGTAGATACCGTTCTCTCTTCTTATTAGTGGGAAAGAAAGAAACAAAACATGAGTAGAGTGAAGTTAGCTAGACGACACAATCTATCGAGCTTACCTTAGCGCCTGCGTAAGACTCCGTAAATCTCATGGTGCAAACATAATCGTAATCTATTTGATCCACGTTAGCACGCTAGCGAGTACAACGCTAGTGATTAAGTTTTCGATGACAACTCATGGTAGAGCTACAGGCAGAGACTTTGCTTAGCTTTACGCCCGGCTTTTAACCTTTTAAAGTTACCCGAACTATGAGTACCTACGAACTCGTCTTTGGCATTTATTTATAGAACGTACAACAGTGCAACTCACTTAGGTTGAGGCACTAAATTAGTCAAAATCGATTCAGTCTAGACACCATAGGGAAATCGTTCATGCATGCCGTAGCTACTAGCTATGCGACGTACAACCCCCGACGGCCATATCAGCATTTGAATTTCAGAACAACCCGACATAGAACCAAACTTGGAACTTCTGAATCACCTGTTCAAAAGCACCTGATATCTGTAATAGCTCCTGTAATTTCTAACCCAAAATCTTTCGACCAATGTTTTATATCCCAACCTATAATTTACCGCTACTCGTATTCCATTCAAATACTACCCGTACACTATGACCGATATTGAGTTGATCGTTAAATTGTAGGGTTATGCGAGGAAAGAAAGAAAACGACGAGGGTGTGTACTGGTGCGTTGCACGCAACTCCGTCGGCGAAGCGGTCAGCAAGAACGCCACGCTCACCATCGCTGGTAAGTACTGATTCATTGCGTGTAAGTACGTTTAAATTGCCTGTAATACTGCACTTGCATGAGGGGGTTGAATAATCCATGAAAACGTAGGTAATGGTAGGAACACATTTGTTGGTATACATTCTCAAATTGTTACTGGATTACGTAATTTGTGTTTGTGTTAGCATTTAAGGATCGCATTGTGGGTTTAGACTAGCTATTAATCAAGCTCAGAAACCATATCTGAACACTACAAATAGAATTCCTACTCAACAATTTAGGCGTTTGATGTTAATATTATTACAGCTCAAAGTAAGGTTAGAACCGATTGCCATTTGTCAGGCTCGGTAACAATCCCTAGAAACTGTAATGAGTTTGAAACAGAATCTTAAGTACACTTTACCATTCAACCCTAAACTTCTGAATGGTAGCAATCTGAAACTTAATAATTAAACTATACCTGTGTATGCTATAAGTGTAGCAAACTTCAATATTGCCTAAAGTGGCTTTCTAGATGAAGATGCTTAATTGAACAAGCGAAATGGTACCTACCTTAGCTGCAAATGAATTCGCCTTTGTTGCAATACCTAATATCACAATCCTTACGTCTGAAATTCCACTTAATGTCTATAAATAAACTGAAATCGTACCCTTTCAGTTCAGTGGAATCGATATCGACAAATATATTTACCTGATTCCGATGTTTGCAAATGTAACTAGACACGGTTATGCCTCTGTGCGGTAAACCACTAAAAGGTCGGGTGAAATCTTTATTTGCTTACCGATCTTCGCTGCGGTCTTTATGGAGTAATGCTATACTTTATACGTCTGCTACTTCTCTATCAGGAATAACGAATTGATGTGATCTATAGATTTCTTCGGAAAGCATTCAATATAAATTTTGAATGATTGAGAAGATAAGAAGTTGAATGACTGATTTAGGGTCATCAAAAATGTAAGTAGTTAGTCTTGCGTCATGAAAAGTTTTTATTCTAGTTCTCCGCGACGACTTCAGAGTTGAACCTCGTGACGTGAAAGTGGCTAGTGGTGAACCAGCCACGCTAGAATGCTCCGCTCCTAAAGGCGTCCCGGACCCCGGCGTGCACTGGACGAAGGACGGCCAAACTTTAGATGTAGAAGTTAACGGGAGGTAATTAATTCCAGACTTCGAACTTCGTCCACTATTTTGGTACCACATTGTTCACTTTACATAAATATTGTCTTGTTTAGAGCAGCCAATATTTTAATTCTGCCTGAGAGTAACCAAACGATGTAATTTATTTTGCGTGTGAACGTTTATTGGCTTAACGATCTGCCTGAGGCATGTGTTTCGTTTCGAATTTAAGTTACAATGATTCACGATTCTTGAAGTTATCCTGGTTATTTTAACTCTTATTAAGTCTAATAAACAAACAGCCATAATTTATCTTAGGTCTCCTTAATCAGGAATGCTTTTGTTTCAGAATTATGATTGTAAATGGCGGTGATCTCAGAATATTAGAAAGTCTTCCAGCAGATAGTGGTGTATATAGGTGTGCGGCGTCCAATGTGGCCGGAGAAAGACAATCTCGTCCTGCGACATTGCTCGTATTACGCAGACCACATTTTCTCGTGAAACCTAATAACATAACGGCATTAGTAGGCCAGAATGTTGAATTTCACTGTCAGGTAATGTAATGGAAAATTAGTCTTCTTATTCGTTGGGTTTGTTAACCGCAAGCTGGTTTAAGACTTCCCTTAATGCTGTTAACAAAACAATGATATTCCACTTAAAACGTTGAGCTTCTAAATTTTCTTTCTTTTATAATGCCAAATTCTCTTTTTGTCTGGTTTATAAGTATTGTCTTCTAAAAATTTTAAATAATTTTAGGCTTCACCAGAATCAGACGTGTCAGTGACATGGTCCCGGGACAATGGCTCATTATCGCCATACGCGATCATTCGTCGAGGATCTCTGAGAATAGATCGTGTTGTTGCTACTGACGCCGGTACTTATACTTGTAAAGCTGAAAGCCAAGCAGGGAGCAGCGCTGCAGCGGCTACACTTACTGTAAACTGTAAGTTATACATTTGATACAATTTTAGTTTTTGATAATATACATTTGAACTGGCTATATAACACAGAAATCTTTCCCTCTCTCTCTGTCATTTTTCTTTATCTCATCCGACAACTCGTCTTGCCACTGCCGACGCACATTTAGGAAAGTCTTGTGTTGTGTTTAAGCTGTATTTCCATTTGGTTTAAACAGTTTAGCAACTGTAGGCGAAACATCTGCGTTTGTTTTGTGTCGTTCGTATTTGCTAATGTTCGTCACCTAGAAATATTGCGGTCGTAGCTCTAGACAGGATTCACATTTTTATTCTTATTATTTAAGATTTAACCACAAAAGTAAAATAATAATTTTGTTGCAGCACTACCTCATTTCACTCGAGTGCCTTCAGACCAAACAGCCTGGGAAGGTGAGGCGATATCTTTTCAGTGTGAAGCTGAGGGTACTCCAACACCTGTAGTTTTTTGGACTATGGAAGGATCCCAGGTAAGCTGATTAAAATATCTTATTTGAGAAACAAAAACAATACGTCTATCCAAATGAATAAGTGTAACTTCTTCCTCTTCTTTTCTTCCCGGTTTCTCTGTCTTTTATATTTGAACTTTACTCCTATAATTAGTAATTTAATTTCATCCTATACTTAAACAATAGTCATTGTTGTTTAGCATTGCTACAAAATTACACATTTTCCAGCAATTAGTGTTCCCCAAATCTGCCCACGGAACTGAGTCTTTATACCTGGACAGGGTAACTACCCAACATGCTGGCAGATTGACATGTGTTGCTGTGAGTGCGGCTGGCAGTGCTTTGCATACCGCCACATTACAGGTTGGACAATTATTATCTGTATAATTAAAAAAATCTTTAAGGCGGGGTTGCAGTACTTTTTAAGATTTTTGAACCTTTGAAAATCGAACTAAATATGAGTTTTTTAATAAATAAAAATCATTATTTCAAAATTGAACATACTCTCAAGTAAATCGTAAAGATAAAAACGCGATTTAGAATGATCGGCTCGATCATTTTTTTTATCAAATTGACTCTAAATTACAATTTAAAACGTGTACTGCTAAGACATTTCATCATGAATTTATATGAAAGTTATATCAGTAGATAGAACTTTTTATTCTGAAGTAAATATTGAAAACATATTGTATAATTTCTTCATCATTTTTCTCCAAGAAGAAAAAACAGTCAAAATTTAGGCATTATATCGCTCGCGCGGCAGGGCGGGGGGTGAGGTAGTGCGTTCATAAAAACAAAGTACTGCAACCTCGCCTTAACGATAGATTTTAACTCGGCAATATTATCAACATTTGTGTTTTGTTCCTAGGTATTAAGAAGAGAAGCTAACTCATTCAATGGAGATCTAGAATCTTCGTCTCCATATCCGGAGTTGTCGAAGCATCAGAATCATCAGCCGATGACACAATATGAGTTGGTTCAGGCTCGACGATATTTGCAGCAAGATGTGCTAGCCTTGAGAAGGGTAGAAGGAATATCCGCTACTACTGTTAAAATTGTTTGGGATGTAAGTGCAGCACAATGAATTAAAATTTTGGATTCAAACAGTTTTGATCTTTTTGGTATGAAATATTTAATTTATTTTCAGGTGTTAACGGACTATAACGAATATTTAGAAGGTGTAAAAATATGGTTCAACGGTACCTCCATTAATCGACAATATGTTTTAGAAGAAGACTACCAGCATTCCAATTTATCGTATAAAGAAAGTTTAGCTGATTTTAGAAAGTATGAAAATTTTTCAATGACCACAGTTCACAATAGCGGGTCTTCTAGTCATATTTTAACTGGCTTATTGCCTTATGCTCAATATGATGTATTTTTAATGCCATTTTACAAATTGTTGCTTGGTAAACCTTCTAATATGAAGAGTGGTGTTACTGAAGAAGACGGTAAGAAAGATTCCAAATTGAAATGTTCACTGTTGCATGTAATTAAGGCATCACGTATAGCTACAGCGTTAGATGAATGTGTTGTAGTTCCGACGGAGCCACCGCAAAGCGTCACAGCGGGAGTGATAAATGCGACGTCAGCGTGGATTCGGTGGGATCCGCCGCCCCCGCATACATGGAACGGCGAGCTTTCCGGTTATTTGGTCAGTAGAAAATAGGAATAGTATTTTGTATTGACATTTGTTTGGTTGATTATAATTTATTGTGGGTTTACTTTTGTTTTAGATTGAGGTTCGTGTGGGTGGTAGTACTGGGGGTCGTGTAGTGGGTCAGATGTCGCTGGGTGGACGAACGCGCGCGGCTGCGGCCAGCTCGCTGCGTGCCGGCGGGCGGTACAGCGCGCGCGCCGCCGCAGTCACACGCCGTGGACACGGCCCGTTCAGTGCGCCCGCGCATATACACATGCTGCCCACGCAGTCACAGAGACACTACGTGCAGTAAGTAGTTCATTTTTGTGGACCGTAATTGTGAAGTGAACTTGGGGTTAAATGCCTTGAATGCCGCAGCTCAGTTGCTTTTTGAAGTCTCCAAATGGGTTTCTTCATACTGTGGTGTATTCCTGAAACCCTTTGATTTGTAAAATTTACCAGGAAACTCTTTACCGACCGCAGTTGTCTTCAGCAGTGCGATGAGCAAAGCGGTCTGAAAATAAACATTTGTTTCAGAACCGAGCCATCGACGGACAAGGCGATAGTGTCAATGTTCCAAGAAACTTGGCTGCTGGCATTATGTCTAACTTTGTTAGTGCTCGTACTAGTCGGCACTGGAGTCATTGTTTATATAAGGCGAAAGCAGACGAAGCAAAGGAAAAGCCAAAACACGACTGGTGAGATGAGTCACAACGAGATCTATTCTTGTTTGAACTGAGATGTATTGTGTTTGTCTAGCTAGGACTAAAAAAAATATTTTGCAGGTACTGCTATTGTCAATGCTCAACAATGCTTATTAGGCAAGGAGGCTGTTTGGCTAAGAGAAAGGCCAATGTTTGAAGGCTCAAACGAACCTAGAATAGAAATTTTAAATTGCCATCAGAGTCTTTTACATGGTAAGAAAAATTTCACTTCAAATTTTATAATTTTCTTTATTTTTATAATACTTTCTAAATCTTTATTGTTCTCCTCTAGGTGGTCACTCAATAGGTACGATGGCTATGGAAGCCGAGTACAGTCTTCCACAGCATACAAATGTTATGAATCCAATCCCTGAAGAGACTCAACTGAGGAGACTGCAACCTGAACCTTACGCATCTAGCGCTATTTATACCGAGTTAAACTATCAGGTTTGTATTTCTTTGTATTTATTTTCGTAGGACAAAATTATGATTGTAGTCTGTTTCTAATGTGACATTAGTGTAGATTTGATTATCATTCATGTTTTTTTTTATTGTTCCATTTTTGTTTTCGTTTGTATTCTTTTTGTTTGACTGCAAGTCTAAGCTCTTTATTAGTGAACTCAAATTTTAGGATCACACAGATGCAGAAGATTCGTGCATGAAGTGCGCAGTAAGTCCAGGCTCATACGACAACAGCATGGTCAGATCCTATGGAGAAAACACCCAATACTCCAACGAAGAATGTTCCACATGCTGTCGAAGTAGCAGTTCCACTCTCACAAAAGACTATAGCGAGATGACAAAATGTGGGAACGATGATGAAATGCAAGACATGTCAATAGAAGACTGCCCTTCTTGCAAAACCAATCATTCTAGGTCTTCAAGCCATCACGATGGTAATAAAGACTGGGCCATGGCTGAAGTAGAGTATGACTACCCTCAGTGGCATTGGTTGGGAAGAGAAAATACTTTTAGACAGACTAATCAAGAAATGAGGTACGCAAGTGAAGGGAGGAGTGATCAGGATTGTAGGATGAATCTATGTGATATACTGCCACCACCGCCTTATGAGAGGTAAGAATTTGTTTATAAACTGTTTCTACGGCCTTAAAACCCTTTTATTATTGTGGATGGAAAATCTTCCATTGATTCCTCCCACTCTGGACGGAGCGGAAGTGTCAGACTTCTACTGACCAAAATTTACCCATGTTCCTTCTTAGCTCTTTATTGTGATCCGGGGTCGCTGTATCTTTTTCCTTGGCCGGCCATAAAAACCCTAACCATAAAAACCATAACTCTTTGATCATATTTCAATACTTGCTGTTTTCCATTTGCAGGGAATCGCCATATCGAGAAATGCACGCTTTCACAAATCACTCAGGGACATCAGGTTGTTCAGGCCATACGTATAGAAGTTAATTGAATTGTAAATTAATATCACTAGGATGTAATACAAGCAATATTACTTTATAGTGAACTGTACAAATGTATAAAGGATTTTGCATATTATGATCGTTAAGGTAAAGTGGGATACTTGTTACACCGTCGCGTAATGCAATAGGGCGATATCGAAAGTTAAGTTGAACTGGTACCGTGTGTGGCACCAAGGTGGTACTTACCATTGCTAGGTGAATAGTGATATCCTACAGCGTAGATCCTGATCCACGCTGTAGGATTACTTGTATCGCTGTAGGATCGTGAGTCCTGAATTTCAATACTAGCAACGCTCTTAAAAATGGCAGCTTTATATTTATGCCAAAAACTTCCTACCACTTTGTAAAACAGATTGAATTAGAAGGAATTTGCACCATTCTTTAGAATTAACAATGAGATTAGAAATCGGATTTAGTTTATTCGTAATCGACCGTCTCATTAGCCTGTTGGGTTTGTGCGTGCAGTTACGCGACGGTGTAACAGACGGCTTTTGAAGATTGTAGTTCTTGTGGATGTGTTTACAAAATAGACTGCTATGTAACGTAATGTAGGCATTAGGTTTCATCTTTCTCTAGTGACTGTGATATAGTATAATTTCGTATTCAAATTTACGTTTTATGTAAATATTTTAAAATGTTTGATATCCTTATACAATTTTATCATTGACGTATTTATTGAGTGTAGCGAGTTAGGATTTCGAATGAGAACAAAATTTTTAAAATGTATATTTTAAACTTTTAAACAATCACAGTTGTATATCATTTTGTACTGAGACAGGATTCCTACACTGTATCGGAAGATAATTTGTACTTTGTAAAACCAGGTTAATTAAAACTGGAAGAAATTTTTTATGTTTGTTTTATTTTTACTTCCTCGGATAATTTACTGGTAGATGCATCATTAAATTTCTTATGAGTTGACCTTTTGATCTTAACGAGTCACTTGAGACACTCTTTACAATGATTGTTTCCCTAATAAAATTCCAAATAATAAAAATGAATGTGACATGAAAAACGAAAACGTTTACGTTCTATGTATTAGGTCACAATAAACTTTTTCACCTATTCTGTCCACTGCTGGGCAAACGCCTCTCCTATTTTTTTATATCTCCTGGTCTTCTTTGGCCAATCAATCCGGCACGTCTCCAAATCGTCACGCCAGCGTTTCTTGGGCCTGCTTTAGAGATGACGACCGTCTTCAGGCACCCACTGTGTGACGATTCTAGCTCATCTGTCCTGGTCCTGGACTACTAGAATGCAGTAAAAAATGTTTTATAACACATTTGCTCGTAAAGGGCCTCTTATTTCACCAATTTCAATATCGTAATGTATGTCATTACGTACTTGTGCGTAATCGTAAAGTAAAACGCACGAGTTTCTTTCTAATAAGGTAACACGTACGGTTTATCATGCTCCGTCTAAAACCAACGGTACTTTTTTAAATCTTAAGAAAAAAAAGCAAAGAAAGCAAATCAAAAAGTTTTTATGTCAGAAAAGTGGTCAATATTTTATGAATAAAATTAACTTTGGGAGATAATATATAAAATATAAACATTTAATTCTTTAATTTAATTCATTTTGACAGTAAATTACATCTGTAACAGAAACAAAAAAATATTAATTAACTGCTTTAACAAGTGATTAAAGATTTATTCGTTTAAGAAAGTCCGAGTTTTATTTATTTCCTCGCAAATGTGTTATAAAACGTCGTATGACATACGTGCGCTTTGATAATTACAGCATCTGCTCTCTTGTAGCCCTCGCCTACGGCTCGGGCTAGCAATATCGCCTCGGCTGTTATTTTCAACTTACCGCACTTATATCATAATGTACTATTATATGAATAAATACATCGATGCAGTCTTTATAGTAATATCCAAGTCAAAAAGCCACGTGTATAGCCGTCGTTAATTCCAAAAAGGGATAACCAGACAAAATAACGATACCTACCTTTAATTATTTTCTAACAGCTGTACGCCAAACTTTAACAGCTAGTACCAAAGGCAAAGACTGACAATTAAAAATACTTTACAGGGCAATAAAGTCGCGAATTGCTTGTAAATCGTCACAAATGAAATGTAACGTTCGCACTCAAAGAACTGGCTACCTACAAACGATTTAATGCTCCTGTAAAAGTTTAATTTATTGGTACCTTTTAAAGTTACTCCTGTTTCAAGTCGGTTTGTTTGGTAGTATGACGAGCAGAAATCTTGGGACAAGACGACATGTGAAGAGAATATGAAATTCACGATCAAGAGAAATGGTTTTTAATAGCCTGGATTATCCTCTATCTCACTTCCGCTTATTCGTACTAGACAATCCCGGTGAGTAAATCCATCGAAACCTTTTCTTGTCTTATTCTAGAATTTGGTACTAGTCTATGATAAAAGCAGAAAACTATTTCAGTGGTTGCTTAGATCCATTTTCAATACTTCCAATTTTAAGTAAATCCATATTTTCTTCAATCAAATGATTTGATCATTGACATGTTTAGTGTTCACTTCTGCTTATAAGTTTAATCGCTTTAAAATTGAAGTAAATTATACTTACAACATACTGGCAGCATACCGTTCTGAAAATGTATAGCTTGATAATGTCGTCGTATACTGTAGGCACGAGTTGATTCATATTAAGCCTCTGCTCCAAATGCTGAATAAAATATATGTCGATGAGCATATGGCCATAAAACCATTAGAAACTTTTTATAGTTAAATTATGGTATGTTTCCCTCCCACTCTAATTAAGTCGAGGAACATTGTTATGACCCCAATTTAAATGATAAGGGTTGTGATTGCAGTGACTATGCAACTTTGACCCCCGATATTAACCCAGCATTTTCGTTTTAATTAAATTTTAATGGAAACTAAATATTTTCTGCTAATAATCATCATTATACGATACTCATATTAGTCGTGACACAGATTCAAAGTGGCCCTTCTCTAAAAGAATATAATACAAAAATAAACGATTTTGCTGACCACACAAAATATGGTTCTGAAAAACGACTGAAAACTTATTTGAGCTAAAAAATAAAAATTATAAATCATTTAGAATTGCATAACACTAAATGATAACAATCTCATGTAAAATTCCTGAAAATGCGAGACAGCTGACAGACTCGCAATTAATCCAAAACCACCCAAATGACTAACAATATAAGCAAGAAAACGAACCTCGATCTTATTACGAAAACCCATTTCATTCCGTCATCTAACCTTCAGATATCATTACAACCATATGAAAAGTGGCTACACAATTACACAAGTAATCAGCTTTAGTCGTAAATAACTAAGCGCGTATTTGTGCGTGGCGGCATCGCAGGCTGTGTCCAAACGAGGGGCGTTGCTATGACAACAGGTTTCATACTCACCCTAGAGTGCACCCTTGTTATTAATACCCGTAATAATTAAACTTGATTGCATTTCACACCAGGTGCTGGATGACTAGCAAACTAATCGCTGTTTGGATAGAATAAAGGTGTAATTTGTTTGATAAGATTAAGACATTTCAGAGCAACAATAAAATGAATGACGAAGTCTTTGGAATGATTTTAAATGAGTTTTTTTTTCGTATCAGAAGTCAATGATTGTAAACCGAATACTAATTTGTTGTGTCTAATATGACATGTTGTGAATATGAATGATGAATTTATTTTAGAGCAATGAATAATGAAAGTCGGTTTCCCCTTCAAAGCATTCGTATGTGGTGTAAAAGTGAAGTCAAGTATTAATTTCCATAATAACATTACCACATTCAATCAGCAGGAAATTTTCGCATTCACATGCCGTAGCAATCAAAAGAATACCGCCTACCTACTTCAAATTTTCATACACACTTTGAATAAAAATCAGAATTCAGTTCATACAAAACGAACGTGACTTCTCCCAAATCATATCTCGAATGTGCCTCCACAAATTTTATTTTCTTTATTAATCAGCCGACACTCCCCCTGTGGGGCAATTTTGCGAGTGAAGAGCTCTCTGCCGTGTCCCGGAGTCAAGAGTCAGGATGACAGAGAAAAATTGAGAGGGATACGCTCGCTGGTGGAGTGACAAGAAAAAAAAACAAATGAATGTCGGCGTTTGACGTAAATGACATTGAGGATGGCGGCCATGGTTAGCATCGTTACTTATGCACGAACACCTAAGCAAATGATGGAGACAAAAATTCAGGCTTGTCATTTTTGGTGTGGTTAGTTACAGGTGACTTTATGTGTTATTTTATTGAGGCTTTGATGATAGCCTGTAGTGACTTTATTATGAGTTAAAAATAGGCGAAGGGAATAGTTGGGAGAAACCCAAGGCAGTGCGAAATTCGTGGGTTGGAAATTTATTTCAACACCATTGCTATTAAATTAGCATGATGTGATAAAACTGAAAACTCGAAAACATGTACCATTAACCAACCCGCTTTAGGCCAGCAGTTTTGGCAGGGGGGAAATTATAGGCTTATTATTTTAATGGAAATAAAAAACCAAGTCAACTTCACCGTCATTAACTTTCTATACTATCACGTGTAAAACATTACCCTGTACAAGCCATATTCCTCCCACATAGATTCCCACGGAAAACCTTTTAAACCTGTATCGAACAAATGCAAAACAGCAAAAAGCTCTATATAAAGTGGACATTCAACCCAGGCGACTAAAAGCCAGACGTAGAGATATTTCAGCTCTATCAAGTACAATACAACACGAATTAATTGACTTGGATAAAAGCTTGTCTGACAACGTTAAATATTTCACCCAGGGATATTATAATTTCTGAACAAGGAGTAATACGTAAATGGAGTGCTAACACGTTTCTTTTACATGATCTTGGTCGTGATTTTATATTCTGTGGAAGTATGAAGCATATCAAACCTATAACGTTCCCACTGCTGGCACATAGGTCTTGTTTCAGTAAGAGGGAGTAAGCCATTATCTAAAACGCAAGCCTACAAGTTTGATGAAACAAGCATGAAGAAGTGTGATATTCATTGGGTTTGTCTGTACTTTTTTTAATTCATTTTGCCGGTAAACTCTTTTAATGAAAATTAGGATGTAAGTAGAAGCTCTGTATGATGATAATGTTCAGGCGTGAAAGAGACATTGATGACCACAGAATGATGTTGATTACAGAACCATGGTTAAAGAGAGGGGGCGGATATTTATCAGAAATAACACAGAAAATACTAAAACGATACTAACGAACCGATACCTCTTCAACAAAGTTTACAATATCTTTATATCACTCCATTTGCTACTCAATCTGTGATTACGACACAGCTGCTGTCTGCTGTAATTTAGTTAACATTTTCCTTCAGAGAGAACTTAAACTTTATTGAAAATTTGATTTGATGAGACACTGAATTTGCATGGTAAGTAATCATTTATAATGTAATGACTAGTAGTAAGTTACAAAAATAGACCAAAGAGACGATGGATGGACTGTGATAAGGATGATAATTATGGCAAAAAAGGAGGTGTTTGTTAGGTAAGTAATAGAGAAGTATGGAAGACGAAAATATGATGCGCTGACCCCAAATGAAATGGGATAAGAACAAAAGAATGATTTTTTATTTATTTATTTAAATTTCATGTACAAGAGTGGTACATAGAATGCCACAAGGCATTCTCTACCAGTCAACCTTAGGGTCAAATAGAACAGCATTGTGGTAGAGTACAAAAAATAATAATAAGGATAATACCATTTTGTAGACATAATACATAAATAGGTGCATAATTACTTATACATAATGATGATGATGGAATGATGAGTAAAAAGTAAGTAATGATTTTGCAGTGGGTGAGAGTGTGTTGTTGAACTTTCGTAGGTTTGAAGGTAGGGAGGGCGTTTCTATAAAAAGTCAAATATAATAATAATAATCTTTATTGACATAAAGTAAGTTATATTATTATATGGAAATGAAGCTGTATGGATGAATCTATCACAACGTCACCATGAACATATACATCACACACACACACACGCACACGTTACATCGTCACTATAAAATATACTACCATGTGAAATGTACGATTAAATTATAAACAACGTTCTAATACAGGAACCAGACATTATCCCATTACAATTACGCGTGGGTTTCTCGAGATGTTTTATTCCAGTGTTCGCAGATAATACTGAACAGGTTACCTGAATGTCCATTCGTTAAACAGGACAATATCGGTATTCAATCGTGTTCGAATTAGCTTTCATTGCTTTTCCATGCCAAAGTCTTAACTGCGTATTATCTCTTGTGTATATTCTAAGTACGGTGAGCATAGAAAAATAGATAGAAATTGTTACTTTTACAATATACACTGGAGGTCATCATCACTTTCCGCCCTTGTTCTATGTTATTTGGGGTCAGTCCAATACATTTTTTTGTTTACATTGTCCCCGGTCAATCGTCACGCTATCATAAATTACCGCTTTTTCCTTCATATCGTTCTTCACACATTCCATTCACATTTTCTTTTCAATACACTTGAGCCTTTCTAAATTGACAACAACATTTTTGATGCGCTGCTTTTCAGTATGTATCATTATACAGACCTATTTTTGGGTATATGTTATTATAAGTTAACACCAGTATAGAATTTTAGTGTCGTATTCAGGTCATTAACAAATTAAATGTTAATCGACTTTTGTTACCGAGTGTACCTCTGGTTAGTACCTATAGGTTATAACTTAATCCCGGTTATTCACTCCACTCCCTGGAGCTAGTTAATTCAACTTCATGATTGAAGATAGGCTATATCCTATTAATTTCAGCTCCTGTAAGTAAAATTAATTATAGGAACATGTTACGAAACGCGACAGCCATATAGCTCAAAATCCAACGCTAGTCTAACCAAGATATTGTATACTGTTTTAGTAGAGGGCCTATTTATATGTTAGACATTATTTTACTCTGCGCGTTGAGGGTGGGTTTTGCCTAGGAGTAAGACTTAACAGGCTAGGGGAAAAAAGTATTTTTTGGGAAGTGTTTATCATTTCTCAGAATTAAAGAAACGTCGACTGCCTGGTGGTCGCAAGCGACACTACTGTGCATGAGATCCAGGGTTCGATTCCCGGGTTGGGCATAGTGTTACTGGGTTTTTTCCTCAGGAATTTCTCAGTAGCTGCCATGGAGTCTGGATTTGTGTCAGATTGATGGCAATAGGCTCGCTCCCTTTTACAAGGGACTGCACTTATTGGGATACATAACTTCAGAAATGTTTGTGTATAATGTACACCTTTGCTTAATCCTTCAGGAATTACAGGCGTGATTATAATTATTATATTAAAGAAGCGTCGAAACTCAGACGGTTTATTACCCACGGCATCCGCATTTGTTGAAAGTCACGAACATCGGATAATAATTACAAAAAATGTCTGGAAAATTATGAAACAGTGAGCGCCGGCGAAGGGTGCATGAATTATCCATTACAACGACGACTGAAGGTACCTTTGGAGCCATAATTCGTACTCGTTTCGTACGGGGTTCCGTACGATATTTATAGCGGTAGATAAGGCCTACAGATGGCGGGTCTACGGAGTTTTCCTCCCCTAATACTTGTTGAGTTACGGTTCCAATTTCCAGTTCTGCACTTCAGGTGTAGCTCCCCAATCGTTGGTTATCGGTTCTGTGAGATATCTCACAAAGTTATGTCCCCACCTTCTAAGTAGAATTTCGAAAGGAGTTTTGTCACGGAAGGAGTCTTTATGCGTTTAATCTTATCCAGTAACAAATTATTGAGAAATTAGAGACTTACTTCGTCCATAAACCGGTCTCGTAGGGGGGTAACTCCTGAAGTTATGGGAGAAATAATGTTTGAGTTATGGAACGATTCACGTGACAATTGCTCGTAATTTTGATATCTACAATGTTTCTCGACAAGTAGATCGTTGTGCTAAGTAAGATTGAGATTAATTTCCGACTAACATTCTTGATTTATGAGTCTCATTTACATAACATAACATCGCGCCTATAATTCCCAAAGAGTTAGGCAGAGGTGTTCCCACGTCAACACCCACATTTCGCCAGTTAGGTTTAAGTCCCAAGTATTATGGGGGTAACCTATCCCCATCAACTAGGCACAAATCCAGCCTTCGTGGCTGCTACTGAGAAAATCCTGATGAAAAAACCCAATAACACTTTGCTCGACCCGGGAATCGAATCCAGTGTTCCGCTCATTATCTTCCAAATAAATTATTCACACTAATCACCTGTATTCCAATACCCCTAATACAAATGCCCTTTCTAACCCGGCTCCGACTGAAATGATCAAATATAATTACTATTGTCTATAAAGTTTAATTTAAAACCAATTAAGGCCTAATATTAGTCACGCCGAAAAAAAACGAACACAGAATTATGACATCGGTGTATATCGTGACGTCACGCGATGGTAGAGGTGCCTGTTTTTCGGTGATTTATGATACAAAGAGAACCATGACTAATACCGAGCTTAATAGGCGCTTTGTCTATGGAAAGCATTGTTTTTATTTATTATTCGAAGGATTTGGTGAGGGAATTGAAACATATGAGACAGAGATAGCGAAATTGTTGTTGGTTAGCGGTCCCAGTTGGCCGTTTTGTCTTTTTCTTCACAAGTGTGCCATTTGATTCGTGGAAACTGCTTGCCTTTTTGTAGTGTCATGTCACATAGTTTTATTGGGTAAGTAATGATACTATGTGGAATTTCGGGAAAACGTTTTGGCCCAAAGGGGACTTTTGACTGAGAACGTAACGTAATTGAGGTCGGCTTCCAGTTTAACCGGATGCAGCTGAATACCAGTATTTTTAAAGGATTGACTGCCTTTCTGGTCCCCACAACCCAGTTAGTACTTAGTAAACCTTAACCTTAGTAAGATTGAGCGTTTACAAACATTTAAACTCACATACACAAACGGCAAGACCTGAAAGAACTGTCTGTAGGCCATACAAATATTAATTTCGTGCAAGGATCGAACCCGCGACACGCAACGTAGCAGTCAATCGATCACCCGTGCAGGTGTCATAAAATGTTAAATGTCTTTTAAATGTTAGAATAACCCCTTGCTAGCTTAAACTATCTTTAGCAATACGAAACTAAGGCTTTTAAGCCACAGCTCCTAAATCTTGTGCTGTAACATAACAAGGCGAAATACGGTAATTAAACTAATACAGCCGTTAAAATTAATCCCGGATACAATACGGATGCAACCCAAAAGTTTTAGGATATTCCCGGAACTAATTTCAAGTTGGACCCATTTTACACCCCCTGGGGGGCAATGAAGGACATCTGATTATTATACCTATTATTAATTTAGTTAATGAGCTGTTTTTGAAACTTTCATAAAATTAAGTTGATAATAAAGTATGAATAGTTAATTAATTGTTTATTTTTTATAGAGCTTGTTTGTTTAATGATGACCTCATTATGATTAACTAACTTTAAGTACGACGATGAAATAAAAAATTGAATAATGTGTCGTTATTACCCCACCGGGCGATAGAAAAAAAGGGTTATATTTTGTTCACGACTCAATGGTTTTAACGAATGAGAAAATATTTTTTGACTATGTATATTAGATTGACATAGGTTTTTCACAATTCCTAGAAAAATACGGGAAAATATACAAGTCCGTGATTAGACCTGTCGTACTGTTTAAGTCAGAATGCTGGGCTAAAAAGAAGATGGCCGTAAACTCCCTTGGTGTGACTAAAAGAGTGATGATATGGATGGAGAGGCAGAAGATGAACAAGGACACGGATGGATTGTGTAAGGAATTATTTGAAAGAAGAAGGAGAAACTGATGGCGTCGCGTCCCCAAGTAATTATGATTTCATTGAAATAATAGTTATCTGTCAATTTTTCTTGACCGTGACGGTATGCCAATGGAAGGGTGAGTCCTACGTACCGTTGACGAAATCCCTTCCATAACATGGATTAAAAATAATGCAAAATTTAAGTATAGCACTTCGGAGGAAGTACAAAATTAAATCAATGACGCTGCCTGCTAAAATTCACCAAAATTATTAATCAGGCGTGTGCGACGAGTTTTCAACGCGTGTTACTCGAGATGTTTAATTTGCGTTTCCGTTCCCGCTTCAATGCGACGACATCTTAAAATTAAGACAGAAGTTAATTAAGCGTATGACTAATTCAAATAATTTATTCCTTTGCGCTTTTAATTGCCTTCGTTAATGGTAGGAGGATATTAATATCTTTGTTATTGAGATAAGAATAGGAAAGTGGTTCTACACATAAAAATGGATCACATAACATCACGCCTGTAATCGTCGAAAGATTTGGCAGAGGTAGGTAGGTATACATGCTAGTACACCCACATTTCACCAGTTATGTTAATTCCCATGTAATAGCGGGCAAGCCTATTGGCATCAGCCGGGCACAAATCCAGACCCCGCAGCTACAAAGAAATTCCTAATAGAAAACCCTACCACCACTTTGCCCTGGAAATCGAACCCCTTCTGGGTTTGCCATTTAGCAGTTAAGCTCAGCTCAGCTCAGCAGTTGCCCATGCGACCAATAATAATTGGTCGCATGGGCAACTGCTGAGCTGAGCTTAACGAAACAAAACAGATTTTGATTAACACCACAAATACCACCAATTTTTTTTTGATTAACGAAACAGTCAAAGATGGACTAATAGGTGATTAAAATAATGGGAAACTATTAGGCACTTAGTGCTCTTTCCCTTCTTCAGACAAGTATTTTTCCGACAGATTTCCAACCTTAGAAAACCTTTGTGTGAAGCAAATTACCCAGCACTCATTACGAAGCGCACAGCCATTTCAGCCATTTTCTTTATCTGTACTACACCAAGTTTCAGTTTAAAGCGAAGCAGCAATCTAACAGTCCTCCTTAGGAAAAAGTTACTTGGAAAACGTTATTCTGAATACCTACTAAAGGAAAATTAGGCGTCGTTTCGAAACAAAAAAGGACGATTCCTAATCGGTTTGAGCTCACATTGTTCAAACCGATACGATCACTTCGAGTTTTCAAGTCAAAACCATGTAACAAATTCTCAACGCTTTAAACAGACACGTAACACAACAGCGGAATTAGCCGCCAAGAACCCTCTGACTTTATCTACCGCCATATTTTTAAGTAAATTACAAATAGGTATAGGGCGCACCGTGCCATCAGTTGTGCCGTGCGTGTTATCGCAACGGGGGGATCGCGAGCCGGGCACCTTACATTTAAACGCTCGCGCTACTACTGGGTGACACAGTGTAGCAATTTCAGTTAGGCTACTGGGATGATTTTTTTTTATCGACTCACTTTCTAGAGTACCAAAGTACAGGTTTTTTTTTCTGTACATATTCGCATTTGCTTAATAAGTACCAACTTGAATATAAGAAAAAGACAGACAAAAAACCACTTCGTCCTTTCATTTTCTTATTTTTTTCATTTTCTTTATTTAATTTCCCTTTCTTCTTTCTCTTGCTTATCTTCGAAAACATAAAGAAACAATCAAAAACACTTCACTGTCACTGGCTGTTGGTCTGTGATAATTAATTAAAAAAAAAAGCACGGCACATTTTCCATGAAGAATCTTCTTGCACAACTGTGTTACACTGTAATTTGACCCAAACTGTTAAACCGGTTTTTCTGTTCCCTCTTGGACGTCATACCACAACAAATTGTATACCTACGATTATAAAAATTTGAGAAAAAAAAAACACCGACAATTTCCAAACAAAATTGCAAAATCCAATAATAAAGTTAAATGCTAAAAATATCCTTAAATCCCTATTAGACACAGTCCTTTGAATTATCCATTCGTTATTGTATGGTCAGTAATTGACAGTAATCATAGTAAAAAACGTATATAACTCGTTTTTCTCGTTTTCACAATTAAAACTCAAGGTCTGGACCCTAGAGTCGGCATGTCTTTAGTAAAATAAACAAAACGGTTTTGCGAACCTGTCTTTTTAATTGTTCAACTGTATTTTTTTGGTCTGTGGTTGTCTTTAAAACGGTTTGTGGTAGTTATAGTCTGTACGAAAAACGGTCGGAAACGTATTTTTTCGTCTAGTCTCCCCGTTGCATTTTCAGGCTTTCAAGCTGACGGTTTTCCTTTCCGACAATGATAACGTCGTTAGTGGGGGACTTTGAGCTCCTAAGGACGTGATAGTTTGTTGATGGCTTCAAACTTCCTCGTTTATTTTTAGTTTAAATATTTTTCATAATTTTGAGAGGTGAAAAAATTGGTAGGTCTTTTTTTGTGGTGAACCATTGCTTGGTGATATTAAAGGGGCTATTTTTATAACAACGTTCTTGATAAAGTCTCGCTTCTGGCTTTTTATCGACAAAATGAGCATAAATAATGCAACAATTATGGTAATCTTCCACAATTTATTAATCGAATTAAAATTAACGCTTTTTTTGCAAGCAAAAAGAGAATGGACCATTCCAGCAAAGATAATGTGAAGCACTCACGACATTAAAGGTGAAGAAGAACAAAAAAGCTTGCAAAAAGGCTTCGAAGAGTCTCTTTGTGTTAAATCGTTAACTGCTTTTTCCCTATTGAGAGCAAAAGAAAAAAAAATCAAATGCGACCGCTTTCCCCGATCGAGTGTTTGTTTGCCTTGTTCTGTTTGCTCTGAGGCAAACCAACTGCTGTTGGCACAAAACGGATCCACCGACTGTATGCCATACAAAGCCGGGTGGTCTTTATCATTTTCAACGTAAACACAGCGCTCAAACACTATATAATATTATACTGAATTTAAAACCAACAGCGGCTTCGGAGATGTTGAACGAAGATTTCTTTTGCCACTTAGCAGTTAATTACTTGATAATTTTATCCTTGACTGGATAAATATTTTTCTATTGTAATGTTAAGGAAAAGAGAGTGTTGAAATCAACAGTAGATTATGCAACTTTCTGTCTCTTTTTTTGTAAATCGGTTTCCAACGCGTGTACTTTTGCGTAATGTTTTTTACTACAAACTAGTGCTAGTTCGATCAGTTCGGTAAGATACTTCAGTGTGTGTAATTCATGGCTTTGAAGTGGTATACAAAGCTGAGCTATCAAACGATTGCGCACACATCAGATCAAATAAATCACAAACTTAACGAGTTTCTGGCAAACATTTGTGGACGAAGCCAACATTTTGATTATTTTACAAATACTCGACGTGTAATGGTCCATGGGAGTTCTGTTTACTGTTTTACGGTACGTCAGAATAGATTGTCGATTGTTGGGCAACCATACAAGTATTTGTCTAGCGGTACGCGTGCGATGCCGTGAGCCCGTGACACTATGGTAATAGTCATAGCTCTAAAATATGCGTATCAATATTTTAGTCTATAAAAGTTGCGCTCGAATGTACCGTAAGGTGTAGGTGGCAGTTCGTTTTATTGTACAATACTTATTGAACGATGACACGCAAAATGAATTGCTTTCACGTTTTAAACAGTACGCAATGAATCGGAGATTATGGTCTTTGGAGGCATAATTCAAAAGCTCATAGCTGTTTTGCTTCGGCGCGATTACGGCTGTGTTTCGTGTCAGCCACAATGAAGGGGGCAGGTTGTTCCACCAGGGGTCTGTCGGGACCTCAGAGAGACGGCACCCCGCGGCGGCGTGAAGCGAAAACCTGCGCGTCGATATTACCCGTCGCTATTACTCGATGATGTATTGATGTATTAACTCATTAAAATACAAACCAGTTTTAGAGTTAAAGGTTAAAGACTTCATAAAAAACGCACTTACTTTCGTTCCCTGCTGTGTCAAAGAATTCAAATGAAGCGTGAACGCCTAACAACAAAGGACTTAGGTTTAAATTACTATTGTATGAAGATTTCGACGCAGAGTTTGTTTTGTACGTACACGGCACACGTTCAACGATTACGCGATTATATCTGGTATATTCTCGACACTAGCAAGCATTGCTAATAAGGCCGTATCAGGTAGCACGGTTATCTTAGAAATAGTTAATTCGGTTAGTATAGCCAGCTTCTGTTCCTAGTTTATCTTAAGCGTTTAAAGTAATATTATAAGGTCCCATTAAAATAGGTGGACAAATTTTAACACAGCGTTCAGTACGTCTAACCAAACATATTCAAGTAAAAATAAACACTGATTAAAGTGATTTTTTTTTACATAAAATGTTGGGTAACTAACACCTTTCAGTGTATTTTCGTTAGCTGTTTTATTTTTTTGTAAGTATCTAATGCGTTTTTATTATTTTCTTTTTTTACCATTGTCCTTATTTTGGTGGTCTGAATGATTACTAAAATTTTGTCCACCTATTTTAATGGGACCTTATAGAAACTAATTATGCATATGGCATGCAGATAAGTAAATTAAGTAGACTCTTACTTTACCTGTATGGATGAAGCAATTTGTAAGTTATGGTAATTTCTATACTTGTCATTACCGTGAGTAGCTATAAAGTGTGCTATAAATTTCTATATTAATGGTAGCAAAGATCTGGATGCTGAATCGTTAGTATTTTCTGTTATTTTATTACATTCTCTATTTTCTTGCCAGCCAGTAGTTCGGTCTACTAACTTAACAGCAGTGAGCTATTTAAATACATTTTTAAATAGTTTTAAGATATTTACAATATTTTTTATATATTAGCGAATTCTTTTGTATAAATAATTTATTTGATTGAGTTGAAATGTAAAGATGGTGCCAACGGGTATTGAAATGACAGTTGACTATTGCAGTCTACTACAGAGGGTTTGAAAAGGTCCAAGGCGCCATTTTAGCGGGACATTCTTTTCTGAACTTTGAAAGTGTAAGGAGCTCTAAAATACCTGTGTAAGTACAGTGAACTTTTATAATAAACTGGTAAATGTTATGCTGTAGCTTTTATTCCGTGCTTATTTTGATGTTCTGAATCTAGTAAATAAATCATGCTTAAATCTGTTCAAATAGAAGCTTTTATTTCCCTTTTGCTCTGGCTTCTTCCACAATTGGCACAAGTCAAAACAATTTGTGGCTTAATAAAATAAAACTGGCCAAGTGCAAGTCGGACTCGCACATGAAGGGTTCCGTACCAAAACGGTATGCTATAATTTGTACAATTTCTTCTACGGGCCAATGAAACTTGACCTCTGGATTGTATAGGCGCTCATACGATTCAGGGACCAAATTATATTGGTTAACTGCTGTTTCCATCTGTTGTTTCCATCCAAGTTCAAAATAATTTTCCTAGAAAGTCCTTATAAAGTTCTACTTTTCAGATTTTTTTCATATTTTCTAAACTTATGGTTCAAAAGTTAGAGGGGGGGGGACGCATTGTTTTTTACTTTTGGAGCGATTATTTCCGAAATTATTGACATTATCAAAAAATGATTTTAGTAAACCCCTATTCATTTTTGATTACCTTTCCAACAATATATCACACGTTAGGGTTGAAATTTAAAAAAAAATCACTTCCCACTTTACATATAGGGGGGCTACCCTAATAAAACATTTTTTTCAAATTTTTATTTTACCACTTTGTCGGAGTGATTGATACACATATTGGTACCAAATTTCAGCTTTCTAGTGCTAACGGTCACAGAGATTAAGCGATGACGGACGGACGGACGGACGGACAGACATGGCGAAACTATAAGGGTTCCTAGTTGACTACGGAACCCTAAAAATCATTAAAAACTTTTGGCCGCGAACTCACGCGTGAAGCTTCGACAGTTGGATTTAACAAAATATGGCGTCGGTCCATGAAACTTTTTTATTCGCTGTCGCTGTATTTAATAGGTTGTCAAAATTGAACATGGTTTGTCTGTCTATGTACGTAGTTACGAGTATATAGTTATAGTTTTTTTTTTGATGTTGAGGAAAAAGTTCTAAATTAATGTGGAGTTTTTTTTTTGTACGCGTTCTACCGTGGTATATTTCTGGATAGGTAGTTTGTCGATCATGTGCGGATGAGGCTAGCGCACCGAGGGTTGGTAAAAACTTGTTGATATTTAGTTATTAAACTACATATTTACGGTTTTCAAATGTTTTCCTTTCCATATCCTATGACCTATATGATATTCCTTCTTGCCAAATTTCATGGTTCTAGGTCAACGGGAAGTACCCGGAAACGGACAGAACGTGAAGTTGTGATTTCCTTGTGAAATCGCAAAAATATGCTATAGACGGTCGTATCTTTTGATTATGTAGACTTACAAGTTCGACAGTTTTTTTCAGAGGTGTAAAAGAAACCCATTTATTTGATATTGTCAACTCGATAGCTTTGCACGTTTCTGAAAAAAGCCTTGGGTATTGACAGACAGACAGACGGACAATAAAATAATGATCCTAAAAGAGTTTCATATTACTTTTGAGATACGGAACCCTGAAAAGTATCTAAATAGAGGATAAGTAGGCTACAAGCAAGAGTATTACATACAGTGTAATGACTTGTACGTAACGTGATACACAAACTTTTTGTTATGAAAATCTACGAAAGTTCCTGAGCTTTTTTCCTTATTCTTTACTATTCTCAAGAACTAAACCGAGAGTTTTACGCACATGTTTACAGCCTAGAATCTTATTACTTTGTTGACTTGCTTATAAAACCACGGTAAAACTATTGTCTCCTAGCCTATTTCGGCCTTGTCAGCCATTTTTTCGGCATAAAAGGAGAGAGAAGAGCCTTAACGTTAAGTAGCAACTTATCACTGTTTTGTTAAGAAAATAGTGACACAAACAAGACTGTTAGTCCGTAACTGCGTCGTCTTTGGCGTTAAGTAGTCTCTATGAGAGTCAGGCCTCTCTCGGTGATAAACCCGAAGTAAAATGAGATGAGTACATAAATAGCACCTTAGAACCAGATTGTGATCAGAGAATAGACTCTTGTACTAAACCAAGTTTTACGACATCACGCCTATAAAATCTGATATTAACTTTCCGGCCTTGTAAAGAGTCCTTTCGTAAGTAGGTAGGTACGTTTTTTTATGTAAATACGTGCTTAGTATGGATAATTCTTTTGAAGATGGTGATAATTGCTCGGTTGAGTGATTTAAGTGTAGTGTCAATAAAATAGACGAATCATACATTATGGAGAAGTGTTTGCTTAATCCGTGTTAGTTCATGCGTGTAAATAAAAGTTTAAGCAGACGCTCATTTAAATAGTTAGTCAATAAGTAAGTGCTGATTTAGGTTTCAAGTGCTTATCTACATCATACTTGAAATAAAAACTGGCCAACGATCGACCTCGTACCATCATAATAGAGGAGCCTGGTTAAATTTTTATTATTTGGTATTATAGTGGCAACAGAAAAACACATTCTATAAAATTTTCAACTGTCTACCTGCCATGATCCGTCTGTCGGACGGACAGGAGGCTTAGTTATCCTGTTGGTTACCCTTCGGGTACGGAACCCTGAAAATAAATGGTTCCAACAGGAGGCTCCCGTAATGTCGGGAAAGATAAGTAATTAAAAGCCAATGAATGAAAACGGACTAACAATGGAGAATACGAAGTTCCAACTTCCCTTTATATCAAAGATGCCATATCCATAATTTATAGCGAAACTAAAAAAAGCACTCGAAGTCGTAATTAATTAAAATGTCCCCGAGCGCACGGCCATTACCGGGGATGAAAAAGCGATTTCCCCAACAGTGGGTTTTAAAAGAATCGACGAGTCCTCAGTCGATTCTAGTGAATAAGAGGGTGCCCCGACAGTGGCTTATAGACTTTTGAAAGGTTCTTTGAGAAATGCTCCAAAGATTTTATTGACGTATATTCCGCCTGGTAATGCCTTTGTTTCCATTGTTGGGAAAACTTTGGCGAGTCCTTTTTGAAAACTGTATCAAAAGTATCTTCATTTTCTGCGAAATCTGCTATTCTACAATGATTAAATTTTGTAGGAAGACTGGAAGTATGTAATGAAAATGGAAAATTAATATACCATTTAGGTAAAAATACAACCTCACTTTTACGGCCCCTGACGGGTTAGCCCTTGCTTTCCGTAGACTTTACGATTTCCGCGAGATTACAAGTAGGGACAAGATTATACATTGGTGGTTACTCAGGAATAAGCTTTGTAGTTAAAATGCTTATAAAATATATTAAGTATGCTTGCAGTGTTGTTAATGGCAGAGAAAATGAGAAACCCACTACCTTTTGCCCTGTGTGTTTCACGAGAAGTGGAAGATATTATTATGTTAAGAGGATGTACAGGATAGCAATTTATTGTGTTACAACAAAACTGACAACAAGACATTCCAATCACCCAGACGGTGTTGGTATTAAGATTCAGTGCTTCCTTTATTGAGAAATAGAGAGTAACGGTTTCTTGAAGGGTACTTCTGTACGAGTATGTATAATGTATAGTGTTCTGATACTGGTTTCAGTGGAAGTCAGACAGGCAGTAGTTCCATGTCAAATACTGGTATTCAGCTGCATCCGTTTAGACTGAAAGTCGATTGCCGAAACAGCATAGGTAGGACACGGCATAGTTATAAGTTTTTTATGTTACTAACACAAACGTTATAAGTACCTATGTACATAATCGGCCTTATTAATAAAAAAAAGTTAAGCCTGCTTAAACTTACGCTTGGTTTATCTCGCATGCCGTCTCACTTCAAAAATATTCAAAAGAAAGGGACAGCATGCGAGATAAACCAAGCGTAAGTTTAAGCAGGCTTAACTTTTTTTTATTAATAAGGGGGAATATGTTTAGGTTAAGGTATTTTTTTTTTTTTTTTTTTGGGACAAGCCCGCCACACTATTCCCAAACCACTGTAACTCCTGTTAGCCAGAATCAACAGTGGCGACCACAAGAAAAGCGCCGAGACAATGAAGCTCGACGAAGTCCCAGAGAAATGATTTAACTGTCTTGGATCCCGCAACGAAATTAATCAGAAAAGAATAGCGGAGGAGTAGGAAAAAACATAGTTTCCACTTCCCTCCATATCAGCAGGAGACAGAACAGAACAAGGCCAATAGGCACACAGGGACGTATACAACTGAGATAAGCCCAGTTGCCTAGCACCACGGATATTATTGTCATTAATATTACTGGGTCCTAAGTTGTGAGCTGTTATATTTGATTCCAATAATAGGTATGACAAAATTGCTTGAACGCACGGAAATTTGTTCTAGTTTCTACAAGGTCCGTATAGTAAATAACTCCGGATGTAACCTGTACACTATTTAACATAATATTACGTTCATTCTGCCAAAGACTACACTCCCATAAAATGTGATGTGCAGTTTGTTCAAATTCGCAGTCAGATGTAGAACATTGACAAAAAGGCGACTCAACAAGCTTGAAGGAAAATAATTTACTCTTAAAGTTACCATGACCTGTGAGAAATTGGGCGACACAGTGATCCACCTCCAGCCATGTCCTGGCCAGCCGCTCACGAACGGATGGAAAGAACTGGTGAAGATGTCGGCCCTTGATGGAATTATCCCACCTACATTGCCATTCAGACAGAAGTTCCTCCCAGACGTCAGTCTGTGGTTTAAGTAATCTAGCTATTTTAGCACGGTCACGTTGCGTTAAAAAGTCTGTGTCCGCGGTCTCTCGTGCGCAGTAGTACATTGAAGCACGGCGCTGTACTTCAAGATCGACTGGAAGTACCCCTGCCAGTACCGGTAAGGCTTCAGTACTAACCGTCCTATACGCTTTACACAAGAAAATCAAAGCCAACCGCTGGCTTTGCAGTAATTTACGTCGTACCGCTCCAATGGTGGCCCTATCGGCCCAAACTGGTGCCCCGTAGCACATACACCCCAAGTAAGTAGCCCCATAGATCGTCTTTAGAGTTAAAAATGATAAACCCCAAGTAGATTTGGATATTCTCGTTAAAGCATAAAAGTTCTTTTTAGCTTTTTCACCGACTGTTTATTATAGGTTAAGGTATATATTTGTCTTTATTAGTTGAAAATAAATGGTTTATTTATATTTATATATTTATCTAAAAGGCTAGGCAGATGATGATGTGTGTACCCACGAAGTTGGAGGTTGAAGTTTTCACATGCAGAAAAGTTATAAGCATGTAGGTATGTGCAAACCGTATCTCGGTAAATACGCAGATACTTGTAGAAGTTGACGTTACCTATGTGTATTCTTGCATGTTTTACTTTATGTGTTTTGTTAGCAACGCCGTCTTCACGTAAAAGTTTATAGCAAACGTATGGGATGGGGTTACACATTGTGTGGCTTGATATCTTCAGTACCTACCTACATGTACGAAGAATTTTCTTGACAATACTGCGTAACTGCCATATTGTAATTCAAAGCTAGTATACTACGCGGCATGTAAGTTGAACCTGCGCAGTAGTAGTTTTTTCGACGTCCCACGATTTGTAATCAAGCAGAGAACCTGCGCAGAACGACGCCATTTTGTGTCAAGTTATTTGCCTAGGAGTATAATTATGTCAATTCATTCTTTATTGTGTGATTGGTGCCTGGTATCAGGTATTTTATGCCGCCCATGTGCCTTTAACTTGGCTTTAGATGCCGTCGAGTTTTTTTTTTTTTTTCATATCACTCAGGCATGCTGGTTTCCACACGATGTTTCCTCACCGATGCAAGTTATCATCATCATTCTTATTCTTATTCTTTATTGCACACATAAAATAACAAATATAAACATAAATTACAAAGCTTATGTACAAAGGCGAGTTTAACCCAGAATTGGATATCACCATCATCATTTCAGCCAAAAGACGTCCACTGCTGGATATAGGCCTCCCCCAGGTGTCGCCACATTGACCGGTCCCGTGCGTTGCTCACCTAGCGGGCAAGCAAGTTATGATTAGCCGCAAATGAATCCGAAAAACCAGAAGTACGTGTCTTGGGTTCGAACTTCGTCGAACTCGAGACCTATGACTCGGCGGTCACACCAAATAGACTAGCACTGTTATATTATGTCAATCTGCGATTATACTAACAACAAATACAGTGACAACAACAAATTGACTCCATCAGGGATAATAATCCGACAGAGATAAACATAAACGAGCGTTGTTAGACTAAGTTCTATTAAAATAACATCAAATTACTTCCAAAAGATAAACTAAATTGGGAAGAGATTGTGCCTTTTTCTTAATTAGCGACTATAATGAAATTTCCTTCATCAACTGGTATTAGCAGGGAAACTTTCGGGCATTAATGCAAAATAACGAGCGGATCGGCCCAAAGCCCGGAACCCGAGGGATCCCGGGATCCCAATAAGTCCGGGATAGGTCCCAGCGCTAATCGCACTTGTAGCCAGTTGCGAGATCGCCAGATTAACGTCACTATGGTTACCGTCAGATGGGTTCTGGCAAGTGATCGGCTGAACATTATGGTGAAGTAGGTAATACTCCGCTTGGTTGAACCCGTCGATCAAAATTTCAATCCAAAAGGGTTGTCAGAGTAGACTTCCCTTTATCTTCGTATATTATTCATGGCGTGCTTATAATTCACCAGCCAAGAATTACTGCAGGTCCGATCGATATGGAGCCAAAAATGGTTCGACGGGGATGAGGTTTATAGAAATGCCTTATCTGTAAAAGAGAGTTAAGTGGGAATGGCCAATGTTTATTTACACGTACTAACACAATCAAAGACATACATAGTGAATACACATAATATTATGCAACTCAACGTTCAATTAGTACAGTCAATCGATTATTATTTATCATTGACTGGCCTGTTGGTCTAGTGGTTAGTGACCCTAACTGCTATGCCGGAGGTCGTGGGTTCGATTCCCACCCAGGACAAATGTTTGTGTGATGAGCACGATCATTTGTTCTGTGTCTGGGTGTAATTTATCTATAATATGTATGTATTTAGAAATATATAAGTATGTTTATCAGTTGTCTAGTACCCATAACACAAGCTCTGCTTAGCTTGGGACTAGATGGCGTTGTGTGATAGTTGTGGAATATTATATTATATATTATATTATCTCAAAACTATGTTTGTCAAAAAAAATATTTAAACAACATGCAGCCTGGCAAGCCTTCCTATCAACTGCAGGTTCAGGTCTCCCTGTAATCATCATAAAGAAGTCCACAGGCCAAGCTAGAGTTGTGTGTCCCAAAGGTTCCGACATTTTACTACCAGATAATCAGAAAATATATTTGCGAAGGCCTTTTAACACCTAAATACAGGTTTATGTTCATAGCAAAAAAAGTTTATAGGAAAAAAGGTTAGTAGGTAGTAGACGCCTCATTACTTACAATGTACGGCCTCTTAATTTGTTACTTAGGCGTTCTTTATTATATAATAGCTGTTACGACCCTCATCTATAACTATTTAGGAACCGTTAAAGGCGTTTATGGGGGCCTTTTTAGCACCTTGTTGCTAGATAACCATCAGGGTGGTACCTATCGCGATTTTTCTGATTATATTCTGAGTTTCAACAGCGATCAACATTTTCCAATTGTAAAACACCCTTTATCACATATTTTTAATGTAGGTCTGTACAAGTTTCTTTATATTCAAAATCGTAACCTTTACTCTTGCCCAGTTCAAACAGTGCAAAAAAGACATGAACCTTACTAAAACAAGTCACCAAATTATTACTTAGAAAGACGAATTTCATGCTCAACCGTAACACACAAGTATAACGGCCTAATCCCCAAAAGGGAAGGCTGTTCCTCTAATGATAGCATTAAGTCCCGACGTGACGAGGGACAAGCTGCTCGCCTGTTATCGGATCCAATCCTAGGACCGGGACAAAAAATCTCGCAAGTTCCCGACCCGAATTACGCTTGTCCGATTTGAAGACTTAAACCCTTAGGGCCCAAAACGACAGTCGGTCAAGTCCCGAAAAAGTGATTCATAGCCTCATTTGTAGCAAAACTGTAAGTCTGACACATCAACGGAAAATACGTGTCCGAAAGTTCGGAATACGAGACATGGAGCTCTTTAAATTCGGTACCAAATATTTACATGCCGGATTTCCGGCATATGATTCAGCTGGTATATTGCTCCCCTAATGAAGCGACCAAAGACAACTTTATGTTTTTGACTGGCCTGTTGGTCTAGTGGTTAGTGACCCTAACTGCTATGCCGGAGGTCGTGGGTTCGATTCCCACCCAGGACAAATGTTTGTGTGATGAGCACGATCATTTGTTCTGTGTCTGGGTGTAATTTATCTATAATATGTATGTATTTAGAAATATATAAGTATGTTTATCAGTTGTCTAGTACCCATAACACAAGCTCTGCTTAGCTTGGGACTAGATGGCGTTGTGTGATAGTTGTGGAATATTATTATTATTATTCATTTGTCATCAACCGAGCCTTTTGCTATATATGTTGGGAGCCGCTTCCAATCTAATTAAAGGCATTTAAATACCAATATTTTACGCTGAGTTACTGCCATCTGACCTCCGCGTTGTGTGGTCTTGAACTCTTGACTTCAAATAAACCATTCTATATTTCTGTTGAATGACGCTCTCATCTTGCTCTCATCACAGGCTTCAACATACTACTGATTCTGAATGTATGGATAGCAACTGTAGCATCATGTCACAAGAATTCCAAAACTTTCAATAGCAAACTAGGTAAATCGTACTGCCAAAACAAGGGAATTGCTTCTTTCTCTAATCTGTTCGTAATTCAAATATTTTTTGTCTGCTGTTTTGCTTACAATTGCAAATAAAATCCTAAACAGTTCTCTAAAAAAAAAAAAAATTGATTCGACTGCGAACCTTCGCGTCGCTGTTAATACAACTTTCAAGAGCTTAGTGTAATTATTTTAGACAGATCCATTCCTTCAGGGGGAACGAATACAGATGCATTAGCATCACCATTGCAGTTACATATAATTTAATACTAGATAGAGCTTCCTCTTTCTTCTCGTCTAGCACACACACACTTTTTGTCATCGTCAAACAGTGAATTCGCCCTTCTAAAAAAGTGTCGTACATGCGGCCCGATGCCATCATCTTTTACTTCATCTTCATCACGATCTTCCTCGTCATTTTTGCCTGTGATAACCACACTATACGTGACAACATTATTGCAGTGACCTGAAACAGTTATCAGTTTACAAACGATCCTATTATTCCCATCCGTTGGGTGACACCGTCGTAATCAATTACATTCATAAGTCATCTCCTAGACACGGACGCTATCTATTGCGTACTAATTGTGTAATAATTATTCTATTTTAGTAGTTTTGTCGTAAATGGAAATTTATGATCGTTGCAATTGACACTGTTTGAGATTAAAGACCTAAGTTTAATAGATATTATATTATCAATTGGATCGCAGTTACTAACTGATTTCCTACCTTATTGTTATAATCGACGTAGTCTATTTTACTTCTTCGTTAACCTATAGTCGGTAAAGTCAGAATACACTTTAAAATTATACCAGGCAGGCATATAGCTGTCCTAGTTAAATTATAAAACCTATCACTACAACACCAAGACTATCTAGTACCTAATTCATTACTAGGTCTTTAATACACTATAATTATCACTAAGTGCCTGTATCATTTTTAGGGTTCCGTAGTCAACTAGGAACCCTTATAGTTTCGCCATGTCTGTCTGTCCGTCCGTCCGTCCGTCCTCGCTTAATCTCTGTGACCGTTAGCACTAGAAAGCTGAAATTTAGTAACAATATGTGTATGAATCACGCCGTAAAGTGGTAAAATAAAAATTGGAAAAAAATGTTTTATTAGGGTAGCCCCCTATGTAAAGTGAGAAGTGTTTTTTTTTTTCATTTCAACCCTAACGTGTGATATATTGTTGGAAAGGTATTTAGAAATGAATAGGGGTTTACTACAATCATTTTTTGATAATGTCAATAATTTCGGAAATAATCGCTCCAAAAGTAAAAACAATGAATCCCCTGTAACTTTTGAACCATAAGTTTAGAAAATATGAAAAAAAAAACTGAAAAGTAGAACTTTAGAAGGACTTTCTAGGAAAATCATTTTGAACTTGGATGGAAACAGTTTTTGTACAAAAAAGATAAAAAGTTGTACAAAATAATTTGTGGACTAAGTTTGTAGTATGATCGTATATGTAAGATTTTTTTTTAACTTCCTTTACACATTTTATTATCCTGAACGTATCTTTTTAAAAAGAAAAATAAAGAATTATCACTACGGAACCCTACACTGAGCGTGGCCCGACACGCTCTTGGTCGGTTTTTTAAAATTTCGGTGGGAAATCATAAATGACTCCACCCGCTCTGAGCAGAGCGGCAGGGATTGTCAGATTTCTATTGACTAAAAAACACTTATGTTTCTTCTGTTCTTGAATTTATTCGGTAAGTTGTGGCCCGTAAACCAATAAAAACAAGTTTTTAGGATGACAGTAGGACACAAAAATGATGAACGTGAAACATTCAATTGCCTTTTCCTCAAGATATTTACCACAACTTATTTCGAGCAAGGATACTGGTAGGTATATCCAAGAATGACCCAAAACAAACATAGTCGATCCATTTGCTTGAAATGCATGTATGAACATGAGTGTACTTAATTAAATCACCGTGTCAAATAGGATTAGTGCGATCCAATCAACACAGCAAACATTACTGAAATGGATAATTAATTGTTTAATGATCCTTGGATCTTATGATGGGCAAATCAATTTGAACTATGCCACAGATTGATTTAATGTACTAGGTATTGGTTGCAGTACAGATAGGGTGATTTCGAAAAACATTAAACAAGGGTAGGAAATTAAAAGTGTGAGAGTTAGCGTTTCAATAAGTTCCTGGAAAAATAATTTCGTGGTGATATGATAACTGGACAGAAATATTATTTTCTTTTTCATGTGATTAGTGCCTTTGCCTTACCTAGTGTTATGGTTTTTATGACGCCCATTAATTAGCCTCTGACTTAGCTTTACATGAGAGTGAGAAATATATCTTAGGCATGCAGGTTCACTCACGATGTTTTCTTTCACCGAAATCTGAAGTGCATGTCTTAGGTTCGAAGTTGAGCGGCCAAGGCATAATGTCAGTAGGTAGGACCATCATAGGGTTATCACTAAAAATATAAAAAAGAATAAAATCCTGATACACTCCCGGTGTACTAAATATACCACACTATAAAGAACATCGTAGAAAAATAACTTACACACTTGAAATAAAATATATCCCAAACGACCGGAACCAGTTGTTTATCTTACAGCAAACTAACATAAATCCAAAGTTGAAAGATAAAACATTCCAATTCCTATCTTAATTTATTACACAAGGAAAAAAATCTGATGCATTTCATCGGGTTTCCTTGTGGAGAAAAATCGGGCCATTACAAGAAGGGAAGCTGTATACCGCTCGTATTTCAAAACAACACCATTTACTGTTCCGCCTTTGTTTTGGTAACCCGTTATTTTTAGAAGGAAATTGCTCTATTTTGTGCCCTGTTTAGGGTTCCTTTTTTACCTTGTGTTTAGTTTATGAGATATGAAATTTTTCCTGAAACTGCAGCAGCAGTTTTTCATTAATATAAGCAGCATTTAGGTCCCATGTTGGATATAGGCCTACCTTTTTTTCTACCACTGTTCTCTGTTCTGTGCATCCTTCATCCATCCGTTTCCCGCGCTCCTGACGATATTGTCAACCCAATGTCATTTTAAGGCCTTATTACCCTGTCTGCCCCATGGCAAACAAGGTAATAAGACCTTTATTGCAGTCTAACCTTGGCTACCGTTCGGTCAGAACCTCACTCCATCGGCTGTACCTACTCTACTTTAGGCGTATCCCGCTGTCCCCGACGTCAAACACTGTCGTCCGACGAGGGATTTCGGTGTTGCGCACTCGGTCTAGTAGGGTTAAACCGAGCGCAGCTCGAATAGACTCGCTCCACATATGAATGAGCGTTAAAGATATTGTTATTATATCGTTTGTTGCAACGGCACCCTTTTTTTTTTTTGGTGGGTGGAAAATCATCGAATAACCCCCCCCGCTCCTGGGCAGAGCGAAGGGGAGTGTCAGACTTCTACTGACTAAAAACCAAACCCATGTTCCTTCTTCGCCCTTGTGTCGGAGCCGCGTTATCCTTTCGACAAGCCACAGCCCCGACGGGCGTCGGCCCTTGCGGGCCCCTCCTTGCTGACATCTCTTTGAGGCGCGCGTGGAACACGTACGCGCCGCCGACACGGTCTGTTGCCGTCATGACGACGGCCGGACGGCGAGCTAGCCCGTTACTCACCGTCCACAGGCCCGCGTCTACGGTGGCCGGAGGTCATCGCGTGCCCCCCGGCGCCCGGAGCGCCTTCCGCGGCGGCTGGGACGTTGAGAGGTTCTCTCCCTCTCTCGTTCAGCCACCTCCTTCGCTAGCATCACTGCTTCGCAGAAGGAGGCGACGGCGTCCCATTCCTCCTCGCCCCGGACCATGGCTTGCACCAGGGCCGGACGCGAGAGGTCGCCGCCGCCGATCGCCGCTACGAGAACACGGCGGGGCTCCGCCCAAGCAGGGCACACCTCCACAGTGTGCTCCACCGTGTCCTCCGGTCGATCCTCGCAGTGGAAGCATCCTCCCGCCTGATTCGGTGCAGGTACCTCCCGAAACATCCGTGTCCGGTAAGGACCTGCGTCAGACGGAAGGTGAGGGCGCCGTGGCTCCTCTCTAGCCACTCCTCAAAGAGGGGACTTACCGCCACTATCGTGGCGTGCCCTGCAACGGCACCCTTGTGTGCGAGTACGACTCGCACTTGACCGGTTTTTTTGATCACTGTAACACGGTTCAACAATCTTCTTTGGTGGAGCTTTTAATCAATAATGTGGACATGACAAAAGCATTAGGTTTTGGACTAAATTAATTGGATAGTGTAGTTAGTAATAATTTATAGTAAGTAGGTGGGTAAGGACAATGCGCTGTTTATGTCTTTTGGTCAGGCCATTTTGTTTTTTATGGGTATTAAACTGGAGCTGAAATTACCTTTATCGCTGTAATTATGGGTAAATAAGATTTACCTACTTGCAATACGAGGTACGTTGATGTTACTTCAATGCAAGTTGGAAGTGGACAGAGATTCAAACTCGTAACTGGATAACCTGAAAAACCGCATCGAAACAAATATCATCACAAGATAATTAAAAATAATCTCAAATTCCAGATAATAATCAAGTGCATATAATAACATTAATGCATCCACAACATTCACAATTTAATTACAAGCAAAACTCAGGTTAAAAATATGATAAAATTAAAAATATCCTCGCCGCTGCAGTTAGGGTAACCATTCTCCAGATTTATCCAAACACATTCAGCTTTGTCATTTGTCATGATTATGCAACTTATTGGTTTTTTTTGGGAAATAAAAATGTAGTTAATACCTTTGTCTGACGAAAACAGCAATGTCGAAAAAATAAAACTTTTTTGACAATTGATAACTCACAAACATAAGTGTAGCTTTAGTTCTTGCACTAAGAGTTCTTAAAGCACAAGAGCCAGACATCTCAAAAGAAACATATCTTATCTTTTTGTCCAATCAAATGTCCGGCTTGTCACAACTTTACAATTTTCAAAACGGTAACCCTAGCAAGCTGCACTTCCAAAAGGGTACCGTGGTGGGTGTACCAGTTATCCGCCACGGTTTAATTTCGCTTCACATTATCCGTCCTCTGTACGAAGTTTAACAAACTTTTGTATCCGACGTCGGACTCGGCTAATACTGAAAATGAACCTCCTCTGGGAAATTTACCATTAGCGGTAACATTAAATTCTGTTTCATTCTTTATTTACGTCAAAACGCTTGAGCGGTGGAGAATTTCTTTGCTGTGGTCCGTGTTAATTTTTTATTAGACGGTTAACAAGCGACGTTGTTTGTCAATTAAAGCGAAATATTTCGAAATGTTGTATTTTTTGTAAATGTTTTACCATCAGAAATTTCTTAGTAGGAGTTACGGAGTCTAAATCTGTGCCCGGTTGATGACAATAGGCTCGCCCTCTGTGACATAAGACTTAAACATATTGGCAAAATATGGGTCCGTACGTACTCCTCTGTAGGCAGAAGTGTATAGACCCTTCGAAGATAAGAGGCACGATGTTATGTTGTATTATATTTCTCTTTTATTAAGAGCGTATACTACCTTAAATTAGCAACTCTATTTGTGGTGGTTCAAAATTCGTCTGAAATACTGTTAGAATAAAGTTCTAATCAGCTTGCACTACGAAGCGGTTGCTAAGTCTTTCTCTGCGGCCGAATAGTGCGAAATTAGTGGTATTTTGCGATTTACAAAAAATCTATGGATTGGACCAAAAAAGTAAAACACTATGATTTTAGTATGTTGCTTGTAGAATTATTTGCCAAAAAATCAGAACGATGACATGTATTTTAGCATGGTTTTTACTCGTTAAAAGAAATTTTTAGAGGTATCTTCGTAATTTTTTCTATCGAGTAAAGTTAGTATTATGTTTTCACAACACTATGTCACTAGCATATATCCTGAAGAATATCATATATTTTTCTGATTTTGTTTACTGCAGTAAATCATATACTTTTACGCATTATAAAACTCGCGTTTGAGGTAGTAAGTATAAGCTCTTAATAAGGGCTCTCAATTTAAGGCTCTCAATTTCAACGAACCAAACCCAGTTTTGTTCGTTGAAATTGAAAATCCTTGCTGGCTTGCAGAATAGGTACTTAAAGTGAAAAGTTTATAGGTAGGTATAATAATAATAACTATTCGCACTAGTATTTATATTTATACGCATATTTGTTGCATCCGATAATGTCTTAAGATGTGTCATACAACTTTCCATATCTTATAGAAGACTTATAAATATACATTCAATCAACTATTCACTTAACATAATTTTTATTGCAACTTTCTCTGTATCTTTACAAAAGCTAACTGTAACTTCGTAACTAACATAATATAACATCACGCCTGTAAACCCCGAAAGGTAAGGCAGAGGTTTACCTAATAGTACACCTACATTTCCCCAGTTAAGTAAAGTAATAGGGGGCGAACCTATTGCCATCAAACGGGCACATAATCAGACTCCGCGGCTGCTACGCAGAAATTCCTGATGGAAAAACCCAACATCATTTTGACTGACTCAGGAATCGAACTCAGAACGTTATGCTCTGCAGTCACGCTTGTAACGGCTTGTAACGACGAATAAGTATGTTCATAACTAACATACTTATTTAACGTTTAAGTTTCCATCACGTCCACTAATAAGTGCCCACATCCATACTTAAACCTTATTAACACTAAACTGCAGTCGTAAATGAAAAATGTCCTTTTAACCGTTATTGTGACGTTGAAATAATGCATCCGTATGGCCGAGCATGCTTCGATTTTCTAAAATCTAATGTGACTGTGACCATAGAATAAATAGGTAAAGAAGGACAGGTCCTTACAACGAACGACAATGCAGACGGCGACCTCTAAACAAATGACAGTCCCGAGTGCAAGTACCTTTGCGTAGCGTAGCACATCCATGTGCGAGTAGATTGTCAGTTGTCTAGTCATTGGTTGTCACGCTTTGTATGCTGCTGGTCTTCTGTATTATTGCAACGGCGGCGTTCCTTATCGCACGTTATCGATCTGATTTGTTTGCAGGCTGAGGAGCTGGACCGAAAAGTATGTAAAAATTAAAAATGACACTAACAACAGATTTTTTTTTGCAGTGACTTTTGAGGCACTTCTCGATCACATAGGCAACTGAAACTTTTTTCAATCGATTCAGCTTGCCGACAACTTTGAGAGTTTACAAAAATATTTTATAATTTTAACGTTTACATACCTTTTTTATTAATATAAAAAGGCATAAGACACCTCTCTGTTTTTTTCCTATTCTGTGTCGAAAGTATGGTCGATGTGGCAGGCATGGTAATTATACCAATTAAAATAACTACGCTTGTAACGTCAACTAAGGCTTAGCTTGATAAGGCTGCGCCTTTTAAGGCGACATTACCTGCCCGCGACCTTGAGCGCGCGCTTAACTCATCGCCTAAACAAATAAGGTTGAAAATGGCGATGCGTTTGATTCTCGTGACTGCCAAAATGAACGATAGTTCGCAGATTTAATTTATTTAAAAAAAAAATACGCGGTAATGTTAAAATATTTTTACATATGTCTTTAGTTGGTTAAATTTCCTTTCTGATAGTAAAAAAAAATATAACAGTTGTCACTCAAAATATTGAGCATTTCGAGACGAAAAAGTTTTTTCGTGTGATTTTTTTGTGATTTTGTGATTTTTTTTTTCGAGGTTCTTGATTACTTTTAGAAAATATTTTTGCATAAGTCTTTTACCTATACATTTGACTATACACTGTATTTTTTTTGGAATTGTAATAAGTAGCAATACGGCTAACTCTGCGACGAAAAACAGGTCGTTTTTACGGTGCCCCTTTGACTGCGCCTTAATGTGCTATTAGAACGATATTTTATTAATTGATTCAAATTCTTGATTGTGTAAGTACGTATTTTAGTTAGTGCGTGTTTTACAAGATTATTTCTCAATTTAGAATTTGTTTTATTTAAAGATTTTAAAGCTTTCAAAATCATGAATAGGGAAACAAAGTGTGAATAGAGACTAGTATTGCAAGTAACGAAGTAAGTAAATTGCTTATTGGAATCCAAATATCGATCCCAATTTGCATATTTAAATCAAATATAATAAACAGCCACCTACACTCTTCTCACATGAAATAGCGTCAGTTATAAATTATGAGAATGCACCCATAACAATATAATGGCATGAAACCAATAAATAATAGAAAGAGACGTCAATACTTCATGGTAGCTTTGAACTTTAAACTCAGTCTCTCTAAATCAAAACCGATTTTATTACTCCTATTGGCCTTCACAGCACCCACAGATAAAGTAATTCCTAATAACCAGAACTAAACTTATCATCTCCGATAACGCGCCAAAACATTCATAAAAAAAGTTTAATCCCATTCCCACCAAAGAGGTTTAAAAATAAGTTTCAATCGTAAATTAAATTCTACGCATACGTAGGCAGTTCAATCAGCCACAAAAAGAAAATAAAATTAAAAGTAAAGCCGAGAGTACAAATGAGGCGGGTAAAATTATTTTTACGATTCTCCCTCTCAATTAGGAGAAGCACCGACAGTAAAGTGTCAGTGTTATTTAAATTTACTGCACCAATTAGGCTCGCTATCATCACAGGAGTGATGAAACCATACCGTGTCGTGAGTAGCTTCCCTTATTAAGAGTTCTATAATTAAAATTTACAGCGCCAAGCGGACGATTGGAATAACTGAGAGAATAGCTACAAATGATTCCATTAACTAGTTTAAACATGTCCAGTATGAACTATGAAGCTTACGCTTTGTATTGGGAACAGCGGTGAAGAAAATGCGGGTCAGTTTAGATTTTGTTATTATGGAACTTTATGAACGAGAGAAGTTGTAAACGGAAGACTGCGTGATGAATTACATGCTTTAAATCATGACAGCAGTCGCAAAGAATTCTCAAAGAAGTTATTAATATCTGTTGATATTAATAACTACACAGCAGCGAGATCAAATAAATGATGAATGGACTGTTTAAAGGATGATATGGCAAGAAAGGCGGTGTTATAGGACGAGTATGAGTATGGAAGAAGTAGACATGCTGTGACTACTATAAATTGGGATACGTTCAAGAGAATGATAAAGATGATGATATTCTCAGAAGCACAGATCTTCATAACATTGAACATATAAAAATAAGTCATCATGTGAAGTGTAATTTACACAATGAACATCTCAAAGCTCTGATAAAAACTTTGTATAAAGTCATAACAAAAATAATATTGTAAGACGACGATAAAATACATTTAGCTTCAGTCACAAAACAAACGGACAGTTCCAACGAAGCAGTACAATGTACCATAACGACGCCAAAGCGACATGACGAAGGAAAATAAACAATAACTCAAGCCAACAGATACCGCTGTATAAAAGGATTGCGCCAAAACATATTTAGGTATACTAATATTATAAAGACGTAAAGTTTGTATGTTTGTAAGATCGATTGTAATCTTTAGAGCTCATCATCACACAGTCGGTTATTGTACAATTAATGTTCAATGGAAAAAAAGGACCCAATTTAATGTTCAATCGATTTGTCCGACAAATCGATTGAACATTAAATTTGGTCCTTTCTTCCGATACTTGGTCGATTTCCGAGATCATTTTCATCAACTGAAACAACGAATCTCAAGATCGACTGGAGTTGCAGTCATTATTTTGTCACGAGCTCCTGCATGTAATCTTTGAAATTATTGTTCCGATTTCGATACATCGATTTGACAATTTTAGCTAATGGGGAGCTACATTATCCCCGATTGTCATAAGTTACACTTAAAACGTTTCCGTGAGATACTTTTCGACCATAAAAGAAGCGAGATCACTGACAAAAGCTAGTCTGATAAAGTTAGTTGGCGAGCAAAACATTCTCGCATATACCCACGGCGACACATCAAGCTTACACATCCAATACAACCAGACCTCGCTTTCTTTAAGCAGCCCGTACATTGAAAGATCTGCTTAGTTTATTTTTCATAGCTCGTCGTGCGTATCAAGTAGCACATTTTGGCAGCCAAGGCGAGAACAATCAGTATAATAGAATTTACTTGTTTCTTCCCTTTCTAACTGACGTGATAGTTCGGGAGTCGGCGACATTGTGGCGGGCGGCGGTTGCTCTCCTGAATATAGATAGGTCTTTACCTTCGTCCTAGTTAATAATTAAGGACAAACGGTGCTGGTTTATTAGCGGTTTGGTTAGTTAGCTATTGAGTCGGTGTTTGCCCTTAACGGTATTCCGTCTTTCGCGTGACCAATTTACACTTAGCTTTTTGTTTAAATTGTTTAACTTGTTAAGGCACGGTTCATTTGTTTTTCACTTTTTCTGTCTATTGAACTGTCAGTTTCAAGTCTGATTGAAAAGTCGCAACGTTCTAGTATAAGGATATCTTTCTATATCCTATATTATGTTATTTTCGTCTTTTTTCTTGATTTTAAATTTTCTAGACTGCCTCGTTGGACTAGTGGTCGCAAGTTTGACTGCTGTGCAAGAGGTCCTGGCTTCGATTTCCAGGTCGGGCAAAGTGTTATTGGGTTTTTCCTTTAGATATTTCTCAATAGCGGTCACGGAGTCTGGATTTGTGCCCGGTTGATCGGAATGGGCTCGCTCCCTATTACATGGAATTTACACAGAACTGGTTAAATGTTGATTTAGGTGCTAACGGGTACCTATACACCCACATTTCACCCATGTCTATTCCATCGGGGATTTAGGATGACGATGATGCGGTCGCCGTAGCCGAAACCGGCTTGGAAGGATTATTATTATTACAGGCGTGATGTTATGTTTAAATTTTATAAGCTACTTCCACTTACTTGGTGATTGGGTGATAGATTGCCCTCAATACAAGATTAAGCCATAAATACCAAGGCGAAACACATTTGCACTATTTCATCTGGTTCCTAATGTAAATCAAACATATAATTAAATAGACTTGATTTATTACATCTATTAACATAAAAACAGTCATAAAAAATATTGCCTAATCGAAAACCCATTACTCAAGCGAATGCCGAGATGATGAGTTTATATATATTTTGTGTAGGTATACAGGTAGCGTTACCAGGCGTCCGGATAAAGCCGGACATAGGTAGGCTATTTGATTGCGTGTCCGGTCAAAATAAACGGTGTCCGGCTTGTCCGGCTTTTGTTAGGCTATTTACATTTCGCAAAAATGAGCGAGCACCGAGCGTTTGCAAGATTTTTGGTAATAATAAAAAAAGCTTGATTTTGCATAAGTACAATTTTTTTTGTCGTACTGAAATCTATAACCCTTGTTCGTCCCTTTGTGGACTTCTATTTTTTATGTTTTATCCTTTTTCGTATTATGTGTGTACATAAATAAATAAATAAATAAAATCCTCAATAATGTAGGGTGTCCGGCTTTCATATTATACCCAAATGTCCGGCCAAACTGACTGGTCTGTCCGGGTATTATGGCGACCTGGCAACCCTATATATACAGGTATTGTGTGTGTGTCATTTGTACAAATGAGAGAGATCATATAAACCAATATCATAAATAGTCCTCATTTGTTAGCGTGTAGGTATACATGTACATTCGATCACAAAATGGTATTGTTATTTTGTATGGGTTGTTTTGCTTAAGTAAAATCTCAAATAACCCCTCCCGCTCTTGGGCAGAGCGAAAGGTAGTGTCAGACTTCTACTGACTAAAAACCACCCATGTTCCTTCTTAGCCCTTTATGTCGAGGCCGCGGTATCTCTTGCGAACAACCCGCAGCCCCGACGGGTTGCTTTCCACCCTTTGAGTTGAATGATGACGGGTTTTATATGAATTTAGAACAGTTTAATATTCACTTACCAACACAAATTTAATATAGATTTATTATTGATAGATTACACCGCAACTTTGAGCGTCTTTAAAGGAGGGTTTTAGCTTTATTAATTCTAAAAGCAAGTCCATAGCTGGCCCCTCGTGGGTAATGTAAGTAGTAAGAAACTAATATTGAAAAAGGGTTAAGTATATGAAACTTATCTTTTTGTGGAGTAGCTAATTTATTAAGAAAACGTTGATGCAACAAACAAAAATCCTATCAAAGCTAAGTAATCAGTTGTGTTACAATGTTCACCTTTATCAATGTGTTCTAATATACAAAGTGGAAGGGACATCAACGGGAAAACATACTCAGTACATCATTCGCATAAAAGTTTTCACTGGTATTAAAAAAAAAAACATCTATGTTTCTTATAAAAGTGCAATAGGTACGTGCATGGTCAAAATGGTGGTATGATGTACGAGTCGCTGATTATCTTAAAATACCGAAGAAATTTTTTAATGCGGGAGTTAGTATGATTTACGGAGTACGTGGTACCCGTTCTCGCGTCACTGCAATTTCCACCTTGTGCCAAAGATTTTCTGCTCCAATCAATTATCCGAGCAAACATCTCCCCATTGTGCTTACCACATCGTCGGTTAACTTTCTAATAAACACCCTAGTTTCTGATAAACATTAAAATTTCTTCCTTCGAAACTATCCACGTTTGTGGTCAACAGTACAGTCAGTGCCCAGCATTTACTGACTCCTCGTGCAAAGAAGAAGTGGTGCGAGAAGAGAGGTCATGTAATACTGGTCATGACTGTACGTTAGTGAGGTAAGTGCAACCCACTGCGCGTTCGTTATGGCGAAAGTTTGGAAAGCTCACAACTTGATGCTGTCATTGTTGAAATTGGATTTATGCCAAGCAAAGACGCATTGCAGAGTAATATTCGGGATTTTTGTACCAAAAGGTTGTTTGGACGTGGGAATCTGGGATGTGCTGTCGTTTATCATTTAGACTTTTAGAGGGAATTTATTGTTATTCTTACAAACAGTTGTACCTAGTGATATCCAAACTTAAGGTATGGAACATTTTGTAATAATGGTATTAGCTACTTGTATGAATGTTACTTTATTTGTGGTATAAATACGTAAACTCACGCCTTTTTGACGTGGAGGTAGGCAGAAACCACAGAACACCACCTGATACGATCCTTACGTACTCCTTTGCCTCGTCCACGTTCATGCATCTGGACATAAACGCATGCCGGTTGCGAGTGCTGATGCACCTATCCTTTCTGAAGAACCTTAACAATATGACTAGTGTGTCTTTCGGGCACACCTTCCGGCGCGCGTTGCCAGACGACAAAATACTCATCCATATTTCAAATCTCATTCATTCTTAATTTCCAGACCATCTTAAAACCTTCATTGCCCGTATTCAATGCGCACCACATTTCTGAACTTACAGAACCCAAACTATTATTTACGTTTTACATAGTTAAGGAAAGATGTTTTCGTTACCTACATATGAGTAAGTCAAAAATCAAGTCCACAACTCCAATTCTGGTCACGTCACATTTACCTTGAGTTCCACGTCCACCCCTTAAGGCGAAGCTCTCCGCGCGTGCACTCACACACTTAAGATCACACAGCCGTGATTTGCATACTGTCCGTTGACATACTTTATTCCTCAAAGCTACATAACTCCACTTTATCAGCTGTAATAGATCGGTGTGAGCCGTTAAACTAGAATTGCAATAGTGTTTGCGTAGCACGTCATTAAATCTTATCATGTCCGTGTCGGTTTCATCAGACACGCGTGTTTATTATCTTGTGACATGTCTTCTGGTTGGGTTGTTTCTTTTGCAGAATTCTTGGAATATTTTTAGCTAGGATATCGGATTACCCAGTAATAACTGGGTTGTGGAGTCAGATTGGCAGCTGTACTGGTATTCAGCTGCATCCGGTTAGTCTGGAAGCCCGACTCCAACATAGTTAGAAAAAAGACAATGCATGATGATAACGATGAATATTATTAGCCGTTTTCGATTTTAGGGATGAAGAGATGTCTTAATTACTGATGTCATCCCGTAAGATACAATATATCACATAAGAAAGATATCCCGTAATTAACAGCGTAGGTTTTGTTATAAGTTTGACTGTAGGCTGACCCCAATATAGTTGAGAAAAAGTGAGGCAGATGATGATGAGTTTAATTTATCTTAATGGTCCCAGTACAGACACAGGATACTACTCCGCGGGTGGTCATAGCGGTACTACTTATAATCCAGTTGCCGATGTTTGTACCTTTAAAATCAGTCTAGTTTCATTAGGTTTATAATCATCAAGATTTCTTTTACGAATAAGTAAAGCCTCAGGCGACAGTAAACTGCTCTCGCTGCTTAATTCGCTAACTAGCTGTCACTCTCGCATTTATAATATTTTACACATGCGCTGCTCTTTCTTGCAGCCCTATTAAAACTTTCCAACTGTAAAGTCATAACAAACTTGGTATTTTGTCGAAGGAATTCTGCGGCAAGATGAGAGGCTAAATACCGTAGGTATGTATTTAATTAATTAACGTCAACAATACATTAACGAGCTTCTCGATTAAACGCTGGACCTCACAGAACAAACAATAACGAGAAATATACAATAGACGATAAATCTCGAAGCAACAATACCGTTTCTTTGTCTCAAAACCACCATCTTTTGTTCACTTTTGGTATGAAATTCGTGTTAGAACTGTTCATTTGCGCCTCGACTAATATCATTTTCCACGTTTTCCTTCCCTTTGTCGATGTAGACACAATAAAAGCAAGCCGGCTCGTTAATCGCACAGAGTAGTCCTAGCGCGTAATTAACTTTGCAGCCAGAGAGAGTAGAGATTTACGTGGACCCCGGGTACAATTAAATTTGCATAGGAAATTGCACAGAATGAGCTAAGAATAAGTTACCCGAGTATGAAACTAAATTTTATGCTTGTCGTCGGGTAGAGGACTCTTATTTATTTACCTGGCTCTTAGCCTCGTAATTGTTAAATTGGGACATTAAAGCAATTTTACAACAATATTCGAGAAGCTCAGAGCTAGATTATAACAGCCGCTTGCCTAGGTTGGTCTGTGGATGGCTTACCCGTTACCCATACCCGTTAAGCCATTGGTCCCGGCTGTCATTTGTAGATCGTAGTGGCCCAAAAGTCTGACAACCAGTCTTATCAAGGGGTTCCATATTGACCGCGACGGCGCGGCGGCGGCGCGCGACGTGGCCTCGGCGCATTACAAGGGCGAAGAAGGAACATGGGTTTGGTTTTTAGTCAGTAGAAGTCTGACACTCTCCTTCGCTTCGCTTCCCCCCCCCCCCCCCCCCCCGGGTTATTTTATGATTTACCACCCAGCAAAAAAAGAAAAAAAAAGGGGTTCCATATTATATTTGAGATGTTAATCAGTCAACAATGTTGTTCGTACAATCGCTGACAAAATGTCTCAAGATTTTCAATTCCGACGCGAGTTTTATTCGTATTAAAACCTTATTCCAACGTCTACCGCATCCGCAAGATTTATTTGACAGCTTACTATTTTTAATATCTCCTGAAACTTATTAGCTCGCCTCCCATAATAACCATATAAAGTTTAACTTTTTTGTTTTCTCAAACCCATATAACAGGAAAGCAATGATTCGTAAAACTGTGGCTATTTGTAGCACAGCGGTGTAATTGGCTATCAGGGCAAAGAAAAATGAACAGATGTTTATTTTAATGCACTCCATCCATCAAGACTAAAAAGCGGCGCTACCTCGAAGACAGGCCAGAGCAATGTAATTAAGGATATTGAAAAACAAATAATTATTTTCGAATCATGTATCGTGTTACAGTGGAGTTGTAGCCTATAATTTTCGTGATGAATTACGCTTAAGTGCTGGTAAATACGTAAACCTTCTACATATTAATGGGATCTTGGGTATCCATTTCCTTTTGCCAGCAAGTCATATTTTAACTAAGTAATTGACAGATATAATCACTAAGAAAATTGAAGTTGCTTGTTTCGTGTGATGCCATAAGGGAATGCCCAAAAAAAAAACGCCTGATTTCCACGTAGCACTCTTTCACTCGTTTTCATGAAAACTGAAATGTGATTTTTTGCGAACACTGTTCTGACCTGACTTTTGCATTTGTATTATAGATAAGTAGCTTATATCCTAACTATCCTAATCCTAACTAATATTATAAATTAATTAATTAATATTTGGTACAGACATAGTTTGGAACTTGAGAAAGGACATAGGATAGTTTTTTTTTTTTTTTTTTCGCGAGATAAACCAAAAATCTGCCGGAAGTCACTATTCCACGCGAACGAAGTCGCGGGCAAAAGCTAGTTTTCTTATATTTTGGAAATGTAGCGTTTTAGAAGATTTTGTCTCATGCAAAACTTGTTTGTGTTTATACCTATTGATTAATACAGGTCTCTCAGGCCCGACTGGGATGATATCGTCCCAGTGAGAAAGTTCCGTTGAGACCCGCCGGGACGATATCATCCCGGTCGGGCGCAGCAAATTCAAACCTTATTTTTACGTAAAATATGTCTCTAAATCGTTTGGCAAAATTTGTGCCAAAGGCCAAGTAGCGGGAGCTGCTATGGAATGCTAAACATTGTCAAACGTAAACCCGGAACGCTTTTTAAAAAAAAGTTGAATGTCAGTCTTTGAAATCCGATGAATGACGCGCGGGTTTGACGGATGCTCCAATGTATTTTCAAGTAATTTATTAGTTTTGAGTGAGTGTTTGTGAATAAAATAGTGATTAAGTGTTAATTATAATACAGTGTATGTGTGTGCAACCGGATTTTAACCTAAACGTAAGTATATTTTAACTTCTGAGTGATTTTACGGGTGCTTGTAACGGTATTAGAATTTTGTCAGAATGCTTTCGTAATTTATGAAATTTTAAGACCAGTTCCGTATCCAAAGTAATAGTTATCACATTGGATATTTACTAGACAATAGTTTTCAGCAAAAACATATACAAAAGATAGTAAATTAAAGTTAAGATTTAAAATGTTGTTGAACCTAACCTAACAAAAACAACAATGGGGGCCCGCGAAGTTCAAAAGTATATTTTTTAAAAATTAATTAAAATTGATTCAATTTAAATAAAAAGAGTATTTCTTGGTCAGGGGGTCGTCATAGGGGCGGTTCTTGTAGAAAACAATAACATCGTATGTATTTAGTTTACTCAAAATTCACAAAAAAAAATAAACAAAAAATGTCGAGTGCAATTTTTTCATTTAATTAATTAATTAATTAATTCCATATTTTACTGTATTGTATAAACCTATCAGCATAATACTTACATGTAAGTTACATTATTAAATTATCTTTCAGATAGTAGCAATATTTTTAATTTACGTGAAATAGTTTAGTTGTAATAAATTATTTAATTTAAGTGATTAAATTAATCACCGTCGGCAATAAATCCTGGTTGGCTAATGCCTGTAAATTAATATTTTTGTACTATCAATTTGTTTTTTTTTTTTTATCGTACGTAAATAGAACCCTTCCAGCAATAAAACACATAAAATATATATAGTATCGATATATTTTTCGAAATAATAATTTTTAAAGTTCACATCATGTTTATTTCAACAAGAGTCAATATTTAACGCTAAGTATAATAAATTACAAACGAAATACACACACAAACACTTGGCATCACTTGAAAGGGTCTCTCATAAGCTTTAATAAAAACATTACTCGAAGCGTGTATTGTAAACAACACGTCAACAAAAAATTAAGATAAGCGGCCGGCGCGCTCGGCGCGCCGGGAGCGATCGTTTTTTTTTCGAAGGTCGGGCGGATTACGTCATAATGAGTGCACCCCAGTCGGGCCTGAGAGGTTAATGCGTGGCCGTTATTTTTAAAATAAAATAAAAAGACGGATGTTTGGCTGGCCAAATAATTAAAACGATTTTTTTATATAGTTTTTAACCAATCAGAAAGCTAAAGATTTACCTACGTGAATTATAGTAGAATGATTACATAATGCTAACATCAATTTATTAATTTTGACATTTTTAATTGTTATTTTAACAATTAATACTTATTGTTATCAAAGTCGACGAGATATTTGCCGTTTACCTTTACAAGGTAAACATACAATTTTAGTTTATTCTACTATCATATAGGTAAGTGTTGCCTCCTCAATACATTTATTGGACAATACTTTGCAGTTTCCCCACATGGTCTGCAGTGCAAGTTTTATTGCCGCAGCTGTCCGTATAGTACCGTACATTTCCACGATATTTTTCATATTTTACGACGTTTAGAATTTACGCTTCTTGTGAGTGAAGGCAGACAGACAACTCGCCGCTTCCTGACTATTCTTGTATGCATCATTCTGTTTTCATACTTCCAACGTGTAGTAAAAATTGTAGGAATGGTGAATTTTATATTTTAGTTACAAATGTTAGGAAAATTCCAAGAACTGATATGAAGTTTCGAAAATATATTTTCAACAGTACTTGCTCATAAAGTGGCTATAATTTCACCGCAATTAGGCACATAATGACACCTATAATCAAACTGAATTTTTCATTACTATTATTCACTAGTGAGTTATAGGGGTTCTTTTTTTAAATTTTATTGGTTGAGTTGCTGTGTTCTTAAAAAAGTTTCGATACAAAAAAGATCGTGTTCAATAGTAAAAATAAATTAATATACCTAGTGCTTGCTCATTTCATGCAACTTTGAATTTAAATAGATAATTTCATCTTGTACGTTTTTAAGAAAATTAAACTTTCATTTAAATAATACAACTTTTGTTTTTCTCTGTAATAAAGAAAACTTTGAATTCCCCATTTTGTCCGTGGCTAAAACTCTATCCGCGAAAAGTCAAAAATCATGTTTTAGTCTATGGCCATTGTTACAGTATTCATGGTGGCGCCACTGGTCAAGTAAAAATGCATCGCTACGTCAAACTTAGTACATTTATTTTAGTTCCGTGTTTTCCCGCCTGCACAGATAAGTTGGTAGAACTGTAGATGCGCGCGCATAGGTAAACCGATTAGCTTTTCCCGCTATTGTGAAAAAAAATCAGAACTCGTTTTAACTGTGGAAGATGACTTTTTAGTATTATTTTCTTCACAAAAATGTGTTGAAAAACGTCGTATGATACACGTGTGTATTGTTGATTACCGTCCTCGGCTTTCTTAAGACCCACACCTGACGGCTCGGGTCTCAATGGCGCCTCCGCGGTAATCACCAACGTTACACACTTGTACCATAATGTACTATTTTCATCTTGTGAAATTAGGTTCGTTTAGAAACAGTAATAATTAAACAAGAGTTTAATCTGCAAACCTAGAATTTGACTAATAAGTTTAGCTAAATACCAATAATCCACTGCATCCAGTTAGACTGCAAACTGACTCCAACATAATTGGGTAAATGGCTTGGTAGATGATTATAATATTAAATTAACAACTGACGACACGGTTGGCGCAGTGGCTCAGGCAATGGACTGCCGCGCTGCGTGTCGCGGGTTCGATCCCCCCCGCACGGAACAAATATGTGTAAGACCTACAGATAGTTGTTCCGGGTCTACAGGAGAAATTCCTAGTGTGGGCAACGTTTTTTTAAAAACAAAGAAAGAAAAAAGAACTTAATGCCGAAAATTCCATTTTATTTAGGTTCCGACATTCATTCAATCCATTCATTATAATGCAGGTGTTATACTTTCACTTAATACACTTAAGTACAAAATACCCTACTATTTTATACCTTTACGGTTGTTTTATATATGTCTAACCAAAGTACCTAACTTAGCATTAAACCTAGTAAATTGGCTACATTATACTAAACAAACCGCGTTGTAATCTTTGCTCGTGGTATATAAATGTTGACCTTTTCGATTTGACTTCAAGCACTTTGCCTAACTTGGAACATAAATAAATAATAATTTCAAATCAATTATTAATAGCTCTTAACTCGAGAACAGCTTATCCGAATTATTTATGACTAGTTAAATGCTCGCGGTTTTGCCCGCGTGGAGTTCGGTAATTGTCCCACTGGATCGTACCTACTACCGGTATAAAAAGTATCTATATATCAAAATTCAGTCATTCTTTTTTACGTAAAAGAGTAGCAGATATCCAGACACCCAGACAGCCAATAGGTGCCAATAGCCAGTTCAGGCAATAAACATAACTAGCGAAGAATGGTTACCTCTGCCTAACCCAACGAGGATTACAGGCGTGATGATATGTTATATTATTCTAATTTATTAACGTGTTATTTGATCAGGTTCTCTATCCAGTCTATGATAACGAAGCCATTGTCACAAATATGTAGTCAAATAAATTAACCCTATTTTAGTTAAAGTATTTTAGGTAAACGAGTCGAGTAAATACTTGCTTGGCATACCATGAGGACTTGGTAAAGTAAAATATATTGAAAAATTCATATTTCATCTAGAAAGGCTTGTCAAATATTTCATAAGGCGCCGTTGGACGTGTTGGAATGAAAACTCCTTCAAAATGCTTGCAGTGGACATCCCCTTCTATCGTAAATAATAATACTGTGATGGTATGTGCCGAGCGTGAAATTGGCAAACTAAATGTCTATGAAATATTATTATGAATGTGTATTTTATGTATTAGTTCCGGCCAATCAAATGGACTTGATTAAAAACTTGTTTTGTCCGTAGTGGTGAAATATTGATTGGAATGATTTATTTGTTTACCTAGAGATGTAAAATATTTTGAGAAATATGCTATGAACGTATCGGACCCTTTCTAAAACAATAGCCAGTTTTTTTTGTTTTATAAATAAACTGGCGGTTACCTATAATAATATATTATATAAAATAAAAGGTACAACTTTACAGTAAATCTTACAGTCCTTTTAAGTAAAAGTTATACCTGTGCTAGGAGATTCCGCTCTTCAAAGCATTCTTCATGAAATGTTAAAAGTGGTGTACAAAAATAAAATAAATACTTAGTTAAAAAAAATGTAAAATCTCAACTTAAAATTAAAATCAAGACAAGACTTGAACTAGAACTAAAAAAAGAAAACGGCATTTGAAAATTAATCCTAAAAACAGTGAGCATGAGTGTGTGTGCATTTGGGTGTGTGTATGCGTGTTGTGTCTTCAATTAATATTGACGAATGACGATGCTTGAAGCAATCATTCAATGCCATCATAGGTTTTCAGTTTCATCCATTGCTGACTTTGTAACACTACCTATGTTAACAAAATAATTATGCCGTATAACAAAGTAAATAAAGCCTGCCTCTATTTCCCTCACGCCAACCTATATATATGACCAACATAACCGGAACATGACCAACATAACCCTTATATGACCAACATAGTCTCACCACACTCAATCACAACCGCGGTCGCTCGAACCGTTACAAGGTCTTCACAACGAAAGAACTATTTCAGTGCAAAATTTTAAAACTGCTTTATTCCCTGCTATAAAAACAAAGACCATTCTCTGGAGGAAGTGGTCTTTTATACAGGCTTATCACTGGTTAAGGCAAACACTGCTTTTGTTATACAATTAACTTTTAATTTACAGCGTCGGCTTATCGCCGCTGGAGAATTTTCTTCGTTATTTTCAGGAAACGAGTCGTTAAATGGAAATTCTGGCGTTGTTAGATAGTTTCTTTCTTGGGTTTTATTTTGATTTTATTACAAAATAGGGTGGAGTTACAAAATAGGTGACATGCCTGTAAAAGTATTAATGTTTAGTAAAATGTCGTTATTTTTTTAATGAAATTAAAGTTTATTAATCATAAAAGTTTTTATAACTCACTTAAATAACTACATTTCAGATATAGTAATAAAAAGGTTTTTATTTCGCTGATAGTACGATTTCATGAAAAATCTGACTTATATTTTACTAACGTGACAAAAGTGTCCATGTAAATTTTTCATATTAGCTTGCATAATTAAGTATTTAAATTTATGTACGATCATATTACGAACGTCAAAGTCGCAGAAAATAAAACTGCTTTGCAAAGTAATACGAAAAGGTCGATAAGAGTTCAGTTTTAATTATAATTTCAAACGAGAATTTTATACTCATTGCAAAATTTTGCGGTATTAACACTTCTTAATTAAAATTAGATGCAGACACACGCGAACTTAGTTTGAGGTGTGGACAAAGGATCGAATTTCTAGTTAAAGCTGTATTCACCAGAATAATTACAATATTGCGTGAGAAATTATTTTGACATTTATTAAGCTGCATCCGGTTAGACTGGAAGCTGAAGAGGCTAGGCAGAAAATGATCGTATTAAGAATTGCTAAAAACCCAGATGGCTAAAACAATTTTACCATGAACGCAGTGCCATTTGTTAGACAATCAAAATAATTTCATGCAAAATTTTATGGAAAATTTCCCGGAAATGGTCCACTATAAATGCACTGCCACCAAACAGCCCATTCTTCATAAAACCAAAAGCCATCCAGACTAAACATCGGAAGCAAAATATGCCAATAACGCGCTAAAGGGCTGCAATTACGGGGCTTAACGTCCAATGTGAAGATGTCATTCCACACCCGTTCCACCAAATTGGAGGTCATTCAATTTGCATATAAAGCGTGCAGAGTCGTCAATAGGACGACACTTCGAGAGGGCTCGATATAAGTCCCATTTGCTAGAATCCGGCCCTGGACCGCCCATTGTCGAGTGCGGCCCTGTGTTGTTTACATTTTGTGAAATGTATTGTCGCTATCAGGACGTGTTTCATGTCCACCCCGGTTGATTATGCTGTTTGGGATTGTATGAAAATGAAATTAAGCCGAGATCGATATTTCATTACAGTTCAGCTGTCGATGCAAAATTACAGAAATCCTTTCAATCCTGACACTTGGGTGTAAACTTGTTGAAATATTTTATCTAGTTTTAATAGGGCTTATGCTTCTCTAATTATCCTGAATGAGACTGACACAAGAACTTGGAGTTTGGCATATACAAAGAAGAGCCTGGAATAAAGTAGGGGTTTTGTTCGTCAATTGGCAGCTGAACACCAGTATTTTACATGAAGCCTGTTTGACCGTCACATCCCACTTAATACTGGGCAATACCCCTAGGTAACACTGATTGTCAGACTTTCAGACCACTGACTACTGTAACAACTGTCAAAGATCTCTACAAATGACAGCCGTCACTATAGACTGAACGGTCGTGCTTTCCAAATCACGGAGGAAACTTGGTATGTACGGTCAGCATCAGAAGTAGCTGAACATTTCGGAATTTTAATTCTTTTATGTACAGGACTCTAGCTATTATTTTTAAAGTTTCAGAAGATTATTCGTTAAAATAGTCCTTACACTTCATATCAATAACATGTAGTAACGAGTAATATCTAACAAGTTTTTAATAAAAAAAACAGCTTCAAAACTTTGAGTAATGTTAATATACTTCTGATGCTGACTGTACCTAATAATATTTAAAAAAATAAACGCAAAAAGTACAACATAATACGGAACAAAATAACCTGAATACGTAACAACATCATACAGGTACCCACACGATGCTCAAAGATCTCTTATAGATAAAGTAATACGTGAGGTTCTCAAAGTGCAACTCATAAATCCGTATGCAATAAAACGGGAACAAAGTATGGCACGTGACTTCAGCTTCACGTTGAGATGTAAATATTTACTGCTACGTTTTATACCCAGGTTTAGTTGGAGCTATAAATCTCTCTGTATGATTTGGGAACACAGATATAGATAGACCTAGATAGCGCAAGAGCAACTACTTCGCGTGCCTCTTTTCGTGCCTAGCTTAAGAGGAAACGTGAGTGGTCTTTTCTCCATACAAACGCTCTCGCCTGTTTTCTTTTTGGTTAATTACCCTAGAGCAATGGTTTTATACAGAATAATAAATATTAACTATTTCTATGCCCCTATGTTTTTCTTTTTGGTGATAAATTATTTTTATAATCACCCCCAAAAAATGCTCAAAATTGCTTGTTTAGATCGCTGTTAACAGAGTCCTAGTGTACAAATTTGGCAACTATTAACGAAAAAAGAAAAACATAGCGGCGTAGTATATAACCTCCTTATTCATTGTCTAAAATATCTTTTAAATTGGTTCAATATTGGAGGAGGAAATAGGCGAGAGCCAAACCTCGAATTCTAACTTTTTTCTACAGTTGTCCTTATCGCACGAATTTGAGGGCAGGAGGACGGAGAGAGACAGCGATAGTAGAAAGAGACAGCACTCGCATTTCCTCTTAAGTAAAAAAATCGTAAGTGGCCACTTTCGCGCTCAGTTTGCATCGGTGTATAGCGCTAGTCGGACGATGGCGCTGGTGCAAAACGCAGGGGTTGGGGCCAAGGAGGCGCCGTACGCGACGGCGTCTTTGAATCGATTTGATTTTCCGATTTATAGTGCTGGTGACGTCATAATAGGTAGTCAAAAAATGCCACGCTTGGTTTTTATCCAGATTGTGATATTTGCGTTATCTAGGTCTATCTATATCTGTGTTTGGGAAGGTTTGGGGCAAAATATTTTATTCTTTGGGGCAATAAAATCGATGTAGTGGAAGCACTTGTACAGGCAAACGTAATTGGTAACGCTCTGTGTAAAAAGTTTTACGTTTAGTTCTAGCAATAAATCTGTAAGTACTGAATTTGTTGGTGTTTATTTATTTATGACAAAAAATATTATAGAAAGGAGAATGTCACGCGACGTAACAACGTTTTGGTGAAATAGTAGGTACAGGTTATGTATGTCCTAACTCATATCATGAGATAGTCAAAATTGATTGCTTCAATCCTGAATATCTATGTTCTGTTTAATAAAATATCTCTTCATCATCATCATTTTCCCGTTCTTGTCTTATGTTACTTGGGGTTGCCGCAACACGTTTTTACCCGACTGCATCGAAAGGGATATTTTTATCTTTTTTATTTCACAATACACCTATGAAATGAAATTCACAATTGTAGCTAAAACTCGGAAACGAAACCTAAATGACTTGACTTCCCCCAAATAAAAATAATAAGTTTCTAATAAAGCAGAATAAAGGAAAAGTATGGGGCTGTTAGAGCACTTAGTAGTTACGACATATAAATCAAAGTAACATGGCCACTGTAGTAGCCCAGGATTAGCTCAAATTACCGACCAAACAATCCATTCGAACGATTCAGCGAGTTCCAATCCGATCTCTAGGTAGTTAACGTGAACCTGTTCAAGCTTAGTCGCAGATAGCTTTACTGGCTATCTAGTATTTTAGTTCAGTAGTTTATCTAGCTAGGTAATAAGGTAACTACGTTCTATTTGAATTTTGTGTGAGTACGAGGCACTAACCCTGGTATCTTCAGCTAAGCTGTGTAATTACTTGTGAATTTACATGCAAACGATAAGAATTTTAACGAAGGAATAACACGATTACTAAATACAGAATAAAAATCTTAGTACCTAGACCTACTGTTATTTATTACCCTAACTTAAGTAATCACTTTGATTTGTTTATTTATACGGGTCTGATATTCAAATAGGACTCCCAGTGTCTCAACGTTTATACTCTTTACGTAATTTTTAATTACAGTAAAATAAATTGCGTAAAGTTTAAAAAATCACCGTAAAATACCGGTCGTGCTTTTAAGTACAATTTTAGTTTGGAATCAGAAAATGTGATAAAAATAACCATCCTTACTTGCCAAACCTTCAGAAGGCAGACACCTACCCATTTTCTCTCAATTTCACAAGACTATGCACGAACCATAACATAAATTACTTACGTCGCTTTCACCCAACATTTTCGCAGCATATGCCTCTATGGTGCCATTTCCTATATCCACTCGGTATCAGCGGGAAGCGTCAAAAATATTACGTCTAGACTGCAGCATGCCGTGCATGTTAGCTGAAGATGGGAACTGAGAAGAATGAAAGTTTTTTTTTTTGTTTTTAATTTATTTATTTCAACAAAGTTACATGAGTGGATAAAATACAAATTTTCTGCCAAACTGCAGGACAGTTTGTCGGCAGCAAAAGTGAACTAAACGATCACGTATTTTTATTAATATGGCGGTTTTCTGGGCAGTTTGTCACTGGTATTTTTATGTACCCTCTACACTTATTAAAATACCACTTAGAAATAAGAAAGGCATTGGTTAAAATTAAGTCGTAATAAAAAGTTTAGTTACGAATAGTGAATTTCAGCTGTATCCGGTTAGACTAGACGTCGATCTAAACATACTTGGGAAAAGGCTAGACTAAACTGATGATGAACAAGTGTAGTTAGAAACTAATTTATTAAAGGTCATGTGATAGCAAAACCGATTCAGAAAATTAAATCAACATAAATTTCTTAAAAGCATGTTAAAAAGCATTACTGGGGAACTGGATTCACTGTTATTGCTTCCACAGGAGTCGAATTACATGAAACCACTTAAACCCTACTAAGAACCAGTTAATCTTACAGAACAAGCGGCACAACAACAATATATTGAACTAAGTACCTACTAGAATTAATTTCTACACCGCAAACGAACAAGAAATCCGAGTTAGAACAAAAAGTGAAGCAAGAAAGCACATAATTGAATGGCACCTTATTTACTTTACTAAGACTGTATAAATTTTCGTAGTACAACAAGGAACAATAAATTTTCACGAAGCTTTGCAAAGCAGCCTTATATTAACGAGACCTGGTTTCAGCAAGGAAAATGTAAGAATGGAGTGTCAGCATTTGTGGTCACTAAATGAGTACACTACTTATGAAGCATGTGCTTCTGGTTTGTGGTTGTTATCACACAAAGTAAGTTAAAACATGGAACATTTCTTGAGCCTGACACGCTCCGAATCGCAACCTGTCTACGGCTTGGGGTTCCGGTCTGCGTTCCTCATAAATGTCCCTGTGGCAGTGATGTCGACAGGCTAGGACATCACGGACTGTCATGCCAAAAAAGTGCAGGCCGCTTCTCGAGACATGCCGCACTTAACGACATCATACGCCGGTCCCTTGCCACCGTCAACGTGCCAAGTCTACTTGAGCCGACTGGTATTGCAAGAGACGATGGCAAGAGACCTGTTACGGACGCCGAACTCCTAAAACTTAGTCTTTAATATGTTAATATTAAGTAGATTAAGTAGAATAGTTTTGTTTTGAATACCTAGGATAATCTAGGTTAAGTATATAAGAAGTACATAAGAGGTATATAAAGTCATTCAGTAGTTAAAGCTTTATAAAGATTGTGTCATATAACTTAAGAATAGATAGTACAAGTTAGCTCATTATAATGTAAACAGAACCCTAAAATCAGTCTAACTTCAATTCTTTATGTTGTATAAGTGTATTACGTAAGTTATACATAACAAATCTATGTGCTTCAAAGTCTGTCAAGAATAGGTACAAAACTAATGGAAAATTCCACTCGTAAAAATTTAATAATGTTTTTGATTGGGCAATTTCAAAGGCTGAGTTCTAGTCCAATAAGAATGCCTTAATTTTATCCAATAAGAATCTAGCGCAACGGCCGCTTTATTTCTAGACTTTCTATAGGATATCTATAAAAGTTATTTTATACACTTTGCCACTAATTGAATCATGATGTAATAGGATATAGGAGGCAAGGATTTGTACTGCAATCACAGTCGACAGTGATCTCTCCTACTAGTAATACCTTCAAGTGTAAATAAGTACTAAGTAAGTCAAATAAACCTTTTTATTCTCTATTTTGTATAAACAGTGTTTTAATTCTTGTGTAGAGGCCACAGTTTGGTCTCGTTGTGTAACTTCCTTATCCGCGTAAATACCATCATACAGTCCACCACGAACATTCCCAGTCGTGGGGCTGAATCTAGTGAAATAGAGTTCAGAGTCCCCCACATTCTGGTCCTAGCGAGCCGGATCAGTGAAGACCTAAGAAGACCTAGTACTTACGTGTTTTTATAAAGTGAATTTATACAGTTTTAAAGTTTTCAAAGTTGCAAAGTATTAAATTCAGTGTTAAATTCAGTGGAAAAGTAAGAGAGTGAGTCGGCTGTCAAAAGGATCTCAGGAAACGACGGCCAGAGTTTAAGTAGTGTCGCCGTTCAGATCCTAACGCCTGTGCCTAGATATTTAGATAGTTGCCGTGCCGAAAGGTGCGCCCGGTAACTGTATCAAAGGCTGATCATACAGTGCGTGTAAAAGTAAGTACATAGCCGTCAGGCAATAAACTATTAAGTGCGTGTCCATGCCTGCTATGTACAACATCAGTGTATCTATAAAATAGATAAAAAGTGAAGTGCGCGTTATCAGTGTATTTACGTATCGTCGCTAACACGGTATATAGACGGAAGTGTCGCCGAGCCAGAACGTAGGCCGGTATCCGCCTATCTAGCGAAGAAAGTAATACGTCAGTGAGTTATCTAGATAGATAACAAGTGTATAGTGCGTTACTAAGTATATAGACGGAAGTGTCGGTATCCGCCTATCGTGTAAACAAATAATACGCGTGGATGGACTATTTAAAGTGAAAGTACATAGTACAAGTTAGTGTATATAGACGGAGGAATCACTTAGCCGGAACGTGTGCTAGTGCCGCCTATAAACAAACGTACATAGTGCTCGTCAAGTGTATATAAACGGAGGAATCACAGCCGGAACGTGTGCTAGTGTCCGCTTATAAACAAAGTAAATAGTACGTGTTATTATTGTGTACATAGACGGAAGTTTCACTAAGCTGGAACGTGTGCCAGTGTCCGCTCTATAAAACGAACATAAGCAGTGCAAGTCAGTGACTTATCCTAAGGGATAGAAGTATAGTGCGCGTTGTAGTACATAGACTTATTTTCAAAAGTAAATAATAAAAGTGCGTGTCGGTATTAAAAAGTAAACAGTGCGTAGTGAACCAGTGAATAAAAAGTGTGCCCAATATAAATTGGGTAAAAAGATCCAGTGCCATAGCTACCTAGGCAGAACCTAGAGTGCCTAGGTTACCTAGGCAGCCTACAACTACGTGCCTGTGCCTAGTTATCTAGGCAGACTCCACTACGTGCCTGTAACTACGTGTCTGTGCCTAAATTACCTAGGCAGACTCCACTACGTGACTGCAACTACGTGTCTGTGCCTAAACTACCTAGGCAGACGAAACTACGTGTCTACAACTACGTGCTACGCCTAAGTCATATAGGCAGTATTGACCGCTTGTACCCTAACACTTGCGTGTCAATCGAACGTTAAGTCTAAGTGTGCTAACCTCAGGCACAGCTTAACAAGATGGTTATCACAAGAAGCCAGTCAGACGTAGCTGAGTTAGAAGAACAGCGACGTCTTAAAGAAGCTGCACGTCGTCAAGAAGAACAGCAAATTGAAACTGAAAGATTACGACGACTGTCATTAGATCCGCCTGCCTCACCCTTTTCAAGGCTTGCGGAGACAAGTACAGCTGGGCCCTCCGGGGTCAGAACTACAGTGACCACTACTCAACAACGAGCGAGGTCACCAACAAGATCATTACGGTCGCACCGATCTAATACAAGTATTACTACGCGACTAAGAGTAGCTGAGCTCAACGCGGCAGAGAAGTTAGCCATTCTACATAAGAAGCAACTTGAGATGGAAGCCGACCTAGTAAAGAAGAGGTTGGCAGTGGAGGTGTCTGTGCTCAATGATGAAGAAAGTGTTAACAATGAACCTCTACCCGAAGAACAACAACACCTTAAGGTAGACGAGTGGCTACGAACAAACCAGCCCGACACACGGGGGGAGGAGGCAGCAAAGGGTACACCTAGACAAATCAGGTTCGAGACGCCCAGACCAAGATCGCCAACTCCAACCAGGGCGAGGAACAGCATTGAACAATTAGCCAACACACTAGAGAGGATGGCCAGACCCCGTCCACGCTATATAGACCTGCCTACCTTCACTGGAGCCGCAACTGAATGGCTGCCATTCAAAGCAGCTGTTCGAGACTCAACAAGCATGTACCAGATTCCTGCAGCTGAGAACATACACAGATTGAGGAGCTGCCTAAAGGGAGAAGCTCGGGATGCTGTGGCCGCACTACTACACACAGCCACAGACCCAGATGTTATTATGAAAACATTAGAACAATGTTTCGGGCGACCTGAAATTATCATCGATCGGGCGCTCGGCGATCTAAAGAAACTCCCAAGACCTGGAGCATCGGCAGCCGACCTCAACAGCTTCGCAGTGAAACTGCAGAATATAATCTGTGTACTGAAGACAATAGATAGAAGAGGTTATCTATTCAATCCCCTGCTGACAAGAGAGGTGTTGGAAAAACTAAGTCCACATCTCCGCTCTCGCTGGTGTGACTACGCTTACGACAATGAAGGGACGACCGAACCAGAGATCGTCATGATTTCCCACTTCCTTATGAGGGAAGCAGATAGGGCGTTACGTTACACCTATGCCCCGTCTACGAGCGCCGCAAGTACAAAGAAAGAGACACGACCCGCCGTAACATTAAAGAAGAAGGCGACTGTCTACAACACCACAGCGGAAGAAGAGAAGATGCCATGCCCATCAGGGTGTGAACAAGCACACACCTTACTCCAGTGCCCTAAGTACAAGGCACTTACTACCGAACAACGCTGGGAACTCCTTAAAGAAAAAGGGATTTGCTTCAAGTGCGTCCAAAGCAAACACCGACGCATTGGGTGCAAAGCTAAGTCCTGCGGCGTGAATCAGTGTCGTCGACCACATCATACGACACTGCATCAGTCATCACCACGAAAAGAGGTGAAAAGAGAAGATACCAACAAGCCAGCAGAGGCACCTAAAGAAGAAGCCGTCCTGTCTGTGACACCACGACCAACTGTGGGGCAAAGGACAGTACTATTGAAAATGTGTCCTATCATCGTGTCCGGACCACGGGGAGAGGTGCAGACCTACGCACTTCTAGACGAAGGAGCAACCATCACTCTTATAGATGAAGAGTTAGCAACCAGCATCGGAGCAGAGGGGCCATCTCAACCGCTACACCTAAACGGCGTCAACATGTCACAACAAGAAACAAAGAGCCAGCTTGTAACAATCAACGTCAGAGGGACGAAAGAAACAGAAGAATACAGAGTTAAAGCAAGAACAATAAGAGACCTGCAACTACACAAGCAGACAATCTCTGACAGTATTCTTCAGTACGAACACCTGAGAGATCTTCCCAAGGACGAGGTGTGTTACGAACAAGCACGCCCCGGGCTTCTAGTGGGGACTGACCACTGGGAGTGTATCGTCTCAAGGGAGCTCAGGACCGGTGGCCCGAATGAACCAGCCGCCTCGAAGACTAAGTTGGGATGGGTGGTGCACGGAACCGCACCACGCAGCGCGATCATGCAAGAGGGCAGTGTACTGCACGTGTACGAGCCAGACCGAGAGCAAAGTGTTAGCAATCAGGAATTACACCACTCGGTTGAAGCTCATTTCAAGATAGAGGCTCTCTGTATAGAAGGAAAGCCACGAATAAGAGAAGCAGATCAGCGCGCCATTCAAATCGTCGAAGAGACAACAAAGAAAACCGAAACCGGTTACGAAGTGGGGCTACCATGGCGGGCAGACAACACAGTCATGCCACCCAGCTACAATCAAGCACTCCGTCGTCTTACAACTATTGAAAAGAAGATGGACGCCGATCCCAAGTTCGCCAAAGAATATTTCGACCAAGTTAACAACCTACTACAAAAGGGTTACGCTGTATTATGTGACGGCTCGGAACGTGAGAGCTCAGTGTGCTGGTACCTACCACACTTTGCCGTACAAAACCCGAACAAGCCCGGCAAGTGGAGACTGGTATTTGACGCAGCAGCACGAAGTCACGGAATATGTCTGAACGACGAACTGCTAGAGGGACCAGACCTATTGTTATCACTACCGGGAATCCTATTTCAATTCAGAGAAAAGGCGGTAGCTATAACTGCAGACATTCAAGAAATGTTCCTAAGAGTCCGCATAAGAGAAGAAGATCAACCAGCACAACAGTTCCTGTGGCGAGGTGAAGAAAGAGAATCATCTCCACTCAAATACAAAATGAGAAGTATGATCTTCGGCGCAGCGAGCTCCCCGTTCATGGCCCATTATGTTCGCAACCACAACGCAGACATTTACGGGCAGGAGTTCCCACGAGCGCTAGCGGCAATAAAAGAAAACCATTATATGGACGATCTAGTGGCAAGCTATGATGACCCAATGGAAGCTTGGAAGGCAGTAGAAGAAACCAGAACTGTACACGCCAATGCCAACTTCACACTGCGGGGATGGAACGCCAGCGATAAGACTGTGCTGCGTGACATACCTCGTGAGCTGCACGCCACTACACCCACACAACTGGGGGGAGAGCAACCAGAGAGCAAGATCCTCGGTTTATTCTGGAGCGCAGAACGAGATGAACTCGGGTTCAATACATCCATGAACCGAGTACCAGCAGAAGTACGAGAGAGAACTCGCGCACCGACCAAGCGTGAAGCCCTCAGCGCCGTGATGTCAATCTATGACCCACTCGGTTTGCTGAGCCACTACACTATCCGCTCTAAAATAATACTGCAGAGCTTATGGCGCCTCCAGACTACGTGGGACGAACAGATACCGGCAGAAGAAAACGAGCTCTTCGCATCTTGGTTGTCACAATTAACTGAGATTGCTGAAATCAGACTGCCACGCTGCTACATAACAAAGAAATATGAGAGAATCGAGCTTCACGTGCTATGTGACGCCAGCGAACAAGCCTATGCAACAGTAGCTTACTGGAGGATCACAGGCAGCGACGGGAGCATCACCGTGGTATTGGTAGCCGCCAAAGCTAAGGTGGCGCCAAAGCAAACTCAAACCATACCTCGGCTCGAACTACAAGCAGCTGTCATCGGAGCAAGACTCGCCGGTACGATAAAACAAGAACACAGAGTGAAGATCGGTCGAACGACATATTGGACTGACTCATCTACAGTGGTCCATTGGATTCACCACGACATGCGACGTTACACTCCATTCGTCGCACACAGATTGGGTGAGATCGCAGAACGAACGAAGAAAGAGGAATGGCGCTGGCTGCCCACAGAACAGAACGTGGCAGACGACGCAACAAGGCTCAGCAACACTCCACTGAGCACAACGGATCGATGGTTCCAAGGGCCTGCCTTCCTTTACCAACCGGAAGAGCAGTGGCCTACCATGTCAACAACAGAAGAAGAAGACAGCGAAGTTCTGCATGTCAGAGAAAAGATCAAGCGAGGAAGCTGGCTACCAGAAGCCGCCCGCTTCTCAAAATATGAAGTGCTGGTAAGAGCCACAGCACGAGCTCTCGCCTTCATAGACATCTGTCGACGAAAGGCAACTAAGATGGAACATCGACACATCGAGCGCGCCGAGGTTGAACTCATCCGACGCGCCCAAGAAGACAGCTTTGAAGAAGATGTAAAGAGGATACAGACAGCTCAACCACTGTCAAAGGCAAGCAAGTTATATCGCCTTGATCCTATTCTGAAGGATGGACTCTTAAGGGTGCGAGGCCGAATAGAAGCTTCCTCAGCACCAACAGAGACGAAGCAGCCCATCATCATGGATGGTCGACATCCACTGACCAAGCTCATCGTGCAACGGGAACACTGCGCTGCGGGACACGCCAACAGAGAACGCGTGACGAACGACCTACGGCAGCGCTATTGGGTCATTCACCTACGACCCACCGTGCGCATGATAGAAAAGAACTGCACCTTATGCAAGAGGCTGAAGGGAACACCCAAGACACCGGCAACAGGAGACCTGCCGCATGCCCGATTGGATCCTTTCCATCGCCCGTTTACCAACTGCGGGGTGGATTATTTCGGACCTATGATGGTCAAAGTGGGCCGTCGCAGAGAGAAGAGGTGGGGGGCACTATTCACATGTCTCACCTGCCGCGCCGTGCACATTGAAATCGTGGCATCCCTATCAACAGACTCTGCAATCAAGAATGGCTGCGCGCAGAGGATGGCCGCAGCTAATGTATTCAGACAACGGTACCAACTTCCGTGGAGCTGATCAAGAATTACGCAACGCATACACAGAGTGGCTGCCAGCTCTGAACGACGAAGGGCTAAAGCATCGCATGGAATGGCGTTTTATACCTCCAGGAGCGCCCAATCAAGGTGGCGCATGGGAGAGAATGGTACGATCCGTCAAGACAGCCCTCAAGGTGACGCTGCAAGAGAAGGCACCAGCTGAAGAAGTTCTCAGCACACTTCTCACCGAAGCTGAGTTCTGCATCAATGCACGACCTCTAACACACGTCAGCGTGGACCCCAATGATCCAGAGGCTCTGACTCCCAACCACTTTCTTTTGGGATCATCCAATGGCCTACCAGCAACGGGACCCTGTGACGAAGCTGACCGAAGAACATGGCGAGCCAGTCAAGCGCTTGCTGACCACTTTTGGCGGCGCTGGCTGCGAGAGTACCTGCCAACATTGGTACCACGCGGGGAACCCAAGAACGACGCACGACCCCTGCAAGCTGGAGATGTGGTCCTCGTGGTCGACAACACGCTGCCCCGGAACACCTGGCCCATGGGAATCGTCGAGCGAACGCATCCAGGACCAGACGGCAGCATTCGAGTCGTCGAGGTGCGGACCAGAACGCCGGTTCCGGCATCTTCCGACGCCCGGTAAGCAAGCTCGTCGTCCTAAGGAAGAAAGAAGAGGCTACGCAAGCTGCGCCGGGGGGAGGAATGTTACGGACGCCGAACTCCTAAAACTTAGTCTTTAATATGTTAATATTAAGTAGATTAAGTAGAATAGTTTTGTTTTGAATACCTAGGATAATCTAGGTTAAGTATATAAGAAGTACATAAGAGGTATATAAAGTCATTCAGTAGTTAAAGCTTTATAAAGATTGTGTCATATAACTTAAGAATAGATAGTACAAGTTAGCTCATTATAATGTAAACAGAACCCTAAAATCAGTCTAACTTCAATTCTTTATGTTGTATAAGTGTATTACGTAAGTTATACATAACAAATCTATGTGCTTCAAAGTCTGTCAAGAATAGGTACAAAACTAATGGAAAATTCCACTCGTAAAAATTTAATAATGTTTTTGATTGGGCAATTTCAAAGGCTGAGTTCTAGTCCAATAAGAATGCCTTAATTTTATCCAATAAGAATCTAGCGCAACGGCCGCTTTATTTCTAGACTTTCTATAGGATATCTATAAAAGATATTTTATACACTTTGCCACTAATTGAATCATGATGTAATAGGATATAGGAGGCAAGGATTTGTACTGCAATCACAGTCGACAGTGATCTCTCCTACTAGTAATACCTTCAAGTGTAAATAAGTACTAAGTAAGTCAAATAAACCTTTTTATTCTCTATTTTGTATAAACAGTGTTTTAATTCTTGTGTAGAGGCCACAGTTTGGTCTCGTTGTGTAACTTCCTTATCCGCGTAAATACCATCATACAGTCCACCACGAACATTCCCAGTCGTGGGGCTGAATCTAGTGAAATAGAGTTCAGAGTCCCCCACAAGACCGGATGGTATGAGTTTGATTCCATGGAAGATGGGCCGGGTGCTGGTATGGGACGCAACCTGTTCAGACACGCTGGCCCCTTCCCATCTACTTGGAACCAGCATCAGAGCTGGTGCGGCTTGTGAAGCGGCTGAAAAAGCCAAATTATCTAAATACAGGGGTCTAGGCTCCGAATATGATTTTGTCCCATTCGGTGTCGAGACACTTGGTCCGTGGGGTCCTACCGCTAAAAGCCTTTTTAAGGAAATTTCGAAAAGGTTGGTCGACGTCACAGGAGACCGAAGAGCTGGCAGCTACCTCGGACAAAGAATTAGTCTAGCTATTCAAAGGGGGAACGCTGCCAGTATCTTCGGAACCTTGCCTAAAGGGACTCCTTTTAATAATATATTTTAGTTACCATGGTTTTTAGTTTTAGGTTCTTAGTTCTAGTATATATTTTGTTGTATTTTTAGTTAAAGATAAGTCAAGTAAATGTCACGAAATGTCTTGTCTCGAATGACGGTCGTGTAACTTTCTTCACTAAGATGTCAACTAACCTTGCGACAAAATCATGCCTGTCGCAAGCCGGCTGGACGATTAGATATTGAGAGCCAGAAGCTCACAATTTTTAAATAATCAAAATAAAACCACATTAGTGTCATCCACTTTTCCATTGCAGTGCGTATTGTTATTCATAACGAGTAAGATTATTGCCATTACAAGATATCCATGCTTACCTGAAATCATTCACCTAATCTCTCCATTTCTTACCACTTCTTTGATTTAACCTTAAATAATTAGGCAATTAATTTTGTTTATTGTATGAAAACGTTATGTTAGTTATGGTCTTGGAACACGTATTATGTTGATTACACTTGAAATATTATTATTGTAGCGATGATTTACGTGTCATAGAGTTTTTTTTTTTTTTTTTTTTAAATTTTAATCTTGCGATCAGTCTTTCAGACTATGAGCAGATGAGATGATTCAGATGACGTGTTAGGAGACTCTCTGTAGAGTCTGCCCTATCTTTCTTAAGTCATTCTTCTCACTGACTATTCTGGTCGAAAATGTCCCGTCGCTTTTTCAATCGACGGATGCTTTCTGGGATGGTTAGCTGCCCTGCAAGGTTATTTGGGTGCTTTAGTAGTCGAGATTTGTACTTATCGCCATGCGAATTTATCTCCTCGCTAACCAAAGGTATATTCAGAATCTCATGGATTTCTGTTATCTTAATAAACCATGGTGCGTTGGATATTTGTTTCAGTATATAGTTTTGTGCCCTTTGCACTTTCATTATGTTGGAGGCGCTGGCTGATCCCCAAAGTTGGATGCCGTATGTCCAGATTGGCTTTAGTATAGCCTTGTATAAGAGAAGTTTGTTGTCTATCGCCAGTTTTGAGTTTCTTCCTAGAAGCCAGGAAATACCTCTGTATTTCAAGTTAATTTCTTCTCTTTTTGTTTCGACATGTTTCCGCCATGTGAGTCTGCGGTCAAGATGCATGCCCAAATACTTCACAGACTCGTGGTGCGGGAGTTGACTGCCGTTTAGGGTGACTGGGTCACAATCTTTCTTGCAGAGAGTAAATGTGATGTGCACAGACTTGGATACGCTGGCGGCAATTCTCCACTTAGCTAGCCATACTTCAGTCTCATTTAAGCTGGTTTGCAATATGCGGGATGCTTGCGTTGGACATTTGTGTGAAGCAATTAGGGCAGTGTCATCCGCGAAGGTAGCAGTTGTGATCTCAGAGCTCTGTGGCAGATCGGAAGTAAACAAGGTGTACAGAACAGGTCCAAGGACCGAGCCCTGTGGTACTCCTGCGGATATTTCGTGGAATCCCGAGGTGGATTGATTTTCTCTCACTTGAAATATTCTGTTTGTAATGTAGGATTTTAGTACACCATAGAATGTATGAGGTAGCAAGGATTTTATTTTAAAAAGCAAACCTTTGTGCCAGACTCTGTCAAAGGCCTGTTGTATATCAAGGAAAGCAGCTGAGCAGTACTCTTTTCTCTCAAAGGATTTTCTGATAGTCCTGCACACTCTATGTACTTGTTCTATGGTAGCATGTTCTTTTCGAAATCCGAATTGGTGGTCTGGGACTATGGACTTCTCATTGAGAACATGTAACATTCTGTGTAGTAGGGACTTTTCATAGAGCTTAGCCATAATAGGTAGGAGACTGATAGGTCTGTATGAGGTGACATCATGCATCGGTTTACCGGGTTTATGGATCATTATTACTTGTGATACCTTCCATATATCTGGGAAGTAGCCTACTCGTTGAATGGCATTAAAAAGTATGGTGAGGTACACAATTCCTTTTCGAGGTAGTTCTTTGAGGACTTTTTTGTCAATAAGATCATAACGTTATATAGAGTTAATGTTAAAGTTTGTTCAAAGAAAGTTTTTTATAGGTTTTTCATAATTTTGTACATACTTAAAATTAAATTCATAATGTCAAATAGCAAAGTCAGCAAATAAATTACGTAAATAAATAAAAATACTTAACTTTATTGAAGACTAAAACAGTCTTGATACCAAGTACTAACTTGAATAGTAAGTAGGTACTCAGGTGTGTTCTGTCCGAAAAATCGGATCCCCTAGTGTTGCTACAGGATCCTAAGAAGAATGCTAAGATCTTAGATTTTATTGGCAAACCAGACGCTTAAAAGAAAATGATAACTGCGCTTGCATTTATATTAATTTAATCAATCAACTCTGCCCATCTCAAACCACTGCTTCACGATTTCCAATCTGCATCGGCTTTCCACGTTTTTCATAAGGCAATTATTATAAAAATAATTATCTTAGTGAGTAAACCAATTGAAGGGAAATGTCGAAACATTTAAATTTGTGTGTTAGGTGAATCGTTTTAAATGCTTTTAATAGGTTTTATTTACTTAAGGTTGATGTTCCAGGGTAGCCCGCGAAATTCAAATTTTCTTAAGTTTTTTGCAATTTGCAGGCAAGTGCTAGGTTGTATGTTAGTGAAAATATGATTTGCGGCTGTAAGACATATGTAGTTACAGAATTATAATCATCAAAATCATTAATACAACCCTCCGAGCTCATACAGGTTCCGGAATGACTTTTTTTGGGTCAAAGTCATTCCGGAACCTGTATGAGCTCGGACGGTTGTATTAATGATTTTGATGATTATAATTCTGTAACTACATATGTCTTACAGCCGCAAATCATATTTTCACTAACATACAACCTAGCACTTGCCTGCAAATTGCAAAAAACTTAAGAAAATTTGAATTTCGCGGGCTACCGTGAACATCCACCTTAAGTTGAAAAGTTCTTTCTAACTTTTGCTCAAGTTGTCGACTAGCCACAAGGGTGTGTTTAGTGTGTAGTGGAAATGCAGGTTTGTTAACAGTGTGTTAGGTTGTTGTTTTGTTTTAAATAATTACAAAATATAGAAGTATGGAACAAGAAGATATGCTGCGTCGACCCCAAATAAATTGTTTTTTTTTATTTTTTTATTTAATATGGGCTTACTCTTGACCTCAATCTTGCCCAAAGGGCAGAGATGAGGTCGACGATGGAACGAGCTTACCCAGAAGAAGCCTATTTACTCGCGACTAAGATAAGATACGCGGATATGGGTAAGAGAATGATAAATGATGATGGATAAAGGACAAAATCGGTGCCATAAGTAGTTACGGTGTAGTAAAACTGATGAAGCATCAAAAGTATGTGAAAATACTAAGCTATCGTAACGATACGAACGTTCTCGCGGTTACGAGCTTTTGATAGACCTCGGTGTCACTGTTATAACATCATATTGTACGTGCGACTCGTAACCGTTTAACGCTTAATATAAAGACTGTTTCTCCTATAACTTTACGACCTTTCCTCTGTAGTCACGGAACACATCAAACATAAACGATTCCTTCGAATGAACAGAGCAGTCCAAAATTATTGTGGTTTTTCTTCAAGTTGACTCCATTTAAACTAACAATGCAAATAAATAAGGGGAACACGCGAAGGAAAATGAATAAGAAATATAGAACAGTTGCATTTCGCGGCTGAAAATTTATTCTGTGAAGCGAAATCGTGCGGAAAATTTGCAATTTAGAAGTAAAAGGGGGAATGCCAATAAGCCATCGATTATGTAGATGCAAGGCTTTTGTGCAGAGCTGCAGAGTTATCATTGCATTCAGTTCGCCATTTTGCAACGATTTGTCAGGATATTTTCAAAAGGAATTTTCGTTTACGGTATTTTTAGCGTTGAAAGTTGCGGGTTAGTTTGATTTTATGACGGTACCTATGGGATTTATTAGGCTTTGGCTTCGCTAACTGCTTAGCTTTTGGGTGCTCTCGCGGTTTTTTCGCACAAGCCTGGCTAGGTATTTTATGGGTTTATCTCTAGCCGAATCAAAGGTAGCTTCAGAATGTTTCGGCAAAAAATGCAGATATTTTTGCCGTTTATTGTGTCCCACTGCTGGGCAAAGGTCGCCCTTTTCTCTAACCAAACGTCTCTATCTGGTGCAATTTCTTAATGGATGCACAGCAAACAAGAGCAGATCGTCACGCAACCATCGAGGTTTACTTTTTTATAAATAATTGTATTTCGATTTTTTTTCTTTATTTTTATTTTTCTTCAGTATGAATGTTCATACATGGTTCCTAGAAACATAACATTATTTTTTTGGGCAATTGTGTAAAAATAGGAAATTTGATTTTAAAAGGTCAACATATTTTAATTTTATTTATCTATTAAGTACTGTTATGTTTCACTTGCATTGTTTTTAGTAGCATAGCGTGAAAATATCTACTGCCATAAATTATAAAAAACTACCTACATACATTTGTACCCCATCCCTCGACTACAAAACACAACTGCAATAATTTTGAAACTACCAATGTTGTCGCTGTAACGGATTTAAAAAGGACTCACGTATCGTATTCTATCCGCATGGCTAGCTTCATGCTGCAGGGTTCCTTCTATTGTGAAAAGGAATTAGCTACCGTGAGGGAAACATATTATGTACATTAAACACATAATACGGAAGGGAGAACGCGAACGAAACGTTCTTTCCTAATGATTACTTTGTGCACCATCAGGAAAGATCGTGGTTTACGATTTCATTTGTTTTACAATCTTTTGCATAGGTGTTTGTAATATTATATGTTGACTGATTCGTTCTCAATATACAATCATGTTACAATAAAAAATAAAATTAAATGATTCCGAAATAATCATATTTTCCGGAATTGTTACATGATTTCTTTTCAGGGGTGAAACCCCTGATGTTATCTGCAATTATTTTTGATAAACTAGAACGGAAAAGTTACGTAAGCCAGCCTCACCAAAGAATTAGAATTATATCATCATACACAACATCACGCCAGTAATCCTCGAAGCCTCATGTAGAGCTGTATATCTAATAGTGCAACCACATGTCACCAGTTATGTTTTAAGTCCCATGTAATACGGGCGAGCCTATTGTCATCAATCGGCAAGTATCGACAAATCCAAACTTCGAGGCTGCTTAAGAGATATTTCTGATGAGAAAACCCAATAATAACTTTCCCTACCCAAGGATCGAATCCAGGACCTAATACTCAGCGATTGAGAATGAGGAAGTTATTAGAAATACACATTACACAACATAGAACATATCCTGCAGTGTAACTTTACCAAAAAAAAACCTTCTAAATCTTTGTTCACTCATGTGAATAAAGGAATAAGAGAAAATATCAGTTGCGGCATTGTGGGCTGAACGACGAACGTCGTAGGCGTCGACTGACGAAGATGGATTATAGTAATATGTAAAGATTTATTGGTACTCCGGATAATTCTCTGAAAGTAAGATAGATATACGAATAATATAAGAGTTGGTAGGCGTATTAAATTAATCATTTTTCAGTTTAAATATCTAATGTTGTTCTTTTTACCCGACTACGGCGAAACCAAAAGGAAGGGTAATGATTTTGGCATTCTATGTATGTATGTATGTGTGTTCCACCGTAGCGCCTAAACTACTGAACGGATTTTAATAAATTAGGTGTCAATAGATTCGTAAGAATAGCCCGGGTGACATAGGCTATATAAATTTTATATTTTATTTTTATGACGGAATTTAAATGTCAAAAACTTACCTCAAAAAAATATTAAATTGAGATAATCATAGCAAGTTTGGTATCAAATGAAAGGTCTTGGCGAGCACATTACAAATATGTATTATATTATAGTTTCAGTACACACAAAAACAAAATTCAAATAAAAAAATTAAGTTCAAAAATCTAAAACCCGACTACTAAGAAAATAATTATTGTCTGATATTCTTCGTAGTCGCATGCCACCTTGCTAATGGCAATTAGCAGCTGACTTCTGTATCAATGAGAACGCCATGAAGGAGCATCAGGTATCAGTGGCATGCGACTACGAAGAATATCATACAATAATTATTTTCTTAGTAGTCGGGTTTTAGATTTTTGAACTTAATTTTTTTATTGTTTTTTTTTCGTGAGAACGTGTAATTGACTCTGTATTAGATATGCCATTTTTATCCATCATCGTTTGTAACTATTGGTTCTCCTATTTGTTTGTAATAATCGCCTTGAAAGCAGCCAACATTTAGGTGTTACAATGGCGAGCAAAGGGTCGTTTTTATAACTTCACAGTATCATAACCAGATACTAGCTAAAAGTAACTCTATGCCAAAGCATAGAGTTACTTTTAGCTAGTATCTGGTCAAACTGAAAACGAAATATTTTTGTGTTATAGTGCAAACACTATAACACAAAAATATTTAGTTTTCAGTTTTACTTCACAAACAGAAAACTCTAAAGCACACAATTGTAATGTTTCGTTTACGTGTATTTTTTTTCTATATTCCGACGGAAAACCGGATAACACCACAAAGGTAGGAAACCTCCGTCGGAAAAGATAAAACCAAAAGGGTTTAAATGCACTTGGTATCTTTTTAACAGCCAGTCCTTTCCTGGAAGAACACGGAGTACCGGTATCTTAAAAGGTACTATATAACAAGTGGGACTATGAAAACATGGTGAATATCACACACGGCCTTAGGTGGAATAACAACAGTTTTTCCGGTCACTGAGTTTCGCTAACATCGGGTATGATGTCACGCGAAGTTTCAACGTATGAAAAACAATTGAATCACTTAACCTAAAAGGTACTAGTGGGTCAGCTTTGGATAGGGTTATGTGGTTTTTAAGAAAGAAAGAAAAAGTATTTGTAAGTCTCGTACAGGACAAACAAAACATGGTTTAATAGTGGTTGGTTTTAAGGACACTTTCGGCTTTTGTGTAATTAATTACAGACGCAAATAGCATTTAACTTTTGATTATTGTAGAGGGTATTATTAGCAATCTGAGGAGACAGTGTTTGGCAATAAAATCTTTTTTAAAGTCGTTATTTTTTGTTAAAAAGTTTTTATTTTTAACTTTTTAGTGGTTCACATGTTCATGGGTCAATGTGGACAATGTAGTTTTGTTTTAGTTTTGTTGATTTTTCAAAAATTTCTTGTCCGATTTCGATAAAAATTATGGGACCATTTCGGAAGTATACCCTTTCCAATAAAAGAAGAATTTTTCAAATCGGTTAGCAAGTGAGGGAGTTATGCCCGAACAAACATAAAAAAAAAACATCCGAATTGAGAACCTCCTTCTTTTTTAGAAGTCGGTTAAAAACGAATAGTCTTGTTGGGGCTAACGAGGCGCGGTCGACGAACAAACCATGGCGAAATGAACGTCTTGAAGACAGGGTGCTATGGCCTGAATAGTAAATAGCTTGGACGAGGTCTTTCTTTGAGAGTGAACTACTATGTAAGGTAACCTTTAGTAATATGAAAATAACATCTTTCCAATAGATTCTTGGTCACCAAAGTAACCAGCAGTAGAAATCACTGAAACAGGTACTCACTTCTAACAACACACAAGTTACTTAAACCACGACGTTTGACAACCAAGAAAAAACATCACATTTACACCAGCCGCCTCTATTTCCATATCATTGCTGTCTGTACAAACACTGGTGTCTATTCATGACCTTTTGGCAGCATGTGTTCAGTAATCCGACACTAGGGCGCGCTGTTTGCGCTGAAACCGAATATGGCGCATTAAACTGGCTTGTTTTGTCTCCATTATCTTAGCTTTGATGCTGCCAACTAGCCACATGTGTTGGATTAAAGTGGGACGGTGTTTGGATGATTTTTGACGAAGATATATACATTTTTTGTGTTTATGTATTTGTAGGTAACCGAGTTATTTTTAGAATAAATATAAATAAATAAGCAAACCATTCTAGTATTAATATTTCATAGGCTTTCAAAGGGTCGTGTCTGCAATTAAAACTCATAGACCGCTGTATGGCCATTATATGTTACATGGGCCATAATTCTTAATGATTCGATGAACCTTTTTGATTTGGTTAAAAATGCATATTAAGGCCAAAAATTTCGAAAAGAAACACTCAAAAGTCAATGCCTCTTTTAAACATTGTCCGCACCTATTCTCACGTTTTAGACAATTCCATTGCACGTCAAACTCATCGTAAACGAAAACGACGTGATTATTAAATAAAACGCCTAATCATCATAATTAAAAAACTTTATAACCTCAAAACCTATTAAAAAGCCCATTATATACGTGATACGTAACTTTTATGAGTGCATTTCTAATATTAAAAAAAGCCTGCGACATTTTTTACGTCGAAGAAAATTGCGTTGTAAATCATTCATCATGGTGGGTACAATGCGTGTCAGAGAGTCGACGCATGGTGTAAGGGGGTCCGAAAGTTCCATATAATAGGGGAAATGAAAAACTTTTTTGGCCGAAGCTGGCTTTAGTAAATTTTGTGGTTTCGTTTGTTCCGATCCCGTTTTATGGAGATAAACCTATGAGTTGTGAATGTCCTTGGTGTTCGTTATGGAGATGTGGTGGGAATATGCCTGAAATATGGGTTTTTGTGTCTATTTTAAGGGATATATATTTTTTGTCGAGGCTGCGCAGCCTTTATTTCGTAGGGTTTTGAATAGTGCTTTATGAAATTACCAGTTACTTTTCAGGAATTCTTGTACGTGGATAAAAACTGCCACTTCCTTCGTGGTATGATGGATGTATGAAAGTTTCATCTTTCAATATCTAATTAAGCTTTACTTTTTTTGGTAATGATGCATGCAACCCATCAAACGCACCTATGTGTTATGATACCATTATCACTTTACGCAAACAAGCGCCTATAACATTACCAAGCTAATTAACTAACAAAATTTTATGGGTTCGCATTCAAAATGACCATTCTGGGAAACATTCCCCTCGATTTAGCGGCATAATAAAAATAAATTACCAATATTCGCCAAAATGCAACAGAGCAGGGGACTGCTCTGGACACTGTCCGACAATTATTGGCTGTTTCCCGAATTTCCCAATATAAGCTCCGTAATTGATATTTACGCTACACTAAACCCGAGAATTGGTGCCGTTACCAGATTTATTTATCAGTCTGTTAATAAATTGGAGGAATAACTTGATTAATTGATCCGTATTGGTTTAATTTCACGGTGAAATGGGTAAAGAAGTTGAGCACGGCAGATCGATAGCACAATGGAGATAAAATAACCTTCGATTTGTAAAGCCTGTAATTTATGGTGATATAACGAAAATGCAAAGTTATTTATATTTTAATTACTTTACTGAAAACCAATTTAATATAATGAAATTAACTCGCTGACTATCGCTGTTGGAGTGTCTCGTTGTTCGTTGAGGTAGTGATCGCAAACGCAACTGCGGGTGGACTAAATGGTTGACCCACATTGTATTCTGGGATTATAGGTGTGATGTTATGTTATGATGGGAATGGGATTAAAAGCATTAATGGGCAAGATTTTCAAACTTTTTCGTGGCTTAAAGCGATAAGCATGCGTATTTGAAGAACCTGTAGATTCATTTTACTGGAATCATGGTCCAATAAATTAAGCGACGCTCTAATAAATTAATCTTCTATCAACGAGTTTCCTTCAACAGCCCCCAACTACTTTGAATTAATTCAGAAACCCAGCCAGCAACGATTCCCCGTTACGTTCTACTTGACGATGGGAACGATTTTCTTAATTTACATACGGATTTCATCTCCGGCTATCGACGAATCCGGATTAGAGCACTCAATGGTCGCGCTTAATCGACTTAAAGACAGCGATTAGCCTTTTATGTGGAACTTCAAAGAAGGGTTCTCACTAAACGTTACGTGTGCTCACAGTTAGTTGCCGATAGTGAGCTGCGTTACATGGTTTTTCATTCATTTTCAACTATACGTTCACACCGATCTTACAATACACTTTTATCTCTAAATGACGTTACTTACCTTTGTTTTTGAAGGATATGGGTTTAGAAATTTCAGTTTTTCGTAGTAAAGTACCTGTGCAAAAGAGCATCATCAGCCTATTGCCATACCTCATTCAGGTGTTTCCTGCGATTTCAACGATAGATATCGTCGACCCTACGAGCTTTTTGGATGGACCTGGTTTCTTTGGTTTAACCTTGGTCATACCCTTGCTCCATCGGTCATGACCGCGTCTAGTCATTCTGTCCAACTCCACCTGAGGCACACCGCCTGTACCTGTCTCGACATTGTAGATTTTTTCCGACGTTTCATCAGAATCGGTACCAACTTAGTGAGCCGGCTCAAAATCAGTGGCTGACTATATTCAGTACGACGAACCTTGCCGAAGAACAGTTAAGAACTAGATTACTAGTTGAACTTGCGAGAAAGTCATAATCTTCCAATTTATGACCTCGTCGTAAAGGTAATTGGATTAATAAAGCGGTGATGTAAGCTTCGCATTATACGGATGACGGTGTTATGAGCTTGTGGCTGTAAAAGTCTGCTTTATAAACGTCATCGTGTTTTGTAATGGAATATTGTCGCTGGATTACACCAGCAAGTTATCTTAGGCCATGGAGTGTGAAAACATAAAATAGCTGTGTCCTGCGACCTTCACGTGAAATGATTTAAAAAATGTATTCTTCCCTATTTGTTGACAATTTTAATGGTTTTTTTTTTGCATGAAACCTTTATTTTTTTTTCTGTAATATAAATAGCCTAAGGTACATCACCTATCTCCCAGTACAAGTCCTGTTTAAATCGGTCCAGCCGCTAGCCGTTACGAAGATTAGCCGTTACAAACAGACAGGCAGAGAGAAAGACAGTAAGACAAAAGTTTGAAAAAAGTTTTTGTTATAACCTGCTGTATACAGGGACTAGCCACTGAAAATAGTCTATAGTTTAATACATTGAATTTAGCTGATAGCCTTAATTTGCCAGATACCAATTCAAAAGTTGATCTTTTAACTTTAGACTGGCTCCCAACGATAAATACCGGAACGAATAGTAAACAAAACAAACAAGCTCCACATTCATTTTAAACAATAAACGGAACATTCAAAACAACTATCTCCAACAAACATACTTCGCAAACTAAACAATAATGCGAATAGTTGGCGATCCTCATTTGTTAGTCCGTTACCGACGTAACTATCTAAGGACAGGCGAACCACTGACAAATCTGCGGCGTCCAAACGTTTTGTTTGCGATAGTTTAAGACAAGTTAGGCAACTGTGGGCATTATTCAACGATACCATGCCCATTTAGCAGTGTCAGCCGCACATTTGTACCTATCGGTGGGCAAATTATGCACCCTCTGCGTAGCGAGACGGCTCCTGATCAGTTTAAGTTGAGAAAGTATTTTGGTGGGCCGGAATGGAATTAGGAAACGGCCTTTGTTTGTTAGAATTGATGGCGGAAACATTGAATACAGTCATGTAGATTTTTGAACGGTAAAAATATCAGCGCTGGTTTGTGTGGTTTCTTGTGTCTTTGTTACACACTTCAGTCGGTATGAGATGGAGTTGTTCTCATCTTCAAAACAAAAGAAAGTGTTGTTATTATTATTATTGTAGGACTGTTGCAGTTTTTTCCTCTCTAGAATCTAAAGAAATCTAAATCTCTTTAGAATTATTTCAGGCCAGTCCTTTTAGTAGGACTCCATCTCATCAAACCATCTTCTTCAGGTGCTGTCACGTCGTCGATTCCGCATGGTGGTCATCATCATCATCAGTTTGGCAATGTGCTCCTATTTTTTCTCCTGGTACCTAGATCAACTTACCTACTAGATATATGTCTCAAATAACTCAAGAAACTCGACGGTTATTTCTAAGGTTCAGTAACTTATGGGAGGTATATGTGCATTGATAACAATATAATTTTACTAGCCTTTAACTCAGTCAGGTACTGCACTACTATCTTCAGACTCAAGTTACGATAATTATGTGGTGTCGTATATCAAATTCTCACAGATTGTGCCAGAGGTCATCGCCCTTTATGACAGTCTGGGAACACTTTCTTCACAGCTTTAATAAATTAAACAGTGTTTAGGAAAGATTAATGATGGTACCGAATATTCGATTCTATTTCATTTGAACTCGATTCTTGTAGTGATGATCAATCAACAGTTCAATAGAACTTCCAACGAAGGAACGTTATTTAAATAAATAGTAGTCAAGTGTAAGAAGGATTTGACAACTGGGTTCCGTAAGAAAACTAAGCTTTTTGTAATACAAAATCGTATCAAAATAATAATAACTCTTAGGCTTTCTGTACAAAATTAGAGATAATGTTTATTATCTAAGTATATAAATATATATCTATTCTGTTTCACCAAATCCGTTTTTCAAATAAATAAATAAAGCTGACATCAAATTATATCTAGGAAACTAATGTTTTGGTTAAATATACTATTTAGACAAACAAAACATAAAGTTTCAATGAGCACCACAGAAGTCTGTTCACTTTATATTGCCAACTAACCGTACATTGAAATGCAAACAGTAGTATAGGCAACGCGTAAAAACTTGTTAATTTCGCATGCAGCCTCAAATACCAGCCGTTACGTGCAAAGCCAAGAGCACAGTAAACCGTTCGTTAGCATAACTTTCTATTAAGTGTAATTGTGTATGTTTTAAGTCTATTCATTGGATTTTATATATTCATTTTGTTTTGGATAGTGGAGAGGCTTATCTTTACGATCGGCTGTCAAAGATACCTAATAGATTATTGTTTTAAACATCATAATTTTTTGGAGCTGCTAGTCGTCTATACTATAATATTATAAAGAAGTGAAGTTTGTGTGTTTGTTAAATTGTAAGGGGTAATCTCGGGATCTACTGAAAAGATTTTAAAAATTCTTTCACCAATAGAAAGCCACATTATTGCTGAGTATCATAGGCTACTTTTTATCCCAGTATTCCCACGGGAACGGGATCTACGCGGGTGAAACCGCGGGACGTCCGCTAGTCTTCACATAATCCTGATATCAGCCGACGGTGGGACATGGCAGCCATCTAATTGCTAGTAACTGACTATGGTTATCTAAAACACTCATCATCATCATCATCATCGTCTTGCCCTTATCCCAAATTCATTTGGGGTCGGCTCAGCATGTCTTCCTCTTCCACACCTCTCTGTTTTTCGGCATCTCATGAGACACCTCCTTTCTAAACCACTATGGATATAATAATGTAATAATAATTATCCAGTGAAACTAAACGTGATAATGATCATTACATGTAAACCCTTCAATATTTGTAAGTATCAACATTTTGTAGCGATGTTGATCCTGACAGTTCTTGAACGCAGTTTTAATTAACTTCAGAAGTCGGTGGCAAAAAAACCTGAATTCAATAAGAGTCACCGTCTTCAGAAGATTAAGTTATTTTTAACTTTTTTGTTATTGAAGTCGTTTTTTTTTATACCAAAATAGTAAAATAAACTACACAAATGTATGATAAAAAACCTTTTCAACACACTTGCTCATAAAGTGGCTATAATTTCACCGCAATTAGGCACGTAATGACACCTATAATCAAACTGTGACTTTTTCATTGCTATTATTCACTAGTGAGTTATAGGTTTTTTTTTTAAATTTTATTGGTTGAGTTGCTATGTTTAAAAAAAAGTTTCGATACAAAAAAGATCGTGTTCAATAGTAAAAATAAATTAATGTACCTAGTGCTTCCCCATTTCATGCAACTTTGAATTTAAATAGATAATTTCAACTTATACGTTTTTAATAATTGAATCTTTTACTCAAATAATATAACTTTTGTTTTCTCTGTAATAAAGAAAAAAAATACCCATTTTGTCCGTGGCTAAAACTCTATTATCCGCGAAAAGTCAAAAATAGTGAAACCACATTCTTTTAGTCTATGGCCGATCGTCATTGTTACAGTAGTGGCGCCACTGGTCAAGAAAAAATGCATCGCTACGTCAAACTTAGTACATTTATTTTAGTTCCGTGTTTTCCCGCCTGCATAGATAACTTGGCAGAACTGTAGATGCGCGCGCATTAATTTTTCCCGCTATTGTGAAAAAAAAAACCGAACTTGTTTTAACTGTTGAAGTTGGTAGAACTGTAGATGCGCGCGCATTAATTTTTCCCGCTATTGTGGAAAAAAAAACAGAACTTGTTTCAACTGTTGAAGATGACTTTTTAGTATTATTTTCTTCACAAGTGTGTTGAAAAACGTCGTATGATACACGTGTGTATTGATGATTACCGTCCTCGGCTTTCTTAAGACCCTCACCTGACGGCTCGGGTCTCAATGGCGCCTCTGCGGTAATCACCAACGTTATACACTTGTACCATAATGTACTATTTCTAATTTAAACACGGTACCCTAAAATAGTGGTGTATTGAAGAGGCGGAAGGAACATGAACTATTGTCGGATCGACACGTGCTCTATCCGGCACACCTGTCTAGCACTCAGTGACAAATGGACGCTAATCGGGACGTCTACCTTTATCGGATGTTTGGTATCAAAGAGTCTTGTAGTGAAGTAGGTACTTTTTGTATGGAATTTTTTATTACTGCTTTTTTTAATTTTTTACTTAACTGGTCAGTAGGTACCTACTTGCTCCAATTACTTTGACTACAAAACCTTCATCGTAGCCGTACTCTATTGTTCCTATTTTTGTTTATATTATCACAACTAATGTTAAAAACCAAGAAAACATTTTACAATAACGAACAAAATAACTTGGCCGTTAGTCAGTGTATTTTTGAAGTGAAAACTTCTTTAGCGGCGTTGAGCACTTTGGGAAATTGTTGTGATGGGTATAAAATCTTAAACTCGCGTCAGGACACGTGACCACGTGACCCTGATCGAAAAAGCGTAAGACGGATGGAGAGTAGACAGCTATCCCCTCTCTACGGCGCGGCGAAAATGTATGCCTGGGCCTACTGTTTCGTTTAGGCAGCGCAGGGCGCTTAATAATAATAATAATAATTATTAATAATAATATAATTAATAATAATAATAATAAAATTATTAATAATAATAATATTATTAATAATAATAATAATAAAATTATTAATAATAATAATATAATTAATAATAATAATAATAATTAATAATAATTAATAATAATAATAATTAATAATAATAATAATAATTAATAATAATTAATAATAATAATAATTAATAATAATAATAATAATAATAATAATGATGACAGCTGTCAAAATTGAAACAGCTATATCTCGGAAACTATCGACCTTAGACTAGTTGTGTGTAGGGACAATTGATAGGTCTCAATGAGATCTACATTTCGGATGACAGCTGTCAAAATTGAAACGGCTATATCTCGGAAACTATCGACCTTAGACTAGTTGTGTGTAGGGACAAGTGATAGGTCTCAATGAGATCTACATTTCAGATGACAGCTGTCAAAATTGAAACGGCTATATCTCGGAAACTATCGACCTTAGACTAGTTGTGTGTAGGGACAAGTGATAGGTCTCAATGAGATCTACATTTCGGATGACAGCTGTCAAAATTGAAACAGCTATATCTCGGAAACTATCGACCTTAGACTAGTTGTGTGTAGGGACAAGTGATAGGTCTCAATGAGATCTACATTTCGGATGACAGCTGTCAAAATTGAAACGGCTATATCTCGGAAACTATCGACCTAAGACTAGTTGTGTGTAGGGACAAGTGATAGGTCTCAATGAGATCTACATTTCGGATGACAGCTGTCAAAATTGAAACGGCTATATCTCGGAAACTATCGACCTAAGACTAGTTGTGTGTAGGGACAAGTGATAGGTCTCAATGAGATCTACATTTCAGATGACAGCTGTCAAAATTGAAACGGCTATATCTCGGAAACTATCGACCTTAGACTAGTTGTGTGTAGGGACAAGTGATAGGTCTCAATGAGATCTACATTTCGGATGACAGCTGTCAAAATTGAAACAGCTATATCTCGGAAACTATCGACCTTAGACTAGTTGTGTGTAGGGACAAGTGATAGATCTCAATGAGATCTACATTTCGGATGACAGCTGTCAAAATTGAAACGGCTATATCTCGGAAACTATCGATCTTAGACTAGTCGTGTGGGAGTTGGACATTTTGACCCTGAACGTTAACGATGTCGACTGTACAGTCAATAAAATACAAAAATAATTTATTTTGAACTAGACTGTACAATGTTTTTATGATGCTTAATCGGAGGCATGGGAAAAAATATTCCCGCTCCTCCTACCAATCGGAGTTCCGATCGGAGGACAGGGAAAGACAAAATAAATGGGTTAGCATAGTTATGGCGGAATAATTGAATTTTTAAATAATGAATTTGGTTTAACTATGTCGAATGATCGCAATCTTAGCACAACGAAATACAAAACTACTATTGATGCGGTCTTTATTAGACATTTAAATAGGTTCGAATCAAAACTGTTCGTTTCTTACTTCAGCTACCATAAACCTATCGTATCAGTTTTAGAGATTGGCGATGATAGTTCTGGTAATGATGATGGTGAAAAAGTCGTTGAAATTATGGATGAAAGTTGATTTTTCGGAGAGATAAACTTTTTAATGTAAAATAATTGTAATAGTTTTAAAGTGTTAAATTTTTAATGTAATATAAATTGTCATGTTTGTGTACGATAGCGCAATAAATCAATATTGTATTCTACCACATAAATGATAGTACTTTTATACTGTTAAAGCAATTGGTGCAAAATTATTCCCTAACCATTCCAAAATATCAAACATGCTCAACGTTAATAATCAAGTTTTCACTTCTGCCGGCACTCCCGGAGTGCAACCCGTCTTTTTTTTGTTTTATGAGGGTTTCCCACCCTCCTGTCATCAAATGACTCTCCCCACTCAGGGCGCAGCGTAAGGGAGTGTCAGACTTTTACTGACTAAAAACCACCCATGTTCCTTCGTAGACCTTTGTGTCCGGGGCCACGGTATCTCTTTCGAACAACCCGCAGCCACGGCAGGACGACTCCACGTCTCCGTAATATCCTCATCGTCAAACGTCTAAAAATATCAAAAGCAGTCAATCAAACCTTAGTTCAACATCTCACAAGACAAGGCTATATCGGTCCATTGTGTAAAAGCTAATATTAGAAGAACAAAGCGTAATTACAGGCATCCATTATCATTCATGAACCCTTACGGCCGCACCAGAATACTTGTTTAGGCCTGTTTACTTTTCATGATTCCGACCTTACTCATAGCAAACAGAAACGAGTTCTGTTTTGTTAGTATAATAATCATGCTTTGTCTTTTGACTGTCTTTTTGTTACTGGCATTTTTATTTGTTATTACGTCCGTTTTTCCAGAAAAGAAAGACCTTTGTTCGAACTGTATAATAAAATATGTAAAAGAAGTTAAAAAAAAATGCTTGCATATACGATTATACTACAATAAACTTAGTCCAGAAATTATTTTGTACAACTTTTTGTCTTTTTTAACCGACTTCTAAAAAAGAAGGAGGTTCTCAATTCGGATGTTTGTATTTTTTTTTGACGTGATAACGTCTTATAATTCGATGGCCGGCTGCACGAACGAAAAAAGATGACGTCATGAGTCGTTACCTCGCTCTGAGGCGTGCCATGGCAACGGCGTGTTAATTGTTTGTTTATAGCAATGTAAGTGCTATATTTTCTTATGACGTTGTCACGTTCAAGTATCGCCAGTAAACCGATTTTACAGACAACCGATTTTTTAATGTTTGTTCGGGCATAACTCCGTCACTTGCTAACCGATTTGAAAAATTCTTTCTTTGTTGGAAAGGGTATACTTCCAAATGGTCCCATAATTTTTTTTTCGAAATCGGACAAGCGGTTTTTGAAAAATCAACAAAACTCAAAAAAAAACTACATTGTCCACATTGACCCATGAACATGTGAACCACAAAAAAGTGAAAAATAAAAACTTTTTAACAAAAAATAAAACAGACTTCAAAAAAAAAGTGAAAAATAAACTTTAGAATTAGTCTCTGAAGTCGGTGGCAAAAAAATGAAATCAAACAAACAAAAGTCACCGACTTCAGAGACTGTTTTTTCTTCTAAAGTTTATTTTTCACTTTTTTGTGTTAATCTATTGCATAGATTCTATCGCGGGCCTTGTTGAGTTGAGCGTGGAGAGCGAATCCAGAGATTTCCTAACAAAAATATTCAGTTCAAGATTCAACCAGGTTGCTATGGTTACGGAAAATAACAAGGTTGTCAACTGAGGTTGTCAAATTAAATAATTGTTTGTCTCTCTGCTTTCTCCTTCTAAAATATTCTTACTCGTATAATTTGTGTACAAAGTGTTTTAAATATGAATAAACAAAGTGCATTTATTAATGAAGAAAGTCACGAAAAAATAGTGAAAGAAAATTTGTGAGGAGTGAGTACTAGTACGCATCTATCATAAGTTTTATTGGTTTTTGCATTACTATTCTGCGAATCGGTCTAAAACGATTCGTTTTCTTATAAAATATCTAAAATAAAATAAATAATTTTCATATTTTTCAATGTTATGACACTTACGTCAGGCTGTCAATACTTTTTTCAATACACTTCCTCGAAAACTAGCTCTTATTGCACTACGATTAGGTTCGACATGCATCATATTTCGCACGCGTGCGGTAATAAGATTATAGCGTGCTGTAATCTTATTACCGCACGCTGTAATCATATTATAGCAGCGGTAATTCGATTAAAACATAAGAAATTAAAAAAAAAACACCACTGACTATTATAGAGCAGGCGTGTTTTTTTTTTAATCTCGTCATTTTGATCTGCGTCTTTACAGCGTAAATATTTTTTGAATATTTAAATTGTGTTTTTAAAAAGAATACTACTAATAAACGTAAATATTTTAAACAATTATTTACTTTTATGAACAAGTAAACATTTTTTTGTGTTCTTAATTAAAAAATATTTGAATTTTATATTTTTCGTGTGAGGCTGTTTGGCGGCTTTATACCTTTGCTTGTTTTTCAACCTGGCGAAATCAAACCGCGGAAAAAAAGTAAATTAAATCATAGTCTCATCATTTAAATTTGTTGACAAAAACACATAACGTTTTAAGTTAATTTCTTTGAAAGTGTATTGAAAAACGTCGTTTGATACACGTGGGAATTTGTTATTGCATTTCTCGACCCCATGAACACCCTCGCCATACGGCTCGGGTGTTCAATCTGCCTCGAATGCAATAACAAACTTTCCGCACTTGTATCAAAATGTACTATTCTTTTAAATTTTCTGTCATAGAGTTTCTTACTAGCTTACTTAGTCTATGAAGGTTAGTTTTGATTTATATTATGTACATCGCGCGAAATTCGAAGCTCAAACTCTTAGGCTGAGTTGCACCGAAAAAGTCGTTAAAGTTAAAGTTTTTGTCAAATTTGACAGTACTCTAAGGGGTTTAGAAAAATTATATAAACAATTTTTTTTTGCAAACATTCAAACAAAGTAAGTACCTATTATATTTATTGCTCTGTCTATAGCACGTATTATTTTTTAGTTAAACAATTACCTACGATGAATATCCTTGTTACGCCTTAAGCAATGCAATCGTATAGTCAGCCACCAAGCTACGTTTTTAGAGACTCGAAATCTTGGCAAGAAACATTCGTCGTTCCATGTGGAAAAACAATCGGCTCTGGTAATCCCACTTTTCTTTTCATCGCTTTCGTCATCAGAGCTGGTTTCTGCGAGTATTTCTTGGAGCAGGGACATGATGTCTAAAGGTTATATTCAACGCGTTTGACAATAAAATTAACAGAAAATTTTACACAAACTATAACACTAACCAGCGGAAAGTGAGCGGTTGCAGTTACCGTTAAAGTTATGACGTCATTTAACTATTTGTCAAATCGCGCAACTCGTTGTTGGCATAACCGATACAAAACTGAAGTTTTGATGTTTGTTTGACGTGCCATTTGACACAAACTTTAACTTTAACTACTTTTTTGGTGCAACTCAGCCTTAATATCGTTATTTTTGTTCCAAGTACAAAATGATTTTCCTAGAAAGTCCTTATGAAGTTCTACTTTTCAGATTTTTTTCATATTTTCTAAACTTATGGTTCCAAAGTTAGAGGGGGGACACACATTGTTTTTTACTTTTGGAGCGATTATTTCCGAAATGATTGGCATTATCAAAAAATTATGTTCGAAAACCCCTATTCATTTTTAAACACCTTTCCAACAATATATCACACGTTAGGGTTGAAATTAAAAAAAAAACACTTCCCACTTTACATATAGGGGGGCTACCCTAATAAAACATTTTTTTCCAATTTTCATTTTACTACTTTGTCGGCGTGATTGATACACATATTGGTACCAGATTTCAGCTTTCTAGTGCTAACGGTCACAGAGATTAAGCGAGGACGGACGGACGGACAGACAGACATGGCGAAACTATAAGGGTTCCTAGTTGACTACGGAACCCTAAAAATAGCCTACAATAGTGCATTATCTACACGGGCATATTTTCTTACGTAAGCTACGTCTAGAATGACTGAATGACCATAGAAATGAATAAAAAGAATGACGTTAAAGTAAAATAAGAGCCAACGATGGACAAACTATGGAACGATCGCAATGCATCATTTCTAATCATTTAGTGCAACGTTGCCCAGTTAGCTCGTTTTGCAGCACAATAATTTCAAGCCACCTCTCATTTTCTCACCTTGGAGTTTCTGCAAACGGTCAAGTTTCGTCGTCATTTCGTTCTCGGACACCGGAAACTGCCAGATGCTTTAGTACATTGTCTTTGAGAGTCTGGTGTCCGGACCGGGTCTGCAATTTGTGCGTACCAATTTGACCAAATCCTGACTATTGAAATACTATAGATAGGTTAGCAGTATTCAACATCCAAACATTATTAGGTACAACAAAGATTTGTAATACCACAGCTACGGGTTCAGATTTTCTGAATCCATATAGAAAATGTTAAATCTAATTAACTTAGTTGACTTCTTGTAGAAACTTCATCTGTCAGTCAGCGCGCAAGAGAGCGTTTAATTAGACTCAGCTTTATAATTAAACTGGTTCTTCAGTATTACAATGTATTTCTTGCCGAGAAACAAAGTAACTTGGTCTTTAAAGGTATCTCTATGTAGCATGTTTTCAGTCTACAAGCATTATGATTTTAAGATACCCATTGCTTCCCTCTGACTTTCCTTCAGATTTTCCCTATTAAAAATGTTCATAAAAATTAATCGCAGGTATAAAATCTCGCTGAAAACCATCTACCTGGCTCGATAGCTCATTATGTCAGGGCAACATCGTTCCCTCTAGATAGTGCCTTGGATTTAATTAGATCCTTACTAAGGACTGTGCAGTTTCATATTTGAATAAATTATGAAAATGTGAGCTGATTTGAATAATTTGCAACTACACTGAGTCGTATTAAAATTCTCTTCTTGACTTGAGTACCTTAGGTACTTATATTTTTTATTTTATTTCGCCCATTGTCATGTAAAAACGTCCGCACTTTATTGTCGGGCCTACAGAATTAAAATGCTTTTACGGACGTCGCAAATTAAAAAAAGGTATCACGGCCGATAATCTTATCTTGCTCTTTTTGACGTCGCTACATCGCCGGCCCTCATTTACCGTGCTTCTAAGGATTTCGGACGGGCCTCCATTAACTAAAGAGGATCTCCGGCGAGCTTAATTAAGAATTCCCTCCGAAATCTCGTCTCAGTCGCCACCCTTGGACAGAATGGCAGCGATTGATTTTAAATGAGCAGCCAACAAAGACCCGGTGAAGTGGGTACAGCTTTGAACTTGCCTATAAAAACTTTGTGGTAAAAAAAGTGTGCCACACGAGGGAATAAAGTCCAAGGGTAACTGCCCCAAACAAGCCGAATGAATATAGGAATTTAATTAGGGCCACACAGGACTGCAATAAAAGTAAGACAGGATAACTTTTTAATTTGTAAAGCCATCAACGTTGATGTGGTTTTGACTGCTGAATTGGGCGGAGATTTGCATGATTATGAGTGTTACTTATGTGCGGTTTTCTCGTCAATTATTATAAAGGAGGGAGGATTAAAAAAATAAATTAATTGATTTTTGAGCTTGTTTAAATTAATTCACAATTTTGTGTGTTATTTTTATTATATTTACTAATAACTTGCTGACGGGCTTTATAGTCTTAAATATTTTCTTTTCTTTTATACATGCGTTTCACACGGTTCCTGATTTCAACATACCTAATTACCTACTAAAGTTTATAAATATATTTTCGACCATTAGCAGCGGCACTCACAAAAGTTCCACCTCCAAGGTTTCGGATCCAATTTGCAGGCTATAATTCCGTTCTCGAGCAATATTTAATTTTAATAGCTGACACTTACGGGCTATGACGATGACAAAGTAAACAGTCTCAATCTTATCTCAACGTAATTAAATTGCCTCGGTTTTACCTTAAAGGCTTGAAATTAATTAAGTCACAGGAAGGTAAACAAAGTAAGTAAATGTAACTTGAACCTTTCTAGGAATACTAATTATAGACTTTGTTTCCAAGATGTTTGCTTAAGATAAATATTGACTAAGTTTATCCGGTGTTTACGATTCAACTTGAAACGTTAATCCGGTGTTTGCGACACCGTTTTTACGGTCGTACTAAAATTAATGGTAATCGGAATTTAAATTAGTAACTTAAGAGTTAAGGGTACAGACAATTTTGCTTAACAAGAAAGCGTTTATTTCAATTTCAGAGTACAGTCGAACAAGCTAGTAAGTCATACAGCCAGCTAACTTCTATTTACTTTTACGATTATACAAATACATTTGGAGACTTATGTCAAACGAGACAGCGTTTGACAACAGTCGCTTAGTGCGAAATCCTTGCATAGTATAAAACAAAGTCGCTATTTTTGTCTGTTTGTTTGTTTGTATGCTTAAATCTTTAAAACTACGCAACGGATTTCGATGCGGTTTTTTTTAATAGATAGAGTGATTCAAGAGGAAGGTTTTAGTATATAATTTGAACGACATCCACGCGGGTGAAGCCGCGGGCATCAGCTAGTACTTAATAAAACAAAATTGCAATCAATATTTTCTGTGTTCTAGAATTATAAAGATCTCTACCTGTATACTTATTAGCTTGTTCGACTGTACGACGACGACTTGTTAAAATAACGTGAGATAGTTAAGTTTTAATATCCTTGTTTTTTTGTAAAATATGTTGTTACATAATTAAATATTGATTTAGGTTTCACAGGTAACTTCGCTCAAATATGTAGCGCTGGCTGAATCGAATACGTCCGCTGAATCTCGAATGAGTTGTGGCCAAAACTAACCAACGAATATTCCACAAAATTGGAGTCGATGCCGTAGAACGGAGCTTGCAACGGAAAAACAAGGAAAATAGAAAAGCCCTCTCGGTGTGAATTGACCCTTGCGTTTGGAAAATTTTAATGAGGATCTTGACAGTATTTCCCCAGCCTGCCTCGTTGGTTTAGTGATCGCAAACGCGACAGCTGCGCACAAGGTCCTGGGATTTGATTCCTGAGTCGAGCAAAGGGTTATTTGGTTTTTCCATCAGGATTTTTTCACTAGCAGCCACGGAGTCTGGAATCTGGATTTGTGCCGGCTTTTTTTTTTTCTTTTTTGGTTTTTTTAAAAAAACGTTGCCCCACACTAGGAATTTCTCCTGTATCGTGGGTGCGTTTATAAACATTGAAACTCACATACACAAACACGCCCAGACCCGAAACAACTATCTGTAGGCCATACAAATGGTACTCCCTTACTTCTCCTAAAATTGTTTGTCCGAAAATCATTATCCATAACACGTTTGCCATAAACTTCATTAACCATAATGTTCAAATTGCCGAAATTTTGTTTAACATAATTATCTTTAGTTCTAAAAGTATTCTGTCATAATATCGATTACTATAATAATTGAATCTCCTAATTTTACATGACCTAAATTAATATGTCCTAACTATTGCTTTACCTAATGTGTATTATTCCGAATGTTTGTTTATAATAAATTTTATAGTCCTAAAAAAAATTCGAAGTGTCTAGTCGTCCGATTAGCGGATGAATAAAATTAATTAGTCGTCCGATTAGCCGGATGAATAACCAAAATTATAGGCTATTGCTAGTCGTCCGCTAAGTGGATGAATCACCGTCTCGCGACAGTATCCTTTATGGGCGTCATGGGCACCGGGCCGTAGGCCGACGAAGGAGGCCGGCGGAGGCCCGGCACTTCGGGGACAGAAGATATTAGTGTTATTTAATATGCGAGCGAAGCGAGCGCGCGTCATGGAGTACATGCGTTGCTTGTATGAGTGACGTGACCAAAAGCTTTGTTATACTTTGTTCTAATAATATTATTATGATAAATAAACATGTTATTTTAATTTAGGACTTAAAACTTTTATGGAAAACGATTTTATGTCTTTCGTATATTATTGATTGTAATATTTATGACAAATGGATTTAGGACATTATAAATTTAGGGATTTAAATTTTATGGCATGTGATATTATGTGATATTTAGTTCGGGTAAGTTATCCATTCGGACAAATGATGATTAGGACAAAAAAAGTTATGGCATTTTAAATTATGGATAAAAAAGTTAGGTGACACAATAGAGAACCCATACAAATACTTGATGGCAATAGGCTCACTCCTTATTACATGGGACTTACACTGGTATCGTTAGTCATAGACTGAACTTGAGTCGGACTTGACACATCTGCTTTCCGCCCCAGACATAATATGGTCAGCACAGTTTGTCTATAATTTGACATAAACTCCCACTTTCAATAGAGATTGATATTATAGACATCTATAACATTGATTATAGTGACAAATGACATCTTTAGCATTAATTAAAACAGAACAGAATACAAGTATGGGTTTGATGTAGGAGGCAACGTACCTAACCTCTCCGTATTTATCATGTTCCATTTTCTTTGTTTTGAAATTTCCCATTCACGAAAGTCCTGTACTGCATATGTGTAAGAGTCTATAACGGTTAAATATTTACGGCAACATTATAAATTCCGCCGGCAGTCTAATGCCTAGCCTAGACGCTTGAACGCTCACTTGAAAACATCCGCGTCTTTCAAATTTTCCTGGAGTATTACTTACCTCCAGCTTGAGACGACAGCCCGTTCTCGAGCCCGACTAAACTTACCCCAACATAAATAAGAAGACAGAAAATTTTGTCGTAAGTGAGAAAATATTACAGAAGCTTAATGTTAGTAGGGGGCCCAAGTTGGGGCACCTCACGGAAGGCTTGCTCGTTTATGCTGATTTATGATGCACCCCCGAAAAGGTATTTCAAAGAAAGACCCACCTTATGAATTCCTTTAGCGGTATTTTACGTGCAGCTTTTCATTGTCTGCACAGGTGATGTGACAACGTTTAATATTTGAGTTTCTTTTTAAATTATTGGGCCTGTTTTTGGGACATAATTATTCTGTTTGTACTGACCCTTTTGTGTGTTATTTTGGACGGGTTTATTATTCAAGTGTCATGCTTAACATTTTTGAGTTTGAAATTATGAATTCATAAAGGGAATGTTCCTTTTCATGAGAATGTGGACCCTGAAATTCACAGTACTTAGTGACATGTGTATTGTGTAATTAACATAACATAACATCCTACGTCATACATCATGCACGTAATCCCTGAAGAGTTAAGCAGAGCTGTATCCATTAATAGACCTACTAACAGCTCGCAAGTTAGTTCCATATAATAAGGGGAGAGCCATTGCCACCAACCCGCGGGTACGAAATCAAACTCCGTGACTGATGCTGAAAAATAATTGATGGAAAACCCAATGTTAAATGAGTTTTTTCCTTTGCCCAACCTGGGAGTCAAACCCACGATCTGATGATCACTAGACTAAAATAGGCAGTCAACGGGCTGGTTTATAAGATGCAAATCGACGGGGAAGTGCCAACAACTCCTAACTTACAAAAACCAAATTTTACAGGAGGCGAACAAAACCGTTTTTTATTACCTTTTAGACCTTAACATAGGAGATGTTTCTTCGGTGCCTAGCTACGTCAACTTTGCGAATTTCAACTTAATTCATATAAGAGTAGACGCGCAATTTCATTCTCTATCAAACTGCATTCATAAGTCGGTTTCGTAAAAAATGTAAGTTAGGAGTTGTTGGCACTTCCCCGTCGAAATATAGATTTATCACCCGTAAGAAATCATCAAAAAGTAATAAAATTATCCCCACAACTTGAATTAGCATAACTAATCTCCAGAATCTAAGCCGAATTCATAAATATCTATTCGCATACAAATTCAGGTCAAGGGCCGAATACCCTAAGTAACTTCAGAGCAATATTGAGCCTTATGAATATAATCAACTAGTCATTAATTACTCCGGCTGTGCGAATGAGTGTTGTTTTATATGACGCTACTACGACAGGAAAGCGGCGCCCCTTCGACCGCCTGCTGCGTTAGTACGGAACTATGGAAAATGGATAAGATATTCGCGTTTTATAATAAGTATTTCAAAAATGATTTCACGGAAATAAATCTATGGGCTTACTTACTTATTGTACAGTATGCAAACAATTGTAATTTTAGAAACTTGCAAATATAGCAGTGAATCCAATAATTAAACCCACCTATGATGAATTCTTTTTACTGTACACTTTCACCAAATATAAAAATACCTGATAAAAAATGTTGATTGAAATACTCCTTGCAGTTACGTTGTGTTCAGTGAAATCAACCGACAGTTCAATCTCTTTAACTACCACAGAAGTCATCAGGTCAAAACATGTTAATATCTCTTGTGAGTATATCAAGCGTTAATCACTGCGGTGAAAGATTAGCTTTCAACATGTCCCGCTGACACTAAATATGCATACAGACAGGTTTATGAAACACGGTATACCATATCCATAACTCGTTTATCCGTGTCACATCCATCAATAAGCTAAATTAATGTTAACCGCGGTTTATGGTAATTTCCTCATGTCCTACAGCGTACTCCTGGTTTTGTACAAAAATAATAAAGTTGTCAGTGCAGTTGTGAATTAATTCAACTTGCAAATGAGTACTTAATGTCGGCTGTTCAATAAAATAAAAGGGTGGGTTGTTGTAGTTTTCATTAGCATCATTAAAGCTGGCGCTATGATTATTATTGTATACTTTGCATTGGTAATTAATGTTAGAGGAGCTAGTGGCAAAATAATAACAGCCACTCGGGTTGATCTTCAGGCCTGGGTTGATGGGTGTCCACCACCACATATCTGGTATCTTCCGTGCCTCGGAACGCACGTTTTGCCGTTGGTCCCGTCGAGCTGTGTGCCTAAAACTAGTCTTACCAAGAGGTATCTTTCGTATTACCTAAGTCAAAAGGCAGTCGCTCCATGTAAATCACTGGTATGTATTCAGCTGCATCCGGTTTGACTGGAAGCCGTCCCCATCATAGTTAGGAAGAGATTAGGTAGGTGATGATGGATTGGTAATTAATTTCTAAATAATAACGTTTGACATAAGTGTGTCAGTAACTACCTATCATCCTTAAAGAAAACTCCATACCCCATTTCCTTGTCATACTCGTAAATATTTAAGTGCATGTCCCATTCAGCACCCATAAATTCAATTGATTGATTTTAATTGCTTTTGCACAGTTAGCTTCCACGTCGAGAAGCCTTATAATTATTAATTGCAAGACACATGACCACATAAACTGCAGTGAAAACTTTATCCAAATGAGAATGAATAGAGGCCACTACTTTGTCTTTTAAAAATATGTCCAGTTAATATTCTGTTGAAAAATAAAATGCGTTCGTGTATTAATGTCGTTTTAATATTTTATTGAGTTGACGCCGACAGCACTCATGTTCATAATAAGCACCGCGCTGCATAAATCAGATGCTTTATGAGCAATGGTGCCAAATAAATTTTGTACGAGTTCCATACGTAAGTAATATTGCAATGGCGAAAGCACGCCGTGCTATTTCAAGTTTTAATTCAGCGAGTTTCTTTTTTAATTTGTCTGTAATTACTGAGTTTTTAAATGGAAAACTTCAGTCGTTCCGCAATTATAAGTTAGTCCGATATGGAACCGGTCAAGACTGCAAACTTACAGTGGAAGAAAATAATTAATAACAGAGACGTTCGACGATTAAACTCATTAAAGAACGATATTTTGTAATAATTATGTAATAACAGACGGCGACGTTATAAATTCGGACAATGTAATCATTTTTTTTTATCTAGATTGCTGACTTTTGTATGTTTATTAACTTTAAAGGTAAATAACCAACGATTTGATTAAGACAGTCAACATAATTTTAAGAGTTGAAGAGCCTTGTTTAAATAATCCGGTTCACAAATTGGACAGACACTCCAATTTGTTGTTGAATTATTTAAACACATTTTTGATAAAACTACGGCTGCAATAGAGTAAAATTGATGCTTTTAAAAACTGTTTCTGCCCTAAAAAGAATAAACGAACTGTAAATACAAAGTTTGGCAATAGAGTCGAAAACGAAGCTAGCAAATCCTACGATTTAAGCCTCAAATAGCGGCAACATTTTACCGTGAATGATCAAAAATATTCCAACCAGCCAGCATTCCTGATTTCCCTAAACGAATCATTACGAGTACCTATTCAGCAGCAATCGAGGCCCCTCGATAATAATTTAGCTTGATGTCATACTTTTTGCGGATGAGTGAAGCCGAATGGATTTTCCGATAGAATTGCTGTATTCCATTCGGCATGTATTGTTATGAGAGTCGGCAGAACAATCGGGGAATCCACCCCATTTATTTCGTTTTTGTTAACATCTATGTAGAGTGCAACATGAATTTTGAAACGTTCATCAGTTTTGTTGGTAAATTGAGTTCGGTTATTCCGGATGCAATTACCAATACTGTTAAGAGTAATGTACTGGAAGTACCTACAATTAGAGAAGAAAATGCCGTGAAAGCTTTTCGCAATGATGTTGAGCAGAAAGTGGTCAATTATGTTAGCCCTACGGAAATGTAACAGACGTAATTTGTGAACATCGATGATGCTGTCAGACAAATCCGTAGAGTGAATGAAAATGAAATACGCATAGATACCTACATGACTGAATGACGAACTACACTAACACACACACACTCTAATTAAGTAGATAACACATAATGAGGAATTTGAATGTTCAATAAGGTTGGCAAATTCAAAAATGAATCAAGAACGGCGTCAAAACACCAAGTTTCGAAACACACACGGATTTCAAATTGATATAGCCCAAAATGGAGCCGTAATGGAGAGGTTAAAAGTGCCGACAATAAATTTTATCCAGTGACAAATGAGATGAACGTGTCATGACTACGCAAACCCATTGCTCTAGAGATATTAAAAATTGAATTAATTTTAATGAAGATAGCGGGTATCAAAGTCTCGCATAGAATCTTTTGTTGTGACTGCAGGGGGCGGGGTGAACGGGGGTGAATTCTTAATTAAGTGTTGGCGAAGCCCTCTTCGCTTAATGCAATGACTTCACGCCTCGTTTAACTTTCATAAAATTCTCTTAAACTCAGCGATTTTTCTTAACTAGCGGAATAAAATTTCCATGTGCAAGTAACTCTTTAGGGTCGTGGAATTGAATCACCTGCTCTTCATTCATAAGCAACTTCACGTTTTTTGCTTAAGCTGAAAGATTTTCAAGTAGTGTTGAAGTTGGATGTCTGATAATCTTGAAGCTAATAAGACTAGCTCTTAAATATTGGTGCTTAACTCCACATGCGTAATCATAGAGCAATCAGACAGTGCAGTTACGAAATCCGAGACTGTTTAATAATTTTAAAATTAATTTTAAAAAGCAGCTTAGTTTATCTAAGCTGCTTTTTAAAATTAATTTTAAAATTATATAATATTTAATGTTAAACTAGTCCACAAATAGGTGATCTTATACTTTATGACACATATTAATATTTCTTAACATAATTAATTTAGAGTAGCCTGTCAAGTAATCTTATATGATTTTTATTAGATTACTTTAAATATTTATAAGCAAATTAGGTAAAAATATGTTATATCGATAGCTGTTATTACCCTATAACTCTTCCTGAGTCTGCCCGTATTTTCATTACAGTTATGGCCGTTTTAACAGAATTTCGTTGCATGAAAAATCAGTAAAAATAAGCGTATGGGCTATCAATCAAAATTATATACCGATTACCGTCGAGCCCAGGGCTTTTATAATAGCCGGAAATTAATACGAGCCAACGTGCTGATGTAAATTATATGTATAATTAAAAAAATCACTGCCTTAATTGTGTAGGGCCTAATTATAATACTATGCATCAATAATAATTGGGACACTATGAATTTAAAACGAGTAAGTATCTTATTACGTGATTCGAGATTTTTATGTGTTTTGGTGGAAAATATTTTATTGCGTTTAATGGTTAATTAATTAATTGGAATGTGTGATTTCTATGAATTTCGGTGATTTAAATGATAACCAACGAGGTGGTCTTTGAAGAAAGATTTTTCTGGTTCCATTCAATCTTAAAATCAACTTCTGGAAGTGCCCATTTTGCCAAATATCATCTTATGTACTTATCTGATATCATAATATCTTACTGCGAGTTCGGGAAAATCGACTTAGAAAAAGGGTTACATAATTCATTTTGATAAAAGGTTGGAGTCGACAATTGGCGTGTTTTTGGGGAATTTTACTTGCCCGACCTGTTTGCACCGACCTGTGATTATGATTTCATACTCCTCCGCTATTCTTTTCTGATTAATTTCGTTGCGGGATCCAAGACAGTTAAATCGTTTTTCTAGGACTTCGTCGGGCTTAGTCTCGGCGCTTTTCTTGTGGTCGCCACTGTTGATTTTGGCTTACAGGAGTTACAGTGGTTTGGAAATAGTGTACCGTAAAACGGGGCTATTTGGTTTTGAGGGGGGTATTTGGGACAACCCAGGTTTTTGAACAATTATGTCGATAATTTTTGTTTGCTGTTTGGTAGGATTTGTTTTATGAACTCTAGCAACACATTTATAGTTAACGTCATAATTGTCAACTGTCAGTGTCAGTATATTAAACAGTTTAGTAACAAATTTTGGTGAAAGAGTCAGAGACCGTTTTTTACGTGAAAATTTAGGCGGCAAAACTTCTCGCACAGCGGAAAATAAACGAGTTTTTGAAAAAAAAGTTTTTTCTTCTTAAAATTCTACCAATCCCTAAAACAAAAACATTATTTTATGTAGTTTTTGTCAGTCTTTGTCCCAAATATCGATAGACTTGTTGAAAGTGGCTGTATTGTCTCAAAATATGCATTTTATATCGGTTTTTCAGTGCTGTCCATAATAGCCCCAAATATGCGATATTTGGGACAGCCTCATTATTTTTTTTATTTTTCTGTTCCTGTTACATGTAGCTAATTCAAAAGTATGTCTGCAGAAGTAAGGAGTTCTCCGACACCCGTACAATTTTTTCACCATAGTAATTTATGTGAAATAAACAAGATATTTGGTAAAGTATCTCAAAATATGTCCCGAATAGCCCCGTTTTACCGGTATAAAGTCCAAATAAAAAAAATATATCCGACCTGTAAACATATATTGTAAACTCGATCGTATCGCATCGATTTCTAAACATATATTGTAAACTAAATAAACACAATGATTTTCTAAACCTATACTCAATTATACACACCCTAGAAGAAGTCGTCGACCCAAAAAGCTATAATATTTACTTACAAAAGAAGAACTAAAAGAACTTTTACTTTATATGAATGCTTCCATGACAATTCCAAGTGTTTGCTGGAAAAATAGAATTACTACGATACGTGGATATCAATTTAGAAATTGCAAAACTGCATGAATAATACGGGGTCATTACCTTTGCTATTGTCAACTGTCATTATATAAGTACCAACTATCATTTCAGTGAATTGCACAGGCAATTCTAAGTATGAACTGGTGTGTTTTCGCAGTCTGTGATTCAGTAAGTACTGTATGTCTAATAATCATATTATGTTCTTTATTAAATCGTTTTTTTAGAATGCCTCGTTGATCTAGTGGTCGCAAGCGCGACTGCTGATCATTAGGTTCTGGATTCGATTCCCGGGTCGGGCAAGGTGTTATTGGAATTTTCCATTAGGAATATCTCTGTAGGAGCTACGGAGACTGGATTTGTGGCCGGCGGTGGTGGCTATTGCCACCACCGCCGGCCACAAATTCAATTCAATTTAATAGGTACTTAGACATAACTGGCGAAGTATAGATGTAATATTAGGTACACCTCTGCTTAACCCTTCTGGGATTTTTACAAAGCGTTATCCTATGTTTTATTTTCAAAAAGCCTCAGCGACGAAACTACAACTTTCTTATACATCATTTTTATCAATCTATTGCTGAAACTATATATTATTATTATATTATATTATATTCATAGCGAAACCTTTATGAAGAGGGGGTTTAGGCCAAAAATTCATCTCCGATTCAACCCTCCTTTTCAGATCGATTACTATGATCTCCCTTCATAATTCATATAATCCCATAATTGATACATAAAAGCCCCGTTGGCTTTGTACAATTAGGCCCCCCTCAGATTTATCCACGATTGTTATATTTGAATGATTAATTTTGTGTACATGGAGAAATATTTCAAACGTCCAAGTTAAGACGAAACAATCTTTATTAATTACTTGTTGGCTTTAATAAAATAGACAATTCTACTTTGTAGGTAATCTTGAAATATAGGCACTGCCAAAAATAACTTTTGTACAACATCACAAATAGAAACAGACAAATCCACACAAAACATAACCCTCTTTTGCAGCTAGGTAAAAAAGACCAAAATACGAACTAGGAAAGCGGATTGTCTCTAGCATCCGGAAATTTGTGGCTAAAACACTGTGATTTAGAAGCACATGTGGCTCCCTCGAGGTAGTCGAGGCACCCTTCTTGACAATTTAGCAGCTTTAATTCCGCAACCGCACTAAATGTAGCGTAAACTGATACAAGACAAACATACGCGAAGCACTCAAGACTCAGTGTTATCTAACATGAAGAGACATGGTAGAGGGAGAGAGGTACATAAATTATGTCTAGCGTGTCTCTTTCTCGCATAGAACAATAATGTGAAATGTTGTACGGTGTATACTTGTATAGGGTGTCATCGTATGAGGGTGGAGGGTCTAATCGACCCGTTCGCGATAAACCGCCGCGTGCACGCCGATTTAGTTACGCAGTGTAATGAATCTGCGCGGTTGCATTTTAGGGTTAACAGTAATATTATCGCCATTAGTTAATAGTTCGTTTGCAACGGAGGGATGTTAGATAAAAGAGGGATGGTTCTTCTCGTGATAAATTTAAATTAAGTTAAAATTCTAATAATGTCTTGTTATGTAAGTTAGGTTTTCTTTAACAAAATAATAAATTAAACTAGTATTTAAACTGAGAAAGGAAAGCAAAAATATTAAAACTATAAAGGTAGGTACGATACTACCGGTGTGCGGCACAGTGCCGCAAAGTGTGCCACACAAATGTTTCTTTTGGTAGACTGTCAAGTAAACATGAACAGAATGTGCATGTGTTCACCGAAATGCTCGCGAACAAATGTGGTGGAATCACACCATTAGAAGTACTTAACGTAACAATACTGAATGCAGACCTGGTACCTTCTCTTGAATCACGACAGAGCTTAGAGGAATGAAGTCTCGAGACCTCAAAGAATAATTATTGTAGTTAGCACTAAGGCAAAAATTCTCACAAAATAAGTTTAGTGAAATAACGCCCTCGCAGATTATCACAGGAAATACGCGTTTAGCAATAAACAGCCATAAAAAGACTCACAAAAGTGTCAACTAAAAACGCAGTACAAGCACATAGATTTCACAGCAAAACCTTTTAGCACGTCTAGCCAAATTGACATAGGAATTGTTAAGTACAAGTCATAATGATTATGTGGGTCGGTGTTACGTACTTCGTACAGTCGCGAGCACATAATATAAGTTAAGCAAAATTCAAAACCGAATCTCGAACTCTAGAAATATTGATTGCAGCTTCCACCATCCCACGGAAAGCATGATGAAGCCATGGACCTATAAAGATGAAGCTGTCATTTGTAGCTGAGTTGGGTAATCAAAGTCTGAAAGCCAGTCTTACGAAGAGATTTTGTATTACACAATCCTACTGGGTAGTGGAGATCAGCTAGGAAGCCGCTTCAAGTAAAATAGTGGTATTCGCTACATCCAATTTGAGTGGAACCCGACTCCAACATCAACAACAGAAGTCTAGTCAGACAAAAACCCCAAAAGAAATAAAGAGAAAAAAAAAAGAAAAAAAAGTCTAGTCAGAATGCATGACCCTACACTTACAAGTGATTTTTGATTCTACGTGTCTCCAACAACTTCAACTACCTGTCTTTTCCCAATCTATTGGGGTTGGCTGCTAAGCACAGAGGAACCGGCTCCAACATAATTAGGAAAACCCTAGGCAGATGATGATGTCAAAATATACAGTAGAAGAAAATCACTTTTAAAAGTTAGCAACTGTATAAATGTTAATGGTCGTAACTGTACTTCCCTTCGAAAATGAACCGTGGGCCAGGTGTTAATTAGCCTGGTATGTTATTGCACGTCGAAGTAAATAAAGAGATAGATGCCACGTGACCGGGGCAGGCGTGCAGAATACCATAACCTTAAATCAGGGATGGGGCACTAATTGCTTAGAAAACATTAACGCAGCTGTAAGTGATCGGCGCAAGTTATGAGATTTTGGCTTAATGAGTGTGTTGTTTATTTAATTATGCCTGCTTTTAAAATGATTGAGGATAATATCGTCGAAAATCTGTCATTTTGTAGAGAGAAAAATCCAAATGTGGCTCAGAAGATGTAACCAGAACTTGATAACGTGACGTGAACTTTAAGCTAATTTAGGAATTGAAGTTTAGTCTTCTCTAACACCCGAGCGTGTCTAACTGCTGCATTCGGAGATGTATTATGCGACCACGAACCGGAAGACGTTGCGTTGGAACTGGAAGGCCTCCCACTAGGTGAACCGATGACATGGTTGAGATTGCGGGGATCCGCTGGATGCGAGACGCACGGGACCGGTCAATGTGGCGACACTTAGGGGAGTCCTATGTCCAGCAATGGACGTATTTAGGCTGAAATGATGATGATAATGATGAAGCCTTCACTTAGTAAAAGCTTTTTATTATGCATCTCTGAGTACGGCAGTAATAGTATGCTCAAGTTTAAGTAATTATTTATGCAAACACTGTAATGCAATAGATAATGAAAGCAAAGCTAAGAATTTCAACTTTGACTAGTTCCGACTTCAAGCAATAACTAAACTAAACAGTTCTCCGCTAAACCTTTCAAAGCACACTGCATAGTTTCAGAACATCTGTCATTCCTTCTTTCATGAAATATTATGCCAAAGCCTAGGCAATAGACAGACGTCATTATTTTATTCTTACTGATATCCTTAAACATTAATTCAGTAGGTACCTACCTATTTTATTATTTTTCAAATAGGCAATTATTCATTTTTATATCTTCTTGTCACATCGCTGTATGACACTTACTATGACTGCCACAAACGAACCTAGCTGTAACATTCAAAGGACTTTAAAAAGCTATTACTAAGATTGAAAGGTATAACTTTCTACAAGAAATCGGTTTTGGTCACAGCTCAAATAAATCATCCTCGAGTCGAAAAACTTTTAATAGTGTTGAAGTTGAGTGTGCCTTATAAATGGATTATTTGCGTGTTGACTTACAAGTAGCTAAAGCTAGTTTTTAGGGTTCCGTAGTCAACTAGGAACCCTTATAGTTTCGCCATGTCTGTCCGTCCGTCCGTCCGTCCGTCCGTCCGTCATCGCTTAATCTCTGTGACCGTTAGCACTAGAAAGCTGAAATTTGGTACCAATATGTGTATCAATCACGCCGACAAAGTGGTAAAATAAAAATTGGAAAAAATGTTTTATTAGGGTAGCCCCCCTATTATGTAAAGTGGGAATTGTTTTTTTTTTAAATTTCAACCCTAACGTGTGATATATTGTTGGAAAGGTATTTAAAAATGAATAGGGGTTTACTAAAATCATTTTTTGATAATGTCAATAATTTCGGAAATAATCGCTCCAAAAGTAAAAAACAATGCGTCCCCCCCCCCTCTAACTTTTGAACCATATGTTTAGAAAATATGAAAAAAATCTGAAAAGTAGAACTTTATAAGGACTTTCTAGGAAAATTATTTTGAACTTGGATGGAAACAACAGATGGAAACAGCAGTTAACCAATATAATTTAGTCCCTGAATCGTATGAGCGCCTATACAATCCAGAGGTCAAGTTTCATTAGCCCGTAGAAGAAATTGTACAAATTATAGCATACCGTTTTGGTACGGAACCCTTCATGTGCGAGTCCGACTTGCACTTGGCCAATTTTTTAGAACTTTTATATTACAATTCTTTGTTTCTCGTCATGCATAAATTAAATCAGAATATTTAAGTAGGCACTGAAACGATTAGGCTCAACTGAATAAGGTTTTTATTTCGTCCATAAAACTAATAAAATGTCAACAATAATATAATATTATATCAGGACTTACTGCCGCACTCAGAGAGCTTAAATGATTACTACACTGACGACTCCACATTCGTACTCACAACCAAACCCCAGCATCTCACCGCAAATGGTAAATAAGTCAAAAAATGTGATGAATAAGACATTTCGTTGATGACATCACAATAACCTTTCAAAACATTCAAAGTCTAGGAAATAAGGTAGATTTAATTGAACATTTGTTATTAGAAAAAAATATTTACATGCTATCTTTATCAGAAGTATGGAGAAATGATCATTTTTGTAACTCTTTATCGCTTCAAGGATATAAAATTGCATCCAAATTCTGTAGAAAAGCTAGAGAAGGTGGTGGTGTTTGCCTAATTATAAGAGAAGATGTAAAATTTATAGAAAGAATAGATTTAGTTAATTATTCCAAAGAATTTACAATAGAAATTTGTGCAATTGAAGTTCCTGAATTAAACTGTATATTTATAGGATTATATAGACCAGATCGCAATATTAATATATTTTATGAGCAAATGGAAAAACTTTTAAACAGATTAAATACTAGAGATAAGAATAAATATATCATATTTGGGGGAGATTTCAATATTAATATACTCGAAAAAAACAAACAAACACAAAACTTTCTTACCTTCATGCGCTCACATAATCTTAGGCAAATAATTAATGAACCTACAAGGATAACAAAAAACTACCTCCACTTGTATTGATTTACTTTTTACTAATTATAAACCATTAATTAAGAAAGATTATGTCGAAGATTATGGACTCTCTGATCACAAATCTATTAACTTACAATTAAATACAAACCGATTATATGCAAACAATAACAAAATATGGTATATACAAAAAAGATTATTTACAGATAAAAACATAATTAACTTTAAAAATGCATTAATAGAAATTGTTTGGGAACAAATTATAAATACAGATAAAAACGTAAACGAAAACTACTATACATTCATCACAACTATAACACAGCTCTTAGATAAAATAATACCAAAACTAAGAGTAAAACTAAAATCTAAAAAAGTTAAAGGATGGATGACAACAGGGCTAAAAATATCATGCAAACACAAAAGAGTACTAAGAATTTTACTAAATGAATCTAAATCCAATATCTTAAAAACATATCATAGCAAGTTTAGCAAAATATTAAAACGTAGCATAACACTTTCAAAAAAAATAGAATATATTAGACAAATGAAAAAGTCAGAAAATAAAACTAAAACTATGTGGAATATTATAAATAACAGAACTGGTAAAACTAAAAAAAGGGAGTATGAAAATATATCACTAAAAGTAAACAGTAGAACCATTTCATGCCCTAAAAAGGTATCAAATACATTTAACGACTTCTTTGCTACAGTAGGTGAAACAACAACAGATACAAATAATCCCTTAAAAACTGGACGTCCAGTGATGCACCCACCAACTACATCGATGTACCTTCGCCCAGTAAACCAAAAAGAAATATTTAAGACGATGACAATAGCTATTGACTTCTGATGTTTCAGTATTTTTGGACACGCCCACAATTTTTCCGATACCCTAGCGCCATACTACCAAGTAAGAAACAAATAGTCCAGGATCCGCGGTCCATTTTTGCACTTGATTACTATCAAGCTAATTTTGATGAGACGGCGAGACGCCCAACAATTTCCTGCACGAAACTCTCGAATTCTCGATTGTGGTAAGTAATAGGGGTAGCAGGGATAAAATATGTTGGTTTGATGATTCTCAAAAGTGTTAAGTACAAACACTTTTGAGAATCATCAGCTGGGTTTTTTTTGTTAAATCTGATGATAATTATCTAAATTATTTGAAAAAATATTTGTCCTACAAAATGTATGGTTTGATCAAAGAGCTTCCCCTTCCTTCCTTCCAATATGTATCGATAACGAAGTCATTAAAAATGATTACTTACTAACTGGGTTTTGGGGATTGGATATTTTCTATTAAACCCACTCTTTACAAGTTGCCTACAAGATTCTAAAAATTATATTAAGTGTTTGGCACTTACTCCACGCACCATCAATACTCCTGTACATCATAAACAACAGGCTAATACACTTTCTGGAGCCACAAATTCCAGAAGAGCAAGCAGGTTTTGTTAAAGGCAAAGACACGCGGGAACAAATCCTCAACGTTCGCCAAATTATAGAGAAAAGTCGGGAATTTAACAGCCCTGTATTGATATGTTTCATAGATTATACCAAAGCATTTGATTGCGTGGAGTGGGGCAAGCTGTGGGGGGTTCTTAAAGACATGGGAACGCCTCAACATCTTATTGACATAGTCCGATGCCTCTACCTACACATCAACAACCGCTCTTTCGTCAAAATAGACACCGACTGTTCAAATGCGTTAGGCAGGGATGCATCCTCTCACCTCTGCTCTTCAATATGTATGAAGAGTAATATCATTCAAGACTCTTTAGGGCTGGGACAAGGGGTTTACTGTTGGTGGAAAGTGGATTTCCAATCTGAGGTACACTGATGACACCGTTCTCTTTGCTACAACATTTGGCAACATGAAAGAGATACGGCACAGATTGGAAGTGGAAAGTGGCAAAGTAGGGTTTGCAATAAATAGGCAGAAAACCAAGCTTATGGTGGTAGATCGTGCGGGAAAGCTATCGGGCGCCTATAACATCTAAGGCATCTATACTGTGGACAGCTTCGATTAACTGGGCTCCAATATAAGTAATGAAGGTAGCTGCGTCACAGAAATAAAACGGCGGATAGCCATGGCTAAAGATGCTATATTACGCCCCCGGAACATCTGGGAAAAACGTGGTATAAGTTGTTTTAAAACGAAGGCCCGTTTGGTCAGAGCACTAGTTTTCCTGATGTTCCTCCATAGAGTTAATAATAATAATATTTATTTATTTTCAGGCTACTTTGGCCCATAGATAAATACCTTACAGACTAACATACATACGATATAATTGACAGCTTGTGTTAGTAAACAAAACCTTAAAACTATATTCTATTTATCTTCGGGGACGCCGGCAGACACCAGACGGGCGATCAGTCCTTTCGTTGTGGATTATTTCACTATATTAGTATCACTACAGTTAGAAAGAAAAGAAAGAAAGAAAATTGTGTTTATTTGGCAAAAATAGGTACCATGAAAAAAAAAACAAAAACAATTGCACTACGTCACTGTGCGATCATGTGGCACTTGCCCGCGGAAGCGTCGAAACACCACCCCCTGCGGCCAAAAGTCCTCTTCCAAGACGAGGTGCAGGTAGCATGTCGGTACTCGCACCACAAACGCCTTAAAGTTGACGTTGCGGCGCGACTCGAGCAGCTGCACTCTCGCCACGTACTTGATCTTCTGGCGCACGTACTCCACGATGTCCTCCGTCGTAGTGGTGTAATGTAGACGGGAGAGGTACAAAGGAGTGTTTGGCTTTGCGGCACGAATATGCACATTGGGCTCCGATGGAGCCGTACCGCAGCGGTTCTTGATGGTTCGCTGACGGCGCTTCCTCCTCAACACCGTCACGAAACCATCATCAGCCTGGATCGGTTCCTTTTCAGGCACAGGCTTCTCGGAAGGAGCATTTTTCCCCACAAGTTAAGACATGGACAATCCAAACAAGAGTAAGACAGAGGATAGACGCATTCGAAATGTGGTGTTTTAGGCGGATTCTCCGAATTCCATGGACGGCCAAACGCACAAATGTGTCTATCCTTTACCAACTCGTTATCAAGACTCGATTGTCAACAGTTTGCCTACAGCGTATTTTGTCTTATTTCGGCCACATAATGCAAAGAGGAGATAGCAGCCTTGAAAAGCTGGTCATTGTTGGCAATACCGAAGGCAAGCGACCGCGAGGCCGGTCGGCTTTTTACAAATTTGGAAGTGTCTGTCTTCCAAACGATTGGCTTTGAGAAAAAATTGTTTGTGGAACCTCAATGTCATTTTTAAAGACCTGTCTAATGTCTATAGACACCCCACACGTAGGTATAGGTTTGATGAAAAAAAAAATATAGTTTCAGTTCCATGTATCCGTTTTTTGCCATTCGGCTACGGACCCCTAAAAAACAGCTGGTTTGTAGTAATTTTTGATGAGCTCGTTATCAATACATGTTGATGGATTTAGAAAATGATCATCAGATAAAAATAAAATAGTTAGTAATAGATTTTTGAAAATCATCAAATAAATAATTATAATAATATATAATCAATATATATTTTATCCCTGCTGCCCCTATTACCTACCACAATCGAGAGTTTTCGTATAGGGTAATGTTGGCGTCTCATCAAAATGCAGCTGCTCACGGAAAATTAGCTTGATAGTAATCAAGTGAAAAAATGTACCGTGGATCCTGGACTAACATTGTGACGCGAACAATAATAGTTTATAGATGAACGGATAGCTGTCAGTGGGGCGCAAAGTGACATACGTCCGTCTAGCACCGCGCCTAAGCGCTCACTGTCGGATTGCTTAGGTAAGAAAGAGAGCGCGATGACGCAACGCTCGAACTTCTTACAAACCATATAAAGATTAATTAAATCAAAATAATTTATTAAATAATCAAAAATTAAAAACAACCAAATTTTGTATTTAAATATGGTACGTTATTGTTATAAATTTTACCAACGTACGTTGATCAGTAATACAGATATTTTTGTTGGAAGATCATTTTAAGAGGTTAGTTTACCATTTTTTTGTATCGAGAAAACTTTTCAAAAACGTGTTTTGAAAACAACGAAATTATCAGAAATATGTTCAAGATTAACATATATTTTTTCCGCCGTGTCAAACTGTATAGATTTGGCTAAAAAATTGTTCAATACAAGCCTATTTGGCTCTTGTCAGCGCCTTAATATAATTAAACAAACAAAAAATAAGCATAGCTGCGGAATAGACGAAATACCCCCTATTTTAGTAAAACGATGCGCAGAAGAATTGTCAGCCCCACTCACATTCTTAATAAACCAGAGCTTTGAGCTTGGAGAATTTCCCGACCTACTGAAAATTTCCCTAGTAAAACCAATACATAAAAAAGACGATATCCACACACCTAGTAACTATAGACCTATATCATTGTTGCCGACCTTTTCAAAGATTTTTGAAAAGGCTATGTGTAACAGACTAAACTTTTTCTTAGAAAAATACAATATTCTTGATGACTGTCAAAATGGGTTTAGGAAAACAAGATCCACAACATGTGCGGTCTACAAATATGTCCAAACAGCTCTCCAACAAATAAATGACAAAAAGTATGCATTGGGACTTTTACTTGATATGTCAAAAGCATATGACAAAGTATCTTATAATATTTTACTATCAAAACTTTACGGCTGTGGTATACGTGGCCCGGCTTACAATTGGTTCAAATCATATTTAAACAAGAGGAAACAAATAGTCCAGGTCGAACATCACAATATTAAAGATAGGGAGACAAAAACAGTGCGGTCCCAGATGAGAGATCTCACTTGCTCTATCCCCCAAGGCAGCGTTCTGGGCTGCACACTGTTTTTAATCTATATAAACGACCTCCCAAAAATACTAAATAAACAAATTACTTTACCAGTACTGTTCGCTGATGATATCTCCATATTAGTAAATTGTGACAAAAACTCAGACCCAAATTCAATCTTACAAAACACTCTCCAGGCAGTAACACTTTGGCTACAAGACCACAATTTAGAAATTAACTTTAAAAAAACCAAAATGATACAATTTAGATCGTACAAAGCCCCCTCGTTAAAAAATTGTGTAATTTTTAATGACACCCCTATAGAATTAGTAACTACATTTAACTTACTCGGTATAAACATAGACACACATCTTAATTGGAAAAAGCACATAGAAACAGTGAAATCTAAATTATCTCAATTTACCTACGCCTTGTTTCAACTTAAGCACAGCACAAATACAGAAACGGCACTATCGGCATACTACGCCTACGCAAACTCGTGGCTAAGATATGGTGTGATGTTATGGGGGAACAGTGTAGATGCAAGCGAACTATTTATAGTACAAAAAAAATGTGTTAGAATATTGGCACATATTGACAATACCGAAAGCTGTAGGCCATACTTTGTCAAATTAAAACTCCTAACTTTACCTTCTATAAATATACAAGACCTTTGCATATTTGTATTTAAAAATAGCAACATTTTCCCTAAAACTAAAGACATTCATAACGTAAACACACGCCATAAAAATAGATTACATCTTCCACCCTCCCGGATTAAAATGCTTTATAATAGCCCATACTATATGGCAGTAAAAATCTTTAACAAATTACCGGAACAAATTAAAAAAGAACCTAATTTTACTATATTTAACAGAAAATTAAAAGAATATCTAACTCAGAAATGCTTTTACTCGGTCGCAGAATACCTGGATGAATGAATTTTTTGGAAAATATGAATAGAAACATAATTAAATTACATAATTGAATTACATTGACATGAAACATTCACAATAGCACGCATGACAGATTGATGTATTAACTTTTAACTTGTACCTGACTTTCTTATACTTTTGTTATTTTATTTAGACTAAGACTGTAATATTATAAATTCCTCTGACATTATTGTGTAAACTGGTGTAAAAAATCATTTTGCATCATCTTTTGACTGCCAGTCTAATTGGACATTGCATATATTTTGACATACTTACATATAAATTGGAATTAGTGATTTTATTGTTAGTGATTTTATTTTTTGTGATTTAATTATACAGACTTTTGGACATTTATAAATTGTACATTTTATTTTGATTTTTGAATGTTGTGGTTATAAGTTGCAAACTAACATTGTAATAAAAAACTTATTGCTATTGCTTATCCTTTAAACCTTTTGTTAAAAACTTGAAGCAAACGATGATGATAATGATAATGATTAATTAAAATAACTATATAACTTAATGCTGGAAAATTGTCATAGTAGGTACCTACCGAATTAAATCTGAGCTATGTATAACTACTGACTTGGTATGTTACCTAATTTATGTTGCCGTGCCCTAACCGGGTTTCATGTTGGAACCAAATTAATTGTAACAACTTTAAAAAAACACATGAATGCAATAAAGAATTTTGAGTTTGAGTTTGAGTACTTAGTTAGGCCATCACTTAGTAAAGATTTTGACAGTTTTGTCATACCCAAGTAGGTATGTCAAATCTTTACTAAGCGACGGCTTAAGTAATCATTAAATTTTCTGAATAGCGCGGGTAAAGGTTTTGTTTGTAGTTTGTTAGTGTGTATTGGTCAAATCTTGCAACTGAATTTCAAAGTAGTACTTCCTCCTAACCGATTAAACTGATGTTTTTCATCTCTCGATCAACGGCAAGCCATTATATTACAATGAGATGCTGAGAAACGTGGTTTTGGAGATAATTATAACTCGCTGTCACTTTCATCTTGGACCACAGCCCAACAGACTTGCATTTCACAGGACTGCGTTTATGGGAAGGTTCAGATAATTTTATTCCCCTCTTGCATCCCACTAGGATCGATGGCTCAAAGGGATGTTAGGGGTCATGTTTGTTGCGTAAACGACCCCTGCCTCAGACAATTTGATTCGTAATAGATTTATGTTTTATTTCAATGTCATTGCATCAATGTTTGCCCTTTTGATGGCGCTAATTGAATTGGATTTGTGAGTCGTAGTAATGTTTGACTTTGAGTTTTATTTTGAAAAAGAAACTTGAAATGTTTGTTGCCTAGTGCTTAATTAATGCACTGATTCTTTTACGTGACTTGACTGATTTTTGACGTATTTAGTCTTGTTTACAGATACACTAGCACATCAAGCAAATCGTGTCCAAGTGTATTTTCTAATGAATGTCGATGAAAATATATTAATTATCCTCTGGATGAAAACGATGCTATAAAAGCCAGAAATAATTCAACCAATTAAGACCACTTTATCAAACTTATTCCTCCACAGAGATAATTATGCAAAACCATCTACAATCAGACCACAATAAATATAATCGCATGGCATTACCTACTAACTCAAACACATGGCAAAAAAACAATCGTCGAAATATTGCCATCAATCGTTATAGTAATGTGTTAACCGCCAGTTACAGTGACGCACCTAAAAATATTATTCATAGGCATGTAAATTCACCGAAAACAAGGTGTAGTTAAAACAATATTTATCTTAATAATTAGTTAACCCGAGTAAGTCGCGGTTCATTTGATAAGGGTGCGTGTAAACGAGCGTTCGGTGGTCGCGTGATAACAGCTCGCTGTATATAAATTAAAACATAATTGTGTTATCGTGACCCCAAGGTTTTATGTTCAGTTGACGAAACGAAAGGCTGTTGGGAAATTAAATTCGATTTTTTTCGTGAAGGTATTAATTTTTGAGGAATAATGGGAATATAAAGGAGGCTCATTGTGTTGTGTTATTGTTTGAATGGCATTAGGACTAATTTGAATGGCTGGTAATTATATGGAGTGAGCAGCAAACTCAAAAGTTTCGACTAATTCGGTATACGTAATCCTCGAAGGGTTAGGCAGAGGTGTAGGTGTACCCATTAGAACACCCACATTTCGACAGTTAAACATAAGTCCATGTAAGTTGTAATATAGGGCGAGTCTATTGCCGTTAACCGGGCACAAATCCAGTCTCCGTGATGGCTGCTATTAAAAAAATCTAAAAGAAAAATCAGGAACTTGGACCCAATTACACTTTTCCCGACCCGGGAATCGAACCTAAAACTCCATGCTCAGCTAGCTTGCGACTACTAGACAACGAGGCAGTCGGTCAGACTTAGTTATATCTTTCTGGGAGTCCATAGGGTTCTTTAAAAGTTACCTCCATTATAACAAATGACTATCCAAGCTACCCACCTAAGTTGCATTGTATAGAAAAGTCTCGTACATTACTTACCATACCGTACCATACCATACCATTACCATATCTTAGATAATAGAAATCAGCCCGGAAATCTACGAATAGCTGGAGCAACGCTAACCACCGTGCAACAATTACTACACACCATTTATGAAAGGCTTAGCTCTATTTCATACCTCATACAATACACTTATTCATAAGTCACATTTGAAATTACAGGACTTTAGTAATATTTATGCATATTCTGTACAGACACGAGCAAAAATAAGTATACATTTGACAAAGTTAACGGCATGGTCGGCGCAGTGGCTCAAGTAGTTTACTGCTTTGCTGCGTGTCGCATGTTCGATCTTCGCACGGACCAAATATTTAAATGGTTGTTTCGGGTCTGGGTATTTGTGTTTGTGAGTTTAAATATTTGTGAACGCACCCACGATACAGGAGAAATTCCTAGTGTGGGGCAAGGTTTTTAAAAACAAAAAGAAAAAAGTTCAAACGTGAATTTCTCTTGAAATAACGACTGCTACTTGGAGATATGACGTAGTTTATAATAATAAAGTGCCCCAAAATTATTATTAGTTACGTTACGTAACCCCAAAATTAAATCAATAAAGTAGGCGAAAATTTCTTCTAAGCTTTGCTAAGTGGATACAACATACCTATCGGTGCTGCTAACTGTACACCGATTTAGTAAATGACTGCCTTGTAGACACGAGTGCACACCGAGCTTTACAACTGCAAAGCAACTGTTAGATATTTATGATAGTTGTTCACAAATAATACCGAAATTATTGCAAGTAAACACGGTTATTTGTATTGAAATAAATAAATAAAATGTCTTCCCCGTCAGATTAGACAGAGGTGTTTTCATCAGTACACCCACTCTTCGCCAGTTATGTTTTAAACCCATGTAATAGGGAGCAAATGTAGTTTTTTGTGAAGTACGCCGGTCACGTTTTCCGTAATTTTTTTCCAAAAATTTTCTATTTAACCAACGATATGGGAAAACACCGAAGAAAACGAGAAGAAGAGATGAAGGAACTCAACTAACGTCTGCGAGAGCTGGAGAATCGGCTGAACAAGCAAAAAAGGAGTCGTCATCGAACCTCCGGTAAGTTTCTTTCTTAACTAGATGAGTACCCACTTTCTGGAATTACCTGACGCCCTAAGATGCACTTGTCTTTAGAGTTTTCACGAGAGGTTAACCATGAGAACATCAAATGTGACATCTTGTAAGACATCACTAGAGCTTTCACGAGAGGTAAGCCGATGATTTAGACCATCTTACAATAGAACGACATCACAAGAGCTTTCACGGGAGGTCAGCCGATGTTGTATACTATTATTGATCGAAGGAGCAAGCCTATTACCATCAACCTGAGATAAATCCTGACTCTGTGGCTGCTAAGTACTGAAAAATTCTTGATTGGAAATCCCAATAACGACGACACGGTTGGCGCAGTGGCTGAGCGATTGGACTGCTGCGCCGCGTGTCGCGGGTTCGATCCCCGCACGGAACAAATATTTGTATGACCTACAGATAGTTGTTTCGGGTCTGGGTATTTGTGTATGTGAGTTTAAATGTTTGTAAACGCACCCACGATACAGTAGAAATTCCTAGTGTGGGGCAACGTTTTCTAAAAGAAGAAAAAAAAAGAAATAAAAAAACATTTTGCCAGTCGCGCTTACTACCTCTAGAGTTCTAGACCAAAGAGGCAGTACTGAAATTAATACAAATAAACACCGTTATTTGTATATAAATTAAGTGCCTTGATTTTGCGATTTATTTACGACATTATAACTTTACATCACTGCGTAACTGACAAAAACCACTCTCCGAAATGGTAATACGTCTAAAAATATGTCCCTACCTGTGTAAGATAAATTCAGTTGATGAATGGCTCAATACTGTAATAGGGTTGCCCCCAACATCGATCACGATCGCCGACATAAGGCCCCGAGCACACGGCATATTTTAAACACGAAGACGTCGTCAGCGACTTCTGCGCCAAAAATGCCGATTTTCGCGTAAGACAGGATAGAACGCGCGTGTGAAGCGCCGTACCCAACCCATTTGTGCCGCTTGCCGAAAATCTTCCATCTGGACACGAGTTGCCATGGCTGACCTGGAAGTCTCTAAATAGATTCCGGACACAGGTAGGCCGAAGCAAGGAAAACTCGTACAGGTGAATATTCATAGATGACTTCCCTGGAATGTAAATGTGGTCTTGCCTCACAAACTATGGGACACTTGATATCGTGTCCAGCCTGTCCTGTTACTTGCACATCACAGGAGCTGATGGAGGCTACTGAAAGTGTCAAACTCGTCACCAAACTTTGGGCCGACGTCTGCGCGTTTTAAATACTCCGTGTGACAGGGGCCTTACAGGCGCCAGAATGCGCGCGACAATTGCCTAAGGCAACCAATCTCCACCTGTAATAGTGCACATTTCACCGTGTAGGAGGAAATGTTCACCTCTGTGCCATATTTCACGTGCAAAATCAATATGCAAATAAGTAGCGAGCGGCATGTCAGACTATTGTGCAGTACAGTAACAACTTAGCCAACTTTAACCGGTTTAAACTGGTTAAGGCTAAATTTGTGGCTTTTGCATGCTATTGAAATTTACAGCTTAAACTTCCCCGCCGGCGTTGTCTGCGCCTAGTTTAGTTTTGTAGACGTGTTCTTGAACTATGGAGAATTGAAAAAGTAGTTCCAAAGTTTTGTAGTTGCATGCAAATTATAATTTTGTGCGAGCATGATTTGAATTGAATGGAAGTTTTTTTATTTTGTTGTTGTACTTTTTTGTTGTTTATGTTAAGTGGCCCGAAAGTTTGGAAACCAGTTTCACCAAGGGGAGTCTTATTACCCAGTACTAACTGAGTTGCGGATGTCAAATAGGCAGTCAAAGTATTGGTATTCAGCTGGATACGGTTAGACTGGAAGCCGACCGCAACATAGTAGGAAAAAACTAGGCATGATAATATGTTGAACATAGTTCACAATTATTTACCTGAAAAATATTGATCTACAAACAAAAGTAACATAAAGCAAAAAGACAAAAAAAGAAAAATCAAAAATATGTCACTTACTAAAATAGCGAGACTACATTAAAAGGCCAAAAGGGGAGATTGAGAAAAAATGCACCCTCGACAATATTCCGTCTATTTTAGTGCGATACATCCCAAAAATATTAAAAACTACTTACAGTGCGGACGTCTCCATTAACGGTGTGTCTCCCCTCAGCTGCCATTGATTGTTCTTGATTGGTTACATGTTTGTTACTACGTTTTTATTGCTCTGTTCCTGAAGCTTTTAAAATGAAATCAATACGCGTTAAATGTTCTGTGACTCTGTTTGTAAACTCTGAAACTGTTTTATCAAAATAGATTGATTAATGAATAACATACACTCAACACACAGAACATAACATCACGCCTTTAATCCCCGAAGGGTTAGGCAGAGGTCTAATAGTACACCCATATCTCGCCAGTTTAAGTGATATGTAGGTAATAGAAGCCGAGCCTATTGCCATCAACCGGGCAAAATCCAGACTCCGTGGTTAGTGTGGCTACCACATAGAAATTCCCAACAACACTTTTCCCGAACTGGGAATCGAACCCAGACTTCATGGTCAGCAAACGCACTTGCGACCACTAAACCAACTAGGTAGTCTTCGTTGTATTTAAATGAAAACTACTTATCATACGTAATCACTTCAAGGCTTGTCAACCTACATTCTGAAACAGCAAACAGCTTAGTAAAACAAGATAATTCAAGTCCTTTAACAAACAAATTTTAAGTTACGAAACAAGCCTTCACCAAGTTCGGTCCAATTTAATCCCAAGAGACACTACATTGTAGAAAACTTGCAATTTTTTCGCGCCAACGTAACATGTAACTAGGTACCTAAGTTACTTCCACAAGTTGTCACATTATTCTTAGCCGAGGCAGCGACGACGGAGCCAAAAATAGACGCCCTAAACTTTTTAATAGACGCACCGACACTTTGAGGATGCCGAACGGGGCGGCGCCTTTTCTGTCTTCACGACGAGTTTTATGACTTTCAGCAAATTGCTGCTCTCTCATTTGAATATAGTCTTGAATACGATATTGTGTTAAGTGTTTGGGTTGACTCATGTGGTCCAGTCAATGTGTTAAGGAACTGTGCTTCATTGGTGTTTCCTTGATTGTTATTCTGGACTTTCTATTTGTTATTTTGTTGAACAGTTTTTATTATACAATATAGAATTGGCTTGCTACAAGCACACCCATATTTTTCAAAGGATTTGCTGTTCATCGGTGAGTGACCATCATCTTCTAGGCTCGCTCGTTCCATCATACACCTCATCCATTGGCTTTCAATCAGGTGTGATCGAGGTCACGAGCAGGCCCATTTCCCACTGCTGTCCATGTGTCATCCCACTGCTGTCCTAGTGTCATCCCACTGCTGTCTATGTGTCATCATAGTGCTGTCCTTCTAATAATCGTGTTTTTTTGTTCTGGACCATACCAGTAAATCTTCTAGTTAAGGAGATATTGGAGGTCCAAGTTTCAAAATTATCACAAGATTTTTTATGCTTGAATGACTGGTTCGTGAAGAGTCCGTTTACTTTCTGTATTATTTCATATATCGAAACAATTAAGTATCACGGTGTATGTAAGTCGCGGTAGATGCGACAATCACAAAACATGAACGATTGCAGCAAACCACACCTTATAGAACGTAGGTACCTACATAATATTCAATTGAAATTCATTCCCATTCAATAAATTATAACTTTACGTGTCTAGAGAGTGGAGCTGTTCCACTCACCTCGTGGTTTATAGGTAATAATCTCAAGCATTTTCTATGTATTATGTATGTAGTCATTTATGTTTACGGTGAGAGAATAGTAGATGCATGGAACTGTTCCTGTCTAACAATAAAGTTGGTTGGAATGGTATTCTGGATATTTAAGTTAATTTGGTATGAACTTAAATATCCAGAAAACCATTGGAATTGTGTATGTAGTTCACATTGGTTATTATTACAGACTAAAATCGATTTTAAAGTTCTTCGAGGTAGCGCAGGAGAAGAGTAAATACCTGGCAGGATATGGGCAGGCCTTTGCCCAGCTGTAGGACATACAAGGACGTAAGAAAAAGAGCCTACAGAAATTCCAGGCTTCACTTAAAAGTCATATCGATTGTTGTCTTCTTTTTTCCGAAAATTCCAGTGGGCGTGTGATCGCTATTCTTCAACACATCAAGGGCTTGACCAATATTATTAAGTATTTTTGTTGTATTTATGGGGTGACCTGGATGATCCTTCTCTATAGATGGACTTGGTGGATACCACTGTTTTTGCCATTCAAAAATATTGGAACAAGACAACGACTGTCAAGTAATTGACAATCTAGAAAAAACACGCTCTCAAAACACGAAATAATCTACCAACGGCAAAAAAAGAAAGAAGAAGAACACACACGAATTCCATCCAACTCAACTATCGGCACCCGTCAGGGGTTGACAACATAATAATATACCATTGAACTTAAACCGCAAGTTAGCAGACGCTAACTCAGATAACTTAGCCGGCTATCGGGTGCTAAGTCAGACCAACTCCCGAACCGAACGCTTTGCGGGGTAAACTTTGTCCTCCAGTTAATCCGGCGGAGCTGACTTGTACGTGTTTCGAGTTTATAAATATTTCGCTAGCTAAATCATTTTTGGGTATTTTTGAACAAAAGTGTGCATTGAAATCTTTTATGAGTGAATTATGGGAATCATATGGCTTAAGGTTTTAAACTCCTGAGAAGTAGGTCATTGTTTTTATATTGTTTATTTTTTTGATAATGAGAAGAACCCTTAATTAATGCAATGTTCATGCATGAGTTTAAATATTAAAAAAGACATCGTAAAATATACTTTATTGCAATAGGCACCTTGATTCCTAGATTGAAGGCCGAAACCAGACAAATCAAACTATTAGCACCAGTAATAGACGTAGATTATCTAGGCCTTTAGGCCTTGTAGATCCTAACCATTATGGTGTGCGACAATACAGCCAGTGGGGTTAAATGGCCATTACCACAACTATTGCACGGCTACGCGTTACGGCTCAATGGGGTATTAAGAAGAGCCATAACGATTTCCAAGGTGATCGTAATCTCTTGTGATGTCACATATTGTAACATAAAACACGATATAACAATATTATGAACTACAATAACATTCTAAGAAGAATGTTCAGTCTTTATCAAAAACTATTTAGATATGAATAAAATAATCAATAAAAACAAGTAAAGATAAAACTAATAACAATACAATAACTCAAAATAATCCCAAAATTGATAATAAAAAACTCTTTATTGCCACACAAAATAATTTGGACAGTATAAATCCTAATACACAAACAGATTACAGCAATATATCAGCTACTCTATACGTAATACTGTAATGTGATTCGGAACTAATGTCCACAAGGCTTATACAATTGTAATCCTCACTAATGACTGAACAGGTAGACATAATGCATATTGATAGTCCATTAAAGCATTGCATCGATCGAATCATCTTTCATTAATATAAAAGGGTCGCGGATGTTAAACGTTTTAAAATTTTCGATTTATTGAACTGAAAGATTAATGGACAGGTCTCCGATCAGTTTAACCTTTGCGCTCTTTTAGTTGATTGTTTTATTTATGTGCGTAACAACGGGTTTTAATTCTGTCATCATTGCTGGAGACATTTCAAAAAGCTTTCTTACTCTCTGTCTCTATCTCAATACGTTCGTCATATTTCATTTGGGGTTGGCTCGTCATTCTTCAACAGAAGTTTTACTTTTGCTCTTTCAACATGTGAAACCAAGACAGGTTGTACTTCCTGAAACTCCGTATAAGTATAAGATTGGGATGTCTCAGGTCTGTCACAAAAAGTTTACTGTCTCTGAAAAAAAATCGTCCTGAGTTAATGGGTTGGTAAACATAGCATCAGACATTTCGTGCTTATAACCCTAAGATTCCAACAAGCTTCTAGTTCACCAAGTTACCAATTTGCAGCCCCTTCCAAAACCAATATAATATAACGCTGCTTGAGTCAATACGGTCGGCGTAATTTCGGCACCACCGTTATCATTTACCAAAGTAATGAAGATATGCAGAAACTGCGCTCCAACTTGCTTATCCAAATATCCACCTCGAACAAGACCATTATTACAACTTCTTAACACAGAACTGTTTATAAACAGACATAAACAACTTGTCAGCTTAGCAGATACAAATATTTAATTCAGGATATTATCAAAGGAAACACGAACAATATTCTAAACAGGAACTTCGTTATCCTAGTAACTGGTATGAGCAGTATTCTCGTCTTGAATGATACGAACAGAACTCGTGTTAAAACTTCCACGTTCATATATTCAGCACGAAGTAAATATAATTTAGCCCTCGTTAAGTAAACATCCCTCTCTTTCTTTCTCATGCTGTCCTGCTCTTGACAGTGGTAACATAAAGCGCGCTTAGTTTTAATTACACATACAGTAAGGAAATTACTCGCGCCAAGTTACGGTGATGGTATACTGGTTGCTATAAAATTGTGCTGATATTGTAAGGAGGAACGGTTTGTTTTTGCTTGTGATTTAATTAAAATTTACAGTTTCTTTAAATCCTTAAGCATTTTATAACTCACACTCATTATTTGGATTAATCGAGTATCCCACCTAGATAAGAACAAAGCAATGGAAGTGAAACCTGAACCTGTAACAGTAGCCAATTTTCAAGACTAACATAAAACTGTATAGTTCGATGTGTCCGATATTTTCTATGGCATTATTGTAAGAGCCATTACCCACTAACCCAAAGCACCAAAGTAGCATTATACATACAGACATACGCAAACATTGTATGAAGTTTTTCCTGCGATTTTTCTTTAAGCAATTTCGCAAGCACTTCTGTCCAACGATCGCTATACACTCAGACGTTACTATAACACTTATTGTATGCAGGTATATTCACTGAATTTCCAACTGAAACCAACTCGAATATTACCTACAGCTTACGTAAAGTACCCTCATTGTGGCCATAAACGCTAACAATGAACAATAAAAGAGGCAATATACGATTTTAGTGCACTTACGAAATTAATATTCCTTGTTAATATTAACGTTTTCGAAAAGTTATTCGACATTGTGTGGTTACATTGTTATGTGAGAAGTTGGAGGAGGGACCTATTTTATTTCGGGCAGACTTTGAGTCCGTTGCTCGAAATGGCTCAGCCAGACAAAGAGACAGTTGTGCGCCGTGTTCCGTGCGAGTTCTCATCATCCTTTTCCCAACTATGTTGGTGTCGACTTCCAGTGTTGCCGGTTGCATCTGAATATCAGTATTTTACATGGAACGACTGCTTATCTGACCTTTACAACCCAGTTAGTAGTAACAACCTAGTCAAGCACGGATTCACCTGAAAATCGCTCCCAAGTGTCTGTTCTTATTTAGCCCCGGGCCCTATTAGGCTCGATTTCAACTTAAAGACTGAGACGTGCAAGATTCGATGAATAACAGGAGAGACGAGGACTTCTGAGCCTTTGGAAACCTCCAAAGGCTCAGAAGAAAAAGGCCTACAACATGATCAACATGTAGGCTTTTACTTTACAGAAACCGAAACCGTTTATTTTATCCCGAGAAGAAGATCGAAAAAGATACTGACAGACTCGTTTAAAAAACAATGTCTTCTATTTGTAACCAGAACACGATACCGCTATCGTGCAAGCTTACCTGTATCCTTAGTTTCTACAGTCCCTGGACGTGCATAAGTAAAACAAAGTTACCGTGCCGACTTGAAAAACTTAACGCTGCGACCTTGCTTCAGCCATACATAATTTAATATTCACGTTTCTAGCAAAAAGGTAGAATCTGCAAATCATTTGCACGTGCTAGTAGTGCCTTCCATTTTTAAAATGGTCTTCATGTGGGGTGGGACAAATTTCAAGGACATGTGAATACTACTTTTACCTTACTCCGTTGCAAGGCACAAGTCAAGTCAAATAAATTCAGTCTTTTCTCGTAAGGTTAGAGCCGGGACATGTCTTTCATTAATAATGTGATCAGCCCAGAACTGAGCTACTGGGTTGGTTTTTTCGATAGCGTCAAGTTCCTTTGGTGAACCAAAAACAGCATCACATTTAACTCCAGGGCAGAGTCACTAATGAATCTCTACCACAACAGGTATTTTTTTCAGCGAAATACCTGGGTCCGGAGTCTACTTAAAGACTTTCAGGTCGGCCATGGTCACTCAATGTGTCGGTATTATCAGCAGTCAAGAATTATAAGTAAAACTTTGATAATATTCCACGTCATTACCCTTCCTTTTGGCTTCGCCGTAGTCGGGTAAAAATGCAGGCGAAAATGCATCCAAAGGCGAAGAAATGGCATGACTCCTTTGCAATAAATTACAAGAAACAACATTCAGAATCTTGTTTACTTGACTTTACACAAATACCAGTGTCCTACCCGAATCGAAAGTGGTTGTCGACCTGCCCGGTTACAACATCAATCAATCTAGTTTGAACAAAACTTCGATACAATACTGTCGCAATAATCGCCTATCCAGACGCAATAAATATCGCATTGATATCTTGATGAATTTATTCATATCTCTCGATTAGATATGCAATAAGAAATGCAGAAACCCATGATCTTACTGACGTAATCGTCCCACGCCGAATTTCTGCAGGAGTATTCTGTTATTGCTGATTTCTTGAGACAAGATAATACTGCACTTAAAGATCTAGGATTAAGAGATTGATGGCTTAAATAATTATGAACAATTAGTAAATGAACCGATCTGTGTAACCGATGATATGGCAAGAAAAGAGGAGTCGTCTGATGAAATGTTGAATAATAGCAACAAGAAAAAAAGAAGAAAAGATGCTGCGTCAACCCCAAATAAATTGGCATAAGGAATGAATGATGATAGTAAAAAAAACCGATCCAGGAAGATCAAAGAAACAAAGGATTGTGAGTGATTTTGAAAAAAGATAGTAAATACATAATATAACGACAGGCGGAGAAAAACATTTGAAAAGGAAATGGGTTAGAAGCGTAGACAGAAATGTAATAATTAGAAATCTGATCAAGCATTCGTAAGTGAAGCTCCTACAGTACATATTCGGATTATTGACAAAGATTAGATAACACCGACGACGGCCTTAAAAGTAGAACCTCATTAGACTATCAGGCTAAGGGTCGAATAATTAACCTATTCGCAAGAGGATTGTTTGAGTTAGCTAATGAGTTTTTGAAGGACGAGGGCAAGATATTAAAATATGTTCATAGTTTTTTCACATTATGTTTAATAGGCAGCTTTAACTAGGGGCTGAACTAAAAAGTTTGATAATACGGAAAGGTCTTTCAGGAAACTTCTCTTGAGTACTATACGACCACGATGTCAATAGGGGTCATATTTCCTTCACCAACACAATGTCTTCTCATAAACATAACAGAATAACCGCTAGACTTCGCTAGGTGACTGAGCTGCTCCACCTACTTGTGCCTCTGGGACGTTGCAAATCAGGTGCGTGGGTTCGACTCCCGGCTCAGACACTTGTATGCTGAAGATTGTGTCGGCGACTTGCGAAATATATTAATGGTGTTATGTAGATTTGACAAATCGCTTCACGTAGCTTATGGTGACAATCAAAATATTAATATACTTGATGAATAATTCATGGCTGCAATGGTGTCAATAATAGCCATTTATGAGGAAATCTCTAGGGAATATACATTTTCTTGTTATATCAACATGGATACAAACTAAGTCCGTGAAGACCCTGTTGTTCATTTTGTTCGATCAGTCTAAACACGAGTAAAGAGGGCCACATTTACCGAACCTTTATGTCATATAATGAAGAACGCGAGGATCATGGTATCTATGTTCGTGTGACTAAGCGCTTTGGTTCAACGTGTGGCTAAAATGACGATATCAACACAGATAATAAACATGTTTTACGAGACTTGCTAATCATAAATCATAGTTATATTAATATTTGAAAATATATAACAGTCACTAAAAAATTTAGAGTATTTTCGAAATAATTTTGTAGTAAATTAGTCACTCTAGATATTCCTCCTACTAGTAAAGAATATATCCTGTAGAACCTTCCTACAGAATTTAGGTACTATTTATAACTTCTGCACATGGTTAAAGGGCTTCTCTTTGTCATAAATCACAATCAACAATCACGGATGTACTAAGGCGGGGCTGTATTTTATAAAGAAAACGAGTTGGTATAAATTCAACAGAAGATAGTAATAAACTAAACGTATAGTATCAGACCGTTGATATCATCTGTCATCATCTGCCTTGCCTTTTCCTGACTATGTCGGGGTCGACTTCCAGTCAACATCTGCCTACAATACCTACCACCCCTACAACAACAACAAAAATTCAACAAAATTCTTTGAATTTCACTGATAACATAGGTATCATCATTTATTCATATCATTTAATTTTTTTTTAAGTATTCAAATTGTATTATTTTATTATTTAGTCTATTTTTTTATTTTGTTGTCATGTCATAATTATTAAGGTGAATGCTGTGTACCTTATACCTATTCTAGGCTTAGGTAGGTACTACATACCAGCACTTTTATATTCTAATATTTTATGTGAAACTTTTTAGTACCTGTATTGCTGTTGGTGTACCTAATAAAATAAACAACTGCCAACTGCAACTACCTATCTGGCCTCCACAACCCAGTTACTCGACTGGTTGTCATACTCTCGGGCCACTGACTACCTGTAACGACTGACATTATTATCAGCCGTTTATGTCCCACTGCAGGGCAAAGGCCTCCCTTCCCTCTTTCCACTTATCCCTATCCAGTGCTCCGGTTGGCCAATCTCTGCAAAAATAATCTAGTTCGTCCCGCCATATCGCCTTCTGGGCCTGCCGCGTTGTCGTTTGCTGCTGTTTGGGACGACTGACATACATTTTTAAATGTCAGCCGGGACCAACGGCATAGCGTGTCATCCGAGGCATCGAGCCAACTCGGTTTTTAGTGGGTCACCCATCTACAGACCAACCTAGGTAAACGCGGTTCAACCTGAAGATTGAGTTGAGGGGCTGTATTATTATCTAGCCCCGAACTCATTTATAATTTTATTCATTCACGTAACACAAACACATCTCAATATCATTGTCTGGTTGGAACAATAGTTCAATTAACTTGGTAACATGTCGGAATAAGGTTCATTAGACATGACTCTGTCCTTCGGAGGCCAATGTTGTCTAAAGTTAAATAGTTGGTCAATGAACTGGGGCCGGGGCCAAACTTAGTTACCTAAACAAACTAGGGACCCTCTGTGATAGTCCACAATGGTGTCTCGCAGTTCCGTAACTGTTAGTGTATTTGACGCTTTTTGAGGCTAAAAACTGTTCAAATGTCTTTGCAATTTATTTTGTCCTGTTGTGAAACCAATAAATACTTTTTCTTTTCAAGGATTTGGTGTAGGTACCTAAGTTCGATAATTACTCAATTTTGTTGAAACAAAAACTAATTTAACCCATATAACATAATTTCACGCCTGTAATTTCCGAATGGGTAATCAGAGGTGTATCTAATAGTACTCCCAAATTTCGCCAGTTATGTTGAGTCTAAATAAAAGGGGGCGAGCCTATCTCCAGCAACCGCATACAAATTGGGCTGCTGCTGAGAAATTGTTACTAAGTATGAACCAGTTACTTCCATGTTATAAGTCTGTATCATTTTAAGTTATACCTATATCATTTGCCTAACCTTTTCCCAACTGTGTTGGGGTCGGGTTTCAGTCTAACCGGATGCAGCTGAGTACCAGAATTTTACATGGAGCGACGGCCTATTTGACATCCTACAACCCAATTAGTACTGGGTAAAACAATACCCTTTTTGAAGCCTTGGTTATCGTAGAAGACGAGCGTCAGTTATTATTAAGCCCTAAGTAAATATTTTTCTCAAAAAACTAAAATAAAGCTCAGCTCTCAAAGATTTTCTTCCAACAATTTTATCACGGCACTTTATTATGACGTGTTTGTACGGCCAATTTTTCACTTCACAACAACGTGCCGACAGACTTAAAATTGGATTTTTAAAATTAACAGCTTGATAGACACTTTTGCGGGTGCAGTGGCAAACACTTTAAAATTCGATTGGACATCGTGACGGCAACATGAGTGCGCCTTGCCCTAGGCTGGCATCCACGAAGCCTCATCAAATTTTATCATACCTATTGACAAGCTTTTGGCGAGCGGAATCACTCTATGTGTTTGTGAAAACTAGTTGTTTTCGACGTAAATTATTTGTACGCGAGTTTTAGCAAACACTGGAACGTTTATTAGTGCAATATTGCATTTAATTTGCGTTCAAACGAACAGTTTACAAGGACTTAATGTGGAATTTGTACCCACAAAATCATGTTTTTCTGGTGCGTTATGGGTCTAATACAACGACCATAATGAGAGGAATAGCTAATTATAAAATTGAAAATTAAGCATAATACTTGCAGCACAATAACATTTAATTGTATGTATATCAAGTATGTAAACATAGCCCAGACATAATAGGGATGATTAGTATGAATAAGTATAATTTTTAAGCCGTGCAAAGAGATGCAAGCGGGCTGTTTGTCGGGTTATTTGACTAGATTGTTTGAAACTTTTGTGAGTTCTGCTTCAGAAATAATTTCCTATATCTCATTTTATCAAAAAATCCAATAAGTATTGATATTATAAATTAATAAGTTGAGCATTATTTTCCTGATGATGTAGGTACCTATAACCGCATGTAGGACCAGTGTAAATAACGCCTTAAACGGACCAACGGAACCTTCCGTTTAAAATTTTAGATCGTAATTTGATCATTAAGCAAAATAATATTTCATTCAGCGAAAATAGTAGACCAAGCAACAGTAGCCGCAGTCAAAGATACAGTACAAGATTATTTTGAAACAAGTCAGTAGTCGACTTAAGTAGATGTTATCAGTAAAGCTGTTTAATCACAACACTCACAACTAAACTAACAATACGCCTAGTGATTACAATTCGTAGATAACAGAGCTTTGGAGCCAAGACTTGGTGAGATATTGTGCAGTACGCGCACCCGCATGCAGTTAGACAACGACTGCAAGCTGCCTGGAACTCAAAATAAATGCACTAATAAATGTAACATCACTTCTAGGTACCTACCTCCTTTATCAACTGCCTAGTGTTTTCCCAACTATGTTAGGGTCGTCTTCCAGTCTAACCACCGAAGGCAGCTACTGTAATACCAGTATTTTTCGTGGATCGACTACCTATTTGACCTACACAACCCAGTAAGTTATGGGTAATACGATATCTCTTGGAAAGACTGGTTGTCAGATTTTGGGGCCACTTTTGTTTTTTTTTCTAATAAACATTATATTAGCACATTTTCCCTAAAGATGCGATTTAATATACCTAGCAAGAAAACTATGGACAATACGTGAAATTTTCCGGAAATATTATTAACAGAAATGCACTATAGAATTTTGGCCTATTAAAATGATACCAGCCTAGCTGTTACTGACCCACTGTCGAGCTGAGATCACAGACGCTTCCTCAAAGTAGATTGACGATTTATATGATAACTGACTTACTGGGTATTAACGTAAGTCGGGTGAAAGCTCTCATATCGGCGCCAACCACCCAGCAGACATAGCGTGTGAAACGCCGCTAACAACCTAATAAATAAAACATTTCCTCGATTTCAATTTGTATGAATAAAACTGAAGCTAGCATGAACAACTTGGCATTTCACTCAAAGGGCAAACACCTCAGTTAGTATTTTATGATACCGCACTAAACTTTATACTTAGCACTTGATAGTTATTCAAGCAAGTCCAATAACACTATACATATCTTTAGATCCTCCTGCAAGAGTCACAAATTCATAGCGAGAGAAGCTTCATATTAATTGATATTTGCTTACCAAATATAGCTCGAAACGTTACGAAAATAGAGTCTTCTTTGTTCAAAATAGTATCCTTTTCACAGGTGGCAGTATAAGCGGTGGGCTCTGCGAAATTCCCCACTATGAGTCCCGTTCAAGATATGAAAGCGTTTATTATACAGACAAGAAGTTGTGAATCCTTAAGTAAAAGCAACATATTAGAATATCAAACAGATGGTGAATTAATGTTAACTTATTGTAGCACTTACATACCACTGCTCTATTAAGGCTAATAATAACAAAAAATAAATAACAAATCAAGAAGATCTTGGATTCAATTATTAAGTCAGGGGTTTGTTCGAAAGAGATACCGCGACCTCGGCACAAAGGGCTAAGAAGGAACATGGGTGGTTTTTAGTCAGTAGAAGTCTGTCATTTGATGATTTCCCACAAAAAAAAAAGGGCAATGGAAATTCACAAAAGTTGACTAAATTTGTGTATCTACGTCCGAATGGCAAGAGTTTTGCCTCCTTTTACATCATCATATCAGCCCGGAATCAACTACTACCCTTCTATTAGGCTTTCCTTTTGCTGCGCTACACTTCCTGCCTGTGCAAGGCACAGGCAAAAAAGTCGCGGGAAACACCTGGATAAGGCGTTCCTTATCCAGGTGTTTCCCGCGACTTTTTTGCCTCCTATCATATGGGTCACTTCTGCCTCACCTTTTCGGTGTAACAAGCGAAGTGTTTTGCAAAACAAATAACAAAATTTATGTCATACACATACAGTGACTGACACTCAGAAATAAATCAATCCTTGTCAGAACTTGTTCCTGATATTCACACAAAGGGACTTGTGTACCAAAGTGAGTTTTTTTCAAGTTTTGTTTGCGCTGCAGTGTTCTGACAAAATCCGACACATCGGTGACTTTTTTCTCATTCGGTGTGCGTCCATCGCCCGACGCCTGAAAATGGAAAAATACTTTATGTTCTCGCTTTCAGGAAAAATATCTGTGTAGGTATCATGGATATTACAATGAAAGTGATTGAATGAATTTTTATTGATTATTTTGTTTCCAATAATGAAGTTTTCTCCCATTATATCCCAAGGACAACATTTTCAATTATTTTCTTTAAATCTTTTCCCTCTCATAGAGAGGAGGTCTGTGTCCCAGCAGTGGGAATATTGTAGGCTGAGAATGCTTGCTATGTTAAATCCTTTAGAAATACCACTCTTATTTTCTGTAACGATCCAAATGTAACATGTACTTGTTCACTTACTATCATTTTCAGCATGCATCTATTAAATAGACCTATTTCATCTACATAAACATCTACACTATACATACAAAAAACCAACAATAAAAAACTAGAGCTTCCAACTACGAACAACAAACAGAGACTGTTCATAAAACAAGACTTGCTACTGGCGTTATCACGGTAGCATAGTGGAACGCCCACTTGCCCACTAGCCTGTCTACTTGACTATCGTTTTCTAAGACCAGTGGCTTTCAAACTGGCGTACGTTTTATGTGGGTCTGTCTGACCATCAGATCAGTCGATATTCTATTTCTAACTGATGAGGGTCGGATTGAATGATTTATTTGGGGTATGATTTCTTTTGCAAAAAAACCTTCGCTGGTCAATCAAAATGTAACTTTTGTTATGAATAAAAATAGAATTTCTGAAAACCCAATTGAATTTTCGTTTTAAAAAATTGGGGACACAGGCTTGTTTCATTCTATACGAATATTATAAAGAGGTACCTACAATTTGTCTGTAAGTTTGTATGTCCGGGTAAACTTAAAGATCAGTACTAATGATACAAATCTAAAAAAATATGTTTTGCGTGGGTTCAATAAGGCTTTAGTTTTTTTATTTTTTTATTAATTAAATGGGCTTGCTCTTGACTTCAATCTTGCCCTAAGGGCATAGATGATGTCGACGATGGAACGAGCTTACCCAGTAGAAGCCTGTTTACTCGCGACTTAAACAGATTAGGGTTATATGAACTCGGAAAAACCGACGCAGGCAGGGAATTCCACTCCTTGGCTGTGCGCATAATAAAGGACCCAGCAAAGCGCTTCGTTCGAATGTGTGGAATGTCGACTAGGTATCGGTGGTACCCTGCAGTACGTCTAGTCTCCCGATGGAAGAAGGGAGATGGTGGGATCAGCTCGTGGAGCTCTTGCGCACACTCTCCGAAGTACAGTCTGTGGAAGACCGACAGACATGCGACTTTGCGACGGTGGGCCAGGCTACGTAGCTTGATAACCAGCTTATCGTCACCAATTAGCCTCCTGGCTCTGCGCTCTACAGAGTCAAGTGTGTAGAATATAATTATCATGCTTTTTAGCCGAGGTGTCAAAATTTTTGCGTAGTCGCGGGTGAAGTGCTAAGAAGTGAGAAGTAAAGGAACCTAAGTTTGAATGTAGAAGGTAACCTGTAAAATACTACAAACCATAATTATATCAAAAATACTTCACAGATGTAAAACTTCTCTTACTGAGTGCTGTAGTGTACGTTGCATCGATGCACACTATGTTGCGGGCAGATGATAGTGGTAGATAAATATAAGGTATACAAGGTTGAGAAACCCTGTTAAAGACGATAAAATACTTGTTCTCAGGATAGAAAACTTTATACAAAAGATACGAGTCCATTCCTGACAGACCGATATGATTACTATATCAATTTATTTTAACAGGTTTTTTTTTGTTGAATTGTTAAAAGAATCTCGAAGTTGTTTCTATAAAATTAAAAGTGTTCGAGATAATGTCAAAATATGAGTGACAGTGTGATATGATTAAAATGCTTTATTAAATAAATATTTTAGTTTGATATCAAGTATAATATTTTAAATTTACTTGTGTCACTTAATAATTGCTTGCTGTTTGAAAGTTAAGTAAGTTTATACCAAAATACAGATAAAACAAAAAGTTTTCAGTTAACAGGAAAGTAATCAAACCAATTTCAAAACAGATGAAGACAAAATTTAACAGGATAATTCCTATTTTTGGTAATTATCCTACTAAGAAGTTTATCAATCTTAGTATTTTTTGAATTTTCCGTTTTTTATTAGTGACTAGCTTTTGCCAGCGGCTTCGCCCGCGTGAAAATGACGATTTTCCATACAAACTTTCATCCCCTATTTAACTCCCTTAAGGGTTGAATTTCGGAAAATCCTTCCTTATTCCTTGTCTACATTATAAAGGGAACCTCTGTGCAAAATTTCAGCTTTCTAGGTTCAAGGGTTTGGGCTGGGCGTTGATGAGTCAGTCAGTCAGTCAGGACTTCTCTATTTATTTATATAGATAGAAGATAGATTGATGATTTTCCTACACTAATAACACTTTCAGTTTTCATAAACATCAACTTTCTTTTCTTTGTTATTTTAAACAGAAAACATCCTAGTAATTTCATATAAAAACCTCGGAGTTTTAATCGTAGCTATTATACAAGAGACTAGGCAGACTTATAACCGTAATTTGAACTAGATTCTTATCTACACACTGACACTAAGAACAAGTTTCTATATTACTTAATAAAGTTCTAAATAATGCGACAAGTGTTATTAATGCAAAGGCATTTGTCTGTTTATTTGTTTATTCTAATTGCACCTCGACTGCTTTGCAAATCTTGGTAATGTTTCATACTTTTAGTTTGCATGAATATAAAATTGGCTTGTTTATCACCACTAACTACTACATTATTTACGTATTTTTTACTGTTATTGAAATATGAGGTTAAGTTAGAGCCATAGAATAGCATAGAATGTACTTTATTGTTCACCTAAATGCAAAAATAACTGTTACTTAATAAAAAATTATGTGGGTGGAAAGTCATCAAATGACCCTCCCCCGCTCTTGGGCAGAGCGAAGGGGAGTGTCAGACTTCTACTGACTAAAAACCGAACCCATGTTCCTTCTTTGCCCTTGCGCCGAGGCCACGTCATCTAGTACAAAAATTGAGTCACCAAAATGTGAACTAAACATTAAAGTTTAATAAAACATTATCACAAGAGATATCATGTTTTACGAACCTTTCAGTAATATGTTCCTCTCCGCTGATTTTTACAGCTTCTAAAGACTGAAAAGCAGATGCCATATTTTTTGGCAAAACTGTTATAGATAAGGTCGTTTTAAAACTTGATTTTCCGTTGACGGATGGCACTACGCCATTTTAATTACTTTGATCTACATATCTTTTCTTTTCTTTTTGGTGGACCGATCACCTGGTCAAGGTTGCAGGAAACCGCTGGATGAGAGACGCACGAGACCGGTCAATGTGGCGACGCCTGGGGGAGGCCTATGTTCAGCAGTGGACGTCTTTTGGCTGAAATGATGATGATGACATATCTTTTCATTTCGACTAATGTATACATGCAATAACAAAAAAAAATATTCAAATCTATTCTTTTAAAATATTTTACATCACTAAACAACCACAAAGAAAATCCAGAACTCGACATAATACTGCCAAATGGGAAAGGAAAGTCACAACAATACATCCCATTTATAACACGAGACATATTCCAGAATATTTCAGGAGCCCTTCACCGTCAGTCAATTTCAGACATGAAATCCCGGTGCAACAAAGTCACATCCATCTGTAATCTCAGTGAGTACAAATATCTTATTCCACAAGGGATTGCCAATGGAAAGAATGCTTTATTATTTACGCAGTTCTGCTCATCAACCGGTGGAGCATTGTGTCCACGAGCATTAAGAGCGTTGTGACAACAATTGAGGCGGGTCCGTCGATACGCGGTATCTCTGGGGAAATTACCGCTTCCTTGCTGTACCGTGCCGACCGTAACGTGGTTTGAGACGACCAACGTGTGTACAAACGCGGTGTTAAAACCAAATTGTGGTGGGACGAACATTTTACGAGCGTGTGTGTGATGTGTGGATTTTTTTCTCTGTTTTTTGTCTGATTAATATTCCGGAAATGGTCAGGTAGGCGTTTGGGCTTTTGTCTCGTACAGGACTAATTTAGTTTAATGTATGTCTTATTTTTTTTCTTGTGTTTACTTTCATACATTTATTTGTAAATTTAATAACTTCGTAACGTTTTGTCCTTCTTTCTTTTTCATCAACAGTGATAGTCTAGTGATGTGACCGTCGAACAGCCAATAGGTCCTGAGTTCGACCCCAAGACACGCACCTCTGATTTTTCGGATCAATTTGTGTACCGTATTGTTAAATCAGTTGCTTCGGTGATGAAAAACATCGTGGGGAAATCAGCATGCCTAAGAGGTAACTCGATGGCATGTTGAGCCAATTCAGAGGCACTAATCACGATAAAGAAAGAAAGAGTGTTTCGTATTTTAATTCATTCAAAATTGCTCATAAACGCTCATTGCTGAAAATAGGTTCCTCAATAACCGCTAACATGAATAGAACATAGGAGATCACTATATTCATAAACCAACAAACACACGGCTCAACCAACCGGCAATGAACATTTGTTCTGCCTACATTGTCATCAAAACATTTAAAAAAAGCATAAGCCCAACTAAATCGCAATTTACACGACACAATAGCATTTAATCGGCACACAGCGCCTATTACTACGCACGCTAAACTAATAAATATTTCAGTATCCGAGAGTGAAAATCCACAAAACAAAACTGCAGCGAATTTTCAGGATTTCCGATGAGTTTATTCCGAACGTCGCGCGTAGGGTTGGGATGTTGTAAAAAATGCAGCCAGTCGCAATCCCCGGGTTTATCGAACGCAAATAAATCTGTCAATTTCACTCAGCCTCCCTTCGTGTGCCGGTTTCTGTATTCTTGTTATCTGGCGCTGTGGATTGAGAGGGTTAGGTTACAATGTTTTTGTGACCACCTAGATATAGGTATGGTTGGCTCGTAACTAAATAATAACTCCATCTTTCTTTTAGTCTTTAGGGTTAAGCCGTGCTTGTCTAGGTTGGTTCGTGGATGAGCGACCACCCATTACATACCAAGTTTAACTGAATATCCTCCGTGCCTCAGAAAGAACGTTCAGCTGTTGGTCCTGGCTGTCATTTAAAGATGACAACCAGTTTTTATGAGAGGCCCCAAAGTCTGACAACCAGTTTCTCCAAATGTATATTACTCAGTAGTAAATGAGTTATGGATTTCAGGTTTGTAGAACTGGCTCCATATAAAATAGCTGCCTCCAATTTGACTGGAAGTCGACCCCATCATAGTTGGGACAAGTATTTGGTTTTTCAGTCACTTACAATAAATTGAGATGCAATTAAATCAAGTTTAAAAAAAGAAAAAAATAACTGGACACGTCATTAAGTAAGCAGTTCTGCCAATAATCCAAATCCAATCTAATCCCGATCTCCGAAATAAATCGTTAACAAAATAGGCTGCTGCTAAACCAATAAATAAATAATGAACACTGTCACTTGTCAGGTCTGTTTGAGGCTCGATTTGAACCTCAACATAACGAATAAAGACCGATGTTGTAACTCTAACAGAATTTCAAGAATGTTCTACAAAACAACTTACGAGTCTGTAGCTTTTTGTAGCACATAAACCTTTTTTTTTTTTTGTGGGTGGAAAATCATCAAATAACCCCTCTCGCTCTTGGGCAGAGTGAAAGGGAGTGTCAGACTTCTACTGACTAAAAACCACCCGTGTTCCTTCTTAGCTCTATATGTCGAGGCCGCGGTAACTTGTAAACAACCCGCAGCCTAGCACATAAACCTTACATTGTACCAGTATATATAACGCTGTAAAATGTTATGAAATATTTACGTACTGTTAACCAGTAATCCTACTTTGCATAAGCCCCATGTAACAATCCCTGTTTACAACACAATCCGTTTACACAACAAAATACGCGGAAAATGTTTCAAACAAAAATAACAGCAAAATGTTTTCCATCGCTCTGGATGAAAAAAAGCACGTACCTAGTCAATACAATACAACGACAACATCTATTGTTCGACGCAGATCAACAGATCCAATAGACATCCCCTCACGATCGAGATCGAACTCATTCATCCGTCGGTTGAATCTGTGCAGCTGTGTCACGTGATAGATTGGACACAGAAGACCTGCTCCGTATAACAGTGAAAACAGATTTAGAACACAGATTGGTGCGTACGTACGACGACCAATGAAGCTATAAAATGCAAGATAATGTGGATATCTCATTGATCTTTATTCACGTCAAGATAGAAAACCTATCCCTCGGTCAAGAACTGCAATGGGCGAAATGGAACTATTTGAACAGACTGCGTGGTCAAGTTGGCCGCTGCAAATCCAATTTGGCTAGATGGGGTATAATCGACCCATCTAGAATTCATCGCGAGTTTGGAGCCCCAACACAGGACTTGGTGAACGTCAAGATGAAGGGACTCTTACCAATATGATGTGAATAGGTTACTCGTATAATATACGATATTGCAGCTGCTCCCTTCAGGACTTTAATGAAGCATATGACAGAGCTCGTACGTTCTGGTTGAATTAAATCTTAGACATTGATTTGAGAAAAAGAAAAAAATTGCAAGTTAAGGTAGCTTTTGGATTGCGGCTGTCAGACGTAGTAGCAACACTCCTTCGAAACGTGAAGAGGAGCGACTATGTGTTTCTACAGTTTTGCTCATTAAATGGACCTGACCTTCTGTGCCTATTTACTTTACAGCTGAACAGTCTGAATAGTACCGCCCGGCTACGAATGTACGGGGCATTTGTTTATCCGCTTCAATTGCAGTACATTGCGTCTCCGGCATGCCTGCAAATCGTATTAGAGTTAGAAATGGTTCGGTGGATTAATTGAATATGAGGATTATGGTCTGTTTTGATAACAACGATGACGTCATAATCCTGTAACAATAGGCAAATTAATTGACATAAATACTACTAGGGTAGGCTAAAACTAGGGAACACTATCCACTACGATCTTGACGAACTCTTGTTTCCTCCATGTTTAAAAAAATATGTGTTTATTTGGAACTTAAGTCAAATAACACACACATACGGGTGGTGAGTACTAGTGAGCACTTGAACTTTCTGATGTGTTCATCAGAAAGTTAAAAAGGAAAAATTCAGAGGTAATTCCTAAATTAATCAGTATTCCGCTCTCGCCGAACAATGAGGACTACTATTACTTTGTTTATTATCATAACGGTAAGTTCGAACCGCAAGTAGATCCGTATACATTGTGGGTCCTCTAGTTAATCGCATTATTATAACGGTTCAGCTGAAACGTTAATTGAAGGATGCGAGGATTGTTGATTAATGACGAAATAGTGTAATTTCGAGGATTGTTGATTAATGACGAAATAGTGTAATTTTTTTTTTTTAAAATCGTGTGAATTTATAGTATTGCTCAAATTACAGAGAAGTAAGTCCCCTAATACATACCTACTAATACTAAATAATTAATATTTATTTATTTAATATTTAATTTATTATTTACCAGTGACCCGACCCGGCTTCGCACGGGTACAATGTACTGCGTAATGTGTACCTATGATCGAATGTAAATACATTCATTGAAATAAATATTGCAGATAAAGAAATGCTTATCTCCCAATAACAAATAAATAAAAACAAGACAATAAATTCAACAGTAATTCAACACTAGAACTTTGTTACTTATTATGTAGATGCATTAACTTATCATGTTTACCAGTAACGATTTATACGGGTATACCAATATTATCATAATGGTATTGAATACGAAGTAATACGAACGGCGATTCGTACAGCCATCCAAATTCATATGAGTTTTTCGAACGATTGTCCGGGATCCCGCGATTCCGGGATTCCTGATGGTCCCGATTGCTTCCCTATTTCCTGTATCGATATTTTATTGCATGCCATATTTCTACGAGATGACTCGACTGCTCCGTCCGATTGGATATCGAAATCTAGTATCGAATACATATAACGGTATTTGATTGGTTTCGTATATTGTGTATTTTAAAAAGATTTGTCACTGTCGTCTCTGTGATTTTGTTCCAGTCTACATTTTTGCTTTAGGTACCAAACTTTGAACAGTTGCTGTTGCTGTTTTAGATAATTTTCTAAACTATCGTCTCTCTCGTTGATCTAGAGGTCCGAGCATGAGGTCCTCGGTTCGATTTCCGGGTCGGGTAAAGTGTTATTGGGTTTTTCCATCAGTAATTTCTCAGTAGCAATCACGAAGTTTGAATTTGCGCCTAGTTGATGGTAATAAGCTTGCTCCCTATTTCATTTGGCTTTAGGCCTCGGCCTCGAATTTTGCGGGCAGCGGGGCGGCTTGTATGGAGTGCACCGCTCGTTGCCCGCTCCCGCGCCGCTGTTCCGAGAACTGGTCCATTTGATTGTACGCATAAGATCTTGCCGCTCCCGTGCCGCCACCGCTGCCCGCAAAATTCGAGGCTGAGGCCTTAAACAGAACTGGCGAAATGTGAATAAACTAACCCATAAGTTGTACCTCTGCCAGGACAGAAGTACAAACTAACACAAGGCACAAATCCGACTTATTTGATGAAAATATTACGTCATTGTTAAAATATTTACACGCAGATACACAATATGTCATCTACTACGCTGATTCATGATTAAAGAAATACTTCGTCTAAAACTCTCGTTTATCAAATTGGAAATCGATACCATCCTACACCTATATCTATGACCAAAATCGATCGTTTCTAAATTAATTTCAAACATGGGTGATAAATCTTGGCAGTCGTTAAATATTTATGGGGTATGTGACACCATAGTCTGATTTCTGTCTCTTTTCCATATGCTTTTTCGGAATTATTATGTTAGTAAGAACACCTATACTTATATCACGATTAATATAGTAATGTTGATGAAGGTTGTCGACATGTGGGATGTGGACTCAGCCATCATTGTGCTGATAGTCGTATTTGCCAATGGCTTAATTGCCAAGAAACTCGATCAATACCTGAGGAGGCACTCTTTATGCAGCTGGTTCAAGGGATTGATTCAGAAGCCAAGCTTCTGAACACATCGCTTATTGTTTGGAGGTTCTTCTCTCAAGAGCCCTGACCACCGGTAACTCGGACTCTATTATTTTTTACTACGCCTACTATTTTTTAGAAATATTTAAAACTAGCTGAACCCGCGCATGCGTTGCAATGCGTTTTATCCTACCTACCTATCTACTACCCTACCTACTACCCTACCTACCCTACCTACCCTACCTACCCTACCTACCCTACCTACCCTACCTACCCTACCTACCCTACCTACCCTACCTACCCTACCTACCCTACCTACCCTACCTACCCTACCTACCCTACCTACCCTACCTACCCTACCTACCCTACCTACCCTACCTACCCTACCTACCCTACCTACCCTACCTACCCTACCTACCCTACCTACCCTACCTACCCTACCTACCCTACCTACCCTACCTACCCTACCTACCCTACCTACCCTACCTACCCTACCTACCCTACCTACCCTACCTACCCTACCTACCCTACCTACCCTACCTACCCTACCTACCCTACCTACCCTACCTACCCTACCTACCCTACCTACCCTACCTACCCTACCTACCCTACCTACCCTACCTACCCTACCTACCCTACCTACCCTACCTACCCTACCTACCCTACCTACCCTACCTACCCTACCTACCCTACCTACCCTACCTACCCTACCTACCCTACCTACCCTACCTACCCTACCTACCCTACCTACCCTACCTACCCTACCTACCCTACCTACCCTACCTACCCTACCTACCCTACCTACCCTACCTACCCTACCTACCCTACCTACCCTACCTACCCTACCTACCCTACCTACCCTACCTACCCTACCTACCCTACCTACCCTACCTACCCTACCTACCCTACCTACCCTACCTACCCTACCTACCCTACCTACCCTACCTACCCTACCTACCCTACCTACCCTACCTACCCTACCTACCCTACCTACCCTACCTACCCTACCTACCCTACCTACCCTACCTACCCTACCTACCCTACCTACCCTACCTACCCTACCTACCCTACCTACCCTACCTACCCTACCTACCCTACCTACCCTGCCTACCCTACCTACCCTCCCTACCCTACCTACCCTACCTACCCTGCCTACCCTACCTACCCTGCCTACCCTACCTACCCTGCCTACCCTGCCTACCCTGCCTACCCTACCTACCCTACCTACCCTACCTACCCTACCTACCCTACCTACCCTACCTACCCTACCTACCCTACCTACCCTACCTACCCTACCTACCCTACCTACCCTACCTACCCTACCTACCCTACCTACCCTACCTACCCTACCTACCCTACCTACCCTACCTACCCTACCTACCCTACCTACCCTACCTACCCTACCTACCCTACCTACCCTACCTACCCTACCTACCCTACCTACCCTACCTACCCTACCTACCCTACCTACCCTACCTACCCTACCTACCCTACCTACCCTACCTACCCTACCTACCCTACCTACCCTACCTACCCTACCTACCCTACCTACCCTACCTACCCTACCTACCCTACCTACCCTACCTACCCTACCTACCCTACCTACCCTACCTACCCTACCTACCCTACCTACCCTACCTACCCTACCTACCCTACCTACCCTACCTACCCTACCTACCCTACCTACCCTACCTACCCTACCTACCCTACCTACCCTACCTACCCTACCTACCCTACCTACCCTACCTACCCTACCTACCCTACCTACCCTACCTACCCTACCTACCCTACCTACCCTACCTACCCTACCTACCCTACCTACCCTACCTACCCTACCTACCCTACCTACCCTACCTACCCTACCTACCCTACCTACCCTACCTACCCTACCTACCCTACCTACCCTACCTACCCTACCTACCCTACCTACCCTACCTACCCTACCTACCCTACCTACCCTACCTACCCTACCTACCCTACCTACCCTACCTACCCTACCTACCCTACCTACCCTACCTACCCTACCTACCCTACCTACCCTACCTACCCTACCTACCCTACCTACCCTACCTACCCTACCTACCCTACCTACCCTACCTACCCTACCTACCCTACCTACCCTACCTACCCTACCTACCCTACCTACCCTACCTACCCTACCTACCCTACCTACCCTACCTACCCTACCTACCCTACCTACCCTACCTACCCTACCTACCCTACCTACCCTACCTACCCTACCTACCCTACCTACCCTACCTACCCTACCTACCCTACCTACCCTACCTACCCTACCTACCCTACCTACTACCCTACCTAAAAAAAAAAAAAAAAAAGTATCCTATGTCCTTCTCCTGGTTCTTAGCTACCTCCCTACCAATTTTCATCTAAATCCGGCCAGCCGTTCTTGAGTTATAAATGGTGTAACTAACACGACTTTCTTTTATATATATAGATGTATTATGTATTGAAATAAATAAAGAAAAAAATAATAAGCGGTAAGTAACAGTAATAATATAAGTAATTATATATTATATTAACTAAACACTACTTATGAATTTGACTTATGAAAGTGGTGTCCAGGTGTTCCATACTATCCATTGGGTCTTCGTAAAGGTACTGCATTGTATGAAACAGCTGATTTTGTTATTGCAGAGTGTTCATATTCATGAGCACTATTCAAATATTTTCCAATTTCTTTGTTGGAAGCTGTATTCTAAACGTACCAATATATGTTTAGTTCATAAGTAAAAAAGGAACGAAAGCAGAAAATTTTCTTGTATATTAAATTATGATTGGGAATTTGTAGTTTGCAATATTCTTGCTGTGAAAAACAACAGTAACTCACACTGCAATCGTCATCTTCCAACCCTTGTCCCATTCTGTTTAGAATCGGCGCAACACCTCTTTCTTCTTCCATTCTCCATTATCAGACGTCACAGCATCATTTACTTTTTTCTCTTTCATATCATTCTTCATACAATTCATCCACCTTTTCTTTGCAAGTCACACTGCGATAAACACACACAATACAAAACAAATACAAATAACCTTATCTATACTTCATGAATTCCGTGAAATACAAAAGCATACACAACCCTTTACATACAAAGTAGGAATCACCCTTTACCCTTTTTTACGCGAGTTAGCGGGTATAATGCAAAGTTTTCCCTATAGCCGAAAAAGTTTACGTTTTTCGTGCAAAATTTATTGCCTATAAACAGTGACGTTTCGAACCACGGAAGCATAATAAAAGAAGCTGAAAGGGTCAGCACACGGCAACTTTATGGAGTTAACTGGCAAACTGTGTTGCCAGTTATTATAGTTTTGTTCGGTGTAATAAAAACTTTTCTTATTATTACATTATTATTATCTCTCTCTGTAGTAAAGGATGCTTAAGGTTGTAACTTAGGAAAGTTTGGTTCCCGTCTGGGGAGATTTAAGGGTTCATGCTAATGTTATTGGAAAAGGATACTGGGCACATAAAAAAGTCGTTTTGCAACTTTCTCGTTCCTCTGAAATACTGGCCAAAATGTTATTGTTGATCGGGGAAAAGAACTTTGCGCACAAAATTACCAATAATATTCGTCATACTGTGGGCCATAACAACCACGTTGTGGACCCTTGATATAGCCAGAAAGCGACGCAGTAGACTTCGAAGGAGATGACACGAAGAGCTGGACAGAACCATCGACATTGGACCTGGATCGAACAATTTGGAAGTCATGGAGGAAGGCTTTTACCCAGCAGTGGAATGACACCGGTTAAATATTCATGCATCTCTACCTGTCTTTACATAACAGACACAAAGTAACCTCAGAACATAGATCACCTCGAAATGACACAAACTTATGTAAACAAACACAATTTTAAATTCATAAAATTAGAATGCAACACGAGAAATAAATTCATGTCCTCTCATGAATAAATAATTAATCTAATAACAAAACGCCATGGCGGTGAAACCCTGTCCAATTAATTTTACCATTGCATATAATTTTACGCATTGCTAGAAAGACTTTGTACAATAATACAAAGCATACATTTATTTATGTCGCTAGATGATTGGAAAAATGGCATTATTGCCTGAAATCTTCCGAATCCAAGAGCCAAAATTCAAAGATTGTTGTTAAATAAAACCAGCTGGTTTGGGCTCGAGTGAAGCTGTAAACCAGCTTACATAGGTACTCCTTGTAATGATTCGCAATTTCCCTGCGATAAACTCATTATAATTTATAAAAAGTTTCCTCCGTGTTTCGGAAAGCACGTAAAGCCGTTAAACCCGACTGTCATTCTTAAATCTTTTATAGTTGTTACAGGTAGTCAGTGACCTGAACTTTTGACAACAAGTCTTACAAGGGGACTCATCACCAGTACTGGCTAGGTTCTGGAGGTCAGATAGGTAGTCGCTCCATGTAAAATACTTGTAGTTATTCAGCTACATGTGGTTAAATTGGAACCCACCGAACCAACGATACCAACATAGTTGGTAAAAGGCTACATGATGAACATGATAAAGCTCTGTTTTTTATTTGCACCTAGAAATTTTCGAAAACTCATTTTTCCAAGTATTCGGCGACATAATATATACAATGTTCTCTGTTAACATGCAAACCAACGGACGGTAAATAGAATTGGAAGCTTTTAATTCTGTGAGCATTAAGGGTAAAATCCACCACCAGTTGCGAGCAGAGCCGTTGGCACAGTTCCAAATTATTTTAAAAGAAACCCCCTAACGATCTCATTTCATAGGATCACGGCATATTACTTGTTAGCATTTTTAGGATTTCGTACGGGAAATTGGAAAACGGATTCCTTTTGTTCCTGTTTTGTTCGTAAATGATTACGGCTACTTCCACCTCATTTACAATGTTTTTAGTAAAATGTGTGCGTAACCAGTTTTACCAAAGGGTGTCTATATATATATTGTGGAGGTCAGTTAGGCAGTTAAATACTGGTATTTAGCTGTATCCCGTTAGACTGAAAACCGACCCCATAATTGGGAAAAGTCTAGGCAGGTGATGATGGTAGTAAAAAGAGCATTACTCTTTTTGGATAATAAATAATATTGTCATCATGGTCATATACAACAGCTTTAGAAATGCATTTTTTCTTCATAATGACTAGTATAACTCATGGCTGCGGTAATTTTCTACTGTGTAAAATTTCACGCTTTCGGGCAAATCCTGTGTATATTAAACTATCAGCATGAAACTTACTTATTGAAACTCATAAACTTAAAACATAGAAAGAACCCATAAGCGTATGTAAAGATAATCTTATAAAAAGTTTTCACAAGTAGCTTTTTTCTATCCTCTACATTGCTGCATGCAACTACATTAGCGGTTAACTTAAACATTAAACGCATACGGACCTCGTTAATAAACTCCTTGGTTTAATTAAGCCAAATTATTATCCTTCTAATTACTTTCATTTCCTTTACACAATATAATGCTCTTTCTAACAGCTTTGTTTGTGTTTACTAGGAAGTACATAGATATTATCTTTGTCCGATGTTGTTTTGTTTCTCGATGAATAACCGACAATCGGTAATGGATCGAACATTTGGAGTTTCCTTCCGATATTTGATCGACTACCGACATCACTATTATCATGTGCTTGGCGATTTTCCTACTGTGTTAGGGTCAGCTTCCATCCCAACCGGCCACAGCTGAATATGGTATCTTTGATGGAGCGATTGCCGATCTCAACTATAGTAGTAGGGTAATACGATAGCCCCTTTGTAAGAACGGTTGTCAGACTTTCAGGCCACTGACTACCTGTAGCGACTGCCAGAGGTCTTTAAATGACAGCCAAGTAACGATTTAACCCGCTATCCGAGGCGTGGTGAGATGGCATGTCACATTGCTTAACTAAAGAAGACCCGAATTAATATATGTATTAAACCACGAGTTCCTCATAAGTTTGTTATCGATGATGAATTAAACATTTAGAAGGAAGTCCTTTCGATATTTCGTTGACTTCCGAATGATCACCGATCATTATCAAATATCAACTATTGGTACCAGTAAAGATGCAACCGTGTTTGTTCCACGAAATGAAACGAAAGCTTTGCCAGCTGACATTTACAAGTGTTAATGATGATTTCTCGCAAATGTCTGCGAGAATGTATGTCATGTTTTGTGTTTAATGTTTTTTTTTAAATAATATTTTTTTTAAAAAGCTCCTTGTTTAAAATGAAAGGAACATGCAAAGTTTCAATTCAAATTCTAATTACATTGTTTTTTTTTTATATTTCTCCATGAATCTTTAATGCCACAACAATCTTGTGAACCATTGTTTTCCAATTGTTATCCAGGTTTTTCTAATTGAAGAACGAGGCTCTCCTATACATAAACGTGATTTTTCATTAATTATTAATTAAAAGACGTACGACTGGTGTACGCTGTGTTTTCCTTTCATCAATTTTATTTCTACCTATAGCAGGAATGAAAAATGACAGAAGAAAGAAATCAGTCGTGATAGACGACAAAAAAACAATGGGTGCGCTTCCAATTGAAGTGGATTGCAATTCTGTGTTCTTTTCATTTGAAAACCTTTTATTACTTCGTTGTACATGCATTGTTAATGAATATTAACATGGTATTAAAATACTGTAATAACTTTTACTATGGGACTCTGAAATATGAAAAGAAAAACAGCATTTTTGCATTTATTTGACCATTAATGTATAGAGACTGACTAGAGATATATGACTGTCATTTTTTTGCATTTTTATACGTTGATCTAGATCCCATAGTAAAAGTTACTCAGTTTCTGACTACTACATATCCCTTAAGCATTGCCCATGATAAACAAATGAAAATTCAATACATGAAAAAAATTTGCAGGGCAACATACGTCCGCAAAAAAAAGCAAATCAAATAGGCATTGTTACTTTCAGACAAGTTTGATTTCGTGTGCAGAGAGTATAAGACTAACATATCATAACACCACGCTTATATTCCCCAAAGGGTAAGACAGAGGTGTATAGTACTTAAACTAAAACATGGCACAACTAATGTTCGGTATGATTATGGTACAAACACCAGACAACCGCAAACAGGACGTAGGTTTTAGCAACAAAGAGAATTCGTGAGTAACACATACGGTTAATAGTAGCAAAACAAACAGCCGTACACCACTAAACAGGGATGTTATGGAGCTCCGTAACCGTAACCGAAATTATCGAATATTCGAAATAAAAAATATCCATAACCGTAACTAAAATCGATTTAAAAGTTTCGGATAAAGGTGGAATATAAGGGTTAGGGGGAAACTGGCCTCTGGTCCGCGGCCCAGATTACACGGAGTGGGAACAGTAGTGGAAAACTCGGCCGAATGCGTGGGCCAGAATACCATGGTAAAAAATAATCGTAGTTAAATCGACCCGTTTGGATTTAATTTCATTAAATTGAAAAAAGGTGCGAAATAAAACGTAAGTATCAAAGTCCCGCAAACTACCCAGGAGAACAGAAGTAGAATCTATAGATCAAATCTAAATTATTATTCCTTTCTAATACCATACACATACAGTATGCAATGGTGACACGTAATTATTCACCGTTCTGGCCTTGTGGTAGTTTGTGGGACTTTACTATCCTAGTTTCCTATCTCCAACAAAAGAAAGGAATAATTTAGATTTGATTTTAAGATTCCAATACCTCCTTCCTACTTCTGTTCTCCTGGTAGTTTGTGGGACTTTACTACTTATCCTTAATTTTTCATCTCCAAAAAAAAAATGTTTTTAATACATATTTTTATAATTACGTTAATTTTATTTCGCACCTTTTTTCAATTTAATGAAATTAAATCCCAATGGGTCGATTTAACTACGATAATTTTTTCCCATGGTATTCTGGCCCACGCATTCGGCCGAGTTTTCCACTACTGTTCCCACTCCGTGTAATCTGGGCCGCGGACCAGAGGCCAGTTTCCCCCTAACCCGAATATAAATTCATCATCATCATTTCAGTCGAAAGACGTCTACTGCTAGACATAGGCCTCAAATCTAAATCTGTTGGAGTCTAAATTATTTATTTTACAAAATAGTTTTTAAGGGTATTTTCAAATAATTGGCTAGATTTTAGGACTTTTTGATTTAGGGACTTTTGAGAGTTGCTAGCACTGTGTTTATTTTGCCCGGCCGAGCTGACACTCGTCAGTTGTCAGATTGTGTTGTAAGATTCTAATATCCAAACCGAAATTATCTGAACCTAGCGGATAATCCAAAATAATCTCACATCCGTAACCATATCCGAAACCGGTATAATATTATTCCTATATCCGAATCCGATCGCACGGGACCGGTGGATGTGGCGACACCTGGGTGAGGCCTATGTCCAGCAGTGGACGTCTTTCGGCTAAAGTGATGATGATGATCCGTATCCGTATCCAGATCCGAAATTTTATGTAGTCTATAACATCCTTGCCGTACACTACTAAACATTTAACATAGCCCGTGGCCGCTCTATGCCATTTATTTAAGGTAAACGCTAGAGAAATTACTACGTCCTACTTTATCTCACTCATTATGGTAAACACGGTCTGAGCGATATAATTACGAGGTAATTTATTATTGTTTGTATCACAGAACACGCCATCCATTACAATTAAGATATTTTTTATTAACAATTTTCACGCGAGCTGTAATTTTGAAATATTGTTCGGAGCTTTCAAGCGGTTTGTTTTGTTCCAATAATTTTATTGTAATCGTGTTTTTTGGGACATTTCGAATGGTTTGTTTGTTTTAATTAGCTTAGTACTTCTCGATTGCGTCGGTGGTCTAGTGGTTGCAAGCACGACTGCTGAGCAACAGATGCTGGGTTCGATTCTCTCATAGTCCGATGGGACGGCAATCCGACACGACCGGAGAGAGATCAGTCGCAGGACCAACGGCTTAACGTGCTTTCCGAGGCACGGGGGTATTATACCACCTACTCCAAACTCCGGGCTACTACTGGGAAATTTCTAATGAAAAACCCAATAGCACTTTTTGGCCGACCCAGGAATCGAACCCAGGACCTCATGCTCAGCAGTCGCGCTTGCGTCCACTAGACCAACGAGGCAGTTGCAGAGCTAAGTGGTATAGGGTTGTTTCATCAGAAATTTTTCCCTTTTATATGGGACTTGGGTAAAACTGATGAAATGTTGGATTACTATTTTTTTTTTTTTAAACGTTGCCCCACACTAGGAATTTCTCCTGTATCGTGGGTGCGTTTACAAACATTGAAACTCACATACACAAACACGCCCAGACCCGAAACAACTATCTGTAGGCCATACAAATACTTGTTCCGTGCGGGGATCGAACCCGCGACACGTAGCGCAGCAGTCCAATCGCTTAGCCACTGCGCCAACCGTGTCGTCAAATTTTATTATTAGTTCCACCTCTGCGTAACCCTTCGGGGAAAACAGGCGTGATGTTATGTGATATATTATACTAAGATGTTTTATTACTCTGGTACAAGTAGTAGAAAATCTAAGTAAGAAGGAACAAAAACTGACACGGAAAGCGATGGTTAATATTATATTACACATCACGTCCCAGAAAAAGCTTTGTCACTCATACTTGTATCTGTCTTCAAACAATTTGAAGTTCTTTTCAGAAATTGAATGGAACTTCATTCAATTTCAGAAAAGAACTTCAATAGTTTTTTTTTTTCAAAATCTTGAGGCACTTGGGTTATACCTGCCTATTATCGGGGTATTGATGGCTAACTATTGACTAGAACATCCGCAGTAGCCTAAAACTGTCGTCGTAATCGTACTGCTGGGACTAGGCCTTCTCATCTCCGACCTCATTTGGGCAGTATTTCCTCGGGCCTATGAGAGTAACTCGGTGGCTATCACATTTCTTCGGATTTTGGTTCTAAAACACGGTCGGTTTCTTTACCACTTTTTCCTTCACCGTTTCGTACATAGCGACAGGCGACTGCACAATTATTATATTCACTTAGTCATCAGCCTCTTACAACACTGTCTAGTTGTAACTCTTAGTACCTGGAGAACACACGGCTTGCTCTAACAAACCATGTATTTAAGTAATTAGTTACGTATCATTGCATTGGCAGTAGCCAATCAAGAGCAATTATAATTAAAATAGCCATTAATTAAGTAGAAATAAATTGACGGTTCGCAATATTTTAATTTTGGTATTGGCAATATTTACTCCACCCTTATCTTGTTCTTATTGTGGGTTGTAAGTGATCCTTTGAAATATTAGGTTTGGATACAAAATCAATGGAGTAGCGATTAACTAATCAATTAGTACTGGCGATATATCAACTCATTTCAGGAAGTAGACACCGTCCTACGATTCATGAAGTCAGTATGAAAAGAAAAAGTAGTCGAAAGTTCATTTATTAAGCAAATAGTCTATGCATAGACAATGTATTTTAATTTAAAATGAGAATTACCTGTTCCATCTTTGATGAACAGATTTTCTCAGTTTTCTAAGAAAGGAGGCAACTTTTTCTTAGATTTCCAGTTTCTTTCTTAGAAATTTTGTTCTTGTTGAAAAGATGATGAAAAGTAGTGTGAAATTTTAAAGAAACGTTTTTTGTTTGTTTGTGTAGATCAGGCATACTGGGAGACGGCGAAGATGGCTGATACCAAAGTGGAAGCGTTGGACACGTCCCCCATTCAGAAGAAATAGTAAATTATTTTTAATAAAATTAGTTTATATACATCTACAAACAGATGCTCGATGAGGCAATGAGACAATGGATATGGACTTTTAATAACTGAAAAAAATTACCACAGGAGCGTAGCCCCGGGCAAAAGGTAGCTTCTTCAAAGTTACATAAGGTCCCATCACATGCCTAGTCTATACACCACGTCCTCGCTCAAACTCAAGCTCGACAGGCAATGTAAACGACCTAAAGCGAGCAAACCGCTTCGTTTGCGGATGTCACAAGATTGATTGACGGCAGCACCGAATATGTGATTAATGACCGATCGTTGAAGCCCAAACTTTGTGCCGAGCGCGTGTCGTTTTACGCTTTACTTACTAAACTGATAGAGGAAGCAGTTCGATTAAGACAATTTAGTTTAAAGTTTGGTTGGTGTGAAAGGAGCTAACAGTCTGAACAGAAGGCAGTTATTTGATTGAATGGACCCGAATATTCGATCATGACCCCGAGGAGGTAACTTATATGAGAAAAATAACATGTCCTAAAACCAAAAGACGTAATTTTTATTTTGGCCAGCTACACTATTTCCAAACCACTGCAACTGCTGGAAACCAGAATCAACAGTGACGACCACCAGAATAGCGATGGAAAGAATAGCGAAGGAGTAGGAAAAACATAATTTACAAAAGACGTATGCCACCGTCAATATACGTACGTCGCCGGCCTACTTCATTGAGATCGTAGCCGTAGGTCTTTATGCAGAAATGTGCATGCCGCAGAACAGAAGTCGCAGAAAGAGCGCAGCTTGGACCCCAGTGGTATCCCGATTTAAACTTGGCGCACGTAAAACCAAAAAAAACCCTCCGAAGGTAAAATAAGGCGGTAGTATCGTCCAAACTAAAACTGCTCACCCACCTTCCCTAACTTTTACACAAGACCGCCATTTAGCCGAACTCACGCATAAAGCACATCGTCCTAATATTTCCCGGATTCCATAAGTTACTCGCCGAGAACAGAGCCGATATTATTATTCATATTTCACTGGTTCCGTAGGTTACGCAGTCGGATCACGGATTGAACTTTTTCAATAAAACTCCCCCCGAGATAGCAGCGTTTGGAAGTGCGGTCACGCATCACGGCAAGCGATTTTATAACTTTATCACTGTTCACCAATACCTGTACCTTGAGGAACCCCAAAGATTTTACATTGAAATTGCTTCATTACATGTTATCTTTCTATAAGATGAGTTTCTTTTGATCTTTTGGTATATTTGTTCTTCTATTTAATGCAGGTGGGTTGTATTAGCATACGTGGAATGATAATAGCTTTATTTGGATGTTGTTTCATAGTCAAAATGGTCATTCGATATGCTATAACTTTGACTGAAGGTATCGAAGACACGCGACTTTTGATAACAATTTTGTCTAAAAGATTGTAAACAGAAAACAGGTTTCGGTATGTACATACTCGTAGTTTGTATAAATAGGTTACTAGCACATTTTTAAGTTTAAACTATGCAAATGTACAATAGTTACAAGTCAAATATTATCTATCACACTAGATAAAATATAGGTACGTTAATGTTTTCATTTAAAAATACCACAACTAAATCATATTATCACTGAAATCTTTCTAAATCATTGCTCAAGGCGGCAATAGCCAATATCATTTATATTAACACCGCAACTAGCCTCCATTTATCGATATCTCACAACAAACGCTAATAGCCGCATTTGTACAACACAAAACGCTCATTAAAGGAGAATTATAATAGCTATCATTCATCACGTATTACTTCCTAGAAGCGAGAGCATTCCGCCTGTCAACACGCTGACAAGAAAATCATCTTAAGACTTGCTCCTCCCATTCACTAGGCTGAGATTAGCTGTTAATATTTATAAGTGCAATAACGCCTTAATATCTATTCATAAGTGAAAATTATTATGCAAATAGTGGCAAGAGGGCGGGTAGTAAATTCAGCGGTGTCTAGTCGGAGTCTGCTTTGCCTTAATTGCCGGTCCAGGAGCAATGAATCTCAAAAGATTTGTGGCGAATGTTTCACATACAATTATTTACATAACCAGATGTCTGACACTCGTCTTGCGCTGCCAGATATCGATAGATTACCTTTATCGATCAAACATTTTAAGACAGCAAATCTTTGTCAGATTACATTTTTTTTTTTGGGTGTGTGAAATCATGAAATAACTTCTCCCGCTCTCAGGCAGAGCGGAAGGGAGTGTCAGACTTCTACTGACTAAAAACCATCCATGTTCCTTCTTCGCCCTTGTGCCGAGGCTGCGGTATCTCTTTCGACATCCCGCAGAACCGACGGGTGTCGGCCCTTGCCCCCCTTCCATGTTGCTGACATCTCTTTGAGGCGCGCGTGGAACACGAACGCGCCGCCCAGATTTATACCTTAGCACAATTTGGAGTAAAGACTCCTTGATTATCCCAGTTCCATTTTTAGAGGTGCCTAAAATGGAGCACTGTCTGTCCAAATGTCACTCAGCAATTTAACTCAGGGAATATTTGCTCTTTATCGAATAAATTGGAGAGAATCAGTATTTTGTATCCCGTTAGACAATAGTGTATGGAAAATTACCAAACAAAATATTTGAACATATCACTGATTTGCAATAAGCTTTACAAACGCCAAACTAACTTTCCAAGTAGTGTCTGTGTTTATTTTGAGCTACATTCTCTATTAGACTAAACTTTCGTCAGTACTTGTGTAGGTACTATTTCGTCTACACAGTTTCAGAGAACCTTAATTTCAAAGTTCCGCTAACGACATCAGAGAAAGGGGCTTAAAACAGTTCACACACAATTCATTCTCTGTGTTCGATTTAAATGAAAATCCTTCAGCATTAACACTCAAACATTCGTCATCAGACATGGTTATTAAATATTCATTTTAATATCAGAACAAAAGGTAAATGTGTGAAATACGCCTGTCGACGTTCCAATGATTTGCAACGCTCGTTGGTTACTTTTATTAAGTCGTTTTATTTTGTCCGCCTAATGGAATATGGGCATTATGTTACTTTCCTGGCGGATATGGAGACGTGTTAACGTGCTTTGTGGCTTATAAATCTTAGTTGCTGAATGTGAGGTAATTATGTTTTTTGTTATTTTAGTTTTACCAGTCTTACCAAGTATCTTCCGGTTTCCGGTAGTTTCTGCCGGGGCTGCGGGTTGCTCGAAAGAGATACCGTGGCTCTGGAACACAAAAGACTAAGAAGGGACATTAATTTTTTTTGTCAGTAGAAGTCTGACACTCCCTTCCGGGAGGAGTCATTTGAGCATTTCCCACTCACCAAAAAAAGGGGTATATAACCCAGTACTCATTGGATTGTGGAGCTCAGGTAAGCGGTCGCTCCATGTGAATTACTGGTATTCAGATGTATCCGGTTAGATTGGAAGCCTACCCAAGAAGGCTAGGCTGATGATGAGCCGAAATAAAGTTGTAGTCTTTGGATTTGTACAATTTATTACGATATTATAATGAGATTTTAGAATTGCTGTGCCTACCTATTTTGCAATATTAACGAGCAAAATACAAGATCGGAGATTGTAACAAATTCGACATATTTTACTACTGAATTACCCCATTCCTAGGCGATTTGGCATCAAAATTCCAGTCAGCAGCTTAATAAAAGACCACTTAGCAAATAATGTCTGTCTAAACACCAGCTTTTAAGACTTATTTTATAGCACTGGTTACTAAAACGAAGGCTGGCTGGGTTCAACTAAAAGTTGTTAAACCGTGGTCGTCAACCATTGGTCGATTTAGTAATTATTGAAATTTGCAACTCCGGCTCTACTAATCACTGTTTCAAACTGATACAGGGTACAACACTAATACTAAGTTTGCGCTATCAAAGTCGGCCGTGGCGCCACCGCCCACGGTCGTGTCTCGACAGGCCGCGCAATTGCAGGCCCTATTACCGTACCTACCACTTGTACCTTGTACCTATGTACTTTACAACGCCTGGGAACAAACCCCACAACCTGCCGCGGCGCGTGGGACGACATCTAATAGCCTTTTAATTTTCAACACGCGCCCATCAACACGAAACGATAGTAATAGCCTGTAATACTACACTTAGAGCACAGCAGCTAATCGTACAGGATATTATACATATTAAATTTCATTAACATTACCGTGTTACGATGTAAAATGACATAAGAGTGACCGGTAAGTGTTAGTCGCCAAATATTCTAACAGGTAGCAACCTTTATTGGCCGTGGTGTCAATGAATATAATATGCTGCTTAACTCTTAGAGAACGGAAACTGGTAACGACATTCATAGACAATACAATATCTAATTGTTCTCTCAAGTGCCATTTTATGGTGGCCGTATAATGAATTATTACCTTGACGATTGAGCATTTAACCGCTTAGTGGATCGTCTAAATATAAACAGGAATCGTATTCTATCTAAATAGCGCACATTAAATATCGGTTGCTCTGCTAAATCACGTTGACGTGAGTGATTAATCTTCAGAGGAGAATGCTTGTCGTTAGAAGGGCAATAAAGAGATAACAAAATAAATCAAAGAGCTATAAATATGGGCGGGATGAGCGATCAGTCCCAGAACTGTCCGATTCGATAGAAATTTACGGAACATTTTATGGGACTTGCATGAAACTAAACGTACTATAAATAAATATAAAAACAACGTTCTGTTGTAAATAACGTTTATGGTAACCGGTTAAAGTCGTTGTTAACTGGGTCTTGGAGAGTGTAGCCAGTTATAACGAACGCTATTATATTTTAAATTCAATTGAATGTAAAGGTTGGATCAGGTGAAATGGAAACCGATCCGTCAGTCGCTCGGATGAGTTACAAAGCAATAGAAAGCTCACGGATGAATTAGCAAAAATGTGACCTCTTTTGTAACATTTGAGTGATAAACTTTTCATATTCAATGTGTGAGCCATCTTCGGTTATTATAACCCATAATTCAGGAGTGAACGCGGTGCAAAAGTGCAATATCCGACTCGGGCTATAACTGTCAACAGTGGAATGAATCACTGGCATATAAATCGTAGCTAGGACAGCATCCAGCATCGTGCGGCACCGAGCAATCGCAGCCCGATTTTATTTTATTACTATCTCTGTGGGAGAAATGCAACTGTCGATTTGTTTAACTAAATTATTTTATGATAACCACCATCTACTACTACATATTGTTTATAACCGGCTGATTTAGATTGTTGGTGGGTTATCGCTCGTTTACAGGCCACTAGTGCTTTACTTGTATTACACTCTATAAAGCGCTACAGTTGCATTTTATGTCTTAAAGCAAACATTATAAATCTTATATTTATTTCAAACTAGCTGATGCCCGCGGCTTCACCCGCGTGGATGTCGTTAAAATTATATACTAAAACCTTCCTCTTGAATCACTCTATCTATTAAAAAAAACCGCATCAAAATCCGTTGCGTAGTTTTAAAGATTTAAGCATACAGACAAACAAACAAACAAACAGACGCGACTTTGTTTTATACTATGTAATGTAAGGAAGCTATTTATGCCTCCATCAACATATAAACACGCGTTTCTCAGAAATGTCTACGAGACTAGCCCACAGAAATTGAATGACCCATAAAAACTTCATCAATAAAGAAAATATTTTCACAGGGAACCTGTCGTTTCTCATGACTTGCATCAATTTGCGCGCCTATCTAAACTTTTTCAACTAAACAAACAGTTCGGAAATTAGACAAACACGTTCCGACGACAGGAAGCGCATCTCAAACAAACGCGACGCTGTCATGCGCGCGCGCACACGAGAAGATGGATGAAAAATGGCGCCCGGAGATTAGCCTGACAGGAGATCACTTTCTAATATTAACATTAGCAGTTAAGCATACAAAGATAAATTATGGTGTGTTAGGTCAGGTACTGTCAAATTATTTCAAAGCAGCTATTGTTCTCATTTTTGGGCAGTTAATTAAATGTTACCAAATTAGGCACACAAGAACACTTGTTACAAATACGTTTTGAACATATATTAATCACAAAACTGACATCTCAGGCCAGAACCATCAACGTTAAACTTCAACCGAACTACCAGGCTTCCATAAATCAAAAGAGAGAAACGGGAACACATCAATATATTAAAACACATAACCCTCCTTTTGGGCTTCGCCGCAGTCGGGTAAAAATTAACCAATCATCTAATACTGGCTTCAAAAAAAGAACATAAACCGCGGAGATCCGCTTATTACAACCGTTTTTGAGCGTTCACTTGTCTATTCCGGGTGTAAGACCACCCACGGCATGGCGACTGTTATTTTAGGTGCGTAATTGAGTTGTTGCGACCGTGGCGAGCGACGACCCTGCCGCGACACGCGTAATGCGATGTTTTACATGACTTCGATGCACCCTGCACGCATTCATTTAGAGTGGAGACTAGAAAAACGTAGCGTGAAATTGGCTGTGAAATAATTTATACCTACATTTATTATTTTTGGAGCTGCATAATTTTACATCAAGGTAAAGAAAAATAGGACAGACTCCTTGCAGTGGGAGTCTCAAATGCAAGAAACTTACTCTTTAATCTTTTAGTCTTTAGTTCTTTTTTAAAAGTGATCGGTTTCTGACTGCTGAGAATTCTAGATTTTTTACCTTTCTATTCATTTATTCCTGTCCTGGCTCATAATGATAATTCCTGCCTTTGGCAATTCTCGTTTTTGCTTTCTATAAACCAAAGCCCCAATGTCAGCAGGATTAGGACTGGCACCGTTTTATTTGCCAACTCCTTGGTATTTTTCCTTTGTCAAGAACATCTCTGCAAAAATCTGTCAGAGAGTCTGCAAAAAAGCAAGTTTAAACCCAAAATTTACAAAGTGCCTTCTCTATTCTCTATAATATCAAGTAGGTAGATGTGAGCGACAAGAATACAAAATATATTTTCTATTATTAAAAGTAGATTAAGTTGAATAGAGCATCGCCTACGATCGTCGTTAACCCATTCCCTTAAACCTCTTTGCGTAGGATGGATAAACAGTAAATAACAAGAAAGTAGATCTCCATGCAGGTATACATAATTCATTACCTGTCCAAAAGTTGCCGAATAAATTCATAAATCTCAGGTTTTATAGTTACGGGCAGACCTCAAAACGATTTGCCAACAGTCTATAGGAGCTTTGACAAATAAAGGCCGTTAGGTCTTATGAAAATCTTCTGGTCTGCCTATCCTATAACTGCTAACAGCTGACAGTGTTAAATAGTTTTTGATAAAATTATTTGGTTTATTGGTATTATTATTATTTATTAGTATTATTTATTTATTTTTTTTATTTATTATTTTTACGAAGCGCCAGGATAGGCCTCTAATTTCAAATTGTCTTACAGTTTATGCAATTTTGCAGGTAAGTAAGTGTCATGTTTTATTTTGATTAGAATATGACTTACAATCCCAAAAAAAAAAATTGCCAATTATTATCTGGACAAAAAAGATGAAAGAAGAACACATGCTACGCCGACCCCAAATGAATTGGGATAAGGGCAGCAATAGAATGATAATCAAAACATGAATGATGGACAAAAAAATGCTAACGCATTTAAATATTGGAAGCATCTAGGAAGTAGACCATTTTCGACTTCAAGTTTCTACATGAGCGGAGATATTCTTTCGTTCTATTATTGCCACTAGCTGTGGGATATTTCTCCTGCCAAACCCGACTACGAAATAGTACCATCATTTTTCAAAAATGGGTTAGCGTATCCTTTCAATCGACATATACGTCCTTTACCAGCCATAAAACCAAACATTTTGCTGGTATAATAGCTCAAGCCTTCCTTTATTTTCTCCCCTAAACGAAACTGACGTGTATTGTGCGAAATGATTAATATCACATCATAATGATACGTCGCTTTTTTGTTGTTGTTGCGTGTGACGATTTATCCTGTGACATTCTTTTGATGGGAAATGGGTCGGTTTCAAATGCCTCTAGTTTCTGGTTATTTTGTAGATTTTTTGTGCTACATTTCACGTAGACTGCGTCGTTAGTCTAGTGGTTGTAAGCGCGACTGCTGAGGTCCTGGGTTCGATTCCCGGGTCGGGAAAATGTTATTGGGTTTTTCAATTAGGAATTCCCCAGCAGCAGCCACAGAGTCTGGATTTGTTGCTGGTTGATAGCGATATGCTCGCTTCCTATTACTAACTGTCGAAATGTGGGTGTAGTACAAGGTACCCCTCTCTGCCTTAGCCTTCGGAGACTACAGGAGTATTTTACCCAAAAAGATACCAGATAGTTAAAGACTTTCTATTTCTATTCTCTGGCTTTTATTTTCAGGTACAGAAAAGTATTTTAATATGCCCGTTTCTATTTCAAAAACTACTTATAAATACGACCGCGGCAAATATTTGCCTTTACTCGCAAAACCGCTCTCGACTAACTTTGCAAGCACCACCCGTATGCGTAGTTCTTCACAGAGATATTATGGTTCGCTTAGAACTATAAAATATTTGCTCACTTCAAAGAATTTTACTACCAACCACAAAACTTTTACTTTGATGAATTCAAACTCAACGGCTCCTCGGTTAGCGTAATAAAATTTGTTTGCAAAACGGATTTTCATTGCAACATAAACGCAACTTCTCACTGTAGGGTCTTTGTCTTAGCCGTACATTTGATTTCCAATACGTGGTCTTCTTTAAAAAATCCTTAACAGTTGTCGTTTGGCAACAAAGTGTTACCAGTTGTAAAATATCCTCAACACTCCATAGCACACGTACCTCCGAACATTCGACTTTGAATACAAATGACCTGATTTTTTTATTTCCTGTAAATTTCAAGGCGTACAAACGCTGTGCACTGGTTTATTAAACAAACTGTCCGAATGTGTGCCATGATAATAAAAACGAAATTATTTCCTTTTCTTACGCTGCAGCTTGAAGAAATGAGAATCTACAAATAGTAAGGTGGAAGAAAACACATTTGCTACATGGGCAAAACATTCAAGAGGATTTAGTGGATCCTTTATATTGTTGCGAGAAAAAAATCTGATAAGTACGGACGTAAGCATAATAGCAAAGCCGTTTCCTTATAAAAACATATGTTTTTCCTGTTCCAACTTTCCTTTTGCTTATTCGTAAGTTCTTAGGACGAACACGAGTAATAAATCTCTTCCAGTAAACTTACTTGTATCAGTATTGTTATATTTATACGTGTCTGTGCAGATATGTTCTAAAACTAACAAAGATGGTTTAAGTGTTTACTTTATCCCATAATTAGTTTTTACCAGGAACTTGTTAAACATAAACTGCATTAGCAACGTCGAAGTACAGCAAAAATTAATGTTTATTGCGCTAAAGGCAAGTGCTAAGCTCTCACGGATATATTATAGTACAAACTACGCTATTAAGGACCTCGTTCGATTTTCATTGGCACTTTGCCCCAGAGTGAGAATAGAATAGCTATTCTCGACTAGCACAACCTTTTCGATGTCAGTTTTTATATCTCTTTCATTGTTTATATGGAAGAGAGGGATGGGATATATTCGAAGTCGAGTGGTTGTGCGAAATGGAATAGGGGTCCTAGTTGCATTTAGTTCATGTGATCGCGTTGCTCCTCAGTGCCTCGGTGTTTTATTGACTCAATCATGGTGATACCATGAGGTTGCGCCGAAGGACCCAAGGGTAAAGTGGTAAGGCTCCGCTCTGTTAACGTAGGTACATGTACATTTTTCTTCCCAGTAAGTAGAGCGTGGAACGGTGTGAGGGCGATATTTCAGACTGGTTTTCCTGCATAGGAGAATGTAAGTGGGTTTTGTTCGAAAAATAAAAGTCGTTTCGTAAAAAAGAACCTAAAAAAAACTTGTGACTTATTGTGACTTATCTGAAGGAAGATCAAGAACAACGAAAACTTCGGATACCATTGTTTCGGCATTATCACAATGATTGAGATCATATCACTACAACATAAAATGATGTTATTGACTACGGGTACATACCCCAACGAATGTAATAGAGATTAAAATATCCGAAACCCAAACCAAAGTCTCTTGTTGTCCGGCCATGTTTACAATCGGAACAAGACAAGACAAGATATTTCCGTCAACTTAATTGAAGTGACATGAGTTACTTTATTGATATTAAAATTTATTTATGAATACGGCGGCGAGTGATAAAACGACATTTCACCGCCGGTGTGTTTGTTTGTCGACAGATTTCTGCGAATGAGTGCAATTAATTATGACCGATGTCGGTCGTCGGGACGCGCGCCTGAGCTCGCCTTTTGTTTTTACACACCATTTGTAGAACAATGCAGCGCGTGCGACTTTTATCTCGCTACAAATAAACGAACCCTGTCGACTTTTTGCCGGTCTCGTTCGTGGCTCGCCTTGTGCCTCGAAATTTTATTAAGCCCGTACCGAAATGTTACTGGAGTTAAACGAATTTCGCCAAGCGGAATATTTCGATCTGTAAAATGCGAACGTAACAAAGTCTAAAGCAAAGTTGCGACGTCCCCGACATTCTATAGTCTTATTGAGTTTAGGCATGCAGCCTTTCTTCAAACTGTCGAGGCTCACAATAAAAGATAGGTAACCTACTTTGTTTCAAATATCACGCCATTTCGAACACGGGATTGACTCATTACTTTGTAGTCTTTTTATTAGTAACTGTATTTATAGTGATGCTCTAATGGAAAGATCAAACGCACTCGGCAGTTAATTTTAATGTCTCGGTGTAAACGGGCACCGAGGCCCGTTAGATATAATTAGAGGGATCGGTAAAGCCTCGCTGTGCATTGCGCCGCCGCCAGTAGTATTTTGATCTCGTTGACATTTATTATGTCACCGACATCGGTACAGACGTACCTAACCGGTATGAATAAGTAACTATTTTCATCTTTAACGAGTGCGTTAACATTCACGCTGGAGAACGTGATATACGTGCGTCAATAAGATGAGACACAACGCAATAAAATGTAAATAATTATGATAGATTGGAACGCAATTGGACATTTCGCTTTGAATTTATATGAAAGCGCTATCTTTGAGGATATTGCGGGAAATGATGTCAAAGGCGGCGTAGTGGAACCGCCAAACTTGTTTTATGTGTCAGGAAGGAAGGCGTGCTGTCAGCAGCGCCTCGCGAGGCGGCGAGGCAGCGAGGCGGGGCGAGGGCGCAAGCTCTCATCAACTTTAACGAGCCATTACCGCTGCGCCGCCACGCTCCGCTCTACAAGGGGGGATTCGTGTAATTTTCGGAACTCGCATAACGTGTAATTATTTCAGGAGGGGGCGTCAATAACGTAACCGCAACACATTTATATGCGTCCAGACTCAAATTTTCATCGCGCAGGTAAAAGAGAACATTGCATGTTTATGTATGAAACGCCGTGAATTTTGATTAAACCCAGTTTCACATAAAATCCAATTATTTGCATAAAATACGGCTTCGAAAATGGTTAATCTTGAACAACGCAGCGAAAATTCACAAATTTTCGTTTTGCTCAAATCGTTAACTCTGAATAAAGTCGCATACGACGTCGTTATGAATAAGAATGGTTACTAATGAACCAATTTATGGAGACAACCGGCTGTCCGGTGAGTTATTATCGACACAAAAGCGAGGACAGTGTAAACGCTCACTGAAATGGAACGTAACAAGTCCACTGAAATAATTCACGGCGGATTCGACACGGACATTCACAGTTGCATCGCCGTGGGCGAATGCGCGCTTGTCTTGAGACGTCGACAGTTCTTGTTGCGACTACTGTGGTTATTTCTAAACCGTATCACGTCTCCGTCGACCGGATCGCCTCAACGGCCAACGCTTTGATGTCGCATTCTCTTTTTGCAAACCACATTTCAGTATAGACTGAATGCTTTCGGGAAAGATGTCTAACGACCAGCGTTTCGATCCCCGCATTCTTCATTTTGATATTTCGTTTTCGTTTCACTTCGGCTAATGTAATTGCCTCTTGATGCCAACTAAGAGTTGTTGGATGACTTGTCAGATTTATTGGACCTTTTCTGAGCTCAGCAGCTTTTATTAGAGCCTTCTATTAAAATGTCAAACCACTGTTTGGACTGGTTGAAACAATTTATAAACACAATACTTCACTGTCTGCTTCGAATATATTTTGAGCAAGCGTAACACAGTACTAGTACTCAAACTCCGAACCCTAAACAACTCGAAAATGAACTGTTCATTTGAGAACTGGAACCCGATAACCGCAGTGAGGGGTTGTCAATGCAGTTTATTTTCAGCCTAGTCAGTGGTAACAGATAATAGAATGCCGTAAAACTCGGTCTTGTGTGGGCGAGGCGTAGATAACAAGCCGCTGTGACGTATCTCTTAAAGCGGTAATTTGTTAGAGCTCTTGGTACGACTCACTTGTGATAAGGAGTAAAAAGTGGAAGAACCAGAGAGTTCAAGGCGATGTTTCAATGCCATCGCTATGTTTAGATAGTGTGGACTTTATGACCTTCTTTCGTAAAGTAATTGGGACGATATGATTCGCTCTTGTGCAAATGTGTAAAGCTAGTGTTGTAAAGCGAATTCCCACGAAGCAACTCTAACAACTTGCAGGTCCAAGGTTGATTGCTTGCACTTTACGCGGCTGGTTTTGATAAATGTTTAGCTAAGATTTTAGGTGCAAGATTGGGTAGTTATACCGCGGTGTGGAGTGGCCAATAATACGGCAAGCAGAATGTTCCGGAACCGTCATATCATGAAGAGTAGTCAGATATTAGGGCAAGCCAAGCATTAGGGCTTGTGTGAAAGAACCACCACTAGCTTGTACCACTCATACTACACGGAACTCTATACAATGATTAACTTCCTATTAGATATTTTCAAAATGATTTGTAAGTCTATGTGGTTAGAGCTCCAAATAAACAGAAACCCTTGCTCGAGTGGCAAATAGAAAAGGAAAGGTCTTGCAACAATAACAAGGAAATACGTCACGCAAGCGAGGAACAGTGACATAAATGGACACCAATGTTTTATGACGTCGGATGGGAATAAATGGAAATAAAAGGGGAAAAAATACTTTCAAAACATTAAACGTAGGGCTATGAATGTCTTTAGACAAATTAAAAAGCTGTGATTTATAACGGTAGCATTTTATTGCATGCAGTAGCATTTTACAAGCTCTTCGGTAGAATGTTGCCAGCCCAAAAATATACAATATGACAAAGCGTTGAGTTTGAATTTTTTCATCAGTTTTATTAGTCATAAGACAGAAATACGATTGTGACTATGTTTGAAGTCTGATGCATCAAATCAACTACTATTTTGAAGAGGTTTCCTGCAGTAGTGATATTAAATAGCTCTTAATCATAACAATACCATTATTACATTCTGAACTCAATACATTATAATGCTTGGAGCTAAGAACAATAAATTGCAGCGGTATCATAATAAAATCTTAATCTAAATTAAACAAACGCCCGAAGCAAGGAGGTTGGTAGCGCTATGCCACCAGTGTTGCATGATTACAAAATGTATTTCATTTCGTGTCCCAAATAGAGGAGCATCAGTGTTGCTAGTGTTCAAAATTGTAGTAAAAGAAGAACATGCAATGTAATTTTGCAAAGTTATTAACTTTTAGTTTCTCATAGTCATGCGAAAAGTAATTATGCGCTTGTGAGTGTTCTATAGCTATACTCATAAATAAGTACTAAAACACTCATAATGCTCCATTATCATGTTCTGTTTTATTTAACGTTTTCATAAAGCCGAGTAAAGTTAATCTATTGTACCATATATTATAGCGTTTATAGATTCGATAAAATGCGACCATTACACAAAAATGCGTCGATTGTAAAGGTGTAATTTCACTTGATTATAACAGCCGTATCGAGCTGCGGGTAATCCACATAATGACGGCTTACCAACAATTTACTATCCGAGGGTTTATTAAAAGGCAATACAGTGTTTAATCTGTCATTAATTTAGTAAAATTACCGCCCTTTTCATTTATGAGCGAGCCTTGGGGAAATTACTCTATCGGGACTGCAGACAATTTGGTTAATGTCTGATTGTGTTTTTGTTTTATTGAGTTTTATGTCTCTGTATATGACAACACTGTGTGGTCTCCACCTGAACATAGACTACCCGTTCCTTTTTTCACGAAAAGATGGAAAGTAAAGTTTTGCTATAGGTTTGGTTTTAGTAACAAAGAAGTTTGGATGTACTCACAGCGCTATTTCAAGCTATAAAACCAGTATAACCTGATCGCGCTTTATGAGAGCTTCCCGTACTGTGAGAAATCAGTTTAATTTGTTCATAGCTTGATTGGTCGTCGTGCTTATGTGTTTTATGTATGCCACTGTATCACCTAACTATAGTATTGCTATATCTTTTTAATACTTATGATTTATGGTCTTACATACAGGAAGGACAATTAATTCCTACTCTACTGACTCCTTGTCTGTACTAACAAAGAGCTTTATTTAAAACAGAGCAGAAAGTCAACAAATACACAGTACCTACATTCAACATACGTAGGTAGGTACACACCTACATAAAATAATTCACTCCGCTAGTCAAACACGATTCCACGTCTAGAATTTCAACGTAACGTGTTATTTGCCCACCCCTTATACCTGATAGTACTTAACCTCTGTCGTGTACGCTAGAGCTCTCTACGTAACAATTTAGTTTGATGATAATACTACGATCGAGTTACGGACAACCCTAGCTTCGGTTTGGGAGAGGACACATTGACCAGGCGAAAGCGATTACTTATTCGAAAAAATCTGGTTAAAATATTGCCTAAAAAGACTACGCCAGATTAACATTACCTCCGATAGGTGCCGCCTGTGGGACTGTATTACTGAACTCTGAAGTTATATATATAAGATAAAACGTACTTATACATAAAGTTTGTAAGTCCGAATTAAGTGACAAATTCCTCAATTGAGAATGTTCACTATCGCGAACTAGGGAACTCCGAAAGTTTGCTATGACGAATTACCCAATTGAGAATGTTCAGTATCGCGAAGTACTGAACTTTAAACTAGCCAACTAGCTGGTAATTTTAATTATTTCACGAAAATAGCTACTTTCTTCATTGTATTCAGGTAATCATTATCATTTATTCAGATTATTTTCCAACTATTGTTGGGTTCGACTTCCAGTCTAACCGGATGCCGCTGTTTAGCAGTATTTTATACGGAGCGAGTGCCTTTCTGACCTACACAACCCAGTTAAGTACGATATCCCTTGAATGTTGGTTGTAGGTTGTCAGAATTTCGGATCACTCACCACCTGTATCTATTGACAGCCGATACAGGTAATGATTCATTTATTATCTCAAAGTTATTTGCAATATAAGCATCAGATAATTAGCTAGAAGTGAGCAGATCAACTAGCGGCCAAATAAAAATAATGTACTTACCTATAGGGTTTCCTCACGTACATATTTTTCTAGTACTTCAATTTCAGACTCGATCGAATTCTTTATTCATAAGCACTTCGCGCGGTGAGGTGGCTAGCCAAACTACGAACATGTTTTGCATAATCATTACATGCAACGTTATTTACTTTCATAACATCACGGCTGTACTCCCCGAAGGATCAGGTAGTAGATGTTTAAGTTCGTTACTGTCATACTTAACGGGAATGGGACATCCTCTTCAGGATTTGTTGTCAAATCTATAAAATTAAAATATGAAATCTATTTGATAGATTTTATAGTAGGTATTTGTCGTAATGTAGGCACATTTCACTAGTTATAATTAACTTCCATGAAATAGGAAGCCTATTGCCAATCAGGCACAAATCCAGACTGAGAGAAAAGTTTTCCGACTCGAATCGAATACAAAATCTCAATGAAATCGCCTGCGACTACTGAACCAACGAGGTAAGTGAAATTGATTGTATCAAAGTGAAATGTTTTTTTTTTTACAATATACTAATACAACTAAATTCAATCTCATACGACGTCACATACTTCACCAATTAATATTCCACGGCGACACCGCTACATTACCCGCTTTACTTTTCAACATAACATGACCCTTACAGAGGAATCCCGTGAAAGACTGGGGGAGGTGAAGCCACGCTGTTACCCTGAATTCTGTAATTAAACGCCTCGTCTAATTGTGACCTTCGACCAGCTCGCTTCACACTCCGATACACTCTCGAGTTTAAGCTCTTTGTAACTAAATAGGATGCTTTAAACCTAGGGCCAATTTAACAAGAGACCTGAAAATGATGGCTGAAATTCAAGTTAGACTAAATGTTCCATCTCTTTGCTGTCGTGTAGACTTAGAGATGAATGAGTTTAGAGAAAATCATGCTAAGGTATAATTTGTTCAAGTTATGAAATTTTGTACAGTGAAGCTTAGAATCTACGATGTTTAATTAATTTTAATAACAAATGTAGCAATTTACAAGTTAATGAATTGTGTAGCTTTCAACTTAGTAGGTACGTACTACATTAGATAACTACTGACGATTTTTAATTCAACCGTAACCTATTACGCCGACATTTTGATTTACAAATGAATAACATATTTATCATCTGCCTAGCCTTCTCCCAACTATTTTGCAGTCAGCTTCCAGTCTAACCGGTTGCAGCTCAATACCAGAATTTTACATGGAGCAACTGCCAATCTGACCTCCACAACCCAATTAGTATTGATACTCCTTTGAAGACTGGTTGTCGGAATTTTGGGTCACTGACTAACGACTGTCGAAGATCGTCAAATGACAGCCGGGATCAACAACTTACCGTGCGCTCCACGGACCAACCTAAGCCAGCGCGGTTTAACCTGAAGATCAACCCCGAGCGGCTGTTATTTAGACACGAGCCAAAAGAATAGATTATCCCATACTCCTATACTTAGTATTGAACTCAAACTATTTTAAAAGCGAACATAATATAAAGCTTCCTTTCCCCGATAAATAGAACAACACTAACATTTCTAAAGAGGCAAATTCCGTAAGTCGCTTACACATAATTACCATACAAACCGGCCTCGATTAAAGGATAGTATAGCTATGGAATGACGGCGTTTATGTAAATTGCTTCCGCTAGGATTTCACCAAGATTTATGCGTTAGCGTCAAGAACAATTAAATTTAGACCACGACTCGCGCTTCTGTATAAATTAACTCATTTTAGTTAAGCGAGCACAGACGGCTTGTGTTCTACTACAGATTCTTGGAACTTTGTAGTAAAATTGGTATTTTAACTTTTCGTGAGATTTTATGTGATTGCTTGAACTTTTTTGGCCATATTTTAGTACCTATTTCAGTATAATTACCATTATGATTTAAAATACCTTTAAATCACACTGAATCGTGATCAAACCTTCTCATGGCCAAAGGCGCCTGAGATGCAGTTGAACAGAACGTATCTTCCTCTAAAAAAATATTGTGCGCAAAGACTTCACAAAAAAAAAATACCTAAAAAACTGTTTCTTCGGATTCAAAAATATCTGCAATTCTCGCCAGTATGGTAAGGTTATTATGGTATGCACTTCTTTTCGACGTACAAATTTCAGAACATTTTCCAGCATTATTCTCCACCAATTTTCGACTATGCAAAACAATCGGCCACATTCAATACTCAAACTCTACAGTAGTTCAGTAGTCATAATTTTACAAAATAATCTTCATAAATTTTCCACCAGGTACAGTCAGCAGCAAAAGTAGATGATCAAAATCAGAAATTCAATACTAATATATGGCAGATCACGAATATATGGCAGTTGTACTAGTAGTAAATGTTTGGCATAATTTACATTCACATACTTTGGAATCACTTCGACGCCACACAGTTCAGAAGCGAACTCCGTTCATTAGTATTGAATTTCTGATTTTAATTATCTATTTTTGCTGTTGACTGTACATTGACTATCGATAAAATATATAATAACGTAGACATTTACAGTATTCACTGTAAAATTCAGTGGAAACCTAGCTAGTGAGGCGAACGTGCACCCTAGGGCCGCGAGAGTGGTCGGCAAGGCTGCTTCCCATCTCGCTACTTTCACGATTCACCACTATTCTTTAATTTTAATGTGCTCTTTCGTTTTGGCTTCCTTTGCGGATTGTATGAGGTATGTTGCGGGTGATATGAAAGAAAAAGGTGTAAATGATACCGTGGCGGCTGACAGAGGAGAATTGAAGAAAAGAACGTGTTGTGCTGACCCCAAGTAACATGGGACAAGGGCAGGAAGCTCATCAGTGAGTGATAAAAACGGGTTAAAGGCCAGCGCACACTGGGCACGGAGGTGCATTTTACGTTTACCCAACGTTAAATACGTGGCTTTTGGCACAAAACATGTTTTTTTTAATTATTTGACATGGGCTTACTCTTGACCGCAATCTTGCCCTAAGGACAGAGATGAAGTCGACTATGGAACGAGCTTACCCAGAAGAAACCTATATACTCGCGACTTAAATTGATTTCTATACATTGAACCTATTGATCTGCATAAATTCAGTCTTCAAGACTGAAATCGAAAGTAAATCCAAATATCTGTCCCATTTACACTATTCCGTTTCTATGCCAGGCGAATCGTGAGAAAACATGTCCTAGTATCTACCAACACACACTGGACCCATGGAGAATTCAGCCTGCACCATCGCACAGAAAAGAGACCTGTATCTCATTTATAATTTTAGGAAAAGGGGCGCAACGGGAAGTAGCCGTCGGTAATACCTGCCGGACTGTTTTTATTGGCATTTGTATTAAGTTTTCATGTACGACTAATGGATTAGTGCAGTGAGAAGGGGAGTGCAGTAATAACCTGCTGTTTGTAGGCTCTATGGGAGATCTGTGCTGCGATTGTTTTGATTTAGTAAATTGAAACTGGTATCGGATTTGATTTAATTCAGTTATTTGGTATTGTTATATAGTGTATGATTTTATGTTTGACTGGGTTGATAAAAAGTTGTTCTTTATATTTCTACTTGAAACGAAAATTAGGTAGTGACCAATATTTTCATTGCTTGTAAGAAAATGTTGTCTTCGAAGTCTGACAGATTTAATAACTAATCTATGGATTAAACATGTTTTTAGTCTTTATTGTCCCACTACTGGACAAAGGCCTCTCCTAATTCCGTCCATGTGCTCTTTTCTTGAGCCTTCTCGAACCATCCCTCGCGGAACTCTTCGTCGTAAAATCATTTTCCCGCAGCAGTGTGAGCGAAGAACCATATTATTCACTATGCTTGATAAAGAACTGCGAATATTCCTCTTACCCAAATAATATTAACAGGATGTAGCCCGATACATATTTAATGTTTCTATATCGAAATATATTCAAATCTGATATAGGCTAGTAGAAAAGACGTCGCTTCGTCGCGTCGTCCGCCACACATTTGCAAACTAGGGAGCCTGCCCACTACACTGTACCATGACATGGTCGTGCCATGACCAATGACCATATCAGGCACGGACAGAAATATGACACGGTCTACCAGGTCTAGAACGTAGCAACCGCGTATCATACCCGTTTAAAATGGTTTAGAACGGCCGTCATAATATTCTTAATATTGAAAAGTATGGTATCGAAATTCGCAATATATTCTCACCGACATTAATTGTTGACAATCTGTGCATGTCACGCGACGGTTTTAGTCGGTTATGGAGAAAAATGAGTAAGAAACTTCGTGGACACTCTTTTAAACCACCATATTGTCAAAATCTTGGTTATCTTCATCATTCATGTTGAGATCATACATACAAGACACGTTCCTTTTTTAATTTTGCGAGGTTGGGAAATCATCAAAAATAACCCCCCTCTCTGGGCAGAGCGAAGGGAGTGTCAGACTTCTACTGACTAAAAACCACCCATGTTCCTTCTTAGCCCTTGTGCCTAGGCCGCGGTATCTCTTTCGAACAAACCACAGCCCCGACGGGACATGACACGTTCCTAATACGGTCATATAATGAATTCATGATGCAGTGTAGTGGGCAAACTCCTTTAGGCTTATTTTCGATCACCATCTTATGATAAATGTTTCCCCCATGGAAATGTACCAGAAACCGATATGTATTAACATAAAATTATACTTACAGATTAATTTCAGCTCTTAACTTCCCTGGAATATTTGCATCCGTGATATATTAATAAGCAATGAGTTTGTTGAAAACAAGGTTATTTTCGTATTTTTTAGGAAGGTGTAATGTTTAGGGTGGGTCAAGATGGTTTGAGATGGCAGGTGCTGATTATCGTGGTTTGCATCCAGTTTAGGGCGGTGTACACTGATGTTTTGGTTTTATACTTTTGATGACTTATGGCTCGGCAAAAATATGCAAATTCGACTTCGTGGCCCGCTATTAGGCACACCTTACAGCATAATATTTTCTCGTCGGTTTTGCAAATGACAGAATTATGCTTTAGGAGAAGCCGCTATTCTTCTCCCGCGGTGGTGCCGGCGTAGATTTCGGTAATTGTCTCACAGGATCTTACTACTTGAATAAATAATACACATTCAGATACGTTCAGTATGTTTGCGTGAAATAGTCTCAGAAACTTATTATGTTTTTCCTACTCCTCCGCTATTCTTTTCTGATTAATTTCGTTGCGCGGGATTCATCATCATCATCATCAGCCATTAGACGTCCACTGCTGGACAAAGGCCTCCCCCATAGAACGCCATAAAGATCGGCAGCCTGCCGTTTGCATCCACCGGTTGCCCGCGACTCTCACGATGTCGTCGGTCCACCTGGTGGGAGGCCTGCCAACGCTGCGTCTTCCGGTTCGTGGTCGCCACTCGAGAACCTTTCTTCCCCATCGGTTGTCCGTTCTTCGAGCGATGTGGCCTGCCCATTGCCACTTCAACTTGCATATTCTGCGAGCTATGTCGGTGACCCTGGTTCTTCGGCGAATTTCCTCATTCCGGATTCTGTCGCACAAAGAAACTCCGAGCATAGCCCTCTCCATGGCTCGTTGCGTGACTCTGAGCTTTTCTAAGAGGCCAGCAGTTAAGGACCATGTCTCTGTGCCATAAGTCATCACTGGCAACACACGCGGGATTCAAGACAGTTAAATCATTTCTCTGGGACTTCGTCGGGCTTCATTGTCTCTGCACTTGTGGCCGCCAGTGTTGATTCTGGCTTACAAGAGTTACAGTGGTTTGGAAATAGTGTGGCGGGCTTGTGTCAGAAACTTGCATAGCAGCTCTTTTTAGTACAATTTCCAGTCCCTAATACAATTTATGCCACTTGCTTACCGAACTGCTAATGAATCTTTCAAGCAAGCTGAATTGTCAACAGTGTCATATTATTATGAACCATTCTCAAAAATGTCACCTTATGCAGCATAAAAATAAAATTGAGCTATATAATTATCGGTAACTTTGTTAGTACCTATAAATTAGTTTACTCGGAAATAATTAACATAATCAATTGCTAACGAAATTAATGATTTGCTAACAAAATTAATGATTTGATTAATATTCTGTGCTATTATTTGTGATTATTGGACCATGCAGCTAGAACAAAGTCATGTGCATTGTTCCACACTGCTCCTGGCGGATCGAAGTGGAATAGCTGTCGAGCTAGACAAGTGGGATGTTAAACCTTTTTTGGTTTACTTTAAACCTAACTCATTACAACGAGTAGCCAGGAGTCGAAAACCTGACATCCAGTCTTACCAAGGTACATAATTATTACCCAGATATCAGCACCAGTCCATGTCCAGTTCTTGTTTTACGCAGTATTACAGGGTTGAAAGGTCCGATAGGCAGTCGCTCCATGTAAAATACTGGTACTCAGCTGCGTCCAGTTTGACTGCAAGCCTGTTTTCGCTGGGGTCAAGTGGAACAACATTCAAAATCAATGCGATCACATTATAATTATCCAGTTCAACTAAATCTGACAGCTCACAAACGTTGGATAGTGTGGGTAATACTGTCTGTCCAATTTATCCGTGGATAGATTATTCTGTGGATAATGTGTCTATGAATATCTTGCTGCCCGTTTGAACGTTGATGTTGAAAGCTAAACAATGCTTGTGTTTCAGTGTACGGATTTAGATAATATCTGCTGACTGCAATTTCAGATAGTTAAATTACCTACAACTTGTGATTGCAAAGTGATTTAAACTGTCAGATTTGACAGACGCCAGCAAATCAAGCTATCTACAATCTGTCATATAATTATTATTTGGTGAAAGTTGCGATTAATACTTAACTGTGTCTTTGATTTTTGAAGTTATTTTTATACAACATAACTCATGCATTTAATTCCCGAATGGTTAGGCAGAGGGATCCTAAAAGTACACCATCATTTCGCCAGGAGATATGTAATGTCCCTATTTTTTCAAAAATAAAGATTAAATATATACAAATATTATATGATAATACTCTACTTCTGTTTCTGTTACTCCCCACCTAGCTTAAAGACAGCAAACATGATGGCCTTTTAAAATACACCACACACTTATTCAAACGACATTTTCATTGCCCTACACGTATTTCTATGAAACATAAAAATTACGACAATTTTACTGTGTGCGACGCACAGATCATAAACCTACACAAATCCCTGCACTCTTAAGAAAGCATTCTAAATAGTAGCTAAATAATAAAAAAAACGTGTGGCACTCGGAGACTGCCGCGGTAAATCTATTGCATAGCATTTTTTATCAACTTATGCAATAATAGGTATAAATAATTAGGTATTAATAGTGTAATTACACACCAAAATAATTATTCATTCAAAAAATTTGAACAAAAAAAACGATATTAACCATCTTATTATAAAAACTTGCGTAATACAAGGTTTAAACCAGAACTAAAATGTCTAGGTTTGTTACCGTACTAGCAAATCGTATTACAAATCGTAGACCTACAAAGGACTATTTAGTACCAAAGAACGTCCCTATACTAAACATTTTCATTCATTCATTCGTTCAGTGTTCTATGCGCCGTTCCATTTTACAAAATGTTGATACGAAATTAAAAGAAAAAATTGTTTTTTAAATTGATTTTTGTAGTGGTAAAATATAACATTGTGTTATTTAAAGGTATTTAAATATTGCGATTTGATTTCTTTGAATGCATGTTAACAATTCAATAATTATTGTACTGTTTTGTAACAACTATCGAGCTATCACGTATAACGGAGTGAACACGCGTAATACGAGTAATGTCATCGAAATGTTTATGTTACAACTTAATAATAAACTAATTATTAATTTAAAACAAGATAAAGAACAGTATTCTTGGTGGTGAGATAGTGTGTGGTGTGTGCATTAAAATAAGAAAATGGAATAACCAAAGAAAAAAAGGAGTGTAAATAATTGGATTTCAGAATAAAAGATTTATAGTGATAAATGATGTACACGCAGTATTTGATGCACTAAACTATGTACAAGTGGAAATTTACGCAATATAACCTACAGTTCGGCTCAAATACTAAGATAAATCGACGAAAACAATCGTTTTACAATTTAGTACGATAGTTAAACTAGGGGCCTCGATGGTTTAGTTTTGGTACCAGAGGTAGTTCTAGGACTAGCCTTAAACTTCTTTTTGTAATAACGTTTAGTCAAGGTCATGGATTAAAGCTTGAACTAAACCCGGTACTGGGTTTAGACCACGTTTTATAATAACAGGGTAAGAGTTTGATCTTCGAATTTCGCGCGATGTACATTATATAAATCAAAACTAACCTTCATAGACTAACTAAGCTCGTAAGAAACTCTATGACAGAAAATTTAACAGAAAAAGTATTGACAGCCTGACGTAAGTTAGTGTCATAACATTGAAAAATATGAAAATTATTTATTTTATTTTTGATATTTTATAAGAAAACGAATCGTTTTAGACCGATTCGCAGAATAGTAATGCAAAAACCAATAAAACTTATGATAGATCAGATGCGTACTAATAATAAAATGAATGTAAATAAATAAACAAAAAAAAAAAAAAAAAAAATGTTTATGGAGTACTCACTCCTCACTCATTTTCTTTCACTATTTTTTCGTGACTTTCTTCATTAATAAATAAATGCACTTTGTTTATTTATATTTAAAACACTTTGTACACAAATTATACGAGTAAGAATATTTTAGGAGGAGAAAGCAGAGAGGCAAACAATTATTTAATTTGACAACCTCAGTTGACAACCTTGTAATTTTCTGTAACCATAGCAACCTGTTTGAATCTTGAATATTTTTGTTAGGAAATCTCTGGATTCGCTCTCCAAGCTCAACTCAGCTCAAGGCCCGCGATAGAATCTATGCAATAGATTAACAGCTGCACGGGTCTTTAAGGTTAAACCGAGCTTGCTAAGGTCGATATGTAGATTGGTGACCATCATCACATTCCGAGTTTAATCCGTGCTTCGGAAAGCACGTTAAGCCTGGTCCTGTCATTTTTAATTCTTTGACAGTCGTTATAGGTAGGCCTAAAAGTCTAACAACCAATTTTACCTAGGGTTACCATCATTCCTAGTAGTAAGTAACTGGGTTTTGAAGGTCAAAAAGGCAGTCGCTTCATGTAAAATACTGGTATTCAGCTGCATCCGGTAAGACTAGGAGCCGACCCCAATAGTTTCAAAGGCTAGGCAGATTATGATGAAAGCATTCTAATTATATACTTATCGAAAACATCATTCAACATGTCAAAAAATCAAATCAATAAAAGATAACTTTTTATCGGAGAATGACCAGACTGACCTATATTTTCCTAGTTTTTGTTTGTTTAGTTTATCACATTTATTTCACGACTGAATACAGTGATATTAACGAGAGTCAACTATTGAATATTTGAACTTAACATAACATTACGCCTGTAGGTAATCCCCGAAGGATTAGGTAGTAAGTAAGTGTACAGTGCAATCAAATTATCTTGGCAGGTCCGAACTTCGTGCAGGTTACTTTGTTACAACTAATGTCTAAAAGTGTTTTGATATTTTTTTTATTTGTATTTCTCACTGTATAATTATATTAGATACTAGCTTTTGCCAGCGGCTTCGCCCGCGTGAAATTGACGATTTTCCATACAAACTTTCATCCCCTATTTAAGTGCCTTAGGGGTTGAATTTCGAAAAATCCTTCCTTATTCCTTGTCTACATTATAAAGGGAACCTCTGTGCAAAATTTCAGCTTTCTAGGTCCAAGGGTTTGGGCTGGGCGTTGATGAGTCAGTCAGTCAGTCAGGACTTCTCTCTTTATTTATTAGATGAGTCAGTCAGTCAGTCAGTCAGGACTTCTCTCTTTATTTATTAGATTTTCTGATCGTATAGGTATTGGTTTATCTGGCAATAACAGTTTTCTTCATAAGTTTACATGCGTAAAAGTTCTGAGGGCCTATGTTCAGACCTGTCAAGATAATTTGATGGTACTGTACCCATATGTACACCCACATTTCGCCAGTTATGTTGAAGTCCCATGTAATAGGGGTCGAGCCAATTGCCATCAACCGGACACAACTCCAAGCTCTACGGCTACTTATAATTCCTGACTGAAAAACCCAATAACACTTTGCCCGTCCTGATAATCGAACTCAGGACCTCATACGCGACCACTAGGCAGTCAATGTATATTAGAGTGAATAGTTTAAGCCTTTGAACATCAACATGCAGTAGATTCTATTTTTGTAGAGTTTATTTAAATCCAAGTAAGTTTACGAGCTTCAAAATTTTATTCGTCGTATTAAATTGTATTTATTACGGTGGCCCGACAGTGAGTCCAATAGTTGTGGGATTGTTCTGTTGTGTGTGGCAAATTTTCTGATATAAATGATAGTAATGAATAGTTTTATAGGATTTTTAAACAGGTAAGCATTTTATTTGTGAGCAGCGGTGGCCCAGTGGTGTCGGCCCCGACTTACGAACAGTAGGTCGTGGGTTCGAACCCAGGCAGGCGCATTACTTTGTGTAATTTATTTCATCACCGCTGCTCTCAAAACGGTGAAGGAAAACATCGTGAGGAAACCGGCATGTCTTAGAACCAAAAAATTCGAAGACATGTGACATCTGCAAATCTGCACTGGGCCCGCGTGGTGGATTATAGCCCATCCCTCTCCTAGAGAGGAGGCCTGAGTCCCTGCAGTGGGAACATAGGCTGATGATGAAGCATTTTATAATTATACTAACGCTTCGTCCTCGAGATTAGAACACATTGTAGTAACACATAGGTGACACCACTCATCAGACACTGTAGTTGAGAGTACCTACTTTTTTTTTTTTTTTTTACTGCGGGTACTTCTGCTTCTTAATTCGTCGGCTTGGGATCTCTTGTCATTCACATTTTAGTGTTCAGCCGCTCAACACGTTTAACATTTTATTATACTGTACAGTAAATATCATGTCGAAAAGAACTAGTGTTGTTGATTACGAACATCTAACGAAAAAGTTACGTAAATATGAACGCAGATTACGGCGTCTATATCCACCCTCGCAGGGCTCAACGCCTCCTATCGCGTGTTCACCTATACAAATACAAACAGGTATGTCAAGTAACCTTGTGTTTCGCACCAGGAATATACTTTCCTACCGAGTATTCAAATAACGTATTTACGTTAAAATTTAAGTTTTGCACTCCGGGCTACCTATGGGTTTTCCGACGCACAAACTTTACTAGCGATACTCAACAAAACAATCTCATTGCTTAAATGTGTTTTGTGACTAAGTCTTGCACTCCGGGCTGTCTGTGGGCTGTCCCGACGCAAGGAATAATAATAATAAAAGCAATTATGTTATACCTACTCACTCGTCAAACGTTCGTTATTTTTGATATTTTTAAACGTTTGTTCATCAAGAACAAATTATATTCAAATCTATTTTACCGTTAAACTTTACAAGCAGTAATTTAGCCAAGTACTTTATTTCTCTGCTACCCACGAGTGAGTTAATAATTCATATTAAGCTTTTAAAGCTTTGGCTTTCTATGAAAATAATAATTTAAGTCGCAATAACTCCTACTCCGTGTTTCTTTTTAGAATACACTGGTATTGAGCCTGATGATTGGTTACAAGACCCTCCAGAGGTCAGTAATCTACCTGAGGAGACTAGGGCGGTTCCAGATGATCCAACTGATCCTGTTATTTCGGTCGATTCCCTAGTATCACTGGATCCGGGCATATCAATCGACCCTGCAAATTTGCAGGACAAACCCAGTACCCCGCAAGAAGCGTCAGGTGACATCATCGACGCGGACCTAGACCAGGACACTATGATCATCTTGGGGGAAGACCCGTCGACATCTGTTAAGTACGGACCTGATTTACATAAAGAAGTAACTAAACGCTTCCTGCACATCGCTACCGAAGGCCTTGACAAGGATAGTAGAAAAGCACTAGTATCTAAATACTTAGTCCCATCAAACTGCCGTTATATTGCTGCCCCAGCGTTAAACGCAGAGCTGAAAGCAGCAATACCCGAAGCCGCATCGAAGCGTGACAAGGCTATAGTCGTCAAACAAGATCAGATGGCAAGTGCTATCTCCTGCTTGGGCCAGGTAATCACAACTCAACTCATTTCAAAAAACAACGAGTTGCTACCCCAGCTAATGGACGCTACGCGAATCCTTTGCGATATCCAGCACTACGATTCAATTACCCGCAGAAACTTTATTTTATCTGCTCTAAAAAAGGACATGAAGGATGCCCTAGGCAGTACTAAAATTGATGATTTTTTATTCGGTGATAATCTATCGGAAACGATAAAATCGGCTAAAGCCGTAACAAAGTCGGGTACAGAACTGAAGCCCGATACCAGCAACAAAAGCCATCAAAAACGACCAAACACCCCAATGCCTCAGAGGCATTTAAACCGACGAGCTCCTGCTCCAGCGCAGCGCAGGCCGCTGGCAGCCGCACCGAGGAGCCGCGAGCCTGCAGCAACGCGGCAGCCGCCGCCGCCCGCCAGCTCATCGAGGAAGTGGCCGCCACAACAACCGCAGCGCCGCTACTAGACCCAGTTAAGTATGCCGGTCGCTTGTCATACTTTTACAAACAATGGTCGCTCATAACGGGTGATCAATCAATACTGTCGTGGATCGAAGGATACAAACTCACATTTTCCTCTCAGGTAATCCAGAAGGTAGTGCCTGCAGAGCAAAGTTATTCGCCTTATGAGTTTACTCATTTTTCCGTTGCTATTAATACCCTATTAAACATAGGAGCCATATCGAAATGTGACCCGTGCCCAGGCCAATTCGTATCCAGCGTGTTCCTTACGCCTAAACCAAATGGGAAAATGAGGTTCATATTAAACCTAAAACATTTAAACAAGTTTATCAATACACACCATTTTAAATTAGAGGACCTAAGAACCGCTATAAAACTTGTTACTAAGGGCTGCTTTATGACAACCTTAGACCTAAAAGACGCTTATTTTTCTATCAAAATTCATGAAAATTCTCGCAAATATCTTAGGTTCTCGTTTAATAACCAATTATTCGAATTCAATGTGTTACCATTCGGTTTGAATACAGCTCCATACTTGTTTACAAAAATTATGAAACCGGTTGTGAAATTGTTGCGGTCCGCGGGTTTTTTATCTACCGTCTACTTAGACGATTTTTTATTAATAGCGAATACATATGAAAATTGCAAAACCAATCTTGCAATTACAAGTAAACTACTTTGTTCCCTAGGCTTTATTATCAATGATAATAAAAGCAATCCGTATCCGTCCACTTTGTGTAAATTCTTAGGAGTACTTTTAGATTCAGCCAATTTAGAAATTAGTTTACCCACAGATAAAAAAGCGCGCATTAAAAACGAAATCCGTAAATTTATTACCATGAGACAATGCAAAATTAGAACTTTCGCGCAATTAGTAGGTATTTTAGTGTCAGCCTGCCCAGCTGTGGAATACGGATGGGTATACACTAAACAATTCGAGCGTTGCAAATTCTTAAATCTTAGGGGCGATGAAGATTATAACAAACAAATGATTCTCCCTGATTCATTATTGCCTGATTTTCATTGGTGGTTAAAGGTTATTGATAAATCGAAGCACCGTATTAGAGATGACAACTATTGCATCGAAATATTTTCTGACGCCTCAACAACGGGATGGGGCGCCTCCTGTGATGGTGAAAATGCAAGTGGTCAGTGGTCAAATAGCGAACGCGTTATGCACATTAATTATTTAGAATTATTAGCCGCTTTCATCGCTCTAAAACTTTTTGCTAAGTCTTTATATGACTGTCAGGTACTACTTCGTATAGACAATTCGACTGCTATAGCATACATCAATCGCATGGGCGGGGTTCAATTTCCCCACTTATCCGATATGTCAAGGGAAATATGGAAGTGGTGCGAAGAACGAAAACTGTATATATTCGCGTCCTACATACGATCTTGTGATAACACCATTGCGGACGCCGAGTCGCGTCGCAATCACCCAGACATAGAATGGGAGTTGTCAGAGAGGGCCTTCAACACTCTTAAGTGTAAATTTGGGCAGCCCGATATAGATTTGTTTGCTAGCCGCATCAACAATAAATGTGCGAAATACGTTTCCTGGCATAAAGACCCAGACGCATACGCTATAAACTCATTTACAATCGATTGGGGTTTATCTTATTTTTATGCGTTTCCCCCTTTCACTGTGATTTTAAAGAGTCTAAGGAAAATAATTAATGACAACGCTCAGGGAATTTTCATTGCTCCTTTATGGCCCACACAACCGTGGTATCCCCTATTTAGGTCTCTGCTTATATCAGACCCAATTATATTTACCCCTAACGATAACCTCTTAATATCTCATTCCAGCAACCGGCAGGTGCACTCGACGCTTACCCTGGTTGCCGGGGTGTTATCCGGGAGGCGTTTTCACGACGATGCCTGACGCCTTCCTCCATAGACATCATGATTGCTTCGCTATCAGATAACTCGATGAAGCAATATGACGTATGTCTAAAAAAATGGTGGAGTTTTTGCCAAGAAAAACTTATCAATTACTATGAGGCCTCGGTTCCAACAGTAATAGATTTTCTCACTCAAATTTTTAACAATGGTAGTAAATATGGAACCCTAAATTCTTATCGATCAGCTTTATCACTGATTTTGGGCCCAAATATGTCTAAAGACGATCGAATTCTTAGATTTTTTAAAGGTGTCTTTCGCCTTCGGCCACCTAAGCCGAAATATAATGTGACATGGGACACTAACTGTGTGCTGAATTTCTTACGGTCGAAATACCCAAACGAACAATTGTCGCTCGTAGAAATTTCTAAAAAATGTGCAACATTACTGGCCCTTACCACGGCTCATAGGGTTCAAACTCTGTCGAAAATTTGTATGGAAAATATCAGTATAATGCCATCCAAAATTATTATAAAAATTCCCGATTTGATTAAAACTTCTCGAGTGGGATCTATACAACCTCTATTAACTTTACCATTTTTTTATGAAAGTCCAGAAATATGTCCCGCCAACACACTAGTGTTTTACATAAGTAAAACTAAAGATCTTCGCAAATCGGGCGTTCTTTTTATTAACCCAAAAAAACCACACAACTCTGTAAGTTCGCAAACACTTAGCCGCTGGATTAAGTGCACTTTAAGTGATAGTGGGTTGGATGTTTCAATGTTCTCGGCGCATAGCACGCGTCACGCGGCTACGTCGCGTGCACACGCCCTCGGGGTCAGTATCGATGAAATTCGCAGGACTGCCGGCTGGAGCGGTAGTTCGGAAACGTTTGCTAGATTTTATAATCGCACTATCACTGATTATGACGACAGTTCCTTAGCAAGGTCAATTATCAATCAATAGTCTAGATTTCTCATTAATTGTAGCTCTTGCAACTTATTCACTTAGAATAAATTGTACTCATGCACAAAATTAGAATTAATTTATTTTTTCTGTTTGTTAACGAAAAATTAATAACCGAAATCTTTACAATGTAAGATTTGATTCTTTTTTGTTATTTGAAAATATTGTTACCGGAATAAATAATTCCAAAATTATAACATTGCGTTATTAATATTTCCAGAAGGTAACTCTCAAAATCTACAATGTGTTCTAATCTCGAGGACGAAGCGTTAGTATAATAAAGTGATTAAACGAACTTACCTGTAAGCGAAGTTCGATCATAATTATACGAAGCGCTTCGTCCGAAGAGATTAGGTCCCTCCCTCCCACGCTTACGCTACGCCCTTAATTTTCTTCAGAAAATATTAAGTAACGCTTATTCTCTACACTAAATGACAAGAGATCCCAAGCCGACGAATTAAGAAGCAGAAGTACCCGCAGTAAAAAAAAAAAAAAAAAAAAAAAGTAGGTACTCTCAACTACAGTGTCTGGTGAACCTACTGAAAACAGTAGGTTATGAGTTTAAATTTGGAACAGGTGTCAAATTCAAGTGAGTGTGCTATTCTAGTATCTACATTAAAACAGATACCTATCGATACGAAGCCCCAATTCAGTATGATTTTAATTATAAATCGCACGACATTTTGATCTCGAGTGACACAAAAATAGTGACTTTGTTCGTTTGCCTAAGATTTAAAAAAAAATACAGATATCCGAAACGCAGCCATTTCGAGCTGTCATTTGTTCGTTAGCTTTTTATTCCCTTTCATTGAGTAGACAAATCTGATAAGTTCTTTATTTCTGTCGAAAATGAGTGATAGTGACTCAGAAATTAACATGAACACTCCGCCAGATATCGTAAATGCAGCGACGAATGCAACTAATAACCTGTGTATTTTTTATTGCATTACGGTAACAATGCTGGTCATTTCCCTATGGTTCCTGAGCCCATTATAGAGCCCTTAAGATATTCGGGTAGATAAATTAGTGTATGCAACTATACATAATTTATAGGCATTACAACACTCGTGTGATGCTATTAAGAAACTCGCCTTCGGCTCGTTTCTTAAACCCACACTTGTGTTGTAATGCCCTTCATTATGCACAGTCGCATAAACTACTATTTACTACCATACATTTCATATTACTCGTATTGCTGTTATTGAAATGGCAAATAAACCTAGATTCATACCGCCAAACAGAATTTCTCAGCAAAATTTCCCCTAACTAAAACGGGTATCATTTGAATCGAATAGTCCTTTGTCCGGTCCAAAAATCTGCTGATAAAGGAAAGCTCTTTCGGCACCAAAAAGGTAGCTATAAACGTAGCCGATACGTAAGCAAGACAGGAACAAATTGGACTCAAAGATTTATTGCCAAATGCTCTTAACCCGAAACCTTCCTTGCAGAGAATAAGTCCGCGCTATTCAGTTTTTCGGGCTCGAAATGTATCACATACGGGCCACGATTGATTAATGATTCCGGGTTCTGAAAATAAGCAATTTGCAGCTTACTTACGTAAGTTTATGTTACAAGATTAGCGTTGATTATAAAAGTTGTGATTAACAATAAATCTTTTCACGGACTAGTAGGTTTATTACGACTCGGTTAGAGGCTTGTAAGCCGCAGGTAACGACGTGCTTCATTACTAAAGTGTATATTATTTATGTCGCCTTTTAGCCTGTTTTATATCTCCGTTTCTACTATAAAATTGTTGGGACACAACAACCGAATAAGGAGTTAAGGAAGATCTCTCATACTTTTATTCGACGATTCCTTGAATATTTTTTTTTTATTTTTTTATTCCACAACTATCACACAACGCCATCTAGTCCCAAGCTAAGCAGAGCTTGTGTTATGGGTACTAGACAACTGATAAACATACTTATATATTTCTAAATACATACATATTATAGATAAATTACACCCAGACACAGAACAAATGATCGTGCTCATCACACAAACATTTGTCCTGGGTGGGAATCGAACCCACGACCTCCGGCATAGCAGTTAGGGTCACTAACCACTAGACCAACAGGCCAGTCAAAAATATACGCTACGAGATAATAAAGACACACTGAACAACAGGAAATGTGGTATTCTGTCAATAAAATCTATATATATAAAAGAAAGTCGTGTTAGTTACACCTTGGTTACACCATTTATAACTCAAGAACGGATGGAAGGATTTAGCTGAAAATTGGTAGGGAGGTAGCTAAGAACCAGGAGAAGGACATAGGATACTTTTTTTTTTTTTAGGTAGGGTAGTAGGTAGGTAGGGTAGTAGGTAGGTAGGGTAGTAGGTAGGTGGGGTAGTAGGTAGGTAGGGTAGTAGGTAGGGTAGTAGGTAGGGTAGTAGGTAGGGTAGTAGGTAGGGTAGTAGGTAGGGTAGTAGGTAGGGTAGTAGGTAGGGTAGTAGGTAGGGTAGTAGGTAGGGTAGTAGGTAGGGTAGTAGGTAGGGTAGTAGGTAGGGTAGTAGGTAGGGTAGTAGGTAGGGTAGTAGGTAGGGTAGTAGGTAGGGTAGTAGGTAGGGTAGTAGATAGGTAGGTAGGAAAACCGCATTGCAACGCATGCGCGGGTTCAGCTAGTAACAAATAAAACGCCTTTCCTTTTATAAAGTTGCTATATTTCAGATTTTCTGTTTCGGGTACAAACACAACTGTTTCTGAAAATATTTTGAATACAGACCAAATTATTTTGTTTCTTACGTTAGGTAGGTATGCATAATATTAAAAAATTTGAAAGTTTGGGGAAAGTTAGGTAAATTACACTAGGGTTACATTTATTTCTAATACACAAATTTAATATAAATATCACAGTCAAAGATTATATAACTAATATTCTAGAAAGTCCTAAAGGTATATGGCAGTGAAATGCAGGGCTCCGATTTTATATCTACGTTTACAGTCAAAATTGTAACAACCTCAAGTCGTGGAGTATAAGTAGTACAAAAGATTAGCTTACAAGAAAATACAGTGTCCACCAATGGCAAAACTAGTCCTATGTACTGTGACTAGAATATACATTAGGAATAAATTACGAGATACAAATATCAAAAGTTCGGTATCTACATTACAAGCACTACTATGGCTAATCTACAATGGTTATGATCTTGTCTGACGAATATTAAGTTATACATTATCTAGCTACACCTAATACCATCTTAATTTTTCAGTTCCACAATATGAACATCACTAACAACTGCAAAACATTTTCTCACGTAACGTATCCTTAAAATTTAAAAAGATAATGTTGATTATTGCTTTGATTTCCTCTTCCAACATTGTTCACGTCTAAGTATTTGGAGTTCCGTACACGGTCTTGTTTTCAGGACTCTGAAAAATGCATTAAATCTAAATATCCGCATTGTCCATTACAATGAAAAACACTGATGGGTCATAGGGGTAAATTGTAAACAAGATCAATTTACCTCATACGGCGGTGGCGGCAGTATATCACACAGATTTATTTGACAGCCCTGCTCCGACCTCGCTACATTCGAATGTCTACTCGTCTGAATGGGAATTTTGAAACTGTTCTCCCTGCCCAGCCAGTGCCACTGCGGATAGTCGTACTCTAAATCACTCGCCGGACACACTTTGCTTTTGTCTTGTCGACTTCTTGATCCGGACCTATTTGTATGACAAGAGGCGCAGTCGTCCTCCAGCACATTAATGTCATTATGTGCGTTCTCATGCCTCGGCTCTCTGCAGTCTTTAGTTGATCTGCTGGACGTGCTATGGCAACACGTCGAACATTCCCCATTCGAGTACTGAATGCTGCCATTACACGACCTAACAATGCTATTGTTGTGAGATCGTCTTTCTGGACAATTTCTCAAGTCTCCGATTTCGTTATTGTCCTGTGTGGAAAATGATATTTATTGTTACAATCGTGAACATTTTGTGTGGTATTTGATATATGATAGGATTAACGTATGCAAATTCGTTGAAATCTTATCTAGAGTCAACAATGGAGTTCTCGAAAAGCTTATCAAAGCGTACCTTGAAATTGAGTTCTGTGTAAATGGCGCTTGACGCGTAAGGTTCCGGTGGTCCGCGTCGCATTCTGTCAACGCTCGAAGCGTCTAATCCTTGAATGGAATTCTGTGGCAGACTGTATTCTGGTTCGACACTTAGAATGCTTGTTGATTGCCCACCTGAGGATAATGATGCATTCTAAATAATTTCATTCAAAATATGATCAACTTAGTAGGCGTTTTTCTGAATCAAGATTTCGTCAGTTTGATAACACATCAATCTGAACACACATTTTATCATATCACGATCGTAGTTATTCGTCAGTATCAATTTCAAAGGAATTTATATCGTGAATTCGTGAGAAATATGTCAATGATGCTCCTAAAGCAAACACTCGATTATCGCTACAGATAACAGGCGATACTCACCATGTAGAAGACTTTGGTGACAGCTGCTTACGTCCAAAGTGGGATCCGTCGGGGCGGCGAACACCGGCCGGTCTCTTAACCAGATAGTGTCTTTATTTAATAGACACTGTTGAGCCGTCACAATTGACTGACCTACAAACGAGATCAATGTTTCAATTACATGTACTTTAAACATAGCTACTGTTTACATACAAGAATGCATAGATTTAAATTATTAGGTTCACGTTTTTGTTTCGTTGAAATAGGCACTTGAATAGTGTTGTCTCAAACACGCATACTGATAATCGTTTTTATTATTTCATACAGGCGCGGTTATTCTAGGTCGTGAGCTCGAATTCGATTGACTAGTAAAACTGAATAAACGACCAAGTGAAATGGACGAAATGCAATATGCTCGTCTTCGGATAATCTAGTTCGACTTCATTCGTGTTAATGATTGTAGTGTACTGTGTAATAAATTCGTTGAGTGTCTAAATTTAAGCACCCGAATACGGGCTAACGACCAAGTGTAATATCGCCGTTAGTAAATATTTTTTTGCAGGATCTCTTTTCGTAAACGGTGACATCTAAAGATTTAAATCTCTCAAAGATTGAAATTCACGAATTACCAGTAGATTTCTTCCTCTGAATATTGCTGCGTCGCTTGATGTAGTAAATGCTGAACACTCCGATTGCGATTATGGAGAATAATGTTAGTCCAAGAGCTAGAAGCCATGTTTCTTGAAATATGTGCGTTATATTCGAGTCTTTTGGTGGTTCAGTCCTAAAGAACGAAAAAGATACATAATACATTAATATTTCATTCCATTGTTTAAGAGACTTGCATAATTATTTGTTAAAAATTTGTCAAAAGAAATTGAGTAGTAAATTTTAAAATACTAAGTAACTGTACTAAAGAAATCGAAAAAGAGCTTTTAGTGTCGAAATTAGCATACAATAATGAAGAAAAAGGTAACGGAGGAAGAAACTACGCATAAAAATAGAAAATTCTCAAGTCTGTCACAAACATTAATAAATATTTTTTTTAGCTTGTGAGCATCGACAGCGGTATTGGAGTAAATCAAGTATTGGTAGAGCACATGACATTTTCCTTATCATTTTTCAGAAGACTTGTGTGAGCTTTTCGATGACTAATGCCTGTTTTCACTAACACCTAAATGAATGAGTAGGTAATTGTGAACGACAAGGCAAGACAAGACAAATGTAAGACAAGAATGATGTACTAAGTACCTACAACAAAGAATAAGAGTCGGACAAAGTTCAAGTTATCACACTGCAACGCTAGTCACAAACTAGCAATAATCCTATTAACAGATCGGAAGCATCACTTACTGCACATAGTGTCTCTGCGACTGCGTGGGCAGCATGTGTATATGCGCGGGCGCACTGAACGGGCCGTGTCCGCGGCGTGTGACTGCGGCTGCGCGCGCGCTGTACCGCCCGCCGGCACGCAGCGAGCTGGCCGCAGCCGCACGCGTGCGCCCCCCCAGCGACATCTGACCCACCACACGACCCCCGGTACTACCACCTACGCGTATCTCGATCTGTTGGTAAGAGGTCTAGTTATAGTGGCCATCAATTTATGAATTAGAACAGTTCAACTGCAATATCTTGTAGGGTCATGAAACTGACGTAATCAGAACTTCTAAACGGCGTTCAAGAATCTATCAGTGTCATTATTACCACTGAAAGCGGGATATTTCCCATATATTTAGTACTAGCTTTTGCCCGCGGCTTCGTTCGCGTGGAATAGTGACTTCCGGCAGATTTTTGGTTTATCTCGCGAAAAAAAAAAACTATCCTATGTCCTTTCTCAAGTTCCAAACTATGTCTGTACCAAATTTCATCAAAATCCGTTCAGCCGTTTAGGCGTGAAAGAGTAACAGACAGACAGACAGAGTTACTTTCGCATTTATAATATTAGTATGGAAGTATGGATTTGTTTAGAGTTCCCGATATTTCGGCATTGCAAGCACATGATCACGGATAAACAGAAGTTATTACGAGTGGGCGGGGGTGGGTGTTTATGAGCAGACAAATCGGTCCACCCTGTTTCTTGTTCGTGTTTTTGCGCTCGGTGCCGTTACCACTGTCACTAACAACTCGACTCTGTTCCCGAAACAAGAAACTTACGAACTTTATGTTCACTCGCGAACCTTTTTCTGGTTTTACACAGAAAAAACCGAAACAGTAAGGGTATAATAATTATATCCCGATTTCAGTGTTAATGGTAATGTTAGTGACCATGTCAGATTAAAAACTTATAGTGCCAATATTCTACAGAAATGATGGCACAGACCAATGTCCATAACATAGCAGTTTACGCAGTGTGTCAAACTTTTCAACAATCAAGTTGCCAGTACACGTTTGAAGTACGTGTAAGCAATAACTACTCGTAAATAAAAACGATAAAACATTCAATAACCCCTTCTTAACCGAAAACAACGAACCATTGATTGTAAACACATTTTAATCCCCCACATAAAACTTTATCGAGTAAAACAATAATCATAATTAAACAATAATTTTATTGTAAAACAAAACTTACCAAGTATCCAGTGAGTTCACCGTTCCACGCGTTCACAGGTGGTGGTTCCCATCGTATCCAAGCCGATGTAGCGTTTATAACACCCGCTGAAACACTTTGGGGAGGCGCTGCAGGCACTAAAATATCACCAATACATAAAGTATGCAACCACAAGAAATAAACAAACAAAAACCAGAATAAGCATCTTTAGTTCTTGACTGCTTCGTTGGTCTAGTCACTAGACCACAGCACTTGCTCTTGCAATCACTAGATTCTAGCTGGTTGCGACTGCTTTGAATTAGGTCCTGAAATCGATTCCTAGTCCTAAGAGTTAGTTCCAAGTCGATTGAAAGTGTTATTGGTATTGTCCATCAGGAATTTCTCCGTAGCAGCCACGGTGTCTGGATTTGTTTCCGGTTGATGGCAATAGGCTCGCCCCTTATTACATTGGACTTAAGTATAACTGGTGAAATGTGGGTGTACTAATGGGTACACCACTGCCTAACCCTTCGGGAATTAAAGGCGTGCTGTTATACATATTTGTGGTTCCTTACCATCCTCATCCGTGAACCCGGTCATCAAGTTCGAAGGTTTCCCAAGCAACATCTTGTAAAACGGCATCAGGAATATATCGTACTGCGTATATGCCATCAATCCAGTAAGGATGTAGCTCGATGAACCGCTATTGTCCACGTTCATCAGAGACCCGTTTGAGCACAGGACGTCTGGATGAGCCGGATTTAGTAACGTAATTTCTTCATCAGTTGCATTGCGCCAATTTAATGTGGTTCCGTTGTACCAAATTTTAACACCTTCCAAGTATTCGTTGTAGTCGGTCAATACCTAAAAAAACGGTTCGTTAATAAAGTTTTAGTTACACAAAAAATGGAACTATGGATAAGAACTACAAAGGCATTACTCACATCCCAAACAACTTTTAAAGATGTAGAAGATAACGCCTCTACCCTTCTTAGAACTAACACGTTTTGTTGCAAATATTTCCTCGCCTGAACTAGCTCATATTGTGTCATGTGCGTATCACGTTCATAATCTACGCTATATTCCCGCTCCAAAGAAGGCTCTTTTAGTTCATTGTTTCCTTTTTTTAGCACTTTAAGATAAGCTTCTTGCATAATACTGCCAGCTGCATTGACAGCTGTGCAAATCACTCTCCCACTGTGCTCAGGACGGGCCCCATCCAAATATAATAAGCTCGAATTACTTTTCGTGCACTCCGGGAAAAGTAAAGAATCTTGAATCCCTTCGAGAATCCAAAAGGTGGTCGGTGTAGGTAAGCCTTTAGCCTCACATGGTATAGAAACCACATCGCCCTCCCATGCGGTCAGATTGGACGGTATTTGCGTGAAGTGCGGTAAGGCTGAAACAGATGGCGGTATTAAAATAGAACGGACAGTTGTTAGAATTATTGATGCAATAAAATCGGTCTAAATAGAGACAGAGCTTACAGTAAACGGTGAGTGTTGCGCTGGTGATACTGGTGCCGGCGTGGCTGTCGGCTCGGCAGGAATAGACGCCGGCGTCGGTTGCAGACACATGCTCTAGCCTTAATAGCCCTCGGATTATAGTGGCATGGGAAGGCAATGAGCCGTCCTCTTTGACCCATGTTATTTTTACGCTTGCATCATAACTCTAAAAGTAATTACGAAAGTGTTAGAACATTAAGTGCTACTTTAGCATGGTATAACATAAATTGTACCTTAATTCAGTAGGTTACATTACCTGACAGTTAAACTCGACAGTTTGCCCAACCAAGGCGGTAACGTTGCTAGGTTTAACAACAAAGTGAGGTCGTCTTAAAACAATTAGTGCCGCGGCCCGCGACTGCCTTTCACCGGCTATGTTTGATGCTACACATCTAAACAGACCGCTGTCTGTCGGTAATGTTTCTAAGATCTTTAAGTTTCCTGTATCTGTTACAGTTACCCTGGAAGGAAATATCTTTATCACTTTACATTCTTAGATAAAAACCACACAATGTAACAGTTTTTAAACTCTTAGGGTGTGGTCAGATCGACAATCTATTTGGAGATGATAGTATGATATTATTCATACTACATAATTATAGCTACAAACATTTTCGTTGGAATTGCAATAATTCACTTTGGGAACCGACATTTAGTTAGCTATTATATTTCCATTTCGCACTAAACTCGTAAATCAAATTGCAGTTTAGCTCTTCCCAAACTGGTAAATTGCTTCTAGCTGATAGCTAATTCAAACTTCAAATTGGATTTACAATTGAGCCTGCATTGCGACCAGTAAATTTTTCTCAATAATTTTTTCTGCATGCAAAAGTAATCTTAAAATCCTACTGGTCTCTTACCTGCCATTGACTTCAACGTCATACGACTGTCCGTCTTTAAGCCAGTGGACAGAAGGTTCTGGAACCCCTCGAGGGGGCGAGCACTCCAACACAGCAGGTTCACCAGCTGCCACATGCACATCTCTAGGCTCTGCTCTGAATTCATCACGAAGAACTGGAAATTATGTATCTGTTACTACGCAGCAAGCTTGAAGCTAACAAAGACAGGTTGACATTGTAGCGTGGGGGGAAATGTCAGAGTGTCTAGAAACGCGACTGACTAACAAAGACATTTAAACATACTCGTACTTACATTGCGAACAAAGTCTACTTACATGCCTATATACTTATATGAACTGGCTGGTATGGTTATAAGTGTAATGTGTCAAACAACTGATAAAATAATATTAAACATTTTGGGCGTTACTGAGATAGGGTATAACATTTCTTCTGGTACCCTGTCTATAGTATCTTAAGAGCAGCACACCGAAGCTGTTTAACATAGAAAGCTACAGAAGGTGGCTGTAGTTGAAATCGACTAGATAGCATCATCATCATCATCATGAAATCTTAAATCCCCGCCAACGAGGAAGTAGCTAGTGTAGGTAGCTATTTCTGGTCAAGTAAGGTAAATAAAGCGTAGATTAGTAGGAACTACTGAATATTGGAAACGAAAGCAGATTGATTTATAACCGTGTTTACGTTAGTCAGGTTTCACTCAACTGATCGAGCTTACTTGAGAATGTAACTGTTGATTTGCGTTGCACTAACTAAATAGAAATTGTTTTTCATGATTGTTTAGCATGATTGGCGGGGTAATTAAAATATTTTAAAGACTGCAAATAATTTTGCTGACATCATCATTTCAGCCGAAAAACGTTCACTACTGGACATAAGTTACCAAGTGGTGTCACATTGATCAGTCCATAATTTTGCAGTACAATTCACAGTATATCCAATCTATTATAATTTTAAAGACAAAGTGAACTTTATTATGAACAAAGTAGGTACATTTGCATATCGAATATGTACAACATTGCTGTAACAATATTGAATAAAACATGTTAGTTTCAGCTTTTCTGAACTGCAGTAAAACTCATCTAATTTACTTGACACAGTACCTCAAAACGTTAACTACACATACTATCGCTAGGTTAGCGCTATACACACCACCCATTAATCTCTCCAACAAAGGTTAAACAGTACTCCGACATACGACAAACATTTGTATGCAAATATTTAGCCTTCGCCCCTCCCTTTCCCCGCTTCCTACTTCTTAGGCTGCTTTTCCACAAGAGACGTGCTAAACTACGTTCTAGCTTAGCTTAAGTTAGCTTTGGTGGTGTAAGGAATCTAAGTTTTTACCGTCTCTTTATGGCAAGTCGTACAAGCAGGTCCTCTACACCTATAAGGACGTCTTTCTCCAACGTTACTAAATACGACCAACACATCTAAACGGTATTACAAGAGCTGTATCGATTCGAAATTCGAAACGGAATGTAGGAGGAAATGTCAAAAAAAAGACGTACGACCATTGATATAATAAAACCCTAGATGCACAGTCTCGAACAAAACAAACAGTCGAAGCTGTCGCCAAACACTCACCAATACACGCACTACTACATGTAGTTATCGTTACACTATAAACATATTTTTTTGCAAATTCAACCTTACGCAGGTTCCTTTTACAATGCAGTTATAAAAAGCAATATAAAAAGCATTTTGTACGACCGGGCAGAGACGCGAGCGACGCGAGACTATTTGAAATGAGTTCATTGTGAACTCATTTTATGCGGACGGTTTTGAGACGCGGAGTGTGTTTCTTGGGTTTTATTATATCAATGCGTATACGACATAATTATTCGATTCGGTTTCGATTCGATTGTTTGTGAATAGCTAAGAAGGTTAGTGTTATCGTTATGGCGGCATATTGACACTGTCAGTTATTGCTCGATGTTCAGATGTCCGGATCGTGTCCAATTTCAATGGTAAATTCGGTCCTAAATCTGATTGAAATATACAGGTAAACATGCCTTTTTACGTAAGGTTAGCTTCACCGCTTAGCTAGCTCATACATTTCTTGTAAGAAGGCAGCCTTATACAAATGTTCTAGGACTCACCGGCGACGTTAAGCGAGGCATTGTGACTGACGGCCTCGCCTGCCAGGTTGCGTGCCACGCACCAGTATACACCTTCGTCGCTCTCCTTTTTGCCCCGGTTCACCCTGGGGACATGAATCTTGTGAGCTGTCTTGATTGTACGTAAGTAGTGTTTGTTATGGCTAGATTCATGATGAGGAAGTTGGGGATTTAAGAGCTTTGTTTCAGCAGTTTTGTGGTTGAAGGTTTGATATTAAATATGTACACCGCACTTTTACCCAGCAGTTTTTTTCTTAGTGGCAATTATTCATTGCGTTTACAAATATTATTATAATACCTATATTTGTGGCAATTCTGCATTATTGGTAATACTCGTAACCTGGCCTGGATATACTATTATTATAATTATTTTTCACCTGCAATAAACTACCCACGAAATTTTACTAAAATATTCTAGAAAAGAACTCTACGATTCTACACTAAAAGAATCCTTTCATGCATCTACAAAAGAAGGTACTGTTTAGATCTACATTCAAAACTATGTTTCTAGTGCAATGAAAACTCTATTCCAGTAAGGATCGTTACAAAAGATATTTTGATCACACACCGCTGCTCTAGAGTGTTATTGCCACAAACTGGAGCAAGGGAAGGCACTTGCAGGAAAATGAAATTGGTAAAATTTATTTATTGCACATAAGTTTATGGATATTTTGTTTGAAGAGATGGGAAGATAGCGAGAGAAGGTATCCTCGGAACTGGGTTGCATATATAACTGGGACCCAACGAAAATAAATCGGATATAATTGTATCAAACTTAAACCTTAAATAACTTAACTCTATTTATAGTCTAGTCAACAAGTGCTTTTTTGATAAACTTTTTTCAGCAGTCTCCGAAAATTATGATTGAGGAGTCATTCGATTTGGAATGGCATCCAGATGATTTTCGAAATTTCACTTCAATCATAATTTTCGGAGACTGCTGAAAAAAGTTCATCAAAAAAGCACTTGTTGACCAGACTATTATATTCACGAGAAAGATTTTTATACTTTGGAAAAATAAATTTTGGAAAACCTAAATAACGACAGCCCAGTCTTTTAATAGTAGATTTAATTATAAGAAGGTGGGAGGCATTTTATCGTAGTGGCTGCTGCAGTCTATAATTGAGTCTGCCCTCAAATTTTTGACGATCACCTTCGACTACTTCAAGGCTATTCAGTACATTATAAAAATAAAAGCTTTAGATACCTATAGTAAAAAAACTTAACTTCCCAACTTACCTTAAAAATAGCAGCCCGTCTTCCAACAAGACTCTGTGTCCGTCCTCTGCTTGTGGCAGAGGAGATCCATCCTTATACCATTGCACATTAGGTTTAGGTCTGCCTTCCACCACACATCTCAAGGTTGCGGGCTCGCTGCGCCCCGACACTGCGTTTGATGGGTGTTCCTTGATGCGGGGCGCTCTGTTTTGTGCTGTTGAGAAAGAAAAGGGTGTTAATGCTATCGAGGCGGATGATATAGAATCAAGGGGAAAAATGTAGGTATGCGCTGACACTTAAGTAACAAGGAATGAGGATAGGTAGAAGAAGCAATAAGAAACTCTTTGCCATAAAATAGCACCACTAATTAATAACTAACTATTAATTATAAACCACTCCTGAACCTCCTCAAGTCTTACACTTTACTTAGTACCTACTACAATCAGACTAATTTGGAAAAGATGGAAAATAAAGTATTTATTGGTCTCACACAGGACAAAACAAAATAATAAAAATTAACAACAACTCAAAAATATAAAAAGTAAACAAAAAATAGCTTTTATAAAAAATAAGACATAAACTAAACTAAAATTGGTCCCGTACCAAAAGGATAATTTCATTGGTCGTCGTGCGTACTCCTACTACCAATTAAGTGGCTGTGAATTTATTTGAGATTCCAAAGTATGAAGTGATGACATTTGTATGATCCATTTTAAGCACGTGTTTAACATACGGTCCACATGTAATGTAGAAACATCTGTTTGTGTCTCTCTAACCACATGCAAATTACATAATTTATGTTGTGAATATTTGTCCTCATATAAAGTACTGGTACCTACATTAATGAAAGCGTTCAGTAAAATTCATTCTGTTATTTCGAAATTACGAACACACACATCACGAGAAGTGGAAGGAATGGGGAAGGCCTTTGCCCTGGAGTGGGACAATACGGGCTAAGTAAAAAAAACATTCACTTTAATTTTATTAGTTAGATTAGAAACTACTCATTTACACAGGTCCTGTACCCGTATTTAGTACGGCGAGCGATAAAAATCGTTTACAATAATTCCGCATCTTAGTTCACATTCAATTGTTTTGCCAACTTCAAACGATTCCAATATTGTATTCTATCGTAGTCAAAAATCTATTGGATTTACATAAGCTAACGAAAAGCTTATTTATGTCAATGTAGTTGAAAATCGTTTTAGAAATACGAATAGCTTTGAAAGCAAAAGCCTCCTAGGCTCAATAGAGCTCTTGGAGCAAACCATAAGTCGAATTAATTAATACAATTAAATATCACAAGAATCACAAGTCAACAAGGAGTTAATAGCTTATTGGTTCGTCCAGCATGTCCCTATAACAAAATGTTAACTGTCCTAATATCTTATCAGGTCATAACAATCTACTACTGGACATAAAGGGGGCGTTCCAATGACCTCAACAATTTGATTTCAGAAGGGATATAGCTTTGACCGATCGGTGATAAAAATATAACTTTGTTATTGAAATAGTTCCAAGTGGCAGGGTATTTTATCTCTATCGTTACGGCAGAAAATATAACCATTGGAAAAGTCATTCACACATCATCTGCCTAGCCTTTTCCCAACTATATTGGGGTCGGCTTCCAGTCTAACCGGATGCAGCTGAAAACCAGTATTTTACTGACCTCCACAACCCAGTTAATACTAGGTAAGTAATACAATACCCTTTGGTAAGACTGGATGTCAGAATTTCAGGTCACTGACTACCTGTAACGACTGCCAAAGATCTATATATATGGCAGCCGGGACCGACAGCTTAACGCGCTTTCCGAGGCATGGAGGAAACTCGGTATGTCGGGCGGTCACCCATCCACAGACCGACCTAGGCAAGCACAGCTTTACCTTAAGATCGACCTGAGTGGCAGTTCTTATTAAGCCACGAGCTTCTCTGGAAAAGTCATTCACTATGGTAAGTAATTTAACAGAAAACGCTTAGTTTTATCATTATCGTCTGCCTAGCTTTTTCACAACTATGTTGGGGTCGGCTTCCATTCTAACCAAATGCAGCTGAATACCAGTATTTTACATGGAGCGACTGTATTTCTGACCTCCTAGAAAGCTAAGTTCAAAAAAATATTGTTCAGAAAAGCAATTAAAACGTTCTATACTAGCTTTTCGAGTGAAAGTCTAAAAGCTAGTATCCTATGGAAACAAGATAAAAAGCATCTTATATCTCAAGACTTCATCTACTTGTGGGCTACATTTTGTCGCGAAAAAAGCGGTGAAGCAGAATTACTTTCGTATTTATAATATTGGTTATACCAAAATGAATGTTAATAATAAAGATAAAGATATTAATCACAGTACACACTATTTATTCAAAGGACAAGAATGAAAGGACAAGAATGAACTATCAATTAAGCTTGCCCCAAGCACAAAGTTCACAGAAAACTGCACAAGCTAATCTAAGCTAAAAGTCTCTTAGCTTAATTTGAATATCCAATAAGCTAAAATAAGCTGAAACTTAGTCTGACTTACTTAGAGAACACAACACTAAATCCTGACCAATAGCGTCACAGTCTAAAACCATCAATAATGGATGTGGTTACCAACAACAGATGTTTGAGGTTTTTAACATCTGTATGTTTGAGGTTTTTAACCTTTTAAAACAAATAGTCCTTGTATGTTTAATTTTATCACACTAAATTGTGAACACATTGTTTTAATATAACTATTAAACTTGTTAGAACATGATTCATTTCAATATTTATGGCGATGACTTAAAAGTTTTAAGGAGTGTTAGCTATTTAAATACATTTATAAATAGTTTTGGGATATTTACAGTATTTTTTATAAATTAGAGAATTATTTAGTTTATGTAAGTTATTTGATTGACTTGAAATGCTAAAATGGCGCCAACGGTTAATGGAATGACAATTGACTATTGCAGTCTGTAGTGTTTTAAAAGGTCCAAGGCGCCATTTTAGCGGGACATTCTTTTCTGAACTTGGAAAGTGTGAGGAGCTCTAAAATACCTGTGATGTAAGTACTGTGAACTTTTATAATAAGCTGGTAAATGTTATGCTGTAGTTTTTATTCTGTGCTTATTTTGATGTTCTGAACCTAGTAAATAAATCATGCTTAAATATGTTCAAATAGAAGCTTTTATTTCCCTTTTGCTCTGGCTTCTCCTACAGGAGTGACTAAAAAACTATTGTATAATTTATCACGGTGAAGGAAAACATCGAGAAGAAACCAGCATGTCATGAGAGGTATTTTAGACGGCATGTAAAGCCTAAGTCATAGGCCTATGGGTTACATAAAAACTCTGACTCTAAGTATGGACACTAATTACACGATAAAGAAGAAGACTAAAAAACTGAAATTGATCCAATCATAAAATATTTTCTATCATAATTATTCACACCAGAAATATAGTTCACCTTGGAAATGGTCATATCGAGTTTAAAATGCGGTCTGAAGTTTTACTGAATGCACTTGATAACGCTTTGATCCCTGGCTTAAGACTAACCACTTCAGTTTTCGTGGGAATCGTAACAGACAACAACATCACACCATTTTGTAATGAGATAACAGGAGAGAAATAAAGATTATTTCGGTCCTAAGTTATAATGCTTTTCAAAGTATAGACCATCATCATCATCTGCCTAGTCTTTTCCCAACTATGTTGGGGTCGGCTTCCAGTCTAACCAAACGCATCTGATTACCAGTATTTTATATTCAGTGACTGCCAATCTGACCTCCACAATCCAATTAGTATTGGGTAATACCCCTTAGTATGACTGGTTGAGACTTTTGAGCCGCTGATTACCTAAACGACAACCGGAACCAACATAGGAAACTCGGTAGGTAAGGGGTGGTCACCCATCCTGGGACCAACCCAGGCAGACGCGGCTTACCTAAAGATTGACCCGAGTGGGTTTTATTATTTAGCCAATACAGTTGAATAGTTTATGCGATTGCCATCTGTTTTAGCCTTTTAGCATACACAGCAAAAAGTGACATAAAACTGCAGTTAGTGAAACGCACATAAAAATCGTTTCAGTCCAATGATTACGCCAATACGTAAAGAATGTGTATCACGCTCTAATTCTAGACTAAATTGATGATCAATCATTGTACTGATGACTTCGTAATAACGTCAATGAACTGGGTGGAGCTGTCAACGTATTTGTATAGACATACATAAAAAAATCATCAAGCTTGTATTCCCGAAGGGTTCGGCAGACACCCACAATAATCGGGCACAACTCCAGACTATCGAGAAATTATTGTTATGTTAATAAAACTGACTATACTGTCAGACTGCAGGGCAAAGGCTTCCCTACTTCGACTTTACGTGATCTAGTCCGAATGTAGGCCAATATTTTGAAAAAGTGTCCAGCTCATCCTGCAATCTCCGTCTGAGCTTGCCGCGTTGACGTTTTCTGCTAATTAGTATCCACTGAGTGGGTGGTTATTTTTTTCAATTGCCTCTCCGTCCCTTTCACCCGGAGATACTTATTGGAAAGTACTTAGTACACTTTACTTGTCCTAGAAATCAAACCTGGAACCACATGGTTAGCAGTAGCGGGTACAATCACAGAACTAACTAGGTATTCTATATGTATATTCATACATGCAAATCAAATTAACTCCCATGACTGGGTTTTGACGGATGAATTTGTACAAAAAACCAACAGCACGTTTATGCGTAGCACGTGGCGAAGTGAGCTACACCAACATTTGACGATCCGACAATAACTTTTTCATTCACGTGTAAAACCAAAAAAGAATATGAAATTAATCCTGTAATAAAATTATTTAGTTTATTCATATGGGACGTTGTATTTGTATAATACTTTAATTATGTACTAAACGTAATCAGCATAGGGACAGGTTCCTTCAGTCAGCAGCCTTGAAGAAAGGTGTCTTCAAGGCAAGACTACTGGGTCGGGGGGTAGGGGGTAGAAAACAGTTAAATACCTTTGTAACTACGATAACATTCAGTAATAAAGTAAAAATCTATTACATAAGGTACATAACTATTTTAGATTGACTGATCCATAATTGAAACAGAAACACCAATACCACTCATACTATTAAAAAATATAAACAAATCAAATTAAGTTGTCCTCACAATAACGTAGCATTAAATTTCGTTACTTCATACAGATAAACCGAACGATTGACGCCTACTCCATCCGCAAAGCATTCTTTAGAAGAGCCGCATCTTTATAAAAAAGTAACATATGGATCTCTCAATACCGTCCGTTTGTCCGTATGTCCGTTCCACTGCATTTAGATAGACACATAGATAAAACGACACTCGGGTATTGTAATAATTGTGATTTATTTTTTAAGTTTTGTTTCTTTTGATAGGGTTGGCTCTGGTTGATATTAGATTTTTTTTAACATTTTTTTTCCCACCTATGTTGTCCCATAGCTGGGTAAAGGCCTCCCACATTCCAAAAAAAATATGCCTTGTCTCTTGTGGGTCTACCTTTTTTAGCAGATTTTTTTATACCCGAATTTTGTTTTGCATAACAGTGGATGGCAGAAACTTCATTTCGCAGAAAATCATTTGGCATACACTCATTTACCATAAATTCAAAACGCATAATTTTGTAAGTCAGAATCATCTTTGAGCATTAAACTTCATTTCCAGAACCATCATTTCGCCGAAAATTCATAATCAGAATCGTCTTTTGGCACGCATTTCATTTCATACATACGTGTAACATGCAATAATAATAATAATTATTTATTATTATTATCAGCTCACCCCGGCTAAAATTTCTAGCTGAGAACATAAAATTTTGGTATGTCAAAAATAATAATAATTATTATTATTATTATTAATAATAATGACGTCACTCATACATGCAACGCACGTACTCCATGACGCGCGCTCGCTTCGCTCGCATATTAAATAACACTAATATCTTCTGTCCCCGAAGTGCCGGGCCTCCGCCCCGGCCTCCTTCGTCAGCCTACGGCCCGGTGCCCATGCCGCCCATAAAGGATACTTTCGCGAGACGGTAATTATACCTTATAAAAATCTACCAAGTAAAATTCTGCCATCTTAAAAGTATGCCATTGAAAATCCGGCTATTTAAACATTCTGCGAAATGAGTATTCTATTAAATAATTGTTCTGTCATAAACACATTCGTTCAAAGAAGAATATGCCAAGTGTGTTATGCCAAATAAATTTCGGAGCATCAAGTTTCTGCCAGATAGATGGTACCCGTAAAGGAATATCGGGATTTTTATGTAATCTAGATTTGTGATAGGCGGCGAAATGTGGGTGTAACCTAATAGGTAGGTACACTGCACTCCCTGCCTCCGGAAAAAACAGAATGGAATTTTATATTAAACAAAAAATATTGTTGTAAAAATACTTTTGACTTATGTCAGTAAATTTTTTTGTTAAAAGCGTCTGACCGCAGTCTGTTTCAATAAAAACTATTCGAAGAGGTCAAAGGTGGAGTGGCTTTTTTTTTGCGAACTCCATGCAGATAGCGTGCCTGTCAGACAGAATCTTTGGGAAAAAAAAATTGCTTAAATTCCTACGGTAAAATATTATATGAACAAGTTATTTCATCGATGCTACTACAGCAACGGTGATCGGTTGTCATGGTATGGACATTGTGATGCGGATAGAAAAGAGCAAAATGTCGTAAGGAAAGTGTTGAGGATAAATCTGGAGGTGTATTTATAAGAGGAAGGCCAAAGAGACTACGAATGATAAGGCAAGTAATGAGGTGTCTGATGAGATGACGAGCGATAGAGAAGTATGCAAGAAGAAGATGTGCTGAGCAAATAAATCGGGATAAGGGCAACAGATAATTCCGTCGGGGCTGCGGATTATCGTAAGGCATAACGCGGCCTCGGCACAAGGGCGAAGAAGGAACATGGCTTTGGTTTTTAGTCAGTAGAATTCTGTCTCTCCCCTTCGCTCTGCCCAAGAGCGGATGATTGATTTTCGATGATTTTTGATGATTTTCCACCCACCAAAAAAAAAATAAGGGCAACAGATAATGACGATGTTTCATGTTAAATATTCATAGAATTATTAAATAAGCAAGCTAATATTTTTCAAAAATTGAACAAGGCGAAAACAAAACACGTTTTATAGATGCTTCGATCAAAACTTACTAAAGAATAAATCAGTAGAAATACTACAGAACCGGCTACAGCTGCACGGTATGAAATTAAATCTGATATAATCACTACCCTTTCTATGTTATTAACTACTTACATAATTGTAGTCTTTATATTAATTGTAGAGCTTTTATGTGCAACCAAGCGAAAAGGTAGGGGAAGCCTTCTTTCAAAAAAGTTTGATTCAATAAAGCTAAAATAATTACGTAACGTAATTTAACTTGAAAAGCTTTGTGAATGTTAATTATATTATTGATCTCTACTATAATATGTGGTGCGCATGGTTATTTACTTCATAGGTATTGTAGAACACAAGCTTGAATTATCACAGTATAGTAAATGAAGGACTTAGCCAAAATGACATACAATCATCCCTATGACTGTCAGAATAATAATAATAAAATGTATTTTTATCTCCTGCAAATATTACTAAGTGCACTGCCTAAAATCCAAAAGTTTGAAGATGAACGACAGAACCCCATATTAATAGAAACCAGTGTTACGGGGATCCTATGAGGTAGCTATGACGATTATGTCAAATTATTTTGGAAAAAAAACTGATATTATAGGTACGATTTACTCTCTCTAAATGAATGTTGCTTAGGGCCAGCCCTACGCCCAAGTCAGGCGCAACTTCAGTATAGTAGTCCTTTATTAATACTTGTCACTGTCAGTGATAACGCGACACGATATAATATAACTATGACATTGTTTGTCTTTTTGTTGCACAGTGTGGGTGCATCGTGCAACCGGTGGAAATAAATCGATTAATATATTTTATATGTTTTTATCAGACAGCTTGACACTGGATGTAATGTGATTATTTTGAACCGCTTCATTATGCTTTATGAAAAAGTACTGTTGCTTTACGGTTACGTTGTTTTTTTTTTGTAGCTTATATCGGTTAGGCTATGCATATTAGTAAGAGAAGCCATTATTCAAGTAGTTACTTAATAAATAGGTACATAAATCAGCTATGCGAACTTTTAAAATCCATTATAATGTAAGTAATGTCACAGTTTGTTTTACCAGGCTTCGATGAAAACTTTGATAATACCAAAAAAGCAAACAAAAATCATGAAACAATAATTTATAAACTCCGCTTGTATCCGAACATCCAATTTACAGACTTCCGCGCGTATCCAAACGTAAAAAAAATATACCTGTTACGTAAAAAAACCTGACATAGGAACTTTGTTTGATTAATCAACAAATAGATTTGTTTGGTAGGTTTTTGTGCAAAATTAAAACAATCACTTATTATACTAGCTCATTGTTCTAGTTATAGTTAATTCTCCTTCCCACACTAAGCCTAACTGATGTCCTTATTCAACAGATATAGATACAGATATTTGTACCTGGCCATAGAACTTTAGTGGCGAAGTTGGGTGCATCAACAATTTATTTTTACACCTGCACCTCTGCTTGACCCTTCATGAAAAACAGGCGTGATATTATGTTTTATTATTCCAGTTTTTATTACCTATAGATAAGTAAAGTATGTTAAAGAAACCAATACCATAAATCATAAATCAAACCATACCGGTAAAGATAATAATCGTAAAATCACACGCTTGTCAAATTCGTGAATTTATCGCAACGGCAAACCTCCTACTTATCTAAGTACTATAACGAATTATTAAAAGTCGAGGTTTATGACCCGTAGCTATTGGTTTAAAAAGTATAGATGAACTGTGTTAAGAGTGATATTGCAAAAAAGGAGGTGTCTCATGAGACCACGAGAAGAAGAAGACGTGCTGCGCCGACCCCAAATGAATTGGGATAAGGGCAAGAGAACGATGATGATTGGTTTAAAAAGTACGTGGAACAGCTCGTGACTTAATAATAATAGCCAGTCGGGGTCTGCAGGTTGCCTAAGTTGGCCCGTGGATGGGATATGGCGAGTTTCGTCCGTGCCTCGGAAAGCACGGACCTTTGGTCCCAGTTGTCATTAGTAACCAGTCTTACCAAGGGGTTTCATATCAACCAGTAATTACTGGTTGTGGTGGTCAAATAGGCAGTCGTGTAGTCATCCAGTTAGACTGGACGACGACCTAACATAGTTGGGAAAAGGCTAGGCAGATAATTGATGTAAAAAGTTGACCTGACTCACTCCTGCGTCATTTACTAAGCTCTAAATAATTATATAAAAATATCTCTATTCACTTACTTATATTTAATATCAATAACGAATAAACAAATCTTGAAGTTCATAAAAATATATAAAACATTCTACTATTCATTTCAATTTGACATCGATCCATCAGTTGTGAATTTACCCATAGCTCATAAAACACACAGTGTCAAATCGAATGGCAAATGGATTGAGAAATGGTGCCCTAAGATACAGAATTGGAGGTTGATCCAATGTAAGACGCAATAAAATATAAAAGGTAAATAAAATCAAATAGTGTAAATAACGTTAACTGTAAGTACGATGAATTTCAAAACACTACTCTTGAAAAATTTTGTTAAGTAATCGTTTTTTTTTTCATTTCGTTGTACAGGAACAGGATGCATAATTTAAAAAAAAACAGGTAGACACAGGTATTTCATACATTTTGGCCGTATAAGTATTGCACTTTTGTATGAAACAGCAGATTTCTTTTTATTAAACGGTTTTATTTAGCTCACCCCGTTTGTTTTTTTCTTGGATCAAATTTAGTAATTCAAATTTCACCCACTTCCAGTCAACCGATTAATCTGAAATTTTGTACACACATTGGATTTTGGTGACAATACAATTATGTTTATTCATTATCATTATAAATTCAAGATGGCCGCCGCTACAAAATGGCGGATAATTTATGTTTTATTAATCCCATCAATATGGGTATCAAATGAAAGGGCTCAACAAGTAGAATACAATATACTATAAAAAATTGAAATCCAAGATGGCGGCCGCTACAAAATGGCGGATAATTTATTTATGTTTTATTAATCCCATCAATATGGGTATCAAATGAAAGGGCTCAACAAGCAGAATACAATATACTATAAAAAATTGAAATCCAAGATGGCGGCCGCTACAAAATGGCGGATAACGTAGGTTTTATCAATCAAATGAATATGGGTATCAAATGAAAGGGCTCAACAAGCAGAATACAATATACTATAAAAAATTGAAATACAAGATGGCGGCCGCTACAAAATGGCGGTTAACGTAGGTTTTATCGATCCCATCAATATGGGTATCAAATGAAAGTGCTCAACCAGTATAATACAATATACTATATAAAATTAAAATCCAAGATGGCGGCCCCTTTAAACAGAATGCGAAATAAAAACTAAAAACTAGAAAATAAAAATATAGGTAAAAAAACTTTTTAAGTTAAACGGTTTTATGTTAAACATACATTGCAATAGTTAAGATAAATGTACTAAAAACCAAAAAATAATAAAATAGAAAACCGTGGGGCACGTCAATTGTCTACAATCGTTGATTGAAATCATAATAATAATAATTAAGTCGATAATTTGTAGACAATTGACGTGCCCCACGGTTTTCTATTTTATTATTTTTTGGTTTTTAGTACATTTATCTTAACTATTGCAATGTATGTTTAACATAAAACCGTTTAACTTAAAAAGTTTTTTTACCTATTTTTTTTTAATCATTTATGAACAACTTCTATGTGAAATTTAAAATGATAAACGAAATGGTGACCTCTTGTGCGTCGATGTAGGGACAGTGTAGACAAGCCTGAACTTAAACATCGATATCACGTCTGCAAGCTAATTTCATTTCATCCAGTATAAGTTTTACACAATCCCAATAACAATACAATAAGTTACACGTAATTCAATTATCCTTGTAACAAAGAGAATTAAATTAAATCAAGACCCATCTTATTATTTAACAGGAAGCGCTTTTCAGCGAACGCGACAAGGATTGTCTATTTACCATCCTGAAACACAAAGGAAATACGCGAAATAACGTAAACTCCGCCCACTCAACGAATATTCACGGAAAATATACTTCATGAATACCCTATAAGCAATAAGATATATTAGTAACCTACTTTTGAATAACTGTGAAGTTACACCTAATAAAATTTTAATTAACACCAATTAAAAAGAAAGTCTATAAAACTAAAATAAGCTTTTATGTTCAACATCATAGAAGAAAATGTGAGAACGAGAAAGTTTTTAAACTAAAATGTGCCTGTATATTTAAATTTCCATTTATAGTGAAAATTATCACACATTTATTAGTGAAACTTTTATAATAATATGACAATTATTTCCCTAATTTTGACTTGTTAAATTTAAACTATACACATCAACTTCACCTCATTATTTTTAAACAATATTTACTTTTCCTATGAATATTAAACGGGTAATTAACGCTGGTAACTTAAACATAAAATCTGCTTACAAAATATATATTACAACACAACTACGGTCCACTACCATAGACTACCCATTAATCCAGAATGAGGCCAAAAAGTTCCCACTCGTAAAGGCCCGATGCCACTTAACTGGCCGTTAACATTAATTAAGGTAGCTTTAAAAAAAGAGAAAATAAAGGTTTACATTGTTTTCTATCGGCTACCGAACAGCGGAACTACATTTTATTAATTGGATACTGTTTTTTTAATTACTTGATGGAGAACCGATCTGATAAAAATGTAACTCCCGGTCAATTGAAAAAGGTTTTACGGTGCAGCACTTTGGGCCAATAAAGTCCAGTTTTTTTACGTGCGTTATGTTATTGGGTTATCAAGATCTATAACAAGGTATATTTATTGTACTAGTAGAGAGTTTATGTCTTCCTTATGTGTCAATCTACAAAGGCTGTGTAATCTATTCTAACTATGTTTAATTGTGAACTAAAGTTAGTTTTTCAAATCTTTCATAAGCAGTACTTTATTCCAGTTTTTTCAGCTGCCTAAAGTTCGTAACTTTAGGCAGTAATGCTTGGTTACTTTAAAAGTAAATGTAACTATAATATTAGAATTGATCATCAAGTACAACCTTCAAGCAGATAAAGTAGTAACGTAATTTAAAATCAAGGATCTTAAACTTTATTAAGCTCTAGTTTCTCTTGAAGCTTGCATAGATTCAACAACAATAATCTTAAACAAAGTTCAAGTCAAAACAAACAAAAAAGCAATAGTTACCATTAGTTCCATTCAGTCCAATGAGAAGTAAATGCACAAATACAAGAAACACAAATTGGTTCCTTCCATTTATGGTGTTATCGCACTCATTAACACCAGCATCCACCATACTGCCACCAAATTATACTTAATTTTCACACCATCGATAATTTACATGTTTACAATTTCACTATAGAGGTTCCACCATTTATTTTTTTCACTAGCATACTGTAATCTCCAAGCGTTCGAAATTCGAAGATTCAAAATGTCATTTTATTTGAATAAAAAGTTCGGTAAACAAAGTCGGCATCGCGTTCGGAGCTCGGTCCTACCGTTTCACACGACCATGCGGCTTCGAGGTTTGCGTCGTACTATCGCGTCTCCCTCCCTCATCTCTGTTTACTCTGTCCCAAATGGGGGGATAGGCGAGTGTTCCAAACTTTATGTAACTAGGTATATTATGGTGTAAAGAACCATTATCACTTGATTTGACTGTCACACAAGTAAAAAGTATTATTGTGTTTGGGGCAAAGTTGCGTAAACACGTAAGCGAACAAACCCAATTTGTTCTAAGTCAGTTGCGAGAATACTTAACACTCGAGAAACTTTTTTATGATCTGTTAAACAACCTTGCCTACTTGCTGTTTTCCACAAACAGACTTTAAAGGCGTTTATTTTCACCTTTTTGGTACCTATTGTGAAAGAATCTTGCGCTTCGAAAGTTTTGTTATCATTTTTAATGAGTACAATTTGCTAAGGTAGGCAACTGGTCTAATAAAATGGGCCATACAACATGAGTATAAATATTTTATTATCGTTTTTTTTTCTTTTTTGACTTATTTTTGTATTGAGTGTTTTCAGTTTCAGCGCTTGTCCGAAAAAAATATAATATTTTTACGGAGGTCGAAGTTGAATAAGTCAGTAAAACTTGATCAGTTAAAGGGGTTCATAATAATAGCAATCCATCAGCCCACGTCAGCAGTAGGGTTGAGGTACACAAAATCAATGTGTGTCCAATCAATCACAAAATCTCCGATATTAAATTTCTATACAGAACTTCAACAAAAGCGAACCCATAATCTTTACTAAGTTTTTGTCCAAACAAACCCCCACGAAACTTTGAAGGCCCATTCAAAAAGGAACGGGAATAAAATACGGCTTATTTCATTTGACGCATTTGTCGAGTTAGCGCTTGCGCACCGGGCGGCCGCCGACAAAGCCAATGGGATCGTATAAAAAACGTTCTAATTTCAAACCGGTCGCCCCTCCGCCGCACGCGCTCCTGCGCATCCCCTTCGCCCATTATTATGCTGAAGAGGTCATTCACAGTTCGCACAATACATCCCATCCATGGGTGAGTTGCTAATAGGTGAGGCTGGTCGCTCCTTTTTGTTTTTTTTTTTTCATATTGGATCGTGTAGTGAATGTGCTATACAACGCCACGTAATGACTGGTCCAAGGTGAAATAACTATGTAGGACGTATGAAATTGTGCCCACACAAGCAATGTTAACGACGCCTGCGATTTTGTAATAAGTCATAATTATAGTCAAATTGGCGACGGTACAAAGTCCTTGATTACGTAGTCTAAACTTTAGGTTTTAGTGTAATTACACGAAGCTAAATTACCAAGCAACCAACGACCAAGCATTTAAATGTAAATGAACATTCCCCTAGAAGTAACTAATTTAACACATTGCGGAGTACAATTTACTAATCAAAACAAAACTATTGAATTGGCAAAATCGTCGTCTTCAAATATATTATTTTTCGCTTTGGTTGAATTGCTCCCTTATAACCAAGACAAAACTGGCGAAAACTGGGTGTACAGTCATGAAAATTAAATATGTCCTATTGACGACGCAGCAAAATTAAAAAAAAATCAAACGATTTTCTCGTGAAACAACAGTTTCTACTTTAAGACAAAGCCTATATCGTAATAGTATGAGTACGAAAATGCTATCTCTGTAACGACTTATAACAATCAATACAGTAAGAGAAAATTACTTTTAAAAGTTGCTGCGTGTGTACATTTTCGTACTCGTGACTGTACTACAAGTACATACCACCTTATCCTTCGAGAAAATTAATAAAATGATACAAGCTCCAATTTCAATAATGATCTGGCCCAGAAAGACCAAAAAACATTGTACCAACATTAAAAAATAAACGATAACATGACGCGCAGACTAACAGTCCCTTTAATTAAAGAGTGGCTGCTAATTGAACTGGTCCCTGATACCCAAAGATATCGACACCGCCATGTGGTTTTATATCCTTACGTCATAACCATGCAAATTGGTCATCGGAGCCAAGTATATACAATTATTATTTTGAACGAGTAAGATTAAATTCTCGATGAGCCCTACTTTTTTTTTAAGTAGGGTAACGATTGCAAAAATTCGATGATGTTAATAAGAGTTACCTTAACTTACGCTAACCTGACGGCATTTTTTATGAAATCATAGTCATGTTCAAATCACCAGAAAAATCGAAGATATTATTATGTGACATCTACGAATCTACACCTCGATTATAAGCAACCCGCTTCCTAGTAGTGGAAACGTTACAAGTCGAATAAGCCAAGTTATCATTTAAACAAACATAAAACTAAATAAATTTTATGTAGTAAAATCACACAGTTATTTTTTTACAATGCTTACCCATTATTTAAAACTGTTGCCGTATACAGCTTCCGAGCTGATGCAACCAACTCTTTGTAAACTTACAATAGAACACCAAGTTATGACAATAAAAAATATTCATCAAAAGAAAACACATAAAAAACTACAGTGGGCGTTAGAATATTGCAACAAAGCAGTCAACAAAATGCGTTTTTTATTTCAAACATTGAAAACAAGAAGTAAATTCAGTGCATTTGTAATCAGTGGGGAAAACAGTAGCCATACGGATGTCGCCTACGTCGTACGTGCGTGCACTGGCAATGCGAGAAAATGACCACGCGAAATTGAGCTCTGAAACTAGAAGAAAACATCCATTTCCATCTAAAATACCAAGCCAAAGAGAAGTGTGAGAGCTCGTCATATTCTGGCCACAATATTTTTATTGTTTGCCAGTTCAAATCCATAAAAAGAACCATCTCAGCATATATTATAAGTAGCACCGTAATAAAAAGGCGTTATTGTTATTTATCTGGCCTAATTCCAGTGTTGTTGGCATATAAATTGCCTTTTTTATTTAGACAGACAGCCCATTCGCGGTTACTAAATCATAATTCGCACGCACACCCAATTAAGCCAAACGTTTTAGTGAATAAAAAATGCATATTCATTTTCGTCAAGATTGAAGAATATTGATATGACCTTATAAGATAGCAATCGAGTATATTGGAGCAGGGGGCCAATTCTCGGTTTTAGAGATGGTGTCGAACTCGAGAAAAATTTCTAATGACGTCATTTTTTCGAGAAATTTTAAAAGTAGCTATTCTGGGGATGTCGAATTCGAAATTTGTCGAAGGCTAACGTTCGAGTTCATCTCGAGTGCTTCTGAGCAGTAGAGATGTAATGTCGATTATATAGATACGTCATTTCTGAGTGAATTTGTTGAGTTTTGGATTGTACACTGTTTTCTTTTCTTTAGTTTTTAAATAAAATACGGCTTGGCATCTCATACTGGAAATTCGATTTATACTCTTTGATTTGTGCATTGTGTTTTCTTGAAACGACGACCTTCGCGCAGATAACAGACTCTGTAATTTGTGTACCTACGATTGGACTTGAAACCACTGAAAGATGGACGAGTTTATTAGCATTTTTATCTCGGAGTTATTGGAAAGTGGCGAGCAACTGGCCAATACACGGCGACAACAGCTATCCCGCCGTCGATATTTACGACTTGAGCGAAACAGAAGTCATTAAAAACTTCAGACTAAATAAAGATTTAATAAGGGTTCTAATACTTAGATCTATTGGCTCCTGTAATAAACTGAATACCACTAAAATAGACCCGAAAACGAAGGTAAATAATTGTTTGCTTCATAATTTTATTAGTCAGTGACAGACAGTCAGCTGTGGTCAGCTGTCAAACTGATTATTTTTACACTAAACGTTTCGTTTTACTTTGGCTTTGCACGGGACTTATTCTAATTTAATATATAAATTATGTCCTAATTTTAAGTGTTTCTCCTAATTATGTATAAGTACTTGTTTGTTTGTGAAACTAATAAATACATTTTCTTCCTTTCTTTCTTTCTTTTATACTTAAATAATTAGGTTTAGTCAGCGTTTTAAAACAAAATCATTCATTCACTCATAGCTACCTAAAACGGAACGCGCGATTCTTCGTAATGGTAACATTAGCTTCACTCGAATCGACATTTTCGTGACATTTATTTCTATTTTGACTGAGAATACGGAATTCTGCTCAATTCGAATTTTTTTGGTAGAGATAGAGATATTTTTGATAGACATAGAGATAGACTTACGAACTCGAACTCGAGATAAATCTCTAAAACCGAGAATTGGCCCCCTGTAGCCGGTTACCAACTATTAAATATTGAAATTTTGCGTCTACACTTCATCAGAGTGTACGATTGTACAGTCGCCCACAAAAGTGCATGGATACCTTAGGGCCTATTTTTCTGTGCAGGTAGAAATCAAATTTTCGAAAATAATTAATAGATGGCGTTTGGTTTCTGCACAACTGTGATATTAAACTCTTCAATCCCCAGTGTCACTTGTAGGTGGCATAAGTTTTATTTCTGTTTCTACCTCACAGAAATTTTATTTGTAATTCCTACTTAAATAATAATAAGAAATTAAACCTTTAAAGTTTTTACTTTCCGCAATGACAATATCCGGATTACCCGGTGTCACCTGTAGGTGAAATAAAATGGAGGTAGATTTTTATAACTTAGTCTTAACTAAATGTAAACTATTCTGTTGAGATATAGAAAAAAATGAACTTTGACTTGGGAATAGGTTAGGTAAGTAAGAAGTTAGGAAACACGTATTAGGTTGGATGTGAGAAGTTAAATGATAAAAAAAAATACGAAAGAAACCATAAGGAATGTTTTCATTAAGCTAATAAGTGCGCATAGCATTCAAAAATATAATATTCGAGTTAGTAGTAGTTAGCAACAGGGATGAACGGAGACAAACAAAAAAACACACAAATTTTAGAGGTTTATTTCTTACAGTTTATTATTCAAAAACAGACATTTATTATCGTTCAACATTATTATATTATATAAAACTTCTTATTGAGGCCATAGCTTAAGTATTCGTTTCCAAAATCGGAAAGAGGATTGAAGCTTTTGTAACCTCAACAAAGACAAACAGGAGACCGGATTATTTTATCACAAAAGTGAAAAGTTAAATTAAATGAATTAAATAGGTAGGATAACAGCTATACAATTGCACAAAAACATACGAAAAGGTTCTTATGTAATGTAAAAAAAAAAAAAATTGTTTGACTTTTTTTAGTTATTAAAAATACGTAAGTCATAGGTTATAATAACAGTCAGTCGTAATAGGTTATAATAACCCGGTCTCCAGTTAATATAAAAAATAAGTACTAAAGTTAGGTAATATTATTTTTAAGTATTATGAAATATAAATCCTGGATCGGCAACACTTATCTATCCCCACACGTTCACTGCAATATGACCAGCATATTGGACACACATAACCACTTGTTTATCACGTAATATTTCTACACCACAAACATAAGCGTCCGTGTTCACTGGACTTAAAAGTTACTCAAATCAAAGTTAACATGATCCAAAGCGAACTGTAATCTTGTCCTTTAATGGTTTTCTGTGGGCCAGGGTTTCACAACATGCCTCCTATAATGCAGCTCTTCACTTATAAGAGCACGACGGGCATTTGTCAACACTTGAGTCATATAAAGCAGCATAGTCGGTCATCGGCAGGAATCCATTTTCTTCATACTCTCATAACACGATTTGACGCTGTAATGTGTTTATGAGCCGTGGTCTACTAGTTCTTTGATGGTGTTGCAAAGATCCCTCGTCTGCAAATCGTCGTACCAATAGAACAACTGTTTTTCTCTGCAACAATAATTATAACAGAAATATAATAACACGCAATAATGATTATTTATTAAGTATTACAGACGTAACTAAAACATTTTTTTTTTCTTATAAAATTTTTGAAATCTAAACTACTTACGTTAACAATAAGATAAGTCGACAAGTTTTGAGTGTCGATAAGTTTTTGCCTTGATTTTGCAAATCAGTTATTTGAGCTCTTGTAAAGAAAACAATATTACAACATTTACAACGCGTACTCATTTTGATGAAATAAGTTAATTCACCTAAATTAAAATAAAACTGAGCTAAACACACTCGAATGAGGTAATCGAAACAAACATAACGAACAATCAATTGAGCATAGTCTTAACTCATCTAAATCTTCAATCTAATTATTTCTACTACCTACAAATTTATTTATGAATTCATATTCGACCTACCCTCAAGTTTGAAAACTAAAACATAGATAATTAAAATCAGATACCTAGTTATAAAATGATAATAATATTCAATTTAAACAAACATAGTAGGTAGTTAGGAATAAATTTATATAATAGAAATAATTGATTATAAATTATTTGAATGTAAAATACAGAAAAAGAAACTACATGAACATTTTATACAGCGTGAGCGCCCCCTAGTTAGTGTAGCATCAACAATATAATCAATGTTGCTAATCGAGTACTTATTTACGCCAGGTGGCGTTATTTCTTGCTTCACACGGTATTTTTTCTGAACTTCCCATGCATTATTGTAGGCGATGGTACAAATTGAGACATGAATATTGAGTATTCACTTCATACTTGAATAAAATGTTTAATTAAAACAACGCTGTAATATTATATCGACACAAGTACGTATTTCGAAAGTTTAAAACCTTATCCGACTTCATAAAGATATTAAAAATCTTGTACAACTACCAAACGTTTTCGTTACGTAAATAAACAGAAGAAGAAATTAAAAAGTTGCTCAGTTTTATTACTCCTTTCTTTGTATACCATTCGTTTCCCAGTGAACTATATATCTTTGTGCTACTTTGTAAACAGCAAAAAATATCTAAGCCGCAAAATTCTGGGAACGTCTGGAGGTGGCCATTTCGTCATAATGTCAATCGACCGTGGTGTGAGTGTGAACACTAAAATGATTGTTCCTAACGCAACCGCTCGTCACCCGATGTATATCTGTTACGATCCTAAGAAAGATAAATGAATCTTTCGCAGAATTAAAAACTCTTCAGGCCATACTTGTGGGAATAATACCACCTACTTTGGAAGTTTGCAGCATTAAAATACGTTTTGAGAGACATAAATCTTTGATGTCAATAATAAATGGTTTATAGAATAAATAGCTACTGCTACTGAGAGCAAATAAGACAAGAGCGGTTGCAGTTTACTTAAAGCTATGTTACAATGGGGCGGTCGAAACGCTACACTGGACACGTGCTATGGAAACTCTAGTTTTATTTTTGAATTTTAGGGAAAATTACCTTGTTGACTTTACTTAGTTTCATGAATACAGCTGAACCTATTTACTAATGTTGCACGTGCTACGTTGAAACCTTATTCCACTTATAATCAAGGGCACATTAATTTTATAAATATTTGACAAATAAATATGGGTGAAATCTAAATGAAACTCATAAATTGAAAGCTGCATATAACACACATAACAATTAATAACCCAAGATTATCCTGTCACATTTAAACCGAGATCAAACGCTGTCATCATAAAACGCTGCGTTCGGAACGCCCAAGTGTGTTCGTCCAAGCTTTTCCCGAACGACACCCATTGATTGATGAACAGACAACTGCCGTGTTTTGCATTCAGCTATTTACGGGTATTTCCTCCGCTTAACCCGTCTAAAGACTGATTAATGGCGACCACCGCTGTCTATTACGCGAGGTGACTGGTGGATGTTTGCTTCACTGGGTACGTAAGGAGTACCTGAATGAAGTCTATTTAGGGACACGTCAAGCCAATTTAGAGGTTAATACCTTTTTAACCGTTCGGACAAAAGGTGACGAGTTCTTTTACGAGGTGCGTGAGGAATTCTTTAAAGATTTTGTTGAATTGTTTGTTAGTTTGGTTTCGTAATTTTGTTGAAAATATCGCTGCAATTTATCAGTGTTTCGAAAACTTCACGATGTCGTAGCGATAGATAAGAAGTTATAAATGATGGCAGATTTAAACCAATAGATAAATCAATTCATATTATTAATTTGATACCAGAATATTCTTAGTTAGAATGTCCACAAAAGACTTATTTTAGTTATTTATTTTTGTCTTATCGGAAATAGATATTGTCATCCATAAAATTTGTGAAGTCTCTATATCTCATAATTCAAATTAAACGTGAATATAGCAAGCCTATAAACATGAGGTAGGGAACTTATTTGGAAAAATATTTTTATAATAAAACCATAAAACTGAGCCGGAAAACTTTGCGAACGCCTCCTAGGTAAACCGATGACCTGGTTGGTGAAGGTGTCCAGTAGAGGACATCTTTCGGGAATGATGATGATGATGATGAATAAAGCCCTGCACTCATAATACTGTACATGAAATGTAAAACAGAAAGGAATATTGCACCTGAAGGTCAAGTGAAAGACCTAATAAACAAGTTCAAGAAAGTGAAACATGCCGTTAACTTATAAAGATTTAGAATCATGCCGATGTTCGTGAATTAATGGTGGGCCATCCATTTTCCTGTTATTAATTTCCAATTATAATTATATTGAAGTATAGCGTAGATCTTGCCTCGGCGCCTGCGCCTACGCGGCGTTGCGCCGACGCCGCCCGAACATAATTTGCAACCTGCTAATAGCTATCGTGAAACTGCACGCTCTAGGATTTGTTTGGAAGTCAGAGGCTGAAGCGATTTTTAGTTGGTTTATGCTATATAGACCCAGAACTGACCAAAGAGCTCCCCAATAGTCCATGTGTGGAGCCTTTTCCGGAAATTCTTATTAACTGAAATACATACACAACATACGGCTCACGGTTTTTTTCTAATGGGGGTAGACAGAAACCACGGAACGGAATCTGGTACTGTCCTTATTTACTCCTGGTCATAATTATGCACTCATGTTAACTGGTTGTAAAGGAATCTTGATACTTTTCCTTTATTCGGGGAAAGTAAGGTTGCAGGAAATGTTTTCTTTTCGGTACTTGGTGGATTAAAATATTTAAAAAATAAAATTGCATTCGCACGACGGTTTTTTTAAGCTTGTTTTGACACACCTACGTTTAAACAGATCTTGCCACTAGACCTTACACAAAAATATGATACAGCTGTGCACTGGTCAAAGTTAAAATCTACCGTTTCCTGTTAATTCGCTTATAACTTAGTCCACACATTAAAAACAGCGTGGGTCGTACCAAAGCTGATACCGGCCTTTCGCATCGTAACTTAACGCGATTGTACTTTAATTTTAGTTATTTAAGCGCCAACCATCTTGCTTTTGATGTAATTGATCATTAAACTTGTTTATAGTGCACAATCGTGTGCACAATGATTGTAGAAGTGAATGTTTGTGGTGTTTACGATTTGTCATTCTTACATTTATTTGCTCGTTAATCAATTTGAGGGTTTTAACCTTTTTCGTAGTCAGATATTATTGCGTTAGTCATTTGTTTTATTATCGGTATTGGGTAATGGAAATTGAATTCTGCCCACACAAATGATATTTGACCGAAAACCGGTGTGGACAAAATATGATACTTACTTACTCACATATATTTTTCGCAAAACGATGTGTTTATTATTGTCTAGCGAGCCTAAAATGACGCTTCAGCAGAATCATAATAAAGGTACAAGTTGGTAGCCGACTGCACGCAGCATCAGCAGACGACGCGGCGACGTGTCACAGCGACACTGCTGGTTTCTACGTATTTCTATGAAATCCCCTCCGTAGTTAGCGACATGAAGCTAGCGACGCGTCGTCGAGCGGCAGACGGTAGTGTCGTCCGACCGACGATCAGTAGTGCCCATAGATAACAGAAACAACAGGAGATATGCCCTTTAGTGAAACGACATGACGCAACGACGTGTCGTGACGACATGAAGCGACGACATGTCGTCTGCTGCTGCTGCGTGCAGTCGGCTACCAACTTGTACCTTAAGAATACGAAAGGTATATATGACCAAAAGAATACGAAAAAAATATTCTCAAAATGGTAACAGACGCAGAAATATATGGATTTTCACTTTGTGAGCATTTTACGAAATATAATTAATTTATGGTTATGCTGATGCGGCAATTTTAGGCCATCTGAAGAGCTAGCTGTGCCGAGTGTTACAGCCAAATAATTGAATAAACTGCAGTAAACTTTCCTAAGTCGGTCTTGTGATATATAAATAGTTTATATACTCGTTTATCACAACGTACCCATTAGCTAAAAACAATGAAAAAAAATATCGTGACAAACAATACAACACTAACAAAAAAGCAATTTATTTGAAAGCCACGACACTTTAAAACTGCAATACATATACCAAATTCAATAAGACCCGCGTCTCGCGCTTTTAACAGAACAACTTCCAAGTTCCCTGCACTACCCCCTACCCCTAGCTAGCATAATGAAAGGAAACAAAGACTATTTCGAGTCCCCTCCGCGGCCCGCTCCACTTTTTAGTTCTCGCGAATAAAAACGTCTAAAAATACGTCGACTTGTCGGAGGTACTTTTTACGAGGCTCGAGTGTTAGCAGACGTACTAAAACTTGTTCACAAGTTTAAAGCTTTATTTTAATTTTCCTTGCACACGATGCCGGCGAGTTTTGGTTTTGTTCTACTCTGTACTGATTTTTCCCATCGACGCGATGGGACGAATTGAATTTTTAGTCTTGATGGGGAATCATCGATTTAAAGAACGTGGGAAAAAAGTCACTTTTCTTTAACTTTAATAGGTTCTCTTAAATAGGTAATAAAAAACAGACTACCATTTTTTTATGCAATTAATGTAGGTATCACTGCTGGTCAGTTAACCTACATGCAAGCAGTAAATTGTGACTAACTAAACAATTTACATATTGTCAGTTCATATACCCTTTTAATTTGTGTGTTAAGTTTATGTTATTACCGGTAAACCAATCTATCATCTTGTAAGCTTTGAAAGGCGAATTGCTAGCCTAATAAAGTGTTTTATTTTAATGTGTTATTGTAGCTTAGGATAAGTGCATTTTGTTATTGATATTATGTTAAATAAAGATATTTGAAAATAAAAAAAAATACTGCTGGTCAAAGGCCTCCTCCATATATTTTTATGTACCTATACTCTTCTTGTGCCTTTACCATAAAACTTTTTACCCGACTGTGGCGAAGTCTAAAAGGAGGGTTAACTACACTAAACTAGATGAGTGGGCAAAGTAGATATAGATTTTTTTAAACAACTAAATCAATTCAATTCAATTCATTTATTCATGTAACAATTTGCATTGTGTTTGAATGTTTTAGTACCTACATAATTATGAGTTTAATACAGCATAAAAAAAAAAAAGTTATTGCATTTAACATAAAAATAAAAAATAAATATTAATAACAAATTACAATAAAAATAACATCAGTCAATCACATGTAATAATTGCATTTAACATAAAAATAAAAAATTAATATTAATAACAAATTACAATAAAAATAACATCAGTCAATCACATGTGATAATAATTATTATGTCAGTAGAAAGTAAATAGTCAAGTAAATGATTGTAAATAGTCTCACTTCAAATTATTATTAATTAATAATATGTCAAAGTCATTCTCATATAAGCAAAAATTGAATTATGTCTTGAATAATATTAAATTATTAATGGTAATTAGTATTAGACAGGTACAAAAAGGTAAGTTACTAAATATAAAAACTATTTACCATCACTTGTCACCAATTCGGATACAGAGTATAAACATTTATTTAATAGGAATGCTTTAAGTTTAGTTTTGAAAAGTGTAGCTTTGTAAATCAATGTTCTTAAGTCAGTAGGCAACCTATTAAATAATTCTACTGCTTGATATTTAGAGCAATGCTTAGCAATATTAAGTTTAGGAGCAATTTTATTTTTTATAACGTTTCTTCTAGTGTTCTCTCTTAGTTCACGTTCTTCTTTTGATTCGTGCTCGTGTATGTATTTTGCAAAGTGGCTGAGTAGTACTAATACATATAAACTTGGTACTGTTAAAATGCCTAATTTTTTAAAATATTCTCTACATGACTCCCATTGTGGGATTCTCACAATAGTTCTTAATGCACGTTTCTGTAGTATGAATGCTCTTTGGCAATTATACCCGTAACTGCTCCCCCAAAACATAATACTGTACCGTAATCTGGATTCCACCAATGCATAATATACTGCTTTTAGCTGATTTTGATCAATACTGTCCCTGAGGCTTCTTAGCGCATAACAAGCTGAAGATATTGAGGAATCAATAGCGGTGAGCTCCTTTTTCCAGTTTAATAGGCAATCTATATAAACTCCTAAAAACTTAACTTCGTTTACCAGTCCAATATTTTCCGTTTTGAGCTTGACATCTATGTTATCTTTGTTACGTGACGTTGTTTTGAACAACATCACTTGGGTTTTATTTGGATTTATTATTAAATCGTTTGCAGTAAACCAATCAGAAAGATTCTTCAAACATATATTTACTTTTTCTGTCAATTCATTTAAGTTTGGCGACCCGATTATGGCGTTCGTGTCATCTGCAAACATTACAAGTCCTGCGTCAGGTTGGGTATTATTCATAAAATTGAGTAAATCATTAGTGAAAATTTAATACAGAATTGGTCCTAGGATTGAACCTTGGGGTACACCGCGGCTTATTTTGGTCATTTTCGACTTATATGTTACTTCACTCGCACACTTACTTACGTCACAATTGTTTGCATTAATGTCTTTTATTTCTACATACATTCTACGGTTTTCTAAAAAAGATGTCAAAAGTTTTAATTCTTTGCCTCTAATGCCATAATGCTCCAGTTTAGCCAGAAGTAGTTCGTGATCTACTGTGTCAAACGCAGAACTTAAATCAATAAATAATCCTGCTACTTTCATTTTGTCATTCAATTTACAAATAATGTCATTAATAAGTTTATCTATCGCATCTGAAGTCCCTATCCCCTTTTGGTATCCAAATTGTCTAAAATTAATAATTCTATTTAAATTTAAGTGAACCATTAACCTACTCTTCATTATTTTTTCAAAAATTTTTGATAGGATTGGTAACAAGGATATTTGCCGGTAGTTTTTTGGGTCCGTTCTTGTACCCTTTTTGTGTAGCGGAACTACCTTTGCCAATTTAAGTTGTTCAGGAAAAACAGACTCTTCAATACACTTATTAATAAATTCAGATAGGGGGATATGCTAATATTTCTATATTATCCTTGATCACCGATATGGGCACGTCATCGTGTCCAGAAGACGCTTTATTCGTCATCTTACTTACTATTTTTGCTATTTCCTGTGGTGTCGTCAAGTTAAAAGTCATCTCACTTTCTACTCGTGATGTAGAGTTTTTTAGGAAAGACATCGCTCTTTCTTTTTCCGTTTTTAAAAGTGATGATTTATGCACAAATATATCAACAAAAGTGTCTGCTATTTCCTGTGGATCTGCAATCACTTTGTTGTCAATGTTTAGGACAAGTTTTCTTCTAACTTTGTTTTGCTTTCTCTTTGTCAGATTGTTTACAATTTTCCATGTCTCCTTTGGTTTATTCTTGGTTTTGTTCAGATGACATGATATGGCTAACTTACGTGCGTGCTTTAAAACTCTTTTATAGATTCGTATGTACCTCGTTTTATAGTTATGAACACCAGTATTATTATTGGTGATGCCCGAACATAATATTCTCTTCATTTTGCTTGACACCTTAATTCCCTTGGTAATCCACTTGATCTGACCTTTGTTTCTCAGTTTTACCTTACTGGTTTTCTTAGGGTAGCACTCACGAAACTTTTTATTAAAATAATTGAGAAACGTATTGATACCTAGGATATTATTATTTGTATTTTGAAAGTTCATCTTAAATTTAGTATTATTTTTTGTGTTAAATGGGACAACTAGGTGGGCCAGAGTGGAACAACCCCGAGTTTCCCCAAAAAAAATGTTTAACTACCCAGCACGTGCGAGAAATAAAGCGCGATGTTTTATGAACACCTCCTACAAATGAGGTAGCTTAAGGCTGTTATCGTAATGCTGATTGCACGGTTGATTACAACGAAAAATTTTAGGAACTTTTTGCTCGTCTTTTTGGGTCTTTAGTCTTAACTTATGTTAATGACAGTGCGGGGGCTTTTACGTGTTATTTAACAGTATTGATTCGACTGAAAGATAAGAAAGTAATGTCTTCTTAACATGTCCACATAAAAATTCCAAACTCGTTGAATGAATTTAAACACAACGATCCATGAAATAAAGTCTTACTTGATGGATTGACTGTAGTATCCAAACAATACGGTATCCTAAAGACTCTTGATGACTTATTACTTCGTGTCATATTAAACCTTATACGTATGTACGTAAGAATCTCTCGAGTGGTTTTCAGTCATGATACATCACTCGATCTCCTCCCTCGGGAGTCGTAAGAGACGAAGAGATTATACATTAAGAGGATGATGGGTAACATCATACTGCTGGAATTTGGAAATCCCTAAGGATTGATAGGTTAGACAGACATCGATCCGCCTGCTCCGATGGCAAAGAGACATGTTTCGCAAATCATGAATTAAATACCTTGTAAATATCCATGGAGAAATTACAGTAATTCCATAGATCAACGATGAAAAACTGTTTGAAGAGTTGGCAGAATTGGCAGTGAGAATGGACTTCCATCCTGATCTTTACTTTATCCATTTCTGTCACAACACAAATCCAACACAACATTTTCATCTCCACTACTGAAAATGGACTTCCATGTAGGCCGCTTGAATAACTATCAGAGGTATAATATTATATAAGTACAAGAGTATCAATGTACAAAAGCTCCATACCTACTTACCTATAAGCACAGAATCCATCGGCTCGGAAAGGACATAAAACATCAAACAAGTTCTGGGAACAAAGCGAGCCCGATGATAAAATGCCTCGAATTATGCAAATTCCGTCGTTCCCTTCAATAAGGTTTCAATAAAGTAACATTGTCTAAAAAAACCACCTCTTTTTTATGCTGTCATGAGATTAAATTGAATGTCTTGTTTTACGATTCTCTTATCTCACAGGAATGAATAAGAATTAAGTAGGTCTATAATAATAAAAAAAGATTTGTTTAATTTATCTTTTATGGCTTCATTATAGATCTCTTTAAAGTATTCCAGAGACGAAAAAGCTTCATATAATAGCATATAAACATCGATAGGAAACCAGCCTTTTTTTTCGGAGGGTGTGAAATCCTCCCGCTGTAGGCAGAGCGGTAGGGAGTGTCAGACTTCTACTGACTAAAAACCTACCCATATTCCTGCTTAGCCCTTTGTGTCTAAGCCGGGGTATCTCTTCGAACATCCCGCAGCCCCAACGAGCATAACGGAAACCAGCCTGCCTTAGAAATATTTCTTGACGGCATGTATGGCCAAGTCAGAAAGAAGCCCATGGGTGGCAAAGAAACTCAGACAACAGGTCAAGCACTAACCTCATGATAAAGAAGAATAGCATATTTCTAGACACATTTGAAAGTATTTTACTGTAGGTCCATGGCATCCAAAGGTAGACAACACGAACGCAGCCATGCTCATACTAATCTAGACCAATAAATTATAGAGGTAAGAGCAAAATATTCCAAAATATATGTAACATTGTAATACAAAGCATTCTAACCAGCCACTGCTGCGGTGTAAATCTAATACTAACGATATGTGACTATTCTCTCCCTTTTGTTATGGTTCATGTTGGTGACTATAATCTGTTCCTAAACTTTTTTCCGAAAATGTAAACAAACCATGTTTTGGTACGAGGGAGTGAAATTAAGGACACAGTCATCTGCAATTCGAAGGTTTCAACTTTATTATTTATATCACCACTTTTTCCAACTATGAATGTTTAAACGATATTTTTACTACATTTTTGAAGGTTCCGACTTCCATGGCCACCGTCCTGCTGTCATGAGTGCCAAATGCCTTTCGTGGTGTCCCATGAAGAAAAATTGTCGGCGAATTAGAAATTGAGGTTATAAAATAACCTAAATAGAAAATCAGGCTGCACGTGATTTAAAATAAGAATTTCGGGCACTAGTATTCAGTTGAACCAAAGCAGTCTGTCCGTAACTGAAACAACAAATTGTCGACCACAGGTGCATCTTTCTAACCCTTTTGTTTACATTTTCGTCTAAAACTTTTCGAACAGAGTATAAATATTTTATCTATACACATGTCAGGCATTGTGCACCGTAGTTAGGAAACAATGGAGTTCCAGGCGAGACAGAAAGAGTAAGCTGCTATTTATTAGCCCTGGATAAGGACTTGTATGTGGAACAACACCTCATACTTGAAATTGTAGTCTAATATACAAGTTAGGATTTATCGCTAGGGAAATCATGAATTGTATTGTGTAAATTGTTTGTCAAATAAGTAAGGGAGTAACAATAAATGCTACCTTTGGACATGAACACAGAAAACTACCCAAGTCCATATTTCGCACTTCGACTTGTTCATTGGTCTAGCAGTGGCAAGCACAGCTACTAAGCATGAGGTCCTGGGCCCAATTTTCGGGTCTGGCAAAGAGTTATTGAGTTTTCCCATCAGGAATTTCTCAGCTATAGCCACGGAGTCTGGATTTGTGCCCGGTTGATGGCAATAGGCTTGCCCCCTATTATATGGGACTTAAACATAACTAGCGTAATGTGAGTGTACTATTAGGTACGTCTCCACCTTACCCTTCTTGGATAACAGGCGTGATGTTAAATTAGTTTAAAATCATGCGCATGACATCCAAATTTATTTATGGCATCGTTGGTTTTCGTAAGATTCAGATTCAACAGTCATTATTCAGTGCATACTTAAGCGGTGATTCAAGGCAGTTAAAGAGGATTTTGTGTATCTTATTTTAATCTTAAATTGTAGGAAGAAATCGTTAAAGTTAGCTCCAATAAAATTTTATTGGAGTTACAAAGTTAAGCAACGGTAAAAACCGCGATTGTTCAAATGCTCATGGTCATAGATAATACGTGCTGAAAATTATTTGAAAAGTTTCCCTACGTGAACTTCTTCCTTCTATGATTAACCTTCTTAGTCGACTTTATTGAAAATCGACTTTTCAGCTGAATTCTTAAATTATTTTAACTATTTCAGTATCGTTTATAAATGAAAGCGTTTATTTTTTACGCGATAAAGCACCGCTTCAATATTAGCGCAATATGAACCAAAATTTAACTGATCTGATTTTCCAATTAACTTCAAACTAACAATATTATTGAATCTAATACCCACATAACTAACTTCAAAATCAATATACTACAACAGCTAAGCTACCTACTTACTGTAAGCTATACTTATCCACGAACTTAGCTCACAGCATCAACTTTACGAATATATAACTAGAGCTAAGTCTACTTCACTAATAGTAAGACTTCCCCCAGTGGTAACATGAAAAACGGTTTTTGCCAGGGAAAGTTTCCTGGTCGGCAATATCCCAGCTAAGCCGGATTTGCAACTCACTCCCGCCATCTTCCTTTTCTTTTTAATTAAAACACTTTTATGGACACTGGAGAGATTTTAAAATGCAAGTTAATTGAAGTGATACGTGACTTTAGACCCGCTTCGTTCTTCTGGATTAATTCTGGATTACATATTTTGCTATAAAAAGTATCGTTAAAGCGGAGATTAAATGTTGCGAAAATATGAAATGGATTCTTTTTTTTTTGTGGCGTGAATCTGATCGAGTTTTCCGTTTGTCGGTTAGGTACGGAGTTTATAATTGTATTGTGACCTGTGAACAAAATATAAATGATTTTTTGAAAATGAAAATGAAAATGAAATCTTTATTTGTAAACATAGGTTTTTAAGTGGTGTTACAATTAAATATAAGAGTCCCGTCTATGTTTTGCGTTTAAGCGTACAAATTAAATTGATGATTATATCAGTTTTTAACTTTTTATCAAAATACAAATTACAAAAATAACATTAATGTCAGAATTATTAGAAAATAACAATATTTTAGATTATTAATTACAGTCAAAAATTTTACACATACAAACACATTAATTGTCACATAAACATAGAGGTAATAATTATAACAATTTTATTTCAATAATTTAATTCAGTGCAATGTCAAGTTTTTTTTTTTTTTAGTTTTTTTTTTGTCATAAATCGGATATAGTAGGTCTAGCAAGTTTCATTAAGATACTCATTAATTGTGTAGTAACATTTTTCAACCAAAAAATCATTTAACCATTTTTTGAATATATCTGTATTACTAGCTTCTATGATATGTTTGGGTAATTTATTGTAGATTTTGGGTGCCATGCCTAAAAGGTTTTTGCTGAATATAGCTTTTTTGTGTCTTGTCATGCATATTGTATTTTTATAGCGTATGCTCTTCGGGCGATTATATAAATGTAGATTTGATTTGACAAAAGTAGCTACTTCATATATATAAAGACACGGGAGTGTAAGTAACTTAAGCTTTTGAAAATGTGGCTTACAGCTCTCTGTATTTTGTATGCCACATATTGCCCTTATGCATTTCTTCTGTGCCCTAAACGCCACTTCTCTGTCTGGCGAGTTTCCCCAAAACATAAGTCCGTAGCGTAATGTTGATGACACATAACCATGGTATGCCATTAAAAGGGTTGCCTGACTTGATATTTTTCTTAGGTTATAAAGGGCATAGGAGCACTGGCTAAGTCTTTTACACACGCCCTCAACATGCATTTTCCAGTTCATGCCTTTATCTATCCACATGCCCAAGAATTTTGTGTGATCAGTATCCTGAATACTTGTATTACCGTATCGAACGTCTGGTTTTTTATTATTTGTTTTTTGTTCAAATGAGATGTAGTTAGTCTTATTTAGATTAATTTTTAAGTTATTTTCTGTTAGCCAGGATATTATGTCATTAAGGTTGTCATTAATTTCTTTTTCAAGTGTGTCATCATTTTTGCTTTTAAATAATATTGTGCTATCGTCTGCAAACAAGATCATAGGATTGTTAATTAGTTTAGGCATGTCGTTAATATATATGATGAAAAATAATGGAGCAAGTACACCGCCCTGTGGTACCCCGCATAAACATTCCCGATGTTTGGATTGATATGTCATTTCTGTTTTTGTATGGGGGTTGATTTTATTGATACATGTAAATTGCTGCCGATTGGTAAGGTATGATTCAACAAGTTCAAGGATGTTGCCTCTAATACCATATTTTTCCAATTTGTTTAGGAGTATTTTATGGCTAACATGGTCAAATGCCTTTGACGATTTATTCCATTCTAATACCAAAAACTAATACCACTGGTATTTGATTCAACTCTTATTTTTTTTCTATTCCGAACGGATACCACTTTTTAAATAATTTAATTTAATGTACGAACGAATACCAACAACTTGAATTTGGTACAGTCAGCGCAGTCAAACCTAATCAAAGTAAATTTGTTTTTCAATATTTTTATGTAATCGTAATATAATGCTTAAAACTTTCCAAATTCACTTCACTCCAATATTTTTACAAAGGTTAGCATAGGTAAGAGTAGTTTTAGTGAATCATCTTGCTATTTTTTTTACCTGCGAGAAAGGGTGAGTTTGCTCTATTGTTCCAAAATTCGAAACAACCAATCAGAGTCAAGTGTGACTGGAATGTTGTGCTTTGACTCGGAGAGAAATTTTATCTACATAAATTCCTCAGTACATTTCCGTGCGGTGGCGGTGGCGTATTGGTATCAGAGTGACAGTGATTTTTATTTATTAAGTGAGTATATTAATTTGTTCTTTTGTATAATTTACTTCTCTTTATTAAAATTAGTGTTATTTAAAATACCTATTATTTGATTTTTTTATCATAATCCAATCAAATGTAAAAGTTCGTGGATCACATACGTAACTGACCAACTCCTCAAAAACAAAATCTCCGTAGGTCACTGCTTAGAAAAATTAAGGGTTTAGCTACTAATTGTTGAAATATAAGAAATTATTTACACGTCATTTAGCTGATTATATTATTAGTTGATTTTCTGTGATATTTTATAATTCTTAGATTATAAGTGAATTATTCATATATGACGTTTTTGCAAAAAAAAATTGCTGATTCATTGCTATATAGGTGAAGAATGACTGATTTGATTAAACAAAAAGTTGATTTTCTGTGAAATTTTACAATTGTTAGGTAAGGTTAGAATTCATTGCAAAAAAAATTGCTGATTCATTGCTATGTAAGTGATGAATGACTGATTTATTTGATTATACAAAAAGTTGATTTTCTGTGATATTTTATAATTGTTAGATTTAAAGTGAATTTTTCATATTAGATATTATTGCAAAAAAAAAATGCTGATTCATTGCTATGTAGGTGATGAATGACTGATTATATTATACAAAAAGTTGATTTTCTGTGATATTTTACAATTGTTAGATAAAAAGTGATTTATTTTTGTTAAAAATTTACCTGACATAGTTGTTATGAGATAGGTAGACGTGAATAATTACGTACCTGTCTAATAATAACTATGTCAGATAAATTTCAATATAAATTAAGAGTTAATTTTTTGAGATATTTTGTAATTTTTAGATTGTAAGTAAATTCTTCCTGTTTGATGTTTTTGCAAAAAAAATATTATACAGGTATAGAGAGGAACTAAAATTATATTAAAGTTGATTATTTAAGTGATATTTTATCATTGAACAAGACGTTTGCTAACAAAATTTGATTTTTTTGGAGTTATCTGTTTTTTTTTTTCAATTAAAGGTCTTATATTTACATACAAAGCATTTTTACTGACTGTACCTTATATCTTTGAACTTGTTTTGGTATTAGTTTAAACAATGGTATCGGTTCGGAATAGAAAAAAAATATGAGTTGAAACAAATACCAGTGGTATTAGTTTTTGGTATTAGAATGGAATAAATCCCTTTGACATATCCATAAACAATGCAACTACAAGAGTTCTATTGTCCATATTAGTCAAGACATGTTCTACAAGCGCATATATTGCGGAATTAATACTTTTATTTTTCCTGAAACCGTACTGTTCGCTGATTAATATTTTGTTTGTTTCTAAGAAAGAATATATACTGTTATGCATTACTTTTTCGAAAATTTTAGAGAAGACCGGAATAAGTGCAATAGGTCTGTAGTTACCTGGATCTTGCCTGTAACCTTTTTTAAACAAAGGTTTGATTACTGAAATTTTCAGCCTTTCTGGGAATACGCCTTTCTCAATGCAGTTGTTTATAATGTGACTGAGTATTGGTGCAATAATGTGAGACGTAGCTTTAATCACTTTAGTGGTAATATCGTCATATCCAGCACTATTAGTGTTCTTCAATGATTGAATAATTTTAATAATGTCAAAAGGTATCGTAGGTGTCATGAAAATTGAATTAGGATTTGTGTCAAATGTCAGTGTATTATTATAGTTAATGTCATTCTGAGATTGATTAAAATTTATAAAATATTCATTAAATGATTCCGCTATTTGTTCTAGAGAATTTACAACTTTACTGTCAATCTTTATGCTGCAAATTCCTTCTTTTGGGTAATTTATTTTCTGCTTATTAATGATACTCCACGTAGCTTTGCTCTTGTTTTCGGACGTATCTATAAAATGACTGTTTTGCGCTTTTTGTGTTTGCTTGACTATGCGTTTTAATCTGTAAGTGTAGGTTTTTAGTTTGTTTTTATTTTCTGAGCTAGGCGAGTTTCGATATTCCCATAGCATGTCCCTTTTCCGTTTGGAACAGTTTTTTAGTCCCGGTGTTATCCACTTAGGTTTTTTAATTTGCGAAACCTTTATTTTATTAATCGGAAAACATAGGTCATAAAATAGTTTATAAAGGTCATGGAATTCATTAAATGCATTATTAGGATCAGAGCACATAAAGACATCATGAAATGTTAAATTTTGAAGGCATTCTCTAAATTTTTTTATAATTTCGTCACTATAATCATGTTTATGTATGAACCAGTGAGAAAGCGTGCACGTTTTTTTGACACGACATTTTAGCAGTTGCGCTGTATGGTCAGACAGTGCTAATTCTTTAACCTCACACTTGCTGCCTCTAATATTATGAACTATGTTGTCAATGCAGGTCCCACTGCATAGACGTGTCGGTGACCGAGTACCCAGAATCAGATTATAACTGCGTAATATATTTTGAAAAGTGACCGAGGTTTTGCTATTTTTGCATATATCTATATTAAAATCCCCACATAGTATGATCTTGTTATTATGTTTTAGACAGATTTCTCTTAACATCATGTCTAAATTCTCAAAAAATGACGATAGCTTATCTTTGTTATTATTTGGCGGTCTATACATACAGACAATGGTGATTGGGTGCGAAGAAAGTTTTATTGCACAACATTCTATTTGATGTGGTATGGCCCATTTTTTGACATCAATGACTTCAAATTTATGTGTATTCTTTACTAGAATGCATGAACCCCCGTTTCTATCATGTCTAGCATAGCATGTCGCAAGTGAATAATTATTTAAATGTAGATGTTGATTGTCACCATGTTTCATGTTGTGTTCTGTTATACAGAGGATATCTACTGACCTACCTTCTTCTGAGAGTTCATTTAGATGTATACCTAATAGATGCGATTTATTGATTAGACCATTGATATTTTGGTGCATTATAAATATATGATTAAATACGAAAAAAATCATGGTTACTAAAACTGTTGCTTTCAAGTTTACTATTTGATGTTTTGTTGTTGTCAATTAGATCTAAATCATATAGTATATTGCATATAATTCGGTCGTGTATGTTTCTCATTCCGTAATTAGTTATTTTCCCAGTTTTGTAGGAGAACATCTCGAGTGATAGCTCAGAGTTACTATCAAAGAAGTATGCGTATTTGTTGCTTTGTATATCTGAGTACAAGAGATTGTTAAACACATCTACCTTGTAATTATATATTGGAGCACCTGCTACATAGGTGGCTGCACAGATAATTATATTGGTATGATTTACTGTCTGCAGAGATTCTCTTATTTTCTTTATTAGATTAATGTAGTCACTGTTTTCTTTTATGTCGTTTTCCCCGATAAATAGTATGCAGTAGTCGTTAGTGGTAAAGTCTTTTAGCTTAAGTTCAATATCGGTTAGAAGATCGTTGGCACTGCTGTTAGTCCTGATGTAGTGGCAGTAATGAGAGTAGCTTGAGTATACGTCTCGGATTGTAGATAAGGACCCTCTAGTTGTGCTGCTGCTTAGAATACATAATTTGTTTTTTTGCCTAGGCTTCGTAATTATGTTTGCCGGCTCTTTATTTATATTATGTAGTGTGCATTGGGTTGAGGACGAAATGGTAAGTACTTCCTTCAGTTTGTTAGGTGTAGAAACTGTTTGTGTTCCCTTATTGTGCATGATGGTCGTACTTTCTGAGCAATTGTTTAGTTGCACATCAATGATTGTTTCATTAGTGTTTTGCCAGCTTCGTTCTTTATTTTGGTTTGGAGTTTTATTGTTATGCATTGTTGATATGGTTTTCCTGCATGGTGTTGAGCATATTTTCTTGTAGGTATTTGTTGTTTTGATAACTTTTTGTAGGTCTGATTTTAAGCAGAAGTTTTCCATGTTTAGATTTTCAATTTCATTATGGGCGCTCGATAATTGCATCGTGAGTTTGTTTATTTGTTCATGTAGATCACTTATGTCGCTGTTATCGTGTAAGCTATCTGGAATACTCATCATCGTGGTATCAAATATCGCTTTCTCGCTACTATTTGTTGTGTTGGACAAGTTAGTTCATGAACTTGATCGATATAGGTTGCGATAGGTGACATTATCGTTGGGTGAAGTCATTTTTCTCCTTGTTTGCGGTAGATGTTTGTGTGTTATTGTGTTATTATGAACACAGAACGTCGTGTTTGTACTCACAAATGCTTACAAATGTAACTCGGACGCAGGGATGTTGCGAATATTCGAATCCGCATCCGCAAATGCGGAGCTTCCGCATAGATTTGAACATCCGCATCCGCATTCGCATCCGCATTAATCAATGCGGATGTTCATGCGGATGCGAATGTCATACAAGTTGCGGCGAGAAAGAAACTGGGCGTGGCCGGCCGGCGAATGGCGCATGCCGTTTCGCATGTGACAAATGACAATGACCAATGGGAGCGAAGAAATTGATGACGAGATCCGACGCGTTTGTTGTGGTGCATCATTTGTTTCTTCTAAATAAATCATTACGTGTTTGTTTGCGTATAGATTGATATTTCGAGTGTTGTCGTGAGTTGAGGTTGTGATACAGTGATCATTGTGTGTAATAGTAGTTTATGCGACTGTGCATAATGAAGGGCATTACAACACAAGTGTGGGTTTAAGAAACGAGCCGAAGGCGAGTTTCTTAATAGCATCACACGAGTGTTGTAATGCCTAATTATGTAGGTATAGTTGCATACACTAATTTATCTACCCGAATATCATAAGGGCTCTATGATGGGCTCAGGAACCATAGGGAAATGACCAGCATTGTTACCAGTGTAATGCAATAAAAAATAAACAGGTTATTAGTTGCATTCGTTGCTGCATTTACGATATCTGGCGGAGTGTTCATGTTAATTTCTGAGTCACTATCACTCATTTTCGACAGAAATAAAGAACTTATCAGAAAATTTGTCTACTCAATGAAAGGGAATAAAAAGCTAACGAACAAATGACAGCTCGAAATGGCGGCGTTTCGGATATCTGTCATTATTTTAAAATCATAGGCAAACGAACAAAGTCACTATTCTTGTGTCACTCGAGATCAAAATGTCGTGCGATTTATAATTAAAATCATACTGAATTGGGGTTTCGTATCGATAGGTAGCTGTCTTAATGTAGATACTAGAATAGCACACTCACTTGAATTTGACACCTGTTCCAAATTTAAACTCATAACCTACTGTTTTCAGTAGGTTATGAGCTCATTACAGTTCTGTTAATTTCTGCTGGTTGGTAATGCTGGTCATTGCCTATGGTTTTTGAACGCATTAGAGAGGGTTTATGATATTTGGGTAGATAAATAATTGTTTATGGGAAAACTTTATGTTAGTTACGCTAATCTAAGACTACTTTAGTCCTAAGCTCAGCTTATTTCAATCGCCAGGTCAATTATTCCATTATGTTACACCGATAATACGTTTTATTGTAGGTATAGTTTATTAGTATTAGAACAAAATTCTTTATTTTTCAGCGTGGTTCCCGTTATTGATAGATTACCTAACTGGTTTAAAGAAAAAGTTAATTAACAATGTCACCACCGACACAAAGTACCTAATCTAGGGAATGTTTTAATAATTCTTCATTCATATACCTACTTATTTTTTTTTTGCTTTAATTTTTTTACTTCGTCTACATATAATATCTAAGGTAAACATTCGCATCCGCATCCGCATCCGCGGATGTGAGCCTTCAAAACTCCGCATCCGCATCCGCGGATGTTAAAAAATCGGCATCCGCAACATCCCTGCTCGGACGCACTGATTCGCCGCTGGAACGCGCTTCTGCGTCGTCGCAATGTTGGTAGCACTGACTGCGCGTGCACAGGACTTTCGCCTTTCACACAACTGCGAGGATTCCGTGCGTATGCGAAATTAGTCAATATGACCCACTATGACCGGCACTTTTTCGAGTGTTTTAATTTCATATAATACTGTTTAGTTTACACTGCAAACAATTATTGGCCGATTAACCCTTCACTGCACTTATGTTCAATGTAAAAAATATAGATTTTACAGCTGTTATGTATTTTTCTGAGATCAAGTCACTGAGGGCACAACTTATTGGTTACGGGCGCGTTCCGTTTTTGTTTTTTTTTGGTTACAATTATGAAAATAGATTTTGGTCACATCGAATGTTTATGCAATTCAATTCCAATTCGTAATAACATCATGCTAAAATTAAACCGTAAGGAAAACCACTGTCAAGTACTCGTACCAAGTCATGAATAAATGGAAATATGGAATGAAGGAATGTCAGACAAAAGCATTGTTGTGTCTTCAAAAATTTAATATTTGCGGAAAAACACGACCACCGCTATGCATCAACACAAAAAAGAAACATTCCGCTTCAGGCAAAAGAAGACATCCTTTTCATACTTTATTTTTCGGTTTTTTGTTTTCATCAGTCTTCCGCGACACCTCTCAAGAATCTCACTTGACAGGACACATGTCTTGCAGGCTTTTTCTTTAAACATACGGAAATATTACGAATGGAGAGGGTTGAGACGGGTTATGCTCACGATTAATCATTGAGCATTAACCCTTATTCGCCGCTTAACGCGGTAAGTACGTGCTTATAACTTTCTCTCGCTTAATGTTCCGTCTTTATTTGACGAGCTTTATTTTCGTTTTGTCTGAGGTAGGCCAAATATTGAATGAGTTTTAAATAGGCGGTTTATTATTGCTGTACGGAACATCGATAGGGATCTATCTGCCATATGCTGTGGTTCTTTGAAGCTGCATTTAGAAGTGTGTTTATGTCTATAAATATGTTGATAAAGTAATCATTCTGAAACATAACCACCTCGTCTGAAAGTCTTTAAGAAAATATCGGTAGTTAAATTACGACGTACTGAAACCACACCTAATTTTTCACTAACTTACGTCACGTTTCTTCGAAATATGTCATTAAAGGAAATCCAATCAATTTACGCGAATCCTTGAATTACCAATTAAAACTTTATGATTAGTTATTTGTTAATTTTCCATTTATTTGACTTGTAACCTCAAACCTCAGATGTCAAAGAAAATTTGAGGAAAATCGAACACCAATAAATTACCAACTAGAAAATAAAACTGTCCATTGTGCTGACATAAAACCGACCCACTTAAAAAAATCATTCATAAAAAATAATACGACCCCATTATAATCCCTGAAAAGACCCACATTTCTTTTTTCATTTCAAAACCAATTTATTTCCGACAAAGACGTATTCAATAGCCCTTTGTTATTCTGTCGAATTGATTCGTGTTTTATTCGATTCGTGGATTCTTATCACATAACGAGGGTAATATCTGCAATGGTTTGGCAGATAGGACGTTAGCAATGGTCCTTACTATCCTGGGATCGTAACTTGGCCAGGGTACTTCCACAATGAGCGGCCACATTCGTTGAAATGGTAATGGGTTACGGTCGGTAGTTTGAGTACATCCGGGAAATATATCGCCGATTTGGCTAGGTAAGATATTTTTAGTGCTCAGAAGGAGTGCAGTATGTTGAAGCATTTTTAAGTTTATTTCTGGAATAAAAGTCGTGTTTTAACCCGTAGAGAAACTTTACCATATTGTTTTAAATAAACTGAAAGAAGAAAACTCAGAAAATAAAAACTATCACAGCACAAATGAGGCAGATAGGAATCTGAATAAAACGACTCGAGTTGCTAGAACAAAGATAAAACGAAGAACACCTTTTTCAACTTTGCTTAAATAGAAAACTCTAGAAACCCGAGGCGAATAGCTATCTCCTCTCTAAATCTGGCTTCCATCGACTTTATTAAGTAACGAAATAAGAATTTCCCGCACGTAGTACGAAAGTTAGGACAAGGAACAAATGAGACGTGGAAAAATCGTCGAAATATGTGAGTCGAGTTGATTTTCCCCGAGAGCTTTCTTTTCTTAGGTACTTTGATCACACGTATGGTGTTTCGTATTAATGGTGACGATTTATCCTCGTTTGAAATATCACCTGTAATATTGATGTGAGCTTGGGGACCGGTTATTTTTGGTGTTGTTTGATCTCGAATTTTGTGTAGATGTCAACGTGATTTGCGATGACACTCGTATTCGTTACCTGTTTGACTATTAATGAATCATGACATAACATTTTATTCTACTAAAATCATCATCTAACTTATTTCCAACTATTTTGGGCTAAGCTTCCAGTTTATACGGATGCAGCTTAATACCACTATTTTACATGGAGCGACTATCTCTGTCTATCTAACCTCCACAACCCAGTTGATACTGGGTATTACGGTATTCCTTGGTAAGATTGGTTGTCATACTCTTGGGCCCATGACTACTTAACGACTGTCAAAGATCTATAATATTTACAGTCAGGGCCAACGGCTTTAACTGTTTTCCAAGGCTCGGAAAAAAACTCGGTTGTACATTGTACACGGTTTAATTATTTTTCTTATCAAAACACGAAAATCAATTAATCGCCTAAAATAGATGCAGGTGATCTCGATACTGTAAGAGATACCTACTTATCAATACCACATGTAATTGATAGGTCGGTTTATACCCTAGGGTTGTATCAATTTACTGGTAGCAGTAGAGCGAACTACGATCGTCCCTCGGGCTTCGAACCGTATTTATGGTACCCTGGCGACTTTAATTTCCAGTTCGGTTTTCTAATCGAAGTTTATACTAGCAAATTAAGTCTTTTCATTATTGATAGTACAGGAAAAGAGTTCTTAATGGTACCAAGGCAGGTTTCAATTTATTTTTTGTTTAGTATTGAATTGAACTGTCATGGTGGACAGGAATATTGAAGTGTCAATATTTCAAAGATAAATGCTTGATTGCAGCGCTCCCCGAAACAAGCTCGCGTAATTTTCGGTCACATCCGTCCGATACCCCAATTTGGGTATGACCGTTTAAATAAAATTAACTTATTTTTAGATTTTGTACGACGACGTTTTTTGAATACTTGAACCCCCTTTGAAGTCATGGCCGTACCGTTCTTTCTTCTGAATTTCTAGAGCCATACCAAATTGGTTAAGGAACATAAAAAGCTGAATATCCATATTTTATGACAGCAAATTAACATACAAGGCGTTGGGATTGCAGTATGACGAGAGGGAAACTTTAATATATTTTTATGAAAGGCGTTTTGGCGCGAAACGTGAATGATTAATGGCCGACCCTTCACCCGAGATCCGCTTCCGTCCAAGCTAATTCCGGAAACTTTTCGCTGAAACGCCCGTTTTTTTTATTAATTAAGCCGTCTGCGCTATATAAAACTCAGTAAGAAACGAGTAATATTCCAAATTGTTATAATTGACTGAATAAACGTCGAGTTTCCTTGGAAATCCTAATTTTAGATAAACACTTTCCATTACCCGAAAAAGGAAAAGAGGTCTTATCTTAATTTGTGTTTATTTTTTCTCGGCTCGAGTATATTTCTTAGTTAAAATATTCAGGAGCACTAGCCAGCAACGAGAAAGCTTCATAAATGAATGAATGAAGGCAAGTAGTGTTGTTAGTTAAGAAATCCTGGGAACAAACTTGCTACTTATAATATTAGATCTTTCTTTGCGTTTTCTTGGCAGATAACTTTACTGCTAGACAACTGCCAAGGCTAACGCTATAAAGATATAAACTTTGGTAATCGAATGCCAAGCCACATTTCCATTTAGAGAGATTGCGCAAAAGAAACTCTATATCACGAGATAAAAGGCTGTATCTTTTCTTTTTTGAATGTTATATTACACCTAATACCCATATTTTGCACCTCCCCACACCCCATCTTTAACAAACACAGCTCATTTTCAAATACATTGTTATTCATATCATACATCGCAATCACGTCCAAATTATCGTAACAAGTAACAACGTTCGTTATCGAAACCGAATCGTATATCTGTCGTTCTGTATCGAAACACAAAATACATTCATAAACGAAATTTCAATAGGTACAGTCGCGTTCATAAATTGTACAATGCATCGAACAAATGGGATATCCGATTTATTCCCACTGAAATCGAATCTAACACCAAATTGGATTTTGAATTACGGCTACGGATAAACACAGATTTAATAATTTTGTATGTAGATGTACCAGCCATTGTATTAACTTTGTTCGGTTTATGTTTCACTGTTGTTGTTACTTTGTACGAAACGGTTTGTTGTTTTTGCATATCAATCAAGGGTTATTTATTGCGTTGTGTTTTATTAGTTGACTTTTCGTGGGATTTCTGACTGTATTTATAAATATTTGGAGCTTGTTTATGGGGGCAGAAACAGAAGTCTCTTTGAGTCATGAAGTTTTGTGTTCATTATTGAATTCTGTGGTTGTGATACGTTTTAAAAGAACTTTATGCCACTACAAACACTACACGGCGAAGCGAACAGACGGTCGGTTTATTTATTTTTAAATACTCAATTGTCTCTCTGCCAGTCTGACCTCACACTCACACCTCAACCTCACCTCGCAGACCAATAACAACGGAGATATAAACAGAACAAGAGTACAGAGTACCAACAAACTAGACTTGTTCAACAGACAGAGTAAAATGCAAAAAGAATGTACTTCCCACTCCGTTTTTTTACATTTTATATCATGCGGCGTCTAGACAGCGCCCGCCGGTTAGCTCTTCAACGCTAAGTTCCCAACAAAATTAATATTTCTTTCAAAGCCGCTGGCAAGCTGATAAATGAGCTGTTTATCAAACATCTCCTTCCGAGTAATCACATTGAAATCTGCGCATAATGGGTAACTGCCGCTGCCCAGCTGCCGTTTTGCTGTGAAATCATCTAAATTGTATCCCACGGGCACAAATCTCATCTTGTTTTGAACTGGATCTTTCGAATTTCAATATGGATAAAACGCGTTTAATAGCCTTACTTGAACGCGCATAATTGAATAATTTCTGTTGTCTACACTTCAATCGTTTAAAGATTAATCTGTAGGCCTGTAGCTACTTATTCCATGTGGTGTTGATAGTCAAATTCTGGTATGGTTTCACAAAATTATAGGGTCTAACACATATATTTATAGTGCAGACTAAAGCCCATTTTTAAACTTGGGTCGACTGTCGTTTTCAGTACAACGGTGAAATATCACCCAACCAATCAATCCTAGTATTTCTTGGCCGGAATAGGCGGATCTTTGAAAAAGCTACTCTTTCCGTATCCATCCTTGTCAAACCCATAGTTGCATTCTACTTTGATCAGTGCCAAATAATATGTCACCGTGGCTGTCAATATCTCTAATTGGGCGGATTATATAGGCATGTCAAGTCCGACTTAAGTTCAATCCAGGACTAACAATTCCAGTATATCACACACTGTTTCGTGAAATCAACTATCCAAAACAAAAAGCCCATTCGCACACATATACCTAATCCTTCTCACATACCCCGCCTTTATATTTACTGCCCAATCTACAAGAGAATTGTGAATGTGTGAAAAGGGCCTTAAGGTTTGATGTCTGACGCCAGATGGTCACCGAAGATTAGCTTTAACGACTTAGTCCTAAACCGTTCCTTAGGAAGTTTAGGTGTAAATACGCGTTACAGATTCTTGGGAGCAAGTTCACACATTTTAACGAGTTATTGTCGAGACTGAGGATTTGATTTTACTGAGAAATGTTTGTTACAAGTATTTTAGTCTTGCCTAAATTTTCTTCAGATATCTTTAATTTTTTGGAAGCCGACTCCAACATTATTGGAATGGGATAAGCAGGATAATAATGATGATCTTGAATCTCTTAAAATCAACCATCCACTGCTGGACATAGGGCTCTCCAATCTCACGCCATTCAGCTCGATTTTTTCAGAAGAAAAAAAAATGCAGGAAATTGAATTACCTGAAAACGTTATTTATAATGAAAAAGCTTTCCAATACAAGAAAAATCAAAGCAAAAACGTTTAAAAAGTCCTTTCTTTTCTTCCAATGTCGTAATATTCCTTGAAAAGTAAATAATAGCTGCTAGTTATGATAATGTTGGCGCGGAAAGAACGGGATCGGTACGGGAAATGAACGCCATTCTTCAAGAGCTCGCCGCGGTGATTGGCGCCTTGCGTTTCCCTTCGCCTATTTACGTATTGAATGTGAAAAATTGAGTATTTATCTTGTTGGTTTTTTGTAGGGAAATAATAGAAATTTGTTGGTGAATACACATACAGGAATATAGCACAGTTACTGATAGAGTTTATGTTGGGAGTGCTCATAAAAGGTTTGGTCTAAATTTCACTCTTGGCAGAATTAATGAGACTATTGTGAATCCTCCATAATACAGTCAAAGTATAAAACTTTAGCACGTGGTTATCATAAGCAAAAATAAAATTTTGATACCTACTAATCCGATCCTAAGTTAGACACAGGTCACCACACAACGACAAAAGATTATAAAAAAGTTTTGACAAAATGTGAAATTCTCTCGGTTTTACGGTGGGTCTTAAAATTCAAAAGCGGTTTTATAAACTTAACTTTTTCTTGAAGAGATATCGTAAAAGTCAGTATAGCACCCAGGACCCAGGTGCAGCGACTATCAACGGTAAAGCACAAGATGCCTTGACGGAATTGGAAATGTTAGAACATAGGGTAGTCGACCGACTAAAAATAATATGATTCTGTTTAGTCCGTCAGTCAGATTATTGAAAAATATTGGATACGTGTTTTTTGTTTTATCAAATTAATAAAAATTGACGAAAATAAAGCTTGCCAAAGACCATGGAGAGGGGGCGTTTGACGTCATAGTTAGGTAAAATTGGACCAAGCTGTGACGTTTCACGACTTTTCGAAGCACTGTATCGTCTTCATTTTTTGTTTACGTGAAAAAAGAAAAAATACGTGTTCAATATTTTTTGGAAATCTATCTGACGGACTAATTAGTTTTTTTTTTGTCGACTACCCTATTGCCATAAAACGTCTAGACGCAAAAAACAGCACGTCGCTGTTTTGGCGCCCATTGGCACTATCTGAGGGCGATATCGCTTCTAATAGTCGATTTGCTTATAAAAAAGGCACTAGAGAGAGTAAAATAAAAAGCGCTAGGGAAGTCGATAAGACCACTGTGAGCCCTCGTTATCTTGGGTCATAAATTACCCCAACACCCTCGGGGGTTCAGGTAGGTGCCTCCCAGGCAGGATCCTTCGAAACGGTATGAGGATTCCGGGAAATGAAGTGACTACGTGATCCAATTGCGATTTTAGGTGCATTCGATTTATGTGTGTTTTTAGTGGACACGCGACTTCTTCAGACATTTTATAGGTCGTTTGTTTTGACGATTCGATAATATAACAAAGGAGAATGAAACGTTCCTGCACGAACAATAGGAATCGATACCGAATGGGACAATTGGACAACTTAAAAAAGAAAAAGCCTGAACGAGTTAGAATCGATTAATCAGCGATTCAATTCCGTAACGTTCGATTCCTGTTAAAATGGTAATAGGGACCGGTTTTATAGGACTTATTCTCGTTTTCAAGTGTCAAATTAAGGCAATTTCAATGAACATTGAAGCTTCGTTATTGCACGTAGAGGAAGAGTTAAAATAGATTAATCACTGTAGATAACAGGTTCTGTGATTTCCAAGTTTTAAACGGTAATAAAGGAACCCGATAAATTTTTACTTCCTTTGTATCTTTAATGAATCTCTAAGTTATTTAATAGCTACTAACGAAAGTTAACTGATTACCTACATCAGAAGAAAATGTTGCAACTTTACGCCATTTTTATCTGTCTCCGATATAAATTAGAACCGATTTATATTCTACTTAAACTTTTGTTTCGTAGCAAGCTGGCGTCAACTTTTACATCTAATTTTTCACAGCACGAAACAATGTGCGGAAGTAGGATTACGATTAAAGTTAGACAATAAATCCGGCAGTTTCCGACATCCGCCCGCAACCACATCTGACAGTCTAATACACATTGATACTATATTGGTGGAAGCGATCTAAACACTTTCTATTTCAGCATCCCGAAAACTAAACCTAACACCCTTCAGTTTAACACCATAAGGTGGAATTTCCAGTGGTCGTAGGCCCTTCAGCTGCACCAATAACTTTGTTTAGTTTGAGTTTTGACAAATATCTGCAGGTGACGGGTTGTGCGGTTTCCCGGCACGGATGCGTTTGACATATTGCTTTGATAGCGGGTTCTGTACATATAGTGACGTCATAAATTATAGGGATTGGTATGAAGAAAGAGGTCAGCTATTTATATCAGGGGTTTTGGAAAGGCAAGCGAATTTGAAGAGGACCCTTTTTTATGACTAAAGTTTTTGGGTTCAAACTTTGAGCGTATGGTCGCACTCAAAAGATACTTTGGCCTGATTTTTTTTCAGTTTTAGGCGGTTACTTTAGTGTGGTCGGATTTTTAAATTTTATAATATAATATGTTATATTATAAAATTTAAAAATCTGACCACGCCTACCTATAATGAGGAATACCTAATAGTGCACCCGCATTTCGCCAGTTATGTTTAGTCCCATGTAATAGGGGAAGAGCCTATTACATGAACTGGACGCTTGGCTGCTACTGGAACTTAAATTCCTGATAGACCAAGCCAATAACAATTTTACAGACGCGGGAATCGAACCCAGGCCCCTATGCACAGCAGCCGCGGTTATTTTTGTAGCTAAAATAACAGATAGATATAGAGAGATATACCTACAGAGACATATATATTTAAAAAAAAACTGCTAACACAGTATTCCCATCTCCGTCAATTCAGACAGTCATTAACATTAATAAGCCAATTACTGAAATGAGTCAAGCAAAAATTCCTCCCTTCATTTCCCTCCCTGTGAGGGCCGTCTCGTCGGGACACCATTTATTTCTGCGCGCCTAATGAGAACTGACAATCGCCAAAAAGAAACGTCTGATATCGATCCCATTTAGAAATTAAACAAGTGAAAAAATATGATTTAAAAAAGAGTAGATGAATCTTGTCTGGATCTGGGAAGCACTATTTAATACTTCGTACAGTTCGGTTTGAAGCTTTTAGCTGATTGAAATAATAAGAATAGCTTTATTCTACAAGGTGCAGTTTTGCATATTCATCAAAATTCAGGAGATTGTGAAGATAGATTGTGAGGATGTGTGAGAAAAAAATAACCTACCCATTTTGAATCATTAATATGACGAGGTTGCAAAACAACAGCTTGTATTAAGTGACACAATCTTATTATACTTTGGGCTTAGCCGCAGTCGGGTAAAAAGAAAGCCACTATTACTTTTTTCTTAAAATAAACTTTTTTTACTGCATTTAGCACACCATTTTTGTATAACCCACTTCCTTATAACAGAAAACCAATAACACAATCCGACATCGAATAAGCACAATCATTACCAAAATATCGTCGTCTATATTCCAAAGGAAAATGTAATAAATAATTTGTCACAGAGATTGTCCGTATAGCCCAACTGCCCAAGTCAACGTGTGACACAGGTCGAAAATGATTGGATTACCGCACTGATCAAATTAGGAATGTCTTGTATTTTCCGCTTCTGTGCCCACGTTGCGTATCGAACTTGAGGGCAATTTGCGGTGGGCCCATTTTGATTGTAATTGAGTAATATTTGGGATAATATGGGGTAAATTTAGTCAGTAAGGTCGTTATTGGGAAATTGCAAAAATAAGAGCTATTGGTAAACTTACACGGTAAAAAAGTCAGGGCATTTGATTGTTTAACATAATTATAGAATACGAACTTAAACAGGCTGATTCACATCAAAGCTGTTATTTTTTTAGACTCGACTAGTCGTATGAAATGGCTTGACGTAGGGTGTCAATCAAACCAATTGAAATTAACGAATTTAGGCAGTAAAAGTATGATCTTACTTTCCTCACTCAAATCAAATCGATATAACTAATACCAATCACACAAAAGTAATAGCACCTACAGAATATTACCATTAATCGAAGAAAGCCACCGAATAAACCCCTAGAATTTCATAACACAGACTCTAAACATAAAGCAAGCACACTACCTACAATCACAATCAAGACCAGCTTCAAAACGCATAAAGTAGCTATCTAATCGGCAACTTAAAGACATAAATACTTAAAGACACAAGTATTTAAAGCCATAATTAATTCAAGATAGCGTGCAGACGTCCTACCAGGCTGGTTCCTGTACCCTTAATTTTAGTGCCCTGTAATATTATATACTAGCTGATGCCCGCGGCTTCACCCGCGTGGATGTCGTTCAAATTATATACTAAAACCTTCCTCTTGAATCACTCTATATATTAAAAAAAACCGCATCAAAATCCGTTGCGTAGTTTTAAAGATTTAAGCATACAGACAAACAAACAAACAGACACGACTTTGTTTTATACTATGTAAGGATGGGCCGTAAACCATACTTATCACAACGCACACAAATGCGTCCATAAAATCTGTACTATTATGCTGATATCGTCCAAGTTATGTTTAAGGAGTTGCTTAGAGTTTTCACGTGAAATCTCATATTGTAGCTTAACGTTGTGAGGTCCTGGGTTCGATTCCTGGGTCGGGAAAAGTGTTATTGCGTTTTTTCATCAGCAATTTCTAAGTAGCATCCACGGAGTCCGGATTTGTGCCCGGTTGATGGTAATAGACCTGCCCCCTATTACATGGGAATTACACATAACTGGCGAAATGTGAGTGTAATAATAGGCACACATCTGCCTTACCCTAGCGTGTTAGTATGTTTTTTTTTCCTTCAATTGTGGGTTTTAAAAAACGTCTGATTAATTTATTGAGACTTAACAGTCTTTTTTCAGTACATGCAAAACCTTTTAAGAATGCAAATCAGTTAAATTCTTAAAGCACTTTCTAACACGACAACTCTAAACGACAACACCTACTCGAAACTTACGATAACTAACCCACACAAAACTGTGTGCCTAGACAAAATATCACGAGTAAACCCGTCTCAAAAACTTAGTCGTATAATAAACTTCTATTATAAAGAGCGTCTTCGTCTAATTTACGATGAGGTCCATGCAGCCCCACCCTCGCTAATCCATACTTATTAGGGATAATGGGGAACCAATGAACAACTTTTCGTCCTTTATCTGGAGCCATAAATATTGGCTATCACGTGTCGCCGGTAGCCTGAGGTGTCGAAAGTACGATTTTACGGTAATTTTATTACATTTTCGTGTTAATAACTTTAATGTCCTAAGTCGCAGTATAATGTTTGACTGGTCTGGGTATTGAGACATGTTTAAGTTTCGTTGGCATTTAGTAGGGTTAGAAAGACAAAAAAAAATTGCAGCATTGCTTCAAAATTAATATATCTAGGTCAATTTCTATGACAATAATTACATAAGTTGAAATATAAGGATGTACTTATAGTAGTAGCCTCAGAAAGGCACCACCTGCAGCGGCTGCAGCAGCGGTGCGAAAGGCAAAAGGCAAATTGTGAGACGCTCTACCACCCCTGATGTGTCGACTACGATCACTCTGTCAAAGGTTACGACAGAGAAGAAGAATGTGAGAGAAGTAATAATATGTTTGTATTTAAAAAAAAACGGAATTAGCAACACAATGAGGATACAAGATTAAATCAATCGTTTAAATTATTGTGTAACAAGAGTTGACTAACATTAAAAGGTAATAAATGTAATGTATTCTAAATAAGTAGTTAATTCAGAATCGTGGTTAATAACTCTTTGATTCTATCACGGTGTTATTTATTGGCGAAGTTTCTCTTGATTGTGTTGGTGTCTCTTTATTATCCAGTTAACCTTATAAAATGCTAAATGGAATAACTATATTAATAAAATTAGCTCATTAAACTATTTCTGTCCCTACATAGAAAGGATAATCAGATTTTGAAAATTGCTGTATTTTTAGTACCTACCTACTTCCAAAGTCTGCCTTTTGCATGCAATCACGCAGCATGGCTAAAATTATTACTATCCAATACGGTAGCTACATCGAAAAGCAAAAGAAATTCGTTACTCCTAACCTTTTCCCAAAAGCCGGAGCAAGCCAAGATTACTACAATATAATAGTATCTCAATAGCAAAATCCCCTTGGACCGTTAAGGCAATCTCTAAGCGAAGTCTATGTTCGACCACCAATACCAATCCACTTCGTCTTAGTAGAAGCTCAGGCTATGTTCATTACACAAGGGAGATACTTGCCGCAGCTACCTATAATATGTATTACAGTGTTCCGAGGAATTTAATACTGGATTATTACATACTTCCGTACGGAAGAAAAGGGCACATGGAAGGCCTTGTACTATTGCCATAACTTGGTAAAAGACATAAGGCTTAACAAAAAAAAATACAGACGAATTGAGAACCTCCTCTTTTTTGGAAGTCGGTTGAAAATGGCACATTAAAGCAAACTTGACAGATTAATTCAGTTTTCTTAACTATTTATAGCAACAAAGTAAAAATCATGAGCATAGCATGGAGTATAGCATACCGAAGTAGTTGAATGACCCTCCTAAATAATAAATCGCCTTTTCCGAAAAAAATGTCTAAAAACAAGAGAAATTGTCACAAAAATTGAAGACAAAAACAATACAAATTCACTTCCACCTTTCGATGATACAAGTAAAATGATCCAAACTTACTACAATATTCCTTGTCCAATCCACCAGGCACATCCAACATCATAAGCGAAAACAACATCATAACACATAGGATGAATAGCCGACGATCTTTCACCGTAGTCAGCCTGATATGAGGCTGAGACACAGAAAAGAGAGGTTAGAAGGTCGGGTCCATCTAATGAACGAAAATGAGCGCACCTATTCAAACCACGCATGTCACTTTTTATTGGGACTATGATACCAAAAATTATAAAGTGGAAATAAAGTACACAACCCGATAAATTTAAATTGAGAACCTTTCACGTGTCTGAATGGCGATGGTCGTCGCCACAGAAGTTTCTGAGTAATTCTTCTTAACGTATCGATGGCAAAAAGATCAGATGTGTGTAGCCCAAAACTCAACTCAAACTCAAACCTAAATAGATCATCATGTGCTATGTGGTGCAAGATGGAAGGGTATGTTACTGTCTCTGGGGAGATGCTGCATACGCACTTGAGGTCTGAGCCATTCATGAATCCCCATCTGCAGAGATTGTCTTTGCTCCGGCTGACTTGGGTTCGAAGTCGGTTTAGCGATGTCTATGTCGGCCACGGCGGTCTGAGTACTGCTATCATTAAAAGCTGCCAGTACAGCGGTTTCTTGCTCTGTTGTTGTGGCGAGTAAGCTTGCACTCGCTGTACATGAAGCGTGTCTATCACTATATGAACCTAACCTTCTGTTCCTATACTTCCTATATAGGTAGATGAAGGCTGCGTCGCTACGAGGATACACGAGACATATTGTCACTCCCTCGCCCCGGGAGGATTGGGCGGCTAATAGCGAAATAGTGTCACCCCCAAGCTTGTCACTTATCATTTGCAACGCTAATGGAATATTTATAACTAGCTTATTATAGCGTTAGTGTTTTGGATCGTGTTAACTGGCGACATTGAGCTTGAGTGGGTGTCAGATACCCTAAAATCTCTGCACGATTATTGGGTTATAATTTAATCATTTTACAGACTGTCGTTTTACAGCCACGTCAAATTCAAGGAGGTAACTGTACTACTGGTTCTCGACCCGAATCGAATCGGAAGTCGGTAAGTGTGTACCACGGAACCACCCATGTTAAAACGCAAAACATTTATTTTTAACCGACTTCTAAAAAAAGAAGGAGGTTCTCAATTCGGATGTTTATATATATGACGACGGTAGCTCAACTATTTCGGGTACATCGTTGTCAGAGTTCAAGTCCGGCATGGCGGAGGTACGAAATAATGGTCTCAACACTGATTACAACCGCCTATTTATTTACTTCCGATAACAAATTAACAAAATCTCAAAAGATCAAGCCGATGGAAATGGATTAAAGTACGGAAACGCGGTAAGTTCGATACAGGCGGGCCACCACAACCGTTTGCACTCGTGTCTCACCAAAAAGTAACGTCCCTCAAGTCAAATGCGTCTAACGTCAACGTCAACCGACCACTCACAACTGACATTTGACATATGACAACTGACAGCTGTCATCTGTCAACCGAAAACTGACAAACCAGACCTGCCACGCTCTGTAGCGACCTCACCCAAGCTCACTGCTTGACGTTTCCGACTTTAACGATGATAGATCCGAAAAACGTTGATAGATGGCGTTATTCTAAATTGTCAACTCTAAATATTGTGCCTCGGTGTTGAATCTGCGACACGGCCATCTTGACATTTCACACGTCCTCGTGTGAGGTATCTGCAACAAGAATTCACGGAAAGTAAATCGTCCCTTACTCGGCCTCCCTGACCAAGACGTCGGAGTATTAACACACACACACAATTCAAAACAAAATTTTGTTCTGATCCATAATCTCATCAAATCTCAAAGAAAATCTCAACATTGAAATCAACATTCTTCAAGAATCATCAACTTTCGACCAAATCTAGTATCCGATCAAATCCAGTATGCAATGCTCTGCTCGGTACCATACAACACACACAGCTTCCAACAGGCAACCATGGGACCTCCATTCGGTACCCAACCTCAACACATCTCATTGCCTCCATCCGGCAACCATGGGACCTCCATCCGGTACCCAACATCGACTCAACTCAACACATTGCCTTTAATTAGCACCTTTAGCTACATTGCCATGCTGAACATTGGTCACAGCCCTCAAGTAAACACTTACACGCGTGCAGCAACGAACAGCATTGCAATGTATGCAATCTGAATCACTTGCATACTACATTTGCATCTTTTACCTCTCACTTAAGGTCTGACCCCTTCATCATCACCCGATCTCGTTTTGTCAGTGTCTATCGTGTCAAAGTCAAATTTACAGTCAGCAATTGCGTCACATGTCGCAATTGACCGTATTTTTTCAAATCGTATCTCATTTGATGACATTATGAACCGAAACTAATCGCTAATAATTGTCGGGTAAAACGTGAAATAGAATTTCTAAAACAATTCCATCGGTCTCAACAGAAGTCAAAACTTGTACAGTTGACCTTACAGAAGTCTGCCCAATACCAGTCGTTCGGCCATTCCTGGCCCAAGTGGGTGGGGAATAAAAGGTATTCTGATCAAAATCATTACCGGTTCTAATGAAATCAAAACAAACTCTTTCTCTCAAAGCTGACATGTCAAACAACACCCAAATAATAGGAAACTCATTAAAATATTGCAGTGCTCATACTCTGACCTCTATCCGGTCTTCATCATCACACTTATAGCCTCCATCCGGCCATAAGCATCAAAACATTCGACCTCCATCCGGTCTTCATCATCACACTTATAACCTCCATCCGGTTATAATAGCATCAAACCAATCGACCTCCATCCGGTCATCAACACGTAACCTCCATCCGGTTACATACACAACAGGCAACCTCTATCCGGTCACCTTCACATGTAACCTCCATCCGGTTACATACACAACAGGCAACCTCTATCCGGTCACCTCCACATGTAACCTCCATCCGGTTACATGCACAACACCATCAAGATAATCATTTCGAGCCTTTATCAAAATAATTTTTAAAGTAGGGTTGTTCAACATGTTACTTTATTTTTCCTGCAACGTTACAGGTTATAAGAAAACTCTTACTATGCTAGGTACTTTAAATGTTAAGTTGACCACTTAGTATTCAACTAGTCTTGTTGTAATATGGGATCTAGAAATCACTAGTAAACAAAGATGAATATGCTGTCAATAGATTAATTAATTGGGAACGAAATTCTAACGGAACTTCTGTATCAACTGTATTGAAATCAATTTGAATATTAGAAGCATTCTTGAGCTTATTTGAAACATCACATAACCTAACAACCTTTTCACGACACAAAAACAACGCTATCACACGTCTAACTAACATTAAATCCTTGTTGTAAAATCTCAACGCCAATTAAAAGATAATTTTTTTTAAAACAACTATCCGGTACAACATGAAATAAAATCTCTAATAGTAAATCGATAATCATAACCTCAGTAAATAATTGTGAAGTACAAACTATCATGACCTATCCCGGATCAATTTACAATGTTATTTACACGCTTGCCACTGAACTGTAACGAAACATTTTTGATCAGAGAGCATTCGGCACCAGAATCATAGTAAAATGGATACGACTCACCAGATATTCATCAGCACATCGCTGGGATTGCTCACATAGCAAACTTCAACACGTCGCTCGCTATTTGCCTCTGCTGCAAGCTGCAGGCACTGCTTGGTCAGCCTGCCGCGCCGCCGCGCTGCCAACCACGCGCCGCCAAGCCGCGTCCCGCCGCCGCGCCGCCGCCGCCGGCGCCGCTGCCGAAGTAAATTCTCAGCGCACCGTGACGTCATCGCACCATTCTTCGTATTTTCTTCAGCTCGAGTGAATCCCGGTTCTGATGTCGCATCAGGGTCTTCGCGATGTCGGGATCCCAGCTAACGGTGGGAGGGGTTCCCATCGGCGTCGAGTGTACTATAAAGTACCTCGGACTCGTCCTTGACAGCCGGTGGAACTTCGTGGAGCACTTCCGACGTTTGGCTCCCAGACTGGAGCGGGCTGCGGCTGCCTTTAGGTGGCTCTTGCCCAATCTGGGGGGGCCAAACGCCTCCTGCCGTAGGCTGTATGCGGGAATCGTGCGGTCCATGGCCCTTTACGGGGCCCCGGTGTGGGCACGTGCCGTGAGGAAGCGGGCCGTCCACTACCTGAACGCGCCCCAAAAGGTCATGGCCGTAAGGCTAGTCCGCGGGTACCGCACGATCTCCCGCGAGGCGGCGAATCTCCTTGCCGGATTGCCGCCGTGGGATCTGGAGGCGATAGTCCTCGCGCGCCTACACGAGTGGCGCGCGGAGGCGCTACACCGGGGGGCCACTCTGCTGCCGCGGCACATTGCTGCGCGGCGGACAGACCTCCGGTGCGATCTCATGGCGGTATGGAGACAGCGACTGTCGCAACCCCGTGCAGGGCACGCCACGATAGGAGCCACGGCGCCCTCACCTTCCGTCTGACGCAGGTCCTCACCGGACACGGATGTTTCGGGAGGTACCTGCACCGAATTAGGCGGGAGGAAACGCCCGGATGCTTCCACTGCGAGGATCGACCGGAGGACACGGTGGAGCACACTGTGGAGGTGTGCCCTGCTTGGGCGGAGCCCCGCCGTGTTCTCGTAGCGGCGATCGGCGGCGGCGACCTCTCGCGTCCGGCCCTGGTGCAAGCCATGGTCCGGGGCGAGGAGGAATGGGACGCCGTCGCCTCCTTCTGCGAAGCAGTGATGCTAGCGAAGGAGGAGGCGGAACGAGAGAGGGAGCGATCCTCTCAACGTCCCAGCCGCCGCGGAAGGCGCGGAAGGCGCTCCGGGCGTCGGGGGCCACGTGATGGCTTCCGGCCACCGTAGACGCGGGCCTGTGGACGGTGAGTAATGGGCTAGCTCGCCGTCCGGCCGTCGTCATGACGGCAACAGACCGTGTCGGCGGCGCGTTCGTGTTCCACGCGCGCCTCAAAGAGATGTCAGCAAGGAGGGGCCCGCAAGGGCCGACGCCCGTCGGGGCCGCGGTATTATGTACTAGATTACGTGGCCTCGGCGCAAGGGCAAAGAAGGAACATGGGTTCGGTTTTTAGTCAGTAGAAGTCTGACACTCCCCTTCGCTCTGCCCAAGAGCGGGGGGGGTCATTCGATGATTTTCCACCCACCAAAAAAAAAAAAAAGGGTCTTCGCGATCGTCATCACCATACGGGGCGCTCCAGACTACAGCTCCTTAAAATCGCTCCATTTCATCCCAGGACAAGATATGGACGACCGCCATGACGAAACTTCTCCCATGAGTCTCGTGGAATTCGCTGCGTCCCCTATAGGCACGCCACAGCGCCGGTTTCACGGCGCTGCTGTCTTCACAGCACCCCGGCGGTCCATCCCCACCAGGTGAGACCAACGGTTACCCGGAGGAGGCCCAGCGGAGGACAACCAGCGACGGAGGTGCCGACTTACGACGCACCTACAGTGGATGTGTGACTCCTGTTCGTCCCGTTTCACCCATATCGGATCGATGACACACATGTCGGCTGTTGCCAACCAAGCACGCGGGACAATATTCCGTTTTTCAGAGTCAAAATGCGGTAGGCGAATATCCGTACTCGCAAAAGGTGTCTTCATTGCTTGCACAATAGCCATAAAGTTTTTGTTTAGCTGCTCGAACATAAAACACCACATTTCCGTTTCTATGTCACTTTCAGACGCACGCGCATTGTCTTGTCACTTTTCCGGTCTAGCACTGTCACTTACACTATGTAGGCGTTAGAGTTACATCCCACTTCTGATGACGACGGTAGCTCAACTATTTCGGGTACATCGTTGTCAGAGTTCAAGTCGAGTCAATGGCGGAGGTACGAAATAATGGTCTCAACACTGATTACAACCGCCTATTTATTTACTTCCGATAACAAATTAACAAAATCTCAAAAGATCAAGCCGATGGAAATGGATTAAAGTACGGAAACGCGGTAAGTTCGATACAGGCGGGCCACCACAACCGTTTGCACTCGTGTCTCACCAAAAAGTAACGTCCCTCAAGTCAAATGCGTCTAACGTCAACGTCAACCGACCACTCACAACTGACATTTGACATATGACAACTGACAGCTGTCATCTGTCAACCGAAAACTGACAAACCAGACCTGCCACGCTCTGTAGCGACCTCACCCAAGCTCACTGCTTGACGTTTCCGACTTTAACGATGATAGATCCGAAAAACGTTGATAGATGGCGTTATTCTAAATTGTCAACTCTAAATATTGTGCCTCGGTGTTGAATCTGCGACATATAAATATGTCACGGCTAATACCCGAAGTGCGGCTGCACCTAGTTTTAGCCGGTTAGAACTAGATGTAGCCACTTACTCTTGGTTAAACCTAGTACGAGCCGATTGTTTTCGGGTAAAACTAGGTCTATCCTTCATCATGCCGGCTACAACTAGGTTCGGCCATTCCCTGTTGGATAAAACTAGGTCTATCCGATACCACGACCGTTTCGCGGCAGTATGACTTCATGGGCGGCATGGGCACCGGGCCGTAGGCCAACGAAGGAAGCCGGCGGAGGCCCGGCACTTCGGGGACAGAAGACATTAGTGTTATATATATACGCGAGCGAAGCGAGCGCGCGTCATGGAGTACATATGCGAGGATAGACCTAGTTTTACCCGGCTCCTAGTTTTACCCATCGGCTCGTACTAGGTTTAACCAAGAGTAAGGCTACACCTAGTTCTAACCGGCTAAAACTAGGTGTAGCCGCACTTCGGGTATTAGCCGTAACATATATAATTTTTTTTTATGTTTGTTCGGGCATAACTCCGTCACTTGCTAACCGATTTAAAAATTCTTTTTTTGTTGGAAAGGGTATACTTACGAAATGGTCCCATATTTTTTTTATCGAAATTGGACAAGCGGTTTTTGAAAAATCAACAAAACTCAAAAAAAAAATACTACATTGTCCACATACTCTCCTTAGCGTAACGAAGGTTGAGTGGGTGAAGCGTAACTCAGGGGCGACGACAAGCAAACTTTAGGGTAATGTTCTTTTAGTGGTAGTAGGGGGTAGTAGGTAGGTGGTAGGTGGTAGGTAGTAGGTATGTGTAGGTAGGTGTAGGTAGGTGTAGGCAGGTGTAGGTAGGTGTAGGTAGGTGTAGGTAGGTGTAGGTAGGTAGTAGGTAGGTGTAGGTAGGTAGTAGGTAGGTGTAGGTAGGTGTAGGTAGGTGTAGGTAGACTCATGACTCATTATGATGTGAACTTACATAATTATGAACCACTAAAAAGTGAAAAATAAAAACTTTTTAACAAAAAATAAAACCGCCTTCAAAAAAAAACTCGGAAAAGTGAAAAAAAACTTTAGAAGAAAAATCAGCTTCTGAAGTCGGTGGCAAAAACATGAAATTAAACAAACAAAAAGTCACCGACTTCAGAAGCTGATTTTTCTTCTAAAGTTTTTTTTTCACTTTTTCGTGAGTTTTTCTTTGAAGGCGGTTTTATTTTTTGTTAAAAAGTTTAATATAACTTCTTATTTCTTAAACCACAGCGCGGGGTTTATTATAAAATACTGTAAATAAATTACAACTGAAAAATCAGCGTAACTATTTCAATATTGATCAAGTACCGTAATTTAAATTGATTATTTATGTATTTTATGACAATCTCCTGAATTTTGTAAAGGATGCAAAACTGCACCTTGTCTCGCTGGAATCGCCGGCGTGGCGAATTTGAATTCACAGGTAATTTGCCAAAAAAAGCAACACTCGAGAAGAATGAAAATCTTCAGATGGGAAATAACATGTTCGCAAATGAAAATCTCACTTGATACCATTTCTGATTAAAGAGCTTTACTCATACCAAAAAGCTTTCGCAGTCATTGAACCTATTGCAGCGCGATTTACGCGCGCGCATGAACCTGACTCCACTATTACGCCAGACTGGACCGTACCTGAAATTACAAGCGTGATAACTTCCACTAATAATTGTCAGCTGCTAATTAATATCTTCCACCGGCGTGCAGCCGGGACGCACGGAGACCACCAATTTGCGGGCACAGCACATAACGTTTTATTTGATGCGAACAAGGGTTAGTATTTATTATTGTTTACGTACCACGATGGCCTCCGGGCACAATTCCGTTGAGTTATGACCTGGTCACCCCCGTGCGACCGAGCGCAGGTGGGGCAACCACAGAAGGTCTCAATTTATTGCTAATTTTATTTGTATAGCGGTTCCTGTAAATTTTATTGTTTTGCTCCTAAAATATTTCGGCTGGACACAAGCACTTATGCCGATAAACCACGTAAACATTTTACTGCAGCAGTTAATCCTGATATTGTTGATCGATCATATTGTGAAGCTGGGGACGCAGAAATGGAGGACCGTGTTTTTGAATTTCTTGTTAATGCAAATGCAAAATGACGAATAAATTGATGGTTCGTCGTTTAAGGTCCCATAAGACGCACTCTTGTGAGCGGAAGAAATATTACACCAGTCTCGAGAGCAGTCGTTAGCGATTTTGATGTATGTATAGGAGTACATTTTAATATGGAACACATAAGCCGTACCTACTTCTACATCATCAGCATCACAATGGTAAATGCTCTATAGAATTACTTAATATCGATACAATCTATATCTTTAATTTTTTCCTGAGTAGAGGAGATTATTTTAGGCTGCGTTGCGTTACGGCAACATCATCTTCATTACTATGAAATAACCATAATATTAATACTCACGAGTTTTCCTGTTCCCAAACAGATAAACCTCGCAATACAGCGAAAGTTCATACAAATCCTGCATTATTAACACAGCCAATAACCATCACAGCTAATGTTGCTGAGATAACGGTCATGTCTGCACAAACGTTCGCACATTATCCCAAGTCATTTGCAACACAACTCCTTTTACCGCTGGTTTTCCTTAGACGCTTTTTCAGATTCTCAGTTCACCTGAATTCCGACACGAAGGAAATGCTTCCATCCATTAAAACTACCAAAGAACGATTTTTCTCTCAGACGTCATTCCAATGAAATCAGTTATTGGAAATACTCCAGAGTGCTAAGAACGATATTCCCTTTTACCGCTCCTTCTAATTAATTTCCTTGTCGCTTTTATTTTTTGTCTCGCTCCAAACTCTTAACCTTATTGTTACTATCAGGTAATTTATACACGGCCCTAATGAAAATGTATCTCCACTATTTATCAAACGAAGTGGCGGTAGACTTTGGCAACGTTATACCGATGGGAAAAGGTCTCATTTATGGTAACTGTTTCCAAGTTTCGCTGACAAAGGGAAAGTAGGGATCCTTTTTCTTTGTCGAAGGATTTGGGTCATTGGTTATTTCTATTGGGAAAAGCTTCAGGTGGAACGTATGTATTGTTGTTGGAATAAGTTATTTTGGTAATGCATAGGTTTTTGTTTTCAATAGAACTTTCCTGCTTTTTTCGGTGTCCTCAAATCGAGACCCTTTCAAGACATTTGATCCCAAAAAATTTCAATTTACCTACTCATAACGGGGAAGTTTCAAAGGAATGCAATGTATCAATTTACAGTGCCCATTGTTCATATGCATTTGCATGGCTTAATTCATAGCATCGTTAATATCATACAAACACAGGTAAAGCAAGAGATATTACTCTAATAACATCTACAGTGGCTGCATGCTTAAGCAGGGGCCATAAACACAAAAGCCGCGCTTATAGAAAGCATTATTAACCCGGCTTCCTCTGAGAGAAGAGATGTTTGCAAGGATTATTACAAGTCTAGCAATAAAGGGGCGCAACGACACCTGGTAAATATTAAAAGGGGAAGATATAAAGTGTTATGTTTGTCACCAAGCGTGACCGGCGGTTTATGAATTTCTTTATAACCCCACCTTAAGGGTAAACAAGCCAACGGCACGAACTAGTTGGTGGGCGGGGCTAAAATGCATGCTATTTCACCCGACATCACGAGAGAAATGCATAGAGCGAAAGAGACACAACTAAAACGGGCGCGCGATTGTTTTTATGGAGACCTTTGGTATATTTGGTTTCATGAAAAATCTATTGAATGTATCTGTTCAAAATCAAATTATTTAAATTTTTTAATAACTAATCTATGTCCGTATGGTTTCACTTTTTTTCTTTTTCATACTATATACGTTACTTATTTACGCCCAAAGATGAGTTAAATTAGTGCTAAAATATGAAAGTTTTGACGTTCATTACTTCCAAATCAATATTTTTTTTCCAATTCTGCTTCCATACAGACCTAGATAATGATAAGACCAGTTGATACAATTTTTAATTTTGAACCTACACCGTCAAACAGAGGAGTAATCACTTTCGTAAATTTGTATGGAATAATGACTGGCTTGTTCAACCAGGCGTCAACGGACCGAATAGAATCTTTATCGTCGTAAGCTAAACAATCTAATAAAGTTGGATATATACTTCACCAAAGAAATAATTAGATGAATTAATTACCACAAAAAATCTGAGACACTAGGGTATTATTTTTCACCCGGCTAGGAGGGACCAAATTAATGAACTTCATTTTTTACGTCTTATCTAGGACAGAGACGTTTTTTTACAAGAAAAAAAGCAATAAAACAACTGAGCCAGACTACGTCAAAATTTCCTAATTTAACAAAGAAATTCTCGCTTCAACTTAAAATATACACGAACATTTCTGCCAAACGACGTCAATCTACAAAAAAATCATAATTATTTCAATTTTGATCTCAGGATTCGTTGCGAGCATCACATTTCTGTGGAAATTCTCTGAATCACCTCTGAGTAGCTAGAAGCAAGGTGAATGAGACGATTACTGCTCACTTCCGAGAGGAGACCCCGAGTGCAGGATTAGATTGAAATTGAATTCTGGAAAATGAGAAATGAAACTAAAAAAGCAGTACCCTAAGTAATGAATGAGAAAGAAGTTTTGTAGAACTATTTTCAGAGAATGATTGAGATTGAAAAAATACAAACTCTTTGTAAAATTAAAAGTGTTAATGCCCGATGGATGGTAAAGTTTTACTAGGCTAAATAAAATGCATATTCACTTACCTACGTAAGTGAATATGCATTTTATTTAGCTTCTTTGTCCGTTTGTTCGTAAAATTGACACTTTAATTAAGTGCAATAATATAATGGAAGTGTTGGATGAAAATGTAAATACATTCTTCGACTTAACAATTTTATCAATACCATGTACAGACCTTAATTAATTCCATTTATTGACACCAGGATCTACCTTAAATTTTTGACGTTGTCTCATCACGATTAAGTACCCCAACATAATTTTATATGTAAAGTGTATTCAATACAAAATTTAAGCACATCTGTTATGTCTTTTTTTAATACACAGTATTATCCTGAGGACGGTGTATCTCATAACACGCGCGAATAAAGAAGAATTTAATCTTTTGGCTTCCTATGACCATGGTTTAAACAGGATAATTTAAAAGGCATGGCAACTCTTGCCAAAATTTCGATCAAACGCTTAAAGCGCCAATTACTACGTTACCTGGGAAATAAGTTTAGTTAAATTAAAGACATTCTTGTCAATTTTGGTTGAGATGACATATCTAAAACAAAATATAAAAATATTTTTAAAACATTCGGCGGGCAAAAAACACCAAACAAAACTATGTATTACCAGAATTCTCCCGTTCAGCGTATCGATCATAAATCCTGTAAGCCCAAAACACCGTAAACCATGGGTACTGTACTTGTCTAATACGCGCGTTCTCCATAGCACGTCATAAAGTGGAAATTGCCTTCCTAGTTGAATTCATCCGACGCGCGGGGACCGAGGCTCCCTACCCTAATAACATTGCAGTTTCCTGGAAAATTTTAGTGTACCCTGGACCAGCGGGGCGGAATAAAGGCGAGAGCTCGTTTCCGCGACTGACACCCTACCACTTCAACGAAAAACCTACACTTTTTGAACCATTTGCATTACATTGCACGGTTTGTTCAACTTTTCTGTTTAAATGACGAAGCAGACTACGCAATGGATGCAAATCTTAATTTGAATCTGTAATTTTCAGGAGTGCATAGTAGATGAATAGAATGCTCTTACCGTGATATAGGTGAAGTTTATCCGGCGGACTAACAAAGCTGAGCATGAAAATAGGTGAATAAAGTAGGTGTACCTGGCTAATGGCATTTTTGGAGATTCGTAGGTTTAACTCGGACTGTACTAACAGGGACTTACTTTAAGCTAATGTATGAAAGTATGAGTCGCGGATCTACTCCACTAATTTCTAAGCTACCAACTAAAATAAAAAGCCAGCTAAAGATTAAGAGACAGTGTACCAGCGATGGGCAAGCGTACATGTCGGTTATTTAATGAAAAGTGTGTTTGTATGAAACGATTTGGAAGAGGAAAAGAAGAGTAGAAGAGGAGAAGTTAAATAAAAACAGCCTGAAACTTGATATGCAGTGGGTCCTATCCACGGATCAAGTAGTCGGTGGATGGGACTTCATATCGAGTTCACTCTATTCAGAAAGCTCGTAAATCCGCTGGTCCCGGTTGTCAATGTCAGTCGTTACAGGTAGTCGTAGTGAACTGGATAGTGAGAGGTCATATAGTCCTTACTGGATTGTGGAGGTTAGATAGGCACTAGCTCCATGTAAAATACTGGTATTCAGCTGCATCCGGTTATACTAGAAGCCGACCTCAACATAGTTGGGAAAAACGCTATGCAGATGTTGTATGAAAAGATTTGATATCAAACTACAATCCTTAGTCCAAAGACTACGTCGACAAGTTGCCAAAACTCAAAATATTTCAAAACGAAATCCCTCACGAAGATTAAAAAACGACCGCTCCCCGAACAAGCAAACCAACTCCCATGATGACGTCAAGAGCCTTCATAAAGTCAAAGGTACGAGTTCAAGTGCTCCGCAGGGCGCCGGCGGCGACACGTCACACAAGGAACCCTGCAGTCGCCGGCCGGTATTAACTATATTTCACTAACGAATTAATTTGAAGCAGCTGCGAGTGCGCGGGAGTAAATCCTGTTAGCTACAATTTGAAGAAACAATTGAATAAGATGTGGTGTAGGGGAGTTATTTGGTGGTAATGAGTGGCATGATGGCAGTTGTGTGGTGATTACTTAACTCAGTAAGACAATGGTGGAAAAGCCTTTCTTTTGTTATAACATAAAACTCGTTGGTCGAGTTGTCGCAAGCGTGGCTGCTGAGCATGAGGTCCTGGGATTGATTCCAGGTTCGGGCAAAGTGTTATTGGGTTTTTACATTATTTTGTAGTAGCAGCCATAAAGTCTGGATTTGTGCCCGGTTGTTGGCAATGGGCTTGCCCCTATCACGTGGGACTTAAAAAACATAACTAGCGAAATGAGGGTGTAGTATTAAGTACACATCTGCCAAACCCTTCGAAAAATACAGGTGTGATGTTATGTATGTAAACTCTTTTTAGAAAATTAATATCAGCAAATTATTAGCATAATCATGTTATAAAAATTAGGCGAAATCATGCAAATCGACTCTTAAAAGTACTAAACGAATTGTTATTTGTAATTTTTTTGTTGAGCATCAAGATCACTAGGAAAATTATGAAAGCACTATGACTCAAGCGGCAGAACCGATCTCACCAAGAGCCAACCACTCAAGCAAAGAGTCCCACAATTCCATGTCTTGCATAAAAGAAGCCTCTCCGAGTGGTGTTAATCTTAATCAAACTACAATTCCAAACGCCCGACGCATCCTAGGCAGCCATTACGGAGTGCTAGCTCGGTATTTCGGTAACATAGAGTCTAGGTGCTGACTAATCCTTTTACCACGATGACTCAAACTCAAGTCCAACCTCAATAGCATTTATTAGCGCTTTTCTTAACGGCAATGCTACATACTGACAGAATCTGAATCATTGATTCGAGAAACAAAATCGTCATCTCAATCAAATGCAACAGATGCATTGCACTAGTTTTAGAATTCAAACACTGCAATAACTACATTATTTCCATTATTACACTCATCATCGCCTACAGGAATATGGTAAGATATCTCCTCATTGACTTACATCTCGCGTGGGCTATATTGATATATTTTATAGTCCAACAACGGCAACAACCCGATCGGTATTAGCAATTGGAGAACTAACATAGATCTAATGATAAAAGTGTTCAGTTAGTTAGGGATTTCCTAAAGGATTTGGATCTAAGATACTTGATACTTTATCTAAAGATATGCGCTGCCAATCAAATATTACCGATTATTGAGTTTCTATCAATTTTATTGAATTCACTAGAGTGAGATCCGGTTCCAACAAATACGAATATTTTACTACAGAAGTTCAAAACTTTCCAGAAATTAAAGTTGGACGTTCTAAAAATTGAATTTTCCATTCTACAAAGTTACGACTTTCATTGAATACGATTTCATTCAATGCCGCATTATAATAGCGCATAACTTTGACACGAACAAAAACTTTGAATTTTTCATAAATTGTATAAACTTTTTTAATACGAGAGCGAACAATAACATAAAATAGGTTCGGACGGACAGTCCGGCCGTCCGATTTCATCGGTGTACGTATAATTCAGTTAACCAATGAACCACATGCGGTGCACACGGACACACCGGATTGAATTGGGATCAGGAAACGTATACAATGTTCGTGTAAACTCCCGCAGAGCTATAGAAATTGTTGCAGTAAAAAAAACATTTGACAGCCGAACACCAAAATTGAAAAAAAGAACGCACGTCCCATATGTAGCCAGTTTCCGCTCAATATATTTCTGATATTGCTTGGTATCGAGCACGCTCCACACATCTATGCTAAACTACCTGTAAACATTCCCTTATCTGACGCTTTATACGATATCCAATTATGCAAATAAAAACCAATCGCAACAACACTTATCTGAACCATCTGCTGAAAGTTAATACTAATGGGGTAAAACCAAAGACTATAAAACGTAATAACAATTTCTGTTTATCTCGAATATTCCAATTTGTGTCCAACGACTAATTTCTAAATTTCCACCGAGACCACTAATCGATTTATCGATAAAGTCAGATTACTGTTAGCGCAGGTGCACATCTACATAATCGATTCCCGATTAAGTATCGATTAGGATCTAGCGAAACTAACACTGCGATAATCATCTCTAGCTCTCAGTGACCGGTATAAACCCGCTCGTTTTACATGCACATTACTGCATCGGCACAATGATCATGTAGAATTAAAATTCAAATAGAAGACAAGATCTATAAAACTGGAACATTAAATAGAACAGCCGGGCCCGACATGTCGGCGTTCGTGCGACGAACATAAAGTCATTTTGTTGTGCATTTTACGACATTGAAGCGAGCACTCGTCCCAACTCAAGACTTCTAGAGCGTGCAGACATGTTATAAGTTCGAACATCAATAGTGGTACACATGGCTGGCGGTGCAGGATGCAGAACGACCGGCAAATTGTTGTTTCATGTTTCGTTTTCGCAGTGAACACGGCTTTACGGCGGGAATCGGTGAATTTCCCCCGAGTGCAGTAAAAACCTCTCTGTCAGACGACACTCCATCGACAGTTCGGTTCAGGGTTGATATCTCGACTGCTCGCGTCAAATATCCACAAATCCGACGCTCAAATAACTTTTGTTTTTTATGCGAAGGGACCGGACTGAAGCAACAGTGCCGGTTCTAATGCCGATATCAGGATTATTCGCTCCGGTTTTCCCTTACGTAAAGGGATGCTCACGGAAATGGTCTCATTCCGAAATATTCTCATTACTTGGGCGGAATCTTTTTTACTTTACGGCAGATCGCTCCCCTTTTCTTGTTCAGTGGAGTACAAAGTTTTCCCGGCCCTCTCATCGACTGCGAAAGAAAATGACTAATAAGAAAAGCAAATGATAGCAATCTGGCCGAGGATCCCGATCTTAATTAAACTGAAGATGAAGAAAACTTGTACCAAATAAAGCTTGGAAGTCTACATTAATAAAGGGAACGTTATGTTACCTCTCGGTTCTCGCAATAAAAAGTGTAAAGTATACCTTGTTGAAAGCGTTACAAGAATTCTTTCAACGCGGCCATTACAAGTAAAACACCAACAAAGGGACACCAATGATTTTTATAGAACTTTCAAAAGACGTAAAAACTGCCGACATCTTCTTGTTTTTTATCTCGTCGGGCAATAAATATGTCCACCGCCCTCGCGCGCTCCTCTAGTAATTCCCAAGCAACTACCAGTCTATAAATCCAAAAGATTGATGTTTGATACCAAAGTTTACTTAAGTACATTTACCGTGAAACGTAATATGTCGTAACGCCTATTAATCTAGAAAACACATTATAATTTATTTAGAAATAGTTAATGGTATCACGAGTGTCAACATGACAGATTAGTTAAAAACATGCCGAGAAATAAATAAAAAAAAACCGGGGCTTTTGATAATTACGACCACTCTTGTGGACCAATGTGTCAACGTTACTAATTTCTTCCGAGAATTTATTTATCTTAAGTGGTATTTTATTTTAAGTGATGTTTTAATTTTAATATTGCGAATGAACTCGTTTTTAATTTGTCATCAAAAATGTATCCGAGTTGATCGAAATATTAACACTACACACTTGAAAAGAAACACCGAAAGATCATTCGATAAAACTTATGATACCCATACTCTTTGAACGCTTTTCAAAGCGGAAAGTGGCTTCGGTGACTGAAAAGTAATGTGGTAATCACTTGACTTGGTAAATGGCATGTGATGCGGAGGAATGAGGACCCAAAGTTTTGAGTACGAAAGTGGAGTGTGATATGACTGTTATGGTGTGTGATACAGTAACAAATATAGAGAAAGACAATATATGCTGTACTACAGGATGATATGGCGAGAAATTAGGTGTCTGATGAGATGACGAAAGAAATATGCTACGCTAACCCCAAAAAAATTGGGATAATGGCAGGAGAATAATGAGAACCCTTGTACCGCATATTAAAACTCCGTAAATCTTAAAATTGAATGTCTACCGGAGACTAGTTTTAATGACGGAAAAAATATAAATTGTCATGAACATGCAACTGATTTAGAGACCGCAATTTTCCACCTACTAACACTATAGCTCAAGCAAAAAAGACACCCTCACATGAATACATTAAAAATTAACGACCCTAATGGAACATCATCCTAAAACATACATATTCATCCCTCACTCATCATTATTCCTATAAAGAACGCACCACGACACTGCCCCAAAACAGCCATAAAATCTGTTGCAAAATGAAACACCACTTTTTTCCCCACACTTATTGATTTAACTAGCGTTCCATATGCAGCTAAAACTAGTCGCCCTATAAGTAAAGAGACACCATTAGACGGCACGTGGGACCCTGGCCCCAGGGGGCAAGGTAATGCGTGGTTCCGCTGCACATTTTTACTTTTACCACTAATTGGGGCACCGCGGGGATACTGGCGAAACCCCACTGTCTCTGGGGAGGTGGCGATACAAACATGGCTTTTTCAATGTCACTTTATTTGTACGTAATGAATACGTGCGTCAGTTTAACGTGGATTTATTTTGTTTGGATTTAATTTTAAAGTATAATAGTGAACGAATCGCAGATGGCGGGACGAATTAGACAAGTTCCTTCAGAATTGGAAGGAGGACGGGCGAGTTTGCGAGAAATGGAAGGTCTGGAGGAAAGTCAAGAGCTTTTCCCAGGAGTGAGAAACAGCAGAATAGGATAATAAAGTGGACACTATTCGTTATTATTGGCACGGGTCAATCACACAAGAAAGAGTAATTTTTTTTAATAAATGCTTGTGATGCTCGTGCACAATAACGGTTAGAATAAAACCAGGAAGTGGGGTATTAAAATAATATTTATTTATTTAATTTTAAAGAAATTTTTGGACTAATATTGTTCAATAAAATATTCTAGAACTGTTTTTTTTTAGCGACCACATCGCCCTATAACTCCGTCCAACGAGACGAACTAATATGGCGCTCTCTCCCTTGCACAATCGTATGAAAGTGATAAGGACGCAGCTCCGACTTAAATGGCCAGGATTGGTTAATGGGCGTGGCTAATTCATGAAAATGTTAGGCTGCGTTTACATCGTTGATCTAAATCGCTTACTAACTCTGTCATCTAAAAATAATAGTTTTTTTACAAATTACAATCTGTAATTGAAAGCAAATATTGAGTTGGTGTATAAAACAAATATGCTAGGATATGAACAAATTAAACAAAAAATATTTTCTTAAACGTTTATTCGCTTTCTGAATCACTCGAGTCATCCTCCAAGTTTATAACTAATCGTGCTTGCATTGTTTCCATATTTATATCCATTAGGTTCATTTTAACGATGAGTCACTTCACACCTACGTGAATATAAGAAATTCCAAGTATGCAAGAATCAGTCCAAAAAACACGCCAAGTCAACAAGTAAGTAGGAATCAGTCCAGTAAACAAGCCGGGTCAACGTAAAACCGAACACTGTGAACACACTGAAATAAGCACCAAACAATACGTCCGCACCGCTCAAGAGACAGAATCGGATTGATATTTGGTCGCAACGTGTACGCGCCCTAAGTTCCTTATCTCCAACCAATGACGTTCAGCGCTTGATTTCCCCATTAGTTCGTCTCGTTGGACGGAGTATAGATCTATGTTGGTTAGTTTGTAATTACCTAGCTACATACCTAGGTAAATGTGATATGCACTGGAGTGTAGTGTGCTGTTTGCAGTTTGATTACTCCATTGGGAAATACAGCGACTTACTGAAGCTAATCTGCTTCAATACGAATTTATACGTAAATAAACCAGTGAATACATAGACCTGAATACATTTTCCAATTACATTCAATCAGCCCTTTTCATAATCACAAAGGTTACCTACCCAATCCATTACCAACATATTGTTCCATTGAATACCACATCAATACCTGATTTCCAAAAAAACCCTATATTAAAAAGCTCGAACTTAACCAAACCGAAGGATTTCGCGAATCTAACAATGGGCCTTATTATCCCATGATCCTTGATCCGTACCATGCCGTACATATCTGCAAAATTTCACGCACCCTTGCAATAATAATATGGGAGAAGCCCTTATCTACCCTCTTCGCGATCAGACCGACACGGACCAAGGAACCAGCGATAAAAGGGTCCTACTATATCATATTGGCACTTTCGACAGAGGATCTTGTAATATTTCGTACTCCTTAAAGGATAACCGAAACCCAGCCCCTCTTGAAAGAAGATGATGCGAGGGGCCAATGATCTATTTGTCAGGATCAGAAGTGCGAACCGATACTGTGATATTGAATTATCATTTTAGTTAGTTGGTTATGATTTGCGGATTAGGATTTTTTTGCAGATCTAATGCAATAGAAACAGAGACAATACTGTTACTATCATTAATACTGAAAAAGGGGCATATTCTATGTTTACTATTTGTTTTGAGTTTCCAATATTTCGGCGTTGTTGCAAACACCATGATCCAGGATAATCGCAAGTTATTGCGGGTGGATATTTATGAACAGACAAATCAGCCTACCCCATGTCTGTTCGTTTTTTTTTCTGTTACTTTCCCTTTCCTCTCCAACCCTCCTGATGTTGTGCCTTTTCTGACCAATCGGCCAATTGATCAGAAAAGTGTGAAATCATCACGACAGCATTTCCTTGGCCTACCCCCCACTGTGTGACGAATGATGATTCTGGCCCATTTGTCCTGAACCATCCTGGAAATGTAACATATTTATAAACATGATATTTTGCAATCCAAATATTCACAATACACCCAAACCGACTTCAGGTTACCAGAATCACCCAGTCAGCCTCGCAAGCCGTCCAGCCACATTACAGCTCATTATGATTCCCTGTAACCAGTTCTTCATCAAACTGCTGACGTGTAAATGTAAACAAAACAATGACTCGCTAATTCGCGAACCCGCCCCTTGCGGTGAGGTCACGCCGAGGTGTGGCCCGCCAACTTGTATCCAGCGGTTAATGAAAGCAATATTGGAGGGAAGTGACGTTTCTCCGTAAGGGTTTGGCAGACGGGCTACATTGAGCATTTGACAACGACTACAATTTTCAATGCCTTTTTGGGGGGGTAGGGAAATCATCAAATGACTCCTCCCGCTCTCGCTAGACTTCTACTGACTAAAAAGCACCCATGTTCTTTTTTATCCCTTTGTGTCCGAGGCCGTGGTATCTCTTTCCAACAATTCCGCAGCCCAATTTTGGATGCCTATCGCAGCGATTTAGTAAAGATACGGTGAACCGACCGGACCGGACACCGGAAACCGCACTTTGATAGTAAGTCCGGATAATGTCCTTAAATATCTGTCAAAGCTCGCAGGCAGTTTAAAGTCCGGTTTTGACAATTTGACCCCGCCTTAAGGCTTTTGCGGATTTGCATATCATCGCATTTTCTTTCTATTAAAGTGTGTTCCATGCATACAGAGCTAAAAAAAGCATCGATAAAGTCGCAAAATTGCCAATCGATGTTACTACAAGTAGCATGTCTGCTAAAGCCCTAATAATATATCATGGAATACCCATATATATGGGTTTACCTGTTTTCAGTTTGGCGGTTGCGACCTACATACACACATTTGAATATTTAGGTACAATTAATCTTCTAATATGAATTGATGAGGAAGGGTGGTTACACAGGGTATCTATGAAGCGGCTACGCCGTAGCAGGGGGTAATACGATTATGGTTTTAATTTGTATCCGAAGCTCAATCAGGATTATAAACGGATGGGTGGCTTGGAGAACAATCTAAAATACTGAATAACCTTTTTTTTGTTTCAGGGATGTTGATTAATTCCTGCAGATGGTTTTTTAGAATAATTGTTTTGGTAATTGGTTTTCGTACTTTTTCTAAAACTTTTGCTGAAACTTCGGTTGAAATAAATATGTAAAATATTAAGTTTATCACATTATGGTTCCGTACATTTACTGCAGATTTATAAATTAAAATTACGTGAGAAATTACGTACGGTGTGCAATGACGTGCATGAATGTAATTGAAAAACTTTTATGTGATTTTTATTCAAATTTAACGAAATTATGAAATAAAAACAAGAACACCATGTCCGTGGCTATTAATATTTTATGACCACAGAGTATACTTTCAGCATAGCCAACTAATATTAACAGGGTGACATGTTTGCCTTGCGTTAGTACATGAACAAAGGTTGGATAGACAAGTTACTATGGGGAACATCAATGTAAAAAATATAAAGCATTTCAAAACAATTGATGTTTAATCACAAAACAGAGTCAATAAGTTTCCAACAACCAATAATTCATTTTATTATCACAACAATTAAAAAAATACTTTTAATAAACTACAATTTTCCAATATTGTTTGTTAGGTAACTTCAGAAGGCTTTCCAATTAGTCATCCCTTCTATACAACAGTAAAAAAATATGAGTAATTGATGCCGTCAGAGATTGACGCTATACTAAAGGCCAAAGGTCACAAACCCGTCTGGCGCCGTCATACTTTACATAACGTAATATAAATATGTTCCTTTTCATATTTTCCTGAATCGCGTGTCGCGACGGTCGACAACCACGCGAAGGTTTATGTCGTGTTAGAGGTATAATACCAACAGCTCGCGTGTCCCCTTATTATAATATGATTTTAACAAAGCCGAGGTAATGCTCACACAATAGCCGCCTTTCAGACGCAAACTGGAACGATTTAGGATTACTTACTTTGATATCGCAATCACTTGTCTGGTTGTTGGAGGTTGGATTATGTTATCTGGCTGGTTTATGTGGTATTCATTCTTTCTTTCCTTTCGTCATGTGGATTATAGGGTATTCTTTCGTCTATCTGAGGCAAATGGTTTGTACTGATACCAGTACATCAAGCTTTTACTATTTGCAACTTTATAGCTAAAGCTTTAGGTTCAAGTTTGATTTGGAAAATTTGACAGTTACCAGATTCAGTGCAACGCGGTCAGGCAAGATGGAGTTTTTTCTGGGTTTTCTGGGATTGATGGCTGAATGGCCGAAAATCAAATATAGAGTTTTCCTATGGATAAACAGTAGTAGTGCCTAGTTAGCCTAATGATCAAACCTCTTGTTCATCAGTAGTGCTCGCGGCACTACTGATCAACAAGAGGTTTGATCACAAGGTCGAACAAAATGTCTATGTGATTTTAAAATAGTGGTTTTTCAGTAGAACCGTAGTTACGGTTACGTGAAATGAAATTCTGTTGTAAAATATACCCTGTAACTGAGTTGTGGAGGTGGTGTTATTTCAATAGAAATATTTTGGAAATACAAAATTAATTGAAGCTATTGTGTTCAGCAGTGACAGTAGCTAACGCAATGGCTGTACAGTATTGTTTATTGAAGTTCCCAAATGAAATATTGCTTTCCCCCAAACAAAGCGGTTGTGAGCACCTAAAATCCTATATTCTATTATTCTGTTTATTCAACAATAATATGAATATTGATTTCCTTTGTCAATGAAATTCATGGTAGCCTTGAAATGGAGTAACCTAGTAAACAGTGGTTATCGTACCTAAAGAATTGTGATAAGAGCATAGTCATATTTTTATAGAAAGAGGGTACAAGCAGCACTTCAGTCAGTTCAATAAAAGTCCACCCTACAATATCTGCCGTCAATCACAGATTTTATAGATAACATCTAATTAAGCTGTTGGTCCCGGCTGCCATTTAGATAGATCTTTGGCAGTCGTTGCAGGTATAGTCAGTGACCTGAAATTCTGACATCCAGTCTTACCAGATGATGATCTAATTAAAAGCGTCACATTGGTATCTTCCGACCGTACTAACCAGCATCCTTGGTCTCTTTAACCTTTTTCAACATTAGTCATCTGCCTAGCCTTTTCCCAACTATTTTGTGGTCGGCTTCTAGTCTACCCAGATGCAGCTGAATACCAGTATTTTACATGAAGCAACTGCCTATCTAACCTACACAACCCAGTTAGTACTGGGTAGGTAATACGACTGGTAAAACTGGTTGTCAGAATTTTAATTTCGAAAAATCCTTCCTTATTCCTTGTCTACATTATAAAGGGAACCTCTGTGCAAAATTTCAGCTTTCTAGGTCCAAGGGTTTGGCCTGGGCGTTGATGAGTCAGTCAGTCAGGACTTCTCTCTTTATATAATAGACTAGCTTTTGCCAGCGGCTTCGCCCGCGTTAAAATGACGATTTTCCATACAAACTTTCATCCCCTATTTAACTAACTTAGGGGTTGAATTTCGAAAAATCCTACCTTATTCCTTGTCTACATTATAAAGGGAACCTCTGTGCAAAATTTCAGCTTTCTAGGTCCAAGGGTTTGGGCTGGGCGTTGATGAGTCAGTCAGTCAATCAGTCAGTCAGTCAGGACTTTATATAGTACTAGCTGATGCCCGCGGCTTCACCCGCGTGGATGTCGTTCAAATTATATACTAAAACCTTCCTCTTGAATCACTCTATCTATTAAAAAAAACCGCATCAAAATCCGTTGCGTAGTTTTAAAGATTTAAGCATACAGACAAACAAACAAACAGACACGACTTTGTTTTATACTATGTAAGGATAAGGATAATGTCAGAGATCTACAAGTGAGGCAACTCAGTATGTAATACAGTGAATCTTGGTTAAGTGGGACCTGGATAAGTGAGAAACCTCCATAACTGGAACTCACGCTGAGGTCCCAACACTTTGGCCTGGCTATCTGAGACACTGGGTAAGTGGAATACCTCTGTTTATGAGACAAATTTGCAGGTCCCTTGAAGTCTCACTTAACCAGGTTTCACTGTAGATGGTCACCCATACACAGGCTAATGTAGAAAGCGCGGCGTAACCTGAAAATTGATACGAGCAGTTGTTATTATATAGCCACTACCTCTATTGCAACATTACTAAATTAATAATATTGATTTCCTTTGTCGACGTAAATAATAGTAGTCGTGAAATAATGTTGTCGCTATATAATTAACGTATAATTTACTTACGTTCGTATCGTGAACACGGTGCTTTACTAAAACGAAATTATTATTTTTTACTTTTTTATGCCTATCACGCGACGCCGTAAATATAAATCTTAATTGTTACTGTACATTGTTAAGCTATTTAATTATTTTAGTTGTTATTAGTTTTGAAGTGTTTTGAATTAGCCAGGGATTCTGAATTTGTGACCGGTTGATGGCAATTGGGTCGTTCCCTATTACATTATCATCATTCTCCTGTCCTTATCCCAATTTATTTGGGGTCGGCGCAACATGTCTTCTGCTTCCATACTTCTCGATTTCTCGTCATCTCAGCAGTCACCTCCTTTCTAGTCATATCATCCTTCACACAGTCTATCTACCGTTTCTTTGGTCTTCCTCTACTCTTATAGCCATCTACATTCATACTCAACATTTCCCTTATTCCTTCGCGTCACATGTCCATACCATATGACAATCGATTACCATACAACTTTTTACCTATAACACATGGGACTTAAATATAACTGGCGAACGCACAGTGAATCTAGTATATTATATGTATATTAGTATGTAAGGTATATATAAGGTCCCATTTAAATAGGTGGATAAACTTTTACCAATCATTCAGACCACCAAAATAAGGACAATGGTAAAAAAGAAAATAAGAATAACGCATTATATACTTACAAGAAAATAAAACAGCTAACGAAAATACACTAAAAGTGTTAGTGACCCAACATTTTAGGTAAAAAAAAATCAAGTGATTTTTTTTAATCAGTGTTTTTTTTTACTTTATATCTTTGGTTAGAGTAAGCGTCTGTTATGCAATACGGCCGACGGAATGTGTCTGGGACTAGAAAATATACGTAAAAAACAGCTTGGAGAAAATACGTGAAGTATTTTCTCCAAGCTGTTTTTTACGTGTATTTTAGGAATTATTCTTAAAAATAAGTCGCAAATACTCCCAGACTTTTTCCGTCGGCCGTATTGCTTAACAGACGCTTTAAATAATACTAAACTCCTAATGATTTAATACTTAAAGCTAATTGATCGGGATATTGCCATGCTATATTGGTCAGGCGCTCCAAAATCCAAGCTTAAAAGCGTCTGACAAAAGCTCTGGTCCATCAAAAGTGTCTGACACTTATGATATTACTTTAAAATAATATTCTACATGACATATATAAAAATCAGCCATGTGAATTTAAGTTAAATAATTCTTATTTTTAGTCACCTTTCTCACCTGGTACCTGCCCAGGTGTCACTCGGCAAGTTCCACAAAGCGCGTAGGTATTCAAGGCACACGAGACGCTACTGAAAACTTCAGGTTTCATCAGTGTGAAAATAAGTTATGTCTGATTGCTCTAGGATCTTGGACTATAAGGTTCGTTTGTGATTTGATTCAATATATCTTGGCTCTTGTGATACAAGAACTCCTAGTACAAGAGCCACAGTTACACTGATGTTTCTGAGTAATAATTAGTCAATAAAGATATATATTATTAGGAATCAGAAGTGAAATACGTGAACAAAATAAACAATGTTTAATATCTTTTGAATTACACTTTTACAAAAATATCAAGACAAACATTTTAAACAATAATCAAATAGAAATAGCACTAGCAAATGGAATAATCAGTACACGATCAAAAACATAAACCAAAATTAGCGAAGCACACGATAATAGTCGGGTAGCAAGTCCTTTCCGAGCGCCGTCCAAGCAAAAAGTGACCGTTGCACCGCCGCTCGCCTCGTTTTATGAACTTCTGTCGGTTGCCGCACGTCGACCGGACGCTAACCGCACGGTTACTGGCTGATGTCGTGACTTTGAGCCAACACGGCCTCTCCTGACGCTCTGACGTCCTCGTCAGCTTCCAACAAGGCGGCTGAGTCTTCGCTGTCTCCTTGATAGCGTGTCTCACAACGCCAGTGGGGCGTGCTGGCACGGGGGAGTGCCACGCACAACTACGCCTGTAGGGCGCGCTGGCACCGTGGAGTGCCGCACACAACTGCGCCTGTGGGGCGCGCTGGCACCGTGGAGTGCCGCACACAACTGCGCCTGTGGGGCGCGCTGGCACTGTGGAGTGCCGCACACAACTGCGCCTGTAGGGCGCGCTGGCACAGTGGAGCGACGCGCTTAACACGTCAGTAGCGCGCTGGCAGCCCGGAGCCACGCGCTGTACACGCCAGTAGGGCGCGCAGTCGGCCTGCAGCGAGGCGCTGGGCTTCAGCGAGGCGCTCGGCCTGCAGCGAGGCGCTCGGCCTGCAGCGAGGCGCTCGGCCTGCAGCGACGCGCTCAGCAACGCCAGAAGGCGCGCTCGGCAACGCCAGTAGGGCGCGCAGTCGCCTTGCAGCGACGCGCTCAGCAACGCCAGAAGGCGCGCTCGGCAACGCCAGTAGGGCGCGCAGTCGCCTTGCAGCGACGCGCTCAGCAACGCCAGTAAGGCGCGCTGGCACCCTGCAGTGACGTGCACGTTCACGGCGTCATTGTGGCAAAGCCCTGGCAACCACTGCTAAGGCCAAGCAGCGTTGCGTTGCGTCCATCCTTGTGTAATGGTTACTCTGCAAACAAACAAATTTACATCAGAATTTTGTTCCGCTCGATCACTCCTGACCAAACTTTAGTTCCATTGGGTGGCACCAAATTCGACTCTCATTAATTAAATCAAATGTACTGGAAATTATCGAAAATACAACACTCAACTACCTTGAGTCATATACCAAAGTCCTTCACACCAACCTTAAAAATTCTATTGCAACAAAAACTGCTGAAATCATCGAGTAAAACCTTTAACACCAAGGCTCTCTAACCGAGTAACAACAAAAGAGTAATCTCATTCATTAAGGAACATTCAAGTCGAGAATCAAATTCAAAGAAACATTCACCAAACAAAACTTGTCAGACAAGAATACCAATAGGAACATAGGGATGTATAAGCACATTGTTAGCATATCACACAGACTTCTTCCACATCACTGTAGGCATAGGCTCCAAGTTTGCATACCCCTCAGATGTCGACTTCCACACACACTGTAGGCATAGGCTCCAAGTTTGCATACCCCTCAGATGTCGACTTCCACACACACTGTAGGCATAGGCTCCAAGTTTGCATACCCCTCAGATGTCGACTTCCACACACACTGTAGGCATAGGCTCCAAGTTTGCATACCCCTCAGATGTCGACTTCCACACACACTGTAGGCATAGGCTCCAAGTTTGCATACCCCTCAGTGGCTGTTGACATAGACACATTGTTAGCGTATCACACAGACTTTCACACACGCAGCTGAAGCCACGCGCTTGACCAAACCACACGTTCATAAGTAATGGTTACTATGCAAAGAGACAAATCTACGACAGAACCTGACCAAACATCCATTAGGTCCCACTCTCGTTGATAAAATCAAACGCGGCTAAACTGGAAATTATCGAAAATACAACAATCAACCACCCTGGGTCATGTACCTACCATTGTCGTTCAGTCTTAAAAACATTATTGCGTCAAAAAAATGCCAGGTTCACAAAAATCATCGAGTAAAACCACAGATCACTAACTGACTAGTAAACAAGTCTATCTCCCGTGTGTATCACTATTTGACTTAACACTACGGTCTTTCCAGACCCTGACCTCAACCAGAGCTAAACGCACAACGCACAACATACAACAAACACACCCACTGTCTACTCGAGTTTCCTCAAAAACCTTCAATTTTAATCGGACTACGACTACACAATAATTACTGGTACTGTCTAACACAATACAGCCGATAGAATCTCTTGGCTTGCAACCACAACTTTACTTCATCAAAATCCTTATAAACATCAACTGATACGTAACTCATTGGCATCTTTCTTAGCCTATCATGTGTAATAAAAAGCAACTTCTATAATAAAGCAAAACTTATCAGACTTTACAGTGCACCTGTATACGGCCTACGTCTTCACACGAAAACAAGTCAACTGATCATATTGCGTAGGGGTTTGCATTTACGCAGACCATGATTATTCGAGTTTGATGTGCCAACAACTGCACTTTTTGGTTTCAAATATACGGAAAACGACTTTTGACTGTATTTTGTTTTGTTCATAATTGCGGCTTTTATTTGAGCATCAGATATAACAAATCACAACGTTGCCCCTCACCAGGAATTTCTCCTGTATCGTGGGTACCTTCACAAATATTTAAACTAACATACACAAGTACCCGACTTAAAAAAAACTATCTGTAGGTCATACAGATACTTGTATTCATAACGTCATTATAGCACAGTGACCATATCGACTTCACGCGGACACAATGACCGAAATTCGTGTTTAAAATGAGTCCACGTGCTGTTATTGGTCAACCAATCGTTAAGCGACGTATTAGCACCACCATGTAAATAACCACCAATGCGTCCGAGGCATTGCCAATCACCCCAGTGACCTTATAAACACACACATAACATCACGCCTGCAATCCCCGAAGGGTTAGGCAGAGGTACCCAGTATACCCACATTTCACCAGTTATGTTAAGACATAAGCTTAACCATGTAATAGGGGTGAGCCCATTGTCACCAACAGGGCACAAATCCAGAAAATAACACTTTGCCCGACCCGGGAATCGAACCCAGAACCTTCATGCTCATAGTCGCGTTTACGACTACTAAACCAACGAAATATTAAAATGGTTCGATCTTACTTGTATCAGGAACGAAAGTAAACCAATCCTGTCCGGAGCGTCGCCTCAACCGCGAGAGCGGTTACACAGGACTTCGCGTCCTCACGCGGCTCCTACGACGACGATCTCGTTCGCACTTGGAACGGCGATCGGATCCCGAAACTTTCTATACGTGACCTTCCACTCCACTTATGGTGGCTACGAGATCGCTTAGAACGCAAGGCACTAGTTTTTGAACGCGAACAACTCAATCTATCCATTGCTAACTACTACCCGCTTTTATCTAAAATTAAAAGCCTGAAAACTAGTTTTTAACTTGTGGGCGAAAAGAATCCACTATCCCACTTCTGATATTAGGAATCAGAAGTGAAATACGTGAACAAAATAAACAATGTTTAATATCTTTTGAATTACACTTTTACAAAAATATCAAGACAAACATTTTAAACAATAATCAAATAGAAATAGCACTAGCAAATGGAATAATCAGTACACGATCAAAAACATAAACCAAAATTAGCGAAGCACACGATAATAGTCGGGTAGCAAGTCCTTTCCGAGCGCCGTCCAAGCAAAAAGTGACCGTTGCACCGCCGCTCGCCTCGTTATCGTTATGAACTTCTGTCGGTTGCCGCACGTCGACCGGACGCTAACCGCACGGTTACTGGCTGATGTCGTGACTTTGAGCCAACAATATATTATTTTCCTTTATTCACTTTTTTTTTAAATATACATTTTTATATATCCCTTACAAAAAACAATAATATCAAAGTACTTACCTTCTTTAATTTTCATTGAAAATGCCTGCATGTGTGCCTGCAATGTTTTCATTGGAAATGTCTGAATGTTCTGCATTTGACTGTTATATGCCAATTGTAAATTATTGATCGAAGAATTGTAATGGATAAGGTTTAAACGATACGCACCTCTTTCTCATTAATTCATTTTTAATCACACTCAATACAATATTAATTTCCCATTCAACGTGTCAGACCCAAAAAAATCGTTTCGCATTACCAACAAAGTTGCAACTGAACCGCGAATTACTTCTGAATGCTAATTTACACCTGTCACTAATGATTGACTGGAGAGCCGTCAACTTTAATTGACTGTCAATGTTTTGACAGCACCATAAAATGTTAATGACAGCCGGTTAACGTTCACCGAAAGTTCGGGCATAAGTAATTGTAGGGTAGTTTACGTTAACAATTTATTAAAAGTTGTTAAGTATAGTATTGGTTGTATTGAGGTAATCGAGCGGAAAATTAGTGTTGTTAGTACAGATGTTATGAAATCCGTCGGTTTTTGATTATATAAATTGACCGTAAAAAGTTTGATTCTGGTGACGGCATAATTTTAATGCATCCAGAAATAACAGGCAAGCATTAACAAACAAGCAAAACGTTTACTAATACCGCCTACGTCACTGCAGTAGCAAGCGTGAATGCTGAGTCTGACATCCTGGGTTCGATCCCCAGGTCGAACAAAGTATTGTAGGGTTTTTCCATCAGGAATTTCTAAGTAGCAGCCACGGAGTCTGGATTTGTGTCCAGTTGAGGGCAAAAGACACGCCCATTATTAACTTGGGACTTAAATATAACTGACGAAATGTGGTGTTCTAATGGGTAGGTACGCCTCTGCCTAACTCTTTGGTGATTACAGACGTGATGTTATGTTATGTTAGTAAAATCATTCCTCAAAAACAAATATTTATGGGAGTTCAAAACCAAGTCACTAGGTATAAATCCAGCCAACCATTTATTTCTTGTAGCCAAACAAAATTTTTTTTTTTTTTTTTGTAGAAACGGATCCCGGGATCCGTGGAAACAAATCGGCGGGATCCGTGTTACATCAAATCGGTTCCCGGGATCGGTGGAGACAGACCCCAGAAGTCAGAATACTAATTAAAGGTATTTTCAGTTTGAATGTATATTTTTATTAGCGTGTGCAATAAAAATCAAATAAAAATAGCTTACTTATTTAAAAGAAAGTTTACAAGTTCTTCCGTAAATTATTAATAGGTACTATCGCCGTTGCAAGTATAGTCGACCAAGAAATTGGTTTACCACTTTTGATAACATCTCCCAGTAACATAATTATTCGCACTTGATGTTTTGTACGTGCAAATGATATTCAACCTTAGAGTGGTAAACCAATTTCTTGGTCGACTATACATACAAGGTAGGTAGAAATTAATAATGGAGTCGCAATTAGTCGTCCGCTAGAATAAATCAAAGCCAGGGACTCGCGTGCGTTGCTGGGTGTCGCAGCCATAAAAAATCTTGAATTAAAATAGAATAATGAACCTAAATAAAGTAGCTTCATTGTTTGTTTTACTGTTAAATAGAACTGAAATCTGAATAACTGCCGTGAGGTGATAGTAGAGTCATTTAAAAAGATCTAAATTCTGGTAACCGTGTGTTAGATGCGGAACTTTTTAAGAAAGTCCCATTTTCCATACAATATCTGAACGCTGCTTAAAACGCTATCTGTAGGTAATGATTCAGATAATTATCACGCCTTTTCTGGTTCTTTATATTTTTTATAAAACTGTCTAATTTTCAGGGATTAAGGTTTAAGTAAGATAAGGTAAAATTTTCCGCGTTTCTAATGGAGAAAAATGAGTCTTAAGTGAACTTTGGCTGTTAATTTCTAAATTCTTATTTAATAATATTAGAGGTATTCGTTTATAAATTAAAATTATTAAAAAATGGTGTGAAAAAGTCCCCTAGAGACAGACTGCGTTGCCACATTTTTAAAAAAAGAACTAGAAGATATGAAACAGAAAAAGGCTGAAGTAAAGATGCAGCACCGCTGGTTTCTCAATCAATCATCTCAATAGTTGACTGAGGTACAGTCGTCCACCAATGTCACCTTCTCCAGGTCCTCAGTCTACCTAACTAGACGAACCACGTTACGCTGGCCAATAAACGGCCTCCTCTACAGAAATTCTTCGCTCCATCGCCCATCAACCTGTTTTTACGAAGCAACAATTAAACAATCGATTGAATACCTAATTTAAAAAATCGAATAATGAATCGATACGCATTCACGTCACTCTATGGACCGTCAAAACGATAACCCTTCCTCTCACATAATCGAGTAAAATAAAATAAAAAATACCATAGATAGTTAATGCATTACCATTCACGTATTGGCCCTCAAACAATGACTGACATCCGGAAACACAATTAACTATGTATACGTTGGAAAGAGGAAATATCAATTCGCTTGTATAGGGGGGTCGGCTGATGCGTTCAGTTTAACAGAATGGACAGTTGGCTCAATTATGCTCATATTATATGAGCAGTGATATTTTGTGGATATTGGTTCATTTGCTTTGGGTACTTTTTTGTTACATTCGATCAGACTTAGACTGCATTGTGGTCTAGTGCTCAAACTGCAGAGCATAAGCTTCTGGGTGTGTTTCCCCGGCCGGGCAAAGTGTCATTGGAATTTTTATAAGGAATTGTGAACTAAGCTACGTATGCCTGATGGTGTGGTTTATGGCAAAAAACTCTCCCCTTGTTATAGTGGACTTCGTCTTCAACATAACTGGCGAAATGTGGGTTTACTAATAGGTACACCTTAGCCTAATCCTTAGGAATTACAGGTGTGATGTTATAATGATGATCGGAATTACAATTAATTATAGAAGGATGATTGATCTTTCTGACACATTTGTTTTTTTCTAAGATTGTGAAAGAAAGATTTGTGAAGCTTGTTTAAGAAATCCCAAAACAATGATGCGCATTTTTAGTTTCAAACGTAATCGGAGCCTGTTTAAACAGTAGTTTTGCTAACTCACCGCCGACAGCACTATTAATTTATGTTGACCCCAACTTGCGAAATGACAAACGACTGATCACACAAATTCAATTTAACTTAATTTTCATCATGACCCTTCGCGTTTCGTAACGAATTCCCAAAAATAGAAAGTTAAAAGAATGTCGTTCTGCAATTAAGTAATTATGCAATTTACAATTACGTTACCTTTTGCATTTTACATTTTTAAATCAAAATACAAAATCCGCAGCTTTAGGTAGAAGCTCGTTGGTTCACGGATCAAAAGTATATCCGCCAATTTATCGCGAATCACCCTTCTCGCTGTGACGGCCATCGCTCTATTGTCCCGGGCTCAATCATGCCAAATTGCAGTCTGACGTATGCATTTTACCCGATTTTACATTCCGATGCCGTCCTCACTGAGATACGACTATCGGAAATAGCGACGGAAGGTAATGGCCATGCCATGTACGCTTACCCACTTATAATTCAGTATTTATCGATTTTTTCGGTGATGGATGACTTGGTGCATTATGAATGTGTGAACGATCAAAACGATTTCACAATCGATTTAATTTAAATAGTAAAGGGCAATAACAATGTAACATTTGGACTCAAACACCGTAACCGCAGCAGTATCGCGAGTCTACGGTTATCCGATGACGGGTCGATATGATATGCCTATCGACCCTAATAATGTAGGTGTCCATTACATTTGCATTTAAAAACTCAATTTCCATAACGCAGCTATGTAATACCGTTACATGAATGACATTTTGGTGATCGCAGATTACAATATTTGAATCATTTTGTGTCGTACAAGTACTTTAGTAATCTCCAAGCCTAATCATGAATTCTAATAGATTTTTCGCAATAAATTAAATCATAATCTCCTTAAGTAAGATATTAAGTTTATCTTACTACAAATCGTACTGAATTCGTTGAATAAATGTTCACAATTTAGAATTAACATCAACATCTCAATCAAACTGATAAATAAAATATTCATTCCGAGTTAATCTCTACATTCCATATAATCTGGTTTAATCTACAGCTAAAATTAACCGTGGCTATACATTACAAGATCATCATCATGTGCTTAGCCTTTTCCCAATTATGTTGGAGTCGGCTTCCAGTGTAACTGGATGCAGCTGGAACATTTAGTGTGACATGGAAGGACTGCCTATCTTACCTCCACAAACGAATTAGTATTGGGTAATATGATACCTCTTGGACACGTGTAGCGAGTTGCAAGTTAAGATTTATATATATAAAGGGGGTATACGTAAAAGTACCCTTAATTTACAAGGAGCGACTACCTATCTTACCTCCACAAACGAGTTAGTACTAGGTAATAATATGATACAGCCATACTCAACGTGCGGCCCGCGGGCCGCATGCGGCCCGTTTGCTCATTTTATGCGGCCCGAGCCACGGCATAACCCAGTTAAATTTTTACAGTAGTATTACAATTATTACATAACAAACTATTCATTAATTCACTCATTTACTCTTGTTTTCTCTCTTACCTATTGAGTACCTACACACAAAACACTATTAGGTACTAATATGTGGCTGGGGTTCACTCAGGGATTAGTTTTATTTTCGCATAATCCCCACTTCCCTACTTTTAATTTAAATGCGAAAGAAACTCTGTCTGCCTGCTTGTCTGTTATGGTGTTACTACACTTGGTGTATTTGTAAAATAAAAATATTATGCGATATTTACGAGTACAAAAATGAACCATAATTATTGCATTCAACTTACGGTTATTCTGCATGCCACAAATATTTGGGCAAATACGCCAAGTGAAGTGTAGCATTACGCTTTGACGCCTAAACCACTGAATCGATTTTGAAGAAATTTGGTACTCAGATAGACTTGACAGCTTGGGAAACGACTTTAGGCTACTTTGTAACCGACTTTAAAAAAGAGGGTTCGGGTTGTAACTATGCGCGACACAGGCGATAACCAACAGCCGCGTGGGCGGAGCCGCAGGTAAAAGTTAGTTTTACATGTTAGGTACATAGGTAGATTATTGCGGCCCGCAAGTTAAACAGTAGCAATTATGTGGCCCAAAGTAAAAAAAGGTTGAGTATGGCTGATTATTATGATAGGTACCTCTTGGACTGGACTGCCAGACTTTCGGTTTACCGACTACCTGTTACGACTGTCAAAAATCTACAAAAGACAGTCAAGACCAACAGCTCGTATATACATTACAAGATATCAAAAATAAATGCCATCAGTAAGTAATACTTTCAAAGAATCCCGCATCTCAAAATCAAACATTGCGAAGCGAATCTCGGAGATCTTGAACAAACAAACGGAGACGGGTGATCTCACTAATGAAGTGTTCGCATTTAAAACTGGAGAACAACTTGTGTACACTTTTGATAAAATCAAAAAGAGTACCGCGTTCCTGTTTGAGTTATTTGTCGTCACATTAAACGAGTGTTCGGCAAAAAGTCGACGGAGATCAAAGCGGTGACGTGGCCGTCTGAAATAACACCCAACCGCACGCACTTGTCAGCGAGCATGCAAGGGACTGCATTGCGACTTGCGAGATTTACGCTTTATGTGTGTGGAATATCTGGTAATTATGTGAATGGAAGTCTGTCTTATCTAGTTACCCTGTCATTTGAAAATGTACTAACAAATATCCGGACATTTTAGTTTAAAAAGATTTAAATCTAGCATGTTCGAATTTTCAGAATCAGTTTTTTTTTTTTTAAAACAACCAATCAACATAGATCGAACGGTGCGGTGTCCCAAAAACCTGAACATTACCGGACAAATTCGGACGAATACAACGACAAAGTCTTTGGATGAATGAGGGAAACACAGAACAGATAAGAATGGCACAAGAAAGGAGAAGTCTATACCAAACAGTGGGTGAATCCGGGCTGAAATCAAGAACCTTCGTCTAACCTAACCCATTATAAATTTTATGTGATGAATTCTGTTTTCAGCTTTCCATAATAACTGTTTTTGCCAAGTCAGTCACACTTTGATCTCATAAAAACGTAAAAACATATCCTGTAAACATGAAAGTTTACGATTTGAAAACAAGGTCAAACATAGAGCTTACAAAAATAGTAGTAATAAAATAATAACATTTCAGCAACCTTTTTCGTAAACGTACACAAATTCGTGCCAAAATAGATCTTAATAAATCTGGAACAAAGTCTGGAAATAATTAAAAAGGGGAAGAGAAAAACAAAGCGATAAATACGCAGAGTAATGAACGCTGCGTGTAAAAATGAAAATTGTTTCCGAGTAGTGATACGCGTCCGTGTAAAGCTTTCATACTTCAGACGCATTAATAACGAGCGTTCTGTTGGCATAAATATGGAGACAATGCCGCATTCCACTTTTAGCATAGCACCATGCACCATCTAGCTTGTGTAGGACTGTAGGTACTCTGTGTCATCACAAAACTGCCAAGTCATTTCGCATTCCTCCAGCCATCCGTTAGATACCTTCTGTTCCTTTATTTAAAATTCAAATATATTCAATTTAAATTAAACGCGTCAATCACTGTTCGACTTAATTGATAGCGATTCTATTTCTGAATAACTCAATACTGCTCAATTTAACGGTATTATTTTGTTGGCTATTGGCAATTGTAAAATTCGATGATTTTTGTCCCAAAAAAAAATGTGAATGCACATTATTCAAATCATTAAACTCGCATTCATATCTAAGTTTATTTTAGTAAACAGATTCCTGTAGACTTCACTAAAACTATGATCGACACAATGACGGTTAAAAATAGAAAATGACAATAAAAAAAAACGATTCGATGCACAAGCGATAGCCACAACTTACGCATGCTGTTGCAATTAGTCAAGAAAATCGCGTGAGACGTTGGAAAATATCAAATAAATTAATCTTCGCAATAAAATGCAATAAGAGACAGATAATACATTGATACAGATAAGAAACTAATCATTATTAATTCTCATGAAGCAGCTTCGATATTTATCTTGGAAATGCAGTAGCGGTATTGGTCCGTAGCGCCATTGCTCAGTAGCGCCATCGACCGTCAGTGTTGCTTGCGGGTGTACTTTATTAATGTTTAGAGGTCCCAACTCAGACTGTGCCTAAGCCGACGTCTTGTAGGTGTACAACCAGTAATTATTTTAAATGCAAAGCCTGGTATCGTCGTGTAGGCTGTTAATCTTTGCGTCGCATGTAGATGTAAATTAAACTTCTTGAATCCTACGTATGTAATTAGGTGGGCTGAAGTGCTTCCTAGGGTAAAGACTTGAGATAAAAACTAGATAAAGATTGGCGTTGTTAATTAGTTTGTAGCTAAGTCTTACGGTTATCTAGATTGCGATACGAATTTCAATATTAATACTTCATGTCCAAAGACACGCTAGATCATGGCGACCCATTTCTGTCCACATAAATTTGAATGCGCTCTAATTCCTGTGTCTAATAAAGTTTTTGTGATAGAACAACAACAAGCAGGTACAGAGAAGATATAGGTAGTATTAAGTCATAGTCAGATATAGTCTGAGGCCGAGGCAAGGTCTCGAATGGCGTCAAATAGCGTCACAGATAAATAATTTTCCTCATAATCAAAACAGTTGTGCTCCACGGGCGTGAGAGTACACACCTAACCTCAAAATGCTGTAGTTGCGAAAAATTCTTTGCAAAATGAAGTGGTTATTCGTTTTATTGTGTGTGATCCTACTGTGTGTGAGTTTAAATGAAGGGAAAGACTTTATTGTGGGTACGAGGGCGAACAATTTATTGATATCGACACAGAAAGTGAAGTTCAGGAGTTTACCGCTAATAAGGAGGGACAAGGATTACACTTACATCGATCCGAAGGAGAGAATTATTAAGGTGATTATTTTTTTATCGTATAAAGAGAAAGTGAACGAAGGTTATCCTTTCCTTGAATGAGCAAAAGCTTTCACTCTAGAGGAGAATAATACAGTTTGATATTATTAACACATCATCATCTGCCTAGCTTTTTCCCTGTTGGAGTCGGCTCCTAGTCTAACCGGATGCAGTTGAATATCAGTATTTTACATAGGGCGAATGCCTATCTGACCTCCATAACCCAGTAAATATAAATATTATAAAATACAATAATTAAAGCTTGATAATAATCATAGTTTGAAAAATAGAAACAAAACTCCGTCATACACAGCACAATCGCTGCCAAACATATTAAATCTCGGACCCATGGATAAAATTGCCGACGTATAATACCGACACAACGCCAGAGAAATGCGAAAATAGACACCGAGATATTTCAGACGTTTTTGATATCATAGCAATCGTGACAATTGGAACTATTCCAATTACTTTTTCACGTTGTAGTTATGAATTTCCGAAATAGCTTTTATTTCTTCCTGACGCCAAGGGGATTTGACGATTGACAGAATGTATACAAGCGTTTAAAATTTTAGTGTGAGACCTAAATACCTTTACCGAGGACGATTTTAATACACATTCTAATATAAGATTTCTCTACACGTTGTCTTGACTAACCATTTACCCACTATGCTAGGTATTTGACTCTATAATAAACTGAGTTGAATTGGACAATTGTACCTCTGCTCACAAGATAACCTCATCATGTATTAGGGTGATTACTAAGGCTTATTTCGCGTAAAGATCAACACTGGGCCTTGGTCTCACTGGGATGCTTTGACTTGTCTTGTCCCTCATCCCCCGGCTTACAGCTTTTCTAGAAAGGCTTTTACATACTTACACATACATTTTTTTTTACATAAACATACGTATACCGCGTTTTTTTGGAGTTAGTTTTTTTTGGAGTTATCTAGTCTGTTTAGAGCAGATCTTAGAAAGCCGATGTTTACATTTGACGAAGCTATATCTACTGTTTTCATTACTCTGACACAAACATTGCATCGTTTACCATTCATTTATAAATAGTGTTTTATCTCGTTTATATTCTCTTTCAAGAAATAAACGTAGTCTGCAGTTATTTAACCGAGATTCAGTCTTAGGGGTAATTGCTTGGCAATTGATTTATCTGTGTTACACTGATAGTTTATGCCTGACATGAAAGCCTCTGCTACCCACACCAGCATTTTGTGGAAACGTTCTCACGATATTTTGTATTGAGATTTATTCTAAGGACCTTTATTTGCGTGTTTGGTAGTCACAGTAGATAAGACTTCTATTAAAGGATAGGTTAACCTCTACATAGAGCTTTACTTGTCTTGCTCTGGTAAAACATGGGGTATTTTATTTATGAAGGTGCACCCTAATTCGAATGATACTTTCCTAACAAAGGCTCTTATAGTTATTAGGACATAATATATCCGTCATGATGATGTTCGATCCGATTTATCTATAAATCATCATCATCTGCCTAGTCTTTTCCCAAATATGTTGGGGTCAGCTTCCATTCCAACCGTATGCAAGTGGATACCAGAATTTTACATGGAACGACTGCCTATCTGACCTCTACACCCCAATGATTATTGGGTACTTAATAGGTCAGACTGGTTGTCAGACTTTCGGGCCACGCCACTGGCTACCTGTGACGACTGACAAAAGTCTTAGTGTCCATTGCTGCGGGTTGTTCGAAAGAGATACCGCAGCCTCGGCACAAGGGCTAAGAAGGAACATGGGTGGTTTTTAGTCAGTAGAAGTCTGACACCGCTGCCCAAGAGCGGGAGGGGTTTTTTGATGATTCGCCAAGCCACAAAAAAAATCGTCATTGTCTATCGTGTACGAAAGTTTTTACCACCATTGAATTCCAATCCCCTACATCGAAAATCAAACATAATCACACAAAGCTATCATCTACTGAAGCCATTAAAAATGTACAATCAATTAAAGGTTAAAACTTTAAAAGCTTTCATCAAACCAAAAATCCGTTGCGAAACCATCGGAAATAACATGCAAACACATCATCAAAGTAAACTGAGCGGAACGAAAACACAGTTATGATGAAAAAAGAGAATATTTTTGTCCAGTAAAACTAGTGGTTTCCCACTTAGCTTTGATGAAACTTTGATGAACACATAGCCGGCCACACGGATCGCTAGCGTGTCGCAAATTGCTTCGGAAACGATGTCGCGTGTACATATTGGAATAGGCTCTTCGAAATTATATATTTTCGTAGGTTACATTGCGAAAGAGTTGGGTAATTGGGAATGCAGGTGAAATAGGAACACCTGCAGTAATGCTAGAGAAAAAAAATTAAAAACTGAACAGTTTTTTTCACTGGCAACACAAGCTAAAAGTTGATTTTAATAGAGGATCATCATCATTCTTCTGACCTTATGCCAATTTATTTGGAGTCAGCGCAGCATTCATTAATTCAGCTTCTTCCCTCGTAATTTCTGCACTCACCTGAAAAGGTGAATTATGTAGGTAATATGATAAGTCTCTAAAGTAATTGATACCTATTTGATGTAAGAGGTGTTTTTTATTTTTTGGGCCTACTACTTATTTATACTTAGTTAAGTAGGTTCGGATAGTTAATAATACTCTAAGATCTATTATGCACTGCGCAGACAAGGTTCATTGGTATGCAGTCAATCAATCAAAACATAAACGGACAAAGCCTTGGTTAACAAGATACATACATGGAAGGTATGATAATATTAAGTAGGTATAACTAATACTATTTAATTGTTGGCACCTAATTTGCTGCCTGCATACTAAATTCTTTAGAATACAGTACTTACCTACGCTACGGTACCAAAGTACACCAAAAGGATGAAATTTATGTGACTAAAAAAGTGATATTAATGTTGATGGATGGAGAGGGAGAGGAAGGTCAAAGAAAATATGTAGGCATGTATGAGGACTGATAAGATTGAGAAAGGAGTATACCCCTATCATATTTATGATGCCGTGACAGGGGATAAAATGGAAGAAGAAAACTCGGCGACCCCAAGAGAAACGGACAAGTGCAGGAAAATGATAATGATGATGACTTAAATACCAAAACACCAACACCAAAGTATACCCCTTGTTTAAGTCCCTTGATAATCTTGGATTTAAGAATTGTGACAGCTGCTGAGATTCTCAACAAGGTTGTAAAAATAAGAAGGGATTTATAACCCGTAGGCGCTTTAGCAACACAACCACCCTTTTTTTCGTTTTTACTGAGACTTGCTAAATGTTTCCAAACATCTGCTGCGTGGAGGGATATAAACAACTTTGCTTTACTTATTTAAAATATACCACGTTTATAATCTTAATTTGAAGAGGGTGAAAATATGAACGAAGTGAAAAGTTGCGTTTTTTTATAAATTTAAGCATATTTTAATCGGTTTAAAATAAGGAGTTTAACTTAATTAATTCTTTTGTTTTTAATGTATGTATGTGGTCTCATAAACTTTGTCATTGATAAACCGGTTTGAAAAATTATAAGAATAATTTGAATTTATGACAAGAATTAGTGTAGTTAAATAACAACAAAATGTAAAAAAAAAAAACAGAATTCGGTCGTAAAAAGTCAATGAAATAAACAAAGTCAATCGACTGCAATTTAAAAAAATCCCATTAAGTACTAAAGTTATAATATTGAAAAAACTCAAAAGTTGTGAACGAGATCGTCATTCATTGTTTTATGTCTCAACAAATCTCGCATTTCCCATAATCCGTATTGACTCTCAAGCAATAGGGTAACGACCTTTCTCTCTACGGCTCAATTCTATTGTGATGCCACTTCTAACTTAACCATACTATTACCATAATGATATTATAATAGTACACAACTAGACCAACTGTCTTACTGTAATCTGAAGTGATATAATATTATTATTTACATCTTATTGGACAGTACTACAGTTGGTCTAGTACTCTAGTAGTCTTAAGCGCTACTCTGCGCTACTTCTGAGTAAAGAGTTCTAGGTTCCATTACTAGGTCGGAGATATTATTAGCATTTTTCATCAGTAATTTGTCAGTAACAAATCGGAGTTTCGATAAGTCCACGGTTAATGCTAATATAATAGACTAGTCTTTTATTAAATGGGACTTCAACGAAATTGGCAAAATGTGGGTCTACTAGAAGTGTGAAGTGTGTGTGTGTGTGTGAAGTGTGAAGTGTGGGTCTAGTAGTAGGTGTGCCTAATCTGTCCAAGAAATAAATGCGTGATGTTATGTTTAACTAAACTAAACATTTCATGAATAAGTCATAAGAGAGCATTATCCTCTAATTTAAGACGGTCGTCAAATATTCTACTTCCAGTCTGACCAAACACGGTTCAGACTCTACAATCTGTTTTGCACAAGGATTAATGACCCGCCTGACCCCTATAACGTGACCAAAGACCTTGCATGAACGAGAGTTATACCAGTAGTTTAGGTCAACTTTAGACGTCCTTGACCTTGGCAAAAATTCTCTGTGCCAACTAAAAATAAGATTATACTGACCTTACCAGTGAAACGTGCTGTAAAATTATAAAAACATCGCTAAACTAGGAAGTAACGATGAATTCCAATGGTATTTATAAACTATTGTTCCATCACGATCTACTTCATAAAGTAAAAATTTGTTAGAAACTTCATCATCATCCATAGCCTGAATGCAGCCTCATCCAGGATGTTCTTAGACGCCACTCGGTGAGAACCTTAGGCCACCTGGCATTTCTGCGGCTTGTTTAGAAATAGTTTAGATCTGTAAGACCTTAGAAAATATGAATGATGATCAAAAACCGATACTCTCACTTCAATCACTCACAATCGAGCAGGTCATTCATGTCTTCTTTATTATGTTTCAGGGCATCATCGCTCGGGATCTCTCGCGGACAGACACAGAAGTGACGGTCACCTCCGGTGGCATAGGCGCCACGAACGTGACTCTTCACCTCCAAACCGGCCGAGGAGAGGAACTCAACTACCTAATACTTATATTTAGCAATAACATCAAGTGAAATATACCTATTATATCTTATAATGTCTATGTTCTCATATTTAATTGACAATCTCGTCGTTGAGTCTCACAAACAAGTTTATGACAAGGAATTCTAGATATAATCAAATAGGTCACTGTGAAATATTGGTTCACATAGTCGATATTCATATTGAAATTGTTGAACTTTGATTTATTAATGTTTGACTAGCTAGTTACGAGTATTATAAACATGAAAACAAAGTCGAAGCAATTTGGAATGCCTCGATTCTCGAATAACATAATATAAATTTTTCGATATGAAATTGAGATTGAGGCCAGATTGAGAAAATTGAGATTGAGTTCAAGTGTATACTTGAACTCAATCTTGAACAGCAAAATCAATCTTAATCTTCAACATAAGGAGTGCCTAATAGTACACCCACATTTCACCAGTAATGCTTAAGTCCCATATAATAGAAGGCGAGCCAATCGGGCACAAATCCAGACTCCGTGACTGCTACTGAAAAAATCCTGATGGGAAACCAAAAACACTTTGCCCATCCTGGGAATCGAACCCATGCACACCTTATGCACAGCAGTCGCGCTTGCGGCCACTAGACCAAAGAGGCAGTCAACAAGAAGACTCATCGACCATTGCAACGGTTTTGTGGGGCTTATCTTATAAGTTGCTTACCTTTCTAAAATAAAGATAAATAAAAAATAATTATTATAATAATAAAGTCGAATCAATTTGGAATGCCTCAAATAAACAAGCGATTAATTTTTTGCTTAACAACAAAACATTAAAGAAAGACATCAACAGAGATAAAATTAAAAAGCAATCACAATTTACGAACGTCAGAATGAAAGAAATATTTCATTTCGTTGCGTCAAGATAACTCAAACGGCTCGTAACAAACAGAAGAGACAACAAAGTCCTCACAATTCTCTGATATGATAAGAGCAACTTGACAATCGGAGAATACAATCTTCTAAGAATAGCAGGCTCCGTGAGGAACAATTTTCAACAGATACGTAAAACAGAAATAAATCATTTAAAAGTGTCTCAATTATTTTCTGACAACGATATTCGAATCAAGTTACAAAGATTTGATTATTTTTAAGTAATTTTCTGTTTAGTATGCTGACACATGAAAACATCATAACATCATGTGTGTAATCCAAAGGGTAGTGAGCTCCGACACAAAGGCGTAGAAGGAACATGGGTTTGGTTTTTAGGCAGCGAGAGCGGGGGGGGGGGGGGATTATTCGATGATTTTCTACCCACCAAAAAAAAAAAGAGTAGTGAGAAGATGTGCGATAAACAGGGTGTTAGGTAAGACGAGGGATATATTGAAGGAGGGTATTCAGTATCCGATTCTCGTCCCAAATATGTAAAAAAACTATTACCACCTTAATTTAATGTGACGTAATTGGCTCATTGCCCCGCAGGCTCTCACTTATTAGACGTTTCTTTTTGGCCATTGTCCTACACCAGTTTTAAAATATGAAGGGAAAATGGATTATACCTAAAAGTCATAGATTCGCGCACATTTTCTGTGATAAACGCAAGGGTTGCGAGACTATTCCAAAGTATTTGGTATAAAAACACGTATATGTATAGATATATCCATAGGGAGATTAGGTCGGGTGGCTACCCCTCCAAAATAATTGAAATAATACAGGTGGCTTTCAGGACCGTGGTCCCGAAAGCCACCCGATCCGGGAGATTTAACTGAGAAATTTCCGACCGAAGAACTTAATTTTATAATGATTTTCCCCACCTAAGAATCGAACTCAGGACCTTTGCACAGCAGTCGTCAAGCACAACTAGACAACCAACGAGGCAGTAGTGTCAAATATAATGTAAATAATATATTATAGGTACCTATACAATCACTTAAAATTATAAGACATTTGGTCTAGTTATGTATTATTATAATACCATTATGGTACGTATGGTTAAGTTAATCATCGCTAAGCAGTAAGCTTTGTAGTTGAGTAAAATAAAATAAAAACTAAGTTGTTTATTGAATAACAGGTCGAGTTGAACTTAGTAGCTAGTCGTTATAGTAGCAGCCTTTGCACTTTAATCAGAACAAAAAACTTAAAACATATCAAAAGCTATACAAAACAGACATTGTTTTAAAAAGTTTCGTACTTTTCAAAACAATGTCTCCAAAAAAAAACAGATACGTCTCGCTTTCCAAAAAAAGAGCAAGAAAATATTTATCCACACACTCGTAAAAAACATGTCCACACCAAACCCTTGTTTGCGAATGCAACAGCTAACAAGATAACAACATCAAACAGAGAGCAAACTAACGAAGTAGGTCCGTACTGCACACATCTCCCCTAACACAAATCAATTTTAGCGAATTGTCAGTGCACAGGGTGTTTAAACTAAGGGAGAGAGGGGCTAATGGAGACACACGCATTAAACTGGGCAGCGTGCAGCGACAACATTGACATAGACCAGGGGGCCTAATTAGTTTAAGCCTGTGGCCGGCGCCCCGGAGATGGAGGACAAAGATATAGAGATGTGGGAAGCGACCTTTTGAGGCAGCATCAAGAGGCCACAAAAGGTCTATGACTTTTAGAATATAAGCTCTTTCCTTGTAATTTGTATGCAAAAAATAAACTATTTTTGATTTGATTTGAAAGGAATACCTACACCATCCTGACGTCACGCAAAATCTTGCATGGCGCTGTTCAACTTACGATGTATTGCGTGTATCAGAATGGTGTGTTGATAATTTAAGAGTGTGGTTCCATGTATAATTCTAATATCTTCTCGACACATCAGAAAGGTATGTGTACGAGCCCTTGACTGACTCCTTGATAAGTTTAGATGGAAGAAAATTATATTCTTGCAAATTACTTGATAAATATTTAATAGGTGAAAAATGCTTATGCCAGCGACCTAAATAAATGTGCGATGTAATCGTACATTTTCTGGTAGACACTGTATACAAAAGCCACTGTTAGGCAGTCAGAATACCCGTCGGTCGGAGGCTTCTACCTTTTCTATGAAAGACGAGGAATGTTCCACCCTGTTCCGCATTCCTCCATACCATCTTGAAGCTGCATTATAATATGTACAGATGGACCGAAGACCTGTCGAAGATGTTTTTTGTAATTGGATGACAAACTAGCCGACGATATCTGATAGCCACCACCACCTTCTATGGGCATCTCTAATACCAGAAAGAACGAGGCATCGCAGCATGAGATAAAACTGAAATGTTGCCTGTAATAACCAGTGGCGTGCCAGCAATTATTTGGAGGTAAAGCACAAGTTCCAAAAAAAAAAAAACACTTTTTGTTCCGAATTCTGACACTGCTTTTTAATAACACCGGTTTTGTTTTCTATTATTTAATTATGACTAACACTTTTCGTATTTTATCCTGTCTGTAAATTTACAACTACTTAGTTCAATAGAAATAATATCAAGTCGTCAGTATCACGTAAAATAATATATTAACAAGAGCCATCTATTGACATAAATGTAACAACTGAACTATTCGAGTCAATACGTATTTCGCTCGTAAACAGTCGCTTTGGGCAAAATATTACAGTCACCGCTAGATGGCGCACAAAATAATAAATTAGTTTCTAACTACTAGTTGAAAAAAAAGTTATTACTCACAATGTATACATACAGCCAAAACTCTTCATTCTTCGCTTCTTTACCATGGACAGATGACAAACAACAAAACACACTGAAGGCATAATATTACTAGATAGATTTACAGATACTTAACAGCAATGACATACCAAAACTACAAAATGAAATAGCAGCATTCAAATGTTTATGAGAATTTTGATGTCTTTTCATGGCACCAGAGAAGTTATTTAAATCATCGTACCTAACCTGATAAACTCCAAGCATTCTTTTCATTCGAAAAAAATATACAAGGCCAACAGAAAAATTTGTTTTTATGAGAGCAGCCGACAACCCATTGGCATTGTACACTGTATGCTGATCCATCATTGTGCTGATCGATTAAAATACCTAATATTTCTTTTACCTTTCTGAGAAATATTCAAATCAGGAGTGGGTTTAGGTGAAGTAACGAGATCCAATAACGCTTTCACACACTTTAATCCATCACAAGGAACTGTTGCTTGCGTTTTCGAATTCATTTTCGTATTAATTAACTAACTTCAATCAAAAACTAAGTAATCACAAAACTTATTTAAATTCTAACAAGAAACGGAAAAATCTAATCACAATAAAAAATGCATCAACAACCATCAACGCTCAAGACTAATTTGAACTAAATCGAAATTCCCTTCAAACAAGTTCAATCGCGTCGCGAACTTGCATTCACACATCATTCACATTCTCTCGCAATCGCAATCTTTACACTCAAACGTTCAAAGCATGCTTGGAAATTGTTGGAAATCCTATACATTTTGTTGTAAACCCGGCAAAAAGTATGTAAACAAACAACTCTAAATTATGTTCGTAGGATAGAGAGGTCAGAGAAGCAGTTCGAAATCGGATGGTGTGACAGAGAAAGGGCTAGCCGAGCCCGATCATGCCCGATCGATCTGTTTGATCAATCGGCTGAGGTCGGGAGTCGGGAGACATATTAGAAGAAGTTTGGCAACGTCGCAGTGCGAGTTGCGCGCGAATGCATTTTCTGGTTTATTGAGTACGTAAACCTGACAACGTCGCATCAATACGTTCCGTTTTTCGCGTGGCATGCAGTTTGATGATAATGATTATAATATTAATTTTGTTATTGTATTGACCGTTTTTTTTTTAATTCGTTGTTTTATTAAGGCAAGCTGTGCTTTTCTGCTTCTATGGGAGTACCGCCACTGAATAACACAGGCATCCTTTAAACCAGAACATAGCAATGCTGCGTTGTGACAGAAATAAGTAAAGGCAGGTATGGAATGGTACATAACAGGATACATTCTTTCGATAGAGCTCTACTGCTACTAAAAAGTAGGGATTAGAGTTGATTTTAATGCAGAATGTAAAAACCAAGTGCTTTATTAATTACGACATTTACTTCATTACATAACGACAGTTACATTACTTGCAGAAAGCGCTATCCGTACATTCCGCATGCTGTAGCATGTCACAACACATGATACAATGCATTACAATATGATTATAAAAAAGAAAGTAGAATAGTTCATAGACTGAAGAACATATTAAAAGCCTAGTTGATGCATTGCAGTTGCATTTTAAATTGTTTTAGTCGTTTAAAAATAAGTTGCAACGTCAAAAAGTGCATTGATTCTTAGTTAAGTCATTATATATCTGTAATAGCCAATTACTTGAATGCATTGATTTATGAAAGTTCCGCTTTGCAAATGAAAGCAATAACAAACTTTGTATACATAATAAATCAGGCATATCAATTATAATCATATTAATCAAGCAACTCTGTTATCGGAAGTATCTGGCAACGCAATAAGTCGTAAACATAAATAAATTATCAAGAAATGTTCGCAGAAATGTAACTCTGATCAAATCGTACCTAGCTGCGAATAAAGTACTTAGCATTTTGATGAATTCGGAAGAGGTAATTTTATTGTAGTCTTTATATTTTTGGAGATTGATATACGTGAGAAAAAAATTCAATACTTGGTCAGTCCTAAGTCTTCAAAATGTAGGCCACATCCAGACAGACGATTCTGTATCTTCGCTCCGTCCAGTAGGGTGCCTTTCTATAGCCTTCACATTTTTATCCAGGGATCAAAAACCGTCCACTATTACAATTTCAACGCATTACCGTAATACAAAAGTAATTCAATTTCGTGTCTGTTGGTGGTTTCAACGTCCAATTCATTAATGCGATCTTAATTAATTCACAACCACATTATACTATCGGTTCATATAAATTAAACGAATTAAGTGCTCCACTGATAACAGAACTGGGACTTGATTATCAAGTTTCGAACGGGAACGCTAATTTTACGAGTTATTTGACGTCCACAATAGGTAGGGTCTCCTGTGTTTTGACGTGAAGTTCGAATGGAACCCTTATTTCACCTCAATTAGCATTAGTATCAACATCGAAATTGTCGGCCAGAAATAGTGGGACCGCGAAATGAGGACATAACACGAAGATAGTAATAAAACGTGAATTCTAAGCTGTAAAGCAAATGTGCTTAATAAATTCAGAGACCTTATTGGTCATATGCAAATATCTTATTGCATTTAAATACCAACATAAACGCAAAATGTTTCGATTATGACTCATGCCTTTGGCAAAGTACTTACGCCGACATCCGTTAAAAAAATTAAAAGCATTAAATATAAAATGCGCACATCAAAGTAAAATGTTGCAGGCTCCCTGCAATATTTTTGCCAACGAATCGGTTTTAAAATTGGTCGTTTTTAGGGTTCCGTAGTCAACTAGGAACCCTTATAGTTTCGCCATGTCTGTCTGTCTGTCTGTCTGTCTGTCTGTCCGTCTGTCCGTCCTCGCTTAATCTCTGTGACCGTTAGCACTAGAAAGCTGAAATTTGGTACCAATATGTGTATCAATCACGCCGACAAAGTGCTAAAATAAAAATTGGAAAAAAATGTTTTATTAGGGTAGCCCCCCTATATGTAAAGTGGGAAGTGATTTTTTTTTTAATTTTAACCCTAACGTGTGATATATTGTTGGAAAGGTATTTAAAAATGACAATGAAAATGACATGAAATTCGACTGAAGAATTATAGGCCCATCTCACTTCTGAGTCATGTCTATAAGTTGTTTTCCAGAGTCATTACGAATCGTCTCGCGCGCAGGTTCGACGACTTTCAGCCTCCCGAACAAGCCGGATTCCGAAAAGGCTTTAGCACCGTAGACCACATACATACGCTGCGGCAGGTTATACAGAAGACCGAAGAGTATAATCTGCCTCTCTGTTTAGCGTTTGTGGACTACGAGAAAGCCTTCGATTCGATCGAAACTTGGGCTGTGCTGCAGTCTCTCCAAAGGTGCCAAATTGACTACCGGTACATCGAGGTATTGAAGTGTTTATACAAAAGCGCCACCATGTCAGTCCGGCTTCAGGACCAGACCACGAAACCTATCCTTCTGCAGCGAGGTGTGAGACAGGGAGACGTCATATCTCCGAAGCTGTTTACCGCTGTACTGGAGGATGTTTTCAAGGTTCTGGACTGGAGAGGACTAGGCATCAACATCAATGGCGAGTACATCACTCACCTTCGATTTGCCGACGATATAGTGGTCATGGCTGAGACCATGGAGGACCTCAGTACAATGCTCGATGACCTCAGTAGAGCTTCCGAAAGAGTGGGTCTTAAAATGAACATGGACAAAACCAAGGTCATGTTGAATGCCCATGTTACACCCACTCCTATAAAGATCGGAGACTCTACACTCGAAGTTGTAGACGAGTATGTCTACCTGGGACAAACAGTCCAGTTAGGTAGGTCCAACTTTGAAAAAGAGGTCAATCGTCGAATCCGACTCGGCTGGGCAGCGTTTGGGAAGTTGAGAAGTATCTTCTCGTCCAACTTACCCCAGTGTCTCAAGACGAAAGTCTATGACCAGTGTGTGTTGCCAGTGATTAGGATTACATATGGGACTGAAACGTGGTCGCTCACAATGGGCCTCATCAGAAGGCTTAAGGTCACCCAAAGAGCAATGGAGAGGGCTATGCTCGGAGTTTCCTTGCGTGATCGAATCAGGAATGAGGACATCCGCATGAGAACCAAGGTTGCCGACATAGCCCGAAGAATTGCCAAGCTTAAGTGGCAGTGGGCAGGGCACATTGCTCGCAGGACGGATGGCCGATGGGGCCGGAAGGTTCTGGAGTGGCGACCGCGAACCGGAAGACGTTGCGTTGGAAGGCCTCCCACTAGGTGGACCGATGACCTGGTGAAGGTTGCGGGGATCCGCTGGATGCGAGACGCACGGGACCGGTCAATGTGGCGACACTTAGGGGAGGCCTATGTCCAGCAGTGGACGTCTTTCGGCTGAAATGATGATGATGATGATGATGATTTAAAAATGAATAGGGGTTTACTAAAATCATTTTTTGATAATGTCAATAATTTCGGAAATAATCGCTCCAAAAGTAAAAAACAAAGCGTCCCCCCCCCTCTAACTTTTGAACCATAAGTTTAGAAAATACGAAAAAAATCTGAAAAGTAGAACTTTATAAGGACTTTCTAGGAAAATTATTTTGAACTTGGATGGAAACAACAGATGGAAACTGCAGTTAACCAATATAATTTGGTCCCTGAATCGTATGAGCGCCTATACAATCCAGAGGTCAAGTTTCATTGGCCCGTATTTCAAACAAAAAAAGAATTATTACTACGGAACCCTACACTGAGCGTGGCCCGACACGCTCTTGGCCGGTTTTTTTCCTTTTACGTTGGGCTAGCAGAGAGCGAGAGATGAAAATTTGACAGTAATGTAGGCAACCACTTTCCCGCGGTAGACGCACTGGCATAAATAAAACATGGACACCGGTAATGCACTCTTTGCTTCCCTCGGAATATTTCGCTTCGCTTGAATAAAATGTTATGTGTATCGATACTAGTAAAGCCGTTCCGAATTGATATTATAGAGACTGTGCTGAATACAGCAAATATTTTTGATAGATCGTTTGACTTGCGATATAAAAGAGTACTTCACTAAATTAAAAACGAAATGCAGTAATTTTTTGAAGAGTTTTCTATTGGTATTTCGACCACCGTGCAGTGAAACCTAATCTATGGAAGCATGTAATGGAAAATCGATGTAAAGTCTTCCTGAAGTGCACTCGAAGACTCAGAGTCATTCAATTACTTTAATGGATATTATCTTCACAGAAACCGCACTACTTTCAAAGAACAAAAATCAAATACAAGCTAAAGACGTCGTCGTGACGAAGTTAATCTTGGATTGACACTAGAACAAGAAATGTATTTGTATATTTAATTCCACGAAGAGCAATGACTCACAATGATGTAGGCGACAGAGCAACACCCTGTTTATGCACTATTAAAGCATTTATGCACTATTAATGCAATAATGCGGCATTGCTTTACGATCATTAAATGTTAACAAGCGCAATCGTGTCGGCTGACCAATACCACACCCTATAAAATCTTGGTCATACAAACACAAGTGCCGAAATAGCCGGAAGGACTCTAGTAAGCTACAAAATGGGGCAAGTATTTCACATAAATCGTTATGATTATGACCCATATAATTCTCTAATAAAACCAAAACAAACGAAAGCAGTTTAAATTTAATTATCGTAAATAATTACGGACATTAACGTTCTAAATGTATCACCCTCTACGCGGTAGGCCCTCGACGGTGTTTTGTCACAATTCTAAACCCGTTAAATTTTCCGAGGACCTACCTAACAATAACGGTAACTTAATGTTATGATTTAAGCGTGACCAAATCCCGGGTAGTAAAGTTTTCCCTTCGTTTCCCCCTTTACTCAGGGTGAAACTCAGTGAAATTCGATTTTGATGCGTCCGTGTGCCCATCAAAAAGTAATTTCCCATGAAAACAAAAGCCGCCAAGAAAATTTCTAATTCGATCCAATCTAAATCCAATTACGTACACCCCGTGTTGGTGTTTACACGAAGAACACACGTACGTGCGTGTCTAGAGATTTACTCAAGAATATCGATCGGCAACCCTAGACGAAGTGTTACTGAAAAAGGTTTAATAGAAAAACTTAGTTCCTTTCATCAGATCAACAATATTTTCTTTAAATAAAATGATAATTATGTTGATTGATCTGCAATAAAAATAGCGACCAGTAATTTTCTGTCTAAAAGATAACATAAAAAACCAAAAGCCTGTTTGCTAATATAATAAAAAATTGATTAATGAATGTTGAAAATGAGTGATTAACTATATCGTCGAGATAATGTATGTACACTCTACAGCATAACACGAAAACTATAAACAAAATATATCAGAGTTAATGAAACTGTTGAAAAATCCACTAACAAAATTAAGAAACGCTGATGTCTGAATGATTTATCATTTTAGCATAAAAGAAAGATAATCTAACTTTGTGACTAATTTGAATTCTGTCGGCGATATGTTTTTCTGTAGGTTGCCTTTTACATGACAAAATTAAAAAGGAAAATTAGTTGAAAGCAACATAACAAACACAAGCATAAATCACGTCTGTAATACCCGAAGAACTAGCCAGGTGTACCTGTTAGTACTGTACATTTTGTCAGCTATGTTTGAGTCCCATCATCCCATGCAGGAGCGAGCCTATTGCGATCAACCGGGCACAATGCCAGAATCCGTGGCTGTTACTGAGTTTCTCGATGTGAAAACCCAATAACACTTTGCCTGACCTGGAAATCGAAACCATGACCTCCTGTTCAGCAGTCGCGCGACCACTCGACCAACGAAGCTGTCAACAACGCTTGAAAGCAAAGCAAATGAAAATCATAGTAAGTATGGGTAATTTCAGTCGAAATTAAAAATTCCCACATTGCAACTGCACTGCAGCATACCACTCCATCTTGCATAAGAGAAGATACGGCCATCAAAATAATATTAACCTCTCAACGCTGCGTGGGTGTATTTTACATCCCATATTAAAACTATCAGGTTCTGCCACCTCATTAACCAGGGAGTACCTACCTTACAGACTACACGTAAATAATGAGGGTTATGACCATAGTTACCACGCAACTTGTCGCTAAGCCTCCGCCAGTTGTTATAAACCGCTTAAGCAAATTGTAAAAGTTTTATACCCGATAACAAGGGTTAGTGTTTCCGTTATGTTGGCATATAATACTAACAAACAGGATCATAATTTTTGAGCTGATCTTGGTATTAAAGGAAGGAAAGGAAAAGAGTTTGTTAAAATTGATATGCAAATAAAAGAATTCAGTATGAGGCTTGGGAGAATCCTATGTCCGGTTCGGCTGTCACGAGTACTAGTATTTACACACTGTGAAATGTATGAGCGGTTTTCTACTTCTAATAAATACTATGTTCGTGAAAACGTAATACGTTAACCAAAACAGAAGGACAATATCAAAGTTGTTGCGTGTACAGACAGACAGAGGTTTCTTGTCTCAACGATGATAGTAAAATTGCTTTGTTGATTCGTCGAGAAACCAAACCTCAATATAGTGGAAAAATGGCTTACTGCCAATAGAAAAAAAAAACTAAATACGAGAAATAGGAATGGGTAAGTTTGGTAATACCGATATGCAATTCAATGAATTCACGACGATGCTTGGGAAAGGCTATGCTTCTCTCAACGATGATGAAGAAAAATTGCTAGGTGTACTTATCACCAAAAGCAAAACTAAGTACGAGAAATAAGATACTGAAGTGAGTCCGACAGGAAATTAGCACTTGTGCAAAGTTGTCACTTGCACAACCAAAATACTTCAGATATTTGTGGACCACCAACGAAGCTGATGCCAATACTGCAGCATGAAATCGAGATATGAAAGACATGCCAAAATAAATACCGCATATAAATTTTACGGTATACTATTTCCAGAAGCAAGGTCGTCTTAGTGACGTCTTTCATATCTATAAAATCTAGACAAATTGTTCACGTGTAGATGTAAATACTAGAATGTTAAATTATTTATATCGCCCTAATATTGTGTCCAGTTCCAAAGTCTGACTCAATTCGTTGCCATTGGTACTCTCCAATCTTTTTCATATTTAGAGAATAAGGAAGGTGTAGAAAGGACCTACACACGCTGGACTGATGCAAAGCAAAAACAGTACTCATTACTATTATTATTACATACCAAGTTTCCAGCATGGCTGTCATTTGTAGACCTTTGGTAATAGTTACAGATAGTCTGACAAACTAGTCTTACCAAAAGGCCCCTAACTAGGAATTTCTCCTGTACGTGGGTGCGTTCACAAACATTTAAACTCACATACACAAATACCCAGACCCGAAACAACTATCTGTAGATCATACAAATATTTGTTCCGTGCGGGGATCGAACCCGCGACACGCAGCGAGGCAGTCCATTGCTTGAGCCACTGCGCCAACCGTGTCGTCAAGTGTCACGTGTGTCTTCGAATTTTCGCTTCTGAGAGATTTTATTACAATACGAGAGTTTATTGTCCATGTTTTTTTACATTCAAAATTGTGTGTGATGGTCTAATTGAAATAAATGTTTTTGAGCTTGATCACCAGTGTTCTCTTTCTCTATGATCAGAATTTCGAGAAGATTAAATTTTATTTCCTTCTTACTAAACTATACTAAGCCAAGCTAGCAAAGCTATAACAAAACAACAAAAAACCAGTAGCGAACCTTCACTTAGCTTAGACGGTAACAAGCATGCAATTATTAGCGCAGTACACTACTAACTCAGACAACATTTTGTGTCGAGCGTAAATTTTCTTAGTTGCCAGCATTTAATTACTTTACTGCAGCTAAATCACGTGTTAGACTTGTTCTTGTAACGTAATTGCGATTATTTAGATTGATTTAAATCGTTTTTGTTTACACTGTGGGAGTGAGTAGGAATCAAGATGCCTTAACGTGTCTTGTAAGTGATGTGCCTATTATAATTTATCTGCTTGGGATTATCTTGAACGAGTAAAAACTGGACAGGTTGCAAATATTTGATAAGTGCTTCTTGTCTTTAGCTTGTTCTGTTCACTTGCACAGCTTCTATTTATGTTGATGCTCGTCATATTACAAGCTTAATTGCCAACGACATTCTGTCCACTAAAATCGATGACAATATTAACTTTCTTGTATTTTTGCCCCCTATTAAAAATGATTCAATCAAATGCTTTAAATTTATCATCATCATCATCATTTTCTTGCCCTTCACCCAATTCATTTGGGGTGAGTGCAGCATATTCCTCCATACCTACTTGTCTATTACTCGTCATCTCATCAGATATCCCTTTCTTGCTGTGCAATAATATGTTATTCATTACACAGTCCATCCATTGATCCATAGTTTCTTTGATCTTCGAATGCGAATAAAGTACCCCAATTCTAAAGAATAGGGAAACAGAGGATGGTTCTAAAAAGATATAACTATACCTAAAGGTAAGATAAAATAATATTATTCCAACATTCACAGATGCAACCAAGCTTCGTTCATACAATTCTGATGCAATCGAACAATATTAATATCTCACTAGCATACTTGTCTAATCATTACAACCAAGGAACTAGTAAGTTCAAAGAAACACGAAACCTAACAAGAATATTCTTTTCCAACATTTATCTAAAGCATTTCACTCGTAAATCTCCCTCGATACATTTTTAATTGATAACTTTCCTATACAAAAGATATTTCAATATCAAAGGGCTCATTATTTCGGCCCAACAAAACGTAACTGTCACTAATTCATTATGTTCTATCTCATTTTAATGGAATTCTATAAAAAATAGTTGCCGCAATGATTTATGGGTGTTATCGTAACGCTGGCCTGTGTTTTTTTTTAACTTGCGATAAGGGAAGTAATAGAGGAAGCAGCCCGTGATTTATTGTTCAGGTCAGTTAATATTTTTTCAATGAACCACTGTTTATTGGACACGCAGACATAAAGAACTTTTTGGTTATACAATTAAAATCAAAGTCATATTTATTTCCACCCACTACTACCGATCGCTGCATATTTTATTGTATCTGATAAGGTCTGATTGATTTTTGTTTACAATATTTCCCAATATTCTTACATTACTCCGTTGATTTAAGTAGAGGAATAATTCAAAAGTACTCGCGTGGGTTCCCAGATTTCGCGACGGATGTCTCGACATGCTAAAATGGCAGCACAAAAAGACGGATTATGATAATCGACGTCCAAATTGGGCACGTTAAGGAGAATATAGCTAATAATTATATTCACAGCTGCGTTGCAGTGCAGGTAAACAATAGGTTCTCGAAGTTGTGCGGCAAGTATTGCAAGTCCATGAATCATCAGGAACACCCTCACACTTCCGCACGTATTACTGCTAATTAAAACCCGGAGAGACCGGAGTCCCGGCTGTCGTGTCCCAAATAGGGTTACCAGAAGACGAGCTCGAATGTCCGGGGAAGTCTCAATCAACAGAATGTTTCAAAGTTACAAATAAGTGCCTGTCTGTGCAAAGTTAGAGAGAGAAAACTGTGCTTAGTTTAGAACAGACGAAATTTTGACAATTTACCAGAGCGATTTGTAGTCAAACGTTTGATCAAAAACCAAAATAGTTTTCTCAATATCTGGATCCGTCAATTCCTATAATGCAGCAAAGGCCATCTGGCGACCCTAACAGATAATTAAAATGCAGCAGTCCTGCAGTATCGTATCGCCCCCAAACGTCACTTGCGCCATAAAACTTCACGAACACGCCTGCGATGACGCACGGACAGCTTAATGGAGGCGAGAGAATTCGGAGACGATTTCTGAAGCTCAACGATAAATAATGAGGTGTAAAAAATGAATTGTGTGGCCTATATTTGCATGAGAAGACGGTATTCCGGATAAACTGGGAACTTGGTAAGAGATTTTGCAATGCAGAATAGTTTTGAAATGGAGATGAGTTTTAAAAAGATGATGCTTTGGTCGTTTTGTTAATTGCCCAAGTTAATTCAGTAACGATTTGGTTATATTTCGACATGGAAATAGTCTAGTTTTTTACTGTTGCCTTCACATAACATTTCACCATATTAATAACTTTAAAATTAAATGTAAGATCTTGTGTCGAACTTGCACTTTTTAAACGGTTTTATTTAGCTCACCCCGTTTGTTTTTTTCTTGGATCAAATTTAGTAATTCAAATTTCACCCACTTCCAGTCAACCGATTAATCTGAAAATTTGTATACACTTTGGATTTTGGTGACAATACAATTATGTGTACTCATTATCATTATAAATTCAAGATGGCCGCCGCTACAAAATGGCGGATAATTTATGTTTTATTAATCCCATCAATATGGGTATCAAATGAAAGGGCTCAACAAGCAGAATACAATATACTATAAAAAATTGTAATCCAAGATGGCGGCCGCTACAAAATGGCGGATAACGTAGGTTTTATCAATCCCATCAATATGGGTATCAAATGAAAGGGCTCAACAAGCAGAATACAATATACTATAAAAAATTGAAATACAAGATGGCGGCCGCTACAAAATGGCGGATAACGTAGGTTTTATCGATCCCATCAATATGGGTATCAAATGAAAGTGCTCAACCAGTATAATACAATATACTATATAAAATTAAAATCCAAGATGGCGGCCCCTTTAAACAGAATGCGAAATAAAAACTAAAAACTAGAAAATAAAAAAATAGGTAAAAAAACTTTTTAAGTTAAACGGTTTTATGTTAAACATACATTGCAATGTTTAAGATAAATGTACTAAAAACCAAAAAATAATAAAATAGAAAACCGTGGGGCACGTCAATTGTCTACAATCGTTGATTAAAATCATAATAATAATAATTAAGTCGATAATTTGTAGACAATTGACGTGCCCCACGGTTTTCTATTTTATTATTTTTTGGTTTTTAGTACATTTATCTTAAACATTGCAATGTATGTTTAACATAAAACCGTTTAACTTAAAAAGTTTTTTTACCTATTTTTTTGTATTTCAAATTCATTCGTCATTACGGTGTTGAGAGTAGCCAATTTGCGATCCAGTCTTGCCAGAGTTGCCAGTATGTAAATATGAAGCGGTTTCGAAAATAGACGCATTCTGACGAAGTTCGGACGTTCAGGGAACGAACACATGGCGTCATTAGGCCGTCTGTCACACTGATAGAAGGATACAGTTACGTACATACATATCCACCCTACAGTAACTTAACTTACTTGAAACTTCACTAGTAGGGCCACCATCTATAAAGCTAATAACTTGGGACAATGAGTTCCGAAGTTATGAAGTAGCGATTGGATATTAATTTGTTCCATACTTGAGTAAGTATTATATCGATGGGTCATAATATATCAAATATATGCGTGCCCCATTTTGCGAACCTAAAGTAAGCGTATAACTTAAGCTATAAATTGTGAAGGGAGAGAAGTTAATATCATTTTCTGAAGATATTAAATTTAACTACATGTGAAAATTATACGTAATATTTAAATGTAAACTAGGTGTGCTTTAAATTTGATCGTTTTTATTTCCCACTAGTCGGTGTCAAAGTAGAAGTCTATTAAGAAAAAGAAAAGCTAGACACAACAACGAAATTAGGACAACGGGCGTTCTCATAATTCAAAATTATGAAAACAAATAAAAAAGGTTGTTATGGCAGAAAATATGAAATTGCCAACGATTAATAATGCGATGCAAATAGATCCAACTGGAACATTTACATGAAGAAATTCAACAGATGGCAACCGTACTTATAGAATATACGTTGCGTTTAAGAAAGCCGCCGAACCCGTGGGCGGGACTACACTTCACTACAGGCACCGCCTGAGTCACTAAGTGCTTCTCTAAACAACGACAATAACGCAAACGCGATGGTTTGCGTAACAGTTACGTGTGAAAGTCCAAATCAGTACACTGATACCGATAACCTAACGTTACTTCACTTAAAAGGACTGGTGATAAATAGTGAGAACATTTTAAGACTAGATAAAGCGCTTTAAGTACTTACTTAACGCTTTCACAAAACATGTAGTTCCGAACTACTATCGCGTAATAAATTCTTCGGAAATAACAGATAAAACGTCTAAAATATTCTTCAATAAATCTTCTTTATTTATTTTCCGGAGTTTTAGTATCTTCTCTATTTATTTTTCTATCTTCAACTAATTCGAGTGGAAGATTCGACAGTCGTAAAAGAGCAGTCAAGTTTAAGGCCAGTGTTTACTTTACAAGTTTTATTACTGTTTGAATTTCAATGTAAGGAGCAGACTCGCCATCGAATGTGTATAAGGAAAAGCAGAAATATTCGAGACGACAAAGACAATGTAAAGCACACGAATAAATAAAAGACATCGAACATTCCGTCTAGAAAACAAACATCTCATCGTAACAATGTTAAGTCAGTCCGTCAATCGTTCCAATATATTTTATTCATGAAACTGATCCTGCTGAATTCACAACACTTCTTTGAATACGGTTATTCCGTCTTCATATATTTTATCTCCAGGACAAGACAAATATTCCGGAATAGATAACGGCTACGTTTCCTTTTGTCTCCCAAACATACAATGATTACAATGAAAGATTACCATAAACACCCTTGCCCCATCGTGGGAAAAAACATGCATTTGTCGCGGCAAATACACTATGTTATACTTACACAAGTTTTCATTTTGGACCCCTACACGAACAGACAAAACCCATTAGGTGTGTGTGATAATGCAAGTTCATCGTGGCACAGGTATTGTTTAGTGTTACCAGCGGAACAAAGCCGTTGGGTTGCCGTCTCATCTACGGACCTATTACGATCCATTGTTGAGGAAGCATGTACAAAATTAAAATGCAGCATTGTCTGAGCTCGCACGCCATCGCCAACCTATTGGTGTTTTGTTTTAGTAAACAGTGAGATAAGTTGCTTCGTTTGGAGACAGTGTTGTGGTTCTTGCTATGGTTTGTTGGTAAGGTATGGACAAACGCTGGTTTATAGTTCAGTGTTCTGTTCAGTTTACTGAAAATATGTGTTACTGACTTCGTAAAGGCTTAATTTCTTTCCAACTCTCCCGGTATTTTGCCTTCTTTGGTCAATCAGTCAGGATCAAGTCCAAATCGTCAACCTAAATGGTCCTTCAGAGTCCGTTATTATTCCGCTGAAAAACAATATGAGCATTCGTAGAAAACACGGAGCTATAAACCACAAACTCATGAAAAACGCACGGCTACAAAGTATACAAGGATAAAATCCACGTCCACAAGTTAGCATACAAGAACTTAACAATCAATACACAATTTAAATTTTAAGTGCGAAAAGTTACCGAAGTAACGGCATCGTGCAATTTTCTTTCGAGCAACTTATAAAATGTGAACTCCCCTCGGCCGGCCGAACAAGTTTAAATTGCCCTCTTCTTTTTTCACTATCTTTCCTTCCACTCACTTTTTCCTATTTAAACTTTTCCGTTTTATTTTAAAACCGACCACGAGTTGTAACAACGTACGATTTTTATCGCGTTTTGTGTTCGAAACTAGATGTTTTATAGAATATTCAACAATATCGTTTGTCCCTATTATGGAGTTGATATAATGCTAGTAGTACATACAACGATTGGGTTGAGTCTTTGAATTTTATTGTTTGTTTCTATTGATCTAAGGTATTCGTTAAAACAACTTTGTTTGTCTTACTAGAATCTGGCTTATCACAATAAACATTTTCAGATGCCTTTTTTATCCTTTAATCTTATTTATAAAAATCTTTACTAAGAGTGAAAAATATGTATGTTAGGAAATTGGGCGGCATTATACTCGTAGTTCGTAGTATGACGATGACGAGAAACTGATTACTAATTAGTTGGGCAAGGTACATAAGAAAAAACCTCTACTAAACAATCGAATGCTTTACCAGAAATCAAACACTTATTGGCAAAGTAAAGTAAACAGCTTTACAGTTCGTATAGCGCACTCATCCCGTGTAGACTAGTCGTTAGATTTCGATTGCTCTCTTCTCGAGCACTCTTGATTTAATCGTCGAGATTCGAGCATTAACACCGAGTAAGGTGCTTCAAGAGCACTTGCGAATATGTTCCGTTAGTCTTTTTGTACGAGATGTGGTTCTTCTTAGAAATACTCTAATGAGACATGTGGATTTTGTGAGAGAAACATATATTACCATATAATATGCGTCGTGAGATATGATAATTGTTATTAATGTTGGTTGTGTATGTGCAGACACGTTTGGAAGTTTTTGGTCAATATTGTGCTGACTAACATGGAAAGGAAAGTGTCAAGATATGACTAGTGGGTAATGAAAAGTTGAAATAAATAAAAAATGAATAAATAAAAAGTAGCATACTGAAAAACGATGATGGAAGAAGAAAACGTGTTGCGGCAGCCCCAAGTATAATGGGACAGGGGCAGGAAGATGAAGATGACTGGAAAATTATGTTGCTATAATAGGTACAACTCAAGCTTAAGTAGGTATTTGACTAAGAAATTATTAAGAAATATACAATACAAATTATTTGTATAACATCCACTTAAGCAGTTTAACTTAAAATCAACAAGCTGTCAGTATCTACCCACACTCGTATAAATACACTGCAGTAATGCTCTTCACTTAGTCAAAACAAAGATGGGTATAATTTGTTCGATGCGTCTGCTAAATGGACGCAAACTGCCCGAGGTATGGACAGTATATTTTAAGGGAGAAAATAAAATTTTAAACAAAGACTCGTAATGCTAACCCTTTCTGACCCCTCACGGGTACAGTTTGGCACCATAACATAACATGAGCTATAAAACGTGTGTATGAAATCGGTAGGATGGTGTTACCCTCTTCTGCAGCGTCGTTTTCCCCTAAAATAAGGGTTCCAGTTAAAGAATGTTCTCTTAGTGTACTTCCTTCCTTTTATCTTTATCCTCAGAAAGAATTATATATGTGTTTACATCAACATATTGGGAATTAAATATTCTAAATATTACGATCCTCAATACTTGAACCTAATCAACTCTATGTTTTCGGTTTGGCGTTTCCTCTCCTCTATGTCTCTTGAATATCCCGTTTTTTAGAATAAAACGAAAGACATATTTAGGTATATCACACTTATTGATTTTAAAAACTTTAAATCACCTGAACAAAATTAAAAAAGGTAAAGGCTAAAGTCTGTTTCTGATATTTACAATTTAAATTTTTTTTTCTATGTCTAGCTCCCTTTTCTCCAAATTAGAAATACCTGGGGAAACTTTTCGGCATGGCAACTCAGCGTATATTGTACCAAGTGGCACCACAATTTGCGTATCCACCTTGCCGTCAAAACTCGCTGGTTGCCATGGTAACCCCCTCTGCGGTCCGCGCCGTGCATTCAGCACTGTTTTGAAATTTTCCCTGAACTCGTTGTTTAATCCGTATTAAAATAATAAAACGGCCCAATGTTTTGCTCTCTGTATATTGGCCAGCGATATTAAATTTAGTGGAGTGCCGTAAGACGTAAATATTGTAAAATCTCGGAATCCAGGACCGGTCAATGAATCTTCATAAAAACTATTGGACTGTATTGCTAAAAGCCCAAATAAAAAAGTTAAAAAAAAAAAAATACGCGCTCGTCATTTTTTTTTTTTTTAGTACCACAATGTACTGAAAAACTAGCTTGTGCCAGCGGCTTAACCCGCTACAACTCGAAAATTATCCCACGAAAAGATAAAATCGGGATAAAAACTATCCTATGTGTAAATCCAGGTTATGAACTATCTGTTCACCAAATTTTATCCAAATCCGTTCAGTAGTTTTTGTGTGAAAGAGTAACAAACATACACCCTCACAAATATTAGTACTTTATAATATTAGTGTGAAGTGTGATGTGATCAGGGCGCGCCACGACAGTGGCGGTAAGTACCCTCTTTGAGGAGTTGCTGGAAAGGACGCAGTCCTCACCGGACACGTTGCTTCAGGAGGTACGTGCACCAAATCAGGCGGGAGGAAACGACCGGATGTCGCCATTGTGAGGATCGGCCGGAGGACACGGTGGAGCACACTGTGGAGCCCCGCCGTGTCGCGCCCTGGTGCAAGCCATGGTCTGAGGCGAGGAGTAATGGGACGCCGTCGCCTCCTTCTGCGAAGCAGTGATGCTAATAGCGAAGGAGGTGGCGGAATGTGTGAGGGAGAGAACATTTCGACCTAGCCGTCGTGGGAGACGCTCCGGCCTTTGGGGGCCACGTGACGGCTTCCACCCACCGTAGATGCGGGCCTGTGGACGGTGAGTAATGGGCTAGCCCGCCGTCTGTCCGTCTTATGACGACGACATCAGGCCGTGTCGACGGCGCGTTCGTGTTACGTCAGCAACATGGGAGGGGCCCGCCAGGGCTGCAAGTTGGACACAAAGATACCGCGGCCTCGACATAAAAGGCTAAGAAGGAACATGGGTGGTTTTTTGTCAGTTGAAGTCTGACACTCCCTTTCGATCTGCCCAAGAGCAGGAGGGGTTATTTGATCACTTTCCACCAACCCAAAAAACTAAAATTGTGTGATGTGATGAGAGGGACAAGAGAAAAAAATGTTTGAAGCTAATAAATAATATTTGCATAGTAACTTTAAGGAATGGAGGGAGGCCTTTGCTCAGCAGTGGGACAACATAGGCTAGCTATAATAATAATAATAATAATAATAACTTTAATGTTAATTTATTAATATTTCGCAAAAAATAACGAGTTATATCCAAAAATTTTTTTTTTTTTAAATGCGAAAGTTTGTGTGTGTGTGTATGTTTGTTACTTCTTCACGTCTAAACGGCTGGAGCGATTTTAATAAAATTTGGTATGCAGTTAGCTGACACTTTGTATTAACACATAGGATAGTTTTTATCCCGATTTTATCTTCACGTGGGATAATTTTCGAGTTGTAGCGGATGAAGCCGCTGGCAACAGCTAGTAATATTATAGAGGCGAAAGTTTGTGAGGGTGTATGTTTGTTACTCTTACACGCAAACACTACTGAACGGATTTGGATAAAATTTGGTGTACAGATAGTTCATAACCTGGATTAACACATAGGATAGTTTTTATCCCGATTTTATCTTTACGTGGGATAATTTTCAAGTTGTAGCGGGTTAAGCCGCTGGCACAAGCTAGTTTTTCAGTATTGTGGTACTAAAAAAAAAAAAAAATGACAAGCGCGCAAATTTTTTCTTTTAACTTTCTTGTTTGAGCATTTAGCAATGCATTCCAAAAGTTTTTATGAAAATTCATTGACCGGTCGTGGATTCCGAGGTATAAGTCTTACGGCACTCCACTAATTGTTAAAATATCTGCCATATATCCGGAACGTCAAATGAAAAACAAGTTTTATTGGTTTGTTATTTTTAAAATGAGTCAACAAACGAACGTGTATTTTATTCATTTCGCTTTGTTTGTGTCATATGCAACACAATGTAGAATTTATACGTTTTTAATTTACAAGTGTACCAAAGCTGTTAAGCTGAATTCGCTACAGACAACTTTACACAAAACTGTTTTTATAACCGTTTCCAAATATTTGCGTGCAGAACTGCAGCTTAGAACTTTGTAGGTACTCCAACGATTCAGATTGCTTTGGATAAAGGCAAAGTCATTTCCTCGACAACACATGGAGCATAACAATTGGTGTTAGAGAACAACATGAACGCTAATACGACGGTACAGTCGGAATAGACCGTTAAACTCCACGGTTCGAGACGAATACGACTCCAAAATACGCCAGGCGGTAATAGAAATGGTACAAGTAAATTGTTATTGACGTGTATTCTGAAACGTGCAGGTGATTTCGAGAATTAGTGCTGTGTTATTTGAAAAGTTATTTCAGTTAGCAGTGAAATATGTAGCAGTATTCTGCTGTTAGGCCACAGGCGGCCACAGCGTTTTAGGGTTAATTATGACAGTTTTGGCGAAAGTTACTGAAAAAAATAGTGATCGTGTAAATCAAATACTTTTTATTATCCCTACCATAAATAGGAACAATGCTTCTCGAAGCTCATTTCTTAATGAAAATAAAACAATTACTAAATCACTTCGTATTCCGTTAATAAGAAAAAAGGTCTATAGATAACAATATAGCAAACCTACTAGACTGCAAGAGATTCAACTTCATGAAAAAGTAAATTATGCTACCTGACTACTTCAATATTTCAGCAAGTAGCCTCTTTTATGACACGTAGGGGAAGAGCAAACAGGGGAGACTTATTCAAAGTCGGGATCACAGGATCAAGTGGCTGAAATTGCATTGGGAAAAGTTATAGCGGTGTACGCTGCTAAATTCATCATTCAACAATTTCTATTTTATTTCAGGTTAAGTACCTAAGTCACGAGGTCTATCCGATATGTTGGATCGAAGCGGCAAGAAAAGCATTAAAAACATTGTCAAATATTGTAAAAGTTCAACAAAATTTGAGTTGTTTTTTTGGAATGCTGTATATGCAAAAAAATACTCAAATTTTGTTTTTACTCGACTGCGGCGAAGCTTATAATGGGGTTACGTGGTTTTTATTAATTGAAGGGGCTTTTATTTCGTAACATATTACTCTAAACTAACTCCAACGATTCATAAGTCTCTTTTAAGGTCTAGACATAATCTTGGTCACCTTACATGCGGACCATGCAGATTAACGCCTGAGATGATCTTTTAAAGAAAGAACCACTAAGAGTTGTCAGTGCAACCATTTGTCAGTTATCGTTTAGTGTAATGAATGAATGATGACAATGTAATGCTTGAGTATCAACAGATCTATATTTTTTCTACCAAAGCTGCAACGGCTTATATTTTCTCTCTCTCTCTGTCTCTGGCTTCCGTACAATGATGGTGAACGGCAATTCTGGATGGTAACAAGTCTACTTTGTCATTTTGTTGACAAAACGTCCATCAAAATATTTAGTTACCGAGAATGCATGTTGACTTCCTCGGACTATACACGTGGTTCTAAACTAAATGCAGTACCTATTAAGCTATTACGGGTTCATATTACATCCCTGTGACAGATAGACTGACGGACGAGTATTAGGAATTTCTCAGTAGCAGCTCGAAGTTTGGAAAGTAGTAGTGTGTGTATTCAATGTCTTGAATATTACATAACTAGCTGATGCCCGCGGCTTCACCCGCGTGGATGTCGTTCAAATTATATACTAAAACCTTTCTCTTGAATCACTCTATCTATTAAAAAAAACCGCATCAAAATCCGTTGCGTAGTTTTAAAGATTTAAGCATACAAACAAACAGACAAAAATATCGACTTTGTTTTATACTATGTAAGGAAGCTGCTATTGAGTTTTTACATCAGGAGTTCCTCAGTAGTAGCCACGGAATCTGGACATGTACCCGGTTAATGGTAATATTACATGGGACTTAAACGTAATTGGTGAAATGTGAATGTACTACAGTCAAACCTGGTTAAGTGAGACTTCAAGGGACCTGCAAATTTGTCTCACTAATAGAGGTATTCCACTTACCTAGTGTCTCAGATATGTCGTGTTGAGTGTTGGGATCTCAGTATGAGTTCCAGTTATGGAGGTTTCTCCCTTATCCAGGTCCCACTTAACCAAGTTTCACTGTATTAGGTACAGTTAGATAGATAGAATACTCTTTATTATGTACACCAAATTACAAAAAAACAATAGTAAAACATTTTACAAGGGGTGACACAATGGGCGGTCTTATCGCTTAAAGCGATCTTTTAAAGACAACCTTTCTACCGTTCACCTTTGTACCGTTCGTTCGTTTGTACGTTCGTTTCTACAGTTCTACCTAACCCTTCGCGAGCTCGCGGCGTGATGCTATGTTATGGTCCTACGCCTGATCTCTGGAGCAGAGACCGCACCTGATTGAGGAGCGCACCTGTGTTTGCGAACACACTTGTGCTCTTTAATAACTCCTACGTACAAGGGAATTTGCCTGTACTAACATTTATATTGATGAACAAAAGCGATCATTAGGAGGAAACTCTAGCCTAGCAACGAGTCAGTATAAACCAAATGAAGTGATTTCCTTATCTCCTTCGGAATCAAACGCAATTGTGACGCAGTGAGTACTTATATGGCTACATGGTCGCATGGCGTTAATGCTTTCAAGTGGGTTCGACGCACTAAGTATCAACGCTGCATCATTAGGAACCACGTACTTATCAATCGTATGACTTACCAATAAACTTAAGAGACTAGACGTACTGCAGGGTATCACCGATACCTAGTCGACATTCCGCACATTCGAACGAAGCGCTTTGCTGGGTCGTTTATTATGCGCACAGCCAAGGAGTGGAATTCCCTGCCTGCGTTCGGTTTTTCCGAGTTCATATGACCCTAATCTGTTAAAGTCGCGAGTAAACAGGCTTCTACTGGGTAAGCTCGTTCCATCGTCGACATCATATCTGCCCTTAGGGCAAGATTGAAGTCAAGAGCAAGCCCATTTATAATAAAAATAAAAAAAAGTTAGTGAAACAATATAATTTGGAAAGTAGCGAGATTTGTCAGAAGTTAGACTTGATTGAATTAAGTAAAACGCATCGTGAGGAAACCAACATGTCCTAAAACCGAAAATTCGAAAACATGTGAAATCTACCAAACTGCACTGGGCCCGCGTTGTGGATTGTAGCTCTTTCCCTCACCTAGAAACCTCATACTTAGTCCTCACGCCCGTGTCAAAGCAGTGGAAACATTTTGAGCTGATTATAAAGCTTTCGCTATGTATTTAAGCAAGCACAAATTTAAGTTTAAATATTTCAATATTTCTGGGCAAAAAATCTCTTGTTGGGCATGAATGTTGACCACCCGTAATGGTATAGCCTCAACCTTATGTAGTACAGCATACCTACATCTAGTTAACCTTTAACAGCAAAGCCACACCTTAACGCAACAAAATCAAAATATATGCGCATTGTTCAATTCAATGCGGAGTCTATAATAATAAGTTAATAACAGACATATAGGTACCTGCATGCGCAACGACTTTTGTCCGCAGAAGATCAAAATTTATCACTTTAATTGGGAGAACTAAAGGTAGGCTCTGTTTATCCTTTCAGGGACAGGCGTGATGGTATGTACTTTAAGGTGAAAGTGCCAGGGTAGCTCTAAATTTTTGCAATATAGCAGGCCAGTGTCAGGTTTTATGTTGATTAAAATATGATTCGCAACCGTAACCAATATGGATTTACAGAGTTATTTTCATTATAATAATCAATACAACCTTCCAAACTCATTTGATACCATTGAATGACTATTTCATTAAAAAGGCATTCTAGAAACAAAGAACATACAGCCTGACACTGACCAGTAAACTGTAAAAAACGTTACAATTAAGGTCCGACCGAAGGTTCGGCTTCGGTTTCGGTTTCGGCTAGTTTCGGCCAAAAAATCTAGTTTCGGCCATAGTTTCGGTTTCGGCCAATAATTGGACAAATATGTTGATTGTATTTTTTTTTTAATTGACGTAATTAATTTTACAAATAAAGAGCTATTTTTGTTACCTAATTAAGTACCTACTTTAATTGTTGCATTTTTTTAACCGTGTTAACTGTGTATATATTATGCGTAAAATTACAATAGATGATACATTCCATAAATATTTTGATAAGTTTCGGTTTCGGCCGAAACTGGGACCAAGGCCGAAGGTTCGGTTACGGTTTCGGTTTCGGCTGAAAATCGTGTTTCGGTCGGACACTAGTCACAATATAATTTCGCGGGCTACCTTACCGCTATTATCATCTACAAAACGCATACATCATAAATAACGCAAAGAATTGCAATCAGCACAAACGCATCCTGTACACTTTTAGTCCAACAAAAGTTCTTTGTCTGAGGAAGCCTTTACCAATACCTCCATAGATATCTCTAAATAATAATATATCGTAAAATGGTACCCATATAGGTACATGTACATATACTCGTACCTAGTCGTACAAAACTTTCTGTGGTTTCATCCCACAGAAGAGATAAAAGAGGTTAGAAAGGAAATAGTTCCTGATTTGTATTAGAACGCGTGTCGCCGCTTGTCTCCCACTCTCTATATCCACTACATGCAAGACGATAATAAGAACGCGAATTATGCACACAAATAAACCGCACTCACTTAGATCGCGAGCTTGCTACTGGTTGTCACACTAGCGCAAACATTGCGTTTGACGTACACTCACACTTGCGTATATTTCTCATACATGTTACGGTGACCAAAAGGTCGATAATGTATATCGATAAAATTACTTGAGTTTTGTTACTTTAAGTTTTGCAGTTTTTGCTTTAATTTCGGGACGGGACAGAAAGAAAGAAAATAAGAAAGCAAAAATATTTATTGGTCTCTCACACATAAAAAATTAAAGATAAAAAGAAAACAGAAAAGATTTTTTTCAAATATTGAACATTAAGTACTTGAAATTCAATTTCAATTCAGATTTTATTATTGTCTTGAAATAAAACGTATTTTTAAGTAGCAATAGCATGCGCTTGCTATCTTTCAAATTCGAATTTTTCAGAATAAAATGCAATCTCACACTAATATTTTTCTATAATAAGGTATTGATAGTATGGGATAAACAAAAGTTATTTTAATCATAACATAATAATCATTTGAATGCATTCACACAAATCACACATACTAAATATCGACATTATTGACAACTTGGTACAACACTATCGAAACGCAAAGAGTAGGCAGAATTTAAGCTTTGGCTCGTCGCACGCGACGTTCGCAGTGAACGAAATACATTGCGCAATCGCCCACGTAGTACAAGATGGTACGCCCACGTATTGCAAGCAATGTACATAATTACGTTTCTGCTTGCGATTGTATCATTTTTGTCTGCGAACTACATAATACTATTGTAATAATTACAAATATCACTTGTATTTTAAGGTTTTTAGACTTACCGATGAAGAGAAATCCCTTCTCGAGCCACACTGCACACCGTGTCCGTTACCTCAGCCAGATGTGGTCGAAAATGCTCATTTGAATCTTATAGATAATTAGTTTTGCGGCTTCTGTAATTGTTGCGCACATTTTTAAATTTGTTGCGCTTATAGTTTTTTAATTATTTCACAAAAACATTTCCTGCTGAGGTAACGTTACCCCAGCCAGACCTTTTTCTTTCTAATGGGAATATTTAAATAAATACTAGCTATAAAATTAGTTGTCTAGATGAAGTAAATGTTGTGCCTTATTTTGTATTTGTTCTTTCTTCGGTTGCGAAGTTATTCGAGATTTTGCTGGGGTATCGTTTTTGGTTTTGCTAGATCTTTGAAACGGTTAAGCGGATTCTTATCATATTTTGTACAAGACTTCTTTATAATTAGTTTAAATTTGTTCTGCAATAAAAATACCAAAATAAAACATAGCTTAAAGGTTATTTCATTAAATAGAAAAACACTTCAATTGGTCCCAGCACTCTCAATAAGAGGTCTAAAGACTTACTTTAAACATTATTTTGAAGCTTGTGACTGCCTTCAAATGTATGTAAAGTTTCATTAGTATCCTGTAAGTATTTAACAAGTTATGATGATATTCAGTTCTTCACGAGCACGGTCATGATGCGCGCGGTGTTATTTGGCAACTGATAAGCCTGTATATGGATATATGAACTGAATGTTATGTCAATTATTAGTTGTGTAGTTCAGTTGTATATTAGTAAAATTTCAACGTAGTACATTGGATAATTAATGAGATAATACGATTAAAGTCATTAGGAAGTGAATGACCGTGGTAACCCGACCAAGTTTAGGTGGTTACGAAAAAGCGAAAACGCAGAACATTATGCTACCTTCTAAAATATGTAGGATAGTGTTACAAATTTAGTACAGACATTTACACAAGTGTTAAAAAAACTACATGTTTATTAACGAATTTTTATTAACAGGTAAAATAATCATTTCAATTGAACTTTTAAAGTATTAATAAACTTATACTTAAAAACAATCACAGATTAAAATTACAGATAGTAATTTTGCTTTTTTGATTTTTCTATTACTTTTTATTTAAATGATAGATTTCAGTAAACACAGTACACAGTTACAGTTTTTATTTAAATAGGTATACACAATATTGGAATGTGTAATGATCACAGACAATAAATAATTATATAATGGTTTTTTTCAGTTAACACTAAACTTACGTATGTCTACTAATACCCACTTATATCAATTAAAATCACAGATCAATGGTAATACTAAATGACATCACAATGTAGTAAAATGCTCACAGTTAGTCCTACTGTTTTGTTGTCTCATTTCAAATATCACATTTTTTTCCCTAAGTTTATACACATAAAATGAACTTAAACTATTTAAAAATCACAGATCAAAAATAATAAAATTTAGTAATATTAAACTGCAGTCAAATAATTATGTAAGTATTACTTTTAACTGATCGGATGGCCGATGGGGCCGAAAAGTTCTCGAATGGCGACCGCGAACCGGAAGACGTTGCGTTGGAAGGCCTCCCACTAGGTGGACCGATGACCTGGTCAAGGTTGCAGGAACCCGCTGGATGAGAGACGCACGGGACCGGTCAATGTGGCGACGCCTGGGGGAGGCCTATGTTCAGCAGTGGACGTCTTTTGGCTGAAATGATGATGATGATGACTTTTAACTAATTACAATCTCAAAAAGTCAACGTGTAAAGGTAAATAAAATAACTTTGTGACACAAAAGTTGTCATAAACAGAGATCTAGTTGCCGCTCTAGAGAGACCATAAGCGTAGGCAGATTTTGTTGATTCTTACGTCAGTCGATCAAATGGTCATGATTTAGGTTCTATACTAAAAAGTGTGAAATATGTGTTCGCCATGTTTAATTTAATAAAAAACACATTGCTTCCGACTGCACAAGATTGGAGACGATTTTTTTATTATTATTATTATCACATCTATAAAAAAAATGTGACTAACATTAAAAGTCACAATTTTAAAGTAAATACATGTCAAGTGACAATACAAGATCTATAAAATAGTTTTGTATTTTAGATAAATTAGATATTATCAGATTATAATGTATAAATAATCGCGTGAGGCATTAAATTAATCTGACTCTTCTGAATTTTGCTATACATATCGTCATAACATTGAAAAGTTCTAGTTTGTGTTCGATAGCAATGAGCTTTGTAGTGGCCAACTCCTTCAAAGCTGAGAGGTGGATGAAATTCAATGACTGCCAAGATCACATATAATCTATTATTAATTTCAATATTAATTGGGATATCATTTAGCTGTAAATTAATATCATGAAGCTCAAATATTATTAAATGGCTCAAATGATAATTAAATGAAACTGTGCCTATTCTGCAAGAAACACAAAGTGGTGAGAAATCGTTTTTCATTCCTGCTTCTACAGACTCTTGTAAATTTGTAATACTTTTTTGTTTTATGAGATCTATATTCAATGGCAAGTATTTGCATTCAAATGACTCTTTGTTTTGGTGGCTAGTGCAAGTTGCGTTTGAGCAAATTCTTTTTCTAGTAGCGGAAAAGTATGAAATACAAATTTCTTCTAATATTTTTGTAATATTACATGCGCAATTTATAACATTGGACGTAGTTTCGTTATTTGTTTCAAAATTAGCACAAAAAATATTACTTAAAAGTACATCTCTTTGGTTGTAGAGTTTTTGGCTGAAGTTCTTTGCAGTAGCAAGATTTGCGATGAACGTCGTAAAAGCGTCATTTTGCATTCTTTTACTGTTGTTGATCTCCTGTCTGAATGTATTTCTTTCTTTGTAGGCTATGGCTAATGCTTGCGAGATTGCGTCAAATGCACAAGTATTAGTGAGAATTATACTTTTATTTCTAGATATGGCTATGTTGCCATTTTGTAATATATATATAGGTTTTATGCTAACGTTTGTTTTTTTGCGAGAAACAGCAAGACCTCGCCAGTTTTCTACTTCAACAGGTTCGTCCTGAAATATAGACTCTAATTCAAAGTCCTTATTGTACTTCACGTTTCGTGTATGAACTGCTGTATTTCTATTTACTAGTAAGTTTTGAACATTTGAATTTTCTAAGTTATATGTAGATGTCTGCGGAATAGGCGCATTTTGTAAAACTACAATTTTACTTTTTGTTTCATGTGTAAAGTCAAAATTATTAGTCATTTTTCGTTTTCGTAAAATGTCTTTATTTAATTTTGTTTTTTCATTATTTTCAGAAATGTTTAATTTGACGGACCCATTTATAAAACTATAGTGTTGTACTATGAACTCATCAAGTCGAATTCGCTCATCTTTGGTATTATAATATATGGTCTTTAGGTCCTTAAAATGATTTTCATTATTTGAACTACTAGCTACTTCTTTTGCATTGACAAAATATTTGGTCATAACATTACCCCACATAGGTAATTTTCGCAACAGCCTTTTTAAAGTATCGTTTATAGACGGCAAATAATACTCATTTATTTGGTCATGCTTTGGGTCAAGTAATAGCAAATATAACTTTTCCGTTTCCATTATTTTGTTGTAATAATTGATAAGAGGACAAACAGTACCAGTATTCATAGTTACCTCGTCATTTTCATCTAGAAAATGTTTATCTGTTTGATCATCGTTATCGACACCAATCACATTAGTATCATCCTTATAATCAGTCAAACGCTGTAGAGCTTGCTCATATTTACCACATAGCTGACCATCTAAACCAGGACTAACATATTTGTGTAATGATACTGTTACTATATCATTGATAACAGATTTTATTTCCTTATAGCAATGTAGTGTAAGAATTTTCTTTATACAGTTAATATAAAAATATTTGCATTTTTCTGATGCTTTGTCAAAACTACTTTGTTTAGGCAGTTTTTTAAAAAAATGCGATTTGTCTAACCGAATGTAACAAACCGGCACACAAACATCTAGCCCTTCTAAAAGCGAAAAACACTGCGATAAATAACCATTTGTATCGGTATGAAGAAAAGTACGACATATAGCTCCTAGTAGTGCAGACGAATCGTCACATACAATTTCTTTGGGTAAAGATCGATTTACTGCCCATGTACTTAACCAAGTAGCTATAGCTTCAATTGTGTGTGACTGTGATACCATATAACATAAAGGAATACTAGTACTGATAGTATATGCCATGACAGCATATAGAAAAGTATGTTTAGCGTCTTTAAGACTTACTCCTGGAGGCGCTATCGGTTGAAAAATTGAACCAGTTGCGTCGATGGACAAAACAGTGTGTGTATTTTTTAAAACGTCATCATAATATTTACTTTGTACATTTGTCCATAAGTAAATAAAAAAAGGGACAAGAGAAAATTTCCGTATAAATGTATCGAATGGGGAACTTTGAGACATAGCATAGATGGATAATATTGTGTTTTTATCAAATTGAAGGGCCCTTTTAACATCATGTCGTATTTTCCTTAAATTACCTAATTTAGGTAGCGTTGGAGGTTCTTTTGGATTATCTATTTTCATGAGTTCATCAGCCAGCAAAGTTCTGACTTTAAGCGCCTTTTCATACTTTAATTGTACAGCAATTTTTTGTTTTCGTGTCGATGTAAGTTTATTTTTAACATTCAAATCGTGGACATGGTCTTTCTTGTAATTATTTATTTGACAAATCACCTCTAAAAAATTTTCAGTTTTAGGAGATATGTCAACAATAATAACTGCGCCACACTGAGTACATTTTCCATTGCATTTAATAGAGTCAAACAGTAAGTTCGTAGGTACGTAATTATTTTTAAAAGCAAACGTACAATTAAGATCTGTCTTTTTCCATATTTGATCTTGCAGCTCATTAGTCCAACTATTCTGTAATAACGTGTGGTTTTTAGGTGCAATACGTTTAAATTCGTGAATATCCATTAGAAACTTTACTTTGAAATCAGAATTACTGTAGCTATCATCAATATTTTCAAAATCACCGTTACTGTCAAAGTAGTTTCTTTTGTTCGTATTGTCTGTTACGTCATCAACCCGTACATCTGTGACACTATCATGGAAAAAATAAAATTTATTACGTCTCACTGACATTTGTATGGCCATTTTAGACATCTTATGTTGAAATATTTCATGCAATTCATTCTGTATACGTTCATATACATCATGAGTAATAGAAGGACACGACTTATTAAATATATATGCATATTTAGAAATAATGCGTTTTTGATCTTGCAATGGTATAGCGCTTTTTCTACCTGCCATTTTGTTTGCCTTGATTGAGTGCACGAGCGTAATCATTGTGGATAACGGGCTAAGAAATTAAATAATTGAGGTCCGTAAATATTGGTCGCTGAGAAGATTGCCATGCCATCGTACATCGGTCATCAGAACATCTATAACAAAACAAAAAAAAATAACTGTAAATATAACAAAGTTTTATTTAGAGCTAAAGGGCTGTCGAATTGTAATATGAAAATAGAGGAAAAAGATCAAAGATTCAAAACAATATTGTACACAATAAAAGCCTATTAACTACTAAATAGGGTATATAATAAAATGCATGATTCTATAATACTATGTATGATAATAATATGCATTAAATTCGTTATATCGCGCTCCCGAGGGAACCCTTCAAGATTCCGGGATAAAAGCTATCCTATGTTCTCTCCCGGGTTTCAAACTATCTCCATGCCAAATTTTATCAAAATCGGTTCAGCGGTTTAGCCGTCAAAGCATTACATACATAATATCCGATCACATGATGACCGAAAAAAAAAAATATTATTAAATTCCCCACCGACAAACCGATGACGTCATCGGGTCTCGTTTCAACATGTTTGTTTAGGAGAAAGTTAAGAAAAGGAGAGAATTCGTGAAGTTCATTAGGAGTTATACCTTATTATAATATACGCATAAGGCAAAAAGACAAAAAGAATACTTAAGTACATTATCAAGAAACTTATAACACCCCTCTTTTTGCGTCGGGGGTTAAAATTATATGGTGTCGTCGTCACTATCAGCTAACAAAACTGCTTTTCCTGGTATCAAATTAAAAATTTCACCTAAAAAATATATTTAAGTAACACTATTATAACAGCTCGTAACAAAAACTCATAATAACAAAAGGTACAATTTTGTATACGCCCGAGACGTATACGGGGTGCGGGGGGCAAAAGTCCGAGTGACACACCAATCGCGCGCTCAGATCGGCGCTACGCTACCTAATAAAAACGACTTCTGCGCATCTAACAACTTTTGCCAAGTTACGTGTTGGGGACTGTAATAGCGCGCGTATTTAGAGCATTTTTATTTACGTACACTTTACATTTGTAATAATCTACTTACTATAATGTAGAAAAATCTATTTAAGTCCTGATCCATAGTAATTGCGACAGGTAATAAAGATTGTACAGTGGCCAGCAGGTCAACCTACCTAAATCGTAGTAGTATATACCTAGCTAGATATAAGTACGTACTCACCGTAGATTGAGAGTTTCTGAATTACAGACGTAGAGAACGTCAAACGATATTTTTTACATCTTCACCACGCAGCCATAGTCGCCACCACACTCATATGCAGGTATTATGTCGCCATCACCGCGTCCATCATCGCGGCCCGTGGCTGTTGCTATGTTGCCATTCTGTTTATGCCTACAATAAAAAGAAAGAGTACATTTTTTTGTCTAAATCCTTAATGGGGTTTCAATTGTAGTTTTGCTACATATTTGAAACTCGAAACGTCATCTATTTGCAAGTTTATATCAACGCGAGTATCGCAACAAGGTAATTATGGATTTCTTAAAGTCTATGTGTCCAAGGAGTTTGTGGAAATAAATACCTACCTACTGTTGCGGTCATGAATTTCATTAATCAAGTTTCAAGTCTATTACAAACTAGCTTCCGCCCATGGCTTCGCCCGCATAATATGTTGACAATGTACCTATACATAAAAACCTTCCACTTGAATCAGTATATCTATTAAAAAAAACTGCTTCAGATTCCGTTGCGTAGTTTTAAAGATCCAAGCAAACAGGGACAGACAACGGGAAGCGACTTTGTTTTATAGGTACTATGTATCGAAGGATAAATATGTCGTCATCATTATCGAGAATTCCAGTCCAGGTAATAACTAAGTACGAAAAAAAAGAAAATAATAAGTAAGTTCCTAAATTCAAATATTTAAGCCTTAAAAAAATACAGTTTTAGATAAGTACCTAACAACATGTACATATTAATAATAATTTTGCCACTATTTCTGTAGTTACATTATGCAAGCTTACCTTGTTCGTGAATTCATCAAGCAGCACGCACCATAATTATGATCATCAATAGAAGCACTCCACATTAACAGTAATTTGCCACACTTATTATTATAATAATAGCTAGCTCTCACGCACTCGATAAATATTTTCAAAAACAGGAAACGGAACTGCCAAAGCGCACGCGCACTCTACAAGATGAATTATGTAATTATGGAGCATGTTTAGTGCGTTATACAAACAAAGAATTACCCCTTCACCCCACCCCTCCCGCGTCCCGCCGAACGACGTGTTATCGGTGATTTTTGATAAGTATGTGCAACTGGAAGATAATAATAATGTTTTCATAGTACAGATATTATTATATTATTATGTATTTAACAGTGTACGCGTCTGTACCGAAATTGTAAGGTGTATTATACTAAACATTTCAAAAGATAGCATAATGTTCTACGTTTTCGATTTTTCGTAACCATCTAAACTTGGTCGGGTTACCACGGTCATTTACTTCCTAATGACTTTAATCGTATTATCTCATTAATTATCCAATGTACTACGTTGAAATTTTACTGATATACAACTGAACTACACAACTAATAATTGACATAACATTCAGTTCATATATCCATATACAGGCTTATCAGTTGCCAAATAACACCGCGCGCATCATGACCGTGCTCGTGAAGAACTGAATATCATCATAACTTGTTAAATACTTACAGGATACTAATGAAACTTCACATACATTTGAAGGCAGTTACAAGCTCCAAAATAATGTTTAAAGTAAGTCTTTAGACCTCTTATTGAGAGTGCTGGGACCAATTGAAGTGTTTTTCTATTTAATGAAATAACCTTTAAGCTATGTATTATTTTGGTATTTTTATTGCAGAACAAATTTAAACTAATTCCAAAGAAGTCTTGTACAAATAATGATAAGAATCCGCTTAACCGTTTCAAAGATCTAGCAAAACCAAAAACGATACCCCAGCAAAATCTCGAATAACTTCGCAACCGAAGAAAGAACAAATACAAAATAAGGCACAACATTTACTTCATCTAGACAACTAATTTTATAGCTAGTATTTATTTAAATATTCCCATTAGAAAGAAAAAGGTCTGGCTGGGGTAACGTTACCTCAGCAGGAAATGTTTTTGTGAAATAATTAAAAAACTATAAGCGCAACAAATTTAAAAATGTGCGCAACAATTACAGAAGCCGCAAAACTAATTATCTATAAGATTCAAATGACCATTTTCGACCACATCTGGCTGAGGTAACGGACACCTGCACACCTGGCTTCTTTTACGACACGTAATAATCGCGCAACACGGCATAATTCTTTTTTTTCGCGGAGCTCCGTTCGCTGTCACAATATGAGCGCGATTGTTGGTCAGTAAATCAAATTTTGTCGACATATGATCGTCTGATCATATAAGCGGCGCGCGTGCCCCGCCCACATGGCCTTTCTAACCTCTTTTATCTCTTCTGTGTTTCATCCAGTCGTCGAAATATTTATTCATATGTTTGGAACAGAAACTGCTGAACAGATGTGAAAATATCAGATATAATATACAGGGAGTCTTTGATACAGGGTGACAGGGTAACTCGACTTATTATTACGTTACAGCTCGGTATAGGTTAGGTAGTAGTAGAACACTATCTTTCCTCTCCAGTATGATTCATTATATAATACATATGTATTTTATTTGTTTATGTATCTTAGCATTATGTAGGTATTTATTTAAGTATATTATATCTATATTTATTATTTATATGTGTATTTTATTATTTTAGGTTAAGTTAGTTAAGGCACATATACACATTATTCTTTTCCTATTCTCACACACTATCGTCTACATTTCTTCATCATTTCTCCTTTAGCAGGTCTGCTGGCAGAAATTTCTAAAGAAATAAGCAGTACCTTTGTACTCAATTATTATTTTATGTTAATTTCCTGTGATGTCTTCTGTGTGTACATAAATTGTTAAATAAATAAATAGGTACTTTAATTTTTGACCCCTAATTTTTTTGGACTTACTTTGTTGCTAAAGACCACTATTATAAGTTATTAACCCTTCCAATGAATAAGTTGTGTTCCCCTGTCTCCCTCAATAGACTCAAAAATTACTGAAACCACGAATACTGTAGACAATTTTTTTTAGATATCGGATCATTTTGTGGAAATGTTGAATAAACTCTAAGTTTCATAAAAGTGGTGATACAACACAACACAACACGACTAAGACTTTTGTTCGCAGAAGTAACTTTTGGTCGAAACCAGGAAGAAACTTTTGTCGCATGACCAAATGCGTCCCACAAGTATTGTTCGAAATAGCGGCCGGACATGCGACAAGTCGTGGTCGTGGCCGCGTAGTGAGGTTCCAAGGCGGGAGACCTGTACCAGTGAAAATTTCCCAACTATTACATAATTAAATTATTAGAAAATTATAAAAAGTTCCCTTTTCTATCTAATACTCTGGACCTATCAACTAAAAGGCCTTCAAGAATTACCTAACTTACCTAGATGCAATCAGGAAAATTACAATTCCAACTATTTATTTACACGTCACAACATTAAGCCAAAGCCTGGGAATCATAGCTATAAAGGCACATTACATACCAACCCTACGGCACACTGCAGTATATGTACTGCAATCGACAACTGAGCTGTGATGGGTCGTTAAACTTCACGAGGCTATCCGTGGTGCAACCGTCAATCCGGAACTAGTCTCGCCGTGTAATGGTGCATTAGGTTTAAAATGTGCTACATAGTGTATTAATTGGTGGCCGTTTAGTTGATTTATTGCGATTAGAAGAGACAGAGGAAATGGGCTACCAAATAATGCTAAAGAGGATGAATGTAGCAGGATATTTCGTGAACTGGGAACTGTAGTGCAGAATGTTGATCCACCAATGGCATTTATGCCATTGGTGGTGATTTTTCGTATTTTTAGTTTTGTTTATAAACAAAACTAAAAATACGAAAAACAAACATCAGAAATCATTTCATCTTTGATCAATAGCCGACAACATTAAATCTCATTAGACTAATGCATTACTAACTATATTTTTCATATCAAAGACCGCAATAACAGCAAGAAAGTCCTGAGGATGAAAGCGCTAAAAATAACAACACAACATCCTCCAATCACTGCCAACGTTGAAAATCTCAATGAAAACAAAAACATTTTGTTACAAAACTTTAATCGAGACCTTGAGGTTCGCAAGAGGCAAGAGGCAGACTTCAACCGACCACTCGACGAGGCAGAGAACCTCAAGTGGTCTTCACATCGAGCAGCTGTTACGACCGGCTGCGCTCCATCACACGGAGAAAATATACGAACTGTTCAAACAAATGTCTCTAAAATATACGGCCGCACCGAGCGATAGAAAAATAATATTGGCTGTTTACACTGACTTGTACAAACATTTTTATAAGCGGTTTGTTAAATTAAAAACACATTTTTGGATGCGTTTCCAGATTTGAATGGCTGTGTGATTCTGTTACGTGGGAACAGTTTTGGATAATATTGAAACAGTACAAATAAAGATAGCTAGCATCTTGTGTAAAGTAATAACACTAATTTTGTGAATCAACAAAGACTTTACATATCTTATTAAGAAATACATTTTAAAGATATGAACATTCAGGGCGATGACGAAAACAATTATGTATGTCAGCCTGTAACTAATGACGAAACTAAAACTATGATTGAATAATGGAAACCTTTCAACCATCTAAAAGAATTATTTGTGAACCACCAACGATCATAACAAGTTACGAGAGTGCAGAGATAAAAACGCACATGTATGTGATAAAACAAATGACAAACATTAAGAAATTACGACACTGGCGCTGGCACAAGCAAATGTCGCGATTGGGTACAACACAATGACATTCTGAGATGTGGCAGTGAAAATGGAATTTTGGATGCATGCCTAGTAAATTCAGACGAACTCTGAAAATCACGTTGCCAACAGGACTTTTTTTAAAGTGATTGAATGACACAATAAAGCATCACGTCTTCTAGATCCCTGTATAGGAGTACCTAGTAGCACACACACATTTCGCCAGTTATTTTAATCCCATGTAAAGGTAGCAAGCTTATTGCCAACATCCAGGTCCAAATCTAGAGTCCGAGGCTTATAAAATTCATAAAGGAAAAGTCTAATAACACTTTGTCCGAACGGGGAATTCGACCCCTATATTCGTCAGGTACAAAAATAGACAACTTTTAGTAAACCAGATGTGGGCAGCTTAAATCAGATGGGTTAGCAAGACATCAACTTTTTGTCCCCGCAGTCGCTAAAAACGTACACACTCTACTCAGTCAGATCGCTGTAGCTGTGACTCAGGTCCATTCGGACATTGGTAAACAAAAGGCCCCTCAAAATATTGTTTGCAATAGGGGTTCTCCTTGTCATAATATTTGTATTAATTTTGTTGTAACTCTCAAAAATGCGGACAAAAGCAGCAACATTTTAGTAAGGACTAATGATGACAGAAATAAACACACGCAGGTGGCACTAACTAAAACCGAAGAAGGTATTACCTAGTATCCATGTTCACCTTTTTCTCTTTTATTATGGCCTTAAAAAATCCATAGATGTATCCTCTAACAGCAGTGCAAAAATAAAACCAACCATCGTACACCGCTCTCAAAGTAATGTTGCACTTGCATAGGTACTAGACACGTTCGGGCTTGCAAAACGAAACTTGAAACTTGGCGTATCAGTACTTTCGTGAACTCGTAGTAGATTCCTTGTACTTCACTGTGTACCCATTACTTGTTTGCTTAAATTGCTTGTTTGAATGTCTTGGGACAATGTTTACGATTCCAACAGGTGACAATCAACAGAGGTTTGTAGCGGACGTCGAGTGAACACACCTGTTTAGTAATGTTGGGATTTATCTTATGCATACTGTGAAGCGAATACTATGCTTTGTAGAATCTTTTGAGTTCTTCTTTTTCGTGTTGTTGATTCCCATAGCTAATTAAATTAAATTCGTTTCGACCAGAACGCAGCCAAATCCATGGCGTTGGTAGTGGCTTGGGACTTTTTTATACACAACAAAAGGACAAGATGTCGCATAGCTGCACTGGTCTGTGATTTACACATAGGTACACATGTCTGTCACTGATTTGAAATTGTTTAGAGGTACATTGTCACTTATGTATAAATATTGACTACGAATAAATATTATTATCAGGACACTGCTGCTCTCATTATTGCACTAGGTAATTTTCTACAGCGTGAAAATATTTTAGATGAGAATTTTTACTTTCTTAACGAATATATTACTCAGAATACGTACATAATTTACGTTTTAACATTCAATAATTTTAACGAGTACTGATTTGTATGAGCAATACACAGTCAGCAAGAGTATTTCATCGTACATTATGAGGTATTATGGGTGTTTCTTTGAATGAGAATCATTTTATTAAACTACGTAAATGTACGTGTATAAAACATTTTATTGTTATAAATACTGTTAACAATAGTAAACCTTCGCATAAATACGTTTGGAATGTTCTATAGCGGCACCTGAAATAATCAAAGACGTGACGGTTACAATACGGACAGTCAAACACCATTTATGTATGCACACTATGAACTATAGGAACCATCATCATCAACATTTATGGCTACTAGGTACATATTTCTGAAGCGCCATCGAATCCATAACAATTTTAATAAAGCATTTCTGATGAAAAGTTTAATGTAAGCGATGCCTTGGGAATACATTAGCTTAAAATTTAAATCAACTAAATTCTTCGCCGTACTGACACATGACAAATGACGAGGAGAACTCTTCAAAGCTTATATGAAATTAAATCAAAATTCTCCATGCTGATCGTTTACATATGGGACGACGGATTTAGAACGTAATAGATTAAAATAATAGTGCTTCCTAAGAGCTTTTTCAACACTTCCAATAATAAAAGCTATAAGATTAAGAACATTTTTAAATCCGAATACAGTTTATGGATCATGTGCAACTCGTAAAAACCTTCATGAATTACATGGGATTAAGCCGAAAGTTATAGTTCTGCGGTAGGTCGTACACCCGGCCAATACGAATTACTCAAAAGAAGAAAACGTACATGCAATTGTCTCCCTTATTTTCTTAGAAATATCGTCTAAAATGTCGTGAAGTGTTAAGTTTAATGTGAATGTATACGACAAATCGAAACAACGTTCCGTGAAGTGCTAATCCGAAACATATGTGACAAAAAAAATCACTCGAGATAAGGGTCAGTTTCAAGAACACGCCTTGCAGCGCATACATCGCACTATAAAAAGAGCATCGGATCAACGGATTGACAATGACAAGCGTTTAAGGGCCGCGTTTATTTATTTGTACAAGTATTTCCTTTTAGCGACGCCGTAGAGACAAAACAAGGAACTTTTAGATAAGCATTGTACGCTTGACAAGACAAGCCAAGCTATATTATGGTAATAACTTTGCTCTAAGCGGAACGTCGAGTCAGACGGTTAGTTACGTACGAAACAGGATGTATTAAATTAGAAAATATATCTCTTACACGAGCATTTCTTAAATGTAAAGCGAAATGTATGAGAATAAAGTTTGGCGATAAATTCAAGTCAATGTGTCGGGTATGCTTGTAAAACTTGAGTTACTTGTAAAACATCATGTAGGTATTAACATCTTGCTTGGCGTTGCTTTATTTTATGGTACGAGTTTCTTATTTTATGCGACTAAAGTCCGAGGAAACTATGAAAATTAATTTTAAAGTAAGACAACTGTCTGCGGAGAAACTTTGTTAGAAACTGAAATTTTTAACTGCGAGAAAATGGTGGCTTGGTTTTATTTTAAATTATACGATTTGTAGTTCGGTATTATACAGTCAGATTTGTACGCACCAAATGTCTTAATCTGCTTTTATCAGCCGTAAAATTTAAATTAAAAACACACATACATAGTTGAATGTCCTCATAAAGGCGCACTCGTGTATTGGGAGTCGGGACAGAACACAAAAACTATCGAATGTGTAATTGAGTCGTCGTGAGTCACCCTGGGCGGGTACACATCTGCTGTGGTAGGTGGCTGCGTAAGGGTAAGCTACTGGGTGAACTATCCATGTAGAGAGAAAGAAATCAAAAAATATTAAGGTTTTAGATTCGCACTGCGCAAAGGAATAAAACAGGAAACCAAAAAACTGGTTACATAAGAAAAAAATATACCAACGAAATACGAATTACAGACAGAAAATATGACGTTATGAAACGTATAAGAATTTACGAATTCTGGACAGTAAAATATGCAGTAATAGGCTAGATACTGAACTTACTGACTTAGGTAGATACTGAAGAAATAGGTTTGGAATAAAACAATTTAGTAGTTGATTGCCAAACCTCTTCATCATTCATGTTATCTGCCCCATTGCCGTCCACCACTGGACAAGTACACAGATACTGGCATAGGCATTTCCTATCAAAGGCAATGCAGGAAGACAGGATCTCAATAAATCATTTGCAGAGCAAGCAAAATAATAAACAAAATATTGTCAAAAAAATACTACTCAACCATCCATTCGAACGCAGCTTTACATACCTACAAAAGTAACAGCTAAATTATACTAAGTTACCTAGAGACACTTTACCATGCATACTAGCCGAACTAAGCCTATTCCAATTTCCAACAACGTGCTACACCTACACCTTATTCTTATAAATTACCAAAATAAAAACACTCCAGTAATCCCAGTATACTACCACAGGGCGACTCACCTATTCCCCGAGGTACACTACCGTGGTTTAGTTCCGGTACTTGCGTAGTCTTTTGTTTTGCGCCCTAACCGCCCACCGCGTATTATTTAGCTAAAACCAGGGGACCGTTTTAATGGACTACACAAAACTAGAAAACCGAGGGGCCCGAAAAGATTAGATTTCTTATCATAGTAAAAAATCTTAGCACAAAAGTGTACCCTAATACAAATTGTATTGACTGTTTGGTCACCACATATTATTAAATAAATAGGGGAGGCTTTTCGTGGAAGTATTGTTGTTTTGTTTCTTTCGTGAGTTTTTTTCGTGTGTTTTTATTTTAAGGTTCCAGTCACGTGTTTGATTTCTCATCTAGTTTTGGCCGCCAGATCCAGCGGCAATGTACATACGATAGCAGCACATCCAGCTGCTATAATCCGTCAAATCTATTTAATAGATTTTGCTACTTATCGCTTGAGCATTGGGTTCAATCAAGGTTGATTGAGAAAATTTGTCAGTTTTTTTTTTTTTTTTTTTAAATTTAATATGGGCTTACTCTTGACCTCAATCTTGCCCTAAGGGCAGAGATGAGGTCGACGATGGAACGAGCTTACCCAGAAGAAGCCTATTTACTCGCGACTTAAATAGATTGGGGTTATATGAACTCGGGAAAACCGACGCAGGCAGGGTGTTCCACTCTTTGGCTGTACGAATAATGAAAAACTTAGCAAAACGCTTCGTACGAATGTGTGGAACATCGACAAGGTATGGGTGATAACCTGCAGTACGCCTAGTCTCTCGATGGAAGAAGGGAGATGGTGGAATAAGCTCGTGGAGCTCTTGCGCACACTCTCCGAAGTACAGTCTGTAGAAGACCGACAGACATGCAACATTGCGGCGGTGGGCCAGGCTCTGTAGCTTGGCAACCAGCTTGGCGTCACCAATCAGCCTCAATTCAATTCAATTCAAATAATTTATTTGCATATTATGGGTAAAATAGATGGTACCTACATAATGCATTACTTAATACAAAAAAAAAACGATCCTCATATTAACCATTTATGGCTCTGCGTTCTACTGAGTCGAGTGTGGCAAGTTGGTATTTGTCAGTTTCGCGTAGCTTGATGGGCTAGCCTATACCTATACATTCATATTTTCTAAACATAATTTACATACTTGGCCAATCCTGAACCAAACCAATAGACTTGTCACCATAAGAAATACCTACTTATACTTGGGTTTCGTACTACCGAGGAAATAAATAAAACAGCTTTTCCATGAATAATCTGTTTTATAACGACGATTGTTGGCTCCTGTTACAATACCTAGTTATTTAAAGCAATTAGTTACTCGTCAACGGACGTAAACTATTAAAGATTGCTTGACCTGTGGCCATTGTGTGAAGGCGTCATAATCTTAAGATTATGAGTGCATTGTACGCAAATAAAAGTTTTAAAATATTATAGGGTTATTTAGTAAAAGTCTTCTCTAGACTAAAAATGTTTTTTAAACCTGTACATTTTCCTCGAAACATATCCTATAATCAAATAGGGCTATAATAATAATATTTAAGTGCCTAATTAATTCAATGACTAATGTTGCAGTTTATTTAATTAAAATTATGTAGGGGTAGGGGTGGTTATGGATCTACCTCCTAGCGGTCCACCCCGGGCAACGGCACCACATGTCCACACGGACTGTGGTGACGGCTGAAGGATCCATATTTTGCGGTGGTAGGCTTCGGCCGCCTGGCGCGCGACCACCCTCCCGCCGAAGTCCGGCGCCAAACAGCTTGTCTGTGTTCCGTCGGTGTGCGGGAGTGCCAGTGCCATTGGGAAATAGAAATGATGATCAGTTGCACGGCTTTGGACCGGCCTGGGACTCTATGCAACTCTGTACCGGGTGACTCATACTGGAGGGTAGCGGGATCCGAGGCACGGTCTCTGTCGTTGGCCGACCGCAGTTAGTAGGGGGCCCAAGTACTGCGCTAGCCACGTGGGAAAGGCTGCCCCGCCAACTCGCGAAAAATCCCGAAATGCTCCACTGTGCCAGTTGGCGACTGGACGGGAGGACCCGGTGGCCATTTCGGGGGGCTCGTTGGGTAACCAAGTCGAGTCTCGATCATCCTTCTGTTTCCCCACAAAAAAAAATACTCAATGAAAAAGCTAAAAAGGAAAACGGTTTTTAAGCGGCTGCACTTCCTCCCACTCAAAGTGCACCTCACGAACATCAGGGGGTTGCACTCAAATCTCGATCCGGTCCACCACCACCTCGAGACCGAGAAGCCGCACCTATTCTTTTTAACGGAGACGCAGATTGCAACCCCGTCAGACGTGGCGTACCTCAACTACCCAGGATACTCGCTTGAACATAAGTTCGTAAAGCGGGCTGGGGTCTGTGTGTACGTCCGCGATGACATTTGCTTTCGGCGTCTCCGTTGCTTTGAAGATTCTGGGTTATCTACAATCTGGATACTGGTAGACACCGGGGTCGAGAAATCTCTCTACGTCGGTGTCTACCGGTCGCACAGCGGTGACCAGGAGACAACCAAGCTCTTTGAACACCTACTGGAAAAGGCGGACTGTGCCCAGCAACGGTACCCAACGGCGGAGCTTCTTTTTCTGGGGGACTTTAATGCCCACCACGATGAGTGGTTGTTCCCGTTCCAGAAAACTGACCATGCTGGGAGAGAGGCGCGCAGATTTGCAGTGTCGCTAGATCTCACCCAGCTGGTGAATGAAGCTACGCGGGTGCCGGATGTTGACGGACACACACCCAATTGCTTGGACTTGCTGCTGACAACTGACCCGGACAGGCACTCAGTGTCGGTATCAGCCCCACTGGGAACATCTGACCACTGTCTGGTGAAGTCCGTATCTATCGGTTCCCCTCCTGATGATAGCCCTAAGGGCGAGAGGAGAGTTTGGCGATACGAATCAGCAGACTGGGATGAGATGCGGCACTTCTTTGCGTCCTTCCCGTGGCATTCAGTGTGCTTTTCAGCGCGCGACCTCGCTTGCTCAGCTGAAGCGGTTGCGGCCGTGATCCGGCAGGGAATGGAATACTATATTCCATTCTCCGACATACCGCTCGGTCACAAGGCCCGTCCATGGTTTAATGCGGACTGCGCTCGCGCTGAGGCCCGAAAGCAGTCTGCATACCAAGCCTGGGTGCAAGCTCGTGACCGTAAAGTTCGGGCGCGTCGGGTTCGCGCGAAGAAAAGAGCATTTAATTCTGCCGCAAAGTCCTGCAAGCGAGTGATTCGAAAGGCGCGCTTCGACCATGTCAGTCGCATAGGGGCTAAACTGGCGTCCTGCCCTTCTGGCGGTAAACAGTTTTGGTCCCTATCCAAATCGGTCGAATCCAACTTCTGCCGGTCCTCACTACCCCCTCTGCAAAAACCAGATGGGTCGCTGGCTCACTCCGCTACCGAGAAAGCAAATCTATTTGCATCTCTGTTTGCGGGCAATTCGCGTCTAGATACTGGGTCAAAACAGCCACCAACGATTCCTCGCTGTGATTCTTCGATGCCGGAGATCACAATACACATGAAAGAGGTTCGTAAAGTACTTCAGTGCCTACACTCTAAAAAATTGAAGCCAACTAAGAGCGATTTTCTCTTAGTTGACGTTAAATTGAATAAAACAACCATGATAATAAGCAACTCAACGATAGCTGATTAATTAGAACAGCAAGTTCAGTTGTGATTGAACGAACAATGTAGGTGTGTTTATTAATTCTAACATGTATAATTGTTGATTGCGTCACTATTCACTTCTTTGTATGAATTGATCATTTTTATTTAGTTTAAATAAACAAATACGTCCGTTGAATCAATTCAGAATTAAATAGTAAAAGCAATCAAATCAAATGATAGTTTCGATAAGTTTTATTTATAAAATTAACAAACATGTCTTGTTTGATTTAACTAAGATCTGATAATTACATCAACTAAAATTTAATGTTACATTCTACTAAAACTAAAACGTTGAATCGACTTTCATATTAGTTGAATTAATCATTCGATTGATCGATTTATTCAAGACTTCAAGAGATCCACGTCCACCCTTCCCTATTCCTCCCTCCCTACCGGCTACCCCGCCCCACACTCACGCGCCGCCTCGCCTGGTCGGCTTAGTCGTCTCTGCGAGCGAGTGAAAACCAGTTTTTATTCAATAATAAAACGAAATTGGACTTCTGCTGTGCTTCTTTTTTAGAATCTTTAGAGTAATTTCAGTGTAACTTATCAGTATCAGAGTCGTCAAAGACCGTCGATTAGACTATAATAATATCTAAGTGCAGTGAGTGAGTAATCCCGTCCTTTGAATTATATGTATAATTGAAAAAAATGGAAGACGTTAGCGAACTCCTCAAGACATGGGAGTTAGAGGCTCTAATACCAGTATTCACCCGTAAGTACCTATCGTAAGTAAGTACCCCGTAAGTAATAAACCCGGAGGCGGGTGATATTCATGTTGTTTAGAAGGAATTATGTAGGTACCCTATCACATTTTTTCAACAGTATTGTGGATTGACATATTATATTTCCCCTAAAATACGAAAGTAAATCTGTCTGTTACATCAAAACCACTGAACAGTGAGGAAGGACATATTATTAAGGTACTTTTTTTTACGAAAAACGACTGAAACGCGGACGTAGTTGCGGGCAAAAGCTAGTTAGAAATAAAAGTGTCTTGACTCACACTTTTTCTGTTACCTATTATTTCATTGTATTTATTAAAGGTATGCATTTTTATTTTCCAGATGCATATAGACTTTGATGCTGCACATGGTATTTACAAAGACAATTTGTTTATTAATTTTCCATTATTGAAAATCAAGCTATATGAACTGTTAAAAAAGAAAAAAACAACAGAACCATTTTTCCATGAACTGGTCACCCTTGCCAATTGTAAGTATGAAAGAAATATCTACCTACATAAATACATTTAGGTGGTTTCCCGATGGGAACTGCTTGTGTAACTTAACAATACAAAGGTTTTATTTTATTTATTATTTTATAATAAAATTTGTCGCTTACCTCTTCTATTTTTTTTCAGCATCGAATGAAGATACATCAAATTTAGCCGGATTTCTATCTATACCGTTATTATTAAACACTGCGGCAGTTAAACAAAAGAAGAAACGCAGTTCGGATGCAGGTCAAAGCTGGAAACCAAGTAAAGTTGAAGCCCGGGAAGGCTTTATAAAGCACGTGAAATCTAGTGCAGAAATCCGTCAAGTAATAGAACTCCGCCTATCAACTCTTCTCCAAAAAGGAGCGCCATCCCAACCTTATATTATTGTAGTGGGTGAGTCGCTAGACAACATAAATACTGTCCTTATTGTTGCGATGAGAGATTGTCTGTTATGCACGCAGTTGATACGTGTTACAAAATAATATGGGCCCTTAATGCAGAGTATGGTATTGACACATACCATACACCATAATAGGTACCTACTTATTGTATATTTCCTTTTTAACCCAGTTATCGGCGTGGTTTTAAAATTTGTTATGCAATTTATTTTTTAGTTTAGTTTCACATTAGAAACAATGGAGTTTGACGATCATTTCTGTTGTTATGAAGTTATAGAACCAGACACAACACAACACAGAATGTTGTCAAGTTATATAATTCTTTAGTATCTCCGATTCCCTGTAATATTAATATTTTTAAGTAATGGCAAAAAATATGTAACACTGCGCTGTACTATTTAAGCATTCTATGAATATAAATATTTTGTAATTATATTTTTGTTTTATTATGACCAATTTTTTATAGGTACTTACCTAACATGTCAGCTACTTAGAAAAATGTTGTAAGACAAAATAGTTACCTATTGAAACAGTTTAAATAATTATCTAAAAGGTACACACTCGTATTTTGGGACTAGAGAAACGATCATGTTTTGATATCATACTTTTATTAATAAATTGCTCTCAATTCAGACAGCATTCTGGGTAGGTATGATCTTGAGGTGTTAAGTTCATTAATTGGATCAGTACTTCAAATGCGTATTTAAGAGCACTCTCAGTATTAAGTGCGATTTATAAATACAACCCTTAACCCCGATTTCTGAAATGCAGGTAAAATCTCATGTCATTGTCTAGTGATATGATTGCCAATCACAAGAGGTGATAGAAGTATAACACAGAGGCATTTTGACCGGCATTTTAGAAACCGGGAAGGGTTGTATTTATAAATACTTAATACTGAGAGTGCTCTAAATACGCAATTGAAGTGCTGACCCAATTAATAGATTGGTGTTAGTTAATGAGACAAAGTGTCTCAGTACATTCAATTAAGAGTAACTTTGTTGGCTTAATAATGTTTCTTAATAGTAACTAACAAGTTTAGTAGCTTATTCAAATAAACAAATTGATTGTTATGAATATTATGAGATTTAAATTGAACAAGGTCATAGTTGAATTGATTAAGGAAAATAGTCTAATAGTAATTAAAATAACCAAGGGTTAGTTGAATTTACGAAGATGAATTAGTTAAAATGACCAAGTTCTCAGTCGAATCTACGAAGATGAATTAGTTATAATGACCAAGTTCCTAGTCGAATCTACGAAGATGAATTTGTAGTAATGACCAAGTTCTTAGTCGAATCTACGAAGATGAATTTGTAGGAATGACCAAGTCCTTAGTTGAATTTATTAATGCTAATTAGATAAAGTAGTCATTTTCATATTTATATTGACCATGATTATAGATGAATCTATTAAGTTGAATTTGTCATATTGGTCATTTTCATGTTGACTTTGACTAAGGTTATAATTGTTTTAGTTAAGAAGCAGATAGTAAGAGCAATAAAAATCCCCTTATTTGATTTATCTAACGTCTTGTTAGGCTCGTATGGAATCAAGATGCTTGATTGCAATAATCACAATCTTGTTAGGAGCAATCAATTTTTTTTTAGAGTGTAGACGTGAGTAAAGCTAGCGGTCCGGACGGTATACCAGCAAGGGTCTTAAAGAACTGTGCGCCTGAGTTGTCTCCTGTGTTGACACGCTTGTACCGCCTCTCTCTCAAAACTAGAACGGTGCCGGACTCCTGGAAGGTCGCTAATGTTCAACCAGTACCCAAGAAGGGTAGTCGTGCCGACCCTTGTAACTATCGACCAATCGCCATCACCTCCATACTTTGTAAAGTAATGGAAAAGGTACTTAACGGTAAGTTGCTGGCGCACCTTGAAGCGAACGACCTGCTCAGCGACCGTCAGTATGGCTTTCGCCGGGGACGGTCAACTGGGGATCTTCTGGTGTTTGCTACGCACTGCTGGGGCGAAGCCATCGAGAAACACGGCGAGGCCCTTGCCGTGTCGCTGGACATCTCGAAGGCATTCGACAGGGTTTGGCACGCAAGTCTGTTGAGCAAACTTCCGGCATACGGCATTCCCGCTGACTTTTGCTGCTGGATATCTGACTTCCTGAGTGAACGGTCGATCCGAGTGGTCATTGATGGCTGCTCCTCTGACCTTGTGGCTATTGATGCCGGAGTTCCTCAGGGGTCAGTTCTCTCCGCGACACTTTTCCTGCTGCACATCAACGACCTCCTTGGTCCTGGTATTGTTGGGTACGCAGATGACAGCACTGTCATGGAGAGTTACACATCCAGCGCAAAAGCCGGTGGTGATGAAATACGTTCATTGAGAGAGGCCATGGTAGAGCGAACGAATTCAGCCTTAAGTCTTGTCTCCAAGTGGGGTGACGACAATCTGGTTGATTTCAACGCCACCAAAACGCAAGTGTGTCTGTTCACTGCTAAAAAGAGTCCGTTCAATCTGGCCCCCACTTTCCGGAGTGCGTCTGTACAAGTTACCGACAGTCTCGAGCTTCTTGGCACGAAGTTGAATGCAAATCTGAACTTCGGCGCCTACATCGAGTCAAAAGCTCAAACTGCGGCAAAAAAACTGGGTATCCTAAACAAGGTCAAGCGGTACTTCAAGCCTGGACAGCTTTCAATATTGTATAAAGCTCAAGTCCGGTCCGGCATGGAGTACTGCTGTCACCTTTGGGATGGCTCAGCCAAATACCAACTTGCCACACTAGACTCAGTAGAACGCAGAGCCAGGAGGCTGATTGGTGACGCCAAGCTGGTTGCCAAGCTACATAGCCTGGCCCACCGCCGCAAAGTTGCATGTCTGTCGGTCTTCTACAGACTGTACTTCGGAGAGTGTGCGCAAGAGCTCCACGAGCTTATTCCACCATCTCCCTTCTTCCATCGAGAGACTAGGCGTACTGCAGGTTATCACCCATATCTTGTCGATGTTCCACACATTCGTACGAAGCGCTTTGCTAAGTCTTTCATTATTCGTACAGCCAAGGAGTGGAACACCCTGCCTGCGTCGGTTTTCCCGAGTTCATATAACCCCAATCTATTTAAGTCGCGAGTAAATAGGCTTCTTCTGGGTAAGCTCGTTCCATCGTCGACCTCATCTCTGCCCTTAGGGCAAGATTGAGGTCAAGAGTAAGCCCATATTAAATAAAAAAAAAAAAAAAAATGTCCAAAAGTTTTGTCGAACAAACTAGCATCAATATAATTTTGAAAATAACCAATAAAATTCAAAAATAGAACAAATTGTTTTACTGCCAGCCGTAAAATTGCGCCCACATAAATAAATTAACCACAGAATATAAAAATTAACGCGAAACGCAAGAATGTCATCCGTTGTAATATCATTGTAGGTACGTTATTCCATATGCGGGTAGGGATGACGATATTATAATTAACGCGATTATGGTACGCCCACCTCCCTATTGTTAAACTTTAATGTGATGTTACTAATCGATGCATTAAAGCTCAAAGTGATAATTAAGTTATCGAGTGTTACAAGCTAGAAATAAAATAAAGCTGCTTTTACAACGATGAGTCATTTCTGATTAAGCAAAAAGTAAAACACTCTTGCGAAAAGATAAGATGATTAATGGTTTACAACACACGTTAACTGCTGCGTAGGACTTTTTGACGTAGGTTAAAACGCTTATCTTAACTTTACGCCCATTTTACCTTACGAAATGGTTGTGAATAAATCTTGTTGATTGACATCATGTTCAATTTTACGACTCGGTAACATAGTGTTTAAAAGTTTTATAGCCACACCAATCCTAAAATAATGTTATGTAAAGATCCGATAATAATACAAAACACTCTCTCTAGAAAATAAAGAAAAATGCCATCTATTGTAACATGAGCAGGTGATATTATTCTATGAATAGCCACCCAAGAACCTTGCTTATTAAAAATAACAATATAAGGTAGCAAATAATAGAAATCCCAAAGGTATAAATTATATTGTGTGATAAACATCTTTGGCTCCCGCACATTTGAACCCGCAGATTGTCCCCAAAATAAATGTGACAATATTAATGAATGGTATTGCCAAGGCAAAAAAAAACAATTAGAAATGTTTTAACGACGGTTCTCCATCGTAGGTATGGATGATGATGTTGAAGGTGAGTCCTTTGATAGCGAAAAAAAGAATCCAGACATAAAAATAATGAAGGACTATGGATTTCACTATAACACATGAATATAAGAGCAATTTGAATTCGTTGTGTATATTTTCCGAATATTTCTCGGACAGTTATTGTTCCTGTAGCGGAAAAAATATTCAAAGTTTTTACAGAATTAAACACTATGCATGCATAAACTGACAATGTCCAAAGAAAGAGCACAATACACTATGAAAAATTATTCCCAACATTCCAGAAAACCCCGATTGCCCTAGCATAAGAGTCACCTAATAAAATTTAAACGCTGAACAGTTTAACCGTAGAGACCATAAAGAAGTCGAAGGGCCGGAGGAGCGCTACAATGACGGCGGTCGTCCCAGGACATTCGGACCAAGTTTATTTTACTGTTCCCACTAAAATGTGCAGTAAAAACCCGCCCACGCGATGTAACACCCATGATATTCCTACTGACCTTTGACCTCGTATAAAGAATATCCCAGACGCATAATCCCAAGGAAACTTTATTGTCACCCGATAATTTAATACCGATTCGAATGTAAGAATAAAAATGTTCATGCTTTTCAAGTATAGAAAAGTAAATAACGAGAGTTTTAATGATCTCCCGGTTTTTAATACGGTGTCCCTCGTATATCTTCCCCTTTATAATTGTGTATCCTTTTTCGAATAGGGATGTCTGAAGAGTGATTCAATAAAAAGTTTTTATTATAGTAGCGCGCACTGCAGCGGTTATAAGCTGGCCGCACTCCAGTTTCTAGATTGTATGGAATTACACAGGCATCTGATAAAAACTGTTAAATTTCGTGGGCCATACGGTGGACGTCAATTTTGTCTACATAACGACTAAGGAAATTCGTTGTAGGTAGGTACTAGCCAGTGTTATTTTAAAAATGATTCCATTTAATCCATATTTAATCTTCTTTTTAGGGTTCCGTAGTCAACTAGGAACCCTTATAGTTTCGCCATGTCTGTCTGTCTGTCCGTCTGTCCGTCCTCGCTTAATCTCTGTGACCGTTAGCACTAGAAAGCTGAAATTTGGTACCAATATGTGTATCAATCACGCCGACAAAGTGCTAAAATAAAAATTGGAAAAAAATGTTTTATTAGGGTAGCCCCCCTATATGTAAAGTGGGAAGTGATTTTTTTTTTAATTTTAACCCTAACGTGTGATATATTGTTGGAAAGGTATTTAAAAATGAATAGGGGTTTACTAAAATCATTTTTTGATAATGTCAATAATTTCGGAAATAATCGCTCCAAAAGTAAAAAACAAAGCGTCCCCCCCCCCTCTAACTTTTGAACCATAAGTTTAGAAAATACGAAAAAAATCTGAAAAGTAGAACTTTATAAGGACTTTCTAGGAAAATTATTTTGAACTTGGATGGAAACAACAGATGGAAACTGCAGTTAACCAATATAATTTGGTCCCTGAATCGTATGAGCGCCTATACAATCCAGAGGTCAAGCTTCATTGGCCCGTATTTCAAACAAAAAAAGAATTATTACTACGGAACCCTACACTGAGCGTGGCCCGACACGCTCTTGGCCGGTTTTTTACATTTTTGCGTTGGCAAGAACACAAAAGTTGAAGGCAAACGTCGCGTTGGCTGCATTCTAAAAGATAGAAGATAGCAGAAAATATATTGTATTCCTCAACAACAATTCAAACCAGGGAAAAGATTGTAATAACTATAATTTATTGGTTGTGGTTTACATGTATTCTTATGTCAATTACTTGATACATCTGGCGCATTACTCATCGTAACATGACTGTCCTCCAACTGACAAAGTAGGTAACTCAGATATGGTTATTGGTGCATCTTTAGGGCGGGAGCTTTATTGGCCCGAGTCGTTTAACTTATTTAGTTTTATTGGCCTTACACCGTTTATTGTATTAAGACAATCCAGTTATGCCATCTCACATTCCGTGGGGTATTTTGATAAACCGTTCAATTTACTAAAGGATGATACTTGAGTCTAAATGGATACTATTTCCTCTAGATGATGATAGTGGGCGGTTCTATTGCGGTGCAGATTGAAAGTTAGGTAATACTGTGGCTTTCGCTTATTATAGCTCAGGATAGAGAAAGGCATTGATCGCTATCGAATGGATATCTATTTCGATTATAAAATCTGAGAAATTCTGTGTAATTTGTACGTATTGTGCCTCGGTCTATTGTGGCCCTTAATCATAATTATTTGCGTGCGAGCCTTCGCTGGTCTTGCACCGTAATTGTAACTAATGAGTGTGTATGGCTAGCTCCTAAGGTAAGTACTAACGAACCCCGTGCTGTGCAGCTAACTAAGATGTCTACACCGCACTTACAACAAGAAGAAAACCAGATGAGTCTTACTTTATGTATGCCTTTTAGAGTAACGACTTCAATAAGTACTTCCTTCCATGTATACTAGAGGATTTCTAATGCCACAATTTTAAAGAATCTTTTCTATTTATCTTCAAAAACCTACCAAAAAGGATGCTGCTGGTCATCATGAATAAAATCTTTGAACAAGAATCATATCTTACGAAATTCACAGGAAGACAGTACAATACTGTCTTTTATCTAAGTATATAGACAGCATGGGCGTTGCCTGTGGGTTGGCATTTCCTGAACCCACAAAGTTCTAACAAAAGCATTGGACTAGTAATGACTATAATCCGGTTTCTTAAAGGCTAAGCAGCACTATTTACTACAGATTCGTCATCCACCCGTATCAAGGGATTTGATTGGTCGTTGTTATTATTGAGTTAACACTACGTTGACAATTTGTCGGCTAATTTTTGTATTGATTGTTCTTTCAATATCAGAAAAGACCGAACTTTCGAACACCACTCGTTGCTTTATTCCTCTTCCTAGCCTGGTGTTCTTTATTACTGAGAGTCGTGATGCCCCCAACGGGAAGCATTCTTCTGCTTGACGATATGTCGCCATATGTCTATGCCTTGGAAATGTCAAGTTCTTTCATAAACCTAAAACCCAACATTTTCGACCACCTCTCTTTGCTTTATTACACACACCTAAGATCCAGGAACAAACTTTTTAGAGACTAGCCCGCCACACTATTCCCAAACCAAAATCAACAGTAGCGACCACCATAAAAGCACCGAGACAATGAAGCTCAGCGAAGTCCCAGAGAAACAATTTAGCGCTCCGCAACGAAATTAATCAGAAAAGAACATCAGAGGAGTTGGAAAAACATAATTTCCACTTCTAAAACTTATTTACTTATTGATTTTCCAACGTTTCACTCTGATATTCAAACACTAAGTAAAATACTTCTTTATCTAAACCAGCTCCATCTGAAATCCCGTCTGAGTCCCGTCAAACGATCATGGCTAATTGATAACGGACGAACGCAGCAAATGCACGTGACACAAAATCAATATGGCTGTGATGGATGGTGCTGAATTTTAATTAAACCTACATCAACCTGTTAGCTGACAAAATGAGCTTATAATGGCAACGCAGTACGTAGCACGTGTCTAGCCATTAATCTACGCGTAAATATTGAATGTTTGTCATATGATTTTAGTGGTACGAGTATCGAGTCGGTTTTTTGTAAATGGATGGAATATTTTGTTTCGGATCGAAGAGTGACTCTCGCTAGTCTTTTCAGTGTTATTTTAACGTGGACTGCAATGAGCATAAGTTGGAAGTCTAAATTGGAATATATTAGACATGTAGCCTTAACTACACGTAAAGAAGTCATAAGAAGAAAAAACAAAAATGCCCACATACCGAAACAAAATATTTTTAACAACCTGCCAAGAGCTTACCGTCAACAGCCATTAATTAAAGACAGTAAAGTATTCATTACGATCACAATACGAGCATCCGATACAAAGTATCTAAGGGACTGACCGACAGCGGTGCCCCCTGCCGTGGCGGAATGAGCAACCGTGAAATTACTCGTAAAACTTGCATTAGTGAGGTAGTTAATAAAGCCAATGAACCATGTGGTCCTCTCATAAACCCACACAAAAATTATTAAGTCCTTAAGACACTTCTTCCCCGCAGTTATAAAAGTCTAAATGGGGATTATTAATAGCTATTACTTTAATATTGTCATTAAACTTTATGAATCGAAGCTCTGGCTCTGGTGTTCATTGATCAGTAAAATATAAATTTAATTATTATTAAACGTCTATTAATTAATTGTGAACAGGTATAAACACAGCACGGTATTTGCCTATCTGTTTCGTGAGCATTTCTTGTAATGAGACATGAAAAATTCTAATAAAATATCAATTAAAAAGAGAATTTAATGGGCGTATATCTTTCAACAACATTTAAAATGTCTATGCTTACCGGTTTATGAGTAGGTACTGCTTGTTGGAAAAGGTTTAATATGCAGGCGAGCTTCTTGCGCGAAAGAAACTAACTTCGGTGATTGAATTATTCTTTATCATCCCAGTTCTTATTATCATCAGCAGCATGTGTAGCTGTCATAACTTTTAAAGATGCTTTGGTAGGTACTGAACTAGTTAGACCTATTTATGAAATAACATAGGCTCTCTCTGTTGTATCAATCACAATACTTGACATACCACTTCCAATCACTCGGTATAAGCTGACACGTCTATAATTACAGCCCATTATTCCACATATTCCACAATTACACACTCCTTACTAGCTGCCAGCCGTCTCACAGTCCAATAGCTCCACAAAGGGGGCCTGGACACCATGACATGATGAAGTGTCACCTCTCCTTGATAAACGATATACCTCGGGCGTCAAATGAGAAATTCAATTTCTCGCTCCCGTTACTTCGCTTAGCTGCCGGCGTGATATTTAAGATCAATCAGAAGTTACAGTGATTTTATTTATGTTGTTTTGTTTCGTGAAAGGCGTGGATAAAGGGCTCGGAGCTTAGAAAGAGAAATGGTTTTGTAAGCGCTGCCGTTCTTGGAGTTGGTCTTGTTCCGTTTACGGAGGAATTCCTAGGTTGCCTACTTAAATTTAATTCAATTACAAGAAATGGTCTTGGCGCTTTTGAATTGAATTTTGAAAGCAAAACGAAATTTTAAAGATTTAAACTCTGAAAAGCGATGTGGAATTTCAATTGTCAGCTAGGTACTCAAATTGGTAAAGATCAGAGCCAGACTGAAAGTGGTTCCTAACATGGGAACAGGCAATGCAGAAGAGGATGACGTTATTCTTTCTTTCTTTTATTGTAACCGATGTAGAGCAGGAACGTAATGTTTACTACCTACATAAAAAGTCGAAACTAACAAAGATAAAATATACAAAACAAAGGTAAGCCTTCCTTGCAGTCGGGTAAAAAATAAATATGTACAGGTTTTTAGTTGAAGAAGACTTGATACATAAACAACAACAAGCAACCTTTTGAACCAAAAACAATGAGCGCTGAAAACACGAGGTAGGCAGGTGACCACATAAATGACAAACGACAATGAAACCCAATTAATTTGGGACTGCCTGTATAACACAAGCAAAACCACATGCAACGTGTATTCAATCAGCGGATCCAAATGCAAATTAACTAGCAACAGAGGAGATGAGGAAATATGCGAAACATTTCATTATACGCGAAGCACTAAACAACTAAAAACATGGCAAATAAGGTAGAAAGATAGTAATGGAAAAACCTCTTAGCGCTTGTTTCCACTGCACTTAAGACATCAGTAGTAAGAGGTCCCATGTTTTTTATTTTGCTACTTAAAAAATAAAATAAATAAAAATAAAAATGTTTATTTGACACTTAAAAATACAAATCACAGTCACAATAAGGGAGCACACAAGTATTATTGTCACAAATGAGATCCTAACCCCCAAACTAGGCCTGGACCTGTATTTTAGGGGTCAGCGTTCATCCATGGGTTCTATTTACGACTAGTATTTACAGCTTTTGAGAGTGTCGTTGACAGCGAAGATAACACGGTAACACGGTTTGGTATTGGTAAACATTTAAAAAAAAAATAAAGTAAAATAAAAATAAAAAACAAAGAACAAAATTACAATGCTAAAGGGTTAAGTATGTGTGTTTGTATTGCTGTGTGTGAGAGTGTGTGTGTGCGTGTGTGTGTGAGAGTGTGTGTGTGCGTGTGTGTGTGAGTTGATGAGTGCTCATGTGTACGTGTGGATGTGGTGTAAGTGTGTTGTGTGTGTGCATATATGGGAGTGGTGAGTGTCTGGTTTGGTTCGCACCTTTAAATGTGTAGAAGGACGGGAAAAGACAGTTTTTTTTTTTTTTTTTTTTTTTTTATTATAAATGGGCTTGCTCTTGACTTCAATCTTGCCCTAAGGACATAGATGATGTCGACGATGGAACGAGCTTACCCAGTAGAAGCCTGTTTACTCGCGACTTAAACAGATTAGGGTTATATGAACTCGGAAAAACCGACGCAGGCAGGGAATTCCACTCCTTGGCTGTGCGCATAATAAAGGACCCAGCAAAGCGTTTCGTTCGAATGTGTGGAATGTCGACTAGGTATCGGTGGTACCCTGCAGTACGTCTAGTCTCCCGATGGAAGAAGGGAGATGGTGGGATCAGCTCGTGGAGCTCTTGCGCACACTCCCCGAAGTACAGCCTGTAGAAGACCGACAGACATGCTACCTTGCGACGGTGGGCCAGGCTATGTAGCTTGTTAACCAGCTTTTCGTCACCAATTAGCCTCCTGGCTCTGCGCTCTACAGAGTCAAGTGTGGCAAGCTGGTATTTGGCTGAGCCATCCCAAAGGTGACAGCAATACTCCATGCCAGACCGGACTTGAGCTTTATATAATACTGAAAGCTGTCCAGGCTTGAAGTACCGCTTAACCTTGTTTAGGATGCCCAGCTTTTTCGCCGCAGTTTGAGCTTTCGACTCGATGTAGGCGCCGAAGTTCAGGTTCGCGCTCAACTTCGTGCCAAGAAGCTCGAGACTGTCAGTAACTTGTACAGACGCACTCCGGAAAGTAGGGGCCAGATTAAACGGACTCCTTTTGGCGGTGAACAGACACACTTGCGTTTTGGTGGCGTTGAAATCTACCAGATTCTCGTCACCCCACTCGGAGACAAGTCTTAAGGCTGAATTCGTTCGCTCTATGGATTGTGTATGGATTAACGATAATATTATACTACACTATGAATGTGAATAAGCTTTCGGTCTCCTGATAGTCCATCTGTTGAAGCCAGTCTGCTACTTTCTTTTTCATTTCTTGCCGACACATTTTACCAATATTTAGTTTTTTATTTGCAAGATTGTATAATTTGCTACTTAAGCTATTAAATTGATGTTTGGCAAATGAGGTTCGGCAGGGTATAGTAGGGCATATCGAAGATTTGCTACGCTTATTTGGGTCGGGTAAGGGAACACTTCCTTGCCTTCTTTGGGTGACTTTGAGCACATAGAGCTGGCGGACAGTAAGGACTTGGAGCTCAGAGAATAATTGTGAGGTGGGGAACCTGTACGGTTTCTTGGTCATAACCTTGAGCACAGCTCTCTGTGCTCGTTCCAACCCGAGCAGGTAGGTCTTGGCTGCACCTCCCCACACGGTTATGCAGTATTGAATAATGGACTGACATAGGGCTAGGTAGACTAATTTTAGATGCTTCAATGTTGCGGACTCTCTAAGGGTCCTGAATACATTTATGAGTCGCCTTACTCTGGCAATGATCGAGCCAATCTGCCCGTCCCACCTCAGTCCATCATCCATCAGCACACCTAGATATTTTGCCGATTCTACCCGAGAGATAATCTGGCAGGTACATTTGTGTCTGTTCTCACAGGTATGTGCAATTATGGAGTAGTCAGGCAAGGGCTTAGTGCTGGGTCTCAAAGAAAAGGGTAGAAAATGGGTTTTGCTCAAGTTTAGTGTGAGGAGATTTAATCTTAGCCACGTCATTATATTGGCGAGTGAATGTTCGGCTCTTTCCTTGACCACTTTCCAATTCTGTCCCCAGACGAATACTGCAGTATCATCGGCATAGGTGAAAATTTTGGTGTGTTGAAGTGACATTGTGCAGAGGTCATTTATATATACCAGAAACAACAGGGGCCCCAAAATACTGCCCTGCGGGACACCAAAAAGGGTTGTGCGCTCCTCACTAAGGCAATCACCTATTCTAACATATTGCTTACGCCGGGATAGATAGTCTTTAAACATATTTAGAACAGTGCCTCGCACTCCTATTCGTTCTAACTTTGATAGGAGGATAGGGACAGAAACTGTATCAAACGCCTTGGAGAGATCTAGATATATACATAGGCATCTATTTCTTTTGTCTAGGTTTTCCACCACTTGCTCACTTAAATCCAAGACTGCATCCTCTGTAGAGACACCTGATCTGAATCCGTACTGGTTGTCAGCTAAGATTTTAAATCGATTCATAAAATTTTTGAGGGATTTGTAGAGAATTTTTTCCAGAATCTTCGATAAGGCTGATAACACCGATATGGGCCTATAATTATTGATGCAGTCTCTGTCCCCACCCTTATATATTGGGTATACAATAGCCCTTTTCAAAGCATCAGGGAAAACTCCAGTACTAATAGAACGATTACAGATGTGCGTTATAGGTGGAATCAGTACCCGTCGGCATTCCCTGAGGAGAGAGGATGGAATTCCATCCCAACCAGTTGCGGAATCTGGCCTCAGCTGTAGGATAGTGGATTCAATATCTGCTTCATCTACTTCTAGAATAACGAGCGAGTTCAGTAGATTGTTTTCAGGGCAGGCTGATGCAGGGGTCCGAAGGGGGAGAGAGTCATTTGTAGATGAGGTCTGAGACAGAAGAATGTTGTTTGCTAGATTTTTGCCGATATCAGTGAAAAAGTTACAGACGAGGTCAGCAGATGATTTTGGACTATCTGAAATTTGGAGTAGTTCCATAGAATTGTTTTTGACCTTTTGAGTATTAGTTATCTCTTTGATGGCTTTCCAAAGAGCTTTCGGGTCGTTACCTGCTTTGTCCAGTTGACTTTTCTCATAAGCGGTTTTTATTTTCCGTAGGATCTGATTTGTAAAGTTCCTGTATCGTGTATATGTTACTTTGAGTGTCATGTTATCCGGAGATTTTTTTGCTTTGGTGTGTAATCTATCCCGATTTTTAATACAGCGCAGGAGCCCTGGTGTGATCCACGGCTTTAGAATTTTTTGCTTATTAGGCACCGGAACCGTTTGTGTGTGTTTTTTAACAATTGATGAAATTATTGAAATGAAGTAGTTGGTAGCCTTGTTAGCGTCCTCCATTTCAAAGAGAGGGTTGAAATTTATGCTTTCTATTTCCAGTTTTATTGACGGATAATCAATACGAGATTTAGTGTTATTGTATTGACGTTTAGGACACACGTTTTCTAGGAACAATACTACAGGCATGTGATCGGTTATATTTGATTCTAGTACTAGTGTTGTAGAAGGCAGTTTAGATTTCAGTAGAATGTGGTCAAGACATGTTTTGATCCTAGTAGGAGTAGTGTGCGTAGGGAAAAAGCCGTGCGAAGCATTAAATGTAAGGTATTCCTCTGAAATAGGGTCTTTATTCAGGTTACAAATGTCAATGTTGATATCACCAACAAGGACGTGCGTACTAGTTTTAAGTCCAGTGTAAACAGTGTTTAAGCTGTCTAAGAAATTATCGTGGTTAGTTCTAGTTTTAAGTGAAGGGGGGCGATAAATGGCAACTATTTCTAAGTTCTTTCCTATTTGACAAACCATACAATTTGCATCTTTGAAAACTGGTTCATATACGAGACAGGTTAGTTTTGTGCTGGTAAAAATAATAATACCGTCATTTTGGTTAACTATGTTTCTGGTGTAATGTGATACATAACCATCTAAGATAGGTAGATCTTTTACCTTACTAAGCCAACATTCGGATAGGACTATGACATCAAAGTTTACTTTTGTAAGAGACAATAAGATGCGAAGTTCGTCAAAGTTTTTATTTACACTTCTAATATTAATGTGAATTATCTTTACAGCTCCACTTGAATTGTCAGTATATTTGTTACAGTCCTCTGGACAGCAAATGTAAGAATTTTTGAGATTGCACAAGTCAAGGTCGTTATTAATATTATTGATTTGGTCACAATTAGCCATTTGGACGGAAAACAAAAACAATACTTGTGCAAATTGCGAACATTTTGTATTTATTAACACTGTTGTGTCGTATAGGGAACATGCAGGGTGTGAAAACCTGAGTATAAGAATGCCTCTGTGGTAGGTGCAGTAAAGATGAGTAGTAAAGTGAGTGAGCGGGTGAATGAGTTGAGTTGTATTTTTGTGTGTGAGAGTGAGTTATTTGTTTTCTATAAGTCTTATAAAATTTTATCGGTAAAATAGAGGTAGATTTAAAAAAGTTACGATTAATATAAATTAGATGTATAAAAGTAAGCCAGACAATAGAGTACTTTATACACATTAGCAGTCACAGCCTCTTGCGCAGGTCCAATAGTGATTGTTCAGACGAGATAAGAAGTTGTTTTTCTCCTTGTACCTTGCGCAGGAATATGTTACCGTTAGAAGACCAGCAAAATTGGAAGCCATTCTGTTTTGCAAATTCCTTTGCCAGATGAAATAGTTTTTTTGAGCTTGCCGGAAGGTGATCACTAACATAAACCGGTTGCCGTTTACCAGAGATACCAATGACTTCGGTGTTGAGCTTGTTCTCCGTCGACGTGCTGCTTTTATTAAATGCTCTCACTGCGGCTACAGTTTCTTGTTTTAACTGCACGGATTGGAACTCCGCAACGATTGGGCGAATGGAGTCAGGCTTACCGGGTATACGGTAAATGTCCCGGAGATCCGAAGCCGTTGTCGCCGACCCAATAGTCCGGCCAATCTTGCATACGATGTTAGAAAGGTCAGCACTTGTCTCCCTTTCACCCATAGGTATATTTCTTATTTCTATACAGGACGATCTGGACTTTAAATTTAGATCAAGTAACCTCCTTTCCAGGTTTTCAATACATTTACGCTGGGTCAGGTGTTCGCTGTCCAACTTTACAACCCCTGCCTTGATGTCCTCGTACTGCTTATTAATAAATTTCATTGACTTATCTGTGTCTTCCAAGGATTTTTGCATGTTGGAATTTTGTAGCTTCAGTTCAGATATGTCGGCGGAGAGTTTGCTTATAAGGTTATTCTGTTTTGTGAACATATCAGTGAGTTTTGAGTCAAACTCTGCCTTCCAGTTATTTAACATCGCCATTATTTCGTGCTTCAGATCCAGCTGTTCCTGATCCCCCGGTGAATGGGGCCCGTCTAAACGCAGGCGTTTGTTTTTACGTTTTTTGTTTATAAACGAGCAGTCACTTTCTTGCACGGCGGTGTTTATGTCAGATTCGGATTGCGTATGGCTTAGACAGGTAGATGAAGTTGTAGGCGACCGCTGCAACGAAGATTGCGACATTGCTTCTGCGCTCACGTAGCGGCCACAAAGTCAATACAAGCAGCCGGATCGATGACACAGTAGCGCACAGAACGCGATCCTTTCCAACAGCTGGGCACTGTGCGACACCGTGTGTAGTGGGCGGAGCCAACGCACCGGCCGGTCGCCGCGTTATGACTCAGTGACACGGAGCGACACAGATCAACACAGAACGCGATCCTTTCCAATTAGCCGACACAGTGTTTTTTCCTTTATGTCCGTTATTTAAAGTGTTAATATTTGTTTTGTGTTTCAATGGACAAACCACTTGTTGTATTTTAGATCTGTTTTCACTATCACGTAGGTATTTTGAGGGGCAACGTCACAGTATATTGCACTTTATTGTTTTCTCGTTTTTGACAGTAGTATTGAATTAAAACACGGCACTCGATTAACACGCTTCTGACTCTCGACACTCCCAAGGGCAAACTCAACTAAACATGGAAACTTGCAAGAACTTATGGAGCACGTGAGTTATTTTTTCTGCTCACTACGTAACCTAATAACTCAAATAAAGTGTTTCTTTGAAAAATGCACCTACCGAGTAGATTTTTAACCCACTTCTGATGTCTAGTAATGCCAATGAGCAACATGCTCAGTAAAAACTTGAAAACTGACTTGCAGACGATCCACTTTCTTTCATCACAGCTGAATTCTCAAATTAATGTTGACCAAGAAACATCTTAGGCCAACAAAAGGTATTAAAACGGAGATTCCATTGATTTATTTGAGACCCCCACAGTTGAGTAGCGACGTTTGTTTGTTAACACTATAACACCGAAACCCGACTACCGATGTATTCATAACTTCCTTTGTGGACGCCATAAAGCATCGTAAACGTGTATTGTTCAAGAATGCGATTATAATAAAGAAACTTTATCGAGGCTTGTGCCATAAAATGTGGAATGTAGGAGCCGCCTAGTTCCACTCCATAGGAACTGCGACTATTGAGATAAAAAGTAAAACTGCACTTATTCCAAGTAAATGGTCATTCAATCTACTGGGAATAAGTGCAGTTGTTTTAAAGTTGTACGGTTACAAAGAGTGTCGATCGTTTCTTTGAACACTTTGTTTCAATTTTTGCTGAATTTGTACTGCTTCTATAGAGAGAGTCAGCAATGCACAGGCTAATTGTAAACACTTTACGCGCTATGAGCTGGTGAAGTGTTTTTATGACTAAGTTTTTTTATTCATCTGCTCTTCAGTTTTCGTGATGATGAGAAATCAGCACAATTTCAGTCATACCTCAAGTAGCTTTCTCAAGTATTGCAACGTTCTTCTCACATCTAGCGGATGCTTTTCTGCCTTTATCTCAATTTAATCTTCGACTATTACCCTATCCATCATAAAAAGCACCCTAGATTTAAAATTTATAAATTCTACTGTAATTTTCAGTGGACGAGTAAGACGACTTACTGTGCTTGCCAGTAAATCTAACAAACTACAACAAAAAAGCGAACCCGACGCGCATCCGTCAGCACAGGTGTGAGTAATCTGCGGCAAGAGCTAGAGTGCAATAAGATTTATGATTATGATCCACAGCCGTGTACACGGGGACATCACAATTTATGCGATAACACTGTTTTGTCTTCACTATAAATTAATAGTCCACTTGCGATGCTACACAACTTTTCCATCCACGCCCGTCAAAATGCAGGACAAAGCCATAAAACTGTGTCAAATTAAAAACCCTTTGAACTCGCCGTAAACATAATCTTATAGTACTAAAATAAAAAGATCGTTCTGAATGCAAGACATGTGTCCAAATGTTGGTAGGACTAAGAGACAAACCGTGTATAATGTGATAAAGTGGCTGGCTGGATACCGTTTGGATGACGAACTCCCATTTAATTGTGTTGAAAGAAAAAGTTTTTATTTTTAAATTCAGGGTGCCAACTGCCGTCTCTAGCTCAGGGTGTTTTCGTTTGGTCACAGTCGTGATTGTTTTTCTCATTAAATCTCATAGCTTTTTTTAAGTAAGCGTTCATTTTTTGTTTCATGATTATTTTTGAGGAGTCGAGCTTTCAGAATTGGTGCTTGAAAAATTAAAAGTAAGAGTCTGAGGTTGCAGTCTTTCTCATGCATTAGTTGGTCGTTTCCGCATACAATTTTACGGACAGATTATTGATCGCTTGGCCTAAATCTTTTTATAGCCCCCTTCAAGGTTACCTAAGATATCTTCCTAACAGTTACCTACTTAAGTTACCCAAACCTAATGGACGACACTTTAACTAAGCACATAGTTAGCTTAGCATATCACCAGCGTCCTTATCCTAAATCTATCCTGCAAAATGTTCACAAAACAGAACATTATCAGTAGATAGGTACAGGCTGTTTACTTTAATGATGCGCCTCCTCGTCGCCGGGGCGAGATAAATCGAGACACTTGAGTTTGAGACTCTCCCACGACGTGACACGCGCACCCACCCTGACATCAGTGTCAACAAGGATATCATATCTGTTTTCTTTGTCCGTTTAGTGCTTTTTTGTTGGGACATTATCGCTATAGAGGGTGAAATATTATGAACGTTAATTATGTAGAGCGCAGTTGATTGTATACAGATTGCAATTACAGATGCTTTAAGCTGGATTCGAGGACAGGACTGGTCGTTAACGAGATACTAGGGGAACGCCTATCTTTCGACAAAATGATGATGATGAATGTGAACGCTTGCACAGAAAATGACAATCAATCGGTGCGGGTAGTTAGATTATAAAACTTTATAAACTCATTTGTTGGACACCGGTACACACAGTTTACCTTTACAATAATTAGAAGAGGGCACAAAAGGCGCTTAGATCGATAGACATAAACTTGATCCGCAACCGAAAATGTATCATGTAGGTAAAGTAAACTATATTCAGTTTGATGTTAACCAAATGTGGTAAACAAACCGAAGGGGGTGTTTGCTCTCACATCGGTCGGCAGCTAATCTGTAAACGGTTATGATTATGAATTTATGAGAACCCAGCCATCGTCACCGTTCAACACACAGTTTATTATTTTTAAGCTTACAAAGAAGTAACAAGCAATGACAGAAATAGGAGTGCAGTTCGTTTGTTTTGACATGTTCGGTTTTACTGTAGATCAAAGTGATTGTAGGCCAGCATAACCGAACAGAAGTTAAATAAATAGAAATAAAAGCTGTGCGTGAAACCGTTTTCTACGCCTTCGTACTTAAGGTGGATGTGCACCCTCCAAGTTCATGTAACTGTCAAGAATGAGTAGGTATGTCATTCTTGAGAGTTACATGAACTTGGAGGGTTGTAATGATGATTATAATTCTGTAACTGCATACGTCTTACAGCCGCGAATCATATTTTCAACCTAACATACAACCTGCAAATCGCTAAAAACGTAAGAAAATTTGAATTTCGCGGGCTACCCTGGAACATCAGCCATAAAGACAAAAAAAATTGCAGTTTCTGAACTTTAATAACATTCCATTACGCGCAATATCGCAAGGTAGTTTTGACGATCTAAATATTTCAAGTTTCGAAGAGCATCCTAAAATAAAATACCTAATAATTTATTTTATTTTAGGATGCTCTTCGAAACTTGGAGAGGAAAATGGTGTAAATGGTTCTTTTCTAAACTTTTGATATTATTTTCTAAACAAATAATAACTTTAACACTAGTTAGACTTAGACATTGACAGGGGACATTTGCTCTTGGGTATAATGGAACGTCTCGTTTTGTAATCTTTCTTTGGAAGTAAATTCTCGCCAATTTTATAATAGCGATTCGAAATAATGAGTCTTTTGCGGCGAATTACATCGTCAGCCCTTGTTGGCCGTTTGTTAAGACAAGAAATAAGCAAGAACTCGATACATTGTTGTGTGTATAAAAATGTAAACATAACCTCAAAACTTGTGAATGTTTATCCTATTTACACCAATGTTAATGCAGTTCGTTGGAAATCAAAAAAGGTTTGTAAAATTACGTGACTTCATGTTCATATTTAGTGACAAAATACATATGAAACAAAAACTTAATAACCTTTTTCTTAAGTTTAAAGGTCATCAATGTTTTCCACTTAGTAATCTTTTTTCCAGGCCCAATATGATTCAGATGATGAAGAAATTGACTTTGATGGAGATTCTTCATTATCAAAAGATTCAAAAGTAGTCAAATTCTCTACCACATCAATGAGAACTGATGTTATAGTCAAGTCAGCACTTACTATATCTAGAAAGTGAGTCGGTTTTTATATACCATAATTTATATGGTTATTTAATCATTTTCTGTATACTTACTAACTTTTCTGTGCTTTTCAGTAAAGTAGAACAACTATTTTATGAAAGTAAAATTAGAATAAATGGAAATAAAATCATGAAGAAAAGTGCTTCCGTAAGTATTAATAGTGCATTGTTTAATAATATTGCAAGTTATACAAAAAGCTTTACAATTTTCACAGGTACCTAGAAATTATAAACTAACTACTTACATTGTTTTATTCCTCAGGTTAAAATTGGTGATGAAGTGGATGTAATAAAAATGGTCAGCCCAAAGAATCCAGAGCACATTTTTGTGTCCAGAGTAGAAATATTGAATGTGACTGCCAAAGAAGATAGCATTCAAGTTACAGCTAGAAGGTTCAAACACCTGCTCATAGACAACTATGAGTCTGATCCTCATAAAGTGGAAAGTGAAGCTTGATCTTTTTTGAGTCTATGGAAATAAGTAGCAAAATTTTTATTTTTAGTACTTGTGGAATTGATAAAACATCAGAAGTTGTATTGTAGGTAATGAGTTCAGTGTTGCGATTACTACTTGAAACTCAGTCCAAAATTAGTTTTGTAAAAAAAAATAAACTGATGTTTTAATGCAAACAAAGTAATGGAACTGCCTGCAATGCCTAATTTTCTAAACTTATTTGTAAATATTATGTAGATATAATAAAAGTTGAAAATAAAAAACTGCAAATAACAGTGTTAGTTTTGATTTATTTAAAAAATATTCTTGTAACATGATTATAAATCTAAATCTAGATCACAGTCTGAACTTTCAAACATAGATATTTGTGAACTTGAAGCTACTTGCGTTTGATTTGAGGACTTTGAATGGTTTTCTTTTCCTTTCACATCTGCTAAAGGTGTAACATGATTTGTGTCTGAGTGAGAATTTTCTGTTTCTAAACCTTCAAATATTGACATCTCAGCCTTTGATGTGGATGGCTTGCTATAAGAAATATTGGCATTTGTATTGTGATCTTTTAATTTAGATTTTTCAGGAGTAACACTATTTGATGACACATTCAAAGACTTTCCAGGCTTTTCATCATATTTATCCAAGTCATGTTTACTTACAAACTGAAACTGTTTTAGTTTACTAATAGTCCTTTCTTTTACTTCTGATTTCTTTTTATTATTATCTCCAATACTTATGTCCAATATACTATCATAATTTTCTATAGATGTATCAAACACCGCTTTGGATGTTTCTAATTCTCTAGGTTCTGATTTTACGATATTTTTTTCACCAAGTGTTTCACCACTTTCCTTATCAAAATTAAAATCTATTCCTAAATCAGCTAAAGCATCATTCACACTGGGTACAGCATTTAAAACGGTTCTATCTTTAATAAATTCTTCATCACTGTTTGATTCCTCATCTTCAGCCGCTGGAACTTTTCCTTTAGATTTTTTGCCCATTTTAAGCAATTTACTTTTAACTCCACTAATGCCTGCAGTGACTTCTTTTCGTTTCCTTTTAGCTCCTTTCTTTTGAGCACTTGGTGGTTCTTTAGCCACGTTATTCAGTGTCTTGTGTTTCTTTAATGTAACTGCAAACCTTTCATTAATACCATCATCTTTAAAGTCTTTATCCTTTCTTTGATTCTCTATATTATCATCCATAATTTCTAAATCATGATTTTTCTTAGATTTTTTATTATTGAAATAAGAACTTGTTATAAGAGAAGCTGAAAGTTGTATATTATCATCAGTGACATCTTCATGTTTCGCGAACAATTTACAATTCCCTGCTTCTATATCAGTTTCTAAAGTTTTGTGGTCAACTTGCATTAGTTTTGCATAGTACAACAGTTCATTTCGCCATATATCGACAAGATTTAATCTTGTTAGAAGTTTCTTGGCGGTACATAAATAGTCGTAGTCTGGGTATTTGGGTACAGTGGAATGTAGGGCGTCTACAGTGTCATTTAAGGTGCAATCTTGCATGGATAAGTCGACGAGGGATACAGCTACAACTGCATCCATTGGTAATATTGTTTTACGGTACATAAGTCGACAGTGCGCTTGAGATAATCTGCAATAATGAATAGAATAATTGTAAAAATCCCCCAAACTGATATCAAAGACTTTTTGTTTTAAATTGATTAATACCTACGGAGGTAGGTACCTACATATTGATTTGTTTTCTTTTCTATTTTTTCGAAGCTTTTTTTCCCGATTTTCTCTCTTCTTCATTTCTCACTAACTCGCGTGTCTTCCTCAGTTTATTAAACCATATTTGACTAATGAAAGTGTGCAATTACTAAGATAATATCTTCTACGACTTACCTGACTAAGCTGTCTAACATTCTAACAGTGGTGCGGGAAGCATCTCTGTGTTCCGACTTCCTTTGAGCCATGTAATACTTCTGCAGTATTATATTTGCAGATTTTGTCATTTCTGAATACTTTGGCCCAACCAAACTAATGTACATCTGAAACCAATAAAATAAACAGCGTTTTATACAAGAAACATTAAAAGAATGTATGGTACTGATAAAGGATTATTTCATATTTGTTACCTGTATTTTTTCAAGATTCCATTTTTTCTTAGATTCTATTGGATTTGAATCTCCATAAAGTATGTAAGATGACACAAGTTTGTCCCAGGTTTTGTTCTTTGAGTCCAGTAATATAAATATTAAATCGAACCTGAAAGAAAATTCCAGAACATGACGATAATACGGGGATTTTATACAAAAATGCGATAAGTATAGCTATGGGCGGCTGGCCGCCTTACGTTGACGCAAGTTTTTCTGTAGAAAATCGCATTTTTTTAATGAAGGTTAGAAATTAAATTAAAGATTATATGAGTAAGAGGAAAATAGGCTACTTTATAACAGTGATAAACGCACAGTTCCCGTGAAATAGGCCACAGAAGCCTCAATATTAAGTTTTAATAATAACCAAGAAAGAACATTACCTACTTAACAGAGGAGTTCCAAGAGATACATTGACGCTGAGCGGTTGATCCTGATCATAATGTCCTTTCGGATTGCAAGCAGCTATTATTGCACAACGCGTGTTCAATTTGCATACTATACCAGCCTGGAAAATGATCATAATTAAAAATGTATTATCAAATAGCAGCCTTAAATAAAAAAACAATATCATCTTCCAAGACTTTTCCGATTATGTTATGTTATTTTACATGGAGTGACTGCCTTTCTGACCTTCACAACCCAATTGGTACTGGATAATACGATTCCCGTTGGTAAGATTAGTTGTCAGACTTTTGAGACACTGACTTCGACTGTCAAAGATCTACAAATCATAGCCAGGAACAATCTATGTAAATAAAAAGAGAAGTCCTGACTGACTGACTGACTCATCAACGCCCAGCCCAAACCCTTGGACCTAGAAAGCTGAAATTTTGCACAGAGGTTCTCTTTATAATGTAGACAAGGAATATATTTGTGTATGTGAGTTTAAATGTTTGTGAACGCACCCACGATACAGGAGAAATTCCTAGTGTGGGGCAACGTTTTATAAAAAAAAAAAAAAGGAATAAGGGTTTTTCGAAATTCAACCTCTAAGGGAGTTAAATAGGGGATGAAAGTTTGAATGTAAAATCGTCATTTTCACGCGGGCGAAGCCGCTGGCAAAAGCTAGTGGTTTAATATGCTTTCCGAGGCACGGAGGCAACTCGGTACGTATTGGGTGGTCACCGGTCAACCTAGGCAAGCATAGCGTAACCTGAAGATTGATCCAAGTGGTTTTTATTATCTAGCCACAAACTCCTCCATAGCCTTCTTAGCCTTAAATTTAAATACATAAAGTCGAAATTGACTTGTATCCTACTTTAGCAACAGATATGGTCTGCTGTTCCATGGCTTCATGTATGGCAGTGCGGTCATGCTCACGAAGTTGTGAGATCTCGTCGATACAGCATACTCCGCCATCTGATAAGACGAGGGCACCAGCTTCTAGCTGCCACTCACCATCTTCCTAGAAAAAACAAAAAATGCATTATTACGTTTTTTAAATGTTGTTGAAAGGAGTTTTTAATTTTTTTTCTCAGTCCTGGGTAAAGGACTCCCAGTAGTTTTAAAATTTACTTTAAAAAATTGCTGCAAGTTAAAAAAAAATGGAAGGAACTGGGATCAGTTTATACCTACTTCATACAATCAAAATGCCAAACTTGAACCAATGCGAATTTACCGCGCTTTTGGTTTTGCTAGTAGTATAATATTGGCACGAATACCGTAGTACAAAATGGGCAAGGAGGCCAGAAACATAAAGGTCACGAGTCAGGACACGCGTGGGGATGACCGACACCCTGACCCGCGCCAACGAACAATGCGATTTATTTCCGCGCGGGCCATGGGGGGCAGCCATTGAGTGACATTAGTATTTTAGTAGAATAAAGTCACAAATTACTTTTCTTCGATTTACTTCATGTGATTTGGCACATTTATGTAAAACTTAACAATCAGGTATTTTTAACCTGGCTCCTTCTGCTAAACAGGCGTGGCCCATATTTTGTCCTCCATGGCGTTTAACGTGTTATAGAAATTTGGCAGTTTAAGTAGCTCATTTTTTTTTTGACATTTCATCTTTAGCTTTCTCTGGGATGTTATCACATGTTGACATCCCAGATTGCGTGTTTGTCATAAAATAATATTTTATTATACATACCCTCAGTGCTGCGCACGTAAGCCCGGCCCGCGTGCTACCGGCTCCTGACGTGAACACAGACCGCGCAGTCAATTCGACACCCGTACGTAGCAGCTGTGATTTTCCGGTGCCTGAAAAGTGTTTATCAACACTTTATTAATCGAAGATTAATCCTTTTGTGTCTGCTCAAAACTTTAAATGACGTGGTCATGTTGAGAGGATGAATGAAAGATGATTAGCAAAAGTTACCTGCATGACATGAAATTGGAAACAATACATATTTTATCTTAATACAATACTACTAAGTTTGTCATTGTCGTCTAGTAAATGTTCACAACTTTACCTGGATCTCCAACTAGAAGTAAATGACATTGCCCTCGCACACGGGTTGCATGTTTTTCATCTTGGCCATTTTTCTTGTTATCATTCTCTGCAACATGATTCGACCCAGTAATCACTGTCAGCAGTACTGCCAACTTCACCAAATGAAGACCATAAACCTGGAATATAAAAAATAAGGATATTGAAAAAGCAAATTATTATTTTAAGAAGCAATTCAATCAGAATCTTTCTTTAACCTTTTTAATTCTAAGTATAAGCCAGTGGTGAGGAAGTACGTTCATTAAGAGAGGCCATGGTAGAGCGAACGAATTCAGCCTTAAGACTTGTCTCCGAGTGGGGTGACGAGAATCTGGTAGATTTCAACGCCACCAAAACGCAAGTGTGTCTGTTCACCGCCAAAAGGAGTCCGTTTAATCTGGCCCCTACTTTCCGGAGTGCGTCTGTACAAGTTACTGACAGTCTCGAGCTTCTTGGCACGAAGTTGAGCGCGAATCTAAACTTCGGCGCCTACATCGAGTCGAAGGCTCAAACTGCGGCGAAAAAGCTGGGCATCCTAAACAAGGTTAAGCGGTACTTCAAGCCTGGACAGCTTTCAGTATTATATAAAGCTCAAGTCCGGTCTGGCATGGAGTATTGCTGTCACCTTTGGGATGGCTCAGCCAAATACCAGCTTGCCACACTTGACTCTGTAGAGCGCAGAGCCAGGAGGCTAATTGGTGACGATAAGCTGGTTATCAAGCTACATAGCCTGGCCCACCGTCGCAAAGTCGCATGTCTGTCGGTCTTCTACAGACTGTACTTCGGAGAGTGTGCGCAAGAGCTCCACGAGCTGATCCCACCATCTCCCTTCTTCTATCGGGAGACTAGACGTACTGCAGGGTATCACCGATATCTAGTCGACATTCCACACATTCGAACGAAGCGCTTTGCTGGGCCCTTTATTATGCGCACAGCCAAGGAGTGGAATTCCGTGCCTGCGTCGGTTTTTCCGAGTTCATATAACCCTAATCTGTTTAAGTCGCGAGTAAACAGGCTTCTACTGGGTAAGCTCGTTCCATCGTCGACATCATCTCTGCCCTTAGGGCAAGATTGAAGTCAAGAGCAAGCCCATTTATAATAAAAAATAAAATAAAAAATAAAATCTTGTTCTGAGCTCCTTATACTTTGCCTGATCAATATCAGGCTTTCCAGACAAGTATCTTAAACATCTATGACAGTTTTTCAGTAAAGGAAAACACAATTTTTTGTGTTCTATGTAGCTTCACATTAGATGTTCGGACCGGCCATAAAGTTTGAATCGTTATACCTGTGCAGAATGTCACTTGCAACTAACTTCCGAGACACCATAAAGTTATTGATATTTTCTCTAGAAGGGAAGAGGCCTTTGCACTGCAGTGAGTCAATAGAGGAATAGACTGGTATTTTAATTAACTAATTTCATGCATGCTATAAATAATACCTCTGTCTCTTAAATTGTTACTTTTCATACATTGATATAAAACCCAAGATACACACTCCGCGTCTCAAAACCGTCCGCATAAAATGAGTTCACAATGAACTCATTTCAAATAGTCTCGCGTCGCTCGCGTCTCTGCACGGTCGTACAAAATGCTTTTTATAACTGCATTGTAAAAACAACTTTAAGGAATCTGCGTAAGGTTGAATTTGCAAAAAAATATGTTTATAGTGTAACGATAATAGTGCGTGTATTGGTGAGTGTTTGGCGACAGTTTCGACTGTTTGTTTTGTTCGAGACTGTGCATCTAGGGTTTTATTATATCAATGTTTTCATAGAAATCTTACCTGAGGACAAACAGATGCCAATATTCTATCCCTGCCCTTGATGGGACAGGCTTCATACTTTGCCCAGAATTCGTCAAAGCAGTCCTTTATATCTGGAGCCGTAGACACCACCTCTGACCTCTGAGCATTGCACACTTCTATGAAGTTGGATTGTAGAACCAGTTCCACTTCAGATTTTTTATTGTGAACTGATGGACGCCATCTGCGTCTTAATGTGCCACTGGAATTAGACGATACAAAACTGAATATACGATTGTAAAAGTAATACCAGGTGTTTGTAAATTTGCCAATGCTTTTTACAGCTTATAGAGAGTATATTAATGTATTTGACCTCCTTTGCCCACACGATAAGAAGAAGAATAATTGTGTGTATGTGTACTATGTGTATTAGTGATTATTGAGCAATGGCGGCCCACTGGCGAGCATTGGTGGCGGCCGACTTACGGATAGTAAGTCGGGGCAAGACAGGTGCATTACTTTGTGTAATTTATTTCATCACCACTGCTCTCAAAACAGTGAAGAAAAACATCGTGAGGAAACCGGCATGTCTTAGAACCAAGAAATTTGAAGACATGTGACATCTACTAACCCACACTGGGCCCATGTTGGATTATAGCATATCCCTAAAAATAGAGAATGCCTAAGCCACACGCGGTCGATATTTCTCTTTTTTTTATTGGATCAGAGTGTTATTTAGAAGAAAGACAGCCAGAAATTGATACCCTTTTATTTTACTGATTCAAAAAATATACAGATGTAGGTAAACAAATACATCTGTATTTTTTGAATCAGTAGGGAATTATAATTGCTATCTTGCTTTGCTTTAAACTCAAGCTTAACCCTGGAACAAAGTTTCTTTATTTACCATATAATAACATCATCGCCAGGCTTGCAGCAATCCACTAGATCATCCTCTAACACTACCCACATGGAGCCTGGTATTGTTCCTATACTTAGCTTGTTTACTTGCTCCTGAAACATTATAAAATAATTTGTCACAACAACAAATCAAATGGTAAATTTTTACTTTTTGATAATAGTTGAAAATTCTCTCTCTCTTTATGAAAATTTTTTACAGTATGAATAGTTCAAGAGATAGGTACTTAAAAATTTGAAACTAGAATCTGCATTTTGAATAGGTAACAATTGTGTTGAAATTATTTTCTGATCTTTTAACAACAAATACGTTTTTTGTATGATCTGGGTTTTTTTTAGAAACAATGGTTATTTACACCATCAACCTACCTGTATCTTAATTTCCTGATAATCCTTGCAATGTTCCCTGGACACCATAGGCACTTGTGAGAATGTGGAACTTCTACATGCTTTGACGTCATTGGCACATTTTGAAGGGGCCCTCAAAATGTATCTGTTCTCAAACTCGGCTTCAATGCAGTTCTCAAATTTGCATTTCATGCAAACATATTTTCTTTGATATTCTAACATTTTTGACTGTGTTACTCTTACAACAGTACCTGGAAAAACCATTACGCAGTTAAAGAAACTATGGTTATCATTCATATTTCTGGAGTTCTGTGTTCAATGGTAAAATTCTGACCAGTTCTAACCTGTAACTTTTAGAAAACATCCCACATCCACATTTTTCGGGAAAACGGTACGATGTAGCTCAGGACATACTGGCAAACCAAAGAACCTTGCATGGATATTACGTTTTAAAAAGTAATAATCCAACTTTGAAATAGCTATTCTATATTCTTCGCGTTCTAGGATAGTTTGTTGGGCTTTTATTAAATCCTTATCGCAGGCCGGCAAACTCTCCACAGGGCTACATAATACTTTGTCTCCGACATCTGGGTATGTTTCAAATAGTTTCAAAAAGCTAAAACAAGACAAAAAACTTATGGCAAAATTCATGATGTAAACAATGACTTAAAACTTGGATAACAATGTATATTTACTCGATTTTGATGCAATAATAACCTAAGTTATCCTGCTCTGAAAGAATGTTTAAACATTCTTCTAAATGAAACTTGATAACGTAGTCTAAAATCATATTGATGTCATATAATAAAAATAAAAACACTTCGCGGAATTCGCGCTCCTCCGGTTCACTTTTTCGCCTTATCTGTCAATGTCATTAATGACATTTGACATGACATGACATGACACTTGACAACCAATACTTCAACCATAAACCAAACCATAGAAAAAAACAAACTTTTGACTATGGACTACACAATATTTTTCAATCACGATGCAGATGTCCGATTTTCCTCCGGCTTCGTTTCATATTTTAGTAAAATTCAAATCGAAACAAAACTTTCTTCCGCTATTACGTACCACCGATATAAAGTATCCACATCTTTATCTTACAGAATGACACAGATTCGTGGCGGGTGGTTTACTGTAGTTTCTGCTTACATCAATAATTATATTCCTTCTAATAAAATATCATTGGCCTACATGCATTCACTCACGCCATGGGGTTCCATTTGAAAAAGGTGTATTAAATTTATTTAGTAGCCTTTTCCTTTTGACATGGCAGCAAACGAAGTGTCTGATGAGATATATGACGAGTAATAGAAAATGAAGAAGACTGCTGCACCGAGATAAGAGCAAGAGATTAAAATAATACGCAAAATAGAATATCTGAAACCATCAAATCACTGAACTGTCCATAATAATCCTGGTAGGGACAGTTTTGGTCTGAGGTTTTGGTATTAAAGTTTATAGGGATTGAAAGCAAAATTAATCATACTTTTAAGCGGCAAGTCCCATTGAACGCATAATTAATATTAGGCTCAATATTAGGGTACCTATACCTACACACTTCACTGGGGACGTAATTTTTATCCACTTTTTAAGACTAGAACGGAAAGGGGCTGTAGATCAAATACTACGAATACGACCAGGGTGGGGGTGACCCTTATGTAGTTATTCCCTGAGAATAATTATTAAGAAATAGAAAACACAATTATTTCGTAAAAAGAATTTTATTATCTAGTCGTAGTATATTCCACACATCTTGAAGGGTCTGTTGGGAAATATTCCTGGCATTTTGTCATGAGTCTTTTCAATGCTTGGATGTATTTCCTTTGAGTTTCGTCGTTCATCACGTGGGCCACGTTTTTGGAGAAGATCTTTTCTCGTCCAGTACGAGCGTGAATGCCGACCATAGTGACACCAATGGGCCATGGAGCGTTGCCTATAGCCATCTGCAGATATGCATCACTAGCCTGTAAAGAAGACAATAAGAATAAAAAATTACAAACAATAAATAAAACCTACAAGTGGCCACTACAGTAATTGCTTGCTAACACTTGCAAGTTTGTGCCTGAAGATGGTCGTCGTCACCGAGGTAGGCCCTAGAAACGCTGGCTCGACGATTTGGGCTCTGACTGATTGACCAGCTAAGGCAATACACCGGGAGGGTTGGAAAGGAATGAGGGATGCCTTTGCACAGCAGTGCGATAGAATAGGCTCATTACAAAAAAAAAAAAACTTTCGGCCCAGTAAGTAATGGTGGCATAAGACTAGAAATATGAAATACTTTCAGTGATTTCTGGTGCAAGTATGCCTTTTTTTGTGGTGGGAAATCATCCAATGACTCCTCCCGCTGGGCAGAGCGGTAGGGAGTGTCAGTGTATTTTACTGACAAAAAACCACCCATGTTCCTTCTTAGCCCTTTGTGCCGAGGCCGCGGTATGTCTTTCGAACAACCGGCAACTCCGACGGGCGTCCACATGCTGACATCTCTTCGAGGCGCGCGTGGAACAGGAACGCGCCGTCGACACGGCCTGTCGTCGTCGTAAGACGGACGGACGGCGAGCTAGACCATTACTCACCGTCCACAGGTCCGCGGTGCAAGTACTTATGCCTTTTTTGTTGGTGGGTGGAAAATCATCAAATAACCCCTCCTGCTCTTGGGCAGAGCGAAAGGGAGTGTCAGACTTCTGACTAAAAACCACCCGTGTTCCTTCTTAGCCCTTTATGTAGAGGCCGCGGTTTCTCTTGTGAACAACCCGCAGCCCCGCCGAAGGGGTGCAAGTATACCTGACACTTTACAGTGATTACCTGTTTAAAATAATAAAGTAATAAATACAAACCATGATATAATTCCTTTCAAGTAAATGTTTTGTAATTTCACATAGACTTTCACAGATGTCATCTGGAAGGTTTTTCTTTTTCAGTTTTCGCACCAAAGGTTTTAAATAAACTTGAGTTTGAGTAAAAGTTGCTCTTGTCATTTTATGTTTTACTGCCGTCTTTTCTGCTCCTGTTGCAGAGTTCAGCTGCTGTCCCCAAAGTTTTAGAAGAAACTGGAAGGAAAAATTGGTTTGTGTAAAATTACATCAGATAAGCTGGACAAAAGCAATGACCAGATGGTTTATATTATCATTAAAGAACTAGAAATCTTGCGCTGCCCAGCAGTCGAATCTTCTTCGTCATGCTGAATTTCTTTATTTGATTCATATTAGCTTCAGCTTCACTACGCAAAATACGCGCATTAGACGTGGAGTTGCGGACTCAGCCTATTGTACTTATAAGCTTCAACCAGAACTCTGCCACTTGGACAGTATAGGTGGGGGCCTTCTCCCAGGTTAGGTTTCGGGTGGAATTACACATAGAGCAGGACTGGAGGTGAGTTTGTATTGAGGCCCAACAGACTGTACTGAAGTGGGGTGCGAACCCCACTTCATTGGAATATCCCTAACAGACCAAGTTATATCTGTAGCAGCCTACCGGATTTTGCAATTGGTTTCATTAAGAGCCTATACTACCTCAAATTAGCAACTATATTGCGGTGGTTCAAACTTCGTTTGAAATTCTGTTAGAATAAAGTTCTAATCAGCTTGCACTACAAAGCGGTTGTTACGTCTTTCGCTGCGGCCGAAAAGTGCGAAATTAGTGGTATTTTGCGATTTACAAAAAACTATTGATTGGACTAAAAAAAAACACTATGATTTTGGTATGTTGCTTGTCGAATTATTTGGCAAAAAAAAAACAGAACGATGACATGTATTTTACGCGTTAAGGGCCGGCTCCGGAAATCGAAGGTTGGGAATGTCATAGAAATAGATAGAAAACGATGCTCCACAACCTTGAAATAAATCACACAGCTAGCCAATGAATGTAACTTGTTATTGAAACTTTCGAATTTAAGATAATGCTTATGGATAAGTGTAAAAAAAAATCAGAAAATCACTAAAAACGAGTAAATCGCACTCCCGTATTGTAACAACTGAGTCGTAATTATTGAGAATTTTTAAATGAATTTTATTAAATAATAAAGTTAAAAGTATAAAGTAGTCACTGAAAGCTTCATTTTTTAATAAACATACTCTCATTTTGTGTAAAAAAATCACAAACTTGCCCATGTTTTTCGCTCAAAATCTTCATACAAATTACTATGAAGCGGAGCGCTTTCTTAGCAAGCTTCGACGGACCCACTCGTGGCTCAGTCTGCCACGCGCATCCAACGTGAGAGCACGTCGATTTGCGCCGCATCGGCAGATCGCAGTCGAACCGTGTACGTACACAAAATCAGTGCACAGTGGTCTCGCGACAAACTTTTGTGATACCATAATAGTTTTGAAATTGAGTAAGTATACCTACTTTTTATATTATTGTGAATTTGCATTATATTACTCGTAAATTAGATAGTAGGCAATGTACTGGTAGGTATGTGTTTCTTATTGTGTATTTGTGTTTTTTTTTGTGGTCTGATTTGACATTACATTTCGTTCGTAGAACAAAAACATCTAAAATTCTGGTTGTTTACATTTTCATTATACTAATTATTAATTATCTGATAAACGCGTGGACCGATTTACATGATTCAAACGGATAGAATGGTTTTATACCTAGAATTTTCATTTGATAAAAAGTCGTTAAGAGGAAACGTGAGTGGTCTTTTCTCCATACAAACGCTCTCGCCTGTTTTCTTTTTGGTTAATGACCCTAGAGCAATGGTTTTTTACAGAATAATAAATATTAACTATTTCTATGCCCCTATGTTTTCCTTTTTGGTGATAAATTATTTTTATAAGCACTAGAACCCTCAAAAAATGCTCAAAATTGCTTGTTTAGATCGCTGTTATCAGAGTCCTAGTGTACAAATTTGACAACTATTAACGAAAAAAGAAAAACATAGCGGCGTAGTATATAACCTCCTTATTCATTGTCTAAAATATCTTTTAAATTGGTTCAATATTGGAGGAGGAAATAGGCGAGAGCCAAACCTCGAATTCTAACTTTTTTCTACAGTTGTCCTTATCGCACGAATTTGAGGGCAGGGGGACGGAGAGAGACAGCGATAGTAGAAAGAGACAGCACTCGCGTTTCCTCTTAAGATATCTCAACAAACAAAAAATCTCATTTTCAAGTTGCTCTCGTAATTATCCAACAAAAAAGATAGGTACCTACTATGGCGCACAGATATAAGCCGCGCGCGGTGCGTTTGTATGTATGAAGATACCGTACTTCCTCCTTTTTAGAGTTCCGTGGTCAACTAGGAACCCTTAAAGTTTCGCCATGTCTGTCTGTCCGTCCGTCTGTCCGTCCTCGCTTAATCTCTGTGACCGTTAACACTAGAAAGCTGAAATTTGGTACCAATATGTGTATCAATCACGCCGACAAAGCGGTTAAATAAAAATTGGAAAAAAATGTTTTATTAGGGTAGCCCCCCTATATGTAAAGTGGGAAGTGTTTTTTTTTAATTTCAACCTTAAGGGTAAACAAGCCAACGGCACGAACTAGTTGGTGGGCGGGGCTAAAATGCATGCTATTTCATCCGACGTCACGAACGAAATGCATAGAGCGAAAGAGACACAACTAAAACGGGCGCGCGATTGTTTCTATGCAGACCTTTGGTAGTATGGATACCATGAAAAATCCATTGAATGTATCTGTTCAAAATAGAATTATTTGAATTCTTTAATAACTAATCTATGTCTGTATGGTTTTACTTTTTTAATTTTCGTGCTATATACGTAACTTATTTACGCCCAAAGATGGTTAAAATTAGTGCTAAAATCTGAAAGTTTCGACGCTCATAACTTTCAAACCAATATTTTTTTTTCCAATTCTGCTTCCATAGAGACCTAGATAATGACAAGACTAGTTGATACAATTTTTAATTTTGAACCTACACCGTCAACCAGAGGAGTAATCACCATACTACGTTTGTATGGAAGAATGACTTGCTTGTGCAACCTTAACGTGCGATATATTGTTGGAAAGGTATTTAAAAATGAATAGGGGTTTACTAAAATCATTTTTTGATAATAATTTCGGAAATAATCGCTCCAAAAGTAAAAAACAATGTGTCCCCCTCCCCCCCTCTAACTTTTGAACCATAAGTTTAGAAAATATGAAAAAAAACTGAAAAGTAGAACTTTATAAGGACTTTCTAGGAAAATAATTTTGAACTTGGATGGAAACAACAGTTTTTGCACAAAAAAGACAAAAAGTTGCACAAAATAATTTCTGGACTAAGTTTGTAGTATAATCGTATATATGCAAGCATTTTTTTTTAACTTCGTTTACATATTTTACGGACGGACGGACAGGAAACTACGGAACCCTACACTGAGCGTGGCCCGACACGCTCTTGGCCGGTTTTTTTATAGGTACTATGGTTAAACGTATCAAATTTTATTTGTGAATAACAGTGTAGGCATTTATCGTTGTAGCCCTGTAGGTCCGGCCGTGTGGAGGAGCCCTGCACATTGTGTGTGTGTGTGCTTGTCTGTCTTCATTTTATTTCATTAGGTATCTGATATGTTATATTTATTGCAGAATCAAGAATATCCGGCACTAATCATGGAACCGGAGCTGCAGCCTGATGAACATGAACTGGTTGTTGGCCGCAGATTGGTCGACGTTGACTTTGTTTTTAAGCAATTGCAAGATTTATGTGATCACGGTTTTCAGTACAATATATTATTTTTGTAATTGGGAATAACAATTTCATTTTGTATTGTGCATCTAAAATAATAAAATTATATAGTACAATTTAATAGTACATTATTAATCCCGCTATGCTAATAAATCTAATAATCACTAATAATCACATATTTGACCACATATTATCAAAATCAGTGACAATAAAGTTACAATTTAGTTGGCGAGTCAAAGTCTGACGTGGCGACCCACTGTGCATACCTACATGTGTGCGTGTGCGGTGCGCGAGCCTCGATCGTTGTGAGTGTAGCGCTAAAAACCTAAACTTCGCGCCGCGCGTCCGCGAAGCTGGCCCTTAAAAGAAATTTTTAGAGGTATCTTGGTAATTTTTTTTATGGAGCTAAGTTAGTTGTATGTATTATGTTTTTACAACACTATGTTACTGCATATTATATCCTGAAGAATATAATATATTTTCCTGATTTTGTTTACTGCAGTGAACATAAATACTTTTAAGCATTATAAAACTCGCGTTTTACTCCTGTTGGTTCTTTCAGGTGGACTAAGATAATTTCCTATCTTATTTACTTTTGACGGATGTGGTAGAGTTGTCACGCAGAGGGTGCCAGAAGACGGGCGTCGCCGCCGGGAGGTTTAGAAAACGCTGGAGTGATTTAGAGGTGTTTTCGCGAGATTTGCCGTAGAAAACCGCACGGAGAAGAGTGGAAGGCTAAGGGCAGGTTTTTGCCCTGCAGAGGGACAATACAGGCTCAGAAATAAAAAATGTCAAAGGTATGCTTACTTGTAACAAAGTCATGATCACATTCATATCATGGTTTTTATCACCCTGTCCCATAGTCTTTGCCATCTCCTGAATAAACTCATATGTGATACAATCGTCAAGGGCATCTTCCTTTAGTTGTTTATCGCTGATATTCTGAAATGAATGGTGATTTATTTGAATACATAATTTTTTCTTATTACTATAATAGAGAAGTAGGTATAGAAGAAAAAGGAGACTATTATAATTATGATAAATAAAGAGTTTTTATGTGAAACAGAGTTGCTATTTACCTGTGTTCCTAATGCTAAGATTTCATTCAAATAAGCTTCATCTACTTTCTCCATAGCTTCTTGGAAGTCATTCCTAAGACCCTGAAAAATACATAAAATTATTATTAACATAACATCATGCCTGTAATCCCCAAAGGATTAGAGACTAGACCAACAAGGCAGTTAACACTATTATTATTATTGAAGCAAAATTGTTTACTGATAAAGTAATTTTTTGTTTTAGCATAATCTTCCAAACTTGTGAATAAATTAAACATTTGATAGAGATAGAGTTTGACCTGACCTTTTTATAAACACACAAAAAGATAGAGTTTGACGTGAAACTCTATCTCTCTGTGTGTATGACTTTTGTTTGTTTGATTTAATTTTTTTGCCACCGACTTCAGAAACGGATTTTTCTTCTAAAGTTTATTTTTCAGTTTTTCGTGTTTTTTTTTTTTTGAAGTCGGTTTTATTTTTTGTTAAAAGTTTTTATGTTTCACTTTTTAGTGGTTCACATGTAAGTTCACATGTTCATGAGTCATAATGTGGACAATGTAGTTTTTTTTTTTTTGAGTTTTGTTGTTTTTCAAAAACCGCTTGTCCGATTTCGATAAAAAAATATGGGACCATTTCGGAAGTACACCCTTTCCAAAAAAAAAAGATTTTTTCAAATCGGTTAACAAGTGACGGAGTTATGCCCGAACAAACATCTTAAATTTAAGACACACCACTAAGAAGAACTCACCCTATTTGCTTCCGGTTCCTGAATCTCAATTCTTCTCAACCTTTTAAAGGAATTCAGTTCACTTTCACCAAACAACCAAATAGGATGTCCTCGCTCTCTCAATCTTTTGATAACTTCTTGTCTTGGGAGGCCAACTATTTCAGTGTTCTCGGCATCATTGGTTGCTTGTCTTAAACTTGCTAAAAAAAAACAATGGATTATGTATGGTAACAATCTAACAAAGGAGACTTGTTTGCTGCATCCAATTTCCCAAAATAGTAGGAAAACAGTAGGCAAATGATGAGTATAATGTAAGAAACTCAAGCAAAACACTGAAAACAAATAAACAGCATAAAACCTCTTTCATTCTTAACTTCTTGTGATTCTTCTTGTACTTCTGGTTCCGTGATTTGTGGTCCATATTTCTTTAAATATTCTTCCTGTTCCTTTGCCATAAGCTCACCTCTCTTGAAATATTTTCTGTTTTTTGTAGGATCCTGCAAAATGACAACGTTTTAAAAGATGCAAAGTGAATTGTGTAATTCAAGTTTGTATGCTATTATTTACTTACAAATAAATTCTTTTCTTCAAGCAGCTTACGTTTCTTTGCGATTTCCGCTTTTAAGATATCCATATTGTTTGTAAATCTTTTGCTATTCAAATAATGCAACAACACAACAAGACACACGAGACAAGAATAGAAAATAAAAGACACCAACCAAAGTGCCAAAGTGACACTAGTCAGTAGAAGTGTCAAATAATAGAGTGGTTACAGGTTTTTTTTTTAGTTAGCCTGTAATCTGTGCCTGTGTGTTGTGTCCCACTGCTGAGCAAAGGCCTCCCCTTTTTCCTTCCATTCCTTTTTCTATCCTGTGCGATCTCTGGCCATAGGTTTGGGCAATAAAAATCAATTCCGAACTCTTTTGTAACTAATAAGTTAGTGTGAACGTTTCAACCTGTACTATATTGTGAATAAACTTTTACACCCAATCCAAAACCGTTATTTACGTTGCCTGAAACCTCTTCTAGGTAACTGTTTAGGCTCGAGTGATTATTTTTTAAGAATTTTGAATTACTGACCTTAGAACGATTATTTTTACTCGATAATAATTATCAATACTGTGTGTGCCCATCCCTAGAGCAGAATGGGAAGTGTCACGCCCAGTGTTGCCAACTTAGCGGATTTTCCGTCATAACTAGCTGACTTGGATAGTACGTTGAAAACGAGAAAAATCTTTCTAACGGCTGACGGAATATTTATCGGGACAAAAACTAATAATAATAATAATAATTTATTTATTTAGACACATCAACTATCTTCAGAAAATGTTTTTATATGAGTAATTTTGTATGATACCGACTCGATCGATTCCTGCAGCTTCTACAATGGCAACAGAGCTTGATAGTACTGAAAATGATGACGATATTATAGATTTTTAATTTTGACAATGATTCAAGGCTAATTAATATGGAATACATTTTAATAGAGAAGAAGTAGATTAGAATAATTACCTGTTTGATAATTAGTTATTATTGTATTCTTTCAAGTACGCGTGGTACATATAATTTAAATTGTAGGTAATTAAACTGAAAATAATTTATGTAAGTTTAGAAATTGAACGGCTATTAGGTATTGACGGTTTTTTTTAACGGTTTCTTTGAAGGAAAAACACAACGAACTTGGCATATTTTTAAAAGTCCTGTTGGCAACACTGAGCACACCTATCCTACTATCTTATGGTGTGCCGGTAGCGGGTGCCACAATTACGCGTTGTACCACAACATCGGATCAGTTACGCTTAGCTACTTGCTGTGAGAGGACGGTGAGGTTTGTAACGAAAAACATTACCTACAAGTAGTAGGTACCTATTATAACAAACAATGCCAACTTGTGCAATTATGACATGCAAAAATGAGAGCAAGAGAGTAAATGTAACTAACGGAGGTGTATCTTATCATCGGTAAGTGAAAATCTTTGTTCTTTTTCTATAATTCATTATAATTGAAACCTTATATCTTACTTTGATGCAATATAAAAATTAGGTAGGTACTAATATAGGTAAGTAGGTCCATTCTTCAAAGTCTAACGCAAACCCTTTAAAGTACCTATTAGGAGTGTTCGGTGAAATCAACAGATCCCGCCACGAGAACCTATAATTTCTGTAAGTAAGTAATTAAAATACTTCTACTTTTGTAAAGTTATAATCAATCAACTAGAAATAATTCCAAAATCGATTTGATTGCGATACTTCAAAGCACTGTCGTCTATTGTGTTGTGGTACCTGGAACGCGTCTGACGCATGGAACGTTCCAGTAACACGTAGTTATTTTTGTAATATTATGCTGAACTGAAGGCCTACGTCAGACTTTTTGTAGGTGACCGATGTTTTTTAGTCAATAATAACGAACAAAGGGGTTTGATCTTTTTTGTTTGGGAGCTGGCATATCGAGCAACCGCCATTTTGTTTTTTTTTCGAAATCCACATATCCACATACATTTCGATAAAAGTGGTATGTATGGGTAGAGGACATTGAGGAACAATAGATTGGTAATGTCAAGAATCAAACGAGACCAAAAACCATTGATCTAACGCCCGAATACTCGAACGTCACTCAATTTTAAGTTGCACTTAAATCTCGTGCTGTCTTTGTTACTTTAACGCAGAGTGACAGAGATAGCACGAGTTTTGAGGTCTACTTATAATTGAGAAACGTTCGAGTATTCGGGCGTTAGTCTGTGTAAAATGTGAGTGTGTGCACAGACAGTGTTGTGACTAGTCTATTCCTTTGTTGGTCTCTATCGATAATTTATGTGACGTAAATCGTCATGCACGAGTAATTCTGTTAAATGTCTTATGGCGAACATTACACGATAGGTTTTGCTGTCAGTTTTGCAACGGTAAATTTTTTGATTGACGAAAAACCTACCGTCTAATGCGATGATTGAAGTTATTTTGTACTGACTGACGAAAACCATCACTCATGATTGATGGAATTGATTGACGCTTGCATGACCGTGTGCTAGACGCCTATGGGTCTGACGCAATAAATGCTGTCGGCATGCGACTATATAACCTCATTTAGCGGTAGAACGTGAGATGTACGAACAGCAAAGTTGTACATATAAAAGATAAAAATACTTGGTACGTGTTCTAAAAACAATTGCCTGTTTAATTATGATACTGTAATTTATAGGAAAGATTAAAAAAAAATACTTACTCAATGGCAAAAAACAGCTTTAAAATTAACGCAGTATGTCCCGGTAACTCTCGGTATATCAGGGGATCCTAAGTTAACCAGAAGGATTCTCGAGCGTACCTAGACAATTCTATTAATGCTTTGCTATGTCATCCCACGCTGTGCCACTAACTGAGCGGCCATAAAGGTATCTAACATTGCAAGGAAAATAATGAAACAAACGAAAAATACTCATCAGCTTTAAAATATTAGTATACATACGATTGTAATCTATCTATATTTTATTTTGTTTGTTACAATAAGTACCTACATATAATCTATTTTTCTAAGACTATGCATTTGTAAGACGCTATCTTAGCTGTCGATATCAACAAAAATTAGGCCATCGCATCACTAAAAAGTGAGGTTATAACTCCTTCGTATTTCTCTATTTGTTATTTCTCAAATACGTCGGTTTTAGGCATGCTAATTCATCTAGATCGTAAATAAAATAATGTTCTCATAATATTTTGCTTAAAGCCGGCTTATTAGGTGCATTGTTATTGCAGAAATAACGATGTAAACAACTTGTAAACTTACTGGTGAAAGGAGTAATCCTGGGGATTTTTCTTTTTGGAAGATTCACATCCTGGTACTGCACAAGAAACCATCGTATTATGGTAATTCAATCACGGGTTATCACTGTAGTTCACTTAAATAATTGCCGAAACGCTCGCGTAAACAGTTACCGGGGCCGGTATGGGCCGGTAGCAAATACGTGTTTTGGCCCTGTTAACAGCGTCACTTTCTCTCTCTTTCTAACACAGCAAAGTTCCGCTAAAGCGGGAGCTCTCATTCCCTCTCAAGCCCAATCTACGGAATTCTATATCTGTTGTGGTACCTGGAACGCGTCTGACGCATGGAACGTTCCAGTAACACGTAGTTATTTTTGTAATATTATGCCGAACTGAAGGCCTACGTCAGACTTTTTGTAGGTGACCGATGTTTTTTAGTCAATAATAACGAACAAAGGGGTTTGATCTTTTTTGTTTGGGAGCTGGCATATCGAGCAACCGCCATTTTGTTTTTTTTTTCGAAATCCATATATCCACATACATTTCGATAAAAGTGGTATGTATGGGTAGAGGACATTGAGGAACAAAAAATGTCATGAAACATGGTACCCCAAAGTGACACGTTATCGAGATATTTCAAGGTAAAGATCGGCATGAGTGTATTGACCACATCAAAAATTACCTTTTACGTGTCTGTCTATTGGCGTTGATTATTATTATTACAGTTCATTGAAAGAGAGTACACACATTACCTACATACTACTAGGAGTACGAGAAAACTATTATTTGATATAATCTAGCGTTTCGTTGATGTCTTGTTGATAACGTAGGATAAAAAAATATCAGAGTAACTTCATTTTTATCAATATTGGACAGAAATTACGAGAATTTCACCAGTGCGCGTCAGGGGAATCGATTTGACACATTATTATTTCTGGGTGTTCTTGCCTGGCTAACGAAGATTACTTGCTTAAGACACAACCTCGTTGCCAGTATTATCCACTTGCAACTTGCTTTGAATTAGGTACCTACAAGTTAGTAGAATTAGTCAAACAAATCAATGCCATACTAGAAGTATATGCGCCCGATCTAGTTCTCGACGATGGTAATATCAAAGTTGTTTTGGCAGTGACGATAGGTCAACCTCGTCACTGACAGACTCACAGTACCTACTTTTGTTGCCAATCAACCTGATATTGTGGTGATAGATCGATTGCAGCGTCGCGCCATGATTGTTGAAATAACAGTCCCGCATTAGGACCTCGTGAAAGCAGAGAAAGATAAGCAATTTGAGCCAGATCTAGATGTTCTAGAACTTCTAGATGATCCAGATCTAGATGGGCCTCAAGTCCGAGGGGGATGTGTGGTGTAAAAGTCCCCCGCGACGTCTAATAGGAACACTTCGCGTCACCGCCTCGGATCCAGTTATATGGGTAGCGGACGTCCTCCAACGGGTTGGGAGAGTAGTCTCGACCTCCCTCAACCTTTCTGCGGAAATGTTGAGCGAGGTCGACGTTGAGTGAGACCATGTGAAATGACGGTTTTACAGAAAGAGATAACCGCATTCCACAACCCTGCGCTCCCGTCCATTGAGTGACGGCCGGCATTGAGAGATCGGCTCCGAATTATGACACGGCGCGCCTACCAGCGTATGTCGCACTGTGTCCTGCAATAGCCAATAGCCTCAAACAACATCTGAGGATGCTCTCGCTTGGCAGCTGTATCAAGGGCTTGATTCAGAAATTTGTACTTCTGGGCACGGCGTGTAGTGTAAGGAGGTTCCGCTCTCAAGAGCCCTAACGACCGGTAGGTCGGACCCTGTTCCCGAGGTCGGTGGGCTACTCTTTTTTACCCGACTACGGCAAAGCCAAAGGAGGGTTATGATTTTGACTGGCTATGTATTTTTTATTTTATTTTATTTATTCGGGAAAACAAACGGTTACACAATACAATATTATAAATAGTTACATACATAGGCTGAGTAAATGTATAACCAACGACATTTTCCACATATTATAAAAAAAATTCGTTATAAAAACAATGCGATGTGCGCTTACAATATGAATAATAAGATTAAGAACTAAAAAAATACAGTGTTATTCTTAAACTAAACATACAGGGATGCAAATTAAAAAGAGAGAAAAAAAAATACAATAAAAGTGACAGTAAGTACTCCAGTAAAGAATACGAAAGAAAAAATATACATTTACACTGTGTCTAATCCTAAATGGTTTTACGAACAAGACCTTTGAATTTTCCAATGGGCATGGCAAAGATGTCTAAATTCTGAAATAGTGTGTTAAATTGATCAGTAATACGACGTAGGGGTGCTCGCAAGCCCGCGTTCGTGCGACTAGAAGATACAGCGAATAGCGGTCGTGCGCGCACCCCACGGCTCATAGTTGTTCTAGGTACAATGTAACTAATTTTATTAGTGATGTCCATACATGTATACTGGCAGCGGTGTTCCTGAAATTCCAAGTTGCTCAGTTACAAGTCCCTTACATGTAGGTATGTATGTATGTTTGTATGTATGTATGTATGTATGTATGTATGTTTGTATGTAGGTATGTATGTGAGTTTCTTCATCTGTTCCCTCATAGCTTCTAATCTACTTATCGGAACTCGACTTATGAGGTATCGTTAGAACCGTCTTAATTTTCCGCCGCACATAGGCTACGTGACGTGTCACAAATAGCGATTTGGCGCCCTCTAGCGGACAAAAAGTAAGGCTTAAAAAATAAAAATGGAGATAAATACGCCGTGTTTGGAATTGAAATATCATTTGAAAGGGCCTCACTTGTAAATTTCGAAAATATTACTCAAATTTAAAATCACGCCCTCTAACGGACAAAAAGTCAAGAGTAAAAAAAAAAATTTAACACCAAAATTGTTTAAATAAAAAAAAGTAAAAAACTAAAACTCGACTACGAAAAAAAAAGGACGCTGAAAAAGTATGAAACAAGATTTTCAGGATAGAACAAAAAGAAAAGCCGCAGTCACTTCACACGTTATAATATGTACCAACCTAAACACTTTAATACCGTGTGACTATACGGCTTTTCTTTTTGTTCTATCCTGAAAATCTTGTTTCATACTTTTTCAGCGTCGTTTTTTTTGTCGTAGTCGGGTTTTAGTTGTTTACTTTTTTAAATAATCTAAAGTTTTTTAACAGTTTTGTTTTTAACGGATAAAGTACCTACCTATGTAAATATTTCAGTTTTCCCAAAAATCCTTATATTAAGGAAAAATGGATAGATGCTACTGGAAGACAAAACTGGATGCCGGTTAAATCAAGTACTATATGTTCACTACATTTTGATGAAGAAAGTTTACATATTACGAAAAAAGGCTTCAGACATATACATGAAAACGCAATTCCTACTCAAAAAATTTTAATTTTTCAAGTACGTGGAATTTATAACCCTATAATTATATTATCTCTTTATAGGGCCTGGCGTTATGTTTGAGTACCGTCTAATCTATTATTTTGCAGGATCAAAATGGTTCTGAAATAAGATGTGAGCCAGGAACCTCCCAGTATCGGCCCCAAGAAACGCCACCATCATCTATTCAAGAACATTTAATTTTTGATCAAGTAGGTACTTTTAATTATTACCTTTACGTATTATCAAGTTACTATTACTGATTATAGCCTTTTTTTGGCGGGTGGGAAATCATCAAATAAATAACCCCTCCCGCTCTAGGGCAGAGCGAAAGGGAGTGTCAGACTTCTACTGACTAAAAACCACCCATGTTCCTTCTTAGCCCTTTTATAAGTCGAGGCCGCGGTATCTCTTGCGAACAACCCGCAGCACTGATTATAGCCTGCCCTTATGTTTAAGTATCGTTTAATTTACAGGATGACAATGATACTGATGATGATGAAATTAGATTTGAGCCAGGAACCTACCAGAATCGGCCCCAAGAAACGCCACCACCTATTCAAGAACATTTAATTATTTATGAAGTAGGTACTTGTAATTTATTACCTATACATATCAACAAGTTATTATTACCTACTGATTATAGCCTGCCCGTATGTTTAAACTAACGTTTAATTTATTTATTTACAGGATGAAAATGATACTGAAATAAAAAGTGAGCCAGGAACCTCTCCGAATCGGCTCCAGGAAAAGCCACCATTGCCTATCTTTATTTCAGTGACATCACCAACTGACAGTCCGTCCGTCGTCAATTTGACTGACAGTCCATCCGTCGTCCGTTTGACTGACAGTCCGGACAGTCCTACGAATTCAACACAAAGAAAAAACACATTAGGAATGTTACGATGGAGTGAAAGTAAAATAAGGAAACAAACTCTAAAAATCAAAGTCTTACAAGGTCAGAATCGTAGATTAAAAAGTATAATCAAGAACATGGAAGAACGTATAAAATCATTAGAAGATAAATACGAGAAATAAAGATCTTGTAAGCATAAAAATATAATTTTAAATAATAATTTTCCACCCACCAAAAAAAAAAAAAGGGTTTTACTGGAGTTGCAGGACCGAGTCTCCCAGTGACTGACGACAAAACCCCTCTTTGATTGATTGGTAATAAATATTTGAGATTACTACTTGTTTCATTTAACCTTTTTAACCCGACTACGGCAAAGCAAGCAAAGCCAAAGGAGGGTTATGATTTTGACTGGCTATGTATTTAAGTATGTTTTTATGTATGTATGTGAGTATCTTCATCTGTTCCCTCATAGCTCCTAATCTACTTATCGGAACTCGAAATAAGCGGTATCGTTAGAACCGTCTTAATTTTCCGCTGAACATAGGCTACGTGACGTGTCACAAAACACGACTTGGCGCCCTCTAGCGGACAAAAAGTAAGGCTTAAAAAATAAAAATGGAGATAAATACGCCGTGTTTGGCGTCATTTGAAAGAGCCTCACTTGTACATTTCCAAAATATTGGCCAAATTTAAAATCACGCCCTCTAGCGGACAAAAACTCATAAGTAATAAAAAAAAATCTAACACCAAAATTGTTTAAAAAAAAAAGTTAAAAACTAAAACCCGACTACGACAAAAGAACGACGCTAAAAAAGTATGAAACAAGATTTTCAGGATAGAACAAAAATAAAAGCCGTAGTAGCCGTAGCCGTACCTACGTCAAATGTGAGTTTACCGGTAGTTAAAAGTATTAGTAAAGGAACCATATTCGAAAACGTTCCCGTTATGTGGGATTCGGAAGTGCCAGCCAAAACTTTTCTACGTAAATTCAAAGCTGGCTGGACACAGTTTTTTGCATTTTTCTACTAAACCACTGTACAGTATCATATCACAAAACTTTTGGCTTGATGCCTGTCACATATGTGACGCTCGTTGATATGCAAAAAGTCGTCAAAATCACTTCCGTTACCGAGATTGAGAGACCAGCGAAAAGTGGTTTTTGCTGGCTGGACACGCTTTCGATCGATTATCTAAGATTCTGTAGCGTCACCTGTTTTATGAATGAAACTCATGTAATGGAGTTATAAAATATATTTAAATGTGAGATACAAATTCTTACAATCTGCTCATGTTCTCTTCAAGATCAAAAAAAGCCAAGCCCATAGAGTGGGCTGTCAAACATCAATGTTCTCTATGTGTCGTATCTGACACCATGGCTATTAGCCCTTACAACACGCTGTCTTTTTTAACAAGAACAAAACAAACAGTACCATTAATCATAATCTAAATTAATTAATAAGCTAAATTATGTATACATAAGCTTAACATACATAGTCTTTAAGATATGCTGGAGTTTTTACGTCTCTTCTAGGTCTAATATTTTTGTTGTCACTAGTTAGCGGGCTAGGTGATTTACAAACAGGAGTCTTTGTAGTAGATTGAGAACTTGTTGATGGATTGTTAGCTAACAAACAGCTTTGGGTTTCAGAATCCTCTAGGAGGTTATTATCTAAATTAATTGAAGTACAAGGAAGTGTTAAGTTATTATCATTATCCTGTTGAGTATTAGCTACAGTTATATTTTCTTTTTCAATAACCACAGGGGTTTGTGATTGTGGTGTTATGTCTGTGGTGTCTAGTGTCTCAGAAGTGTCTGTTGAATGTGGTGAAAATGGACGAATGTGTATAAGGTCTCTTCTATATGTTGCATCATTGACATTCACTAAGTAGGACCTATCTGACAATACATCTGCAATTATTCCAGGGGTCCAAGTTTTACTAGTTGATGGGTGAATCTGAACTGATACAGGTTGTCCTATTTCCAAAGTTGTTGCCCTTTTAGCCCTTCTATCATGAGAGTGTTTAACCATCTCTTTTCTACTCTTAATATCTTCAGATACATTTTCAACCACATTGGGTTTCAGTAAGTTTGTAATAGTTGGTAGGAATCCTCGTGTTCTACGGGAAAACAATCTCTGTACAGGGCTTGAATCCAATTTATTAGGGGTATTTCTGAGACAGAGCAGACTCAACCAGATATCTTCTTCTTTTTCAGTAGCTTTGAGTAACAACTTTTTGGCTATCTTCACTGTTGCTTCTGCCTTGCCATTCCCTTGAGGATGATGCGGAGAAGATGTCACTTGTGTGAAGTTCCATTTACAAGCAAACTCTGAGAATTCTTGACTGACAAAGTTAGTGCCACCATCTGTGACAACCATTTCTGGAATTCCATGTCGTGAAAAATTTCTCTTACTTTCTATTACCTGTTTGGAGGTCAAATCTTTTAGAGCATCAATCTCAAAAAAATCTGAATAGTGATCTACAGTTATTAAATATTTTATTTGTTTACCGTTTTGGTTGAAGAAGAATACATCCATAGATATTATTTGGAATGGATATTCAGGTCATTTATCATTTCTCTTATGTCATTGGACATTGATGGCCAGAATATAGCATCTCTTGCTAATTTTAATGTATTTTCAATACCTGAATGTGCTTTATGTAATTTACACAACATTTTTTCTCTTAGATGTTCCGGTATTAGTATAGCTTGATTCTTAAGTACAAGGCCATTAAATGTTGTTAACTCACTTCTATAGTTATGATATTGTTTGATTGCATCTGGCACATCTCTCAAATATCTTGGCCATCCATGTAGAATAAACTCTTTTAAAGCCAGGATATTGCAATCTTTTGATGTAGCATCTTCTATCTCCTGTATGCAGTTATTAGATATGGGTAAGTTTAACAAAGGATTAATATTTTCAATAATTTTAAATATTTTCATTTCTTTTGATCTGTCAATGTCCTTACATTCTAAATAAAATCGAGATAATGCATCTGCCATAACATTGTCTTTTCCAGATACAAATTGCAACTCAAGACTATATCTTTGTAGCATCAAAAGCATGGATTGAAGCCTTTTTGGAGCCTGAAGAAGGGGTTTTTAAATATGTTTAATAAAGGTTTGTGATCTGTTTTAATAATTGTTTTTGCATTACCAATAATCAGCTGATCAAACCTTTTACAGGCAAAAAGAACTGCCAGAAGTTCTTTCTCAATTTGGGCATACTTCTTTTCAGTCGGAGTGAGGCATCGTGATGCTTAAGCAACTGGCTGGTTCTGTTGAAACAATGCAACCCCCAGGGCTCCTTCGCTGGAATCACATTCTACAATAAGTGGCTGATTTTTATCATAATATTTTAATGTTTTTGTGTCGCAGATCATGAACTTAAGGGTATCAAATTCCTTTTGTGCTTTTTTATCCCACATCCATGCAATTTTATCATGAGTTAGGTATCTTAGATATGTTGAGTTAGCACTTAAGTTAGGGATAAATCTACTAAGGTATGTAACTACACCCAGAAATCTTTGAACTTCTTTTTTATTTCTTGGTATTGGAATGTTTGAAATGGACTCTATTTTAGATGGATCTGGTTGAAGACCTTTGTTGGAGAACACATGTCCATAATACTTGACTGAAGTTTGTAAAAGTTTTGTTTTATTTTGATTTAATTTGCAATTATATTCTTGTAATCTGTTTAATAATTTTTCAAGATTCTTGTTATGATCTATAATGGCTTCAGTCATTGTATCTCCAACTCCATATACAAGCAAATCATCTACTAGAGTTTCAATACCATTTAATCCCTGAATCATTTCACTCATTTTTATCTGAAAATGATCAGGCGCTGAAGATATGCCAAAGGGAAGAACCTTCCATCGGTATTTACCAAATGGTGTCCAAAATGTTGTTAATTTGCTACTTTTTTCAGATAGCTGCAAATGCCAAAATCCTTTTTTGACATCAAATGTAGAGAATATTTTAGCTTTACCTAGCTCAGGTAGAATTTCTTCAACTGTGGTAAATTGATAATTAGGCCTTTTAATAGCTTTATTTAGCGGAATTGGGTCGAGGCATATACGAAAGTTTTCTTTCTTTTTTAAAATGAGTATGTTACTCGCCCAATCCGTGTGATTGTCTTCTTTAGTAATTATCCCTTCTTCTTCTAATCTCTTTAATTCTTCTTTCAGCAATGATCGTAGAGCTACTAGGACACGACGAGCCTTTTGGATGACTGGTGAAACTGTTTCATCAATTTCCAGATTAACTTCACCCGAGAAACTTCCCCTTCCTTCAAAAACAGAACTATATTTATTGATAATAGTCTGTGTCTCCTGTGATTGTGAAAAACTTGTTGCATTGCATTGTACTTCCTTGCAGAACTTAACCAGACCCATGCGGGTACAAGCCTGGCAGGATAAGAGTGGGATGTGTTTATTTTGTACTATTTGAAATGTAATGGTGTGTTTTTTTTTATGACCTGATATGTTGGTCCTTAAAATTAAATCTATTTCCCCATGTACAATAATATTATTTCCTTCAAAACCAAAAAGAGTTTTCTTTGAGGTTCGCATTTTTTGCTGTAAATAACTTTCACCCAACATGTCCCTAACATTCTGGTAACCAATTAGTGATTCATCAGCGGCTGTATCGAGTAAGCATTTTGTGGTTTTCCATTTTTTCTTAGACAAGTATTCAAGTGTGCACTCAGCTAAATTCTTATTAGTTTTTTCAACAATCTTGTTTATAACATATTCAGTGTCTGAGTCACGGCTGCTATTCTGCTCTTCCGTTTTATTATCCATCACTACCTTAACTTGTCTCTTTTTCTTACATGCTTTCTCCAAATGGTTTTTTCCTTGACAGTTCTCACATTGCTTACCCCAAGCGGGACATATTTCTTTCTTAAATACATGATAATTTGCACAAAACTTGCATTTCCTTTTTGTACTTGCATTTTTGTCTTCAATTTTCTTTATTTCTGAAGTTGCTGGTATCGACAAATCTTTCATGTGTCTTTCAGTAGCCTCTGCCGCACGGCATAAATTGACTGCTTCTGATAAAGTTAGGTTATCTTTTTTCAATAGCTCTTTCTTTGTTTTCATATTGATTATTCCTAAAACAATTTTGTCCCGTAACATTTCATCTCTGAAAGTTGTATAGTCGCAGTCTTCAATCAGTTTTGTTAGGTCTGCATAGGAAACCTCAAACACTTCGTATTTTTGCTGCATTCTACTTAAGAAGATGTATCTGTTGTAGATTATGTTTTTTTTAGGGAGCATTTTTGTAGATATAATCTGTAATATTTCCTTGCATGTTTTATTCTTTTTGTCGGTGTCTGTGAGACCGAAATTTCCATATTTTTTTAAAGCTTCTCCGCCTATGGCGCTGAACAGCACGCTGATTTTCCTTATTTCTTGTTCTGCCGACCACTCATCCATCTGAGTTGCTGAACAATAGTTAGTCCATGCCGATACGAAAGTTTTATAGGCATCTTGCGGGTCTATTTCAGTGTTAATAGGCGTTGGCCATGGCACGTTGACGTTAGCGCTCTGCGGAAGTGCATTTTGTGAGAGTCTCGCGATTTCTTCTTGCATCGACCTCAAAAGCACTGTTTGTTGCTGAATGATACTTAAAATCGAAGGATCTTCCATTTTTCACGCTGCCACCATGTTTTATGAATGTAACTCATGTAATGGAGTTATAAAATATATTTAAATGTGAGGTACAAATTCTTACAATCTGCTCATGTTCTCTTCAAGATCAAAAAAAGCCAAGCCCATAGAGTGGGCTGTCAAACATCAATGTTCTCTATGTGTCGTATCTGACACCATGGCTATTAGCCCTTACAACATCACCTATTCTGAAATAAGGGTGTTTAGCCGTCACATAAAGTGCCCGACACATAAAGTATCGACCTAGGTAGTTAAATGCGAGCAGTTTTGAAGTTTTGTCCAGCCAACCTGAGCCACATTAAATTTCAGCTATCAATTACCAGTCCAACTATTTAGCACTAGAGGGCGCTGTAACCAAATTAGTCTTTGAAATAGATGTTGAAATTTTGCATACCTTTTTATTGATTTTTTCTTCTCAGCTAGAGATGTGGACAATACTTATATCGATAATCTTCCGTCGATATTTAATGTTGTTGCTTAACATAACCTCACGTTTATAATCCCAGAAGGGTTAGGCAGAGGTGTTGTTGCATTCTAAATATTAGGTCTTTACCTATGAAATTGCCGTTCTGCAGTACTGGCCATTTCAAATCAAAATAATTTTTGTTAAAGAAGCTGATGATACACAATCTACGGCTGAATTAGCAGCAGCTTTCGACGTTAGCGTCAAAACAATAATGGTCCATTTGCGTCAAATTGGCAAGGTAAAAAAGCTTGACAAATGGGTGCCCCACGAACTCAATGATCGCCAGCGCGAAGTACGCGTTGAGACGTGCCTTGCACTGCCCAACAGACACACAAATGAAGGAATTTTGAACCGCATTGTTACCTGCGATGAAAAATAAAAATAAAAAATACATGAAAAAAATTCGTTTAATTTTTTTTCAAACAAAACGGCAATTTCATAGGTAAAGACCTATTATAAATTATTTTACCCGACTACGGGAGTGATAATAATGATATGTAGTAACAAATGATGATACCTGTAACCTCACCTGGTACCACTGTGACCTCAGTACAGGTATTATTTTATACGATATTCCTTGGTAAGATTGGTTGTCAGCATTTCTATGACTACCTGTGATGACTGATAAACTTAGAAATGCACGTTATATCTAATTTAATTTGTTTTAAACCACGTACTTAATGTTTGCATGCCAACTTATTGGCGAAATGTGTGCACTACTTATTTATTATTTTACCATCTCTTTTACCACATTTGTTGCAAATAAATAATTTTGACTTTTGACTTGACTTTGAGATACACAAATGGCAGTAGGGACCAACGGCTTATTGTAATGTGCTTTCCGAGGCACGGAAGAAGCTCGGTATGTAATGAGTCGTCACCCATCTATGGACCAACCTACCTAGGCAAGCACGGCTTCTCCAGAACATCGACCCAAGTAAGCTCTTATTATTATTACCCACGAAGTCCTCGGCATAGATAAAGAGCAATATCAAGCTAATTGACCGAGGGCCTGGATTAACCGATTTTTATTATTGTCGATACCTTATCGGTCCCTATTCAGTTTGATTTTAAAACGATTGGTTGATAAAAAATTAGATTATCAATAAGATAAATAACGGGGTTGATACAATGAATAATGATTGATATCGCAGATAATACACGATGTTTAGCAAAATAATTTAATTTATTTTCAGTTTCAACAAATTCTTTGAGTAATGTTGTTCTTAAAATGAACATTTTGTATAATATTTTCTTCGTAATTTTAAGTTTTATTTTAGTTGTGAAAGGTGCGTAATTATTTTTAATTAATTTCTGTGTTAGTTTGAATCCAAAGTTTGTATAATTACGAATGTGTAAATAGTTTCAGCAATCGACTTCAGGATAGTGGGAGGAATCAAGGCTCCCGAAGAATATGGAAAGTTTCATGCATCTATTCAGAATTTAACTGGCCATCATGTGTGTGGGGGTGCTGTCGTGTCGCAGTGGTTCGTGGTCACTGCAGCCCATTGTGTGCATGGGTAAGTTTAAAAAAACATGTTGAGTACAGTTGTGCAACATCACGAATGATGACATCGGTATTTAAGTCCATTGAGGGCCAGATGGCGCAGTGGCTGAGCGATTGACTGCTGCACTGCGTGACGCGCGTTTTATCCCCGCTCGGAACAAATATTTGTGTATCTTACAGAGGGTTGTTCTGGGTCTGGGTGTTTGTGTATACGTGAGTTAAAATGTTTATAAACGTACCCACGCCACCACACACTAGTTTAAAAGCGGGCCTGCCGGTTATAAATATCAAAGGATTTCTTGACCAACCTGGGGGTCGAACCCAGGATCTCACGTTTAGCGGTCGAATATATTATGACAACTAACGCCCTGATTGCACAGGAGCCGGCTCTAGACAAGTATCTGTTAAATAAATAAAAAGTATAATAACTCACCTTGCTACCTTGATATTTGGCTTACTCATTTTATTCAGCTTGACAGTGGAACGAAGAGAGAAGGGTAATGGACTGAGAATGATCTAGGTAAATATGCTGAAGATTTAGTACTAAGGAAAATAATACTCTCCTGAGATTAACGTCTGATTGTGTTTCTGGATCTTTAAGGTTATAATATAGTGTGTCAGGGATGTTTGCGGAAAGGCATATTGATGGTTTTGCGGCCATCATACGTAAAAGAAGCGCTTCCCTACTTGCTCGTCTCCGTGGTAGCTAGTACCAACACTAACTTGAGTTTATTCACAGATAGACGGGAATCTCCAATGCTGCGTCATTGGATGAAAGTCCATAAGTACTGTTTAATGTAATTTGTGAATTGAGTATTATGTCTATACTAACACTAGTTTTTAAGATCATTGTTACTAACTACGCTGGTATTATATTATCTGTGCTATTAACACTATGGGCGCCGCCCGAAATAAATGCAATTATTATTATTTTTAACCGACTTCAAAAAAGGAGGTTACTATGTTCGTGTGTATGTATTTTTTTTTTTTTTTTTTTTTTTTATGTATGTTACCTCATTTCTCCGCCATTTGTGGACCGATTCTCAAAAATTTTTTTTTACTTGAAAGAGTATACTCCTGAGGTGGTCCCATTTTAATTTGGTGAAGATCTGGTGCTGATCTTCGGAGATGTACAATGGAACTCTTCAAAAATAGACGGCAAAACTGTCGTAATTGCTGGAATAGCTTGGATGCTTATTGAATATACATTATCATGACGTAACATCACGCCTGTATGCTCTGAGGGTGTATGCAGATGTGTACAAAACACATTTTTTTAGTTGTTATATATGAAATATAGACACGTATTACGTGTTTCGTGCTTTTTCTGACGCTATTCAAGTATTCGCATCCAGCAGTCATCACTTGTCTTCATGTTGATGAGCTGATAATGGAAGGTACTACTCCTCAACGGTTAAGAGTTAAAAGGAAAAATAGGGGAATCTTGAAAGTTAAGGGTTAGGTTTCTTGGTTGAATGTTAAATGCATAGTAAATATTTGTATAGGATATTTATATAGGTACTTATTACAACTAAAAATGAAAAAATAAAAAACTTTTTTGCAAAAAAAAACAACCGACTTCAAAAACACCAAAAAGAGAAAAATAAACTTCAGAAGAAAAATCAGCTTCTGAAGTCGGTGGCAAAAAAATAAAATCAAACAAACAAATGTCACCGACTTCAGAAGCTGATTTTTCTTCTGAAGTTTATTTTTCTCTTTTTGGTGTTTTTATTATTATATTAACAGTAATAACTTAAAGGTAAAGCATAGTTGAAAATAGAATCAGAACAGAGAAGAGTGGCAGAAGAAAGGGGAGGCACCCAACAGAGTAGGTGATTCCGGGCCGAAATGACTATGATGATGGTGGTAGAAAAAAATTGCGACTAAATTAAATACTTTCCTTTCAGCGCAAGTCCAAGGTTTATGAACATTGTAGCAGGCACAAATAATTTAGATGAAGGAGGGAAACGGTGCAACGTTCGATCTATACATATCTATGATAGATATAATGTAACCAGTAGAGAACACGACATAGCACTTCTGAAAACAAAGACTCCATTTGATTTACGGTTCATTAAAATCTTAGGATTGAAAAGACAAAAACTGAAAGAAGGAGATGATGTCGTTTTAGTAGGATTTGGAGCACAAGAGGTTGGTATACCTATATTGTTTTAAGTTAGTGCGTAAGGTCCTGGGCTCGATCCCAGGTCGGGTAAAGTCTTAGGGCTCCCACACATAAACACGATACGACGCCGCATCGTTGAACGACGTCGCAACGTGCCACGGCACGACAACGTGCCTCGTTGAACGACGTCGTCGTATTGACGGTGACGCATTTGTAGAATTGCCGCAGTTAATTTCGAGAAATTTACCACACTAGACGTGTTTTCCTCCTGCTAATATTAAGAAGACGGATAAAGAAGAAACAAATACAAAGAAATTGGATCTATCCATAATATCTTTCTTATCGTCACGACGACGTGCGTGTCGTGGCACGATGCGGCGTCGTTTCACGATAGGTACGACGTCGCGTCGGGGAAATCTACGACGTGACGTCGTATCGTGTTTATGTGTAATAAAGGGGTTTTCTCGGAGTCGGAGTCTTAATTTGGCATTAGGCTCGCCTCTTATTACACGGGACTTAAACGAAAATGACTAAATGTGGGGGAATATTATCATCACCACTACCAAAACCATCGGGGAATATAGGCGTGATTAATATGATGTTATGTTGTGATTCCCCATTAATATCGACTGTACCGCACTATGTTTTATAGAAATTAATGATCAATATCTATGAGGAAAATTGATCAGAAAAACGCTACATTCTAATCTATCTAACCAAAGATACCTTTGACTTGGCAGTCAAAAACCATGAGTAGATAGATTCATAAGTAGACTAGGTACTTAATTTATTGCCAATTCATTTTCGGGATGAAAAATTACCAAGCTGCTAATGACTACCTATAATGAACGTTTTTAATAAAATTTTTCAGCCCCATGGATCATCGACTCGCAGAATGTACGCATTGGAATTACCGGTATTTAGTCAGGCAATATGCGAGTATGCTATGAGATACAATAGGCCGGTCACCAAAGGGATGTTTTGCACATTTACGAAGATTGGCGAAGGAACATGTCATGTAAGAAGTTTAAACTTTAAATAGTACCTACTTGATTCCACAATGTGACACCTCCTTAAATGTTGATTCTCTTGGAAAAGGAGCTCTATGTCTTTTTTTGTGGATTGGAAATCATCAAACAACCCATCCTACACTGGTTCAGATTTCTGCTAATTAAAACCCACCCATGTTTCTATTTAACTCTTTGTGTTCCGCGGTGTCTGAGCTCTACGTCGTCTGCTGGTTAACGTTTGCACGGTACCCAACTGTACCTATGTTTTTGCAGTGTAATGTTGGAACTTGGAATCACACGTGACATGACATTTTCATACAGCATTATTTTTAACCCTATGTGTTCTGCGGTATCAGTCTGAGCTCTACGTCTGGTGGTGAAAATTCCGTTTTAGAACTATTTACTCACGTTTGCACGGTACCCATCTGTTCGTTTTTTGCAGTGTAATGTTGGAACTTGGAATCACACGTGACATGACATTTTCATACAGCATTATTTTTAACCCTATGTGTTCTGCGGTATCAGTCTGAGCTCTACGTCTGGTGGTGAAAATTCCGTTTTAGAACTATTTACTCACGTTTGCACGGTACCCATCTGTTCGTTTTTTGCGGTGTAATGTTGGAACTTGGAATCACACATGACAAATGACATTTTCATACAGCATTATTTTGGTTTAATCGTAGGCTGTGGCATGTAACTGAAAAATGTACAGGACAGCGCTGTGTGAACGACCATTTTGTGTGTTATTAGAGCGATAGACTTTAACGTTGACCAACATTGCTATTCATTATTTCAGCCTCAAGACGTCCACTTCTGAACATACCCTATTGCACAACACATTGAATATTGCTGCACCAATAAGTCAATGGAAATAAAAAAAGCTATAATTAACTTTGTTTTCAGGGAGATTCCGGCAGTCCACTAATAAAAGGCAACAATCTGGTTGGTGTCGTGTCCTGGGGAATTCCTTGTGCTGTCGGCTTCCCAGACGTCCACACCAGAATAGCTCCCTATGTGGAATGGATTCAGAGAAATATTCGAGAGGGTTATTGTCCAGCGTAAAATATTTGCTCTAAAACAGTTTTCAGCATAGATATTTCTTGAAGTAGGTACTTCTTACTAACTTGAATCATTTTTATTCATGTGTACCTAATGAATTTCTGTTACTGCTAAAATGTTAGAATTAGAAAGCAGTTGATAATCGAAAGATGAAAGTAACTGTATAAATTAAACTTGTTTTTATTAAATCGCTTCTTCATAGTGATTTAAGGGTGATTTTTCTGTACAATAAAAAAACTGTTATTTAGAAAATTTTATATTATTATTATTAAAAAAAATACAATAAACGCAACGTGCTCAAACTCGTCTTGTATTTCTTTGTTTGAATCGACGCAAAGATTCCTTGTTTATCTAAAAAAAAAAACGCAAACAGCTTATCTTTCGACATGTTATCGTCAGACAACAAAAATGAATCATTAGTAGGCGGGTAATTAAATCATCTCTGTTAGTAATACAATATAATTATCGGAAATCGTCTTTGAAGTACCTAATTAGGCTAACAAACAGGATATTCGCAATTCATCATCCATCATACAGACTGATAAAATTTTCGTAAGCGTCAGGACCCCTGGACCAAAAGTGATATTTGATGTTTTGAAAATACCAAAATATACTACCTTTTTTCTACTATTTGATACCTAACTTCAAATATTAAGTACCTCGACTGACGGCGAAAAAACACGTAAAGAAAGTGGTCAGACATTCTGACGTCAGGTTGTCTGGACCATTTTTTTTTTTCATAGTTCGAGACAACAAAATGAATTTATCTCTTTGTAAATATATACTACCTTTTTAGTACCTCAACATATATTTTTTTCAAATATTTTTGGCATTCAAGAAAAATGTTACGCAACAAAGACACTTTGAGCCGAGCACGAGCGGAGCCGGTCTCGGCTTCGTCGTTCGCGGCGTAAGTGTGGACGTACAACGAACCTACAATGATCACTGTCTTCGAACGTAGTCAAATCCCTTTGTGTTCGCCAAAAAACCGTCAATTTTCGGAGCACAGCCGAGTACGAACGAAATGCTCGCAGTGCGCTCGTTCGAGGCTTGTAAGTCGGTCCACACTAGACAACGAATTGTGTTTGGCTCGTGCTAGGCTCGAATAGCGTAGACGCAGCTTTAAATTACAGAATAAGCAATAAAGTTAATAATTAACATATTATGTATATTTTTTTCAAAGAACAATGGGCAGGTTTGTATAGACCCCGTCCCTCCCCTTGTAACAATTTTTCCTCTAAGTCAAATGAAAGAGCGTAACACATTTAAAAACATTTTATTATATGGCAATAAATGTGTGAATAATGGGGCAAAAAGTTATTCACCGATAAAGATAGTTTTTTTTTTTTTTTTTTTTCGTCGGACCTGCTTGAGTGGGGTGTCTATTGATAGGTCTTTTAAAATGACGCTGACATTTCTAACACCATTTTTTCTCAAAGTCAATCAACTGGTTGCGGCCCCGACTTACGAACAGTAAAGTCGTGGGTTCGAAGTTCGAACCCAGGCAGGATGTACTTTGTTAATTTATTTCATAACCACTGCTCTCAGAACGGTGAAAGAAAACATCTTGAGGAAACCGGCATGTCTTAGAACCAAAAATTCGAAGATATGTGACATCTACCATCCCGCACTGTGCCCGCGTGGTGGATTAAAGCCCATCCCTCTCCTTGAGAGGAGGCCTGAGTCCCTGCAGTGGCAACATTATAGGCTGATGATGATGATGATTTTTTCAGCCGAAAGACGGTGTGCGTAGTCGCAGCAGAAAACTGTCTAATTTCTTAATTTCAGTTTAGCAGATATTTAGTGTATGACGTCGTGTAATTGTGTATGGTAAGTACATATTTGTGCATCCAACCATTGGGGAGCTATTCAACAAAAACTGTTTCTGCTGGAACTACGTCATCATAGCGGCACTATTTTTTTTTCTATGGACGTACAAGAAAACAAATACATTCAATAATCAGTGTGTAACGAGAGGTAAATGTGTATGTTTAAATGAAATTTGTGTGTCATAAAACTGCGAAGATAATCAAGTTTCCGCTGCGCTGACGTTTGGCTATTTCATGAAAATCATATAAAACGGTTTACTGCAGAGTTGTAATTTTTTACGCACGTTGCTTTTGATTTGTGTGTAATGTTTGTGAAAACAGAATTTGAAAAAAAACATACCGTTCAGAAGTGAAACACGTAAAAGTAAAATAAGGTTATTAGGCCCAAGCACTTAAAATAGGAACTCTAGAGCCTAACTTATAACGTTTATTTGTATCTTGTAAGGGTCTACAATGTCTTGCTAAATTTCATTTATGTGCTCTTAGTAATTAATGAGCAATGGCATATTTTACTACGAATGGACCACTATAGTTGTACACCATCCGATTGTATGACTTTTTAATGGAAAAGCAAAATAAAACATATTCCGATGTTCAGTGTATTAATGCAACTATCCACATGTAAAATTTCAGCTCATTCTACTAAATAATGAAAGAGATATATTAAAAATACCAGAACAACCGCAATACATGCATAAACCGACCAAGTTTGAATGGCTACAAAAAAGCGGCCGTGCAGTATATAGAGCTAACGTTCTACAATTTCCAGTATAGTATCGTTAATGTGTTTAATAGTTTCGTACAGGTGCGTACACAATAGTTTAGCAGAAAATAAAACAACTGCATTACCTTTGTACTCTTAGAAGTATTTATTAGATTGACTAATTAAAATTTAAGAAAAAAATAACATTAGCGAAGGTCGCACGGCAGAAGCAATCTGCTTAATTGGATGGGCTTAACGGCTTCTGCCGCGCGACTGTCGCGCTGCTAACGTCCTAATGTGAAAACGGCCTAAAACATCAAAATGGAAGCAGCAGATTAACACATTGCGGGACACTAAATGAGACACAATAGCAGTTTTTACCGCCCATCGTACCGTCCCGCAATGAGATAAGGACATAATAATTACCTACAGTAACAATTTTTCGTAATATTTTGACAAATAAATACATTTTCACTTCTCTCGCTCTAAAATTCGTCTCTAAGTCGTGCAGAGGCGACATAAAGTCGCGTTTTATGCTCTAGAGCATAAAGTAAAATCTTCGTCGAAGACCAAGGTAACCAGCACAGGTAATCGGCCCAACAGCCACAGGAACAACTTCAACTTCTTATAATAATCTCTTTAATTTAATTCGTTTCGCTAGTATTCTAAGAACAAGGGATTACTGCTTTTCATTACGAATACAAGGAAAGTTAATGGGAATAGGCTCTTAATTAGGTTGGTTGATGGCAATAGGCTTGCTCCTAATTACATCATTTGATGGGAATAGGCTTACTCTTAATTACATTGATTGATGGCAATAGGCTTGCTCTCAATTACCTAAATCAGTGGATGGCAATAGGCTTGCTCCTAATTACATCGGTTGATGGCAATAGGCTTGCTCCTAATAAGATTGGTTGATGGCAATAGGCTTTTCCTAATAACATCGGTTGATGGCAATAGGCTTGTCCCTAATTACATCAGTTGATGGCAATAGGCTTGCTCCTAATTACATTGGTTGATGGCAATAGGCTTGGTCCCAATTACATTGGTTGATGGCAATAAGCTTGCTCAAAATGTTTTTATAACTAAGCAGTATTAGTAACGACATATGTCAGGTGACTGATATGTCAAGTTTCCTACTGAAAAAAAAAAGTTAATTGGCGGGAACCATAGGTAATTATTTTTACAATATTTACAAGTTGCTGTTTCATTTCCTCGCCATCGAAGTGAAAAGTAGAGTGTACAACTCGTCCATAAAACCCATTTTACTCTCTACTTTATATCCATCCTCGCTCGCAAGCTCGCATCGGATGGATAAACGTCTCGCGCAAAATGGTGCGTTTTATGCACTTGGTGTACAATCTACTATTGTTGACTCTTATTATTATAATAATTTCATAAGTTTAAGAAAAAACAAGTGACCTACTATTTTTATCACGTAAGTTATTAGTTTATTAGTTACTTGTTCAAGAATTGTGTGCCCACCTGTACCAATCCATTAGTGGTACAACACTGGAAATTTTAGAACGTTAGCTCTTTATACTGCACGGCCGCTTTTTTGTAGCCATTCAAACTTGGTCGGTTTATGCATGTATTTCGGTTGTTCTGGTATTTTTAATATATCTCTTTCATTATTTAGTATAATGAGCTGAAATTTTACATGTGGATAGTTGCATTAATACACTGAAAATTAAACTTAAATCGTTTATTTCAATTAAGCCATTACAGGCACTTTTGAATGTCAGAAGGACGGAAGAAGAACGAAACTACGAGTGCAATGCGTCATTCCGAAAGCCACCACGCCGAACCACACGCCACCGAATGCCCGCAACAACGAACACTGCGAGCACGAAAGCACGCAGCGACGCAAACCGCAACAACGAATGCTCGAGACCCCGAATCACGGAACAACGAATGCACGCCGCAACGTGCAACCGCCGCCCCGCGACCCGGAGCCCCGCACACCCGCCGCCACGGCACACGCCGCCGCGCGCCCCCGCACCCACACCACTCGCCGCCGGTAACATCCGGCGCCGCGCAGCCCGACGCAGCAACTCCCGAAACGACGCATTGCACTCGGAACATCGGAATATGTTTTATTTTGCTTTTCCATTAAAAAGTCATACAATCGGATGCCATACACAGTACACTATATAGTGGTCCATTCGTAGTAAAATATGCCATTGCTCATTAATTACTAAGAGCAGATAAATGAAATTTGGTAAGACATTGTAGACCCTTACAAGATACAAATAAACATTATAAGTTAGGCTATAGAGTTCCTATTTTAAGTGCTTGGGCCTAATAACCTTATTTTACTTTTACGTGTTTAACTTCTGAACGGTATGTTTTTTAACCGACTTCAAAAAAAGGAGGAGGTTATCAATTCGAATGTATTTTTTTTTATGTTTGTTAGCTCATAACTTGCGACTGGGTGAACTGATGTTCATGATTCTTTTTTCATTTGAAAGCTGGTGCTTCCCGTGTGGTCCCATTGTCACCATTTCAATATCTGATGATGGGATCTTGTAGAAATCGGGGGAATTCTTCAATCAATAACAGCAGATTAACCGCGATTGTTGCTAAAGCATATCTATAAGCATTGTTTACGCCATCACACAACATAATATCACGCCTGTACTCACTACAAAGGTTAAAAAAACTATTTGGTGAACATATTCTGATGAAGAACTTCGGAGATAGACAACGGAGCTCCTCAATAAATGATAGCAAATGGACTGGGATTGCTGAAATCTCATGTCTGTCTATTGTTTACACCAGTTCATAACATAACATCACGCCGGTACGTTGTGAAGGGGTAAGCACATGTGAACCACTAAAAAGTGAAAAACTTTTTTACAAAAAATAAAACCGACTTCGACAAAAATAAAACACAAAAAAGTGAAAAATAAAAATCAGCTTCTGAAGTCGGTGGCAAAAACATGAAATCAAACAAACAAAAGTCACCGACTTCAGAAGCTGATTTTTATTTTTCACTTTTTTGTGTTTTATTTTTGTCGAAGGATGTTTTATTTTTTGTAAAAAAGTTTTTTTAAAATTCTGTTTTCACAAACATTACGCACAAATCAAAAGCAACGTGCGTAAAAAATTACAACTCTGCAGTAAACCGTTTTATATGATTTTCATCAAATAGCCAAACGTCAGCGCAGCGGTAACTTGATTATCTTCGCAGTTTTATGACACACAAATTTCATTTAAACATACACATTTACCTCTCATTACACACTGATTATTGAATGTATTTGTTTACTTGTACGTCCATAGAAAAAAAAATAGTGCCGCTATGATGACGTAGTTCCAGCAGAAACAGTTTTTGTTGAATAGCTCCCCAATGGTTGGATGCACAAATATGTACTTACCATACACAATTACACGACGTCATACACTAAATATCTGCTAAACTGAAATTAAGAAATTAGACAGTTTTCTGCTGCGACTACGCACACCGTCTTTCGGCTGAAAAAATCATCATCATCATCAGCCTATAATGTTGCCACTGCAGGGACTCAGGCCTCCTCTCAAGGAGAGGGATGGGCTTTAATCCACCACGCGGGCACAGTGCGGGATGGTAGATGTCACATATCTTCGAATTTTTGGTTCTAAGACATGCCGGTTTCCTCAAGATGTTTTCTTTCACCGTTCTGAGAGCAGTGGTTATGAAATAAATTAACAAAGTACATCCTGCCTGGGTTCGAACTTCGAACCCACGACTTTACTGTTCGTAAGTCGGGGCCGCAACCAGTTGATTGACTTTGAGAAAAAATGGTGTTAGAAATGTCAGCGTCATTTTAAAAGACCTATCAATAGACACCCCACTCAAGCAGGTCCGACGAAAAAAAAAAAAAAAAAAAACTATCTTTATCGGTGAATAACTTTTTGCCCCATTATTCACACATTTATTGCCATATAATAAAATGTTTTTAAATGTGTTACGCTCTTTCATTTGACTTAGAGGAAAAATTGTTACAAGGGGAGGGACGGGGTCTATACAAACCTGCCCATTGTTCTTTGAAAAAAATATACATAATATGTTAATTATTAACTTTATTGCTTATTCTGTAATTTAAAGCTGCGTCTACGCTATTCGAGCCTAGCACGAGCCAAACACAATTCGTTGTCTAGTGTGGACCGACTTACAAGCCTCGAACGAGCGCACTGCGAGCATTTCGTTCGTACTCGGCTGTGCTCCGAAAATTGACGGTTTTTTGGCGAACACAAAGGGATTTGACTACGTTCGAAGACAGTGATCATTGTAGGTTCGTTGTACGTCCACACTTACGCCGCGAACGACGAAGCCGAGACCGGCTCCGCTCGTGCTCGGCTCAAAGTGTCTTTGTTGCGTAACATTTTTCTTGAATGCCAAAAATATTTGAAAAAAATATATGTTGAGGTACTAAAAAGGTAGTATATATTTACAAAGAGATAAATTCATTTTGTTGTCTCGAACTATGAAAAAAAAAAATGGTCCAGACAACCTGACGTCAGAATGTCTGACCACTTTCTTTACGTGTTTTTTCGCCGTCAGTCGAGGTACTTAATATTTGAAGTTAGGTATCAAATAGTAGAAAAAAGGTAGTATATTTTGGTATTTTCAAAACATCAAATATCACTTTTGGTCCAGGGGTCCTGACGCTTACAAATTTTCGGAAATAACAATTTATCATCTAAGTTTATCATCCATTGTGCTACAAAAACATAGGTATGTACCTTATACACATACATACATAAACTCACACCCTTTTTCCATGGGAGTAGGAAGAAACCACAGAACGCACCTTTTACGATCATTGTACCTACTCCTATTGCCTCGTCCACATTCATACATCTGGTCATACACGCACGCCTATTGCGAGTACCTATTCCTTTCATTCTATCTGTCTTAGACTCTTAGTGTATGTTTACCTTATATTCACGCTTATCAGGTACAATATCCATTATCACAGCCATTACTGGTCTTCCATGAGCACACTGAAATGGTGTCTTGCAGTTGGACAGGGCTTTCAACATCTCAACACAATCGTTTTTGGAAAGATGGTCGCCAAACTTGATGGCGTATCTGCAAGACTGATAAAAGGGCATTTTGTTACATTAATATAACGCCTATAGTCCTCGAGTTAGGCAGAGGTGTATCTAAAAATAGTAGAGCCGTATTACGCTAGGTCATAGTGGACGACCCTATCTAGCGACTGGGCAAAAATCCAGACTCCACGACTGCTAACTAAGAAATTACTGATGAAAAATGCAATAACAATTTGCTCGACCCGGTATTCGAACCCAGGACCAGCAGCTCAGCAGTAGCACTTGCGACAGCTAGATCAACGAGCACGACGACATGTTTTAGTTTCAATAACATTCAATGTTAATGATTTTACTCTATATGGTAATAATACAAGATAACTTGCCTCACTGAAAACTAAATCCATGATTGATTTAGGATATAGCGACACACAGCCTTTCTGCAATTTTATGACATTTACTTCTTCCACTATCAGATTTCTAACAGCTTTTATTACCTTCTCAACCTGAGAACATAATGAAAATTAGAAATATTATTCATTTATTGATTTTACAACAAATTCTTCTCAAATTCTCGAGACGGCTTAGCTTTGTATTGTAAACAATATACAGTGATCATTACCTCTCTTGGGTTTTTACCAAGAATAGCTTCAGGTATAGAAATTACGGCTACTTCGTTACTACTCAAAATACTCCATTGTAGACCAAGTTGAGTAAACTTATCCTTATAGTTGTGCAGGTAAAGAATCTCGTCTTTCGTCATTTTCAATGTAATGTTATCTACTGGGACACTTGTCCATCTTTCTTCGTGTAAGTAATCTGGAAAAGCTGTCGTGTTTAAATTGCTTTGGTTGAAATCTTTATGTATTTTAAATAATAAATATAATGATTCTACTTCTTTCATATTTGTAGGGACAGGATTGATAAGGTCTTATTGAACGTTAATAACCCTACGTACAGTGGTCGCTCACAATGAGTCGTATCAGAAACCTTAAAGTAATGTAGTATAAAAGCCAATGTAGAGGGCTCGAAGTTGCCTTGCGTGATCGAATTAGAAAGACACCCACCCGCAAGGCTACCAACTCAGACCTAAGAGTTGCCAAATTGAAATGGCAGTGGGCAGAGCACATTGCTCGGAAAACTAATGGCCGATAAGGCTGAAAAGTTCCTGAGTGGCGACCGCGAACTGGAAGACGTGGCATTGGAAAGGCTCCCACTAGTTGGACCGACGCCCTGGTGAAGGTTGCGGGGTTCCGCTGGATGCGAGACGTCCGGCACCAGTCAATGTGGTGACACTTGGGGGAGGCCTATGTCCAGCAGCCTCTTTTGGCTGAAATGATGATGATGATTAGGTACTATTGACTGTACCTGCTAAGTTCTTCTCCAATCGTATTCGTTCATGTACTGCGTGTTGATCAAATAAAATGAGATAATCCGATGTTCCTTTTGATTTCCCGCTTTTCTTCTTCATTGTAGCTACAATAAATTTACAATCAGCCTGGCCAAGCACCTAAAATAATAGCATTTGCTGATAAGTCAACTTAACTCTTTACCTATCTATAAAAGATTTTATTGATCTACTTTACAGGGCAAAGTTATTTGTATGGCAAAATCTTGCAATATTACCTCAGCATCTTTCAGTGATGTTTCATCAAAAACCAGAGATGCATTATCTTTTTTAACTTTATTTTGAAACTTTTGTATATTTTTAGTCGTAAGATCTTCAACATTTTGTATAAACGGTTCATATATTTCAGAATTAAGTTGAACATCGTTGGCAAAATTGTTATAGATGCTCTGAAAATAAAGAAATTATAGAATCAGAATAATATCATGTTTAAATCAGTAACCCAGTGGTAACATACTCACATCTTCATAATATTCTGTGTCCATGTCATAGTCGCTCGCTGTCTTAGTGCGACAATTTTCAAAGATTTGAGACATGCCTGAAAAGATTTTATTCAATGTATTCTTCATAAAACCAAGACAAAAAATCTATATCAGAATCAGCGTTACCTTTGGGCACAAAACGAGGTCTATTCTTAAAATTAAAGTTGATGTCAAAGTTACAATCAAGGCTCTCGGGACTGAATATACCTACAGTGTTCGGAACTTCTGTTATAGTAATTTTACTTGCTATTTCGTTTTGATTCTTTTCTGTAGGATCTTGTAACTTTTCGATAACAATATTATCTACTAAGTTAGGCTGTTTTGTTTTTACTGCACAGCTAAAATGATGAGAAACACTTTCGGTTAAATCATCAATGCCTTCAGTTCTCATGAAATTTTCATTTTGAACATATTCGTCAATACTATCTTTTGTGTTACCATATAAGGAGTCATTCAATCGGTTGTTTTCATTAAAGCTAACAGCAAACTCTTTTTCACCAGATCCGATTTCATCGAAAACAGTTTCACAAATGTTTAATGGTTCTCTAGTCATATTGTTATCCAGCGAAGGCACTGCTTCAGAGCGCTGTGACTTGGAAACGAACACTACGTTGCAATTCTTATTATTATGAGCGAAATCGTCTTCAGGTGTTTTAGACCCATTATTTTCAGGGAGAGAATGTACAGAGAACACATCAATTAGTTCAGGAGACTGAATATCTCCTCTCATCTGTCTTTTTGTTTGAGTGTCTGTCGTAAAATTTGAATCAGAAGATAAATTGGATGGATGTATTGTGTAAGTATTTCCAAAAACTGGATCATTGACTGGTGATACAGGCTCGTAGTTTTCTAAGGCACGTTTGTTATGATCAGTAACTTTAATAAAATCCACGCTGATTGGAGGTATGTTATCACGTGCCATATTACGATTATTATTATTTTCATTACTTTCAGTATATTCAATGGTATACGATTCATCAATGGTTTGTTTCATATGTATATCAAGAGTTTTTATTTTCTTGTTAGACGCAGGTTTATGGAGTTTTATGAATCTATGTTTAAAATCAAAGTTATCTCTAGACTCTTTGGTGATGAACTTTACATTTTGCCTTTTAGTATTTGTATAGCAGTTTGGAGTATTGTTTCTGTTAAATATATCAGTGTTATTGTATTGATGACTGTCATATGTAAGAACCACTGGACCACTAAATGTACGATAAGATGTTTCTTTTTGAGTACAATTAATATCTTGGCTTTGATTATAAATATTTGCTTCTTCTATTTCTACAAATTTAAATTTTTCTGAAAGGTTAGTCATTATATCCGATATTTCTTTGTGCTCATAAAGACTGTGGTATTCATTAAAATTATTTTCATGCTCGCTATAAGTTTTATATTGGGCATGAATGTTGGTTGTGTACTGTGATACTCTTTCTGTGCTGCCATTATTATTTGAGTATTCACTACAATAGTACTTATTGGTCCATGTATATCCTTTTGGGACCTTGGTATAATGTGATGTTTCATATCGTTTAGGAGTATTGTAACGTTCCTCACTCATGTTGTTTTCTGCTTCATTGAATAGATCTTGACTTTTCAGAACTGTTTGTACTAGGTCATATGTTGTTTTGTACGGCTTTGTTTTTATCTTGTTCATGATATACTTTTCAATTGTATATTTGTTTGCTTTTGGTGGCAGACGTTTATCATCCATTGCATAATATTTCTTTGGCAAAAATATGGTTCTCATATCATTCTTGTTTATATTTTCCAATTGATTTACGACGTTTCTTCTATTTGTATGGTGCAAAAAATCTTCTACCTTTTGAGCCACAATTTTACTTCTTTTACAGATCGAGTCTACATCTATATCTTCGAAATATTGAAATTCATTCTTGTTAAGTTTAACTTTTTTATGTTTATTTAATTTATGTTTTCGCTTCTTTGTTATTTTATTTCTTTTCTTTTCGGGTGACAAAATTTTGGATTTCAACTCCTTTTTCTTTTTGCGCATCGGTATTTCTTTGCTTTTATACTTTTTTCGACCAAGAATCTTAGTATTTTTATCATGATTGGTGCGATTAACAATTGTTTCGTATTGCTTCTTTTGATGAGTGTCTTCGACTGTCTGGTCAATAACAGGTTGTTCAATATTATGTTCAGATATAATCTCTGCGTTACTTTTCAGTGAAGCGTGTTCATCATTGTTGTGTTTGTTGTCATTTTGAATAAATAATTTTGGCAAGGCAATTTGGGCGCTACGATTCTTCGTCTTCTTTTTAACTTTTCTTTTTACCATTTTTCCTGTAATGGAAAAACGATGAATACTTTTTGTTGCCAACCTTCAAATCGACTTTCTTCTATTTGAGGTTTGTACAATATCTACTGGATTTCGTGTTTTAACTGTTTTTGTTTAGCTGTAGATTGGCAAGAAAACTCATTCAAAAAACATATTTACCTTTAACTCCGTTCTGTAACTGCGACACTCCTAACTTTTTTGAGTTACTCCCCAATATTTTATCCATGATTTTTTTAACTTGATCCCGAGTATCTTGATGAACCGTCACTGTCACCTGTTCTTTATTCATTACTCTATCTTCAATTTTCTTAATTTCTTTTAGATTAACGTCACCAGCGTAGAATTTAATTAATTTCTCTAATAGTTTACTAACTTGATTCCAGTTTCTAAATTCTAAAACTGATTGTTTTGGCGTAAAGCTATTCTCATAATCTATGTATGGACAATTAAGGAAAATGAAATAATAAGGAATACTTTGATTAAATAATCGATGTTCGTCATTATTTTTCTGTGAAAAGAAATGTGATGGGTACAAATCAAGTAATTAAAAGTTTTAAGTTCAACATTCATAAAAGATGACGAAAACCATACCTTAGATTTTAGTACTCTCTGGTCCTTAATGTGCAAAGCTTTTCTAAAATACTCGTTTAATACTTTATGTAACTTGCTTAACCCATGAATAAACTTTCCATTGAGGTAAATCCAATGCAAGTCAAGCTCTTTATCCATCTTTCCAATATAACCTTTAACTTTGTACTCATGCTTCTCTACTTGAACCTCTTGGACATCACATTTGTCGATATCAAATAAAGTATGCAGTGTTTGATAAATACCCCTTTTCTTATGAATTTTAAATACAATTTCGTTTTGAGAGTCATCTCGTAAACTTAATGATACGTGGTTCTGTACTAAAGATAATTGCTCTAGGAATGACTTAATGTTTTGTAGCTCGTTTATAGAATCTATTCCTCTTTTCTGTATATTTAGATTGTAAAGAAAACCTTTGACATCAACCTGTAAATGAATTGTATGTTATAAGTTGTTTTATTAATCTTTTTTAGGACTTACCTAGTTCGAATATAGTACTTACAGTGGTTCCTTTTGTGGGTCTTGCTGCCATTTGAGCTAACTTTTTCTCTTTACCGTTGTAAAAAGTCTTGGCCCATGTTTCTTCTGTACTCTCATGCCTAGATGTTATTTTAACCATTTGTGAAACTGTAATCATGTTAGCCAGAAATTCACCCCGATATCCGTAATTCTTTGGGGCTGCTTTTAATGTTGCAAGATCTGTTACTTTACTCGTCATATGCCTTCCACCAATTGTACTAAAGTCATGTTTAGTGACTCCATTACCATTGTCTATAACTTGAATTGTGTTTTCTTGAATATGTATTCTTATCGCAATCGATGTAGATTCCGCATCTAGGGAATTGTAGATCTAGAATCAAGATTGGTAATTATATCATTGTACTATCGTCAAATACGTAAAGGCGGTGGCAATATTTGATATCAGCATTAGAAATAGCTGATTTGATTTTCCTTGATTACAATCAAGATACGTACGTACGTAAATTTACGATTAACTTTACATGGCTAACTTTATTATGGGTACCTAATGATTTACTATACCTACGTCACATTCCCACTCGTAGCGAAGATATTCGTAACCTTGTTATAGATAACGTACCTATAAGTAGGAACTATTCAATTAGAGTAAGATCCCAGGGCCGCCAGACGTCACGTATTTTCTGACGAAGGAAATGTGGAGGATTGAGTAGTGTTAGTATGAACTAAGAACGCACGACTACCAGCTAGCTTGCTTAGACGGCCAATTTTAAGGTATCAGGCTATCAAGGTACATAAAAACATTACTAACTTCACGTATTTTTTAACAGCTGATTTTTACGTATATTGTAGGCTTATCCTTAAAAATAAGTTGCCAACGCTCCCAGACACTTCCTAGCGACCGTTTTGCCTATCGGACGCTTTAAAGTTCCGAAAAAGTTTAGACTTAAACGTATTGTGACTGTTTACTCGAGAACGCATGGCATCGCTCGTGTGGCTGACATACAGACCTCCAATGGACTCATTCGGTGGGCATTCAACAGGATCTGTCCATTGCCTGTGTCTTCAGAATTTTGTTGAAAACGTTGCTTTGACCACTCGGGTGCATGTTGGAGCGCCTGCCCAATATAGCATGACAATTAACCCGATCAATTAGCTTTAAGTATTAAAACATTAGGAGTTTATGTATTATTTAAAGCGTCTGTTAAGCAATACGGCCGACGGAAAGTGTCTGGGAGTATTTGCGATTTATTTTTAAGGATATTGCCTAAAATATACGTAAAAATCAGCTTGGAGAAAATACGTGAAGTAAGTAATTTTTGTATGTACCTTGATGACCTGATACCTGAAAATTGGCCGTCCAAGCAAGCTAGCTGGTAGTAGTGTGTTCTTAGTTCATACTAACACTACTCAATCGCCCACATTTCCTTCGTCAGAAAATACGTGACGTCTGGCGGCCCTGTAGTCCATCCAACAAAGAGATTGTAGAGTGCGTGAGATAGGCCCTAAGTGATTTCTTCAGAAAATTGTTCAGGGTGCTTAGAGAGTTAACATACTAAAAGTCCTGACATCTAGGGGGTGAGGCGGAGTGGGGGGAGGGGGTTAAAGTTCCCATTTTTCAGTTTTTCGCTAATATCTTTTAAACGGTGCGTCATGGAGATAAGAAGTCTTCTACGCAATGAAAGCTTATAAAATTATGTACAACTTTTATCTCATACACTTTTTCACATTCCTACCTATTTTCGAACTACACATTCCGGAAAAGTGAAAATTGAAAAAATCTGCTTGAATAGGGGATCGGACAGGGTCAAAATAATATGATTCTGTTTAGTCCGTAAGTTAGATTATCGAAAAATATTGAATACGTGTTTTTTGTTTTATCAAATCAATAAAAAATGACGAAGATAAAACGCGTCAAAGATCTTGGAGTGGGGCTTGAAACGTCACTTGTGTCGTCAAAATGTACTATCATATGACGTCACACGAGTTTTTGAAGCACTGTATCGTCTTCATTTTAAGTTTACGTGAAAAAAGAAAAAATACGTGTCCAATAATTTTTGGAAATCTATCTGACGGACTAATTAGTTTTTTTTTGTCCGATCCCCTATTGAACACTACCTTTTGTATACTACTTCCTTCACGTTATCTGGGGATAAAAAGTATCTTATATCTTAAATCAACTCCTACTATATCAATTTACTAAATTTTATCCAAATCTGTACAGCCGTTAGGATATCAAAACTTTTATCTACACTTGTCTTAACACTTTTTCCAAATTTTCACCAGTGTACTGGTAATCACTGGTATCGGTACTTATTGAGGGAGGTCAGTCTTGCTGGTGCGCCATACCATTTGAGGAAGCACATCTTCCCAGCCTCTTCAACCTCACTGTGCGTGGAGGTGGGCTTGTAAAAGATCGCAGAATATTATTTTTTATATTATTTTTTAAGATTTAAGATACTTTTTATCCCCAAATAACGTGAAGGAAGTAGTATACAAAAGGTAGTGTTCAATTCAAGTAGTTTTTTTTTTCAATTTTCACTTTTCCGGAATGTGTAGCTCGAAAATAGGTAAGAATCTGAAAAAGTGTATAAGATAAAAGTTGTACATAATTTTATAAGCTTTTATTGCGTAGAAGACTTCTTATCTCCATGACGCACCGTTTAAAAGATATTAGCGAAAAACTAAAAAATGGGAACTTTAACCCCCCCTCCCCCCACTCCGCCTCACCCCCTAGATGTCAGGACTTTTAGTATGTTAACTCTCTAAGCACCCTGAACAATTTTCTGAAGAAATCACTTAGGGCCTAACTCACGCACTCTACAGCTCCTTATGGGTGATTTATTGGGTGGACTACTGGGATCTTGGACTAAATGGTTTTGACTGGGCTCTGACTTGGAAATTGTTAAAAACTTGACACGGGATTGTCATTAATGACTTACCTGTATATTTAGGTATTTAACCTAAATACATATAGACTAACAAATTAATTAAACTATAAATATCAAAAGTTAGAGCAACTTACTAATTCTTCAATAGCGCTCTTGTAGCTGTTAACTTGGGCTGAAGCACATAACAAAGATTGAACATCGTTAGGTAATCTTTTCAAAGCCATTTTAATGCTTTCTTAAAAATAACAGTTATAGCCATTTTGACATTAGTAAACATAATTTGTGTTCATTGAATTTGGAACACTTAAAAATATTAAGAAGCAAAGAGGATTAGAATAGCAAACTCTTTACATTATTGAGTCATTTAAAATTTTATTGCACTATGGAGTTTGTATACCTATCAAACTTGTTGAATGGGGAAGAAAACTGTCAAATAGTTCCACGTAGAGGGCGCTGTACGTTGGCTACAAACAAACTGTCTAACTCCATAGAAATTGAACAATATCTTAATATTTTGTGACTTTTTTCAATATTATGGGTCGTTGTGTAGCGTTTGGATGCAAAGAAATAGGCGTTGTCAGATTTCCAAGAAATTTGCGCATGAAGAGAAAGTGGGAAAAGGCACTGAAACTAAAAAAAATCAAAACAAGTAATTTTTCGAGGGTATGTGGGAAACATTTCAATTAAACAGACTACGAGACCAGTTCTAAGGCGACAGGTTAGTACGATACCTATTATTAATTCTGACTTTTTATTAATAATTTGAATGTGTGGGAGAAACAAGGGTCGAACGTTGACTTGGTTTCTCCCACTTCAAGTCAACGTTCGCTCATGGGGGATTTAAGCCGCACTGATATTATATGCCAAGTATTAACATTACCCAATATTGTTTCAGGCTTTCCACTCCAACGCAAAATTTTGAAAAAATCTGCTGTGCCCTCTATATTTTGTTGGAATGAATCACAGAGTGTCACCTCAGCTCGAAATGCAAGGCGTTGCTTATTATCAAGCCCTATAATATCCAACGAACCACTGCCATCTACCAGCTTTGATCTTATTCCAGACATAAGTTGGGTGGGGAAATGGGTTCTTTTCAAATAACTATACATTTTGTAACATTTTAACAAATGATGTATTACCTTAGTTTGTTTATTATTAGATCATTAAAAAGCAAAAAGTTAGTGAGTGAAGTTTATTTTACAACTTGTAGAACCATAATATTGCCCAGAAAACAGCTAAAAGTCGATAAAATGTTAAATCTATTGTATTTTTCGACAAGCTCCACTTTCTTTCCTTGTTGCGTTGCTCCTCGTTTTTTCAATTCCTCCTTCAACTGGGTGATACGCCAGGTAGCATACATTGTGCAGCGACAAATTGAGTTAAAAAACCCGCGCAAATACTTGAAAAATCGTCTACACAATGCAAACGTTTATTTAAAAAAAATTGACATGTGTAGCCAAACACCAGCGCCATCTTGCGGCGAAGTTTCCAGGAAACAACCCCATTAATAGAAAGTGAATTGACAGCATGTCAATATAGTATTGATATTTTAAGAGGGAAACACGACCGGGCGTTGCGATTCTTCTTACAAATATATTCCCCTTTTTTCTTCCTGAATAGTACAGGAAGAAAAAAGGGTCCAGTCATTATCTTTTTCAGCAACGAATGAATAAAGACAATTAATATGCCAATAGGTACATATAAAAATAAAACCGACTTCGACAAAAATAAAACACAAAAAAGTGAAAAATAAATAAAAAAAACCGGCCAAGTGCGAGTCGGACTCGCGCACCGAGGGTTCCGTAAAAAAAATATATTAGGTATGTGATGTAACTAAAAATTTATGGTTTTCGTAATTATTCCTTTATCTATGCTATAAGACGTTGCTTCGTACCAAATTTCAAGATTCTGAGTTCACGGGAAGTACCCTGTAGGTTTTGATTCCCTTGCGAGTGTCGAAAATTTGCGGCATAAACGGGAGTATCTTGATGTAACTAAAAATTTATGGTTTTCGTAATTATTCCTTTATCTATGCTATAAGACGTTGCTTCGTACCAAATTTCAAGATTCTGAGTTCACGGGAAGTACCCTGTAGGTTTTGATTCCCTTGCGAGTGTCGAAAATTTGCGGCATAAACGGGAGTATTTTTTGATCGCGTTGACTTAGAAGTTTGATTTTTTCACAGCTCCAAGAGACCATAGACTTGAGTATTTGATATGAATTTCAGCTTGATACCTCCACGCGTTCCTGAGAAAAAAGGTCTTGACAGACAGACAGACAGACGGACAGACAGACAGACGGACAACAAAGTGATCCTATAAGGGTTCCGTTTTTTCCTTTTGAGGTACGGAACCCTAAAAATCAGTTTCAGAAGTCGGTGACAAAAACATGAAATCAAACAAACAAAAGTCACCGACTTCAGAAGCTGATTTTTTATTTATTTTTCACTTTTTTATGTTTTATTTTTGTCGAAGTCGGTTTTATTTTTTGTAAAAAAGTTTTTATTTTTCACTTTTTAGTGGTTCACATGTGCTTACCCCTTCACAACGTACCGGCGTGATGTTATGTTATGAACTGGTGTAAACAATAGACAGTCATGAGATTTCAGCAATCCCAGTCCATTTGCTATCATTAATTGAGGAGTTCCGTTGCCTATCTCCGAAGTTCTTCATCAGATCTTCACCAAATAGTTTTTATAACCTTTGTAGTGAGTACAGGCGTGATATTATGTTGTGTGATGGCGTAAACAATGCTTAGATATGCTATAGCAACAATCGCGGTTAATCTGCTGTTATTTATTGAAGAGTTCCCCCGATTTCTACAAGATCCCATCATCAGATATTGAAATGGTGACAATGGGACCACACGGGAAGCACCAGCTTTCAAATGAAAAAAGAATCATGAAAATCAGTTCACCCAGTCGCAAGTTATGAGCTAACAAAAACAGTCGAATTGATAACCTCCTCCTTTTTTTGAAGTCGGTTAAAAATGAGCCCCCTTTTTCGGGCGTGATTTAGGAGACGGCAATAGTTTCTTTAAATATCTATCTTTTGGCTCTGTTAAGCTTAAAACCAAGAATGTTCAATTCTGTCTAGTTGTTATATGCAACAACGTATCATTTAGGTATGCATGTGTTCAGCAAACAACCACACAGCAGTGACTGAAAAAATGCAATTAGTCACACGCTACGACCAATATTTACTTTTGTTTTCGATGGCCTATAATTCTAGAGGTATTTAATCGAAACTACTTTTTAATGAATGGGAATCGATTGGTATTTAACCCTGAACTCTATTTGAATTGTACAACTACCTAGTACAGGGCCGTTCGGCGAGTAGTCGTAGTACGGGCCCACATATGACTGACCGTGTGAAACTGAATCGATAAAGTTTATATTTTGTACGATAAAACCGATATTCGACCTAATGTGAAAATATAACCTGAAATGTCTGATTAATTAAGTTTTATGTTCCTTCTTACCGCGAATATTGCCAAAGGATTCGGTAGCTACAAAGTAAATCACAATACAGATTAGATCTAAATTACAATCGCCAACATGTTTGCATGATAGTTATCAAAGTTCGTTACTTGTGTAATTATGAGTGAATTCGTTGAAAAGGAAATATTGTTGTTTTGGGAATACGTAAAACGGTAAGTTGTAACAAACCTCTTTTCTACTTTGCACACACCTGTTGTTTTCATAGGAGGATCGTAGACAACCTCTTTTCTGTTACCACAGATACAAACTGTTGTTTGTGCTATGTAAACAAAACAAATGCATGACTATTCACGCTTTACCTCTTTCCCTTTAAAATCAAAATTAGAAACAGATTCACACTGTCATTGGTTCAGTTAGGATTATTTTATATCAGTAAATCGAGAAAAATACAAAATCTTCTAGGCTTATGCCCGTTTTCATGAACACGAAACGTCTCTATTTGAATCCTTACATAAATTCTCCACTGTTTGTGACTGAAATTCATATGGTGACATAATATTCAGGCAATCATTAACATATCGCGTATTGTTAGTGAAAGCGAGAATATCAGTTTGATTGGTAACCCACCACCCACCCCGGCTTCACACAGGTTCAATATAAGCCCTCCTCTTGAATTACTCTATCTATTGCTGTAAACTGCATTTTTAAATCCGGAGGTTTTAGCCCTCAGCCTCGATTTTTTGCGGGCAGCGGGGCGGCGGCGGCGCGGGAGCGGCAGGATCTTATGCGTACAATCAAATGGACCGGTTCTCGAAAACAGCGGCGCGGGGGCGGGCAACGAGCGGTGCACTCCATACAAGCCGCGCCGCCGCCGCCGCCGCCCCGCTGCCCGCAAAATTCGAGGCTGAGGCCTTAGCGTACAAACAGCGGGAGCGACTTTGATTTATACCTAGGTGCTATGTAAAGATAAAAAATAAGCAAGTTCATTGACGATGAACAATCCCTGCTTATCAACTGATCCATCAATTTATTCGTAAGCTAAACTTTGTCATAGTTTCCTGATAACGAACTACCTAAGCCATCAGTTATGTGATTATGTCAGAAACTCAGAAACGATTATGCGATTATGGGTCACTCAGTCGTTTCCTGATAAAATGCACTTTCGCAGAACTGTATCGGTAAAGGGATTATTGTTCTACGCGACTTCACAGGAGACAGTGAGTGACTAATCACTATGATTCAACCGAACGCGAACGGCAATAGAATAATTTACCTGCTTTTCTAGTAGGTGGTACTAATATGCTAGTACACACGGCTACATATCAAGCTATACATTTCCAGTATAAGCTGGTCTTGCATTGTATAGGATTTCCGTACAGTGCGAGATCAGCGTAAACTGGAAATGTATAGCTTGATGTGTAGCCGTCTGTACCTACTTATCTTATTTTAAGAGTGTTATCGGTAAAAAATGTCAATTTTCATAAAATCGGGGTTTTTTAAAGTTAAATTACTAGAAACTGGCACGAAACCATTAAAAACCAATTTTAGTACCGCATTAAGCATATCTTTACATTGTATTTGTACGCGACTGGCCGACACAGCTCGGCGCTGCGTAATTTATTAGTAACTTTGAAATTTTATATTGTCGATAAAATAACTTTATGTAATTTTTTTTTTACTGATTTTTTTTTTGCATGAACTCCACTTACAAACAGTGTATTTTTTAAAAGTTACTTCAGCCTTAATATTAAATAAAAATGATGTTTTATTTTGTAAAATTTAGGTTAAGAAAATATTTTTTTTTTAGGTACTTAGTGAATTAAAATTACTTTTTTATTTTATACAATAACAATTACGGTATCTTTCCTTTTTCCACGTATTTTTTCCAGGCTTCTACGACTCATTGTTGATTCATAATTTCATTCCGAAATTCAGTCTTCCCGTATAATCTCAGAAATATGAGTTCAAAATAAGCTTTCATTTTGATATTTAATAACGTTTTTCAATTTTTATTCTTTACAAATACAATGTAAAGATATGCTTAATGCGGTACTAAAATTAGTTTTTAATAATTTCGTGCCAACTTCCAGTAATTTAACTTTAAAAAACCCCGATTTTATGAAAATCGACACTTTTTACCGATAACACTCTTAAGAAATCATATGAGTAACTAATGCACTTTTAGAAATGTGAATAACTCCCTCCTTCTCCATAGTCTTCGTGAAATGTTAGCAAAGGAATTGATATGAGCATTTTTAATTAATAAGAGTAATTAATTATTAAGAAACATTTGGAACTAAACACACCGGTTCAATTTTATTTAAATCTATTTCTACTAAAATGGACGTTCAGCAAAAACTACAATAACATCAAGCAGAAGGTGCACACCCGCAACAGTCTCTTAAGGCTAATATAGTTTCTTCAAAGTGGGGTGCTTCGCCTCATTTTTTGCGGACTATTGCGCTGGCGCTATCTTTTTCAGATGGTGGCCTTAAACCGACCCCGGTACAGATGCTATACCCACTGGCAAGGATAGCGCCGCCTGAAGTTCGCAGAACAGTGGCAAGCTCTAGCGAAAGAGCCAAAAAACCCGACTGAAAAAACTGAAAAGCAAAAAACAAGCACATTTTAAATTAAACATAACTTGGAACCAGGCGGGGTTCTATTTTTTATTAGTTCTATGTTTTTCATTTCATAATTTAATATTCAAATGAACCCCGCCTGGTTCCAAGTTATGTTTAATTTAAAATGTGCTTGTTTTTTGCTTTTCAGTTTTTTCAGTCGGGTTTTTTAGTTTTTTAACTACTTTTTTTTATTTCCAACTTTTTAGTTCTTTTGTGTTTGTTCTTTCGTTGGTCGTGTAAAATTCTTCGCAAATGATTTAACTTTTGTGCTTGTTTATAGGATTTGTCACTTAAAATTTCTTTTAAACATATAAGTATTTTATATTTTTGTAATCTCCCTTTAAAAACCTTTATTTTGATACCCCACTCGATGAGATAGGAAAAAAAAATTTTTTGAACTCCGCGATTTGGCCCCCAAAATCCGCAATTTTTCTTTGTTTTTTAATTTTAATGTAGCCTATAACACTCGCGCCATCAAGACGAATCTAACGATGTATATTTCATTCAAATCCCTTCATCCGTTTAGGAGTTATGAGGGAACAAAGAAACGGACATACATACATACATACTTACATACATACATACACGTCAAACACATAACCCTCCTTTTGGGCTTCGCCGCAGTCGGGTAAAAATGGCTTCAGTCAGACACACGACACCCTTTACACGTAAACACCATTGTATCGCAAAGGCTGAAAAGCCGAAACAGCTTTCTGAATAGTGACCTCCACTCACTGGCGAGCGGTCTACGGAAAGATAGATGGATGGACTGTGTGAAGGATATGATTAGAAAGGAGGTTACTGTTGAGATGATGAATAACATAGAAATAGAGAAGATAACCTGCTGGGCCGACACAAACCTTCTTTATCTTTGTAGGTCAAGTTTAAAAAAAAACTTAACTAGAAAATGCCGCGGTTGCCATGTTTTCCTTTATAAAGTAAAGTGCCTGTCTAAGTTTAAACCGGCGACCTAAAACTTGCAAGTCACTACATCTTTCCATATTTCACCTAATGATCCGTATACACATGTATATTATTATTTCACCATTAAAGTCGGGAATCGATTCATAGAAAACTGGGTCAGTAACGATGTCAAATTGCCTCAAAGTATAAGGCTATGAAAAGAGCTGTTCGATGTTAGTCGCCAGTTGCATCATTTATTCATAGACAAGGCAATAACGACCTATTCTTTTCTGTACTCTTTGGAAGTGAATAATAATATAGCTGATATCGATTTGAGTCAAATTACTTGCCAGTGTTGTATAAGAGGCTTTTCTTTTTTTATTTTAGGAGCATGGGATACTGTAATTTAATTAATTTGCTACTTCGTAGGTCAAACTGTTATTGGGTTTTCCATTAGGAATTTCCCAGTGTCAGCCACGTTGCCAGAATTTGTGGTAGGTTGATGGCAATAGGCTCGTCCCTAGTACATGAGACTTAAAACATAACTGGCCAAATATGGGTGTAGGTACACCTCTGCCTATCCCGTTGGGGAAAACAAGCGTGCTTTTATGTTACTTCGTCATCGTACCAAGATGCGATACGCAAGTCACACATAATTAAACACCTTTCTCTAATTGTTGGGTTTGAATCATTGACAGCCAGTTGGTTCTTGTACCTAGTAGTAATTTTTTAGGAATGAAAACTTTCTAGGAGAGTCATTTGAATTCGAAGATGGCTTTATACATTTAAAACACTTAACTCATATTGTACTTTTTAGGAATTAAGTACTACGTTTCTGATATTGAAAAATACTGCATTTTGAAGATTTTATGTTTTACGTCCGGTATAAATGAGTCAGTTTAACAAATATCTATGCTCTTTGTTAAATCGGGACTTAATATACCGTTGGTCATGGCGCCATTGAAATTTTCAAATATAAAACAAAAGTGATAAGGGACGTTGCCAAAAATGAAAGCTATTTGCATCTATGGGAACTACGGTCTCACATTCCAATGGTTTGACAAATCCTTATCTTTCAACCCTGCCATTATGCAAAACAATACGAAGATAACAGGAGTTAGTATCTGTTGGGGTGACTTGTCTCCGGAAAGTCTTATAAATAAGACAAATCAGGAGGCAGGATACATCAGTTTCATCAGTGGTCTCGTCAGGATAGGATCATTACAACCAAACCATCAAGGTAAGCACGCAATTCCAATCTTTATAAATACTACTACAAGTTTCAATATACTAATTGTTGTTAAAAAATTTCCAGATGTTCAAAATAGTATCAGTGCTCCTGGCTTTAGCCACCACAGTATTAACAGCTGAAATATCATCATCATACGCTATGTTAGAAAAACAGGCTGTTTTCAAACCTGAACTCAAAACGGAACCCGTACAAAACCACGTGATGAAGGAAGATGGTTCTGAAATTGAACACCCCGTGTATTCAGCTGATGTTAGGAACCAAGGCAGAGCAAGAATCGAACCAGTGAGATCATTCGGGCCAGTGATCAAACATGATGGTATGCTATCAGATCAACCAGCTGTCTCCACGGAAGTTAATAGAAATGTAAGTACAAATAAAATAAATAATGTAGATACGCACGCCGACCAATCAAGATACAAGAAACCAGTTTATGCGGATCTCTTACTGTACGGGAAATCTGTACAAAACGAGGCTATGTTATACTGGCAATGTCCTACGTGTCACCGTAATTCATTTTTGACTAACATTCCCTAGGTCCATTAGACATACTGGTTATACGAAGACTTATTTCTTGTATTGAATGATAACATGATTCTTTTTAATTTCAGATCTCTCAAGTTGTACGTATAGTTAGGTCTTGGTAGATTCGATACCACTCGATGTTATAAATTGTTAGTTCATCGACAAGGTACTAATTAATCTCATTTCTGTTTCCAGGATGAAGTTGGTATTCTTGCAAATGGATACATCCCTGGCACTGCTGATGTGGCCTACCCCGACATACCTTATGCTCCAGGCTACCTCTACGACAATGGATACTCTGCGTCTAACAAGTAAATATGGCATTTCTTCTTGCTATTTTCAAGTTGATTGAATGTTTGTGCTATAATTGATGATGATTTGCTTCCACTTATTCGATTGCCTTCCATTAGTAGACCTTCGTTTATCGTGTGGGTAGAGCTTTTATGCCGCCCATGAGCCTCTGACCTGACTTAAAATACGGTCGCGAAATATCTCTCAGGCAGGTTTCCTTACGATGTTTTCCTTCACCGAATCAAGTGTTATTGTACAATGCGCACATGAATCCGAAAAATCAGAGGTGCGTGTTTTGGCTTAGAACCTAAGACATAGATCTTGGCAGACACACAATTACTGGACTACTCGTATCACTGCTATGCATTAGTAGATGAAGGTTCTTTTTAGGTTGCATCACAACATCCGCTTCTTCGGCTTCTGGATAATGTTCTTCTGTACAGAAATGTAAATGTTAAACAATCTGCTATATTATGTACTGACATACTTCACAATGTGCTTCTACGATTACTTACTGATCTGCGTTTCTGTGATCCTCTTGATTTTCGTTCTAACACTAGAGTAAGTTAATTTCTTACACATCAAAACTGTGTGATAATGTATTTAATTAATTCATTGTTGGTTTCAGCTACGATATGTATAACTCCAACAACTACTTGATGGAACCTGATACGTCCGCCTTCGGTTTGCTGTGGAGTCAAGTGCCTGCTGCTAGGGTAAGATTTACTTTTTTAATTAGATGGGGAACCCATTACATTATATTTTGTGGGCCCGAAATGTGCGTTGAATAAGGTCAACTACACTTAAAAGATCTGCACGAGGTAAACATTTCGGCTTATTTTTACTGGGTTAGTGCAACTGAAATACAATGCAGCAGAGGAGGCTCTTGCCGTGTGGAAATAATAACAGCCGCTTGGGTCGATCTTTTGGTTAAACCGTGCTTGCCTAAGTTGGTCTGTGGACGGAAGACCAACCATTACCTTTCGAGTTTCCGTATGCAGTTTCACAGGAATCATCGAATCACGGTTATTCAATGCTGATCCCATTCCGGGGTGTGCTTGTAAGTGCGTTATTGTTCCATATGCACTCAAATTTGACAAAAAGTAGCCTGATTGTTTATCCTTTTAAAAGCCTCATGGATAATTTATAAGTTTTCCGGCACTATAATTGCAGTGTACAATACAATTATTATAGTATACAATTCCAGTACTTAGTCAATTCTCTAACATTCTTTTTCTTTTTTTCAGACCATGGTTGGCTTCGTAGGACGAACAATCGCTTGGGTTTTCAACAGCATATTCGTTCTCATCCTCGGATCTCTCCTAACAGTCGGTGTTTGCACCTACACCAACTTGTGCACCATTGCTTTCCACGGTGTGGGACCAATCCACGAAGAAATGAGAGCTTTAATGTCCCCAGACCGATTGGAGAAGATCAGCCATGCTGCCGACTTCGTAAAGACTGCTATAGATAAATATCAGAAGATACAGAAAGTAACTGATGCCACAGGCATGAGAAGACGTCGTGCCATTTTTAATTATTGATTTTGTTTTGAAGATTTATATTTAATTTTACATTTTAAAAAGATATTTCTATTAAACTTATAATAAATATTGAATTGAGTTTGAATAATACCAATTTTCTTAGTAAGTTTACCAAGGTATTGGTAATTAAAACGCAAGTGAGATTTTGGAATGTTTTATTGTTGGAATAGCCTAACCTATATATACAATTTAACTTTAATGGTAGTTGGCGTAGTAACTAAGTAAAATAAATGGACCAATCACGAGCGAGCAGGTGCGCGGGTCCCGAGTCGTATGTGTAGCTACTGTTGCATGACGTCACGCGCTCGGCGAGGTGGCACACACATAACACTCTCACCGCCACCCATATAAAGAATTTTTCAGTGCAGCAGGCCATGCGGTCTGCCGGCGGCCGCAACTTTGCCTACCCGTGCAGGCCGCGCTGAAAAATCTGTAACGAGTGAGGCAGGCCGTACGGGCCGCCGGCGGGCTCACTGTTTGTTTTTACTAGCAAGCCATGCGGTCCGCCACGACCTCGCAATTTCATATTCAATTTGTAGTGCGTGGCCTGCTGCTACAGAAAAACGAAGCTGCCAGATGCAAAGTTTATTTCTTTACCTACAACTTAAAAAAAAAAATATTGCTGTATCTTTAAATTTACAGGATTTCTAGGGGGTTAATTACAGAAATGAAAAAGTAATTTTAAATGAAAGAAACTTAGTTTTATTAATAAAATAAATAGTAAGTATAATAATAATAAAATAATTAAATAATATTAATATTAATTATTAAATAATTCTCGATACGGCTCGTATTATGAGGAGGTTCCTGTCTCTGGAGCCCAAACCACCAGTGGCTTGGACCCTGCTCCCGTCACCGGTGGACGACTATTTTTTATATTTTTAAATGTTTTTTTATTATTTTATGAAATATTTAAAAATGTAAATATTATGTTAGTAAATAAATAAAGGACATAATAATAATTATTATTATTAATAATAAATAGTCTGAGTCATCCTCTGAGTCCGACATAATGATGGAAACTTCGCACAAGTAACGAAATGCACAAGAAAGCAACGAAATTCCTCAAAAAGCGCGCGAAAATGCGACTGTTGCAAGCCGTGCGGGCGGCCGGCGGGCTACTGATTGATTATTATATGTGGCGTGACAGACTCGGTTATGATTTTAAGTAATAACGTAAATTTTGTTCGATTTTGGCGCGCAGGATACGATGCGCCGGCGGCCCGTACGGCCTGCTGATCTCGCTCAGTGCAATATGTAGGTGGGGTACCTTACTCGAAAAGATACGTCCCGCTGGCGGACCGTATGGCGGTGAGAGTGATAAATACGCGCGTGGTCGGCGCGGACGCCTCAGTATTGGATGCGCGCGCACCGTGTGATGTCGTCTATGGTTCCTTGCAGGTTAGCTGGTACAGTGCTCCCCCCCAGCGAAGCGTACTGTTGGTTTAGAAATTCTTCCAGACCTCGTGGTGTAAGCAGCATCGCGGATGACATCAGCATCAGGCTCAGGGTCCAGTCAAAATGCAGGTTTTAGTCGATCCACGGAGACATTCTTCGGTTTTCTATCGATTTGAATAGTGTACGTTTTGTCATTTCGTTGGAGAACTCGATGTGGGCCGTTGTATGTTGGTGTGAGCGGCTTGCGGACGGCGTCATTACGCACAAATACATGCGTACACGTACGTAGCTGTCGTGGTATGAACGTTGTTCGGCGATCGGTGTTGATGTGTGCGGCGGATAGTTTTTTCATTGCGTTAGTTATCACGTCTTCGTAATGTGATTGAGTCTGGTTGGTTATCTTCACGCCTAACATTTCGCCGGGTAGTCTAAGTGACTGGCCATATAGTGCTTCTGCTGCAGAGACGTCTGTGTCGTTTTTCATTGTTGCACGTAGACCCAACATGACTGTCGGTAGCTCGTATGTCCAGCTTGTATTTTGAAGACGAGCTGTTATTGCGGTTTTTAGCGATCGATGCCACCGCTCAATCATGCCGTTTGCTTGCGGGTGGTAAGCAGTCGAACGTGTGCGCTCGATGCCTAATCGCTTCATAAGGCTTCTGAATAGTTCTGATTCAAATTGGCGTCCCTGGTCGCTGGTCAATCGTTCTGGACATCCGTAGCGAACAATCCAACCTTCGTACACAGCGCGGGCGATTGTTTCTGCTGTTATGTCTGCGACTGGGTAAGCTTCGGGCCATCTCGTCGTCCTATCGATGATTGTGACACAGTATCGTTTTCCATCTGATAATGGCAGTGGTCCAATGATGTCAATGTGGACATGTGACAGACGGCCAGCAAGTGGAAAAGCTTCAAGTGGTGATACTGTGTGTCGTTGAGTCTTCGTTTGTTGACATGCGATGCAACTTCGTGTCCAGTTGTTTATGTCGACATTCATGCTTGGCCAAAAAAATCGCTTCGTTATCAGATGTCGTGTTGCTCGAATGCCGGGGTGACTCATCTCGTGGATTGCAGTAAACACTGTTCGTCGTAACTGTGGGGGTATGTAAGGCCGGGCGCTGTTTGTTGACGTCTCGCATAATATCTTGTGATTTGAGTTGTTTGAGGTCTTGTGTTCAAATCGTAAGTTTTTGTTACGTGTGACGTTTTTAAGTTCGCTGTCATCTTGTTGTTGTCGTGCCAACTCGTCGTAGTCTATCGGGGATGGTGCCGTAATTGTTTCTAGTCTTGACAAGGCGTCGGCTACAATGTTTTCTTTACCGTCGATGTGAATGATTTTTGAAGTGAACTGGTTGATATATAGTAGGTATCTGGTCCGCATCGGTGTTTCTGCTTTGCTGTTGTCTGATGTGAGTGCGAACGTGAGAGGTTTATGATCGGTGTATATGGTGATTTCTTTTCCTTCAAACATCCTTCGGAAATGACGAATAGCTAGGTAGATAGCTAGCAATTCACGATCGAACGTGCTGTATTTAGTTTGCGCGTCGGTCAGTTTTTTTGAGAAGAATCGGAGCGGCTGCCATCTTCCGTTTGTGTACTGCTGTAGGGCTGCGCCGACACACGTATTTGATGCGTCACACATGAGTGATATAGATGCATGTGTTGACGGATGTGACAGCATAACGGCATTTTGTATGCTATTTCTACATGATTCAAATGCTTGTTTTTCGTCGTTCGTCAGCTGTATTTGTGTCTTGTCATTCTTTTTTGAAGTGCGAAGGTACTTGAATAATTTTTCTTGTGTGTGAGCTGCGTGTGGAATGCTTTCCTTGTAGAAGTTGATAATGCCAAGGAAGCGTCGTAGTTCTTGTACTGTTTTTGGTTCAGGATACGTTCGAATGCTTTTGACGCGCTCTTCAATAGGATATATCCCGGCAGCCGATACATCGTAGCCCAGGAACTCAAGCTTTTCCTTGCCGAAAACGCACTTCGACACGTTTATTCGCAATCCATGTTCTTGTAACCTCTTAAAAACTTCTTCAAGATGTTGTCGGTGACGAGTTGGGTCAGGGGACGCCAGAAGAAGATCGTCGACGAAAGGGAATACGAAATCCAAGTCTCCCAGTATGTTATTCATGTGCCGTTGAAAAGTTTGCCCCGCGTTGCGCAAACCGAAGCACATTCTTGGGAACTCGTATAATCCAAACGGAGTTATAACCGCAGTCTTCTCTATGTCTTCTTGTCGTACTCGCAGTTGATTATATGCTTTACGCAGATCAATCTTTGTGAATATCTTCATTCCCTGCAGCCTATATGTGAAATCACGTAGGCGGGGTATCGGGTATCGATCTGGTTTCGTCACGGCGTTCAACTTCCTGTAATCGCCGCAGGGTCTGAGTTCACCATTCTTCTTTTGGACTAGATGGAGAGGACTAGCCCATGGTGATTTGCTGGGTCGACATATGCCTTGTTCTTGCATAAGCTGGAACATGTCTCTGGCGGTCTGGTATTTGTGCGGTGGGAGCGGGCGTGCTCTGCAGTACACGGGTGGTCCATGCGTAACGATGTGGTGTTCCACATCTCTGTCGGTTGCGTCACTGAAGTGAGCAGACGTGATGTGGCTATACTTCTTCAGCAGGTTGCTGTATGGATCGTTCACGTTGAGTGTCAGCACTGTCGGCGTCGTTGTACTGCTTGATAAACAACCGTCGATTGATAAGCCGGTCCTCTTGTCAATAAGTTTCTGGGCTCGTAGGTCAACTAGTAGGTCGTGGAATTGCAGGAAATCAGCGCCGATGATTGGTCTCTTCACGTCTGCGACGGTAAATTTCCATTTAAATGGTCGACGTAAACCAAGGTTAAGGTCAAAGTCGCGTTCGCCATATGTTCGTATCGGTGTACCGTTAGCTGCGTATAACAGTACGTTCGATGTCGTTAATCCTTTGTTGCAGGGAGGCACCACTGACACGTTCGCTCCAGTGTCAATTAGAAAACGTAGTTTGTTATTGCTATCGTAGACGTAAAGACGGTATGCAGAAATGTTGTTGATCTCAGGTTCCGTCGTTGCCAAGATCTCGGTTAGTTTTCCGTTTGCTTGTTGTAGTTGCATGGAGATCTACAGATGCGTGCGTGCTTGCCGAAGCGCCGGTGGAAATAACAAGCGTCGCCAGTGTTGCCGTTAGGATAATCTAGTTTGTGGCCACATGTAAGAGAAAAGTTGCCAGTTTTGCAAAATAATCTCTTTCAAAATTCCGCTAGAAGTGGCTAAAGTACTTTTGACCGGTTACTGCTATCCAATTACTATTGATAAGTATTACAATTTAGGCATGGGGGATAAATGGGTTAAATAAAACAATTTTAATACTTAGTATTAATTTACATTTTTATTAAAAGCTGATTAAAATAAAATGTACAGCTAGTGAAACCTATACTGTCAATTATTTAGTTTAAATTTAAAATTCAATGTCAAAGTCTACAATCTCATCTGGAGATTCAGTAATCTCTTCGTCAATGGATGATTATGTGGATGGTATTTCAGTTTGTTTTACCGATTTGACCGTTTTTGTGACTTTGTTTAAAACTTCAGGTGGCAAAACATAATAAATTGTGGCAAGCTTTTTTTAATATTTTTAATTGGTTTCTAATCATAATTATCGAATTAAGTGTTAATGCACACAGTCAAACAAAAATCAGCCAGAAGTGGCTAGATTTATTTTGGTGGCTAAAATGGTTTTCTATATGGCTAAAACCGTTGAAAATTCGCTAGATCTAGCCACAAAGTGGCTAAAACGGCAACACTGAGCGTCGCTCGTGTTGCGCTCATATTTATACTGTCGGCCGCCTGACCGCGAACGAGACTGGGATCGTGAGCGTGCGTAACGACGAGAGGTGTGTGTCGACGTCTGTGCCCGCTGTACTTTTAGCTCGGCAATCTCCTTCGTCAGTTGCATTATGGCATTTTGGAGGTCTACTTCGCCATGCGGTTTCTGTTCTTGTACATGAGGTGACGGTGATGTTGTTTTTGTATGTTCTTGACAGGTGCAGGAACAAACGGATTGTACTTCTGTGTTTTGATCGTGCATTTTGTCTGCCATAGTCGCGAGTACGTCGAGTGATGATTGTTCACTTACTGCTAGAACTGCTCGTGTTGACATTGGTAGGCGCTGCATCCACAACATCTGAAGAGTTGAGTCAGGTATCTTCTCGTGAGCCAGTTCTCTCATGCGTCTGAGCAGTTGTGACGGCTTTTGATCGCCGAGTTCCATCTCGTTTAAAAGTTTGTGAAGCTGTTTTGTTTCTGACTCTTCATACACGGAAAGTAGCCTTTTTTTTGCCTCCTCGTATCTTCCGATGCGGTTTGTGGACAATATAATGTCACCAATCTGCTCGACATCCATTTTTTCCAGGTGCGCCACCATCAGGCTGAATTTGGCTTCTTCGTTGGGTTTTTGTTGGTTGACAACGGTTTCAAATTGAGCAAACCATAACGCCGGTTTGTCACGCCAAAACGTAGGAATTCGGGCTTTGACGGAGATCGTTGCGACTTCTGCTGATGCCATTTTTGATTAGGTATGCACAAGAACGTTCGTCGGGGTCACCACTTTACCAAGGTATTGGTAATTAAAACGCAAGTGAGATTTTGGAATGTTTTATTGTTGGAATAGCCTAACCTATATATACAATTTAACTTTAATGGTAGTTGGCGTAGTAACTAAGTAAAATAAATGGACCAATCACGAGCGAGCAGGTGCGCGGGTCCCGAGTCGTATGTGTAGCTACTGTTGCATGACGTCACGTGCTCGGCGAGGTGGCACACACATAAATACGCGCGTGGTCGGCGCGGACGCCTCAGTATTGGATGCGCGCGCACCGTGTGATGTCGTCTATGGTTCCTTGCAGGTTAGCTGGTACATAAGCACTGAGCTTTTCGATACCAGCAGTCCAGAACTTGCATTATATTAAATTATTCTGTACTTACATTATTTCAGAGATCTTAATTATTATGTCTTTCTTTTCGTTTCGTAGCAAGTTCGGAGCACTGTTCAACCGTCGTCGCCAATAGGTTGATTTGTGAGTGCTTCGAATACAGTCACTTTGTTAAAAAAATCAACTTCCATTTACACCAGGGTCATGTGGTTAGATAGCCCACCTAGTATAAGAGTCAGCTTTACCTTCCAGCGTGGCAATGCTGCCAGCCTTTCTCTCTTTTTTGGGGTGGGGGGGGGGGGGGGGGGAATCATCAAATGACTGTGTCAGACTTCTACTGACTAAATACCACCCATGTTTCAAACTTTTTGCATACCCAGTTAGACTAGCATATTATTTTTAAGCTATTTCGAAGCACACTTGTCTTAAATAGTCTAATAATCTTCGCTTGATGGCAATACCGTGACCAAATGTAGGGATCACCTTGAGTACTGAATACATACTTACTGCTGAAATAAATAATTCCACATATTCATTCAATTAGTGTACAATTCGTTTGTAATCCTTACAAAGCAACATTTGACGTAAGCCTGAGTCTATGTGATTATGGATCATAAATTAAAACCATGTATAATATCCTCATGAATAGGAGTTTGATGACAGGTGGTACTTAGGTCAAGGCTTATTAGAGTAGCGTATAATTTTAACCTCATTAGGTAATTATGGAAGCCAGGAGACATAAAGACTCCGGTAGGTTCATTTTAAATGAAAGAATATTATTAAATGATTATTACGGTTATCATACAGCTGTATTAAAGGTTTTTCTCATACGGGAATAGACGAGAACGATAAAATAATTGTCAGGATGGTAATTGGTATATAATGGATTGAGATACCGCGGTACAAAGGGCTAAGAAGGAACATGGGTGGTTTTTAGTCAGTAGATGTCTGACACTCTCTACCGCTCTACCCAGAGCGGGAGGAGTCATTTCATGATTTCTCAACTTCCAGCAAAAAAAAAGGATGGAAATTTAGAAACATAATTATTTTTTAGGGTAATTATTCACATTGTTCACAATTAATAAAATTAACATAACATCACGACTATAGTCTCCGAAGAGTATGATAGAGGTGCACCCATTAGCACACTCACATTCCGCTAGTTATGTTAATAATAGAAAGTAATACTTTACTAATCGATATGCCGAAGTCTTAAGTGTTTTTTATTTTATACATTTTAATAATTACCTGGTGAGCCTTAAATAGTGTAGACGTTTTAATTGGTCATTTAGTGTTAAAAAGTCCTTGAAGTATTGACTACAGTGAAGGACGGTTACAGTTTAGAAGCTCTTTCCAATTGTTTGAAGGTAAGTCGACCAAAATCTTTAAATAATTTTGTTCAATATTAGCTGTTGCACGTGACTTTGTCTGCCAACCAGGTTGAAACCAGTTCTTTATGTGACTGGCCGCGAAAAAAACTACTTTTGCATTTATAATCTAACATTCGATCTTAAAGATAGTTCCTTCAATAGTCTCACAATTCGAGTTTCTGATCACTTTCGAGCGCTACCTTGTGCAAAGCGAATAATTTGGTTGTTAGACGTTTCAATGTAGAAAGAAGGACGAAGGTTATTTTGATTGTGTTCATATATTTGTTAACTAATAATTTCTTTAAACTCCTCTCCCTTCTAGATGCTGTTTAATTTGTGCTTTCTGAGTAGTCTGAGTATTATAATCATCAGCGTTGTATCTGCGAACCCTGTAACAGTGACTTCACAATCATCCAATGTACGTATTGCTATTGCTTTTTTATTATCAGACAATATTGAACTTTACTTAGTTTATATAAAGATTCTGTTTTCCTTTTAGGATATCATTGACTATTCGACGGATTTGGTTGTCCAAGACAGCCCGTACCCAGTACTTATTAGAGATATTGGTGCTCTGACAGGATTTCGAAACGTAAGTGAATTTATTGATGATAAATCGAGGATTGTTGTGGTTCGATAACGTTGCGGTTTAAAAGATGTAGTGACAACAATTGAATTCAGTATGCAAAGTTGGTAAACGTGCCGAGGTCGGCCCAGAAAGAGGAGGCGAAGCGATCTGGACGCGTACTTGTGAGGGCTGGTTCAAGGAGGCAAAGGAAAAGAGCACAGGGTAGAAATTGCGGGAGACCTTTGCCCAGCAGTGGGACAGTAAAGGCAAATGAAAAAAAAGCTAAGACGGTTTTGCAATGATTAAAAGATAAGTTAAAGGCGACTGATAACAGGGGACGTCCTAGATGAACACACACTGACCTTATCAGAATATTACGATGATATTCGGTAGACGAAGCATAGGTAGGCCTCCCACCAGGTGGACCGACGACATCGAGAGAGTCGCGGGCAACCAGTGGATGCAAACGGCCGGCTGCCGTTCGTTATGGCGTTCTATGGGGGCGACCTTTGTCCGGCCGTGGACGTCTTATGGTTGATGATGATGATGACGATGATATTCTTCAGAAAGATCTTAGGCGTGTAATACTCGAGACTTGCGTGTATTACCAGATGTTCGGACGTGTACGTGTTCTATAGATTCTACCTGCCCCATGAGAAAAAGGCATGTGTTTATGTACGTATGCATGCAGCTAATTTACCCATATAAAGGCCAATCATGTTAATAATAAATGGTGCTTTCAGTAATGCTGCGTCGGTTTTTCCGATGTCATATAACCCTAATCTGTTTAAGTCGCGAGTAAACAGGCTTCTACTGGGTAAGCTCGTTCCATCGTCGACATCATCTCTGCCCTTAGGGCAAGATTGAAGTCAAGAGCAAGCCCATTTATAATTAAAAAAAAAAAATGTCTAACCAAACCTTCTTTTTTCAGTTGAGTATTTTAAACTGGCTGACTTCAACTTTCTCCTACCTCGTTACGGCAGCCGTGGTCAGCTTCTGTAGAGTTTCCAGCCTATGTACAGGGCTCCAGCCATATTTACCAGTAGCTCGTCATATAACCAGTATGGTGACACAAGGTTGGACACCAGAGAATATGGAAAATGTCGAAGGGGTCATATTAACGGCCATGGGAGAGTATTTTGGTGGAAGAAGGTGAAATAGTTTTAAGTTAGTAATTTAAGTCGTTGTTAAAAATAAAAGTTTTAAATATATTGAGGCTTTCTTTTCAAATTTTGTTTAGAAATTAACCTTTACGAACGAGAACATAGTTGTGTTTTCAATCATAACATAACATAGCATCACGCCTGTAATCCCAGAAAAAATGGGTAGAAGTGTACCCATTAGTAATACCCACATTTTGTTGGTTATATGGGACTTAAAAGTCCCATATAATAGAGGGCGAGCCTATTACCATCAACGTTTTTTTTCAATTAACTCGAAAAATCCGTAAATCGTAGTATAATCGTATGTGTGTCTGTTGTGTAAATTGGTATTATTGTGGTTCGCTATTCTACTAATCACAGTAAACACTGCTATCTGTCTCATACTTTATCAATCACAAAGAAAACCAAACTATCAAATAACTAATACGGCCCAAGATAATTCTTTAATCAAGTCATTAAACTTATCACTATTGTATTTATTAATTAATCTTCATCAGACGATTTGGATATATTGCAAAAGATTTAATGATTCAAATCACAACTCATCATCATATGCCTAGCCTTTTTTCAACTATGTTGGGATTGGCTCCCAGTCAACCGGATCCAGCTGAATACCAGTATTTACATGGAGCGGTTGTCTATCTGACCTCCACAATACGATACCCTTTGGTAATACTGGTTGACATACTTTCAGGTCACTGACTACCTGTTACGACTGCCAAAGGGCTACATATCGCAGCCGGGACCAACAACTTAACAACAACAACAACACCTCAACAAAAAGTACAGGACATTTATAAAAAAAAAATTAAGTTTATTCTTAAGAGGTCCTGTAAGAGGCCACAGGTCCTCGTATCTTAGCATAGTGCAGTAACATAAAAAAATCTAACAGCGCTGCTTATAGCAGTCGAACTGCTAGAATGCAGGAAACTGATCTGTATGAGAAGGGTGGGCCGTATTACAAAATACCTAATGGATGGGGGTCATTGGGGGTGTATGGATTAGCCCATGACTAAGCCAAGATGCTTCGCTGATAAGTTCCTTTATGATTTTCAACACAAAAGTTTACCTTCATTTGCTTTTAAACGTTGCGTGACTGGTCAAGTACTCGAATTATAATGTGTCCAGACTAACTTTCATCCAAGGTAACCCTAAGGGCGATTTAAAATGTGTCACGCACAATTCTCATTTATTATTCTCTCTTTATCAGTATTTGGTGAAGGGCAACCCACTGAACTTAAAAAAAAAAACATGAAGCACTTATATTTGCTTTGAATGCTGTCCAATTTATTAACCCAGTAATGCCTAGCGTGTCCATTTGGACACGTAATTAGTATGTTTTTAAAATTATTATTGTGTCAAGATTTCACTGCATAATAAAAAAATCTTTTCTTTATTGCATTGTTAGTACCCTGTGGTTTCAATGTTTGTCGTTTATTTCTCCATAATTGAGATTATTTTGGAAATATAATCAATTGAAATAGGTTATTGTTCAAAATTAGTAAAAAAATGGATAACCGAAGTGGGTAAGTGGATTTTCATCTGAATATTTTTGTATTTTTAGAGTTTAGTTCTGTTTTGTTATACTTATATAAATGATTTATCATATAGTTATGATAAAGTATAGGTAAGCTTTGGTAAAGGTTATATTTTTGCACGTTGAATGTGATGTGTCCATATGGACACGCTAAGCACCTGCCATAGCTTTTTGACATTATACTTGTTCTCATTCAGATAGTTTGATTTCGAAGGGAAGTTACTACTACACATACACACACACACACATCACATACTATGTGAAGGTGAAGAAAGTGAAGATGACCGAACTACTCCGGAATCTATTTATAATAGCCCTACCAGAACCAGCAGAGCAGAACGGATGACAATTCTGGTGATGAAGACACTGGTGGAAAGGCCCAAAGTTTGAATAACTGAAGTAGGTTTTAGAAATCAATGAGCAATTCATGGCAATTGGAAAAAAGGTGAGGGTCGGGCGGAGGATACGGTGGAGCACACCGTGGAGGTCTGCCCCGCTTGGGCGGAGCCCCGCCGTGTTCTCGTAGCGGCGATCGGCGGCGGCGACCTCTCGCGCCCGGCCCTGGTGCAAGCCATGGTCCGGGACGAGGAGGAATGGGACGCCGTCGCCTCCTGCGAAGCAGTGATGCTAGCGAAGAAGGTGGTGGAATGTGAGAGGGAGAGGACCTCTCGTCCCAGCCGTCGCGGGAGCTGCTCCGGGCGTCGAGGGCCACGTGATGGCTTTCGGCCAGCGAAGGCGCGGGCCTGTGGACGGTGAGTGATGGGCTAGCTCGCCGTCCGTCCGTCTCATGACGACGACAGGTTGTGTCGACAGCGCGTTCGTGTTCCACGCGCCTCAAAGAGATTTCAGCAACATGGAAGGGGCCCGCAGGGGCCGACGTCCGTCGTAACTGTGGGTTGTTCGATAGAGATACTGCGACCTCGACACAAAGGGCTAAGAAGGAACATGGGAGGCTTTTAGTCAGTAGAAGTCTGACACTCCCTACCGCTCTGCTCAGAGTGGGAGGAGTCAATTGATGATTCAAAAAATAAAAGCAGGGAAAAAAATTGCTACTACAAATGCTTAGCGTGTCCATGTGGACACATGTTTTTTTTCTAACTTAAAATATACATATGAACCTAAAACTTGTCATAATGTTTTATTACCCTTTATTCTACATAATGATGTAAAAAAAATAGGAAAAAGGCGGAAAAAAGAAATTCGGGCATTACTGGGTTAAATATCTTGTTTGCACCAATATAAATTGGTATTTTATCTCCCAATAATGTATGCTTTTACTGTCATTTGATTTACGCATAGGATCAGGAATTCAGGACCACCTTAACTTACTCATAATTTGAAAAGTGCTTAGTACTATTTATATCATTTCCGATGCGTAACCTCACCAAGCTAGACAAGGATATATTAAAGGCACGACTCCGCAGTAAGACACGGCTAAGCTATTCACGTCTTCGGTTCAATGAAACAAATGAACAACGGATAGAGTAGCAACCGGGGCAGCGGGACTGTTCGAAAGAGATACTGTGGACCCGAATTACAAGGGGCTAAGAAGGAACATGGGTTTGTATTAGTCAGAAAAAGTCTGTCACTCCCTTCCACTCCTCCCAGACCGGGAAGGGTCATTTGATGAATTCCCATCCACAAAAAAGGACAAATTACTAAACCCTTTCTAGCTCATCCTACGTAGTATGAAACAGTAGATAGTCGCCTTTATTATAACTGTTGTGACAGTTCAATCTATTTCTAGAAATTACACACCACACTTTTTAATCCTCAAAAATGTGCGCACTTCCAGATGTTCCGTTTACTTTGTTTGTTTTGTGTAGTCATTTTATATACACGCTGTCCTTGAGTGCTTTAAAACAAAGATAGCGATTAAAAGTGCATGTATGTATAGTTACTACCTTTATCTTGTTGACATACACAGCTCATTGTTTTTTAATAACAGTTCGTCATGTAAATGTATGACAATATAGTGAATCACACGCATGGTTAACCCGCCCAATACGACCCACTGACCCTCCATTTTTCTTTGACAGTAGCTGAGGACAGTAGATGCTTCCATTCCATATTGATTTGTTTTACGCTAGACAATCGCTACTTGTCGTTGTGACGTGGCTAATGGTGTCATTATCAATATAAAATCTTAAGCTTACTTCAGGCCTTGAAACACTGCCCGTCGGGGCTGTGGCTTGTCGAAAGGATAACGCGGCTCCGACACAAGGGCGAAGAAGGAACATGGGTTTGGTTTTTAGTCAGTAGAAGTCTGACACTCCCCTTCGCTCTGCCCAAGAGCGGGGGGGGTTATTCGATGATTTTCCACCCACCAAAAAAAAAAAAAAAAAGGCCTTGAAACACTCAGACATAAGTAGGTATACTTGCAACACGCACTACTACTACACTATGTTTAGGAGTGTGAAACTCAGATTCTTAGATTCTTCTCATCACCCGAAGAAAATTCATTGTTTACCTAGGTACTTTCAAACTTGCTAAGAATTAGATAATTACTGGACAGATAAAATGTACAAAACATACAAAGGTAAAAGTAACAATTAAAAATTCTTTATTACCACAAACATCACATTTTATTGTTTGGAATGACATACAAACATCCGGTCAAAAGAACATATGTACGGACGATGTGTCATTGTCGCCTTATCTCGAATGTATTTATATCAGTACTTATGTTTTGACTGCAGAAATATCTTTCACTAACATTGCCAACTGCAGTTTCATTTCCACTTTATTTGGAATCACACTTATCAGCGGGAGTGCTAGTACATTTAATTACGGAGATTCTCTTATCAGCATTTTTATCTTTGTTGAAGTGAGGATCATAATATTTGATACCGTCACTCGTGCATGTGAACCCGTGGATCTCAGACACAAAATGGGGAACTCTAAAAGTAAGAAGATGAAAATTAGCGATGAACAGACACAATATGTTCCGAAGAACAAAGCTGAAAGCCGTGAGAGAATAAATTCGTTGAACACTGATATGTCAGATGCTGGATCGAAGAACACTAATGAAGGATTTGATAATGGAGAAAACAAAGACAAAGATAATGCCAGTAGTGCATCTACAGTGGAAGTGCTCGATGACAAGTGAACAGTTCGTAAACAATTTATAATTTTAAGAAATTTTAATATTCAAGTCAAAATGTGAAGACGCTATGTTCCAGTACAAGTGCGTTAAATAAAACAGTTTTTTTTATTAAGTCGTTCATGTAATGTTGTGTTTTATTTCGATTGTGGAGTAGCGTAGTTTTATGGAGGTCGATAAAGTAGTGTAAAGTAAATAAGTTATAAAACTGGTGACGCATAATATGGTGATGTTTCTATATGGAGATTATTAGTGTATGTAAATTATGCGCCTCAAACAAAAAACTGCAGCATATACCTACAAATATAGGTCTGCTGAGGTCACTTTATTCAGCGTTGTTGTTATTAGGGAAAGAGATACTTTTAGGCTGCTGTAATTTAATTGTTTTTGTCTAGTAATGGCGTATAAAATTCAAAGTTCATGGTTAGCAAAGTGTTGATAGTCGCTTAGTTACCAAACATCGTCTCTAAAAACACATTTATACATGTTATCCATGTATCCTAAATCCTATTGAACCTTATAAAATGCAAAATGTGCTATAGAGAAAGACAAATCTAGTTCTACATGATTTCTACTTATTCTACTAGTTAAGTATATCATTAGCCTCCAAAAACAAAGAGATGAGTTCAGTTTTAAATAAGTAACTGAAATATTATCCCTCTCTCATTTATTTCTATTATACGCATTGTTTTAGTACTCTAAAACAAAGCAATCCAAGTTAATGCCAGTGCACTAGTTGATGGGCTACACGATGAGTCATATAAGTGTCTTCATATAAGTAGGCGTTACCCTTATCATGCTGTTAAACCGTAGGAGTTTACTACACAGCTTACAGACAAGCTATGTATGACACACTGTATTGTAATCTTCTATTTACGGGAGTTATTTCAGACAAAGAATATGTTTATAAAATAAACCAGATGTTTCCGTGAGCAGTAATAATATTACTGCTCACGGAAACATCTGGTCATCGTCTCACTTTGTATGGATTTCCAGTGCAATGTGAGATCTGCATTAACTGATTATCTTAAGCTGGATGGGTCGTCTTGCGTACATGCAAACTTAGAGACCAGTATGATTCAGAGATAACGACTCCGACTTATTTGTCATGGCATTTCACTTTGTGTAATATATGTCATCACCACTACTCTTAAAACGGTGGAAGAAGACATTGCAAGGAAACCAGGGCCCTGAGGCCCCAGGCCCCAGTACTTATGTCCTAAAACGAAAAAATCGACACTCTTTGGGCCCACTTGGTCGAAAAGAAAGGAAGCCTGTATCCCAGCTATGGAAAGGATAAAGGTCGATTATGAACAGAGAGACTATGTTCAACATTGGGTGAAGCCGGGCTGTAGACGATTATGATAGTCATAATTTCAGATAGGTATATAATAATAGACAAAGATATACGTACAGCTAAGCGAGCAGTTGACTTTGTTTACATGAACAAAAAGAAAGATAGGAAAGGCTCATTATCTACGTGTGAAAGATGTTTAAAGTCATTTAAAGTACGTAAAGAGTCAATAGGTCACTGACAGGCACTCTCATAGATAAGTTAGTATGTCCCTGACGTTTGACGTGGGAGGGAGTAATCACATTCACCTTCCAACCTTCAGTGCAGTCGCCTCTTTGTGCATCTCTCAATAATAACGGTGAGATTATAAAGGATGGAAGGAACACCGACGCTTAAACGGAGACCACGTGTTGAAAATATCTTTCTGAACCCCCATAGAAATTTTGGGACGGTTATGAACAAAAAAACAGCTTTTTCATACAAACCACAACAAATAACCGTGGAAAATCAGAGCGCTCTTCGGCAGAGTGAAAAGGAGTGTCAGACTTCTACTGACAAAAACCACCCATGTTCCTTCTTAGCCCTTGATGTTGAGGCCGCGGTATCTCTTGCGAGCAACCCGCAGCCCCGACAGGACAAACCACACCCTTGACTAGCTACATATCTGTCCCATACTATTATGCTGTTACATGGCTGTTACTATTGTGCTATTGTGTTGTTTTGTTATTACTCTATAGTAAGGTTATAATAATTCTGTTTCAGGGTAATTGTTAGGCCACCTGTATGTTTTGTTGTGCAGGTAGATCGTATTGTAATAGTTGTCGTGTTTATAACAAATGCGGGAGGAGTCATTTGATGATTTCCCACCATCCCAAAAAGGCTCACTTATTCATCGTCTATGCAATATTTAATCGATTATTGGTTATTTATTGTTCTTTCAGGATTTTTAGATAAGAAAAGTGAACATGCACAACACGCTTTGCACTTAGGGCAAATTCTACCAATAAAACGAATCGCCTTCAGCATAAATTAACCGTGATCGAGAGCTGTCTTGACACGAAAACATAACCTTGCTCACTTTTTTGGAAATGTGTGTATATTTACTTATGGGGAAACCCCCATAAGTAAATATTGGTAAAATCTAAGTAGGGTCGTTTCGCCGGTTAGCGACCAGTTAGCTGAGTTGCCCACTTATGATGAAGAAAAAAAAATGTTGTCTACACGCAAAATAGTTTATGTTAATGTGAATTTGTCCCAAATATAGTCTAGTTTGGATACAAAAACATAAAATAAAGTACATTCATACAAAAATATTTATAAAATGCTGAAAAAGTGAAAATATAGCGAAAACGTCGGTTACCGACCACTTTAATCAGTTAGCGACCACCAGTGAGTTGGTTTGCGACCACTATTTTAATATGAAAAAATGCCATTAAAACAATTATAATCGCTTTAAAAATGTATTAATTATTATATTATTCATTTATATGGTCCCTTCCCTTCTTTTTGGATATCATCAAGAGCTTTTTTCAGGGCTTCTTCAGTGTACCGGACTGTATTTTTCTTTTTTTTCGTTGACTCTGAATTATATGGGAACTCCATCTAAAAAAAGTAATATAAAATAATTTAATTTTGTTTTTATCAAAAATTAAAAAAAAAATATTCCGACGTTATTTCTCTCATACTAAATTATGGTGTTCGGAAACCAACGTCTTTATTTCGATTATTTTGGTTTACGACCACCTGTTTAGCATCCCGTTTTTATAGTAATTTCAAAGAAAGTGGTGGTCGCTTACTAAATAACTACAAAGAAAAGCTTCTAAAATGTTACATTCAAAATTGTAACAGTCTTGTACAAAGCAATAGGGTCATATTGATAGAAAATAAATAATGCGATTCTCGTCGGTTGCGACCACATGGTCGCTATTTAACGTTCTTGATAAATAAGCATTTCGGTTACCGACCACTTGATTTTATCTTAATAATAACTTAAAAAATAGCAAAATACAACTAAATAATAACGAAAACTTATCGGTTGTACAATTTAACATCAAACTTGTGTGTAAAACATGAATTATGTAATAAAAATTACCTTTGAGCGCCGCGCGCCGTGCTATTTTTTTTCTAACTTGCGGTACGTTTTCTCACCACTGAATCAAAACGCGCCTTTAGCAATATTTTTTCGGTTCTGGGTTAGCCCATTTGTTTCAAACTGTGTAAATTCTTATTTCATAATTATTTATAAAGCACGTTAGGTTTTTTATTTATTTGTGTTACCTCTACAAATACTATTATCTTGTTTTAAAGAAATTTAGTACGTCAAATGGTCGCCTACTGAAGGTGGTCGCGAAACCGGCGAAACGACCCTATATATGTATTATTTGACTCTGATACAGTTATTATGTTACCAAAACCCCACTTCACTGACAAAAGTAGGTATACGTAAGTGCCTTCAGTACATTACACGAATGATATAATCAATCCTTATCAGAATTTAAATAACACGTTCATAAATAATCGAGATTGTAAACAGGGAAAGTTTGTTGATTGAAATGGCGTCTCGTGAAAACATCTAATCCGTATTATGAATTTTTAGTTTCACGAAAAACAATCATGTATCAGACGTTCTAGAAAAGATTTAAGTCGGGGTTGGGTTATCTTTAAGCCAAAAACAAAGTGACATGTTATGAATTTGTTCAGGCACGCAATTATGATGTCATTATGAGTTAGTCGTCTTTGAACATGGAAAACAATTTTATCCAACAAGTATTAATTGATAAAATGATGGTAAATGTTAATTCTACATTTCAGAGTGTTTTATCAGAGTCTGACAAATAGTCTTACCAGGGATATCGTGTAGTACCCAGTACTAACTGGGTTGTCTGTCGGTCAGACAGGTAGAAGTAGCAGTATGGTCCATGGTATTAAATTGCATCCAGTGAGACTGGAAGACGACCACAACATAATTCGGAAAAAGTCTACGCAGATGATAATTTCTGAATTTTGTACCCATAAAACATTTACCAAATTAACAACGATTACAGAGCAAAGTCAGAGTGAAACAACACACAGCTCATTATTTTCAGTTTATTCCATTACAGCCTGGAAGCGACCTTGACGACCGAGTATCGCAGTCACATCGGTTCATAACAAATAACATGTTTCAAGTTATCTGTACGACAGAAATAACATGCAATTCATGTGCCATCGTTTGTATTGTGGAATGTTTTGTTATGTGGTGGTTAGGGGATACTGGGCACTGAAGTGTAACTTATACTGAGAATTGGACACAGATCCTTTGCTGAAAAAGTTGGAGGCTATACGCGACTCATTTACTTCATGTATATGTTGCAGGCAAAACTTTTAATCAGTCAAAACTACTTTTGACTGGTTTCAGTCAAAACCCGTAGAGCGTTAAAACGCGTATATTCGAATGAAATAAATGTTAGCTATTGTACAAGGTTATCCAAAGGGTCAAAAAAAAACCTAACAAACCTAATAAGTTTCCTAACGACATTTAGGTTATTATAATTTAGTAGAGAAATAAAACAGAAACCACCTAATAATAGTTTTGACCGGTCAAAAGTAGTTTTGACCGGTCAAAAGTAGTTTTGACTAGTCAAAAGTAGTTTTGACTAGTCAAAAGTAGTTTTGACTGATTCAGAGTTTTACCTATGACATATACATGAATAGTGGCTCGTGGCCAGATAATAACAGGCACTCAGTACAATCTTCAGGTTAAGCCGCGCTTGCATAGGTTGGTTGTGGATGTACTACCCATTACTTACCGAGATTCCTCCGTGCCTTTAAACCGTTGCATGAAGCACGTTAAGTCATTACAGGACGTTAAGTCGTATACATGTCAATATCATTGCTTAGCCTTTTTCCAACTATGTCGGGGTCGGCTTCTAGTCTAACTGGATGTAGCTAAATATCAGTATTTTACACGTTATAAAGCTTTGAATAAATGAAAACTAAATGTTTTTAGCTTTAAATAAAACTAATTCAAAACAATATCAAAATGGTGCGTTCAGGCCTTAAAATAATTTTTGTGCCCATTGTTATTAACATTTAAAACGTGATCGTATAAATAGATATAATTGAAGTGCAACAAATGCAACTTTATAATGGATTTTCACCAACAATTTAACTACATAGGTAATTATAATGACGAGTACTTAGATATCTTTGCGTGAAAATAAGTAGCTATTTTAAGAGTTAATGTCACTACTTAATTATTTTGTTTATAACATCATCGTGTGCGTCATACAGATCAAACACTGAAGTATCAATAAGTAACTACGCAAACAGTTTTCGGTTAGCATAATCTTTGTGTATGGTTCTAAGGGAAAAAAAACCTATTTCTGAAATGTGGGACTTAGAACACGTGGCCCCATGCCTAATTTTAGCATGGGGTAAGGAACTAGTTACGAAATAATCAAGTCCTGTCAAAAATAACCCCGTTTTTTTGTTACTAAATGGGCCTCCGCTGGACCTAGAACACACCTTTTGAAAAGTGATGGATGAGGTCAATGATGGAACGAACATGTCCAGAAGATGCTTGTCCACTCTTGCTTTGAAGGTATACACGGTTAAATGTGGGATCGAACACAGATGTCCGGCAGAGAGTTTAATACTTTGGCAGTGTGCAAAATTTAAATTGGAGGAGAAGTGCTTTCGGTATCGAAACGAATCTGCAAATAAACATTGAACAATACTCTCTTCTAAATAGATCCTTTTTAGGCTCAAGGATACCCAAGTTCAATTTTAGACTATTTGATTCTCATAATGACTTAGCATAAAACATGCTGACAGGCCTAATTTAAGCTACCTGAATAATATTCCATGACCTAGTCAATGCTAATCACATGATTTATAACTTGCTTTTGTCGCAGCCTACGTTTCTCCTTTTCAGTAAGCCTTCGAAACAATACAATAAGTGGATAGATAGGTAACCATTATTTCGATCGTGATTTGATGGTCACCATGACTTGTGGTTATGATGGCTCCGCCCAACGTTGCTATGGGTACCATGGCCATAACAGGCTCTGTTCACAATCATAACAGACTACTTATAAATCAGTATTTCAGTTGAACGTAGTTGACGCGCCGACTTTCGCTTGACGCCTGACGAAAGCTTTTCGGAAAATCGAGTCGAATTTTCACTGGAATTATTCAGTTTTCGGTTTTAACGTAGGTTACTTTTCAAAATAAGTAAAATAAAATTGTGTGTGTTAATCTATTCGTAATATTTGTTTTGAAAGTGTCACAAAAATAATTCAAACTGGGCCAATGTATGGACAAAACTGTTGTAGAAAAAATAGAAAAAGCGAAGTGAGTTTGGGGTCAATTTTGAATCAAAAGTTCTGCATTATCAATTTTGATTTTTTTAATTTTCTTGTTGGTAGAGTTTTCTATTATATTCTATTAGTTTAAAAGCAAATAATTATAAAAAATAGCTTTATTTTACAGAACACGGTTATTTATTTTAAACAGTAGTGTGTGAAATTAAACGATAATGTGCTATTTTTATAATTGAGTTTAATTTAATAGTAAAATGCATGTTTTTTAGTTTTTTAGAGGCGTACTTTCATGAATAAACTGCGATTGGCCAGTATATTTGAACTAACTGATCAGATTAAAAAATAAATAAACAAGCTTGCTTTATTTTGTTTTGCGCGCGAATTTTGTCTCGCATCTCGTGCACTTTAGCCCTGGATTAAAACTACCTACTGAAAGTCGTGGGAAGGAACCTTTGTCCTGCAGTGGAATGCCTTGGGTTAACAGTATCAGTTTTAGTATTCCACGCGGGATATGCTTCAGCTTTCGTTCCTATTTTAATAATTTTTGTGGCTTTAGGTTTCAAAACTGCAGTTCAGAAGATTTTTGTTATAGTTAATAGTTACATTAACCATGAGAGGCCTAGCTTGCGTAGTTGTTTTGTTCGTTATCAACGCCGTTGGGTAAGTGACAATTTGTCAGAATTTGGTGGTGGTTGAGTGCATAGAAAAATAAACAAGTAACTTGGTGTTGGTTCTGAAATGAATAACTATTATTATTGTTCGTATCCAATAGGTAAAATAGAGAAGAGGGGTTTAAGTAGTGCACTATTAATGTAGGTATGTCTTTTTTATAATATGTACATCTTATTGTTCTCTTCGTTAATGTTATTATCAAATCAGCATTTAATTCGTCGAACGCATAACATTTTCCTTTTTCGAGGTCGGCTAAAATTAAATTAAAATATTAATAATTATTAAAAAATACATTCACATCAATAATTTTTCGCGATATATTAGTATGCAATCATACAGCAGGTACCTATGTTTATGACGGGCAGTGTAAATAAATTATTAGTGTAATGCTTGTAGTTGTACCACTACATAATGTCATCTAAGAGTGGGAACAGGGCCCCGAGTCTGCTATTCAATAGTGTCAGAATGGTCGATCATTGATCTCATAATGGTCGATTGATGACAAGCCAAAAAGTACCTTATGCCTGTCGACTTAAGGTACTTTTTGGCTTGTCGTAAATCAACCAATAAGAGATCAATGATCGACCATTCTGACACTATTGAATAGCAGACTCGGGGCCCTGGGAAGATGTAGCTATAGAGGACGTCTGACTCCATCTCTTGTTTACACTGAAGTAAGATTTCAATAATACGGCTTTAAGCATCGTATACTCTCACGTTGTTCTCTCAGACCAACAAATCAATATTTTGATGCCCACATATTAGATTGAAGGGTAGAATTGTAGTAATAAACACATGAAAACGATAATTTTTGCTATTAAAGTTAAAATGCCAAATATTATTTTTAGAGAGGCTGTCAAGTATCAGGAGATTGTTTTTACCAAATTAAGTTATAGACTACTTACGGATATGTTTTATGTATTTTTTTATTCAATTATACTCTCTTCTATATAATCAATACCAATAATGTTTAAAAAAGCACATACGTAGAATATTATAGACGAGATCAAATCGAGTATACGTGTGATGCCAATGGGTGCGAGTTTACTGGTACAGTACGCTCAAATTATCTTGGCAGCTCCGAACTTCGTGCAGGTCATTTTGTTACAACGAATGTATTAAAGTGTTATGATATTTACTTTATTTGTATTTCTCACTGTTTAAATTAGATATTTTCGGGGCGCTACTACAACGTCTTAAAACAGTCCTGTTTAAGTCTTACTTTGCATTTTCGTACCATCACGTCCTTAAAACAATCTTAATGCAGGATTGCTAAAAATATCAGTTTTGATATCGTTTTGATGACGTCACCTCAAATAGTTCATTCAATTGGTACCACGACGTGCCTTTTGACAGCCAGCAGGATTGTTTTTATGTCAAATAGCAGGAATGTTTGACATTCTAAATAAGTTGATCTGGGGCGACGAATATATTATTGTTTTATAAATTATACAAAAGAAATGTATTGCTGTGATATACTTGGTAATAAAAACACATTTATATACGTGTAAGGGGTGTTTTAAACACCTCTGCCCAAGCCTTCGGATGTTACTGGCATAATGTTATGGTGTCGGCTGTTATTTGATCTGAGGTCGTAAAGTATTCGATTGGACTATGTTTTCAGTGGTTTCAGTGCATCATCTTTATCATTTTCAACAAGAAATTGTCTGCTGCAGGACGTAGGCATCTTCCAAGCATCGCCACATCGACCGATCTTGTATTTCTCGCATTCCGAAAAGGAGGAAGAGCTAGGGAGACTATGACTTTAGTGACGGTGTTAGGAGGAAGCACCATCAATGTACCAACAAGAACCACTGTGACATGACTCCATCGGAACCCAACGTGCATATTCGTGCCGCGAACCCAAACACTCCTGTGTATGTACATTTCCCGCATACACTACACCAGTACGGCGGAGGACATCGTGGAGTACGTGCGCCAGAAGACCAAGTAGGTACGTGGCGAGAGTGTGGAGTTGCTGGAGTCGCGCAGCTACGTCAACTTTGGGGCGTTCGTGGTGTAAGTACCAACATGTTATGGATCTGCATAATTGTGTTGGAAGAGGACATTAGGCCGCAGGGAGTGGTGTTCCGTCGTTTTCATGGGCAAGTGCCATATAAGTATACCTACCTACCTACGTGCAGCACAAAGACTTAGTGCTTAACTGAAGTGTTACAAACATAGTTTTAAGGCTCTCTTTTCTAATACAAATTGTATTTTGTCATATTTATGTTAGTCAGCTTTACATGACATACTTAGGTATGTAAGGCTGCCAAAGATGCCTGAGAAAAAGTGGATGTTGTTCTCGTTTGTATTTACATCCATCGATTTGTAAAATGTACTGTTGCTGTAGATTACCTACCTATAACTTGTATTGCTGAAGAATCAATAAACTACCATCATAATAACTGTGTTATTGTTTGTATGCTTGAAAATGACGATCTTAAGGTCTAACGACCCCACACACCCTAGTGTCAGAGTTTCTAAACATGGTTTGACGACAGCTATTTGGCGACAGGGACCACCGGCTTAGGGTGCTTTTCCACCAGAGATGCGCTATGCTACGTTGCTATGGATGCGTTATATATCCGCCAATCATATTCATTGGTGCACATAGCTAAATAAATACATACATAAATCCTAAGCACATTTTCACAGAGTTTTAACAAACGGGCCCTCACACCACACGCACATGCTTAGCACTGGTGGAAACGGATTCAACTAAGATGTTTTATATATGGAAGGATGTGTACTATGGATGTGTGCTTGATGAAAAGCAGCCTTATACGTGCCTTCCAAACATTGCTACTGACAATCAATCTAGTTTTACAAACTCGCGGGAACGCACACGCGTGTTTAACCGAACGCTCTTACATCGTTTAAACATTAGTCACCCTGAAATCATCCACAACTTCATACACGCAGTTTAGCAGACCTACAAGTACTTGGGTACCTACTTAAATAAAACGCTCAAAGTTAATAATGGTTTATAGTCAGAATTCTTTATTATACAGTTTGAAATATCGATTAACAACTCGTAGATCAGTCCATATTCGAATTTCCTGGAATTATTTTAACCAGCTCCATGGTCCATAGTGATACGTAGTGGTTTTTAAGATGCATGGTTGCAGTTTTAATGATATTCTTTCCATTGGTTGCTCTTCATCTCTCAAGGGAAAATAAACATTCGCATGTCCACGTTCATGTTAAGGTTTTTATTTCAAGCCAGCTTCAAAATAAGGATAAGATGAGTACCTATCGCATCCTATTATGAACCAGCATTTTGGTACATATTTCATAAGTCCATCATAAATATATGAATACCTATCGAAAACGGTTCATATTCACAATCACAGCACACAAGAAAAGTTATTACCATACTTAATTTAATTTAATTTAGAATTATTATTTAAACAGATGTAATTTGTATTGAATTTTGTTGACAACCACTCACTGACAAGTATAATGACGTAATGCATTGACATGGATGCCACTTTAATATAAAACGATAATGATACCAGCCAGTTATAAAAACACTGGTCCGAATCATATTATGTTACAATGAAGGGCTTAACCTCCTTCGAAACATTTTCTTACTTTGTCAAGGAAAATACTCAAAGATTTTATAAATGTTACGATTATAATTATGTATTTTCTTAAAACTACCTATAAAATAATAAATAAATAATATTTCTATTTTCATTAAAGTTATATTTTGTTTCATGACTATGATTTCGGATTACGATTCGGACCGGATTTTTGAGAAAGAGACAGCGCTATACAGTAATACGTTGCTAGTTGCTTCTTTCATGTTAAAGCAGGGAATAGACAAATCTTACAGATCGTTCGTTCTTTCCCCGCACTAAGCAGGAGTAAAACAGTATTGTTTTGTAGAGGTCATGGTACCAAACAAAGTGTTATTGTTTTAAGCCTGAATCAAAACGTTCCTGCAATAGGATTGTTTTGTTAAAGGTGGTGGTAGCGGCCGATCGTTTAAGTATTGGTTTATCTGGCAATAACAGTTTTATTCCCAAGTTTACATGCGTAAAATTTCGCAAAGCCTATGTTCAGAGCTGCCAAGATAATTTGAGCGTACTGTATTTAACCAGATGGAAAAGAGAATGGCGCAAGACACTCTGTACAGCTCAGCCGCTTTCCCAGACTGGAATAAGATTAAAACAATGCTGCTTTAAGACGTCATAGTAACCCCACTGGACCTTTATTTATTTAATTGAACTCACAAAAGAAAGTTTAAAGTTTACATTTTGCCATTCTTTGCATGCTGAAGTTTGTTAGGAGCTTTAAATAAAACTCGAATAATTTATCGACACGCAATGGTAAAAGAAAATAATGGATATTTTTCACAGTTTTCGCATTCATTTCGAAGATTAATGTTTGAACTGCATTGGTAACATTATAACTATATTCAGATGCCAGCATATCAAGCTACTACTTACAATCTGTCAAATTTCTTTAGGTAATAGAATTTCGACTCTATCACTGAAGCATTAGATTCAACGAAGATCGAATCGTTTGTACTTATACTAAAAAAAAAAATAGGTAAAAAAACTTTTTAAGTTAAACGGTTTTATGTTAAACATACATTGCAATGTTTAAGATAAATGTACTAAAAACCAAAAAATAATAAAATAGAAAACCGTGGGGCACGTCAATTGTCTAGGTACAAATTATCGACTTAATTATTATTAAAATGATTTTAATCAACGATTGTAGACAATTGACGTGCCCCACGGTTTTCTATTTTATTATTTTTTGGTTTTTAGTACATTTATCTTAAACATTGCAATGTATGTTTAACATAAAACCGTTTAACTTAAAAAGTTTTTTTACCTATTTTTTTATTTTCTAGTTTTTAGTTTTTATTTCGCATTCTGTTTAAAGGGGCCGCCATCTTGGATTTTAATTTTATATAGTATATTGTATTATACTGGTTGAGCACTTTCATTTGATACCCATATTGATGGGATCGATAAAACCTACGTTATCCGCCATTTTGTAGCGGCCGCCATCTTGTATTTCAATTTTTTATAGTATATTGTATTCTGCTTGTTGAGCCCTTTCATTTGATACCCATATTGATGGGATTGATAAAACCTACGTTATCCGCCATTTTGTAGCGGCCGCCATCTTGGATTTCAATTTTTTATAGTATATTGTATTCTGCTTGTTGAGCCCTTTCATTTGATACCCATATTGATGGGATTAATAAAACATAAATAAATTATCCGCCATTTTGTAGCGGCCGCCATCTTGGATTTCAATTTTTTATAGTATATTGTATTCTGCTTGTTGAGCCCTTTCATTTGATACCCATATTGATGGGATTAATAAAACATAAATTATCCGCCATTTTGTAGCGGCGGCCATCTTGAATTTATAATGATAATGAATAAACATAATTGTATTGTCACCAAAATCCAAAGTGTATACAAAATTTCAGATTAATCGGTTGACTGGAAGTGGGTGAAATTTGAATTACTAAATTTGATCCAAGAAAAAAACAAACGGGGTGAGCTAAATAAAACCGTTTAAAAAAAGGAAGTTTTGTGTTTTACCTTGCCACTTACTAAAATAGTCATAAAAAAAAAATGCTTGTAATGGGTGGGTTGCAGAAACTGATGTCAAAATGTATCAAGTCCGCAATACTTTGCCTGACACACTCTTTTTTTTTGCGGTTGGGATATTTATCATCAAATGACTCCACCTGAATGACAGAGCGGTAGGGTAGGGAGTGTCAGACTTCTACTGACTGAAAATCACCCATGTTCCTTTTTAGACCTTGTGCCGGGGTCGCGGTATGTCTTTTGAACTACCCGCAGCCCCGAAGGGTTGCCTGACACTCTGACGTCAACATCTATTTGTTTCAGTTAATTTTTGAACGCGACTTTATTGAAAACTAACAGTTTTTTTAATCAATTTCTAGGATTTTCTTAAAATAGATTCTCTACCAAGTAAGACAGTTGTCAGTTATATTTAATAAGCTCTAGTAGGTAGGACTAGAGCTTGTTAAATATAACTGTCAAACTGTCAATGCGACAACTTAAGTGTTCGTCGAGAATGATCACTAAACCATTTTCACGTGAACAGGCTTCTTCAATAACATACCCTAAGTACTAGGTATTTGACTGATAAATGACATCAATTACCTATAATACACTTTACACTGTCAATTTATTATAGTTAATGATGGTATGACGTGATAGTGAGAATGTGAGCGTACCTAAATTGGTTTCTTTCGTTTTCGTAAAGGTAGAATATTGCTATTCAGGATACGTGTGTGTAAATATTTGATTGTATCAATTTCGGCTCTATGATTCATAAGTATAGGTTGTTATTCGCTGTCTAGGCGAAAAATAAGTATAGGTAACGCACGCGTCTTCGTAATTTTTCGTAAATATTTTATTTGATTAATTTCCGCCCTACTATTGATAGTCCTTTATTTGTAGGATTTATGACATGAATAAATAACTTCAGTATAAAAATAGACTCATCAAAACAGACAGAAAAGAATAAACGTCTTATTGATAGTATTTAAATAGCCTCGCTGGTCTAGTAGTCGCGAACGCGACTGCGGAGCGAGGTCCTGGGTTTCGACTCCCTGATCGGGCAGTGTTATTGAGTTTTTTAATAAGTAATTTCTCAGTAGCAGCCACAGAGTCTGAATTTGTGTCCGGTTGATGACAATTGGAACGCCCACTATTACATATATGGTACCTAAAGATAACTGGCATAATGTGGGTGTACACCTTTGCCTAACCCCTCAGGGATTACAGGCGTGATGTTCTGAAATGCTAAATAGATAATTCTAGAACAAAAATAGGCACATTGAACCAGGGAGGATCGAATAAATGACTAATTGATTGCATTTTTGTAAAAGACCGAGTTTGCTGTGTAGGTATCGGAAAACTTGTTGTGATTAGGCAAATTTCTTTAATTGAATTGGCATCATTTTCTTTAATTGACTTCAGCTTTTCCTGCCAAATTAATTACGGTTTGCTATGTATAAACTTTTCATTTATTGATTGATAGAGTCAATTAGTGTCTTTAAACCGGTTTATGACGGTTTTATCAAAATATTCGTCTTGTTAGTCTCTATCAGTATTTCAGCTTGTTAAATAATTGCTGCGGTAATTAATTTATTGATCGGTTATTCTTTTTTAGGTAGAGAGATTATCATGCTAAATTGTCAAATTGGTTTAATAAAGGATCATTGGATACAAATGTGCTCAAACAACTTTATCACGCCTAATGACATCCAAATCTATGATACACATACACTACCTGCGTAATTACGTCATCACATAATATGAGACATCGATCATAATTATTAACCTTTGTATCCTTTAACAGGGAAGTCCACCAAACTGACAAATAATGATGATGATCTGACCTTCTTATAAGATTACCTTTTAAAACACTAGAAAATAATTTTAGTTATAACTTTTGACAGCAACGCGGCAGCACGGTCTAAGAGCAAAATGCCTAATCAGCCGATCAAGGTGTACTATTTGCCGCCGTCACCACCATGCAGGGCTATTATCATGGCTGCAAAAGTAATGGGGGTGGAACTGGACCTGGTGTTGACAAATATCATGGAAGGAGAACATATGACGCCGGAGTTCCTCAAGGTATGTTCATAGGTGCTACTTTGTTCTAAAATCGTACATTTCTCGTACCTACGATTATTCTGATAAGGAAATACACAAAGATCAGTTTTTTAACTTATAATTTGAAAGCAAACCTATGTTCAAGATGGGTTCACTATATAATGGGTTAAAAATTATACTGTTTACTATGTGCCCATTTAACTTTTTAGTAAAAGGACGAATCTAATAGTATCGTATCTTACCCAGTTTAACTGGTTGTGGAGGTCAGATAAGTAGTCGCTCCGCGTAAAATACTAGTACCCGAGTATACTGGAAGCCAAACGCTAAAAGGCTAGGCTTGGATGATAGTACCTACTTTTAGATAAGTTAGGGTTCTGGACAGTACCATATTCCAAATGCAGTTTATAATTGCACTATTCTTGTGTGCTATAAATTGAGATTTTATGGGGTTTTATGAAGTATTGTGGTGTACCACTTCTCACAATAAATGCATTATTATCATGATTGATTTTTTAATGGAACACGAGTAAGAACTAATCTACTTTTTTCGCGATCATAAGAACACGATAGAAACTAGATCTACTTTATTCTTTTGTGGTATAAACCACAGAAGGATAAATACCTTGGTATTTTTAACCGACTTCAAAAAAGGAGGTTACTATGTTCGTGTGTATGTATTTTTTTTTTTTTATGTATGTTACCTGATTTCTCCCCCGTTTGTGGACCGATTCTCAAAATTCTTTTTTTATTTGAAAGAGTATACTCCTGAAATGGTCCCATTTTTTTTTGGTGAAGATCTGGTGCTGATCTTCGGAGATATACAATGGAACTCTTCAAAAATAGACGGCAAATCTGTCGTAATTGCTGGAATCGCTTGGATGTTTATTGAATATACCATTATCATGACGTAACGTCACGCCTGTATGCTCTGAGGGGGTATGCAGATGTGTACAATACACACTTTTAGAGTTGTTATATGAATTTCATAGACACGTATTACATGTTTCGTGCTTTTTCTGGCGCTATTCAAGTATTCGCATCTAGCAGTCATCACTTTTATTCATGTTGATGAGCTGATAATGGAAGGTATACTACTCCTCAACGGTTAAGAGTTGAAAGCAAAAAATAGGGGAATTTTGAAGGTTAAGGGTTAGGTTTCTTAGTTGAATGTTAAATGCATAGTAAATATTTGTATAGGATATAATATAGGTACCTATTACAACTAAAAATGAAAAAAAAAAAAAACTTTTTTGCAAAAAAAAACAACCGACTTCAAAAACACCAAAAAGAGAAAAATAAACTTCAGAAGAAAAATCAGCTTCTGAAGTCGGTGGCAAAAAAATAAAATCAAACAAACAAATGAAGAAGACTTCAGAAGCTGATTTTTCTTCTGAAGTTTATTTTTCTCTTTTTGGTGTTTTTGAAGTCGGTTGTTTTTTTGTTTACTCATAAAATCTGTACTGGGCCTGTCATGTTAGATTCAAACTGTCCTAATTGCAATATTGCAGATATACTAGTACAAATGAGATTGTCAACATCGCGTGACAAGTTCACATTTTATTTTTATTTGTGCTAGCAATAAATCATGGTAGGGTTGCCTTCTTCACGAAACTACGGCTTAAATACCTTTAATGTTTGTTCGGCGAAGCTATTCAGCTTGCTTTCTGTATTTTTATACGGAAAGGCCTATAAGACCTTTTGATTCGTTCTTCTGGAAAATATTGACTTAACTTACAGAAAGTTCTAATGTTTCTAGATGAATCCTCAACACACGATACCGACTATGGATGATAGCGGATTCATTTTATGGGAAAGGTAAGTTATTTTAGTGCGTATGAGTTATAAACTTCGAATTTAAAACGTTGTAAAATTGAGGTCTTCATTCTACATAGAAAACTTGTACAAACCTTTGTTCAGTAAAGCTACACTTCCGAACATGACTCTTTCGGAATATTAATTCAAATTTCAAAATGATTATTCAATAGTAGGAATATTAGATATTACCCGGCCATTTCGAAAGATGTAGCTGGAAAATAACAATAAGACATGTTTATAAACTACCGACCCGCCTCTGCGTGCCATACGAAACGGCACCACCTTACGGGTCCTTGAATTATCCTATCTTTCAGCTAAGACCAGCCATACATATTCACAACGGTTGGGTGATATCGGAGACTAGCATCTACGAACACAGTAACACGTGATTTAACAAGATAAGAAATTAATGATTTCTCATTCTTTCTTTCAGCCGCGCGATCCTGACTTACCTCGCAAATGCTTACGGTCGTGACGATGCCCTGTACCCCAAGAACCCTCGTCTTAGGGCCATCGTGGACCAGCGACTCAACTTTGATCTCGGCACGTTGTATGCGAGATACCTCGCTCTTTATGTGAGTTTTATTAGAACCTAGCCATTTTTAACCGACTTCTATAAAAAGAAGGAGGTTCTCAATTCGGATGTTTATATACCTATATTTTTTTATGTTTGTTCGGGCATAACTCCGGTCATTTGCTAACCGATTTGAAAAAATATTTTTTTGTTGGAAAGGGTATACTTCCCAAATGGTCTCATAATGTTTTTATCGAAATCGGACAAGCGGTTTTTGAAAAATAAACAAAACTAAAAAAAAAAACTACATTGTCCACATTATGACCCATGAACATAATGTGAACCACTAAAAAGTGAAAAATAAAAACTTTACTTATAACAAAAAATAAAACTGAGTTCAAAAAAAAAAACAAAAAACAGTGAAAAATAAGATTGAAATCACGACGTATATTGCATTGGACCCAACGTCATCACGGAGGGACAAAGGTGAACAAACTCGTGTGCGTGAATTGGAAGCCGGAACAGATCAATGTTGCTAAGCGGCAGACGTTTGATGGGGTGTGATACGTTACAATATAATAGGTGTAGGGAACAGTGTGTCATAAACTGGCAAAAAAACTTTGTGTAACTACATTGGGTATTTTTCCTCAAGACGCCCAACTCTTAGTGCGGAGGCATTTAGTGTTTTTTGGGTAGGGATACTAGATATCTGCCACCATTCCATCGTCACGGTGGGCTGTACTGGTGTGGCTGCTGCAGGTGCTGAAAATCTCAAACGGTGCAAATACAATCATCTAATTGATTGTTATGACTGTGTTCGAGCCGTTTAGGGTTGAAACACTAGGGCAATGGGGTCCGAATCCTCACCTAGTTTTTCGGGATATCGCCAAGTCGGGTCGCTTGACGAATGGGTATTTGGCTGAAGAATCATGCTAACTTTCTGGGTACTGTGTCTGTTGATGTTAACAAATTTTTAGACGACCTGTAATTTCTTTCCTATTTTGATATTTGCACATATTTTATTACTATTTCTAGGTCCATTTGTACTTAAATGTAAATAATCTTCAAACAAAAGATGATCAGATATCAATGAAATATTTATTAAATTTTCTTGAAAACAATAAATTGGCAAGAGTAACACACATCTTCAGTTAAGAAAGTCAGTTACAAAAGCAATCGAAAAAAAATTAATCAAAACCAAGATTGACGCTACTAGTTTTAAATCTTTATTCAGCAGTCGGCAGCAGAAGCAGATGTCACTATGTTCAACATAGTTCATCAGCAAATATTACTATGTTCCAGGTCCCGATAATATTCCATGGCCAGGAATACGATGAGGAAAAAGCTGCGAAGCTGGAAGAAGCCTTGGGCTGGCTGAACACTTTCCTCGACGGAAAAGCCTTTGTAGCTGGAGACGATCTCACTGTGGCTGACATCTCTATTATTGTAACTATCACTAATCTGGAAGTAAGTTTTCTTTTTTTATAATACGACGAAGTTGATGTTTTGACTTGAGAATTGGAAAGAAGTAGGTAGCATAGAAACGTGACTGTTGTAAGGAATGGGGGAGGTCTTTGCCAAGCAGTGGGCTATATGGGCTAGCTATAATAATATAGTCATATTTTTATAATGGGTGTCTGATAATGTTTCAAGTAGGAATGAGGTGTATAATTAATTAATATAAAAATATAAAAATTAATTACAAAAAAATATTGTGTCTGTAGTAAATCTTAAATTTAACTGACACCTTGCTATTGTATCGAGTCTGGTTCTTCTAACCAACCTAACAGACAGATGTGTGCTGGGGAGTTTGTTCCGCCACTTCTTCTTTCCAGCTAAACACTAGGAAGTGCCGATGGGTGGGCGTTTTTGGGGGACTGTCTTATAAAAATATAAATACAGTGAAACCTGGTTAAACGTGTCTCAGATATCCAAATTTGTCTCATGGGACCCCAGTATGAGTTCCAGTTATAGAGATTTCTCACTTATCCATGTCCCAGTTAACCAAGTTTCACTGTAGTAAAGTAAAGTAAATTTTGACCTTCGAGAAGTGCTGATTATCAGCCTAGTTTGAATAAATGAATTTTGATTTTGATTTTGAATTAGAGTGGTAGCACTAAAGAAACGAAGAGAAATTAGTTTTTGAGCTTTTGCTCTTGGCTCAGAGATATGAAATTAGCTGTTTTCAGGCTGTAGTGGGTAATAACAGAACGTGCAAAGATGCACGGGACAATGATCCCCATCATTCGCAAAAGGATGTGTATAGAAAAGAATAAGAGAACATACGTGTTGTAAGAGTTGATGATGATGTTTTTAGAAATTCTTGGTAAGAATTGAATCAGATGAATGAATAGCTGATGCAAATTGCTCACAACGTCCGACATTCCTGTGATAGTGTTTGATACACGTACCGTGATCATGAGAAAATATTATGCTCTGGTATTCGAATTTCTTTGAAAAAAAAAGGTTACTTTTCTATAACCATTGGTTATTGATTTGACTATTAGTATTTATCAAGCACCTGTAATTTTATAGAACCTAGCATTAAACTGTAATTTATAGCATGTGCTATTTCTCATACATTACAATACATAAATTAGTCTAGGTATTTATCGACGTTCTACTTTAGCTTACGCCGCCGCCGTCCTAGAACTAAAACTCATCTGAAAAGTACCTCTATATAAGGTCCCATTAAAATAGGTGGACAAAATTTCAGAAATCATTTCAGACCACCAAAATAAGGACGATGGTAGGTATAAAAAATAATAAGAAAAACGCCTATAAGTACCTACTCATAAAGGATGAGTTTGTTCTAGAGTGCCGGCAATTCATTATTTTAAGTTTAAAAAAATCACTTTATTTAATGTTTTTATTTTATTTTAGATATCTTTGGTTAGACCTACTGAACGCTGTGAATTTTTCCACCTATTTTAATGGGACCTTATAATAAAGTAAACGAATTTAATGCAGTGGAACCTCTCAAATAACTGTACGCACACCGACCAATAATCAAATTAAGCTGATGTGTCATTGTACACGAAGCTCATTCATAGTGAGGTCAGGTTTTACTGGATAGGTATAGCTTGATGTGTCACCGTGTGTACCCTGGCTAACATTGAGCTCTTTTCGTAACTGGTTTACCACAAGAAACTGCATTCATAAGCTATGAAAGTATGTACTGTCACCGTTCCGTACCTAAAGTATGGGGAAACTATAACCAATAGGTGTGTTCGCAGACTATTGTACGCACGACGACTAATCAAGCTGTACAAAACCATTAAATGCGTATGTCTCATTGTAGGTACCAGGAAATCTACACAAAGCGAGGCCACGACAACAACGACACGATGAGAGATTACATAGAAAAATATAAACAGTATCTTTAAATTGCACATTCTTTATTTTCAGGCGTTGGATTACGACATGAGTGCCCATGAGAACCTCAATAAATGGTTCGAGAGGACCAAGAAAGCTTTGGAGCCCTACGGCTACAATGAGGTGGATGTCGCCGGAGCCAAGATTTTGGCTTCATTCATCAAGAAAGATTAATTTGGGAAGAATTTAGATTTATATGTTGTTTTTAAATTAGTTTCACGGATACACAGGTTAAAATATTAGATACTTGCAATAATTGTGTTATTTTGTTTATTTAACTCGTTGGTATTATTAAAAGAGATCTGTATTAATATTATTTTGGTGTTTTATTTAAATAAACTAAACTAAAGTCATACATGGTACCAAATCAGAATTCTAAATTGGTTGTTCTGGAAGTAGTCCCGAATTTTACTAAGTAGCAGGAAGGAAGGAAAACATTGTCAGGAAACCAGAATGCAAAATCAAGTTAAAGGCTCATGGGCGGTATTAAAACTCGGAAAGCAGGTTAGGCACTAGGCACTAACCAAGTAACCACGCGTCAAAGGTGAAGAAAGAAGAGCAGGAAGATGACGATGAACTAACAAACGAAGTTTGTAAGAAAAATTAAGAAGAGATCAAGAACAGGTTAATAAAATCACTGTTCTAAAGTCTGTGAATTTGACAAGAAATATGCGTAACGATGGAAACATTTACGCCAACTCGCACCTAAAACAATGCTTGGCAGTTTGATCCAACATCGCATAATTACGTCCATGTGTGCGTACTTCAGTAGTCTTTATGACACAACAATTAATCGAGGTGTTAACCGTTCGATAAACAAAGCACGGTGATAATAAGGAGCGAGCTCGCTGCGCCCGACGTCCGGTCGCACGAGAACGAACCGTGGAGCTATTGAATTGAGGTAGGCATTTGTATGAGCCATAACAATGTGCCCGCGCATGCAGGCGGGTCGCGCGCCGCGCTCCTACCGTTCTACGTTTTCAAAACAAACCAGGCGTTCGATTGTTCCAATTTGAAAAATCCACCACAAAACGATCAAACACATCGTAGTATTCACAAACAACCAGTAACAAGTGAAACAGAGTGTGCCTTCGTCTTGTCGTCTCTTAGCGCTGGTTCGTGTTACACGGTAGCTCCGATATTCTTCTGACTTGGTTTGGAGTTGAAAATGTGGTGGGTGCAGTGCTGCGGATGATTATGTGTTGTACAAGTTGACACAGCTGTGGATTGTGCTACCGAACTACCAACACGATGATGTTCCTAGTGGGTATTTTTCATTTTTACCATTCATTCTGTTATTCATAATATTTTCGATTCATAAACATAAGTGTGGTTTTACAAGACTGTTCTGACGTTGTTAGTGTATTTCTCGTGATAAGGCAGGTAGTTGCCATTAAAACTTCCGTTTATAGTGCACTGTTATTTAAAACTTATGTAGGTTCCTGATAAGTTGAAGTAAGTTTATACTTTATCGTTAGTGTTCAGTTAGTAGCGGTGATATTCTGCAACATGAGACCTAATATCTGTATTAGGTCTCATGTTGCAGAATATCACCGAAGCGAGATTTAATTAAAATTCTATAGCTTTGACCTTTTAACTAAATCACGTCAGTCAGTAAATGAGATCATCCTAATCCATGAGATAAATCTGAAAAAGATAATGGAGATATTGTACGTGAATTCTTGACCACAATTTAAAGGGGGCGATAAGAAATGTATAGCCACAAATGGCATACAATAGTCTAGAATTAGTTGTCATGAACATTGACCGACCCACCGGGATACATAGACAAGAGGATATGATCATTATTCAACTACGTTACTGCACTTAGGCTATTGTTGAATCGTTCTGATCTCACATGATATCTGATATGGCCGTTACGTCTAATATAAGTCTAGCGACACATCCACGGATGATATGCGATTTTAGAGGAAGATCAGCATTTAAGATTCTTGCTCCTGTGTCCTAAGAGTAGCCGCTGTTAGGACACAGGCCTCCTCTCTTTCCGAAGATTTTTTATTTTAATTTCAAAATTCGGGCCAATGTTGTTCAGTACTAACTGGGTTGTAGAGGTCAAATATTCAGTCACTCCATGTAAAATACTGGTATTCAGCTACAATCAGTAAGACTGAAAGCGCTTTTCTTGTGGTCGCCACTGTTGATTCTGGCATAAAGGAGCTACAGTGGTTTGGGAATAGTGTGGCGGGCTTGTCCCAAAAAAAAAGACTTAAAGCCGCCCCCAACATGGTTAGAAAAAGTCTATGATGACGATGATGATGATATCAGACTAGTGTTACAGTAGAGTATTAATCGTAATCTTTGATCAGACGGAAGTTCTGTAACAATCGCCCGGCGTTTTGTTTGAAACCTCCGCCATTTCTACTAGTTTTAAAATAATCCTTGTTTTGATCACTTGTTGTTGATTGCTAATGAATAAGTTTAGCAGGTCAGGGCAACCCATAGTAACAAGGTGCACCACGTATTAGGAAGTGGCGTATGTTAAAATATAAATTACCGAGTTCTGTCCGCCTAATTTCAGCAGGTGTGTCTCAACACTAACATTGGCATTGAACTGTATCGTAGATAGTATTATGTCAACCACACATCCTGCCTTCAAAGACGGTTTGTTCAAGACACAAAGGCTTTTATTGATAAATAATGCATCAGCAGAAGACACAATAATGAAGTTTGTTGTTACAGCAATTAACATGCATTCTAATAATAGTTTCGACGTCAATGGCGGTGCATTTCGCACTAAATCCCACGTCAGATATATCTGCAGATGAGAAGACGCCGAAAGGGAATAAAACATTGGAAGGTTCGGAAGAAAGTGGACATGAAATAGAAACAGACATTGATGAATTCAAAGAAAAAAAGTTCTTAGATGATGCTATGAGAACAGTACTAGATCCTAATACACTTATCGTTAAGACAAATGATATTGTTCAATCATTTAAATATCAGTTGGAAGAATTAGACAAAGTTAACACAAGTCTCGATGGATTTATGGAAGAGATGGATAAGCTGAGTTTGGATGTTTGCAAAACATCACAGGAAGCGCTTTGGTCATACGTTACTGATATTAACAATGAAGCGAAGAAAAATAAAATGGTGAGAATGAAACTTGATAAAGATTGTATTTATAATTTATATCAGCGACCCGCCCCTGTTTTGCACGGTGTTTTGTTTCCGGTCTAAAACTATCTTATCTTTGATGCTGAAATCATACACATTAATACAATTTAATTTGAAATCGGTTCGGTGGTTTCGGAGATTGGTGTGTACGAAATAAGAACAAAGTGGCATGTGTTTTTTGTTAAATGAGATTGTTGATTCCATAGTGATGTTAGAAATTTTTTTGGGTTTAATTTCTTAACGTTGTAATTTTCAGGTACGAATTGCAGCCGAAGAAGATGAAATAAAGAAACAATATTGGAACATACTGAAAAAGAAATACTTAGACGATGAACAAATCATGAATGATACGAGGATGACTAGGAAAATTAGAATCATAAAGGAACGAGGGACCAATGTGCAGATGCCACAAAGCAAGGTATTATTCTATTTACATCAAGAATACGATGATAGTACAAACAAGTATTATGTATTGTCCAGTATGAATGAATAGCATATAATAGGACAGAGCAGCTATACATATAATCCTCGCTCACATAATAATAGCCACTGTGGGTCAATCTTCAGGTTAAGCTGCACTTGGTCTGCGCAGGTTAACCTGAAAATTGCCTACGTTGGTCAGTGGATGGGTGACCACCCATTACACACTGCGGACCAATAGGTCCGGCTATCATTGCAGATCTTTGACAGTCATTACAGGTAGTCATACTTTATCGTCACTCCATCGACTGAATAAACTGAAATGCAAAAATTTACACATTTGTTGAATGTAAAAACATGAAAGTATATTTATATAGATCATTTATATTTTAGTGATAAAATGATCAGATGAACTTTTGAGAGTACTACTTTCGAATGACTGTTCGCTTCCGATATCAAATGACCTCAAGTATTATTTAATTCGATTTGGCTTCTAGGAAATAGTATCTTTGTTTTTTTAGCGACTTCTAAAAAGGTGGTGGTGATTCTGACTTATGTGCTTTAAAAATTCCAGCAAAGAGAAGAAATTGACACGATGCAGAGAATTTGGAGTCGGGTTACTGTGTGTGCATACAATACAACTTGCAACCCGGAAGATTCGGTACGAACGATGAGTGGTCAGTCAGTATTATTTACTTTTTATTGTTGTTTTGCTTATAACTACAGACAGCACATTAAGCTACTAAATTCTGTCACATGTCTTTAATAGATTTCGACTTTATCGCTAAAGCATTACGTTCGAAGCTGATTGGGATTTGACAGTTTTGGGTAGCTTGATGCGTCTGTACAAAAATATGCTATAGTTTACACGTTTTCACAGCGTTATTTGACAAACAAAAATGGTGTTTAAATTAAAACTAACATTAAAATGTCAGGTTGAACAGCGGATCCCAAACTAGGCACAGCCCGAATCTTGGTGACCCAATATTCCTAAATTCAATTATTATTCCAATCTTGGTTATTAAGAGTGAGAGCTTTATTAGATAACCTACACTGGTAGAATAAGTAATATAGGTCATTGGGCCCATTGCCACTGGGGTAGGCTAAGCCGTAGAACGTTACCGATGTCCCGTGGGGTATACTTGTGGAGACCACGAATTGGCAAGCGTAATGTGGAACGCTCATGGGGTAGGTGGAGCGACGATCTCCGAATTACGGCAGGTAGCAACTGCATGAGAGTTGCCGAAAATCGAGTTGAGTAGCGTGCAATTGAAGAGGCATTATGTCCAGTAGTGGACTGCTGCAGGCTGATGTTGATACAGAAGAAATTAGTCGTGGGTAAAATCTGGATGGGGTAAGCAAAGGAACGTGGATATTATTGCCACAAGCATAGTGTTTTGACTCATGCCTTTGATCCAGGCAGTGAGTGAGTTCGGGCTGTGGATGATGATAAGAATTACCTATACCTATTGTATCGTTCATAATGATTATTATTTTCATTTAATGTAATGTGTCCATTACATTACGCTACAACAGAAACCGTAATCGAATTTTCAGTTAACAATAGAAACAATTTTTTCAGACGTTATATCAATCTTCAAAACAAGCAACGATACAAATGAATTGGCATACTATTGGAAAGTTTATCGTGATACGACTGGCAAGAAGATACGCCCGATATTCAAAGATTATGTAGTGAGAATGAACAGAGTAGCAGAATCAGAGAACTTCACTGATGCAGGGGATATGTGGCGATATGCATTCGAAGATGATGATTTTGTTGAAACTGTCGATAGAATCTGGAAAGAAATCAAACCATTCTATGATTCACTACACGATTATGTCAGAGCAAAGCTGAAGTTGGTTTACAAGGACTTATTAAAGAGTAACGATAAGTTAATTCCTGCTCATATTTTAGGTAATTTTCAGTTTTTCGTGACGCCTGAGAAATATTGAATGGCAATGTGTATAACAAAAAATACTTCTACAAAACATTCTTTGCTAGGCGTTTGATTTAAGCTTTTCCCTTTATTTGTATTCAATCAAACGTTCTAGGACAGCCTCAATGTTATTACTAATGTTCCTAGAGGCCAACATCGCCAGACATCGCACAGGATAGAAAGTTATGGAAGGAGAAATGCAAAGCCTTTGTGCAGTGGGACACCATGTAGGCTAGTAGAAAAAAATACCATTTGTTTCATGGTTCAGTAACTTATTAGATGCCCTTTTTAAATATTTTCAGGTAACCTATGGGCTCAAGAATGGCAAGCAATCTATCCGAAGGTAGTCGCGTACGCAGATCACATGAGACCGAAGCTTCTTCAAAACGAGACTATACTGTCCAAAGACCTGTTTGATGCAGTCGACGAGTTCCATCAGTCCCTTGGATTTGAAACCGCGAAGGATTCCTTCGCAGATATTAAAGAGACGACGACGACAACCAACTGCTTGCCGTCCAGCCATGATATGTGTGATGGAGTCCGTTACAAGTAAGTTGATATTTTACTTAGCATAAGACTTAAGAGTGTTATCGGTAAAAAATGTCAATTTTCATAAAATCGGGGTTTTTTAAAGTTAAATTACTAGAAACTGGCACGAAACCATTAAAAACCAATTTTAGTACCGCATTAAGCATATCTTTACATTGTATTTGTACGCGACTGGCCGACACAGCTCGGCGCTGCGTAATTTATTAGTAACTTTGAAATTTTATATTGTCGATAAAATAACTTTATGTAATTTTTTTTTAACTGATTTTTTTTTTGCATGAACTCCACTTAGAAACAGTGTATTTTTTAAAAGTTACTTCAGCCTTAATATTAAATAAAAATGATGTTTTATTTTGTAAAATTTAGGTTAAGAAAATATTTTTTTTTTAGGTACCTAATGAATTAAAATTACTTTTTTATTTTATACAATAACAATTACGGTATCTTTCCTTTTTCCACGTATTTTCCAGGCTTCTACGACTCATTGTTGATTCATAATTTCATTCCGAAATTCAGTCTTCCCGTATAATCTCAGAAATATGAGTTCAAAATAAGCTTTCATTTTGATATTTAATAACGTTTTTCAATTTTTATTCTTTACAAATACAATGTAAAGATATGCTTAATGCGGTACTAAAATTAGTTTTTAATAATTTCGTGCCAACTTCCAGTAATTTAACTTTAAAAAACCCCGATTTTATGAAAATCGACACTTTTTACCGATAACACTCTTAAGACACATTACTTAAACCTATATCAACAACGGCTACATAAATTACATGGGCCATTTAACGCCTGAAATTAAAGCGAAGATAAAAAATAAAATGCTAACAGATTTACATTTACTAAGTGCGATCGTCTAATACTGGCCACATAGCAACCATTGATATTAAATTAAAAGAAGGTAAGCATTTTTTTTTAAATTTGTAATGTCTTTGTTCACACATGAATAAATTCAGGCTCTTATGCAGGATATATATAAAAAAACACCTTCAAGCCATGTTTTTTTTTGCAAATTTTATTATGTTATTTAGAAGGGTAAAAGTTAACCTTTATTTAAGCCGGCCTTCGGTCAATACATAAGTTAGGTATGAATAATTAACTACTTGGCGAGTACGTGACTTTGCTTATCATCTAAGTATTCCTTAATCGAAGTCTTGATTCTAATCGATGATTTAAATGTTTTTGAACATTTTAATCTATTGCATAGATTCTATCGCGGGCCTTGAGTTGAGTTGAGCGTGGAGAGCGAATCCAGAGATTTCCTAACAAAAATATTCAGCATTCAAGATTCAACCAGATTGCTATGGTTACGGAAAATAACAAGGTTGTCAACTGAGGTTGTCAAATTAAATAATTGTTTGTCTCTCTGCTTTCTCCTTCTAAAATATTCTTACTCGTATAATTTGTGTACAAAGTGTTTTAAATATGAATAAACAAAGTGCATTTATTAATGAAGAAAGTCACGAAAAAATAGTGAAAGAAAATGAGTGAGGAGTGAGTACTCTATAAACATTCATTTTATTATTAGTACGCATCTATCATAAGTTTTATTGGTTTTTGCATTACTATTCTGCGAATCGGTCTAAAACGATTCGTTTTCTTATAAAATATCTAAAATAAAATAAATAATTTTCATATTTTTCAATGTTATGACACTCACGTCAGGCTGTCAATACTTTTTCTTTTAAATTTTCTGTCATAGAGTTTCTTACTAGCTTAGTTAGTCACTTAGTCTATGAAGGTTAGTTTTGATTTATATAATGTACATCGCGCGAAATTCGAAGATCAAACTCTTAATATCGTTATTTTTGTTCAAATTTTTTGAATGAATAATTATTTTGGTGTGTAATTACACTATTACCTAATTATTTATACCTATTATTGCGTTGATAAAAAATGCTATGCAATAGATTTACCGCGGCAGTCTCCGAGTGCCACACGTTTTTTTTTAGTGTTAAGCTAGCCAAGTTGATTTCAGAATGACAAGTTAGTAAAATATTAATTGATGTTGCAAAATTAACTACCAACAAATACGGGAATTAAGTTTGTATTTTCATAAAACACATATTTATTTATAAGTTTGGTTAAGTTATCCAGATTATTGTACTTGTCTGTCTAGGACAATAATTAAGTCCCTTGTATGGTTCTTGTTTAGTCATTACCTAGATATTTAAATTATTGCAATGAAGAAAAGGTCCCTTTTAACAAAATACAAACACAAAAAAGTATTAATTTTGTTTCTTCACATTTTCTAGGATAAAATGGTGCGGTGAAAAGGTGACGGATGTTGTGGTCGGCTTGTCACGTGCTGCAAGACTCCTGGGCCACGTTCAGTACTTCAAACATTATAGGAGTCTACCTCCGCTGTACAGAGATGGACCAAATCCAGGTATCTATTACGAATAAATAACATTGAAGTGTCTCCTTGTAAATAGTGAATGCAAAATAGTGAAAGTATTACGGTACTCATAATTTAAAAAAAAAGGTTTTTGTATCCGTCGGTTTGGTCCGAAACGGCTGGACCGATTTTGACGGAACGTTTACTGGCAGATAACTGATGTTAGAATTGCAACGTACGTGGCTTTTAATTTACAAAACAGTCGAGTACACAAACATAATTATTTTTATTAAAACTCACATGGAAAAGGTCATGGGTAGTCAATAATATATTAATTTAACTCCAACTATATTTTGGGAGGGCAGTGGTGGCCCAGTTGTTGCGGCCCCAACTGAGAACAGTGAGTCGTGGGTTCGAACCCAGGCAGGCACATTACTTTGTGTAATTTATTTCATCACCACTGCTCTCAAAACGGTGAAGGAAAACATCGTGAGGAAACCGGCATGCCTTAGAACCAAAATATTCGAAGACATGGTACATCTGCCAATCCGCACTGGGCACGCGTGGTGGATTATAGCCCATCCCTCTCCTTGAGAGGAGGTTTGAGTCCCTGCAGTGGGAACATTATAGCCTGACGATGATGATGATGATATTTTGGGCGGTTTCCAGTCTAACTAAATGTCAGTATTTAACTAACTGCGACTGCCTGTCTGACCTCCAAGATCCAGTTACTGGCAAACGATGTCCCTTATAAGGAAAATGTTACACAAGAAAATGCCTTTCCTATCTGCCAAAGACATCAAGCATGTGTGCCTTAGTAACAATGGTTATGTATGTTTACTTGCTATAGTTAGAAATAGGTTAGTGCCACCTCTGAATTGGATTGCCAATATCAAACTCAGCAAAAAAACATGATTGGAGCTTTGTGTTGTCAAATACACAACTTAGTTTTTTAGTTCGTGGGATGACTGTTGAAATGACGAGTAATTGAGTAGTATGGAGGAAGTAGACATGCAGTAATGAACCCAAGTAAATTGGTATAAGGTCAGGAGAATTCTTGCCGGGGCTGGGTTGTTCGAACGAGATACCGCGGCCCCGGACAGACATAGAAGCCTGACACTTCCTACCGCCCAGAGCGGGAGGAGTCATTTAATGATTTCCTACATCCCAAATAAAGTGCAGGAGAATTCACATTCACATCCAAGGGCAGGAGAATGCACATTTATAAAATGATGATGATAATAATATGATTAGATTAGGATAGGAATAGTCTCAAGTCGTAACAAGGCTTGTCAGATGAGAAAGGAAAATTGTAAGTAATATGCCAATCTTGAATGTACAACCTCAGTATGACCTTTCAAGGATCAAAAACGTGATGGTTTTAAAAGATAAAATAAATTATAATAGAATAATTATTTTCGATCGTGTTACAGCGTTCCACGATGCAATCTCCGACATCGTCGCCGTTCAGTTGACCTCGCCGGAACACCTGAAGACCCTGAACTTGGTGAAGGTTGACACCGGCCCCGAAGTTACTTTGAACCATCTCCTTTGGGTTGCCTTGGAGAAGTTTCCGCTTATGGCCTACGCTTATGTTCTGGATAAATGGAGGTGGGATGTGTTCGGGAATAGCAGTTTGGAGGACTGGAATCAGCATTGGTGGGATCTTAGGTTAGTATTTTCGTCTTAGTTTAGCATTATTGGGCTATAACATTTCCACGGCTGGGACACAGGCGTTTTCTGTACGTGTAGGAGTGGGTCAAAATCGACAACGCGGGCCTAGTGTATATCCTGCCAGGGTTGCAGAATTTGTTCCAAAGAGTCACCGCGGCTCTAGAACGCAGAACGCCATTAGGAGTAACACGGATGGGTTTTAGTCAGTAAGGCCGCAAATTCGGAGAGGCGGGGCGTGCAGCGTGCACGCTCGAGTTGAATGAAATTTTTAGACATTCCAATCAACTCGAGCGTGCACGCTGCACGCCCCGCCTCTCCGAATTTGCGGCCTAAGTCTGAGACTCCCTTCTGCTTCGTCCAGAGCGGGTCACTTCATCATTAATTGTCGAGTCCCTATTCTCAAATAAAAGGCCTACTAGTGGAAGTCACATTATGTCTCCGACTTGGTTCTAGGGCAAGCCGGTTTCCTCACATGTTTTCCTTAAGACGTGGAGAAGAAATAAATTAAGTAAACAAAATAACGTGCCTGACTGGCTTCGTATCCATGACCTACGAGTAGGACACGAAAGTCAGGGACACTGGCTACAGTATTGTTTGCGGAAATTAAAGCTTCGATCGTTTATTAATATTAAAATAAGTAGATTAAGTCGTGGATGCGAGAAGTCACGGGATTTCGTGACGTCTTGAAAAGGAGTTGACAAGTTGCCAACATATCGTTGTCGTGATTTGCTTACAACATGTGTATGAAGGCTCTAGTGCTTTAAACTGCGGGGCTGTTTAGATTTTAAATCATAAGCCAATGTGAATTATTTTTATAGATTACTTTTTACCGTAATCCTTTCTAGGGTGGACGATGATCCCCAGTTATACATTTGAGAGCAATTCTTGAATTTTGTAACACGAAGGAATTTTGGTCAAAATAAGGAAAAAAAAACAAAATTATGTAAACGGTTTGTTTGGCAAGAAACATAGATTTCATTAATTAATGAAGAAATCCTATCAATAATAAAACATTATGAATGTCAATAAAGTCACATTGCTTCAGGTTGAGAAATATTTTACCGATGTTGTTTTGCCACTAATTTTATTCGTAGTCGACCTAAAATCTGTAACTTAATGCGTACATGGAGACATCACGAGACAATCTCAAGATAAAACCAACTGGTGCTAGACATTGAAACTATGACTGACGATCGAACAATTAACTAATCTTAGTGAGATCAAAGTTAAGAAGTAAAGAATTTAAATAAAAAAGATCCAGCGAATTGATAACCTCCTCCTTTTTGAAATGGGTTAAAAATAAACCTGTTTCTAATGCCTGAACAAAAGGAAGACTTTATTTTTGAAATTCTTGATCTACTGAGACTTACAAGTAAAAGTAGAGGTAAAGAGTGATAAAGAAATGGTAAGATGGAGAACGGGCTTACGTTAGTACAATTTAACCAACTTGCAGACAGGAAAATACAGAACATAAATAAATGTACCAAGTTTGACATATTGATATATTTGTCTTGAAAAGCTGCACCACCTTGAACTGCATTCTTAAGTAGACATACTTTAAAATGTATGGAAAACGATTTTTGTGCCTGATTAATGGCAATAGACTCACCCCCACATTAAACATGGGAATTAAACATAACTGGCGAATTGTGGGTGCACTCCTAGGTACACCTTTGCTTCATCATCATCATCATCATCATTTCCGCCGAAAGACGTCCACTGCTGGACATAGGCCTCCCCTAAGTGTCGCCACATTGACCGATCCCGTGCGTCTCGCATCCAGCGGATCCCCGCAACCTTTACCAGGTCATCGGTCCACCAAGTGGGAGGCCTTCCAACGCAACGTCTTCCGGTTCGCTTAGCCCATCTTTGCTTAGCCCATCGGTAATTACAGGCGTGATGTTATGTAATTACTCGAATCATTTTTAGTAGGTACATGAAATGTTGGAAATGCACCGCTTTCTTTGTCGTTATGTTTGCGTGATTTACTTTAATTATTACCTACTTATAGTTTTTTTTTTTAAAACGTGCAGTTTCTCATATTTTTGTAATTACTTTTTTTTGCGGGTTACAAGTGCAAAGACGAAGAAAGTAATAAATTAATAATTCAAGTCGTATATCTAAGCCGTGATTGATCATTAGAAAGTCGAATCATGATTGTGTCTGTGATCCATTTATAGGCGCAAGTTAACTGTGAATATTCCTGTTTATTTACTTATCTTCAATTGCTATCGCTTAGTACTAAGTCGTTAGTAGTCGTTTGTAAAAGGGTTTCAAAGCAGTTTATTGATAGAAAAGTAAAGTACTATAAAACGAATTAATCGAGACTTGGAGGGAGATATTAATAGGTTACGGTGCCAAAACGAATCTAAAAATAGAAAGTAAAATTAAGCAAATAAAATAGACTATTGGTGATAAACTAACAAATAATTTCAATGTTAAAATCCTTATCAAACTTTTGTCTCTTCACCCCTGCATTTATATTCACCCCGTTATACCCAGTACTTAATATAGGTACAGGGTGGAATACATCGTCGCATAAACTGTTACCACGTTATCATTAGGTACATCATTCCTTAAAACTTCAATCACAAAACAACTTCAAAAACAAATAATTATTTGGTCACTTACAAGTTCATTAGGATCAACTCATTTGATTTACTTTAACACGAACGTATGGAACAATTACTCAACAAATTAGAGGCATTGGGTATTAGGGGCACCCAGCTTGAACTTTTCAAAAGTTATCTTTCTGGGCGTACTCAGTGTGTCCGAGTGGATAAATATAAAAGTTCACATCTTCCAGTAACACACGGTGTGCCTCAGGGAAGTATACTGGGGCCCACCTTATTCCTCGTGTATATAAATGAGCTTGCTGGTCTTAACCTTGCAAAAGGTGAAATTATTTCTTTCGCGGATGACACCGCGTTGGTTTTTGCGGGTGATAGTTGGGAGGAGGTCTTCACTATGGCACAGAGTGGCCTTGATGCGACAAAACGATGGCTGCAGAAAAATGTACTTACGCTCAACGTAGATAAAACGAAGTATATTTGTTTCAGCATTAGGCAGGCTGTGAGTATTCGCGGCGATTTACAAATTGTTTCACATGAGTGCCATGCTTTGGATAGTTGCGCGTGCTCACCTCTGGAACGCGTTAATACCATAAAGTACCTTGGTATTACATTAGACAATAACCTCAACTTTAAAGAGCATGTCAGGGTTCTTTGTGGTAGAGTACGAAAACTTATTTATGTATTTAAAAACATACGTCATGTCGCGGACCCTCCACTGCTGAAACAAATATATCAGGCCTTGTGTCAGTCGCTTCTTACTTATTGCATCTCATCTTGGGGAGGTATCTGCAAAACCACGATAAAGGCAGTTGAGGTCGCCCAGAGAGCCATTCTGAAGGTTAGCACATTTAAACCGATGCTTTTTCCAACTATCACACTATTCCAGTTGTGCGAGGTTTTGACGGTAAGACAATTGTTTATACTTAAAATTATCCTGCTAGAGCATACAAAACAGCCCTACAACCCAACCTTATTACACAGGCGTCGTAAGCATCACGTATGTAACAATTTAACCGTATTTAAAACAGCGTTTGGCAAAAGATTCATAAGTTATCTGGGTCCTTACCTATATAATAAACTTAACAAAACTTTACATATATACCCTTTAACTAAAAAACAATGCAAATTAGAAGTATGTCGATACCTGCAGAGTTTAAGCTACGATGAGACGGAACAACTATTCTTAACACTCTAAGAATACGGCTAAGAGCACCAAAAACAAAGATACACTCTCTACATAACTCACCTACGCACAAATACACTCCCTCATACTCACATCCACACACACTCACACATACACCACATACACACACCACATACATACACAACTCAGTCCATTTAATATCTAGATTTAAATTATGTACTCTCTCTCCTTTTTGCAAATTACTTATCTAAAAGTACTGAAACTGTATTCAGTAGTAATAATTTAATGTTTAAATTACGCCTCTACTTTTTGGCAGCTACTTTTGTATTATAAAAACTCGAGGGGAATGGTGCTGATAGCCGAAATACAGGCTATGCCTAGTTCGGCTACAGACGCTAAACTCTTTACTGTAATTGAAATTGTTGCCACTTTCATTGTAATCATAGTATTAAGTTGTTTGAGAATAAATTATTATTATTATTATTATTATTAAATTGAAGAGCACTTTTTCCTGTTTTCAAGTTGATCCCGCAGTAAAAGTTGCATTTTAAATTAATTGTTAGTGCTGACGGCATGTTTTATAGTTAAAAATATGAAGACATGTGTCATCTAACAACTCGCACTGGGCCCGCGTAGTGGATTATTCATACATAGCCCATTCCCTCACATAGAGGCCCGAGTCCCAGGAGTAGGAAAATTGTATGCTATTTTAACATTTAAGCTTTTAATAATTGTAACGGAGGTACACTAAAAAGTACAAATCAAATTTTTGGTTTCAGAATAAAAGAGACAGGAATATCACCACCAGTACCTAGGAACGAAACTGACCTAGATCCAGCAGCGAAGTACCACGTCGTGTCTCATGTACAGTATATTACGTAAGTATATTATTAAGTATGCTTGTTCAAGTACTTATCGAAGAAAGTGACAATGATCAGTGTAACTATGAGAAACACAAAGGATAATAAGTATACCTAAGAAAAACGTACGGCGACCAATAATATTAAGCTATAACAAAATCAGTTTATGCGGATATCTCATTGTACGTCAAATCTATACAAAGCAAGGTTACACTGGATAAGCATAGGTTGATGTGTCGCCGTATGTACTTACAATACCTAGGTCCTAGGTGTTGTTAAGATCATTTCTGTTATGGGACAAGGATAAAGAAGCTAGCAAGTGAAAGTCTGGCCAATAGCAGCAGTACCATGAATGTGCCGCGCTATTATTATTATTATAAGCCTTATAATTATATTGTCCCACTACAGGGCAAAGGCCTTCCCTCCTTCTACTTTTCGCGATCTCTGGCTATAGTAGACCAATTCTTTGAGAAGGAGTCCAGCTCATCCCGCAATCTCCTCTAACGCGCCGCGCTAACTTCTAACCATTTTTTAATAGAAACCTGAACCTATATTATTTTAGTTGCAACTTGGCGACAAGTAGATAATTTCTTCATCCATACATATTATGTATAAAATCTAAAATTAAAGTAAATCTAAATACTAAGTGGAAAACCAGTATTTTCAATTTGTATCTCGTTTGCTCTGAGCCCAAATCCTAGTAATCCCAAGCCTTGCCAAGTGGCCACCTTTGTGCAAGTAGGCCCACGATTCGACCACGACCAGGGTTTTTTTTTTTAATTTTGCTAATGGGTTTTATAGATGGCATAAAACTAGACTTTATTATGATGATATTATGGATTGAGAACATTATTATACAAGGTTAACATGTATTAGTACCTCACCCCACATACAAATAATTCGTTGGTTATAAAAATATCTGCTGATTCCTAATACACTATGGAAATGTACAAAACAGCAGATTAAAAAAAAATTATCGATGAAATTTTTGAAGTGAAAACTTCTTTAGCGGCGTTGAGCACTTTGGGAAATTGTTCTGTGATGGGTATAAAATCTTAAACTCGCGTCAGGACAAGTGACCACGTGACCCTGATCGAAAATTCGTCAGGACACGTGACCACGTGACCCTGATCGAAAAAGCGTAAGACGGATGGAGAGTAGACAGCTATCCCCTCTCTACGGCGCGGCGAAAATGTATGCCTGGGCCTACTGTTTCGTTTAGGCAGCGCAGGGCGCTTAATAATAATAATAATTATTATTAATAATAATATAATTAATAATAATAATAAAATTATTAATAATAATAATATAATTAATAATAATAATAACAATTAATAATAATAATAATAATAATGATGACAGCTGTCAAAATTGAAACAGCTATATCTCGGAAACTATCGACCTTAGACTAGTTGTGTGTAGGGACAATTGATAGGTCTCAATGAGATCTACATTTCGGATGACAGCTGTCAAAATTGAAACGGCTATATCTCGGAAACTATCGACCTTAGACTAGTTGTGTGTAGGGACAAGTGATAGGTCTCAATGAGATCTACATTTCAGATGACAGCTGTCAAAATTGAAACGGCTATATCTCGGAAACTATCGACCTTAGACTAGTTGTGTGTAGGGACAAGTGATAGGTCTCAATGAGATCTACATTTCGGATGACAGCTGTCAAAATTGAAACAGCTATATCTCGGAAACTATCGACCTTAGACTAGTTGTGTGTAGGGACAAGTGATAGGTCTCAATGAGATCTACATTTCGGATGACAGCTGTCAAAATTGAAACGGCTATATCTCGGAAACTATCGACCTAAGACTAGTTGTGTGTAGGGACAAGTGATAGGTCTCAATGAGATCTACATTTCGGATGACAGCTGTCAAAATTGAAACGGCTATATCTCGGAAACTATCGACCTTAGACTAGTTGTGTGTAGGGACAAGTGATAGGTCTCAATGAGATCTACATTTCAGATGACAGCTGTCAAAATTGAAACGGCTATATCTCGGAAACTATCGACCTTAGACTAGTTGTGTGTAGGGACAAGTGATAGGTCTCAATGAGATCTACATTTCGGATGACAGCTGTCAAAATTGAAACAGCTATATCTCGGAAACTATCGACCTTAGACTAGTTGTGTGTAGGGACAAGTGATAGATCTCAATGAGATCTACATTTCGGATGACAGCTGTCAAAATTGAAACGGCTATATCTCGGAAACTATCGATCTTAGACTAGTCGTGTGGGAGTTGGACATTTTGACCCTGAACGTTAACGATGTCGACTGAACAGTCAATAAAATACAAAAATAATTTATTTTGAACTAGACTGTACAATGTTTATAAGATGCTTAATCGGAGGCATGGGAAAAAATATTCCCGCTCCTCCTACCAATCGGAGTTCCGATCGGAGGACAGGGAAAGACAAAATAAATGGGTTAGCATAGTTATGGCGGAATAATTGAATTTTTAAATAATGAATTTGGTTTAACTATGTCGAATGATCGCAATCTTAGCACAACGAAATACAAAACTACTATTGATGCGGTCTTTATTAGACATTTAAATAGGTTCGAATCAAAACTGTTCGTTTCTTACTTCAGCTACCATAAACCTATCGTATCAGTTTTAGAGATTGGCGATGATAGTTCTGGTAATGATGATGGTGAAAAAGTCGTTGAAATTATGGATGAAAGTTGATTTTTCGGAGAGATAAACTTTTTAATGTAAAATAATTGTAATAGTTTTAAAGTGTTAAATTTTTAATGTAATATAAATTGTCATGTTTGTGTACGATAGCGCAATAAATCAATATTGTATTCTACCACATAAATGATAGTACTTTTATACTGTTAAAGCAATTGGTGCAAAATTATTCCCTAACCATTCCAAAATATCAAACATGCTCAACGTTAATAATCAAGTTTTCACTTCTGCCGGCACTCCCGGAGTGCAACCCGTCTTTTTTTTATGTCCGGGTTCGTTATGATGCACTGAACGAACATCTTGCATATCGAAGAAAAATAGCTAAAGATTGTGAATGTAACGAGTATATTGGAGTACCTATGTTACATCATGAGTCATGAACATAAAAACAAATAAAGCATTCTGATTCTGATTCTGATTCATTCTTATCTTTACGAACCTACTGTGTGAAAGCGCAAACTAATCCTTATCTAATCCCTTTTATGATTGACATTCAGTTACTTTTTGCAGTTTGATAAGAAAAACATCCGTATTGTCACTCTGCCTGTGTCATCTTTCTCCCAGATAATTTTTATTAGGGTTTTTTCTAAGTGGTTGTTTGCGGATCTTGTCCAAATGATCTCTTTACTCATTGTGATTCATAATGCACTCAAAATTTTTCTTCAGATTTATCTTATTTCAGATAATCCCCGATATCCCGATTCCGATATGGTTGATTCTCCTCGATAATTTATTAGGTTTTTTTTATCACACGGATGTTTGCGAAAGCTGCCCAAAGGTTTTCTTCAACTTTATGACACATCACTTTTCTTTTCAACTAACTTTTTATTAGATTTTAATAACATAGTCGTAAGTTGTACAAACAGTGTTCGAGTCATCGATACTCGAATAAAGATTAATCATATATTATTAGAGATAATTAATGAATATCACTAATTTATGTTTGACTACTATCAAGAAAAGTAAATTAATTAATTCATTTGAAGTTTAAATTAATATTTAGACTACCTGTTTCTACAAGTTTAAACCGTTCATAAGCGTTCGATGTAAAATAATTTTGGTTACTTGAAAATATTTTTTTATTATTATTTTCAGATACCTGATATCTCACGTTCTGGAATTCCAAATTCTACTATCTCTTTGCAAGCGGGCGAATCACACAGGACCTCTCCATGAATGTTCCATATATGGTGTAAAGGAAGCAGGAAAACTCCTCAGGTACACTGACTGATTAATTAAAATGCATGAGAAAATAATATCATTGACTCTTTGTTAGCCAAGGATGTGAATGGCGCAATTCAGAGATGTGCAGATAGATTATATGCTGTTTTTATTAGCAACATAATTAGCACGTTTTATTGCAAAATGTCATATAATATTTTTCATGGAATGAGCTGGATAAATATAAATTGATAAATTGGCTGGATAAATAACAGGAAAGAATTTCAAATACTAAAACATAATCCAATGGAGTCGGCCGTAATATTTATTTTAAATTTGATATTTAGCAATAAAAAGTAAAGTTTGGCGAGTTTAGATTTAAGTAAAACCTCTGTACTATAATTTCGTTAAATAAATGTTTAAAAAAAAAGGTTATCTTCACCGGAAACTCCCTGCATGCAGCCTTTAGAAAATGAAAACATGCGCTAATGTTAAAACTCAAAAAGAATATTATTGTCGTTTTCTCTATTCATTAACTATAATTTATCATGACATACTAATTGATTTATATTTACTAATGACGTCACGTTTTCATGCGATCTAGAAACATCTTGACTGTAATATGCATGCACTCCATGAGCCAATTACGAGTACCATTCACTATTTTAATGTCAAGAACGATCATGATCTTTGATCCTTGATGTTTTAAGGACTATCGAACACTGGCAGCTTGCTAATGTCGAGCCGCTCCAGAGTTTTGCTAAAGTTACCTTCAGAAGTAAACCGGCAAAGGCTTCTAACGAAAAAATATATGGGCTGGAATGTATGCATATGTGTAAATTGAAGTTACAGCCTAGACAAGACAGTTTTTAATTGAACAGAATAACAGAAGAGAATTCTGGTATAAATGGTTTTTTAATACTATTATTTATTTCAGCGATGGCATGGCCCTTGGTGCAAGTGAAAATTGGAGAACAGTCCTCAAATCTATAACTGGAGAAACAGAACTATCAACCGAGGGTATACTACAGTACTTCGCAGAGCTGCAAAAGTTCTTGAAAGAGGAAAACGTGAAAATGGCAAGTCTAGCTGAAGGAGACATGGACCAGAGTGCACCAATCATTGTAGGTGTCATAGTAGTGTTATTGACATTATTAATAATCGTACTTTACTGTGTAAAGAAACACGATGTTGGTAGCAAAGTGTTTTCCGCTTGCGGTTTGAGCAAAAACGGCTCTTTGGACATAGTGACGAACGAACTCCCACAGGGAAAGAACAATGAAGTGGATGGCATAAGCGAAGACAAGGTTTAAATTACCTGTTAGGGTGCGTACATATCATATAACATAACATGTTATAAAACGTTGTTAAATAACATGATTCAGACATGTGGAGCCTGAATGTCATGTTACAATTAATGTTATATAACTTGTTATTAAACAAAAGTTTACACAACATGTTACAATAATCTGTAATTCTGTACGCACCTTTATAAAATTAAATCTGATTGTGATTACCTTTATGGTTATTTTCTAAGTGAAAGTATTGTAGAAACCTAGGACAGGATAGAGATAAGATAAACAATTATTTTGCATTTATCGTGCCAATGATTATTGTCAACAAGTTACGATTTGATTTGATCATAAAGATTAAGTTTTAAATGTATTTGTGTGAAAGTTTCGGAATATTGTTTTATGAATAAGTTTTATTGCCATGGGTATGTTATTTACGAATACATTTTATTGAATGACTATTTCTTTTTATACGTATTATAACATTACGCCCGTACTCTTAAAAGGCTCGATAGAGACGTATATTACGCACCTACATTCCACCAGTTGTCATCAACTGGGCACAGTCACGAGCTGCTCATAAGAATGTGAAATAAGATAACCCAATAACGTAGCCTCAATAGGGGATCGGAAAAAAAAACTAATAAATCCGTCAGATAGATTTCCAAAAAATATTGACCACATATTTTTCCTTTTTTCATGTAAACAAAAAATGAAGACGATACAGTGCTTTGAAAACTTGTGTGACGTCATATGATAGTACATTTTGTACCTTCAAGTGACTTTTCAATCCCCACTCCATGATCTTTGGATCCATGGACACAGTAAAAATTATTGCATGAGACCATATAGATGTGTGAAGTGTGCTGAATCTCACAAAACATCAGAGTGTCCTAAAACCACTCGCGATACTCCAGCCAAGTGTGCACTCTGTTTAGGAGCTCATCCAGCAAATTTCAAAGGATGTGACGTATATAGAGAAATCTTAGCACGAAAATATCCTACACACAACCCCTCCTTGAAAACTAAAAACATAGTACCACAAGAAACCATTACAAAAACACAACCGATACCACCTCCTAATAAAACAGATACCCCTGAGAACAAAACATATGCAGATAAACTTAAACAAAATGAAAGCAATAACTTTAATAATACAACAGAGAGCTATGCTATGAGTTCTATTGAGCGAATGCTAATTAAACAAAATGAAAAATTTGACATGATCTTACAACAAATGAGCAATCTAATGAATATCATAACATTACTTGTCACTAAACTTTCAAAATGACTGGCCTACGTGTAGCAACGTGGAACATAAATGGTCTGGCTCCAAACAAGGAAGAACTCCAAATGCTAATAAGTGACCACAACCTTGACGCAGTACTTGTATCAGAAGCACACTGTACAGATAAAAGTAGTATTAAGATACAAGGATTTATGACATACACTACCAACCATCCTGATGGAACTGGACATGCTGGAACTGCCATAATCATACGCAGAACTATTGAACATCACCTATTGACCCCAGTTAGAACTAACCACACCCAGGCTACAATTGTCGCTGTGAAAGATAAGGGTGGATATCTCACTCTGGCATCAGTCTACTGCCCTCCAAAGTATCAAATAACTGAAGAGATGTACACTGACTTATTCTCACATTTTGGAGTACGCTTTATCGCAGGAGGAGACTGGAATGCGAAACATACCTATTGGGGATCACGACTAATTACGACCAGAGGAAGGCAACTAAAGAGAAGTGTTGATAGTAATCACCTGGTAACAATTACTACATCTGAACCCACTTACTGGCCCACAGACAACAATAAAACCCCTGACTTGCTGGATTTCTTCAAAGTGGGAGGTTTATCACGACACTATTTCAAAGCAGAATCATGTTTGGATGGAACTTCAGACCACACCCCAGTCCTTCTTACTGTTAGTACCACCATTATAAACTGTGAAAAACCACAAACTCTATATAATAAACATACTGACTGGGAATCATTTCGTGATTATATTGATGACAATATCACACTAAGTATAGCTCTAAAGACCCCTGACGACGTGGAATATGCTACTAAATATTTCACGAACCTAGTCCAAGTAGCTTGTTGGATAAACACACCCCCTCTGACTGAGAAAGAAGTGACGAATAGTAACATGCCACTGAATATTAAAAATAAACTAAAAGAAAAGCGTAGATTAAGAGGTGTGTGGCATACTAGTAGGCACCCAGAAGACAAAACTGCTTTTAATAAGGCGTCACGGGAACTCAAAGAAATGATTATGGAAGCTGATGAAACAACCTTAGAAACAAGACTAAGTTCACTGACAGCTACTAGAGCAACAAATTACTCACTCTGGAAATTGACAAAATCATTTAAGAGGCCGCAAACGATGAAACCACCCCTGAGACTAAATCAAGGTGGGTGGGCTAGGACAGGCCAAGAGAAAGCAAATGCTTTTGCTAAACATCTCTCAGAAGTATTCACTCCAAATGCAACCAATGACAGAGAATCTGAAAAGCATGTCCAAACTGTTGTCAACCAGGATTTTCAACTTGATGTTCCTCCTAAACCAATTACTCCACGGGAAGTGTCAAGATTAATAAACAACCTTGAAGACAAAAAGGCACCAGGGTATGATCTCCTTACTAAAGAGATCCTAAGAAAGCTCCCAAGGAAAGCGCTATTGTTCTTGACTTACCTATTTAATGGCATCCTGCGAACCCAATACTTTCCAAAACAGTGGAAAGTTTCACAAATCTTGATGATCCACAAACCTGGTAAACCTCAGAATGACATTAAGTCATATAGGCCTATAAGCCTACTACCTGTATTGTCCAAACTGTTTGAAAAAGCGCTGCTGTACAGAATCACACCTATCTTGAAACAAAACAATGCAATTCCTGATCACCAGTTTGGATTCAGACAGCGACACTCAACGATAGAACAAGTCCATAGAGTATATGAGAAAATAAGAGAGTCTTTGGAACAAAAGGAGTATTGCTCTTCGGCCTTTATTGACATCCAGCAGGCGTTTGACAAAGTATGGCACCAAGGTCTAATTCTAAAGCTCAAAAAAGCCCTACCTCACAGCTATCTTCCTTTACTTATTTCTTATTTATCAGAAAGAGTTTTCCAAGTAAAAGAAGGTGAAGAGACCATCAGAACTACTTGATATTAGAGCAGGAGTCCCACAGGGGTCAGTGCTGGGCCCTATACTCTATGTAATATATACAGCAGACTTACCCCTACAACCTAACATCACTACTGCAACATTTGCTGATGATACCGCTGTCTTGACCAGCAGTCCAGATCCAAAGAAGGCATCAGCAACTTTGCAAGAAGGACTCAATCAAATAAATAAATGGTTGAAAAAGTGGAGAATCAAAGCAAGTGCAAGCAAGTCTGTCCAAGTGACATTTACTCTCAGAAAAGGGAATTGCCCTCCAGTTCGCCTTGATGACTACACTCTACCACACAGTGACAATGTCCGATACCTGGGAATGCACCTTGATAGGCAACTCACTTGGAAACGACACATTAAAGCCAAAAGAGACGAAACGAACATTCGCTCCCGAGAATTGTACTGGTTGCTAAACAGACAGTCAGAAAATATCTTGATTTGAGGTTTCCTTGTCGTGGAATCATAAGATTTTGAGATTGATGAAGTATTATTGTTTATCCAGCGTTTGTGAATACGCTCTAAATCCACCCTTTTGTTTATGGTCAGAGTGTCGGTTGTTTCCGAGTCGACTATTGTAGCCATTTCGATGGTGCCGTTTTCCACGATTGGTCGATAAGATGGCTGATGGTTTATGATTGTATCCTGTAAGCCTTTGCCATCTGTAATGGGTTGCTCAAAGAAGTAACTCAAATTTGTCTTGCAATCATCACGTTTTGGGCTATTCCTTGAAATAGATGTAGTAAGGAATAGCCCAAAACGTGATCAAGATATTTTCTGACCAAGCAGGGCTTGAAATGAGAAGCCTACTTCAAGATTTACTAGGCCATTCTTTCATGGTGACATCGTTGGTAAAACCAGGAGCTCCCATGGCTGAGGTTTTGAGTACATGTGTTGACGAGTGTAAAGATTTTACCAACTCAGACTACATACTAATACTAGGGGGTTCTAACGATTTAAACCCTTTGAATTTACAATCCACCTTATATCATATTCTGGGTCAAGTTAGGCACACAAATGTCTTAGTTGGGAAAATCTATAAAAACAGGTATTTAGGTGTTAATATGCTTAATAACTCCTTGAAACTGGTCTGTAGTAATTATGCCAATTCAATATTTTTGCCACTGGATCAGGATCATTTTCGCTCGAAATTATTAATTCCAAAATATTTCAATAGAATACAAGCAAGTAGACTAATTCACAAGGAAATACTTCGCTTAAAATACAGACATGACTTTGTAAACTATATTAAAATTAAGAATAATGACAGTTTGGAATAAGTGACAAGGTACAAAAGTGTTACAAAAATAATTGTACACAGACGGACATTGAAACTTCATCAAGGCGTTCCTTAGTTACGAATAGCATCGGCACTCAGACTGACGACTTAGGAAATACTGATGACTTTTTTCGTGCCTAAACGGCTCAACCACTCTCGTAGTATGCAACATATGTCTGTAACCCCTAATAATTCCATATCACTTAATATTTATCTTCAAAATTTATGTGGTGTAGGTAACAAAAAAGAGGAATTAGAACTTTATTTGCAAGACTTTGATCTTGACAATTTATATGTGTGCATAACGGAACACTTCTTGACCACGGAGTCAGCTCCTCTTTTCAATTTAATCGATTATAAAATGGTCTCTTTTAATGCAAGGAAAAACAAAAAAAGGGGAGGTAGCCTCATTATGACGAGGAACGATATTGCTTGCGAAGAGGTACCTTTTTGTCAAAAATTATACAAAATCGAAAGCTTTGAACTATGCGGTATTAAAGATGTCAGTACTAACATCTACATTTTCTGCTGTTACAGAAATCCTATCGATCAGAATTTTGAAACGTTTCTATCTAAGTTGGAACAATTATTAGAACATTTCTTCAGCAAAAAATGTATTATTTGCGGGGATTTTAACATTGACTTGCTTAAAAATGACAAAAAAACTTCAATTTTTTTGACTTTACTGACATCGTACAATTTTAGACCAATTATAAACGAAGTGACATATAAACGGAATAATGCGCAATCATGTTTGGACAATTTCTTGACGAATTTACCTGATGACTATATTAATGAGCAGTTTGTTGATCATAATTGCTTGGCCGATGGACACGCAGCGTTATTTTGTCACTTAAAAACTGAAAAAGTTAAGCCCGGTGGCAACCAAGACTTTGTAAATATAGAGTTTAGACAGTTTAATGACAAAAATTCAAATACTTTTAGACAACGTATTCTGGATATAAATTGGTTGGATGAAGGTATAAATGGCTTTTTAAAGAAATTTGGACAAATATTCCGCGTAAGTTACAAAAAGAAGAAAAAGCGGGTTAATATTAGGAATTGTCTTAGGTCGTCCTGGGTTACGAAAGGAATTAGAGTATCCAGTAAAATGAAGCGATTTTTAGTACAAACCATAAACAATGTCACCTGTGCGGAGAAAATAAGGGCGTATACTAAATCATATATTAGAATATACAGACTAGTCTTGAAAAAAGCTAGACGCATTGCAGTCAGTAAAGAACTATTGAACGCAAATATATCTTCAAAAGCTATATGGCAGGTTGTAAATAGACATAGGAACGCAAAATCAAATCGCGAAGGTCAAAAAAACATACTTTTGAAAGTAAATAATACAATTATATCTAATCCCCAACAAATAGTAGACATCTTCTCGGACACGTTCGAGGGCGCAGATACAGTTGGCGACGCTAATTCATTTGATCAAGCTATAAAAACTCTACAAGATAGCGTAAAAAGAGTAGATCGAGAAATGACTTGTGATCTCGTCACTGCCTGCGAAATAAAAAAACTAGTGAATTCCATGGCGGCCAAGAAATCTTCTGGTCATGATGAAATACCTATACAGACTATTAAAGATCACATTGACATACTGGCAGAACCTCTGGCACATCTTATAAACACATGTATTAAGATGAATGTATTCCCTGAACAACTAAAAATAGCGAGAGTCCTACCACTTTACAAAAAAGGTTGCAAATCAGATCCAAATAATTATAGACCGATTTCTTTGTTGCCAATAACTTCAAAAATTTTTGAGAAAATACTCAAGGTCAGGCTTCTGAGACATCTCAATCGTAATAAAATACTTAATCACAGACAATTCGGCTATCAGAAAAATGTTGGAACAAGTGATGCAATTAATATGTTAATGGAGCAAGTAATTGACCGAATTAATGATAAATTGAAAGTCGTAGGGTTATTCCTCGATCTTAGTTCCGCTTTTGACACGGTTAACCACACGTTGCTATTAGCAAAAATGGAACATTATGGAGTAAGAGGACCGGTCTTAAATCTATTTAAGTCTTACTTAGAAAATCGAAAGCAATATGTGGAAATTAAAGTTAATCAAGAAAATATTCAAAAAGTGTTCAAATCGGGACTTAAACTAATAAAACTAGGAGTTCCGCAAGGTTCTATATTAGGACCAATATTTTTCATTTTATTCGTTAATGATTTAATTAGCTTTATGCTGGCACAAAGTGATTCTGAACTTGTACTTTTTGCTGATGATACGAATGCTATTATAGCCGCTAAAGATGTTGATACTCTCAGTAATAAGGTAAACAAAGCTCTTGCTCTCTTCCATCATTGGTTTAGTATCAATAATCTTAAATTAAATGTCAGTAAAACGAATGCCATGTTATTTAGGACGACGTCGAGAAACACAGATAAAATTGACATATTATTAAATGAAAATAAAATAACATTGGTAGACAACGTAAAATTCTTGGGTATTCACATTGACGAAAGCCTAAACTGGAAAAGTGAATTGACTGCTATAGAAAGCTCAATTAGCTCAGCTTGCTATGCCCTGAGAAGTCTTCGAGACGTGATCGCTGTTGAACAATTAAAAGTCGTATATTACTCGCTTGTCGAGTCAAAACTCAGGTACAGCATTACTCTATGGGGAGGTAGTTACGCGTACAACATAAATAAAGCTTTCATCATACAAAAGAGGGCCATAAGAACCATGGTGAGAATCCCTCAGTGGGTTTCGTGTAAGGAATATTTTAAAGAACTTCAGATTCTTACGGTCCCTTGTCTCTACATTTTGGTTCTTCTCACTGATCTCATGAAAAAGCTGCAGAATTTTGAAACCTTAGAGGAAAGAGGTAAGCGGGAGGCTACTAGGCGTAGGGACTTACAAAATAAATTGCAACCTCATTTAAAAGTAGTGAGTCATGCTGCAGGTTATCAATCTGTTAAAATGTTTAATAAACTACCTGTATACTTAAAGTCAATATACAACATAAATACGTTTAAGCAGCAGTTAAAATCATTTTTGATAGAAAAGTGCTACTACACCCTTGATGAGTTTCTCTGTGACACATTTAACTAGATTTTAATTATAATTACTATTTTTATTGACATTCTATTTTTAATTTTTGACATTTGCATGGGTATTACCAATTTTTATTATTTTTGACATTTGTTTGGGTAGCACTAATTAGGTATATTTTGACATTATTATTTTGCAATGACTGAATCGGTCTGTTTTAACATTCTCTAAGTGACATATATATATTATTCTGTAACATTAGTATTTTATTTGACATTATTTCTACATTTGACATTATTTTGTAATAGTTGAATCTTAGTTTCATTAATGATGTATTTTGGTTACTGTTCTACAAATGATTTCAATAGTAATGCATTGTTTTATAATTTTGTGTAACATTTTCGATACAATAATACATTCGTAATAATGGAATCTTAATTTATTTGTTTCTATATTTTTTGCTATTTAACATATTGTGCTATTGAAATGTTTAACTTTTTATTAATAATTTTTGGTATTGTTATAATAATGAATTTATATTTGTGATTCTATAATTTTATATTTGTGATCCTATGGTTTATATTTGTGATTCTATGATTTTATATTTTAGTGTGAAATTTCGATACAATGTAAAAATTGTTACTGAAAATAAATGAAATGAAATGAAATGAGACACTCAAAACTATCAATGGAGAACAAGCTTCTCATCTACAAGACTGTCCTAAAGCCGGTTTGGACATATGGGATACAACTGTGGAGTAGCTCTTGCAATAGCAACATCAGCATGTTGCAGCGACTTCAAAATGTCATATTGAGATCGGTGGCAGGAGTACCATGGTTCATAACTAATGCTGAAATCCATGAGGCATGTAACATCAACACGGTTAAAGACGAAATAAGTACAAACAGCACAAAGTACAAAAAAAAGCTATTGACACACCCTAATAAGCTGGCAAGTGAATTAGTAAATCGGAAGTACACAAGACGCCTCAAGAGGAAAGTAATATTAGACCTAAGCCAAGAGAATCGGTACTTAAGACGCAGTCAACGGGGGAACCGTAAAAACGACCTGTTTTTCGTCGCAGAGTTAGCCGTATTGCTACTTATTACAATTCCAAAAAAAATACAGTGTATAGTCAAATGTATAGGTAAGAGACTTATGCAAAAATATTTTCTAAAAGTAATCAAGAACCTCGAAAAAAAAAAATCACAAAATCACAAAAAAATCACACGAAAAAACTTTTTCGTCTCGAAATGCTCAATATTTTGAGTGACAACTGTTATTTATTTTTTTACTATCAGAAAGGAAATTTAACCAACTAAAGACATATGTAAAAATATTTTAACATTACAGCGTATTTAATAGCGGACTTTACTGGAAGACGCATACTACACAACAAGCCTCACAGATCACATCCGCTTATAGTTGAGGACTGATTGCGGATTCACCAGGAAAAAAAAAAAAAAAAAAACTCCATGATCTTTGACGCACTATAGCTTCGTCAATTTTTATTGATTTGATAAATCAAAAATCACGTATCCAATATTTTTCGATAATCTAACTGACGGACTAAACAGAATCATATTTTTTGGAGACTGTCCGATCCCCTATTGGGGCATCGAAGCCAAGCCTTCACTCAGTAGTCGGTTTTTGATTCTACGAGTTTCCAAAAACTCATCATCTGCTTGCCTTTTCCCAACTACCTTGGGGTCGGCTTCCAGTCTAATCGGATGCACCTCAATACCAGTACTTTTCATGGAGCGTCTGTCTAGCTGACCTTCACCACAGCTTAGTTAATACTGGGTAATAGAATACCTCTTGTTAAGACAAATTGTTAGTCCTTCGTGCCACTGATTAGTGTAACGACTGTCAAAGATCCGCCGGAACCAACGGTTTAGCGTGTTTTCCGGAGCACAGAGGAAACTCCGTATGTAATGTGTCGTCACCCATCCACACACCCGACCTGTACTAAAGATCAACCCGACCGGGTGATATTACTCAGCCGCGAGCCCTCAACGAGTCTAAAACGGCTTATCTGCCTAGCCGGATCCAACTATGTTGGGGTCGGCTTCCAGTCAAACCAGATGCAGCTGAATACCAGTAGGTATCAAAACATTTATTTTCGAATAAACGAAACAAATACAAATTACTAAGAAGCTACAGTCCCAGTCACAAGGCATAATAACTGTGACTGTACTGTAGTTGCCCATTCCCTAGTGTAGATCTCTATCTATCTCTCTCATAGGTGAGAACATGTAGCAAGATGTACACGATAAAAGTGTCCACAGTAAACTCAAAAACGACGATTAAAAAAAACAAATAAGCCGTGTTAGCAGAAGCAGCAGAAGAAGTGACCAGTCACAACTGACAGCACCCACCTAACCATGTATTTACATGGAGCGATTGCTTAGTCTCCAACGCCTGTGGAATAAACATCTGCCCAAGTAATGTATATAGGTAATTAAGTCAGTAGTTATACAAATGAAGAGAGGTCATGTAGCGGTGAATGGTCAACCTAAACTGTTACAATTTGTATGAAAATTAAACTGCATGGTGTATTAATCGCTGCAATAAAGTGTACTCGTCACGCAAGGCTGTCGCTTGTAACATGTATTGTGTGTTGTTTGTTTGGCTTTGAAATTGTTCGGATGACAATCCAAAAGCCTATTTGATTTCCACCTTAAACAGAATTTACAGAGGCTTTCTGATAGCGTATGTGAGTCACTCCTATATACTTTTACTTTCCTATCATATTCAATTTTCTCCGTTATCGCACATCTCCGCGCTACCTCAGAAATGTCTAATGGAAAAACCTATTAGCACGTTTTGAACCCAGGCTCCTAGTTCAGCAGTCGCTCTTGAGATCACGAGACCAACGGGGCAGTTGGGTTAGATTTTTCTATTATACATTTCTCAGTGGTAGTCCGGAGTTTGGAAGTTAGCCGTTAGTTTTGCACCTGATCTCTCTCCGGTTGTGTCGGTGGGTCTCTTAAGAATAAAGGAACAGAGAGTGCGCCTGTGTTTGCGGACGGGCCGATAGCTAATCTCCGGTAAGAGATTGGCCACCTGGACCAAAAACGATCAGGAGGACTGTATCTAGCTTCGCCCAAATGGCGTTTCCAAATCTGTATCACTTACAAACGCAGATTTAATTTGGTACCCGAACTAATAAAGACCGTCAACTCGATTGGACAGTTGTCCATACTCCGGGTGTATTTTCAAAACTCATGAATCCGCATATTATAGGGAGTAGGGTTCATTTCAAAGTTACTTAGTTCTTTTCTTTCGAATGGGCCCGTATTTTCGTTGGAGAGTAGCCCTCCTGTATCGCACATACCTACAAAGTCACCAGTCTGACCGATGTCAATTAAGCTGCTGTTGTCACAACTTTCGACCGGAGCCGTAGCCGATGGTCCAACCCTAAAAAAATCAGTTTAGTATATTTTAATTAACATGCAACCTGACAGTGAACTTCGTCCTTTAACCGATTGAAGAAAAAAAAAACGTTTTAAAAGCATTTGACGCTTATGAAAGCCCTTAGAATATAAGCAAAAGCATTGTTAGGGGTCTAATACACCCATCGGGGCAGTGGGTTATTCGAAAGAGATACCGCGGCCTCGACACATAAGGCTAAGAAGGAACATGGGTGGTTTTTAGTTAGTAGAAGTCTGACACTCCCTACCGCTCTGCCCAGAGCGGTAGGAGTCATTTGATGATTTCCCACCCTCCAAAAACCAAAAAGGGGTCTAATACAGCTGCTTTATATGGAACGCGAAGAAACCCGGGGGTCAGGAGAGCATCATCGTTAGCTGGACGACGTCTAATGTTGAACATGGATCGTCCCCAAGCGTTGCTGTATCAACCAGTCAAGAGACAGATGGATACGGCAAAGCTTTGCATATCTGGCAGGCTCTTTTAGATGGTCGATATTGAGTATTGAGTTTGAACATGATGTGCTGTACAAGTAACAACTATTTAACATTACCTTTTTTTTGGGATTGTGGGAAATCGCTGCTGCAAGGTTTTTATGCAAAGCTTGACTTTAGTCCTGGTTCTGATGTGTACTTCAACAGTTCGTTCCTCACATAATATAACGCTACGGAAATTGATAGTCGAGAGGAATCATTGCTATAATTGTGTTAGTGTTCTTTTTTGAAGAAAAATTTCTTTAGCGGCGTTGTGCACTTTTTTGGGACGGGTAATCACATTTTCACGTGTCCTGACCGTAAGACAGCGCAAAGCGCTTGCACGAATGTGCGTGTGTGTCAAAATACATATGTCAAAAACATTAAATGTCAAGTTGAGTTTTCTGTAAAATAATAAAATTGTAATGGCTCTGGAGAATCTGGAGTGTTATTTTTTTATGAAATATAAATTGTCATGTTTGTGTACGAGAGCGCAATATATAAATTTTGTATTTAACCATATACATGATAGTACTTTTATGCTGATAAATAAAGCAATTCGTGCGAAATTATTCCCTAACCATTTCAAAATATTCAAAAATGCACAACAATAATGTTCAAGTTTTTACTTCTGCCGGGCACCCCCGGAGTGCAACCCGTTGTTTTTTTTTGTGCAGAGATTCAACATTTCTTAATCTTGCACATGTTTTGGCTATTAATATTATACCTTGATTTGTTCGATCCTCGGTTGACCATTGACCTGAAGAAGGTCGACGGAAGCACTAAACCGGTCGACTTGGCATCGGGGAAGTAAATGTCCAACAGTGTTCTTCTTTCGACTGATTTATGATGATGGGGGTGATGAATATCATGATCTTTTGCAAGGATTTTAACGACAAAGTTAACGTTGATATATCCCGAGGTCTTAGGTAGAAGTAAAGCTAGGTATTTATTGGGGGATTGGGTTTTGAGTGAAGGGTGGTTTTTTTATGTGAGCAAAATTTTAAATGAAGTAGACATTTAAGAGCAACTTTTACTATCATTATGAGACTAACTACACACATAAAACAGTGGACACTCTATAGACCTAAAAAAGACGTGGGCTAACGGTTAAGGTCCTGTCTCTGGGCAGGATAGGATCTTATATCTGCCTAGAGATAGGACAGGCTGAAAACTATCCTATCTCTGAACATTGGAGATAGGGCCGCTTTTTGCAGAATATTGTGGGACAGTAGGTTTTAGGTATACCTACGCACATTTGTACGTACTAGCGGTAGCTCTCGATTTTCATCGTCATCAGCTGATTGCCGGTGCACTCAGTGGTCACGTATTCTGTTTTCTGATCAACTTTGTCTTGGTTTTCATTCTTTGCCAGATCTTGATTACTCTGCCAATTACTGAATCCTCAGAAACTTCAACCTTGTCAAAGCAGAGCGTTTCTACTCTGGTCTGAAAATCACCCGGCTAGAAGAACCTTTTTATATGAGGCAATTCAAATGCAAAACAATACCTAGACCAGAATACGTAACCTATGGCTATTCCTCACCATTAGCAAGTTGCCTAAGATTTCGTGTAAATGAGAAGTAATGTGCCGTTACACACCGGAAGAGCAGTAAAAAAAAATTCACACAAAATAACACGATATTAAACCGGTGCTGTTCCTACCGCTGATCTCAATCCCATTGAGATTGGAAATAGTAGATAAGTAGCCAGGGGCTGTGGTTTGTCGAAAGGTTAACGCGGCTCCGACACAAGGGCGAAGAAGGAACATGGGTTTGGTTTTTAGTCAGTAGAAATCTTACACTCCCCTTCGCTCTGCCCAAGAGCGGGGGGGGGGGGGGGGGGTTTATTCGATGATTTTCCACCCACCAAAAAAAATAAAAAGGGCTGTAAGGCATCAATTTTTGCGTTTCTGCGTTCTCATATTGTTGATTCATATGAGTTCTTAGAACATTTGGTATTGGGACGCAGAAACGCAAAAACGCAGAAACACAAAAACGCTCCTGTGTGGGGGAGGCGTTATACTCATAGGAAGACAAGGCTGAATAGCGAAGCGACCTCTTTTGTCATTGGGCTGAAAGCATGATGTCTATTGCCAGTATGATGGTTAGATGAACGCGAACTTTTTGAAAGAGTGAAGTGTTTTTTTTTAATTACTTACCGCCCTAGGGCTTTTCTAGCTACATTATTACCCCCCTAGAGCGCTAATTGGTAAAACCTCTTATTCGTATCGTTAGTGTCCAGAAGGGCCACTATAACTCCATATTTATACTGTGCTATAACTAAGCATGATGTGGTCTCCTATCGAGTTACGCTAATAAATTACATGGTCGAACCTATAGGAAAAGTTTATCAATATCATAAGTATTACACGCCCTTAAAGTATTGCCCTATTAAATAGATCACCTAGTATACACGAATCTAGATTTGCAGTTGTCAACACTAAATAGAGTGTATCGATATAGACTGTCGTATCAAATAACAATTTGCTTAGCAGGGACATAGCACAATAATATGTCATGGTCTAACAGTTTCGATCATTTAGGTTTGCTCTATTAAATCAAAACTCAATGCTAGGACACTTTAGTCAACAAACAGTAATACCAAGTCAGACTGTGTTACGTGGTCAACACAAAACATTATACACATAAATTGACAGATTACGGCCATGAGCCTCAAAATAAAATCGTTATGAAATCGGGCACTAAAATTACGTTGGAATAGCAAATTGGTGTGAACCAGCGCAATCCTAAAATCGATGATAATAACATACATGAGTACTGCAAATGCGAACTATGTGCCATTCCACGGGTCATGGACGGAGGTAATTTTGAGTTGGAATTGCATTTAATGGATCAACAAACCTCTAGTCAAGTCTCAAGTCAAATCTTAGATTTTTTTACTACCAGAAACCAACAGTAATTTTCCCAATTTATTGTTAAAAAAATTGATATTAATCAGTAGGTCGCTCCTCGGGTTCGTACAAGCAAATGACGGCTATTGACGGCCTACGATGTCCGCGACTAGCTGTGGACATCCGCTGATAGCCGACTTGTCGAAATGGTTAAGAATGTGAGCCGGTGTGAACTAACTGCAATCACCTAACTGTTACCGCTTGTGACGAACGCGCGCACCTAGGATCGCGGCGCAAGATTTCGCGCGCAATTTGCATATTCAAAAATCGAACAAACACTGCGACTGTTATGCGAACTGATATTGTTTCTTTTTTTTAATAAAGAGAATTTGATTTTAAAATAAAAAAAAAATTGAAAAGTTTTTTTTAATAGATATTGCAAAAAAAATAAAAACGCGCAAGGGCCACAAATAAATCAAGCCTAAGTGAAGTGGTGATACATGGTTGTGAATAAGTTTTAATTAGAAGGTAAGTTTAGCCTAAATCATTTTCAAGATTACCTTCTTTTAAAAATTATCAAAAAATCTGTATAATTGTGAATGTTTTTTCATTTTAAGTCGATTAATAAATAAATATTGAAGTCTGTATTATTACTGAATTCAGTAATGTTACTAAGGGAATTTTTTTATTTTCGGACAAAGGCCTTCGCAGACAATCGTCAGAATAAGTTGTCAAGAAATAATAACTTCCTCGCCAATTTCCAGCAATAACTAGTCTTTTTATTGCAGTAATCACAAAAAGTGGATATAGTTAATCATTGTTATGACAATTTACTGACTTCAAAATATGAAGTTTTTTTATAACTATATTGCAAACAACATAATCACTGCTGTGTGTTGATCACTAAACAATTTTGAAATAAGTATACATAAGATAACATCACGCCTGCAATCCCCGAAGGGTAGGACAGAGGTGTACCTACCTATTAGTAGATACACCCACATTTTGAAACTTTCTGCAGAAGGTATATATATAAATATATTTATAATATATTTATAAATATAAATATACCTACTGCAGATACAAAATAAAAATAACCTAAGAATAAAATTAAAAATATACATCTATCTATCTATGTATAAGAGAAGTCCTGACTGACTGACTCACCAACGCCCAGCCCAAACCCTTGGACCTAGAAAGCTGAAATTTTGCACAGAGGTTCCCTTTATTATGTAGACAAGGAATAAGGAAGGATTTTTCGAAATTCAACCCCTAAGGGAGTTAAATAGGGGATGAAAGTTTGTATGAAAAGTCGTTTCTTTTCACGCGGGCGAAGCCGCTGGCAAAAGCTAGTATTATAATAAAATTACGCCTTGTAATCCCTGAAGGGCAAAGCAGAGGTGTGCCTAACAAGAACACCCACGTTTCGGCAGTTATGTTTAAGTCCCATGTAATAAGGCGAGCTTATTGCCATCAACCAGCCATAAATCTAGACTCCGTGGCTGCTACTAAGATTTGAGATTAATAGGGCACGAAAAAAGTAATATCGTAAAAACTACGAGTAGGTACGGTACTTAATTTTTTATGGCAAAATTATATTTGCGATGCAAAATCATGTAATAGCTAAGCTACCGAATTGCCATCCTGTTAAAAATCATGCAAATAGGAAACACTTTTTTTCTTTTCTTTTATCAAGACAACTCAATGTTTTATATTTACAACTAGGCTTTTATGTGACTTGCCTTTTTTTAAGCGACTTGCACATAACTGGCGAAATGTGTCCACACATCTGCCTCAACCTTCGGGGATTGCAGGCGTGTCGTTATGTTATACCCCTCTATGTAACTGCAGTTTATTTACTCAGATTTGATACACTAATTAATTTAAATATCACATGCACCTATCATAACGACATGCATGACGTGACATTAATAAAAAAAAAAACTTTTAATTTTGTAAGAACTGGTTTTTGAACAAATCTTAATTACGCAATTATTACGCTAATTAATGCCAAATTTAACTGAATTAAGTTACTTTGGTTTTCTTATGTATATCTTGATAACTTGCGTGTCAAAAAACTGGTTTAAGTAAAATTGTGCCAAAATAATTACCTCATTGAAAGTTTAACAAAAGTGAGTCTGTTTTATAAAAAGTAACTATTTTTTTTCCAAAATTGGAATTAAAGTACATAATAAGGAATTAATAATGATAATAATAAAAGATGATAATGGTAAGATAAAATTAATATAAATAGTTAAAAAAAAACACAACTAGAAGAACTAGAAAAAGTTTGTTGTTTAGTAAATATTTTAAAGGGTGGTATACTTAAATTAGTTTGGAAAAGGAAAGAAGCTAGACGTCCTATACATATAGCTTCATCTTGCTCTGGAATAAGATTAAAACAAGCATTATGACACGATAAATGTAACCAGAATGTAAACACTTTATGTACTACTGAATGTAAACGAATGTATACACGATTACATAACTTCTCTTAACGGAACTCTGGTCCTCATTTTTATATCCTGTTTGTGACGTTTAATATGAAGTGAATCTGACGCTATCTCGTCTAGATCTTCGGAGCAAAAAGTGCTTCTATAGCATAACTAATTAGACTTTGCTCAGACTTGAATAAAACTCCACTTATTAAAATATCGTATATATTAATAACTAGCTTTTGCCCGCGACTTCGTTCGCGTGGAATAGTGACTTCCGGCAGATTTTTGGTTTTACCCACATAGTTCCCGATCTCGCGATGTCCTTTCTAAAGTTCCAAACTATGTCTGTACCAAATTTCACACAAATCGGTTCAGTAGTTTAGGCGTGAAGCAAAGACAGACAGACAGACAGAAAGACAGACAGACAGAGTTACTTTCGCATTTATAGTATTAGTTTGGATTATTATAATGAGCATGACCTTCATTTTATTGGACCAAAATATTGACAGTCTACTTGATGCATCCATGTGTTGTGTCAAAAGCCTTCCCATTGAAATAGTGTTTGTGATGGATTCCCACAAAGTGATAGGGATTAATCGTATGACGATCGCCTCCTATGACTGTCTAAAACATTATAGTTTGTGAAATGTGACTGTACGTTTGGATCCATCGCACCCTATCTCACCCTTCAAGGATTCTGTAATACTCGAAGTGTGAGATTTTTATATAACATCAAGCCTGTGCTTGATGCTTGCTTAAAATACTGATGATGTGAACAAATCTAGGTACATTTGTATTATTCTGAACACACGATTCACACAATCGTGTCATGTTAACTATCGTTTTCGCAATCAAACACGGTACTGCACAAGTGCACACCATTTAGGCCTCAGCCTCGAATTTTGCGGGCAGCGGGGCGGCGGCGGCGGCGGCGGCGCGGCTTGTATGGAGTGCACCGCTCGTTGCCCGCTCCCGCGCCGTTGTTTTCCGAAAACTGGTCCATTTAATTGTACGCATGAGATCCTGCCGCTCCCGCGCCGGCGCCGCCGCGCCGCCGCCCCGCTGCCCGCAAAATTCGAGGCTCAGGCCTTACAGTACGTACCTACTGGCAATTGGCATATACCTAACAATTGTAAAAATAACAAGGAATTTTGTTTGCTAAGGTTAAGTCACATGTAATACGGGGCTTGCTTATTGCCATGAATGGACTCGAATCCAGACTCTGTGAACTCTCGAATAACACTTAGCCCGGCCTGGGAGTAGAACTCAGAACCTCATGCAAAGCAGTCGTGATTGCAAACAATACACCAACGAGGTATTATAGTCTCATTCTCATGCCCTATAATTATCTAAAAAAGGATAGTGGATTGTCCTAGAAATCTAAATCAAAATTCATTTATTCAAACTAGGCTGATAATCAGCACTTTTCGAACGTCTAAAATTTACTTTACTTTACTATTTACATTTTTATAAGACACTTCCTAGTGTTTAACTGGGAAGAAGAAGTGGCGGAACAAACTTCCCAGCACACATCTGTCTGTTAGGTTGGTTAGAAGAACCAGACTCGATACAATAGCAAGGTGTCAGTTAAATTAAAGATTTACTACAGACACAATCAGTAATAAACAAAAGTATCTAACAATAAACAATGTAATATAAAATAATTAATACATAACCTAGCACTAACCTAGCACTTGCTGTAAGTACAGTTGAGCTAAAATCCAACACACGCTCTCGCCAATGCTTGGTCATGCTGGGCAGAGCTATATTGCCCTGCAAGGTAAAGTCATCTTGCTTTGCAGGGCATTGTCATCCTCCATTGCAGGGCAAAGTCATCTTGTCTTCCAGGGCAAACCCATGTTGCCTTGCAGGGCTAAGTCATCTTCCCCTACACAGAAGGCATTTTCATTATTTTGTCCCAATATTACTTCAGCATTGAACTGAGTTTCCTATCCTATCTCATAACCACTATTCACACTGTCACGGTCACGGCCAGTTTGGCGAACTAAGTTAAAAATACACAATCGCCATTCACTATTTAGTTATTTTACTATCACAAAACCTTACACCAAAGTTCCTTATAATAAAAAGCAATTACTTAACAATGTGATTTGTGTGACGTATATTAATTATTTTCCCTGTAGGAACAGTTGGCAAAGATATAGGTTGTATTTAGAAACTACTACCTCTGTATACGAATTTACCGACCATTTTCTGAACCGTTCATTAATGTACGAGTAGGTGTTTGATTAAAATTGTTACAAAACACTCCAGTATTTTTCCAAGGAAGCGATAGAGGTATTGTGTGAGGAATGATTTATATGAAAAACTGCAGGCCAAGTGCAAGTAGGACTTGCACATGGAGAGTTCTGTCTGTACCAACCCGTCGGGGCTGCGGGTTGCAAGAGATACCGCGGTTTTGACATAAAGGGCTCAGAAGGAACTTAGGTTTTGCTCTGCCCAAGAGTGGGAGTGGTTGTTCGATGATTTCCCACCCGCCTAAAAAAGAAAGGGTTTCGTACCATTGTAGTAGATATTGAGAGATTTTCCATGTTTTTGTATTTGTACAAGTGTTGAACTAGTTACTGTATTTTTTTCAAAATTATAGGCTCAGTAGTTTCGAAGATAAGGGGGGGGGGGGGGATGGTCGGACAGACACAGGCGCACGAATGATTCTATATGAGTTCCGTTTTTTCCTTTTGAGGTACGGAACCCTAAAAAGGTGTAAAGGACAAGGGTAGGAAGATGATGGCCATTGGCCATGAGTCAGTATTTTTCCGCAACAACATGCGTTTCCAAATTCTCAAACTCGACATCTCGAATGGTTTTTCTTCAAATTTTTACATTCTACAAGCAGTGCGTGCACGCAACTTTGAAGTTAACTTTCACAAAGTTTCATTTTCTATGTAGTATTCTAACCTTTCCACGGTTCACGACTTTCTAGCGAGGTCTATGAAAACCGAAACCGCATCATCGCATGTAACGAGAGTGACTGAGCGCCGTAGAAACTAGCTTTAGGGCATGGATATTACTGTGACACAGCAAGTTCAAAGAGGATTCAGATAACTTTGGCCCATACTCGTAGATATATAACTTACAAACTAACATAAATAGGTATGATAAAATACAATCATTTAAACCTGACCACTCTTTTTGTTAAACAAACAACGATTTAACGTTTGTAGGTACATACATTATTATTATTTAGCTATTGCATAGCTTCTATCGCGGGCCTTGAGCGTGGAGAGCGAATCCAGAAATTCCGTAACGAAAATTTTCAACCAGGTTGCTATGGTTACGGAAAATAACAAGGTTGTCAACTGAGGTTGTCAAATTAAATAATTAATTATTTACATAAGTTGATAAAAAATGCTATGCAATATAGCTTTACCGCGGCAGTCTCCGAGTGCCACACGTTTTTTTTATTATATGCTTCGATCACTTATTGTTATAAACCTTTGGAAATTCACTTTCTATGCCTTTAACTGCCACTTGATTATGCTTTTATCACTACAGATGGCCTATCATGACGTCTTAAAGTATTAATATTTTAATTTTATTCCAGAGTACTAACTACATAGAACTCTGATTGTCTAGCTCCATCACTTTCCCGCTCTTGAAAACAAACTCCTGCTCTGCCTGCAGCGTTTGTGAATATGGGATTTACTGCCGGCTGTGCGGCAGTTAAGACTGCGTTACCCAGACCTTCATTATTTGCGTGCGATGCAGATAGAATTCTGCTAATAAGCTTGAAAAGTGACACAAAGGTGACATAGCATACCTGTTTGTGCTAACTCTAGGCACCGGAAAATCGGAAATCCGTTCGGCAAGCCTTGAACATGAATGTCTGGTTGTTTTGTAGCATTGTGTAACCCTTTATTGTTAATGAACAATCAGTCTACTGATTTGACTGGCCTCATCTTTGCTTCATATTGTATTACCAAAATGCACTTCAAGCTAATAGATTTTCAACTTTATCGCTAAGGCATTAGCTTCAAGGTTGATAGGGATTTGGCAGTTTCAGGTAACTCGATGTGCTAGCGTCTGACAATTGAAGTTACCAGAACAATCAGTTTTAGTCATGGGAACCCCACTAAACAAACAACTAAGTTATTATCATTGATGTCAAAGAATTTTTGCAAATTACACAAAGTCGACAGCGCGAAACGAGTTAAATAAGATACTTATGTGGTTGTGAATCAGGCCTTATTTTTTTTTAACATCCGCCATGCGTTTTCACACCCATACGTGACGTTTGTGCAATTTGCGTTTTTTTTTGCACGGTGATTTTGAGTGACACACCCATTTGTATGTTTTTAATAGAAGCAAGGCGTAGCTGAATGGAATTTTCCGTCAACGAAAAAGTCGATTTTCCATACAAATTTTCATATTTCAGAGGAATCGATCCGTGGTAATCTGTGCCTTGTTATGAAGTCTTGTACAAAATAATATGCTTTTAGAGTAAGCTTTGTGTTCCACGCGCCTCAGAGAGATGTCAAGAGCCGACGACGCCTGCTAGGGCTGCGGGTTGTATGGAATAGATACCGCGGCTCCGGAACCATAGGGCTAAGAAGAAACATGGGTGGTTTTTGGTCTGACAATCTTCTGCTCCACCCAGACTACCGCTCTGACCAGAGAGTCATTTGATGATTTCCCACCCTCCAAAAAAAAGTAGGTTGTAATTTCTGGCAGAAAACTGCTAGACATTCTCAGAATAAAGCGTTCAAACAAATAAAAATAAAATTCAGTAGGAAAAAAAAAATCAACCCCTGTTTTTATACCCATGGGGGAGGATTTAATTTTATAATTTGAAATGAGATAAACGCTCTACTATTAAAAAATAATCATTCAAATGGTCAAATCAGACTTCTCTGTAAAGAAGTATGCGTGGTAATAATAAATTAGTAAGTGTGGAAAGTTTGTTAGAATGTAACCGAAAAATGCAGTAACTAATTCCCTCGTGTATCAAACGTAGTCTTTCAATGCACTTTCCAAGAAATCACACTAATATTATAAAGGCGAAAGTTTGTGAGTGTGTATGTAGCGTGAAAACTTCAAAGAAACACTTTTCCGCTATTATAAATGTATAATTAGGTAACATGAATGTAATCGGAACGAAGGAGCCTGAAACTCACGACACAGGGAATCCTAGTGTGAGTTTCAGGAATCAACGAAATGACTGTAATCTTTAAACAATAAAATTATTCTTCTTATTCTTCTTATGAATACAATAAAATACAAAAATTTTAAGGTATAAAAAGTACTTAGTTACTTCTTCATGCAAAAACTACTGAACGGATTTGGATAAAATTTGGTACACAGATAGTTTATAACCTGGATTAACACATAGGATAGTTTTTATCCCGATTTTATTTTCCCGTGGGATAATTTTCGAGTTGCAGCGGGTGAAGTAGCTGGCATCAGCTAGTAAAAAAATAAAAGAATTATTCGATTTATATAGTTTTTTTCCGCGGTTTGATTTAGCCGGGTTGAAGGGGAAGCACAGATATGAAGCCGCTAACCTGCTTCGTATGAAAAATATAATTATACATATTCAAATGTTTTTGAATTAAAAACACATTATTGTTAATTTGTTCATAAAAGTTAAAATTTGTTTAAAATAATCACGTTTATTTATAGTATTCTATTTATAAATATAATTAAAATATTCAAACAATATTAACGCCCGTAAAGACGCACATGACCGCACATCACACACATTGCCGAAATTAAAAAGAACACCGCTCGTAAACGAATTGAAGCGTGTGGAAAAATGCTTTTTCCGACCTTGTTTGCGGTAAATGCTACAACCGCACGCGTGTGAAATACATTGCATTTCGAATCTAATCGTAGTGCGATAAGAGAGATCATTCATAGAATATCCATTGGTCAGATTCATGTCCATGATGGATCTAGTTAGATTTTTTTTCTACCCAGTTTTCAATGAAGTGAATGGGAGAAAATATACGCGTTCAATTGAGAACCTCCTCTATTTCTCTTGTCTGTTGATAAATCAAAACGTTTGGTTAAATGCAAACTTATGGGGTAGATAATTTTAGCAAAAGTTTATTAAATAACTTACTAACATAATGATCTATTTTAGATCGGACCTATTTAGCATGCAGAAAAGAAGACTCGTGATAAGGATTATTAACCATTATTATGCTTCTTTTTAAAATATAAAATGAATAATTACAACATTAGTCAAACTAAATGGCTGCTTGTTTCTGCTTAAACAAGTTTATTGTACTCTCTAAATGGCTATTCAAATACTTCTCTATTTCAAAATATTGTTTGTAGTTATAAATGCCAATATGATTTCAATTTTAAGTATAATTTACAGAACTAAAATTATAATAAAATATATACAGGAAGCAAAAAGAGAAGAATTACAGGGCGTCAAAAAATTCGTCCACATTGCTGTCAACAGGAAAAGTGCCCAGAAGGCTGGCAGCATTCCCTGCACGTTGGACGGCAATGCTGAGTCAATCAATCAATCAAAACATTTACAATAGAATCATGGATAGTCTAGGTGAGTTAACACGTGTTTAGTGCGTTTATTTCATTCAGATAACAGGCACTTTTGACTTGTCAGAAAAAAAGATAAAGCTTTAGTTCCACACAAGGTTAATTGAGAAAGTACTGTAATTGCCCATAACAAAGAGTAAAACTCCATAGAAAATATCGGGCAAGAAACTTCATGGACACTTTTTTAACATCACATTAATTAATTTATATACAGTCCACAACTTCAAAGAGAAATGGAAAGAAACATAATGGGAATATGTAAAGCAGAGCATATGCGTTATGAGCAATTAAGAGCAAAAACCAAAGTCACAGATATTTATAATCTTGTCCAGTCAATTGATCAGCAAAAATGAAGATGAGCCGGGTATTAAAGTCTTATGTAGAGAAATAGATTAAAATATTAACATATACGAAAAAATATTAAAAAGAGTAGGGGAAAACAGGTAAGAAAAAAAAAGGATGAGCTAAAGCTGACAGCGGGTCCTCATCGGAGGGGAGTGTCTCGTGATCTGCAGAGCTCAGTGTAAAGTAGTTATGCGTATAGGTGGCCTTTGCCAGAAGGCACATTGAATTGCCCGTCGGGGCTGTGGGTTGTTCTCAAGAGATACAGTGGCCTCAACATAAAAGGGTAAGAAGAGACATATGTGGTTTTTAGTCAGTAGAAGTCTGACACTCCCTTTTGCTCTGCGGGGGCGTTATTTGACGCTTTCCACACGCCAAAAAAAAAGGCACATTGAATTTAAAGACTTTGTAACAACGTATCCAAGAAGAGCGGAGCCTTCAACTACAGGCATTTTTTATGCCTAAATGAAGACTCCTCGATAAGCAATTTGAGCTAAAATGATACGTAATAAACATATTTTATTTTATTTTTTATTTTATCCAAGAATTTGCTTTTCGAGCAATAAATTCAGGATGGAAATAACATTTTTATTATCAATGAATTAATTCATTTCGATTCTAAGATGCTTATAAACTGAGGTTTTGGCTACAATCTACGTGATACCACTCAGATCCAGCCTGTCCCCTTGCTATCTTCTTCTAGCGACGCCCTGAGCCAAGGCTCGTATCCCACAGGGGGTGCCCTCAGCGTGCAGTCGCTTAGTTTTTACGTTCATTTGTCCTGGCTGGAGGCCTATATTTCAAGGCATCCACAGGAAAGTTCGTTTAAGCAGTAGCCATCCTCTCTAGGATGAACTGCAAAGATGACATTCAGAAAAAAAAACAAAAAATCTACATAGACATTGGCGTATTCTTCAGCCACAGAGAACAATACTAAAATTAAGTACAGAGTAATAAATGCAGTATTAAGAGTAGATTCTGATGGTATCACTGCTAATGGTAGTGACCTTGTGGGTACTGTCATTCTATTGTTGCCCAACTTAACATACCATCAAGTAATTGCTGTGCAGAATAATTACTCCCGGATGATGTGCTATTCTTTCGTGTTTATCTATTGTAGTCAAGTATCCTTTATCATATTACTCGGAAATAGGTATGGTATGGGCGGCTTAAGACAAGTAATCTCATTAATAACAGTTTCTGAAATTCGTTTTTTCACTCTTTTGTGGACAGCTCTAAAGTCAGCTGCTTGATAGAGTTTCGGCCTTTTCTTTTAGGCTAATCTTGGGAAAACGTGTTACAGGGTTTTAGAAGACAGATACCTTGGCAGCCATTCCTTGTTATAGTACGAGTTTGCTAAATAGCTGCTTCATATTAAACAGAAAACCAATCCTACATGGTTGGGAAAGGCAGGGCACGTCTTTTTCCCTTTGGAGTAGGCAGAAACCACAGAACGCCACCTGCTGCTGCGATCTTTTCATACTCCTTTTTGCTTCGTCCACATTCATACACGCACGCCGGTTGTGTAGCTGTTCTTACTAAAGAACCTCATAATACATTCTAATATCTACATTCTTCATGTAGTCAATCACACTAGTGTTAACTGAAAAAATTTCAACAACAACACCCGTTGTTGTATTTAATACAACAACGGGTGTTGTTTTGAAAAAAGTGAGTCATTCAACACATAATAGCACTTATCAACAAATAAATAAAATATTATAATTAGTTTTGTTAGCAGGTGTAACAAAATCATTAACGTTACATATTTTATTTGCCTCTGGATTTATAAATATTATCTTGCTATTTTTATGCGATTTCTTAATTAAGTCAGGTTAAACAAAACTATGATAAAACAAGTAACCTGTGGTTCTAGATGCATCAACACGTATGATTTTTATTTCTATTTGGAGAATTTATTTAAAAATACGTTATACTCATAGCTTTCCTAGCACCTCGTAACGTAGATTGTACTAGGTAGGTAGGTAGAAATTGCAAGAGCTCCTTCCAATCGTAAAGTTGAAGCGAAGTTGCAAAATCTAATGGCGCCGACTGCATACACGGGAATTACAAGACGTAACAATATTACATCTAGTCTTGGCTCACAGTAGCAACAGAATAACTAGCCTTAAGTTGTGGTACTTAAGATCGTTTATCATTTTAAAAAAGGAGCATAAATCACCATCATCATCACATTCAATCAACTTACAAAAGGAAAAACTGAATAAACAACTTACTTGATGGCGCATTATTCCAACGGAATTCTTTGGCAAAACATCATTGTAACCACGCATTTACTTGATTTTCCATGGAAAGTGTCGAAAAGATGACAATTAACATCAGTACTTGGCTCGGTATTTGACGACTTTATGACGTAGTATTATATTTATTCTGTTACTACACTTTAAAGTTTGTTCAGTTAGTCAGTTTTATATTATTGTTTTTAGTTGAGCCAGAAAATTAATTTGCGTTGATAAGAAAGTATGAGTAATGTTTTGATAGCAAATATCTAGAAGCACGAACTATTTGTTCTAACATTCCTTGAAAAGTATAATACAATTACACATTGACTGAAAATATAGGTTAGGTACAAAGATTGTTCGACCATAGGTAAGTGCATTTTCAGGTGACTTTATAATGGCTTGCTTTTGACTTAATACCAAAGATTTCCTGTTGTCAAAGTCTCTTTATACTCGTTTTTTTGAAGCGTTTGCAAAAATTAGTACCCGTAGTTATTAGCGCTAATTATAATTAATTATTCAATGAATTTATTGAAGAATTTTACTTAGCATGTAGGTAACTGGAAAAACCACAGCTGTTTCTATAGTTAGGCCATTTATAAAATACATTAGTATTTTTTGCTCAAAGTAGGTACGTCGGTTTACCTTAGTTCTAAGTGCAGAAAAACAGATGTTTAGGTACTCTTAATTGTATGAATTTATTAATCTTTATGTTGTTTTGATTGGCCAATTACGTTTAGCGTAGATACTAATTAGATACCGGTTTAAAGGAAAAATGGAGTAAAAAGTTCTTAAATGTTCTTTATGTTAGCTAACCTAATTATACGAATCATATAAATTAGTTAATTTCATGTTTAAACGCAGATACTAATTACAAGCTAATTTAAAAAACTTTCAGCGTGAAATGTCCTCAAACGTTAAGAAGTTAATTGCTAATTTTACGAATCGTATGGATTAGTTAATTTCATTATCAAACGGGATTGCCATATTATTTACTAACTAGCTTTTGCCAGCGGCTTCGCCCGCGTGAAAATGACGATTTTCCATATAAACTTTCATCCCCTATTTAAATCCCTTAGGGGTTGAATTTCGAAAAATCCTTCCTTATTCCTTGTCTACATTATAAAGGGAACCTCTGTGCAAAATTTCAGCTTTCTAGGTCCAAGGGTTTGGGGTGGGCGTTGCTGAGTCAGTCAGTCAGTCAGGACTTCTCTTTTTATTTATATAGATAGATTGCTTTGAGTTCCTGATATTTCGGCGCTAAGCAAGCACCAAGTGTTAATGAGTACCTAATGTTAGTGACCATGTCAGTTTGAAAACTTATATTATATAGTTAATTTCAGATTTTATTGATTGACCCATTAGGTTTAGCGCAGATACTAATTAGATACCGATTGAATGGAAATTCGGCGTAAAAAGTTCTATAATGTTTTTAATGCTTGTTTTGTCACTTTCAATTAACATCGTCATCTTTAGTTAACATGTTTTCAAAGATATGTTATGTCATAGGTAGGATACATAAACAGTGAATGGTCCTATTGACATCTGAATAGATACCTAATCATTTCAAAATCATCACCAATTTACTTGACAAATGATTTACTGGTCACTGATCTACCTATATATCAGTAAACCAGACAGATGATATATTTACCTGCTAAATATATATATATTTATAGGTATGTTTTCCTAGGACTTTAAACTTCGATGACTTATAAAGTTATACATATGTCATCGTAGTCAAAGTGCATTATTACGTAGGTATTATACCTACTTTTATTTGTTCTAAAGTCATAAATATCTGTCAGTAAAGATTACTGAATGGATAATAATCATTTGTCCACTTCACTTGGCATATGATTTACTGATCACTGATCTGCCTAGGTATCAATAAGCCATTCAACTGATAATACCCTGCTAAAAACTATGCCATGCCGTGCTAACATAATTATATAGGTACAGTGCAATCAAATTATCTTGGCAGGTCCGAACTTCGTGCAGGTTATTTTGTTACAACGAATGTCTAAAAGTGTTATGATATTTATTTTATTTGTATTTCTCACTGTTTAAATTAGATATTTTCTGATCGTATAGGTATTGGTTTATCTGGCAATAACAGTTTTCTTCACAAGTTTACATGCGTAAAAGTTCGCAGAGCCTATGTTCAGACCTGCCAAGATAATTTGATCGTACTGTACTTTTTTTTTAGTTCCAAAGTCATAGACTTTCTGTCAGTGGTTTCGTGTTCTATAAGGTAAAAGTACCAGGGTAGCCCGCGATGTTCAAGTGTATTATTATCGGCACGATTCTTGAGCGCTGACACAAAAGTGAGTTATTGGGTCCCTTTGGTGGTATGAAGTGAGACGCGGGGCGGGGAAAGTGCAGTGATTGGCCCGTAGCGCATCGCGTCATAGCTGTCACTCGGGATTTGTTCTTTACTCCTGCTGCACTTACCTCACGACTTATAAATAATAAACGGGTGTGCGTTTTATTTGTCATAAAATGTACGATGCGCACAGCGATCCCCACTCTTCCGCCGAGCGCTCAAGAACCGTGCCGGTACTTATCCAGGCTGATGATGGTTTTGTGACGGTGGTGAGGAAACGTCGTCAGCGTACCATCAAGAACCGCTGCGGCACGGCTCCATCGGAGCCCAACGTGACCATTCGTGCCGCAAAGCCGAACACTCCGGTGTACATCTCCCGTCTACACTACACCACTACGACGGAGGACATCGTGGAGTACGTGCGCCAGAAGACCAAGTACGTGGCGAGAGTGCAGTTGCTTGAGTCGCACCGCAACGTCAACTTTAAGGCGTTCGTGGTGCGAATACCAACTTGTTTTCTGCATCTCGTCTTGGAAGAGGACTTTTGGCCGCAGGGAGTGGTGTTCCGTCGCTTCCGCGGGCAAGTGCCACAAGAACGCGCAGTGACCTAGTGCGCTAGTGAAGTGCTACTAACATATTTTTAAGGCTCTAATAACTAACTCAAATTGTATTTTATTATTTTTATGTTAGTCTGTAAGGTCCATAGATGCCTGAAAATAAATTGATTATTATTATACTTAAGTATTTGCATGTTAGAGCCAGGTTCTTGATTACAATATGATTCGCGATCGAAACAAACACGGTTTTACCTAGTTAATATCATTAAAATAATCAATACAACCTATAAGACAAGTTCATTTAATTCTATTGTATGATATTTTTCATATAAATAGTCCTTCACAATCACCATCTTTCTGCCCTTGTCCTATGTGTTATTTGGAGTTAACACAGTACGTTTGTTTCTTTTATGTATGTATTTTGGTTCAATGATGAGGTTTTCGGCACAATGATATTAAATGATTTTTTATGCTTTGTCTTATCTTTTCAAAGGTTTGTAAAGATTTAGGGCATTGCTAGTACCTTTTGTTTTAAACGATTTTTGTTCGCTTATGAGGTGGTTTAAAGGTCCTTTCATTTACTTAGTTAAATTTTGGACAATAGGGGTATATTATCGCCGTTAATATAATAATATAATAATAATAATAATATTCCACAACTATCACACAACGCCATCTAGTCCCAAGCTAAGCAGAGCTTGTGTTATGGGTACTAGACAACTGATAAACATACTTATATATTTCTAAATACATACATATTATAGATAAATTACACCCAGACACAGAACAAATGATCGTGCTCATCACACAAACATTTGTCCTGGGTGGGAATCGAACCCACGACCTCCGGCATAGCAGTTAGGGTCACTAACCACTAGACCAACAGGCCAGTCAACAGTCAACAGTCAACAGTCAACGTTAACAAACAAAAACGTTGTTAATATTCAGGTAAAGAAATTAAATCTGAAAACACAGTGTTTAAAACAATCACACTTACAATCCTCAAGCCTTTAACAATATTTTTAAAAGGAGACTATCATTATTTTAAAAAGCGTAGAGTATGTAAAGTTGGATTGTAAACTATTTTTACAGTTCATAAACAAACAAAACGTACCTAATCTACATTACATTACTTTGTTGTTCTTGATTATAATTATGATCTAGTTGTTTTGAAAACATAGTTTCATATGAAAACAAAGAAGTTAAGGTACTACAATAAGTGTTAGATTTAATTTTGTTATTTCTACACTTAATTGTATTGATGTAAATATAATGCAACTTGATAAAACAATATTTATGTTTGTGAAAAGGTTATAGGCTGATGATGATCTTTATTTGAATTTACGAAAAAAAAAATACTTTACATCAGTCTCTCATATTCGGTAAGTAATAATAATAATATAATAATAATAATACTTTATTGATACAAATCCTTACAATATATGCTTAATATTTAACAAGGTTCACAATAGTTAAGGCGTACAAAAGCTGAAACCCTGACTCTTAAACTAGGGAAACCTGTGACTTAAGAGTCAGTGTTCTACTGCCACTTGGACACAATATACCTTATGGAACTTGAGAGCTGGTAAGCTTATTATTATTCGAAAGAGTACCGTAGTAAGTATAGGTCCTTATTACCCCCAAATGGGGCTTGTAGGTGACCAATTAGCGCTCTAGGGTAATAATGTAGCTAGAAAAGTCCTAGGGTGGTAAGTAATTAAAAAAATAACAATTCATTCTTTCAAAAAGTTCACGTACATCTAACCATCATACTGGCAATAGACATCATGCATTCAGTTCAATGACAAAAGAGGTCGCTTCGCTATTCAGCCTTGTCTTCGTATGAGTATAACACCTCCCCCACACAGGAGCGTTTTTGCGTTTCTGCGTTTTCGCGTTTCTGCGTCCCAATAACAAATGCTCTAAGAACTCATATCAACAATATAAGAACACAAAACGCGAAAACGCAGAAACGCAAAAACGCGCCTGTGTGGGGAGGCTTAATATTCATCAATTTTAAATATCGACAGGCGAAGCTCAATCAATTGCACCCTCGAACTATACATTGTATCCGTATAGTTCTACTGTTCAGTTCAACTAGTAGGACTAAACGGAGAAAAAAATCCATTTAGTTCTACTATCTGCTGTATGAATTTTAATTGAACTAAACGGACAAAAAAGTTCTTTTAGTACTACTAATTTCCGGAATTATGTCCAACTGGTTAGACCACGGGGATAGGATGATCGTGTAAAACAAACATACATGCAACGCATGTTGTACTCCATGACGCGCGCTCGCTTCGCTCGCATATTACATAACACTATTGTCTTCTGTCCCCGAAGTGCCGGGCCTCCGCCGGCCTCCTTCGTCGGCCTACGGCCCGGTGCCCATGCCGCCCATAAAGGATACTGTCGCGAGACGGTCGTATTATAATTTTGGTTAAAAGAGGAGGTAGTAATTGCCATTGCACTTCAGCATTAATAGATAACCTTTTCCTGTTTATTACCAGTAGTTGTTCCATAGATCATACATTCAATTCCCAGAAGTACAACTAGTTGGACCAAGGAAAGAACAACTCACTGTAATTGAACCATTGGTAAAGATATTTCCCCATAGAACAACCAGTTGAACCCAGTTGAACCGGGTTCCCTACTTGTAATCGAAAGTTGATGGTTCGATTTTTATTATATCGAACACGGTGTGTCGATAATTCAGTTCTACGATGTTTTATTCCATCGATGCTTTATTGGTGCGATGTAACGTTTGTGCGAAAAATCCTGTTTCGAAAAACCCTACAGCGATTGCTCATTAGTTCGGTAATTTATTAGTTCGATAGTATGTCGGTTCGAAACGCGTACTGTTGTCCGTGATATTTAGTTAATTAATAAGTAATCTTATATAGCATTATAGACGTTAAAGAAATACATTCCTTTTATGTAAAAAAATATATATCTCTTAATTCCTATTTCCTAGATTATTATTTAGATCAAGTTACATACCTGATATTTATAAATTATATTAAAAAAACCCTAATCTATCTATACCTATATAACTTAAATTAAATACAAAAAAAAATGTTTTATCTATGTTAGTGATACCTGCAGCTGTAAATGTTATTCTAAAAAGCAAGATAAAATAAAAGCAAGATATATTTTTTGTATTTAATATACTTAAGTTATATAGGTATAGATAGATTAGGGTTTTTTTAATATAATTTATAAATATCAGGTATGTAACTTGATCTAAATAATAATCTAGGAAATAGGAATTAAGAGATATATATTTTTTTACATAAAAGGAATGTATTTCTTTAACGTCTATAATGCTATATAAGATTACTTATTAATTAACTAAATATCACGGACAACAGTACGCGTTTCGAACCGACATACTATCGAACTAATAAATTACCGAACTAATGAGCAATCGCTGTAGGGTTTTTCGAAACAGGATTTTTCGCACAAACGTTACATCGCACCAATAAAGCATCGATGGAATAAAACATCGTAGAACTGAATTATCGACACACCGTGTTCGATATAATAAAAATCGAACCATCAACTTTCGACTACAAGTAGGGAACCCGTTGAACCATGGGTAAATTTACTTCTCCGTAGTACAACCCATTGTATCCGTATAGTTCTAATACAATGGAAATTAGTAGTACTAAAAGAACTTTTTTGTCCGTTTAGTTCAATTAAAATTCATACAGCAGATAGTAGAACTAAATGGATTTTTTTCTCCGTTTAGTCCTACTAGTTGAACTGAACAGTAGAACTATACGGATACAAGTGAACTATAGGCGCCCTCGCTGCGCTCGTGCGCCTAAATATCTCGGGCTTCAATTGATGCCTTACAGCCCTTGGCTACTAATCTACTATTAACGCGACAAAATTTTATTGAAGCACAATAATTGTCTAAACTTACCACATATTTTCACATGCAGTGGGTAGGCACGAATAAAGGAAGTAAAATTACCCTTAAGAGAGCCAAGTAGATGTTGAAGGTCAATTTTCCAAACTTTTCACACGTATAATATTTTAAATCATGTTTTTTTTTAAATATCCATGACCCCTGCACTATACAAAGCATAAACGAACGTGCGTAACATAACAGTGCGTTGCATTGGGTGCTATAGATCACGTTTCTTAATTAATGTAATTAATTAATTAGTGTATTTGATCTGAATGCTAGGTGAATTATTGATGAGTTCGTGGAGAGTCCGTTTACACCTAGTTAGTATGTTATTGGAATAAACGCTTCTCGATAGAGTACTACTGCTGATTTTTGTTTTCAGCCTATGTAAGTACAATAATAAATGCATTACCATACACACGGTAACACATCAAGCTATACATCTCCACTATAACATTGCCTCGTTTTATATAGATTTATCGTTTACTAAGAGATCCACAATATCTGGTTTTGTATAACTTGATTGATTGTCCAATATTTTTATCATATGCATATATTCGTCCTAGGTACTTATGTCAGTTCGTTCGTTTTGCAAGCAAGCTTATGTTTTTTTTTGTCATGACAACTTCCTTGTATTCAAATTAACGGGGATTCCATCGTACAGACGAAGTGGTATTTAAGAATGTAACGCCACATATTTTGGGTAGCTATATTATGCATTTATATGCTAATGAGGTGAATTAAATTTTAAAAAACAATTGAAGTCGAGACCTATTTTAAGCAAAACTACACGCAAGCATTTAATTTAATCAAAGAAAAAAGAATCGGTTTTTTTTCTTATTTTATGGCACAGGTTTAGTGTTCCTGGTCACGGTTAGGCAGGTTTTGTTCTGCTGTGATTAAAAATCATATGTATTATTAATTACGCAACTTTATCTTACTACCTTAGTCCCATATTATTTGAGGGCGGTTCAACACGTTTCTTTCTTCCATTCTACATTGTCAATTGTCACGCTCTCATTTATTGTTTTTTTCTACATATCATTCCTCACACAATCCATCCAACTTTTTTTGGAGTTACTCTGCGTCTCCATCCAGTAACATTTTCACTCTTTATTCACAAGTTTTCCATCGCGCATTACATGCCCATAGCAAGACGGACGATTTTCATCTGTTCTGTAACAAGCACCACTATCAAACTTCCTCATAATCGTATAATACATAATAATGCTCATTTCTTACTTTGTCCATTTCAGTCACTCCACACCTTCATATCTCAATACTCAATACTCAATTCTTTATTGCATTCCACAATGTAGGCTTAGGTGGTAAACATTTTTAAAAGAAATAATCATGGACCCTGTCGGGCACAGCAAAAGAAATATTATGTTAAGCATGCGGCTTACTGGATGCAGTCTCAGTGTTCTTCACTGTCCAGTATTCCGACCCAAGTACCACGGATTTGTGTATTTTACACGGATTTGTTTGTTATAAACAGGTATTGCACACATTTTTTTACAGATAGGTAATGTAATATTATTGCAAAAAGTTTCCGTTGCTTTACATAAAATTAATCTGCGGAAACTTACAAAACGCCATTGATTGCGTTGCAAGAAACGTAAAAAATAATCTTTTTGAGTAATAAATACATAAGTTTTATATACAAAGAGTTCGCGAAAAGTTTCTTGTAAATGAGATAAGAGTTTTAATTCCCAACGATGTGAATAAACCCATTCCTTTAATCAAATCAACCCAGCGGCTGAGTGGGCTGGCACTGACAGGCTCATCAACCATGAGGGCAAGTTTCCTTGAACAGAAATGCTTACTTCCGTCAAACTCATCAGTTTAAATTAAGGAATCCTACTGAATTAAGTACCTGTCCCTAGAAAATACACACACATTATCATCATCCTCGTCCTGCCCTTGTCAATTTATTTAGAGTTAGCACAACATGTCTTCTTCATCCACTTAACTACTTTACTTCGTTGCCAGAACATACGATCTGAAATTAAAATAAATTTTTCTTTCCTCTTGAAACTTGTAAATAAACATGGTCCAGCCAACCTTGGTATCGAACGCGGAATCAGCAGGACAAGGTCGATATGATGACACTGCCGACTTTTTGTCACGGCCCCGGTGTATTGTCGAGTACACAACAAAAACTCTTTGCTAACATATGCCAGTCATACCGCAATTACACTGCAGAATTGAAAAACTAAAAAGGTAAAAGGACCAGTGCAGTGGCTAAAAACTGGTCCTTCAATTTAAAATTAAAATAATGTAGTTGTTCTATTTCGTGTTCTTCTAGAATCATCAGGTTTAGTAGAGCAACAATGTTTCTTATTTACAAACAAAGTCATTGTACTTGCCACAGTTCAGGAATTTTATTTTCTGATTGACGAAATATAACAAATAAAAATAAAAAAAGCATATGAAAAGTGCAACGAGGCGAACATTTACTGTCTATTTTTTGTTAGATTCAGTGTAAAATAAACATCAAACTGATTCGTTATAAAAAGATCAAATCAAACTTAAATAAAATAGAATTGGTTTACGAGAGACATGAGGATATATACATGACCTAATGGATTGAACGGCTGAATGCATTTCTGTATTGCAGGACCAATGAATGAATAAAATTCCGCGTCTATACCCTATATCCATTGTGGCTGTAGCGGAACCGCAGTACCAATTCATTTAGTGATGTATCACAGACTTTAAATTCACAATTGTGTAATGTATTGTGTAATCATGTCATAGACTAGTAGGATTAGATTTAAAGACAATATCTACATAAATAAAAAGTTTTGTATCATGAATACGGTCAATACCTACAACGGTATTTGCTATTGTTGAATATAATACAAGCCAGCAGTATGTGTACAATTGAAGTTCAATGTATCAGAAAAACATATGTCTTTTTCTTGCGATTGTTGTTATTATTATAATTTCCTTTATAAAGCACTGTTTGCCTATTTAAATTAACTTGTCACACCTTATTAAAATGCATAAAAGGTGTTGAATCACGTCAGTATATTAGTCTCTATTTTAGTTTAACAGCTTTTATGCTGATTTTACTCAGGTTAGTTTAAGAGGTATATAATTATCTATGGTTAATTGTAGTCTGAAATAAATAATATTAACCGTTTCCATTTAGTGTACTCCAACATTGAGTCACACCTGCCTTGCAACGACAGAGTTGAACAAACTCATGCTTGTAATTTTCTCGTCAGCTGTTATATCCTTAGTACCGGAACAGATTGATGTTCATATACACCAGTTAGATCTTCTTTAACTATTTCTATTTGTATCTATCTACTGTAGTTTGGCCCTTTTACCATGTTGTTTGGGGTCGACACAACACATATTTTCCTTTCATTCTCCCTTGTCAATCCTCACGCTTTCAATTATTCCTTTTCTTGCATACCATTCCCTGGTTTCTTCATCATCATCGGGGAATATATTATTGCTAAAACTTGAACTTTTTATAATTAAAATGTTGTGCCTTCTAAACGGTTACGGAAATATTTTTATTGTGTTATCAAAAGGCATTGATATCAATTGAGGATCGTACGACGATTCACTTGTTGGATCCAGTAATGTCGCGTGACCACTACGATATTCTAATTTCTTCCTTCACTAACTCATGCTTGTATTTGCCGAAGATGTAGGGAGTGTATTTTCACATTTCGTTATTTGTATCAGTTATGTTTATCAAGCCTTGTAATCCCTAATAAATGTGAATGTTTATGGTATAGCATTCCCCACGGCTTGTACACGGGCTTCCTCTCTGTGAGAGAGAATGGCCCGCTTGGAAATGCAGAACTGGTATCAGTACCATAGTAAATCCCGGTTCTACTACAACTGAAACGATGTCGGTTCTGCATGCCCCGCAATGCAATACGCTATCCCAAAATGGGTCGCTACTACAGTTAAAAATTTGTTACTTATATATTCAAAATATGGGCAACTAAAATCCAATCTTAGTTGTTACATTTACGACGACAAGGAAACATTCTAGTTTTCCAGTTAGGGTTGTATTTATAAATAAATGCTTGTTGATAACATTGCGTCAATGACGCTAAATTCGTTGCGATAAAGCTTGAATCGCTTACCGGAAAACTTATTTCCGTAACACAATTAACCGTAGCCAACCGTAAAATTAAATTGTATTGTTAAACATTACCCATTCAATCAACATGAAAATCCGTGTCGTATCACTCTTTTTCATAGCAACGTGTGCAGAAGAACCAACCACTTCCATAAACATAGATAAAGTAACATGTGCAAAGCGCAATTTGCTCAAAAGATACATACATTGTACTGTTCTCCGTGACTTGTAATGAAAAGGATTCAACAGAATGATAAAACTATTGTTAGCTGAGTAAAATTGATTCAGTCCAACAGTTAAGGACGATTACGTTAAGCATGTAGGCAATCATGAAACGATTACCGCGTCCGGTACTTCATTTACCAATCCAATGTACTTACAAAAGTCCGACGAGAAAAACACGACATTCACAATTATACAGATGTAAATTGTCATAACCATTTAAATGTACAAACTGCTAAATTAAAATGAAAAGTTCGACTATTGAATGTAACGGTGGTGAAGAAAAACTTATAATTGATGTTTCTGTTTCAGACACGCGTGACGTAGTCATGGCTGTGGATAGCAAAAATGCGGAGAATAACAAAACTGCTGATAAAACTCTTAATGTTAATGGTGGTGACTTAAATGAAACTAATGTAATTAAGAATAGGTTAAGTAAAAGTAAAAGTAAAGAATACGACAATATGACAAACATTAAGTTAGATAAAGAAATTGAGAGTAATAAGAACGAGAAAGTTGAAGAAGAGAGTTGGGAAGGACTGAGTCATTTTCAGAAGCTAAGACGCATGATCTCTCTCATCACTGTGGAACCTATTTTGGCTTGTTACGTAATGCCTTCAGTCTTGTCTGTATTAGCAACACAAAATCTTTACTTAGAAAAAGCTTGTCGAGTAAACCTACAGTTTGATCATCATATTTGTGACGCATTAACACGAAGAGATACCGCAAATTACACTATGGAAGAAGAAGCTGTACAAACATTAGTAGCGTCAGTAACTGGTTGGAAGACTGTACTACAATCATTTCTACCATGCGGGATATTAATATTTCTCGGGGCATACAGTGACAGAGTCGGACAGAGAAAAATTTGTATGCTTCTACCGATTGTCGGAGAATTTTTGACCAGTATAGGCTTGATTATAAATACTTACTATTTCTACGAGTTACCTGTTGAAGTGGCGGCTGTGACGGAAGCTATATTTCCAGCTCTGACGGGTGGTTGGTTTACAATGTTCATGGGAGTGTTCAGTTACATAGCAGATATAACAACAGAGGAACAAAGGACGTTGAGGATAGGCATAGTGAATCTATTCCACTCTGTGGGAGTGCCAGTCGGAGCAGCTCTCAGTGGAATATTGGTGCGAAAGATCGGCTTATATGGTGTGTTCTCTGTTAGTGCGACACTGTATGTGTTGGCCTTTATCTACGGCTTCGTGCGCATCAAGGAAGTGAAGAAGTGCGATCCGTCTGTGGTGAGTTTAAATCATTATTATAATTGACACTGCGTTTCCATAATCGTGAAGTTTATGTTCCACGACTGTTTAATTATTATTGTCAATAAGTAGCAATTTGTTGTTGTCAATGTGGTCTGCATCAATGTGTCGGACATCTTGGAAGTGAGTCTGGATTAAACGGTTCATTGAACGAAACAAGAGGCTTTGTGTATTTATCGTAATTACTGGATCGATAACATAGATATTCACGGTCCAAATGACCTTTGCAATTATTTATAGTGTCGGTTTAATTTGTGTAATTTTATACACGGGTAATGCATTCACGCGATGAGACAAATAGGACTTTGTTAATATGAATAGTCTCAGTGTTGTCGTTGTATTTAAATAATTTCCATTACTTAATCATTATTAATATTTAGCCTCGACGGCATTTACAGTTCTTAGCAATAAGATAATAAATTGAAAGGCTTGATTAGTTGAATGCACTTTTATATCTACTGTTATAAAGCACTTCAAATTTTAAGTGGTTAATTAGGTAAATTAAATTGGATTTGTTTCCAATATTATTTTTGAAAACAAATCCAGTTTAAAATTATTGATAAGGTAATATTACAGATATCGTAAGTAAACTGATAAATAATGCCCTTGAACTAAAATTTCGCAGACATTTCGACACCACCACAAACTCGCACAGGACCCGCGTGGTATATTTTGACTCCCTTTTTCATATGGAAAAGGCCTGACTCTTTGCAGTGAGACTGTTATTGGCTGATTATGCATTATGGTATATAAGTATTTAGTGTCTCATTCGATGATACGCGTTCAGCAAAAATCTACATTGGAAGGTCTTATAGCAGCGATGGACATGACAAATATACTCACGAAAACCTTCAAGACACTTTAATAACTTTGCTGTAATTACTGTTAATACTGCCGGCAACTGTATTGCAGCCATATACGAGTACTTATTGCAGTTAAATATTGCCCGTGTAGAATCACTTCTTGAGTTAAATTGCAGCCACACTTGAATTAAAATGTTATCTTTTGCTCATAAAAAAGAACATAACGTTATGGAAATAATAAATGGCAAGAGTTACAACATAGGTCCGTACCATGTTTTTATTACTTTTAATTTTTTTAGGGACTTTATACTTCGATCAAACTTTATACAACTAACCTTTTCGCACGTTTTTTTTTCACACGGAAGTTTAGTTCGCGCTTGATAGCATTACTAATGTGTCTAGTTTAATAGTGACTCAGTATTCAAAAAAAATTGCCTACCTACGTGATATATCTAGCAGCCTATATCAATATTTATTTATGCACCTGACCTTTTCATCCATATCAATCAATTTTAGCAATGTTATTTCGTTTAAGGAAATCAAATTTTGTCCGCATAATCAAGCTTGTTATTTTGGTCTACACGGTGCGTCTCATTGCTCCTCAAGGCTGGTTCTACAATTACATCTAAAACTTGACAATCTTCGTAATGTCATCAACCTCCACCTTTGTCCTATTTGACATAACCTCGGGTTTTGGAGACAAAACCGCATGATTCAATTCAAAATACCATGGTAGTAATTTTCTGATATGACTATTAAAACTTGTTTAAATGGTCACTCCATGGGAAGTAACTACTATGTACCTATTACTTATAAAACGTATCCAAATGGTCACTCAATGGGAAGTATGCACGACGACCAATCTAACCTTTATTTTATTTGTGGAAGAGAAATAAAACAAATTTATTATTATTATATTATTAACTATACAAAACTTTTTTTTTTTTTTGTTCTCGGGGGGAAACCTTCAAAAGGCTACCGGTCTTTGGGGATAAGACCGGGGTGTGTGGGATTTTTACCGCACTAAAATCACCCCGGTGGCCACCATGCGCACATGGGAGAAGGCACCGTTTCCTCTTAAAAGACGTAGATCGTAACTATACAAAACCTACTTATTTGCGTATCTCTCATGGTACGCAAAATCTATACAAAGAAAACGCTATGTTATACTGACAAATTGTAACATGATGTATCGCTGTATGTACCTAATAAGGTCCACCAAATACTCAAGAGGTGTTCCGATTTGTGTGGGAATGAGTCATTCCCCTACCCTTATTCCAATTGACGACACGGTTGGCGCAGTGGCTGAGCGATTGGACTGCTGCGCAGCGTGTCGCGGGTTCGATCCCCGCACGGAACAAATATTTGTAAGACCTACAAATAATTGTTTCGGGTCTCGGTGTTTGGTTGTGTATGTGAGTTTGAATGTTTGTAAACGTACCCACGATACAGGAGAAATTCCTAGTGTGGGGCAACGTTTTTTAAAAAAAAAAAAAAAAATTGGGATGGCTCAAAATGCTTGTTGCTGGGATCAATTGTCAGGTCGGGCAAAGTATTTTTGGTTTTTCAATCAGGAATTTCTCAGTAGCAGCCACGGAGCCTAAATTTGTACATGATTTTGATGGCAATAGGCTCGGTCCTATTATATGGAACTTGAACTTCGAAATCTAGTCGAAATGTGGGGTACTGAAAGAGTTTTCCGAACAGAATCTGGAAAAGATATTCCCGTGTATCTCAAATCAATCGTTGTATGTCGGGCTCAGGTTCTTATAAACATGTCTATCAACTCTAACTAGGTCTTCCAATTAAAAGCACGGCTAGCGTAAATGATAACAATTTAGTTTACCCACGTAGTCAGTCTTGTTTGAAAACTCTGAGACGTACAGATACAGGTTAGGTTTTTTAGGCGATATGTATACACGTGTCAACGCTTAGAAGCATTTTTGCCTATTGTATTGATTTCATTTTCGTTATATTTTTTTTCCTACTCCTATGCTATTTTTTTCTGATTAATTTCGATGCGGAATCCAAGACAGCTTCTCTGGGACTTCTTTTAGCTTCATTGTCTCGGCGCTTTTCTGTTGATCCCCACTGTTGATACTAGCTTTCAGGAGTTACAGTAGTTTGCCAATACTGTTACCACAGTATTGCCAAAATTACTACGACTTGTCCTAAAAAAATATATTTTGAATTCCATATTTTCAAAAGTTTAAGATATGACCTCATATCTCAAAGTTGCAATCATTACTTCACGAGATATTCTCGTTTGAACTATGCCAAGTACCTGTGGTTTGCGATTTTGTTTGCAAATAAAAATAAATAAAACGTATTGGTACAGGTGATGAGATTCAAAAAAGCTAAATGTGTGTCCTCAAAGAAAAACACCTTTCTTTCTATAGTTCTCCACAAGAGATACCGCGGCCTCGACATAAAGGGCTAAGAAGGAACATGGGTGGTTTTATAGTCAGTAGAAGTCTGACACTTCCTTTCCTCCCTTCCCAAGAGCGAGAAGGGGTTATTTGATGATTTTCCAACGGCCCAAAAAAAAAGGTTTGATAGGACTAGGTACAGGGACGTAGCGTGCCTGTAACTCGATTCCCACCGGCTTCCCTTCGGGAAAATTACGCTCAATGTAGTGTCTACTTTAGTGAAAATATTTAGGTAATACAATCATCATAGAATTAAACATAATTATTACAAAAATGCCAACATTTTCATGTCAATAAATAAAGCAACAGACAGCGCCCAATAAGCCGGTGCTTGGATGTCAGAATTCAGAACTAAATTCGTTAAATGAGCGCGCTCATGTGACCTCTGTCGCTCGCAGAACCGTTTAGTAGGGAACTCCAGTAAGCCGAATATTATCGGGTTATGACAAGGCAGTAATCGACACTATGTGGGGGAGAAACGTTATACCATCGTCATTAAATTTATGAACCGATTTTCAAAATTCTTTTTTCGAAAAAAATATACTCCCGACGTGGTCCCATTATCCCTATGTCAGAATCTGATAATGGAATCTCAGGGTAATCGAGGGCAAATTTTTAGTCAGGAATTACGTGTTTCTTGTTTTTTATAAAGTTATTCAAGTATTCGCATAGGTACTACAGTCATCACTTCATGTTGATGAACTGATGATGAAAGGTATAACTCCATAACGGTTAGGAGTAGGAAAATAATTCTTAAACATTATAGGTATTCTGCGGACGTATAAATCGTTTTATTCTTTCGGGTTATCTAGGTGAGCTAATTATGAACTCCTCAGTGGTCAAAAAAAATTCAATACGGCACCGACGAAATATTTTAGATTAGGTATTCGACATGAGTGTCAATTTCGTGGTTAACCTCATTTTCGATAACGAAAACTAGGTTAATACAAACAGAAAAAAAAACTAAAATATATTATATACTAATAAAATAATAGAAGAATTTACTTCGGCTTGCCTTTTTGTATTATATTATTGAAACTTCGTCACTGAGGTACGGTAAAAAAAACACACACATCAAACACTGTAAAATAAAATTGTAATTATCACTTTTTTATTTAATTCAAGGCCTTAATCTCTTAAGCGCTTAACTTTCACTCTTAATTAGTCAATCCAATCACTTATTTGCATTTCGTAGAAAACACTAGATCGCGAGGTCCTTCCTTGCAGCAGAGTGTGACACCAATTTAGGTCAAGTTGACGGACTTTTTGTACTGTTACGCACGACTAATCTATTTTAGTCATTGAACTTGCTAACTGTTATGTAATTACGATTTCATGGTCAGCTAATCAATTATTTGTTGCTATTATTTCAAATATTGTTTTAGAGTAAAAAGTTACGGAAAAAAATGTTCGGAGTTTTTAGGCGCACTTTTGCGGAAGGCTTGTTTAATAAGGGTCAGTTCACATGACTTCTGTGGACGACAAAACACGATGCGGTTGTAATGGTTATTTGAATATAATTATGAAAGTACTTGTACAAGGTTTGATTAATCTAACTTTATCTATTCGATTGTTCTCGTCATAAGGTCATAATTGAAGTGCATTTTGGGATTTGAACGTCTAGACTTTGTAATTGGTAGTCAGTGTAGTAGTACCCTGGGTTACTATACTGGGACAGATAGGCAGGTGCTCTGTGTAAAATACTGGTATTTAGCTGCACCCGGTTTGACTGGAATCCGAATCCAACATAGTTGGGAAAAGGCTAGGCTGATGATGAACGTCTAGACTTTGCGTTAGTTTAGAAATGTCTGCAATAAATTCACTATCTACGACTACTTTTTAATCTGAGCTGACACTCACAAACTCAACGGTACTTCAGCCAACTTATATGAGCAGGCGGGAAAACACAGAACTAAAATAAATGTACCAAGTTTGACTTACGAATGCATATTTTCTTGTCAAGCAGTGCCACTTGAAAATGCACACGTAAAATGGTCATAGGTACTTACTCAGTCTAATAGGAACAGTTGTCAGATTCTAGCAACTTTTACTTTTGATGTCTAGCTTAGACATTTGCATGTCTATTTTTAGCCGTTTTAATTGTTTCACCTGTAAATGTTTTACAGCTTTATTTTTAGAGAGATTAATCAATGTTTGCAAGTTAATTGATATCAAATCGTTAGTTCTTCTCGATGCTTCTATATTTTTGCTTAACATATCATCACATCTGTAATTCCCAAAGGGTTAGGTGCAAGAGTATCTATATTATAATCTAATATATAAAAAGAGAAGTCCTGACTGACTGACTGACTGACTCATCAACACCCAGCCCAAACCCTTGGACCTAGAAAGCTGAAATTTTGCACAGAGGTTCCCTTTATAATGTAGACAAGGAATAAGGAAGGATTTTACGAAATTCAGCCCCTAAGGAAGTTAAATAGGGGATGAAAGTTTGTAAGGAAAATCGTCATTTTCACGCGGGCGAAGCCGCTGGCAAAAGCTAGTTATCTATCTATATAAATAAAGAGAGAAGTCCTGACTGACTGACTGACTCATCAACGCCCAGCCCAAACCCTTGGACCTAGAAAGCTGAAATTTTGCACAGAGGTTCCCTTTATAATGTAGACAAGGAATAAGGAAGGATTTTACGAAATTCAAACCCTAAGGGAGCTAAATAGGGGATGAAAGTTTGTATGGAAAATCGTCCTTTTCACGCGGGCGAAGCCGCTGGCAAAAGCTAGTATTAAATATAACCAAAAAGCGACAACCGTGCGAGGGCATGGCGGGTCGCTACTACTCGCATAATTAATTCTACATGCGTACTGAAACCACAACTCCCTTCACTAGCCTGCTTTGCCGTGGCCCTGCATGTACTCGTATGTTTCTAGATTGCAATACAATCACTTCACATGAGTGTTATGCAATAAATAATCTTCAATGACACGGCCACTAATATTACAACCTAGACTTAAATGGTTAATCAATCGAAGTTTTAGTGTTTCGATAATATAATTCCACACATATTGGATATTTTTTGTACAGTCACTGCACATCCAGCCAAGATTTTCAACTTTATTGCTAAAGCATCAAGTTTAATTATGGTTTATTGGGACAATTTGATAGTTACGTGTAGATTGATATGCTGGCGTCTGTAGTACTTCGATACTTCTCTTGGAACGAAGAAATATGCGAAAAACACTAGTATTTTTAAAAGATCTGTTCAAGCGTCTGTTCTCATAGACGAGATAATATAAAAAAGTGCTACGTTTGATTATAAACACTAATCTTTATGTTAACAGTTAAAATTCCAATATTGCACAATCACATGCCTTTTTCATTACATTGCCTCCCCCAAGTCTTGACGTTCATCAAGTTCATCTTGAACCAACCCTCGCGGTATGCGTCCAGGTCATCACGCCACCTTTTTCTAGGCCAGCCCCGGTGGCACCGTCTGTAGGCACATACTCGTATTTATTACGAAAACGAAAAACTAGTAAACATGCATTGCATTGCACCGTATGTTCAGTTTTGCAGAGGTGTGGAATGCCGTCGGAATGCCTATTCATCACCTCTGAATTTTCAGATTAATTTGCGTATTGTCTTGCTTCGGTGATGGAAAACGCATGCCATGAGATATTTCTCGATGTCATGTAAAGCAAAATCAGAGGCCCTAGTATAGGAACTACGAACTATGCATAAGAACTTTGACACCAGATTAGGTAAAAACCACACGCTATAGAAAAACCGTAACTACACGATTTTTTTTTATTAAATTATTATCGGTTCTTCGTTCGAGTCTCGGGTCGAGTAAAGTTTCACTGAAATTTTTCATCAGACACATCTCAATTTGATAGCAGCAGACTCGTGTCTGGTTGATGGCTATACGCTCGACTTAAACATAACTGGCGAAATGTGGGTGTACTATTAGTTAGGACACCTCTGCCTAATCCTTTAGATATTACAGACCTGATGTTATTTATGTAAGACTTGAAACCGTCATCTGAAATTATGATAAAAATAATGGGATTCTTCTTACCTATACACCCTTATTTTTTTTTTTGTTGGGCGGAAAATCATCGAATAACCCCCCCCCCCCCCCCCCGCTCTTGGGCAGAGCGAAGGGTAGTGTCAGACTTCTACTGACTAAAAACCAACCCATATTCCTACTTCACCCATGTGCCGAGGCCACGTCATCTCTTTAATCCGCAGCCTTCTTATACACCTTAGTGTCAGAGTTTCTAAACCGGCTCAAGGGCCTCTGACGGCCGAGACCACACAGGAACTTTTGGCACTGCGCTGAGCCTTGAAATTGGGTCCATATTGGCTCACCTAAAGTTCTTTACCCGAAATTGTTCTTCCTAACGATTTGTAATCCGAATGATCACTCTTCCTAAAATTTTTCATCCTAAAGTTTTCATTCATACTATTTGTAGTGCTACCGACGATGTTCATAACACTCATGTTTCCGAAAATTTTAATTCATAATATCATTAGTGTAAATATATTTAAACTCCTACTGTTTTTTATCCTAACGCTTTTATTCCTAAACATAATTACCATAATATTTTCACTCATACAACTGTTTAGAATGATTAAAGGTCGTTTCACTGATCTTTTGTCTTGAAATGAAATAAATGAATGAAATTCAGGTCAGAGTGTCGTCTTGGGGGCACTATGAAAAAATACTTACTTAGAAAAATTTCGCGACCAATTTCGAGGTAGCGCTCGCCGGCGTAGTTGGTCACAGTTCTAACCTAACCTAACCTATGGATATCTTTGCATAGTATATAAGGTCCCTTTAATATAGGTGGACAAATTTTAACACAGCGTTTAGTAAGCCTAACTAAAGACATATAAACAAAAAAGAAACACCATTTAAAGTGATTTTATTTCGACTTTAAATAATAAATATTGCCGGCACTCTAGAACAAACTCATCCTATAAAAGTAGGTATTTTAATGTATTTTTCTTATATTTTTTTTACTGTTGTCCTTATTTTAGCGGCCTGAATGATTTCTAAAATTTTGTTTACCTATTTTAATGGAACCTTTTATAATACTGATTATTATGAATAAAAAGTAATATAAACAAAAAAGATATGACTTTGAATAATAGTGTAAAAGATGGTTATGTTGAGAAAATATAGGAAAACAAATAATAGTGTAATAGATGTTTATTGCTACTGACATTATGAAGTTGAATGCTTCGGAATTAAAACATTAGAGACAGAGTAGTTAGGAATTGCGATTGTTAGGATGAAAAATGTTAGGAAGAACATTTTCGGATTTCCAATTATCGGAGTTGAAATTTTAGGTGAACTTTGGCGCACCCTTGAAATTACATTGGCGTTACTGAAAATAAACATAGTGCACTGCAAACCTACTGGTTACTGTGACCGATCGAATAATAAAAGTCACACAACTTTGTTATGTAAACACGCTTCTTGACCCTGCATTCAAGAAACTCCAATTCTTATATTTCCGCAAAATGTTAACTTTAGCCTCACGTATTTTTATTTCAGTGTATGTGAACCATCATCTTTCGGCCCTTGTATCCTATTGTTACGAGCTGGGTATGGGATAAATAAAATCACTACCAAATAAACACACGAATAAACTTTATTACTCGCAAAACAATTATAAACAATCGCAATACACTACTGAACACTTTGTCGCACTAGATAACTCTTCGAACCTTGCGTTGTCTCGCTTAAAAGTGAACTGACCCACTTCGTCCTCAATCGGTCCTTTTATACCCACGCAAACAAAAGATATTCGAGATAATTCACCATTATTCAAGAAAGCATCCACAAAAAAACATTAACAAAAAATAAATTTAAAGATAAAAGAACCGACAAGGAAGAAATTACTTTACGTCGTCGGCATACGGTCGAAATTACAATGACAACTGCCGGCGACTCCCGGCGCCTGACCTTGAATACAATGTAAGTTCTATACCTACTACGGAAATAGGTACCTAAAAGAATGAACTCGTATTTTCTAGGTACTACACAGTTATTAGCGCGGTTTCTCGAAGATTCTAGATGACCGTCGTAACACTGCCCCCTCCTTAGACATGCTCGTCCCGAGCATCATTAGTCCCGTAATATCGCGCCAGTCGGTCCACATGCACAACCTTAGGCGCACCTCGCGGACCCTTCTGTATTCGGTAGGTGACATCGTTGATCCTGGTCACAACTCTGTATGGTCCATCCCATTTTGCTTGCAATTTCGGAGACTTTCCCTTGCTCCGCACTGGGTTATGCAACCACACCAGCGAATTTTCGTCGAAACCACGACTGTTTGCCTTCCGGTCATAACGAGTCTTCATCTTCTCAGACATCTGTTGCCCGGATTGCCTGATATGCTCATATACATCATTTAACTTGTTACGCAGGTCATTCGCGTAATCCGTTACACTGCGTGGGACATCAGGGGGAGTTCCAGTAATTAAATCTGCAGGCAACCGTAATTCCCTTCCAAAGTTCGCGAAGGCTGGAGTTACAGTCGTACTTTCGTGAACTGCACTCCGATAGGACAGAAGAAACGGCTGTATGTGCTTGTCCCAATCCCTTTGCCTGTTTTCCACAACTTTTGCCAGATATCTCTCCAACGTCTGGTTGAATCGTTCCACCATTCCATCAGATTGTGGGTGGTAAGAGGTGGTTCTGGTTTTGTGGGTACCCATCAATCGACAAGTCTCCTGAAAAACTTGCGATTCGAAATTCCTCCCTTGATCGCTGTGAATTTCTAAGGGTACTCCAAAACGACAGAAGACTTCCTGAACCAATTTATCTGCGACTGTTGTAGCTTCTTGGTTAGGAATGGCGAAGACTTCTGGCCACTTTGTGAAATAGTCCATGACAACCATGAAGTACTTGTTTCCGCTGTCACTTTCCGGAAATGGTCCCGCAACGTCCAGTGCTATCCGCTCCCAGGGAGCTCCAACGTTGTACACTTTCAATGCACCTCTACTTCGTGTGTGGGGTCCCTTCACAGCCGCACAGCAGGTACATTTGCGACACCAGTCCTCTACATCATCTCGACAGTGGATCCAGTAAAAGCGTTCTCTGATCTTCAGTAGAGTCCTTTTCACCCCCATATGTCCTCCTGAGCATCCATCATGGTAGAGGCGTAAAACATCCGGTACCTTAGCTTTAGGGACAACCATTTGTAGATGACAGCTGTCCCCTCGAGCGTTTTCCCATTTACGGCACAAGACTCCATCCTGGATCACCAAGCTGTTCCATTGTGCCCAATAACTCTTCGTGATGGAACTCATCGCAGCCACATCACTCCACTTGGGCTTCGGACCACCAGCTTTGATCCACTCGAAGATCGGTTTGATATCAGAGTCACTTTGCTGAGCCTGCTGTATGGTTTCCTTCCATTCGTCGCTGAGATCTGTTCTTAGCCTCCTCACAGACACAACTTCCTTAGTTTCTTGTCTGGAACTTTGCATACAGTCTTCACGCCAAGGTCTAGAAAGTTCATCATTGTTACCGCGAGTTCTCCACTGTTGCTGGGCAGTCATATCAGTCGCCTTTTCCCGCTGTGATTGGTCTTCCCTCGGTGTGCGTCGCTTTTTACAATTTGGCCGTAGGTGACCACTTTCTCCACAAGCGTAGCACCTAGGGCTGTACTTTTGCGGACGCTGGCTTACAGGTGTTACCACAACTTGCTTTGGACAGCTTGATCGGAGATGATCCCTTTCTTTACCAGTGTAGCAGCTGGGACTGTACCCTTGCGGACGGTCGTCTGTAGGTGATGCCACGACTTCTCTGACGTAGTGTGTTCGATGGTCTTGTCTCACTGCTTCTACTTCCAGAGCATGTGCTAAGGCGTTCTTCAGCGTCTCATGATGCCCAAGTCTCACAGCAGCTCTAACCTCCAAGTCGCGTATTCCGTCAATGAACACCTGTACCAGATTTCCATCGATGAGTGCAGGGGCGGACTGGTATGCTTTCCGAACCAGCTTTTCAACTTCCAGGGCCCACTGCTGTAAGTTCTCGGCACTACGTTGAACGCGATCCCTTAACTTGGCACGAAAAACATGCTCCAGGTGCGCGTCACCGTATCTGAACTCTAATGCCTCCAGCAGCTGTTCGTAAGTCACATCCTTGCCGAGTGCCTCAAGAATGGTAAGGGCCTGGTCTCGGAGACCCAAAGTGAGCGCGGTCATGGCTTGCCCTTTGGTCCACCCATTCGCTTTCATAACGGCCTCAAATTGGATTTTATAGGCCGACCACGAAGATGTTCCGTCGAATGGCGGCACTTTAAACCCGCGTACTGAAGGTGCAGCAATCACCGAAGCCACAGCCCCGTATCCAACCTTAATTTCACTTAAGGCCTTCTTCACATCGGCGATCTGAATTTCGGCCTTTGCGATACGGTTGTCATGCTGCTGTACCTGCTCCTTCATCACGCTCAGCTCTTTTCTCACTGATGCGTGAAGATCCTTTATCAGGAGCATCTGTTCCTCTTGGCGCCGGACCTGCTCCTCTTGATCGCGTTGCAACTTTTCTTCCAACCGACGAGCCTGATCCTCTTGACGTCGAGCCTGCTCTTCTTGACGTCGAGCCTGTTCTTCTTGACGTCGAGCCTGGTCTTGCATCAGCGCCATTAAGGCAGCCAAGTCTGGTACTGCTGGTGCTGGAGAAACGCCAGATGAATCAGCGACTGGCTCTGACGTAGGCTGGACACCGCCCGGTGTCTGTGTCGGGGAGTCTCCAAATCGCCTCTGGTCCATCCCTTGTTGCCGCTGGCTCCTAGTACGGATACTATCCGTGTCGTCCTTGGGTAGAATCGGCATTATTTATCCCCGCTTCTGACACCAAATTGTTACGAGCTGGGTATGGGATAAATAAAATCACTACCAAATAAACACACGAATGAACTTTATTACTCGCAAAACAATTATAAACAATCGCAATACACTACTGAACACTTTGTCGCACTAGATAACTCTTCGAACCTTGCGTTGTCTCGCTTAAAAGTGAACTGACCCACTTCGTCCTCAATCGGTCCTTTTATACCCACGCAAACAAAAGATATTCGAGATAATTCACCATTATTCAAGAAAGCATCCACAAAAAAACATTAACAAAAAATAAATTTAAAGATAAAAGAACCGACAAGGAAGAAATTACTTTACGTCGTCGGCATACGGTCGAAATTACAATGACAACTGCCGGCGACTCCCGGCGCCTGACCTTGAATACAATGTAAGTTCTATACCTACTACGGAAATAGGTACCTAAAAGAATGAACTCGTATTTTCTAGGTACTACACAGTTATTAGCGCGGTTTCTCGAAGATTCTAGATGACCGTCGTAACACTATGATAATTTGGGTCAACGCAACACGTTTTTTCCTCCAATCTCCCGTGTCAATCGCCACGCTTTTCTTTTTCCTTCATATAATTTCTAAAACAATACATCCTTCTTATCTTTGGTCTTCGTCTCCCTATTTATCCATCAACATTTATTTCTTCGGTCTTTTAGTCACATGGCATTCGTTCCTCCTCACTACATGCCCATACCACGGCAGTCGATTCCCTTACAACTTTTTGCAACTGGTGCAACTTTCAAACAACAGGATGTGTACCATCTCATCAATTTTCTTTTTCTTTTTTACCCTTAACGCAAATAGAGGGGGTTTAATAGTTCTTAAAAGTGTCAAACAGACATTTACAACAGGAGACCACACTACATACATAGAGCTATTACTGACTTTTTTTTTCTTTATTTAAAGGGCTTTATTGCTGAGCGATAACGTCGCCCTATATGATTAACAATAACACTAAAACTAAAAATAATTATTTCAAAACAAAAGCTGCTACCTTAAAAATAAAATCCGAGCTTGTTCCGATAAAGGACAAGCCAGGATTGCGTTACATACTCCCACATCATATATTATTACTGACTTTCAAATGGTTTAAACGCTTTCTCTTTAGTCCAGGAAGTTCTAGTTGCATGTAAATAATCTTATCGTAAATCTGGCTAATTTCGAAATTGTATGGAAATGGCTTAACGCACTATATTATTTCGCAATCAGCGTTAAATGAAGAAACACTTTGTTCATATATTTGTATATTAGATATTTTTTTATCAAATAAAATAATAACAGCTGTCTGGGAACCTCGTCGCTAAGTAAAAAGAGTGGCTCGGGTGGATCTTCAGGTTAAGCTACTCTTGCATATATCGCCCCGTCAGATTGTTGACAGTCATGGCTTGAAGTGAGAAGTTCTAAAGTCTGACAACCAAGGGATACTATGCTGACCTAGTTACTGGGCCGTGGTGGTTAGATAGGCAGTCGCTACATACTAGTTTTCAGCTTCACCAGGTTAGATTGGAAGGTGATCCCAAAATAGTTGGGAAAACGATAAGCAGATCATGGAAACTAGTAAAACTACTGAAAAGACCCAGCAAAACTGCATTATAATTATACATCAAGAAATCCAAAACTGCGATTTCAATGTCTAAATAAAAGAAACAAGCGTATAAACGTTACCGATAACGTTATCGTGTTTTATTTCAATTTTAGGTTTTATTTGACACACAGAACACGTTTACGTAGGGACTTGTTTAGCACTATTGCATAATCTTACTTGAAATTAGTTCTGAAAATTTTTTTTGGCGAGTTGAAAATCATCAAATAACCCCTCCAGCTATAGGGCAGAGCAAAAGGGAGTACCAGACTTCTACCGACTACAAAACTACTACTAAAACCACCCATGTTCCTTCTTAGCCCTTTATGTCAAGGCCTCGGTATCTCTTGCGAACAACCCGCAGACCTGATCTGGGGGCCTAGTATGGCTGATTTAGCAGATTCATAATAGGATATGAATTACGTTACAGTTCGTAAAAGGGTCACAAGTGTCAATTCAAAATATTAACTGTGTCTGTAAACATTTTATGAATTTAAACTTGATTCATAGATATTATTATTTATTTACTTTCAACTAACAACTATCATTACAGGTATTCGTTAGTATGACAATCAATTAACCTAAAAAAAAACCATTTTAGTACCCCTGGTCATTTCTATTAAACATACATAGCCATTATGCTAAATGTGGAATAATTATCCAGTCAAATTAATTATCCATACACATCCAAAACGTGATAATAATACCTAATAACTTCAGAATCCATAACATTGCTTACTTTGTCTAAGTTTTTAATATTTTGGAAACTGGTAAACTAAATTGATGCTTCCTTTTAATAAAACTATATTAACCTAGACTCTCGTCCTTATTGTCTCTGAGTGTTCATAATTAATGAACGTTTGCAGGAAGATTTTTTGTTACCCATTCTGTCTATCCCTCTCTTAACAAAGCCGGAGTTCCCAGCAGTAGAAAAAAGTTAGACTGATTTATATTATTAGGATATATTATTAGGTCTCACCCGTAGACATTCACATCTCTATACACGTGTACTTAATCCTTCTCTGAAAAATGCGTTAATGAAACCATAGTCTATAAGGTCTTAATTCATAATTATGTTGTTTTTTCAGAAACCACCGACCAACTGCTGCGAATGGCTGCGAACCTTCTTCGACACAAAATACGTGAAAGAGACTCTAATGGTGGCTTTCAAACACGGACCCAACAACCGAAGACTGAGGGTCATCATGCTGGTTATCGTCATGTGTGTTATTATAGGACCTATTTATGGTGAGTATTTCTTTGAAAAGACCAATATTTTAAAACAATTAGTTTACTTCTATCGATGACTCAGATTTGGTCAGACCAGTTCCTAGAAACCTGGACAGCTCTGCAATTTGCTCCATTCAAGTCTTGGAGTGTGCAGTTAGTTGTGCAAAACGAAAATAACCCTCCTTTTGGACTTCGCCGCAGTCGGGTAAAAAGAGGATGTGTGTTGGGGCTCCAGTGCTACACTCGCATTGTATCGGAGATGAGTCGATTATCCCCATCTAGACAAATTTGATCGGCAGCGGTCAACATGTACGCAGTATGTTATGAGCACGTAGGACGTCGGTTGAAAACGGGCAGGCACCTTTTTTTCTTTTCATCACGGTCGGTGTTAAATCAATGAAGGAAAACATCGTGAAGGAACCACTGTGTGGTACTTCACAAAGTCACAGCCCATTCCCTCTCATAGAGACCAGCGCTTTTTCCTTGACAACTTGATTATTTGGAAAAAAAAATATTTTCAAGTCAGTCTGAATTGGATATTATTTATGTTACGTGTGTATACTTCATTGAATGTCAAAAAATGGAATTCTTAGTTTTCTTTTTTATACGGTTATTACTTCTGTCAAAATCTTGTCTATTGCATAAAAGTGTTTGCTTAATACCTAATATTAATTACTTCAAGTTGACTATATAGATACAAGTGTTAGTATGAGCAAAACCTCGATCCTAATCGCTGCGCCCGCTTCAAATTATCTTTTATCAATTTGTTGACCATTTGAGATTGCAATTTAGTTAATTTGTTTCGACCACTTGCAGAATTAGCATTGACCTAAATTGTAAATAAATTGCAGATTAAATCAATTTTAATAGACATGGATAATGTTACGACTAGTATAAGAAAAAAATAAGTGAGTTTGTTTTCCCATCAATCAAATTAAAAGCCGTAAGAAAAAAAAATGGAAATCAATTTTATGGTTGATTACTCCCTTCATCTAGGTAGGGCAATAATGGCATAGACGCGCATTCTGAAGACTCGAAAACGTCTCAATTGAACGATTGAATTTATATATAAGGGCGAACTACGAACTAACATATCAGTGCGACCAGATTCGTAATATATGTGTTGTATATAATTATAATATTAAAGGCACAATTCAACAATTTTTTTTGCATAATCTTAAAAAATCACTGATAAATTACAGATACATATTTAGCAGAATCCGGATTGCCTGGAAGGCGACCCCAACATAGTTCGGAAAAGGCTAGGCAAATTATTTCATTAATGATACATTGTACTCTCCAGTTTATGTAAGTTAATAACAAACTAGCAAGAACAGAAGATTTTCTCAAATTACTTTCCAAAAACAACATACAATTTATTCTAGATGATAATATTGCTATCTACAAACTATCTAACATCACGGGGTAATCAGTGAAAGTGGCAAGCAATATCCTGAGACCGGATTTACTTGGCATTATCTCGTGCATACGGTACGCCCTTGGCAATGAACTGAGGTTTCCATCGGTCGCAGTTACGGGTTAGTTACGCTACTACTTTCTCTTAGTTTCGCTTTCTATAGCTGGGAGTTCTAGCGCTAAGTCTAGGCATCATTTATTTTAGTACCAACGTTGTAGAAAGGGATTATCTCAAACTTTGATTGGAAGTACCTACAGTCCTTTCGCAATTTTACGCACTGTGACAATAGCAAGCCAACATCAATTCTATGAAAACTATTTAGAGATGATTTTGATAGACTACAGATATCTACCTATTTTTAGAAAATTCAAATTATAGATCACTGTGGTTTTGACTTTGTGGCTATATCAAAGAAACAATTCGGTTGCCTACAGATACCTTCCTGTATGTTTCCTTCCTGTATTGATGAAACTTATATCTGAAATCGCCAACCCGTCTTATGCAAGCGTGGTGTTGGTACGTTGTGACTTGTGATAAAGAGTTAAGAATTTTGGCGGAATGGCTATTTGTATAAAGTTAAATCGACCTCGGTGTAAATGGATACCGTTGGTTTAACCTGATAGTGAGAACTTTAATTCTCACTTTTGTGTTAAGTCAACGGGTTACGACGAATCATAGACCCCGGAAGACCAAATGCTGTGGCCGCTGCTTAGTAGCTGGTTTCCTATGACTTACCGTCGATAGTATCGTGTTTCGCAACTTGTTATCACGGGGAAATGATAATTTGACTAGACGTTAATGATGCGCTATTAATACTGCACTAAAACTGCACGAGTAGTTACCGCCGCCATTAGGCATTTAAATTGAAATATGTTTCAAAATAAATTGATAAAATGTTAATTGCTTGTACGTGCCGTTGAGGTTGGACTTGAGTTTGAGTGTTAATTAATAATGTATTTTATTTATAATCCGCATGAGGTTTTTGATAAAAAAATAACATTTGAATGTACCTAAATTCTTAAAATATTTAAAAATACGAACTTATTGTACACAGTTATGTAAAAACATATATATTTATCTTTAACACACACATTATGCACTTCATAAATACCAAATAATTATGCGTGTTTTGTTTATAGAGAAGCATAAAATAATTTGACGACACGGTTGGCGCAGTGGCTCAAGCAATGGACTGCCGCACTGCGTGTCGCGGGTTCGATCCCCGCACGGAACAAATATTTGTAAGACCTACAGATAGTTGTTTCGGGTCTGCGTATTTGTGTATTATCTGAGTTTAAATGTTTGTGAACGCACCCACGATACAGGAGAAATTCCTAGTATGGGGCAATTTAAAAAATAAATAAACAAATCGATGACAAAACCACCTTGAGGACATTGATTGAGGACTTTACCTTAGTATGTACTACGAAGCACTCAGGTAATAACGTAATTCAGTTGGACCTAGGCACGCATGGTGTCACATGTTATTGTAACTACAGTAAAATAAACTATCATTTATTTCGAATCATCGAGCATGTCGCATGGGCGAAAGCATAGCATGGGAGGTATTCCACATTGGGCACCCGCTTTAACGGGACCTGAGGGAAGAGTATACCTTTTCCTGAAGGTGTAGTTTATTTTATGTTGATTTAACTGTTCGTTCCTTCTGTTTATAAGAGGCCTTGTTTTGAAGAAAGAGAAGCATGGATGGTTTATTAATCACCTGTCTAGCCTTTTCCAAACTTTATTAGGGTCGACTTCCAGTCTAACCTAATGCAGTATTTTACATGGAGCGACTGCCTATTCAGATAGGCAGTCGCTCCATGTAAAATACCAAGGGGTACCCATATGGGTACCCATATAGGGGTATCCATTTTTAACTGGGTCGTGGAGGTCAGCCTCCACGACCCAGTTAAAAATGGATAATACAATACCCCTTGGTAAGACTGGTTGCCAGACTTTCCAACCACTGAGCTGACAGCCGGGACCAAGGGCTAAACTTTAGTAGTTCTGACGCATGGAGAAAACTCTGTATATAATGAGCATCCATCCACGGAGCACCCAATCTGGGCAAGCGCGGCTGTTTTTATACAGCCTCGAGCCTAGTTTATAATTGTAAATACAGTTACTGTGACTAAGCAGTGGGATGATAATGAAAAAAAAAAATGAAATGATGAAAAAAAAAATCCCATGTTTTTTTTTTTTTTTTTTTCAATTTCCATGATTTCCAAATTTTACGATCCAGAGCTAATGGGGATTACTGGTCGTTGGTTCTGTCCAGCTCGTCCCACCATCTCCTACGAGGTCTACCACGTCGCCTTCTGACTGTGTCAGGGTTCCACAACGTGGTTGTTTTGGCCCACAGCTTATTGGGCATACGGCGGACATGGCCAGCCCAGTCCCACTTCAGCTTTGTAAATACTACTATTATATTGTACCTACATAATATTATAAGCACAATTTATACGATATTTACAATCTTGTGATTGATTCTAGGTAAAACATATGAACAGGATTCCTAACATTGCGAAACTGCGTCTCAAATATTTTCAAGTCGTAATTAAAGTTACGTTAATTAATCTCCGTTGATTAAGCTCACACATACTATGTACTTGAGAACTCAATTATATTTATTATACATTTATGAGTGATATAATGCTTTGGTATTGCACCTAGACATGCATTATATTGTTTTGCTTTGGTAATACCTAAGAAGATAGATTCTGTTTCTCATAAGCCCATTATACATATATATGGAGGCTTTTTGCAGTGTATGTTTTTTCAAGGCTAATATAGTGTTAGACAGCGGTTTAGATTTGGGTTAGATTTTATACAGAAAACAAATATGGTACGATACCCCGATACGCCGATCTACTACGATACGCCGATTGTTTTTAGGTTGGGAAATCATCAAATTACCATACCATCCCGCTTTGGGCGGAGCGAAAGAAAGTGTCAGACTTCTACTGACTAAAACCCACCCACGTTCCTTCTTAGCCCTTTGTGTCCCGGGGCAGTAGTCTCTTTCGAACAATCTCTTCGAGGGCAGGCTTAACGCAGCGCGACGGAAATAGTTTCTTCAAATACCTATTTTTTGGCCCGGTCCCTTCTTAAAAGGTTACCGGTCCACTTTGTGAGGTTACCCACATAATCTTAACTAAAGGATTTTTCCCCTTGCCCTATGGTACTGTCCAGATAGCAAATAGGTGAAAAATAAAATAAAACATCTTTGTATGACGCTAGTACATACTACATAAGTAGTGCTATTTTTATCCTTTTGAATGTGCGTGTATAAACGATGATAAACGTTTAATCCACTTCGAGACCTCGGTATACTACATATGTTAGACCTTCGTACCTACTACGTATTTTGGTCCTATAAGTAGGTACAATAGAAACAGCTATTTAGTCTAACGGTACTTGCGTTAAGAAATGTTCTAAGTAGTCAATTCTTTTATTCTTTCTAGGCACCAGAAATGGGTGCTGGTTATTCGAGAGAGATACCGCGGCCCCGGACTCAAAGGGCTAAGGAGGAACATGGGTGGCTTTGTCAGTAGAAGTCTGACACTCCGTTCCGCTCGGCCCAGAGCTGGAGGAGTCATTTGATGATTTCCCACCCTTCCTTCTTACTTCTTCTTTCTTCCTTCTTTTTTCATTCTTAGCCCTTTGTGTAAGAATCCACCCTGAATACGTGGCTACCGTTTTTACGTCGTCTGTGTCCCTTCCACCCCGTAATAGCAAGATACTTTCGAAAGATAAATACATCAACCGATATAGCAAGCCATGGGTTAAAATATCCCGTCGGGGCTGCGGGTTGTTCGGGAGAGATACCGCGGCTGCAACACAAAGGGTGTTGGGGATCAGGTCTGTCCGTCGTTGAAATAATGCGAGCGTGATGGTTTCACAATTATATTTTGAAATATGTATGAAATTACATAAGTTACAGACTGCGTGGATGGATTAGACCGCCATGGCCATGGCGGGGGTCTGTAAAGGATGATGGATGTGACTTGAAGGAAGAGAGAAGGTAAAAAGGACTGATTCTATACAAACAAAAAGTTTTTATAGCTGCGGTGAGTTAGCGATGTTGCAATCCGTGGAAGGGATCCGCGCGACACTGGCTCCGCCTGGTGGTGATGATGAATGTATGAACCCCTGTGCCAGCGTGAATGCTCAGCGATCACCAAGTTCGGCGCGCCGGTGATAGGTGGCGCCAGCGGTTGGCATGAACATGCCCCCGGCCTTGGAAGCGCTGCTTCCAAAATGGTTCCCGGCACGGAGTCAGGCGTCGCCGCTCACAGGTTGTGGAGGCAGCGGGCAGATCTTGGAGAAGGCACGCCTGATCGTGCCAGCAGCTGTCCTGATGTCAGCCACTCGTGCTATGCCGTCTCCGCCTGGAATGACACGTAGAATGCGACCGAGCCGCCACCTCAATGGTGGCAACTGGTCGTCCTTGATGAGGACAAGGCTGTCCAAGGTGATGTCCTCCTGCTTGGTCTTCCACTTGGTTCGCTGTTGCAGCTCAGAGATGTATTCTGTAGACCAGCGACGCCAGAAGTGCTGCCGCAGTTGCTCGGTGCGCTCGTAGCGTGTCAGACTCGAAGTTGGCTGGTCTGGAAAATTCCTTGAAGGTGGCGACGTTAACGGTCGGCCAATGAGGAAGTGTGAGGGGGTGAGGGGGGAAAGGTCAGAAGGGTCTGAGGAAAGAGGTGACATTGGACGGGAATTTAAGACAGCTTCGATTTGTGTCAAAGCCGTGGAAAATTCCTCGTAAGTTAGTCGCGCGTTACCTACTATGCGTCTCAGGTGATACTTGCATGACTTCACCCCGCCCTCCCATAGTCCGCCAAAGTGTGGAGAATAAGGAGGAATAAATCGAAATTCAATGCTATTAGTGGAAGCGTAATCAATAATGGCCTCCGATTCCTTATGGAGAAATAAAGGAAACTCCTTTTCCGCGCCCACAAAGTTTCTACCGTTGTCGGAGAAGATAGTGCGAGGCGTACCTCGCCGGCTAATGAAACGTTTTAGTGCTAATATGTAGTCGTTTGTAGATAAACTAGTAACGAGTTCCAAATGCATGGCTCTAGTCGTGAAACAAATAAAAAGACAAATGTATGCCTTAGTTAGTCTAGAACCTCTGCCCTTTCTGGATAATATGAAAACCGGTCCCGCGTAGTCCACACCGGTTCGCATAAACGGGTAGCCCGATTCCAACCGTTCGGGGGGTAAGTTGCCCATGAGGGGCGCTAGTGTCTTACCTCGATTACGTGTGCACGTTATACATTCGTGTACTATTTTTCTAGCAAGATTTCTAGCGTTCAATGGCCACCAACATTCACGCATGGTAGCCAATAAAAGTTGAGGTCCGGCATGTAATAATCGTGCATGCTCGTGCTTAAATAAACAAATCGTGAATGGATGCTTACTGCATAATAAAATCGGATGTTTTTTATCGTAGGTGAAGTCGGATGAATTACATATTCGACCGCCAACCCGAATTATTTTATGTTCATCAATAAAAACATTTAAACCCGAAATCCGATTATATTGTTTACAACGTTGCTTGATAGGAATTTGAGCTGTTAAGTTATTCAAAACATCTGGAAATGAATTCCTTTGAACGAGCCTAATTAACATTCTCAGCGCGGCGTCCAACTCGTTTACAGATAAGAAACCGGTTTGTCGTTCTGTTTGCTTAGCTCTTGAGTTTGCTATAAATCTTTGTACGTAGCTACCGATTCGTACGAGCTTTGTGAATGACGCGTCCTTGTCGAATTTAAGTATGTCTTCGTGCTGAATATTGGGTAAGCAGGTTTGTTTTTGTTTTAAATCTGGTAAGTTATATTCTTCCGAATTATCGCGGTAAGTTTGCTCAAAGTCATGTGAACGATTATGTAAATAGGATGGACCGTGCCACCAAAGTCCGTTATCTTTTAATAAATCTAGGCCGCAACCTCTAGACAATAGATCAGCTGGGTTGTCCTTACTACTCACATGTAACCACACTGAGTCACCTGTGAGTTCATTTATTTCAGTTACTCGGTTTTGTACGAACGTTTTCAATAAATGTGGTGACATTTTAATCCAACCCATAACGATTGTGGAATCCGTCCAAAAGTATACTTTACTGAACTGCAATCTAAGAGATTTAATTATTTTATTAAATAGCTGGGCTCCCAGAAGCGCGGCGCTCAGCTCTAAGCGCGGGACGCTGATTGTTTTTAAAGGTGCGACTTTGCCCTTGGCGCACAATAGTCGAACGGTTGCGTCACCGATATTGCTAAATGTACGTATATAGGTACACGCGCCGTATGCGTCTTGAGACGCGTCGGTAAATATATGAAGCTCTGTGTATTGATTATGATCGCCTATTACGTGGCGAGGGATGCGAATATCGTTTAGAAATCTTAACGTAAAAATAAAATGTTTCCAAATGTTAGCAATTTCCTGAGAGACCGAAGTATCCCAGTCAATTTTACTCAGCCATAATTTTTGTAAAATCATTTTTGAAATCATGACTGCCGGCGAAAGAAGACCCAATGGGTCGTATATTTGTGATATTACTGATAACATTATTCGCTTAGTTAAACGTGAATTGTTGTCTTGGTTCTCAATATTTGTAACGAAGTGTAACTCGTCACTAGTGTTATGCCAACCCAATCCGAGTGTTTTGGTTTGCGCATGTTCGCCTATGAAGCGTTCTGTGGCTTTGTTGTGAGATGCATCTGAGTTAAAGGTCCACTTGCGCAAAGGAAAACACCCCGATTGGAGCACGTCTGATGTTTTTTGACATATTTGAAGCAAGTTGTTTAGATCATCATCACCGGTGATGAGATCGTCCACGAATATGTCTTCCGTGATGATGCGAGCGATGACGTCATCGTCGCACTCTAATGCTAACTGTCTAATACAGCGCATACTTAAATATGGTGCTGACGCAGTTCCGTACGTGACTGTATTTAGTTGATATGTATCTAACGGATCTGAAGGATTATCCCGCCACAATATTAATTGTAGTGACCTTTGGTCATGCTGGAGAAGAACTTGACGAAACATTTTCTCCACGTCTGCACAAGCTACATATTTATATTGTCTAAATCGTAACAAAATCGAGAAAATATCGTTTTGTAACGCGGGTCCCGGGTACTGAATATCGTTTAATGATTTATTCGAGCTAGTGACGGCACTAGCATCAAATACAACGCGTAGTTTTGTTGTTGAACTAGATTCCTTGACAACACCATGATGTGGAAGATAATAATTTGGTTGACTACAAGTCTCCAACTTGGACATGTGACCTAAATCATTGTATTCACGCATGAAGTTAGAATATAAATGTTTAAGCTCTGGTAAACGATCGAGTTTACGCTCCAAGGTTAAAAATCGTTTCGTTGCTGACGTGTAAGAATCACCTAGGGCATCTGGTGCCTCTTTCAACGGTATACGAACCGAAAATCTACCGTTTTCAACGCGTTTTGTAGTGTTATTGAATATGTTTTCGCAGGTGCGTTCATCATCTGTTAAGGGTGCGCATGATGATGAAGGAATGTTTTCGAGTTCCCAAAACAGCCGGAGTTGTTTATCGATTTCCTGACTGAAGTGGCAATGAACGTGAGCAGGTTTTGGGCTCCTCGCGAGCACAGGACCGGACAATAACCATCCTAATTTTGAATTTTGTAGGAATGGGCCACTTGCTAGACGTATTTTGTCTGTTTCTAGAAGATCCCAAAATCTATCCGCGCCGATCAACAAGTCAATTTCTGAACTTACGTTAAACGTCGGATCTGCTAATTGTAAGAACTCAGGTATATATATATTACCGGCTTCGATGTTTATCGTAGGCAAACTGGATGTTATGCATGGCAAGATTAAACAGCGAAGCTTGGTATTGAAATCGCTTAATTTTGAACGTATTGTGACGTCACATGAATGCTGTGATTGCGAGACTGACTGTCCCACACCCGATATTTGAATAGTGGACTGTATATATATTGCATTTATTTTCTTTGCAAATTTCTCAGTTATGAAGCAGTTTTGGCTTCCGTTATCTAAGAGCGCGCGGGCCGTATGATACACGTTATTATTATCAGCTACTTCAATTAACGCCGTAGAGAGCAAAACAGTACTTATTAACTTGAATTCGGTAGTGTTCGCTTCACACACAACAGTAGTGGCCGAGTCGCGTGAATGCACTGTTGATGTCGCCAAACTGTGTGATTGTGGATGTACGTTCCCTCCGTTCGACGACGCACGCACACAAGCGCTGTTTCCCGCCTCGTCCATGTGTAGCAAACTGTTATGTTTGTTTGAACACTGTTTACACGAACCGAACTTGCATTGATCTAACGCGTGACCGTTTCTCAAGCAATTTGCACACATCTTATTTTCGTTAATGAATTTAATTCTGTCTCTCACGGACATATTAAGGAATGCTGTACACGAGTATAATGAATGTTCCCTATTGCACAGGACACACTTGGGTAAATCCCATTGTTTATTTGTAGCACCACGGTAATTACTATAACGCGTCGCCTTAGTAGCCGCGTAACTATGTACGCGCTGTGAATTTCGTTTATCGTTTTGGTGTTTAAAGTCGCTATGATGTGTTTTTTCCTTTATGTGGCTAGTTCCGATCATTTCCAACGTGTCCGCTCGACCTCGGAGGAACGTTATTAAATCGTTAAGTTTTATTTTTTCTCGTGAACCTAGACACGTGGCACCGATGTGGGTTTCCCATTCGCGTTCTGTAGACGAGTCCAGCTTACTGACCACTAAATAAATTATTAATGTATCCCAATTAACTGTGGGTTCATTTAGTGAGTTTAAAGCGCGCAGATTACGTAAAATAGTATCAATTAATTTCCTTATTTGCGATGGCGATTCTTGTTTTAGTGATGGAATATTATGCAACGCTTTTACGTGATTATTAATTAACAACCTCTCGTTGTGATAACGGCTTTCCAATAACTCCCATGCGTGAACGTAGTTGGCTGGGCTAAATTCCAACGCTGCTATCACTTGTAACGCGCTTCCACTAAGTGCTGACCGCAAATAATGGAATTTTTGGATCTCGTCTAGATCGGAACGATTATGAATCATGGTTACGTATGAATGTTTAAATTCTAGCCAGTGATCATAGGCTCCATCGAAGGCAGGTAATTTTATGTCTGGTAATTTAATATTGACACGTGGTTCCGATGCAATTGGAAGTCGACTTGTAATTTCCGCGTTTTTAATTAAACACTTTGCACTGGCTATTGCCGTAAAATAAATATCTTCTAATGCTTCTATGTATTGTAGATTCGCGTTTGTTTCGGATTCCGGAAGGAGTAGTTCGAGTTCATTTTCTACGTTGTCGAATTTATCGTATAATTCACTCGCGGCTTGAACACGTAAAGTTAACTCAGCTGTTTGTAAGCTTGTTAAGTGAGCTCCCGCGAACGATTCCACGTAATTTTTAAACTGGGTTAACCGACCCTTAATGTTACCCCTACGTTTCTTTAATTCGGAAAGAACTTCGTCCACTGCCTTGACCGACATTCTGACGGAATATGGATGAGCGTTATGTGGTGTGGTGTGATGTGGTGTGGTTACTCACATGCAAATATCACCTGGTCCACGTGGCTGCCACACTCGCGTGAACTGAAACGAAACACAGCTTTAACACAAATCTTTAACTGAATGGATGTGACGGGTGGGATTGACGGGACGGAACAGAGACCTGACCGTTTACGTATCTTACGCCTTTGCCTTTTTCTCTGGTTTGATGTTATTGCTGGGTCACTGGACCAGCTGTGATGATCGCTGCACTCGGTCGATCGTGATGATCGCTGCACCCGGTCGATCGTCTTCACAGCCAGCTATTGTCTTCAGCGCCCGGCTCCAGTCCGAGTCAAAGTCCGCAACGTGCCGGCAACGTGGTCGGCACCGTGTATGTGGAGTCTTCTTCCGGCTGGTATTCTTGTAGATCCGTCTCGTAGGACCAAAATGTTGGGGATCAGGTCTGTCCGTCGTTGAAATAATGCGAGCGTGATGGTTTCACAATTATATTTTGAAATATGTATGAAATTACATAAGTTACAGACTGCGTGGATGGATTAGACCGCCATGGCCATGGCGGGGGTCTGTAAAGGATGATGGATGTGACTTGAAGGAAGAGAGAAGGTAAAAAGGACTGATTCTATACAAACAAAAAGTTTTTATAGCTGCGGTGAGTTAGCGATGTTGCAATCCGTGGAAGGGATCCGCGCGACACTGGCTCCGCCTGGTGGTGATGATGAATGTATGAACCCCTGTGCCAGCGTGAATGCTCAGCGATCACCAAGTTCGGCGCGCCGGTGATAGGTGGCGCCAGCGGTTGGCATGAACAAAGGGCTTAGAAGGAACATGGGTGGTTTTTAGTCAGTAGAAGTGTCCCTTTGCGCTTCGTGTAACAATCCACCCTGAATACATGTTTACCGTTTTAACGTTGGCGTCCCTTACACCCCTTAACATAGAAAGATATTTTCTAATGATAAATACCTCAACCAATATAGCCAGCCAAGGGTTTAAAAAAAATCAGGAGTGGTGACTTTGTTTCACAACCATTTCTTTTTTCTGATTTCAGGTGAAATGTCAGTACTGTACCTCTTCACGAGATACCGGTTCAACTGGAACGAGGTCGATTTCAGCATGTTCTCTACTTACGCCATGTGTACTTCATTAGTAGGTAATGATATCTTGATTATGGTTAATAACATACTTCTCGTAGCGCATCGTGAACATTTTATTGAATGTGAAAACTACTGTGGAAGTGTTTTGTTGTATCAAGGAATTTTCCAGTTCATTTAGAAGTGGAATAATTTTATTTAGGTACCTTTTATTCTTATAAAACTACAGCCTCGTTCGGTCTAGGTGATCGCCAGTGTACTGCTGAGCTTGAAGTTCTGGGTTCGATTCCCGGCTCGGGCTAAAGTGTTATTGGGTTTTTGCATCAAGAATTTCTCAGTAACAGCCACGCACTCTAGATTTTGACCTGGTTGTTGACAATACGGTCGCCCCTTATAACATGGGGGTAAATAAACATAACAGGCAAAATGTGGGTGTACTATTAGACTATTTGGTATACCTCTGCCTGACACTACGGGGATTACAAGCGTGATGTAATGCTGGGCATGAATTCAAACTTCGCGGTCGTTACTGAGAAATGTACAACATGAATTCCATGTCTATACTTTTCAACATTTTGTTCTTCTTCTTATCGTGTGGGCAGTAAGGTCTAACGACCCCACACACCCTAGTGTCAGAGTTTCTAAGCCGCCGCAAGGGCCTCTGACATGGTTTGACGACCGCGTAATATTATTCATTAACATTTTATTAATGAATCTAAATATTTTGGTGGTTTTCAGGTACTTTATTTTCGGTGGGTGTATTCAGCCATCTTCTTAAGTTTGACGATGCGATAATTGGTGTGATATCGTGTACCAGTAAAATATTGGCTGGTGTAATGTACGCTTTTGCCACACAGACCTGGCACATATATATAGGTATGTATTATTTTTAACTGGGCTCAAAAAATATGAGTACATATTTCAGCATCTCTAAGGGATGCGAGTTTCCCTTTCTTTACATACAGATGAAATTGAAATAACTCAAAACCTAGGGACACTTTACAATTTTTACAACAACTTCAAATAATGTTGTTACATGTATTTTCACGTACACTGTACAGCCGTGAGCGCATACAGTTACCACAAACTGTAAAATTTTCTTATTCGATTTTGGACTTAACCATCAACATTTTATGGTTTAAAATCCGTTGGAGAAATTTAAGACTGTATTAACTTGATGCACCGGTGACTGTGTATATCTGAATAAGAACAAGAAACAGCTGATATTATTTAAACAATTAATGGGTTACTTCCATACCAACATTGTTTTTTATGATGATGAGTCCCATGACAACTATACAGGCTTTCAGTTATTTTATTTTCAATTTTCAATGCCGCTGCACGATCCCAAGAGCTACAGGTACCTGAGTTGACAGAAATAAATATTTTAATTAAATTTTATTATTACAGCTCCACTGATAGAAATCTTCAATGGAACATCTTTTATAGCGATGAGGTCAATGGTCTCAAAATTGGTCGACAGACATGAATTGGGTAAGAATTATTTGTGTTTAGTGCTATGTATCTAAAGCTTCACTGAACTCTAGTTAATTTAAAGCCTCCAATAAAAAAAATCACTTAAATTCCTATTTAGTCAGGTTTTTTAAACCACAAATGACTTTACGGAGTCTCTCTTGTGGCTCTCTTCCTTCTATTTTGATATGTCTAAGTCCCACGTCATAGGCTGTGAGCCTATTGCCATAAATTTGTCATCAATTCAGGCTCTTTGGCAGCTACTGAAAAAACCAATATCAATTTGCCCGACTCGGGAATCACACAGAACTCTGCTCAGCAGTAATTAGTTAATAGTGATTGACGTGATTGACCACTAGCCCACTGACGCTAACTTTTGACAATAATTTTTTTTAAATTCCAGGTAAGGTTAATTCGTTCTTTGGCGTGGCTGAAGCGATGATGCCGCTGATCTACGCGCCTATGTACACTACACTGTACACGAAGACCCTCAAGACCTTCCCTGGAGCATTCTTCTTGCTTGGAGGAGGTTTGACAATGCCAGCGGTTGTTATATTCTTGTAAGTATTGATTTTATTTGTTTTGCCTCCATAGGCATAATTATGAAGATTGGCAACATTTCTCTACGTCTTTGCTGATTATAGTAATATGGACATCGTTTTACGTTGCCTGTTGAAAGGAGATAGTGCTATGCTTCAAGCATAGTTCCATCTCTCTCTCTCTCTCTTATACTAGAATAATCATGGTTCTATATTATTAAACCATTTGGAACTGGAATACACCTGGAAACACAAAATCAATTCAATTTTATGCGTGATAGGAATGTTTCTTGTAAATCTATAATGCTGACATTACATTTTTGTCATTACAGATGGCTGTATCTGGCCAATAAGAAGCACATTCAAGCAAATTTAGACAAAGAAGCTGAAATGAGAGCCAATTCAGAGAAGATCGGGATGGAAAACAAAGCTTACGAGACTGATGAAACTGAGAAGAAAACAAATACAACAGAAGCTGATAAAAATGATATTGTCACACAATCACAAATTGAAATAGGATTCATAGAAAGTATTGTAAACAATAGTAAGGTACAACACTAGTTTAACAACACATGCCTAGACTGTAAATAATTTAATGGGAATAGATACTTTTTTTTATACAGAAATAAATAAATTATGAAATAAGAAAGCTTAATAGAAATAATTCTGAGGGAAGCGTAGATAGGTAGTCATTAATTCGTGTGACAGTCAATTCCAGAATTTGTACAATCACTGCACAAATAAAGTGGTCCAAGAGCGGTGGTGGCCAATCACAAGATACTTAACCATAACTGGCGATAATTATGTGGGTACACCTCCGCCTACCCCTTCGGAGATTACAGGCGTGTTGTTATTAATCTTTTATCTATCTTTATAATTATATTTCTTCTTATTTTATCTTTCCAAAAATATTATTGACATGCCGCCTTATTACAAATGGTAGGTAGTTAAACCTGGTTTATCTCGCATGCTGTCACTTTCTTTTGAATATTATTGAAGTGAGACATCACGCGATATAAACCAAGTCTAAGTTAAACCAGGTTTAACTACCTTTTGTAATAAGGCGGTTTGAGTTAAAATTCCTATGAGGAGCTTTGGAGTTTGATTTTCATTCTATAACCAAAACGCAAGACAAAGTTTTGCACACCCAATGAAGTGATATAGTATACTAAGTTTAAGTTAATGTACGTAGTTTTATGTTATCCTAATAATTATGTGTGAGTACTTATTTGATGAAAAATAAAGAAATATTTTTAATATCCTGGTATTATTTTAGTCTGTAAAATATTTTCGTCGTATGTAATATCGTGGGGTGGCGTTCAAAACATCAACAATCAAAACATCAACAACCAAAATGTCAACACCATATCATCAACAGTTTAATTTGACAATGAATCACAATATAATTAGCTTAAAACGTAAACGGTTCAAAATGTTCCAAGCAGCTTTCAGGCGGCGAATTGCTACTGATATGTAGGCTGACTCAATCACATTACAGCGATGTGTGAGGAACAGACCGTGTCTGCTACCTTCAGCTAAGGATTAGTTGCAGATGGGACGGGGTCTCATCTGCAACTTTTTGCTGTTGCGGGAATAACCTGGATGAGGTTCACGCAAGGACGTGGATAAACCAAGTGGTCTATATTCAGCAGTGGGTAAAGTCACGGTGTAGATCATGATGATGAGGTAAAAAGTGAATACTACACAACTTACTAGAAACATGAATTTATTCCATACTTTGACACTTAAGAGTACACATAAGTAACATACTCATTACAAATATGACGTAAAAGTTCCAATAATATATACTTTCAAAACATTAAAATATTCAAACGTATAAAAATATAACAAACCAAGAATATTTGAGACTTCCGCTACAGATTCATAAAAGATCTTTTCAACATTCGTAAGCAATATAAAATTCATCATTATGTTCCTAGGGAAACATTAAGACATTTTTTTTTGTCTATCCGACAAACCAGTCTTAGTTCTTGTATGCACATTGTTATTAAAAATCTAGTACAAACACGTATGACAATTATTATAATAATATATCTTAGTTAGGAATTGAAGACTGTGATCAAAACATTTATACAGTGCACAGAATTTCGAACACTTTATGCGGGACTTCTTTTCCTGAGAACGAGATGTACAGCACTTGGTGGCTAGGATGAACCTGAAAATAGGATTACCAGATATAAGTAAATAGCAAAAATATGGAGCAAAATAAACGATAAATATTACATTCATATATTAGTTTAGTATTTTCATTTATCGATATCTATCGAGCAAAACTACAAACGACCTAACTACATACCTAATTGAGTAGCGTTCCTAAGAATTGTAGGAATATATTATGTATTACTAGGTAAACAGACTCAGAGTTTTTATGTAAATATCGTTTTTATTAAGATCAGGGGGTCTAAAATTACCACTCTGCTGGCTGATCATAATACGAATTGCGTTAAAAAGCGAAAAATGGACCTTTCATAATTGTAACTGCGTCTGTGACCATTACACAAATTTTAACGTAAATTCGGGATCGGACAGACTCAAATAATCGAAAATATTGGATACGAGGTTTTTGTTTTATCGAATTAATAAAAATTGACGCAGATAAAACGCGTCAATGACCATGAGTGCAGGCTTGTGTCGTCACTTGTAGCTAAAAATGTCCTTATATGTCACACGAGTTTTCGAAGCACTGTGTCTTCATTTTTTGTTTACGTGAAAAAACAAAAAATATTTTTTGAAAATCTATTTGACGGAATAAATAGATTTTTTGTTCGATCCCTTATTCACATTATTTTCCTATCATGATCTATTAATGCACTATACAGGAGAAAGAACGCATAATAAAATAAAAAAGTTTTCTGATAGTATCCGTTGCTTACCTTGCCAGGGGTCAACGACCCTTGTTCCTTAGCCCTGCCGATATACAGGGGCTCTCCGTTGGATGTGTTTCCACCTTGCACCACGTTTGGTGGGAAGGAATCACCGCGGCATTCCACCCATCGGATCCTGTCGGGACGAGCGCACAATACCTGAAAATAGAGAGAAAATTCTTTATGAAAATCTGAATCTACAAACTGACGTGTGTGGCAAGATCGAAGATGCACAGCATGTGTGTTGGTTGAACGTGTCTTAAACATGAATAAATTCATAAATTGTGGGTGTATAGTAATTCACTTACAATTTATGAATTTAAAATAAAATAAAATAAATAATAATTTAGGGTTAGGCAGACTAGAGGTGTGCCTAGTAAGTAAGGCACTCTGACTATCTCTTTAGGGATAACAGGCGTGATGTTAAGTATGCATTTTTAATTCGAGCACAATTTTTTTTTATTACAAAGTAATTTTTAGGTCTTTTGAACGAATCATGAAAACTAATTTTGTACGAGTTTTGTACGATAAAATGGTAAGCATCTTATACATTGCTTTAACAATAACATAATTAAATATAAGTAGGTACCCACGTCAGTCTAAATAAGTAAGTATATAATAAAGAGAATGAGTCAGACTACTCGTCACACACATTGCAACTACGTCTGAAATAATTTCACAATACTTATTAGTCAGTCAATCTCACATACGATAGGATATTTAAATGAGTATAATAATTATACCACGTCAGTCACAAATAAACATTGTACTGATTAAAACATAGGGTAAACTAATTAATGCATAGGAATTTCCAATAACAATGTAGGCTTTCTACCTACTTTTTTTTTGTATTAGTAGATTTGGATTTGCTCGAATGTAACTATTTATGTAAGTGCAGAATGAATTCAGCCCGTGTTCCTTTGGATTTTTACTTCGTGGATATTAAATACTGGTACTTTTCCCGCGCCTTCATCTAACCTAAAACTATCACTAAAATGTGATAGCCCTGCTAATATCATCACTATCACTACATAATTATTACATTTTAGCATAGTCCTCCGCCGCGTCTGTCTGTCATCCATCCACATCCTCATTCACTCATGAATAAAGTAGCTTTCTGCGAATGACTGATTTTTTTGAATTGGATCATTAGTTCCGGAGAACCTCCTACATGCAAACTTTCAAACAACCTCATCTATAGTTAGTATTAGATAATAATATAACTCACAATTTTTTTATGAATCTTTTCACGTGTAAATTCTAGGAAACTGTTTGGCTAGTAAATTAACTATCAACTTCCGTAAATAAAACAAACCCTTTTTTTTCCTATCAATTCTTTGAAATTCACGAGTTAAGACAATCTGCTAAACAATTTTTCCTGAATGCAACAAAGTTAGACATGGCCAGCATTAAAAAAATATCCGTGTGAAAAAATATTTTTTGTCTTTGTAAAATTCTGAGAACCTCTAATCTCGCACCTAATGGGTAGGCATAAGGTCGAAGGTCATGGTCAGCCATTCGTAGCGATTTTAATCTATGGCGATCGGCGATTGTCATTGTCTAGACCACAAGGACGATTTGGGATCTGCAATGGATCAGTTACCATGAATCGAAAGTTAGGTAAAATTATAATAGACGGCATCGAATGACTGCTACTTAATTAATCAAATTCGCGGCGGATTCTATTTAAATGAAAAATCTACATAGGTGTATTGAAATAAATAACTGTACACATGTATTCGTTAGCGTTCAGAGGTTGAACAGAAAGAACGCTAGTCGGAGTTTGAACAGAATTTTCGCAAAGTATTAATCGACTGTAAGCCGGTTCCTATTTGTCATATAAGCTGTGCCCCTCGACCTTCGTCCACGTGAAATTATTGTAAAAATACTACTTCCCTATTTGAATCGGATTTTGTTAACAATTTCAAGGGTTTTTTTTTGTACGGAACTCTAATTCTTTTACTAAAATAAATGCCTGGTTCACTCCTTTTAGAATCAGCTGTCTGCCAGTAAAAAAAGTACCGGTTTCGGAGATTAGCCGGAAGTACAGACTGACAGCCAGACTTTTTTATATGTAGGTACCTTTTTAATTTAATTACTTTCATATGCATTCATTAAAAACCTAATAGTTTGAAATCACAAACAGACACATCAGTCCACGTCATTGTCCACTGCGACCCACGGCCATGCTACACACTAATGCGTGGTTGGCAAACAAATGTTTCGGTTTCTCCGAAGTTTTACGATGCAACCTTTGAACGTTGACAAACAATACAAAGTTATCTACGTAAATACATAGATGTCTCATTAATTTACTATTGTGGTTATGACGTTATGGATAGCTTAATAAATTTATTAATGGTACAAAGACCAAGTAAGTGAGTGAATCCAACCAATGTAAAAAAGAATAAAAAAAGTTTATTTGGCACAATCCTACCGTATGCAAGAAATTTGGCACATGACGATCTCTCATTATACGGAAAATCTATACAAATCGAGGTCATATTATGCTGGATGTATCGCTTGATGTCTTTCCGTTTGTACGAAACAGGACTACTTGGGTCTCACACAATAATATCAGAGAGATGCTGACTCATGCTGATTTTCAAATGAGCAACGTAATGATGGAATATGGAAATCATAAAATGCGTCTACTCTCTGAGTCAAACATTTGAAGATAACACTCTGTAAATGCAGATTATTTTTGTGAACAGATTAAAAGAGAAAGCCTTGAAAATAATCTGCACTGATTAAACGCAGATTGATTTCCCATCTGAGACTGATAAAGCAGATTGACTTCCCATCTGAGTTTTGTTATTGTGCAGATGGTATGTGTAGTGATCAGAACCATAAAATTATTATAAATAGAATGTATAATGACATTGTAAATATTTTGACTGAAGCCGCTAAGAGAAGCTGCATTGCACCTAAGCGCAAAAAATTTAGGTATGTGGGTGGAACAGGCATGTTAGTGACGCTCACCGGAGGGCCAGGCTTTGTTTTCGGACGTGGGTGTCTTATGGACGCCCTAGATCTGGACAATATTATAATAATATGTGTGAGACTAGGAAACTATTTAAACAAAAATTAAAGTACTGTCAAAATAACGAATGTCAGATAAAGATGGACATCATTGCGGAGCATCACGCAAGTAAAAACTTTGGTGATTTTTGGAAAAATACCCATAAACTGAATCCAAGGTCGGGCGCTCCGGCGAGTGTCGGGGGTGCGCATGAGCCGCGGGACATAGCCTGCGCCTTTCAGCGGCATTTTAGTGTGGCATCACCGCTCGGGTCCGCGTCTCAGGTGCTCGATGCTGAGGATCACTCTGACCATGTTGATATCAGGTTCTCAGCCAAGGATGTGGCCCAAATTATAAAGAAGATGGTGCGAGGGAAGTCCCCAGGTCACGATAGTCTTAGCATCGAGCATTTGAAGTACGCGGGCGTACACCTGCCAAGAGTCCTTGCGCTATTGTTTAACTTGTGTGTTAGTCATAGTTATTTACCCGATGAGTTAATGCAAACAGTCGTAGTGCCAATTGTTAAGGATAGGACGGGTGACTCATCGGATCTGTCTAACTACAGACCGATTTCGCTTGCTACTGTCATAGCTAAGGTGCTGGATAGTTTGCTTGACCGACAGTTGGAAAATCACCTCCACTTGCATGACGCACAGTTTGGGTTCAGGCCCGGTTTGTCAACTGAGAGTGCCATCCTCTGTCTCAAGCAGACTGTCCAGTACTATACGGACAGAAACACACCAGTATATGCATGTTTTTTAGATCTTTCCAGAGCTTTTGATCTGGTGTGTTATGACAAGCTATGGCAGAAGCTACAATGTGAAACGGATGTGCCACGTGAGATTGTATCTCTGTTCCGGTATTGGTACAGTAGGCAGCAGAATACCGTTAGATGGGAGGGTGCGCAGTCGGACGTGTATGGGTTGGAATGCGGAGTGAGGCAAGGGGGGTTGTCCTCTCCTCGCCTCTTTAACCTGTACATGAACGGGCTGATCGGCGAGCTCAGCAGCACTAATATTGGATGTTCCATTGACGGTGTGTGTATTAACAACATTAGTTACGCGGATGATATGGTGTTGCTGAGCCCTTCGATTGGTGCGTTGCGCAAACTTCTACATATTTGTGAGTCCTACTCGGGGGCCCATGGGCTCAGTTACAATACTAAAAAGAGTGAATTCATGGTCTTTAAAGCCGGTAACAAATCATACTCATCTGTACCACCTGTCACTCTTTGCGGCATTCCTTTAAAGAGGGTGCAGCATTTTAAGTACCTGGGCCACTGGGTCTCCGACGACTTGTGTGACAATATGGACATAGAGAGGGAGCGCAGGGCGCTGTCTGTCCGGTGTAATATGTTGGCTCGCAGGTTTGCACGGTGTACCACTCAGGTGAAAGTGACTTTATTTAAGGCATATTGCCAGTCGTTTTACACGTGCAGCCTGTGGACTGACTATACGCAGCGGGCGTACAGCGCACTGCGCGTTCAGTACAACAATGCTTTCAGGATACTGTTAGGGCTTCCACGGTTTTGTAGCGCTTCGACTATGTTTGCGGAGGCGCGGACCGATGATTTTTTCGCGATAGTAAGAAAGCGAAGCGCTTCGCTATTGGGTCGCCTACGAGGCAGCTCGAACAGTCTCCTGAAGGTTTTGTCCGAGCGGTGGGACCTGTCACTAATAAGAAGGTGGATGCAGCTTCATGTTAGCGCTTCTCCTCACATTTTTTGACATTTGTGTTTAATTTTATAATTGATTGTTTTAATGTGTATTATTTTAATTATGATTGAATTTTATTGTATTTGACATTGGTTATGTAATTTTTATTGTGTTTGTGTGATTTTATTTTTGTTGATTATTTTAATGTGTTCCAATTAATTTTAATTCGATTTAAGTGCGCTCGACATTCATGATGAAATATTATATAACTAATGTGTATGTGAAGTTTGATTTGTGTTGATTATTTTAGTTTTACATTTGTGTGTTGTGTAATTTTAATTTTTATGGACTGTGTCTGAAATAAATAAATAATAATAATAAATAATAAACGACACAACTTACTAAATACATGGCACTTGATATGGTTTTAAACGTTAGTAGTGTTTCATTATATCTGTTTTACCCTACAATTTCCATAATAATAACTACGTTCGTGACAGTTGAACTTACAAAACTAGTCGGAGACAACACGAGACTCAATAAAGAAATTACTGAAGTATGGTTTTTTATACCCCAAAGAGTGTCTGAAATCTGACAACCAGAACTAGCACGGGTATTATACTCTCCAGTATTAACTGGGTTATGGAGGTCAGAGAGGGAGTCATTCCATGTAAAACACTGGTATTCAGCTACATGCCGACCCCAACATAGTCGGGAAAAAGACCTGATGATGAGTTTATCATCAAAAAACTGGGAAGGAAAAAAAAAATCCCCGCATAATAAATTCGAAGACATGTGACATCCCTATAGGTAATCCACCATGCAGGCATGCACCCAGTAAAAGAGGCTTGTGTTCTAAAGGAGGCCTGTCTTCCAGCTGGGGGAACACTTTAGGCTGATTACGCGAAATGGTCACAAGGTTTAAAATCAGAATAAAAATCAATGTAACGTACCTCGATACTCCTCACAGCATTTTCATCGCCTCCCCAGGCTACGTAAGCAGCCTTGTGTTTCACGGCCAGTTTGCCGGGAATAAGGTCTCCTTCGAACCTGGCTCGGATGACCCAGATGGGGCTGCCATCGTACCCTTCGTAGCCACCGACGACTGCTCGGTCGCCGAGCATATGAGCATCGTTGGGGGTTGTTGCGACCCATTCTACAGCAGCTAGAATTGAATGAGGGAAATTGTTGTATTAGTTAGCTACACAAGTCGGGAAAATGTAAGTTTTCACACAATTGAGTAGTTTCCTGATTAAAAAATATGATTCTGTTTCATACGTCAGTTGGATTATCGAAAAATACTGGATCTTTTTGACAAGTAAGGGTACAATTGCCAAAAAAAAACTAAAAATAGGGATTAAGACTACCACGCTTGCTTGTTGACTTGTGTTTGCTACACAATAATAATATCCGGTGTTAAATAAACAGACTATAAGACTGCAGCGTAGAGATTTGACGTCCGTAAAAAAAACAGCTGTTATTTTACAAAAGTGACACATATTAATTGAAATACTCGTAGAACAGCATTTATAAAGTCATACAGTTAAAGTTGTTCAATATTCGTATAGACGACGCAAGCACTGTACATCCAGCTACTACAATCAGTCAAATTTATTTAATGGATATTCAACTTTATCTTCATAACATTAGGCTGATTGTCAAATTTGACAGTTTCGGGTAGTTTGATGTACCTACATGTACTACATTTAGATAGGTTTTCTAAATCATCCCAATCGTTTCATTGTATCCGTATAGTTCTACTGTTCAGTTCAACTAGTAGGACTAAACGGAGAAAAAAATCCATTTAGTTCTACTATCTGCTGTATGAATTTTAATTGAACTAAACGGACAAAAAAGTTCTTTTAGTACTACTAATTTCCGGAATTATGTCCAACTGGTTGGACCACGGGGATAGGATGATCGTGTAAAACAAACATACATGCAACGCATGTTGTACTCCAAGACGCGCGCTCGCTTCGCTCGCATATTACATAACACTAATGTCTTCTGTCCCCGAAGTGCCGGGCCTCCGCCGGCCTCCTTCGTCGGCCTACGGCCCGGTGCCCATGCCGCCCATAAAGGATACTGTCGCGAGACGGTCGTATTATAATTTTGGTTAAAAGAGGAGGTAGTAATTGCATTGCACTTCAGCATTAATAGATAACCTTTTCCTGTTTATTACCAGTAGTTGTTCCATAGATCATACATTCAATTCCCAGAAGTACAACTAGTTTTACCAAGGAAAGAACAACTCACTGTAATTGAACCATTGGTAAAGATATTTCCCCATAGAACAACCAGTTGAACCCAGTTGAACCATGGGTAAATTTACTTCTCCGTAGTACAACCCATTGTATCCGTATAGTTCTAATACAATGGAAATTAGTAGTACTAAAAGAACTTTTTTGTCCGTTTAGTTCAATTAAAATTCATACAGCAGATAGTAGAACTAAATGGATTTTTTTCTCCGTTTAGTCCTACTAGTTGAACTGAACAGTAGAACTATACGGATACAAGTGTTCTAATACAATGGAAATTAGTAGTACTAAAAGAACTTTTTTGTCCGTTTAGTTCAATTAAAATTCATACAGCAGATAGTAGAACTAAATGGATTTTTTTCTCCGTTTAGTCCTACTAGTTGAACTGAACAGTAGAACTATACGGATACAAGTAATCGTTTTGCTATGATTGTTTTTACGTTTCAAAGCAATGGATTGGAGAAATTAGAACTACTAATCGTGTTCTGCCAAAAATATCTGATGGTTTTTTGCTAGTGTTATGCGACTGCGCGTCATTGAAATTTTTAGAATTCTAGCTAAAAATAGTAATAGGAGCCCGGAAAACTTATTGTAATTTTTTTGAGGGTTTTGAAAAAGTACATTGGCCTGTGGAAAAAAACTGATTTTGTCGATGGCATATATTTATACTCAGTATGAATCATATATTAGGTATGCTTAGGCTGGCTGGTTGGAAATTCGTATCCTATTATCCTTTATCAGTTATCACTATTGATCAGTGTCTTTGCCAGAACTTTAAAACCTGGATTAAACTTTTACACATGGAAGAACTCATGATAATATTATATGCGAGTCATATTTACATCCATAAGCTGGAGTCGGAGACACATTCGGGTATCCAGGAGCGGGAGCATAACCGAATCCTGGCGCTGATGGTGGTGCCCCAGGATAGGACATCGCCGTTGGTGGTGGCTGCTGCCCAGGTTGACCCGGCTGACCCGGCTGGTACGGGTACCCGAAGCTAGGCTGGTATTGGGGTTGGTACTGCGGTGGGAAACCGGGCTGGCCCGGTGGTGGGGCCCCCGCATTTACAGGGTTGTATATCTGAGGGTATATTTGTTGACCCTGTGGTGGCGGGTATTGCTGGGGGTTGCCGTACGGATCTGAAATGAGAAAATTATAAATGAGTACAAATTGTTAAGATCTTCTTGCATTTTTTTTGGCGTACCCGTCTACATTCAGAACTGATCAGCCGAGCTATTGCGTATCTTTTAATGACAGTGGATAACTTATAGTGTCTATCAAATAACTGTCAAATGGTGAGTTTTTAAGAAAAAAATGTATCAAACCATAAGCAATTTCCAGTTAATCTATGGACACTTATGATAGCCACTGACATTAAAAAGATACGCAATAGCCCTGCAGGTAATAAGTACCTACTTGACAGATAACTGCATATCTATTCTGTTGCATCTTTCAATTTAATGATCTATTTAATAAGAGGTAATTTGGTCAGAGTGTTTATTACGTCCGAAAATTTTTGTGTTTATTATCACAATACCTATCTTATTATATTTCTATTTAAACGACGTAGAATCTAACTTAACTAAGTAACTATGGACATGGTGAATTGGTGACTGATCCATACATAGATTCCAAAAGTACATATACGCTTACATTTATCGTTTTTCGAAGATTTTATTCATTCATCTCAGCTAGAGTAGTGGGCAAACGCGCCTAGTCGAATTTTATAAACACTGATGATCTCATAGGTCCAAATTTAAAATGATACCGAAAGTGTTCGGGTACGTCGATACGAGTGTATGTGTAATGGTATGTGTAATGTGTGTACATTCCAAACGTAGAGCTGAAAACGTTATATCCCCTAAAAATAATTCCCTGCTTGTCTATTTCCTTCCGTCAATAAATAATTAGTTATTAGCAAGAATCATATTGTTCAAATACAATACAGCTATCTAACATGGAATCGTACCTAATGCATAATAGGTTTACAGATTTAGTGTGAGTGATCAGTAATTATTCCATCAGGAAACTAATTTTCTACATAAATAGGTATATCTAGGTATTTTTATGTTTTGTAATTATTTTGAAACAAAATTACGACCAATCAGAAAATCTAAAAACTTAGTAGTCCCAAGACTTAGTTTTGACTTTTTCAACCTTATTTCTGGTGTCACAAGCATCGTAGCAGGTGGTGCTCTGCAGGTTCTGTCAGCTCCCATGAAAATAGCGTGAGTTTATGTATGTGAGTCAATCTAGTCAGACTAGAGAAAGACGGAGGAGAGAGCCTCAGCAACATCTACCTCACATCTGTTTTTACAAAAAACACGTCGAGCCTTTTCAGGAAGAAGATCGATCGTAACCACCATTTTGCATAATTTTACAGAACGTTTTTTTTAATATTTCTCAAAATATTTACAGCATAAATTTGAAATTTTTACTTGGTGTTATATGGGCACCTCCCTATTAATCCAAATGTATGAACTCAAGTAAGTGACAAAAGATTCAAAATCAGTTGATAAGGCGGTTAATAATTAAAACCAGTTTTTGGGAATTTTGGCGCTTAACATGTTCTTCCTGAAAAGGCTCGACGTGTATGTAAACATGTTCGGCAAAAATATCGCGAGATATCACGAACGCAGTTCCTATCTACCTATAAGATTACATTGCGCATGCACTTCAGTGTGGATAGGCCCTCATGATTAGGATGTTACTTCCTACTTAGTGTACCATTTGTATGGTAAAATATAGATTCATAACATAACATAACGTCTGAGGTAGGTGTAGTCGACCAAGAAATTGGTTTACCACTTTTGATGACATCTCCCAGTAACATAATTATTCGCTAAGGATGACAGATTGACAGATTCTGACGTGAAAATAGCACTTGATGTTTTGTACGTGCAAATGATATTCAACCTTAGAGTGGTAAACCAATTTCTTGGTCGACTATACTTTCCAAAAAGTACACTTTCACTTCACCAGTTATTTTAAAGTCTCGTACCTATAATAAATACCTATTGCCATGGGCAGGCCACAGACCTAGATTCTGTGACTGCTACTAACGGATGGAACAACCCAATAGCATTTTGCCTGATCTGGCATCTGAACCCAGGACCTAGTGCTCGCCGGTTGCGCTCGCGACCACTAGATCACTGAGGCACACAAAATATCATTCTAATTGTTTTTAGAGTGGTGATACAAAAGACAGTCAGTGATTTTAATTTAAGGGAGGTAGGTGCATTTAAATTTACACTAAACCGCACTTTCCCTACGAATTAACGTTCTAAAGATAACGAGTATCATCATATTTTATAGCAAGATCAACAACGAAGAAGCTAATGCTAGTTTTCACTAACTTTATTAGGTCATAGTTGGATTTCTAATGCTCGGCTGAGCGCCGAGAGTTGTAAATTCAACATCGTCATCATTGACAGCCTGATTTCACCAGGGTTTCTGGGTATAAGCCTCACTTTACTAATACCACAGACTAATGCCAATCTCTATGGTCCTTTGTCAGCGTTATCCAGATTTATCATCAAAATGTCGAATAATACTTCGGCATTTGTTTAGATGCCATTTAGTTTTATAACATGGCACAAATGCGGTTATACCGTGACAATACAGTAACCTAACAAATCTTTTGGAAAGCTAAAGCAGAGAAATTGGACGTGGAATTTTATAAACAGAACAAAAGTCAGTTAAGTACCTACGTATTACGTAAATAATAATATTATAGTCAAGTAAAGTAGGTAGGGAGGTACACACGGCTACACATCAAGCTATACAAAACCAGTATAATCTGGTCGTTCATTGTGTGAAAAGATCTAGTAAAGTGAGGCCAAGATTAACTGGTTTTGTATAGCTTGATGTGTAGCCGTGTGTACCTATGTATTTTATTTGTGGGCGTATTCACATCACGTTATGGATGAAACTGACTATACTTTTTATCTTACACTTTCAAATCCCAAAATAAACGCTAAAATAGATAACGCAATATAACACAAAGTAACAAAGCCGTTAGCTGGGTAAACAAAATAAAATTCTACGCTTACAGAAGATGCAAGAATTATTAATAAGATTCTTAGTGGGTAAACTATACAGGCTACGTATAAAAGCAAAATATTTGATTCCAAGGTCAACGATCATTGGATCCACCGAAGTGTCTTTACAAAATACACAGTATAGTTTACCGTTAAACATTAATTTGCTAATGATCTCAATTAGGAACATGACAATTAAAAATCCGTTAACTAAGCAGCTACCTACTTAAATAGACACTATGGTATGGTAGCGTAATGACGAACAACCGAAACGACCTGTATTTTAGTGGAGACGACTGCTATAAACAGTCAATATTTAGTAAAGACTTTAATACAGGTAAGTAAACAAAAACTGATGAAAAATTGTGTAACCGGCAAGCGGCCTTTTTGGATGAACAACGACATGCGGGATCACATGACAACGTGTTTGTTTGGACCCTAAAGCGTCAGTTTATAAACATAACCTGAGCAAAAGAATTATACGCAGAAATATCAAATAATATGAAGTAATACTTACACCCAGACATATTGGAAATGTTGTAGTAATCACAGCACAAATGAACGAACAATCGTGAAACGGCACACGAGCACTAAAGCTGACTGCCGGGTCACGGGTGAAGTGATACGCAACAACAAAATAAATAGAATGGAATGACGCGGCCTCTACCGGATTGCCGGAGTGTCAGTCAGCTTCGAATTCAAAATGGCGGTGCCGCGGAGGGCACCGGAGGGGAGCCGGAGACGCGCGGGAAGGAGAGGAGGAAACTCACAGACTCACAGATAAAGTAATAATATGTACCGTTAGGGTGCCCGTACACAGCTGATTAGAAACAACTTACTAAACAAGCAAGGCCTTTTTTTGTTGTTCTTCTTGTTTTGTGTTCATTTTGTAGAATATTTCTACTGTTTCTTTATTATGTTTCTGTAAACTATTTCTGTATTTTGAATAGGCAATTAAGCTACATGTACCTACTAAGACGTGTATATCTTAGTACTAAGACATTTTAGGGTCTAGCTAGTTTCGTCCTTCTCTGCTAGTTATTAAATGTTATCTTCCTATTTTGAACAGGCAGTCAGAAAACGGCTCCTGTTTCCTATCTTGTTTCGACACTGTGGTGCGGATTTCTATTCAACGCGCCATCTGTACTTTGTGATAAGAACTGCTTAGTGTTTGTTCAGTTCTCTTCATCGTCATGGGAGGATCAGTCTCTATGCGATTCACCTAGCTGTTTCAAGAGGGCAGTTTCAACATATTTTGATCTTATAGTTTTGTGGGGGGCAGGTGTCCAACTAATAACAGCCGCATCGATGATCTTCGCAGCAATGCTTGTAGAGGTCAGTCCGCGGATTGGTTCAGGATCTAACATACTAAACCCATTAACAATATGAAAATGATTAGCGGAACGCAAGTTAAGTCTGTCATTTGGTATTTTTTTTACTTTCGGAAGCCTGAAAGTCTGTTTGGGTAGTAAGTAGTAGTACTACGTTACTACTTCCGTTATTCATTTCAACTGGGTTGTGGAAGTTAGATAGGCAATCACTTCATACAAATTACGGAAAAGGTAACGTAGTTTGGTAAGCTAGATGATGAATATAATTATGATACTTCTATTTCGTTGTGAATTTCATGGTTGACCTTCGAGGTGCCTTCTAATAGGTATAAATAAAAAAAAAAAAACAACTTTTTATTGTTTTTATTATTACTTTGAATTAATTCAATCGGTCTAAGACCAAACACAGTGATATAAAGACATCGAAATGACTAGAATACATATTATTATACTGTACAGGATGTAATATCGGTGGACGCGCAAACCACCATATTACCATGAAATTAGGGAATACAACACAAACATGGACTTAAACATAACCGGCGAAAAATATGGTTGTAATAATCAGTGCACCTCTGCTTATTTAAAAACAAGCAAAAAGAAGAAACCATAGTCACCAGAAAGCCAATTACAAATCTTCACGTATAGAATTAAAGAAAATAACGTATGGAATTTATGTAGTGTTATGGCTATAAAAGTACTGAATGATAAGAACAGTGTAGGATATGATTCGACCGGCGAAGTTCATGACAGTGCGTACATTTATTGTGAACACGTTTGCAGATATTTCCAGTTTGCGTGTAGCTACCAGTAAAATCATAGTTTTTACTTGGTCAAAAGGCTGAGTATCTGGAAAAAAACTTTTTAAGTCATTGTGGAAAAGAGACGTAATGGTGTAAAATATTTGACGTAGGATCTGTTTCACCATCTACGATTAAGTTCCCGTTTACTAACTTGGCAGATCATTTCATACAATTCTGTTCCATTTTTTAATTAATTGAGTAAGCAGTGGCTATTCGGGGATCGTGAAGATGGACCTTAGATAATAACGATACTACTATATAGTGCAGGCAAGGCTATATAGTGCTTAGTAGTACTATATACTGCAATTAAGGTACCCATATTTATCATCTCCAAAAAGTTTGTACCGTAAACACAATATTACAGTTTGTAATGTAGTGTTGTGTTCGTGTTTATTCACGTAAACATAATGGGAGCCTATTTCAATCCCATAGCGGGGCAAATGCCTCTTCTCATACAAAGAAGACACGAATATTAATCACCACACCACCAAGACGGGTTGTCAATGTCAGACTAATTTTAATAAGTTCATCTTTTCTAACGAAATTTTCTTACACAGATCTCTGTGATGTGCAAAATAATTTAGTGCAAAACAGACATCATTATAGTCTATTTGATTGACTGCTAACTTATTAAATATCGCTAAAAATCCTTTTAAAGCTTACCTCCTTCAATTAATTGTAATACGTGCAATAATAATGCCGAAGTTTTCTTCTTTTCCCTGTCGAACATTTCACAAATGGTTGCTAAAATTATAGGACGAAAGTTTATGCACATATAAAGAAATACATCACTGAGAAACACTTCAGAATACTGCAAAGAAAGGGTATTATTAATATTCAGAGCTGCTAAAAAATATATAATCGGCTGAAGTAATGATTAGTAACCCCATTGCTTATTAACAACTAAATATCATCGTTTACAATGAATAAAGTATGATTATTGTAACGGCCAATGGCTTTATGCACAAGAGTCTTGATGAATAAGGGCCTGATTCAGAAAGGAGTACTTCTCGATATGGCTCGCTTTTTAAAGAGGTTCCTGTGTCTGGAGGTCTAACCACCGGTGTAAAAATATGTAGAAATATAAAAAAATATCTAATAAATAAACGACATGATAATATTTAATACAATTACCTTTAAAGAAGGAGACAAGGATCGACATATTGTCAATAATGTGCATAACAACCATGTATTGTACATTGCAAATACCTGAAAAAGTAAAAATATGAGTTTCAATAAGGTACAGTGGAACCGACTTGACCGTACTGCTGACCAAAGTGTCAGCAGCCAGTCTACAGTCCGGTAAATATTTCAAAACATTATGTCTCCGTGTATCTGTCAAAATTTGTTGCCCACAATATGTTACTTTTACTATCAGAACATAGCCCACTTGCACCTCAACTACAAATGACTAAATGCGTTTAACTTTCGATCAATATTCTGTATCTTTTGTCATCTTGAAATAATTGGTTATTGGCTTTTCAGTGACATGTGGTGCAAGTGGGCCTTAAAACATTTTGTTTAATAGTAAGCGTTTTATCGTTACCTGACCACAGTAGATGTCATTAAATAGATGCATACAGTCAGCCAGTTTGTCATATATTTGCATTAACTCAGACCAAGAGCAGTGCAAAGCCTCTTCTTGAATTACTTTAGGTTCAATGCAAATATTCTGCAAAAGAGTAGTTTTAGAGATGCATTACATCAATATTAAACTGTTAACTGTACAAATATGAATTTGAAATGAAGAAATCTATAAAAGTTTTAAATATGAACGTGGATAGCTATACCTAAGAGTAAGGGCAGACTAAAGAAACGATGGATGGACTGCGTGAAGGGTGAAAACTGAGACTAAAATGGAGGTGAATATTGATATGAAAGTAATAGAGGTGTATGAAAAGAGAATGATGAAGTAAGCCGCAATTACTTCATCATTCTCATGTTCCTATATTTTTATTTGATACTCCACTATTTCTCGTCATTAGGAAGTTTTGTTGTAAATGAGTACAGTTTTAACGGATTTTATTACTCTAGACTTGCGGCCTACCATTCAATCATTCAGTAATATTATTACCTTAATAACAACGTCACAAATGGTATCCTGGAAAATAATCTTCTTTTGATTTGACATTGTGATCTCGACTGCTCTCCTCAACAATGTGTTAAACATAACAATTCTCAAGTAAATGTTAACAACGATGAAGTATAAGATTGATCCTTGGACCATGAGCAAAAAGAAATTAGTATGGGCACCAATATTTTGTAAGTGAAACTTTCTTAACCAAAATGTGCTAAACACTTGCAAGATTGGAACAATTACCAATATTATTGAGATGAGACGTCTTCTTTCAAATACCGTTTGGGTAACCCCAAAATGAGTATCAAGATTATTGAGTTTATTAAATAATTCTACATAGTATTTTGAGTTAAAAAGAGCTATGCAGAAAACTGAATAAAGTGCTTCAATGGTGCTTATCATGCCAAATGTTTTCGTCAAGACGTTTAATGGTACATCAGAATTCGTCTCTCGCCAACTGCGTGGTTGTATTATTATCATTGACACCACAATATGGACTATGATAAAACACAGTGAGTAGAGCTTGCTCAGGAACTTTGTACTGGAAACATAGTTTTTCTCGTATGAAATCAATCTTGATCCAAATATAGATACAAAATATACTAATGGTTTTGCAGCAACTACCAGTGAATACGGGGACACTTTCTTATTCACTTCGGTTTCGGAAATTACTTTTTCGTCTTCTTTCACGTTAGAAAAAATTAACATATTTTTCGAAGTCTGGAAATCCTTAACGTAAAACATCGTTTTTTCTTTCGGTGTCTATTGACAATGATACTATACGTTTTATTTTTTTTTACTTTTGAATAAAATAGATGGATGTTTCTAAATTCAAACCTTCTAATCACTCTCGTAATTCATTACAATATAGTGCAATCTCTTGTTTTGAGTATACGTTTTAAACCATAATTATTGGGTAACTACTTGATGGCGGTGTACTGTTTCGATAGTATATCGGGTGGAAGGGACGACGCACAAATAGCATTTATTTTCATCGGTTCTTGAAAACGAACAGGCGTTTCATGCATTTTGATGTGAAGGGTGGCCGTATATTTTTTAAACTTCCTATAAAAAAAAAGATGGGCAGACGACATAGTTACCATCGGGGGAAAAACCTGGATGAGGCTGGCACAGGACCGTGGAGAATGGCACAAGAAAAGGGAGGCCTATGCCCAGCAGTGGGTGAGTTCAGGCTGTGGATGATGATGATGATAAAAAAAAACTATAGGGGAAGGTAGGGAAGGGCGATCAGAATGGTATACTGTATACGTGGTACTTATTCATTCATACGACTGTCTTACTTTAAAATAACATCATGTTTAAAATCATTATGATTTATTCATTAAATGCTAGTGTTTGAACACTTCTGCAAAACACAAATTGTTAGTTAAAATTGAAGGCTTAGATTTACTTGTATAAATTCCTAATTTAATTATATTTGTAATCTTGGTGTCAACCTTCTCATTTCCTGAAAAGATATTAAAATATTATTAGGAATCAGAAGTGAAATACGTGAACAAAATAAACAATGTTTAATATCTTTTGAATTACACTTTTACAAAAATATCAAGACAAACATTTTAAACAATAATCAAATAGAAATAGCACTAGCAAATGGAATAATCAGTACACGAGCAAAACATAAACCAAAATTAGTGAAGCACACGATAATAGTCGGGTAGCAAGTCCTTTCCGAGCGCCGTCCAAGCAAAAAGTGACCGTTGCACCGCCGCTCGCCTCGTTTTATGAACTTCTGTCGGCCGCCGCACGACGACCGGATGCTAACCGCACGGCTACCGGCCGATGGCGTGACTTTGAGCCAACACGGCCTCTCCTGACGCTCTGACGTCCTCGTCAGCTTCCAACAAGGCGGCTGAGTCTTCGCTGTCTCCTTGATAGCGTGTCTCACAACGCCATGCTGGCACGGGGGAGTGCCACGCACAACTACGCCTGTAGGGCGCGCTGGCACAGTGGAGTGCCACGCACAACTGCGCCTGTGGGGCGCGCTGGCACCGTGGAGTGCCGCACACAACTGCGCCTGTAGGGCGCGCTGGCACCGTGGAGTGCCGCACACAACTGCGCCTGTAGGGCGCGCTGGCACCGTGGAGTGACGCGCTTAACACGTCAGTAGCGCGCTGGCAGCCTGGAGCTACGCGCTTAACACGACAGTAGCGCGCTGGCAGCCTGGAGCTACGCGCTTAACACGACAGTAGCGCGCTGGCAGCCTGGAGCTACGCGCTTAACACGACAGTAGCGCGCTGGCAGCCTGGAGCTACGGGCTTAACACGACAGTAGCGCGCTGGCAGCCCGGAGCCACGCGCTGTACACGCCAGTAGGGCGCGCAGTCGGCCTGCAGCGACGCGCTCGGCCTGCAGCGAGGCGCTGGCCTTCAGCGAGGCGCTCGGCCTGCAGCGAGGCGCTCGGCCTGCAGCGAGGCGCTCGGCAACGTCAGAAGGCGCGCAGTCGCCTTGCAGCGACGCGCTCAGCAACGCCAGAAGGGCGCGCAGTCGCCTTGCAGCGACGCGCTCAGCAACGCCAGAAGGGCGCGCAGTCGCCTTGCAGCGACGCGCTCACCAACGCCAGAAGGGCGCGCAGTCGCCTTGCAGCGACGCGCTCAGCAACGCCAGAAGGCGCGCTGGCACCCTGCAGTGACGTGCACGTTCACGGCGTCATTGTGGCAAAGCCCTGGCAACCACTGCTAAGGCCAAGCAGCGTTGCGTTTCGTCCATCCTTGTGTAATGGTTACTCTGTAAACAAACAAATTTACATCAGAATTTTGTTCCGCTCGATCACTCCTGACCAAACTTTAGTTCCATTGGGTGGCACCAAATTCGACTCTCATTAATTAAATCAAATGTACTGGAAATTATCGAAAATACAACACTCAACTACCTTGAGTCATATACCTAGTCGTTCACACCAACCTTAAAAATTCTATTGCAACAAAAACTGCTGAAATCATCGAGTAAAACCTTTAACACCAAGGCTCTCTAACCGAGTAGTACAACAAGAGAGTAATCTCATTCATTAAAGAACATTCAAGTCGAGAATCAAATTCAAAGAAACATTCACCAAACAAAACTTGTCAGACAAGAATACCAATAGGCACATAGGGATGTACGAGTATAAGCACATTGTTAGCATATCACACATACTTCTTCCACAACACTGTAGGCATAGGCTCCAAGTTTGCATACCCCTCAGTGGCTGTTGACATCACAGACTTCCACACACACTGTAGGCATAGGCTCCAAGTTTGCATACCCCTCAGTGGCTGTTGACATAGGCACATTGTTAGCATATCACACAGACTTCCACACACACTGTAGGCATAGGCTCCAAGTTTGCATACCCCTCAGTGGCTGTTGACATAGGCACATTGTTAGCGTATCACACAGACTTTCACACACGCAGCTGAGGCCACGCGCTTGACCAAACCACACGTTCTTATGTAATGGTTACTATGCAAAGAGACAAATCTGACCAAACATCTACGACAGAACCTGACCAAACATCCATTAGGTCCTACTCTCGTTGATAAAATCAAACGCGGCTAAACTGGAAATTATCGAAAATACAACAATCAACCACCCTTACATTGTCGTTTAAATCAATCTTAAAAACATTATTGCGTCAAAAAAATGCCAGGTTCACAAAAATCATCGAGTAAAACCACAGATCTCTAACTGACTAGTAAACAAGTCTATCTCCCGTGTGTATCACTATTTGACTTAACACTACGGTCTTTCCAGACCCTGACCTCAACCAGAGCTAAACGCACAACATACAAGAAACACACCCACTGTCTACTCGAGTTTCCTCAAAAACCTTCAATTTTAATCAGACTACGACTACACAATAATTACTGGTACTGTCTAACACAATACAGCCGATAGAATCTCTTGGCTTGCAACCACAACTTTACTTCAGCAAAATCCTTATAAACATCAACTGATACGTAACTCATTGTCATCTTTCTTAGCCTATCATGTGTATTATAAAGCAACTTCTATAATAAAGCAAAACTTATCAGACTTTACAGTGCACCTTTATACGGCCTACGTCTTCACACGAAAAAACAAGTCAACTGATCATAAGGCGTACCGCATTGTATCGATGAAGAAATACAGGTTTCTTTCCCGTTAAGTCATACCATTGAATGTAATAATTAAAAAGTTAACGTAGGGGTTTGCGTTTACGCAGACCATGATTATTTGAGTTTGATGTGCCAACAACTGCACTTTTGGGTTTCAAATATACGGAAAACGAGACTTTTGACTGTATTTTGTTTTGTTCATAATTGCGGCTTTTATTTGAGCATCAGATATCACAAATCACAACGTTGCCCCTCACCAGGAATTTCTCCTGTGTCGTGGGTACCTTCACAAATATTTAAACTAACATACACAAGTACCCAACTTTAAAAAAAACTATCTGTAGGTCATACAGGTACTTGTATTCATAACGTCATTATAGCACAGTGACCATATCGACTTCACGCGGACACAATGACCGAAATTCGTGTTTAAAATGAGTCCACGTGCTGTTATTGGTCAACCAATCGTTAAGCGACGTATTAGCACCACCATGTAAATAACCACCAATGCGTCCGAGGCATTGCCAATCACCCCAGTGACCTTATAAACACACACATAACATCACGCCTGCAATCCCCGAAGGGTTAGGCAGAGGTACCCAGTATACCCACATTTCGCCAGTTATGTTAAGACATAAGCTTAACCATGTAACAGGGGTGAGCCCATTGTCACCAACAGGGCACAAATCCAGAAAATAGCACTTTGCCCGACCCGGGAATCGAACCTAGAACCTTCATGCTCATAGTCGCGCTTACGACTACTAAACCAACGAAATATTAAAATGGTTCGATCTTACTTGTATCAGGAACGAAAGTAAACCAATCCTGTCCGGAGCGTCGCCTCAACCGCGAGAGCGGTTACACAGGACTTCGCGTCCTCACGCGGCTCCTACGACGATCTCGTTCGCGCTTGGAACGGCGATCGGATCCCGAAACTTGCTATACGTGATCTTCCACTCCACTTATGGTGGCTACGAGATCGCTTAGAACGCAAGGCACTAGTTTTTGAACGCGAACAACTCGATCTATCCATTGCTAACTACTACCCGCTTTTATCAAAAATTAAAAGCCTGAAAACTAGTTTTTAACTTGTGGGCGAAAAGAATCCACTATCCCACTTCTGATATTAGGAATCAGAAGTGAAATACGTGAACAAAATAAACAATGTTTAATATCTTTTGAATTACACTTTTACAAAAATATCAAGACAAACATTTTAAACAATAATCAAATAGAAATAGCACTAGCAAATGGAATAATCAGTACACGAGCAAAAACATAAACCAAAATTAGTGAAGCACACGATAATAGTCGGGTAGCAAGTCCTTTCCGAGCGCCGTCCAAGCAAAAAGTGACCGTTGCACCGCCGCTCGCCTCGTTTTATGAACTTCTGTCGGCCGCCGCACGACGACCGGATGCTAACCGCACGGCTACCGGCCGATGGCGTGACTTTGAGCCAACAATATAATATAAATGTAGTTATAATTCCAGTTTCTTTTCTGTAGCGTATAGGCTAAGAAAATTCGCGACCCCATCCACACTTTTGATTAAAAAGTTATAACTCTGCAATGAAATTGATTAGAATTTACAAAACTGGTTAACATTTGTGTCATTATAAAGTATAGTACCCGTTTTCGGTCGCGGCGGCCAATCTTAGCGGAGATTAGCCATCGGCGCAGGAGCTATTAGTGCATAAGTGTATGCGCAGGTACAGGTGAACTCCCTGTTTCTTTAGTCCGATGGAACTGCACTCCAACACGATCCGAGAAAGTTCAGGTGCAGGACCAACGACTTTACATGCTTTACGAGCGAGGCACAGGGGTATCGTACTTATATTAAAACCCAAAAACACATTTTGTCTGAAGAGACGCAAATCCTTAACCCGCATAACCAATACCAATGCCAATAACTAATTACAAAGAGCCAATCCCAGAGCGAGCCAATCCTGCGTGACATTCAATATGATATCAAATTTTTGCTTTTTTTTGCGTTTTACATTCTAGTCACAGCTGGAATTGTGGAAACTAGAGAATTCTACCGAAATTTCTAATAGTTACCATTCCACTTAATTATGAATAGGTACTTACATTGATCAACAAATACTTACATTGATTAACCATTAGATGACGATGGGTCCAATTTCACGCTCGCTGGCTTCTTATACATGTCACTATATGCAGCTGAAAAATATAAAAGATTTTTATAAAATTAATAGACAATATTTAGGCAGCTATTTTTTAAACAAAAAAAAATGTGATATAAACGATCATATCATTTGATAGTGTTGACTTACAAATTTGATTTTTTCACGGGCCTAAGGGGTAGCAGTCTTGAGTCCTTATTTGAAATTAATATATTTTACTTCGCTGCGTTTCTGAGAAAAAGGGTCTTGACAAACAGACAAAGGGACAACAAAGTCTATAAGGGTTCCGTTTTTGCCGACTGACGGAACCCTAAAAATAATGACATCCACCGTCACCCATTAGGCTTGTGAGGGGGATTATCATGGTCCACTCTATTTCACAGAACACGTCCCAGCAGTGGGGTGGTTGGTGGCTTTAAGAATAAAGACGTCAAAAACGTCCACCAGTGCACGATTCTCTTGCCATAATATTTGACGTTTCCAAAACTTCCACGTCTGTGCTTTTTTATGTCTTGTGAAAATGCTGTGTAAAATAATGTTGTTTTATTAAAAATGTGACGTTACTATGTAACAAACTTACATGCAAAAGTAGAAATAATATTTGAGAACTTGTCAGTCATTCCATAAAGTGGTACTTGCTTGTATATATAAATGCAAGTTTCGAAACTTCGCTGGTCGTTTCATCATCATCATCATCATCATTAGTTATATTCGCTGTTCTAAGAATATTTGTATTGTTTTTGCCTGTTATGTCGCTATCATCACCTGTTCGACGAAAATTAATGTTTCAATAAGAAATGCTAACATACAGTGCATAGTACGCAGTGTGCGCACTTTATGTTTCACAAATTGTACACAAAATAGGATTTAAGTTAAAAAAAAAAGAGAAATGGTATATTGGGTTTTTCCAACAGTTATTTCCGCTTGGAATCTGAATTTGTGCCCGGTTCATGGCAATAGGCTTGCCCTCTATTAAATGGAACTTAAACATACCCTGCGAAATATAATATACTCTTAGGTACACCTCTGTGTATACTCTTCAGGGATTACAGGCGTGACGGTATGTATGTTAATAAAGATATGAAAAAGCAGAATGCTTTATCACTTATATCAAGATCACATACCTCCGAATAGGATTCCGACGGTCCATAAAACAACAAGTATCGAAAATACAACGAGCAATAGTGACAATACACAAATGATGATTCTCCACAAAATAAAAAGCGGCAAGCAAAGCTGACAGCAATTACTGTGAAATAAAGATTTAAATTTAAAATATAAATTAAAGTATGACATCACTAATACCTTAGACCGAGGAATACGAATTACGTACTACGCTTATAAAAAACGCGCGTAGATGCGCATTTTCTGGCGTACACGCACTTATTCCGTCGTGTCCGCGCGGGGACACAGGACGCGCGGGAAGACGTGTGAATCGCGCTTATACGCGTGTTAACACTCGCACGCGCGTATGGCAAAAGACTCGCGTATATTCGCTTACATGCGCTTCTATTCGTATGCTAATCTAAACCACCGAAATAAGCCACCGACATCAATTAATGGGCAGGAGAAATTATACCCATCTGGTTCATTGAGAATCCGAGTAGTGGTGTGGTAAGTAAAATATCTACCTGTATAACCCAGGAATCTAAAATGGCGGTTTTTATCATGTCCTCACGCTCGCACACTATAGTGAGCGAGCGAGAGGACATGCCATGTGTTGCCATTTTAGATTCCTTTCTTTAATGAACCGGGTTATACCTCCGCATATAATACATCAATGCTGTACCTACCACATTTTTGTGATCCATTTAACTAATATAAGAAATCTGTTCTAAAAGATTAAACCATGACTAATTATCGCCGCAAACTTGTGTTTGCAAAAAAAGGACATTAATTAAATTATATAGATTCAATTATTTCGCAATAAACTTTAAGTAAACAATTTTTTTTTGACACAAAGATTTTGACAAATGTCTGTCTAGAACATAGAGTATAGGAATATAGATTGGGTCTAGAACCACTGACAATTTTAACTTAGAAATCCAAAGCAGAATGAAGTGTTTATGCTTAATACAAAGATAGAAATAATAGATTAAAACGAGTTAGGTCTTACCTAGTTTTTTGAAAGGTCTACACACCTTAGCAGAATCATTTAATGTATTCCTTGAAATGTTAAGTGGAGGGGTATACAATAGTAAACCCAGCAGAATCTAAAAAGATAATAATTAGTAAAATATCCGCAGACAAAGTTAATATTACGAATGATAAATTTGTTCCCATTTTACGAATTGTATACTGGTTCATATTTGAAGTGGTAAAAGATCTTAATTTGGGTGAGAACTAAACTGCAGATTTATTTTTACCCGACTACGGCAAAGCCAAAGGAGGGTTATGATTTTGACTGGCTATGTATGTACGTGTGTTTGTATGTATGTGAGTATCTTCATCTGTTCCCTCATAGGTGACATGTCACAAAAATCGATATGCGGACTAAATGTAATGTGTCAAAATAAAAAATGGAGATAAATACGCCGTGTTTGGTATCATTTGAAAGGGCTTCACTTGTACATTTCCAAAATATGCTCAAATTTAAAGTGACGCCCTCTAGCGGGAAAAAAAGTTAATGTTATAAAAAATATTTAACATTAAAATTGTTTAAATAAAAAAAAGTTATTTTGATAAAGCTTTTGCAAGAGCTAGAAATGAAACCTGTTTTTTTATTTAAAATAGCATCCTGTATTATTAATTACTGTTAGTGTTGCTGATAGGGATCAAATACAATTAAGTATTGTATAAAATGACCAACGACTGTGGCTCCATATTTTTTTTTTTTTATATTATTTTAGCCTGATTGAATTGTTAATTGTACTTAATTAGTCGGTGTATCATTATGTATAGGACATTTTTTCAGATCGCAACGTTTCTGGTTTGATACCACAACTGTACCATCTATGTATTAGAGAAAAGGAATCGTATTTTTCTTTTGTTTTACGTAGTCGGGTAAAAAGCAAGGTATATACCTAATTTACCGACGAAGACACATGAAAAATATTAATACACATTTTTGCTTCTTCTTGAATGCGTTAACACATTTTCATGGAGAACCTTACTCTGAAAAAAAAATTCAAAACCCCATTTTTTATGAATATCTACCATTTAATTCATTCAACATTACAGAGTGATATAATCAATAATAATATAATGTATGAAGGTCTTTGATTTTTAGTTCCTTACTCTAATACTGGGATAGGTAACTTGATGGTTAAAGAAAAAGTAAGAACAAAAGAGGAGGGAGGGTTCTTTAGAGATACTAAAACCACTCCCTGAAGGCGTAGGAAGTGGCATAATTTAGTTACATATTCGTTCATTCCATGACCGACCCATAGTCACACTAAACTACCACACCAGTGTGACTACGGACAATAGGCTAGTATCCATAATTTTTTATTTTCATTATTTCCATAATTTTTGTACCTACTCCATGACGCGCGCTCGCTACGCTCGCATATTAAATAACACTAATATCTTCTGTCCCCGAAGTGCCGGGCCTCCGCCGGCCTCCTTCGTCGGCCTACGGCCCGGTGCCCATGCCCATGCCGCCCATAAAGAATACTGTCGCGAGACTGTGATTCATCCACTTAGCGGACGACTAGAAACAGCCTATAATTTTGGTTATTTATCCGGCTAATCGGACGACTAATTAATTTTATTCATCCGTAGTCACACTGGTGTGACTACGGATCAGGTTAAATTATCCGTAGTCATACCAGTGTGACTATGGATCAGCCGTAGTCACACCAGTGTGACTACGGATCAGGTTAAATTATCTGATCCGTATAATTTAACCTGATCCGTAGTCACACTGGTGTGGTAGTTTAGTGTGACTATGGGTCGGTCACTGTTTATTCAGCTGAGTATCCTAGAGTTGAATGTTTTGTTAAACTAATCAAAAGTACATACTTCCAACTAGGATTCCGTAGATCCATGAGATAAGAAATGCCACACCTATGAGCAATCCAACTGCCAATGTCCAACACATACAGCAAAGACCGCAAAGACTGTAAAATACAAAAGAGGATATTTAGACTCTGTGGACCTTCTCCCACGGCTACGTTTTATCTATACTAATATTATAAAGCTGAAGAGTTTGTTTGTTTGATTGTTTGTTTGTTTGTTTGAACGCGGTAAACTCAGGAACTGCTGGTTGGAATTAAAAAAATATTAAGGAAGGAAGGCTTTAGGCTATATAACATCACGCTACGGTTAATAGGAGCGGAGCATAAATGAAAAATGTTACAAAAACGGGAAAAGGTATTTCCTTTTTGAGAGCTTCCGCTGCGTGCGCTGCGAAAACGGTTTAAGTTACGCAAATGTCATGTATGAAGAAATTGTTCCTCTTTAAACGTTCTTAAAAAAAGTCCGCGACAGCATATATCTATCTTTTAAAATTGACTTGCACTGTAACCTTTTTTTACTGTTAAACTGTTAGGTTAAAAAGAATTATTTTTTGCGAAGCTTATTTAATCCATATGCTATTAATCTATATCTAATTAAATGTGTTTGTTAGAACGGAAATTTACACACCTCAACACGGTCTAGGGATATTTCATACTCAATTAAATAACTCGAAAAGTACTGGCCGCATTGGAATCTTTAATACACCGATTTGTTTGTAATTTATCTCAGACTAATTCCAAATTCAAATTTTTGAAAATTCTTTTGTTTCGGTGGCATAAAAATGTCTTGATGTATAGGAGAGGGAATTTTCATTTGTGCGAAATTTAGAAAACAATACGAATTACGTTTAGTTACAGTTTTTTTTCATTTTTAAACGAAAGATAAAGTTAAAATTGAGGTATTGTAGCCATGCAACGCCGATATTTGACGAGGGCGGCTCAGATGTTACGAGCTGTGGGAATGCTGGAAGCTGGATCTGTTCAGCGTAATGTTGCTGAGGCCATAGGGACCCATCAAAATGTAATTTCAAGATTGTGGACACGCTATCGTGCCACAGGTGAAGTAGCGGAGAGGCACCGGGGGCCAAGTCGCATCATTACCCCCAGACAAGACCGATTTTTGCAAATTACTGCGCGAGCTCAACCAAATGCAACGGCGACTCAATTGGTCCAAAGGCTGCGAGTGGAACACCAAGTGCTTGTGAGTGACCAAACTGTAAGAAGGCGACTGCATGAAAGCAATCTACGCTCTCGTAGACCACTCCGGGTCCCACCTTTACGGAGAGGCAATCGTGGACGACGATTAGAATGGGTTCGGAACCACGTGGACTGGGGCCGTGAGCAATGGTCCAATGTGCTGTTCACGGATGAATCCAGGTTCGGCTTCCATCCAGATTCACGAAGGACGCGTGTTTGGCGAGTTCCTGGACGATGGAGCCGTCTCCAGAACCCTCAGGAAGTTCACCCATACCAAGGAGGAACAATTATGGTTTGGGCAGGAATTCGTCTTGGAGGACGGACGGATCACGTTTGGGTGCGGGGCAATATGACGGCAGAACGATATGTCCAACAGGTGCTGGGGCCCGTAATCTTGCCCCACAGAACACAAATGGGGCAAGATTTCCTGTTCATGCACGACAATGCCCGGGCACACACGGCGAGAACGGTAGCAGCTTGGTTACATACACATAATGTTAGGGCCTTAGACTGGCCTGCTCAATCGCCAGATCTAAATCCCATTGAGCATGCGTGGGATATGCTGCAAAGAAGAGCTCTGAAGGAAGTTCCTGAAAATTTGGCTACAGAAGATCAACTTTTTGCGCACCTCAGAAGGACATGGGACAATATTCCGCAGCAAGACATTGACAACCTTGTTCTGAGCATGCCGAATCGTTGCCGATGTGTTATGAACATCATGGGCGCTTTCTCAGACTACTAACTTAAAGTTTATAAACACAAATTAAATGATTATTCTATTTTTTTCAGTTTTTACTCACAAATTAAAAGTTAATTCATATACGGTTTCCGTCTATGCTTCATTTTTTTTCCATAAAATCCTGAAATTTTAATCAGTACCTTAACCATTATTAAAAAATGGTAGAATATTAAATAACGCATATTTTAAATATATACATGTCATATAAATAATTAACACATTGATAGTAATTCGCTTTTTTTAAAATATCCCTAGACCGTGTTGATGTGATATAGAATATTTGTGCCCTTTTCTCTATACAGCTTAAACAAATATCTTAGAAGATATCGCAATGTAAAATAAAAATATCCGTGCGGCAAAATATTTCGCGCGTCGCAATGTAGGTACGGGGGATTCTGGCTGGCCTCCGGGAAATTCAAATTCAAAATATTTACTGCATTATAATGTTTACAAATACATAGTGTTATAGTATATTTAACAGTAAGAGATACCTATAGTAATTTACACTTTAATATAATCTAAGCTAATCTAAACCATCTAAACTATTTTAATACAGAGGAAAGATAAGAGTTTTTGTTTGTTACGATTTAGCTTAATTAATGTCGGATAGTCGATATATCGAGAAAGGTTATAGCTATATTTATGTGACGCAGACGAAGTTGCGTGGGTCAGCTAGTAGTCTATATTGTTTTTTTTTTTAATAGTTAAAGTTGCCCCTCTCTAGGAAAGTCTCCCGTAACGTGGGTGCGTTTACATACACTTAAACTCGCATACACTAACCAAACACACAGACCCGGAACAACTATCAGTACGCCATACAAAATAATATTAGTTCAGTGCGGGGATCGAACCAGTGACACGCAGTGCAGCAGTCAGCGCAGAAGTCAGTAGTACTACTCCCCACCTATGTACGTATAATTTGCATCTTTTGAAACTGTCGGTTGATCTTAATCTTCCAGTAAAACACGGAATTTTTCTCGCCGCCACTAGACGCCGCTACTGCTGCGGCCGTCTAGACCTTTCGCTAAAAGCAACGACAAAAGGTATTGGACTCACGGAACAGAATGTTTTTTCTGTTCTGTGTATTGGACTACTTACAAGTTACGTACCACATTGTTGAGTTTTGCCTATTTTCACACAGCAATAAGCTTTTAACTGTTGGTATCGCCATCAACTTAACATTATTCGTTTGAACTTCTGGATTAACACTTTCATATTATAGTATTTATGACTATAATAAGCGCCAAGAGTAGATTAACAAACGTAGGTAATATGCGACCTAATGACATATTATTATTGATTTTGACAAATGTCAAACTTTAGAACCAATGGCAAGTCCAAAAATATCTAGAGTAGAAGTCAAATAAGTTGTTTATGCTAGAAGATATAGGCTAAAAAAGTTTAGTCTGTCATACAAAAACTTTCCATACATTTAGGTCGATTGAGTACTGAAGTTTTACAACAGGTAACACCATTAACAAAGCTGAGAGATAGCAAGAATTGCAAGCAATGATAGAGAAGCTCGCAATTAGACTAGTCAATCGTTCTTCCCCATTGCTTCTCCACGACAACGCGCGAGATCACACTTACGAAAGACCATCGCAAAGCTACAAGAGTTACAGCTGGAAGCTCTTCGTCAACCACCACCATTTTTTTTTTAAATTTTGACATTTTTTAAGTGGTAAAAAATTCAACACCCGAGGGGCAGTAAAAACGCTTTCGCTGACTTCATCGCCTCCCGTCCGGCAGACTTCTACAGTAAAGAGATAAACAAACTGCCATCAAAATGGCAAAATTGTATAGATCATTTAGGCCAGTACTTTGAATAGCTGAAATAAAAAAAATACCAAAATTTTTATATTTTAAAATTCTCATACAAATCTCCAATTTCATAGGTAAAGACCTAATATAATTTATTAAATGATGCATTAATACATACTTCCAAATATCACTCCGAACATCCATAGGACAAGTAGTGTCACACCAACAACGAGTCCAATCGCCGTTGCACAACAGAAAAAGCAAAGTTAGCACCCGCTGTAAAATACAAAAAATGCGAGAGACAACGATACCAGTCTATGTGACGAAATCTAGACCGTTACTTTAAGACCCCTGTCCGTCGGGGCTGTAGGTTGTTTGAAAGGGGTGCCCTACGTTTCTTCGAAACACTATTCTTCGAAAATTGTTTCACCGAACACTATTCACCTAAGCCTTCATACTGCGACGTTTTGTTTGGTCTACGCCTTTTTTGTTCGATGTTACTTTACACCGACCACCTTACATCAACTTTTGTTTCACCAACGTTTGTTTGTTCTATCTAACGTTACTTCGAAAATATTTAACCAACACAATTATACCTTCTTTTTGGTTATTATCGATCGTTATCGTTATCTATCGATCTATGACAGCCGGGACTAACAGCTTAGCGTGCTTTCCGAGGCACGGAGGAAACTCGGTATGTGGTGTTCACCCATTCACAGACCAACCTAGGCAAGCGCGGCTTAACCTAAAGATCGACCCGAGTGGCAGTTATTATTACCAAAGCTTCAAAAAAAACGCTGAGCCGAAAGGAAGGTATTCTTTCTTCTTCTTTATGGGGTTTCAGGTTTCCGCACTTAGTCCATGGTGGGACCATTGTGCGTGAGCCGTGGTGGCCGCTTACTCCAGCCAGCCCACCTCCTTCCAGAAGCAGATCAGACTTCCCGGTCTCCTCAGGGCATCCGCAAGGGATCGTGGTGTTCCCAGGGTCTCCTCACGAATCTTGGTAACGCCCGTGCACTCAAGGAGCACATGCGCCACAGTTTCCTCCGCCTCCATGCATGCCCTGCACAGGGGACTGCTGTCAGTGATTCCTAGGGTGTGGAAGTGTTTATTCAGTGACCAATGTCCGGTGATGGTCCCCGCCACCAGGCGCAGGCTATCTCTGTCCAACAGAGTTAAGCATTCCAAGTGGTTTGGATATCTTAATGTTTAGGTCGTCGGAGAACACCCCGACGCCTGTCCCATAGTCGGTTTTTGATCCATCGGTGTAGATCCCTAGCTCTCTTGTACCTGAGTAGTCACACCACTCCTCTATGAGCTTGTAATGTTTTTGGAAGCAATGGGTCTTCAGGGTTCTGTCGATGGGTGATGTCATCATTGGCTGTTCTTTGATTGCATCTTCTCTGATGCGTGTGTGTTTGATTCTCGAATCGTTTCTTAGGGTACCGGATACTTCGAGTCTAAAAGTCGCTAAGGCCGCCTCCTCTCTTATGACGAGGTGCAGTGGAGGTAGCCCCAGCATCACCTGTAAGGCAGCTGGCAGTAGGGGAAGTTCTCATACTGCCGGTGATTGCTACGCAGGCCAACCTTTGTAGTTTCTCGAGATCCTTTTGGGTTGTACTTAGGTTAGTCCTAGGCCACCAAACTAAAGAGCCGTATGTGATGATTGGTCGGATAACTGTGGTCTATAGCCAGTAGTTGATTTTGGGGCTTATGCCCCAATTCCTCCCCAGAAGTCTCTTAAGGAAGGTATTATTGTGTTGGCTAAATATTTTCGAAGTAACGTTACATAGAACAAACAAACGTTGGTGAAACAAAAGTTGATGTAAGGTGGTCGATGTAAAGTAACATCGAACAAAAAAGGCGTAGACCAAACAAAACGTCGCAGTATGAAGGCTTAGGTGAATACTGCCGTGGTATAACTAAAATGCCGTTATCCAACATCTGGTCGATTTTCAACTTTTGATACCATATTAATGAGAAAAAAAAAATCTATCGATCTGTGTTTGCGAATTTTCAATATCTTGAATAGTTTTGGAAATAATAATTATAAAAATGCCGTTAAGTGCATATTTCTCACGTGTGAAATAAGCAAAAATAACGTTAAGTAACTTTGTGAGTCTATAAAGCCACTAAAGTTCAATAACTCATATTTTTATCACAAAAAAATTATATGGTTACTTGTCTAGATTGCCGTTAGCAGTCTTTTGTACACTGCAAAGCGTTTAAGCTACTGTAACTGTTTTATAGGCATTCTTTTTTTAATAAAGGAGTTTGCTTTTTTTAAACTATAACGTGTTTAACGGCATTATTGCTTCATATTTGAGATACTTATATTTTGACTTAACGTACGTTACAAGCCCGTAGCGGCATTTTCAAACCTAAACAAAAATGTATTGTCCCTCATTATTAGACTAAAACGACGTTATCTCACACTATTACACTACAAAGCCGTTAACTGATCTCACGCGGGGCGGGGGACACCGAATACGTAACGATCCTGTACCGAAATCAAGCTGTCGGGGTGAAACTAGTGCATCGCCAGGAGCTTGGGGGTGCGGAAGTGTGTCGCTCCAGGTTTGTTCCCGCCAATTTTGCAACGATTGCGATATGGCGAACCATCAATTTCCATCATTTGTGTCCCAAAGAAGGATTCAAACATCCAATTCAAGAGTTTATTTAAAAAATATAGTTAGGGTATGTTTCGTACGTAAAAGTTATGATCTTATGTACATTTATATAAAAATAATTTCGATGATGCATCTTATTATTATACAACTCTTCGTTTCATGAACGATAGTTAATTAAAAAACCCACGTACAATGGTATTTAAAACTGAACCGAGAGGTATCGAACCTAAGAAGGAAAGCAAATTTCCTTAAAAACCTATCGACCATAATTCCCCCTCGCAAATTGTTATTTTGGAAAAACTTACCAACAAGCAAAAATGAGCATTCCGGTAAAAATTCTGATTAGAATAATAATATAGAGTAGTGTCAGTTTATTGAGACTTATTTTGACTAATTAATAATTTCAAATAATAATTTTTAATTTTGTAATGTAACTGTGATACGATTTTGAATAAATAAATAAATTGCCCGTTATTTTCTGAATTACATCTTGTTTGTTACTGTAAAGTTGTTACAGAATGTCCAAATTCAGTGTGTATTTTGGCAAAGGCCTCCTCTAGCTCCTTCTATTGCTTTCTGTCCCGAGCCACTCTCCTCCACTTGGGGCCCGCTGTTTGTTTCAGCTCATCTTCCGATCTCCTTGTCTGTTTACCCTTGCTGCGTTTACTTTCCCTTGGATACCAGTCCAGTTATTATTTTACTCCATTTCTCTGTGCTTGCTCTCATCATGTGGCCAGTCCATCTCCATCTTTGTTGGTCAATCCTGGTCAAGATGTCTGGTAGATTAGTTTTTACTCTCAACTGTTCATTTCTTACATGATCTGCTTTACGTATATTATTTGTCATGCTCCGTTCCATGGCTCTTTGGCAGTACTGCAGTTTATTTCTGTGCTGTTTTGTAAGTGCCCATGTTTCGCATCCGTATGTTATACAGGGTAGTATGCAGATATTAAAAAAAATCTCATAACAGCCATTCCTAAGTCTCTGGATTTCATGACCTCTTTTAATGAGCAATACTTTCTCCAACCACTTGCTATGCTTGTGTTGACTTCCTTAGTTATTTGGTCTTATGGTGATATAAAGTGGCCAAGATAATTATATGTATTCATCAACAGATTCAATCCCACCCCGGATTGAATCTATCAGTGTCGGTTTTTTTTCTGAATTGGTCAAAAGTTTTTTTTTTTTTTTGTGGTTATGGACAATCCCACCAAAGCACTTTCCTTGCTTAAGCTCCAGATGACTTGGGTTTTCCTCAAATACGACTAAGTCGTCTGCGAATCTAAGGTGATTTAGTTTCTGACCATCGATGTTGAGACCCAGATGAGACCAATCCAGTTTCCGGAATATATTTTCCAGTTCTGCGGAGAATAATTTGGGTGATATTGGGTCACAATCGTCTGACGCATCGTCTTACTTCAAATTCGGGCCCCGTCTGTTCTGACTGTATTTTTGCTTTACTGTTTGAATAATATAGTTTTGATCAATTCGATATAAATTCCAGGTATGCCTTGAGGGCTACTCAAGACTTTCCCAATGTAGATAAAAGTTAGAACTAAAATTTAAATAAGGAAAATTATTTTTGTTTTTTCAGTTGATGATTGTTTTTAAATGGTACTAGAAATATAAAGTTTTGAGTTCAAGGAGAAGATTAGAATTAGTTTTGATTGTTTGTTATCACAGGTTAAATGAAAGACTGAAGTTTGTCTGCAATTTTTGTTTAATGTTATCTTATTTTTAAAGTACAAGTAGTACATAATAACTGACGTGATTTTAGTGTTATTTCATAGAACTGAAAGTTCCTAAAAAATCTAGTTCTATGTAAAGTTTTGTGAAAGTTATAAGTTTAAGCATAATGACATATTATTTGAAAAGCAATAAAAAAATATTGTCAATCAAGACTAGTTGATTGATAAATCTTTGACTTTTATTTAAAAATTATCTTTAATTTCAACAAATTTAATTCATTTTGTGCAAGAAAATAGTTCACAATTTGTTTTATATTATTACGCTATAATGTCGTTAAACTGTAAGGTTTTTAGTTTAACCACGTTTTAGCTAAACAATGATTCAAGTTTATCCTTTTAATTAATACGCTTCTAAAGGTTACCAGACTTAAAAGCAGTAAAGTAACGTTAAACGCACTAAAGTTTAACATGAATCAGTTCTATAATACATAATCGTAAGCTAAATTGTCGTTATGTGCAAATAACGCCGTTTTAGTTAATCAATGAAGTCATGAAATTTTAGCATTTTAATAAACAATAATTTGCTATGAAAAAGATACACTAAAACGCCGTTACGCTATACGTAGCGGCGTTTTAGTCGATGATCCATTAAGATTTCGGTTACATCTCTGGTACACTAAAACACAAAAGAAGCTTTTTCATAAAATTAAATTATATTTACGATATGATAGGGTAAGTAGTTCAAAAGTATGCGATTTCATCTATATTTTAGTACTTCCAAATCTCTGATAGGTGTTGTCATCGAAAAATTACATCGGTTTAAAAATTGGCCGCGGTTTTACTGTGTTATTGAAAAAAATGACTTTAGCAGATAACGGCATTATAGTTATACCACGGCAGAATAGTGTTCGGTGAAACAATTTTCGAAGAATAGTGTTTCGAAGAAACGTAGGGGACCCGTTTGAAAGAGGTACCGCGGCCTCGGCACAAAGGGCTAAGAAGGAACATGGGTGGTTTTTAGCCACTAGAAGTCTGACAATCTCCCGCTCCGGGCCGAGCGGTAGGAGTCATTTGATGATTTTCCACAATCCAAAAAAAAGCACCTGCCCACGGAACCTTATTGTAACAACATCGTCGCGCAATAGGCGTCAAACAGACGAGTACTTTGCTGTAAACAGAGCTAACTTCTCCAGGTTATCAGGATCATAGAACAGCTGTGTTTCCTCCCACATTTTTAACCCGTAGGTATAAGTCTGTGTATAAGTCATACCTACGGGTAAAGCAAAAGTGAACAGGCATCTTATGAGCAAGCTCGTTTCATGATATATCTCTTCCATCGCATTACATCGATGTCAAGAGGTGAAAAAAGAAATAATAATAATAATAATAATATTCCACAACAATCACACAACGCCATCTAGTCCCAAGCTAAGCAGAGCTTGTGTTATGGGTACTAGACAACTGATAAACATACTTATATATTTCTAAATACATACATATTATAGATAAATTACACCCAGACACAGAACAAATGATCGTGCTCATCACACAAACATTTGTCCTGGGTGGGAATCGAACCCACGACCTCCGGCATAGCAGTTAGGGTCACTAACCACTAGACCAACAGGCCAGTCAAATCATCATCATCGACCTATAATGTTACCACTGGAGGGACTCAGACCTCCTCTCTGCACCACGCGGGCCCAGTGCGGGTTGGTAGATGTCTTAGAACCAAAAAATTCGAAGACATGTGTCTTCGAATTTTTTGGTTCTAAGACATGCCGGTTTCCTCACGATGTTTTCCTTCACCGTTTTGAGAGCAGCGGTGATGACATAAATTACTGACTTACTGTTCGTAAGTCGAAGCCGCCAAGCCACCACAGGGCAAAGAAATATTCGAACCCAATTTTAGTCCTTTACTATTGTTCAGATGAGATCTCGGGGTATGCGATCTCATTAACCATACGCTCAACAGTCACGCAGTGTTAAAGGTTGTAACAGACATGTTGCACCTAGAATCAGTATAGGCTATGGTTCACGGTTTCAAGACTCTGCTGCGTCCAGCCGCCCAAGTGTGCCCGGTATTAAAGTTGTTTATATTGTATTAACCTTGTTATCACTTTTGCATTGATCTTCTGAAAAGCCATTACATTCGTACTAGCTTCTGCGAGACAACAGTCGCTAAACCTACTAAACTTTTTTTTTACATTTTTTTAATTTTAATCCAGGTTGTAAACTATTCGGTCTCCTAAATTTCCTCCGAATCTGAAGTCAAATCATCGTAGTTGCTATTTAGGTATAAGGTGCTGACATATCAGTTCCTTTGTTTGTCTCTTTATCACTGAGTTTCTGGTTCTTGACCAAGAATACATAGAAATACATCTTGAATTAAATGATGCAGCTATTTCATTCATGGGACTGTCTTACTTTAAAATAAAATAACATCGCGTAACATCAAATCTTATTTTATTAATGATCAATTCAACAAAACACTTTGTAATTTGGTCTCAATTTACGTGTAAAAAAGCACTTCTTTTTATTCTTAGACATTTCTTAATTAGTTGTTACAAGTAAAACTTAAAATAAATATTCGCTCGTTTAAATATTACCCAAAAACCGAGCTCTTCATTTCTGGAAAGATGTTATTTATATTTAAAGTATGTACAGGCTTAACAATAATAGCTTTAACCACAAATATAGCTATTTAACAGGTTTGGTAGGTTCACACATACACGGTGTTACTTCAAGATTCTAATTCAAATGAAACCAAACTTGTAGGGAATTTAATTCTCTAAAATATTGATCTTAAATACAAATAGCGATAAACCCATAGGATACAAGATATTAGCAAAAAAAAAAAAGATTTTTGCGACCTTTATTGCGTTAAAAAGCGTAAAATGGACCTTTCATAATATTAACTGCGTCTGTGATCATTTAGCAAAATAGATCACAATAGGAAAATAATATGAATCGCGTTAAGTATAATTCGTAAAATGGGGGCCAATTCTCGATTTTCGACATTTATCTCGAGTTCAAGTTCGTAAGTCTATCTCTATGTCTATCAAAAATATCTCTATATCTACCAAAAAATTTCGAATTGAGCAGAATAATTCCGTATTCTCAGTCAAAATAGAAATAAATGTCACGAAAATGTCGAGTCGAGTGAAGCTAATGTTAATTACCATTATGAAGAATCGCACGTTCCGTTTTAGGTAGCTATGAGTGAATGAATGATTTTGTTTTAAAACGCTGACTAAACCTAACTATTTAAGTATAAAAGAAAGAAAGAAAGAAAAAAAGAAAAAGTATTTATTGGTTTCACAAACAAACAAGTAAATATAATTATGAGAAACACTTAAAATTAGGACATAATTTATATATTAAATTTGAATAAGTCAAGCCAAAGTAAAACGAAACGTTTAGTGTAAAAATAATCAGTTTGACAGCTGACTGTCAGTGACTAATAAAATTATGAAGCAAACAATTATTTACCTTCGTTTTCAGGTCTATTTTTGTGGTATCCTGAATTACAGGAGCCAATAGATCTAAGTATTAGAACCCTTATTCAATCTTTATTTAGTCTGAAGTTTTTAATGACTTCTGTTTCGCTCAAGTCGTAAATATCGACGGCGGGATAGCTGTTGTCGCCGTGTATTGGCCAGTTGCTCGCCACTTTCCAACAACTCCGAGATAAAAATGCTAATAAACTCGTCCATCTTTCAGTGGTTTCAAGTCCAATCGTAGGTACACAAATTACAGAGTCTGTTATCTGCGCGAAGGTCGTCGTTTCAAGAAAACACAATGCACAAATCAAAGAGTATAAATCGAATTTCCAGTATGAGATGCCAAGCCGTATTTTATTTAAAAACTAAAGAAAAGAAAACACATTGTACAATCCAAAACTCAACAAATTCACTCAGAAATGACGTATCTATATAATCGACATGCCATCTCTACTGCTCAGAAGCACTCGACATGAACTCTAACGTTAGCCTTCGACAAATGTCGAATTCGACATCCCCAGAATAGCAACTTATAAAATTTCTCGAAAAAATGACGTCATTAGAAATTTTTGTCGAGTTCGACACCATCTCTAAAACCGAGAATTGGCCCCTTGGTCCCAGACGCAAAATTACTATTAAGAAAGGTCCATTTTACGGATTTTAACGCAATATGACCTCACTAGCACTTTGCCCACGGCTTCGCCCGCGTGGATGTCGGTTCAACTACAAAAGTGACGATTTTCCATACAAACTTTCATCCCCCTTTTCACCCCCTTAAAGGTTAAATTTCCAAAAACCCCTTCTTAGTGCTCCCCTACATTATAATAGAAAGCCGTGTGCAAAATTTCACATTCCTAGCCCCAGTAGTTTCGGCTGTACGTTGATATGTCACCAAGTCAGTTCTCCTTTTACATATATAGATAGATAAACATTTACCGCCTTATTACAAAACGTAGTTAAACCTGGTTTAACTTAGACTTGGTTTATCTCGCATAACGTCTCACTTCAATAATATTCAAAAGAAAGTGACAGCATGCGAGATAAACCAGGTCTAAGTTAAACCAGGTTTAACTACGTTTTGTAATAAGGCGGAAAGTGGTCAATTGAGACCCCCTGGTTATACTGGATATGTAAAGTTTGATGTGTCGCCGTACTTTTGAACTCTCGCTCTATATTAACAATTACATCCGACTTAGTTTTAGGTAAACACTTACTTCCGAATATCCATGTGATGAGCCAAAATACTAAGAATACTAAACCAACAATTGCCATAATGCCCATACTCAAGCTGCAAAGCTGACAAAGGAATTTGACAATGAAGCTGTAAAAATAATAGAGATTTAATAACTTTTTCATCATCATCATCATCAGTCTATAATGTTCCCACTGCAGGGACCCAGGCCTCCTCTCAAGGAGAAGGATGGTCTATAATCCACCTCGCGGGCCCAGTACGGGTTGGTAGATGTCACAAGACATGCCGGTTTCCTCACGATGTTTTCCTTCACCGTAGAAAGTAGTCCGTCAGTTAGATTATCGAAAAATATTGGATACGTGTTTTTTGTTTTACCAAATCAATAAAAATTTACGAAGATAACGCGTCTCAAAGATCATGGAGTGGGGCTTGAAACGTCATTTGTAGGTACAAAATGAACTAGCATAATGACGTCACACGAGTTTTCAAAGCACTGTATCGTCTTCATTTTTTGTTTACGTGAATAAAGAAAAAATACGTATCCAATATTTTTTGGAAATCTATCTGACGGACTAATTAGTTATTTTTTGTCCGATCCCCTATTATTTATTTAATTTGATTTGTTTCTCTCGCTCTTCATCTCCTTTTACCCCATTTTGTTATGAATGATGATGATGAGTTTTTAGGACCTCGTTGGTCCAGCGGTTGCAAACGTGACTGCTGGGTTCGCTTCCCCGGTCGGGCAAAATGTTATTGGGTTTTTCATCAGGAATTTTGTAATAGCAGCCACGGAGTCTGGGTTTCTTCCCTGTAGATAGCAATAGGCTCACCCCCTATTACACGAGACTTAAACACCTTTGAATTACTTTGATACGCATAAAACTTCGAAATAGAATCTTCCGTGACCAGTCGGCTATTGTTTACATATTATTTATTTACAGACTCGCTGTGAACTTGTTCTATCGTATTTTATGTTCCCAAAATAACACATCATGTTTATATCGTGCTGTGTGATGATGTGTGATTATTAATACAACATCTTGTACAATGGTTTTGAAATATTCAACATGTCGTCAATAGTTGGACATAGGCCATTATATTATATGGAAGATGTTGTATAGCATAATCAGCTTAAATTGTTCCACTGCATTGCATTGCTTGCATTCTGCATTGTTGTTGCACTCCAGACTTCCTCTTTATGAGAGGTCGAATGGTCTATAATCCACAAAGTGGGCCCAGTGCGGGTTCGTAGATGTCTTCAATTTTTTTGGTTCTAAGACATGCCGGTTTTCTCATGATGTTTTCCTTCACCGTTTTGAGAGATGTTGTGTTTTTTTGTTGTTGTGTGTTGTGTAGAGGCCCGTGAAACTCACACAGAGAAGTCCCCCAAAGATGTTGTTATTAATATTTAAAAGCTACAAAAACTTAAGAAAGTGAAAGTAACATTGTGATTACCTACCACATTTTTAAGCGTTTGGTCTATAGTTTAATAGGAATTATATACTCCTTCCGCCTGTTTCTATCTTTTTGAACTTTGTTTAACTTGAGACTGAACACTTGATTATAAATATCTAGCGATAACTTCGATTATAACAAACGACTTGAAAGACTTTCTTGACTTTGACAAATCTATCAACAGTACCTGAACTAGAAATAAATTGTTTATGCTTAATTCGATCAGTAAAATAATAGACAAAAAGAGTTTAGTTTGTACTTTTTATTAAGTCATGATTTTGACATATAAAAGCACTCCTATGGTAGCTGTTGGGTTGCCCCAAGAAATACAGTTTATCTTGACTTTAAATTTAATGGTGGGAAAACTATGATCTCGAAATTGTCGATGGAATTAAACCAAACAGTTACTAATTGCTTTGGCAATTCCTCTATCCGATTCACTACCTATCATATCAGGTGTAGAACATTTGAATTTGGTTATATTACTTCACCACCAGTCAAAATATACAAGAGACGCTGTGAGGAGAATATACAAGCGACCAAATGTTGGAAAAGTTTAGCAAGTTAATGTTTCATAATATGGACCATCAAACTTAACATAGCTACTTCAATACATACGTCTCACAGACTTATATTGATATTTGTACATTCAATTACACAGATTGTAATACGCTAAGTAAGCAATATACAAATATATATTTATAACTAGCGATGGTGACTATAATAAAATAATAATAATATAGGATAAGTTATTAGGCACATCTTAGCGCTAGAATAATTATTAATTTATTTACAATTAAAACTAGAGTCGAGTCGAGAAGGAATGAAAGAAAAGATTACAGATAGTTCGAAAAGTAATACTTAAACTCTATTTAATAAATTACAAAAATAAATTGTTTCAATTTACCAAATTATCTTGGCAGAGTTACAACGGATTTTGAATTTTATTTTATTTATGGATTTGCATGATATCGTGGTAAAGCCCTGCTGGAGGCAAACACATTTGTTATTATATTTCTACCATGCTCATAAAATATCTTCTTTCAACATTGCTGTTGTTTTAAATGTTCATTTTTACATGTTTCAAATGAAAAATTGTGTGAAATATTAATTTTGTCCATCATCGATAGAAATTGGAAGAATGTTCGCTTGATAGAAGTAGAAGAGAGGTACGTGCATAAATTAAATTAATTTAGGATTATTCATGGTCATTTGGTAGAGCAGCGCAGGAGCAGCAGTAGTAGTAGCATCATCGGAGGTATCATCACCTGTTGGACAAAAAAGTTCAATTAAAAATTGTTCCAATTCGCGACACAGATTTTATTGGGAAATGTAAATGCTTGATGGAATTATGTACAATCATGAGCAAAATATACGTATGCACTTAGCAAAATTCTAAAGTTACTTTCTTATGAAATAGCGGGTATTACTTTGAGATAAGACCTATTTCGTTATGGTGATGTTTATGAAAACGTAAAACGTTAATCAACATAGTTACAGAAAATCACTTTTAAAAGATGATTTGTCTATACAAATATTGGTGCTCAACGCTCGTGGTTGTATTGAGCCTAGTTTTAATAGCAATTTTGTATCATGGCTTATAAGGTATTTTATGACGAATAGTTTTCAATAGGTCACTGTATCATGAAATGCTTCTGTATAAAATGAATCAAAACTACTTACTTCCAAATATGACTCCAACGCCCCATAGGATGAGTAGGATCACTGCCACAATGAACAGTAGAGACACTATCAAACTGAGGATCTTGCACAGGAGATTACACACACAGCAACTGGAAAATACAAAATATATGCTTAAATAATCTAACATGAAGGTAAATACGTTAGCACAAGGACTTTTGGCACTTAGACAAAATTGCAACTATCGCTGATGTCTTGCTTTTTTTCAATTCCGTCAAACTATGACAGTAAAGGAACAGAGACTGCACCTGTATCATCCAGCCATTTCGGATATTAGCCGAAACAAACTGACAGAAAATGATAAAAATTTAAAAAAGGGTGTGGGTGTGTGGTGTTTTAAGTTCCGTATTCTTTCCAAAATAACAGCATTTACTGAACGGCATTCAGTAAAAAGCTATTATTTTGAAATAACAAACATACACTCAATTTGATTTTTATTTATTTTGTATAGAATTATAGATGCATCACGTTCTGACGGAAATCATCGTGAGGATATCGGAAAGTCGAATATTGTGAGATTTATTAGTCAGTTATTAATCTATAGCTGTGTTAAGCTATAGATGATTATGTTCAGCACGACTTGTATTCAATGGATTTCAATGATATTCAATAGCTTCATTAGTAGTAAAATGTTTTAAGAATTTTTTTGTATGTTTATCTAACATCTCGTTTTATTTAAATATGTCTACATGTCTTTTGAAAGAGATCAAGGTTTCAATCAATTCGCACTGCGTGAGCTGAAACAATGTAAAACTAGTTTTATGTCCACTGGTTTGGTTGTACACTAATAGAATTTTACGATCGTCATAAATTCATAACTAGAGTAAAATCGGTATACCGTACCTACTTAGTGGAAAGTACAAGTGCCAAATATACCTACAATGGCAATAATTTCTACAAATCGATTTTACGATGTACGATTTTAGCTTTATTCTCGCCACATGTCGTGTTAGATCGCTTATTATGTTTCTTATTTGGTTGAACCTAAGACTTTCTATTTTTTTTTTGTTTTTCTTGTGCCCCAAACTTGTATAAGTATTATCTTGCTGGGTGCCTTTTTTATTCATACATAGTGTGAGGGACAGCCCTTCGCAAACTTACAGGGTGCATTTATCTCATTATTTCGAATCATATTCCACAGGATTTTTTCTCCGAAAATATTCATTAATTTAAAATTTATGACTCCATTTATACGGCTTAAATCTACAAAACAACAATACATGTTGAAACTTCACTCTACTCTAACGAACGACATGAAATCAGCTGTTTACTTCGTGTCTTGCTACATAGCTTAGCGAACTCATCGTCGCGCTTGCCATTCGCGATGCAACGATATATTGCGTATGAGGAATTAAAACAAATCTTTATTGGATTCCCATAACATGTGAAATAATTTATTGTAGCGGTGCGGTCATTATGATGTACTGAATTAACTCCATCAGTCAGTGGCGGGTTGTCTCTTACATCCTGTATGTTGTGAGAATTTCTGATGTTCATTGAGCAAAGGAATATTTGATCACTTTTTGCTGGGCCGTCATTAAAATTTGTTTACCCGACATCTACCTTTCCCCGAAAACCTTACTTTATTCAGTGTCTAGTAGGCTGTTGTGGCAGTAACTTGAACTTAATGCTACGTTGACTGCTGTCACAGTATCGAAGTTGCTGTATAGATGTCGCTACTGTCGCAGCGTAATATTTTCCCATCGGAGCTAACTCTTTTTATTTTTGTTGTTTCTAGTTTAAAGATTTGGATCAAAGTTTATCTTTGATATACAGTGATAAAGAAGAAATAATGACTTCTTTTATGTTTTATTTCAAAGAAAAACTATAATAATCAAAATATTGTAATCTTTATATTTTATTATACTTCTGGCCTTATCTAAATTATTAAGTATTATTCTATAGTGGTTACGTGCCGATTTCATCAGCAGTTTTAGATCAGCTCTGGAGAATCACATTTCTAGGATTCTTACCACTTCTTCGAAGAGCATTTATTATCACATTTCAAACGAAAGGTGTAAGGTACTGTCAAAGAGTACAACTATTGAAAATTTTACAATTGTTGAATATATTTAATATTCTATCTAAAAGTTCTATCATTTTAAAGACAATACGACGCCTCTTATAAGGTTGTCAAAAAACGTTAGCAGAATACTTGATAGAAAGTAGAGGTCGTTGGCAGCGACGAATAAATTAAGTACTGGTTATAGGTAACAGTAGCAAAACAATAATTACAGTATTTTGTGTATTCAGATGTTATTATTCATGAGCATACCACAATAACACCCATATTCGTACACATGCCAGTATTTCTTATATTCCATGTTAACATTAAAAGTAAATAAATGTACCATGTGGCGATATTATAATTAAAAGAGAAGTGGCATGCATTTCTTGGCAAGCTTATCTGTTATTTTACTTATCTAAATCCGATCAAAAATTTCGATTTGTACGTGATGCAGAAAGAAAATGCATGTTTTTGCTTTGTTTTTGTTATCATGCAACATACTCGCACTGAATTTTAGATGAATCATCATCTGCCTAGCCTTTTTCTAACTATGTTAGGGTCGGCTGTCAGTCTCAACGGATATATACAGCTAAATACCAGTTAATTACAAAGAGCGACTGCCTATCTGACCTCCACAACCCTCCTTGGTAAGACTGGTTGTCAGACTTTCGGGCAACAGACTACCGGTAGGTAACAACTATCATCATCAGCCTATAATGTTCCCACTGCAGGGACTCAGGCCTCCTCTAGGAGAGGGGGTGGGCTATAATCCACCACGCAGGCCCAGTGCGGATTGGCAGATGTCACATGTCTTCGAATTTTTTGGTTCTAAGACATGCCAGTTTCCTCACGATGTTTTCCTTCACCGTTTTGAGAGCAGCTGTGATGAAATAAATTACACAAAATAATGCGCCTGCCTGGGTTCGAACCCACGACATTACTGTTCGTAAGTCGGGGCCGACACCACTGGACCACCGCTGCTCTCAGCGACGACGACGACGACTATCAGCGATCTACAATAAATGGTAAGCGAGATCAACGGCTTAACGTGGTTTCCGGGCACACAGGAAACCCGGTATGTACTTAATGATAGTCACCCATCCACAGACCGACCTAGACAAGGTCGGTACCTTGTAGATCGATCCCGACGGCTGTTTATATTTAGTCTAACCTAACCGAGGATGCTGAGCTGATGCCGAGGTGCTGGGGAGTTTGTTCCGCCACTTCTTCGTTCCAGCTAAACACTAGGAAGTGTCGATGGGTGGGCGTTTTTGGGGAACTGTCTTATGAAAATGTAAATAGTAATGTAAAGTAAATTTTGACCTTCAAAAAGTGCTGATTATCAGCCTAGTTTGAATAAATGAATTTTGATTTTGATGGTTAGGTATGCCTACATAAAGGTACATCGATTTCTGCATCGATTTGCCAAAAATCAACATCAATATTTTTTTATCATTTCCTTGATTTTAATAATAGGTACCTTTGATAGAAATGAAGGCTTATTATATTACTTTATCATGCTTAATTTGTTAACTGATACAATGATAAGATTGTTGCATGTTTTATTGGAATGTTTGTTTTTGCCATTTGTTATCTTTCACCTACATTGTGTGTATACGTGTGTTTCAGACTTATTGATGGAAAAACTACATTTTCTTACTGTATTTTGTTGCAAGAACCAGAAGCATGAGACAATTAAATGTTTAATTTATCGGAAATAAAGTAAGCATGTTTAGTTTATTTAAACTAAAATTTGCAACACTTTAGATTTACTCATCTCGATGCAATGTTTCTTTAAATGATTCTGTTGGTAACTGTACCGCTCGGTTGCATTACGAAGTTGATTGGTCAATGCTGTTTACGTCACGATTGTACCAACCGGTGGAGATTTATATACTTACGAAGCCAGTGTGCACGGACCGACATGCCTTGCGTACACGGATAATAATAGAACGTCTGACGATAACCATTTGTATCACAAAAATAATTAAAATGTCAGTTAAACTAAGCTAAAACACACTAGTGATCAGTTAAAAAAATCTATATTTTTGTTAGGTCTAGACAGAATACCTACGTGCTAAGCTAAAACGTTTTGCGTCAAAGTGGTGTTTATTTGAGGGCATGAAACAAAAATTACGACGTTGCAATTACGGAAAAGTGCATGCTATTACGACAATTTACTTCCATGCATTAATTGCCGCATAATTAAAAATGGGTAATAGTAAGATTTTTATATGTTTTTTTACAACTTAACGATCAGGCAACAACATAATTGGAAGAAAATATTCGCGTCACGTGCATTTAATTGAACTGTGCACAATTACCGGGTTATTATCGCTCGTTTTTGCACGATTTATTTAGTAAACAAAACACGGTGTTACTTAATGGAAAACAAAACCAAAACTTACCACATTTTGTCGTTTTTAAGAAAATTATCGAGTCACTGATTGCAAGACAGGGAGTTGTCCACGACTGAAGCGTTACTGACCGATGTTAACGTTTAAAACTACAACAAAACTTATCGTACCTTATCGAATTTTATCAGCACCGATCGATACAATATTTCGGTAGGCAAGATAATATAGGAAAACACATGAGACGCTGTCAAGTTTTAGAAAAAAAAATATGAAATAGTTTTATGATTTAGCTGCTAAAATTAACACAGTTACACTGAATTATGAAGTCAGTAATAACTTCGTAATAAGATATCCACACTTTTTTGGCTTCGCCTTGAGATTTTTTGTTTGTTTTTAAATGTAACTGGCTGAAATTGATGCCTTGCTAGCACTGGCGTCTACTGAATACTGAGGTGTATAATATTGATTGTCAAAGATATGTAGAAGAGAATGCACGTCAGTTTCCAAGATTTCGTTACTGTAAATACTTTTTTGTTGTTGCTGTAAATCTAGTTTGTTTTAATTCAAATGTTCTAGGTGTGAACTGACGTTAAAGTTTATTTTATACAATTTAAAAAACTTAAACTGCCTTATTGGTCTAGTAGACGACTGAGCTTATGGGCCTGGGTGAGACTCTCGGGTCGGGCAAAGTGTAATTTGGTTTTTTCAACAAGAATTTCTCAGTTTCATCCAAAGTCTGCATTTGTGGCCGGTTGATGACAATAGGCTCGCCCCCTATTACATGGGACTTAAACATAACTAGTGAAATGTTGGTTTACTATTAGGTACACTGTCTATCTCTTTGGTGGTTAAAAGCGTTATGTTATGTTATTTTAAAAAAAAACTTAATTGTTTCCGTATAAAACCTGCATCTCTTTTGTTATAATTATCGCATCGTAAAGTTTTTGGCTTAGTAGGCGACTCGACCGCTGGAACTCGCCCGGTCCGGTCGAGACAGGAATTTAATTTTTATTCATATTTTTGTGTGGTGTTTCGGACTATACTTTTTTTTAAGCAAATTTTGTACAGTCAGAATGAAAAACATTAGGTTGGGGTCGTGGGGCTTTCGGGACCGGGACCACAGCCGGGACCGCGGTCAATGTAATGTGTTATGAAGTACTAGGGTATCATAAGTTAGTAGGAGATTAATCTTTTCTTTAGGGCTGTCACCAAATATAGGAGTTAACAGGAGTAATGAAATGTGTTATGAAGTACTAGGGTATCATAAGTTAGTAGGAGATTAATCATTTCTTTCGGGCTGTCACCAAATATAAGAGTTAACAGGAGTAATGAAATATTGTGTTATGTAGTACTAGGGTATCATAAGTTAGTAGGAGATTAATCATTTCGGGCGGTTAATAATTATTAATCATTTGGTCCCGATGTACTACTCCAAATTAATTAAAATATTACCCTAGGTAGGTTTATATTATTTAAGTAAAAGTCAGGGAATTATTAAAAAGAGAAGTTTAATTTATACAATTATAACAATCAAAACATCGTCAGAACCCCCTAGTTACAGAGATATTGGGGGCCAAAGTTCAAAATTTTTCACAGCTGTTTTTTTAGTACCTACTACTTTTCAGGTTATAACTTTACTTAAATTACCTCCATGACCCGTTTACTATTCAAAGTAGGAGATGAGATAAAAGTAAAGTCTAGTATAGTAAAGTCCTATAAACTCCTAGGAGAACAGAAGTACGCAGGAGGTATTGGTATTATTATTCTTTTTTATTATTCTTATCTTTAAATCAAATCTATATTATGCCTTTCTAATACAGTTTACTTTTTTTTTGTTGGAGATAAGAAACCAGGATAGTAAAGTCCCACAAACTAGCAGGAGGCCAGAATGGTAAATTATATAGTGGGGAAATCATCAAATGACTCCTCCCGCTCTGGGCAAAGCGGTAGGGAGTGTCAGACTTCTACTTACTAAAAACCACCCATGTTGCTAGAGGTACCGCGGTATCTCTTTTATAATACAATAACTCCTTCCTACTTCTGTTCTCCTGGTAGTTTGCCGGCCGAACACAGGACACTAAACCCTATCTATATTATGAGAGATACCGCGGTATCTCTTTTAGAATACAATACCTCCTTCCTACTTCTGTTCTCCTAGTAGTTTGTGGGACGAACATGTGGGACGAACACAGGACACTAAACCTTATCTATATTATGTGTCTGACGGTACTTTGACTCTAAAAAAGGATTCGTCCGAAATGCCACTCGAAAATATTAATAACAGTGAAATTCCTGTCTCGACCGGATCGGGCGAGTTACAGCGGCCGAGTCGCCTACTGAGCCAAGTTTTTAATTTATTAGCTACCGGTAACTTAATTAGTTATTTGTGTATTACTCATTGTTCAATACTCACATTATCGATACAAAATAAACTTTATTTTTCTATTTCAGACGTACTGGTTTTGTACTAAAAATATTATTAAAGATTCGACTTATCAAGGAATTGATACAGATACCGGTTATCGTTAGATAAACTAAATAATTAGCAGTCGGTCCTCAACGTGACCTGTATCCTGTATTTAATTATGAAGCTACCATATCTAAAAATATAAATCAATCAATCATGTTAACACAACATTTTGCCTTTATTCCAGAGGCACAGGTGTTCCTCTGCCTCATTCTTAGGGGCTGACTCCACGAGCGATAGAATCGCGGCGATAATATCGTCGTGCTACGTATTTCTACATACACTCTCTAAGGGGATGTCTCCACGAGCGAGAGAATCGCGGCGAGCCAGAATGTATATGAATGTAATGTAATAGTATGTACAGTATAATCAGTGGCCCGAACCAATACCCAAAACTTTCTGTGTTGTGGAGTTCAGATTGTCGCTCTACATATAATACTGGTATTCACCTGCATCCGGTTAGACTGGAAGCCGACCCCAACAAAGATAGGTTAACACTAGACTGGTGAGGATTCGTCTTCGCTGAAATTGGCCGCTAATACCCGGAAAGAGGAGAGCCATTGGACACTGGACAGCGCTCGTAAAATCCCTCCGAGTAAATGGTCATGATCCTAAAGACATGGAGTAAGATTGGAGTTAAGGTTTTAATCAATTACTTTCTTTATTGACTTTGACTCGACTGACTAACTTCAGTTAAAGTTAGATACACAGAGCATCTCCAACTTATCTAGTTAACACATGTCATAAGGTTCTAAAAGCGAAACGACGAAGATCGACTTAACTACTTAGTTCTGCCATACCCCCTTCTTTCCCTCCACCAAAGTTGTTAAATTCACTTCATTAATTAAATAAATTACATAATAGTAGCAGCCGAAAAACGTTCGTCACCTTAAGGGCTAGTATTGTGTGCTCATTGCTAGATAGATTCCGCAATATCAATTATACATTAAACATTGTATCGTTGAATAATATTCAGCCTTCATCCCTGCATGCATTAGACCTTTAAAAGCTACACTTCCTCTTTGCGTGTCTATGATAATTCAAATAGACTCAGCTCAAAATATGTCTACGAGTCTGGCACTTTCAGTAGCGTCCAGCAGCTCATGTGATGTGCAAATAACAGGACGGGCAGGACACGATATTAAATGTCCCATTGTTTGTGGGGCACCACGACATTTACACTCTAAGGCAGAGTCGTCCCCGGCCGTCGTCATGACGGCAACAGACCGTGTCGGCGGCGCGTTCGTGTTCCACGCGCGCCTCAAAGAGATGTCAGCAAGGAGGGGCCCGCAAGGGCCGACGCCCGTCGGGGCCGCGGTATTTTGTACTAGATTACGTGGCCTCGGCGCAAGGGCAAAGAAGGAACATGGGTTCGGTTTTTAGTCAGTAGAAGTCTGACACTCCCCTTCGCTCTGCCCAAGAGCGGGGGGGGGGGGTCATTCGATGATTTTCCACCCACCAAAAAAAAAAAAAAAAAAGGCAGAGTCGTCCATGAATTTCCACCTAAACAGGTTTTCCTTGCTTCGGCCAGATTGTGTCTGGAGTCTATTTAAAGACTCCCAGGTCAGCCATGGCGACTCGTGCCTAGGTGGAAGATTTTCGGCAAGTGGCACCATTGGGTTGAAACAAAATGGTCAGACCATTTGAAAGGATTGAGGTAGAGGTATTAGCCTAAGTAATTAAATAGTTTTCTTTGGAACAAACAGAACTATGAGCTCAGTGTCGTAGTTTTAAAAGATATTTATTAAGTGCCCTGCACTAGTAGTGAAATGAAAATAAATCTGACTAAGCTAAAAAGGACTTTACTGCACATACTATGAAAGTCGAGGATTATTTGAATCAAAAGATTATATTTTTTTGTACAATCATAATAATAATATGAGTGAGTGTACTTTGAACTATTATTTAGCAATCATTTTTATATACATGGTGATGATAAAGGTTGTTATAAAACGTTTGATATCAAACACGTGATTAGAAATTAGTCAAAGATAAAAACATTAGATTAGGGGCGTGAGTACTTTTCCCACATTTGTCAATGAAATAATAGTCACGTAATAGACAAAAACATTAAAAGACTACTGCTTATTATATACATACCTACATTTTTTGTTTTCGGGTGGCTAGTGGCTAACTTGATGTATGAGTTTTATACTGCATATAGGCCCCTTACTTGGCTCTGAGATATGTTTCAGGCATGCTGGTTTGGTTTCCTCACGATGTTTTTTCATCACTGAAGCTAGTGATTAAACAAAAGCATATTGTTTAATCTGCACTTGAATCTGAAAAAGATGAGAGGTGTTTGTATTAAGGTTCGAACTCAAGACCTATGATTTGGAAGTCCAAAGGTCATAGGTACAGTACCCGGCGATAAATAATGCACATCGACCTTTGGAGAAACTATATACGAAATGACTGTTCGAGACATCTCTTTTCCGCTGTGTTTTTATATATAAACTGCCACAAGCTAGGTTAGTTCGAAAATGTTTCACGGCAAGCTAAATACAAAATAAGAACTTAATTAACGAATAAATTGCACAGATTTTTCCAAAGGTCGATGCCACTCGGCTTAGACTATCACTGCACGATCACAATCACGATGAAAGGATGAGTGTAAGCCGACTCATAAAAGGTAGATAGGTATTACAGAGAGATATGATTTAAACGAAAGTTCGGTATATACCATACCGCCATATCCTTAGTGGTATACAGGAAGATCAGTGCTCATTTGTGTATGATCAAATGTATGAACGTAGAGGAAACAAATGGAGTATGAGTAGCAAGTGACGTCCTATTATGTTCTACTCCTTCGTCATGGAAATTTAGTTGTGAGTTTATGTATATTCATATTATGAGTGTTACACTTAAGGAAATGTTAAAAGAATAAATAAGTTTGTCAAAATCAGTAGGAATATTTTCAACTTGCAACACAATCTCATGATAACCTAGTTTGATAAAATTGAAAAATTGCACCGCGATCGTATTAAATAATATTATCTAAATAACTTTTTACGCAGTGGCGATTCTCGAAGACATTGAAATGAAATTGGTTCTAGTAATTTCTAAAGGTTTGTCCATCTATTTTAATGGATACAAACAAAATATTTACAAAAAAGGACTAAATTAAGACTAAAACTAAGTACCTACATACGAAACTAATAAAGTGGTTAAAATACCTTCCTTACTGAAACATTCTGAAGATCTGAACAGAACAATGCTTACACAAATATTCCATAAAACTAAAATCAACTTATCGTAGTTTTCTTATAGTTGCCACGTATTTATGTGTAGGTCCAACGAGGCTTTGTAATAAAAAGTTTTGTATATTTTTTTAACTTTTTCCATTAGAGCGGATTCCCCGGAGTGAGGCGGCGGCCGTTCGCGTGAGAATGAGCAATTTCCTCCCGACCGCCACGATTTCGATCTGACTTCCTGTCTGGGCAGCGATTTTAAAATTTATAGAATCGCTTTACATGAAATTGAAAATAAGAACAAAGGTGGGTCGTGTGTGGATGGAAGAAGCGATATTTTTTATGGACGGTTCTCGTGATCTGAATATTCATCATTCGTTTCTTATTTCGTGATTCAAAAATACAGCATTGCTCATTCATGAGAACGTTTTTCAACGTTCGTGAAAAAGAAAACTGTAAAAGACGTTGAATTTTAAAAGAAAGAAATGAATTTCAGAAAGAGCTACGCAATCGACGTGTAAAATTGGAACCATTCGTCAACATTAAGCTAAAGAAGCAATTTTTATAGCAGCGTTGGCTTAGTTGGTGATTTCTGAAGTCAGTAAATCAGGGTGATTGCAGATCGGAGCCGTAAGTCTCTATTGGCTGAACAATGCGTCGTTGGAATAACGAACTCAATTGTGTTAAGTCAGTTGCACCTGAGCGAAGCGAGCTTTTTCGTAACGATGCCCCTTTAGTTTTATTGAATGACGGGTCCGGAGTCTGGACGTACTTTACTGGATGAACTTAGATGTTGTGTTGGTAGCAGGAAAATGTCTTGCCTATTATCATTTATGATTATTACAGAAAAGGTTCTGAGAGATAAGTCATCATCATCATCATTTCAGCCAAAAGACGTCCACTGCTGAACATAGGCCTCCCCCAGGCGTCGCCACATTGACCGGTCCCGTGCGTCTCTCATCCAGCGGGTTCCTGCAACCTTGACCAGGTCATCGGTCCACCTAGTGGGAGGCCTTCCAACGCAACGTCTTCCGGTTCGCGGTCGCCATTCGAGAACTTTTCGGCCCCATCGGCCATCCGTTCTGCGAGCAATGTGCCCTGCCCATTGCAATTTTATTGAGAGATAAGTAAAAAAGTACTATTATATAACACATTCATCAGAAAGTTTGCAGGCTTTGCCAATGCTTCTAAATTGTATAACTATGTGTGAGGACTTTTCTCTAATATTCCGCATATTATACGCGCTCATTTATTTAGTAGAATTTATGATGGCGGTCTATAACTTTTGCCCTTATGCCCTAAGTAATAAGGTTCAATAGTGTTCGACCGACAGTGGACTTCTACGTACGTACGACGACGGCGATGTTGCATCATCTTAAACTAAACAGATACCTCAACAAAAATAGAATAAAAATGGCAAAAAATGCTTATTTTCCCTAACAATAGCAGTCCCCTGGTACAAAACAAACATAAGATAACAAAGTTACTTACAATAACGAGACCATCCATAACTTTGAAGTATAGTAAATATTTGATTTCTGTCTCACTTTATCTTAACAAGATAGCCAAAGCTTGATACCAAAGTTGTCAGAACTGTAACGTTATTTGAGATTGTTAGCCCACGTTCAATTTCCTATGTTTTAAATTTAAATTGTTGGACAAAACAAGAAACAGAAACTTTTAATGAAATAACAGATTTGCTACACCCACAAGCTGTATTGTCAGGAAACGTTATCAATTATAAAGGGTGTAAGGGACAGCCAACCGCAGACTGATGGGCTGAATTCAGTATATATCATAATAAGATGACTGGTACAAGAAATTATTTCAGGAAACCAATTAACTTGATTTGTTTTATTTCCAACGCGTTTAACATAAGTATCGAACGGCAAGCGTGACGACGAGTTCGATGAACTCTGTACCTCAGCAGGAAGTGAACAGCTGATTACACGCGTCGTTCGTTAGAGTTTTTCAGCATCCATTGTTGCATTATTTAAATAAATAATGCAACAATGGATGCTGAAAAACTCTAACACACAAATGGAGTGCTGCACACAGATAATGTAATCTTACATTCAAACAAAGGAATAGTAACTGAAAAACCGATTAAAAAATGAAACAAATCCGGAGAAAACATCCGGTTTAGTATGATTCGTTGTCAGGACCTTAATGCACCCTGTCAGTTAGGTATTAATTGTAAAATTGCTTATACCTGCCTTTTTGTTCTTCTTCGATTGCAATTCAGAACAGAAAATATCGATAGAATCTAGAGTTTAAAATCAGCAAAATCTTCGAACTCATTTCATTTAGTAGAAACAGCAGCAGTTCTTTTATTAAAATGGAACTCATTGGCGAGTTTCAAAATTTCATCAAAGTCCAGAAATGAAAAAGACTTCGTTGGTCCCAAGTTCGTTCGATTCGAAAGTTGAACGGGTCCAGTTCGACCCGTACCGTGATTGCACTCCGTCTTGAAAATTTCGAGCAAATACTTTACAAGCTTTGGTAAAGTTTCGGAACGCACGATGAGACTTTAAATGAAATATTACTCGTGGGTCAGTTCGTCGGTTCGCTTAGTTCGTTTTGTATTGAATTGTAAGTGTAGCTATCTTCGTAGTAGGTGCTTACTTCCGTTATGTGATGTAGTCGGCTTGGCGACATCGAAAATATGGTATACAGGGTGGCAACGTCAATACGACAATATTTATCTACTTAAATACCTTTACCAATTTTTTTTTGTTGCCTGAATTTTGCTGAATTGGACCTTTGTAGGCGCAGCCGTAAGGCACACAGTGGCACGATTTATTTAGTTTTTTTTCTTTATATTATTTTACATTGTGTATACTTGTGGCATGTGCCAAATAAATGCATGTTCTTTCTTTCTTTCAGACGCGAACGATCGCGAGCGTTTACCTTCAAATATCTCGGTAACGTGACACTTTGGGGTACCATGTTTCTGGACATTTTTAACCGACTTCAAAAAAAGGAGGCTGACTGATGTTTTTTTTTTATGTTTGTTACCTCATAACTTGCGACTGGGTGAACCGATTTTCATGATTCTTTTTTTATTTGAAAGCTGGTACTGTTCGTGTGTTCCACCATTTCAATATCTGATGATGGGATCTTGTAGAAATCGTGGGAACTCTTCAATAAATAACAGCAGATTAACCGCGATTGTTGCTATAGCATATCTAAGCATTGTTTACGCCATCACACAACATAATATCACGCCTGTACTCACTACGAAGGTTACAAAAACTATTTGGTGAAGATCTGATGAAGAACTTCGGAGATGGGCAACGGAACTCCTCAATAAATGATAGCAAATGGACTGGGATTGCTAAAATTTCATGTCTGTCTATTGTTTACACCAGTTCATAACATAACATCACGCCGGTACGTTGTGAAGGGGTAAGCACATGTGAACCACTAAAAAGTGAAAAATTACCTGGCCGCCGGCGCGTTCGTGTTCCACGCGCGCCTCAAAGAGATATCATCAAGGAGGGGCTCGCAAGGGCCGACGCCCGTCGGGGCTGCGGATTATCGAAAGAGATGACGTGGCCTTGGCACAAGGGCAAAGAAGGAACATGGGTTGGTTGTTAGTCAGTAGAAGTCTGACACTCCCCTTCGCTCTGCCCAAGAGCGGGGGGGGGGTTATTTGATGATTTTCCACCCACCAAATTTTTTTTAAAAAAAAAAGGTTATTGATGATTTTTTTAAATAATTTACTGATAGATAGATAGGTAGATAGAATACTCTTTATTATGGTCAGGAAGATGATGATGATGAAAATTTTCGTGGTATTCAATACCACGAAAATTTTGAATCAATTTGATCAGTCTGAGGAGAAGAGGCCATCTTATAGATACCTACTTATTTATAGGTACCGTGCGTACCTACTTATTGCTTCATTGTTTACCAACTTATCAAATAAAACAATGCCGGATACTCGACATAGCATAGTTTTTTTATTGTTTTGCTTAGAGTCAGCTTTTTCGAGATTAGTACCCTGACTAGTGGTTTGAGCGGCTTGGCTTTATTTAAGGATAGTCACTCACATGTTACTATTTTTCACCAAAACTTATGCGGAATAACTAATAAGAAGGATGAATTCGAAGTGTATATAACAGAATTACCAAACGAAATAAGCTTTATTTGTTTAGGTGAACATTTTTTAAACCAAATCATGGTATCACAATTTGATTTTCGAAATTATATTATAAGCTCTTGCAACACAAGGTTAAAAAAAGCAAGAGGTGGCACTTTAGTATTAACACATAAAAACAGACAAGTCGAGGACTTGGATATTTGTAAAAAGCTTTATAAAACGAATGTTTTTGAGGTATGTGGAGACCAACTCTTATATATAATCTGTTGCTATAGAACACCAGTAAATAAAAACTTTGACGATTTTCTAGATAGATTGGAACAATTACTGCAGTACTTTTTTAATAAAATATGCTTTATTTGCGGAGATTTTAATATTGACTTGACAAAAAATGACAAAAGGAGATGTGCGTTTACATCATTGTTGAAATGCTATAATTTTAGATATTTGTTTGATTCAATTACATTTGTGCGAAATAACTCTGAATCGTATATCGATAACATATTGACCAACACCTGTGATAGAAATATTAGTAGTACAGACATTGACCACAATCGATTAGCGGATGGACACGCAGCCCTCTTTTGTACAGCATATCTGGAAAATGTCACTACCACACAATGCGTCTGTTTTAAATATATAGAGAGTAGATTATATAACGAGAAGAATAATAGTGCATTCAGGCAGAAACTACTGGAGCACGACTGGAATTTAGGTACAAACACGTTTATACGAAAATTTAAAGAACTACATTCATGTACTTTTAAAAAACGTAAAGTTAAGATCAATTTAAAAAGAACTGGTCGATCTAAATGGCTAACAAGAGGTATAAGGATATCCAGCAAAATGAAAAGATTACTAAATTCTATAAATAAAGCTGAGTGTGATAAATCATTATTACATTATCGTGAACGGTATTTTAGAGTCTATAAAAAGGTGATTAGGAACGCAAAAAAAAAGGAAGTATCTGAACAAATAAATAAAGCAGTTAATCCTAGCAAAGAAATTTGGAAAATAGTTAATAAAACTCGGAAAAAAATTGATAATAATTTCGAAAATGATAATATAATACTCAAACATAATAATAAAATAATTTTTAATCCAATTGACATTGCTAACATTTTTGCAGATAAGTTTGACAACAGTAAAGGCATAAATACTGGTAACCCAGAACTAGCTAAGAGACAATTAATTGAGAATACTGACCGAGTTGATAAGTCTATGGTTTTTAATCCTGTAATGCCGTTAGAGATTTACAAAATGGTAAAGGGTATGGATGGTAAAAAGTCATTTGGACACGATGAAATACCTCTGAACGTAATCAAGGATAATATAGATATACTGGCATACCCAATATCTGAAATAATAAATAACTGCGTCAATGAAGGCGTCTTTCCTGACCAATTTAAGTTAGCCAGAATTTTACCACTATTTAAGAAAGGTGCTAAAACGGATCCAGGCAATTATAGACCCATTTCATTGTTACCAGTTCTATCCAAACTTTTTGAAAAAGTAATTAAATCTAGGCTTGTAAGTCATTTGAGTAGTCAAAAGATAATAAACCAAAATCAGTTTGGATACCAAAAAAGTAAAGGGACACTAGATGCAATAGACTCGTTAGTTAACAACGTAGTAAATAAGCTGAACAATAAACTGAAAGTTGCCGGTTTATTCCTAGACCTAAGTTCTGCGTTTGATACTGTAGAACATTGCATTCTCTTGGATAAGTTAGAGCACTACGGTATAAGAGAAAACGTGTTAAAACTTTTTGCTTCTTATTTAACTAATAGGAAACAGTACGTCGAAATTAAATCGCTTCAAGAAGGTGTGGAAGAAATTCACAAATCGAAATTATTCTCAGTAACTAGAGGTGTTCCTCAGGGTTCGGTGTTGGGCCCCATTTTCTTTATAATATTCCTTAACGATCTAACTGAATACATCAAAAACATTTTACCAGATGCTGACTTAATAATATTTGCTGATGATACGAGTGCTGTTATAGCTGCTGACAATATGGAGACCTTAAAATGTAAAGTAAATGTTTTATTGGCTGCTTGTGAAAGCTGGTTCTCTATGAACAACCTTAAATTAAATGTAAGCAAGACAAAATGCATGATATTTAGATCTACAGTTAGGAACAAAGTTAAAATGGACGTAGAGTCCTTGGGCAGTAAAATTAATGTAGTAGAAACTTTAAAATTTTTAGGGGTACAAATTGACTCTTTACTGAATTGGAAGTCAGAACTAAATTCAATTACGAATGCAATAAGTAGTGCATGTTATGCTATCAGATCTTTGAGGGATGTTTTGTCTGGTGGGCAACTTCGTGCCGTCTATTTTGCTCTGGTTGAATCGAAACTTAGATACAGCATTAAATTTTGGGGAAACAGCTATAAATATAATAATAAGGCAGCCTTTACTATGCAAAAGCGAGCTATAAGAACCATGCTTCGTTTAGACCAGACGGAATCATGTAAGGAGTATTTTATTAAGCTTAGAATTTTAACGGTGCCATGTTTGTATGTTTTGGTTCTCCTTACTCATTTAATAAAAAAACCGACTTCGACAAAAATAAAACACAAAAATGTGAAAAATAAAAAATCAGCTTCTGAAGTCGGTGACTTTTGTTTGTTTGATTTCATGTTTTTACCACCGACTTCTGAAGCTGATTTTTTATTTTTCACATTTTTGTGTTTTATTTTTGTCGAAGTCGGTTTTATTTTTGGCAAAAAAGTATTTATTTTTCACTTTTTAGTGGTTCACATGTGCTTACCCCTTCACAACGTACCGGCGTGATGTTATGAACTGGTGTAAACAATAGACAGTCATGAGATTTCAGCAATCCCAGTCCATTTGCTATCATTAATTGAGGAGTTCCGTTGCCTATCTCCGAAGTTCTTCATCACCTTTGTAGTGAGTACAGGCGTGATATTATGTTGTTTGATGGCGTAAACAATGCTTAGAAATGCTATAGCAACAATCACGGTTCATCGGCTGTTATTTATTGAAGAGTTCTCCCGATTTCTACAAGATCCCATCATCAGATATTGAAATGGTGACAATGGGACCACACGGGAAGCACCAGCTTTCAAATGAAAAAAGAATCATGAAAATCAGTTCACCCAGTCGCAAGTTATGAGCTAACAAACATAAAAAAAAAAAAAAAAAAAAAAAAAAAAATACAGTCGAATTGATAACCTCCTCCTTTTTTTGAAGTCGGTTAAAAACTTAAATGAGTTTGAAACAGACGATGAAAGGAAAAATAGATTAGAAACTCGCAGAAAAGATCTTCCTATTATTCTGCAGGCAAAGCTCAATGTTGTCAAACACTCGTCACGTGTGCAATCTGTCAATCTGTTTAACAAATTACCAGCAGAATTAAAGAATATTCAGAATGTGAACGTATTTAAAAATAAACTAAGAGCTTTGTTAATCAAGAAAGCCTATTGACGAATTCTATTGACGAATTTTGTAATGACAAAGGTTTAAAAAAAAAAGTAGTTATAACATTTGTTTATGGGGGTTTGTCACGAACGGAAGAAAACCAGTTGTTTAGGAATAATGTCTAATTAGGCACACAAGGTTTACACCTAAGAATACAGAAATGAATCACATTATTAAGAAAATAGTTGCGAGCGCGCAAGGGAGGGCTGCCGTGCGCGCGCGCTAGCTCTAGCGGGCTGACTGGCGGCTCTCCGCTAACATGTGCGCGGGGCCGGGCGGCGCGGTGGGCGGAGGGGTAGGGTAGCCCGTCCGGCGCCATGCCTAGAATCTTCGATAGCGCGTTACACTCTCCCCCTTTTGACCAGGAAAGGGTCTCCCGAGTGGTCAAACAGGACGATAACAAGAGCGCTGCAGTTAGGTCACCTTTCGGGGGCGACCTCTATTACGTTTAGGAACAATCGGCTCAGGACATTCACCCTCCCTAGCATGGTAAGGACGCAAATCTGACACGTGATACTTACCGAAGATTTCTCCTGTCTTATCATGAGCTAGGAGGTAGGTAGTAGGACTCACCTTTTTAGAGACGACGTACGGCCCATCTCGCTTTGGATTAAATTTCGAGGTGACACCCTTTGCGGCATTACTAAGCGTATGGGTCCGCATTAGGACTAAGTCTCCTTCCAGATATTCATGGGTTGACGTCCTACCCTTATCGGCATATGTCTTACGGACATCCTGTTGCCGTTCCAGAGTCTCTTTGGCTGTCGCGACGCTATCTGCGAGCTTGAGCAGATAGGGCGTAATTTGGGGAACATAATTTTCGGATTCCACTACTGCTCTTAGGTCTGCCTGAGCAGTAAGGGGTGACCGTAGCTCACGACCGAAAGTCAGATAAGCTGGGGTATGATCCGTAGACTTAGTTACTGAACTATTGAAAGCAAACCGTACAAACGGTAGTACCTCTGGCCAAGTCTGATGGCGACCTTCCACCAAGATGGCGAGCTGAGCCTTTAGATCTCTATTTTTCCGCTCAACGGGATTCGCCTCGGGATGATATAGGGGCACAAGACTTTGTTTTACACCTAGAACAAACATCGCCTTCTGCATAACGTCTGCCACAAATTGCACTCCGTTATCAGAAATCATCCGTCTAGGAAGACCAAATCTCATAAATACCTCATTGACCAAAGTTTTAGCACACGCCTCTGCAGTAGCTTCGGTGAGAGCGAAGACCTCCACCCACTTACTCGTGGTGTCCTCTACTATGAGGATCCATCTCTCACCTTGGGGTCCTTTAGGCAACGGACCAAAAAGATCGGTTGCGATAGTTTCAAACCTTTGAGACGGGACAGGAGTTTGAAGCAACCCGGCTGGTTTGAGTGTTGATGGTTTGTAGCGTTGACACTCGATGCAGGTCTTCAGGTACTCGGTCACAAACCGTCTCATACCAGGAAAATAGAAACGTTGCGAGATACGACGTATTGTTCTATCAATACCACCATGAGCGGCTGTAGGCGAGTCATGACATTCGATCATGACTTCTTTCCGCAGGTTCTCCGGTACGACGAGTTGAGGCTCCTCGGAATCAGTATCAGGTACATACCGATACAGAACACCTTGATTCAAGAGATAGCCTCTCTCAGACCAACGATTTACATTAAGTTCATCATTACCTTCGAGGTCATGGATGATCTTTGCAACTTCCGGATCAGCTAACTGCGCATCACGGGTGAAGGATGCATTCCAGCGTGGTACATCAACAACAACTGGACAGATAGCCGATTCAGATGCAGGACCATCTGATATCACGGGACGGCTAAGAGTATCGGCAACTACGTTCACCTTACCTGGGGCATAATCGATACGCAGGTCGAAAGATTGTAACTTCAAGGCCCAACGTACTAATCTGCCACTTGGGGTCTTGAGGGTAAAGAGCCATTTCAAGGGTTGGTGATCTGTTATCACGTTGACCTGGTGACCATCGATGTAACCACGGAAACGTTCTACTGCCCACACCACTGCGAGAGCCTCCCTCTCCGTGGTGGAATAATTCTGCTCGGCCGGAGTGAGCAGACGGCTGGCATATTCAATTGGTTGTTCCTGATTCGGTGACTCCCCCTGGAGTAAGGCTGCACCTAGTGCGTAACTACTGGCGTCAGTCCGCAATACGAATGGCTTCGTATAATCCGCTTGAACAAGGATAGGAGCCGTGGTCAGGAGTTTCTTAAGAGTTTCAAAAGACTTAACTTGCTCCGAACTCCATACCCACGCCTGAGACTTTTTAGTTAAGCGAGTAAGTGGTTCAGCTATCTTGGCGAACTCTGGGATAAACTTACGGAACCATGAGCAGGTTTGGAGGAAGGTGCGAAGTTGCTGGAGGGTTGTCGGTTCCTTCATCTCTATAACAGCACTTACCTTCTCTTCGTCTGGAGATATACCATCACGAGATATCACGTGGCCAAGGTATCTGAGCCGGTCTCTGGCAAACACACACTTCTCTCGGTTTGCTCGAAGCTTGAACATCCGGAGACGCTCGAATACCGCACGCAGATCTGCTAAATGGGACTCCAGGTCCTCCGAAACAACCAAAAGGTCATCCAAATAACCTAAAATAGTCTTACCGCCAAGAGAAGACCCTGATCTGAAACGATCTATGAGCCTCTGAAATGTCGCTGGCGAATTTTTAAGGCCAAACGGCATACGCTTGAAGCGGTACGTACCGAAAGGCGTGACGAACGCCGTTTTGTCACGATCGGCGGTACTCACCTGCCAGTAGCCACTGCGAAGATCCAGAGAACTCATAACACAACCCTTCTTGGTCGACTGTAAGAGCTCGTCAATGCGCGGCATGGGGTAGGCATCCGTCCTAGTGACCGCGTTCAACTTTCGATAGTCGACACAAAACCTATACGTACCATTACGCTTCGGTACCAAGACGCACGGGGCTGCCCAGGCGGATTCACACTCCTCGATCACGTCCTCCGCCAACATCTTGTCTAACTCGGCGCGAATGATTTTCTTCTTGGCAGGCGTAACACGATACGGGGGCAAAGCAATAGGCGGATGCTCGCCGGTATCTATGTGGTGTTCCGCAAACGGAGTCGGCTCTCCGACTATATCGAAAATATCAGAGTACTCACCAATAAGACTCTGCACACCACCACGCTCCTCCTCAGTCAACAGAGCGCCCTCATCTTCCCTCAGTAGGCTGAGAGAGGCACACTCCATCAACTCGCGAGAGCTCTCCGTCAGTAGGGGGTGAATGAACTGAGGCCGATCAGCTGTGTACCATGTCATAGAAGAAAAATTCAAGACCAACTTAGACTTAGTAATGAAGTCTATTCCTAATAGCGTTTCGTTGTTTGAGGCATCGGGAAACACAACAAACTCAACAGGGATACACAAAGACATACAATTCACATTAACACATGTTAACAATACAATATTAGTACGAATACTACCATCAGCCAGTCTAACCGACATAGTCCGCGATGTAAATTTGACATTTAAACGTAAAAGAAGTGCATACAGCGTTGAACCCGCGATACTACGCCGGGCGGCAGTATCTATGAGCGCTGAACCACTATAGCCCAAAATCTCTATATTTAAAATAGGACGGTCTGGCGACGACGGCGTGATGGTATCACTCAAAGTACTATCAACACTACTACAGTCTTGTGTCGTGGTAAGTGAATAAAATACATTACGTTGAGGTTGTGGCTCATTTGAACTAGTAACATTACAACTCAAACTCGATATATTACTTTTACATGTAGGACAATTTGCTCGTACATACCCTTTTTCACCACAACCATAACAAATAAGGCTAGACTTATTACTAGACGATACTTTAGAGTCTTTCTTTGGGCACAAATCACGCGTATGACCTCGACTTTTGCAATACACACAGAATACCTTTGCTTCACTCGCGGTATTATTTTTATCGGCACTTTGCACTTCGTTAGACATATTACGTGCGAATCGAACCTGCGAACGCGCGTTCGACTGCTGAACACCCGCACCACTGAGCGCTGGAGACGGCGCCCCGTTGCCCGCCGAACCGACGCGCGCGGCGGCGGCGCGCGGCGGCGTCCGCGTGTCGGGTTGCCGTGCGGACAGCTCGCTCATCTCCGCCGGCGCCGGCTGCGACGAAGTGCTCGCACTGGAACTTTCCGTGATGGATTCTTCTATACCTCGGGCTTTATCGATTAGCGACTCAATATTGCTAACCGTATCCCGGGGTAATCTCTTTCGAATACGTTTATGTAATAATCCGTATATCATGTCCAACTTAGCTTCTTCGGGTAATACGTAAGGAAACTTAGCAATCATGCCTCGTATACGTACAATGAAGGAGTCCGCGAGTTCTTCATTTTGTTCGTTCGCGAATATCTGTCGATATAACTTGTGAGCAGGACACGGAGTACCATACATACTACGTAGTCGTTTGACGGCTTCGGACCACGAGGACACCTCCGTCCGGATCCCTCTCCACCATACTGCAGCCTCGCCATGGAGCAGCATCGGGAGACCACGAAGCGCAAGGTCATCGTTAACCAATGCACACTCTTTGTACATCTCGACGGAGTCGATGAAGGCTTCCACGATTTCAGGATCTCGATTTGAACCATCAAAGCGTGCCGTACACTTGGACATGTTTCCTGACTTGCTAGTCAACGATGGTGTTGGTGAGGGCGTAGCCGCGGGAAACCCACCTGCCGCGTGCGATGACATGAGGGATTCGACGAGCTGCCGATTTGCTTCCGCCTGAGTATTCGCGAAGGCGGTAAGAAATGAAGTCAGCTGGTCCCCAGACATGAGCACTGGCGAAGGTCTTCGAAGAGTTTCTTCATCCGAGCTGGAGTGCGCGTCAGCGTCACTTGCCTTTGGGTCCGTTCGTACCTTACGTGGAGGCATCTTCACTCTTTACGTAGGTACCAGAGAACAGAAACACTGAAAAACCGTTAGCGGTCGACCGGCAACAAACTGGTTTAAACTGGTTCGCGGCCACGAGTTGGAGCGCCACTTATAACATTTGTTTATGGGGGTTTGTCACGAACGGAAGAAAACCAGTTGTTTAGGAATAATGTCTAATTAGGCACACAAGGTTTACACCTAAGAATACAGAAATGAATCACATTATTAAGAAAATAGTTGCGAGCGCGCAAGGGAGGGCTGCCGTGCGCGCGCGCTAGCTCTAGCGGGCTGACTGGCGGCTCTCCGCTAACATGTGCGCGGGGCCGGGCGGCGCGGTGGGCGGAGGGGTAGGGTAGCCCGTCCGGCGCCATGCCTAGAATCTTCGATAGCGCGTTACATAGTTAAATTATTTATATAACTGTATAAACTATTCTTTGACTTGTTATAGACTTTGCTTCTTTTTTGTTTTTTTTTTTTAATGTTTCTTATTTTTTTCTTGACATAAAATGTATTTATGTAGCGTTTTGCTGGGGAATTTGTTGTGTATTAATTATTAAGACTGTAAAGTTAGTTTTAATTTGGATAGTCGTTCTAACTTCGGATGGGTGTGGAATGAGGTTACTTGCTTATTTGTTTTTATTGTAATTGTGTATGTGCTTGTGTGTTGCTTTTGTTTGTGTGTACTATTACTGTGCAAATATTTCGACACAAATGTATTTTTGTTATGAAATAAATAACTTGAACTTGAGATAATAATCAAACCGATTAAGAAATGCCGTCATACCAATGATTGTCTTTTCTGTCATTAACTTCTAAGAATACTTCATATCTACGTTCCGCCTAGGAAATTGACAACACTCAGGAATAGTTTACTCTATTATCGATGTTATGTAGATAAAAATAAGGTGCGTTAGATCCGTAGGTAAGTATTATAATAAATGTAAAGAATACCGTGTGCCCTTCCTCTTGCTTGTGGCCATCACCATCATCTGTCTAGCCTTTTCTCAACTATGTTGGCGTCGGCTTCCGGTCGAATACCAGTATTTCACATGGAGCGACTGTCTATCTGACCTTCGCAATCCGATTAGTACTGGGTAACACGAAACCCCTTGATTGCCAGTCTTCCTGGCCACTGACTGCCTGTAACAGCGATCAAAGACGCACAGATGACAGCCGGGATTCTAGTACTTAAAACAGCAATTAATGCAAAATATTGCATGTAGGTATTATTACTAACCGGAGGACACGGTGGAGCACACTGTGGAGGCGTGCCCTGCTTGGACAGAGCCCCGCCGTGTTCTCGTAGCGGCGATCGGCGGCGGCGACCTCTCGCGCCCGGCCCTGGTGCAAGCCATGGTCCGGGGCGAGGAGGAATGGGACGCCGTCGCCTCCTTCTGCGAAGCAGTGATGCTAGCGAAGGAGGTGGCGGAACGAGAGAGGGAGAGAACCTCTCAACGTCCCAGCCGCCGCGGAAGGCGCTCCGGGCGTCGGAGGTCACGCGATGACCTCCGGCCACCGTAGACGCGGGCCTGTGGACGGTGAGTAACGGGCTAGCTCGCCGTCCGGCCGTCGTCATGACGGCAACAGACCGTTTCGGCGGCGCGTACGTGTTCCACGCGCGCCTCAAAGAGATGTCAGCAAGGAGGGGCCCGCAAGGGCCGACGCCCGTCGGGGCTGTGGATATCGAAAGGTTACCGCGGCTCCGACACAAGGGCGAAGAAGAAGGAACATGGGTTGGTTTTTAGTCAGTAGAAGTCTGACACTCCCCTTCGCTCTGCCCAAGAGCGGGGGGGGGGGGGGGGGGTTATTCGATGATTTTCCACCCACCAAAAAAAAAAAAAGGTATTATTACTAATACGAAGTAAGTACATTTTTACAAAAAAACACGCAGTAAATACAATGTTTTACATAGTCTTAGGCATACCTACTAAATTGCTTTCGTTTGGCCGCAACTCGCCTAATGTCGAACGGGAAAACTTGCCTAGAAGAAGAAACCAATTCACTCGAACTTCAACTAATTACTAAGTTGAAATAATTATCATCTATATATTTCTCTGGGCATGAGTGTCGGCAAAACAATAATAGAATCAATAGATAACGAGTTGTTGTTATATTTCTTACAATGGACTAATAAAGCTAATAACCTAACGAGTCACAGGAAGTACCGACTTTGACGCAATTCGAAAGACTAATCAATACTTGTTTCGTTGTGTGACTCAGTAATCGGTTTTTATTTATGTGATGCTTTATCTATATGTACTTATTAACAGCAGATGCAGATAACATAAGATTACTGGAATTGTTCTTCTTTCTTTCTTTTTCGTGGTTAGTGAACAACCTGGTGTCAGTTTTTTTTCGCTGCCCATTGGCCCTGACCTGGCTTTACATGCCATCTAGAAATAAGTAAAACTCAGAGATGCAGGTTTTTATATTTTTTCTTATAAATGAAAATCATTAAAAGTTGTAATATTATGATTGGAAAATGATTAAAATTTAAAAAAATTGGCACCCTTGGTGCCAGAGTCCAATTCGCCCTTGACCGGTTTTCTAAAGGTGTGTAAAGATTATGTAACACGTTGTGTAACTTGTGTTTAATAACACGTCTACATTATGTTACATTGTTTTTCAACTTTACAACACATGAAAGAAAGAAAGAAAGAAAGAAAGAAAATAAATTTATTTGACACACGCCACAAGTTCACACAACAAAAAAATATAAAAATTAAACTAAAAACTAAACAGAAAAATAATAATATTGTGTGTCTCGCGGCTGCGCCAAATAGGCCCAGTTCAGCATATTGTCGAGCAGCTAGTGCCCGACGCTGGTTTTCAACTGGACCTGAGTAAGTGATTTAACGGACGTCAAACAGTTTTTGTATTTTATGTATTAAGTAGGTTAGTGTATGTATAGGTGATTATGTATGTGTGTGTGTTGTGTTTTGTATACAAATAAGAAATATTTAGTAATAAAAAAAAAAAATGTATATTAAATATAGAAATAAACGAGACTAGGTGCGAGTTAAATAAGAAAACTATAATTTTTATAGCTATGTACAGCATTAGTAAATAAAAAATAAAAATAAAAAATTGTACTGTGGTCAAGCTTACAAGGTAGATGGTATATTAGTACCTATGTACATCATATAATGGAGACATCAGGTGCGACCATATCCAACTTCCGTTGCGATTCCATTAGATACTCCCGCAGACGTCTTCTGAATGTATCAATTGTGCTGATCATTCTAATCGGTGGTGGCAGATTATTCCAAACTTTGGATGCTGCATAGCGAAAACTACCTTTGAAAGCTGCTGTCTTGTGTGACTGAGTCGAGAGTTGTTGTGAGCATTGCCTTCTCTCACATTCGCGTCTACTAGTTAACCAGCTAAGTTTATTGTATAAGTAGTCCGGTTTTTTATATTTAATTACTCCAAACAAAAGGCACGCCAAGTGCAGCTTCCGTCTGGACTTCATTTTTAGTGAACAATTTTGGTTTAAAAAAGGTGTTACGTGACTACGCCGAGGAATAGTGTAGCAAAACCGCGCGCAAGCGTTTTGTGCTCTTTGAATAAGTCGTTCTGTACGAGCTAGTAGGCGCGGGCCGTACACTGTGTCGGCGTAGTTCAACCTAGATAGTATCAAGGTTTCTACTAGTTGTTCCCGAAGTGGTACGGATAAGTAAGGCCTCATCTTATACAAAACCTTCAGCCGGTAAAAACAGTTTCTGACAGAGTCTGCAACGTGCTTCTCAAAACGAAGGGCTTTATCCATCTCAAGACCGAGGTTTCGCGCCTCATACACTCTTTCAATCGGTTCGCCCATCAGTTTCACATCAAAAGACAGAGGTAGTCGGCCCAGTTGCTGTCTGGAGCCAAATACCACATATTTTGTTTTATTAGGGTTCAGCGACAGGCAGTTCTCCTCAGACCAAACGGCGATTCGTAGAAGGTCTTCATTAAGATCTTTAATGGCGTTTTCATACTCGTCTGGTCTGAATGAAATATATAGCTGCACATCGTCGGCGTATATATGGTACTTGCTTGCATGACAATACACATTAGAAGATAATGCAATATTACATTGTTATATAACATTGTCGTTTCCCTCAATTAATATTGTGTATGCATAAGTTATTTATAACATGTTATTACAACAAGTTTTAAAACATTCAGTTTCCAGATTGAAAAAAAAAAAAAAGATTACTGAAACATGTTGTATAACAACGTTTCATGAAACATGATAACATGTTTACACGTTATATGATAACATGTACGCACCAACACAATTTCTCTTTCTAATAGAGCTTTAACTACCCATACCTGCAGGAACTCAAACACAAAAGCAACCCCTCCAATAAGCTGCTCACTAAACAAAGTGATATCCAGTTTCTCCGCCAAGTCTCTAAGACAAACATTCTAGAACTCAAACTATAAGTCATCCTTAATACCTAAGTAAGTAAGTATTTGTCTTTGAATAGAACTAGGAGAGCATACAGCTATAAAGTTTCCACCAATTAATATTTGCTGAAGGTACTTTGGTAGTTTCAGAACTTAGATGCAGTTCCAAAGTGCTGAGAGGCAAACACACAGATCTCTAATTAAATGCCTTTACGATATATTGATGCTAGGAATGAGAAAGTTTTGATATTAATCGGATTCCCGCAGATATAGAATATTTGGTCTCAGTTTAGTGAACGCTATTAGTCTTTGATTTCGGATCATCTGTTATCTGGCTTATTTTTCAATAATAAATAAGTTACGTAAAAAAAAAATAAGTATAGATTTGAAGTAATCGAAAACAAAAATACAAATTAGTCATGCTCATTAGTAAGGGAAATGTTATAACTATGACATTGGATATAGTCCTAATTGGTAATATTATCCAACTACGTAACTAAGTGTAATAATTATGATGATGATATCTTGTCTCTTTATCGAACAGTACACACATAGCTTTTGCCTTCAACTTCGTCCGTTCTTCCTTAGTTATTTCGTTTACTTATAACTAAATTTAACAACTAGTTATTTTCTTATGGGTTATATTTAAATGCACATCTGTTTAATTTTTCAGCACACTAGGTAACTCCACTAATTAACTGAATGCATACCAAAAAAAACCAATTGATTAACTAAACATGTCCTACAAAAAAGTCTAAAAAATCACACAAAACGAGATGACCTTTTTTATCGAATTCACACTAAAAGTGTAGTTAGTACATCGGATATTTATGATTTGTAAAATAAAGATACTTATTGCTTATCAAAAATACTAACTTGCACTCTAAATTGTACAATCTTACTACGGAATTTCTAAAACTGATATCTAATACGACCGTCTCGCGACAGTGTCCTTTATGGGCGGCATGGGAACCGGGCCGTAGGCCGACGAAGGAGGCCGGCGGAGGCCCGGCACTTCGGGGACAGAAGATATATTATTAGTGTTATTTAATATGCGAGCGAAGCGAGCGCGCGTCATGGAGTACATGCGTTGCATGTATGAGTGAAAGAGAGAACGAGAAAATGGCACGCGGTGTTGTCAGTTAGAATAAACGATGTTCCTAAAAGTACCTAAATCAGGTGTAGGTTTTCCTTAAAAAAGTTTTAAAATGTTTGTTAGACTAAAGAATTATTAGATATACTATTTTGATAATAGTTTATTCGTTCAGTAAAAGAGTTCTGCAAATGCCATTAAAAAGGATAGGTACTCAATTTGATTTCTTTAGTGTGCATAATTTGAGATAATTTGTGCGCAAGTCAGTATTTTTGGTGTAAATTTAAAATATTTTGTTCGAAAAAAGGGAATATACAGATAACGGTTTAAATACATTTACCTTTTCTTATTAGTACTATGCATCTGCACACCATACCGATTGCATCATTTATTACCTGACGTTAGATACCTAGCAACTAAAATATTAATAGATTTTTCATTAAATTTTTCAGTAGTAGCCAGGGTTCTGAATTTTGCCCGGTTTATGGACTAATAATAATAGGCTTGCCCTATTTTAAATGAGACGTTTTTTTTTCTTAAATTTTACTGACAAGATGAGAGTGCACTGTAGGTACATGCACCTGCCTCCGTGGTCGAGTGGTTTAGGCGTTTGCCTTGTGACCCGGTGGTCGTGGGTTCGATTCCCACGGGAAGCATACTTTGTAAAAGTTGTTTCCAATTTGGTTAGGACATTGCAGGCTTGAATCACCTGATTCTCTGATAAAACAAAGATGGTTCCGTGCTTCGGAAGGCACGTATAAGCTGGTGGTCCCGGCCGTCAAAACCACGTCAGAGGCCCTTGCGGTGGCTTAGAAACTCTGACACTAGGGTGTGTAGGGTCGTTAGACCTTACTGCCCACTCGATAGAAAGAAGTCCTACGGCGGTAACAGTTTTTCTGCGCACGCTTTGTCCGTGTTCACTTGAGCGTTTTCACCAAAAGAAACATTAATTGTGCGGCACACTGTGCGGCATGCTTACGTAAACAAATTTTTAATGTAATCTTTTTTACCTCTAAGATTTCAGTACTTACATTATATAGTAGAAAGATGAGTCACATCAAGTCATATCGTATTTAGTTATTAATGAAAACGATGATTCACTAATGTGCGTAGATAACGAGACTGATTACACCTTAAACAGCACATAATATACCCTAATCGAGTGTGGTGAGTTATGTAAATGCGATGTACGAGTACGTGCCATTTCCGCTGAAGATAAATATGACACAGGGGTATATAAATGTAAAGAAAGAAAGAAAGAAAAAATGTTTATTTGACGTCAGTACATCAAGCACACACACATTAATAATAAAAAATAAAAAAATTACAAAAATGGAAATACTATGTGCTGTGTGCCTCACGGCTGCGCCAAAAGGGTTCATTTCAGCATTCATGCCAGACAGGTGATGCTGTCTGACGCTGGTCAAAATTGCTAAAAAGGGGATGCCAACTGGGCTGCGGGTTGTTCGAAAGAGATACCGCGGCCCCAGACACAAAGGGCTGAGAAGGAACATGGGTGGTTTTTAGTAAGTAGAAGTCTGACACTCCCTTCGCTCTGACCAAAGCGGGAAGAGCTATTTGATGATTTCCTACCCTACAAAAAAAAAACCGGCCAAGAGCGTGTCGGGCCACGCTCAGTGTAGGGTTCCGTAGTTTCCCGTCCGTCACAATAAGTGTTCCCACTTATGAGTTTAAAGGTGGGTATCGATTATGTTCTTTTTTTTATATATATTTTTAATTTTTTTTTTCACTTTCAAAATGATTTTCCTAGAAAGTCCTTATAAAGTTCTACTTTTCAGATTTTTTTCATATTTTCTAAACTTATGGTTCAAAAGTTAGAGGGGAGGGACACATTGTTTTTTACTTTTGGAGCGATTATTTCCGAAATTGTTGACATTATCAAACAATGATTTTAGTACTTAAACAACTATTCATTTTTAAATACCTTTCCAACATTATATCACACGTTAGGGTTGAAATTAAAAAAAAAAAAACACTTCCCACTTTACAATAAAGGCTACCCTAATAAAACATTTTTTTCCAATTTTTTTTTTTACCATTTTGTCGGCGTGATTGATACACATATTGGTACCAAATTTCAGCTTTCTAGTGCTAACGGTCACAGAGAGTACGCGAGGACGGACGGACGGACGGACAGACCGACATGGCGAAACTATAAGGGTTCCTAGTTGACTACGGAACCCTAAAAAGAAAGGGTTTGCCTACTGACGTGATGAGTAACAGAGAAGTATGGAAGAGGAAGACATGCTGCGTCGGCACATTGATTAAGATAAATCTAGGAGAATAATGATGATGACACTTTTGGTGCTGCAAGCTGTATTCGGAAAACGGGACATTGACACTTTCTTGGTTCGACATCGACAAACAAAAAAAAATCTTATTTGCTCTTTTTAACTGTGCAATATAGCTTGGATCTACGGCTGCGATTTTGTACATATTTTCTTAAATAAATAAATGCCTTTCTTGATTATTTTATTTGTTTATTTTATTTTAACAACAACTTTATTATTTTGATTCGGATATAATCCCAAACTACTACTAGGGAATATAATATTGCCACAAACCCTAGTACAAATAGTTAGTCAGTGCTGTAGCGTCAATAACAGCGAGTTGACGCCTAACAAATAGAATCATATGCATACATACAACTTTACATGTCTAACGTGTAATTAGTGTGATGAGCATTCAGCCGTGTACATCTGATAAAGGTTAACCGATATTAATAGAGATACTAGATTAACTGTGAAATTAGTTTCAATTTCCCTCAGAAATTGAGGTAGGGACATATTTTTCTTAGTACATATATCAGAATAAGACAATCATTTATATTTGTAATGGTGCGATATAAAAGTTATAAGTTGTAACAGTTAATGAACACTTCTGCTTCGTTATAAAATCTTAACCAACAAGAAAAATTGTCATCAAAATCGGCTAAAAATTAATAAAAAATATTATTATGATAAATATTAATTTTGGGTCAATTTAGATGATGTGAAAACGTGACAATCAATATCGACTTCGGTCACTGACTCAAGCAAGAATTCATGGAACTATAAAATACAAATATCAAAGAACAAGTACGTACTTTCAGTGCCTTATACAATATAAGAGCAAACCATACAAACGCCAATAAGTGCACAAAACCAAGGCCTCAAAGAAAATACTCGTCAATTTTCACTAGAAAAATGGCGGGAGGTCGAGGGAACTGTGTTTCACAATAAATCTGGTATATAATGTTAAATGCGGCGACCCAGGGTGCCTCTGAGGGCAATATGGATGGAGCACATAAATTCTTCTTTGCATCAGTGATGCTGGTCGCATATGATGGCGGTTTGAGCGTTAAAGATGTCCGCCGTTTGTCTTGCCTTCCACGCCTTATGAAAATTACAGCCGATGACTTTGTGAGTAAGTGGACTGAGGAACTAGAATCAGGGTTTGTGACCTAGATATTGTTGTATGCTCCGTTATAAAGCCAAAGATATTTGTAATCATTTAACATTACACACTATTTGAAATGCCTCGTTGGTCTTGTGGTCACAAGCGCAACTGCTGGGTATGAGGTCCTGCAATGGGTTCGTTTCACGGGTCGAGAAAATTGTTTTTGTTTTCCTTCAGGAATTTCTCAGTGGCAGCAACGGAGTCTGGGATTACAAGCGTGATGTTATGTATTTTGAATCGTAAAATTAAACGTACCTAGGAATCATAATAATCTAACAGTCAACAACAGTCACGTTTATCGTTTTGTATGCGAGATAGTATTTTTTAATTTCATTAATTTCTTGTCGTCAAGCGTCAAAAATATCATTTACTCTACTTTTCCTTCAAGCGTAGGCATATATACCTTTCATTAATAAAACTCCTAATCTTTTAATCTTATCAACGACGAGTCATCCGATAAAATTCGGCAACGATAAGCCTTCGATACAATGAATAAGGTTTGCGAAAGTATGGATACCCTTTATTGTACCTCGCATCTTATCTGAAACTGTTTACGTATCATTTTCCTAGTAAATAGAGGTAAATGTATTGATAATATTATTAGGGATATCAAGCAGACACAACTCATTCATCTCGTAACGCGAAATCATAGCAGATAAGGATTTATTCCGTTCATGTCTAAGGGCATGCGTTAGTTACAGGCCAAAATTAGAAATTTATCACCAGCCCTGCGAGAACTGCACAGCATCGTTTTTTTATTAGTGTCTCATGAGATGACGAGAAACAGAGAAGTATGGAAGAACAAGACGTGTTGCGCCGACCCCAAATGAATTGGGATAAGTGCAAAAGAATGATGATGATATCTTGTTACCGCTAGCAACGTATGAATTTACGTCGGGTAAAATAAAATGCTTAGCCATTCTCTTGAACTATGCTAAATAGGCAACGACCAGGAAAACATTTTTTATTTTTTTTGTAACAACTTTTTATGGGCATTTGATTGACTTTAAGTACAGCATCCGGGAAGTAAATAAGGCTCAATTATTTGACTTCATAAAATGTAGCAATTTGTGTTGTATTGATCTGCTGTCGACACGAGGCAAAAGACAACAGGAAACATTTTATTAAAAAAATTAAGGAAACACTCAACAAAATACTGATAAAGTTGTTTTAGCTTAGTAAAATTGTGAAAATATTATCTTGTTATTGAAACCGTAGAGTGGTTTTTAATTTTAAAGCGAAACAGCTTGTAATAGAAGTTAAAATACTAATATTTAAAAATATAATTATAATGGATTGATGGCGTCATGGTGCAACGAACAGCGCCATCTAGTAATTTGATTTGGAACTAAATAAATGTTTACCGGAAACGCAAGCGCGACCTACCGCTTGGACACGATCGTCGGTAGAGGGGATGCAGCGAGGACTGGCGAAAGGACGGACGGAGTGTTCGCTCACTTGAACGCGGACAGTCTAGGCAGACGCTCAGTAATTAATACCAACGCACGTGTTTGTTTCTCGTAAAATGTAAAACCGTCAGCCTATTTGAAATAAAAGTTATTTGATTTAAATTCTGTTTCGCTCGAGTACCCACATCAGAGCCCACATCTAAGTAAAACTATGTCGGATCACGAAGAAGACCCGATGTTTCGCATCTCGGCCACCCATGATGCGACAAATAATATTTATTGCAGGGTCTCAAGAAAGGTTAAATTTCGGACAACCATAATGACTGGTAGCTTAGCATATAGAAACTTCACCTAGAAACTCCATGTTCTTTTCATGATAAATTAAACTTCTCTGATCCCTTAATGCAATCGAAACATATTCCTACTTACCTATCTGCTCTTACCTGCTAGCAAAGTAAATAAATACAACGTTAAGCTGTGCGATCTCAAACAAAGCAAGGAATGCTTCGGAGCGATAATTGCGAGCAGTTTACTAACGCGCAGTGGATATCTGATCCAGCTTAAACAGGAGCTTCCGTCCTTGCCGCCGAAGGACCGTTTCCGGAGGAAGCCGGACGCGGGGAGCTCTGGGGGAGGGGGGGGGGGTCGACTAAAGTCTGGTGTTCACTGACCGGACGGTACGGCCAGGCGTTATAAGGAGCCGTATCATGATATACTATTTCATGACATTTTTAGTTTTTAGCTCCAGCTAATCTTATGCGAACCGTTAATTATGTTTATTTTTGGAATTCTTCTTCATTCTTTAAAAAAACAAAATTTATAAAACCACGCCTGTAAAATACCAAAACCAGAAATATACCAGGAACCTGAAATATAACAAATCAAATCCAGAATTCGTAGTTACTATTGAGAAATTCATCGTGGCGCCTAACGCTGTACGCTTACATTTAAGTACTGATACTAAAGGATCCGTGCCATCCGCCAATGAATGCTATGCTTAAGCGGATTCTAAACAGATCGCAGTATATTTAGGTGTTTCCTGTAAAATAATTATTCAACATCGGGGTTGTTGGGATAACTTGTGTGAGAATTTCGTAATACCCGTACATTTACATTCTGGGTATTTATGACCATCATCAATCATTATTTCAGCCCAGTATCACCCATAGTTGAGTATAGCCTTTTCATTTCTTCTATAGTTATAGTTCATCGTAGTCAAGTGTTTTGTGTGTTTTTTATCCGTCTGTTTCCCTTGACTTTGACGATATTGGTCTTTGGTCCAACGTTGGCCCCTATTCAGTTAAAAGTTTAATCCATCGCCCATCTCCACGTCTAGATATCCTGGCTGTGTACTCTCAAAAGCAAATATTTTAAGTTTTATCTGTATAATAAATAGGTATTTAGGGAAAAGCAACTGCAGTACATAACAGTGGCAACAACTGAATCTACGAAAATCGCCTTTATTGCAGTCTCCAATATCAACAGAGATTAGCTGCAGATATTGTAGTGCACACTTGTTTGTGCAAATACAGTTGCAGTCTCTATTCCTTTGCTTTCATAATCCGATGGGACGACGATCCGACACGACCAGGGAGAGATCATGCGCGGGACCAACGGTTTAAGGTGCTTTTCGACGTACGGGGATTCATACAATCAACTTCTAAATTCCGGGATGCTACTGAGAAATGTTTGCCATTGCGGGAATAGTTGTATCCTGGCGAGACACGGACGTCGGGCAGCCATGAAAAAGTGAAATAGGCTTACCAGAAACCATTACAAATATTTATTGGTGGAATTTCCTTCTAATTAATTACTTAAATTGAAACCAATCTAACAGTTTCAGACTTTTCCGGAACAATTTTCAGGGCATAATGTACACAACTTTGTATTTATACTGCAGGTATTCTAGATCAGGATTTTGCAGCAAGTCGTTATCGTGCTACGTGGCACTTAAAACTTTAGAACAATATGAATAACAATTTACAAACTTTTGTTCATTGAAAGTCTGCACGAAGCCACAAGCGCCATCACTGTCAGTGGTTGGCCGTAAATAAAATGTCGCAGGGAACTACAAGTTTTAATAAATTCGTCACTGAACTTGGAGCCGAAAGCCTTACCTAATTAAGATAATGTCTTTGGTGGTGGGGAATCCGGTACCCTGCGGAGGCAACTTCAAGTTTAGCAGTTTGGTGTTTGTCTTAGACAACTTGGACAGTGAAGTAACTAGTCAAACAAACTGGGCGCCCGTCGTCGGCACCGATTTAAGCCTAGCTTAACATCCAAATTAAATGCTGCTACACGTACCGTTTTACGAATTGCGGGATGGTTTTAACATACTCCCGCAGCAGCCCACAAAGTGTTATGAAACCAGGCTATGTTTAAACTTTTCGTTTGTGCAGGAATTCTGTTGAATACTTGCATTGTGGTTTAAAAACGCGAAAATTATTTTCATTCGCCGCAGGCGCGCTGCATCGGTGGTTGCAAAAATAATGCAAAAAATAATAGTGACGTGACGACTACTGTATTTTGTAGTTTTGTATAAAGAGCGTGAATGTTCATTCTATGTTACAGTAAAGCCCATACTACGCACACACTACAGTCTCAAACACACACACTAACTTTTGGACAGTTCCGACAGTGGTGTGTTTGCTGGCTCTTGTAGTTTAGTAGCTGGTTGGGTTGTACAGTAAAGTTGTGGTATTCGATTCGAGTTCTGCGTCCATTATATTCGATCTGTATAATCGCAAACGTCAAACTATTGCCGTTGTTATTATCCACCATGGCAATCAAGCCTGTGAAAAGAATTACTTTGAATTTAATCAACAAAAGATAACATAGAAAGGCAGTTGATTTAACCATTGCTAATATCGATACCGACCCGGGCAGCTAGTCCGTCAGTGGGGGCGCTAACTAATCGAACTTGATCTGTTCTACTTATTTAGTACTAATGTAGGCTAAGTTTTATTGTTACTAACACAGTGGACGTCTTTATAGTCTGATGGATAAATAAAAAATAACAACAATAATAATATAAAATTGAATATGAAAAAAAAAACTTTCAAGTACCTATAAATTCACCATTCCCACAGGATTACTACCGGAATACAGTGACAACTTACACTTACCCGGAAGTAAATTTGCTCTGAACAAACTTAAACACATCTCGAACGTTGGAAAACTTTGTAAATATGTAAGCGAGTGCGTATAGTAGCGATCTAAGTTATACGGGTGCCAGTCCCAAGTTTCGTATTAACTGTGAAACTTAAACATCAAAGCAACGAACTTGCTGTAGACCTCATACCTGCTGACAATTTCAATAACTAACTTTGTCATATCGCTTTACTTAAATGCTTGCCGTAAATTAAACCTTTCGACAGTTGGTGCAAGTGCGACTATCGCTTTATTGCTCGCTCATATTATGTAACCTTTGTGTTGGTTATGTTTTGAGCAATATCGAACATAGTTTTGAAAAGCTTCTTGCTTCTGTTCATTTAAGTAGGAAATTAATAAAACGGTATACATAGAAGTTGTTACCGCATAGGGCTACACAAAGGAAGTTCTAGTGACATAGTTTCAAGGTTCTATTTTCTAAGACAAATTATATTTTTACCATTATATGTTAGTGTTAGACTAGGTTGGGTATTTGGACCAAAGTTGCCTGAAAATAAATAAATGTAAAATAAAATATCAACGCACCAGACTAAGAAGAAAATTGACAAGGATAAATTTATAAATCATAGAAAACTACCTAGGCAGGTAACTCACGAAACCTGTAATTGATGTCTTAATTTCAGGTACACTAACGCATATTACACACACAAACAGGTTTTATATTGTGAAAACCCTCTTTTGATTTCATAAATCATTTGCGAATGTCACAAAAGACAGAAAATATTAAATTCTCGATACGATATAGGTATAAAACGTTGGAAACCAATTAGAGAGTGACTGAAGCGTTCTCATCCGAGGGATTAAGTATTTTACTAAGAGAGAAATAAGTGATGAACATTTTCTCCTGATCTCTTTGTTGGGAACACGTTCATTAATTCCGAAGCCTCAGGCTGTTGTCTTTAAGCCATCACTTCATTCTAATGAAAAACGAATTTATAATTGAGTACATAGAGGTGAAAGTTGGCAAACTGGTGTACTTTAGCATTCATCTTCGTTTAAAACCTTCAATGTTGTTTCAATGTTAATATGCTGTTTGCTGGCTGGCTGTCTTGGGACCTTTTTTAACTTTAGTGCCTAATTTAATGCTTTAAAAATGCTTTTAAATTTAACTGAACAGAACAACTATTGAAAGATTCTATCTAATAGAAGTTATTATTGTTCTTAAAATTTTACTTAATTAAAATAATTTGATTTTTAAAGTTCCATTTAGTAGCCCCTCATCAAAACCCTTTAACAAAGCGTAAAATACTGACTGCATAAATATGAAAGAAAATTGTACTATTTGTTTTGATAATATAACCAACGCTTTAAGTAGTCTATTTAGCTATGCATTTGTACCTAACTTCATATTTTTGTGATTTGGATCCGATAGTATAAATACTTAGTAGAATATAGGTAGTATAAATACTTTAATAGGCGTATGGTTAAATAAAGCTGGACCCACAATTTTCACTGTTATCATCACGAATTTCGACAAATTAATGGAGTTTCATTACGTATTGAAAATGTTCAATTTTCTAGGAACTGTCCAGACCACTAACAACAGTAAATGGATGTATGATTTTGATTTATTGTAATAATAAAATGTATAAAGTTAGATTGTTTATAATAATAGGCAGGTATAGTTATACAATCTATTACTACCTATAGTTAATAAATAACAAATAACTTGCAATTGTCATCTATATTTATATAAAAGGATAACTGACTGGGTGACATATCAACGTACAGCCGAAACTACTGGGGCTAGGAATGTGAAATTTTGTACACGGCTTCCTATTATAATGTAGGGGAGCACTAAGAAGGGGTTTTTGGAAATTTAACCTTTAAGGGGGTGAAAAGGGGGATGAAAGTTTGTATGGAAAATCTTATTACTTGTGTTTAGGAATGTGAAATTTTTCACACGGCTTCCTATTATAATGTAGGGGAGCACTAAGCAGGGGTTTTTGGAAATTTGACCTTTAAGGGGGTGAAAAGGGGGATGAAAGTTTGTATGGAAAATCTTATTACTTGTGTTTAGGAATGTGAAATTTTGCACACGGGGTGAAAAGGGGGATGAAAGTTTGTATGGAAAATCGTCACTTTTGTAGTTGAACCGACATACACGCGGGCGAAGCCGTGGGCAAAGTGCTAGTCATCATTATAATTAGCTGCCGTGTTTCACTCACTTGTTACATGTCTATTTTATTTTGTGGTATGTTTTTTTTAATGGGCTGATCTGTGGGAGTCTTATCCCGTATCCATGCCATACCAGGAAATATCAGTGATCTTTTAAATGTCTTCCATCCATCTGGACGTTAGTCTACAAACACTACTTCTATCTTATCTCGGCAGCCATTCACTAACTCATCTTCTAACACCATAACTACCATCGTCACTTATTTGTTTAATACCAATGGCAATAGTGTTGCACTTTCTGAAGCATGGGAATCACACCGAGAAATTACAAACTTCGGGCTGCCCGTCTCTCGAATCGGTTCAGTCGTGTAGGATTGCCAACTCACCGAACAAAGAGAGGGAAGATAAAGAGCACCTGTGTATGTTGTGCATTCAAATATACACCATCTGCTCGACGCAGTAGATATATTTAACACACACATCTCTGCTGAAATTGTCCACAATAACCGAAATTCGATCAGGAGCACTATACAATAATTTGTTCAATAAAGCAGACTAAATAATTCGTGTAAAAGTTAATTATAAAATACACACTGCTGTCAAAAATACACAGCCGAACCGTTAATGTTGGGGCAACAACATTATACATGCAAATTGTGGTGTTTCGGTGAAATATTGCTTTTAATAGTGTGCGACCGTTGATGCGGACAGATGCTGATAGCATTAATATCATGCGGACGAATTCATCATGCGAGTGTTACGGAGCTGCGGAGATGAATATTGTTATAGTGAAGTGTTTTTATTGCTGAAATGGTGCAGAATGATAAAAGGCTAATAGAAAATATAACATACCATCACGTTTATAATCCCCGAAGGGTTAGGCAGAGGTGTATCTAACAAGTACACTCACCCACATTTAGCCAGTTATGTCCCATGTAATAGGGGGCGAGTCTATTGCATCAATCAAACACATGAAATAAGTTGATTGATACAAAACACCTTTGTTTACAATGCACAGAAATTTACACACAGGTTTTCACATTGGTTTTTTTGTACAAAGGCTGCGCAGATAGTCAAGACCCTGCATCCTAAACTAGGGGGACCCTGTGACTTAGGAGTCAGTGTTCTACTGTAACTTGGTGTACAAAATAAACCTTTATTTGTCTGTGTTAATAAATCCAAACAAACCTGTATTAGCTATGAACATGAATGTGTGAGTTTGAGTGTAATGGGGGGGTGGCTGTGTGAGTGTGGTGTGGTGTGGTGTGGTGTAGGTGTGGTGTGAGTCTGGTGTGGCGTAGGTGTGGTGTGAGTGTGGTGTGAGTGTTGTGTGAGTGTGGTGTGGTGTATGAGAGAGGTGGGGGTGTAACACTAACACAATAACACTTTACCCTAACGAAGAATCGAAGCCAGGACCTCATACTCAGCAGTCGCGCTTGCCACTACTCTAGCAACAAAGAAATAACGTAAAAGAAATAAATAAAATAACCTGGCCTACATATTCAAATTCACCTGTCGTATTCCATTAGAATTCGGTGGATGAGACACCACATGTACATTGGTACACACGTACAGCTACATTCAGGCGCTTGGCATCAGCGTCACATGAAGCTTTAGTTAGTTACGTGAGGGGTCCGAAGATCACGTTTAAACATGTGTGTTGGATAGATTTCCTGTTCGCTATCTTAAAAACTGCCATCGAATGCAAATCGAATCGAAAATCTGTCCACATTTAGTGTCTTGGACTAGGATGTATAGGACACCGATTTGCCTTTCCAGTTGACTTTTAAACAATTAATGCCTATTTGGGGGCCAGAGCTGGAGGAGTCATTTGATGATTTATCACCCCCAAAAAAAGAGGTTCAGGGTCCGCCAAAGGACTCTCTATACCCAATAGTAACTGATTAATAATGGTAGACATGTGAATGAAATGGCTTCAGAAACATAATACTGTGACTTTTTCTTACTGAAACAGTTGTTTCAAGAAGACTTTGTACAAACATCTAGGACTCACAGCTTGCTTTAAAAAAAAAGGGAATATTCTGTAATTCATAACCCAGGCCCATTGCGGACCCATGTCTCATCAATTCAATTTTGTTCTTGGTTAAGTCGTTATTTGAAGATGTACCACAGTTTTGAGAGTAGTAGTGATGAGACAGTTTACAATAAGTTATTTCCTGTCTGGGTTAGAATCTAAGTCTTGCAAATATTAGGTAAATTGCGGTTTTTTCCCATATTCCACCCCTGCTTTTCTCTATTTCATTTCAATAATATCCGATTTCAGCAAAAGCGACTTCATTAGATGGCTAGGGTGGCTGTCTAATGTTATGGTGTGCTGTTCATTCATGTGCTCGCAAATCCATCTTTGGCCGAAAAAGTCTGAGCACTAAGCGGACAGTACACCATTGACGACATTGGGTATAACTGTAGGTCATCATTTCAGCCAAAAGACGTCCACTGCTGGACATAGGCCTCACTGGCCACTGGTCACTGGTAACTGTAGGTAGTCTGACTTTAAGGTAATCACGTATAAAATCTTTTTCTCTTTTCAAAGACATGGAATAAGATAAAATAATTCTATGAAAGACATTCGATAACGGCACGTATTGTCACTACTTTACTAAATGAAACCATTGTATCCTCAACAACGATTGTATTACGTGACTCTGTTTTATTGCCAGTGCATTTTGTGTTAGCTTTAAGAGTTATATTTACCAGGAAAGAACCTATTTATTCGAAAACTGTATTTTTTCTTTTCTTCAGAGCACTATCGGTTTAATTAGTTTGACTTCAATTAAAGGGGTTTTAACTTTTTTGTATGGGAGCTGGCATATCGACCCACCGCCATTTTGTTGTTTTTTCGAAATCACGGCCCACGATGAAAGTATGGATAGAGGAGTAGACGAACAAAAAATGTCCAGTAACACGGTACCCAAAGTGTCACGTTACCGAGATATTTGAAGGTAAAGATGGTCATTATGAGTACAATGACCACATAAAAATTAGACCTTTTACGTGTCTTTAGGATAATATTACCGTGCTATATATATAGGCGTTGATTATTATTATTATTACTGGTTATTGAAAGAGAGTAGGTGCATTACCTAGGCGCACGAAAAAACTATTCTTTGACATAATAGTACCTATAGCGTTTCAATTCGATGCGAAGCGATTTTATGGTGTGTATAGTAATAATCAACCTGGGCACTATTATTTGAATACAATTTAACGCCTATACACGTAAAAAGGCATTTTTAAAAAAATATTTAATGTTTGTCGTTGTTAACTCATCTGTCGATCTTTAACTTCAAATATCTCGGTAACGCGACACTTTGGGTACACTGGACATTTTTTGTTCGTCTATATGTCCGCTATCCATACATACCACTTTTATCGTGGGCTGCGATTTTGAAAAAAAATCTAAATGGCGGACAGGTTGATATGCCACATCGGTTCTATCCCCTTTCTCATCTAAGGACATGCAAAAGACATTAAACCTTAAGGTACAGCAAAACGAGGTCGAAATTAACTAGTTGTGTACATTATTCATGAATGTATATAATTTATCTGTGGTTTATAAAACTAAAAGAGAACATTAATTTACACGTGACACAATAAACTATTAATATTCATTTAATGTGAAATTGCATACTAATTAACATAATAAATCGTCGAAATATTGGATACTGTGAATTGGTAAGTACGTAAGTATATAACATAATTATTTACTAAAGCATAATATTATATTCATGAGGTTCAAATGGAGATGATACAATATATGCGACATATTAGTTCTCTCTGAGTGCTGGCTTTCCTGTAACCCTATTATACCAACTCTAAACGGTTACAACTCCTTTGCCACTCTAAACAACCATAACCAAAATGATGGAGTAATTGTGTTTATTAAATCAACCTTAACCAATATAAAAATAAAGGAACCCGTGATTTCGGACTCAAGTTGCTTAGTGATCACCATAGGTTCTGACTTGGCCATAATAGCAATTTATAGACCTTATGCATTTAGAGACCCATCCAACTTTATACAATCCCTAGACAGAGTATTTAGCGAACTTAAATCTTATAAAAATATTTTCCTGGTGGGGGATATTAATATAGATATTGGTCAAAATAACAAATCGACTTATACACTGGATTATCTAGATCTTTTGTTGCACCATGGGTTATATCCAGGGCATACCCTCCCAACACACGGGTCTACATGTTTGGATCACGTTAACATTAAGACTTCTGTGCCTACGAAGGTTTTGGTATTGGAGACTACTATCACAGACCACTTTGCAGTTATGGTGGCTATCTCAATGAAAAAATCCATTGCTGCTCAGCACTCTTTTATTACCAGGGTTGACGAAGACAACTTAAAAATTGACATGGAAAAATTGAACTTTGATCATGTTTTAACAGCGCAGGATCCAAATACTGCTGCTGCCTTGTTAATTGAGCCAATTATTTTAGCTTTATCTGCGAATACCTCTACTATCGCATTATCACGTAGACGTAGGCCTATTAAAGCATGGATCACCCAGGGGTTACTTAAATGTATGCGCCATAGAGATAATCTTTATAAGTTATTCACAAAAAATCCCAAAAATGATGTCATCAAGGTCTCTTATAAACGATATAATAACTACTGCATCTCTCGTCTGCGAAAGGCCAAAAAGGATTATGAAAGAGAGGAATTTGAAAAGGCAGGCAAAAACTCCAAACGGTTATGGAAGGTCATTAAATCTGTTGCAAACACTAATAAACCAAAGGACAGTGCGTCTGCCTTATTAGAATCCAATCTGGATAAAAAAGACGCGATAAATGACATTAACTCGTACTTTGCCAATGTAGGAAAACAGCTAGCGGAAAACATTAATAATACTCCCTGTTCCCATGCTTCAGTGGATTCTGTGACGGATTCTTTTGTAATGCTGGACACAGATGACACAGAGGTATATGCGCTGTTGATGTCATTGAAAAACGATTGTGCGGTTGGTTATGACGGCATCTCCTCAGGGTTCCTCAAGAAGTATAGTTCTATTATAGTGCCTCCACTCACCTACGTATGTAATTTAAGTTTAAAGACTGGCATCTTTCCCGATGCATTTAAAAGAGCCCTCCTTCACCCTATTTTTAAATCAGGGGATCGAAGCCGTGTTGAAAATTACAGGCCTATTTCAGTTTTACCAGCTTTGTCAAAAATTCTTGAAAAAATTATAAATATTAGACTTGTAGATTATTTAGAATCACGTAAACTCCTCTCAAATAACCAATTTGGCTTCCGTAAAAAAACATCAACGGCTGATGCAGTACATAACCTGGTTGACCACATAATAAGAAAGCTTGATAAAAACCAAAAATGTGTCGCCCTATTCCTGGATCTTGCAAAGGCCTTCGACACGGTTTCGATTCCAATCCTGTTAAAAAAGTTGGAGAATATGGGGATTAGAGGCACTCAGTTGTCCCTATTCGAGAGCTATCTCAGTGAAAGAACGCAATGTGTAAAGATAGGACCACACATTAGTTCGGAGATACCAATTATTTACGGGGTACCCCAAGGCAGCATCCTTGGACCGAGCCTTTTCTTATGTTATATGAATGATTTGTGTAATCTTGTAATGGAAAACGGGACGATAGTTTCTTATGCGGATGATACAGCGCTTGTATTTTCCTCGAACAATTGGGCTGAAACGTATCGACTTGCACAGAGAGGCTTTAATGCTGTTAATGACTGGCTGAGAAACAATTTACTTACCCTGAACGTTTCCAAAACAAAGTTGATAAACTTTACCATTCGCAGTGCCGCAATTCAATCTGATGCACTTCTTCAAGTTACTGCTACTGATACCGCTTCTAGTATAGAGAAAGTCACACACATCAAGTACCTCGGCGTCGTGATAGACAATCATCTGTCATTCAAAAATTATATAGATCACCTCTCTAACCGCGTACGGAAGCTCATTTATATATTTAAGCAATTGCGAGAATCCGCCGGTGCAGATATTATGAAGATGGTCTATCAAGCGCTGTGTCAATCGATCTTGAGCTATTGCAACACGACTTGGGGAGGTGCCGCCAAATCTAACCTGATAAAGGTCGAGCGCGCCCAAAGAGCGGTCCTTAAAGTTTGTTGTTTCAAACCCCGCCTATTTCCCACAGTTGAACTTTACGAATACTGTCAAGTACTGACTGTAAGGCAATTATTTATTCTGGCCACAGTCATCAAACAGCACTCCCTGTCACAGTACACACCAGGACCAGTGCGTCGAAGCCGCCTTGTTGCCGCATCTTTCCCAACCAAAACATCATTTAGCCGTCACTTCTTTGTTTACCTGGGACCATACCTCTATAATAAAATTCACAAAATTCTATCGGTGCACCAACTAAACAAATACGACCTTAAAATAACTGTTCAGGATTGGCTACTACAGCAGTCATATACCGCAACAGAGGGTCTGTTGCAGGTTTTGGCCTGATTAACCTACAACTTACAGGCACAACTTACACATACACACTTACACACACTCATGCACAAACACACACGCGCAATCACACTCACACTTTCACATACACACACTCCTACACACCTTAAGTAATTGTTCTACATTGTTTTGTTCTTATATTAACTTCTTGCTTTTGTTTCATAGTTTTAGTATTTTTATTTTTGTTATTTGGTACTTTCCTATATAGCAATGATATTGTAAATGCTTTCTGAGTGGAAACCTGGTGACCTGTAATACAGGTGTTTCACTACCTACCACAGGCACCAGTGATTCACGACCATGTAATTTACTTGTTTTGCCAATAAATAAATTTATTATTATTATATTCAATGACAAGGTATTTTGAACAATATTTGCTCTGAAACCTTTTAAATCAAACATTTGATTTATTTCTAGAAACTTTAGTTTATCGGAAAACCGAGAGAATTAAAATTTATACCATGAGTATTGAAGTTCTAGGAAAGAATGGAGCTCTATTGAAAACACACACAGGAAAACACATTGTTATGCAGGCAAGACGTCGTTCGTAACACAGAACGAACACATTCCTGAAGCAAATACGACTTAAAAGTCAGACATCGCCGTACTTTATAACAGATTTCTGAACTAAGAAAACTCGAACCAAAGACCCAAAGATAGATATTCGATTTCTTCGTTTTGTCAGCAATATTCAAATGAGGTCCGCCACGGAAATATTGCCCCGTAGCCTATATGCAAATTCTATTTGAAATGCGAAAGTTTCCACAAGAGCGTCGAACCTTCAATCGTGAAGGCAAACAGTTTCTATAAGATTAGTCGTGAGATGCTCCTTCTGCAGTCAATATTGACTTAGGCGGCCGTTGCAGACGGCGACTCGCTTTAAACATGGAAAAATATACTCAGTAGTGTAACGTTTCTTGGCTTTCACGTTGATTGTGTTTCTGGCATTTTATTTTATGGAATGAAATGGAAGCAATAGGGTTGACATTCGAGTGGGTGCATTCATGTTTGATTTTTACAATGTTGTTAGTAGCATGTAGTTGTGTTTTGAACTCCGAGCCGGATTCGACTGGGTTAAAATTATGGCCCAATTTCGATGTTGTACCATTTGGTATTGGAATGGAATTGTGTTGAACAAAGAGCTGTGCACTTGTAACATAATGTCAGACATGCAATCAACACTTCATGGTCCAATATGTTGCAGGATACGATCATTTGGATGAATGCAATTCTCAAAATTGTTAATTCTCTTTTCCTAGTACATATTTGTTGACTGAACGAAAAATTCAATGAGTGTAAAGTCAAGGATGTTGAGGGATCAATAAAATATATAAATTAGAATAACTAAACTAACAAATAACCCTCCTTTTAAGTTTCGCCGCAGTCGGGTAAAAAGCGCATCGAGAAATTCTTCCTCAACGCTGTCACCTGGTAATGTGCCCAAGATACTGGTACGAGTTCTTCCATACGATATAAGTAGATATATATAAATGCTTTAAAAACATTGCAATCATTATCATTTTATAATTTTTATTTTATGGCATGTAAATAATCGAAATCTCTGAACACTATTTTCAATACACAACCCTCCCTTTAAAAGCAGAACTTAAGATTTGAAATAACCCACAACATCATCCGAAGAAGTGCTCTTTCAATTTCCCACAGAATTACATTTCCTTTCACAGTACTCTGGTATTACTGTGCATTTTTCTACGAAGCTGTGCAGCCTTCATTGCTGGAGGGTTCTCTCTTCTTTTTTTTAAATGTGTGCGTTTCCTTCGCTTACGGACTTATTGTCTAGCGGACGGCCAGCTGTTTGCATTGCGGCTCTCGCATTCCCGCATTATGTTGCTCCACAAAATGTAAAGAATTATTGCGTTTTGTGAAACGAGATGAAATGTAGACGGACGTCTGTTGGGTACTCGGATGTTTTGCTGTACAAAATTGGACAGTTTCACAAAGAGAGGAATTTTAAAGCAGTTACATCAAAGATTGTGTGGAAAATCACCGTGATGTTTAAAATGTTTAGTTTTGTTTATTGTTATTCTGAAGACTCCATTGTTTGGTGGAGAATAAACTAATGTGTATTTTAATGTACGAACTATGATTCATGTTGAACATTAAACAGTGACACAACATCATGCCTCTGGCAAAGCTCAGGTTAAGTAGAGGTTTATGTATAGTTTTGTTGCAGATCCATATATTATAGTAAACTACGGCAATAGACGCGCCATCTGAAAAGGGCAAAAAACATTATTACAGATTAATATAGTCACACTTTATGTAGTTATATAGAAGATATGGCAAAAAGGAGGTGTCTGAGATGACGAGAAAAAGAGAAATAAGCAAGACATACTGCACCGACCCAAAATGAATTGGGCTAAGGACAAGAGAACGATGATGATGAGTTTATGTAGGTATGTCCGTCACTAATAAAGGATCAGGTACTTCCAACTAAAGGACTCTAAAGGACAATGCCGGCAATATGAGCCGAACAATAGCCCATAGGTGGCCAATATGCAAGTACTGTTTTAATCAATCTGCCCAAGCAGCATGGCTATTATGGCTAGCTATATATAGGTCGGTTTAAACTCATTGTTTTCAAACAAAGGGTTGTATTCCGGCCAGTACTTAGTGTATGTAACTAAAAGGCTGGCTTTGATTGCCTATGTTCGGTTATATGCTGTAAAGGCAGGGATTTGGATAAAGCTGTTATTGTGTGAATGAAAAACTGGTTTTACAATGCGAAATTTTTTCATGAAACCTAACACACCGGTTAGAAAGAGGTATACCTAATACTAAAAAATCAAAATCAAAATCAAAATTCATTTATTCAAACTAGGCTGATAATCAGCACTTTTCGAAGGTCAAAATTTACTTTACTTTACATTACTACAGTGAAATTTGGCTAACTGGGACATGGATAAGTGAGAAATCTCTATAACTGGAACTCATACTGGGGTCCCATGAAACAAATTGAATATCTGAGACACATTTAACCAGGTTTCACTGTATTTACATTTTTATAAGACAGTCCCCCAAAAACGCCCACCCATCGGCACTTCCTAGTGTTTAGCTGGAAAGAAGAAGTGGCGGAACAAACTCCCCAGCACACATCTGTCTGTTTGGTTGGTTAGAAGAACCAGACTCGATACAATAGCAAGGTGTCAGTTAAATTTAAGATTTACTACAGACACAATCAGTAATAAACAAAAGTATATACAAATTACAAAGTAAGTGTAAACAATGTAAAAATAAAATAATAAATACATAACATAACAGTAAACTAATTTTGGAGAAAGAACACAAATAACAAACATTGTCTTGTGTTCAACTCAGCGACCAACTATTCTTATCATCTAAGTAGTCGTTAATAGAATAGTAAGCTTTTAAACAAAGATTAGATTTAACTTTGGCTTTAAACTCATTAAATTTGCATTACACCAGTTTTGTTCTTAGTTTAACCATCAATCATACACAAATTCAGAATTTGTGGCTGCTACTGAGAAACTCCTAATGAAAAACCCAATAACACTTTGCCCAACCTGAGAATCGAACTAAGAACCTCATGCTGCTGCTGTATGCTGTTACGCTTAAAACCAACGAGCCAGTAACGAGTTCATTAATTAAATACCTCCATACACCGTTGTACCACGGGTCATAATCATAAATAAAGGTAAATTTACTTCTCCGTAGTACAACCAGTTGGACATCGCAGTTGTACCACGGGTCGGGAGTGACATAATAAACATCACACCTATAATCCTCAAAGGATTAGGCAGAGCACCACAAATACACCAGTTATGTTTGTATGATTATAAAGCATGAAATACTTAGGCTTCAATTAATTGTTAGCAAAACGAATAATTTACAAACCAACGCAATTTTGAATGCAGCGATTATTATCTAAAATAACGTTTAATCCCATTCAGCACTGAATTATAGTTCATGCACTAATTTAACTAAATTATAATCGTTAGCATAATGTGAACTAATGGCTATTAACACTTTTAACCTATTCACACCAGTAAAGTACATGCGAGGTGGACTAAATAAAAACTAGCCTATTGACTTAGTTCAGAAAACCTAGGTAGTAGGAATTTAGGTCCACCGATATACTTTTGCCATTAAGTCCGGTTCTATACTTTGTGTTAAATACATAGTTCTATAGTTGTTGCCAATTATGATCGCAATAGCGGTCCTTTTCTTAATATCTTTTTTTTTTTTGTATCTCTTCGTACGAACCAAAACAAATGAACCATGTATCGTTTTACATTAGAAAAAAAATGTTGAATATCACGATACATGACAATTCAAGACAGAACAGGCTACTTTTTGGATTTAAAAGTTACGAACTTTAACAAATGTTGGGTCAATGACCGCTATTGCGATCTTAACTGGCAGCAACTATATCTAGGTATCGCAAGTGTCACGATCGACATGTACTTAAACCAAACGTTCCATTTTATTTTGACTACCTATATACAATGACATCTTAACCACTATGTAGATAATAAACAACAACATAGATTTGAGTGGACTTATCCAGTAGTAACATCCGTATCTTTAGTCAAGTTAAAGTAATTACTTGAAGTTACGTAATTACTTATGCAAACATTTTTATGCAATGGACAAGAATTTAAACAAAGTTAGAACCGTCAATTTAGCAAACCTTTTAAGAATTCTAACCTTTGACAGTTCTAACATCAAGGAATTATTGACTTTTACTCAAGTAATCACTATGACTTGTTTATAGATACCGGTGTAAGTAGTAATGTTCTGATATAAATCGTTATAAATACTGAACGAGTGCACGCGTCAGTGCAGGCTGTAAGTGCAGCATCTTATTTGTTTAAATAAATAAATGCGAAATAATCAGCCAGTTCTTATTCAAAACCATCTGCCTAGTGGCTTAGTCTATTTCTAATTAAGTTGGGGTTGACTTCCAGTCTAACCGAATTCAGCTGAACACCAGCATTTTACATAGAGTGGCAGCCTATCTAACCTCTAAAACTCAATTTGTATTGGGTAATTATGATACCACTTGGTGAGACTGATTCAGATTGGGATAAACTGTTTTACGTTCGTACGTCACCATCTCAGGGCCAGTTGAAAACCAGCGTCGGGCACTAGCTGCTCGGCAGTTTGCTGAACTGGTCCTATTTGGCGCTGCCGTGAGATGCACACACGCTTTTATATTTGTTCTGTTATTTTTTCAATTTCTTTTTTATTTTTATTGGTTGTTGTGTGCACTTGTGGCATGTACTAAATAAATATGTTTTCTTTCTTCTTTCTTAGATTCACTGATCAGACTTTCGGGCCACCGACTATCTGTAACGACTATCAAAGATCTTCAAATGACAGCCGGGACCAACAGCTTAGCGTGCTCAGACACGTAGGAAACTCGGTATGTAGTAGGTGGTCACCGATCCACGGACCAACCTAGGCAATCACAACATCGACCCTAGCCGCTGTTGTTATTTAACCTCGAGCGCAGGCCCTATTATAGTTATTTTTACTACTACTCGTATTCATTTTTATAATCATCATTGTTATAATCTTTTCTAGTAGTTTTTGAGAATCTCAATGTTGTTCAATGGTAGCTTAACCTTGTCTAGAAAAACACTTGTAAATAAAATACCTATTATTCTTGAAACTGTAGGGAAAAATAAACTTTATTTTAGAGCCTAAATTAATATTAAACTCAAAATAACAAAATTAAGTTGGTTTAAGTGAATTTGTGAACTTTTTAACATTAAGATGCTTCAAAAGAGACTTCACATTCTGAAATATTTGGCGTCGAACGACAACGTAATATTCAAAATAATTGTGATGGAACAAAAGATGTTTTCAGCAAACAATTATCCTAACCAAATACAAACTCTTTGTAATGACGAGTGTACAATTAGCATCGTCCTGGCCGCCGCAGTCGGATAACGAAGCGCGGCACCGCTCTTCACATGCAACTTGACTTCCAACCTTTATTAGAAACTGACTCTTATCAACCTTAACACCGCAACCTAAATGAAACTCTAATCGAATATACTATGGTTCATATTAGATTGAAATTCGAAGGGAGGCAAGGGTGAGTTTTGTGATGACTGAATTCTGTAGATGTTGCACTTGCCTACCTCGCGATAGTGGATATAGTGAAGAGCTCTCCACTAAAGTAGGTATACATACCGCAACTTTCAGGCACTGCTACGATTTTGGATTAGTTCTGAATCGTAATAATGAAGATGATACTCGCTTGTACAATGTTGTTTGTGGTCGTTTGTTAGTTGTCTTTTAGTAGAACACAAAAGAAAATGGTTTGTCAGGCGTATGAAATGATTTATGAGTTTTTGATGTTTTGTCAATAGGTAATTTTCCCAGAGGGAAAATAAAAGTTTAAATCAAATTGCTGGCCTCGTGTTTGGTAGTGCTATTTTATAATTTTCATACTTTCAAAAATATGTTTTCAATCAGTAATTAGTAGCTATCCTTTTTTGGGGAAACTATTTACTTTACAATAACTCCCGGAAGTTCCTACATATTTTTCTATATAAAACAAAGTCACTTTTTATTTGAGCAAACATGAACAAGAGCCAAGCGAGGCCAAAAGGAAATCAAGTAGCTGCAATAAAAGAAAGCAATGGAGTCGCCTTTTGTGCAGCGCTGCGGCGCTTGAAGTCACAAGCGTGAACTAAAGGTATCAAGTAACTTGCAAAGTGTTTCACTTCTATATTTTATCTTTAATCAGCTTCAGTCGATGAGAAACGTAATAACTGAGGTGTTGAAATAATCATGAGGTGTTAATTTAAATGAGTTTGTTAATTACTAAATACAATTGTTAATTAGGTTTTTTTTTTTTTCAGAAATTTAATTTGGTCTATCTTGGTAGGTATTGACGTGTAATAAGGAGGGATGAAAAACATATGTCTAAACAGTGATGAATGATGATGGATAGAGAGAGAGAGAGAGATGGCAAAAAAAAGATGGAAGGCTTTTTGTGGAAAAGATAGGAGCAAATGACGCTGTGACTTCTGACAGGAGGGAATGGATGAAGAAACGATGTTGCGTCGACCCCAAGAAGAATGGGACAAAGGCAGAAAGATGATGATGATGTATTTCTGAAAGTTCTTTTACTCGCTTTTTTTTAGTTACGTTTTGAAAGGATGATATACCTTCGTACAAAGGTAAGCCATGTTATTGATGTTTATCTTTGTAGCCATGTTATTGATGTTTATCTTTGTGTGGTAGGTTTGTATTGCAACTAACTGGTCAGTTAGTAAGTACATTAAAATGCTTTCACGGGTGACGATACAAAGTATTTTGGTTAAGTAGTTAATACTATTGTTTTGCTCTCGTGTTGTTCAATTGTGTCATTTTAGTTATCATAATTTTTTTTAATTATTATTTTTTTATAAAAACGTTGGCCTACACTATCATTCCCTTACCCTTATCCTAATTTATTTGAGAGCGGCGCAGCATGTCGTCTTGTTTAAAATTTCTTTATTAAGAACTCGTCATCTCATCAGATTTACCTTCCGGACTAAAATTATAAAGTTTGTATTTGAAAGACTTACCTAGGCGAAGCTCTTCAGCCTAACTCTTTTATATTTTTGCAGCTCTATAAAATATATTCCTCTTCCCTACTTGTCTACATTGACGTGGATGTAGGAAGCTTCATTAGTAAGTTTATAAATCAAACATACGAAAGCCGACTCCGAGGTTAAGTTTTAAGCGGAGTTACAGGAAACCGATAGTGTTGAGCGCAGGAACTAATGAGTCGTCTGTTTCTATGTTACTTTATGCTGCTTACTATTCAAATAAACATATTGTTGTGGTTATTTTACAGTGTAGATTTGTGTGACAGGGTGCTATTCAAATAAACATATTGTTGTGATTATCTTTAGGTGTAGATTTGCATGACAGCGGTTTTATTGTGGAACTGAGTTTTAACAATAGACTTTCATACCATCATGCCTGTAATCCCCGAAGGGTTAGACAGAGGTGAACCGAATAGTATACCCAGATATTGCCAGTTATTTTTAAGTCCCATGTTATGGGTGATAAGCCCCATGGGGTGAGCCTATTGGGCACAAATCTCCGTGGCTGCATGCTACTGAAAAATTCCTGATGAAATAACCCAATAACACTTTGCCCGACCCGAGAATTCAACCCATTGCATTGTGACTACTAGACTAACGAGGCAGTACTTCTTTGCAATATACAGAAAAAAAACTGCAAAAGTAAAGCCAACTGTCCTTTAGAACTGACAACATTTCCACTCGTTTGCCTTCACGATTTGATGTCAAACAAGCCTGCAGTGACGTCACAATACAAATAGACATTTCACCGTCAGAGTTGATACAACATTATTCAGAACAGAAGAGATAATACAATATTTACCAACCAACCCGTATGAGCCAACATTTGTTTCTCATTATTTCGGCTATCGCAGCCATTCGTGCCTACCCCGGTCATTTAAATATTATCATTGAAATTATAACGTTGTGCCTTTACAATTGAGTTTATTTAAATTGGCATTTTAGAGGTAATTGGAAGGATTTTTGGTATCAGTATTTCGACTTTGCAAACATGATTTTGGGTGTTAATTTTATATATTTTATTTATTCTTTTTTTTCACCTATAGAAATATATTTTTTTTTCGTATAATCAAGGTCTACTGGAAATAAGAGACTTGTTTTTAGTAGACCTTGATTCATGTCCTTTTTTATTTAGCAACTTTGTAATAAGTAAAAATACAACGATCCTTCAAAAACTACAAAAAGGTCGTTTCATTTTTGAGGTTGTGATTAGAGGACTACCAGAAAAATTCAAAAAGCTTTTAACACAAAAGAAATTGAGAGAAACATAGACATACTCTTTCCTGAAATTTTAATATCAAGAATATTATAGCAATAGGTAGCTCGTCAATATAGTCTACACCTCGACACTATTGCCAAGTTTGATCAAAAATAAAGAAAACCTAAACACAAAAGATCATTCCTTGAATCTCTACGCTGCTGAAGCAGCAGGATTAGCCAAGCGAATATTCATGACGATCGTCTCAAGCAGCCAGATGTCTGAGAAACCACTGAGCGCGTGATCTTAGCGTAGAAGCTAATGAGGACATTTCCTTGCTGTTTGGCTGGCAGAAACGTAACGGTACTGGTGTTTGCTTAGAATATGCTACACCAAGGAAAATACAAGTTAAGTGGACATAAAAAAGAACGTGTGGAAAAATCAGTTGTATCATTTATTTTAGCAAATTGAACTACCGCGTGTTTCAAAATAACTGATTTTTAAGGAAAGGGCGATTCAAAAGACTAATCTCTGAAATGGCTGGATCAATTTTGACGGTGATTTTGACTCAGCTAGCTTATGTTCTAAGGAGTGTCTTATGATTTTTATTTTAGGAAAATAATTAGGGTACCGATTAGGGTACGAATGTAATCATTTTATAATAATTCGACGCAAAGGAAGGTTGTAGTAGTTGTAAATAAGTATCTTATCAGTTCATAAGTTTTTAACCCATAATAAAATTGCAAAGGGCATTGAAATTAGGACCAGTTTAGTTAATGTATTAAAAACTAATAGTACATCAAGATCAAACAATTTTCTGTATAATATTACTAAGTTAGTTGCTTAGTTAATCCAAAATTACGTCAGTGTAACGAAAACTGAAATATTCACGTAAATATTATATTTCATAGACTAATTAGTATTCACTTTTGGTTTGCAATGCTTTCGTATCAACAGTGAAACAAATTGTTTATTTTGTTAACTATAATATTATTTGTTTGCAGTTTTGAGGAACATTTTCACTAGAGCATTTAATAATTATGTAAATATTACAGTAACTGTCAGTGTTGCGTTTATTCCTCTCTATTCTATATGACAAACACTGCTGGTTGCTGTTCACTGCTTTTTGTACTGTAATCTAACCAACCATAAATAAAAGCCAACGAAATAAAAGGAGGTGGTTGTAAGACCTTGAATTGTTGATTGACCATGTGACCACGCATATTTTTTTACAGAGAAATCGGATTTGAATGATTATTTTTTATTAAAGAGCGTATCTCAAAGTTGGTCCCGTTTAAAATATAAAATGCACCACTAAGGGTGCAAATTGATACAGGGGTTGATTTGTTACTGCTGTTAATAAAATGTTGGTTTGAACATTAATTTAAACACGTTTGACAGCGAATGCCATAAGATAAGTGTTTTTTTAATTATTTTTCAAATCCATGAGCCCAAATCAAAATAGATAGATAGAATACTCTTTATTATGTACACCAAATTACAAAAAAAAACAATAGTAAAACATTTTACAAGGGGTGACACAATGGGCACAAAAAAAAAATTACTTGCTCTACGCATCATCATCTGGCCAACTCCAGCAGCTAGCTATATTGAGGTCGGCTTTGCAGGTGAATACCAGTATTTTTTAACCGACTTCCCAAAAAGGAAGAGGTTCTCAATTCGATTGGTATTTTTTTTTTTTTTTAATGGAGCGACTGCCTATTTGACCTCCACAACCCAGTTAGTACTGGGTTAATATGATACCCCTTGCAAAAAATGGTTGTCAGACATCCAGTTACGCCTATCAAAGATGTGCAAATAACGGTACTCCCTTACTTCTCCTAAAATTGTTTGTCCGAAAATCATTATCCATAACACGTTTGCCATTTAAAACTTTAATAACCATAATGTTCAATTTGCCGAAATTTTGTTAACATAATTATCTTTATCTACCCAAATATCATAAACCCTCTATAATGCTTTCAAAAACCATAGGCAATGACCAGCATTACCAACCAGCAGAAATTAACAGAACTGTAATGAGCTCATAACCTACTGAAAACAGTAGGTTATGAGTTTAAATTTGGAACAGGTGTCAAATTCAAGTGAGTGTGCTATTCTAGTATCTACATTAAAACAGATACCTATCGATACGAAACCCCAATTCAGTATGATTTTAATTATAAATCGCACGACATTTTGATCTCGAGTGACACAAGAATAGTGACTTTGTTCGTTTGCTTAGGATTTAAATAAAATGACAGATATCCGAAACGCCGCCATTTCGAGCTGTCATTTGTTCGTTAGCTTTTTATTCCCTTTCATTGAGTAGACAAATTTTCTGATAAGTTCTTTATTTCTGTCGAAAATGAGTGATAAGTGACTCAGAAATTAACATGAACACTCCGCCAGATATCGTAAATGCAGCGACGAATGCAACTAATAACCTGTTTATTTTTTATTGCATTACACTGGTAACAATGCTGGTCATTTCCCTATGGTTCCTGAGCCCATCATAGAGCCCTTATGATATTCGGGTAGATAAATTAGTGTATGCAACTATACATAATTAGGCATTACAACACTCGTGTGATGCTATTAAGAAACTCGCCTTCGGCTCGTTTCTTAAACCCACACTTGTGTTGTAATGCCCTTCATTATGCACAGTCGCATAAACTACTATTAGTTCTAAAAGTATTCTGTCATAATATCGATTACTAAAATAATTGAATCTCCTAATTTTACATGACCCAAAATAATGTGTCCTAACTATTGCTTTACCTAATGTGTATTATTCCGAATATTCGTTTATAATAAATTTTATAGTCCTAAAAAAAAATCGAAGTGTCTAGTCGTCCGATTAGCGGATGAATAAAATTAATTAGTCGTCCGATTAGCCGGATGAATAACCAAAATTATAGGCTGTTGCTAGTCGTCCGCTAAGTGGATGAATCACCGTCTCGCGACAGTATCCTTTATGGGCGGCATGGGCACCGGGCCGTAGGCCGACGAAGGAGGCCGGCGGAGGCCCGGCACTTCGGGGACAGAAGATAATTATTAGTGTTATTTAATATGCGAGCGAAGCGAGCGCGCGTCATGGAGTGAGTATGAGTGACGTGACCAAAAGCTTTGTTATACTTTGTTCTAATAATATTATTATGATAAATAAACATTATGTTATTTTAATTTAGGACTTAAAACTTTTATGGAAAACGATTTTATGTCTTTCGTATATTATTATTGATTGTAATATTTGTGACAAATGGATTTAGGACATATTATATTTAGAGATTTCAATTTTATGGCATTTGATATTATGTGATATTTAGTTCGGGTAAGTTATCATTCGGACAAATGATGATTAGGACAAAAAAAGTTATGGCATTTTAAATTATGGATAAAAAAGTTAGGTGACACAATAGAGAACCACAAATAACAGCTGGGATCAACGGCTTAAAGCACTTTGCAAGGCACGGAGGAAAGTGGAAACCCAGATTGATCTGAGTGGCTGTAATTATTATCTAGCTCCTCCTATGACTTGCTCTAAGCAAAAAAAAGGATTCCTTTTTAAATTTAAAACTAAAGTTCGTCTCGCAGGGTACGTTCAGCGCCTCATCACAAAGGCTTCGTTGCACCACTCTACGCATTCTAATGCAAATTTCATTGAAATGCCCTCCCATTGTTATCACTTCCAGTCTCAAAGGAGAACTTGGTACTCACACATCTGCGATCTTTATATATATGCGACTCCACGAGATTATTAAAAATGTAATTCGAAGGGAGAAATTTTTGTGAAAATATTCAAGGGAATATTAAAGATGAATTTGTATTTAAATAAGTAATGTCAAGTGCTTGGGAGCTGGTGTACTTGAGGTATACGTTCTTCTTCTTCTTTATGGGTTTTAGGTTTCCGCACTTAATCCTTAAAGTGGACCATTGTGCGTGAGCCGTGGCGGCCGATTATTCCAACCAGCCCACCTCCCTCCAGAAGCAGATCAGGCTTCCCGGTCTCCTCAGGGCATCCGCAAGAGATCGTGGTGTTCCCAGGGTCTCCTCACGAATCTTGGTAACGCCTGTGCACTCGAGGAGCACATGCGCCACAGTTTCCTCCGCCTCCATGCATGCCCTGCACAGGGGACTGTCAGTGATTCCTAGGGTGTGAAAGTGTTTATTCAGTGAACAATGTCCGGTGATGGTCCCCGCCACCAGGCGCAGGCTATCTCTGTCCAGGCGCAGAAGGCGCCTGGTCAGTTTTATATCCAGGGATGGCATAGCCTCCTTGGATTGCCTGCAGCCTGGTGTCGAGCTCCACCATTTCTCTGCTTGTATTCGAGTATGTTCTTTTAACCAGCTTCTTAGCTGCTTGAAAGGGATGGGCACAATGGGTTCGGGTCCGTAAGGCCTTGTGCTGGATCCTCTTCTGGCAAGTTCGTCGGCCGCATCGTTTCCAAGCGATCCGCTGTGACCTCTAATCCATTGCAGCGTTACCTTGTTGTGATTTATTTCCGTTATTCGTTCCAGGGCTTTGTGGCATTCCAGTATCAGTCTCGACGTGAACTGATTACTCTTCAGGGATTGAAGGACTGAGGCACTGTCGGAGAGTATTCGAATATTGGTATCCGTGACCTCCCTGGCCTCTATAGCGTGTGCCGCTTGGATGATACCTACACACTCTGCTTGGTAAACAGAGTTAAGTTTTCCAAGTGGTTTGGATATCTTGATGTTTAGGTCGTCGGAGAACACCCCGACGCCTGTCCCATAGTCGGTTTTTGATCCATCGGTGTAAATCCTTAGCTCATTTGTACCTGAGTAGTCACACCACTCCTCTATGAGCTCTATGTTGTAATGTTTTTGGAAGCAATGGGTCTTCAGGGTTCTGTCGATGGGTGATGTCATCATTGGCTGTTCCTTGATTGCATCTTCTCTGATGCGTGTGTGTTTGATTCTCGAGTCATTTCTTAGGATACCGGATACTTCGAGTCTGAAAGTCGCTAAGGCCGCCTCCTCTCTTATGACGAGATGCAGGGGAGGTAGCCCCAGCATCACCTGTAAGGCAGCAGTGGGGGAAGTTCTCATGCTGCCGGTGATTGCTACGCAGGCCAGCCTTTGTAGTTTCTCGAGATCCTTTTGGGTTGTACTTAGGTTGGTCCTAGGCCACCAAACTAAAGAGCCGTATGTGATGATTGGTCGGATAACTATGGTGTATAGCCAGTAGGTTATTTTGGGGCTTAAGCCCCAGTTTCTTCCCAGGAGTCTCTTACATTGCCATAGAGCTATACTGGCTTTTGTGATGGTGTGCTCAGTGTGTTTTGCCCAGTTCAGCTGTTTGTCCAAAAAGATGCCCAGGTATTTGGTTTCAGTCGATAGGCTTAGGGTTGTCCCAAAGAAGCTTGGCAATTGTAGCGTTGCCAACTTCCTTTTCTTTGTGAAGAGGACGAGTTCCGTTTTGGTAGGGTTCACTGCTAGTTTGTATTCCTTGCACCAGTCCTCAACTATTCTTAGTGCTTGGCGCATAAGGTTGCATAGTGTGTTTTCGTGTGTGCCGTTTAGTATTATGGTCAGGTCGTCCGCATAACCCACCGTGTAGTAGCCCCCACTATTTAGGCGTTTAATGAGGCTGTCTACTACGAGGTTCCACAGTAGTGGCGAGAGGACACCACCTTGGGGGCATCCCTTGGCCACTATGGCTCTAGTAGTGTCATTCACCGTAACTTGTACGGCTCTCAGTCTGAGCATGTTTGTGATCCATCCTCGCAGTGTCGAGTCCACACCGTGTTCCTCGAGGGCTGCGTTGATGCTATGGAAGATGGTTTTGTCAAAAGCGCCTTCTATGTCAATGAAGACAGCTAATGACGAGCATTTGTGGTCCACTGCACATTCGATCTTGGAGATCACATTATGCAGCGCAGTTTCTGTTGATTTACCTGTGGAATACGCGTGTTGTTGTTTGTGAAGTGGTCGTTCCCGAAGAGGTCCGTCCCGAATGTGTCGATCGAGAGAGGTATACGTTTTGTGGCAATAGAGGTACCTATGACTTACAGCAACTCACAATTGGGCGTCGAGCGTGAGACACACGGCGTTTGGCGAACAAAATAGGTCTTGTTGAGATTATTTCGAAAGTCTACGATGTCGGGGACCGGGCGGTGCGCCTCAAGTGGACGTGGGCAGGACATCTGGCTAGACGCGGAGATGGCCGATGGAGCAAGGCTTTGACCGAGTGGTGGCCAAGGTTAGGCCAAAGAAACCAGGGACGTCCTAAAGCTCGTTGGGTTGACGATATCGTCAAAGTCGCCGGAAACACGTGGATGAGGTACGCACAGAACCGGGAAGTGTGGCAGAAAAAAGGGGAGGCCTATACTCAGCAGTGGGTGATTCCGGGCTGATATGATGATGATGATGAGATTATTTCGCGAATGGACCGGAGACGTGACCAGGCAATGTTCATAGTTGATGGTCATTATGGTCAGTCTTCATTAATTAAGAAAGCACTTATTCGGAAGAATAACTGGGAGTTAATTATTTTAAACTGTCATAAATAGCATAACTGTATACACGTTTATAAGATGGCTTCGATCAGTCTGGACTCTAAAATGTGCTTGTACTCATGAGCCTCTAATGTTGAACTCACAAAGTCACTACTTGGTTTTAATACAATAATCCAGTCGTAGTATAAACCCTAGACGCCATTCATTACAGTACATAAAGTAGATACTGAACTCTTTAGACGTCACGGTTCTACTAAAGAATAATGAAAGGTTTGTTTTATTTCAGAACCCACAATAGACATTTCTCTGAATAGTTAATGGGCAAAAAAGGCTTTGAAAAAAAAACATGAAACAACTCTGAATTTTACGTAGGTACCTAAGCAAAATGAAAGTGGATGAGTAATTACGAACATCCGTTACTAAAAAAACGCCTGATACAAATCTAGAAAAACAAGATATTCACAAACATCTTGTTTTTTCCTCAAGTTTCAAAGCAAAAGTGGAAATGTACGAAGTTAGAGAGGAAAATAGTTGCTTAATAGGTGTTCTTTTTGTGAACGAATGGTTTAGCTTTGAGGTCAAAGGACGAGGTTGTGATATGCCTCGATGCTGTAAAAAGAGATACTTAACATACTACATAACATAACATCACGACTGAAGTTCTTGAAGTGTTAGCGCTCGTTTACGGACACGCGGGGCGTCGCGCGTCGCGCGGCGCGTTGTGCGTTTTTTATTTTAACACATGGCGATTTATGAAAACGTTAACGATTTCAAACGTCGATTTTTCGAGAAGTGACTATTTGCTCATTAGTTTAAAATGCAGCGTTCGTTGCGGTGGACACGCCTCTGAGTAATGGATAAAAAAGCGCGCGACAAGCCTTCTGCACGCGCCGTGCGACGTCCCGCGTCTCCGTAAACGAGCGCTTAGGCAGAAGTGCATCCAAATCGTCAATTATGTTTAAGAAATTCCTGATGGAATTTCCCAGTTACAGTCACGGAGTCTGGATTTACCCCCGGTTGATGGCAATAGGATCGCCTTCTATTACATTGTATGGAACTTAAACATAATTAACGATTTGGGTGCACTTTCCAATAACACTTTGCCTGACCCAGGAATCAAAATAGTATGTAAAGATCTGCGAATCCTTCCATAGGATTCTTAATTAGTCGATTTTGACAAAAATACGCTTAAACTCAATTTTACTGTGATAAAACAAGCTGAATAACGTAAGGTAGAAAAAATATATAACATTAATTTTATGGCGTGAATATACGTCAAGCATATGACGAGTTATCGGTGTTTTTACAACATTAAACACGTTAGTCTTTATTATGACATACTGACTTTTAGTGCGCTGCCATTTCAGATTAGATCATGGTGGTAAAATAGGGTATATTTGAACATATAACGTCTTCGATTTGAATTTTAACCAATAGGTAGATAGTTTCCTTATGCCGTAACCGTGTCTCGGAAAACACGTTAAGCTCTTATATAGATCTTTGGCAGTCGTTACAGGTAGTCAGTGACCTGAAAGTCTGACAACCAGTCTTACCAAAGGGTATCGTATATCCCGTCGGGGCCGCGGATTTTTGTACTAGATGACGTGGCCTCGGCGCAAGGGCAAAGAAGGAACATGGGTTCGGTTTTTAGTTAGTAGAAGTCTGACACTCCCCTTCGCTCTGCCCAAGAGCGGGGAGGGGTCATTTGATGATTTTCCACCAACCAAAAAAAAAAAAAGGTATCGTATATCCCAGTATTAATTGGGTTGTGGAGGTCAGATAGGCAGTCACTCCATGATAAATACTGATATTCAGCTGCATCCTCTTAGACGAAAGGGTTAGGCAGATGATGAGATAGTTTCTATATATTATTATGATGATAATTATGATGATGAGATAGACTATATATGCATATAGTCAATTATGATTGCTTATTATCTTACTTCATATTACTATTTTAAACGCGAAAGTTATTTGTGGTCGGCGCAGCATAATATATTCTTCTCTATTACTCGTTATCACAGTAGCCGTCTCCATTGGTAGAGGGGATACGGACTGCAGGGTGCAAGTCAAACTTCACCCAGTCCATCCATAGATCCATTTGTATTGCTATACTCATAAAGCTATCCATATTACACGATCCGTTAGGTAATATTGTTATGTTCGTTCATGTAATATTATGCTGGATAAGAAATACCATCGCCTGAGTTTGGGAAACAAAGGGTCTGGCACTATAAACAAATAGGTACTCGAGTCTACTTTAAACAGCACCCGTTTAAGTTTCTCAGTCGTAACAACTTGCGTACATACAGTGTTATAAGTCGTATACATCGGGAAAACAAATAAACTTCCAGTCGGAAAGTTCGTTTCGTGGAACAGTCGTAATTTTCTCTATCTGTCCCTTCATCTTGTTTCCTTTGGTAAATTAAATTCCACTTACCCACTTTATAATTTAGCAACTGTAGACTGGACGTGTACTGTTCCTTAATGGATGTTTAGGTAGGTATTTCTGGAGAACATCTCTAAAGGGAATCGGGTTTTACGATGTAATATTGTAAGTTAAATTCTGTTGCTTAAGTACTTGGGAAAAGTACGTAGGTCAAATATGAGAGCTATGAGTTGCTCTTGACCATTTGAAAATCTTTAGGACGTTTCATGACAAAAGATTGCACGCCAAGCATGTGCGATCTTTTATTACATTTTCTGTTTCATATTTCGTAATCCTGTACATAATCTATCAGCATTGCTCGTAAGCAATGTTGTTCGTCTTGTAAGACGAACTCATTAACCCATTAGAGGTCACTGTACTTGATTGAGTACAGCCATACCCGTAAGGGCAAATTACAAATATCGTAAAGTTAATGAGGGTATTTTTGTTATTTTACTTCATTATAACACTGTCCAACTATATTGATAAATAATACACGGGTAGTGTAACTTTTTGTGATAAAAAGTGTCTGTTGAAGTTTTGTTACCGAAACACTGTGGAGGTAAGTAAATGATTTTTTATTTTATAAAATAATTATTGCCTAGAAGTTGTTATTTTCATTTTGCTTGTATAAAACACATGTCAGAGTAAGTTATAAAGAACAATATAATTGATTATTTATTACTAAAATAAAACTAAGGTAATTTAAATGTTACTGTACTCGGTTGAGTACAGTGACAACATACGTAAGTAAAATAACTGTTGTTTTCTTTCAGATTCCTTGCAATGAAGAAGCAGCAATTTACACCGAAAAGGAGCTAAAAGGGGCTTGGAGAAGCTATTGAAGCTATTTTACAAAATAGCGATAATGATGAATGTGACTTGGCTTTTTTTTTTGGTGGTGGGGAATCATCAAATAACCCCTCCCGCTCTGGGCAGAGCGAAAGGGTGTCGGACTTCTACTGACTAAAAACCACACGTGTTCCTTCTTAGCCCTTTGTGTCAAGGCCGCGGTATCTCTTTCGAACAACCTGCAGCCCCGCCCGGCGTCGGCCCTTGCCTTGGCCCCTTCCATGTTGCTGACATCTCTTTGAAGCGCGCGTGGAACACGCCGTCGACACGGCCTGTCGTCGTCATAAAATGGACGGACGGCTAGTTAGCCCATTACTCACCGTCCACAGGCCCGCGTCTACGATGGCTGGAAGCCATCACGTGGCCCCCGACCTCCACCTCCTTCGCTAGCATCACTGCTTCGCAGAAGGAGGTGACGGCGTCCCATTCTTCCTCGCCCCAGACCATGGCTTGCACCAGGGCCGGACGCGAGAGGTCGCCGCCGTCGATCGCCGCTACGAGAACACGGCGGGGCTCCGCCCAAGCGGGGCGGACCTCCACGGTGTGCTCCACCGTGTCCTCCGGCCAATCCTCACAATGGTGGCATCCGGGCGTTTCTTCCCGCCTGATTTGGTGCAGGTACCTCCCAAAACAACCGTGTCCGGTGAGGACCTGCGTCAGACGGAAGGTGAGGGCACCGTGATGCCTCTAAAGCCAATCCCCCCCTGAAGCCCTGGAACGTCTGGAGTCAAAAAGAAGGCGACTAGATTCTACCCGCCAATCCACTTCAGATTCGAGCCCAATTTGGCGAAAGAAAATTGCGTCAGGACGATCAATAGTCGAAGCCTTCCTCAAGATGAAGTTGGACATTATCCTAAAAAATTAAAAAACAGCTGCGATGTGTCCCTTGTCATTCAAGAGTACGCTGGCAATGTAAAAAAAGCCATAAAACACCTTGTGTTGAAAAAGCTTGTTTCGAAAAATTTCATACTTAGGCGGTCAGTGTACTCAATTAAGTACACCCCTGTAACTTCATGAAAACTGTAATTTTGTTTTTTTTTCTTGTATTTTGTGTTTATGAATTCTTATTTCAACACGAAAATAAAGAAAATTTCAAAAATATTTTGGTACTTTTTGTTTGACCTCTAATGGGTATCACACGCGTTCATATTCTTATTAATAACTTTTAATATATTTTTCTCACGCACATCTGAAATATATCTCTGGATCATTTCGTTTACGTAAACAAGAAGTATGATTATAAACGAAAAATCCGAAAATAAATTCCGTAATAAATGTGGATTTATTACGAGATAGCCGAGGCGGAATGCGTGACGCGCACTGGATTCCAGCACAGGAATCTGAAACGTGAACCTTGGTATTTTAGGGTTCACTGCTTCGTTCTCATAAAATCGTATTGCAATCTAAACGAAAAGAGCAATGGAAACTGAAATGAAAAATTCGGAATACCTACCTTTGTAATTTCGCTTCAAGCTCGCTACATGGCCTCGGTGGGAATTATTCAATAACACTGACGAATGGGTTTTATAACAGAATTGATTACGGGCCAGATAACGAGATGTAATCGCACCGGGGGGAATAGAGACAAATGTCGTATTGGTTGCAGATTTACAGCGCGGCGCGCGCCATCTGGCGTGCCAATTTATGAGTTTAATCAGGAGCCACCGGTTTGGGATCGCAGCGAGAACGGGCGCCGGCTTGTTCACTGTTCAAGCTTGCAAGCCGCACGTAGGCACACCCCTTTATATACTGCATCAATGGCTTTTAGCTGCTGCAAATTGATTTTAAGTGGTTTTGCTCGTTTTTATCCTCAATACCTCTTTCCGTTGCTGATTTAGATCCGAGCTTTTGAGGATTGATTACGTTTACGAATAATTCGATTTGATTCGATTTTGGGAGCGCTGATTGGTTTTGGGCGATTTTAACCTTACATACCTATCTAAATCCTGTTTATTTCTAAAGGGGCTTCATTAGGTAACGTGGAACGGTTTTAACAGTATAGTTATTAAAAATCGGCTTTATTGCAAAGGTAATATAGTGACGGCATTGTTGATCTAAATATCACTAGCGCAACTGCTGAGCCTGAGGTCCTGGGTTTGATTCCTAGGTTTGGCACATTATTGCTTGCTTTACAGGAATTTCTCAGTAGCAGTCACGGAATCTGGATTTGTGGTCGGTTGATTTCAAAAGGCTCGCCCCCTATTACACGGGACTTAAACATAACTTGCGAAATGTGAGTGTATAATTACCGGCACGGTTCTTGAGCGCTCGGCAGAAGAGTGGGGATCGCTGTGCGCATCGTACACTTTATGACAAATAAAACGCACACCCGTTTATTATTTATTGGTCGTGAGGTAAGTGCAGCAGGAGTAAAGAACAAATCCCGAGTGACGGCTATGACGCGATGCGCTACGGGCCAATCACTGCACTTTCCCCGCCCCGCGTCTCACTTCATGCCACCAAAGGGACCCAATAACTCTCTTTGGCGTCAGCGCTCAAGAATCGTGCCGATGATAATATTATTCGGTACACCTCTGCCTAACCTTTCGGGGATTACAGGTTAGAATAAGAGTGACTATAAGTTCAAATGAGGGTTAGACGTAAAAAGGGTATGCCTTTGCCTTATGAGAACGTCTACATGAATTTTAATAGAAGTTCGCTGAACTTTAATCTCAACCAATGCTCAGTAAATCCACTACGTACATTACGATTAAGATCGCAATTCTCTACGTGTAATGGCAAATTGCTAGTTCATCGCTAACGATCTCTGGAATAGCCCATTTCGGTTGAGCCTTACAAATTGTACGGGTAGGTCCACGATACGATTTCTAATGCCTTGGTTGCCTTTACACACGCAAACATGCAAAATAGGAACAGATATCTGTATTGAACTAGCATCTGGAGTTACTAATGCCATTACGTTAGCAAATGGATGATCTTCCCTCGTGTTGGGAAACGATAAATGAGAACAACTTGCATAGTACGGGTGGAGTAAGTCAGCAAGTTTAGTATTGACCGACTACAATTGCTCACGGTGGAAAATATGTACATTTTCAGTAGATAAAAGTCTCCCATGAATGCTTTTTGGTTGTAAAATATTTTCATACATGTATACATTTTCAGTATTGGCGGCTATTTTATTTAAGACTAGCTTTTGCCAGCGGCTTCGTTCGCGTGAAAATGACGATTTTTCATACAAACTTTCATCCCCTATTTAACTCCCTTAGGGGTTGAATTTCGAAAAATCCTTCCTCATTCCTTGTCTACATTATGAAGGAAACCTCTGTGCAAAATTTCAGCTCTCTAGGTCCAAGGGTTTGGGCAGGGCGTTGATGAGTCAGTCAGTCAGTCAGGACTTCTCTCTTTATTTATATAGATAGATAGATGTTGCCTTGGTTGCCTTTACACACGCAAACATGCAGAATAGGAACAGATATCTGTATTGAACTTGCATCTGGAGTTACTAATGCCATTACGTTAGCAAATGGATGATCTTCTCTCGCGTTGGGGAACGATAAATGCGAACAACTTGCATAGTACGGGTGGAGTAAGTCAGCAAGTTTGGTATTGACTGACTACAATTACTCACGGTGGAAAAGATGTACATTTTCAGTATTCTGATTGTAAAATATTTTCATACATACATTTTCAGTATTGGCGGCTATTTTATTTAAAATGTTGAATTATTACCAAGGTCTTAGCGTTAGTCGCATCGGAATACTGAAGCATAACCTCATCATTGCAACGGGTGCGCTGTCCTTCACGAGGCATTACTTATATACAAGGTGGGCCCATCAATCATACTTCTCCTGCCCTTACCCCAAATTCCCACTTTATTTGGGGTCGGCGCAACATATCATCTTCTTCCATACTTCTCTTTTTCTCGTCATGTCAGCAGTCACCTCCTTTCTAGCCATATCATACTTCACACAGTACATCCATCGTTTCTTTGCTCTTCCTCTACTCTTATAGCCATCTACATTCATACTCAACATTTTCTTCATACCTTCGTATCACAGGTGGCGCCATCAATACGATAATAAATTAAAGGTGAATTTTATTTATTTATTGCATCCTGAACTTGCGAAAGATGGATGTCACCGTAAGAAAAGAAGTGACAGAACTTCTAATTTATTTATTTATTTATTAAAACTTCATGTACCTACGCCCTTTTAGTAAACCTTCATCTATGATCTAGTCTAAGTAAGAACTCAAGAAAGCATGTGATCACTTTTAGTGCCAATTATGTTGTTAAAAGTACCATTTATACATTTCAGTTAGTGTCTAACTAAACAAAAACTGATAAACAATGTTGCCAAAGTAAACAACACTTTCATTAGTTTGTAGAACAAGCCTGCCCGAGCAACGTTATAATTTCGAAACTAACCAACTAGATATTAGCACATCTAACTTTTCTAATCAAACTCGCGTAGACTTGTATAATAAAAATGTATGTGGAACAAGGATGTAGTGAGTAGTAGCGAGGGCCAGCTTTTGTGTACTCCGAATTTGACTAAAATGAAATTTCCCTTTTCTTTTTTGATAGTCGGAAATCATTAGGTAAATGACTCCTCCCGCTCAAGGCAGAGCGGTAGGTAGTGTCAGACTTCTACTGACTAAAACCACCCATTTTCCTTCTTAGCCCTTTGTGTCGAGGCCGCGGTATCGGTTTAATTCAAACACATGGCGATGTATGAAAAAGTTAACGATTTCAATCGTCGATTTTACGAGAAGCTATTTTCGCATTAGTTTAAAATGCAGCGTTTGTTGCGGTGGACCCGTCTCTCAGTAAATTAATAAAAAGCACGAGACGAGCCTTCTGCACGCGCCGCGCGTCCCCCCGCGTCTCCGTAAACGAGCGCTAAGTCTTATGTAGCAGGGGGTGACTCTTTAGCCATCAACCGGTAACACATCCAGACTCCGTGGCTGCTACTGATAAATTCCTGATGGCAAATCCCATTACACTTTGCTCAACTCGGAAATCGAACTTAGGACCTCATGCTCATCAGTCACGATTGCGGGGGAGAACTGGCGTGTTTGTTATGTTAAGAAAAAGTGTCCTAAAATTTTGTGGCATTAAGTCCGACTATGTACCACGTTTGTGCATGAAGTTTAAATAAATAAATAAAATATGATTGAATTTTGCTTTTTGTATATGTCACGGCTAATACCCGAAGTGCGGCTGCACCTAGTTTTAGCCGGTTAGAACTAGGTGTAGCCACTTACTCTTGGTTAAACCTAGTACGAGCCGATTGTTTTCGGGTAAAACTAGGTCTATCCTTCAATCATGCCGGCTACAACTAGGTTCGGCCATTCCCTGTTGGATAAATCTAGGTCTATCCGATATCACGACCGTCTCGCGGCAGTATGACTTTATGGGCGGCATGGGCACCGGGCCGTAGGTCGACGAAGGAGGCCGGCGGAGGCCCGGCACTTCGGGGACAGAAGATATTAGCGTTATATATATATACGCGAGCGAAGCGAGCGCGCGTCATGGAGTACATATGCGAGGATAGACCTAGTTTTACCCGAAAACCATCGGCTCGTACTAGGTTTAACCAAGAGTAAGTGGTTGTGGTTGGCACCTAGTTCTAACCGGCTAAAACTAGGTGTAGCCGCATTTCGGGTATTAGCCGTAACATATATATATAACTTTTTGTAGATTGTATTAAATAACTCGTTTGAATCTCAATTCAGTCGCAACAGAAAAAGCTGTAGTGTTTTCTTTTATCTACATTATATTTGCCACGTAGGGCTTTCACGAGGAAAAAAGTATTTTTCTTTCGGTTTATTGAATAGAGTATCTGACGATAAACGTACAAAGGCTGTGTTAGGCATAAATATTGCTTAAGTTATCGCTTAAAAGATCTATGGAGGTTGGGTAGTTGCCTATCGTTCGCCTGACAGTTATTGCGTTTTTTATGCGTAAAGTTTAGGAGAGATTCTCTTTATAGTTCGAGATTTCATCAGAAATCTACCTTCACACATTTGCTTACCACGCGATAATCTTAAATACGTTTGTGTGTTTATTATTTTTATTGGAAAATGGGCCTGCTCTTGACCACGCCTGATGGAAAATGATGATTGCTGTTCACTCTTGCTTTGAAAGCAGACGCGTTAGGGGATCCCGGGAGCACAATAATCATTAATGGGTTTAGTAGACGGGTATTTCTAATTTGCTAGTTTTTTTTTAAGTTCCAGGTAATAGACGGAGAACCTATCCATCAGCCCACTAGCCACCAGAGTCATCAGCTGGGCACAAATCCATACTCTGTGGCTGTTACTGAGAAATTCCTAATAGAAAAAATCAATTAAACTTTCATCATCTGCATTGCTATAATCTACCACGCGGGCCCAATGCGGATTGGTAGATGTCACATGTCTTCGAATTTTTTGGTTCTAAGACATGGCGGTTTCCTCACGATGTTTTCCTTCACCATATATAATAAATTACACAAAGTAATGTGCCTGCCTGGGTTCGAACCCACGACCTATTGTTCGTAAGTCGGGCCCGCCACCACTGGGCCACCGCTGCTCAATAATCCGCCCTTTAATCGAACCGAACCCATTATGCTCAGCAGCCGCGTTTGCTACCGCTACACCAATAAGGCAGTCAGAGGTATTTTATACCAGGGTAGACTTTACACCCGATTTAATAAGACAACCATCTTGCACAATCTTTGTTATTTAAAATTGGGTACTTTAAAGTCATAATAATATGGTTAGAAACTTGGTAAGAAACCGTCGAAGTGGTGACGCTGAGGGCTTCTGTTCATTTCCCGAGTAGTTAACGTCAATTTAGTGAAAAACTGTGTTGATTTTTTGTAATGATACTGTTTTACCATTTTGATTTATTGCCCAATGACAGTCATTTGTTGAAAGAGAGTTTTTCTATGGCCGATGCATCCATAGAAAAACTCTTTCAACAACTGGCTAGGTACATTTGCTTAAAAAGAACTATTTTATTACACGTTCAAGTACAATACGAACTTTCTTTACAAAGAAAGACAAGACAGTCAAAAAGTCTCATTCGTCCTAGATCTTGAGCAGTTCGTTGGACGTAAATTGTGCTCTACTTTGTATAGTCGACGAAGTTACCATGCAAGCGAGCTACAAAGGGAAACTCACTTCCCTCACCTCTTCAGTTTCAAAGGAAGAACTGGATTTGAGCAATTTTACTCATTGTGTACTTTATAGTTAAGTGTCCGAACAGTTTCAAGTCACATCTACTAATAGGTACTATGCCGGGACTTGCTAAAGTTTCTATTAAAGTTACACAGGTTACACAGAACGATACAAATGAAGGAGCTCGTAGCTAAACAAATAAAAACAATAACAAATAGCATCTCTCTCAAAGAGAGGAGGCCTGTGTCCCAGCAGTGAGAACATTAATAAGCTGTTGATGATCTTGATGAAGCAATCAATAGCAAGGGCGAATCACTTGATGGCCAGGAGTTGTTCGCGTGACGGCCCCAATCAACAACGAATAAACCAGTCACTCGGATCAATTTTCAGGATAAGCCATGCTGGCTTAGGTCGGTCTATGGAAGGGTAACCACCCATTACATACCAACTTTCTCTGTGTCTCAGAAAGAACGAGTGACCGACCCATAGTCACACTAAACTATCACACCAGTGTGACTACGGATAATTTAAGGCGCAGTCAAAGGGGCACCGTAAAAACGACCTGTTTTTCGTCGCAGAGTTAGCCGTATTGCTACTTATTACAAGTCCAAAAAAAATACAGTGTATAGTCAAATGTATAGGTAAAAGACTTATTCAAAAATATTTTCTAAAAGTAATCAAGAACCTCGAAAAAAAAATCTAAAACCCCCAAAAAAATCACACGAAAAAACTTTTTCGTCTCGAAATGCTCAATATTTTGAGTGACAACTGTTATTTTTTTTTTTACTATCAGAAAGGAAATTTAACCAACTAAAGACATATGTAAAAATATTTTAACATTACAGCGTATTTTTTTTTTAAATAAATTAAATCTGCGAACTATCGTTCATTTTGGCAGTCACGAGCATCAAACGCATCGCCATTTTCAACCTTATTTGTTTAGGCGATGAGTTAAACGCGCGCTCAAGGTCGCGGGCAGCTAATGTCGCCTTAACCTGATCCGTAGTCACACTGGTGTGGTAGTTTAGTGTGACTATGGGTCGGTCATGAAAGAACGTTATAACGTTGGTCCCGGCTGTCATTTGTAAATATTTGACAGTCGTTACAGGTAGTCAGTGCCTTGAAAGTCGGACAACCAGTCTAACCAAGGGGTATTGTAGAACCCAGTACAAACTAGGTTGTGGTAGTCAGGTAAGCAGTTGGTCCATGTAAAATACTGACATTCAGCTGCATCCAGTGAGACTGGTAGCTGACCCCAACTTTGTTGGGAAGAGGCAAGGCAGGTGATGAGTATGTTCATAAAACAATATAATATGTGCCACTATGTATGTAATGTTACACTATGTAAGTAACTTTAACTCCGAGATGTAAGCCAAGCGATCAATCGCGCGATATGCGAATATCGCGTTCATATGCCTCTTATGCACTCGGACACTCTGAATGCACTATCAGCATGGCGGCGACGATGCGTTCGGCTATGCTGAACAAAAATTAATTATGTGGACGCATGTTTACGCGACATTCGTTTTGGTTTGGCTTACCATAACAATGAGGCTACGTCAGCAAAATTCTACACATAACTTTAGCTGCTTAGACTTTTTTCCAAACAAGGGAAAACGTGAAAATGTTCTATGCATTATTTATCGGTTCAGATTCGGCAGAAACATATTACAAAGCTATAAAATATTTTATTGCCAGTATGTGCCTATCTAAATCAAAGTTACTTTAAGCATTGTTAGACGTTTAAACATCACTTGAGCTAAATCGAAAATCAATTCAAATCACTGCCATTTACCGAGCCTGAAAAACATAAATCTGCTCCAGTTTATCTTGAAATATATACCTACGTACGAATAAGTTAAGGCTTAATGTTCAATACATAGATAGAATGGAGCCATTAAAATGGACATTCTCGTAAATAACTTATCACAATAACACATTATTGTAACATAACGCTTTCTTGTTCTATTGCTTATGTAAGTATTTTGCTCGTATAAAAGATTTTGCGAAACCCTTCGTAATACATAGTTGAAGATTACAATGAAATATTGTATTGGTATGATTGTTATGGAAAAGTTGGTGTCCGTTAATTTTTCACAAACTTGGCTTTTATAATAGGTTTCGTTGTATTTACCAAAATAATAGCCGATCTGGCATGATATGACGCAGATAATGTAATGAATCCATGTCTCATTGTTGAATCATTCAAAAATCGAAAGCGTATTGTATTTAAATACCAATACATCAACCCTGTTGACAGTCGTGGATTTAAAAACGGTTGCCGTTGGTGTAGAAATATGCGTTAGACTAAAAGAAACTTTGTATTGTTTACTTGACAATATTTTTTACACATCGTCATTTGACTGGCCTGTTGGTCTAGTGGTTAGTGGCCCTAACTGCTATGCCGGAGGTCGTGGGTTCGATTCCCACCCAGGACAAATGTTTGTGTGATGAGCACGATCATTTGTTCTGTGTCTGGGTGTAATTTATCTATAATATGTATGTAGAAGTTTGTAATTGGTTTTGGAAGCTGATGTTAAATAAATAAAAACTTCACTTTGCTGTAGTAGTATTTCCATATAATTGCCTGCCGGTCTAATCACGCGTCCGTTCACACCGATGGCGCCGGAAAAGGGAAGTATGGAAGAAAACGAATGAGCGACAGCGCCCTTCCACAGATAACAAAATCTTAATTACACACAGATGCAAAACATCTTTTGCACAGACTAAAAATTCTTAATGTCTCTGACATGCTGGGGCCTTAAAAGAACCAAACTGACCCTTGGGAAGGTTTACAATATTATTAAATCAAAATTTCTAATAACACATACATAAGAATGCAACAATAGAGCGTAACTTCACAACTCTTAAATTAGAAACTTAAATCTATATAATTAAATGCTACTAGGAGCTAGGTATATCAATCCTCTTAAATTTAATTATTATCAATTGGTAATACACATACTTTCGTAATGGACCTCCGATGAGAGTGCCCATTGGATGTTATTACTTCTATGGCTCTTACAACACCATCTTTAGTGCCTGGAAAGACTTTCGTTACACGGGCCATAGGCCATTGCAAAGGAGGTACATTTTGTTCCCTAAGTATGACTAGAGTACCTACAGTTACATTCGGTAAAATATTGTGCCACTTAGGACGATTTTGCAGTGTAGTGAGGTAATTGTCTTTCCAGTGTTTCCAGAATATCTGTTTCATATTAGTACATAGAGCCCAAAATTTTAGCCGATTGGTGGGAGTGTCGCTGACGTCTTTCTCAGGATATGAGTTCATTGGAGCACCGGTCAGAAAATGCCCAGGTGTTAAACATGAAAAATCTGAAGGGTCTGCAGACATAGCGCTAATGGGACGCGAGTTTAAGACCGCTTCGATTTCAGTAAGTATAGTGTTTATTTGCTCATACGTCAGTAACGCTCCCGCCATCACACGTTTGAGGTGGTGTTTTACACTTTTTACAGACCTTTCCCAAAGCCCACCAAACACAGGACTGTAACTGGGTATAAAGTGAAATTGTATTCCTTTTTCGGCAGCAAACGTCTGCACCTGTGCTTGATGTGCTTTGTCACCACCATGTAGCCGATATAGATCACCTAATCGGGCCCTTGCCCCCTTAAAAGTCGACGCGTTATCGCAGTAGACAGCGCTGGGCAAATTTCGTCTAGCTGCAAACCTCTTGAAGCATGCTAGAAATGTGTCTGTCGTTAAATCCGACGCGAGCTCAAGATGAATGGCTTTGGTGACAAAGCAGACTATTACTAGGATGTAACCTTTTCCTATTACTGGTTTTCTGATGCGACTCTGCTTCACGGAAATTGGCCCAGCGAAGTCCATGCCGACCTTCTCGAAGGGACGACACGCGTTGACTCTGTCGGCAGGCAAAGACCCCATCAGCTGACTCGTGGCCTCAGCCTTCAACCTGAAGCAGATAATACATTTGTGAATTAATTTTTTGACACATCTCAAGCCATCTGTTAACCAATATTTTTGGTTAATGCTACTTAAAACTAACTTTTGTCCTGCATGTAAAAGCCTGATATGTTCGCGCTTAATGATCAACTCGGTGACAACTGAATTCTTTGGCAATATAATCGGGTGCATTTTGGAAAATGGTAGAGTGGCATGATGAAGCCTGCCACCCACATGCAACAATTTGTCTTGACCTATAAAAGGATGTAGAGATTTCAGGTTGCCATTGTATTGATCATTAGCTAGAATACATTTAATTTCTTTGCTAAAGTATTTTTGTTGCTCAGACCTTATCAATAGTGATAGTGCACTATCTAACTCGTTCACACACAGAAAGCTTTCTTTGCATTTTATAGAGCTGGGCCTTAAATTGTTGAGATATCTTAGAACATAGGCTAAGACTCTGGTCATTTTTGTTATGGTAGAAAACTTTTCTATTATTGATTGTAGAATGCAATTTTTGTTATCGTTCATTACTGTTGGACAAGCCACCGGTACCAAAATATCATCCTTGCTCTCTGCCTGAAGGTCAGGAGAAAGAGAAGGTTCACCATAAGCATTTTGTATTATTACCTTTTTGTCGTGTAGTAATGATGGGCCATACCACCATAGGGTGTGGCCTTTTAACTCATGAGGCAGCAGTCCTCTGCTAATACAGTCTGCAGGATTATCAATTGTCGTTACATATCCCCAGCTAAGAGAATTCTTTAATGAATAGTCATTAATTACCCGGACTCTGTTGGCAGCATAGGTGTTCAGCTTTGCAATGTCTGTGTTGAGCCATGCAAGCACTATTTGCGAATCCACAAACATATGGGTTTGAGGATTTAATCCTTTATTGTGCAGACTCACCAGTACCTTGTGGGCAAGTCGGGCTAGCAACAAGGCAGCGTTGAGCTCTAGCCTGGGTATGGTCAGCTTGTTCTTGTGAGAATTGATCCTGGACTTTGAGCATATCAAGTTCATACTTACCTCATCATTGGAGTCTACTACTCGCAGGTATAGACAACAGCCATGTGCAATGAGTGATGCATCTGCAAAACCTATAAGTTGGATGGTAGCCTCAGTAGTTGATTTTAAACATCGTGGAATGTAGAGTGGCTCCATCTCTGATAAGCTTTTGGCGAATTCTATCCACTTGTCCCTAACGTGATCTGGGGGGTTATCATCCCAACCTATGCTCTCAGCCCATAGCAGCTGCATGATGATTTTTGCCTGAACAAATATTGGTCCCATTAGCCCCAATGGGTCGAAGAACTTACTGATGTAGCTCAGGATTTGCCTTTTGGTGTGGTGTGTGACTGAGCATGGTTGTGAGGTGGACAGCTTGAAGGTGTCAGTTCGCATGTCAAAGTTGACTCCTAGAGTTTTGACAGAGAGATCATCCTTATCCAAGTCTACCTCACCAAAGTACTGTTTTTCCTTTGGGATATTGCTCAGCACCTCGGCACTGTTCGAAGACCATTTGTGCAGTTGAAACCCACCCAGAGAAAGAAGTTGAACTAAGTCCTTTTGTAATTTGACTAGTTCTTCCTCATTGTCATGCGTAGCTAATATATCGTCTACATATGTGTTGTTCTCTAGAACGGATGCTGCTGAGGGAAATTGACCCTTGAATCGTTGAGCCAGTTCAATGAGGCATCTTGTGGCAAGGTAGGAAGATGTTTTTAAGCCGTATGTAACTGTTTGCAATTGTATGCATTTGATGTCCTCATTGGGCTGGTCTCTCCAAAGAATGTTTTGAAGTGTTCTTTGCTGAGGATTGAGCATAATGAATCGAAACATCATTTTTATGTCAGAAATGAAGAAGTGTTTGTCAAGTCTGAATGCAGTCAATACATCAAATAGATCCTTTTGGACCACTGGACCATTCATCATCATATCGTTGAGTGATATTTTATTTTTAGTTTTCGCAGACCCATCGAAAACAACTCTCAACTTAGTTGTTTTGTTGTCTTCTTTGATCACAGGGTGATGGGGAAGAAAATAGACAGGGTCTTTGGATAAATTGTACTGATTTAAATCTATGTATTTGGCGTGACCAAGTGAGACATACTGATCGATAAATTTTTTGTACTCCTCAAAAAGTTTGGGATCTTTAGCAAATCTATTTTCAAGATTTAAAAATCGGCTTAATGCCAAGTGAAAGGAATCTCCTAATTCGTGGTTCATATCAACCAAGGGGACCTTAAGGGGCATTGTTACTTGGAATTTATTATTATTAAGCTCAACATTATCTTTGAAATGGTTTTCAGTATGCTCAACCTCAGGTAATTTCTCTGGGTATATTTCATCGACTTGATCAGGCTTCCAAAACTTGGATAAGGACTCACTAATGTCTGATTCGCAGGTATTACAAAAGAGAGAGACCACCTTGTTAGCAGCTGATGATGTTGCAATCTGCCCTGCGATGATGTAGCCAAAGGAGGTGTGAAGCAGTCTCGGCTGATCTGGATGGCTGGCAGCAGCAGCAGCACCCCCACTCTCCTCAGTAGCAGCAGGTTGTGGCAGGAGGGCCTGAAAAAGAATGTCAGCACCTAAAAGCAGATGTATGTCACCAGGCTTATAAAAGTTAGGATCAGCAAGCTGGCTGGGGTCTGGTAGCTTTGTTAGTAAGTGTGAGATGTCAAAGGTTTGTTGTGGCAACTTTGATGTGATTTGAGGCACCACATGACATCTCACTTTAGCTTTGTAAGGATATACCTGTGAATGCACTTCGACATTGATCGAGTGAGTAATTGTTTGTTCAGCATTGGTTATGCCTATAATGTTGCTATTCGTGCAATTTAGAGTGCCACCCAGGTGGCTTACTAGCTTTTGCGTAGCAAAGCATGCTTGTGAGCCACTGTCTAACAGTGCTCTACAGTTTATCACCGTTCCTGTGTTTGAATATAACCTGACCCAAGCTGTAGGCAGTAAAATTTGGCCATGCGATGCACCGGACATCAAAGTCACTGTTGGTAGTGCTGCTGGAATGGCCTCATCCTTATGTAACAAGGTGTTGTGAGGCTTCTTGCAAACACTGCATTTGAAATGGAAGCGACATTTTGTTTTCGGATGGCTTGTGAGGCAGATTTCGCATAGCTTGTGCTGTGATGCAAATAATAATCTTTTCTCAGACGGTGCAAGCTTAAAACTAGGGCATTGGAAAATTTTGTGATTGGACTTACAATAAATGCAGCTTGTCTCCTTTCCAGTGTTTATCGCTGACACCACATTTGATGCATACCTCTGTGTCTGCTGCGGCTTGCAGGCAGAAATGCTGTCAGTGTTCTCCAAAGCGAGAGCTCGCCTCTCCAAGAATGACAAGAAGTCATCCATGGTTGGCTTTATCGCTTGGTCACGTTCAAGTTGGTAGGCACGGCTAGAGAGGATATCTAATTTTTTGGACAATAGGTAAACTAGGATACTGTCCCACTGCGTAACAGGCTCCGCCATGTTCTTAAGAGCAGCAATGTGCTGCTGGCATGTGGAAACAAAGGCTCGGAGTGCTGTAGGTACCGACTTTGTTACTGCATTCTGGTCCAAGAGCATGCTGATATGCTCATTTATTATTTGGAACTTGTTCTCGTATCGCTGTTTCAGCAGATTTACAGCTTCTACATAGCTGTCATCGGCCAGCGGTAAGTTTTGAATAAGTGCTAGAGCCTCTCCTGTAAGAAAAGTTTTTAAGTAGTACAATTTTTGCACCGGCGGCTTGTTCGTGGACCCAACAACAGAGTCAAACATGTTATAAAATGCATAAAAGTCAGAATATTTTCCACTGAAGGTGGGGATGGTGATATGTGGCAGTTTTATATCGTGTGATGGCTTGGAAGTTGAAGTGGGGGCAGAAATAGTTGCCTTTGGAGAGCTTTTATTTACTAAGTCGTCCATTTGGGCTGCGACTTCAAAGTAGATGCTTTCAATTTTACCTGTATCTTCTGAGTCTTTTTCGTCCAGCATATGGATCTGGAGGCAAAGCCTGTTGTACTCGTCAAAGGCTGAGGTTAGACGCTCTCGCCTCAATTTAATTATGGAAACATTTACATCGTCGCTTTTTTCGGTACCCAATGATGCAAGTTGTTCTGTCATGAAGTTTTTCGCTTTCGTGATAGTGCCCTTGACATAACCCCTTGACCTCACTAGAGCAGCAAGCTCTGATAGCCCTGGCCTATTTTCCTCACTTGCCATTTTTAAAGTTATCTAAAATCTACTTTTACAATAATTTTCAAGTAGCGTGCTTTTGCCAACAAAACCAACAGAACTAATTACTAAACAAAACTATAATTTTTATTGTTTTGCTTGACAGCACGATTGATGGCGGGCAGCCACAGTGTTGCCAATTGAGAAAACTTAAAAAGTCAACTCAGTGAACTAATTCGATTGATCGATTGCTTGACTCAAATAGGAATTTACTGACTACCTATCGTAAACTGACTGATAAATATAAATTGAGTTAAAAATATACTTGCGAACGCGAATTTTGTTAGCTTGAGATGCCGAATGCCGATGTCTTGATTGTCTTGTATGAAACTCTCTTTCCAGGAAGTGAAGCTTGTTACTTGAACACAGGAAAAACGATGATTTGCTTGACTCCTGACTGCTCGCGAAAGTAGGTAGATACCTTGGTTGACTTGCGCGGCGTAGGTATGGAGTAGGATGTGAATGGATCTTGAAATGCTTGACGTTACGACTGCTCGTGGAAGTAGATGGGTTGACTTACACGGCGTATGGAACAGGGTTTGAATTTTGTTGATCTTGGTCACGACTGCTCGTGGAAGTATTGACTCACACGGCGTAGGTTTGGTCTTGAAATTCTTGATCTTGGTCTCGACTGCTCGTGGAAGTATTGACTCACACGGCGTAGGTATGGATCTTGAAATTCTTGATCTTGGTCTCGACTGCTCGTGAAAGTAGTTACGTTGACTTACACGGCGTACAGAGAAGATGGGTGAATTTGAAACGATCCAAACTTGATCAAAATTGATTTTTGACTTGCGTGCGCGTCGCTGGTCTCTGTGAGTGACCCGTAATGGCGGCGTCGCGTCGTCTCCCCCTTTTCGCGGACACGTTTCTTCGCGACCGGCAGCACTGGAAGCTCGTAATTTATCGTCGAAGGACCATGTAGAAGTTTGTAATTGGTTTTGGAAGCTGATGTTAAATAAATAAAAACTTCACTTTGCTGTAGTAGTATTTCCATATAATTGCCTGCCGGTCTAATCACGCGTCCGTTCACACCGATGGCGCCGGAAAAGGGAAGTATGGAAGAAAACGAATGAGCGACAGCGCCCTTCCACAGATAACAAAATCTTAATTACACACAGATGCAAAACATCTTTTGCACAGACTAAAAATTCTTAATGTCTCTGACAATGTATGTATTTAGAAATATATAAGTATGTTTATCAGTTGTCTAGTACCCATAACACAAGCTCTGCTTAGCTTGGGACTAGTTGGCGTTGTGTGATAGTTGTGGAATATTATTATTATTATATATTATTATTTCCACAGCGTCTTTAGTGGCAACGTAGAAGTCACTTGTGCGACAGTGGGACACAGTTTGAAAAACATACACCCATTTATGCTTGATAGGAAACATCAGGCAATAAATAAACTCCAACAAAATGGCCAACAATCGAACAGCCATTACAATAACTATACAAGCAAATACATACCAGTAACTGTAAACATAACCCTTTAATCGAAATACCGACCCGAAACATAGTCGAAGTTGGCTCGTAAACGTCACTATAAACTGACGCTGTTAACCGATCAATGTTCATTGTGATCATGCGTCTGGCTAACTAATATTCAAATTAGTGTCGTCATCGGATTAGGCTCGACGCCGCCGCCGCCGCTCTATTCCTGTTGATTACTCTGCCACGGGTTATTATGGAGGTAATGTGTGTGTTCATTAAAATTCGACATCTTGTGATGTTGTAATATTGTTGGCTGAATATTTTGAGTAAGTGGCGGAAGTAAGTGTTGCGTTGTTGAAGTATTTCTTGTATGATTTGGTTGGGTGTAAAGTTATAATCATTTATTATTATTTACATATAGCCGTGTACAATTAGGGTTTTTTTTCATCGCAAGAATAATCAACGTCTATATAAACTTTTATCTCTTAAATAGACCTCTTTTGTCATAAAATGTGAATTAAGAAGTTTTTAAAAAAAAGGAAAATTAAAAATTTTGAAAAAACCCACGACGGTTAAAAATTAATTGAAACAAGGATAAAATTACATAAAACACCTGTCTTAAAAAAATCCAAGAATGTCCGTCGAGAGCTGAACATTGCAAAACTAGTTCATTTAATGGCAGCCCCCGACGGACATTCTTGGTTTTTTTTTTTCAAAAAGTTTAATTTTGCTTTTTATTTTAAACTTTTTACTTTTATTTTTATTTTTTTATCTAAGAACATGCACCAATCAAACCTAAACCCATATTTGAAAACTGAATCAAAATCGGACTTGCAGTTTTGGAGAAAAATGGCAACTTTGATTTGCACAAAAAATGTTTGCTGCAGCGCCCCCTGGTGAGTTGTCACCGTAACACCTATCTAAGAACATGCACCAATCAAACCCGAACCCATAACTGGAAACTGCATCAAAATCGGACTAGTAGTTTTGGAGAAAAATGGCAACATGTATTTGCACAAACAAACAAACAACCTCTCACCCCAAACGCATATACCATCTCCTTTCCGTCGTGGGTAAAAAGAACATCGGACATAACAAAATGATAAATAAAAAATTAGCATATAACAAAAAATACAAAAAGTAAGAAAACTTAACATAAAATTGAAAGGGGCCAAAAGGTAAACTAGTGCTGTAAAATTTAAAACTTCTGACGCAGCGCTGGGAACACCTGCCTTACGGATTTGTATCGCATTTATGTTGACTATACTTGACATAATCATTTATTGATGTCAACAAGACATGGCATGTCAGATGCCACTTCCTTCCTTTCTAAGGAAGGAAGTGGCATCTGACATGCCATGCCGGAACATCATGATGGATCAAATTGATTATTCGAAGTTTATCTTAATCAGAACTGTCATGTCTGATTGAGAATCTGTTTAGACCATCTGGCAGGAGGGATTCTTAGAATAATAATAATAATATAAATAGTTAGTGAAGGCGAATCGAAATTGATTCTGATTATGGAGCAGAGCTAAAACATACTGTGAAATGGTGGATTGACTGCGGAGAGATATTTTGGAACAATATCTGCCGACGGATGTCCGGTGTTCGAAACTGTGTCAATATTTTTTCTATGTAGGTTCGACCGAACCGTGGTGATGATGACCATGAACCATGAGGTCTTGGTTTCGATTTCTTGTCTGCCAAAGTGTTTTTGGCTTTCTCCATCAGAAATTATTCAGTAGCCGCCACGAGGTTAAGATTTGTGCTCTTTCTGAATAATTATGTCATTTAAGTTCACCCACATAATGGGAAAGATACAACTTTTTCTTCAATGTTCAGTACGATTATTATTGTTATAAACCAATATTAACAAATAAGTACTAACAAGCTGGTTTAGATATTTATAACCACCTTGTTATTTCGTATCCGTGTATTCAGAAATGGCTGACGTCGTTATTTACCTATCGCGACTGAGTGCGGGTACTTGTGTTACCGAATTTGAGAAGTACTGCCAATCCAACGTTGCATCATTGTTAGTTAACAAGCTCTCGGGTTAGATTCGTCGCTTGAATTTTGCAAGTTACAAATATTGTTATCAGTTATCTTTATGAATAAAGAGGAAAGTCATGACTGACTGACTGACTCATCAACGCCCAGCCCAAACCCTTGGACCTAGAAAGCTGAAATTTTGCACAGAGGTTCCCTTTATAAAGGAATTTTCGAAATTCAACCCCTAAGGGACTTAAATAGGGATGAAAGTTTGTATGGAAAATCGTCATTTTCACGCGGGCGAAGCCGCTGGCAAAAGCTAGTATTTTATAAAATAATTAGCTTTTGCCCGTGGCTTCGCCCGCGTGGATGGCGAAAAATATTCCAACAAACTTTCATCCCCTATTTAACTCTCTTAAAGGGTTGAATTTCGAAAAAAATTACTAAAGTCTTCCTCAAAAACCAATCTATCCATTGCAAAAACCAACATGAAAATCGGTGTAGTAGTTTTTGAGGTTATCGCGAACAGACAGATAGACGCGGCGGAGGACTTTGTTTTATAATATGTTGTGATAACACAAAGAGTTAGAGAAATGAGAGAGTGGGAGAGAGAGTAGTTAAAGTATACTTAGATGGTTAGGTCAAATGGAGAAGTTGAGTGTAAGGAGACTAACAAAAATTATTTACAAGGCAGATATGAGTGACAATGCTGGGAGAGCGGCGCTCTAGACAGACATGCTCAGACCTTATTAGTGAGGTCCTTCAGAAAGGACAAGTGCTTAGTGTGACCAGATGTATGAATGGCACGGGGGGTAAAACGAGTATGTAAGGGTCGTATGTGGTGACGTTCTGTGGTTTCTGCGTACTCCCATGGGTAAAAGTATGTATTTATGTGTAAATTCTATAAAATAATTAAAAGTTACAGATAAGATTTTTTCAATAAGTCACGTCTTTCAGACTAAAAGGGAAAGGGTTTTCATCGCTCATTGCTGACCGAACGCGACAAAACTATTAAGGTAGGTAGCTAATTAAAGCAATAATTTCATCTCTAGGTACTTTTGTCGTTATTTTTATGCCATTTCAATATCACACGCCTCTAAAACACGTTCGTAATATTTCCGTAATGGCAATACCAGACGAGAGGGTGTTTACTTTCGCCCCGGGTTTTCATAAGAATGAACCAGCAAATAAAGAAGCTTACAAATCAAACAAAAGCCAAGTAAATATACGAAACATTGAAACGCATTGTCTCATAATACAAAATAAGAAGCAGACGGCATCGCGAAAGATTCAATTTTCTTTTCATATTTTCTCTGCATTTTATTCAAATGGTGCCCGTTCCAATAGTTTTATATCAAAATGTATATCGTTCACACAGCTCTGCGTCTAGAATATTCTGCTAATCTGATTATATTCAGTCAGTACGCTGAGATAGTCAAATACCTTTTAAGAGATTTATGATCATTAGGTTTGTTATGAAAAGTAAAGCCGTTTTCAGCACGATCTTGGAATCTTTTTTTTTTAATATTCCACAACTATCACACAACGCCATCTAGTCCCAAGCTAAGCAGAGATTTTGTTTTTATTTTGTTTTGTTTTATCATGGACTCTGTTATCTTGAGGGGTAATTAATGCCAGCTGTATTATTTCTTCGCCCTCATTTTGTACGGTAAATAGCGATGTTGCGACTTGTGTTCTACTTTTAATTTCAAATGATTTATGTAAATGCTTTATTATACCTATTTGAATATTTTTTTGCAAACTAAATTATTAAGTACCTAGGTATTATTACAATAAACTAAGTACAATTAGTGCGATCAAAACTTTAGAGTGACGCACTATAAACCCTACTTTGATTCCAAATTATTAACATGACGTTAAATATTTGTTGCAAAATTTGGCTATAACGCTTCACCGCCAATTTAGCCTCCATAAAATTCCTTAAGATAATTTCAAGAAACCCTTTCTTAATTGGAACAAAAACTTAAAAAGAAGAAGTAAAAACAAGATAACCGGCACATCAACCAGCCTTTTCATTTCACTTTGAATTAAGATAAAGATGGCGTCGAATGCGCGGCAAATTGAAATGGAAATACCTACCTCGCGGTGGCCGTTTTTATTCGTTGCGTGGCGCGGGTCGACGAATACCCCTTATTTTACCTCAAGCAATTCTCCTGCAGATGAAAAAGTTTGACTTATCAATTCCACTCGCTATTCTGTATGCAGTCTTTAATTTTTCTCGTTTTCCACTGAGTTTTTTCATTATTAAAGCAAGATGCTCGTTACCTCCATTTAGTTCGCTGAAAAGAAAAGCCAACGAGGGCGGTTGTTTCAGTTGGAATGAAAATAATAAATCAAGGGGTAGGTAGATAGTAGACGGCGCCTGGTCTATTTCATGCCCTCTGCATATATAATGGATCCTAGACTAAAGTGTTCGAGATTTATGTGGTAGCTTATTATTTCAAACATTAATTTAATTAGTTCAACAAACACAAGGTTGAATTGAAAGTTTTTCTTTTGTTAGTCACCGAAATGTTGTCCCTTGTCAACACAGCTTAAAAATTACCTTGATTTTTTATTTCGTTCTGCTTCAGTAAATGTTTCGTGTATTTTACTTTATTTTAGATACAAAGTAAAAAATCTGTGAATAAGGCTTCTTCTGCAGCTGCCAGTATGATAAAACAAAGCCCGTAATATGACTTGGTAATGTTACAAAAGAAAAATTAAATCGCCTGGGACGCAAGTCGGTGGAATTTTCAGAATAAAATGGATGGATAAAGACTAGTTATTCCTTTGGACCTCTGCTGTTGGACGATAAGTAATTCGGTCTTACATTCAGAAAGTCGACGACTTAAACTTTAATACTGACATTGTATGAAATATTGCTAGAAATATTAGGTATAGTGTAAGTTAGTAGGTTGTAGTTGGTAGCATCTGGATGCGAGTTGCCGAAAATCGAGTTGAGTGGCGTGTGATTGAAGAGGCCTATTTCCAGCAAGGGACTACTGTAAACTAATGATGATCTACATAAGTAAATATTGTAAATAGAAGTAGGTTCAAATTAAGTTTCCATTTATTCATACTGCAATTGATGTGTTTTCCATAAAATCTATTTGGATTTATGCTTCTTATTTTAAAGTAGACCATTACAAAGAAAGACAACAGTAACAATAATTTAAAAAAAAAATACAAAAATACAGGTTTAAACTGCGTATACCGCATGGGATTTGGTAACGTTTATGATGCTGAAACTCAAAGGAACGATGGAGAACAAGCTTGATATTTATTTAGTAAGTAGTACCTGTTGCTCATAAAATCTTTTAACAACTTTAATGTTCATTGCTTAAATGTGTATATGTACAGATGTGCTTCATTTAGGCTGCGGGTTCTTCGAAAGAGATCGCAGCTCCGGACGCAAAGGGCTAAGAAGGAACAGGGGTGGTTTTTAGTCAGTAGAAGTCTGACACTCCCTTCCGCTCCGCCCGGAGCAGGATCAATCATTTGGTTATATCCCACCGTACAAAAAAAAAATGTGCTATATTTTTTGTAAAACTAAAAATGTAACTAAATACACTCATATTCTTCTGTAATACTGGGAAAGCTATAAAGGCGTACCTTACTATCAATTACTAATTGAAATTAAACAAAGCGTAATATAACAATAGTTAACATAGGTTCAAATTCCCCCAAGGAAAAGGTACACTTGTGTACTACACCCTCATTACGCCACTCAAGAGTTATCTCATAACTTATGTATTAAACTAACAAACAATCACACCTAACATTTACGTAGGTACAGTCACCTGCAAAAATGCATGGACAATTCAGAACTAAAATCGTGTGAAGCGAGAAATGACGCCACCTAACGTAAACTAGAAAAGAAAGAAAGAAAAGTATTTATTGGTTTCACAACAGGACAAAACAAATCTCAGCATGGTGCTGTAACTGTAACTAGTTATAGAAAGAAAGAAAGAAAGAAAAAGTATTTATTGGTTTCACACAGGACAAGCCAAATTGACAAAAAATTAAAAGCTAACAAGGTAAACATATTACGAGAAACACTTAAAATTAGGACATAATAATTTGAAAAAGTCCCGTGCGAAGCCAAAGGGCCACTATCTCAGCATGGTGCTGTAACATCTATGACAAATCACAAATGTCACAGCGCTGGTATTCTGATAGGGCCCATTGGTGACGCCACGTTTACAGAAAAAAACAAAAATAACTAAAATTAAAATAAAGTAAAAAAAATAAAATAAAACATAAAACTAATAAAAACAATAAGGGATTCTTACTAAATATTTATCTTAAATAATAGTGCCCGTCTATGATACGAGAGAAAATGGCAACACTGACAAGCGAATGAAAGGACGCCGCCGCACGCCGCAGGCGCACCGCGGCGCACGGTGTCTATGGATGGATCAAAAGTAAGATTATGATGTCAGCCAGCGAAGAAAAAAAGAAAAACAATACATTTATACTAATGGTGTGTAGAGTTCGTGTAATATAATAGGTACGTAAATACTGAGGTGGTAAACAAGATTAATTGAGAAGTGGTGAAAAATATCAATTAAGTACAAGTTCGTGAGACTTAAAGGGACAAAAAGTGACAACAACAATGGACATCAATAACAGGAGCAATCAATGCTCCATGGCAAAACAAACAAACGCTCTGTCTGCTTGCCATCTCGGAATCGCGTATTCACCGCCAGTCGTCAGCATTATTAGACGCTCCGGTCACCATTGCAAAATGCGTGTGTTAGAAGGTGTATGTAAATCTATATGTATATGTATTAATATCCACCAATTATTAAACTTGTCAGGATGATTACTAGTTATTTACTGTGTTCGAAAGTACCTCTAAAGAAATGTGTGTTGGGAACAGGGGTTTTATGAAGTAAAAGCACAAAAGACCAGACTATTCATTTTATTTCTTTTGGTCTTGTCAACTACATCAAACTCGATTCCATTCGCTAGGTTCCTAGTCTTCGTGGAGAAGAATGGACAAGAAACTCCACGGGAACATATTTTAAAGTAATAAGCAAAGACAACCTGACATTGTCTTGGACTGTCTCAAATTACAGCAATTTATCAGTTTACATAAACAACAATCAATATGAACCATATTATTATTATTATAGTACATATTTCTAACACATAGTCATCAGTAATATTCATAGCATAATATCAATTAACTTACATGAACATTGTAGATCCTTTCGAGTAATACAAATAGGTTTCAGCTTTTACACATTTGGTATCTTCACAACTAGGCCACAATATGTAAACTTAATCCTTTCTATACACAATTTTTAGACTACTTTGGGTCTGTCTTTATCCTTCAACAGTTGCAGCGTAACTCAACCTGAATTAGCGGTACTTCTACTTTTATAACCGTCAAATATTAAAAAGTACATCAACGACTACCGCCATAATAAACCAATGGCAAATGGTTATTCATTATAGCTAAATAACTAATAACATAAATAATTAACAAATCCTATGTAGTGAAACTATTTTAAAACGTCTTGTTAATTTAGCAATATAATATGTTTTTATTTGTAATCTTTACGACTATCAGATAAAATATGAATATCCACCGATAGTTCAGAGAATTGATTGAAACTATTTAATTTATTAAAATTGCAAGATAAAATGTAGGAAACATTATAAGTATCTTTCAATAATAACTATATAATTTATTGGAAACTTATAATAAATAAACATTAAACTTGACTTAACTATTCCAAATACCACAATAGTATTTGTGGTTCGGAAACCAAGTCTTTTAAGCTACAATAAAAGCTACTTCTATAAAATACGTCGGGATATAATATATCATTTGAATAATGTAAATTAGGTTTATTTGAAATTAGAACCTTTGTTTTTAAGATATTTTCGGTGATTATTAAATCAACAATATACTTGACTCAACGTTGCCCTACGTCATTGTCACTTGACATCTGACAGCCGACGTTGCTACGTTATTTTGGTCTGAATCAAGGAAATCTCAATTTTATATACTTGAACAATTAAAAACAGTGCTAAAATTACAAAAATAATTAAAAAGATATAACACGGCCATTCTGATATGTACTTCGTTCTCGAAGTACATTTTTTGATAAAACAATTCATCAATCACAAAACATAAAAAATAAAGAGTTATTTATCTTTATACATTTTTCAATAAGATATAACATGGTCATTTTGCTATGTACCTGGTCCTTGAAGTACATTTCTGCCAATCAAATTCTTTGGTTTTAAAATGGTATATTATTGGCACAGCGACAGGCACAGCCACCTTTTTTTTATAAGGCACAGGCACAGCCACCTTTTTTTATAAGGCACAGCCACAGGCACAGTCACCCTTTTTTATAAGCCACAGGCACAGCCACCTTTTTTATTTTTTATAAGGCACAGCCACATTTTTTTATAAGGCACAGCCACCTTTTTTATTGTAAGTCATGAGTCATAAGTCGTAAGTTATAAGTCATTTAATCATTTGATTAACCAGGTGCAATAGGTGTTATAAAAAATTTAGAGACTCAAATAGCGTCTTCAACAATAGCATTCTCATAGACCATTTCACCTGGCCTAAATCGTAGCTTGTCCTTAGAATTTACAATAATTATTGTTTCATTTTAAATAACACATCAAAATTTCTGTCCACATATCTATGACTTTATCGTGTACTGTTTCTTTGACTTTCATTTTTTAAAATGTACCCAGATCGTAATCAATAGTATACTCTAACCATTGAATCATACAAATCTCATTTACATCACCAAACAGTCACCGCTCGGTCAATCTGACAATATCATTGCGAATCTAGTTTACCATTTTTTACTATTCCATAAAAAATACAGATTATTATTATTTTAACTTAATATCTTAAATTTTTAGATTAATATCACGCCTTGTAATCCCCGAAGGGTTTAACCTACCTAATCAAGTTTAAACAAATAGGTAATCATTTAAATGAATAATTATCACATTGGTTATATTAAATAATAAAAATACTCAATTAGTAATACAACTTAATTAGTATTTTGCCATGTATTGCCACATCTAGTAAAAAAAATGGAACCCACTTTTGGTTTGTGTCAGTGTTTGCTTGGCGGGTTATTAGCTACTAGACATTTGTGTTGTTATTGTAATCGTTTATCCTCAAATTAGTTGTACGTTAATTTCTGCGTTTTCATAAACACGTTTTTTTTTATTGTTTAATTTAAATTATCAGCAAGTGAATTATTGTTTATTCTTGATGAGGAAACCCCTGAGCATTGAAGAATAATAAAGTTCTTAATACATTAGCTAATATAATGGTATTAGTTTTTTTTTTTAAACATGTTTTCTTATGAATCAACAAGTCTTTTGTATTGATTAACTCAGTTAGACCGACTGACCCATAAATACGTTTCGAGAAAAAAAAAATCTACCCTCGTTATACGATTCAATCTTATCTATTTAGATCGTATTAGAATTTTATTGTAGTTTCAAACTTCATACTACGTAACGTTTATACATTATATTCACAATATTTATTTTGCGAGAACCAGAATTATCAAGGAAACAAATATTGACATTGTCATTAATACTATTTACAAGACGAGGTTCAAAAATAACGTCAGATATTTGAATATCTCCAATCCCATAATCTCATTAATTGAATAATTGAAGATGAGATGATGATTATTTATCTTTTATTGTATTATCGGATGTTTCGTGAAAACTAACAATCTGCATGAATTTGGGGGTACTAACCAAGCCAGGTTACTGCTTTGCATTACGAAAAATTTATAAATATTTTCATCACAAGTTTTGAATGTCTGGTACAGTAAAAACTTTTAGAAAGAAGCTTAACTTTGAATAAACAATTTCCTAAATTGATTCTAGTTTTATTTTTACAGTTTCTAGGATCTTTTATTACTACGTTTTTAGAGAATAAATAAATTAAAATAAAACAAAGCCTCTAAAGGCCTTTACCAACATTAGCTAATTCGTACTGCTGCTTGATTTAAGCCATGGCCTGGCTGCCAAGTGGTTCCAGCAGCTTCTCAATCTCGCTGTCGGAGTACGTGCTGTCGACGTTCTCATCATAGCCAAGTCGAGGCGGTGAGCTATCGGCGTCACAGCTTTCATCATCACACCAGCAGCAGCTCCAGCATTGATCATGAAAATGAAACAGGAAGACCATTAGAAATTATATCAGAGAGCCAGATACTGTCCCACTTCTGATGTTAGAAGGTGTATGTAAATCTATATGTATATGTATTAATATCCACCAATTATTAAACTTGTCAGGATGATTACTAGTTATTTACTGTGTTCGAAAGTACCTCTAAAGAAATGTGTGTTGGGAACAGGGGTTTTATGAAGTAAAAGCACAAAAGACCAGACTATTCATTTTATTTCTTTTGGTCTTGTCAACTACATCAAACTCGATTCCATTCGCTAGGTTCCTAGTCTTCGTGGAGAAGAATGGACAAGAAACTCCACGGGAACATATTTTAAAGTAATAAGCAAAGACAACCTGACATTGTCTTGGACTGTCTCAAATTACAGCAATTTATCAGTTTACATAAACAACAATCAATATGAACCATATTATTATTATTATAGTACATATTTCTAACACATAGTCATCAGTAATATTCATAGCATAATATCAATTAACTTACATGAACATTGTAGATCCTTTCGAGTAATACAAATAGGTTTCAGCTTTTACACATTTGGTATCTTCACAACTAGGCCACAATATGTAAACTTAATCCTTTCTATACACAATTTTTAGACTACTTTGGGTCTGTCTTTATCCTTCAACAGTTGCAGCGTAACTCAACCTGAATTAGCGGTACTTCTACTTTTATAACCGTCAAATATTAAAAAGTACATCAACGACTACCGCCATAATAAACCAATGGCAAATGGTTATTCATTATAGCTAAATAACTAATAACATAAATAATTAACAAATCCTATGTAGTGAAACTATTTTAAAACGTCTTAAGTTAATTTAGCAATATAATATGTTTTTATTTGTAATCTTTACGACTATCAGATAAAATATGAATATCCACCGATAGTTCAGAGAATTGATTGAAACTATTTAATTTATTAAAATTGCAAGATAAAATGTAGGAAACATTATAAGTATCTTTCAATAATAACTATATAATTTATTGGAAACTTATAATAAATAAACATTAAACTTGACTTAACTATTCCAAATACCACAATAGTATTTGTGGTTCGGAAACCAAGTCTTTTAAGCTACAATAAAAGCTACTTCTATAAAATACGTCGGGATATAATATATCATTTGAATAATGTAAATTAGGTTTATTTGAAATTAGAACCTTTGTTTTTAAGATATTTTCGGTGATTATTAAATCAACAATATACTTGACTCAACGTTGCCCTACGTCATTGTCACTTGACATCTGACAGCCGACGTTGCTACGTTATTTTGGTCTGAATCAAGGAAATCTCAATTTTATATACTTGAACAATTAAAAACAGTGCTAAAATTACAAAAATAATTAAAAAGATATAACACGTGCAGAACAAGGGTAAGTTAAACAGAGGTATTTTTTTGTTGTTGGAGTAAATATCGTTTAAATGCCACTCTAAATGTACCAACTGTTTTAATAGCACGAAAAGGTGGTGGGAGGTCATTCCAGCAGCGACTTGCGGCGAATTTAAAACTACCACGAAAAGCAGCAGTTCGATGGGAGGACGCCAACATCAGGTATGAGGATGCTCTAGTTTTTATTTGGTTCACATCCCGTGACCAAGTCAGTTTCTTATAAAGATAGTCTGGTTGTTTTGTGAGAATAGTGCCAAACAGTAGGGTAGCCAGGTGAAGCGTTCTCCGCGCTGACATTCTCATCAAATTACCCTTATTCAGAAAAGGGGTGATATGGGTTCTGGGTGGCACATTATAACAGAATCTTGCACAGGCATTCTGCACCCGCTGGATTAGCTTCTGGCTTCTACCGAGAATGCATGCCCCATACACAGCGTCAGCGTAGTTCAGTCTGGATAACACCAAAGATTCACAGAGCATGACTCGCATATCCACACTTATGTAGGGACGGATACGATATAAGAGCTTGAGTCGGTAGAAGCAGTTGCGCACAGCTTCCAAAATATGGGTTTCAAATTTGAGCTGCCCATCAAAAACTACCCCAAGATTACGTGCTTCCAAAACCCTCTCTATACCACAACCATCAATCCTAATGTCCAGACTGCAAGCAAGCATTTTGTTCAGGAAGTCTCTGGACCCCATCACAATATACTTTGACTTCGTAGGATTCAGAACTAGGGAGTTTCTTCGGGACCATTCAGAGATTCTCTCCAGATCTTCGTTAATACCTTTGACCATTTCAGCAGTATCCTGGGAGCAAAACGAGAGGTACATCTGCAGATCGTCAGCGTACAGATGGAACTTGGAGTTAATAAGACATTTGGTGATATCGGCACTGTACAAAATGAAGAGGAGTGGCCCCAAGATTGATCCCTGCGGCACGCCCCTACCTACGTGTTCCTGACTAGAAGACATGATATCTCCATTGTCACTTGACACCTGGACGAGCTGTGAACGATCAGTGAGGTAACTCTCAAACCATTGCACTGTTTCAGCGTTACAGCCATAATAGGACAACTTGGCGAGTAGAAGCGAAGTATTAATAGAATCAAAAGCACGAGAAAAATCCAGTAGAACAAGGAGGGTTCCCATGCCTCGATCTCTGGCCTCTAGAATGTTCCCAACTACATCCAATAGAGCAGTTGTTGTGCTGTGGCCCCTACGAAATCCAGACTGTGCTGGTGGTAAAATACCATGGTGCTCAAGATAAGACCTAAGCTGGTTGCAGACTACTTTCTCCAAAACCTTAGATAAACAAGGGAGCAGGCTAATTAGGCGAAGCTCCTTCACGCTAGTAGGATTAGACACTTTAGGAATTGGTCTAACTATTGCCATTTTCCACAGGTCAGGGAAGGAGGAGGTCTCAATTGATCTGTTGATGATAGCTGTAATGACTGCGAGCGTACGAGGAAGTGTCAACATCAGCATCTCCAAAGAGATCCGGTCAGAGCCCTGAGCGTTGGATTTAAGACCACGTAATATCTGCAGCACGGCTTCCTCCTGTACAGACTCCAGCTGGAAAATACTGTCATTATGCCGATGATGTTCAAAATATACTAAATCTGAAGTATCAACCTCCCCACTGCCGGGTACATTCAAAAAGTGCTTATTAATAATATCAGGGTTGTTACAGAAGTGTGGCAGACCATGCTCTGATTGTTTTGTGGAGGCAATAGTTGACTTCAAGTGACTCCATAACTTCTTTGGCTGTTTGATATTATTATTGATATAAGTTTTAAAATATACTGACTTCTCAGTCTCAATTGCCGTTCTAACGATGTGTTTTAGATCTGTATAAGCCTTCCTATTACTATCCGATTTTATAGTTTTAGACTTTCGATGGGCCCTGTCACGCAACTTCATCATTTCCTTAACAGTGTAGGTTATCCAGGGGAGCGACCTCTCTTTGATTAAGACCCTTTTGATAGGTGCATGCAAATCAAACAGCGCCAGAACGTACTGATTGAACATTTCCACCATTGAGTTCACATCTTGTAGGCTTTGGATGTGTTCCCAGTCAATTTTATTTAGGTTGTCATTAAAAAACTCAGGGAGGATGTCTCTAAGCGGTCTATAGGTAACCCAATGCGGGATAGGCTTCTCTATTCTAAAATTTAATTCAATGCTTATAATTGCGTGCTGTCCAAGTTCCGGAATGTGAGAAACTGAGTACCCACACACACGGGCGTCAGTGCACGCAATATCAATCAGCGTTTCACTATGATCTGTGAAATGGGTTGGCTCATTAATAATCTGTCTAAGCTTGCAACAATGTAAAAAATTATTTAGAAGCTTGGTTTTGTTGTCAGCAGGGTTCAAAGCATTTATATTGAAGTCGCCCACCAAGAGAACCCTGTCTGCGTTGGCAAATGAGGACAAAGAATCAGTGATGGCATCCAGAAAAACATTAACATCGAGCCAAGGTGGTCTGTATGCAGTGCCAATAATGACCGATTGCGAGTTGATGTTCAGTCTGAGCCACATTTGCTCAACCTGCGACGCAGGGGGGTGCGGAACGGTGCGCGCGCGCACTCCGCGGCGCAGGTAGAACCCCACGCCGCCGCCCCGCCCGCCGCGCACTCCGGCCGGGCGCGGCATATGCCGCAGTCGGTAGCCCGGGACTGTCGGCGCACGGCCTTCCTCGCCCTGCCTGAGCCAAGTTTCATTTATCGCCATGATATCCACCTCGACATTCTCCATAGCCACAAGAAATTCGTCATGGCGAGATCCCAACGACCCAGCGTTAAACAAACCAACTTTTAGATTTTTAGTCTTGTTCATTTGTGATTCGAGTTAAAAATATATAATATAGAATAGATAATGTGCAAAGATACATGATACAAATATTTTAAACTGTGGCATGTAAATAATAGGTTTAAAAAATATGAGGGAGTTTGTGCGATGAGTCTATAGCATAGATAATGATGTGTAGTGTTAAAAAACGGGTAAATATATATATTACTAAGGTGCGCCATGAGACAAACACCTGCCAAAACAAAACAAAGCGTATGATAAGAAAACAAAGTAACTAATATTACTTTAGTGCGGCCAACACTCATTCCTAAAACATATGTTACACACCTGCTCCTCCAATAGATAAACAAGACATTTATAATAGTAGCTTTGAGTGAGATTACTTGTGATCGGTCTACATAACACAACACTAAAACATAAAACAGAATATTCAAAAATCCTATATGAGCAAAACAAAATAAAATAAAACAGTGAAGAAATGAAAAGCTAATATTGACAGGACAAATGGGTATACGTAACAATTTTAACGAAATCATAAGGATGTACAAACCGACCATTATCCAAAAATCCTACAGATATCGTCCTCACATCTAATACGTTCGGCTTTGTGACCATCCTCTCTGCGAGCCAGTATTCTCCCTTCTCTTGTCCACACATACTTAAATTTACTATGGCTTCCTGCCTGTTATCGACTATAAACGTTCACAGGAAAATACACACTAAAGTATCCATGCAATTTTGCAGGTGACTGTACACTCACGAGCTGTACTATAAGGAAACAGCCAGTGATATGTCATAATTGTGGCAGGCCATAATGAGGCGACGGCGTACAAGCCTCCAATGGTTACACACAAAGCCATGATTTATAGCTCCGTGTGCCATTGTTAGCTTAATGAGATTGCACCGTCAGCACAATTGGTCTATAGCCATTGGCTTTGACTGTACGGCTACGGAGTAAGGTGATTATTGAATGAAATTGTTGAATGGAACCTTTATTTTGCGTTAGCTATTGTGTTGGTACAATGATGCACGTATGTTTTGTCGTTGGAATATTAGAGATAGAACACTATTCGTAATCATTTTTGTAAAGCCTCTCTCCTTGACTTCTAGTTTATCTGATTCAGGGCTAAAATGGATCACTGGTAGTTGTTTTCGACCGACTCCGATGCCTTACGGTTATGTTGAGGCTCACGAAATTCGTTATTTTGGCCCACAGTCAGTAGTAGTAGTAGTATTAAAAAAACAATAATAATATGATGTTACTTTTGATTAAGGAAAATTTGATGCGATGATTAGTTTTCTTTTTTTTTCGGGAGCGACGATAAGACGGGCCGGATAATTTGAGATGCAATTATAGAACTTGAATTATAATTTATTAGCAACTATTCACACACAGCAACACATACAACAACATAATTATCATGCACAGCTCAGCTGGAAACTTTCATAAAAATGTTGATATTATTTGTAATAAAATATTTTTTAGTTTTAATAGCTTTCATGTCGACTTAATTAATTATAACTTTACTGCATTATGAAAAAATGTATTAAAAATTACATGAGATGGTCAGAAAATTGTTAGTTGAAATGACGAAACTTTAAGCGCAAGGGAATAAGAACTCAACAAGACAGGAGAAAATTTAATTAAACAACTAATGAAAACGCGGAACCAAAGTTATGTGTCCATAGGTCTGGTCTGTTTAAAAATGTATTAATTTGTATCCTAGGAATTCGTGGAGATTTTTGCTAAAAAGATAAGTATAGATTTTTTAAATTCGTGTTGTTACTACTTCCAAATCCAACTGTTTATCCAAAAGACCAATAATTATAGCCAAGGGAAATTATTTCGTCTAACACCATATTAATTTGTGTGACACCCCCATTTAAAATATTTTAATGTATGGGAAACGATGAAGTGGGGTGGTATTTTACGACCAATTAATGCACGACTATTTTCAAACCATTTATCATACTATATACGAAGGGAGTATTTAGAAATGAATATACTGAAAATAATAAAGCAATATTTTATTAGAAACTACACAATTAGTCGGGTCGAAGCATGTATTGAAGAAGCGATAGCCCCTTCGCTACAGAAACTCGTAGCTTGCTACGCCGTAGCATTCGTAGCAAAGCAGATTTCTTTTTTTTATCTGCTTTTTTAAAACTTTGCCCCATACTAGAAATTTCTCCTGTATCGTGGGTGCGTTTACAAACATTTAAACTCACATACACAAATACCCAGACCCGGAACAACTATCTGTAGGCCATACATATATTTGTTCCGGGCAGGGATCGAACCCGCGACACGCAGCGCAATAGTCCAATCGCTCACCCACTGCACCAACCGTGTCGTCAGAACTATCAAACAGGTATGAACGTTAAACTTTTTTTCAAAAAACATTCTCCACATTCCAATTAATTTATGCGTAGGTAACTCTGTTTATCTCAAAAAGGAAATGTAAGCGTGAAAATACCTTTTGCATTGTTAAACAAACACAGCCTCTACTTATGCAAAAGCCACGGCTCCGTAAGTAAGACCGGCTGTTTCAATTTCGTCACGTACCGTTTGCTTTCATTTTACTCGTAATGGCGTCGTAAAAATAAAACTTCGTTAAGTAAAGGCAATTGTCACTGTGCTCAATTTTAAGACAAAACATCGTGTTTTAACTATTTCACTCAAATTGTTAATTTTGCGCAAAAACAGTAGTGTTGCCCGCATTTTTCTCAACTAAGAAACAAATTACAAAAGTTTCAACGTCCGTAAATGAGAACACAGAATACCCATTAACGAGAATATTATTTCTAATTACAAAAGGTGTGGAAACAAAAACTTTGATAACTTCTTCAGATATTAAAGCCAAGGAGCGTCTCCTTGGGGGCACATTGTTGTAGGAGCATTATCAGAGCGCTTTCTAAGATATATGAGTGGTGGCCCCGCCTTCTAACTGTGCAATGAACTTTAAATCCCCTTTACACCTGGGCCCGCCCACCCAATACAGTTGTTGTGGAAATAAATGCGATAAAATCGTACTTTATACGACATGCAAAGCTGAAGTTAGTTTGTTCTGGTGTGAAATATGTTTTGAGCGTGTGAGAGGTAAGTACAGTGCCTTAATCGGCACAGTTCGTGAACCTCTTTGTTCCTGGCACAACTGACGGTGACAGGCTCTGCATTCACTCAACCTTTTCCTTCGCGAACAATAAAAACTCCTTTGACGTTATCTGAAATCTTCTGGTGGGAAACGGTTAACGTTTACTTAACCAATTAGGCTATGGTTCGACTGTAAGCGATTTTTACAATTTCTATTGAGATTTACAATAAATAGTATTACTAGTTGAAGTTCGATAAAGGTTAAGCTCTGTGGGGTAACTGTTTGGGCATACTAAGGGCATCGCCACCTCCCCCCTTCGCTCCACTCGGTCTCGCAGGTTCGCTCCACTCAGGACCTACCTACCACCGGAAAGCTATCATGACATTATTCCTACGCTACGGGGGTCCGGCTCGCGTGTTTTTAATTATAAAAAAAATAAAAAATAAACCAATAAATCTTCAATAGTTGACCTCTCATTTATTGAAATCCGTTCAGAAATTTAGGCGCTATGACGGAACATACAAACATACATGCATACAAACATACGATGTAGTTGATACCAGTGTGTTTTACAGGGAGTGACTGACTATCTAACCTCCATAACCCACTTAATATACAACAGCTATACCTGTGTTAACTCAAAATCTCATGTTTTAGTAATAAATCCTATATTTTAAAGAGCTCATTATAAATCGCTAGAACTGTAAACGTTTCCTCCTTAAGGAAACGTATTAGCATTCCTGTCGGATAGTGTCGAGCGCGCAGGAGTTGAAACCAAACATGGCTGCTACGCTACGAATCGCTTCCTTTACATTCAAATGCCGGAACAACACTTTCCGCTGTACAAATCATTCCGTCACTTCTGTTTTATTCCCACACTATATTAGTTTTTATTTAAATATATTTCCTCGGACTGACTCGTTGGTCTAGTGGTCGCGTTGGTGAAGTTTTTTTGTCAGTTTCTCAGTAGCAGCAACTTAGTCAGAATTTGGTCCCGGTTGATGCGGTTGAGGCTCGCCCGTCTTACATAGGACTTAAACATGTTGTGTACCTCTGCCTAATCCTTCCGGGATTACAGTCGTGTTTTTATATTAAAATATACTTTAATAATGAAGTATAAACTACAAACTATAGGCTCCAGAAACTCAAAATACGATGTCACTGTATTTCAAAGGATTCACACATTAAATAACATAATTATGATGACCGGGCTGTTTGTCACTTCATATCATAATATGTTACTTGCAATTGCAGACACAATCACCACAAGATTGTGGGTCTGTCTTGGAAACCTGCCACCCCGAAACATCGAAGACATTTTTATCAAATCGTCTATTAAAAAGTATCAAATGGTGAAACAAAATATCTCTGTAAACTTATCGACGACGGGCATACTGCCAGAGAGTTCACCGCACTGATTGGATCGCTCGTGCCAGATATAGCTGAATTTTAAAAAGAACCTTGAAACAATAACTCAGCATATACTCAAGCAAAATTTACGTTGAAATGAAAAGCTCTGCACATTTTCTATTCAAATACAAAAGCTGTTTGAAGCTACCTTCGCTTTTGTATTACTGCAGACAGACAAATGAAACAGCACTATTCTAATAAATGTAAAAAGCAATTTCTCTACAAAAAAGCTACAAAACTAAAACTACGCTTTTTTTTTTTTTTTTTTTTTTTTTTATTTAATATGGGCTTACTCTTGACCTCAATCTTGCCCTAAGGGCAGAGATGAGGTCGACGATGGAACGAGCTTACCCAGAAGAAGCCTATTTACTCGTGACTTAAATAGATTGGGGTTATATGAACTCGGGAAAACCGACGCAGGCAGGGTGTTCCACTCCTTGGCTGTACGAATAATGAAAGACTTAGCAAAACGCTTCGTACGAATGTGTGGAACATCGACAAGATATGGGTGATAACCTGCAGTACGCCTAGTCTCTCGATGGAAGAAGGGAGATGGTGCAATAAGCTCGTGGAGCTCTTGCGCACACTCTCCGAAGTACAGTCTGTAGAAGACCGACAGACATGCAACTTTGCGGCGGTGGGCCAGGCTATGCAGCTTGGCAACCAGCTTGGCGTCACCAATCAGCCTCCTGGCTCTGCGTTCTACTGAGTCTAGTGTGGCAAGTTGGTATTTGGCTGATCCATCCCAAAGGTGACAGCAGTACTCCATGCCGGACCGGACTTGAGCTTTATACAATACTAGCTTTTGCCCGCGACTTCGTTCGCGTGGAATAGTGACTTCCGGCAGATTTTTGGTTTATCTCGCGAAAAAAAAAAAAAAAACTATCCTATGTCCTTTCTCAAGTTCCAAACTATGTCTGTACCAAATTTCACACAAATCGGTTCAGTAGTTTAGGCGTGAAGCAAAGACAGACAGACAGAGTTACTTTCGCATTTATAATCCAGGATTTTCCCTCGTTGAATAGTAAACTAAGTGTAGGTGTTATAATTTCGGTGATGAACTGATTACCTATCCGTTTCTTTGTCTAAAATGAGTATTAACTTATCACTATGATTGACTATTGAGCTTAAAGTTCGTAGGTATAAATGTCTATCTAATTACCTCCTCAAGTTTAAAGCGTAGCTAGTTATGTAGTACTATATTAATTCTGTGGTGTAGGTATATAGATTTTATCTGTATGTAATGTAACAGTCAGTTGAATAAAAAATCGTATACAAATCAGATCAATAGTTTTGGCGTAATGTGATTCTAGACAGAATTTTAATGTTATAGATAGGAAGCTGTGTATAGGTTCCTGTGGGAATGAGATATTTTCCCGAAGTAAAAAGTAGTCTGAATTTTGGTACCTTCCTACCCTATAAGTTAAGTAGTGTGATGGAATGTCGCTAAGTTTCGATCCAAGTAAAACTGTTAAATAAAGACAGTTGCATCAAAATCTTATCATAAATTCCCTAAATTATGGCGCCTACCGACCCTCTAAGTTAGAAAAGTGATCAAATACTAACTTGAAGTTTACTAAGACTTCAAGTTAGTATTTGATCACTCAGTTAAAAAAAAAACATCAAAATCATTTCAGTAGCTATGGCGTCATGCGCTTCTTGACACGATCACGCTAGATTTCCGCGGGAATGAGGTATTTTCCCGCCGTAAAAAGTAGCCTGTGTCCGTGCCTAGGATCCTATCTTTATATTAACCAAGTCTTATAAAAATCCGTTCAGACGTTAAGGCGTGAATGAGGTAAACTTTTAAAACAAACGATTAAAAATAACTAACTTAATTAGTTTTCTGCCTACTGCCTACGCCTTAAGTAAGATAGCATGAATATTAATAGCCCATATCCTTTTCTAGGTAGAAACCACTACCCACCACTATCTATCACTTAACTAAATTTCATCAAAATCCGTTTAGCCGTTTAGGCATGATAGAGCAAAACTCCCAGCAAAAACCATAAAAAAATCACTAACTCAATTCAGTTTTCTGCCTACTTCCTACCCCCTAAGTACGATGACGTGATCATTTTGATCTTATATCCGTTTTTAGGTAACCATCTATTACCTTACTAAATTTCATCAAAATCTGTTCAGCCGTTTAGACGTTAAAGAGCAAAAGTCCCAACAAAAACGACAAAAAATCACTAACTCAATTTAGTTATCTGCCTACTGCCTACCCCCTAAGAACGATGGCGTGATTATTTATAGCCTATGACCATTTCTAGGTTATCATCTATCACCATACCAAATTTCATCAAAATCCGTTCAGCCGTTTAGACGTGAAAGAGCAAAGTCCCAACAAAAACGACAAAAAATCACTAACTCAATTTAGTTAACTGCCTACCCCCTAAGAACGATGGCGTGATTATTTATAGCCTATGTCCATTCCTAGGTTATCATCTATCACCATACCAAATTTCATCAAAATCCGTTCAGCCGTTTAGACGTGAAAGAGCAAAAGTCCCAACAAAAACGACAAAAAATCACTAACTCAATTTAGTTATCTGCCTACTGCCTACCCCTAAGAACGATGGCGTGATTATTTATAGCCTATGACCATTCCTAGGTTATCATCTATCACCATACCAAATTTCATCAAAATCCGTTCAGCCGTTTAGACGTGAAAGAGCAAAAGTCCCAACAAAAACGACTAAAAATCACTAACTCAATTTAGTTAACTGCCTACTGCCTACCCCCTAAGACCGATGGCGTGATTATTTATAGCCTATGTCCATTTCTAGGTTATCATCTATCACCATACCAAATTTCATCAAAATCCGTTCAGCCGTTTAGGCGTGAAAGAGTAACAGACAGACAGACAGACAGACAGACAGACAGACAGAGTTACTTTCGCATTTATAATATTAGTATGGAAGTATGGATTGAAAGCTGTCCAGGCTTGAAGTACCGCTTGACCCTGTTTAGGATACCCAGCTTTTTTGCCGCAATTTGAGCTTTTGACTCGATGTAGGCGCCGAAGTTCAGATTTGCATTCAACTTCGTGCCAAGAAGCTCGAGACTGTCGGTAACTTGTACAGACGCACTCCGGAAAGTGGGGGCCAGATTGAACGGACTCTTTTTAGCAGTGAACAGACACACTTGCGTTTTGGTGGCGTTGAAATCAACCAGATTGTCGTCACCCCACTTGGAGACAAGACTTAAGGCTGAATTCGTTCGCTCTACCATGGCCTCTCTCAATGAACGTATTTCATCACCACCGGCTTTTGCGCTGGATGTGTAACTCTCCATGACAGTGCTGTCATCTGCGTACCCAACAATACCAGGACCAAGGAGGTCGTTGATGTGCAGCAGGAAAAGTGTCGCGGAGAGAACTGACCCCTGAGGAACTCCGGCATCAATAGCCACAAGGTCAGAGGAGCAGCCATCAATGACCACTCGGATCGACCGTTCACTCAGGAAGTCAGATATCCAGCAGCAAAAGTCAGCGGGAATGCCGTAAGCCGGAAGTTTGCTCAACAGACTTGCGTGCCAAACCCTGTCGAATGCCTTCGAGATGTCCAGCGACACGGCAAGGGCCTCGCCGTGTTTCTCGATGGCTTCGCCCCAGCAGTGCGTAGCAAACACCAGAAGATCCCCAGTTGACCGTCCCCGGCGAAAGCCATACTGACGGTCGCTGAGCAGGTCGTTCGCTTCAAGGTACGCCAGCAACTTACCGTTAAGTACCTTTTCCATTACTTTACAAAGTATGGAGGTGATGGCGATTGGTCGATAGTTACAAGGGTCGGCACGACTACCCTTCTTGGGTACTGGTTGAACATTAGCGACCTTCCAGGAGTCCGGCACCGTTCTAGTTTTGAGAGAGAGGCGGTACAAGCGTGTCAACACAGGAGACAACTCAGGCGCACAGTTCTTTAAGACCCTTGCTGGTATACCGTCCGGACCGCTAGCTTTATTCACGTCTAGGCACTGAAGTACTTTACGAACCTCTTTCATGTGTATTGTGATCTCCGGCATCGAAGAATCACAGCGAGGAATCGTTGGTGGCTGTTTTGACCCAGTATCTAGACGCGAATTGCCCGCAAACAGAGATGCAAATAGATTTGCTTTCTCGGTAGCGGAGTGAGCCAGCGACCCATCTGGTTTTTGCAGAGGGGGTAGTGAGGACCGGCAGAAGTTGGATTCGACCGATTTGGATAGGGACCAAAACTGTTTAGCGCCAGAAGGGCAGGACGCCAGTTTAGCCCCTATGCGACTGACATGGTCGAAGCGCGCCTTTCGAATCACCCGCTTGCAGGACTTTGCGGCAGAATTAAATGCTCTTTTCTTCGCGCGAACCCGACGCGCCCGAACTTTACGGTCACGAGCTTGCACCCAGGCTTGGTATGCAGACTGCTTTCGGGCCTCAGCGCGAGCGCAGTCCGCATTAAACCATGGACGGGCCTTGTGACCGAGCGGTATGTCGGAGAATGGAATATAGTATTCCATTCCCTGCCGGATCACGGCCGCAACCGCTTCAGCTGAGCAAGCGAGGTCGCGCGCTGAAAAGCACACTGAATGCCACGGGAAGGACGCAAAGAAGTGCCGCATCTCATCCCAGTCTGCTGATTCGTATCGCCAAACTCTCCTCTCGCCCTTAGGGCTATCATCAGGAGGGGAACCGATAGATACGGACTTCACCAGACAGTGGTCAGATGTTCCCAGTGGGGCTGATACCGACACTGAGTGCCTGTCCGGGTCAGTTGTCAGCAGCAAGTCCAAGCAATTGGGTGTGTGTCCGTCAACATCCGGCACCCGCGTAGCTTCATTCACCAGCTGGGTGAGATCTAGCGACACTGCAAATCTGCGCGCCTCTCTCCCAGCATGGTCAGTTTTCTGGAACGGGAACAACCACTCATCGTGGTGGGCATTAAAGTCCCCCAGAAAAAGAAGCTCCGCCGTTGGGTACCGTTGCTGGGCACAGTCCGCCTTTTCCTGTAGGTGTTCAAAGAGCTTGGTTGTCTCCTGGTCACCGCTGTGCGACCGGTAGACACCGACGTAGAGAGATTTCTCGACCCCGGTGTCCACCAGTATCCAGATTGTAGATAACCCAGAATCTTCAAAGCAACGGAGACGCCGAAAGCAAATGTCATCGCGGACGTACACACAGACCCCAGCCCGCTTTACGAACTTATGTTCAAGCGAGTATCCTGGGTAGTTGAGGTACGCCACGTCTGACGGGGTTGCAATCTGCGTCTCCGTTAAAAAGAATAGGTGCGGCTTCTCGGTCTCGAGGTGGTGGTGGACCGGATCGAGATTAGAGTGCAACCCCCTGATGTTAGTGAGGTGCACTTTATGTGGGAGAAAGTGCAGCCGCTTTGTAACCGATTTCTTTTTTTTTAACTTTTTCATGTTAGGAGTAGTTTGGTGGGAAAACAGAAGGAAGATCGAGACACGACTTGGTTACCCAACGGGACTCTTCAGCTCGTCCGACCTATGGGAGACTCATCCGGAGACTGCGGGGACGCCCGAGCCCCCCCGAAATGGCCACCGGGTCCTCCCGCCCAGTCGCCAACTGGCACAGTGGAGCATTTCGGGATTTTTCGCGAGTTGGCGGGGCAGCCTTTCCCACGTGGCTAGCGCAGTACTTGGGCCCCCTACTAACTGCGGTCGGCCAACGACAGAGACCGTGCCTCGGATCCCGCTACCCTCCAGTATGAGTCACCCGGTACAGAGTTGCATAGAGTCCCGGGCCGGTCCAAAGCCGTGCAACTGATCATCATTTCTATTTCCCAATGGCACTGGCACTCCCGCACACCGACGGAACACAGACAAGCTGTTTGGCGCCGGACTTCGGCGGGAGGGTGGTCGCGCGCCAGGCGGCCGAAGCCTACCACCGCTATATAATTATGAATCCTTCAGCCGTCACCACAGTCCGTGTGGACATGCGGTGCCGTTGCCCGGGGTGGACCGCTAGGAGGTAGATCCATAACCACCCCAAAACGCTTCTCTTTACAAAGCTATAATATCCCGAACAAAAAAGCTACTACAAATACAAATTAAACACTATCTTAGTCCCCGTCCAACAGAGATTACGTACAATAATTTCTTTTTAAATGCAAACTGTTTAATAGAAGCAAAGTAAGAGGGAAATTTCCACGTGAAAGTGCATTAACATTTTCTTGAACAAGGCTTCAGGAGAACAGATGTTAAAGCCACAAGTCAAATAGACGTTGGAGAGAAACAAAGGCGATGGTCCGTAACACAGAAACTTGGGCAGGATTATACAAGATTGAATATTACGTAGTAGGTACAGTTATACCGTTGTACAACGTAGTGATTTTAGCTACATTTAGCTTTGATAAATGAAGACGTTGAGTTGTTAGCGTAGACTTACACACAATTTTGGTTACCCTACGGACAAGACATGACCAGCTACTAAGCTCGTACATGCTTAATTAGAGGCTTAGGAGTAGCTTCAACCTACGTCAAACAGACTACGGAGAAGATTTTGAGGCATAACACCGTCTTATCAAATACCTTCAAGGCCGTATTTGACGTTACATTGTACAGTTACTATTACTATCACCTTTATTCAGAGCTGCTATATTTTTTTTATGGATGGGAAGTCATCATAAGACTCTTCCCACTCTGGGCGGAGCAGAAAGGAGTGTCAGAGTCTTACTGACTAAAATCCATTCTTGTTCCTCCTAATTCTCTTTGCGTTCCAGGGCCGGGGCCGCAGACAATTGTATAAATTATTGTTTGGCAAAATTTAGGACAACAGTATTTTGCTGAACAATGTTTATTAGGTACTTAGAAAGTCTTTCCTAGCGAAACACTTTTCTCGACGAAAGACAAGCTCCTCTTTTATCTTCATTGTAAAAATAATGTTCACTGTTTTATATAATTGTAAATTCAGGTATAACTCAACTGAATTTCTATTCATCCTAAACCGCCATTGATATACTTAATCTCATTCATATTCCTGTACTACACACAAAGTATTAACATCTTAAAGGATTTTAGTATAACAAAAGTAACCAAAACGATTCACGTTTCAGGGTCGGCTCATAAATAATACCTGAATAAGTACAACGTAGGCCGTATACCGGGATTAATTTTATGTAATATGCCAGGCTCATACTTGTAGGACAGTGTTCTGGGGAATTCATAGCTCTTACTTAATTATAACCACACGTTTGGTAAGATATTGTACGTCGGCATTATCTTGGAGCTGTGTGAGACAAGGACTATTAGCAGGGCTGATGTAATAGTAGCTTGTTTCATCATGTGATTAGGGGAACTGCGGTGAACGTAGCGTTTGAATTTTTAATAGAGTTCGTTCTTTTAAGTCTCATAAGACCAGATCAAATTAATGAGATTTTGAAGTATATACCACGTGTAAAGTTAAAGAGTTTTAAGAGGGTATGAAAAACAAGCTGTTAAGTTAAGTTCTTTATCCCCTATTGAAAAGGGAGGATTTTTCGACTAAACGGGTGGAGTTGTGTCTTGTTGTTATTTGATTTTTGTGTAGTCTTAAGTCGGGGATAACTTTAACTGAGCGATTAAAAAAAAATTATGAGAGTTCTTCATATCTGTCGTAGATGGCGTTATAGTACTTGGTTCTAAATCGCATATGTGTTTTTTAAAGTTAACAACAATCTATAGAAATACATTTTTCAGAGATTTATTTATTGATAATAGCCGATGGTATATTTGACGGATATTTACAAGATCCCCTTAAACAGTCACTCCTACATAAACGAGAGCCATATAATATTAAAATCTAAAAACATGATTTCAAATATGAAAATACTCTCTCAAACCTCAGAGCAACTTATTATTCGCAAAAAATAAACAAAAATATGGAGGTTGCTACCTATTTAGCTCTTTGTGTTACTTATTAGAGGCAGCTGAAGTAAATGGCAGACTTAACCCGGAGTCGTTGTTGTAAGAAATTGCTTGTGGACATTGAAGAGGGTCGTTACGACCCTCTGTTTTTAATTTAATCTGTTTTCTAGATAACAGGTTTCTGTTATGTATCGTAAAAGACTGTTTTAAATATACAGTTTGGTCGCTTCTTGTGATGTAAAACGGGTATTGGGTGATCTTATCTTTATAGGTAGATAAGGGTACATTATGTGTATGTATGGACATGACCTCGCTTTATATAGGTTTTCCGTACATTGAGAGATCTGCATAAACTGGTTTTCTATAGCTTGATTGTAGGTCATCGTACGTACGTTATACCGCCCTAGTAGTTTTAAAATAGAATGGTAGGTATTACAGAAATGTTTGTATAAAACCTTCAATTGAACTTGAATGGCTAGCAATTATTTTAAACAATCATACAAAAAATAACAATAATAAATCTTTTTATTTTTATTGCTGATGGGTTCTAGAAAGCTATTAAATGGTATTTATTGAATAACGGTGTAAAATAACATTGCCTCGGGAAAACAGATTTTTGTAACAAAAATAAAAGCTGTTTTCCAGCAATAAGTTCTGATTAATCTGTTTCCCTTATTCATAGACGTCACTATGAATTCGGTATTTACTACCGAAATTAAGTTTTATTTCTAACTAGCTGTTGCCCGCGACTTTCGTCCGCGTAAAATTACGTGAAAAAATAATACGGGTTGTATTCTTTTTATTTGAATCTGATATTGTTAACAATTTCAAGGGTTTTCATTTTTTTGTATGTAATCCTAATTCTTTTTGTAAAATAAAAGTAGCTTACGTTACTCCTGTCAACATCAACTATCCTAGTGGAAGCTACCAGTAAAAGTTCCATCAAAATCAGTACAACCGCTTCCGGGATTAATCAGAACAGACAGATCAGACAGTCAATTTTTTTATAGTTTTATACTTATTATAAAACTATAAAAACAATTGACTGTCATTCAGTAAAAAGCTGTTAATTTTAAATTCAGACACCCAATTTCTTTCATTTATATGGATTCAGTGACAACCCTATCTAGTACCAAGAAGATTGAGTGAAGTATTATTTCAGGTAAACGTTACCAAGGGAGACTGAAATAATAACAATAAGAAGGAATTAAGTGGTCTTAATAACCGGGTTCTGTCGTTTTACCGTAATGGTGAGGTAAGTTTGTGACGGGCCCATAATTGTTTGGGAGATTCTTACAAACAATGAGAATATTGTTGGTGCTTCGTATGTTCATAGTTTCGGTAAATATCCCCATTTGGAATTCAGGTCCAATGAGCAGAATAATGTATGAGCACATAAAGGTAATAGGGTAGTTGACTGACTAAAAAATATATTATTATGATCCTGTTTAGATTAGATTAGATTATCGAAAAATATTGGATACGGTTTTTTTATTTTATGAAATTAATAAAAAATTAAGAAAATAAAACGTGTCAAAGATCGTGAGTGGAGGCTGGTGACGTCACTTTCTGGTAAAAATGTACTAAACTGTGACATCGCGCAACTTTTCAAAGCACTGTATCGTCTTAATTTATTGTTTACGTTAAAAAAAATAAAAATACGTGTCCAATATTTTTTGTAAAATTTACAAAAAATATTGGACACGTATTTTTCTTTTTAATCTATCTGACGGATTAATTAGTTTTTTTTTTGTCAACTACCTACTACATTATAGTTAGACAAGTTTGTAGTCCAAAAACTTAGAAGTATTTTACTTCACGGTTTATGTGCCGGGTATACGCCGATTCCCATTTTCCTTCAAGACGGGGTATTGAGATTCGCAGGTGTTCTTACTCTTGGGCGTTCCCACACCGTGGTCGGTCGGTGAAGCGGATCTCACATCGCATTGACTTGTATGGAAGCCGTTGATGACTAACCCACGTACACAGTCGAACCGCGTGGACAACCGGTACCGGTGTCGTGTATGATTCACGAATTCACCTTATAATTATATGAGAGAAAAAAATGTGTTTTTGTTGAGATTGTGCCTTATTGCCTGAGAGAAAACATGACAATTTTTTTAACAGGAAAAGTGTATTCAAACTCGACAGGTGAAGTTACTACTGCGATAAATAGACTTCTGTTCCTACGCTGCTTTGCCGTGTTACAGAAAATGGTCGTATTCTACAGGTATTTCATAATACGGTATGCGAAAGCAAACACTTTCTACTAAACAAGAAAAAAAGAAAAAAAAAAAAAAAAACGTGAATAATACTGGCCATCTTATTATTTTGATGAAAACTTTTTTCTTCACTAGAGGACAGATGCGGTCGTTTTATGATGAGGGAAAATAAAATTGTGTTATGTAATCTTGGTGCCGTAAACTGTGACAATTGTCTTATATATATGACCACGAATAATAACAAAACAGACCAAGACAAGGCCAAAATAATTAATAACACCGCTAACCCTAAAGTAAAACTACTAACAACGGTCTCAACAATACAAACCTTTGTCATCGCATCGAGCTTACACCGGAATCCACGCTACCACAGATCATTGTGACAGATAAATCAAACCCGTACTAATTCGTCCTTTACAATTGGCGAGCATGTACTGGTAATCCATGATCACGACGAGACCGGCTTTCGGACCCCTGAGACTCGTGTAATAAAGCTTACCCCGGTTCGATTAAGCCAGTAAATCAGACTGTCGTCTCGCATAGATATAGAGGGTTAACTTCTGATTTCACGTGTTCCTGACTCCTATCTCACAGGACGGAAATTGCCAAGAAAACATGGCGGCTAGCCGAGGCCTGCTGCTTCTTATTTATTTTTATTTCTTCGGACACAGCGGTCGGTAAATAAATTGTAGTTTTAGGCCGCTTTATATTGCCATTAAAGACGAATGGAACCATAAATCAATTTATTACCGAGCTTAATGCTGGGCCGTCGCTAAATAGCCGTTTGCCTGATTATAGAGTGCCTAACTGCCATTTGTATAAACTAGCATTAAGGGAATTAGAATAGGGTTGTTGTTACTTTGAAAAGTAATTACTATTTGTTACCGTGTTAGTACTTATTTTAGTATTTTCCGATATTCTAATATGTAGTTAAGTGCTAGTATAATCTGTAGTTAAAGCCGACAATCAATTCAAATCAGGGTCGTATTCCTAAATGTACCGAACAAAGGTACTTTTGGTAAAACTACTCCGATTTGAAATCATAACAAAATTTCTTGCATTTTTCGAAGTTTTGATAGTAAATGCTGATTTTCTTGATGTTTAGTAGACTGATAGTAACATTCCACAATAAGATGCATTGTTTGATATCTTGATGTTCTTAAATAAATAAATAAGAAACTAAGTATTGGCAGAACGACGCCAAAATAGGGTTTTATATTCTTTTTACTCACTATAGCAATACCAAACATCCAAGCCACTAACCAACCAAATATACCTAACACAGAGAAACACTCTTTCTAAACTGAAAAGGTAAAACAGTAACCCAAGTCTTCATTGTTATAGTACCTTCACTATTGAAATAACTACGATCCTACGTAAGAGGTGCAGTAAAAATTGCATTATGGCGCATTTTATGACCATATGAAGACCGCTCTAGTGCATGCCCAAGTACCCTTATGGTCTAAACGCGCCTTATGGTCTATGTGCTCCCCCAGGAAATCAGGATGGCAACCAATCGACTTTCCTTTAAAGTGAAAGTTCGCGAACACATTCGTAAGAAGGTGGTAGTAGTATCATCACAGCGCTAATGTTTTCTAATCTTTCATTTCTTATATTGGTTTAAGTAGGTATATTTGTGTATTTAGTTTATTCTTTATAGTTGTTATTTTGTATTATATATATATGTAATATGTTATATATATTGTATGTATGCATATTTTATATTGTATGTATATTTAGGAATTTGAAGTTTCATTTTTTTTTCTTTTTTAAGTTCTATATTGCACCTGCCACTATTTTTCTCTGCATCACCCAAAGGTTGACTGGTAGAAAATGCCTGTGGCATTAAGTCCGCCTCTGTACTCTTGTGTGCATAAAGTATTAAATAAATAAATAAATAAATAAACGACTTACTTTACAACTGAATCTATATAACGTACTTCAGGTTGGAGTGCCATAAATGCAAGTAAATAAGGTCCATATTATTATAATGAGTCAATAACCCTTTAGGTGCTTTCAGTTATTCTAACTAAGTATAATAATATTATTTTATATACAAAATTCTCATGTCACAGTTGTTAGTTTTTTTTTGGTACAAGCTCGCCAGACTATTCCAAAACCACTGTAACCCATGTTAGCCAGAATCACAGTGTTTTGGTTGCCATACTCCTCGGAAACGGCTTGACTTTTATGAAATTTTGTGTGTGTATTCAGTAGGAATGAGAATACTTTTCACCGCCCTAATCCCACCCAAAGGTAGGGTAGGTAGAAAAAGGTGCGTTGCAATGCATGCAGGGCACAGCTAGTAATATTATAAAATTATGGGACAGTAAGTTTGTTTGTCTCTTACTTTTTCACGCCTAAACCACTTAACCAATCTACCTGAAAATTTGAGTACTCGTTGTTAGGTGAACGAAAAAATTGAATGAAAATTCGTTACACATTTTTAAAGAACACTGTAGTCAAAGAGCAAGTCCTTCCTCCTATCCTTGCACTATTCACTTGATATACACTCCTATCTCCAATATCTGGTTACATCGAGACACTGTCAAAGGCTTATTGAGTTTTAAGCTCTAAAGACAAAGAGCAGAGGAACATAAAATATCTTCAATACAAACCTACATCTCGACAAAACGTGTTCACAATTTCACAAAACGTTATTTAAAACGAGCATTAGGATATCAGGTGGTTATCTTCTCACGCAAGTCAAGCATCTCTGCAAAGAGGGGAGGCTTCTCTTTGTTGTATAAAGCTTCGTTTTCTATGGTAAAAAACGTTGAGTAATATTTGGTAAATATTGTTGTTTCTCTTTATTCCTAAAATGTTTACTATTACGTTTTAAAATAAATATTTGTTTCCAATTACAACTTGGGACTGTTTTAAATATTAAATAAGTCTTACAATGGTTTGTAGCGCCACTGAATTTTATACTATTCACAGAACATTGTAAACTCACTCGCGAAAGACAACTTAACAATGCCATTTCCGGTCCTCACGACAAAGATACTGAGAAATTTCTAATGCTAAAACCCAGTAGCACTTTACCGGACCTGGGAATCGGACCTAGGACTATATGCACAGCATTCACGCTTTCGACCACTAGACCAGAGAGGCAGTCAAGTTGAAAAATGTCTATCTAAAATACCTTTATTTTCAAATTGTTATTAAAAGGACAAGTCTTTTTTTTGGCGTGTGGAAAATCATCAAATGACTCCTCCCGCTCTGGGCAGAGCGGTAGGGAGTGTCAGACTTCTACTGACTAAAAACACCCATTTTCCTTCTTAGGCCTTTTCGTCGACGCCGCGGTATGTGTTTCGAACAACCCGCAGTCCCGACGCGGGAAAAGGTGGGCGTGGGTTCGAATCCCACTTCTGACACCATGTTAGGTTAAAACAAACGATTGTTTTATTGCAGTGGTTTATTGTGAGCCTTGAACACTTTCTTAATTATAATCTTATAACAAACATAACATGACGGCCGGACATCGAGTCGTCGACAAGACCATAGACAGATCCAGTGTTGCTATATGTAACAAGGAACAGCCTGCGTTTGATCTTATTTACAGTTTCTATTTACTTTCACGCAGTTACGTGAAGGTGTACAATAATACGAGTTGTACAGTAGGTAATAATTTAAGACCTAAAGGTTGACAGCCGAATAAGATATAAACTACAGTGAGCTCTATATCGACGTAACCACGTACCGCTTGTAATTCTAGAAGACAAGATAAGTGTTCCGTACCTGTCACCGTTCTCAGAACTTTATTCGCTAGAATTGAAGCTTAGAACAAACCTAAGACACCTTTTCTATTGCTGGTCTCCTGGAAGAAATTTCTTTGTTTAATAAATAAAACTTTTGCGCTATTAAACAAACAAAATAATGTCTTAGGTTTTCTGTATACGTGTTTGTGTGTACATAAATCTTAGATAGCTGGTGTTATGAGGTCTACGTACATGTAGACGAAGGTACCTACACACCCTAAGACTGCATGGCGACTGTATCATGGCCGTTATGCATTTGCATTACTGCAAAAAGTCACAGTGAGAGAGGCTCCTAACACAGCTCTAAATTCCTTGTAGATTATAATAAAGGAGGTATTAAGTTTTCGAAATGTAATTACGTTGTCATATGAAAAATGAACATTTTCCTTACATTTCATTTTCAGAGAAACTCTAATACCTAAATAGATCTTATTAGAAAAACACTATAAAAGAAGAGTAGTTTTCATGGAATTGTTCATCAAATAGGTTTAGATTGCAAATTATAATGAACTGGTGAATTATTCAGTGATATTTTGCAAACCAATAATTTGAGTGCTACGAGTTCTAGGTCAATTCTCATATCTACTCAGAAATACAGTATCGTTTGTAATTCTAAGATACATATCGTGATCTCTACTTGTCCTACCGTCATCGTCTTCCTGCCCTTATCCCATTATTTTTGGGGTCGGTGGAACACGTCTTCTTCTTCTAATCTTCCCTGTCAGATGTCATGACATCATTTACTCCTTTATCTTTCACAATGTTCCTTACAGAATCCATCCCACTTTTGTTTGCCCATTTTTCTCCCTCTCCTTTCACCAACATTAGTAATAATAGTCCCTCCTGACCGTTTTCGATCACGGCGGCCAATCTTAGTGGAGATTAGCCCGATGCGCAGGAGATATTATAGTGCACAAGTGTGTGCGCAGGCACAGGTGCACTCTCTGTTCCTTTTCTCTCATAGTCCGATGGGACGGCAATCCGACACGACCGGAGAGAGATCAGGCGCAGGACCAACGGCTTAACGTGCTTTCCGAGGCACGGGGGTATTATACCGCCAACTTCCAAACTCCGGGCTACTACTGGAATATTTCTAATGAAAAACCCAATAGCACTTTTTGTCCGACCCGGGAATAGAACCCTGGACCTCGTGCACAGCAGTCGCGCTTGCGACCACTAGACCAACGAGGCAGGTACCAACATTAGTATACGTTACTTTAATCAAATTCATCCCTCCTCATTACAATATATCCATAAGAATTCCTTCAAGTTTCTTGTAACAGGCGAAACTTTTAAACTTCTTCTAATATACTCAGTCCTTACTTTATCCATTCTTGTCACTCCACACATCCATCTCAACATTCTCAACATTTTCATCTCCGCCCAGCATTCTACCTGTACTATCGATTCCCTACCCATTTACGTTTACGCTAGAGTCTCTGATTGACAATATCAACAGTAAGACAACATCAAAGTAAACGCAAGAAACCTGTAACTTTGAAACAAAGTACCTAAAGCGTCTTAACAATATCAGCTCCAAAGTTTTTGAAATCGATCGGTCTTAATTATAAACGTTCGTTCAATGTGATTAACAAATGGCTTTAATCCTGAGTTCGACAAGATAATTAATTTGAAATGTAAGTCGAGTCAGAGTTTAGGCAAACGATTTTAACTTGACTGATTGTCTTTTGCAAATAATAGCAACTTTGGGGGATGAGAATTACTTTTGAGTTTTTATTTAACAGATTCACTTGTTAATTATTTAGATCACACGTAAAAAAGTATCAAATAATAATAAAAAAGTACATCCCTGACTGAAAATCATTAACGTGTCAAAATAAAATGCAATTCAAGTGATTCGATTGGCTTTACATAATTGACTCAACCACAGCAGTTGATTGATTATTTTGAGTGATTTATGTTTTATTTTAGTTTGGGTGTAATTTATCTATAATATGTATGTATTTAGAAATATATAAGTATGTTTATCAGTTGTCTGTTAGATTCTTCGATGGTTGCGGACTGTGGTAGGTCGGTTTAAATAAAGAGTCCAAGCTTGGCACAGTCAAAACTATGTAATTATAATAATTTTAACACAAATTACACGGACACACGTCTTAGCTATTTCAGCGTATTAGGAAGAGAGAGTGAACTGAACAAAGACAAAATAAAAGTCTTCAATACAGACTATTAATACATAATATACTATGTCTATCATAGACAGCTTGTGTTGCTAGCAACATACTGCCGGCCAGAAAAATTACAACAAACTAAGTTAGGTTTTTTTAAATTATCAAGAATATTACAATTATTATTAACCAATAATCATGACAATACTTTACACAATATAATCACTAGAGCAAAATGTTTTCTTATTTACTATATATAAGTATTAGGAATTTGCTACGTACCTATTTAATTAAGGTAAGTAGTTACATACAATAGCCCATATAGAAAGGCATAACCGCATTTTTGAATATGGGATATGAAGTTAATTTAGTTACAATTACATAAATGAATCTGCGCCTTTATATAAACTAAATATTTATAAACAATATCTTAAACATCTAACCTTTGACATGCTTTATCTTAAACTAGATTATCTTATGTGTGACTGTTTGTGACACCAAGAGAGGTTGCTCTATAGCAATAACAATATGTAGCATAACACGTCTTAATAAACAAAAGAACTTTTTAGTAACCAAAACTATAATCATATGAACTTATTACCTAGCTATCTATAGGTAATACATACACTAAACTTGTGCACTGCAATGAAACAACAATTTTTTATTAACAAAACTATGACCATAAAAACTTATTAGTTATCTATAGGTAATACACTTATGCACTGCAATGACCTTGTGTACAATTTTCCATCAGCTGTCCTAAGCTGAAAGGCCCTAACTTTCCCATCCTTTCCGGGAAAAACTTTCACGACCCGTGCCATGGGCCACACCAATGGTGGAGCATTCGGCTCCCTCATGAGTACTAAACTACCTACAGTTAAATTAGGCATAGCATGACACCACTTATTTCTATTTTGTAAAGTGTTTAAATAATATTTATACCAAGCATTCCAGAATCTTTGCTTTAATTGAATACTTTGCTGCCAAAATGAAACCCTATTGGCTTTAGTTTCTGAAATGTTAGTTTCTGGATACATTGTTAAGGCTGATCCTATTAAAAAATGCCCCGGAGTAAGATAGCAGTAGTCGTTTACATCCTGAGAGAGAGGCAACATTGGACGCGAGTTAAGGACCGCCTCAATTTGACATAATACGGTACTTAATTGTTCATATGTTAATTGAGCATCTAATATGATTCGTTTTAAATGGAATTTCATGCCTTTCACCGACGCCTCCGCAAGTCCAGCGAATACTGGACTGTAACTTGGAGTGAAATGAAACTTTATACCTTGCTTAGCTGCATAAGCTTGCACAGGCGTCTGATGATTGGCAGAATTTAATAAATTGTACAGCTCAGCTAGCTGGTTCCTTGCCCCCCGGAAACATCCACCATTGTCACAATAGACGTCACTGGGCAAGCCACGTCTGCTTACAAATCGTTTAAAGCTCGCCAAAAAAGCCTCTGTGGAAATGTCTGAAGTTAATTCTAAATGAATTGCTTTGGTGACAAAGCAAACATATACGCACACATAGCCCTTCGTGATTATGGCTTTCCGGATTCTTGAATTTTTTACTTTGACTGGCCCAGCGAAGTCGATGCCTATCTTTTGGAATGGTCGGCATGCAGTTACTCTGTCCTGAGGCAAGGAACCCATTAGCTGCCTCGCTGCACCAGCTTTCATTCTGAAACATACCAAACATTTGTGAGTAATTTTTTTAACCTGTCTTATCCCATTTATTAACCAATATTTTTGGTTCAAGTTAGCTAATAATAACTTCGGCCCAGCGTGTAATAGCTTAATATGCTCATTTAATATTATAAGACTAGTTATCCTAGATGTCTTGGGCAAAATGATAGGGTGTTTTTGAGCTAGCGGTATATCAGAGTTATCTAATCGCCCACCTACCCTGAGCAATCCCTTCTCGTCTAAGAAAGGATGTAGAGCTTTCAGGGGACCTTGCACACGGTCGCCTTTACGCAATGATTGCAATTCATCTTTAAAATGAATAGCCTGCTCGTGCTTTAATATAGTGTGCAAGACTTGCTCCAACTCATCAGCACTAAGCACCCTATTTGTATTTTTTGTGCCACTTCTCACATTATAACAGAACCTAAAAACGTATCCTAGAACCCGTATCATCTTTTCTATATTTGAATACCTTTCTAGTAAATTTTGAAGAAATTCGTGTGAGTCGACAGTGGTAAGTACTACCTTATTATCAGCTTTATTTTTCATCTCGGGTAACTCAGCAGGCAAGTCTAGTTTTTCATTTTTATTGAAGACATATTTACCTTGCAGAAACTTTGGCCCCTTCCACCAGAGGTCGCTAGTCGAAAGCTCCTGTGGGGTGATACCCCTACTAATAATGTCAGCAGGATTATCTGCCGATGGTACATAACACCATGCCCATTTTTCAGTTTTTTGCTGAATTACACTCACTCTGTTTGATACATAAGCTTGTAGTTTAGTAGCATGAGTATTTATCCAAGCTAAAGTTATTTTTGAATCCGTAAATAAATAGACTCTATCAATCTTCATAGCTTTGTATAAGGTGTCATGCACCCTTTCCATGAGTGTTGATAAAAGCAAGGCAGCATTGAGCTCTAATCGTGGGATGCTTTGAGGGTTTGAGCGTGGGTTAACTCGCGACTTAGAACAGAGTAAGTATAACTCAGACATACCTGTTTTGTCGACCACACGCAGATAGACACAGCAACCGTACCCCGTTGTCATTGACGCGTCGGCGAAACCTACCAGCTGCACTTCAGCTGCATCAGCTGTTGGAATGTGTCGATCTAAATAGATTGGTTGCATCGTAGCTAGACCTCTTGAAAATTCTAACCAGTCATCGGCCAAATCGCCAGGCAAGGAATCATCCCACCCTATGGTAAGCGACCACAACCTCTGCATAAAACTCTTTGCTTTTATGATAACAGGCCCAGCAAATCCCATTGGATCATAGAATCTAGCTATGTAACTTAGCACTTCCCTTTTTGTGATTTGATTGTTATTGAAAGCTGTAGGACTGCTGATTATGAAACAGTCTTTTTTAACATCAAATGTAAGCCCTAAAGCTTTCATGCTTAAATTATCTTGCAGCAAATCAAGCTCAGTGAATTGCTGGTCTCTTTCAGGTATATCTGGCAGAACCCCAGGTGTATTAGAAGCCCATTTGTGCAGTCCAAAGCTTGCATAACTTAGCATTTCACGCAATTCATTTTTTGCATTAAATAATGTATTCAAATCGGCACATGCATATAATATGTCATCGACATATGTGCAATTTTTAATTATGTACGAAGCTAAAGGAAAGTCACGCTCATATATATTTGCAAGCTCCAATAAACAGCGTGTTGCCAAGTAAGTCGATGACTTAACGCCATACGTCACAGTATCAAGACGCATGCATTTTACAGCTTGATGAGGGCTCTCACGCCATAAAATATTCTGGAGTGAAGTGTGTTCCGGGTTTACCCATATATTGCGAAACATTTTTTTTATATCAGCATTTAATGTATATTTACCAGTTCTGAACAGTAAGACTATATCAAATAATTCTTTCTGAACCATTGGCCCATTTAGCAAAATATCGTTCAATGAGACCTTATTAGTCGTTTTCATAGAGGCATCATACACTACCCTTGTTCGTGTACTTTTGCTGTGTTCATTTATTACAGCATGATGCGGCATAAAATAAATTGGATCATCATTGAAATTGTATGAGGCAATGTCTACATAGTGCCCATGACCAAGCTCTATATATTCGTCTATAAATTTTTGGTAAGCTGTTAACAAATTAACATTTTTATGCAGTCTCCTTTCTAGACTATAAAATCTATGTAAAGCTAAGTCAAATGAATTTCCCAATGTTTCATTAATATTTTCTTTTTCTACTTTTAATGGCAGATCCACTTGGAATTTTCTATTCTCAAGCTTCACTGATTTAACAAAAACCTTTTCAGCTAAATTATGCTCAGAATCCCCTTCTATTAGTATTTCCGGAACGCGCTCCACTTCCCAAAATTTTTTAATATTCTCGCTGACCTCAGAGTTACATGTAGTGCATAAAAGTGATACAACCTGCTTTTTTATGATGTTTGATTCAAATGCTCCAGCGATGACATGGCCAAGCTTAGTATTCAAGATGCACGGAGCTGATGGATGCGACGAAGAAGAGTTGCTGCAGGCATTTGAGTTCTCTGCTTCAGTTGGCAGGAGCAGCTGAAAAAATACATCACACCCAATGAGCATATTAATCTCAGATGGCTCGTTAAAGCTTGGATCTGCTAGAGTGATACCAGGAGGTAGCTTAAGGCCCTCAATGTCTATTGGCATCTGTGGTAACAGACAGGTTATTTTATCTACTACATGACAGTTAATTAATGTCTTAAAATCAGATGTAAGTGAATGAATTTTTAATGGCATACAATAGCTGACTTTACTTTTGCTGTCTGTCACACCAATAATGTTTATATCTACTCGCTCAGGTGTATATCCCAGAACTTTAATAGCCTTTGTAGTGATCAGAGACACCTGTGAGCCAGTGTCTAATATGCACTTTATGTGCACTTCCCTTCCATCTTTGGCAAATGTTTTTATACGAGCTGTTGGGATCAAAACATTATTATTTTGAGAGGAACGGCCTGATATGAGCACTACTGGATCCGCAGTGTTAGTATCTTCGGGGTGCAAGAGAGTGTGATGGCTCTTTTTACACATGGAACACTTAAAATGAAATTTGCATTTACCATTATGAGGATTCAAACAAATAGTGCATAATTTTTTATCACTGGCAAAGGAAATTCTTTCTTTAGAAGGCTGCAATTTAAATTTGTTACAAGAAAATAATTTATGGTCGGAACACTTACAGAATAGACATTCACTTGAACCCTTCGCTGCAGCTGCCAATGCTACCTTGGATTTTCCTGTTGTGCCAGGCTTTTGCTTCATGTCAGCTTGTGCAGGAACCTCGGATGAAGTTTCCAGTGATAAGGCACGCCTTTCCATGTAGCCTAAAAATTCCTCAACTGTTGGATCCTTCTCCTGAGCTCGATCAAGCTGGTAAGATCTGGCACTGTAGGTGTCTAACTTACGCATTAGGATGGCCAATAATATGGCATCCCAACCCTTGACAGGAACGTCTAGATTTTTTAGAGCCACCAGGTTTTGCCGGACAACTGAAATAAAATCCCTAATGTTTTTAGGAGAAGCAAATTTGGGCAACTTTTCTATGTCTAAAAGACAGTTTACATGTTCTGTAGTGATCCTATATTTATTAAAATATCGTTTGTTCAGAAGGAGTAAGGCCTCTTCATAGCTTTGTCCTATTAACGGTAAGTTTTTAATCAAATCGAATGGTTCCCCAAGTAAAAAAGATCTCAAGTAATACAACTTTTGAATATTATCAAGGGTCTTGTTGTTGTGAAACACAGATTTAAAAGTTTCAATAAATGTAACATACTGTGAGTATTGCCCCGCAAAGCTTGGTATATTTATGTTTGGCAGTTTCGTCCTAGCAAATATACTACTGCTATCATGCTCCGGAGGTTTCTGTTCCTTACTAGAACTACTCAACAAGTTAATCTTCGCGTTGAACAAGGCCAAACAATAAAAATATTTGTTTTCTACCTCAACAATATTTTCGAAATCATTAGAATCTAACAACAATATTTCTTTGTTGAAGTTTTCGTACTCGTTAAAACTAGTAACTAATCTATCTCGCTTTGCGGTAATCGCTTCTAATGAACTCATTTCGATTTCCTTCTCGTTACAAGCAAACGTGTAAAGTCGAGTAATCATACCTTTGGTGTAGCCTCTATTCACATTAAGTTTTTTGATATTTTCCTCCATATTGCTATCGTGTGAGCACAGCTCGCAACAATAATTCTTTGGCACAATACAACACACTTAATTTTTAGCACAAAAACCGACAACGACAATTTACAAACAAAATCGTATTTGGGCTTGGATTTTACAATGATGAAATCAAAATGGCGATTCAGATTGTCTGTCACTAGTCACTCAGTCTTGCGAACGATCAAGCCGGTCGCCGGAGCGTCGTTGCGTCGGTCACGTTGGTACCACTGTCGCGTTGTCGTCGTACGTTCAATCACTCGCCGACTCGTTCTCGCTCTTTCTTTCACAGGTCGAAGTCGCTTGCTTGCTATCTTGCTCACGCTCTTTGGAGATCGATTGAATGAATATATCGAACGCTTGGTTTTGATCACGTTGCTCCCTCCCGCGCACCAGAAAAGTGCGCGCGCTGCTCTCCCGCCGAAACTATGATGATGACGCCGTCGTAATCTTTCGTCCTCTTCTATCACGTGTGGCAGCTCGTATGACGAACAACCTTGTTGTTTCACTCGCACGTAGAGGAATTGTTGAATAATTATGTGTTTCGAGTTTTTTGACCACGCTGCACGATGACACTATGCAATGCTTGAGAATGATGATAAGTATAATCAGTTAGGATCGTATTGATACCACTTGATGGCTTGCACTGACAAATTCTTCTTTCACTAGCACGTGTAGTAATGCGATGCTTGAACTCAATCGGCTCGAACTGACCAATGTTAGATTCTTCGATGGTTGCGGACTGTGGTAGGTCGGTTTAAATAAAGAGTCCAAGCTTGGCACAGTCAAAACTATGTAATTATAATAATTTTAACACAAATTACACGGACACACGTCTTAGCTATTTCAGCGTATTAGGAAGAGAGAGTGAACTGAACAAAGACAAAATAAAAGTCTTCAATACAGACTATTAATACATAATATACTATGTCTATCATAGACAGCTTGTGTTGCTAGCAACATTGTCTAGTACCCATAACACAAGCTCTGCTTAGCTTGGGACTAGATGGCGTTGTGTGATAGTTGTGGAATATTATTATTATTATTATTATAAATACCAAGGATGCCTGTACGGATAATGCATTGCATGGCATAACTGCGTAAAGTACGGAATAATTATACTTTAATTTTAATGGATATACCAATTTTAGTAAAAAAAACAATAGAATTTGTTACGTAGCGTATAACCCATGTTCTCAGTTTACATAATTATACCTGTATGTGTTACTAGTGGACTTATATACCAATACTTATGAATAAATGAGTTCGTATCAATTATCAATTAACTGCAGTCAAAGCGCTTTGTTCCCAATAACAGTTAATATAATTATTATTGTACCTGGCAGTTACCTTTCCTTTCAGCCACTCGATACCAATTCGTACGTCACGGAACTTTATTTACAGTCAAAATAAAGCTGAAATCCGATTTATGCGTGTGTTGGAACGCGAATCCACGATTTCGTCCTGCCACATCATGGCGTGATTCGCGTTTGTCTCGCGTTCGATACGGCAGAATCGACGCGAATTAACTCGCGTTAATGCGAAATAGCTCAGCGGTCGGGTTAAATGTAACATTAATTACTTGTTACACAGGTTTAAATCGAATCGAGGCTTTAATATGTCCCTGATAACTTTAATGGGTTGCCGATGTAAAATTTTCCTTTGTACGCCGTAGTTTGCGTGGTAATTGTAAGTATCGGAGGCGATATATGGTTTGGAGAATTGTTTTGGTAATTTTAAAGCAAATGTAGATATTCAAGTAATATAGGTTGATAGTTTAGGTACAGTTAGGTAGGATGAGACGTACAATTTTATACCTACGTTTCAACTATTTTATTAATTACAATAGGCGCCTGTGGATGGATGTTACCGCTGAAACCGGCCCTGAAAGAAGTGGCAAGATGAACTACTACTAGGCACACACCACTATGGCTGATTTTAATAATAATAATAATTTTATTTCACATAAACAAATTGTAGATTTACAACATTTAGCTTAAATGGTAACAACAGGTAACACAGAAGTTGTAGTCTACAATAAAGTGGTTGAAGCTCTGTTCTCCTAGCTAGGCTACAGAATAGCCTGTGTTAAGGAGACACTGTTTCTTTCCCTCGGTACAAGTTGTCTCTGGTACGTGTCACATGACTGTGCGGATTGGCAAAGAGATTAATTAACAGACAGTTATGCAAAATAATCTAAAATGAGTTAAAAATAAAAAAATGAAAATAATTAATAAAACAACTAACATGTAATTATGTGTTTCGTGTATGTATGTGTAGTGTGTGTGTTTGTGTATGTGTGTGGGCGAGTGTATGAGTGTTTGTGCACCGAAAACCTTTGTCCAGTAATTGAACATTTAAGACTAGCTAGCCTATGACATAAGTCTGAATAACCAACTCAGTGTTTATCTCAGTGTCGCACAGATATTAAGATGAAAAACGTATAGAACGAAAACCCTATGAGAAATGTTGCAAAACATCACGTTAATCCTATCCGTCCATCAATTCCTGTTTAATGCTAACATGGAGCTGTCATTCTAATTAGTGTTAAACTAGTCCTAACGCTATCGTGGAATAATCTAGGATTATCGCGTGTAGTGCCAAATATGTTTTGCAATATTTGCGTTAGCTGCTGTAGCGTTATTACAATACGTGCCTGGATGAACTAAATCTGAATTGGAATTAATGAGTAAGTATTAGGTTTGTAGACTGATTGTACGAGTGAGGTAGATGTGTTTTGGGGACTCGAACTGAAGGTGAGACGCCTTCAGGCTAGATGGAACGGGACGATCTCCGCAGGGTAGCAACTGGATGACAGTTGTCGAGAATCTAGTTCAGCGATTGAAAAGCGCTATGCCCAGCAATTGGCTGCTGCAGGCTGATGAAGACGATTCGTTTTTTTTTATCTTCCTCCTCCTTATTGTGTGATTAGTGCCTAATCCGGTGACTGGTTTGAGTTTTTATGCCGCCCACAGGTCTCTGACTTGGCTTTACATGACGTCGAGAAATAACTCTCAGCGATGCTGGTTTCCTCACGATGTTATCCTTCATGACATCTATATAAATAAGGAGAGAAGTCCTGACTGACTGACTGACTCATCAACGCCCAGCCCAAACCCTTGGACCTAGAAAGCTGAAATTTTGCACAGAGGTTCCCTTTATAATGTAGACAAGGAATAAGAAAGGATTTTTAAAAAATTCAACCCCTAAGGGATTTAAATAGAGGATGAAAGTTTGTATGGAAAATCGACATTTTCACGCGGGCGAAGCCGCTGGCAAAAGCTAGTAAACCCATAAGTTCGAAAAATCAAAGTTGTGTGTTTTGGGTTCGAACTCCAAACCTATGACTTGGCAGTCCGACAGTCACACCACTAGACTAACACTGCTGTGAAGATTTTTTAAAGATATACTCTACTTTATATTTCTCTGCACCAAACAACGTCATTATCTAGGAGTACTTTTCTTACATCTAAGAAGCGTGTTTTGTATAACCAAACTATAATCGTAAAAATACTCGCATACTAAAACAACATTCTACTCAAGAACAAACTCCAAAACACTAAAGCATAAATTCTTATTCAAACAACAACAATTGCATTGTTTTTATTTCAAATTTAGATCCCGGGTCACAAGACCGGTGGTCCTTCAGACAGAATAATAAAATCCGGGAAATTTCCGGAATCCCGCGTTCGTGTAGGTCTCTTTTAATATTTTATTTCGTTTCCTTGTAACGTAGTAACTTAGCCGGAATGTCGTCTGTGATTAAATGTATATTGTAACATATTATGTAACACGACGTCGTTACAAATTCTGTTAATGTTGAAACTTTCGGGAAATGAGTAAAGGAAAACAGGAAGCCATACACATTATAACTTTCGAACCTTTATATGGGATTTGCGAGGGGCTCCAGGGATACCACTATTGTAAATTAAATATGTATACACTCTGTAAGGAATATTCAACACTTCATTATGTATGAATTCAGAACATGACTTTTGTCTTCAAATAAAATTACAAAACCCTGTGTCATACAAAAGTGAAAAGTATGAAGTAGCTACTTTTTACCCGACTGCGGCGAATCCCAAAAGGATGGTTATATTATATTATAATCACCATAGATTATTTGAAGTCTGGTTGTTCTAGAGTCATGTATTGTGTTCATATTTTGTGGGGTGATATCCTTACAGTCTGTAAAGAATATTATGTTTTAGGAATTCAATCTTATTGTAAAACAAAATAGCTTTCTTACCGAACCGGAAAAATAATCTTTTAGATCTCCATTCAAGAAAGAATAAAAGCTATTTTTCCGTAGCAATAAGAACAATCGAGTTGGTTGCTGCGAGTTTATTTTTCTCTTTCGTTTCTACTAGGATTCCTAAGCTCAATAGTCGGTCCATTGAACGTAGGAAGTATTTCTAAGCGTGTGACGTTTAAAGACATTTAAGTGGTAGGGAGGTGTTTATTGCAAAATCGTAACCAACCGTAGACCGACACACACAGATTATTTATTTGTGCAAGGTCAACAGAATCTTGTAGCATTAAATAGGATGTACAGTGTAAGTTGAGGCAAGATATATTTTATATTATTTATTATTCAATTAGACACTTTGCTTCGTCGCCTTTCACTATTATATATAAGCCCTACTTTGAACAATAATCCATGCTTTTGAATACGTTAATAAAAACAGGAATATTTTTGAAGATGGATGGATGGATTTTTAGGATGTTATTGGTCTGTTTTGGTCACTACAAGCTCTCTTTCTTATCAACGACCTGAGGGCCGCTTTCAAAATTTAAACACGAGTCGAACGTCAATCAAACGTGAAGCCTAACAAAAGAAAAAAAAAACTAGAACAATTTCAACTCGAACCGAACCACATGTTTCTTTAACAGCATGGTAAATATTCCGTTTTCAGTATAAATAATAGTGTTAGTGACCACGTCAGCTTTAAATCTTTTAACACATATTTCTAAATAAAGACAAGGAACTGTTTTGCTTGCGTGTGTGGTATTGGACAAACTGGACTGAACAGGACGCAAATAACTTTGAAGTAAGAATTTCCTGTCTCCTACCGACATTGTTAGGCATTGTTCCTCGGTACTGTAATAGAATAATAATATAATCACAAAACCTCTGTAAAAAATATTTGGTCCTTCAGTTCTTTTGTAAGCTTTCTAATCATTGTTATATTACTGAAAGGACCTTTGTGTGTTCCGAGTTAATGTCCTTCCTTTGTACATTTTAACATACGGAACATCGATAAGGTAGTGAGGTCATTGACTCTTGTCGATACGAATTCACAATACTCGCGTACCGAGAAGTACATCCGCATGAATCAATGTACACTTCTACGAACCGACAGAATAGCGTACCAGCATTCAGCCATTCGGGCATTCGGGCATCGAGGTTCCTGTACCTTAATTACAAGAAATAATTGAATTGTTATTGAGTTTTTCTCAATAGCAGACACGGAGTCAGGAATTATTCCCGGTTGATGACAAGAGGCTCGCCCCCTATTACATGGAGCTTTAAAACAAAACTGGCGAAATGAGGGTATTCTATTAGGTACACCTCTGATATACCCTTCGGGGATCGCAAGCGTAATGTTATGTTACAAGATATAAATAATATTAATAGCGATCTTGCCTTCTTTTTGCCATGACAGTTAGCTGAAACTCCAAAAAGCCAAGTCTACTACTATCCAGACGTACACACGGCAAGACTTCAAACTGTCGATTTCCAGTATAACATGCCTCGCTTTGTATAAATTTCCCATACAATGAGAGATCCGTATAAACTGGTTTTGTATAGCTTGATGCAATTTTACATTTCATAAACAATAGTTATGAATTATTTAAATAATACCCACGTAGGTAAACTTAATGGGCTTCAAATTACTTTCACATGTTCTTAATATCGTGGTTTGAAAATACAACCTTATTCACAATGAAGCAAACTAGAAAACGAACTTGCTTAGTTATCTTACACACGCGTAACACTTTTATAATTTTCCAATACCCGATAAAAACTGAAAGCGAATACTCAGGTAGAAACTCTTCATAAATACCACAACATAACTGTCAACCGTCATAAGTATCCAATATTAAATAAAAAAAGCCAACACTCGTGGTATCGCCGTACCGTTAACAACGTTATCGCTCCCGTCAAAGTATCAAGCCCTTCCGACTTGTGTACGGATCATGGGAGCACAGAAGAGAGAGGTGCAGAAGGCCTGATACAATGAGTGACAAAAGGGGCATGCCCCATGCACATGAATGAAAGAAGGTCTCAAACTATCTCAAAGTACACTGTGGTATGCACAACGACCAATCAAGATACTAAGAAACAGTTTATGCGGACCTCTCTTTGTATGAGAAGCTATACAAAGCTGGTTGAAGCGAATTTCTCATTGTACGGGCAAGCTATATAAAGCAAGGCCATGCTATTCAGGAAATGTATAGATGATTTGATTGTGTTAACGTGTGTACAAGAAGCAGTAGCGGCAAAACCACCCCCTTTGACAGACCGCAGCAATACGGCTGGTTTCTCCGTAACTCCAAGAAATCGCTTCCGTACATTGTCACTTGATGCTTCGCTCGAGCCATGACCAAAGATCGCAAATCATCATAAAATATCATAAAATCATTAGCACCGTCAACAAAACTTAATTGACAAAATATAATTTTCGCGAATCTAAGATTACAAAACCCATGCCTTCTATCATGGCATGGGTTTTATATCCATGGCTTCACATTTAAAGTTATTTTCGAATGCAAATTCCGTAGGTCTATGCTTATAAATAAGCCAAGAATATGACGAAACTAATACTTTTGTATTTCCAACAAATATAATTATCAGTTGTTACACTAACTGAATGTGACTGTTCACTTTTAGTCGTCTTTACAACAACTGAAAGTGAACAGTCACATTCACGGTTAGATAAGGAGCTGACCTTCTGAATTTATCTTTTTTGTACTTTCAACTTGTATACGGATCATAGTATAATGGAAACGCGACTGGAATTACATTTGATACGGGCGGTTTTTATCGCGTAATGAAATGTTTGCTGATTTAAATGATCGGGGTGCTTGTTTTTCATTTTTGCTTTGTGGTATTATTTAATTTCATCATGATTTGTGAATACGTCTACCGTTAGACGTATTTTTGTACATAAGCTAATTTTGTTATTGGTGGTATCAGGTGGGTAAAATTTTCAGCTAAATTATTTGTTAATTATCATTACAAACACAGTCAACCACTGTAAGTTATGCTTACGTAATTGGAAGTTGATTAAACATGGTCTTCTTCCGATTCCGTAAACATCATGATTTTGGCAGAAGCCAATACAAGAATACAGGTGAACAGCTGTATTATTATACGCTCTTGCTGGTAGATAACAAAATATTTCTTAGCTGGCTTAAAACTTCGCCACTTTTACGGTAATGTCAGCAGCGCAGAGGTCATTGGGTGGGACAAACTGCTAGAAAAATAGCAAAATTCACCCCTACAGCTACACATTTGTTTAAATCCGACAATCCCGTTGATCAATTCCTACTTCTATAAGCAAGAACAACCAATCAGTTTGTCGTAATCACTATCTACAATGCTACTCCAGCAGTTCTCACTCACAGTCTGAGGATCGTGACCCAATTCCAGCAGATGCCTAGCTGTCTTAGAATGCATTACGAATCTGCGTTCTCAGATGTTTGAGCGTCTAGAAAGTGCTACACAAACTCAACTTTGATAATGACTTCAAATAATGTTGTCAGTTAGTCAAGAAGATTCTGTTTACTTGGTATGAACGTATCAGACAAAACAAAAGCGGGAATCAGTGTTTGTTAATTTAAAGTTAAGTCTTTAAAATGTGCGAACATGAAAGTCAAATTATCTTTCGTTGTTTCGTAAATTAAGTGCAGTCACGGACCATGTCTTAGCCAAATAGCTGCAATTTGCAGCACTTTTTGTCTGACACGATAATATGAATACCATATTATCCCTATTACTGTAGGGCAAGAGCCTCTTTTCGTAAAGAGAAGGCACGAGCATTGATCATCACATTTGCTCGATATGGGTTAGCAATTCCGGGGCTTGATGAATGTTTTCCGTCACTGATGTCTATAATATTATTCAAGATTAGATAGTGCATTAAATGAATTAAATAAAAAGCTATACTCTAAAAGCGACATTGGTACATACCTGGATTTGAACCCACGACCCTGAGTATAAACAGTAAGGCCGTAATATGGTGTAGCACCTAATTCGCACTGGGCTCACCTGGTGGATTACGGCCCACTCTTTCCCACAGAGAGGAGACCTATCTCGGCAGTAAGAACGTTTAAAGCTGATTAGTTCATACCATTCAGAGTTTACCAATAGAAAATGATTAAGTGTGGGTGACTGTGTGGGCTGCCATTTCTAATCCTAACGATCAAAGTAAACTAATTTTACTTCAATTTGAATAAATCTTTCAGTCTGGATTTTCTGTGGTAATGCTTTGCAGAAGCCCCTCAAAGTGGTTGAGAAAAAACTGAAATGAAACGAGGTCGCCAACAGCGTCCAATTGCGTAAATAACACATAAGTAAGGTCGTTACTCTCTCTATGTGCCGACTGCCGTTTGATGTTTCATTGACCTATCTTTTCTGCTAAATAGAACATAAATAAGCAATAAAAGATAATCTTTGTGACAGCTTTGGTACGAAAAACTTTTTTTAACTTATTGTGAACATTATCACTATCCAAATAATAGTTGTTGAGATATCAAAGAAAAAAGGCCTGAAAAAAGACATATGCTAACAATTTACTCAAACTAGATTAAAAGAAATAATAAAACTACAGATCCAATACGTAGTGCCAATGTATTAGTTTTTTTCATAAAACATAGCGCAACCAAAAAAAAACAAACAAAGTAGGTAAGTTAATTTCAAAAACATGGCTAGTCAATAATAAAAATGCAACATTTTTATTCATAACACAATTCTGGTTTGAAAAATGTAAAAACTGGTACCTACAGCTGTTGTCTAAAATGTTAAAACAAAAAGCTTTCATTCACTGTTTTTAAAGTTTTCGTGGAATGTTTATTCATAGTGCCACGTTGGTTTAGTGGTCATAAATGCGCTTCTGCTGAGCTCACTCATCCTGGGACCGGTTCCCAGGTCTGACAAATTACAAGCATCTGTATTTACATCAGGAATTTCTCAGTAGCAGCCCGAAATTCGGGTTTGTGCTCGGTCGATGGCAATAGACTCATCCCATATATCATGGGACTTCATGACAGGCTAAATGTGTGTGCTATAGGTACACCTCTGCCTACCTACTAGGGCAAATAGGTGTACATATATACATAAACTCACGCCCTTTTCCCATGGAGGTAGGCAGAAACCATAGAACGCCACTTGCCATGATCCCTACATACTCCTTTTGCCTCGTCCACATTCATACATTTGGTCATAGACGCACGCCGCGCGCCGGTAACAAATAGTACAGAATTTAAGACAGATATTTTATGAAAAAGACTTTGTTTTCGACTTCTTTGTTGAAATGGGGTCAAGTTGTCTGTAGCCGGTATCAAGACCTGATGCAGTGTGATGACATTGTCCGCATTGCAGGGAAGCTTTCGGTGAAAATAGTATAGGGTAGAGAGAAGTAGCGGAAAAAATAAAAGTCTTGGGTCACGTCGAAAATCTGAGAAGACTATGTTTGGGGTGGGTCTGGGCTTATGCTTTTGCGATTTTACAGCGACATGCTTTGCACACGCACGGGTGGTAGTATAAACCCAGGCCTATCCTACTGCCTCCCTCAGAGGCGGTAGGATGGCGGGGTCTTGAGGGGGAGCGCCACGGTCGTGTAGATCCTCAAGGCAAGTCTGGGGGATTCACCTTCACGAGGTTGCCACCCTGTTTCTTGGTCTAGTTCCATAAGAAATAGACGCAACAAAAACTCCCGGGCGCTTTTTCGCATTCCCGAAAGCCAAATACCAGGCCTAGGGTGATCCCACACCCCACTCCCATGATCCTACGCCCAGTCCCTCCCTCCCGTATCCCTCTTCTCCTTTCGGTCCATGAGGACGGGTAACCTCATTTCCAAAAAAGCCCACCACCAATCCAATGAAATGCAGAGAGGAAAAATAATTATTCCCCAGGCAGGTACCGGCAATGCCGGAGAATCCTGCACCGACTCGTCGGTCTGCCTCCACCGTAATCTGGGGGGGGGCACCAATCTGCCTAGTGCTGCGCCTTCTGCGCAGCTGGCTGCTTCGGCGCCAACAGCTTTGGCTGCGGCTCACGCGCCACCCATCACGACTACGGCTGCAACTTCTGCACCTACTAATAATAATAATAGCTTGGACCCTGTTCCCGATACCGGTGGGCTACAGTTTTTTATATTTTTAAATGTTTTTTATTATTGTTTTATAGGAAATATTTAAAAATGTATAAAATTTGTTAATATAATGAATAAAGGGAATAATAATAATAATATTCCACAACTATCACACAACGCCATCTAGTCCCAAGCTAAGCAGAGCTTGTGTTTTGGGTACTAGACAACTGATAAACATACTTATATATTTCTAAATACATACATATTATAGATAAATTACACCCAGACACAGAACAAATGATCGTGCTCATCACACAAACATTTGTCCTGGGTGGGAATCGAACCCACGACCTCCGGCATAGCAGTTAGGGTCACTAACCACTAGACCAACAGGCCAGTCAAACGTACTGACTCCAAGACGGCTGCAACTCCTGCGCCAACTACCCTGACGTATGTCACACCTTCCACGACGGCTTGGAAACAGAGCATCGTTCGGAATAGTGTGACAAACAATCCTGAAAATGACGACAACAGAGCTCGACAATCCAGTCTTAGCAGCGAACTCCGCGTGCTGGCAATCCAGCGCGAGAAGATCGATGCAAGGCTGAGGGACATGAACTCTCTCGGGACGGGAAAGGAAGCGGAATCTGATGGTTCTGGATTCATCTCTGTGGACGAAGTACGGAAGCTGAAGGCTCAGCGCGGAAAGATCCGGAACAGAGAGAGAAAACTCAGCAGCCGTTTGAGCAAGATTTGCGAAGGCAATAGCCAGCGCGAAGCACAAACGGCTAGTTGTAAGGGAGTACGCGACCGGCTGCAGACATGCGAAGGGGAAACCCAGCGCGTGAAGCAGTTGGACGCGGAAACGAGCGGGCAGGGAACAGTACGCGAGGGGGAAACCCAACGCGAGAGATCACTGCCCGCACCAGGACCATCCGGAGGAAACGACCGGAACCGCGACGAGACCGTAGACCGACGACGCACGAAAAAGAAGCGAGGCAAGCGGTCTGGGTTTCTGCACCGGGTGTCCCTGGCACAGAGCACTGTGCCAAGCTCCTCGGAACCGCAACCTGGCCCAAGTGGACAGGGAGCGGCGAAGAGGGAGCGCCCGGACGACACGGCATCACCGAGTACGCTCCAGGGGGACGCCAAGCGCAGTAAAACCGAGGCCGCTCAAGGGGAGCGGAGAACCTACGCGCGGGCCACGAAGGATATTCCTGCGCGACTCGCCGTAGCAATCTGCCTCTCGCCTCCATCCCGAGACTTGGCGACTGTGGAGTTCGAGCACATCAAGCTCAGCCTCGAGAGCCTCATCATGGAGACGTGCCTAACCGATCCCACCAAAGTCCCGGCTTTCCGTGGCCTCCCAAGGGAAGCGGACGGCACGGTCCACGTGTGGTGCGAGAACGACAACGCCCTGACTTGGCTGACCCAGAACGTACCCAAAGTCAAAATGACTAACACTGACGAGACACTGACGGTAGTTAAACAGTCCGACATACCGACCCGGGTTCGGGTGGCGCTCTTCGTACCTCGGTACAAAGGGGAGGTACCAGTGCTCCAGACGCTCCTGGCCTGCCAGAACCCGTGGTACAGCTTCGGTAGGTGGACGATGCTCAGGGCGACAGCGGTCGGTGGCGAAAACTACGGGACTTACATGACCCTGGCTATCCCACCGGACGAAGTCCAGAAGGTTCTGGAGAGGGAGCGACGGGTATCGTACCTACTTGGGTCGATATACGTGCGTTTCCTCTCCAAAACCGCCCCCTCTGACACGGACAACGACACTGAACGGACGAAACCGACTCCGACCGACAATGACCCGACGATGACGCACCTGGAGGAGGAGATGGCCAGAGCGGCGATGGCTGATGCCGACGCTGCGGAAAGGCAAACCTCACAACCAGGGTGGTCGGAGCAGATGCTCCTATCACCGCCACCGGCACCGAACGAAGACCAGCATGGGCTGGAAGAGGGGGGCGAATCATCCAATGGATCGACCTCCTCCTAACTCCACCCCACTGCCGCCCCCATTCCGTCCCCTAAACATCATCCAGGCCAACCTCCAGCATAGCCAGACGGCTACCGCCTGCCTGCGCAGAGCACTGGAGATGGAACCCCGAACCATTGCACTCATCCAAGAGCCGTGGATCCGCAACAACAGAGTATGCGGCCTAGGTAACATTGGAGGTAAGCTGATCCTCGACACACAAGGCACAGATAAAACGAACCTGTGCTTACATACCCAAAGATGTACCCACCACCACACTCACGCAATTATGTTCCAGAGATCTAACAGCCGTCAGGCTCAAAACCGACGGTGACGCACTCGACATCGTCCTGGCCTCGGTATACATGCCTGGCGAGGAGGAAGACTGCCCACCGAAAGAGATGGCTGACCTGATAAGGTACTGTGAAGGCACCAACCTGGACCTGGTCATCTGCACGGACTCAAACGCCCATCACCCGCTTTGGGGTTGCAACAAAGCCAACACTAGAGGTGAGGTACTATGCACATATTTGTTCTCAACTAACCTTAACATCGCAAACCGCGGCTCGGAACCCACTTGGGTCACATCGCGCGGACAGACGATTATCGACCTAACGTTGGTTTCGGAAGGCGCGGCAAAACTTATCTCTGACTGGCACGTATCCAACGAGCCTTCCTGCTCTGATCATAGAAGGATTCGCTTCTCACTTACTGCTAACATAAAAAAACCCGAACCTAGACGCAACCCACGCCGTACAAATGTACCTGGCTACAAACGGCTGTTGGCCTCACTACTAACACAGCACTAAACGCCCCAAATTCTAATGGACCCCAAACAACTTGAAGAAACCGTAACAAAACTCTCGGAATTTATAATTGAAGCTTACCACGCGTGCTGCAAGCTAAGAGATCCAAACACCAAGAGCAAGGGCAACTCCTGGTGGAACGCGGAACTTAGTAAGCTCAGCCAATCTATGCGTAAACAATTTAACAGAGCCAAAAACTCCAGACTACCAGAAGACTGGGACACATTTAAGAAAACACAATACATCTTCAAAAAACAAGTCAGGAACGCCAGCAGGGCGGCCTGGCGGAGGTTCTGCGAAGAAATTGAATCGAACAGCGAAGCCGCGCGTGTGAGGAAGATCCTATCCACCGATCAAGATCGCACCCTCGGGTCGCTGAAAACCCCAGACAACACATACACCAAGTCGGACCACGAAACAAGTAAAGTTCTCTTGGAAACCCACTTCCCGGACTGCAGTCTATCCGAGGACAGAACCTGGGCAAGTGAGCCAACGCACATCCCGGATGACCAAGACTGGGCCAGAGCCCGCACCATAGTAACCGCAGAAAGAATAAAATGGGCGATAAAGACCTTTAAACCATACAAGTCCGCAGGCTTGGACACAATCTTCCCCGCCCTACTGCAATGGGGAGTAGAAGCTCTAACGCCATGGCTGACCGCCATCTACCAAGCCTGCATAGCACAGAAATATATACCATTAGCATGGCGAGAGGTGAAAGTCATTTTCATCCCTAAACCAGGAAAACCAGACTACACACAACCCAAGGCGTACAGACCGATAAGCCTAACATCTTTCTTACTGAAAACCCTCGAGAGACTCTGCGATCGACACATTCGGGACGGACCTCTTCGGGAACGACCACTTCACAAACAACAACACGCGTATTCCACAGGTAAATCAACAGAAACTGCGCTGCATAATGTGATCTCCAAGATCGAATGTGCAGTGGACCACAAATGCTCGTCATTAGCTGTCTTCATTGACTTAGAAGGCGCTTTTGACAAAACCATCTTCCATAGCATCAACGCAGCCCTCGGGGAACACGGTGTGGACTCGACACTGCGAGGATGGATCACAAACATGCTCAGACTGAGAGCCGTACAAGTTACGGTGAATGACACTACTAGAGCCATAGTGGCCAAGGGATGCCCCCAAGGTGGTGTCCTCTCGCCACTACTGTGGAACCTCGTAGTAGACAGCCTCATTAAACGCCTAAATAGTGGGGGCTACTACACGGTGGGTTATGCGGACGACCTGACCATAATACTAAACGGCACACACGAAAACACACTATGCAACCTTATGCGCCAAGCACTAAGAATAGTTGAGGACTGGTGCAAGGAATACAAACTAGCAGTGAACCCTACCAAAACGGAACTCGTCCTCTTCACAAAGAAAAGGAAGTTGGCAACGCTACAATTGCCAAGCTTCTTTGGGACAACCCTAAGCCTATCGACTGAAACCAAATACCTGGGCATCTTTTTGGACAAACAGCTGAACTGGGCAAAACACACTGAGTACACCATCACAAAAGCCAGTATAGCTCTATGGCAATGTAAGAGACTCCTGGGAAGAAACTGGGGCTTAAGCCCCAAAATAACCTACTGGCTATACACCACAGTTATCCGACCAATCATCACATACGGCTCTTTAGTTTGGTGGCCTAGGACCAACCTAAGTACAACCCAAAAGGATCTCGAGAAACTACAAAGGCTGGCCTGCGTAGCAATCACCGGCAGCATGAGAACTTCCCCCACTGCTGCCTTACAGGTGATGCTGGGGCTACCTCCCCTGCATCTCGTCATAAGAGAGGAGGCGGCCTTAGCGACTTTCAGACTCGAAGTATCCGGTATCCTAAGAAATGACTCGAGAATCAAACACACACGCATCAGAGAAGATGCAATCAAGGAACAGCCAATGATGACATCACCCATCGACAGAACCCTGAAGACCCATTGCTTCCAAAAACATTACAACATAGAGCTCATAGAGGAGTGGTGTGACTACTCAGGTACAAATGAGCTAAGGATTTACACCGATGGATCAAAAACCGACTATGGGACAGGCGTCGGGGTGTTCTCCGACGACCTAAACATCAAGATATCCAAACCACTTGGAAAACTTAACTCTGTTTACCAAGCAGAGTGTGTAGGTATCATCCAAGCGGCACACGCTATAGAGGCCAGGGAGGTTACGGATACCAATATTCGAATAGTCTCCGACAGTGCCTCAGTCCTTCAATCCCTGAAGAGTTATCAGTTCACGTCGAGACTGATACTGGAATGCCACAAAGCCCTGGAACGAATAACGGAAATAAATCACAACAAGGTAACGCTGCAATGGATTAGAGGTCACAGCGGATCGCTTGGAAACGATGCGGCCGACGAACTTGCCAGAAGAGGATCCAGCACAAGGCCTTACGGACCCGAACCCATTGTGCCCATCCCTTTCAAGCAGCTAAGAAGCTGGTTAAAAGAACATACTCGAATACAAGCAGAGAAATGGTGGAGCTCGACACCAGGCTGCAGGCAATCCAAGGAGGCTATGCCATCCCTGGATATAAAACTGACCAGGCGCCTTCTGCGCCTGGACAGAGATAGCCTGCGCCTGGTGGCGGGGACCATCACCGGACATTGTTCACTGAATAAACACTTTCACACCCTAGGAATCACTGACAGTCCCCTGTGCAGGGCATGCATGGAGGCGGAGGAAACTGTGGCGCATGTGCTCCTCGAGTGCACAGGCGTTACCAAGATTCGTGAGGAGACCCTGGGAACACCACGATCTCTTGCGGATGCCCTGAGGAGACCGGGAAGCCTGATCTGCTTCTGGAGGGAGGTGGGCTGGTTGGAATAATCGGCCGCCACGGCTCACGCACAACGGTCCACTTTAAGGATTAAGTGCGGAAACCTAAAACCCATAAAGAAGAAGAAGACTATGTTTTTGATGTGGCAATCTAAAATAGTTGTAATTAACTACTGAATTAGTAATTTTATGATTGTGTTATATTTCACATAATAATAGTTCTTAGATATGTGTAAAACTTAGTACACATATCTAATGTGTACTAAGTTTTTGTGACAATATTTTGATTTAAAAGAGTTTCCATGGAGTTTCTTGCCCATTCTTTTCCTAAGAGATCTACTCTTTGGAATGGGGAACTACAGTACTTTCACAAGTTAGAATGCCATGTGAGTGTGGCATTAAAAGTGCCTGTAATGGAAATAAATGCTTTAAGTTTGAGTTAAAAGTTGAGTAATTGCTTTAGGCTAACTGGATATTAATGACCCTTACACGTGATTGTACTCATCACGTGTTTATCATCAATTAGTTTTTATTATTTTTGTAATGTGTAACGTTGTGTTCTGTATATTCATGATTCCGGCTCTGCACCCAAGGTCACCACTACTCTTCGTACGATTTCAAACACGGTTCCGATGCCGAAGTATAAATGTTCACACTCTCAAGTGCAAAATGGCTGCTATAACGTTGCGAACGCTTTAATTGAAGCGTCTATCAACGACGCATAAACCGAAGAGCGACAATGAAACAGATTAAGTCGCATTCAGATGACCATTATTGCTCTCATTCGCCATTCCGATTGTGTCAGGCCGACGGACCAAACATGTTGCTTTTCTCAAACCATTAGTTATGCAACGACTATAGCCGTTCGGTGACTTGTGTCTCTTGGTAATAGAATGTTGGAGATTGTAAGTGTGAATTTAGGAGTGTTGATTTTGTACGTAGAAATACCAATTTGACATAACATCACACCTGTAATCCATGCAGGGTTAGGCAGAAGGTGTACCTCATCATCAGCCTATGATGTTCCCACTGCAGGGACTTGAGCCTCTTCCTCCTGCTCTCTAGGAGAGGGATGGGCTATAATTCACCATGTGGGCCCAGTGCAAGTTGACAGATGTCACATGTTTTCGAATTTTTTGGTTGTAAGACATGCCAATGCCAATTTCCTCGCGATGTTTTCTTTCACCGATTGGAGAGCAGTGGTGATGACATAAATTCCAACTCCGTCGCTGCTACTCCCGGGCATAGAAACCAGGACCTCATTCATGCTCAGTAGTCATTTGCGACCTCTAGAACAACGAGGCAGTCAAATGCTTTTACAAATAAACGTTTGGATTTGATTTGAAAAACTAGCCAAGTGCAAATCGGACTTGCACATGAAGGGTTCCGTACCTCACAGGATCACACGAGTGATCCTATAGAGAGTGGTTCCGGTTTTTCCTTTTGAGGTACGGAACTCTAAAAACAGCATTTTTTTACAGCGACTATTTAAGACAGACATCGAGCGAGAAAACACGTCACTGAATTACCGTGTACTTCAAACTGCACTAACTTGTTTAGCACCCCGCACATGCAGTAAATTGTTAAATCGGACCCGACTCTGGTTAAAGTAATTCGTGTACGGCTAGTACGTACTGTTTCCAGGTTTATAGTGACCGTTTCTATTTTTACACCGGTTCCCGTTGAGTTTGCTTCCATATAAAATTGTGTGTGGTTTAACAGTTAAAAACGCGAGATGTGTTCATGTATTATTATTATTATTGTATTTTTTTTATTCAAACTTCAGTCTTCACCGCATTCATTATCTTTATCTTCCAGCTTTTGTCTCATATGACATGGGATCAGTGCACTTTTTTTTTCATTCTCCTCCGTCTACCATCACTGTCATTTACTTCTTTTTCTATCAAATCGTTCACCGTACAATCCTTCCAGTGTTTCCAACATTCTCCATCCATCAACATTTACACTTATCACTCTTTCAGATACACGCGCTTCGCCCTTCCTCATCACATGGCCATACCAAGACCGCGTATATAGTTCTAGCCCTAGTAAGTCTTAGTAACAAAATATGTTTTTAGGATAACACAAGTAAGTTTTTAGATTATAACAGATAACGTTTCTACGGTCGCTGCTAGAGGCGGCATTATCAACTCTTTCCATGGATATCAAACGTGTTAGAGTTTACTCGCAGTAAATACTGTAGAAACTGACAGTTTTGAATGGCCATCCATAAACGTCTTTACACATTAATAGTCGACACAGTACATAAAACGAGCACGCTGAAGTGGCAATGGTCTGGTCAAATTAGTAGTAGAACCGATGACCTTTGAGGAAAAACGTGTTCTTGAGTGCAGACCGTGAATGGACAAATGTAAGATGGGACGCTCTTAGGCTAGGTTGATATACAATATCTGGATTAGCTTTTGTTCAGAATGGACTGCTGTGGGCTGATGATGTTGATATTTTTCATAATATAACTCTTTTAGCGATATTAAACTGACGAAATCTTGTATGTGAGATTTAGCCAGCCGTACTTGTATACAGTTTTCAAGCGAACACGGTTCAACTCGTAAACCTTGACCGAGTCGTTATTTTTCACGTATATTTTATATACTCCCTTGCCGTGTTATTAAATTTCTAGAAATATTGGCTTTTGTGGACGGACCAAGAGCAGTACACTTGGTGATATTAAAAATTCCTCTTGCATTTCAGTTTATATGATGTATGAATTTCCAACTATGTATAAGGTAGTTTATTTTTTGCAAAAAAATATTTTACTACATATTGCCACCCGAAAAAGAGAATTTGAGTTTTGATTCATTGATAGCAGTGAATAAAACTTTAAAACTGAATAAAAATATTTTGAATCGATTGCAGTGAACAAATAATCCTGTCGGGGCTGTGGTTAACGCGGCTCCGACACAAGGGCGAAGAAGGAACATGGGTTTGGTTTTTAGTCAGTAGGAGTCTGACACTCCCCTTCGCTCTGCCCAAGAGCGGGGGGGGGGGGGGGTTATTCGATGATTTTCCACCCACCAAAAAAAAAAAAGTGAACAAATAATGCTCTTTTTAGTTGCAACAAGCACGCATATGCGAATCTCAATAAAATGTTTTAAATTAATTTTTCATGTTATAAAATTTTGCTCTCGTTTCAGTCAATGGTAAAAATTATAGTATACAACTTGTGAAAAAACCATCACGGTCTTTGTATCCCTCGTTCCGCTTAGGATTCTAATCAAGAATCCCTTGCAACCTCGGAATTTTACTACAGAACTCCAGACTTTGCTTCGCTAGGGAACCAACTTACCACCAAATTAAAAATTATATTTTTTTCTCTGTTGTAGAAGAAGTTGTACTTATTACCTTTTGATTCACATAATAATTGTCAAAACCAAAGTTTTCTTTATTTTTCTCATTCCATAAAGGCTGCTGGATAAAAAACTGCCAAAAAGAAAATGATCTAATTATCGTTGTGATAAAGTTTTAATTCAGTTCCTGTTGTCAGAAGTAAAATGACTGTAGCTAATTATAACATTAATAAAATCTAGTTTTAATCAAATGAAGTCAAACAAACAGGTCACACGCCTCGTATTCACACGAAAAAGTTAAAACTGTTATGTTCCACTTTATGCAAATTACCTACTACTGGTGAGTTCGTGGTAGACCTAATAACTAAATAAAGCTATGTTTAGACTATGGGCGAAACCTCTAACATCGTCCAAGTATAATTTTATAACCCACGAAAAGGATCATCATTTTTTTTATATTAAGGTCGTAGTTCGGCGTTCTGTGTTTTCTGCCTACCCCCATGGGAAAAAGGCGTGAGCGTATGTTTGGAAAATGATCTTAACTATATGTTTAAGAAATGATCGGTACCCACTTATTTGAAATCGGAAACACATCGGAATATAAACTATATTTCTACTTATACGAATAACAATCGCTAAACCAACCCTGTAGCATTTCTATTCACGAACCATGCTTGTTTAGTTCTTCCAACACGAGAGAAGAAGACGAACATGCAGTGCCAATACAGCTTAACATAACACGAATGCCTAAACAGTAAAATCTAATCGCATAATACCAATATTGTACGTGTAGCGGTTCTACGAAATAACCGTAGCGTTCGTAGCACTGCTACGCTCACGTAGCAAATCGCTACGCCGTAGCGTGCTGTATTTAGGTCTAAGCGTTGCCGATACAATGCTGCAATGGTCCGAGTTGGCACACTAATGCGTTTACCGTGTTTAGCATGATGTGGTCATGGTGTACACAGGATATTGTCATTAATAAATTAATTTGTGGATTATGTAGTTAGCACCTGCAAGGTGATGCTATATAATTTTGGGAGTTTAAATTTTAAACCCGATCGTTCATAAATGATAAAAATTGACAGTACATTGAAATTAAAACATAATGACGGAGTAATTTTTCGTCACAATTCAATACATAAGACAGTTATACAAAAAAAAAAACATAAAATAATAAAAAACGTCTATAATTGGTGTACGTTCTAAAATAGTCTGAATATAATCCAAGACCCAATTTCAGCTTCAAAATTCAAGTGACAAAGCCAGTAATATCTTTATCTGATCACCACTGAACGTTCCAAAGGATTTTGAGTGAAAGCTACATTGATACCTGACGACAACCTTATTGTTTCTGACGAGCGTCACTACGCATAATGAACGGTTGAATTTCACATGCGGGTCGGTAAATACTACCAAAGGCTGTGTAATTTGCAGTGCTGTGTTTACATGTACACACACAATCGATATATGACACAGCGAGATAATGGGGAAGCGGTAATGTGTCGTTCTATTGTCGTCGTTGATTCAACTGCTGAGGTCAACTTATTTCCTAAGGGTGTTTAGAAGTATATATAGGGCGTTTTTGCCATATTATGCAGGGTCTAGTTATCATTACCAAACCGTGGCGAAGAAAGAATAGGCCATTTTGGCAGTGTGTTTTTAAAGGACAAGTTGAAGTGTAACAAAATCTAGCTTATTAAAAGATATAAACCAGAAGTGTGTTAACTGTGTTGTAAAATTAATATCAGTACAAAATTGTATAATGTTGCCTCAGTTTTGGGTTAGGTTAGTAACCGTCAATAACCGATATCCGAGGTCCGCAATTTATTCGTACCGATTAAACTATGTATTAAAACTAAAAAGGGTAAATAGAAAACATTTTACAAAAAAACCGTCTATTAAAAAACATTATAAAGTCTAAAATAACTTTACTTTAATTTTGATACACACAATAACATATTATTTACTATTATATAGAAGTCGGTTCCGCTGACTGTAAATTGGTGTATAAACCAGACTATTAGTGCATTATGTTGCTGAGTACACTACTGCTTTACGCAAGCCCGGTTGCAAAATTAATATCGATACAAAATAGTAGCATGTTGCCTCAGCCACTTCCCCTGGGTATCGTTATAGTAACTAAGGGATTATTACGGGACCGTATGCACCTGTGTTCTAGTAACAACATATTTAGTACTTGTTTAGTACTCACTAGTTTATAGTTTGGTGGTCACATGAGTCTGTAGAGCCCAAACTTCATGCGGTGTTTAACTTTTTTAGTATAGATGGTATAGGTGTACTCTTGACTTCAATCTTGCTCTAGAGGCAGAGATGACGTCGACGATGGAACGAGCTAACTCAGAAGAAGCCTATTTACTCGCGACATAAATAGATGGTTATATGAACTCGGGAAAACTGGCAGGCAGGGAGTTCCACTCTTTGTCTTACTCATAACTTACTCAAATGATGCTATTTATGTATTTAAGCGTGATGTCTCGCAAATAAAGCAGTCGCCCGACTAGTTAGCTCGCAGAAACCAAGTTTTTTACAATCCCTTGACAAATACCTGTACATTGATTTTTTGGCACGTCGCCATAATTAGAACTAGTGCTGCCATTTTGTTTTTTCAATATTATTTCACCAATGTTCAGCAACAGCGCCTCACATAACATAACATCACGCCTGTAACTCCCGTAGTTATAGTCAGTGGTGTACCTCTCTTTCAACGGTATTCAAGCTTCTAAAGATCCCTGTACATACAATGGTACCTACATAAACGGCATCACAGTTTGTTCACTGTACATGCAAATGCTGTCAAAAACTTTCCATTTCACAGAAACAAATCATACTCGTTAATTTGAACAGTCGAATGAAAAAGTATAAGCACTCGCTTGGGCTCGCTAACTAGGGTTGCCGAATAACTGAATATGTATCCAACTGCGAAAGCAAGTTCTGAATACAATTGGATCTACATACGAGTGTTATTTTTTCTTTCATATCGGTCGGTCCGTGCGGGTAGTATGCAAATATTTCTATCAATATTCATAGCTAGCGGCGTCATCGATAATTGAGTCTTACCTGACAACGTTGCCTTTGATTTTCATATTCGTTATCTCGCTTTTCGCCTGAAAAACTTCGTAAGTTTCAGTGGAAAAAGAATGTGAGGTAATTTTCGTGTCTGGCAGAGTTTTTTACGTCTAGATTTAGGTAAAAGTAAATATCGAATTTTTAACGCACATATTCTTGTGGGACGTGTTGAAATATTGAAAATATTTTAGGCTTGTAAAAAATCATTTTAAGGCGTTTCAGTATTCTAGTCGAATATACGCTCTAGATTTTAAGGAAAGATACCGTGGTTGATTTTAAAATCTATTTTTAGATCATGAGGCCTTGAACACAACTCAAAAAAATAAAAACGCATGGAGATTATTTTAAAGAACATAAACTCGCAAATTACATCAGACAAAGGTGTTAAGATTTTATATTACTTTCAAATCTTAAATATGGTCCGTATGGTATTTTATATGATCTTTATGATTTTTTTCCGAAACGGTCTGTTTAAATCTCAAATATATTTGAAAAGAACATTTCGATTATTTTGGTTTGTTTTATAATAAACCATGAGCACTATACCCTTTTCATAATTATAGATATACATAAGGTACCTTCATCTCGCTAGGGAAGACAAATATACATGAAACACACAGCAATATTCACAATCCGAGCTCAAAGAATATATACAAAATCTCAGAGGCGCTAGCGTTTTCTTCTAGCTCGTAATGAATTTTTATCAACGAAAATGTGGCACAAAAAATAGGGCTTCCGCTGCTTAGAGACGAGAGGCACCCGAAATAGAATAAGGTCTGACTTCCAAGGCAATCTAGATTGTGGGAGCGAATATCTTTTTTTAAATCTACGCTGAGAAAGGTGACCCAGAACCGCACCATTGTACTGGATATCTGTTACAAAAAATTCAAAGCGAAGTTCAACTTTACATCAAGATGATTTATGTTTGAAAATCTGAATACCATCAAGTTAAATAATGGACCACAGAAGGTTGCATATTGTTCCTTTTATCCGCTTGCATTCAAGTAAAAGTTGCAAAGTAATAATTCATTTCCGACAATGATCCACTGTTATAGCTCTGAACTGAATCCGTTTGCGACCATTTAGCTGTAGTGCTGCAAAACATCGTGTTTTTTTCTCTCCACTCCACGTACAACGCTGACACAACTTTATGGGACCGCAATCTTCATAAATCTCAGCCAGGACGACCTTTTGTCTTTGTCCCATTCTCTTAGGGTTTACGCAAATTCTGATCCCCGCAAATTGGCCACATTGCGTCCCCAACCGAAACGTGCATGTTATATCTTTGAGAGACCAGTACCGTACAGGTAAATAAAAGTGAAGAAAAACTTGGCAACTTATGTAAATCGGGTTATGTGTACCTTGAATAAGTTACTCGGTACACAATAAGACCGCCCTTTTTCTTTTCTTTTCAGCTTTCTAGTTTTTTTTGTAGCAAAAAGTCTTGAAGAACCTTCATGAATACAGGTATTTTTCCAAGTTGTTACAGAGTGTTAGGCGAAACTAGAAACACTTTTTCATAAGTTAAGGCAGTTGTATGAATAATCAAAGCAAAGCTCCTTTTGGAGCCTTCTCTCTCGTCAGTCTGCGTTATGTTAGTAATAATCCTTTCGTAGAAGGTGGGTATATTTACTGAGCCTGATTCATTATGCAGGTTTCCTCGAATCGTCCATAAAGGAGTTCTTTGAATATCGCCATTACATTAAATTGTTATCTGCGACGGGCCCCTCGGCGCACGGTTTTTTAATTAAAACAGGCAATTTGGCGCTGACTTAACCCAAGTTTTACAATTATGTTTTTGTCGTCGCGGTTACAAACTTTGTGTACTAAAGGTAATTTATTTTTAAAGAAAACTCTCGTGGATTCGAGATAAGGAATTTAATAATGAATTTAATTGTTGTTAAAGAATTTATACGAAATTAAATTGTGATGGTTTGGAGGTTTATAAAGTTTAGTGCTGCGCTGTGCCAAATTGTCTGGAGCTGGACTTGGGTACCGAGCATGATTCCCGATCGTTCGTTGGCCGACGATTTATCGAGTGGCGCGTGCTACTGGCGTGTTCAACTACTCTCGTCCGACGTTGCTGGCAAATGGAAAAGTTCCCCCGAAGTAACCCCCGGCTATCGAACCCCTGATGTGTTACAACAAATTTTATACCAGCCAACGCCGACAAACTTTCCGCGTACTGCTCAGCAATAAATAATAATGCCTGAATATTGGAAGCGATCGATACATAATATTTTAAAGTTCCTGTTTGTAGTTGAAGTGGACTCGCTGAGAGTTCCGCAGTATATTTTAATAGCAGTATTCTTGACAGGGACGTTGTGAAGCTTTAATAAACATAAAACAACGTAGAATGAACAGCCAAATAAGGGAGGAATATTCATGAACGAAACTCAGTTGAAAGTTTTTGATAAGAAATTATGGTAATGATTTTAAATTGACCTAATCCATATTGCGGGGGCCCGAAATTTGGGCAACAAAACTTGTTACGGCGTCGGCCTGATGCGTCAACTCAAACTCAATTTCCTAATTAATTTATACTCGCTCACAAAAGTTTATTTGCAAGAATCGTGAAGGTTTTATTGCGCTGTAAGATTTTGTAAAGTTGTTAAATGGCTCATTAAAGGATTGACAATATTAATTTAGATGTTAATGGCCTCTTTTTATCTTCGCAGGAACGGAGGTTAATGATTGAATTTTATGAAGGTAATTTAATTAATACGGGCGGTAGTTTATCCAATAAAATATTATACACTCGGTGTACATTTTGCATGACGGATTTTCATGGCGTCGGATAAAACTGTCAGTGATACCTATCCCACGTGTTTATATGTTACGCGGTTCATTTTAATACGTCACGTTCGTGCTTAAAAGCTTTCATGATATTAAATTGACACTTTCCACGTCTCGTATGTGCAAAAAAATATGACATGAAAACGCGTCGGCATGAAAATGACATCACGTCACCAGGTCAGTTACCTAAGGCTGGAGTCACATAGGCTGGAGTTGGCTTTAGTGCCTGTTTATTGCTACTACTGGCTACACTGCCCTGTTTGTGATGCAGCTTGAAGTAACTCTAACTACATGACTGATTGACCTTTAGCTGCAGTTCAAACGACTCCTGTGTTGAAACAAGGACTGCGGAGCAAACAACTAAAAACACAAAACAAAACTTATGTAGAGTAAACCACCAGACATTGCGACTTACCAGAAAACAAATGATGAGTGCGCGTTTTACTAGTCGTGTCGCAGGTCACATCATGTGAAGTCATGGTCGGGGGTCATTGTAAGAGAGAAACTATCCGTTCGTCATAGAATGTCAACTAACACGCAGGTCAAACTTAACTCAAATCAAGTACTTTAATTAGACTATTACATGCACTTTTGAATGTCACTGTCACTGTAGTTCCCCATTTCAAAGCGTAGATCTTTATGGAGAACAATGGAGTGTCAGACTTCAACTGACTAAAAACCACCCATTTTCCTTCTTAGCTCCTTTTGGTCGAGGCCGCGGTATCTCTTTCGAACAACCCGCAGCCCCGACGGGGACAAGAAATTCCTTGTACACTCTTTTAAATCAAAAATATTGTTACAAAATCTGGGTTACATCATTCATGTTGATACACACATGTGAGAACGATATAGATCAGACATCTGTGTGTCTTCAGCCTAAAGGCACTATCATAGTTTCGTGACTATCGCCATTCAGGCCAAAAACATGGTAAAAAACAATCGGAGATATTGTAACAAGAGTTGAATATCTTTGTCTACCACCAGTTGAATCTCCCTAGTATTTATGTTTACGATTAGTAACGTTGTTAGAGGGTGCTATTTCGTAGATATTCGTATACAAATGCTGAGAATTTGTATGGTTTCTTAGTAGTAATAGAATGGGTTTTGTATTGTAATATTTTTGGCAACAAATCATACTGTTTACTGGATGTTGCCTGCGACCATCGTCCGTGTAAAATTATTGTTATCACTTCACTATCATCACTATCACTTCACTATCATCACTTTCACTATCACTACATAGTATAAAACAAAGTTGCTTCTCGCTGCCTGTCCCCATGTATGCTTAGATCTTTAAAACTACGCAACGGATTTCGATGCGGGTTGTTTTGTTAGATAGATTGATTCAAGAGGAAGGTTTTAGTATCTTTTATGCACCCGTGCGAAGCCGGGGTGGGTCACTAGTTAGAATATAGAATATTAATTTGATTTGGATTTTCCTTACAATTTCAGAGGTTTTGTCCAATAATATCAAATTACTCTTGGAGATTTATAAGAAGCACGTGCCTTCGCCCTTGCTTAAGTAATGCTAGTGTCAATCCAAGTTTTCCTCTCAGTCAATTAATGCCAGCTACTTTAGAAGCTTTGTATTTCAGGGCATGGTCGGTACCGTACTCATTTTGTTCACTTTCTGAGAAAGCTGTTAAGAGGCACTTTGTATTATTTTGACAACGTCAATCTTTTGAACTCATCCATGCAAACTGAAAAGGTAAAATTCCAGAATTTTCTCTGTATTTTTTGAATTATTATATTTTAGAATCCGTCCGTTGTGTACATTTCTCAGGGCGTTGTTGTGTACGTTTCTGAAGGTCGATAGGGACGATATTGGAATGTCAAGTAATCATTGTCAAGTATTTCAAACTTTTAGTAATTCTTGAGTGTGTTTTACATCTGACAGCTGGCAGATGACGTATGACTGTACGCCGTGACAAAGAGGGAAGACGAACCCGATTCAACGGGGGGATTCTATGGCAAAGTTAGATTACCAATGAATATCAGCATACTGAACAGTCGCCGAGAGTTATTTTGAGATTTTCATCACGTCCGACCAACATAACAATTAAGATTAACCGTCTCCACTGGCATATATTTTATTGAAGTGGAGATGAATTTGAAAAGGCTTCTTTCTACAAACTTTGATAAGCCCCTGTTTCTAACTCTGGGCAATCATTCCCTCATCATATCTTTCTCTACTCTTATACCCAGTTAACTTTAGTTCAGATTATCGTAATTTAAAACTCACTGTCCAGTACGCAGAATACAAAACAACTTAACATCTATCTGAATTCAAAAATTGGTATAATATTTCACGTGAATGTCAAAATAGATTAGGTTTTGTACGCATATACCGTATTTACAAAAAAATGCTAATCTATTTTGGTGTAGAGTTTGCCGCGTATAGTGATGTGAAAAATATAAAAATTCTCTCGTGTGAAGTATAATCCGTGAAATTGATATCAGAGTGCGGCGTTCGGGCGCATCGGAAACCGTCATGCCCCGTGACATGCCAATGTTTCATACCAAAAACGTGAATCCATCCGTTCTCTTCGAACCTCAAACTTTTGTACAGCATCGCGTTTTATGTACATGAATGCCTTACTGCGAAATATAGCTTGACAGACAAGAGGTTAACAATTTCGTCTATAGTTTTAAGGTACCTTACGTATATAGGGTCCGTGAAGAGGTAGCCAACGGGACCCTTTACCATGGTGCACGCACTCGTGTAAGCATTTTAAGAACAAACGACCGTTGTTTTTTATTGGACTGTATCTTTTAGAACAAAATAGCTAGCCATTTTATATTTCCTCAAAATGTGTGTTGGTTTCTTAGTCTCTGGCTTTCGTCAATAAAAATTTATTAATTAATCTCATATTTATGCGTTCCAGACTTGTTAGTGACTCAATCCGACTCACGCTTACCCAGTTTTCTTTAAACAACACAGAAAAGAAAGTAATACATTTATCACATCCAATGCGTGTAATAACGACGTGAAGATACATCCACATGAAGTTTAATCCGTGAAATTGATATAGGAGCGTGTCGCGGCGTCGTCGGTGCCGTCACGCGGTTTGACACGCCAATGTTTCACAGCTCGAAACGCGACTCCATTCCATTCTTTTATCCGCGCATCAAGCTTTTGTTCTACAAACCTTTAGTTTTGATATTGGATTCGCACCACGTTCCCTTCTTTTCAAGATTTATTGGATTACGGTGCGCGCTGTTTCGTGTTACTGGTGCTGTGCAGTGGGTTATTATGTAATTTCTCACTGTGATGTTAAAATTGCGTCTATAAATCTTTTCTAAATTATTTTCTTAATAAAAATGTAGTAGGTACTCATAGCATTAGTAGATTTAATCTATTACAAAATAATATCGAAGTATTTTTTTGATTAGATACGAACGTAGTAATTATTATTACGTAATTATTAATTTATGCAACAATTAATGAAATATTAGGACTTCACCTTGATACGGGCTCTTGTATTTTCTTCGTGATGAGCCTTGAGACAGAATAACATTTGAATCATTACAGAGGTCTGGCTGGAGGGCATAATACCGTAACTTCTCACTTGGCAAGCGTAATGGTAATACAGCTGCCGTGTGTATCTACATAGAAATATAGATGGAGACCCTCAGGTCATACCTTAGTAGTTCGCAGGTAGTAGAGATATAGTAATAGTTGTGATTGTGACGAATATTGTCATTTAAGTAAGTTTATAGGCAATGATATATATTATAAACTTAAGCTTTTCAGTTTTTCTGTTGCAGAGTAAAAAGAAATAGTCATATTAGCAACTTAACATAAGATCACGCCTGTGTACCCCGAAGGGTTAGGTAGAGATACACTTAATAGGACACCTTCGCCAGGTATGTTATAGTCCCATGTAGTAGGGGGCGAGCCATCAACAGGGCACAAATTCAGAGTCCGTAACTTCTACTGAGAATTTCCTGATGTAAAACTCCGATAACGCTTTTCCCAATCTAGAAATCGAACCCAGGACCTCATGCGCTTTTGACCGCTATATCGACGAGGCAGTCACAGTAGCAAATGTACTAAAGTTAAACATTTATTTATTCAGCAACCCGCCTCTGCTTCGCAGAAATGCAATTATATAGCAAGACATCGAGATTCCTGTGCTATAATCAAGTTTAATATTATACACATAAACTGTCCGGAAATATGTCCTAAATTATAGCAAACTGCATGAAAATTATTATTGCATAACTAAGAAGACATAAGTGGTCACACGAACAGATACGAAACATGACTTTATTTTGATATACCTAAAAGTTATGAAAGGATTACTTCGGGTCAAATTCCTGCCGCCCAGTCTTCATCTGCATAGAGTTCTGAAATTGTCTTACAGTATTCTGTTACCGGGTTAAAAAGTATCCAATGTGTTAATTCAGGTAAACTATGTGCCTTTCATTCAAATCCGTTCATTCGATTTTGCGTGAGAGAGTAACAAACATGCAAACATCAATCCTCACAAAGTTTCACATTTAATATTGAGATCAGAAGTAGGATTGACTCGTATGCATGTACGCTGTGTAAGTAAGTAAGTAAGTAAAGATTTATTTGCATAAATTGTAGGTACATAAAATAAGCTGGAATAACAATATGGATGAGCCTTGTACAATCTACCTAATATTAGGCATACAAATTTTTAAATTTTTCTAAAACTAAAATTGAAACAAACAAAACAACAATTAAATTATGGTATCTAAATTAAACAAACAATTACATTAACATTAAAAATGGTATCTAAAATTAAACAAACACAATAATTACATTAAAATTATATAAATAATTAGGTATATTAAAATTATAATTGTCAATATACTAATCGGCAAACAAACTACAATTAAATTTAACAATAAAATAAGATTCAATCAAAAAAATTGCCTAATAATGTCAATATGTAAAAAGTCAATGTCAAATTGTAAAATATAATAATATCTCCAATCAAATTCAAAAGTATAATCAAAATAAGTCAGAATTTAATAACAAATAGGTTTTAAGTAATTATAAACATTATCAACAGATGTCAGTGTCATTCAGAAACTCGTTTAAGGAATAGTAACATTTTTCAATCAATAGTGTTGTTAGTCTCTTTTTAAAGTGTTGAATTGTGTTATTTTTAATAATATTGGGAATTTTGTTGAAAATGACTGGGCCCATACCCATAACACTTTTTTTGAATAGAGCAGTATTACATCTCTCAACATTTAATAAGTGTTTATACTGACTTCTTAAGGGTCTCTTACACAGTAAATCAGGTCTTAATACAGTGCCCAAATCCTCCAGCTAGACTTCCATCACTTAAGCACTTCACACACACATCACAATAACAACACAAACCTACCCTAAACACATTAGTGTTGACGCAACCATTACCTGTGCAGCGACCGTAAATCTAATATTATTGTATTGGCCGAGTTCCCTTTGGCACCGTTAATATTACCGATTCATAGATTAAGTACCAACGCTTGTCCCGGCCAATTATCGACTATTAATCATACCTAGTGTAAACAAGGACGCCACATTATAGTTTGTGACTGTACGTTAAGGTGATATCAGATGATATCTTCACTCGGGTGAATTTTGGTTTGTTTCGCTTCATGTCCAGACGATACCGACTTGAATAATTATATTGATCTGAATTTTTGACATTACTTACTTATTATTTTGAATCTATGACAATTACAATGTATGTATTTATGACATTGTGTAATTAATTCGATTTCAATTTTCTTTTTGCCCGGTTTATGGTATTAATTGATATTATTTTGAATGAATGTGTGTATAATTTTTAACAATAAATCTTTCATGCCTAATTTGGTACATCACAGTGAACTGCGCATTCACTTAACAGCTATAAATGCAATATTATGTACTGTGTTGAGCAATAAATATTTGAATTTGAAGAAATGAAATATAAAGAGTAAATTTTAATTCATGCCCATTTACATCATTTCGTTCATCGTTCATTTGCTCTTTAAATTTCATTTTTCTATCATACTGAGCGCAACTGAAAGAAAACCAATATCGTTAAAGTAGTTAAGTAAAATAATAACCATTTTGCTTCTAGTTTGTTTTCTTTCAGGGTCATAGCTGTGACGTTATGAATTTCTTTATTTATACCCATAAAATTTCATGGAAAAAAGTTATGTCATCTTCGAATGTAGTTGACGAGTGAAATTCAATTATACAACAATTGACGTGTCAGATATCAGCTTAACGTAAGCTATGTAGAGATTATATTTGGTTCAATAATTACGATATTGGCTGCGATGTATTAGATGCCATAAATTATTTGCGGTTGTTCAATATGCATATGTTATTTGGTTATTGGTTGATGTTACCTAGATAGTGTGAGTTATGGCATAGGCAGTTAGAGGGCTGGTTTCATGAAATTAAAATAGTCATACTGGAAAAAATGTTTTAACTTCAAAAAGAGACTGGAACTTAGTCCTATCAAGCACGTTCAATGTGCAAAAATTACAAACCTTTTCAAAATCTCTAAAAGAGAAACTTCTATTCCACAGTAATTTATTAAGAGCGAGCTGGTTCGTGCCTCTAAAAATACCTCCACGGACCGAACAGTCTCGAGAGGAGATCTGTGCAAATAAAATTACCTTTTCAACGGTTAATTTGCGAAATGAATCACTTTCATTCGCAGGTTGCTCGTTGTTTCTGTTGAAGGATCTCGCCCGGAACCGAACCCTGTGCTTGTCAACTACGAAATGAATTATGACCAGTATTTACCGGAAGATGACATTTCTCGAATCGGCCCATTAATTCCTAATGGACCGTCGACGGGCTACATTTCATCTGTTTGGCTGCACACCAGGGCTTCGCCGCAGAGCTATTTTCGGTAGCGTATCCGAAAATTTATAACTACGGGTTAGTTCTAAATCGTTGGATAGCGGCAAAGTAAGTGGGATTTATGATATGACGTTTTACGCTCTATTTGTTTACCGGGTACCTTTTTTTCTCGAGGGCCTTTGCCAATTCCAGTGCCTCGGTTTACGATTTATCCTTTTACATTCGGTACGATTAACATCAAAATTATGATACAGTTGGGAAGGAGAGACTGCGGCGTCAGCTCTCCGCGTCTCCTACTTAATTACTTAGTTTCGGGCCTTCATTACGGAAACAAACATTTACATAATCTGCAAGCGACTGTATACAAATATTATGGATGACATTTCAATTTAAAGTTTGCTGTTCATGTGCCTCATTCCTTCGGGACAAAACATTTGGAACTCAATTTGAATTTGGAAACTGGATGTCGAAACTACTTTTGATATTTAGTTTATGCAAAACTATCAGCTTTCAAAAGTTTGCGCCTAATATTTTTGCGTTGAAACGGTTAAAAAGCCCGGTTAAATCTAAACTTTTCATACACTAATGGTGCTGTCACAAACTATGACCGTTGTTGAATAGAAAGATAAATGGTTTTTATTAGATTTGGACACAATAAAGTGCTTTCAAAAGCCACACTCATTAAACATAGGTTTACAGAAATCTAGACTTTAGAATTATAGAATTTACGACTAGCCTTACTCGAGGTGAAATGCTTTAGAAATATTTTTGGTTTATAGAGTTAGTAACTAGCTAAGGTTAAAATTAAATGAGCATTTACCGTGAATTCAGTACGTTATTTTACACGCTAGAGCTTTTCTTTGGCCCTTCTATATTGCCCCACTGCTTGGCAAAGGCCTCTCCCAATTCTTTCCTGAAACAGTTTACCCACATCACTTCGTATAGGCCTCTGCGGTTATAAAAAAATCTTATACGTTGACTAGTCTAAAAGCATGTGCTGAATTTGTAAAGTTTGATGTGGGATGAGTGTGCTACGACTACAATTTCAATCATCATCATTGTCTTGCCCTTATCCCAATTAATTTGGAGTCGGCGCAGCATGTCCTCCTCTTCCATACCTCTCTGTTTTTCTTAATCTCATTTATCTCATGAGGCACCTCCTTTTTAGGGTTCCGTAGTCAACTAGGAACCCTTAGAGTGTCGCCATGTCTGTCTGTCCGTCCGTCCGTCCTCGCTTAATCTCTATGACCGTTAGCACTAGAAATCTTAGATTTGGTACCTACCAATATGTGTATCAATCACGCTGACAAAGTGGTAAAATAAAAATTGAAAAAAAAATGTTTTATTAGGGTAGCCCTATAAGTAAAGTGGGAAGGTGGGATTTTTTTTTTAATTTCAACCCTAACGTGTGATATATTGTTGGAAAGGTATTTAAAAATGAATAGGGGTTTACTAGAATCATTTTTTGATAATGTCAATAATTTCGGAAATAATCGCTTCAAAAGTAAAAAAACATTGTGTCCCCCCTCTAACTTTTGAACCATAAGTCTCCATAAGTTTAGAAAATATGAAAAAAACCTGAAAAATAGAACTTTAAGGACTTTCTAGGAAAATCATTTTGAACTTGGATGGAAACCTATGAAACCCTACACTGAGCGTGGCCCGACACGCTCTTGGCCGGTTTTTTCCATATAATTCTTAACACAGTCCATCCATCGTTTCTTTGGTTTTCCTCTACTCGTATAGGGTGTTCCACATTCATATTCAAAACCTTCCTCATGACTTTTCAGTGACTATACTTTCAATATGAACAATAAATATTATACAAACGAAATAACATTGCTATGTTCTTCCTCAAGTAGGTACGAACGACGGGTCTACCCAAAAGTGGGAAGCACTAACATTCTCTTGCAGAATTAATTCCGGTAAGCGCATACCGTTTTGCTGAATTTACAATGGAAACAGACTTACAAATGATAGTGACTGATTAAAAGGCCATGTTTAGTAAATGAAGGACGGTTAAGAACAGAATTTCTCAAACTAAAAAAAGATTTAATCACGAAAATTGCTACGAGTTTGTATGATTAAGGTTTTGTTCTTTAAACTGATCAATCAGAAAAATAATAAATTAATTTCTCGTAGAAATCAATTTATAATTTCGCTTTCGTTGAATGGAATAAGTAAATCCCATATGTCAACATTGTAGTTAATTGTAACTTCAGCTAGATATAAAATGTTTTGAGTTTATAAAAGAAGGTAGGTATATATAATTTTAAAAAAGCACACATGATCATTTAAATTGCAACTATAATTACTTCTAATTATTTCAAACATAACCTTAATGGTTCACCCGTTTTTACTAAAACACTTAATTAAATGCCCATGAAATTAATTACCAAATGCCCACTGGACTTCCGCCCCTAGAGAGAGGTATTCACTTTGGGCACCACTGGTCCGGAACGAGGCAGTATCTATTTGAAACCGCCTTTATATTTCAACTTCACCTTCCTAGACCGCACTCCATCCAATCTGCTGTAAAGGTTAACTGGTGGTTGATTTTATGTAGATGTTATTTCTGTGTGTCTAGTGGTCGCAAGTGCGACTGCTGAGCATGAGGTCCTGGGTTCGATTCCTGGGTCGGGCAAAGTGTTATTGGGTTTTTTCATAAGGAATCTCTCAGTAGCAGCCACGGAGTCTGAACTTGAGTTCGGATGATGGCAATAGGCTCCTAGTACACGGTACTTAATCAAAATTGGTGAAATGCTGCTTGATGATAATATTTTTTACCTATAAACTTGCACTTATTTAAATTTACTTAATAAAAGTCAGAGCAGACCTTGTACTTTTTGTTTTTCAAATGCAGTCATGTCGTAGTTTTTCTTTTTTTAATAGTTCGTCACCCCTGTATTCCTTTTAGCGATAAGTGCTTAGTCAAGTATAAGCTATCGAGAGTTTATTTATGCTTCATACCGATACATCAACTTTAAACACAGACCTTGTTTCACTATATTATGAAAAATATTAAAAAGACCAATCTGGTTACCCATTCATTTATGGTGATAGTATAAAGTACAGAGGTGTTCATAGAAGTAAAAATATAGTACACCTGACTACCTGACTGCGGGGAAGCCCAAAAGGAGATTTATTAAATAGCAATTTTAAGTGTTCTTGAACAGTAATGTATTATTAACTCACGCCTTTTCCAATGGGGTTTAGGCAGAAAGCACATAATGCCACCTGTTACGATGCTTACATAATCTTTTTGCCTTATCCGCGTTCATACTCTGATCATACACGCATGCCAATTGCGTATTTTTTCCTTCCTGAAGTATTTTCTGAAGTTGTTTCCTGATAGATTTGTTTATAAAGTCCACCGAAAAGAAAGAAACAAAGTAAGTTAATTTCCAAAATAATGCATTTTTCTTGTAATTCCTAGTCAGAGAGTGCACTTTGTTATTTTGCATCTATTTTATTCTGGTTTTGTACCTTCTTGTGTTTTTAACTACACGAAGCTTTTTATGGAGCGAGTTCGGAACTACCACGCTTTGCCTCTTGGGGAATAAACAGAGAAACAAAGAAGTAACAACTGTTGTATCTAGTGTATTCTTGCTACACTATACATTTTGTTACAAAGTTAGTTTACGAGTAGGTGTATTTTGTGCTTAACTTTATAATATACATCTTTTTAATACAGTGCCAAATTCAGTAACATGCTGAGGTGACCCAGTTTCGTAAGATTTTATTTATTTTTAACTTCAAGTACAATAATAGTATATAGGTGGACTTGGACTTGAAGTACGCCTGTGTACATGAAGTTTTAATGAATAAAATATAATGATATAAGTTTTTACTTGTGATGAAACATTCCCTGAAACAAGTTTAGAAAATGGCTGGCCACGCGCAGTTTAAACCAATTTCTAAATACAATTCTAATTCATTCTTCATAGATTGCGAATCAAATTAAATCGAATGTTTTTTAAATCATAACATTTATTCGAATTTGTTTCTTTATTCGGAGAAAAATTCTTGAAAATAAAGTTCTTCATCATAACTTAATTACGAGTCTCGATGTCCCGCCGAGTAGATGCTCAACTTTCAAACTTTAGAAAGTTGAGCTTTTCTATTTTTATCAGTCAGTTATTTTGTTTTTAAATGAATAAACGAATGAGCCCGCTGGGTATGAAAATTTCATTTTACCTCATCGCAATTTTAAACATAAACTGTATTTTAAATTTTATTGTCTACAGACCTATTAACATTGTCTGCGACTTTAACATGAAGAAATTCTAAAAAAAAACATTATTTGATATAATTTTCAGTTCGCAGGACAGTTGGCTATCTAAACCCTTGCAAAGCTGATAAATGAGACCATCTAACCGGATTTCCTGACAGAAACTTCATTTAAAACACCGAGCAAACATGCTAAGCGAACTCGCTTATCTCCACTCTATCTACTGATTAAAACTTTTAATCCGAAAACGCAAAGTGTTAAGCTAACGCTTTCAAATCTGGTGAGAAATTACTAAGATTAATGTCATTCTAAAAGTTCCACAAACATCTCTTAAGTCCCCGGGAAAAGTTTTGAAATTTTTCTGCAAGGTGCAATGAATCTAAAGAGCAGAGCGTTATTAGAAAGTTCTCCAAGTAGGATTATTCGTACTCTGTCTGGACATTTCTCGCGAAGAATATTATGGTTTCATAACTGAAAACTTGTATACTGGTCGTGTTTACTGCGCGTTTCCCGCCTTCAGTTTATAGAGATATAAAAATGTTTCGATTAAACTCTGTGGTATATAATCTAACGTTGCCCGCTGTGTTTGCAACATTATGGGGAACAGAGAGCGCGTTAAAATGCTACGTTTAAACTGAACCAAGAAAGTAATAAAGATCTTCCGAGATAATAATATCTTATTTCTGTATACATAGCGACACATATTAGCGGCTCATACCTACAACTCAATAAAAATTTCAGCGTCGTTTCATCCCGAAGCTATCAAGTAAAATAAAGACAATATCCAAGCCATATATCTTCTTGAGAAATGGATGAGAAAATTGTAGATGCTAACAGAAAGGCAACGTCAACGGAAATAGTTCCCTGTCACGTAGAATTTAGCGATATTCGAAAAACAAAAGCACCAGAATCAACACTAATACGAAAAGTTAAACGACTGTTGTTTTACTGTTGTCAAAAAGTAAATTTTATTCAAGCTTTTGTCCCCTCGTTCCTTATGTTTGAGGAGTTTGTTCTCCCCAGAGATAAATTATCGTATGAAAAGTTTACAGCAAAATGACAATCATTTATTCTCATTATTTCTTGAAACAAAGGAAAAAATCCAGTGAATATTACGCAATTTGTAAAAGTACGTTTATCATTCTCTTTCTTTTTTCCTTTCAGCTTTTCCGTAACCCCAATATGTTGGAAGTCGTGAATCTGAGTACAAGAAGTTACGCCATCCTTTTTTTCTAAAGGCTGAGTGATTTAAACGTTTGCTTCCCCAATTTAGGAGGCCGCTTGAAAAAGTCACGGGCCGTCAGCTATGGATGAAAAAACGCTGATCGATTTTAGTTTAGTCCCTTGAGGAAGTATTTCACTGTTGTTTACTGCATATTTAAAAGTGTTTCGTTTTAATAATAATATAATAATATTCCACAACTACCACACAAAGCCATCTAGTCCCAAGCTAAGCAGAGCTTGTGTTATGGGTACTAGACAACTGATAAACATACTTATATATTTCTAAATACATACATATTATAGATAAATTACACCCAGACACAGAACAAATGATCGTGCTCATCACACAAACATTTGTCCTGGGTGGGAATCGAACCCACGACCTCCGGCATAGCAGTTAGGGTCACTAACCACTAGACCAACAGGCCAGTCAAGTATCATGGTGCTTGTAACATCGCCGAAATATCGGAGACTTAAAACAAATAGTTAACATGGTAAATATTCCGTATTCAATGGTATTGATATCCTCTATCTTCTTACAAAACAATCTGTTTTGAAATCTTAACCAAAAATTCTAATGATATGTTACGTTCTTTGCAATATGCATGTGAATTATTAGCTAATAATTATGGAAACTCAACCCGGAAAAAACTCATCGTTCGCTTAAACAGCTAATTATGTAGGGTAGGACATGGGAAAAAGTTCGAAAAAAACCTCTTCATTTTATAGCCAAGAGCGTTACATGAAAAATCTCGGAGTAGATCGATAACCCCGTGTACGTATCCCGTGTCATGGCGATAATAATTGATTTAAAGCAGGTTACAATCTAATTTGCTGCTAAATCGATACTGGGCCTGTCGAAGTAAAATTGTATTATTTTGTACTGCAAATTGGATTCTCTGATCAGCGGGAACGTGACCGAAATATCTGATATAACATATGTTTTGAACTTGGAGACTGAATATTGGGTACTTAATAGGTACACGTGTTTTTTGTCAAAACGTTGAGTACTTTTAATCTCCCGTTTGATGATAACAACTGTTTCTACAAATACAATGGCTACAACAGTAGAGAGGAACTTGTGACTAAATAATAATAGTCGATCGGATCGAACTTAAGGTTAAGACGCACTTCCTGTCGCGTCGGGGCTACGGGTTGTTCGAAAGAGATACCGCGACCTCGACACAAAGGACTAAGAAGGAACATTTGCTGCTTAATGGTTGGTTACTCATCCAATAGCCAACCTAGGCAAGCGCGGCATTCCCTGAAGATCGATTCGAGAGGCTATTATTTAGCCGCAAGATCCTCTTAGCCACATGCGCATACTTAGCACAATTTATTTAAGCATACATGAACAATCTTTGTACACTTCTCGTTACCTACAAATTAAATTGATACTGTGCCTGCGAGTACCATTTTTTATCATATAAACAAGTAAGACGCCCATTGTTTTCATTTCATTCAGACGCTCACTAAAAAAGTATTCATTGAATTTCATCGCACGTATTAGAAAGTGTATGTAAATCTATATGTATGTCGCAGATTCAACACCGAGGCACAATATTTAGAGTTGACAATTTAGAATAACGCCATCTATCATCGTTTTTCGGATCTATCATCGTTAAAGTCGGAAACGTCAAGCAGTGAGCTTGGGTGAGGTCGATGCAGAGCGTGGCAGGTCTGGTTTGTCAGTTTTCGGTTGACAGATGACAGCTGTCAGTTGTCATATGTCAAATGTCAGTTGTGAGTGGTCGGTTGACGTTGACGTTAGACGCATTTGACTTGAGGGACGTTACTTTTTGGTGAGACACGAGCGCGAACGGTTGTACTGCCCGCCTGTATCGAACTGACCGCGTTTCCGTACTTTAATCCATTTCCATCAGCTTGATCGTTTGAGATTTTGTTAATTTGTTATCGGAAGTAAATAAATAGGCGGTTGTAATCAGTGATGAGACTATTATTTCGTACCTCCGCCATGCTGAACTTGGACTCTGACAACGATGTACCCGAAATAGTTGACCTACCTTCGTCATCAGAAGTGGTATGTAACTCTTAACGCCTACATAGTGTAAGTGACAGTGCTAGACCGGAAAAGTGTAAAGACAATGCGCGTGCGTCTGAAAGTGACATAGAAACGGAAATGTGGTGTTTTATGTTCGAGCAGCTAAACAAAAACTTTATGGCTATTGTGCAAGCAATGAAGACACCTTTTGCGAGTACGGATATTCGCCTACCGCATTTTGACTCTGAAAAACGGATTATTGTCCCGCGTGCTTGGTTGGCAACAGCCGACATGTGTGTTATCGATCCGATATGGGAGAAACGGGACGAACGGGAGTCACACATCCACTGTAGGTGCGTCGTAAGTCGGCACCTCCGTCGCTGGTTGTCCTCCGCTGGGCCTCCTCCGGGTAACCGTTGGTCTCACCTGGTGGGGATGGACCGCCGGGGTGCTGTGAAGCCAGCAGCGCCGTGAAACCGGCGCTGTGGCGTGCCTACAGGGGACGCAGCGAATTCCACGAGACTCATGGGAGAAGTTTCGTCATGGCGGTCGTCCATATCTTGTCCTGGGATGAAATGGAGCGATTTTAAGGAGCTGTTTACAGTCTGGAGTGCCCCATAAGGTGATGACGATCGCGAAGACCCTGATGCGACATCAGAACCGGGATTCACTCGAGCTGAAGAAAATACGAAGAATGGTGCGATTACGTCACGGTGCGCTGAGAATTTACTTCGGCAGCGGCGCCGGCGGCGCGGCGGCGGGACCTGGCTTGGCGGCGCGTGGTTGGCAGCGCGGCGGCGCGGCAGGCTGACCAAGCAGTGCCTACAGGCTGCAGCAGAGGCAAATAGCGAGCGACGTGTTGAAGTTTGCTATGTGAGCAATCCCAGCGGTGTGCTGATGAGTATCTGGTGAGTCGTATCCATTTTACTATGATTCTGGTGCCGAATGCTCTCTGATCAAAACTGTTTCGTTACAGTTCAGTGGCAAGCGTGTAAATAACATTGTTAATTAACCCGGGATAGGTCATGATAGTTTGTACTTCACAATTATTTACTGAGGTTATGATTATCGATTTACTATTAGAGATTTTATTTCATGTTGTACCGGATAGTTGTTTTAAAAAAAAAATGATATTTTAATTGGCGTTGAGATTTTACAACAAGGATTTAATGTTAGTTAGACGTGTGATAGTGTTGTTTTTGTGTCGTGAAAAGGTTGTTAGGTTATGTGATGTTTCAAATAAGCTCAAGAATGCTTCTAATATTCAAATTGATTTCAATACAGTTGATACAGATGTTCCGTTAGAATTTCGTTCCCAATTAATTAATCTATTGACAGCATATTCATCTTTGTTTACTAGTGATTTCTAGATCCCATATTACAACAAGACTAGTTGAATACTAAGTGGTCAACTTAACATTTAAAGTACCTAGCATAGTAAGAGTTTTCTTATAACCTGTAACGTTACAGGAAAAATAAAGTAACATGTTGAACAACCCTACTTTAAAAATGATTTTGATAAAGGCTCGAAATGATTATCTTGATGGTGTTGTGCATGTAACCGGATGGAGGTTACATGTGGAGGTGACCGGATAGAGGTTGCCTGTTGTGTATGTAACCGGATGGAGGTTACGTGTTGATGACCGGATGGAGGTCGATTGGTTTGATGCTTATAACCGGATGGAGGTTATAAGTGTGATGATGAAGACCGGATGGAGGTCGATTGTTTTGATGCTTATGGCCGGATGGAGGCTATAAGTGTGATGATGAAGACCGGATGGAGGTCAGAGTATGAGCACTGCAATATTTTAATGAGTTTCATATTATTTGAATGAGTATGGGTGTTGTTCCACATGTCAGCTTTGGGAGAAAGAGTTTGTTTTGATTTCATTAGAACCGGTAATGATTTTGATCAGAATACCTTTTATTCCCCACCCACTTGGGCCAGGAATGGCCGAACGACTGGTATTGGGCAGACTTCTGTAAGGTCAACTGTACAAATTTTGACTTTAGTTCGATGGAATTGTTTTAGAAATTCTATTTCACGTTTTACCCGACAATTATTTGCGATTAGTTTTGGTTCATAATGTCATCAAATGAGATACGATTTGAGAAAATACGGTCAATTGGGACATGTGACGCAATTGCTGACTGTAAATTTGACTTTGACACGATAGACACTGACAAAACGAGATCGGGTGATGATGAAGGGGTCAGACCTTAAGTGAGAGGTAAAAGATGCAAATGTGGTATGCAAGTGATTCAGATTGCATACATTGCAATGCTGTTCGTTGCTGCACGCGTGTAAGTGTTTACTTGATGGCTGTGACCAACGTCCTGCATGGCAATGTAGCTAAAGGTGCTAAATAAAGGCAATGTGTTGAGTTGAGTCGATGTTGGGTACCGGATGGAGGTCCCATGGTTGCCGGATGGAGGCAATGAGATGTGTTGAGGTTGGGTACCGAATGGAGGTCCCATGGTTGCCTGTTGGAAGCTGTGTGTGTTGTATGGTACCGAGCAGAGCATTGCATACTGGATTTGATCGGAAACTAGATTTGGTCGAAAGTTGATGATTCTTGAAGAATGTTGATTTCAATGTTGAGATTTTCTTTATGAGATTTGATGAGATTATGGATCAGAACAAAATTTTGTTTTGAGTTGTGTGTGTGTGTTAATACTCCGACGTCTTGGTCAGGGAGGCCGAGTAAGGGACGATTTATTTTCCGTGAATTCTTGTTGCAGATACCTCACACGAGGACGTGTGAAATGTCAAGATGGCCGTGTCGCAGATTCAACACCGAGGCACAATATTTAGAGTTGACAATTTAGAATAACGCCATCTATCATCGTTTTTCGGATCTATCATCGTTAAAGTCGGAAACGTCAAGCAGTGAGCTTGGGTGAGGTCGATGCAGAGCGTGGCAGGTCTGGTTTGTCAGTTTTCGGTTGACAGATGACAGCTGTCATATGTCAAATGTCAGTTGTGAGTGGTCGGTTGACGTTGACGTTAGACGCATTTGACTTGAGGGACGTTACTTTTTGGTGAGACACGAGCGCGAACGGTTGTACTGCCCGCCTGTATCGAACTGACCGCGTTTCCGTACTTTAATCCATTTCCATCAGCTTGATCGTTTGAGATTTTGTTAATTTGTTATCGGAAGTAAATAAATAGGCGGTTGTAATCAGTGATGAGACTATTATTTCGTACCTCCGCCATGCTGAACTTGGACTCTGACAACGATGTACCCGAAATAGTTGACCTACCTTCGTCATGTATATGTATTAATATACACCAATTAATAAACTGAGTGTCAAGATGATTACTCGTTATTTAATGTGTTTGAAAGTATCTCTAAGCAAGTGTGTAGGGAACAGGGTTGTTATGAAATAAAACCACAAAAGACAAGACCATTAATTTTATTTATTTTAGTCTTGTCAAACTCAAACTCTATTCCATTCACTAGGTCCCTAGGTCTTCGTGGAGAAGAATGGACAAGAAACTCCACGGGAACATCTTTTAAAGTATTATACAAGGACAACCTGACGTTGTCCTTGACTGTCTCAAGTTATATCAATTTATCAGTGTACATAAACAATAAGCAATATAAACCATATCATGGTATATCTTTCTAACACATAGTAATCAGGAATATTCATAGAATAATATCAAATAACTTACATAAACATTAAGGATCCTTTAGAGTAACACAAATAGGTTTCAGCTTTCACACATTTGGTATCTTCATAACTAGGCCACAATAATATGTAAACTTAATTCTCTCTATACACAATTACACATTGCTATACACAAATGGAATACACAGTATACTACTTTGGGTCTGTCTTTACCCTTCAACAGTTGCAGCGTAACTGACCCTGAATTGGCGGTACTTCTACTTTTATAACCGTCAAATATTAAAAAGTACATCAACGACTACCGTCATAATAAACCAATGGCAAATGGTTAAACATTATAGCTAAATAACTAATAACATAAATAATAATTAACAAATCCTATTTAGTGAAACTATTTTAAAACGTCATTAGGTAATTTAGCAGTGTAGTATGTTTTTATTTGTAATCTTTATGACTATCGGATAGAATATGAATATCAACCGATAGTTCAGAGAATTGATTGAAACTATTTAATTTATTAAAATTGCAAGATAAAATGTAGGAAACATTATAAGTATTGTTTAATAATAACTATATAATTTATTGGCAATTTATAATAAATAAACATTTAACTTGACTCAACTATTCAAATACCACAATAGTAATTGTGGTTCGGAAACCAAGTCAATAAAAGCTACTTCTATAAAATACGTCGGGATATAAAATATCATTAGAATATTGTAAATTAGGTTTATTTGAAATTAGAACCTTTGTTTTTAAGATATTTCCGATAATTATTAAATCAACAATATACTTGACGCAACGTCGCCCTACGTCATTGTCACTTGACATCTGACAGCCGACGTTGCTACGTTATTTTGGTCAATACTGTGAGTTTGTGTTTGTGAGAGTGTGAGTTTCTAAATAGTTACCTAGATATTCTTATACATATTGCTATGCCATCACACGCACCTATTTATGAAAACACATTTTCGAAAGCATAAAAAAGTAAATAGAATAAGACTGATCTAAAACAAATGTTGGTTTGATGTAGCTAATCAAGTTTTAACTTTACCAACTTATACCTAATACAATTTCAGAACAGATTAGACAGACAATTACTAATAAAAGAAAGTTTGTGTTTGTTTTTGTTCCGAAAACTCATTAATCTGCCATCATGTAGTCGAATCGGTAAATTTATTGCCAAGATAACCAGGAACTCCGAAGACAGGAATTCTCAACTGATCATAAATTTCCCGCTTTCATTAGAACCTCACATAATTAGTGTTGCTAATTAACAACGAGATGTTCCCCAAGTAAATTAAGAACGAATATCAAAGAATGTTAATTATGGAAGTGAAAAAAGGCTAAAGGAATACCGCAGATAAAGTTTTTTACTTTCTTCAACTTTTCTACATTAAGGTTGTAGAATATAATTAAAGCATTAAAGTTGGAGATATAAAAACGTTTAATCGTAAAAGAATTTCGGTTACATTCAAGGTTAGGAGATCTGAATGATTAAAATAAGTTCTTAACAAAGCTATTAAGAAAACGACCGTAGGAAACTGGAGTTCAGTCGTGGATCTAATTACGAAGATGTTCGCCAAGACGTTCACAGCTCTCCGAAAATTATTACTGCAATTTTTCACTCAAAACTTTCATGGGTCTAACTTTAGGAGGAACATGAGACTCAGGAACTTTAGTAAAGAGGATTGATCCTCAAATATACAGAATTATGCAGAAGATGGCCGTTTGTTACTTCTCTACTAGTTCCATGCTTCAAACAATTTGAAACAAATTTTCCTTTGTAAAAGTAAATTTTTCTCTTTTATATAAATTAAAACAAAATGACTCGCCACGCATGTAATCCCCAAAGGGTTAGGCAAAAGTGCACTTAATAGTAGGTTCTTCGTTTTAGGCTGATTCAATTCCAATTGATGGCATCAATTTTTTAAGCTTTTATTCAACTTGTCGTGTTATTTTTAGAATCTTGCCAGTGAATTTCAATCCAGGCCCAACCGATTTAAATGAAATTTTGCACATACCTTTAGGTCTGGTGATAATACATTTTTATAATAAACACAACTTAGAACTGTTTTTCTTTGGCCTTTTCTATTCACGTGACAAGCTTTTATGATTTAGCTTTTTCCGTTTTTCTTTATTTTCTACTTTTAAGTTCATTTTTATAAAAACTTATTATTTAACGTAATACTTACGCACTAATTTTACAGATTACATTTTATTCCAGTTCGCGAATGTTCTAGAAAATAATTGTCTCCTCCACGAGTTACATAATTGAAATAAAACAAAACAGACGTTCTCAATGTTCTGGCATCTGCATTTGAAGACGGTAGAACAGTAGGGCGTTTTAATAATGTCTTGCATTGTCTGACTGTCTTAAATAATTAGCCTGGCTCCTACCGTTTCATTCCAGATTAAACGGAATTAAACTATGTTGAGGTATTAAGGTAGCTAGTTATCTTAAAGTTGTCAAATGTTTAAAAAATCATTTTAAACTAAAATAACTTCACCCTAATTAATAAACATCGCGTTCCATACAATTTTCGAGATTTAAGTTTGACAACTTAAATCTCGAAAATAATTGTATGGCGAATCTTAAGGTTATATAGGTTGAAGCTACGATAATGTGAGTGGCAATTTAATTCAATAGGTCAGCTGCGTAGTAGTCCCAAACAGCGGCGAGCGTGTATGATCAGATGTATGAATGTGGACGAAGAATGTGTAAAGATAGTGTTATAGTAGTGTAGCAAGTGGCGTTCTCTGGTTTCTGCCTACGCCCATGGGACAAAGGGTTGGCTATGTATGTGTAGGTTGTAGCTTTACTCCTTGATTGTTAATTAGTAGGTATAAGTTTAATGGAATCTAAGGCTGCGTGTAGATAGATGCACATGTTTCTCGATTAGGGAGAAAATAATGTACTACGACTTTAGGAAAAGGGTGACAACAAATGGAAAGTAAATGCAAAGTGGATTTTTAGTGGCTATTCCACCAGAGATATGCTATGTAGCTATGCTACGAAGATGTAATAGCTAAGCTGTGAAACAATCCATTTCCACTGATGCTAAGCTATGTATAGCTGTGCGAGTAAGATGTGCTATGAAGATGCGCAGCTCGAGCTATGCTATGTTTCGATAGTAGGTAAGCGGCGAGGGTGTCATAGCATAGCACGCCTCCATAGCACACATCCATAGCACGCATCCATAGCACGCATCTTTCCATATAAAAAACATAGCTTAGTTGAGTCCGTTTCCGCCAGTGCTAAGCTATGTGCACCAATGAATATGATTGGTGGATGTGATGGCTCCAGGTCTCGGTCTCCAAATCCAGTGATGGTAGCCCTGTCCTAAGACCAAGTCCTGCAACGGTAAGGATGACGGTCTGTGTCGTCATCGTACCAAGGTTCTGTGTTGGCTCGCGTTGATCGTCTAGTCTGTTTGTTTTGTGAGTGAATATACTGAGAAAGAGTCGAACTTTCTTAGTTAGTCTTTGGTAATCAATACTGTGTTTAATCCAGGAAGGATTGAACTTCCTCACACCAGTGTTTAGGAAATAATGTTGTATCAAGAGAGTCATTTCGGGGTTTTTAATCAACAATTAGATTTAGATTGACCACAGGTCAATCTCGAGTACACTCCACTGTGCGAACAATGTAGACTTATCAATCATTCTACTCGATAATGCGGAGCTTGTCTCGACACATCTGTATTATTGTTTAGTACAATACTTAATCAGTTTCCTCTGATTTAATAAAGGATTTTACAAGTTAAAATCAATTTGACACGTTAGAATGATTTGTGTAAGTTGATACATGTGCGTTTGTGCTTATTTTAGCCACCGCGTCTGACTGATATCGTCAGCATGGGGAAAACCACAGAAGAGATAAAAGAGGTTAGAAAGGAAATAGTTCCTGATTTGTATTAGAACGCGTGTCGCCGCTTGTCTCCCACTCTCTATATCCACTACATGCAAGACGCTAATAAGTACGCGAATTATGCACACAAATAAACGCACTCACTTAGATCGCGAGCTTGCTACTGGTTGTCACACTAGCGCAAGCATTGCGTTTGACGTACACTCACACTTGCGTATATTTCTCATACATGTTACGGTGACCAAAAGGTCGATAATGTATATCGATAAAATTACTTGAGTTTTGTTACTTTAAGTTTTGCAGTTTTTGCTTTAACCCATTGACCGCCACGGTCAAGTAAGACGACAAGCCAAAAAGTACCTTAAGTCGACAGACTTAGAGCACTAGTTTGCTTGTTCGGCTTGTCGTCTATACGTGACTGTGGCGCTAAAAAGGTTAATTTCGGGACGGGACAGAAAGAAAGAAAATAAGAAAGCAAAAATATTTATTGGTCTCTCACACATAAAAAATTAAAGATAAAAAGTAAACAGAAAAGATTTTTTTCAAATATTGATCATTAAGTACTTGAAATTCAATTTCAATTCAGATTTTATTATTGTCTTGAAATAAAACGTATTTATTAAGTAGCAATAGCATGCGCTTGCTATCTTTCAAATTCGAATTTTTCAGAAAAAAATGCAATCTCACACTAATATTTTTCTATAATAGCTTTAGTCAGGTCTGTAACATATCTGGATCTGTTGGAAACCTAAAAATAAAATTTAAAATGTATGTTTCGATTTATAAATGGCTAACCTCAAAACAAATTTTAGATGAAAAACAATCAATAAACAATAATAAGGTATTGATAGTATGGGATAAACAAAAGTTATTTTAATCATAACATAATAATCATTTGAATGCATTCACACATACTAAATATCGACATTATTGACAACTTGGTACAACACTATCGAAACGCAAAGAGTAGGCAGAATTTAAGCTTTGGCTCGTCGCACGCGACGTTCGCAGTGAACGAAATGCATTGCGCAATCGCTCACGTAGTACAAGATGGTACCCACGTATTGCAAGCAATGTACATAATTTCGTTTCTGCTTGCGATTGTATCATTTTTGTCTGCGAACTACTTAATACTATTGTAATAATTACAAATATCACTTGTATTTTAAGGTTTTTAGACTTACCGATGAAGAGAAATCCCTTCTCGAGCCACACTGCACACCTGGCTTCTTTTCCGACACGTAATAATCGCGCAACACGGCATAATTCTTTTTTTTTCGCGGAGCTCCGTTCGCTGTCACAATATGAGCGCGATTGTTGGTCAGTAAATCAAATTTTGTCGACATATGATCGTCTGATCATATAAGCGGCGCGCGTGCCCCGCCCACATGGCCTTTCTAACCTCTTTTATCTCTTCTGTGGGGAAAACCTACACCGCGCCACGGTCCTTAATCAATGTTATTGGGGGTGCAACCGACTCCCTATAATCGCTGCGAAGCGCTAGTGATTCCCACTTCCATATAGGCAGGTACTTGCATTTTTTTTTAAGCCAGATTCCCGGTTAGGGCGGCATTGCCAGATTCCCAGTTAAGGGCAGACTTATTTGCCAATTCCCAGGTTGGGCAGACTTTCCCCCGGAACCATGGTTTTGAGTATAATGTATTTGTATTTGAGTTATATTTAGATTTGGCCAAATCTAAGTCGGAAGTCGGATTGCAAGAATGACGTGTATGGTATGCTGCGTTATCACTGCCAGAGGCGTCGCTCAGTCGTGTATCTCAAGCCATCAGTATATCAAAGTTAGGAAATATTAATGTGCATTATGCAACACAGCCGAAATGTTTCTCTCTCTCAAAACAATATTTCCCCTCCAACACAATTAAGTGATTGTTGACTTGAATCAACAAGTGATGATTAGGTTCCTGTAAACTCGTGTCTCTACTCGCTCAGTTTGGCTTTACTGATGCATACTAGGTTAAATTCAGTTCAGAAGGAACCTATAGTCTCAGACCTTAATTGAAGTATCTGACTTAGGTCTGGATTCTTATCTCAGACTTGGTCTATAGTAGTACAAATTATTATATTAGGTTAAGTTCAATAACGTAAAATCGTGTCATTCAAGGTTCAGTGTGCATAATATAGAGAATTCATTATTGGAGTTGCAACCTGATTTACTACACTGATTTTAAAGCATTGCCTTTGTTATAACTTGATCTTAGCTTTGTCAATCTTCCATTATCAAATTCTCTACACAGGTAATCTTGGAATATAAAAGAAAGAGGTGGTTGATGTTTAAATTATTTATTTATTTTCGAAAAATTTATCGAAAGAAACTGTTTGATTAATTAGACCTAGCTCGCTAGGATGATAGCGAGCTAAGGTCGAGTGTCCCATTACTAAACCTAGTCAGTTAAGGGGAAACGGAACATCTCAAGCGAAACCCCTTCTGACAGCGAAAGAAACTGTTTGATTATTTAGATCTAGGTCCGCTAAGATTGTGACGGACCTGAATCGAGTCGTCCCATTCCTAAACCTAGCCAGATAAGGAAAACAGAACGGCTCAAGCGAAAAACCTTTCTGGCACATACAAATTGGATGTTTACAACATATTACAATATTGACAATTATTTATCAGCTTATATAAATTGCAATACAACTGAGAGGAGAGGCAAGTTACACATAATGGTTACACAGTTTATTCAAGGTACTTAAGCCACAATATCCCATGATAATTTACAGTAATATACTCAGATTTCTAGCTTAAGCCATTTCACGTAGTTCAAGGTCTGCGTGATGTGTATCGCCTATACAATTCAAAGGTTTCTCCACAATTTTCGCCTTTCCGTCTCTTGCAAACTTCTACACAAGTTATCACGAGGAAATAAATTACTATTATCAAGAATAGTATAGCAGTTACTTTGTCTAGGCCAGACCAAAGGTGCTCTCGTGTCTTTTGACTTAGTGAGTATAAAATATCGAAGTTTGTTGCGGCCTCCATTTTTACTTGGGTTGTTAAATAGATTGGGTGACTGAAGTTATTGTAAATTAGCTTGGGATCTTGCTTTTACACAAAATTTGAACTTGGAATACGTTACCAAATTTCAGCTCTCTCTCTGTCTTGCGATTTCACTTAATATTACTTAGACTTAGACACACTGCTTCTAATTTTATTTTAAAATACAAGTAATATTCAATGATAAATCTATAATTATCACTAGCAACCGTTCTTCACTCGCTGCCAAAACTCGTCTGTCCTTGCCAAAGCATCTCTCCTTTCGTCTGGTTGCCCCACTCCCGCCAAGCATCCAGATAGGCTCCTCCTAGAAATGTAAATTCACACGCAAGTAATCTGTTTTTTCATTGGCTGTCTTGTATAAGACGCTTGCTCATTGGTCAAAAGCATAGCGTCAGGATCCCGCCCAATGTTGCGTACGCGCCGCTTTCTAATGCATCGCCATTTTAAACATCTGTTTACCATAAGCCCAGACATCCCGAGAAAGGTTACTCCAACGTACGATTTATTGCTTTTCGAGTGTCGTTTTGCAATATTATTTTAAACTAAATTCAATAGATTTTTATTTTCTAAGTGTTTTGGGTCCGTTTCCTTATCTTTTGTTTCTGAATAATTTCTTCCCATGGATATTTCAATAGGTAGTTTTTGACAAGGGTTGAAATTTATGGATGGCTATAACGTAAGTTATTTATTACTTCCATATGCAAAAAAAAAAGAATAGTGGTTCGAAGAACGACCATCTCATGGATATCAAACGCATCCATAGCAACGTAGCATAGCACATCTCTGGTGGAAAAGCACCCTTATACACGACAAAGCTGTTTTGTCTATACGGGAGAAAACTGACCTGTTTTGGTATGAGTCTTATTTGAACTGTCGCGCACTGATTGACAGTGTACAGACATTTAGCATAGCATATCAAGCTACCCAAAACTATCAAATCCTGATCAACCTTGAACCTAATGGTTTACCAATTATAAATATTAAAATCTATTGACGAAATTTGTAGTAGCTTGATGCGTCGTTGGTGTATCTACTTACCTCAAAGTTAGATGCTAGCTACCAGTTTAATATGCTATTACCACTTAGACCACTTTCCCCGATCACGTCGAAATTGACGCTTAAGCATACATTATTATAAATTACATACTGAAAATATTGAGCAACTATGCTCAGCACTTGAGCGCCGTGCATCAAGTTCAATATCGTTAATTTAAATTACATAGCCATCAAATATGGCGCCGGTTAATTGTTAATAAAGCGATAATTAATCTTGGAATTATTAATACTGAGGAACATTGAGTTTGGGCGTCGAATATTAGGTTGAATAATGCCAGGTAGATTAAGTCAAAAGCTCTTTGGACGGTATTAAAATGGAAGAGAATTCGTTTGTATGTTGCATATTGTGTAGGTATTTATTTGTCCTATTGAGATAGAAATTGACTAACTTAACCAATACAAATACGTAAAATTGATTATTGTCTATTTTGTAATTTCAAAACAACAGCTTTTTATTGGTTGAAAGTAACTAACTGATGCTATAAGGAGTAACTTAGACTACTGTTTTTTTAGAACAAAAAATGGGTTTCATGCAAAAACATTAAACCATTGAAATTGTTAACGAAATCCGTTTTAAAAGCAAAGGATATTTAATTTACATATACATATAACAATTCTACGCGGGTGAAGGTCATGGACATATTAAGCAAGTTAAGTAAATAACACTGAGTGATAACTTGTGCAGTGATTACTTATTAAATTCAACTGTCAGAAAATTAAAGTTATAATTTGAATAAACAGGCAATTTGATTTGATAGTCAATCTTCTAAACGATAATATTATTATATGACCCTGATTTTAAAAACAAGTAGCATAAGACAACAATGCTCTGAACATAGCTTTTAGTTTTAAACAAACATGAAATCACATCATTTCCCCAGAGCGCGTGCCATACGCGGTTAGCTTTTGTTTTCTCCAGAGAAAACCATGTTCTACAAACTTTCCATATTGAGAGGTATGGAGGTACAAAGACTGTATATTTTTAAACTAAAACACAAAAAAACTTGGAAATAGAAGTACCAATTATCTTATCTTCTTTGTTCTCCTTCTTTTTTTAGAAGTCGGTTAACAAGGGAAAGTCTTTAACAACCGCTTGTAACTTAAGATATAAGGTCATAGATAAATACGTATATTATTTAATAGCGAGCTTATTAAGTTTATATAAATCCTTATGAGCTCGCAACGCCTTTTCAACGCGACAATAACTAACAATTTCGACATTACACGTTCTAATAGTTTTAAATAACGATTTCTCAATCATTCCCGAATAACAGCATAATATTTTTATAGGTACCAAAAATGATAACTTATTTTTTTACATAGCAAGTTAATTAATAAACACCTGCTTACATATTCCACACAATTTATTAATCCATAGATCTACATACTCATATATTGCATGTTAACGTTACCCACCGGTGATTTTATACTAGAAAAATCGTGTGTATATTTTATGAATGCTTCACAGAGGCTGGTCAATATTTTGAAGCCCTAGAGCGCAATTAATCAACTGAGGTTTTAATTAAATCCGTATGAGCAACGATACGATACCGTACGATACTGCGCCGTTTTTCATCGAACGTAAATAATTTTCATATATTCATAGGACTTGATTGACGTGGTTTACTCCTTTACACTTAATATAGGTTTATAATGTTGTGATTTTATGAAAGTAGAAGATAATAAATAGAGTAGAGTTTCCTGTTTTACTCGTATACTAGTTATCGCCTGTGGATTTGGCTGTATTTTACCACTTTAAATGCAAAGGCCTTAATAATGTTCTTATTGAGGTCTACCTTTCTGCATTTATAATATGAGTATAATATAAAAGGAACCATACTCCCACACAAATATAAAAAGCTTGAGGTAAATACTAGTTTTAATGAACCCAACTTTCCAAGAATTGTAGACAAAAACTACAGTTCCTTTTTCTCTAGTAAATAACTTCAGTACACTTTATGCTGTGCAATCAAGAAGCATTTGCAGCGGAACAAGCCAAAGAAAATATATCAAGCAACACTAATTATTATGATACACAAAATATTGCGGAGTTCGTTAACTTTCAAAAGAATGAAAACTACATAATAATTGAAGACGTACTGAGACTAACGAGGGCATCCAAAAAGTACATCAAAATCCGCAAACAGGGCGATGAAGTTGAACACCAGATGAAGTTTTTGGAAAATATGTTCTATTGCGAAGGTGTAGAGTAGAGTTTGGTATAGAATTTAATACGTTTGTTTACGTGTACAAAGACGAAAAAGTTTCACAACGCTTCGTTAAACTAGACGCTTGGGATTACATGCCCGAGACACTCATTTAGACTGTGTGGCGAACTGAAATCTTTGAACGCGTTTAAGGAGAAAATTTTAGTTTACTTTGTTTACCGTTTTCTAAAATAAGACTGGTACTTCCTTCTTAAGATTTATTTTCTGTTCTTAAGTTTAGTTACGTGGAAAATGTTACGTTTGTTAATAGAAAGAGTAAACGTTTGAAAAGCACAAAATCTTTTAACAATAAGAATATCATAAACAAGACAAAATAATTCTAAAAACTTCTACAGTAATCCTTTCTTAAACATAAGACCAGTATGTACTAAAATTTACCTAACTAAAGTCCTTCAATTTAAAATCCTCCTGCATTTGATGAATACTCACCCTTGCATAAAATAGCGCCCAGGTAAATTCCCTAGTGCAGCATTACAGCATAACTGCTGGACTAATCTCAACCACGGTATAAATAAATATTTATATACAGTCAGCAAAACGCTGGGAATATGCATAACGTAATTTAGCTTTCGCGTGCAGAGAAACCGTTAACTTTAAAAATATTCAAATCTAGATACGTTACAAAAGTTCATATAAGTGAGAGCCAATGAGTTTTTCAAGGTGCGGTATTTAATGTGGCGTGTCGTGGGACAAATATAATAGTAATTTGTGGTATTTTTAATAGCCTTTACCAGGCTTATCACTGGTTTCAAGGGTGTCACATAAGGGAACTCTTTAGTACAAATGCGTGAAACCAGTAGACCAGTTAGTTGTATTAAAAATCATCATCTTGCCACCCTTGTCCCACCCTTGCTACTTATGGTCAGTGCAATACGTTTTTACTCCACTCCACTCTTCTCTGTTAACCGTTACGCTATCATTTACTGATTTTTCTTTCTTATCATTCCTCACACAGACCATCCATCGTGTTCTTGGTCTTCCATCAATATTTTTATTTTACACTAGCTTTTGCCCGCGACTTCGTCCGCGTTTCCGTCGTTTTTCGTAAAAAAAAAGTACCATAATTATGTCCTTCCTCACGGTTCAGTGGTTTTGATGTAACAGACAGATTAACTTTCGTATTTTAGTAGGGAAATACAATATGTCAATCCACAATACTGTTGAAAAATATCGCAAAAAGGAACCGCAGAATATCGCGACTCCGTCAGCGTGTAACTCCTTGTATGTTATTAAGTTTATGTATTGGTAATATTGTTTAGATCACTTTCACATGAGGCTTAAGTAGGTACCTATAGAACGAAAATACTTCAGCCCAAAGCTTCCGGGTAAACTATGTTGAAAGTTGAACCGTCCGGCACGTGAACATAAAGATTTCTAGAATTGCTAACCCGGGAAAGAGCGACATATAACTGACCATGCGAGAAACAACTGACACCGAGATCTACTCCAGCAACACGAAAAGTCTGCCCTTGTTTATTTTACATTAATCACTCTTTTTAGTCACCTAGTAGTTCTGTACCTGATTCAACTTTTAAACTTCCTCTAATTTACTCGTCCATTGGCTTATCTATTCTTGTCACACCACACACCCATTTCAACATTCTCGTCTCTGCTATATGATATATTTTTCATCTATCTTGTTATTAAATACCCAGCCTTTTCATGCCATTATTTGCTTCAAAACCAACAAACATTTTCTATGCACTATTACATTTAATGACCCATATAATTTATCTAACTTATTCATTTGAATCCCAATTTAAACACATCGCTGTTTATGATAACCAAATAGTTAACATTTCATATTTCAAAATAATACCTTTGATACCAAAACAAATAAATTGTAGTAATTAACAAAGCGCTAATTGCAACGCACCCAATTACAATGGAAATTCCGTGGGACACAAATACCTAACTTTATCAACGCGAAGCTCTTTAGACGAGTATCAAACTTTCCCTCGAAGTGAGTTTTCATTGTGTCTTCCCTGGATTAATACGTGAACTTCTCAAAGGGTTATCTAAGTTTTGGGGACCACGTTTCTATTAATTACCCAAGTTTCAGCTCGATCGATATTAATTAATTAAGAAGTGGAGTTTGTCTGTAGTATCGCTCGAACATTTCCACACAATTTCGGTTTTATTTTAATTCATTTTACGGTACTTTTCGAAGGTGTTAAGTCTGTTTAGCGTGTGAGAGAATTTGTGAAACGTTTCGTGTTTAGCTGATAAGTTTTGTCGTCTGGAGTCACGCTATTGTTACTGTCGGCGGCTTTATTTTATTTGAGTCGTCAATAAATTGTGTTTATTACTGCATTTATTATAAAAGTTTGATTGTTACTGTAAGGTGGTACCTGTAGTAGACATCTGAACTATAGTTCTTATAACACAAAACATACCATCACGTCTGTAATCCCCTGCCTGCCTGTAATTAAAGGTAAGGCAAAGGTGTACCTAAATAGCACTCCCACATTTGCCAGTTATGTGTATTGTGTGTGTGTAATAGCTCTTATTTAGATACACACACGTATCACTGGGGCTATTTTTATTAAAGGCTTTATTAATTTCTCAAATTAGCCCATTACTGTCTCAAAAAATAGCATAACTATCAGGCAACGTATTTAAAAAATACAAAGTAACTTAACGCGCCGTACTCCAGTACATTATCATTACCAGTAATTACTGTGTAAGGCTGTAAGTACACGGACGCAATTAGTCATGCTTTGAAAAATCAAAGTTATTTTCTGCGAGTAAAACATGTTGGCACGCGAGAAAGTCTTCGGTTTGTGCCACTTTATTGCCACGAAAATTGACCGACTCAACGAAACTTTCCAATTAAGCCATTACATAAATGACGGGTGACGTCGCTTTGAATAAATATTGCTCGGAGTTGTTTTGCAGACTTTTACACTGCGGTGCCAGTTAATAGGTACGTGAGGTCGCACGTTTGCGCCCGTTGGGGCTGCGGATTGTTCACAAAGACACCGCGGCCTCGACATAAAGGGCTAAAAAGGAACATGGGTGGTTTTTATTCAGTAGAAGTCTTACACTCCCTTTCGCTCTGAGTGGGAGGGAAAAAAAAATGTCACACTTTTGACACGGAGTCGTTAGTTTGTAAAACTCATGAAGTAACCATTCGGACACTTTGAGTCAGACTTCGTATTTCCGGCCAGTAGTAATCACAGTATAGAAGAAGAATGTCGATCGTCGTTTTTCCTCCGTTCCTTATCTCCTCTATGACGTCAGCTAAAAGCGTGACACGTTGCGGAGTTGTGTCGCGAAGTTATCGCCTTCCTTGACTTCCATGTTCGTAACTTTATCGACATAATCACTCCGTTATTAATGCTGTAGGTACGTAATAAACAAAGGTTTATATCTTCCGCACTATATTCGTTGAGCTGAATATGGAATAGATGGTTTTGGTTAGTCATTTTTATGAGGGCAAAACAAGTTTTTGGATGTTGATTTTATTTTTGTTTGAGCTTTTCCAAACATCTGTTTTGTTCAATTTTTGTTTTGTTATTAAAATGATACAAAAAACTTAAATACTCTTGAAGCAACAGAAGCAATGTTTGAAGGATGCCACAATATTATGGTAAAATAAAGGTATGTTCTATCTCTCGTCGGTGCTGCGGGCTGTTTAAAAGAGATACTGCGACCTCGACACAAAGGGTTGAGATAGAACATGGGTGGTTTTTAGTCAGTAGAAGTCTGCCACTCCCTTCCGCTCTGCCCAGAGTGGGAGGGGGGTCAAGTGATGATATCCCCCAAAAAAAAAGGTATGTTCCATCTCCATAAATAGCATCATCTGCCTTTCCTCATCTACTTTGACGTCGGGTTCCAGTCCAGTATGCAATAGATGGGTCACCCATCCACAGACTAAACTTTGGCAAGTGCTGCTTAACCCTATTAATTATTACTTAGCCACGAGCTTATCCTAAAGCAACAGAAGCAATTCTTGAAAAGTGCCTTAATATGGTAAAATTAAATATTCCGTCTCCATAAAATCAAAGTAAAATTAATAACACCTGCAGTCACGTACTGCAATAACGCTTTGTAGAAAAAATCTGAAGGAAAATAAAATTATTTTAAAACGTTTGAACACGCCAACTTTGTTTCCACATTATTGGAAGCAGACGTTGCAAGTTCAATAAAGAGCGTGTCACGCGTCAGTCCGTCTCTCGACCGACAAACGGACACGTAGGCAATAACATCGCCTCGATTCTACAACTTAACATTTCGAAAAACACAGAAAATGCACCCTTATTACAAGGTTCTACGATTGAGGTAGACTGCAAATAAAACTTGGTAGCAAAGTACCTGCGTTATGAGTTGGACACTTTGACAGCATACGCAACTTAAAGTAGGCAACTCGAGTGGTGAAATGGTATCCAATATTTGTTTTTTTATATGTCACGCGGAAATAGAAAGAAAAATATAGCTTTTATTTTACTAGAAAATTAATTAAATCGCGGATACGAGGCTGGAATAGTCTGGATATGAAATATAAATGGAAATAGTTTAGTTCGTTTATTTTTACAAGTCAAACGCGTGTTAATTGCAAGCCATAGTTTAGCTGTAAATTCAATTTGCAAGTAAAGAGAACTGACAATATTGTTTTAATTAATTACGACTCAACGGAGTTTTTAATGAAACATTGTACAGAATTGAATTAATTACGTTACTAGAATTTTCATTATTCGAGTTAGCTATGCTGTTTGCTGTTTTATTAACAAGAGAATGCCTCGTTGGTCTAGTGGTTGCAAGTCCGACTACTGAGTATGAGGTCCCGGGTTTGATTCACAGGTTTGGCAAAGTGTTATTGGGTTTTATTTCTTAGTGGCAGCCGCGGAGTATGAATTTGTGCCCGGTTGATGGCAATAGGCTCGCCTCCAGTACATGGAATTTGAAACATATCTAGCGAATTGTGGGTGTATTAATGGATACACCTCTGCATAGCCCTCCGGAAATTACGGGCGTGGGTGTTATGAACTGATATCCGCGACGAACAGTTTTTTGGAAATTTAAAATGCATTGATACGCGGAGTGTTATAGTCAATAACAGACATACGTAGATAGAACAGTTTTGTTATTCATTGATGAATCTGTTCTTTACAGTCCCGAATTTAATAAAAGCGTAGTCACGAACTTGCGATCGAAAATAGACCCATCAAACAACGATTCAAAACGAAAACCCGAATCGATCACAAAGGCCACCAAAAGTGAAATATGACAAAAAAATACACGTCCCAGCAAAACACTCACGTTGAAGCTTTAAAAATCGTCCTTTTGTTTACGACGCAATGAATTTGGAAATCCAGACGCCTGCCTGAAAAGGTGGGTGTCGCTTTGTTCCGTGTGAATAATTCGGTGCCCTGGTGCCGACGGTTTTATCGAAGTAATTCGCTTAAAACGAAACAGGTTAGGTTAGATTGATATATGCACTCGAACCTCCTTCGTGAAACTCAAGGGTTTTTGAGGCGTACGTAAGCTCCTTGAACTCGAGCTGTGGTATTTCAAACTTGGAACACGAATAATGAAGTGAGTATTGGCATTTCCCTTTAAAAAGCTTCTTAGAAAGAGAGCCGTACCCCATCGATTACGTTTTCTACACAGTTACACACCCTTTTCAAAGTTTTCCCTTTTTCGTTGGTATCAAATAGTGGAATACTTTTGTTTGTTGAATATTAGCTTTCGTCCGCAAACGTCCCTATCGAATTCCGAACCCGCGATGGGTCTAGGAATTTGGCAATATAAGGCAATTAAACTGATTTTTTTCTGCAGTAAACGAGATTTGTTGTTTTGTTTACAAAATAAGTAGACCAAATTATTTTTGAAAAACTTTCGTATCCACATTATTTGTGTTTAGTTAGGGAAATCAAAGAAAAGGCAAAGAAAGAAAGTACACAAAGTAAATTCGAACGATGTTATTATTTCTTTATCCCCTTTTTTTTTTTTTTTGGTGGGTGGAAAATCATCGAATAACCCCCCCCGCTCTTTGGCAGAGCGAAGGGGAGTGTCAGACTTCTACTGACTAAAAACCAAAGCCATGTTCCTTCTTCGCCCTTGTGTCGGAGCCGCGTTATCCTTTCAACAAGCCACAGCCCCGACGGGATTTCTTTATCCCCTTGACCTTTATTTCATCAATTTAAAATAAAGCTTAGCTTAGCATATTTTATCAGTCTAGATTTGTTTACGTACTTGAAGAACACATAAAGTGATTGTTTTTTCTAGTGAGATAATCAGATCAACTAACTACTTGAAGAAAATCAAATGAGCACATAATGTTCACACTACGGGTACACAGAATTCATTAATTTTTGGTTCTAGAACATGTTGGTTCCCTAAAAAAATCCGTTTTGAAAGCAGTGGTGAAAAAATAACTACGCAAAGTGCCAGCGTTAGTTCTAATCACAGATATACACTAGAAAACGGAAAAATATATGACGATTCGTATGAAAACCAAATTTGCCATTTTTATCTAACTGCTATGACGTCAGCACTATTTTAGTTACCATACAAGAATGACTACGTTTTTGTTCTTTGAATGAAGTTCTAGAGTTATGACGTTGTTGATTAAAACAAATTAGCCAGCTGCGACAGATGCCACGTTAACATAAAATGTTAAGCCAAGCACGCGAAGTAGGTATTCTTGCCTTATCTAGTTATATCTACTTCGTTAATAGAAGCCATTAAAATTCTGCTGTTCAGAATATAGTACATGTTTAGCAGAAGCCTGAAATATCCAAAGTTTGTTCACGTTCGAAGAAAAAGTTTGCAATATTTTAGTCCTCTTTGGAAATATTAATGACATCGTTACAACGTCGAGACGTTTCTCAGTTGAGTCGTTTGCTCGATAATCGAATACATGAATCACAATAAAACTCAGAAGGACGAAGCAATAAATTCTTATTTTATGAGAAAACTACCCGAGGATTTGTGAAACAATGACGGAAATTCTGCATTGACTTAACTGTACTAAAAGTTTTGTTGTCTGCTTTTTCAGGAATACGAGAAAGTGACAGTAATTGTAATGATACAATGCAGTATATAACATTGAAATAGAAGAGAACCAAGGTACAGCTAATTTCTTAAGAAATTTGATCCAGAAGGCCTGCGAAAGGAGAGTTGGATTAAAAATGTAGACACAAAACACAAGACAAGAAAGTTTAAATTTTTCCAATTTTTTTTCATGAATGACACCGAATGATCAGATTTAAGAAAGCTAATAATACCATGTTTCTGGTAATCATAAATTCCTCAACACTTATAACAGTGATAGTGATTGGAGCGCAGTTCAAATCATTCGTGAAAATTGGCACGGCGCGCGGCGCCGCAACGCATCGTCATGGCATAGTGATTTGTATGTAGGATGACGTTGCGGCACCGCTCCGGCGCCACACCGCACCGTTGAGGCATCGCGTAGTCTCACTCTTAGAATAGTATGATCCGATGTTTCACTCACAGATAAAATATGCATAAAGTGAAACTAAACATTAACGTGGTTAGTAAAAGGGCCTACTTAACAGCTATACATTTCTTATTCCGCCTTGTTAAGGACAGTAATATTGTATCAAAGTTAGGTCGTTTTCTATTCGGATCGCCACCAATAATATGTCCAAACATTTTCTCTCTCACAGTATCCGAGTTTAGGAAAACCTTCTTTTTGTAAGGATCTGGGATATGAATTATGATAAACGGCCGCTTTTCGATGTCATCCTTAAATAATTTATTGTAGCTCTCTTGTGGGCGGAATTCAATATTTTGTGTTGTGATTTAGAGTTATAAAAGTAAGTCAGTAATAAAAAAGAATGATATAAGTTTACGTAAATTTATTGAATAAACAATGTTTAATCAAATTATAACAATGAATTTTTAATTTGGTTTTGTTTTGTTTTTCGGAATACTTATACCAGTGATCGTAACCGTAACTGCTGATCATGAGGTCCCGGGTTCGATTCTCGGATCAGGAAAATTGTGGTGACGGTTGATGGCAATAGGCTCGCCTCCTATTACATGGGACGTAAGCATAACTGCAGTGAAATCTGGGTGTGCTCTACGCAAACCTACGGGAATTACTACCATGTTTGTGACTAACTTATCATACAGTTATGAACTATTTTTATACTGGTCTGGTTTTATTCAGAACGCTAATTAATAAAGTTAATACTTCATAATTATTAATACAAAAGCTCACTGTGTTGTGTTATGTTTCACCAAAACTCCTGTGACACATTTTCAGTTTAACCAACGTTTTAAATAATTTTATTTCAAACAACTTATTCTGCAAATATTTATTTTCAAATGCTTTGCGTCACAAAGTCAAACCAAAATATCAATTAGTTAAGAAAAAAACTAAACCAGTCACAAAGTGATCATGAACACGTTAAAGTATTTGAAAAAACTAAAAGTTGAACACACCTGACGGCTGACGGATCTAGTGATTCAAAATATCCCAAGTCAAAGTGCAAAATGCCTACGATGGCATGGCACTGCAAGTTGATTAAATGGCGGGGTTGCATTGGCGGACATTTTGTGACGAAATATTTTTGTAGAATAAATTAATTTTGTAAGTGAATTATTTGTCAAAAAAAAATCTCCTACAATGATTATAACATTCGTGTATTTATATGCTAATCGTTACTTGTCCAAAGAAATTTTTTAAATAAATGTTTCGTGAAATGACAGGACACCTATTAAAAGCGGCAGTGGTAAATCATAGAACACTTAAATATCGCCAGTTATGTTTCAGCTCCATGTAATAGGGGGTGAGCCTATTGCCGTCAATCCGGGCACGAATCTAAACTCCGGGCTGCAACTGAGTAATTCCTCAATTTACATTACAAAGACACGAAAACATAAACATGACCAAAAACAAAATACCTTTGCCTTTGTCGTTGTAAACTTCCCCTTTCACGGTATTTGTGGTAATACCTTCCCTATTAAGGGTTTAAATAAGCTACACTTCGCTTTCCCATAAATGTTCCAAATTCTTTTCAATTTGCACTTAAGCTACCTTTCACAAAGTTGGTCACGGATTGTGTATTTCCAGTTTGTTTTTGTTAAAAATTGGGTCATTGATAATCTTATTCTGGGTGACCTAGTACGTCAGATGATATTAGATCTAGTGAAGGATAAAGCTGGGAAATAGAGCATCCTGGCGATGTCGCTTGCCCTTATTTCCGATTGAATGAATTCATTTGTTACTGGAGTCTTTCCAGATAAGAATATTTTACAACTCCGATAGAGATACAAGCTTGTTTACTTGACTGTAAAATTAGTTACGTAAGCATAATTTTATTTTCTTTATTCAATAACTCTATATTAAACAATCTTTCTGCGAAAAATATTTCATGTATTTTGGATTTACACAGTTTTTACTTCATTCCCTTTTTTACCAACCATCAAATCATTTTCGAATTTGATTCGATTCTGAGAATATTGTTTTATGTAACTGTTATTTCAGCGAAAATAATTTAATAATATACGATATATTTCTGTTTTCTTTTTTAATACATACTAAAAGATAAACGATTTACATTTCATAGCGTAAAATACATTTGTTTGAAAAGTTTGATAAACCCAACGTAATTCAAAGACTAGTTATGAGTATTACTGGAAAACAATCAATTCTCCATAAAATAACGATTACCCTTTTTCACTTGGTAAAATAATATAAAACCCTGGATTTGACTAAACCTTGTTCGTTTCTTTATAATGATATTTTGATGTCGGGTATCTGAGCACAAATCCCTTAATCGCCTTACTTTTTAAGATCACGTTGTTTAAGTCAAAAGTAGATTTATTCTACATTAGGCCGCAATCTGAAAGCAATCTAATTTTTATTGACGTAGTCCAAAATACATTTTCTTTAACTGTATATTTTTATATTCTTGGAAAACTCAATCCGTTAGATAGGTTTTATTAATAAATGATCAGGAAAAGCAGCTACAACTATTTATTTATGATTATTATTTTAGGCCTTTAATATTAATTTCAGAAGTAAAAATGGAAAGATTGATTCTCAAAACAGAGGCTTCACAATTCTATATTATGTTGCTTTAGAAGACTTGGGCTCCAGATTGTTAAGCTGAAACTTGTGTGCTTACTAGATAAGGTGTTAATTGTTTATGCAAAACAATTTCCCATGTCGTCTCATCCGTCGTGTACTTTAAATCATGGAATATTTTAGTTATGACATGCGTAAGTAGCTACCCAACTAACATTAGGCGCTAATATAAGAGATAGAATAGATATGTAAAAGAGCTAAACAGATCCTAAGGTCATCAATAAGTGCTATCACATGGGAGTTATAGCGAGCTATAACTTTACTATACCCCTGGAATGGGCACAAATTCGTATGGTCTTAGGTTCCGCTATGGCGATGTAGTGGAGTTACAGAATGACATTAAGAGATATAGTAGAGCAATTGTGGAGGTACAGTAGCGCTAACTGAGACATAAAACGCTGTAAGAGTGGTATGTTAGTGGCTAGTGACTTCTCAAGCGGTATGGTAGAGCTACATGCTGCTTACTGACACTTTGAGCGCTATATAGGGAGCAAATGTATGAATATAAACTCCGTAAGGGGTATACTAGATCTATGATGTATCTTACTTACTATTTGAGCGGTTAGAGGGTGGCAATAAGGTAAATTGTAACACCTTGAGCTGCAGTATAGATCTACAATAGGAAATTTTAGCGTCTAAGGATATAATTTTTTACTTTTTTTCATAGCCGGCTAATAAAATATGCGGTTGAGTTCTATATTTGTTATAATAAAGAATTGAAATGCAGACTTAACCAAAAACCAAACATTGTGCGTTTACAAAAATAAATGGCGGAGTTGAGTGCTAAAATTTTTACTCATTGTTAGTGGAATCTGAAGCGGAATTTTCATTGCGAAGGTAAGTAAACTGTGAATATGTGTATATATTATTGGCAAATAATTGATGGGCCCACTCTTTGTTGTGTATTTAACAAAAAAACATTTTTTTGCTTCACATCGAGCAAAACATTTTTGTACTAAATATGTAACAAAACTTTGCCTATTGACTTAAAAGTGTCATAACCCTGGTATTAGGACTCGAGAAAAATAAATACCTTCATTGTGTTAAGTATTCGTTTCGTACGTTTAACTGTTTTTAATTCCTAAAATGGTGGGCGCATGAATTTGGGGATCCGTAGTCATTTCTCAAAACCAGTACCTAACCTACCCACGAGTCGACTAGTACACGTCATGACACTTTTAAGTCAATAGGCAAAGTTTTGTTACACATTTAGTACAAAAATGTTTTGCTCCATGTGAAGCAACCAATCAATTATTTGCCAATAATATATATACACATATTCACAGTTTACTTACCTTCGCAATGAAAATTCCGCTTCAGTTTCTACTAACAATGAGTTAAAATTTTAGCACTCAACTCCGCCATTTATTTTTATTACTCAATGAGATAACAGCGGTCCTCTTCGGAAATATCAAAACTTGCAGTTGCGATATCACTTCCATTACATACGGAACCCTCATCTTCAAGCAAGACTATGTCGCGACGCCATTTTATGCTTACCAATTAGGGGGAGGTACTAAAGTGGTAACAAACCCAATAATTCAACCTTAAATAATATGGAGGCCATACTTGACACTATAAGTTCTTTTAATAGGGTGAAATATCTCTACTATTCAGCCCTAAACTATACAAGGGAGTTTTGTACCCCTTTAGGGGTTTGATGTTGTAAAAGATTTAATGAACACCATTCTAGAGCTAGTAGCGTTAATTGCTCTTTTTGTGCAACTCTCAGCGCTCTGAAAGAGTTTGTGGTAGCTTGCTTAGAACTTTAGAAGTTAATAGTGAATGTTAATTTCTTATATGGATCTGATAGTCGTAAGATTCGCTCAAAGCTATAACTCAGCAGCTTTGGTCTGTATTGTAGACATAATAATCGCTGCTCTACTCGTTTAACCTCCATACATTGCTCTTATAAACTTGCTTTGTCACTTTAAGCGTTATTTTTTATTACTAACACTCTTTTGTCGTCACAAACTATAATTGCAGCTACAACACTACCTTCATAACACTTTAGGTTCTAAAGTAAGCTCTATTTGCAGCCATAATGTTTGTTGGGTAGTGTGACATGCTTACCAGCTATCTTCCTTTTGCTTCTGAATAAACAAACAAAGCTTTTTCACTAAAACTTTTGGATCATTACAATTCATACGCTCATATATTCCAACCAATGCCTAGATTTCAATAGCATTAGTAAAAGCACTTACCGATTTATTCAGATTTCATATCGACGTGAATCGGTACTTACTACTCGTAGATCTACGATTTTATTTATAGAGTTTGTAAAGCACTGGTATTTACATAGAAACGACCATTACTGTTCAAACTATGCTGAATATTTGATGACCATTCATTCCTTATCTACAGAAAATCAAAATGTTATTTGGAAAAAAATGTATTTTATGGTTACTACATATTTGTATCATCATCATTATTCTAGCCGTAAGGCGTCTACTGGAGGATATAAGCCTCCCCCAATAATCACCACATTGACTGGAAGGAGACTAGCATCCAGCGGATCCTCGCAACCTTCGCCAGGTGAAACTAGTCATCATCTGACTGTTCATCGGTCCTACTAGTGGGCGGCCTTCCAACGCAACGTCTGTCGTTTCGCGGTCGCCACACAAACACACATACTTATGTACACTTAACACATTTGGATAGATAAACGCAAACAATTTGCTGTTGCACAAACTTTGAATCGAGTTTACGAATGTTTATTTCATACGGCCGCCTCAGGAAATTCACCGAAATTACACGTCACAAGAGCAAATTCCGTACATCTTTAGTTGAGGAATTCATTATAAATTCAAAGTTTAAATTGCTGCCTCGAGCTACAACTCATCAGCGTTAAAAACTTTTTGAGAATACCACTCCCGCTTTATGTGGCATACGTCTGACGTCGGCAATGCCTTCCGTTAGTTTAATTAGTAAAGCGAGCCTAATTCCCCCAAGAGTGCGTTTAATGGCCTCAATGAAAAATTTAAAGAAGCGAAGAACACGCTGTCTGCCCGCAAACTTTGAAGCAATTGTGGATTTTTCTTCAGTTCCCTTTAAAGAAAGGTCGGAAGAAATATTGTGCGGTTTACATCGTTTTTTTGCCAAGATCTTGGCAGCAAACCGCCTCCACTTTCCAGGCGGTGTAGAATGTCAAGCAATTTTATCAACAGGAAGGATGCGATGCTTGACTATAACATAGTGAGCTGAACTTGTATAGGCTTTTATAACATTAAAGCTTCACTTCGTATAAGATTATTTATTTAGAGTTCCTTCAATCTTCAATTGTCTAGGGAAGCGCGTTCACGTGTGCAAATGAGTGGTGAACTAAAGGATTTGTTGTGGAGTTGAGTTAAATAGAAAGTAGTAAAAACACTGCACATTAGTAAAACATTGTGTGATACTAATCAAATAAACAAGAAAAAGGGTAGACCTATTGTCTTCTTATAAACACGCACCCGCTATAACTTCAGCTTATTCATGATCATGGTGCTTGCCACTCCGCAGAAATATGCGGAACTCAAAATAAATAGTAATGAAAGTCTTAATGACAATGTGTGATACTTTTAAATGCTCGCTTAAAAAAAAACCGTTGTTTTATGGGACAGACAGTCTTTAATTAAAACTGACACTATACAAAGGTAAAATTCTTTAAAACAGATTAAAAATTCATACCTAATTACAGCAAAACGGTACAAAATAAAAACGGCATTTTCTTTGTGGCACTAACTTCTTCACCGCGACGTGGCATAAATAATTCATGGCATATTGCTTCCAGTCGTTTGCCGTTATTAAGGCATCTTAACTATTGGCTGGAGCCCCGTTGCCGTCTGTGTTTAACTTAATGGCTTTATTACTTCAATGAGCGATTGCATGCATGCGAATGAAACAAGTTTATAATACTGTGCAGGAGTTGCTTGAGCAATCAAAAGTTTATTGCGAGTTTTATGGTAGATTGTCGGGTCGAGGATATTTTTATTAGAAGTAGTTACTGTTGTTTTAAGTAGTAGTAGTAGTAGCCCTAGCTAAGTCCCGTGAACCATGGCCACGTGAAATATTCATCATCATAATCAATAATGATTATTCAATGATGATGGTTTATAATAATGTTCAACGTAACTGCTGTTTTCATCGGAAACAGTACATTTTTCGGGATGAAAGGTACCCTATGTCCGTTTCTGTACACCTGACAACGTATATACAAAATAACAGGACACAACTGAAGCTGTGTCTGAAGTAAGTTGGGTGCAATGTACTCATGTGGCGACAAGTCAAAACATTTAAACTTTGGTTCCATACTTGTCCAACTTAAATGTAAGGTGTTTTAGGTTATGTTACTCAACTTTAGCTGCGGTCCCGACGAATTTTACACCCGTATCTATAAAGAAGTCAAAGTGATTAGGTACTTCAGTAAAAGTCATTTTATAAGGTACGATTTTTATTTTGTAGTTTAATAAAAGCTTGAAGCTAGAACTGTCAAAAGTGTGTCTTGGGGTTTCTTTGAGGGATCTTTTTATATTTTTATAGCTAGCCTATGTTGTCCCACTGCTGAGCAAAGGCCTCCCTCCATTCCTTCCAACGGTCGCGATTCTGTGCAACGTCTCTCCAATTCTCAAGGAAGACATCCAGTTCGTCCCGCCATCTCCTGCGTGGTCTGCCACGACCTCGTGTAACTGTTTCAGGGCACCAATCCTGAGCTTTACGGGCCCACAGCTCGTTCGGCATGCGACAGACATGTCCTGCCCAGTCCCACTTAAGTATGGCAGCCTTTTGAGCCACGTCAACAATTTGCGTTTTAGAGCGCAGTGTAGTGTTTCGAACCCGATCGGTTAATTTTACACCTAAGATACTGCGCTCCATAGCATGTTGGCAAACCCTGAGTTTGGACTTTTGGATGTTAGTCAAAGACCAAGTTTGTGCACCGTAGGTTAAGATGGGGAGAATACACATGTCCATAAGCTTTAGATCTTACTTTGTTTAAATTAGTAATTACTTCAGCCTGACGATAGGTACGGGTAATAGTCATCGACATGAAAATAAGAATCAGTAGTAATAATAATAATGCAACATGTATATAACATAACATGTGTGTGTGTGTAATTCGCATAAACCCTAAACCCTTCTAAATAATTTGTCTAAATAGTGTTGCTAACCGCATTAAAATTCATTGTGTACCCGCGATTGTTGTGTTGATTGTTGTTTGTTGCGTTTCCCGATGTGTACGGGAAAAGCAACATTATTTCCAGAACCATGCTTTGTGTGGGAATTAAAACCTAGTTAGAGTAAACAGACACATTTCGTAAGATGAAGGTAACCTACATAATATTTCTCAAAACACAATTCTGATGTACCAGAATGCATTACAAACTAACGTGATTTTCGAATGTTATTCGCAATACGGTACTCTGTGTAGTCTGTGTACTATGTTATGCTTACAATGTTGTTACGGCTTAAGCTGCGTACAGGCTTTCGAACACTACGCTTGAGTAGCTCTGCATGTGGTATGTTGAGTTAGCTGCTAACAGTGTGTCTGGGGTGTTTGGCTATATTTTATTTTATTCGTTCGATGGAGTAATATAAGGAAAAGATGTGTAGTTGACATAATATATAGAGAGCTAAACATACACGAGTAAGCTCTGGATAGACACACTTGTTTCGAAGAGGTTTCTGAAAAGTTGTATTTTTTTTATACACTAATGGAATAAGTTCATAACCTACCCCAAGAAGGAAATATAAACTCGAGTCGAGATTGATAAGTCGAGGGTTCTTGCTAAGTCGAGATTGCGTTTGAGATTTCGAATAATCTCTTGAAACGACTTACTTTGTATAATAACGTGTTAGGATGTAGTGAGTAATGGGGATATTCGCGGATGTTCATGTGGATTGTTGTTATACAATAATGAGTTAAAAGTGCATCTATTATTATTTGTATCAGATAAGCACTGATAAACATAGTCGTTGTTTCTGAGTAATGGATACTCGATAGAAATTAAATTCTATTCAAATAGCCAAAGGGCGTCAACCAAAATCAATCCACTCACAAACATCAGGTAGGAAGAAGGACCACCACCAAAGATCCGCTATAGATCAAAGTGCAAAAGTATTCGAGAAGCATTACTCTTTGCTGTCATCCACACCGTTGGGATCCGTCCCACAATGCCCGCCATCCCGCCCGGGATCCACTCAATTTTAGTTTCTTTGTGCCACACTTGGCCTTGCAGTGACAGTTTGCCACTTATTTTATGTTTTGAATTGAATTTTCTTTTTAGTTTGTTTGTTTTAATCCATGATCAGGTACAAGGTTGGAGAAGAATATTAAAATATTTACTAGCGATAGACGACACAAGACGAAGAAAATTGTCGTTCAATACTTGTGATTGCTTAGTAACAAATCAATATGTCTAGTGTCATACATCCGTTAGTCAGGTAGCATTCGTGTGTATGAAAATATTCCCAATATCCTCTATAGGAATCTTTTAAATCTCTTGGGAGAAAAAATATACAACTATGATTTTCTGAACGAACTGTCTAATCATCTTTTTACCCACGACGGAACGGAGACGGTATATGCGTTTGGGTTGAGAGGTTGTTTGTTTGTGTGTTTGTGCAAACACATGTTGCCATTTTTCTTCAAAACTACTAGTCCGATTTTTTATCTCTATTAGAAACTTATATTGGAAACATCTGTTTCCATTAAAAGTTTATTCTGTATGTTTTAAGTAAAATTTTATTATTTCAACTGCCTCATCATGAAGGTGGGTGTTTTGGGGAACTGTCTCTTGTAAATAAGTAAAGTAAAGTAAATTTTGACGTGCGAAAAGTTCTGATTATTAGCCTAGTTTGAATAATAAATGAGTTTTGACTTTGATTTTTGAAAGGAATAAATGATAACGTGATGACTGACAGGGCGGAATGGAAGAAAAAAACGTGTTGCGCCGACATGTAGCTGAATTGTCTTTCGGCTATCTAGGTATCTTGCTTTCATGTCATCCAACGTGAATTGTCTTTCAGCGAAAAGGTCATCCTGATAGTGACATGGGATAAGGGCAGACTGATGATGATGATGATGAAACTGCCTAATCATTGCTTATGTCATTTGTCAAATACGTGCTTAATTGTAATATTAAATACGTATAGTTTCATTGGTAACCATGACTGCAAACGAGTTTTAACAAATAATCATTATCGGAATAAGAGCACTCACGTACAGAGGGTATTGGCTCTTTCAATTACTCATTAAAAGCAAAATATAAGCCGTAAAAGTAACGATAAAATATCGTATTACTACAATAATAAACAGTAAAAGGCTTTTGATTGCTAACGAGGTAAAAGCTCGTGTGGTTGATAACAGATTTTACGAGACGTAATTCAAGTTCAAATATACCATAAGAGCAATCTTATACCTATATTATACATATAATTATATTAAATTGACCGTTGTTCATAGTTCTTACAATCAATTACCTATTTATATCCAGTTACTGAATCTAAAACAATATTTATATAAAGTGTATTTGGTTAATACACGATTTTAAATATTCTTATTTCCAAACCCCGTAAATGGCAGCCATCTTGTTTTTTTTAATCAGCTGATCAAAATTATGTTCAGCCGGTGTGGTACTGCCAGTTTTTAAATAAATTATAAAATATCTGTCTCTTTTTTTGTCTATTGAAAGCTCCTTTTCATTTTACGATGTCGTGTGCTCCCCACTTAAGGAAAGGATGCTTCGTCTCATGCGTGGGTCGTAAGATACGACAAAGGGAGTTTTACCCTGGAGACATCTTTGCCATGCTCTTTTCTTTGAGTATTGTACCTAACTTCACAGGGTAGGTACCAATATGAGATGAATATTCGTATTTGTTTCTGCATTTCAGTAAAGTATCAATGTAATAAATATATCAGCCCTAAAAATAAGAATTGACATTTCTTTGGTTTCAGTATTGTGTTTTGTGAAAAGGTAAAGAACCTTCAAAATATAGGTACTAACCGTACGTCTAGGGATCGGTACACCTCTGCCTATCCCCTTTGGCGTTTACAAGCATGATTTTATGCAAAATAAAGTCATTGCCTTATTTAAATAAACATTTTGTGCCATACAAAATAATTAAGCAAGCTTTTTGAAAGGGTTAATCATTTCTAGTAACTTAGTTTTCAAAACTCTTGTAAACCCCTTTGCATGATAATTTAAACCTTCAAAGAGGTGACACAAAAATCAAGTTAAAAAAATCACTTACTCAATTAAAGCTGATAATTTGCATTTTGAACTGTTATCTTTACTTCTATACTAATATTATAAAGCGGAACAATTTGTATATTTTTATGTAACGAATAAACTTAAAAACAACTGGACCGATTTTAAATATGTTGTCTCCGTAAGGAAGCTAGACTATACCCGAGTGACATAGGCCCTAATGTATTAATCCCTGTATTCCCACAGAAACGGGAACTACGTGGGTGAAACCACGTGACGTCCGTTAGTATAACATAATACGGCCCCTTTAAATACCCACTCTTCACCGCTGCCTAGTGACGTCACTTTCTGTGAAGCAGAAGAGTGTACAAATATCCCAAGGACAGGTGATTCTAAATAAAACTGTAACCTCGAGGCTCTTTGTATAAAAATAATATCTGGAAATACGAGCACGTGTCAAGTACAGATACCCTGATTGATTCACAAGAATAGACGTATTATTTAGAACTAGCTGTTGTCTTTTCAGCTAAAAATTATTACATAAAAATAATACATCAATTTTTAAATCAAATTTCTTTAAAAACAAAATAAAAAAATCCTAAATACCCTAACCCTAACTCTGCTTCTAAAATAAAAAGCTTAAGTTACTCCTTTTCATATCAGTTATCTACCAGTAAAAGTCCTGTTAAAATCGATCCAGCCATTTTGGATATAAACTGGAACAAACAGACAGACAAACTGACGCAGACGAGTCTAGCAGAATTTAAAAAAAGGGTTTTTGTTATAAGTACCTTTTAATAATTATGTACGCATTCAATAAAAAACTGTCATTTTGAAATAACAAAGAGACACTTCAATTTCATTTATTTTTATAGAAAAATCAAATCAAGTAACATTTTCCGAGAAACACTTCATTTTCCGAACTCTTTTAAGATCGTTATCAGCTTTCAATAAGTTGAAAGCTTTGAAAAGACTTGGAACATCGACGTGTCTTTCAGTAAAATGTGCTAAAGCAGTTGCGGGTACCGTCGAGAAAGGTAGCTTTAAATGAACAGCTTGTTCTGGAACACCTGGAATCTGGGCTAAAGGAAGCATTTAGTAAGTTCCTTGAAAATTATTTCAAATTGCTTTAGACGTTGAATTATATAAAATGTTTCCTGAATAATTATTGTATGTTTTTGTCAGTTCTTACGTGATATGATTAAAGTAAACGCTTAGGTATACCACGATTATGGTAAAAAGGCCTTTGTTCTGATAATTTTACATAAAAGCGACTTCTAATTAAACTAAGAATTAAATAGGTAGGTACTTTTAGTCACAAAACATTACATCAGACTAATCTAATTTCATGTCTAAAACATTTCAGTTTTGATTAAATAAATGATACAATCTTCTTGAATGGAGCTAAGAAAATTAACGCTTTTCATAACTTTTGGCATAAGAATGGAAACATTGTTACGAAAAATGTAATAAAGTCTTTAGAGTTTTAGACGAAGGCAAATTAAAATGTAAATCACAAATTTTAATACACGCATTAGCACCCGAAATATTCTAATTATAACATTTTAAAATATGAAATACAAATGCAAATTACAGCAGTATTACAAGTATTCTGACAGGACTCATAAAAAAGTTGGCACACTGTGAACTTTCCCTTTGCATATTCATGGAGCAAACTCACTCGGAAGTTTTTGGTGAGAAATTATGATAATAATTTTATGCTAACTTCATCCGTCTTGGCGCTTTCATAAATTACGAGTTGTATCGGAGTAGGTGCATGCGGTTTGTCGCACTCTCACCTCGAGTTCTGAATAGAATTAATCCAGGTTAATGAAAGATTAAGTTCATCGGAAACTCGAAATTAATTTTGGCAATTCCGCCCTTTGAACTCTTTGAATCGTTCGGAATTACTACTGAAATTAAAACGAGGTAGCCGTTACTCGGTAGAGGCTTAATTACTAACGCCTTCTTAGAAATGCTCCAGACTACAAATTGATATTCAAGAAATGTCTTGTCATGAATTAATTTTGTATATTGTTTTTGAGTTCAAATTATCTAATGGATACCGTAAAGTCATGAGAATAATTTTAAATAATCAAAATGTTTTGCTAAAGTAATTAAACTTTAAATTAAAATACAGAAGCTTCAAATTCACAACAGTATCCGAAGACTAAAGTGTTAAGCTCAGATGCTAAGGCGTATCCTGTTCTCTAAACTATGGGCTAATAGCTCGCTAGTGCTTCTCATAAGTGATTTCTGAACGGGGAATTTCTCGAACCGTATTAAACAATAACCTAAAGAGCGAATTCATTATCCGCTATCACGTTATCGCACTATACGTACACATTGTGGTACCATTCCGTCCAATTTCTCTAAAGGCGAACTCGAATTTGCCTAAGCCTCGTGGGGTATTCACGCTGGCGGGCTAAACAAAAGACGGCATATAGGAAGATTTATGAACAATTCACGACGCAATGATATGGGGTATCTATTCAAATCCTCCTCTGAATTCGGGGGCAGGTACTCGTATCAAGATGATGTATGCCCACGATACAGTACAATGGGCTCGTAGGTAATTTAGTTTGCTCGTTTTCGCTGTATTGAATTTTTATGGGATACACGACGTACCGTATTGTTTATTTATAGCTTTATTGTTATCAATTGTTTGACAAATTCCAAAAAAGGTATAATTTATTTAATTTGAATATTTTACCTACCTGGGCATTTTATGCCCAGCATTACACCAAAATCTTACTTCCTAACTCAAAGTATAACTTAATAACAGTCGTCTTTGAAAATAATTAAAGCAAGGCTGTTTCTGATTAAGTTTAAGGTCCCACGAACTTGTGAGAAATTTATATAACCTTGGCGGAAACTTGAAAGGTTTCAGTAATGAACAGACAATTTGTAATACTGTACGCAACTATTAATAACAGCCACCAGTAATGTTTATTACACGACGCACGCGATACAGTGATTCCACTAAAAGCATCTCGACACAGGTAGGCTTCTTACAAAACTCTCACAGGGAATGAAACACGCATTTTCTATTGAGAAATTTTTTATTCACTCAGCGCCGTCCACTGAATAGTGTTCCAGATGGTTCAAAGAAATATTTTTCGGGAAGGTGCAGAGCATTAAATATTCACAGCAATATGCCGCGCTCGCGTTCCAAAATAACTTATGCAAATAAACGCAAGTTTCTGTGTTTCAGAATGTTGCTGGTTCTTGAGTTAAATATCTCAAAAGTAGGTGCGAAAAAAGTGAAATGGCGTCGTTTCGTCAAGTCTCAGGTGTCCTTTTTGCGTCGCGTTAGACACATAATGTAATGAATACCTGTTATGTTGGTATGTTGTCGCCTCTCTTCTCACACACCCGCCCTATTTATAACCAAAGGGTGTGTCACCATTACGTTTAATATTAACGGGGCGCTCCGCAAGCTTGGACAGTTTCAGAATTGCTAAAAGGATAGTAACCATAGGGTTGCTATGTGTTATTTTAGTTCGGGACACACAATGAAAAAACTTTTATTGAAAGTTAAATTTGTTTCGGAGCGTTTCGTTTACCCGTTGTCCAATCGTGCACAATGCAACTATGGGGCACCGGCTGTCTACATGGACGTTTATTTTTCAATAAAACTGGGAGTTGTCTCGGGAAAAACGGTAGGTTTGGCGACACGGGGTAAAAGGTTATTCGGTAAAAAGAATATTGGGTTCTCTCATGCTATTCAAGTGTCACTGAAAGGTCCTTATTCAACCTAAGTACATTAGCGGGACCCTTTTAACTTGGCGTTTGTTTGTCTAGTCACGTCGCTGCTGAATATAAATAACAAACACAATTTATGGAAGCCCAAAGTGTAAAACCTAAGTAATTAATTAAATTACTATAAATCTAATTTATGTCTTGACCTTTTACTTCAGACGCTTATCTTTGTTGTTTTATACCTAAATTCAATTAGCTGCGTGAGATAGATTAGGATACTAGATGGGCTCGTGGTTATGCCCATAGATTTTATGACAAATTACGTTTTCTAATTTAAATAACCTAATGGTTAAGCAGAGATGTCCCTAACAGTACACCCACATTTCACCAGTTATATTGAAGTCTCATGTAATAGAGGGCAAACCTACATGCAGACTCCATGATTGCTACTGAGAAACTCCTGATGGAAAAACCCAGACTCTCGAATCAAGCCAAGAAGAAGCTTAGCAGCCGCGCTAATCTTTATCAGACGAAGATAATTAACTAATAAAATATTTAAGTACGTTTGAAAGTAATTAATCGTAACCATAATTGTTGTAATTAAAATATCTGAAAAAGGAGGCAATTATAACCTCATTAAATAATTTATATTGACATTATAGGGGATCGGACAAAAAAAAACTAATTAGTCCGTCAGATAGATTTCCAAAAATTATTGGACACGTATTTTTTCTTTTTTCACGTAAACTTAAAATGAAGACGATACAGTGCTTCGAAAACTCGTGTGACGTCATTTATGATAGTACATTTTGACGACACAAGACGACCGCCGTGGTGCGAAACAGCCCATTCTTAAGAGCTCTTCTGCGTTTCACACCGCGGTCCGAACCGCTCGTGGTGCGAAACGACGAACGACCCGACGTTTCAAGCCCCACTCCAAGATCTTTGACGCGTTTTATCTTCGTCAATTTTTATTGATTTGATAAAACAAAAAACACGTAGGTAGGTACTTATTCAATATTTTTCAATAATCTAACTTACGGACTAAACAGAATCATATTATTTTGACCCAGTCCGATCCCCTATTATAATATCTTATTCACCAACATGATATTTATTGTGTAACAAAATCCCGAAGTTAGTCAAAACAATCTATAATTAAAATAAATTATTATTAGTCTAGTTATTTCAAGCTTTTCAGAATATTTAGTTTAGTAAAGATTCTAATTATACCTATCGACTTTAATCATTAATATTCGTGAACTAAGAAGTAATTAATGGTTACCAAGAGACTTTAGACTAAACATACTTTAGACAATACTCAGGTATATTTTAGTCTCCATTTTCTAGTCAGTAAAGTACCTACCTACACTTCAAAAGGGCTTAGTTGGTAGTGCCTTTACACTTACCGATAGACTGCAAAGTCATAGGTTTTCAGTTAAATGTACGTAGGTATTGTATAATAGGGAATCGGACAAAAAAAAACTAATTAGTCCGTCAGATAGATTTCCAAAAAATATTGAACACCTATTTTTTCTTTTTTCACATTAACAAAAAATGAAGACGATACAGTGCTTCGAAAACTCGTGAACTCCTCGAAAACGTTACATGTCAGTACATTTTTAACCCACAAGTGACGTCACGACGCTTTTTATCTTCGTCAATTTTCATTAATTCGTTAAAACAAAAAACACGCATCCAATATTTTTCGATAATCTAACTGACGGACTAAACAGAATCATATTTTTTTGACTCAGTCCGATCTCCTATTATCTATTGCTTCGGTGAAGAAAAACATAGGAAAGAAGCATGCCTGAGAGATAATTTTCGATGCCAAGTAAAGTCAAGTCAATCCATGTGTTAAAACTCTGACACCAGGTTACGCACTAACTACACGAAAAAGAAGAAAGTACCTTTCATCATCATCATAATAGAAAGAAAGAAAGAAAACACATTTATTCAGCACAGGCCATAAGTGTACACAACACACAATAAAATTAATAAAAAAAACTAAATTGAAAAACAAAAAATACAAAAGAGTGCGTGCATCTCACGGCTGCGCCAAATAGGACCACAATAATTAACAATCATTCTCCTGCACTGATTCCAATCTATTTGAGGTCGACGCAACATGTCTTCTTCTTCAAATACTTCTCTATTAAGGTACAAGTTGGTAGCCGACTGCACAATGCAGCAGCAGACGACATGTCGTCGCTTCATGTCGCGTTATGTCACTGCAGTCATGATTTCGACTGCAGACGACAACTGCAGATGTCATCCAGTTGGTTCCGAGTGCGTATATCAATTGTTTTTACTGCTCTGCGTGTGTAAACTGTAAACTATGGGCACTACTGATCTGCGGTCGGACGACACGTGCGTCTGCCGCTCGACGACGCGTCGCTAGCTTCATGTCGGGAATTTCATAGAAATACGTAGAAACCAGTCGTGTCGCCGCGGCACGTCGTCTGCTGCAGCTTTGTGTCGCCCGCTACCAACTTGTACCTTTACTCGTTAACTCAGCAGTCACCTCCTTCCTATCTAGCCATGTCATCCTTCACATAGTCCATCCATCGTTTATTTGATCTTTTTCTACTCTTATAGTCAACTACATTCATACTCAACAGTATATTTGTAGGTAGGGAATAATAATGTCACTTAGTTTAGCAACTATATTTTTATGATATTACTTTCACAATTTCAGGATAAAAATGATCGTACAATGGCACAAAGGTTTCTCGGTATTAGATAGGTGCTGAATTTCATACCCAAACTCATGAGAATAAAACTGTACATGTACAAGCATAACTGCTGAAAACATGTCCATTCTTTTATGTCAATAACGCTGTCGTGACAACTATGGGTATTAGGGTTCCGTGCAAAAAAATTAAAACCTTGTATTTTTATTAAAATTAAAATATTGTAAACAAAGTCCGATTCAAATATGGAAGTAATTTTAATAATAATTTCACACGAACGAAGGCCGCGGGCAACCGCTAGTATTATTATATTATTCGCAACATTATCAGAGAGCCACTCGGCCCTATCTTACCAGATCAGAATTATAAACATCCCACCGATCCTTAGTTATATCCAGCATAAATCTGCGAAAACGTGAAGTGAATTAAACAGTACACAGTGAATCGTATCATAAACTACATTGTTTCAGAGTAATAAATCACAATATTCGAACGAGAATTGCGTCTGAATCCTAAAACGGTACAAGATAAACCGAGCCGTCGCAAAATATCCACATAAAACCGCAAAACATACGAAAATGATTTATAGTGGCCCCGATCTGTTAGGGCGGATTCGCGGCGCAAAAACAGATTATCGAAACCCTAGTTATATATCCCAACAATCGGTTTAGTTTGGCGATGTAAGAATATCTTGACAGATGACAATATGAACACTCATTTAAGTCACTGTATATTTCTTCTGTGTTTTATTCGCACTACTTTTCCAAGAAAATACGAATGCGAAATGAAAACAAAATAGTAGAAAAAAATTGTAGTTGTAAAAGTTGCTACTTTTAAAACTACAATTTTTTTCTACTATAACTTCTACTGTAACTAATAATTAATGCGTAATTTTTTTGCAGTAACTATTTGCATCACTAAGAGAAATGAGCGTGAAGAAATGTATGTTCCATTAGGCAAATTATTGTTTTATAATTCGACCAATTAATACGATCAATTTACTATTTTATAACCATTTCGTACAACTGCCAACTCAGGCATGCCATACGAAGGACAGTAACGATTTAAAAATACATACAGACAATTCAAGTCGGTAGTCCATTTACATTACAGTTTTTCAGACTTTACAAACAAAACCCTTGACAACTGATATAAAATTCCAGAAATTGTTGGTTAAATAAAAATAAAGAACATTATAGTAATATTATTTTATATAATGTTTCTGAAGTCTGATGTTCAAAGTAGATTAAGTGGAAGTTATGTAGTAAGTGCGGTAAGTACCTCTTCTTGAGAATAAACGATGGCTTCGTTGAGAACCTGTTTTCTACTTTATCATAATTGTTTTCGTACTATTCATCAGAAGTACCGGTTTTGCAAGAAGAAAAAAAATACGTTTTTTTAAACATAACAACATCCTGTAATCCGCGTGTTAGGCAGAGGTACGCCACTGCCTAATCATTCGGGGCCTAACCTTTACAAAAATAAAATAATACATTCATCATTCTCTTGCCGGCGGATCTCTTCTTCCCCATACTTCTCTTTTACTCGTCTTGTTATCAAACACTTCCTTTCTTGCCATATCATCCTTTAAACAGTCCACCCATCTTTCTTTGGTCTTTATCTATTCATACACTCTTCCAAATCCATACAAAGAGTTTTTCACACGACATTTTCTTCATACCTCCACATGTACGAAAATTATAGTGATTGACAATAACAGAGGTTTTGGTTTCGTTCGAAGTTATAATTAAAACGTATTCAATGATAACTGTATATTTGACTATCTATCTTACATTCTCTAACGAGTATATCGGACCTGTCAATCCCATTCCGTCACAATGCACCCTTTTTTGGGTTGGGAATTCATCAAATAACCCCTCCCGCTCTGAGCAGAGCGGTAGGGAGTGTCAGACTTCTACTGACTAAAAACCACCCATGTTCCTTCTTATCCCTTTGTGTCGAGGCCGCGGTATCTCTTTCGAACAACCCGCAGCGTCACAATGCCCTCTAATCTCCAGACATCTCAGTAGCAGATCTGTACACATTTGTGTCATAAAAGGGACGTCTCCCATAAAAACGGCGGCCAAATCTGGCGAGTCTAAAATATTACGACATATTCAGCTGAGATTTTATCGCATTCTGATCGTGTTATCCTTTGAGAACGTTGTATGAAATTAGGATTATGCTTTGAACTCTGGAAAAGGTTCTTTGTAAATTATTGTGAACTTGATAAGATAAATGGGCAGACGATATAGTTGCCATCGAGGGAAAAACTTGGATGAGACTAGCACAAGAACGTGGCGGTTGACACCAGAAAAGAGAGGTCTAAACCCAGCAGAGGGTGAATTCGGGCTGTGGATGATAATCTATCTATCTATACTTTTATACTAATATTATAAAGAAGTAAAGTTTGTGTGTTTGTTAAATTGTAAGGGATAATCTCGGGATCTACTGAACCGATTTTAAAAATTGTTTCACCAATAGAAAGCCACATTATTGCTGAGTGTCATGGGCTACTTTTTATCCTTGTATTCCCACGGGAACGGGATCTACGCGGGTGAAACCGCGGGACGTCCGCTAGTGATAGATAAAGGTATATCTATACAATTTGCATGTAGCGGTAAGATATTGCTCTTCTTTCTTAATCGTGTGGTGAAGGCCTTATCTGGTGTAAGATGTTTTTGCTACCCATGAGCCACTGACTTGGGTTAACAAACCGCCAAGAAATAATATCAAAGGAGCGTGCCTTTTTTTTCGGGGGGAATTCATCAAATAACCCCTCCCGCTCTGGGCAGAGCAAAAGGGAGTATCAGACTTCTACTGACTAAAAACCACTCATGTTCCTTCTTAGCCTTTTGAGTCGAGGCCGCGATATCTCCTTCGAACAACCTGTAGCTACGACGGGGCAACCCGCAGCCCCGACAGGGCCCATGGACCTCTAACTTAGCTTTACATACCGTCAAGAAATATCTCTCAGCCATGCGAAGCAAGTGATCATCATCATCATCAGCCTATAATGTTTCCACTGCGGGACTCAGGCCTCCTCTCTAGGAGAGGGATGGGCTATAATCCACCACGCGGGCCCAGTGCGGATTGGTAGATGGCACATGTCTTCGATTTTTTGGTTCTAAGACATGCCGGTTTCCTTACGATGTTTTCCTTCACCGTTTTGAGAGCAGCGGTGGTGAAATAAATTACACAAAGTAATGCGCCTGCCTGGGTTCGAACCCACGATCTACTGTTCGTAAGTCGGGGCCGACACCACTGGGCCAACACTGCTCTAACTGGGCCACCACTGCTCTTACCACTAAAGCTATCGATGTTTTTTTAAGAATTTGTTAAATGTACACTTAAACATCTCACACTACACACAACAACATCACTAATTGCGCCAACAAAGCTAAGCACAAGAATCTTTAAAAAAAAGCATTTTAACTAAACACAATGTTATCAAATGGTGTATTATGAAAGTTGGTATAACCAATTCATATAAATCCCAATTAAAGTGCAAACACAGATTGAAAAGCGACATTTCACTATTACATTGATTAATCAATCAATCAAAACAGTGAAAATTTTTACATGTTTGCAACATGCATAGCCAAGTTTCAAATTACATAGCTTTAAAGCAATTTCCAACAAAAACAGCCTGAAAGAAACTTCAAAGACAAGTAACATTGATTATGCGTTTATTCTTTAGTTTTCAAACCAGCTTTGACAAACATTTCAAACAAGCCTGTTGAAAACATGTTTATGAATACGTCATCTAAATAGCAGTCATATCAAATTCCGGCGACGTGGCTTGCTTGCCATTAGAACCCACTACACATAAGGAATACAAATTCGCAATACGTTACACCTCCCTTATCAGTGCAGGTGTATGCCACGTATCCTTACTCCCACGACACTCATGGGATGACGTGGGGTTGTTTATTCTTAGCAAGGGAATTCACCTGAGAAGAAAAATATAAGAAGTTATTAGTACTGTAGATCAATAAAGTTAAACGTTCTTGGACAAAAATATTCTGTTGCCGAATACTTTTGAAGCTCGTAGCTGTAACAAAGATGTTAAAAAAGTTCAGCCATAAAAAATATAAATTGCTGTTTATAACTAAAAATATATCGTAGACTCCCGTCTAAATTACCTAAAGAAGCACCATTTCTCCACCAAACCATTTTTTATCTAGTTAAGTCATAACATAATGATGACAATCTGCGACTAAAATCAAGCTACTTTGTAAACGCCCTTAAATAACTTTGTTCTTCGGCTTGCGTTCGGGCGTTTCCGCCGATCGCCGAACGACTCCTTCTGTCTTTATTTGCAGTCGGTGTTTGCAGCCGTAGCTGTCCGCGGCGTAGCACGGCAGTTGGCTCGTAGCGCTCGTAGCGGTCTGGCTTACGCTCCCCTCTACGACAGTTCGGCGTAGAGATCTTTCTCAATTTCATTCAGAGATTGTAACTGTAATTGGACGTTTAAGTAGCAGTATTTCATAATAGTTTAATAAGTAACGGTGTTCTGTAAATTGTTAGTTAATAAGTGCTTGGAAAATACTCTTCGCAACAGGTAAGTCATTTTAAAACTATATGTTATTTAGAATTTTCATTGTTTCATAAATTGTGCAACATCTGTTACATTTCATTTGGTTTCGACGTGAACGTTTTAAATATCGACACTAATATAATGTGCGTCCCACTGCTTCCATTTCTATTATGAGCTGCCAGCTAATATTATGGTAATGAAATCTCGCAGTATGGTGCGTAGCATTTACATAAACAAAAATGGGGTTTATGTCGTGCCAACGCAACGGTGTTTCGTGTGTGCCGTAAGTAATATTTCATCTCGCGATACGAGCTTAACGCCGGCAACAATAACCGTACAAAAACTCTCGCAATTGTTCTAGTTTCGAACTTCCACTTGGTGCCAGAAACAATACGTTTGCGGGAGAAAAAGTGCTTGAATAATTACGGTAAAAAAACTGCGTGTTTTTTACGAGTTGCTTTTTCAATTGTAGCTTTATCTTGCCGTCAACGCCTTTCGCCTAAAGCTTTATGACACACTTTATTTTGATAAGTATCTCGCTACATCGTCTTGGAACTGCCTTTCTTTAGGAATTGTGCTTTAAGTGTGTTTACTCAGTCGACGGTGTAAATACTGGTGTGCACAATAAGCTCACATTACGTTCCTTTTACGGGTACAAGTGTCTATTTGGCGCTTACCCTCGCTTACACCCTAGGGTCGTATTCTATAGCGTCACGAGCGCTCGAGATAATTAATTAGCTCCTTTGATACCGGCATAGGCAGCCTCTCCGTTCCTCGTGAGATCTTTACCGAAGAATGCTTCTCTTTTATTTAGCTACCTTGTTTTCTGCTCTTAGTTTGTATGTAGAGCCTTAATGAGTTATGTTTCGTGCACTTTCGATTTACTTCGCATAATGTAGTGTTTCGAGGTGTTTATTTTTTACGTTTAGTTGTGTTGTAAATAAAGTGCGCTTTTCAGTATTTGGGTTGAACCTTCTTTTTCAACAAAATTTAGAAGGTAAGCTTTGTTTTCCTTATCCCGGAAGATTATAAACTCAAGATCAACTTTGATCGAACATTAATCAAACATTTTTCAATATCAAAATTCTTTTTACTTTATAAAGCGGAATTTTCCCCTAATATTTTTTCTTCGATGCTTTTATGTTGGCATTGTTCCATCTCAGTGAAATTAAAAAAGGGAATTCATCATCTGCACCAAGCGTTCAAATAAGGCCGGGGGCAGATGTTTGATATCTGACAGGAATATTTCAAAATTCTTCGCGCACGAAATCTTTATAACCTGAAGGTATATTTTGTTCATGTAAATTGGTCGTATTTTCGACTCGAATTTAATTGGATAAATGTTCGAATATTCAGACAATTGGGTAGATTGTTTGTATCTATTTTGTTGTTTGCCGGTGGGATGTTTTTGGATTTACAGTTATTAAAATTACAGAATTGGCTCTCCATTTACTACTTCAAACACATGGAATTGACGGGTGTATATCAAACATGACATGGACCAAATAAAAGTGTTTGTAATTCTATTAAATCTATAAAATTAAAAAAAAATACAAAATAAATGGCCACGCCAGTAATCCTTGAAGGGTTCGCAGAGGTGTACTTAGTATACCCACATTTCACTACTTATGGCGGTTATGGTTGTGTGTTAATCACAAAATTAATTATTAGTAAATCTATGTCTAGACACGAAAGGTTTTCAAGCATGTTGGAGTTACCGATATCCGGTATTAAGACTTGTCATTACGTTTTTAGATACTCATTATTACTTCGGCAATCAAGGAGGGCTTGAGGCCGACTTATTGTAACCATCAGGTAGATAGATTGTATTGATGTGTGTCGGCTGTAATCAAAGGCATCAAACGCTGTCATCTGAGTGTAATGCATACGTAAGTGAGCATTGAATTAATATTGATTGTCGCAAGGTTTAATCACCTTGTGCCAGTCTAAACAAAATATCATCACCAGCTTCTGTATTCTACAATCCTATACGGATTTTTTCCTGCTAGTGGTCAAAATAATGCATGATTGCAGATTGATCTGAAGAGATTTTTGGTATTTGTGACTGAGTCTCATTAGAGGAGATTAGATACTTTTTTATTCAGGAACTTGCGTGGGAACTAATGTCATTTACGTAGGTAAAGTTTGGAGTTTATCAAATCATATCATCACCTGCCTAGCTTTTGCCCAAGTAAATTCGATTCTGATCGGATCCAGCTAAATACGAGAATTTTTCATAGAACAGCCCCCACAACCCATTTAATACTAGGTAATTTGTAGTACGATACACCTTTGTAAAGAATGGTTGTCGGACTTTAGGGACACCGACTGCGTTCAATAAAATTAACAATAACAACATTACACATAGATAATGCAATTAACATTGATAAATTAACAAATTCACAAACAATACTTGAATTAAATTAACAAGAGAAAACCAACTGGCCTCGTGTCACCCAAACTTAGTTTACAGGACTACTATATTTATCCTAGTCTTTTTCGGCAGTTCATTTCGGTTTTGGCTTTGCATAATCAAATTAATTACTGTTTACTTCACAAAAATGAATAACAATAGGTTAATATATATTATTGGTGTTGTTATAAAATTTAAACCAGTTTATGAAAAACAAATCCTATAAAGCTACAGATAATAATCTTATTATTACACTTTTAAATAAGTTTTAAAACGATACTTCGGCCAACAATTTTAATTAATAATTTAGAAAGTTCAATGCCGGTCGTGGGACTTCATAATGTTTTCTCTCGCTATTATCTAAAAAGTAATTAAAGCTGACAATACTGTGTAAAATAATAAAGGTGAAGAGATGCTTGTTAATTTCCGTTTTTACACAAAAACCCGTTCGCAATCATTGTCTGGCTTTGTAAAAGTTATCTATTCATAAAAAAGGTCGGTTTTTATTTTTTTATTTTAAATACATAATTTAACATAATACCTACAACAAAATAGTCGTAATACCTACACATATTATAGTAGTTTTATATAGCCCATTAATAACATAGACATAATTGTAATGAAACAAAAAAAAAACACTTTTGAAAAAGAAACACAATAAGTATTATATTACGTACATTGGCATTACAACTATTGGTAAATAAAAGAGAACGGAACCGAAAGGTTATGACATTAAAAAAGTTAAAGATTATCATTGATTCTGTATTCCCTAAAATTAAATGGCTCAGCAGGAGTGTAACTGCACCATGGTAGAACTCGTATATACCCATATGTGGGGATACTTATACTTAATAATAAAACGAAAATGGACCTGTCCATACAACAAAATATAAATATTTTCACTATCAAGTTGCACGTACCTGTTCGCATTATTTCCTTACCCATTTAGAGAAAAATAAGGTAGATGAATATTTTATTACAAAAACATTTCACAAAATATATACAAGCCGCCTTGAGAGCTTTTAAAATCGCGCTTATGTATTACTTAGTATTAACGCGGTGAGACAGACTGAGAACGTCGATATACGCTTAGTAATAATTTATTGGCAGTCGGCTAGAACGCCCATTCTGTTCTACTCATACATTCTCAGTATATACGGTGTAAATATTTTGTTCGTGTAAAATACAAGGTCCTTTCCAGGAGAAAAATAGGAACAAAGAATGTATTGTCCAATGACTGCTAGTCCTGGTTTTCATTTTTGCAAATGATAGATGAGAGGAATGAGAAAAAATACCTTTTTTTACTTTTGGAAATTCTCAATGGGTGTCTATGTAGGGTGTTAGGTGTCTGTTAGACTCCTTTTGACTAAAACCATAAGATGTTCCGTTTCGTCACTTTTAGCTGGGGTTTGGAACATAATTAGATTCTCTACAATCACACAATCGCCCCAGCTGTTGAGAAAGAAAACCTACCTCAACAAATACGATTAAGAAATTGTGGTCCAAGAAAGTTCAATAATAATGTAGGTTGATTCATTTTATTTGCCCTAGTGTATAACGTAGCGGGTTATATCTATCGATCATTAAATGACAGAAAATTGCTGATAACAATTTTATTTTTCCAATACGTGCTAGCCTGACTGAACGAGTGTTTGGTTAGATACTAAATTAGGTATTTATTTAAAAAAAGATTCATCGTCCTATTGCCCCAATTCGTACCAAATACCTACACATTTGATTTTGGTACTGGAACGTAACCTTGTCCTTTACCCTAAATCAAGTATACAAGTAAATAGGACGAGTTTGATTGGCAACTACCCTGCCTAGAGCTACTATTGGATCAGTTCACCAATATGTAGATACCATTATAGATTCCAAGAGTCACACTACTACGCGCGGCCCGTTTTAATTGCATTAGGGAATAGGAGGCTTCATAGGCTTTCGACGATTTTTGTGTTATTCCGGCCTCAGTCGGGTATTTTTCGTTACAAAAAAGACATGTCAGGGACGTATTCACACTGCCCCGGGGGCAATCTCCGGGATGTATCGTACCAACTTTAACTTGGAACATGTATTTTTTGTATAAAGGCGCGGTCCCACCGCGGCGCATGCTGTGCACGGGCACGCGGCGCATTTTAGCTGCGTGTATTAATTTGTTTGGCCACGTGGGTCTACGTTTCCACTGGAGTACACGAATATGACCCACGACTATGACTAGCGTGGCACAGCGCACGGAGAGGCTACGATATAACACAATAAGCGATTGTACACCGATAAGCGAACTGTACATAGTCGTGGGTCATATTCGTGTACTTCAGTGGAAACGTAGACCCACGTCGACCGTGTTGAGCTATGTAACCGCCTATTCGAGCAAGCCACGCATGTATCAATGACGTCAATTCATGCGTAGCCTCTCCGTGGGTTGCAGTGGACACAACCACATACATTTTCTTACAAAGCGAAGCTTACTACACGTGCGTAGCCTCTCCGTGCACAGCGGTGGGGCCGCGCCTTAAGACACATACTTTATTTCCTAAAAGATTATGACATTTGTGTTGTGTAACAAAATAATAGGTACAACAAACTTTTGGGTTGTTTTTCTGTGTAGTTGTATTTCTTCGTAAAGATATTGTTGCCAAGTTGGCTACGGAAGTAAAAGTTAGAAGTAACATTAATTAAATCGACCTTGCTGTCATGGCGAGGTTCTCTTTTTATATTTAGTTTCAGCGATAAAAACATTATTTCATCTGTCATTTAATATTTCTGGTGGAAATACTATCAATTTGTGTAATTTTTACGGAAAATAAATACCATAAAACTCACATCACCCTTATTATGTTCGTCAATAACCAAACTTGTTTCTAAAAGCAGCCACATCATTACGTCACAACCATCCACATTTAGAACCTAACAAGGCCGTACAAATATTTATCTGGATGCAACAACAAAGCCCTGACCTGAGGTCAGGGTTCTGGTTTGCGTTCGACACAGAAGGCCGAATCTCCGCCACTGCGCCATTCGCTATAGCATCGATTGGTATCGCAAAGCGAGCAAGTACAGCAAAGATCCATTTCCGACGATTGACTCTTACAATTTCGCGAGGTGATGGGCCGCTTGTTCACTTTTCTATTTTCAGTTCAATTGGATCGTTTTTTAAAAGCCTAGTCGGACTAGTTTTTGATGATTTAGTCGTTTCGAATGGGAATATGAACGTGTTGCATGGTAATGGTATCTCCATCAGTATTCTATGTTAGACGAGGTTGATATTAAATTACCGTATCACTTGATAGGTAGGTACGAATTTACATACGATCAGGTCACAACATTCGTGTCATACTCAACTGTTGAGTCTGAAACCACTTTCATCGATCCACCTTTAACAAAGTATATACCCATGTAAAGGTAAATGATCTACAAAACAAACTATGTAACTATTAATTTAGTTCCCCCAAATCGCCAGTCGATAGAACCTCAATCGACATTTCGTCCGTAATTTGAATGAAAACCGCCAACAATACAACAGCTCCAACTATTTAAATTGAGATAAGCAAACGAGTTGGGTCGGCCGTACTTTTGTCACTCAACCGCCCCTAAATGACAAATTAATTAAATGAATGACCCTGAAACAATAAAAGCCTGAATACCAACCCTAAACTCGTCCGGATGGTCCATTGTTCTTCATTGTTATCACTTGAGTGATCAGCAGAATGAACAACAGGTATAATAGTGACGTCACAGAAAATAAAATTATTACGAGTACGAGAACAACCGTTTTTTGTAAACAATGCTGATGGGAGTTTTATGTTTGTAATAGAATTACGTTATGTGCTTGCCTCTAGTTTTTATTGCATTATCACGTAAGTAGGATTTTATTGCAGAGGGGCGTTCTATGTTTTCTTTCCGTGTTATCTTTCTGTAATGCTGCAATGTTTTATACTCGTGGGAGGGTTAACATAGGAGTATTCTTTAAAAGTCTTACCTCGTGAAACTTTGTTGTGGAATAAATGTGTGAAAAGTTAAACTTTCACGCTGATGAAAGAAAAATTGTCTAGATGCAGTTGAAAACTAGCTTTCTACCATTTCGTGTTGTAATAAGTCTTTAGTAGTCTTTAGTCTTTCTTAAAATAAAGAAAATAATGATGACGAGTAATAGTGAAATACGGATGAAAAAGACATACAGTGCATCCCAAATGAATTGGGATAAGGGCAAGAGAATGGTGATGATGATGAGTGAAAAAGCGACTTATTCTAAAAATATGCGTAAATAAACTTTAGGTTGAAAACTAAACGGTCTTCCGTTTAGTCACGATCTTTCAACAGCCGAGTCCTAATTACGTTACAGAAATAACTTCACCCAGCTTTGATAACTTTGGAAGTTTTCAAACTAAATTCATCCAAAATTATGTAGAGCTATCTTACTGAATCTCTTCAGAATTTGAAATAAACTACGAGCTTTAGATAAACTAAGAAATAAATTTTCATCGCGTCAAAACGGTTTGTTACATAAATTAAGGGGTGAAAATGTTGTAAAAGTCTGAACTACGCTGTATATTACGATTTTCCAGTAAATCTAGGATTAAGCTACTCTTAAAAGTGCCCATGGGCGGCATTAAAACTGTGACACCAGATGAGGCACTAACCACATGATAAAGAAGATGAATGATAAAAGTCCGAACTATTCTATGATCATCGTTCAATTCGAACTTTTACCACCATACCCTTTTTTTTTTTGGTGGGTAGTAAATCATCGAATGACCCCCCCCCCCCCGCTCTTGGGCAGAGCGAAGGGGAGTGTCAGACTTCTACTGACTAAAAACCGAACCCATGTTCCTTTTTTGCCCTTGCGCCGAGGCCACATCATTTAGTACAAAAATCCGCGGCCCCGACGGGGACCACCATACCCTCGGTTCATCTTTTTTACCTCAAAGATACGGTAAATGTTATAAGAGATAGACTTTGAGCGAATACAACTTGGAAATTGTATGAAGGTAACTTGAAAATAAGCACCCATCTTGTATGTAGCGCTCGCCGGCCATTGCTGCGGCACCGCTCGCTTCGCTCGCTCTGTTCGGGCGCATTTGATCACAGTTTTAAACTAATCATTCTATTTTGTTTGTTATGTAGTTTTTTTTAGTGAGATCGATCATCTTATACATGGTATATCATGGTTCTAATCTGCATAACCCATTAAGTCGTACTGTTTAGTTTTACAATAATGGAATACACATTGTTTTATTCCCAGAACCAACATTTACCAAAAACAAAAAAATAATTTTACAGTAAAACTATACAAAACCAATCTAAATACGCCCTTTTTACAGTAGTTTTTTTTTTACAGTAACATATAAATATGATTAGGCACATTATGACGGGCGGCGAATCCAGAAATATCTAGGCGAGTAGGTAGGTATACAAATACTTTTGAGTAAAACGACTTTGCATATACATTATCTTGGATAACCATCATCCACAGCCCAACTTTACCCACTGCTGGGTATAGGCCCCTCTTTGCTTGTGCCAACGTCCACGCTCTTGTGCCAGGCTGATCCACGATATTCCCGCGATGGCAACAGTATCATCTGCCCATCATTAACCAACCTTGAATTAACCAACCCGAACATAATTCCGTAATGACAGATGCCGAACCGATTACCCAGACCCGAATGAAGTGTCGAACCGAACGATATTTGTTCAAGTTGGTAGCACCCCCTGTCTACAATGGTAAATAAAATGTTATTTCTAATTCTACGGACGATAACAAAATACGTGTCAGGGGCACGTGACGATGACAGGAGGGGTCCAAAAGTAAAGGTAGAATTGTATTAGAAATGTTCAAAGAGGTGTGAAATATTGTCTTATTAAGTAGTGTTTTGTTGTCACGTTCTTTGTGCTCGGAGGTAGTTTATTTATTTGTTGTAGTAAGTATATAACCGAATACGAAAATCGATATAAAAGCACTCGTATAGAATCAAGTTCTTTTGACAGCCAGCAGAGGAGTACAATAATCTGCATTATTCAACTTCAGACAGAAATGGTAAAGGACAAGTGTTTTGGGAGACCGTCTTATGTATTTAATTTTGACAAGAGCTGATTCTCAGTAATGTTTCAATAAATTACTTTTAACTTTATTTTGTTAAATAATTTGCAGATATTCTACCGGCAATTCATAACCGAAATAAAAAACATAAATTTTATAAAATTTCATGTCAAAAGTTTTTATAGTGTAGGTAAATGTTTTATAGCTTTAAGTGAACATGTACACAAAACAATTCTAGAAAACTGTCAGTGCGGCGCAAAAGCCTTCTCTTATTGCGTGGGTACAAACACAGTTGTCCAACACTTCTGAAGGCAAAGGGGGAGTAGTCATTGTTCTTTTTACCGTAATTACAGGCTTGGACAAAAGGCAAACGGGGTATGAAACCCCTTAGTGTGACAAGCACGTGCTTAAATTCCCAGACGAGAAAAAAAAAGATATAAGCCACTTAGGGTTCTGTACTACTATAAAGATTATAGTTTCGTTTTGAAGAATTTTTATTTATCAACATGAACATACATAGTTCACTTAAATATGAGAAACTTTACAAAAATATCTTAAATATAGGTGTCGTTCGATCTATGGAGTTTAAACACAGGAAGTGATTCACTATTGTTGGTTGGCTAAATACAACTTTAACCTATTTATTCTTAATTATAAAGATGTTTATTGATGAAGAGTCTTTTCATTCTTTCGGTAACTTATTATAAAGGTGCGCTTCCTCAAACTGATAAGTTCGTCTTCAGTTCAAAGTTTCAACTAACTAAAAGAAGTTGTAGTTTGTTGTCTTTTATTAGTTTTCATGATAGAGGCTTCAGTTACCTGTCTACGTGGAAATTTTATTTGAATAGCAGCTGGTGATAGTTTTATAGGATACAGCCCGTTCAGTGGTGTATAGTTAGTAATAGTGCCCCGTTGACACCCGTTGGGTACGGAACCCTAATAATGCTTACAAAATATAGATACAAGGTTACAGGATTCATAGAAATTCAACTAATTAGGTTGTTGTTACGTTTATTTTGGAATAGTCTATTTTTGAATACTAATCACCGATATTTATTGGAATTTGAATGTCTTGATACTTTCTGGCCAACTTATAATGTTTGTGTCATTAAGGCTACCATTCCACTGAAGCGAGCGAGGCTGCGTAGCGGAGAAGCGGACAAATATTAACCAATAGGATTGCATTCTGGGACCGGAGCGATGATTTTATGCAGTACTATTGGTTAATTTTTCTCCGTTTCTCCGCTTCGCAGCCTCACTCCGCTTCTGTGGACAGGCAGTCTTATGATCAGTTATTTATTTGGCAAATAAACTATGTACTTTGTAATGTCAAATTGTTTTATAGTTTTATAGATCTTTTTGGGGTATTCCTGAGTACGAGTACTTGAAAACAACAAAACCTTCGATGTTGAAACCTAACATTTCCTTATTTTCTTGGATACATTTCTGAAAAACCCCAAAGAAAAAAAAAAGATTAACACCTCAACCCAATTTTCCCTAACGAGACTGAAACATCACTCACCACCACTCCAATTTCAACTGACTGCTAAGAACCTTATTATACGTACCCCGGTATTACCCCATAACAGGCAGTGTTACCCAATGCTACCCAGTGTCTCATAAACAACATCAATTTGCAGAACCCGTCTAATTGTGAGAGTGTACCTCAGTAACGTAACACCTGGAATGCGAAGCCTTAAATCCGGTGAGCTTACGACCTCACCGCACCTGATACCTGGAGTTTATTCTCAGAAACTTTATCACACGAAATCACACTTTATGTCTCCAGAATAAAGTTCGTTTTAGCAATCGATGGGGGAATTGAGTAGGTATAAAATTATGTGGGCGTAAAAATGATATGAGTGCATTAGACCGTAGCCTAATAATAGGTGTATTATTTGATGTATGGCCCCAAAAACGGGTATTAGGAAATTTGGATCGTTGTACTTTCCAATTGTTGCTTTCATAAAATGCTATGGATTGATATTATTATACGATGAAAAGGTTTGATAAGTACCTACCTTCTAAAGTATGTCGTGAAAGTAAATGGGTTTCAGTTTCTGAGAGATATTAGAAAATAACTATGCTTTTGTGCAAAAGCCTTTTTGTATTTGACGCTACACATACACACGCTCTTATGTACAAACATAAATGTAGTTTGCTTAAGTGCAAGGAGGTACATAATTTACATAGATTACAAAGACGTTTCCTAGACACGTCAGTTATTTTAATTTATTGTCTTACTATTCATAAGTCTTATCTCACTTGCATTAACCAGTATCGTACATCAACTGATCTAGATATTCCTATAGTTTATGACACATGTATAATATAACATAACATCGTGCCTTTTATCCCCGAAACGTTGGGCAGAGGTATACCTAAAAGTACACCCACATTTCATCACTTATATTTTAGTGGGGGGCGAATCTATTGCCAGCAACCGGGCACAGATAAAACCTCCGTGCAACTGAGCAATTTCTGCTGGAAAAACCCAGTAACACTTTGCCCTACCCGGAAATCGAACCGAGGACCTCTGGCTCAGCAGTCGCGCTTGAGATTACTAGACCGACGAGGCAGTCATACTGTATTAACATATATTGTGTAGCAAACATTACAGTCTTGGGCAACTAACGCTCAACTAAATTTAGACTATGCTCCCAAGAATTACTAACTTTGAGACAGGAAACTCGATGCAAGCAATAGCCGCTGTTGACGTCACTTTCCAGTGGTCTTCCTAGCTGCTTTGTTAGCAACAGATGTGCCCAACTAACTATCTTCGGCAGACTTGTCTATTTATTGGCTTGTAACTATATCTTATAAGATAGGATCTACAACAACCACACCAACATAAACTCTTAAATGAAGTCTTCTCACTTTTTAAATACGTGATTTACATGTATTTTTAATATTATTATAATTATATATACTATACTAATTACCTTGTGGTGGGACCCTGGTGATCTGCTGTACAGGTTTTCCTAGTGCAGACAACATTCTCTCACAAACTTATATGTGTCATGTAATTTTAAGCTATATTTATAAATAATAAGTAAAGTTATGTTTGTGAAGAGAAAATAAATTAATTTGAATTTGAGAACGCAAATTGCTATCTTGCTGATATCGCCAGCAGAGTATGCTCCCTTTTATGCTGACACTTCGCATATTTATCCAAAAAAATTCGTTACTTGAGCAATACAACATACAATAACATAGGACAAAGCTGAGGATCCTGATGATCAAATAAAACAACCTACGAGTATAATGTCAAAGGCTACAAAGGCTTCTTCTCATACTAGAACACAGTTTTACTTAAAAAAAAGTTAACCCAACTTGCAGCCATTGCACACTTACCTTGAACGTTCTAGTACCCTATAGTTTAATTTAAACAGCGCTCACTATACAGATAGTGGTAACAATTATGTTTTGCGAGGTTTAGTCGCGAAGAGCTCGAACTAACTTCTTGAGCTCTTGCTTAACAGTTTGATTAAGGGCCTGACGGTTCCCAAGTCGAGAGCTTCCTTATAAACTTCAACCACCGTAGCTTGTGTTGAGTACCTACTTGTATCGTACTTACAATATAAAGGAGAATTTGTGTTCGCTCGCGAGTGTACACATATACGAGTAGGTGTTCTGGAATAAAATATATGAATGTATCATAAAATCGTGAAAAGGTAAAGTTTTTACTCATAGTAAAGAATTTCTTAAGGAACAAAAATATGAAAGGATGTCATCATCATCTGCCTAGCCTTTTCCCAAACTATGTTGGGATCGACTTCCAGTCCACCCGGTTGCAGCTGAGAACCAGTTGATCACCTGTTTAGTTCCAGCTTATTTTGCCTCTAGATAATATACTATACCCCTTAGTAAGACTTGGAATAAGGGACATAATGCCACATAAGAAAGAATAACATCCATCATAATGTTCATACTCAAAGAGGTTAGGAAGTTAGATAGTTCGGCAGTTGAACCTCTAAATCCGCCCTTATAGCTACAAAATAAAAGCCATGTAAAAGTCTAATTGGTACCAAAGAGCGATTGACAGTCCGTTTATTTGTAAAAAATACCTACAAATCCGATCGATACGAAAAGTTGCCTAACGAATGTCAGTGAATGGTGGACTAGAATCAGTGGAAAAGTTTGTGTTTCAAAATCTATCAATATAATGTTGCGGGTCTTTCGTCGTTCGTTTCGCACCACGAGCGGTTCGGACCGCGGTAGGTATTTGATGTTGAGCCTTGAACAAAATTGTTGTCGTTAAGATCAGCAGTATTATTTTTCAAAGGAATCAGTTTCTCGGAAATATCGGAATGTATGGAAAAGTTTCTAAACTGACATGGTCACTAACCGTGAAAACGGGTCACCTACCACCTTCACCAAACAAACAGTGCGTGTGTGGGTATGAGAAGTACCATGATCACGGATAAACTCTATAGCCGTGATCATGGTCGTAAACATGGCAAATATCCCGCATTCAGTGTTAATGATAATGTTATTTACTTAGTCTTTTATTTAACAACAGAATATCACAATTCAAAGCAAGCTTAGAAAAACAAATCATAAAATTTATGGTTTGTTTTTCTAAGCTTGCTTTGAATTGATACAGGAGAAATGTTATAGAAAAAAACATATGACTCACTAGGTACAGAACAAAAACTGTAGTTACGCTACTTAGTCACTTAGCAAGTTAGTTTTCCGTGAAAAAGTTGTATAATGCAGTGGTCATTTATCTCAAACGCCAGCCGCATATGCTGCCGCGTCTGCCCGTAGCATCGTATTTTGTATTTGTTCCATATCTGTCGTGTGCCGCTTTCATAATCGGCTTTATGCAAGAGTGTCACTGACTGTTTATACTCGTATTGGTATTCATTTTGTTTGGTTGAGGTTAAACTCCTTTGTTGTTTGTGTTATCAAATCCAAATCAAATCATTTAATTAACAGAACATATAAACCAATATGTTAGTGATACAAATTCCTTTGTTAGTAATATAATTATTATTGTTTGTAAGTGATTTTACAGCCATGATTTACATACCAAGTTTCCTCCGTGCCTCAGAAAGCACGTTAAAACGTTGGTCCCAACTGATATTTGTAGATCTTATTTTTTTTAAAACGTTGCCCCACACTAGGAATTTCTACTGTATAGTGGGTGCGTTTACAAACATTGAAACTCACATACACAAACACGCCCAGACCCGAAACAACTATCTGTAGGCCATACAAATACTTAATTGTTCCGTGCGGGGATCGAACCAGCGCAGCAGCTTTAGCAGTTGTCAGAGTAGCCTGAAAGTCTAACAAACAGTCTTACCAAGGGGTATCGTAGTAGCCGGTCGATTGCTCGCCGGATATTTTTACGCCAGTACTAACTGGGTTATAGAGGTCAGAAAGGCAGTCGCTGCTTGTATTTTATTTACATCAAAATTTATATACGTACGACCGTACGTAAGTTACTATTGGATTACGTTGATTGATTGTGCCTAAAAGAGAAAAAGATAAATAAGTCTTTCGCCTGCATTTTGGTGATGAAAACCTTAATATTGTTAAAATGATACCCATAAGTAAGGTTACTAAGTAAGGTTACTAAGGAAGGTTACAAACAAAATTATAAATGCTGAACGCATCATCTTTCTCCTATTTACTCGTTTCATAACTTTCCAGACAAGTTAATATAAAACAAGTTTTATTTGCGACACCATTTCAAAAGCATGCAAAACAAGTGATCAACATTCTACAAGGGTACCTACCACCCACCTTGTTTATGCAAACTAAATTTTCACCTCTTCTATGTTTCCAATCCCTGGAGAAACTATCAAAAGGAACTTGGATATTAACCGTCGCCAAGCAAATTCGATTTACCTTTTTCTATCAATTGTTTACCCCGATAAACAAGTTTGGGGATATCCTAAATTGCCGTCTGTATATAAACCCAAAATAATTTCATATTTTTATCTTGTTTTTCTGTCCTTTATTTACAAAGTTACTCTTTATCCTTCTTTTTACATAAAGAGATATAATACTAAGCCTTTCATAATTCTACTTTAGTTGTAACTTGAGAAAAAGCGGCTTACGCCCGTAGGCGAAGGGTTACCAACCTAATTTTATTTGTGAAGCATATAATATTTCAATCCGAGATGTTGTTGCTATGCGCATTTTTCAGGTTGACAGGAAAATTAAGTTAGCAAAATAACTGAAAAATTGATTTACCTACCCTACCTATGACAGATCATAAAACACTCAAGTGAAAAATGCTTGTGCATTGAAGAGTTTAAACCAAAGAGGATTTAATAAGTATTCAATAAGGAAATGAAAGAAAATAAGGAAATGTATTGTAGTAGCAACGACTTATGAGCTAAGGGTTAAAGGCGATTTATGATGGCCTTCAAAAAGGTCAAGTACGACTTAAAATCATTTTCTAAAATAAGAGCACCCTTATTTTCAGAAAATTATTTTAAGAAAATAGACTCAATAGTCTATGTTTTACAAGATGATGAGCATCCATCACAATAACTGCCAATTTAGGCAATAAAAAGTTTCATACATCAAGTACTAAGACGGCACACCTATTTTTCTTCTTACAAATAAAATACCGATCTAAAATATCGATATCTAACTTATCTAGACCGTAGTGCTGTGACATAAGACACAATATATCCTGAATCCGATTTCGATTGTCTTCGGGAAGGTCTCGGCACGCCAGACATTTCCCTACTCGATAAATTCAAGTTGGAGGATAACAACTGGACTGTCTACTTGGATTATCTGAGAGCTTGCAGCTTAGCATTTGAAGTTATTGCACAGCATAGACAGACAGTTTAGCAACTGGTTTTGTTGCTTAGTTTGTGAGTTTAAGTACGTTGTTTCCTAGGTATCCACTACACTAAATAACTTAAAGGCCACCGTAGTTTGCTTTCTGTCGACAAGTTGTTCAATATTTTTATAATTCTACATTTTTTTAAATACTTTTACTGCTCGGGTCTAAAAATTAAATCATGTTAAGCCATGGGCTGTCATTTTGTACATCTTTGACAGTCGTTAGGTTAGTAAGTGGCCAAGTACTGACCGGGTTCTCGAAGTCTGGTAGGCAGTCGTTTTATGTAACACTGGTATTCAGCTGCGTCCAGTTACACTGGAAGCTGACCCTAACATAGGAAAAGGCTAGGCAGCTGATGAATTATTCAAATAAGGTTAGTCTATTGCAATCCTGATACGGAAAAATCTATTAGAAAATCCGAGTCATGATTGCAGAGCCAACTTTAGAGCAAAATCAATAACACGATTTTTTCCACAATCTCGGTCATTATTTTGACTCAATTTCCCGAACCTTGTTTTCGATAAATTCGAAAAAATACCGGACGCACAAAAAACAAAGGGCAGTATGTTATCCGTTGAAAAAACATTTCCGACCAAAACGGTTCATTAAAACAAACCTAATCCTATTGCGGAAATTCTGATAACGGTCTGGTGGCGAGTCGGGTGGACTCGTGCGGTATCGTGCGTACTCGTGTGGTATCGTGCGACGTCGTGTGGTATCGGACGAAGTCGGACGACGCCGACGCCGGGCGGCGTTGTCGCGGTGGCTAATAGTGCGGTGTGGTACGGTTGCTGCGCTCTCGCTTAAAAGTCACTTACTTGATTTAACATAATCTTGATTGTCTGCTCTGCGGCTTGGGGCTCTTCATTTACCTTTTATGCTGTTGAATGCTATCACTTAAGAGCATAGTTATTACTTAAGCTGTTAAGTAGAAAACAATTGAATGACCACCTACTTAGGACACGAGGAATGAACTCAACGCAGTCAACTGCAGGAATCAACTTTTTTGTGAAGTATAACTTACCGAACATTCATACCAGTAATTTATATTCAAATTCAATGAAAACGAAAAACTGTTCCGCCTTAATCTGGAACAATTACATTATTGTTTTGTGATTAATATTTTAAACATCAATGAATAAAAATTACATTATTTACATTTTATTTTGATGGATTTTATTAATTTATAATCGAAAATAACCGAGCACTGCGTACCGAGATAACTGGCTATCGTATAGACAGTTCCATTATAATTGCCAGCCGGCAATTTATCTCCCAGCGCTTTTTGTTGCCCATGCTTGTAAACTATGAATAGGGAAATCAATTCCAGTGGCGGCACTCGAAACCAAATGAAAACCATGTAGCTACATCATTTTATATATCACAGCAATCATTTAGAGTTTCTCATTGTTCACAGGTTCCATCAAAAAGGAAAACATGGGCTAGACAAGGATACACACAACCATAAAACCCCAGCACATGATGAAACAGCGGGTGAAGTAAATGTTGTTAGTGACAGCGAGGTTTTAGCCATGTATCGCAAAGTAATATATGCAGCCGTGGCCGCGCTGGCACTACAAATAATTGGTGCAGCACGGCTGATGTGTCCGAGTGACCCTAACTGCGTTTGCGGTGGCACGCTCGCCGTTGAACTCAATTGCAACATCGATGGTGAGTGCACTTAAATGCTGACGCTTACGAATGCCTTTTAAAGCTCAGTCGCAACTTTCACAGCTTGATTTCAATTTTTCTTCACACAAACTTCTCTCCCCACTTTCTATTACGTCACCGTAAGAGGATTACGTCTCTTCATGTTCGGTTTTAAAGTCGTGTTTAAGTGTCGTATTTTTCTACAGTATTTTTACTAACGTAAAGTAAACTTTTCAGGTCGAACAGTAAAAATAAATTTACTGCCAAACATCTACATAAATATTAAATGTGAGAACGCATCGAGTCTCGACTACAGCAAGCTACCAAAATGTGCCAACAATATGAGTTCGTTTAAATCTGTCAGTTTTAAGGACTGCCCGTTGCCAGCGTCCTCATTCAAAGATGTGATGACTAGCATGGGCGTATCGAAGACCATGGCACTGATATTCCAGAATGCGAAGAATCTGTCAGGATACTTTGACAGGAAGCACTTTGCAGGATTACAAGATTTGACCAAGTTACTTTTGTCGATAAATGGAATAACTCATCTCCCAGACAATTTGTTTATGGATATCAATAAGTTAACGTGGCTCAACATAAGATCAAATACCATAAACCTCTCTGAAGAATTGTTCAAACCACTAGAAAAACTGGAGACTTTAGAAATTAGCCACAACCACATGACCAATATTTCTTCGAATTTATTTTCCCATTTATCTTTCTTAAGAAAACTTTCTCTGTGGCAGAGTAACGTCACTTGGTTTTCTAAAGATCTTTTCACCGGCGTCGACGTGCTCGAGGAGTTAGATCTCAGTTCTAATGGTCTTAACGAACTTCCTGCGTCAATATTTAAGCCCTTGAAGAAATTAAAGAAGCTGACGTTATTCTCGAACAAATTTTCATCATTACCTCAGAATTTGTTCAGAAATAATGCGGAACTTGAAACGGTGGTGATACTAAACAATGACGTTAAACTGAAAGAGCTACCTAAATACCTTTTTGGGGATTTGCCAAACTTGAAGGAAATATATATTCAGAGAAGTGGTCTACAAACCGTACCGTACGATGTTTTCGCCAATTCACCGCTAATTACCAACATATCATTAGCATACAATGACCTGGCAGACCTGCCGGAAGCTATTTTTAACGACCAAATAAATCTTCTGGAGCTGGACCTGAGTTACAATCAGCTAACCGAGCTAAAGCCTAAATTGTTTTCATCTTTAGTGAGATTGGAAAGGCTTAAATTATGTCATAACTCTCTTGAGGAGATATCTGGGTAAGTGAAATTTGTTGGCTCAATACCCTTTTATTCGGTTATCGAGTATGTGACGTAATTTACTTTTATTACAGGCAAACCTTTTCGTCTCTACTTAGCCTAATATACTTGGAAATGGAGCACAATAATTTGAGAACTATTTCGTCGTATTTGTTCAGTAACAATAAACAGAGAATGTCAATATCCCTAGCTTACAATAGACTTGATTTTGAGGACAACGAGGTGACAAATAACTCCTTGGTGGTGAAAAAGCGGTCGCCATTTACCCACACTTATAATTTGAAGCTATTGAATATAAGTCACAATCTATTTAATGTGGCTTTTGAGGACTGGTGGGTGAATGGCCATGAGAATTTAGATATTAGTCACAATTATATACGGAACCTGTGGGTAAGTGATCTAAATACATAATTATATGTTTAAGAAATAAACTTCAGGGGATAATATTGTAAATGATATGTTCTTTTACAGACTGATGAGAAGGCTTTAAAAAAATATCGAGATGTAATGAAAAAACCCATGAAGAACGTATGGATTTCTAAAAACCCACTCAAATGTGTATGTGATAACTATTTGTTTATGGATTATTTACTCGAATTTACAAAAACTAAGGTGAGTTTTAAATATAAGATAATATCATTCCTCTTAATTTTATTGATGAATAATGTGTAGAACGAAACTTACGCTTGTTATTTTTTAGATTGTCGACTTGGCAGATGTGCGGTGTCCTCTTTGGGCTAAGGAAGCCTGTTATATGAGATTCACAATTCTCATTACGCTCATGACCATAGTTATATCACTATACACCATTATTTTGGTAGTCTTCATAATCTATAGGAAGCAAATTAATTCAATTGTAAAGAAAAGAATTAGTGCTTTCAAAGCTTCAGCTGCTAAAAAACAAAAGGCATTCAGAATAAACCTGGACTTCTCTCTCAAAGATGAAGAGTTTGTTAATAGAGAAATGTTACCAATCATGGATAAAACGGAATGCCTGAAAAGTCTTTTTCCTACACAAAACGATGAAGATTCGAACTACACATACCATGGATTTAAAAAGATGGCAAATTTTAAACGTTACATCAAAGTTGTGAATCCTCAAGCCAAGATCGTACTGTTCACATCTAACTACCTATTGGTTCATTTTGGTCAAGTTGACATCAAGAAAATACATAGTGAGATGCAGACAGCAGAAAATACCATTTACGTATTCGCTGATATCGGTCCCGAAAACTCAATATATGCTTTCCTAGAAGCTCAACGGGATGTCCAAAGGACGCTCAAGTGGGACGAAGAAAATTTCTGGACAAGATTGCTTGATATGATAAGGGAGTTTGTATTAGCTGAAGAAGAAAAGCAAACTAAGGATGATCCACCCGAGTTTGTTGAACAAACGTTTGTGATTTCTAATGTCAAATCTCTATCGCTATCAAACCTACCGGACTGGCCCACCAACTATGATATTAACTCACTAAAAACCAGTTTCAACACACTAAGCCACAGTCAAGTTTAGTTACACGGTCTATACTTAATTTAGCGAGGTAAAGACTGACTTCTCCGCTACGACAACATCTGAACTCAATCATAGTTTTCGAATCTTCATTTATTTTATATCGTTAAGTTAAGATGAAGTAGTACTAATACGAATACTGCTTGTATAAAATTTTTATAAAACTATTTTATCATGTAAAAATTAGGATAATAACTTATTATTTGTTAACAGTAACTGTGGATAGTAACCAAACCGATTCGTACTTCGGTTTAACCATGTGATGCCTACTTCAAAGAAGTGTGTATCAACGATAACAATGGCAAATGTAATCAATATGTAAGCGTTTATTTTAAGTAAGTGTAAATAAATTTAATGAAACATTAATATGAACGAAAACATTAAAGTTTCTTGGAAACTTCATGTTGTTAAGAGAGTTGTAAACACAGCTTATAATAAAAACCTGTACTTTAACAACAGACTGGTAATTTTATTTATACGAATTACGTAAACTGCAGACGGTGGATCGAAAAAAAACCAACGTTACTTTAAAACTAATTTAATTTAAATAAAAAGAATTACAATTAAAAGTGGTGAAACCTATTCGATGCTAGAATATGGAATGCCGTAAAAACTACTTAAAATTAATTAGTTGCTATCGTCTAAATTGCTGCGTCGGCGGCTCGTGGCTCGGCGCTCGGTGACGGACGTCGACGCTGCAGTTTTCGTGCAGCTGGCGTAAACATCCAGGAATGTGCGGGATCGGCGTTATCCATTAGGGATCCGTATCTAACACCTCCATCCGCAGAACAGCAACTATTTGCTCATATTAAGAGAAAATGTTGCTGGGAGTTCTTCTCGTTTTCTGGTCACATCTTCATACGTATGTATCTGAAGAGTCTGTTGCTTCTGTTCGTCGGTTGCTCTAAGTTTCCAGCATTTGTATCTGCGGCTAATTACCAAAATGATAAGTATGGCTGCGCATAGTACAACGATGTAGAATGGTATGGTGGTGTGATATAGGACAATCGGTTGAGTCTTGTCAATCTGGATAGGGTTTTCCGTCATGACTTTGTTCTGGATGCTGTGAAGTTCTTCCAAGTTGACTGAATTGAAACCAATGATGTGAGTGGAGTCAATGGTTTGGTTCATGTCGTTATAATAAGGGATCTTTGATAACTTTAGTGGTTGTCCTTTTATCTCGTTGTTGTCGTTGATGATTGTGAATTCGGTTGTTTCCAGGTAGCAGTCCAAGGGTATGGTGACGAGATAACTTCCCTGTAGAATATTAAAGTCTTTTCTGCCGCAGGCTAACTGTACTTTGGTCGGTTGGGGCAGTGATAACACGTAGTGTTGATCGTCCAGTTTTTCTACTGCTTGCTTGGAGAGTGAAATCTTGGTGAATTGGCAGGTGTCTTCAAGGTGTTGGTTGGTGATGAGCTCTTGAATGCAATCAGGCTTCGTCCGGATCTGATGACTTGTCTTCCTTTCACAGAGATGGATGCTACTGTACTTCGGGCATTCAGCCTCTATGTACACGAATGATTTCTCGTTTGTTGCTATATAGGGAGAGGAAGGAATAAGGGCAAGTTGGTTCTTATTTGGCACAATGGATAGTCTGTATAAATCGTAAAGGTCTTTAGAGACTATAGGGAAACTGTATACTATTACTATTCTCTTCTCAATAAAGTAGGAACCTGGTTTTATAAGATTATAATATTCTCGTAATTCTAAGTTTAAAACTTGATCTTGATTGTATATTGATTTTAACCTATCTATCATGGAACTTAACACTTCGATATCTATCATGGAATGATGGGTGCTGGACGCACGTATAAAAGCCATTGTATTTTCTAACCTAATTGTCTCTAACATTAAATCTTCTACATTATTGGTTATGATTCCTAAAATTTGGGCAAACTTTGCAATTTTTGTTAAGCTATATTTTATCTTCTATGTCTGTTAATTGTATGTAGGTACTGTATGAATGAGTGGTAATGTATAGTTAGTCTGGTCGGTCCTAGTCTGTGTGGTAACAGTCTTGGTCCATCAGCTGAAGTCTCAAGTCTTATCTCCTGAGGACGAGTCGCTTGGATTGTCAGTAGTAGCAGGATTCTGTAGCAATTGGCTTGTTTTAGGAACACGTTTCAGCCGTGCTTTGGCTACGGGGCCTCGTTTTTTCGAGGTATATATATGTATAGGCAGGTCGGCGAGTACTGTATCCTGTGTATAACGAGGTGCGGCTTTCTGGCGACTGGCAAAAGGGTTTTTAATAAAAACTTGTTGCTGGGGGGTATATTCTACTTCGGGCTCGCGAGTTTTATTCCTGTTGTTAATTAGGGCTGTCCGATTTGAAAGAGATGACGTATTAATTATTTCATAGACTTGCTTCATCTGTTGTCTATGATTCTGCGCATATTGTTGTAAAATGTGCTCAGTCAGGTCTATGTCGATTGGGTCTCTAGGGTCAAAGTGTCCAGTCATTAGGTCAAACGGTCTGCATTTCGTAAAACTATGGATAGAGCTGTTATATGCTATGATAGCGTATGGTATAAGGTTGACTATCGGTTCGTCTTTATTTTGTAGTTTTAGAATTCTAATGTGCTCCAATAGGGTGGAGTGGAAACGTTCGATATTGCCGTTGTCATTTGGACTATGGGGTAAAATTTTGTGGTGAGTTATTTTATGAAGACGTATAAATTCGGAAAAGAGTTGATTCGTGAATTCAGTGCCGTTATCGGTGATGATAGTCATGGGTAGTCCATGATGGGTACAGAACCGTAATAGTGCTTGTATAATACTAATAGCGGTACCGTCTCGTAGATGATACGCTTGGGCGTATTTCGTGAAGACGTCGATGAAAGTTACATACTTTTCGTTTTGAACTGTAAAAAGGTCCATGTGAATAGTTTCGAGTGGTTTAGTAGCTGGAGGCACTATATTAAATTGAGGTCGTATTGGATTTCTGTCGTATTTAGCTTGACCACAGATGGTACATTCATTGATGAATTTAGTGATTTGTTCCTTCATCTTTGGCCAGAAGTATTTTCGTGAGAGGGCTAAGTGACATTCGTTTATACCGCGGTGGTTCGTCTTGCCGTCATGGTAGTGTCGGATGATGTCTTGTTGTCGGAGATATTCCTTAACATTCTCGAGTTCTGTCTTGGCTAATACTAGGTTAAGTGAGGAGCTTCTGAATTTGTCTTGTATGATGGGTATTATTGAGTACATGGCTAAGGGTGGATTAATTAAGATAGCTGTTTTAACTTTAGGATTTACGTATTCCTTGATAGAATTAATAATGTCGGTCTCTAGGTTGGATTCTGAAATCTGGACTGCAATTCGGGTATGGTTTTCGAATGGTTTAGTTACTATCGGTCGACGTTTTATGTCACCTACTATAGTGAAGTGGATCTGTCGATGAAATTTGTTAAGAGGTTCGTCTGTAATGGGGATTTCTAGTATTGGATGTTCATTACTGGTGTGCACGGTTTCAGTCGAGGAGTTTGTTGGTGGAGGTGGTGCCTCCGATGGGTGGTTGATCATTGATCTAAGGTCGATGGTACTTTCAATCAAAGAGTCGGTGTCAGTCGAGGGGTTTGCTGGTGGAGGTGGTGCCTCCGTTGGATTGTTAATCATTGATCTGAGGTTTTTGATATTTTCGATCAATGAGTTGATCTCCTCCGTTTCTTCGTTATGGATTTCTATCCGGGAGAGAGCATCAGCGTTGGTGTTGGATTTACCTTTTTTGTATATTACACTAAAGTCATATTCGCTTAGTCTGAGTCGCCATCTGGTCAGTCGTGAGTTTGGTTCTTTTAAGTTTACCATCCATTGCAAAGGTTTATGGTCAGTCAGTACTTTGAATTTTCTACCAAAGAGATAAGGTCTAAAGTATTTCGTGGCCCAGACTATGGCAAGCAACTCTTTCTCAATCGTGCTATAATTCAGCTCACTCTCGTTGAGGGTACGAGAAGCGTAGCAGACGGGTTTGTCGGAACCAATAGGTCCTTGGGATAACACTGCTCCAATAGCGACATTCGAAGCGTCTGTTGTGAGATTGAATTCTTTTTTAAAGTCTGGGTATTGTAGTATAGGGTCGTTAGTTAGTAGAGTCTTACAAGTTTCAAAGGCGTTGACGTATTCTGAGCTAAGAGTAATTTTGCTACCTTTCTTTAGGCATAGGGTAAGAGGTTTGGTGATGCGAGCAAAGTCGGGTATGAATTTTCGGTAATAACCTAAAAGTCCTAAAAATTGTTTGATTTCTTTAGGGGTTTTTGGAATTGGATATTTTTGGATTGCGGAAATTTTGTCAGGGTTTGGTTTGATGCCATCCCTGCTAATGATATGTCCGAGATAAGCAGTTTCGAGTTTCAGAAATTCGGACTTGTCCATTTGGATTTTGAAGTTGGACTCCCTAAGTCTTTGGAAGACTTTTTCTAGATTGTCCATATGCTCTTGAAGAGAGGTGCTATATACTATGATATCGTCAAGGTAAACGAGGCAGATATTATTTTGTAGGCCTCTTAGAACATTGTCCATAACGCGTTGGAAGGTGGACGGTGAGTTCTTTAGTCCCATAGGCATTCTAAGAAATTCAAAATGCCCATGCTCCACGTTAAATGCTGTTTTGGGTATATCTTGGGGGTCCATTTCTACCTGATAAAAACCGCTTGCCAAATCAAGGGTCGTAAAATATTGGCACTTCCCTAATTTGTCAAGAACGTCACTGATATTTGGTATGGGGTATTTGTCGTCTATTGTTTTTTCATTTAATTTACGGAAATCTACTACAAGACGCCATTTCTGCTTACCAGAAGCGTCAATTTTCTTTGGCACCACCCAAATGGGTGAGCTCCATGCGGAATCGGATGGTCGTATTATGCCTTGATCTAACATCTTGGAAATTTGGTCCCTGACTTCTTCTCGATGGACGAAAGGATATCGATAGCTCTTAGTATACGCAGGTATTTCATCCGTTGTTCTTATACGATGTTTTATTTTGTTAGTGAATGTCAACTGTTCTCCATCAATGTAAAATACGTCTGCATAGCGAGTGCAGAGCGTTAAGAGATTCGCTTTTTCCTCTGGATTAAGGTGGTCCGTACGTAAGCGCGATAATACGTCGTCAGCGCGATTCGATTGTTTCGTAGGCGTGCACTTTGCATTAAACAGCTCTGCACGAGTTGGTTGGTCTAATGAAAATATAATGTCGTTAGGAGTTGGGTTTTCTAACTCCACGTATCCACGACTGTTATTAACGGTGGTAAGGCACTCATGGATAATGCAGTTGCAAAATACTTGTTCGTTTACAAAAACGTCGCCATCCGGGGCGTTTATGGGTATCTTAACTAATTTAGAGCTGTTACCGGGTATAATATCCTCGTATAGATTTACATTACGTGAGTTGTATACTTTAATCTGATTCGTAGCAGTGCGCGTTATTAACTGGAAGTCTTTTAGATCTATTTTAGCCTCCCATTTGGATAATAAGTCTAATCCTATAAGGCCGTCAAAGTAATCGTGAAAACGGTAAACGAATAATTTTATGTTATCGGTCTCATTGAATTCGTTAAAACATGGTAACGTTATGGAATAATCGTTTCTGCTAACGCCGTGTACATTTGTTACTTCGAATGGGTCATAATTGAGAGGATAGTCGTAGAAGAATTTTTGTACAGCCTCGGGGCTTATAAATGACTGGTTAGCGCCAGTGTCAATCAGAAATTTTAAAGGAGGGCAAGAAATCTCTATGTAGGGTAATTGTCTTTGGGTCTGTAAATTAAGGTCTATTTTGGCTCTTTTGATGTCCGGTTCGACTGAAAATTTTGGTTCTGATTCTGGTTTGCATTGCTGGGGCCTGGTTGAGGCTCTGCTTCAGCTGCCACCTGATTATTGGAAGTTGCAATCAAGTTGGAGTCAGTCATATCAGTGTTCTCGTCAAAGTCACAAACAATGTAACAGTCATTACCGTCCGTGTAGTAGTCATATACAGGCTCGTAGTAATAGTCAGCAGAATAATAAGTATCAGGTAAAGCAAGTTCACTGAGATTTAACTCACGCGTTTTAAAATAATTATTCGGTGGTGGGTTCCCGTTTCGTTGCCAATCATGCCCTGTCACCATTGGTAATGGTTTCGGAACAAAATGTTGAACACCGCTCATGGGTCTGGGACCTGAGTTTTGTGGTGGATTAGATCTTTGCTGTAATCTAAAAACGTTACTCTGTGGATTGTAATTTGGTAACGGAGCACGGAACATTTGTTGGGTGCGAGTAGGCATGCGATTTTGATGCTGGTTGGGCACATTAAATTTAAAGGCTTGGGGCTGAGGTTGGTAGCCACGCTGTCCTGCTGGAGCAGGCCAGTTAGGTACTGGAGGTCGCGGAACATTAAATGGTACGATAGGTGGTTTAAATAAGAATTTAGGTGCGTTCTGAGCAACTTGAGCCTTAGGGGCATCATTACGTTGTTGCAGGTACATGATGTTCAATTCTTCCTGCACGAATTCCAAAGCCTTTTCTACAGTCTCTGGACGCATGCAACGTATACGTGAGCCTAAAGGTTCCTTTAGTCCACGTACGAAAGCCTGCATGGTTACTTTTTTATAGAGTGTCCGTTTCGCTTCAATGGTCGTCTGTAAAGTCTCGTGTAGTGTCACGTAAGTCATTATAGTGCTGAATAAGGTCTGACATGTATCGTAAAATTCTTGCGGGGTCCTGTTACCTTGTGTAGCCAACGAGAGGTCATTGTATAAAGCTGTTTCGTCTCTCTGGTCGGAAAAGTTATTTATCAAAGCCGATCTAATGCCTGCCCAAGTTTCAGGAATGCCGTTGGAGTTAATAGTAGATGCGGCAGGCCCTGTGATTTTATTCAGTATTCCGTTTAATAGACAGAGGTTCCCAAGTTCATTGCCCGGCTCAGCACTTGCGTACCGGGTAACAATTCGGTCGCAGATATTAATAAACCTTGTTAAGGCGACATCACCTGCCCGCGACCTTGAGCGCGCGCTTAACTCATCGCCTAAACAAATAAGGTTGAAAATGGCGACGCGTTTGATGCTCGTGACTGCCAAAATGAACGATAGTTCGCAGATTTAATTTATTAAAAAAAAAAATACGCTGTAATGTTAAAATATTTTTACATATGTCTTTAGTTGGTTAAATTTCCTTTCTGATAGTAAAAAAATAAATAACAGTTGTCACTCAAAATATTGAGCATTTCGAGACGAAAAAGTTTTTTCGTGTGATTTTTTTGTGATTTTGTGATTTTTTTTTTTCGAGGTTCTTGATTACTTTTAGAAAATATTTTTGCATAAGTCTTTTACCTATACATTTGACTATACACTGTATTTTTTTTGGAATTGTAATAAGTAGCAATACGGCTAACTCTGCGACGAAAAACAGGTCGTTTTTACGGTTCCCCCGTTGACTGCGTCTTAAAACATTGGGGTTACCATCAAAATCGGGCACGAGGCGTAAGGCCTTGAAAATTACGTCGGGATCGTAAGGCATTTTAAATTCAAATAAACTATTTAAATTAAGATCTAATTCAGTATATAAGTCTCTACTATTATCTATTATATGTCGGCGTGCCTGTCGCGATGCAGGTTCCTGACGGTTAGACCTTTCGTGATGAAAGATACTGGACATAAAGTTAACTAGGAATAGAAAGGAAGCAACACGAGAAAGATTCTGGTGTACTCACATATATTGCATCTCTGGTTCTTCGCCGTGAATCGATGGCTGGATTCTCCACGCGGCTCCGCAGCTTCCCGTAGATTCTGGATACTCGTGACGTGACTTGATAGCCGCCCGGGTGACTCGCGATCGTGGTTATCGATGTGAGATGACTCTAACGCGATTCGCGAACCGGCCCGCGAGTATCCTACCGACTGCGCCAATTACGTAAACTGCAGACGGTGGATCGAAAAAAAACCAACGTTACTTTAAAACTAATTTAATTTAAATAAAAAGAATTACAATTAAAAGTGGTGAAACCTATTCGATGCTAGAATATGGAATGCCGTAAAAACTACTTAAAATTAATTAGTTGCTATCGTCTAAATTGCTGCGTCGGCGGCTCGTGGCTCGGCGCTCGGTGACGGACGTCGACGCTGCAGTTTTCGTGCAGCTGGCGTAAACATCCAGGAATGTGCGGGATCGGCGTTATCCATTAGGGATCCGTATCTAACATACGTACACTAGTTGATGTTCGCGGTTTCGCCCGCGTGTATCACATACTAAAACTTTCCTCGAGAATCACTCTATCTATTGGTGAAAACAGCATGGAAATTGTAGCAGTTAGTTTTTGAGTTTATCACGAACAGAGAGACATACAGACGTGGTGGGGAACTTCTTTTTCTAATATGTAGATAATGATGATACACCCGAGTAATCACCGAAGGGTTTAGCAGAGGGGCACAAAAACATACTTAATGAAATGTGGATCTATCCACATTTCATTAAGTATGTTTTTAAGTACCTAGTAATAGAGGGGGCCTATTGTCATAACTGGACACAAATCCAGACTACGTGGGTGATACAAAATTCTTAACTGTACTCGACACAGGAATCGAACCCAGGACCACAGCAGTCGCCCTTACGGTCACTAGACTAACGAGGCAGTAATTTGATTTATACCTTTCAGAAATAAAAAAGACTTGATGCCCTGTATTTTATGATTCATTACAAGGGTAAGTTACAGTAAAGGTAACATTCTGCGTCTTCCATGTTTCGGCAGGTAAATTAATTTTATTAAATTAATGAACCCGCCAGCCATCTTTTCCGTCTCGAAGCTTCTAACGTAAACATCTTTTTGTAACGAAGTCAGTACAGTCGACCTTACTGCGTTGGTACTAACACTTTGACCTTCAACTGGTTTACTGGATGGTGGGAAATCATCAAATAACTCCTCTCGCTCTGGGCGGAGCGGTAGGGAGTGTCAGACTTCTACTGACTAAAAACCACCCATGTTCCTTCTTAGCCCTTTGTGTCCGAGGCCTTGGCTCTCTCGAACAACCCGCAGCCCTGGCAGGATGACGATGAAGCCCCCGTATTTATAGTCAAGTCAAAGTAATTACTTGGACTTAAGTAATTACTTATGCAATGAGCAAGAATTTAAACGAAGGTAGAACCGTCAATGAAAGCAAAACTAAGAATTCTAACATTTGATAGTTCTAACATTAAGGAATTAATAAACTACAGAGAAAAAATCGTATCTTAAACAATGACATTTACGTAACAGTAATGACTTGTTTATAAATACGGGTGTAAGTCTTTATCGAAATTATCTATGTCAAATTATTTGAACCTTCTGGATGAAAATAAGCTTAATAGCCTTCCAATATAGTATAATTAAATTTCCTAAACACTGTAATTTTATACGATATTCCATCGAACTCAGAAGCCGTATAGTAGCAGTTAACGTTAATTGAAAGGGTGGATTGCCTGGTATTGATTACCCTAACCTTCGATGTAGGCATTTTTCCTCATAAAACCATATAGGTGCTGATCGGTATCTTCATAGTAATAAATCAAAACCGTGATCATTGATTTTTGTTTTCAATATTTGATACTGAAAAGACATTAAAGGGAAGTCAGTGAGTGAATTGTGTGTTATCTTGATCACATTTATTGCTTGATTGTTCATGGGGATTTAGGGCAACGATATTATAAAACGTGTATGAGAAAGGTGTTACACAGGTCAAGATACTAAACAATTATCTCGATCAATGGGACTCGTAATAGTAAACAAACCTGCCAAGTGCGATTTAGACTCGCGCACCAAGGCTTCCGTATAAACTTGTAGATGATTAAACTACATAATTACGATTCGCAGATTGTTTTCTTTTACATTTGCTATAAGACATTAATTCTTGCCTAATTTCATGATTCTAAGTCAACGGGAAGTCCCCACAGGTTTTGATTCCCTTTTAAAATCGCAAAATATGTGACATAAACAGTCATCTAGTAAGGTTGCATTGATTTACAAGTTTCGGTTTTCACTGCTTCAAGAAGTAGAAGATATGATTATGAATAAGTGATATTCATTTCAGCTTGATACCTCCACGCGTTCCGGAGGAAAAGTTTCTTGATCTACAGACAACAAAGTGATATTCTCCAGGTTCCGTTTTTGCCAACTGCGGTACTGAATCCTAAAAATAATACCTACTACTAGAAATAGTTCTACCTATTAGAGGATAACAGGAATGCATTGTTATGTTTGCAAAAACAAAGAATCAAGAGTCTATTTACTGATATTTTAATTTAATCACGCATCAATATTGAACACAATTCAATCACTGGTAGGTACTTTAAGGCCATAACCCAAAAAGTCAATATGCAATCTAAAAATCAACATCAATATCGCATGGGAATAAATTGCGAGTGACAGTTGGTCGTGAACCTCCATCAATGTTAAACCATGGCAACGGGCAAGCGGAGGGTGCCGCGAGGAGCCGAGTCGAGCCGAATATTCCCGACCGGAGCCGAGAGCAGCCGAGGGGACCCGAACATCACCGGTGGAAATATAACGGCAGTTTTATATCGGCAATAAATTGTCGGTTATGAAAACCTATATGTACGTACAATGTGCTGGTAATAGCCGTGAATAAATAATAGTCCGGTCAATTTAGACATAAAAGTAGTGGTCAAATAACAATAATTCCCACAGAGCCAAATATTGGTGGAGAGCTGGGGTATACCATTACAAACAAAGTCTTAAAAATCCCCATCGATCCTATGTGTGCTACAAAAGTTATTCGGGGTCAAAGGTCAAAATTTGAGATTTTTTGTTTTTTTCTCGAAAACGGTAAGTTTTATCAAAAAAAACCTCAACCCAAAGTAGTAGATCTTAAAATTCTCCACAAAAATGCCTTTAATTCTTATTTTCTAAGAGTAACCATTCCTGAGATATCGCGATTCTAAGAGCCTATAAATAAAAGCAAAAGGTAACTCACTCCTCACCAAATCTCGAAAACCGCTGGACGTATAAATATGATTTTTGGCAAGGAGGTAGTTTGTAGTTAGTAGACGTCCGCTAAGAACGGATTTTGCGATAAGGCCGGATTAGGGTGGTCTAAGGGCCCACGCAAGTTTGTATGAATCAGAACTTGCAAAAGCTCATAGACCACCCTAATCCAGCCCTGTCAGAAAATTTATGCATAGCAGACGTCTACTGACTATAAACTACGTCTCTGCCAAAAATCAAGATTGTAGCACAAAAAATGAAGGACTTTCATACAAACTTGCGAGGGCCCTAAGATCACCCTAATACGGCCCTGTCGCAAAATCCGTTCTTAGCGGACGTTTACTAACTATAAACTACCTCCTGTCCAAAAATCATCTTTATGCGTCCAGCGGTTTTCGAGATCTCGTGAGGAGTGAGTTACCTTTCGCTTTTATACATAACTAGCGACCCGCCCCGGCTTCGCACGGGTGCAAAGGGATGTTATAATCACTCTATCTATTTAAAAAAACCGCATCAAAATCCGTTGCGTAGTTTTAAAGATTTAAGCATACAAAGGGACTTAGGGACAGAGAAAGCGACTTTATTTTATACTATGTAGTGAAGAATAATGTGACTGTTAGAACCGCGATATCTCAGGAATGGTAACTCTTAGAAAATAATAATGTAGAACATTTTTGTAGAGAATTTTATGATCTACAACTATGGGTTGAGATTTTTTTTGATAAAACGTACCGTTTTCGAAAAAAAATCAAAAATCCTCAAATTTTGACCTTTGACCCCGAATAACTTTTGCAGCACACATAGGATCGATGGGGATTTTAAAGGCTTTGTTTGTAATGGTATACCCCAGCTCTCCACCAATATTTGGCTCTGTGGGAGTTATTGTTATTTCAAATGTCTATATTGACCGGACTATAAGCATATAGGTACTTTTTATTTTGGATGGGGTTTCGTGCATTTTATGTGACATGTTAAGAACAGCTCTAAAAAAAAAGTTATATTAAATAAAAATCATGTACAGGGCATAATATAATAAACGCAAGACCTATCGTGAGCAGCGGTGGCCCAGTGGTGTCGACCCCGACTTACGAACAGTAGGTCGTGGGTTCGAACCCAGGCAGGCGCATTACTTTGTGTAATTAATTTCATCACCACTGCTCTCAAAACGGTGAAGGAAAACATCGTGAGGAAACCGGCATGTCTTAGAACCAAAAAATTCGAAGACATGTTACATCTGCCAATCCGCACTGGGCCCGCGTGGTGGATTATAGCCCATCCCTCTCCTAGAGAGGAGGCCTGAGTCCCTGCAATGGGAACATTATAGGCTGATGATGATGATGATGATGATGACCTATCGTATAGTGTATTTTTTTTTGTTGAAAATTCATAACCGTTAGTTCCTATATATAGAATGACCTGGGGGTCTAAAATGGTCACTTAAGCAGATCATAATATGAATTGCGTAATGGTCACAGACGCAGTTATTATTATGCAAGGTTCATTTTACGCTTTTTAACGCAATTCAAATCATGATCTGCTAATGTGGAGATTTTAGACGCCCTTTTTTGCGAATTTCAAGATCTCGTATACTCCTAGGCAAATAACTTGACCCAAAATGGCGTCGTTCTGCGCAGGTTCGCTGCTTGCTTTTTTTTGTATGGGACGTTTAAAAAACGACTACTGCGCTGGTTCAAGTTAAATGCCGCGTGGTATACAACAAAGTTGTTCAGCTTAATGGTCCAAGAGACCACACAAGAGGTGTTTTCGTTTTTATTATATTACAAAGTAACAATTCAACTACATGACATGACTCTAATGTCGTCCAAAGTGCAGGTATATGAATAGGGCATAGCCTAGCCAGAATTATGTCTTTGAGTGTAAGACGAACGCCACAAACAAAACACAACATACTTCAAGAATAGCTTCAAAAAACTATAGCCCAGATTATAGACGCCCCTTGATATCTAAAAACCGGCCAAGTGCGAGTCGGACTCGCGCACCGAGGGTTCCGTAAAAAAAATATATTATGTGATGTAACTAAAAATTTATGGTTTTCGTAATTATTCCTTTATCTATGCTATAAGACGTTGCTTCGTACCAAATTTCAAGATTCTGAGTTCACGGGAAGTACCCTGTAGGTTTTGATTCCCTTGCGAGTGTCGAAAATTTGAGGCATAAACGGGAGTATCTTGATGTAACTAAAAATTTATGGTTTTCGTAATTATTCCTTTATATATGCTATAAGACGTTGCTTCGTACCAAATTTCAAGATTCTGAGTTCACGGGAAGTACCCTGTAGGTTTTGATTCCCTTGCGAGTGTCGAAAATTTGCGGCATAAACGGGAGTATCTTTTGATCGCGTTGACTTAGAAGTTTGATTTTTTCACAGCTCCAAGAGACCATAGACTTGAGTATTTGATATGAATTTCAGCTTGATACCTCCACGCGTTCCTGAGAAAAAAGGTCTTGACAGACAGACAGACGGACAACAAAGTGATCCTATAAGGGTTCCGTTTTTTCCTTTTGAGGTACGGAACCCTAAAAATAAAATTGCGTCCTCTAACAAATGCACGCTTACTAAAACATTTCAATAGACTACTAATTAAAAAGAGAATTATTCGTTATACGTCTTCACAAACATTTTAGACTAGCTTTGGCCAGCGGCTTCGCCCGCGTGAAAATGACGATTTTCCTTACAAACTTTCATCCCCTATTTAACTCCCTTAGAGGTTGAATTTCGAAAAATCCTTCCTTATTCCTTGTCTACATTATAAAGGGAACCTCTGTGCAAAATTTCAGCTTTCTAGGTCCAAAGGTTTGGGCTGGGTGTTGATGAGTCAGTCAGGCAGTCAGTCAGGACTTCTCTTTTTATTTATAAAAAAAAAAATAGATAGATGAACATAACGTATCAAAGTTAAACTAGAGAAAACAATCGTGATTCCCAGCCTAGGTACGCATGACGATTAATCAAGCTATTCAGACCAGTTTATGTTGATCTCTCAATCAGAAAATGTACAGCAGCAGGTAAACAAAGCGAGGTCAAGCAATACTGAAAATGTGCAGTTTTATGTGTCGCCGTATGTACACAAAAGTCGTTAAAATCACATAAAGCTAGAACAGATTGGTTTTCAAGATCACTATCTACACTTCGACAAATTGAGCTTTATTTTAATGGCTTTTCAGTCCACATTGTAGTGAATTTACTTTCTTTGATTCAACAAACGTTTGATAATAGAATTCCTTAAGTTATTGGAGATGCTTTTGTGATTAAATATCGCACAAAACCACAAATACTGAGATCAAGAACAGCTTAATATAAAGTATATAGGGAAGGGCATAAGAACACCTATCAACAGGAGAAAAACCAATTAAAAGAAGTAAAACATCGTGAGGAATTCAACATGCCTAAGAGATATTTCCATCAGCTTATAAAGCCCAGTCAGAGTCATAAAAACTCTGACACACTGTACACTCTTTCAACTCCAAACGATAAGGAAGGAAGCAATTTACGATGACCTCAGTTGACAATTATATATATTAGAAACTTACGCCACACAAAATTGCCAGCCTTGTTCCTCGTTCTGCAAATCTCATTTTGTGGTATGCTGCCTTGATCTGTGCGAGTCTCATATGTCTACCCACTGTTCTATATAGATCAATTATCCACCGGGCCTGTCCATATGGCACATCACCACGACGCAGGTCCATTAAAATTATACACATATGCAGCAAAGTAGGCTTAACATGATTTATACCAGCCATACACAGATTATAAATATTCAGTCTGTTCACTGCACACACATTCACAAGTATCAGTAATTACCATCGGCACAACAAAATACTCTCAATCACATTGCGGTAACGGAACGCAATAATGATTCAGTTTTAATTGATCATAATTCTACGATCTCATGTTTGGTGAGCGATTACATTATCGCTCGATTCGATATGAACTGAAGTTTGTATTTAAATTATTTTCCTGGGACTATTTAATGAATCATGGGTTTAATGGAAATGACAGAATATATTACATATAGCTACGATCGATACTGATTAGTTGTTACAGTATCTATTCAGTTTAGATTTAAAAATGACATAAAATAACGTCTGTAATCTCCGAAGGGTGTCTAATAAATAGTACACCCACATTTCGCCTGGTATGTTTAAGTCAGATACATGTGATAAGGGGTGAGTCTTTTGCCAATAACCGGGCACAAATCTGGATTTGTCTGGATTCCGATTTGTTTGTCTGGGTCCGGAGTCTGGACTCCGTGACTGCTGTAGAGAAAATTAAATGCCTGGTGGAAAAACCCAATAACACTTTTCCTGACCCAGGAATCGAACCCAGGGCCTCATGCTCAGCAGTGTCACTTGCGACAACTAGACCTTCTGTGACATTAGCGTAGTTTCCTCGGCACAGGGTCTCATCAAAAACAGAAAACAAAACAGCGTCCTTCTATAGCTACTAAGTTTTTGTTTTCTACCCTCATTTTCCTTTTCACAACCCATGGGGTGAACCGCTAAAGATCGCTTGAATGGGGTGATCCGTAGGGATGTTCTATTGTTTACCGAAAGCCACTCTGTGGTAAAAACGAGATGATATCAAGTTCCTGAGTAGATAAGGTTGCTTGTTACCTGTCTATTTAAGACAATGCATTTCATAGAGTGTGTAAAATAACCCCACTTTGCTCAACTTACCGTCAGATATTCAGTCGCCGAAACATTGACTTGGGTTCTTGATATTTCACCTCTTTGTTCGTCGTCTATATACAAAGCTTTGTAGTCTGGGAATATTACTAGAAAAGGATTTTGTTGAGAGTTCTGAAAAGCAAATGTAGAAAAGATATGCTTAGAGAATGCAGTACATTTTTACTTGGGTACTATCGTATTTGTTTTGTTTCTGGATCTCAATATACAACCTTTACCAACATATTGAACATACATTACTTGAGTGTCCCGTTGACTGCCTCGTTGGTCTGGTGGTCACAAGCGCGACTGTGTACGATTCCCGGGTCGGGTGAACTGTTATTGGTTTTTTCCACCAGGAATTTCTTAGTGTAGTGAAACACACGTATGGTTGGTTAAACACTGATTTATTTACAGACACCCTCACATACAATTTCTAATCTTAGTTGACCTACCGTCAACTACATAATATACTACATCTCTTTCCTTCCAATGAAAACAATCAAAGATTTTAATAAGAATTAAAGAACTTATAACTAACATGTTGTTTACAGAACATACCAACTAAGTACTACTAACTTACACTACTACTACTTACTAATTATATTATATCTATTTCATTATACTTATATATACTTACTATGTTAATTGCTATTTTATTGTTACCCTTCCTAGTCATGACCCAAGAAAATGTTGGTCAGCATTCGTACTGTTCTTTCCTTTGACCTCTCAATAGGAACCGCTAGTGGCGACGGTGCAGACGAATGATCATGAATATCACCTGGACTTTCATATTCACCACTCTCATCGAGCAGTACCGACTGATTGTTGCTAGCTGGACTTGTCTGCGCTTGGGTTGGGACTTCAGCCTGCGCTCTCTGTCTACGTCTACGGACACCTGTCGTCGTCACCACACTTGGTGTCTTGCTACTACCTACACTGTTCGTTGGTTGTCTCGTTGACTCCCCTACTTTTTCTGTTGCTGACCCTACCGTACGCCTAATCAACTGACTTCGAGTTCGTCGATAGCGGCCACCGCGTTCGTCTTCTACAATATACGAGCGTGGTTGTGATGTACGTTCCACTATTGTTACCGGTTTCCTGTCGCCGTTACTGATCAAAGTTGCCTTATCACCTGATGTTAGGTTTTTTAGTGTGTTCGCCGATTTGTCGTAATTTATTTTAATTTGTTTTCTGTTTGTCATTATTGTTTTATAGTTCTGTTTGTTATCTACTTTATCCGTTAGCAACTTAGCACTAATTGGTAACCTAGTCTTAAGTCGTCTACCCATTAACATCTGTGCGGGTGAGTCTATATTATGGCGTGGTGTTGCCCTAAAATTTAACAGTGCCAAGTTAAAATCTTGTCCCGAATCCACACACTTCTTTAATAAATTTTTAACTGTTTGTACGGTTCTTTCACTTTTACCGTTTGACTGTGGATAAAGTGGCGATGCCGTCTCATGCCGTATTTCCCAATCGCACATAAACTTTTTAAACTCTTGTGAGCTATAAGCCGGTCCGTTGTCACTCACTAGCTCCGCTGGTATTCCATGCCGCGAGAATTGTTCTTTCATAAAAGTAATAACTTGTCTAGAGCTGACACTCGACAACTGCCCGACCTCAACATAGTTAGAAAAGTAATCGACTAGTACAATGTAATTCTTTTTTTTATATTCGAATGTATCTGAGGCTAGTTTGTGCCAGGGCAGTGCCGGTACACTGTGCTGCAGCAGCGGCTGGCGGCGAGGGCGGGGCGCGTGCAGCGCGCATGCTGCGCATGATCGCACCACACGCTCCACGTCCTCGCACATTCCTGGCCAAAACATTACTTCGCGCGCGCGCCGCTTGCATCTTTCTATACCTAAATGTCCTTCGTGGACTCGTGTCAGCATGTTTTCTCGTAATGCTCGCGGAATAAACACACATTCCTCCTTGAAAACTATACCGTCAACGCAATGTAGTTGCTCGCGATATGGCCAGAAAACATTAACTCTCTCGTTCACATCACGCCTATTTTTAGGCCATCCGTTCGTAATATACCTTATTAACCATCTGCTGTCACTTTCTAACTCTGTTTCTTTTTTAATCGCTTCCATATTTAATTGGCTGAAAGGCACATTTTCTAACATAAAGCAAGTTTGTACTTCAACTTCTGCTGACACTCGGTCATGCATAATTTCCGTTAAAGGAGCCCGCGACAGTGTGTCCGCTATATACATATATTTGCCAGGCGTGTATACCACCTTAAAGTCGTATCCTTGCACTCTCATCATCATTCGCTGTAACCGAGCTGGAACCGAAACTAATGGCTTGTTAAATAAAGCTTCCAGTGGCTTATGGTCAGTATGCACGGTGATATCAGACCTACCATAAATATACTGCCTGAACCGCTCGACCCCAAACACAATAGCCAGCATTTCTTTTTCTATATGTGCATACCTGGTCTGGGTATCTGAGAGCGTCAGCGAGGCGAACTCCACCGGGCGGCCGCTCTGCAGCAGCACGGCACCCAGTGCGACGCTGGACGCGTCCACCGACAGCACTATCGGCTCCCTGTCGCTATACAGCGCCAGCACCGGCGCGCTGCTAAGCTTTGCTTTTAGCCTGTCTACAGCCTCTGAATGTTGGGATTCCCATGACCACTCCGATTCCTTTTTTAACAACGACCTAAGTACATTCACACTTTCCGAGTAGTTTTGTATGAATTTTGCTAAATAATTGACCATTCCTAAAAATCTCTCCAAAGCCTTCCTATCGGTCGGATACGGCATCTCCCTTATAGCTTTGACTTTTGAGTCGTCTGCCCGCATTCCGTTCGCGTCAAACTTGTGTCCTAAGTATGTTATTTCCGATACTCCAAATTTACATTTTTCTCGATTAAATTTTACACCAATATCCTTAGCACGTCGCAAAAGGCTTTTCAATCTCTGGTCGTGCTCATCCATAGTGCGCCCCCATACTATTACGTCATCAATAAAAGATTCTACTCCTTCTAAATCTTCTAAATGCTGCCTAAGCTTCGCATGAAATACCTCTGGCGCACAGTTTATACCGTATGGTAAACGTAGAAATTGGTACCGACCGAACGGTGTGCTGAACGTGCAAAGGTCAGCACTCGCGTCGTCTAGCTGAACCATCCAGAACCCGCAGCGAGCGTCCAGCACGCTGAATACAGTAGCGCCGCGCAGGCGCGCTGCCAGCTCCGGCACTGTCGGCAACGAGTACTGCGCACGTCGCACCGCGCGATTTAGAGGTCGTGGATCTAAACAAACACGAATGCTGCCATCCTTTTTCGCGACCAAAACAATAGCATTAACCCAAGAGGTTGGATGTGTAACTTTCCTAACTACGCCCAACTGTTCCATTCTATGTATCTCATCTAACAATTTATCCTTAAGTCCTAAAGGGGTTTTTCTTGTTGGGCAAACAACTGGCTGTACATTTTTATCCACTACGATACTATATTTACCAGGTAATTTTCCCAGTCCTTGAAACAACTCATAATAGTGATCAATGTTTATTGCATTAATTTGACTTATTAATCCTAAAGCAATGCAACCCTCCAAACCTAGTACATTCTGACAGTTTAAATCAACAACAACAAATGACAACACGTAACGTGTTTTATTAAATACAAACGGCACATTACTAATGCCTACAACTGGTAATTGATTACCTGTAAAGGAATGTACACGTTTTGTGAATGGCATAAGGTCTGTTATCAATAATCCTAAGTCTAAATAGGTAACCTTTGAGATAACATTAATCATTGATCCTGTATCTATTTTTAATGAAATGTTTTTACCTTTGCATTTTACAACTTCTATCCATTCCATTGACGACTTACATTGTTGTTTGTCCTCTTCTAGTGTATTAACATAAAACAATTCGTCCCCGCTATGATCACTATTTACGGTTTCTACACTAAGATTTAACACTTTGCGTATTGCTTGCTTTTGCTCACACACTCGCGAGAAGTGACCTTTCTTTTCACAAACATAACACTTGGCGTTTTGCGCCGGGCAGCGCTCACCGCCGTGACACCGCCCGCTGCCGCACAGCTCGCAGGCGCTGCGCTGCGTGCGCGCCGGCCGCGGCCCCGCGCCTCGCCTTCCTCTAGCGCGCCGTCCGCCTCGGGCACTGCTACCAGTTTGAACTGCATTCACTTGCACTCCCGCTGATACGCCATCGATGCATTGGCTTTCCTCTTTGGACATCTCTGCCGCCTGGCAGATTTGTATCGCCTTTGATAACGATAAATCATCTGTGCGAAGAAGTCGATCCCTCACAGTGTTGTTGACAATACCACACACGATCTTATCTCGCAACAAACTCTCGTGCAATTCACTGAACTCGCACTGCTGACTCAGTACCCTCAATGATGTTACGTATTGGTCGATGTTTTCGCCGTCTTCTTGATTGCGTGTAAAAAATTTAAACCGCCTTACTGTGATATTTGGTTTTGTGCCGAAATACTTGTCAAACTTTTTCAATAAACAATTGATGTCGTCTTCACTTTCACCTTCATCGAACGTGAACGTTGTGTATGCCTCATAACCAGCTGATCCAATGAGGTTAACCAACAAACTAGCCTGGACTTCCTTAGGCTCTTTGCTCACTCCAGATGCTTTAAGAAATACTTCGAACAGCTTCCGCCATTTGTGCCACGCGTCGGATCGCGCGGCCGGACCGCCGTCGAGCGATAATTCCACTGGAGGACGTGCGTGTTCCATTATAATTGTTTTGTTTTATTCTCACTATATGTCACGGGACTAAAATATAATAGGTTCAAGTCCGTTTTAACAGTTTTAAGTATTAAAAAGGCACACCGCTGTCACCATGTAGTGAAACACACGTATGGTTGGTTAAACACTGATTTATTTACAGACACCCTCACATACAATTTCTAATCTTAGTTGACCTACCGTCAACTACATAATATACTACACTTAGTAGCAGCCACAGAGTCTGAATGTGTACCCAGTTGATAGCAATAGGCTCGCCCCCATTCACAAGGGACTTAAACATAACTGGCAAAATGTGGGTGTACTTATAGGTACACCTGCCTTTACCCTTCGGGAATAATAAGGCGTGATGTTATTGTATGGCCCGTAATCCACCAAAGCGGAGAGGAGAGGAGACGAGAGGAGATGTGCCGCGAAGCTGGCAGGTTATTTCCACCAAAGCGGAGAAGAGATACGTTGCGGAGAGGAGATGTGAGCTGTGTGTAGCAGAGATGTGAGCTGTGAGAGATCGAAAACAAAACAAAACGTGCGAGGCGCGCGAAGAAGGCAGCGGGGTAAAGCCCGGCCGCCCGACTAGACACTTCTCCGCTCTGCCGCGCCGCTTGCTCGCTCGCTGCACAAAATTCTATAGAAAAATGAGACATCTCCTCTCCTCTCCGCTTGACCCATTTCCACCAAAGCTAAGCGGAGAAGAGATGTGGAAATAACGAAATCGGATTGGTTTATTCAAACACATCTCCTCTCGTCTCCTCTCCTCTCCGCTTTGGTGGATTACGGGCCTATTCCTTTTGTTTCTGAAGCTCAATATACAACCTTTACCAACATTATAGAGTAAAGACAATTATTTTATTGATTATAAGAGTAAAGTAACTATGTACATTACTTAAAAACTATTAAATGCTATTAGTTTGTTGTTAGTTTATTTAATAGTTTTTACCAAATAATTGAATTTCACATACAAAACTTGAGTAGGTACTATATTGAAGACATGTCTATTACCTACTATCTGACTCCGCGTAACTAAATGAAATGAATACCTAAATCATCTGTCGCCAGAGCATGAACTAGTCACTTAAACATGGCTATGTTCTGTATAGTCTACTAGATAACTGACATTTATTGAATACTAGACTGTGCTTCGCAGCTGGCGCCTGAAAGCTGTGTGTATATTTTTTATTCCACTGGGATAGAACGTACCTATCCTGACTGATTTAATGCACAGAACTACTTTTCTATCAAATGGATGTTCCGATTTATTATGCCTGGGAATGTTAAAAGTCAGACCACATAATTATGTCCGAAGAGTCAAGTGCCCGACAAGATGTCTATCCGAAAAACGACGTTCCGATTACCAGTATTCCGATTAAACTGCTAATATTTCGATTCTATATATAGGTCGTAAACGCATTTTTAAAGCAACTTTACAAGGAATTAAAATTAATTCTAGTAACCCATTCGCAAAGATTGTTGAAGAATGTGAAAATGATTATGATGATGAGAATGAGAACATGGTGAAGAATGGTTTAGAAAAATAAACATCATCATCTTTCTGCCCTTGTGTCCCATTCTTTTTGGGGTCGGCTCAACACGTTTTCTTCTTTCATTGGTAAGACACACAATCATAATAACTTTTTTAAATAATTTGCACGAGTGACGATAAACATCGGTAAGCATAAAAGCTAACGCATTCCGCTGACTGCGTCAAAAATACCCAAAGCCAACATTTTCTATTAAATCTGATTCCAAAGAAACTCACTATATATAAAACCATCTCGGCAACAGTACCGCAATAAGCTGCTTATTCTTCTTCAAATCAGCATAAAAGTTTTCATATCGATATCAGAGCTTCCCTGTACAATACGGATGCATTATAGCAATGTTTCACGGATTGGTGGTTGTATTCGCGGCACGTTGCTCGTCGGCGCGTCGCGTCCCCCGGGGGGTTCGAAACGAGATTCGTCCGCGAACCCAGCAGATGTATAGACTCCCTAGCGGCTGTCTACATTTGCAACATTGATTAGTTTTGAGTCACTATTTTTGGAGACGGAATGTCTGCGGAATCTGAAAAAGACATTGTGAGATTAATTAATTTAGGTACTTGACATGTGTAATGGAAAAACAATTAGATCATTATTTTTAGGCTCCACTGCAATTGGATAAATTCTTTATTTTTCCCTTAATGTGTCCCCTTAACAAAAGTACACTAGTTTTGAAAGACGACAGAATTACTAAAATTCAATAATATTCTTTAGTTTTTATGCAATTTGCAGATTTTTATCAGGTTGTACCTTGATAAAAATATGATTTATTCTCGCATGTCGTTACAGAATTATAAAATTATCATCAGTACAACCCTCTTAGCTCATATTTTAATCCCATTGAATTATTATTCCATTGAAAAATATTTGGAAAAATATTTGGGATTAAAGGGACTGGTGCTTTTGTGCTTTTACCTGAAGTTTAACTTTTATAATAATACCTTTGTGTTTTATACTTTCTTATGTTACTGTGAAATCAGCTCACTAGGGAATCAAGGTAAAGAAAAAACTAACGGAACTTTTAAAAAGCACTTAGTACTATTTGGTTCTTTTTGAAACTACTACAGTATTAAACTACAAAATACACGAAGAAATGCTCAACTTTCACAATTTTATCTTAATTCCCAAACCACCTATATTTAGTTTTCACACGTTATTTTGAACACAAAAAAAACTATGGTAATAAGTCTGGCTGCATTGCAATGTTTCGCTTCGACGGAGGGTAATGTTCGCGTTGCTACCCCCGCGAGGGCTGTGAAATGAGATTCGTCCCCATAACACGCAGTTGTATGGTCTCCCTAGCGAGTGAGCTCTGTTCCGCATTGATTAGTTCTAAATTATAATGGAAAATGATTGTAGGTTAATAGTTATGAACATTAACGGTATAATTGTAAAGTTGGTATTCCTTTTGAACATTGGTTTATGCTTTGATGTTTTTTGAGCATGAACTCCACAATACAGTATACTATTTTTTTAAAAGATGGGAAATTATCTAATGACTCCTTCCGCTCTGAGTGGAGAAGAACGGAGTGTCAGACTCTTATTGAGTAAAACTAATCCGTGATCTTCCTAATGCCCTTTGTAATCCAGGGCCGCGGTGTCTCTTTCACAACACTATACAATATGCCTACAACTGAATTATAGTGATTAACAACGTAAAAATATTTATGTTTCCTTGCTTGATCAATTAAAATAATTTACAAAGACCGCATCTTCAATTTTCGGAAATCGCATTGCAGAAGTAAAATTATGTTTGCTGTGAAAATAAATAATGAACTCAATCAGCAGAACTACTCGGTTGAGACTGACTGAAAAAATCTTTATGGAATTCTCTTATTTATTTTCATAGCCCCAAGGTTTTTATTTAACAGACAGTTATTGGTGAGCTGCATTTTTTACACATCATTCATGTGAACACAGGAAAACATATTATCCCTTTATACATTTCCTCAGTCCATTTCCTCTTAGAACTGGAAGCACACATTCCATCATAAATAAAAAAAACGCAAAAACAAAAGAATGCTACAGCCAGTGACGTCATAAGATTGAGCGGTCCACGAATTAAGTACAAAGTCTGTCACCGGTACGTCGGTGATCAGGGCTGGCTTCATGAAATATTCATGTGCACGGATGCGGTCGAATGTACCGCCGCGATATATTTACCGCTGACCACGGTCGCCCGACCCCGAAATAATAACTGGGGGCATTGTACCTATACGTACATATAGGTACATTGCCCAGTTGCGCTGCATTTGAGGGTTTCTTTGTTGTAATTATAGTGGACACCCCCTCTTTTGATATAAAAGGAAAGTGGGGTGGGATTTTTTCCTCGTTAGTCAATTGATTGAGGAATAATTAAGTGGTGGTATTGAGTGGGGCTGTGTTTGATCCAATATAAAAAGGTTCTTCTTTATTGTATAGGCGGGTTTCTTTTGAAGTACGTGGGGAATAAACTAATTAATTATTCTTTATACAGATGTATTTAAAGTAAGGCAGCCTTTTAAAAGATTTCTTGGAGAAAATAATTAAGGTTTTAGCTTTTTTGTAATTAAATAGACCTTTTATTAAACGTAGACTCTTAAAAACAGATAGCGTAGCAAGTTTGATAGCGAACAATTTTTTAAATTATATTATATTGAAACTCTAAATCAAGCAACTGGTAATACAACAAAATGAGATTAAACAAAATTCAGCAAAACTTCGAACCGATTCAGTGTACGAATAAATTGTTCACGAAACCACCAGATTGAGTAAACTAAATTATGTTCGCCAAGGCGACTATGAACAGTCAGAGGTCTGAGTTACCCGCAAACCGGGATCTATTTATACACAAGTTAGTGGCAGATTAACAAAGAAGTTATAACTTGAATGTTCCAGCACTTCTATTGTCTAAATGGAGATTAGGGAGGACCCTCGGTGGATTTGCCTAATGCCTAGACAGACTGTTCGCCGGCTTAGTGCCGGATATTCGCGAAACAATACCTGGAATAAGTTTCATAATTATTGTATTAGGACGGAGATAAGCTGTTGTTATGTTAAACTCCTGTTTCTGGTGTGCAGGTATTGGAATATAAAATAATGATAGATATAAGATTTAAAAAAAAAGAAACGTTCGATCCTGGAGGAACTAAAGGTGAAAGAAAGATTATCGTCGACTGTGCAAACACGAATTATCAAATGGAACACTCCATGGAACGACTCATTGTCCAGGGACAAGTGGAGGGCAAGCGGTCACGCGGTAGGTCACCTACGCGTTGGACAGACCTTATCAAAGCGTCAACACAAACCTCCATAGTTCAGAACTTTCGAGACGCGGCAGACCGGAATAAATGGAGGAGCATCGCGAGGGCTGCTTTGGCCAAAGAAAATGCAGAGTCATCAACCACGACCACTCTGTCAAGAGTGAACGACTAAGGAGGAGGAGGATCAGATTTTAAACTTGTCTTATTGATCGATATAGGTAATGTGAAAGACAGTAAGTCCAACAGCTAGCTTACTAAGAGGAATTTTATTAATACCCAACATGGTTGGGAAAAGGCTAGGCAGACGGTGATAGTGATTGTATGAGTAAACGAGAGTAAACTTAAAAACTGTATTTTTTTATATTTCTGTTAACACTTTAGGTACTACGCCCCAGATCTACAACTAAGGGCCGGTTTCACCGGTTACGGATAAAGTTTCAGATAGTTATCTGACAGATAATGCTATCTACCAGATAAAGGCTGCTGATAACTTTTTTCTGTTTCACCATCAAACTCCCTGATAAATTATCTGGTAGTTAAAGATATCAGCCACTTACTAATTAACGGAACGGCAACGTCGCTTTTTTGCGTTTCGATACTAATACGTACGTCGAAGACCAAGGTAATCGGCCCAACAGCCACACGAACAACTTCAACTTCATAAAATAACCTCTTTATTTTGCGTTTCGATACTAATACGTACGTCGAAGACCAAGGTAATCGGCCCAACAGCCACACGAACAACTTCAACTTCATAAAATAATCTCTATAATTTAATTTGTTTCGTTAGTATTTTAAGAACAAGGGATTACGCTACGATATTATGATGTCGCTAATAGTTCGAGGGCTTTTCATCACTGTGCTTTTCATTACGAATACAAGGGAAGTTGATGGGAATAGGCTTGCCCCCAATTACCTAAATCGCTTGATGGCAATAGGCTTGGTCTTAATTAGATTGGTTGATGGCAATATATAGGCTTACTCCTAATTACATTGATTGATGGTTATAGGTTTGCTCTCAATTACCTAAATCAGTGGATGTCATTAGGTTTGCTCCTATTTATATCGGTTGATGGCAATAGGTTTGCTCCTAATAAGATTGGTTGATGGCAATAGGCTTTTACTAATTACATTGGTTGATGGCAATAGGCTTGCCCCTAATTACATCAGTTGATGGCAATAGGCTTGCTCCTAATTACATCGGTTGATGGCAATAGGCTTGCTCCTAATTACATCAGTGGATGGTAATAGGCTTGCTCCTAATTATATCGGTTGATGGCAATAGGTTTGCTCCTAATAAGATTGGTTGATGGCAATAGGCTTTTACTAATTACATTGGTTGATGGCAATGGGCTTGCCCCTAATTACATCAGTTGATGGCAATAGGCTTGCTCCTAATTACATCGGTTGATGGCAATAGGCTTGCTCCTAATTACATCAGTGGATGGTAATAGGCTTGCTACTAATTACATTGGTTGATGGCAATAGGCTTGCTCCTAATTACATCGTTTGATGGCAATAGGCTTGCTCCTAATTACATCAGTTGATGGCAATAGGCTTGCTCCTAATTACATTGGTTGATGGCAATAGGCTTGCTCCTAATTACATCGGTTGATGGCAATAGGCTTGCTCCTAATTACATCAGTTGATGGCAATAGGCTTGCTCCTAATTACATCGGTTGATGGCAATAGGCTTTCCCCTAATTACATCAGTTGATGGCAATAGGCTTGCTCCTAATTACATTTTTTGATGGCAATAGGCTTGCACCTAATCACATCGGTTGAAAAATAAAAAAAAGTTAATTGGCAGGAACCATAATTTTTTACAATCTACTAAACAAGTTGCTGTTTCATTTCCTCGCAATCGAAGTGAAAAGTAGAGTGTTTTCGTTCCCGCCATTTGAAACTTTATTTTATCTGTCAGATAACGTCTTTAGCGGCCACTTGATTCGGCTGATAACTTAACCAATACTTTATCTGCAAGATATCTCTATCCGAGACGATAGATAGGTGAAGGAACTGGCATGTCTTAGAACCAAAAAATTCGAAGACATGTGACATCTGCCAATCCGCACTGGGCCCGCGTGGTGGATTATAGCCCATCCCTCTCCTAAAGAGGAGGCCTGAGTCCCTGCAGTGGAAACATTATAGGCTGATGATGATGATGATTTCACCAGTTACGCTTAAGCCATATAATTATAGAGGGCGAGCCGGTTGTCATCCATCGGGGACGAATTGCGACTACGGGCAGATTCTGACAAAATCTTAACGGAGAGACCCAAAAATTCTTCGCTGCACAGCAGTAGCGCACAGTACATTTGACACTTCATGACTAGATTTTTTTCATTAGTTTTACATGGGGCGAAAAATATGGCAAGCCCATCAAAAAATTCAAACCTAATCTCATCAAGGGCAAGCAAAGCTTGTAGACTTGTATGAAAGTTACTATTTCTGCGTAAGTTTAACCCAGTTGACCAAACCAGAACCATGGCCCTAAAATATCATAAAGTTCTTATCTTCGATACTATTTCAGATATTATGGAACTGGGTCATCTTGTGAGCGGTCTAGACAATCTGATTGTGAGCTTGTGACCTACAAAACTAAGTGAAATGGAAGTTTTGAGACGGACACACAATGCTCCATTTATCACTGAGTCGACTATAAATCAATTATGTTTAAATTGAGAAATTTTTTTTTTAGGTTTACAGCGTGCAGCGTTACATCTATATAATCTATCTATCTATTAAATATATATAAATAAAAAAATAGGTAAAAAAACTTTTTAAGTTAAACGGTTTTATGTTAAACATACATTGCAATGTTTAAGATAAATGTACTAAAAACCAAAAAATAATAAAATAGATACAGTCGTGGGAAAAAACCGTGGGGCACGTCAATTGTAATTTCCGCAGCACGACAGTTCCGAATTGACGTGCCCCACGGTTTTTTCCCACGACTGTATCTATTTTATTATTTTTTGGTTTTTAGTACATTTATCTTAAACATTGCAATGTATGTTTAACTTAAAAAGTTTTTTTACCTATTTTTATTTTCTAGTTTTTAGCCGCCATCTTGAATTTTAATTTTATATAGTAGGTATATTGTATTCTGCTTGTTGAGCCCTTTCATTTCATACCCATATTGATGGGATTAATAAAACATAAATTATCCGCCATTTTGTAGCGGCGGCCATCTTGAATTTATAATGATAATGAATAAACATAATTGTATTGTCACCAAAATCCAAAGTGTATACAAAATTTCAGATTAATCGGTTGACAGGAAGAGGGTGAAATTTGAATTACTAAATTTGATCCAAGAATAAAACAAACGGGGTGAGCTAAATAAAACCGTTTAATAATCTAATAAATAAAGAGAGAAGTCCTGACTGACTGACTGACTGACTGACTCATCAACGCCCAGCCCAAACCCTTGGACCTAGAGAGCTGAAATTTTGCACAGGGGTTCCCTTTATAATGTTGACAAGGAATAAGGAAGCATTTTTCGAAATTCAACCCCTAAGGGAGTTAAATAGGGTTTGAAAGTTTGTATGGAAAATAGTCATTTTCACGCGGGCGAAGCTGGCAAAAGCTAGTTAAATATAGTAATGAAACACTGCATACTTGATGAGTATGTATGAGTATAGGCAGTTCCGGTTTGTTTTTATTAAGAGAAACAATGTATCTTCTTACGCTCTGTGTCATCATCACCATCATCATCTGCCTAGCCTTTTTTGACTATGGTGAGGTCAGTTTCCAGAGTGAACCAGTATTTTACATGGAGCGACTGCCAATCTGATAACCCTACATATCTTACTAACATGATTTAACTCATACTTCAACTAAGAAACTAGACTAAAAATAAATATCATCTAATAGTTTTAATTGTGTGTTTGTGTATGAATATCGATACCATGACACCTGAGGAGTTTTGCTAGTTAACCCTTCTTTGCATGGTGATGGAAATTTCAATCATAATATTTAGTCAACAAAAAAAGGTACTCAAAACCCAAGTACTGTAAATTTGTTGTTGCTGGCAACATTTTATGCGACTATTGCGTACAACAAAACGCAGTTGTCAAAAAATAGCAAACGTCACTGTCAATTACCAGGCCTAGAACTTGTCATTCCGCTGTTTGTTGTGACTGGAAAAAAGGAGCGAGATTTTAGTTTGTTTTAAGGAAGTAAACGGAGATATGAAAATACAGTAAAAGTGAAAATGAGTGGAAAAAAGGTTTGTTTTCATGTTTTTGTTGTTTTATGTACAATTTATATCAAAACACTGTGAATAAATTTCTCAAAACTATGTGATGGAAATTTACATCACTATGCAGTAATTTCACTTGTAATGTATGGCAATTTCTTTTTTGTAAATGTTTATTTCATGTTGTTTTTTACATTTACATTTATTTTATTTATTTTTATTTATTTATTTATTTGTATTTATATTGTATTTTTTATTTTATTTACATTTACATTTTTTTTTATTTTTTTTACATTTTTTTTAGTTTTTTTACATAATACATATTTTTATTTACATTAGGATTTTTTTTAATATTTTTCCTATAATCTAGAGCATTAATTACATCACCCTGATTTTTTTTTTTTAAATAGGAAAAATCATGCAAAGAAGGGTTAATTTTGTATAAGATAGGCCTCAAATTAATTACTTTATTTAAGTCAAAACTCTCGTACACGCACATGTGTACATGTAGAAACGAATAACTACCCATTAACAAGAACCCTTTTCAGTTAAAAGTAATCGGAGATGGGCAGAACTTGAAGCTAATTGAAGTAAATTACCTCAGTCGTCGGGCGACGGAAAAGGCGTGATGAATTCTGTGACGTATTGGTTTATAAGACCAACTGCAGAGTAAAGTAGAGTTATTTGCAGATGCACTTTGTTTGGTTTGCATTGTGTCAATAAAAAGGATGAAGAATGCGATAGAATGATATTAGGTTGATAAAAAATAAATATGCGGCTACATCAGAACCTTTTCAGTTTAACATTGGTTACAACTAGTCGATAATGAATAGTTAATTATTTATTGGTTCCTATCAAAAACTGTAAAACCAAAATTAATTGTAAAAAAATACTTCAAATATATAAAAAATGTTTTTGCTGACAGCGTGACAATCGTTTTTAAATGTTATGAAAACGTTCCTTGAATATGAATTAACTTTTTTAAATGTGTTGGGTTGACTTTTATCTTCTGCTTTACTAATAGAGCATTGTCACGCAAGAACCGTGACGCCCGAGTGACAGTGTGTTGACGACACGTTATAAATAAATTTAATGCAGTGACATGCAAATTGACTTTTTCCGCTAAGTCACTAACTTTTTTATTTAATGAAGTTCGTTGACATAGACAAACTAGTCACTAGTTACGTTACTTTCTTATTACCTAATGAGGTATCTTACCGAAAATGTCGACAAAATTTCTACTCCTTAACATCTTTACATTTGATCCTTAAACTACGCGGATATAGAAGAATACATCATATTGAAAAGCGCACTGTGTCAAACGCATCAAATAAAAAACCGCGTAAATGTTTACCAAAAAGGTTCCTTTGTATTAAAACTGTCAATGCTGGGAGCGTGACATACATGATTGTTACGAACACTGAAATTACACGGATATTATGACGCTGTATTTACTGCAAATTGAAACTGTTATTATCATCGCTTTTGAATAGATAACAAATATAATTTAAATTTGATTATATTGCCAGTTTATATTCGTAAATGTAAAATACTTTTACAAAGACGTGTAACTAAAAAGTGTTAGTGCTCGTAGCGTGACATGAGGTCCGTCTTTGGATTTCATATTAGGAACGAAGTAAAAAGCAATCTTATTCTTCATACGTATTCGACAGAGAGACGAATGCTGTATGCACTAGAAACTCACATAGATGTTAATTTTACATGAGTACAATTTAATATGATCACTATATATTCTACTGTTAAATATGACGCCTAACATTCACATTGACTGCAATTCTGTACAGTTTTCCAAGCAAAGAAGCAATGTAAGTTAAACAAACTCACAGGTTGATTAAAAGGGCGTTGAAAATTCGCTTCAACAACTAACATGTTGTAATAAAGCGTCGGCGCTCGCAGCGTGACACGCGTGGCTGTCACGGAGAATGACGTCACACGGATATAAAGGGTCAGTGAACGTTCAAAGTTTACTGATATATGTTTGTTTTTTAGACTATGTAGTGTTTTCATTAGGTAAATTGCGAAATAGATCATTTTACGGCTTATTCCACTTTTCCCCCCTGAGAAAATCCCCCTCAGGGGGGAAAACTGGACTCGGATGTAAGACATGTCCAGAAAGTCCCCTTGGCATTTTGAGTTATTCCACTTTTCCCCCTTATGGTTACATTTTCAAACGGTATTGGCAAGGACAAGTAGACGATGAGAAAAAAAGGATATTAAAGTCCCACAAACTACCAGGACACCAGAAGTAGGCAGGAGGTATCTATTGAAAACTGGAATGAAAGTTTAAAAAAAAGCATAGATGGTAAAGTCGCACCACAAACTACCAGGAGATCAGAAGTAGGAAAAGAGGTATTGAAAACTGGAATGTTTTTTTTTTTTTAAAAAAGCATAGACGAAACTACCAGGACATCAGAAGTAGGCAGGAGGTATTGAAAACTGGAATGTTTTTTTTTTTTTTTAAAAAGCATAGATGGTAAAGTCCCACAAACTACCAGGAGATCAGAAGTAGGAAAGAGGTATTGAAAACTGGAATGTTTTTTTTTTTTTTTTAAAAGCATAGATGGTAAAGTCCCAAAAACTACCAACTAAACTATAACATAACATAAAGTTAACTTAATAATATAGTTATATTATTATTTTTAATCATCATCTGCCTAGCCTTTTCCCAACTATGTTGGGGTCGGCTTCCAGTCTAACCGGATGCAGCTGAATACCAGTATTTTACATGGAGCGACTGCCTATCTGACCTCCACAACCCAGTTAACACTAGGTAATACGATACCCTTTGGTAAGACTGGATGTCAGAATTTCAGGTCACTGACTACCTGTAACGACTGCCAAAGATCTATATAATTATATGGCAGCCGGGACTAACAGCTTAACGTGCTTACCGAGGCACGGAGGAAACTCGGTATGTCGGGCGGTCACCCATCCACAGACCGACCTAGGCAAGCACAGCTTTACCTAAAGATCGACCCGAATGGCAGTTCTTATTAAGCCACGAGCTCCACAATATTATTATTTTTAATATAATAAAAAAAAAAACATTTCATTAGACTCTATCATGTCTGTCAATTTCAGTATTTAAACTCCAATATATAAAGCGATTTTAACTTGCCTTTGCCCGGCAGTGGGACAATATGGGTTATTAAAAAAATAAAACTTGTGAATGGTCAAAAGAGTTTTATTCCCTCAGGGGGGATTTCTGAACGTTGTTTCTTTTCGATTCCACTTTTCCCCCCTAGGGGGGATTTTCAGGGGGGATTTGTAGACTAGTTTTTTTTTTGGTGTCCACTTTTCCCCCTTAGGGGGGATTTGTGGAATAATATTTTTTTCAATTCCACTTTTCCCCCCTAAGCCCTAGTAGCAATTGCCGTTGGCTTCCATACGCCAACAGTTGGGAATGTATTGGCAGACGGTTAGTTATTCCGCCAACCCAAACTTAAAATAGGCCCATTGTCTTAAACATGCACTATTTGCCCTACGAAGAGCCAACGACGGGCCTGCGTTACTATTCTTACTGTTGGGTGATTTTTGTAGGGATTTATGATATTAAAACAACATTGGGCCAACTAACGACGGGCCTGCTGCTTCTATTCCTACTGTTGGGAGATTTTTGTAGGGATTTGAGTTATGATAACAACATCGGTCCAACTGAGATACCCTTCAATGGCCCTGTTACTTGCTGCTCCTACGGGGTGGTATCGGGGTGCGCGGGGGGCGGGCGGCGGCACCCGTCGCCCGGCCCGCCCGCCATTTTGCAGTTTGTTATTTCATTTGTGCGGTGCCGGGTGCGCTTGCGGCTGCGGAGTATTTGTTTTATTTATATATATAAAATATTAGCCTGACAGGCAGTGATAAAAATGTTTAAAGTTGTGGAATTTGACGATGAAGATGGTTACGGTGGGGAACTCGGTGTGGTGCGTGAAAACTGGATGACGCCACGGAAGACGCATTGCATGTGGACTCCGTAAACCTAAAACTGCAATAATATTCAACAAATGCCTTAGCAGTAACGAGGCTCCAACTAAGATAACATGGACATTATGTCCTGTAAAACGTTTATTTTACGAAACGGGTAAGTTTTTCTTATGTAGGTATTTATCTACTTAGAACCCGTGCGAATTACCTTGAGACCTGGGACTAAGATGCTATTATTTATGAAATACTATCTTATTTTGTTCTTAATAAATCTCGTGCAAATCTCTAGCTAAAAAAAATACTACGACGCATCATTTTGCACAACATAAATTGAAATTGAATCATCGGCCCGGTCTCAAGTTAATTCGCACATAGGTAACCTAACAAAAAATTGTCTATAATTTATCCTTACTGGCATTGCATGTATTTGTTGTTTTACTATAATGGGTTGTGTTGTGTTTGTTGCAGATAAACTACATAACCTACATTGGTGGGAACAAAACTGGTCCTATCACAAGAAGAATCCTTGAACGAATCTTTGACAACAACTTAGCTGCAAAGTGTAACTTTGTAAAAGTAGGTAGGTACTCTATCAATGCATCATAGTAGGTACGGTGTGTATCGTTTTACTGCAGAGCTACCGTCTCCAAATTGTGTAAAATTTGTCTTCATTTTGTCAATAACATAATATAACAATAAATAAATATTCAATTATCATAATTTGTATTTCATTTAATTTCAGTTAATTAACACAAAGTATAATAGGGGTTGGCCTATTGTGGCTGGTTTCAGAGCGACGCGTCTTGCCAGCGCCGGCCGCACGCACGTCGCTGCACATGAACCTTATCGGCTTTAAAATAAGGTTGGTTTTTCAAAACATCGCAAAAACCAAACTTATTATGAAGCTGATAAAGTTGATGTTCAGCGACACGCGTACGGCCGGCGCTGGCGAGACGCGTCGCTATGAAACCAGCTATAGAACCAACAAACATACAACCGCTTGCCTACATGTATTATGTGTCGTTGGGCCTACCCATAACACGTTTTCCTCGGGCCTCCGTAGGGCAATGCACGTTGGGCCTATCGCAAGTTGGGCCTTCGTAGGCAAATCCACGTAGGCCATCAGTTTTGGGCCCAACCCGCAAACTGCCCGCCAATTGTATGCATTTGCCAACTAACCAGAGGTATGTGGCCCAACTAAATGCCAACAAAAAATGCTACTAGGGAGGGGGATTTTAGGGGGGATTTGTAGACTTTATTTTTTGGATTCCACTTTTCCCCCTCAGGGGGGATTTTCAGGGGGGATTTGTGGAATAAGCCCATTTTACTTATGCCTACGTCATTGTCTAAAACGTAAGAAAAATTAAGACAAGTCAGTCGTATTGGTGTTCACAGATCGCGGTGTAAAAACCAGATGAACGTATTTTTTTTGTCAATTTTACAGGAGAGCTAACAAACTGTGTTTATTTTACTTCTTTGAACTTTGGAGTGTTATATAGAGGATAATACCAGTTACGTTCTTCTAGTTCAATAGAAAGTCATTTTTGTACTATTACGTTATTATTTATTTAGTGAAATATTGACGTTTTGGCACATCGTGTAGGATCACTTATATGATCCATTTGTGAAAAAAAAAACGATTTTCGTTTTTTTGGTAGATACGTTCATCTGGTTCGTACACCGCGAGATACCAGATAACAAAGGTGTGCTAAATACATAGCTGCTAAGTTAAATCTTACTATAAAGCGTGATGTTTTTGTATAAGACTAGCTGAGCCCGCGGCTTCACCCGCGTGAATGTCGGTCGAAATATATTCTAAAACCTTCCTCAAGAACCACCATTGGTGAAAACAGCATGCAAATTGGTACAGTAGTTTTTGAGTTTATCACGAGCAGACAGACATACAGACGCGACGAAGACCTTTGTTTTGTCATATTATTTTTTTTAAAGAAAAAAGAAAATGAAAGAATAATATGGTAGTGATAACCGGTTTGATTCAGTAATAAGAACCGACTCCCGTTGCTACTGTATTAGAACCGCTTTTTCAAGCCTTAAACGCAGCGAACCGCTAATTACAATTTAGAATAGGGTTTGAAAATATATTACATAATTATATTTTTTAACTGGGTTGTTTTCTTGTAACATAAGAAACGATCAGACACTAGGTAAAATATTTAAAAATTACATATACTAGGTTAACTATCAATACGTTTGTATGAGACCAAATTAATATAATAGCAGTATTTTACTCTCCAAATTGTATAGTGTCTGGTCGTGACCGCGGGCTAATTATAGTGATTAATGTCGCACCAACACATACTTATTCACATTATTCATGACAGTTTTTATTTATACTGCCGGTAGTTTATCCGTTTGGGTTTCTCTATTTTTTTGGTAATTGAATTTCAGCATATACTTGTTTATTTTCAAAATCCTCTGTTTATTAAAAATAGAAGTTTGAATAAGATTTCATATTTAGATTTCATATTAAGAAGAAGAAGTTTTAGAAATATGGGACTTTGTATGAAACTGCAGTAGGTAGTAACCATGTTTTTTATTAACATACTATGAAAAACAAAATTAGTTTTGCTGTCCGATTTGCACCTGACCGGGTTATTCACCTCTTTCTGACACGAGCTGTCAAATATCAATCTTTGTAGCTGAAAGCTTAGAATTAAGGTTTCGTCTTGATTCTATATCTAACTATTCTATATTTGGACGAGAAACAATTACAGAGCAATCGTTAAAGGGTTAGATATTAAAGCCTGCCCTAAATCTATTCGATACCTACGCAATCTTCTTGAATCCTAAATCAAAAGATGGAATATTATTTCGTAAGCTTCGAAAATGATTATTATTCATAATAATTTTCATTGGTTTAAAAAGTTACCACGAGAAATTGCAAATGACTTTCAAGGCTCGTAACTTTGCAAATTGCGAATGACGAGATTCGCATTTAAGGTTCAGATTGTGCTGCAAAATTGCTGACGTAAAAGTAATGTTCCTTTATAAAAATATTTTGAAATGATGGGGGACGAAAAATGAAAAAATAACATGTTGTTTTCGTATTAGGTAATAATTCTTCCCTTCAGCAGTAATTTTTTTTTACTTACTAATCTAATTGATTTATGCAACTGATTTGTTATGTACCTAGTAGACGCTCATGCAATTTTGAATAAAAATTACAGTTCAATAGTTTTGGCTGAAAAAAAAAGTAACGTTTCAATCCAACACAAACAAAAATCTCATCTCTCTCTGTCTCTTTCATCCAATTCGTACTTCTGAGATGATGAGTAAAATAGAAGTTTGGAAGAAGAAGACTTGCTGCTGCGACCCCACTAAATTGGGATAAGGGCACGATAATTTTGATGAGTAACGCTTCAAACCGAGATCCAAGCCAGAATATTATTCTAAAGTACAGAAAAAAACTCTTATAAGTTCACGATTACATTAATTATCGACACTAAAATAGGTTCTAACGACGAGACAGGTCAATAAGAGGCAAATAAAAGTTGAAAGGCTCAAAACAAAGAATAAAAACTTTAATTACATTGCCTTTGTAAAAGACTGTAAATAAAAGGAACATGGTATTTAACAATAAAAATGTGACCTTAAATCCTTAGAACAGGCCTTAAATTAAGTTTTCCCGCCCATCATCATTATCCGTATCTTAGAAAATTTAAAACGCACCCTTTTACGAGCTATGACACGGCACCCGCCTTGTTCTTGTCTTGGCTTTGTCGTAATAAAAGTTATAACCCTGTCTGTATACCTACCCCTATATTGTATACTTTATTATTGTCCGTTGTAGATTTATTAAATAGAGGTTCTGGATCGCGTGTCTATTTTCTTAAAGAAAATGAATATTTTATATTCAAGTGAGTTTATTTTAGTTATTTAAATATTATATTAGAATTGGTTCCACTTGACATTATATCTTAGACAGTGGTTACAGGTAGTCAGTGCCTTGACAGTTTGGCAACTAGTGTGGTGTTATCCAGTACTTACTAGGTTCTGGAAGTCATATGCAGTCGTTTCATCTAAAGTACTGGTATTCAGCTGAATGCGGTACGACTGAAAGCTGACCCCAACAGACCCCAACATAGTTTGGCTAGAGGCTAAGCATGGCAGATGATAAGAATTACTCCCTAATTTTTTTAAAGATAATTCGAAGTATTTTGTCGAGTTTTTGAGATATTTCAATTGCCTCCTTACTTCTATGATCAATCAAATGTCAAGATAAATAAAAAAACATTAAAAAGTGACAAATTTTGTTCGGTAGAGTAGTTAAACAATAGGGGATCGGACAAAAAAAAACTAATTAGTCCGTCAGATAGATTTCCAAAAAATATTAACCACGTATGTTTTCTTTTTGCACGTAAACAAAAAATGACGACGATGCTGTCTGTCAGTGCTTCGAAAACTCGTGTGACGTCATAAAATATGATAGTACATTTTGTACCTTCAATTGACGTTTCAAGCCCCACTCCATGATCTTTGACGCGCTTTATCTTCGTCATTTTTTATTGTTTTGATAAAACAAAAAACACGTATCCAATTTTTTTCGATAATCTAACTGACGGACTAAACAGAATCATATTTTTTTGAGTCAGTCCGATCCCCTATTGTAAACTTACGGATATAGCACACAGGTTAGCTCATATGTCATTCGCTAAAACTTCACGCCATTATAAACTTTACCTCGCTCAAAACAAAAGCCATAATAGCATATAAAAGTCCGGCAGACAGATAAGCACGACTTTTCCTGGGTGCATAATTTCATTTGTTTGGAAAATTTTCTTTCCCTAACCTCATCTGTTTTCATTACTCGCCCATCCACTGAGCTCATTATTACTTTCAATATTGCTGTTTTACCTAAAGACCATTATTTATCATAATAAGTACGTGCAATATCTTTCTTTGTGTCTTGAATTTTTTTAATGTTGTTACAGCAAGTTGCTGATGAATTCTATTTTTGTGAGATATCAAAGTTTTAAGCAGTGTTGTTATGTAATGAATACTATATATAATTTTATGTTTGTTTCGTAAATTTATGTCTTACCTCTTTATTATAAGCATACTTTTACAATGATTGAAGCATTTAGCATTAATTTGCAAATACATAAATACCTACTACTGAATCAACTAACGGAAGATGTAGCCAAGTTAATAATTTCCTTCGAAGACCTGCAAAAGGAAGTTTTTTGCTTCAATTTTTAACGCTCACTTCACAGTTTTTCAACGTTCGCTTAAGACGATGGTTTAAAAATTAACATCTTTGTAAGCTTCGAGTATCGTCGACCCGCCTTGAAATATAGCATCCGAGCGAAGCAGAATCGCTGAGAACGGTCAATTTTTATCTATAACGTTTCACTGCAGTAAATCGACAGTGATTTTTCAGACTGAAATATTAGCGGTTTCAGTCCCCATATCTCTAGGGCCGTACAGCGACGAGACTGTTAATAAACACAATTTTTCCACGTCCGAAAAAAACGCGGAAAATCGAAACACAACAGAAAATACAGCCTCCTTTTTTCTGGCCTGCTTTTTACGCAGTGACATGTAGTGAAGTGACCGAATAATTTGCTCATTTGTCAACGTCTTCGCTTTGCCGAGGAGAAAAATGATTCAGTGAATCTGTCGGGGCGTCACGTCGCTGAATTAATTGAAATAAATTACCTACTCCGCGTCAACAGTTTAATCTTCAGTGGATATAATCTGATGCTTGTCAAAATTACTCACGAAAGTCATCATACCCGTATTACCCGACCCCGATTTTATATATTAATAGGAATCAGAAGTGAAATACGTGAACAAAATAAACAATGTTTAATATCGTTTAGATTACACTTTTACAATTATATCACGACAAACATTTTAAACAATAATCAAATAGAAATAGCACTAGCAAAATGGAATAATCAGTACACGAGCAAAAACATAAACCAAAAATAGCGAGGCACACGATAATGGTCGGGTAGCAAGTCCTTTCCGAGCGCCGTCCAAGCAAAAAGTGACCGTTGCACCGCCGCTCGCCTCGTTTTATGAACTTCTGTCGGTTGCCGCACGTCGACCGGACGCTAACCGCACGGCTACTGGCTGATGGCGTGACTTTGAGCCAACACGGCCTCTCCTGACGCTCTGACGTCCTCGTCAGCTTCCAACAAGGCGGCTGAGTCTTCGCTGTCTCCTTGATAGCGTGTCTCACAACGCCAGTGGGGCGTGCTGGCACGGGGGAGTGCCACGCACAACTACGCCTGTAGGGCGCGCTGGCACCGTGGAGTGCCGCACACAACTGCGCCTGTGGGGCGCGCTGGCACCGTGGAGTGCCGCACACAACTGCGCCTGTGGGGCGCGCTGGCACTGTGGAGTGCCGCACACAACTGCGCCTGTGGGGCGCGCTGGCACTGTGGAGTGCCGCACACAACTGCGCCTGTGGGGCGCGCTGGCACTGTGGAGTGCCGCACACAACTGCGCCTGTGGGGCGCGCTGGCACTGTGGAGTGCCGCACACAACTGCGCCTGTGGGGCGCGCTGGCACCGTGGAGTGACGCGCTTAACACGTCAGTAGCGCGCTGGCAGCCTGGAGCGACGCGCTTAACATGACAGTAGCGCGCTGGCAGCCCGGAGCCACGCGCTGTACACGCCAGTAGGGCGCGCAGTCGGCCTGCAGCGACGCGCTCGGCAACGTCAGAAGGCGCGCTCGGCAACGCCAGTAGGGCGCGCAGTCGCCTTGCAGCGACGAGCTCAGCAACGCCAAAAGGCGCGCTCGGCAACGCCAGTAGGGCGCGCAGTCGCCTTGCAGCGACGCGCTCAGCAACGCCAGAAGGCGCGCTCGGCAACGCCAGTAGGGCGCGCAGTCGCCTTGCAGCGACGCGCTCAGCAACGCCAGTAAGACGCGCTGGCACCCTGCAGTGACGTGCACGTTCACGCACGGCGTCATTGTGGCAAAGCCCTGGCAACCACTGCTAAGGCCAAGCAGCGTTGCGTTGCGTCCATCCTTGTGTAATGGTTACTCTGCAAACAAACAAATTTACATAAGAATTTTGTTCCGCTCGATCACTCCTGACCAAACTTTAGTTCCATTGGGTGGCACCAAATTAGACTCTCATTAATTAAATCAAATGTACTGGAAATTATCGAAAATACAACACTCAACTACCTTGAGTCATATACCATAGTCGTTCACACCAACCTTAAAAATTCTATTGCAACAAAAACTGCTGAAATCATCGAGTAAAACCTTTAACACCAAGGCTCTCTAACCGAGTAGTACAAGAGAGTAATCTCATTCATTGAGGAACATTCAAGTCGAGAATCAAATTCAAAGAAACATTCACCAAACAAAACTTGTCAGACAAGAATACCAATAGGCACATAGGGATGTATTATAAGCACATTGTTAGCATATCACACAGACTTCTTCAACAACACTGTAGGCATGGCTCCAAGTTTGCATACCCCTCAGTGGCTGTTGACATCACAGACTTCCACACACACTGTAGGCATAGGCTCCAAGTTTGCATACCCCTCAGTGGCTGTTGACATAGGCACATTGTTAGCATATCACACAGACTTCCACACACACTGTAGGCATAGGCTCCAAGTTTGCATACCCCTCAGTGGCTGTTGACATAGGCACATTGTTAGCGTATCACACAGACTTTCACACAGACTTTCACACACGCAGCTGAGGCCACGCGCTTGACCAAACCACACGTTCTTATGTAATGGTTACTATGCAAAGAGACAAATCTACGACAGAACCTGACCAAACATCCATTAGGTCCCACTCTCGTTGATAAAATCAAACGCGGCTAAACTGGAAATTATCGAAAATACAACAATCAACCACCCTGGGTCATGTACCATTGTCGTTTAAATCAATCTTAAAAACATTATTGCGTCAAAAAAATGCCAGGTTCACAAAAATCATCGAGTAAAACCACAGATCTCTATCTGACTAGTAAACAAGTCTATCTCCCGTGTGTATCACTATTTGACATAACACTACGGTCTTTCCAGACCCTGACCTCAACCAGAGCTAAACGCACAACATACAACAAACACACCCACTGTCTACTCGAGTTTCCTCAAAAACCTTCAATTTTAATCGGACCACGACTACACAATAATTACTGGTACTGTCTAACACAATACAGCCGATAGAATCTCTTGGCTTGCAACCACAACTTTACTTCATCAAAATCCTTATAAACATCAACTGATACGTAACTCATTGTCATCTTTCTTAGCCTATCATGTGTATTATAAAGCAACTTCTATAATAAAGCAAAACTTATCAGACTTTACAGTGCACCTGTATACGGCCTACGTCTTCACACGAAAACAAGTCAACTGATCATATTGCGTAGGGGTTTGCATTTACGCAGACCATGATTATTCGAGTTTGATGTGCCAACAACTGCACTTTTTGGTTTCAAATATACGGAAAACAAGACTTTTGACTGTATTTTGTTTTGTTCATAATTGCGGCTTTTATTTGAGCATCAGATATCACAAAATCACAACGTTGCCCCTCATCAGGAATTTCTCCTGTATCGTGGGTACCTTCACAAATATTTAAACTAACATACACAAGTACCCGACTTAAAAAAAAAAACTATCTGTAGGTCATACAGATACTTGTATTCATAACGTCATTATAGCACAGTGACCATATCGACTTCACGCGGACACAATGACCGAAATTCGTGTTTAAAATGAGTCCACGTGCTGTTATTGGTCAACCAATCGTTAAGCAACGTATTAGCACCACCATGTAAATAACCACCAATGCGTCCGAGGCATTGCCAATCACCTCAGTGACCTTATAAACACACACATAACATCACGCCTGCAATCCCCGAAGGGTTAGGCAGAGGTACCCAGTATACCCACATTTCGCCAGTTATGTTAAGACATAAGCTTAACCATGTAATAGGGGTGAGCCCATTGTCACCAACAGGGCACAAATCCAGAAAATAACACTTTGCCCGACCCGGGAATCGAACCCAGAACCTTCATGCTCATAGTCACGCTTACGACTACTAAACCAACGAAATATTAAAATGGTTCGATCTTACTTGTATCAGGAACGACAGTAAACCAATCCTGTCCGGAGCGTCGCCTCAACCGCGAGAGTGGTTACACAGGACTTCGCGTCCTCACGCGGCTCCTACGACGATCTCGTTCGCGCTTGGAACGGCGATCGGATCCCGAAACTTGCTATACGTGACCTTCCACTCCACGTATGGTGGCTACGAGATCGCTTAGAACGCAAGGCACTAGTTTTTGAACGCGAACAACTCGATCTATCCATTGCTAACTACTACCCGCTTTTATCTTAAATTAAAAGCCTGAAAACTAGTTTTTAACTTGTGGGCGAAAAGAATCCACTATCCCACTTCTGATATTAGGAATCAGAAGTGAAATACGTGAACAAAATAAACAATGTTTAATATCGTTTAGATTACACTTTTACAATTATATCACGACAAACATTTTAAACAATAATCAAATAGAAATAGCACTAGCAAAATGGAATAATCAGTACACGAGCAAAAACATAAACCAAAAATAGCGAGGCACACGATAATGGACGGGTAGCAAGTCCTTTCCGAGCGCCGTCCAAGCAAAAAGTGACCGTTGCACCGCCGCTCGCCTCGTTTTATGAACTTCTGTCGGTTGCCGCACGTCGACCGGACGCTAACCGCACGGATACTGGCTGATGGCGTGACTTTGAGCCAACAATATTTATAAAACTAACTAGAAATAAAACTTCGCTTTCATGGTTTTAGTCGAATAAAATACCAACGTACACATAAATTGAACGGCGGAAATTTATTCGAACAGAATTATTAAAAGCTGACCCTGAAAAACACTGAAGGGCCGTTTGGAAATTAGTTGAGCGGAAAAAGAAAAAAAATACGTTTGTAGAAACCCTAATAGCGAATTCCTACAATACAGCGTTTTCTGGTCGAACAAATTAGCTTACGTATCGACTTTTTGTAATGTCGGATTTGAGCAAAGTCGGCGTGTGTTCATCGTTCTGTAAGTTTGCTTTGCTGTTGCTCAAACAGTTCGGTCAGGAGCCTTTCAACCTCAATAGAATATTCAAAGGTCAGCCTGTGAAAATATGGCTCAATTGGAGCTGCGATCCGCGCGGGATTTCCGCTTTAATATTCAGGCGATGAAAAATATTCCGTCATAAAAACCTGGACCATATGAGTTTTTAGAGGCCGCGTATTTGAATATTGATGTTTATGGAAAGTACGGAACGAATACCGCACCTTTGGTAAAAGGTCCTGGCGTAACGTTAAACCCGTGCCATAAATCCGGTGTAATGGAACTATAGATTTCTCCCGCACGACACGCTGGTGTAAATTCCATAATGGACATAATTTTTCATTATGTTTGCTTTTACGTATAAATATGTCACTGTTATGAACATAACAAAGAGTTCATTTTGTCAAAAAAAATGAGCGGCTTTTCGTTGTTAAAATTATGAAAAATTGCCAGCATTAAGTCCCCGCTGCTGATGCAGGCTTCGAGTGCTGTGAGTGTACATAACAATATGTGAAGAGGATTGTTGTTGAAAATCACATTTTGTTAGTAAAAAATGCCCTACTTTAGTAATATTGTGTACTTATTGAAAGCATATTGTAATCTATCCAAAAACTCAAGAATTTTCTATCAATAATGGCCATTTGACATGACTGGCCTGTTGGTCTAGTGGTTAGTGACCCTAACTGCTATGCCGGAGGTCGTGGGTTCGATTCCCACCCAGGACAAATGTTTGTGTGATGAGCACGATCATTTGTTCTGTGTCTGGGTGTAATTTATCTATAATATGTATGTATTTAGAAATATATAAGTATGTTTATCAGTTGTCTAGTACCCATAACACAAGCTCTGCTTAGCTTGGGACTAGATGGCGTTGTGTGATAGTTGTGGAATATTATTATTATTATTATTATTTAAAAAAACACTCTTGCTAAAAACGACCCATCTCCTTTCTCCACCATCTTACAAAGTGTCCACCACACTTAACAGAAAATCTTCCGCAAATTAAACTTTCAAAGATCCTCTTAAAAACATCAAGCGAGCGCGCACGCATGCATTACCGACAATAAAACAAGGTCCACTTAGCGATAGGCTCGCTCCAGCGAAAAAAAGGCATTAAGACGTAATTTATCACAGTTTCCACGCCATTAAACATGGAGACTGCAAAAACCGCGTACTATACGTGATAAGCTCCATGAGAACTGGATTGTCTGCGGACGAGAAAAAATGCTAGCAAATACGATGATAATCTTTGAATAGTATGTGGAGAGCTTCGAGTTTTATCGCTGTGGACTGTGAGAATAGATTTAGATAAAAGAAAGATCATTATTAAGTTTTGAAAAAAAAGGATAAAATAGCCGGTGTAATATAACAGTACGAAGCCGGCATAATCTCTTCTCAATTAAAGCCTTTATTTTTCAAATAAAATAGTTACGTGAAGATACAAAAAATAACCTGTGTATTTTCAGTAGTGGGGTAATTAAATTTATTTTCAACAATGTTTTAAATTGCAGAAATCAAAATAATATAGTCGAATCAAATCGGACCAAAACTTTACTACTTTTAATACTTTAAATACTTTCCTGTTAAACAAATCTACAGAAATATATCAAATTACTTGAGTACCTACTTTCCTAATGAAGAAGGTACTAGTAAAGGGCTTCAAGACCATCATAGCAAACAACTCAAAAGATTTTGATCTACGAGGAAAAAATTCAAAGAAGTTTTAATTTCAAAAGCAGACAAATCCTTTTTCATGCTCTTACAATTATGAAAAGAAAACAGAGCTTTTCTTATATTTTAAATCAGTGAGGCAGAATTAAACACAGAACTTTAATGTATTTATATTCGTATAAATTATTTATTTTAACCCTTCCGTGATAAAACAAACCAACTAAATAGAAATGAAATAAATTAAATAGTTTAATATAATGATTACCTACGTTGGTCTAGCAAGTGATTAAAATTGTCGTGGTGGGGCAAATTGTTGTAGTATTTTTCCAGCAGAGGAATTTGTCAGTAGCAGCAACAAAGTCTCTACTACATGGGACTTAAACATAACTGACTAAATGTGGGTGTATTATTGCATCCAGCTCTGCCTAACCACCGAGGCATGAGCGTGTTTTTTTTTTTTAGCCTGTACTGTCCCACTGCTGGGCAAAAGCCTCCCCCATAGCCTTCCACTCATCCCTCTGTGCGGTTTTCTCCGTCCGATTGAGCAAAAACGCTTCTAGGTCGTCACGTCAGCGTTTTCTAGGCCTCCCTCGGCGACGACGCCCGTCTTCTGGCATCCACTGCGTGACAACTCTGGCCCATCGGTCTTGATCCATCCATCCATGTTTTATATGTATTTTATTTGATAAACGAAACGGTATCCCAAAAAAACTACGAATCACAGGTACATTCCCTATATAAACGAGGATTTTACCAAAAATATTGAAATGATGGCATAAAATAAGACCCTCGCAAAGGTTTGTTGTGATAAATTGTAAGAAATAAAGAAAGGCTTAGGTCGAATGTACCAAATGCTTGTGTCATTCAGACGAAAGTAAAATTTGAATAATTTATTGAATTTTTCTTTGGTTTTCTTTTTTTAAATTGCGGTTCTTTATCTCTCGAATGTTTGTTTTAGTTCTACAGCTGTCTCGTCTACGATAAGCATCAAAGTTACGCAGACCTCATCATTTGCATAGGATCGTTTGCTATTCAAGTTGTTTTTAAGTTACATAGGTACCTACTTTACATACAAACCGATAAAGCTATGTAAGTTTATCTTTTTTTTGAGACATGCTGTTCATAATAGATTAAAAATTTAAATGAGCAGCTGTACTTTGTTCAATCTGTGTTGCATTATTATACATTTTATCGCAGTTGGTACTTTTTCTACAAATCAGGAGCTCGTGGCTAAATAATAGTAACTGCATGGCTCGATGTTTAAAGTTAAACCGCTATTGCCAAGTTCGGTCTGTGGATGGGTGACTATACTGAGTTTCCTCTGTGACTCGGAAAGCACGTTAAGCCATTCCCAGACGTCATTGTTCGATCTTTGACAGTCGTTACAACCATTCAGTGGCCTACAAGTCTGACAGCCAGTCTTACCAACAGGTTCCGTATTGGTTATTACGGAACCCGTTGGTAAGGTCAGATAGGTAGTCACTCCATGTAAAATCCTGGTACTTATTTATCTGCATCCGGTAAGACTGCAAGTTAACTAATAAAAACTCAAGTAATAAAGTTGGGCAAAGGCAGGCAAATCATGACTCTTTCTACGACTATGAACAATTGAATTTCAGCCCAGTTCTTCCCAAAAATACACTGTTAAGTTTCGAAAATGGAGCTTAACAGTATAATACGCGCAGTCTGACATTTTTATCCTAGCATTAATTTCGTACGTAGCTTCAAGCTGTGGTGTAGTATCTTCTAGTGTTTGCAAAATTTGGAGCACTGCCCATCACACGAGGGAAACGAAACGGTATCATACACGTATTTTTGGATAAACATATTTGCGGCACATTTACAATGATTTAAAATAACATATTATAACATCACGCCTGTAATCCTTGAAGCGTTAGGCAGAGGTGTACTCATTGGCACACCCACATTTCGCCAGGTATATATTCCCCATCATCATCAGCATATTAATGTTCCCACTGCTGGGACACAGGCCTTATCTCTTCGAGAGGGAATGGGCTATAATCTACCACGCGGGCCCGATGCGTTTAGGTAGATGACACCAGTCTTCGATTTTTTGGTTTTAGGACATGACGGTTACCTCACGATGTTTTCCTTTCACCGTATATTATAATTAGTCCCATGTAATATTAGGCGAGCCTATTGCTGCTAATGAGCTGCTAATGAGAAATTCCTGATGCAATAACCCAATAACACTTTTCGTGACCCGGGAATTGAACCTAGGACCTCATGCTCAGCGACCACTATAGGCCAATAACAAAGCAGTCTAAAAAAAATTTGAAGCTGAAAAAGATAATGCAAATTAATTTGGCGTGTCACCCGACCTCATCCGAAAGTGGGACAACGCCCTAATCATCATTGGTGGTGAACTTTACATAATGGACATGCAGACATGGAGTCCGCTCCTCACCTATAGCCATTGTTTCGTCTAAAGGCTAATGGACGCGGGGCCGACCGTGTTATCCAAGTGTCAAGAAGATGAATGTCACGTAATTTATGAGGTTCCGTTGAAAAACCGGCTTATTCCGATACCTGGCTCCCCAAGTCTTGCATGACAACATATAATGCCGGTTTTCACGGTAATCCATGTTTTCATATTACGGTTTTGATTTTTTTCCCGTGACACGAAGTGGCTATTAACATGGTTGATGGGTTTGTGCACAATCGTTTTGAATTATAAAAAGTACTCACTATGATATAATGTCATGGTAAATGTGATTTAATGCTTTTACTGAGTTATCTTTTGTAATAAACATTTTTTTTTGTATAAAAAAGAGTTTTGTGCGTAAATAATTTTCTTTAAATTTCATTTGCTTGTTTCGCAATAAGCTAAATGCAAAGTGTTCGGAAAAAATGTATTTCACAACTCGAACAAATAACGATTAGCGCGGAAGAAGTTTTAATTACATTGGAACAAGTTATAGCGCAGAAAATATACGAGCTTAAGTTGAAACAATACCTACTGCAACAATACCTTATGAAGAAACTATTACAAGGAACTTTCGGATGTAAGTGGAATTTGATAGCGCTGAAATTCAAGAGTATTATTACACCATTTTAATTACAAAAATGTTTAAGTCGTTACGAGAATATCTACAAGGAAAAAAGTTTATCAGTGTGTTTGAAGTGAGCTAAACCTCTATTATTGCATTTGTGGCGACTAGCGACATCTATCGCAACACCTACGTACTAACAAACGATCGACAGAAGTTCCTACATCGCGCTATGAAGTTATCCGCGACATAAGCCTATATAGGAGTTCCCGACTTACAACTGTCGGGCAGTTAGCCCACCGGACACAACACCCGTCCGGTCGGAGGATCCTCCCTTTTCTATGGGGGATGAGGAGCTTTACACCCTGTTCCTCATACCCCCCAAACTGGTGACCCCGACGTGATCGTCAGCGCAGCCTTCGTGCAAGCACTTCATACGTCGTCATCCCTTCCCCTTCGCCTTCGAGCAGCGAGTCATACCGTCAGCCAGCAGCCACGGCTTCATGGGGTATCCTGTCCACCAGCATGCAGCGGAAGCGCATTCCTGGACATCACCCCCAGCCTCATCAGCGACTTTGGCACAGCACACTGCACTTCGGCCAGTCAGCAAGCAGAGACGCCCTTCTCTCCTGGTCGACACAGCAGCCAGCCACTACGCAGCACTGCACACTCCGACTCACTGGAGCATTACGGCAAGCACTGCATCACTCCGACTCACTGGAGCTAATATGCAGCATCACCCCGACTCACTGGGGCAACACCGCAGACAGTTCCGACTCACCGTGAACTATGCGGCATCCGGTTCCGACTCACTGGAACCTTCCACTGGCTCACAAGCGCCAAGACTTAGCCTGGCTTTCGACCTCCGGTCTCGGAGGGGAGTGATGTGGCGACTAGCGACATCTATCGCAACACCTACGTACTAACAAACGATCGACAGAAGTTCCTACATCGCGCTATGAACGTTATCCGCGACATAAGCCTATATAGGAGTTCCCGACTTACAACTGTCGGGCAGTTAGCCCACCGGACACAACACCCGTCCGGTCGGAGGATCCTCCCTTTTCTATGGGGGATGAGGAGCTTTACACCCTGTTCATTATAGGGTAGACGGTAAAGGACTTAGCTCAAAAATCTGTCTGTATTTTCTAAATAAAACTGATCGATATAATATTTGAACATGAGTGATAATTGCGTACATGGGCAATAATGAACCATGAATGAATTATATGCAAACAGAAATAAGGCGCTAAAAGGTTAAATAACCATGAAACAATTTATCACCTACTATCTCACAAAATTTCACAGCAACCTAAGAATATTTACTGAAATTTTCCCAAACTCTCGCTAAAGGACCGCCAATATAAAACTTTTCAGAACTAATAAAATATCCTTAAAAATGTTCTAGAAAGAATATTAAAACGTAATCTACGGAGTATAAAAGTGGACAGCGGCCAACCGCTGTAAAAGTAGATTGTGTTAGAGGGTCCTAAAGAAAAAAGTGTAATGTAATATGGATCAATAACCCATTATAGCTAAACTTGGTGTGTGTTGAATATATTATATGACTTTATGTACCTACAATGTCAGTACACTTTAGATATTAGTCATTCTATTATAAATAATGAAAACGGGATGTTTACCATTGTTCACTAATTGTTTCGAGTTCCCGATATTTCGGCGCTCTTACAAGCACCATGATCACGGAAAAACTAACCAAAAACCTACTAACGGGAACACCAAACAATAAGTAAACATGGTAAATATCCCGTTTTCAGTTTAGTTAATAGTCTTAGTGACCATGTCCGTTTAAAATCTTATATTACTCATTCTTACTACGTGTTAGTGTTCTTGTTTCTAAGAACAGCTTACCACGTAATCAATGGACTCACACGCTGTCTATTAAATTCTGAAAACTAAAACAAAGTGATAGAAAATTGAGAACCTCCTTTCGGTTTCGCCGAATTCTGGTAGTAAATAAAGTTTCCTTTTAGTTCAATCTCGATGAAAATTATATTATTATCATGTTCAGAAAATCTAATTATTTATTTAATTTTTTGTGAAGGCAAAAAGACGGCTTTACCTCTCTAGTTTTATTTTATTAATTTGATTGTACAAAATATTCTCACCAAGTTGCTTTTTTACCCGACTACGGCGAAGCCAAATCTAAGGGTAATGATTTGAGAATATAATTTTTGTTTTATACCATCTACCAACATAGAGCAAGGCTAACAAAACATGGTGACTTTTGTGAGGAACGATATGAAAGAGAAAGCAGTAAATGATGCTGTGACGTGTGACACGGGAGGATGGAAGAACGAAACGTGTTGCACCGACCCCAAGTAGAATGAGACAAGGGCGGAAAGATGATACCTAATCATTTCAAACTTCTATTATGTTTCACACAATCCAATGTTCATTAACAATCTAAAGTTTTCTCCGTTAGAACGATGATTGAGGAAATGACTAAAACTATACAATGAATCATCATCATCATCATTTCAGCCGAAAGACGTCCACTGCTGGACATAGACCTCCCCAAAGTGTCGCCACATTGATCGGTCCCGTACGTCTCGCATCCAGCGGATCCCCGCAACCTTCACCAGGTCATCGGTCCACCTAGTGGGAGGCCTTCCAACGCAACGTCTTCCGGTTCGCGGTCGCCACTCCAGAACTTTCCGGCCCCATCGGGCATCCGCTCTGCGAGCAATGTGCCCTGCCCACTGCCACTTAAGTTTAGCAATTCTTCGGGCTATGTCGGTAACCTTGGTTCTCATGCGGATGTCCTCATTTCTGATTCGATCGCGCAAGGAAACTCCGAGCATAGCCCTCTCCATTGCCCTTTGGGTGACTTTAAGCTTTCTGATGAGGCCCATTGTGAGCGACCACGTTTCGGTCCCGTATGTAATCACTGGCAACACACACTGGTCATAGACTTTCGTCTTGAGACACTGGGGTAAGTTGGGCGAGAAGATACTTCTCAGTTTCCCAAACGCTGCCCAGCCGAGTCGGATTCGACGATTGACCTCTTTCTCAAAGTTGGACCTACCTAACTGGACTGTTACAATGACAATGAGTACCCTTACAAAATTACAAAATATTGACCTCACAACAAATACGAAATCCTCTCTCTATCTGCCCTTTCTAGTAATCTTACAATCCTAACATTAAAACATGCTCAATCCATAGTATTCTGATACAGTTATACGCAAAAACGAATTCTGGAAGTATCTTTTTCACAAAGCCTTTTCGCTTTTCGATCAGTATCGACATGACGCAATTTATCTTTGTGACTGTACTTTATCGACAATAAGTATGTGCATAAACGGGATTGTATTAGGCTTTTTATGATTCCGTCAGAATGGAAAGCCTGTTTGTGAATCCTTTCGCCATTCAGAGAAGGACTTTCTCTCGTTCTTTTTTTTCGAATCTGAATTCGAAGTTACTTAAGTTTAAATTAACTATGGTTTAAGTTAAGGCGAATGCTCACATACTGCCCGCGAAATTCAAATTTTCTTACGTTTTTTGCAATTTGCAGGCCAGTGCTTGGTTGTATATTGATGAACATTTGATTCGCGACTGTAAGACGTATTTAGTTACAGAATTATAATCATCAAAATCATCAATACAACCCTCCAAGTTCATACAGATCGAGGAATAACTTTGACCTTGAAAAAATAGTTTCTCGATCTATATGAACTTGGAGGGTTGTGTTGGTGATTTTGATGATTATAATTCTGTAACTAAATACGTCTTACAGTCGCGAATCAAATGTTCATCAACATGCAACCAAGCACTGGCCTGCAAATTGCAAAAAACGTAAGAAAATTTGAATTTCGCGGGCAGGGTGTGAGCTTCCCCCTTAAGGGCTATCTGCGATCCCTTAAGGGCTATCTGCGATCCCTTCAGGGCTTTGAGTTGTTTGAAAGAGATACCACGGCCTCGACACAAAGGGCTAAGGAGGAATATGGAGGAACATAGTCAGTAGAAGTCTGACACTACCGCTCTGCCCAGAGCGGGAGGAGTCATGTGCATTTCAAAAAGGCCTGTATGGGACAGCCTCGTTGGTTTGTGAGTGATCGCAACCATGACTGCTGTACATAAGGTCCTGAATTCGTTTCCAGGTCGAACAAAGTGTAATTGGTTTTCTTATCGAATTACGTTACGTGACGAATTTTGAATGTGTACCCAGTTGAGGGTAATAGGCTCGCCCCCTATAACTTGGGACTTGGCAAAATGTGAGTACATTATTGGGCACACCTCTGCCCAAACCTTTGGGAATTAAAGGTGTGATGTTATCTTTCAGTCTTGCAGCACCGAGCACACAAGTTCATCTTTTACAAAAGCCACAAGTGCTGTAAAGGATGAAGTTGTTTTCAATATCAATTTAAATTCATCTTTTCAAAGTATGAAAGCTGAGAATCAACACTTCCTTACGTATTTGTTCGTCGTACGTTTTTGTTTTCAAGGGTTACCACTGAAAACCAGCGCTGTGCTGTGGGTCCCCATAGCACAGCACCATGCTGAGCAGTTGTGTTCCATTTTAAGTATATGTAAACGCATACTTGTTTTTTTCTTTTTTGTACCTATTTTTTTTTGTTAATAATAGTTGTAAGTTGTGTGTTTACCTGTTTTTTTTATTTATAATATTTCTGCGACAATAAATATTTTTTCTTTCTTTTTTTTCTTTTCTTTCTATTTCGTTTTTAGCATTTCAATAGATCAGAGAAGATTTTTTTTCCAGAAGGAGAAAAATATGTATAAATTATAGACCTAAATGTTCTTTTAATTTTTCTAAATATTTAGGTATCTATTCAAATAAGGTTGAGAAAACATTTTTTGAACGTCATAAATTATTAGATATATCCCAGAATTGCCACAATCTAGCGTCTACTACAACAAGCAATTTTATTTGGGATGGTGAAATTGCTTGTCTCTTATTATTATGTTAATATTTTTTACCAAATAAAAGAAATATATAAATGACTGTCTTTTTTTTTACTAAATTGGCTCGTTGTTCTTGCGATGAGGTTTTGGGTTTGGAGCCCATTACAGGCCAAGTGTTTTCAGTTTTCTATTAATAGTAAAATGTGGCTGTTCTATGATACCTACACCTCTTCTTAACGCTTCGCCGAAATACGGGCTGATGTTATGTTAATTATGAGATTAAGTATCAACGCCTACAAACATAAACCGTCGTTCTATATTTCCTCAGCAGCAGATTTCAACGTATCACATACTGATAATAAAAGTCAATCATCCCTATCATACTACTGGTCTCATGTTCTTGCATCTGATAACATCACTCAACATCACAACACCGAGATTTTGACACAAAGATTATTATTTAGAACAACAGAATTTCCACTAAGCTTTGTTTGTTTCGTACAAAAGTTAAATGGAAAATTAGAAACAACTCGATATTTTGTTGTTTTTGATTGACTTTGTTATCCACATTTTTGATTGAACAGACAGCTCGATATTGTTTTTAGATCTAAATTAGATTTTGTACGAAAGATTTTCTTGAGTTTTGTAATTAACTTTGTGATTGTAATGAGGTTTGCTTAAAACATTGACATTTTAAACATTATATTAGGTAATTATATGAACAGATCTAATATCACTGGAAAAATAAAATGTTCGAGATAAAATAAACGAGAGAAAAGACGTTGGCACGGACGAAGTTGTGAGAAAAGGCAATATATTTAATGTAAATATTGACAAAAGGCAAACATAGATAGTTTGTTTAAGTCAATTGCGACTTCATGTATTGTTATATACTGTTTGTTATGTTTGTTTTTCCTTCTAGGAAAAATATGGAGTAAGAACCTCTTACATGATATTCGTGAACAAAAAGGCAGGCAACGTTAAACTACCTAATGGTAGTATGTTTGCAATCAGGTCATTCCAAGGTTGATCAAGATTATGTTAACGTATCCAAACTTCACAGCTAAGCTAACACAACAAATAATTTTCCACAACATACGTATTGCCACGGATAAACTCAGAAACTACACTCCAGCATAAATTAACACAAACAAATCTCAAGATTATAGTGTTCAAATAACTAGACAAGCATTAATCCTATCCGAAGCTGAAAGGCTTGCTATGCATATTCAGGCATCCAATAACCCCTCCTAGATAAATAGGATGGAGCATGCGTTACCCATCCCTCAAGCGTTATGATGAAGTGATCGCACAGTACGGACTACTCATACAATATGCATGGGACGAGAATGCGGCAATTTGGCCGACATGTCCCATGTCCTACAAACAGCAGGGAATATGTATCTTAAGTTCGGAGACCAACACGTTAGTGATCCAGTATGTACAGAAGTGTTGAGCTTACTCTGACGTTATGGAAATCCTTTGGAGTGGGCGGATGATAGGCGATTGTGTAGCCCTTGACAGGAGAGTGGTTTACGGACGGTGACCAGGAAAAGGGTTTGCAGATGTTATCTATAATCAGAATTTTGTATGGTTTGGGATCAACATTTCGCTGAATAGCTACGCGAGTATAAATTAATGACCTTGGTTTTTAGTTCCATACGGCGATACAGTATGAAAACTTGACTAATTCTACAAAAAAAAAAAAAAAATGTATTGCAGATTTCCAATTCATAGTCTGGTTAGCAGTTTAGTGTTAGTAATAAGAGTGGTTAAGTAACTAAGTTAGTTTTGTTAGTGTTATGAATTGAGACCTAGAATTTAACGTAATGATCTATAATGTTTATTTTAAGATAGAAGCCTTTGCCACGCATGATATTACATACACATGTGTATATAAACTCGTGCGTCGTTGTAATTCCTCCCAGTTTAATTGATAGGGACGTCTGACGCTTATTACGCTACAGATTGTAAGCGACACAGTATTGATAGATAGCACAACTCAATTAGCGAGAGCTATGAATCAATACGCCTACGTCATAGTTTGAAAACGTCAACAACACGAACAAGTAACACTATTCAACTACTGTCATGTAAATCTTACTCTTAAACCTAATGACCTAAGGGTTAGGTTACTCATTTGAGATCTAGGTTAGCGATGTCAAATGTCAAAGGTAGGTTATATTTAACTTTCCCATCCTTAGATGTTTGCAGCAGCCAGTCCAATGAAACGAACTTTGAACGTCTTTATTTCAGTTCTCTCTCTCTGAAAATAAAACTGAAAATCATGGCACTAGATCAAAAGACGTCGCTTGTAATAAAGTCCAGTGTGACAGGTAGGGCTATTATCGTCCAACACTCGAGCGTTTTATAGTTTTAATAGTCAGGTAAAACCACCTTTGGTTACGTTATGTCACCAATTCGTGCATTACTTTAGCAAGCTTGCAAGCTTGAAAGATAGAAAAACGTGATGAATATACCTACTATTTTTATTCAAAGCAGCGTCGACAACTAGTGTTCAATGTACCTTGGTATAGTATTGACAATGTTGGTTACTGAAGATAACGTTTTAATTTGAATAATATTTTCATAACGTTGATACACAAGGATTTCAGACACTATCGTAGACAGGTATCTATAATTGCTTATGTCAGACATCATTTCGCATGTTGAATAGCATACTAGTACAGATTATAGGGGATTCATGTCCCAACATAATAGAGGAATAGGGAACTCGTATAATGGGGATCAGATTGCCTGTCACGTCAACCATGAGTCGGATACGTCGTTGAATGTCAAGCACGCAATTAAATGTCTCAGCCCGCACCGCAGAGAACAGCATGATGGTATTTTGATTTATCTTTTATAGTACTCAGCCTCGTTTCGTCCCATGGACCCTTTCATCCGATAAGAGCACTCGACAACCGACCGTACTTCAACACAAAATCAATATCACTTCGAAGAACTTGCGTCATACATATTCTGCGTATAACAGATCGGCAAAACTTTGTGTAGTGAGCTAACTTCAACAAAGTAAATATCAAATAAAAACCTAACAGAAAATAAAATCCGGGCCAAAAATATATAGGCTCGTCTGACACCCGGAAAAATTCCTCCAACTTGGCTAATAAAGATTTATCGTTGCGATAAAAAATTTCATAGCAGTGAGTTGGCCGTAAATAATTCGTGGCATACCTGCGAATGCTGATTTGACATGGGTCAGGGCCCCGAACTCGAGCCGCATAATATTTCATTCCTTCCGACTCGAATCACAAGTCCAACCGCGGTGCAAATTGAAATTTCGCTCGGACATCGCACTTCTTATTGGTTTGTATCTTATCTATGCATCAAGTAATAATATCTGTCGGGTCTGTTTACAACTTACATATTATTTTGTGTACGCAAGCGTGAAATAAATAAGGTATGTCATGATTTCAGAAATAAAATAACTTTACAAAAATAAACCAAGACTATGAGAAATTGGCATACTCTAAGGCATCTCAGAATATTAATGATTAAAAGAGAAACTGCGAATAGTAAATTATATAAGGATTATTGACGAATTAATCAACGATGAAGTTCATCGTTATTCAAGCTTCATTAGTTCAAGCCCAGCTTGAAAGAATATAAAATGTCTCAGACATTTAAATTTTGTTTAAAATGCAAAGTAAGTTTCTTGCGCCTTTAATTAGTGTTCCTTTTCTGAAATAAGTGTTAATTAGTTTTCACAAGTCATGTTAAAGGAGAGGAAAGTAAATTAAAGTAAAAGAGATAAGCATGTTTTATGGATAATTAAAACTAATAAATTCCATCTGCTTTTTTTTCAGGAGCCAAGCAATTGGGAGACCTCCAAAGGATAATGAATCTTATCTCAACAATTTAAGTTCTACATTGTTTTGTGAATCAATTGATCCGAAACGGACAAAAACAAAGCGTTCACATTTGGCTGTTTGTCCCACACTCATTAATTTGACCGCGTGGCTAACCCCAGAATGTCCTGAGCTATTAACTACCGAAACTGGGTATGCAATAAATTGAGACTTTTCATATATAAATCAGGGCCGAGGCGTGTCGCAGAAGGTCTGCAGATAAACCGGATAGTATAAGAGTGAGGGACATTACTCGGAGCAGCTGCGGCGGACCGGCGGCGGCGTCGCGAACTCACTCACATTACAACCAGTTTTATGTGAGGACCGGGCGAATCTTGCTTTAATACTGTACGTTTCTTGAGAAACTTGCACAAATTGAAACGCCGAGGCCTCGGATAATTGGAATATTTCGTAAGTTGTACGAGTACAATACGACGGAAACTTCATAATTGTAGTCAGAGATATCTTAATTAAATTGTCAGGCTTGAAATTAATTTGGTATTTCAGTGTTCAAAATATAATAAAACATTATTTAAATGTCATAGATGATTAAAGAGAGAATTAAGCTTCAGGAAATTATTCGGTATACCCAAAATCAATTTAACACAAAACAGACCGCAAAATTCTATAGCAATTTGTTCACAAAAGCTAATTAATTGACTCAACTACATTCTACCGCACTGAAAAACGTGTCAAAGCCCAAGCTTCATCAATAATGAATCATTTGCACAAATAATTAATTGCGATAAATTCCATTATTAAAACCCCAGACTGAGATGAAAATATTTTTCTGTAAAAAGAAAAAAAACACAAACGAAAATTAACTTAAAGTGCTTAAAGCTCTCCACATTCCCGGCCATGTTTCCTTTGCTCTTAAATCCGGATATCCGGCTTCATCTCAGACTCTTTATTTGTCTTAAGGATGAATTTCTCCATAACGGATGAAGAGGTTTTATTTTAAGTTAAGAAAAAAGTTAAATTAGAGAGGAAATAATGTAATGTATGAGTTTGGATTAAAAGCTATAAATTGATGCGTATGACGGGTTATGAGAAAAGTTTTTGGAACTTTTTACGTTTCGTGTATCGTAATTTATAAGCCACGTCATCAAAAAATGATCAAGTGTGTGTTTTTGAAACATTGCATTTTTTTAATAAAGCAAAGTTAATACCACTTCTTGGCTTTGGAAATAATCAATTATTAATAGTAAAGTGGGCACCAGCTTCACACGAATACCATTTTTACGAAGTTTAATTAGTTACCTAAAAAAACATCAAAATCTTCGTAAAATCAAATCGAACTGCATATTTTGATCAAAAGTTTTTTTTTTTATATTCACGGCTACTGCGAGTGTAACTAAAACGCAGAAAAATAAACGCTTTAGAAAATCTCTGCATTTCGCAATTTCCTAAAACCCATATATTTTTCACAAAAATTATTTTATTTGTACATTTTTCATAGAAATCCTGAATCCAGAATTCTAAACACTACTGATAGTCAGAATTCGATTTAAGTGTTTCAAACGTACTAGACTGATATAAAAAAAAACAAAAGACAGGAAAAAAATGGCACATCAATAAACAAAAGTAAAATCCTACGTAATGGAAATCTTGTAAATTATAAATCTACTCTGAATGGAATTGAAATCTACATAATGGTTTGCGCAGAGAAAAAATGTGAGTACTGAACAGGACGACAATAATACAAAACATTCGGGAACAAAGCGCGGCTTTGGATGAAGTACTATAACAGTGGATATATGACTATGTATCACACTAAATGTGAGTTTTTGTTGTACATGGACTACTATAATATACGTATGTAAGTATTTTTGTGTGTGTATGACTAATATCTATATAATTATTTTCATTATTTACAGGAGAGGTCATGGCTAAATAATAATAGCCTTTCAGATTAATCTTCGGGTTCCTGAGTCGCTTGCCTAGGTCAGTCCGAAGGTGGGTGTTCACTTACCGAATTCCTCCGTGCCTCGGAAAGCACGTTTAGCTGTTGGTCTCGACGGCCATATATAGATCTTCGACAATCGTCACAGGAAGTCAGTGACCTGGATGTCTGACAACGGAATTGCATAAATGGTAGATGAATTACTTACTTTTATATCATTTGGATGCACAAAGAAGGAGTACTTTTTTGCAACGCATGGGCGCTACGCAATCGTAGCAAAGTGCTACGCCGTAGCTCACCGCGTAGCAAAGCATAAGTAAGTGCGGTAGATGACTGGTGCGTGCGTATGAGCTTTTTAACTTTCATGAACTATACTAGTACGTATTTTTAATTTAAAAACTGGGGTTCAGTCAAAAAGGCTCGTGTCATGATTCTAAGTCCGTACACAAATACACATACAAAAAAACTGCGGATTATGTTACATTAATTTCTTGTTGCCAATAAGAAATTAAAACCTCATTCAAAAGATAACTTTTTGAATATGACAAAAAGTAATATAGTTCAATGACATGATGGCCCAAACAATCACATTACACACACATATTTTGTAATAATCCCTGCGTATCAATCCCTGTTACATTTTCAATATATTTTTAGTCTTAAGGCGCTGACAAGAGCCAAATAGGCTTGTATTGAACAATTTTTTAGCCAAATCTATACAGTTTGACACGGCGGAAAAAATATATGTTAATCTTGAACATATTTCTGATAATTTCGTTGTATTCAAAACGCGTTTTTGAAAAGTTTTCTCGATACAAAAAAATGGTAAACTAACCTCTTATAATGATCTTCCAACAAAAATATCTGTATTATTGATCAACGTACGTTGGTAAAATTTATAACAATAACGTATCATATTTAAATACAAAATTTCGTTGTTTTTAATTTTTGATTATGTAATAAATTATTTATATGTAATTAATCATTATATGGTTTATAAGAAGTTCGAGCGTTGCGTCATCGCGCTCTCTTTCTTACGTATGCAATCCGACAGTGAGCGCTTAGGCGCGGTGCTAGACGGACGTATGTCACTTTGCGCCCCACTGACAGCTATCCGTTCATCTATAAATTATTATTGACCGCGTCACAATGTTAGTCCAGGATCCACGGTACATTTTTTCACTTGATTACTATCAAGCTAATTTTCCGTGAGCAGCTGCATTTTGATGAGACGCCAACATTACCCTATACGAAAACTCTCGATTGTGGTAGGTAATAGGGGCAGCAGGGATAAAATATATATTGATTATAAATATATATTGATTATAAATATATTTATTTGATGATTTTCAAAAATAACACAAACACACCAACAACAACAACAACTAACAATTTTTTTTTTGTTAAATCTGATGATCATTATCTAAATCTAAATCCAACATGTATTGATAACGAGCTCATCAAAAATTATTACAAACCAGCTGTTTTTTAGGGGTCCGTAGCCGAATGGCAAAAAACGGAACCCTTATTATTCGTCATGTCTGTTTGTCCGTCTGCCCACCCGTATGTCACAGCCACTTCATTCGGAAACTATTGAGACTACACAGTTGAAACTCGGTAGGTAGATGTATTCTGTGAACTGCTTTACGATTTTTATACAAAAATAAAAAAAAGGATTTATGGGGTCATAAATGGAACTGAAACTATTTTTTTTTTCAACAAACTTATACCTACGCGTGGGATGTCTATAGACATAGACAGGTCTTTAAAAATGACATTGAGGTTCCACAAACAATTTTTTCTCAAAGCCAATCGTTTGAAAGACAGACACTTCAAAATTGGTAAAATGGCGACCGGCCTCGCGGTCGCTTGCCTTCGGTATTTATTGCCAACAGTGACCAGCTTTTCAAGGCTGCTATCTCCTCTTTGCATTATGTGGCCGAAATAAGACAAAATACGCTGTAGGCAAACTGTTGACAATCGAGTCTTGATATCGAGAACAGTTGGTAAAGGATAGACACATTTCTGCGTTTGGCCGTCCATGGAATTCGGAGAATCCGCCTAAAACACCACATTTCGAATGCATCTATCCTCTGTCTTACTCTTGTTTGGATTGTTGTGAGAGTGTTGTGAGGAAAATCAGGAAAACTAGTGGTCTGACCAAACGGGCCTTCGTTTTAAAACTTACACCACGTTTTTCCCAGATGTTCTGGGGGCGTAATATAGCATCTTTAGCCATAGCTATCCGCCGTTTTATTTCTGGGACGCAGCTACCTTCATTACTTATATTGGAGTCCAGTTAATCGAAGCTGTCCACAGTATAGATGCCTTAGATGTTATAGGCGCCCGATAGCTTTCCCGCACGATCTACCACCATAAGCTTGGTTTTCTGCCTATTTATTGCAAACCTTACTTTGCCACTTTTTACTTCCAATCTGTGCAGTAGCTCTTTCATGTTGCTAAAAGTTGTAGCAAGGAGAACGGTGTCGTCAGTGTACCTCAGATTGGAAATCCACTTTCCACCAACAGTAAACCCCTTGTCCCAGCCCTCAAGAGTCTTGAATGATATTACTCTTCATACACATTGAAGAGCAGAGGTGAGAGGATGCATCCCTGCCTAACGCATTTGAGCAGTCGGTGTCGATTTTGACGAAAGAGCGGTTGTTGATGTAGAGGCATCGGACTAGGTCAATAAGATGTTGAGGCGTTCCCATTGCCTTTAAGAAACCCCCACAGCTTGCCCCACTCCACGCAATCAAATGCTTTGGTATAATGTATGAAACATATCAATACAGGGCTGTTAAATTCCCGGCTTTTCTCTATAATTTGGCGAACGTTCAGGATTTGTTCCCGCGTGCCTTTGCCTTTAACAAAACCTGCTTGCTCTTCTGGAATTTGTGGCTCCAGAAAATGTATTAGCCTGTTGTTTATGATGTACAGGAGTATTGATGGTGCGTGGAGTAAGTGCCAAACACTTATTATAATTTTAGGAATTTTGTAGGTAACTTGTAAAGAGTGGGTTTAATAGAAAATATCCAATCCCCAAAACCCAGTTAGTAATCATTTTTAATGACTTCGTTATCGATACATATTGGAAGGAAGGAAGGGGACTCTTTGATCAAACCATACCTACATTTTGTAGGACAAATATTTTTTCAAATAATTTAGATAATTATCATCAGATTTATCAAAAAAAAACCCAGCTGATGATTCTCAAAAGTGTTTGTACTAACACTTTTGAGAATCATCAAACCAACATATTTTATCCCTGCTACCCCTATTACTTACCACAATCGAGAATATGAGAGTTTTCGTGCAGGAAATTCTTAGGCGTCTCGCCGTCTCATCAAAATTAGCTTGATAGTAATCAAGTGCAAAAATGGACCGCGGATCCTGGACTATTTGTTTCTTACTTGGTAGTATGGCGCTAGGGTATCGGAAAAATTGTGGGCGTGACCAAAAATACTGAAACATCAGAAGTCAATAGCTATTGTCATCGTCTTAAATCAACTATTTGGGGATTTTATTTTTGGAACTTTTGGTACTTTTATTAATATGTTTTCACCGAACTAAAAATACGTAGAAATGATACCTTTCATCCAACATTATTTTGAACCATCGATTTTCATATTTTGTTTTTGTTCTTTTTAATATGATAAAACCATTTTTTTTGCTTGTATTACGTACTTTATATTTCAATAGTTACATTAGTAAACAAAAAATGGTTGAAGCCCTTTACGAGTAATACAATCTCATCTGATTTTTATTCACTCTGTCCAAATCACAGTGATCCTTATTATAGTTTTATTTCAGTAAGGTTGCGATAGGATTGATTTTGCTACTACTGACGAGATTGTCAATATCACTATTGCAGTTGGGCTGCTTTTACAAGTGGTATAATATGAACGGCACAGTTGACGCAGTGGCTAAGCAATTGGCTGCTATGCTGGATGTTGCAGGTTCGATTCCCACACAGTACAAATATTTTTGTCCTACAGGTCTGTGTATGTATATGAGTATAAATGTATAAAAAAACACTATCGATACAGGAGAAATGATAGCGTAAGGCAAAGTTGAAAAAAAATATATAGCGAGCAGCAGTAATCCTTTAAAATAATCTATTTTCTAAAAGTGTTTGTATACCCAGCTTTCTTACGAGTTTTATTCAGACTGATACTCACTCTTCAAAGGATACAATGCATATCACAGCCTAATCTATTGGGACCGATCGGTTTTCCAGCTACTGCTTTCTTATTTTTTGTTCTTTGTTTGACTTCCGCAACTCCATATATCGACACAAAAACTTTTCGTGTTATTCAATTAATTGCCTTTCATGCTTTAGTTGGTGTTCAATAGGGTAGCAATAGTGGTCAATGCCCTTTCTTCGTATTTTGTAGGAGTTCGAAACAGTAAACTATATTTGTGTCGTTCATCATCATCTGCCTAGTCTTTTCTCACCCAATTCCGGCTTCGTCGACACACGTCCCACAACAATGTTGGGGTCGGCTTCCAGTCTAACCGGGTGCAGCTGAATACCAGTATTTTACATAGAGCGACTGCCTATCTGACCTCCATAACCCAGTTAATACTAGGTAATATAATACCCTTTGGTAAGACTGGATGTCAGAATTTCAGGTCACTGACTACCTGTAACGACTGCCAAAGATCTATATATATGGCAGCCGGGACCAACAGCTTAACGTGCTTTCCGAGGCACGGAGGAAACTCGGTATGTCAGGCGGTCACCCATCCACAGACCGACCTAGGCAAGCACAGCTTTACCTAAAGATCGACCTGAGTGGCAGTTCTTATTAAGCCACGAGCTCCTCCGGCTTAAGTCCTTCATTATTGTTGAAAAATCATAACGACTACAATCGCAGGTAGTCAACGATACATACGTATATCAACATAGGTTATATCTGTTTTTGAATCCACTAGCATTTAACCGTCGACCAATTTATATAATAGCTGATATCATGTATGGAAACGATATAGCGGTCATTGCCCTTTTCCCTAATCTCTTTGTGTGGGAGTCCGGACAAAAAAATATTTTGTCTAAAATCTTGACAACACGGACAAATGTCATGGGACTTTATTTTTCTTTTTAAATTCAAATCTCTCGTTAATATTATGTAGGTGTGTGAATGACCACTGTTACTACATTATTTAGCACCTCTGGGTGATGAAAGGTCAATGCCCAGCTTTATGCAATGATCGAACTATCTACATCGCCTTGGTCCGAGCGTTTGCACATCGTAATGTGATCGTCTCGAATCTGATCACCGAATAAAATAAGGAGATTCTGTGCAGTGCGTATAAGACTAAGTGTGACCTAAGAAAATACATTCCATATTTCTAATGATCTTTATTCCTGTTTGTTTTACACCATGAATTTCGAAACTAACACATTGGGCTAAAGCCAAGTCATTTGGTTGCTGATGTCAATAACTACTGGCGTGCTTGGCGACGCGGTCTTTTCTTTATCGTGTGGTTAGCTAACTGATGGCGACACGAAATACATACAGCATATAGGTATACGCGTGTTTGAGCGTGATTATAACCGAGTATGGTTATATAATTATGTCAGTGGTTTCAGAACCACTATGCCTTAGGCGCGGGTCAAATACGTAAGGCGTAAGGCGTTTGGCGGTGGCGCGGCGCGGGCGAGGTGCACACTATCACACTAATTGAATTTTTGAATGAATTTTTGGCGTGCCACGCCGCCTCAGTATGTGTCGCGCCATCGCCAGCGCCGCGCCACCGCCATACGCACCTTGTGTTTGACCCGCGCCTTAAGGACCTACATTCCGTATTTTTAGTAATCTTCTTTTTTTATTTCGTTTTACACCATCAAGTTCAAACTAAAACACATAATATCAAATACTTTTTTCTAAGTAATGTTGACACAATATTTCATTTTCGCCCTTCACGGTATAGTAATTTTATTACTGGGATCAATTTTACGACATTCGATACTTTTACGGGTCTTGAGCCTAAAACGTGAAAGGGTTACTGTTACGTCCTGCGTTATTTTACTTTACTTTACTTCCTTTGTCCTTGTATGGAGTTTTGAGAAGCTATTTTATGTTTTAAATAGATTCTGGTTTTATTGTCGCAGGATACTATACGAGTGTACGAGATTTATGACGGGTTGGATGTAAAGTTTGACTTTACGATGTAATCAGGAGTTGGGACAACGGTTTTAATAAGTTGTGTCGGATGTGCTTAAAATTTCGTAGATTTCCGTGCTTTATAACAAATTGATATTCTGTTTATATTTCGGTTCGTTGATTCTGAGGAAAAAGGGTTGTTGTGTTTCTTTAAAACGGTTTTTAAGAGAATAAGTAGCAGTATTTTCTGTTTGTAATAAATAATCCTATGATGTTAGATTAACCTTTATGAATATCTTCAAATATCACAACAAAACAGATGTTTTTGTAGACAATTTCATTACTTATTTATCCTGTTTACGCAACGAAATTACCAACCCTCTTTCAATATTAAACAGAATCCTGTTTTGTATTACATAAAATCAAGCAATACGTACCAAAATAACTCATTAGAATTTCATAAAGTAATTCAATGAGGAACCAACAAGAGTAAACGATGTTGCCGAGATCGCATATTATGTTTTATGTTTCCTCAAAGCCGGATTATCATCTGGTAAAGCGAATGTTGGCAAAAATACCATATTATGTGGTGGTTGCAGTACTTAATCGCAGGATTTGCAGCGCTGTGTGCTCGACTGAATTTATGCAGTACAACGTGACACTTTTGTAGAGATCTTTAATTTGAATAAGACAGTGATATATTGCCGTGGATTTATACTGTGTCATGCTTTCTTATTGTACATAGCAAGGCAATTAGTAAGATTTACCAGACCAATTATGATGAATGATAGTTTTGCTGTTGGGAAATTTATTAAAGAATGACATTAAATAGACAAAGTAAAGTTTAGTCGATCGTTGATCTTTTAAAAAGATAAAGAATTGTTCGTACCATCTCAACTTCTAAGTTTCTTTACCTTCTTAGACATTTACTACGTTAACAAAATACTATATTTCACGAACACTGGCAGCAAACTGCAGTAAAACTCCAAGACGAGCACCTATACTTTAACTTCTTCATCAACAACGTCCTTTTTAATATAAATCGTCGGATTGTGATACACGTCACGTACCAGGAGTACAATGGCCGCGAGGGAGCGACGCGCGACGCCAGCCGGCCGAATTATCCCAACGGTGTACACAGACCACGTGACCGCTCCACTCTCCTGATCGCATGCTACCCTGGTACCATAGAACAAAAGCCATTCCTTTATTTAAGGCTTTTAGACGAATTGTTTGGCAGTAAAAGGATGGAAGCCATGTAATATTCAAGCTTATTATGCTTTGTGCAAGCCTGTCGGTGTCACAAGCCAGTAATCTATCTGCCCAGAAACAAAGGAAACTAGTACTTTATTCAAGACTACTGGCACGAAATATTTAGACGGCCTGAATTAGTGAAACCATCCGTCCAAGTTTGTCTTGTCAGTTTATCGTAGACTACATCAGACGTATACACGCAAGGAACGTCTAAAACATGCTCAGTCATAATAAATGGCTCGATTTTGTATTTCACGAAACGTAATGTAACAAAAACTATTTGGGTTGATACAATTTCCCGGTACAACTACATGTTTTCATGTATATACAAGTTAATTATACAATGGACATTCCAAACATTTAACGACAACATTTACAACACCAAACTACAAATTAACGACAAAAGTAATTAATACAAAGAGATATTGCCGGCTCTTAACAGTCGTAATGCTTCAGCATTTAATTTCTTAGGCCATAGATTAAACTTGGACCATCTTGCGTTAAGTTCCAATCTCGAGCCAAATTAAAAAGCTGAGGATGCACAAAATATTTTGGCAAATTTTCTCGAGCGTGGCCGGAGTGCAGGCCGAGTGTGGAGGCTCATTGCCTAGAATTCCCTTAGGAGGAGAATGCGAATCACGTCCTAGGCCAAGAGAATTCCAGCGCTTTGGCCGATCTCTCAAATTATCCGTTGGACAGAGTGCTCTGGATGTAATTCCGAACATTAGTGGAATTGCTCGTATGTGCGATCAATAGTTCGGAAAAATATTTGGTACTCACGTTATTGAAGTTGCCTGATATGAAAACTATTCGTACCATATACGATGAAATGCAATTCACATGAATTGGTATTTTTTTCTTCAGTTCGTCGTTATACTGAAATTCGCAACGAATGAAATAAAACATGACGTTCTCCATGTGTTTTTCAATCGTAAATAAAATACAACAACATTAGCACCCCGAATTATTTTGATTAAATATTACCCGGTATTATCCGTAAACTAGAATACACGTCATAGTAATCAAAATGCAAATTAACATTTGTCAAAGTAAATATTGCGCTGTTATATACCTTTTAATGGCTATAAAGCTCGCAATTAACTTCAGGTAGTTGTTATGGACGGTTTGTATATATTTTTTATTAAACTAGCGATCGTTAACTGGATGCGGGCGAATTAAATCAGAGGTCATTTAGTTTTACTGATGTCGATAATTACTGGCGGGCTCGACGACGCATTATACGTACCGCATATAAGTATATGCGTACTTGAGCGTGATTGTAAACATGTGTAGTTATGTGTGTTTGTTTTAGAAGCAAATGGGGAAATATTACGATTTAAATTAGAGTTTATTTCACGTATATTCTTAATAATATGCATCATGTGTATCCCCAAACGTAAGAAGGAGTAAGCCCTTACTCGAACTGGAATAATTCTAAATCAGAGCCAATGGAAACACTAATACGTTTAGCGAAAGGCTATACCATTACTTTTAACACAATTGCACAGAATTCAATCAGATTTTCCCTAAAAAGAAGAGTATACGCCGTGGAAGGGGGCATCGACCCACAAACGATCACCACATGTTCAATACATCATTCCGAACCCATTTTAAAAATAAATTAATCAATTACAGCAATTAAAAATAAATCTGCTGTTCCCTACATAATTGCCAAACGTACGTTCTACACGGTTAAAATATTTGAGAACAGCAGATTTTAAACAATGCTGCTAAAAAATTTATATTTTATCTGTTGCTTTCTTTGTTGACATCAAAAATGTGGGTTAGTCCACGTTCAACCCCACAATTTTTACCCCCGACCATGTTGAACCCCTAAATGTTGTCCATGTTCAACCCCTCACTGGTTGAACATGGACTTTTATTTTTGAATATATTTAATCCACGTTCAACCCTCAATGGACAGTAAAACACAAAAGTTTTTCTCATCTACCCCAAAATTGGTATTAGAGCTACATTTTCAAAGTCTGCCTACCATCTATATACCTTAAATTTCTGCAGTTACATTGAAATACAAATGAGTTTATTCCATCTCATTAGTAGTTGGCCGGTTGTTACAAGAGCATAACTTTATTAAAAGTTATTTATAAAAAGGATATTGAAGTGACTTTGACAGTGACAGTTATTTTATTTCTGAATATGGCTGAGATTAGCGGTTTATTTAATTTTGATTTTGTGACTTCTAAGCGCGGAGGACGCGTACTTCTTTTAGCAGGCCATCAGTATTACCAGAAAAAAGGATACAAGAATGGCTCTACTTACTGGCGTTGTGTTAAGTGGCCTAAATGTCATGGAACTGTTACTATTATGGAAACACAAAGTCAAATGATCAAATCAACAGTACATAGTTGCCCAGAAAGTTATGCTAAAAACGAAGTAAAAAGGGTTATTTCGATTTGTAAAACAAAGGTTACTGAAGATTTCAAGAAGACTATTCCATCCGTTTATCGTGAAGCTGTAATTTCTTTATAGGACGCAAGTGATGATACTATCAAAGAATTTCCGTCATATAAAAATGTAAAATCTGACCTATACAATAAAAGGAATATGGCGGTAGGTGTTAAAAAAACTAGGTATTCGAGAGGGATTGATGTAGAAGTACCTGCTATTTTTCAAAAGTTTCTGCTCTTTGATTACAAATATAAAAATAATAGGATAATAGCTTTCGCATCTGAGGCGGCAAAGGAAATAATATGCAGCATGAAACATTTTTTTGGTGACGGGACATTCAAGACATGCCCACGTCCTTTTTTACAACTTTATACATTACACGCTGATGTAGGAAGTTCCGAAAAAGAAACCAAAATAATGCCGGTGGTGTACGCTTTGTAACTAAATAAAAAACAAAGTACATATGATTTACTTTTTACTTTAATTTAAAAAAATATCCCAAGGTGGAATCCAACGCAATTCACAGTTGATTTCGAAGCCGCTGTTATGTCAACAATCCAAAAGAAATTTCCGGAAGCATCAATAAAAGGATGCTATTATCATTTTAATAGAGCGATATGAAAGAAAGCAGAAGAACTTGATCTAAGTAAAAACAAAATTACTCGTAAACACGTAGCTTTACTGACAGTCAAATTGGCTCATCTACCTCCGGAGGCTGTAAGCGACGGATTTCTCTATATTATGGAAGATAGTCCTACTGACGAAGCTGTAACTAAATTTAATAATTATTTCGTTAAACAGTGGTTGGAGGATAAACTAATGAAAGATAAATGGTGTTGTTTTGCTGAAAGGCATCGCACCACAAATAAGTTAGAAGGTTGGCACGCCATGTTAAATAGAACGTTAGGCAAATCGTCTAATCTAGTTCAATTTTTAAAAACTTTAGAAGAGGATTCTATTTACCAAAAAAATATAACCCAAAAGAAGAATGAAAGAAGATCAGAACATATTGAAATTGACAGGAGGAGAAATTATATTGTAAATCGTTTTATAAGTGGTGAAATATCGGTAGATCTTTGTCTGGAGAAATTGAGTCCATTTATTTTTTAAACTTTTTAACACACATGATTTTTTATGGTATGTAAGGGCATGTATATTTTCTTTTTATTCTTGGTATTAGTCTGTAAGCCTTCTGTAAAATACTTAAAATAATAATTAATAAATAAATACAATACAAAGCTAAACGTTGACTTTGAAGCAATTTACGTCGTACCGCCCCTATAGTGGCCCTATCGACCCAGACAGGTGCCCCCAAGCACATACCTACAACCCAGGTAAGTAGCCCCATAAATAGTTTTTAAAGTTAAAAATTATAAACCCCAAGTAGCTCATCATCATTAATGTTTACAAAAAAGCCATGGTTTTTTACCCAACTGCTACTATTAAACTGTAAAAGAATTGTAAAGAAAATAAATACACTTCTGCTCTCAGTATTACTTTAATGTCATTATTAGTTACCTAACAACAATGGGTTGAATATGGACAAAGAAAAGATGACCAATGTACTGAAATCCATGTTCAACCCCCCAGGGGTTGAACATGGAAACATTTAAGGGTTCAACATGGTCGGGGGTAAAGATTGTGGTGGTTGAACATGGACTAAACCAAAAATGTTGGCATTTTTGTAATATTTTGAACTCTATGATGTATTCTTTTTTCTTATCCACAGATCTTTTAATCTACTATTTGACTAAAGTGGACACTACGTACAATGTAATTTTCCCGAAGGGAAGCCGTTGGACATGTTGACAGTTATAGGCAAGCAGCGTCATTGTTTCCTCCATTCCTCTCCCTGCAGTACATGGTTGTATTTTTAATTAATATCATGATCTCTACAAAATAAACGTAAAAAGGTTATTAACATAAAATCCACTCATCCAAACAAACAACGCGTACACCTACCCAAACAAGTTTCCACCATTATCATAAACATATTTAATGGCTAATAATCTAAAACACACTCTAGGTGTACTGTACATAACCAACCGGTTTATCCCTAGCGGATATTGGAACTGTTATCGCACTATGCAAATTCAATTGCGCAGTGCACTCTACACGACAACTTGGGGGCTGTGCAATTGATCGTTACTACCCAATAAGCTCTAAGAATTGTTATGGGGCAGTTGTTTATTGACTTTGTATTATGGTATTTGGTGTAATATCTGGGATCGATAATATGAAAGTGGAAGAAAATAATTGATTGTGTAGATGGTACAGTCTGAGTTTAAATATGTTATAATCTGATTTCCAAGATACAGTTTTTTTTTACCTAGTTTGGAAGTCAGGCGTCCGTATATTTTAGTTTATTCAGCCTTTTTTTGTATAGAATCCCCGATAATGAAATTGTATTAGGCTATATTTTAATTGAGACCAATAAACGATTATTATTATTATTATAAGGTCAGAACTTTAATAAAATAAGTAAAAAAACTCTTTAACTAAGGCAATTTTTAAACCATGCCTTGGAGTTAGGCCTATATCCATAACAGTGCGTGAAGTTAGGCTGTGGATGATGATGATGAAAATCACCATCATCATCATTTCAGCCGCAAAACGTCCACTGCTGGACATAGGCCTCCCCTAAGTGTCGCCACATTTGACCGGTCCCGTGCGTCTCGCATCCAGCGGATCCCCGCAACCTTCACCAGGTCATCGGTCCACCTAGTGGGAGGCCTGCAACGCAACGTCTTCCGGTTCGCGGTCGCCACTCCAGAACTTTCCGGCCCCATCGGGCATCCGTTCTGCGAGCAATGTGCTATCATCATCTTCATGCCCTTATTCCAACTCATTTGGGATTGGCGCAGCATGTCTTCATCTTCCATACCTCTGTTTTTCATCATCTCATGAGACACCTCATTTCTTACCATATCATTCTTAACATAGTCCAACCATCGTTTTTTTGGTCTTCCTCTACTCTTATACCCATTCACGTTCATATTCAAAACCTTCTCATATCCCGCTACTATCAAAACATTAATGTGTACCCTAGTAGCATTTTTGTTGGCATTTAGTTGGGCCACATACATTTTTGTTGGCATTTAGTTGGGCCACATACCTCTGTATGTGGCCCAACTAAATGCCAACAAAAAATGCTACTAGGGTAACGCATTTTATGCCAAAAGAGAGATACTCTACGACGTTAAATAGCCCAACAATTTTTACCAAGTGACGATTTCAGAACTATTCCAGCACAATATTTCATTGTAGCTATTTATGTGACCCATGTTTAGAAGATGTCTGCTGTCTGATAAAGTATACCGCAATACGCTGGAAAGGTCCCAGACAGTACGTTTAACCGTTCGTCTAGATTAATGTCACAACTTATTGGATGTTTCAGCCAAAATCTTGCTGAAAAGTGTAATATTATGCTGATATACCATTTGCAGTCTTTGTGACCAGAACTATATTTTGAACAGATTGGGTAACTAGCATAATATATGATATGAGTAAGCCGATAGGACAAAATTAGGCTAATTGAATCTGGGTAAAGATCTGGATGGCAACGTGAGGAAACTGGCATGTCCTAGAACCAAAAATTCGAAGACAGGTGATATCTAGCAACCCGCATTGGACCCGCGTGGTGGATTATAGCCCACTCCTTCTAAAAGAGAGGACGTCTGTGTCCTAGTAGTGGGAACATTATCGGCTGATGATGATGACAGATCTGCGAAAAGTGTTTAAGATTCCAATTAATGTGTTGCCTGGATTTGCAGCCGAACCAACAAACGTTGTAAAATAATACTATATTTTTTCCTCTCTCACAAGAAAACAAATAAGCAGGAAGGAAGCTTCTAAGCCGTGTAACCAGACTCTATTTCTATGTAACCAGATCCTAACGATGTTCCAAAAGTTCGAATGACATTGTACCTATATTTCCACAGCCACAGTTGTCTGGAGCTCACAACTATATGAATAAAACATAAGCCAAAACTTCGACGAAATCGAGAATTAATCCCTACAAGTCATATAACACAAACAGTGTTTATGAACAAGGCGTACGGATATGAGTGGTTCAAAACATAGTTTATAATAACACGTGGCACCAACTGACTCGTATGTTTGAGTTACGACAGGAGCAAAGAGCTTTCCACTCCACGATATTCGAACATTGTATTCGCAACGTATGACGTCGCATAAATAACCATGTTTGAATAAAAACCGACATCGCGCGCGAACCACTTAAATGTTTTTACTAACGTCATGAAATAATAAAATAATTTAGAACGACGACGTCCTGACTACGATGTCCTCTGGAATCGTGCCAAGCACCGCGGGATGCAACGTTATCCGGGCCTCGAGTACAAACTTTTAAGAAGCATACTCCTGTCTAACTTTCCCGTTATTATAAAATGTAAGAACGCCAAAAGCACACTAGTAGAAGTTCGACGGATTTTTAGACGTTTCGAACAACGATTATGGGCCGAACTCGAGCCGCGTCGAACATTGGATGCTCGCAAATTTTTATCACCCAGTGTCGTGCTATTCGTACGCGCTATGGGTATCGATAATCCGTGCATAACCATTCCATTTGCGCGTGACACGTATAGTGCGAGTTATGTGTTTCGGCGTTAGTTGGCACATGTTGCAGCGTATTAAATTAGACGTATCAGCAGATAGCTTGATATTGGTACAGTTGGCATCTGCGCAGAGCGCGCACATGTGCGACATTGGCCGCGTCTCATGCATCATTCAGACGGAACCTGCATCCAATCGCTCCTACATTTAGGTTATAGCTCACCGCTTACGTGATAAATCGCCACTCTGGAGGAAACTTGTAGTATCATCACGAGCAGCCATGTGCTACATCGTTGCCTTTTATCAGATTTTTCCGGCTGGTTACGAGGAGAGCTCATGTAAAATGCATGCGGTAGCCGTGTTTGTAATTGCTGTAACAGCTTTTGCATTACGCCCTAATATTAAAAGACGTTTACGTATGCCTGCATTTTTAAGCGTAATTCAACGAGTTTTATACGGTAAAAATTATACGTGAGTTTTAACATTTTAACTCGGACGAGTTTTTAAAGGGCTTCGTTAACATTTTATTTAATTTAAATGTCATTTGACTCCAGATTCCACTCCCAGTTTATACTCAATTAATATTAATTATTACTTTTGATAGGTTCAACTGTGTCTCGTTATATAATACTCTCTCTTGAAGGCTTTGCTAACTAGTAAGGCTTTCACGATCAAATACCAATCTTCAATTTAATTAATTACAAGTAAATCATAAGACTTCTATATCGCATCTCACCAAAGCCAATAAAACCCACGCAATATTGCTCTGCGTCTCAAGTATCAATGATCAATAAGTGCAGTGCAATACAAATTCTATAAGCAATATAGCTCGTGATATTGCCATTTCACATTAAATGGTAGTAATTGGAATTCCTGTCAAGTATGAAATTGGCGTCTTCATTGAGTAACCGGAGACGAAATGTACCGCTCATGCAATATGTATGTTTGCAGAGTATTATTATGTAATGTATGTTTATGGGTTCTTATATTAAGTCCGTATGTATTTATTGCTCGTTCAGAGTTATTTTGGCTGGTTAATTGTATTAGTGGCTATAATTTATTTATATGGAAGGAAGAGATTGCTAGTTGATAGTGATGTTTTCTTATGTGGTCATAAGTAGTTGCCCGCCTGTAAAGCCGCAGGATTAGGCAGAGGTGTACCTAATAGTTAAAGTCTTGTTTAAGTTCCATGTAATAGGGGGCGAGCCTATTGCCATCAACCGGGTACGAATCCAAACTTCATGGCTGCTATTGAGTAATTCTAGATGGAAAAACCCAATAGCAGCTTTTTCGACCCGGGGATCGAACCGAATTCAAACCTCAGTCTTGGAAATAAAACAAGTCAGTATAGTTATGTACAGTCTGCAGCATCAATATGTAAACACTTAGCAACGTTTAGAAGACAGACGCCATATTGCAATGTTCCAATAGTTATTTCCCGAGAAATTCGCGTTTGAACTTTTCCAAGTCTATACATATTATTACTCGCGACTGTACCTAATATATCACCCTACTACTCTAATTTGTTTTTCGTATACCCTATCATATCCCTTTTGTTCAAAACTGAAGGGGGTTCGAACAAAAGAGATTCTATAGCGGAAAGCATGAAGGGCTGAATCTGCAAATCATTTTATGAACCCACGTGTAAAGTGCCTACTGCATTTGAAAGTGCCTCTTCATCGTCAAGTCTCGCGCACCTATTCTTGTGATAGACGTGAGATAAGGCTACTTTTTGCTTAGTAATCTCTTAGCTGCTTTATACTAGCTTAAGACAAGTGGAAATAGAGGGGAATGACTTGTTCTAAGGTGCATTGCGCATCTTTTCTTAATTTGTATGTCCTGGAAGTAAGCAGGTCATGTGTTCTTGCTACGTTTTGGAATTCAAATTGCTTATCCATTAAATAATGTTCTGTGTACAAGAAGCAAGCGTTCTGTATGTCAAATTTAGTAACTCTACGCAAACATGATTGCTGGGAAACGATTTTTTTGGTTTTAATACATTACCAGTCCTGATTAGAGCGATGGCAAATAAATAATAATAAATAGTAAAAGTTTATTTTGGCAACAATAACACGAGACATTATAAAACAAGTAAAACGATGGAAGCTGCAAAAGTATAAACTGTAGCGCAGCTTCCAACACCCTTTTCCAGATACAGACAAAAAGTGCTTATTAGGTATAATTTTAATTTAGTATTTAGCAAGAGCGTGCTTAGTAAACAATAGGTAAATTGTTGATTTGTCTTTGTCGGGTAGTTTTAATTTCAATATTGACGTATATCAGATACGTTTACACCGCACTCTAAGAGCAGAGTGGTTGAAGCCGAAAACTCGTCAGCCAGGTCAAAAAGCATAAACTGGAAAGTTACGTCTAATTTACCTACACGAGCGAAGCCTTTTTCGTTACAGCGCGTATGTAGGTATACATTTAGTCGTAAAAAATAACGTTTTTTTAGTATCACCCCAGTACTTTACATGCTAAAACCAGGGCTTATAGTCGCGGCTTATCCTTTCATTAATGTATTCAAAACACTGAATTTATGCGCACGACCTATTATTTCATGCGAGGAGAGTTAATATAATTTTCATTTTATGTTAATTATTCAATAGGTGGTGGAAATATTCGCACTATTAACTAATTTTAGTTATTGAAGTGGTAAATTTAAATGGCGTTCGTCATCAGTTTACTTTAGCTTTATATAACTATGAATATAATTATTATCTGGGTTACATTAAGCGTCAACCAAGGTAAAAATCTTGGCCCGAGACTAAACATATATTGCAATACTAACTGGCAATGCTAGACCAGTCTCTTGGGCCAATTAAAGGTTGGCAGCGTTGAAGAGGAGTTTTTTAATGCTATATTCTAGTTTGTTGTAGGCTTAAACTATTAAAGGCCATAATAAAATTGTTTTTTTTTTTAAATTAATGTTCATATTTTCCAGTCGCACTAATTTACCAATCGACTAAAATCAAGATCGACTACTTCCCGAAAGTTAAATTATGAGTTTAATAATCACTTCCTTGAAGTTTATGCTTGCTTTTGCACTGGAAATGTTTCTCTGTTTTCGTTTAATACTAAATTTCAGATTGGCTATTTTATTATTTCAATATAATTTTCAATATCATCTTATTGATAATAATATGAATGCTGATTCCTAGAATATTTTAATATGGATCAAGTGAATCCTAAACAAACAAACAAACAAACATGGTAAATATCCCGTTTATGATATTAATAGCAAGTGAATCCTTTTGAATTGCGTAGTGATGCAGTTGAGTTTATATTGGTTTTAAATTAATTTTCGGCTCAATGAAAACAGTTGTTGGTATTGATATTAATTCTGTATGACATAATTAAGATTTTCTTATTTCCATTGAATTTAAAGATACAAGTCAAACAGAAAAGTTTTCGTATTTTTAATGCACAAAGCAATAAATTCGTAATTTTAATAGGTATAATATGTCTGTGAATTTTATTATAGCCTATTTCCTCTCATAGAGAGGAGTACTGTGCCGCAGCAGGGGGAATATTATAGGCTGACTAACTATCATCACAAAAATGACCCTAACCAATACGACATAGGTTTCCACGTTGCTTGGCATGTTTTTAAATAATAATGACCCGCGACAACATTTTCTCAGCTCAAAGACTAAAAAAATATTAGAAAAAGCACGCAAAAACCGACAAAGAAGTCTTCAAAAGTCGTTTGAAATAACAAAAGCAAATCAATTACTGGTACACGGCATTTTGGAGCTAATAACTCTTTTACCTGCAAGCTGAGTTCGTTGCGGTTTGAGGGGAAGGCGTACTCCTTAATCACTAAACCTCACGAACGGGACCGTACAAGTCAGTGACTAGTACAGTCAGTGACCAGCATTACCTGACCTCCTCCTCCCCTCTTTTTCTTTATATGACGGGTCAGATAATGCTGGACAATGACTGGTATCCATTTTTTACATCCCCATTCTTCATAAATAAGTATAATGATAAAGCGCGTTCATTGGCTGACTGGAACAGAATTAATTAGTTACTATTAGTGTGTGAGCGTAATTGGAAAGGTATTTTCTTTGCTGAGTCATTTTCTACTTGAGCCGAATGTGGTTGATAGGGCAATATAAGCGGCTTTTATTGTCTCTTCACAATGAATTTTTCACCATCACGGTGGCTTTTTTCTTATTATCTTGAAGATCTGCCTAAATAAGTTCACAAACACTCTAAATGCATGTATTATCTTATTATTTCTGGAATGTTTACATTTTTTGGCTTCATGAAATGGAATTAAGTCCGCCTTTGTACCATTTTTGTGCATAAAGTTTAATAAATAAATACATACTAAGGGCCACCGTGTATTATTGATGCTTAGTGGTTTTAGTTTTACTTTGAAAACATTTAAACTAGCCTTTTCCCAATTATATTGGGGTCGGCTCTCAGTCTAACCGGATGCAATTGAATAGCCAGTTTTTTAAATAGAGTGACTGACTATCTGATCTCCACATCCCAGTTAATACAAGATCTACCATCATCATCATCATCATACCAGAATAATAAAATACCTACATGTTTTGGACGTAGAGTTGGGGATCCCAACCCAACATACAATACCATATAACTACCAATATCTTTAAAACTTCTAACTAAAAGATTTATATAGAGGACCCTTAGGGAAAGAACGGTAAACGAACAATACAATTCTATAAACTTAAATCCTGCTGAAACTTGCAATTCACTTCAACGAGATATCTCAAACGAAACCCAAGTTAAGGATTATTTCGAAATACTCGATACCGAGAAGTCGCGGGTACTTCGGAAACGGTCCACGAATAAAGTGAAGTTTCAATAAAGCTGACCGGGTAATTGGAATATTGTATAGGTCGATATTAATTTGTTAAAGCTTTGATTTCTACTTGTATCGATGTTCGACATTTTGTCCAACCAGTAGCGTACCTAGTGTCCTGGACAGCGTTGTCGTTTGATTCACTTGAGTCTTAGAGTTTATCGAAAGCTATACAACCAGCGAGCGAGATCAGTATGCACAATTGCATAGCCTTAAGCCTATAATATTATGGTAGGTATGAGCATAATTTAAGTACAGTAATATAGTTACAATCCAAGATCTAATTTCTTGCTAGGTTAGCACTCCTCTTTCCCCTAGTATGAAATGTTATGTTATGTTTATGAATGTTCTATTATGCCTATGTACTTAACACTCGATTAGAATACCTATTAGTGCCTTTTAAAGGCTCATTTAGACCAAAAGCGGATAATTATAGTCCATTTAGAAAACAAATGAAAAAGCAAAACTAGGCTATTGGCATGAATAGAACCAATTTACATAAATTACAAGCCATTCTCGAACACGTGCTTCCTTAAATCATTATTCACATTTAGAACTCATTCAACATACAGGCATTAACCCGTGCCTTTTTCCCAAGGTGGTAGGCAGAAACTACAGAATGCCACCTGTGCTTTTCTTATATATAATACTAGCTGACCCGGCAAACGTTGTTTTGCCATATAAATAATTTCAGAAAAAAAAAAAAAGATGAAAAATAGATGTTGGCCGATTCTCATAGATACCGGATAAGCACAAAAAATTTCATCAAAATCGGTCAAGCCGTTTCGGAGGAGTTTGGCATCGAAAACTGTGACACGAGAATTTTATATATTACTAGCTGTTCCCGGCAAACGTTGTTTTGCCATTTTCAGAAAAAAAAAAAAAAAAAGATGAAAAATAGATGTTGGCTGATTCTCATAGATACCCGATACGCACAAAAAATTTCATCAAAATCGGTCAAGCCGTTTCGGAGGAGTTTGGCATCGAAAACTGTGACACGAGAATTTTATATATTAGAAGAAGATAATCTTTTACATTGTCCACATTCAAAGAACTTGTCATACATGCACGCCGCTTAAGAGTACTTCGCACTACTTGACTTTTCTGACAAACCTCACTAATAAGGTCATTGCATGTAGAAGGCATCCCCTTTAAACTCTATTATCCTAATCACAATAATATTTCCTAATTATTCTGTTTCCGACTGCATTCAACACAGTTCAATACCACAGAATAGTTTTGATGATAAATTGATAATTCTATCAGTTCGAGGCCGGTAGATCCTTTGTTGAATTCCCACATTGAAATTCGTATTTGCTTTCTGTGATACAATTGTCTGTAGATACTGAATATTATATCACTGTTTGCTCAGAGAATCAAATAATATATTGGAAAAAAAGAAAGAGAAGGAAGCTATGTATTGATTATCTTGTTGTAATAGAAGCTTGTGGCAATAGGTATAATAAACATTAAATTGGAAACTTATTCAACTTTGTGGAGGTCGGCTTCCAGTCTAAATGAATGCAGCTGAATACCAGTATTTTACATAAACACTCCATGTTAAAATACTGGAGTGACTGCCTAAGAGCTCGTTTACAGAGACGCGGGGCGTTGCGCGGTGCGTGCAGAATGCTCTTTTCGTGCTTTTTTTATTAATTTACTGAGAGACCAGTTCACCGCAACAAAAGCTGCATATTAAACAAACGAGCAAAAAATCGCTTCTCGTAACATCAAGTTTTGAAATCGTTAAGTTTTTCATACATTGCCATGTGTTTAAAACAAAAACGCCGCACGCGCCGCGCGACGCCCTGCCTGTACGTAAACATGCATTATCTGATACGATCCAGTTGGTACTGAGTAATGCGAAACACAGTAAGACTGATTGCCAGACTTTCAACTGTCAAATATGTACAATTGACAGCCTACGATTGAAATTGGGAATAATATTTCTCAAATAATTCTGAAAATACTTATTGATGAACTATTCAGAGAGTCGTATTAAGTACGTACCTACCCAATCATTTTCATTTTAAATGAAATCCCTGCGGGTATCATTTAAAATATGTTTATTTTACATAATTATTATGTAAATTAATTTTAAAACTTTATGACTAACAAAGTATATATTTGGTGCACAGTAATTTGTTTCCTCACTTGAGACACGTCATTATTCCCGAACAGCATGGCTTTGTTCAGTCACGATCCACCAGTACAAATTTAATGATTTTTACTCAATTTTTATTTGAGAACATGGACAAGGGCATACAGGTTGATGCTGTGTACACCGATTTTCGGAAAGCGTTTGACAAGGTGGATCACAAACTCCTTTTGGACAAAATTGCCTTCAACGGCATTAGAGGGAATCTACTCAGATGGTTTGTGTCGTATATATTCCATAGAACACAGAAAGTGGTCATCAGTGGACACGAGTCTGATTACACAGTGGTCGAATCCGGTGTGCCTCAGGGATCAGTTTTGGGTCCTTTATTGTTTGTCTTGTTTATAAATGACATAAAGTCCTGTATGGTCAACTCAAAATTTCTCATGTACGCGGACGACATCAAAATTTTTAAATCCTGTACTAGTATGCAGGATTGCTTGCTATTACAGGATGATCTAAGCAGACTTTCGCATTACTGTCTCAAGAATAAACTTCATCTTAGTTTGCCAAAATGTCATTATATTTCATTCACTAAAAATAAGACTAGTATTAAATTTAATTACACGCTCAACCACACAGACCTGAATAAAACTGATTGCACGCGTGATCTCGGCGTACTGCTTGATAGCAAATTACATCTTGACCTTCATATTGACAACATTATTAATAGAGCTTTTCAGATGTATGGTTTCATAATGCGGTCTTGTAAAGAATTTAAAAAGGTTTCTACTTTCCTCTTCCTATATAAAACACTAGTCCGTTCCCAACTGGAATACGCGGTGCCCATCTGGAGCCCTTTTTACGAAAAATACAAACACAGACTAGAAATGGTGCAAAAAAAATTTCTTCGCACTAGTCATTATAAGTGTTTCCATACCAAGACTTCCTATGCAGATCTGATGAAACAGTATAAAATATTAAGCTTGGAGCACAGGCGTACACTGCTGATGGTTATGATGCTGTATGGCATATGCAACAATAGGTTTAATTGTATGGAGCTCTCTAATAGGTTATGTTATGTGGTACCTAGGACTGTTAGTCGGCGGGAGGTGCGAGCTCCGCGCTTGTTCTACACAGAGAAGTGTAGAACAAACGCTGGCGAGCGAGCTCCTCTCCGCCGATTACTAGAAACGTACAACTCACATTTTATAAACGTTGATATTTTTGCGCATAAACAGACCCAATTTAAAAAAATGGCAATCGAATTACTGGCTGGTCATCCTTAACGATGACTGCTTCTTTTTTATGTAAGATTGTGGATTAGTGTGATCTTTCAGGTTTTATATTTTTATTCTCTTACTGTCCCTTCTGTATGCGTCCGTTTCCTTATTTCTTAAAAACCGATATTATTCCGTGGACAATACTGTGGGTTATGCATTTTTTTTACTATTTTTTCTAAACTTAATATTATTATTGTAATGTGTAACTGTTTTTTGTCCCAAATAAAAAAAAATAAAAAAAAAAAATAAAAAAAAGTAACTGTCATTTGAGGTGTATCCCAAGTGTTGAGTATGACTGTAGAAGGCTGGTAAGAAATTGTATTTTTCGAAGGACCAATAATTAATAAAAAATAGCTGTATCAATATGTAGGTAAAGTTTGGAAAGTGGATCTCTGCTCGTAAATAGGTAGATAATTCAGTATGCCACCTACCTCAAACTTCCACACGTACGTTTCTTCACGACAGCCTTGCACGGCAAGGGGTCCTGGTATAGACGGCGGAGGCGAGCGAGGGCACTAAACGTTCCAAAAACACCATGCACTGCGAGAACGTCTCACACAATGGATACTGCACGGCAGTGTAGAAAATGAGTTAAACTTGTCTAATTCACGGAATAGTTTCTCAATAAAAACAAAGACGTGACCGATATTGTCTGATCACGCAAGCCAACTGCCAACCACATCGCGCGGAGGTTGCACGAGCGTCAGCCACGATTCAAAAACGACGGTAGTCGTAAAAAAGTAGATGACAAAACATAAATCATCCACCCTCATATAAGCAAAGATCCAACATACCCCCCACCGAAATTATCATGATAATTTCAGTTGAAAAAAAATAAGAGAATATTGCTATTGCAACTGATATGTGGTAGGAAAATTGCCTTGAAACGGGCAGGAATAAGTATAAACAAAAATTAAAATTAAGATAAGATTCAACTTAAAATCTAAGGTACAAGTTTTGTAAATATTTAATTAGAATATGGAAAAGGGCAAACCTTATTAACAGGTCTTTTAATGATTCCCTTTTGCGTCCTCAGAGTAACGACGCGAATAATTTTATCTGGACCTTCATGGAGACGCTCCACTCTGGCCCGAACCCAGTTTAGCGGACGAATCAGCTCAGACTTGATGAGAACTAGATCACCGATTTTAATATTAGGAGGAGAGGTGAACCACTTTGCTCTTTGCTGCAAAGTATGCAGGTAGTCGTCAGACCACTTCTTCCAAAACGTTTGGGAGATTTTCTGCAAACACTGCCAACGTGACAGTCGGTTATTAGGTACGTCTAGAACACCGTACTCGGGCACGGCGAGTAAGCTTTGACCTATCAAAAAATGTCCAGGCGATAAAATTTCGAATTCATCAGGATTGTCAGATAACGGGCACAACGGACGCGAGTTCATTACGGCTTCGATTTTACAGAAGACAGTGGTGAGCTCTTCAAATGTAAGTGCCTTGTCACCTACTGCACGGAGGAGGTGGCGCTTGGCCGACTTGATACCGGCTTCCCACAGTCCGCCCATCGAAGCTGCAGTAGGAGGAACATTTTTCCATTCAATAGAACGAGTTGCGCAACCGTCGGCAATTAAAACGTCATTTTCTTTAAAAAAATTGCAAACTTCTTTCAATTGTTTCGCAGCTGCGACAAAGTTTGTCCCGTTATCGGAATGTAGGCACGAGCACAGACCGCGTCGCGCTACGAACCGGTCAAGAGTTGCTAGAAAACAATCAGCTGATAAGTCGCTAATGACTTCAATGTGTACAGCCTTTGTGGAAAAACAAACAAAAAGGCACATGTAGCACTTTAGAATTTTTGCATTACGATTCAAACTCGCTTTTATGTGAAACGGCCCACCTAAATCGCAACCGACATGATCAAAAACCTTATTAGGTTTTAATCTTTCAGCGGGTAACGTACCCATGTACGGTTGGATTGAAGTAGGGTTGCATTTAAAGCATACGACGCATTTAGACAACACACTACGAATCATACTGCGAGCGGATACGATCCAATATCGTTTGCACAAAATTCCTTGCAATGAACGAGGTCCTACATGTAGGTACACATTGTGAAAATGTTCTATTAATAAAGTTGTTACGTGACATTTTTTAGGTAGCAACAAGGGGTGCCTGCTATTGTAGGGTAAGTCTGCTAGCGAGATTCTACCCCCCACCCTGAGGAAACCATGGGCATCGACGAAGGGTGATAGCTTCCTGAGTGACGAAACAAATTTATTATTTTTTATCTGAGTGATTTCGCTACAAAAGTAGGTAGCTTGTGTACATTTTATAATAACGTCATGAGACGCATTCAACTCGTGAGTTGAGATCGGACCAACAGAACGCTCGTTCTTAGGTAACCTACAATTTTTAGCAAATCGCAAACACCAAGCGACGATACGTTGCAATCCGTTGAATGAAGAGTATTTTTCAAAAAACGTTTCTGAAAGATCGTTAGGTACATTTTGAGATGCACAGGAAAATGTATCAACGTTTGTCTTCAGTTCTAAAATGTCCGTTTTTTCAGTGACGTAAAAAGTACTGATTGGCCATTGATGAACGTCATCAGATAGCCATGCGGGACCATGCAGCCAGAGCTTATAATCAGCTACGTGCTGAGTGGGCATGGCGCCGCGCGAACAAATGTCAGCGGCGTTGTTTTCGCTCCGCACGTGGTACCAGCTGTTCGACGGAACCACCTCCACTACTTGAGCGACACGACTTGAAACAAAGGTTTTAAGTTTGTAGGGAGGGGTCAGTAACCATGCGAGTGCGACACTGGAGTCTGTCAACGCAGTTACCTGAAAGTTTAGATTTTTAATATTTTGTTGAACGAACGAAACCAGTTTTGACAACAACACGGCAGCCATAAGCTCGAGTCTAGGTATCGAGAGCGGCTTGATCGGCGCGACCTTACTTTTACTGATAAGCAGTCTAGTCTTTACTTCATTGTTTGGGTCAACACTACGTACATAGATGCATGCCGCATAACCACGGGTCGATGCGTCACAAAAAGCAATTAAGTGTACGCCGCAGAATTTAGGTATTAGCATATGTCGTTCGATTGTTATTGACGACAGACTTGACAATGACGCGATGAAGACTGACCACTTGTCACGCAAATCAGCCGGAAGAGGGTCATCCCAACCGAGACTCAGCTTCCACAAATCTTGCATGATGCATTTAGCTAGAAATGTGCATGGAGATAAAAACCCAACCGGATCAAAAATGCTAGCAAGCAGTTTTAGCACTGACCGTTTTGTGTAGGTGTTATCCGTCATGTTATAATCAAAAGAGAAACAATCGACTGTCGGCAGCCACTTAAGACCTAAAACCTTCAGCGATGAGCACACGGTGTCGTCATCACTGAAGTTTATAGCTACTGCCTGATCTGCACCGATCCTAGACAATAATTCAGGGGAATTACTCGCCCATTTACGAAGATCAAAACAGCCTAACTTCAATAGAGCTACGAGCTCGTCCTGTAACGTACAGGCGTCTGAGAGGTTCTGTGTCGACCACAAAACGTCATCAACAAAACATCCTTGCATGAGAATATCAGCTGCTTGAGGATATCTCTTGCCCTCATCACTAGCCAGCTGTTGCAACGAGCGAACAGCGACGAAACCAGACGATCGCAACCCGTAGGTATTTGTACGAAGTTCGTAGGTTTTTATTTCATGCGAAGGCGATTCCCTCCAAAGAATGTGCTGATATGTACGCTCAGCGGGATGAATTAAGACATTCCTATAGAACTTAGCTATGTCAGCGGTAAAACAAACGTCATACAAACGAAAGTTGAAAATAATTTTCAAAATGTCATGATGGAGTTTTCTGCCTGTAAGTAATGTGTCATTAAGTGACACACCGCTTGAAGTCGCCGCTGAGCCATCAAATACCACTCGCAGGGGCGTGGTGGTGCTGGATGCCTTCACCACACAGTGGTGTGGTATGATATACCTACTCGGTTCTGTACCTACATACGGTTTCATATGACCTAACTGTTCATACTCGCGCATGAAGTCTACGTAGGGCGAACGTAAGTCGGGCGATCGAGCGAAACGTCGCTCCAGGTGGTGTAACCTACGCACGGCGTGGTTGTAAGACTCGCCGAGGGCGGCGCACTTCGGGTCCATTAGGATAGGCGAAACATACCTACCGCTATCGTCCCTATAATGACGCTCGGAATATATCTCTTCGGCAAGCTTGTCATCTGGGCTGATAAGGTTGTCGCACGGCGACTCCTCTATTTCCCAAAATGATTTGAGTTGATTGTTGATGGTGTCACTATCACAGGTGTACGACACCAAATTGCAAGACGTTGCAATGTTAGTGACATCATCGGAAGTACACGGTACTTCAACTTTCCCACACAATACGAACCCGAAAACACTACTGAGTGCAGTGGGTAGTGTAGGGCCGACAATAATTTTATTACCGTCATAAATGTCAGGGAATATGTCACCTGCAAGAATAATGTCAATAGAAGATTTTTTATAGAAGTAGGGATCTGCTAACAAAAGGTTTTTGTAATGCATAGAAACTTCTTCGGAAATTTCCACCGTAGGCAAATCGGAAGTGATCCGTTGTAAAATTATAGCATCGATATTAAATGATGGGTTATCGCAATGTCTCGGCTTAATAGTGCACGAAGTCATGCCAAAGTTTTTGACACTACTTCCGGTTAAACCAAAAATATTAAACGGACATTTTTGACGCGACAACCCTAGCCGCTCTAAACAATTCAAAGTTATAAAATTCGATTGAGCGCCTGAGTCGATAAGAACGCGACAAGCTTGCGGATTACCAAACGAGTCTATAACATTGACTATAGCCGTACCTAGTAGAACCATATAGCTCTTCATATTGTGACCGCTGGACGAGTGCGATGTCTTAGCGTGCAATGTGTGAGTACCTACAGCTGTCGGCTTTGGGCTGCTATTATGCGCAGGAATAGATAGCGTAGCAGGACTACCTTTAGAGTCAAGGTGCAGTAACGCATGGTGACGCTGATTACACGTGAAACATCTAAATTCGCTTTTGCAATCGGAAGACGAGTGGTTTGGCTTAAGGCAGTTGTGGCACAATTTCAAATGGTCAGCACGGCTGACTCGTTGTGCAGGATTCAATTCACGGAATTGAACACAACGAAAAATCATATGATTTTGACCACAGTGTAAACAATCAAAACTCTTCGGCTTATTGTTAGGTTGCGTCTGCGAAGAAAATGCCTTCCTATTGTTAGTTTCACTCGACTTTTTATTAGATGTGTTGGGGGTAGGATTCCTACCTTGCGGAACAGTAGAACTAGAATGATCTTGAGAATGTTCCAATATTTTTATTTGATTATGTACATGGGACATTAACTGATCATAGGTAGGTATGGTCTTTTGATCGATACTTTGTTCGAATGATTTTCTTGTGTTGGGGTCTAATCCCCTCAATGCTATATGACACAGTACATAGCTAGATAAGTGCTCGATATTTAAAGCATTAATAGCGCGATAGGAATGATCGAAAATCTCAATAAAATTATTTAAATTAACTGGAGATTCCGATTTGAGTGCGGGAAAGTTGAGCATCTTATCTAGGTATTTACCTACGAGCATCCTATTGTCTTGATATTTATCAAGTAAGGACTGCCACACTACGTCGTAATTACTTGAAGTAATCGGCACACTTTTTACAATGCTAAGTGCGGACCCTTTTGTGCATGACAACAAATAATGAAATTTATCTATGCTTGAAATACCCGTTTGATTGTGCACCAAAGAGCAAAATGTTTCATAAAACGTGGTGAAGTTCTCAATATTCCCATCAAATGTGAACAACTCGAGCTTCGGTAAACGTGGTCGAATGTCGCCATTTTTATCTTTCGTGTCTACGTGACTGCATGGTGGAACGTCCGCCATTTTGGTCGTGTGCTTTGAAGCGCACAACTTGACGCGAAAAAACAAGTCATCGAAGCTAACCAAATCGCTGTCTGAGAACTGAGCTTCAGGCGTTAAAGTTAATCTCATTTCATATATTTCTATACAAATACTTTCGAATGATTCACGTAGTGATGTTATCTCTGAGGCACGCAATAGGAACATTTCCTTGACGGAAGGATGATTCTCAATTTTATTCGATAAATCAAACACTTGTTGCAATTGAGAATAAATACGTTGCTTTTTAGCAAGACATTTGTTTATGTTACGAATAGTTTCTAATTCCTTTTTAGTTGGAATTGGAGCAATCGGAGCAGTTACTTCTGATTGCGACATTTTTAGATTTTAAATATGCAATGAAATAATTTAAAAAGTTAATTATATCCGGCTCGATTGGACCAAAATGTTGAGTATGACTGTAGAAGGCTGGTAAGAAATTGTATTTTTCGAAGGACCAATAATTAATAAAAAATAGCTGTATCAATATGTAGGTAAAGTTTGGAAAGTGGATCTCTGCTCGTAAATAGGTAGATAATTCAGTATGCCACCTACCTCAAACTTCCACACGTACGTTTCTTCACGACAGCCTTGCACGGCAAGGGGTCCTGGTATAGACGGCGGAGGCGAGCGAGGGCACTAAACGTTCCAAAAACACCATCTAAATTGACACAGCACTGCGAGAACGTCTCACACAATGGATACTGCACGGCAGTGTAGAAAATGAGTTAAACTTGTCTAATTCACGGAATAGTTTCTCAATAAAAACAAAGACGTGACCGATATTGTCTGATCACGCAAGCCAACTGCCAACCGCATCGCGCGGAGGTTGCACGAGCGTCAGCCACGATTCAAAAACGACGGTAGTCGTAAAAAAGTAGATGACAAAACATAAATCATCCACCCTCATATAAGCAAAGATCCAACACCAAGGGTCTACACTAGGCCCCTCAGTTTTATTGTTTTTGGCTAACACTTTAAAGAACGTGACGATGCTCAGAAAAACATCAACGGAAATAGTGCGTAAAAGGGAATTAAGAAAACTCTTTAATCAGCTTTACTTAATTTGTTCAACAACAGACCACAGAACCTAAGCCGCTGTTGGTTTGGAAGCACACAGTTTCGCAGAAGAGCTCCTTTTTCAGCAAAGGTGAGCGTTAAGAAAGGACTTTTGGAAATTCATCCCCTTAAGGTGTTAAATGGGAGTTGAAAGTTTGTGCAAATTCTTCATTTTACTAAAGGAAATTCTATCAGACGCGCGGTCAATCTTTTTATAAGAAACTGTAAAGTCGTTAGATCTAACTGAATCAAAACTCAGTCGATTGCTTTGGTTATTCTGAAACAAAGGAAACAGTGTTAACAAAGTATGAATATTTGAAGATGCTTTTTATGCCAAGGTCCAATTTTAGTGAAAACCAAGGCGTTATCAAGAAAATGTAAGAAAAATCTGAGAAAATTGTTGGACTCATACGAGCGGAGAAACCGCTTGAGCTTTAACCCACATTCATATTTATAAGGTGGAGGTGTATTTTAGTTTTTTGTTACATTTTAAATAACCACGAATTTTGTAAAGGCACCTATTAAACACACACTGCGTATCGCGTATCAAAACATCGCAGTTAAATAAAAATAGTCGAACAAAATTCCCATTCAATACTACACAGGGTCCATAATTCCTCAAAAGTTTTCCAATATCTATTGATTATTTCGCCATCAACGAGACAGTAAGGGTTGCAAATTATCTACGGACTCATGCAATAGCAATTTCCAGTAGAAATGTCTATAGAGGCGCAGGTGGTAAAAGAAATTGTCCCCCATTATGTACGCTTTGCCGGACCATTTTATGGCAACTGACGGCAAATTGTTTGAAACGTGAGATGAACGGAAAAAAATTGTCTGTTAATATTCATGTCTCGGGTGAACCTTATGACTGCACGAAGCCTTGCCGAGATTATTGCAAAAGGTTTTTCTTAGTTTTTGTGGGTTTTTGTTTATTCCATGTGCGTCGTGTCTCGCCTAAAATATAAGTAACACGAGGATTCTGTGGTATTACTGAGAACGAACAGGTTTGTTCACATAAAATTCGTCTGTGTGTGTGTTGGCCTAGGGTCCGTTTTAATAAAGGCAATTTATGTTGTTGCTTATTTTGCTTATTATCTGTAATACAAATTCTGATTACGGCCACTATATCATGCCAAAAAATAATAAGCAAGTTGGTTTCCTGCTTATTGTATCCTTGCTAGAAATATGAGAAGTAATTGCGTCTTCGACTCTGTCGCACCAAGTTTTGGTTTCCCGAACGTACTTGGTCAGACCAAGTTTGAGCAAGAATAGTTTTCTTTTGAAGACACATATTGCGTTCTTTGTTTATTACAATCGTACAATATAATACATTTATTTCACAGTTATCAGAAGCATACAACAGTGGGCAATAACGCCCATCAAAAGTAATAGGATTTCAGAAAAAAACAGCATTGCAAAACTCCAAGAAAATAGCTTACTTTAATAAACACGAACACTTTTCCAAGTATTGTGAAAGCTCGCGTCGTGTTATAAAGGCTAAGACCCACTAGCGTGTAAAACTGTATATTATGCAATTACCAACTCTCTCGTCAGTTTCGATGTGCAGTATGCACACGCCACTAGAATGACGTCATAATTTTCAGCCCGGAACTCATGAATCCGATCCCGTTTATCGTATGCAAAGTAAAACGTTACATGGTGTAATGGTTCGTATACACGATGGCTGATGTTTGCCTCAGTTTAACGCCCTTTTGATGGTTTATTACTTTTAAACGTTGTGGTCAAGTGCGACGTTGCAGATACAGATAAGTTATTCAGTCAGGAACTATTGCAATTGGAGCAATCTTTAAGTGCGCGTATCGGTCAACGCAGCGTGGTACCAAAGAGGTGGTTCGACCACAGGATGTAGTCAGCAAATACAGTTGTTGTAACGGGGTAAAGTGGGAGGCGACGACCTTTTTATTAATATCAATAATATTAACTATCATAATTACACAAGAAAGTGGTTGCCAAATTGTGTGAAGTCCCTGATTCCTGTGCTAAGTGATGACCTGCGTTACAGAAGCCAGAGTGTTTGCATGTGTTTTTGTGTCTGTTCATGTGTGTGTATCATGTTAAACTAATCTACGTCAAAAACTACAAATGTTAATACTCGGTTCATAGGAGTCTATCGTATATAAAAGCCGTTCCCCATCTCGGTATATCACTTTATTTGCATCACTACATTATTATAAAACAAAGTCCTCCTCCGTGTCTGTCTGTCTTTTAACGATAAGCTCAAAAACTACTGCACCGATTTTCATGCTGTTTTCACCGTTGGTTAAAGTGGTTCTCGAGGAAGGTTTTTAGTATATAATTTGACCGCCATCCACGCGGGCGAAGTTGCGGGCTTCAGCTAGTTATCAATAAAAGGTTCTTACCTAAGCATCTTAGTGGACTATGATTATTTTGCCAGTTTCAGAATTGATTTTATTGATTTAAAATTTGGGATTATGGAGTGCTACATTAGATTGTTGAAAACATCTTAGAGTTTAAGAAGTTCTACTATCTATCAAAATACTGAAATCAGAAACGTGGCATATAATTGGGTGCGCAAGTATTTAATTACATAGTTCATAATGAATTGAATATCACTATAGGTATCTATTCAAATACATAGGCAATCATTTGTGTAGCTATAAATATACCTACTTCATTAAACGTCACCAATATTATTTCACTCAGTAATTAAATTCCTTAGACTTGAATTTCTAGTTCCACCTGTAAAATTAATTAATGATAAAATAAATCTATTAAATTTAGCAAGTATCGTATTTCGTTACTTCTAAGACATCTGCAAATTATTCCTAGAACATTTGATACGTATAAATTGGATTAAATTCCAATTAGACGATTACATTTTTGAGAGCACTCAGAACAAGGGGCATATCTTAAGAAAATAATAATTCAAGCTTCAAAATGTGCGACTGAAGAGTGAAGATTTGTATTAATTATTTCATTGGAGCTCCCAAAAATTGAGAAAATTAATTTCTGTTTTCGTACGACTTCGGAGTTGTAGGAATGAAATATTTTAAACAATATTTGGGCAAAAATGTTTAAAGAATATTTTATTTGTTGAAAGTACCAAGGCATCATAAAACTGAAGGTCCATGAATCTTGTAATAAAGCTCAAGTAACAAATTGTAACGCGACGTGATATTAAAATTCAGAAACATTACGCGGTTCGCGCGCTTACTAGATAGACCCTTCAAAAAACACAATTTCACTGACAAATAGCCGCGCAACGTAATACCCGAACGAGAAAGGGAAATCATTAGTAACAAAACAAGCTTTTATACGAAAGTTGAAAAGCTAAATACAGTGAAAGTATGTGTGTATTCATAGCTTGACATAATTGCGACCACCATCAACGGGGCCGAATGAATGGCGTCGTGACGAGCCATGATGGCTGCGGAGCGTGCGCCAGTGTGCCGCTCTTTTGATGAAACCATGATTACACCATACATACTCATACGTGCTTGTATGCCTAAAGAAAAAACTAGAAACGACAAGGATATAAGACTGTGTTGGAAAATGGAATTTCTGCGGTATTGTGTTATGTGCGGTGCCGGAAAATTATGTTGGCGCGCTTTTGAATATTAAGTTCATATTTTAGTGGTTATAATGTGTTGTCTCATATATTAAGTTTTAGTAGTGTTTGCCTAGAAAGGAGGCGACTGCTGAGATGACAAGTAAAATTTCAAATTTTTGTAAATTTCTGCATCTGCTTCTATCATACTTCTCTATATACTTACTATATAGAAGTATGATAGAAGCAGACACAGACATTTCGAAAACGGCGGGATAATGAATATAGTGTTTTGGGAGAGAAAAGCTCATATAAGTCATCGCTTCTGCAGCACGAGGACATCATTGTAAAATAAATTATTGGTCAAGTTAAAACAGCTTATGAAAACCGAATATACACACGAAGCAACATAAAATCTTAAACAAAACATTTTTTTGTAGCTTTTAAGACATTTATAGGCTAATTTAAACTACCGGCCTGTCTCTAACAAAAACTATAATGTGTATACTTAACTCTGACGAGGTACCTCGTATTCTACCGTGGTTGTCAGTTCAGAACTTAAGGTCCCCCGACGCGGACTCACTACGAAATTCCCCCAACTTTATAGCCCTCTAGGCTACGTGGCACTAGTATCTTTACAACTCACATCACGAGGGAAGACGGACTAACTTTAAAATGTCAGCTATTGTATGAATAGAGTGATATGTCGAAATTTTCTGTGGTCCGCTGAAGTTTTCACATAAGGCGTTAGAGAAAACTTGTTATTCATTCCTCAACCTTGTTTCTCCGCATAGAACTTCTGTGCTGAAATATTTTGGTGCCCTATGTGGTTTCACACATCTGTATAAATAAAATAGACTATTAAAAGGTCGGTTTTTTACAAACTCTTATTCTAATACAGGAAAGCAAAACAAATACGAAGTTCACCGTAATCTTATTAATGACAAGGAAAACGTTGGAAATACAAAAAACATCGCCTTAGAAGAGGCTCTTTTAAGTTTCTTGGAAAAGTTAAAAGACTTTGTTATTTGAGCAGTCTGAAAGTCTTTAAACAAAAAAGTAACTGCAGAAATAACACCCGTTTTTAGATACACACATTTTTATGCAATCCTTATATCCGGACAAAAATCACACCAAAATCGAAACGCCTATCAGTAATCCGCATACCTGTTAGCTTTGCCAAAACTGTAAAATACCATTCACTAGTTCGTCAGTGTCCCTTCCAGTTAAACGTACGCGACTACGCGGCTAGGTTGACACGCCTTTGTATTGCGCGCATTCAGCTATGGGTTAAATAAAAACTGAGCTCTGCAAATGTGAAAAAAACACACGAGCTCTCTCCGTTTTGGCGACAATCCGAGAATTTTCCGTTACAATTTATCCAGAAATATTCAGATGAAGTTCTACTATGCAGACTTATGCCGAAAGAGCTACGTAGATATATACAAATGCCCGAGACGATTACATATTTATACCGTCAAAACCATAGTAAAGGAGAATAGATGAGTATTTATGAACAAAATCTCTGTTCTGTTTATAAAATAAAACATTCCAAGCTATGAAAAATAAAACTCCATGCTTATTTCAGTCACTACATTCAGTATTTTTGAACTGAAACCAGTTCAAAAATTCTGAATGCAATTTCTGCAAATATTATTCAAACCTGGTATTCTTCTGAGCTTAGATACAAGCCTGCCTCTTTGTATTCTAACGTTACATCGTTTAGCTCGGTTGCATGCGGTATAAAGTCCGCATTTATGACGTCAGAACGGGTCTAAACTTATGCTTACAACACGCACCTTATTAACGTTAACAAGGAAGGGCATGCGAGCCCTTAATTTGAGCCAAGTTATTAAATTTGAATATAAGACCCCCACGGCGGTCGTGTAATAAAATAATCTACATTGGGAATATCTAAGGAAACCCACACACTATTTAATTAAGGCTCATGTAGGTGTAATGAGTCGTTTATATTCTTTTTTGTTTAAGTTTTTCGTGTACAGCTATGTTTATATGAGTCCCGCTTGAAGCTAGAGAGTACAGACTAGCGGAGCGTTTAAAGATCGCATTAGAGGATAAGGCGAAAGGAGCATGGAGGGTCGAGTCCTCTGCTTATGTGAACAATACTTCCACTCAGTAAACTCTTACAATTTGCACAGAAAAATAAATTTCGAATATTTAAGTTAACAATGACCATACATGTAGATATTAGATAGTTACACACTAAAATAATTCCTCAGAATCCTTTTCAAAGAATAGTGGCAAACGCTCGAACAAATTTTTGTTGACATTTTTTTTTTGCGTCAGCCTATGGAAAAAATATATTTGTATAGAGTTTGAATTCCTGAACAGTTTTGTCTTCAGTTATATTTTTATAGGTAGGCCAGAATTAAAGATATTCCTGTTTAAAGTTTTAGAGGTTATGTTGTATTAACAATGGACTAATCGAAAAAGAACTATAGAAATACAAAATAAACTACGGACGTTTTCAGAATGTTAAAGCCCGGTGTCGGTCGCAAGCTGAGCGGACCCATTAATGACTTCTTTTACCTACCTCGCAATAGAAAACTGCTTACGTGTGTGTTTCCACAAACACCAACGAAACACCAACAAAGAGTCGAGCGGAAACGAGTAAAAATGAGCTTGCTCTGCTACGCCAGAATTAAAGATATTCGGACTGTTTAAAGTTTTAGAGGTTATGTCGTACAAACAACGGACTAATCACCCTACTTACCCTTTAAATATAGATAGAAATGCATTTACACATTATAAACTACGGACTACCGTATTCAGAATACTAAGTCCAACCAATGCAAGATACCGCGGCCTCGACATAAAGGGCTAAGAAGAAACATGGGTGATTTTTAGTCAGTAGAAGTCTGACACTCCTTTTCGCTGTCCAAGAGCGGGAGGGGTTATTTGTTGATTTCCCAACCACCCAAAAAAAAAAGGTTTACCTACCCTTACCATTTTAGTAGATACAGAAAAACACGTTTAACACAATTTATTTATTTAGAATAGGTACACCAATAGTATGCACATTTCACAATCATTCATGACAATATGCAGGCTAGGGATGATACGGTATCAATTGCATAACTCTCCTAAGTACAATAAAGCTATATCATCGTAAAGTTATAGAAATAAAATGTGTAATAGAAAACTAAACATCTTTGCTATTCGTCTATAATTGGCTAACTCCACAACTTGTGTTGGCTCAGGTTGGGTTGATGCATCAGCATCAGGCTGGATTACATTTTCTTGTGGTTGCACATCGTCAGTTGTGTCTAGCTGAGGACTACTTTCATCTTGACTATTCATACGTAGGACTTCTCTTCTTGTGCGTAACCAGCACGCATGGCAAACACGTTGTATAATGCTTGTAGGCCTTACACGGCAACCCATCGTGATATTCAATTCGATGTACACACAATAAAGTCCAAAGTAAAGAGGCAGAATCGGAATCCAGAGTCATCCTTAGGCAAGTCACACAGGGAACAGTAAATATCAGAGTTCATAAGCAGAACTAGTCGATGAATTAGAAAATCACGGAGAATCGATGAAAAATATTATAATGAGATGCTCGTGCAGACTATGACAAGCTGTCAGTTCAGTACAGTTGACAATTGAAATGTCTTTTAACTTACAAAGGTTTATTACATGCCAATATTAAAAGCATAGCTAAGTCAAAAGTTGTAAAGTCAAGTCAGATAGAAAAAATAAATTAAGCTATGATTATTTATTATCACCTGTAATCTAGTCAATTGAGCTCATAATTATGATGTTTTTTTTTTCCAGCGATTGATAGGCCTTAAGCTTGATTTGATAAAATTAAGTAAATTATTTCGTCGGTATCTATCACGGTGACTTAAGTAGACGCTTATTAATTCCATCAGCTATAATATAGCCACTGTTCTTTGTGATTAACAAAATATTAAAAAAAAATATTAAATATACTTAATAAATCGGATTTCATGCAAATTTTTCTGCTCCATATTTTGACAAAGGATCTATAAGCTTCCCAAACCTTTCCTTTTGTGAGATTACATTTTGTAATCTGCTTCTGTCAGATGTTTGCTGATTTGCTCACCTTCCTTTAGGGAGGTATAACCAAAAAATGATATATAATTAAAATCCGAAAAGTACTTTTGTTGGCAAGTAAAATGGATTACTATCATGGTACTTACTAGAGGGAGCTCTTACCCACTTACCGTTATTTACACACTAGTTCCAGCTTTAAACCTAAGAGGGAATTCCTGTACATAATAGCTTAAAGCGACACAACTGCTTTTCGTGTTTATTTTCTTTAAGAGCTCTACAGTTACTATCTAAGCCGCTTGAAACGTTGCAACTCACTATTAATAAAATACACCTTACTAAATATAAACCTGAAGTTTACTCAGAACGGGTTATCATTCTATATTTGAAATACAGAAATAGCAAGGTCCTACGTCATCATAAGACTTTAAAAAGCTAAATTACCACTGACTGACTCACTCACTCACTGATTGACAGAATTGTTCTCCCAGATGGTGGATGGGGAGGTGGGTATATTTTGACAGATTCGTAAACAAGTAACTCTGGTGAGTATGGGAAAAGTCCCAAACCCCCCCTTTTTGCCCCCCCTCCCCCCCCTCCCTATCGTATCTCGGAAACTAAGAGACCCGTATTTTTTTTTTATTACGGATTCGTATAGAGGAGGCTCGGTAAAGTAAAAATCATTTTTCAAAGTGGCCCCCTTTGCCCCCCTTCTCCCCCCCTTTAGGCGGATCTCGGAAATAAAGAGAATTTACAAGTTTTTTTTTAGGGATTCGTATAGAGGAGGCTTGGGGAAGAAAAAAACCATTTTGAAAATTTGACCCCCTTGCCCCCCTCCACCCCCCCCCCCCCCTTTCGGATCTCGGAAGTTAAGAGACTTTGAACGAATTTTTTTTCAGATTCATATAGAGGGGCATTGCGTTAGTCGAAATCATTTTTAGAAACTCCCCCCTCTCCCCCCCTTCACCCCCCCCCTCTTCACCCCTTTTTTTCTGTTTTGTTTACAGATTCGTATAGGATAGGAGGCTCGGGGAAGTAAAATGGTGGTACCGGTAAAGCGAAGGGGGGAGCGGGCGAGCGAAGCGAGCCGGCGACCCCCGTAGCGTAGGGATAATGTCATGATAGCTTTCCGGTGGTAGGTAGGTCCTGAGTGGAGCGAACCTGCGAGACCTCCTTAGCGTAACGAAGGTTGAGTGGGTGAAGCAAAACTCAGGGGCGACGACAAGCAAACTTTAGGGTAATGTTTTTTTAGTGGTAGTAGGAGGTAGTAGGTAGGTAGGTGTAGGTAGGTAGGTAGGTGTAGGTAGGTGTAGGTAGGTAGTAGGTAGGTAGTAGGTAGGTGTAGGTAGGTAGTAGGTAGGTGTAGGTAGGTAGTGGGTAGGTGTAGGTAGGCAGACCCGCGAGCTGCGCGCAGCGAGCGCAGCCACGCAAATACTAGTCATAAGATATATAATTATAGGTTGGAGACGACCTTTAATGTGTTATCCCTTACAAATAGCATTATGTAAAGGTTACCGTCTCATGTTTAAATTAGCTCGTTTACGTTTTAAGTCAATCAACGCCTTGAAAGGAGTTCATAGATCAAGAATATAACCTATTTTGTTACATAACAGAATTTGAAATTCGAATAAACAACAGTTTTGTCTACGCTAAGAAATAATATCTATCTTTGTCTAAAAATCAGTTCAGTTTGTTCCAGTAGCATAATTATACAACCAACAATTTTAATGTTTTCCTACATACTTGTGTTAACACGACTTAGTTGTATGAGTAATAAATTCACGCCAGTCTCAAAGGTGCGTAATTAGTGTTTTTGCTATGGTTTATTAATTATGGTCGTTAATGAAGTTCAATTAGTAAGTTGGGCCATCAATCTTCCACTCTCCTGGAGACAGAATGATGTATGACCTCGTATTGATGAGGCGTACCCAACATTTTGGGACATTATTTGCGAAAATCATTAACTATTATTAATTAGGAGTGATCTAGTGTTTCTGTTTGATTAAACGGGGAACAAACAGGGATCATTAATTGTTGTTGTTATGTACAGAAATAATATTTTAAGCTATTTTCCCAGTAAAGTAAAACCACGTACAACGACATTGTTATACTTTCTATAAACTTACTCCGCCATACTGGATTATAAAACTTAATTGGGTTGTAAAACAATGTGCTGAATGTAATAATGTTCAGATTATCCCGTATACGAAATTCGTAACAATATTTGTTAACGTTACAAAATATTTCCATACAACGACGATGTTCGGTACAAAGTAAGTAAAGCACACAAAGAGGCTGTCAATGTGGGTAATCCACGAGAAAACAAGGCGAAATATTTGTTTGGTAAGCTGTCGACTTGCGTAGACACGAATATCGAACCTGGGGAAATGAAAATAAAACATATAACCCTCAAAACGTACCTCTCTCGAAATTGGGATTTGAGGTGTCTCTCGAGCGGACATCGGTTTCGGGAAACGAGCGATTACTATTCGAGTTTCAAATCGATGCCTGGAATAAACTAGCACGATTAGATAGGTAAATGTAAATTATTAATTACATCGCTTTGCCTGAAACTGATTGTTTCCAAGAACCTTTGAATGTTCAAACGAAAATTAACGTAAACAAGCGTTATTAGTATAGGTAGACTGAATAATATACCTTGTAATTTTGAACGTACACTGATAGCATCACCAAATACCAGTTAGTTCCGACAGCCCTCATAACATTGGTTAAGATTACTTAGAACTTGGTACATCCTTCTCTATTCCTCCAAACATGTTTTCGTGTTATCCGATAATTCCTAACATATTAAGCTAACAAAACGCTCGACTATGTTTATGTAACCGCTAAAATTTCACTTATACATCCATTTTACATGGAAACCGTTGTATTGTGAACAAACATTAGCTGACTCGATCGAACCGTGGAAATGCGATATAAAGGGAACATCAGAAATTCGCCAGGGGCTTTTAACATTCCGGGGAACGCGCTTCAACTTATATGTCGATACTAGTCATTTTAAAGTGCACAGACAAGTCTTATAGATGGGGATTCCTTTATAGTACTGACATTAGACCGTTTTCTTTGAATGTTCGGTATCTTTTGATATACGGCGAAACTGAAATGGAAGAATAAGAGAAACGAAAAGTTGAAACGTTCTATATTGATATCTTTGAACCATAAGCGAGATTTTAGTGAGTTGCCTTTTATTATATAAAACTAAAACTCGACTACGACAAAAAAACGGGTCTTTCGTCGTTTCGCACCACGAGCGGTTCGGACCGCGGTGTGAAACGCAGAAGAGCTCTTATGAATGGGCTGAATCGACCATAGGAGAATTTGAATGGGTTTATTCGAACCGCGAATGAAACAAAAAGTTTTCTCAATAATAATGCGTAAAGTACAGCCAGGCACAAAATAAAACAGCGATATAAGTTCTACGATTATAAAAGGGTGTTACAAATTCGTAAAAACAGCGGGACTCAAGTTTCTCATTCATTCTATCACACAGTTTAGGGAATAAATACAGCACAAACTACCAGGAGAATAGAAGTAGGCCGGAGGTATTGAAAACATTTATTTTGGAAATAAAAAAAAAGGAAAGCCGTAGTCACACGGTATTAAAGTGTTTAGGTTGGTACCTATAACGTGTGACTACGGCTTTTCTTTTTGTTCTATCCTGAAAATCTTGTTTCATACTTTTACAGCGTCGTTTTTTTGTCGTAGTCGGGTTTTAGTTTTTTACTTTCTTTTATTTAAACAATTTTGGTGTTAAATATTTTTTTTTACTTTTGACTTTTTGTCCGCTAGATGGCGTGATTTTGAATTTGAGCAATATTTTGGAAATGTACAAGTGAGGCCCTTTCAAATGATACCAAACAAGGCGTATTTATCTCCATTTTTATTTTTTAAGCCTTACTTTTTGTCCGCTAGAGGGCGCCAAATCGCTTTTTGTGACACTTCACGTTCAGCGAAAAATTAAGACGATTAGAAGATTAGAAGATATATAAGTAGATTAGAAGCTATGAGGGAACAGATGAAGATACTCACATACATAATTATACATACATACATAGCCAGTCAAAATCATAACCTTCCTTTGGCTTTGCCGTAGTCGGGTAAAAAATATTCTTTCTTCTTTTTATCGTGTGGGTATTGTATAACCCTGGTATAAGAGTTTTAGTGCAACGCATTGGCCTCTGACTTGAGTTTACATGCCGCCGAGAAATATCTCTCAGGTATGCTGGTTTGTTTTCCTCACGATTTTTTCCTTCACCGAAGCAAATGATAACTGTACAATACGCACATTGTATGAATCTGAAAAATCAGAGGAGCGTGTCATGGGTTCAAGCTCGAGACCTGTAACTTGGCAGTCCGTTGTGTACACCACTAGGCTATATCTATCGATTTTGTATATAAAATGTTATAAAATTACATAACGTCTTAATAGTCCAAAAACACCTATCAATCACGATAAGTAAATTAAGGTCAGTCTACCTTTTTCTTTAGATCATTAATACAATCTTGTGTGCAAATTGTATGCAAACTTTGAGGTGCATTCCACGGCGCTGTATGGAAAGTTTTAATGATTATTATTCATAACATGCGAGAAGAAGGCGCTTAGCAAAACTTAAGAAAGTAAACCAGTACCTAATATGCGTATATTTTATAAGGGGTTGAATCAAATGGCCTGTCTAAATTTGCGACACGCATAAAACCTTTATTTATCAATAGCTGGCATCGATACAAATAAGTTTTGTAAGAGACAAAATATCCTAAAGTGCCACGTTTTCGAGATATTTTGAGTTATCAAAGTTGTATTGAAGATACTGTCAGTGAATGGCCTATAATTTTAATAGCATATATCTCAGAAATGTTATACTTAACAATATGTATATAAATATATGTAGATTGTATGGAAGGCCGCATTTAATTTTGAAAATAAAATATAAATCTTTCAACCCGTTTCAGTTCCACTGATTTTGTGCGTTCTTTAACTAAATTAGGGTTGTTTATTTATAAAGCAGCCATTTACTTTTCGTAGCATGCAAACGTTTATGTATGCGTGACTCTGTTGAATTAGTTGCTATAACGATTTGGGAAAATTATAGAGATCTATCAGGTGCTCATTATTCTGTTGTAACTTGTAAGTAATGGCTTAAATAATAATTTATTGAACGGAGCTCGTGGCAAGCCGTGCTTGCCTAGGTTGGTCTGTCGATGGGCCTGACCTATTACATACCGAGTTTTCTCCGTGCCACGGAAAACACGTTGAGCTGTTGGTCCCGGCTGCCATTTATCTTTGGCAATCGTTAGAGGTAGTCACTGGCCTGAACATCTGATAACCAGTCTTTCCCAGTATTAACTGGGTTGTGGAGGTCAAGTAGGTAGTCGTTCCATGTAAAATACTTATATTCAGCTGCATCCGGTTGAACTGGAAGCTGACCCCAACATAGTTGGGAAAAGGCTAGGCAGACGACTTTAACGCGTTTATTTATAGTAACAACTAGTTATTGACGCTTTTTATCGTACCTATATCAATGAAAAAGTTTCGGTTTCCTATAAAAACTACGCAAGTGGCTCACTGTAGTTCGATGACATCATAAAATCGTTTCATGGAACTTTGTCAAGGGGATGCACAGCAAGTTTCACACGATAAAATAAATTGTTGAGCAGTCTTCAGCCTTGAACAATTAAGTAGGTACTATAACTGCAATCATTCATATTATTTACAGGTACTAATTTGTTTTTTTAAACCGTGGTCAAATTTTATCGCAATGAATGAGGAAAACTCAAAGGTCATGTAAGTTCAACATAATCTAAATACTAAAAACAACCCCAACTTCTCTAGACCGTAAAACGAAACTACACCATGACGATACAGCACAGTTTTCTTGGAGTTTCAATAAATATTTTATTACCGCACATAGTTAGGAAGTGGCGAAACTTTTTCGATAAGTCCGTTGGCTAACAGCTAAACTCCTTGTTCCATGGCTCGAATCGTTTCGATAGCCTTTGTTTAGACATTATGAGAATGTACGAATTGTCGTGAACATGGACTTTTAGCGTCTAATATCTCTGGTGGCTATTTCTTCTGTTATCGGAATAGTACATTTTGATACAAGTGCGGAAAGTTTGCTAATGCATTCGAGGCAGATTGAACACCCGAGCCGTATGGCGAGGGTGTTCATGGGGTCGATAAATGCAATAACAAATTCCCACGTGTATCAAACGACGTTTTTCAATACACTTTCGAAGAAATTAACTAAAAACGTTATGTGTTTTTGTCAACAAATTTGATGAGACTATGATTTAATTTACTTTTTTTCCGCGGTTTGATTTCGCCAGGTTGAAAAAGAAGCAAAGGTATAAAGCCGCCAAACAGCCTCACAGGAAAAATATAAAATTTAAATATTTTTTAATTAAGAACACAAAAAAATGCTTACTTGTTCATAAAAGTAAATAATTGTTTAAAATATTTACGTTTATTAGTAGTATTCTTTTTACAAACACAATTTAAATATTCAAAAAATATTTACGCTGTAAAGACGAAGATCAAAATGGCGAGATTAAAAAAAAACACGCCTGCTCTATAATAGTCAGTGGTGTTTTTTTTTTAATTTCCTAAGTTTTAATCGAATTACCGCTGCTCTATGATTACAGCGTGCGGTAATAATATTACAGCACGCTGTATTCTTATTACCGCACGCGTGCGAAATATGATGCATGTCGAACCTAATCGTAGTGCAATAAGAGCTAGTTTTCGAGGAAGTGTATTGAAAAATACTTTTCTCGCTCGATTTCGTACTTTGTGGGCTTGTTTCGTTTATTATTTTCTTTTCGGGAGCGTTTAAGGGTAAAATGTTTTTTTAAAGATAAAAAAAATATTTGGAAAAATGTTTATTCTTTTATACTTTGTCCCATGGGCAGTAATGTATTTAATATTGATTCATTTAAAGATGTTGTTTAATATGGCCCATGTGGTACCTGAAATAAGTACATTTTAATGTTTTATTTTGAAGTACTCATCTTTCTGAATATCACCAATAAAGTCGGTGTATGTAAGGACATACACCAACGCCCTGTAGGTCTAGAGTGTCACATAAAAAAATAACAAAATTGAACAAAATGGGTTTGCAACAAATCGGCAAATAACATTAATCTCAAATCAAACAAAAATAACCCAGCAACACCGCATTGCTACAACTGAAAACCAATCTAAAACTAAAAATACACTAAAATGTACAAACTGTAACAAATGCCGTACAAAACTCATTCCATTGATTTATTTTTTGTTGTGCCAACGTTTTGTGAATCCTTGTCGAGATTGCGTGTGTGTGTACAGTCAACAAAAGCGGTAAGTATCCAGTATCGAGGCAGCTAACTAGAATTCCTTTTTCATCCATGTTTTTTTTTTATGTTCTGGTGAACGAGACTGTTCATGTGTTCTTAAACTGCTAAACGGCTGAGTACTAATGAACAATACCTATGCAGTGTTAGATATTTATTTTATGCTCATACTTTTCAGCCCATCTACTTAAAAACATGAAGAGGGTTGAAAACTATCTCCAGGGGTGTACTGCTGCCAACGCAATCATAATATCTTAAAAACAATTTATCACACAGTACAACGAAGTTAGTCTTTTATATTTTACTCGGTTATAATGACATGCTGTCAAGAAAACCCATAATAAATTGGGAGAAGGACAGAAAAATAATGATAATGACAGCTAACAGGATGTAGGTACATTACATTATACAATAGTGACTGAATTTGAATTTGCGTATTATTAATTTTAAAATGACCAAAGTTACTAGTTCGTATACGCGGCTGTCATTTTAATCAAGTTAGATTGCATGTACCATAATTACTAACATTCAATAAGTATTCAAGAAAACTAAGTCGCCTTCAAGTTTTGATGCACGACACATGATGGCGAAGACCACAATACTTCTTTGTAGACTGTACATGATAAGAACGAGTGTCGAGGTTCATTTGAATGCAGGTTGCCTCACGGGGCATCAGGCAGGCTCTAATACAGAGTGATATCATCTGACTGCTGTCACGTCGGAGGAACGCGGCGATTTACTCACGGAAACTTATTTTGTCGGAAGGATCATGGAAGACGTTTAGATATTCGTGTGTACATGTTCAGATTAGGTAGGATTTATGGAACTTGATGTCTTCGGCGTGATGTTGAATTTCGAACGGTCCTCTTTTTAAAAATATATAAATGTCGCTTAGAATAATAAGAAATGCTCCCTCCAACGACTCTGCCCTGGAGTACAAATATGGTTCTGATCCTCAAACAAAAAGGACCTGCGTGTCCTGTAGTTGTTGTGACACGCTAAGAAGAAAAAGACAAAAAAACTCTGCTTTAGTTGTCTGAAACAATATTGCAGATTCAATACTACATTATTACCTAAATCGTCCAATTTTCAATTCCAGTTATCTTACGTTTCAATGAAGCTCAACAAAAAATCGATAGTATTAATAAAACGCTCGTCGACACTATACCAAACCAATAAAGGTTCAGCGTAACAGAAAATACCTTCACAACATTGCTGAATAATCATAAGTCGAAAACGTGTTTCCTTCAGATATCGATAGCTCAGCGATTTTCTAAAACGGCAATGTTTCTAAGAAATATGTTTTAACGATGTTATTTTTTGTCCCTCTCTTCTATTCATTGTGCCTGACTAAACAAAATGAAGATTCGCCCACAGCTTACGTACACACTTAGATATTTAATGAGCTAATCTGAGTGGCCAAGTTTGCCTCTAATTCTGTTGCTTCTATCTTGGATTATTTGAGTAAAGGTGTCCATTTCTATAAACGTGTTTCTGGTTTTAGATTTGATGGCAAATTGACACGGTCATGTTTTATTCACCACTGTCAACTGCTGGCATTAGCCTTGCCCAAATGGAAGTTATAACTGGCCGTAGCTGTAAATACGAGCGGCCGCAAATGGAACAAAACCCGAACATACCTGGAATTTTCAAGATAAAATTCGATTTTCATAAATAAATTCAAAACCATTTTAGACTAGAGCACTCAGCTGCTAAAACCAGTAACAAACAACGTGCGCTGGGTAAAAGCCATTTCATTTGAAATTTCGTAACAGTCTATTCTGGTGACACATCCTTACCTCTCTCTTCTCTTTTGGTGTATAATAATTGAATTAGGGGCACAAATATACCCACATGTCCTTTGGGCACAATAATACTCGGCCATAAGGCAAGCAAGCCGCAAATATTCTGTACGGGAAGGTTTACACATCGCTTCCATTACAGAGACAATGGTGTGGGAACTCCACGATGTACATTCACCTTAATTATTTATAGTCGGATGAGTGCCTACCTGTGTTCTGCCTGACACTTGAATGACGGCCTTATTCAAATTATTGTCCGTCTCACAATTTGTATAATATTCCGGTCTATCCAAAGTTCTGTAATTTGCTTTTGAGTGTGACGTGAGGTCAAGTAATAAGGTAACGTCTTGCTCGGCTGATGTTTCATTATGAAATGATGGTTTGCTCTTAAAGATTAATAAATAATTAGAGCCTGGGAAATTAATTAACTTGGAGTATTTTGGTATTGGTCTAAGCAACCAGTTGTACGCACATTATGTCTACTTATGTGGGTTAAAAACCTAGTTAAAAAAACCTTGTTCTGACAATTACGGGCTCCTCTTTCATATAAATGAACTCATGAAAACCTGCTTTACTCATCATTTTAATTTTACTGTCATTATTTGCACTCCGGCAACAATAAAAAATACTATATTTGATAAGGCTAACATTATACCGATCAAAATTAATAAAGAGTATCAGTAAAATTGAAAGATTTTCCGATAAAAGTTACATATAAACTCAATCCACGTGACACTATTATTTATGAACCATTGAAGAACTTTGTTATGTGGTATTAAACAATTCGAAAGTGTTTTGTGAAATAGCCTATATATTTATAACATAGGGTACGTCTTGCGGTTGACATGACAATCTGGTATAGAAGACCCACTACCAATTTAGTGTCCACTGTCCATGTAATCGACTCACTACATGTCAGCGGTAAGAGATATGCAACATTTTAATACACGGTTAACATGTCGGCGACTTTGTAGTGTAGACGTAGAGTCTATATCTGGGTAGGACCCAGCCAAGTCTAAAAAAAAACAGTGCCGTATTTTCTTTCTCGAAGCCATTCAGGACATTTTCGGCCCCCGTAATTCATTTTATAGCGACAAAGGAACGATGAGTGGTAACCGGCTTGTCGCAGTCATGACGTGCATGCTGATAGCGTTTTTTGTTTAGACTTTTAGTATTTATAAAATTAAATATTTGTTGTTGTGTGTTATACGTTTAGATTTATTTTTTATTTTACTTCTTTCGTATGCTCGCACCAAGTGTACCAATATGAAGAAAATCGAACATTAACCTACCCCACAATAGTACCTACACAAGTACACACTATAGTCCCTTTTTTCTAATACCTCTAAGCAACAACTATGAAGAAGAAAATTCCTATCCCCGCATAACACTCCATCTAGTGACAGTTTCACTTTGTGTCTGAATCTAATAATACAGTGCTGCATTGGCCCACATTTGGTCCCTGTTGCAGACAGCTGAACCTCAGCTAAAGTGGGTATATTTTGGCGCACGTACGGATTTGTGAGCGTTACACGAATAGGAGCTTAATGTGGATTTTGTGATAATTTTACATAAAGTCATGATTGTTTACTCTGAGGGGATAGGCAGAGTCGAATGCAAAGAAGCTAATGTATACACCACAGGATATAAACCAAGCATTTTGTTCATCAAACTAATACTATACTTACGCAAAAATTATTGCTGGCGAAATGTCTTTTTATTTGGGGTGGAAAATAACGTTTTATCGTAAAACTCAATGTATCTCAGTCAAAACATTGTGCTAATGAATGCTTTGTATAGAAAATGGTTCATGGAGGTAATTAAAGAAATTAAACCTTTAACTCCAATATCTCCGTAACTAAAAGGTTCCCAAGTAAGGTCTAAACAAAATAATAATAATATAAAAAAAATATCGTAACATTGACGTGACGGGGAGAATAAGTGTCGTTCAGTTTCGTGAAGGGTATTTTTACACCCATTATATTTCGGCAGTTATATGAATGAATGATTTTTATTTCACTTCAAAAATCTTAAAACTAAATACACACACACACACATACACACACACATACATACATACATATACACACACACACGTACACACGTACATATTTTAGTATCATGTTATTGAGGGCAAGCCTATTGCCAGCAACCGGCGACAAGTTCTAATAACACACCCGGACCTGGAAGTCGGATCCAGAACTTAACAAATATTTAATCCCTTCTTCCATCGAGAGACTAGACGTACTGCAGGTTTTCACCCATACTTTGTCGATGTTCCACACATTCGTACGAAGCGCTTTGCCAAGTCTTTCATTATTCGCTCAGCCAAGGAGTGAAACTCCTTGCCTGCATCGGTTTTCTCAAATTCATATAACCCCAATCTATTTAAGTCGCGAGTAAATAGGCTTCTTCTGGTTAAGCTCATTCAATCGTCAACCTCATCTCTACCTTTAGGGCAAGATTGAGGTCAAGAGTAAGCCCATGTCAATAATAAAAAAAGATTGTTAAGGAAATGAAAATAATAGCATAAGAAATAAGCAACTGACTCAATTGCAATCGTCCGAACGCGACTCTTGAGTGAGAAGTCTTATTGGGTTCAGCAAGTACTCGTATTTAGCGTCAAGGAAAAATCTAGAGCTGCTTGTTAAAGTGTTCTTACTGGGAATTACTGGCACCCTTACTACTTGTTTCACTAAGAAGCTTTACTGTGTTGCTTGGTGGAGAAAAATAACAGGCACTGATGTATTTTCAACGTCAGTTCTCATAAACTCTCGTCAGTTTTGTTCAGTTTTTGCTAGTCATTATATTTAGCTAGTTATGTTTGGTTGAAGACCCGTCTAGAAGTCCCATGTAATAGGGGGCGATTGTATTACCACAGGTTTTTAATCTATACTTCTATCTATACTAATATTATAAAGAGGTAAAGTTTGTTTGTATATTTGTTAAATTGTAAGGGGTAATCTCGGGATCTACTGAACCGATTTTAAAAATTCTTTCACCAATAGAAAGCCACATTATTGCTGAGTGTCATAGGCTATATAAAAAACCGAAAAATAAAAAGGCTTTTACGTGGTAGTCCGTTTTGCAAAGTGAATCGGAGAAAAAAGCCTGCTTTCCAGCGGGCGCGGGATGGTTTCGGGTTTAATTCGGTTCGCGTTCGTGCCCGCTTCGGGAGAAAGGGGCGTGGCCTTTTACATCTGATCTGAGAGGTAGGTACCCGCGCGGCTCAGTCGCGTGGTCGGCTCCTTACGCAGCGGACGTCCTCGAAATTGATTTTTTCGAAACGTAATTAGCTTACTTTCGACTAATTATGCCCAACGAAGTGGGCACGGGTCAGCTAGTAGTAAGAAATAAGATTCATCATCATCTGCCGATCCTTTTTTCAACCATATTGGGGTCGGCTTCCAGTCTTACTGGATACCTATCTGCTTTTCACGACCCAGTTAGTACGGAATCAACGGCTTAACGTGCTTTAATAAGAAATAAGACTTGATTGTGCTAATGTAGTTTCTTCGTAGACATCACGTAAAATTGCTTCTCTAATTTGACTAATAATGCGCTTAACCCGCGGGTGCTCGCGCCTGGGTTGAAAAGACCCAGTACTCTACTTTTTTTGCCATAACTGTTTTTGTACCTATTAGTTCATTCGTGTCGTCGCACTATGTACCTTCAAGTAGCTTCACAGGCTATCCGCACACCCCGCCTCAGCCAGTCCCCTTGCAGCATTTGGAAAGTACGGACATGTAAAGTGAGTATGGGTAGTTTTGACCCTTGTGCGACGTAATGCGTTAGTGTATATTTTTATTTCAAAAACATTATTTTGATTTTATTTATTTGTTGATTTGATCTTTTTTTTTTTTTTTTTTTTTTTGGTTTTGTTTTTTTTATTTGTTTGTTTTGGTTGTTATATTGTTTGAATGACCAGAGAATAGCAGATAATTATATGTATTAGAAGAGGAAGACATTGAAGATGAAATTTCGTCAGAAAATAAAGACCATTTGGATATTGATAAAATCAGGCTCATTACTGAGCCTGAAAATCTTATTTTTTGAACGATTAAAATTGTTCCACTAATTAGAAGATAGTTGATATTTTTGATAATAAAATGATTTTTTGTATGTTTCTAGATTAAATAAAAGAAGTTAAAGTTATTTTTTAGTTCCTTTAACGTAAAAAGATAGATTTAGCAGTGATCCCTTGAATGTTGTGTATTATATTACTTTTTTTCTCTAAATAATAAACATTTATTATTTTTATGTTTGTTTTGTTACCCTCTTTCTAGATAATTTACAAATAATCCCGAAAATTAATTAAGTTATTAAAAACAATAAATTCAAAATTTGGGTCTTTGGACCCTCGCGCGACTGTTCATTACTTAAAAGGAGACGCGAGTACCGGCGGGTTAAGCCGAAACCAGTAAATGTCCCCGAACTAGCCGAAATATCATTCGCCGGAATTTCGCGTCCGTTAGGGCCATAAATCACAGATCCTTCGAAGCCTATCGCCCTGGTACCGAGCCCCAAATGACAGCGCTCTGTACTTAATGCTTGTTATATAAAACCGGGCTAGTAGATAGCCTAGAATAGAAATTTTGCCTGGTCTACATAACTAAGTTGGTACAAGTACTCTTGAAGAGTCTTGAGTCTGACTTTCACTTCATTAAGGGAGGGTCTCACTTTTCTTAGAATGGCGCGACAATTTAATTTTTTGTTTTGATAGTCGGCTAAGAATGTTTAGAGATATTTCTGTAGGTATGAAATTTCATAACTAATTAGTTTTAAAAACGCGTATAATCTACTTTGCTTTGATTAAACGCGTTTTTTTATACATGAATCTAATTGGTCTTATTTAAATAATATGTACGTAAAACCTACTTCGCGAAAAAACACTCATTTCATAAACCAAAATAATATTAAGAAAAAACTGCATACGTACTAAATATTTTTATTAAGTTTTTATATAAAAAAATACATGCATCTCCTGCATTTTTAAAACATACCCAGTACCAATAAGATATTACCAATCTACCTATCTCCACTATCTCCTTAAAGTAAGTTAAACCTAAACATCAAAGTCAGACACAAATCCTTATCATTATTCTCTAAAACAAAATATGATCGTTATGTTTAGAGAAACATCGTTAGACAGGTCTCATCTAAAAGCCTCGTAACTATAGCCGAATTAATGTTATCCCCAAGATGATACGTAGTGGAATTATCAACACCACACGCTAAAATTTACAAACTTAAAAGCAATCACACTCACTCCAACGTCCCAAGACATAAGGTTGAAAATCCTGTAAACCAGGTGCGTTATTCAGGTTGTTATTTTGTGAATATCACGTCACCTGTTCCACTTGTTATCGTGTAAAGCCGCCATTCCATTGCGGCGGGCGGACACACTACGCGCGTTAGTTGCACCGTCCTGTAGTCATGGGGTTAGCTAATTAACTCTAGACGGGAGTTATGGACTTTAGTGTTTCAATTACAGGGCTTTTGTCTGACTAAGAAACATTGCGATGATGAATCGTCGTTTAATGGATCCATTTATCATTAGAGTTTTAATATTAGCCTAACTTCCGCCATTTATTTTTATTTTCACAAAAGACTCCATCTTTCACGTAAAAGTATTTATTGAGTGAAAGAGTAACAAATATACATACAACCTCACAAATTTACGTATTTATAATATACTTACTGATGCCCGCGGCTTCGTCCACGTGTATGTCGGTCCTATTATATACTTAAGCCGTTCACGAGAACCACTCTCTCTTTATTGGTGAAAACAGCATAAAAGTCGGCGCAGCAGTTTTTGAGTTTATCGCGAACAGACAGACACGGCGAAGGATTTAGCTTAGCCTCAACCTCAAGCTTATGATCAACCGGCAATTCAATTTGGGATTAGGATTCGTAAAACTCCAACTTTGATCATGTTTTTTTTAACATACCTACTCAGACTTTATTTTTAAATATTCTTTTTTATCTTTATTTGATTACACAGTTTCGTAAAGGCAATACCAGCTAATTCTACATACGACCCAATGTTTACAATCGGCCGCCGTGCTCCCGGGCATCCGGAGTACACTCTCAAAGAAACAAAACGGCTCTGAAGCCGGAAGTGCCGTGATAAGGAAACCGGATGCCGATCCCTGGCTAACGAACAACTAGTAAGGACCAACCAGAAACACCAGACCCCTAGACGGGCCTTCAAACAAGCCATAATTTATTCGTTTTCAAGAATGGAGGCGAAGGAAGGCAGATCAAGTTAAATTGGGTGGTCCTATGTACCTACATGCTAATATAATGTAGTAATGCCAATGTGACGTCACACTTCAGTCCTTAAGAATACTCGTCTTTATAATGTAAATGTAAAAGTTATTTGAGTGGGTAATATGTTTTATGAGGAATATGTCAAGGAAGATATAATGCACGGAAGTTCGATGTACGCCTTATTTTTTTTATATAAAAATGCATAATTTTAGTAACTACATGAACAGTTGCAGCCATGCTTGCCGATTTAAAAATCTATACACACAAAACATTATGAACATTTGGTGAAGGAAAACATAAACATAACCGGCATGTCCCAGCACCAAAAATTCGTAGACATGTGACATCTACCAATCCGCACTGGGCCCGTGTGGTAGATTATAGCGCAGTCCCTGTCATAGAGAGGACTGTGTCCCAGCAGTGGGAACATTATAGGCTGATTATGCGTATTAATAAAAGTCAACACACAAAGTTATAAATTGATGAACTTAAAACAGATTTAGTTTGTTAAACAAAACTCAAAATAGTGTAAGTGAGTATTTTCTCTGAAAACAAATTATTTTAAGCCTTCAATTCGCATTAATTAAGAATAACTTTCACAAAATTGTAGTAGTTCTAAAGCTAAACTTTTACAACCCACTTTAATTTCAGCGTGCTTAATAAAGCCACAAATCTTAATGTTAAATCTAAAAAAAAAGATTACACACCACTTAAAAATATCTTTTAATCTCACATAACAATAAATATTCTTGTTCTACTCAACCATTTCCAGACTGAAATAAAGATCACACTGGATAAAACGGCTTTTGATAAAAAAAAAACTCTTACTGTTACTCTTTTCAAACGAAAGTTTCAAGCGAATACCGACTTTGGGATGCAAAACTTAAGGTTCAATTTAATAGTAGGTCATCATCGAGTAGTTAGCATACGGATGCAGTTCATTACTTGTAAGTACGGTGTAATGAAAATGGAATCTCTGGAGGAAAGGAACTGGAAAGTAGCTTTATAAATGTGTAATTACAGAGCTATATCGTGTAAGGTATATTCTTTAAGATTTCTCAAGATTTTCAAGCAATCAGCGTAACGGATAATGGAGATAAGAATAAAGATAAAATATTTGAGCAGTGGATTTACCTAATGGAGTAATGGTTCAGTCTACGTGGGGACTTTTGTAATGTTCTTATAGCATACCTATTTTTTAGTAGATGAAGACATACACTGACCTTATTTAGATGAAGTTCTTCAGAAAGGCCAGATGCATAGTACTCGAGCCAAAAGGAGTAAGTAAGTATCATAGCAGATCATATGGTGTTTTATGGTTTCTGCCTAACGTCATGGGAAAAGGACGTGGTTTATGTATGTTTGTGTATTTATGTGTAGATTGTGGTTGGGAAAATAAGCACCCTAAAGAAGCATTTATAAAGATAGTCTATATTTTATTGCTGTATGCTGATCTGTCATGGGTGGAATATATGAACGAAAGATGAAGAGTAATAGAGAAGTACAAATTAATTGATTGGTACAAGGGTCAAGGGCAGGGCAATGAATATCAATCATGGATCTAATCCACCATTCTATAAAAATAAAGTTAAAAATATCATTCAATTCCGAATTGTGTAAGTACAAAATGTTCCGGTCCGGTTCTTCGTTTAGAAGAGCCAAGTAATAATTTACAAAGAAATACCGTCCAAGCTGGAACACGTCTGGACATTTTTCTTCATCAGATGTTCACAAATATGTTACTGTCTAATAAGCGGAGGTAACAAAAGAATCAGACGCAGCTGGTCGGCCAGTAAAAATTGCGAAGGAGACACTCGTAAAATGGAAGGACTCAAGAAGTGATTGATGATCTTAAAACTCAAAGATAAACGCTGAAAGTATTTTTCCCAGATAATCTAAAAATTTCAGCGGTTTTTTTGCTTATCTGGACAACGTTTTGACAGTAATTTTTGTGGTAAAACACTGTAATGCGTAAGAATGTAAAATGATAACATAAAATATTATTTATAATAATGTAAATTTAAGTTAAGTTAAAAAAAAAACACTCCACAATTACTATGTGGAGTGTTTTTTTTTAACTTAGCTTCTAGGAAGAACGTAAGGACACACGTTTGCTGATTTTTTACAAATATCCTGTAAGTAGATACCGTAACTAATTGACGCCCAAAAAATCGCCAAGCCCAATATTACAAAAGTATGGGGTAAACCGGTAAAGCATACCAATTTAATCAAATCGTAAAGGATAAGCAAGAAACGAGACCAAAATACCAAACACTCAAACGGACCGCTATAAGCACCCTCGAACGAAGAGCCAACGACGCGACTGTACCAAAATATAATGACCTCAGAACTGGGACAAAACAAAAGATAGGAATAAAAATATGAGGACTATTGAAGGGGAAATAATCAAAGAATGGGTCCAAACCCAACCCGTGGGAAATTACACATGAAAGGCAAACCAAAATGTCTTGCGATTAAATCTGTCTGTACCCGCATTTCTGTCCCATCGACTCATTTAATTGAGTGGAAATACTGAACGTTTGGGGTCGTGTTCCAATTTAGTATAAATTCAGTGGACACGTGTTTGCAGATTGCAGTCTATTTATTTAATATGAGAAAACTAATGTCTTGGTAATGAAATATTTCGTGGCTTTCTTCCGGCAGTAACGGTGGATTGAGTACAACCTTTTCGTTTTATGGAACAGTTATGATATCATAATATCTGCCATTAAATATCCTCAGATTTATACTTTAAAAAAAATAGAATATTTCTGAAAATAATGTTGCCATGTTTCGTCCAGATACAACTCATAACAAATGATAAGGAAAGATCTCTACGTAATTTTAAAATTAGCTTATCTAGAGACAACCCCAAGGTAACTAAAAATTTTGCCTCGTCCAAATATAATTACTTGGCCTCTCATTGGAATTAGAAAACTTATATTTCACCAAAACAGATCTTAGGGAAACAACTCAACGTAATTTAGAAATTAGCTGACCTAGAGACGACCTAAAACTAATTTCAAGCTCTCAAAACCAACTTCTGCTTTTCTTCATTAATTAGGTTCGTCTCAGTTTACTTATACAGTTTGTCTTAGACTAAATTCAAGTTAAGGTTCTGCACTTTGCTTAACCCGCCCTAAGTTTGCCTAACAACTTCTAAAAACTTATTAAGCTAAGTCCCTAACTAAAAGTTACTAGTTGACTAGGAACTTCTGTTACAAAACTTGGGTTCTCTTAAAATTAAGAAGTAAATGGTCACGTTTGATGCTCCATATTAAGATGAGTTGTTTTAGGAAAACGAGCTAGAACTTGTGCGCACACACACATATATAGATCACTATCGTCTGCCTAGTCTTTTCTCAACTATTTTTGGATCGACCTCTAGTCTAACCGGGTGCTGCTGTATGCCAGTATACTAACCTTACTCAGAAATACAGTACCAATTCGTAAGTCTGGCTCTCAGACTTTCGGCTCACTGACAAATTATAACAAATGTCAAACATCTACAGATGATAGCCGGCACAAACAGCTTAACGTGCTTTCCGAGGCAGCAAGGAAACTTGGTATGTAATGGATGATCAACCTTTCACGAACAAACCTAAACAAGCACCGCTTAACCTAAGATTCTCCTTCGAGCTAGGGTTTTCTTTTATTGGTACAAACACAGTCAGTAGAATTTTTTTACAAAAAAAAATACAAATCGAACCATAAATTGCTCAGAATAAAGACCAAACTTAAACCACAATTAATAACAAACAAAGCCTGCACGTTCACACAATCCATTTTTACTTCGAGTTCAATGACGGACACTATAGTAACACTATTTACGTTCGATCCGGGATCACTATGGTAATGATAATAATCGAAAACGTATAAAACCAGGATCAACATGGCTTTCCAAGAGATACTTGTATCGCGTCGAAGGCGAAGTTTTAACGAGTTCGAATCTATCGTAAACTATACTACACTATTTTGCATACGTATACATTTAATGTAAGTGGAAAAGGCTTGGGTTTGTTCAAATTGTAGCAAGAGTAACTTGCAGTAAGACAGGAGCTTCAATAATATTACAAGTATTTTTATTATGTAACAGGAAAACGCCACATCAAAAGAACTTTCGGAAATAAACTATTTTTTATAAGACTAGCTTTTGCCAGCGGCTTCGCCCGCGTGAAAATGACGATTTTCCATACAAACTTTCATCCCCTATTTAACTCCCTTAGGGGTTGAATTTCGAAAAATCCTTCCTTATTCCTTGTCTACATTATATAGGGAACCTCTGTGCAAAATTTCAGCTTTTTAGGTCCAAGGGTTTGGGCTGGGCGTTGATGAGTCAGTCAGTCAGTCAGTCAGTCAGTCAGGACTTCTCTCTTTATTTATTAGAAGATATGAACATTCAATGGAGTATACACTGTCAGCAAAAGAAATACGACGTCTTGTCAATACGAAACTATGTTTTGAAGACATACAAAGAATACAATTTTGTAAATAGTCTGACGAAAATAGACACTCGATAAAAATATAATTTCACTTGCGTCAACACAGGAGAAATGATACGGGTCGTCACCTCATACTAAAAATAGCCTATTATTTATACAGAGACGTAGCAGCAGAAATAAATATATACTAGCACCAGTAAGACCATTATATATGTGAACTGTTGTCTTAACCAATCTGGATTACAGTTATGTTACAAACAATGTAAAATATAAAACAATAATATATAACATCACGTATTTACATGTCCGAAGGGTTTAGCAGTGTGCCTTCCTAAGAGTACACCCACATTTTGCCAGTATTTTTTTAAGTGCCCTGTAATAGGGGGTGAGTCTACTGCCAGCAAACAAGCACTAATCCACCCTCCATAGCTGCTACTGAGAAATTCTTGACGGAAAAACCTAATAACCATTTGCAAGGAAATCGACTACTTTTCCTTGCTAGCAAGACGTACATGGCACGATTGTGTCATTGATTCCTACTAAGCAGCAATCTTTCACACAACAGCTAGCACTTGATTAAATAACTACCAAATTGGCACTCGAGGGAATAAGAACCGCGTTGAAATACTTATTACTTTTCTACCCATTCAATACCCAAAAATATTTACGTATTTTGCAAGGAACGCAAAGTAAAAGCTTTCCGAGTCGTATTGACAAACCACTCTAAGTGAACGTTTATTCGGTGGTAAGACGCCAGGTAACATGTATCTGCGAAACACGCTTTCAATGTGCCCTTGGGATCCTCCCCGACAATTTGTACAGCGTTTTCAATACACAAGCACTTTTGTATTGAAAGTAAAAACATTTCCATCTTCGAAAAACGACCCTGAGGTAACATTTGGTATAAACATTTGCAAGTTTACATCTGTACTGTATTTTCTGGCCTATTAAAGTGGAAATCAGAAAAGCGAGGTTAGCAGATTACCGACGTGTTTTCAGCAAAAGAAAGATATTAAAAAGCAATATACTTTAATTTCCATAAAACTGGACTAACGCGAAAAGAAAATTTAATATTTTGCCCTCGCTCCTAATTGCTTCTGACATGACCGTAGAAAAAGCAGATGGAGTGCACCGCGTGTTAAATATTATATTAAACAAATTTCAATATTTACAAGAGATTCACTTGAAAAGTAGTTGATTTAAGTATAAAATGACATGGTCACTAACGTTTTTATAAACATTTGCAACGGTCATAAACATCCACCTGCAAAAATATCAGTTTTTCAGTGATCATGGTGCTTGCAACACAGCACCGAATTATCGGAAACTCGAAACAAAAAGTAAAACATAGTAAATATCTTGTTACAGTACCCGGCGATAAATATTGCACATCGACCTTTGGTAAGAGACAATCGGCTAATTTCGGCTTCGTAGAGCGTTATCTCTGTCGCACGAAATTCAAACAGTCCGGTATCTATTAGGAGCTGTTAAAACAATTATGATTTGCTTCTTTTGATAATTATTTTTATTCTTTATATAAAATACACCAATTTTTCTTTATGTGATTTTTTTAGGTTGGGGTAAAATAAAATGAAAAAAAACATGTTCACATTATGTTTATGTATTTAATTATTTTGGAAAATTACAGCTGTAGTGTACAAAATAAACACCATTAAAATAAATAATAATTCTAATTCTCAATTATTTCCATTTCACTATCTGTGCTCTCAAAGATGTCAATATCACTGTCACTGTCAGCCGTATTTATCACTAGTCTATCAGTGTAATTGTCCAAACCATGTTGAATGCTTCTATATTCATTCTCACATTTGATTGCATGATCGCAAACCTTTTTCCAATCTTCAGCCCCGATCATGTTTACTTTTTCAGTCACTAATGTTTTTACTGTAGTTAAATTCATACCCACATTTCTAGAAGCTACATAGCCTTTCAGTTGTGACCATATATTTTCAATTGGATTAAAATCCGGATGATATGGTGGCAACCGCAACACAGTGTGCCCATGTTCAGCAAGTACTATGTCCACGGAAAACTCTGTATATCTCTCTTTGTGCTGACATATAATAGCGTAAATCTGAGTTTTTGTTAATTTTGGATCAACTGGAATTTCGTGTCTGTTTAACCAGTTGATCATTTCCTGTTTAATGGTGTTTGAGTTGGGGGGTCTTTCAACATATTTATTGTGATAGGGTGCGTTGTCGATAACTAGAACAGAATCACTGGGTATATTTGGGATTAATTGATTAACCAGCCATTTTTCGTAGTTATCGTTATTCATTTCATTGTGATAGTCACCTGTAGTGTCCGTGGATTTATACATTAAAAAGGCACCGGGTACAAAGCCTTTTTCATTTCCCGCATGAACTATTATCAAACGTTGACCTTTTGAAATTGGTTTTTTTACTCCTTTTTTCTTATCATCACTCCAAGATTTCCCTTTAGTGTGGGATGTATGTATGTAAGACTCATCCATGTAGACGATATTTTTTCCTGATTCGCGAAATTTGCGTATTTTATCGAGGTATTCCATTCGTTTGAGACTTAAGTGGGTAAAGAAAAATGTTGAGAAAATTGTGAAATAGCAAGGTAAACTCATGATTTTGGAACCAAAATGTACCTTTTGTTTAATAACCATTCGAAATTCAACATTCTGTGCATAACAAGCATCGTATCATTGCTGCACTAGCAGAACCATTTCAAAAATCAACAAAACGAAAATTAAAATTATTTACTCAGAGAGATGCTGTACCTTTTTAATTTAAATAGATCTGTAATAGACGTTGAGTATAAAACGGGGGAGCCCATTATAATATGGCAGGGTGGTGCTGCCATATAATAATAGGTTCTTTACAATATCACCCCACACCGCCACCGCTTGGCGCCTGTGTGCGACCTTTTAATGCTACTGAATGATTTAATAGTCTATTCATAGGACAAATATTTATTGCATTGTATAGTGGGTGAAATTACTTTATTGGCACGTTATTTTTTCTTCTTTGTTTTGTTTGAGGTTTGGTGTTGAGAGGTATGATGTAAATTGAGACAGTTGGAACGCTTTGGGACTTAACTTTTTTTTTAAATTCGGTTTACTAAACCAGCATCGCCATGCTAACGACGATAGAAATCTTTCTACAATCTGTCATTTTATGGATTCTTCCGCAGACAAACCAGTTTCTTCGGTGGTCATGCTAAGCCAGCTGGTGTTTGAAAACGATTTTGAGCAAACTTTTTATGAAATGACGTTTATTATTACGCTACATACAGTTTTTATTTTTCTAGATTATGCGCGTTTTCTGATTTTATTTATTTGAGACGCTCATAAAGTCTTCTTTCGTTTTCCGCATTAGCTAGATTTGAAAAATTTTCCTGCAATTTCAAATCTAGCTATTTAAAAAAAAAAAAAAAAACATACACACGAACATATAACCTCCTCCTTTTTCGAAGTCGGTTAAAAAGTATAATTGATCCAATGTCCGAATGTAACATTAGCCTCTAATAGAATGAGCCATTTCCTATATAGGTACGTTCGGTAATTGTCTAAATCCTTATTTCCTCTGAACCGTTTCTACGATTGCGGTTCTAATTAGAAAGCCCTTACAGACGGACAGTTTACCTGGATTATCTTCCGCGTCCAATGTTCCATTCCATTTGAATCATTGTGTGTGAAACTCCTTAGGAAAATTCAATGCTTGAATATAGAAAATATATTTGGCAGGTGTCAGGTTCTGAAGATATTATGAGCAGACGTCTGCAATTTATAAAAGTTAGATTAAAGAAAAGTTGGTGTGAAATGTTTAGAAATATTTTGGAAATACTTGTTGAAGTTAGTCACCTTATTATTTGTTGAGCAGTAATTTGGAGATTTTACCTTCAAACTTACTTTTACTTACTTACTTGCAAATAAAATTTTTGGCATGACTCGAGAAAAATATTTTGAACTGGACAGTCAATACTAAATTCCATGAATATACTTTCATCCGGCTACGGCAAATCCCAAAAAACTCTTCTTTTGGGCTGCTTTTAAGTTTAGTTAACTTAACTATTACAATTTCGATAAATTCTGAATACTTAGTAAAAAAAAACTGAATAAAGAATGGACTTCTTTATAAATGTATACAACTCCAATAACCTCGGGCTACGAATTCATTCCGTGGACTCACTAAGTAATTTACCTTTAGAATCTTTTAAACCAACGCAATTGTACACTGGTCGGTTCATCTATGATAAGAAACAAGCTCAGACGTCTGAGTACATTAACGTGAAAAGGGCTTGTATTTGAATGCTTTAGGTTATCACTTTGATCAAGATTGTATTCCTTATGACAGTTTTTCAAGATTATACGTCTGATCGAGCACAACTTTTTTTTTTGTTGGTCGTGTGCTCATCAGTGTCTAACCTGGTGTCAGTTTGTTTGAGCCTCAGACTTACCCTTACATGCCGTTGAGAAATATCTCTCCAATAAGCTGCTTTGGTTTCCTCACGATGTTTTCCGCTACTCAGAGTTGACTTGTGAGGCGACGACCCTTGATGTAGCATCAAAAATAATTCATCAATGAAACGAATGAATTCAAAATGTTTCAACTCGATTAGCGGAATGTCCAAATGAGCGTCTTTGAAATTTGATCTTTTCATACCTAATAAGAAGAGCGTACAAAAAGAATGAGAACACTGTTTCTAAAGTTGCTCATCAGACTCAATAGCATACTAAGCATCCCAACTTAAAAGTTTCATAATAACGGTGATTGCAGAGTTCCGGACGGAATGCAGACAAAGGCGAATTTAATCTCATGTATTGATCAAAATTGTAAACAGATAGAAGCGCACATTCCTGTACAACGTTCGACGTGAACGAGCTTTGCTGAAAACATCTAGGGATGTGCTGATAGCGCTGTTCAGTCGATGTTTTAGTCGATTGTTCTGTGTGGTTTTGTATGGAGTATTCAGGACTGTTCCTTAATGCTATAAATACCTTATTGTAATTCTTAAAGAATGTCGTACATTTTCTTTAGAACAGTATTGTAAATCCTCCTCTCAAAATGGGGAAAGGCTCATAGTCATCAGCCTAGCTTTTGCCCAATATTGGGATCGGCTTTCAGTCTAACCAGATGCAGCTGTATACCAGTATTTTACAAGAAGCGACTGCCTATCTGACCACCACACCCCAGTCATTACCTGCATGATGGTAAGACTCATTGTCAGACTTTCAGGCTACCTGAAACGACTATCAAAGATCTGCAAACAACCCATGTATGGACCAACCTAGGCAAGCGCGGCTTAACCTGAAGATCGACCCATGCGGCTGTTTTGATTTAGCCACGAGCTTTTCGTGAGGAAACATACGAAATAAATCGGAAACGTGGGACATCCATCTATCGCAGATGACTGTCACACGTTTTCGATTTTTTATCGCACTGGACCCACATAGTGGATTATGGACTACTTCCTCCCACAGAGAAGAGGCTTATCGTCGTTGATACTGCAATACCGCGTAAATAACAGTGGATAATACCGCGGAAGTACAAAAGTATCAAATTTTAGATTTGGCGGCAATGAGCAAACGATGCCGATTGGCTACGAACCACACTTATAGTCCCGGCGTATCGCTCATTCAAATGCGACCAATCACAAGTAGTTAAAACCGCGTGAGCGAACCTGTCAAAATAATTTGACCAATACCGCGCATTCTCGCGATTATTACAAGAAGACGTATTGTTTTTGTGTGGCGCTCCGGAAAATTCAAGTTTTTTAATAGTAATACGAAGCTAATCGGTAAGTTTTTAATATTGTTTTAATGCTTGTATCTCAATCAACTAGGTTACATAATAGAATCTGTAAATTCACTTGTTTTATAACCAAAAGCCCATAATATTGTTGTGATAGTAGTTCCGCGGTTTTGAATTTATTATGTTTTACTGGATGTGTTTGTTAGTTACGCGTATTTGTTGATTTTGTTTTGATAAATTATTCGTATAGATGTATTTAGAAAATATTATTAATTTCAAGTATTTATCATAATTACAATCTGTTGGTAGTTTTCGAGTGTATTTCAATATAATTTACTTTCTTTTTAGTTGACCATGGAAGAAGAGTCAGGTGTCGACGAGCCGGTAGTCTGGAAACATGCCGACGTCAGTAATAATGTTGTCACTCTACAAGAGCTTCAAAATCGTCGCCAGGTACTTGTAAATAAAAGGAACCGCATTTTGGACCAAGCGCGCGTGGGGAATCCACTTGTATTTCAAAAACCTGTCGAACAAAGTCCGTGTACAGATACGAATATCGAAAACTCTATTGCTGACTGTGATACTTTGACCACAGTTCTAGAACCTGTCTCTAGCTCGTCAGGTCTTCCGAAAGTTGTTACTGAGTCACTGTTGGATTGGACTTGGTGCAGGGGTGTGGTGGTGCTCTTCTTCAAAAAGGGTGACAATGCCCGGTTGAAGAACTATAGGCCCATCTCACTTCTAAGCCATGTCTACAAGTTGTTTTCAAGAGTCATCACGAATCGTCTCGCACGCAGGTTCGACGATTTCCAGCCTCCCGAACAAGCCGGATTCCGAAAAGGCTTCAGTACCGTAGACCACAGACATACGCTGCGGCAAGTTATACAGAAGACCGAAGAGTATAACCTGCCTCTCTGTTTAGCGTTTGTGGACTACGAGAAAGCCTTCGATTCGATCGAGACTTGGGCTGTACTGCAGTCTCTCCAACGGTGCCAAATTGACTACCGGTACATCGAGGTGTTGAAGTGTTTGTACAAAAACGCCACCATGTCAGTCCGACTTCAGGACCAGACCACGGAACCTATCCTTCTGCAGCGCGGTGTGAGACAGGGAGACGTCATATCTCCGAAACTGTTCACCGCTGCATTGGAGGATGTCTTCAAGGTTCTGGATTGGAAAGGACTTGGCATCAATGTCAACGGCGAGTACATCACTCACCTTCGGTTTGCCGACGATATAGTGGTCATGGCTGAGACCATGGAAGACCTCAGTAAAATGCTCGATGACCTCAGTAGAGCTTCTGAAAGAGTGGGTCTTAAAATGAACATGGACAAAACCAAGGTTATGTCGAATGTTCATGTAACACCCACTCCTATCAAGATCGGAGACTCTACGCTCGAAGTTGTGGACGATTATGTCTACCTGGGACAAACGGTCCAGTTGGGTAGATCTAACTTCGAGAAAGAGGTCAATCGTCGAATCCGACTCGGCTGGGCAGCGTTCGGGAAGTTGCGCGGTATCTTCTCGTCCAACTTACCCCAGTGTCTCAAGACGAAAGTCTATGACCAGTGTGTGTTGCCAGTGATTACATACGGGACCGAAACGTGGTCGCTCACATTGGGCTTTATCAGAAAGCTCAAAGTCACCCAAAGGGCAATGGAGAGGGCTATGCTCGGAGTTTCCTTGCATGATCGAATCAGAAATGAGGACATCCGCATGAGAACCAAGGTTACCGACGTAGCCCGAAGAATCGCCAGACTTAAGGGGCAATGGGCAGGGCACATTGCTCGCAGAACGGATGGCCGATGGGGCCGAAAAGTTCTCGAATGGCGACCGCGAACCGGAAGACGTTGCGTTGGAAGGCCTCCCACTAGGTGGACCGATGACCTGGTCAAGGTTGCAGGAACCCGCTGGATGAGAGACGCACGGGACCGGTCAATGTGGCGACGCCTGGGGGAGGCCTATGTTCAGCAGTGGACGTCTTTTGGCTGAAATGATGATGATGATGCTACTAAGTAACTACTGAGTTTTTATAATGACGAGACTGATTTAAGCTAGTACCTAACTACCCAATTTGAAATGATGAGACTGTGATTACTTGAGTAAATAAGACTTTTTTCTATTAATAAAATTCTGTTTTATTCTCCATCAATTCCGCGTAAATGCCAAAAAAGCTCAAATAACAAATGCCTTTTAAAATGGAAAACAGCGTAAGTGTTTTTTCTAGCTAAATTTTGATTGGATTGAATTAGAATTATTCTATAATGGTAACTAATGCAGTTTTCTTAATAGCTTAAAGTTTAGACACGTATTTGATAAGTATAGGAGAAGATATTTAGTTTTTTCGTTCTCCTGTAAAATTTGCCACATCTATGTTACGCGGTATTGTCTGTTGTTAGTTACGCGGTATTGCAGATGTCCCATCAATGGGAATGTTAAATGTCCCTTCCTAATTCCATCGAACATCGATTCATAATTCAGCATTTCAGTTGCTCCAGACCGCTCGGTGAGAACCTTGTTGCCGACGTGTAATACGATAAGCTGGCCCACATTGAAGCACATTTTCACATACATCTCGAAACGCGATAAGGCAAATAACGAGTTACGATACAAGTGACAACAAAAGATATACAAAGGTAAATAAAAAAACACATTTTTTATCAACGAATAGAATAACTTTTCTACTCGAAATATATTAGACTATCTTATTGTGCTAACATGCCTAGACGGTAATACGATAAAATATGAGGCTGAAACTTTTGTAGATACAAAGTTATGAAAATTAAGTTTGAGATCCGAGATACTCATATTATTATCCTTTACTGCATGAGATGCAAGAAAAGTAACTTTTGACTGCATGTTATAATCTCCTTATTGAATGATGTGGCTGCGTTTACTTTAAAATGTTTTACTTACTAAAAATAAATTGAACCTTTAATGGAAAAATAAATATTTAAATACATATATAGTTTCGTAAATATATCACAAAACTAAATGTGGCACTCGGAGACTGCCGCGGTAAAGCTATTGCATAGCATTTTTTATCAACAGCAAATAATTAATTATTTAATTTGACAACCTCAATTGACAACCTTGTTATTTTCCGTAACCATAGCAACCTGGTTGAATCATCATCATCATCATCAGCCTATTGCAATCCACTGCTGGATATAGGCCTCTTTAATCTTACGCCACTCAACCCGATCTTCGGCAACTCTCATCCAGTTGTTGACCAGCTACTCTGCGAAGATCATCGCTCCACCGAGCCTGCGGGCGTCCCACCTTACGCTTGCCAATTCGCGGTCTCCACTCAAGAACACGTCTACTCCAACGGTCATCGGTTCTGCGACTAATATGGCCGGCCCACTGCCACTTCAGCTTACTTATTCTGTGAGCTATGTCGACAACTCTGGTTGAATACTGAATCTTAAATATTTTCGTTAGGGAATGTCTGGATTCGCTCTCCACGCTCAAGGCCCGCGATAAAAGCTATGCAATAGCTTAAAAATGCTACCAGACGCTATTCGATAATAATAATAATCAACTCTTTATTAATATCAGCGCTTCAGTTTTATTTTGCTACTCATTAATTTCTGATTTGCATAGACATGACGGGAACGGTGTCCGCGTAGCAATCTAAATTAGTGTGGATTGTGAATGACGTAACACGTTCATTAGTTTCTTTTCACAAAATACCTAATAAATCTTGATATTATAATCGTCGTATTTACATTAAGACCGTAGGCTCTGTTTGATAATTACTGACATCTACGCAGGCTAGAACGTGGTCAAAAGCTAGTCTTAAATTCCCATCTAGATCTATGTATTTATCTACATTTGAGCCGGTCGCCTCCGACAAGTTTATTCCCTTGCCGGGTAGCGAATATGGCGAGATATCTAATCTGGTGTCAGTCATCTTGATGAATGCCGAGTACGGGGTGTATCTCCGGTAGTTATTGCTCGACGTGACAGATGGAGAGTCCTATCGCCGGTTTGGGTACACCTATAGGGTTAGCACAAGGGGTTAGGATGACAGTTTTGTAGAAATTTTGGTGGATGAATTATTGGAAAGGATACGTGTTTGTCTTGGCTTATTATCTTTGTGATTTAAACTATAATAAATAAAATAAAAAGCCTTTTATTTCATGCTACACATTTAACAAACAATTTAACAAAAAAATCAGTGTTCACACCAAATCAATCTGAAATTAATATAATTTATTATTAATAAAAAAATATTTTTTATAAAAAAATAAAAGATAAAACATTATTAGTCATTTTTACAGTAGATTTATTTATTCGTTAATTGATTCAGTGCTATAATATATTATTTTAGTTGGTAATTCATTTGATTGATATTAATAAACTTTCCATTTCCATAAATTAATTTGCAATTTCCTTCACACTATGCGAGGCCTACTTCTATATATATAAATAAAAAGAGAAGTCCTGACTGACTGACTGACTGACTGACTGATTGACTGACTGACTCATCAACGCCCAGCCCAAACCCTTGGACCTAGAAAGCTGAAATTTTGCACAGAGGTTCCCTTTATAATGTAGACAAGGAATAAGAAAGGATTTTTCGAAATTCAACCCCTAAGGGAGTTAAATAGGGGATGAAAAATTGTATGGAAAATTTTCTTCCTTAAGTTAATATACTTGAACCTGGAACCTAGAAAGCTGAAATTTTGCACAGAGGTTGCCTTTATAATGTAGACAAGGAATAAGAAAGGATTTTACGAAATTCAACCCCAAAGGGAGTTAAATAGGGGATGAAAGTTTTTATGGAAAATGTTCTTCCTTAAGTTAATATACTTGAACCTGGAACCTAGAAAGCTGAAATTTTGCACAGAGGTTGCCTTTATAATGTAGACAAGGAATAAGAAAGGATTTTTCGAAATTCAACCCCTAAGGGAGTTAAATAGGGGATGAAAAATTGTATGGAAAATGTTCTTCCTTAAGTTAATATACTTGAACCTGGAACCTAGAAAGCTGAAATTTTGCACAGAGGTTGCCTTTATAATGTAGACAAGGAATAAGAAAGGATTTTTCGAAATTCAACCCCTAAGGGAGTTAAATAGGGGATGAAAGTTTTTATGGAAAATGTTCTTCCTTAATCTATATAAATAAAGAGAGAAGTCCTGACTGACTGACTGATTGACTGACTGACTCATCAACGCCCAGCCCAAACCCTTGGACCTAGAAAGCTGAAATTTTGCACAGAGGTTCCCTTTATAATGTAGACAAGGAATAAGAAAGGATTTTTCGAAATTCAACCCCTAAGGGAGTTAAATAGGGGATGAAAAATTGTATGGAAAATTTTCTTCCTTAAGTTAATATACTTGAACCTGGAACCTAGAAAGCTGAAATTTTGCACAGAGGTTGCCTTTATAATGTAGACAAGGAATAAGAAAGGATTTTTCGAAATTCAACCCCTAAGGGAGTTAAATAGGGGATGAAAGTTTTTATGGAAAATGTTCTTCCTTAATCTATATAAATAAAAAGAGAAGTCCTGACTGACTGAGTGACTGACTGATTGACTGACTGACTCATCAACGCCCAGCCCAAACCCTTGGTCCTAGAAAGCTGAAATTTTGCACAGAGGTTCCCTTTATAATGTAGACAAGGAATAAGAAAGGATTTTTCGAAATTCAACCCCTAAGGGAGTTAAATAGGGGATGAAAAATTGTATGGAAAATTTTCTTCCTTAAGTTAATATACTTGAACTTAGGACCTAGAAAGCTGAAATTTTGCACAGAGGTTGCCTTTATAATGTAGACAAGGAAAGGATTTTTCGAAATTCAACACCTAAGGGAGTTAAATAGGGGATGAATGTTTTTATGGAAAATGTTCTTCCTTAATCTATCTATATAAATAAAAAAAGAGAAGTCCTGACTGACTGACTGACTGATTGACTGACTGACTCATCAACGCCCAGCCCAAATCCTTGGACCTAGAAACCTGAAATTTTGCTCAGAGGTTCCCTTTATAATGTAGACAAGGAATAAGAAAGGATTTTTCGAAATTCAACCCAGGGAGTTAAATAGGGGATGAAAGTTTTTATGGAAAATGTTCTTCCTTAATCTATATAAATAAAAAGAGAAGTCCCGACTGACTGACTAACTGACCAACTGACTCATCAACGCCCAGCCCGAACCCTTGGACCTAGAAAGCTGAAGTTTTGCACAGAGGTTCCCTATAGATAAGGAAGGATTCGATTCGATTAACTCTAAACTCAGTATTTATACTTGAGAACAAAAATAAAGAATAACGTGTAAGTATCAGGGTTTTTCGAAAATCGACCCCTAACGGGTTAAAAAGGGGTTTTAAAAGGGGTTTTAAAAGGGATTTTAAACGGGTTTAAAAGGGGTTTTATAGTTGCGTTCAAATTTGGCATTTAAGTAGGTGATTTTACCCTCCGTTATGTTTTCCGTTACTATTGTAAGATTTTAGGATTTGTTATCCTTCTTCAATCATTATATTAATCCGCGCACCGCACCCCGGATACTTAAGCAATGTGAGAAGACATTGTTTACCTAGATCAACAAATGGGGTACTTTTAATCACGGTATTACGTTCCCGTGGGGTATTTTCCGACATCCACGCGGGCGAAGCCGCGGGCAAAAGCTAGTATTTAATAAACTTTAAGAAATATAGCATACTAGCTGAAGAAGCTGATGTCCACGGCTTCATCCGCGTGGATGTCGGTTATCGCGACCAAAAGTAATCTTTTCAACCCCTTACAACCTTTTTTCCGCATTAAATGTAGCCTATGTCCTTTTGATTCGATATCTTCCTGATTAAGTAAGGATAACATAATCATCATTATATCACACCTGCAGTATAAGCAAGCCTTTGTCACTATACCCTGTAAAACGTCCTCCGCCGCACCTACCTGCTCGCGACAAACTCAAAAACTACTGCACTGATTGTCATGCTGTTTTAACAAATGTATAGATTGGTTCTCGAGGAAGGTTTTAATATACTTTAGGTATATACTTGACGCAGGCGAAGCCGCAGGCATCGGCTTGTGAAATATAATATTAGGTACCTATGCTAAAGCTGTTAAAAGCACAAAAAAATAAGCAGTACTCAAATTGCCACAAATTACGACTTCTACGAATTCAATTTTCCTCTGAAGTAAAATCTTCATTCTACCAATAAACGTTACATTTATCAAAACAATATTGTACCATCACTGCCTAATTAATAATGATTAGCAAGCAAAGTTAAATAGCGGTCCGTAATAAAAACGCCAGACGCCATTACAATAAGAGAACAGACGGAATTATTCTGCCAACTGACCTGTACCTTGCAAGACGCGCTGAGTAGGCAGATACAAAAGGTTCACTCCACCATCATCATCTATAAGCCTGGGCCCTAGACTCTTCTCAACTCCTTTGTGGTTCCGGTCTTTCCGGATGAAACCGAATATATTTATATTTTACAAGGAGTGCCTGCTTACCTTACCTCCATAACTCAGATACATGTGTTATATCTTTTTAATTATTTTTGTAATTTTTAGCACTGTTTTTAATTGTTCAAGTATATAAAATTGAGATTTCCTTAATTCAGACCAAAATAACGTAGCAACGTCGGCTGTCAGATGTCAAGTGACAATGACGTAGGGCGACGTTGAGTCAAGTTTATTGTTGATTTAATAATCACCGTAAATATCTTAAAAACAATAGTAGTTTATGCGACTGTGCATAATGAAGGGCATTACAACACAAGTGTGGGTTTAAGAAACGAGCCGAAGGCGAGTTTCTTAATAGCATCACACGAGTGTTGTAATGCCTAATTATGTATAGTTGCATACACTAATTTATCTACCCGAATATCATAAGGGCTCTATGATGGGTTCAGGAACCATAGGGAAATGACCAGCATTGTTACCAGTGTAATGCAATAAAAAATAAACAGGTTATTAGTTGCATTCGTCGCTGCATTTACGATATCTGGCGGAGTGTTCATGTTAATTTCTGAGTCACTATCACTCATTTTCGACAGAAATAAAGAACCTATCAGAAAATTTGTCTACTCAATGAAAGGGAATAAAAAGCTAACGAACAAATGACAGCTCGAAATGGCGGCGTTTCGGATATCTGTAATTTTTTTTAAATCATAGGCAAACGAACAAAGTCACTATTCTTGTGTCACTCGAGATCAAAATGTCGTGCGATTTATAATTAAAATCATACTGAATTGGGGTTTCGTATCGATAGGTCGCGCGGAACTAGTTGGCCGCGCCTTAGGCATGTTTTTGTTTTTTATTTGTATTCTTTTCAATAAATTGAACAAATTATTGTTCACGATATCTCGAGATTGGTCATCACTGTCTAATTATAGTCTCCTGTGCATTGCGAGCTGTAGGCAACCCGCCCCCTCACCCCTGTCGCCACCTAAGGCGCGGCCAACTAGTTCCGCAAGCACAATAGAATAGCACACTCACTTTTTGAATTTGACACCTGTTCCAAATTTAAAACTCATAACCTACTGTTTTCAGTAGGTTATGAGCTCATTACAGTTCTGTTAATTTCTGCTGGTTGGTAATGCTGGTCATTGCCTATGGTTTTTGAACGCATTAGAGAGGGTTTATGATATTTGGGTAGATAAAGATTCTAATTTCAAATAAACCTAATTTACATTATTCTAATGATATTTTATATCCCGACGTATTTTATAGAAGTAGCTTTTATTGTAGCTTAACTTGGTTTCCGAACCACAAATACTATTGTGGTATTTGGAATAGTTAAGTCAAGTTAAATGTTTATTTATTATAAATTGCCAATAAAATACATAGTTATTATTAAAAGATACTTATAATGTTTCCTACATTTTATCTTGAAATTTTAATAAATTAAATAGTTTCAATCAATTCTCAGAACTATCGGTTGATATTCATATTTTATCCGATAGTCATAAAGATTACAAATAAAAACGTATTATATTGCTAAATTAACTTCAGACGTTTTAAAATAGTTTCACTACATAGGATTTGCTAATGATTAATTATGTTATTAGTTATTTAGCTATAATGTATAACCATTTGCCATTGGTGTATTATGGCGGTAGTTGTTGATTAACTTTTTAAGATTGGACGGTTATAAAAGTGAAAGGACCGGCAATTCAGGTGGAGTTACGCTGCAACTGTTGAAGGGTAAAGACAGACCCAAAGTAGTATATAAATTATGTATAGAGAGGATTAAGTTTACATATTGTGGCCTAGTTATGAAGATACCAAATGTGTAAAAGCTGAAACCTATTTGTATTACTCTAAAGGATCTACAACGTTCATGTAAGTTAATTGATATTATGCTATGAATATTACTGATGACTATGTGATAGAAATGTGTACTATAATATGGTTTAAATTGATTGTTGTTTATGTAAACTGATAAATTGCTGTAATTTGAGACAGCCCAAGACAATATCAGGTTGTCTTTGCCAACCACCAACTTTAAAATATGTTCCCGTGGAGTTTCTTGTCCATTCTTCTCCACGAAGACTAGGAACCTAGCGAATGGAATCGAGCTTGATGTAGTTGACAAGACCAAAAGAAATAAAATGAATAGTCTTGTCTTTTGTGCTTTTACTTCATAAAACCCCTGTCCCAACACACCTTTTTAAGGAGACTTTCGAACACAGTAAATAATTAGTAATCATCCTGACACTCAAAGTTTAGGTATTAATTGGTGGATATTAATACATATACATATAGAATTACATACACTTTCTAACACATGCATCCGAATACTATTTTTTATATGGAGTGACTGGAGTGACTTATCCACCTCTATAACTCTGATATTGGTTAATACGATTCCCCTTGCTAAGACTAGTTCTCAATCTTTCGGGCTTAACTGAACGTCTGTCATTGATCGAAAAATAACAGGGTCCACTTCATACAAGGCGCAAAATATGAGAACATTTATATTATTAATATGTAGATACACTTGGACACACGGTGAGTGCAAATTGCACTCCCAACTGGTATTCCTTTAACGTTCGGTTTCGTCCTATACTTAAACGAATTCTTTCTTTTTCGTTTTGGTGTGCCTAACCAGGTTTTGGAGTTTTTATGTCGCGCATATGCCTCTGACTTGTCTTTGCATGTCGTTTAGTATCTCTGAGGTATGCTCATTTGGTTTCCTCGACGATGTTTTCCTTCACCAAAGCAGGTAACAAATAATTATAATCTATGGATCAAATAATTTTTGTAGAAAAGTGTCCCTTTTTCTGTTTAGACTCCAGACCAAACAAACATAGCGTTTGGTCTTACGAAACCCTCTTTACATCCCTTTAAAGAGTTCGATGGCGATGCGACTAAGCAACTCGAGCTTGCATGACTTGTTACCTTTACATGCAGCAATAAGAATAGTGATTACAGTAAGCAACTTGAGTACGTTCTAAGCAATTTATTTTTACATGTTTCGTTTGCAGGCGCTGTTGCAACACGATAGCTCACCAAGAAGTAAACATAACATAGATTCAAATTGTCGTATGTACTAATGAATGCTCCATGTTTTTATTAAAAAGGTCAGGCTTCTGAACCGATCTATATTGTGGCAAAAGGTGAGCATTCCGAACCTAATTAGAATAATTTTCTGACTCAGAGAATTATTGATTGAAATATTTCGTTCCACCCCAACGAATTTATGAACCGATTCTGTGGTGGTATCTGTGAGAATTTTTCAATCAAAGATTAGACGATGAGTGATTCTTTTACTTTGATTATATAATAGACTTTATAATAATAATAATAATAATATTCCACAACTATCACACAGCGCCATCTAGTCCCAAGCTAAGCAGAGCTTGTGTTATGGGTACTAGACAACTGATAAACATATTTATATATTTCTAAATACATACATATTATAGATAAATTACACCCAGACACAGAACAAATGATCGTGCTCATCACGCAAACATTTGTCCTGGGTGGGAATCGAACCCACGACCTCCGGCATAGCAGTTAGGGTCACTAACCACTAGACCAACAGGCCAGTCTTTGGAAATATCTTGTTCGAAATTATATTCTAGGTTTTTGGGGGACTGTTATTAAAATATATTTAGAGGTAGGTATGTTAACATATTGCCACGGCTGTTATCTCAGCTCTAAACATCCTGATGTTTAAGTAGCTTGGTTACAATATTGTACAAAACATGACTACATAGGTATCTAAAGCTCGATCGGCGAGTCCTTTGTATATTCAACTAATGTACTGCATAGGCACTCCCGAATACTACTCAACCCGTTCGCGGTAAAATAACAAGCGTATTGTTCAAAGCAGATTACAGGAAAAAGTTGTTTTAGAGTCAGGCTTGTTAAACAAACTGACAGACAAAAACTAACGGGGATTTGTGATCGACTATTGATTTCGAGAAATCGCAGGTTTTTTTTCAGTTTGCAATAGAATAAACCAATGTTTTAGCATTCGACAATTTAAATTGTAGCATGAAATATTAATATTTATATGTACATAATATATTTCAACTCTAGGTAGTACTCACAGAGTACATTATACTATACGTAGTACTGCTACGTTTTGCTACGCAGCGAGCTACGACGTAGCACTGGGCTACGATTGCGTAGCAATCTCGGTGGTCAAATACAGTCATAGATTCAAGAAAGTCAAAATATTTTTTTTGATATTGTTTTAATTCACTTTCATGCTTAATTGTCTCACCCCCACATTTCAGTTATTCACGGCGTAAGTTGAACAACCATTTAGTTTTAAATTACCAATTCCAATTAAGTACAAAAAGGTTCAGGCAATAACATTACAGGGCAAACATTAGTTCCTTTGCAATTTACAATAATTTGTCGCAAACGACCACTAGCGAAACTTAATCGTTCGTGTAGTTACACTAATTCGTAGTTCCATTATTTTTGCCGAATAATTTGTTTCTTATTCTCTACTAAACTGGAGCAAATTACTTCGATTATTGCTATAGGCATGGTTGGAAACTACATTCAGTGACAAACTTTTGTGTATATGGATAGTTTCAGTATAATTCCGCTGGACTAATTACATACTTGATTGCAGTGGAGTAAGATTAAAGTCATACGAAAGCACAAATTAATAGAAAAACCATTTCTATGATGATCAGCGTATAATGTTCCCACCACCTGCGACTCAAGCCTCATGAGTATGAGAGGAACAAGGCCATAATCCACAATCCATCCGCAATAGGGGATCGGACAAATTTTCAGAAAGTATTTTATTTTAGTCTTCGTGGATACTTATTCCTCTAAAAAATATAATTTTATTTAAATAAAGCGTTTATGTACTCAAAATCATGTTTTAAAAATAATTGTTTAAAAATGCCGCGCAAACGGCATGTTATGTCATCTCGAAGTGTGTGACGTCATCTGTGTTGTAAACAAAACAACTGCAAGCAGTTTATGTACGTGTTTTGTTTTCTTTCGTCGTTTAAATGCTATAATTGTTGATATGGAACGAAAAACATATCATTGGTGTGTAGTGCCTCAATGTAAGAATACATCCAAAACTACTCCAGATAAATTATTCATTGATGTGCCCCGAAAAGCAGACATACGAAAAAAATGGTTGGACTTAGCAAGAAGAAAGTGCGACGGGATGTCTATAACTTCACCAATTTACTTTTGTGAAGATCATTTTGATGTAAGTGTCCAATAGTTACTCCAAATAAATTGAATGAAGTGTATAAATTACATTATTTGTTGTAGGTAACAGTAAACATTGATTGTGAAATGTTAGAGGTTATATTTACAAAAACACTCATCATTTTTTACTTATTTCAGCTGCCGAATGATATGGAAAATTACATGCGATACCATTTAATGGGCTTTGTTGGTAAAATAATGTTAAAACCTGGCTGCCTCCCTAGAAAATTCCATTGCCAAAGTGACAGAAAAAGAAGTTTGCCATCAACTATAACATCTCGCCCCGCTGCTATCAAAAGGCAAAGATTGGCTACAATAAAGGAAGCTCTCGAAGAGAGTATAATATTGAAAAGGGAAACCGAAGAAGTAAACACTACCTTGTCTCCAAGTAAGTTACTTAACAGAACCAAATTGTATATATTTTATCGCTGGAGTGTGTTAATTACTCGCTCCTGAGATATTGACAGTTTAACAATAAAGATCTCTATCTTTTTTTTTAGGTTTGCCAACAGAAGTCATGGTAGTACATCAACCAAAAACTCAGGATAAAGGAGTTCAAGTTTTTGTAAAGACTAAATATTTCAGAAGCAAGTCAACGCAAACACATTTTAAATCCAAGAACATTGCAACATCACCATCTACAACTTGGACATCAACTGTGTCAACATCTCCCTTCAAAGTAGACTATGTAACACCAGCCGTGCCAAGTGTTTCCAACATTAATAGAAAATTATTTATGGACAGACCTGATAGTGAAACATCATTGTACAGCCAATCATCATCATCAATTCAACGATCGTCACCTTCAGTCCAATCATTAAAATTAAAATCAATATCCGATAGCAGTAGCTTAAATGAAGAGGAAGCTATAGTAGAAAATGAAAGAGAAGCAAGAAAATCTCTCGAAGACATGTGTAAAAAAATTAAAGCCAAACCACGCTTGTATATTGGGATCACAAATGAGTGTTACTTTTTATTAGACCTGATTGTAAATAATACCAACATATGCATTGAACAAATATTTCTGTGTTTAAAAAAAATTAGAATGAATACATCATTCTCTGAACTAGGAGATCAATTTGGAATGTCTGGATCATATGCAGGCAAAATATTTGGAAAATGTATTCCAGTGATTTCTGATGTTCTTAGACAACTAATTGTAAAACCTGATAAGAAAAAAATTAAGAGATCCCTTCCAATCGCATTTAGGCATCGCTATAATAAAGTCAACTGCATTATAGACTGTTTTGAAATTGAAAAACCTTCTAAAGCTGTACATCAGGCATTGACATGGTCTGAATATAAGAAATGCAATACAATAAAATACTTAATATCTAGTACACCAAATGGGTTAGTAAATTATATCTCATCAGGCTATGGAGGACGGATAAGTGACACATTACTTGTAGAAAACTGTGGATTTCTTGACCAACTTGACCCTGAAAGTTGGGTCTTAGCTGACCGTGGTTTTAAGCACATAGAACAACTATTAATCAAAAACAAATGCCATCTTTTAAGACCCCCAAGTGTAAGTCAAGGCACTAAACTAAGCAAGCAAGAAGCTCATCAAACAAAACAGATTGCAAGCTTAAGGATCCACATTGAAAGGGTTATTCGAAGATTACGGGAGTTTTCCATGTTAAAACCACATTCGGTGTTAAATTCTAAGTTGATAAGTGTGCTGGATGAATGTTTGATTATAGCTTGTGCTCTTATCAATCTCCAGGACAGCATTGTACACTAAACCAGTTTTAGAGGTACATAATATGTGAAAATATATCTCCTGTACAGTGTTCTGAGAAACTACTGAACAGCTAAAACACTAGGAGTGTCGAAGGGTGAACGTTTTGAGGGACTGTCTCTTGTAAATAAATAAATTGTGATGTTCGAAAAGTGCTGATTATCAGCCTAGTTTGAATAAATGACTTGTGATTTTTTTTAAAGAGTACTTACAATAAAAGGAATAAAAATAAATTCCATTCAACATTCTAGACTAAGTTTTTTAACGTATTTTGTTTTGGGTAAATGATTATCCAGTTTTCCTTATGTAATGGGTATACTATGACAAAAAAATTATCTTATGTTAGTTGATCTTCAACAAGTTGACCTATACTGATTTTGACTTTTAATGATGTCATATTCTTCTTGAGACCCTGCCTGCAGAGAGCAACCTGTAGTTTAGTAGTAGCCTAAGATTTTTTTTTTATCTAGAGACTAGCAATATATGTTTGTATACTGTGTAAATAAATAAATAAAACAAATAAAGTATGATAATTTTGCTTTTATTTTGTACTGTCATATAATTTAGGGTATACATTTTTTTCCCAAAATTTGAGTATATTTGATATATAGTGGGTCAATAAACTTTTATCATAGTTAACTAACAGTATTTCCACATTATTAGTAACTTCAAAGTTAAAGTCCGCAACACAAAAATAAGCCATTTTCAAATTTGTCACATACATTTGCACTTGTATTTGAGCCATGTATTTTCCTGCTATTTTACCATCTTTTATATAATTTTTATATGTTTTTTCACTGGTGGGGCATTTTATCTCAATACAAATTACATTTTCACAAATTCCGTCAGGTGTGCCAGCCAGGAAAGGATAATCAGAGGATATAAATAAGCCACACTCTTGTATTTTTTTACCCAGTTTCTTTTCCACTGCTAATCTTACGTTATTTTCCAATATACGACCTCTCTTCATGGCATTTGTGTCTGGAGTTTTGGCTCCCATTATCAATGCTAATAACGACCCATCCGCAGTAAGGCACCTGCTTACTTCGTATGCTTTTGACGCTGTAACTCGCCCGTACCTTAACTCATTTTTTTTTTTTTTTTTTTTTTTATCCTTTATTAAAAAGAACCAGGTTCTTAATAATTAATTACAATCTAGCCTACAAGACTAATAAGCAATTTTAATCTAACTTAACTTTTTACGTGATAATTATTTTAAAACAGAATAGTGCTGATTGTACTTTATACAAGTCCGTTCCACTTTCTTAGAGTCTAATATTATAATATAAACTAAACACTTTGTTCATGTGTTATATGAGTGTCATTGTCACTATTATTTCTACATTATTTACACTACACTAATTCAAAAGGTTTTGTTCGTTTTAGCCTTCGCACTATATTTGTCTGGTCTAGCAGCTGAATTGCCTCGATGTTCACATGTTGGTGGAGTCGGTGTTCATGGGCCTCAGCAAATTTTTGGATTATTTTGGTGACGGGTTCCACTTTTAGGTCACGATGGAGGTCGTCATTTCTTATATACCAGGGCGCATTAACAATACTCCTGAGTACCTTATTCTGGAATGTTTGAATAATTTTGATGTTGGTCGGTTTAGTACAGCCCCACAGTTGGATGCCATATGTCCATATTGGCATAAGAATATGCTTATATAATAATATTTTATTATGTATCGACAGGCAGGAATTTCGTCCAATCAGCCAATACATGTTTTTAAAACGCATGTCCAGTTCCTGTCTTTTCTTTTTAACGTGCGCTTTCCAGCGCAATTTCGCATCAAGCGTTATGCCAAGATATTTGGCTGTATTTGCGTATGGCACTTGTTGGCCATTTATGAAAATTGGGTGGTAATCACAATTCCTGTTGGTAAAATCAATGTGAAGTGACTTTGATTCATTCAATTTGATTTTCCATTTTTGTGCCCAGTCATGAACTTCATTTACAGCAATTTGTACCTTTCTGATTGCTTCCGCATGGCATGACCCTGTAGCCATAATGGCAGTGTCGTCCGCAAAGGTTGCAATGGTATTATTTTCCAGCTCTGGTATATCATACGTGTACAATAGGTAGAGGATTGGACCCAGCACACTTCCTTGAGGGACGCCAGCTTTAATATTTTTTAACTCAGAAAAGGCTCCCTCGTGCCTTACTCGAAACATTCTATCTGTAATATATGATTGCAAGATATCGGCAAAATCATTGGGCAGCATTAGTCTTAGCTTGTATATCAAACCCTTATGCCAAACTTTATCAAAAGCTTGTGCTACATCTAAAAAAACGGTGGAGCAGACTTTTTTATCTTCAAGCGTTCTCTCGATGATGTTGGTAATTCTGTGTACTTGGTCTATTGTTGAGTGTTTCTCTCTGAAACCAAACTGATGGTCAGGGATCAGGTTTTTCTCGTTTATGATTGGTTTTAGGCGTTTTAAAAACAGTTTTTCAAATAGCTTTGAAAGTATAGGCAACAGGGAAATGGGTCTGTATGATGATGCTTCGTGAGGTGGTTTACCAGGCTTTGCAATCATTATCACCTCAGCAACTTTCCATGGCTCAGGAACATGCTTAAGCACGAATGCAGCATTTATGAGCCTAGTAAGCTTAATTATGGCTTTACGCGGGAGCTGTTTCAGGATTTCTCCCGTAATAAGGTCATATCCTGGCGATTTCTTTAGGCTAATGTTTTGAATTTCCTTTGCAACTTCTTTCGGGGTCACAAGCTTAATTCTTTGATCTTGCAGAATGTTGGCAAACTGTAGGTTGTCCACAGACTCGTCATTTGGCTGAAAGGTTTCTTCCAAGTGATGTGCAAATCTTTGAGCTTTCTGGTCATTGCTTATGGCCCACTTTCCGTTATCATCTCTGATAGGGGGAATTGGTACAATTGGCCTTTTGAGTGACTTTGTCGCTTTCCAAAGAGAGTATTGGGTTGTATGGTCGCTGGTTAACTGACGCAGGTTAGTATCTAAAGCCTCATCTTGAAAGGTTTGTATCTTTCTCTTCAGTCTTTTGGTAAGGTTATTCAATACAGTTTTATCTTGCGGGAATCTAGTTTGCTGCCACCTTTTTCTTTGAGTCCTTTTTTCATATAATAGGTCTATTATTTCTTTTGGATAGGTATTTCCTTTAAACTTGTTTATAAGCTGTGGTGTGTTGTTCCATGCACATTGTTGGATATTGATGTTAAACTGGTCTACTTCAAAATCGAGCTGATCTTTGCTTTTTAATGAAGTTTTTAGGTCAATAATATTTTGTAGCTCTAAGCTAAAACTTTCCCAATCTGTATACTTGTTAACTAACGTCAGGTGGTTTTCTCTAAGTAATATTTTGTGACTTAATTGTAATAATATCGGAGAGTGATCGGAGTTCATATGGTACCCCTCTTCTACATTCAGATAGTTGGTTGATATATTTTTGACTATGAAAAAGTCAATAAGGTCTGGTAGTTTCTGGTGGTCAGTCGGCCAGTAAGTAGGTTTTCCAGTACTTATGACCTCACAGTGCATGTCTTTCACTGCGCTTAGAAGCTGTCTGCCCTTAGTTGAAGTTAATCTCGATCCCCAATGAGTGTTCTTAGCGTTAAAGTCACCGCCAAGTATAAATCTCTGTCCGAGGAGTCTGAATAAGTGTATATATTGTTCTTTGTTTATCTTGTGTCTTGGGGGACAGTATACGGCCGCTATTGTTACATTAAATTTATTTGTTTTTACTGATATCGCCACAGCTTGCGTGTCTTGTTCCTCGTATTTACATTGTTCGTAGTGACAGATATTTTCTTTAATAATAACCGCGCTACCTCCTCGCGCCGTGTTGCTAGGGTGCAGCGAGTGATAAACCTTATAGCCTCTAAACTTTACAAAAGACTGTTTAGTGAAGTGCGTTTCAGAGATCAAACACACATCAATATTTTCTGTGTCTAGGACTACTTGCAACTCATGTTGGTGTTGCAGCAATCCGTTAGAATTCCACGCCATTATTTTTAGTGTGTTATTCATGACTGATTTGTATGGTGCTTGATTCTAATTTCTCTAGTCTCTTGTCAAATGAGGATATGCACTTCAAGATCTGGTTGAGCTTGTCCTCAAGACTTGATGGCTTCGTGCTTGGATTTACTGCTTGTGCGTATGAGACACTTTTGGATGTATGTGCATTTGCCACGGTTGTCTTTGCAAACGGTGCACTTTGTTTTGTTGCCTGTTTGTCGGTGTTTCTAACAATTTGCTTAGCGGCAGGGTTGTTAGGTGGATTATTTTTAGATTTTTTGTTCTTAATCATTTGCATCTCCTTGGCAACTAAACACCCCCTGTAGTTGGCTGGGTGAGGTAAGCCACAGTGAACACACTTAGGTTTTTCTTGCGCAGGTTTGCTGCAATCAGCTGTGAGGTGTTTTCCTGTACATTTAACACACCTTGGCTCTTTTGAGCAATACTTTTGAGTATGACCATAAGCCTGGCATCTCTTACACTGGGGTATTATTTTTGACGTCTTAAGCGGGTTAATCTCAACTTTACACCCTAGAATATGTTTAATGCCGTATATTTTACTGACATCTTCATCATTCTTGAACGATAGAATAAACATGTTCAGCGGTTCTTTTGTTCTCCAGCTTAACTTGTTAATAGCATTTTCTATCTGAAATCCTTGCAATGTTAAATCATCTTTAATCCGATCCGGTAGGCAGGAAGAATGCAATTTTTTCGCCACTACTCTTATTGGCCTGGTCTGCTTGTCCTCATATGAGTGCCATAAACAGTTATTTTCTGTTAAGCGACGAGCGATCACTCTGTAGGACTCTTCAGTTTTGGCATTTACTTTCACACTATTACCGCTCAACATTTTGGCGGTAAATGTTTCTACTGGCTGAGATTCAGTCAAAAAGTCGTAGAACGTTTGATAATTCTTAACACCGTCCACTACGATTGGAGGCGGTGCCAGAATTTTTTTAGTAGTTGCCTTCTCTTTGTTGTTGAGTTGCTGCTGCTGAATGCTAGTTGTAGCTTGTTGTGGTTGTGGTGGAGTAAGGGAAGTGTTTAACTTCCTTTTCTTCCTGTTTTTCACCCTAATCCACTCAGTCTCTTTGGCGAGTTCTTCCTCATCCGTGCAGTACTCAGCGTCAGTTTTAGGAGGCTGAGCAGGTGTTATGTTCCCACTGGCCTGTTTATCTGAGGGTTCTTCTTTTTTTTGTACCTTTAAGCATTTTAATTGTCCTTGAAGATCTTGAACCTGTTCCTGCAAGCTTTGTATATGGCCGTTCAGTTGACGTACCATTTGTTGCAGGTTTTCTCTGTCCGATTTCTCCTGGATGTAACAGTCATACAACTGCTTTTCCAGATCAGTTTTGATTTTAATAGACTGTTGTGCAGCCATTATTTAGGTTTAAGGTGAGCGTGACACCTAAACAATTATAATAAACACTTCATGGCGATTTCCGCACTTGTAACTGGGTCATCACAGTGGCCCCGATAGATCGACGTACACCGCGACGACGGTGTTATGATGCGTCTGCAAAATACTCTTAACTAGAGCACGCGCTCGCGACCGGTACGTCCGTTCACAGTAGCAGTGAAACACGCTAACACCTTAACTCATGCCACAACCTGCAGTTATTGTAGTTTAAGAACTCGCATGTAGTTAGACCTCGGTTTGTGGCTTCTTGGAGAAATTGTTCCATAAAATTATTTTGCAAAGTTCGTGTTCGTGTAGTTTGTTGTCTTTTTACAGTGGACAGATCCTTGGTAGTAATTAATTTAATATTAGTACCAACATGAGCCAGTTTTGATTTTTTCCAGTAACACTGGATATCAGTGCTTGATGGTTCCTCGCTTCTTCTGTGCACCCACATCAGGAAAGCTACTGCATGTTTGCAACCACCTGTACTTGCAGCACAATCATGACACTCGACGCTTATAATTTCTTCTTCCTTTTCATTTATTATCATAGTCGCTGCATACGACTTGGAACGAACTTTGTGTTCCGGACACACTCTGCATTTGATGGTACACATGTCGGAATCACGACAAAGTTGTACGTATCCTATTGCATCATCACCGTATGATTGTCTTGCTGATCTGAAAAAATGTAAAACAAAAACTTTTTAGGTTATGTCTTGTTTATTACTTCAAAACAATAGTTACAAGTTGGAGTACCTAAGGTAATTAATGAATAGTTTTAATAGGTACTTACACAGAGGTTTTCACATTTCTGAATTCAGCATCACAAAAGTCAGAATTACTTGAGAAGAAATTGCCGATCATTATGATATCCACTCTGGGAAGATTTCGATTGTCGGCTTTCGTAAATCCTGGTTCCATGGCTAAAACTGAGGAATCAATACTTGACAATTTCTTAATTTGTCAGTTATTTAGTATAAACTTTTATAATTTAAGCAAAATCGTGGAGATACGTATCAGTATGGTTTTGTTTACAACACAGATGACGTCACGCACTGTGATTGGTGTTTCGGTTGAGGTGAGAAACAGATTAAAAATATTGTAATTTTCAAAACTTTATTTAATATTTAAAAATAGTAATCATTAATATTTTCACAAAAAAATTCGATGAATAATCGTTAAAATTTATGTATTTTTTTTGTGAGTACATTTTAGATTTTTATCTGATAACTGTCCGATCCCCTATTCAGTGCGGGTTGGTACCTTAATTTTTTTGTATGTAACTTAATAACACCACGCCTGCATCCTTTCAAAGGTTAGGCCGTTGTGTACCTAATAGTACACCCACATGTCGCTAGTTATCTTTTAGTTCCATGTAATAAAGAGCGAGCCTATTGCCACTAACTAGGTACAAATCCAGTATCTGTAGCTTCTACTGAGAAATTCCTGATGGGAAAACCCATTAACAATTTGGCCAACCCGGGAACCTCAACCTCATGCACAGTGGTCGCAATTGCAAAAAATTGGTTTTACCAGCATTAATTTCTAATGTAATAATTATTTTTTATGTGATGAGTTTTCTTTTTTGCTTACTAGTTGCTTTTTAAAAGTGCAAACAATTTCTCTCACAAATATTTCTTGTAAAACAAAAAAACCCTGAGCATTACATCGTATCTTCTCTCAAGGAATATTCTATTTGCAAAACGTTCTATATAGTGAATATTACTAGTACAGTTTATCTCTAATGGCTGCTCCTTGTGCATCTGATAGGTTTATTATAAATTTAAGAGTCGTTCCTTCTCAAAGCTTTTAGCTATCGCAGTCTCCCTAGGTTATCGGATATTACTATTATGAATTCCATTATCTAAGCAAGCTTCCCTTTATCTTAGTTTAAAATAGTTTATGCTTTGTTTAAAGTAGTTGATAAGATGAGGAATGATCAAAGGATTCTGTGAAGGATAATATGGCTAGAGAGGAGGTGAATGCCGAGTTGATGAGTAATAGCGAGATATGGAAGAAGGTGACATGATGCGTCAAGCCCGAATAAATTGGGATAGGAGCGGGAGAATTATGATGAGAAATATTACTAACAATAGTAGTTTATGCGACTGTGCATATGAAGGGCATGGCGAGTTTCTTAATAGCATCACACGAGTGTTGTAATGCCTAATTATGTATAGTTGCATACACTACTTTATCTACCCAAATATCATAAGGGCTGTATGATGGGTTCAGGAACCATAGGGAAATGACCAGCATTGTTACCAGTGTAATGCAATAAAAAATACCGAACAAATGACTGCTCGAAATGGCGGCGTTTCGGATATCTGTATTTTTTTCTTAAGCAAACGAACAAAGTCACTATTCTTGTGTCACTCGAGATCAAAATGTCGTGCGATTTATAATTAAAATCATACTGAATTGGGGTTTCGTATCGATAGGTATCTGTTTTAATGTAGATACTAGAATAGCACACTCACTTGAATTTGACACCTGTTCCAAATTTAAACTCATAACCTACTGTTTTCAGTAGGTTATGAGTTCATTACAGTTCTATTTATTTCAGCTGGTTGGTAATGCTGGTTATTGCCTATGGTTTTTGAACGCATTAGAGAGGGTTTATGATATTTGGGTAGATAAAGAAAGTTTACCAAGATGACAAATATTATCATTACTCAGTTAAAGTTATGGGTCATTATCAGGAGACTCATTATTTGGTTGACTTCGGTGGCAATATTTTTTTTTTAATTTATGGCATGTTATCATGAAATATCAAATCTAGAGTTAATTTAAAACATATTAGTAGTAGAGGGAATCGTATAGACCGAAGGATATGAAGGGATTTAATTTTTTTAAAATTGGTGTCCACCGAAATCAATATTCTTATCACCGAAATCAAATATCAAATAATTTATTTTTCAAATACTGTTGTTTTATAAATGTTATATTAACTGCCTAAGTTTTACTATGAAAATATGGTCTGTAAGAAATTGCAGGTAAATTTTACAGTAAAACATTTTATTTTATCAAGACATGTCCCATTTATTAAGTTTTAAAGGAAAATTTACAAAAATCAATTTTAAAAGGAAGCTATTTATTTTACATTAAATGTAATTAATTAAAAGTAGTAGGTAGTCTAAAACTAACATTACTTAATAGGAACTTGAAAAAAAAAATCCAGCTTAATCACAGACAATTTATTAATTAATACAAAATTACTACAAAAATCACTTTTCTTTCAGTCACAATCAGTCTTTCTAACAACAACAGCAATTATAGAATTGCAGCAATTGTACGAGATTAGGATGGCTCTGAAACAGCTTAAAAACAACAAGGCGCCGGGTGATGACGGAATTACGGCCGAACTTCTGAAGGCGGGTGGCAAACCGGTCCTTAAGGCCCTACAGAAGCTGTTTGATTCCGTCATACTCGAGAGGAAAACGCCACAGGCTTGGTGCAGGGGTGTGGTGGTGCTCTTCTTCAAAAAGGGTGACAATGCCCGGTTGAAGAACTATAGGCCCATCTCACTTCTAAGCCATGTCTACAAGTTGTTTTCAAGAGTCATCACGAATCGTCTCGCACGCAGGTTCGACGATTTCCAGCCTCCCGAACAAGCCGGATTCCGAAAAGGCTTCAGTACCGTGGACCACATACATACGCTGCGGCAGGTTATACAGAAGACCGAAGAGTATAACCTGCCTCTCTGTTTAGCGTTTGTGGACTACGAGAAAGCCTTCGATTCGATCGAGACTTGGGCTGTGCTGCAGTCACTCCAACGGTGCCAAAACGACTGCCGGTACATCGAGGTGTTGAAGTGTTTGTACAAAAACGCCACCATGTCAGGCTGACTTCAGGACCAGACCTCGGAACCTATACTTCTGCAGCGCGGTGTGAGACAGGGAGACGTCATATCTCCGAAACTGTTTACCGCTGCATTGGAGGATATCTTCAAGGTTCTGGATTGGAGAGGACTTGGCATCAACGTCAACGGCGAGTACATCACTCACCTTCGGTTTGCCGACGATATAGTGGTCATGGCTGAGACCATGGAAGACCTCAGTACAATGCTCGATGACCTCAGTAGAGCTTCCGAAAGAGTGGGTCTTAAAATGAACATGGACAAAACCAAGGTTATGTTGAATGTTCATGTAACACCCACTCCTATCAAGATCGGAGACTCTACGCTTGAAGTTGTGGACGATTATGTCTACCTGGGACAAACGGTCCAGTTGGGTAGATCTAACTTCGAGAAAGAGGTCAATCGTCGAATCCGACTCGGCTGGGCAGCGTTCGGGAAGTTGCGCGGTATCTTCTCGTCCAACTTACCCCAGTGTCTCAAGACGAAAGTCTATGACCAGTGTGTGTTGCCACTTGCCAGTGATTACATACGGGACCGAAACGTGGTCGCTCACAATGGGCCTCATCAGAAAGCTCAAAGTCACCCAAAGGGCAATGGAGAGGGCTATGCTCGGAGTTTCCTTGCGTGATCGAATCAGAAATGAGGACATCCGCATGAGAACCAAGGTTACCGACGTAGCCCGAAGAATCGCCAGACTTTAATTGCAATGGGCAGGGCACATTGCTCGCAGAACGGAAGGCCGATGGGGCCGAAAAGTTCTGGAATGGCGACCGCGAACCGGAAGACGTTACGTTGGAAGACCTCCCACTAGGTGGACCGATGACCTGGTCAAGGTTGCAGGAACCCGCTGGATGAGAGACGCACGGGACCGGTCAATGTGGCGACGCCTTGGGGAGGCCTATGTCCAGCAGTGGACGTCTTTTGGCTGAAATGATGAATGATGATGATGAAATAAAAATAATATATATAATTTTTAATATTTTTTTTTTCTCCTTGTGCACTGCAAAAAGCACTGGATCACTCTTGATGCGAGCTTTCCGACGTCGTTCAGCCAATCTCTTTTTAACCAACCGATCTTCTTTTGAATCTGCCATAATCACAGTTCTGAAACAAGATGAGAGGTGATGAGAAAGCTAAATAAACGATCTTAAAATGTAAATAAATAGCTATTGATTGATTTCGGTGGTTCTAAAATTGATTTCGGTGCACCTATTTCCACCGAAAACACCGAAATCAGTGCCACTGAAATCAAAATAATTGACAAAATCCTAGATATTTTCAAAAGTAACCCGAATTTTTAATATTAATCTCTTTTGTTGAAATCGAATACGCAAAAGACATGCTTTTATTATAATTATAAATTATTCATTCAAATAGTTGTGGATAAAAGGGATTCACCGAAATCAATTTTAAAGGTATACCAAGCCACCGAAAACGATTACGTACCTCAATAAAAGAGTGACACGGAGACGCACAGGCGTGTTATCCTTACCACCGATGCGGCACAACTGACAGTTTGTATTACTCTAACAAATATTCTCGCAGCCACTAGAATACGGGTTATATGAACCGATCAGTGCGCGCCACTGATATCAACTCTAAACGTTGGACGTGAAGACAACCAGTTGTAACTTGTCTACTAAGGCCTATTATGGCGTAGAAATTATTATAAATTGAGTTAATATCTATCTAGGTGTTTATGAATACATGAAAAATAGCGACATGTATTGCAGAAAAAAAGATAAAAAATAATTTCCGCCGCAATACGGGGCCGGACGCGGCACCGAGGTCAATATTTTGGAGGTTTTTATTTTTTTAAACTAAATTATATTTAATTTATATAAAAAACAACACAGGCCCCTCCTAATATTTTGTTATAACCTATTATAGAAAAAAATATCAAGTTGTTAGTTATCCATTTTGTACTGGATTTCGACCCGGACACGCATTTTTAAGCCTTCTGAGAATGACCGTTATATCTGTTCTGGCAACCTGAAGTGATGGCTGCATGGTATGTGCAGTATTCCGACGATTGGCTTTCATTCCCTATGGAACAAATATTTGTATGGCCGACTGGTAGTTGTTCTGGTCTGGCTGTTTGTATGAGTTTAAATGTTTGAAAACGCTCCTACGATGCATACATTTCTACAGTTTTGGGAGTGGGTAGAAAAAGGAAAACCTGTCTCTGCACGGCAATTATTAGTGGAACGAAGATCATCGAAGATGTAGCATATCAATTTATGTATCAATCGAAGAAAGGATTGAGAACAGCGGCGACCGCAATTTTCATTTATATTACAACAATTTCAATTAGTAAGTAAATATTTGTAGTATACAAGCACTTTACTTTCCACGAATACCATAAAATCAAAACTTTATGTACTTTTATAATTACAGCAATAACATTTCTTACCTGTCACAATACAATGTTTGATCAGTCAAGACGACACGCCACGTTCATTTATTCTTAGTCTATTTTTCTTCGACATTGCATGCAATTTTTTTAAACTTAATAACTTTATAATTTCCTACCGATACAATCACATTAGAGTTGGCACGCTTCTTGTTGTTCAAAAGAGTTACCGCGACCTCGACACAAAGAACTAAGAAGGACCATGGGTGGTGTTTAGTCACTAAAAGTCTGACATTCCCTACCGCTCTGCCCAGAGCGAGAAGAGTCATTTGATTATTTCCCACCCTCCAAAAAAAAAGTTGATATCCAGGCCCTCTAAGTAAAGGGTACGGATAATGTGCATTTCTATTTTCGAAAATTGTTTTGGAGAAGCTAAAAAAAGTAAGTATTGAAAATTAGAAATACAAAACAATTTAAAAGTCTCAGCCCTTACCTCAAAATTTTATTTAATGGGTAAAGAGCTTTTAACTCAATTGTATTAAAATGCAAAATACAGTAACAGGCTCAAAGTTTTGGCCTTGGACTAAAGTTAACACTCGTCTTGCAATCTTGCAATTAGACGGACAGAATTTCCCGTTTAATATTACCCTTATTAGTTTTCCTCCAGTCGATTACTAACGAAGCAAATTGCAACGGGAATATCTGAATAAAACATTTTTAATTAGCCTTTCATTTGCAAAGTAACTGTCCGTTCTTATTTGTTGAATGTTAGTCAAATGACATGGCATTTTAAAGAATGTTCTATTGTTACAACGGTCTGTCTTTCTGCTAACAGAATTAATTTGAGATGGTCTGGAATTCTTGGAATAATTTAATCATCTGTTTCCTTAACTCTGTGAGTTGAACAAATCATCCTTAAATGAACAAAGAGTAATTCTATAGGTACTTGTACCCACTAACAAGACCAATTTGTGTTTCACTTTATTCCTAATCAGCCTCATTTCAACCCAAGACGGAAGATGCTTACAAACTCACACAACAAGCCGAAACTATTCCCAGACATATCCTATAATAGACGAATAACTACTCATTACTATCTGATAAACTGTTTCCTAGTCCCCATTGTTCCAATAATTGCCGGCACGCAAACAATGCCACCGATTATTATCGCGATACTCATGAAAATCTCATTATCTTCAGATCTGGCGTTATTCTTCGTGCGCCCTTTGTCCGTATGGGCCGCAATCACGTTCGCCTCACAAACAAACCCTTATAAATGGTAGGTGATGCGGTTTTATTACTGTTTGTGAACGATTGGGGTGTCGTTGAGATTCGTCAGCGAATCGTATACGCAGATGCGTGACAGATACGCAGCCATTTTTCCTTTTCCTTGTTGAGGAAATCGAAGCATATCAAAGCTTTGTTTAAGAGGTTGCCGGAAGTCGTTACGGGTTACTTAACAGAACATGGAAAGGAACTGGAGCGACTAATGAGAAGGAGGTCATTATGATTGTGCATATAATCGACATTTCGCCTTATTTGTGGAGGAAGAAAATGGTGAAAAGCGAAGGCTAAACGCTAGTACCCACTCGATTATAAATGAGTTAGCTAGCTGTAATTATGTGTAAACACGCATTTAACTTGAAATTCGACAAACGACTAGTAGCAATGAGAATCTAATAGAAATGGTAATAATAAGCTTTTTTTTATTGTAGAACGCAAAAAATATACCAAGAATTCCATTATACTCGTAAAGTTTTCTTTTTATTAGATCGAACTATGCCGTCTTGTTCTATTCCAATCGTAGTTTCCAGTAAAACAAAGTACAACGTCCCCTCAAAGATGGCAATTTGAATTCCTAATAGATCAATAACTATTTCAGTTTTGTCTTTGTACTACAGAGCAAGTCCCAAAGGAATTTGCTGTATTTGCCTTCATTTCCCGACAAAGAAAATGAGGAGAATTTCTAAGGAATTTTCAATTGAAATTGACAATTTAGATAAATGCCTCGCCTTGCTTAATTGCGATTAAAACGGGGCGTTTGGGAAATGGAATTAATGGAAGCAAGGTGTCAAGGTTTACTGCAAAATTTAAAGGGAGGGACGACGCTGCAGGTGTGTTGTAAATTCACATCAAACGAAGGCCGAATTCAATCGCGATAATAAACAAAATTCTTCGTGAAATTGTTCGTGTTATGAGCAATATTTCACTCGCTGAAATTTCAACCAAGCTCTGGCTCGAAACGAACGAGAGAAAGCTGAACAAAAAATATACCTTTTATTACAAATTGCCACCCGACAGTTCAAAGCCTTTATTCACGTTTCCGATCCCAACACTAGTCTAGAGCAGTTATCGCATAAAACCCCAACTACCCCCTTACTCAGTCATGCAAAAACGCTTTCAAATCGGGAACTTAGATATGACGAGAGCAATTTCCCTAGTGACATAAAACACAGAATAGCTAGACTCTTTTTTCACGCTAAATTGAACTAAAAGGCTTTCAGTAGCAGACGGAGCAGGATGCGGCCGACGCCGGACTTCCGGCTTTACGTGCTTCAGACTTTACATGCAGAGTTTTTCTCCCTCTCTCTCTTATTTATAGTTCCCTTCAATGTTTCATTGGGCGAGAACATGAGTGGCGAATTTTGCTCATAATTTCACTGAATTTGTGGGTAAATAAAGTTGCGCCGTAAAGGTGTTTTTTTTTCGTGTTTTTGGTTCTTTTATTAGGTGCACGTGCAGGCAAATTAGCTTACCGTTTGTAACGGTGCTTTCGGACATAGTTCAGTTTTAGTTCAGTGTAACTTTGTCCTACAATTTAAGGCCTCGGCTCAATTACTTAAACATCAACCTCTGGTTAAGCTACTTTCGCATACCATTTATAGTAGAAACTACTTCACATTTCAGATGCACTTAGGAAAGGATTTATGCGACTTATCAAAGTCGTTCATTATCTGATAACATTTTACTCAAAACTTTTAACCATAAAAAGTTAACCACACAGCTAAACCGAGGTTTAACGAGCGTTAAACCGAACTAAATGTGAAGTTATAATAATTTAGTTTAGATCGAGTTAGTACAAAAGTTCATATATGAGCGGTGCCGTGTTTAAACCGAATTGATGTCATTAGGTTAACGTTAGGTAATCCAACTATAGCAATAGGATAAACTCCTAATTGGGCAGGAAGGTAATATTGCGGTTCAGACGAACGGAACTAAAGAATTTGTTGATCCAATTTAAAAGTAATCATTGAAAGTACCCTGAAATAAAGGTATTAACAAGAACAAACAATATACCTTGTCCTTTTTAGAATCGGATTAACGAAGAAGTCTGCTAAAACTACTCTTGGTAACAATTTCGATACAAGTCAATACATTCATTGTACAAAATGACGCAATCATTACAATTTTTTGCCTGATTCGTTGACCTAGTGGACCAAGCGCGACTGCTGATGTCCTGAGTTCGATTGCCAGGTCGGGCAAAGTGTTATTGGTTTTTCCATCCAGAATTTTGCAGTATCAACCACGGAGTCTGAATGTATACCCAGTTCATAGCAATAGGTTCGCCCCTTATTAAACAGGACTTAAGCCTGAACGTGGCGAAATATACCTAATAACGTTTTAAACAAATATGGTCGAGATAAATATTTAACAGTTAACATATTAAATATCCCGTTTCATTTCACTGTTAATGATAGCGTGATGTAACATAAGTTATTCCATGATATTAAATTCATACAAATTATTTCAGTGCACCAAAGTGCACAAAGGTTAACTCACTATATGATCGAAACCACACAAATAGTACACAATAATCATTAGTTAATCCGTATCAAAGCATTGACATATTATGTTCCGATCAGAGATACCTATGTTTTGTCGGCTTCGTATTTTCACTCGAATAATTAGTATTCTGTTACTGTCCCGGGGGCTAATTGGATTGTTAGTCAAATTGGCGTACAAACACTGACATCGGCGTCAGCGGTGGCATCATTTTGCTTCGTACACGCTTCGACGGCAGATTTATATTATTGGTTTTGTATTGTATTATTTTGTGGAGTTCAATAAAATTCTATCTCATCTCGTTCATCATATCGTCCTAATGATTGTGTTTTTTAGGTGTAAATATGATTGTATATCACATCACACATATAATTATATTAATATAATTATATTTTATAATATTAAAGCGAAAGTTTGTGCGTGTGTGACTGCGTGAGTGTGTATGTTTGTTACGTCTTCACGCAATAACTACTAAACGGATTTGGATAGAATTTGGTACACAGATAGTTTATATATAGTTTTTATCCCGATTTTATCTTCCCGTGGGATAATTTTCGAGTTGTAGCGGGTGAAGCCGCTGGAAACAGCGACTTATAATAATATAGATAGGACGTGGTTTTATTTTTTGTATGGACAATATTATATCAAAGTATTATATCCTTTCAAAATATTATATCATCGCAATCTGATCTTAAATTACTGCGACAAGTAGAATCCGTTTGCACAAATATCACAAGACGAAGATCATACAAATAAATCTATTTCCAAATTTGAGTGAACGTGTAAATAGGTTTTTAAAGGGCCTTTTCTTGTGATTCAAGTCTTCCACAAAACTATGGCAAGGCAAACAATGTCTTCAGAAATCTCGATTGCCTTGAAAACATAATTTTAAGTGAAGAAAAACAGGTGGAACATAAATCATCTTACTTAGCTCTAACACAAACTCCTTTAAAGTCTACAAAAACCTAAACTCGTAACTTACAACTTCAAACCACCTTTCTGAACAAACTGTAGACAATTCAGAAACACTGAAACAGCGTTAATACAAAACATCTCTCAAGAAACTTGTAAACTATAAATTATCTCTTAAACACTAATTTCCTTTACAAACACATTAAACTGAGTCTCGGCTTATATGAAATTGATGGAGAGGATTTGATACACGAACAGTTGCCATAACTACCAATATTATAGTGATTTTCACTGGTGCTGTGAGGTTCCATTAGAAATTCTTAGTAACTGGTCGGAGACTAGATTTATACCCGGTAGATATATTTACAACCTACACCTGAATCTTAGGGCTATAACGCTTGATGTTATGTTATTTACAAGTATTAGGGCGTCCAAGCTCTACTCGATTGAAAATAGAGAAAACAATTTTTATGAGACCAACCTAGATCGATATTTTTTGCCCTTGTAAACCCACCTAACGCAACTTCCGCCGAAATCGTAGAGCCAATTTTGAGAACATGATTATACATTATATAAAAATACATTATTATTGCTTATTAAATAGTATAAACATTCACATTCAAGGAGAAAGGGCACTAATATCGACCGACCAACCTTCCCTAATTTAAGTACGTAGTGTAATTATGTGACGCTCTTATCTCCATTTCCTAAATTCTGGTATAAACAGAGGTAGGTAGGTATATATCCAAGCATTTCAAGTAGAGTATCGACTCTAGAGACTCTCACAACATGAAGTGCTCTTGACAGGTGAGAATAAGTATCTCTCAATGGTTTTTCTCATCCCACTCACCGCCTAACCGCACCAAAGGCAAAGAAACATGCAAATTTTATTGTATGTATCTAACCACGGGCCTCTCTATTCCATCTCCAAACTTTCTACAAACATTGTAATATAATACAAACATAAGGCGACATTAAATTCAAGCAAATTCAAGAGAACTCGCTTTATTTTGTTTACTAACACAGCGTAATATTTGCGTTTCAAATGTATGTACCTACCTAAGCTTGACTCAGACTTGTTTGTATACGTATTGTATCAGTCCCTTTCTTTGGAAACTAAGGTCTAACTTTGTAGAATATTCTCCTTGGTTTGTTGTAACAACTTGTTCAAGATGATAAGCAGAATTGGTACAATCAGCATGTGTGTAACTAGAAACAAGAATAACAAATTTCAACAATTCATATTGCGTAAAATTAAAAATAGGACACCTTTTTTGGGTATTGGATTTAAAATCCACGCTTAAAAAGTTACAAATTAATTTAAATAAGGAAAATTGTACCGTTTAAAAGAACATGAAGAAAAATAAACCATTGTTATACTTAATCCCTCATGTAAAATAAATAAAACAACCCAACAAAAAGCTCCAATAAACAAACTTCCACTCAAATTGGCACTATAGCAAAATAAATTTCAAACAGGAAGACGGCGGCACTAAACGTTTCAAAGTTTTTCTGTTGCCAACATTGGCGGCTCAGTAACAAAAGCGGATAAATCGGCCGAGAATACCATGCATTGTATTCGTATTAAGTGAGAATAGACGACGCTATCCCTCGACGCGACAATAGCATCCCACTGTTCAGACAATGATGTAGCAAACATAGATAGTGCAAACAATGAGACTATAGACGCCGCTGTGAATATTTTTGCGAGTTTTTATCGCGTAAAGGGAAATATAAAATGTATCAACTTCTTATCAACGTGAGGGAGTCGTAAAAGTGACTGAGAAAAAGGGTTACGGCTTTTTTAGAGCGTTTTATTTATCTAGTAGCGCAACAATGCCTCTTTTCTTGAGTAGGACTGTCAATCTATCGCCTGTTTACAGTTATCACTTGAATTCTCATGTCGTTTTTCCTTCGACTGTTCATTTTCTAACGAAACGTAATACTTTTCACATTTTCTTCCAATTCTTTGTTTCTTACTTCGTTGACTGCCCCGTTGGTCTCGTACTCGACTGCTGGTTATGGGGTCTTAATTTCTATTTTGGTTTGGGCAAAATGTGCTATTGGGTCCATTATAAACTCAGAAGTAGCCCGGAAGTTGGGAGTATAATACCCCCGTGTCTTGGAAAGTACGTTACGCCATTCCTACATCTGATATCTCTCATTGGACTATGAGAGTGCACAGATTACCGTCATTGGACTATGAGAGTAAACGAACAGAGAGTGCACCTGTGCCTGGGCACACACTTGTGCACTACAATATCTCCCGCGCCTATGTCAAATCTCCTCTAAGATTGACCGCCAAGCCCCTGACCAAAACGGTTAAGGTGGATGTTCGCGGTAGCCCGCGAAATTCAATTTTTCTTACGTTTTTAGCGATTTGCAGGCCAGTGCTAGGTTGTATGTTAGTGAAAATATGATTCGCGGCTGTAAGACGTATGCAGTTACAGAATTATAATCATCAAAATCATCATTACAACCCTCCTAATTCATGTAACTGTCAAGAATGAGTATTTCATCAAAAGGTCATTCTTGAGAGACATATCTATTTATTTATTTATTTATTTATTTATTCAAGGTTTCCTTTGCCATTACAGGTAATGAATGATCTATTCTATAATCTGTTTTGTTCAGGCCATTATTCTAATTGTGATTGCGACCAAAAAACATTTTTTTTTATATTTTAGTAAACAACCAACCAAGAAAACCATCAGTGTATTATGGTGTCCTTCTACTAAAACATTAATCTTATCAAAGCAATTACATAATGAAGAGCTTGTCTGCTTCACTTCTCCGCTTTATTTTAATTCCCTAAAAGCTTTGCAGTTTTCAATAATCTGCCTTTTTTGCTCGTCGTGATTAATCCTGGATTTTCTAAGGTTCCTTCACGTTCCGATCTTATATACTTGGCTTAGCTTTCGATATCAGATTTTATGATTAAAGTAGTAGTCATTATTTTTTAACAGTAGAACAAATGCCTCTACTAATAATACATAGCGTTAGCCATCAGCAAGTGTGTTCTTTCCATGTTTTTTATTGGTGTCTTGTCAAAAATATGTTTTAATGGCACAAGCTGAAGACTGTTTCGTCCTAGTGATCGCTGGGGTGACTGCTAAGCATGAGGTTCGAGGTTCGATTACCAGATCGGATGAAGTGCTGTTTTTCTTTTCAGAGAAGTCAGGTACGAAAATATAGATAAAAAAATACGTGTTAAAATGTTTGTAAAAACCTATCTCATCATCATCATCAACCTATATTGTTCCCACTGCAGGGACTCGGGCCTCCTCTCAGGGAGAGGGATGGGCTATAATCCACCACGCTACCATCAACCGATAATCAACCTATCTGCAAAATAAATATTAGTCATTATTTACGGCAAAAAAAATATAATTTTGTGAATGCACAATAGTACGAAAGACGCTTCATACCCTTTTCAATATAACCTAAAAATAATAAGCTCAAGCTCTGCAAGCCAATAATAACTCCAGAGCCAATCAGATTGAAGTGGTTTCCGGATTGCTCATAGACTTAAGTTGTACACTAATAAGACTTCGACTGCCGCTGGTTCGAGTGTTTTGACTTCCTAGTGGTTAGAGTCGCGGGACAGACATTTGGAATTGAACGCCAAAGTTTTGCTTTTTGCTAGCTGCAAATATATGTTTGGGAAAATATCTGTGAGGTTTACGCATTACTGAAATCATTGGTGTGAGAGTTGTTTTGATGATATTTGCATGAGAAAGATAGATAAACCAAATTCTGTCCTTCTTTTTAGGCGTTCACAGTCGAGTAGAGTGATAATAGATAAACGAGAATCAAAGTACATGGGTTTAAGTAGCTCCTACATGTCTCGATGAGAAAAGACGTGAGTCGTGATGTATGTCTGCGATTATAATAATAATAATAATAATATTCCACAACTATCACACAACGCCATCTAGTCCCAAGCTAAGCAGAGCTTGTGTTATGGGTACTAGACAACTGATAAACATACTTATACTTGATTATAAGTGAAGACTGGAGCACCCTAACTGACAACAGTAACTAGTCTTACCTAAGGGTATCGTATTACCGAGTACTAAGTAGGTTGTGGAGGTCAGATTGGCAGCCGCTCCATGTAAAATACTGGTATGCTGCATCAGGCTCGCCGACCCCAACGTAGTTGGGAAAAGGTTAAGCAGATAATGTTGATGATGACTGGAGCACCCTTATACCAACATCATCATCATTTCAGCCAAAAGACGTCCACTGCTGGACATAGGCCTCCCCCAGGCGTCGCCACATTGACCGGTCCCGTGCGTCTCTCATCCAGCGGGTTCCTGCAACCTTGACCAGGTCATCGGTCCACCTAGTGGGAGGCCTTCCAACGCAACGTCTTCCGGTTCGCGGTCGCCATTCGAGAACTTTTCGGCCCCATCGGCCATCCGTTCTGCGAGCAATGTGCCCTGCCCTTATACCTAGCTCGGCCTCAATCAAAATGAGATTTTTGTCTTTACCAGTTCAATGAGTCATAAATGGATAATTGTGTGTAATTATTGTGTAGAATGTATACAATTCTATTAAAGACTTATCCAGCTATTTTTCCTCCATGTTATCTCAATGTGAGAGGAACGCTGAGACTCTGGAGGATTTGGAACTAATGCAGCCGATGCTGCCCAGTAGGATAGATCTAACAGGACAAAATCACCCGTTCTCAGGGCAAGTGGGGATCTCGGTAAATCTAGGAGAGTGCAGGAATGGTTTGACGGATTTATTATACCGTCTCGTAGTGTTTCTTTGGTTAATCCGATAAGAGGATTGAGAATCGTTTGTTTTTCTTTTTATTTTATTTTTTTAATGTTCTAAATTCAATTTATTATAAGAAATGAGTTTTTTTAAGAGACTGTTGTGTCTATAGTCTCTTAGCGCAAGGTAATACACAGTACAGTTTTCAAATATGCGAGAAGAAAATCAGATCGTAATGTACTTATTTAATGACATAAGAATACCCCATCCTATTGTCAGATGGCCCACCGCCGCAAAGTCGCATGTCTGTCGGTCTTCTACAGACTGTACTTCGGAGAGTGTGCGCAAGAGCTCCACGAGCTTATTCCACCATCTCCCTTCTTCCATCGAGAGACTAGGCGTACTGCAGGTTATCACCCATATCTTGTCGATGTTCCACACATTCGTACGAAGCGCTTTGCTAAGTCTTTCATTATTCGTACAGCCAAGGAGTGGAACGCCCTGCCTGCGTCGGTTTTCCCGAGTTCATATAACCCCAATCTATTTAAGTCGCGAGTAAATAGGCTTCTTCTGGGTAAGCTCGTTCCATCGTCGACCTCATCTCTGCCCTTAGGGCAAGATTGAGGTCAAGAGTAAGCCCATATTAAATAAAAAAAAAAAAATAAAAAAAAAATAAAGATTTCCAACATTTGCTAACTAAAGATTCATTGAATTTCCTTCATAATATGTGGATGCATTTGTCTTCATCCTTCCTGGAGTAACTCGCATTTAGTCTGCACAATATTGTTTGTATATCGTTCTACTGTCCCTTTGAGCGAACTAGCACGGACTCAGTTCGTATCACTTGGGTGGTCAAACACGACTGAAATGTTTGGTTAATAATATGAAATAGATGGTTTAGTATTGTCCGTGTTAATTTACGAAACTTTGATTTACGAGTGCAATATATTAAGCTTCTTTTCTAGAAAGTAAAGTTTGATGCAGTCTTGTACTCTTATCTCTTTTATTTACATCAAGTTTTGAGATGTCATTTTTAGTGGGCATTTAAATATTTTATGTAAAAACCCACTCTAATGTAGTGTGTAGTCTTGATTTCACTTTACGAAACTCCAAGTTTGATGCCTTTTTAACTGGATGCTTACTCCAGTGGTGAAACAATAATACATGTTAAAGCCTTTATTATCCCCTCTTAGTTTTTATTCTCAGTCATCAAAAAACGTATTTTCATGTGAACGTTCAGCATATAGAAACGCACAATAAGCTTCTATCACTGTAGTCCTATTCAAGAAAACGCTGACCACAAAACAGCAGAGCGTAATAGTAAATGACTGAAAGAGAGGCACATAGTTAGAGAAGGACAGACAAACCATACGGCACAACACAGCCACAAGCCACGTAACTCCATCAAACTATAATAATACGCCCACAGTGGCAATAAACAAAACAATAATTCTAAAAGCGATTAATAATAGCTGGCATGTTACCAACTTGCAAAACGGTCGATGCGAACCACTTTAGGTCCGAAGTCTCCCTCTAGTTTGTCGTCTTAAAGCCGTAAGACAACTTAAGACATTTCGAAGCGCTCTCCAAGTGAGAGCTGGAACTTAAGATTGTAAGTCTAGTTAGATAGTCATTGTGCTGCGGACGTAATAGATTTAGAAGTCTTTCTATAGATGTGAAGTGTTTTCTTAGAGAGAGTTAAGTGGTTCGCACTTGTTATTTGGTGTGGAGTGCTCAAGATTCAACATTTCATTACAATTTGCCGGCACTTTGGGTTGTCAAGGAGACGAACTGATAGAAAATACACTCAGAAAAGGTAAAAGACAGCTGGTTTGACTTTTCTTAGCAAAGATTCATGTTGAAGAGAAACAAGCGTTGGCGACTCACACTGCTTGTTGGCGATTACACTAGGTATTGAATTGCTCGTATCCCAATATTATCAAAATATAATATTATTATATACGAAGTTAACTTCCCAATAGTTACAATTTTATCTTTAATATGTATGTATTTAGAAATATATAAGTATGTTTATCAGTTGTCTAGTACCCATAACACAAGCTCTGCTTAGCTTGGGACTAGATGGCGTTGTGTGATAGTTGTGGAATATTATAAAAAAAAAAAAAAAATGTTGACTGCTTAGACTGGTAAGAATAAGAATAAGACATTTTATTTGCATAAACATGTGTTTACATACAGAATTACAATAAAATAATACATGCATGCAAGATAATAAATAATAGTGGCTCACGACATGTCTGCCATCCAGCCATGTCTGGTCCAGTGTTATCAAGCACGACTGCTCATCAAGTCATGCACGGGTTCGCCTCTCAGGTCTGGCAAAGTGTCATTGGGGTTTTCATTCAGGACTGCTCAGTACGTCACGTAGTCTGTATTTAAGCCTGGTTGATGGCAATCAGCCTTACCTCCTATTGCATGGGACTACTATTATGTATACCTCTGCATAACCTTTCGGGGATTACAGGTGTGATGTTATGGAATTGTATGTAATAACACAATCATTGAAGTCCCAATAAAAAGAAAATAAAAATATGCTCAAGTTTTAATAGAAAAAAAGTTAAATTATTTCAAAAAGTGGAATTATTTCAAAAAAATGATTTTCAAAACTTTTCTCCGAAAATGCCTACGCAGCAACAAAAACATTGAAGTTTTCCAATACCAAACTCTATTACCGAAGTAATAACAGTTTATACTACTTTCTGTTTGTGGGTGTGTTTTGGTGAAATTAAGTTTAAAAGAAACGTCACGGTTCGGCGTAGACTTTTGTTTTAACAATGTGTACCGAGGTACCGAGTCTATAATAATATATTTGTGTGTAACATAAACATTATAACTTAATAATAATATCACTTGTAATCCCTGAGACCTGTAGAGCAGTGGTGGTCCAGTGGTTGCGGCTCCGACTTAGGAACAGTAAGTCGTGGGTTCGAACCCAGGCAGACGTATTACTTTGTGTAATTTATTTCATCACCAATGCTCTCAAAACGGTGAAGGAAAACATCATGAGGAAACCAGGATGACTTAGAACAATAAAAAAACGATTACATGTGACATCTACCAACCCGTACTAGGCACGCGTGGTGGATTATGCCCATCCCTCTCCTAGAGCGGAGGCCTCAGGGCCTGCAGTGGGAACATTATGGGCTAATGATGAATCCCTGAAAAGTTAGAGGCCAGAGGTGTATCCACAACTCGCCAGTGATGTTGATGGACCATGTACCTATTTGATGGCAACCTTATTGCCATATATCGGGCTAAAATAAAATAAAATCGGGTCCAACAAAAAAATCTCGATGTGAAAACCCAATTTTGACGCTGTTTTTTGCTTCTTGTCGTTTCGATGCTACTTACACATAACAAAGTTTGGCCCCAGTAGGTGGCTACGTTTAATGCAGCAGCAGAGGCGCTATACAGGTCCTCAATGGTGCAGGTAAACGGACACCTCGGACACTCCAGCAGGTGGGGCATTGTTTGACGCTGTGCCCTACCTGAAAATCGCACCTAATATATCATGCTCATCAGTAACGTTTTGCGACCATTAGACCAACGTAACGTTGATCCTAATAATATTATAAACGCGAAATATTGTAAGTATTGATTGATGGATGTTTGTTACTCTTTCACGTAAAAACTACTGAACGGATTTGGATAAAATTTGGTACACAGATAGTTTGTATCCTGATTTTATCTTCCCGTGGGATCATTTTCGAGTTGTAACAGGCGAAACCGCTGGCAACAGTTAGTTACGTAATATAATTATGCAGAATTATAAGTATTTGCGTTGATTATCATCAAAAGTAAAGTATTGATTATACAGTAAATTGAATAATGTAAACCTTGAATATTAAGGCATATAGAATCTGTTGTTTTTATGTACCCTCGTTGTATTCAAATTCGACGTTTTTATTTGTCCCTACGTCCGTGCGGCCTGTTGTCTTTTAATGTTTTTCTTTAATTTCCATTCGGTTACCTAGCAGAAATCGCTTTAAGCGATAAAGCCGTCCCTTGTAGGTACATTACATTGTGTACCCCTTGTTGTTGTTTTAAATTTTTAAGGCTACAATATAATAATAAATTGTTCTTATTCCAATGTGTGCAGTGATTTAGTCTATAAAAGTGATTTTAGACTGCCATAGGTCTCGAGCTCAAACCCTAGTCCCACCACATCTGATTTTATGGATTCTGAGTGCGTATTGTATAGAACCCTAGTCCCAAACATCTGATTTTATGGATTTTGAGTGCGTATTGTATAGTTATTACTTGTTTCAAAGAAAACATCGTGAGGAAATCAGGAAAACTGAGAGATATTATCCTAATTTATAAACTAACCTAACCAGACAATTAATAAGACACTAATTCCTAGGCCTAGATTCTCTTATTTTATCAAATTTAATTTTACACATACCTACATAAACTCAAGCCCTTTTGCCAAGGCAGAAACAACAGAACGCCACCTGGTACGGTCCTTGCATACTCCTTTTATCTTTAAAAAAATTTAAGTCAATCGAAGTGACTTTTTTGTATATTTTTTGATGTGCATGTTCAAAAGGTACTAGGTGCTGTAAACTTAACCCTTCTAGTTAAAACAGGCTTTGTTATGTTATTTAATTTTTGCATAGAGTAAAGGTCGTTTACTATTATTATTATTAAATAAATACTTTATCTTTTATTTCTTCGTTATTCCTGTACTTTAAAGTGGCAAACAAGAGTGGGCGACCAGTGGAAAGATAAAATACTTTTACCTACATCTGCGTCACTCATGAAACTTGCAGAGATATAAGGGCTCTTGTCTGAGGAAAGTTATGAGCCAAAATTAAAAATGCAAATTATATACTATCTGTTTGAATGTCAGCATCTGCCTAGTATTTTCCAACTACGTTGGAGTCGGCTTACAGTACAACCGGATGCAGCTGAAAACCTGCATTTTACATGGAGCGACTGCCCATCCGACCTCCACCATCCAATTAGTACTGTGTAATACAATATACCTCGGTAAGATTTGTTTTCAGACTTCCGGGCCTCTGACTGCCGGTAACTACTGTCAAAGATCTACAGGTGACAGCCAGGACTAACGCCTAAACGTGCTTCTCGAGGCACAGAGGAAACTTGGTATGTAATGGGTGGTCCACGGACCAACTCAGGCAAGCGCGGCTTAACCTGAAAATCAATCCGAGCGGCTGATATCATTTAGCCATGAGCTATTAAATTATATACAGAAATTATGAAATCATTCTATTAAAAAATCAGATTCTTTTGCATACCCGCTGCTAATTAAAAACCATCATAAATTAATTGGCACACTCAGCAAATAAATTAATCCAAACGTAGTCTCTCATGGGACAACATTTATTTAATTTAGACCAAATGAACTTTCCATTATTATTTAAATCAGTGTTCATGAACATGCCAAAAACATGTATGTTTATCATAATTTGTGTGCCTACTGTTAATTACATAATTACTATGACACGAGCAAACATTAGGCATTGCAATTAGTATGTACATTAACTTTAAAAGCTGAATCCCGCCATGATGAAATTACATACAGGGAGAACATAATGTACCATCAGTGAAAAGTGATACAAGTCAAAAATCACAGTTTTGAGTAATTTGAAGTTAAAGATTCAAAAAATTCTCATTATGTTTCTGACGTTTTAAAATGAAAAACGGTATGTGTTACGAGTACATAATACCAATAAGATTATTTAGACCTAGGTTTGAATTCATTATTTTGCACGAGATTTAAGTTATTACTGAAAATAGCCAGTTGTATCACTGTACACTATAATTTTCTTTGCTAATTTTTGTGTAGATAGGTCTAAAACAAATTGCATTATTTTACACATTTAGTTATCGTTTGGTGTGAAATGTTATAAGGTTTGCGTTTTGCCCTGTTTTGCTAGCAAACAGTTATTGTAAGCAAAAGTCGTAAAACTAATATGATCAATTTTATTGTCAGCAATCTTATTTCCTTGTTTTATTAAAGAATAGTATGAAAATATTCATTTGTATCCCTTTACACCAAAGATTTTTTTAAAACTAGTTAGTGATTATTGCTACAAGCTAGAATATATCGTAATACATTTTTATACTTCAAAGTGTTTAGTGATACAAGTCACTGATACTTTCAAACGTATTGGTCATAGAAAGGTTAAAATTACGTAAATATCAAAATAAAATAAAACCAACATTAAAAAAGGGTTCCTTTAATAAAGAATTCAAGAAATTAACACAGATATTATATTGTAGCGCTCTAACTACACGATATAAAACAATATCCTTATAAAGAAAAACATAACTTTTAAACCTATAGCCTTAATCTTGATTATCAGAGTATCGAATCAGTCTTAACTAGTATTAAATCAGTCTTTAAAAACAAAACAACAGATATAATTATAGCACTTTAACTATTCATTACACAATACAATATTATGTATTTGAATAGAACGTAACTTTAAACCTTAGCGATAATCTTGATTAATTTTAACTCTTCGAATCAGTCTTTACTCTTAAAAATCAGTCTCAAAAAACTAAACAATAGATACATTTAAACACTTCAACTAACCCTTTCACAAAACAATATATTTTAAAGTACTTAACATCTATATAAAAAAAAACATAACTTTTAAACTTATAGCATTACCCTCTTACTAATAAACACGGCGTTAAGTTACAACTAGGATGATCTCCGGAATAACATACATTTTTAACCGATTAGAGTTGGTGTAACTTTATTTCGCGTTTATTAGTAAGGAGGGTAAATCTTGATTATCACAGAATCAAATCAGTTGTCTCAAAAATCAAATAACAAATGTGTTGAAACATCTATCAACTATTCATTATCAGAATCAATATCAGGATCTACGTCACGCATATTTGAGTTGGTTATCAGATCATGATAAAAATTGTGAACACTTGGGTCAATGTATTCTAACAGTGATATTAAATCTCTTTTCTTCAAAACGCTTATAGGGACCGGTCCATTGTAACATTTTTGTACTGCATTGATACTAACTAAACTGTTTACTGTAGTTTTTATTCTTTTTGTTGTAAGACATCATTGAATAGTCATCACCTTCGTAACTTTCTTTATATTCAAAAACAGGAAATTTTTCTTTACTAAATTTAATAACTCGTACATTCGACCATACAAACTTTTCACCAGTAGAATTAGTCTTTTTTACAGTAAAATTATTTTTTGAAAATAGTGCAAAATCATAAAAATCTGTTACCGCCATTTCAATTACCGAAAATTTATTAGTTCTAGTCGATGCAGTCCTTACCAATTGACACCAATCACGTGGGTGATGAATATTCATTGAAGTTCGTTTTTTTGCTCTTTCAATCAGCGCATGGTCACTATCAACTTCCATGTGCGTATGGCCGGGCACGAGAAATTTCTGTTCAATGTTCAAAAGTTGAGGCGAGTCTTTTATTGCAAATAATAAGGCTGTGCAAACAATAGAATTTTTGTTTTGTCCCGAACATGAATCTGAATACATGATTAAGGTTTTAGCATTTGGGTGAAGCAACGGAAGTCTCACAGTGATAAAGTCGTATAAGCATGAAGCTATTTGATTGGCGCCTCTACCACCACTACATTCTGGCCACATGTAGCAATATGCGTTATCAGACATAAAATCGTGGATTGTTAGGTTGTAGACCCATAACTGTCTTTTATAAAATGCTGACTGAGTATTCAGCATTGGAGTAGGCAAACATTGTTGTAAATCAAATGCAATTACACAAAAATCAGAATTAGTTTTAGCCAAAGCCTTATCTTTGCGTTTTTCATTGTAAGCACTTTCGTAGCTTTCCTGATGTAGTCTCAGTTGCTCCTGTACTTGTCCTATTTCTTCAGCATCTTGTAAATATTGCAGCTTATTTTGTAACAAGTTACATTTATTGCATGTATCTACACTAGGTTTCTTAAATGATAGGTTCATATCTTTAAAAACTTTGGCATATACAGTTTTACAGACAGGGTTACTATTTTCTTTACAATAAAGCTGATACATAGTATTGAGGGATAGGTCAGAGCTAAGGTACTTTTTAGAAGTCTTGGATCGAGAGTAATGGCTTTCGTATGCCGGGAATTTATTGATATGCTGTTTCACGAGTTCTAGTCGCTCGTTAGAGATTTTTCTGTAACTGGCAGCACGCCCCCTTTCACTTTTCGTCACACGACCAAATTTTTTTATTTTTTCACTCACGGTCTGAAGAAAGCGATTACTCTCACCAAGAGTTTTTAAAAGACAACCTTTACAAATCTTATAATCCTCATTAAAATAAACAATTTTATATGTATTAGTGTATTCTCGTTTTAGTTTGCTTCCGATTGTATGAGTTTTTTTATTATTAATTTTAATAAAGCGTTCAGTATACTTAGCTCTTTCATCGTACGAACCCAAAGCCCAGTACTCCTTAAAAATAAATTCTCTTATGTCCTCAGATATACGACTTCTGCATTTCATGCGACACTCCGTTAGTGGAGCCAAGTTTCTTCCAGGCTTCATTTTACCCAGTTTTGTAACATAACTCTTGCCTGCATTGCGTAAAATTAATCGGGACTCTCTCTCTGCTCTTCTTTCCTTTAACGATTTTCGTTGCTTTTTATTTGAATTTGAGCATCCAGGCTCTGGCTCTGTGATGGAGATATCTGTGTCATCAGAGCTTTCAGCAATTATAAGATTATTTGATCTTTTACACCTTTTCTTTGGTCTACTAGTCGACGTGCTAGTTTCAGTTGAGTCGCTTTCACTGTTTGGTATATAATCATCACTACTCCCGGAGCTGAAATCAAGAAATCCAGGCGATAGTACAGTTTCCTTGCCCTGTGATTCATTGCTAATATTTTCTTTATATTGATCGTCTTTTTTTAGTGCGTTTTCTTCTTCATATTGATCCACTATTTCTAGAGTATTTTTTTCACCGATTTCTATTTCTATGTTCTCTCTGGGCTGATTAGATTCTTCGTCATTTATTATTTGTTCATTTCTCGTATTTATTACATCCCTCCTTAGGTGAAGGCCTTCCATAATCTTATCTATTCGTTTTTTCATTATGGACTCTAAAAAAATAACAGTGCAAAATTAATATTATAAAATTACTACCATTAAAAGAAAGACGAGCAGATAAAAAGTTAACATTACTGTTATGCAGTTCAGACAAAATGTATGTTTCAAAATAAAGAAACTGCGTTAAAGTAACCGACTTCAAAAACTAAAAATAAAATCGGTGCCTCGAGTTCCAAACAAAATTAGGTATAAACTGCATTAAATAAATTTGTCCGATTTGTATAACTTGATGCGTAGCCGTGTGTACAATAAATGATTACCTATAGGTGCAATAAAATGTGATTCACACCAAGAAGCTACGCAAATGCTCACAATGGAAAAAAAAACAATAATTTGCTCTATCCCTACACTAAAATACCTACCCAGTCTACATTAATTTATAAAAACGATTTAAAACTCATTGATAGACTGCCTATTTATTATTATTATAAAGACTGTTTGACAATAGGTACTATGATAAAATACTCTACATTTTATGACAAAATTGCGTTATTAAAATCAATATAAAATACATGTTCCTTGTAAACATTTCAATAACAAAAATGTTACGTAATTCGTGTAAAATGATACAAGTCTTACCTTACGCGTCGTTGTCCTGTGGTGTAACGCACGACGCACCTCTCTAATCGCACGTACGAGACTGACAATCACGCGTCTCCTGCGCCCTTTCCATACCCCCCGCTAAGAGGTGCGGGACGGGGTGCGTAAGAGCTGCGCGAACTTAAATCACTTTTTACGTATTTTTCCGCTAATTCAGTTCTAAAATTTGGCGATAGTTTTGATTCTACTATAAAAGTATCATTTTTCACATAAATCTATGTTCTATGTTCCGTAAGTTTATATTAATATAATATGTATTCAATTTATAATCACATCAAAGTTAGCTAGGTAAATTACGTGTAAATTGATTGATTTGCAGTTGTATCATTAGTCACTTCTTTTTATGAAAATAATTTTGTATTTTTATGGTTTATGTACAAATGTACCACTTTGCACTAAACTGCATTGTGTCTATTTTTTAATGTATTATGATAGGATTCGATTTATATCACTTTGTACTAATTGAAGTAAAAACTTTTGAGTCGCGTAAGATGTGGTATCTTGAGTCGTATTAAAATACATTTTAGAAATATTAGTATGGGTTCAGTACACTTTGATACGAATGAAAAAGTATTTTTTTACACAAAAAAATCCAGAAATAAATGCTTACTTATATCACTACTCACAAAAACAACTCGCTCAATTTCAATCTTATAATAACGGGGATAAGACTGAAATTTAGCTAATTTTTTTTTAAGAAGTTTAATCAGTGAATATGAGAACCGATCTAGGCCGAGATGTATCACTTTTCACTGAAGGTACAGCGAGCTCGCATTTGATCCAAATTGGAATCACATCAAGTGCTCAAATTCGTGTTATTTTGACGTAATACGGCCTTTTAACGTTATTGGTATGATGGAAGGGTATTAATTTGAACACTAAAACTGACGTACTAATAATGTAGATTTATAAATTGTTTGTTAAATTCTGTTAAAGGCACGGTGAGCTTGGAATTAGAGAATCAATTGCTGTTATTTCTGCATAATCTTTTTGTTTCATCAACATTCATACACCATGGTATTCACTCCTGCTTGACAAGCTGCTCGTTGGATGCTAGCTTCGACCAGGATATACAGACCTGCAATGACAACAATATCCTCTGCCATCTCGCCGGATGGTATTCACTGCACCTGCATAAATTACATAATGTGTGAAGTACCATGCATTTCATACGCAAAGTCCGCCTAATCTGAATTTTCATGCAGTTTTGCTGTCAATGGTGTCTGATTAGTGGTGAATTATTTACCCTTTATACAACCGTGGGACATTACTGGAACATACCAAATTTTTCCATATAAAATCTAAAGCAAAATAGTTTTTACGTAATAGAACAGAGTTCTCGTTCGGGAACATAGCGCGCTTCAATATTTAGTATAATTTATAGCCAACAGATAGCGCTTTTTCAAGAAAAACGAATTTGAATCGAACAGTTTGGTGTTTCGTAGAATACGTTTGTTTACAAAGTTTTGATATTAGACGAAAAATATTCTAACTGTGAAAACTGTTTGTTTGTGTTGTGAATTTACTAGGTAAGTGTGTGTTCTTTGCTATTTATTGTAGACACTGAATAATTTTCCGTATTTTGTTGAAAATAATTGTCGTTTTATGTTTGTGCCAGTTCTGGTACATTGTGTTAAAATGTACATTTAGTGTCGTACATTGAGCACTTTTTATTTTTGCGACAGGATGGCATCCAGAGGTTTAGGAGACGAACAAATAGAGGAGTTTCTCTTTGATTATGCAGAGAGTGAAGATGGATTCGACGGTGATGACGACAGCATCGCAGATCCTGATTTTGTTCCGGATTTGGAGGTGCCATTAGATGTGGATGATTTTGAAGAGGTCGATGGAGTAAACATTGACACAATCATTGAAAATATTTAGAATTCAAGTAGTGTTTCCCAACCGCCAACTTTGTCTGAAACCGTTCCACAACCAGGACCATCATCCAGACCTGGATTATCAGGAGGCAGTCAAACCAAGCGGAAATTGAATTTACGTTGGAAAAAAAAGAACCTTCAGCTAAATGAGCAGCAACTTTGCTTTCCAGGTGACGAAGACATGCCAGCAGAGTTTCTAGAACTTGATAGTCCGATACAGTTCTTTTACAAAATATTTGCCAAGGAACTTTTTATAGAAATTGCCAACCAAACTACCCTCTATACCTGATTGCAAACTACCCTCAGAAAAAGAAATCTCAAAAAAAGAACGTGGCTATTCAGTTGAGTACGTTGCCTGTGTTGAAGGAACAGACATTTCTACAGTGGCCTGGAAAGACAATAAAATAGTCACACTTGCCTCCTTTGTGGGTGAACTACCCAAGTCACAAGTACCTATCTAGATACGACAAGCCCCACAAGAGGTATGTGACCATTGATAGACCAAACGTGGTAGGAGAATACAACCGCCACATGGGCGGTGTCGATCTCATTGACAGTATATGGGTAGATATAATGGAAAACTATGAAGCAAGAGATGGCAGGTTCGAATGTTTTATCATTTTCTGGACCTTGTCATGTCCAATGCCTGGTTACTGTACAAAAGGGTTTATAAGACTAAGAGTACGAATGAACCACTGCTGTCATCTGCTGATTTTCATGAAGAGATTGGTACGGTGCTCTGTAAGATGGGGATAAGCACACGTACAACGCCGAAGCATTGAACCAGACATCCAGGCGAAAAAACGCAAGGGTCCAGCTCAATTTGTGCCTCCAGCAGCTGTGCGCTGAGACCAAGGTCACTGGCCATTATGGGTCGAAAAACGTATCCGCTGCAAGTTCCCTAAATGCTCCGGCAAATCACAGACCATTTGTGAAAAGTGCGGAGTTGCAGTATGCAACAACAAACATAACAATTGTTTTAAATCATTCCATACTTCCTAGTGGAACACATTGCAGCAATGTACCCGTAATGGCACACTCCCTTTTTTTTCATTTTGTGAAGTAAATATTAAAATTTTCGAAAATAAAAAAAATACGTGTTTTTTTATTTACGAAATCCTATCCTAACTGCTACATTTTATTAAATAATATTTTATTGAGTTATAAAGGGTTAACACGGTATGCCATGGTAGCAACATCACACAGGCTACAAAGAAGAAGTTCTCAAAAAGGTAAGCGTGGTCAATTATTGCGTGTCTTCAAACCAGACCACATCAACGCTGTTTTTGCGGCATTAATATGCACTGCATGGTGTAAGTACTTCCCGAGACGAGTCCGCTAGGAGCTTTAGAATTACTTAACCGCAATTTATCACCAAAACTACTGTCCTGAACTCAGAACAGACTCACACAGTAAAAAACGCATTAACAAACAGCAACAGTACTTTCGTAATAAAATCTCGTAATCTCGCAAAAAGGAGCCAGAACATTCACCTTTTTTAATTACAAGCGCTTTAAAGCGCAAACTGCATGCACCACAGCGCTGAATAAAATTCACAATGCGTTTTCGAGCTTTACCAGTATAGAACTTTCACGAATAGGATTCGCTCGTAAAACACATTTAAAAGATAATAGCTACGATAGTACCTATCTAAGTTATAGTCTCGTCCTGATTTAAATGTCTAGATTTAATTTTCCTTATCGTCGTGAAAAAAGGAAAGGAAATTTGAGAAATCCTACTTAGTTCTACGACGATTCTGCTTTACTCGGAAAATCTGCGCTCTAGCAATGTTTATATAAGTTTTATCAGATCGCCTCGTTTTACTTCAGAGAATTTCGAATTATATTTTTGTTAATAGAAGAGGGTTTTGTTTAATGGAACTAGATCATCATTTCAAAGAAACTATTTCACCGGACTCTTTCAAAGCTTTTTTCTTATTTGAGTCCGAGTTGTCTTATTGAGAACTGATAACATTTATCACTAATCCAGTTGCCTCGTAGTGATTACAGTATTCTTCCCCTCCGATCATTGATTGTAGCGGTTTCTAGAAGGGATCTTAAAGGGATTTACCTATCACCGAGGCTCTTTGTTTGTATACCAATCACATTCTTGAACACATATATCATGGAACGTCGAAAGCATTCCACAATCCGTCATTCGGATCTTTTTATTTTAACGTTTGACGTCCAATAAATTCACAGGGCAATATTTAGCGTTCGTAAAATAAGTTGCACGTATCGAATACTTCTCTAGTTTTTTCTAGAATATAGTGGACACCAGAGACTGCTAACAATCGTAGAATAAACCAACCAGTATAACAAAACAGTATGTAACCCCTGAAGGGTAAGGCAGAGGTTAACAGTATATTCACATTTCACCAGTTATGTTTACGTCTCATGTAATAAAGGGCGAGCCTATAATCATCAACCGGGTACAAATCCAAACTCCGTGGCTGCTACTGAGAAATTCCTGATGGAAAATCTCAATAACAAATTGCCCGTCCCAGAAATCAAACCAAGGACCCCATGTTCATCAGTCGCAATTGCTATTTTTTCTTTTCAATTTCTTTTTTATATTTATTGTTTGTTGTGTGCACTTGTGGCATGTACTAAATAAATATGTTTTCTTTCTTTCTTTCTATCGAGGACCAACAGTACAAATAAACAGTTTAAATGATTAGGTAATAACATGATGTTATTAACTGTTGACTATTATCGGTCAATATTTTGTATTTTTACAAAATAAAGAAAGACACTACCCAATCTACCTATTGTACTGTCCTATAACATAGAAAAGTCACCAATTTGTTAAAAGCCTCCACAAGATGAATTGCCGAACTCCTATTGGCGAAAAACAATCCGTTTTTTGTAAAAAAGAAACCAAGAATTCCGCTAATGTAAACACGCCCTTCGGTTAGGAGCGCGGTAGGGTGGCCATTAGGAGATTAAAACAGAGACACACCTGTAACGTGGTGCAGTGAAACCGCAGCTCGACTGCGCCTGTATCCTGCCGTAAAATATGGATACCTTCCCGCTTACATTTGGCTGGTAGGCTCAAATGTAGCATATTATTTTGTATTTTGCTGCATCCTAATCGTAGTAGCGTTTTTATGTATTAAAAGTCGAGCGCACGCTCGCACGCGTGCGTGTGTGTGTTTTCATGTTAAACTGTGATTGGCTAAATGTTGTTTCGTTTGTGGTTTGAATTTTTCATCCTTGATATAAGTGCCTCAAGAGTCATGCTGTAAACACATGTCATACATAAACGCAAGCCCTTTTCCAATGAGGGTAGGGAGAAACCAGAGAATGCTCCTCTTGTCACGTGTTTGCCAATGTAACATGTCATTTCTTTGTAACTACCTAAGTTAATAAATAAACAATCTGAATCTCGTTCACATTCATACATTTGGTCATACACGCACACCGCTTACGAATCGGTCAAGCCCTGACGGAAAAATTCAATAACAGTTTGCCGCACCTGGGAATCCAACACAGGACCTCAAGCACTGCAGCCGCGCTTCCGACAACTAGACCAACGAGGCAGTTTCTGTATAATTTATAAAATATCTGTTTAAAAATTCGCATCTAGTATCTAACTTATAAATAAAATCGGAAACTTATTTAGTTGGATCTTAACAATTATATTCTTTGCACTCATTTTTAATAGCTACATACCTATATCCATACCTTCATCAAGTTACAACAAACATGGTCCATAATTTAACACGGACCATAAAATCAAATCTAATTTGAAAGCCATAATGAAACCACAAATTGCGTCATAAATGAGATAACTTCGTAGGCGGTATAACCGAACAAGACCATGGTACATATTTAACAAAGTCGTAAAGTTAACTGCTTCTATAAAATACGTTATCTGTCGCGAGTAAAATTGAGTGTAGAGTATATAATAATATTGAGTATAGATTACATATATACGTGGGAAAAGAAAAATAATGGTATTATCCATTAAAGACCTTAATATATAATCAAAGGTACAAGTCTCGGTTAAGAATTACATAAAATTAAAGACTGTTTTTTCCGTACTACAATGATAACTTAGTGGTGTGACCGTTGAACTGTTAAGACATAAGTCTTGAGTTCGAACCTGAGACGTGCACCTCTAAATTTTTGAATTCATTTGCGTCTTGACGCAAATTCAAATAAATTCAAAAATTTAGAGGTGCACGTCATGTCAAAAGCATGTTATGATTATACAATTATAATCATAACATGCTTTTGTGAAGGAACACATCGTGAGGAAACCAAGTCATCATGCCTGAGAGTATTTTTTCGACGACATAATTATAAAGCCAAGTCAGAGACCTATGGGCGGTATAAAACCTCTACCACCAGGATAGGCACTAACCACATGAAAAATAATGAAAGAATATGTCATTTTGTATGTATAATAAAGAAAAAGCGTGTTAAAAACTAATAACTTGTGACTTGACCAGTAATAAGATTTTACAGTAAAGGAATACAAACATTATTTCTATGCAACAAATCCAATACATTCATTCAGCATACATGACACGTACGTTTTATGATATTCATTACGAACGCTTTCAAAATGGCGGTCACAGAGTCACATCATGGTCTACCGTTAACATTGATAGTGACATTTACCACAAAATACAAAGGGTACAATAACAAATTGCATTTAAATCGGTACTATTTTGACAGCAATTGAGTTTCTAATGCAAAGTGGTCAATATGTCAACAATTCGTGGAACTTTAAAGCGTATTTGCAAAATAAATATCCTACTTTGTTAGTTTGCTATTATTATATCGCTTTTGCCGTAATACAGATATTTGTTAAGGTAGCTGACTACTCACTGAACGCGGCACGTTCTTAAGCCGCTATCGTCACCAGCGAAAGCTGTTTTAATGCCCTTACTCGTGGAAAAAGGTGGCATTAATAAAAAAGGATCATGGCAAAAAGAGACCCCTCGTTTCAGCCCCCATGAGGAAAATATGTTTTGTTATGTAAGTACACTACCGTGACAACTTAAAGACCAGTAACTTACTGACACAATAGCACTCGCAACATATTTCTTTCACCCCAGATTGTACCAAAAATACACATTTTCAATACACAACACGTACCGATATAAAAAAATATTGAGGTCCAAAATCAATACTGCCGTTTCTTCAGGTTTATGTAGTCACAAAACGTTAGGTTTTATTTTTTCTGACGCTGTTATTTACAATCTGGAAGTAGGTTTGGGTTAGACCCCAATTTGGGTAAAAGATTTTGCCTTGACCTGTTTTGTAGTCCTGTTGTCCTTTTCTCCAAACTTAAATACTTGGGGATTATTGTTATCCAGATGCTTATAACTGCCATATAAATTGTAGTTATCTTTTTGGCAGCCGGCAAAAAAATGTAGATATTTAGCCTGGTTTAGCCAAATGAGTCGTATTTATTAGGCTCGCTGAACGAACAAACTTACTGAGTAAGATAAAAGTTCCACTACGAGCTGTGGTGGCTATTAATGTAATAATTATATATTTTATTAAAATAAAAAGAGTTTCCTATCTCTAGCATCATGATGTTTGCTACCTTGCGGTGGCGCATTTTTATAGCACATCTTACACGCTTCGCTACAAATCTCAGCATCAATAGAAACGGTCACATAGTTTCGTAACTTAGTTTTTACATTCTCTCAGCATAGCACATCTTTGATGGAAAATCATCCTAGAATAAACCAATATATTCGAGTCAATTTCAAACGATACAGATAGATAGATAGATTGGTGGAAGTATCCCCAGCACACAAAACAAAAAAAGAATACCGAGTTAACCATTCCAGGATTAGTAATGGATCTGTCAATCTCTAAAGCTGAAAAGGATTTGAATACCGAACACAAAAATGCCAGGAAAAGGGTTTAAAAAGTAATTTCAATGCCAATTCTTCTTTCGTAAATTAAAAAAAGAGAAACTGGTTGCTATCAATATCCATAAATAACAATCTCAGTGGCAAGTGACAGAGGTTTTCCATTATGCCCTATTCAGTGCCAACTACCACTTCACTTCAACCTTTTTGGTTTATTTTTTATTTATCACTGAGCTAATGACAGCCAGCTAAAAATACAAAGTAAGGAACGAAGATATTTTTAAGGCTTGAAAAACTTGGCACGTGTAGCGATTAACGAGGCTTTGAGGCGTAGCCTCGATTCTAAATTAATAGTAGATTTTACAACAAGTGCACAAAACGAACCATTTTTATCCGAGACTTTTAGCAGCCCGCAGCCGAAGGCGAGGGCTGATAGTAATGTCGAGGATAAAAATGGTTTTGTGAACGAGTTATAAACTCTGCTTTTCACTTCGAATGCGAGGAAATAAAACAGTAGTTTATCATATTTCTTTAATTAAAATTCAAAGTAAAATTTGTACAGTTTTGAATATTGAAGGAAATTGTTTTTTTTTTTAATCTTACGAAATTGATATTAGGCTTGCAGACCTATACAGCCTACTATTAAATTAATTTTGTAACAATAATTTTCATTAATTAATTAAATAACTTACCGTACTTGAATTTAAATTTTAATATCTTTTAAGTCTTAAAAAACACATAAGGCAAATAAATTAAAGTAAATATTATAAAATAACAAATTCTATCTATTGTGATGGCTCCAGGTCTCGGTCTCCAAATCCAGTGATGGTAGTCCTGTCCTAAGACCTAGTCCTGCAACGGTAAGGATGACGGTCTGTGTCGTCATCGTACCAAGGTTCTGTATTGGCTCGCGTTGATCGTCTAGTCTGTTTGTTTTGTGAGTGAATATACTGAGAAAGAGTCGAACTTTCTTAGTTAGTCTTTGGTAATCAATACTGTGTTTAATCTAGGAAGGATTGAACTTCCTCACACCAGTGTTTAGGAAATAATGTTGTATCAAGAGAGTCATTTCGGGGTTTTTAATCAACAATTAGATTTAGATTGACCACAGGTCAATCTCGAGTACACTCCACTGTGCGAACAATGTAGACTTATCAATCATTCTACTCGAAAATGCGGAGCTTGTCTCGACACATCTGTATTATTGTTTAGTACAATACTTAATCAGTCTTCTTCTGATTTAATAAAGGAATTTACAAGTTAAATTCAATTTGACACGTTAGAATGATTTGTGTAAGTTGATACATGTGCGTTTGTGCTTATTTTAGCCACCGCGTCTGACTGATATCGTCAGCATGGGGAAAACCTACACCGCGCCACGGTCCTTAATCAATGTTATTGGGGGAACAACCGACTTCCTATAATCGCTGCGAAGCGTAAGTGATTCCCTTATCCATATAGGCAGGTACTTGCATTTTTTTATAGCCAGATTCCCGGTTAGGGCGGCATTGCCAGATTCCCAGTTAAGGGCAGACTTATTTGCCAATTCCCAGGTTGGGCAGACTTTCCCCCGGAACCATGGTTTTGAGTATAATGTATTTGTATTTGAGTTATATTTAGATTTGGCCAAATCTAAGGTCGGAAGTCGGATTGCAAGAATGACGTGTATGGTATGCTGCGTTATCACTGCCAAAGGCGTCGCCCAGTCGTGTATCTCAAGCCATTAGTATATCAAAGTTAGGAAATATTAATGTGCATTATGCAACACAGCCGAAATGTTTCTCTCTCTCAAGACAATATTTCCCCTCCAACACAATTAAGTGATTGTTGACTTGAATCAACAAGTGATGATTAGGTTCCTGTAAACTTGTGTATTTTACTAGGTTCAATTCAGTTCAGAAGGAACTTATAGTCTCAGACCTTAATTGAAGGGTCTGGATTCTTATCTCAGACTTGGTCTATAGTAGTACAAATTATTATATTAGGTTAAGTTCAATAACGTAAAATCGTGTCTTTCAAGGTTCAGTGTGCATATTATAGAGAATTCATTATTGGAGTTGCAACCTGAATTACTACACTGATTTTAAAGCATTGCCTTTGTTATTACTTGATCTTAGCTTTGTCAATCTTCCACTATCAAATTCTCTACACAGGTAATCTTGGAATATAAAAGAAAGAGGTGGTTGATGTTTAAATTATTTATTTATTTTCGATAAATTTATCGAAAGAAACTGTTTGATTAATTAGACCTAGTTCGCTAGGATGATAGCGAGCTAAGGTCGAGTGTCCCATTACTAAACCTAGTCAGTTAAGGGGAAACGGAACATCTCAAGCGAAACCCATTCTGACAGCGAAAGAAACTGTTTGATTATTTAGATCTAGGTCCGCTAAGATTTTGACGGACCTTGATCGAGTCGTCCCATTCCTAAGCCTAGCCAGATAAGGAAAACAGAACGGCTCAAGCGAAAAACCTTTCTGGCACTCACAACTTAGATGTTTATAACATATATGTACAATTTTGACAATTATTTATCAGCTTATATAAATTGCAATACAACTGAGAGGAGAGGCAAGTTACACATAATGGTTACACAGTTTATTCAAGGTACTTAAGCCACAATATCCCATGATAATTTACAGTAATATACTCAGATCTCTAGCTTAAGCCAGTTCACGTAGTTCAAGGTCTGCGTGATGTGTATCGCCTATACAATTCAAAGCGATTTCTCCACAATTCCCGCCTTTCCATCTCTTGCAAACTTCTATACAAGTTATCACGAGGAAATAAATTACTATTATCAAGAATAGTATAGCAGCTACTTTGTCTAGGCTAGACTAAAGGTGCTCTCGTGTCTTTTGACTTAGTGAATATAAAATATCGAAGTTTGTTGCGGCCTCCATTTTTACTTGGGTCGTTAAATAGATTGGGTGACTGAAGTTATTGTAAATTAGCTTGGGATCTTGCTTTTACACAAAATTTGAACTTGGAATACGTTACCAAATTTCAGCTCTCTTTCTGTCCTTTGATTCCACTTAATATTACTTAGACTTAGACACACTGCTTCTAATTTTATTTTAAAATACAATTAATACACAATATCACTTGCAACCGCCTTGAATCGATGCACAAACTCGTCTGTCTTTGCCAAAGCGCGTTCCCTCTCGTCTGCCTGCTCCACTCCCGCCAAGCATCCAGATAGGCTCCTCCTAGAAATGTAATTTCACACACAAGTAATCTGTTTTTTTTCATTGGCTGTCTTGTATAAGACGCTTGCTCATTGGTCAAAGGCATGGCGTCAGGTTCCCGCCCAATGCTGCGTACGCGCCCCTTAGGCATCGCCATTCCACATGTGTTTGCCATAAGTCCAGATATTCCGAGAAAGGTTACTCCAACGTACGATTTATTGCTTTTCGAGTGTCGTTTTGCAATATTATTTTAAACTAAATTCAATAGATTTTTATTTTCTAAGTGTTTTGGGTCCGTTTCTTATCTTTTGTTTCTAAATAATTTCTTCTCATGGATATTTCAATAGGTAGTTTTTGACAAGGGTTGAAATTTATGGATGGCTATAACGTAAGTTATTTATTACTTCCATGTGCAAAAAAAAAAGAATAGTGGTTCGAAGAACGACCATCTCACTATGAACTTCTTATTGTGTTTGGCTGTATGGCTCATTTTCTTTGCCTTAATAAAGATACATTTATGAGTAGATACGTTAATGCCCTTGTGCACAAAATTCGATTTTGTGCAGCCTATATCCTGCACAAATAAGCACTTTCAGAGCATGAGAAGTGAAAAAGATCTTTTTTTTCACCAAAAAAAAAAATGTTTGTCCTTTGACACATTTATGTTTGTCAACGAACGAAGCTCACTATTGCAAAAATTACCGCGAGGACACTCTCTCGTCTTTTTTTGTCACACCGCGTTGCTATATTTCGTTTCATTTTCTTATCCTCTATCACCCGTACTTTGAAATATAAAGCTAAGGTTACGCATGAAAAATATGTCAAGAGCATTCATACCACAACCAAACATGTACAGACATAGGTACTTCTAATTCACTGACTGTCTCAACAACACCCAAAGCATCGGTGTTTGTAGCAAATGAACGATATCACCGTCGTACGTACAAACACAATTAGCAATTAGCTATAAGACTACTAGCTGCTAACGACCAATACACACTGTAGTTGTTTACGTGATCAGTGCACTGTCGCGTGGGGTATACGGATGTGGAAAATGTCTCGCTGTTAAAAATACTCTAGCGCTGCGGAATATGTTCGAAGGAGTTACCGCGGCCCTATTACCGTATTAGATGGAACACGGATGGGTTTTAGTCAGTAAGAGTCTGACACTCCCTTCTCCCTTCCTTCCAGTGCGGGAGGAGTGGCTTTAATGATACCCCATCCTAACAAAAAAACTGCCAAGAATACTGCTTTATTATAAATGTGGCTTTCATTTTACAATCTTCATTTTCAATGTAGCCACGGCATTCACAGGTCAAAAGTAAACGTGGGAAACGGACGGTCAGCGATATCTTTACAGTTATTTACTAGTATTAACTCTTACTTCAAAACCATTCAAGTTATAATTTTTGATAGTGAGAATAACCCTTACTAAACAGAATCTGGAATCAGGATCCCCCATGGGAAAAGGGCGTGAGTTTTATGTAAATAGAATGTCAATTTTTATCTAACACACGATTTAGCAAAGTTTTTATAAATTAATCTTGATGCATAACGCTAGTTGTTTAGCATAATTTATTTCTTTTTGGGTATGGTATTACCCAAAAAGAAATAAAATTAATGATCGGCGGCTAAAATAGTGACAAAAACAAGAAAAACGGACCAAGATAACACAGCAGCTTAACAAATTACATTTACAAGAATAAAATATTGCGAGATTCATTAATCTTCTTGTAAGTGAGATTCGAGGTCGTGACTATATTGTCTAAACTTGAGGACAATGTGTCACCAAATGAGAACGTTAGGGATTAGGTCCCAGTGTCAATCACTGGTGGCTTTGGTAATCTTGCTTCGTAATTGTGCCAGAAATCCAATTACCGTGCGATTCGGGATTAATCAGGCCCTGACATTAATATGCCTGACATTCTGACTGCCTTCGAGGGTGCCATCAGTCCGCAGTCACCGCTGGTTTGGTTGCAATGGTTATGGAAACTATGTTGGTATTTCAATTATTGTTGACAGGTAAATGAATGGCTTACCATTTTGACAAACGCTTGATTTATGAATATTCTAGTTAAAAGTTATAGGCTAAAACTATGATTTATTAACGTTAAAAATGTACCAAACTGCAATGATCTTAGTTTTAAATTGTAAACAACCTGCATGTTTGTTTGTGAATACAAACCATAAATAAATCACAGTACCTCCAGTATCTTCGATTCCCAAGTGCGTCTTGCTTAAGAAAAGCCACTTATTCCACCTGAATGCCTTTTGAAATCGCTTTAGTTTGATGCTCCTCGAACTAAACAAACACAAGTATCTCAGGAAAATGTTGTTTTATTTCGGAGTAGACTTCTCATTACATTTTATATCAAAATGAAAAAATATTTTAATATTACGCTTAAAATCCTTAATGATCTCGTCCTTCTAATCCCCAACATTATTTCAAGGGTACAATAAAAGTATTCCAATATTTTTTTCTTTCACGACATCTAAAAAGGAGCTTGTTCCAATTCTTCAGAGAGCTCAGCAGTCATCAACGTTTGTGAGTGGCAAATGAGAGCGAATTCAACGTGGATGTCAAACAAGCCGACTCAAAGAGGCTCTAATGAGTCCCAATTCAAGTGTTTCGGTATTCAACGTCTTTGTTGGCGCGCCAGAGTACCTGCGGGGCTCCCAATCAGTTGGGATCCCTACCTAATTAGTGCTTTCGGCTAGAAATGAGGTACTTAATGTGTATACAATTTCTGATTTCCATGAAATCTTTCTTTATGTACAAAATTTACGTTACTTTAGGGAGTTGGTGGTAGTGGTTTTTATAAGTTTATAGTTTTTTAGGATATTCTTTTTATCTCATAACTTTTTATGAGTACACAGTTTGGTTTATGTTTGAACAATAGGGAATATGCATAAAATTTGAAATGACCTAAAATATTTTTTTCTCGAATACCTATTATCGTAATATTATAATGAAAAGGATTTTTTTTTATTTACTTATTATTTAAACCCCTAAAATAATATTCAAAAAGTGCAAAATAAGGGAGCGAAATTCAAACTTCCAAAACGCGCCACCATTGTTCGAACGAAATGTGACGTCATCTGACACGATATTGTATCCCGTTATAGCATATAAATGTTCTGTGAAACACCCACTGGACGTGTCATGTGACGTCACGCGGAGCGCGCGCGAAATGGCGGCGTTTGAACTGCTTACATTTTTTAAAAGTTTTAAATTTGATTTTTTTAATTATCTAGAGTATTTTGAAGCCCATTCATATTTTTTTCTACGTTATAAAATAGTAAACTATTAATTTAAGACAAAAAAGAAAAACATGAATATTCCCTATTAGAAATTGTCGCTGGCAGAAACAGAAACGTAGAACTTTTGTCTGACTCTTTCGATTATATTCATTTCAGGCATCTGTAAATTGTGGTTTGTTACGTCTATAACACTCACCCATGTTTCAAAAGTAATCTCAAAAATCTAGGTACCTATACAAAATCGATATAGAGTCAAATAATCCAATCTCCCAATAAATTATGAATGAAAAGCAACATTTTATAACAGTAATAACTCAACGAACTTCACATAAGTACTTAAATCTAAACAATAAGGTCCCTCTGTCGTCCTATTTAATAGAATTTGATGAAAAGCCGAGAATAAACAGGACACAAGTGCAACCGGAAATTAAAGGGACCCGACGGTATCCGTTGGTCGGGTAAATACCCGTATATACTGTCGCTATATAAAAACAACAATATCCCGACGGGCACAAACAAACGTTGCTGATTAATGTTTTTGTTGGCTGTACAGTGAAAATATCAAGTAAATAACATGATTTATTAAAAACTATTATTTTATATGCCCTCGGGATATTTTTTCGAAGGACATGTTTGGTCAGTTTTGGGTTACGCTTGTAAAAAAACTACAGATTCACGTGTATTGATTTTTATTCTGTACCGAATTTATGATATGAATTTTGTTTACCTCAATGATGGGACATACCAGACGTATCGGTAACTAACACATAATTATTTGAGTTTAAATCGACCACATCATCATCATAGCATAGCTTATTCTTAACTATGTTGGGCTCAGTTCCCAGTCTAACCAGATGCAGCTGAATACGAGTATTTTACATGGATCGACTGCCTACATGACCTACACTCATTTAGTGCTAATACGATATAGCTTGATAAAACTGGTTGTCAGTCTTTCAGGCCGTAACAGCTCGAACGTGCCTTTCGAGGCACGGGGTAAACTCGATATGTAATGGCGGTCACCCATCCTTAGGAGATGATGATGATCCTTAGCAGATCAGATCAGAGAGAGTGTCGATGGATACACGAGCTTCTCTAACACGTGTATCGACCACATTGTATTATAATTAATATATACATGAACCCTTCACTACCTGTGGCAGTTTTACGGGGCACGTGTATCGATAGAGGAAACCTTTGTCTATTTATTCTGATCTACGTTGTTTACTTGGAAACGGGGATTTTGTCTTGACTTGAGTATAACGCATTTTTGAATTTGATAACTTTTATCATTGGACTTATTTTGATGATAATAATATACCTACCTAGTGTCATTTACTCGGTTTTGGTCACAGTGACATTAAGTGAATACAAGCTGATAAACGCATCTTCAGTCGCGTGTAATTATTACTACATATTGTAAAACAAAGTCCTCCGCCGCGTATGTCTGTCTGTCTGTTCGATAAACTCAAAAACTACTGCATTGATTTTTCACCATAGGTATATTTTTAACACGAAACCCTTATTCTTATTCTAAAATTAAAGTACTTTGCGTTATTTACTCCTTGTAACATCAGCTATCTACCAATAACAATCCCGCCAAAATCGGTTCAGCCGTGTAGGAGATTAGCCTGAACAAACAGACAGACAGACAAAAATGATTTTTGTTATAAGTGCCGTATATATGTATTTTCATAATAATATTATGTATTCCGTTGCTGTTATTTTTTTATATATAACAAACAGACACATTAATTTAATTTATTTGTATAGACAGTTTTGTGTAGTCTCGGGATTGCGCGCCTGTGTATATTTTAAGAACTTCTTAAAACTAAATTTTCGCTTTAATTCAATTTAACATGGCTGATATGTATATATATAAAAAGTTGTTATAAAACAAGTTGCTTCCCACACACGTTCTTAGTCTCTGTGGAAAATACCCACCTGCTATCTATTTCTGAACGTTTATAATAGGACAAAGGAAAAACAGAATTCTTACTATTTTTACACAATATCCCAACATTATAAACATAGTCTACGCAGTACAGATTTTTCCTTTTGTCTATTTCTGATATACTTCGAAAGTATTTTTTTTATCTGGTCCTTTACACCTACTACCCAAAAGTGGGACGGCAGCCTTAATATTTGCTCACATAAAATTAATTAAATACAGAACACTCTCTACATATATTTTATGAATATATGCTGCTGATGGAACTCTGTGGATGTGACGGGAGTGCGATGGTAGCTTTTAAAAGGCACTTAATCAAACGCACAGAAAGTACCACTATAATCATACAAAATGAATTACATTTTGAGTAAGAAGAATATGTATCTGATGTAAGGAGTAAATGCTAATAAGGAAAATCAGGTTGTAACATTCAGTTAAAATACTGTAAAGCATGTGCTGCGTTGACACGTTGTTGATACTCCTCATTATGGAAGAATATGCATATAAAAATATATATAACGTTTCGTGCCAAGTAAGAAAGCTGATGGAGATGGCGGGATGAGCTGGACTCTTTCACAAAGGATTGGTGTACCATCGCACTAGATCGCAAAAAGTGGAAAGAGGGAAGGGAGGCCTTTGCCCTGCAGTAGGACAATATAGGCTTATAATAATAATAAGAAACCTGTTGATAATTTGTAAAATTAATAAATACCATTGTCATCAGTTAATTCAATGACAATATTTCCAGAAACGTACGGACGTATTAATTTTAAAACAGATTGTATTCGACATAACTGTTCCGTTACGATTCAAAAGAATAACATTACGATTCCCACTCATTGGACAGCGCCAAAAGTCATTCAGAGCTCAACATCAACACTTTTCAGCTCAAGTTTAATTTTACACCTTTTATATGGACGAAGTTAACTCTTTGATCGTTTTATAGCTACGTTTTGGACATATACATATATTCTGTGGTAAGAACGCACTATGGAACGCGATGTCAAAAGACTTTATAGTGTTGCAGTTGTCATGTTTATAATAAGACCCCAGGCGGACTTTAAGCAAATTAATTTGAAAAAAATTATTTATTCGCTTATATTTTTTTTTGGTACAAATGAATCCGTCCGTCCGTGGTCCGACTTCTCTAACGTGTCATTTGCGCCACCATTAAGAACTAAGTTCGTCACAATTTCTTGTCACACATGATTTCTTTAAGTCACACTCAAACATTTTCCTGCATAACTACAAAATGTTTTTGTGAAAAAAAAAATACGAAGAATGTCCGTTTCAGATAACTCCACAAAAATCAATATGCCATAAAAATTGCACCGAACTGCAATGCGTACAGCTGTAAACGCAAAAAACTACCGACACTTCTCGCCCAATTTCGAGCGACTCTTGACTTTTTTGTCATAGGCCAGACACATCACTCGACTATCATACCCTGCAAAATTGAGCTGACGTTAAAAAAACGCCAGAGCCAGTGCTGTAGGCAATATTTTTTCCGCTGCGTTGGGCGGGGATGGCGGCTGGGTGTTGCGAAAAAAATCACGACTGACGGAGATTAGCTATAAAAATAGGTGCCTTTTTGGGTTTACGTCATAATCAAATAAAATTACGGGAGTTTCTTATGCGGTCTACTTGTTGTTTATTCATATTCTTCGTTATATTTTATATTATTATACAGTCCCATAGCTGAACACTACAAAATATAAAATTTACTAATCTACTTTCTAACCGTCGAAAAAAAGGAGGAGGTTCTCAATTTGATGCGAATATATATTTTTTTTTTATTTACGCGTTCCGCTTATGCGAAATATACCTAATTCATAGTACATTATGGTGTCTGTGTATCATAGTTCTCATAAAATACACACCATCATGGACATGAGTAACTGGTCAAACGCGAATAAGATCCAACAGGATCACACTCACTCACTCCCATTAAGAAAAAATATTAATTTTAATTTTACTTTATATTGTACTTAAGTAATTTTGTTACTATCTTTGATCATTAAGTGCCTAAATTAGGACACATTATAAACGTCTTGGTGATGACATTAACGAAATTCGTCAATAAATTCAATTAGCTGCGGCTCCCTTTGCGTCCTCTCTACTGAAGCAAGATGAGGATTTTCCTAATTAATGCCTATTCTAATTAGCTGGAACAGTCCTAATTTTCGCAAGTATCGATAATACGAAATGTGCCGAGTTTAATAATACTTATCTACCTTTATAGCAGCCGGCCTTATCTATTGTTATTTTATCAGCAATATTTAAATATCTCAATGTATCCGTTGATCGGCTGTTTCATATTCAACGATGGAGCTCCCAGCAATCACGGCTACTCGTAAAACCTAACGATATCAGATTTTATCCCTCCACAGAGCTTTAATAATAATCTCCAAAAATTTAGGGTAAACGCCCCTGATCTTGTCAAGTCTCAGCTTAGCGCCCTATTGAGGAGGATACCCGGATTTTGTGGTAATTTTCTGGTAACACGATTTTTGTAAAGTTGTTCGGGTGTCCTTTTTTATGTTAGCGGGTTATTTCGTATGAGTCTGGCATTTAAATAATTCATAAATAGTTAAAAATAAAATGCTTCATTAAACGGATGTCCCATAAATCGAATTAACTTTTGCTCATACAAAACAAATTCAATCATGTATTTTATATCAAGTAACATCATGATACTGATGACTGCAACATCATAAATTGATTCTGACACACGTTATCAACACTAATGGTTATACCAGTATTAATGAGCATGCGTTCAAATCCTTTCAATCCAGGCACACCATAATTCAGTCTAGTTTCCATTCATTTCCAACCGAGCCTCAGGCAAACGCTTGTTCATAACCTAAATTTGAAAATCCTCTGAATCAAGATTAATCGTGTTTTCACTTTACATGTAAATACTTTCAGTGATTCAACCTTTTTCGGGGCTTAATTTATAAATGTCTGAACCGTAGTCCTTAAAATGTCAATGCTTAAAGCCATTCAAAGCCCACTCAAATTCATGAACATAAATAGCACAGGTTTATCACTCGCTTCACGTACATGTGATTTTAATTCTCTGGAAATAAAAATTGGTTGGATGTGGAAAATGAAATTGTAGGTGAGCTCATTGCTCGAGATTCCACATTTCATTCGCAGGATATTCACTGGAGGGCTATCCGGATCTCTCTAGCCTGAAATAACTGTCGCATAATGTTGATATAAAGCGGGCCACGGCTTGGTGGCAACTGACTGGAATTGTGTGACGCCTTCGCTTTGATTTAACTAGTAGCTATGACACCTTGCAAGCCTTTGCAGGAGGATTTAAGAGCACTGTTTATTAGCTCTCTCGTTCAGAGATCCTTTTACGGCTGGGTGACGGTGAGATATTGCCGGCATTGAAAATGTGGCGAGTCTTTGCTATAGAATATGAACATTTTTGTCTCGAAACAAATAGTACTATTTTGTTCTATGCATTGCTGCAGTAGTCTAGACTTCGTAATTTTATTTGTTGCGCTGCTACTTTATAGTTTAACCGGGCCCTGGAGCGAAGTTTGTTTGAACAATTTCTGTAATTGCCGTCCGCGTATTTTCATGCAACTTATTATTTTTTTTTTCTTTAAGAAATGACATGAACATTACATAAGTTATAACTATTATGTGCATATTTATGAAAATGTGACGATGGGCTAGACGTGTTGTCACGCAGTGTGTGCCAGAAGACGGTTGTTGTCGCCGATGGAAGCCTAGAAAATGCTGGCGTGATGCCTTTGATGCTTTTGTGTCAGATTGGCCGGAGAGAAGATTGGAAGGCTATGAGAGAAGTCTTTACCTGGCAGTGGAACAATAAAGGCTATATAACAAAAATAAAAACGTGATATTAATGATGTTAGCTTTAGTACTCGACATTTTTACAAAAAAAATGAGTATTTCAGTCTCCATCACTACATGGTTACACGAGTACCTATCATGATAATTACTTCCAACAATTTTAATTTATTCTGTCACAGTTCGTTCGTACACACAATAGGTACACGAGAAAGCACTTTATGTCCCTATTTTTACAACAGCGCCAACAAAAACTTGTACAAACGCTCGAATTTATTTACCAGTAACAATAAATTTATTGAAACAGGTGTAGAATTGTACACAAGGTGGCCATTCACGAAATTACTTTCCCTCAATTTAGTCTAGTCGAATACTCCCACGTCTCATTAAGGGGGGAAATGGGAATATTGTACCTTCTTTAAACGGTTCTTTATTATTGCTTGTAGGAATTTTTTGAAGATGCCGTATGATTGGTCTGTAACAGAAATGTATGAGTAGTCGAGTACATTTTATCTTTCGAAAATAATGTCGAACTACTAAATATTGACTTGAATAGAAGATCACGCCTGTAATCCCTGAAGGTTAAGGCAGAGGTGTACCCATTAGTACTCTCACATTTTGCCAGTTATATTTAAGTCCCATGTAATACTATAGGGGGCGAGCCTATTGCCATCAACCGGGCACAAACCAAGACTCTATGGCTACTACTAAGAAACTCCTGATGGAAAAACACAGTAACACTCTGGAATCGATCCCGGGACCTCATGCTCAGAAGTCGCGTTTACGACCACTAGACCAACGAGGTAGTCAAATTTAATGATAATAATAAAAATAATCTACGTATCCGAAAAATCAGAGATGCGTATCTTGGGTTCGAACTCAAGACCTATGACTTGGCCGTCCGACAATCACACTGCTAAACCAGCCTGTGCTAATGAACCAACAGGTTTCTCTCAAGAAGATGTTTCAACAAGATACTCAACCTCATTTAATTTATCAATGCAATATATTATCCTTTAACCATATGTTGATTAATATAGGTTAACATAGGTTGATTAATCAGTGCGGTATAAGGCCAAGTTAGTGAACTAATTAATTTATTAATGGGGATCAACCGAGTAATCTATTACCTATCTAATACATACAGTCGATTACGTAGATTTGTATACTTATCATTAATGTTATGGCATTTAGTGTTATTTATTTGGAAGGAGGTGAATATTGTTATTGTTCTTTTTGCTATCTACGAGAATCTAACTAATATTATAAATGCCAAAGTTTGTGAGGATGTTTCTCTTTCACGCAAAAAGTACAAAACGGATTTTGATTAAACTAGGCACACAAGTAGTTTATAACTAATAATAATAATAACACAACACAGAACAACACAGATAACTAAGATTAAGACATAGGTCCCGTCGGGGCTGTGGGTTAGAAAGAGATACCGCGGCCTCGGCACAAAGCCTAAGAACGAACATGGGTAGTTTTTAGTCAGTAAAAGTCTGACACTCCAGCTCTGCCCAGAGCGGGAGGAGTCATTTGGTGATTTCCCACCCCCGAAAAAAAAAAGTATGGTCCCGGCGGATATTAACCGAATTCCACGCAGACAAAGCTCCGGGCACAAGCCAGTAGGTATGTAGTAAGTGAATGAGTGGGCTTTACAGGCTAGCCAGACAGAAAAAAAAAACTTACATTCTGAACTATCCCGACTGCACCATAAAGGTCAAGCAACCGAAAACGAACGTTTTAAATGTGTGCCTGTCGATTCTTTTTACCCGAAGACGAAGCCAAAAGGAAGGGTAATAATTTTGGCAGTCTATGTATGTATGTTCCACCGTAGCGCCTAAACTACCCATCGGATTTAAATAAATGAGGGGTTAATAGATTCGTAAGAATAGCCCGGGTGTAGGCTATTAAAAGCAGCATTAATTAGACCTATTTTTAAACAAGGTGCACATAGTGATTACTCAAACTACAGGCCAATAGCCTTATTGTCAGTTATAAATAAAATTGTAGAAAAATTTATTGTGAATCAGGTAAGTGTTTTCTTGGAAAAACACAATATTCTGACAAATGCACAACATGGTTTCCGACGTGGGCGGAGCACGGCGACGGCCCTGGCGCAGTTCGCGGACGACGTCAATGAGTGTTTGGGTCAAAGGAAGCAGGTGGTGGTGGTCTACATTGATTTAAAAAAGCATTTGACACCTTGGAACACCACCAGCTGCTTCAAGCCATGGAGGAGTGCGGGGTCGCGGGACCACTGAACAGGTGGTTCCGTGCCTACCTCACAGACCGGACACTGCGAACGTTCATTGACGGCGTCGTCGGAGAGTCCAGACACGTCACGTGTGGTGTGCCAACCGGATCCGTGTTTGGTCCCGTCGGATACATCATGCATGTCAACAGCATGTGCAATGTGATTCGTAAATGTCGCATATACATATATGTATGCTGATGATACTTGTCTAGTTTATGCAGATAAAGATTTAAAAGTAATTGAAAGTAACATTCAGGAGGATTTTACTAATATCATCAAATGGGCACACGACAATGGCATCATAATTAATATAAATAAAACCAAATGTATGCGTATACAATCTCCTTACCTTAGAAAAATCGAACGTCCGCCGCGCATAGTGGGGCATAGCTATGAGTGTCTGCACAGTGGTGGACTGACGTTGTGTGAGTGTGCAAACATTGAGGTGGTGGAGGAATACAGGTACTTGGGTTTAGTCATAGACAACAGCTTCTCATGGAAAACACACATCACACACTTATGTGACAAACTCAGGTATGTACTTGTAAAATTCCACCACCTTAGTTTTGTGTTGGATAGGGCAACATTGTACATGGTCTACTATGCGCTGGTGGACTCGCTGCTTTCTTATGGGCTGGCGTGCTATGGTAACACATTTAAAACTTATTTGGATAAAATAAAAAAACTACAAATCAGATTCATGAAACTATTAGTAGATAAAAACACAAAAAACCGTTGTAAGAGTAGTGATTATGAAGACTTATTTGTGGAATGTAAAATGCTGCCGGTCCATGAGAGGGTAGTGATGTCAGTAGCTTTGGAACAGTATTGTAGCAATGAATTTAAAAACAATATTATACGCACAAGATCTCAAAGGAACAATAATATGAGAAGATTAGTAGTGCAGCCCACTTCTTCTAATAATTATTATGGTCGAAGGTGTAGAAACTTTTTAGTCCCTACTATTTTTAATAACCTTCCTGACGATATAAACAGTTTTAGCACAAAAACCGCCTTTAAAAATAAAATACATAAGTACCTCTTTAATTTATTTATTTATTTAATCAGTTACTTGCTGCACTTACAGTATACACCAACGCGTGCAGCAAGTCAATGCAAGCAAGTTAATGTTTTTTGTCAAAGCCTCACTATAGAGAATAACTAAAAAATAAAATAAAAATGTCTGTTTTTTAAATTTAAGAAATGAAGGAATAGTTTTAATTACATGTATGTGCAAGAGTGTCAATAAAAAAAATTAAATATGTTAATAGTAAAAAAAAGGAGCTACGTCTGCCAACAAACTGTTTTGCAGTTTGGCGGAGGTAAATATAATGTGTAAAAATTGTTTCTGTGAATAAACACTTTTTCATTTTTTTTTTTCATATAAATTTTATCAAATATTTTTACACGACTACGAAGAATATCAGACAAGAATTTCTGTTCTTGTTTTCTACTTTTAAGATCGCGATTTTGTTAGTAGTCGGGTTTTAGATTTTTGAACATAATTTTTTTGTACCTCATAATGTCATCACATCAAAATGGAATTATCTCATCATTATAATTCAACGTCAATTACATCTATATTGGAATATTGTTTCTCGTAAATTAATACACAACAAGCTTTTTATGCAATGAAATCATTATACGTAATGAAACTGACTTCCTCGATGTTCTTACTAGGTATAGAAATCTCGGGTCTCAGTAATAATTAATGTGTTTTCATCTAGCTAGAACTAAAAATAGCCAAATGTTTTTGCAGGGATTTACGGTAACATAAACTATGATTGTAATAAATCTTTCTCTAACGAAGAGGTGGAAAAAAACTCTGAAGAAAGATGTTCAAGGAGATCACTAATTAGATATCCGGAGAAAACAAGTAATAAGAAAATTAAGTAGCAGTTTCTAGAAAACAAGCGGATGTTTACAACTTGTTCAAGAAAATAAAATAAAAGAATAATGTTATTTCTCTCGTGAATCTGTACAAATACGAAAAACTATATACTTAAATTATTTTTGCTAACCATTTCTTTAATTCTGATTTTCTTTTTTGTGTAGACACATCAAAATACTGGGTCTACCTTTTTAGAAGATTTTTTTATACCCGAATTTTTTTTTGCATAACAGTGGATGGCAGAAACTTCATATCGCAGAAAATCATTTGGCATACACTCATTTACCATAAATTCAAAACGCATAATTTTTAAGTCAGAATCATCTTTGAGCGTAAACTTCATTTCCAGAACCATCATTTCGCCGAAAATTCATAATCAGAATCGTCTTTTGGTACGCATTTCATTTCATACATACGTGTAACATTCATTAATAATAATAATTATTATTATTAATTATTATTATCAGCTCACCCCGGCTAAAATTTCTAGCTGAGAACATTAAATGTTGGTATGTCAAAAATAATAATTATTATTATTATTAATAATAATAATGACGTCACTCATATTAAATAACACTAATATCTTCTGTCCCCGAAGTGCCGGGCCTACGCCGGCCTCCTTCGTTGGCCTACGGCCCGGTGCCCATGCCGCCCATAAAGGATACTTTCGCGAGACGGTCGTTATACCTTATAAAAATCTACCAAATAAAATTCTGCCATCTTAAAAGTATGCCATTGAAAATTCGGCTATTTAAACATTCTGCGAAATGAGTATTCTATTAAATAATTGTTCTGCCATAAACACATTCGTTCAAAGAAGAATATGCCAAGTGTGTTATGCCAAATAAATTTCGGAGCATCAAGTTTCTGCCAGATAGATGGTACCCCAAAATACTACATTCTGTCAAATGATTTTGATGATTTCATTAATAGATTTTCAACTTTATCGCTTAAGCATTAGGTTCAAGGTTGATTTTGAATATTTGACAGTTCCGAGGAGCTTGACGTGTTTCATACACGGTTTCAGACAACACACCAAATCGCAATACAAACTATATTCTTCCACCTTTTTTTTAATCTGGCTGAAAATTCGATCGTTTCAAAAAATGAAGCAATAAATTCAAAAACTACCGACACGTGCTAAACATCATCCACCAGCGACGCACGAAACGTGCTCAGAATTTAATCTCAATTTTAGAATGGAATTTTTAATTTCACCATTGCACTGGCAATGCTGAAAGCACCGGCCACATTTAGCAGACTATAATATTTCTTGCCAAGAATACATAAATCCAAGTTGTAAAGTTAAGGTGAACGCTCTGAACGATAATGAAGCCATCTATTGCTAAATGACACGGAAAAACGAGATTAGAATTTGCTTTCGATAGCAATAAAAAATAAAGCTTTTCCTCTGCGTTAGGTCGCTCCCCGAGCGATTGCAATCTATATTCAGTATAAAAATCCTTTTAACTTTATGTCTGATCAAAGTAGTGGAATAAATTAAAATGTATTGCTAGTGACAGATACAGTGGTATCTTCTATCTGAATAAAGAAAGTGTAGTTAGTCACATTTTATTATAACTAGTCTATACTGTTAGTCTATATTGGCAAAGACCTGTCGCTCAATTTCTTTCAACAGTCACGATTAAGAGCTACTTTTTTCCAATTCTCAAGGAAGACATCCAGTTCATCCCGAAGGAGATCACGAGTTATCTCCTTCGTGTTCTGACGCGACCCTGTAGGCAGACACAAATGTTGGAAAATTTCCCAAATAGCTCCTTTTGTATCTCAAATTCTCAACAAATACATAACTGACCAAAACCGCTTAACATAACTTAAGCGCAACAAAGCTTCAGCTCAGTTTTGTAGAAGCAAAGTTAACAGGTCAGACTACACCCTCTCAGGAATTACACCTGACAGAACTATTCACAACTGGCCCCCGACATGCATAGTTTAGGGCACAACTTGTTCCAGCGCATGTCTGAATTTTGAAGTGCTAACTATCTGGCGTGAATAGTGGAAGCGGTTATCCGCTTTTAGTTACCCCATTCTTATGAATCGTGTGGTCGCTCGTAAAGTTGTGAGCCACTTTATTGCGGTAAACATAGAACACGCAATCCCAAGAGGAGCAATGAGCAGGTAACTGTGGTAGCCAACTTTAAAGCTAATATTAGTTCAGCCACGGCACCGGAAAATGGGTAGCGTAGTGATTGGCTGCGGCACAGACCGGACTTTCAAATGTCCAATCAGAGTGCGACGCCAACGACTCCAATTAAATTCGATTGAATGGGAAAATTCTAGCGCCGTCAGGCATTCTGTTATTTGTAAACTTATTGAATGACGCAATCAAAAGCTTGTTCGGTTTGAATCCAAAACAAAACTGACAACAGTTGTACATTTGGTTATTTCTGTTTATTTATTTTATGCAACGTCCACGTTTTCCTAAAACAGCGTAACGAATTTTGATTATCTGTAATTTCAGAGCTCTGCTTTTCCTGCTTTCATACGATAATAGAGGTAAATGGTATGGCTACGATGTGAATTGAGTTTTCATTCGTTAAAACACATAAACCAAACATGAATTGCTCGTATTTAAAATAACTACATTCATGGCTGTATAGCTAGAAGTACACCTACTCAATTCTAAAAAGTAATTCCACCGCTCGAACAATGCGACATTTAACAATCTAAAAGCAGCAAAAAGTAACCGTTTTTCAGCGTACCGGTAATCGTTACATTTATTACTGTGTGTGTCGGAGCTCCGGTATAATTACGCGACCACAATTGGGAGGAGGGCGACGCAATTAGCCATTTCACAGGATCCGAGCCGTTGTCACTTCGACTCTAATGACTTCAACTAGTTCCATTGCGCGCCCGCAAAGGCCGGAACGACTTTTTCAAGCCCTTCTATAGTCTGGCTACAGAAATGTAATTTAAAATCGAGAGAGAGGATTTAGGCTCTATAAACTACGGAAGTCTCAACTGTTAATTATAACAATTAACTGTTGCGACATTCGTTGCTGAGTTGTGAATCATTGGACCTGTTAAATAGCTCCTGTTGTGAGCAATTTTCCGCTGGCTGTTACATAATAATGGATGAAGCAAAGTGGAGTGACGACATAGCACTTTGATTCGGTGATATTTTGCTTTTCATTTATATTATACTGTATGGTGAAGTAGGTGGTCACATTATCATGAAGTCGTCGGAGGGACTGTTCATATCACCAATGGTGTATATGAACGAGTATTTAAGGATGATAAACAGGAGATACAAAGTCGGAGTAGTGTTCTAGTAACAACTACACTTCATGTTGCTAGAATAGGGTATTTCACCAAAAAAATCTAATTAGTCCGTCAGATAGATTTTAAAAAAAGTAATCGACTTTTTCGTTTTTCACGTAAACAAAAGATAAAGACGATATTGTGCTGCGAAAAGTCGTCTTAAGTCGTGTGACGTCACAAGGTTAGTTCGTTTTTACCCACAAAGTGACACCTGCAAAACCCCCCACTCATGATCTTTGACACGTTTTATTTTCGTCAATTTTTATTAATTTGAGAAAACACAAAACACGTATGCAATATTTTTCGATAATCTAAGAGATGGACTAATTAGATTTTTTGGTGAAATACCCTATTGATAGCCATACCCACATAGGTAGGGTGAGTGATTGATAAATCATCAATCACTATTATAATTACACATACAGAACGAATAAGCTTCTATCACCCTGTTTATGAACAAAACGAACATACATCAACAGTAATTCACGATATGGACGAGATGAAAATGGATATGGTTTCTCTTTGGCAGGCGGTAATGCAACCCATTACGCTCATTTCAAATCACCCTATACATCCCTGATTGAATTTAAGGTTATTGAATATAAAAGCGATCTGATAAAACAGGCTTGATGAAATAAACATAAAAGAGCAGGCACAAACAAAAAATATAAATAAAAACAACCGATAACAAGCTCCCTTTGCGGGGTTTAATATAAACATTCAATATTACTCCCCAAACATGATCGACGCCATGTCTAAATTATTTTTTATTCGTTCAGTAATTTAGCTCGTTTAAAGCTTCGGGGCTGATCATGAGTCTTTATGATTGCGTCTGTACTTGTGTATAAAAAAACCGCGTACATTGTTCCAACGAAATTGCCTCTGGAAATTCAACGAACGAGTTTGAAACCTTCACGGATGTTGGTGAACACAAATTAAGCAACATTTCAGATACTATTTTTGTTGAAAGTACAAACTAGGGGTGAGCTAACGTCCTGAACTATAGTTTACGAGTGTTGGAAACAAAGGTAAAGTTCGCTATGCCATTGCTATCTCGATTGTACAGTTGTTTTCACTTTTGTTATCGATGGTGTTTCCGCACACGTGGACTCGAGTTGTATACCACAACAAGAAGCAATTTTAACTTGAATATAACCTCAATTTATGTGTTTTGTGTGAGTACTCATACAATGTTGTTGTTCTTATGTTCAGAACCAATTCTGAGAAAATGTGTTCTCTAGTAATTTTAAGTCACATGGGCGATTTTCAAGGATAAGCTCCGCTTGCCTAGGACGGTCTGTGGATGTACGGCCATCTATTACATACTAAGTATCCGTGCCTCGGAAAGCACGTTAAGCCGTTGAAGTCAGTGTCCTGATAATTTGAAGACCAGTTTTACTAAAGGGCTTCGTATTTGTCTTACTGAGTTGAGGCGGTCAGATTAGGAGACTCGAAATAGACCCCAACATAGTTAGAAAATGCTAAGCAGATTATGAAACATAACACTCTTTTTTGGGGCAGTCGTGTAATAAAATATTAACCACAGCTTTCTTTCATAAATCTAATAGATTTTTTTAGCAGTTAATTGACTATCAGACAACACACAGGTATTTCTTCTAGTTTTATCTAAGAAAATCTAAATTTTAAGGTAGAACACGACAATACCCTCAGGCTATTTGGTGCGACGATCTTTGCCATCTGACTGGTAACAGTCAGATGAGAGGAACAGTAGAGGATTAAATTATGGCTAACAATTGAAAAGATCTTCGGTCCCAACGTGGGATACTACAACTATAAGAAAGGTATTAGCTCATTGTAGAATATTAAGAAAACTGCAATTGGTTGGCCCCCTATCATGCAACTTAAACATGACTAGCAAACTGTGAGTGTATTATTCCCAAAGTCCTTGGATTACAGGTGTTATTTTATGTAATTTTCTGTAACAGGGTGTTTTTTGTAATGGTCGGTCAAATCTTCAAAAGACACAGACGGCAACTAGTATATCAATAAAACAGGTGAAAGTTATATCTCCTAAGACCTACAGTAAACAAACCTTGAACAACACAAACTACGTCAACACTTGAAACTCCATACAGCCATAAAGTTTTGGGTCGCACAATAACCTACTTCGAAGCACATAGGGTAAGTACCGTAAGTAGTGACAAATTGCTACCCATCGTCTACGACTATTAGAACACGACTCCGTATTCCTAGTTGATTGCGACAACTTGTGAAATATGTTGAGCATTTCACATTGCCTTCGCTTAATGAAAGCCTCCATCACCCATATTTCTAGTACTGACTCAAGTCTATTTTTTAATTTGGGTCGACTGTCGTTGTCATGATAACAGGGAGACATCGCCCACCAAATTAATCCTAGAATTTTTTAGCTGTAATTGGTGGATCTCAATAAGGTTCTTCCCCTATTTAAGTACATTGCCTCCTACATCAGCAATCCTTTTCAAACCCTTAGTTGTTTTCTGCTTTATTCAAAGTGCCACTTAAATCAATATGTCACTGTAATCAATGTTAAAAATATCTATAACGTCATTCTGTTTTTAAAAGTGGGTGTTTTATGCCAAATTATAAACAAAGTGTAATTAACAATGGGGTGGATTGTAGGCATGTCAAGTCTGACTCAAGTTCAGACCTCGACTAACAATACCAGAGTAGGACTCGTATATCACTTATTAAAACCGTTGAAGACACAAAGCGAATATGAAAATAAAGTGTTTGCAATATCCATAAAAGCTCACAGCCAAACAAAGAAAAAAATTCGCACGAACAATTTTTGAGAATTATTGAAACACAAACACTCTCACACACCTGCCGTCTGTAGTTCCGATGTAAATATTTATCGGTATATCGTGGACCATCAATGATATCGGTTGTTTATCTGTTTAAATCCAATTCAATTCGACGCTGAGTCTGTGCAATGCACATGTTTCGACGCAATCCCCTTAGCATTCGATTCGAAGTCCACCCTGATTGCCAATTTATTGACTAGGCTGTCTCCTTTATCTTGGATGTCCACAACCTGGATCAAGTTGACACAAAGACAATTTGTGAGCATTCGGTAATCCGAGCTTATGGACCATTGATGGCCGTTGTTAATGTCGCGAAAAAAGTGGATTGCGTGAAATTGGATTTGGAACGAAAATAGATTGTATTGAAAGAAGAGATAGGATGGAAAAACTATGCCGAAATTCGAGACTTTTTTATATGGTTTACTTTTACTATTTCACATGTCTTATTGTGTATGTATACGCAAAGGTATGGTTTAAGGTCTAACAAAAAGTAAGTATTTTTTGGGCGGTTTTGACATTTAGGTGTCGTTTGCTACAGGATAGGAAGACGTATTACTCGTATTATGCCAATCAGAAGTTAGCAACGTCTAATTTGAAGTGAACACAATTATAACTATGTGGTATACGCGAACGTTGTGGTTTAAAAGAAGATTTATAGTGACAAAAATTGTAAAGAGTATGCTTAGACGCTTATTCATATGAAAAGGATGCGTGAAAGGTGACTAACAAAAGATATTTACAAGGTATATGAGACTTCCCATGCCGGGAGGAGACGCTATAGAATGATTTACACTGACCTTATTCGTGGGGTTATTCAGAAAGGGCAGGTGCTTATTATTCGCAACCGGCCTGCGTGTATGACGAGATGTTTGAACGTGGCAAAAGGAGTATGTACGAGTCCTGTCAGGTGGCGATCTATGGTTTCTGCCTACCTCCATGGGAAAAAGGCGTAAGTCAATGTATGCATGTTTGTAATTATAAATTTTATTCACTCTTCTGTAAAGTTGCTATTTTCGACTCACATAGTGTTATAGCTTACTGCATAAATAACTAGAAAGCATAAACCGCAAGCATTTATTTCCCTCAAAATATTATCCATCACACTAATCTCTCTTGACCCTTCATCAGCAACCTTCCAAAGTCCGCCAATGATAACATCAACAAAATTATCATAAGTAACATCCCTTCCCTTTATAATCTGATAAACTATCAAGCAGAAATAAGCAGGAAGTCTCCTCCTACACAAATCGTTAGTGAAGTCGAGTCTAACCCGAAGGCCACGAAATGCGACGCTCCAAGCGAATTCGCCTTGTTTTTTTATTGATCCAAAAACTTAGTTACACACAAGAATTAAACATAGTATTATCTAAAAGTAGGTACATTCGTGATTCCGTGATAAAATACTTGTGGACAAAATTGTTGTGTTTTGATCTATGGGTGAATTATATTTAGTTGAGATCTTAGAACCCCAAACTAGGCAAGAAATGCCTGTATTTTGGGGGTCCATTGATTCCTTCTAAAAAGTCTTACTTACACTAATTTACAACGTATATATATTGATTGATACAAATTGGATTTTAATCTTTATACATTAATTTAATTTACAATAAAACAGCGATGAAATCACTTTGTAACAGTGAGAAGATCCTCAGTCGCTTCATATGTTAACTGCTGTAACCACTTACTAATCTTTGTTTTAAAATGGTATTTGGTGAAGGTGTAAATATCTAGCTTTTTGTGAACTTTATTGTAGAGACGAGAGCTTAGTGCCTTAAATTGACGGCCAGCAAATGTTGTTCGACATCTGACAGGGTTGCAGACCGGAAACCCTCTGCGTCTTGTGAGAAGTTTATCGTCAAAGCGGAGCGTAGAATGGCAGCGTAGGATAGCGCGAAGAATGAAAAGTTGACGAACAGTGAGGACTTTGGATTCGGAGTAAAGCTGGGCAGTAGGGTAATCTCTGCGTTTAAAGAACATGACTTTCAGAATTGCCCTTTGAGCTCGTTCTGCTTGGATTAATAGGGTTTTAAAGGAACCGCCCCAGGCAGTAATACAGTAGGAGATGATTGAAACACATAGGCTTTGATAAACGAGAGATAGGGTTGCAGGGTCAGCTGAGTATCTGAATATATATATTAATTTCCTCATCCGAGCAGATATTGCCTCGATATGAGGTCGCCAAGTCAGTCTTTCGTCAATAATTACGCCGAGGTACTTAATGCTTGAGACTAGCGACAAAGTCAGACAATTGCAGGCCCTATTTGTGTTGTGTTCTAAACATGTATGAGCGGTAATTAGGTGAGAATCTTTTGGAGGCAAGTTTGTGTCACGGAGCGAAAAGCAGACGACCTTTGTTTTCTCCACATTTAGCGTTAGGAGATTTGAGGAAAGCCAATTCATCACAAGTCGAAGAGATTTCTCCGTATTTAGCCTAGCTCTATCCCAGTCATCATCGTAAACGATCAATGCCGTGTCATCTGCGTAAGTAAAAATGTCACAGTTAGGTATATTCAAACGGCACAGATCGTTTACGTAGACCAGGAAGAGGGTAGGTCCCAAAATACTACCCTGTGGGACTCCAAAGGTAATATCCATGGCGTCACTGTACAGTTTACCGATTTTAACACACTGGGTGCGATCAGAGAGATAATCCGTGAAGATTCTGAGCGCAATTCCTCGGACTCCCACGCTCTCTAACTTTTTAATAAGAATGGGGACAGAAACTGAGTCGAAAGCTTTGGACAAATCTAGAAAGACTCCGTAACACTTGTGCTTTTGGTCCAGATTGCTTGTAACAGTATGAGTGAGATCTAATACAGCGTCTTCCGTCGAGACTCCCTGTCTAAAACCGTATTGATTTTTAGATATAATGTCAAACTTTTCAAGAAAATTAGTAAGACAGTTGTTAAGGATTCTCTCTAGGATCTTTGACAGAGAACTCAGAACAGATATAGGTCTATAGTTTGTTACATTCGTTTTATCTCCACTCTTATAGATTGGGTGGACTACGGCCTTTTTAAAAGCTTTTGGAAAAGTGCCTGAGTCGATAGCAAGATTGCAGATATGTGTGATGGGGCCAGTAAGAGTAGTTATAGAATGCTTCAGAATCTTAGCAGGTATATTATCATGTCCGGTGGAACAGTCAGTACGAAAATTGAGTATTATCCCGTACACTTGCACTTCGTCCACTGGCATGATACTCAGAGAGTTGGACGGTAAGGGCTGAGGTGGATGTTCCACATAAGGCAGGACGGGAGTCTTAATTGCTGAAGCAAGATTTTCACCCACATTAACGAAGAATTTGTTAATGTTGTTTAACGCCGTTTTTGTATCCCCACTATCTAACGACGGGTTCCGGGCTATTTGTATTAACCGACATTTTTGTGACTTTACACCAGAGCAGATTAAAGTTTCGATTTTTAGAAAAAAAATTATAACTTTAGCAAATAGCATTATTTTTTTTAAAGAAGGATATTACTGTTTTTATAACATATTCCCTATAACCTGATTTATTCTTTTTTGTAATATTCCTATTTTTACCGGAGATAAATGTCGCTTAATACAAAATGACCCATATTTTACTTTTTTTTGTTCCAGGCTAAATGACTTAACCGCCTAGGCATGCAAATAATGGTTCTAAGCTAAGTGCTTTATTCAAAGAGTTGGTCATATTTCAAACTTAAGCTAATTGGTTTAAGTACCATATCTTAAACTTATAAATGTATGGCTAATTAGTTTATGCGACTGTTTTTTTTTTAATAAATTGTTTGTAATCATACTTGGCTAGTGAAGTTTGCAAAAATTGGCGGTTAAAACATTGATAAATTAAAAAGTACACACAGAGGGTGTACCTACCTATCTTGTTAATAATTATGAAATGAGAAATAAAACACACATTATAAATAATTGTTTAAAGATAAGTTTTTTGTTCAAAATGACAATCACCTAGGAATAGCAGTCACTTCTTAGCTTACCAAGGTAACAACTAAAGTTTTTATCACAATTGTATAGGAATCAGAAGTTAAACTGTCTTTTTATTACGGAGCCTACAGTCTTATTAACTGAATTAATTATTCTCATTCTTATCTACATTATTATTTAAATATATAAGAACTTTACCTATTTTTTAAAAAACAAAAGAAAAATCTCTTTAACCCCCCCCGCTCTTGGGCAGAGCGAAGGGGAGTGTCAGACTTCTACTGACTAAAAACCAACCCATGTTCCCTCTTCTTCGCCCTTGTGTCGGAGCCGCGGTAATACCAAAATAATTTATTTAAAAATTAATTAGAATAAAAATGAAAATATTTACGAGCGTTTCTTTGGTTTTCATTTATTTACTTATTTTCTTCTAACTTTCTTAGTCATCAAAATCAAAAACATCTCTCGTTAACTCCAAAGTGCTAAAATGTGCTCCTCCCCGCTCCATTTTTAAACTAAAAGAGTAAAAAATCTAAAAAACTGGCCAAGTGCAAGTCGGACTTGCACATGAAGGGTTCCGTACTTAGACTTCTTATAGGTTTTCCTGTAATCTATGAGTGTTAAACTAATTTCTGTATTTTTTTAGAATTTTAGGCTCAGTAGTTTCGGAGATATGGGGGGAGGGGGATGGTTGGACAGACAGACTGTGATCCTATAAGGGTTCAGTTTTTTCCATTTGAGGTACGGAACCCTAAAAAACTATATTTTGTAGATCGCCATTAAAACTTTCAACCACAATTGGTTTAAATGAGACATAGTTAGCAGTTTTTGAGATATACGACATTTAAGAAACCGCAAATATAACTTTGTCATTCATACAAACCCTATGAAAAACAAACTTATCAAAAACTGATTATTTCTCTTGCCGCTAATACAACAGACAATAGCCTTACGGCTACCACCTTTTGGCACGCGTTCAGGTAGTGGGCGGCTCGCCTCCTCAAAGAACGCGCCAACACCGGGGCTACGTAGGAGGCGTTTGCCCCCCCCAGGTTGGGAAAAAGCTACCTAAAGGCAGCCCTAGCCCGTTCCAGTCTGGGAGCCAAACGTCGGAAATGCTTCACGCAGTTCCACCGGCTGTCGAGGACGAGTCCTAGGTACTTCAAAGTCGACTCGACACCGATTGGAACCCCTCCCACCGTTAGCTGGGATACCGACGGTAGCACATTCCCACTCCCATGACATGACGCGTCAGCGTAGCAAACTACGCTACGCGCTGCATCCAGTCATAACCGATGTTCCACAGGGGTGGCCCCAGAACCGATCCCTCTGGAACACCGCACGACATCTCTCGCCAGTTTCATTCTCTATTTTGACAGGTAGAGATAGATAACAGCTCTGCCTGTCAGATAGTCCCCGACTACACGACGAAGGTAGGCCCTGGTGATACCGGAGTGCCTCCCTAATGCAGCTCCAGGGCATGGTGTTGAAGGCGTTAGCGGTGTCTAGAGACACCGCCAAGACCACACCACCCCGAGACACTGCATCTCCCGTCGTGAGGGTTCTCACGCGCATGAGTGCGTCCACCGTCGAGCGCCTCTTGCGGAACACCAATTTGGTGCTCGGCGAGGAGGTTAGCAATAGGGATTAGGACGTGTGGTTCGGCGTGGTGGCTTTCGGAATGGCGCATTGCACTCGTAGTTTCGTTCTTCTTCCGTCCTTCTGACATTCAAAAGTGCCTGTAATGGCTTAATTGAAATAAACGGTTTGAGTTTGGATCGGACAAAAAAAAACTAATTAGTCCGTCAGATAGATTTCCAAAAAATATTGGACACATATTTTTTCTTTTTTCTCGTAAACAAACAATGAAGACGATACAGTGCTTTGAAAACTCGTGTGACGTCATATGCAAGTACATTTTGTACCTTTTTTTTTTTGGTGGGTGGAAAATCATCGAATGACCCCCCCCGCTCTTGGGCAGAGCGAAGGGGAGTGTCAGACTTCTACTGACTAAAAACCCAAACCATGTTCCCTCCCCGCCCTTGCGCCGAGGCCACGTCATCTAGTACAAAAGTCCGCGGCCCCGACGGGACATTTTGTACCTTCAAGTGACGTTTGAAGCCCTACTCCATGATCTTTGACGCGCTCTAACTTTGTACATTTTTATTGATTTGATAAAACAAAAATCACATATCCAATATTTTTCGATAATCTAACTGACGGACTAAATAGAATCATATTTTTTTGAGTCTGTCCGATCCCCTATTACTTTTTCAAAGAAAATGGGCCGGTATGTTGACGGGAGAGTCCGCAGGGCGCCCCGGCTTCTGAATAAGGACCAGCTTCCCCGTCTTCCAACGACGCGGGAACTGGCCTCTTTCCAGGCATGCGCTTAAGATAGAACCCCTCCAGTCGGGGCGCAAGAACCTCCGAGGCCAGGACTTAAGCTTTGCCAGACAAGCCATCTTGTCCCTGGGCGGTATTTTTGGCCTTAAGCCTCCGTAATGCCACTCTCAGGTCTACCCCAGTCATCTCCGGAATGTCGTCATCACCTCCTGACTGGTCCGCTTCCGGCACCAAAGGTGACGGAGCCATTGTGATGCTCCCCTCGCTAAGGGAACGGAGACTGCGTCAGCGGGGGGACCTAGGTGCGGAGTTTATTCAGCACCATCTTATAAGGGCGCCCCCTCGGGATGTAGTGCGTTGTCTGCGTTGTTCTCTGTCAGCCGACCTATTTATAATAGGTGACTTAGTTCAAGTAACCCGTCGACAGTCCACAAACTCTCCTCCAGTGGCTCCTTGCAACACATCCCGGAAACCACGTCGGCTCGAGGCGACCGACGGGGAGATGCACGGCGAGGTGGGAGACGAATGAAGCGCCCGCGCGGGGTGGCCGGGGCATTTAAACTCGCGCTGTTTATCGCGATGGCTCCAAAATCAAGGTTTTAACCGACGTCATAATAGTCAATCCATATAAAATTTTGATTGTATTAATGTGTATACTATTCTTATTCCGTGTAAGATAAACTGTTTGAAGTACTAGAACTTTATTTTTGCTATAACTGAAACGACACTGCAAATCAAATATTGAATAAGAAAAATAGGTTTAACCATAATCTTTAAATGTTTAATGCTGCAAGCTAAATGTGTGGACCGACACTGGGTATTAATTTGACAAAGAGGCTAAATGTATTAAACGACATTTTTGTATATTTATAAGGTAAAGCTAATTGTATTAAGCGACACTGGATAAAAATTTAACAAGGAGGCTAATTGTATGAAGCTACATTTCTATATATTTATAAGGTCAGGCTAAATGCTTTAACGTACGTTGCCTGTAAATTGTTGCTCCAGGAAAAAAAGTTTAAACGACTGTCTGGTATTTGACAGTGAGCTTAAGTACACAGTTCCTAAATTTGACAATATTTTGTGTCGCTTCATACATAGAAGTCCAAAATGGACCCGAAAATCTCGGTTGTATTAAGCAACAAAAATGTGCTCCGATCATCACCAAACCCAGTTCAAACGACGCAGAAAAATTCGCTGATTCCAAATATGTATAAAAGTCTATATCGCACAAAGTGTCGCTTAATACAATTAGTCCGGAACCCCTCGTAATAAGTCCGTGCTCGAGGTCTGCGAAAGAGTATTGGAGTTGGTGATTGTTTTTATAGCCTTCCAAGTGGCTTTAATGTTATTTTTTGCCTTTAACAGTTAATTTTTTTCATGAGTTCTTTTTAATTTCCTGAGTAAAGTATTTAAGAAATTCCGGTAACGGGTATAGGTAACAGTAAGAACGTTGTTGTCAGGGGAAGATTTAGACTTCTTATGGAGGTTGTCACGATTCTTGATACATCTAAGTAAACCTGAGGTCATCCAGGGCTTAATGACTCTACACTTTCGAGGGATATGTACCGTGTGAGTATGATTCTTGATGGTAGATTGGATCATAGATATAAACAAGTCAGTAGCTAGGTTACTGTCAGATTCAGTTATGACTGGTTCAAAGTCTAGCTCGTCTATTTCAGTTTTAATGCTTTCGTAATCATACCTGATAACGTCAACATTAGTGGTGATGACGGATTTATTTTTGGAGAGTTTAAGGCAAAGGACAACCGGTAGATGATCGGTTATGTATGTATCAAGAACGGTCACAACAGCGGGGGCTTTAGTTTTAATAAGAACATGATCCAGGCAATTGCCTAATCTAGTAGGTAAGGTGTGACCAGGTAAAAGTCCCATGGAGGCACAAGTAGTAAGGTAGGTATCTGAGTGACGATCATTATTGTTTGATTTTATGTCGATGTTAATATCGCCGATGACAGCAACGTTCCTGAAGCGTTTTAGATTTAATACTAGACTATCTAAACTGCTATAAAAGTTTTCCAGATCACCATACGACGGCGAGCGATAAATACAAATAATGGCTGTATTACTAGTTGTACATACGAGGCAATTGGCATCCTGGAAGGGTGGTTCTGAGTAATTACATTGAAGAGTAGACTTTGTGTATATTACCACTCCATCATTCTGCGTGTGGTTGTTTGTGGAAGCGTAAGAGGAGTAGCCTTGTAGTATGGGTAGAGGGCCTGTCACCCTAAGCCAGCACTCAGAAAATACTATAACATCAAAGTCAATTTTAGTACTAATAAGCATTGCTACAAACAAGTGGAAGTTCTTAGTGATACTTCTTATGTTGATGTGTATTATTTTTAAGTTTAAATTGGGTTGTTTAATGTTAGCTAAGCATTGATCTGGTGGGCAGAAGAATGAGCGAGCAATGTTCATGGTATCGATTTCGATAGCTATAGCATCGTTTGTATTAGCCATTTGTGTCGAGTTTAGAGTTGATACAAGCGTTGTCATAGTGGGGGGAAAGCAGGGCAATGCAAGCTTGCATATGAAAAACAGAGATATTGCAGCAAGCAGTGCAGCACTTGTGACGGAGTGTGACGAGCAACATTTGCGTGGTCGTAAAATATATGGAGTAAATATTAGAAGTGGAGTTATGTGTTACAGCAGTTTTCATGAAATAGGCAAAAAGTCTGATTGAATCAGTAGCAAAGTACAGAAATAAAATTAACCTAAATAAAAATAAAAAAGCTACGAAACATGCATGGGGTAGCGCGTGCACATAAGGCGTTATAACATAAAAATACACAAGTAGAGCAAATAGTCAATCATTGTTTTTAACGCGATTAAGCAGCTTTCAGAGGTGATTGAAATGGGCTTGTCATCTGGATGAAGTCTCATGAGGATTCGGCCATTTACACTCCAACAGAATAACTTATGTATCTTGGCATATTGACGACACTCATAAAATAGTTTCCTCATCGATGGGGTAAGATGCTCAGCCACATAGATGGGTAGTTTATGACCTGACATACCAATTGTTTGTGTGTTTAGCTTGTCATTTAATGGACGAGCTTTGTTAAACTGTCTAATGCTGGATAAGAATTGATTTCTACTAGAGACCGTCGCAAATTCTGCCACAATGGAACGCGAAGTTCCAGGCTTACCTGGCAGTCGGTAGATATCGCGAAGATTTGATTTATTGATGTCTAGGTCAATAGCCTTCCCTACTCCCGACACGATCGCAACCAGGTGTTCTTCTTTTTCCTTTTCTTTCACTGGTACATTGCGGAGTTCGACAGTGGCTGGTCGAAATTGAAGGTGAAGTTCCTGGATTTCTTTTTGCAGATGATCAATGGATTTCCCTTTTTCCGTGTTTTGATTATCCAGTTCAGACAGTCTTTTTTTCATGTCTTCGTAATCCCTGTTAATATAAGCCATGCTGTTCTCGAGCTCTTGGGTTGTTTTTTGGATTTCGGTACATTGAAGCTTTAGTCCGGACACATCCTTTACCAGTAATGACAAAATTGCGTCCTGTTCGGTTTTCCAGTTGGTCAGGTGCTGGTCATGGTCGTTTTTCCAGCTATTCAGCATTTCGGTTAGCTCGACTTTAAGCTCATTACAAATGCAAGGTGACGAGAGTGACTTGTCCGGGTTGCCGGGGGAGTTTTCAAGACGTTGACGTTTACTCCTGTTAGTGATATTTTCCGTCTCGTTCGCCTTTGGTTTTGGTTCCGTTTGCAATTTGACTTGTTTGGTAGTTTTCTGTTTCGAGTTTGACGGGGCACTCCCCTGAGCAGACATTGCGTTATTAAAAGTACAAAAGTATGTCAGGCTGAATTAGAAGAGGTAGCAGGCAAGTAAGCGATGGCCTGATACTTTTAGCGTAGCAACAGTATTCGAAGCAACAGTATTCGAAGCGAGGACTCGCCACACGTTGCAGTAAGTAAAGCCGTAGGCGTTAGCGACAGGACTGTGACGGTGTGAGTGACGTCACCCGCTCGCTTGACCGCGCGCAACGGTTACGCTGATTTCGCTGCTTGATGAGTAACTCACGTGGCGCGGCGGGCGGGCGCTCGATCCGGACGCAGTTGGTCGCACGTTCAAATCCAGCGCGAGCAGGACGAATCACAAATTCACCAAATTTGTCGTAACACACAAATATCCAACTGTCTCTTTCTAGGACGGCCCAGTGGGAGGGAACTCCTCATTAGAATTCACTCAGCGCGACAAGGAATTACTTTTCGGTACTGTCAACCAATCACAAAATTTGCACGAATAATATCGATACTCTAGGAGCAAAGTGACTTCACGCACGTCCACTGTGGTCCGAGTCGCACGGAGGAATCAAAGTGCTGCAAGCGTGAGCGTCAAGCGTCAAAAAAACTGGCCAAGTGCAAGTCGGACTTGCACATGAAGGTTTCCGTACCATGACTTCTTATAGGTTTTCCTGGAATTTATAAGTGTTGAACTAGTTTCTGTATTTTTTTCAGATTTTTAGACTCAGTACTTTCGGAGATAAGGGGGAATGGTCGGACAGGCACACGAATGATCCTATAAGGGTTTTGTTTTTTTCCTTTTGAGGTACGGAACCCTAAAAATGTGTCCCAGATATATGAGAATAACGCTGCACTTGTGATGTCAATTCGCTACAACTTTAAGTCTTGTAGATAATAGACATACATTTGTTTATGACGCTCGACGCTCACGCTTGCAGCACAAGACAAATTCACTTGGAGCATCGCATTTCGTGGCCCTCGGGTAAAGATCAGCGATAAGCGATAGACTGAGCGATAGGCTAACAACCTCGTTACTTATGCACTATTGTAACCTTTAGCGTCGTATCGCTAATGGCTAAACTGTTGCTAAGTCAGAGCGCGTTAGTGTAATTTCCTTGAGCTTAAAATATGGTTAGTAAATGTGAAAAACGTGTGTTGGGTGTGTTTTGTTGAATGAGTGTTGTGTTAGTATTGCTTTTAGTTTTAGATTGGTTCTAGCTTTTGAAATATAGTATGTCTTTGTCTATTAGGTCTCTGTGTGTGAAGTATGTTTGAGATTTTACCTTAATATGTAGGCTAGAAGAGTTTATAAATTGATAAAGTTTACCAAGGATGACCAAAAGCAGTACCTACCAAGAAGTCTCATGGTTCAAGATTAAAATATTATAGTAATTATTTTCATATTTTTATAAAAAATGATGTGGGTGTATTCAGCAACTATTCTAATACAATACAACCTTGGAAACTTATAAATAACAACAAGAAAACATCCACATCATTTTGATAAAATTCCTTTCACGACATCACGATTTACTTGTAAAAATACCCGTGTTCGTCGTAACATTTTAAAATGCCCACAGGAAGAAATCTTGAGGGCATCGTAAAATGCAGCTAAAGACTGGAATTTATTTCAGGTGGGGTGGAAAAGGGTTCGCATTGAGGGGAGCGGGCTTGTAAGGCAGTCACGTACCGGACTCTCGTAAATGGATTAAGAACTAGTTGTATTCTCGGTCGAAAGTAAGCAATTTTGTAAAATGGGTTTGGGTTACAATAATTTGTAAGCTTATTTTTTGTGGTGTACAAACTGAGCTTATGAAAAATATCGAACACTTGGAGTAAATGAAAGCCGCGCTTGCTATTCATATTTACTAAAATCAGGTTTGCTACGCTACACTGCTGAGAGCGGTGAGCTACGCTCCCACTGCGCATTGAAAAGTATGCTACGCCGTAGCGACTAGCCTACGACGTAGCGATTTTGCTACGGTGGTGCTACGATGGTGCTACTACGATGGACACACTTCTTGGCTTTGGTAACATTCCTTCTTACGGCTGCGGTGAAACCCAAAAGGAGGGTTATCTAATAAAACAAAAAGAACTTCGCTACAAAAACTAACTAACTGGAAAAAACTACTTCTCATTATCTATTACAGTTCATAACAAACGCACAAGTCTGAATAATACGTAATAATATAAACTAATAACCGTAAGTAAGGTACAGAAATCCCGTCTTACGACTCAAGATTGTAATTTCAACATTAGACTTGCAACAACAAAGCTCCCAAAACGTTAGTTATAACATGAACTATTACTGAAACATATTTCTCGGGAATGAGTCTTTTTTAAGCATTTCAATCTTGAATAAATTACTTAGGTAGTATAATATCTGCTAGTAAACCTAAACCCTTGAAACTAGGCCAGAAGTATGTTAGAGGGTGTATAATTTGAACAGGATATGTTCTAGAACCTTCGTTAGGGACTTCTGCAATGTTGTTACCGCGACTAAGGGTATATTATTCTGCGTAAACTTATGTAAGTTTTGCTTTATGGGGCGCGGCAAGCTTAATTGGATTAAGCGACGATTTACATAAAATGTTTTATAGTATGTAAACATGAATGTTAAGGGTTCCGAATAAAAAAATCTTGTTCGAAAATTACTAATGGTGAGATTGAACCGGACGAAAAGTATTATGTTTCAAGAACTTGTGAAATAGATTATGTTGTGACTGATAATGCCTACGTAGATGTTTGATGGCTAATTAATTAATTAATGTTCTTTTCTCAATAATAATTTCTGAATGTTTATTTGCACACACTTATATTCAATAATTAGCTTCGGTTTTGGCCATTACCATAGGGCCAAACTTTCAGCTTCACCAAATAAAACCAGGGGCCAAACTCTTAGCTTCAGTTAAAAAAAACCGGCATTTTTACTTAGAACCTGTCGAAATTTAGTGCCTCTAAGCTTTTGATCTATAAACAGTAATAAGCATAATAGGGTATTTCACCAAAAAAATCTAATTAGTCCGTCTGTTAGATTATCTAAAAATAATGGACACGTATTTTTTCATTTTTCACGTAAACAAAAGATGAAGACGATACTGTGCTTCGAAAACTCTTGTAAAGTCGTGTGACGTCACAAGGTTAGTACTATTTTACTCACTGAGTGACATCAAAACCCCCCACTCATGATCTTTGACATGTTTCATTTTCGTAATTTTTTATGAATTTGAGAAAACAAAAAACACGTGTCCAATATTTTTAGATAATCTAACAGACGGACTATTTAGATTTTTTTGGTGAAATACCCTATTTAGGCATGTTCTTACCTTTGTCTTTCACTTGTAGTTTGACAATAACAGACATGACGCTAAGTCAAGGTACGTGATTAGTAACAGTTATGAATCTTGGTTTAAGTCATACTAGTTGTGACATGGAACAAACAAGGCTTTAACAACCTGCGTGTTCTTCCTCAACATGTAACATAACAAAACATGATGATAAAACTGCCACTCGCCCTATAAAGCCCTAGTATCTTACTTATTTAATCTCTGGTAGCCCCTATCCCATATTCATTATTTATTTTGCCTCGAGCCACGTTTACCCTCATCCTAGTTACATCGTTATTTCCATCACAGCAAAATAAACCAACATAAAAAATACGGTACATAGATTTGTTTTTATTCAATAAATCAAAATCATAAAAGTTACAATCACGTTATTAAATACTAGCTGACCCGTGCCCACTTCGTTGGGCATAATTAGTCGAAAGTAAGCTAATTACGTTTCGAAAAATTCAATTTCGGGGACGTCCGCTGCGTAAGGAGCCGACCACGCGACTGAGCCGCGCGGGTACCTACCTCTCAGATCAGATGTAAAAGGCCACGCCCCTTTCTCCCGAAGCGGGCACGAACGCGAACCGAATTAAACCCGAAACCATCCCGCGCCCGCCGCTGCGTTGCTTTTTTCTCCGATTCACTTTGCAAAACGGACTACCACGTAAAAGCCTTTTTATTTTTCGGTTTTTTATATAGCCTATGACACTCAGCAATAATGTGGCTTTCTATTGGTGAAAGAATTTTTAAAATCGGTTCAGTAGATCCCGAGATTACCCCTTACAATTTAACAAATACACAAACAAACTTTACCTCTTTATAATATTAGTATAGAAGTATAGATTTATGCGCTAGTTCTCTCTGTTCATTTGTAAAACATACAGTCTGTTCAAATATTTTATTCTTTTATTTATTTATTGAATAACATATTAGAGGGTTATAACAAGACTTACATACTAAACTATGATAAATATGCTACCTACTACGTATTTCAGAGATTACTTTAAGTAACTAGAGAGACATATGTATATGATGTAAACTAAAATAACAGTAATAATAATATGAGATGATCGGGCAAACATCGGGCATACAATACACAAATTATTCTATTGTATATACATTTACATCATAAGTTAATGTGAAAGTGAGTTTGTCTGTTTGAAAATTTCACTTTACACTTTAACCTCTGAACAAATTTCGACAAAATTCAATGTTATGAAATATAGGATAACCCTGTAAAATGTTCACGTGAGATAATATTATACAACAAGTGAAACCACGGATCAAATCTAGTCCAGCATAAAAAAGTAACAACAACGTTACCAAATATTTATGCTGTACTATGCCCCGTCGAAAAACATATTACATTTATCTAAAAAAGTATATTCTTTTTTATTATTTTAGCTTTTATGACACGTGATTTACTTTTAAAATAACAGGTTACACGATAGTAACATTCAGGGGAGCGTGAACCGGCTAAACAGAACCGTTATTGCGTATTGGTGCTAAATCCGGGGAAGCGACATAAAAAGGGGAGGCTTATTTTTAGCGGTGGGCGAAACCAGGTCGTGTGATAATGATCGTTTTATCGCGTCCTGCTTTTGTTAAAGACAAAAATATGGTTCAAAAATAGCGGTTGCTAATATTGCGTCTTTTTGATGAATATGATTTACACGGTGTTATAATTACGTGGGAGAATAAAATATATACTTTTGATTGTAATCCAGCGAATTTTGCGAAAATTTTGCTTGACAGTTAAGTGGTTATTAACCACATACAATATTAATATTACAAAATTTATTAATCTATAGGTAGGTATGTGTGTCCCACTGCTGGGCAAAAACCTCCCGTTCTCCTTCCAAACCCCTCTATTCTGTGAAATATCTGGCCATGTTCACACCGCAAACAAAATTGAGTTCGTCACACCAACTTCGCCGTGTGACGCTTTGTTACATTAATTAATTAATTACCTAATTAATAAGGAAAAATAAACAAATAAAAGACACTTCTCTGCCATTAACAATTTGCTTTCCACTCCACCAGAAACAAAACAAACATCAAATAAAACAATATCCATTAATTAAACTCCTAAACACTCACAATAAAAATAAAAATTAAAACTCCCGACCGTAACCTCCCGATAAACAGAAACACGTTTTAAGACCCCGTCTTAGTTAATAGACGAGCTCAATTAACAAAATGGCTACCGAACCAAACAAACAACAAACGAAGAATCAAATGAGTTCTCAAACAGCGTCTGTAGGTAATTAAAACGTAATAATTGAAGCGTCTGGATCCTCCATATCATTATAATGAGAACTAGTGTTGTACTTGCTTCAAACGACCTTCGTTAGCGCGATCGTGAACAAAATTAATGATGTAATGTGGTTGTTCGTACTACATTTGGTATGTTGCGGTCTAATTATGTTCCTGTCACTGGTTTTGACTCGAACGCTTGCACTTGTAATCTTTGTGTGCTCATCACCGGTTATTGTGGCGTAGGGTGGTAATTTTGTATCGCGCACGTAATGTTTTGATGAAGGAATAATTAGCGAAAAGGTTTGAATTCCCTGTTCGTCGATTCAGAATCTAACGAGAGTCATTTAATGTTGCATTCGTTGAAACACCGAACGTTTCAATGCATTTTAATTCGCAATATTAGTCTCTGGTTAATTCTCGTATTTTTATTATCCTGTGTCGAAATTAACTTACGCTTTTCTACTAAAAGGGATCCACCAAAGGATAATCGGCACAAAAAAATATACAAAAATATGCTTCCCCAATCAGTATCCAACTCCAAAAGGTACAATGTATAAAAATAACATCTAATTTCGTCACCGCGCCTCCGCGCCGCTGCCGCTCTGCGAGAAATTGATAAACTTTTCTGTTCCTTGTTGGCAGAAAATTTCATTACCTACAAAGAAACATTATTAAAACTCATTTTAACAATCTTTGTTTCACAGTTGGTTAGTAATAGTTCTGCTGGTCATAATAGGTAGTTCAGTGGCCCAAAAGTCTCACAACCAATCTTACGAAGGGGCAATATTTCACAGTACTTACTGAGTTGTGGAGGTGAAGGTGGAGGTAGGCATTTACCCCATCTAAAAAACTGGTATTTAGCTGAGTATCAGTATTTTACTGCATCTGGTTAGATGCTCAATAATAGTTCTGCTGCTCATTTTAAATTTTGCTTCAGACGGACACCAACAGAATAAAAAAGCAAATATTTATTGAAAAAGTTATTTCCTGTCTCCAGAGCTCAGAATGTTTCCTATTGGAAAAGTTATGATACATCAAAACATCGAATATCTTCGCGGGATGTCAGATGGAGTTTTATTTTGCGATGGCTCAGATGTTTCAGTTTTAAAGATGATGTAAGTTGGACTACGTTATTTTGAAGCCGTGAATTTTATAAGCCTGAAAACTTTACACACAGTGAGCTGAACTTTAGTTTTATGGTGATAGAACCAAATGTACCTCAACTTTTATATATGGAGCCCAAAAATTAGGTCATGGAATGAAACATTGAGTGGTCTTCAGAATCACGAGGCCAACTGAGCTGTTCCACCTCGCAAAAAACAATAAATAATCTTACGAGAAAAGTTATGGGATTCTTCAGGAAACCATTTCAGACTCTTATGTGCCGAGTCCTCGTGTGAGTTGACCGTTATGTCAGGTACTCAAAAGAAACTAAGGCGTCTTAGTTTGTTTCGCCTGTTTCTTATCAGAGTAGTCAGATACAAAACAACGGCCTATCTTGTTCATAATAAAATACGTGTTTATAGAAACCTTTTTGCAAAATAAACTTAATTCATCATCACTGTAACTCTTCTTCATGATATAAGAAAAAAACCCAGTGAGCATTATTTATGACCATTCGAGTCCTACTTCTGTGACACAAATAAACGTCGCGATTGATCACAAATCGTTACTTTTTATCATTCCAGAAACATCTGCCCCTTGATCTCCCCAATTTCCGGCCGTAGCGCCTTCTTATTCCAAACTTTGACCAACTTTTGGGGAGCGTTCAATATTATTACAATTTTTATGGTGGCTTTAGTATTTACATAATTATTGGGTGTTCTATTATACGAAAAGGGGCTTATGTGAATTATTTCTGATGCATAAGTAGGCAAGAAGTAATGTAATTGTGCCCCCTATTGTAGAACGATAATTTTTATGTTATAATTAAACTCCACCGGTTATATCTATACTTATATTATGACACGTATGTACATTCGTTTGTATGTAGGGGGTAATCTTTGAAACTATTTATCCGACCTTGAACTTTTTTTCACCACTGAAAAGCTACATTATGCCATAGGCTATTATTTATAGCGTTAATGTGGGATACTTCCTGACCTAAACGCAAGTCAAGCCACGGGCTAGTAGTTTATATGTTTAAGGTCTGTGCTTCGCTATTGTGCTATTATACCGACCTAAAAGTTCCTTCTAACAATCAAAAACACTTCAGACATCTCTACTATTTAATTTTATGACTTTCGACAACAATTTCATGACAAACTCCGTTTCGGAGAAACAGACAAGCAATTGCATACGACTAGTGCATTCTAAGTTCAATTAAGTGCAAGTTAATACAATCTCATTATGCTATGACCACGCAATGGACATCTGTTATGTTTCGCAGAACTACGAGTTATAACCAGTTATGGGAAAAATTATACTAATTTATCCATGAACACGTCCTTGTGTGGGTTTATTGTAAATTTCCATTGTATTGTGTTATTTGATCATACTGGATTATTGTAATGTTGTTTTCAGGATCTGTCTGGTCATTTGGTGATTTTATGGTCTATCGAGTAAATAACAGACTTGTGAGGTGAGTATTTTAATCACAATTTTAATGGCAATATTTGGATTCGAATGACATACAAACTGTCAGTAAATAGAATTTTCAATGTACAGTACATACATGTAAAATAGATGCAGTTGATACCAAAATCATTATATATACAAGTATATCATTATTAAATTATTAACCTGACCACACAGATTGGTGCAAACATTCAATGTTATTCAGACTTACAAGGCCGAAAAATAACGGTATCATTATACCTGGCAGTGACAAAAGATTCAACGATGAGAAAGATAGCCAGCATTCTTAGTACCTATTATCGCTAACCATCGTGCCGGGCCACGCGTGCCTGTACTACCAATGAATCTATCTCTTATTGGCTCCACGAGATTGGATCCGAGCTCAAGACCTTATTAGGGATTAGGAGCCTATTCGCTAGACCTAGTTTATTTATTTTATTTTTTTGCCTTTTCGTCATATCTGTTCGGATGTCTATGAGGAAAACACACAGTATTGGGACGGTATTGAATTATATTCTGGTGGAAATCCGTCACGAAATAAGGATAAATGTTTTTTCACTAGTGGATTATTCTCACTAGGTTTAAGTGAAAACCAAAAAATGCTTCCACTACTTACAGAATGTAATAATAAGGTAAAGTTGAATAAGAATAAGAATAAGAAATGTTTATTTGCAGAAAAATACATAAAAGTTACAAGGAAAGATCTTATATCCTAAGAAGTCACTGTATTCTGCCTGCAAGCAAGCGTGCAAATTATTTACTTTTATGTCATTATTATCAAATTAACATGCAATTAATATCAATGGAAATGATACCTATAATACTTTCCGAAGCACTATAATTTCGTTATGTAGATATCGATATTCTACTACCGATTTTGCTTATCGGTGTCAATAATGTAGTACCTACCTACTATTTTCGGTCAAAATTACTACAGCACATGACTTAAACCTTTCCCGTCTCATGAATGCGATACGGTTCAGGGTGATAGTTTAGGTATTGCATCTAATTTGTGAACAAGGAAAGTGTTGTCGACCAACCCAGGTCCTTATGCTCAGCAGTTGCGTTTGCGATCACTAGATCTATGAGACAGTCACTATTTATAGACCAGGCAGACACTTCCTATTTATTGCAAGAACGCTCAGAGTATAATTTAGAGACAACAGTTATAAAAAATTACTACGTCTTCTCAAGAACAGGAGGAAGTGATGAAGTAGTTTTATTGTTTTAAAACTTTGTTTACTTGTTAGGAAAAATGGTAACAGTTTTCTTTGTGATGTTACTAGTGTCTCAGGATGCTGGTTGTTTCTTTATTTGTAGTGCTTAATCGAGGTTTACTAATGAAACAAAAAAAAAATAGGGTTTTTCAAATAATGATAAGTCTATTATAAATTATATGATTAAGACACTACTTCCTAGTTTAAGCATCTCGAATTTATTCAAAGATTTTTTCAAACTAACAACATCGACTAACGTGTTTAGTGTTTACTCCATAATGGTCCTAACAAACATTATTCTTAAGGAAGCTTTTACGACACGTACCTAACTTTTCTATAAACAACTCTCGGATAATACCACTAAGTAAGGAGTTCCTTCGCTAGTTCTAATATTTTCAGAACCGCTTAAAAAGTTCGTGTTATATCTTTTATCGCTTTAATTGGATTCTTTAAAAATGGTTTACAGAGTACGTTTTTAGAACATGGTTCATTATTGCCTTCCTTGCCTTTTCCTTCGTACGTTAGGACCACCTTCCTATTAGAACAAATGCAACTAAACAGTTATTTATTAAACGCTTTATACACCACATCAATTTTAAAAAAAGATACAGACAAGAGATGGTAGGATGGAATTAACGATAGGACGAACACTTTGATTAGGTACATCTACTCTATCTCTATCTAATTAACATCCGCTCGGATCAATCTTCAGGTTTAACCACGCTTGCCTAGGTTGTGCTGTTGATGGTTGACCATGACCAGCATCTTTGGGAAAAACCCTAGTTTTTGACTTCCACAACTGGTAACTGGGTCACAGTTTACCCCTTAGTAACACTGGTTTAGAACATACCCATCGATGAAATTTAAAAATAGCATTTTTACCTGATATTTTTCTCGATAAACGATACTTCTATATTGGTAGGTATCCAACAACTTGATACCATGGATTCTATTACGGATAGTCGTTCTATTAATAGAATCCAATTTATGTTGTGGGCATTTAAGATGTTTCGAAGTATAATCTTATTTTCATTAAGGATTAAGCACTATAGACGCCATTTTAAGTAGCTCTTTAATAAAAGACCAATCTTCGTACTAAATGAATATTAAGGAAGTTTATTTTTATAATGGGTAATCATCGTTCATTTCAGCCCGTACCGTAATCACCCACTGTTGGGTATAGGCCTCCCCTTTCTTCTTCCAGTCTTCCCTGCTTTGTGCGTCTCTAATCCATCCATTTCCCGAGCTCCTGACGATATCGTCCACCCAACGCGCTTTAGGGCGACCCTGGTTTCTCACGCCCAACCTTGGCCACCATTCGGTCAGAATCTTACTCCATCGGCCATCTCCGCGTCTAGCCAAATGTCCTGCCCAACTCCACTTTAGACGTATCGCCCTGTCCCCGACGTCGAACACTTTCGTCCGACTCCGGATCTCGGTGTTGCGCACTCGGTTTATTGGGTAAGTTTAATAATAACAGTTCTCTAAGACTGCCTCGTTAGTTCAGTGATTGCAAGCGCAACTGCTGTGCATGAGGTTCTGGGTTCGATTTCCAGTTCGGGCAAAATTTTATGGGTTTTTCTATCAGGAATTTCTCAGTAGCAGCCACGGAACATGTTTTCGTGCCCGGTTTATGACCATAGGCTCGCCCTAACTGCCGAAATGTAGCTGTACTAATGGGTACACCTCTGTATAACCCTTTGGGGGTTACAGGCGTGATATAATGTTATGTTCTTTTAGATATTAAACGAAGCCAAAACAATATTTATCTGCCTACGATCACTCGTCGCCTCCAAGCCTCGCAATTACAGGCTTGGCCTTTTCCCAATTTTCAATTACTCCTTATTTACCACTAGCGGAAGAAATAAACATAAATTCGACGACAGAATACCGACTTTAGTTTTTTTCTTGATTTTCATAGTCTCTTTTCCGGTCTGTAATGTTTTCAGAGACAGCTATAAAAAACGGAGCCAAAAAAAATCAAAAACATCTCAATTATTTTGATCAAAGCATTGACAGATATCAGACCCAATGTGCTGCAGTTGACTTAAAACTCATCTGAAGCTGTTCTAAAGTGAGTTTTATTTCATCAAAATATACCTATAACCAAAATGGCCAACCTAACATTTTTAGTCCCAGTGGTAAGCTGATTTCAATTTCGTTTTTCAATAACAAAATTGTATTGAAATGTTTTCATTTTCCTTCCCATTTACTCTCCCACGCCACACATTATACATGGCCAATTATAAAGCCGAACGGTTTCTTTTAGAACCGAAACTCGGTAATTGACCGAATAACTATCCGGAATCAAAAGTTACGGATTTGTATGCGGACCGAGCGTATATTTATGGTAATTTATGTCGGAGACCCGGTGTAAAACTTTCACAAGCCCGAAATCGTCGGATGGAGCCATCTTTAATAGTTCGAGAGCTAGACGATACGTCATCGCATCATCATCTGTTCAATAAAATAATTACTTTATGTTCAACGACACAGATCATGAAAAAGCTTAATGGTTTATTGATGGAAATTCGAAATCAGTTATTTTATTATAACTGCTACTTCCAAGCATAGCGTCTAATGAAATCCTCGAATCCGAATCAGCGGGGCAGCGCTTGGGAAGTTGTGTGGTATCTTCTCGTCCAACGTTACGGCCGTCGGGGCTGTGGCTTGTCGAAAGGATAACGCGACTCCGACACAAGGGCGAAGAAGGAACATGGGTTTGATTTTTAGTCAGTAGAAGTCTGACACTCCTCTTCGCTCTGCCCAAGAGCGGGGGGGGTTATTCGATGATTTTCCACCCAACAAAAAAAAAAAAAAGAAAAAAAAGTATCTCAAGACGAAAGTCTATGAACATTGTGTGTTGCATATTGGTCCGAAAACTTATAGAGTGGCAACCACGAACCGGAAGACGTTGCGTTCGAAGGCCCTTACTGGGTGTACTGGTGACTTGGTAAAGGTTGCGGGGATACGCTGAATGCGAGGCGCGCGAGACCAGTCCATGTGGCGACTTTAGGGGGAGGCCTAATGTCCAGCAGTGAACGCCTTTCGACTAAAATGATGAAACAGCTAATGGATATTATTTCAAAATTCAATAACCGCAAAAATTCAATAAAATTCTAAACATTATAAATATAGCTTGTACAATAAAAATGCATATTGCTTTCATATGAAACATGTTCTAGAAAGACTCGTAGGGTGGGCGTTGGGGTGTCGAATGGTGGGCGTTTTGGGAGACTGTCTTTTGTATATCATTTTTGACGTTCAAAAAGTGCTGACTATCAGCCTAGTTTGAATAAATGACTTTTGATTTTTGATTGTCACTATTATACCATTTCATATGTGATGGAAAAGTGCCTATAGTTCTCCATGAAATTGTCTAATAAAAATAAAGTTTGTTCACGAGCTCCTAAACCACAAAAAATATTCCTGATAAAAAGTAGTTTCACCCTCACACATAAAATATCTACAAACTTTGTATGAAGAGATCAACAGTACATTAGCAATTGAGACTTCGAAATAAAACTAGTATTTGTTTGATGTTATGTTGACGCGCGATTTGTTGTCGTATTTCTTTTGTGTATTCACTGGAATTGAAGTTGTAGGATATAAATATGTAACGTATAAATCTCGAGTTCTTTGTAATGTACTTACAGTCTTCCATTTCATGATGCTTTGTCGAGGTAACGTTTGTTTATTGTCGTTTGTTGTCATGTCATATAATAATATATTTTTGACGCGATTCATGGAAATGGTGTGAATCCTTTGAAGTAAAACGTTTGACTAATAATTAATACTCAGAATATTATATTACGGGTTGTACGAAAAATAATTATGCGAATATTAACGTTTTACATTTTTTGCACCATGTTATGTTCAATAGATGCGGAACTCCCACATACTCGTAGTTGGGAAAAGATTCGGCAAACATCGTGATGGTACAATGCTTTTTGCATTCTCATTTCAATCAATCATCATCATCAACCTATAATGTTCCCACTGCAGGGACTCAGGCCTCCTCTCTAAGAGAGGGGATGAGCTTCAATCCACCACTCGGGCCCAGTGCGGGTTGGTAGATGTGACATGTTTTCGATTTTTTTTTTCGATCATACCTACACTTAAATCCAAACTCAAATAAATTCTCTATTTTTCAGCACAAGTGTTATGCAGGATGAATTTCTAAATGGTCGTGTATCTGTATAACCAAAGCGAAAAATGCTCAAAGCAGTCGCGAGCCAGACTGTCTAATTATTGGATACTAGCTTTTGCCAGCGGCTTCGCCCGCGTGAAAATGACGATTTTCCATACAAACTTTCATCCCCTATTTAACTCCCTTAGGGGTTGAATTTCGAAAAATCCTTTCTTATTCCTTGTCTACATTATAAAGGGAACCTCTGAGCAAAATTTCAGTTTTCTAGGTCCCAAGTTCAAGTATATTAACTTAAGGAAGACAATTTTCCATACAATTTTTCATCCCCTATTTAACTCCCTTAGGGGTTGAATTTCGAAAAATCCTTTCTTATTCCTTGTCTACATTATAAAGGGAACCTCTGTGCAAAATTTCAGCTTTCTAGGTCCAAGAGTTTGGGCTGGGCGTTGATGAGTCAGTCAGTCAATCAGTCAGTCAGTCAGTCAGTCAGGACTTCTCTTTTTATTTATATAGATTAAGGAAGAACATTTTCCATACAAACTTTCATCCCCTATTTAACACCCTTAGGGGTTGAATTTCGAAAAATCCTTTTTTATTCCTTGTCTACATTATAAAGGGAACCTCTGAGCAAAATTTCAGTTTTCTAGGTCCCAAGTTCAAGTATATTAACTTAAGGAAGACAATTTTCCATACAATTTTTCATCCCCTATTTAACTCCCTTAGGGGTTGAATTTCGAAAAATCCTTTCTTATTCCTTGTCTACATTATAAAGGGAACCTCTGAGCAAAATTTCAGCTTTCTAGGTCCAAGAGTTTGGGCTGGGCGTTGATGAGTCAGTCAGTCAATCAGTCAGTCAGTCAGTCAGTCAGGACTTCTCTTTTTATTTATATAGATTAAGGAAGAACATTTTCCATACAAACTTTCATCCCCTATTTAACACCCTTAGGGGTTGAATTTCGAAAAATCCTTTTTTATTCCTTGTCTACATTATAAAGGGAACCTCTGAGCAAAATTTCAGTTTTCTAGGTCCCAAGTTCAAGTATATTAACTTAAGGAAGACAATTTTCCATACAATTTTTCATCCCCTATTTAACTCCCTTAGGGGTTGAATTTCGAAAAATCCTTTCTTATTCCTTGTCTACATTATAAAGGGAACCTCTGTGCAAAATTTCAGCTTTCTAGGTCCAAGGGTTTGGGCTGGGCGTTGATGAGTCAGTCAGTCAATCAGTCAGTCAGTCAGTCAGTCAGGACTTCTCTTTTTATTTATATAGATAGATTAAGGAAGAACATTTTCCATACAAACTTTCATCCCCTATTTAACACCCTTAGGGGTTGAATTTCGAAAAATCCTTTTTTATTCCTTGTCTACATTATAAAGGGAACCTCTGAGCAAAATTTCAGTTTTCTAGGTCCCAAGTTCAAGTATATTAACTTAAGGAAGACAATTTTCCATACAATTTTTCATCCCCTATTTAACTCCCTTAGGGGTTGAATTTCGAAAAATCCTTTCTTATTCCTTGTCTACATTATAAAGGGAACCTCTGAGCAAAATTTCAGCTTTCTAGGTCCAAGAGTTTGGGCTGGGCGTTGATGAGTCAGTCAGTCAATCAGTCAGTCAGTCAGTCAGTCAGGACTTCTCTTTTTATTTATATAGATTAAGGAAGAACATTTTCCATACAAACTTTCATCCCCTATTTAACACCCTTAGGGGTTGAATTTCGAAAAATCCTTTTTTATTCCTTGTCTACATTATAAAGGGAACCTCTGAGCAAAATTTCAGTTTTCTAGGTCCCAAGTTCAAGTATATTAACTTAAGGAAGACAATTTTCCATACAATTTTTCATCCCCTATTTAACTCCCTTAGGGGTTGAATTTCGAAAAATCCTTTCTTATTCCTTGTCTACATTATAAAGGGAACCTCTGTGCAAAATTTCAGCTTTCTAGGTCCAAGGGTTTGGGCTGGGCGTTGATGAGTCAGTCAGTCAATCAGTCAGTCAGTCAGTCAGTCAGGACTTCTCTTTTTATTTATATAGATAGATTAAGGAAGAACATTTTCCATACAAACTTTCATCCCCTATTTAACACCCTTAGGGGTTGAATTTCGAAAAATCCTTTTTTATTCCTTGTCTACATTATAAAGGGAACCTCTGAGCAAAATTTCAGTTTTCTAGGTCCCAAGTTCAAGTATATTAACTTAAGGAAGACAATTTTCCATACAATTTTTCATCCCCTATTTAACTCCCTTAGGGGTTGAATTTCGAAAAATCCTTTCTTATTCCTTGTCTACATTATAAAGGGAACCTCTGTGCAAAATTTCAGCTTTCTAGGTCCAAGGGTTTGGGCTGGGCGTTGATGAGTCAGTCAGTCAATCAGTCAGTCAGTCAGTCAGTCAGGACTTCTCTTTTTATTTATATAGATAGATTAAGGAAGAACATTTTCCATACAAACTTTCATCCCCTATTTAACACCCTTAGGGGTTGAATTTCGAAAAATCCTTTTTTATTCCTTGTCTACATTATAAAGGGAACCTCTGAGCAAAATTTCAGTTTTCTAGGTCCCAAGTTCAAGTATATTAACTTAAGGAAGACAATTTTCCATACAATTTTTCATCCCCTATTTAACTCCCTTAGGGGTTGAATTTCGAAAAATCCTTTCTTATTCCTTGTCTACATTATAAAGGGAACCTCTGTGCAAAATTTCAGCTTTCTAGGTCCAAGGGTTTGGGCTGGGCGTTGATGAGTCAGTCAGTCAATCAGTCAGTCAGTCAGTCAGTCAGGACTTCTCTTTTTATTTATATAGATAGATTAAGGAAGAACATTTTCCATACAAACTTTCATCCCCTATTTAACACCCTTAGGGGTTGAATTTCGAAAAATCCTTTTTTATTCCTTGTCTACATTATAAAGGGAACCTCTGAGCAAAATTTCAGTTTTCTAGGTCCCAAGTTCAAGTATATTAACTTAAGGAAGACAATTTTCCATACAATTTTTCATCCCCTATTTAACTCCCTTAGGGGTTGAATTTCGAAAAATCCTTTCTTATTCCTTGTCTACATTATAAAGGGAACCTCTGTGCAAAATTTCAGCTTTCTAGGTCCAAGGGTTTGGGCTGGGCGTTGATGAGTCAGTCAGTCAATCAGTCAGTCAGTCAGGACTTCTCTTTTTATTTATATAGATAGATTAAGGAAGAACATTTTCCATACAAACTTTCATCCCCTATTTAACACCCTTAGGGGTTGAATTTCGAAAAATCCTTTTTTTTTCCTTGTCTACATTATAAAGGGAACCTCTGAGCATAATTTCAGTTTTCTAGGTCCCAAGTTCAAGTATATTAACTTAAGGAAGACAATTTTCCATACAATTTTTCATCCCCTATTTAACTCCCTTAGGGGTTGAATTTCGAAAAATCCTTTCTTATTCCTTGTCTACATTATAAAGGGAACCTCTGTGCAAAATTTCAGCTTTCTAGGTCCAAGGGTTTGGGCTGGGCGTTGATGAGTCAGTCAGTCAATCAGTCAGTCAGTCAGTCAGTCAGGACTTCTCTTTTTATTTATATAGATAGATAGATTAAGGAAGAACATTTTCCATACAAACTTTCATCCCCTATTTAACACCCTTAGGGGTTGAATTTCGAAAAATCCTTTTTTATTCCTTGTCTACATTATAAAGGGAACCTCTGAGCAAAATTTCAGTTTTCTAGGTCCCAAGTTCAAGTATATTAACTTAAGGAAGACAATTTTCCATACAATTTTTCATCCCCTATTTAACTCCCTTAGGGGTTGAATTTCGAAAAATCCTTTCTTATTCCTTGTCTACATTATAAAGGGAACCTCTGTGCAAAATTTCAGCTTTCTAGGTCCAAGGGTTTGGGCTGGGCGTTGATGAGTCAGTCAGTCAATCAGTCAGTCAGTCAGTCAGTCAGGACTTCTCTTTTTATTTATATAGATAGATTAAGGAAGAACATTTTCCATACAAACTTTCATCCCCTATTTAACACCCTTAGGGGTTGAATTTCGAAAAATCCTTTTTTATTCCTTGTCTACATTATAAAGGGAACCTCTGAGCAAAATTTCAGTTTTCTAGGTCCCAAGTTCAAGTATATTAACTTAAGGAAGACAATTTTCCATACAATTTTTCATCCCCTATTTAACTCCCTTAGGGGTTGAATTTCGAAAAATCCTTTCTTATTCCTTGTCTACATTATAAAGGGAACCTCTGTGCAAAATTTCAGCTTTCTAGGTCCAAGGATTTGGGCTGGGCGTTGATGAGTCAGTCAGTCAATCAGTCAGTCAGTCAGTCAGTCAGGACTTCTCTTTTTATTTATATAGATTTGAAGAATCAATATTTCTAGCCAGGAATCGAACCCTTTGATCTTGGAAAAAAACACCCATTCCATACCATTCGATAGCATCACTATTAAGGATCGAATTGGAAAAGAAATGTCATACGGCACACCATATACATACAGCTTAAGCTCACCTCTACAAAGTCAAACAATATAACACAACACACAGAAACCTTACCAAATAAAACTAGAAAACACAATCGCAATGCAATCGATTAAAGTCAGCAATAATGGAGTTTTATTGATGTCAATACCTTTTCTACAATGGAAATCGTAACCGCCAGCCACCATTGTGTCAACAGTATCCAGTGTCCAAACACAAACGAATTAAATCAACTCGTAACAAAGGAAAACCTTTTCCCATTAGGCAAAAGTAAACTCTAGTAATTGAGTTTGAATTGCTTTAAAGATTTATTCGCACTATGTTTGTGTTGCCGGCCTATATCGAAAAATTAAACGGTCCCCACATTTTAATTGAATTCTAATTGAAAAAGGGCGACCTTCCCGGTGAAGAGTGAATTTAATTTACGAATATAAAAGTGTAAAGAATAATGACAAACCGTTTGGGAGGTTACCGTTTACCGATAATCGATAGCCTGTCTTTTTTTGTTGTGGACACTTTTTGAATTTCCAATATGGAAAGTGTTACTGCGAAAATTATTCGGGAAAAGATGCTTTTTGCTTATTAGATAAATCTTTATGATTTTTGATCTTGAGAAACGTGATTTGTATATTTAAACTTCTTTCGCGTTTTTGTGTCGAAAAACTTACTTAAATAAAAATAAACCTGCACGTTAAGTGTTAACTTTTAGGCTAATGATGAACTGAGCATCATCTGCCTAGCCTTTTCAATAATGAAGGAAACTCAATAAATTTAGAACGTAATCAACATTTTTAGGTTTTGAGAACCCTAGTCGGGCATTTATTTATTAGTGACATAATGTTAAAAATGAGTCACATAATTTCAAACGAAAGGTTTGTAAAGCATAATTTTTGTTTTCAATAAAAAATGTATTTATGATATTTAAATGCATTGTTTTAGGTACAAGTTGGTAGCCAACTGCACGCAGCAGCAGCAGACGATATCGCTTCATACAAATAATAAATTATTATTATTAAATTTCATAGAAATACGTAGAAACCAGTAGTTGTCGTCTGCTGCTGCTGCGTGCAGTCGGCTACCAACTTGTGCCTTTAGTTTACCAAACATAACATAAAAATATAAACATTTATAAGATCCTGAAGTACTCAGTTTTAACAACCTAATTATAAATAACAAGTATTTTCGTTGGAATATTGTAACAACCCATTTTTCTTTTACTACAACATTGTTATTAAGAACTTATCTCATTATTCTTTAGGCATTCTCAAATTCATGTCTAAGACAGATAATATTTTTTTAGAAGAAAATCTAGACATGAAAATAAAACTTCGTAGACCGTACATGTTTTTAATCTTAAAACAATATAATTCTTTGTTTTTTTTTATTTATTTACTAAATCTTCTTGCTAATCAAGCCTTAATTCAATTTGAAATAGTATACTTGACTGGCAGAAATAGGGAGGGTTTCGGTCTCTTAACTGAAATTTAATGAAGTGAAATTAAATTTAGCTCTACGCAGAGTACCATATTAAAATTATCAAATCAAATACTATTTTCGTTTTGTTGATTTTGGGGAGAAAATGGGCGATTGTTCGTGTTGGAATACTTGTTTAAAACGTATGATTTTAGTTAGACAAAGAGGAGCTCCCGTTACATACATATTATACATACATAAACCCATACCTTTTTTCTTAGGGGTAAGCAGAAATTACAGAACGCCATCTACTATAAACATACTTCTTTTGCCTCATCCACGTACACAACCAAAAGAAAAAAGATAAGAAAAGGTCTTAGTTTGCCTCACACCGGACAAAACAATACAAAGAAAATAAAATATACGTTAATAAAATACGCCCAACCCCAGTACGAGGTCAATAGGTATCTTAGCATGGGGCTGTAATATTTAAAAATAATACTTTACAGCACTGGTATTACCTACTACTCGTCATACACGCACGGTTGTAAGTATACATAGTTACGTATACGTACGTCTCTTTTACGCAAGAACTGTTTTACGTATTTGAATAAAATTTGGGACTCAGATAGTTTACATCATCATCAGCCATAAGACGTCCACTGCTGGACAAAGGCCTCCCATAAAACACCATAACGAACGGGAACATGCCGTTTGCATCCACCGGTTGCCCGCGACTCACACGATGTGTCGATAGTCTATAAACCCGACGGTTGTCTGTAAAGTCGGTTTACTGGCGATACTTGAACGTGACGTCATAAAAAAATACAGCACTTACATTGCTATAAACAAACAATTAACACGCCGTTGCTATGGAACGACAATTAACACGCCGTTGCTATGGAACGCCTCAGAGCGAGGTAACGACGCATGACGTCATCTTTTTTCGTGCGTGCAGCCGGCCATCGAATTATAAGACGTTATCACGTCAATAGTACTTTCATCCCAGTCGTACGATCCCGTGGGACAACTACCGAACTGAACGCAGGTGAAGCCGCAGGCATAAGCCAGTTATTCTATATTTTTGTCTAGCTCGCCTACCTTTTTCTGATCCTGATGAAACCTAATGCCAGACCTAGTACCAATTCAAGTTCTTTTCTAAGAGAAAAACCCAATTATCGTCGCACTTGGTGCTAGCTTGAACAAATGAGACGGTCAATTACTAGCAAAGATATTCTAGTTGTAGATATAAAACGTAGGCACTGAAACGGGTACGACTATCGATGTAAAGGCAAGGAAATTAATTAATATCCATGTAGCTGTAATATTATTATACAAATCGTAACTGTCACATTGCACAGTGATTTGAAAATAGCCATCACGACAAAATGATGAAAGAAAAAGAAAGAAAGAAAACATTTTTTTTAGTACATGCCACAAGTGCACACAACAAACAAAAAAAAAATATTTAAAAAAAATGAAAAAAAAATGATGAAAATTGTCACCTATTCATTGCCTTAACGGTACATCTAATAAGGTACCTTTAGGGAGATGTAAAGTCTGTCTGTTGCCAAGGGATACAATTTTCCCTTTACGCCCGTCTAACCTTACAATCAGTGTAAAAGCTTTTATCTTTTCTCTATAAATATAAATCTCTTCTGTCTGGTTTGCCTATTACTTTGTAACTTGCATGCCTATATCATCTTTAACGTCGCATCAAGCTATTTGGAAAGTATCGGTACTTTTTTGCTTTGTAGATTTATCGATGAAAGTTTGTGTTAGTACCTACAAAATAACAGGATAAGATCGTAATAGGGTTGTAAGAGTTCTGAGGTCACACGTGTGACGCACTAAAGTACTTATATTACTAGTCGACCCACCACCAGCTATGTCAGTTGATGAATTTTCGTACTAACTGTCGATATCTTTTTTACCAATTTAGCGATTATTTGTTTCCTAAATCAATTCTTAGCGGATGCCTACGTCACGTCGTCGTATGTGTCATATTTTATTTAGATCAGTACAGTTGTTTGAAATTTAACACAACACTTGTTATATACTTTCGTTACATTGTAGATGCGAGTCTGTTCGTATGACAAATAACTTACAGCTTCAACAAAGAAAATGGTTTTATGGGGGATAGTTTAAATATAAAACTGTTGTTAACTTTTGTTACGAAGATTATGGATCTTCGAAATACATACATACAAATGATAACATTTTTGTAGGATTTGTTACACACAGAAATACAGATTCCTTTGAAGCACTATGAAGGAATTTTATGAACACCCAAACCAAAAATATGTTACTTACAACTTTTATAACATCAGTACGTGACATTCTGTATCATATCGCAAGATACATTTGACTGTTAACATGTTTGATTCATTAATATGTTCACCTTTGCTCGAACAGGAAGGAAAAAGCATACAAAATATTTTAATGTATAAGAAAAACTCAATTTTCTTTCTTATAACGACACGTTGAAAAAGGAAAAAGATGTTTTCTGTACACACGTAAAAGTTCCAAAGAATTCTTCCCATTTGTGTTATATAACGAAATCAAACTCTTCACATAATATTTTTTTCACGGCATACAACGTAATTTCCGACGACAGAGTTGGCAAAGGTTTAGCTATATTATACCCAAATGTCTCTTGTTATGTTCAGTCCCATGTCTATTGACATCTCAGCTCTGGACTGCTACTGACGATTTCCTGGAGTTTAAACCAGACAATAATTAGTGTGACCTTAAAGTCGAACCCACAATCTCATGATCAATACCTCTATCACTTTTTATTTGAAATATTTCCAAAGAAAAGCCAAATCAATTTTAATCAACACTTTACTTAATTACAAACCAATTTCTATAACTTCGGTATACATAACCACATAATGACTCCCTAATAATTGTTTACTAAACTGACATAATTATTATATACCTCACTATTCAAATTAATTGAAAACGATCGATACTAGTTCTGTTGGCTGCCGACGTAGAGGCTTCTCTACGTCGGCAGCCAACAGAACTCATGCTGATTTATTATGTGAGCTCAGTTTCACAGAATTTGTAGGGGATTTGCATATGTAACACGAATTTTGTTGGGAGTTTCAAACTTATAGGTACGGCATTAGGAGTATGTTTATTTATAATATTATTATGTGGAACTGATATCTGCATGAGGCTTCGTGGAAATTCTATCAATTCAAATATTTGCGTCGTTCTCGCTTACTGACGAACAAGTTATGTTATAATAATAACAGCCATTAATTTCGTTCGTAACACAAATAACTAAGACTGGTATGCTTCGTGGACTGAACTTAAATTGGACTTGACATGCCTACATTCCACCCCATTAAACAATTTAACAGCTATAGTTTCAGTTTATACATATTTAAACGCCCACTTCCTACTATAGAATGACATTATAGACACATTTAACATTGATAACAGTGACATATGACATCATTAGCATTGATTAAACCAGAATGCAATTATGGGTTTGACAAGGGTGTCTGGAGTAGGAGGCAACTAAATATACGATGGAAGTACCGTATATTATATCATGACAGTGTACTTAGTCGGCTACTCGAATCAGAGCTTATTTCCCGAATGGATGCCTTTACTATAATGAAATCTCTTTTGTTTGGACGACCACACGGTACGTCAGTGGCAACAAAACGAGAATGCTGGTCTCACATTCTGTTGAAACTGAAACTAATGTCTACTGTTGATCTACAATGCCATAGACCAGCGCACCTTCAGGCAATACAATCATTGTAATTTGTGCGAGAATCAATCGAGATACCCAAAACACGGCAGCTACTGTAGTAATCATTCTTGCAGCAAACAGCGACTGTAAATTCGTCAAAATAGTCAAGTTCTAAAGTAACATCATTAAAATGTCTTAAAGCACTAAAGTACTTGGTAATTGTACACGGAATTCCTTGTATTAAAATTTAATGGGAAATGTCGTCTCCCTCTGCAGCTGGGACTTGCGAATTCTCCATTAAGTTCAGCATTTAGGTGCTAATTGGGACTATTTTCGTCACACTGCTTTCTCTTAGAATCGAATGCTCTTTGTAAGACTTTTTAGAACAATTAATATTTCTTGTAGCTCAATTATAGGTCTTTTTGTTCATAAATAATGTCACGTTTTTAGTGATGGAGCAGGGATTTATTTTTTCCTCGACTTCACTATGTTGTTCCGGAAAAAATTGTGGTGTTCGTATAAAATCGTCACAACTTTTAATTTACGACGTAAAGCAGCTTGCGACTAGATTTTCCTCGTATTTTGAAGTGAAAAAGGCATGGTTTGTATGTTATTCTGGCGAGAATAATTTCCAACTTTGAGGTCTTTTTCTTTTCCCCGAAATAATTTTTTATCACTTTTACCAAACTGGTTCATGTTCGGTGGAGCGACGATCTTCGCAGGGTGACTAGTAGCAACTTTGAACTGTTGAGAATGGAATTGAAGGCGCACGATTGAGGAGGTCTATGTCCAGCAATAGTAGTAACCAGATATTGGGGACACATAACCATCAAACCTACACCAACCCACGTAATATCTCATTACATCATTACCGGGACAAACGACCTCACGTCCTGTTTATAACTCGAACTTTCTCAAGTTACGTCAACATTGTTGTGTAGAATTACCAGGACAGTATCATTACCTTTTTTATTTTCCTTTTTGTTGGTTTAGCTTTTGTTATAAAAAAAACAACGAATGTCTTGCTCTTTGATCAAGGCTAAGAAAAGACCACCTCATTGTTTTTCCGCTTCTTTGATGTGGCATAATTAAGGTGTACTAATAAGCGGGCGGGAAAACATATTCGTATATTTAAATGAAACCATTTGTCTTGCTTTAAGATATAAATATATAATATGAAGAATGAGGAAAATGTATTGAGGAAAATGTTGAGTGTGAATGTAGCTGAGTATAAAATTACATTATTTTATATTGTGTTTTATTTCAGACAAAATTCCCATATAAAAGTAGAGGAAGACCAAAGAAATTATGGATGGGTTGTGTGAACAATAATATGGTTGCTGCTACGACAAGTAAAAGAGAAGTATGGAAGAAGAAGACATGCTGCGCTGATTGCAAATAAATTGGGATAAGGGCAGGATATTTAGGGGGATGCTCATGATGATGAAGAGTATGTCCAAACATATATTAAACGGAGGTAAAGTATATGTTTGAAAGTTTGGATATAGAGGGTAACCCTCGTAACTAAATTTAATAAATATTCATTAATGGGAAGTTTCACTATCCTCGAGTGCCATAGACTATATTGAAACGTTCGCATGCGATAATTTTCGATCATAATGCGACCGCAGCATATAAAGTATATTCAATAAGTTTCTGATTAGGTATTTGTTGACAAGAGTCTAAGTGCGGAAAACGGAGTCCCTACTCTACTCTCTATGTATTTGTTTTATTGACATTTTTTTTGCTCAAAATAATTGTTAAATTCTGTTACCAATATTAAAACTGTTGTTTTTTTCTACGCAAACCTTAACTTATGTGCTTCTAAAGAGATAATACCTAATGATACTACGTAATTATAATTAATTACGGAAAGTTGAAGAGTGCTTATCAAACAGAGCTAAGAGGTCAATTAATAATACTCAGCTCTAATTACGTATTAATGTACCACAACATGCTGTTTGCAGAGCTCAAACTAATCAATTATTGATAGCTCTGAACAAGCAGTCCCAATGCAAACACGAATGTTTGTTATCTTTTCATGAATTTTTGGGGGAGTATGAAGAACAGGGTGTAAAGTTCCTCATCCCCCATTGAAAAGGGAGGATCCTCCGACCGGACGGGTGTTGTGTCCGGCGGGCTAACTGCCCGACAGTTGTAAGTCGGGAACTCCTATATAGGCTTATGTCGCGGATAATGTTGATAGCGCGATGTAGGATTTCTGTCGATCGTTGTTTAGTACGCAGGTGTTGCGATAGATGTCGCTAGTCGCCACATCACTCCCCTCCGAGACCGGAGGTCGAAAGCAGGTTAAGTCTTGGCGCTTGTCAGCCAGTGGAAGGTTCCAGTGAGTCGGAACCGGATGCCGCATAGTTCACGGTGAGTCGGAACTGTCTGCGGTGATACCCCAGTGAGTCGGGGTGATGCTGCATATTAGCTCCAGTGAGTCGGAGTGATGCAGTGCTTGCCGTAGATGCCCCAGTGAGTCGGGGTGATGCTGCGTATGCTCCAGTGGGTCGGAGTGTGCAGTGCTGCGTAGTGGCTGGCTGCTGCGTCGACCAGGAGAGAAGGGCGTCTCTGCTTGCTGACCGGCCGAAGTGCAGTGTGCTGTGCCAAGGTCGCTGATGAGGCTGGGGGTGATGACCAGGAATGCGCTTCCGCTGCATGCTGGTGGTCAGGATACCCCATGAAGCCGTGGCTGCTGGCTGACGGTATGACTTGCTGCTCGAAGGCGAAGGGGAAGTGGTGACGACGTCTGAAGTAGTTGCACGAAGGCTGCGCTGACGTTCATCACGTCGGGGTCACCAGTTTGGGGGAGTATGAAGAACAGGGTGTAAAGTTCCTCATCCCCCATTGAAAAGGGAGGATCCTCCGACCGGACGGGTGTTGTGTCCGGCGGGCTAACTGCCCGACAGTTGTAAGTCGGGAACTCCTATATAGGCTTATGTCGCGGATAATGTTGATAGCGCGATGTAGGATTTCTGTCGATCGTTGTTTAGTACGCAGGTGTTGCGATAGATGTCGCTAGTCGCCACAAATTAAAAATCTGGATCTTTTCCTTTGGGAACAAATCAGAAAAGGCAAATAGCATATTATAGCATCATAACGCGCTTGTAATCCCCGTAGGGTTAGGCAGAGGTGTACCTAATATTGTGCTGCCGCATTTTGCCAGTAATATTTTAAGTCTTATGTAATAGGGCGTAAGAAATGATATTATATAGAAAGATACCCCATGTTCATACTGAATGGCGTTCATATTTCGTTACGTTCTACGACAGCGATAGATAATACGGAACATACAAGATAGAAAGAGATAGCTAGTTGCTAAACTGCAACAATTGCCTTTTTTTTTTGGTGGGTGGAAAATCGTCAAAATGACCCCCCCCCCCCGCTCTTGGGCAGAGCGAAGGGGAGTGTCAGACTACTACTGACTAAAAACTGAACCCATGTTCCTTCTTTGCCCTTGCGCCGAGGCCACGTCATCTAGTACAGAAATCCGCGGCCCCGACGGGTGCATATTGCCATGAACTGGGTGCATAGATTCCTAGGCTGCTTCTGAGAAATTCCTGATGGAAAAATTCAATAACGAACCGAATGGAACCCAAGACCTCATGATCAGCAGTCGCACTCGACCAACGAGGCAATAAATAGCATAAGCGAGCATATTATAGGATAGTTAAAATCTTGTGGATGATGTATAAAAGTATGTCACCAATTTTATTTTTGAATGTTTGACTACAGGGTGCGAGGAAAAATGCCTAAAAATATTTGAATCGGCTGCAACGATCAGAATGAGAATGGAAACTCTTATCTACAAGTTACTTGCGTCCTGTCCAATTTGAGACACAGCTGGACAGGACTCAACATAAGCTTTTCAGCATGAATAGAAAATTGAAAAAAGAAAACTGTTTTTTTTTTTCATTTTAGGCACATTGACGTTCGTTTGATGTTCGACTCAAAAGTTCGAATTTCCATTCTGAAAGCGGATACCATAAAGGGATCGTTCATACTTGTTATTTATGAAGGTGACAATATTCCTGGAACTCAATAACCACCAGTACCTTCATATAAATTAGCCAGAATTTCTGAAACTCCAAGAACACGACAACAAAGTGTCTTCCTTACAAAATTGCCAACAAACTTATTATACAATATTATGTTCATTAAAATTTAATATATTATCGTATGTGTACTCATATTAGACTCACAGATATTATACGAACAAGGAAGAAGCATTAGCTGATTCGGAATTCGAATAAGCAAACATATCGGCGACATTTGTTTGCAACATGTTTATTCAAATCAGACCGCTTGGTATCGTATAAATCCTCATTGCTGCTTTGATAAGGAAAACCAAAGCATGCAATATTTTTCTTGTATATTTTATTTATGGACTAAGGGCATGATGGATAATTCTAATATTCGTTTCTTCCATTATTATGGTTTATGAGTGGATAAAGAATGAGTTTTGTTTATTTTGGGGAAAGGTTTGGCAAGATTTTGGTATTCAAAGTAATATTACATACTGTTCATGCTTATAGTCTTTTTAGAAGTAGAGTAAAGTTATTGCTATCTAATAGATTTAGTAGATAACAGAGACTCAGTATGCGGTACGCTTCTATCAGTCAGGTAAGTAGAAACTTAAGTCAATTTATTTGTCATGTAACCTTTAATACATCTCCTATCAAATAATTATATTATTCGAAAAGGAAATAAGTTTGAGGTCAGTTTGTTTAACAATTAACTTCCCTGACTTGATCTGCTTACTGTTAGTACCATAATGCTTCTATGGTATTCTGTTTCTGTTGTTATTTAGTCCGATTTAACTGGCTCGTTGGCCAAGCAGTCGCAAAAGCAACTGCTGCGTATGAGATCCTGGATTCGATCACCAGGTCAGTAAAGTGCTAATGAGTGTTTCCAACAGGAAATTCTCAGTAGCCGCGACGAAGTCTGATTTTTACCCGGCTGATGGCAATAGGCTCACCCCCTATTACAACCTAAACTTAACTAGTGAAATGTGAGTGAAATAATGGGTACACCTCTGCCCACAGATATAGTCTATATCTGTGCCTCTGCCTAACCCTTCGGGGATTACAAGCGTGATGTTATGTGTAGTACAATTGTGTCATTCTTGCTGAATAGTGGCATTTTTTGTCGGCCATGTATCATTTTACACAACACATGAAAGTCTCCAGAGAAGAGTGAAGTATAAAGGTATTCATAGGCCAACAATTTCCAGCTAGCAATTTCTCACTGTCGCTGGGTATGCATTATTGCAATTTTTATACCAACAAAACGGATGGTTCCCTGGAGTACTATACACTAGGAAAGGTTAGGCTATTTTGCTGACATCTCTTTGAGGCGCGGGTGGAACACGAACGCGCCGTCGACACTGCGTTTCTAGAATAAATCCTCAACCTAAACTTTTCCTTTCTCTTTTTAATTATGTATCACCATATTATATTATGTTTATGACCTCGCAAATTCCCTTGGGTTACTATAGTAACCCAAGGGAATTTGCGAGGTAACACCATCGAAAGTATATATCTTACCGGGGCAGCCATGTTACTTGTGCAGTAGTTTTTGGCTTCTTTCAAAGGGTTAGGTGACCGTTATTGAATGTTGCCGTCATGAATGTAATCGAACCGCTTCGCTTTCGCAGCTCACGTTTGATGGATGTGTCTCGCCGTCTACGCTCAAAGCCTGTTATACCATGAATATTGAATGTCCGATAACTAGTATGAATTTGTATCGTAGGTATACTGGCTGTTGCTGTAAGCTGTGACTGTACAATTAGGTATGTTAGTTCTATTGACTAACTGGAGCGATTTAATAACAGTAGCATTCATGAATAATTAGTCTAGTTGATTCCGGATCATTCCCACTAGTTCTACTGCACAGTTCTACGATAGAACTAGTGGGAACTTTTTTATTTTTTTTCCCACTATTTCTACGATTCACGGTGGTACGAAATCGTAGAACTAATGGGAAAGAAAAGTTAATGAATTTTGTTAAACGATTTTGTAACATCCTTTATCGTAGAAGTGGGAACGAAAAAATCTATTAACTTTGAGAAAAAAAAAACTTCCCACTAGTTCTACCGTAGAACTGTGCAGTAGAACTAGTGGGAATGATCCTTGACTCCGACTAGGTGTAATAGATGTATGCCTGGTTTCGACACCTTTAATAGTATTTTCTTTTTCTTACACTAAATGTCAGCTGGATCTGAGTAAAAACAAAAGAAGTCACCATTCTACTTACTGCCCTTGTCTCAGTTTATTTGGTGTCGGAGCAGCATGTCTTCTGTCTTCTATATACTTCTTTGTTATTGCTCTTCATCTTAATAGTCACCGTCTTTCTAGCCTTAACATTCTTATCACAGTACATCGTTTCTTTGGAGTAAAATAAGTGGTATTCCAAATTAAAATAAGGTAAAAAATAAGATTGAACGACTATTATATGACTTACTACGAATACAATAACACTCTAACACAACCATCCTATTATATTGTAAAATTATGAAAAACAATGCGCAGAAATAAGTCTTTTTACAACACTATTGGTACTTCCTTTGCCATTATATTCTTTAAAACTGTATTTTTGACTCCGAAAACACAAAACTCATTTATAAAGAGGAGTCATGATAAGGTTTGTTTCCACACGGCTAAGCCCAAAGCGACACAATGCAACATGATTGATGGACCGCTCAACATTACATACAGTGTATCCTGTACTTTATAAAACGTTAAAGCGATAATATATCTACTTAGCAAAATTAAACTTTTAAAGCCGAATATTACTTAATCTGTGGTCGAGTGGTCGCCACAATAGCTGCTGAGATCGGGTTCTATTCCAGGGTCGGGCAAAGTGCTATAAAATTTGTATTGTCCAAAAAGTTGTTAAATTCAATGGGTTAGTAGTCGATTCGCACGAAAATTATTCGCACTATCGTGCGAATCGTCCCCTTTCAATAAAAATATTTTTTTAGTAGGCGATTCGCACGGAAGTATTTAAATTGCGTGCGAATCGACCCCTTCAAGAATTAGTAGTATGCGATTCGCACACACCTATACTTTATCGAAAAGTTTCAAGAAAAAAGTACTATCACGTACAAAATGCTTTCTTTTAATACTAGTCCGGTCAATTTAGACCAAAAAATGAGAGTGAAGTTACATAAAGTCCCAACAAGCTGAATTTCTGTGAAATTGTTCAAAACATAATTAAAAACAATGTCTAGAAGTTCCCCATCATTCCCGTTTAAGGAAAAAAAAAATATTCGGGGTCAAAGGTCAAAATTTGAGATTTTTTGATTTTTTCTCGAAAACGGTAAGTTTTATCAAAAAAATCGTCAACCCAAAGTTGTAGATCTTAAAATTCTCTACAAAAATGCCTTTCATTACTATTTTCTAAGAGTTACCATTCCTGAGATATCGCGATTCTAAGAGCCTTTATATAAAAGCAAAAGGTAACTCACTCCTCACGAAATCTCGACAACCGCTGGACATATATATATATTTATATATATATATTTATATTTTCATATTAAATACTGACAAAACTTTTCATCTTACCTCTTAACTAGTATTTTGTGCCTGACTGCGATGCGAATAGAGAATTATTGAATTTTAATATTAATATTCTAGAATATTGTACATGACTGTACTTAGATTTATTATTCGCACATTTTGTTAAGTGTGCGAATCGCATACTACTAATTCTTGAAGGGGTCGATTCGCACGCAATTTAAATACTTCCGTGCGAATCGCCTACTAAAAAAATATTTTTATTGAAAGGGGACGATTCGCACGATAGTGCGAATAATTTTCGTGCGAATCGACTACTAACCCAATTCAATAGCTGCCACGGATTGGTGGCAATTAGGCTTGTCCCCCATTAGAAATACTTAAAACAAAAATAACGGGTGATATGTCATGAGACAATGTGGGTGTAAGAAAGAAAGTAAGAAAGAAAAAATATTTATTTGACGTCAGTACATCAAGCACACACACATATTTAAAAAAAAAATACAAAAATGGAAAAACATAGTAGGTTCGTATGTGCTGTGTGCCTCACGGCTGCGCCAAATAGGCACTAACCCTTAAGTACACCTTTTTCTTTATTTTTGGTGTGTGGGAAATCATCAAAAGATTCCTCCCTCTCTGGGTGGAGCGGAAGGGAGTGTCAGACTTCTACTGACTAAAAACCATACATGTTTCTTCTTAGCCCTTTGTGTTCCGGGGCCGCGATATCTCTTTCGAACTACCCGCAGCCCCAGACTATGAGGTGTACCTCCTACCTATACGTACCCAGCAACAAACTACATCCACGCAATTAATTTAATAGACGTGTTCGTGGTTTTACACGATACCAGAATATAATTAATATCACATTTATTTTCACGTGCTTGAATTACTGAACTGTAACAGCCTGAATTATTGCTGATAATACATTGCGGTTGTTTGCGGTGTTTCTATGCAGGATACGTGATCCAAATACAGGTTCTAATAGAATACTTTTGATTTAAAACCACAACAAATAATACAATGGAACTATGAATTAATTTAATTGTGGGGCTTTGAATAAGCGTCGGATTGTGACGACCGGATTCATTTTATGTTGGTAGAGGTAAATATTTACTAGCATATCTCAGTCTTTTTACCAAAGCATGAGAATTTTAAAGTCTCTTGCTCGTCATGTTCTGCTTACAAAAAAATGATAAGCAGAACCAATGAAAGAAGTTAATTGGACAATGTAAGCTCTAAATTGGACAAGTAAGTCGCTCCGTAATTCTCACCGTGGTAGTCACCACTGGAAAAGCGAAAAACAAAAATATACTAGAGCGAACAAAAAGCGGATTTCATCGCGTCCAAGAGCTATTAGGTATAATTGCATAAAATTATTGACAATGCCAGTGCTCAACTTCTTTAACGATGTGCTGAGCGAGTACAGTTTCATCATCATCACCTAGGCGTTTTCACTTTGAGTTCTTCCAGTCTAAAGGGATACAATTGAATACCAGTATTTTACATAGAGCGACTCCCTATCTGACCTCCACCTCCAGTTAGCAGGTACTTGGTAGTACGCACCTTGGTAAGACTGGTTGTCAGAATATCGGGCCACCTGTAACGAATGTCAAAGATTCACAAATTACTGCTTTAATACTTGAGTTCAGGATCAAATGGAGGCGAGGCACTCGATCATTAATTCATTTTATGTCGAGAAAATTCTAGGAAATGTAGAAACAAACCTAGCTACATAAATATTCCAAACTCGTAGCGGCAATTCCCATTCGACATTAAATTATTACGTGAAATGTCACTAGTTGAACATTGGTCTGGCTGACCCTATTCGATTCAAAAAACAGCTTATGATGTAATGCACATGGTAGCAATGGGGCGTGAAAAGATCATAAATGCAAGCCTCTTTGTGGACTATTCACTAACTTGCATTCGATCTACATGGATATTTACTCAAATTATACAGAGCCCCAAAATGTTTTCACCACTTCTTATGGTTTATAGAAATGATGAAATCGACAACAATACTGTCGAGCAGTGGCCTATCTGACCCATCTGGTCGGAATACCCTTCCCTTTCTATAAAGCCTGAATAATTTTACACCCTGTTCTTCATATCCCTTTTTGTTTTTTTTTTTGTGGGTGGAAAATCATCAAATGAACCCATGTTCCTTCTTTGCCCTTGTGCCGAGGCCACGTCATCTCGTACTAAAATCTCTTCGCTGACATCTCTTAGAGGCGCGCGTGGAACACGAACGCGCCGCCGACACGGTCTGTTGCCGTCATGACGACGGCCGGACGGCGAGCTAGCCCGTTACTCACCGTCCACAGGCCCGCGTCTACGGTGGCCGGAGGTCATCGCGTGGCCCCCGACGCCCGGAGCGCCTTCCGCGGCGGCTGGGACGACGAGAGGTTCTCTTCCTCTCTCGTTCCGCCACCTCCTTCGCTAGTATCACTGCTTCGCAGAAGGAGGCGACGGCGTCCCATTCCTCTTCGCCCCGGACCTTGGCTTGCACCAGGGCTTCTTCATATCCCTAAAGGATAAAGAAGTGACGTAACTATAGTTCGAGTAATCACTACTCCTTAATGTTTCAAGCGTGGCTTCTCTCATCCTAGGAGATTAAGAGCTAACTCCTCTATAGTTTTAAATAGTTTACCCGCAATTTTATGAAGAGCACAACAAATCGTTCTAGAAAACACAGAGTAGAAATCGGATTACATTCTATTTACGGATATTTCCATCACCATTAGTTATTACCGTCTTCCTACGCATTTCTGTTGCATTCGACGCCCACATACGCTACACTTTCCTAGAAAATGTAATACTCCCACTCTCCCGTATGATATCTAACGCCCAAATACTCAAACGTCACTCAATTTTAAGTTGCAGTTATATCTCGTGCTGTCTTTGTTACATTAACGCAGAGTGACAGGGATAGCAGGAGTTTTGAGGGTTACTTATAATTGAGTGACGTTTGAGTATTTGGCCGTAAGTCTTCCTAATGACGCGACACGTTGGGAGTAGGGAGAATCTAATACTGTTCCTTATCGACGGTTAATAGTACTGTGTGTGGTTGTGGAGGTCAGATAGGCCAGTCGCTCCATGTAAATTACTGGTATTCAGCTGCATCCGGTTAGACTGGAAGCCATAGTTGGGATAAGCTAGGTAGATAATGATGAACGACGGTTATTCGTGTGGAGGAGATTGTGGCTCTCTCGATCTTTAGGTTGCCTAGGTTTTTCCATGAATGCATGGCATTACCAAGTATCCTCCGTGCCTCGGACAGCACGTTATAAAAGCTGTTGGTCCCGGCTGTTTTATAGTTTTTATAGTATAGTCGTTACAGGTAGACAGTGACCCGAAAGTCTATATAATCAGTCCTGCCAAGGGACATCGTACTTCCCTTCCCAGTATTACAAACCAAACCCACCACATCTGTGCGTCGAAGTCCATTCCACCCCATTTTTAATGTACCTTTTTCTTATATTCGCTCTGTACAATATATGTAATATTTATTATTTCTTATTATTTCACACATAAAATAACAAATAAAAACACAAATTACAATAATAAAGCTTATGTACAAAGCAATAATAATAATAACAATTTGTAATAGCAATTTTTATATATTTAAAATGTATAATCGAAATTGAATGTAAAAATAAACATAATTGTATTGTCACCAAAATCCAAAGTGTATACAAAATTTCAGATTAATCGGTTGACTGGAAGTGGGTGAAATTTGAATTACTAAATTTGATCCAAGAAAAAAACAAACGGGGTGAGCTAAATAAAACCGTTTAACAATCAACTCCGAACAACAGAACACATGGGACTTCTTTTATTTCAGTTAAAGCATTTTAACAAAAATATAAATCCAATCCACTCAAGTTTTGTAATGAAATTCATGGAACCGTTTACACGTACGATAGTACCTACGCTTAATAATAAGACTCTATTATCGGATTCTACACAGCTGGGAACAAAAGCTTTTTTGTGAAGAACAATAGGCACATAATTATGCTTTGACGGCACACATGTGTGCCTGATGAAACTCGTACTTTGTTTTATAAGAAACACGCTATCCAGTCTGTAATATGGTTGATGTACTTTAATCACAATATATTTAATTATGTGGTTGGTAACTAAATAAATAAGGTTTTTTTTATCCTGCACTATCCTTCTGCTGGGCAAAGGCCTCCCTCCCCAAATCCTTCCAAGAGCTATTTTCCTGTGCTTTCTCGACCACCCTTCGTGGTACGCGTCCAGATTATCATGCCATCTCTTTCTGGCATCTCTTTCTGGCACCGTCCGTAAGCCTTACGATCAGTAATATTTAACCGGTACTTATGTTATATCCTCATTGCAGGAACAGCTCTTCTTATCAGAATCTACTATCACCAAGCTTGCTCAACATACTCAAACATTTAAAGCCAGATGACAAGATGGTGATTTGATTTTGCTTCAGATTTCAATAAAACCAGATTAATAATCATGATAATACTAAGTTCCAAAATAAAGTTACAGAAAAACGCCTTCGTGACATCTACGACCAAACAAAATCATTTCAATAAATTAAGATTAAAAATACCACCTCAAATAGATTACCAATAAAAATACTCATAACGAAGTACAGTCATGAACAATTATATAATTTCTGATGAAAAAACGGTTGCTGCTTTGAGACATTGCCTTCTTTAAGCTAATATAGGTTCCAAAATATTACTATCATTACGTAACATGAAAATAAAATCAATACAATAGGCGAAAATATCTTCTAAACGTTGCTAAGTTATAAGTATATTGGAACTGCTGCCTACGTAATACACTCTGTATAATCTTTTCTATCTGTAGAGCAAAAGTCTACACGAGGCACCGGACAATAGAGCGCTTGCTAGCGGTCTGGCACGTGTAACTGAACACGTGTTCTCACTACGTATAAAACAGTATGGTAATTCAGATGACGTATTCAATTCTTCGTAAGTGATGAACGATCCGTTCGGAGCTCACGATTCAGCGAGCTGAATGAAAGCGATTCATCTTCGCTGTAACACCACAAAAGCTAACGTTTGTGTTAAGATGAAACAGTAGCGGTATATATTTTGGAGGAAAGATATTAGGTACATAGATGGATGTACTTGCCGTTAGTGTATGTGAAAGATAGTGTGAAAAATTAAGTAGCTGGAAAGAGGGTCAATAATGAGAACACGGCTGAGAAACCCGTGGCTAGACAATAATAGCCGCTCGAATTAATTTTCACATAAAGCCTCGGAAAGCATATTAAGCTGTTAGTATTTTTTTTTGGTGTGGGAAATCATCAAATGACTCCTCCCGCTGTGGGCAGAGCGGTAGGGAGTGTCAGACTTCCACTGACCAAAAACCACAATTATAATATGTTCCTTCTTAGCCCTTTGTATCGAGGCCGCGGTAGCTCTTTCGAACAACCCGCAGCCCCGACGGGAAGCTGTTAGTCCTGGCTCTGATTTGTAGATCTTGGGCAGTCGTTACAGGTAGTCCGTGGCCTGAGAGTCTGGCAACCAGTCTTTCCAAGGGGTATCGTACTCCCGTCGGGGCTGTGGAAAGGTTAACGCGGCTCCAACACAAGGGCGAAGAAGGAACATGGGTTTGGTTTTTAGTCAGTAGAAGTCTGACACTCCCCTTCGCTCTGCCCAAGAGCGGGGGGGGGGGTTATTCGATGATTTTCCACCCACCAAAAAAAAAAAAAAAAGGGGGTATCGTACTATCCAGTAGTAAAGACGTTGTGGAGTTTAATTAAGCAGTCGCTCCATGTAAATTACTGGTATTCAGCTGCATACGGTTAAACTAGAAACCGATCCCAAAATTGTTGGATAGGTACCTACATGACTGAACACGACTGATGGCGATATATTAAAAACGGGCTACCTCTGCAAAATAGTAAGTACCTACCTACTATTGACACCAAAGTTACAAAGAAGGATTATAATATAATAATAATAATAAATTCATTTATTCAGGCAATTTTACACCCGTTGCCAATTATTTTGTCAGTCACAATACAAATATGAATAAAATATTAAAATTCAGATATAAATAATAATCAAAAACAATACACACAAACATACAATTAAAAGTCAAATTACAATAAATTAAAATTCAGATAAAATTGCAGTACAATTAATAATACACAAACAAACAATTAAATTAAAGTTATTCATTAATTAACTACTCATACAAAATACATTAAATAAAACACAATGACTACAATTTCCTAATCGGCACTGGAACGGCAACATGCCTGTCACAGCAATGCCGGATATAAGGGCAGTCCAGCCTGTTGCCGATCATTGCCAGGATAGCATTGGGGCTGGCCCGCACCCGGCGCACCAGGGATGTGCACCGCTTACGCATCGTAGTGTGGAAACAATCAGTGCGCGCCATTGCGAACATCCCCGATGCGCTACAGTAACGGGGCAGCCCCAATACCGCCCGGAACGCGTTGTTGTACTGGACGCGGAGGGCACTATATGCCCTTTCACTATAATCAACCCACAGGCTACACGTGTATAGGGATGTGCAGTACGCACTAAAAAGCGTGATCTTCACACCAGCCGTACATCGCGAAAACCTGCGGGCTATCATGTTGGCTCGCACCGACAGTGCCCTCCGCTCCCGGTCCATGTCGACATGGTCTTTAAGGTCCTCGGTAAGTAGATGCCCTAAATATTTAAATTGCTCCACTCGTTCTATTGGAACACCGTTGAGCTCAATGTTCGGAATGTCTACAGGGCTCGACCCACCGATGGCCTGAAAAACCATGTATTAGCTTTTCTTACCATTATATATCAAACCATGACCATGCGCGTATTCCGTACACGTACTGAGTAACCTCCTCAGCCCACAGATCGACGCGCTCAGCAGCACCATGTCGTCCGCATAACTCATATTGTTGACACAAACTCCGTCGATGTAGCATCCGACATGTTGACTACTGAGCGAGACGATCAGTTCGTTCATATACATATTGAACAATGTAGGTGAGGTCAGTCCACCCTGTCTTACGCCACATTCATTTGTGTAAGGGTCCGACATCGCTCCCGCCCACCGGACACTGTTGACCTGGTGCCCGTACCAGTACTGGAGCATGCTGATGAGTTCCCACGGCAAACCCGTGCTCCTCAGCTTCCCCCAGAGGATGTCGTACGAGACGAGGTCAAAGGCCTTGGATAAATCGAGGAAGCACGCGTATACCGGGGTCTTTCTCTTCGTGTAATACTTAACGGTGTGCTTTAGACACAGTATTGCACTCTCTGTGGACAGTTTAGGTCGAAACCCAAACTGGTTATCGTGAAGTGATATATGTTTATTTAACTGTGTCTTAAGCACACCGTCAAATACTTTCGCAACTACAGTTGCAAGCGATATAGGTCTGTAGTTGTTTTTATCCGCCAAATCGCCCGTTTTATTTTTCACTACCGGCACTACAACTGTCCTCATGAAGTCCGCAGGTAGGTAGGAGTGGCTCACACACAGCGAGAAGAACATTGCAAGAACTCTCGCCAAGTGCGGTCCAGCGTGCTGCAGGTGCTCAATGCTGAGTGAGTCATGCCCAGGGGACTTTCCCCTCTCAATCTGAGAAATGGCTTTGGCAATATTTTTAGCAGAGAAACTTATTCCCACAATTGTATTGTTCGTGTCAGCATTCAGCACCCCACTCGCCGGACCGAGTGGCGACCGAACCGAAAACTGTTCCCTGAAAACATTTGCAATGCTCTTTGGATCACTTAAGCCATCGACGCTCCCAGGAAGGCCAGGCCGCGAGTTTACTTTCCTCGTTTTTCGCCAAAAGCCACGGAAGTCACCTTTAGAGTGTTGTTCAGCGAGGGCGTCCATCCGAATTTGGTCCTGATTATTCTGGCACCATTTTAATCTGGACTTAAATACTTTTCTGCTCTCTCGCATCTCCTCATACATACGACCGGACCTTGGTCTGCCACACAGTACCCACTCGCTAAGCCTCAACCTGGCCACCCTGTGAGCCTCGCCAACATGCCTATTCCATCCCGCCAAGCGTGCACCACTCCCACACTTCCGCGCGCTTCCCCTACTCACCATTGCCGCGCCCTGAAGGGCAGAAACAATGTCAGAGTATAATTTATCCAGGACACGCTCATGGTCATGGTTACTACATAAATAATCCGCACATTGCGAACATTCTGTGGGGAAATCAATAGGGAATATGCATAAAATTTGAAATGACCTAAAATATTTTTTTCTCGAATACTTATTATCGTAATATTATAATGAAAAGGATTTTTTTTTATTTACTTATTATTTAAACCCCTAAAATAATATTCAAAAAGTGCAAAATAAGGGAGCGAAATTCAAACTTCCAAAACGCGCCACCATTGTTCGAACGAAATGTGACGTCATCTGACACGATATTGTATCCCGCTATGGTATACAAATGTTCTGTGAAACACCCACTGGACGTGTCATGTGACGTCACGCGGTGCGCGCGCGAAATGGCGGCGTTTGAACTGCTTACATTTTAAAAAAGTTTTAAATTTGATTTTTTAAAATATCTAGAGTATTTTGAAGCCCATTAATATTTTTTTCTACGTTATAGTAGTAAACTATTAATTTAAGACAAAAAAGAAAAACATGAATATTCCCTATTAACTTTAATCTCTTATGACACTCTTCACTGTACCTTAAGGTCTGATTTCCATTTCTTACCCCCCATATAACATCCAGATTTCTATCACAAACAGTACGTGTAACTATCTTGGGCGTTAATACACAAAGATTGAATTCTACAATAAGAGGAAAGTGGTCCGACCACAAAGTGTCATATCTAACAAAAACATTCGTAACAGACTGCTTCGCCGCGTGAGTCACAATACAATGATCGAGCCAGCTGGGCGTCCCATGCGCATCACTAATATATGTATAAGTACCAGAGTTTCTCCCTAACATTTCCACATCTATACACGACCAACTCTCCTCGCTACACACATTAATAAGTTCATTGTAAAATAACTCACCCGGGTCCGCATTAAAATCCCCCAACACAAAAACAGACTCGATGTTACTCTCATCAACAATCGCACTAATCTCACTTAAACAGTTAACAAAATCCGGCAAATTGTTCACTGAGTTCGTTGGTAAATACGCACTTATAACTAACACTGACCTATCGCGTGCCGCTATTTTAATGGCACAAATACGCTCACTACACTGAATCACCGACACACTTTGGAAGGCACTGTAACGCCATAACACCGCGACGCCGCCGTAGGGGCGTCCTCGCAGAATGCCCGCCGATGTATCCACAGCCGACGTCGCTGTGTAGCCGAACCCACTGTCAATAGTGCCGACAAAAGGTAAGTCGTGTGGGAGCAGCCAGGTCTCCTGCAGGCATATCACGTCACACGTACTGCACAGGTCTCTGATGTCGTGGACAGCTCGTTTCACATTCTTACAATTGTAACTTGCTATGGGATAAGACTGACTATCCATTATTTGTCTTATTTGTGCCGACAACAGGATTATTCTCCTGATTTTTATATGTTCGCCTGTAGCTAACGAACCGTCGAAATATAACACCCGTTGGCCACAGATTCTCGTCCAAGTACATAGGCAGGTTACATTCCAGTATATAAAACTTATAGGCTTTATACCCACGCAGCACTCGCATGTTTATAACTTCCAGAGATACAGTTTCCTTAGTTCTCTTCTGTATATATTGGACTATATCACACTCCTTCGTCGAACTATGTACATTTGTAATAAACATAGGAATTTTCTTCTCAGCCGCCTTAAACGAACATTCCATGTCCCTCGCTTTGCCGGATTTTCCCATAAATCGGTATTTATCACTTTTCTTGCGATGAGACACTTTCTGCCATCCGTCGCCGTCGTCATTATTTTCATTCGTCATATTATGATGTTTATCAGTCAGCGGCCGTGCGTGTCGCTCACATTCAGAATGGTTCGTCGCCGCCGTCAGCTGACTCGAAACCTGCGGTGTAGCCGCGGTGGGACTACGCAGTGATGACGTCACCTGAGCGATCGCTGTACCGACCCGAGCGCTGTCCGGCTGACTCACCGGCGGCTCAGGTGCAGGGGGCGACGCGGGCGCAGGCGGCCGCGGGCTCCCCTCTCCCGCAGCGCCCGCGCTCGCCCGCTTACGCTGCGTCGCTCGCGACCGTTGCCACTCAAATGTTTCCTCGCCATACTCACGAGTTTTTTCGCCATCTACCTCCATATTTCTATATTGAGGTAAATGCGATTTGATACCTCTTGATTCGTTTGTCGAGTCGTTTATATATTCATGCGACAAACCCATGGGCCCGCTATCTAGCCATGCTCCACGCTTTGTATTTATTTTACAAGCGGACGTCGGTGGTATGGAGTCGTTCCTTATTCGCAAAACTTCGACCTTTAGATCTTGTACACTGTCGGTAGTTGCGTAATTGATCTTAATGTTTTCGATCTCCGTTTTCATTATTAATATTGTTGGCTCAAAGTCACGACATCAGCCAGTAACCGTGCGGTTAGCGTCAGGTCGACGTGCGGCAACCGACAGAAGTTCATAAAACGAGGCGAGCGGCGGTGCAACGGTCACTTTTTGCTTGGACGGCGCTCGGAAAGGACTTGCTACCCGACTATTATCGTGTGCTTCGCTAATTTTGGTTTATGTTTTTGGTCGTGTACTGATTATTCCATTTGCTAGTGCTATTTCTATTTGATTATTGTTTAAAATGTTTGTCTTGATATTTTTGTAAAAGTGTAATTCAAAAGATATTAAACATTGTTTATTTTGTTCACGTATTTCACTTCTGATTCCTAATATCAGAAGTGGGATAGTGGATTCTTTTCGCCCACAAGTTAAAAACTAGTTTTCAGGCTTTTAATTTTAGATAAAAGCGGGTAGTAGTTGGCAATGGATAGATCGAGTTGTTCGCGTTCAAAAACTAGTGCCTTGCGTTCTAAGCGATCTCGTAGCCACCATAAGTGGAGTGGAAGGTCACGTATAGCAAGTTTCGGGATCCGATCGCCGTTCCAAGCGCGAACGAGATCGTCGTAGGAGCCGCGTGAGGACGCGAAGTCCTGTGTAACCGCTCTCGCGGTTGAGGCGACGCTCCGGACAGGATTGGTTTACTTTCGTTCCTGATACAAGTAAGATCGAACCATTTTAATATTTCGTTGGTTTAGTAGTCGTAAGCGCGACTATGAGCATGAAGGTTCTGGGTTCGATTCCCGGGTCGGGCAAAGTGTTATTTTCTGGATTTGTGCCCTGTTGGTGACAATGGGCTCACCCCTATTACATGGTTAAGCTTATGTCTTAACATAACTGGCGAAATGTGGGTATACTGGGTACCTCTGCCTAACCCTTCGGGGATTGCAGGCGTGATGTTATGTGTGTGTTTATAAGGTCACTGGGGTGATTGGCAATGCCTCGGACGCATTGGTGGTTATTTACATGGTGGTGCCAACACGTCGCTTAACGATTGGTTGACCAATAACAGCACGTGGACTCATTTTAAACACGAATTTCGGTCATTGTGTCCGCGTGAAGTCGATATGGTCACTGTGCTATAATGACGTTATGAATACAAGTATCTGTATGACCTACAGATAGTTTTTTTTAAGTCGGGTACTTGTGTATGTTAGTTTAAATATTTGTGAAGGTACCCACGATACAGGAGAAATTCCTGGTGACGGGCAACGTTGTGATTTGTGATATCTGATGCTCAAATAAAAGCCGCAATTATGAACAAAACAAAATACAGTCAAAAGTCGTTTTCCGTATATTTGAAACCAAAAATTGCAGTTGTTGGCACATCAAACTCGAATAATCATGGTCTGCGTAAATGCAAACCCCTACGCATTATGATCAGTTGACTTGTTTTTCGTGTGAAGACGTAGGTAGGCCGTATACAGGTGCACTGTAAAGTCTGATAAGTTTTGCTTTATTAAAGAAGTAAGTTGCCTAATACACATGATAGGCTAAGAATGATGCCAATGAGTTACGTATAGGTAGTTGATGTTTATAAGGATTTTGATGATGTAAAGTTGTGGTTGCAAGCCAAGAGATTCTATCGGCTGTATTGTGTTAGACAGTACCAGTAAATATTGTGTAGTCATAGTCCGATTAAAATTGAAGGTTTTTGAGGAAACTCGAGTAGACAGTGGGTGTGTTTGTTGTATGTTGTGCGTTTAGCTTTGGTTGAGGTCAGGGTCTGGAAAGACCGTAGTGTTAAGTCAAATAGTGATACACACGGGAGATAGACTTGTTTACTAGTCAGTTAGTGATCTGTGGTTTTACTCGATGATTTTTGTGAACCTGGCATTTTTTGACGCAATAATGTTTTTAAGATTGATTTAAACGACAATGGTAGGTACATGACCCAGGGTGGTTGATTGTTGTATTTTCGATAATTTCCAGTTTAGCCGCGTTTGATTTTATCAACGAGAGTGGGACCTAATGGATGTTTGGTCAGGTTCTGTCGTAGATTTGTCTCTTTGCATAGTAACCATTACTTATGAACGTGTGGTTTGGTCAAGCGCGTGGCCTCAGCTGCGTGTGTGAAAGTCTGTGTGATACGCTAACAATGTGTCTATGTCAACAGCCACTGAGGGGTATGCAAACTTGGAGCCTATGCCTACAGTGTGTGTGGAAGTCGACATCTGAGGGGTATGCAAACTTGGAGCCTATGCCTACAGTGTGTGTGGAAGTCGACATCTGAGGGGTATGCAAACTTGGAGCCTATGCCTACAGTGTGTGTGGAAGTCGACATCTGAGGGGTATGCAAACTTGGAGCCTATGCCTACAGTGATGTGGAAGAAGTCTGTGTGATATGCTAACAATGTGCTTATACATCCCTATGTTCCTATTGGTATTCTTGTCTGACAAGTTTTGTTTGGTGAATGTTTCTTTGAATTTGATTCTCGACTTGAATGTTCCTTAATGAATGAGATTACTCTTTTGTTGTACTACTCGGTTAGAGAGCCTTGGTGTTAAAGGTTTTACTCGATGATTTCAGCAGTTTTTGTTGCAATAGAATTTTTAAGGTTGGTGTGAACGACTATGGTATATGAGTATATGACTCAAGGTAGTTGAGTGTTGTATTTTCGATAATTTCCAGTACATTTGATTTAATTAATGAGAGTCGAATTTGGTGCCACCCAATGGAACTAAAGTTTGGTCAGGAGTGATCGAGCGGAACAAAATTCTTATGTAAATTTGTTAGTTTGCAGAGTAACCATTACACAAGGATGGACGCAACGCAACGCTGCTTGGCCTTAGCAGTGGTTGCCAGGGCTTTGCCACAATGACGCCGTGAACGTGCACGTCACTGCAGGGTGCCAGCGCGTCTTACTGGCGTTGCTGAGCGCGTCGCTGCAAGGCGACTGCGCGCCCTACTGGCGTTGCCGAGCGCGCCTTCTGGCGTTGCTGAGCGCGTCGCTGCAAGGCGACTGCGCGCCTTACTGACGTTGCTGAGCGCCTCGCTGCAGGCCGAGCGCCTCGCTGCAGGCCGAGCGCCTCGCTGCAGGCCGAGCGCCTCGCTGCAGGCCGAGCGCCTCGCTGCAGGCCGAGCGCCTCGCTGCAGGCCGAGCGCCTCGCTGCAGGCCGAGCGCCTCGCTGCAGGCCGAGCGCCTCGCTGCAGGCCGAGCGCCTCGCTGCAGGCCGAGCGCCTCGCTGCAGGCCGAGCGCCTCGCTGAAGCCCAGCGCGTCGCTGCAGGCCGACTGCGCGCCCTACTGGCGTGTACAGCGCGTGGCTCCGGGCTGCCAGCGCGCTACTGTCGTGTTAAGCGCGTAGCTCCAGGCTGCCAGCGCGCTACTGACGTGTTAAGCGCGTCACTCCACGGTGCCAGCGCGCCCTACAGGCGCAGTTGTGTGCGGCACTCCACGGTGCTAGCGCGCCCTACAGGCTAGAGATGGGCTTAAGCGTTAAAAAATAATAACACTGCTAAATGCTAAAAATAATTAACACTTAAAATTAGCAGTTATTTTTAGCAACTGTTAAATTTAGTCACAGACGGATTTTTAACATAATTAATTCTCATTTCCTTCATATTTTTCACAGGCTTAGGACTGTTAACTTTTTCTGTTGGCGTATTTGTAATGAGAATCAATTTATTTACAACGATTTCTTTTTTTCATGTCTGTTATTTTTGTATTTGTAATTTTCTTCTAATCTTTTTTATCTTATCCCGCGTAAACCTTCGTAACGAAGATCAGTCTTTATTTAACTCTCTTTAAATGTAATATTTCCGAATTCAGCAGTTAGCACTTAGCGGTGAGTTAAATCAACCCGCTCGCTAGTTGCTAAATAACTCGTGTTGAAACCAATTCAATAGAAACGGAACTTGTCACTGTCAGTTGTGACTGCTAGATTTAACAGCTATATCAGAACTTATATAACAGGTGTTGACACTAAAAAAAAAAAATTAGCAGTGTTAATTTAGCAGCTTATTAATTTAAGACCCATCCCTACTACAGGCGCAGTTGTGTGCGGCACTCCACAGTGCCAGCGCGCCCCACAGGCGCAGTTGTGTGCGGCACTCCACTGTGCCAGCGCGCCCCACAGGCGCAGTTGTGTGCGGCACTCCACGGTGCCAGCGCGCCCCACAGGCGCAGTTGTGCGTGGCACTCCACGGTGCCAGCACACCCCACTGGCGTTGTGAGACACGCTATCAAGGAGACAGCGAAGACTCAGCCGCCTTGTTGGAAGCTGACGAGGACGTCAGAGCGTCAGGAGAGGCCGTGTTGGCTCAAAGTCACGCCATCAGCCAGTAGCCGTGCGGTTTGCATCCGGTCGACGTACGGCAACCGACAGAAGTTCATAAAACGAGGCGAGCGGCGGTGCAGCGGTCACTTTTTGCTTGGACGGCGCTCGGAAAGGACTTGCTACCCGACTATTATCGTGTGCTTCGCTAATTTTGGTTTATGTTTTTGGTCGTGTACTGATTATTCCAGTTAGTGAAATACGTGAACAAACATTGTTTATTTTGTTCACGTATTTCACTTCTGATTCCTAATAATATATTATTAGGAATCAGAAGTGAAATACGTGAACAAAATAAACAATGTTTAATATCTTTTGAATTACACTTTTACAAAAATATCAAGACAAACATTTTAAACAATAATCAAATAGAAATAGCACTAGCAAATGGAATAATCAGTACACGAGCAAAAACATAAACCAAAATTAGCGAAGCACACGATAATAGTCGGGTAGCAAGTCCTTTCCGAGCGCCGTCCAAGCAAAAAGTGACCGCTGCACCGCCGCTCGCCTCGTTTTATGAACTTCTGTCGGTTGCCGTACGTCGACCGGATGCAAACCGCACGGCTACTGGCTGATGGCGTGACTTTGAGCCAACACGGCCTCTCCTGACGCTCTGACGTCCTCGTCAGCTTCCAACAAGGCGGCTGAGTCTTCGCTGTCTCCTTGATAGCGTGTCTCACAACGCCAGTGGGGCGTGCTGGCACAGTGGAGTGCCACGCACAACTGCGCCTATAGGGCGCGCTGGCACCGTGGAGTGCCGCACACAACTGCGCCTGTGGGGCGCGCTGGCACTGTGGAGTGCCGCACACAACTGCGCCTGGGGGGCGCGCTGGCACCGTGGAGTGCCACGCACAACTGCGCCTGTAGGGCGCGCTGGCACCGTGGAGTGCCGCACACAACTGCGCCTGTGGGGCGCGCTGGCACTGTGGAGTGCCGCACACAACTGCGCCTGTAGTAGGGATGGGTCTTAAATTAATAAGCTGCTAAATTAACACTGCTAATTTTTTTTTTTTTTTTAGTGTCAACACCTGTTAAATAAGTTCTGATATAGCTGTTAAATCTAGCAGTCACAACTGACAGTGACAAGTTCCGTTTCTATTGAATTGGTTTCAACACGAGTTATTTAGCAACTAGCGAGCGGGTTGATTTAACTCACCGCTAAGTGCTAACTGCTGAATTCGGAAATATTACATTTAAAGAGAGTTAAATAAAGACTGATCTTCGTTACGAAGGTTTACGCGGGATAAGATAAAAAGATTAGAAGAAAATTACAAATACAAAAATAACAGACATGAAAAAAAGAAATCGTTGTAAATAAATTGATTCTCATTACAAATACGCCAACAGAAAAAGTTAACAGTCCTAAGCCTGTGAAAAATATGAAGGAAATGAGAATTAATTATGTTAAAAATCTGTCTGTGACTAAATTTAACAGTTGCTAAAAATAACTGCTAATTTTAAGTGTTAATTATTTTTAGCATTAGCATTTAGCAGTGTTATTATTTTTTAACGCTTAAGCCCATCTCTAGCCTGTAGGGCGCGCTAGCACCGTGGAGTGCCGCACACAACTGCGCCTGTAGGGCGCGCTGGCACTGTGGAGTGACGCGCTTAACACGTCAGTAGCGCGCTGGCAGCCTGGAGCTACGCGCTTAACACGACAGTAGCGCGCTGGCAGCCTGGAGCTACGCGCTTAACACGACAGTAGCGCGCTGGCAGCCTGGAGCTACGCGCTTAACACGACAGTAGCGCGCTGGCAGCCTGGAGCTACGGGCTTAACACGACAGTAGCGCGCTGGCAGCCCGGAGCCACGCGCTGTACACGCCAGTAGGGCGCGCAGTCGGCCTGCAGCGACGCGCTCGGCCTGCAGCGAGGCGCTGGCCTTCAGCGAGGCGCTCGGCCTGCAGCGAGGCGCTCGGCCTGCAGCGAGGCGCTCGGCAACGTCAGAAGGCGCGCAGTCGCCTTGCAGCGACGCGCTCAGCAACGCCAGAAGGGCGCGCAGTCGCCTTGCAGCGACGCGCTCAGCAACGCCAGAAGGGCGCGCAGTCGCCTTGCAGCGACGCGCTCACCAACGCCAGAAGGGCGCGCAGTCGCCTTGCAGCGACGCGCTCAGCAACGCCAGAAGGCGCGCTGGCACCCTGCAGTGACGTGCACGTTCACGGCGTCATTGTGGCAAAGCCCTGGCAACCACTGCTAAGGCCAAGCAGCGTTGCGTTTCGTCCATCCTTGTGTAATGGTTACTCTGTAAACAAACAAATTTACATCAGAATTTTGTTCCGCTCGATCACTCCTGACCAAACTTTAGTTCCATTGGGTGGCACCAAATTCGACTCTCATTAATTAAATCAAATGTACTGGAAATTATCGAAAATACAACACTCAACTACCTTGAGTCATATACCTAGTCGTTCACACCAACCTTAAAAATTCTATTGCAACAAAAACTGCTGAAATCATCGAGTAAAACCTTTAACACCAAGGCTCTCTAACCGAGTAGTACAACAAGAGAGTAATCTCATTCATTAAAGAACATTCAAGTCGAGAATCAAATTCAAAGAAACATTCACCAAACAAAACTTGTCAGACAAGAATACCAATAGGCACATAGGGATGTACGAGTATAAGCACATTGTTAGCATATCACACATACTTCTTCCACAACACTGTAGGCATAGGCTCCAAGTTTGCATACCCCTCAGTGGCTGTTGACATCACAGACTTCCACACACACTGTAGGCATAGGCTCCAAGTTTGCATACCCCTCAGTGGCTGTTGACATAGGCACATTGTTAGCATATCACACAGACTTCCACACACACTGTAGGCATAGGCTCCAAGTTTGCATACCCCTCAGTGGCTGTTGACATAGGCACATTGTTAGCGTATCACACAGACTTTCACACAGACTTTCACACACGCAGCTGAGGCCACGCGCTTGACCAAACCACACGTTCTTATGTAATGGTTACTATGCAAAGAGACAAATCTACGACAGAACCTGACCAAACATCCATTAGGTCCTACTCTCGTTGATAAAATCAAACGCGGCTAAACTGGAAATTATCGAAAATACAACAATCAACCACCCTGGGTCATGTACCATTGTCGTTTAAATGAATCTTAAAAACATTATTGCGTCAAAAAAATTCCAGGTTCACAAAAATCATCGAGTAAAACCACAGATCTCTGACTAGTAAACAAGTCTATCTCCCGTGTGTATCACTATTTGACATAACACTACGGTCTTTCCAGACCCTGACCTCAACCAGAGCTAAACGCACAACATACAACAAACACACCCACTGTCTACTCGAGTTTCCTCAAAAACTTTCAATTTTAATCGGACTACGACTACACAATAATTACTGGTACTGTCTAACACAATACAGCCGATAGAATCCCTTGGCTTGCAACCACAACTTTACTTCATCAAAATCCTTATAAACATCAACTGATACGTAACTCATTGTCATCTTTCTTAGCCTATCATGTGTATTAGAAAGCAACTTCTATAATAAAGCAAAACTTATCAGACTTTACAGTGCACCTGTATACGGCCTACTTCTTCACACGAAAACAAGTCAACTGATCATATTGCGTAGGGGTTTGCATTTACGCAGACCATGATTATTCGAGTTTGATGTGCCAACAACTGCACTTTTTGGTTTCAAATATATGGAAAACAAGACTTTTGACTGTATTTTGTTTTGTTCATAATTGCGGCTTTTATTTGAGCATCAGATATCACAAATCACAACGTTGCCCCTCACCAGGAATTTCTCCTGTATCGTGGGTACCTTCACAAATATTTAAACTAACATACACAAGTACCCGACTTAAAAAAAAAAACTAACTGTAGGTCATACAGATTTGTATTTATAACGTCATTATAGCACAGTGACCATATCGACTTCACGCGGACACAATGACCGAAATTCGTGTTTAAAATGAGTCCACGTGCTGTTATTGGTCAACCAATCGTTAAGCGACGTATTAGCACCACCATGTAAATAACCACCAATGCGTCCGAGGCATTGCCAATCACCCCAGTGACCTTATAAACACACACATAACATCACGCCTGCAATCCCCGAAGGGTTAGGCAGAGGTACCCAGTATACCCACATTTCGCCAGTTATGTTAAGACATAAGCTTAACCATGTAACAGGGGTGAGCCCATTGTCACCAACAGGGCACAAATCCAGAAAATAGCACTTTGCCCGACCCGGGAATCGAACCCAGAACCTTCATGCTCTAGTCGCGCTTACGACTACTAAACCAACGAAATATTAAAATGGTTCGATCTTACTTGTATCAGGAACGAAAGTAAACCAATCCTGTCCGGAGCGTCGCCTCAACCGCGAGAGCGGTTACACAGGACTTCGCGTCCTCACGCGGCTCCTACGACGATCTCGTTCGCGCTTGGAACGGCGATCGGATCCCGAAACTTGCTATACGTGACCTTCCACTCCACATAAGGTGGCTACGAGATCGCTTAGAACGCAAGGCACTAGTTTTTGAACGCGAACAACTCGATCTATCCATTGCAATTGCTAACTACTACCCGCTTTTATCTCAAATTAAAAGCCTGAAAACTAGTTTTTAACTTGTGGGCGAAAAGAATCTTTATCCCACTTCTGATATTAGGAATCAGAAGTGAAATACGTGAACAAAATAAACAATGTTTAATATCTTTTGAATTACACTTTTACAAAAATATCAAGACAAACATTTTAAACAATAATCAAATAGAAATAGCACTAGCAAATGGAATAATCAGTACACGAGCAAAAACATAAACCAAAATTAGCGAAGCACACGATAATAGTCGGGTAGCAAGTCCTTTCCGAGCGCCGTCCAAGCAAAAAGTGACCGCTGCACCGCCGCTCGCCTCGTTTTATGAACTTCTGTCGGTTGCCGTACGTCGACCGGATGCAAACCGCACGGCTACTGGCTGATGGCGTGACTTTGAGCCAACAATATCTTTTAACACCTTCGAACAATCTAAGTGATCCCACAGAATTGGGGGTAACTTATCCAACTGACGCGCAACAAACACGGGGATATCATCAGGTTCAGTGGATTTGAAGAGACTAATAATATCCGAAAAAATGCATAAAACATTCAATATTTCACATTGACAGAATAGGGTAGTTGACTGCCTAAAAAAATATGATTCTGTTTAATCCGTCAGTTAGATATTCGTAAAATATTGGAGACGTGTTTTTTGTTTTATCAAATTAATAAAAAATGACGAAAATAAAGCTTGGCAAAGAACATGGAGAGGAGGCTTTTGACGTCATAGGCTGGTAAAAATGGACCAACCTGTGACGTTTCACGACTTTTCGAAGCACTGTATTGTCTTCATTTTTTGTTTACGTGAAAAAAGAAAAAATACGTGTTCAATATTTTTTGGAAACCTATCTAACGGACTAATTAGTTTTTTTAGTCAACTACCCTAATAATGATGTGCATGAAATAGTCGATAAGAAAGAAAGAAAGAAAAAATGTTTATTTGACGTTAGAACACACTTATTAGTTATACCGATATGGTTGTGGTAATATTATTGTGCCCGATTTGAATTAAAGCGTAAATATGACTGTTTACTGTCAGTCAGTTATTTATTACTGACTGCGTAGCTCTGACGTCAGACGCCGTAGCATTCTCGTAGCTAATTACGTTGCATATTGCGACGAACTTTTAATACATTTATATTTTCATAATTACGAGTACAGTCAATGGATATTTATTAATCGAAGTTTCCTTGTTTGTTTAAAAGGATGCTCCAGGTATTATTTGTTCTAAAATATAATGAACCATTTTCATCATAATTTTCATTGATGAAGCAGATGCTATTTCAGTATTGTTTTCGATGTTTGTCCTTTCATGTTTTTATTAAAATCGAATCACTGCGTAGTACCTAGTATATTAATTTTATTTTTTACTTTGAAATCCAATACTGTCGATATCTACATATTTTTAGTTCGGAATTTTTATTATATTTTTTCAGTTTGATGAGTATTCATTTAGTCAATTTTATGTACATTTTCATTACTTCGTGAGTGTATACAAATATCGAGACAAAATACGAGTATGTAAATAGAACCAGTATAATTTATATGTATGTACTTGTTATTCTTCACAGTTCATTGGTTTACAAAACATCATTTAATTTACTATATTGTGAATAAGTTTTCTAATAAAAAAATGCTGTTTCATACATTTTGATCATGTAGTTATTGCACTTTTGGGTATTTTAGCAGTATTTTGCTATTAACTTAGGAAAGCACCGTAGTTGCCCATTCCAAACCGTAGATCTCTATAAAGAAGAATGAGCAAGAAACTCCATGGACGCTCTTTTAAATCAAAATTTGGGCACAAAACCCAAATCACTCATGTTGTGAATAATCTAACCAAGATTTTGAACACTGATCTATCCTCTCCAGATAACCTCTCCACAAAATGAGAGTGGGTACACCAATTGATAGACAGACAGGTGAGTGAATAAGGCCGGGCGCACACTCATGGGTGACGATCGCGATCTCCCGCGGTAGTGGATTGAGGCAATTCATCTTACTCCTTTGCGGATACTGACACCGGTAGTGTGTTCCTTGGTTAAGCTTGTTGCGGGACAACGAGTTTCTTTTATTCTCTGTTGCTAAGAATTTTGTTTGCAGACTGTAGTAAAGGTCGTTGGGGTGTGTGATTTGAAGAAATTCTGACGCAATGTTGTGATTGTTACTTTAATCTATATAAATAAAAAGAGAAGTCCTGACTGACTGACTGACTGACTGAATCATCAACGCCCAACCCAAACGCTTGAACCTAGAAAGCTGAATTTTTGCACAGAGGTTCCCTTTATAATGTAGACAAGGAATAAGGAAGGACTATTCGAAATTCAACCCCTAGGGAATTAAATAGGGGATGAAAGTTTGAATGGAAAATCGTCATTTTGACGCGGGCGAAGTCGCTGGCAAAAGCTAGTATGCTACGTATTTAAAACTTTGTTTAAGGTTACACTATAAATTGGAAGGGACTGCGAGACAGTTTGAAAGAGACACCACGGCCCCAAAACACAAAGGGCTAAGAAAGAACACAAGTGGGGTTTATAGTCAGTACAAGTCTGAAACTGCCTTTCGCACCACCCAGAGCGGAAGGGGTCAAAGAAGAAAGGTTAGACCATAAATACACATTGTGGACACAAAATAGTGATTCTATAATTATCTGTCTCATCATCTGCCTAGCCTTTTCCAAACAATACTGGGGTCAGCTTCCAGTCTAACTGGATGCAGCTGAATACCAGTATTTTAACCACTGACCTCCACAACCCAGTTATTACTGGGTCATATGGGTATCATAATCAGACTGTTGTCAGACTTATAGATTACTAGCTTTTGCCAGCGGCTTCGCCCGCGTGAAAATGACGATTTTCCATACAAATTTTCATCCCCTACTTAACTCCCTTAGGGGTTGAATTTTGAAAAATCCTTCCTTATTCCTTGTCTACATTATAAAGGGAACCTCTGTGCAAAATTTCAGCATTCTAGGTCCAAGGGTTTGGGCTGGGCGTCGATGAGTCATTCAGTCAGTCAGGACTTCTCTCTCTATTTATTAGACGCACTACCTGTACCTCCACCTGCTCCTGTATCTGTTTAATGGCATAAATTACTTTTGCGTAGTTGCCGAGTTGCAAGAGATACAGTTTGCATTATGAAAACTTAGTTTCCATAACGAGCTTACAAAACATCATGGCTTTATTTATCTGAAGGGTTAGGCAGAAATTCACTTACTTCTCTAACAAATTAATAACCTTATTATATTACCTACATCAAAATTACTACCAACAGCAAAGAAGCTTACTCGTAACCAAATCTTGGCCACACTACCCATGAATGGATACTCCTCCTCACCTGCCAGTGTGAGTGAATAGCCGACGGGTCAGAGTTCGACCCGTGATCGACATTACCCCCTGAATAGACACAGGATTTTAACCCTTTTGCCAAAACGAAGACCGACCCGCTCAAAACGGAAGATAGGAATACGAACGACGTGAAATATCGCCTCTCTTCAAACACATTTATCATGGAAGATAAGTGTTTATAATCTTTTGAGAAATATCGGTTTATGTTTTTATTTTTAGGAAAATTGAAATATTGAAGGGAGAAAGGTCGAAACAGAAATAAAATAAAACTTTGTCCATTTTTTTCCGATTTTCATATCATCATTATTCTATACCAAGTCATTTAGGGTAATAGGCGCAGCATTATGTCATCTTTTTTCACACTTCTCTATTACTCGTCATATTATCAGGCTCCTCCTTCCTTGCCCTATCTTCCTTTACATAGTCCGTACTTAGTTTCTTTGGTCTTCCTCTACTCTTATATCCATCATCCACATGCATAGTCAAAAATTTTCTCACGAAAAACCGATTTCCATTATGACAAAGATAAAACAAATAGAAACCTTTGCGAATATCGTAACATCTTAAATGTTCTTAGTAAGTAAAACGATCGACAACGTACTTGTGAAACTAATATTCTAAAAGACATTTGTGTCGTACCTATAACCCAAACATATACAATTCAAAGGTAACCTGCAAATCAACTTGAGGGATTTCTAACATCGCCCTTTGAACCTTTGAGAACATAAAAAGGAATAAATCAACAGACATCTGCTCAGTCTAGATCAAATTTAATCAATTGAGATACAATACTTCAAAGAATTTCCCAACTTTCCGTTTTCCCCACGGTTCACTTGAATATTTTGTAGAGTTCTCCTTTCATGTACTTGGAATTTCACGTTTTATAGTTTTAATAACCTTGGTTTTCAAGGCTTCATTCAGACGGTAATAAAAGTAAGAAATAAAATTTTAAGTATTAACTCGTAAACTACTTTGTAGGTACTTAGAATGAAGTTCATACATTGAAGCGCATCGAGCGCTTTTCCATGACAAGAATATTTTCAGGGAAATTATTTTACTAGTACGCTTTATTAATTCATGGCTACTCATCATTTTAAGGTAAGTATATAAGGGTGCTACGTCGTGTCATTTGATCCCCAATTAAGAGCACGGTACGGTATCTCCAGTTCCCGCTTACCAATTAATAATGACAGGAAGGAAAAAGACAGCATGCAATATTTTTCTCTTTCTAGCATAGAATTAATCCAGCCACAGGAAGGTGTCAATCAAATGATGATGAAAATGTTCTTTTTGCCCCAAAAAGGCAATCAATCCGAATTCGGTGCGTGATTTGCTTGGCAAACCGATTTCGTCCAATATGACTCCATTCGACTTGCGGATTAATTGAAAGAACCTGACCACAGATTTCATCCGACGCCCTCGTGTTGTCCAAGTCATGAGACACAACCGTATCGGTGGTTATAAAGGTATTTTTTGACAACTTTGCTATTCTTATTACCTATTAAAATTGCATAAGCACATATTAATAAACACGTTATAAAGGTACTACTAGTTACATAGATTTCGATGCTATTTTTCTTTGTCTCGTATTTGATACCAGTAAACGTTAGATTAACCACACATTTTTCGAGGCAAAACCTTTGGATAATTTAGTATTAACTTAATCGTCAAGTACAATAAAATTTGAAAATATCATCATAATTAAAATTACACAAATTAACCACAATTTTTTAAGGTTTAAGTTTATTTTACTTTAACGAGGCCCAAGTTTAAAAACTTTGTATAGTACCTACTTTAGTATTTAATTAATCAACAAGGACAAATTTAAAATATCATAATAATTAGAACAAGTTACACGTGCCATCAGTAATTAAAATTACATTTGATGACACGTGTACACTTGAACAAACTTATCTGTGTAGGCGGTGAAAAACAGAACTAACATAAATGTACCAAGTTTGACTTTTCAACGCAAATTTTCTTGACCAGCAGCGCCACCTTAAACTTCACACTTAAAGTGGTCATACTCTAACTGTAGTATCTTTGGAAAACAACACAACCACTCACACACACACACACTTCGCACACTACTACTACTACTATTTGGCACTTCTTCTAACCTTATAAGGTGCTGTTGTTGATTTTCAGCCGTAATTAAAATATCATCAAGAAAAATACATACTCCGTCAATACCTGCAAGCACTTCTTCTAATATTCTTTGAAATATGCTTGGAGCTGTTGACAAGCCGAAAACCAACCTATTATAGCAAAATAAACCTTTATGAGTGTTAATACATGTCAGTTTTTTGGTGTCATCAAGTAATAACTGATTATAAGCCCTAGATAAATCTAGTTTTGAAAATTGAACTCCGCCATGAAGTTTCGCGAATAGGTCTTGAATACGCGGTAAAGGATAACTATCCGTATATAACCACTTGTTCAGTGTCACTGAGTAGTCACCACATATCCTTATATTACCGTCATGTCGTAACACTGGTACAATCGGTGTTGCTACTTCCGAATGCTCGACTTTCTCTAATATACCTAATTCCAATAATCTGTGCAATTCATCCTCAACCTTTTGTTTTAAAGCTAACGGTACCGGTCGTGGTTTAAAAAATTTTAACTGAGCGTCTGGCTTTATTTTCAACGTAACTTTGTGCTTATTAAACGTACCCAGCTCATCGGTAAACAACTGAGCGTATTTTCCTTTTAAATAAGTCACCTGGTCAACATTTTTTATGTGATTACACGGAACACCACATAGCTATAAACTGAACTTAGAAATGAAATCGCGACCCAACAGCGAAGGTTGTTTGTTATTATTACTTTGCCCCGTATCTACAACGTAAAACTTTAAATTTTCTGTACGACCTATATAAGTCACAGGCAATGTTAGGCAACCTAACGGTGAAATTTTACTACCATTATAGCAATTCAACACTGCATTACTGGACTTCAAATTGTATTTATTCCTAAAATTCGAATTGTAAACAACAGCTGGCAAAACTGAGACAGCACTACCGCTATCTATTTCACACATAAGTCTTGTACTGCCCACCGTCACTAATTGTTGCATCGGTTCGCCATTGACACATTTTATGTTAAACAATTCATAAATACCTTCAAATGAGTCATCGTCATCCGCTGTTAAGAACTTGCTACTTTTCACCTTAATTCTACACATACGCTTTAAATGGCCCTTTTGATTACACTTTTTACACGCGTAGTTTATAAATCGACACTGTTCCGTATTATGGTTCTTGTATCCGCATACACTGCAGCACTTCCCGACTTTCGAGATCTCCGCGGCGGCGGCGGCGGCGGCGCGGCCCGCAGCGTCTGGCCGCTGTGCACTGACTGCGCCGCGCTGTTTTAACGCGAACACGGAATGCGCCGGCTCCGCTGGCAGCGCGGATGGCTCGGCGACAGCGCCATTGCTGTGTGATTCCCTTAACGCCAATCTTGCACATCTCACACTTTGCGCTATTTCTAATGCACGATTAAATGTCAGCGTGTCTATGCTTTCCGCGAACAGCTTCTCTTTCTCCTTGATATTTTCTAACCCGAGGACAAACCGATCACGCAATGCTGACTCGAGTTCTGTTTTAAACCCGCAGTACTGCGCGAGGTGACGTACACGCGACGCCCATTCGGACAAATCTTCTCCTGGACGTTGCTCCGCTTTATAAAACTTGTACCGCTCCGCAAACGTACACTTTTTAGACGCAAAATTACCGTCTAGTTTGGATATTAGACTTTTGAATTCTAACGTCTCGAGTTCTTGCGGGAAAACCAAATCCTTAACGACGCGGTACGTTTCTTCCACCAAACACGTCAATATCAGGGATCTCCGTTTTACTTGCGCCTTGTCGGTGTCGTCTGTGATATCGTTCACCAAACAAAACTGTGTAAAACGACTTTTGAAGATGTTCCATTCCTGCACGCGGTGGTCAAACGTGATATTATGTCCTCCAAACAGCATTCTTTCTTGAGCCATTTTATTTTCAACACTTATTAGGTATGTCAAAATATCCTTTCCTTGCTCACGTGAAGATCCCATCCTCGTCGCCAATTTGTAGTATCTTTGGAAAATACTTGAATAAAACAAGGAGTGCTCGTTACACGTTTAATGGCCGATCGATGACTGCCCGAAATTACATAGACAACGAGTACCCACATATATAATATACCACAATAACTTAATCTGCAATTAAGATGACCATGACCTCTTCAATTTCCTTTTCAATACTCAAATTGAATCCGTAAAATGTTCCATTGTTTCACTTTCCGATCGATCACCAAGAAAACCTGTCTTTTCAACCCATTACAACGCGAACGCGCTTTTTACTCATCACTTAGTCTAAAGTCCTGAAGTTCGTATTCCCTTTCACGTGTGATTTCCCCGGACGATCCTTATAGGCTGTTACTTACCACGGGAAAAAGCGTTTCCAACATTTTAAATACTTAGCTGGCCTCCTACATTATTCGATTACCTTTTGAGATACCGTACGTTCGGTAAATCGATGCTATGGAGCGGAGTGTAACCAGAAAGTTTAGCGTTACATGAAAATTTAATGTGCAGCGAAAATTCTGCGGCGGTTATTTTTGTGTTTTATTTTAAGCTTGCAAGGAAATGAGTTTTTTATTGTTAGCAAGGAGCTAAAAGTCTTGCTTTTTGCGGCTTAACGGTACTAACTTTTACGTGCTAAGTACCTACTTTGTTTTCCCTGGGATGTGCGCTAACAGGTCTTACACAGAGGGGTCTCCGTGTTGGTTTATTAAGAGGTTAACTAACATCCATATGGTGCCTACTGCACATCGGTTTTAGTGAGGGTTCATAAGAATCAAATAATACTGCTTATTAGAATAAGAATAAAGACAACCATTCGACGAAAGACAACACAAGAAAAATTACTATCTAATTGAATTTTTCCTACCACGCTCCCGCTTCGCTTATGACCACACGTAATACCCTAAAGCACTTGGGCTAAGATAATGATCTCTGGAATGAGGGGAGGGCTGCGGATTACTTTTCTCAATCAGCGCGTCGTAATAAATATTTGATGAGCTTTATGGTACAACATTTATTTACAACTTATTTCATTCCTTCGTAGTTTATTGGCTCGAAAATATTTTGATTTAGAGGCAAGATGTCAAATGTGCTTTTATTCTTGATTAAATACAATTTTGTAAAACAAATGATAAAATTGTTGGACTTGAGTCAGCATTATTGATTTGTGAACAGTTCAAGACAAAAAAACATCAACACTCTAAGTAAAACTTAAAAGCTATTCCCAACGTGCTTTCGAAGATGCATCATTATTTACATTACGAGTACTATATGAGATAAAATCTATGTTGTTCCTATATGCTATATGCCCTTGACTGAACAAGGTGGATCGACGACCCAGTGAAGGTCACGAGTTCCGTTCAAAGGTCAATGTGAGGCGATTCTTAAGTAAGGTCACGAAGCTTTTGCAGGACAGCTGACAATTTATAATGATATGTCTGAAAATTAAAATGCTTATTTTCAGTCATAGTGCATTGTCTTTGTCAGGGCATACGTAGAACGTGAACTCACACTACATTTCCTATCATGCACGCTATTTTCAACTACATTTTGTCGTCGATTAAGTTCATTACCAGTTTTATAACCAGTAGCTCAGTATGTAGTAGCTGTTAAGACTACAAGGGCTGGGTCAACTCTGTCATAAATCCTGGCGTTGGTTGAGAGGACCATAACTCAATATGCCTACAAATAAAGCCTGGTTATAGTATCACATAATTATGTTGTAATATATTTACGGGCATGAATATCTGAAAACCAAGACAAGAGAAAAATTCTCACCAGCAAAAAATCCACGTGAAAACAACATTCATACTCACCTCATTTGTGTTCATCTTTCTATTTACAGCATCTTATAAGGGCAATACACCCCAAACTCTTATTTTCCCGGAAATTGCTTCGCCCCTAATTATCTTCTCAAACTTCAGGATTAACGAACTCGGAACGAGTAAGGAGCGAGTGGTGGGAGTAAATTACATGCGTCTAACTTCATTACGACACGCAGAGGTTTAGGTTGCGGCCACGAAACGAGGGGTAGCTGACAAGTGGCGACAGAGACGGAAACAAAAGTCACGTAGCTGTCACTTCACGACTTGCTTCCATTCCGCAGCCTCGCCACCGCTACTGCCCTACGACCGCTGGTTTTGTGGCCGCAAGCTTAGTCCCTCGCTCGCCGTGGTGTTACGTGCCGCCGATCCTAACTTATAAGGGTTTGTTAAAGGTACACAACTAACTGTACTTCGTTTCTTATGTAGTGGGTAGACTGTTTATGTGTGACAACAAAACGGTTTAGGAAGAAAAGTAATTATATTGCACTTTTTGATGCTTCTTCTTTCTTTCTTTATCGTGTGGTTATTGCTAAACATGGTGTCAGAGTTTTTATGCCGCCCATGGGCCTCTGACTTGGCGTTACATGCATGATTTTTATTTTATTTTTTGGTGCTACGAGATAATTTTAAAAGAGTAGAGAGGTTAATGTTGTTCAAGTAAGTCAAAACTTGAATGTTTTCAGACACCTAAGTACGCAAATATTTATTTTACAACTTACTTTCAGTTCAATCATTATACGGTAACTTGTGGTGATCAGTTATTAGGTCAATCAAAATATGTTATAGCTGCAACTTCACTGAAAATGTTTAGAATTGCGCGATTTGATACAGATATTGCAAACAATTGCAACATAACGCTCATTAATAATTTGCAAAGCCATTTGTAAAAATTTAAAATTACCCTTTTATTTTATTTTTTGTCTTTTTAGTTTTAGTCTTGTCATTGACATTGTCTACATATATTATGTAGACAATGTCAATGACAACGACAATATTATGTGGAAGTGCGGAGTCTCCTAACACAAGCAATTCCTTGCTTAAAAGGTGATCTCCAATCATTTGTATCGAAATGCCAATTTTGTAGGTAATTGAAATAAACATTTTAATTTTTTTTTATTGAGTTTATGTTCAATGTACAGATGACAATTAAATTTTAACGCATTGCAAATGTATCAAAATATTACTTTCTTCTTATATTTGCTTTGTGCAGCTGTTTAAAAAAATTGCATAGATGAAAACGCCCCGCCATTGCTGCACACGTACTTTTATAGATCTACTAAAAATCAATAGCGCAAGGTGGCGGTTGCGATACATTTTTGCAAGCGGAGTTTATTAAGGCTGTAAAAAAGGTTAATCAGAGGTTTCACACTCACATTTTGCCAGTTACATTACAGGGGCTACCAGCCCCAAAAACACTATCCACGGGGGTTTGAGCAGAGCTATTACATAGTCTTTGATAAGAGTCCCCTCGACCACCCGTAGATTAGAGTGACAGGTACATTTTCAAAATCAATGGAGAGCATGTAGTTGACATTTTGAAATTACATGTTTTCCCCTTTTGTTATAAGTTTGTCATTTCCACAGAGTGTTAGTTTGAACCGGTAGATATTAAAAAGAAATATCACAGAAAAAAAGAGATGGCAAAGCATTTGCTTTTAATGTTAGTTAAATCAAAATTCATAATTCAATATTCAAATAAATTCACGTCGGGGTCACCAATATAGAACTTTTGTTGGGACGTGATATAAATGAAATGTCCAATTCTATGTTGCACTATGAATTTAATAAAGCATTTGCTATAACTAAACACGGTACAATACTACAATAAATGATTGACGCGAGTAACGGGTAGTAACCGACTATATGTGTTGTCACGGGGACGCGTGACTTCGAACTTAACTTGACGGTGCAACGTCATAGGCACTTATAAGCTCGCAAGTGGTGTGCATGTGTGGGTAAACATACCACTACACGACCATAAACCGCGACCTGTAACGATACAATATGTTATTTTCAACCGGATACCGTTGCATACCAGTATTTTACATGAAGCAACAGCCAATTTGACCTCCACAACCTAGTTATTACAGGGTAATTAAAAACACCTTGGTAAGACTGGTTTTAGACTTTTGAGCCCCTGACTACCTGTCACGACTATCAAAGAACTACAAATGACAGCCCAGGCGTAGCTTAACGTGCTTTCTGAGGTACGGAGGAAACTCGATGTATGATTGATAGTGTTTTAAAAAACGTTGCCCCATACAAGGAATTTCTCCTGTATCGTGGGTGCATTTACTAATATTAAAACTCACGTACACAAACACCCAGATTCGGAACTACTATCTGCCATACAAATATTGGTCTGTGCGGGGATCGAACTCGCGACACGCAGTGCAGCAGTCTAATCGCTCAGCCACTGCGCCAAAGGCAAGGCAAGCACAGCTTAACCTAAAGATTGTTTCGAGAGGCTGTTATCCTACCACCCACGAGCTTCTACAATCACTTACTCTGTACAAAATCGAATCATGAATTATTTCATTACAGGCGAATCGCCCATCGGGAACATGCATTTATAACGTAGTTAATGCGACCAAACGTGATTATAGATTATTACATTATATTAAAATGCCAATGACACTATTACTAGATGCGCGAGCAACGGCCATATTGATCTTGATTGTACAATACACATATTGTATCCGAAAATTAGAAGTGCGTCTTGGGTTCAAACTTGAGACCTATGAATTGGCAAGCAAACGGTCATACCACTATAGGCTATCACTGCTTATATTTTAATCAAAATAACTAGTTTCAGTGGTTCAGTTCAGTTTGTCTCGGACACCAGATTCGGTTCCAATAACAACCGAAACGCAATCCAATGAAACTTGCATTCTTTTGTCGTTCCAATTAGCACCCAAACAATAAACGTATACAAAAACCAATTAATTAAATTCGTATCGAAAACTGATCCAATTAGCTTATACCGGTGATATGGATACTTTGTTGATTTAACTATAGACTTTGACAAACCTTTTGTTTGAAATATAGTATACCTACTAGCTGATGCTCGCGGCTTCGTACGCGTGGATGTCGGTTATCTTCGCATTAAAAAGTAGCCTATGTCCATTCTCAGGCTCTAGACGATCTTTGTACTAAATTTTGATTTAAGGCGAGGTTGCACTACTTTGTTTTTATGTACGCACGACCTCGCCCCCCGCCCTGCCGCGCGAGCGATGTATTGCCTAAATTTTGACTGTTTTTTCTCTCTTGGAGAAAAATGATAAAGAAATTATACATTATGTGACCCGAGATAATACACATTTTTTACGACCTTTATTATGATATAAGTTTCATTTTTCAAAGCCTAATATAACTGAAGTAAAACGATTATTTAGCCATCATTTGGACATGTCTTTGCGATTTAATTGGATGCAGTGAAGTGTAAGTAATCGTGTATCGCATGCCCGACATATCATTATCGAAGAGTCAACTATGTAATACATTTTTTTCAAAATTTAAATCCGTTCCATGTACGAGTAAAACGCTATTGTTGATGACGTTTATCGGACTAACCCCGCCTTAAATCGGTTTAGTGGTTTTGGCGTGAAAGCGCGACAAACAAATTGACAGTTACTTTCGCCTTTATAATATTTAGGTAGTAAGGATTTTAGTGTTATTACTTGAAGCTTGACTCCCAAACGTTTCACAGGCCAGTCAAGCATTCACCTATAATTAACATAACAATGTTGATCCTGTAGTAGATTACCTAAGCGTAAGTGACATGCATGTTTGTTTAATGTTAATGCATAATTTGTGCTTGCTTATGTCGACGTGCGCAAACATGACATGCTATGCTTTGAATACATCATATTGTCAATAAACCATTGCCCTTTACTGTGTTGCTTAAAAAATGCTGGAATACTCCTTGAATTGTTAAAAATTTAGGTGTTGTTTTGAAAAAGAAAATCAATGTATACTTGTATCAATCAATGGAAGTTTTCCTAAGTAACGGAACATGGCAGTAACAAGATCTCGATTAAACAAGGCTTCGCCGTATGATATTTACGAAGTCAAATTGTTCGCTGTACTATTTTTCTATGTAACGAAACATAGCAGTAACAAGGCGTCGATTTAACAAGGCAGCGCAGTATAGAGATATCGATTAAAGGTTTTTGAAGAAACGAAATTAGAAAGATGATAGGGCTTTCGCAATGAAGTAGGTAGGTATTATCATTGACTATTTTGTTAAAGCGGTAGTTCGAAGAACTATTCACAACTTAAATCAAATAGTAAATCTAGACTGAAAAACAAAATATTTATAATTATTGTGTTTTATCAAAAGATATGGGAAGAATTTTATAGTACCTATCATAGAAAGTAGCTATAGTAGTGTAGGTAACTGAATTGATGGATGTAGGTAACCTTACGAAACGGGTGACACTCAAATACCAAAACAAAAATGATAAAAGAAAGTACAGTATATTTTACGTTGAAAGGATAAACGAAAAACCTTTTATACATATCTAGAAATGAAGATACTAAAAATAGACAACCTACATCTAGAAGAAGCGTCCTGAAGTCACGTTAGCCGGGCCTGAAATAAAATACGTGAAACCCAACACGTAAACATGAAGAATATCATTTCTTCGTTCAACAAATATAGGTACGTTTCCTTGTTCCGAAACCCAGATGGTTTATTAAATGAAGTGTGCTTCTACAGTAACTTCCACCGCTAGACATGAGTAACATACGCTCTAGGCACATGCGTATTGCGATACGCATTTTACGTACCACCAAAATTTTGCCTCCTCGCCAGAATCGCCATATCCCAGTAGTTCCATTATGTGACTACTGGGATTGTTTTCTCCCTGTAGTCCCATAATGGAAGTACAAAATAGAACTCCTAGGATACGGCGGCCAGAATTGCCTGAAACTAAAATATAGCAAATTTTTTACGATCATTTTGAAAACAAACTATAACACGCATCGCTTGACGCAAGTGGCTGTTCAGCACGTAAAGTTGCACGGTCCAGTCACTTTTATAACTGAAGCCATTGGTTTTCAATGGCGTATTGACAGTGGTTGACGTCAAGTCAATTTTATACGTTCATCGACATAACTGCCAAGTGTCGTCGGTTTTATATTGACGAGGGGGAGTGCCTGAAACGTATTGATTCGACAGGTAAGGGATGTAGGTACGAACGGTAACCCGTTTCGTACCAAAGCCAAATTCAAAAATAACTCATATTAACAGTGGCATATTCAGCGAAGGCTTGTGCCATAACATAACATAACGCCCGTAATCCCCGAAAGGATAAGCAGATATGTCCCGAATAATACACCCATCATCTCCCCAGTTACTTTTTAGTCAGATGTAATAGGGTCCGCGCCTATTGTCAAGAACCAGGTACAAATCCAGACTCCATGGCTGCTCCTGAGAATTTCCATATGAAAAAAACCAATAATACTTTGCCTGACCCGGAAATCGAACCCAGAACTTTATGCTCAGTAGTCGCGCTATGACCTCTAGACCACCGAGGCAGTGCCTTGTGCCATATTGCAATAAATAAGAATCGTATTTCAATTAGCCCATTGACGGAAACCATACAGTTCCGTAAAGAATGGCCGTAAGTATATGACTCATTAGCTAGTTAATTAAACTGTATTTTATTCCAACTTGTTACTAATCCTAGTGTATAAGTTGTTTACTATCAAAAATGGTTCCTATGTTGTTCCAAATAAAGAAAATAATAATAATTATTATTAATAAAAAAATATACACGTTTGAGTGTTAGTTCGGTCAACCGGACTACTGCTACTAGAGGTTAATAGCACCCTTTACAATATCGAAACCCTTTGACAAATCAAATTCGTATAGCGTCGATAGTAAAGGACCATGTAATAGCATCGGTTACAGATTCAGTTGCACAAAGGCTGCTTGGTGTCAAAACGAGCCTAGCCTGACAATAAACTAATTCCATTGTACCAAGAGCACTGTAGTACTGGTACTGTTAGCCTGTGACATTTTACTCCTAGGGAAAGGCCTCCATAACTTTCAGTTGTTGTCACCCAGGGCTAATATGGAGTCAGCTTTGTAGCTGGGCTCTGGTCTACAGCGATACCTCTTGGATATTTTGGGCTCGAGAAAGTAGCTATGCAGCTATAAAAACTTTTATGCAAAAAATAAAACAAGGTCGTTTAAAGTTTCAAAAGTCGTTTCCAAAAAAAACTAACTCAAACGACCAAAAGTCACCGACTTTGAAAGCTTAAATTATGTTTCCCTTTTTTCTGTTTTACTTTTTGCGAAAAGTTTTATACTTTTACTTTTCATCAATGACTTTTCAATCAAAATTCAAAAAAAACAATGATAACCAAAAAATAAATCGTTGAAAAAAGTGATTAGGATAATTATTATTATTATTTATAACAGCTATAGGTTATAAATTTATATCTTACTATCTCCTTTTTATGAATGTTTACTTAAGAACTAAGACAGGTATTATTTACTATTTCACAAAATGCTTTTGCTTTGAAACAGACAAAAGGCTCTTCTGAGCGTTTTTTTTATTTAATCATATCGACAGACGTTACGTTACGCAGTTCGATGCGATTGGTTCCGACTGTTCTGTGCGATAAGCTCGATACACATTTAATAAACAATACTTACTGAGTGTATAATCCCTGAAATATTTCATATTTTCACAGGCAATTGTTATAAAGTATCCTTGAAATCGTAATAAGCCACAACTCATAATTATTTTAATGTAGTCAAGATTTATTTGGTTTATACGTGTATTATTTAACATGTCGTGTTTCCGATACATGTCGTACTCAATGATAACAGCCACGCGTTTCAATCTTCAGGTGAAGCTACGCTTGCCTAGTTAAATCTGTGGATGGGTGACCACCCCATACAAATTGAGTTCGCTCCGTGCTTCAGAAACACGCTAAGCTGTTAGTTGGTCCCAGCTGTCGTTTGTAGATCTGAAATTTGACACACAGATTAATTGTTAATTGGATTAACACACGATATAGCAAGGCAAAAGGATCCTCGCGGATTTTAGAACGAGATGACGTGGCCTCGGCGCAAGGGCAAACAAGGAACAAAAGTATGTAAGGATCGTAGCAGGTGGTGTTCTGTGGTTTCTACCTACCCCCATAGGAAAAGAGCGTGAGATTATGTGTATGTAACACGTAAGATATTTTACATCTCGGTAGAACCGATCCCGAGGCACAATTTACGGAACTCCACGTGGGCTAATCCGCGCACACAAACTAGTTACTCATAATACTGTGCTACAATTATGGAGATAAAAAATGGTTACAGTGATAACTCCGTTATAAAAACAACGACTTGTATACTATCCAACAGAGAGTGTCTTAGGTACATCCGCATCAGGAGGCCATTCTCTAGCACTTTCCATATAATTCAAGACTAATTAAGTCTTCAGAGGCAGTTACAAGGACCAAGTGAGGGAGGTGGTAATTAGGGTCCCTTTCTCACTGAAACATTAAAATTTCACCTTCACTTCAGTAACGAGTCATTATGAACTCTTTGACGCATACTAATTGTGTTCACTTTTGGACGTAATTGTAATTAAAGATGAACACAAAGTCCATGGTGCAGGTAAAGTAGGTGATTTTTTTCCAGTCTGTTTTTTTGTTGTTCAAGTTGCTGCTGAAACTTTGATAGTGTTGGCAAGACGTGCTACAAAAACTACATTAAAAAACTGGCCAAGTGCAAGTCGGACTCGCACATGAAGGGTTCCGTACCAAAACGGTATGCTATAATTTATACAATTTCTTCTACGGGCCAATGAAACTTGACCTCTAGATTGCATAGGCGCTCATACGATTCAGGGACCAAATTATATTGGTTTTCTGCTGTTTCCATCTGTTGTTTCCATCCAAGTTCAAAATGATTTTTCTAGAAAGTCCTTATAAAGTTCTACTTTTCAGATTTTTTTCATATTTTCTAAACTTATGGTTCAAAAGTTAGAGGGGGGGGGGGACATTGTTTTTTACTTTTGGAGCGATTATTTCCGAAATTATTGACATTATCATAAAATGATTTTAGTAAACCCCTATTCATTTTTAAATACCTTTCCAACAATATATCACACGTTAGGGTTGAAATTAAAAAAAAAATCACTTCCCACTTTACATATAGGGGGGCTACCCTAATAAAACATTTTTTTCCAAATTTTATTTTACCACTTTGTCGGCGTAATTGATACACATACTGGTACCAAATTTCAGCTTTCTAGTGCTAACGGTCACAGAGATTAAGCGAGGACGGACAGACGGACAGACGGACAGACAGACATGGCGAAACTATAAGGGTTCCTAGTTGACTACGGAACCCTAAAAATGTGCATTTGCTGGTGAATGAAATACTGGTAGACAATTAGCTGCATGCGATTAGACTAAATGTTGAATCCAACATTTTTGGGAAAAGACATACGTGGACATTGGCTAGTGAAAGGTCAATCGGTTCAGGATAACTGTTTTAAAATTCAGTTGCAAAGTGTGACTAATACTGACAAACTTTGCAGGTTAAATAAAAGCTGGCAAAAAACGTGGATTGTGGTTTCATGTCATTAAGCGCACCATGTAGGCAACATACTAAGCAAAGCTAGCGAAGGTTATACAACAACTCTCTAATAAGTCAGTGAAGAAACGCTTACTGTTACGGTTAACCTGCCTCATCTCACTGCTGGACAAAGGCCCCCATGACTTTCATTTTTTTTCAGGACTGAGGTGGACCGCTAGTCGTTGGTTTTGTCTAGCTCGTCCCGCCATCTTCTACGAGGTGTGTCGTCTTCTGACTGTATCAGGGCTCCACAAAGTGACTATTTTCGCCGACAGTTCATTGAGCATGCGGCAGACGTGGCCGGCCCAGTCCAGCTTACCGCAGAAACGCTTTTTTTTGTAAAATTAATATTAATAATATTTGGTATATTAGCTTTTGATGATGGATCCCGAAAGCAACGAAATAATCTCATTAGTCAATCTTCACAAAGTTAAAGAAATTACGAACAAAAACGTGCTCTAATTAATTGCGAGTCGTTATGGAACTGTCGGTTTTACCGAAATTCGGATAATTGATTATGGCCTCAGGCTCGTAAATCGAGACACATGCAGTCTCCGTAAATTGGAAATTGGGTCCGAAGTAGCCAATTATTCGGCCTGCAGATAACTGCGCAAATTGAGCTTTTGTTTAACTCTGTCACAGTGTGTTAGCCGTCTATTGAGGGGTTTTAAGCTTAATTGGATTGAACATCATTAGTAGGTATATCAGCTTGTCAGTGTCAATGCTGATGAACATAGGCGGTTAGGTGACTGGAAATTTCGAGATCATTCTGAATTGGCTGACGCATTGGCGACCGTAGTGTGTTGTTAGCTGAGAGGATTTAGAGGATCTATTTGACGCTACTTACTGTATTTCTAACTACAGAAATATAGTAAGTTATCACAGATTACGTATCACTGTCAAAAGTACGATGACCTTTTTATATTAAATGGACTTGCGTTTAGCTGCAACTCGCCTGATGTAAAGCGATGTTGATTGGATTGAAGAAACTGATTCACTCGATTTTGTATAAATCCAAATTATACTATTAAATAATATACAGCCCACATTTGGAATAGTTACTTGAACTGTGGTTGATAAAATCACACAAAAGAAAATGTACCTACAGTTTCATAAAGTTATCAAGCAATAAATAAACTCCAAATTTCAATTTCAAAACACAGATCAACGCAGGCAGACGCAAACAAAAACAACGCGTTTCATTATTAATTCTAAACCAAACCAGTCAAAATCAATTCCGAATTTCGACAGTCACGTCAAAAGTGAAGTCGCTCCAACATAAAACAACGGTTGCGTCCGGAACACGAGCCAAAAGCGATATTTTCAACTGATAAATCCCCAAGGGTGACTTGTTCATCTTCCGCTTCACTTATATCAGAGAAAACAACTCGCAAAAAATATTTTTCAAAGTCAAATGAATCGGCCATCAAAGAGTATTATCTCTCGTCTATATTTAAATATTCATTTAAACCTTTTCTATGGCCCATCACGCATTTGACCTGAAGTCACTCGGATTTAATAACGCTCTTTGGACTGAAATTTAAACGACAATTTGTGGGCCCTCATCTACCTCAAAGACCGCTAATTGCCCTTTCTCCAGCAAATTAATAATCAAGAGGTAAAAATTGTGCGAAAGAAAATGGTTCTTGTTGCACTTAAAAGGTTTGACGTCTCGGTTTTTCAGTGAATTCGATACAAAGAAGAAAGTTCAAATAAAACTGTTTTAACTGTATTAAACGTTGGTAGATCCTAAAACTACTATGAAGAAAATTATGCTAATATAGCTCTGAGCTTACGTCTTGTATCATTGATGTAACCTACTTGTGAGCTCTCGAACATTCAAGAGTACTCGATTTTTTTTAATAACTTACATAACATAACATCACGCCTGCAATCCTTGAAGGGTTGAAGAGGTAGGAGGACAGAGGTGTACCTAATAGTACCCACATTTCGCAAGTATTTTTTTTAAGTTTCATGTAATAGAGGGGCGAGCCTATTGCCTAATTTGGGGCTACTACTGAGAACGTCTTGATGAAAAAACCTAATAACACTTTGCTGTCCCGGAAATCGAACCCAGGACCTCACGCTCAGCAGACGAGTTTGCGACCACTCGACCAAAGAGGCAGTTGCAAAGACAGAAGTTGAAAGAAACAAATTAACCTAATACTTTTGCAAAAGAAAAACAAAGCCTAATAGCGAAGCTTTTAATCTCATATTTCTTTTTATATTTCTGCTGCCAGAGTACAGACACGCGATATCACATCGCGATTATTGGAATACCTACAAAGTGAAAACTTTGTTTACGGTGTAACAGAATATAGCTCTTTGTTCCTCTTAACCCGATATCCGTTTCCTTCTTTCAAGGCAAACTGTACTTCCGCGGCACTTAGTTTCTCAGAAAATTCTCATAACGAGTATCTCTGTAATGCAATTCACTTGCTTTTACTTTAAAAGCATTGAAATCGTCAAGCGAAGAAAACTGAATTTCACGGCTAATAAACTCATAAAATATAAGCCAGTATTAAATTATATTTTCGGAAAGAGAATCATGAAGTTTTTCTTTCACGTTTTCTTCACCCTTCTTCTTAATGCAGAAAACTCAAAAGACATTTCATCTACACATTTCTTATTTCTGCAGGCAGGTTGGAGCACTCATTTTAATTGAAAAGAATTTTATTATAAAGAAAGTTCCGGTGAGATATAAAACTTATTCTATTACTGACGTAAGACCTGCTCATTATTCGGGACATGCTCAAAAATTTCGAAACTTCAACTTTGGCTCGAATAATGACCTTTCGACTACCTTTCAAAAAAAGAAGAATCGTTGAATTTGGGCAACATTAGACGCTGCCGCGCCATTAATTTGGAGCAGAAGCTAACTTAGTTGGCGCGTACAAATTACATCAGTCTTAGTTTAGTAACACGGAAATGTTTGCGGAATTCTTTAAGAGGCGTAGGTATCTACATTATTCCGACGTCGGATTCCGACAATCCGGTGAATCGAGTCTGCGGATAATTCGTCTCGTAGGCCATTCGATCGACCTAATTCGGGGAGATCTCATTCGGCTAATGGGCGTAATGTTTCACCTGAGTGCGTCTACGGCAGTAAATTGAAGTATTTGTTCAACGAATGATGGCCCTTTACAATTCACGTTAAGGAAAAGTAAGAAGTCGGTAGTTGAATAATTTATACGGACGTTCTTTGAAAGCAGATGTGCCGTGTTGTTTTAACTGCAACTAAAGCACTAGGTAAGAGAGCCTTATATATAAAGCGCATAGTACCTAGAGCGGTAGTACTTTTTTTTAATGAAGCCTAATAAGTTATAACAGTTACAAAACCAGAATGAAAACAGATTAAGACGAAAGTAACATTTGGAAGACACATATTAACAAAACTTTAGTAGACTTTTCGAAACAATAATAATTATAAAAAAACACATCAGTCTTGGTTTAGATCGCCTTTACATCGTAGGATTAAGAGCGATTGTCTCAAAACAACAGTTACCAGTTTCACAGTATATATCTGACATGCTCACACGTCCACACGCACCCTTTCTCATTAGTAAACAGCCCTAAACAGGCTTAACCAAACTTAAATCAAAGTACCCTTCCGATAAGCTTCGTAAAAGAAAACGACAAAGAACTAACTTATAAGCAAATCCCGTAGCGCTGAGGGCACCAATAAACATTCTTGGGCAAACAAGCCCCGATATGAAGAAATTGAACTTCCCCGTCCTGCTATAATAATTTACATGATTTTATGTGAAACAACGCCTCACGTCCGGTGTTCGACAGTAGCGAAGGCAAACAAAGGAATATCCCTTCATACGATAGTTTACTATGTTTGGGTTTCGACTTTATGCACTGTACCATGAATATTTTATTTTACGTGACCAACATCTCTATCGCTTGTTTAAGCTATCGTGGAATGCAAAAATATTTGCTGGAATAACAGTTTTGGCTGATTTATGAATTTATTGGGGTTGTCTGACGTTTGGTCTTTTTATTTACTTTCGTGATGTTGTTGTAAATTCAGTATAATGTATCGTTACCGTAGAAAACGCACGTAGAGAACGGCAAGAGCGGCGATGAGTTCGACGAACTCTGTAGCTAGATAGGAAGTGAACAGCTGACTTCACGCATCATTCATTAGAGTTCTTATACATTCCTTGTTGGTTTTTTATTTAATTTTAGCCGTATTATTTACAAAAGTTAAAAAAAAACTAGAGAAACAATTCGGTGGTATATTATTCAAAATAAGGAGCAGTGTCAGATATCAAAGTGCCCCTTACAATCTGTATATCTTGTTTAAAATCTTATAATAATTATCATCCTCCGACCAACGAAAAAGCTCAGTAGCAGCATTTTAGGCGACATTACGAGAGAATTTAACTAGTTGACGTGGGTACGTCACTACGACTGCGATACGGTCAGAATGAGCGGTCAGCGTGAACGGCATGACAGCTCGTCTGAGTCAGTTCTAATCAGGGCTAGACATTCAGTGGGTGAGATATCTAATTATAGAGCCTAGTGCATTTCGGGACTGTCCTACGATTTAAGAGGATAAATTCATTCTTTTCAGTCGGATACGATTTCAACATTACGACTGCTTCTGGCTAGGCTCAAACGTATTTTGTTGACTATCGATTTCTTACAATAAAATGTATCGATAGAGCTAATATGAACTATCCACAGGTAAAAAGAAAGAAAGAAAAATACTGAACTTCTACCACAATAATCCATTCTACTCCTATACTCTGCTCTACTGCTATAGATCCTTCATAAAAAAGAAAACTTTCGAAGGGCTTTTATAACAGCAGGGCCTTACTACAGTAATTAGTGTTACACACCAAGAAAAATTTACACTGATCAGAAAAAGTGCAACTAGTTCAAACTGTAAACCAACTGCAATAAACTATAACCAACTCAAGACCAAACCTTTTAATTACGCGTTAATTTCCACCGTGCACATAAATACATATTGCGATGGCGTCGCCGAATATGTATGTATGGTGGTATAGAAATTCCAGCGGTCGACAATAGTCGTAATTCCGTCGTCGCTCGGACGCGGTCGCGTGGTCTACTCCGGACGTGGGAGCGAATACGTAATGACATCCGATGGTCACATTTGTAATTTTATTACCACAGACCTATTCTTGTTATGGTAATCCTAATGACCCAGAGTTTGTTACGGCCGTGAAAATTGCTGCAATATTGCGACGCGCCTAAATCTTCCTGTATAAAAAGCAAGGAAATGTTTTATTCTTGAGGCGAGAATGGTTTTAGGTGTCGAGTTGTTTTTGTTGTTGTCCGTTTTATTTGTCGACGTGACACATAGAATTTATTTAGAGGCTTAGTAGATGTTTTTAGGACGATGAGAATACTAACGGAGCTATATATTTTCATGTTCAACATAAAAACATAGGGACTTAGATGGGCGTATCATCTTATACGGTAAACAAAAAAAAATGTGATCATGAATAACTAACACAATAAACATCAAACACACTACACATTAAATTATATACTGTTCATATCAAGTACCCCCACACGAAACCAATAAAAACAAAACAAATACTACCGCGACCTCACAAAACTGTAACCTGTAATAAATAACACAGAGTAAATAAAGAAACAGACTACACAAACACGTAAACAGAATAAAAAATAGGTCTAAGTATAACCCAGATGGTAATGACACTACAAAAACATTTTATTATTCACAAACAGTATCACAGAAGAAAGTTCCGACTCGCCCAAATTATTTGCATCAGAAAGAGGGTAGTTCGCACTACCAACTACTTGTTTCCTTGCAAGTAGAGTGGGACTGTCGGAAAAACATCCGAAAGGTATTTGAATGTAGATTGTACAAGGTTTTGTTCGAAAATGTACCTATGTAAGTTAAGAAGCTTACAGTGTCTGTCACAAACATTGGGTCAGTTTACATAGACCCCTGTTGTTCTATTAGGTAATCCTTTGAGGACGTGCGAAGTTAAATGTGTAAATCTGGCGTTAAAATTGGGCACTCTATTTGGAGTAATTTGTTCTGGAAATGAAGTGGTACGGCGTATGTTAGTACGTTAGTATTAGGAATTTAGTATAAAATTCCGATCAAGTGCGGTCACGTACAGAATTTAGGATAGGTCCGATAGAATATTTCAGCAGGCAGGAATCCAATCTCGCAAAATTCTCAGGATTTCGTGTCACATGTTAAATTCCTGATAAAGTAATGGATAATCATAGGAAAGATTTAATAATGTCTATCGATAATGTGCATATAAAAGGGAGACATGAGTATTTAGGAGTAAGGCTCAAAGTGACTAAAAAATGGTGAGGTAATCGATTGTCCTTAATCCATGTCATTCTGAGGAATGAGAACAATGTGGTGCGTAAAGTTTTATGTCTAAATGTGGATGACTGTAAGAGAAGAGAAAGATCAAAGAAACGATGGATGGACTGTGAGAAGGGTACAATGGCTAGAAAGGATGTGACTGCTGAGATGACAAACAATAGAAAAGTATAATGATAATTAGATTCCCAATCGACACATATCATTAATTTCAATTACTTTAGCAAGCTGCTATCAAAATTCAGACAACTCAATCTAACATAACTTTGAACTTTAGTTATGTTCTCAAAGTTATTCACTACATATCTGACTAATATGTCTACCAGCCCTGCCAGAGATACCGTTCGTGTAAAATTTTAATATTACAACTCGATACATCCAATAAATACATTCGTACCATATGCGCTCACAATTGTGGTATTAAATTGCATATTCCGTAAAAGAACTGGCTACAACTCAAATCTGGCGTTGGTCCCTGGATAAATCTTCAAATGTACAATATTATTATAGGAGTAAATGGAGAAATTTATTATGGATGAGCTATGAACCTTTGCGGTGTTACCAGCGGATTTTTTTTATTACAAATGGGTTTAATTTTCAACGAGCAACATTCGAATTGAGATTCTATTTCGTAAAAATGAAATACTTCCTCTTTCAATTTAAAGAGAGAGGTATGAAAAGGCGTTTATTGAATTCTATTTTTGGTTATTTTTGCTAGAGCAATAATAATTACCTATTTATTCAAAATGAACTATGAATGTTGTAAATTAGAATACAGTACCAATCTAGTATCAATTTAGTTATTCTTTATTAATGTTACCTTCTTGTTTTCGTTCCAAAATATCTAACCTTTCCCAGGTTAATTCACATTACCGAAAGACGTAACCATCCCGTGCCATACTAGGATATTAACTAAACTTATCTACGTAAGTATTAGCCACTTTCATTTTATGTCTCTGTCACCGACATCGCAGAAGATAGTTGGCACTTTGACTGTTTGTTGGGAACTAACTCACGAAACTTATTTGAAATGAGTTTCTCATCATAACCGATGGAGGAATCAAAGATGAAAGGTCGGCCGCTCGATCTCGAGGGATACATTGAGACGTTTCCAATTTGTAATAAACTTGATCGTAACAAATCTGAAATATTAGAAGGCATTGTAAATTGGATCACGTTTTACGTCTTAGAAGGAAAAGTCTTCAAGGATTTTTTGTTCCATTTCTGGTATTAAAGCTGTCTAACTTCTGGCGATTGACGTTCGGCAAACTTTTTTTGTGAAAAGAAGTGTATCCCTAAAAGCTTTAGAATAATTTAAGCACTCACCGTCCTGGCTGTAACTATCGGCATTTGGCCGAAGTACCTCGGCGAACCCAAACAAATTCCTGCGCGACGTCTTATTGAGGACGGAAACGACGATCGCTATCGACTTATTATACAAATGGCCGATTTCTGAGCAACAGTAACAATATCTTACCATGAAAAATTACGACTCAATAGTGTTGCGGTCTCTTTTGGCTCCGTTTTGCAATAAAATCGGTGCCTCATAGACCATTCCACATATTTGTGATTCTCAACGTGAACTCACACTGATCTTTTACACACGAACCAATTTTGTCGAACACAGTTTTGGGGGAAGAATGATGTATTGTGAGAATATTTTGCTCGGGACAAGCGCCAATATCAGATATTGTTCGATAAAAATATACGTTTAATATTCGACCTCAGATATTGGTGTATGACTAGAACATAGTAACAGTCGTCTGGAGAATATATCTCTTTTCAGATGTTTCATACGTGAAGGTCTTTGTCCGCCGGTTCATCGACCTATCTCAGTATTTAACTAGGTACGTAAAACGATAAAAAAGTAGTGGACATACAGCAAACACAACGTTCCACTTGTAAAGGAAAATTCTTTTACAGATATTTTAATTAATTGGATGTGTAATATTCCAGCACAAGTTTTTGAATCTCAAATAAGGATAACGGTTATTAAAGTGCTGGTAGACGGTGCTCTGTGAGTTAACAAGTAATATAATCTTTAAACTCGTCCTAACATAGTTAAGCGTGGTTTTCAAATCGCTCCATGGATAAAGTTCTGTCGTTACTACGCAAGCCGTTCAAAAAGCGGGCAAAACAAGCGGGTAAAAGAATAATAATGCAACAAAAACTGTTCGCAGTACCTGACAATCCCTCCACGAAGACTTTTAAAATAAAATAACTGACAGTGCTTGGCCAGACTGCAAACGCGGGCGCGAGGCGGGCGCGGCGCGACAAACTTAAACGTATGGAGCTTCATTTGAGTGTCCATAGTGGGCACGCGGGCGCGGGAAGCGGCGCGGGCTACTTTCCGCGGGGAGCGCGCGGGCAACTCGTGCCATAGCTCGTTCATACAAGTGGCCGCAGTGAGTGCGCGGGGCGGCAAGCGATAAACCGCGCGGGAGCGGCGTATCTCAAACTTTAGTCTGCGCCAGATAACCAGATAAATTGGATTTATTTATTTAGCTTTAACTTTTATAAGTTGAGACTTAAGAAATTAATCCAATTATTTATAGAAGTATCCAATTAATTAAAATAACCGAATTTTTAAATTCTTACCAAAAAATTTTTTGTTTTTTTTTTTTGCTTCGCCGAAAGTTGTTAAGTATTTTTTTTTTACTTAATATGATTTTCTATATTTTGTAATATGTAGTCAATCAAACGTATCCATTGACATTCTTGTATATTCAAAAAACTTTCGAGGTTGCTCTCGCAATCTTTCATACAGTGTGTAAAATTCTCCTTCATTTTCTCTGGTTAAATTAATTTTATTAACTCATTTTCCATTTAAAGTAAGAATTTTCCAATAAAAACAAGTCTTCGTCATCCATATTATATTTTGACAAACACTGGACGAACAGTTGAACGCGACAACGCTCGGAACGAAATCGCGGTCCAGTGCGGACAGGCAAATCGCGCGCGTTCCCGCACCCGCGCCGCTCCCCGCAACGCGCTGCCAGTCTGGCCAAGTACACACGCTTTGCATCCAATATGATTCCAAGAACGGAAAACGAACACAAAATTGAAAATAAAAATTCATAAAGGCTTTTGCAAAATCAATAAGCTTTTCTCCAAAAAAGTTTGCTTGTAACCAAACCCTTTCAGGCAACCGAGAGTCTGTCGCAACAGTTTTTTAAGTAATCTATTGAGAGATTCCACTTATCAATTAATAGCTGTGGAAAACGATGACCGAGCACAGCTTAATCTCTTTCTGCCGTCTCACTGCCCAGCTATTAGCCTAATGGACCGGGAACCTCGGCGACGACGTAACGAATCCAATATAATTCTGCTGAGTATTAAAACAAAAACAATCGGATTAGCTTTTTATTCAGTTTTGAAAACAAGCTGTACGGGCATTGGTTAATTCGACCTTTTTAGGGACAAACGAATCGAGTGACCAGCCTAATGATTCGTTTACTTTAGTCGATAACTCGTTTATAGGAAAATGGTATCTTCGTATTCGACAACACGGTTTACGGAAACGGTTGTCGTTTCGGAATTCGGGAGTCGCGGGTATTTTAACCGAATTACTAATCGAGGTTCGGGAATTTTCTGCGATACGGTTTGTGCAAGTAGGTAAATATATTTTGGGTACCTACATTTTTAAGTGTTTTAACAGTACAAAGTAAAATATTTTTTTGGGTTTCTTCTTTTAATGCAAGTTGGAAGGGACCGATAGAAGGGACTGTTCATGCCAACCGCTGGCGCCACCTATCACCGGCGCGCCGAACTTGGTGATCGCTGAGCATTCACGCTGGCACAGGGGTTCATACATTCATCACCACCACCAGGCGGAGCCAGTGTCGCGCGGCCCCTTCCACGGATTGCAACATCGCTAGCTCACCGCAGCTATAAAAACTTTTTGTTTGTATAGAATCAGTCCTTTTTACCTTCTCTCTTCCTTCAACTCACATCCATCATTCATACAGAACCCACAGTGCAGTCTGTAATTATGTAATTTTATATGAAGGAAAATATACGTCTCAAATCATCACGCCTATTCAATTTTTACACCGACGGAACAACTGATCCCCAACATTTTGGTCCTACGAGACGGATCTACAAGAATACCAGCCGGAAGAAGACTCCACATACACGGTGCCGACCACGTTGCCGGCACGTTGCGGACTTTGACTCGGACTGGAGCCGGGCGCTGAAGACAATAGCTGGCTGTGAAGACGATCGACCGAGTGCAGCGATCATCACGATCGACCGAGTGCAGCGATCATCACAGCTGGTCGAGTGATCCAGCAATAACATCATACAAGAAGAAAAGGCAAAGGCGTAAGAAACGTAACGGTCAGGTCTCTGTTCCGTCCCGTCAATCCCACCCGTCACATCCATTCAGTTAAAGATTTGTGTTAAAGCTGTGTTTCGTTTCAGTTCACGCGAGTGTGGCAGCCACGTGGACCAGGTGATATTTGCATGTGAGTAACCACACCACATCACACCACACCACATAACGCTCATCCATATTCCGTCAGAATGTCGGTCAAGGCAGTGGACGAAGTTCTTTCCGAATTAAAGAAACGTAGGGGTAACATTAAGGGTCGGTTAACCCAGTTTAAAAATTACGTGGAATCGTTCGCGGGAGCTCACTTAACAAGCTTACAAACAGCTGAGTTAACTTTACGTGTTCAAGCCGCGAGTGAATTATACGATAAATTCGACAACGTAGAAAATGAACTCGAACTACTCCTTCCGGAATCCGAAACAAACGCGAATCTACAATACATAGAAGCATTAGAAGATATTTATTTTACGGCAATAGCCACTGCAAAGTGTTTAATTAAAAACGCGGAAATTACAAGTCGACTTCCAATTGCATCGGAACCACGTGTCAATATTAAATTACCAGACATAAAATTACCTGCCTTCGATGGAGCCTATGATCACTGGCTAGAATTTAAACATTCATACGTAACCATGATTCACAATCGTTCCGATCTAGACGAAATTCAAAAATTCCATTATTTACGCTCAGCACTTAGTGGAAGCGCGTTACAGGTGATAGCAGCTTTGGAATTCAGCCCAGCCAACTACGTTCACGCCTGGGAGTTACTAGAAAACCGTTATCACAACGAGAGGTTATTAATCAATAATCACGTAAAAGCGTTGCATAATATTCAATCATTAAAACAAGAATCGCCATCGCAAATAAGGAAATTAATCGATACTATTTTACGTAACCTGCGCGCTTTAAACTCACTGAATGAACCCACAGTTAATTGGGATACATTAATAATATATTTAGTGGTCAGTAAGCTGGATTCGTCTACGGAACGTGAGTGGGAAAGCCACATCGGTGCCACGTGTTTGGGTTCACGAGAGAAAATAAAACTTAACGACTTAATAACGTTCCTCCGAAGTCGAGCGGACACGTTGGAAATGATCGGCACTAGCCACATAAAGGAAAAAACACCTCATAGCGATTTTAAACATCAAAACGTGAACGAAAAACGTAATTCACATCGAGTACACAGTTACTCTGCGACTAAAGCGGCACGTTTTAATAATTTCCGTGGTGCTACAAATAAACAATGGGAGTTACCCAAGTGTGTCCTGTGCGATAGGGAACACTCATTATACGCGTGTACAGCCTTTCTTAACATGTCCGTGAGAGACAGAATTAAATTTGTTAGCGATAACAAGGTATGTGCAAATTGCCTGCGAACCGGTCACGCGCTAAGTCAATGTAAATACGGGTCGTGCAAACAGTGTTCAAACAAACATAACAGCCTGTTGCACTTAGACGAGAGGGGTAACAGCGCGTGTGATCGTGCGCCGGCAAGCGGAGCACTCGAACAAGCTCACAGTCTAGCTACATCAACGTTACGTTCGGACGACTCGAGCCATACAGTCATGTGTGAAGCAAACACTACCGGATTTAAATTAATAAGTACTGTTTTGCTCTCTACGGCGTTAATTGAAGTAGCTGATAATAATAACGTGTATCATACGGCCCGCGCGCTCTTAGATAACGGAAGCCAGAACTGTTTCATAACAGAAAAATTAGCAAAAAAAATAAATGCGTTATATATACAGTCCACTATTCAAATATCGGGTGTGGGACAGTCAGTCTCGCAATCACAACATTCATGTGACGTCACAATACGTGCAAAATATAGTGATTTCAATACCAAGCTTCGCTGTTTAATCTTGCCATGCATAACATCCAGTTTGCCTACGATGAGCATCGAAGCCGGTAACATACGTATACCTGAGTTCTTACAATTAGCAGATCCGACGTTTAACGTAAGTTCAGAAATTGACTTGTTGATTGGCGCGGATAGATTTTGGGATCTTCTAGAAACAGACAAAATACGTTTAGCAAGTGGCCCATTCCTACAAAACTCGAAATTAGGATGGTTGTTATCCGGTCCTGTGCTCGCGACGAACCCAAAACCTGCTCACGTTCATTGCCACTTCAGTCAGGAAATCGATAAACAACTCCGGCTGTTTTGGGAACTCGAAAACATTCCTTCATCATCATGCGCACCCTTAACAGATGATGAACGCACCTGCGAAAACATATTCAATAACACTACAAAACGCGTTGAAAACGGTAGATTTTCGGTTCGTATACCGTTGAAAGAGGCACCAGATGCCCTAGGTGATTCTTACACGTCAGCAGCGAAGCGATTTTTAACCTTGGAGCGTAAACTCGATCGTTTACCAGAACTTAAACATTTATATTCTAACTTCATGCGTGAATACAATGATTTAGGTCACATGTCCAAGTTGGAGACTTGTAGTCAACCAAATTATTATCTTCCACATCATGGTGTTGTCAAGGAATCTAGTTCAACAACGAAACTACGCGTTGTCTTCGATGCTAGTGCCGTTACTAGCTCGAATAAATCGATAAATGATATTCAGTACCCGGGACCCGCGTTACAAAACGATATTTTCTCGATTTTGTTACGATTCAGACAATATAAATACGTAGCTTATGCAGACGTGGAGAAAATGTTTCGTCAAGTTCTTCTCCAGCATGACCAAAGGTCACTGCAATTAATATTGTGGCGGGATAACCCTTCAGATCCATTAGATACATATCAACTTAATACAGTCACGTACGGAACTGCGTCAGCACCATATTTAAGTATGCGCTGTATTAGACAGTTAGCTTTAGAATGCGATGATGACGTCATCGCTCGCGTCATCACGGAGGACATATTCGTGTACGGTCCATCCTACTTACATAATAAATTAAATCATAAAAAAAAAAAAAAACGAAAGAGATACCGCGGCCTCGACACAAAGGGCTAAGAAGTAACATGGGTGGTTTTTAGCCAATATTCAGCACGAAGACATATTCAAATTCGATAAATACATTTCATTCACTTAAACTTGTACGGGTAGGTAGCTATGTACTTAGATTCATAAATAACTTAAGACTCAGGCGAGCGGACCGCGCGAAGCGACAAACCGGTTTCTTATCAGTAAACGAGTTGGACGCCGCGCTGAGAATGTTAATTATACTCGTGCAAAGGAATTCTTTTCCAGATGTTTTGAATAACTTATTGGCTCAAATTCCTATCAAGCGAAAATGTAAACAATATAATAGGATTTCAAGTTTAAACGTTTTTATTGATGAACATAAAATAATTCGGGTTGGCGGTCGAATATGTAATTCATCCGACTTCACCTACGATAAAAAACATCCGATTTTATTATGCAGTAAGCATCCATTCACGATTTGTTTATTTAAGCACGAGCATGCACGATTATTACATGCCGGACCTCAACTTTTATTAGCTAACATGCGTGAACGTTGGTGGCCGTTGAACGCTAGAAATCTCGCTAGAAAAATAGTACACGAATGTATAACGTGCACACGTAATCGGGGTAAGACATTAGCACCTCTCATGGGCAACTTACCTTCCGAGCGGTTAGAACCTGGTTACCCGTTTATGCGAACCGGTGTAGACTATGCGGGGCCAGTTTTCATATTATCCAGAAAGGGCAGAGGTTCTAGACTAACTAAGGCATACATTTGTCTTTTTATTTGTTTCACGACTAGAGCCATGCATTTGGAACTCGTTACTAGTTTATCTACAAACGACTACATATTAGCACTAAAACGTTTCATTAGCCGGCGAGGTACGCCTCGCACTATCTTCTCTGATAACGGTAGAAACTTTGTGGGCGCGGAAAAGGAGTTTCCTTTATTTTTAGAAAAGGAATCAGAAGCCATCATTGATTACGCTTCCACTAATAGCATTGAATTTCGATTTATTCCTCCTTATTCTCCACACTTTGGCGGACTATGGGAGGGCGGGGTGAAGTCATGCAAGTATCACCTGAGACGCATAGTAGGTAACGCGCGACTAACTTACGAGGAATTTTCCACGGCTTTGACACAAATCGAAGCTGTCTTAAATTCCCGTCCAATGTCACCTCTTTCCTCAGACCCTTCTGACCTTTCCCCCCTCACCCCCTCACACTTCCTCATTGGCCGACCGTTAACGTCGCCACCTTCAAGGAATTTTCCAGACCAGCCAACTTCGAGTCTGACACGCTACGAGCGCATCGAGCAACTGCGGCAGCACTTCTGGCGTCGCTGGTCTACAGAATACATCTCTGAGCTGCAACAGCGAACCAAGTGGAAGACCAAGCAGGAGGACATCACCTTGGACAGCCTTGTCCTCATCAAGGACGACCAGTTGCCACCATTGAGGTGGCGGCTCGGTCGCATTCTACGTGTCATTCCAGGCGGAGACGGCATAGCACGAGTGGCTGACATCAGGACAGCTGCTGGCACGATCAGGCGTGCCTTCTCCAAGATCTGCCCGCTGCCTCCACAACCTGTGAGCGGCGACGCCTGACTCCGTGCCGGGAACCATTTTGGAAGCAGCGCTTCCAAGGCCGGGGGCATGTTCATGCCAACCGCTGGCGCCACCTATCACCGGCGCGCCGAACTTGGTGATCGCTGAGCATTCACGCTGGCACAGGGGTTCATACATTCATCACCACCACCAGGCGGAGCCAGTGTCGCGCGGCCCCTTCCACGGATTGCAACATCGCTAGCTCACCGCAGCTATAAAAACTTTTTGTTTGTATAGAATCAGTCCTTTTTACCTTCTCTCTTCCTTCAACTCACATCCATCATTCATACAGAACCCACAGTGCAGTCTGTAATTATGTAATTTTATATGAAGGAAAATATACGTCTCAAATCATCACGCCTATTCAATTTTTACACCGACGGAACAACTGATCCCAACAGGGACATTGGTGTACAACGCTTACCACGTTTTTAGTACGTCATTTTGAACCCTATCAAAAATTATTAATTGGTAATATATAATATTATTAGGAATCAGAAGTGAAATACGTGAACAAAATAAACAATGTTTAATATCTTTTGAATTACACTTTTACAAAAATATCAAGACAAACATTTTAAACAATAATCAAATAGAAATAGCACTAGCAAATGGAATAATCAGTACACGATCAAAAACATAAACCAAAATTAGCGAAGCACACGATAATAGTCGGGTAGCAAGTCCTTTCCGAGCGCCGTCCAAGCAAAAAGTGACCGTTGCACCGCCGCTCGCCTCGTTTTATGAACTTCTGTCGGTTGCCGCACGTCGACCGGACGCTAACCACACGGCTACTGGCTGATGTCGTGACTTTGAGCCAACACGGCCTCTCCTGACGCTCTGACGTCCTCGTCAGCTTCCAACAAGGCGGCTGAGTCTTCGCTGTCTCCTTGATAGCGTGTCTCACAACGCCAGTGGGGCATGCTGGCACGGGGGAGTGCCACGCACAACTACGCCTGTGGGGCGCGCTGGCACAGTGGAGTGCCGCACACAACTGCGCCTGTGGGGCGCGCTGGCACCTTGGAGTGCCGCACACAACTGCGCCTGTGGGGCGCGCTGGCACTGTGGAGTGGCCGCACACAACTGCGCCTGTGGGGCGCGCTGGCACCGTGGAGTGCCACGCACAACTGCGCCTGTAGGGCGCGCTGGCACAGTGGAGCGACGCGCTTAACACGTCAGTAGCGCGCTGGCAGCCTGGAGCGACGCGCTTAACACGTCAGTAGCGCGCTGGCAGCCCGGAGCCACGCGCTGTACACGCCAGTAGGGCGCGCAGTCGGCCTGCAGCGACGCGCTCAGCAACGCCAGAAGGCGCGCTCGGCAACGCCAGTAGGGCGCGCAGTCGCCTTGCAGCGACGCGCTCAGCAACGCCAGAAGGCGCGCTCGGCAACGCCAGTAGGGCGCGCAGTCGCCTTGCAGCGACGCGCTCAGCAACGCCAGTAAGGCGCGCTGGCACCCTGCAGTGACGTGCACGTTCACGGCGTCATTGTGGCAAAGCCCTGGCAACCACTGCTAAGGCCAAGCAGCGTTGCGTTGCGTCCATCCTTGTGTAATGGTTACTCTGCAAACAAACAAATTTACATCAGAATTTTGTTCCGCTCGATCACTCCTGACCAAACTTTAGTTCCATTGGGTGGCACCAAATTCGACTCTCATTAATTAAATCAAATGTACTGGAAATTATCGAAAATACAACACTCAACTACCTTGAGTCATATACCATAGTCCTTCACACCAACCTTAAAAATTCTATTGCAACAAAAACTGCTAAAATCATCGAGTAAAACCTTTAACACCAAGGCTCTCTAACCGAGTAGTACAACAAGAGAGTAATCTCATTCATTAAGGAACATTCAAGTCGAGAATCAAATTCAAAGAAACATTCACCAAACAAAACTTGTCAGACAAGAATACCAATAGGCACATAGGGATGTATAAGCACATTGTTAGCATAATATCACACAGACTTCTTCCACAACACTGTAGGCATAGGCTCCAAGTTTGCATACCCCTCAGATGTCGACTTCCACACACACTGTAGGCATAGGCTCCAAGTTTGCATACCCCTCAGATGTCGACTTCCACACACACTGTAGGCATAGGCTCCAAGTTTGCATACCCCTCAGTGGCTGTTGACATAGACACATTGTTAGCGTATCACACAGACTTTCACACACGCAGCTGAGGCCACGCGCTTGACCAAACCACACGTTCATAAGTAATGGTTACTATGCAAAGAGAAAAATCTACGACAGAACCTGACCAAACATCCATTAGGTCCCACTCTCGTTGATAAAATCAAACGCGGCTAAACTGGAATTTATCGAAAATACAACAATCAACCACCCTGGGTCATGTACCTACCATTGTCGTTTAAATCAATCTTAAAAACATTATTGCGTCAAAAAAATGCCAGGTTCACAAAAATCATCGAGTAAAACCACAGATCACTAACTGACTAGTAAACAAGTCTATCTCCCGTGTGTATCACTATTTGACTTAACACTACGGTCTTTCCAGACCCTGACCTCAACCAGAGCTAAACGCACAACGCACAACATACAACAAACACACCCACTGTCTACTCGAGTTTCCTCAAAAACCTTCAATTTTAATCGGACTACGACTACACAATAATTACTGGTACTGTCTAACACAATACAGCCGATAGAATCTCTTGGCTTGCAACCACAACTTTACTTCATCAAAATCCTTATAAACATCAACTGATACGTAACTCATTGGCATCTTTCTTAGCTTATCATGTGTATTATAAAGCAACTTCTATAATAAAGCAAAACTTATCAGACTTTACAGTGCACCTGTATACGGCCTACGTCTTCACACGAAAACAAGTCAACTAATCATATTGCGTAGGGGTTTGCATTTACGCAGACCATGATTATTCGAGTTTGATGTGCCAACAACTGCACTTTTTGGTTTCAAATATACGGAAAACAAGACTTTTGACTGTATTTTGTTTTGTTCATAATTGCGGCTTTTATTTGAGCATCAGATATCACAAATCACAACGTTGCCTCACACCAGGAATTTCTCCTGTATCGTGGGTACCTTCACAAATATTTAAACTAACATACACAAGTACCCGACTTAAAAAAAAACTATCTGTAGGTCATACAGATACTTGTATTCATAACGTCATTATAGCACAGTGACCATATAGACTTCACGCGGACACAATGACCGAAATTCGTGTTTAAAATGAGTCCACGTGCTGTTATTGGTCAACCAATCGTTAAGCGACGTATTAGCACCACCATGTAAATAACCACCAATGCGTCCGAGGCATTGCCAATCACCCCAGTGACCTTATAAACACACACATAACATCACGCCTGCAATCCCCGAAGGGTTAGGCAGAGGTACCCAGTATACCCACATTTCGCCAGTTATGTTAAGACATAAGCTTAACCATGTAATAGGGGTGAGCCCATTGTCACCAACAGGGCACAAATCCAGAAAATAACACTTTGCCCGACCCGGGAATCGAACCCAGAACCTTCATGCTCATAGTCGCATTTACGACTACTAAACCAACGAAATATTAAAATGGTTCGATCTTACTTGTATCAGGAACGAAAGTAAACCAATCCTGTCCGGAGCGTCGCCTCAACCGCGAGAGCGGTTACACAGGACTTTGCGTCCTCACGCGGCTCCTACGACGACGATCTCGTTCGCGCTTGGAACGGCGATCGGATCCCGAAACTTGCTATACGTGACCTTCCACTCCACTTATGGTGGCTACGAGATCGCTTAGAACGCAAGGCACTAGTTTTTGAACGCGAACAACTCAATCTATCCATTGCTAACTACTACCCGCTTTTATCTAAAATTAAAAGCCTGAAAACTAGTTTTTAACTTGTGGGCGAAAAGAATCCACTATCCCACTTCTGATATTAGGAATCAGAAGTGAAATACGTGAACAAAATAAACAATGTTTAATATCTTTTGAATTACACTTTTACAAAAATATCAAGACAAACATTTTAAACAATAATCAAATAGAAATAGCACTAGCAAATGGAATAATCAGTACACGATCAAAAACATAAACCAAAATTAGCGAAGCACACGATAATAGTCGGGTAGCAAGTCCTTTCCGAGCGCCGTCCAAGCAAAAAGTGACCGTTGCACCGCCGCTCGCCTCGTTTTATGAACTTCTGTCGGTTGCCGCACGTCGACCGGACGCTAACCACACGGCTACTGGCTGATGTCGTGACTTTGAGCCAACAATATTAAAAGTAAAACACAGTAAAAATTTATAAAAAAAATCTATTTCATGGCGTTCAGAATTATACACTGAATACCTGGTAAGCGTTTGTGCGTCACTGTCCCTTCCACTTTCTATATTTAATCACTAAGTACACGGTAATACCTAAATAGATACCTCAAGCTATCAAACGAAATTCACATTCTACACACCTACGTACGTACAGTCGAACAAGCTGATTAGTATACAGGCAGAAATCTTTATATTTCTAATACACTGAAAATATGGATTGCAATTTTGTTTTATAAAGCGTTTTGCATTATGCGACTAATGTCAAATACTGTTTTGTTTGACATTAGTCTATAAATGTATCTGCATAATCTTTAAAGTAAATGCAAGTTAGCTGGCATTATTATAACAACTATTATAACTTCACCTCATGAAACATCTAAGATGGGATCAAGTAGTTTCAAAACTGCTCTTAAATAAAATTCAACTATAAAACTGTCATTGCGAAATTTCTCTCATTTTATTCCGTCTTTTTACCCGTGTGTTGAAATAAAATAAAATTATTGAGTTCTAGCTACTAGCTGTAAAAGTTTCAGCTTTGAAACTGTTTCTGTAAAAGTTTGAGAGGGGAAAAGAGTCACTGAAGTAATCGTTAAACTGAAAACGAAATAAGATTTCAATATAGTTTTTGAAAAATAAAATTTTCGACTTGTAAAATATAAAATTGTTGAGTTGATAACGAGTGTTAGGAGTGTTTGTTTAGTTTTAACTTAGGTACTTAGTAATAACTTTGCTATATAAACACTTGGATTTAAGCGCATCTGATAATATTGCTCTATGCGATCATAATAATGTAGCTACAAAATTTCAAACATCAATCTGTGGGCATTCGGCTGTGATCATTGCGCTCGCAATAGTGACGAAATTTTGGGAACTCACAATAAATAGTAAATATACCATCACGCCTGTAATCCCCAAAGGTTTAGGCAGATGTATGCCTAATAAGAACACAGACGTTTCGCTAGTAATGGTTTAAGTCCCGTGTAATAGAGGACGAGTCCTAGCATCTACCGGGCACACATCCAGACTCCATGGCTGCTTATGAGAAAATTCCTGATGGAAAAATTCAATAACACCACCAACCTGAAAATTGAACCCTGAACCTCATCCTCATCAGTCGCGTTTGCGACCAATTGACTAACGAGGCAGTCACAAGGCATTTTTTTTCTCAGATTCAGGGTTAGTCCCATAGTAATGTTGCTCATAATTATTATGAGTATAATGAACCCACTGAAATTTGACGCAATAGGGGATCGGATAGGGGATCGGACAAAAAAACTAATTAGTCCGTCAGATAGATTTCCAAAAAATATTGGACACGTATTTTTTCTTTTTTCACGTAAACTTAAAATGAAGACGATACAGTGCTTCGAAAACTCGTGTGACGTCATATGATAGTACATTTTGACGACACAAGTGACGTTTCAAGCCCCACTCCAAGCTCTTTGTTTGACGCGTTTTATCTTCGTCATTTTTTATTGATTTGATAAAACAAAAAACACGTATTCAATATTTTTCGATAATCTAACTTACGGTCTAAACAGAATCATATTATTTTGACCCAGTCCGATCCCCTATTGCAAAACGACAGTTTGTATAACGGGCTGGTGTCCGCAACTCTACGTCCAAACCTTGAATTGGGTGGAAAATTATTCGTTCCATCTCAACTCTCCCCAGACAAAGAGAAAGGCCAGCACCAGACGAAGCTAATCCAGAACAATGCTTTTACGTGTTTGTTGACCTGTTCTAGTAACATTTCGATTGTCCATCACTGACTTAATACCTTTGTCGTAATGGATTCAGTAGATCAGATGAATGGCTTTGAAAGGTCGATTGGTAGTCAATGCCCACCGCTGCAGTACTATTGTTTAAGCATGTGAGGCTTGTCTGTTATAGACGATGACGCGCCATCTATGGGATACTCATTACCGCAGAGTAGTGAGACAATGGAGTGGTAACCTGCTGTGTGAAGGCGATGTTAGCTGTGAATTTTGCGTCAGTGATAAATGGAGACCTTTATTTCTGGATAGAATCCACCCCAACTCCAAAAGAGGCAACAGCAGACGCTGTTATTCCAGAACAATGTTTTTACGTGTTTGTTGACCTGTTCTAGTAACGTTTCGATTGTCCATCACTGACTTAATACCTTTGTTGTAATGGATTCAGTAGATCAGATGAATGGCTTTGAAAGGTCGATTGGTAGTCAATGCCCACCGCTGCAGTACTATTGATTTAGCATGTGAGGCTTTTCTGTTACAGACAAAAATCACACCTATGACATCTATGGGATACTCATTACTGCGGAGTAGTGAGAAAAATGGAGTGGTAACCTGCTATTTTTTTGTTTGTTTTTGTTGTTTGTAGTTTGCGTCACTGGGATTTAATAAACAGAGACCTATAATTTTCTAGAGAATGCAGAAAAAGTTTCCGTGTACGTTCCCCTGATTTTGTCAAAATGCTATAATTATGAACACGGGGAAGCAGTAGACATAAGCGGAAGACAAAAAGATACAGGAGGTATATTTATCTTAAGATCTACTGGCTTAACTGTAGCTAATTTGTGTTGTAAGCATATACAATTGAGTATAATTTTTACACGTCAAATGACCATAAAGGCCATAGGCCTCCTACAGGTATCATGATGTTGCTAAGGCCTATACGTCTTCCAGTGCTTCATTCAGTGGATCCCGGCCGGTCTTCACCAGGGGGTCCAAAATGGCTACTTTAGCAGATAATAGTAGGATCATAATATGACCACCGATTCGTATTATTTTCCTATTATGATTTGCTAAAGTGCACATTTTAGACCCCCATCATCGATCATCGGTTTAATTCGTAAGTCTTTATTGTACGTCAAATTGAAGCCAGTATTTAACTCTTCGTGTGCAATTAAGCCATGAACACTCCATTTACCTCTTACTCCTCGCTCAACACGAAACAACAGCAGTGATTCCAGACAGGCCTTCCATACATCATCTCACTTCAACGGATCAATGATTGATGCTCGCTCGCAAATCGCCGCGTCATTGTTATCATTGAACGTCTACTCGCGGTGTTTACATTTCAGCGTCATTTAACATTTAGTTTGTAAACTGTGTTAGAGGTTTATTTTTTTATATGAATAAATGCTTGTTAGTGATCATTGATGGATTGTGTAGTTACTTTTACCAAGAATTTTCTAAAATCATTTGGCACACTCTCTCATTATTAAAACTTGCTAACAAAATTCTGCAGGTTTCTTTTTATCAGATCTAAAAAACATTTTAAAATTAAAACACACTGTAAATTTTGTTCAGTTTTCTTTTAATCAAGTTATTAAATAAACATGAAAGATCTTTTAACTTTAAAAAGGGTACTAACTTAATTAACCTATCGTGTAAATGAAAGTGGCTTTTTATTTTAATAATTAAATTTTTATATTTTGTTAGTGTAGGTATTTTTACGGTGAAAGCCCTTTGATATTTCTTTTGAGGTGAATACAAAAGTGGTTGCTCTTAAATAAATTATCAGGGCAACCCTGAAAAAGCAATTATTTATTTGTTTTACTAAACTGACACAACAGTGCTGAAATATTGATTTTCATTCTCAAAAAAAAACTGTATTTTTTACACACTATTACACTCAACTAACAGCAGCTATTATAAGTCACGGTCACCATAAACAGCAAGTTGCTTTTGTCGTAGCCATGTACTACGGCGTAGGCGCCGTGCTACGCTTTCGTAGCAGTGTATAATATTTTCAAAGTGTGACACACTATCGACTCAGGGAAGTTGTCTATCGGAAATAGTTGTGTAAAAGGTATTTGCAGTAATTTTTCCGGGAGGACTTTTGAAAATTTGTCGTCGTAACCAAAAAAAATAATTAGTATGTTTATCAGTAAAAGATTTTTATAAATTATTTAATTATTTTTTTTGTTTTTTACAGTTTACTTAGAATATGAAAGTTTCTATGAGATCTGCTATATTGACGATCGAATATCCCATAACACACGCTTGTGAATAAATAAAAGGTACAAATCCAAACGCATTTGTCTGCGTCACGTGCATAGCTACGCGGACACCGCGCACCGGTCCAGTGAAGCATCGTTATCACCCTTCGTTAGGCCAAAGCCGTGTCCACGCATAATATAAAAACACATGCAACGCAACATTAGCGGAACGTTGAGTTTTTTTTAATGTGTTGTAAAATATTTTTTTCTTATAAAATATTTTTTCTACTTCACTTTTAACTTACTGTATGAATGCGATGGGATGGATTTTTGTTTCAGTTTCATCCAAAAAAAATAACAAACGGATTTAGAACAGAAGAATGGAATCCATTTATTATCAGGTAACAAAGACCCATAGACAGAATACGAATACCTTAACCTTAATAATTATACGTACACTAGTAACATTAGACATTTACATTTTAAATGATGGCACACAGATAGTTTTTAAACTTTATTGACACGTAATATTTTTTATCTTCAGTAGTGAAAACCCATGGGACTATAACCGGACTCCACGAAGGCGAAGCCATGTGCCTAGTGTAACATATTTTCATAGTAAAAACTTTGGTGATTTCTCATGGTTTATAGTGGAGGTTTGTAAAACCAGGATATGCACTAGCCACACGAGAAAGAAAAAACCGGCCAAGAGCGTGTCGGGCCACGCTCAGTGTAGGGTTCCGTAGTAATAATTATTTTTTTGTTTGAAATACGGGCCAATGAAACTTGACCTCTGGATTGTATAGGCGCTCATACGATTCAGGGACCAAATTATATTGGTTAACTGCTGTTTCCATCTGTTGTTTCCATCCAAGTTCAAAATAATTTTCCTAGAAAGTCCTTATAAAGTTCTACTTTTCAGATTTTTTTCGTATTTTCTAAACTTATGGTTCAAAAGTTAGAGGGGGGGGGACGCTTTGTTTTTTACTTTTGGAGCGATTATTTCCGAAATTATTGACATTATCAAAAAATGATTTTAGTAAACCCCTATTCATTTTTAAATACCTTTCCAACAATATATCACACGATAGGGTTAAAATTAAAAAAAAAATCACTTCCCACTTTACATATAGGGGGGCTACCCTAATAAAACATTTTTTTCCAATTTTTATTTTAGCACTTTGTCGGCGTAATTGATACACATATTGGTACCAAATTTCAGCTTTCTAGTGCTAACGGTCACAGAGATTAAGCGAGGACGGACAGACGGACAGACAGACAGACAGACAGACAGACAGACAGACAGACAGACATGGCGAAACTATAAGGGTTCCTAGTTGACTACGGAACCCTAAAAAGGTATCCTTTAGTTGTTACTTAGTTGTTGTTGTTTTGTAGTTAGTGCGTAGTAGTCGAAACCGGCATGTTTGTATGACCAGCCATATTTATGAACGTATTAGGCTTCGATTACGTACATAATTATGTCTGGTCAGAAAGAATGTGTGGAGCATACTTCAAAGGATCTATTTTAAACTTTGGTGTCTTTACCTCTATTTTTCTGTCAGGATCACTTACTACATATTTTGTAAACTCCTTTTGGAGAAACTATTTCCTGTCTGAAAAAGACGTGAGTTTGTGTTTGTAATCGTGGTATTGGACTGTCGAACCCAGCCATTCACCATAACTTACACGCACGAGCCCACTCAAGCACATCCCCCTACCATTACACCCATCGTCAAGCAATAAATCAAGCTCCTATAAAAAACCATCGGACCCACAAAATATAGCAACGTGTTCCTAAAATTAGTTTTAATCTCATAAGGATGGCCGCTCGAGAAAGCCCATGCTAGCCACATATGGGATTAACGCCGGCCGTCCAACCCGCCTGCCGTATTAACCGACCAGTTTACGATTATTACGTTGCAGTTACAACTCTTAGGGGCAGCCGGCCGACTATCCATGGCCGGTTTATAGCAATCATTAGGGCTTGATCAATGGTTGCCAAACTTATTTTGTTGCTTTTTTTAAATCGGAATCGCAAGTCGAATATTGGCTTAAGCGGGGCTTTCAATGAAGGATTTTGGAGATCGTAAATGCTCAAATTGTTTCAACAAATAACGGGGCATTTACACCAATTCTTTTTTTTCAGAACGTGTTTACTTTGTTGATTCCCAAAATAAATACGGTGTTATTGTTAAACATAGCTCAAACAACAACTGTGTATTTATTGTCAGTTTATATTCCTGAACGAGGTAATCCGACAGAGAATCAGAGTTGTTGACATAGCTCATTGAATAAGTAAACTGAAATGGCACTAGACCGATCATATTAGCCGTAGAACCGATGAGCGTTGGAGTAGGCGTGTTCATGAGTGGAGACCACGAACCGCTAAGGGTAAGGTTGGATGCCCTCAGGCTCGGTGGAGTGACGATCTTCGCATGGTGGCTACGCATGGTGGCAACTATCATCCAGTTGCTGAGAATCGAGTTCGCTGGCGTGCGATTGAAGAGGCCTATGTCTAGCAGTGGATTACTGTACGCTGATGAATAATGATGAGTGATGAAAAAGCAAACATTCAAAACCTCAATCTCCGATAAGGACATGGGTCTAAATCAATTTAAAGTACATACTTCATCATTTTTCCCGATACTTTTAACAGCATCTTTATTTTTATTCTAATCTAAATTCTATCAGCTACTTTGAGCACCACTGCCGTTCAATAGGCTACTTCGATTCAAAGTAGTTATTGCAAGCTATGAAATGTGCCCGACTGTACCGCGAGAGTGTTGGTACTTTATAAAGTTATATCGTAAACATTTATAGGCCATTCTCCATATTTAATCTTAGTCTGTGATCGGTTAACGAGATAGGCTTTGGTTATGGAACATGTAGGTCGTAGGTATTACCGCGTTCAATAGTCGATCAGTTTTTACCCTAATACCCATTGTGTTAAGGTTGAAAAGTGATTCACCGTCTTTGAGTGCGGTAGTGTATATTAATAGGTACTGTAAACAAGGTTATTGTAGTAGTGATATTGAATTAGAAAAGTTTTTGGCAACGGTTAGGTTATACACGTAAGTTGGTGTACAGTCATGTAATCAATTTTTATTGGTAGCCTGACAGTCTAACTAGTATTTTTGAGACATACTGTTGCACTTTCAAGTACTACTATATTCTTCACCGAACAACAAACCCACACGGCCAGAGTAAGAACAGGCGCAGGACGTGCTTTTCAAGGCATGGGGCTCCGCCAACTTCCAAAGTCCGGGCTCGATGATCGGGGATAGTCAGCAAAATTCTTTCTGACTTTGACATCAATATATTCCTGTACATATGGGCACCGATGGCCCAGTGGTGGCAATCCCAACTTAACTAAGAAAAAAAAAAAGACGGGTTGCACTCCGGGAGTGCCGGCAGAAGTGAAAACTTGATTATTAACGTTGAGCATGTTTGATATTTTGGAATGGTTAGGGAATAATTTTGCACCAATTGCTTTAACAGTATAAAAGTACTATCATTTATGTGGTAGAATACAATATTGATTTATTGCGCTATCGTACACAAACATGACAATTTATATTACATTAAAAATTTAACACTTTAAAACTATTACAATTATTTTACATTAAAAAGTTTATCTCTCCGAAAAATCAACTTTCATCCATAATTTCAACGACTTTTTCACCATCATCATTACCAGAACTATCATCGCCAATCTCTAAAACTGATACGATAAGTTTATGGTAGCTGAAGTAAGAAACGAACAGTTTTGATTCGAACCTATTTAAATGTCTAATAAAGACCGCATCAATAGTAGTTTTGTATTTCGTTGTGCTAAGATTGCGATCATTCGACATAGTTAAACCAAATTCATTATTTAAAAATTCAATTATTCCGCCATAACTATGCTAACCCATTTATTTTGTCTTTCCCTGTCCTCCGATCGGAACTCCGATTGGTAGGAGGAGCGGGAATATTTTTTCCCATGCCTCCGATTAAGCATCATAAAAACATTGTACACACGGCTACACATCAAGCTATACAAAACCAGTTAATCTTGGCCTCACTTTACTAGATCTTTTCGCACAATGAACGATCAGATTATACTGGTTTTGTATAGCTTGATGTGTAGCCGTGTGTACAGTCTAGTTCAAAATAAATTATTTTTGTATTTTATTGACTGTACAGTCGACATCGTTAACGTTCAGGGTCAAAATGTCCAACTCCCACACGACTAGTCTAAGATCGATAGTTTCCGAGATATAGCCGTTTCAATTTTGACAGCTGTCATCCGAAATGTAGATCTCATTGAGATCTATCACTTGTCCCTACACACAACTAGTCTAAGGTCGATAGTTTCCGAGATATAGCTGTTTCAATTTTGACAGCTGTCATCCGAAATGTAGATCTCATTGAGACCTATCACTTGTCCCTACACACAACTAGTCTAAGGTCGATAGTTTCCGAGATATAGCCGTTTCAATTTTGACAGCTGTCATCTGAAATGTAGATCTCATTGAGACCTATCACTTGTCCCTACACACAACTAGTCTAAGGTCGATAGTTTCCGAGATATAGCCGTTTCAATTTTGACAGCTGTCATCCGAAATGTAGATCTCATTGAGACCTATCACTTGTCCCTACACACAACTAGTCTTAGGTCGATAGTTTCCGAGACTACCGTTTCAATTTTGACAGCTGTCATCCGAAATGTAGATCTCATTGAGACCTATCACTTGTCCCTACACACAACTAGTCTAAGGTCGATAGTTTCCGAGATATAGCTGTTTCAATTTTGACAGCTGTCATCCGAAATGTAGATCTCATTGAGACCCATCACTTGTCCCTACACACAACTAGTCTAAGGTCGATAGTTTCCGAGATATAGCCGTTTCAATTTTGACAGCTGTCATCTGAAATGTAGATCTCATTGAGACCTATCACTTGTCCCTACACACAACTAGTCTAAGGTCGATAGTTTCCGAGATATAGCCGTTTCAATTTTGACAGCTGTCATCCGAAATGTAGATCTCATTGAGACCTATCAATTGTCCCTACACACAACTAGTCTAAGGTCGATAGTTTCCGAGATATAGCTGTTTCAATTTTGACAGCTGTCATCATTATTATTATTATTATTATTAATTATTATTATTATTAATTATTATTATTATTAATTATTATTATTAATTATATTATTATTATTAATAATTTTATTATTATTATTAATTATATTATTATTATTAATAATTTTATTATTATTATTAATTATATTATTATTATTAATAATTTTATTATTATTATTATTATTAATTATATTATTATTATTAATAATTTTATTATTATTATTATTAATTATATTATTATTATTAATAATTTTATTATTATTATTATTAATTATATTATTAATTATAATAATAATTATTATTATTAAGCGCCCTGCGCTGCCTAAACGAAACAGTAGGCCCAGGCATACATTTTCGCCGCGCCGTAGAGAGGGGATAGCTGTCTACTCTCCATCCGTCTTACGCTTTTTCGATCAGGGTCACGTGGTCACGTGTCCTGACGAATTTTCGATCAGGGTCACGTGGTCACGTATCCTGACGCGAGTTTAAGATTTTATACCCATCACAGAACAATTTCCTAAAGTGCTCAACGCCGCTAAAGAAGTTTTCACTTCAAAAAATCTTACACAACAACAAAAAAATAACCGACACGTTATCCTACTCGATATTTTTCTACCACAAAAAAATACTAGAATACTTTACATAAAGAAGTACAAAATAACAACACAACAATGGAGTATTTTCCAAAGGGAACGATTAATCAAAAAGAGGCAAACACGAGACGTCAAGGGAGCATACATTTATCACTATCAAAATCTGAAGGAACTGAGGAACTAAGTCCAAACATATACTCTTGTGGTGAAATAACAACTAAATGGATCGAACCGTGAGGTTGAATTCTCACTAGATGCAGTCACTTCATACAATTTGTATATCTCCCGTGTGGTGACGCACACCATGAACCCTTTTGCTCTATGACTTTTTTCATATCTTTTTTTTTTTATTAACTATACATGCGGCCACGGTTACTACTGAGAAATTCCTGATGGAAAAAACCCAATAACACTTTGCTGTGTTTTCCCCAAGCACAGCACAGCAGTTGCTTTTGCGACCTAGTGGTCGCCTGTGGACCAACGAAGCAATCAGAAATAGAAAATATATTTATTTAAACAGCAAGATAATAAAATAAGAAACCGTATTGCATAATTAATTAGTCTGATGCATTTTGTGTCGATTTTTCTTTTCCGTTTATTAACAAGCAAAGCGAGCGACAGTAAAAGAATTTGATTAAACTAGTCTCTCATTCAGACGCAAGTTTTAATTGTCTCTTTTGACCTAACTAACGATTTATGCAGAAAATGGGAAAATTCTGGAAACATCTATTATTTTATTCTTCTCAGCGTGTCAATGACAATTTAAGTCGGCCCAATAGGCGACGAATTCGGCACTTTCAATGACCTCCATCAACTCCTGTGATGTGCAAATACCAGACAACATCAAGTGACCCATAGTCTGTTGGCCAATACAACATTTTTACACTCCAGCGCAAAGTCATCTATGGACCACCTGAACAGGTTTTCCTTGCTTCCTCCTAAGAAAATATTATTAAATAAAATTGGGCAGCAATTCGAAAATGCTTTGTGAAATGAAAACAATTTTCTTTCCCTATTCGAACTTTGTTCAGAACAGTATAATTTCCTTTTTTAAACCAGATAAAATTTAATAGCACTGAATAATTTACTTTTTCCGATACTTTAAAAAACAAAGTTGCAAAGAATTTCAACTGAAAAGGATACAACTAATTGAAACACAGGAACTTTAGCTACCTGAGAGTTTTTTAACTATACAACTTCTACTTTTAAGAAAATCAAGAGGGAAATCATATTACAAAAAGGTAGACTAACGTTATTTCACCTTTTTTATTTGCCTAGCAACCTGGCTTAATATCTTAGAAGGTACATAAGTGGCTTGTTAGGTCTGAAGGAATCTATAAGCATCTTCTCGTGTAACCCACAATGGTCCCATCCTACTTATATAATCCTTTAGTCGAGTCTTGTCAACGCCCACAGGCGCTGACGGCATTGTTGTAGCTTTTGTACTGGGTGTACATAAATAATGATCTATTACCTGCCTTTGTCCTTTTCACTTCGGTAATGTATTGGTAGTATTTTGTGCTTTATATGTTGTTTTATTAGAGCTCGTGGCTTAATAATAACTGCCACTCGAGACGATCTTCAGGTTAAGCCGTGCTTGTCTAGATAGCCCCGTGGATGGGTGATCACATATTACATGGCGAGTTTTCTCAGTGTCTCGGAAAGCACGTTAAGCCGTTGGTCGCGGCTGCTATATTTAGGTATTTGGCAGTCGATACAGATAGTCAGTGGCCTAAACGTCTTACAACCAATCTTATCAAACGGCACTAGCTATTAGTATTACCTGGTACTAACTAAGTTGTGAAGGTTAGATAGGCAGTCGCTCTATGTGATATACTGGTATTTATCTACATCCGGTTAAACTGGAAGCCGAGTCCAACACAGTTGGGCAAAGACTAGGCAGATCATCATCTTCCTGCCCTTTTGCCATGTTACTTGGGGTCGGCAAAATACCTATTTTTTCCATAATCATCTGTCAACCGTCACGCTAGCATTTACCTACTCCTTTTTCTTTCATATAATTCCTGACGCAATCCATTCATCGTTTCCTTGGTCTGGTTCTGTTATTTAATAAGTTTAACATTGGTTCATATAACATGGAATCGTTTAAATTTTATTGCATTATTAAAATACTCGCTCGAAAGAGACTGTGCATTTCAATCCAAAAGAACAGACGCATACAAAAGTCTTTCAACATTTTCCAACAAAAGAACAATCAATTCGATTTTAAAATATAAATATGGAACACGAACAGTAAAAAAAAGAAATAACCAGCCAATTTGCGTTTTCAACATCAACATCAGGCGTGTTATTTAACCCATTCAAGTTGACCCAAAATACCTCTATTTACATTTACCCATTCAAAAGTGCTGCGGAAACTTTTCCGCTCGCCATTCAACGTGTATGGTGGATACACGGCTTTTTATCTTTCAAACTCCAACCCTTTTTGTTGCGTTGCCTCGCACTCTGAAAATAACCAATGAATATAAAATGATTCATGGTCTCAACGTGGGCACAGGCCGCTGCATATCGTGCTCACACCGTCGCATTAATTACAAAATGTATTCTGAACTGGGTGTTATGCTCTGTGCAGGATTAGGGCTTTGTTGTTTCAATTTTTGCACTAAATGTGGATAGTGAGCGGGTGAATTTACGTGTAATGTTATGGTTCGGACTTGAAATATTAACTCCCGTATTTTTAGTGCCGACTCAAGTCCATTTTTAGGGTTCCGTAGTCAACTAGGAACCCCTATAGTTTCGCCATGTCTGTCTGTCCGTCCGTCCGTCCGTCCGTCCGTCCTCGCTTAATCTCTGTGACCGTTATTGAACTTGGGACGACTGTCGTTGTCGCGACAACAGGGAGACATCGCCTACCAAATCAATCCTAGAATTTCTTGGTTGCAATTGGTGGATATTTGAAAAAGATTCACACTCCATATAATATGTACGTTGCCTCCTGCACCAGCCATCCTTTTCAAATCTATAGTTTCATTTTGCTTTAATTGATGCTCACGATTTTATATGTCACTGTCAGCAATGTTAAAGCTGTCTATAATGTCAATCTATAACCAATGCATATACAATGATTCATGGTCTTAACGATACGTTATGCTTTGTGCAGGCTTAGGGCTTTGTTGTTTCAATTTTTAGACCAAAAGTGGATAGTGAGTGGGCGAATTTACGTGTAGTGTTATGGTTCGGTCGTGCGCACATTTGTGGTGTTACGACTTGGAACGCTGCAGTGGAGAGAATTTTCAGCTTGAAATGTGAAACGAAGCTTGACCAGAGCCTTTGTTTAGGAACTATTGTACCTGATGTAGGACATCGACGTTTTAAATTAAGGAAAATTAATATAGTCACGTTTAGCACGTAACAAAACGACAGACGACGGGTGACGGATCTTGTTATGATGTATCTTTTTCATAGCCGAGGAAGATCCTGACGAATATCTGTTTAATTTTTCATTCGGTGTCCAACAAAGAGTATTTGAATTAATAATAAAAAAGAAAAAAACTTGTGATCGAAAACCATTTAAAAGTCTCATATTTACAACATGCAGTAAAAAACAAATAATGATCTAATGTTTTTAATCTGTATGAAATCCTAATAAATGACCTATAGTGATAAACTGAATATAATATCATAATTATCACATTCTTTATTAATACTTTGACCCTCAAAGCAATACGTCATCTCGCTCATAATGTAAATGGAGTGAACAGGCCTAATTAATATAATTAATGGAGTAATATATCAGATTTCTCATATCATCTTAGCAAACACGTTCAAATTGCAAATAATGTTGAGTTATGTTTGTATTAACCTTGATATGCCTACATTCATTAGCATAATCAGCCTATAATGATTTCACTGCTGGACACAGGCCTCTTCTCTATGAAATGAAATGCGCTACTTCTTCTTTTCGTGTCGATTGTACTTCCAATTATACGATTTGGGCCCAGTAGGTAGCCACGTTTATTGCAGCGACAGAGGAGCTGGGTGGAGCTGGGTGGTTAGGGTGCATGTATACGGACATCTGGGACACTCCAGCAGGTGAGGCATTGTTTAATCCGGAGCGCCGCACACGCACTTGGTGTTAGAGGAATCAATAATACCCCACCCCACTTTGCCAGATTATGTTTGCAGCGGCCCACATGGGTGCGCAATCAATTTAGGGCTTTCCAAAAAAGCCACTGCAGTTCATTACCGGAAGCCAGGTGTTCTTGGGGCTTCATGAAGTTCTTGGGGCATCTCTCTTGCCATAGTTTGCTGCCTACTTTAGGGGGCCTGTTTTGAATTGCCTGAGTGGACCGTAGGAAGATTTGAATGGAAGAAGAAGAAGCGTGGAATGGACTGTATCCACCACGCGGACCCAGTGCGAGTTGATAGATGTAACATGTCTTCGAATTTTTGGTTCCCGTGACTTACTGCTCGTAAGTCAGGACCGACTTCACTGGGTCACCGGTGCTCTCCTGCATACTTTACGACCGTATGGAAGCATAGATCGTCTATGAAAGCATTTCGATAGATGGTGACATTGCCGCTCGCTTCAATGGTGTCAAGTTTTAAAAATTTTGCGATCGTCGCCTTTGGAATTGTACTTTAGTTTGGAATTGGTAGATTGTCTAGTATTCAGTATTCACACTATAGATTTCCTATCATAGGCAGAGGTGTACCTAATAGTAGGTACTCACTTATTTCGCTAGTTATGTTTACATCCCACGTATTAGAGGGCGAGCTTATTAGGGCGAAGACCCAGGCTCTGTGGTTGGTACTGCGAAATTTCTCATGGGGAAATCTAAATAACTATTTGCCCGACCCGGGAATGCAACTCAGGACCTTATGCTCAGTAGTCGCGCTTGCGACCGCTTGGCCAACGAGGCAATCTTTGTGATTTCTATATATCATACATAAATCAAAACAAACACAGCTAACTGGCGAATGTACCCGGGTTCAAGTATCGCTTTTAGAGAACCCTCAAGTTTGCATTCGATGACCGATCGATTTGCAACAGGAAATAAAGTGGTTGGGGACAGTTTCGCATGCAATAGCTGTTTCGATTTACAGAACTGTGACGGTTTTAGCTTGACCCAAACGAACTGTAGGTTGTCACAGTAAATATGGAACAGTAGATCATCTAGACTTTTTTGAATAATCGTGTGTTTTTGTTATAGTAATTGCTTAGGACAGGTTTTATCGGAGTATTTGTGTGATCAACAAGAATTTGATAAAACCATTTACTACATTACCGAACAGGCACCTGTTTTCGTGCTAATAAATACAAAACATAACTTTTAGTGTCGGTGTCCCTTCCACTTTGAAAAGATAAACTTTAAATATTTTTCAGATTCTGACTGAATGACACCTACGAAAACCACTCTCTAAAGGATCTAAAAACGTAATACCACCTACGAAAAACATAATAAGATAACATCCCTTTTGTAACCTTATATAAAAGCGATGACCTAACAGGGATGGGGAATGTTAGGTCATTGTAACCAGCAAAACCATTTACCCCTACGAGGCACTCAACAAAAGTATGTACCCAATACTAGAAATCAGTGTCTATACAGGCATCTATAAAAATAAACGGCTCCAATTTTCCCGGTGCTCCCAATAAAAACATTAGCGATCGTCGGGGCGTGAAATTTCCTTTTTACATGCGTGCCTACACAGTACAGAATAAATCTACGCATATACTTAATGATATGGTTGTTATATAAATGGGCTTGTCCTATTTCTCAAATGAGTTTACACTGGAATAAAAGGTAATTTGATTCTCGCACAAATTTTTGTCACGTTTTACAGATTTTTTTATCTGGCATTCCTATGTAAGCTATTTTGTAAATAATATGAGGATAGCCGACAAAACAGAAATGTTTAGTTTTCTGATCGAAGCAATAACTATCCGATAAAACTTAATCCGCCTTATTACAAAACATAGTTAAACCTGGTTTAACTTAGACTTGGTTTATCTCGCATGACGTCTCACTTCAATAATATTCAAAAGAAAGTGACAGCATGCGAGATAAACCAGGTCTAAGTTAAACCAGGTTTAACTACCTTTTGTAATAAGGCGAAACATGTCACTAATAACATACCTTAACATCACATCATGTCCTCCTAATAATACACCCACATTTTACTAGTTATGTTTTAGTCTCATGTTATAGAAGTAGGAGTAGAGAGAGTGGAGAGAGGCTAACGTCATCAACCGGGTTCAAATTTAGACGTGAGTAGCGGCTACTGAGAAATTTTTGATGGAAACACCCAGTCAGATGGAAAACGCAATCGCGAGGTTGCCCCTCTCGTGTCCAGTAGAGGCAGCACGAATAATAAATGCAATCTACACAAATCCATCAACCGAAAATGATTCCAAAATGCCTTCCATGACAGGCAGATAAAAATACTGCACGCAGAAGTCGTGAGAACGACTTTAAACACTATCCTTTCCCTGATATTACATTTTCTACAGACATTCTTCAAGTGCGCAATTTCATTCCATTCTGTCACCTTGTCATCTTCAAAGGGCGAGGGCAGGGTCGATGAATGACTAAGGACCGTATATGCCAACAAAATGTTATCTTGCTAGAGGAACAACAATACATTTTGATAGATTGGGGTGACCAAGGGTACCCAATGACCCTTCCTCTTTCCCTACAAGAGTCTAGGTCTATCTATGAAGTTCAAAGTATTACTATTATAATAGCAACTTAGATGCTTTTGCTGGTTTTAAAGTTATCAAGTTTGAAAAAACTTAAAATTATTGTAAAAATAGTAGAGCAATTAGTGTTTTCTACGTGAGAACTCGACACGAAAACCCATGTTTTCCGTTCCTAATGATATGTTTGTACTACAGCAATCAACTTGGCGGCCTACACCTATTAAAAAGTACTCACTTTAATGTATGTATAGGTAAAGTTAAGGTCTCAATAAAATGAGCGCTCTATTTCGTTAAATTTAAATCGATTTAACTGCAAATTGGAATTTGATTGGATGTGCCGTTCGCGGGCGGCTTGAAATGAATTTTTGGGACTATTGGAAATCGTAATAGTACAGCCCCGTATTACTTTACAAACGAATTGCTCGTAAACGATTTACATTCATTAATTATATTTGATTGAGTAAAAGTTTCTGACATCATTTATCATATTATAATTGACGATCAATTTTAGGTTTGCCGTAATTATTTTTCTTGTTAAAATGTGTTCGGAGGATACTTATTTTCAATAAAAACACGTTGTCATTATCTTAATAAATTGTTCCTTTGACTTATTCTTCATTTTATCTAGGGTATAGACTTCTACATGTAGAAGAAAAATGTTGTAGTAGCATACCTAGTACAAGCACACATGCAGTTTATTTGGAAACCAAAGTCAATACACACACAGCTGCAGTGGACACGCAGCTCGACTTTCTTGAAAGTTTACGTAGTCACTAAAATATTTGCTGTTTCGATAATATTTGTACCGAATATATTTTATAACATACTCGTAAAACTACGTTATACGAGTATTTCGCAATGATGACTGCAAAAACATTTCAAGCACATAAACCATTCCACTCATGTGAGTACTTGTAGTAGCTGTTTGTTGTTATTTGTTTATGTATGTGCTGCTCTTTTGTGTTGCTGCTGTCCATTAGCGAATAAATACATATTCTATTCTATTCTATTCTATTCTACTTCATAACTCTATATAACATTAACCTCAAACGTTGTATCGAGTTTTCCATTTCATTTAATATTCACAAAGTTTATCAACGTTAACGTTTCCACTCGAATGGAAATCCTTGCAAACTCCACGAACTTTTCACATTAAGAAATGACAAACATAAAACATTTATTTAAATTCGTGCATTTGTGGGTAAGCACTTGAACTATTCACAAACAAAATGTCCACGTATATTCGAGGTTGGGAGACGAAAAGCGGAACTTCAAAGGATGTAATGCGGAGGCCCGTTTAGTGGGGGTAGATGGGAGTCGGGTCGCGGTCAGCTTCATTTCCGAACACAAACCTAGATCAGCGGCTGTCCACAGGGTTGACCAAACTCACGGATTACTTACTTGCGCTCAAGTTTGTTTAGGGACACCGGGTGGTATATTTTAGTGCAAAAAATGTAAATGCGGCTTGATAGTTGTAGGTGTAGTATTTATGTGAATTTAACTTGTAAACATATACCTAAATACAAATAATCTAACCTAGACAAATCGTTATTGGTCAAGGTTTTTAAAATCTACAATTAACAGCTGGAACCAATGTGATTTCCGAGACACGGGGGAAACTCTGCAGTCAATTGATGATCAATTGGTCACCCATCCAGACCATCGTTTGAAAGTATGGCTTAGCCTCTTATATTATCCTGTGCCACTATTATTATTTAGCCACAAGTTCCTCTATCTAACCAAGCCAAAAACGAGTAATTACTTTTATAGGACGATCGTAACAAAGCCCTGCATATTTTTACTAATCGACCGAACGTTATTATTAGGTACCAACCACTTTGTAATTACAATTACGACCCACACATTAGGGCACACTAAAACAACAAATATGTAGGTATACTGATTTATTCATGCGTACCAACTAGAGAGTATTACTCGGTTAAAAAAATGTAATCTCCTTCACACAGGGATAAATCTAATTTACGTGACCCAAAACTATAATTTGGTCTCGGTAATACATTTATGTGCCATTAGCATTTTGGCACCAAGAGAGAGCCGAAGCTTATATATGCAGTAGTACAGTTTCCAATGATTTTACTACATACATCGGAGTATTGACCTCACCAATAAATTGTAATCTTCAGTCTACATGAATCAGAGGATGCCATAGGATATAAATTCCGGAAACCCAAGGTAAGTGCTCTTATGGTCCAGTTATTTTACGGTGGTACTATGTGTTCCTCACACTAGTGAGGAATAATAGTGATAGAAAAAGGAGTAGGTAAACGATAGCGTGCCGGTTAACTCCGATCCCAAGAAACATGGGACAAGTGGAGGAATCTTCTGATGATGATGATTATTTTACTTCACTGTCAAAATAAGGGACTCTTGTTTTCATTACAATTTCATTGTTGATGGGTTACTGTACATATGTGTTGCTCACAGAGACAGAAATAGCTGTGAAAGAACTATAAATGGGCGTCTAAGCAATAAGTAAGTTATATTGCGGGTTTTTTTTTGACCTGAGTCTTATGCGATATTCCATCATCTGCCTAGCCTTTTCCCAACTATATTGGGGTCGGCTTCCAGTCTAACCGGATGCAGCTGAATAATAGTATTTTACATGGAGCGACTGCCTATCTGACCCCCACAACCCAGTTAATACTAGGTAATACGATACCCTTTGGTAAGACTTGATGTCAGAATTTCAGGTCACTGGCTACCTGTAACGACTGCCAAAGATCTATATATATGGCAGCCGGGACCAACAGCTTAACGTGCTTTCCGAGGCACGGAGGAAACTCGGTATGTCGGGCGGTCACCCATCCACAGACCGACCTAGGCAAGCACAGCTTTACCTAAAGATCGACCCGAGTGGCAGTTCTCATTAAGCCACGAGCTCCTCAGTCCGAGTCTTATGCGATATTGATGTATAAATATTGTACAACTTTGAAAACAATTACAGTAGGTACTTCAGGCCCTCAGGATAATTTTGGCTTTTCAGTCATGACTAAGAAGCCTACTTTTACTTACACTCACTGAAAACTTTTAAAATTCCTTAGTTTCCAAGTCTGCCAACCCTACATGTCGAAACTGCGATGTCACATAAAGGTCTAAACCTCTAACATATTGTAAGCTATCCGATAGCAAATGAGTCTATTGCGGTGAATTTTCCGTTGGCCAGAGATTTTAACGCAAATACGCTGGTAACTTATTATTGACCAAAGGAAAGAAAATCCATGTATGGTTAACTGGAGTCCAAGAAGTAACTTCAATATGAGGTCGTGGTTTTGCGTGGCTAGCAAATGTAAATGATAAAGAACTGAAACTGTACATGTGCGAAAAGTTGCTGCCGTTGCCACTAAATGTGCAAAATAATAGGTGTCTAATTCACACGAGGCACAATATGATTAAGGACGTATATCCTAACCAAATAGGGTGTCCCAATTCGTTGTGATACGAGTATTAGTCCATAGACGTAAATTGAAATACTAATAGGATACAACGCGTGTAAAATCTAAATGAAACACACAGAATATCATCGATTCGTGTGATAGTTTCATGGGCTACAATGAGACAGTGTAGCCCATGAAACTAACAAAATAAGCTTCCTCATTACACCACATAATAATTTGGAGATTTCTAGGAATTAGAACTAGCTGTTGTCCACAATTTTCATTCAGGTGAAATTATTATAAGGATAGAAGAGTAGAAAATTTTGTTAACAATTTTAAGGATTTTAATTTTTTTTGCACCTAATCTTAATCCTTTTTCTAAAAAGATTAAGATGAAAAAGAATAAAAGATTAAGCCATAATTGCCTCAAATAATCTTTTTACCAATATAATATAAATGTCGGGGACTACATTATCCCAATTAATTGGATAGGATGTTCCTGAGCCTAATTTGAATAAATGACACTTGATTTTTTACTTTTATTTAATTAAATATACTGCCAACAAACTGCATACAAACTCATCGCTCTTTGTTAAAGAACTAAATAGCTCTTGATGTCACGAAAGAAGAATTGCTACGTGCTGTACATTTATTTAACTTTTTATATATAACTGACGACAGAGTTCACAGAGTTGGTTAGCTCAGTTGTACGTGAGCCTTATGTGGGCCACTTAATTATACCATCTGGACCAAGTAGCAAGCTAACCGAGCTAGTTTATTGTGATAGTGTACTCTAACTGTACATACTTTGAGTTCATTACAGCAACTGGCTAAATGTTGAGTATTGTCATTGCTTAGTTTAGCAGAATTGTTACTGTTCTGTGTGAGTGAGCAAAATGTAAGGCTGTGTTTATACCAAATGTATAGATCCATATTTATATTGTGGTATAGTCGACCAGTGAATCCTAGCCTAGTACGACTCGATTCCCAGGTCGGACAAATTGTCATTGAATTTTTCCATCAGGAATTTTTCAGTAGCAGTCACGGCTAAGGATTTGTGCTCAATTTATGGCAATGGGCTCGCTCTTACATGGGACTTAATATAACAGGCGAAATGTGGGAACGTATGCCTCTGCTTAATCTTTCGAGGATCACAGGCATGACGTTATGTTATGTGTTGTAGTCGGCGATCGATTGTTTGCATAGCATATTGGTGCTTCACTGGTGCATCGAACGCGGGTCAGTAACAATAGTATCCTGAGAGTACTGGCGGAGTGTCCGTACTCCCCTGTTCTGAGGCATTTTGTGGAGAGGGTGGTCAACTAGATAGCTTAGATAGCTCGTCTTCCGCTTGATTACTCTCTGGGCAACTTGCCTCAGACAGATAAATCCTAATGTGTTGCTGGTGTTGATTGTGTTTTGTTGTGAGTTACTAACATTCGTTATAAGGCATTGTTTACTAACAAAATGGATTGTATTATTGTCCGAAACTGAATAAATAATAATAATAATAATATCAGCTGCTGGGACAGAGGCCACGTAGGCTCAGTCCTGCTTGCTATACGTCACGTGTCTTCGACTTTTAGTTTTTAAGAAATGCCGGTTTCTTTACGATGTTTTCCGTTTTGACAGCAGTGGTACTTTGGAAGCAGGTGGGATGGAAGGTGAATTAGTTTAGTAAGGCATTTTGATGGACAACAACGGAGCCCTACAACCTACAATATTCGTGGTCCAACATGCACTTGGCCGGTTTTTCTTTGTCTGAACAAAGAATATCAGCCAGTAACGTAATGTTTGTTGTTTTCATACATCTTGGGTTCGACTAAAAATTTGGTGTAAACGCGGCCTAAATATTTTGTGTATTAGATAAATGTGGCATGATAAGTATGACCAAGAATATTAACCACGGATGAAGTACCTTGATCTAAATAATCTAGATGGACTTGTTTGTGTCTTTTTACTCATAAATAAAATTCTTTCATATTTACGTCTGTGCCCTTCAAAGAGAAGATAGTTTGCAAGATAAAATAAGATATTTTCCAACGAAAGGCCACGGTAAGGAAAAATTTTTCTGATAACTGTTTACCTCACATTTATGCTAAGAAAAGAGTGCAAACAAGGAATTTAAAACCTAAAAAACAACAATATTTTTCTAATAGTTAGAAAAGATCTAGGAACTCATAATCAAAGCCGTGTTTGGTTGCTCATCGAGATCTGCGCGTGGCAAGCAATTTTCTCGATAAAATGCTTAGCATTCACACGACATCCACGATTAAGAAGGAGATAAAACTAGCTCTTGTTCACTTTTAATCGCATCTCAGCGAAATAACTCGGGTTTTATAATGTTTATTTGCGTTATTCCAAACGTTAATAAACATTATTCATGTTTTATCAAAAACTACGCTTTTATACCCAATGCGCTTTTACTTGTACAGTAATAGTTAATTTTAAAACTAGTAAGTAAATATTACGTTAAACTATTTTAATGACACACTGTATGTAAGTACTAAAAAAGTACACAAACGGAGACGTAGTATAGTATAAAGGTCAAATGCCATCAGAGTCTGTTGAACCGTGATTGAGTAACAAAGTACATCAATAAATCTTTACGAACCGTCACATTCCCTACATAAGTGGAATTGCCAACATATTTGCTCTTCCACAAATCGTAATAAACTCCCAACTCGCCGTATCTTTTCACGAAATGAACCTCTAAATATAACGAAACCTACTTGAAACCGTCACCACGAAAAAGCTTGGCGCAAAATAATTTCACCCGTCGCATCACTTGACCCCACTCAAGTCAATAGTGGCCGTTGATGGGCCAGCCCGCCATAAATAAATAAGTGTCGACACCACTGACACTTGACGGACTGCTATAGCTTATACTTGGGGCTAGTTAGCAGTTTCTAGTGAACTATAAAGTCGATGGCGTCAGTTACATCAGTGGACATACTTTCTTGGTAAGTACGAGTATGTAGTGTACTTTTGTACTATAGGCATAGGAACTGTGGGGTTGAGCGAAGGATTTTGTTAAAAAAACATAACGCCTGTGATCCCCAAAGGGTTAGGCAGAGGTGTACCCCGATTACGCCAGTTTTAATGTAATAAGGGGCGAACGTATTGCCATCCCGACTCTGTGGCTGATACTGAGAAATTTCTTATGGAAAACCCAAAAACACTTTGCCCGACCGGAATCGAACCGAGAAACCACTGGACCGACGAAGCAGTCAGTATATTGTTAACTGATCTTCTATGGAGTTGACTTTACCCCAGTCATAATAAAGTAAGTATATTTTTAATAAAACAGACAGTAAATAATTATCAGAATTGGGTAAAGTTGGGCTATGCGTGGTGAAATATTTTTCTACTTAGTTTAATGTTATCAGCCATATAATATGATCTACCCTCGTAACAAAGTCATACTAAAGTTAAGCCAATTTCAAGTAAATTTCTAATAAAAAATGAAAGAGCATTAGTCTGCCGTTGAATAAAAAAATAAAAACTTTACGAAAACATATTACACCAAAATTGGTACTTGCGTAAATTAGGCTGGCTCATATTTTAGTAAAAGATGTTACTTATGTGAGTAGAGGGAACATAACTAAAATATTTCACACACTTAAAAATGTAGAGTGCCCAAGTGAGACTTATATGACGTGCGACGGTGCGGCTTTGTATTAAATATTATTTTAGCTGAAAGTCAAACGTTCATCGACCTGGTTTAATACTAATTCGTAGAACTTCTTGAAGTATTATAGTAATTTCGAACAAATATATAGGTCAAACTTTTTCACAAAACAATTCTGAAATAGCTCTTTTCATTGACTTTTTGTACCCTATCACAATTTTGTCTTATTTAACCCCAATTCTTGTCAGCCAGAAAATACCCTGTGGCATTTAGTTCGCTTATGTAATAAGACGTCAGCACTTCAAGCTACCTGAAAGTATCAAATTTTCCCAATCAACCTTGAACCTTTAGCGATACAGTGGAAAATATTTTAAAGAAATAATACAAGATCTCAAGATCTCTGTAGTATCTAGATGAACTGATGTTGGTACTACATGAAGTCATCATCATCCGCCTAGCTGTTGGCCAACTCTGTTGGGATCGCTTTCCAGTCTTATTGGATTAAGCTGAATACCAGTATTCTCTGCAGTAAGTCTTCTTAATCCGACTGCCTATCTGACCCAACCCATTTAGTAATAAGTATTACAATACCTCTCGGTAAGTCTGATTGTTAGACTTTCTTTTTCTTTTGATTGTCTACTAATAACAATCGGAACCAACGGTTATACATTCACAACTACATAAAGTAAAATAAATAAAAATTCACCACTCAAATAAAACTAAAAAGTAGGAGACAATATGGACAGCTATTGGCCTTCTAATCTCTCCCTACTCTAAGCACCTGTCGATACCCACACATAGGTACAACAAAGCCCTGTCAACACCTAACTCATCCGAAGAGAAAACATAACGAAAGTAATTTTAACAAAAAAAACCGCTACCACGTTGAGAATGTGATCTGAATAACAATGTTCTATCAAAGCCCTTATCACGAGCTCACAGCTTATCAAATTTGTTGGCCAGCCGTTATTAAGTCTCTCGAGATTTTCATTAACTTTACATCTCAGAGAACACAATGGAGTTCACATAAAATGTAATTGTTTCAGTCAGAAAAATATAATACAGAAGATATTGAGCCCCAGCGAACGTTAAATTTAAATTATACGAGAGCCTATGAACAGCGTCCAGTGGTATTTTATTAACTTAATAGGACTTAAGTTAGGCATAATTATCTTGGGTAAAAGTTTTAATTTTATACATTCCGCTGAAATATCGTTGAAAATATTACTTGGTTTGTTTTATTTTTTATCTCTCTGGCTTGGTAATGTGCGAATTTTAATTTGAAAATTCATTTTAAAGTTAAAGTCTTTATCCATAATAGTCCCTTTTAGCCAAAAAGTTTAAAAAGAGTACTCTCACGTGCGCATGTGTCAGTTTAATTGAATGAAAGTATGATGGAGAAAATAAAATGTTACGTTTATTTACTTCTAAGGTAAGTTTTAGGGTATAAAGTATCTTTGACAGCCTCCACGTGGGTGGCAAATCCAGACAGCCGACCTCTACGTACAAAGGGGTCAATTTGAGTTTACATAGATCACCTTCAAAACTATCGCAAAGACATCGCGGGTAGGCACTCAAGGTTAATGCTTACGTATAAGCCTTGCCTGGGATCAGCATCACCTTGAGCTAAGGTTTGGGGATCAGCTCCTTGCCAACCAGACGTCGCCGTCGATACGTACAAACTTAAACAGCTCCTCATCTGGAAGGCGTGTGACGGCGGACCGAACACCTGCTTACGGCCATGTAGCCAATAGCTCGCCGTAAGCGAGGTGACGGGTTATTGATGGCGTGGCCACGATTTCCGGCAGTTAAACGGATGGACAGGCCGCCATAAACTAGATGATTGGTGGAGACGAATAAATAAGCTGATAACGATGCCGTTCCGATTCTTATAACTGCTCTTTAGTGTTTATAGCTATGTGTTTAATTATTTATCTTTAACCAGCTCGTTATCTAAAGACGCATTACGTATTATTCAAATAAAATAAAATATGTGATACCTTTGTGTTGCTTTTTTTTATTAAAAAACGGGTCTACTCTTGACCTCCATCAGGCCTGACGGAAAGTGATGGATAAGGTCTATAATAGAACGAGCGTGACCAAACAAATTGAACGTTTATTGAATTAAACCACGCATTAAACTCAATTCTTCAACGAATACATATTTAATTAAAATGTCTAGACTTTTAAACACGTAAACATTTAAACGATGAAAGTTTAAAACGGAGTTCGTGTTAAACTAAGTTGAGCTTGAAACAACATTGGGAGGAAACGTAACCAGTTGCCAAAAAAGTTTTTAGTCATTACAGAATTCTATGAGAATACAATAAAGAGGTTAATATATTTTTTCTGTTGTGTAATTTTCTTTTTTTACATAATTTTTTAAATGGTTATACCAAGACCCCTTATTATCCCATGGATTTTGTTGTCAAATGAAAAGAAAGGTGAATAGGTTGTGGGTTCGAGAGATAGGTTTGTCCATATCATAAATGATCCCTTATTTAGTGGTTACTGAAAGAAAATGAAAAATACGACACAAGACATGACTACGAATGAAACACAGTAATACGACATGAAGGAATATAAATTTTTTAAATGAAAGCCATGGTGTATTTTCCAAAGTCGGGCTCAAAGCTTATAAAACGAATGTCAAAAACACTTTATTGAAGTGAAAACTTCTTTTATCTACCGAAATATCATAAACCCTCTATAATGCGTTCAAAAACCATAGGCAATGACCAGCATTACCAACCAGCAGAAATTAACAGAACTGTAATGAGCTCATAACCTACTGAAAACAGTAGGTTATGAGTTTAAATTTGGAACAGGTGTCAAATTCAAGTGAGTGTGCTATTCTAGTATCTACATTAAAACAGATACCTATCGATAAGAAACCCCAATTCAGTATGATTTTAATTATAAATCGCACGACATTTTGATCTCGAGTGACACAAGAATAGTGACTTTGTTCGTTTGCCTATGATTTAAAAAAAATGACAGATATCCGAAACGCCGCCATTTCGAGCTGTCATTTGTTCGTTAGCTTTTTATTCCCTTTCATTGAGTAGACAAATTTTCTGATATGTTCTTTATTTATCTGTCGAAAATGAGTGATAGTGACTCAGAAATTAACATGAACACTCCGCCAGATATCGTAAATGCAGCGACGAATGCGACTAATAACCTGTTTATTTTTTATTGCATTACACTGGTAACAATGCTGGTCATTTCCCTATGGTTCCTGAGCCCATCATAGAGCCCTTATGATATTCGGGTAGATAAATTAGTGTATGCAACTATACATAATTAGGCATTACAACACTCGTGTGATGCTATTAAGAAACTCGCCTTCGGCTCGTTTCTTAAACCCACACTTGTGTTGTAATGCCCTTTATTATGCACAGTCGCATAAACTACTATAGCGGCGTTGAGCACTTTGGGAAATTGTTCTGTGATGGGTATAAAATCTTAAACTCGCGTCAGGACAAGTGACCACGTGACCCTGATCGAAAATTCGTCAGGACACGTGACCACGTGACCCTGATCGAAAAAGCGTAAGACGGATGGAGAGTAGACAGCTATCCCCTCTCTACGGCGCGGCGAAAATGTATGCCTGGGCCTACTGTTTCGTTTAGGCAGCGCAGGGCGCTTAATAATAATAATAATTATTATTAATAATAATATAATTAATAATAATAATAATATAATTAATAATAATAATAATAATTAATAATAATAATAATTAATAATAATAATAATTAATAATAATAATGATGACAGCTGTCAAAATTGAAACAGCTATATCTCGGAAACTATCGACCTTAGACTAGTTGTGTGTAGGGACAATTGATAGGTTTCAATGAGATCTACATTTCAGATGACAGCTGTCAAAATTGAAACGGCTATATCTCGGAAACTATCGACCTTAGACTAGTTGTGTGTAGGGACAAGTGATAGGTCTCAATGAGATCTACATTTCAGATGACAGCTGTCAAAATTGAAACGGCTATATCTCGGAAACTATCGACCTTAGACTAGTTGTGTGTAGGGACAAGTGATAGGTCTCAATGAGATCTACATTTCGGATGACAGCTGTCAAAATTAAAACAGCTATATCTCGGAAACTATCGACCTTAGACTAGTTGTGTGTAGGGACAAGTGATAGGTCTCAATGAGATCTACATTTCGGATGACAGCTGTCAAAATTGAAACGGCTATATCTCGGAAACTATCGACCTAAGACTAGTTGTGTGTAGGGACAAGTGATAGGTCTCAATGAGATCTACATTTCGGATGACAGCTGTCAAAATTGAAACGGCTATATCTCGGAAACTATCGACCTTAGACTAGTTGTGTGTAGGGACAAGTGATAGGTCTCAATGAGATCTACATTTCAGATGACAGCTGTCAAAATTGAAACGGCTATATCTCGGAAACTATCGACCTTAGACTAGTTGTGTGTAGGGACAAGTGATAGGTCTCAATGAGATCTACATTTCGGATGACAGCTGTCAAAATTGAAACAGCTATATCTCGGAAACTATCGACCTTAGACTAGTTGTGTGTAGGGACAAGTGATAGGTCTCAATGAGATCTACATTTCGGATGACAGCTGTCAAAATTGAAACAGCTATATCTCGGAAACTATCGACCTTAGACTAGTTGTGTGTAGGGACAAGTGATAGGTCTCAATGAGATCTACATTTCGGATGACAGCTGTCAAAATTGAAACGGCTATATCTCGGAAACTATCGACCTAAGACTAGTTGTGTGTAGGGACAAGTGATAGGTCTCAATGAGATCTACATTTCGGATGACAGCTGTCAAAATTGAAACGGCTATATCTCGGAAACTATCGACCTTAGACTAGTTGTGTGTAGGGACAAGTGATAGGTCTCAATGAGATCTACATTTCAGATGACAGCTGTCAAAATTGAAACGGCTATATCTCGGAAACTATCGACCTTAGACTAGTTGTGTGTAGGGACAAGTGATAGGTCTCAATGAGATCTACATTTCGGATGACAGCTGTCAAAATTGAAACGGCTATATCTCGGAAACTATCGACCTTAGACTAGTTGTGTGTAGGGACAAGTGATAGGTCTCAATGAGATCTACATTTCAGATGACAGCTGTCAAAATTGAAACGGCTATATCTCGGAAACTATCGACCTTAGACTAGTTGTGTGTAGGGACAAGTGATAGATCTCAATGAGATCTACATTTCGGATGACAGCTGTCAAAATTGAAACGGCTATATCTCGGAAACTATCGATCTTAGACTAGTCGTGTGGGAGTTGGACATTTTGACCCTGAACGTTAACGATGTCGACTGTACAGTCAATAAAATACAAAAATAATTTATTTTGAACTAGACTGTACAATGTTTTTATGATGCTTAATCGGAGGCATGGGAAAAAATATTCCCGCTCCTCCTACCAATCGGAGTTCCGATCGGAGGACAGGGAAAGACAAAATAAATGGGTTACCATAGTTATGGCGGAATAATTGAATTTTTAAATAATGAATTTGGTTTAACTATGTCGAATGATCGCAATCTTAGCACAACGAAATACAAAACTACTATTGATGCGGTCTTTATTAGACATTTAAATAGGTTCGAATCAAAACTGTTCGTTTCTTACTTCAGCTACCATAAACTTATCGTATCAGTTTTAGAGATTGGCGATGATAGTTCTGGTAATGATGATGGTGAAAAAGTCGTTGAAATTATGGATGAAAGTTGATTTTTCGGAGAGATAAACTTTTTAATGTAAAATAATTGTAATAGTTTTAAAGTGTTAAATTTTTAATGTAATATAAATTGTCATGTTTGTGTACGATAGCGCAATAAATCAATATTGTATTCTACCACATAAATGATAGTACTTTTATACTGTTAAAGCAATTGGTGCAAAATTATTCCCTAACCATTCCAAAATATCAAACATGCTCAACGTTAATAATCAAGTTTTCACTTCTGCCGGCACTCCCGGAGTGCAACCCGTCTTTTTTTTTAATACACGAACATGTTGCAACATTATCCGTATTATTTTGCCAGTTCTGTTTACCCCTAAATCAAATACAACCGTAAACAAAAGACCAAAACAAAACATGACATATACTCGCATTGCTTCCCATAAAACTGTTACAAGGAAATATTGTATTGTGATGGCTCCAGGTCTCGGTCTCCAAATCCAGTGATGGTAGCCCTGTCCTAAGACCAAGTCCTGTAACGGTAAGGTTGACGGTCTGTGTCGTCATCGTACCAAGGTTCTGTATTGGCTCGCGTTGATCGTCTAGTCTGTTTGTTTTGTGAGTGAATATACTGAGAAAGAGTCGAACTTTCTTAGTCTGTTAGTCTTTGGTAATCAATACTGTGTTTAATCTAGGAAGGATTGAACTTCCTCACACCAGTGTTTAGGAAATAATGTTGTATCAAGAGAGTCATTTCGGGGTTTTTTAATCAACAATTAGATTTAGATTGACCACAGGTCAATCTCGAGTACACTCCACTGTGCGAACAATGTAGACTTATCAATCATTCTACTCGATAAATGCGGAGCTTGTCTCGACACATCTGTATTATTGTTTAGTACAATACTTAATCAGTCTTCTTCTGATTTAATAAAGGAATTTACAAGTTAAAATCAATTTGACACGTTAGAATGATTTGTGTAAGTTGATACATGTGCGTTTGTGCTTATTTTAGCCACCGCGTCTGACTGATATCGTCAGCATGGGGAAAACCTACACCGCGCCACGGTCCTTAATCAATGTTATTGGGGGAGCAACCGACTTCCTATAATCGCTGCGAAGCGTAAGTGATTCCCTTATCCATATAGGCAGGTACTTGCATTTTTTTATAGCCAGATTCCCGGTTAGGGCGGCATTGCCAGATTCCCAGTTAAGGGCAGACTTATTTGCCAATTCCCAGGTTGGGCAGACTTTCCCCCGGAACCATGGTTTTGAGTATATGTATTTGTATTTGAGTTATATTTAGATTTGGCCAAATCTAGGTCGGAAGTCGGATTGCAAGAATGACGTGTATGGTATGCTGCGTTATCACTGCCAGAGGCGTCGCGCAGTCGTGTATCTCAAGCCATCAGTATATCAAAGTTAGGAAATATTAATGTGCATTATGCAACACAGCCGAAATGTTTCTCTCTCTCAAGACAATATTTCCCCTCCAACACAATTAAGTGATTGTTGACTTGAATCAACAAGTGATGATTAGGTTCCTGTAAACTTGTGTATTTTACTAGGTTCAATTCAGTTCAGAAGGAACTCATAGTCTCAGACCTTAATTGAAGGGTCTGGATTCTTATCTCAGACTTGGTCTATAGTAGTACAAATTATTATATTAGGTTAAGTTCAATAACGTAAAATCGTGTCTTTCAAGGTTCAGTGTGCATATTATAGAGAATTCATTATTGGAGTTGCAACCTGAATTACTACACTGATTTTAAAGCATTGCCTTTGTTATTACTTGATCTTAGCTTTGTCAATCTTCCATTATCAAATTCTCTACACAGGTAATCTTGGAATATAAAAGAAAGAGGTGGTTGATGTTTAAATTATTTATTTATTTTCGATAAATTTATCGAAAGAAACTGTTTGATTAATTAGACCTAGTTCGCTAGGATGATAGCGAGCTAAGGTCGAGTGTCCCATTACTAGACCTAGTCAGTTAAGGGGAGACGGAACATCTCAAGCGAAACCCCTTCTGACAGCGAAAGAAACTGTTTGATTATTTAGACCTAGGTCCGCTAAGATTTTGACGGACCTTGATCGAGTCGTCCCATTCCTAAACCTAGCCAGATAAGGAAAACCGAACGGCTCAAGCGAAAAACCTTTCTGGCACATACAAATTGGATGTTTACAACATATTACAATATTGACAATTATTTATCAGCTTATATAAATTGCAATACAACTGAGAGGAGAGGCAAGGTACACATAATGGTTACACAGTTTATTCAAGGTACTTAAGCCACAATTTCCCATGATAATTTACAGTAATATACTCAGATTTCTAGCTTAAGCCATTTCACGTAGTCAAGGTCTGCGTGATGTGTATCGCCTATACAATTCAAAGGTTTCTCCACAATTTTTGCCTTTCCGTCTCTTGCAAACTTCTATACAAGTTATCACGAGGAAATAAATTACTATTATCAAGAATAGTATAGCAGTTACTTTGTCTAGGCCAGACCAAAGGTGCGCTCGTGTCTTTTGACTTAGTGAGTATAAAATATCGAAGTTTGTTGCGGCCTCCATTTTTACTTGGGTCGTTAAATAGATTGGATGACTGAAGTTATTGTAAATTAGCTTGGGATCTTGCTTTTACACAAAATTTGAACTTGGAATACGTTACCAAATTTCAGCTCTCTCTCTGTCTTTTGATTCCACTTAATATTACTTAGACTTAGACACACTGCTTCTAATTTTATTTTAAAATACAATTAATATTCATCTTCGATCGATGCACAAACTCGTCTGTCGTTGCCAAAGCGCGTTCCCTCTCGTCTGCCTGCTCCACCCCTTCCAAGCACCCAGATAGACTCCTCCCTAGAAATGCAATTTCACACGCGAGTAATGTGTTTTTCATTGGCTGTCTTGTATAAGACGCTAGCTCATTGGTCAAAGGCATGGCGTCAGGTTCCCGCCCAATGCTGCGTAGGCGCCCCTTTCATGCATCGCCATTTCACACATCTGTTCACCATAAGTCCAGATACCCCGAGAAAGGTTACTCCAACGTACAATTTATTTGTTTTTCGAGTGTCGTTTTGCAATATTATTTTAAACTAAATTCAATAGATTTTTATTTTCTAAGTGTTTTGGGTCCGTTTCTTATCTTTTGTTTCTAAATAATTTCTTCCCATGGATATTTCAATAGGTAGTTTTTGACAAGGGTTGAAATTTATGGATGGCTATAACGTAAGTTATTTATTACTTCCATATGCGAAAAAAAAGAATAGTGGTTCGAAGAACGACCATCTCACACTCCCCCAAATAGATTTGTTTAATCACCTAGTACTCATGTATCTCTCCATCGTCACACTAGGTCGTTGAAAAATCTATTTCCTTCTTTACATTCTCACGCTAGCCTTAAATTTCCCACGTCTATTAAAATTTTGTTTCAAGTACGATAATAAACTTATTCAACTTAGTCTCCCTTTGTTTGCTTAGTTTGGGTCTACTGGTTTATGATGGTGGCTACGCATTTGTTTGTCTCCTTTGTTCGTCCCATCCCGTAGCTAGTTCTACTTTATGTATTGTTTTTGTAGTAGCGAAACAGATGTATTGTATTGTAATTCCCTTTGACTTTGTCAGTATGGACATCAATTAAAGTATATACATTACTATATGGAACCGCTCCAATTACATAAGGTCCTTCATATAGCCGCATAAATTTCTTTGTTAACTTTTTGTCGGCATCTGACTTTGCAAAAGTTTTAAGTTTCACTAATCTCCTATTTCGAACTGTATTAATTTATGATTTTTGTTATAATGAAGTTCTCTATTCTCCGCCGCTTTGATTATATTTTGTCGCGCTTGATTACGAATCTGCCCTAGTGTTTCTAATTGTATATCTGTTCCCCTTGTCGTATATTTGACAATGTCATCTAGATAATTTATTTATTTTTTATTTCTAATTAGAATCCATTGCTCTCGAGAATCCTGCCACAGATGTCTTTAATCCTTAAGGCAACACGCGATAAGTATAGGTCCGTCCCATGAATGAGAACCCTGTATACTTTCTTGAATTTGGATGTAAAGGTATTTGAAATTAAGCATTATTTAAATCTAATAAACTGATATAATTTATTCAGTGAAAAGACTGTAAAATCTCTGACGTGAGTGGTGGCGCCCCTGCGTCCCCAATCATTTTCTTATTTAGCTCGCGCGCGTCTAACAAGATTCTTATTGTCCCATCTCGTTTCTTAGTGAAAGTGAGTGGACTACAATATGGAGTTGCCTCCTGTCTGATCACTCCTAATCTTTCTAATTCACTTAATTCCGCTTTAACTTGTTCCCTATAGGCCAGAGGTACTGGATAACTGTGCTTCACAAAAGGAATTTCATCTACTAACTCAATAACGTGTTCATACCTATTAGTCAATCCTAGCTTGTCTGTAAATACTTTACAATGTCTATCTAGTACAGGTAACAATAGTTCCTTCTGTTCGCTACTTAAAGTTGAATTGTCCAGGTGATTTTCTTTATTCTTTTCACCATACGTCTCTTTACTCAACTTGCTATGCTCTACCGGTTTAGTGCCTTCGTTTAGTATTGAATTAATCGTTGCTGCATTTGTCTCTCCCCCTAACCTTTCGAATTTGCAATCTGAATTCAGTTTTACGTAAGACCTAACTCCCAAATGTTCTATTGTTAACGTCCGTTCGTTTCCACAGTTCACTACTCCTTTTACTCGTTCTAGCCAGTCATAACCTAGTATTAATGATCTAGGTAACCGCCGCATAATTAAAACAGGTGCTTCGACTAAGGTACTACCTAATTTGAATTCTATTAAAACCATCCGATTCGTACTTTCGCTACGTGATCCGAACGCTCCTTGTATTTGAATGGCTGGAATAGCAATCTCAGGTAAAATTTCATTTCTCCTTAGAATACACTCGTACAATTCTCTAGTTATTCCGCTAATCTGGCTACCCTGTATCGCTATGTGCATTCATACTTCTGCCGTACAACTTCACGCATGCCTCAGGTAGTTTAGGTAAAGAGTAATCAATCTCTACGTCGATCGACTCGTCGAGCTCGTGAATCATTGTATACGTATGTAATTTTCTCACCACGCAAAGCTCACACACCATACCTATCTTGACACACTCGGTTACGTTGTCAAACTGATTTTCTAATAAAATCCCTATGCTTTTAATTACTGAGTGATAGTCATATTCGTCACCGCCTGTGTTAGGTTTTAGTAGTCGTTTAAGGCCTCCTTCGCCAACTCCTAAACTCTGTCCCGTCTTCCACCCTCTGTTAGTTAAATTTTGTAAGCTACTCCTGTTCTGTCGCGTTCCGAGGTCCCTTTATTTCCCGTGCTACACAATATCATATTATCGGACCTAGTTTGTGTGGGAAATACTAGTTTTTTGGTTGTCCCTCCCCCACATGTTTAGACGTGTTAGATCCTTGGCCCTCCTTTACAAAAGCGATAGCCGGCCTGATGTTAGTTCTCTCTTGTTCAGTTCCGGATTTTTCAGGTCTGTTAACGTTCGTTCTATAACTTGGTCGTCCCTGACGATACCCGCGTCCTCTCGACGAGTTTCCTCTAGTTCTCCACCTATTAGTTGATATCGTTGCTACAATCGGGTGCGCCGACGATGGCCCGTTGTTCCGTCTTTCTCTAAAATTCCTACCAACGTTAACTCTCGTAACTTCCTTCGGTTTCTCAACAATATTTTGTTCTATGCTCCTTAGAAAATTAATCCCGCTCATGATGTCTACTTCCTCAACTCTAGTAAACCATAGTCGTTGTATATCTGTATTATAGTGCCGCATAATAGAATTTACTATATCCCGCTCACTAAATGAAATAGTCAGTGACTGCATTGATTCAGCATACTCAGCGAAATGTTCCGACATCGTCATTCCCGAATCACCCTTATATACTGAATTAATCAACCTATACCTTACAGATTCCTGGATTCGTTCAGTCCAGTAGATACTTCTGAAGTCAGCCTCGAAATCAGCGAATACAGCCCATCCTTTCGAGTATAGATCCATAACCCTTCGAGCGTGTCCCGTGATGTATCCTAACGCTATGTCAATCTCGCGGTCTGATCCATTTACTGCCCTTATATACTTCTTTAATCGCTTCAAAAATGCAATAGGATTAGTGAATGGCTTTCCACCAAAGTTTGGTTTGCTAATTGATGGTTGAATCACATATAAATTCCGTGTTTCGGGAGGTATTAGGTACATTAGAACTCGCGGATGTAGGACTAATCAATTCCTGTCTATCAGTCGTATTACTTCCGTTATTAGTTACTCCATACGTCTCAGATGAAGAACCACTCGTATTTCCATTTTGTATTAAGTTAACATCCGAACTTAGTTGTTGTAATTTTTAACAAGATCCGATTCTACCTTTCTTTTATTACGTCTTCCTCTACCTGTCGACATTTTGTTTTTTTTTTTTTCGGTTTTTTTTTTTTTTTTTTTTTTTTTACTCTACTGTATTTCCTTTTTTATTAACCGTTTAAACCCGTATTATGTTAATTTATTCGTCCGTTTAAGCAACCTTTTCGTCAGATATCTGGTAAATTGCTAGGGATAAACACAAGGTAAACAACACAAGGTGAAACCAATTAATATATCTAGTCACGCAGTCTCCTCCTGTAGAATTTAATCTAAGAAATAAGCTAATCTAGGAAATAATTTTAAGGAAAATATTTCTGGCGTTGTAGTCTCTTCCTGAAGAACTTAATCTAGAAAATAGACTTAAGTAAAATATTTCTGGTGTTGTAGTTTCTTTCTGAAGAATTTGATCTAGAAAATAGACTTAAGTAAAATATTTCTGGCGTTGTAGTCTCCTCCTTGGAATCCTGTATATTGTACATTTATTTGTAAGACATACAGCTTATTTCTGCTCCCCCTATACATAAGGTAAATTTAAATGTACAACACATTACACATAATAACATGCACAGTATGTATTTTATCTCTCCTCTCAGTATTTCACAATTTCTAAATTTCTACGTTGTGTTCTTTTTTTATTTTATATAAATAGATCTAGTCATATCGTTATTTCGAATATGTACTTAGATCCTTGGTCACGCGGCATCAAATTCTGTGATGGCTCCAGGTCTCGGTCTCCAAATCCAGTGATGGTAGCCCTGTCCTAAGACCAAGTCCTGTAACGGTAAGGTTGACGGTCTGTGTCGTCATCGTACCAAGGTTCTGTATTGGCTCGCGTTGATCGTCTAGTCTGTTTGTTTTGTGAGTGAATATACTGAGAAAGAGTCGAACTTTCTTAGTCTGTTAGTCTTTGGTAATCAATACTGTGTTTAATCTAGGAAGGATTGAACTTCCTCACACCAGTGTTTAGGAAATAATGTTGTATCAAGAGAGTCATTTCGGGGTTTTTTAATCAACAATTAGATTTAGATTGACCACAGGTCAATCTCGAGTACACTCCACTGTGCGAACAATGTAGACTTATCAATCATTCTACTCGATAAATGCGGAGCTTGTCTCGACACATCTGTATTATTGTTTAGTACAATACTTAATCAGTCTTCTTCTGATTTAATAAAGGAATTTACAAGTTAAAATCAATTTGACACGTTAGAATGATTTGTGTAAGTTGATACATGTGCGTTTGTGCTTATTTTAGCCACCGCGTCTGACTGATATCGTCAGCATGGGGAAAACCTACACCGCGCCACGGTCCTTAATCAATGTTATTGGGGGAGCAACCGACTTCCTATAATCGCTGCGAAGCGTAAGTGATTCCCTTATCCATATAGGCAGGTACTTGCATTTTTTTATAGCCAGATTCCCGGTTAGGGCGGCATTGCCAGATTCCCAGTTAAGGGCAGACTTATTTGCCAATTCCCAGGTTGGGCAGACTTTCCCCCGGAACCATGGTTTTGAGTATATGTATTTGTATTTGAGTTATATTTAGATTTGGCCAAATCTAGGTCGGAAGTCGGATTGCAAGAATGACGTGTATGGTATGCTGCGTTATCACTGCCAGAGGCGTCGCGCAGTCGTGTATCTCAAGCCATCAGTATATCAAAGTTAGGAAATATTAATGTGCATTATGCAACACAGCCGAAATGTTTCTCTCTCTCAAGACAATATTTCCCCTCCAACACAATTAAGTGATTGTTGACTTGAATCAACAAGTGATGATTAGGTTCCTGTAAACTTGTGTATTTTACTAGGTTCAATTCAGTTCAGAAGGAACTCATAGTCTCAGACCTTAATTGAAGGGTCTGGATTCTTATCTCAGACTTGGTCTATAGTAGTACAAATTATTATATTAGGTTAAGTTCAATAACGTAAAATCGTGTCTTTCAAGGTTCAGTGTGCATATTATAGAGAATTCATTATTGGAGTTGCAACCTGAATTACTACACTGATTTTAAAGCATTGCCTTTGTTATTACTTGATCTTAGCTTTGTCAATCTTCCATTATCAAATTCTCTACACAGGTAATCTTGGAATATAAAAGAAAGAGGTGGTTGATGTTTAAATTATTTATTTATTTTCGATAAATTTATCGAAAGAAACTGTTTGATTAATTAGACCTAGTTCGCTAGGATGATAGCGAGCTAAGGTCGAGTGTCCCATTACTAGACCTAGTCAGTTAAGGGGAGACGGAACATCTCAAGCGAAACCCCTTCTGACAGCGAAAGAAACTGTTTGATTATTTAGACCTAGGTCCGCTAAGATTTTGACGGACCTTGATCGAGTCGTCCCATTCCTAAACCTAGCCAGATAAGGAAAACCGAACGGCTCAAGCGAAAAACCTTTCTGGCACATACAAATTGGATGTTTACAACATATTACAATATTGACAATTATTTATCAGCTTATATAAATTGCAATACAACTGAGAGGAGAGGCAAGGTACACATAATGGTTACACAGTTTATTCAAGGTACTTAAGCCACAATATCCCATGATAATTTACAGTAATATACTCAGATTTCTAGCTTAAGCCATTTCACGTAGTCAAGGTCTGCGTGATGTGTATCGCCTATACAATTCAAAGGTTTCTCCACAATTTTCGCCTTTCCGTCTCTTGCAAACTTCTATACAAGTTATCACGAGGAAATAAATTACTATTATCAAGAATAGTATAGCAGTTACTTTGTCTAGGCCAGACCAAAGGTGCGCTCGTGTCTTTTGACTTAGTGAGTATAAAATATCGAAGTTTGTTGCGGCCTCCATTTTTACTTGGGTCGTTAAATAGATTGGATGACTGAAGTTATTGTAAATTAGCTTGGGATCTTGCTTTTACACAAAATTTGAACTTGGAATACGTTACCAAATTTCAGCTCTCTCTCTGTCTTTTGATTCCACTTAATATTACTTAGACTTAGACACACTGCTTCTAATTTTATTTTAAAATACAATTAATATTCATCTTCGATCGATGCACAAACTCGTCTGTCGTTGCCAAAGCGCGTTCCCTCTCGTCTGCCTGCTCCACCCCTTCCAAGCACCCAGATAGACTCCTCCCTAGAAATGCAATTTCACACGCGAGTAATGTGTTTTTCATTGGCTGTCTTGTATAAGACGCTAGCTCATTGGTCAAAGGCATGGCGTCAGGTTCCCGCCCAATGCTGCGTAGGCGCCCCTTTCATGCATCGCCATTTCACACATCTGTTCACCATAAGTCCAGATACCCCGAGAAAGGTTACTCCAACGTACAATTTATTGCTTTTCGAGTGTCGTTTTGCAATATTATTTTAAACTAAATTCAATAGATTTTTATTTTCTAAGTGTTTTGGGTCCGTTTCTTATCTTTTGTTTCTAAATAATTTCTTCCCATGGATATATCAATAGGTAGTTTTTGACAAGGGTTGAAATTTATGGATGGCTATAACGTAAGTTATTTATTACTTCCATATGCGAAAAAAAAGAATAGTGGTTCGAAGAACGACCATCTCAGTATCTATGAAATATGTTAATTCGCGTGTACTTGCAGACGAGTTACGATTAAGACAATGCGCCAGATAAACTATGCAGTATTATAGGGCATCTAATGGCGATAATGACTACAAATATACTTATTTGTATGGATTTTATTAATGCAAAATAGAATTTGTTTTTATGCATCAGTGTCGTCCGCGGCCTTACTGTATCTTTTTTTAAGTTATTATCACGACGACTGCGAATCGTGATGTTGTTGAGATACGTTAAGAAATCGAAAAGTTTCACTAGCTGATACGTTGTAAAACTTGTATGACAGATTTATGAAGATACGATAGGAGTCAGGGGAACTCATGGCTAAATAATACCAGCCACACGAACTGATATTTCGGGTGAACATGCATTCATTATACGCCAAGTTACCTCCGCACCTCGGAAAGCACTTTAAACCGTTGATCCCTGCTGGAAGTTGATTTTTGACAGTCGTTACAGATAGTCAGTGGTCTGAAACTCTGTCAAAACTGGTCTCAAATTACCCAGAACTAACTGGTTTGTGGAGATCTGTAAAGCAGTCGCTCCATGTAAAATACTGGTATTCAGCTGCATCCGGTAAGACTGGAAGCCGACCCTAACATAGTTACATAGTTAGTTTTGCTCACCCCAACATCAAAAACAAAGTTTAACCGCATCACTTCCCATAAATAACGGGACAACTGTTACAAGAAAATGTTGTATCTATGAAATACGTTAATTCGCGTGTGTTCGTAGGCGATGAGCCAACAAATTGTGATTATTTATAGTTGCGTGTGTGCCAACGTCGTGTGATACCGCATGGTTCGCTTGGATGAGAAAAAAGATAATTATTAGAACGTGTCTTTGTTGCGGTTTAACCTCTTGTATACCGTTCGCCCGTTTTTTCGTTCAACATCTACTTCGTTGTATTTTTCTCAAAGAAGTAAAGGTAGACCGTAACCATTTTATCAATTTCTTGGACGATCTGTCATTGGTCATCGGGCATGAAAAAGGGTGAGGAAGACATAATTAAGGAAAGATGTAGACCAGACTGGAGAAGAGGGACTAGAGACAGAGATAACTGGAAAAATCGGATGCGATGTCGCCGTTGACGAGTGATTAAAAAAACGCAATACAGCTTTTAAACCGCTTAAGCGGCGACATAATTTGAAAAGAGTATGCTTAGATGGTTTGGTCATGTGAAGATGAATGAAAAGCATTTGACAAAGGATAACATTGCAAATGTGAGTGGATAGGCCGGGTGGGGAACGCCCTAAAAAAAGTCAAGTGCGTAGTACTCGCAACCGCGGCGCGTGTGTGATCAGATATATGTGAACGTGGAAGAAGCAAATATAATATATTAATATAGTATTATGGACCAAAGTGGGCGTTCTGTGTAGCATTTAGCCACCCCAATGGGAATAAGGCGTTATAGGTTGATAATTATGAACTATAACTCGAAAGTTCGAAAACAAACACACAAATGAACGCGTCTTTGTTTTTAAACTTTATGTCGTGGGATTGGGGATATAATGACAAAGATATCACGTTCTTGAGATACAATGTTTCACCAGTTGATATGTCGTAAAACGTTTATGACATAAAATTGTGTCTTTGATGACAATATGATATCTTACGACTCTTAAATAAATTGTCAAGAAAATCCTCCTTTTAGACTGTTTTCAGCGCGACCCATTTAGATAAATCTTTGTTTCTAGCTTGTCCTGGGTTTGATTGGGTATTTCCACCAATAATTTCTTAGTAGCCACCGCCGAAGTCTGAATCTGCGCCCCGTTGATGGCAATAGGCGCGCCCCTTTTACATGGGACTTAAAGATAACTGGCGAAATGAAGATGTACTAATGGGTACATTTCAACCAAACCCTTCTGTGAATACAGGCGTGATGTTATGCTATTCCTATCTTTTTATATATTTTTAGTTAATTTCGCTATCTGAAATAATCCCACAGAGATTGAAAACCATTCATAAGTCCACTCAACTTTACTTCCAGCAATTCAGTTGCAGTAGCGTAATATAAATTATCCAAACGCGCTGCAGCTTTGGCCCTCCGCACTCCGTTAATAATTCCCCACATGATTACCGGTTGCCGTTTGCCGATGGAATTACTCTGAATTTTTCATTAAGCCGGCTATCTAATTATAGCAAGGAACGGTTACAGGTATTTACGCCGTAATTGCTGAACTTCTATTCTGTTATTTCCTCGGAATCATCAATGTAGGTAATTACGGTATGGAACGTAGGTCTTGGTATGTAGGTGCATTTAGCCCACCTACAATTTAACGTGAAATTAAATGTCACGGACCGTTCTCATTTCATTTCCATATAGACGAAAATTCCATTGCTTGAGCGATGATGGGCGAGCCAGGCGTAGGCAGAATTCTACACATAATTAGCATTATTTTTGTGGTGCCCTCGTTTATTTTAATTCATTGAGAGAGATCTTTTGTTCGAAGAAGCCGGGGAAATTACGTCTCTAACCACACATACAATGAGGGATTAGTAGGAAGTGATCAATAATCAGCGAAGTTATTACTTAGAGCAATTTCGCTTGAAATATTAATAAATGTTGTTTAATAAACTAAGGCTTGCTTGAAACACTAGGGCCGTGAGGTCGGAGTGTCCACCTAGTTATTCGGGATAACGCCAAGCAACTGCTTGGCCAACTTTTCATGTGACCAGAGAGAGGCCTGACCTCTTTTTGGCCAAAGAATCAGCATTATCATCCAACATGACTATGTTGCTAGCCTTCTGGGCACTTTACCTTTGCCCTGCACTTCTTTTCCTATTTTGATACTCTTCTTCTTCTTTTCGAGTCGATGACTAAACTCTGTCCGCCCAGTACGTGGCAACCTGGACGGCTCTATCATTTGCTTCATTCAGGTCTTTGATACTCTAACACGTACTTTAATTGTTATTTTAGGTATATTTGTAGTTTGTTAATTAAGTAGAATAGTACTAAATTCTAATATCAAAACTTGGTTTAAACACAAAGTACAGTTCTCAATTAGCCATAGAGCAAAGATATAGAACTTTATACGTAGTTCAACCAATCAATGAGGATTAAGACTTAAGGTATAGTTAAAGCCCGTGCCATTTGTTCAAATCCTCTAGGATTGTCGTGGTGTTTGTGCTATAGACTATTTAGCGCAGTTTGTTCGACTTAATTGATGAAAGGGGATTATTGTAATGCTTGCAGACTTGTTGCATATCCACATTAGTGGGATTTGTAACCGTTGTTGTGATAATTCTCGGAAAAAGAGCGTTGAAATGCTTGTGGATTTAGTTATTAAGTGTTAATTTATATAGGTACGTTTGTATTTATACGTGGACGTGGGAAAAGGAGTATGTAGGGATCATAGCAAGGGGGCGTTCTTTGGTTTCTGCCTACCCCCACAGGAAAAAAGTGTGAGTTTGTGTATGAATGTGTTTTAATTTATCTGTGCCTTGTGGGTAGTAGTAATACTTATTATGAAATGGTTTTGTGATAATGCTCTGTTTTTTGTTTTTCATATTTTTCATAAATGTCTGCCCTACCTATACAAATGAAAAGTCTATATTTTTTTTTGCTATATCGCCATCTTTTAGAGAATTTATTCTGGAAGGTTATTAATATTAATTGACCTAAACAAGTCGGTACCTATAATAAAGACAGCTCATCATCATCGTCCTGCCCTTGTCTCATTTAACTTGGGCTACCTTGTTATTTTTCTTTACTATACTTAGTAAAGACATCACAAAAATCAAAAGAGCATTCAATCATACGAAACAGAGGCAGGACGCTAGTTACACTAATAAAATATTATAATTATGACTAGTAGGTACCATATTGTGCAAAACTTAAGACACACACCAACATTTTCAATATAAGCATAAAGTCTGCAATGCAAATGAGCCAGCACTTTCAAACACAATACACGTACACTACACACACACGTATAGCTGGAAAACTCGCTAGCGATCAGTGCACGAAGATAGAAGTCTTAGCAGTTGCTTCCAAGTTTTGTGCGTGACCGGCGTTTAACCACTTACAGGGTTCTTGGCTTGCGCCAGAGTTTCGATCAAATTGAACACGAAGCGCACACTTGCAGTTTCTCAGTGCTGAATGAGAGAAATACTGCTGTGGTATTATTTTGGACACGTTTGTAATATGTCTGCTTGTGGGTTTAGAGCGGTAGTGGTGTAGATTGGGTGAGACAAGTTTGAGAGTTTAAAGTTGTGTTTTATTTAGATACTTTTCAGTGCTTTATACAAGGTGGGAAAGGACACCGACGCAAACAGTTACCACGATTTCAGTTCATTATTACAAAAGAGTAAAACTTTCTACGTCAAAAGGCATCAACAAAATATGTATTAAAATTATTTGCACGTGTGCCTGCAGGGAGAATACGGTGACTTTTTAGGAAATTAAATTCTATCCTTGTAATTTGTATATACTTTCATGCAAATAAACATTTTATATTTGATTTGATGAAATACTTATACTGAATTGTGGTAAGCGTTTGTGCGTCGCCCGTTCCACCGTGTGTGTTTCACACTGTACAGTATATTTTCACGAGTGTGAACACTCGTGAAAATTATACTGTTTACTGATTTCAAGCCTTTTCTAGATAAATCATCAATAATCAATTAAACCATAGTCAATGTAGAAAATGAAGCTGATCTCAGAATAAATGGGATATGCCACATCACACATAAAGTCACATGATTCGAATAGGAAAATCAGTAAGTTAGACCGTTCAGTCTGTCACGCCCTAAACGGTCTAGCGAATAAGCACAAAAGAGAGCAATTGAGTACCAGAATGTGAATACAATTTGATTGGCACTCACCCTTCCATATTCGTGATAGACGGTCGTTGGACTGAAACGTGTCCAGCTGTGACGTATGGCCGCCATTTTGCACGCCTTCATAATAACTGTCAAATCTTGTCCGCTCAGTCCTACAGCAAATAATCATATAGGAAATTAATGCTGTGGTATTTATGTGTGATATATCAATCTTTTGATATGAACGAAAGCTATTTGTTTACTCAATATCCAGATATTGAGTAAACAAATAGCTAGTAGATAGCATTTATTGGACCGTTATTCTTGTACTACGAACAAACATGGGAAATGAAACCGCAATAATTTATGTTTATTTCAAAACGTTACGAATTTTCACAGAATCATGCTTAAACCACATAAAGCGGCACATTTGCAGTTTATTTCATGTGGAAAATATATAAACTAGTTGCTGCCTTCTCACCTCACTTAATTCGACACCGCGGCCGTAAAAAATTGCATGCTGCGTAATCCGAGCGACCGTGCACGAAATGCGGTATGCTACTTTAATTATACAAAGAACCTTATTTACTCATATTAAATGCTAACATGCCGTCATAATAAGATTATGTTCATTTCATTAAACGTGCCCGTAATACGGTAATCCAGCGGTGTTAATTAAAACAAACGAAATTAATTTAATATTCTAGATACATCTGTTTGCGCCGGATTCGTTACTTTGTATTCGTGCATTTTATTGTTGTTTTATAATTAATGTTTGTGCTGTTTAATGAGTGAGTTCGCGTCTGACCGCATCCAGTAATTAAAGTATAAGCTCAGAAGGTATGCGATGTTAAATTAATATGATGACCAAATCTAGCAGTAATATTTTAATAGGAACACAATTTTAAGCATAGGTACCTTCACCTTGTCATTTTACAAAGTTACTGTGGGTGTAAACGGCAAATCTTTAAAACGACAAATATTCGGTGAACTACAATAATTCAATATTAGAAATCAAACAATTTTCACTACTAAGGCCCACAGCGAATAGATTCCATTCTAACTCCAAATTCCATAATCTCTGGAAATATCAAGCAATATAACCGTGCCTTTTTGTACTGATTCCGAGAATCTATACATATAATAAAATCGTAGGAAAGTCAAAACTGTACATTGAATATTTTTTTTAAAGAATACTTGGGGTGTGATCTACAATCGATACCGAAGCCAAAAATATAGTTTTTTGAATTTTTGTCTGTTTGTCAGTTTGTCTGTTTGTCTGTATGTATGTCCGGGATAAACTCAAAAAGTACTGAATGGACTTACTTCATATTTGGCACGAATATTACTTAGAAGTCGGGTCTACATATAGGCTACATATTATCACGCTATCACCTACGGGGAACGAGCAGTGAACCTTTATTTCTTCAACGCATTCTGTAACAACGTGTAATCTAACGACGCATATTTGAATGTTGTTATTATGTTAACCATGCTATAAGCTAGCTTCACACTATAAAAAACACGCAATAAAAGTAACTTAGGCCGATAAACATAATTAAATAATTTAAGTAGTATCAAGGAAATTTTAAAGCAGCGCCATCTATGAGATTTCAAAAACATCAAGTCGAATTAAATGTGTAAGTCCTTTTTGGAAATAAATAATTTTTTGATCATGCTGGCGAGGTTAATAGTTGTTAATAAAAGTCATAGATGGAGTTGTGCATTTTCTTAGACGTCCACCTAGAAAACGGACAGGGCATATATTTAGTTAGATCCCGACAACGTTGCTGAGCGCTTTGAAATCTGCGCCAAACCACTCTTTTGGCATTTTTCAGGCTCTGTGAAGTCGACCAGTTTGCGAGGTCCCTTACGTATGACGAGGTCACGTCAAGCAAAAGGGTGTATTTAACCGACGTCGACGAGGAGGTGCTGTGGAAGGTTTTCCGGGAATTTTCAAGGACACTGACACTGCATTGTGTAGAGTTTATAACGTGCTTCCTAACAATGGCGTATGCTATTTTCTGCGGTCGTTACTTCACACGGTCTGAGGCCCAACGTCTTTCGCCTTTCTGAGGACATTTGATGCCGTGGCATATCCCACTTAACGAGCAACCTGCGTAACACGTCCGCTTCTCGACGGTGACCAAAACTGGGATGACACCCTCGCGGAGGCGAGCGTCAGTGACAGTCCCAGCCGCATGCGTCATCTGTTTGTGGGAGAAGTATCGCCATCATCTGTCTGAAGATTTTCTATGAGCTTTGAGGCGTGCTACTGGAGACGAAGTCGAAGTAACTGATGAACGCGTGCTGAACACCTGTCTCAGTTCACTTCAAGACGTGGTCATTTCTATCGGCGGCAATCACTGGTCGAATATGGGTTACCAGCTCCCCAATCATCACCGCATCAAGACCGTGAAAATCGGGAGTATAAGGCTGAGACAATTTATGATCCGGGTGAAATGACCACCATACAAAATGGCCATGTCGCTTTGTTCTCTTCAGAAATTTATGACACCGTCCTTGAAAGCGTTGGGCAAAACCAGAGTAAAATGTTTTTCTTCGATGCTCCTGGTGGAACAGGAAAAACATTTGTTACCACTGGCATACTTGCAGAGGTCAGGAGGCAAGGCAAAATTGCCATTGCTATAGCGTCGTCGGGATTCGCTGCCTCACTACTTCCGGGTGGCAAAACATCACATGCCATGTTCAAAATTCCCATCGATTTAGAGAGCGCCGAAACGCCTGTTTGTGGTGTGTCACGTAACAGTGATAAGGGACACGTGCTCAAGGATTGCTCTCTGATCGTATGGGATGAGTGTACGATGGCCAATAGGAAGGCAGTTGAGGCCGTGTACAGAACCCTGCAGGACATCCGCAGAAACAAACATTTGATGGGTGGTGTCACAGTTCTGCGATTTCCGACAAACGCTTCCCGTGGTGACGCGGGCATCGAGGGCTGACGAGGTGAATGCTTTGTTGGAATGATCTTCGTTGTGGTCACGAGTTCGTACGCTGCTATTGACCATTAATATGAGAGCTCGGCTCGGCGGCAATGCACGTGCTCAAGAATTCTCCGACGTCCTTCTAAGTCTTGGCGAAGGCACTCTACCAGAGGAGAGAGGTGGACAGGTGGTGCTTCCAGAGTCTCTCGGTAGAGTTGTATCCAGCTTAGAAGAACTCATTCGCTGTGTGTACGGGGGCATCAGTCGTATCACGCCCGTATTCGCACTAGCAGAATTCTCGGGTGTGTGAGCGGGCCATTTTGACGCCCAAAAATGATCAGGCTGCAGCAATAAACGAACGCATTCTCTCGGAAATTGAGAGGAATGAAGTGGTCTACACCTCTAGGTATTAACACTGTCGTCGAGCAAGATGACGCCACACATTACCCGTGGAATTTCTGAACTCCCTGTCAGCAAGCGGACTTCCAGCGCATACCATCAAGCTGAAGGTCGGTGTCCCGATTATACTTCTTCGGAACCTATCTCCTCGAAGTTGTGTAACGGGACCCGCCTTAAATTCATCTCGCTCCAAAGCCAAACCACTAATGTTGTTTATCGAGAAGTCCTATAAGTATGTATTTTTACCCTATTCTGTATTCCTTATTCATTATTTTCTTCATCTGCTTCAGTCACAATTTATGACTTAATTCAGTAGAATCACCATTAAGTCAATTATTAAAAGCAGGCTGAAATTTAGCACTTTTTGAAGGTCAGTTTTACAAAAGACAGTCTCCCTCTGTTACTGCACTTTCCCTAGATATGAAATGTAAAGAAGAAAGGGGTAAATGAATGTTATTTTTTAAAAGGTATTTAATAATCGTAGGTATTTTTGGTGATGTATATCGTTCACGCAGACGAAGTCGCGGGCAGCAGCTAGTTATTAATATTATGGATCAAATAAATCTGTTAGTTCAAATATTACATAATTCCAAGTAAATAACCTTTGGGATAACTGGAACGTGTACCTGAACAAAATTACTTATGGAACTATTTCAATTCATTCGTTTTAATAATTTGTTGATTGAGTACCAGTTGTAAGTCAATCACAGAGTACCTAGATTCAATGACATAGAGTATTGGACTACTGTAAAAAAAAAACACGAAAATGATACTTAAGTTATTTCAAAGAACTAACAGAAATAACACAATGTGTGAAAAAGGTAATGAAATCAATAAAACAGTAGTCAAATACCCAATTGTCCTTTATGTGATACAGGTGTATTTTTATGTAGATCAATAACTGATGGCAATAGGCTCGCCACGTATTGCAGGGGACTTTTACATGACTACAGAAATGTGGGTGTGTATTTAGCACACCGCTTCTCACCCATTCGACGAAAGCGGACATAATTTATACATATTATATTATGTTTGACTTAGATAACGTACAACGAATTTCAATTACATAGATGCTAAATTAAAATACACTTATATTTGATAGCGGGAAATAGTTTTAAAACTGTTATTTCAGCATTGCGGCGAGCAGCGAAGCGAGCGTCGCATGATCTCACCATCCCCTTCGTGTTAGGTTACTTTAAACCCTAAAGACAGAAACACACATCCGCTACATCGACAACCTAATTCCGATTTGTTCAGGTAGCTGCTCGAACCCATTAACTGCTTATTTTGTTAATTTAAACTATAATATACAACTACCGCTTTAAATCAGTGCCCTTGATATCTAATCTTGTGTCGGTGTCAGTAACTTGTGTGGTAAAAGAAGATAACAGTAAATAACCCCTGTCCAACTGTTTCGCGTGATAAAAAATACTCAGACAAAAAAAAACATTTAGTAGCTGCTACGTTATACGATTACATACTAACCTAATCTAATAAAACCTTAAATAAAATCCTTTTATAACACATTTGCTCGTAAAGGGCCTCTTATTTCACCAATTTCAATATCGTAATGTATGTCATTACGTACTTGTGCGTAATCGTAAAGTAAAACGCACGAGTTTCTTTCTAATAAGGTAACACGTACGGTTTATCATGCTCCGTCTAAAACCAACGGTACTTTTTTAAATCTTAAGAAAAAAAAAGCAAAGAAAGCAAATCAAAAAGTTTTTATGTCAGAAAAGTGGTCAATATTTTATGAATAAAATTAACTTAGGGAGATAAAATATAAAAAATAAACATTCAATTCAAAAATATACAATTCTTTAATTTAATTCATTTTGACAGTAAATGACATCTGTAACAGAAACAAAAAAATATTAATTTACTTTATTAGTAAAACTGGCTGTTTTTGTACCGTTGCCTTAAAAAAAAAAGCACTGATGCCCGCGCATCGCTAATTTGTGAACAAATAAAAGATTTATTCGTTTAAGAAAGTCCGAGTTTTATTTATTTCCTCGCAAATGTGTTATAAAACGTCGTATGACATACGTGCGCTTTGATAATTACAGCCTCTGCTCTCTTGTAGCCCTCGCCTACGGCTCGGGCTAGCAATATCGCCTCGGCTGTAATTTTCAACTTACCGCACTTATATCATAATGTACTATTACAAGCCAAATTCACCCAATACATCTGCCAAACAAAAGTAATATAATACTTTTACTTTCAATCCAATCACAATTAGGTAAGTAACCCATGTAATTACTTAAAGTCTCGCAGACCTACTCGGCCCAACAAAAAGAACCTGGCTATTTCATCGGTTACAAAGGGAATTTTGCCAAACTTCATCAAGGGTTTCGAAGAAAAAGTCGGGTTCGAAGAAAAAAAGATTTGACCCTCGAAAGTTGGGGGCACCTGACATACATACGGGGCTGGGGGAAATGTCTTTATCTTATTTGCTGCTGCTTTAACTTTTTTACATGTGAGTTGACAAAAGGAATGGTATGTGTGATTTATTTATTTGAACGGAATATTTTTAGGATAGGGAACTTTTAATAAGCCAACTTTCTTCACTCCGCCTTAAAAGAAGTTTTAACATGTTCAATGTCACCTTATCATCGTAAAACTCCATATTATTATGTAAAAATTACTAAACGTCGCAAAGACTTAATCTGTAATACTCCACCCGCACACATCGCTTTCATAAAGAAATTCAACATCTACCTTGGCCCATCTTTGTATAACAAAATTAACTCACATTTACCAGTCCACGGTTCGTCTTATTTTAACTGCAAAAAGTCTGTCCGTTCTTTCATATCAAACCTAAACTATGACGAAACTGAAAACTATATTACGAATCATAACATACCTACACTAATTACTCCCACAGATGCGCACACACGCACAAACACTCATACACTCGCCCACACACATACACAAACACACACACTACACATACATACGAAACACATAATTACATGTTAGTTGTTTTATTAATTATTTTCATTTTTGTATTTTTTACTCATTTTAGATTATTTTGCATAACTGTCTGTTAATTAATTCTCTTTGCCAATCCGCACAGTCATGTGACACGTACCAGAGACAACTTGTATCGAGGGAAAGAAACTGTGTCTCCTTAAGACGCAGTTAACGGGGGAACCGTAAAAACGACCTGTTTTTCGTCGCAGAGTTAGCCGTATTGCTACTTATTACAATTCCAAAAAAAATACAGTGTATAGTCAAATGTATAGGTAAAAGACTTATGCAAAAATATTTTCTAAAAGTAATCAAGAACCTCGAAAAAAAAAAACAAAATCACAAAAAAATCACACGAAAAAACTTTTTCGTCTCGAAATGCTCAATATTTTGAGTGACAACTGTTATTTATTTTTTTACTATCAGAAAGGAAATTTAACCAACTAAAGACATATGTAAAAATATTTTAACATTACAGCGTATTTTTTTTTAAATTAAATTAAATCTGCGAACTATCGTTCATTTTGGCAGTCACGAGCATCAAACGCATCGCCATTTTCAACCTTATTTGTTTAGGCGATGAGTTAAACGCGCGCTCAAGGTCGCGGGCAACTAATGTCGCCTTAACACAGGCTATTCTGTACCCTAGCTAGGAGAACAGAGCTTCAACCACTTTATTGTAGACTACAACTTCTGTGTTACCTGTTGTTACCATTTAAGCTAAATGTTGTAAATCTACAATTTGTTTATGCGAAAAATAAATTATTATATTAATAACAGCCACACCGATCGATCTTCAAGGTTAAGCAGTTAAACTGAAAACCGCCCCTGACATAGTTGTCTCGTTTCAATAATATTATCCCTTCTTCAACTTGCAGTTTGCTGAACTGGTCCTATTTGGCGCAGCCGTGAGATGCACACACTCTTTTTTTGTTCATTTTATTTTTATTGTTTGTTGTGTGCACTTGTGGCATATTGTGCTAAATAAATATGTTTTCTTTCTTTCGACTATACTTCGTTTAAGAAACGTTCAAACTCACCAAAAATAGATCCTGTGGCAGGATTACCTAAAGTATTTAATTAATCTGCTTCTAAAGAACCATTTCTAGCACCGAAATGAAAACTCCAATCTCCCAGTTCCATGGGAACCCTTCTTAATTATACGAATTATAACACAAACCTAATCGTTCCTTGTTATCACACTATTATCTCTAAGTGGTAAATTAGGAGAGGAATTGCTTGAATATGCTAATTTGTGGTATTCATGATTGCATCTGCACTAAGCCGCCATTTCTGTGCACACAGAATTAGCTGCAAGGAGATAAGTACTGGGAACTTTTGCAATTAACGAAGGATTACCTATGAGTGCGCGTGCTTTAATATTTAACACTAGCGGACGTCACGCGGTTTTACCCGCGTAGTTCCAGTTCCCGTGGAATACGAGGATAAAAAGTAGCCTGTGTCACCCAAGGATAGTGTAGCTATTGTACCCAACGGTGAAAGAACTTTTTAAATCGGTCCAATAGTTTTTATGTTTATTCTTTACATACAAAACTACAAATCTTTCCTTTATAAAACACTAGCGGACGTCCCGCGGTTTCACCCGCGTAGATCCCGTTTCCGTGGGAATACAGGGATAAAAAGTAGTCTATGGCACAGCAATAATGTGCCTTTCTATTGGTGAAAGAAATCGGTTCAGTAGATCCCGAGATTACCCCTTACAATTTAACAAATATACAAACACACAAACTTTACTTCTTTATAATATTATTAAGTATGGAAGTATAGATTATTAGTATCGAAGTATAGTTTGGGTTCGGGTTCTTTTTGATAAAGTATAAGTAGTAAAATTCAATTAAATTCATTTAAGAACGGAAGAAGAAAACGTGTTGCGCCGACCCCAAATAGAATGGGATAAGGGCAGTAAGATGATTCAAAAACTCTCAAACCGTGAAGGATAACAGCGTGAGGAAACTGGCATGTCCATTAAGTACTAGGAGGTACCTTTCTAATAACATGCAGTTTTTTTTGTTGGTGATGAGAAACAAGGATAGTAAAGTCTCATAACGTATTTCAATAAAACAATACCTTCTGGCCTCCTAGTACTTTATGAGACTTCACTGTCCTAACTCTTAACTATAAATGACTGATTTGATGTTTTTTTTTTACCATTAAAACAACCAGTCTGAAATTATTTGGTGGGACCAAGGGACTAAAAAATAATTAATATATTATTCCCGTTCGTCCCATCAACAAAATTAGTGGGACGATTGGGAACAAATTTAATATTATTTTTAAAATTCCCGTTCGTCCCACTACGGGGACGAAGTCAGTGGGACGAACGGGAATACTCCAGTTATACCAGTCGTGAATCAATTTTTTATTTAGTATCTTAATATAGAAGAGCGCCGAGACGATAACATATTTTTAGTTGCTTGTCAAAACCATACCTTTGTACTCACTTCTTTACAGTATTCCAAGTTTATTTATTGTAGTTTTCAGTACCATATCAAAAATAAACAGGGACGGTAACATTCGCTAAAGACCAATATTTTCATCAAATGATACTTTACCCGTTTTAACCAGAAACGTATTTATGGAGCCATTACGTGGAAAAGTCATGTCGAAGTAACAATTTGTATTTAAGTCGACGTTGGTTTATTTCACTATTATTTTACAACGTTTATAGTCAGTTCCACATAAATGTAATTAAATAGTAACACATATTTTAAAAGGCCAAAAATGACTATTTAAACATTCAATACTTCAGCCCGATTCAATATAAACTGGTGGCGCGAAGGGCTAAGTTTAATGGACTGTATTTGCGATACTATATTGAAACGATTGACAAACGCTTTGGCGATAGGTATTTCGAGTTGCGGGGGTGTGGGAAAACAGAATACAACCCGATAATTAGGGAAGGAAAGCACAAACCTTTTACTCCAGCCACGTGCTCGTGTCGTCGCCGGTGCACCGGTTCACTTTCCAGGTTCAGGAGCAGTTGGGCTTCAAGCTATTGTCCTCACACGTTAAGCACAAACACAAACAGTTTTTAATAGTCTTATTACATGCGAAACCGCGGTAATTCCAAAGTTATCAATATTTTTCCACGGAGCGGGCCAACGCCATTGCGTACGCGATGCGGTTCAATCCGGAAGTAATTTTGCGACAAATGGCGGACGAATCTTCTTATTCACTCGCGAGGTATGTGCGGGAAAGGGATGGGGATAGGGGATAGCGGATGTCAATCAAATTTTGAATGTTAATGTGAATGGCGCAACCATTCCCCCCGGGTTTGAAGGGTTACCTTCAAAAACAATAAGCAAAACTAATCAAATAACTAAATTCTTGTGTAACCTCTAATTGCTAACCTATTCCTAAACTATATATAGAGCGTTACTATGTATAACTACTAAACTAATTTGAAACCTGCTGCTGATTAGGCAGAGGACAGAGGCGAATAACCGGACGTAAATACGAACCGGTTGCGGTTTTAACTCTTACTATACGCGTTACCCCCTTTGCATCAGGGAAAACTTCCTCAACTACACCTAGAGGCCAGTGTAGAGGGGGCGCACTCTCGGTCATTAAAACTACCACAGTACCAACGGTAACTGGATTCGATGGAGTATTCCATTTTTGACGCGACTGCAGCGTGTGCAAATAATCTGTTCTCCAACGCCTCCAAAATGATTGAACTAGTCTATCCAAAAGAGCGTGACGCTGTAGGAGATGCAGTCTGTCTTCATCAACATCCATAGCGGGCAAATACTTAAGAGGAGTCATGGTTAAGAAGTGAGACGGCGTTAAAGCTAAAGACTCCGACGGGTCACTAGATAGAGTTCGACACAGTGGACGAGTATTCATCACTGCCTCTATCTGAGCGAGTACAGTACTCAGCTCCTCATAAGAGAGAATCTGTACGCCTACGACGCGAAACAGATGCGACTTGAGGCTCTTAATATTAGTCTCCCAATTACCACCAAAGTGACTAGCAGCGGGCGTGTTAAAATGCCATTCAATACGATTTTCGGCCAAAACATGAGCGAATTCACTCTGATAATACTTTGACCGCAAGAATGCGTGTAGCTCCGAGATACTACGGCGAGCTCCAACATAATTAGTACCGTTGTCCGAATATAAACGTTTGACGGGACCACGGCGCGACAGAAAACGCTTAAACGCGGACATAAAACTTTGCGTACTTAAATCACCGGTCAATTCTATATGAACCGCACGAGTTGTCATACAAATAAATAGACAAACGTAAGCCTTTGTGGAGCGTATACCACGACCACGGGCAATAGTTACTCTAAACGGGCCGGCGTAGTCTGTACCGGTGTGTACGAAAGGTTTAGCGGACTGAACAACGCGGCAAGAGCGATGATCGGCCATTTCAGGCGCGATAAAACGCGGGCGAAGCTTAAAACAAGGCACACATTTGTGCACTCTAGCACGAATCAAATTGCGAGCGGAAAGTATCCAATACCTTTGTCTAAGGATAGACATCAACAAGTCCGGACCTGCGTGACAATTCACCTTATGATGATAATCTACAATCAAATCTAAAATATGGTCCTTGCGGGGTAAAACTACTGGATGCTTTTGTTCAAATCCTAAATCAGAATTTCTCAAACGACCACCTACTCGAATGAGACCATCCTGCAAAAAAGGTTTCAAATGTTGAAATGCGCGGCTACAAGTTTTGTTGGACTCTAAACTACTAAATTCTGATGCGAAATAAAATCTCTGTAATTCACGAAGTACGACTGACTCAGCTTTATCCAAATCAGCGGCTGTTATATTACAGCGTGTGGGTAACAGTTTTAGAAAACGACAGACATACACCACACAACGCAAAAGTCTCGACCAAGACGAGACGCGATTAGATAAAGATAAAATAATCGACTCTTCACGTGGGACCGAAACTACCAGCGAATGTTTCTTCTCCTCGGGTGGTTCTGAAACCGCAGCTGGGTTAAAGGGTTTAACCGGCCATTCCTCAAGCTCACTATGAATCCAAGAAGGAGCGCAGAACCACAGAGGATGATCTAAAATTTGCGAAGGGAGCAATCCGCGGGAGAGGCAATCGGCGGGATTATCTGTGCCAGCGACGTGAAAGAGGTTTTGTGGTGGTAATTCGGACTGAATTTTAGCCACCCTATTAGCGACGAATGTGTCCCAACGATGGGGTGAAGAATGTGCCCAACACAAAGCCACAGTAGAATCAGAAAAAGCCATAATTCTATTAACAAAAATGCGATGCCTACAGGCATTGACAATAGAGCTGATTAATTGCACTAACAAAAGTATAGCGCACAGCTCCAGGCGCGCTAGAGAAACGACCTTGCGAGGGGAGACCTTGGACTTAGCGCTTATAAGACTAACCGAGACCTTATCAGCATTCAAAACGTGAAAATAAACTACTCCCCCGTAAGCCTTTTCACTGGCGTCTGCGAAGCCTACAACAGTAACTATACTGTCTGACAATATACCAACATGGCGAGGAATTTTTATTTGATTGAGCAATGGAAGCTCTTTGCGAAAGCGAGCCCACAATTTAACAATATTGTCGGGCGCGGGGTCGTCCCAATCACTATTGGAAAGCCAAAGTTCCTTTATAAGTAACTTGGCATATAAAACGACGGGAGCTACAAATCCCATAACATCCCATATACGTGCTACACACGACAGGATAATGCGCTTAGTACAAGTTTGCGGAGTCGAACTAACTTTAAGACTGAACATGTCAGACGCGGGTGACCAACTTAAGCCTAGAACCTTGTGCGTATCATCACCATCAAATTCCTTCACCGAAGATAATTGATGTGATAGTGGAATCGAATCTAGAGCGGTTTGCGAGTTACTTGTCCACTTCACAAGATCAAACTGACCGGCTTTCATAAGACTTATTACTTGAGCGGCGGTCTCAACGGCCTCTGCCTCGCTGGCTACGCTATAAACAAAGTCGTCCATGTATAGCCCAGTCTCAATAGTTTCTTTCGCTTTCGGGAATCTTTCACCCTCATCTGCGGCCACTTGCTTGATAGTGCGAAGCGCATGGAAAGGACTCGACTTAAGCCCAAAACAAACACGATTGAACTCGTAAACCTTCAAAGGTTCTTGAGGCGAAAATCTATACAAAAACCGTTGAAATCTGCGGTCGCATTCGCGAATACCAATAGAAAGAAACATTTGCCTTATGTCAGCGGAAAGCGCGACAGCAAACAAGCGGAAATTAACAATAATGTCAAATAAGTTACCTTGAAGGTTTTGACCACAATACAAAATATCATTGAGCGATACAGAAGTGCTAGTCTTAGCACTGCCGTCCAAAACCACGCGAAGCTTAGTAGTAAGCTTGTCTTCTCTAACAACTCCGTGGTGCGGGATGATGTAAGATGGATGATCGCGAGTCTCGTCAGTCTCGGCGGTAGGCGCAGGTGAGATGTATCCTTTATCTAGGTATTCGATAACAACCTCATCATAGGCTTGCTTCAACTTCGAAGATGCTTGCATCTTACGTTCTAAACAAGAAAAGCGTTTTACAGCGGAAGCGTAGGAGTCACCGAGCGAATAAATATCCCCCTTGAATGGGAGAGCGACAACATAACGACCATCATTACCTCGAGTAGTCGTGCGACAATAAATCTCCTCAGCCACCTTATCATCAGGGCTTAGGATAGGCGGGACATTGACTTCTTCAATTTCCCAGAACCTGCGGATGGTAGACTCCAGGGGCGGCTCAACAGTGCAGCAGTGTGACACAGTCGAGTAACTATCTAAATGTGCGGGTGCGGAACCAACAATAACAAAACCTAGAACTGTTTCTAGGGCGTGCGGTGCGGGGTACGACGAATGACCTTGAACCTTACGCGATAACTGGAGGTGCGGGAGAATCGATGCGCCGATCAACATATCGACGTCTCCAGGGACACCGTAAGATTCATCTGCCAACGGTAGGTCTTTAAATTTAGTCAATAAAGACGTGTCAACCGGGACAGTAGGCAATTGTTCCGTAATTTTATCTACGACAAGCGAATCCATATCAAAACAAATATCGGAATTAAATCGCGATGCAAATTTAACTTTAATCGAACCATGAATGGTTGATTTTAAACCACCGAACCCCTTAACTACTGAGCGGGCTGGCCGGTTATCTATACTATACCCAAGACGTTGACAACAAGTTTGAGTTAAGAAATTACTCTGCGAAGCGCAATCTAACAACGCTCGAACAAGACACGGATTACCCAAAGTATCAATAACAACAACGTGAGCGGTCGCGAGCACCACGGTAGTACACGCACTGCTTGCGGACATCGAACACAAAGTAACGTCGCTCACGGCGTTCGGCGAGCGGGCAACGTCGCGCGCTGGCTGCGGCTGGGAAGCGGCCGCCACGTTCGCACTGACTGTCTGCGACGATCGCGACGTGTCCCCGCTTGATGAGCTAACTGTGCTCACATTGGATGCGGCATTATTATTACCTTTCTCCATGTGAAGTAAAGTGTGGTGCTTCGAAGGGCACTTACGACAACTTTGATTACTATTGCAAGACGTAACCCGATGCTTTTCACTTAGGCAGTTATAACACAAATTGTTATCTCGAACAAACCTAAAACGTTCATAAGGCGTAAATTTTAAAAACCCAGAACACTTGTACAATTGCGAATGTTGACTATTGCATAGAGAACAAATAGATTGTACAGGTGCAGGTGCGGTATTGACATACGTATGTGTCGACTTTTGTGACTTCGAAGGCGCATCCGTTCGACGGTCGGACTTAGTAACTACTTTCTTCGTAGCTTCATGGTTGGACGAAGTGCGTTGTAATATTTTAATATGATCGCGCACAAAACATTCTAAATCATTGAATTTTGGCAGTTTGTTACTGCGATGGTTCATTTCAAATAAACGAACGGTTTCACTATCTAATTTCTTTAAACCCAAATACAAAAACAAAAAGTCGCAGAGGTCATCGACCTTCAGGTTATTTACTGCGCGAACAGATGATGCAAAAGTATCTAAAAACTTCTCTAAATTATGTTCACTACAAACTGTAATATTTTTCAATTCGAATAACTGATCTAAATAAGCGGTAGCTACTAATCTCTTGTCTTCGTATTTGGACTTCAATGGTTTTAAAATTAATGAATAATTATCGGCACTAAAAGTAATGCCGGCACAAACAGTTTTAGCTTTACCAGTTAACTTTTCAACCAGATAGTGTAATTTTTCATGATCTGTCAAAGAGGTGTTCTTATCTATGGTGTTTTCAAAACTATCTATAAACAGATTCCAATTGCGAATGTCACCATTAAATTCAGGTATTTGAATGGGCGGTAACTTAGGTCGATCGCGAGAGTAATTTGCCTGGCTCTGATGGACAGACGGCATCTCCAAGCTTCTCGCGACACGTTTGATGCGACAGAACAAATCATCGAATGACGCCAAAGCTTGATAACTCACAGCGTATTCTGGATTTAATTCCAACTCAAAAACGTTAATATCATGAATTACGGATTCAAATTCCGTGCGCAAACTATCTAAGTTTTCTACAGAACATAAGAACGAATCTCTTATAGCTAGATCAACTGTTTTAAGTGCATTATCACAAATAGATTGCACGCGAGAAAATAGCATGTCTCTTTTAGCATATAAAAGTTTCAATTGAACTTTGTTATCCTTTGGAGGCATCGTGAACAATTTATGACACACTATCAATGCGGTAAACAAACAAACAAAGTTATTTTGTTGAATAAGCGATGAAGAACAGTGACGCGGACAATAATATTTACTTAAAGTGGGTAGGCAGTTTTAACCGAACTGCGAGTGAGAAAAACGAACTGTAGGTACTTTTTTAACAATCCTAATTTACCCACTAGGTTGCGTCTCTGTTTCTGATATACAAATACTATTAGACTTCCGAATGAATAACTAATACTAGCGATCTATAGCTACGTATGTAGGTATTACGTACCGTACTTACGCAGGTAATAGATGAACAATCTGCATATCGAACAACGAATTGCGTTAGGTACTTATAAGTCTGCGGTGCGGTGCGTTTATTCCCTATGGAATAAATACTAATGCGTTAGCTACAACAAATAATTAAGTTCTTATTTCAAATACCTAACTGTCCGGCTCGATAGGACCAAAGAAAATGGTGGCGCGAAGGGCTAAGTTTAATGGACTGTATTTGCGATACTATATTGAAACGATTGACAAACGCTTTGGCGATAGGTATTTCGAGTTGCGGGGGTGTGGGAAAACAGAATACAACCCGATAATTAGGGAAGGAAAGCACAAACCTTTTACTCCAGCCACGTGCTCGTGTCGTCGCCGGTGCACCGGTTCACTTTCCAGGTTCAGGAGCAGTTGGGCTTCAAGCTATTGTCCTCACACGTTAAGCACAAACACAAACAGTTTTTAATAGTCTTATTACATGCGAAACCGCGGTAATTCCAAAGTTATCAATATTTTTCCACGGAGCGGGCCAACGCCATTGCGTACGCGATGCGGTTCAATCCGGAAGTAATTTTGCGACAAATGGCGGACGAATCTTCTTATTCACTCGCGAGGTATGTGCGGGAAAGGGATGGGGATAGGGGATAGCGGATGTCAATCAAATTTTGAATGTTAATGTGAATGGCGCAACCATAAACCTTACACAAACTGAGAGCAAATATAGCCTTTTAAAACAAAATATCGAAAAAATTCAAACAGCTATTCGAAATATAAAAACGGTATTAACGTCCATAGACTATATCCTTTCTATCTCTTTGCACAGCCCATCAAGCAAAGGCAAATAAGCATAAAAAGTAAAGGAAAAATAAGTATAAAATACTTCGTAAAAGTGTGGCCATAATATAATTTATTTTGTTTTGATGTTGTTCTTCCTATACGAGGCTCAGATAAGGGAAACTTTGCCTCGGTAAAAGTAAGTAATCAATGTGGTGTTATTAATGTCTTTTGTTGTACACCATTGGTTACTGTGTTTGTTTCGAATTCAAATGCATAAGTTCTGTTTTTCTTTAATGTTTGGAATATTGTCTTCTTCTTCTCGAATTGATGACTCAGTTTTGTTCCGACCAGTTGAGTACGTCACGGGCAGGACAACTCTGTCTTTTGCTTTATTCAAGTCCTGGAGGGTGCTGTTTTAGAAAAAATAGGACATGATCGTCAAATCATCGCTGCTTTACTTGTTTTTGTTACCATTACAATTTTATTGCCAGAAACAAATACCAAAAACAAATTCCTATTATTTCACTTTTCAGTTTTCGTGGAAATTTTAACCCGAACCACTTTCAACTGGTTTATTATTTTAGCAAATAGGCATACATTAACAGTGTGGCCAGCAAACAAAATACTAAGCAAATGTGTTTGTAGATATGCAAATGTAATTGATTTGATGTTCATGCGAATACTGGCTTTATGCATAATACGTTGTTTGTTATATGCATTTGGACATTAGTGTTAAACGGTGACGTCATATGCACAGCTGTGTAATCATCTCATCAGAATTGGATCGACATTTGCATAATTTAATTGTCTCTCGCTTGGCAAATATTGACCAAACTAAGGTTGTCACCAAGTATTAGAGGAAGTTTGAAAGTGGGGCCTGTTACAGAAAAAATAAAAGCAAGTCAGTTTTGGCATGGTCATGAATGAGGAGGGATGAAAGGCATGAGACTAAAAAAGTGATGGATATTAATGTTACTGGATGGAGAGGGAGAGAAAGGCATGAATGGAAGATGTGTGAGGAATAATATTAAAGAGAAAAGAGTAAATGATGCCGTGACGTCTGACAGGGTCGAATGGAAAAAGAAAACGCGTTTCGCCGACTCCAAGTGCAATGAGATAAGGGCAAAAAGATGATGATGATGACGGTTTTCACCAATACATAACGGTACCTGTAGGTAACTTGTTATGTATTCACCTTTCTTTTCATTCCGTTTATAAATCTTTTTGGTGCCCCTTGTTCATAATTTAGCATTTTATCAAAGATGTCTTATAGTATCTTGTCTCGAAACTGTGTATTTATTTTTATATTTAAGACTGTAAACCTCCTTGAAGAGACAGCTAGCCACTACCCACGACACATGAACAAGCGAGTCAAATCCCACTCAGATTAAGATAATTTATTTTTTCTCAAGAATAAAACAATTTTGCTGAATATTTTTCTGAAAAATTATGATTATGATTGTTACGTAACCATAGTCCCATATAAGAAACACTTCTTAATTCAACGTGAAGAATCACATAAAACAACGAGTTAACAGTTATTAATAAAAACTCAAGATAAACTATCAATTCGTGCAATATGTTTCAGTGCAGGCTGGCACCTTCAACTTTCATTTTATAACACAAGTGTTCCAAAACTTTCTCAATAGCTATTTCCTTCCGCATGCGTTTGAAACTCGTACAGAACTTTTGGAATGCATAGTATTCGTTTTTCCTGTTCTTTGTCCTATAAGTTTTCTTGGACCCTTTTTATATGAAAGGATATGGTAAGTGAAATCTAGACTATTCCGTAGAACTGTGTGGGAAGATCAATACGTGAATGACCATTATCATCAGCCAACAACAATCCACTGCTGGACATAGGCCTCTTCAATCGCATGCCACTCAACTCTGTTCTCAGCAACTCTTATCCAGGGGCTACCAACCACCCTGCTACCAGGTCGTCACTTCATGGATCTTGAATTACGTGAATAAATGATAAAAAGTACTTAATTTTTCTATGAGTACACTTGAGGTCTATCTCTTCATAAATAAAAGTTACGGAAAGCCTACAACTAAAGTACGATGCCCCCAATAAACAAAACAATACTAAAACTACAATAAAATTACATTAAAACAAAACACAATCTTCTACCTGTATACCTCGTACAAATATAATTGGTTAATTTAATATGCCTTCGAAGTGCTCACTCAAATACGAGTTAACACTAAAACGCTGCAGGTCCCGACACTGTGGCAATGGGCCCCCGGCCCCCCAAGTCGTAAAATGACACGCAGTCACAGCTGAATTAACGTTCCCAGATTACGATTCCTGGGTCCTAGAGGTGGGTCACTAATAAATCTGCTCGAATAAACCCAGTCATAACCGCAGGGTTATAAAACTTTACAGGCCCGTGAAATAAATTTTCATACATTGAGTGCAGAGCCTACGTCGTCGGTTATATACGCATACAAATGTAACCATTACGCGTGAGATTTTGAATTAATGATGTTATTGCTTCCAGTGTTGTGTTGGCTCGTAAAATATGTAGGTAATGCTAAATTGTAGAGGCCATTTTTGTTATTTTGAAGTTGAAACAGGCAAAGTTTTTGTTTGGGGGCTATTATGTGGTTTAGGGTTTCGGATACCTACTTGCCAAGCAATAACCAACTATATATTCTGCGATGTTAAAGTTAGGAATACAACGAATTTGTGATAATTATTACTTTAATATCAGCCATTTGTGTCCCGCTGCAGAGCAAAGGCCTCACTTCCCTCTTTCCACTGCTTTGTTTGCCAATCCTTCTGAAATGAATCGAGTTCATCCCATCTACTTCTGGGCCTGCATATTATCAATATATCAGTTAATAATTATTATCAGTTGGAGTTAGTCAGTAAATTAGAAACATATCCATGTTTCCAAATAGTATTAAGTATGGAGAACTATTTATCTTATGTATTACACACTCAATAGATTTTCCTAAAGTTCGAGAGAAAACTTTATTTCTTAAACGTTGCATAGTCATTTAAAACTCTAGTTTAAATAACTTGCACTCAGAAAGTTGGATCATAAATCTCTGCAGCTGTAGCGTTGACGTTAAAAGAAATATATTAAAGATTAAGAAACATGAACAATGGAGAATAAAACTTGTAGTGACAACATTTTCAGAAGGTTGTCATAAAAAGTTAAACAAACAGAGCAGTTTTATAGTAGATTATTAACCAAGGGCTGTATGACATCAATTGCATACGAGGTTTTTGGCGCCTGAGCGAAGCGAAGGCGCTAATTAACCCGAGTATGCAATTGATGCTTACGCCCGAGATAAATACTCTGCTTTACATATCGATTGTGAGGTAAGTAAACAACAAGACAGCAGGTTTCAATGAACATTTATTAAGAAGAAAAAAATGTGTATTTAATTAAAATTAATAGTAAAATTATTACAATTTGTAAGAGATATGGTCACGTTCTTTTTAGGTATATTTATAGTTTGTACTAGTAGACTGCCTTTTTAGGGTTCCGTACGCGCGAACGCTTAGCTAGTGTAGCAGCTACTGGATGCATGAGAACAACTCCATCAGCAGCGTTAGAGTATCTTTTAAATTTAAGACCTCTGGATCTGGTCATACAGGAGGAAGCTCAGGCAACCGCTTTAAGACTAAGATCAAACGGACTGTGGAAAGTAAATACAGAAACAACACACTCAAAAGTTTTGCATGGGATTCTGAAGGAAATACCACTCCTTGAGGCGCCCATGGATAAAGCTTCATGCCACCATGTGTTCGATAGAAGTTACGACATCCAACTCACTGCAGAAGCAGTAGATAGCTCTGGCATCAATGAAGTTAGGATATATACGGACGGCTCCAAGACCTCACACGGTACTGGAGCCGGCGTCTTCTCGAATGATCTAAACATTTCAATATCAAATACCCTAGATAAATTAAACACAATCTTCCAAGCCGAATGTATCGGTATCACCAGAGCGGCACAAGCAGTTGCAGCCAGAGACGTCAGTGATCTTAAAATAAAGATCATCTCAGACAGTGCATCGGTGCTTCAAGCCCTAAAAAACAACACAATTACCTCTGTCCTAATACTGGAATGCCACAATGCACTCCAATCCATTGCAACCACAAATAGTGTAACCCTGCAATGGATAAAAGGACATAGCAACTCGCTGGGTAATGACGCAGCAGATGAGCTGGCCAAGAGAGGCTCAAGCAATATAGTATTTGGACCGGAACCACTACTGCCCATACCTCAGGCCCAAATAAAAACATGGCTGCGTTCAAGAACCACAGAAAAACACCTCACCGAATGGAGAAACAGTGAAGGATGCAGGCAAACAAAAGATGCAGTTCCGGAGGCATCAATGAAGTTTAGTCGCAATCTCATCAAACTTAAAAGGGACAAACTCCGTAAAATCATAGGAATTTTAACGGGTCACTGTTCCCTAAACAAACATCTACATAACATAGGTGTAACAGACAGCCCACTGTGCAGAGGATGCATGGAAGCGGAAGAAACGCCACGGCACGTACTCCTAGAGTGCAGGAGCGTAGCAGATCACCGGGCACAAACTCTACGATCCCCATTAACTCTCCCGGAAGCCTGCAGCAGTCTGGCAAGGCTGCTGCAATTCTGGGACGACCTATGTTGGTTGGAGTAGGTATTTTTAAAACATCACGCACAATGGCCCAATCAAGAGGCTAAGTGCGGATAAAAGCCCCGTTAAACTAAACTAAACTAGGGTTCCGTACCTCAAAAGGAAAAAACGGAACCCTTATAGGATCACTTTGTTGTCCGTCTGTCTGTCTGTCTGTCTGTCTGTCAAGACCTTTTTTCTCAGGAACGCGTGGAGGTATCAAGCTGAAATTCATATCAAATACTCAAGTCTATGGTCTCTTGGAGCTGTGAAAAAATCAAACTTCTAAGTCAACGCGATCAAAAGATACTCCCGTTTATGCCGCAAATTTTCGACACTCGCAAGGGAATCAAAACCTACAGGGTACTTCCCGTGAACTCAGAATCTTGAAATTTGGTACGAAGCAACGTCTTATAGCATAGATAAAGGAATAATTACGAAAACCATAAATTTTTAGTTACATCAAGATACTCCCGTTTATGCCGCAAATTTTCGACACTCGCAAGGGAATCAAAACCTACAGGGTACTTCCCGTGAACTCAGAATCTTGAAATTTGGTACGAAGCAACGTCTTATAGCATAGATAAAGGAATAATTACGAAAACCATAAATTTTTAGTTACATCACATAATATATTTTTTTTACGGAACCCTCGGTGCGCGAGTCCGACTCGCACTTGGCCGGTTTTTTTTTCACGCACGCAAGCGCGTCAATTCTTGCTGGCCAGTTTAATTTTTAAATCGATTCCATCTAACATACGATGTGGAAACAAATAGTTCCATATTTAAAATAAAATCTTTATAAAATAAATTGTCTAGATTCCGATTCGAGTAATTAATCGATACCGAGAAAAAAAAAATTAACTTTTTAAAAATATTCTTCGTGCAGTATGAGTATGACAGTTCTTTTTTCAAATTCCAAAACCTATGCTGTAATGATAGTCATACACCCCGGCATTCAGGGGTGTAAGTTTTACTTACAGAGCAAGAGATATGTAATAGTACATTGTTACCTTAGGGGTGAAAGGAACTTATTTAGTCCCGACTTCCCGAGACGAGGTTTGGCGCCTGAGCGCAGCGAGGGCGCTAAAAATTCGAGGGACTAAATAAGTCTTTAACCCGAAGTAAACACTGTGCTTTTCATTACGAATACAAGGAAAGTTGATGGGAATAGGCTTGCCCCCAATTACCTAAATCGGTGGATGCTTTACTCCTAATTACATCGGTTGATGGCAATTGGCTTGCTCCTAATTACATCGGTTGATGGCAATAGGCTTGCTCCTTATTACATCGGTTGGGGGCAATAGGCTTTCCCCTAATCACATCGGTTGGTGGCAATATGCTTGCTCCTAATTAGATTGATTGAAGGCAATAGGCTTGCTCTGAATTACATAGGTTGATGGCAATAGACTTGCCCCCAATTACATCAGTTGATGGAAATATGCTTGTTCCTAATTACATCAGTTGATGGCAATAGGCTTGCTCCTAATTATATTGGTTGATGGCAATAGGCTTGGTCCCAATTACATCAGTTGATGGCAATAGGCTTGCTCCTAATTACATTTGTTGATGGTAATAGGCTTGCCCCTAATCACATCGGTTGGTGGCAATAGGATTGCTCCTAATTACATTTGTTGATGGTAATAGGCTTGCCCCTAATCACATCGGTTGGTGGCAATAGGCTTGCTCCTAATTACATTTGTTGATGGTAATAGGCTTGCCCCTAATCACATCGGTTGGTGGCAATAGGCTTGCTCCTAATTACATTGGTTGATGGCAATAGGATTGCTCCCAATTACATCGAATAATTTGACAGATGTAAGTAGAAAGCTATTCTCCCTAGGGCTGAAAAGTAGTACTTTCAACCCGCTCCGCAGGCATATTATGACCTACTTTCAGAGTATGAGTAATGAAAAATACTTTAACACAACATTACCCCTGTAATTCCCGAAGAGTTCAGCAGAGGTATACCTCGCTAGTTATGTTTAAGAGAGTTACACGCATCTAGTCATTAAAACTGCAAGCAGGCCGTAAACTATGTCAACAATGAAAAGAAACATGTTGATTTTCAAATAAACATATTTTTTAAACTGACACGCATTATCACTACCAACAACGAAACTTAACGACACCGATATGTACCACCATATTTTAGAATACCAGGAAATGGCGTACCCAATATTACAGGAAACTGACCCGTCTAGTGGGGAGACACTACACAGCCGTTTGATCGGGCACCATCATTTAGTTTGTTGTCACTTTCAAGCCTACATGCCTACATGGTGACCGACTCTAAAAATATGGGCTGTGTGTCGACGACTTTACTTACCTACACAAGTGGCAAGACTATCACAAACAGGGTGTGTGTCAATAGCTTAACAGCTCCTCGTGTCATAGAGGTGTGACCATCAAATCAGTATCTGTCAAACGGGTTGGTAGATATTTCCCTTATGGTATGGGTATTCTCCTTTTTGAACATATCTAGTTCGGCTCTGTATCCAACATTTTTTTTTTTACTCCTGCGCTATTAGTTTCTGATTTATTTGGTTGCGGGATCCAAAAAACAGTTAAATTGTTTCTCTAAGACTTCGTCGAGCTTCGTTCTCTCGGCGCTTTTGTGGTGGTCGCCACTGGTGATTCTGGCTTTCAGGAGTTGCAGTGGTTTGCGAATAGTATAGCGGGATAGTCGGCTTTCCGCTTGAGACCAACGAGCTAGCCAACTAAAGAGATCTTGATTAAAAGCCACTTCATTAATTGTGAAAAAAAATGTCTTTTAAAATCAATTTTCTTTCAAGCTTACTGAACATTACCAGTTCCTACTAACTTTTCGAAACAGGTTGTTTTCGACATTTCAATTTTAACTCCTGTACTCGTAACGACATCAAACGAAATATAAACCGAATCCTTTTATTTTACATAAAGGAGCAGAATTCCTTTGCGCATATAATTATGAGTGCGTTTTATTTTGTTTATTTATTCCTCTTCGTGTCTGCCTCCTCCCAACCTACTTTGAAAAACACGGAACGAATTCAATTCATGTTTTATTTATGTCGTTTAAAAAGGGATAACATCAAATAAAATATTGACGAACGTTAAACAGGGAAACCCAATGAAAAGATTGTCTAAGTAGCCTTACCTTTAGAAGTACTTCGTTTGGGTTTTAACTTCATTCTTGTTTGTGTAGGCTTATTTACATAATTATAGTCTCAAAATACGTGTTTTTCTTTAAATGAGTTCAATACTTTTTAGTGGCAATTCTATTAAAACAGTAAAACCCATAATACATAACATCACGCCTGTTATCTCCGAAGGGCAAGGACTGACGCCCGTCGGGGCTGCGGGTTGGTCACAAAGATACCGCGGCCTCGACATAAGAGAGAACATGGGTTGTTTTTAGTCAGTAGAAGTCTGACATTCCCTTTCGCTCTGCCCAAGAGCAGGAGGGGTTATTTGATGATTTGCCACAGACCACTAAAATAAAAAAGTGTTACCCACATTTCGCTAGTTATGTTCTTATATGATGTTGTCTATTGCCATGAACCAGGAACAAATCCAGACTTCGGGACTGCTAAAATCAGTCAGTCAAAATTGTAATAGAATGATACAGAATAACTGACCCACACACACACTCCCACTATTTATACCCATATGTTTGAATGTGGAAAAATAAACCTACATTTTAAACTAGAACTCTATGATTTCAGATAAAGTGACCATAAATTCAGAACAGTCACTGAAAACAAACTTTTAACATTAATAGTGTTTCACAAAAGAACTCCAAAAGGTCGCGTGTACAAAATTCAATTTAATAAATAAAAACGTAGCTTCAGTTTGTTATTAGTCTCGTAGTTTTATTTTCCATTTAAAGTTTCCAAATGGAACATTCAATTTGAAATATTAAATTCAAATTAATGAATCCAATTATTATTTGTAGATAATTGATGGGTCTATCAAATTGTTATTTTACACTGGAGATACTATCAAAATATTAATTAATTTTAAACTTGAAAACGGGTTTTTCATATCGGCACTAGAGAATTAATTTCTACCTAGAAATTACTTACTCCTAAGTGGAAATGAATACTAAAATAGTAGCCCATCGGTATGGGGAACAGGAACCAAGCTACAGGTCAGGGCTCCAGAGAGCCCGCGGACTCGACATAAGGGGCTAAGAAGGAACATGGGTGGTTTTTAGTCAGTAGAAGTCTGACCCTTTCGCACTGCCCAAGAGCGGGAGGAGTTATTTGATGAATTTCCACCCGGCAAAATAAAGGGCTCCAGAGAGAGGAACCTCCTAACAATAATGTCCAGAAGTCGTGCCGCGTTTTGTTTCGCTTTCTGATTCAAGTCCTCGATCCAGTTGCCTAACGAGAGCCTCCTCGGGTGTTGGTCAAGGCTCTTAGTAATTAAGCCATTGATTGAAACAACTATATGCATAATTATCGGTGGGATTACAACCCACAACCTCGCGAGCCAAGTCAAGATACTTCATTTACTGGAGAAAAATGTCGGCTCTTCATTTTCTTTTGCATAAAACTATTTTCTAAATCGGTCCTCAAGGCCGATGCGACATTTCCTTATTCAGTCGCTGCAAAGGAACTGTCATGGCCGTCACAGTTTCCTTTTCCTTGAACTAAATTGAAAGATGTTCTTTTATAAGATCTAGGTCGTTTATACGTATACATAATAACAGCCGCACGTGTACATTTTCAAGTTAAGTGGCACTTGCAAAGGTCAGTCCAAGGATGGGGGTACCTACCTACCTACGTACCGAGTTTCCTCTGTGCCTCGATAAACACAGTAAACCGATGCTTCTGGCGGTCATTTGCAGAGCTTTGACATTCGTTACAGGATAGTCCGAAAATCTGACAACCAGTCGTACCTACCTAGGAGAATCGTATTACCTAGTACCAACTGGGTCGTGGACGTCATAATAAACAGTAGCTAAATATAAAATACTGGTATTCAGCTGCATCTATGTAGTTCAACTGGAAGACGATGCCATCACAGTTCGGAAAATGCTAGGCCGATGAACCTTTGACGCGGAAAACCTTAGTAAATTGTAACTTTTTTATTGTTTATCATGTGTGCTGTCCAGCTATTTCCTAAACCCTCTTCATTGTATACTCCTGTTCCGTCGCAAGCAAGTAGAGGCCATTAACCTCATGTTTTTACTGTTCGTATCTGAGCGTGATCTTGTTCAAACTACCGACGGTAATAAAGTTTGGAGTTTAAAGAGTGCATAAAACAAACTACCAGTCTATCAACGTTACACGAACTTTATCTGCTTTTGTTTACTACTTACTATACTTGGTAATATAAATTAAAAGGCAACGTACACACGGCTACACATCAAGCTATACAAAACCAGTATAATCTGATCGTTCATTGTGCGAAAAGATCTAGTAAAGTGAGGCCAAGATTAACTGGTTTTGTATAGCTTGTACATTATAGGTAATAGAGACCTGTGTCCTTATGACACTGGCGTACTAGCAAATGTGGGTGCAGTACACCAAGATTTTGCAAGTTATTATGTATTTAAGTTCCATGTTAAAGGAAGCGAGCCTTTTATGGCATTAATAGGGCTCAAACGAGACTACGTGGCTGTCACTGTGAGATTCCTGAATGAAAAACCCAATAACACTTTGCCGGACCTTGAAATCGAATCCAGGACCACGAGCTCGGCTGTCGGGAAGAGTAAAGGATCCTCTTTTTAGTGGGTGGGGTGTAAAGTTCCCTAACGAGAGCCTCCATATTTATGTATATGTATTAGTATGTACGATTTATGTAGGTATATTAATTTAATTTATGTTAACAAAATAGTGTTCTCCTGATTTATTTATTTTTGTACTCTACCACAATGATGTCCTATTTGACCCTAAGGTTGACTGGTAGAGAATGCCTTGTGGCATTAAGTCCGCCTATGTACCACGTTTGTGCATAAAGTTTAAATAAATAAAATAAATAAAGCACCCATATAATTTCAACCTCAGTGAATTTTCAATTTATCGTAATTTTTTTATCAAAAGTGGTAACACAATTTTACGGTCGACTTCATTTACATAACGTAGCTCCTCGATAGACTTCCTGGAATGCCAGTTCCAGCAACTCTAGTTTCCAGGCCGATTGATGTAGCTTAACGCAGTTAGCAAAGCCTCTGCAAATAGGAACCCTGCCACAGTTACCGGCCTGGCAAGGTGAAAATGATGTTATCGCGACTTTCAGACTTCAAAGACTACCCGATGGAAAGATAGGTGTTAACGTATTTTTGAGTGTGGCATCTACAAGCTTGTCAGGTTGGCAAACCAGCAAAAATTATTGTGTTATTATGTTGGTATCTCTCAATGATATTATATATAAAAAGAGGGGTATCTCTATGGTGTAAAAGAGTATTGTTTTTGTTTTCTTTAGGAAGTAAAATACAGTTTGATTTTACTGAAAAAAAAAAACACACAAATCTCAGGTAAACTTAATGGTTGACTGACACTCCGTTTCCCTTCATGTAAACCGCGAAATTCAACTCATTCGATTTTAGTCATACGTTCATAATATTCTTCAACTTCATAATTCTCAATACAGTAATCGTGTTTTATACCTACATACTCGGAAACACTAATGAGCTTATCAAAGAAAAGCAAGTCTACTTATGCTTAATTTGCATGCAACCATTATAACTACGTAGAACTACGAACCGTATAATTCCCTACTCAAGCAAAATACTCATTCTTTGAAAAGATATTAACATTGATTCTAAGTAAAGGCTACAGAAAAAACGCTAAAGGAACGTAACAAAATGACTATAAAACTTAAAGCACACGTTGGAGTACATTCGATACAAAATGGCGTCGTTACCTGTACCAAATTGCGCACACTTAAGCGACGGACCGATATGCCTTACAAAGTTCTTCATATCAGTTTGGGCATTATCCTTTGGAACGTTCAGTGCTCTTTCAAAGGGCAAACTTGTATAGGATAGATGGTTTATGTGGGAACACTGATGGGTTTTGTGATTTATGTCTATGGACACTTTTATAAAGATGGGACGGAACATACCGGTTTTGCTCTAGAAAAACGGTCTCAAGACGGGAATTTTGCGCCAAATTTCTCATAAAAACTTTGAGAACCTAAACCTACCTTTAACCCGCCGGTACTCGCGTCTCCTTTTATTTCATGAACAGTCGCGCGAGGGTCGAAAAGACCCAGATTTTGAATGTATTGTTTTTAATAACTTAATTAAATTTCGGGATTATTTGTTAATTATTTAGAAAGAGGGTATCAAAACAAACTTAAAAATAATAAATGTTCATTATTTAGAGAAAACCAGTAATATAAATCACCAAATTCAAGAATCACTGCTAAATCTAACTTTTTACGATAAATGAACTAAAAAACAACTTTAACTGTTTTTATTTAATCTAAAAACATAAAAAAAATCATTTTAATTATCATAAATATCAACAATCTTCTAAATAGTAGAATAATTCAGACTGTCAGAATGGTGAAGATAAACTCCTTGAGGACAATGAAGTTTCTGAGCCTGAAAATTTATCAATATCCAAATTTTCTTCAATTTCTGCCGAAATTTCACGTGCAATGTCTTCCTCTTCTAATATATCTGCTATTTTCTAGTAATTCAAACGATTTGACGACATATCAACGAAGAAATAAAATCAAAATAATATTTTTGTTATAAAAAATACACTAACGCATTACGTCGCACAAGGGTCGAAACGACCCATACTCACTTTAAACGTCTGTAATTTCCAAATGCCGCACGGGGACTGGCTGAGGTGGGGTGTGCAGATAGCCTGTGAGGCTACTTGAAGGTACATAGAGCGACGACACGAATGAACTAATACAAAAACAGTTATGGCACAAAAACTAGAGTACTGGGTCTTTTCGACCCATGCGCGAGCACCCGCGGGTTAAAGTGAAGGAACATAACACCACGCCTGCATTAATCCCCATAGAATTAGGCAAAGGTGTACCTACCTATTAGTACACCCACATTTTGCAATTTATGATATAAGTCCTTATCTATACATATAATAAAATCGTAGGAAAGTCAAAACTGTACATTGAATATTTTTTTAAAAGAATACTTGGGGTGTGATCTACAATCGATACCGAAGCCAAAAATATAGTTTTTTGAATTTTTGTCTGTTTGTCAGTTTGTCTGTTTGTCTGTATGTATGTCCGGGATAAACTCAAAAAGTACTGAATGGACTTACTTCATATTTGGCACGAATATTACTTAGAAGTCGGGTCTACATATAGGCTACATATTATCACGCTATCACCTACGGGGAACGAGCAGTGAACCTTTATTTCTTCAACGCATTCTGTAACAACGTGTAATCTAACGACGCATATTTGAATGTTGTTATTATGTTAACCATGCTATAAGCTAGCTTCACACTATAAAAAACACGCAATAAAAGTAACTTAGGCCGATAAACATAATTAAATAATTTAAGTAGTATCAAGGAAATTTTAAAGCAGCGCCATCTATGAGATTTCAAAAACATCAAGTCGAATTAAATGTGTAAGTCCTTTTTGGAAATAAATAATTTTTTGATCATGCTGGCGAGGTTAATAGTTGTTAATAAAAGTCATAGATGGAGTTGTGCATTTTCTTAGACGTCCACCTAGAAAACGGACAGGGCATATATTTAGTTAGATCCCGACAACGTTGCTGAGCGCTTTGAAATCTGCGCCAAACCACTCTTTTGGCATTTTTCAGGCTCTGTGAAGTCGACCAGTTTGCGAGGTCCCTTACGTATGACGAGGTCACGTCAAGCAAAAGGGTGTATTTAACCGACGTCGACGAGGAGGTGCTGTGGAAGGTTTTCCGGGAATTTTCAAGGACACTGACACTGCATTGTGTAGAGTTTATAACGTGCTTCCTAACAATGGCGTATGCTATTTTCTGCGGTCGTTACTTCACACGGTCTGAGGCCCAACGTCTTTCGCCTTTCTGAGGACATTTGATGCCGTGGCATATCCCACTTAACGAGCAACCTGCGTAACACGTCCGCTTCTCGACGGTGACCAAAACTGGGATGACACCCTCGCGGAGGCGAGCGTCAGTGACAGTCCCAGCCGCATGCGTCATCTGTTTGTGGGAGAAGTATCGCCATCATCTGTCTGAAGATTTTCTATGAGCTTTGAGGCGTGCTACTGGAGACGAAGTCGAAGTAACTGATGAACGCGTGCTGAACACCTGTCTCAGTTCACTTCAAGACGTGGTCATTTCTATCGGCGGCAATCACTGGTCGAATATGGGTTACCAGCTCCCCAATCATCACCGCATCAAGACCGTGAAAATCGGGAGTATAAGGCTGAGACAATTTATGATCCGGGTGAAATGACCACCATACAAAATGGCCATGTCGCTTTGTTCTCTTCAGAAATTTATGACACCGTCCTTGAAAGCGTTGGGCAAAACCAGAGTAAAATGTTTTTCTTCGATGCTCCTGGTGGAACAGGAAAAACATTTGTTACCACTGGCATACTTGCAGAGGTCAGGAGGCAAGGCAAAATTGCCATTGCTATAGCGTCGTCGGGATTCGCTGCCTCACTACTTCCGGGTGGCAAAACATCACATGCCATGTTCAAAATTCCCATCGATTTAGAGAGCGCCGAAACGCCTGTTTGTGGTGTGTCACGTAACAGTGATAAGGGACACGTGCTCAAGGATTGCTCTCTGATCGTATGGGATGAGTGTACGATGGCCAATAGGAAGGCAGTTGAGGCCGTGTACAGAACCCTGCAGGACATCCGCAGAAACAAACATTTGATGGGTGGTGTCACAGTTCTGCGATTTCCGACAAACGCTTCCCGTGGTGACGCGGGCATCGAGGGCTGACGAGGTGAATGCTTTGTTGGAATGATCTTCGTTGTGGTCACGAGTTCGTACGCTGCTATTGACCATTAATATGAGAGCTCGGCTCGGCGGCAATGCACGTGCTCAAGAATTCTCCGACGTCCTTCTAAGTCTTGGCGAAGGCACTCTACCAGAGGAGAGAGGTGGACAGGTGGTGCTTCCAGAGTCTCTCGGTAGAGTTGTATCCAGCTTAGAAGAACTCATTCGCTGTGTGTACGGGGGCATCAGTCGTATCACGCCCGTATTCGCACTAGCAGAATTCTCGGGTGTGTGAGCGGGCCATTTTGACGCCCAAAAATGATCAGGCTGCAGCAATAAACGAACGCATTCTCTCGGAAATTGAGAGGAATGAAGTGGTCTACACCTCTAGGTATTAACACTGTCGTCGAGCAAGATGACGCCACACATTACCCGTGGAATTTCTGAACTCCCTGTCAGCAAGCGGACTTCCAGCGCATACCATCAAGCTGAAGGTCGGTGTCCCGATTATACTTCTTCGGAACCTATCTCCTCGAAGTTGTGTAACGGGACCCGCCTTAAATTCATCTCGCTCCAAAGCCAAACCACTAATGTTGTTTATCGAGAAGTCCTATAAGTATGTATTTTTACCCTATTCTGTATTCCTTATTCATTATTTTCTTCATCTGCTTCAGTCACAATTTATGACTTAATTCAGTAGAATCACCATTAAGTCAATTATTAAAAGCAGGCTGAAATTTAGCACTTTTTGAAGGTCAGTTTTACAAAAGACAGTCTCCCTCTGTTACTGCACTTTCCCTAGATATGAAATGTAAAGAAGAAAGGGGTAAATGAATGTTATTTTTTAAAAGGTATTTAATAATCGTAGGTATTTTTGGTGATGTATATCGTTCACGCAGACGAAGTCGCGGGCAGCAGCTAGTATTAAATAAATTAATAATAAATGTTATGGTTATTTTTTTAATTGGTCACTCCAACCCTACCTTACTAGAGGAGACCTGTCCCCTAGCAGTGGGGACATAATTCAGGGTGGAAGTGACACCGATGCAGCGATGCACAAACGATTATCACGTATTCGAACTCTTCCCCCTCCACAAACAATACGGCCTGCCTTTCACTCATCCTCTCCACATGATCAAACCATTTTACCATACACTTAACATTTTTGACGTGACAACGTCTTATAATTCGATAGAGCCGGCTGCACGCACGAAAAAACATGACTCATGAGGCGTTACCTCTGAGGCGTTACCTCTGAGGCGTTACCTCTGAGGCGTTACCTCTGAGGCGTTACCTCTGAGACGTTACCTCTGAGGCGTTACCTCTGAGGCATTACCTCGCTCTGAGGCGTTCCATGTAAGGCTTGAAGTGCAAGCGAGAGCGCGGAACGAGCGACAAAGAAGCACAATCGGCCTTTGCGTTCGGCAGCGTTCGACATCCGTCTCTCTCCTACTTGAGTGAGCGATGCGTCTTCGTGGACAGCTGCTATACTGTACATTTACATGATCGATCATGATCGAGTATCAAGTGCAGTGAAAAGTGAATGTGGTGTCAATTGTTTATAGCAACGATAATTACAGCGATAAAGGTAATGATTCTGGCTCATTCCCATTAGTTCGATTCATTAGTTCGATCGTCGAACTAGTGAGATTTTTTTGACGTGACAACGTCTTATAATTCGATAGAGCCGGCTGCACGCACGAAAAAACATGACTCATGAGGCGTTACCTCTGAGGCGTTACCTCTGAGGCGTTACCTCTGAGGCGTTACCTCTGAGGCGTTACCTCTGAGACGTTACCTCTGAGGCGTTACCTCTGAGGCGTTACCTCGCTCTGAGGCGTTCCATGTAAGGCTTGAAGTGCAAGCGAGAGCGCGGAACGAGCGACAAAGAAGCACAATCGGCCTTTGCGTTCGGCAGCGTTCGACATCCGTCTCTCTCCTACTTGAGTGAGCGATGCGTCTTCGTGGACAGCTGCTATACTGTACATTTACATGATCGATCATGATCGAGTATCAAGTGCAGTGAAAAGTGAATGTGGTGTCAATTGTTTATAGCAACGATAATTACAGCGATAAAGGTAATGATTCTGGCTCATTCCCATTAGTTCGATTCATTAGTTCGATCGTCGAACTAGTGAGATTTTTTTTGACGTGACAACGTCTTATAATTCGATAGAGCCGGCTGCACGCACGAAAAAACATGACTCATGAGGCGTTACCTCTGAGGCGTTACCTCTGAGGCGTTACCTCTGAGGCGTTACCTCTGAGGCGTTACCTCTGAGACGTTACCTCTGAGGCGTTACCTCTGAGGCATTACCTCGCTCTGAGGCGTTCCATGTAAGGCTTGAAGTGCAAGCGAGAGCGCGGAACGAGCGACAAAGAAGCACAATCGGCCTTTGCGTTCGGCAGCGTTCGACATCCGTCTCTCTCCTACTTGAGTGAGCGATGCGTCTTCGTGGACAGCTGCTATACTGTACATTTACATGATCGATCATGATCGAGTATCAAGTGCAGTGAAAAGTGAATGTGGTGTCAATTGTTTATAGCAACGATAATTACAGCGATAAAGGTAATGATTCTGGCTCATTCCCATTAGTTCGATTCATTAGTTCGATCGTCGAACTAGTGAGATTTTTTTGACGTGACAACGTCTTATAATTCGATAGAGCCGGCTGCACGCACGAAAAAACATGACTCATGAGGCGTTACCTCTGAGGCGTTACCTCTGAGGCGTTACCTCTGAGGCGTTACCTCTGAGACGTTACCTCTGAGGCGTTACCTCTGAGGCGTTACCTCGCTCTGAGGCGTTCCATGTAAGGCTTGAAGTGCAAGCGAGAGCGCGGAACGAGCGACAAAGAAGCACAATCGGCCTTTGCGTTCGGCAGCGTTCGACATCCGTCTCTCTCCTACTTGAGTGAGCGATGCGTCTTCGTGGACAGCTGCTATACTGTACATTTACATGATCGATCATGATCGAGTATCAAGTGCAGTGAAAAGTGAATGTGGTGTCAATTGTTTATAGCAACGATAATTACATTATTAAAGTTCTCACTAGTTCGACGGTCGAACAGATGAGAAAAAAAAAATCTCACTAGTTCGACGATCGAACTAATGAATCGAACTAATGGGAATGAGCCAGAATCATTACCTTTATCGCTGTAATTATCGTTGCTATAAACAATTGACACCACATTCACTTTTCACTGCACTTGATACTCGATCATGATCGATCATGTAAATGTACAGTATAGCAGCTGTCCACGAAGACGCATCGCTCACTCAAGTAGGAGAGAGACGGATGTCGAACGCTGCCGAACGCAAAGGCCGATTGTGCTTCTTTGTCGCTCGTTCCGCGCTCTCGCTTGCACTTCAAGCCTTACATGGAACGCCTCAGAGCGAGGTAACGCCTCAGAGGTAACGCCTCAGAGGTAACGTCTCAGAGGTAACGCCTCAGAGGTAACGCCTCAGAGGTAACGCCTCAGAGGTAACGCCTCAGAGGTAACGCCTCAGAGGTAACGCCTCATGAGTCATGTTTTTTCGTGCGTGCAGCCGGCTCTATCGAATTATAAGACGTTGTCACGTCAAAATCTCACTAGTTCGACGATCGAACTAATGAATCGAACTAATGGGAATGAGCCAGAATCATTACCTTTATCGCTGTAATTATCGTTGCTATAAACAATTGACACCACATTCACTTTTCACTGCACTTGATACTCGATCATGATCGATCATGTAAATGTACAGTATAGCAGCTGTCCACGAAGACGCATCGCTCACTCAAGTAGGAGAGAGACGGATGTCGAACGCTGCCGAACGCAAAGGCCGATTGTGCTTCTTTGTCGCTCGTTCCGCGCTCTCGCTTGCACTTCAAGCCTTACATGGAACGCCTCAGAGCGAGGTAACGCCTCAGAGGTAACGCCTCAGAGGTAACGTCTCAGAGGTAACGCCTCAGAGGTAACGCCTCAGAGGTAACGCCTCAGAGGTAACGCCTCAGAGGTAACGCCTCAGAGGTAACGCCTCATGAGTCATGTTTTTTCGTGCGTGCAGCCGGCTCTATCGAATTATAAGACGTTGTCACGTCAAAAAAATCTCACTAGTTCGACGATCGAACTAATGAATCGAACTAATGGGAATGAGCCAGAATCATTACCTTTATCGCTGTAATTATCGTTGCTATAAACAATTGACACCACATTCACTTTTCACTGCACTTGATACTCGATCATGATCGATCATGTAAATGTACAGTATAGCAGCTGTCCACGAAGACGCATCGCTCACTCAAGTAGGAGAGAGACGGATGTCGAACGCTGCCGAACGCAAAGGCCGATTGTGCTTCTTTGTCGCTCGTTCCGCGCTCTCGCTTGCACTTCAAGCCTTACATGGAACGCCTCAGAGCGAGGTAATGCCTCAGAGGTAACGCCTCAGAGGTAACGTCTCAGAGGTAACGCCTCAGAGGTAACGCCTCAGAGGTAACGCCTCAGAGGTAACGCCTCAGAGGTAACGCCTCATGAGTCATGTTTTTTCGTGCGTGCAGCCGGCTCTATCGAATTATAAGACGTTGTCACGTCAACCGACACCGTCAGTAAACCGACTTTACAGACAACCAATTTTTTTGGTGGGTGGAAAATCTACGAATGATCCCCCCCGCTCTTGTGCAAAGCGAAGGGGAGTGTCAGACTTCTACTGACTAAAAACCAAACCCATGTTCCTTCTTTGCCCTTGCGCCGAGGCCACGTCATCTAGTACAACAATCCGCGGCCCCTTCTTCTTTAGCATTGATTTAAGCAGAATGCAACTATAGTTTTGACAAGGATGGCTGATGTAGAAGGCAACGGAGGAAGTATCTTTTCGATTGGATGGGCGATGTTTCCCTGTTATCATGACAACGGCAGTCGACCCAAGTTCAAAAATAGACTTGAGTCGGCACTATAAATATGGGTGCAAAGCAAATAATTATACTTAGACATTGAGGTATAATGTACTACGTATATCTCGATGTACTTAGAATATTAAACAACACTGTCAGTTCTTAAATAATTAACTTCACGTCTGTTTTTGTAATTGGCTTAATTAATGTCAGGTTTCTCTGAAATAAACTAACTAGCTAACACGTCGGCGTCGTTCAGTGAACTGTTACCATGTTGTCTCTATTTTACAAAGTGTACTAATTAAAACGTGTTTTGTTTTGACTGTTTACCTGCTTTGGGAAAATTTACCACGAGCTTTTGTATAGAAATGTATGTTTGTGAGTCGAGATAGAAATATAGAAAGAGATAATAATATGCAAGTATATGAAGAAAGCATTGAGTTTTGGGGGTCAGATAGGCAGACGCTTCATGTAAAACACTGGTATTCAGCTGCATCCAATGCGATGCAATGCATAACAATATAAAAAAAATTAAAAAGTTACCACCAATTTATTCATATATTTATTTTCATAAATATTTTGTTTTGTATTTGGTGATGTCATTGGTATACAGATAATACCTAATAATGGCCTTTTCGGATCGGACGGGTTTTTGTCACTACACCTTATAAACATCAACGTTCTCGTATAACCTCATTCCTCAAATTATCATTCAGTGTTACACCACACATGCTTCCAACCACACCAGCCAGTACAGTACTAAGTACTAACACATAATTAAGGTCAGACATACAGTATCATACATTGTAAATTTAATATAAAAGTTAAATAACACTAGTAAACATCCGAGTCTCACGTGGATGCGCCGTGTAAACTTGCTCATTACCTGTATTTGCAACTAAACACAACTTTTGTTACGGAAATGTTTACGATACCAACTCGCAGACGCTACTGGGTTCCGTACTAATAAATATATTTACGGCTGCAGCTAGTTTCTAGACTACAATGTTTAGACTCATTTCGATAGTTTTGCAAATATGCTAAATTGTTTGGAATAACTGAGTCTGTGTTTGTTTTGGTTAATAAATAAAGTTTATGTACAACCACCCACTGACGGTCTACCACTTTTGACTCGTAAGCCCTGAGTAATACTAATATTATTATGGTTTAGAAGTGGCACCTACCTAAATACCTGTGATACCTAAATACTAAAATATCGAAATCCCGAATAAAAAACACACACGTTTTCAGTTTTCAGGCAATTTCCACATTTTCATTTCACGTAACCAAAATTTACCATGTTCAAAAATAACAAAATATGAAATTATTTCCACATTATATTAACAGAAAAGGACTCCTGCTGTTATCCCAATTTATTTGGTCGGGTCTTACTTTAAATATAAAATGACTCTTGTTCCTTTAAGGTTTATTTAAATGACGACGCTTGCTAACTTTCAAAACTAACTGACTGGTTGTCGGACTTTCGAACCTCTAACTACCTGCCAAAGATCGACAAATGTCAGCCAGGACCAATTGCTTAACGCCTTTCCAAGGCACGGAGGAAACTTGGTATATTATGGATGGTCATCCATCCACGGAAAACCTAGCCTAGCGGCTTAACCTGATGATTGACCCCCAGCCGGTTGTTATTATTTCGCGACAAGTTTCTGAATTTCCTGATTTTGCTAACGAACTCGTTTTTCCTCATAATTTCGCTACTCAAAGCGGAAAAAAGAACCTCAACCTTTTGTTTTCAGGGTTGGAAAACCATCAAATGACTCCTCCCGCTCTAGGCTGAGTAGTAGAGAGTGTCAGACTTCCACTGACTAAAAACCATGTATGTTCCTTCTTAGCCCTTTGTGTCCGAGGCCGCGGTATCTATTTCGAACAATAACCTCAACCCTTACGTTCAACCCTAGTATCCTAAATGAATTACAATCTAATCAAAACTTTCGTTCCAATGTATTCTGACCGCATTGAAATTTCACTGTAATTGTCAAACTTTTAATTGTTATTACGGTAATTAAAGTATAGCAATTAGGGACTTAACTAGTATTAATGTTCTGTTCGGTAATTTTCTTTTAATTTTCATTGCATAACATCACGCGTGTAATCCCCGAAGAGTTAGGCTGAGGTGTACCTAAAAGACTACTCACTTTTCACTAGTTATGTTTTCGTCTTATTTAATAAGGCCGGCCTTATTGCCATCAATAAATACAGACTCCGTGGCTGCAACTGAGAAATTCCTGATGGTAAAAAATCACTAACATGTGGCCCGACCTGCGAAGCAATTGCGACCACTAGACCAAGTAGTAGTAGTGTAGTAGTAGTAGTTTGCGACCACTACAATACCGGGTGGTATTGTGTGGTCGCAAACTACCTCGTTTATTTCGCATCTTTTTTTTTTTTTGTATGAATTTGGTTGAAGTTACTATGACCATAAACTCATTGAAATTTCATTTAAAAACGTAAGCCAAAAAGAAATAATGAATTTTCAATTTACCGGCTCGAAATATCTCAGAGTGAAAATTTATTTTTAGTCACAGGTGTACCCAACAGTACACCCACATTTCGCCAGTTATGTTTAAATCCCATTTCCATGTAATTGAAGGCGAACCTATTGCCATCAACCGGGCACATATTAATTTCAGACTCCGTGGTTGCTACTGAGAATTTCTTGAGAGAAAAACCCAATAACAATTTACTCGGCCTGGGAATCAAACCCAAAGCTGCGGATTATAGAAAGGCATAACGCGGCCTCGGCACAAGGGCGAAGAAGGAACATGGGTTGGTTCTTAGTCAGTAGAAGTCTGACAGTCCCCTTCGCTCTGCCCAAGAGCGGGGTTATTTGACGATTTTCCACCCACCAAAAAAAAAAAGGACCTCATGGAATTGTATTTACTTTTCCAATATTTTATGTAACCCCATACCTAAGCCCGTAGATATTTTTAAGCTCAATTAGAAACAAAAACGTTCTTAAGAACAACAATTCTAAGTAAAGAAACAAAGTTGCCAGTTAGACGTCTCATATTTCTACTAATATTATTTGTTGTGTCTACGAACTTGCAAAGTACGACTGTCGGTGCTATATTTCTTAGTAGAAACCCTATATTGAACGCTAAAAGCATCGAATATGCTTACTTACTTGACTTTAGCTAGATCTAAATTGATTAAGTCAATAGACCTAAGGACTTTACTAGGAGTGATCTGTCAATTAAAATTAGAATAGGTAAATTATACAAAGTATGTTAAAAAAACCCGTCCGATTCGAAAAGGCCATTATTATTATCTGTATACCAATGACATCACCAAATACAAAACAAAATATTTATGAAAATAAATATATGAATAAATTGGTGGTAACTTTTTTTTTTTTTATATATTGTAATGCATTGCATCGCATTGGATGCAGCTGAATACCAGTGTTTTACATGAAGCGTCTGCCTATCTGACCCCCAAAACTCAATGCTTTCTTCATATACTTGCATATTATTATCTCTTTCTATATTTCTATCTCGACTCACAAACATACATTTCTATACAAAAGCTCGTGGTAAATTTTCCCAAAGCAGGTAAACAGTCAAAACAAAACACGTTTTAATTAGTATACTTTGTAAAATAGAGACAACATGGTAACAGTTCACTGAACGACGCCGACGTGTTAGCTAGTTAGTTTATTTCAGAGAAACCTGACATTAATTAAGCCAATTACAAAAACAGACGTGAAGTTAATTATTTAAGAACTGACAGTGTTGTTTAATATTCTAAGTACATCGAGATATACGTAGTACATTATACCTCAATGTCTAAGTATAATTATTTGCTTTGCACCCATATTTATAGTGCCGACTCAAGTCTATTTTTGAACTTGGGTCGACTGCCGTTGTCATGATAACAGGGAGACATCGCCCATCCAATCGAAAAGATACTTCCTCCGTTGCCTTCTACATCAGCCATCCTTGTCAAAACTATAGTTGCATTCTGCTTCAATCAATGCTAAAGAAGAAGGGGCCGCGGATTTTTGTACTAGATGACGTGGCCTCGGCGCAAGGGCAAAGAAGGAACATGGGTTCGGTTTTTAGTCAGTAGAAGTCTGACACTCCCCTTCGCTCTGCCCAAGAGCGGGGGGATCATTCGTGGATTTTCCACCCACCAAAAAAAAAAAAAAAGGTGTCTATAATGTAATTTATATTGAAAAGTGGGCGTGTATGTTAAATTATAAACAATCTATAGCTGTCAATATGTCTAATGGGGCGGAATGTAGCCGTATCAAGCCCGACTCAAGTTCAGTCCACGACTAGCGATACCAGTGATAGAGCACTGAAACGCAGTGCCAACAACGTCTAAAGACGGCAGTGTTGATAGAAACCGTGACGGTACTGAGTGGCTTTCTAAGTATAAGACGACACGCTTGGCTTCTATGGAAAGTGTTATAGTGACAGTACACTCTCACCGAAATACTCTCTTCTTCTTATCGTGTGGGCAGTAAGGTCTACCGACCCCACATACCCTAGTGTCATACCCTAGTGTGTGTTTCTAAACCGCCGAAAGGGCCTCTGACATGGTTTGACGACCGCCACCGACCGAGATACTATGCAGGGTGAGTTCGGGAGTGACCGAGGAATACCGGGTTTAGACGAGCGCGAATCTACAACAACACTGCCTCTAAGCTTGTTCTACAGGCCGTCGAAGCATCTCTCCTTGCGCAGCATAAACGCATCAATCAAAATTTTAAAGAATCAAGCACTGTAATATTCTCAACACACAATCAGAAACCACAATCTCCATTCACTTTAAAACCGCAACCTCTCCACTTTCAAGAAACACGACAGCCTTTACGAACAATGCAGTGCCGTTCCGTCACTCGAAACCAAAAGCCTAATCATCTGAGCACCTCGCTCACCCAGTACAATGTTCCTAGCATTAATCAAAGGCGCCAGATCTAAGGCTTCATTCGTATCTGACAGTTCCCCGCTTTGATCCCCACAATCCAGTACGTTCCCAATACTATTAGAGCCTCCTTACTAATAGACTGAAGGCCTACGTTCCCTTTGATCCCAGACAGACGGATATTTGAGGACCCAGTTCCTATTATGTTTCTAATCCTTTATATTAGAACGGATCTGATATTGGCATGTCGTTCGCAATTTAACGCTCTGAGGTCTGATAATATATATCTGGTGAGTTGTGGGGATGTTACAGACGGATTGTGTCGTCGGCACAACCACTGAACAGATTAATTGTTTTGCCTTGATGTGTATACACGAGGAGATGGATTTTATTCTAGACTATATTGTAGACTAAAATTGAAAAGTCGTATGAAAGGTTACTTGTGAATAGTTCAGACAGAATATTCAGTTGAGTTAATATGCAAAACAATTATGCACAATATTCTGTAAACACACACTCGGAGTTTTGTTTGGCTTGTGTTTAAACGCCTACCAGATAAGAACTTATTTTACTACCAAAAAAATCTATCGAAATGCCGGCCAAAATGGATTAATGCTCACTAAATTGTGTTTCCTAAAGTATTGTAGGAATGAACCTATTTTCCTTTTTATTCTATACCATAAAGATTTATTAACGCCTTTAAAGTTAACTGCAGACCAAATATTTTATATTATCACTAAATAGATGTCACCAATATTGTATTTCACGACTTTCAATTTATCTCCATGACGCGCGCTCGCTTCGCTCGCATATTAAATAACACTAATAATTATCTTCTGTCCCCGAAGTGCCGGGCCTCCGCCGGCCTCCTTCGTCGGCCTACGGCCCGGTGCCCATGCCGTCCATAAAGGATACTGTCGCCGTGTCGCGAGACGGTCGTATTATAATTTTGGTTAATTGATTTGGTGAGCATTAATCCATTTTGGTAGGCAAAAAGAATATAAATACAACTCGTACAATTATTCTGATGAGTGTCTAATTATTTTGGAACTTAAAACGTTTTTCTTTAGGCACCTCGGTATAGGGTGGGCTTATTTTATTTGAAGTTAAAATATTTTATTTGGTACTTTACTGTACTTTAGTCTAGGGTCTAAAAATCTTTTTTGGTGAGCATTTAAATTGTAGCCGTTTTGTTTGAAGCAGATGTGCACGACTCAAATCTGAATTAGTTAAGAAACTCCCGAAATATTTTAGTATTTCCTGTACGAATGCAACCGGCAACAGCTTCGGGACTAAATCTTAACCGGGGACTATTTATACTACTTACATTCACACATGTACAGGAGGATTTAAAATAATTTACGAAGTGTTACACTTGAACCTATGTTGCGAAACAAAAAAAGAATGTTCGCGGCAAGAAAACAAATTGTAACAAACATTCCGTATGCCGCGGTGGATATTAAATTCTTTCCCTTTTGTTACTGTCGCTTCGCTTATTTTGTTTACAATTTGCTGAAAATTTTAGACTCAAGTCAACTTTTTGTCGAGTTTGTTGGATTTTAAATTGTGAAATGCTTGCTTTGAATAAATTTAATTCCAGGAAAGTGCCCACAACTTTCATAATGACTCACTTTTCACCGCAAACATTTGTAAGAACCTGCTTATTTCATTCGCTTAACGCGTTTATTTATCTTTTCGAGGCGTCTTTAACACAATAAAGGAAGTTATTAGAATAATTAAATTATTTCTCTCTGCTTATTTTGTAGAATGAACCAAGGATACCCTGTATATTTTAAGTGGGTACTGAGACGTTTAATAAACATCTGTCCACATTACACTTTAGAATTTTCATAATTAAGGATCGTAATAAGGTAAAATAAATAGGAATGTGATATTTATTTAAACTTATTAGTGGTACATAGGCGTACTTAATGCCACAAAACACCAGTAACCAGTCATCAGTGGCAAGGTACCAGTCATCTTCTGGGTCAAATAGAAAAATACCAATTTGCTAAAATATCATCATCTGTAACATTCCCAAAGATGAAACTTACAAATGAGCCCAATTTATGAATGAGTACCTACTTACCGGAATTAGTTTGCAGATTCTGCCGAAATCGCATCTCACAACTTCCAGATGAAAACTTTTTCTAATAACCGAATACATTTCGTATATTTACGAATGCCTGAGAAATAAGTTCAATCGTAAACGCGAAAGAGTTTCCACTCAGTGCTTCGGCAAACTTTGATAAGTTTCTGAACGTTACCGTAATAAGTTCTGAGTATTCTGACTTTAATACATATTATAAGTAACATTAAACCTATATTCCCCATAAGAGTGAGACAGAGGTGTACATTCGCATTTCGTAAGTTATTATAAGGTTCTGTGCAATAAGTTGCTAGCTTAATCGATTAGCATCGTGGTACAAATCCGGACTTTCCGGAGAAATTCACTTTGGAAAAACTCAATAACACTTTGCCTAACCCCACGTTCATCTGTAGTTTTGCAACCACTAGCGCAACGAAGCAGTATTATAATTTGAAAATATAAATTTCCATCTGAACTATACAGCCATTGAATTTGTCATGAGAGCTCCTTTTTATAGTATCTGTGGTAACTACTGTGCGTGACAGCTATCAGACTAGTACACACGGCTACACATCAAGCTATACAAAACCAGTATAATCTGATCGTTCATTGTGCGAAAAGATCTAGTAAAGTGAGGCCAAGATTAACTGGTTTTGTATAGCTTGATGTGTAGCCGTGTGTACCATTTCTTTTTCATTTTTTTTAAGCGGTGAAAAATACTGAATAGTCCGGGGAGACAGTTTGGTTATTGTAGGGCTTGCACCCACTAAAAAAGTAGCGACGTGAGCCTAATGCCCTGGTGGATACGACCACGAGAACTGCTACGTATGATGTTCACGGCCAGTCCAGAGTTATTCTCTAATAGCTGGTGCTCTTAGTACTCTTACTAAGAGAAACCACTTTCCATTAATTTCTTAATGAAATCTATAAGCGATAAAAGATAAAATGGAGCATTCACTTGTTTCTAGGCAAGATTAAATTGAATCAACATCTGCCCTAACACGAAAATGATGAGCCGTCCTAACTACAATAGTTAAGATGATTGATTATGACAAATTAATTTTAAGTTAAAAGACTCGAAAACTTCAGATTTTCACTGTCCAAAGCATCTGAATGGAAAACAGATGATTCTCTTTCTAAATGTAAAATTGTTTTTTAAAGAAAGTTTTAGTAGAATCCCTCATCAAAACATTTATTACGCTTTGAAGGTTACTTGTACCTAATTGGTTTTTGAGAACTTTGTAATTCAATTTTAATTTCTTAATCTAGAAATTTCCAAAAGAAATTAGCGTCTTAACGTAAAAAGTTTTTACGACTTGAGAAGTTTCGCATACCTGCGTATCTTTGCTATTTATTTTCAGCAAAAATCAGCGTAAAATAAAAGAGAAAGATCCTGGTTTTATTATATTAGACTGAAAATGAAGACGCTAAGTCAGTAAACATTTATACCAATGGTCGTTATTATGAACTAAGAAAAAATACCTTAACTTCGTGGAATATAGTGGTAGAGATCATGATTCACGTTAAGATAATTTCTGAGCTAGGAAAAAGATAAGATTACATAAGAAAAATCATGACCTACCTACCCACACTGGCCCTGCTTGGTGGTTTACAGAACACTCTTCCCAATCGGACGTATGTCATGTGTCTCAGGATTGATAGCATTATAGGCTGATTATGCTAAACATTCTCTAAAAACGTTATCATGGCTGACCCCAAAATAATCGAAATACATCGAAACATACAGTAAAAGAACATGCTTTTAATTATAGGTGTGACATAATTAATATTTTCGTATTTTTTTCATCAAAACCTTTGATACCGTATCATGGGGGTGCAAAATAAACAGACCAACTACTTTGAGAGTCCACCACATTGGATTTAGATTTACGTCAGTTAGCTAACCATGTATTGTCAACCAAACTAAACACGTAGGTATGCAACATTTTGCGCTCAATCGTTGCTCAAATTGCAAGCGTTGACCTAAACAAACAAACACAAACATTGCAAGTTAAATATAATCTAATGGAAAACACAAACTTTACACAAAATCATTGAAAACAACCTAAAAATATTTTAATTTCTAAATTGAAAACACAAACGAACCTTGTAAAAACAGGAACCTTTAATGAAACCTGCTCACCGTTATTTTCTATACATAAATTGGTTCATCCGTCTGTTTGTTCGAAAGAGTAACTTAATCGCCTAGACATGACGTCACTTTGGTACAAAACTGTCAATAGGCCGAGTAAACAGACCCTTTGTCCTGTATAAATACAAGTTGATGGACTTTTACAGCCGTTCGACCTCACTGATCCGAACCTGCCAAGTGCCTTTCCGAAATAATCCGTACGTATGTATATGTGTTCTACCTACATATATTTAAAAAAAAAATTACTAGATAAAGTTTAATCGATTTGGAAAATAACATAACTTTGTAATGCCCAAAGTATTACGCAGAGGTCTACCTTACAGTACAGCCTAATTTCGCTAGTTATCTTTAAGTCCCATAAAGTATTAATCATCATCATTCTCGTATCCTTATCCCAATTTATTTGAAGTCGGCGCAGCATGTCTTCTTCTTCTATGCCTTTTTCTCTATTACTTGTCATTTCAGTACTTACTTCCTTTCCAGCAATATCATCCTTCACATAATCCATATTATCGTTTCTTTGAACTTCCTCTACTCTTATACATTCATACTCAACATTTTTCTCAAGCCACTTTTCGTATTCCTGCGCGTCACATGACCATTCTGACCATACCACTTTATGTAATCGATTATTTACATGAATCTTTAGATCTTGAAGACACCGATTTGACAGTTGCACTGAGTCTTATAAACATTTCATCATCATCATCATCATTCTCCTACCCTAATCCCAATTTATTTGGGGTCTTCTTCCATACTTCCCTATTTCTCGTCATCTCATTTCTCTTTTCATCTTATAAATATTTAATATAAAAAAAAATAGAAATAACATAATTGCACTTACCTACTTTATCGTTTCACGACTTAATTCTATCTAAAATAATATTCAATTCATAAACTGTAACTTATCTACTCCGTATAATATATTTAAAAACACAAACATGTTTTTAGTTGGTTAAAGTTTTTGTTTTCAATTTACATTTGTGGCTACTGAATTAAACATGACTTTGTTTAGTTTTGTTTGCGTCTGATATTTTGCTTATACAATTATGATTTTCATTTCAGTTTCAGAACAATAATACAAAGTTTTCTTTTTGTTTTAGCAATTGTCCAGCTCAGCTAACTTGACAGCACATTCTACATAATATCAAACAAATACTTGCCGTGATGTGGACTGATCCGCAAACTAATGGGGTGAATTCAGTATAATTATACTAAGACGAACGGTACCAAAAATGATTTAAGGAACGTTATACGTTATGGGAATCAAATAAATATGATTTGTTTTATTTCCTCATACGTATTGTTGCTATGGCAAAACGCACGTATAGCGAACGGCAAGCGTGACGATAGGTTCAATTAACTCTGTAGCTGCACCTTTGGAGTTTCTTGCCGGTTCTTCTCCTTAGGAATCGACCAATGCACCGATCCGTGCACCTTTTTGTCGACGTTTACCAGTGCCCATGTATGCTGTGAAATAAAAAGATTTTGTTTTTTTTTTTACATTTGGACTGTTTCTTACACCCTGCATACTTACTAACTTTTTAAATCACTATTTAATACTGAATGGGCAAATATAGAACGAGATAGAAATCGGATTCATATTCCGGAGGTCAACGGTCGTAACTGCGGGAGCGATCAATCACAGGCAGTCACAGAACAGATTTACGTAAAGTAATATTTAAAATTCAATTTTGACTTGTCACTACGAGCGAGTGCCGACGCTTTGCATCCAGTTAGCTATGACTGACTGTGGTGTCATTTACTTTTAAGAAGTTAAGTCAAGACTAAGTAGAATATTTTGGAAGTTAGGAACACCTGTGATGGAATTGACAGTTACACAATCCGCCCGCTCAGTGTGAAGAGATAGAAGTAGGAGAATCAGAATCTTACTAAAACCCATCCATGTTCCTTCTAATGACTGTTGCATTCTAGGGCCGTGGCAACTCTTTCGAACGAATTCTACTACTCTGGTGCCAGTTACACCTACATTTACTTTAAGGCATTTAATAAGAGTTTTGACGTTGTGTAAATGTCGCAGGGATATGATAAAAACAGGTATTTGGTCAATTCCCTAAGGGATTTGATCAAACCACGGAGAAAGATAAAATAACAACACGGTTTTATCATTTCCCTAAACAAATCTAGTGAATTGAACAAATCCCAGTAGTACTCCGTGACGCGCGCTCGCTTCGCTCGCATATTATATAACACTAATATCTTCTGTCCCCAAAGTGCCGGGCCTCCGCCGGCCTCCTTCGTCGGCCTACGGCCCGGTGCCCATGCCGCCCATAAAGGATATAAAATGTGTCATCTTCCGGTTTTTGATGAAAAACCTAGGTTTTTGATCAAAAACCTAGGTTTTTGATCAAAAACCTAATTTTATGAAAAACCTGCGACATATGTTTTGACAAGAACTTTATCATAAACCCAAACTAGTTCAGGTTTTTGATCAAAAATCTGAACTAGTCTGGATTGTTACAGGTTTATGATGAAATTGAGTTTAAAATGTGTCATCTTCCGGTTTTTGATGAAAAACCTAGGTTTTTGATAAAAAACCTGCGACATATACATACTTAAATTTTTATCTCTCTTTGAATAAATGATAAATTATGTTTTTTTTACTTATCTGCTGTTCTTTTTTGATTAATTTTGTTGCAGGTTTCAAGACAGTTGAACAGTTTGTCCGGGACTTTGTCTATGTTCACACAAAAATAAAAAGCATACAAAGAAATTGCAATATTACTGTTTATGCACAAAGGCGAGCTGGAATTGAGTTTTCTTACAGTAAACCTCATAGCGATCGCATGATTTGCAAAAAGGATAAACGTGAACAAACATTACATTTAAAAACTAAAATTATTGAATTTTTTAAACCGAAAAGCAACTCTGTTTATTTTTAAATAAGGTTTTAAAAATTGATGTTTTTATTTCAGCATAGCATTATAAAGCTTATAAAACAAAACGGAACCCTGCATAGTGCAGCAAGATTACATCGGTGTCAAGTATCCACACCCGACGACAAAATTAAATAATTCGGCCCTCAGGGAAATTCACGCCTGGCAACACTCATGTTTTATTTAGCTAGTTTGATTAGCACCATGTGAGAAATATGTATGAAATATAAACAAGTAATGAAAACATTATTTCATTGGTTTCGCTATCATATAGATTTCCCCGGGGCAAGTGGGTGATACAAGCGACCAAAGTTGCATGATCTCCCCCTTCCTTTAACCCACTATTACTTTGTTTAACTTCGGGAAATCACTAAAGAGTATCAGGGATCAAACTAAAGTGGTGTGTTGAAAGTATTTCGCGATTAAACAAATGTAAAGGTCTTATTTACCTTATCCTATTGATCATTTCAGTCGTTTGTTCTACGTAAATACTTATGTATCGACAACTTGCTCGTCCTTAGAGACTTTAGATATCTACAGAGACAGGGGTCTATATAAGATAACGAGGTTATTTTTTTAGGCAAATAAATTCATGGAAACTTTTTGTATTTTATTATCCTTAGCATGTTGGTAGCCATCTAACGAACTTTTTTTTTGTAATATTCAAACCATATTTTGTGGTTTTTTACTTCTTGTGTAGAGAAAACATTCTAGAAAAATAGTAGTTGACGTGTATAGACTTCTATGTAGGTTATACATGCCAACAGCATATCAGAGCAAGGCAGACCTAGTTCGCAGTCATGCTAATGAGTGAATCAGGAACACGCATACGTTATAAATGGATCGTTAGTTCCTCTTTCATCACGGCTCACTTTGATTCGCACCATATGCCCAGTCATCACCCCAATTAGGAATTAAAAGGATTGCGTGCGACAAATTAATTATTTTAATACTTTCTTTTGAAAATAGTAAGGCGATAAAAACCATGCGACAACTGAGGTTTTTTCACGTTTTCGGTCATGCGTATTTTCTCACGCACGCAGGTGTTTTCTTCATGGCCTTCCCGCCGCATTTTACTTTTTCATACATGTATTTATCGTCAACACATTGTCTTTACAAGAAAAGCTTTTCAGGTTAGTGCGAAAAGAGAATTTTGTCCTAGGTTGGACACAGTTAAAACATTATGAACTGATTTTGCTATGCTTAAGGTATTCATCAGATGCCATCGTATTAGCAACTGGAACATGATGGTACAGTCACCCTCAAAAATATGGATACAATATTAGGAAACATAAATTGAGACAATAAAATTAAACCAATTCCTGTCGGTGTTTAGATATATCCTTTCTTTCGAAGGTGACTGTACTCTAGATTTATTCGAGCTCTTACTGAAGATACATGTAGGTAGTATTTATATGTGCTAGTGTCTGTAGAGACCCTAGGAAAAGGTCGAGTGGTACTACACAATGCCGCAGGATCAAGATCATTTATATAGCTGTAACAATATTTCACCTGCCACCCACACGTTAGAGGAATACTACAATTATTCTAGTACCTCTCCTGGATAAACAGTACCTTGCTTGGAAAATTCACTTTAGTTGGTATCCACGAAGTGAACCTATTTCAAGGGTGCTATTGACCCCATCGGGGCTGCGGGTTGTTCGCAAGAGATACCGTGGTTTCGACATAAAGGGCTAAGAAGGAAAATTTCCCACCACCAAAAAAAAAATGTGTGTTATTGACTATGTCAATAATGATATGAAAGATGATTAATTTTGTGAATAGATGAATTGTGTGAGGAAAGATAGAATGATAAGAAGTAAAAAGAAGGAGGAGTAAAAGAGCATCGTTTACTCTTTTTCAGTCATTTTCTCTTTTTCTGACGACACGTCACCTGACTACTGGCAGAAGAGAATGGAAGAAGAAAACATGTAGCGCCAACCCCAAGTAGAACAAGGGCCGGAAGACGACGATGTTGATGGACCGCGTCAATAAATACTTATGACACGTTCAGGAAATAACAAATAAACATCAAAGAAACGAAATAACTTTGATCTTGACAATAATTTGGTCGAACAAATCACTTTTGGAATTCGCTAGAAAATTCAATTTAGGTACTGCCAGAATTCCATATTAATTAATGCGAGAGGGAATCATGTAACTGGCACGTTTTCGCACGAATTCTGTATTCAACGTTTTATTTTGACGTGAGGTATTCAAGCATACCTTTCGACTAATTAATCAAAACGTTTTGCTGGAAATATCACATTTGCGAGCATATCTATATGAAGATTTAATTATGAGCTTTTTGCATGAATTGCTCGTTGTATGATTTATGAGAATTCCTAGTAGTGAGCTTAATAGATAAAGTATTTTTCTGTGAATGTTCATTTTTAACGAGAAATAATTAATCGAGCCGCAGTTTTATTAATTGGCCACAGTATCAAACTTTTAATTTTATAACTAAGCCTCGGGAAAATTATATAGCCTCTAATATACTAATTCGTCTTTTTTACAACGCCCACTAAATATTCTATAGAAAGCATCAAGTAACGATCAACAATTATATTAACTTGTCCTTGTTATTTATACATAGGCACCTAATTTACTAACTCAGCCACGGAATTTATATCTCACCACCATTTTACATTTTACAGCTTCAACACAAGGCCCTCAAAAAAATATAATTGAAGCGACCATAGTCAACATCATTTATTATAACTTAGCATGTAAAATAATACATCACATTCTTTTATCGTGAAAATAGCAACAGCAAGATTTGGCGCGAGCGCGCGAGACGACAGTGACCGGCCATTTGCACCAATCAGAGAGCGCCATTCGATTCATGTACTGACGAGTTAGTCACGTGTATTCAAAATGTCAACTTTAGATACACTTTAGATTATTACATTTACGTTAAAAATACCTTAGTAACAGAAATGTTTTTACCATTGTCTAATTGACTAGTCACAGTCAGATTGTATGACTCGTCATTGTAAACTGAGGCAAATAGGTTAGGTTAGGTTAAAACTGCGACCAAACGCGCGCGAGCCGAGCGAGCGAAGCCAGCGGTGCCGCGGCAGCGGCCGGCGAGCGCTACTTCTGAGTTGCTTGCAGAAATGTTTTCACAATTTATTGTCTAGTTTTCCGATAAAAATTAAGTTCTGAAGCGATTCTGTTGATAACTTTTGTAGCGCAACATGTAAATAAAATCGATCTTTAGGACATTCGATACTCTGAACTTCAATATTTAGGTCATTAAATACTCTGAACTTCTATATTTAAGCCTTTCGATGACACGACAGGAGTTTATACGTACTATTATTGGCTATAATATAATATTTGATGACAATTTTAATTAAATTTTGATGCTCAGTTAATGTGGCATGAGTTATAATTTAAACGTACTGAGTTAATAAATTAGAAGCTAATTGAATATTTTTTGATGCCATATTAATATTTTAGAAGTTTACTGTTTGAATCCATGTTACAAATTTAGATGCTAAAAAATAATCACGATGCTGAGTTGTATTTAGAGTGGCTTTAAAAAAGATAACTTGTGGCTAAGATAGTATTATTTAGATGCTCGTTAATTGTGGCTGACTTAGTAATTTAGAAGGCAAGTTAGATTTTTAGATGCAAATAATGCTATTAAAAAGAAGCCGGTTTAATTAGCACCCATTTTTAACCCCCGACGCAACAAAAACTTGTAATAAGTTTGACGTGTCTGTGTATCTGTGTGTCTGTGTGTGTATCTGTCTGTGGCATCGTAGCTCCCGAACGCATGATCTGATTTTGATTTTATTTTTTTTGTTTGAAAGATGAATTAGTCGAGAGTGTTCTTAGCTATGTTTGAAAAACATCGATCCAAGATGGCCGCCATCACAAAATAAGGATTAATTATTTTTCACAATTCCGTCAATATGGGTATCAAATGAAAGGGCTTGATTAGTAGATTACACTATAACAAATTTCAAATCCAAGATGGCCGCCATCACAAAATGGCGTATTAGGTACATATTATTCACAACACATCAATATGGGTATCAAATGAAAGGGCTTGATTAGTAGAAGACTATACACTAAAACAAATTGCAAATCCAAGATGGCCGCCAACACAAAATAACGAATTACGTTTGTTTTTACAACTCCCTCAATAAGGGTAGCAAAAAAATTAAAGGGATTGATTTGTAGAATAATGGTCACTATATTGAAAGGGAATGAAATGAGGAATATAAACTAATGAAATTAAAACAAAAAAGCTTGAAAATTGTTTTTTGACTTTTACTCCCTGTAGACTTGGTCAAACTTTGATTTATAGGGAGTGAAAGTGGAGAACCAATTTTATCTTTATTGAGTTGGGGGTTTCTTAAATTTTTAATTTAATTACTTGTTACCAGGTATTTTTTAATCTAAAATACTATTGTAAATCATAGGAGGCTTTTAGATTGGATCTGGAGATTGGATAAAAAAATAATATTAACCATACTTAACGATATCATATGCGAACTTAACGTTAAATAATCAAACCCAACTTCGTACTAACCATAAAGCCTTGAACGCATTTCCATACAAATGTCTGACTTTATACATTTTTTCGCCATTAAGTGTAAAAAATTGGACATTTTACCCTCTTAAATAAGGAAGGCCGTGGTCAATGTTTGCCCCTCTGTTAAGGTTTGCTAATATCAATAAAATTTTTGACCTCCAAAATAATAATAAACTTTCGGCCAATGTTACTTTACCGACCCTTTCCCTTGCCTACAGTCATATGAAAGGAAATTACTGGAATGTTTTACAAAGTTATCTTATTAAGCCGAATATCGAAGTTTAAATATTGATATTAAAGTATTTGTATTCATGAGTTGTTTTTGTTTATCTGACTCTGCTTTTGTTGGGAATTTGTTACCTAAACATGTTTTGACTTGCATTATAATACGTTAATATTTACGTAACAACTACAAGGTGGATTGAAAAAGACGGATAATGCCTGGAATTTGAACGGAGAAAAATTACAATGCTTGTTTAATTTGATTTATGAAATATAAACTATCATTGGCAAGTACTAGGTAATTAGAAGGAAATACATAGTAAACAGCGAGAGAAGACAAAGATAGCAAACTTCGTGTGAATGAATCTGGGAGGAAAAATGGTGGCGAAGACCTATAAATACGATCTCTAAAGATAAAATTAATTTTAAACGCTAAAGTGTAATGTCTTCGAATTTTCATAGGAAAGCGAACTTTTTGTCCCCCACATTTTCTCCACTGGTAATTATATTTAATGAGTGAATGATGCGTGAGTCCCAGATTACACATTAGCCAATCTTTTACACCGAACCCGAATAATTTAATTAATTACCGTCATAATTAGACAGAATGTAGACATAAGCTTTTGCCAAGAGTTCTGTTCCCTTAAATATAATGTAGGTAATTGAAATACATTATATTAAAATAATGTATCATGTCGCAAATAAATACTCTGAAATACGAACTTTCCTAAAGCTCGTACGTTAGAAGGTTACCAAGCACATTGGAGTTTCACAAGTATTATAGAAATAAGGCAAACTTTCCGTACTTAAAACGTTCTCGACACAAACTCAGATAATTTTTAACACCCGCATCTCGAACAATTCTCACATATGTGAGTGCACAACTCGAAAGTCATGTCTCAAGCGCTGTCAACGAAAGAAAAGTTTAGATTTAGAGGGGTCTTCAAGTTTGGCTGTTTTCAACTCCCACGCTACAGGAGTACTCGGCGTTCTTGGGCAACTTGGCCAACTTCTGACACCTCTTTCGAGCCCTCTAACGTTATTTACAAGACGACTCCAGCAACCTATTCAAAGGATATTCTATTAAGGAGTTCTTACAACTTTATTTTCTACACCGGGGAAGGTAATCAGTGAGATACGGCGAAGTTTTGCCCGATCGCGTTATACGCTGAATTCACTTACGTTAAATGTTTGGAATTTACGTTTTTTATGTTATTAAGTGAGCAATTATAAGTTACTGACGATTACGAGTTTCAAGAGTTGTGAAGTACAAAGTTAACAAGTGGGATGAACGATGAACTACGCCTTTATGTGCGGAAATTTCATTCGTCATTTGTTTGTTGTGCGCAAACAATTTAATAAGAAGAGAAATGACACGAGTGAGGGGCTGCTTTAATTACTTTTCTTTGAGACTCGTGTGTTACGACATTATAATTATATCCATTTCACGTTATTTTGTTTAGAATTTAGAACTGAAATTGAGAGCCTTTGTCTTTTCAGTTAAGCGAAACTCGGAAATTAAACGTGATAATATTATCTCATCAGAAACGATGGATGGGCTGTGTAAGGCATGTTATGACAGTAAAAAAGGTGTCTTTGTGAGATAACGAGCAATGGAAATGACAGAAGAAGACAATCATGCGGCGCCGACCCCAAATGAATAGGGATAAAGGCAAGTGAATGATGATGATTAATTATTAGATGAAAATGTAACGAAACGAATTTTTGGCGAACACTTTTCAATTTTAAAGTTATCACTACGATTGCCAGCTTGTTTATAAGTATACATGACTATATAACCTCACGATTTATATTTAATTTAGGCGTAGCAGACATTCGTTAGTTTCACTACGATTTCACATCACTTCACAGAACCAAGCCATCACAGTTTCCATAACGTGACGCATTCCGAGAATTTCCATCTCAATTTAATCCCTAGGATTATCCACACCTGGAGGTTTTCCGAGAAAGGTTTTAGTATTAAATTTATACGTGTGGCAAGGTGTTGGCGGCTCACTAAGTTTGTTATAAAATATTGTTACTGACGTTATAAGGTGGGTAGAGTAGGGTTACTTGTATGTAGGTTCCACGTGTAGTAGGCAACATACACAAAAAGTAAGTAAGAAAAGTAAGTATGAAATCTAGATGTCGCGTATGTGTTTTTTTACACAGTCTTTACAAAGATGGTGGACGAAGTTTCTTCATGAACAAGTTTTATTGTACTTTCCGATAGTGGTCTTAAAATACGGTAATAGAATAATGAAACTGGTATTTTTTTCTAATCAACCTTGAACTTAAAGCTTTAACGATAAAGTTTTTAACGAAATTTGACAGATTGTAGTAACTTGGATGTACTGGTGTTTAATAAAAACAAAAGTAGCCTTTCGCTGGTCACTGGGCATCAAAAAATCATCATCATCACCACAAATACTTTAATACTTAACTTTAACAGTCATTAGTTTAGATTTTTTTTGTACTAATGCCTTATTCTCGAATTAATTAGCTATTGTCAAATTGTACCACAAAACAAACACTCAAACCGTTGTTCTAGAATCCTTTCAACAGCTGTATAAATTCATGTCCTCAAAAGCTTTCAAAATCCCTTATTCGTACGAACCACCAGACACTACTTCATTTACCTAAGAAAGTATTAGCATTAATTTACTCGCACTCGATTGAACACATTAAAGCTTTCACGGCTTTTAACTAAAACTACTCTGAGCGTGTTACCTTCTAATAGATAACGTACTCAGACTGTTTCGTAAGTCAGTGAGAACAAATGCTACTGCAGAGTATGAGGTCCTGGGTTCGACCTGAGTTTGGCGAAAAGGGTTCCTAAAAAGAACTTATCAGTAGTAGCCCGGATTCTGTATGTGTTCCTGCTTTGTGACAATAGGCTCGCAAACACCTTTAACCTTTTTTAACTGTAAACACCTTTGCTCTTCGGGGATAGCAAAGAAGATATTACCTACATGAGGTCTTGGATTTGATTCCCGGGTCGGGCATTCGGGGTTCAGTACGGATTCTGGATATCTGCCTGGTTAATGATAATAGGCTCGCCCCCTATTACATGGAACTTAAAAACTTAACTGGCGAAACGTGGTTGTAGATACCATTAGGTACACCTTTTCCAAACCCTTCAAGGATAAATAACCAAGAACATAATTGTATGTTGTACGCACAATCGATAAAACACATTAAACCTTTCGCGGTATTTAACTAAAACTACTCAAAGCTCTTCTCCAGTCGATTTAGCTCAGCAATTAATACAGGTACGTAAAGTTGTGACGTCAGCAGTCTCGCAGCGTTTACTTGAACACGTTATTATCGTTCGGTATTTAGCTGATTCAGCATCCTGTACCGGCAGTACTAAACCTTTAAGGCTGGGGCACACGAGCGACTGAGTCGCAAGACAAAAATTTATTTATTTAAATGTTTTATATAGCCATGATTCCCAGTGTATTCCAGTGGTGAACAGAGACTCAATTTTTATTTTGATACTTTTTTCAAAAATTAAGGGATCAAAACTACTTGAGCTCGAAATCCCGGTCGAATATTCTTCAAAATAAGAAGCTGAATGTACCGTATCACTTTGCGGAGGGAGCCTGTCCTTAACACCCTGTACATAGGTATTGATAAGTACCTCTACAATGATCAGGGGTTCCGGCTTAACTTGCTCTCTCAGGCACTGAGGGGCTTCAGTAAGCCAACCCAGGCAACTTAACTTGTGAACATAAGCCGATACGTGGGGCCACTTAGCCATGAACCACTCCGAGGGGCAAAGTAGTCACTTGTACGCATATGTTTTGGGTAAAATATGCAAACATAACACGCAGTGGAACGACAGGTGCGAGCGGAATTTCATCAATTTTGGATGATTATAAACCTTTCCCTCGAGCTCGTATTAGGGGTAGCCTCATATGTTACTGAGTAATTGAGTTAAAAACTGTTGGCAAAAATATCTCTACTACGTACATAATACGTACCTACCTGAATACAAAGGGCAATGTTTATTTAAGTAATAAAAATATACTTATTTAAATATACGTAGAGTTCTATACTATACTTTGATACTTCACTTATTTAAAATGCCTGAAATACAGGCTCAGCCTAGCTCGGGCACAGTTGCTCATATTACTGAATTCTAACTGCATTTAAAACTGTTCAACATATTGTGTCTAATTTTAAAGAAGAAATAAAATTATTTATTTATTTATTTATTTTGCCATAACCAGTTTAGGCGCTCATATAGCTGAATACTAACGGATCAGTTTTCGAGTTGAGCCGCGTTTGGTAGGTTGGTCTGTGTATAAGTGACCACCCATTAAATATCGAGTTTTCTCCGTGCCTCGGGAAGCACTTAAAGCCGTCGGTACCGGCTGTCATTTATACATCTTAGACAGTTGCTAAAGGTAGTCAGTTTTACGAATGTCTGACAACCAGTCTTACCGAGAGGTATCGAATTACTCAGTACTAACAGAGTTGTGAAAGTCAGATAGGCAGTCGCTCTATATAAAATACTGGTATACTCAGCTCCACCCGATTAGACTGGAAGCCTACCCCAACATTGTTGGGAATAGGCAAGGCAGATGATGAGCCTGTTCATGAAACTGCTCAAATACGACTTAATACGTCAGTGGCTGAAACCTCAATAAGAACAAAAGTCATTCCAAATCAAGCTCATTAAAACTCAACTCAAATGCGCAAGCAAAAAACAAAACAGCATCACGACTCTGACGACATATTTTCCTTCAGTCATACAGTCTGATCACGGCCTTACAATGCAGAGGTGGCCGCTTGGCGTCTAGCCAGACCCTCGACACATCTAGTGCCCACTTTACCGCGCTGGCGAAACTATGTGACCGTAGTCATACGAACTGTGAATGGTCGCCGACGCTGCCTTACAAATCACTAGAAGATGGTTCAGTCTAACAAGATGGGAACTTAGTTTTTGCTCCTAAGATCAGAAGTTAGTGCTTCAATGGATAGAAAATCCTCGTCTTAATTTTCCGCCTTTCCAAGTAAAGGATGATCGAAACTAAAACTTAGACAAACAAGTGAGAAGTTTTGCGTCCGAGATTGTTACTATCCTGTCGGCAACTTAGATGGATCACTCATTTTAAGAAACTCTGAGAATACAAATACAAATACCAGCGCTGCGGTATTTGTTTTCATTTATCGCAGCATCATGCTGAGATAGGAGCCTTTTTGGCCTCGCACAGGTTTTCTCTTATTTAGTTTTATATTCTTTTTTGTTATTATTATTTTTTGTAGTTCCTGTGCTTGTCCCAAATAAATATTTTTTCTTTCTTTCTTTCTTTCTTTAGAATACCTCGCTTTGATTTATCACTTAAAATAAAACGTGATCTGTGTCAGAAAAAAAGAAATCAAAATAAAAAGTGACGTTTCCCAAAAAAATCCGCCAGCATTTCTGTAATACCCTCTCAAAAAAACAACATACCTCACTTTTGTAATATCCATGCAAACAGTACCATGACGAATACCGCAAAATAACCCGAGGGGAATTCTCGATGGAGTATTAAGGTATTTCCCTATGACTAATCGAGCTTGACGTGTTATAATTTCATTAAAATTTTACCCCTCAAGCCAATAATGGTGGTAATAGTCCTAGGGGAGACGAAAGGGGAATTGACCGCTGAGTCAATAGCTATTGAAAGTTGATATGGAAGTGATTTTAAATACAAATCTGGTATGAATATGGTCGTTTTAACCGTAGCATTTACGTTAAGTACCACCACCATGGTATGATGGGTTTGGTTTTCAATATTTTTGTAGCACTAAACAATTTATTATATTTAATTCCTATTGGAAACAGGTTGCCAGGCTCCAGTAGGATAAGCAGGTCTAGTGAGCCGAAAGTAATGTGACCGTTAGGCACTTGTCTCCACGCAATGAGTTCCTGAAAAGACCTGGCGGGCCAGCCCAGAAATAAGTGAGGGTATTACTAGGACTTGCGTGAAATCTGTTCCAACAACCAGGCACACCACCAGACTCCGTGGCTGCTACTCAGAAATTCCTGACAGAAGAACCCAATGACACATTGCCCGACCCGGGAAACTAACGCAGGACCCCATGCTCAGCAATCACACTTGCGAACACTAGACCAATAAGGTAGCTTTATTATCACTTTAGCAATAAATAATCGTCCTTCTTATTATTTTTACACAAAACATTATTTTAATAAAAAACCATTCACATTATTATAAACATAATTCACAAAACGTTGACAATCTGTTCCCAATACATTTTCTGCGCCGAGGGACATTTCCATCACATCCTAAGAAGCTTATCTGTACTAACAGCGCTTCCAAAGGGACCGGCTTTCATCTGAGATCACCAATTTCTTACTTGATTGGGCCGGCTGATGGCTTTTGGAACAAAGGACTCGATCAAGCCGATGCAACAAATATGTTTCGATACACATCATATACATATGTGTGCTCGCTTTTATTCGCGACTTTGCTCGCCATATTGATCTTGTTTCCAATATAGCTTTAGGTAACGCTCTGTCAAGCTTACTGATTGAGTTATTTCCTGTCGTCTATAATATGGCAAGAAAGCTAAAAAACAAAGACAGGTAAACCTGTTTTAGTCTGTACAAATAAATAAAATTGATGTGTCTGTTTGTAATTTCAAAGTAACAGCTTTTTACTGAATGCATAACAAAAACACTTTTTTTTGCCTGTTCTCTGTTTGTTCCTGATGGAGGTTGTATACCTACACGACTGTGAACGATAGATTCGAGTTTAGAATCTGTCACTATATAACTGCTCTGTCAAGGAGAAAAGTCGTTGTGTAAATATATTATTTGTGCTATTAATAAATGTGTTCGATCCAAGTAGCCTCTTTATTCCAATAGGTTATGGGCCCAGGATCAGGCTCCAAAAACGCCTAGAAGCTAGAACACAAAAAGTGTCAGTAGTAAAATTTCAAAAGGCAAAATTCTCGTCATGGCAGAAGATCATTCAGGTTCAATTTGTGGAATAAGAAAATTGAATGGTGCTGAGGACTTCGCCAATTGGAAATTTGTGGTAAGGAATTACTTAGAGTCCAAAAACTGGTTCAAGGTAATTGAAGCTACGGAGATAACAGCTGAATTGAAAGATACTGACAGGAAGGCACGAACAACGTTATGTCTGCTACTTGAGCCTGCATGTTTCGCACATGTGTATAGTGCGAAGACAGCACGTGAAGTGTGGATGAGTCTCAGCGAGGCTTACGAAGACAAAGGTTGGGGCAGACGAATCAGATTGCAACGAGAGTTATGGCAATGCCGACTAGACAATTGCGAAACCATGGAAACATATATTTCCAAAATAATTTGTTTGGCGCAACAACTTGCAGACATTGATGCAAAAATCTCTGACGAGTGGATAATTTCTATCTTATTAAGCGGTTTATCGTCAGATTACAACTCATTTATAATGGCGATAGACAACAGCGGAAAAGAAATAAAACTTGAGCAGTTAAAATCAAAGTTGATGCAACAAGCAAGCCGACAAATTGAAAATGGTCAGAATAGAGAGCAAGCCCTAGTAACAACGGCACAAAATAAAAAGAAGTTTGAAAAGAAAAAGGCATTAATATTCAAGTGTTTTAAATGTCATAAAGAAGGGCATAAAGCATCTGAATGCAAAGTCACTAAGAGAGCGAATCCATGCTTGAGTATGGCGAACACTGTGAAAAAGGACCGATGGTACTTGGACAGTGGCTGCTCGAATCACATGACGAACGATGCCGGAAAATTGCTGGATTACAAAAGGCAACAGAATGGCCTAAAGATAAAAGTTGCAAGCGGGGAAGAAATGAAAGTTATAGGAAGAGGGAATGCCGTCCCTAAATTAAATAACAATAATGAACTCCTATTAACGAATGTTTACCATGTTCCCGGACTTTCTATGAATTTAATTTCAGTAAGCGATCTTGTAAAGAAGGAGTTCGCTGTAAACTTCGACAAAACAGGTTGCTCTATAAAAAATAAAACAGACCAAATAGTAGCAACGTGCAAGGAGGTTGATGGAATTTTTGAGTTGGTTGAAAAAGAAAATTGTGTTGTCAACTTGATTTTGTCAAATGACATTTTGTCAAATATTTGGCATAGAAGATTAGCACATTTGGGACAAAAATATATGAATTCATTGAAAAATATGGTGACTGGATTGAATTTTAAATCAAGTGATAAAATTGAACCATGTGTTTCATGCATAAATGGAAAAACTTGTAAGAGCTCTATCAAAAATCAAGGTACACGAGCGAAAGAAGTTTTGGAAATTGTACATAGTGATTTATGCGGACCAATGGAAGAACCATCATTCAGTGGATCTCTATATATGCTATTATTTATCGACGATTATACGCGTAAGACGCATGTTTACTTCTTGAAAAATAAGAGTCAAACCGTTGATAAATTTCTTGAATATAAAGCGGAAGTTGAGAAGCAGACAGGAAAGTCGATAAAGTGTCTCAGATCTGACAATGGCAAAGAATTCTGTAACCAAGCCTTCGATAAGATTTTAATGTCAGCTGGTATAAAGCATCAGAAAACGGTTCCTTATACACCTGAGCAAAATGGTGTGGCAGAGAGGGCGAATAGAACGATAATAGAAAAAACAAGAGCGTTGCTTTGTGAAGCCAAACTTGGTAAAAAGTATTGGGCCGAAGCGGTATGTACAGTGGTATATTTAAAAAATAGAAGCCCGACTAAGGCTGTCATGAATAAAGTACCTGAAGAACTTTGGTCAGATAAGAAAGTAGACTTGAGTCATTTGAAAATTTTCGGTTGTCAAGCATATGTATTGAAACCTAAACAGAAAAGGCAAAAGCTTGATATGAAGACTGAAGAAATGATTTTCATCGGCTACAGTGAAATTACTAAAGGTTATCGACTGATGAACCCAAAAACAGGTCAGATAACATTCTCCAGAAATGTAAAATTCTTTGAAAATGTTTTTCCTGGAGATGATACCGACATGACGAAGAACACAGTCGTTCCTGTTGATATAGAGGAGGAACGGATAGAACCTGTGGTTGAAAGTGGTGCGTCTAACAACATTATACAAGATGTAGAAGAGTTTCATGAAGCGGAGTGTATTTACACTGAGATGGCTGCAGCGCCTGATGAAACGGTTGCTACCACGAGATATACAGCGGAACCAGAACGAAGATACAATCTTCGTGAGCGCAAACCTGTTATATATAATGCTATAGCACAAACTGATGGCGATCCAACAACAATTGAAGAAGCATTGGCAAGGCCTGATTCTAATTTATGGCAAAAAGCTATAGATGATGAAATAAAATCATTGAATGAGAATCAGACGTGGTCATTGGTAGACTTACCACGTGACAAGAAGCCAATACATTGCAAATGGGTCTTCAAAATTAAGCGAGACAGTGACGGTAAAGTGTCTAAATACAAGGCCAGGCTGGTAGCTAAAGGATTTACGCAGGTACGTGGAATAGACTATAATGAAACGTATTCTCCTGTCGTAAGAAGCTCAACCTTACGATTACTATTCTCTTTAGCTGTAGAATATGATTGGCTCATTGACCAATGGGATGTTACGACTGCTTTCCTGTATGGCAAGCTAAAAGAGGACATCTACATGCTTCAGCCTAAGGGGGCGATAGTTAAAGGTCAAGAGACAAAGGTATGTAAATTGCAAAGATCGTTGTATGGACTCAAACAAGCGTCTAACGCTTGGTTCCATGAGCTAGATAAGGAGATGTACAATTTAGGTTTCGTACAATCGAAAATAGAACCTTGTCTTTATCAAAAGGTGTTTAGCGATGGAAATAGAATAGTAGTAGTCATATATGTTGATGATATTTTTGTATTCTATTCCAAAAATAACGAAACTGAGAAGCAAAAATTAAAAAATGGCTTGCTTAAAAGGTTTAAAGTTAAGGATTTAGGTCCTGCTAGACACGTGTTAGGCATGAGACTTAGGAGAGATAAAAGTTCGATTTATCTTGATCAAGAACAGTACGTTCTTAATATTTTGAAGGATTTTGACATGACGGATTGTAAACCAGTCATTACTCCAATGGAAGTAGGTCTCAAATTAGAGAAAGCTTCAGATTCCGGTTGTAAGTTGCCATATCAAATTCTCATAGGTTGTCTTAATTATTTAGCTCAAAGTACTAGACCCGATATCGCGCACGCTGTTAGTGTTTTGTCACAATTTAATTCATGTTACGATGAACTACATTTTAAATGTGCTAAACGGGTGCTTAGATATTTAAAGGGGACGTCGAACTTTGTATTAACGTTTAAGAAAACGGGTAATCTAGAAATAAATGGCTACGTAGACGCGGATTGGGGTGGGTCATATGATAGGAAATCCTGTACAGGTTTAATTTTTAGACTAGGAGACAATATATTGTCTTGGGAAAGTCGTAAACAAGGGTGCGTGGCGCTGTCCTCCACTGAGGCAGAATATATAGGCCTCAGTCAAGCATCGAAAGAAGCTATTTATTTAAGAAATTTGTTAAAAAGTTTAACAAAGGGGACTTGTGTCAAACCGGTGGTCATTTACAACGACAACCAATCAGCACATAAAATAGCGAAAAATAAGATGAACCATAACAGAACAAAACATATTGATGTTAGATTTCATTATGTTCGCGAAGCTATGGTCAATGAGGCGGTTGAGGTAAAATATATGCCTTCACAAGAAATGGTAGCAGATATGTTAACAAAATCTGTACCAGGTCCGAAACTAAAGCAATTTTTAGAAAAATTATCTATTAAGGGGGCGAGCGATGTGTGATGTAATGATTGTATCTAATATTGTTTTTAATGTGATTCTGTTTTGATTTGTTATGATTTGTAATAGATAATTTTTATTTTGTTTGTTTAGTATTTTTGTTATATAGCTGTATTAAAAACATACTTATATAATAAAGATAGATTGTATGTCAGTGAACGATAGCTCCAGCTGAATATACCTATTGTGTACTTAGGGTGTATGCACACTGAGTAGTTTAAGGGTGCGTGCACTTGTAGGTAATATGTTAGGTAGGTATTTAATGTAATCTTGCGCATGCATCATGCTATAGATTAAGGGTGCGTGATGGAGGTTGTATACCTACACGACTGTGAACGATAGATTCGAGTTTAGAATCTGTCACTATATAACTGCTCTGTCAAGGAGAAAAGTCGTTGTGTAAATATATTATTTGTGCTATTAATAAATGTGTTCGATCCAAGTAGCCTCTTTATTCCAATAGTTCCGGTCAAAACGGCCGGACCAATTTTGACGGATTTTTACTAGCTAATGTTATTAGAAGTACATAACATAGGCTACTGCTTTTATTTTAGAAAATGGATTAGGTTACCTACCGTGCAAAAATATTAAAACCCTTGAAATTCTTAACATAAACCGATTCAAATAGGAAACTAATATTTTATAACAATTTCACGCGGACGAAGGTCTTGGTCACAGCTAGTATAACGTAAGGCCATTATCTGGTAGGCACAATTACTACCTGACAAAGGAGTCTATGTTAGCTGAAACAAATCGTGTTATGGCGGAGGTCGGGAGAGTTCTATGAACAGCAGTGGTCTACGAAGCCTATTACAACCCACAGCTGCCCAACACCCTGTGAGAAGAATCGACAATGCCTACATAATATAACATCATGCCTGTAAACCCCGAAGGGTTAAGAGTGGAGTGGACCCCTAATAGTACGCCCATATTGCGCCAGCTATATATATATATTTTACGAGATAGGCCTTCTCTTGACCTCAATCTTGTCCTAAGGACAGAGATGAGGTCGACGATGGAACGAGCTAACCCAGAAAAAGCCTATTTACCCACTTGCGACTTACATAGCCAACCGGCCATCAAGAAGGCACAAATCCAGACTCCGTGGCTATAACTGAGAAATTCCTGCTGGAGAAACTCAATATATTTCTCCCATTACCTATATACAAGCATAAATTTGACTATAACAGAACGTAAAGACTTAATTCCCTACGGAATAACCTGAAAAGACCAACTGTTGCAACGGTTCATTCAATTGAAAGTTTTTACAGAAGAATTGAAATGGACAGCTGACCTGACAGCCATGTTGATCTAGTTCGGAACTTGTTGTAACTGTCGATAGTGCGGTCCTATGCCCACTCAAATGCCAGAGGCAACAATACCTTTTGATTTTTACGAAAACGATAGTTTGAAATATCAAGCATTTTTGTCATACCTATTATTGGAATAGGTAGGTAGGGTCACAACTTAGGACCCAGTAATATTTATGAAAATAATAAATCCGTAGTGTTAGGCAACTGGGCTTATCCCAGTTGTATACGTTAAGTGAATGTCCATTGTCCTTGTTCTGTTCTGTCTCCTGCTGATATGGAGGGAAGTGGAAATTATGTTTTTCCTACTCCTCCGCTATTCTTTTCTGATTAATTTCGTTGCGGGATCCAAGACAGTTAAATCGTTTCTCTGAGCTTCATTGTCTCGGCGCTGTTCTTGTGGCTAACAGGAGTTACAGTGGTTTGGGAATAGTGTAAAGGGTTAGTCACAATAAAAAAAATACCAGTCGGTTTTATAATTTCAGGAAGTAAATACCCTCTTTATGTTGGACTCTCTATAACTAATATAAACCTGAAATCGTCAAGCCGTCTCGAGGAAGCATGTTGAGCAATGCTCGTGCATCCTCTGTATGAGAAGAGGCCTGTGTCTGACAGTAGTAGCTGGTATTATTATAATATAGAGTTTTTGGCGAAGTGAATAAATAAATACAAACAATAATTAGTAAAGCCTTTAAACATTGGACTATTCATTACACCCTTTTTTTTTGGTGGTTGAGAAATCATGAAATGAAACCTCCCGCTCTGGGCAGAGTGGTAGGGAGTGTCTGACTTCTACTGACTAAAAACCACCCATGTTCCTTCTTAGCCCTTTGTGTCAAGGCCACGGCACCTATCTCTTTCAAAAACCCGCAGCCTCGAAGGATTCACTACACCCTAGGAATAAATTCAAATAATAACGTCATCATTATTTTTTTTTTTTTTTTTTTTTTTTTTTATCTCATCTGCAACTTGGCAATCTGTCTAAGAGACAATAAGCCATACGTCTGTCCGATTTCCATCTGATTTGTGATGTTTATGAAGTAAGCCTCTATGTGATGAAGTATTCCATCAGAGGTTACTCTTCAATGTGAGGAAAATCTGGTATTCAGTGTCGTTATGTCGTTTCTTTTAAGTCTCACATGGCGAAGGCTACCCTCCTTGTTTAAGACACGAGCAAGCTCGTTAGTATGGTGTGTAAGCTTGCTTTGGTATTTCACGCTGTGATGGATTATCTCTTGTTTGATGGTATTTATGTTAATATCCAGGTAAATATATTTGTTGCTGATACACCGTGGTATGCCAAACATTGTTCTTAGTGCCTTGGTCTGAAATCTTTCGAGTATTTCGATGTTGCTTACACTGGCTGTACCCCATAGTTGGATTCCGTATGACCAGATTGGCTTTAGGATGGCTTTGTAAATGGTCATTTTACTTTTGTTGTTTAGCTGTGAGTGTCGTCCTATCAGCCAGTGCATTCCTCGCAGTTTCGCATCGAGTTGCTTTCGCTTTGTCCAGATGTGCTTCTGCCAATTAAGTCGTCTATCGAGATGCATGCCAAGGTACTTAACATGTTCTTCTTGAGGTATTTCTTCGCCATTAAGCTTGACAGGAGGGCAAGTCTTTTTCCTAAGGGTGAAAGTGACATGTGTAGACTTAGTCTGATTGGCACGAATTCTCCACTGTTTAAGCCACTTCTCCACCTTATCCAAATGTCTTTGCAAATTGAATGACGCAGTTTCCGGACTAATATGAGAAGACAATAATGCCGTATCATCTGCAAAGGTCGCAGTCATTGTGTCATCTGTTGTTGGAAGGTCGTAGGTGTACAGAAGGTACAATATTGGACCCAATATGCTACCCTGTGGGACACCTGATTGAATCTCATACAGAGCAGAGAAGTCGTTGTTCTGTTTGACTTGGAAACTTCTTTGGTCAAGGTAGGACTTGAGTATGTTTATAAACGAGTGTGGGAGCCGCTTTTTTAGTTTGTAGATGAGGCCCTCGTGCCAAACTTTATCAAATGCCTGGCTAATGTCTAAGAAAGCCGCTGAGCAGTACATACGTTCTTCAAAGCATCTGCCTATGATGTCGACAATGCGGTGAACCTGTTCAATAGTCCCATGTTTTTCTCTGAACCCAAATTGGTGATTTGGCAGTATGTCTTCTAGGTGCTGTTTCATTCGGTTGAGCAGAATTTTTTCGAAAATCTTTCCTATGACGGGGAGCAAGCTTATGGGTCGGTATGATGTCGTTTCCTGGGGTGGCTTGCCAGGTTTGGAGATCATCACTACTTGTGCTATTTTCCATTGACTAGGAAAGTGTTCTAATTTTAAGCAAGCATTAAAAATTTTGACCAGACTCATTATTCCTTTATGCGGTAGTTGCTTCAAAAGAGTTGCATCTATGAGGTCATACCCTGGAGATTTGCCTTCCGAAAGATTTTTAATTATTGTTCTGACCTCATTTGGGCCTGTACTTTTAAGAGGTGGACACATTTGTAATGCAGTGTCTAGGTAGCTCCTTATTTCAGCTGTAAGCTCACTACTATATTCGGGGAATGGTTGGAAAACGACACTCAGATGTTTTGCGAAAGTTTCCGCTTTTTCCGGATCTGATCTAGCCCAGCCTCCAGAGCAATTTTTAATAGGCGGGATGTGAGTTTTGGGGCGTTTCAGGTTTTTAGTTGCTTTCCATAACGAGAAGTTGGTATCCACTGTGGGACTCAGACTGGAGAGGTAGGATTGGAGATTGCTATTAACCATTGTTTTTATGAGCGTTGATAGTTCAGCAGAGCATTTGTTAAAAAGTTTTTTATCGATTGGGTATCCTCTTGTGTGCCATTTTTTTCTTAATCTACGGCGTTCTTGTATTTTATCTGTGATGTCTTTGGGATATGTATTGTGTTTGATGGGAAGGCCTTTTTGTTTGGTCGTTGCAATGTCAGCTGCCCTATGGATGATCTTGTTAAGTTCCTCAACAGCATTTTCCAGTTCGTCCGCTGTGCCAATTTTGGTTCGCAAGTTTATTTCCGAGGTTATCGTGCTTTGGTAGAGAATCCAGTTTGTCCTTTTTTTGTTGTACAACCTGTGTGGAGGTTCTATTAAAGTGATCGTCTGGTTAACAGTTAGGATAACAGGTGTATGGTCAGATGATAGATCTATGCATGGCTCGACGCTAATAAAATTATTGTCGATACCTTTTGCTATATAGAAGTCTAGTAAGTCAGGGGTTTTGTTTCTATCAGTAGGCCAGTATGTGGGTTCTCTAGTGGTGAAACATTCCAGTTTGGCCTTTTCTAATATTTTTTGTAGCTGCCTCCCTCTCGGGTTTATGAGTCTGGAACCCCAAGTGTTTGGCGTTCCAGTCGCCACCGCTTATGAATCGCGGGCCCATCGTATTCAAGTATGTTTCAAAGTCATCCGCAGTAATTGTGTGTCTCGGGGGGCAGTAAACAGCGGACAGAGTAGTTTCAATCGCATTATCTATGATTTTTATTGTAGTAGCTTGAATTTTATCAGTGCAATAGTTTTCTATTGGGTAATGTTTAATGTTATCCTTGATGATTACAGCGGTTCCACCGTGACTATTACCAGATGGGTGGTTAGTGGTATACACTGAGAAATTTTTGAATTTAACATGTGATTTTAATGTGAATCTAGTCTCAGATACGAGTGCTACATCAATCGATTCCATGTGCAGGAAAGTTTCAAATTCTTGACGTTTTTCAGTCAAGCCGTTGGCGTTCCAAGTTACAACTCGGAGTTTGCAAATCATTTCTTTGTTAGGCTGTTTACTATCTGGAGCATACGATCCAGCATTTTGTCCATCATTTCCATCATTGTCTGCTGTAGCTTACACAGCATAGTTTCCATAACTTCTTTAATTTCCATGTAGTCGTCTCTTTTTTCAGATCGTTGTGTGGATTTTGGTTGTGCTGCAGTTTCTGCGTACGTTCTAGTAGGTTGGTTTAACTGAGGTAGGGAAAAGGTTTTGTTGTTATCGATTTTGTAGGTGTTGTTCTGTTCGAGAATAGTTGGTTTTCCTGCGTTAGGTACCATTTTAAGTATTCTTTCTCTGTATTCTTTATAGATTTTACAGCCTTTGTAGCTAGCTGGGTGTTTTTCAGAACAGTTGACGCAGGTAGCTTCGGTGTCAGGACTCTTTTTGCACGTTGTAGTAGGATGTTCTTGAGCACATTTAACGCATCTGAATGGCCTGTGGCAGAGATTTTTCGAGTGACCAAATCTCTGGCATCGTTTACATTGCAGAATTTCTTTTTTAGGGTAAGGGGCTTCAAAGTTTATTTTCATGTTGCCAATGTATTTCACTTTGAATATTTCTTTATTATTGCGATTAGGTTCTAGGTCAACATGAAATATTGGCAGGGGCTCCTTGGTGACTCGATGGCGGATATTGACTATTTGTCTGACTTCATGTCCCATTTCAGTTAGTTCCTTAGCAATCTGTGTGGTGTCGTCCGATGAGTGGAGTCCACGAACTATAACTCTATATGCTCTTTCGCTTTTAAGCTGGTAGGTGTAATGTGAAATGTTATTCGAAATGAAGTTTTCCCTTATGGTTTTATAAGCTTGAATATCTTTAGGTATTATTTTAATAATATGGCCTGTCCTGAGGGTGGTCATAGTGTATTGGTCGTTTTCTATGAACCCATTCATAGCTTCTTTCAGGGATATTATGTTGAGAACTCCTGTTACGAAGATCGGCTCTGGTCTTGGTACGTATGTTTTTTCTACTTTTTCTTTAGCATCTATTTCTTCGTTTTCTAGTAGGTCAAAGCTTAATTAATTTAATGAACAATAAATAAAATGAAGGCCTAAAGCACCAAGTTTCATATTCCACCGTGTAGTTGATATTTAAAGCTACACTGCGGCAGTTTTTAATGAGTTTCAAAATTAATCTGCGTAATTGAAACTTTTGTTACGTTATTTTACATACGTGAACGCTTTGAGGGATTAAAATATCAACATTAACAGCAGGTCAGGGATAATATAAATTATGTATGCTCTGTACTGGGATCTCTGGTACAATGCTGTTAAATTAAGGCGATTAAAACATAACATAACATTACGCCTGTAGTCCCCGAAGGGTTAGGCAGAGGTGTACCTCTATTGTTCACCCACATTTCGCCAGTTATATTTAAGTCCTAATGTAATAGGAGGGCAAGCCTATTGCCATCAACCGAGCACATGCCCAGACAAATAGGTATCAGGAACATGAAAGGGCCAACGCTTGCCGGGGACCCGAGACTATTCGAAAGAGATACCGTGACTCTGGAACGCAAAGGGATAAGAAGGAACATGGGTGGTTTTTAGTTAGTAGAAGTCTGACACTACCTTCTGCTCTGCCCAAAGCGGGAGAGTCTCTCTAACAGCTAATGAGAAATTCATGAGGGGTAAACTATTTTTTTTCTGACCTTGGAATCGAACCCAGGAACTCATGCATAGCAGTCGCACTTCACACCACTAAACCAACGAGATAGTGTATTTCCAATGCAGCTATCTATCTATATACATATATATAAATAATAAGAGAAGTCCTGACTGACTGAGTGACTCATCAACGCCCAGCTCAAACCCTTGGACCTAGAAAGCTGAAATTTTGCACAGAGGTTCCTTTTATAATGTAGACAAGGAATAAGGAAGGATTTATCGAAATTCAAACCCTAAGGGAGTTAAATATAGGATGAAAGTTTGTATGGAAAACCGTCATTTTCACGCGGGCAAAGCCGCTGGCAAAAGCTATTCAAACATAAAAACTTTTTTGCCAAAAAAACAACCGACTTCAAAAACACCAAAAAGAGAAAAATAAACTTCAGAAGAAAAATCAGCTTCTGAAGTCGGTGACATTTGTTTGTTTGATTTTATTTTTTTGCCACCGACTTCAGAAGCTGATTTTTCTTCTGAAGTTTATTTTTCTCTTTTTGGTGTTTTTGAAGTCGGTTGTTTTTTTTGCAAAAAAGTTTTTTTATTTTTTTTATTTTTTGTTGTAATAAGTACCTATAATTCAACCCTAACCCTTAACCTTCCTTCCCCTATTTTTGCTTTCAACTCTTAACCGTTGAGGAGTACCTAGTACCTTCCATTATCAGCTCATCAACATGAAGACAAGTGATGACTGCTAGATGCGAATACTTGAATAGCGTCAGAAAAAGCACGCAATGACGCAACACGTAATACGTGTCTATATTTTTCATATATAACAACTAAAAAAATGTGTATTGTACATATCTGCATACCCCCTCAGAGCATACAGGCGTGATGTTACGTCATGATAATGTATATTCAATAAACATCCAAGCGATTCCAGCAATTACGACAGATTTGCCGTCTATTTTTGAAGAGTTCCATTGTATATCTCCGAAGATCAGCACCAGACACAGATGACAGAAACAACAGGAGATATGGCAAGGAGGCGTGGTACATGCGAACTCATGTGGCCACGACAGGGCCTTATGCCACTTTCAATAATAAGTCGAATGTCAACTTGCGACGTCTTCACTGCTCGTGATTTTTTACAAAATGCCGCGTTGTTCAGTGAATGTTTGTAAAAATAATAGCTGTATTGTGAATTACACGAAAGATGGTATCTCATTTCACACGTAAGTACTACAAAAATAATGTTTTTCATATTGAATTCATTAAAACATTACTTCGTGGTACGAGAAACATGATGAAAAACCAAATCAATTGTTTTCATTAGGAACAAAAACCATTGCTTGTTTAGTACAAATCGGCCAGTGAATCGGCTGATCTAATAGCGCAATGGATAGGTGTTTTACTGATGCTCTCACTCACACAATATTTTCGAAAAGCTGCTGCTGTCAGACTTTGTGAGCTAGAGATGTCTAATTGTGATGTTTGTAGTTGTCGATATTTTATACGATGATTCTGCGTATACGTATGATACGTATGATTATACAGATTATGCATTATAGAATTAATTACTCTACACAATTGTTACTGCAGTATAAGGCGTATTTTATGGCGTTACTGAGCGTTGCCGTAAATGGAGATAAGAAAAACCAATATTCTGTACTATGTATTTACTAATAAAATATAAATTTATTTTTAGTTTAAACAACAAACTATAAATATAGGTAGGTACTAATAACAACGTTTATATTATCACGCTTTCTTATTTTTGCAAGCAATACTGAAAATAGAAAGTGCTTTTTATTGCTTAATATTGACTGAATAAATAGTATTCATTGGTTGCTCGAGTTAGTTAAAGAGAAGTCGTGACTGACTGACTCATCAACGCCCAGCCCAAACCCTTGGACCTAGAAAGCTGAAATTTTGCACAGAGGTTCCCTTTATAATGTAGACAAGGAATAAAGAAGGATTTATTTTTTGAAATTCAACCCCTAAGGGATTTAAACTAACAGACAGACAAAAGTGCTGCTTATAATCAGCACTTTTCGAACGTCAAAATCTGTTGCAACACATCTGTGGTGTAAGTTAATATTACGATTTACTACAGACACAAATCAATATATTTTTTTTTAATCAACCTGTTTTGAATAAATGACTTTTTTTATATTGAATGATTTCTGGACATATTGTTTTTTATTTATAATTTATATTATTTTCAGGACCCCAAAAGAACTTTATTACAATATAATAATAAATAGAAGAATCGATAACTTTTCGATTTTGTCAATCACTAGCGTCGAAGTAAAACAAAATGTACTAAGTAAATTGTGCGGTGCATGGTAAATACAAGCTGTGACTGAAGCGATAAGGTTTATAATTGATTGTGTAGTACGTAATGTTTTAAGAAATGCGGATGTGTTTGCGAATGCGTATATCTATTGTTTTTACTGCTCTGCGTGTGTGAACTGACGACACAGGTCCCCATACATTTTCGGCTAAAGGGCATATCTCCTGTTGTTTCTGTCATCTGTGGCACCAGATCTTCACCAAATTAAAATGGGACCACCTCAGGAGTATACTCTTTCAAATAAAAAAAAAATTTGAGAATCGGTCCACTAATGGGGGAGAAATCAGGTAACATACATAAAAAAAAAAAAAAAAAAAACATACACACGAACATAGTAACCTCCTTTTTTGAAGTCGGTTAAAAATAAGGCTCTACATTTAAAATATCCCTTTTTACGCCTAACAATAAAATAAAACAAAAACACTACCAATTTCCTTTAATATGTCCTCGGAAAAAAACAGCCCACGCAGAGGTGAGGATATATTCCTTTAGTTCAATATGCACTTCATCTTGTTTTATCTGCATACGTAAAAAGGTTCGTGAGGTAGGTATCACCAAAAAGGTTTATTGTACGGCCTCCGGGCGAAACTGTACTGCAGCTAACTACAAGTTCAGTAGAATGTAGACCAGTCCACAGTTTTGGAGGTTTATACGACCGGCATTTTATTTTGTACGCGTTACAAACCTTTTAGAAACTAGGAATGCGGCACAGCGACTGTTTTTTTGTACAATTTTTTAGCTAGCATAGAAAAACCTTCAACATGTCTACTATTTTTTGTAAATATTTGATGTTTATTTATCTTGTTTCTATGCCAAAAATCCTGCAGTTGTAAAATACGAATCGAACGTTTCGAATAAATACTTGTAAAAAAGTAACGATTGGTTTTTTCTAACCAATCTGTGCATGTCGGTTCTGTTGACGGCTCTGCAACTGTTTTTTTGGATCTAGGACGAACCTTTTCTTCTTTTCAACTTGTTTGTGTAAAATAAAAAATACTACAATGTTTAAAAGTCACAGACCCACTGTTATTTGATTTACTAAGCTAAAATACTAGGTCTATCCTAAAGTGAACCTATACTGGTTTACTGTCCTAAACTCAAGATCTTTATTTCGCTTTTCTCAACTATATTGGGGTCAGCTTCCAGTCTAATCGGAAGCTGCCGAATACCAGTATGTACATGGAGCGGCTGCATCTATTTGACCTCCACAACCCAGTTAGTACTGGGTAATACCCCTTGGTAACACTGACTTGTCAGATTTTCAGGTCACTGGTTACCTGTAACGACTATCAAAGATCTACAAATATAACATATAAAGCCGCGACCAACGGTATACCGTCCCAATACCATTCCAACTTCTGTATTGAATTCCATTCGCAATCCTCGTCGATCCGTTGAAACTTGCTCCATCATTTTTCTAGTAGAGAACTTAAGATTAATTACTCAGCACATTTTTGTAAGTACCTACTCGAATTAAAATTGCTATACTAATTTTACTCACAAAGGTTATTCAGGAAACGCATTCATTATCTTACTCTTAGCAAAATTGGAAATAGGAATTAGACGGTTCGGTGCCATCTTAACTTTAACGAAAGATTAATAATATTCTACTTACTGAAATTCGTCTACATTGCAAATTACATTCTCCAGTATCTTATGAATAGCTACCAATATCTTCAGATTAATTCTCATTGTTTGCCAAACTTATAAGATTAGACACATTCTATATCAGCATAGGCGTAAGATAGAAGTAATGAAAGGGCAGCGTTTCTAGATAATTGCGAAGATATGAGGACAATCCGACTTATCGCGGGAACTATCTGCGAAGATATATTACATCTGTTGATGAAGCAAGTTCTCAAGCAGGCCTACCTTCATTAGTGCGTTACATTTCATCTTGATTTAGAATAGAGTATCTAGTTAGTTCTATGTAAGCATATACCTAATATATATGTGTCAGCTTTGATCATAGAATGTAATTTCAGTACCTAATTATAACTGGAATTAAAATTACAGTTAGTTAGATATTGACATGATAATTATGTATACATATATATCATTAAATTACTGTTCGTAGTAAAGCTTTTATTACCTGGGCTAAATGCAACTTCATCCATATTAATGACCTGATATTAATTCCAAAGCAATGTTTTATTATTTGGTTGTTTGTGTACACTGGGTAGATATAAACCTACCAAATAAGGACAAAAACATAAGACGAGCTTCTTTCAAGCACGTCAAGATTTTAAAGCTGACTGTATACTCTCTCGCCGAAACACTCCAGGGCAAGATGAGTGCCTCAAACGCTACTGTATAAACTCGAATAGCCTCGGTATTCTACGGTTGGCTATTCATCCCCGCACTCGACCTGTCTCGGAGTGTGTTGCTAAGAGAATACAGCTACCATAATAATATAAGACGATTTATAGCCAGCACATGAAGCCCAAGCATTAGGTTCAAGGTTGATAAGTAAAATTTGACAGTTTTGGGTAGGTTAATAATAATAATATTTTATTCACCAACCAGTTACAGATCATCAACACGAAAACAATTAACAAATGTTGCAATTTCTGTACAGTAATTTATACAACCCTGCCTCTTAAACTAGGTTAACCTGTATTTTAAGAGACAGTGTTCGGCCGAGCAGTTCCTTAAACATTAGTTTACAACAGGTGAAGGTGCAAAGATTATTCATTATAATTGTTATAGATGTTACATAGATTGGTTGTGTGAAGTGTGAGTATGCGTGTGTGTGTGTGTGTGTGAGTGTGTGTTTGCGTGTGTGTGTGTATGTGTGTGTGAATGTTTGTGCGTGTATGAAATGAAGTGCAAGTACGAGTTTTTGGTTGGGAGATATAGTAATGTATGTCCTTTTAATGTAAGTGTATGTTATGCAGTATGTATCAATGTTATTACTTGATGTATGTGAGTAAAGACTCCGTGTAGGCATAGTCCTTTTGTAGTAGCCACTCCGTTACTTTGGGTTTTAGTTTGTTTGTGTTTAAATTTATGATATTTAATTGTGAATTAATTTGTTGGTAAATGTGTGTACTTAGTGTGTAGAATTGATGCGTTGCAAAGGTGGTTTTATGCTGGGATCTTGGAAGAAGATTTACTCGCTTGTTTGGATTTGGCGGAGGCAGACACACATGTGTTCTAAGAAGTGTTCGGAGCACATAGAGTTGCCGTACTGTCAGAACTTTGCAGTCAGAGTACAATTCCGTAGTTGGGTATCTGTAGGGCTTTTTGATCATGACTTTGAGTATGGCTCTTTGCGCTCTTTCCACCTTCAAAACACCGGTTTTTATAGCACCGCCCCATGCAGTTATGCAGTAGCCCAGAACCGACTGACAAAGAGCACAATAAACCATCTTCAATGTGTCAAGATCAGCCGAATCTCTAAGGGACTTAAAGATGTGGATAAGGCGCATTGTTCTTGTGGTTACAGTTTCAATCTGTTTGTCCCATCTTAGGCCACTATCGATCTGCACTCCAAGATACTTTGTGCAGTCGGCTCTGGTGAGTGCTGAGCAGACACAGGGTCCAATTGAATTTGAGCAAGAATGAGCAACTATGGTGAAGCTATGAGAAGGTGCAGTGTTGCGTCGAATTGCGAAAGGGATGTAAGTAGTTTTGCCTAAGTTGAGTGTCAAGAGGTTTGAGTTAAGCCATGCCATTATTTTGCATAAGGCTTCTTCTGCAGTCGCCTTAACCATATCCCATGACGGTCCGTAAACAAGAATCGCGGTATCATCAGCATACGCATAGATGTTACAGTTGGTAAGGCACATCCTACACTAAGTCGTTCACATATATTTGGAAAAATGTAGGACCAAGTATGCTTCCCTGAGGCACGCCATATGTTATTGGTTCTTCGTCGCTGTAATATGTGTCAATTTTGACCACTTGTGTTCGATTTTCGAGGTAGTTTTTGAACATCTCAAGCGGTACTCCACGTACACCGACCAGTTCCAGTTTATCGATAAGTTTGGGAACAGAAACGGTGTCAAATGCTTTAGCGAGGTCAAGGAAAATAGCGAGGCTTTTTGTTTTATTATCTAGCTTTCTAGCAACTTGCTGCGTGAGATCCAATACGGCATCTTCTGTCGACACACCTTGTCGGAATCCGTACTGATTCTCAGCAATTATTTTATTTTTATCTAGAAAGCTCTTCAGACGTTTGTTTAAGATCTTTTCAAGAATTTTGGAGAGGGCGGGTAAGACTGATATTGGTCTATAATTACTGACACCGGTTCTGCTCCCTCCCTTATGAATAGGGTGTATTATTTCCTTTTTTAGAGCATCCGGAAATACACCTGTTTGGAGGCAACGATTGCAGAGGTACGTCAATAATGGGACCAATACATGACGACATATCTTAAGCAATTTAGACGATATTCCGTCCCATCCCACAGCACAATCATCTCGCAACTGAAGCACAATAGACTCTATTTCTGCTTCATCAACCTCTAGTAATACAAGAGAGTCGACTGGGGAGTTTTGAGAATTATCCTGGACTGGGGTAGGAGGACAAGAATTACTGGTCGTAGTGGTAGTACGTGCCTGAGACATGATTTTGGCAGCCAAATCTTTGCCCACGCTACTAAAAAAGAGATTTACCTCATTTACTGAAGATTTTGGGTCGTCACTAGATTGGATTTGGATTGTAACTAGTTTTGAATGTTTTAAAATAACGGTTTGAATAATACCAATAAATTTGGCCATACATGCGTTTACATCTTCAATTTGGTATATAATAGTGAAATCTGTATCTTCTTCTAGTTCAAGTATAATGGCATCATAATCAAGACGGGTGTTGACTGGGCAAATTTTCCGTGGTGGAGCTACGTTAGCCAATGATAAAAGGATAGGTTTATGGTCCGTAACGTGAGATTCCAGAACTAGTGTGGTTGCGCGTAGGTTTGATTTAAGGAGTAAGTGATCAATGCAGTGCTCCAGTCGGGTAGGAAATAGGTGTGCCGGTATGAGCCCATAAGAGGCGTTTATCATTAGATACTCGAAGCTCCGGTCGTTCACCTTACCTGGACTTATATCGATATTTAGATCGCCTACGAGAACAACACTATTACAGGAGGATATTTTATCATACGTATTAACAAGACTTTCGGTGAACATATCAAATTTTTCTTTAGAATTAAGTGATGGAGAGCGATAGATGGCAAGAACAGCCAACTTTTTATCAATTTGACAAACAAGACAGTTCCCACCCTCAAAAGCCGGCTCCCACACAGAACCCCCTAAACCTTGTTTCGTGTAAATTATGACACCATCATTTTGGTTAGTGTTTCTAGAAGTCGAATGAGACTCAAATCCGTCTAAAACAGGCAGATTATTGACTTTACTGAGCCAGCATTCCGTTAGGATAACTATGTCGAAATTATTTTCGTCATATTCAACAGAACTTGCAGTTGATTGAAGTTTCTGTTTACGCTACGTATGTTAATGTGTAATAAGTTTATGTTGCAATCGGATTTGTTAATATACTTGAAGCAATCCTCAGGTTCACAAGTATATGAGTTACCTAATTGAACATTATCAAGTTCCTTGTTAATAATGTCTATGGAAACCATTGATAATTAATATAAGGTTGGGGAGTAACAAGCCTTGGATTTATACCGAATCGGTCATATCTCGTAAGTAATAGCGTAATATTGAATATATTAATCGTGGTGTGGTGGAGTGATAGAGAAGTGTATTGATTGTTGTGTGTTAGAAAATAGTTTGTGGATAACCATGCAGGACTTAACCATAAGGGCAAGTCTGTGTACTAACATTATACCTAGTGCTATAATTATACGAACAGCTATACTATACATAACGTTAATTGTTAACTTTGTAGGTTTCCCGCAGCTGCTGAAAAGTGTTTTCGCTTTTGACAACGGTATATTTGTCGCCTTCCTTTTTACGCAGGAGAATTCGGCCATTCGCAATCCAACAGTATTGGAAGTTTTCCGATCTAGCGAAGTCACGAGCAAGAAAAAGTAATCTTTTGGCTTTTGAAGTCAAGTGATCTGACACGAATAGAGACATTTCAGATCCTTCCAGCCCAAGGTGTCTTGTGTTAATTTGTTTGCCCGGTTGCGAGGTATTATATTTCTTTGCTTCTCTTAGGAATTGATCCTTAGCAAAGGTATTGGTAAACTCGGTGACCACGGCTGATGTTGTTGCGTTCGCCTTAGATGGCAATCTGTATATATCTTTGATTTCGTTGGTGCAACAATCACTCCCAACACTTTTCATCAGGCTGGTAACCATGTTGAGTAAGTCTTCCTTTTTCTCCTTTTTCTTCTTCGGAACGCCTCTTATCTCAATGCATGTCTTTCTTATCATTCTTTCTAAGCCCTCACTTTTTCTTCCAGCTCCTCAATTTTTACACGCGTATTAATCCGTTCACGGTCTAGGATATCGATCTTTTTATCTAGGTCCTTTATTTGCGCTGATAGTTCCCCAAATGATTTTTCAATTTCATCGTTTGATACTTTCAATCCAGTCTTTATTTCGGCCAACCCTTTTTCCAGATTGTCTAGTTTTGATAGACCCTTATCAAGTTTTTGCAGTTTATCATCTTGTTGTTTCATCCAGTTTGAGAGCATATCTCTAATCTCATCTCGAAACATATCGAAAACATTGCAGTCGTCATCATCTAGTCGAATACGTTTAGAATTATTAACTCTCGTCGTAACATTGATCGCAGACGTCGACGATCCGCTAATAACAGATCTGCTTATGTTCGAATCGGAAGCGGACAGTCCTTGCGGTGAAGTACGACTTGAATTCATATTGAGGTAGGTTTAGGACTCACTGTTCACGTATCACGTCGCACAGCACCGGTAGCCGGCGCGGTAGTTAGAAGCTGAATCTTCGTAACTCGTAGCCAGTGACGTAGTCCACACACACACTGCTTACTTAGGTGTCGCCCTCGACCGTCGCGTCGTGATGTTATTGTTTTTGCCGAGCGCAGGGTGACAGAGACGATGCCCTTCACTTTTAACACACTGGTGCTGATAAATAATTTCTCACACCCTATACCTGTGTATCCCACACTTGTCTCGGTAAACAAAACGTTGATAAATTATGTTAACCGTGACTCCAAGTTAGGGCCGCCTCTTTTTGTAAGGGCCGGTAGATTAATATTCGTCACTGTTTTATTTTGTCTTAATATGTGTTTATTTCACTGTTTTTATTATTGTTTCAGGATTTATATCACTTCATTCACAAGAAACTAGAGTTTGTTGCAGTTATAACCACTTGTAACAATGTATATCTCGTTCAAAACAATTATTTTCGGTTAATGTGTTGTCACCTGTACTAAGATGTTCCACCCACTAGTTACCATTCCTGAGGTGGTCAGATTGAAAAAGAGGGAAAAAATAAAGGGCCATGCTATGACTATAGATTGGGTACTCCAAAAGCTAAAGAGGCCTACCATATAAAAATAGTCGACTCACCGCATTTATGACAATCTTATGACATCCTAGAGAGGGTGCGTCCTTTATGTGAGTTCAATTTCCGAACAGGGGTTAGGTACAATGTTTCTACAAATATATCCTTGAATATTCGCAAGAAAGACACAAAATAAAAACTGTAAGTACTGACCAGTACTGCACAGTACTGATCGAAAACACAACAGTAAATCTACTGGACATCCAAAACACACAAAAGGAACTAAATTAAAACACGAACAAGATCAACAAACAGTCAACCAACCGCTCCACCGTCTAGTTAAAGCAAAAATAAAATCAACGAAAGACCTAATCTGTCGATACCGCAAACATTTTCAGCACGTAAACGAAAACAAAACAAAAAGTATCAAACAAAATTAATTAATCGAACCTGTCTGTAACCACTTTGGTTCGCAGTATTTTATGCGAATCGTCCGAAAACTAACATGGATTCAAATTGAAATCAAACATGGTTGCCTCAGCAGACCAAATCGATCTGCAGTCAGATGCCAATTAGCGATGTTGACGTAAGCACTAGTGCTTGATGCTCAGGTGCTCAGTGTAGTGATGCATCTGCATCCAGATTGACTAATAAACTTCACGTTATATTGAATTTGTAGGTTATTAATTAAGGTCATAGCTTCAAAGCAGCAGTGCAAGTACGAACTTTGCATCGATAAGACATCGAGATCGTTATCGTTGTCAGTTTTATCGAGCTTGTTATCGAATTTGGAAGAACGTAACACGCGTCGACAAGATTTATCGTGGGCGGAATGTCAAACTGTCAAAATGTCGTTTCGTACTTGCATTTTCGATAAAATCGTTTAAATTTTAGAGTTCTCTACCGATCGTCAAAATATTATTTACGTACTTGCGACATCGATTCGATTCGATAAAAGCTCATTTTATCGAGAATAACTGTCAGATTTATCGAATCGAAGCGAATCGAGTGCTACGTACTTGCACTGCTGGTTTGGCGTTGTGGAGTTGTGGTTAAATGGGGCTAATTTTCGACTAACCGTAAAGTTTGATGGGCCAGCTGGTGTTGTAATGAAGGCCGTGTCACCGGCAACTTATAAACCCTTCATTTTTAGGGTTCCATAGTCAACTAGAAACCCTTATAGTTTCGCCATGTCTGTCTGTCCGTCTGTCCGTCCTCGCTTAATCTCTGTGACCGTTAGCACTAGAAAGCTGAAATTTGGTACCAATATGTGTATCAATCACGACGACAAAGTGGTAAAATAAAAATTGGAAAAAATGTTATAATAGGGTAGCCCCCATAAATGTAAAGTGGGAAGTGTTTTTTTTTTTTTTATTTCAACCCTAACGTGTGATATATTGTTGGAAAGGTATTTAAAAATGTATAGGGGTTTACTAAAATCATTTTTTGATAATGTCAATAATTTCGGAAATAATCGCTCCAAAAGTAAAAAACAATGTGTCCCCCCCCTCTAACTTTTGAACCATAAGTTTAGGAAATATGAAATAAATCTGAAAAGTAGAACTTTATCTAAAGGACTTTCTAGGAAAATCATTTTGAACTTGGATGGAGTACAGTTTTTGTACAAAAAAGACAAAAAGTTGTACAAAATAATTTCTGGACTAAGTTAGTAGTATAATCGTATATGCAAGCATTTTTTTTAACTTCGTTTACATATTTTATTATCCTGAACGTGTCTTTTTTCAAACAAAAAAAGAATTATCACTACGGAACCCTACACTGTGAGTGGCCCGACACGCTCTTGGCCGGTTTTTTTTGTAGGTGACGTAACGAATTCAATGATTAATTTACGAATAAGAATATTCATAATGTAGCATCTTCCCACGGCTGGGACAGGCACCACTGCTCTTCTCACACACTCACTCACTCTGCCCTTATTTTTTTTGTCCCGTCTTTTTTGTCCCGTCTTTTTGTAGTTATAAAAATATTTATTAGTAGGTAGGTACATACAAAAAGACGGAAAAAAAATCTTTATTTAATTTTTTGTTGTTTTGTAAGCACGTCAAACTGTTGCAAAAAAATAAATATATTATTTATTTTATTCAAGGATTATTACTATTATTAATTAAACGTTTCCATTTACTTTATTTACGTTTTGAAAGTGGCTCCATTCAAATTCGTTAGTAACTGAAAAACCGGATAGAGAGATAATTTTGAAAAAAACCACAACCGACGAAAAATATGACATACCTTTTACTCACAAAATATTCCTTATTACATTATAAAGTTCCCATCAAACGCACCAGGTAATATCATCAGGTACCCACAAAATTACCCAGCGCAAAGTTTACGTTCACTGCTTATAACCTTACTATCAGACGATCACATCTCGTGGCTTATAGTAAAACGTGAACGTAAAACTATAGTCCTCTAACATTTATTTTACCTTTGACAGTTGCAGATTAACAGAAACTTCATATAAAACAAAGACTAAAACCTTACTATCAGACGATCACATCTCGTGGCTTATAGTAAAACGTGAACGTAAAACTATAGTCCTCTAACATTTATTTTACCTTTGACAGTTGCAGATTAACAGAAACTTCATATAAAACAAAGACTAAAACCTTACTATCAGACGATCACATCTCGTGGCTTATAGTAAAACGTGAACGTAAAACTATAGTCCTCTAACATTTATTTTACCTTTGACAGTTGCAGATTAACAGAAACTTCATATAAAACAAAGACTGTCGTAATGTCGTTGCAAGTATGAATCCTCAGATTCCTTAAACACTTTTCCCGCAACAGTAATTCCACGGAGCGCTTAATGATTCACGAAAGAGTCGAAGGTAAGAGGCCGAGCACGTGATGGTTCACCAACCTGATGAACAGACTACATCAAATCTGTTATCAAGATTCCTGTGGTGGAATATGCTCGCCTTGCGACCAATAGAGATCGGTGGAAAAGGATCGCGAAAGCTGTGACCGCAGTTGTAGGCGAGCCCCTTGACCACGACCACTCTGTCAAGAATGACCAACTAAGAAGAATAATTGTGTCAAGATAGCCACGATGTTTTACACTAAATAGGTTTGCGTTCTACCGCAACTAGCCTGACGTAAAGCGATGATGTGACCTAGAATTGATCACGCTTGCCTAAAAGAAACCAACGACTTCGAATTTTGGAGAGATCCTAACCTAAAATCTAATTTTGACAGCGATACAAAGGCGTAGGTAGAAAAACTGTGAAAGGACTGTACCTCCGTTCACGACCCAACTTATTAAACTTATGTAGTTTCGGATCGGTGAATGGGATTGGGAACATCACTATTTCGCTAAAAGCTGATGGCGATGTTGTCTGTGCTGATATTATCTGTTTAATCAGCAATTGTGCTTCTGCTACCCGGGTATGCCCGGGAATAAAGTTGTAACTTTAGCTGAGTTTCAGAAGCTGCCTTTGAATTAAAGGATGGAAATGCTGCACTCAAAATTGCTGAAAATACTTTTTGATTACTTTCAGACCGAACTAGGAAATACTAGAAAATTCTCTATCAAACTTGAAACCATAGGTAATGATTTTTTATTATTCGCAGTTCTTCACATATATTCAGATTATAGTGTAGAAACTACCTGAGCACAGTAGAAACTGAAAATGGGAACCCAAATGATACGTGATTATGTCAAAGTCGAAGCATTTCCCAAAATAAAACAAATAATACGTGCTTGGTAACTAGGTATCTCGTTATTCAAACAAGTCTTTATATTAAAATAAACAATGCATGATGTACCTAGTTTTGATAGGCATTTACTAAAACGAGCACCAGAATACAAGTCTTATAATGGTGATTAAAAGACACATTATATTTTGACGACAGACAAAATAATACTACTCCTTTCCTCCCACTATAATTAAGTCCTTTCTCATTATCAGAATTCTATAATTATACTACTGTAACATTAACCACCGTTAAAAACGTTCTTAATTACGTGACAGTAATTGTGGAAACGACCCAGTTAACGCGACATTAAACTGATATTAGAAGTCGATTAAGCTCCCCAGTCACTTCCTTAGTACGTTCATTACCTAGTAGGTACGGTACGTCCGCTTAGCTTTTGAAGCATCGGATGCTAAGTTTGCAATTTGTAGAATGCAGTGGTAATAGGCACCTATAGTAGAGGCATAACTAAATTTAAAAAAAACTGCCTAAATAATATTTCTGCGTTGAATGTCCCTAAATAAATTATCCTTTTACTATGTAGGTCCTAATAACAGAGCAAAACCAAGATTCATTGCACTGGCAGTATAGAAAATGCGAAAAACAAAAACAGGTGTGACTGTTTGATAAAAATGTCCCTAAACGATCTTTTACTATTTCTGACGAGGAACTCCATGGTCCATAACACCAAACGCCATGTTCGGAACGCGAAAATGTAATGATAGTAGGTACCTATAGAAAAAGCGATAAATAATGAAAAAAAATGCCTAATACTATATAGTGATATATCCCTAAATGATTCTTTTGCCATTTGCAAGATTGCAAGTTTTAAATGAAAACGAAGAAGCGTCAAAAAACGAATACATAAAAACACGAATAACTAATAGCCCTTTTAAAATGTCCCTAAATGATCCTTTTACTATTAACGACGGAATTCAAAAACTCCATTTAAAAAAAGAATGACAACACTCGCCTCAAGAAGGCTTTTGAAAAAATTACGTTATAAATTGAAAGTAGGTATCCCCCTCGCGAACGATACTCAGACTGAAAAAACATTGAATAACAAAAAGAAAAATTATATTTAATGCGTACCAGCCGCTTCCCATGACCTCCTTGAGCGCCAAAAAGCGTTAAGAGACCCTTTGTGAAACGCTCCGATGTATTTTTTTTTATTATTTTTCTTTGTCTCAGAACCTTCAGAAGTACCCTGTCTGTTAAAATAAAATATTCGGCCTGTGAAATAATTGCGGCGGTAATTTTTAGCCCTCATTTAACAATGTTTTATTTCTGCGGGAGACAAAAAATGTACACAAAAGTGGTCCTTCGTTAATTCTGGATAATTATTGCGCCTCTCATCTTGGTAAACGGCACGTGTTAGAAATGGAAATTTATTTTTGAGTAAATGTTTAGATTTGCAAATTGGTATAATTATCATTAAAGTTCGACGAGTATTATTCGACTCAGGACAACTTACGGCAATTAACCCAAATAAAGTTACTTTCGGACACTGGTAAATTGATCCCTACAGGCTGATAATAGATTTAGGAAAGGTCAGCAACTTTTACCGAGTCCCATTATAGAATGAATATTTTCATGTCACAACATACATTGGTATTGTGGAAACCTACCTGAGATATACATACTTTCTACCAAACTATTGAAAGCGCAGTCTTGCGGGAAAAGTCGGAACTACAGGCAGAATTTGAAATAGAAAATGAAAGGAACGAAACGTCGGGAGAGCGAAGTCCTAATACATAACTTACCCTATTCCTCGCTAGATGTCACTGTATTTCTAAACGCGTTGCTCCATCGCTATAAACCCTGAAAACCACCCTGAACCACCTGATGTATTAAATTTGAAAATTCCCAATAGATGGCGTTGTTCGTTTGTAAATTCGCCGCCAAGGCTGCGTGGAAAATTGTTCGTAGTAAACGATTAAAATAACTACCTACCTGCAATTATTTCTCAATTGCAGTTATTACAATTTTCATCGAATATAACAAGAGTTTTATTCGATGAATTTGTACCTATGTTGGTAGTTATTTCTTTTTATTTGTGTTGAAAGGTAATAAATTGGTCACGCATTCAAAATAATAGTTTCGTGTGAAACATTGAGCAAAGAAAGAAAATTTACCTTCTACGAAATGCAATTCAAAACCATGTAAATATTTTGTAATCGTAAAAAATCTTTATTTATCTCGTTATCAAGAATGCAGTGGTTTCTATTTATAACAGTCTCATAATTTATGTAGAGAAAGATGTCGGAAGCAGATTAAAGGTAGACCCGTATATTATATCTAAGTAGTGTGTGAATGATCATACTAATACCAAAGATCAATTTCAAAATTAAACTATAAATATTCTTTCAATATAATAACGATAGAACCTACCTACCAAGTCCCCGGTGTGTTCAATATTTGAAACATTATCAATATAGTCGTCGTCGTCACAAAATAAATATGGACAGTACGGAAACTGCCTACAAACGCTCGAAACCGCACACTCACACAAACATGCGCATCGACAGGGCCAGCTAGCGAACACCGCAGTGCTCTCAGTTGTGCGTGCCGCGCCGAGACGAGTGATTAGTTTAATGCCGGGAACGTATACGGGTGTTTTAACTCGGCTTCATCAAAACCGGAGCGTCCTAGACAAAAAAGGACCAAAATTTTGACTCCCCTCTGCCACCCCCGTGATATTTAAGTGAGAATCACATGACACCAATTTTTTTTTTTTTACTCTGGTCTAACTTTACCTAATAATAACATTTAATTAGTCTAAAACTGTGTGGTACGATATGAAGGAAAGTTCATTGAAATAATAATTTAAAACAATATAATAATATATTCGTTCTTAATATTAATAAATTATGTTAATTATTTATGCACATCACTAGTTGTAGTAAGCTAGTTATTTAATTTCAATTCGATTCATTGATCACAACAGAATAAAAATAAGTATATAAGAAAAAAAAACAATATCATCAACATTAAAAGGGACAACCCTATGGCTTCAATGGAGCGTAGGTAGTTATCGCATCAACTAGGCTTAGTTTCGGTACTGTCCATATTTATACTGTGTCGTCGTCGTGAGTATACTAATTAAGAGGCCAACAGGAGTAAAACGCGAGTTTTATAATGCGTAAAAGTATATGATTCACTTCAGTAAACAAAATCAGAAAAATATATGATATTCTTCAGGATATATTATGCTAGTAACATAATGTTGTGAAAACATAATAATAAATAATAATAATAATAAATTCATTTATTCAGGTAATTTTACACCCGTTGCCAATTATTTACAACAACTAACTATAATACAACTAACTTTGCTCGATAGAAAAAAATCACGAATATACCTCTAAAAAAATCCTTTAACGAGTAAAAACCATACTAGAATACATGTCATCGTTCTGATTTTTTTGCCAAATAATTCTACAAGCAACATACTAAAATCATAGTGTTTTACTTTTTTAGTCCAATCAATTTTTTTTTGTAAATCGCAACATACCACTAATTCGCTGTTCGCACTATTCGGCCGCAGCGAAAGACGTAACAACCGCGTTGTAGTGCAAGCTGATTAGAAGAATTAGAACTATATTCTAACAGTATTTCAAACGAAGTTTGAACCACCACAAATAGAGTTGCTAATTTGAGGTAATATAGGCTCTTAAACTAAAAGAATCCTAATCTACAAACACAAAGAAATCAAATTAGCAAGAAGCAACTTAATATTTACGCACAGAAATAATACACGAACAGACTAAATTAACCAACGCTATTCTCGTCCGTCGAACTGTATTGTATCATTGAAGTGTGGCCAGGGGGTCTAAAATGGCCGCTTTTGCAGCATCATAATCTATATATATCAAAATGTTATGTTGGTTTGTGTACGCTTCAAAAACTCCAAAAGTTCTGCACCGATCGAGCTGAAATAGAATGATATATAATCTGCATCAAGGATTGTTTTTACGGGTGCGCCAAAGTTCACCTAAAATTTCAACTCCGATAATTGGAAATCCGAAAATGTTCTTCCTAACATTTTTCATCCTAACAATCGCAATTCCTAACTACTCTGTCTCTAATGTTTTAATTCCGAAGCATTCAACTTCATAATGTCAGTAGCAATAAACATCTATTACACTATTATTTGTTTTCCTATATTTTCTCAACATAACCATCTTTTACACTATTATTCAAAGTCATATCTTTTTTGTTATATTACTTTTTATTCATAATAATCAGTATTATAAAAGGTCCCATTAAAATAAGTGGACAAAATTTTAGAAATCATTCAGACCGCTAAAATAAGGACAATAGTAAAAAAAAAATAAGAAAAAGACATTAAAATACCTACTTTTATAGGATGAGTTTGTTCTAGAGTGCCGGCAATTTATTATTTTAAGTCAAAATAAAATCACTTTCTATAGTGTTTTTTTTTTGTTTAGATGTCTTTAGTTAGGCTTACTAAACGCTGTGTTAAAATTTGTCCACCTATTTTAATGGGACCTTATATACTATGCAAAGATATCCATAGGTTAGGTTAGGTTAGAACTCTGACCAACTACGCGCGAGCCGAGCGGTGCCGCGGTAGCGGCCGGCGAGCGCTACCTCGAAATTGGTCGCGAAATTTTTCTAAGTTTCTAAGTATTTTTTTCATAGTGCCCCCAAGACGACACTCTGACCTGAATTTCATTCATTTATTTCATTTCAAAACAAAAATCAGTGAAACTACCTTTAATCATTCTAAACAGTTGAATGAGTGAAAATATTATGGTAATTATGTTTAGGAATAAAAACGTTAGGATAAAAAACAGTAGGAGTTGAAATATATTTACACGAATGATATTATGAATTACAATTTTCGGAAAGATGAGTGTTATGAACATCGTCGGTAGCACTACAAATAGTATGAATGAAAACTTTAGGATGAAAAATTTTAGGAAGAGTGATCATTCGGATTACAAATCGTTAGGAAGAACAATAAAAAAACTGCGTCTGTAACAATTTTCGAATTTTAACGCAATTCATATTATGATTCTGCTTAAGCGGCCATTTTAGGTCCCCAGGCAGGCTGCAGGGTATTTCAAGTTTAATCGAGTTGTGGAAAGCATTAGGTTTGCATTGCGATAGCTCGGATGGCTTCGATCTTGATAGGATTACCTACAGCTCTTTGCTAAATCAAGTGCTTGGACACCGGTGTATGGATTGCGAATGATCATTTAAGTGACCTCTTTGATTAGTGCGACTGTCTTGGTTATACGACAGAATTCACATTTCAGAGTGGTAGGTGCCCAAGATTTGGAATGTTTCAATTTACAGTTCTCATCTTGCTCGTGCTCGTATTTTCGGGTCATTTTACAAGACTGGAGATACGTTTGACCTAATGAAAAACAAACTATTATTTAGTTATTTATTTTACACTTCAAGCACAAAGTGCAGAGGCAGACTTATGGTTGATGTTCAGGTAGCCCTAGCTAGCTATAGCGTAGTTTTTTGAAATTTACCGGTCAGTGACAGGTTGTATGTTAAATATAATAAGATTCGCGACCGTAACACATGTGACTATACAGAGTATTATTGATTAAAGTCACCAATACAACCGTCTCAGTTCAAATAACTTCCTTGAATGCTTTTTTCATCAAATAGTCACTCAAGGAAGTTTAATGAACTGAGAGGGTTGTATTGGTAGCAAGGATTAGGAAATATCGATGGGTGGGCGTTTTTGGGGGACTGTCTTATAAAAATGTAAATACAGTGAAACCTGGTTAAATGTGTCTCAGATATCCAAATCTGTCTCATCATCTCATGGGACCCCAGTATGAGTTCCAGTTATAGAGGTTTCTCACTTATCCAAGTCCCAGTTAATCAATTTTCACTGTAGTAAAGTTAAGTAAATTTTGACCTTCGAAAAGTGCTGATTATCAGCCTAGTTTGAATAAATGAATTTTGATTTTTTTGATTTTGATAACAAAGATTCCTTACAATGTAAGGCTGGTGCATACGCAAAAAACGTTTCGTGCGTTTATTTTATCTAACCAACGAGTGGACTCTTGGACAGCGACCTACTTTAGTTTCCCATGAGGACCACAAGCTCGGTTCAGGTCTACTTTAAAAGCGCTTTGTGAATTTTTACTTGCTACTTAATTCTAAAAGATTTTTACTTAGAGTTAACGGTAACCCTAATCTGTTTAAGTCGCGAGTAAACAGGCTTCTACTGGGTAAGCTCGTTCCATCTTCGACATCATCTCTGCCCTTAGGGCAAGATTGAAGTCAAGAGCAAGCCCATTTATAATAAAAAAAAAAAAAAGTTGCGGGAGCGCAGAGGTAAAAGAAACAAGGTTAAAAAATTTAAATGATTAGATTCGCTCGACCACCCGATCTTTTATACCTGAAAATCAAGTTTGTAGTTTATTGCAAACATAACCTGGCAAAGTGGGGTATTATTGGTTCCTCCAACACCGAGTGGAAGTACGGCACTCCGGATCAAACAATGCCCACCTGCTGGAGTGTCCCAGATGTCCATATACATGCACCCTTGGCGACTTGAACAGCGCCTCTGCCGCTGCAATATACGTGGCTACCTACTGAGCCCAAACCGTATACCTATGTAATATGGAAGAAGAATCGACACAAAAAGATGAAGAAGATGAAGTTTATTAGATTAACCAAAGTAACAACATAACATCAGGCTTTGTCATGCCCGAGGGGTTAGGCAGAGTTGTACTCAATAGTACACCCACATTTAGCCAGTTATGTTAGGACGAGCCTATTGCCTTCAGCTGGTTGCATAATCATCATCATCATTTCAACCGAAAAACGTCTACTGCTAGACATAGGCTTTCCTCAAGTGTCGCAATGAATGCAATGTTATGCCCATTGCCACTCAAGTCTGGCAATTCTCTCAGTCTTCGTTCTCATGCGGATGTCTTAATTGGTTCCATATGCTCCTATTTTTCTCTCACATACACATAACTCCTAGCTAACAAAGTCACGGGCAACAGCTAGTAAAGTCATCTTCCACTGCACCAGCTTATTAATCAAAACAACTTATTACGAAGGCAAACAAACATCTAACAAATTAAAGCTTTAATTACCATCTTTGAGTTCAGATATCGAGTACTAAGAGGTCTCCCGTTGCGAGTTAATTGCCCTTCTGTAGTCACAATAACAGTAATTGCAACTATCGGAGAAAGGAAACAGAACAAAAACATTTTCTATTTCCCTACTAAGGAAACTGTGTTATCTGAAACTTTATTTTTATGGGTACGGGTACGGGGTAGCCCGTTGGTCTCGTGTACGCAAGTGCTACTTCTGAGGATGGGGTCCTTGATTCGAATCCCGGATCGGGCAAGTGTTATTAGGGTTTTCCATCAGGAATTTCTTAGTGTAGTCTGGATTTGCTCCGGGTGATGGTAATAGGCTCGCTACAATCATGGGACTTAAAACATAACTTTCAAAATGCGAGAGTACAACGACAACGACAACAACATTAATTTATTTTCAAACAACTTTGTCCCACCTTACAGACTAACATAACTCTGATAAAATACAATTTTTGTTAGTAATTAGAGCCTTAAAACTATGGTACATCAAGGTACAATTCCGCCTTACCCATCGGGGATTACAGGTGTGAGGATATGTTAGTTCTATTTTCACTGTAACCAAGTGCCTAGTGCGCTCTACGCTTTACATCGTTAGTTTAGTGGGCACTGCATGTGCATACGCAAAGCAAAAGTTTTATCAATGCCTAATGATTCCTCTCGAAGTTACCCATCCACCATGCATTCGTTGATTGTACAGAGTTCTGAATCTCGCTATAGGTAGGCTTAACTTTCCATAGCAACGCTTACTGACTCAGGCAGGCGATGTATTTTCTCACGAGTGGTCCCAAAACGGTAAAAGATATAGAAGTAAATGATTGCGTGACGGTTGAAAGAGGAGAATTTAATTAAAAACTATTTGCACCAAAGTAACATGAGACAAGGGCAGGAAAAAGATGCTCTCAAAACGGTGAGGAAAACATAATTGACAAAATCGGAGAAACAAAACATTCGAAGACATGTGACATCTACAAACCCGCACTGTGCCACTGTAGGCTGATTACGCTTTAGCTTAAATGCACACACGGCATAATACAAGTAAACCGTAAACCACTAAAACGTAGTCCATAATCCAGGTTACAACTAAAGTAAATATCCTCGAACACGTACGTTTTGTGTTTCACTTCGCTTCGTAAACCTTGTAGTCCAAGTATTAGAGTAAAACCAAACGTAAACCCGTAAGTCCACAACGGTAAACCGAAAATGCGCTCACGTGGTCCCGAACAAACAAATTGCAATGTATGTAAACAGAGGACGGTAGTGCCCGTGCCCCAAGCTCAACACACGGTAGCGATTTTCGTCAATCGCCCGAAACAAAGAACCGGGGGTGAATATTAAAGGGCTGTGACACTCGAGCCGGTTTTTCATCAGGCAACAGACACCAGGGTGCCTCTTTCAAACCCTCCTTTTGAGATCCCGCGCAAGATTAGGCACCGTAAAATGCTGTAACATTGCCTTTTTAGCTCAACATTGCCTAAATTCAAAAAAGTTAAATTATTGCCGCTGCGAAATGTTTTTTATGTCTATGGTATTACTAAAAGCAAGTCGGCAATCTGTATGGCAACATTCGATCATACGTCACTCCAAATTTTAGTTAACAAACTGTCAGTGTCAGTTTCATTGTCAATAGGGATACTCGCTCTCAGAAAAAAATCATTTTGCAACAACTTTGCCTAGCAAGGTAAAAAAAAAAAATAAAAAAAAAAATCTTGTGCCATTCAAGATTCAGTAAAGTCTGACGTGGAAAAGAACTTTATGGCAATATGGGTGTCAAATCCGTTATCCAAAATACCTATTCATTTAAAAAAAAAAAAAAAAAAAATTATGATAGGCAATGTTGTTGTTTTTACATCAACTTTGCCTACGTTTTCAAAGCCATTTTTTGGTGCTTTATAGATGTTTTTTTTACTATTAGCAAATGTATTCCTATAGCTTATAGTCCAATATTGGACAGTAAATGAAAAAACATACGACTTTCTTAACGATTAAGGATTTATCGAAGAAAAACGTCAAAATCCGTGCAAAGTTGCAGCATTTTACGGCACTAGTTCTTATGGTGTGACCGTAGTGGTGTAGCGGGTGTTAAGTTTAGGTGTAAGCCGAAAATGTATCGATAGAATAGAAAACTATCGAGCACAGTGCGACTTCAAGTATTATTGATCTGCAGATTTTAACTACATATTTGGGTTATTAACTTTGGGAGTAAGAATAGTAAAAGAGAATAAACATTACCTCACTTAGAAAGAGCACTTTACGATAATTTATGTTCACAGATTTTATTTATAGGTGTACCTTCACAATCAAAATAATCAAAACTTCCTAGAGGAATGAAAAGTTCATCGATTTTCATGTACTTAACCACATTGTCTCAGTACCCTTTCAATCTACATAAGTTACAAAACCTACTTAAGTCAGATAATTTCTATTATCGTAATTTTAAAACAGAAACCTACTACAGGTAGACAACCCATTAAATATTAACGTAAAAAACATCGACAACGACTACATCTCTAGCTCGTTATTGCACGTCATCACCAGTATAGAGCGTCGCGACGCCCACCACTCGACACCGCGATGATTCAGCATTTTCAATCCAAAAGCCTTTTACGATTCCTCTTTCATTCTCACCGAGTGAATTCGACTCTCGTTCCCACGCAGTTTTGAGCTCGACAGACTACAAACTACGAGTATGTGATAGTTCTGTTGTCGGTTGATGCTCGTTTATTCATTTTTTTTTTTATTTATTTATTTACAACATACAGTCTTAACATGGTTTCACATTAATTTCGTACCATTAAACCATATATGGTTTGTATTGGTACTCACATTCGCTTTAACAACACTGCTTAATCACTAAAAACAAATATAAGTAAAAATGTAGGTACATTTATAATATTTTGCACGCAACTACCCGTAAACATCTATCCGCAAGTTAGTGAGTGCTTGTTATTGGGCGGTTGGGCCGCTCATTAGAAAGACGTTTTTTGTCAACATATCTTATATAGGTTGCTTCTTTTTTGTAGGTACTAGGTTGTTTATGCAGTTATGGTAGTATTTTTTGTATTTTTGCTTAAAGTTTTTCTGATTTATTTCGTCTTTTATGGGTTTTGGTATTTTGTTAATTATTGTGGGTATTAAATATTTTAATGTTCGCCTGCCATAATAATTTCTAGTCTGAGGAACTATAAGTTTATTATTGATGATACTTCTTGTTATTATTTTATGTGATATAGGTATTTGAATGCTTTGGTTATTAAATTGCTCAATTAAGAGGGCCATGTCGATTCTAGTCTGTACTGGCAAAATTTTACAGTATTGAAATAATTCGATGACATTATCTTTACATTGGAGCTTAATTTTTCTGGGTACAATGAGTTTTAATAGTCTAACTTGAAGTTTGGATATTCTGTCAGTGTATGATTTAAATGTTCGCCCATAGCTAGTAATTCCATAGGCTATAATTGATTCTACTAAGGCATTATACATATTGAGCAATATTTTGAAGGGAACTTTAGACTTTAAGATGTAAAACTTTGCCAGTACAGCCCGCAACTTATCGCAGACTGATTCCACGTGGAAACTCCAGCTAAACCGATTGTCCACGACTAATCCAAGGTAGGTGTGGTGCGTAACTTGGTCAATTGCCTCACATCGACATGACGTACCCAACGGAGTCGGAGTGGAGTGAAGACAACTGTGATTGTGTGCGATTATTTTAAAAGGCGTAATGTGCTTTAGATGGCTTGAGTGGACATGGATGATTTTAGTCTTGCTTGCGTTGAGAACCAGTCCAGCATCATGTGCCCACTTTGAAACTCGAGTAAAATCTTCCTGTAACCATTGGGCTGCTACTTTTACGTCTCTGTGGGTAGCAACAAGGCATGTGTCATCTGCATATTGATATACTGAACAGTGATTGACCACATGTTCCATGTCGTTAACATATGTCAGATAGTGTAAGGGTCCTAGTACTGAACCTTGGGCTGTTCCTTCAGTAACTTTAATGGCGTCACTGGTTTCACTACATATCTTAACCTTGTATTTGCGGTTATTAAGGTAGTCCGCACACCATTCGAGTATTGGTCCCCGAACTCCAGAATTATCTAATTTGTTTAGCAACGTGTCGTGTCTAAGTGTATCGAACGCCTTGCTGAAGTCGATAAACAGTAGTAATACATTATTCTTATCATTAAGAGATTCGTTGACCTCATCCGTGAATTTTGACAATAACTGTGAGGTAGACTTATTGCGTTGAAAACCGTATTGTGTGCTGGATAACACGTCATTTTTGACATAGAAGTCTTGTATTTGGTTACAGACATATTTTTCTACAATTTTGTCGATAACGGGTAGAATTGTGATCGGTCTATAATTTCCATAATCGGCAAAACTACCTTTTTTATGTATTGGGCGCACTACACCAGTTTTAAGTACTTCCGGGTATTTTCCCTGTCTGACACTAGTATTGATCAGTTTGACAATAACGCCTGTCATCTGATCACAGATGGATTTTATGTCAACACACCTAATGTTATCCACTCCAGGAGCTTTATTTGTATTAAGGTTTTTAATAATTTTACTAACATCATTATTTGTGGCTTTCTTGAAGTACATAGATGTGTTATGGGGAAACGTATATTCTAATTCGTTCAGCAGACGTCTGTCACATTTGGGCAAGATTTTTTTAACACTTTTTATAAACTCTGAGGCAAAATTGTCAGCTATTGTTTTTATTTCTAGGCTATTGTTTTTGAAGGCTCTTAAGATGGTTTCATCAACTGATTTTTTGTTGCGCCCGGACAGATTATTTAGTATTTGCCATAGCTTTCTAGGGTTCGTTTTATTATTATTTATTTCTTCCAAATAATGTTTATTTCTAAATTTTTCGATGATTTTATGAGTTTTGTTTCTTATTTTATTATATTCCAATCGCAGTATTTTATTTGTAGAATCATTTTTCCATTTTAAAAATAAGAGGTCCTTTTTTTTACACATGTTATTTATTTTATTATTTATCCAAGGTTGTTTATTTCTTTTACTATTTTTATTAATTTTTTTGATATACTTTGAGTCCTCGTAACATTTATGAAATTGATTTTTTATGTAATCGTAGATTTTATTTGGACACTCTGTATCATCTATTTCACCCCATTGTAAGTTGTTAAGTGAAGATTTCATTTTAACGTTATCAAGTTGTTGTATTGTTTTTGTATCAACCTGTATTCGTCTTGGGTCAAGTCCTACGCACGACAGTATTAACATGCGGTGATCAGCCAATACAGTTCCGAGTGCGGCCGAGTACAGATCTAACGAACGCGTTCTTATAAAGATGTGATCTATACAGCTACGTGTAGTGTTATTTCCGCGGGTTTCAATTCTCGTGTAATCGGATATCGCGCTAGTTAGGCCGCACTCGGACAGGCTATTGACGTAGTATTCTCGAATGTTGTCGTATGTCTTTAGGTCTATGTTAACGTCTCCTAGCAAATAAGTGTCAGCTGATTTAATAGTAGAACTTGACAAAGCACTGCTTATTTCTTTTACGAATAGATGTTTACTTTCGCGTGGTGGTCTATAAATTGCACAGATATATGCGTGGTAATTGTGAGGTGTACTGATTTGGCCAATTATACATTCACAGTATATTAACGAATGATTTGTTGGCGTAAATTCGTAGCCATCTCTGGCATAAATTATTATTCCACCGCCTTTTCTGTTTTTACGCAATTTTCTGTGCATTTCGTAGCCATCGATATTGTACATATGAACAGTGTTTTCACTTACATTAACTTCTGTTAGGATTAGAACATGAATAGTTTCATTGGATGAGCTAATTAATTGTGTTATACAACCAAAATTTTTAATTATGGATCTAATATTTATGTGAACAATATTCAGATTACTTTTACTAATGGAGGGTATAAGCTTACTAAAAACATTAAGATTTGCACAGTCGAAAAGTTCTTGGTGATCGGGAGAGAGATTAGGGATAACTTATTTTAAAACTGTTACCGATACGTTTGTTGACGTGCAGCCTGCGTTGTGGTCGAAAGCCGATCAATGTCCATTTCGCTCCGTACGACTGTAGGCTTATCCTTCTCTTCTCTACGTAGCAGCACCTTTCCATCCTGGAACCATACATACTTATATGCTGGACGCAATTTTTGTTGGGCCAGCCACAGTAGGGATTTATTAGATTTCGTAAGGGCTCGACGCAGATATCACTTTTGACTTGGACTTTCCTATAGGGGCTCCCGGCACAACTTGTTCCAGCAGAAGTTCTTCCTTTTTGGATGCACGCACCCATGCCTGTGCCTGTTCCACTTGTTTCAACTCGACCTGGATGTTTCCTTCACGTTCATTTCGATCTTCCAGACGTTTAACATTTAGTATCTTTGATTTATCTACATTTAGTGTTTCAGCCAGCTTGACAGATATTGATTCCAGGTCTTCGTTTTGAGCTTTAGGGATTCCTATCACTTCTAGCATGTTATCTAGGCGCTGCTGTTCCACGTTACGTACATATTGTTTTAGTGAGCTGACTTCTAATTCAAGATGAGTTTTTTCGTTGTTAAGGTGGGTAAACTTCTTCTCCAAGTCCTGTATGTGTTTATTTTGGTTTTCAACAGTTTTTGTCAGTTCGTCTACCTTTTTGCTGCAGAGGCTTACTGATACTTCGATTGACTGTAGTTCCTTCTTTAAGACTTTTTTTAGTTCGGCAGTAATATCCTTCAGAAATTTGTCGCTGTCTATGTTGCAGTTACCGAGGTTTCTACTGGAGGTCGCGACTTCTTCTTCTTCTTCGTCTTCCTCGTCCGGAATAAAGAAAGATGATTTCCTGTTAGGCGAGTTATGATTGCATTCTTCACATAGCCAGTCCAGGCTGTCCGCATTACGAAGTGCAGATAGTTGTTTCGCAGTCAGACCAGAGCAGGCTTTATTAGCATGAACGGTCTTAGCACATGACCTGCATTCCAGTCCTGGCGATCTGCTGGTTATTCCTTTGTTGCAATTATCACACTTGGTCATTTTCGTAGGAGTAGGCGGTAGTTAGCACAGATAGAGCTTATACGTTGACACCGGTCCGTTACGTACGGCAGAGCGTTAGCGAATGAATCATTGGTTGACTGTTTTGAATTTATGGTTTGAACTTTTGTTAAAATGTGACAATTCATTCTAATTTGTCAGCAATAGCAGAGTTAACACGCTACCAGCCCAAAAGGAGTATCAGGTGGCGATAAAATGCTGTTTGTGCTCAAACTGGTTTTATCAATATATATTTTTTTAAATCTCTTACAGTAATGCAAGTTTTACACGGCTTTTAGCTTTTAACTTTCTGCGGGGATCCGCTGGATGCGAGACAAACGAGACCGGTCAATGTAATGACACTTAGGGGAGGATCCAGCAGTGGACGTCTTTCGGCTAAAGGATGAATGTAACTTTTCACGCTCCAATGACACATCCAGCGTGATGCTGTTGGTGAATAGTTATAAAACTGTATTGAAAAAAAAGGCTGCATTAGATCCGCTTTTTTGCTACGATTCTTGTCCATTTTCACAGCAATATCAATGAAAAATACAACGTTTGTTGCAACACTACAAATACATAAAGAAAAAAACCCGTACTTTCATAAAACCTGGTCAAACGTGACGGAAAATTTTCGCGAAAAAGTTTCCAGTGAAAAGCTTTACAACAAAAACCTCTGTAGCCAAAGAATAGCCTTGGTTTTGTTCAAACTAAAGCAAATTTCCTGAATTGGGCCATCCTGCAGTGTTACCGAACTTTGTTACATTACAAAGTTTTACACTGACCGAGCAATTTAAGTTTGTGAATTACTATTGGCCGGAATTCGTCTTAACTGGACCATAATATACGAATTTAACGGTTTATTTTACGTTTATTTCCGAATGTACCTATTACACCTCCTACCTATTACATGGAACGTGAACTTAACTGACAAAACGTGATTGTCCTGTTAGATATGGTATATTGAATAGGAAAATCACGCCTGTAAGCCCTAAAGGATTAGGCAGACCGCTGCCTAATCCTGGATCTTATGTTTCTTAGCGCCTCAAACTCTACGCCGTCATGTGCCTAACCTTTTCCTAACCATGTTGCGGTCGATTTCCAGTCTTTACCGGATACAGCTGAATACCAGTATTTTACATGTAGCCACTGCCTGTCTGACCTCCACAGCCGAGAACTGGGTAATACGATAACCCTTGAGAAGACTAGTTGTCAGACTTTCGGGTCACTGAGAACCTTTTATGACTGTCAGAAGCACGGAGGAAACTAGGTATGTAATGGCGCCCCATCCACAGACCAAGCCTGAAGATTGATCTAAGCGGCACTTATTATCTAGCCACGGGCTCATCTCCTAGAAATCGACTAAACGAATTTTAACGTACCTACGTAAACAAAAACGCGATATATCGCTCCTTCGTTTATAGAAGAAAACAAAATGAAATTACTGGTACCAGTTTTATGGCCCGTAAAAATAATATTCCTTCTACTTTATTATACCACAAACGTCAATAATATCACATAAATCGTTATCAGTTCACAAAAAATATTTAAGTAGCCATTTCATAAGTTATATATTGAAAGACTACCTATAATAATTATGGTGGATTATGAGTTATGACCTGCTCTATCCTTTGGAAAAGCTTGTCAAATTATTGTGAAAAGATAGCGAAGAGTACTTCCAGCTTTGATAAGCGTCGTAACAAGATTCACAATTGGTATAGAAGATGTGACAGGTCACCATCGTTCTCTTGCTCTTATCCCAATTCATTTGGGTCGGCGCAACATGTCTTCCCCTTCCATACCTCTCTGTGAGACGATGTGACAGGTCGATGACCTGCCATATCCAAAAAAACAACCGACTTCAAAAACACCAAAAAGAGAAAAATAAACTTCAGAAGAAAAATCAGCTTCTGAAGTCGGTGACATTTGTTTGTTTGATTTTATTTTTTTGCCACCGACTTCAGAAGCTGATTTTTCGTCTGAAGTTTATTTTTCTCTTTTTGGTGTTTTTGAAGTCGGTTGTTTTTTTTTTGCAAAAAAGTTTTTTTTATTTTTTCATTTTTAGTTGTAATAGGTACCTTTATTATATCCTATACAAATATTTACTATGCATTTAACATTCAACTAAGAAACCTAACCCTTAACCTTCAAAATTCCCCTATTTTTGCTTTCAACTCTTAACCGTTGAGGAGTAGTATACCTAATAATAAATAATAATAATAATAATATTCCACAACTATCACACAACGCCATCTAGTCCCAAGCTAAGCAGAGCTTGTGTTATGGGTACTAGACAACTGATAAACATACTTATATATTTCTAAATACATACATATTATAGATAAATTACACCCAGACACAGAACAAATGATCGTGCTCATCACACAAACATTTGTCCTGGGTGGGAATCGAACCCACGACCTCCGGCATAGCAGTTAGGGTCACTAACCACTAGACCAACAGGCCAGTCAAAACGCAAAACCTTCCATTATCAGCTCATCAACATGAATAAAAGTGATGACTGCTAGATGCGAATACTTGAATAGCGCCAGAAAAAGCACGAAACATGTAATACGTGTCTATGAAATTCATATAACAACTAAAAAAATGTGTATTGTACACATCTGCATACCCCCTCAGAGCATACAGGCGTGATGTTACGTCATGATAATGGTATATTCAATAAACATCCAAGCGATTCCAGCAATTATTACGACAGATTTGCCGTCTATTTTTGAAGAGTTCCATTGTATATCTCCGAAGATCAGCACCAGATCTTCACCAAAAAAAAAACTTTTTTACAAAAAATAAAACCGACTTCGACAAAAATAAAACACAAAAAAGTGAAAAATAAAAAAATCAGCTTCTGAAGTCGGTGACTTTTGTTTGTTTGATTTCATGTTTTTGCCACCGACTTCTGAAGCTGATTTTTTTATTTTTCACTTTTTTGTGTTTTATTTTTGTCGAAGTCGGTTTTATTTTTTGTAAAAAAGTTTTTATTTTTCACTTTTTAGTGGTTCACATGTGCTTACCCCTTCACAACGTACCTGCGTGATGTTATGTTATGAACTGTTCAATAGACAGTCATGAGATTTCAGCAATCCCAGTCCATTTGCTATCATTAATTGAGGAGTTCCGTTGCCTATCTCCGAAGTTCTTCATCACCTTTGTAGTGAGTACAGGCGTGACATTATGTTGTGTGATGGCGTAAACAATGCTTAGATATGCTATAGCAACAATCGCGGTTAATCTGCTGTTATTTATTGAAGAGTTCCCCCGATTTCGACAAGATCCCATCATCAGATATTGAAATGGTGACAATGGGACCACACGGGAAGCACCAGCTTTCAAATGAAAAAAGAATCATGAAAATAAGTTCACCCAGTCGCAAGTTATGAGCTAACAAACATTAAAAAAAAAAAAATATATATATATATACAGTCGAATTGATAACCTCCTCCTTTTTTGAAGTCGGTTAAAAAATGGGACCACCTCAGGAGTATATTCTTTCAAATAAAAAAAGAATTTTGAGAATCGGTCCACAAACGGGGGAGAAATCCATGACCGACCCATAGTCACACTAAACTACCACACCAGTGTGACTATGGATAATTCTATTTATCCATAACGTATATTAAAAAAAAAATACATACACACGAACATAGTAACCTCCTTTTTTGAAGTCGGTTAAAAATTCAAAATCGTCGACCTATTCCTACTATGGTGTAATTTTGTCTAGGATGCAAAAACATACCAATCGAATTGAGACCCTCCACCTTTTTGGGAAGTCTTTTTTTTTATAATAAATGGGCTTGCTCTTGACTTCAATCTTGCCCTAAGGGCAGAGATGATGCCGACGATGGAACGAGCTTACCCAGTAGAAGCATGTTTACTCGCGACTTAAACAGATTAGGGTTATATGAACTCGGAAAAACCGACGCAGGCAGGGAATTCCACTCCTTGGCTGTGCGCATAATAAAGGACCCAGCAAAGCGCTTCGTTCGAATGTGTGGAATGTCGACTGTCGAATGTCGGTACCTATCGGTGGTACCCTGCAGTACGTCTAGTCTCCCGATGGAAGAAGGGAGATGGTGGGATCAGCTCGTGGAGTTCTTGCGCACAAATCTCGTTTTAATAAAACTTATTTGAGTCCGTTTACCATTGAATATTACTGGATATTTCGGCTTATTCCACTTTTCCCCCCTGAGAAAATCCCCCTCAGGGGGGAAAACTGGACTCGGATGTAAGACATGTCCAGAAAGTCCCCTTGGCATTTTGAGTAATTCCACAAATCCCCCCTGAGAGAATACTTTGGGGTGGAAAACTGAACTCGAATGTAAAATCATTCCGAAATTACCTAGTCATTACCCAGCTTAATAAATCTTAATAAAAACCCGTATCTCTTGAAAAATCTTAATAAATATAAGCATCAATCAAGCGAGTGGTATGACGCCAATGAAAAATGGCGATTGCCATTAAAATGTAAAAGCTCAATGTTCGCACGCGATGTTCGTAATTACAACGTTTAACTTACATCAATCATCGGACGGATTTCTGCTGAGTTTTTATTGCGTTCCGTTGTATCCTTGTTGTGATAGAGTATGATGATACGACCTAAAGGCCTAGGGCCCTAAACGTTCTATCAGAGACTATCTTTTGCCCGTGACTTAACCCGCGTGGATGTTGGAAATATCAATAATTATGACTTTTTATTATTATACGGTTTTATTTAGCTCACCCCGTTTGTTTTATTTATTATTCTTGGGTCAAATTTAGTAATTCAAATTTCAACCTCTTTCTGTCAACCGATTAATCTGAAATTTTGTATACACTTTGGATTTTGGTGACAATACAATTATGTTTATTCATTATCATTATAAATAACTCAGCAGAAATAACTGCAGTTGTGAACCGCTGGAAAGCGTGAAGACTATAAAATATCTCGGTATTACAGTTGACAGTCATCTCAGTTTTAAGCAACACATAAAAATTCTAGCATCCAGAGTTCGCAAACTCATTTATGTTTTCAAAAACCTAAGACACATAACAGATGCGAGTCTCTTAAAACAAATATACTATGCGATGTGTCAATCTATCATAACTTACTGTATCTCCTCGTGGGGGGGCGCCCCAAAAACTACTTTAAAGAGTTTGGAAGTCGCACAACGTGCCATTTTAAAAGTTTCAACTTTTAAACCAATACTGTTTCCAACAACTGACCTATATCAGTACTGTCAAGTGACAACCGTAAGACAAATTTTCATTGAAACAATTATCCTTAAGCAACACTGCTCAATAGTATACGACCCTACTACAATAAATAAGCGTAGGAAACATGAAGTTTGCTCCCGGTCGTACAAACCAAAAACAGCGTTCATAAAAAGATTCTTTACTTTTATAGCCCCCCTCATGTACAACAAAATGAACAAAATTTTAAACATCTATCAACTAAATAAAATGCACTGTAAGAAGAGAATTCATGCCTATCTCCTTAGTCTTTCTTATGAGGAGACTGAAGACCTTCTAAGAATTCAAAATTAGTAGACGCTTTACAGTTGGTTTTCGGACTCGGTACAACACGCACAAAAACACATACCTACACAAAGATTCACATACACACAGGCACACACACACCCACACACACATATACACAAAAACACCTTTAAAAAATTATGCGGTACTTAAATCTTACGTTATAATTATCTTTCTTTTTCTAATTCCAATTTTATTTATTTGTATAAATTATATGGATATTTGTTTTATTGAATGCAATATGAGCTAGCTATATTAGATGTAGATTTTAGGAATAATTAATTAATTTATATCATAAATTTTATTATCTTTTATAGAAGCAATTTGTATGTCTAGTTTGGCTTTAACTTTGTAGTGTAATCTGTTAGGGGATGGCGCTGCTTGCCGAGATACAGGATCCGTCCTAGTTCGGCAACAGAGGATTCCATAATTTAAAAGGTATACTAAGCCTATCCAGTCATTAATTATGTTATTGTGTAATTTTTGTTGTGAAATAAATATTATTATTATTATTATTATTATAAATTCAAGATGGCGGCCGCTACAAAATGGCGGATAATTTATGTTTTATTAATCCCATCAATATGGGTATCAAATGAAAGGGCTCAACAAGCAGAATACAATATACTATATAAAAAAATAAAAACTAGAAAATAAAATTAGGAAAAAAAACTTTTTAAGTTAAACGGTTTTATGGTTAAACATACATTGCAATGTTTAAGATAAATGTACTAAAAACCAAAAAATAATAAAATAGATACAGTCGTGGGAATTATAAACATATGCATAGACTAGACTAAAAAAAACTTTTTAACAAAAAATAAAACCGACTTCAAAAAAAAACACAAAAAAGTGAAAAATAAACTTTAGAAGAAAAACCAGTCTCTGAAGTCGGTGACTTTTGTTTGTTTGATTTAATTTTTTTGCCACCGACTTCAGAGACTGGTTTTTCTTCTAAAGTTTATTTTTCACTTTTTTGTGTTTTTTTTTGAAGTCGGTTTTATTTTTTGTTAAAAAGTTTTTATTTTTCACGTTTTAGTGGTTCACATGTTCATGGGTCAATGTGGACAATGTAGTTATTTTTTGAGTTTAGTTGATTTTTCAAAAACCGCTTGTCCGATTTAAAAAAAAAAAAATCATGGGACCATTTCGGAAGTATACCCTTTCCAACAAAGAAAGAATTTTTCAAATCGGTTAGCAAGTGACGGAGTTATGCCCGAACAAACATAAAAAAAAAAAAAAAAAAAAAAAAAACAAACATCCGAATTGAGAACCTCCTTCTTTTTTAGAAGTCGGTTAATAAAACCGTGGGGCACGTCAATTATCTACAAATTATCGACTTAATGTGCCCCACGGTTTTATTTTAGTTTAGTCTATGCATATGTTTATAATTCCCACGACTGTATCTATTTTATTATTTTTTGGTTTTTAGTACATTTATCTTAAACATTGCAATGTATGTTTAACATAAAACCGTTTAACTTAAAAAGTTTTTTTACCTTATTTTTTATATATACAGAAGATTGTGTTGGTGATAATGTCAAAAATGTTTTGTATTGAAAATGTGGATCACCAAAACATAAACACATTCAAAACATACATAACTAAGAAATCGGTAAATATTGTAACTAGATTTTTTCGCATCGAACAACATTTTTTTTGTTCTGGGGTGGAAAATCGATAATCGACCAACCTAACCTGAGTTTTGCATAAAAGTAGAAAAATACTAACAGAATATTGAATTCAAGTAAGGTAAAATCTGATAAAAAATATATTCTTTCCCAAGTTTATATAGGTTCTATGATCCAGCGAGAAATATACGTATGAATAAAATGTAGGTCGAGCGATTCAAACGCAGGTATTAACTAGAGGGATCCTTTGAGTTATGCGCTGTCAAAGGATTCACGCTAACAATTATAAGGTGCAGTTTCACATTCTCGTCAAAATCAGCAGATTGTCATAAAATACATAAATATATAATCAATGTAAATTACGGTACCTGGTCAATATTAATTTATGCTGTTGTTTCGTTCTTATACTTTAACAGTATTTCAAAATAACACCCTCGTTTGTTTGCGGGTGTTAGTGCTTGCATAGGTTGTTAAGTGAATGGTGACCACCCATTACATACCGAGTTTTCTACATGCCTTGGAAAGCACATTTAAGCCGTTGGGCCCGAAAGTCAAGCAACCAGTCTTACAAAGGGGTATTGTATTTCCCAGTACTAGCTAAGTTGTGGAGGTAAGATAGGCCGTCGCGCCATATAAAATCTGCTGGACTGGAAGCCGACCTCAACATAGTTGGGAAAAGGCTAAGCTAGGCAGATGACGAATCTGACCACATGACACAAATATCATAAAGTAATCGCTTAACTTTAATTAAATGACGTCACTCGTTCGACCCCAGGGGAATTCATTTTATCGAAACCTTTCACTTTTCCTAACCCCTTGCAAGAATCAAAAACTATTTCCATTTGTGAGAACGTAGGGACATAGAAAATAAGTTCGAGACGAAAGAACCTTTTATTTTGATACACCTCTTTGCTTATTGCATATTTATGGAACAGTTCGTGCATTCTCGACAACAATCTTCTAGAATATGGGCAAAAATGAATGAAATTGAAGTGAATGTAGCTCGCAGTGTTGTGGTCTGAAATTGTGAATCAAGTTTATAAAAGTACAGACGATACGACCAACAATACGACACACCGATTTTGCCAGTGAATATACCAAAATACTGATTCTTTAGTCGAATAGTCGCTAACACGACGGCTGCGCATGAGGTACTGGGATCGATTCCCGGGTCGGGCAGTACGTAATCTGTGGCAGTACTATTGGATTTTCCATCTGAATTTGTTCAGTAGCAGCTACGGAGTCTGTATTTGTGCTCGGTTGATGGCAATAGGCTCGCCCCCTTTTCCGTACGTGAGGGACTTAAAAGTTTAAAACACATGTTTTAAACGCAACTCAAACAGTATCACACTGGGTATTAATGCATGTACCATGAGTGAAGCACAGTGGAACTTGCTCTAAGTTATTCAAGACGCCACAGAGACGTTATTTATTTATCTACTTACATCTACGATTACAGGATAATCCGCAGTGCAAGTACGAACTTTGCATCGATAAGACATCGAGATCGTTATCGTTGTCAGTTTTATCGAATTTGGAAGTACGTAACACGCGTCGACAAGATTTCGTTCGACACCTGTCAAAATGTCGTTTCGTACTTGCATTTTCGATAAAATCGTTTTTTTAGAGTTATCTACCGATCGTTAAAATATTATTTACGTACTTGCGACATCGATTTGATTCGATAAAAGCTCATTTTATCGAGAATAACTGTCAGATTTATCGAATCGAAGCGAATCGAGTGCTACGTACTTGCACTGCTGATGCGATAAAAGCACCTTCTTTTAACTAATATATATTGAGCAGTGGTGGCCCAGTGGTGGCGGCCCCGACTTACGAACAGTTGGTCGAGGGTTCGAACCCAGGCAGGCGCATTACTTTGTGTAATTTATTTCATCACCACTGCTCTCAAAACGGTAAAGAAAAACATCGTGAGGAACCCGGCATATCTTAGAACCAAAAATTCGAAGATATGTGACATCTACCAATCCGCACTGGGCCCGCGTGGTGGATTATAGCCCATCCCTCTCCTAGAGAGGAGGCCTGAGTCCCTGCAGTGGGAACAATATAGGCTGATGATGAATATATTTGTACCAAAATGTCATCGACTCTAGTCACGGTCTCAATAGCTCAACTCAAACAGTATCACACTCGGTATTAATGTACCGTGAGTGAAGCACAGTGGAACTTGCTCTAAGTTATTCAAGACGCCACGGAGACGTGTCTACAGTTCGAAGTTGCCTACAGAGACGGAACGATTCGCTCTCGGTAAATTATGAACGTGTTAACGTGTGTTTGCTTCGGTTCATATTCAGTGGGTGTGGGGAAATTTGGAAAGCTATAACTGGTCGGTTTTTGGGAGATAGCCGTAGTGAGACAGAACTTAATATTTGAATGCGCTGGTCGTTTGTGCAGTTTTGTTGGTCGTGCGTGCCTACGCTCCCGTCCAGTACCGCAGTAAATTAGCTACTTAGCTGCTCAGGGATAATGCAACTTCACGTTAGTGAAAGAATTTTCGGAATTGGACCAATAGTTTTGAAGATTACCCCTACTAGTTTTAACGGTTCACACTGTTTTTAGCCTCAGGCTGGAATATCTATCTCTACAATTTCTTTAAAAAAACCCTTGCCTTGCCTGTAGCTTGCGCCAACGCCACGCCAACGTGAAAATTTTTCCACGATAACGAACTACACCGGTGTCCATAAGTCATGGTTTCAAATTGAAATGTCTCCTTGCCCATCAAACATTACATACAAACAGGGAGACAACCGTAACAACTTACAACCGTGTACTTTTCAATCAATCAATCAACAATCTCATTGAAACTATAGTAGGAATATCGACCCAATGGAATTAGCATTGAATGATTTGTAAGTGCATACTTACAACGGAACGTAGGTTCATAGCTGCGAGTATTGAAACGTAACGTGCACGCTTGTATCAGGCAAGCGATTTAAGAACAAAGGAAGCGGACGGCGACGCGGGCTCTTTTCAAATATTCCTCCATTTTGTTATACACACTGACCTTAAGTTCGGACAGTCTTTCGGTTTATTTTACGATCTGTCTACTTTATTTATATTACTTGGTGAAATCGGCCAGTCCCGCTCTGGGCAGAGCGGATGGGAGCGGGTGGGAGGACTTCTACTGACTAAAAACCACCCATGTTCCTTCTTAATCCATGTTTATTCTTATTCTTAATCCTTGTGTCGAGGCCGCGGTATCTCTTTCGAACAAGCATGCCTGAGAGACATTTCTGGACGGCATGTAAAGCCAAGCCATAGGCCCATAGGCGGCATAAACTCTGACATCAGGTTAGGCACTAACTACATGATAAAGAAAAATAATAAAAATCATGGGGAGAGGCCCAGTAGTCGAATGGAGCATGGCAAGCTCGCAGTGACTTGGTTTAAAGAAACTCGAAATACACAAATTAAAACCATGCTCGCTGGAAGTTTTTTCTCAGCAATTTTCAATTTGAACCAAATTATACGACATCAATTCATCATACAATATTAAGCCCTCTGAAAACTTTATTTACGTTTACGAGAAAAACAATAGTATATTATGCAACTAATGAATAAAGGACGGATTTAAAGCGAGGGCCGTAGATGAGTCACGAGCAAGTGAAGGATTCTAATGATTGAATCACGAACGCAGCGAGTGATTCAACTGATAGAATCCTGAACGACGCGAGTGATTCATGGCCCTCGATATAAATTCGTACTTTATTCAGGAGTTGCATACTATACTTTATACCATGACTACGAGAAAAGACATAATTCACTATAGTGCGCGCGGAACTAGTCGGCCGCGCCTTAGGTGGCGACAGGGGTGAGGGGGCGGGTTGCCTACAGCTCGCAATGCACAGGAGACTATAATTAGACAGTGATGACCAATCTCGAGATATCGTGAACAATAATTGTTCAATTTATTGAAAAGAATACCTACTTAAATAAAAAACAAACACATGCCTAAGGCGCGGCCAACTAGTTCCGCGCGCACGTATTTGAAATGGCGCCAATTCACATTTTTTTTTTCTTTATAGGCAGCAAAGAACACAAAACAGTTTTTAATCTAATGCCGAACTCCTTGTCGCAAATATCGACTTTTGTTCGAGTTTGTGTAAGCATTGAAATATAGACCGGATATATTTTTGTGTTCCAAATTCAAACACCAAAATAGTGAATAAAAACAAAACAGTGATTAACGCCCGAATACTCGAACGTCACTCAATTTTAAGTTGCACTTAAATCTCGTGCTGTCTTTGTTACTTTAACGCAGAGTGACAGAGATAGCACGAGTTTTGAGGGCTACTTATAATTGAGTGACGTTCGAGTATTCGGGCGTAAAAGTCCTTTTTATTCACTGTTTTGCGAGAATAAAATAAGCTTTTTAGAGTAGGTATGGTATAATAGTAGATTATTGCATCGAGCACAAAGTAATTTATTATTGCACCGAGTGCCTGATTTAGAGCCTGATCGTTAGCGAGGGCTCTAATCTAACAGGCACGAGGGCAATATAAATTACTTAAGGCGAGGTGCATAATCTACTTTTCTTTCAACTATTACATAAAGGAATAGTAGATAAAAGAAACTCATATCAAACAGTTAAAAGATTTTCTATACTTAACACTGTCGTCTTCATTTAGAATGTTTTCCGGAGTTAATGTGTCGCTAAATGATTCCATTTTAATTCGAAGCCGAAGCACTCAAAATCAGATAGTATCACACTTTAACGTTTCCAAAAATATTGTCAAGCAAAATTAACAAAGTTCCCCAAAAGTTCCCGCCAAATTACTTTTTTAAATTTCTTTCATTTTATAGTAACTAGTTAGCAACAATCATTTTTTAAATTTGGAACAAGTAGTAGGATAGAAACGAATAATACATGTAAAAAAAAAAGTATTGATATCGGCTGGCTGAATAGAGCTAATCCATTGAGATTGGCATCGGTGCGATAAAAAAAAATAAACTGTGCAATAATGAAATTTCATACATTTTTATTGCTCTAGAGCACTAAAGACTCGCTTTGTGCTGAGTTTTTAGTGTGATTATGATGAAATTAAAGCATAGTTGGAAGAAAAATACTTTGACAAATATTTACCAAGAATGGACCCCTCCACTGCTCGCAAATATTTAAATGTCGCTGTCAATAGTGTCAATGTTGTTCAAGCGTCACCTGCTCCTAATACAGACGCCAGAACTGGCGTCTGTGCTATCGCACTTGCTACAAGAAATAGTGTACGACCGTCTGTCCCCATTGCAATGGCCGACAGTCCGCGTCCGCGCGCAAACTTCACCGCCAATTTGTTAGCACCTTACAAAGCAACCTCTTTTAATATTATTCTGCGAGGCAGGCAACCCTCTCAAATTAAACGCTACAATATAATATTTGTGGCATTATGAAAAGCTTGCAAACTGGATGCTATTCACGAGTATTTCCTCTTCACTTTTTTGTAAGCGAGTCAAGGATGTTGCAGCCCGAATTCATTTGTTTATTTTAATGTTTTCATTCTTTTTAACAGTGTAAATAGGTTTGCTAAAAGTGTGTGGTTATTACGAAACTTGTTTGATTCTGAAAAGTTAGAAGTATTAGTTTCGGTTTTAAAAACGCTTTGATAACTTCTCGTTTTTACCGTTTTACCCTTAACGATCACAACAAATATTTACTACAACAGAATCTAGCGAAAGTTACCTCTAGCTTTTTTTAAACCGAAACTGTAACAAACATTGATTGCTGAATTTTGCAGACACTGTCCGTTTCAGGTAAGTGTCTAATAACCAAACATATTATGTACAGGTTCGAACTCGAGACCATGCAAACATTTTTGTTTAATTTTATTTTCATTTCATACTAAATTATGACGAATTCTGTAGTAAACCAACCAACGTAAGAATGCTTCGTTGAAAAACTCACCATTTAAAGAAACCAAGCAGTACCCAAAACCTCACCTTTTGTTCAAGTAACAAGTGTCTTCCGAAGTAGCTATTAACTACTCCAGGGAGCGAGGAGAGCCGACAACGAGGTCTCATTTCTACTAGAATACGAGGGTCGACGGTCCACCGGCTTTTGTGTTTTCCCTACGCTTTCAACAATCATTTTCACAGAAATTATACCACTGAAAATGCACGAGTATTGTTGAATTTGATGCTGGTGACGATTCTGCAAACCGTCTAAAAACATACAAAATGTTAACTTGCGTGGAACAAAAAGGTTTTACCAAAAGGAAACAGTCAATAAAGTGATCAAAATAACTACATATTATAAAACAATGTCCTCCTCTGTCGGTCTATCTGTCTGTTTGAGATAAACTCAAAAAAGTAGTAAAAGTAGTTCTCGGGGAAGATTTAAGTACACACGGGCAAAGCCACGGGTATTAGCTAGTAAATACTAGAACTGATTTTAGAAATCAACTTATTTCCTTTGGGACACTTAAATTAATGGCGAAATAAAAACGCACTTGAAATTTCTACTGTCAGCGCTGAGCGGCCGTTGAAAACCCCTTTTAGTATTTGTGATAATAGATAAGCCGTCTATATAAACCAGCCACAAAAAAAAGCCAAATTGAGAAAATGTTAAAATGCAAGTCTGTTTTAGAATTGTCTTTAGTTGATAGTCAATCCTGAAACCTTTTTCAAGGTCATAACTTGACAAATTCAAATATTATTGTATGTACAAAACCAAAAATGTGTTTTATTTTGTGTCACTGAATTATACAACTGACACCTGAAAGTTTTTTACATGAAAATAATAATGGAGGAATTAGAGGTGTGCAGTTGTCCTCGGTTATTTTTATCAAGCGAAAAACTTTCAAGTGCTAAAATGTAAAACAATAGAAGGCAGCTAAGTGCACTGTCTCGTTGACAAGCTTTCTGCAGACCTGCCTTTCGTAGGAAAGGCAAAAAAACGTGAACAACAATTTCATTTCAAGTGGTATTAGGATAGCCTAATACCACTTGAAATGAAATTGTTTGACAAATAATAGGAGTAGTTTTGAGTGTCGGGTTCACGTTTTCCACTCAAAACTACTCCTATTATTTGTCAAACAATTTCATTTCAAGTGGTATTAGGATAGCCACAAACCACTTGAAATGAAATTGTTTGACAAATAATAGGAGTAGTTTTGAGTGTCGGGTTCACGTTTTTTTGGTTTTTGCATTTCATCTACAGTAGGTAGCTACACAGTGATGCCTACACATTCATCAACCTACCACAAACTGTCAATTTTCTTGAATAGATTTTAAACTTTATTGCTAAAGCATTCGGTTCAAGATTGATTGGGAAAATTTGCCAGTTTTGGACAGCCTAATGTACTGGCCATGATAATAAAACTGTCACAATCAAACTCTCTCTCAAAATTCACATTTTAAGGTCATAATAAAAGACATGTACCTCCAACTAAGCAGTAATGTCTCAGAAAATCCCATCAGACGCATAAAATATGAACGTACAAACTTAACAACGAAATAAATAATGAGTACAACACCCGCATACATCCCTCGATAGTAATACGTCACGTCTCGACGCTGGTCCAATTATTTGCCCAGTTAATTATGTACGTTCAAATCCAGACCGATGAGGCCCCACTAAATGACCTAACCGCAGTACAGCCTAATGTGTATACAATTCTAAATTTCAGGGCAATATTATCAGGCTCAATAACACATGCGCCATTTACTCTCTAGCGGAATAGACATCACATTGGCTTTACGCACCTACGGCTGGCGGGGCCAACGCAATCCCTACCCTTACAAGTTATCATACAGTCCAATTTTATTGAAACACGAGGTTTTTGGATCAAGTTGACTCTAAAATAAGAATGATACAACAACCTCAAACCCTCCATGATATTGTAGTCTCTGCCTGAATGCTAATAGGACGTAAATTGGATTGCGGTGTATGAGCAGTATACCAGACCGATTTATTCTATTTCATGCCGGCACAAATTGCCGACAGTTAGGTTAACTGTTGCTCGCAGTGCTTTCTATCTTTGCTATTGTGTTTTCCGCTGATGTATTGCGAAGCATATTAGTGCAAAAACCGCAATGTAAATATTTATGTGTGTTATACTTCTGATACAGTCATAATATGCGAATCATGAAAATAGGTCTGGGGAGAACTTTCTCATGAAAGAAATTAAAGGGGGAGTTCGAGGGATCACAGAAAACGGCCCATCAGCCAATTCAAGATTAAGGTGAATCCTCCAACCAGCCCGCGAAATGTTCTTAAGTTTTTTGCAATTTGCAGGCCAGTGATAGGTGGTATGTTGATGAACATTTGATTCGCGGCTGTAAGACGTATATAGTTACAGAATTATAATCATCAAAACCATTAATACAACCCTCCGAGCTCATAAAGGTTTAAAAATTACTTTTTACAAGTATTCCATTCCGGAACCTTTATGAGCTCGGAGGGTTGTATTAATGGTTTTGATGATTATAATTCTGTAACTATATACGTCTTACAGCCGCGAATCAAATGTTCATCAACATACCATCTATCACTGGCCTTCAAATTGCAAAAAACTTAAGAAAATTTTAATTTCGCGGGCTACACCCTGGAACATCAACCTTAAGTAGCTGCCACAGACATTATACAGCGTTGGAACAGTTATGGATAATCACCATTATTCTCTTGCTCTTATTCCAATTTATTTGGGACCTAGACAGTCCATGTATCGTTTCTGTGGTCTTCATAGCTCTTTCTTTGGTTGGATCAAACCAACTAAATAAAAGCGGAAGATAAAGTAACTCACACTTACATTACTTAAATGTCAGGAACACCATAAAAATGGCCATTTTCCATAAATATATACATCCCTTAGCCGTCTTCTCTTGCAATTCCACTCAACTTGATGATTCGCTCCCCCTTACAACTAAATACTAATGTGAATAGACCCTTACATCTGCCAGACAACAGATAGCGAAGTAAACATAACTGGCCATCAAAAGCCCGCTAGATGGCGTCCACGGCTGATATCAATTCGCAAGTATCAATCCACATAAATTTATGAGGCGATATCCTGTTTATTGCAACGCTGTCCGTAGCCGTAGCGAACCAATAAAACTGCCTTGTTTTATGTTAAAAGTTTATGAGCAATATTTTATAAAAATAAATAAAATACTAAAGGGAGAAACGATTTTACACTCACATAAATCGCCGGGATGTTTTTGTGTTTTTTTTATTATAAACCAGGATATAAGGCGGCTTTGCTAACTAGGCCGTGACGGACAAACGTTAACTTCGAATACGAATTCTTTATAATTTACGTACCAGTTCCGTAAAAATGTTTCTGTATGGGAGGCCGTCAGTGGCAACAAAACCAGTATAAGGAGAGCTAGCTAAGTAGGCGCTACTTTCATACAAGTCTAACAACTTTGCCATCTTGGACACAGGCTTCCCCCAAGTGTCGCACACATCTCTCAGAACATAGGTATTTACTTATTTCATCACTGTTCAATTGAAACCATAACTCCAACTATTTTGTGAAGCAACCACCGGGTCATCTCTTGACCTGCAACAGCCAGAATCTACGAGCTTTTCGACTCGACTCTACCCATATTTTGTGATATTTGGTTTCACTCACAACCTCAAATTCAGCACGTCGATACGATGGTGTTCCTGTATAAGTCAGAAATATTTTTACTGGTAAATCTTTGGATTTAGAAACCATTATCAGTGTTGTTATATGTATTTTTTTTTAATCGCTTTCGCACATACATTTCGCCAGTTATATTTGTCACACTTAAATGTAACTGGCTTAATGTGGGTGTAAAAATAGGTACACCTCTGCGTAACCTTTACCCTCTGGGATTACTGGATGATGTAATGTTTTAAAAATAAAAGGTTTTTTTCAGGTTTCAGTTGGTGCCATTGTATTTTTTTTACACTAATTAGGCTTGCGTTTGACCCCAATTTATTTATGATGCATCCGACGGTGGACCACGCTTACCTTAGAAGAAACCGATCCACTCGAACTTTGATCAGATCTAGATTATTATCGTGAAACAGAGAAACAATAAATATTATAATACACGAACAGTTTATGGAATTCCCTACCAGCTTTTCTCATCAACAGCAGTCTCAGCATCAACATAAATAAATGTAAAACTGCTTAGTAAAGATTTTACTACAAAACCTTTACTAAGTGAGTGGCTTAAGTAATCATTAAAAGTCTCTTACTGCGGCAGTAAGTGACGATTACTAAATGTTGACTTTTAAACCTATCATGCCCTGACAAAATTCAGCAGGGCTATTGCGTATCTTTTTAAATGTCATTGGTTATCATCAATCCATCATAGTTTCCATCAATTAACTATCAAATGGTTAGTTTAGTATACCAAACCAATAACCAATAAAGACATTTAAAAATATACGCAATAGCCCTACTGGTCCTAACAAGATGTTTTCTTGGAGATGGGACAAAGAAAGCTGTCCACTGTTTAGTTTTTGAGTTTGGTTACATTCTAGTTTTTTTTGCATTTTCGCTAGTTTGTCTATGTACAATAACATCCACACAATACACATTACGAAGTAACAATTACACTAACGCTTGCCCTGATGGCAGGAACTAGTTAAAAAGTAGTGTTGTGCGCGGTATGAGCACGTGATGGTGCGTTCTATGGGCTAAGTTTAATTGAACCCGGTACTATACTACCGTGAAATAGTGTATGCAAACGTCTTTGAGGTTAATAATGTTCTGTTTATTCAATTTACGATGCACTGAAGAAGACAATATCACACGGCAGCACTTCGAAGTAAAATTTTATTTATTGAAGTTGTTTTTACTCACATCATCTAAGATTGGTTTTGACGTTCAAAGACTAGTTGCTGTCAATCCACTTCTTATGATACCGAATGCAACCAAATAAAACTAATAGGTAATATAGGTACCTATTGTCATAGAAAAGATAAGTCGATAACAGCCCCTGGTTCTAGGGTTATTATAGACAACGTACGACACTACATCTTATGAGAAACGATTCAAACGGTGCAGCAACATCTCGTGGAAGCCGGCCATATTTATCCTAGTAACAAAAATTCGAAAATATGTGACATCTACCAACTTGCATTAGGTCTGCTTGATGGATAGAGTGTTACATATGACAGTGAAAACGCTTATGGCCTAGCTGTGGTATCGATGTTGTCTGATTAAGCTGCATACAGACAGATAAACAAACGTCACCTTTCATATCTAGCTATATAAATAAAAAGAGAAGTCCTGACTGACTGACTGACTGTCAGACTGACTGACTGACTGACTCATCAACGCCCAGCCCAAACCCTTGAACCTAGAAAGCTGAAATTTTGCACAGAGGTTGCCTCTATAATGTAGACAAGGAATAAGGAAGGATTTTTCGAAATTCAACCCCTAATGCCCGGTTTCTGAGGCACTTTATCTGTGGTTTATCTATTCAAATGTACGCTTACGAATAGATAAACCACAGATAAACCACAGATAAAGTGCCTCAGAAACCGGGCATAAGGCAGTTAAATAGGGGATGAAAGTTTGTATGGAAAATCGACATTTTCACGCGGGCGAAGCCGCTGGCAAAAGCTAGTTCTAAATAAGTTGATCTGGGGGTTGAAGCTACATAGTTTTCTAATAAAAGACCATTTCATGGCAAAAAAACTTCGAATTTCAAACTCGTCAAGAGTTCCCGTATTCCTCCTATGAAGTCATTAGTCTCGTCCTCGCAGTATGTTTCGAAAGGAAATTCGCTCAGTGCTTCCCGATAGTTTACCGAAGTATCGGAACTACGGTAACGGGGCTCATCAGTCTTTAAAGGTGAACTATATTTTACCAACAAGTGATTTATCCGTCTTTGGATGAGTAAGTTTTCCGAACTTTTAGAGGATTCTAACGTGCTCGTAACATCACGCCTGTTATTTCCGAAGGGTTAGGCAGAGGTGTACCTTATAGTACACACGCATTTTGTCTAAGTCACATGTATTAGGGGGCGAGCCTAATGCCATCAACCGGGCATAAATTCAAACTCCGTGGCTGCTACTAGGTAGAAATTTGGAAAAATCCAATAACGATTCGCTCGACCCGGGAATCGAACTCGGGACCTCATGCTAGACAGCTTTTAATCAGTTTCAGATTCCCACTAAATACTCAAAATATGAAAAATAACAAAGATACCACTAGCAATTTTGTAGTAACAGTCTAAAAATGTTCGTAAGAAAATTGTATGAAGGTGGCGCGTCGTTAATCTACTAGTAGTTTCAATAAAGCTGTCTTGTTCTTTGTGTCGCACAACAAAGGAATTCCTAGCTCTTGGTGTTACAGCTTGGTGCAAGGAACCTTTATATGGAGTGTTAATTTGATCACAGACTAGAGCGATAGTGTCGACACTCGATTCTGTTAGTTGCGTCTCTAATATAGCTTATAGAATTGAGGATTGTTGATTGAATTGTTGAAGATATGGGGAGTTCCCCGTCGGGGCTGCGGGTTGTTCGAAAGAGATACCGAGGCCTCGGCACAAAGGGCTAAGAAGGAACATGGGTGGTTTTTAGTCAGTAGAAGTCTGACACTCCCTACCGCTCCGCCCAGAGCAGGAGAATTTATTTGATGATTTCCCAAACTCCAAAAAAAAAAAAAAAGATTTTGTCATCGATGAGGTTTGGAAGATCCAAAATGACTGACTTAAACAAAGTAACAGCAGCACGCCTATAATCCCCAAAGGGTTATGCAGAGGTGTGCCTAATAAGTAGTCCACCCACATTTCGGGAGCACGGAACAGAGGCCGAGCCTATTGCCATCAACCGCGCACAAATCCAGACTCCGTGGCTGCTTCTAAGAAATTCCTTATGGAAAAACAATGTAGTGTCAACACTGGATCCTGTTAGTTGCGTCTCTTATATAGCTTAGAATTTAGAATTGTTGATTGGGTTTGGAGATATAGGGAGTTTGCGATTTATCATTTGCCAAAAAGACTGACTAAAGTGCGTTTTTTAATTCGGGAGACTAAAATGACATTACGTGGGTTGGCAGTTTTTTGCAATTCTTAAATAGTGATGTGCCACTACCGTAAATTGCCGATAGTAAAATCAAGTAATATCGTTTTTTTTATTTTTTATAAGCTATCCTGAGTAAAGAGATTCGTTTCTATAAAAGAAATGATGAACTTTTCGACGTATAGCTTAAAGAGTGAAATCGACCAATTTGTCTTTAAATTTAATTTAGGGCTAGGTATTTTTAGGTTTTTGTATACAAAAGAGCTGACAACATTATTTGTCTAAGTTTGACATTTGCAAGTGTCATTTTAGTCTCCCGAATTAAAAAACACACTTTAGAACCTGACTGGAACGACATAACACCAAGCCTGTAATCCCTGAATAGTTTGTCTATAAGTAGGTAATTATCTAATAGTAAACTCACAGTTCACCAGCTACGTTAAAGTCCCATGTAAAAGGGGACAAGCCATCAACCGGGTACAAATCCAGACTCCGTGATTGCTACTTAATTTTGAAATTCAATCAAATGAAAATACTCAATAACATTTTACCCGACCCGGGAATTGAACCCAGGATCTCATGACGCCGTAATCGAAGAATTATAAATTAGAGTGACATTCGCGCTATCGAGACGAATCTAACGACGACTGATGATGTATCTAAATCCGTTCCTCATTTAGGAGTTACGAGGAGCAAAGAAATGAGCATACGTACACACATGCATATACCTAGGTCTCAATCTGGCAGTTCGTATACACAACCAATTTCGAAAAACAATCTAATAATCCACAATTCACAACACTGACCCAAACAGTATATCGTACAGCTTAAGTTCTGCACATGATACTCTTATTTTAGCCGGTTACCTGTTGCCTTTCACCCGGGTCCGTCTGACAGTTATTACGTTACCCGCTCCTTATGGCTTCCGATACCCGTATATTGTACCTGCATTCAATTTTATCAAGAGTTAGAGCTGTGTTATTTATTAAATTAAAGAGAGGTTTTTTGTGAAGGTAGAGAACCTGTCTATTGAGAGTCAATTAAATAGTAACGGTGTTAGGGACAGCGATGTGAAAACTGTTACTATGAGTTCAGCACATGATCTGAACTAGCAATCTATCTTTACAACCGCCTTGATATTCTTATAGAAACATACATACTAGAGTCAAAGTAGGTAACATTTTGCGCTTCAACGTGGCTTTCCCTCAGTATTTTAATGCATTTTAAAGAAATTCTTGGAACCGTAATCTCCCTGAGACCTCATAATGAAAATTTTAATTAATCCGCCACAGGAGTATGTTAACATTTAATCATAAAACTCGACATTAATCAACATCCACTTCTACTCGTTCGTGATAGAAATATGCATGCTGATACTAATCACAAATTCATACGTTTAATAATGCGTCCTAACATTTTTAATAATGTAAATTGATTAAAACCTTTTCACGTAAACTCGCTCGGAAAATAAAGCGTAAAAGCGGAGTTTTGGCGTAAATTAAATCGTGAATATCACAGGGGTGGCCATGTTTGAATGGTGCTATGCAATTTACGTCGAGGTACCGCATAATAAGCTGTTTACGTAAATCTGGCTTCCGATGAATGTATAATGTAATCAGGGACTAATAACATAAACGTATGCGACCTTTGTGCTCGAGTCCGGTCCGACAATACTCCTGGATTGATTGAAATTCTGTTGTGAAAGTGACGCGAATGTTAAAGATAGACCCGTTTGATTTTTGCGCCGTTTTATGATACAACTCTTTATTGCGCTCTGTGGAAATCCAGAATGGAATATCATTCCCTAACCTTTCCCTAACTGTGTTGGGGTTGAATTTCTATCTAACAGAATGCAGCTGAATATCAGTATTTTACAAGGAGCGACTGCCTCTGACCTCCACAACTCAGGTAATATGATGACTCTTGGTAAGACTGGACTGACTGTCATCCCGTGGTGGTGTCATCAGACTTTCCAGTCACTGACTACCTGCAACAACTGTCAAACATCTATATACAAATTACAGTTACGACCGATGACTTAACGAGCTATCCAAGGAGGAAACTCGGAATGTAGTGAATGATCTGCACCCATTCTCGAACCGACCTTGGCAAGCGCTGATTAACTTCGTAGATCGACACGTGCGGCAGTTATTATTTAGGCACGAGCTGTTCAACAAAAACGTAATCTGTAGTACAACAAATTGCACGGTTTGCTTTATTGTCACATGGACAGATTTTGATATAGTCGTTAATACTGAATCCAATAGAATAAGTACTTAGGTAAGTTCCACAAAATAAATATAAGATACCTACTAGATAGTCGGTATACCGAAGATTTAAAATAACAAAGTCTCCGCCAATTTAGAAGTGCAGCATTACTACAGAGAGTTTCAACTTGAATTTATTGGTGCCGGAGAAATTCCTTTGAACTCCGTAACGATCTCAGCGGGTAGGTCTGTTTTTGCATAATTTTGTTACATTTTATGTCACTGAAGACGTAAATAGTGGAGGAGTATATTTGGTTCGTTCTTTGCAACTCACAGTTTTTTTTATATAAATCTGGTTTGTTAATAAAATTGAAGTAGTTATGACTGCTCAAAAAAATAGGATAGAGTCCTAATGGTCATCTTTCTGCAGTAACCGTAAAACGACCATAACATGTCAAAAGTGCCTTACGGGTCCGTAAAGGGTCTTTAACACTCAATATACTATTTTATCCAGTCATACACATACAGTATATTATTATCTCTCTCTGGGTTGTGAAAGTCAAATAGGCAGCCTCTCCATGTAAAATACTGGCATTCAGCTGAATCTGGTTACACTAAAAGCCCAACATAGTTGGGAAAAGGCTAGACCCATCATGATACAGTCTATCTCGTATTGCTGCTCCTGTGCAATTAAATTACTCTGGGTGAACAAATAGGTCTTGCATAATTAATTAATCATTGACTTTTAACCCTTAATCATAGTGTACGACGCAACCGCATCCATTCTACTGCCATTAAAATAATAGATTACACCACTTTAATTGACGATTAATTTTAATTACTCGTTCTACAATGGTTATTTGGTGAACGCCATTATCTGCCAGAGGCATTTTTAATTATGTTTATCCAACGCTTTTATTATAAATGTTTAATTAAATTACGAAGAAATTAATCACGAAAATATCAGGTGTATTATTTCATTATTGCGAAGAAGGTTTTATTCTCCGACGGTTATTGTTTTTAAAGGATTCATTGGGTGCTTGTTTTGACATCAGCCTGTTATTTTAACAGAACAGGGAAATGGAGACGATTTCTCGTAAAGAAAGGAATGAGGTTGAATGGAGTACACCGTAGAAAACAGTGATGACGAATTCAATACTCTCGCATTTTGATCTTAACTTTAATTATTAAAAAGTTCGTATTACATTTAAAACCCAACGTTTCTGTAACTAATGTAAACACTTTTTGAGGGTACGTAAATAATAAAAAGGTTGGTGGAGTGGAAGAAACGAGTACATAAAAAAAATGAAGATTTCAAAGAGGCTCTGTGGATTTTGTGAATAATAAATAAATCATCATCACCGAGCCGTTTCACATTAGTTCTATTCAAAGAAATAAGACCAAGTACTACGATGAAATAATGTTAAAGATGTAATTGATTTAGTCAGGAAATGTATTTTGAAACCTGCAGAAAGACAAAACACGCTGCACCTCATTATGATGGAGATCACTTTCAGTGTGATATCATCATCATCGTCATTTTCCTGCTCTCTTCACACTTCACTTCACTATTATTCGTAGTCTCAACAGTAACCTCTTTTATAGCCATATCATCCTTCACACAGTCCATCCACCCTTTTTATATACCGCAATTTATACCCAAGTAAATAAAAACAATGTTATTTCAATTAGGTACAGTCGAACAAGCTAATTAGTATACAGGGTAGAGATCTTTATTATTCTATAACACTGAAACTATTGATCGTAACTTTGTTTTATCAAGTGTTTCGCATTAAGCGACTGATGTCAAATGCTGTATCATTTGAGATCAGTCTCTAAATGTATCTGTATAATCTTAAAAGTAAAGACAAGTTAGCTGGCTGTATACTTATTAGCTTGTTCGACTGTCATCATCATCATCATTTCAGCCAAAAGACGTCCACTGCTGAACATAGGCCTCCCCCAGGCGTCGCCACATTGACCGGTCCCGTGCGTCTCTCATCCAGCGGTTTCCTGCAACCTTGACCAGGTCATCGGTCCACCTAGTGGGAGGCCTTCCAGCGCAACGTCTTCCGGTTCGCGGTCGCCATTCCAGAACTTTTCGGCCCCATCGGCCATCCGTTCTGCGAGCAATGTGCCCTGCCCATTGCCACTTAAGTCTGGCGATTCTTCGGGCTACGTCGGTAACCTTGGTTCTCAAGCGGATGTCCTCATTTCTGATTCGATCACGCAAGGAAACTCCGAGCATAGCCCTCTCCATTGCCCTTTGGGTGACTTTGAGCTTTCTGATGAGGCCCATTGTGAGCGACCACGTTTCGGTCCCGTATGTAATCACTGGCAACACACATTGGTCATAGACTTTCGTCTTGAGACACTGGGGTAAGTTGGACGAGAAGATACCGCGCAACTTCCCGAACGCGACTGTTCGACTGTACCTACCAAAAATAACTACACATTATTTGTAGCTCCTACAAAGTTACGAGTGGCACTCAAGTGCTTATGTTTCGCAATATTCACTATCTGGCACTAAGTACCTCATAAAGCAAGGAGCGGCCGACTCTGAGATAGTTAACTAGATATAGTGGTTATAATCAAATATATGCATTTATCTTATGTTTCTACAAACTACGTTTAGAAAAAAAAAATACAACATAATTATATTGACGACATAATTATGTTGTTTCTATATAAGTTTTAGTATACTCAATATTATCTTAACTTTAAAAAAGATCAAGTGAAAAACCACCATGGCAGACCATGGTGGTTTTTCACTTGATCCATCATGGCCATTAAATTCGATAAAGCTATCGAAAAGAACTCTAGAATATAAAACTTTACAACTAAATAGAATTCTTTCTTGTTGTTCTCCATTCGAAAAAATATTTTTTTATGGAGAAGAATGGACAAATAACTTCCTAGTTAATTAAGCTTTCAAAATATTTGCCATTATTATATAAACACCTATTTTGGAGACAGTGTTGACTTCTATTTGTGAACGTTTTACGTTCACAAATAGAAGACGTATTTGTACACTGAGCAACGAAAACATTAGTTATGAATGAATGCAATGAACCACAACAATTTACATAAGAACGCCGTACGCTTCAACATCATAATAATATTATACCAAATGTAAACACTCGTAATCTTCCATCCCTTTCTATCTTACACTTTCATTATGACACTAAGGTCTGGCGTAAATTGTTTTACAGAAACCTCCCGGCTTAAATTATTTCGTGTATGCTACGCCGTAGCTCTCGGTCTCGTAGAGCTCCTCACGCGGCGTAGCAACAGTTGCATTCGCTACGTGCTACGAAACGGGCGCACTCGTCGGAATATCAAATTTTGCTACGAAAGTTACGAATAACAATGTGACCTAGTTCCAATTGGAGTTGTTAAAATTACTTTATGCAAAATATGTGAAGCTCTTCGTATTTGAATAAAGTTTATTGTAATGAAGATAAGTGAAGTGTTAATTGTGGAAATTAAGTTGAAATGGGGAGTTTGACTGTGTTCTGGTATTTTTTATTCTCTTACATAAAAGGTAAAATGTTGATTGTTATCATTATTATTTACCTATACATAATTATAAAGCATATTACTATTTTTTTAGTTATTACGAAGCATTCCATCGATAAAAAATAATTGCTTACTACTTTTTCGTGTTTATTTATTTGCAAACAGATCTTACCACATACTTAAACCTCATGGAGATTAGAATATGTTTTATAAATATTAGTTTCTGTTTTTATTATTTGCATTACAATTATGCAGATATTATTTTATCACCTAATTAGATTTTATTCAATAGGTATTATTATTGTCATAAATTAAAACAAAACTAATTTAACCCTCGTAGAGTTAAATTCAACTCCTACACTTCTCATTCACAAACATTGAGTTCGGAAACAATTGAACATTAGTTTCGTAGTCGCATTGGTCTGGGTAATAAATGCATTACCAAACATTATATTCATGAGGCACATATGTATATTTGTCTAGTTTAAATTGCTCTATAAATGTATGTGGTTTGTCCATTTATTGTATGTACAGTACACATACCGACCAATACCTATAGCTATACAAAACTAGTTTGTGCAGATCTCTCATTTTAGGGGAAACCTATACAATTCGAGGCTCTGTTATATTAGAAATGTACCTATAGTTTGATGTGTCGCCTTGTACAGCAATAATTATGGATCTGAATTACGAATAGGAAAAATCAGTAACTTTGTTTTGTTCTAGACTGAGGCTATTACGATAAAATCGTAACTATAAAAAATCGTTTTTCGAATTTACCTCGACATACCGTGACTACGGGCTACTCAATAAATTCGTATAATTATGATATCGAAATGTTTACTTTTATACTATTAAAACAAGTGTTAATCTTGGTCAAAGTTGACTTTTTGCGTATCCTATCTTAAAAGACGTTCTGACAATATCAACACCCAGAAAACCACTTTGATGACCAATAATAATTAGGCATTATTTCTCTAAATGAGAACAGGTTTGTGGGGTTACCATGACATCTTAAAGCAGTATTGTTTTAATATTTTTCTAGTGTGTGAAATAGATGCCGCTAGACGTCTTCTATAGCTCTGTCTCTTCCCACACTGGAACACGAATAAAACAGTGCTAATTTAAGACGTCGTGGTAACCCCACAGTACTCATTCTGTACTGGTTGTAGAGGTCAGATAGGCAGTCGCTCCATGTAAACGTTACGTGTATAGTTTTAAGTAGTTTATGAATAATTGTTAATATGTATTAGTTTATTATTGTATTTATAAGTTAATTGTATGTATTTTATCTATGGGCCTCAGTAGCCTGAAAATAAATAAATTGATTGATTGTAAAATACTGGTACCTATTCAGTTTCAACGTTCATGGGAAAATGCTAGACAGGTGATGATGATGATTGTTTGTGCGCAGTAGATGGCAAGATTATACAATGGATTCGCCCTCTATTACAGGACACTTTAACACAACTGGCGAAAAGTGTAGAAACTATACGTGCCTACTAAGAAACCTCTAACAACAACTTCGACTACTTCAACTTCGGAGATAACATGATTCTCCTCGAAGGGTTAGGAATAGGCGCACCTAATAGAACCTACACCCACATTTCGCCAGATATATTTGAGTCCCAAATAATAGAGGGCGAGCCTATTGCTGTCAACCGGGCACAAATCCAGACTTCGTGGCTGCTACTGAGAATGTTTTAATGGAAAAACCCAATAACACTTTGCCTGACCCGGGTATTAAACCCAAGACCTGCTCATCAGTCGCACGGTCGTTACATTATTCTAATGTCTACTTAAATAACTCCTCATATCCTCCACAGTATGCATATGCCTCCGCATAGTCGGCATATCAGTGCCAAATCTGAAGCAGAGGGGGGAATCCTCCACCTTAAGCTGTGACTACGACCTGGAGGGGGGCAGGCTGTACTCCGTCAAGTGGTACAGGGACAACGAGGAGTTCTACCGGTACATGCCACGGCTCCGGCCTCCACAACACGCACATAAGCTTGATGGGGTTAAAGTTGACGTAAGTATCTATAGAATGACACATTATCAGTCCGTACTAGTATCTACAGTCTGAAGTATTATGCATCATCATCAGCCTATAATGTTCCCACTGCAAGGACTCAGGCCTCCTCTCTAGGAGAGGGATGAGCAATAATCCACCACGCGGGCCCAGTGCGGGTTGGTAGATGTCACATATCATCGAATTGTTTGATTGTTAGTAGGACATGCCGTTTTCTCACGATGTTTTCCTTCACCGTTTTTAGAGCAGTGGTGATGAAATAAATTAGTGTTGCCCAAAATCGGTCTTGGTCTTGCAGTCTTGGACTTGTTCTTGCATTTTCGCAAGATCAAGACCAAGACCGACTTATTGTAGCAAGACCAAGACCAAGACTGAACCCTGCAAGATTTGAGCAAGAACAAGACTTAGCCTGCAAGACTCTTGCGTCTTGCAGTTTACTTAAACTGAGATCTGGGCGTTATTATTTTCTTTCTATGTTTTGGCGAATTTGTGTACTACTGTATGGATATTTGTATGTCTGAATAAATTAATTAATTGAATTAAATTAAGTAGGTATTTTGTTTCGACGACGACAAATTTTATTAGTTAGAATTATCAAGTCGCGACGATGATGAAAAATATGTAAGTGATATTTTAACCGCTAGCTGTTTGTGAAGAGTTTAGGATAGCTTCTAAACACGCTCAGTAAACCATAATAGGTACCTACCTAAAGTCAGTAATTACGCTTAGGGACTAAATTGCATAATCTATCTACATAAATAAAAAGAGAAGTCCTGACTGACTGACTGAGTCATCAACGCCCAGCCCAAACCCTTGGACCTAGAAAGCTGAAATTTTGCACAGAGGTTCCCTTTATAACGTAGACAAGGAATAAGGAAGGATTTTTCGAAATTCAACCCCTAAGGGATTTAAATAGGGGATGAAAGTTTGTTTGAAAAATCGACATTTTCACGCGGGCGAAGCCGCTGGCAAAAGCTAGTTTTTTATAATTATTATGAAGTTAATTTAATTAATTTGGTGGTTTACTATGCCTATGTCAATTTAAACTGTCAATGTAAACATGTACCTATACTCTGTTACGTTGTTCTTAGATCTAAACTAACGTGTTTAGTAAATAGCAATTATAGGCTAATAGGTATTTGCAAGACTTGCGAGACTCTTGCTGCAAGACCAAGACCAAGACTTGAGAGCGCAATACCAAGACCAAGACCAAGACCAGGTGTATTGACGCAAGACCAAGACTGGCTAAGTCTCGTCTTAGTCTTGCATTTGGGCAACACTAAAATAAATTATACAAACTAATGCGCCTGCCTGGGCCCCACGACTTACTATTCTTAAGTCGGGGCCGCAACCACTGCAGGGCCACCACTGCTCTCACTGGGCCACCACTGCTCTCTATCTATGCAAATAAATAAAATTAATGTACCTATCTATTTGTAACTTCAAAATAACTGTTTTTTTTTTTTATAAAATGCCTATTATTATGACAAAAATAGGGGAGGAGATACACACCATAGTGAGAATGGGGGAGGCCTTTACCCAAGAACGGGATAATACGGGATGGCTAAAAAAATCTTGCCTGTGAGTCTGTCTGTTTGGTTTGTTCCAGCCAATCTCCGAAACAGCTAGAGCGATGTTGACGGGACTTTTACTGTCAAATTGCTGATGTTAAAAGTATTAATTACTAAGGATTCCATGCAAAAAAATTAACCCTTGATATTGTTAACAAAACATTCTAATTGGGAACAGTACTATTTTTTATAAAATAACTTCAAGAGGTCGTGGGTCCCGGGTAACAGCGAGTTATAAATATTTTCTAGTTATAAAACAGCGTATACTTCTTTCCAGTTGGAGAAATCAACAGCACGTCGCGTCCACCTTCGGGAACTGACGCTCAAATCTCGAGGGCTTTACCGATGTGAGGTGTCGGAGGAAGCCCCTTCTTTCCACTCAGCGCAAGCCGAAGCTTTCATGGAAGTCTACTGTAAGTACCGTTGTACTCTTTCTTCGCGAGGAATTGAAAACCTATTATACTCATGTCTAATTTTTAACCGTAGCGGTTGTTACAGGACTACCTGCCAGACTTTCGCACTTCTGTCTACAGAAGTTCGAAAGTCTGACAAACAGTCCTATCAAGGGGTATCGCCAAAGACTATCTATGGGTATCGCACAGGGTGGAAGGAACACCGACGCACTGACGGTTACAACTTATTCAGTACATGTCGTTGTGATGTTCATCTTTGCCCCGGCACTCGTACGGTCAACATAGGTGTTTATTTACTCTGAGTTCAAATATCGATAATACTGCCTAATTCGAATACAAGTTAAAATAAACTACATTTCCGTGATAAATAGTGATAATAGAACATCAGTGAACTGAATTTGTTAAAGAAATACACGTATTGTAGTGCATAAACTTGACTTAAAAAGTGTAAATAGTAAAAAGTTATAATTGACAATTGATCGGCTGGTGGGTAAGTGACAAGACACTTTACGCGCAGTGCACAGAATTCTCACAGTTCGGTAGCGCGCAGAAGTCACATAACCGCTTGCGCAGACGCGCGGTGACGCAAGCGACGGCCGGCACCAAAGACTAAACGACACTGATCGCGCAATGTTTTGTACCTTCACTGCGTTGCCTCTGGGAGGACGATTGCAAAACAAAAAAAACTGGTCTGCTAATTTGAGTTTTTGGAGCCGTTACGTGTACACCTATCGTCGTTAGTAAACAAGTGCCGATACCATGCCGAGGACTGCGCGCTCACCCCCTGCCACTCCTGCCCGAGAGACGGAAAATCCTCCTATTTTCTCAACTCCGGAAATTTTTAGCAACCCTAATGAACCCGAAGTTTCAAACATCACCTCACGGTCCAAGCGACATCGACCAAACTTCTCTCCGGAGTGCGAATGGAAGAATTTCGAGGAAAAAATAATGAAGTTATTTACTTCCTGGAAAAGTGACCAAGAGGCCCTGCTTGGGAAATTAACATCAGAGTTGACGGCTATTAAACTTCAAAATGCCGATATTCAAAAAACTAATGCGGACACCTTAAAAACTGTTGAGTTTCTGAGCCAGGATTACGACTGCATTAAAAAATCACTGCAGAAACTAGAAAGAGAAAACGGTGAACAGCGTAACTATATTCTGGATCTAGAAAAGAAAGTAGAAGACCTACAGCTGAGCTCCCGATCATCTTGTATCGAAATAAGGAATGTCCCTGCAATTGAAAAGGAAACACCCAGAGACTTAACGTCGATTGTATTGAAAACTTGTGAGACCATCAAACCGTCGAATAACCCACCACAACTACGTGATGTATATCGTCTGCCTGGGAAAAAAGGCTCAAACAGACCGATAATTGCAGAGTTTCTGACAGTCCCCTCGAAGAATCAAATACTTGATGCCTGCCGTACGTTCAATAAGGGTCTGCCATCAAATGAAAAACTAAACACGGGACACATTGGTGTTCCCGGTGAAGTAAAGCCAGTCTATATCGCCGACCACCTGCCCCGCACTCAGCGACAACTATTCTTCGAGGCTCGCTCATTTGCTAAAACGAACAAATATTCGTTTTGTTGGTCGCAAAATGGTAAAATTTTTCTTCGTGAACGTGAAGGAATGGACTCCGTTGTTATCAGCTCAACCTCGTGTCTTAAGAAACTTCTTACCCCTGCCAAATAAACGCAAGGCAACTTATTTTTATTCGTATTGCATGCTTTTAGGATATATTCGAACCTCACTTTTTTATTTACTTAAAAATCGAGTACTAACTTCTTACAAATCAATTTTTCACTATTTTATCACTGTATCTTACCTTACATTAAAACCATTAAGATTATTAACTATATATAATGCATCTTTTATAAACCAATTTCTATATTACACATTGTACCTTTTTAGACCACTCAAAAATAATTATCACTTAAAAACTTGTTTTTACACATACACAACTTATAACACACCTACGTTTATGTACATTAGGACTTTATTATTTCTACTTAAATTAACTGTAACATCAAAAACAGAATTAATAAATACCCACAAAACTAAAATAAACATATTTAAGGTTGAAAACATTTTACACATAACATCAAACATCAATTTTCGATTCAGACACTTTAAATGATTTTGACTCCTTTGGTACGTGAGTGATTCACATATTTGTGTACCTGATTCGTGCAGTCGATTCATCAATGACGATAACAAGTCTCTTAATATAATACACCTAAATATACGTAGTGTAAATTGTAATTTTGATAGCTTTCTTGTGCTCCTGGCTAGAATAAAAATTTCATGTGATATTTTAATACTATCGGAATGCTGGCTCAGGACGGCAATGGTCCCACCTCTGGATGGGTATGTTTCTTATCACACGAGCAAACTTTCTAATCAGAATGATGGTGTTATAATATATGTAAAAACACAATTACCTCATATCGTCACCGAACCTTATATATCTGGTGCTAGTTGTCTGATCTGCAATATAAAATCTCACAATATCTCACTTTTAGCATTATATCGCTCTCCCTCCACACGAAACCTTGACAACTTTATCGATGGATTAGACACCATCCTTACTCAGATGTCAGTCCATAAAAATTTTGTGATAATGGGTGACATCAATATTGACATCACTCCGGATGCTACCTCCGCCTCCCAACAAGTGAATCAGTACCTTAACCTTATTGCTTCACATGGTCTCCTCCCTACACATCTATTCCCAACCCGTATTAACTCCTGCATTGATCACGTAATGTTAAGATCGGACTATAAAAATACGACTCTGGTACTCGATACTTACATTACCGATCATAGGCCTACGATTCTCAGCATCCAACGTGTAATATCACTACCTGCCCCTAAACTTAGTCGCATAGTTGTTGATTATACAGCTGTTATCAATGACATCTTATCAACGGACTTTAGTGAGATAATGAATATTCAAGACCCAAACAATGCAGCCGAGTCCCTGGTTTCCATCTTTAGGTCTGTCATCGCCAATCACTCGAAATCGATGCATATGTCTTCGAAAAGGCGAATTCTCAAACCTTGGATTACAAGTGGATTGCTTCGTTGTATCCGAAATAGAGATAGCATGGCTCATACGCTAAAGGCAGATCCTGAAAACCTCATTCTCATGATAACGTATAAGCGATACCGTAACTTCTGTAACAAGCTTCTTAAAAATTTAAAACACTCTTATGAAAGGAACGAGTTCGAAGTGGCAAAGAACAACCCTAAAGCTATGGAAGGTTGTTAAAAGTGTTACTGGAACTAGTATCAATGCTAAATCCCCAAACGAGCTACTCAAAATATCCTCAGATGAAAAGTCCTCGGTAAATCTAGTCAATAAATTTTTTGCCAATGTTGGCAAAAACTTGGCTGACAAATTCTTGTCCACCTCATATTCCACGGATTATTGTCTCGATGCGCTGCCCTCTAAGTCGCTAGTACTTCTTCCGACAGATGAAGTTGAGGTCTCAAATCTCATTATTGGGTTACGAAGTGATGCTGCGATTGGTTGGGATGGCATTTCATCGAGAATGTTAAAATCCTGTCTGCCCGCGATTGTCCCAGTCATTACTCATATCTGCAATCGCTCTATTTCCACAGGCTGTTTTCCCAGGGTTTTCAAAAGAGCTGTTGTTCACCCAATCTTCAAGAATGGGGACAGACACAGTGTGGACAATTATAGACCGATCTCAGTCTTGCCTGCCATCTCTAAAATATTAGAAAAGATCCTTAATAATCGTTTGGTAGACTATCTTGAGTCATACAATTTACTAAGTGATAACCAGTATGGTTTTAGACGTGGTAGGTCAACTGAAAGTGCTGTTGCTGCCTTGGTAGACCATGTAGTATCTAAATTGGACAGTAAATTGAAATGTTTGGCTGTCTTCTTGGATCTTTCTAAGGCATTCGACACTGTGTCTGTTCCCCACCTCTTATCTAAGCTGGAAGCTACGGGCATTCGCGGACATACTTTGAAAGTTTTCCAGGATTACCTGTGTGATAGAACTCAATGCGTTAAAATTAATGATGTTGTTAGTGACACCGTTTCATTGAGTTTTGGTGTTCCCCAGGGCTCAATCTTGGGTCCTACCTTGTTTCTTGTCTATATTAATAACTTATGCAAAATGTCTCTCACGAATTGTTCAATCTTCACTTACGCAGATGATACGGCTCTATTAATTCACGGTAGTGACTGGCCTGAAACACTAAAATACGCGGAACTTGCACTAAACTCAGTGATGAAATGGCTGTCAAAAAACATCCTAACCTTAAATCTGAACAAAACGGTATACCTACCTTTCTCCTTAGTATCCACCTACCTCCCTTCTCCGGATTCAATGGGGCTTAAAGCTCATACTTGCTCACTCGGTCTATCTACTTCACAATGTGACTGTCTTCAACTTAAAAGGTGTGACTCTGTCAAGTATCTCGGAGTCTATGTGGATAGTTCTTTAAGCTGGAAACCTCACCTTAGTAATCTCATATCACGAGTCCGTAAGTGTATATTTATTTTCAAAAAACTAAGACACTCCGCGGATCACCGTACTATTAAGACTGTCTATTATGCCCTCTGTCAAAGCATAATAAGCTACTGTATCACAGTGTGGGGTGGAACTCCTAAGACAATCTTCCTGCCTCTGGAACGAACCCAGAGAGCGGTTCTCAAGGTTATGACGTCGAAACCTTTCAGGTATCCCACCACGGCTCTTTACACCGAATGTCAGGTCCTAACTGTGAGACAGCTCTTTGTGCTTGGTACTATTCTCCGCAAACATCGCCTTGTGGTCTACGATCCGAATGCTACCAAAAAACGTAGACACTTCGAGGTATGTACAACTCACGGCTGTAGAACAGCCCTTGCTCAGCGTCATTTTGGTATACTGTCAAACCATTTATATAATAAAATAAATAAACTCTGTTCCATTGCTCCCATGTGTCTAAATGAATGCAAAACCAGGATCACAAGGTGGCTCATGACACTAACCTATGATAAGACTGAAGATTTACTACAGATATCGACGGCCTAATTTAGTCAATAAAGAAGTATGTTCATATTTATATTAACAATCTAAATCTATATACAATCTTACATAAACGCAATTTTTCACTATATTTATCTCCCCCTCACACATACACACACACACACATAGACACACATACACACACACACATAGACACACACACTCACACACAAAGACAAACACATTCATAGGTAGGTACCTACTTATATAGAATACATCATAGTTGCATTAGCTAGTAAACATATTGTAATTTAAAGATTATGTACTGTGCTCACCCTACAACTACTGTCGCAGGTTCAAATCATAGGCGAGGACGCTGGCACCCTAAACACAAGTTAAATCTTACATTGGGTGCCAGAGTTCATCGAAAACACCCGTTTCATAGTTGTAAAACTCCTTATTATTGTTAAATAAGTGTTTCTTGTACAATTGATGATAATAAATATACTTTTTTTTTTTTTTTAATGTCGTTGAGGTCAAATAGACTGTCCGATTTCAGAAACCCATTTAGTACAATATGCTATATATGTAAAACACTATATATTCGGCTGCATGCGGTTAGACTGTTAGAGGGGTAGGAGCCGACCACAATAGGAACTTAGTTCGGAAAAAGCTAAGCAGATGATGTAAGCAGGTATACCTATACGTAGGTACATATTACGTCCTCATGACAGTACTAAAGTATCTATAGGTATAACTATCTATTCATGTTCACCTGTTCCTCTAAGCTCCCTCGCTTAGATAGGTCACGTTCGCAAAAGCGTGGTTCAAAAAGTTTTGAAGTAAGCAGCGTGAGGGATTTACAGTCTAGACAAAGATACGGGTCGATAGATTTCACTGCTTACCTAGGTACCTACCTACCTATAAAAGTTTCTCATAGGAACTTGGTTTAAATTGAGATTCCCCTTGATGTTTTTTCTATACCATAGCTAAGTATAGGTATCGAAGTAGAATCGCAGACATTTCACTATCACTACACATTATATAAAACAAAATCCCGCGCCGCGTGACTTTCTGTCCGAGATAAACTCATAAACTACCGCACCGATTTTCATGCTGATTTTCTGGTTTCACCAATAGGTAGAGAGGTTCTCGAGGAAGATTTTAGTATATAATTTGGCCAACATTAACGCGGGCGAAGCCACGGGCATCAGCTAGTTGTTTATTATAAAATCTACATAACATTTCACATTCATTAGTCAGTCATTTACGCCCTGGGTGCGATAATGGGTGCGATTCCCGAGTTGGACAGTGACATTAAGTTTTTTCATAAGGATAATCTCTGTAGGACAAATCCAGACTCCGTCGTTACGGAGTCTGGACTTGTGCCAGTTCGATTCCGAAACTGCCTACATATTTTATGGAAAAGGAATGGATTGTGGTCGTTAAAAAGTAGTGGACACCCGAAAAAATCTTAAATACTCAAAAAATACATTTTTCATTACAGATTTCCCTCGCGAGACTCCTAGAATAACGGGCCACGAGCGAGCCTATCAACTAAAAGAACCTCTGGACGTGAACTGCTCTTCAGCCAAGTCGTTTCCAGCTCCCGATCTTCAATGGCTCATTGATGGGCAAAAGGTTTGGTTTACGTTTACGTTACGTTTTTACTACACCAACACAAAACACAACACAAAAGCGGCTGCTGTGCATGAGGTCCTGGGTTTGATTCTCAGGTCGTGTTATTGGGTTTTTCCATCAAACAAATTTCCCTAGCAGCCACGGATTCCGAATATGTGCCCGGTTCATGGCAATAGGTTCGCCCCCTATTCATCATCAGCCTATATAATGTTCCCACTGCAGGGACTCAGGCCTCCCCTCTAAGAGATGGGTGATCAAGGACACGAAGGGAATGAGATAGCGGATGAGTTAGCCAGAAAAGGAGCAGATGAAACCTTTGTGGGACCAGAGCCCAGGTTACCGATCCCACATAATATAACAAAAGGAATCATCCATAGAATAACCACAGGAGAGTCAAATAAAAGATGGAATGCAACAGAAGGTTGTCGACAATCGAAAATCTTCTTAAAGTCATATGATGAAAAGAAATCCCACAAACTACTCAGAATGAGCAGGGGAAACATAAGACTAGTAGTAGGCATCGCAACAGGACACTGTGGACTCAATAGACACCTGACGATTATGAAAGTAAAGGAAGATCCCATATGCCCAGCATGTGGAGAAGCAGAAGAAACAAGTTTCCACCTTGTGGCGGAATGCACAATGTATGAGCCACTCAGATGGGAAATCCTAGGAACAGATGAGATTAATGAAGAGAAGCTCGCAGAAATCTCTACCGAACAACTGGTGAGCTTCTGCAAGGCGACAGGAAGATTCGCGATGCCGACCACCAGTAACCCATGAAGGGGATCCACCAAAATGGGGAACTGGGCGAAATAATCCACAACGAAAGGACTGATCGCCCGTCTGGTGTCTGCCGGCGTCCCCGAAGATAAATAGAAATAGAAGAGATGGGTGGGCTAGAGACCCCCTATTACATGGGACTTAAACACGTGGATGTTCCATTAGGGACACCACTACCTCACCCTATAAGGATTACTGGCGTGATGTTACGAATCAAATATTTGTAGGAAGATTATGTACCTAAGTAATTCTTTGTTTTCTTACCTTTACAGATCACAGACAGGTCGTGGCTGATCGCGTTCGGGGCAAAGCCTGTTCAACAGGGGTTGCTGGTGTCCACCCTCGGCCTGAGAGCTCCAACCAAGCCGCGTATGAAAATCAAATGCGTGGCCACAATAGGAACACATAGGAGGGAACGCACTGTCACTATAGGTAAACATTTTAACTTACCTATCTCTGTAACGTCAGGAGCTCGAAGCTAAACAATAACAGCCGCACGTGTCTGTCTTCAAGGGCAAAGCTTGCATATGTCGCTCCATGAAGTTGTGACCATCCATTACTTATTGAGTCCATGTAAAATACTGGTATTCAGCTGCATCCGGTTGAGCTGGAAGCTGACCCAAACAAGTTTGTGCAAAGGCTATGCAGATATTAATGATCTCTGTAAAGTCAGTACCGTGCATTTCTTAAAAAGGAAAAATGGGTCAGATCATGTCAGCATGATCTAGCAAAGTCTAGTAGGGCACGCCACGACGATCTAGCAAAGTCAAGTGGCGCCGTGGCGGTAAGTCCCCTCTTTAAGGTGTGGCAAGAGCGGCGCCACGGCGCCTTCACCTTCTGTCTGACGCAGGTCCTCACCGGACACGGTTGTTTCGGGAGGTACCTGTACCGAATCAGGCGTGAGGAAACGCCCGGATGCTACCACGAGGATCGACTGAAGGACACGGCACACTGAGGAGGTGTGCCCTGCTTGGGCGGAGCCCCGCCGTGTTCTCGTATAGCGGCGATCGGCGGCGGCGACCTCTCGCGTCCAGCCCTGGTGCAAGCCATGGTCCGGGGCGAAGAAGAATGGGACGCCGTCGCCTCCTTCTACGAAGCAGTGATGTTAGCGAAGGAGGTGGCGGAACGTAAGAGGAACAGAACCTCTCGTCCCAGCCGCCGCGGGAGGCGGTCCGGGCGTCGGGGGCCACGTGATGGCTTCCGGCCACCGTAGACGCGGGCCTGTGGACGGTGAGTAATGGGCTAGCTCGCCGTTCGTCCGTCTTATGACGACAACAGACCGTGTCGACGGCGCGTTCGTGTTCCACGCGCGCCTCAAAGAGGCTAAGAAGGAACATGGGTGGTTTTCAGTCAGTAGAAGTCTGACACTCCCTTTCGCTCTGCCCAAGAGCCCCCCGCTTTTCAATTTGATGACTTTCCACCAAATCGAAAACAAAAAGTCTAGTAAAGTAGGTACCTACTTTACTTTCTGTCTCTGCAAAGCGGAGACGAGCGGAGATGTTCGGCGAAAAGCTATGTGTGAGCTAGGGTTTATCCAATGAAGCTGTGCGGAGAAGAGTAATGCACAGAGGTTTAGGGCGGGACTCCACCAAAGCGGAGATGTGCCAAGCGGAGAGATGTGCCAAATTCGACCAATCACAGGAAGGGCGAAAGACCAGATGTAACTGTGATTGGTCGAATTTGGCACATCTCCTCTCCGCTTGGCACATCTCCGCTTTGGTGGACTCCCGCCCTTATCCAACGAAGCTGTGCGGAAAAGCCCAATGCAGAGAGGAGAGGTTTACACCGGGCCGCACGCCGTTCACCGCTAGCCGCTAACAGAACAGCACCCCACTTGCAGCACGCCGCTAACATCTCTTGTCGTCTCCGCAACTATGTTGTGACTGGCTTCCACTCTTCCAGTACCTATAACCAGTATTTTGCATGAAGCGAACCTGCCTACCATCCACAACTTGGCACTGGTGATGAGGTGGCCGCGCGGTTGAAATGTACATGTGAGCCTGACACTGTAACGACTGTAAGGTCTACTACACGAGCTTCTATATTGGTAGATCCCAGCAATCCTGTCATATATTGCCTACTGTATTATTATTATTTTTGTTGATTTCTGCTTCATGGCAATCTGTTTTCCAACAATAAGCCACTTTTCTGTCTGATTTCTCAGTTTATGTTTTCCTCAAGAGCCATACTTGTATGAAAATTCTTTTCACACGACTCTCTTGTTGTCAAGTGGTAAATCTTTTATGTAGGCTCGGTATGACGGTACCTATGTAACTTCTTTTTAGCCGGGTATGCTGAAGAGCGTCTTCACTCAGAGCCAGTCAGAGCGTGTGCCAGTTTGTTTACATGGACGGTCAGTTTCTCCTGATATTTCAAGCTGTTTTGAGCTATTTCCTGCCGAACTGTTTTTAGGCCGAGGTCGAGGTACTTATATGTATTTATTACTTATACAATGAGGGATACCAAACATTGTCCTCAGATCTTTGGTCTGGAATCTCTCCGGGATATCTAATACTGTATTATAACGCGTTTTTTTTTATACCTAACTTTAGTTTTGTTTACCTACTGATCCACGTTCCTGTACCAAAGCCAGGCTGCTACAAAACCAACAACAGCAACATACCAACATTGCTGTCCTCAATACAACTGTTTGTGTCACCCTTATCACCATATCAACCATAAATTACCATTTTTCTGTACTTATTATTAAGCATGTTTTTTTTTGTTTCAGAAATAAACTCTTCAAGCTGGAACAAGTCATTCAGTTTAATAATAATGATAACACTCAACATTGTTTGTGTTAAGATATCGTGATAGTGTCACATGTAAAGTAGGTATACCTAATTTAAATGTAAATAAAGATACATTTGTAATATTTATGCCGTTTTATTATTATACTCTCAACAGTCGAAATAATAAACACAGTATTTTAGTATGTAATCACTTATTTTTAACAATATACAAAATAATGAACGAACATAACGTTTATACTAAAAACGATCAAAATTAAAAGTAAATTACGATAATTCTCGAAAAAATTAAACTAAGTTAATAATAATGTGCAAAAATATTTTTTGTATTTTTTTAATAAATGAATCTATGTACGTGTATATACGTGGAAGATGCTCTTTATGTACAGAATAAAAAAAACACAATTATAAAATGCGAGCCAATATCACAATGATGCAATACATAGTTACTTTTCAATTGAATTTATATTGGATGGGCTCACTATTTTGAACCCTGTTGCCTAAAAATATGTTGCAAAGTTGACTGAAGTGAACAATCTAGAATACTGTCACAGTTGAAATATTAGTATTATCTAATAAAATTGGGGAATATCTACTATTTCACATTAGAAAACAGTTAGAAATATACTTTGTTTATATTAACACTAACTCTGAAAGCAACATTATATTATGCTAGCTAAACATACTTATATTAATTATGTAGCGTGTTTGCAACTATTGAACATCAATTATTTAGAAAATATGAGTGAATAGAAGCAATATGTGAAATACAAGAAGATAGTTACAATAGTTTCCATAACCAACAGCAATCCTCTCAGCAAGCCAGTTTGCCATTTCTGTAATATACCGTCGTCAAATTATTTTAATTCTCTCATGGACTAAATTTCTTAAAAATTACATAGTAATGTAGACTAATTTATTAAGTGAAATACATTATAGGCGAAATTTTATTATTTTAACATTGAACACTATCAGAATTATTGTTGACGAAAATTCTTAAAGCTGTAAGAGTACACCACACTTAGAAACTGCTGTGTAATCACGGTAAAATGAAATTACAAGCTGAGAATGTGATAAAATTATCAACTAACAATAAATTGTGAAATTGTATACATGTTGTGTGGTCTATCTAATCTAAGTTGAAAATTTAATAAAAATAAAAAGACTACATTTGCAACACATTAGGCACTGTGATTAAACTCCAGTAAATACAGCCAATAAAATCTTGTAAAAGTAAAATGCATCATATCTATCCTTCCTGACCAAAATCTTCCATGAACTTCCTAAGCCTGACCATGTCCTCATCATTTACAGTAGGTTTCGATATTGCGAGGGACCGAAGCATATCAGACATTGTAACTGCAGGTTCATTCAATTTATCACTAGGGACATCCATCCAAGTCATTTCCTTAGCACCTGGATCACCAGGGGAGCATGGAGTTAAAAGATCATTGACAATGACATTAGGGTCTAATGGGCTAGGACCAGATACTTTCTTGAAGTGTGTGGCCGACTGCACTTTACGCACAGGCTGCATCAATGCATCTCGTGCTACAATGCATATATCAGCACCTGAGTATCCTTCAGTTTTAGCAGCTAGCACTTTCAAATCCTGCTCAGTAAGTTGATGTCTTGTGTTACCCATATGCAATTTAAACATGTCCAAACGAGCGTGTTCTTCTGGTAGGGCGATATAGATACGCTTCTCAAAACGTCTTCTGATAGCAGAGTCGAGCACCCACGGGATATTTGTAGCGCCGAGAACTAAAATACCATCCATATCATTGCCTACACCTTGCATCTGTACAAGAAATTCGGTTTTAATTCGTCGAGCAGATTCAGACTCGTTGTCAGAACGAGATGAACATAGAGAATCAATTTCATCAATGAATATGATACTTGGTTTGTGTTGGCGAGCCAGTTCAAAAAGTTCCCTCACCAGCTTTTCAGATTCACCAAGCCACTTTGAAACAAGATCAGAAGATGAAACTGAGAAAAATGTTGAGTTGTTTGCTTCAGTAGCAACTGCTTTTGCTAAGTATGATTTACCAGTACCAGGTGGTCCAAAAAGTAAGATTCCCTTCCAAGGTATTCTTTTGCCAGTGAAGAGATGAGGGAATTTGATTGGGAGAATGACAGCTTCTTTCAAAGCTTCTTTAGCTGCCTCCAAGCCTGCAACATCACTCCACTTAACATGGGGTTTTTCTACCACAATAGCTCCTTCAAGTTTTCCTTGCAGCTTTTTCTTTTCGGGATTATCAGAATCACTGTCACTGTCGCTCTTTTTGTCATCTTTGGAGTTGGTTTCTCCAGCCTTGACAGGTTTCTTCTTGGTATCCTTTTTCAGGTACTCCTTGAGTTTTTCTGCCCTGTCGAGGTACTGTAGACACTTAGCTCTTATGCTTTCTTTAGCGCGTTCACCTTGAGCTTCATATTTAACAGCATGAAGAAAGTACTCTACACCATGCTCATACAGACGTAGAGCTTCTTCATAGTTCTTATTCTTGTCTTCTTCTGTAGCTTTTGTGACAAGGTCAATAGCCTTTTGCAAAGTATTGGATGATGCCATTTTCCTCTAGCAAATGTTTACCTGAAACCAATTACGAGTATATGTTACCACCATATTATTTTATCATTTGCAAGAATCAAGTAAGTAAACATTTAACTTTTCTGTAACTGGTGCAACTCTCAAACTCTAATTCTTATTTCTTACTTTAATCCATAATTTTCACTCCACACATCCACCTAAAATTTATCTCTCACTTTCTTAAACTATCATTGTTGACTCATACTTCTCCCAAAATGTGGAATTTATCGAAAGCTTATAGATAATATAATATAATATATAAGTTTTGACGAATATTATTATAATTCTTCAAAACTTGGTATATTATCTATAAGCTTTGTTACTGAGTTTGAGAGTTGCACCAGTTACAGAAAAGTTAAAACAGGAATTGTTTGTTTTGGTATGAACATGCGAAGAGGAGTGCTGAATCGAATGTAACTAAAAGAGTAATAAATATAAATGTTGATGATAATGTATGAAGGACGAGGACGGCCAAAAAAGCAATGGTTGGATAGTGTGAGGAATGAAATAAGTAAATGACTGTAGGACATTTTACTATGTTTTTTTTTTTTTTTTTATGGGACAAGCCCGCCACACTATTCCCAAACCACTGTAACTCCTGTTAGCCAGAATCAACAGTGGCGACCACAAGAAAAGCGCCGAGACAATGAAGCTCGACGAAGTCCCAGAGAAGCGATTTAACTGTCTTGGATCCCGCAACGAAATTAATCAGAAAAAAATAGCGGAGGAGTAGGAAAAAACATAATTTCCACTTCCCTCCATATCAGCAGGAGACAGAACAGAACAAGGCCAATAGGCACACAGGGACGTATACAACTGGGATAAGCCCAGTTGCCTAGCACCACGGATATTATTGTCATTAATATTACTGGGTCCTAAGTTGTGAGCTGTTACGATGATGATGATTATCCTAAAATTAACTCGGTGTTTTTAAAATGATGTTGGCTAACGATGGATAGGGATGGTGCTCTAGTGGAAACCGACCCCAACATAGCTGAAAAAAGGCTACATAAGTATGCAATTTGAAAGAACTCATTGCTTCAGAAATAAAGCAAAGGCTTCGCTAAGAACTTGAACATAATGGCATCACCCATAGACAGAGGTCCATGTCTGAAACCTTGAAAACAGGTTATTCCAATTGCAGAAAGCACCAAGCAAGCATAATATTGATTGTTTGTAGTTTAACAGGATTATCTTTGCTATTGGCTATATTTGGTGTTGTTAAATATAGTGTTAGCCTTAATTTATACATTGTGACAGCAATAGCCAAAGGCAACCTTTCAATTTACACAACAGAAGTCAAATAGTAAACAAATGATCTGATGCATAATGAAATCAAAATTATAAAATATACACACAAAGATGGTTCTTTTAATTCCCATCGTAAGTGAGACAACACGCCTAATGACAACAAGGAGGAAAAAACGCGATTGTGTAAGTATGTACTAGGTGTGTTCGTATGATCTGACCAGCAAAACAATCTGTACTGACTTAGACGAAACATTTGGTTCCTCTACGAGAGCATATAGCTTATTATGTGATAATTAGCCAATTTAGTATTGCTGGTCTCTAAGTAATGTGTCTATTTGTTAGGCTTTGCCCAGTGACGAATTCGGCAGCCAAATGAGATCACGGACCAAACGGCCATGGAATTCAGGTATTTAAACTAATTTGTAAACAATAAAATACTGGCTTACCATCCACGACAGTGTAGTAATGCTTAATTTTATGCAATACTCGAGTTTTATCCTTTTTTAATCACTTAAATTGCGACGATTATCTAAAATACCATGAAAGACGAATCGCTTTAGTCACTTTTGTAATGACATATTGTTCTGTTCTGCATTGCCACATTCAAAAATTATTGGTGGTCTCTTGAGTTCGGTCAATCAACTTATTGATTGTGTTAGATTTTACTTGTATTGTGTTTAGTAATTGAAAATAACTCATTCAAATTGGTTTTTATACTTATGGTTGATGTTCCAGGGTAGCCTGCGAAATTCAAATTTTCTTAAGTTTTTTGCAATTTGCAGGCCAGTGATAGGTTGTATGTTGATGAACATTTGATTCGCGGTTGTAAAACGTATATAGTTACAGAATTATAATCATCAAAATCATTAATACAACCCTCCGAGCTCATACAGGTTCCGGAACGACTTTTTTTGGGTCAAAGTCATTCCGGAACCTGTATGAGCTCGGACGGTTGTATTAATGATTTTGATGATTATAATTCTGTAACTACATATGTCTTACAGCCGCAAATCATATTTTCACTAACATACAACCTAGCTTTGGCCTGCAAATCGCTAAAAACGCAAGAAAATTTGAATTTCGCGGGCTACCGTGAACATCCACCTTAAATCGACACTATGGTTGTTTGAACAAAAATTTGCAGAATGAGTATTTTTATTCTTGGCAAGATTCTTGGTAACTCTGGTTTTATTTAAGTCTAAGGGTGCGTTCCGAATTACGCTGTAATCGATTTGAGCGTCCATAAACCCGTACCGAATTACTGTGAGCGCGCTAACGATGTCCCTTGAATCGTCATAGATGACGTCATGACATGTGTCATCTTGCGATTACACCAATGACTAATAAAAAGTATGGACCCGAAATACCTACAGAAAAAAGGTGCATACCTACGGAGCATAAAATGGCTGCCAATGCTAGGGTTGTGTCAATCATGAAACATAGTATTACTTACTGTAACGAGTATCGATACTAGTATTACGAGTATTATTAGATATCACGGTTGAATTAAAATGAAAAGTCCGTTGTAAAGTTGTAACAGAAAAATATGAGTAAATTTACTTACCTACAACCACTTTGAATAAATTTTATTCTCAGGTATCGGATACCTGAGAATAAAATTTATTCAAAGTGGTTTTTCTAAATACAATAATTAAAGAATACTTTTTACCCGACTACTTAAAAGCCAAAAGGAAGGGTAATGATTTTGGCAGTATAAGTATTATGTTTGTATGTTCCAGCATAGCGCCTAAACTATTGAACACTTGTTCTCCCCACCACTGCGATATTTTTTTGTTCTAGACCATACCTAGGAACCCCCTAGTTACGGAGATATTGGTTAAGTTTCAGGTTTTACTATTCATAGCATCCACTAGCCCAATGTGTTGCTACATTGAGTTTTACCGTAAAATATGATATTTGACCCCAATAAAAAATCGTTTCCCAGCAAAAAAATTGCGTAGTGGGGTACTTAGTTTGATGTTTCTGTACATCAAACTAAGTACCACCCTTGCTTGGTTGTCGGCTGAGTTATGGGTTAATTTACACCCAAACAGTTGTCGCGGTTAAGTCTTTGTTATTTACTCGTAATAACAAACCAACATTAAATTAGAATGTTACTAAAACTCAACTACGAGTTAAATCGCAAACTAATAAATTTGACCCAAGAAAAAAAACGGGGTGAGCTAAGTAAAACCATTTAATAAAACCGCGGTCTTCTACGCAGAAAAAACAAGAAAATAATTCTTGTCTATAAACGCCTTATCCAATTGATTATCGTCTAGTAAGTAGATAATTTGTATATTTCAATGTAACGTATTTTAAGTAAAATGAAAGTAGAGGGCAGTCGTCGCATGCCACCTTGCTAATGGCAACAAGCAGCTGACTTATATATCAATGGGAACGCCATGAAGGAGCATCAGGTATCAGTGGCAGGCGAAATAAGACTATCCTCTATAATAATTTTACTTATAATAAATACCTACGTTAAATTGAAAATTACAAATTATCTACCTACTAACTAGACGATAATCAATTAATTGGATAAGGCGTTGATAGATAAGAATATTAGACAAGAATTATTTTCTTGTTTTTTTACTTTTAAGACCGCGGTTTTATTAGTCTGCGATTTTATTCGTATTCGTGTTTTAGTTTTATAAACTTATTTTTTTAGGTTTGCGCTTTCGGTTATAACTGGTCTGTAGATTCTGGTAGGTATGCAGATCCTAGTGAAGAAAAAATCTTCTAATAGTAAGAAGATTGTTTCTATTATGATTAACATACTGACTGGCGGAGTAAAATAAAAAGGGACTTTGTTTCTTGTCGCCAAAATTTGTATTTGTCACCAAGTTGTATCTCCTAATAAATAGATCTATCGTCACGAAATATTTTCGTTCTCAGATAAACAAAAAGTGTTCAAAGATATGAATGATCAAATTAATGTTAATATAATTATGTGTAAAATAAGAGATGGATCACCAATAAAATTGTAGTGCAATAATAGGGTTTGTCAAACCCTATTATTCTACTGACTAAAAACCACCCATGTTCCTTCTTCGCCCTTGTGCCAAGGTCGCGTTATCTCTTTCGATAATCCTCAGGGCGGTCCCGCGCCCTGACCGGACCTGGCACGGTCACTCGAACAGATATCGTTTCAGCACAGCGAAGGAACTAGTATCGGAAACTATTACGCAACGGTACAACACTATCCATGTTTGTAAACAAACGAATCATATTATGAAATAACAAAAAGGTCTCTGGGACGGAAATAAACCCAAATATTAACACTTTAGCAATAAATTAATGATCACTTAGCATTTTTTCATCGAAAATGTATTACTCCTAGATACTATTGCATGAAAACGACTACTAACCTATGCAAAGTCAATTGAGGTTGATTTTCAGTCCTTCTTGCACCACTGTGACAGAAAAGGTTTGCGTGGCGCAGGTTATATAAATAAGACCACGAAACTTGTCAACATAAAATATAATTTAATAAAATAAATCACCAACTATGGGTGTGGGTAGGTTCATGGCGCACCCTATTGCGTTTCACTTGTGAGGTGCACGTTACTGCCCTGATAGCTGGCGTGGCGATGACCGCAGCGAGGTGCCACGCTGGATGCCAGGGGTGTAGGCCGACAGGTGGTCGCGTCGACCCGGAGAGAAGCTCGGCGAGGCCCACGTGGCAAATATGGCCAACGTGGGAAGTCCGTGCCGAACTTTATGGCGCGCACAACGGAGCCAATACGGGCCCCTGATGTATAGGCGCGCAGAGAGTTGGGGGCGTTGCTCCAACCGCAACTTTGGTGATGCTGAGGTGTTCCTCCAGCAGGAACCTGGGACCCTGGAACGTGACGTCCAGCGTGTCAAGAGATAATAATAATAATATTCCACAACTATCACACAACGCCATCTAGTCCCAAGCTAAGCAGAGCTTGTGTTATGGGTACTAGACAACTGATAAACATCTAATATATAAAATTCTCGTGTCACAGTTTTCGATGCCAAACTCCTCCGAAACGGCTTGACCGATTTTGATGAAATTTTTTGTGCGTATCGGGTATCTATGAGAATCGGCCAACATCTATTTTTCATCTTTTTTTTTTTTTTTTCTGAAAATGGCAAAACAACGTTTGCCGGGAACAGCTAGTACTTATATATTTCTAAATACATACATATTATAGATAAATTACACCCAGACACAGAACAAATGATCGTGCTCATCACACAAACATTTGTCCTGGGTGGGAATCGAACCCACGACCTCCGGCATAGTAGTTAGGGTCACTAACCACTAGACCAACAGGCCAGTCAGATGGTAAAGCCATCTCCGCTGATTGCGACACCAAGCTAAGCAAAGCGAGCAACAGTGCGCTAATGAAAGTGCTAGTGGATTGTCACAATCAGACGGAGTTCACATGATGGAGAGAGTGCAAAAGGCATGATAGCACATTTTGAGTGTGAAGCACAAAATGTCAAAATGTGTTGAGCTGAAGGCAATGAGGAAGTTAAATACAATATAATTAGGCGTAGCAAAAAGACAAGAGAAATAGGGATACATGCTAACATAACCTATAAGGCTAAGAAACACAAAAATACACACATGTTTATGCTGTTCAAACTTACCCAGTATGGGGGTTATGTAGCCACTGATTTTAAACGCCTGATGGCGGAGAAAATTTATAGATGTAAAAACATTACGCTCGGATGGTGGCGAGAGGAAAGCACGTGTTACGGACGCGAGCGCCCACCCGCTAGGGGCGAAACGCCCGCGCCGGACACCGAATTCCAAAAGAAATGTGTCACGACGCACGCCGTATTTAACCTCACTGTGGGGAACGAACCACTATTGGTCATTCACTCGCAACTAGTGAGGTGCGTGCGTGATGATGACATATTATGCCTGTTTGTTCATGGATTCGTATGCGTTTAGTGATACTAATTACTACCACACTACTTGTTGTTAGTATCTGTGGTTATTGAGTTTGACGTTTAAGGTTTCTGTCATTGTCAGTTGAATGTAAACAAATATTGTGTTATTGAAGTGTTTTTATTGTTGAATTTAAGTTTGTATGTTTTAATGTGGTAAAAAGGTAACGTACAACGTTACAGTACCCCGCCACTTGGTGAGGGTTTTTACCTCAGTAAAAATCCTTTACCTCTATTATACCTCTATCTGAGTTACGACCCTTTTATTCTTCATCATTCATCCATCATATCTCATATCCAAATTTCAAAACTAGCAGACCACCTTAACATGAGGTGAGTCCGCAACCTAACAAGTATGTGAGAGTTTCATGTCTGAATTCGACTTGATACTCACGCAAAACAGAAGGCAAAAAGAAAGTAAGAGAAGTCTACTGGGTTTATAAAATTGAGTTAAAGGGAAAAAAACTGGATGTAGGCTTATTTAAGGAGTATCCACCCGCTCCTGCATAGGCTTATTTAATGAGTTGCAAACCGCTCAGATGAAATTTAAAGAAAGGGGGAAAAAAAATTGGATGTAGGCTTATTTAAGGAGTATCCACCCGCTCCTGCAAAGGCTTATTTAATGAGTTGCAAACCGCTCAATATTTAAAGGTACCTAATAACGTACCGAGTTAGACGACTACCAATTCAGAGGTTCCGATTAAAGGCGGAGAGACCACGGGTAAGGCACAAGATAAAATCAGGTGAGCGTGGTTCTCCATCGGGGCTGAAAAAGGTTAGCCGACCACCAATCCAGAGGTTCCGATTAAAGGCGGAGAGACCACGGGTAAGGCACATGATATAATCAAGTGAGCGTGGTTCTCCATCGGGGCTGGAATAGGTTAGGCGAATAAAGTGACGGATAAGGACACGTGTGAAGACACTGATGATGACATCAAGTGTGCGTGTCACCGTCGGGAGGGGGGGGAGGAAGTAAATAAGAGCCCAATTGAATGGCGGATTAAGACACGTGTGAAGACACCGATGATAACATCAAGCGTGCGTGTCACCGCTGGAGGCTAAAAATTATGCACTGTACTATGCAGTGTTCAAAATATAAAGAGTTTAAAATGAAACCCTATTAAAAAAAATATTGAAAAAAAAGAAATAACCGCAAGAATACTGGGAAGTGTTGAACAGCAATAAACAAGGAGTCCCTAATACTCCGAATGTTACAAAAAATAAACTAAAGTAACGCTTTGGTTGTTGTCCTAAAAATATTAGAAACACAAAAAAAAAAAAATTAACAAACAAGTAACAACAAGTAAGGCTAGGTGCAACTAATGTGTACGCATTTGGTATTTAAATTAAAAAAATGAGAAAAAAAATAATCTCAAAAAAAAAATTTTTCATTAACAAATTTTTGTTGCTGACTGTACTCAGAACCTATGTTGAGTAGCGACAAAAATTGTAAGAAATACCGACAATTAAAAACGGCAAAACAAAAAAAAACTAAATCTCAAATATGTCCAATGACTAATGTTTCCGACTGTACTCAATATGGAGACATAACAATATAACAGAAACAATAGTATGAAGTATTGAGTTATATTAACAGTTTAAAATTAAAAGCTCAAATAATGTTCAATAACTTATGTTCCTGACTGTACTCAAACTATGTGAGACAAGACAATAAAAGAAAACAAAAGTATGAAGTATGAGATCTAAACTGCCAAAAAAAAAAAATTTAAAGTCACAATTAAATATAACAACTAATTATGTTGCTGACTGTACTTACATAAAAGCACTAGCCATTTAAAAAAAACAAAAGTTGAAAATTACCAAAATAAGAATTGTATTGAAAATGTGTAACTTATTTTGATGCTGAGTGTACTAAGTCAAATATGTGAGAAGTACATGATCAATCAAATAACAAAAGTACCTACTAGGTTACTTTAAGTTAAAATTAAACAATTACAATAATAGGTTGGTAGAAAAGGATTGTCCGTTGCACAACATAAGTTACCCCGATGAAATATTTAAAAGTACAAAGTTTTACTCGGGTAAAGTTAAAGATCCAAGTTTATCATAAACATTAGATGGTACAAATTTAAAGTATTCAGTATCAATACTTGGTTTTTAAATTGTTAATTTAATTAAATATTAAGTTAAAAAGTTGTTTATTTTAAAATATATAATTGATTCTAAGTTAATTTAAAAATTGGACACAAGAGTAATATTAAAATATATACACTGTTTGTGTCACAAGTAGACAAGGGTGTTATGTCTATAAATTAGCCAGTAATTGAAAACCCGGCAACCCAATCCCTTCAACCAGCTCACAGCAGAGCCGCTTACCGGAAGAAATAGGAATGAGCGTGGTACCTCCCCGGGGCGAGCCGTTACTATTGGCACTACCACTATAAAAGAACAATGATGTTGTTCTAAACATTAAAATTAACAATTTTACAACAATGGGACAATCCGTTCCAACCAATAAAAAAAAATAAGTTACCGCTATGTACACCTTAGTTGCTGCCAACCAAAACGTTTTACAAAAACAAGACAACCACCAAAAACACACAAACATAAAAAAAAAATATACCCACAAGTGAAACTCAACGAGTACGACCATAAAATCACGTTTTGGGCGCCAATGTGACAGAAAAGGTTTGCGTGGCGCAGGTTATATAAATAAGACCACGAAACTTGTCAACATAAAATATAATTTAATAAAATAAATCACCAACTATGGGTGTGGGTAGGTTCATGGCGCACCCTATTGCGTTTCACTTGTGAGGTGCACGTTACTGCCCTGATAGCTGGCGTGGCGATGACCGCAGCGAGGTGCCACGCTGGATGCCAGGGGTGTAGGCCGACAGGTGGTCGCGTCGACCCGGAGAGAAGCTCGGCGAGGCCCACGTGGCAAATATGGCCAACGTGGGAAGTCCGTGCCGAACTTTATGGCGCGCACAACGGAGCCAATACGGGCCCCTGATGTATAGGCGCGCAGAGAGTTGGGGGCGTTGCTCCAACCGCAACTTTGGTGATGCTGAGGTGTTCCTCCAGCAGGAACCTGGGACCCTGGAACGTGACGTCCAGCGTGTCAAGAGATGGTAAAGCCATCTCCGCTGATTGCGACACCAAGCTAAGCAAAGCGAGCAACAGTGCGCTAATGAAAGTGCTAGTGGATTGTCACAATCAGACGGAGTTCACATGATGGAGAGAGTGCAAAAGGCATGATAGCACATTTTGAGTGTGAAGCACAAAATGTCAAAATGTGTTGAGCTGAAGGCAATGAGGAAGTTAAATACAATATAATTAGGCGTAGCAAAAAGACAAGAGAAATAGGGATACATGCTAACATAACCTATAAGGCTAAGAAACACAAAAATACACACATGTTTATGCTGTTCAAACTTACCCAGTATGGGGGTTATGTAGCCACTGATTTTAAACGCCTGATGGCGGAGAAAATTTATAGATGTAAAAACATTACGCTCGGATGGTGGCGAGAGGAAAGCACGTGTTACGGACGCAAGCGCCCACCCGCTAGGGGCGAAACGCCCGCGCCGGACACCGAATTCCAAAAGAAATGTGTCACGACGCACGCCGTATTTAACCTCACTGTGGGGAACGAACCACTATTGGTCATTCACTCGCAACTAGGTAGTGAGGTGCGTGCGTGATGATGACATATTATGCCTGTTTGTTCATGGATTCGTATGCGTTTAGTGATACTAATTACTACCACACTACTTGTTGTTAGTATCTGTGGTTATTGAGTTTGACGTTTAAGGTTTCTGTCATTGTCAGTTGAATGTAAACAAATATTGTGTTATTGAAGTGTTTTTATTGTTGAATTTAAGTTTGTATGTTTTAATGTGGTAAAAAGGTAACGTACAACGTTACACCACACTTCACAATACAACACGCAGGCATATTGAATTGCTGTTTCCTAACATATACACTCAGTTTAAGAGATAATCTCGTCGTAATTTTCTCACAAATCGCAATTTAACAAAAAGTAAACAACTATTTGACAGCACAACTACCACGAAACTCGTCGCCATCTTCTAACACAATATGGCGAAAACGGCACCCTACCTACTATTCTGTGACTTGCATATCCAAATGTTGCCATTGTGAGAAACAACTGAAATATTGTTGTCTCTTTCATCAAATACGATTACTGCATTAGAAAGAACGAACCAAAACTATATTTTACGTTCTGTCTCCTATTTCACTCATATTTGTATAAGCAAGTGTGTATATAGAACATCGCGTCGCCTCCATAGGATCCTATCTCAATGGATTACACCGACCATGCTCCAAATAAATATCACCGTGAGCGCTGTCAAAATCAAAGTAAAAAATGACAGATGTCTGATGCGTGTGTGCGTGTGTCTGGGTGGGTGTGTGTGTTCACAGCTGAGGTTCACTGGCTGGAGTCGCACAAATACATTCAATTAGTTCTTGTCAGTGTTCAGTGTTCAGTCAGTGGAACGCAAGTATAGACGTGAGCGCTGTGAGCGATTATTTTGTAATAGGTACGGAACGCGGCCTAAGTAAAATACAGCGAGACAAACCACGATTTTAATAAATAAAACTTGTTTGATACAATGTATTTAATTTATAGTTTCTTTTTGCTCCATGAAATCTCCACACGTGCAAATTACTTGAGTTACCATATTTAACACATTATTGTCTGACAGCGTTTCCAATTCATCAAAAAGCATTCCCGTACCGTAAATGTTATTACGGTAATCCTTAATTTTTCTAATTCTTGTTATGTAGGACGCACACTTATCTTTTATACTGTCTTTGGCTTTCTGAGATTCAGTGTTATATTTGGAAAAATGAAGTAAGATCATTACTCCTCGCACATAACATCGTAAAGCTTCTTCATAATTATGGTTCTTGTCTTCTTCTACAGCTTTGTTAAGAATGTCTAAACCCTTTTGAAGAAACTTTGTAGGGTCTTCCATTTCTTTTACATTCTGCTTATCTGAAAACAATTTAGTACTTAGTTAATATTGGGATAGGTATTAAGTGGGTTAGTACCTGTAAAAATTGAGAAAGGCCTACATGTCGGCAACATCGGCAATTATTATTATTTTTAGAAGTCCTGTCAGTTGGCATTTTCGATCTTTTGATCCTAACATTCTAAGGTAGTTACCTATGTACTTGTAATTCATTATGTAAATAGACGCCACAGGTACATACAATAATATATCATTTATTTTCTATTTATGTGCTTAGAGTGACAACATAGGAAAATAACAAAATATTTGAGTAATCCAGGTTCTTTTTTACCCTATGAGAAAAATCACAATCACATTAGGCGGGAAAAAAGATGGTATTTTTGAACACATAACTTCATGCCTGAAATCCCCAAAGGGTTAGACAGAGGTGTGTTTATCACATAGTACACCCACATTTCGCCAGTTACCTATGCCAAATTTTAAAGTTTTGTGCTAATGTAGAACCTAAATCGATCAACGAGGCAGTCCAGCTAGGTAAATAAAGTCCGTAATTTTTAAGTTGCATCTCAAAAGTCTGGAAATTAAACAAAACGTACATTTCCTCACTTTGGTTGGAGGGTTAATTTTAATAAAAGTGGCAACACCTACCTCTGGTCGTACTGGTTTGCCCTCCCATTAGAGGTTTGATGAGGAGAACAGCTTAAGAGTGGAGAGGACTGAGAGGAGAATGCCCTTGCGCTTGCCCGTGGCCGTGTAGTTCAGCTAGTTGGTCTTTCTTGAGATCCGCAGCTGTGCCCGTTTCGCCAGGATTTCTGAGGTTTATGATGTTTGTTTAATTAACAAAAGGTGTTTTAGGAAACAAAAGGTACCTACCTACTTACCTGCCTACAATAAGCATTTAAATGTACAATGGTAAATAGGTACCAATTTAGTAAGTAGGTACCGTACCTACAATCATATGGGTAAATAATGATTTATTATGGTTGGTTGGCAATCAATAGCTACGAAGTTGACTTACTTACCGGTTACCACACAGATGAGAGTTACAGCTGGTTACAACGACCTCAACTTTATGTAAAACTTAATTCTTCGAAACCAATTATGTAACTACCACTCAATTTTAAATGTAATTAAGGAATGTAAGAAAACACAACATTTAAACACTACAACAGGGAATCGAATAACCTATGAACCTCAGAGTTAATCTGACAGAAATAATCTTAATGTTATGAAATGACCACATCACAATGACAGATTGTGTTCTAAATATCGCTAACGGTACATGTTTTTCCTCCTGGGAATTACGCTCTACCAGCGCCAATTCTGTAGGAACTAAATTACAGCGGGAAATTCAAATTTGAATCTTTCTATTTCGAATGCCATACTTCCTTTTTACGCAAGACTCTTTTGAGTTGGTGAATATTTCAGCAAACAATTAAGCCTACTTAAAAAATGTCTTTTCTCAACACAGAACAGGAAGATTTCTCAAGATTTCAAGAATACCATAAACCGTAGCATAACAACGAATGTGGAGCAACAAGGCAAGTTACACTTACTTACAACGAAAAACGGTCAACCCAACTAATTGTCCCTTTTTTTTGGGTGCAAAATCATCAAATAACCCCTCCCGCTCTTGGGCAGAGCGAAGGGGAGTGCCAGACTTTCTACTCACTAAAAACCACCCGCGTTCCTTCTTAGCCCTATATGTCGAGGCCGCGGTATCCTGTAGTCTGTAGACAATAGACATCCCACATCCCCGACGGGAACTACGTGTCCCTGACATGACATAACGAAACAACAAACGTATCATTATTCTCATCATCATTATCATTATTGAGTACCGTCGATTTCCCTAACTTCACCTAGTCGCCTAATCTTCGCCTGAATTTATAAAATTCTCAATATCACCGAAATCTTAAGTTACAAAATAAACACCCACATTCAAATTTCTATTTAGTCATGGCAATATTTTGCTGATGGCAACCCAGCTAATGCGTTTAGTTTGGCGGTCATTACATCAGAAAGTGTCAGTGGTGTGAGGTGTTTGTTTTTTTTTGCCAAACTTCGCCTACTCGATAGTAATTTAGAAAATTGATCTTTAAGCACTTATAAAAAGATTCTGTTTCGTTTATACTACATCGCTCTATAGCCAAAAAAAAATACTAGCCTTAAACGTCTTAAAAAAAAGCGAGGAAACATAGGTAGGCGAAGTTAGGCCAACGGCCCGATCTTCGCCTACTGGCTTTGGCAAGGTATTTTTATCTCTAAATCGATGATTTTAAGAGTTACTTTAGCTTGTGATTATTAAGAAACCTTAATTATTCCATAAAATGTTAATAATTTGCCTGCAGTGGTAATATTTAAAAAAGTACGTTAAAAAAAGTGTCAAAACCCAGGCGAAGTTAGGGAAATCGACGGTAGTAAATAAAACTGGTTTTTGTTTTACTTTCGGTTCACGGATTCATCGGGTTCACTTTACCTACTTATGTCTATTTAAATACCTACCTATCTATCAAACTCGTATTGTTTGACTTCATATTTTAACGGATGAAATGAACGGGAATGAATGGAGAAAGTAAAAATGCAAAATATTTTTAATTAAGTACAAGTTATAATTTATTCAGTACCTACTCACCATCACGCAGCACCACTTCGAGTACCTACCATATCTACCTATCCGAAAAAAATATCAGTTTTTTTTACTGCTATTTTGGGCAGTATAAAGGTACCTAATAAGTACATTCATAGTCTAGCCCTGCCCAAACAAACTCCTTCACCAATCGAACCATTTTCATTATTAGTAGGTACCTTAATACTATTTTACCCTATAATAAAAATCCAGTCTATATTCTGTCCAGCTTCAGCTATTGCTTCTAAGGACTGCTCCAACCGTTGGTTCAACTTGAAGGTCTGATTCAGATGCTAGGTACCTACCAACCCAATCCTATTCTTCTCGTCTTTGCAGGTCTATAATAAAAAATATTTACACAAAACCAAAGACAAAATTAACACTAAAACTAAGACTAACTACCTACATTATTTTATGTAAAACGACAACAGCAGGACACTAGGGGTCAAAGTACTGTCTGTACTCCTTTACAATACATCGCTGTCATTCCGGGAGGCGAATTTACAAAACCTATACTATTTGAGTCACGAGCCAGACTCTAATAGATGAGCTTTTGTTTATGCATATCTATTACTCAACAAAACCTAATCTAACTCAGTAAAATAAGTGACTCAAATGGATTAGCTTTTTGCCTTGATATTTTCAAAGAAAATGCACGGACAAAACCTAGTACTGTATGATACATATTTACTGAAATAGATGAGCTTTTGTTGAGATATTTTCAAACATTACGTACGAACAAAACCTAGTCGAGTAGAGTCTCACCGACATATTTGTTTATCGCGATCGCGATTGGTCAGCGGCGGCGTCGACTTGTTCATGCATTCACTTCTGTTATGATTATGATCATAATATTTAATTGCCGCTGTTGCATTGTTTTGAGGTTATGTACAGTGCAATTATAGTACGAAAACCATGATAAAAGCTGTTTTAAGTGATATCTTGGGCGATAATATCTGCTATTTAAAGTTGGAGGAGAAGAGTCACGATAATGTTCAGGCACAAGTTCAGTGTAAACTTACAAATGGTGACACTTGTACCGAAAAAAGTGACAACTTTATCACAGCTTTTTCTCGTAGTACAAATACTAATTGGATTGTTAACAAAACTTTTCCAAACTGTTCTCGCCACGAATTTCGTAAGTTAGGTATGTAACATAATATGTCAACTATCGAAGAAAAATAAAAAGGATGATAAAAAAAATGGATAATAGAAACAATAGAAACTTTAATTGTTCGGCGAGTATAAATATAAAGTTTCTAAAAGTTACGCCAGTAACTCAAAAAAGATCGACTTTATTAAGAGAAGGAAAGAGCGTGGTGATCACAATTAAGACGCAGTTAACGGGGGAACCGTAAAAACGACCTGGTTTTCGTCGCAGAGTTAGCCGTATTGCTACTTATTAAAATTCCAAAAAAAATACAGTGTATAGTCAAATGTATAGGTAAAAGACTTATGCAAAAATATTTTCTAAAAGTAATCAAGAACCTCGAAAAAAAAAATCACAAAAAAATCACACGAAAAAACTTTTTCGTCTCGAAATGCTCAATATTTTGAGTGACAACTGTTATTTATTTTTTTACTATCAGAAAGGAAATTTAACCAACTAAAGACATATGTAAAAATATTTTAACATTACAGCGTATTGTTTTTTTTAATAAATTAAATCTGCGAACTATCGTTCATTTTGGCAGTCACTAGCATCAAACGCATCGCCATTTTCAACCTTATTTGTTTAGGCGATGAGTTAAACGCGCGCTCAAGGTCGCGGGCAGCTAATGTCGCCTTAACTATGATCATTCTCATCGAATAAAAGTTACTCAAGCGTTTAATCTATCAATTAAGGTGTAGTGTGGATCAAAAGAGTCATTCTATAGATATTTTGACTCTGTATGTGCCATACTTAATAATAATAATAATTTATTTATTCAAAATAGACAACACTGATCCATATTTTTGTTAGCATACTACCAAAAAAATGCATACTTAATCATAAAATAAATTATTCATAAAACAAAATTCATTTTTAAACTACAATTGAAATAAAAATAGACTACTTTTGTCAAAAAGTAAAAATAATGTTATGTTCATGTCAAAATGTAAAAAATTAAATAAATAAGACTGACTGTTACTAAGTTTAAATTGTAAAAATACTAAGCAAATCATGTTTATAAAAATAATTATCTGCGTTTTGTATTTTATTTACCTACTTACATAAAAAAAACTTTATTATTTGTACTCGCAATGTCACACAAAAGCTAAGCCAGTTCAGTTTCCACTTTCACTCTAATGTTAAAGCATTTGTTGCTGCAATGTTAGTACGAATTTATCTAACAAAGTCTAGTCGATTTCGGTCAATTTCTGTACTAGAATAGATTAGGGTTTGTTCAAGTTTTTGTCACACAAAAGCTAAGCCAGTTCAGTTCGCACTTTGACTCTAATGGTATAGGTTTTGTAAATTCGCTTCCGGGAGCGTGCCCAGTGGGGATTACCAAGCAGGCTTGTTTATTACTTTACTCAAATAATGCGAGGAAATTAAATACAATTTACTTTTCAAAATCACATAAACAACAATAATTTTTCACGCGTTGAAGAGTTCAGCCAATTCGAAATTTAAATAAAACCTTTAATAAGTCACCTTCTTGGTTGCTATGGTTCAGAGTAAAAGATCGTTCCATTTTTAAATAACACGACAGATATGAGTTTAAATTTATTTGGCCGCTAAACACGACAGTTAAGGATTTTCATACAACTTTTGCCGGCCGCTGGTCGCATGTATCTGGCCTACTGGCCAGATACATGCGACCAATTCGGGTATTGCGGGTAGCAATTTCGATTTATCTCGAAGAAGGTTGTCAAAATAATGCTCAAATTTCCAAGCATGTTTGAGAAAATCTTATTCCTTGTATAAGAAAGCGACAGAGCTATAATAATAGAGGTGGCTATAATTATAGTCTTTGAGAGGGTGTCTAGTGCCATCTATTTTCCACACTGGAATTAGATTAAAACAATTCTGTCGTCGTATTCCCGCGAGGGACGTTCCCGGATGACAGCGATACGGAATCATGGTAAGCCACCAGAAGGCTTTCAGAATTACCGCGTTCAATGGCAATGCTAATTGTTTAATTGAAGGAGCCAGTTCCTTGGTCACGTGAAGTGTCGACCAGTTCGAATTCAATTTTCTTACAAAGAAGACTTGCACGTTGGCCCAATGACCCGAGCGTTTCTATCCCAAACGGCTCAAAACTATAGGTAGCTATTCGCACTCGCAGTCTTGTACCAATAAAGTTACAGTATTTGCGCCGCTTGAGGGTTTCAGCAACCGCAGCATAATATTTATCTATAACTAGCTGACCCGCGCAACTTCGTCTGCGTCACATAAATATAGCTATAACCTTTCTCGATATATCGACTATCCGACATTAATTAAGCTAAATCGTAACAAACAAAAAATCTTATCTTTCCTCTTTATTAACAATAGTTTAGATGGTTTAGATTAGCTTAGATTATATATTAAAGTGTGAATTTCCCGGAGGCCAGCCAGAATCCCCCGTACCTACATTGCGACGCAACCCGCGTAATTATTTTTCAGCGCGGGTATTTTTACATTGCGATATCTTCTAAGATATTTGTCTAAACTGTATAGAGTAAAGAGCACAAATATTCTATATTAAATTTCCGTTCTAACGAACACATTTATTTAGATATAGATTAATACCATATGGGTTAAATAAGCTTCGCAAAAAATAATTCTTTTTAACCTAACATTTTAATAGTAAAAAATGGTTACAGTGACTCAATCTTAAAAGATAGACAGATGCTGTCGCGGACTTTTTTTTAGAACTTTTAAAGGCGAATAATTACTTCATACGTGATATTCTCGTAACTTAAACCGTTTTCGCAGCGCACGCAACGGAAGCTCTCAGAGAGGAATTTTCTTTTCCCGTTTTTGCAACATTTATCATTTATGCTCCGCTCCTATTGGTAGTAGCGTGATGTTATATAGCCTATAACCTTCCTCGATAAATGAACTATCCAACACAAAAAGAATTTTTCAAATCCAACCAGTAGTTCCAGAGTTTATCGCGTTCAAACAAACAAACAAACAAACAAACAAACTCTTCAGCTTTATAATATTAGTATATATAATTTATATATAAATTTACAAATTCTCTTATATTTATTTTGAAAGGTTAATTACTACCTATACAACTTTATTCCCTACCACTTCATAAGTGTAACCTTCGTGCATCAATCTATCGACAATGTCAGTTCTGTAGAACGCTGCTCCGGGCATGAGTACTCCTTCCCTGAAAAATGAAAGTTTTCGTAAGTAAAACGTAGTCCATGGCAATATTATTGTCACCGGTTAAGACTATTGGCACCTAATATGAGCAGCGGTGGCCGAGTACCGCCACGACTTACGAATAGCAGGTCGTGGGTTCGAACCCAGGCAGTCACATTACTTTGTGTAATTTATTTCATCACCGCAGCTCTTAAAACGGTGAAGGAAAACATTGTGAAGAAACCGGCATGTCGGCAAACAAAAATCCGAGCTATTTGTAAAATTAAACAGGAAGAATCATGCAAGCCACATTTTCATAATCTAAAAATATTAACTCTATCGTCACTATATACCTATTTAAGAAGCTTGTATTTTTATAAAACACAACATGCACTTAAATTTTGTAGAAAGTAAACGACGCTCAAAAAAGTTACAAGTGTTAGCAATTATAACCCAATTTCATAACAAAAGCTTTTATGCAATGGCTCAAAAACTGTATAATAAGTTACACAGGTTATTTCAAGTATTACTTTTTTTATCTAATAACAAATCGTGAATATTTTGTATGCCTTTTGGCGGGACTCAGCTCGGGTTTTATTTATTATAACATCTTCTGTACCCTGTGTTCACAAAATAAATGAATTTGAAAAAACATAAGTAACGGCTGAGGACACAGACCACCCCCCTGCGAGGGACCCACCATGCGTGCCCTGTGCGTTTTGGCAGAATTATTTGAATTTTCGGACATTTTCATGAACGGTAAAAAAAAATATCGATACAGTGCCCGGTTGATGGCAATAGAATCGCCCCCCCCCCCCCCCCCCATGGGCGAAATGTGGGTGGTACCTACTTTTAGGTACACCTTTGCTTAAACTTTCGACGACCACAGGCGCTAGACGTGACAAAATGAGTCGGAAAGGAGATATCGTCAATAAACTGCTATTATCTACTCTCATGCCCAACTAACTGCACGCTCAAAGACCTGAATGACGCAAATGATAGAGCCGTCCAGGTTGCCACGTACTGGGTGGACAGAGTTTAGTCATCGACTCGAAAAGAAGAAGAACTGCTATTATTTCCAAGATGGCAGCGCGACCGGCAAAGATACGAGGTGGCAAATTTGAAATTCGAAAAGAGCACAATACATATAAATCCATAAAACATCCTATTTGAAACTTTCCAGGTTTTTATTTAACCAAATGATTGGACTAATCGGAACATTCTAATTATGTCTAGACAAAATTGCGACATTGATAGATTTGTTTAAAACTTAAAAATAAGTAGAAAGTAAACGGGTTTTATTAAATTAGCAATGCATGGTGCCTATTATTAGATGTGTTTGCATCATTATAGATATCTGCGCCAGTCATTGCCAAAAAGTTAACCGCTGTCCAAATTGCGAAATAAGAAACAACTTTTTAAATCCTGGGCGGTATAGGTACTTTACTGAATATTGCACAAACTATATTCGCCTTATTACAAAACGTAGTTAGACCTGGTTTAACTTAGACTTGGTTTATTTCGCAAGACGTCTCCCTTCAATAATATTCAAAAGAAAGTGACAGCATGCGAGATAAACCAAGTCTAAGTTAAACCAGGTTTAACTACCTTTTGTAATAAGACGTAGGTAGTTTAAATATAACTTTATCATAAATTGACTTTTAATTTATTGTAACTGCATATTATAATATCACGCTTTTATCTTAAAAAGATTACCCCACACATGATTATGCATCACACCTATATTTGCTATATGGCCATTATCCGGGTACCATACCAAACTGAGCTGCAACAGATTTGGTTTGCAACAGAGAATAGTACCATAGATTAAGTATAGTTCAAAATAACATATTATCCTATGAAACATTATAATCCTTAACAGTTTTGTTTTTCAGAAACAGGTGCGTAATAATCGCAACCGACGCGCGACGTGCGTGTATGATGACCAAGATGCATTGATCATGGAAGATTAGAAGAGCTGAAAGGTCGTCAGGTGGCTTTCTGTACTTTCTGCCTACATTGGAAAAACGCGTGAGTTTGTGTAGGTGGGCACTTGGGCAGGTGTATTTTAGAAGTTTTTTAAGCATATAAGTAACTTACTTGGGCATGTTGGAGCTTTCTTTAAGTATTGTGATGGCACACATGATTATCGCAATAGCTGTTGTGTCATAACCTGGATCACTGCCCGACACCTGAAACAATGATAAGGTTAATTTATCCTATATAACTAATATTATAAATGCGAAAGTAACTCTGTCTGTCTGTCTGTCTTTCCTTCACGCCTAAACTACTGAACCGATTTGTGTGAAATTTGGTACAGACATAGTTTGGAACTTGAGAAAGGACATAGAATAGTTTTTTTTTTTTGTTTTTCGCGAGATAAACCAAAAATCTGCCGGAAGTCACTATTCCACGCGACCGAAGTCGCGGGCAAAAGCTAGTTATTTATAAAGTTTTCACAGCATTCTTGTCCTCAAAAACAAAAAACATGCCCTTGGGTAGGAAATCATCAAATGACTCCTCCCGCTCTGGGCACGTTTTATAATAAGACTCAATGTAACGCACTCAAAACATTGTGTTGGTGGATTTAATAGCAAGATTAGCAAGGGGGTCGTGGAGGTCTATACAGTAAAGTTAACATTTAAAACTTGCATTTTAAAGAGAAAGTTTAAACTTTGACCGCCAATACAGATACCTACGTAAAAAGAGCCTGGGTTGTATAAACTTGTAACTAGTCTCGAAACTCCGGTTTCGTAGGAGGCCCAAAGAACAAGTGCTGCGGGTTGTTCAAAAGAGATACCGCGGCCTCGACACAAAGGGCTAAGAAGGAACATGGATGGTTTTTAGTCAGTAGAAGTCTGACACTCCCTACCGCTCTGCCCAGAGCGGGAGGAGTCATTAAAATTTGATGAATTCTGCACCCGTCAAAAAAAAGGATACTATTATACCTACCATTATAGGCATATTTTTAAAGTAGATATCTATTGTATTCATCTGTTTAAGTTCTTACCTTAACTGACATAGTTTTAGTCGGTTTCGAATTCAAATCCGCTCCCAAGTCCCACCCTTTACCATTCAAAACGAAATTATACTTCGTGGCTTGTCTCATTTCTTGCGAAGGCCCTCTTTGTGAGACATATCCCAGAGTCATGAGCCGTGGGCAATTGATTAACAGTTTTCTGAAGAACTTGAAATAACTCAAATAGTAATAAATGAACATAAATGGAACTATAATGAAATGTAAGAACATGGGCACTGTGGTATACGCCTTGAAATGCACGGGTTTCTTCTGAGTTTTCTGATGCAAATATCTTTGGGACATATCTACTAGGTCGTTCTCCGTTCCGGGGTAGGGAAACCAAGTCCGTTTGTTGTGCCGGTGGAAAAATGATCTGCAAAAGATAAAACGAAGTTCTTTTAATATTTCAATCTCCTTTGTGATTATACTACTCGCTTTTATTTTGTATCGTTTTTCATCATAGTCTAGTCTATGCAATGCACGTCGGGGTCGGCTTCCAGGCTAACCGGATGGAGCGGGATACCAGTTTTGTGGAGTACCTAACTGTCTATCGGGTGGCCTACCAGGATAGTTTTAATCTTATTCCAGGGTGGAAAAAAGATGGCACTAGACACCCTGCTTAGCTCTAGGTATCCCCACTGACCTCCAAAATCAAGTTAGTCCTGGGTAACCAGGCTAGCAAAACCTTTAATTAAATTATGAAGGGCATTAGGTTATAAGGGCAAGCAAAGCGTACGTACTTTTTCATTTCTTCAGGTTCTGGCTCAATAGGCTTAGGGAATAGCTCTTTCCACAAAGCCAGGTGTTGTTTGAAGGTCTCCATCACATAAACAAGCGAGGTCCATGTTCCATTGTGTAATAGAGTTCGGCCAGGAAAATACGCTCTCTTTGGAAACATCAATTCTGTGTAGCATTCTACTGTGTTCAATGTTCCTAAAACAAAGATTGTTATTGTACTTTTTTGGTACCACTTAATTATTTCTAACAAGGTCTTCATCATCATCATTATTCTCCTGCCCTTATCCCAATTTATTTGAGGTCGGCACAGCATGTATGTCTTTCTTCGTCCATACTAACTTCTTTATTACTCGTCATCTTAGCAGTCACCTCCTTTCTAGCCATATAATCCTTCACACAGCCATCCATCGTATTTCTCACAAGATAAATCGTCGTAAATTATTACTTTGGTAGCATCAGCGTTCTTTTGCTCGTTGTCACTAGTGTCACGCCAGCCCAAAATAAGGCTATTTCAGGAATCACTCTATTTATCAATTCATTAATGATCCGAGTCATAAATATTAATAAGCCAAGTCAGAGGCCCATAGCCGACATAAAAACTCTGACACCAGTTTAGGCGCTAACCACATGATAAAGAAAGAAAGAAGAATATGAATACCTTTGAATTGTCTCTCTAGAAATATCATAGCCGTTTCAGTTGGAATGGCCGCATATCCACAGCTAGGTATCACTAGAACATTCGCGTCTTGTGCAGCCTTGCTGAAGTTCTTGTACAAGCCAAGAATATGCTGTTAAAGTAAAAGAAGATTAATATAAATATATCCTCTATCTTCTGATTCCCTTCTACTGATCGGAATCACCTACATATACATCGTGCATCAGGCATTTGGGGCATATTGTCATCAAATTGAACTTCCTCTATGGGAGATGGTATGATAATGAGCTTTAAAATCATGTGTGTATAAGTACCCATAACGAAGACTTTGTAATTATATACGCTTCTCTTTCTCTCTCCCCGTCACTGCGATCATTGTTTGGTCTAGACTAGACTTTACGTGGGAGTCTTCTACGGTTATGGAGATATTGTGGGTCATTGTCCAACCTTTTCACATTTTGTTTCATAATCAAAATTTTAATGTCATAAGTCATAACGCTACTTTAACACCTTGTATGACCACAGTCCACACCAATCTATTACGTGCTGTAGCTTTATACAGTGTGTTATTAGGTTTCACGAGGGACATAATAAATAATAATAATAATACATAATGAAGGAAGGTTTCAGTATTTAATTCAAAAGAACTCTAACTTTATTTGTGCCATCGCAATTGTCCTACGACAGTTTAAAAATAAGAAGGGGAAATGGATTATACATAAAAGTTTGGGTTGCGATACTTTTCCGAAATTTTTGGTAAGTATGGTTCTGTCCGTTATAATAACAGTGTTTTTTTGTTCATATTTTTATAGTAGGGGAGAGCGGGGCTAAAAGTGCCGGGGGTAAATTGTGCCGACGCGAATATCTCGAAAACAGAAAGAGATAGATATACGATCGTATTGTGTCGCGCATTACTTTTTGGTCGCAAGCTAGCTTTTTTCGTGCTTAAATGAGAGTTTTAGTAAAATGTTTGTTATTTATCCTAGTTTGCTAATTGCAGTGTAATTTTAATGCTTTGAGCAGAGTGATTTTTATATGTGAGACAAAATTTCAAACTCTCGCACGCGGGGTAAAATGTGCCGTTCATGTGGGGCTGCTTGTGCCGCGGCACAACCAACCCCGACTTAGGGGTTGGTTGTGAAATCTATATGATATTTTGTATTATAGTCCTTAGATACCGTAAACTGCTACAACTTTATACCATAACAATAAAAAAACATTTCGCAGCGGCAATAATTTAACTTTTTTGAACTTAGGCAATGTTGAGCTTTAAAGGCAATGTTGCAGCAGTTTACGGTACTGATATTTTTAATAATTTTATTGATCTCATTCGCATTTTTAATAATTGATCGCATTTGCATAAAAATAAGTACCTACAAACTTTGGTTTAAAATATGTTTTTAAAAGTTTGAAATAATTACTTATGTAGGTAAGGGTAATTTGTTTTTTTAATTTATAATACTTAGAAACTGTTGATTTATAGTAAAAACTAGCTTTTGCCCGCGACTTCGTCCGCGTTATACTAAACATGTTATCTTTGGTAAGTAGATCTATCATTGATTTTAATTTTAAATGAAAAACTTTTGCGATAATATCATGGCGGTCATGCGGTGCTTGACCCTCAAGAAGCTCCCGAGTGATTTCATCCCACTTGGGCTTTGTAGTTACAGTAATAAATAAGTCGGGACGTCCATATTTTGTTAGGTACGTAACAAAAAGCGTCTTGAGTACGTAAATTTTACTCAAAGGAAACATTCCTTTATTTCTGAATAGAAAGCAAACTGCATTCAAAAATTCTCTTCTCCCACACCCGGGAATCGAACCGGCTCATCATCATCATCAGCCTATAATTGTTCCCACTGCAGGGACTCAGGCCTCCTCTCTAGGAGAGGGATGGGCTATAATCCACCACGCGGGCCCAGTGCGGATTGGTAGATGTCGCATATCTTCGAATTTTTGGTTCTAAGACATGCCGGTTTCCTCACGATGTTTTCCTTCACCGTTTTGAGAGCAGTGGTGATGAAATAAATTACACAAAGTAATGCGCCTGCCTAGGTTCGAACCCACGACCAACTGTTCGTAAGTCGGGGCCGCCACCACTGGGCCACCACTGCTCCATCGAACCGGCTAAAATCTGAAAAAAATATACCCTGTACTTTTATTGCATCGATCGTTAGGGTCAATTATTAGGATGAAATCTCTTTATCAAACATGATAAATTAAATGAAAAGAAAACCAGGAAATCTTAATAGTACATTATGATATAAGTGCGGTAAGTTGAAAATTACAGACGAGGCGATATTGCTAGCCCGAGCCGTAGGCAAGGGCTACAAGAGAGCAGAGGCTGCAATTATCAAAGCGCACGTATGTCATACGACGTTTTATAACACACTAGCTGACCCACGCAACTTTGTCTGCGTCTCTATATTTAACTTATAACTTTCCTCGATAAATCAACTATCCAACCAAAATTATTAAGTTAAATAGTAACAAACAAAAATTTTTATCTTTCCTCTTTATAATATTAGTTAAGATTATACTAAAATGAGAATTACTACAAATATCTCTTACTGTTAAATATACGATGTCGATAACACCCTGTACTTGTAAACATTATTTTGTTTGAATTTGAATTTCCCGGAGGCCAGCCAGAATCCCCCGTACCTACATTGCGAGGCAACCCGCGTAATTATTTTTCCGCGCGGGTATTTTTACATTGCGATATCTTCTAAGATATTTGTTTAAACTGTATAGAGTGAAGAGCACAAATATTCTATACTTATTAAATTTCCGTTCTAACGAACACATTTATTTAATTATAGATTAATACTATATGGGTTAAATAAGCTTCGCAAAAAATAATTCTTTTTAACCTAACATTTTAATAGTAAAAAATGGTTACAGTGAGTCAATCTTAAAAGATAGACAGATGCTGTCGCGGACTGCATTAACGTCAATCGTCAATCAAAATTAATAAGTGTATCAAATTGTGGTAATCGGTGTACAATCTCGAAAATATATGCACGAAAAACACGGGAGCGTTTGTGACACAAAGCGATACGTCCGTCCTCTGGCAGTGGCCGATTCGTACTGGCGAGATAGAGTTTGCGCGGTCGATAATATAGTTAACTTTAGATTCAATTTACGAAATGAAATTATAGTTTATTGATAAAATAAAAATACGATTCTATTAGAAGGTTACCTTAAAATTAATACGTAGTTTTTAAATTTTCTTTAACGTGATTCTAAGTTATAGAAAAAAAATCTTATTTGTCGAGACATTTTGTAAAAATTGCGATGTTTTAACATTTTTTTTCTGCTATATTTTGTATTGAAGTCGAAAATGTGGCAAACTGGTCCCCTAGTAGACCATACGGTGATGTTATTTATATTTTTTTAATGTTTAAAATCGTTTGTAGTGTTATGTTCGGCTAAGCTAAACGTAACTCGATCGGTATTTGTGCGGAAAAGGGCTTTTGAATACGGGTGATTGTCATTAATATAAACATTATTTTGAAAATTCTTCAAACCCATCCACCTGAAAAAGAACTCGTCTCTTATAATAGCCAAAAGGAAGCTTCAAATTCTTCATAGATTTTCCACACCAAGCGATCAAAATTGATCAAAATGAGATGATTTTGTGGAAGGAGCCTTAAGTCAAGTTAAATGTTTATTTATTATAAGTTGCCAATAAATTATATAGTTATTATTAAAAGATACTTAAAATGTTCCCTACATTTTATCTTGCAATTTTAATAAATTAAGTAGTTTCAATCAATTCTCTGAACTATCGGTTGATATTCATATTTTATCAGATAGTCATAAAGATTACAAATAAAAACATACTATATTGCTAAATTAACTTAACCCCTCATCTGTCCACGACCCGCACCGGGTCACTTTTCCAATATGGCCGCTTCTGTCAAACTGAATTCCCGTTTTAACAAAAAAACGGCGCGCCTCATTAAAACGACGATATCTCCGAAATTACGTTAGTTAGCTCGCTTCCAGTTATGTCATTGGAATCGCTACTAAATTTGCTAACAGGTACCGCTTGGTGGCTCATCACCACTTTTGGGGTGATGAATTTTTATGCCGTAGTCGGCGCATTACCACATTTACCACTATAGTGGTAATAAATAATAATATAAAATAATATAATAAAAGTAAACCATTATTTCAAAATGTTATTTAAAATAGTTTCACTACATAGGATTTGCTAATTATCATTTACGTTATTAGTTATTTAGCTATAATGTATAACCATTTGCCATTGGTGTATTAAGGCGGTAGTCGTTGATTAACTTTTTAAGATTGGACGGTTATAAAAGTGAAAGGACCGGCAATTCGGGAACAGTTACGGTGCAACTATTCCACGAGTTAACTAGTTAATACGAGTAATATCTGGATCGGTACCCAGAGTGTTCATAATTATGGTATAATCCATGTGTATAGAATAGGTAAAGTTTACATGTAACGTCCTACAGACTAATGAACCAAGACTACCAAGTGTAGCAAGCTGTAACCTATGAGTATTGTCCTAAGGATCTACAATGTTCATGTAAGTTAATTGATATTATGCTATGAATATTACTGATGACTATGTGATAGAAATATGTACTATAATATGGTTTAAATTGATTGTTGTTTATGTAAACTGATAAATTGCTGTAATTTGAGAAAGTCCAAGACAATGTCAGGTTGTCTTTGCATAATACTTTAAAATAATGTTCCCGTGGAGTTTCTTGTCCATTCTTCTCCACGAAGACTAGGAACCTAGCGAATGGAATCGAGCTTGATGTAGTTGACAAGACCAAAAGAAATAAAATGAATAGTCTTGTCTTTTGTGCTTTTACTTCATAAAACCCCTGCCCCAACACACCTTTTTAAGGAGACTTTCGAACACAGTAAATAATTAGTAATCATCCTGACACTCAAAGTTTATTAATTGGTGGATATTAATACATATACATATAGATTTACATACACTTCCTAACACATGCAGGTTATGTTTTTGTTATCACGTGACGAGTGAGCACTGTAAACGCGTTTACGATGATAGCTCTTAGCTGTCATAATCGTGATAATATCTACAACGGAACGCAAAATATAGACGTGAGCGCTGTGAGCGATTATTTTGTAATACGGAACGCGGCCTTTTACACCGTGAGCGGCGTGAGCGCTGTCAAATTCAAAGTAAAAATGACAGATGGGTTAAAATTTCCAGTAGGAACCGTCGCTTTTTAAGGCGGGGAGTGGAGGGCGGGAGGGGGGGGGGAAGAGGGCTACTCCCTAGTACCACCCCCAAATCCCGGAGCCCCATGGTTATGAGGATATCCATGGTTAAAGTTTTGAGGTTAGAACAGCGCTAAAACACGAAACGGGTCAATACTATTTTGTATATTTTGACAGGGGAAGGGTGAGGGGTGGTGCCCACTGTGCTCTGGCCCCACTACCATGTAAAGGCGACGCAACATTCTTGAGAAAAAAAACATTTTTTGCAACCTAACCCCTCCAAGCTCAGTCGACGGAGCCCCGCTTCGCGGGGCTCCTACTTCTGGGTGGTTTACAAAAAAAAAAAAACTGTGACTTGACAATTTGCAAAAAGCTTTCTATTATTTCTTATTATTATCTACAAAAAATAAATGAATTTCCTAATCAGCGGTTCCTAATGGAAATTCTATCCAACGCGCTTACGAGCGTCCGAATTGATGACAGCTGACATAATCGTGATATCTAATTCGGAATGCAAAATACAGACGTGAGCGCTGTGAGCGATTATTTTGTAATACAGAACGCGGCCCAAATAAAATGATTCTATTAAAAAAAAAATACAGCGACAGCGAGACAAACCACGAGTTTAATAAATAAAATATGCGTTCTTTCTTGTTTGTTAAACATTATGTATTTAATTGTTTGTTTCTTTTTGGTCCATGAATTCTCCACACGTGCAAATTACTTGAGTTACCATATTTAACACATTATTGTCTGACAGCGTTTCCAATTCATCAAAAAGCATTCCCGTACCGTAAATGTTATTACGGTAATCCTTAATTATTCTAATTCTTGTTATATATGATGCACACTTATATTTTATACTGTCTTTGACTTTCTGAGATTCAGTGTTATATTTGGAAAAATGAAGTAAGATCATTACTCCTCGCACATAACATCGTAAAGCTTCTTCATAATTATGGTTCTCGTCTTCATCTACAGCTTTGCTAAGAATGTCTAAACCCTTTTGAAGAAACTTATTAGGGTCTTCCATTTCTTTTACATTCTGCTTAACTGAAAACAATTTAATAGGTTTAAGCATTGGTACAGGTAAATATTGGGACATTATATGGGTTTGAGGTAGGTACACACGGCTACACATCAAGCTATACAAAACCAGTATAATCTGATCGTTCATTGTGCGAAAAGATCTAGTAAAGTGAGGCCAAGATTAACTAGTTTTGTATAGCTTGATGTGTAGCCGTGTGTACTAGTTTTAAGTAAAAATTGAGAAGTGTAGGCAATTAGGTATTATTTTAGAAGTCCTGTCACTTGGCATTTTCAATCATTTTGATCCGTATTTAACATTATATGGTAGGTAGGTATGGTAATTCATTAGGTACCTACCTATATAAATAGGTACATACAACAATCTAGGTAGGTACAGTCTGTCTATAGAGTCATCAAATTAATGTTTGAGGAACTAAGATTATTCAAAAGTAGGGTAACACTAAATCATACTTTTATTAAAGTACCTACGTCAATGTGGTACATCAATCAAATGTTAGATTGCAAATCTATGTAGGTCATATTGTAGTGCGACCTTAACTTTTGATACTTTTGGGTAATCAAATTTACCGCTGATTGTAATATGAATAAGTTTTAACATGTTTGAAATAAAAATAGTGCTATCTATTTTCTGTCAGATACTTAATTTTTTTTTTTTTTAATCTTTCTTTCAGGAAAATCTGAGAGTACAGTGAGGCGTATTGTTGATGAAGGCTATAAAAATTATGGCAAATTTGGAACCCCTGGCAAACACAGATCAGGCCGTCCTAAGAAAGAAATGGATGACTTCAACATAATTAAGTATGTGCACTTCGACAATAAATTCAATTATTTTACTCGGTACCAACTTTAAGGAAAGTTCAGGTAGTCGCCAAAACAAATCTGGATTTTAAATCTAGCCTAGAAGTCCTGCGTAAAATTTTGAAATCGATTGGATTTTCTTACAAGAAGTGTCAAAATAACAGAAAGGCTCTAATCGAACATAAATGCAATATTGCAGCAAAACGGGCAAGGCAAAATGCATAAACATAACAAAAAAATATGTACAAACATTTTTCTTTTATTTACTCATTTTATCTCAATGAAAGTCGGAAGGAAAACATCATGAGGAAATCTGGACTTATAATTATTATAAAAAGTACTAGCTTTTGCCCACGACTTCGTTCGCGTGGAATAGCGACTTCCGGCAGATTTTTGGTTTATCTCGCGAAAAAAAAAAACTATCCTATGTTCTTTCTCAAGTTCCAAACTATGTCTGTACCAAATTTCACACAAATCGGTTCAGTAGTTTAGGCGTGAAGCAAAGACAGACAGACAGAGTCTAAAATCGCCAACCCGTCTTGAGCATGCGTGGTGATCAGTGCTCGTGCCTTCTCTGTTGAGAAGAGGCCTTTGCCCAGCAGTGGGACAGTAATAGGCTGGTATTATTATTTATTAAATAAGTAATGAAGGTCGCATCTTTGTTTATGGTTTCTGTATTTTTTTAAAATAAGATAACAGATTTTAATTAAAACCAGGTTTGCTTCTAGTACAAAATAATGTGCTAGTATCAAAACCATTTAAGTCACACTATACAGGGTTGCTATGTGCACGACCGCATCGCCCTCATTTATTTTCATGACTTTATAGACAGACTGTACCTATCATTTGGTTCTATTCACTAGCTAGAAAGTGTCGATGGGTGGGCGTTTTGGGGGACTGTCTTATAAAAATATAAGTAGAAGATAGTAAAGTAAAGTAAAATATGACGTTGGAAAAGTGCTGTTATCAGCCTAGTTTGAATAAATGACTTTTGATTTTGATTTATTAGGTACCATATGAGAAAAATCACCATCACATTAAGCGGAAAAAGATTGTATTTTTGAACACATCATCTTCATGCCTGAAATCCCCAAAGGGTCAAGACAGAGTTGTGCATAACACATAGTACGTCACCCACATTTCGCCAATTTATCTATGCCAATTTTTTAAAGTCTTGTGCTAATGTGGAAAGAGGAACCTAAATACCTACTTAATCGATCAACGAGGGCAGTCTAGGTAAATAAAGTCCGTAATTTATCAATTGCATCTAAGTCTGGAAATTAGGCAACGCAAAACGTACATTTCCGCACTTTGGTTGGAGGGATAATTTTAATAACACTGGCAACACCTACCTCTGGTCGTACTGTTTTGCCCTCCCATCATAGACCCTGTTCGATTACGAGAACTTATGAGTGATCGGAGAGGAGAATGCCCTTGCGCTTGCCCGTGGCCGTGTAGTTTAGTAGGTAGTTGGTCTTTCGTGAGATAAGCAGCTGTGTCCGATCCGAAATTTCGCCAGGATTTAGAAGGTTAATGATGTTGGTTCTAATTAACCACTAGATGTCCTGAGAATTAGACAAGACAAAATTGGTTTAGGAATCCTGCCTACAATATCATTTAAATGTAGGTAAGTACAATGGTAAATAGGTACCTAAGGTGCCTACCAATTTAAGGGTCTGATACATAACATCGCGAGTCACTACATCGATGGTCGCTGTATCGACAACGGTCCATCGACGGGTTAATGAATCGACAGTACCCCACATCGATGGTACGCTACATCGACAGTACACCAAATCGACGGTGCGCTATATCGACAGTACACTACATCGATGGTACGCTACAGCGACGGTACCCCAAATCGATGGTACGGTCAGCATCAGAAAAATAATAGCTAGAGTCCTGTACATAAAAGAATTAAAATTCCGAAATGTTCAGCTTTTTAATGTTTCAGAAGATTATTCGTTAAAATAGTCCTTAAACTCCAATAACATGTAGTTACGAGTAATATCTAACAAGGTTTTATTAAAAAAACAGCTTCAAAACTTTGAGTAATGTTAATTAATATACTTCTGATGCTGACCGTACCATCGATTTGGGGTACCGTCGCTGTAGCGTACCATCGATGTAGTGTACTGTCGATATAGCGCACCGTCGATTTGGTGTACTGTCGATGTAGCGTACCATCGATGTGGGGTACTGTCGATTCATTAACCCCTCGATGGACCGTTGTCGATACAGCGACCATCGATGTAGTGACTCGCGATGTTATGTATCAGACCCCCAATTTAATAAGTAGGTATTACCGTACCTACAATCATGTGGGTAAATAATGATTTTTTATGGTTGGTTGGCAATCAATAGGTAGGAAGCTGACTTACTTACCGGTTCCCACACAGATGAGACTTACAGCTACCTTTTAACGTTAACTTTATTCTTTGAAACTAAATAACTACGACACAATTTTAAAATGTAAGAAAACACAACATTTTTACACTACAATGTGACTACAACAGAGAATCGAATAACTTATGAACGTGAACCTCAGACAGAGATAATCTGACAGAATAATAACAAAATGTTATGAAATTACCACCACAGATTAAACGGTTCATAAGTTCATAGCATTCATGATTAGGTATAATGTTTTTCCTCCTGGGAATTACGCTCCGCCAGCGCCAATTCTGTAGGAACTAAATTATAGCGGGAAATTCAAATTTGAATCTTTTCTACTTCAAATGCCATACTTACTTCCTTTTTACACAAGACTCTTTAGAATTACTGAATTTTTCAGCAAACAAAAAGGCTACTTCAAAAATGTCGTTTCTCAACACGGAACAGGAAGATTTCTGAAGATTCAAGAATAGGTACCATATACTTACCGTACTAACGAATGTTGAGTAACGAAGGCATGTTACACCGCGGCGCAGATTTTAGTACTAGATGACGTGGCCTCGGCACAAGGGCAAAGAAGGAACATCGGTTCGGGTTTTAGTCAGTAGAAGTCTGACACTCCCCTTCGCTCTGCCCAAGAGCGGGGGGGGGGGGGGGGGTCATTTGATGATTTTCCACCCACAAAAAAAAGGCATGTTACACTAACAACGACAAACGGTCAACCCAACTATAACGACTTATCAAACGTTTTATTTACTGAGTAGTTAATATATCTGGTTTTTTGTTTTACTTTCGGTTCACGGGTTCATCGGGTTCACGTTATGTCTATTTATGTACCTATCTATTAAACTCGTACCGCCTTATTACAAAATGTAGTTAAACTTGGTTTAGCTTAGACTTGGTTTATCTCGCTTAATACTCTATGATCTCGCATGACGTCTCACTTCAATAATATTCAAAAGAAAGTGACAGCATGCGAGATAAACCAAGTCTAAGTTAAACCAGGTTTAACTACCTTTTGTAATAGGTAAGGCTAGTATTGTTTGACTTCATATTTTAACGGATGAAATGAACGGACATGAATGGAAAAAGTAAAAATGCAAAATATTTTTAATTATAATTTATTCAATACCTCTACCTACTCACCATCACGCAGTGTTTAACTTAATAAGAGTTAATAATGAGAAATAGACATAAAGATTGTAAGTGTATAGATCATCGTAAACATCATAAAAGTATCTGTGACATAGGGTACCTACACACACGGCGGAGGACGTTCCCGGATGACAGCATTGACAGCGTTACAGAATCATGGTAAGCCACCAGAAGGCTTTCAGAATTACCGCGTTCAATGGCAATGCTAATTGTTTAATTGAAGGAGCCAGTTCTTTGGTCACGTAAAGTGTCGACCAGTTCGAATGCAATTTTCTTACAAAGAAGACTTGCACGTTGCCCCATTAACACTCCGAGCGTTTCTATCCCAAACGGCTCAAAACTATAGCTATTCGCACTCGTAGTCTTGTACCAATAAAGTTACAGTATTTGCGCCGCTTGAGGGTTTCAGCAACCGTAGCATATTTATCTATAATTTATTTAAGTATTTACAAATTATCTTATTAACCTTTACTACCTATACAACTTTATTCCCTACCACTTCATAAGTGTAACCTTCGTGCATCAATCTATCGACAATGTCGGTTCTGTAGAACGCTGCTCCGGGCATGAGTACTCCTTCCCTGTAAAATAAAAGTTTTCGTAAGTAAAACGTAGTCTATGGCAATATTATTGTCACCGGTTAAGACTATTGGCACCTATTAGGAGCAGCGGTGGCCCAGTGGTGGCGGCCCCAACTTACGAATAGCAGGTCGTGGGTTCGAGTTCGAATCCAGGAAGTCACATTACTTTGTGTAATTTATTTCATCACCGCTGCTCTTAAAACGGTGAAGGAAAACATTGTGAAGAAACATGTCTTAGAACCAAAAAAATCGAAGTCATCTGACATCTATCAATCCGCACTGGGCCCGCGTGGTAGATTACAGCCCATTCCCTCTCAAAGACAGGAGGCCTGTGTCCCAGCAGTGGGAACATTCATTCATAGGCTGATGATGAGACTATTAGACTCTGGTTTTCACCAGAGTCAAATACCATATTCCTATGGGATGGGGCGAAGACCCGAGAAGAGACGGGGTGGAAAACCACAAGTTCCAAGAATTGTTTTTTTATGAAATCCCAAACTATTCTGATCCACATTCCGATATTTCGATTTTCTGCAAATGGCTGAATGAAATACTATGGCAATCGGGGCTCTATCTATAGGTAAGTTTTACCGCCCAAGCCTAAAAATGACTTCAAAATAAAAAACATAAGTAACGGCTGAGGATACAGACCACCTCCCTGCGAGGGACCCACCATGCGTGCCCTGTGCGTTTTGGCAGAATTATTTGAATTTTCAGACATTTTCATGAACGGTAAAAAAAATATCGGTATAGTGCCCGGTTGATGGTAGGTAATAGAATCGCCCCCTATTACCTACATGGGCGAAATGTGGGTGGTACCTACTTTTACCTTTATTTCGACGACCACAGGCGTTAGGCGTGGCAAAATGAGTCGGAAAGGAGATATCGTCAATAAACTGCTAATATCTACTCTCATGCCCGTCTTGCACACAGCACAACTAACTGCACGCTCAAAGACCTGAATGACGCAAATGATAGAGCCGTCTAGGTTGCCACGTACTGGGTGGACAGAGTTTAGTCATCAACTCGAAAAGAAGAAGAACTGCTATTATTTCCAAGATGGCAGCGCGACCGGCAAAGATACGAGGTGGCAAATTTGAAATTCGAAAAGAGCACATCTAAATCTATAAAATATCCAATTTGAAACTTTCCAGGTAACCCCCATTTTTTATTTAACCAAATGACTGGACTAATCGGAACATTGTAATTATGTCTAGACAAAATTGCTACATTGACAGGTTTGTTTATAACTTATAATTATTATATGAGTAGAAAGTAGACGGGTTTCTTTAAATTAGCAATGCAATGTCTATTAATAGATGTGTTTGCATCATACATAGATATCTGCGCCAGTCATTGCCAAAATGTTAACCGCTGTCCAAATTGCGAAATAAGAAACAACTTTTTAAATCCTGGGCGGTATACTTTACTGAATATTGCACAAACTATATCCGCCTTATTACAAAAGGTAGATAAACCTGGTTTAACTTAGACCTGGTTTATCTCGCATGCTGTCACTTTCTTTTAAATATTATTGAAGTGAGACGTCATGCGAGATAAACCAAGTCTAAGTTAAACCAGGTTTAACTACGTTTTGTAATAAGGCGGTATTAGTTTAAATATAACTGACTTTTAATTTATTGTAACTGCATAATAAAATATCACGATTTTGTCTAAAAAAGATTACCTCTCACATTATTATGCACCTATATTTGCCAGTTAGGTATGTGTAATTCTCGAATATTTTATCTGGGTACAATACCAAACTCTGAGCTGCAGGAGTTGCTACTGAAATATATCTGGTGAAAAAATTCAATAACTGTAGGAATATTTGGTTTGCAACAGAGAATAGTACCATAGATTTAAGTATAGTTCAAAATAACTTAGTATCCTATGAAACATTAAATCCTTAACAGTATTGTTTTTCAGAAACAGGTGCGTAATAATCGCAACCGACGCGCGACGTGCGTGTATGACCAGATGCATTGATCATGGAAGATTAGAAGAGCTGAAAGGTCGTCAGGTGGCTTTCTGTACTTTCTGCCTACATTGGAAAAACGCGTGAGTTTGTGTAGGTGGGCACTTGATGGGCAGGTGTATTTTAGAAGCTTTTTAAGCATAATAATATATAACTTACTTGGGCATGTTGGAGCTTTCTTTAAGTATTGTGATGGCACACATGATTATCGCGATAGCTGTTGTGTCGTAGCCTGGATCACTGCCGGATACCTGAGGAAACGGTCATTAGAGTCATTTTAATATTTTAAAAGTGTTCACAGCATTCTGGTGTGTACTTAAAAACATGTTATGTGCCCCACAAGACTGATCAATCAAGACGAATCATGCAATTCAGAAGTGAGGTTGTATCATAAATAATATATATTTTGGCTCTAACATGATGGAAGGTACCTTAGCTTAGCTGGGTGTAAACGGACCTTCACGAAGCGGTCAACTAAGTATTCTGCCTACGTAACACCAACACAAAAAAATATTGCTGGGAAACAACAATTGTTTGAGGTGAAAAATCACGCTTTACAGTAGCACTCCATGTAAGGAACGCAAAACATTGTTTCGGTATTACCTATTTTGGGCGTACGAGTAGGTATAACATGAAAAACTTGTAGGTATTTAGAGAAAAACAAATGGAACTGCGACCCCCAATATCTCAGTACTTAACAAAAAAAAAAGCCTACGTCGAAACTAGTTTCGAAACTCCGGTTTCGTAGGCGGCCGAAACGGATGAAGACGATACCTACAGTGCTTCGGAAAGTCGTGTCAAGTCGTGTGACATCACAAGGTTAGTACTTTTTACCTAGAAAGTGACGTCACCAGCTCCCACTCATTATCTTTGACACGTTTTCTTTTCGTAAATTTTTATTAATTTGATGAAAACAAAAAACACGTATCGAATATTTTTCGATAATCTAACAGACGGACTTATTAATTTTTTTTGGTAAAATAGGTACCCTATTGTGTACATTTTTTGAGATAGTTAAGTATTCTATTCCTGTTTAGGTTCTTACCTTAACTGACATAGTTTTAGTCGGTTTCGAATTCATATCCGCTCCCAAGTCCCACCCTTTACCATTCAAAACGAAATTATACTTCGTAGCTTGTCTCATTTCTTGCGAAGGCCCTCTTTGTGAGACATATCCCAGAGACATGAGCCGTGGGCAATTGATTAACAGTTTCCTGAAGAACTTGAAATAACTCAAATAGTAATAAACGAACATTAAAGGAACTACAATGAAATGGAAGAACATTGGAACTGTGGTATACGCCTTGAAATGCACGGGTTTCTTCTGAGTTTTCTGATGCAAATATCTTTGAGACATATCTACTAGGTCGTTCTCCGTTCCGGGGTAGGGAAACCAAGTCCGTTTGTTGTGCCGGTGGAAAAATGATCTGCAAAAGGAAAACGAAGTTCTATACAATCTAGAAATACCTACTATTCAATCTTCGTCGTGATTATTGCGTTCCCATGTAATTCTAAACTATTGTTGCTATTACGATTACTGACCAGTACAATCTAATTCTACAATACATACCTTTTCATTTCTTCAGGTTCTAGCTCAATAGGCTTAGGGAACAGCTTTTTCCACAAAGCCAGGTGTTGTTTGAAGGTCTCCATCACATAAACAAGCGAGGTCCATGTTCCATTGTGTAATAGAGTTCGGCCAGGAAAATACGCTCTCTTTGGAAACATCAATTCTGTGTAGCATTCTACTGTGTTCAATGTTCCTAAAACAAAGATTGTTATTGTACTTTTTTGGTACGTACCACTTAATTATTTCTAACAAGGTCTTCATCATCATCATCATTCTCCTGCCTTTATCCCAATTTATTTGGGGTCGGCACAGCATGCATGTATGTCTTCTTCGTCCATACTTCTTTATTTCTCGTCTTCTTAGCAGTCACCTCCTTTCTAGCCATATCATCCTTCACGTCATCCATCGTATTTCTCACAAGATAAATCGTCGTAAATTATTACTTTGGTAGCATCAGCGTTCTTTGCTCGTTGTCACTAGTGTCACGCCAGCCCAAAATAACGCTATTTCGAATCACTCTATCTGTCAATTAATTAATGATCTTGAGACATAAATATTAATAAGCTAAGTCAGAGGCCCTTAGCCGACATAAAAACTCTGACACCAGTTAACAGTTTAGGCACAAACCACACGCTATAGAAAGAAAGAAGAATATTAATACCTTTGAATTGTCTCTCTAGAAATATCATAGCCGTTTCAGTTGGAATGGCCGCATATCCACAGCTAGGTATCACTAGAACATTCGCATCTTCTGCTGCCTTGCTGAAGTTCTTGTACAAGCCAAGAATATGCTGTTAAAGTTAAAGAAGATTAATATAAATATATCCTCTATCTTCTGCTTCCCTTATAGTAACCGGAATCTCCTACTTACTTATACATCGTGCATCAGGCATTGAACTTTCTCTAAGGGAGATGATATTATGATGAGGGGCTTTAAATCATATGTGTAAAAGTACCCATAACGAAGACTTTGTAATTATAGACGCTTCTCCTTCTCTCTCTCCCCCCGTCACTGCGATCATTGTTTGGTCTAGACTAGACTTTACGTGGGAGTCTTCTACGGATGGAGATATTGTGGGTAATTGTCCAACCTTTTCACATTTTGTTTTATTTTAATCAAAATTTTAATGTCGTAAAGCTACTTTTCTCAAAAATGGTATGTAATGTTGCCATAACATCTTTAAAAAGTATCCAGAAAGTGAACTTTACCGGAGACTTCTTCACAACTGTCCAGTAAGAAGCGAGATTTTAAATTTGGAATCTCCTACTGTCCAGTAAGTAAGTATGTAATTTACTTACTGGACACTAGGTCATCCTCTTTAGATCTGCTTAGAAAAAAAAACATAGTACCAGACACAGATTAGAGTTTAGCCATTATAACATGGTTATAGAAGGGAGGTTCCAAATATATATCTATCTCTCTTTTTGGTATGACATTTATATTTTTATTTTTATTTTATTTTATTTTATTTATTAGGAATAACAAACAGCAGTATATTAACAATCACACACATTGCAGTACAGAATAAAAGTAACAAATATACTACTCACGGCGTTATTCACAGATTAAAATAAAAAATAGCTAGCTGTTGATTATAACTAAACATATTTTAATATTTAACAAGAAAAAGAACATTGAGTTTATATCTGAATCTAAAATATAACAATGAAGGTTCAAGGTCCATCTCTTAAACTAGTTGTAATTTCTTTTTTGAATACATTCCTGGCAAGAAGCATTATGTCGATTGAACAGAACTGTTTATTGAAAGTGTCAACAAGTCGGTGCAGTGGTGAGCGAGCACCAGAGTTGGTACGACAGAAATTTGTTGCGAATAAACATTTCGAGCGAGTTTCACGACCGTGCACAGTACGAGGGACCAGATAGCACAAATTGTTCACAAGTTCGACACAGTCAAACTGATTACGACAAATGCTATATAGAGTCATCATCTCAAGAAGAGTGCGTCTAGATTGTAGGGTAATAAGGTTATATTTATGCATTAAGGATTGATAGGATACTCTTTTACGAAAACATCTAAAGTGCATAGCACGTAGATATTTTCGTTGCACCATCTCTACGATTTCTTTATATCCTTACATAGTATAAAACAAAGTCGCGTCTGTTTGTTTGTTTGTTTGTCTGTATGCTTAAATCTTTAAAAATACGCAACGGATTTTGATGCGGTTTTTTTTAATAGATAGAGTGATTCAAGAGGAAGGTTTTAGTATATAATTTGAACGACATCCACGCGGGTGAAGCCGCGGGCATCAGCTAGTTTATTATAAAATGGATTCCAAATGGCAACGGCGTATTCCAATTGAGGCCGGATTATACTCTTGTATAAATATAAGTAAGTAGAGGGACGGCGGAATTCCCTGGTTGCTCTCATCACGAAGCCATACAGCTGGTAAGCTTTATTAACAATATTATCCACGTGAGCATCAAGATGTAGTTTCGAATCCAACAAAACACCCAGATCACGAAGACAGGAAACACTGTCAATAGAGCTAGTACCAAAGCAGTATCTGAATTTGGTGACAATTATCTTTTTAGTAAAGGTGATGGTATGGCATTTGGAAAAATTAAGGTGAAGTTTATTAGTAATGCAATAATTTAAAAAGCGGTCAAGGTCATTCTGGAAATCGATGCAATCAGAAATACTGGAAACATTTTTGTAAATCTTTAAATCGTCGGCGTAAAGAAGAAACTTAGAAGTGTGGAAACAGTTTTTAATGTCATTAATGAACAGGATGAATAGTAGTGGACCTAAAATTGAGCCTTGAGGGACTCCTGAAGTAACATTAATGGAGCTGGATTCATAGCCGCTGATCACCACTTTCTGCGTCCTTCCAGTAACATAGGATATAATATATTTTTTATTTATAGTGTGGGATTTTATGATTGTATTTAGTAATTTCAGTTTATTAAAAAGTTTTTTCTAAAGTTGTTTCCTAAACTGCCTCGTTGGTCTAGTGGTCGCAAGCTCGACTGCAGAGCGTGAGGTCCTGGGTTCGATTCCCGGGTCGGCCAAAAAGTGCTATTGTGTTTTTCACATAATGAATGTAACCTTCAATATTAATTAAACGAATTTGTTGTTAAACTTTCTTTAATTTTTGAGAAAAGCATTATACAAACCTCAACCAGTAAGAAAGCCATCCTGGCCTCGTATATAACCAGACCTCACCTGCGGTTCGGTCCGGTTAACTCATACTTGGCCAGGAAGGAAGGCTTACTTACTGGATTCTGCAGTAATGTACTATAAACACCTTGTATGACCACAGTCCACACCAATCTATTAGGTACGTGCTGTAGCTGTATACAGTGTTTTAGGTTTCACGAGGGACGTATTAAAGGAGGGTTTCAGTATTTTATTCTCGGCCCAAATATTTAAAAGAACTATAACTTTATTTGTGACATCGCAATTGTCCTACGACTTGCGAAACAGCTAGACATTATTACCTACAGAAGTAAAAAAAAAATAAAACCGACTTCGACAAAAATAAAACACAAAAAAGTGAAAAATAAAAAATCAGCTTCTGAAGTCGGTGACTTTTGTTTGTTTGATTTTATGTTTTTGCCACCGACTTCTGAAGCTGATTTTTTATTTTTCACTTTTTTGTGTTTTATTTTTGTCGAAGTCGGTTTTATTTTTTGTAAAAAAGTTTTTATTTTTCACTTTTTAGTGGTTCACATGTGCTTACCCCTTCACAACGTACCGGCGTGATGTTATGTTATGAACTGGTCAATAGACAGTCATGAGATTTCAGCAATCCCAGTCCATTTGCTATCATTAATTGAGGAGTTCCGTTGCCTATCTCCGAAGTTCTTCATCACCTTTGTAGTGAGTACAGGCGTGATATTATGTTGTGTGATGGCGTAAACAATGCTTAGATATGCTATAGCAACAATCGCGGTTAATCTGCTGTTATTTATTGAAGAGTTCCCCCGATTTCTACAAGATCCCATCATCAGATATTGAAATGGTGACAATGGGACCACACGGGAAGCACCAGCTTTCAAATGAAAAAAGAATCAAGAAAATCAGTCCACCCAGTCGCAAGTTATGCGCGAACAAACATAAAAAAAAAAAAAAAAAAAAAAAAAAAAAAAAATACAGTCGAATTGATAACCTCCTCCTTTTTTTGAAGTCGGTTAAAAAAAAGACTTACAAACATTTCTGCAGATATGTCAAGATAATGGGTTCCACTTTCGATGCAAGCTTCAACGATGGGCGGGCTTAGTATTGCGTTGGGTCCGGTGCAGTTGATGACAATTTTTGCCATTTGTATCGCTTTCTTCAGGGATTCTCGATTTTCAATGTCGCTTTCCACTATTGACATATTTTTTGTGCCTAAACCTGTAAATGAGAAACACACGTAGTTAACATCAGAGGTACCTACCTATTATATTTTTAACCGACTTACAAGAGGGAGAGGTTCTCAATTCGTTGGAATCTTTTTTTTAATTATTTAACATTCTGCATTGGTGTGGATTTTTGTGTAAAAAGGCCAAAATGAGAAAGAGAGCTAGACCAAGATTCTCAAACACAGGTGGAACTCTTATTGGGTCATTTCGTAGTCCATCTGCCTCCGTGTCAAGCAAGACCCTTTTTTCATAAACGCGCAAAGCACTAAGTTGAAATTATCGTATTATAAAATACTAGCTTTTGCCCGCGACTTCGTTCGCGTGGAATAGTGACTTCCGGCAGATTTTTGGTTTATATCGAGAAAAAAAAAAAAACTATCCTATGTCCTTTCTCAAGTTCCAAACTATGTCTGTACCAAATTTCATCAAAATCCGTTCAGCCGTTTAGGCGTGAAAGAGTAACAGTAAACAGACAGACAGACAGACAGAGTTACTTTCGCATTTATAATATTAGTATGGATTACCAATATTACTAAGTTTGGTAAACTCAGAAATTCATGGCAAAAACAAAAACAAATCGTGTGTCGATAACTGATAAGGTATCAAAGAGGGAGGTCCCTGTGACACCTTGTCGTATTTAAATTATTTGAATTTTTTTTACATTGTACGACTGCTTACCTGACCTCCACAACCCATAATATGGCATTAGTACTTGCTTATATTTAAATTGTGATTAAAAATATGAACGCAAAGACATTCAAATATTATATTGAACGTCATTGAAACCTTTTATCTATCACAGATACCTACTTTTATTTAGTAATCCGGCTGTCAAAATGCTGCGCATTTTTTTATATCAGCCTTCAATCAACTGCCTTCCATATAATTACCTAAGTAGCAGGTAGTTAAGTGAGAAACTACACTGTCATTAAAATGCACTTAATAAGATTAGGTAAATCACTAATTATGAAACTCGAAAGTTTCTAAACATAAAAAGTCACTTGTCTGCTAAAAAAAACGAATATCTTTTTTTTTGAGCAGACAAGTGGCTAGCTAGCTAGGTATTACCTATAATTAAGTAGGTACACAAGGTGACACCATCAAGCTATACATAAGTCTAGTACACACGGCTACACATCAAGCTATACAAAACCAGTATAATCTGATCGTTCATTGTGCGAAAAGATCTAGTAAAGTGAGGCCGATAGGTATTAACTGGTTTTGTATAGCTTGATGTGTAGCCGTGTGTACAACCTGCTCTTCCTTTATACGGGCTAGAGAGCTTAATTTGGTTTTGCATGTCTTGATAGGCCGTCGAGCGTACTGTAGCTCTACCATGAGTTGTCATCGAAAACTTAATCTCTAGCGTTGTACTCGCTAGCGTGCTAACGTGGATCAAATAGATTTCGATTATGTTTGCACCATGAGATTTACGGAGTCTTACGCAGGCGCTAAGGTAAGCTCGATAGATTGTGTCGTCTAGCTAACTTCACTCTACTCATGTTTTGTTTCTTTCTTTCCCACTAATAAGAAGAGAGAACGATATCTACACAAATAAACCGACGAAATTGAAAAGTTGACAGATAGTAGACTACACATAGTGATAAGTGGTTTTTGAATTTTTATTCCTTATAATATGTCACTGTCGTGTATTCAATTTGTTGACCTTGAGTGACAGAGCTGCGTTGTGTAGTTTAAAAGTTTACTATAGATTCAAACAGATTATTTAATACAATGAGGACCAGTGTCACACAGTTCCCATTGTTGGTAGAGTTTATAGAAAGGTAAGTTTGAACTTTCCTCAAAATTATATTTTCCAATTGACTAACATTTTGGCTTGAAATTCATGTTATTCAAGTCGTTGGTCTTCAAATTTAGCGACCACTGACATATTCCATGCTAAATTACCACTTTTTTTACTATATTAGACTCAAAAACGTATATAATTGTAATGTAAACATATGTTTTACACGCCAAAATGCTAGTGAGCTACGTAACTACTAAAGTAAGCGTCTTACTCGATAGGTTCAGTGAAATTAGTGACTCATGGTACCGTTAGGTATGGTGACAGCTGAAGAACGTTAGTGTCTATCGAATAGATTACGCTAGGTGTTTAACCTATCGTAATATATAGTGCTCATGGTATGAATTTTAATTCTTTCTGTGACCGCTAGGGGCGCTGTACAATATTTCATACAACTAATTTACGGAGACGCTAGCGAGTTTTTGCTGTGTAAACTCATGGTAGAGCTACTGGTTGAAAGTGGCTAGAGGACTGGCGGGTTTTTTTAACCGACTTCAAAAAAAGGAGGAGGAGGTTATCAATTCGACTGTATTTTTTTTTTTTTTTAATGTCTAATGAACTTTAAGAATGGCAGGTAAGTATTTAATTTTACTAATAAGATATAATCTAGTTGATACTCGTAATAATATAAATCGCGGAATGCAATTGAAAAACAAAATAAAGAGAAGACCGGAATGACAAACTAGTTGGTGTCCCTGGCTGTCTGACGTCAATACGATTACATAAACAGTAAACAAGTTCAGAGTTTCAGACGCAAAGTAGTGATAAATTGAGAAATTCTTCTAAATTACGAAAAGAAATGAACTGTTCGGTGTCCGGTGTATCCAGTTGAGTCGATTTGGTATTGAAGTTTTTTGGGACAGCTTTTATTGTCCAATCGAGAACTCATTCCGATACACGATATTCCGATTGCTAATTAACTACCTATTGGCGTTAGTAGCTAGGGGAGATCCTTGTAACATGGTCCATGGGACACCTTGGGGAAAAACTCATTGAGTCCGCAATTTTGCATAAAAAATACGGTTTACCCTTGTTTGGTATAACAACGTTTCGTCGAAAATCACTTCGACTAATTTCAGTTACCATAAAGTCAGTTCGTATAATTATTCAATTAATTGGTCGATTTTTATTTAGCATATTTATTTATTTGAAATAATATCATTTGACAGAATTTTCAAATGCACTAATTTTATTTGAAATAATATATTTTGACCGAATTTTCAAATGCACTAATTTTATTTAAACAAATTTTTCACTAGACTAATTAATAATAATTTAGTTTAGGTTCCCGCTAAGTTTTTTCTTGGTGTTCCTATAATACGACCGTCTCGCGACAGTATCCTTTATGGGCGGCATGGGTACCGGGCCGTAGGCCGACGAAGGAGGCCGGCGGAGGCCCGGCACTTCGGGGACAGAAGATATTAGTGTTATTTAATATGCGAGCGAAGCGAGCGCGCGTCATGGAGTACATGTGTTGCATGTCCGCTAAGTGGATGAATCACCCCAATGTCTAGTAATAATAATAATAATGACGTCACTCATACATGCAACGCATGTACTCCATGACGCGCGCTCGCTACGCTCGCATATTAAATAACACTAATATCTTCTGCTTAAGTGGCAATGGGCAGGGCACATTGCTCGCAGAACGTATGGCCGATGGGGCTGAAAAGTTCTCGAATGGCGACCGCGAACCGGAAGACGTTGCGTTGGAAGGCCTCCCACTAGGTGGATCGATGACCTGGTCAAGGTTGCAGGAACCCGCTGGATGAGAGACGCACGGGACCGGTCAATGTGGCGACGCCTGGGGGAGGCCTATGTCCAGCAGTGGATATCTTCTGTCCCCGAAGTGCCGGGCCTCCGCCGGCCTCCTTCGTCGGCCTACGGCCCGGTGCCCATGCCGCCCATAAAGGATACTGTCGCGAGACGGTCGTATTATAGGAACACAAAAAAAAACTTAGCGGGAACCTAAACTAAATAGTCTAGTGAAACATTAGTTAATACGATGAAATGAAAATTATGCTAACCGATAGGTATTATACAAAATGATTATTTTCTTAAACGTTGTTCGAACAAGTAACATTAGATCAAAAGTTGTTCGGCGAAACAAGGGTGAACCCAAATGAACATTAGGTATACATTTTGATCAATAGCGCAAACGTTGTTATCGCAAATAAATATTCGATGAAATGAAAATTATATTAACCGATATTATACAAAACGATTATTTTCTTAAACGTTAGTAACATTATATCAAAAGTTGTTCGGCGAAACAAGGGTAAACTAAAAAATACATAGGTACACACGGCTACACATCAAGCTATACAAAACCAGTATAATCTGATCGTTCATTGTGCGAAAAGATCTAGTAAAGTGAGGCCAAGATTAACTGGTTTTGTATAGCTTGATGTGTAGCCGTGTGTACTTACCATACACACGAATATAGAAAATCCTTTGTGTATATCTAGTAGCTATTTCATTACAAAATATTATATCAATTTGAACTTAATTATGTAGGTTTAAAGAAAAATGGCCCAAGGTACATACCACCTACAAGGATCTCCGCTCAAATTAGTAGGTAGTGGTACACACGGCTACACATCAAGCTATACATTTCCAGTATAAGCTGGTCTCGCATTGTATGGGATTTCCGTACAGTGCGAGATCAGCGTAAACTGGAAATGTATAGCTTGATGTGTAGCCGTGTGTACCTACCTAGTTCTAAACTATGCAGAAATCTATGTTTAGCTAGGTAGATAGATACCTAGGTACCTCTACCTACTTTGTTTGATCGTTTTGTAGAAATTATAAAATAAGTAGAAACGTTATTTAAATTTTGCTAATCTACTCTGAATCTTCTTTTTTTTTCTTTTTTAATACTTATTAATTATAATAATTTTCATAGAAACTGACGATTATTTACTTTTAACATACTTATGAAATTACTATAATAGATGTGCTTTAATAATACCTAGATACTAACCTACATAAAAAGTGCAATCTGTACTTACTACTAAAACTTATTTTTTTCAAAGAATTCAGCAAATTTTATTGATTAACAATTTTATTGAACCCAATTCCTACTGTAGCCTACCACCCACATTTCTTCACTTATGTTTAAGTCCCACATGTAATAGGGAGCTCCTAATCCAGGCTCCGTCGCTGCTACTAAGAAATTCCTTTGGAAAAACCCAATAACAGCTTTTTCGAGCCAGATATCGAACCCGGGACCTTCTCGACCCGGGATTCAGAAGTGTCGCTATCGACCACTAGACCAACGAGGCAGTCATGACATTTTTTTTTACTAGTTTATGCCCGTTTGCCACGGGGTCACATTATTACCAGAATAAAAAGTATCATAAGTGTTCATCTTGCCAAACATACAACATCGATCCATCCTCACAACCTTTCACATTTAATAACACGTCTGAAATATGGAGGAGCTATAATAGAGGTGTGAATTGTCCTCGGTTATTTTTATCAAGCTAGAAAGTTGCTAAATGTGCAAGTGCTAAAATGTGAAACAATAGAATGCAACTAATAAATTGCACCGTCTCGATGCCAAGCGTGGCCAAGCTTTCTGCAATCCTGCCTTTCGTCATAATTATACTTTTTAGGGTTCCGTAGTCAACAAGGAACCGGTGTAACATGTTTTTAAATTACAATGTTCAGTTTGGTCGATGATACGGAAGCTCGGACTTACACTTGGCTAGTTTTTTTTTTTTCTCGCGAAGGCTATTGTGTGGGATGTCGTTGCATATAATTATGTCTTTAAAATATTTTGGGTTTACTAAAAACACTTTTACGATTAAGGGATTCCTTTGTGAAATGAACTTTGATCGAAGCTTTATAGCGCAATTTTTTGTTCGACATGGTTCGACTCAAGCAAGCGAATGTCCCGTGGCGAACGCGTAGTGACGGTGGTAGTCGCTAACGACTAACCGACCCAAACCGGTTGTGCGTGTGAAAAAAAACATGTTAGTAGCACCTAGCTATAATTATAACAAAATTAAAAGAAAAACTATCACAGCTAAGTAGGCTTTACAAGTTTACGAGTAAGGGCTCCCACACATGTTCCCGTAGGGGCTGTGGATTACCCGTTGGGGCTGTGGATTACCCGTCGGGGCTGTGGATTACCCGTCGGGGCTGTGGATTATCGAAAGGTTAACGCGGCTCCGACACAAGGGCGAAGAAGGAATATGGATTTGTTTTTTAGTCAGTAGAAGTCTGACACTCCCCTTCGCTCTGTCCAAGAGCGGGGGGGGGGGGGGTTATTCGATGATTTTCCACCCACCAAAAAAAAAAGGGGTCCCACACATAAACACGATATTACGACGTCGCGTCGTACAACGATGCGGCGTCGTTTCACGATACGACGGCGCGTCGTGGAAATCTACGATGAGCATCGTAAATAAAAAACTAAAAAACCCGACTGAAAAAACTGAAAAGCAAAAAACAAGCACATTTTAAATTAAACAAAACTTGGAACCAGGCGGGGTTCTATTTTTTAGTTCTATGTTTTTCATTTCATAATTTAATATTCAAATGAACCCCGCCTGGTTCCAAGTTTTGTTTAATTTAAAATGTGCTTGTTTTTTGCTTTTCAGTTTTTTCAGTCGGGTTTTTTAGTTTTTTAACTACTTTTTTTTATTTCCAACTTTTTAGTTCTTTTGTGTTTGTTCTTTCGTTGGTCGTGTAAAATTCTTCGCAAATGATTTAACTTTTGTGCTTGTTTATAGGATTTGTCACTTAAAATTTCTTTTAAACATATAAGTGTAATATATTTTTGTAATCTCCCTTTAAAACCCTTTATTTTGATACCCCACTCGATGGTATAGGAAAAAAAAAATTTTTTGAACTCCGCGATTTGGCCCCCAAAATCCGCAATTTTTCTTTGTTTTTTAATTTTAATGTAGCCTATAACACTCGCGCCATCAAGACGAATCTAACGATGTATATTTCATTCAAATCCCTTCATCCGTTTAGGAGTTATGAGGGAACAAAGAAACGGACATACATACATACATACATACATACACGTCAAACACATAACCCTCCTTTTGGGCTTTGCCGCAGTCGGGTAAAAAAACACGACATCGTAACGTAATGTGCCACGCACGATACACGGCACGATGCCGTCGATACAGAGGGGTGCTGTTTTAGTTCATTCCGAAAAATTGACCATGCACTCTAGACGCATTCTGAAAAGAATATTTAAATGTTTTTGAAATTAGAACCCAAATAAATGTTAATTTGTTCATTAAAATAACAAGACAACTGCGCAGGATTGCATCGTGAGTTTCTAACGTCACGACGTCGTGTCGTAGATTTCCACGACGCCGCATCGTTGTACGACGCGATGTCGTATCGTGTTTATGTGTGGGAGCCCTAATAGTCGACCAACTTATAAAATGTACTTAGTTTGTCTAAAAATTTTCCTACACAGCTTTTCCTACAAAACTACAAATGTAAGTTTGTTTCATTTTTACAATAAAAAATCATCGTTTGGAGGCAGATATAATCAGTTTAGTAGGTAGGTAAGTTGATGGGCAACTACGGAACCCTACATTTTGCGTGTTGTACACACGGCTACACATCAAGCTATACAAAACCAGTATAATCTAATCGTTCATTGTGCGAAAAGATCTAGTAAAGTGAGGCCAAGATTAACTGGTTTTGTATAGCTTGATGTGTAGCCGTGTGTACATTGTTTCCCTGTTCACTCCCTTCTTGTAGATATAGATAGTGGATAATACACACATTTTGTTGTAAGTAAAACTATGTTATGGTAGGTAACTCTACCCTACCTACCTTTATTAATTCGAGCTAACATGCCGTCAATTTATTAAAAAAATGTGAATGTACTTTGTTATCAAATAAAATCTATCTGGTTTTTTTGTAACATTTGATTTTAAAAAAAACACCGTATTTTTCAGCTGAGCATGAGGTCCTGGGTTCGATTCCCGGGTCGGGCTAAGTGTTATTAACTTTTTCCATAAGGAATTTATCAGTAACAGCCTCTCCCTAACCCTTCGGGGATTAAAGGCGTGACAGATGTTATGTTATGTTTGATAAAAAAAAACGTAACAAGAAAAAAGATGTATAATAAATATAATTTAATCATACCTGTAGCATTGAGTTCTGTTATCAAACCCTGCAGTTTGTCCTTAGATCGTCCCGAAATGCCCCAAGTCACATCCCAATATTTTTCTTTTGTCAACCTCGCAAGATGTTTCACAGTGCATTTTCCCGTAAAACCTGTAGCACCCAACACTATGATGTCCAGAGTTTTGTCTGCCATCATTATTTTTCACAGTATTTTTATTTACGATTTTTTTTCCGTTTATTATACTTTGTTGTTGCTCACTTGAATTGTTTCGCTCCACTAAAACAAAACCGGACGAGCCACTTCAAACGCTTGCTTGCCAAAAATGCGTAAGCAGGTCGTTATCGTCGCCGTCGATATAGCCTTCCATTTTTTGTTTTTGCTGAACCGGTTTTTTTTGTATCCACTTGTACAGACCAGCCCATCAAGACACACTATACTTTCAAATTCTCCCAATTAACCTGCAACCCAATGCTTTAGCAATAAAGTTGAAAAATTGAAGAAATTTGACAGATTATATTTAAATTAGTTTGATGTGCTAACTGCGTCTGTAAGCAAGGATTTTGCACCGTTCAAAGGATTTTTCCACTATTTCACCTGCAACACTTTTTTTTTTTTTTAAATAACAATGAGATAAAAACTCGTTTACTCGTGCTGTAGCTATGAAGTACTGACTGGACTGATCAGATTTTATTTATTTATTAATATAGGTTCACCAACAGCTTCTGCGTACAACATATCATAGGTACATAGGTTTAACAGTCTCAGACTTACACAGTCGCCAATAACTGGTTAACCAGCATTCACAAAAATAAGTGTTATCATAACAAAACATAGTTACATCAAAAATTAAAACGAAAGAAAAATTAAAAAAAAAAAACCGACTTCAAAAACACCAAAAAGTTAAAAATAAACTTCAGAAGAAAAATCAGCTTCTGAAGTCGGTGGCAAAAAAAACGAAATGAAACAAACAAAATGTCACCGACTTCAGAAGCTGATTTTTCTTCTGAAGTTTATTTTTAACTTTTTGGTGTTTTTGAAGTCGGTTGTTTTTTTTTGTAAAAAAGTTTTTTTATTTTTTCATTTTTAGTTGTAATATCATAGAAATATTTACTATACATTTAACATTCGACTACGAAACCTACCCCTAATCCTTCAAGATACCCTTATTATTGCTTTCAACTCCTAACCTTTGAGGAGTAGTACCTTCCATCATCAGCTTATCAACATGAAGTGATGACTGCTAGATGCGAATACTTGTATGGCGTCAGAAAAACACGACACGTAATAAGTGCCTATGAAATTTAAGGGTTGCCCTCGATTTATCTGGGATTTCATCACCAGTTCCTGGTTTCCATATCATGGTACCACCCTTGAAATATCTCCTTCACAATAAAAAAAGAATCATCAAAATTGGTTCATAAACGACGAAGTTATTCGCGAACACACATAAACGAAAAATGTTCAGAAATTAAGAAAAATCTTCATAAAATAATGAAAAGTACTAGGCCAAACTATACTAAATTTTTATGGGACCAAATGGCAACCATTCCGCATCAAACTAAAAAAGAATCACGTAAATCGGATCATAAATCGCAGCGTAATCCGTGTACATACATAAAAAAAAAAATATATATATATACCGATCGAATTGAGAACCTCCTCCTTTTTGGGAAGTCGGTTAAAGAAAGAATATTACACTTGGCCCTTGTACTTTGCGTCAAGTTTCATTCTTGTCAGTCAGGGAATTGTAAATACACACTCAAGGTATATAGGTACCTCTTAGAGTTGTTCGAAAGAGATACTGTTCCTTCCAAAACTACCCATGTCCCTTGTGTCCGGGACAAAGGGTGAAGAAGGAACATTTGTAGTTTTTAGTCAGTAGAATGACACTCCCTTCTGCTCCGCCCACAGCAGGAAGAGTCATTTGATGATTTCCTAGACTACAATAAAAACTTTTTGAGAATAATATACAGACACTATAACAAATTTCAAATCCAAGATGGCCGCCATCACATAATGGCGGATTACATATTTTTTACAATTCCATCAATAAGGGTATCAAATGAAAGGGCTTGATTAGTAGAATACACTGTATCAAATTTCAAATCCAAGATGGCCGCCATCACAAAATGGCGTATTAGGTACTTAGGTAGGTACCTACATATTTTTTCACAACACATAAATATGGGTATCAAATGAAAGGGCTTGATTAGTATGTATAAACTTAAACAAATTTCAAATCCAAGATGGCCGCCATCACGAAATGACGAATTACGTTTGTTTTTACAACTGCCTCAATATGGGTAGCAAAAAATTAAAGGGATTGATTTGTAGAATAATGTAGGTATACTTACTATTTTTTTTTTCAATGGTGTTCTGACATTGTCCGCTTTGTGCTCGTACCTTTTCGGCCAAAGTTGGATATGCTAGCCACTTATGAGCACACGAGAGAGCAGCAGAACAAAGCTCTTGACAATCTTTGGAAAGTCAGTGAATGCAGTCGCTCTGGCCGAAATCGGCAAGATAGCATCATCATCAATGTATACTACATACTGAAAGGGAATGAGGAATATAAACTAATGAAATAAAAACAAAAGAGCTTGAAAATTGATTTTTGACTTTTACTCCCTTTAGGTATACCTACTTGGTCAAGCTTTGATTTAAAGGGAGTAGGTAAAAGTGGGGAATCAATGTTTTATCTTTATTGAGTTGGGGGTTTCTTAAATTTTAATTCTTTCTTTTCTTTTTTAAAAAAACGTTGATTCTCGCATGGAACAAATATTTTTATGGCACACAGATAGTTGTTCCGGATCTGGCTCTTTGTTTATGTAAGTTTAAATGCACCCACGATAGGTACCGTAAAAAATCCTAGTGTGAAGAAAAGGTTTAAAGAAAAAAAACTGGGCAAGTGCAAGTCGGACTTCCACATGAAGGGTTCCGTACCATTGTATTAGATATTGGGAGATTTTTCATGTTATTTTAGCACCATAGACTTCTTATAGGTTTTCCTGTAATCTATCAGTGTTGAACTAATTCCTGTATTTTTTTAAGAAATTTTGGCTTAGTAGTTTCGGAGCTAAGGGCGGGGAATGGTCGACAGACAGACAGACACACGAGTGATACTATAAGGGTTCCGTTTTTTTTCTTTTGAGATACAGAACCCTAAAAACATAACCCTTCCTTGGCAGTCGGGTAAAAAGGAAAGCTAATATTGACGCGTTGGCAAAGATACCAAAAGTAAACCATTTTAACGGGGCAGGGGGTTGATCTGCGGGACTGCAGGGTCTTCATTTAATTATTCTTTCTGTTTGGCTTTATCGAACTTTCTAAACCGTTGCAGCAATTTGGAAAGAATTCCTTTCCGTTTCCTTTAAAATTCATCTACAAAAATTCAAAGGTCCTTGAGACTTCCGCCTGAGAAATAGGCGCTCGATACGAGATTATCATTTTAATCATCCGGACTATGGCCGTGGCAACTACTTTTGCAAGGTCAAACAGAACGTTATATAAAAAATTATGTATATGTACATGCTTAATTATTAAATTAACAACAATTTTGGTTATTTTTAGGCAACAATGACTACCTAGTGGAAAACCAACGAATAGCTAACAACTTGAGGGTCGCAGCGTTTATCGTATCAGAATTGTACCTATCACCTTTTTGTTTCTTTTTGCGATGAAAATGCCTGCATGATAACACTAAAAACTCCACCGTCGCGGTCGGTCGTTGTCAACTTCCCGTTTTTTCAACTAAAATGGGGCTAAGCAGAACATATTCTGCCGGATGCCGACAGTAGGTACCTACTTACTACTTTTAATAGGTCAATGGTAGGTACCTACCTACGGGGTCGCGGTAGGCCACGGAAAGAGAATGATGATAGACGAACTTGATAATTTCAGTCAAACTAGAAGGAGGTCCTCTTTGTTGACGTGCGAAGTAGGTACGGGTTCTTGAGAATTAGAGAGGATGGAGAAAATGCCAAAGTGTGGGATAGAAAAGGCTTGAAAACAAATAAATGTAACGTGATGTCAAGAAGCTTGTTTAGCCTTGGCATTCAAATTTTGATGCTGATGAACCTTCAAGAACTTCCGTGAATTTTTAAATATTATTGTCGATAAAATCCATTTATAGATTCTTTTTCCTTCTCTATTGATGTTGATTTATAATCATCGTCATACCTAATTTTCGCACGTGATGGCATGGCATAAATGGTTGCGTTGGCTGCCTATTTTGTTGTCCAGTTATGTAGGTAGTAGGTACCTAGACCATTTAAAACACATTCTTATTGTCTACAACTGGGTACAGAATTCTAATAGGTAGGTATACTAGTACCTACTCAATTTCACAACGAACATTAGAATTCCGTCTTTCTCAATGAATGCACAACTATCAAGGATAGCCAAAATGCTTTCCGGTCCACAGACATTTAAATTTAACTAACATGCATACCTAATGCATTGCTCATTGAATTGATGAGAGTGGATTCGTGGAGGCATTTTTGGTGGCGTTCTTCAGAAAGGACAGGGTACCTACTTAAAGGAACTTGTCCTTGTAACTACAAGGTACCTACCTAATGAACATTGAACGTTGAGTGGTGGCCTACATCGTGGTGACTGATTTTTTTTTAAACAGTGTAAGTACATTTTTTTTTTTTGAGTGGGAATATCCTCATGGATACCCTCCGCCTGGGGCGAGCGGGGGTTATGTCGGACTCTAACCGACTAAAAACCCACTGTTCCTACTAATACCATGTGTCGGGGGCCCGGGAGATACAAGTACATTCGCGCACACCCCCGACGGCCCCGACTGGTATCAGCCCACCTTTCGGGCGGGCCTCATCACCAAGTGCGGCCAGCAACCGCACGTTCTCTATGAAAGCGCACAGAGTCCACTGCGCTGCGCGCCACTTCTTTGGGCCTGGCTGGTCGGGCGACATCTCAGCCTTTGCCACCCGCAGGCCTCACCGGTGGCCGGAGATCGTTAAGCGCCCTTCGACGCCCGGCTACCCTTCTGGTGCGGGTTGAGTGAGAGGCAGGCTCTCTTTCCCTCTCCGCTGCCTCACAGTGATGTACCTAGTGGCGTGCGCTCTATTAAGGCTCTTAGGCTTAGCCTACCTTACCAACTGAGCATTTCTTATAACTAATTAACCATATTGTAATAAAATAACACCATGTACAAAATAATAATAAAAAAGTTCAAACTCCTGTTAAAATACTTAGAGCAATTTTTCGCGTACGAATCTTATATTTACAGGCTTGCTTAGGCTAGCATTCGATTAGCCTAAAACCCATTCATAATTTTACGCACACAGCGTCACATCAGTGAATGATCGGTGCATATTTTCGTGTATATGAACCGCACACATGCATGCCAGCTCCTGCGAGTGGAGGTGGCCTGTGATTGGCTGCAACAACACAAGGCTACGATTGGATGCGTCATGCGTGCCATCTTCAGCCCGCGAACTCCGGCGCGAAGTTCAAATTTGTTTTTTTTTTTAACGTTTTTTGCAATTTGCAGGCCAGTGCTAGCTTGAATACTGACTACATACGTCTTACAGCCGCGAATCATATTTTATTAATCAACATACAACCTAGCACTGGCCTGCAAATTGCAAAAATGTAAGGAAATTAAGAAATTTGAATTTCGCGCGTTTGCGGTCTTCGCTCTTCCGTCCACAGATAGAGTGCAGCACTGACAACACATTTCATTGATTGATTTCGTACCTATAATCCTGCAAAATTTTGTTGACCGCTGTTGTGAACAAACTCGATATGAAAATGATGCAATTTTATTTGGTAGTATTTTTCTATCGGCAAATTAGAAATTATATTTTACGTCTATGGAAGCCATTATTTTTTCATTGTTGTGACAAGCATACAGAGCGCGATTTGTTTTGAAACCAAAAACGTACAGATAGTGTCAGTTATTAGATACCATTAGTAACAGTAGTGTAAATATTAGTTTTGTTGTGTATTATTTGTTTATTCCCATAACAAATAATAACAATGGTAGGTAATTTACTTGTGAAGTTTGTGCTAATAATGTGTGTTTGCTAGATGTTAAAGGCACATAAAGGTAATAAGTTTTCTCAATTATCGTATAAGTAATGATAAGGTGCAAGTTGTAGGTATCTAAAGGTAGATGTGTGAAGGCCGCTTCGGATATTATCTTGCAAGTGACGTGTTTTGTACTTTTATAACTACCTATCACCCACTCACTTGGATGAGTTTTTTGAGGTGGCCGAATCTTTCTTCTGTTTGCATCAGTGTTGCCGGCAGCAAGTTTCGATTTATTCCGATTCCTCATCTGAAAAGTTCCGAAAAGTTCCGCCTGAGTAAAAAAAAAAAACGATAATAAAATCAATCATTTTCTGTAAACATACCTATATATTTTTTTTTTACCATGATACATTAATTCATTACAACTACCAATTTAGTCCAGACGATCTAAAAAAAAATGCTCTAAAAACATTTGTGTAAAGAAAATTTGGTGAATGCTCCAACCAGCAATTTTTAATTTTCTTAAGTTTTTTTGCAATTTGTAGGCCAGTGCTAGGTTATATGTTGATTAAAATATTAATTGAAGACGTACGTTGTTACAGAATTTTATTCATCACAATCATCAATCATCAAGTTCATCAAATGTCATTTTTACACCTTTATGAGCTCGGAGGGTTGTATTGATGATTTTGATGATTATAATTCTGTAACTACATACGTTTTACAGCCGCAAATCAAATGTTCATCAACATACAACCTAGCACTGGCCTGCAAATTGCAAAAAAACGAAAGAAAAATTGAATTCCGCGGGCTGGTTGGAGCATTTCAGTGAAAAAAAATAATCTATCGCTAATCCTGTCAGTCGAGTTTATTTTATTTATTATTTTAGGCAAAGGACACTTAGTCCATAAAGCCAAGACTACGATAAAAAATAAATCCTTTAGTCGCGATTGATGGGTAGGTAATAATTGTAATAAAATTATGACAATTTCATTCCAATGTCGCTTGTTTGTTGGTTGGTTTATGCCAAAGTTCCGAAAAGTTCCGCCAAAGCTGAGGTTCCGCAAAAGTTCCGCCAAGGGCTTCAAAGTTCCGAATTCGGAACAAAAGTTCCGCGCCGGCAACGCTGGTTTGCATCGATAAAAAAATCATGAGTTGAACCTTGAATAATGTGGTGAGTTTTTGAATTGTATTTAGGTATAACTTTTACAGGCTTATTTTCAAATGTTATAAATGTGACAATTTTTTTTTTTTTGCTGTCAATATTTCGTGGCCTACCCACCGTGGCGGACCACTGCACGCCACTCCTAGCCGCTAGGTCACATCAAGTAGGGAAGACTGGGTACACTTGATACTTACCTCTGGGACACATGGTACATTTATTTTATAAACCAACCACGCTTGCTAGACTATATAATATCTGGTATGACTTGTGATACCGTACCATAGACAAACAGGGTTGCTAGTTTTGAACAGTCTAGCAAGCGTGGTTGGTTTGTAAAATAAATATGTACCATGTGTCCCAGAGGTTTAGGCGCAAAATGCCAAATTCTCAAAATGGCAACAGAGTCGCAAAAGGCCAAATTCTCAAAATGGACAATTCTCAAAAAGCCAAATTCTCAGAATGGCAAATTCTCAAAATGGCAAATTCTCAAAATGGCAAATTCTCAAAATGGCAAATTCTCAAAATGGACAATTCTCAGAATGGCAAATTCTCCAAATGGCAAATTTTCTACAATTGGCAGTATTCCTATAAAAATAGGTAAAAAAACTTCTTAAGTTAAACGGTTTATGTTAAACATACATTGCAATGTTTAAGATAAATGTACTAAAAACCAAAAAATAATAAAATAGATACAGTCGTGGGAAAAAACCGTGGGGCACGTCAATTGTAATTTACGCAGCACGACAGTTCTGAATTGACGTGCCCCACGGTTTTTTCCCACGACTGTATCTATTTTATTATTTTTTGGTTTTTAGTACATTTATCTTAAACATTGCAATGTATGTTTGTGTTGTTTGTGATGTTTGTTATGTTTTTTTTTTTTTTTTTTTTTTTTTTTTTCCGTTTTAGTATGGCATCTTCGCAATATTAGCTTTTAGACTAGGTAGCTTACCTTTTTTCATGTTTTGTGCGCCTCGTTATCCACGTTTGATTAATTTAGCTCCACTCCCGTCGAAATAAAATAGGTTTGCCGTATCTACGTGTGGAATGTACCCACACAATTACCTCGAATTATATCGAATCTAAATTCAGAAATACTTTCCGTTGACATTTAACAAATTGTTATGAGTCCATCTCGCTCGGCTGCTTGCAGCGTATTGACCGACGAAATGCATGGATTCGTAATAGTGCGTTTGAAGGTCGGAAGTATGCGAAACAGGTTTAGGATTTAATGCGCCCGTTTCATTTATTTGGATGCCTTATTTTAAATGGGTAGTTGTTTGTTTGATATTACTTTGTTACCTATATCTGTTATACCAATTTTATTTTCTTATAAAAATATTTATTCTGTCTTGGCTTATCTCTGTATTTATTTATTGTTACCAGTATTATTACTTTCTTACACAAAAATATATTTATTGCTTACTTTTTTTCCTTTTTTATCTGAACTCGTACCTACATACCTACACATTTTCTTATACTTACCTACTCGATATATTTATATTTAGTGTAACCTTTTGTTTACTTTATTTACATAATCAAAATATGTTTGAAACTGTTTTCTGTCTGTCTGTCACTTACCCCCTCAAGGTTCATTGGAAGACCAGCGTCAGACAGCATCACCTGTCTGGCATGAATGCTGAAATGAACCTTTTTGGCGCAGCCGTGAGGCACACAGCACATAGGTACCTACTATGTTTTTTCCATTTTTGTAATTTTTTTTTTAGTATTATTGTGTGTGTGCTTGATGTACTGACGTCAAATAAACATTTTTTCTTTCTTTCTATGTTTAACATAAACCGTTTAACTTAAAAAGTTTTTTTACCTATTTTATTTTCTAGTTTTTAGCCGCCATCTTGGATTTTAATTTTATATAGTTTATTGTATTCTGCTTGTTGAGCCCTTTCATTTGATACCCATATTGATGGGATTAATAAAACATAAATTATCCGCCATTTTGTAGCGGCGGCCATCTTGAATTTATAATGATAATGAATAAACATAATTGTATTGTCACCAAAATCCAAAGTGTATACAAAATTTCATATTAATCGGTTGACAGGAAGAGGGTGAAATTTGAATTACTAAATTTGACCCAAGAATAAAACAAACGGGGTGAGCTAAATAAAACCGTTTAAAAAACCGTTTAAAAAATAGATTTCTTGTTTGTTACGGTCTAACTAGATAGAACAAAATAAATTGCAATGGCGGGTAGAACAAGTGCCTTTCGGTTTCGATAAGGGTCTTCTTAGTTTTTTGAGTTTTTTAACAACTTTTTTTTATTTCCAAGTTTTTAGTTCTTTTATGTTTGTTATTTTCGTTGGTCGCGTAAAACTTTTCGCAGATGATTTAGTTTTTGTGTTTGTTTATATGATTTGTGACTTTGAATTTCTTTTAAACATATAAGTGTCATACATTTTTGTAATCTCCTTTTAAAACCCTTCATTTTGATACCCTACTCGATAGGACGGGAAAACATTTTTTTAACTCCGCTATAATAATATGGCCCCCAAAATATGCATTTTTAAATAACACTCACGCTACCACTCACACTACTGCTAGAAAAGTCTAACGACGTATATTTTATTCAAATCCGTTCATCCGTTTAGGAGTTATGAGGGAACAAAGAGACACATACATACTGTAGCATGTCTAATGCTACATCATCAGATGATGTCGGTCTTTTTGTTGGCTGTAACACAGCCAATTACAGCCATTACAACCTCACGCATTTTGAACCTTCGACGGTAAAACGTCATTTTTCTTTTTCACTTACCATATTTTAAATTTCGAGCCGTCATCTGAGAGAAGAAAAAAAAGAAGCAGTGGAAGCTTGTCATTCAAGTACTGGAGTGGGCAAAGATCCTATGAAGATATTTTAATTTTTTTTTTGTTTTATAACCTGGATTAACACTTATGATACTTTTTATCCCGGTAGTACGATCCCCGGGGACAATTACCGAACTCCACGCGGGCGAAGCCGCGGGCACAAGCTAGTGATAATATAATTATGTAAGAAATGTATCTTTTATTTAGAAGAATATTCCCAATAGTAGAAAATTTACCGAAAACCGAAAGGCACTTGTTCAACCCGCCATTGCATTTTCTGTTGTTCTATCTAGTTAGACCCAATTTTTATAGGAATAATACTGCCAATTGTAGAAAATTTGCCATTTGGAGAATTTGCCATTTTGAGAATTTGCCATTCTGAGAACTGTCCATTTTGAGAATTTGCCATTTTGAGAATTTGCCATTCTGAGAATTTGGCTTTTTGAGAATTGTCCATTTTGAGAATTTGTCCTTTTGCGACTCTGTTGCCATTTTGAGAATTTGGCATTTTGCGCCTAAACCGTCCCAGAGGTATCAAGTGTACCCAGTCTCTCCTACCTACTACCAATCTGTCAATTTTCAACTTTATTTCTACAGGATAAGGTTCGACATTGATTGGAAAAAAAATACAGTTTCAGGTAGATTGACATCATGGAATCGTCTGTACTTACCTAAAATTTCGAAATAACGAAAGCCTTCAAGCGAATACCTTGCCTTTATCCCTTGTCCAACCTTGTATACCGAAGAACTTTGACCCTTTGTGACGTAACATAATAGGTCGTCTATTATTGGCGATGGCCCAACACATTTTCTTCTACCATTGTCTGTCGTCACGGCATCAATTATCCTATCTCTATTAGATTATCATTTCTGACCTTTCTCTCTCTCTCTCCATCCATCAACAGGTGCACATGATGCGCAATCAAGTTATACAATACCAGTAGGTATATAGCTGGTACGGGAAATGAATACAAAGAGAGGCCTTGTTATACTGGAATGGTATAACTTGATGTGTGGCTGAGTGTACTGACCGGTAAAACCATACGCACGAAGTGAGTTATAGTGGCGACTCTTTTTACCCGACTATGGCGAAACGGCGAAACTCAAAAGGAGGGTTATTATTTACTCCCGTCGTCGGGGCTGTGGATTATCGAAAGGATAACGCGGCACCGACACAAGGGCGAAGAAGGAACATGGGTTTGGTTTTTAGTCAGTAGAAGTCTCTGTCGTCTGCACTCTGCACAGTGAAGTTCCAACGATGCCCTTAGTGGACTGGTGTACGCAACAACGCACACGTGCGAGTTGCTTACATAACAAGCAAGTTAGCACTTATTATACATACTTACGTACCTAAATAAGTACTTAGGTACATTTAAAACCTCTCAAGGTTTAATCTACTTTATAGTTCATCTATGCTGTGCGTATGTACGTTTGCGTAACACCAGCCGTAGGTACAGTCAGCAGCACACTACTTAGCAAAGTTGCGAAGCAGTTTTCACTTAATGTACCTACTTACGAGTATTAGGTAATTTAATTTAAAATTTATATTTTGGAACCCTTATTAGCTAGTAATCTCAAAGTTGCAATCATTGTTTCACGAGATATTACTATTATTTATCGGTAAAAGCCACGAAGTCTCGATAATCCGGATTTAAGCCCGGTTGATGGTACCTTGCAACTTCAATAGTTTAGCTGTAAAATGGTTTATTGTTGTCCAGTGCACCACCACGTGCCTCGGACGTGATACATTATTACCTATACTAGGCTCGCCCCCTATTACATAGGTAACTGGCAAAATGTGGGTGTACCATTAGCTAGGTAGGTACCTACATCTCTGCCCAAACCCTCGGGAATTCCAGGCGTGATATTAAGTTAGGTATTTTGGAACCCTTAATATCATAAAGTAATCTCAAAGTTGCAATCATTGTTTCACGAGATATTATTATTATTTACCGGTAAAAGCTCAGATCAAGTTAAAAAAAAGCCACGAAGTCTCGATAATCCGGATTTAAGCCCGGTTGATGGTACCTACATAGGTACTAGGCTGAGGCTCGCCCCCTATTACATAACTGGCAAAATGCGGGTGTACCATTAGGTACCTGCATCTCTGCCCAAACCCTCGGGAATTCCAGGCGTGATATTAAGTTAGTATACCTATGTATATTCACGTTTAAACTTTGCCAAGTGTAAGTACCTAATACATAATAAATTGCTTGTGACTTTACAAGTAAGTAGTAGTTAAACCACATCTCGATTATTTAATCGAAGTATGGGGTAGTACTGCCAAAACTCACCTTAAAAAGCTACAAACATCTCAAAATAAAATCATTAAAGTCTTATTCAATTATCATTATCTAACATCTTCTCAAACGGTTTATAAAGAAACAAAACTTATGAACATTGATCAAATTTATAAATATAACACCTGCATACTAGTACGTAAAATACTTAATAGAGACATACATACACAAATAACATTTACAAAAAGAATGCAAATTCAAAAGCGCCTGACGAGGCAGGCTAACCATATAATTTTAAGAGCACCGAGGACAAATTACGGTAGAAAGACTGTCGTATATGAGGGGGCTGAACTTTATAACTCAATACCTAAAAATATCAAGGAGTCGAAATCCCTTCCAACTTTTAAAAGGCTATTAAAGCACCACCTAGCTAATAGATAAATTGTTGTTTTTGCCGTTCTTAGTGATTAATTTTAGTTGTTATTTTATTACTTAATTTAGTTTGCTACAACAAAGCGCAACCGCCGCTTTTATTGTATCTAAATCATTATGTTTTTCCTCATAGAAGTGAATAATTGTATTCTTTTTGAGCGAAATAAATTTCTTAAACCGTAAGTAACACAAGACAGATTTCTTATAGAAAGCAATTTGTCGATTGTGTAACTTAGAGCAAAGTTAATTGCAATATAATTTGAGCGCACGAAGAAATCTCGACGAGTAGGTACCTAAAAAACTTTTAGTAGAAAACGTAATCATCATACAAACGTGTTATTTGGCACATTCTTTTGAAATACCTAAATATGGTTTGTTCCAAAAGTTTTTGATGAAAAAGTAAGTAAACACACAAATAAACAAATGGATCAGATCACAAATTGAGCGGCCAGTTTTTATACCTAGATAAAAAAAGGGTTATATTTAAATGCACATCTGTTTAATTTTTCAGCACACTAGGTCCTGTAACTCCACTAATTAACTGAATGCATACCAAAAAAAAACAATTGAAAAAAACCGGCCAAGAGCGTCTCGGGCCAAGCTCATTGTAGGGTTCCGTAGTTTTGTTGTTTCCATCTAAGTCCAAAATGATTTTCCTAGAAAGTCCTTAGGTATAAAGTTCTACTTTTCAGATTTTTTTCATATTTTCTAAACTTATGGTTCAAAAGTTAGATTATTTCCGAAATTATTGACATTATCAAAAAATGATTTTAGTAAACCCCTAAGTATTCATTTTTAAATACCTTTCCAACAATATATCACACGTTAGGGTTGAAATTTAAAAAAAAATCACTTCCCACTTTACAATTATAATAAGGGGGGCTACCCTAATGAAACATTTTTTTCCAATTTTTATTTTACCACTTTGTCGGCGTGATTGAATATTGGTACCAAATTTCAGCTTTCTAGTGCTAACGATCACAGCAGACGGACGGACGGACAGACAGACATGGCGAAACTATAAGGGTTCCTAGTTGACTATGGAACCCTAAAAATGGGTATACCAGTTGACCTCAATCTTCTGTTTAGGACTTATAATAATTGAGCATAGAAACAAATACTTGTATGAATAAATTGTTAGTAAGAAAGAACAGTAGAAAATGTGAGTAGGTAGGTATAATAATAGTTCATCATCTTCTTGCCCTCATGACTCATCCAACATTGGTTTCGGGGCAACACATTTCTTCTATTCTCCCCGTCACATTATCATTAGCTCCTTTTTTCTTTCATTCTTGTAGCTCCTCTAACACAATCCATACACTGTTTCCTTGCTCTTCCTTACCCTCTATCCATCAACATCAATATTGATCACTTTTTTTTTTATCACATGTGATACAGATACTAAAACTGTTAGCCTGCGTCCATCCCACTGCTGGGCAAAGGCCTCTCTCCATGATTACCAGTTGTTTCGATCTAAAGCCATTGTGGACCAATGGTGGTTACTTTTGTCCAGATCTTCAAGAGGTCTGCCACGACGCCTTCTGGCTATATCAGGGCTCCAAGAATGGCTATTTTGGCCCACAGCTCATTAATAATATTCCACAACTATCACACAACGCCAACTAGTCCCAAGCTAAGCAGAGCTTGTGTTATGGGTACTAGACAACTGATAAACATACTTAAATATTTCTAAATACATACATATTATAGATAAATTACACCCAGACACAGAACAAATGATCGTGCTCATCACACAAACATTTGTCCTGGGTGGGAATCGAACCCACGACCTCCGGCATAGCAGTTAGGGTCACTAACCACTAGACCAACAGGCCAGTCTATTCATTGGGTCAGTATAGTCATTGGGCAAGCGGTAGACGTGCCCAGTCCAGTCCCACTTAAGCTTAGCGGCTTTATGGCTACATTTGAGCAACTTTATGCCTACTAAAACTTCTTCTTCTTTTCGTATTGATTCTACTTCATACGGTTTGGGCCCAGTAGATAGCCACGCTTATTGCAGCGGCCGAGGCGCTGTTCAGGTCGTCAAGGGTGCATGTATGAGGACATCTAGGACACTCCAGCAGGTGGGGCGTTGTTTGGTCCAGAGCGCCACACTCGCACTCGGTGTTAGAGGAACCAATAATACCCCACTTTGCGAGATTATTTTTGCAGCGGCCCACTTGGGTTCGCAATCGATTTAGGGCTTTCCAAATAGGCCACTGAAGTTCACTACCGGGAGCAAGGTGTTCTTGGGGCTTCAAGAAGTCGTGAGTGAGTCGTAATACTAAAACTGATTTAAAGTGACATTAATTTAGTTTAGAACTTTAGACCATTGAAGTTTATTTTCAGTTATTAGTAGGTACCTACCTACTTTAAAAAAAATAAAAGATACAGAATTATTATTCAATAAATAATTTATTTATTAATTACTTATAAACTAACAAATTATTACTTTAAGCATTCATTTGAAGTTTTAATAATTTAAATTTTCCTACATACTTTTTAACCTCTTCTTTTGGATATGGCTTGAGGGCTAAACAAGTTGGAATATTTTCTGGTTGTTCTATCCATAATTTGTGTGATATGAAGTTTTCTTTTAATTTCTCTGCAATTTTTTTCAGGGATGCCTCATCTGGGACCTGTAATGAGATTAGAATAATCAAAGTATAAGTGTAAATATTTCCATGCAAAGATTCAACACAACTAGGTACTGAACTACCTACTAACTAATACTCTAACCCCCGTATTTATAGTAAAGTCAAAGTAATTACTTGGACATAAGTAAGTAATTACGTATGCAAATATTTTTATGCAATAGGCAAGAATTTAAACGAAGTTAGAATCGTCAATGAAAGCAAAACTAAGAATTAGAATTCTTAGTTTTGCTTTCATTGACGTTTGATAGTTCTAACATTAGGGAATTACTAAACTACAGAGAAAAAAATCGTATCTTAAACAATGACATTTACTCAACTATTAGTAATTACTTGTTTTTAACTAAGGGTGTAAGTAAGTCATCTTGCAAGTGACACCTATAAAGTCAAATGAGCTTCTTTCTTCTACCACCTGGATAGTCTAGTTAGATAGGCTTCAAACACGAAATTGAGAAAGAGTAACTTATATATAAAACTAGCTTTTGCCCGCGACTTCATTCGCGTGGAATAGTGACTTCCGGCAGATTTTTGGTTTATCTCGCGAAAAAAACAAAACTATCCTATGTCCTTTCTCAAGTTCCAAACTATGTCTGTACCAAATTTCATCAAAATCCGTTCAGCCGTTTAGGCGTGAAAGAGTAACAGACAGACAGAGTTACTTTCGCATTTATAATATTAGTATGGAAGTATGGATTTCAGGACCTAGCAGTGTGTGTGTCAAGCAAATTATAGTTGAGTTCAAGTTTAGTAAAAGTTTGTTTTAAGTTTAGAATATCCAACATGTATACAATTTAAGTACATAACACATACATACCTCTAGCACAACTTTGTGCATATTATCCATATCATCCAGGTACTGTATAGTATTCTCATCATCTTTGTACAAATGAAGTACAGCTGTTGATGCGTGACAAGCCTGGGCCACCACTGATCCTATCGACCATCCTAGCTCCTTCAGTAAATCAGTACGTAACAGAATGTATTGAACAATTGGGTTAGACATAATGAATTATAGTAGTAAACTCGGCTTTAGTAAATCAATAGGTTATTTAGATGGATGGCAAGAAAACTGTGAGGAACTTATATTGAAATATTGCTTGGAAGTTTAGTGTAGTTTGTTAAATTAATATAGGAAGCATTACTACAATAGTATGTTTTGTCTTAAAAGTTAAATGCATAGGTTACAGGGAAGAAAATGGATTAAAAACTATTTTGATTAATGACATGACAGCACTAACTACTGCAGTGTTTTCGTCATCAGATGTTTCAGGTGTCATTGTCAATGTCAACAACTTCAAGGAGTTAATTCTGCAATAACTTGCAGTTTTCGGTACAAAAGTTGCCAGCTCTCAAAAGTGAAATTAATTTCAGTCAACTGTCATTCTCTTTTTTTTAAATTACTAAACGTCATGTTGTTTTGGTAAACGGCGTGTTTGTGATTGTCAAACGATTTTTATTTAATTTTCAAGAATTCATGAAACAAAACAAATTTCTTCACGCGTAAAGCTCATTAACCAATTATTTAAAGCAGTTACAATGGCTTCGGGGCTAGAAAACTATGTGAATCAGACTGTGTCAGTGATAACTTCGGACGGTCGAAACTTCATCGGAACATTAAAAGGTTTTGATCAAACAATTAATATAATACTAGATGAATCACATGAAAGAGTGTTCTCTTCTTCGACTGGTGTGGCGCAGGTGGTGCTTGGACTTCACATAATACGCGGTGACAACGTCGCGATCGTCGGCCAAATAGATGAATCTATTGATAGCAGATTAGACCTTGGCAGTATAAAAGCAGAACCGTTGGGCTCTATCGTTCATTAATTACTTTTAAGGATATGTAATAAATAAGTTTTTGTGTACCAAGTGTGTTTAATTATTCAAGCAATATTCATGCTAAAATTATTTGTATTCTTACCAAACTTCCTGAGGAACACCCACCAGTCAAATAAACCTATCAGCAGCCTCAATGGAAATCAGTTTGGAAAGAAGGTTGCTGTAAACACAAGCTGACAAAATGGGGAATTAAAGATTATTCCTATTTTCAGTGTGAATGTGGTGCCTAAAGTTTAGGGTCCTGATTAACCATTTTGACTATCAACAGTCTGCTGGGACCAACTGCTTAACATTCTATCTGAGGTGCAGAGGAAAATCTGCATGTTAAGGGTGGTTTCTCCATCTCCAGACTGACTTCGACAAACATTATTTAGCATTGAACACTGACGTGTACAGTTGCTATTATTAAACCCAAGGAGAATTTGTTCTAGCTTCCTAATACATACATTCATAAAACAAACAATAATTCTGAACCTAAAATCAGGTTTATACCTGACAGGTTAAAGAAATTAAATTAATTTACTTGATTTACAGCAAGTCAATGAAAATTTGACTAGCAATTAACTGTTTTGTATTTATTACCCCAATTTGCAACATCAAACTCAGTAAGTAGGTACTACATAGTTTTCAAATGGAATGGGGCTAAACTTTGTCAATGAGTTTGGCACTTCCAGTAGCCCACATGTAAGCCCTATGATGTGCAAACAACAGGACAGGCAGAACCCCAGAATCTGTGGGGCATCATCACAAGTCTAGTCAGCTATGAAACTGGACAGGTTTCCCTTGCTTAGACTGACCTGAGTCTATTTAAAGTCTAGGTCAGCCATGGCAACTCGTGTCCAGGTGGAAGTGGCACAAGTGGGTTGGGTAGGGAAACATTTTCTCAACACAACTTAAGTCTTTATTTAGAGTGTTGGCACACAAATTAAGAAGCTGTTATGGCTTGCCAGCCTGCTCGGGTTACTGACAATCTGTTACAACTGTCAAAGATCTACAAATGGTACCCGGGCCAATGGCTTACATGCTTTCAGAGACACAAATGAAACTTGGTACACAATGGGTGGTCATCCATCCACAGACCAACATAGACAAGAAGGCTTAACCTGAAGTTTGATCCGAGCGGCTGTTACTATACAGACAGGACCTGTTGTGTTAAAATTAAACAACAAAAATATAGGTAACAGAAAACATTTATTCCGTACTATTTACAAAGTCAATAGGTAAAATATGTACAAACTTTATTTTGTTGTGTTATTTACACAGTCCCAAATTATACAAAATAAAGTAAATAACAAAACAATAAAGAAAAACAAATTACAATTTCAGAATTGGTCATTACAGAAATATTCGATAAATTTTGAGGACATTCATTTTCTTTTTGCTCTACCTAGAATTATTTAATATGTCAAAACATTTTATATCACTTGCAATCATATTGTATAAGCTAGTTATTAGAAAGCAGTTAACTATAGGATAGTGTCAGGTAAATCAAATACTCCAACTGGCAACACTCAGCTTGCAATACTATATTGTACTTCCTACTACCAATTGCACTTGCCTACTTATTGCTAACATAGCCAAGGCAAGTCGTCACATACTAAAGACCTAACTTGTCATTAAATACTAAGCTTACAACAGTCAACATAAACAATTTTTCATTCAACAGTAGTTGCCAAAGATCTATGGTATCTACCAATTGGATATGGTAGTTTTAAGTGCTCTAAAAATGGTAACTTTAAAGAATAACAGTTATGGACATTAGCCAGCCATAAAATACTTAAACTGTACTACAGTTCTATCACATTTACTATCATATTCTGATATTTTGCTAAACTATGATTATTCCCATTTGTCATATTATGAGTAATCATTGCTGGAAGATTGGCTCACCAGCAATATTTCTTGACGCCTGAAATTGAAATAAAAATATTGTAAAAATTCTGAGTTATATTTCTACATATTTATGACAATGACAATAATGTGTTGTACAGATCACAGCACGTATTACATAATGCATACACTTTCAGGTCTCACTCGACTTTTGTACATGGGCCCCTTATTCACAAACACTTCGATTCGACAAGTCGTTTAGTCGTCTGTCTGTTTCTGGTATTATACCAGAAACAGACAGACGTCTAATTGACTTGTAAAGTGAGCGAGGTAGACAGGACTTTTGACTTACGTACCGCGATCGATCTGTATTATGATTGATTTATTGTGACCACACTTATTGAAATCAGAAACAGCTATAGGCCCATGCAATAATGGCACAAATACTCGTGCTCGAATTCGGCAAACGACCAAGTGTAAATGAATTGGGTCGAGTAAGTAGATTCTGATAATCTCATCAGGCATCATCGTTTGTTTTATCGAACTTTCCGAGTTGTATTGCTTTGACCAGTATAATAAATGCATTGGATGCCCGTCTGCCTAGTCATTCGAACACTGGAATACGGGCAAACAACCAAGTGTAATTGCGCCTTTAAAGTGAACAGGCCTACTGTAGGCCTGTTCACTTTGCATGACTGCCTGTAACAGGCAGTCATGTTGCGTCGACCAAACCTAAGCGAGGCGAATCACCCGCTTTTATTGCATGGACATGATGGGTTTGAGCTGATTCCACATCCAAAGTGTGGTCACTACTCAAGTGCTCAAGTGAAATACTTACTTCTAAAACAAATAGGATAATAATTACACAACCAATTAAAATAATAACAGATCTAGCTACGACGATTTTACCGTACCTACACTACATTGTTTCTGTTTAAATACCCTAATAGTGTTTCTCCAATACCTTGAACAAAAAGGTCCATCTATCGATCTTCGACTGTAATTATTTCGATTTCTATTCCTTGTCTGAAATTGTTAAGATTTTATAGCAATCAGTTTTAAAGGTACAATCCCGAAGGCGCCGCACGACCTGTTCGCGGTTTAACCGACATTCTGGCGGCAATGTGTGTTTACGGCTGAGCAATGAGCTGTTGCGCTGCGTGTCGCCGGTTCGGTTCCCAAACCAACATTTGTACAGTCAGCATCAGAAGTATATTAACATTACTCAAAGTTTCGAAGCTGTTTTTTTTTAATAAAAACTTGTTAGATATTACTCGTTACTAAATGTTATTGGAGTATAAGGACTATTTTAACGAATAATCTTCTGAAACATTAAAAATAATAGCTAGAGTCCTGTACATAAAAGAATTAAAATTCCGAAATGTTCAGCTACTTCTGATGCTGACTGTACCTATGTCCTACAGATAGGTGCTCTTGTGTGATCAATGTGAACTTTAAATATTTGTAAAAGCGCCCACAATACACAAAACATTCCTGGTGTGGGGGCAATGTTTTTTAAATGAGAAAGAACGTCGATGCGGTCTGTAATAACGGTCGGGTCGCATTGCATCTACAGGCGCCTGCGGAATTATACCTTCTTTCTAAACTAAGTTGAAGATCACACTTCGGGTAGTTTTTAATTAGAATGTTTGTAATACTCGGTGGGGGATATAGTAACGTTTGTATCACATACACACTATGATCAAAGACGACTCTTTCGAAATTCAGATCTTAGAACTATGGTATATTAGCTACCTTTGCATTTTCTCCTTATACTTCTGTGTGTTGTATTTCTGGAAGAACTGCTTTCCGTATTCGAACGTTGCAATCATGATCGCGCAAGCTGGGGCCACTTTGAATATCCGAGGCAGGAGTCCCGTGAACATGCCTCTAAATCCGTGATTGACGTATATCGTCCGCGCTATGGCCTTCATATTCGCGGCTCGCTGATGGACTTTACCGTCTGAAACAGTTACCAAATCAACAAAAACAAAAATAAATACAGTTTGGCTGGAATAAGTGAGTCTACAGCTTTTGTCCATATATAGGTACTCAGTAACGGCACACGGTCAGTCCCAAATCCCAATATTCACAAATGCTTCGATTCGATTTCAAGTCGTATGTCTATCTTTTTTCGGCATTATGACAGTGAGCGAGATAGACATATGACTTTCCGAATCGAAATCAAATCGAAGTGTTTTTTTTTTGTGGGACAAGCCCGCCACACTATTCCCAAACCATTGGAACTCCTGTTAGCCAGAATCAACAGTGGCGACCACAAGAAAAGCGCCGAGACAGTGAAGCTCGACGAAGTCCCAGAGAAACGATGTAACTGTCTTGGAACCCGCAACGTGTTTGTGAATAAGGGGCTAAAGGGTAAGGTCTAAGGGTCTACCATGACATCTTAATTGCTTTAATTTTATTCCAGTGTGGAAATGAGATGGCGCTAGACACCCTGTATAGCTCTGTCGCTTTCCCATACTGGAATGACAATAAAATAACACTGCTTTAAGGCGTCATGGTAACCCCACATATAACACTTCACTCAATTGAATCTTCATTTTATGCTCTCATTCTATGCTCTGCGCTCCGCGGAGTGCCAACAAAGGGCGTATTATTAATAAATGAACAAAACAAAATGTTGCCAACCTGTGTATATTTCCTTTTCTCCTAATTCTATTTGTTGATGTGTTTTTACGACGTCAAATGGAAGGGTCACAAGTGCGGCAAGCTGAAATATAAGACAAGTATAGATTAATACAGATAGTATATTTTCTTGATTTGAAAGATTTGTACTACATAGTGATAGAAGTGAGAAAGATTAAGCAAGTAAATGCGTGTATTAGGACACTCCACTCTTCCGTAATTTACATTTACGTAATGGCATAAGTATAATCCGCCTTTAATGTACTACTGCTGGGACTCGTGCCTCCTCTCTATGAAAGTGATGAATGTACATACAAGAACTTATTCCAGAATTTATAATTTATACAATTTGAGGAAGTACATTAAATACTGAACGCAAAATAACAGACTTTTACATCAGCGTATTTAAATGAGTGAGTTGGGCATGTGTGATAGTGTATGTGTGTATAATACTCGTAAACAGTAAAGAAGTACCTTCTTACTTATATACTATCTTATCTGTCCACCCCACGTAAGAAAGATAGCAACTACAATCTAGACACGCCATTCTTTATCAGAAACGGTTATCTATGAATGGAGTTATCTCGGTCACTATAGGCGGCCTATCATCTGCGTCTTATACGACTGGGGGTATGTAGACTTAACTGGACCTAATGTCCAGTTTTCAATCAAACCGAGACGATTGAAGTGCGGGTAACCACAAAAGATTTGACCAATCATAGAAGTAACGTGAAATTTAATGAGGATTTCAACCGATGTGATTGGTCGATTCGCTCCCCGCACCTCTTCTTTTCGCTTAGCTCGTTTATAAGATGTTCCGGGGCTGAGGAACTGTTCCAAAGAGATACCGCGGCCCCAGAATACAAAGGACTAAGATGGAACATGGTTTTAGTCAGAACCTACAAGTCTGACATTCCCTTTCGCTCCACCCAGAGTGAGAGGGGTCATTTGATGATTTTCCATTTGCAAATGTATGCATATGAGAGCAGAGGCTTTAGACAGCATGAATATTGGCGGCTATATTAAAAACCATAGAGCAAAAAGCTTATATTATTTTGTACTTACGCTGCCCGCGACGGATCCACAGAAGAAATTAAACAAAAATGTATTCTTCTCTGAATCCGGTTTATTAAACGCCGCCTTTGTCTTTTCGAAAGTAGTCCAATATATACCTGGAAGCACAACACAAAACTAGTTTTAAGGAAAACCAACTTCTAGGCTTACCGCTTTAATGAAACGTTGGTTGAGGTAGCTGCCTGACCCCCTACCCAATTTTTATCCAATGAACCTCAGACCTAATGCTTTTGCGATAAAGTAGAAAATCTATTTTTTTTAAATTGACAGATTTATGTGCTAGCGTCTGTACAAGGGAGGTGTTGCCACGCGTCGCGGGATGTCTGTATATACCTATATATGTATAGGACGACGTCCAATGAAGCTCCACAACAGTATAAGCGAAAATCTCATATTCTATACAAAGCGAGAGCGAGTTTCTCAGTATTTTTTATTCAATAATCAAATAATGGATTAAAAAAAACATGTGTTCTGTTATTAACTTCCTGTGCAGCAGTTTACACATGTCATGTGTTACTAAATTAAGATCACAAAACTTGTTACCATGGATGTATTATAAAGCAGAATAATTTTAGTTACCTGAAAATGGTACATCTCTCAATAAAGTTGATCCCAAACCCCTGAAGAGTCCTCTTAAACCTTCATACTTGACAACCTGTCGCAAAGCATCCGAGATTTCTGAAAACAAAGTTTTTTTTTATATTTTACTTTATTATTGGATAATTGTCATTTAAGTACCACCTAACCATTTCCCAAGTACGTTTTGGTCTGCTTCAAGTCTTACCAGATGCAGCTGAATAACAGTATTTTACATAGAATGCAGACCATCAAAAAGAGGAAAGTTGCCTATTTGGGTCACGTATTAAGACACGACAGATACGAACTCTTGCAACTAATAATGATGGGCAAAGTGGCAGGCAAAAGAGCAGTGGGACGTAGGAAGAAATCCTGGCTGCGCAATATCCGGGAATGGACGGGAGTTAAGAGCGCCGCGGAACTTTTTAGACTGGCAAAGGACCGAATAGGATATGCGGAGCTGACTGCCAACCTTCACTAGTTGGAGAGGCACCTGAAGAGAGAGAGAGACATAGAATGACTGCCTATCTGACCTTCACAATCTGGTTACTAGGTATATGTTATTTTTTCTTATCTCTAATATTCATCATTATGTCAATTCCTTGCATACACATGCGCATATATTTGCATTGTTACTGAAATGGCGATTTTAGATGTTATTTTTATTTGAATTGTAAATTACAGAGCTGTTGGTGTGCTTCTTATAAATAAATAAAAGCCTTGTTAAAACTTGATATGATCAGGAAAATAGCACTGCGGCAATCTAAATTAAAGTATGATCACTATAAATAGATTATTATTTTTTACAAATAGGTATATTACCTTGTTAATTACTATATTATTATATAGGGTTCAAAGATGTTGATAAACAATCAAATACTAATAACAATTACTTATCAGAACCTTTGCACTTAATAATCAATGAAAACATTATGCGTAGGCTAATTATACATTAATCTATATTGGGCTTGTTTACATTTTCATCTAATTCTTTTGGAACAGCCCATAGTAATTATCATCAACTTCCTGCCTTTGTCCCATATTACTTGGGGTCAGCACAACACCTTATTTGTCCACTATCAACCACACTCTCATTTACTCCTTTTCTTTTTCATATAATTCCTCACACAACCCATGTAGGTATCGCTTCCTTGGTATTCCTCTCCCATATATATATATATATATTTTTTAAACCTTGCCCCACACTAGGAATTTCTCCTGTACCGTGGGTGCGTTCACAAACATTAAACTCACATGCACAAACACACCCAGACCCGAAACAAGTATCTGTAGGCCATACAAATATTTGTTCCGTGCGGGGATCGAACCCGCGACACGCAGCGCAGCAGTCCAATCGCTCAGCCACTGCGCCTACCGTGCCGTTAAATTTTTTTATTCATCACTCACACATTCAAATTTCAATTGATCACTCTTTTAGTAAAATAATAAATTTAAAACAGTAATTTATTGCATGCTTCCCAAAGAGCTATAACTATAGCTATATAAATTTAAGCAGACTGGTGTTTATTCATGCGCTTCCTGCTAAGGATGATGATTTGTAACAGCAACCTGGCTGCTCCTGCTTCTGAAGAAGCCAAAATTTTAAACAGGCTCGTAACTAGAGACAATAATCGTAGAAGTAGTTTAAGATGATTCTCACTTTTGATTAGTAACAATGAGGGTGGCATAAACAGGCTAGATTAAACCCTCTCTAAATAAATAAAGAAAAAGAAATCTAAAATCATTTATTTCCGTATCCTTTTTTTTTTTTTTTTTTGAGAGGAAGTTGCTGATTAGTTTAATCCTGTTAAACTTTAGATATTTTACCTGGATAAGTCAACTTTTTTGACTGCATCTTCGTTCTAATAAGTTCTAGAGGACTGACAATAGTAACTGCTATCGTTCTTGCTGTTGCTCCTGCAAGCATTGGTATCCATAGTGGCTGCGATGCTGAAAAGTATAAGAATAGGTTTTAATAAGCAAATATTGATTTATGATTCATAATTCAACCGTAAAACATGAACATTTCATGGTACGAATAATCTAAACAATTCAATGTAGTTTGAAATGACACTCCATTTCTTTAGAGGTATGTAAAGGTTGACCAAAGAAACAATGGATGGACTGTGTAAAGAATAAAACGGCAAAAAAGGTGGTGCCTGATGAGATGACGACTAACCACAAATGAATTGGGATAGCTCAATAGATGAATATGCATTTTTTTATTGTTAACTTGTATTGTCTCACTCCCGGCCAAAGGACCCTCCTATTCCTTCCACTCCTACTGATGATGTGGTTCTTCTTACCAATACGCGAGGAAGCCATCCAAGGCATCCCCTTATTGCAATAAAAAACCAATGCATATCAGCCATTGACAGTTGAATAGATAGGTATGAGAAAAGTACCTAGATAATATTTTAACCTATCAAACTCAACTCAAATCTTTTATTTCAATTAAGCTATTATAGGCACTTTTGAATGTCAGAAGAACAATTCATAAAAACTAAAAAAGAAACTACGAGTGCAATACGTCATTCCGAAAGCCACCACGCCGAACCACACACCACCGAATGCCCGCAACAACGAACACTGCAAGCACGAAAGCACGCAGCAACGCAAACCGTAACAACAAATGCTCAAGACCCCGAATCACGGAACAACAAATGCACGCCGCAACGTGCAACCGCCGCCCCGCGACCCGGAGCCCCGCACACCCGGAGCCCCGCACACCCGTCGCCACGGCACACGCCGTCGCGCGCCTCCGCACCCACAGCACTCGCCGCCGGTAACATCCGGCGCCGCGCAGCCCGACGCAGTAATTCCCGAAACGACGCATTGCACTCCTAAGCTACAGTCACAATCACAAGGCATAATAACTTGTGAAAGTACTGTAGTTGCCAATTCCCTAACATAGATCTCATGAAGAAGAACGGGCAAGAAACTCCATGGACATATATGTCACACGTATATTCATAATAACAATGTTGTTGAAAAAAAGAGCCATGTGAGTTAATTATGATAAACATTAGTGTGCCAGTAAGTATAACAACAACCGTTGTTATCATCTGTTTACCAAATGTATGTGAACTGGAATAACAAAAGAGAAATTGTTTTTGGACAATTTTCCGTTGCCAAAATGAAAACAATGTAATAGGCAAATGTTTTTACATTATGACAATGACTCAGTAAAACGTTATGCTTCACTAAGCACCATACAAAAGATATTAGAAGTGCAAAGTTCCAAAAAAAATTAATAGTGATTTCTGTAGTAACTTGTTTATTTGCTTCAGCACCTTAAAGTCAAGTGATTCTAAACAAGTTTATACAATAACGTGGGTGGCAATAATACTTATTTATATATGTATGTATTCTTTATCTCCTATCATACTATCATTCATCATCCATTATCATCAGAACAATGGAAGATGCAAATGAAATATTTGTTTTTGTTGCAGTTATGTGACAAGAACAATTTAGTGAAATGCATGATTTATTAAAAATGTCATGCCATTTACTTTCAGTAGTTAAAAACTATAAATAATTACCGGGCTTACACTTAGTTACCAAACATGTAAAACTGACCTTGCTCATAAAGTCATTTTTTTGCAATAAATTGAAATTTATGGCTTTTCCAATAAAATGGCTTTTTTATCAAAGAATGCCTAGTAGTCATTCTTATCAATTTAATTTACACTATATTATGGTTGATAATAGTTCAAGTAGTAATAATATCACTTGGAGACACGAGATTTGAATAAGGTATAGTTTTAATAGGTAATAGATATATACTTACTGTTATTCATAATTTTATTATAATTTGTTTTCATCCTAAATCTCAGTTGTTCATAAGTCACAAAGTAAATGACCGTACATGGAAGAGCTAGGACTAGAGTGGGACTTAATCCGGACCATAATGCAGGAACTCCTTCTAATTTGGATATTTTATAAAACGCATCCTGAAAACATTTAAACAAAAAGTAGATTCAGACCAACAGTAAAAGCAGCAACTAACAAGCAGTAAAAAATATTAACAATCATGCAATATTGATCAATATTAATTTGTAGGTATGACTGTTTCATTTATGAAGGGGTTTAATCAATAGTTGTTAATGTTTTGTCGCCCTGTTTCTATTGGTTCATTCTCTCATGGCTCAGTGCAAGTTGATAAGTTAGAAATTAAGGAAACCACGTTACATTACCATAGTTCCGCTGAAATGTACTCGTCTCGGTAGCCATGGCGAGTCTCCACAAGGACATATGTGTTCCATAAGACCATTGCAATACAAATAACATTTATTAGACAGTAATGCCTTCTGTTGTGCCTGCAACCTTATTTTAACCACATCAAGAGGAGTCACTAAAACAAGAGAATCAAACGATTGATTATGTGTAACTTTTTACACACTGAATAAATAAAAAAACAGAAAGTGAAGACTTACTGAATAGCGAGGTTATAAGGGCACCGGAACATGCCGATGCCATTTGCTGGAATGGAGTTATCCGGAACTGAGGATCATCTTCTCGAATCATGGCATCAGTTTATTTCACAATCTAATAGGATTTTGTTCTTGAGCGAAACTTATTCGAATCTTACTCGTGTATTTACCGTGTTTTTTTCGATTCTTCAACTTTAATGTCAAATTGTCAATTTAATCTGCTGTCAGTGTCATCCATCATTGAATGTCAATGTCAAATTACTACATAGACAATAGACCGATCTTACATTTTCCGCAACTATGTTACCAGAATTAAAAACATGACTATGGAAAATCAATAAAATGTCGCACAAAATAAAATCGACTAAAAGTAAATGTCATTAATAGCTTGAATAATACAACATGATACAAATTATTTATTTATTTTTTAAGATAAAACCACTCAGATGTATTGCACAAATAAAACTTGTGTTTTCAAACTTTGTGACGCGTTTTTAACATTTTTAAGACAGAGGGAGCCTTCAGGAGCTTACAGTGATAGGCCCGATGGCATGGCAGATATTTTTGATGTGAAACATTCTATAAGCGAGGGTAAACCTGATTGTTGGCATGGCGATACAGGATGGTATATAAATATGTACCTACTATTCGTACGTTGACCATGCGTGTAGTGTGTGAGATGAAGCGATGCGATTGCAATGCGATGCCATGCGCTAGTGACTGTGCGCAGTCTCTCTTGCCGCAATGAGCTATAGATAGAAAAAAATAATGATTACTTTTTTTTTGTAAACAGTCTTTTCTGAAACAAAGTTACATTTTATCTTTTCTTGCCATAACTAATTCCTGTTGTAATCTGTTTTACACTTATAACCATGGACCTATAAAAAAAGAGGTCCTCTTTTTTTATAGGTCCATGCTTAACATATACAAAACAATTTCGATGTTTCATATCTTCTACCAGGCGGGCGTCACTATTTTCTTCATCTTGTTCCGTCCAACGAACGTGATTTCGTGAAAATTTGAATGTCTTTGTACCCTACGGGTGTTAACTGGGCAGACACGACAGGTATGATCCTTGCCATAGTGGAGGCATAAACTAAAACTATTGTAATTATTTAAATACATAATAATAATTCATTGAAAGAAGAGAACGTACTCAGTAATTGGCATGTGCCAACTTTGTTTAGTAAGTTTTTTTAGTTGACAGGTCTTTGATGTTCGCTTCGCTCCCATGCACATCTCTAGTAACTTCAGTCAGTCCAATTCACTGCCACATGGATGGAGGGCGTTACTAAAATTGTTTAGTACATTTTTTATTATTCGATAATAAAAACTCTACACACGAAAGCGTTGCTCTTTGCCGAGGGTTTCTGTTGTGTAAATGAAAAATACTTTTTGAAATGTTTACCACAGTGTCTAAATCTTTGTTGTGAGTACCTTTTCATTTATTTTTGGAGTTTACCGAGTTTACATAACTTGACAGCTGTTTTTTATATCGGATCTATAAACAAATTGTGAGCTACACTTATTAATGAGACGGTCGCATACCGATAGTTCGTAATACTGTAACAATATACAATAATAATCGGGTCAGAGGCTACGTGACAATGAAATGCCGAATTTTAACCGTGTACGATTGATTTTAGCCCTCGTTCTTGTTCCCATGTTCGATATTATTCAAGTAGGCAACGAATAAGAGTACATAAATCGTAGCAGTGAAATTCTCAAGGTCTTATTCGTGTAGACGCGTAGCTTTCTTTAAAAAATTAAATATTTGATCAATTCATTCTCCTGGATGTCTTTCTTTCGTCTTAGGGGTGGAGCTCATCCTCATAATTTTACCATTATATTAACAGAAATATTGCTTGTCCATCCTTTATTCTAATTCTTGGTCTTATAGTTTTGCCACCAATATAAAAAAATCTTATTTATATAGGTACAATATCATTGCCAAAATCCATAAATAACAGGTGCTTTACTTTATATTATTTGTTAAAAATATTATGTTGTGATAAAAATTCATATGTTCTACTAACCCTGCAGTGGGTCAATAAACTCAAACTCAAATAATTTATTGCATCCATGTGTAAAAAATTTATTACATTATAAATAACTAGCTGATGCCCGCGGCTTCACCCGCGTGGATGTTGTTCAAATTATATACTAAAACCTTCCTCTTGAATCACTCTATCTTTTAAAAAAAACCGCATCAAAATCTGTTGCGTAGTTTTAAAGATTTAAGCATACAGACAAACAAACAGACAAAAATAGCGACTTTGTTTTATACTATGTAAGGAAGACTAGTGTTATGATCTCTCTAATATTGGTACCTACTTATGAAAAATCAAAATATTATTTTCAAGCAGAGACATTTGTCTTTCTATTTTTTTTGGGATCAGGGAGAAACTTGCTGCATTATTTTTGTCATTGGCATTGTAAAATTCATCAGTGCCACCTTATCTGAAGTTCTGCGTCACTTCATATCTGATTCACTTGTTAACATTTTGATTAGAACTCATTTATTAATTGTTATCAGGTTAAACAAAATGTATAATTAAATCAAGTTTAACATATTCAAGAACATTTGAATGAACATTGAAGTGTTTTCCTTCTTGTTTTCTTTGGGCTAACCTAAATGTCATACTTACTTTCAAATTCTACAAATAGGTATTATTGTGGTAAATACAATGAGGATTTTCCTGAGGATACTCGAATTGTGCTGTCATTATCATTACTAATTTGTCATCATGACCAAGTAAAGTACCTGCAATAATGCACATGTAGTCCTTAAAGTGGATCCCCTTACCCCAGTGCGAAACACTCACACTTAGTCAGAAATGATACATTATAATAAAATTATTATGCCTATCCTTCCAATCATATGGGATGCAGCCGAATACCATTGATATCAAATCAAGTTTATAATTTTAGGAACAGATTCCAAGCGAATCATAAAAAAAATGTCCCCTTTAACTGCCCTCATTGACCTTAAAAGTCACTCTAAATTCTTCTGTGAATGGCTTTGTTTAATTTTGAACAGTAAGTGTTTACATTTATAATTCGAAATTCTTCAACAACAAAAATTACGAGTAGGTACTCTCTATTATTAGCTAGTCCCATTATGTTGTGAGTTGGCACAGACGCGGTTGTGCCTTAAAATACTGTGTGTAGATTAGATTGCCAGAATATCAAAATATTTGTCATTATCGTCTTCTATACTGATATTTACCAACAATACTTAATTCTTTTATCAGTGATACGTCTTGATTGATTATGTGTACACTGACTCCTAGTCATAATCATATCATCTATTACTAGCTAGGTAGTTTTATGATTAGTTTTATCAATAAGTAATTTACCGCTTTGATAGACTAACTATTGAAGTGGTAAGTAAAATTTGTTCCTTCTCTACTGATTTTGTAGTTATACGTCTTTTATTTAAATTTTTAAGGTTTTACTATTACGGCGTCAGCAAAGATCAACAGAAGAAAATGTTATCTTTTACGTTCAATATTTAAATTGTCTGAACCATTCTCATAATAATATGTTACGTCGCAGTGGGCGTGGTAATTACGTAAATTACCTCACACTCGGATAATTTTAACTGAATCGTTCTATGCCAACAGTGATGTGGTCAATAGACTCATTGTATGCTATGTCTATTTGTTTTTATGCGAGGGGCATAGAGGATGCATTTTTCGCATCCTCGCTCACTCGTTACTCGTAAATCGCCATCAATCTCTCGCCGCGGCTTATGTACCGGTCCCGTTACTCCCGCAGTTATTGATAGTTGTGTTCATGATCTCATTTCAGGTGTTCCCCGGGCTTTAGCAGCTTATCTAATACTCACTGTATCACTATCACTAATTTACTACAAATTATAAAACGATGTCCTCCGCCGCGTCTGTATGTCTGTCTGTCTGTTCGCGATAAACTCAAAAACTTCTGCACCTGTTTTCATGCTGTTTTCACCAATGGATAGTATATAATTTTATTCGAAATTCAACCCCTAAAGGAGGTAAATAGGGGTTAAAAGTTTGTTAGGATATTTTTCGACGTCCACGAGGGCGTAGCCGCGGGAAAAAGCTAGTTATTTTTAGCTTTTATTAAAACTTTATCACGTCGATCGAAAATAAGTATTTTAACTGTTCCGTACCTCAAATTACTTAGACTAGTTTTGTTCGATCTAGAATGGAGCTCCTAATTTAAGAGATGCTCATGCGAGTTGAACTGTAAACCGAGAATACTACCTACCTACTTTATATTTAAATTCGAATTTATCTTCATCATCATCATATCAGCCCAGAATCACCCACTGCTGGGTATAGGCCTCATCTTTTTTCTGCCACACTTCCCGGTTCTGTGCGTACCTCATCCACGTGTTTCCGGCGACTTTGACGATATCATCAACCCAACGAGCTTTAGGACGACCCTGGTTTCTTTGGCCTAACCTTGGCCACCACTCGGTCAAAGCCTTGCTCCATCGGCCATCTCCGCGTCTAGCCAGATGTCCTGCCCACGTCCACTTGAGGCGCACCGCCTGGTCCCCGACATCGTAGACTTTCGTCCGATGGCGGATTTCGGTGTTACGCACTCGATCTAAGAGGGTTATGCCGAGCATGGCTTGCTGTATGGCCCTTTGTGCCACTCGTACTCGATGAACAGTCTCCTTTGTGAGCGTCCATGTCTCGGCACCGTAGGTCATTGTTGGCAGGACACACTGGTTGAACAGGCGGGTTTTAAGGCACTGAGGGATCTTTTTGGACCGAAAAACATATTCCAACTTGCCAAATGCAGCCCATCCGAGTTGTACTCTCCTAGAGATCTCTTTGCTGGAATGCTCCTTGGCGAAAGACAACATGCCCCAGATAAACATAATGATCAACCATCTCCAGACGCTCGTTTCCAACCCTAACAGCTGAGGCAGAGTCGTCCGGAATGCCTGACATCACCTTCGTCTTGGACATGTTCATTCTTAAGCCAACTTGTAGGGAAGCATCAAACTGTTGTTGCAGCATGCATTGAAGATCTACCAGGGACTCGGCGAACAACACGAGGTCATCCGCAAACCGAAGGTGCGACAAGTAGACACCATTGATGTTTACACCACTTTGGCCCCATTGTAGTGTTTTCAACACGTCTTCCAGGGCAGCGGTGAAAAGTTTAGGCGAAATGGTGTCTCCTTGTCTCACTCCTCTTTTGATGGATATTGGTGCGGTGAGTTCATGCAATCTGACCTGCATTGTTGCCGAATCGTACAGCTCTCTGAGTACATCGACATACTGAGCGTCGGAAGTATTACGATCATAAATATCAAAATAGACCTGAATTTTATGATGTTTTCTTTCTAGGACAGATAGCATTTTATTAAAAATCTCTATCTGCAGTACTCAGAGCCGTCACTTAGTAAGATTTGACATTACAAAACCTTCACTGAACCGTCAAAATCTTTACATGATGTACCTACTTAAGTGATGGCTTAAGTAATCATTAAACGTCTCTGAGTGCGGCAGTAAGTACTTATATTAATCTATGTATTCTCCCGTACCTATACATTATACAATCTTGTATTCCAATTTCCAACAAGTCCGTCAAGTCTATGGTTGTACTGCATCGTGCTCTTATTTCCCCTGTGGTTATGTCAAGGCTGGGGCAGCATCGCGGGCAACGCCCCTCGCAAACCCGTTATGAACCATCTATTAAAACCAGCCAATTATATAACGCGATCATCATAAAAACTAGTTACGGAAAGAGTTAATTAATGTTTCAATTCGCAATAATTTTGTACAAGGCTCGTCCACTGTAATATTAAACTTGAACACCAAAGCTGACATTGAATAGGTTCCTTCCTCAAGTATCGATTACCATTGTTGTATGTTGATATCTAAAGTGTTACGATGTATTATCGATGTTACGGTTCGTATTTGAGTTGATAAATTTCAAACTGCCATAAGTCCACCTCCAACAAATTTTGACTTTTTGATTTAGTTGTATTCACCTTTAAAATTCACGTTTGACCGCTCACTTCAAAAGCTCATAAGTCACAGGCATTGCCTTGAATAAAACGGTTAAATATGTCAGTTTTTTTTAAATTCTAGTAAGTCCACAAAGACATTATTTCAAATTCTCACATGTCCATTGCGACCAATCACAAAACGTCAAACTTGGCAATAAAACGTCAAACTAGTCAATATGGCGTCAGTCTTGCCGGTTAGTATTTTTCAAACAACTATAAGTCCATACTAATCATCATAAGTTCAGTATGGGCATATCAATCGGCAATAAGTCCAAACTATTTTTATCTTTTTCTTAGTATCTATGAATGTTATTGTTAATTTGTTCATTAAAATACTTAGACACAGTCGATAGTCAACATTTTAAAACACTGATTGTACAATTTTCCATTTACACTAATGTGAAACTAAAAACCTTGATTTCCCAAATTTTGCATATAGTGGACTTATGGCAGTTTGAAATTTATCAACTCATTTTATAAAGCCGTTATTACTTTGCAGCGGGATTGGAGTGTGCAGACTGCCGATGCGTGTACGTTTTGTTTTACGCTTACAAACGTGGCTTTTATGATGACTAACACTTGTAAACCGTTTATCGGATATCAGGCCACCTACGGTGTCTACTCTCCTCATAATATCAAATCTGACATCCAATAAAGAGCATTCTGATTCATAAAACATAGAGAATATTTTCGGGTCCAGACGACAACGATTCTACTAATCCAAAACTTGCTTCATTGCAAGTTTTGCTCTGCTTTGATTTGCCAAAAAATGTAGAATTATTGATCTGGCGACATGTTTGTACAGTCTGGAATCGTCCAGAAAATTTTCCTAGGTGCTCAATGGATCGCTGAAATACGTCGTCTACAGAGGTCATGAACCTTACATTTCATACGCGAATTCAGTTTTTTCTTGGCACGTTCACGCTGCGTTACAATTATATATTATGAAGCGAGACTATTATGAAATTTGGCTCGAGGAAAATCGAGCCGAAATGAATACAATGATAATCTTGATTCAAGAAGATTTAATTTGCTGAATTGACAAGTGGAACCTCCATTGATATCATACAAAAACAAGTGTTTTCAATAACTTTGTTTTTGCGGTGATTTTTATATCTCTGCATCGATAAAATGTCACGGACTATTTCATGGCTTTCAGACACAATAAGTGTTGATAAGCATAATCCGTATTTCCGACAAAGTTGAAACCGCTCGTGCCAACAGCGATTTTTATCTTTGTTAGCGTCAGTCGCGAGATAAATGACGTAGCTGATCGACAAGTCATCAAATAACTGTCATTTATATCGTTGATATTTAGATTTAAACATCGATTGTCTGAGATGATGTACGTAACACGAGCCTTGAACGTGAACGTGTAGTGAGTGACCTATTTACACCGTGAAGGAGAAAAGTAACATCTGTGTTTCTGTAATGAGGTACTAACATCTATCGTTTTCCTTCGTTTCTATAACGATCATGTTTCAATTCAAGTAACTAAAGCGATTACTGCCCGGATTTCGTTACTCTGAAATATTATTAAGCATCATTTTGTATTCGTCATCATTCTGTTTTCATCTCGATTCACTTTGGAGTCAGCGCCGCAGAATTTCATTTCTGCTCTAATAGCCGTCACATCAGTACTCACCTCCTAATTAGAAATTATCGTCTTTCACCCCATTCATTCTTTGTTTGATTTTTCTCTATCTTTAGTCTTCATGTTGTCAGCTTTCTCCAGGATATGTTCCTCATTTCCGAATCAAGCTTCGGCTCAATTATGAGTATCTTAAATGCTGTTGCTGTGCAGTACTTGCTGCAAAATTGTTTGTCTATCTTAGTGCCTTATAGAGGCATCAATTGACTCTTCAATGGATTTAGTTTGATTGTAGTCTGGGAGACTTCAAACCGCATATACCGTAAATCGTAATCCTTCTATTTAATTGCAATAGAACGTTATTGTGTCTTATTGCTACAATGCGGTGTCTTTAGTCTTTACGTTCAATTAGCTAAATTGACAAATATTGGTTTAGGCCACTTGCTTTTGGACTAGTTATCACGAGGTCGATCTGGGTGTGTCAATAAGTTTGTGCTTTTTATTAGTGGAGTGCCGCGAATATCGAACCCATGAGAAACGTGACGAATGCCGACGACGAAACGGGTGCTTAGTTGGTCGAAGAATGTCTGACGTTTGTAGAATGATGTAAGATTTTCGCACGTCCCTGTATTAGATCAAAGACTGCGTTTTAGGTTAGTGCGTTGTGATATTCACCGTTACTATTTTAATCTTACCAATATTCTCGGCCTTGAATCATCTCTAATGAATGTCACCTGTATTACTACGAAATTCCGCTCCAGGTTTACGTCACGGAAATCTCCGTCACTACTCGAGTTTAATATGCTTGTATCCAATGCCCACAGTTTAGCCCGTGAGTCACCGTTAACATCGGAAGCTTGATGCCTAACCTAACCCCCCTGCCTGCTTGTTTAACCTAACTCTCTCAGTACTGTTGCTAATATCGAGATTTGTGATTTTCCTCAAGGGAAATGCTGAAGGCCGGGAGATAACAATTTCCCTACGTAACCTAGAAACTGCTTCACTGTTTCCTGTTTGTGTTGATTTTTTTGAAGCTACTCTATAACTAGAACGACGAAACTTAAGTATTGATCTCGACTCAACGACGGAACGACCAATCGTTCCGTTTAAGGACTGTTCTAAAATACGAACATAGAAGAACCTTAATATAGAAAGAAAGGTAAACACTCCTTTGTTTTGGAGTTGTTTTATTGGTAAACAGTGAGAAGAGGCCTTACAGTAATAAATAGATTGGTATCATATTAATGTCATCACCATCATCCACATCCCGAGGCCTCGCTTTGCTTATGCCAATTTTCACGTCATCCAATTTGCATCAAATTGTTTCTCTGGGACTTCGTCGATTTTCATTGTCTAGGGAGTTTTCTGTTGGTCACCCCTGTTGGGTCTGGCTTTCAGGAGTTGCAGTGATTTGGGAATAGTGTGGTGGGCTTGTGCCTGTTCCAGACTTATACAGGATGTACCCGCGATAGAATAGCACGGAATCAAACATTTCTAAAGAGTTCTGAACACTGTATAATCTTTGTTACAGAAACGAACGTTTCTTACTATTGTAGAAAATGAAGGTGTCATAAAGATCGTGATTTGTGTCTATTGACTGTAAATAGTCGTGTGTTATGTTTGGTAATAAAATTTGAATCATGTGACATATAGGAAGGCCCTACTATGACGGTCGTCTTAAAACAGTCATAACTTATTCTTAATCCAGTGCGGAAAAGAGATGGCGCTAGACACCCTGTATAGTTCTGTCACACTGGATTAAGAATAAGTTAGGACTGTTTTAAGACGTCATAGTAGCCCACCTGTTTATTGTTTGCAGAGCCATCGGCTTAGATGTATTAGCTTCTACAATACGTAATCTATCATGATTGATTGATGTTCCTATTAGAAATTAACAACTAATGACTTTCTGTTTTATTTAAATGAAGTTTTTAGTTTACGATTGTGACAAGAAACTACGGTATACATTTGGAAGTCATTTTAAATTTTTGACTTAGGGCTTATGTGCGTGATTTCGTTATCATAAGAATCAGGAGATTGAATTATTTTATCACGTACTCGAACTGGAAGACGTGAAACTATGTTACCCCAAATTGAAATGATATTAGCTCTGATGAAATTTTGTTATTTTACACAGTCATAACATAAGATTGAAATTGATAAAATGATTGTTTGATTCATAGAGCGTACTGAGCGTAGAATTAACTGTTTAGGAAAACTGCATTTGTAAAGTGAAGTACAATAGTAATAACCTAGGTGCACCTATATTATAAACGGTTATTGTGCAACGATACGTTATGTAACCTCGAACTGCGGTTATATGACGCATTCGTGAATGTTGCGAACTTAGGGAATTCTGGCAAATGAAGGAAAATTAGCAATTTCAGTTTTGGGAAATACGAGTGTAGTTACTGCAAATAAACATTAAACTTTTTTAAAGTTAACTGTTGGTTGAATACCTTCTTATTTATTATTGTAGATAGGTCGGATCGTTCCGAGTTCCACTATGTCCTTGCTTGTGTCAGGCAAGGAGAAATTCAGTCAAGGAGAAATGAATAAATGGAACAGAATTTGTTAGACAATCTGCCAAGTTAATTATTCGGGGTTATGCTTAACAGCGTAAACGTTTTGAATGGTGGTTCTTTCCTCTTCAATATTAATTTGATCCAAGTGCGAGTCCAAGATCGCATATTTATTTTTATTTTTAAACGCTGAATCGATCGTAGTTGTCAAATATGTATACGCTCTGAGCGCGGACGTGAGGGGTGAACTAGACAAAACCAACGACCGGTGGTTCACATGACCTTGGATCGAAAGATTTGGAGGTCATGGGAGGAGGCCATTTGCCCAGATGTTGGATGATGAAGGCTAACAGTAACAATAAGCGCGGTCGGGCACTATAGGCAGCCTAGTTGGTGCAGCCAGGCTGCGGCAGCCACTCTGATGTATGATGGTATTATTGGAAACTGCACATTAGGCGACCGTAGATGTCTGGCTGCGGCAGCTTGTAGCATATAAAAACACGGGAGCCGAATGGTTGCGCGCTAAAGAAAGCCACATAAATTCGCTTTGTTTTGAACAAAGCGAATTTATGTGGCTTTCTTCGGTCCCCGCGCACGCAGTATTTTACAAGCTTTTATTTATTGTAATTCGAAACTGTAACGACTGGCTTTTCAATAATTCGGTTGCTGCCCTAACCTAACGCTTCATTAAATGGATATACTTTTGTTTCGTTCTCTTCTTTCTTTTCAGTACGGATCTTTCTCGAAATCTTAGTATAGTGAGGGCGCATGTAACGTTTTAAATCTTGGTTCAAGTGAAATGTTTAAACTAGTTTCTTGTTTCAGATGTTGCTCGTCAAACGCTATAGGCCCACACAGGGCGTTAGCGTCCATACTTGCGAAAAGCCCATCCATCGTAGCAGTGCCGTTCCAAAGCCGGGACTACCATGAGGTCACCGGCAACATTATCTGCCCCAATGTGGTCAGGGGTATCGACCACTTGAGAGATCCGCGTCTCAATAAGGTAAGACATGCAGAATCTTCACAACTTGTAAGTCAGAAGATGATTGCTGTTGATTCTAAAAATTCCGGAAAAATGTTTATGTCTGTAAGTCTCTGCATCCCATAAATGTTGACTGGTAGAGAATGCCTGTGACACTAGCAGGGTTGATAAAAATCACGATTTTTATAAAAAAATCAAAAAAGTCGGATTAATTTGATTTAAATCGGATTTATTTGATTTTAATCAGATTTTTTTGATTTTTTTAATTACTAGGTCGTTTTCAGTATGAAAGTCATTCTTTTATTAAAAAAAAAACAATGTAGCATAATTATTTACTTGCTTATTTCACAAAAATATAGAAATAAATTTATAAAAAATGACATAAACGAAAATCAACAAACTATATTCTTCTAACTAAAGGTAATTTAAAAAAAACGCTTCCATTTTGTAATATTTAACAAAAAAACAAATTAAAAAAAAGACAACATTTACAAATCAACATAGAACCATTTGGGTTTCACCGTAGTCGCAGTCACATAATTGTTTGAATTTAGTTATTTCAGTATAATGGTAAAGGGCATATAGGCGATGCACACGTGTATGTGTGCGCCGTAGTTTATGTCGGGGGAAGTCCCTGGGCATTTTTTGGCTGTTTTGGTTGCAGTAGAAAAGAACTGATTTAAATCATCGATTTTTATAAAAAAATCATTTGATTTTAATCGCGATTTAAATCACTGATTTTAATCAAATGATTTAAATCATATCATCCCTGGACACTAGTCTGTCTGGATAGATTTCCAAAAATATTTATTTTGAAGCTTTTAGGATATTGGGTTGTAAACGTCCGAAATCAAAAATTAAGTCCGACATCATTGGTTTTTACAACGAGTTAAATTTTTGGACTGGACCCTATAAATAAACCACATTGTTCAGTAACTTGTAGTCCACTTAGCCCGTTTACTGTTCTAGCGAGGCAATACACTTCTAATATAATTTTGTTTGTACTTTTCATTAATTCAATGCCAAGTTTAATTAGATCTATCTAGATCTAACTGGAATATTTGTCAGCTGTAATTTAGTTTGGTTTTCCCTCGTTTTTCCTCAAACTTGGTACTTATTGAATTATTGAAGCAAGGCAAAACGACTGACATTGACTGTGTTGATCACAATAGCATACGGTTGGCATTGAAATTAGCTTTGTTTTGAAACAGTTTTAACTATTTAAATAAAACTAGATTAAGAATCTAGTAGAAGAAACTGCCCAGCGGTGGGGCAGTATGACTATACTGCCCCACCGCGCAAAAGAGCTTGTTATTTGTTTAGAATTTTGACCATACGAGTAGCTTCGTTTTAGTTCGTGCAAATAAATCTTTTGACAAACGAACTTGTTGTACAAACGAACAACAGACACAAAAGGCTATCTGAGTCGAACTGAGTTTCCCGGGGTATATAAAATTTGCCTATTACCGTGTATAGTAAATTTACACACGATAAGATAAGATACCCTTTTATTAGTGAAAAAAAGCACTTACATAATATCTCGACGGATTATGAATGGTTTAGATTACGTCCCATGTAATAGTAATGGGGAGCGAGCCTATTACCATCAACCCGACGCAAACTCAACGTTTGTGCTGCTACTGGAAAATATCCAATAATCTGAACATTCCAATAATCCGGCAACCCTTGGTTTTTAATATTGCCGGATTACTAACACTGTAACTGGTGGAATGTGGGTGTACTTTAGGTAGCTATATGGACGCCTCCACCCTTCGGAGACTGCAGGCGTAATGTTAAGGGTTTTTTCCCTTCACTCCTTCCATTTCTCGCGAACCTGCGCGTCCTTCTTCCAGTTCTGGCGAAACAAGTTCGTGTCGCTATCTCCTTCGTTACAAATTATAAACAACAGTTTAAATTTTTAGGGTCTCGCCTTCACACTGCAAGAGCGTCAGGCGCTCGGCATCCATGGTCTTTTGGCAGCCAAGTTCAAGAGTCAAGAGGAGCAGCTAGAGATATGCACGATATCCATTGACCGATATGAGGACAACCTCAATAAATATCTCTACCTCGTCGAGTTACAGGTGACTAAACATGATAAAGGTACCGTTTATTCTGTGAAGCTATTTATAGAAAACTGGGTTTTGGGAACTGGGAAACGGGGACAATGGGAAACTGGGTATGGGTTTATTGTACAAATTCTTGTTTGTCGGATTCCTGGTTTATGCTTGTTTAATTAATGTACTAAACCTGAAGAGTGGATTTTTATCCTGTGAGTATAAATATTATTTTTGACTCGAATTTTTTAATTGGGTGGAAAGACTTACTTTTGGAAAACATTGGTTTGTTTGGGTGGTGAAAGTTTAAAATAAAAATAATGTCTCTTTAATAGAAAAGAGCGTGAACTATTTAATAAAATGCCAACGCTATTGTTCGAATCAAAGCATTCTGGCTAATCTTGTCGCCCTTGACCTAAATTCGTCATCGACCCTGCTGAAACTCGGTGTGAATGTCAAGGAATTTAATACAGGGCTTTTGAAGAAGGAAAAGTTTACGGGTTTAACTTAATTGAAGTGTCTGAATGGTGTATTACATTTTATTAATACCTACCTCTAAGAACTCCAAATTGAAAAACACGTAATTTCGATAAAATATACCAACTTTAAAGACCCAATGAACAATCATGAATAAATTAAATGTTTGTCTGGTTTAAACGGCTCCAATAAATTATCGCCTAAAATAGACTAAATTGAAATAAATAGCACCCAGTTTTCGCGATAATGGTTCACGGTATTATAGGGTTGTTTGGTGAGTGTAACCCCTGTAAATAATGCAATTTTATTCACAGCAGTATTCATTCATAATTTTTACATGAAAGGACGGCTTCCAAATAAAGGACCTTGGCTGTTGTTTCAACTAGTCAGTGGCCTGAAAGTCTGAAAACCAGTCTTACCAAAGGTTACCGTATTACCCAGTAACAATTGGGTTGTGGAGGTCAGCAGGGCTATTGCGTATCTTTTAATGACAGTGGGTAACATAAAATGTCTATCAAGTAACTGTCAAATGGTGAGTTTTTAAGAAAAAAATGTACCAAACCATAACCAATTTACAGTTAATCTATGGACATTTCTGATAGCCACTGACGTTTAAAAGATACGCATTATGGGGGCAGATAGGCAGTAGTTCTTGGTAAAATACTGGTATCCAGCCATAGTTGGGAAAAGGCTTGGCAGGAGAATATTAGAGCTTAGGACTGATATAAAGGGCTAATTGAGCAGAGTTTGATGCAAATTGTGCACTTAGCGAACACATGTGATTAAGCGTGTATTATGCGGAGCTGAACATCAAATGTACAGTCACCAGCAATAATATGTATACAGATAGGTACACTTGCCAAACTTCAAGCATGAATTGACGTTCGCAACTTTGAGATATGACCTACTTTATGATAATATGGGTTCCAAAATATTATTTTCGTTACGTAACATGAAAACGAAATCAATACAGAGAAGAAAATTGCTTTTAAACTTTTCCAAGTGTATACATACTGGTGCTGCTGACTTTAGTATGGAACCTGCAGTTTATCGGATGATTTGATCAATTATGTACAAAGGACGGTTGTGAAGCATACTAGCTGGAGTATAATTTTGTTAATGGCGAATTGGCGACTATTACCTCTGAAGCCTTTGCTATAATAGATCTAATTTATTATTTAAAGGTTCCGTTTGTTGTTTACCTGATTTTCTCTATAAGACAATATTCTGTTGTAGTGGGATAGGCCTTGTTGATTTAGGTAATCGACGTGAATAATATAGAAGTATGTTTTAGTATCAGCATTTAGAAAGAGTTCATAAGTTGGCCTCTCTAAGACAAGTCTTTCTTTACCTCAATAAAACCACCCCGGTGGTCACAATCCTCACATGAGAGAAGGCACCGTTTCCTCTTAATAGATTTGTCCAGAAAGTGAGTGGACTCCAAAAAGCAGAAGATATCAGAAAAGCCAAGAGAGAGATGATGATGATTGATGTAAAGAGTAAGCCCATTTAATATAAAAAAAGCTACGCCAACTACCATGTTTTTCTCAAAAAACAAGGCAATGTTTTTAATAATTTTAATGAATTATTGCAGGACAGAAATGAGAAGTTGTTCTTTAGGCTGCTATCGGAGAACATTGAGAAGTACTTGCCGATCGTATATACCCCGACCGTGGGGCTGGCCTGCCAGAAGTTCGGTCTTATCTACAGAAGACCTAGAGGTCTGTTCATCACCATCAACGACAAGGGACATGTTTTCAACATTATTAAAAACTGGTGAGTTTCTCTTTTGATAACATTTAGTTAATTAAGATGTTAATTTAAATTCTAAAATAATAAATTAATTAAATTCAAAAGTTATGAAGCGCTTGTCAGGTTGGTCTGTGGATGGGTGACAATCCATTACGTCCAGATTTTCCTCCGAGTCTCGGAAAGCATGCTAAGCTGTTGATCCCGGCTATCTTTTTAAGATCTTTGACAGTCGTTACAGGTAGTCAGTGAGTGTCAGTGGCAAACTTTCGAACTTATATAAGTAGTCATCATCATCAGCCTATTGCAATCCACTGCTGGATGTAGGCCTCTTTAATCTTACGCCACTCAACTTGATTTTCGGCAACTCTCATCCAGTTGTTACCAGCCACTCTGCGAAGATCATCGCTCCACCGAGCCTGCGGGCGTCCCGTCCCACCTTACGCTTGCCGATTCGCGGTCTCCACTCAAGAACACGTCTACTCCAACGGTCATCGGTTCTGCGACTAATATGGCCGGCCCACTGCCACTTCAGCTTACTTATTCTGTGAGCTATGTCGACAACTCTGGTCCTCTGTCGGATCACCTCATTTCGGATGCGATCCCTGAGAGAGACCCCTAGCATAGCTCGCTCCATAGCTCGCTGAGCGACTTTAAATTTATGGACCAACCGTATCGTTAGTGTCCACGTTTCAGCCCCGTATGTCATAATAAGTAGTAAGATAGAACACTTTTTCTTTCTCTCTGAAATAGGTAGGTGCATGAGGTATCTACCACATATTAACTATCACACTACTATCACATATTAATGTTATAGTTTTAATCAAAGCATATCCGATTCAATTTATGGCTATGAATATAATCAGTTTGCATTATACCTTACATGTTGCACCTACTATTACATTCCATAAATTATTTAAACAAAGTTGTTCTACAACTCAACTCTTATTCAACTTCTATCATCATCACCATCATTTCAGCCGAAAGACGTCCACCGCTGGACATAGGCCTCCCCTAAGTGTCGCCACATTGACCGGCCCCGTGCGTCTCGCATCCAGCTGATCCCCGCAACCTTTAGTTATGAATAAATTATAAACGCAAAAATCTTTTGACTTAAACACACTTTACGCATTATTAATTCCTTTAAGAAGCTTATCTTGTAAAGGAATTTCAGTTCTGAAAGGTATTAAGCCAGTCTAGGTCGACCTAGATTGACCTAGACTCGTGAAGGCTATACTCGATCGATAGCTGGAGCGCATACCTAATGGCACAAGTTTAAAGTTCCTCAATAGACATTAGTCTATGTAATTCCTTTCTTGATCGGAGTTAGTTCACTCGATGCAAAAGCGAATAGAGACATTAAAATAAACAGCATAGTACCTGTTAACCTGTATAAAAGAGTTTTAATACATTATGTTTTGTACTTAGGTGGAAATAATACATCTTTTTAAAGTATTGGTAGGTACCTAAGTCATCAGTGATGATGATTATTAAGTTTTTTTTTTTCTCTCAAAAAAAAAAAGCTTAGTAATCATCATCAGTCATCACTAGCCTATTAATGTTCTCACTGCAGGGACTCAGGCCTCCTCTTTACGGGAAGGATGGACTATAATGCACCAGGCGAGATTAGTTGTTTTCCTTCACTGTTTTGAGAGCAGCGGTACCTAAATATACACAAACAATACTAATAACGCGGTTACAAATGGTAAAAAATATTTCAGGTCCATTTAGATTTACCTGACTACAACAATAGAGATTGGACGTTCTTTCACCTCGCGAGTAGAGTAATTTTGTTTTTTGCACAGTCAGTACTACCAATATGTATATGCTTGGGTTGCCAAGTGTAGGTATACATATTGGTACAGAAGCAATTTTCTTCTACTGTATTGATTTCATTTTCATGTACTTACCGTAACGAAACTAATATTTTGGAACCCATATTATCATAAAGTAGGCCATATCTCAATCGTTATTTCACGAGAAATTTGTGTTTGTAAATGACGATTTTCAATACATAGGTACTTTCAGCCCCTATTTAACTCCCTTGTTATTTTATTCCTTGTCTACATCATAAAGGGAACCTCTGAACAAACAGCTTTCTAGGTCCATGGGTTTGGGCTGGGGGTTGATGAGTCAGTCAGTCAGGACTTCTCTTTTTATTTATATGATGATGAAAATAAAATACCATGACATATCCAATAATGAATGCTTTGATAGAGTATTATGCTCGTTTCGTATAAAAATTACAGTGAACAATTGAAAGTCATCTCCTAAAAGTAAATTAAAAAGTTATATCAGTCATAGTAATATAGCATTCGATATCGTGATTGATACCTTAACCTCAACCTAAAAAGTAATAAAACAACCGTTTCTTTTCAAAGTCTGAAAATAGCACGCAGTAATATTTTTTGGTAAACAAAGCTTACGGTGAATGGACGTAGTACATTGTACATTTGTAACCATAATTCATTTGTTTTTACGATCTGGTACGCCTTTGGGAGTTTCTGTAGTGGGTACACAGTATGATTCATAGATGTTCATGACCTAAATTATTTATTTTAAGGGCGAATTTCTCTCATAAAACTTGAATACGGACTGGGCCAACGGCTTAACGTGCTTTCCGAGGCACGGAGGAAACTCTGTATATCAAAAGTCGCCCATTCACGGACCAACCTAAGAAAGCGACGATTAAGCTAAACATCGACTCGAGCGTTATTGTATAGCGACCAGCTTCTTTCTCGGAAACAATAATTAACTCGTTCCGTGTGGTGAAAACTTTGCCAGCGAGCATTGATATAAGAAATCCTGCATGGAACAACCTTAAGTAATCACACCATTTATTTACAGAAACTAACCGCCTTATTAATAAAAATAGTTAAACCTGGTTTAACTTACGCTTGGTTTATCTCGCAATTCGCATGCCGTCACTTTCTTTTGAATATTTTTGAAGTGAGACGGCATGCGAGATAAACCAAGCGTAATTTAAACCAGGTTCAACTATTTTTATTAATAAGGCGGTTTATGTTCGTTTAGAGAACTAGTGCTACAAAAAATCAATCGGCAAAAATACCTGTTTCTGCGTCTGTTACACAATCTTAAAGCAAAATTATTTTTTAGGCCTGAACCCGATGTTCGTGCAGTCGTTTTCACTGATGGAGAAAGAATTTTGGGTCTCGGGGATCTCGGTGCCTATGGCATGGGCATTCCTGTGGGCAAACTGTCCCTGTATACCGCCTTGGCTGGGATTAAACCCCATCAGTGCTTGCCCATCACTTTGGACGTCGGCACCGATAATGAGGTAGCGTATGTATAATTTATGTACGTTTTTTGTAATGTCAAGGCCAGAACCGCTGTCTATATTTGGGAGTTTGTATTAGTTTCCTTATATTTTTGTTCTTTTTGGTTTTGTTTTATGATTGTGTAATACGTTGGAATGTTAAAAGGATGAATGAATGATTTTTCTTAACACGGAAGGTTCTAATTGTTGATTTAATTTGTTTTTTAAGACTTGTATCATAATACTACCTGGATGATCTAATGGTCGTAATCGCAACTGTTGAGCATGAGGTCCTGGGTTCGATTCCCGAGCCGGGCAAATTGTTGGTGTGTTTTTCCCTCAGAAATTTCTCAGTAGTTGCCGCGGAGTCTGGATTTCTAGCCGGTTGATGGCATAGGCTCGCCCCCTATTACTTGTACTATTAGGTACACCTCGTGTCTAATCCTCCGGGGATTGCAGGCGTGATGTTATGTTATATTTGCTTTCCGAATATCGAATCGAGCAAATTCTTTTCAATGCATCTGCTTAAAAGTAGATGGTGTGTATCGGATTGACTCGATAATGCCATAAATAAACAGCCAAATAAAAAGAATAAAATACGATCATCGTAGATCTCTGCTTACATTTACTGAGTAACTAAATAAACACTATGGGAATAGTTTTACGTCTGCAGCAAATGCTAAGATATCAATATTGTAGGATTTTGATCTCTACGCTTTTTGATAGAAGATTGCTTTTTCAGGATCTCCTAAAAGACCCGTTGTACATCGGTCTTCGACAGAAGCGCGTACGAGGCAAGGAATACGATGAGTTTATCGATGAATTCATGGAAGCTGTCGTCTTGAGATACGGGCAGAACACATTATTACAGGTGAGATATTAGTACAATACTTACTATCTTTAAAAAGTTAAAAATATGCCCAATCACTCGGATTTCATACGAGGATGTCTGAAAGCGAAATAAGCTAAAATTTTCTTCTTAACGTGTGGGCAGTAAGGTCTAACGACGTCACACATCCTAGTGTCAGAATTTCTAAACCGCTCTAGGCCCTCTGACACGGTTGACGACCGCTATTTGTTGGGCTGGAACACCGACTTATACGTGTCTTCCGAAGCATACAATCTTTTTAGGGTTCCGTACCTCAAAAGGAAAAAACGGAACCCTTATAGGATCACTTTGTTGTCCGTCTGTCCGTCCGTCCGTCCGTCTGTCAAGACCCTTTTTCTCAGGAACGCGTGGAGGTATGAAGCTGAAATTTATATCAATTACTCAGGTCTACTGTCCCTTGAAACTGTGAAAAAAATCAAACTTCTAAGCCAACGCAATCAAAAGATACAGCCGTTTATGCCGCAAATTTTCGACACTTGCAAGGGAATCAAAACCTACAGGGTGCTTCCCGTGAACTCAGAATCTTGAAATTTGGTACGAAGCAACGTCTTATAGCATAGATAAAGGAAAAATTACGAAAACCATAAATTTTTAGTTACATCACAAAATATATTTTTTTTACGGAACCCTCGGTGCGCGAGTCCGACTCGCACTTGGCCGGTTTTTTTTTATCAGACAGTATCGTGGGGTAGAAAAGCTGAAACAGCATCATATAAGAATATTTTTTCCCAAAAATATAATTTTTACTATTGGACTTAAATCTGATGCAAACTATTTCCTGTTTTTTTTTAAATTCATAACAATGCTTATAATTATAACTGTCGTCAAAAACATAAACTGGTGCGCAAAACAACCAGTTCCACGCGCTTTTATTAATAGTAATACAGTCATTGTAATCTTTATTTATATCTGAATGCATCAAATTCTTTATCTTAGAATTACGTTCTTTGCACGTATTATACCTTTGATTTAAATCAATTAATCATGAATGTGTCGTATTAAGAAGCCTATACTGCATTGTGTCAAAATTAGATTAACTAAGTCACATGAGAGAGTTTCGTATTATTAGTAGTAAATTGAAAAAAAACTAAAACTATGTATATTTTATAATTCATGTCACTCTTCTGTATGGCAATGTTCTGCTACCTTACTCTTCTGCCATCTCTGTTCAACTAGATCTAGTTATCAACACCTGGGTCTACCACAATAACGCTTGCCATAAATCGAGACTCATCGCGTTGTGTTTTTTACTATACCCCTGATATTTGTTTCTTTTTTACCCCAGTGTGCATATAAATTACCTCAATAATTAGGTTTCAAAAAATATCATCGAAATATTTAGAGTAAATTGCCTGTAACAGTCGGACGGACACGGTCTATAGCTTTACCGTATCACCAAACACGTAAGAAAATAAAAACACTGCGTGCAGTTTGCACACAAACGGACGTTACATAACGTAATCTTATCCGATATACTGATAATAACGTTATAATCGTTTAAAATATTAACGATATTTTATTAACTCCCGATAAGTTCCGAATAAAGCCGATAAGACATCGACTTGTCTGTAGTTATTGACTTAGATTTGTTTATCATAATTCGTTGTGTACGTAATGGTTAAGATAACAATCAATTAAAGTCTCGGATCAATTGTATCGATGTGCAATTATGTTGCCATTCGAAAGGAAAGAAAGTAAGTATTTTTCATTTATAACAAACAACCGTAAAAAAATACAAAATAAATAAACAAAACAATACTAATAATGCCAAAAGGGCCTCAACTCAGCTTATCAGGCAGTGCGGGGGGCGGATATATATTATTTGTTAGAACCTGGGTTAAAGTCCCAGGTCGAGGAAAGAGTAATTGGGTTATTCCAACAAGAATTACTTTACTAGTAGCAGCAACGGAGTCTGCATTTGCGCCCGGTTGACGGCATTAGGCTCGCCCCCTATTACGTGGGACTAACTTGAGGTAGGTCGCGATATTGGTAGGGCGTGTCTATGCTACATCCTAGGTCATGGTCTATCCGTGTGCCAAATATCTTCTAAATCGGTGCAGCTATCAATTGCCAAGCCAATTGCATTGCAATGCATTCTCATACCTACTACTCGTAATATTAGAAATACGGAAGCGGTCATATTAAGGGGTCATATTGAGCAGTGATAGCGTAGTGCTGTGACCGTCGTACACTAAAGTCATAGGTCTCAATTTCGAACACAAGACTCGCACCTCAGATTTTTCGGATTCATGTTCAAATTATCACTGTTTTCGGTAAACATGTGAGAAAACCTAAAAAAAAGTCAAGTCAAATCAAAGACCCATGGGGGGCATAAAAAAACTGTGACCTGGTTAGGCACTCACTAACCACACGACAAAGAAGAAGAAAGATTAAGGCTGAGATTCAGAGACAAGAACATAAGACGGGCGAAGACCGCTCTAAGCCAAGTCGTGGCTAAGCGCATCTTAGAAATTTGTATTCAGAGACACAGTCCCCGTCAAACTTACGTCGGTCTTGGCTAAGCTTACACTCTCTTCTCTATGGCCATTTTTAAAAGCAAAATGTTCATCGGTGAGTTACGGTTTTTATGAAACTGTGTAGCCAGGCGTAAATAAAAATTAAAGCAGGATCGCAATAAATACAAAATGCTATTGGAGTGAGTGAAACAAAATATTTGAGACACAAACCTATTTATTTATGTTACAACCTCTTTGTAAACCGCGGCAGTTATGAAAGTTTGACAAGTGAGCGAAGATACGGTATCATGGCTGCTAGAAAGGCTCCCTTTTCATCTTACGAAAAAGAATTTCTAAAAGAGTTAATTGGTCCACATGCCGCGATATTGGAATCGAAGAAAACGGACGCAGATTACAATAAAAAGAAATCGATCCTTTTTTTTTTGGTGGGTGGAAAATCATCGAATGACCCCCCCCCCCCCCCCGCTCTTGGGCAGAGCGAAGGGGAGTGTCAGACTTCTACTGACTAAAAACCGAACCCATGCTCCTTCTTTGCCCTTGCGCCGAGGCCACATAATCTAGTACAAAAATCCGCGGCCCCGACGGGCAAGAAATCGATCCTGTGGGCCGAAATAACAAGGGCATATAATAACTCGCCGAGATGCCAAGAAGTAAGTTTATTGTTCTTAACATAATTATCAATGAATTACTGGGAGGAATAAATTAAGCACAACATTGTTTTTGAATAGCTTAACATTTATTTACCTATTTATTTAAAATGACCAATTAGAGCATCGTTACAGATTCCTCCAAGATGATGCCGTAGGTAACAAACACAAAATTTAAATTAGTTACACTTACTCCTTAGCCCACTTGGTGGCGCTAGTTCCGTCTTAAGTAGTCGATATTGACTACTTGGCTTATCTTAGTTCACGCTAAGTTTAAGACGTGTTCCGAACGTCTCTGAATACAAATTTAAGGGTAAGTCGTTGATTTTGACAGATGGAAGTGTAAGTTCAAGCTTAGACTCGTCTCTGAATCTTAGCCTAAGGGTCTGTCGGGGCTGCGGGTTGTTCAAAAGAGATACCGCGGCCTCAGCACAAAGGGCTAAGAAGGAACATGGGTGTTTTTTAGTCAGTAGAAGTCTGACACTCCCTACCGCTCTGCCCAGAGCGGGAGGAGACATTTGATGATTTTCTAACCTCCAAAAAGACTTAAGTTCAAAAATTTAAAACCCGACTACTAACAAAATCGCGGTCTTAAAAGTAGAAAACAAGAAAATAATTATTGTCTGATATTCTTCGTAGTCGCATGCCACTGATACCTGCTCCTTCATGGCGTTCTCATGATACAGAAGTCAGCTGCTAATTGCCATTAGCAAGGTGGCATGCGACTACGAAGAATATCAGACAATAATTATTTTCTTGTTTTCTACTTTTAAGACCGCGATTTTGTTAGTAGTCGGGTTTTAGATTTTTGAACTTAATTTTTTTATTTGAATTTTATTTTTGTGTGTACTTAAACTATAATATAATACATATTTGTAATGTGCTCGCCAAGACCTTTCATTTGAGACCAAACTTGCTATGATTATCTCAATTTAATATTTTTTGAGGTAAGTTTTTGACATTTAAATTCCGTCATAAAAAGAATTTATAAAATTTATAATTATAGCCTATGTCACCCGGACTATTCTTACAAATCTATTGACACCTAATTTATTAAAATCTGTTCAGTAGTTTAGGCGCTACGGTGGAACATACCTACATACATACATAAACTGCCAAAATCATTACCCTTCCTTTTGGCTTCGCCGTAGTCGGGTAAAAAAGAAAAGGTTGTGGTACAGATCATCAAACTGAATAACTTTATGTATGGAACCCGTCCCTTACAAGCTGTCACGTATACAACATTTCAATGAAATTCAGCGAAGCATTCAACATGCTAAACGGTCGTGAAACAGAGATTTGAACAGATATGTCAGATAGGTGTATCGACAAATTATTAACGTCATACCGAATGTAATCTAACATCTAAACAAGGACGTTATCTAAAAGGAAATGATCTAAACCAAATGCGCACTAGACGACTAACGTAAACATGAAAATCTATAATAAACTTCATTGTTGGTTGGTTATCCACGTGATAGGTAGGTAACTAACACTTCGCGCGTAATTTATGCAACAAAATTACATGATCACGATTTAGGATAGGTAGTGGCTGGTGGACATAACCTAACATAACATCACAGCATAATACGTAATCATCATCATCATCATAAGTATCAGCCCGGAATCACAAACTGTTGGGTATATTAGGCCTCCCAATTTTCCGCCACATGTCCCGATCCTGTGCGTCTCTTATCCAGGTGTTTAATACCTAATCGTGGTACTCATTTCACGACGAGTCTGTTATATTGTTATGGGATAGACTAAGGTCGATATGTTTCAGTCACATATTAGTCAGAATGAGTGACTTCAATCACATGGCCGCGCGAGTCCTCGAAAAAGGAAAGAGTTGAGGAAGGCCCTAAGAGTGGGGCAGAAAAGTCTTACTCAATAATTGAGTAAGACTTTTCTGCCCCACTGAGTAAGACTTTTCTACAATTATTGTAAGTTAGTGTTGAGAAAAATATTTGGGTTTGGTGCAGAAATAATAAAACACATGAAATTATTAACAGAATCCGATTGAAATAGGGAAGTAGGTAATGTTTTGATAATAATTTTGCGCGAATGAAGGTCGCTAGTCATTTAATAAACTGTTATGTCACTGTCGCACAACTATTAAATTAGAAGTGATAGATAGAGATGGGAATATGTCTAAGCTAAACCACGTGCTTATTGATGTCTATAGGCCTCGTCTGTAGCAAAACCAAGGTGTCGAGTGACGTCAGCATGCCGTGCTGATGTCATAACTATTCGCTGACACATCTGCGGCTTCGCACCTGACTAAGCAGCTGATTCTTATTTGAATGTCACGGGCAGTGTTGGATAAACAATAAATAAAATAAAATAAAAAATAAAAAAATAAAAAAGCCTTTATTTCTACCATAAAATAAAAAGAGCATTTTATAAACTTGATTCGAAGAACATAAATAGACTTGGTTTCAACGTGGATGCAACAAATACTATTAACATAATTATTACATCACACATACGGCTTATAATTATCAACACTACTTTACAAATACATTTTCAAAATTAACAATTCATTATCAATATCATTTATACATTATATATATATATATATATATATTTTTTAACACACATTAACAATATTACGTTACCTACTAACTACATAACAATAGCGAAATTACATTATCAACATTTCATATTTAACATTCAACATTCCATTATCAGTTATTACCATACATTATCCACATTTATACATTCATAACATTACATTATCAACATTATGTTATATTATCAGCATTACATTACATTATCAACATAACATTTCAACTTTACATTAACAATATTGCATTGATTCCGTAACATTCCATAATACTGTTTCTTTATTCACATTAATATTACCTACATTAGTTAACAGTTAGTTAGTTTAGTGTTCTTTAACATTTATTTCCATTATTAATTATTAATTTGATTACATCCATTCCATATCATTGCATAGTTAGCCTAAATAAAATTTCCATATCATGTCATTCTTCATAGCATTAATTAAATTACATTTATATATGAAGTCGCCTCTTCGGCGTAGGCCTCCCCCAGTTTTCTCAATTTTTCCCTATCTCTAACTTTTCTCCTCCTCAATGTAGCGACACATAGATAGTTCGGATTTCTTTATTTCTTGGGTTAATGTTTGGGGGGTTTTGGTCGTAATCCTCCACGGGGACCAGCCGGCTTGGAAGATGTTTATGTTTGTTGTTTTTTGTATTACTGTTGGTTTTGAGGGGGGGCGTTGCTGGTTGTCATAGATTCGAACTACTCATTGGTTTGTCTTGGTTATTTTGGTTTTTGTTGGCAAAATAATTCAAAATTCCAGGCTTGACTACGCCTTCAGATACGCAGGTAGCTCTTTGTTTGTTAGTGTTTGTTTTTCTAGGTTTATTTTTCTTATTTGCTTGGATTCCGTGTGCTGGGTCGTTGTGCTCGTTCTGAGTATTCTTAGGTGAGGTCGACAGAGATCTTTTATTGTTTCCTGGTTTATTGTTCGTTTCTGACTTGTTTACTATTACTAATCTGTCATATTTAATTATTGCTTTGTTGCCTTTTTCTTTTTCCGTTCTTATTTGCTCCTGTAGTTCTCTCCTTTTTTCTAAAACATGTTGTGGGAAATCTTCTTTCACGTAGTAGGTCGTCCCTTCCAATAATTTTCTTTGCTTAAAAATTTCGATCTTTTTCCCAAGAGTTGTCAATGTTAAAATGACCGGCCGATGTTTTTCTGCCCTCTTTCCTACTTTTCTTATTTCCTGAATGTCATTTCGCTCTAAATTAATTTTAAGGTATCTAGAGATAAATGCGATAATTTCTATTTCCAAGTCTGAATAAGAATAAGGATTGTTGTTTTCTTCCATGCCAAATATTACAATATTACGGTTTCTTGCTTGTTTTTCCAGGAAATGTAGTCTTTGCTCTTGTTTTTGAAGTTGTTCTGTTAGGTTCGTATATTTCTGTTCCAGATGGTATAATTTTTCATCCAGGATTGTGTTAATATTTTCTGTAACAGTTTTTGCTACTTCCATGCCGTTTTCCCTGATTGTGCTTTTTTGTTCATCTAAATCTCTTTGGATTAGACGTAAGGTTGCCATTATTTCATCCATTTTCGTAGTTAGTTTTTTCTATTTTGTGTTAACTTATCAGACGATAGATCTTTACATGCACGTGGTGCCCTCTCGTGGACGGTAAGAGAGTAAACTAGTAAACTGTAAACGTAAAACTAGAAGGCAGGCCGGTGTACATACTCCGTTGATGATCTATGGCGTTGTCTTACAGAATGATTCTTCTTGTCGATCCTTACAAACTTTTCCACTCGACAATAGATGGCGCTGTTGCACAGCGTGCCTGCATGAGAGCGAATGATATCCTTCTAGACCAGGGGTTCCCAACCTTTTACCCTATGCGCCTCCCTCAAGTTTACGCTAAAAAACTGCGCCCCCCTTGTCCCAACCCAACTACGATGGAAATAAAACAAACGATGAAAACTTTAATGGACTTTAATCATATGTACGACATACTATATTAGTGAGAACATTGTGCCTGCACTTTATTAACCAATTTATCAATTCTTGGCTTCATATTGGTCAGTGCACAGCGCAGATCATTTTCGACATTAAGTCTATTTCGTTGCTTCGTTTTTATACCCAGCAGCGTCGAAAAACCCCGTTCACACATATAGGTAGTCGAGAAAGGTAAAAGAATACGCAGTGCTTCCTTGCCGACAACCGGATAAATGGCATTATATTTTATCCAAAATTCAGTCAAAGCCATGTGGCTGAAATTATCGTGAGCAGACGAATCATTTTTCACGTCCAAAGCTTCTTCTTCGTCGCGCCCCCCCTTAGATCACTCTACGCCCCCCAAGTGGGGCGCGCCCCACTTGTTGGGAACCCATGTTCTAGACGATTCGTATATACTTCCTACTCGACCATAGATGGCGCTTTTACAAATTGTTGGTCGAAGTCATGAGTTTGCGTTTTTTTTTTTTGTTTTCAACGATGATTGTTATTTGAGATTAATGTTTGTTTTTCCCTTTCAATTTGCACTTCACTGTTCTGGTAACACTTGTAAAGGTCACTTTTCAATGGTTTTTTGTAGCAATCTATGCACCTGAGTCCCAAATACATTCACTCCATGGTTTAACGACGTTTGTTTACCAGTCCGGTTATAAACAGTTTTCGCCTATATATCTACGCTTTTTCCACTGCACTTTTATTTCTGTAGGTGTTTTGATCACGGCACTTTTACTTTTGATCGTTTTTTGCACTTATTTTTCGCTATTTATATTTTTAAAACACAGAGAACACAGAGACGATGTTATTCGTGGCACTGCAGCGCCCTCTCCTCAATAATATAATGGATAATGGATAAACAATAACTGTTTTATAATAAAGGTCTAGTCTCAGTCTAGGTATTCCCTTAGCACTTCTTTTAAGCTTATTTATGGATTTAAGATTGGGTCTTGAGGACCATTACTTAAAATACTAATATTCAGCTGCATCCGGTGGACTGGAAGTCGACCCCAACATACTTGGGAAAAGGCTAAGCAGATGATGATGACTTATGTATAGGCTCACTTACACTTTCACGGAATGCGTTTAAGGCTAAAAATTCGGATTATCGAAATGGACAACTTTCCCTAAGGAAAACGGGCCAAAAAACAAATTGAACTATTCTACTATTTACGTCAGATGATGCTTTATTTTGTATGGGAAGTTTCCTTAACTATTTTCCTTAAGTAAAGTTGTCCAATTTGATGGTCTGAATCACCTGAATGGTCTGGTCTGTATTTTGAACATCATTCTAACCGTTACTTTGTTAAGGCGAGGTTGCAGTACTTTGTTTTTAAGTACGCACGACCTCGCCCCCCGCCCTGCCGCGCGAGCGATATAATGCCTAAATTTTGACTGTTTTTTGCTTCTTGGAAAAAAACTATAAAGAAATTATACAATATGTTTTCAACATTTACTTCAAAATAAAAAGTTCTATCTATTGATATAACTTTTATATAAATTCATTATGAAATGTCGTAACAGTACACGTTTGAAATTGTGATTTAGAGTCATGTTTGATAAAAAAAAGTATCGAGCCGATCATTCTAAATCGTGTTTCTATCTTTACGATTTACTAGAGAGTATGTTCAATTTTTATGTAATGATTTTTATTTATTAAAAAACTCGTATTTAGTTCGATTTTTATAGGTTCAAAAATCTTAAAATTACTGCAACCCCGCCTTAAAAACCTTGCCCCTGACTAGGAATTTCTCCTGTATCGTGATGTGTTTACAAACATTGAAACTCGTAAACACAAACTTGATGATTGTTCATTACCCGACTACGGCAAAGCCAAAGGAGGGTTATGATTTTGACTGGCTATGTATGTACCTATGTATGTTTGTATGTATGTATGTATACATGTATGTGTGTATCTTCATCTGTTCCCTCATAGCTTCTAATCTACTTATCGGAACTCGACATATGAGGTATTGTTAGAACCGTCTTAATTTTCCGCTGAACATAGGCTACGTGACGTGTCACAAAAAGCGATTTGGCGCCCTCTAGCGGACAAAAAGTAACGCTTAAAAAATAAAAATGGAGATAAATACGCCGTGTTTGCTATCATTTGAAAGGGCCTCACTTGTACATTTCCAAAATATTGCTCAAATTTAAAATCACGCCCTCTAGCGGACAAAAAAACAAGAGTAAAAAAAAAAATAACACCAAAATTGTTTAAATAAAAAAAGGAAAAAACTAAAACCCGACTACGACAAAAAAAACGACGCTGAAAAAGTATGAAACAAGATTTTCAGGATAGAACAAAAAGAAAAGCCGTAGTCACACGGTATTAAAGTGTTTAGGTTGGTACCTATAACGTGTGGCTACCGCTTTTCTTTTTGTTCTATCCTGAAAATCTTGTTTCATACTTTTTCAGCGTCGTTTTTTTTGTCGTAGTCGGGTTTTAGTTTTAATTGTTATTTTATAGTTCAACCGAAGCAGCTAGTTTTAGATTAGGTACATACATAATGCGCCATAGTTTATCCTTATCAATGACCATACAAAGCGTAGTGACGTATTACACATATCATCGGATGATTCAGTTTTGTTAAAGTTTCGGTATTTCCCTGTAGTAAGTTTTACGTCAATGACATCACTATGAAAGAAAATTTACTGTCAGATTTATATAACAAAACATAACTCTTCCTTGGCAGTCGGGTAACAACGAAATCTCTGCTAGTTTACTGGTGAGCATGAGATCCTGGTGTCGATTCCCGTGTCTGTCATCATCAACAGCCTATTAATGTTCCCACTGCTGAGACACGGGCCTCCTCTCTTTGAGAGGGAATGGGCTATAATCTACCACGCGGGCCCAGTGCGGATTGGTAGATGTCACATGTCTTCGATTTTTTTGGTTCTAAGACATGCCGGTTTCCTCACGATGTTTGTCTTCACCGTTTTGAGAGCAGCGGTGATGAAATAAATTACACAAAGTAATGTGCCTGCCTGAGTTCGAACCCACGACCTACTGTTTGTAAGTCCGGGCCGCCACCACTGGGCCACCGCTGCTCCAAATTGTTATTGGGTTTTAAATCAAGAATTTCTCAGTAGAAACCACGAAGTCTGGATTTGTGGATTTGATGGCTATAGACTTACTTGTTCTCTATTACATGGGACACAAACATAGTTGGCGAACTGTGTGTGTTTTGTGAGGTAGCCCTTTGCCTATCCCTTCAGGAATTACAGGCGTGGTGTTATAGTATGAAATTAAAATCTATATAAAAAAAATTATGTTATGAAAGTAAATGCAGAAAAAGTAACTTCGAATGAAAGTACTTATTCGTCACAATATTAATATACCTACAGACGGGTATTTTTTCGTGTTTTCTTCGACATGTCCTTGAGACTCTCAGACCAGATTATATCGTTCACATTAGATCATCGGCACGGTTCGTGGTAATAGAGTAGAGGTCAAGGCTTTATCTACCCACATGGCGTGATCGGGGTCAATGTCCTGTCAGGGACGGAACAATTAATTGTATTTGTTTCTTCTTGGCCGGGTTATACCTACTATTCGACCATGAGGCTTTCAGACCTTTTTAGGCATACATGCATACTGCGCTCAGATGGCCCAGGGCCCGGGACGTCTTGGCCCTAAACATACATGTAACAAAAGTGCTGTATCTCAGCATGATAGTCCTTAATTTTCTGTACTTACTGAGTTTTTGGTCAAGGTCAATGGAGCACAAAGTAAGAGCTTAAGGAAATGCCCAATAAACCAAGTTTTTACACTTCGTTGCTACTGGTATTTAAGGCGAGATCGTATGCGTCCATATAACACGCCCTGTGCTATTATATGACCGTCATTTGAGGACAGTGTATTGCAGAGTTTATTGTGCTCAGTCCTAGTTACCTCACTAATAGCTAAGCGTGACTAAACGCCTACTGTTGACTAGTTAACTAAGCTACTTGAACGAATTAAGGCTGAAGCGGCACATTTACTGTAATTTTAATGTGCAGCATTAGGACATTCAATAATGGACCTTATCATCAGTGTGTTTAATTGCAAACGTGACAAGCCGTTTGATGTTTGCAATATGGAAAAGTAAATAAATGTGATCCAACCTTTTGAAAATAAGTTAATTGCATAACATATTTAACATAACATCACGCCTGTTAGCCCCTGGTATGACCTCAAGGCAAAGGTGTATCCATAAGTACATTATAGGGCGAATAAGATGTAATATTACAATAGGGGATCGGACTGACTCAAAAAAATATGATTCTGTTAAGTCCGTCAGTTAGATTATCGAAAAATATTGGGTACGTGTTTTTTGGTTTTATCAAAACAATAAAAATTGACGAAGATAAAGCGCGTCAAAGATCATGGAGTGGGGCTTGAGACGTCAATTGAAGGTACAAAATGTACTATCATATGACGTCACACGACTTTTCGAAGCACTGTATCGTCTCCATTTTTTGTTTACGTGAAAAAAGAAAAAATACGTGGGTAATATTTTTTGGAAATCTATCTGACGGACTAATTAGTTTTTTTTTGTCCGATCCCCTATTATGTCTACAGTTTGTGCTGGCACGAACTATTGAATATTTTCTTGGTCTAAGAATTTCCACGTTGAATACCATGAAAATAGTTTCTAGTTTTATCGCGTTAGTATCATTAGCATAATTAAACGTTTTCAAACTTGTTTTACTTACAGAGTCTTAAATTAACATTGTAGTTATTTCTGTAACATCCATACTAGAAAATTTTCCTCTTTTGAAGCAGTCCGACAGCTAGTTACTAATAGAATATGTGTTTTTCTCCCTCAGTTCGAAGACTTCGCCCTCGCAAACGCTGGTCGTTTGCTCAAGAAGTACCGTAACAAGTACTGCACCTTCAACGATGACATCCAGGGCACCGCTAGTGTGGCGGTCGCTGGTCTCATGGCAGCTGTCAGAATCACCAAGAGGAAGCTCAGTGAAAACATCTATCTGTTCCTTGGAGCTGGTTCTGTGAGTATAATACTATTTTTTATTAAAAGAAACTAGCCCGCGGTTTCGAGCTCGTGGGGTTCTATCATGAACTACCTACCAAATCCGTTCAGTAGTTTTTGCGTAAAAGAGAAACAAATAAATATCGTTCGAGAATCGCCAAAGGTTTGAAAAGACTCGCTTGGACGTTCAATACAGTCGATAAATCACTCCTTATGTAAAGTAGCTTTGAGGTCCACTTTCTCAGTTTAATATTACAAAATCAAAATTAAAGCAAATTGCTCCTATTTCCATTTTTTTTTTCCTTAATTCATTAAAACTTTTTTTTTACTAATCCAGGCTTCCAACGGCATTGCCAGCCTGACTGTAGCTGCTATGGTCGCCGACGGTCTGACGGAGAAACAGGCCCGGGAACGAGTGTACATGTTCGATATCGAGGGCTTACTGTCCACTCGTCGTGAGGGCGGAGTGCCCGAACATGCGGCGGCTTTCGGAAAGGACATCGAGCCCGAAAAGGACTTTGAAGAGTGCGTTAGGAAGATTAAGCCGAGCTGTCTTATTGGTAAGCGTAGAAATATATTTATTTCATAGCTGGGCCCCATCATCATCAGCCATAAGACGTCCACTGCTGGACAAAGGCTTCCCCCATAGAACGCCATAACGAACGGCAACCTGCCACTTGCATCCCGTGTTCGTGGATGTCGTCGGTTGACCTGGTGGGAGGTCTACCAACGCTGCATCTTCCGGTTCGTGTTCGCCACTCGAGCTTTCTTCCCCATGGGTTGTCGGTTTTTCGGTCACCTTTATATTATTACATTATAAAAATACTTCAGTGTCTTATATAATAATATAACTCAATCATGATTCAAAAGACACGTGGCGCCATCTACTATCGTAAGAACGTTATTGTTGTTTTCCTCGGGAACAGTATTTTTTATTCGGGGTGAAAGGTACCCTATGTCCGTTTCTGTACACCTGACATCGAATATGCTTTTGACAAATAAATAAATAATTATTATTTTTCGTTACAGGATGCTCGACAGTCGGCGGTGCGTTCACAACGAATATTCTCCAACAGATGGCCAAGAATACTGAACGACCTGTCATCTTTGCGCTCTCAAACCCGACCAGCAAAGCCGAGTGTACCGCTCAAGCTGCCTATGATAATACCGAGGTATGTTTTACTATGTCTTACTTTGTACATAGTCTTACTGACTGCTTTCGGTCACGGTGGCTACATCTTAGCGATGATTGGTCTGAAAATCCGACAACACAATGGTCACTGCATATATAAGTTGCAGTGCAACTATGACCATGGTTTGATGAGTGACCATTGTGTTGTCACAGATCTATAAATGACTGATAGATATGTGAATAGTCTGCACCCATTCAATCGATCATGATAACAGTGATAAAAAACTGACCAAGTGCGAGTCGGACTCGCATATGAAGGGTTCCGTACCAAAACGGTAAAAAAATCGCGTTTGTTGTATGGGAACCCTTTATTTTTTTTTGATGGGTGGAAAATCATAAAATGACCCCCCCCCCCCGCTCTTGGGCAGAGCGAAGGGGAGTGTCAGACTTCTACTGACTAAAAACCGAACCCATGTTCCTTCTTTGCCCTCGTGCCGAGGCCACGTCATCTAGTACTAAAATCCGCGGCCTGTACGGGACCCTTGAATATTTATTTTATTTCGTTTTTAGTATTTTTGTTGTTATAGCGGCATCAGAAATACTTACATAATTTGTGAAAATTTCAACTGTCTAGCTATCGCGGTTCGAGATACAGCTTAGTGACAGACAGACGGATAGACAGCGAAGTCTTAGTAATAGCGTCCCGTTTTTACCCTTTGGGTAAAATCGTGTTGCGCCGACCCCAAGTAACATGGGGCAAGGACAAGAAGATGATATAGATGAAACAGTATTTATAAATATGAATGACTTACTAATGGATCACCTAAACACAACTGTTACTAACTCTACACTCTTCATTGCCGAAAAAGTTCACGAGTGGACACAGTGAGTTTTGTGTGTCGGGAACAGAATCGTGTAGCGAGTGACAATGGTCCCGAACGCAAAAAAAGAACAAGAAAGAGGGGAGACCGATTTTTTCTGCTCATAAACATACACCGCATTGACTTCAGTTTATCCGTGATCATGGTGCTTGTAACAGCGCCGAAATATCGGGAACTCGAAATAAAAAGTAAACATGGTAAATATCCCGTTTTCTGTATTAATAATAGTGACTCTTCATTTCATTACAGGGCCGCTGTATCTTCGCGTCCGGCTCTCCGTTCCCTCCCGTAAAGTACGGCGACAAGGAGTTCCACACCGGACAAGGCAACAACTCCTACATCTTCCCTGGAGTGGCTCTCGGCGTTCTCGCGACTGCCACCCATCATATACCCGAGGGCATGTTCTTGACTGCCGCTAGGGTATGTATAGTTTATACAACACTTTTTTCATCACGAGGTCCCATTAAAATAGATGAACAAATTTTAACAGCGTTCAGTAGGTCTAACCAAAGATATCTAAACAAAAAAAAAACATTAAATGAAGTGTTTTTTATTTTATTTAAAATAATAAATTGCCGGCTCTCTACAACAAACGCATGCTTTATGAGTAGGTACTTAAATGCATTTTTCTTATTATTATTTTTACCATCGTCCTTATTTTGGTGGTCTGAATGATTCCTGAAATTTTGTCCACCTATTTTAATGGGACCTTATACATCGGTGAAGGAAAACATCGTGAGGAAATATATGTCAGAAATCACCAACCTGTCGTGAGCAAGTGTGGTGATCACTGTTCTGATTGAAAGAGGGCTTTGCCCAGCCGTGGGACAGTAATAGACTGATAATAGGTATATATAGGTAGTAATAGATTCGCAATAATGCAGAAGGAAACTGACAGATTAGTTCCAGGATTAAATGGCCAAGTGTTTATTACTTTCATTCGGCTGCTATGGGGTTCCCTGCTGAAAAAAATGCGCAAGATGACGCTATGTGTTTTGTCTTGCCGATAGGTTGCTTTCTTATACAAACACATTACTAATTTTTAAAACATCAAACTCAATGTGTCTAAATTATTTAGGGCACTGCGTGAAAATAGTTCGCGACACGACTCCACATCCATATTTTGTCGTTTTGCCTAGACCTCATCTATTCTATTCTAATATTTATTATAACAATTTTGTTGCAGACTTTAGCCGAATACGTCAGCGAGAAGGATCTCGATATCGGTCGTATTTACCCGTCGCTCTCGGAAATTAAAGATATTTCTGTTAATATCGCCTTGGAGGTCGCCAAGATGGCTTATGATGAAGGTACGTAATAATATATCCAAAGACATTATCATTAATACCGGCCGATTACAGATGATGGGTCCTATTATAAAAGGGTAGTTGTCAAAAAAATCTAATTAGGCCGTCAGATAGATTGCCATAGTATTTTTTTTCACGTAAACAAAAAATAAAGACTATAGAGGACTCCGAAAACTCGTGTGACGTCATATACCGTCACCGATACCTAGTCGACATTCCACACATTCGAACGAAGCGCTTTGCTGGGTCCTTTATATTATGCGCACAGCCAAGGGGAATTCCCTGCCTGCGTCGGTTTTTCCGAGTTCATATAACCCTAATCTGTTTAAGTCGCGAGTAAACAGGCTTCTACTGGGTAAGCTCGTTCCATTGTCGACATCATCTCTGCCCTTAGGGCAAGATTGAAGTCAAGAGCAAGCCCATTTATAATAAAAAAAAAGTCCAACAATTTAACATGCTTATGCACGTATTGTTTCATTATGAAATTGGTGTTCACCCATCTATGGAGTGACCTGGGCAGGTGTTGCGTAATTTTGATTTATCGATCCATTTGACTCGGGCCTTTTTTTAGCTTAGAGTCAAATGCTGTTACATGTAATAAGTGTACAGAAGAATCCCGATTATCCGGATCAATGAAACCAGGGGTACTCCGTATTACCGAAAATCCGGATAATCGATTTCTAAGTAAAATCAAACAATATTAATACATTTTTATTATAAACTAGGTGTTGCCAGCAACTCGAAATTCATCCCACGTGAAAATAAAACTGGTATAAAAACTATTATATGTGTTAATCCAGGTTATTAACTATATGTGTACCAAATTTTATCCAAATCCGTTAAGTAGTTTTTGCGTGAAAGAGTAACAAACAAACATCCATCCATCCATTCATTCATTCATCCATACATACATACATACATACTAACTTTCGCGTTTATAATATTAGTAGCATAGTGTTTCACATACGTCATTTAGACAATAGGATATTAAAATACGATAAACAGAGCTGTGGCCTGTGAACAACAAGTCCGGATAATCGGATATCCAGATAATCGGGATTCTACTGTACTTTGTTCTATCAATCACTAAGATTCGCAAGTAAGACTTTTCTGTCCCTAATTAGGGTTCCGTACCTCAAAAAGAAAAAACGGAACCCTTATGGGATCACTCGTCTGTTCGACCATTCCCCCCACTTATCTCCGAAACTACTGAGCCTAAAATTCTGAAAAAAATACAGAAATTAGTTCAACACGTATAGATTACAGGAAAACTTATGAGAAGTCATGGTACGGAACCCTTCATGTGCAAGTCCGACTTGCACTTGGCCAGCTTTTTTCATCAACTGAAATACATTGGAAAATGAACTTAATTTAGTTCTGGCACGAAGCATGATTCGTTTGTCATTAATTACGTAGATTCGTTGTTTTTAATTTTCCTTAGGTTTCGGATCAGTATACCCAACTCCAAAAGACTTACGATGCCATATAATAAATTTTCTCTATGATTATCGATATCGTACCCTATTACCGGATCAGTACGAATGGCCGAAGCCGAAGAACGTACATTAACAAGAGAAGGTACATCGGTTTAGTTTTTTGAGTAATGGGCTAGCTCGCCGTCCGGCCGTCGTCATGACGGCAACAGACCGTGTCGGCGGCGCGTTCGTGTTCCACGCGCGCCTCAAAGAGATGTCAGCAAGGAGGGGCCCGGCAAGGGCCGACGCCCGTCGGGGCCGCGGTATTATGTACTAGATTACGTGGCCTCGGCGCAAGGGCAAAGAAGGAACATGGGTTCGGTTTTTAGTCAGTAGAAGTCTGACACTCCCCTTCGCTCTGCCCAAGAGCGGGGGGGGTCATTCGATGATTTTCCACCCACCAAAAAAAAAAAAAAAAAAAAGGTACATCGGTTTGCTTCAATTGATTGACAATTTTGACACGTTGTTTATTAGGGTATTTAGCTATGAACAATAAAAGTTTTTTCCAAAAATTAAACCGAGTATTTTCACTTTTTTTGTTTTTGAAATCGGTTCGTATTTTTGCAAAAAAAAAAAATATTTTTCCATTTTTAGTTGTACTATCCTATTTAAATTTTTGGGATGTATTTATTTTACATGACTAAACGGAACTACCGTTAACCGTGGAACACCACAGAAACAATTGGCGAAAATATCGCTGAACATCATCCTTGTCAATTTTTCAACCCGGAATCACCCGCTGTTGGGTATAGGCCTCCCCTGTTTTTGCCACTCTAACAAACACACAAAATAACACACGAATGAAAGTACCTTTGGAAGCCGGTCCAAAAACAAAAATCCGCCCCTAAGACGACCCACTGACCCAAACCTAGACTTAGAGTAAGAAATACTGAAGTAGTACCTACTTAGTGTAAATGTTTAGTTCCATGCATCTTTTTTCACTATCAACTCTGTTCCCAACCCTTCGCATTAACTGTATTGCAACCAAATTTGATTCTTACCACCTTATTGTAAATTCTGTTTTCTTCCACAGGGTTAGCTTCAGTATACCCCGAGCCGAAAGACCTCATGAAGCATATTCTAAACCAGATGTACAGTTATCACTACGAGTGCTCTATGCCGATCGTTTGGGACTGGAAACCTGAAGAGAAATTCGATGTAAGACCCATTCAACCTGTCCCCAAAAACATCTAAATCAGTATTTCTTTTTTAATTTCGATTAAGTGTCAAATTTAATAGGAAAGTTCGCCAGTTTCAATCGTTAAAATCTATGTAGTTACTGCATGAAAAATATATAGAAATACTTCTGTGTAGTTTTATGGATAAGTCGATTTGTTAACAGAAAGTATTTAAGAAAACCCCGCCTGTATTCTTCGGTCAGTGGTGTATTATTGTACACACACGGCACGTTTTGCCAACAACCGCATCGATTTTAACATACTTATTACGCGGGTAGCAAAGACAAGAATATCATCTTGGATTACTTTTACATTTATTATAATTTTCGTACATTTTACTTGTTCAATCAAAACGAGACTATTTATTCATTAAATGTATTGATTACACATTCGACTTTAATTGTTTAAATGTCAGGCAGTATAAAGATAGATCTACTTTAGCCTATGTGCAGATGCCAGGCAAGTTATTAATAATTTTAAATATGTAATATTCGTTTTGGAATGTTGGTAGTTAATGCAATAAAGACGCGTTCAGTGCACAACGCCTTTAATGGGAGTGTTCATGTTGTCTATGTATTATTGTTACAATAATTAATTTACACAAAGTATTTTATACCTCCGTAGTATACATAAATATTTAATGTTCAAATTACAAATCTTATATATTGAAACGGTTGGGTTTAACGTCCAGTTACTCGAATCTCTTGTTAATGTCTAATGTTAGGTTAGGTGTTCTTTTAAAGTATTATCTGTAAGTGTTTTATCTTCAAGAGAGGCGTTATTATTAAATCAGTATTTCTGAATATCTATTCAAAGACCACTGCACTCTACAGATAGTGCAGTGCTTGTTACAACAAACACTCGAGAGTGACTGGACTAATTCGATATTTAATGTAGTGTTTCGGCTGTATTCATCGTGTGCAAGTAGTGGGTAGTTTGCATTTTAACATAATAATATTATAACATGTTATAAGTAAATAGTCTTCAGTGTGAAAATAATAATCACGGTGGCCTTTTAACGTTGTTTTTAGCTTTGCTCACTAAATGTTACACAGTTGCATTTCGGATTATTGGATTTTCGACTTTAAAACATAGTTTCTCATTGACTTTCAGTTTTTTACTCATTTAGTTTTAGCGACATAAGCATAACAAATTAACAATTGTTACTGTTACTAATTGCATCTCACAGTTTTCAATAAATTTTGCGATGCGGCGACCTATTTATTTAGTAACATATACTTAATTCTAATATTATTTTTAAGTTGTAAATGAATTGTTTAGCAAAATGGAATGAACCTACTTAAATGTTGTGAATATTTAAAATAATAACAAACAATTTATGGGATGAAAGATAAGAAAAGTCTAGTCACCGCAGCATCAAAATGCAGGTCATCTATTTAATATGCATTTCACATCATTATAATTATGATAAGCATTAGAAAAATAAAAACAAACGAGAATAAAATAAAGACACGTATAGAGTAATCAACTAGAATGTCTAAGTATTTATTGTGGCACCATTTAAAAAGGTTATAATTTTTTTTTAGTTTTAATTCTGTTTTTATAAAATAATGACCACACTCATCATTTGACACGCATTTATTTTACATTAAAACTTTTTTTTTAAACATGATCGTGAATTTGAGAAAACAATACTAAACACTTACACAATGAGTTGGAAATCTCTATAATTATAACTCCTTTCTGTTCATTGTTTTACTTGGGAACGGCGAAAATAGTTATTTAACCCAACACCAACTTGAACTACATACATAAAAAAATACATACACACGAATAGAGAACCTCCTCCTTTTTGGAAGTCGGTTAAAAATATAACTCGTAACTTGATAAATAATCACTGTAAATTTGACCAAGTATTATTTTTGAGTTCAGTATTTTAATGATAGTGAGACGAATTTTTCGCAGAGCGAAATAAATGCAATGTTTTTATTTTAAGTAGTCAGTTATTTATGTTATATTACGTATCAGGTGATATTATGTGATTTACCTAGCTGTGACGATGTATAATAAAATGTACCCCACTGTACATGTGTGTTAAATATTTGACTTAGGGCCGGTTTCACCGGTTACGGATAAAGTGTCAGATAGTTATCTGACAGATAATGCTATCAAAAGTTGTAGTTTATCTGGCAGATAAGTTCCTGATAGGCTATCAGGGACTTATCAGCAAGTGGTGAAACCGGCCCTTAATGTTGCAAGCAACGAAACATTGGTCATGTTATGGAAGCATCTTTTGTATGTTGGTCAATTATCTGGCAATACTATTAAAATCAGGGTTTTTATTTTATTTTTACACTGATTTTATTACGTCAATTAATTTGTCACGTCGTTAATAATGTAGCTTTCGGATATTTTGTTTTAATAGTAATCATTAGTTTTACTTACAAATAAAAATAACATTATTGTGTATTAGTTTATGCGATTGTTAAAATGAAAATTATAGATGTTACTCATTAAACATGTTCCAAAGATATTTTTTTTTGTTTTATTTATGACTAAGTTCTACCCTTGACTGCCTCAAAGAAACATACCCTATGGCACTTGGTAATACTGTAGGTACACTGTAACATTTTTTATTCGGTTGATCAGTTTCGGAGATTACCTCTTACATCCATACTTAAAAACGACCTCTTTATAGCACTGAATAATGCTATAAGAGGCAGGCAAAAAAAACCTTACTGTTTTTGGTTCTCTAGCATAAACAAGTATTCTACTATTGTATTGGTTTCTGAGGAATCATTCCGCATTGCCCAACCAAGCCTGGTGGGGCAAAGTGGAATGCCTTAAGTTTGCAGTGGAATCTAGTGGGGCAGTTATGTTTACTCTGTAAGTCACTGGCTTTAAGTTAAGTTACGCAAGCGGCCAGTCGCGCAAGCGTCCATTACGCAAATGCCCCAGTGAAGTACACCTGAATCGCGATCCGTCTGTGTTGTGTGAAGGCCATGTACAGCCTCTTTCACGCGACTAGCCCGACCCGCACTCGCTTTCTGTGTGATTTGGGCTTAACACTTTCAGTGCCAAGGACACAGTACCTATATCCCGTAATTGAACTTGGCTGTGAAAGTGTTAAGTAGGTATACCTACTGTTAGATTCTAGATCTAGACTACACAAGTGGAGACGCACGCTCCGCACGCTCTCCAGATCTCACTTTATTAGACGTTTCGGTTTCGCCATTATCCTACGCCTGGTATAGGTCGCGCCATGTAAAAAGAACGCCGACAGTTAAGTCAAACATGACTATTTTTTTCAAATTTCAGCTTATTCCAAAGTACTAAGGAGCTAGTGAAATTTGGTTATTGACCCGCGTACATTTTCTGTGATAAGCGCAAGGGTTGCGAGATCTTTCCGAAATATTTAGTATTTTAAGGTTCTGTCTGTTATTTATCAGTTTTTTTTACCCAACTACGGCGAAGCCAAAAGTAAAGGTAATGATTTTTTTGTTCACATTTTTATTAGTATCACGTAGGGACATATTGAAACCCTCAATAGTGCGCATGGCTCATATGCCATTAAACTAACGTACTGTATGGTCCAAAATTTTCAAAAATATTTATTAAATAAGAATAAGAATTTTATTTAGTCATTGTTACAATAGTTTCCTAATTATCTAGCACTAATAATAAACGTAACAAGTTAAATTTTACAATTGTTACAAAACAGAGGTCCCCAAACTAGGCTGCGCCTGTATCTTGGGGGCCGGAGTTGCGTTAACTTAACATTATTAATATTAATGTAGTTATCTTTAAACAAAAATAAAATAGTTAATATTATTATTACAAAAATGAAATGTATTGTTATAAATGTATTATAATGTGGTGTGCTAGTGCGTGTGTATGTGTGTTTGTGTGTGTGTGTGTATATATTTTTGGTGTAATTTAGTTAACTTAAAATTTGTTCCGTCTCTTCGTACGATAGTTTGGCAAACCATTTTATTAAAGTTTTCTTGCATGAAAAGTTGTTCAAATTTTTAATGTCGCAGCTTTTATTAATTTTATTGTAAATATGGATATGTGAGTAGAATGGGCATCGTCTGGCTAAAAGGCTATGAACTTCCGGAGGAGGGATGTAGAGGACGCGTTTAGAGATACCTAAGGTTTTCATAGTCAGGTCTATTTTTTAGGGTTTTATGAACAAGTAGAGTTGCTTTTAAAATAAATAATTGTCGCACTCTTAATACAGCAAACTCCTTCTAAATAAGATCTGTTGGGTAGCGAAAAGGCTTCCTTAAAGTTACTTTTATAACGGCTCTTTGAGCTCTTTCTATCTCTTTAATAGTGATTTTCCCGGCTGCACCCCAAACAGAAATCCCGTATTGAAGTACTGACTGACACAAACCAAGGTAAACTGTACGTAGTATTTCAAAGGGTGTGCAGTTACGTAGCTTATTCATTACATGTATCAACTTTCTAACGCGACCAGAGAGCAAGACGTAGATGAGATTTGAATGACATGTTTTCGTCTAGTGTGATGCCAAGGTATTTGATTGAGGCAGTGTGATCTATGACTAGGCAAGAACAGCGCGTAAGCGGTGATGTTTGGTAACTGCAGCATGTATGGTATTTAAGAAGAAGATTACGTGGAGGTCGAGAAGCTAATGTTTTGAAGAAGGTTATGAATTTAGTTTTTTTAATATTTAAAGTCAGGAGATTCGCATCAAGAGCCTTAGAAACAGTTAATAGACCGATCTCAGCTAGGCGGTACACTTGTTCCCATGTTTTAGCGTGGAAAATAACGACAGTGTCGTCAGCATAATATGATATAATTTCTGCGCCTTTTAGTTGTGAGTTTAGAATATCATTCATGTAGAAGCTGAAGAGAGTTGGTCCGAGTGTGCTGCCCTGTGGAATTCCAAAGGAGATGGGAAGTACGTCACTTGAGTGTTCATCGACTTTCACTAGCTGTTTGCGATCAGACAGGTAACTCGTAAACCATTCAAGTGCAGCCCCTCGTATGCCCGAACATTCAAGTTTTCTAAGAAGAAGTTGAATTGATATTGTATCGAAGGCCTTTGCCAGATCTAAAAAAACTCCTATAGTCTGTTCTCCTTTTTGGGTGAAAGTAGCCACTAAGTTTCGAAAAAGTTCACTAGCCTGTTGTTAACTAGTTTCTCCAGTACTTTGGACAGAATAGACAGAAGTGCGATTGGTCGATAATTTTCAGGTAAGTCTGTATACTTTGCCTTGTTCCCTAAGGCTCCTCAATTCAAACTTTTGAATTGAGGATCCACCAGGATCCACTTTTACATTGATATCAAAGAGGTCCAATAGCAAGAACATCAATATCAACCTGTTCTTCATGAAACTGGCTACTACGGCTTGACGTCCCTTTTTTTTCTGTCAGTTGTGTTTCTAACCTATTATGATGGTTGAACGACTTTTAACACATAATTTTTTTTATATAATTGTTTTACACTTGTATTTTTTTTAAATGCCCTTAGTGCCTTATATAATTAAGCAAAATGACCGCAGAAAGTATGCTAGTGCATTTGTAAGTACAGATCCCGTTTTGTAGATTGTTATTCCAATCTAAACTGATCATTTACTTCGTGTGACGACTTCCTTATTTTTTTGGAGCCTCGTTCCCACCTCTGCCACTGCTGGTTTGATATTTTTCAATGTACCCATATATTTTCTTCCTTTTTTTGGTACAGAAACAATATAAGAGTTTTCAAATGCCTAACAAACCCACTCTTCAAAAGTAAACAGATTCCCTTTATGTTAAACATACGAACGTATGCCGAAGATGGTGTCTGTCCTAATTTATTGAGAGGTGTTGACTATTTAAAATCACCGAGCCTGAACAAGGTAAGCTGAAAATAAAGTTTATTAATTTTAGTGTCTTGAATCATGGGTACCTACTTAATTAACTTTTTTTTTTTGGTTGAAAATCCTCAAATAACCCCTCCCGCTCTTGGGCAGAGCGAAAGGGAGTGTCAGACTTCTACTGACTAAAAACCACCCGTGTTCCTTCTTAGCCCTATATGTCGAGGGCGCGGTAACTTGTGAAAATTCCGCAGCCCCGACGGGATACTTACGGTAAGTAAGTAAAGAAGAAAAATCAATTGAAGATTGTTGGAGATAAACTACGAGATCATAGGTTTCCCTTTGTTGTGACTTTTTGTCTATTGAACTGAATGTCTTAAACTTCGTCTTGTTTAGGGCCTCGCATTCACGATGGAAGAACGGCAGGCGCTTGGCATACATGGACTTTTAGCAGGAACTGTTAAGACGCAAAAAGAACAACTAGAAATATGTACTTACGCGGTGAACAGATTTAAAAACCCTTTAAATCAACATCTTTATTTGTCGGAGTTACTGGTAAATATATTTACCTATTCATTATAACGACGCAAACGTCGCGAAAACTTACGACTAGGTAGGTTTTCCAAAGCGTGTTTCGCGTGTGTTTATTTCTCGATAAATTACTACCTGGAGCAACGGTATAGCCCGCTATGAGTACCTAATTGAAATTGAGCTATGGCGTAGTCAACATATTGGACATTGGTCACACACAGGACTCCACTTATGGCCCATTACCTAGGTAGGTCGATATTTTACGAGTACAAACTCAACGTTGTTGTTCGGAAGTACACCATTTATATTCGCCATTTTATATGTTACAAAGTACAAAGGAATCAGAGAAAGTCATAGCAAAAACATTGCAAGACCAAAGTGACATTACCTAAATTCTCTAAATAGACTCCGAACCCAGGTCGGCCGCAGCAAAGACAATCTCTTCAGATGGGGGTTCATAGACGGCTCAGACCTTTTTTTTTTTGGTGGGTGGAAAATCATCGAATGACCCCCCCCGCTCTTTGCACTGCTGGGGCACAGGTCATATGCGGGTTCAGTTCAGTAATGGCAGTAAGCTTGCATCACTTGATGTTTTGACGTCCGTCGGACATAGAGGAAGGGCACCCTGGTGGTAGGTATGACAGACGACATTGTTCTTGTCGGTGAAGATCGACCCAAAATCCAGAGCGGATAGGAGTAATGGCAACAGAAGCTGGAGAATGTTGACTTAAATTACCCCTCACAGTCCGGTAAAAAAGCAGAATTTGACGTTGCTTTTTTTTTTCAGGATACAAATGAAAAATTATTTTACAAATTACTAGGATCCGATATTGAAAAATATTTACCTCTCGTATACACCCCAACTGTGGGGTTGGCGTGTCAAAGATTTGGTCTAGTTTACAGAAGACCTAGAGGTCTCTTCATCACGATACATGACAAGGGAAAAATTTACAACATTCTAAGAAATTGGTAAGTTTGTAATTGGTTGGGTGTTGGTTGGTGGTATACGATCTTCTTTGTCGTCGTGTTGACGATTACTATAGATGAGCTTCGACCAGAATTCTGCCACTTTGATGGCATTATAAGTGGTTTCGGATAATCTGTCCGTAAGTTGACAAGTTGTCCGTAAGTGTGTCTCCAAGTTGGAGTTGCACAAATAGCAGAACAGTACGTGGGAGTTGGAACATCGTTTGAGAGTATCCGGCGTCACATTTTCCAAAATTAACAACTTTACCATTTTAAAAAGTGAACAGCCCTGCTTACCAAGTATAAGTAGGTACTTACCTACATGTTTTATTCTAAGTAATCAAAGTTGCTTGCACATGCATCGCTTCGTGGGATGTGGGTGTATAACTGTATACCTACTGTTATAGTTGCAACCTAATTAGACTTAAAACAAGTAAATTTTTGCCCGTCAGCTGTAACAAAACCAGTAATTCCTTCGCATTCTATTGTTATAGTTCCCATATTACGCTAGGCCACCTTAGCTGACTACAAAAATTAGGAACTTAACTTTTTTTAAAGGCCTGTACCGAACGTGCGCGCTATCTGTGTTACTGACGGAGAAAGAATTCTGGGTCTGGGTGATCTTGGCGCTTACGGCATGGGAATTTCTGTGGGCAAGCTGTGTTTGTACACCGCGTTAGCAGGGATCCCTCCTGGGCTTACGTTGCCGATCACGTTGGACTGTGGAACCAATAATCAGGTTAATTTACGCTAGCATCATCATCGTTCTTCTGCCCATAACCCATTCGGTCATCTTTCATACTTTTTTTTTTTTTTTTGGTGGGTGGAAAATCATCGAATGACCCCCCCCCGCTCTTGGGCAGAGCGAAGGGGAGTGTCAGACTTCTACTGACTAAAAACCGAACCCATGTTCCTTCTTTGCCCTTGCGCCGAGGCCACGTAATCTAGTACAAAATACCGCGGCCCCGACGGGCGTCGGCCCTTGCGGGCCCCTCCTTGCTGACATCTCTTTATCTTACATACTTCGCTTTTACTCGTCATCTTGTCAGACACCTCCTTTCTTGCCATATCAGTCTTAACACAGTCCAGTCATCGTTTCTTTGGACTTCATCAACACGTATGTTATCTACATTCTTGCTCTCATTCCTCCGCATCGAATGTTTTTTTTTTGTTTTTGTTTTGGACGGTGGGATATTATCAAATGACTCCTCCTGGTCTGGGCAGAGCGGTAGATAGTGTCAGACTTCTACTGACTAAAAACCACCCATGTTCCTTGTTAGCCCTTTGTGCTGGGACCGCAGTAGGTATCTCTTTCGAACAACCCGCAGCCCGATGGGTACCTACGCATCAAATGCTCACATCACAATATCCGTTTAGGTACTACCTACACTACTATCAGTTACCGCTCCATTTTCAGACTTCCCCATATTTCCTCATCCTAACTAATACCTATTATGTTACGTGGATCCACTGAGGCGCGAGGGTTGAATAAAAGAACAATCGATGAGTGAATAATAAAAAGAACTATATTTACTTTTGTACACTGATTACACTTTTACACGCACAAACAAATAGCTTTTAAATTATATGAGAAACACCAACTTGACTTTTGATTTCTAGACAACAATTATACTAATTAAAAACACTGAATTTACTACTGAACAGTACAAGGATATAAGTAGGCTTGAGGACTTCTTGCTGAGAACTTTGTATGAAGACTGTGATGAGACTGTGTCCAAAAATGCCAAAAAGAGCCTCTTATATCCTTTTACATCTTAGTACAATTAGTGGCCCTCCTAAGACTCACTATAATTGAATTCTCCTATGTGAGGAGTGAAAGCGGGCATTTCCTCGCCTCCCAACCCCCCGTTCCTCACCCCTGTGACCTAATTCCAGTTGGACTCGCCCAACGAACCCGGATCTAGCGAACAATGGCGGCTCTCGACCAATCACAGGGTTTGTTGTGGTTAAGAGTTGGAACCTTGTCATGCCACCTCAGACAGCTTATTTAACGGGTTTCTAAAGTAAATAGCTGTTATTTCCTTTGTTTACATTATATAAAATACTTATTATTGTGAAATATGATACTTTAAATCACAATGTACCTATTTATACTGGTTTTAGCTACATATCTTCCTATTCTATTGAGATATAGCATATTTTAGGTTTATCTCCTTATATATTTCCTACATAGAGATGATTCTATATAATGACAATGTTACCTGTACTCAGATATGGTCTTAACAAGACGACCGGTCAACAAAACTACCTATATTTTCTTATGTACTAGGGTAAAAAACATGATTTTCTTTATTTACACATTCTAGGACGCTGTGCTTCTTAACATTTCCACCCCCTGTAGAAGGGTTCATCCGACTACATTTCCGTCTGTAGGAAGCACAACTACCTTTACAACAGGTCGACGCAGGACCCCGTGATTGGTTCTTATATCTACCACTCTTATTATAGAGTCCGCACCAGGATAGACACTTTTAATGACCCCTTTGGTCCACTGATTTCGTGGTTTACTACCGTCCGTAATCACTACCACGTCACCCACTTTCACATTTGGAACGTCACTTGTCCACTTGTTTCTTCGTTGAAGTGTCGGCAGGTACTCGCGCAGCCAGCGCCTCCAAAAGAGGTCGGCCAGCGCGTTCACCCGGCGCCATAGGCGGCGGGAATCCAGGTCGGCTTCATGCCGACGTGTGCACGGTGCATCTCCCGCGGCAGTGCCCAGCAGGAGATGGTTCGGTGTCAGCACCACAGGGTGCTCGATGTCGCTGCTCACGTAGGTGAGAGGCCGGCTGTTGACGATCAGCTCAGCCTCCGCAAGGAGGGTGTAAAGGACCTCCTCGCGAGGGGCACGCTCTCGTAGCGTCGCCTTTAGTGCGTTCTTGATGGAGCGCACCAGTCGCTCCCAGCACCCTCCCATGTGTGGGGAGGCCGGGGGGTTGAAGTGCCAGGCAATTCCACGCCCGACAACTTCACTTCTTAGCTTGTCGTGGTCCATGTCGCGCAAGGCAGCGCGCAGCTCAGCGTGTGCTCCGACAAAATTTGTGCCGCGGTCAGAGTACATGTCTGAAGGACGCCCGCGGCGCGCAATCAAGCGCCGCAAGGCAAGGATGGCTGAGTCGGCACTCAGTGATGCCGCCAGCTCCAGGTGGACGGCGCGGGTGGTGAGGCAGGTGAACAACACGCCCCACCTCTTCTCCCTGCGCCGACCGATGGCGACCTCCATAGGGCCAAAGTAGTCGACCCCACAGTGGACGAATGCTCTTCTTGTGACTTCCAGCCTGGCTGCTGGAAGGTCACCCATCTTGGGTGTCACCGGCTTGGCCCTCTCTAGACGGCACCGTTGACAGGCCGCGGTGACGGTCTTGACTGTCGACCGTAGGTTAGTCACCCAGTACCTCTCTCGAACTCTGTTCACTACTGTTTCTTGATTTGCGTGCAGCGCCTCTACGTGGTACTTGAGTAAGAGACGCCGCGTGAGCGCATGCTTTCCATCTAAGATGATGGGATGACGCTCCCCGAAGTTGAGCTCGCTACAGGCGCCCAGCCTGCCGCGCACTCTCACCAGACCATCTTCATATAACATCGGGTCCAGTGCTCGTAGCTTGCTGTTGTTAGGTAGGGGGCGTGCCTCTCGCAACGCCGCGATGTCAGCTGCGTAGCTCTCTGCCTGCGCCAGGCGCAGGAGGCGCAGCTCGGCCTCGTGCTGGTCATCTGTCGATATTGTGGATGACTGACGCCGCTTGCGACATCGTTCTGTGAAAATGTGTACACGCGCCATGACATTTAAGGCGCGCGTCCAGGTGGGCAGCCTCTCGTACTGCAGCAGCGGTTCAGCTTGAGCTGCAACAGTGTGCACGCGCTGCACTCTCTCCAGGTCCTGTTCGGCCACCATGTCTAGGTCGGTGTCAGCTGGCCACTGCTCCTGGGGACAGCGAAGAAAAGAGGGACCCGACAACCACTCATTACTATTGTTAGGCCATTCCATCCGGGTAGCCTTGTCAGCTGGGTTCATCGACGACGGAACCCAGCGCCAGTTGGCCCTCTCTGACCTCCTATCTATCTCAGCTAGACGATGTGACACGTACCTTTGAAATTCTAGTGCATCTGAATTTATCCATTTTAGAACAGTTTTACTGTCTGTCCATAGATGCACACTATTAACTGTTGTACCTAACTCTTTTATAACTGTGTCAGCTAGTCTACAGGCTAACACAGCTGCTTGTAACTCTAGCCTTGGAATGGATGTTACCTTCTGTGGCGCTACTCTAGCCTTTCCCATTACTATAGCGACATCCCTATTTCCTTCTGAGTTAGTCCCTACTATATAGGCTACTGCCGCATAAGCGGACTCACTAGCGTCGCCGAACACATGTAATTCTAGGTGACCTAACTGTAACCCATACCACCTAGGAATAGTTACATCTTTAAGATATTTCAGATTATGTAACCATTCAAACCATATTTTGGCTTCTGTGTCTTTTAATTTCTCATCCCATTGGATACCCGTGTGCCATATTCTTTTCATGAGGATGCGTGACTGTATGACACACGGATACAAGAAACCTAAAGGGTCAAAGATCGACATTATAAATCTGAGAAATTCCCGTTTTGTTGGAACCACGTGTCCCTCTACGATAGTTTTAGGCAATCGTTTAAAACTCAAATCGAAAGCTAACTCGTCTGTGTTCGGTGACCAAATCATACCTAATGTGCGTTCTGTAGCACCTTCGCCCTTATCCAAAGAGACTCTATCAGGTATTTCTGTACTCAGTCTGTCGCGCAGCTCAGGAGAGTTAGTCACCCACCCCCGTATATTGAACCCGCCTTTGGCGTGAATGTGAGTGACACTCTCAATTAACTCGTTCGCCTGCGCAGCAGACCAAGTACTATCTAGGTAATCGTCCATATAATGTTTTTCATGTATGGCGGCTACCGCTTCGGGGTACAATTCTTTATATTTACTAGCATTTTTATTTAAAATATAAATTGCAGACGTAGGTGACGACACTGCCCCGAATATCATTGAATTCATGACATACACATCAGGTTCCTTTTTATCATCAGCTGACCAAAGAAACAGCTGTGCCCCTCTATCTTGTTTTCTAATAAAAACACGTAGGAACATGTCAGCTATGTCACCAGTGAAGGCAACAGGCCCTAACCTGAATTTAAACAGCACGCCTAACAGAGAGTTGAGCAAGTCGGGCCCAGACAACAAATTGTCATTCAAAGACGTCCCATTGTAGCTAGCTGCGGCGTCGAAGACCAATCTCAACTTTCCCGGCTTGTTTGGATTCGTTACCCCGAAGTGGGGTAAATACCATACCGAATCGGACTTGACGTCGCCTTCTACTCTACTTGCGTACCCTTCTGCTATCAATCTATCTATTTGAGCTGTATAAGCTGATGCGTATACAGCGTCTTTACGTAAACGACGCTCTATTCCCGCTAATCGTTGACGTGCGTAATTATAGTTGTCAGGCAACTGAAAGTCGTCCCGACGCCACAACAAACCTATTTCCCATGCGCCGCTCTCTGTTTGACGGCTAGTAGAATCTAGAATAGCCTTAGCTCTTTCTACGTCTTTGTGCTTTCTAGGCACTTCCGAAATTCCTATAGCTTCTAGCTCAAACTGTTTTTTAACTAACTCATGTAAGTCTATTGTTGATTCCACTACACAATTCAAAGAATGCTCATTGTTATCTGAGTAGTTACCTACAGGTCCGTGCACAACCCACCCTAGACTGGTCAAAGAGGCAACTGGCTTACCGGATTTCCCTCGGCGAGTCTCCTGGCTGGTCAGCAGCTCCCAGTTGTCCTGACCCAGCAATAGTAGTGGTCTGGCTCCTCTCATTTCCTCACAGCCCAGGTCTCGAATGTGGGCATGTTCTTGAATCACTGCGGCGGGCACTGTTTGCGCGGGTAAGTCTAGACTTTTTAAAGTACGACACTTCACTTTATGTGTTTGCCCGTTTGGTCCACGCACTGACACATTAATTATTTTTGACGAATTGTCCACTATTTCTTGGCCCCGCGCACTGTGTAAAGTTAGCGGCACTTGTTTACCACTAATATTTTTAGCTAACGAGTCGTCTATCAGTGAGACGGTCGCCCCGTCATCCAGTAGGGCATAACAATGATTTTCTACACCGTTCACTGTTACACACACAGGCATTATCTTCAGTAACGCCTTCCCAGTGTAGTCACTAACATTCGTGACGCTCTCGCTCTCATTTTTCCTATCAGCATGCAACAATGTGTGATGAGCATAATTACATGACGCGCACTTGTTTGCACGACAGAAATTCTTTCCATGTTTCTTCACAATGCACTTAAAACACAATTTATTTTTCTTAACGTGTTGCCATCTGTCATTAACACTTAACCTAGTGAACTTCTCACACTTGGGTAATTTATGTTTCTCTTCACATAACGTGCATAGCTCCTCTTCTGTTTCCTTAGCTGGTTGGTCATTGTCAGAGTGAACATGTAAACGTTGAATATTTCTACTTTGCTTTACAAACTGTACATTAGCTCGGGACTTAGGGGCACTAGACGGCGGTGTTGGCGTGTTAATTTCCATCTGTACATAATAGGACGTGGCTCGGGCTAGATGACTAAGAAACTCTGCAAGTATTTCTAGACTGGGTGACACTCGCACATCTATGCCCTGGTTCGCAGCCATGCCCATTGCAAAATCACCGTATTGAGCCCGCTGTACAGGTGTAAGCTTATTCAAAAGTTCACTTACCAGTTGTGGGTTATTTAAATATCCAATAGCTCTCACACTTTTCAGGAGCGACACACAATTCCTCACAGTTGTTGAAAACTTTCTGAGTTCACGACCGCTCTCAGTCACTTTAGGTAACGCACGCACTTTCCTTAGGGCACACTCAAGCACTAGATTAGGATGTCCGAACTCTTCATCGAGCGTCTTCATTATTTCAGCTGGGTTCGTAGAGGTACGTAACAAATCCTCCACAGCTAGCTTGGCGTCACCTTGTAACGATGTTTTCAGTCTCGCTAGATTCTCATGCGGCTTGAACTCGTACATAACTGTAGTGTCGTGGTACATATTTTTGTACGACAGCCACTCTGCCGGGTCACCTTTGAAAAACGGCAACTCGTAGGCTTGTCTAGGTACCGGTCGCGGACGTGCTAAGTTAGTTATAGCGTCCGCCAACTGGTCTATCTTCTTATCCCGAGACCTGCTTCTGTCCGCGTCATCGACGAACGTATTTCCCCACTCAGGCAACTCTCTAGCCTGTTCTCTCACTCGCGGGGCACTAGCCGTAGCTAAGGGCGTAACGTTCCCTAGGTACGGAGGTTCGCGAAACTGTACTGACGCGGGCGCACACTGAGGGAGCGCAGGTATAAACTCGGGCGGCGGCACTGGTGCTGCCACCTCGCGGGAGGGCGCGGACACTTTACGCGGCGGCGACGGGTCACGACACACTGCAGGCGCGACGGGAGCCGTTTCTGTAACCCATTCCTCTACACGACGCGTTGTCCCTTCCTCCTCCGAGCCTGAGTCTTCTTCTGCAGCGGCGTCTATCTCAGCGAGATCGACTTGAAGCTTCTTCTTCACTAACTTCTCCTTCATGCGCACTAACTCACGTTCTGCCTCGTACTCAACCCTCCTCCGAAGGAAGTCGGCACTTCGTTGACCGCTCTTCGAGGAAACGTGACTTGTCACGGAACTTGCCCTCCGTAATATATCCGACCTCACCGGCGTGACCATATCTCTGTGGTCGATAACACGACCTCCCGCCAGTGGGATCACAGGGACTTGAACCGTCGTCGTTGTTGGTGCAACTGAAGATGAACCTGGTGCCCTTTCAGACGGCACCCCAGAGTCAGCTTCCATCTCACGCCGCTTGTTCATCTCTGCCTCTAATTTACGCAACCTATTCCTTGTAGTAATAGTGCTTCTTTCACTCATTGCGTGCTCAACAGATCCGGCTCGACAGGACCAAATTGTTACGTGGATCCACTGAGGCGCGAGGGTTGAATAAAAGAACAATCGATGAGTGAATAATAAAAAGAACTATATTTACTTTTGTACACTGATTACACTTTTACACGCACAAACAAATAGCTTTTAAATTATATGAGAAACACCAACTTGACTTTTGATTTCTAGACAACAATTATACTAATTAAAAACACTGAATTTACTACTGAACAGTACAAGGATATAAGTAGGCTTGAGGACTTCTTGCTGAGAACTTTGTATGAAGACTGTGATGAGACTGTGTCCAAAAATGCCAAAAAGAGCCTCTTATATCCTTTTACATCTTAGTACAATTAGTGGCCCTCCTAAGACTCACTATAATTGAATTCTCCTATGTGAGGAGTGAAAGCGGGCATTTCCTCGCCTCCCAACCCCCCGTTCCTCACCCCTGTGACCTAATTCCAGTTGGACTCGCCCAACGAACCCGGATCTAGCGAACAATGGCGGCTCTCGACCAATCACAGGGTTTGTTGTGGTTAAGAGTTGGAACCTTGTCATGCCACCTCAGACAGCTTATTTAACGGGTTTCTAAAGTAAATAGCTGTTATTTCCTTTGTTTACATTATATAAAATACTTATTATTGTGAAATATGATACTTTAAATCACAATGTACCTATTTATACTGGTTTTAGCTACATATCTTCCTATTCTATTGAGATATAGCATATTTTAGGTTTATCTCCTTATATATTTCCTACATAGAGATGATTCTATATAATGACAATGTTACCTGTACTCAGATATGGTCTTAACAAGACGACCGGTCAACAAAACTACCTATATTTTCTTATGTACTAGGGTAAAAAACATGATTTTCTTTATTTACACATTCTAGGACGCTGTGCTTCTTAACATATTATAAATGGGAAAGTAACTCTGTCTGTCTGTCTTTCTGTCTGTCTGTCTGTCTGTCTTTGCTTCACGCCTAAACTACTGAACAGATTTGTGTGAAATTTGGTACAGACATAGTTTGGAACTTGAGAAAGGACACAGGATAGTTTTTTTTTTTTTTTCGCGAGATCAACCAAAAATCTGCCGGAAGTCACTATTCCACGCGAACGAAGTCGCGGGCAAAAGCTAGTATTTTATATTATCCGTTCACGTAACACAACACACATGACGAATGCACATTGCTTTTCATGTACCTATCCCTAATTAATTAATTATCATTAGCATAAGGTTGATATCCGTTTAAAATAACAACAATTGTAACGGATTTGAATAGGTACCTATAGGTTATTTTTCCGATGACTTCTCAGATGCTGTTAGAAGATCCGTTATACATAGGTATACGAGAAAAGCGTCTTCGAGGTCAGGCATTTGATGATTTTGTCCAAGAGTTCATGGATGCTTGTTGCCAGAGATTCACCCACCACGTACTAATACAGGTAACTTTTAGCTTCCTACATAATATATAATCATACACTTTATGATCATATTGATCAACAATACAAATACTCGTAGGAGGAGAAAAACAGGACGATTTCGACAACAACGACTTTTACTTTCCTCTACCTAGCTACCAATATATTTTCCGAGAAGAGCCAAATAGTGCGATCTGTGTGCGACTGTGCGTTCATTCTCAATTTATTCTTCCTTTTGCTTGTTCATTATTTTTGAATAATTACTTTTTTGAAACATTTTTTATGTACCTACCTACCTATTAGGTACGTTTTTCAAGGTACTGTTAAATGTTAAATTACTGTTAAAGCTAACTATTTACATGTATTACGTTAGCTGAATAAAAAGGAGGTCATTAATTAAACTCGACTGTAGGTAAAAAATGCTGAATATAATTACCAAGGTTTTAATCAATCGAATCATTTTTTTTTGGCAATAATAAGTACCAACACTGAATTGTTCACAGTTTGAAGATTTCGCTTTGATCAACGCTTGCCGCCTTTTAGATAAATACAAGAATTCATATTGTACATTCAATGACGATATTCAAGGTACTGCGGGTGTAGTTGTCGCCGGAATGTATTCTGCTGTAAGAGTCACCAAGAAAAAATTTCATGAACATACTTATGTGTTTCTCGGAGCCGGTTCTGTAAGTTTTTGTAATAATTAGTAGACAACATGGCGGGACACCAAATGTGGGGATGTATGCGCACTGCCGTGGCAGTAGTTGTTTTTATTATGCTGCATAAGTATTCCATTAAATAAAAGAATATATGTATAACCCCCAACTAACCACCGCTAAGCTGAAGTGGGGCTGGACTGATCACGCATGCCGCATGCACAAGCTGTGGGCACTATCTGCGAGTTTTGACCTATGTGTTTTTCTAGCTAGAAAACATCGCGGGAGACCTCGTAGAACAAGTCATTCGCGGGACGACCTGGAAAAGACCAACGACGATTGGTCCACATTGGCCCTGGATCAAAATAACTGCAAATGTAACAAAACTAATCTAAATAATCTTCAGGCAGGCGTTGGCATTGCAAACTTAATTTGCGATGCAATGGTACAAGATGGTGTCTCAATGGAAGAGGCTGTAAAGAAAATCTACCTGTTTGACATCGATGGTTTGTTGTCGACTAAACGCAAGTCAGGCATACCAGCCCATGCTACTAAGTACGGGAAAGATTTGGAACCGTCGAAGGATTTTGCAGGTTTTGTGAAGACTATCAAGGCAACCGCTCTTGTTGGTGAGTACCTGTACCATATTTATAACTTGCTTTAAATTATTTGTCACTAGCTTTTGCCCGCGACTTCGTCCGCGTTTCCGTCGTTTTTCGTAAAAAAATACCATAATAATATGTCCTTCCTCACGGTTCAGTGGTTTTGATGTAACAGACAGATTAACTTTCGTATTTTAGTAGGGAAATAAAATATGTCAATCCACAATACTGTTGAAAAATATCAATCAATAAGGAACCGCAGAATATTATTATTAATAGCTGTGCCCGCGACTCCGTCAGCTTGTAACTCTTTGTATGTTATTAAGTTAATGTATTGGTAATATTGTTTAGATCACTTTGACATGAGGCTTAAGTACCTATAGAACGAAAATACTTCAGCGCAAAGCTTCCGGGCAAACTATGATGAAAGTTGACCCGTACGGCACGTGAACATAAAGATTTTTAGAACTGCTAACCCGGGAAAGAGCGACATAACTGACCATGCGAGATAAACAACTGACACCGAGATCTACTCCAGCAATACGAAAAGTCTGCCCTTGTGCCTTATTAATTGTCATTGCATAACACACCGGTAATGGGAATGGCGTTCTTTTAAATGGAATGGAAAATTATTTGGTATTATGGGAATTCTGGGAATAAAGACGGTCGACGGCCTCGATTACATTTTGTTGCAACTGGGTTACTTTTAGCCGAGTTCCATTGCAAAGTTGTGGTGGTTTGGATGAAGCTCGCGCTCGGACCTAGCCTTTATAAACCCTACCGCCACGACCCGCGTCGAGCGCGGCAACCGTTACACAAAAATAATCCGGCATGATTCAGTATTCATGCGCGACGGCGCGATGGCTTATTAGCGTATTTCATGTATTAGTTTGGTGTTTCTATACCGATTACTATGATTCTTTTTTTATTGAATAGGTAATACTTAATATTAACTTCTTTTAATTAAGTATGAGTGAGAGTATTATAAACGTAAGAGTCAACAAATAAAATCAGAAAGCTCCCAACTGCTAAGCTATCGGGAGTTACACGTGTTATTGTGAGTCAACCATAAAAGATAGACATATGCTGTTGTGGGATATTTTTTAGATAATTTTATGTAGAACATTTCCGTCATAAATGATTTCTATGTAGCTTTATCCATTAAGGCTGCACACGCGACGGAAGCTTAAAAAATGCAGCAACTTCTCCCGTTTTCCCAACATTTCCCTTCACTGCTCTGCTCCTATTGATTATAGCGTGATGAAAAGTATACTATAACCTCCCCAGGAGTATGAAGAATAATTGTACCAAGTTTCGTTAAAATCCGTCGAGTAGTTTTTGTTTTTAGGGAACATACAGACAGACAGACAGAAAGACAGACAGACAGACAGACAAAAATTTTACTGATTGCATTTATGGCATCAGTATCGATCACTAATTACCCCCTGATAGTTATTTTGAAAATATATATCATGTACAGAATTGACCTCTCTACAGACTACAGATTTATTATAAGTATAGATTACCAGCCCTTAGAGCAGCGGTGGCCCAGTGGTGGCGACTCCGACTTACGAACAGTAGGTCGTGGGTTCGAACCCAGGCAGGCACATTACTTTGTGTAATTTATTTCATCACCGCTGCTCTCAAAAACGGCGAAGGAAAACATCGTGAGGAAACCGGCATGTCTTAGAACCAAAAATTGAAGACATGGGACATCTACCAATCCGCACTGGGCCCGCGTGGTAGATTATAGACCATTCTCTCTCAAAGAGAGGAGGCCTGTGTCCCAGCAGTGGGAACATTAATAGGCTGTTGATGATGACCAGCCCTTAAAATACCTATAGGTCAAGACGAAGTTTTACTTAGTGACGAATTACGTACTCTGAATTTTGGTCAATAAAAAAAATGGCGTAGCACACGCGGGAAGACTTATAGGTCAAAGACTTTCAAGGAAAAATCTATATAAGGTCAAAAATACCAGAATATAGCATCTTCTTGCCCTTATCGCATTATATTTGGGGCCGGCGCAACATGTTTTATTTTATTTTTAGGTGTGTCGACATCGTCTGGTGCCTTTACGCCTGAAATTTTACAACAAATGGCAAAGAATTGTGAACGACCGCTAATCTTCGCACTTTCAAATCCGACGATTAAAGCAGAGTGCACACCCCAGCAGGCTTATGATCATACTGAGGTACAATACTTAGAGATATAATTATCAGACCATAAATACCGAAAAGGCAAGGTCAAGGGAAACTGTTGGCTTTTTCGGTGTTTATTTTTAACGAATGGTCTAAGATTCGACTTGTCTTCTTGATCTTCCCTCATCGAGTTCGTTCCTAAAATAAATATTTTATAAAACTTTATATAAAGGCGCTCATAGAGCAATTATATTATTATGCATAGAAATGTAGATAAATAATAATTTTATTGCGAACACAGTGTAATGGGGTTGACCGAAAAACGTGTCCACCTTATGGGGTGGCCTAGCATTTCAAAGAGAGATGAGTTTATAACAAGCATTTCATCATCATTTCAGCCAAAAGACGTCCACTGCTAGACATAGGCCTCCCCCAGGTTTCGCCACATTGACCGGTCCGGTGCGACCGGTCGTGCATCCAGCGGGTCCCCGCAACTTTCACCAGGTCATCGGTCCACTTAGTGGTAGGCCTTCCAACGAGACGTTTTCCAGTTCGCGATCGCCACTCCAGAACTTTTCGACCCCATCGGCACTGCCACAAGTCTGGCGATTCTTCGGGCTACGTCGGCAACAAGCATTTATTTGATGAAAATTATATTTTTAGGGTCGCTGTATATTTGCATCTGGTTCTCCTTTCCCTCCAGTCAAATATAAGGGGAAGGAATACGTAACAGGGCAAGGTAACAACTCCTATGTGTTTCCGGGTACGGCTTTGGGAGTTCTCGCTTGCTGGGCGCATCATGTACCCGATTCCATGTTTTTAGCCGCCGCTAGGGTAAGTCACTTGCAAGTATTAATTGGTATGCCTACCCATCCCACTTGTGCCACTTGCCGAAAATCTCCCACCTGGACACTAGTTGCCATGGCTGACCTGGAAGTCCTTAAATAGACTGCGGGCACAGGTTGACCGAAGTAAGGAAAACCTGTTCAAGTGGAGATTCATAGATGATTCTGCCTTGAAATGTAATGAAGTGTTGCCCCACAAACGAAGGGACTCTTGATAGATCGTGTTTTTCCTGTCCCGTTACTTGCACATCACAGGATCTGATTGACGGAACTGATAATGCCAAACTCGTCGTTAATTTGATGGCTGCCTCAATTTAAATATTGTCATCGACTCGCCGAGAAGAAGATTAGCATTATTAGTTCGCTACGTCGAACAATCAGGCCCCTAGGGTGAATGCAGAAATGGTCATGTGGAGCAGAAAAACATGATAAGTAATAGTTTATGGACACCACCAGTTTCCTCTTCTACTGTAGATTAATGTTTGTAACGGAGTTCGTTATTATTATACTACACTGCCCTAATTATTTTACCTATCCAGAAACAACTATTTAGCCGGTGAAAAGTGGTCAGTACCCGCAATTTTGAATGACCTATCCAACCATACTGGACACCATGGGAAAGACTTGAAAATATTTGCAACAATTTTTTTCGAGCTTTTCCGACGTGTCGTGTCGACTTTGTCACGGATAGATAAACACGGACATGGCGAAATAATAAGAGTATTTGATTCGTTGACTACAAAACCCTGGTGAAATTGCTCTGATTGATCTGATTGTAATATTTCATCTTTTCAGTGCTGTGCGAATAATGTCACTCAGAAAGATTTAGATATGGGTCGAATGTATCCATCTCTAACTGACATCCCAAGCTTATCTGTTAAAATAGCTGTTGATGTAATAGAGGATGCCTACAAAAATAGTATGTATAAGTTTAGTGCAGTACAACTAGCTTTACCCCGCTGCTTCTCTTACGCTATGGTCGGAATTTACCCCACGGGATGATGTTTTAAATATTCTGTATATAGACATACCTAATATTTCCCAGCCTATTATGAAGCTCAGACAATGTAGCTTCCCAATAGTGATTTACCAATATCATTTCCCAATTATGATGGTGAGATTTTTGGAAAAATCGAATTAGTACTTTCGGAGTTTACTCCCTACATTCAAAGTTACAACCGTACCAAGCTTGCCAGTTCATCAATTTAATTAAATTATATTGTCCAGTGCAATGCATTGTTCTGTAATTTAAGTGTGCGTCACACTGGCAGGTGGATACACACATCGTGCAACATCACATCTGTAATCCCAAAGGGTTAGGGTTGCGGGGTAGGTACCCATTATATACCCACTTTTGCCAGTTATGTTTATGCCGTAATAGAGGCTATTGCCATCAACTGGGTACAAATCCAGACTCTGGCTGCTACTGAGAAATTGCTGGTGGAAAAACCCAATAATACTTTACCCAGTCTAGGAATCAAATTCCAGCACCTCATGCACAGGAGTCTGGTGGGCATATCGCATACTATGGCATTTTCAACAGTTCTACTATTGTCTGGTCTATGGACATAGGTATAAATTATAGTTAAGTGTGACTCGATTGGTTTTGATTAGGGCCGGAGTCGACAGACTAAATAACCCTCCTTTTTGACTTCGCCGCAGTGGCGCAGTCAGGTGAAAAAAAATGGATCATTCCCACTAGTTCTACTGCACAGTTCTACGATAGAACTAGTGGGAACTTTTTTTAAATATTTTTCCCACTAGTTCTACGATTCAAGGTGGTACGAAATCGTAGAACTAATGGGAACGAAAAGCCAATGGTTTTTTTCATTCCCACTAGTTCTACGCTTTAAGGGTGTTACAAAATCGTAAAACCAGCGGGACTCAAGTTTCTCATTCGTTCTATCACACAGTTTAGGGTACAACTACGGTCCAAACTACCAGGAGTATAGAAGTAGAAAGGAGGTATTGGAATCATTGAATCAAATCTAAATTATTCCTTTCTAATACCATGCACTTTTTTTTTTGTTGGAGATAGTAAACCAGGATAGTAAAGTCCGACAAAGTACCAGGAGAATAGAAGTAGGCAGGAGGTATTTAAAACATATTTTTTGGAGATGAAAAAAAAGAATAGGTAGGTAGTAAAGTCCCACAAACTACCAGGAGAAAAGAAGTAGGAAGGAGGTATTGGAATCTTTTAATCAAATCTAAATTATTCCCTAATATCATTTATTTGCTTTAATAGTTATTTTTTTAAATAAAGAAGAAAAAAAGATTCAATACCTCCTTCCTACTTCTGTTCTCCTGGTAGTTTGTGGGACTTTACTACCTCCATCTTTTCAACAAAAAAATGTTTTCAAGACCTCTGACTACTTCTAATCTCCTGGTAGTTTGTGCCGTAGTTGTACCCTAAACTGTGTGATAGAACGAATGAGAAACTTGAGTCCCGCTGGTTCTACGATTTTGTAACACCCTTAAGGCGCTGACAAGAGCCAAATAGGCTTGTATTGAACAATTTTTTAGCCAAATCTATACAGTTTGACACGGCGGAAAAAATATATGTTAATCTTGAACATATTTCTGATAATTTCGTTGTTTTCAAAACACGTTTTTGAAAAGTTTTCTCGATACAAAAAAATGATAAACTAACCTCTTAAAATGATCTTCCAACAAAAATATCTGTATTACTGATGAACGTACGTTGTTAAAATTTATAACAATAACGTATCATATTTAAATACAAAATTTGGTTGTTTTTAATTTTTGATTATTTAATAAATTATTATTTTATAATTAATCATTATATGGTTTGTAAGAAGTTCGAGCGTTGCGTCATCGCGCTCTCTTTCTTACGTATGCAATCCGACAGTGAGCGCTGTTGTAATTTTGTATTACTAAAAAGAAAAGACGTGGTTCATCAAGTTTGTTATTATTTGAAGTGAAAGGTAACCTAGTTACAAAGAACAAGAAGAATTTTGAATACAGTCTATGAACAGTATAAAGCAGGTATTATTACAACACACCCCCTTAATCAAAATTCTCACAAATAAATAACATATAAAAATGGACTCAAAATATACCAAGTAAACGTGTAAAAATATATTTACACTAAACCTAAGCCCAGTACACATCTAACATGTGCCACACGCTGCAACCGTTTAGTTAAGATGTCAGCGGGCATATCACTTGATTTGGTATATTTTAAGTTTACCGAATTATCACTAATCTTTTCTCTAATAAAGTGATATCTGGTGTCTATATGTTTCGTCCTATGGTGGTGTACCGGATTTAAGGCCAAACTCTGTGCACTCTGACTATCAGTACAAATAGTTACGGTATTAGGTAATAACTTTTGCCTTACCATAGGATCTGAAACTAATTCAGTGATAAACCTTCTTAAATAAATCGCTTCCTTCGTAGCTTCAGTTATTGCCATATACTCGGCTTCCGCTGAGGATAAAGCTACGGTTTGCTGCTTCCGCGAGGCCCATGAAACCGGACTGCCTGCTAATTTGAAACAGTAACCAGTATAAGAACGGCGATCTATATTACAGTTTGCCCAATCGGCATCGCAAAAACCTATGAGGGGCATACTTGATTTTCTGTAACAAATCGAGTAATCTATAGTGCCTTTTAGATATTGTAAGACTCTCTTCGCGGCTAACCAGTGAGTCTTGTTGTACCGAGTATTAAACTGACTCAGGTAAGTCGTGTACGCTATGTCTGGACGAGTATTCACACTCAAGAACATGAGGCAACCAATTAATTCTTGATAGGGATACGCTTCTAGATCATTATGATCACTATCAATGCTGGTACTGACCTCCAGTTGTCCAGATAGTGGAGTTGTACAAGTATTACAATTTTCCATTCCAAACTTTTGTAATAGATTATTTATATAATTTTTCTGATGTACTTTTATTTCATCATTTTTTCTGGTTATATTTAAACCAAGATAATAGCTTAAATAGCCCAAATCTTTTATCGAAAAATATTTTTGTAAGTCATTTTTGACGACGTCAAACGTTTTGTCATTACTGTAAAAAACAATTATGTCATCGACAAAGACTGCAATGATAACCAACTCTTTTCCAAAAAGTTTGGTATACACACATGGTTCTGATGGAATTTTCACAAAACCAAAAGTTGATAAAGTTTCATTTAACTTTATATTCCAGGCTCGTGGAGCTTGTTTAAGTCCATACAAGGATTTTTGTAAGAGACACACTTTGTTCTCCATACCTTTTACTTTAAAACCTTGAGGTTGCTCCATGTAGACCTTCTCTTGCAGATCTCCATTTAAAAAAGCAGTGTCAACGTCCAAGTGACTCATCTTCAAATCCAATTCAGTTGCGATAGCCAGTAGAGTACGCAAGGAGGAGTGCCGCACGACAGGAGCAAAAGTCTCAAAATAATCTACACCTGGCATCTGGGTGAATCCCTTAGCAACTAATCTTGCTTTGTACTTCACAACATTTCCTGCTGGATCTTTCTTTAACTTATAAACCCATTTACATGGTATAACTTTCTTGTTTTCTCTGTCAACCAATTTCCATGTCTTCAGCTTCATTAATGAATTATATTCATTCGTCATTGCCATCTGCCACTTCTCAACATCATCAGCCAATGTAGCCTCATTATAAGTTCTAGGCTCATCAGACGCTTGACTAGAAACTTGGTATGAGAAGTAATTAGGAGGTTTCCGGTCTCTGGAAGGATATCTACATTGTCCATCAGTTTGACTAGTAGAAACTACTGCTTCCTCAATTGCTTCAAAAAAAGTATCAGTTTCAGCAGTCTGATCTTTAGTGACAACAGTATGGCCTGGAGCTGGTTCGACAGTGTCCACTGGAATATGTTCAAAAGACTCTTGAACTGTACTGGTTTCTTCCTGTATAGGCAGACTATTAGAAAGTACTAAAGGTTCAGTAGAAGTCTTTGTATTGTTGACATTTCTATTATTTAAAGTAGAAAAACAATCTTCAAAAAATGTAACGTCTCTTGACTTTTGTAAGGTTCTAGGACAAGTTGTATGTCTAAAAAGATAACTATTAGGATCTTCTGTATAGCCTACAAATATAGCTTCATCAGCTTTAAGATCCAATTTCTTACGGTGACAAGAAGGTATATGTATAAGAGCTCTACACCCAAAAACTCTAAGATTACTAAGGTCTGGTTTGCAACCATTCCACAACTCGTAGGGAGTTTTATTATTTAAGGCACGGTGTGGGCATCTATTCTTCAGGTACACAGCAGTTCGAACAGCATCTTCCCAAAAAGCTTTAGAAAGATCGCTTTCAGCCATAAGAGAGCGTGCCTTTTCAACAATTGAGCGATTAGTGCGCTCGGCAACACCATTCTGCTGAGGGCTATATGGTACCGTAGTTTGATGCTGAATACCACAAGATCTAAGATAACTTGAGAATTCACTATTGACGAATTCTTTCCCATTATCCGTTCTTATTGTTTTAATTTGAGCCCCAGTTTGTCTTTCAACCATAGACTGGAAGTGACAAAATATATCCTTTACCACTGTCTTAGAAGAAATAAAATATACAAATATAGTTCTCGAAAAATCGTCTATAAAAATTAAAAAGTATTTATTACCCTGAAAGGAGCTAACTGACATTGGTCCACAAAGGTCAGAGTGGATTAGTTCTAATATTGAAGTCGCTCTTTTATAAGTAATCGCCTTAAACGGTTTTCGAGCTTGTTTCGCTTGAACACAAGCAACACATGGATTTTTATCCACATCCTTATAATCAATAACCCTATGACTATTTTTCAGCAGATTCATACCGACGCGACATAAATGGCCTAAACGCTTATGCCATACCTGATACTTAGAGATAGAATCAGAGTGCACATCATAGGCTCTAAATTGGGGAATATTCACCGCACAATCAAGTGTGTACAATCCACCACAGGGCGAGCCATGTAGAACCGCTTCACCTGTAAAGGAGAAGGTTTTTGAATTAAATAAATTACAACCAGACTTATCAAACATTACAGTAAACCCTTTTTCTACTGCTGTCTTCACAGATAGAAGATTTGTTTGCAAGTTAGGTACATACATCACATCATTAATTGTATTGACGTTGTTTTTGGTATTTATAGATATATTACCGATGCCTTCAGCGTCAATCTTAGTCCCGTTTGCAACTGTTACCTTATTATCAATAGGCTTTAAGTCTACAAACCAATCTCGTCTTGAAGTCATATGTTTGGTAGCGCCTGAATCAACGTACCATTTGTCCATGTCATAATTATTCGTTGCTCCTAAAGCAGACACAGAGGTCGAGTCCGTATTAGTGGGATTCTTCCTTTTCATGACTTTCTTTTTCTTTAGAGGACAGTCAGGTCTCTTGTGACCAGGTTCTCCACAACCATAACACACAATTTTCTTTGCCATTGATTCAACAGAAGAGGCATCAACCTTTGACTTCATAGCTGTCTCCAGTTTTATCGAGCTTTCCTTGGTCATTTCGTTCAGTAATTTGGACTTTACCAGTTCGGTGGTAACATTAACATTACTGTTTTCGAGAGCCATAATCAATGGGTCATACCTCGACGTTAGACCTCCCAGTAGAATAGCAGCAATGGACGCATCATCTATTACTTTGTCTATATCTGCCAAATCTTGGGCAGTGGAAATAACAGCATTGATATACGACTCAATATTATTATCAAAGTCTTCAAGTCTCAATCTGTATAATTTCCGTTCTAAATGTAAACGCCGACCCATACCTTTGTCCTCATACGCATTTTGTAGAGCTTTCCATGCTTCAGCTGCCGTGGTTGCACTTCGCACATGCGTAATTGCAGATGATTCAAGGGTAAGACAAATTTTTGTTAGTGCTTTCTGATCGCTCCTCGTCTTTGTGACATTGGAAACGTTCATCCCTGTTGGGTAGCCACTGATCGCTTCCCACAACTCCTCATGCATAAGGTAATTACGCATTTTAAACTTCCACGTACTATACCCTTCTCTATTATGTAGGGTGAATGATGGAATTGAGGAACTACGCATACCTCGCTCATTTGTGTCTCCATTTGGGTTTGCCATCTCACAAGAGTACACGAAGAACTATTTTGTTTCGTACCCAAAAAAAAAAAAAGGAAAAACGCACAAATATCGCTTCAACAAAATATTACGAAAACACGAATTACTTTTCTTGAATAAACAAATCTATACTTGAGCTATATTCGTGCTGATAACGATTTGTTGTAATTTTGTATTACTAAAAAGAAAAGACGTGGTTCATCAAGTTTGTTATTATTTGAAGTGAAAGGTAACCTAGTTACAAAGAACAAGAAGAATTTTGAATACAGTCTATGAACAGTATAAAGCAGGTATTATTACAACAAGCGCTTAGGCGCGGTGCTAGACGGACGTATGTCACTTTGCGCCCCACTGACAGCTATCCGTTCATCTATAAATTATTATTGACCGCGTCACAATGTTAGTCCAGGATCCACGGTACATTTTTTCACTTGATTACTATCAAGCTAATTTTCCGTGAGCCAACATTACCCTATACGAAAACTCTCGATTGTGGTAGGTAATAGGGGCAGCAGGGATAAAATATATATTGATTATATATTATTATAATTATTTATTTGATGATTTTCAAAAATCTATTACTAACTATTTTATTTTTATCTGATGATCATTATCTAAATCCAACATGTATTGATAACGAGCTCATCAAAAATTACTACAAACCAGCTGTTTTTTAGGGGTCCGTAGTCGAATGGCAAAAAACGGAACCCTTATATATTCGTCATGTCTGTTTGTCCGTCTGTCCACCCGTATGTCACAGCCACTTCATTCGGAAACTATTGAGACTACACAGTTGAAACTCTACAAGTATTCTGTGAACCGCTTTACGATTTTTATACAAAAATAAAAAAAAGGATTTAGGGGGTCGCCCCATACATGGAACTGAAACTATATTTTTTTTTCATCAAACCTATACCTACGTGTGGGGTGTCTATAGACATTAGACAGGTCTTTAAAAATGACATTGAGGTTCCACAAACAATTTTTTCTCAAAGCCAATCGTTTGGAAGACAGACACTTCCAAATTTGTAAAATGGCGACCGGCCTCGCGGTCGTTTGCCTTCGGTATTGCCAACAATGACCAGCTTTTCAAGGCTGCTATCTCCTCTTTGCATTATGTGGCCGAAATAAGACAAAATACGCTGTAGGCAAACTGTTGACCATCGAGTCTTGATATCGAGTTGGTAAAGGATAGACACATTTGTGCGTTTGGCCGTCCATGGAATTCGGAGAATCCGCCTAAAACACCACATTTCGAATGCGTCTATCCTCTGTCTTACTCTTGTTTGGATTGTCCATGTCTTAACTTGTGGGGAAAAATGCTCCTTCCGAGAAGCCTGTGCCTGAAAAGGAACCGATCCAGGCTGATGATGGTTTCGTGACGGTGTTGAGGAGGAAGCGCCGTCAGCGAACCATCAAGAACCGCTGCGGCACGGCTCCATCGGAACCCAATGTGCATATTCGTGCCGCAAAGCCGAACACTCCTTTGTACCTCTCCCGTCTACATTACACCACTACGACGGAGGACATCGTGGAGTACGTGCGCCAGAAGATCAAGTACGTGGCGAGAGTGCAGCTGCTCGAATCGCGCCGCAACGTCAACTTTAAGGCGTTTGTGGTGCGAGTACCGACATGCTACCTGCACCTCGTCTTGGAAGAGGACTTTTGGCCGCAGGGGATGGTGTTTCGACGCTTCCGCGGGCAAGTGCCACATGATCGCACAGTGACGTAGTGCAACTGTAGTGATACTAATATAGTTTTAAGGTTTTGTTTACTAACACAAGCTGTCAATTATATCGTATGTATGTTAGTCTGTAAGGTATTTATCTATGGGCCAAAGTAGCCTGAAAATAAATAAATATTATTATTAACTCTAAGGAGGAAAATCAGGAAAACTAGTGCTCTGACCAAACGGGCCTTCGTTTTAAAACTTATACCACGTTTTTCCCAGATGTTCCGGGGGCGTAATATAGCATCTTTAGCCATGGCTATCCGCCGTTTTATTTCTGTGACGCAGCTACCTTGATTACTTATATTGGAGCCCAGTTAATCGAAGCTGTCCACAGTATAGATGCCTTAGATGTTATAGGCGCCCGATAGGTTTCCCTCACGATCTACCACCATAAGCTTGGTTTTCTGCCTATTTATTGCAAACCCTACTTTGCCACTTTCCACTTCCAATCTGTGCCGTATCTCTTTCATGTTGCCAAATGTTGTAGCAAGGAGAACGGTGTCATCAGTGTACCTCAGATTGGAAATCCACTTTCCACCAACAGTAAACCCCTTGTCCCAGCCCTAAAGAGTCTTGAATGATATTACTCTTCGTACATATTGAAGAGCAGAGGTGAGAGGATGCATCCCTGCCTAACGCATTTGAACAGTCGGTGTCTATTTTGACGAAAGAGCGGTTGTTGATGTGTAGGTAGAGGCATCGGACTATGTCAATAAGATGTTGAGGCGTTCCCATGTCTTTAAGAACCCCCCACAGCTTGCCCCACTCCACGCAATCAAATGCTTTGGTATAATCTATGAAACATATCAATACAGGGCTGTTAAATTCCCGACTTTTCTCTATAATTTGGCGAACGTTCAGGATTTGTTCCCGCGTGTCTTTGCCTTTAACAAAACCTGCTTGCTCTTCTGGAATTTGTGGCTCCAGAAAGTGTATTAGCCTGTTGTTTATGATGTACAGGAGTATTGATGGTGCGTGAAGTAAGTGCCAAACACTTAATATAATTTTTAGAATCTTGTAGGCAACTTGTAAAGAGTGGGTTTAATAGAAAATATTCAATCCCCAAAACCCAGTTAGTAAGTAATCATTTTTAATGACTTCGTTATCGATACATATTGGAAGGAAGGAAGGGGACTCTTTGATCAAACCATACATTTTGTAGGACAAATATTTTTTCAAATAATTTAGATAATTATCATCAGATTTAACAAAAAAAACCCAGCTGATGATTCTCAAAAGTGTTTGTACTTAACACTTTTGAGAATCATCAAACCAACATATTTTATCCCTGCTACCCCTATTACTTACCACAATCGAGAATTCGAGAGTTTCGTGCAGGAAATTGTTGGGCGTCTCGCCGTCTCATCAAAATTAGCTTGATAGTAATCAAGTGCAAAAATGGACCGCGGATCCTGGACTATTTGTTTCTTACTTGGTAGTATGGCGCTAGGGTATCGGAAAAATTGTGGGCGTGTCCAAAAATACTGAAACACCAGAAGTCAATAGCTATTGTCATCGTCTTAAAGCGTAGAACTAGTGGGAACGAAAAAATTCATTGACTTTTCGTTCCCATTAGTTCTACGATTTCGTACCACCTTGAATCGTAGAACTAGTGGGAAAAATATTTAAAAAAAGTTCCCACTAGTTCTATCGTAGAACTGTGCAGTAAGTAGAACTAGTGGGAATGATCCAAAAAAATGGCGCTGGCCCTAACACACATTCCGGCAGAATAGGTTTGAATTTAAAATATGAACAGCAAATAGTAACTTGAGTTTTATTTGATTACTTTGCAGATCTTGCGGGTGTATATCCCAAACCAAAAGATTTAACTAAGTTTGTGCTAGATTTTATTTATAAAACGGAATATGATTCTCATGTACCAGATATGTACCCATACCCTAAACCTTCAGGAATAACAGTGAAATCAGTTAAAGAAAGTATGGAAACATTGTAAGTATTTATTTATTCTCCTAATGGTGGGTACAGGCTACAGGCTCATCATCATCATCAGCCAGAACACGTCCACTGCTGAACAAAGGCTTCCCTCTTAAGGGAGGGGTGGCCATAATCCCCACGCTTGGCAGGCGGCTTGGGGATCACAGTATCTCAGTGAGGTCACCGAAAGTTCAGTCCAAACACAGCTACAGGCTGCTGAAATATAATATTATATTATTCATTAAATCGTTTAGTCAAGTGCAATACGACAAAAAGGTGGTACGATTTTTTTTTTTTTTTTTGTGGAAAATGAAAATTCATGCTAAGTAAAGAAAGTAAATAAAGGCAGTATTTGATGATGTTCGCTAGCTTCTGGTGAGGTCGTATAAACTGTAATTTGTGATTTTACTATTGTTCCTTAATCCCAACTGGCCAAGTAACTGGGAAAATTAACCGTTTTATTTTTCTTTCAGTCATGCGAAATTTAAGAAATAAATATCCAAAACGTTTGTGAGACACAGACAATGGGAATCAGGTTGGTTTTTTTAATGCCAGGTTTTGTATCTACCATTATGTTGAAGTTTGTGTGTGTGGTGTGTGTGTGTCTATTTTGAGATCTCGCTTAATATCGACTTTCACCCATCTAAATTAATTATCTTTCTTCTAATATATAAAATTCTCGTGTCACAGTTTTCGATGCCAAACTCCTCCGAAACGGCTTGACCGATTTTGATGAAATTTTTTGTGCGTATCGGGTATCTATGAGAATCGGCCAACATCTATTTTTCATCTTTTTTTTTTTTTTTCTGAAAATGGCAAAACAACGTTTGCCGGGAACAGCTAGTTATTGTATAAAAAAATACTCAACATTAATAAAAAAAAATCGAAGACATAATTATGCCATCTACCAACCCGCACTGGGCCCGCGTGGTGGATCCCTCTCCTAGAGAGGAGGCCTGAGTGGGAACATTATAGGTAGTCTAATGATGATGATGATGAATTTTAAAGCGAGAATGAACATATTAAGGGTTTCCCGAAGTCTAACTTAAAACTTTCACTTATGCCTACCAACCATCATGGAAAATAGGCGTGAGTTTTTCATTTATGTATGTTCGGTACGGCAGTCTAATTTCTGTCGATGGATAGCTACATTAGACGACGATCCATACAGTGCATCAAATACAGTAGAACCTAATTATCCAGATATCCGATTATCCGGACTCATTGTTTACCGCTCTAATTAAGTACCGTATTTTTCTAATTTTACAATAAAAGTTATTACTTAATATTGTTTGAGGAAGAAATGAGGAAGATCATGATGATTGTTTGTTTTTTTTTTAAATCGATACTTTTGGTTTTAATTGACCCGGATAATCGGGATTCTACTGTAATATGATTTGAGGCGACAAACAACGAATAGCTGATGTCGATCGGTTCAGTCGGGTTGCACCTTTACTCGATTCACGCCAGCCCTTATCCATAATACATAACATAACATCACGCCTGTAGTAATCCCCGAAGGGTTATGCAGAGGTTAAAAATATAGAACACAAACATTACACCCATTATGATAAATTCCTATGTAATAGGGGGCAAGCCTATTGCTGACCACAAATCCAAACTCTGTTAACGTAGTAAACGTGGTTGCTACTGAGAAATGGCTGATGGAAAACCAATAAACATGCTCGAGAATCAAATCCAGGACCTCCTGCTCAGCAGTCGTGCTTGCGTCCACTAGACTCACGAGGCAGTCATCATCCTTGTTTATATCCATAATTAACACGCATTTTATTTTTTCATGATATACTAATGCAAGGTGTTTATATTATGTCTGCAGCTCTGAAGAATCGAAATTGATTGTTCGTGTGGTAGAGGTACAGTTTTAGTATCTAAAACTTATTTATGTCTACGCTGTTTTCTACTATGTATGCACATATAGAAGATTTTAAAGTGTATCGTAATGTTATGTTTTCTATAATTATACGTATGTACAGTTTTTGAAATTGTAAGTGTCATAATAAATTATTTTGTGTTTAATAAAGTAAAATCATGACCCATTCTAAAGTGTTTTATTTAAAAATAACAGATATGACCAATGTGGTCAGAGGTTTTTGGAAACCAGGTAAAATTAAGTGAAATTTAGGGGTCCATATTGGCTCACCTAAAGTTCTTTACCCGAAATTGTTCTTCCTAACGATTTGTAATCCGAATGATCACTCTTCCTAAAATTTTTCATCCTAAAGTTTTCATTCATACTATTTGTAGTGCTGCCGACGATGTTCATAACACTCATGTTTCCGAAAATTGTAATTCATAATACTGCCGTCGTAAGAAAAAGGGGCACAACTAACATTTTGACAAAAAATGAGTTATATACATATTTGGAATCAGAAAAAAAAGGCGCATCTGCTCAATTTTTCGTAGAATTTTCTCATCAAGGAATTCGGAAATACAGTAGGCTCAAAAGGCACAAATTACACTAATATTCATGTTTTATAGAACGAAAAGGCACATTTATTTACCATTATATTGAAAAGGCACAAATACGTAGATGTGACTATTACTTCATACAGATTTTAACTAAAATCTACTTTGAAAAGGCACACTTAACATAAAGAACCAACATAACATAAAGAAAAGGCTCAAATGCCCAGATGTGCCCTGTCTACTTAATTAATGATCCATGCATGTCTCAATTAATTTACGTATAAAAGGCACAAATAACCAGTCGTGCCTTTTCTTTAAATTATTTAGGATTAGGGGTTAGGAAAAAAAGTCAGGGTTTGATTGAAACGCGCCAGTTGTGCCTGCGACGTCGAAGTGACTCTACGCTTGTCCTTATGGCTATTGATGCTATTGAGTTCCTCAGGGGTCTGTTCTCTCCGCGACACTTTTCCTGCTGCACATCAATGACCTCCTTGTTCCTGGCATTGTTGGGTACACAGATGACAGCACTGTCCTGGAGAGTTATACAACCAGCGCAAAAGCGATGAAGTACGTTCATTGAGAGAGGCCATGGTAGAGCGAACGAATTCAGCCTTAAGTCTTGTCTCCAAGTGGGGTAACGAGAATCTGGTTGATTTCAACGCCACCTAAACGCAATTGTGTCTATTCACCGCCAAAAGGAGTCCGTTTAATCTGGCCCCTACTTTCCGGAGTATGTCTGTACAAGTTACCGACAGTCTCGAGCTTCTTCAGCTGAACTTCGGCGCCTACATTGAGTCGAAAGCTCAAACTGCGGCAAAAAAGCTGGGTATCCTAAATAAGGTTGAGCGGTACATACTTCAACACAGCTTTCAGTATTACATAAAGCTCAAGTCCGGTATGCATGGAGTATTGCTGTCCCCTTTGGGATGGCTCAGCCAAATACCAACTTGCCACACTTGACTCTGTAGAGCGCAGAGCCAGGAGGCTAATTGGCAACGATAAGCTGTTTGCCAAGCTACATAGCCCCGCCGCAAAGTTGCATGTCTGTCGGTCTTATAGAGACTGTACTTCGGAGAGTGTGCGCAGGAGCTTCCACCATCCTTCTTCCATCGGGAGACTAGACGTACTGCAAGTTATCACCCATACCTTGTCGATGTTCCACACATTCGAACAAAGCACTTTGCTAATTCTTTTATTAAGCGCATGCGACCTGTGTGTTCCACCTGCGTCGGTTTTCCCAAGTTCATATAACCCCAATCTATTGTCGCGAGTAAACAGGCTTCTTCTGGGTGAGCTCGTTCCATCGTCGACCTCATCTCATCCCTTTTTTTTTTTTGGTGGGTGGAAAATCATCGAATGACCCCCCCCCCCCCCCCCCCCCGCTCTTGGGCAGAGCGAAGGGGAGTGTCAGACTTCTACTGACTAAAAACCGAACCCATGTTCCTACTTTGCCCTTGCGCCGAGGCCACGTAATCTAGTACAAAAATCCGCGGCCCCGACGGGACCTCATCTCTGCCCTTAGGGCAAGACAAAATAATTAAAAAAAAAAAAAAAAAACGGGGACTTATATGCTATTTCCTGTAAACGAACAATATTATAATTAGAATAAGCTCTAATAGAGTAGCTTAATAAAGGATATGTTTTATTATATAGTTTATTAATCTTTCTGTTCAATACAGAACACAAAAATGTATCCGAATTAGTTTTAGTTACATAGACGAATATCATAGACAAGATGTAATGGAAGCTCATGTGCGAGTCGATTGTCGTGTGTTCCTACAAATACAATAGTTTTAATATAAACTAAATTTTCTGGTGTTTCAATATAATAAAACCGAGCTATCGAGGGAGGAAACAACAGAATGGTCCTTCTAACCGTCGTCAACAAGAGGAATAATAAATAATCAACACTTGTTGGAGTACCATGCGCTAACCTACTACGCATCAATGTAGAAGAGGCTAACTGGCTGCAAATCCACGAATAAGAAGGTTCTCACTCAAGAAGATACACTCCCGAGGCGCAAATCTACGCGGCGCGTTACTCCGTCTGCGTAATACTCGAGGAAGTATTTTAAACTTCATTTGAAGAGGTCTTCGGAGGTTGCAGCAAAGAAAAATTGTGTCTATCCAGCGGTATTTTACTGTGCGGCAGCGACATTTAACGCTTGCAAACAGCGCGGGAGACATTTCTTCGCGTTTTATAAGAAGAAAAACTGAAGTATTAATTCTTTACATCAACCATCAAAAAGGTTAAGTTGCAGCAAAGAAGAAAAAAGTGTCTATCCAGCGGTATTTGACTGTGCGGAAGCGGCATTCAACGCTTGTAAACAGCGCGGGAGGCATTTCTTCGCGTTCTACAAGAAGAAAACTGTAATTATTCAGCGTTTTCATCAAGCAGCAAAAATGTTAAAAGTTGAAGGTATTTTATATTATTAGCAACCTGCAATAATTTTGCTACAGTCAAGTTCTACGTGTCAAAGTGACTACTCCGTGTGTGTATCCGAACGTTCAACTAGATTTTTCGTCCAATCACAGTGGAAGGCGCAGGCGCCATACTTTTTTCAATTGGCAAACTTTTATGTTTTGTCTGTGGTCAATCAAACTTCTCGAACATATTTTCTTTGTTGTGCTCATTAATTGCGTCGTATTATTTTTTAAGTTAAAAAGACATACAAATAAGATAATAGTGATATTTCATTGTAATATCGAACAAAGAAACAGGTAATTTCTATATTTGGCGCATCTGCAAGTATCTTTTGGTATAATTTTGTGCAAAGTACTCACATAATTGTTTTTTGGCGCTTTGTTTGTTGTAATAGGTGCAAAAGATGTCGGACGCAGAAGGCAAGGAAAGGTTGAAGGTTATGAGACAGGATAGAGGATACATTAAAGGAGGAATTTCTAGAATTAAAAACTTATGTAATTCTGAACAGTTTTCCCAAAGTGCGCCAGCATTATTACATGAGATACGTGTACGTTTGGTTACGTCATTGAAACAATATGACGACATAAATAGGGAGATTTTACGTTTGTGCCCTGATGATCCCGAGGATTATTTCGCGACGGAAGAAAAATATTTTACTTCAATTGCGGCGATCGACAGTGCTTTAAAAAAGGCATCTGATTCAACGCGTACCGTAGGGAACAATAGTAAACCTGAAGGTGAGTTCAAACGACTTCCTGCTATTAATATCCAAACATTTGATGGGAAAAATATCGCCGATTACTATCCGTTCATTAATATGTTCAAGGCTGTAATCCATGCCGATGAGAAGTTAGGATTAAGTGAGAAATTATACTATCTACGCACTTTTTTGTGTGGTGAAGCTTTAGATCTTATTAAAAACCTTACACTAACGGATGAAAGCTACATGGCTGCTTTAGAGTTGCTTAAAAATAGGTATGATAATATTCCTAAAATAATTAATTATCATATAAATTGTGTGTTGGACCTGCCGTCTTTCACAAAATGCACTGCTTCTAACCTGCGTTCTATTGTCACTAATGTACAGTTACATTTGGCTGCATTAAAAAATTTAAAGCAGCCAGTAAAACAATGGGATGTGCTTTTGGTCAATATCTTGGCAAAAAAGGTAGATATCTACACTTACAGGGGTTTTCACCTAGAAAGAAATATGAAAGAGGTGCCCACACTTTATGAATTTCTTGAATTTTTAGAAAAGCGTGCATCTGCTATGGAAACCATGACCGAGGAGGGACCGGCTAAGGCCTCAAAGGCTGAAAAGTCGTCCACTAAGCCGATGAGTGGTCTGGTTTCTTCTAAATCTTCAACATGTAAGTATTGCACTCAGTCTCACAAGCTTTATGAATGTCCGAAGTTTAAAATGGCTACAGAGCAAGCGAGAGCTGACTTTGTGAAAGACAAGAGACTCTGCATAATCTGTCTTAATGAGCATAAAGGCAAGTGCTTACTGCGCCTTAAGTGTGCTACTTGTAACAAGAAGCACAATACGCTTATGCACGCTAATGCGCCTAACAGTGGTACTTGTGATGATTCTAAGAACAATAATGCTGCTGTAACTTTGTCAGGAACCACGCACACTAAAGATATTTTATTGCCAACAGCTATGGTCCGGTTAATTAATAAAAATGGCACATTTTGCTATGCTAGAGCCCTGCTCGATAGCGGGAGCCAAGTTTCTTTTATATCAGAAGCGTTAGCTAACAAAGTAGACTGTAAAATATTGCAGTCATATCAGCAAATTGCTGGCATATGTAATAATGCTGAAACTATTAATAAAAAGGCAGATATTGCTGTATATTCGTCAATAAACGATTTTAAAATTGAGGTTTCATGTGCTGTAGTTAAAAATATTACTTGCCAACTGCCACAGCAAAGTTTTGATATTACAAAATTTAATATTCCATCCTATGCTAAATTAGCAGACAAAAAATTCAACCAAACGGGTGAAATATCCTTACTATTGGGGTGCGACGTGTTTTTTCAGGTGCTGCAGCGTGAATCATTACCGCTTGCTCCATCGGGTCCGTTTTTGGTGAATACAAGCTTTGGTTATGTGCTGGCTGGGAGTTTACCAGTTCCGGTAAATACTTGCAAAATCTCTTCAGCTAATTTATGCCTAACTGCTCAAGGTAACAATTTTCCTAATTTATCCAGTAATGCGCAGGAAAAACCATATCTTGAAATCAATACCACAATGTCACATTTCTGGGAATGTGAAAAAGTACCTACCATTTTTAAAGAGGGCAGCACTGAGCACCAATTGGCTGAGCAGGTGTTTATAGATTCTGTTAAGTTAGAGAATAAAAGATTTTCTGTGGCTTTGCCTTTAAAAGTTGAGGTAGAAAATGTTCAGTTGGGAAATTCCTTTTCCTGTGCATTGCAAAGATTGTATAATTTAGAAAAACGATTTTGTAAAGATAGTGATTTGTATAAAAAATATAAAAAATTCATCGAAGAGTACATTGAGCAGGGCCACGCTAGGTATTTTGATATTTCAAACTATAATTTGAACGCGGGCAATGTTTATTTTCTTCCACATCATCCTGTAATTAATCCAAACAGCAAAACAACTCCTGTTCGTGCGGTATTTGACGCTAGTATGAAAAGTACAAACAAGGTGAGCTTGAATGATATCATGCTGAATGGCGCAGTTGTTCAGAGTGATCTTTTCGATATATTGACATTGTTCAGAACCTTTAAGTTTGTTTTATTATGTGACATAAAGTCAATGTATAGACAGATCCTTGTTGATGAAAAATATTGTTGCTTACAAAATGTATTGTGGCGAGATTCTCAGCACGATCCAGTAGGGTGCCTTCAACTACGAACTGTAACTTACGGGCTAAAAAGTTCGGCGTTCCTTGCGACTCGTTGTTTAATAGAACTCGCGCACAAATATAAGGAAAGGTATCCAGCAGCAGCTTTTGCGTTGCAGCATTCCAGTTACGTGGATGATATTCAGTGCGGAAGTAATGATATTTGCGAGCTTACTAGAATCAGGCAGGAGTTGATGGAGTTAATGGACAAGGCCAGCTTTTCATTGCATAAATGGTGTTCAAATCACAAAGACATTTTGAAAGACATTCCCTTTGAATCACAGCATTTGGGTGACAGGGATTTTGATAAAAATAATGTTTATGTAAAAACGTTAGGGCTTACCTATGATGTAGCGTCCGACACATTAAATATAAAATGTCCGGAAAAAGAGGTTCAGGAAAAATATACCAAAAGACAGATGCTGAGCTTTATAAGCAAGTTTTTTGATCCCTTGGGTCTTGTGGGTCCTATACTAGTGCAAGCAAAATACCTAATGCAACAGGTCTGGTTTGAAAATATAAACTGGGATGATGAATTGCCACAGAGCCTTAATAAAAAGTGGGTTGACTTTGCGCAAAGTTTGGTTCAAATGTCATCTATTTCTATACCAAGAAATATTAATGTACAATCGTCAAGCTTTATTGAAATTGTTGGATTTGCAGATGCGTCAAATATAGCCTATGGATGTTGCTTATATTTGAGAGTTATCGATACTAACAAAAACGTAAAGGTCAATCTCTTATGCTCAAGATCGCGCATTAATCCAAAAAATAAAATCTTGACAGTTCCCAGACTTGAATTAAATAGTGCCTTGTTGCTAGCATTACTTGTCAAAAAAGTACATAACACTTTGTCTCTCAAATACAATGTAAAAGTATTTCTTTATTTAGACTCAAAAATTGCGCAATCTTGGCTTAAGATTGAGCCTATAAAACTCAGTGTATATGTAGCAAATAGAGTTAATAAAATCAGAGAGTTAACTACTGAATTTCAGTGGGGTTATGTAAAAACAGGTGACAACCCGGCGGATTGTTTATCCCGAGGTGTCGACCCTCAGTCTCTGGAGGGGAGTTTGCTCTGGTGGCATGGACCACCATACCTACAAAATTCAAACTACATTCACTGTAAATTTCAAAATAATGAAAAGTTAAATGATGAGGTATTGGAATTACAAAGCGTTCCAAGGTCATGCAATCCGTGCAATAAAGTAAATTCACTTCATGAGTTTTGTGAGAAATATTCTAGCATAGATAAAATGACTAGAATAATGTCATATATAAAAAGATTTATTTTCAATTGTAGAAAAGAAAATGTTAATAAAAAGAGTGGCAATTTATGTCCTGAAGAGTTAGAATCAGCGCTGCATACTTTAATAAAAATTGAACAAAGTAAATATTTGGAAACTGAAATTAAAAATCTTTTATCAAAAACACCAATAAAATCAAATATAAATAGTTTAAACCCATTCCTAGACACCTTTGGGTTGTTGAGAGTTGGTGGGCGCTTGCAAAATGCCAATCTACCGTTTTCCAAGCGTCATCCAATAATAATACCTAAAAGATCAGCTGTTTCTAAACTCATAATTTTAAAAGAGCATTTAAGACTCAAGCATGCAGGGCAGAAACTGATTCTGAGCGTACTCAATGAGCAGTATTGGCTTATCAACGCCAACCGAGAAATAAAAGCGGCAATTCATAAATGTGTTATTTGTTTTAAATTAAAAGCGAAAAATACGACTCAGCTAATGGGATCTCTGCCGATCGATCGCGTCAATATTACGCGGCCATTTCAAATAGTCGGCACCGACTATGGCGGGCCATTTCGTGTGAAACAGACTAGAGTTCGTAACCCGGTAATTACAAAGGCATACATAGTCATATTCGTATGTTTTGTCACTAAGGCGATTCATATCGAATTGGCCTCTGATATGACCACAAACACATTTTTAGGATGCTTAAAAAGGTTTATTGCACGCAGGAATAAACCGTCCAAAATATATTGTGATAACGGTTCCTGCTACAAAGGTGCTAATAACGTTTTAAACGGGTTGTTTGAGATGCACAATGCTGCCCATCGAGATACTGTTATCAACTATTGTAGCACAGAAAGAATAACGTTCCATTTTATACCCTCTTACTCGCCCGTGTTCGGTGGCTTGTGGGAGGCAGGTATCAAAAGTGTTAAATACCACTTAAAACGTGTGATAGGGGATTCGGTTTTAACCTATGAGGAACTGTATACGGTGCTTGTACAGGTAGAGAGTATCTTAAACTCTCGCCCATTGACGCCTATGTCGCGAGATCCTGACGATATGTCTTATCTCACGCCGGGACATTTCCTCACAGGCTCACCTTTGACCTCTTATCCAGAACTAAATGTTGTTGGCGAAAACATTGGTAAATTAAGTTTTTGGAAACAATGTGTTAAAATGCAACAGCACTTCTGGGATCAATGGCACAAACAATATTTAGTGATGCTGCAAAATAGACCTAAATGGAAAAGTGAAAAACCCAATTTGGAAAAAGGGACTTTAGTTCTTCTTAGAGATAACAATGTAGCACCATTAAACTGGCCAATGGGCAGAATCGTTGAGGTTATGCCAGGGAAAGACGGCAAGGTAAGAGCTATTCAGGTAAAAACAACCAAACGGACTGTTATAACAACATCTCTCATGAAAGTATGTCCATTGCCTATAGATTACAGTTAAAATAAAAGAGCATAAAATGTAGTTTGCTATTTATTCGCTTGCTGACTTTCACCTGGTGTTTAGGTAAATTAAGTTATAAAATAAGTAATACCTATAGTTTTTATAAATCTTTTATTTTTTACAAAATGTCATAGAACAAATTGTTGATTTGTTCATTGCTGTTTCTCAGCGTTATTAAAATGTTTAAGTTAATTTAAGTTTACAACTTAGATGTATTTTGTTCATTGCTGTTTCTCAGCGTTATTAAAATGTTTAAGTTAATTTAAGTTTACAACTTAGATGTATTTTGTTCATTGCTGTTTCTCAGCGTTATTAAAATGTTTAAGTTAATTTAAGTTTACAACTTAAAAGTATTTTGTTCATTGCTGTTGCTCAGCGCTATTAAAATGTTTAAGTTAATTTTTGTTTACAACTTAAAAGCAAATGATAGGTCTCTATACTTACCTTTTAAGTTCTATAAACTTTGAGTTTTTGTTATCTTTGGCTGAGGCCCCAATATGTTCAATACAGAACACAATAATGTATCCGAATTAGTTTTTAGTTACATAGACGAATATCATAGACAAGATGTAATGGAAGCTCATGTGCGATTCGATTGTCGTGTGTTCCTACAAATACAATAGTTTTAATATAAACTAAATTTTCTGGTGTTTCAATATAATAATACCGAGCTATCGAGGGAGGAAACAACACTTTCTTCACATGATTATTTGTTTTTTTTTTATAGAAAACCTTAAGTCAATTTACATTAAAAAGGCGCAATTAGACAAAATGTGCCCATTATTTTAGACTCAATAACCAATTTGCTACAATATTAAAAAGAAAGGTCACATTTGGTTATTTATGCCTTTTCTTTGTAGTAAGTGGTATTTTTCAAGTATTTTTTTTTTTAAGTTGAAAGGAATAATTTGAATTTATTTAATAACTACTTATATATAAAAACTAAAAAGTAAAAAAAAAAATAGTACTAACCTTCACTCATATATCATCAGTATTTTTTTTTCTTTTAAGCAATACATTTCCACACTATGAAGCAGAATATGGTAAAAACTTTAATCCCAATTATCTCAATTTTACCAAAATGCTAGTTGTGCCCCTCTCCCGTACGACGGCAGAATATCATTGCTGTAAATATATTTAAACTCAAACCGCCCTAATTACAAAACGTAGTTAAACCTGGTTTAACTTAGACTTGGTTTATCTCGCATGACGTCTCACTTCAATAATATTCAAAAGAAAGTGACAGCATGCGAGATAAACCAGGTCTAAGTTAAACCAGGTTTAACTACCTTTTGTAATAAGGCGGCTACTGTTTTTCATCATAACGCTTTTATTCCTAAACATAATTACCATAATATTTTCAAACAAAAACAGTGAAACGACCTTTAGTCATTCTAAACAGTTGTAAGTAAAAACTGTTTAGAATGACTAAAGGTCGTTTCACTGATTTTTGTTTTGAAATGAAGTAAATGAATGAAATTCAGGTCAGAGTGTCGTCTTGGGGGCACTGTGAAAAAAATACTTAGAAAAATTTCGCGACCAATTTCGAGGTAGTTGACGTAGTTGGTCACAGTTCTAACCTAACCTAACCTATGGATATCTTTGCATAGTATATAAGGTCCCATTAAAATAGGTGGACAAATTTTAACACAGCGCTTAGTAAGCCTAACTAAAGACATATGTAAAAGGCTTACACTTAATAAAATCATGTAAGCACCTTCAAACATTTATTTTAAAGAAAAGGGTTTACAAAGAATAAAACCAACGTCACGCAATCCAACGTCGCCGCCTATCTGACACATCGCCTTCTGTCATACGCATGCGCGTCTTTCGCGCATGGCATGCAAGCTTTGATGCGCCGAGGAGCAAGGCTGTCGCGTTACAGGCTCCCCCTCTAGTTCAAACACTACGTCCTCGCGTTTGGACTAGGACAAAACAAAAACTAAAACGAAACTATAACTCTGAGAATTTTAAGATTTACGCGGGCGGCCTCTCTTCCGCTTTTCTTGCAAAGGGTTTTGCATCTGCCCGATAAAAGGCGTAAGTTGAGAGGCATGATATTTTCCTAATATCTCCCCATTGACACGCTCAAGACTATAAATCGTACTACTTAAGATTTCGCGTATCTTGTACGGTCCGTCACGCCTAGGAATAAATTTTGGAGTTTGCCCTCGACCAGTATCATTAGACCCTTGGGTTTTGAGTAACACCAAATCACCCACCTTATAATCGGGTGCAGTCCGGCGATGCTCGTCCGCGTACTTCTTCTGAGTCTCCTGCGCCTTTTCATGTACGTCCCTTGCATCTATTAGAACATTTGACAGACGCTTAAGAAAAGGCGTCACGTTAGCTATAAACTTATCACTATCTACAATAGCGCGCATGTCGTTAACGACATCTGCGGGCGCACGCAATTCACGCCCGAATGTTATCATAGCAGGCGAATAACCTGTGCTATTAGTCACGGCAGAATTCATGGCAAACCTTACGGCCGCCAGGTGAATATCCCACGTTGAGTGTTCCTTACCTACGTGGATGGCAATCTGCGGTTTCAGGTCACGATTTTTGCGTTCAACGGGGTTCGCTTCAGGGTGATAATATGGAGTCAGCGCTTGGTCGATACCAAAGACGAAACACACCTGCTGCATAATTTCACTTATGAACTGTACTCCGTTGTCGCTGATCATTCTCCGAGGAACACCGTATCGCAAGAAAACCTCATTTACCAGGATTTCGGCGCAGTCCAGACTAGTTGCGCTCTTCAAAGGGAATAATTCCACCCAACGTGAACAAACGTCTTCAACAATCAGGATCCACTTGTTACCTGACTTAGTCTGCGGAAGTGGTCCGAAAAGGTCTACAGCAACGACTTCGAACCGCTGCGTCACGGCCGGTGACTGAACCAGCCCAGACGGTTTACGAGTGTCTACTTTGTACCTTTGACAAGGGACACATTCCTTAACATAATCGGTGACGAACGTCCTCATACCCGGCCAGTAATATCGTGAAACGATACGCTGCAAGGTACGCTCGACGCCTAGGTGACCGGCAGTGGGAGCGTCGTGGTAGTCAGCGAGAACCTTGCTTCTTTCACTTGACGGTACCACTAGACAAGCATCGTCGTTTTCACTCGACTCCGGTCCATACCTATAAAGTACACCGTCGGAGATGACGTAGCCGCGATCGGCCCACGCTCTCCCCCTAAATGGTTCGTCCAATGCCTCAAGATCGTTTATAATCTTGCGGACATCGGGGTCCTCCAACTGGGTTGCACGATAATCACGAGCACCTCTAGTCGGAACGTCAACTACAGTTCGGCAAAGGTCGCAATCTGCTTCGATAGTACAGGCTGGTCGCGAGAGGGTATCGGCGATCACGTTGGACTTACCAGGGGTGTACTCAATGCGTAAGTTATATGACTGTAGAGTCAATGCCCACCTGGTCAAGCGTCCATTCGGTGATTTGACGTTCATCAACCACTTCAATGGCTGATGATCCGACTTCACGATGATCTCAGCGCCTTCTATGTAGCCGCGGAATTTGGTTACCGCCCACACTACCGCTAAGGCTTCCCTCTCTGTAGTGGAGTAGTTCCGTTCAGCTTGGTTTAACAGACGGCTAGCATATTCGATGGGGCGCTCATCGGGCCCCTCCCCCTGCATTAGAACTGCCCCAATACAATAGCCACTACTGTCTGTCCTGAGGGCAAACGGTAGGGTCTCGTCAGCCTGACGTAATATAGGTGCAGACACAAGCAGTTGCTTTATACTGTCAAACGCAGACTGCTGATCACAGGACCAATGCCAAGTACTATTCTTCTTTAAAAGTGAAGTCAATGGCCTCGCTATTTCGGCATAGTTAGGCATGAAACGCCTGAACCAACTAGAAGTCTGCAGGAAGCACTTTAAATGAGTGTGATTCTTAGGGGCAGGCATATTGTTAATGGCAGCCGTCTTACCAGGATCAACCTGGATACCACCGGGAACAATGAGATGCCCTAAGAACTTGACAGAATCCCGGGCGAAATAACTTTTCTCGCGATTGATCCTTAAGTTAAATAGTTCAAGCCGGTCAAACACAGCTTCAAGGTCCTTAAGATGCTGATCAAAGCTGTCTGACAGGATGATCAGATCATCTAAATAACATAGGAGGGACACGTCTTGAAGATTTGACCTGAACCTATCCATCATCCGCTGAAAGGTGGCGCCAGAATTACGTAGGCCCATCGGCATCCGCTTAAAACGGTATGTGCCGAACGGTGTGACAAACGCTGTCTTGTCCCGATCCTCTGGAGCTACGGCAACCTGGAAGTAACCTGATCGAAGGTCAAAAGTTGACATGAAGTTGCTGGTTTTGGCCGCGTGGAGAACATCGTCTATCCTCGGAAGTGGATATCTATCTGGCTCTGTGACTGCATTCAATTTACGGTAGTCAATGCAAAGTCGCATACCTCCGTCCTTTTTGGTCACCAAGACTACGTTGGCTGCCCATGGAGACTCACACTCTTCTATCACGTCAGTACCCAACAGCTTGTCTAACTCCTTCTCTAATATCAGCCTTTTGGCTGGTGACAAACGGTAGGGGGGAGAAGCTATTGGTTCTTGTTTCTCTCCTACCTTGATATGATGTGTCGCGAAAATCGTAGGCTCGCCGTCAGCAGCGAAGCGGTCGGCTTTCTTAGCAATCAGATTGTTCAGCTGGGTACGCTGCTCGGCTGACAATTGCATACCCTCGTCCTCTCTCAAAAACAGCTGAGTTGCCTCCATGCATGGAGCTTCCGCATAATTCGACGACACATGACTATGAGTTTGAACAAAATCGTACCTGCTTTTGGGATCATCAACAAAACTCCAACACAACTGAGGCAAGTTAAGTACAATACCAGCATCAGTAATAAAGTCACGACCCAAAAGAGTTCTCGAATCTGCCCCAACAATAGTTAAGAACGTGGTCAACACATCGCGCCCCTGTATCTTCACGTTACACTTACCGCTGAGAACCGTGCGCGCAGTTCTCGATCCATCGCCCAGAGTGACGGGGCGTTGAGTTTCTACAAACTCGGTACCAGCATCCATCAATACTCGATGAAGCGACGGGCTGGCAAGGCAATGCGAAGCACCTGTGTCAATAAAAACTACACCCTCGGAATTTCCTACAGTTATGTTAACCAAGGGCCAACACTGGTCGGGGACAATACCCACACCAAAAATAGCTACAGGCTCTGCCGACTCCCTGTGATTCGACACATAACTCGATATATATTCGACCCGATCAAAACTATCGGATTCGGAAAATGTCGAATTCGACTTTTTCATGGTATTCGACATTATTTCCGAGTAACCAGAATAGGGACGTTTTCCAGAATACGCCTCTTTGTCAAAATGACTAAAATATGGCCTATCAAAAGAATGTTCGGAATGAAAATAATGCGACTCACAATCTCGTTCGTGGATAGGCAGATAGCTATTAATTTCAATCGAATTAAATGATGATGTACCTTTAGTTTTAATGCTTTTACTACTTTGCGAGCATATATCGCATTTTGACCTTACAACGCCTTGTTGGCCGCAACCATAACAAAACAAACCTTTGTTATTGTTTTTAGTATTTTTATTACTAGCGTTCGAATGTATATTGGGAATAGTGTTTGAGCTAGTGGGGGCATCGTGTGGTAAGACGTTACTAGTTTTAGTATGCTTACTTACGGTTTTAGTAGGTTGTACTACCTCTACCTCCGCCATGCACTCCTCGACGTGTCGCAGCCTGCATACCATATCGTCGAGAGTACTAACTGACTCCCGTGGCAGACGCTTGCGAATTTTACGATCTAATAGTCCGTACACTATGTCCACTTTAGCTTCATCGCACAATGTATATGGTAAGGTACTAATAAGTGCCCTAATTTTACATGCGAACACCTCACTACGCTGAGGAACCACGTGCTCCTCGGCAAATATTTCGCGCAGCACTTTGTACGCGGGTTTGACGATACCGTACATCCCACGTAGATGCTTGATGGCATCTTCCCAGTCTCGTACGCTCTTCTTGATGCCCTGCCACCATACCGCCGCCTCGCCGGCGAGTAGCATGGGTAGTCCACGCAGAGCGTGCTCGTCGCTGACCCCGGCGCAGTCCTTGAACACCTGCACCGCGTCAATAAACGCATCCAAAACCTCGACTTTCCTCGTTGCGCCGTCGAAGCGGGCCGAACACGTACTGAAGTTACCTCCTCCATGTAAGGGGTTGGCCCCCAAGCTCGTTGCGGCGCACCCATCGGCAGTCATCGGCGCAGACGACCGCGCGAATGACGAAGAAAGAAGCGTCTCTATTAGCTTTCTGTTGGCCTCCGCCTGAGACCTGGCGAAGGCTTCCATAAATATTGTGAGCTCGTTGACGACCTGCGATGGTCCCGCCGCTGGTGGCGGCTGTTGCTGCGTCGGCGCCTCACCAGGCGCTTCGGCGCTGGCGACTTCACGGGCCTCGTCGTCCGTGTTGCTCTGCTCCTGGTCATCGGCGCGGGCGTGATGACGGCCTGCGGCTCGTCTCGGCACGAACGGCATGATGAAGGAATAGCAGCGTCGCACTTCAGCAAAACAATTGGTGATCGCTTAGGTCTAGTTCGAACGAAGAACTCATGAGAATGGCGACTGGCGTCGTCGATGATTCGTGGCCACTAGTTGAGCGCCAGTGTAAAAGGCTTACACTTAATAAAATCATGTAAGCACCTTCAAACATTTATTTTAAAGAAAAGGGTTTACAAAGAATAAAACCAACGTCACGCAATCCAACGTCGCCGCCTATCTGACACATCGCCTTCTGTCATACGCATGCGCGTCTTTCGCGCATGGCATGCAAGCTTTGATGCGCCGAGGAGCAAGGCTGTCGCGTTACACATAAAAACAAAAAAAAAACACTATATAAAGTGATTTTATTTTGACTTAAAATAATAAATTGCCGGCACTCTAGAACAAACTCATCCTATAAAAGTAGGTATTTTAATGTCTTTTTCTTATATTTTTTTTACTATTGGCCTTATTTTAGCGGTCTGAATGATTTCTAAAAATGTTTTCACCTAAGTATTTTAATGGGACCTTATAATATAATACTGATTATTATGAATAAAAAATAATATAAACAAAAAAGATATGACTTTGAATAATAGTGTAAAAGATGGTTATGTTGAGAAAATATAGGAAAACAAATAATAGTGTAATAGATGTTTATTGCTACTGACATTATGAAGTTGAATGCTTCGGAATTAAAACATTAGAGATAGAGTAGTTAGGAATTGCGATTGTTAGGATGAAAAATGTTAGGAAGAACATTTTTTCGGATTTCCAATTATCGGAGTTGAAATTTTAGGTGAACTTTGGCGCACCCGTTTTTGAGCGCTGCCAAGGTAAAATCCTTATTTTATAGTCTCTCAAATATTGTACACTTGTACAGGTGTAGCTTGATAACACGATTTTAAAATTCAAACCAAGATAATTATGTGATGATACGTAACTTAGCTCGTGGTTTTGTAGCGACATTTTTTAGACTAATCTTGGAAGCTCAAATACTGAGTATGGTCCTGAGTCCGATAGACGTCGAAAGGATTAGTATGATTTGAAATCAGAAAATTCTTGGATGTGACGCGATTGAAACTTGAAGCAAGAGAGGTGGATATATTTTTTTTCTGTATTTATATAAGCCGGCTCTTATACATCCACTTGCAATAATTAAATATGGAAGATCGTAAGTATAATTTTCCTTTTCCACCGATGAAAAGAAAAGATCCTACCGGTCAGCCTAGTGTACACTCCCCGACATCTACCATCTTTGTTCTAAACAACTTTCCTACCAAACAATTTTGTTAGCGCGCTGTAGTACCTACTCTATTTGTTAATGCTATTGTGGCGCCATCTACATCTTGTAGTTCACTGTCTGACTTCGTAGTACTTATAAAGCTGTGCAGGTGTCGCTACAAAATACACACAAAATACTCACATTAGTCAGGCTGCCATATACTGGGGGTCTAAAACGGCCACTTTAGCAGATCATAATATGAATTGCGTCAAAAAGCGTAAAATGACCTTTCATAATAGTAACAGCGTCTGGGACCATTAAGGAAAATAGATCATAGGTAAGTAATAATAGGAAAACACTACGAATTGCGTTAAATTCGTAAAATGGTCACAGACGCAGTTACTATTTTGAAAGGTCAATTCATATTATGATCTGCTAAAGTGGCCATTTTAGACCCCCTGATCTTTGGCAGTTGTTACAGGTAGTCAGTGACCTGAAAGTCTGACAAACAGTCTTACCAAAGGGTATCGTGTTACCCGTCGGGGCCGCGGATTTTTGTACTAGATGACGTGGCCTCGGCGCAAGGGCAAAGAAGGAACATGGGTTCGGTTTTTAGTCAGTAGAAGTCTGACACTCCCCTTCGCTCTACCCAAGAGCGGGGGGGGGGGGGGTCATTTGATGATTTTCCACCCACCAAAAAAAAAGGTAGGTATCGTGTTACCTAGTATTGACTAGGTAGTGGAGGTCAGATAGGCAGTCGCTCCATGTAACATACTGGTATTCAGCTGCATCCGGTTAGACTTGAAGCCGACCCCAACATAGTTGGGAAAAGGCTAGGCAGAGAGAGTTAGGTTAAAGTTTCTTTCGTCTCTCATTCAACAAATAATAAGTTTTTTTCAACATGTTGTTGCATTATAGAATTTGTTTTAATGAACTAAATACTTAATTGGATTTTTCACGATCGTTGCAGACTGCGAGTCACATCCGTGAGGAAGATATTATCAAAGTTGGTTGTATCTACCCACCAGTCAATAGTATCAACGCTATATCACAGTCCATTGCTGCTACCTAACATTGTTTCATAAGCATGTGACGAAAGTAAGCGATTTAATTTATTTTTTAGGGTTCTGTACCTCAAAAGAAAAAACGAAGCCCTTATAGTATTATACTTTGTTGTCCGTCTGTCTGTCAAGACCCTTTCTTCAGAGGAACGCGTGGAGGTATGAAGCTGAAATTCATATTATTCACGGAGATCTTTAAAACTAAGCGTTGCAGAGACCTGAAATTTAGGTAAATAACAGATCGAATATGTAAAAAATTTGTAAAAATATAGAAAAAAATCCTAGGTTTATATTTTAGGAGCTGTACAACTAAAACACCCATGACCGCCCCATTGAAACGGTACACTACGTTATCGCCGATATCTCGCTGAAAAAGCATCGTAGAGGTCTGGAGTTTCTTGTAAAACCTAGATTTGAATTTGTCAAACATTGTGCAAATGATAATTATACCTATAAGGCCTCAGCCTCGAATTTTGCGGGCAGCGAGGCGGCGGCGGCGGCGCGACTTGTATGGAGTGCACCGCTCGTTGCCCGCCCCCGCGCCGCTGTATTCCGAGAACCGGTCCATTTGATTGTACGCATAAGATCCTGCCGCGCCCGCGCCGCCGCGCGCCGCCGCCGCCGCCCGCTGTCCGCAAAATTCGAGGCTGAGGCCTAATACGCACATGAATCCGAAATCACAGACGTTCGTGTCTTGGGTTCGAACTCGAGACCTAAGACTTAGCACCACTAGACTATCAGTGCTCAACAACCCACATTATCAATTTTAACATCACAAGCATTGATATAAAAACAAAGGATACGGTCGTCCGAACATTTTGCTCGATGCGTTCCCCATACAGAGAAACACTAACGTCATCTATAAGAACTAATCAGGCTGCTCGTAAACGTAACCTTGTATGAGCGGCGTGGCGTGGTATTATCGAGGTATAAAGAAATTAAATAAAGCTTTTATTAAAATGTTAATAAAAAAAAATGTTAAATTTTCATTTTCTTTTAAACTTCGGTTTAGTCAAGACCTATTTGGGACCAAATTCGAGGCGTCATTTTATCATGCGGTCCGCCCAGTCCTTACGCAGTAATCTATACCTACATATAATAAAATGGTAGGAAAGTCAAAACTGTACATTGAATATTTTAAAAAAAGAATACTTGGGATGTGATCTACAATCGATACCGAAGCCAAAAATATAGTTTTTAGAATTTCTGTCTGTTTGTCTGTATGTATGTCCGGGATAAACTCAAAAAGTACTGCATGGATTTACTTCAAATTTGGCACGAATATTACTTAGGAGTCGGGTCTACATATAGGCTACATATTATCACGCTATCACCTACGGGGAACGAGCAGTGAACCTTTATTTCTTCAACGCATTCTGTAAGAACGTGTAATCTAACGACGCATATTTAAATGTTGTTATTATGTTAACCATGCTATAAGCTAGCTTCACACTATAAAAAACACGCAATAAAAGTAACTTAGGCCGATAAACATAATTAAATGAATATAAGTAGTACCAAGAAAATTTTTAAAGCAGCGCCATCTATGAGATTTCAAAAACATCAAGTCGAATTACATGTGTAAGCCTTTTTGGGTATAAACATTAATTTAAATTTGATCATGTTGGCGAGCTTAATAGTTGTTTTTAAAAGTCATAGATGGAGTTGTGCATGTTCTTAGACGTCCACCTGGAGAACAGCCAGTGCATATATTTTGATCCCGACAACGTTGCTGAGCGCTTGGAAAATTCGCGCCAAACAACTGTCTTGGCATTTTTCAGGCTCTGTGAAATCGACCACTTTGCGAGGTTACACATACGACAAGCAAAGGGGTGTAATAGTAATAGTCCTCCTGACCGTTTTCGGCCATGGCGGCCAATCTTAGCAGAGATTAGCCAACTGCGCGGGAGATATTATAGTGCACAAGTGTGTGCGCAGGCACAGGTGCACTCTCTGTTCCTTTTCTCTCATAGTCCGTCGGGACGGCAATCCGACACGACCGGAGAGAGATCAGGCGCAGGACCAACGGCTTAACGTGCTTTCCGAGGCACGGGGGTACTATACCGCCAACTTCCAAACTCCGGCCTACTACTGGGAAATTTCTAATGAAAAACCCAATAGCACTTTTTGTCCGACCCGGGAATCGAACCCAGGACCTCATGCACAGCTGTCGCGCTTACGACCACTAGACCAACGAGGCAGTTCAAAAAAAAGAAAAAAGGGGTGTATTTAACCGACATCGACGAGGACGTGCTGTGGAAGGTTTTCCGGGAATTTTCAAGGATACCGCATTGGGTAGAGTTTATACCGTGCACCTGAATAATGGTGAATGCTATTTTCTGCGGTTGTTACTTCACACGGTCCGAGGCCCAACGTCTTTTGCCTTTCTGAGGACATTTGATGGCGTGGAGTATCCCACTTACCGCGCAGCTTCGAAGTCACCTTCTCGACGGTGACCAAAACTGGGATGACACCTTCGCGGAGGCGAGCGTCAGTAACAGTCCCAGCCGCATGCGTCATCTGTTTGCCGTCATTTTGGTGTTTTGTGGAGTCGCAAACCCGGTAGCACTGTGGGAGAAGTATCGCCATCATCTGTCTGAAGATATTCTCCGAGCTTTTGAGGCGTGCTACTAGAGACGAAGTCGAAGTAACTGATGAACGCGTGCTGAACACCTGTCGCAGTTCACTTCAACACGTGGTCATTTCTATCGGCGACAATCCACTGGTCGAATATGGGTTACCAGCTCCCTAATCATCACCGCATCAAGACCGCGGAAATCAGGAGTAAAACGCTGAGGCATTTTACGATCCGGGTGTAATGACTACCATACGAAATGACCATGTCGCTTTGTTCTCTTCAGAGCGAAAACAAATTTATGATACCGTCCTTGAAAGCGTTGGGCAAAACCAGGGTAAAATGTTTTTCTTGGATGCTCCTGGTGGAACAGAAAAAAACATTTGTTACAACTGGCATACTTGCAGAGGTCAGGAGGCAAGGCCAAATTGCCATTGCTGTAGTGTCGTCGGGAATCGCTGCCACACTGCTTCCGGGTGGCAAGGCAGCACATGCCATGTTTAAAATTCCTATCGATTTAGAGAGTGCCGAAACGCCTGTTTGTGGTGCGTCACGTAACAGTGATAAGGCATCCGTGCTCAAGGATTGCTCACTGAGTAATTTTCTCCTAAAACAAAGGTTTCACGTCAACCTTGGGTACAAAGTTTAAACAAGTATCGATTAGGGCTCAATAAAATGGAGAGCTATCTGACTTGCACGTCATGTATCGGACGGGCGGATCCGAAGTCGGTCGTCTAACTGGCACAATATCCGGGGTTATCACACGACACGCCAGCTGCTACAGTGTCGATTACACTGGACCGTTGCCACCGAAAATGTTTGCTATACACACATACCATGTTATAATCGTGTCATATGTAGGTGAGCGTGTTCAGTTGTTCATACAAATTGGCGCGCCAAAAGTTTTGGGTCGCGTTCGATTATGGAACTCGGCAGTTGTAATTTAGAAGTTTTTTAATTGACAATTTTGAGCGGTTCGTGTATGATATTACGGGATTGGGTTCGTTTATTAGGCAAATAAATACATTTTGCTCAATGATTTGAACTCTATCCAGTGTGTAAATTACACCTTATAAAAGAGAAATGTAGTATATCCGCAACTCATTGACGTAATTGCCTTGCGTAGTATTCCTCCAAAATAAGCGACGTAACGTATCAACTATCTCTGTTGTTCTTAGTGTTTCTTACTGACAGTTTGAACTTTCCATGAGAACAGCCATCGACTGCTTGTAAACATAACTTAGGTGAACCTAAAACCACATTTAACCAGGTATTTTTTTAAGTCCCATGAAATAGAAGGCGAGTCTAGTAAACTACTTAATTTGCAAAAATAATCTATATTCCCAAGCCTCAATAACTCACCACGTCCCAACAAAACATGCAGTAATATTCTCCATGACAAGCGCCTTTAGAACTCAAGGATTTGTTATGCAAAAATTGAATTTACGAATTTCGTGAATGTAGAACAAAGAACATACAATAGTCATACATCACATCCCACCTGTCTCGGCTCGCTACACGTTAGCAACGTTTATTTTACTGCATGAATACAAAACCTCCTTTTCGGCGAATATTCTGTGTGTAGGACGCAGTTGCATTTGAACACAACTTTGTTAACTTAGTTTTGAGTTATCTGGTTCAGAGGTGGTAAAGGTTTAATGGTATATGTTTCTGCTATGTTAAATAGATTACACTCATGAATCTCGTTTGAGATACATTCTTCTTCTGTCTTCTTCTCGAATCCATGACTCAGATGTTGTCCTACAACTACACTTCCTTCAAGTTTTGGAGGGTGTAGTTAGTTGTGCATGACGGACAAGAGAGGAAGTGCGGCATATCCTGCATTCGGGCTCCACAGTAACATTGTATCCTGACTGGGTTGATTATACCCCATCTAGTTAAAGTGGATCAGCAGCGACCAACTTGAGCATGCATTCTGTTCCATATGATCGGCCACTGTAGTATTTCTGTATAAGAGCTATTCTGCTAACTCAACTTATCCCATCCGACCTGCGGACAAACTCACCTTTCAACACAACAAAAGTAGGTATCATAATAGCAGCTAATTATCCTAAAACGATATAAATTATTTATCACAATCATATCAAATGAGTAATTTAGATCCCGAGCCAAACCGATAATTAACTAATCAACTACATTTTAGCGGACATCGTGCGGTCTAATTATTTAATAATCTACATTCAATTGACTACACTATTTTATGAATCGAAATAATTCATAGGACCACAATTTTGAACAAAACGCATTTATTTCAGTTTGCAAATGATATGTGCTGATTGCTGGTTAATGAAAGGCATTTGGCTGAGATGAGTATGCTAAAGGGAATGCGTGGTGTTACGCGGATGTATAAAATAGGACATGAGTACGTAAGAGGAAGTCTGAAAGTGGCGATGGCGCCGGGGACTCAAACGTAGTCCTGTAATTGGTTGTCGTGGTATGGACAATAATGGATAATATGTGATGCAGAGGAATCAGGAAATTATCGTGAGGAAAGTTTTGAATATAATATAGGTTGGCCAAAGAAACTATGGATGGACTGTGTAAAAGATGATAATTATGATAAGAAAGGAGGTGTCTGAGAAGATGACGAATTACAGAGAAGTAAAGAAGAATATGCCATGCTGCGCCGATTCCAATTGAATTGAGATAAGGGCAAGAAATGATGATAAATACTGATTGCTGGTTCTCAATGACAGCCTAGTTGTAACCGCTCTAGCTTGTAGTGGGTTCCATCCATCCCTGATTGGTCTTTACTTTGTGCAATGTTATCCTTAACGCTTTTGAAAGCAGTGTTTGGTCTTAAAATAGTGAAAGATTGCACTGTAAGAACCGGATGACTTGTATTAATATAAAATACCTTACAATAACCCAAATCCAGTTTCCACTATTACTGTTAAATGGTTTGCTCAAATTCATCATAATTGCGAACAAAAATCCTTTTGTTTTCTATAAATATTTCCGTATTGCGGTCCATCGATTGTTCCGTAGAATTCGTTCCATTTATAGGCAGGCAAAGTGCAACCACCTCAACAGCAATCGATATACCAAGACAAGCTGCCTTTGATTTTGTTACGGGAATACCATATTTTTGGTTCTAGTGGGAAAGTGTCATAAGAGGATGCTAGCTACACCTATTAGGTACACCTTTACCTAACAGTAAACCCACATTTCGTCAGTTATTTATAGGTCCCATTTAACAGGGGGCGAGCTTATTGCCATCAACCGGGCACACTCAAAAGCTACTACTGAGAAATTCCTGATGAAAAACCGAACCCAGGACCTCATTCTCCGCAGTCGCGCTAGCAACCACTGCACCATCGGGGCAGGTCATTGCACCACATTTTCATAATCCCCAAGCTGAAAAAGTTTGAATGTAATACTAAAATATGTACACAGACTAGACAACAAGCGTGTTTTTTATAACTTTTCTCTGTCACGCACGAACCCTGCGGAATAATTAACAGGTGCCTATGCCCTCGCACAGTCGTTGCGGTTCGCCCATATTAAACTTTAAAATGAATGTTGTACTCCCTGGTGGAATGTATCAACATAGGAACCCACTTAAACGGTCGAAATCCCAGTTCATACTGTTGTTTTCATCGTCCTTGGGAGACCCACAAAAGGTATACTAATTGTAAATTATTTGTTAGGTCTTCCGATGTAGATAATCGGTGGTCTCTGTGAAGGTGGTTTGTGTTAGTAACATAGTCCCTTTACAGATAGTTGTCTCTTCGATTCTTCATTTCTGTGACCGTTACTTTCATTGCTACAATGCGTATAAGGTCACTGCCGACGACGGGTACCTAATCATCATTCTCCTGTCCTTATCTCAATTTATTTGGGGTTTTCGCAGTATGTGTTCTCCCTCCATACTTCTCTATAACTCGTCATCACAGTAGTCTCCTCCTTTCTAGCTAATTCATCCTTCACACTTTCCATCTATGGTTCATAAACAGTACATTCATACTCAACATTTTCCTAATTCCTCCGCATCGCATGTCCTTACCACGATAACCGTCCACCTCACAACTTTTTGCAACTATACAAAATAACCTGAGTTGTGAGCTAAAATATGTCCAGTACACTATGCTATGGAACATAAACTACATTTAGAATTTAGTTAAATCATCAGTCTTTCCTGTCAAGTACCTTAGTGTCGACTGCCAGTCTAACCGAATGCAGCTGAATACTATTATTTTACATGATGGAGCGACTGCCTATCTGACCTCCACAACCTGGTTAGTACTGGGTAATACGATACCCCTAGGTAAAACTGGTCATCAGACTTTCAGGTTACTGACTACCTGTTACGACCGTCAGATTTACAAATGATGGCCGAGACGGCTTAACGTGCTTTCCGAGGCACGCAGGAAACTCGGTATGTTGGGCGGTCACCCTTCCACGGATCAACCTAGATAATAATATGTAATAATTATGCTAGTTATTAATCCTAATAATAAGCTGAATCTACACATTAAACAAAAACCGCAAAGCTAGTCTAAACTTGCGTAAGTTAATTGTATGTATTTTATCTATGGGCCTCAGTAGCCTGAAAATAAATTGCTTGATTGATTGAATATTCCCGTTTGCTTGCATCTAATAGTGTCTTATTTATTCAACAACATTTTTCCTAGATAGCCTCGTTATACAGCTCGAAGCATGATATTTTTAACCGACTTCGAAAAAGGAGGAGGTTATATGTTCGTGTGTATGTATTTTTTTTATTTTTTTATTATGTATGTTACCTGATTTCTCCCCCATTTGTGGACCGATTCTCAAAATTCTTTTTTTATTTGAAAGAGTATACTCCCGAGGTGGTCCCATTTTAATTTGGTGAAGATCTGGTGCTGATCTTCGGAGATATACAATGGAACTCTTCAAAAATAGACGGCAAATCTGTCGTAATTGCTGGAATCGCTTGGATGTTTATTGAATATACATTATCATGACGTAACATCACGCACGCCTGTATGCTCTGAGGGGGTATGCAGATGTGTACAATGCACATTTTTTTAGTTGTTATATATTAATTTCATAGACACGTATTACGTGTTTCGTACTTTTTCTGACGCTATTCAAGTATTCGCATCTAGCAGTCATCACTTCATGTTGATAAGCTGATGATGGAAGGTACTACTCCTCAAAGGTTAGGAGTTGAAAGCAATAATAAGGGTATCTTGAAGGATTAGGGGTAGGTTTCTTAGTCGAATGTTATATGTATAGTAAATAATTCTATGATATTACAACTAAAAATTAAAAAATAAAAAAACTTTTTTACAAAAAAAACAACCGACTTCAAAAACACCAAAAAGTTAAAAATAAACTTCAGATGAAAAATCAGCTTCTGAAGTCGGTGGCAAAAAAACTAAATGAAACAAACAAAATGTCACCGACTTCAGAAGCTGATTTTTCTTCTGAAGTTTATTTTTAACTTTTTGGTGTTTTTGAAGTCGGTTGTTTTTTTTGTGTAATAGAGACACTGCAGAAGGGGCGATTTTCTAAAACAAGAATAAACTGAACGGCTACATGAGATGCAACAGCGTAAAATGGAACGTGCCCCTTAAATATTAGCTTTAACGAAAATATAGGAATGTAATTATTTTATAAGTAAGCTGCTGGTTACCGGTGGAAATTCTGTTTGAAGCTGGACTAAAGTCAATGTTACGTAAATGAGGAAATCCATTAAGTATTCCTATTTTGCGTCACCTCGATTAATATGACAGATATTGAATAAGTAAAGGTACAAGTTGGTAGCGGGCGACACAAAGCCGCAGCAGACGACGTGTCGCGGCGACACGACTAGTTTCTACGTATTTCTATGAAATTCCCTCCGTAGTTAGCGACAAGAAGCTAGCGACGCGTCGTCGAGCGGCAGAAGCACGTGTCGTCCGACCGCAGATCAGTAGTGCCCATAGTTTACACACGCTAAGCAGTAAAAACAATTGATATACGCACTCGGAACCAACTGGATGACATCTGCACTGCCGTCGTAAGAAAAAGGGGCACAACTAACATTTTGACAAAAAATGAGTTATATACATATTTGGAATCAGAAAAAAAGGCGCATTTGCTCAATTTTTCGTAGAATTTTCTCATCAAGGAATTCGGAGATACAGTAGGCTCAAAAGGCACAAATTACACTAATATTCATGTTTTATAGAACGAAAAGGCACATTTATTTACCATTATATTGAAAAGGCACAAATACGTAGATGTGACTATTACTTCATACAGATTTTAACTAAAATCTACTTTGAAAAGGCACACTTAACATAAAGAACCAACATAACATAAAGAAAAGGCTCAAATGCCCAGATGTGCCCTGTCTACTTAATTAATGATCCATGCATGTCTCAATTAATTTACGTATAAAAGGCACAAATAACCAGTTGTGCCTTTTCTCATTATTTAGGATTAGGGGTTAGGAAAAAAAGTCAGGGTTTGATTGAAACGCGCCAGTTGTGCCTGCGACGTCGAAGTGACTCTACGCTTGTCCTTATGGCTATTGATGCTATTGAGTTCCTCAGGGGTCTGTTCTCTCCGCGACACTTTTCCTGCTGCACATCAATGACCTCCTTGTTCCTGGCATTGTTGGGTACACAGATGACAGCACTGTCCTGGAGAGTTATACAACCAGCGCAAAAGCGATGAACTACGTTCATTGAGAGAGGCCATGGTAGAGCGAACGAATTCAGCCTTAAGTCTTGTCTCCAAGTGGGGTAACGAGAATCTGGTTGATTTCAACGCCACCTAAACGCAATTGTGTCTATTCACCGCCAAAAGGAGTCCGTTTAATCTGGCCCCTACTTTCCGGAGTATGTCTGTACAAGTTACCGACAGTCTCGAGCTTCTTCAGCTGAACTTCGGCGCCTACATTGAGTCGAAAGCTCAAACTGCGGCAAAAAAGCTAGGTATCCTAAATAAGGTTGAGCGGTACTTCAACACAGCTTTCAGTATTACATAAAGCTCAAGTCCGGTATGCATGGAGTATTGCTGTCCCCTTTGGGATGGCTCAGCCAAATACCAACTTGCCACACTTGACTCTGTAGAGCGCAGAGCCAGGAGGCTAATTGGCAACGATAAGCTGTTTACATAGCCCCGCCGCAAAGTTGCATGTCTGTCGGTCTTCTACAGACTGTACTTCGGAGAGTGTGCGCAGGAGCTTCCACCATCCTTCTTCCATCGGGAGACTAGACGTACTGCAAGTTATCGCCCATACCTTGTCGATGTTCCACACATTCGAACAAAGCACTTTGCTAATTCTTTTATTAAGCGCATGCGACCTGTGTGTTCCACCTGCGTCGGTTTTCCCAAGTTCATATAACCCCAATCTATTGTCGCGAGTAAACAGGCTTCTTCTGGGTGAGCTCGTTCCATCGTCGACCTCATCTCTGCCCTTAGGGCAAGACAAAATAATAAAAAAATAAAAATAAATTACGGGGACTTATAAGCTATTTCCTGTAAACGAACCATATTATAATTAGAATAAGCTCTAATAGAGTAGCTTAATAAAGGATATGTTTTATTATATAGTTTATTAATCTTTCTTCACATGATTATTTGTTTTTTTTTTTATAGAAAACCTTATGTCAATTTACATTATAAAGGCGCAATTAGACAAAATGTGCCCATTATTTTAGACTCAATAACAAATTTGCTGCAATATTAAAAAGAAAGGTCACATTTGGTTATTTATGCCTTTTCTTTGTAGTAAGTGGTATTTTTCAAGTATTTTTTTTTAAGTTGAAAGGAATAATTTGAATTTATTTAATAACTACTTATATATAAAAACTAAAAAGTTAAAAAAAAATAGTACTAACCTTCACTCATATACCATCAGTATTTTTTTTTCTTTTAAGCAATACATTTCCACACTATGAAGCAGAATATGGTAAAAACTTTAATCCCAATTATCTCAATTTTACCAAAATGCTAGTTGTGCCCCTCTCCCGTACGACGGCAGTGCAGCAGTTGTCGTCTGCAGTCGGGTTCGAAATCATGACTGCAGCGACATGACGCGACGACATGAAGCGACGACATGTCGTCTGCTGCTGCTGCGTGCAGTCGGCTTCCAATTTGTACCTTTATAAAGTATCTTTAGATCTTATTTATGGATCACTTGATTGATCTTGTGGTCTCAAGTGCGACTGGTCATGTTCAATTCGATTTCCAGATCGGGTAAAGTCACGATAAACCACTGATAAACCACAGATAAAGTGCCTCAGAAAACGGGGCTCAGTGAGTTTAGAAGTGAACTTTTAAAGTGTTATTAGGTTTTCCATCGGGAATTTCTCTAAAACACTGCCACGTATTCTGGATTTGCGCACAAGTAATGGCAAGAGGCTCGCCCCCTGTGAGGTGGAAACAACGTGTAACTATGATTATCATAGCGAGATGTTATAGTGTAGTAGTGAAAACAAAGGAAGGCACAAAATAACAGCCTAAAACCATTTTAGTGTAGCTACGTGTTGTGTTCAGCCTATTCACGTCAGTTCAGCCGTCCAGGTTGAAATAATGGCGAATGCAAAATAACCTAAAACGCGAAGCTCATGAATTACACAGTAATTATTTCCCACTAACTTCGGCTTACAGGCCATCACGTTGCTTTTGTATTTCTTTTACTTTACACTTTTGTTCGTGGATAGCAACTTCATTTAAGTGTATATTTTTAACTGTATTATTTTCTGTGTTAATATTATATAACACATTACAGCGCCTGTAATCCCGAAGGGTTAGGAAGATACCCTTTTGGGGCTGCGGATTATCGAAAGGCATAACGCGGCCTCGGCACAAGGGCGAAGAAGGAATATGGGTTGGTTTTTAGCCAGTAGAAGTCTGACACTCCCTTCCACTCTGCCCAAGAGCGGGGGGGGGGGGGAGGTTAATTGGTGATTTTCCACCCACCAAAAAAAAAAAACAAAAGGGTTAGGAAGATGTAAACTCATTAGTACAAATCTCATGGAATAGGGGGCGAGCCTATTGCTATCAACCGGGCACGAATCCAGTTTCCCTGCCTGGTACTGAGAAATTTCTGTTGGAAAACCCAATAAAACTTTGCCTGACCTGGGAATGGCAACCATTTTTAGCCGACTGCGGCGAAGCCCAAAAGGAGGGTTATTTAACGAAAAATTTATCAAATGACCCCTCCAGCTCTGGGCGTTGCAGAAGGGAGTGTCAGACTATTACTGACTAAAACCAATCCGTATCGCACCCAGGATATCATGCACAGCATTCACACTGGCGACTCCTAGAGCTTCGATTCGAGGTAGTCACATACAGGCACGTAACCGTCGTGTATTTTTTGTTTTATTATATTACTAGTGACCCGCCCCGGCTTCGCACGGGTGCAAAAAAGGTATTAAAACCTTCCTCTTGAACCATTCTATCTATTAAAAAAAACCGCATCAAAATCCGTTGCGCAGTTTTAAAGATTTAAGCATACAAAGGGACATAGGGACAGAGAAAGCGACTTTGTTTTATACTATGTAGTGATGATTTGCATTACCTGTTTTGTTCCTTTTGGCCCATATCCCACGATATACTTTTCCCATGCCACGCCACCTCGAACCGGTGTCACGTTACAACAGAACATCGTCTCCTCTTCCGGGCTGGTCTTAATATTATTATTCAAAAATATTTATACAATAGTGTACACTGTTGTATAAATATTTTATGGAGCCTTCACTTATGTGTGAAAGTAAGTTTGTTGGGTGAGGCAAACGAGGCATGAAAGTAGAATTAATGCTGTGGAAATGCGTTCCTTGCGAAGTATGTGTGGTGTAACTGAATGATAAATTGAGGAATGAGGTTATCTGTGAACGTTGCGGCTTAAAAAAATATGTAAATGGTTTGGTCATGTGGAGAGAATGAGTGAAAGGCGATTAACAAAAGGTATTTTCAAGGCAGATGTGAGTGGCAACGCCGGTAGGGGGCGCTCTAGAAAGACATACACGACCTTATTGGTGAGGTTCTTTAGAAAGGACAGGTGCGTAGTACTCACAACCGTCGTGCGTGTATGACCAAATGTATGAGGATGGACGAGGCATGAAGAGTATGTAAGGATCGCAGCAGGTGGTTTTCTTTGGTAGAAACCTATCCCTATGAGAAAAGGGCGTGAATCTATGTATGTATTCATACAATAAGAACGATGAAAAAGCTCTAGGTAACCGCTGAGTCAAAACTATGTTCCGTAAAAAATATACCAAAACATTATTAAAAATTCCTTTGGGCACACGTTTGATTAATTAAAATTTCAGTTCGTAGAACGTTACAAACTTTTAATCGTCTCAAATTGATAAGTCCCTTTTCAGGTACCGAGCTTTATATTTTTTTGGTTTTGCTAATGCTGAAAGTTTTAAAACCGGATTTTAGGGATTGTAGTCTTATCATGTCATTATTATTTTTTAGTCTCGGTTTTCCTCGCAAGTAAAATTAAGTTTAGGTCGCGAAAAATAAATGTAGACTATTTCGTAATGTTGACAGATCCGCATTACATAGCCCGCAACTCAATACATCCATAGAATAGGTTTCTAATAGTGTAACTTCTTTACTACTCGTATTCTTGTTAGTCCACGTAATTCTAAAAGTGCAAAGTTTCCTACATTATAGTGTTCCGTATAATTGTGTCGGCGTTCCCTCCGTGTTGTGGAAGTGTGCACTGGCTAAATGGCTGAGAACTGCCAGCTACAGTACAGGAGTACACCCACAGGACATGCAGGTAACACGCTGTAGTATTTACCCCTACTATTTGTGCTAGAAAGAAATGGTGCAAGTTTTAAAATAGTGTTACGCCGAGCAATAGTTACTGTAGAATAAAGTTCAGGTTTCAGTGACAATGATCCCTACTTCTGGTGGAGTATGTGTATTTTTCGAGACATTTGCAGATACGGTATTCTGTTTTTTCTGTTCTGTGCGGTATCTAGTGAAGCGAAATAGGCGGTTTTGCGAATAACAATTTATGATTAGCTAAGTGACGTCATTTAACTTGGAATTGTAAGTAAAAGCAATTTTTATTTTTATCATCCATACATAATAATATTAATACTTTTACACACGTAGTTGCAACATTGGCTTTAAAAAAATCGTAACAGAATATTTTAAATAAACTACCAAAACATTTTGTTTGGCTGCAAATAATGTGGTGCTATATTTATAAACGTTTTATGATAGGCTTAAAATTTTACACTAAAGCATTAAATTCATTTGGAAAGCCCGTCGTGAACTCTTGGTAGGTTTTCGTGGCCATTAACTAGACTGACAATGGACGAATTTAAAGTAGGTTTTAGTCTTTGGGTCTGTAGTACGGTGTGAAATATTTTCAATTGTTATCAAATACTCAAATCAAAAACTCATATAATACAACGTTTTTTGTTATTTAAGTTGTTTCATGCTTGTGTATATAATTATGGAGATTTAACATAACATCAATCCTGTATTCCTGAAGGTTTAGGCAGAGGTGTTTTTAACAGTACCCCTACATTTCGCCAGTTATGTTAAGCCCCATATAATAAGGGGCGAGCCTATGGAGACTTTCATACATAAATTAATTGTGTCTCATTAGCCTGCGCTTGACAGGTTAATTAAAGTATTATAGCCCTTCATCAAACTAGATTGGGACTAATTTCCTGCGATATTTCTTCCAGACGAACTCTACTAACTCATAGGTTGGTTATTAGGCACCATACAAATGAAACTATCCAATTAGGCCTTTTATAAGTGTTCAGTTATTTGTCACGAATAGTCAGACCGAACATGACTTCTATGGCAGCAATTATGGTAAAATATTCGTGACTGAATCACATCACGTGAAGTATATTACGTTTTTTGTTAATTTAGGGCTTAAAGTTTTAAGAAGTGATTATTTTCGGTTTTAATGTTTTATGGCTTTTGATAATCAGACTGTAATTTTTCACACTGCTGGGACACAGGCTTCCTTTTTAACACACTTTTATTAGCTTCACTTGTAAATAAGTTTATAAAAAATCTAAGAAGTTAAATACCCACTTCCCGGTTTTTCGATTGAGCCTAAACTTTTTAAATGGCGGTTTAGTTATTTTTTATGTATTAGTTTTGGTGCATGTGATAATTAAATAATACTAAAAATCAGAAAAATCAGAAAATTCCTTGCGTGATCGAATCAGAAATGAGGACATCCGCTTGAGAACCAAGGTTACCGACGTAGCCCGAAGAATCGCCAGACTTAAGTGGCAATGGGCAGGGCACATTGCTCGCAGAACGGATGGCCGATGGGGCCGAAAAGTTCTGGAATGGCGACCGCGAACCGGAAGACGTTGCGCTGGAAGGCCTCCCACTAGGTGGACCGATGACCTGGTCAGGGTTGCAGGAAACCGCTGGATGAGAGACGCACGGGACCGGTCAATGTGGCGACGCCTGGGGGAGGCCTATGTTCAGCAGTGGACGTCTTTTGGCTGAAATGATGAATGTTGATGATGAAAAATCGTGTCTTGGGTTTGAACTAATATTGACTAGAACTATTTTAAGACTTTGATATTCCCTATAATCGACTATGGTGACGTGTGCTAATTTGACTTGAATGCGGTTTTGCTCGATAAACTTGACAGACTGCTCAACAATTGTATCCGGTTCATATTCAACCTCAGGAAATACGATCATGGTGTCGAGCTATAGATCTGAGCTTAAATGGATGTCCATTCGCCAAAGGAGAAGTTTGCGCGCTTTGACCACGCTTTTCTCCCTTCTCAACTCTCCCAATCCTCCTTCTTATCTTTAGTCTCACTTCCAATATCTATGTTCTACACTCGCGAAGAATCTGCGTTCTTCTAACAATCTACTTCTACTCTGTCCTTTTCATACTTCTGACTTTGTTCATTCGTCCTTTCATGTTCAGTCCATTCTTCTTTGGAATGCGCTTCCTCTTGATATCAGGACGGCCACCAGTCGGTATGCATTTAAGCGGAAATTGTAGAGTTATTTTCTAAATAAATAGTGTAGAGTTATTTCAACATCTCTCTATCTTGATTTTGTATCTTGGTTTTGATTTTGTATTTTGTGTTGTTGTTTTGTGTAGGATAAGTATATATTTATGTATGGGTATTATATGTTTATAATCTAAATATTTATGTAACTATTTGTATATTATATTTATAAATATATTATACAAATAGTCAGTAGATATTCGATATATTTGTTTTTTTTATCATTGTTCCTCTCAAAAAGAGCACCTGCCATCTATTCTCTACACCACCCTTGGTTGACTGGTAGAGAATGCCTAAGGCATTAAGTCCGCCTTTGTACCTTTTTTTTGTGTGCGAAAAGTTTAAATAAATAAATTTCATCTGCGTTGAAATATTAGACTTTCTAAGGATACAATTGAAATTAATTAATTAATTTTACGCTAGACGTACTTAACTGATAAGTGCATATGTCATAGTTAAAACTGGTAAACAGTCAAAACTAATTTTGACCGGTTAAAATAATAACCCACATTTACTTAGAACCTTATTAGGTGTTGTCTGTTTTATTTGTCCAATCATTTTGTAACAATATTTTACGTACATCGATAAATTGAAATAGGTAACTTAAACGTCAAAATGCTATGAAATATATTTAGTTTTAATACCGCGAGACATATATCCAGGTTAAAACTAAATATATTTCATAGCATTTAATGTCATGGATTTCCGCAAAGTAACGCCTGATTCCATAGCTTAACTTAAACGTCGTTAAGAAACTTATTAGAATGTTAGCTTTTTTGTGACCCTTTGAATAATAACCTCGTGCTATAACAAAAATAGAGTGGTTGGGACTGACACCAGACAAATGTAGTTTAGACCGATTAACAGTTTTGATTGTAACATTTACATTAATGCTGTTTCTACATTCTACATTTATTAAATTCTTGGCAAATTCAGTTTGATAGTCTTTATTTTGTTCTATTATAAATACGTTGCTGTTTATCAAGTACCTAAATACTCAGTTATTAATTTCTGAATGTTTATTTACTTTCTAACCATTTTCATTTATTCAAATAATGGTGTGTTAACGTGATAAATTATAATTTTAAACTTCAAACGAATGAAACTTAAATATTTTAGACTAGCTTTTGCCAGCGGCTTCGCCCGCGTGAAAATTACGATTTTCCGTACAAACTTTCCCCTATTTAACTCCCTTAGGGGTTGAATTTCGAAAAATCCTTCCTTATTCCTTGTCTACATTATAAAGGGAACCTCTGTGCAAAATTTCAGCTTTCTAGGTCCAAGGGTTTGGGCTAGGCGTTGATGAGTCAGTCAGTCAGTCAGGACTTCTCTTTTTATTTATATAGATTTATTTAAACGATTATTGTTTGAAATTGAGATGCTTATTTAACATCTAGTTCGCGATATTAACTTTGTCTAGCTCTCTATGTTTACTTTATATTCGAAACTAAACTTGCAATGTTGATTGCGTACAAATTGAGCATTCAAAAGCAAACTAACACCCTGAAAAAAGAATTGAAATATTTATTTACATTTTTCATTTCTTGCTATTGCACGAGCTGATTTTATTATCACGGCGGCGTGACCTTAAGAGGAGGACATGGCCAAAAATTGGTATTTGAAGAAACTATTGCTGTCGTGCTGCTTCAAGCCTACCACCGTAGCACAGAACCGTAGTGTGCGATAGGGACTGCATTTAGCTCAGATCAATTATATCACAATGTTTTTACGAGATAGACTTTTCGTTTTCACTTTTCATCTTTACCTAAACCGATACACTTGTTTTTTGAATGTAAAATTTTAAGAAAGTGTAAGTCTAGGTTAAAAAGTTTTCAAATATAACTGGTAGTCCTCTAGGGTCATATTTTCTTTATTTATGAGTTGATGAAATGACAGTGACTTGTCTACCCACCTGCACGTGGGTGGAGTTTCAGAATGCACGCGGAAGTCCAAGCTCTGGGTGTTGTGACGCATGTTCAGAGGCCCAAGTCCAATTAGGTACAGTGGACTGCAATACAGAAAATTTCCTGAGTAATGTTTACTAAGAGCATGTGAACTAACATCATCAAAGCTACGACATCGTGACGTGAAAAGGTTTACGTTCGGATTTACGCTTGCTACGTTCAAAAAGATTGGTAAAGCGCGTCATTTTGCTCGTGAATCATCTGCGAAGGATCATATATCTTACAAGAGATGCATGGAGTGCCAAGTATTTACTGCCTTCTTCGATCGATTGTGAATAAACGAGAGGTAAGACTTGTGTTCTTATAAGATGTAAGGAATATACACGGTGTTACGAATATCGACGCATAAACTGTTACCTGATGAATTCAACACATGTTGTGATGTGTTAATTATCGTAACTCCAATTGGCTATATATATATTGAGTTTGTGTTTAAAATCATGAATATTGAATTTACGACACAATTTGTCACTTTTAAAAATAGCCCTTGGCAAAAATTATTGTGTCATGTATTATTTTATTCTAGAAAAAAAATCAAAGACATATAAACACAAAAAAAACCATGCTGGACTGAGCCTACATAACATAACATTCATTTATCCTACATGAATTACCTACCGCCCACTTCTTATTAGGAGGAGACATGCATCATAGCAGCTTGAATATTAATGACTAATTTAGCTAATGCTAACCACTGTAGTTAAAATCAACTTTGACCACTACGGTGAGCTAATATTACATTAATTAGAGTTCGCGGTCACTGGCCATGCATGACCGGTGCGTGACAAGCTTGGCCCACGCTACTACATGTAAACAAGCCGTAGTTTAAAATATATAGCGGACACGCAATCTTGGAACTGCTGTATAGCTAATGAAATAAGTGCGGACGTTTGTTTGTTTGAATATTTTTATTGAACAGGTTTAATATAGTTAGATTTATGAGGACTAAGTAAAAAATATCTCTTGTTCAAATCAAGTTTAATGGGTATGTCTGTAATCTTCAAAACTACTGATCCGACTTAGATTTTTTTCCACTAACGAATAGCTACACTGTATCCGAGTGCTATAGGCAATTAAGGCGTTTTAAACGTTCCTAACAGTAGTAATAAAACCAGTATGAGCTGCCCTCTTAATCTGTTGAAACTTCATACTCCACTAGGCCACTTCAAGGTTATATTATTCTACCTTAGAGTTACCACTGATGCACGGTCTACTGTAGGTACCTACGTCAGTAGTAACATTAAACTACAAATACTGCTTTTAGGTACTGCGAAATAAAAAAAGATTCTGTCAAAGTCAAGCAGATACCATAATTGTCTGTAGACTGGTCTGAATAAATAAATAGAATAAATAATTAAATTGTAGACACTAACAATACCAACCCACCTATTTACTTTAGAGTCTCTATTACTAGCATTAAAATGCTAACAAAATTATAGACGACGTAGTTAAAAAAAAACAAAAGTTTATGTTTTTTCATTTTAATTTGATATAAAAACCTTAAGTTTATTTTATCAGGCAATGTTTGTGGGCGGAGTTGCGGGGAAACCTAGTCGTAACATTAATGTCAATTAAAATTCGTGTAAATGTACCACAGTACCATGGGTAATCTTTTTTAGTGAGTTTTAAAGCAAATGATTGAGAAAGTAGATATAAATAATACGTATATATTTTTTATGAGTAGTTTTGATAATGACATTATAATTGTCCCCTCGTGTTGGTTATTTGTCAGTATTGATTTATTTATGCTTAAGCTAAAATATATGTTTTTACATATTTCACGTTTTGACTTGTTATTGTTTTGGATTTTATTACCAGATCGGAAAAAGGGTTTTACGACCAGTACTTTCTCAGTAGCAGTTAGATTTATACCAGATTGATGGCAATTGGTGTTCCGTGTACCTCTAGTAAGTACAAGGAACTTATACGTAACTGAATAAAGCTAGATGTACTAAGTTACCCCACTGCCTAACCCTGGGGGGACTGCATCTGTGATATTTTGTAGTTTTGATTAGCCGGTCAGTTTTCACGATAAAATTTACGGACCTGCCCATTTTAAGTAAAATATTTTTTGAGAAAGTCGCTAAAAAAGTACCAAAAATGTCAACAATGAACTAAAATTATCTGAGCTTAAGTTTGAAAAAAAGGAACTTAAGTTATAGGCAAAAATAAATCTACAAAAATCTTTTTCGTCTAAATCTAAAACTTTTCCTCCAAATTAGCATTTAATTAGTAAGTACTTTTGAGCCCTAATCTACAAACTTCGTAGACACGCAATTTCAGCCTACATTTTAGTCTTTCCATCGCCTGATATACTAAATTATAGATGATTACAGTTTTAGCACTAAACCGCATGTGAGCGTTAGGGCATAGACTTTAGCTTTAGTCTATAATTTAATGTTAATTTTCCAAATAGCTGACTTACTTTTTACTTACAAAATGTTTAATTCATTTTTGTGCTAGTAAATTTCATTTTATCGGAGTTTTGTTCTGAAAAAATATGTTAATTTGGTATTCAATATCAAAGATGTGAACGATGATGTGTGTGTGTGATGTGTGTGTGTGTGTGTGTGTGTGTGTGTGTGTGTGATGTGAAGATGTGTGATGTGTGTGATGTGTGTGGTGTGTGTGTGTGTTGTGTAGTATGGTGGTGATTTTCGACCTAATTTAAAACATTAGGAACTTTGTTAACAATAATTGTTGGTTTTAATCGCAGTAAGTGTACTGCGATTACTGTGTTTGAGGAAGAATTATTTATACAGTTAGCATAATTCAATAACTATTTTCTTGTGAAATATCGTTTTGTACTTTAAGATAAGACCTCTTTTGTAAAACTATGACTTCAAAAATGTTCGTGAAAACGTAAAACTATAACGAACATCATCATAATGTGGCAGCCGGGACCAACAGCTTAACGTGCCTTCCTAGACATGGAGGAAACTCAGTATGTAATGCGCGGTCACCCATCCACAGACCAACCTAGGCAAGCGCGGCTTAACCTAAAGATCGACCTGAGTGGCAGATTTAATAAAACCACGAGTTATTTAAAACTAGAACAGAAAATTCATTTTTAAAACTTGCTTTGTGTTTACATGTTTGTAAAGGAGGTCAGTGTTAAAATAAAAAAGTACAGTGTAGCGGACGTTTAAATAATTTCTTATTATAATAATTTAAGTTAAAACTTGACTACAAAACCAAGTTTAGTGTAATGTTGAAAATTAGAGTTCTTAACTGCAAAAAATAAGGTTCAAAATACCTTCCACACTCGGTAAGATATCAGGCTTGTTTGAAAATTGATCACGTTCCCTCACAGTTAACAAAATGTCCTATTCGAGTAATCCCATAACTTTCATATTCAAAAGAAGGCCTCAAACATTTCTAGACTGGAATTCATCAACTGAGAAAGTTCTAAAAATAAATATTGAAAACGTATTCCCCAGTTTCTAACTTTGTCCATTATCTATTTGTATCCAGAAAGTTACTAGATCCAAGGTTTGTTTCCTCAACCTGTCAAACGCAAATTAGTCATTTACGATTTTCCCATTAGTAAGTAACCTTCATTACTTGAGTCAAATAGAAAATAAGTACTTAAAAGCCTACTAAAAGGAATGGTTGTGGAAACTCATTCAGTTCGACGCGATCGTTGTAAGCGTACGGACGCCTACGACGTAGCGGTGCTACGCCGTAGCTGGGTCTACGAGTCGCGTGATAACTTCGTTCGATTGTTAAAATTAGTACAGTTTATGGTTATAGTTTTGAATAGTTCTGTAGTGTTATAAAAATGTAAAGTAATATATTTAAGTGTTTTTTTAATGAAACAATGTTCAGTGACATTAGGGGAGGGCAGTGACTGAATAGTGCACACGGTAACCTACTTAAATGCTTCGTCATAAAGGGGAGGTAAGTAATGACTTCTATATTTAGTTGCGAAGTTATATTATTCATGTTTGAAAATGTGTAACGTTGGAGCCAGACTAGAGTTTAATTAGGGGCTAACTTTATAGCCACAGTCTGAACATGTGACTGTTTCTGAGTGAATTTAGATTATACAGCAAACATTTTACCTTACTTTAGATTGTAAAGTTGAACCATAAATAATGTAATGTTTTTAATTGAATACCTTATTATTTATCGTTTTAGTGTAACTTCAGTAATCTGCAATAGGCAGGTTATTAAAAATTTAGTGGTTTTATAGGGGAAAGTTAAAAACCTTTTGGTTTTTCAATGGTTCTTAAGTATCATGCAAGAGTATATAGTATCGTAATACTGCATACATTTAGAACACGGTTTAAAAGACAATGTTCTAATATTCGCGTCATTTGTACACATACGAGTATTCATGAACGAAAAAAATACTCTCATTAAATCTGATCTTTTTTGCGAGTTCAACATGATCAGAAATCACACAATATAAAGAGATTTAGGTGGAGAAATTGAAGGCCTTTGCCCTGGGACACTTGTGAGGCTAGAAAAAAAAAAACGTCACTGAAAAATTCATCACATCATTAATTAACATAGTTTCGATTTCACGTCCTCTACCACAATTGACAAAATGCAAATTATTCTAGGACATATCGTTCGTAAACGGAGTTTAGTTCGTCTGCATTTCAGATTAGTTTTTCAAGCGTTGCACGCCAGTATCACGTTAACACGGCCCGACTAATATGTCAGCGTTGTATAAATTAGAGGCCATTAACATCGTGGATTTATACGTGCAATATATTATATGTATATGTTGTATATACAAGGTATACTTGTGATGTGTTGCTATGTGCTTTGACACGAATCGAGGCAAGTTTAGGATATAGTGTTTGATTTGTTAAACATGGATAATACGAGTATTCTAGGGCCGTGTATTACTTTTACAAAGGAACCACCTTATGGTGTGTGATTTGCTAAACATGAACAATACGAGTACTCTAATTACCTTCTAGTAATTAAATGTGAATATGGTCACCACGTATTCACATTTCATTACTTCATTCTGAACAATTCAAATATAAAACCACTCTTTCTCACAAAACTTAAATACCCACACGGCCTAATTACCGCTGAAATATTTATTTTTACCGGTTCAACGTCATTGGCCTTTCCACCGTGTATTTACGGTTTAGTAAATCGAAAAAATGTAGAGCTAATATTTTTCTTCATTTTTCAGAGTTAATGTCATAGTTAAAGTTACTGTTCCTCTAATTTATGAGCTTTTTTAATTGTAAAAAATTAAACCCATAAATATGGCTAAATTAGCAGATGTTAGGATGGTACCAAATCTTTAGTTCCTGCCTACAAATATTCGGCTAGGACAAGTATGTTTTTAGCATAACCATTTAAAACAATCTAATAGTTTTGATTTAATTAATGACCGTATCGTAACCGTATCATCACTTATATAAAATAGGACTGAGAAAAAACACGTATACTCATTGTGTTTTTATCCAATATTTCCAGACAGGCAGAAGAAGCAGTACAATAGATGTTTGCATGAAACTAAATTATTGTTAAAAAAATTATATTCTGTCTATACTAAATGTTATGCTCTGTAGTTTGGCTTTTGCCAACTAAGTATACGTCAATAATGTAACCTACCACTCGCCCCTTGGCCAGTTTACGCGTTGGGTTATTGCCCCTTAAATACTATCAAGGGCCACCCTCAAACGTCCGGTAATCTTGATGGTTTCCTTATTGCTGTCCCAACCTTTCCTTCGTCACTTCTCACGGGATGACTTTAGGCATCATAATAAACTTATTTTATTTATGAAAATACCATAATCTGAATATTAACAAATTTTTAACTTAAAAATAAATTGGTTATATCCAGATTAAAACACTGAAAGATTAAATTAAATTCTAAACATTTTTTCAAAGTTGAGAAGGGCTTATTAATTAACGATTTCTTCTCAAAGTTGAAGTTGATAATTACATCGGAAGGTTTTGATAAACTTTTTAAAATATTTTTGAATCTGCCTAACCTTTTAGCTTAACTAGGTTGTAGAGGTCCGATAGGCAGTCGCTGCATATAAATTACTGATACTAATAGTATTCAGCTGCACCCGGTAAGACTGGACACCGACCCAACTAAAGTTGAGAAAAGGCAAGGCAGATCATCATCTGTCTAGCCTTTTCCCAACTATATTGAGGCCGGCTTCCACACTAACTGGATGCACTAATACTCTCATTTACGTGATACCCTCCGTGATTATCCATTAATATGAGCTCCTGATATTTCGACGCTGTTGCAGGCGCCATGATCGTGAGATGACTAAAAAAGGTAAAGGAAAGGATATAATCACGTAAGATATCCCGTGTGTGAGTTTTAAACCGTGAATGCTTAATATAGTGTATTTAGTTGAATACCATTATTTTCTATTTAGCGACTAACTATTCTGACCTTTTTTTTTGGAGGGTGGGAATTCAGCGAAATACTGAAATGCTCTGTGCAGAGTGGGTCGAAGTGTCAGACTTCTACTGACTAAAAACCACCCATGTTCCTTCTAAACCCTTTGAATCGAGGCCGCGGTATCTCTTTCGAGCAACCGACAGCCCCGACGTGTAATTATCTTGACCCCAAAAACACTTTTACTGTGTGATACGATTCCCCGGGGTAAAAATGGAAGTCTGTTTTTTAGGCTTTCTGACTGTCATAGATCTACAAATGATTGATGGGTCCAAAGGCTATTCTGAGTTGTTATTGTTGTTTAAGGTAGACTTTTGTATCGATAAAATTGACTGTACTGAAAGGTCACTTTAGAGTGGGGGACAAGATTGAGGTCAAGAAAAAGCCCATTTAATATAAAAAGATAGAGTTTTTAACACTAAATAGGTTTGCGCTTGGCCGCAATTACTTGATTTGAAGGCCATGTAGCACGCTCGCCTAGAAAAAACCGTTTCACTGGAACATTGAAGAGACCCAGACTATAATGATAGTGCAACAGAAAAGCCCGCAGAGAATTCCACTGACTGGCAGTTTGCAAAATATTCATATTTCTCGTAATATAAATGTAAAATTAAATAAACTATTGGAATACGCTCAAAATATCGTGTTTATATTGACTAATATTTACCCAATCATGAATAAGCATTCGTATTGTTCGGTTAGATATTTAAAAATTTAGTGAAATTTTGCATTTGCCTAAAATATACAGGCACTCTTATTGAATTTGCTAATAAATAAACATTTAATTTAGTTCTCGTATTAGCGTTAAACCTATCTATATATAGTCCTCCTGACCGGCTTTGGTCACGGCGGCCAATCTTAGCGGAGATTAGCCATCGATACAAGTTCGCCCTCTCTTCCTTTTCTCTCAAAGTCCGATGGTACGGCAATTCGACACGACCGACAAGAGATCAGGCGCAGGACCAACAGCATATCGTGCTTTCCGAAGCATGGGGGTATAATACCGCCATCTCCGAAACTCTGGGTTAATACTGACGAATTTGTAATAAACACTCCACCGTTTTTTGTAACTAACCATACGAGAAAGTAACTGTAACCCTACGTCGGTCTCTTTGTCTGCATCTTTTTCCGCATAATGGTTGAACAAATTTCGACAAAATTGGCACACAGGGAGACCATATCCTAGGCTAGGACATCCTGTTTCAGTCCAGTCCCTTGGGATTCGACCTCTACACAGACAATAGCTTTATATGATTATAACTCGTTTATAATGTAGTTAAATCACGCAATTTAACAGTTTTTATGACCATTAAAATACCTACTACTGTCAGGTATGTTTCTAGGCATATTTAATGTATGATACTTACCTTATATCGTTTTGTTTTTTTTAAATGTAAAACCCAAAAAGTCAGTGACATTATAGGGTACAGAGTTTTATGGCCAAAGAGTGTTAAACTTGGTACAGTACATTATTGGAGTAACATGACATTGAGCTGGTCTAGAATAGTATAGAATTTCTCTAGAATAGGGGCTATTGACAAGCAGCGTACCGTAAGTGGGTATATGTTTCAAAGTGAAACGTTTGTATTTTTTTGGCTTCATTCAGGAGTGTCAGGATTTTGCAATAGTTACAGTTTATGTCATTTACAGGCAGTATAGAAAAACACTAACAACTGATTGAGATGCCTCTCTGAGCTTACAAAAAAATTAACAAAGCGAGGCACGCCATGTTATATCCACTGAAAATGTACCTATAGCTTAAAATATCGCCTTGTACTTTCATACATTTTATCCACAGATTTGTTGTTATAACGTATTATAAGTCACCAGCACTTTGCCCACGGCTTCGCCCGCGTGGATGTCGGTTCAACTACAAAAGTGACGATTTTCCATACAAACTTTCATCCCCCTTTTCACCCCCTTAAAGGTTAAATTTCCAAAAACCCCTTCTTAGTGCTCCCCTGCATTATAATAGGAAGCCGTGTGCAAAATTTCACATTCCTAGCCCCAGTAGTTTCGGCTGTACGTTGATATGTCACCCAGTCAGTTCTCCTTTTATATATAGAAAGATAGATAGATGATTATCAGCATACTGCATAGCCTTTTCCTAACTACGTTTTGGTCAGTTTCCAGTCTAACCGGATGCAGCAGAACATCAGTATTTTAAATCTGTAACTCCCGAAGGGTTTGGCAGAGGTGTATCTTATAGTCCACCGACTCGCCAGCTATTTTATTTTAAGTCCCGTGTTACAGTGGGCGAGCCCATTGCCATAAACCGGGCACAAATACAGACCGTGGCTGCTACTGAGAAATTCCTAGTGGGAAAACCCAACATAACACTTTGCCCGACCCGGGAATTTAACCCTAATATTTTGCATGCGACATCCACAGAAAAGTGCGGCTTAACCTTAAGATGGATCTGAGCGGTTATTAAATTATTATCTAGCCACAAGCTTTTTTTTCCTACTCCTCCGCTATTCTTTTCTGATTAATTTCGTTGGGGGATCCAAGACAGTTAAATCATTTCTCTGGGACTTCGTCGAGCTCCATTGTCTCGGCGCTTTTCTTGTGGTCGCCACTGTTGATTCTGGCTAACAGGAGTTACAGTGGTTTGGGAATAGTGTGGCGGGCTTGTCCCATAAAAAAAAAGCCACAAGCTTCTCCGTAACTACTATGTATGTACAGTCACCCATCATTACGTGAGCCCCCTTCTTACACCACTTGCCCTCTTCTTCTTTATACGAGGGGTCAGGTAATGCTGGCTACAGACTGTACTAATAACAATATGTTGCAATCGCCAATCCAAAATTGGCAAGCCAAGCGTTGTTCCGTTACCGCAACTATTAATTGAAGCGGTCTGATGTTAATAAGGTTCATGTTAAAGCAGTGGGTGTTAACGCACTGTTCATATTATTAGATAGCTAAGATGTTATGACGGTAAATACCCAGTGAGTGGGTTGTGGAGGTCAGATAGGCAGTTGCTTCAAGTAAAATGCTGGTATTCAGTTGCAACCGGTTAGACTGGAAGCCGACCCCAACAAAGTTGGAAAAAGGCTAGGCAGATGATAATATATAATAATATTCCACAACTATCACACAACGCCATCTAGTCCCAAGCTAAGCAGAGCTTGTGTTATGGGTACTAGACAACTGATAAACATACTTATATATTTCTAAATACATACATATTATAGATAAATTACACCCAGACACAGAACAAATGATCGTGCTCATCACACAAACATTTGTCCTGGGTGGGAATCGAACCCACGACCTCCGGCATAGCAGTTAGGGTCACTAACCACTAGACCAACAGGCCAGTCAAATGACTATGTCATAAATAGCGGTTATGCTCTAGGTATGAAGTGTTAGTTACATAATACGAAAATCATACAAATATATTTCTTACTTTATAATTTCCCAGAAAGGGTTGATATTATGTTTGAATAAAATTATTCTAATGATTTCAAGGAAACTACGTTTTAATTGGACGAACAGAGCAATTTAAATACTAAAATGGAAACCAACAAAGTGTCTCGGATGGAGCCAATTAAGAACTTTTTCTATGAAAAGATTCGTACTAATATTTTATAACATAACATCAGGTCTGTAATTCCGGAGTGCTAGGCAGAGGTTTACCTAACAGTACCACCTAGATATCGCCAGCTAGTTTTGTGTTTAGTTCTATGTAATAGGGTGACCCTTTTTGCGTTGTAACTGTTGAACTATTTTGGATATATATTTTGTTACTCACAGAAAAATGCATTGGGGGACAAAGGGTACCTACTTTTTATCTCTGTAGTAAGTTTCCGTGAGATAAACTAGCTAAACTAAAACTAATTTAAGTTGTGAGGTATTAGGCTTCATTTGGGTAAGCTCGTTCCATTGTTGACCTCATTTCTGTCATCGGGACAAGTTTGAGGTCAAGAAGGCCTATTTAATATAGAAAAGATTACTTCCAGCCTCCAAAAAGCTAGTTATTAATTCTATAGACATTTATGCTTTAACTGCGTTCCCAAATTATTCAACGTCCAGCCCTTCAATTAAATCAACAACCAAAGTGCATTTTAAACATCACGACACAACATTGTAACATCGTCGATAAGTGTTCGAACAAGCGTGCCATATTCAACGTTCATTCATAGTAAGTGCATGCGGCGACACACTTTTATCACAAATCAAGTGAGACGTCGCGACAATGTTGTGTGCTGTGGAACATAACCGGTGCATACAATGGAGTTGAACAACGCGTGCCTGTTACACCGAGGTGATTCTTGAATCCGGAAGGTGATGTTGTTGTGTTTCTATATTGTAAGTTGTGCTTTATCAAATAAGATGTGAGTTACATTATGGGAGAGATGGATACGGCCAGAAGTATTTATTTGGATTGTTAGATGATATTTTTAGGGTACTGTATAGGTTCGTGGGATTTGTTGATGACAGATATACATTCTTAATACAAGGTGTAAATGTTCAACCAAATATTCCATACATGAAACTGAGTACACACTGCAAAAAAGTTGTTGCTAGGAAACGCCTTTTTTTGGTGTGAAAATTCACAGTTTAGTTGTAGCGCACGCAAAACACTGTAGGTATTGATTTAGGTATTAAATAGCACAGGGGTCTTGGATGTATTTAAAGTAAAGTTATAACATTTAAAACAACTTAATTTTAAATTTTTAAAGCTTTGAAATATTTGGTTTTTTTTCTTCAATATAATAGCATTGTTGCTTTTCGTCAAGTTAACGGGATATTACACGTCGGTGTAACACTCATCCATCTCCCTGCACTTAATGTGCTCTTGTAACATCCATCGCAATGCCTTCGCTACATTGTTCATATAACTGTTATATTTACAACTTGTTGAATAACATCAATTTCATATCCAATTAACACTGTTTATCAAACATTTACTATAGTTACAATGTTTAAGATAATTAATTCTGACTATAGTTTGTTGTTTACGGAAATGCCCTGGGGTGTTTTATTTGGTACAGTTACAAATACTTCCGTATTGCTATGATAAGTAAATTCAGGGAGTTTGATTTATTTTAGTTGTTACTAATAATTTCTCTCTCATTTATTTGTACACATAACATTTAAAAGCACTATTGAAATTGAATATTGTTTTTTCGCGGTTTCCATTTAGATTGGAGGCCAGTATAAAATTAAATATTGTTGGGAAAAAGCTACGTCGTGTAGATGATGACTACATACTTACAACTAGGTTATACGTTTTAATAGTCAAGACAAAAGAGACATTGAAATTACAATTATTCGCATAGAGCTGAAATTTGGTGAAAGTCTTGAATACACCATTTTAAAAGTGTCAAAAGCTCAAAAAAATATCACTTAAAAAACAAAAAATTGCCTGCCTCTTCCGAAGAATCTAAGTGAGGTGTTTATGTTTGACCATAAAGAGCTTTAATTACGGTAGAAAACTCAAACGTTTTCCTGTAACTATCTCGTTAAGGAAAACCCTTAAGTAAGCTATAAGTTTCTTTGAAGAACTTGATGTTGACACGTAACGATGAAAATATGTTTCATGCAAAAAGTTTGAAGCTCACTGGCTTATTTTGTAACTTTGAACATTATCGTGTGACTAACCAATTAAATCTTAATAAATTAGCGTTGTCTAATAAATAAAAAGAGAAGTCCTGACTGACTGACTGACTCATCAACCCAGCCCAAACCCTTGGACCTAGAAAGCTGAAATTTTGCACAGAGGTTCCCTTTATGGTGTAGACAAGGAATAAGGAAGGATTTTTCGAAATTCAACCCCTAAGGGAGTTAAATAGGGGATGAAAGTTTGTATGGAAAATCGTCATTTTTACGCGGGCGAAGCCGCTGGCAAAAGCTAGTTAAAACATAAAACTATTCGATACAAATGAATATTTGTATCGAATAGTTTTTTTTTTAATTCAATATAAATTGAAATGCCTGTTTATAATTTCAAAGTAGTAGGTTTTTACTGAATGCATATGAAAGTGTTTACGGTACTTTAAAAAACAACTTTTGTAACTGTTGTCTGTTTGTTGTTCCGCTCAATCTCCGAAACGGCTGGACCGATTTTATGGGACTTAGCGGATGTTATAAGGTGTTACATAGACTATTATATTATTTATACATTTATTTTAGAAAAAATATAACTATAACCCCGATTATAAAAGGGAAGTAATTTTTTTTTTCAACCATTTTACGCTAACGAGCGTCGCTGGGCACAATTAGTCTATAATAAAAATAATAACTTTAAAGTAACTCATAAATGATAACCATTTCTTTTTTGACGGACGTATCTTTTAAACGTTATTATTGCAAACTAGCAACACACACCAAATTCAAAATTGAACAACAAAATGAAAAGCTAATAAATAAAACAAAATCTGCATCGAAAACTTTACTTACCGTATGTGGTAGCAATAAGGTTCAAAACATATTCATTCCAAAATTTTAAGTGACTAGCATATACTTCATAGTTGCTTTCAAATAGTTGAGCATATTGGCGTAACATACTCGTATACGACCCGGGCTCTATATATATACTTTGAAACTCACTGACTTATATAAGGTAACTTTAAAAACTTCGTAAAAGGCGTTCCGCGCCTGTTACCTGCCAATTATATATTGTAGAATGTTGCAGCATAAAGAGTGCAACAAGCAACAAAGCTTGATAGTAACAGTAACTGATAGTATAATGGGTAGCGGTAACTTTTGCCTTTGTATATTTAGGAGTTCCTTTCTCGGTACGCTTCTGAATGTTTCTGGTTGCTTCCGTTTTGATAGGGATAAGTGGGAAGAGGGAAGGGAGGCCTTTGCCCTGCAGTGGGACACAAATGGCTGATAATAATAATAATATTGTACTGGATTATGATTTGACTTCCTCGTTGGTTGATTGGTCGCAAGTGCAACTACTGAGTATAAAGTTCTGGATAAGGGGTTTTTGGGCTGCGGCCTCGACACAAAAGGCTAAGAAGGAACATGGCTGGTTTTTAGTCAGTAGAAGTCTGACACTCCCTTCCGCTCCGATCAGAGCGGGAGGAGTCATTTGATGATTAAACAAACACTCTCCAAAAAAAAAAGGTTCTGGATGAGATTCCCCGATTTAAAGTGAAACGGCGGGCAACGTGTTGTCGGGTTTTTCCATTAGGAATGTTTAGTAGCAGTCACGGATTCTGGATTTCTGACCGGTTAATAGCATTTGGCTCATCCTCTATTACATGGGACTTAAACATAACTGTCTCTCTCTCTGCCTAACCCTTCGGAGATTACAGGTGTGATGTTATATGTGCAATTAATGTATACATACTTATATTATAAATACACACACCCACACACACACCCACACGCACACCAACACACACACGTACTCACACCGTCACCAATTTCACACTATTTTCATGTTGACAATAACTATTTATAATGTGATGGGGGGCCTGGAGTTCTAAAATACAGGCCTAGGCTTAGTTTAGACTTCAGATCTCCCACAAATTACAACTTTCTGCCAAACTACCTGTCATACTATAAATCTATCATAACGATGTAATTTGTGGAGATGAATAAACGTTTTAATTATTTTATTTTTATTATATTTTAGATTATAATGTACTTACCAGCATAAAATTCTTTAACAAAAATACTTTCGCGGCCATTAGATAATTACAGAAACTTATCCTCACATTTGTTTATTCACAAGAAAGTCGCTGGTGGCAGCCTAATGGCGTGTTTCCGACGATAAAATTATGTTCCTGCCTACGTAGTGGTCGCAACGAAACCTGCGGACATAGCTAACAATGAAAACTTTTAATGTCATCGGAGAAAGCAATGATAATAATAGTAGATTATGCACCAAGGGGCTAAAGTTGTGTCTTATGTCACGGGCGTCATATTGAATCTCGAGCGCAATGAAGGATTCGGAATTTAACTCCCGACCGCAGGGAGGGAGTTAAGAGTTTAACTCACGAGCGAAGCGAGGGAGTTAATACAAGAATCCTGAATGCAGCGAGGGATTCAAGCTAGCCCAAGGCAAAGACACCTTTAGCCCAGAGGAGGATACTCTACTTTTTACACCTACTGTGAGAAAATAATTATAGCCATAGGTAGTACGAAAAACAAAGTATTTATTAAATAAACAAACAGTAAGAATAACATATTAGAAATAATGAAATAGAAATAGTTATAAGAAATAAATGGTAGAATGGTTTTGGATGATTGGCTGTATGCATTTTGAATTTAGAACGTCATTGGAGACGCTCGTGAAATTATAGTATTTTTGATAAAATGTGATAAATCGACTGTATTAAACTTAGATAGGTTTTATTATTTATTTATTTATTCACAAATTCCACAGCAATAATAACTTAGCGCAGTTTACTTAAAATAAATTAACTAATGTTAGGTACAGCCAATTACCTACTATTACGGTATTACGGCGCGGTACGGTATTTGTTATTATTATGCCAGTTTTAATGTTATTCCATTCCTTTTAAAAAATGGTTCGTAGTTTTCTAATTTTTTTATAAAAAAAAAAAAATATTCTTACAAATTATTATGTCTTCGAAAACATGGCAACGATATGAAGAAACAGTCGTTATGATTTTGTAGGAAATCGAGAATATCATCCACGCGTAGTAAGGGTATCGAGAATGGCTTTCCTCTTTCTGGCACCAAAGGGTGTTTGCTATAATGCGCGCGGAACTAGTTGGCCGCGCCTTAGGTGGCGACAGGGGTGAGGGGGCGGGTTGCCTACAGCTCGCAATGCACAGGAGACTATAATTATACAGTGATGACCAATCTCGAGATATCGTGAACAATAATAATTGTTCAATTTATTGAAAAGAATACAAATAAAAAACAAAAACATGCCTAAGGCGCGGCCAACTAGTTCCGCGCGCACTATAGTAGGTACTATACTGCCAATTTAGCTGAGCATGTGAGATTCCAAGTTCAAATCACATTATTGACCAGCGGGTCATAATGAAATCCAGTACAACATTATTGACCGGCTGTTCCCCCGGCCACTAATGACTCACTTTAGGTTAAGGTTGCTTGACATATAATTTGACATTTTCGAGCAGGTGGTGTGAAAAACTTTTTATGGGTTTTTGGACTTGTATAATGTAGTCTATCTATTTATAGCCTATCTATTTTCAAACAACTGCCTCGTTGGTCTAGTGGTCGTAAGCGCGACTGCTGTGCATGAGGTCCTGGGTTCGATTCCCGGGTCGGGCAAAAAGTGCTATTGGGTTTTTCATAAGAAATTTCCCAGTAGTAGCCCGGAGTTTGTAATACTCCCGTGCCTCGGAAAGCACGTTAAGCCGTTGGTCCTGCGCCTGATCTCTCTCCGGTCGTGTCGGATTGCCGTCCCATCGGACTATGAGAGAAAAGGGAACAGAGAGTGCACCTGTGCCTGCGCACACACTTGTGCACTATAATATCTCCCGCGCCGATGGCTAATCTCCGCTGAAATTGGCCGCCGTGACCGAAAACGGTCAGGGGGACTATATTTTCAAACAGCTGAAACGTAAACTTAGTTTGGTTTTTCGTTTTAATACTGACTAAAAAGTGAGTTTTGCATCATTATATTCCTGGCCTTGCTTCATTCTACTTGGGGTCAGTGCAACGCGTTTTCTTCTTCCATTCTTCTCCATTAACAGTCATGTTATCATTTAACCTTTTCTCTTTCATATCATTCTTCACACAATCCATCCATCTTTTCTTTGGTCTTCCTCTCCCTCTCTACCCTTCAACATTAATATCTATAATTTATTAGTCACATGCGTTTGATTCCTCCTAATTACATGTTCATACCATGGTTAGACGACTTCCTATCAATTTTTCTGTAAGTTTCAAACTTCCTCCAATATACTTATTCCTGAAAAATAAAATAATACCCATTCCATAGTATAATTGTATAATATGATTTTGAAATCACTTATCTATGTTTTCATAGAAATCCCTGAAAACTAAACTTTCGTCGAACACACATTACTTAGAATCACAGCGGGAAACCGTCGAGTAACCTTGAGCTTCCCGCATTTTGCGACTTCCTGGAAATCTAAGTTTTTAAACTGACATGGTCACTGACACTACTATTAATATCATAGACGGGATATTTACCATGTTTGAATTTGAGAATCGTGTAGTGAGTGACAATGGTAGTGGTGCCGAACGCAAAAAACGAACTAGAAAGAGGGTAGACCGTTTTGTCTGCTCATAAACATCCACCCGCAATGACTTCAGTATATCCGTGATCATGGTGCTTGTAACAGCGCCGAAATATCGGGAACTCGAAACAAAATTCAAACATGGTAAATATCCCGTTTATGATATTAATAGTAGTTCCTGGAAATCGTTACCCAAAACTAACTGGGTTGAGGAGGTGAGATAGGTAGTCACTCCATGTAAATTACTGGTAATCAGCTGTATCCAGTTAGACAAGAAGTCAACCGCAACAATTTGGGAATAGGTTGGACCGATGATGATAGGGCAGGTATGTTTTCGTTTATAAAAAAAGTTTAGTTTAGTTATTCTAATATGGTTTTATCTTTTTTTTTTTTAAGTTTTTTGTCACAATTGTGCCGAACAGACTTACGAGATGTAGAGATTGTTCATCATCTATCGAATAATGATTATATTCTTCCAATGAAAATCGGGGTCAATATTTTGCAAATCTCACTAACGAACATGTCGTTTTAAATAATTGAAGCAATGCGAACATCACTAACATGAAAAGCTTTCCAACCAAGGTTATTGCCACACGGGAATAGTCCCATTATAATAAGTACACACTGTGATACATCAAGCTAAACATAACCGGTATAACCTGTCCTCACTTTGTAAGAGCTTCCCGTACGATGAGGGATCAGAAAGCTTGATGGTCGTCGTGCTATTAAAGTTATGGTTATTTTACTATTTTCTAGTGTTTATTTCGCCTCCATACAAGTCAGTCACTTGGGACCGTTGGCATAGTTCTTTTGTTTATATTACCTGTTCAATATTCCGACTCGTTTTATTTTTAACTTGTTGACTACGTAGAAATGATCGTTTCATTGTTTTTAGTTTGTTGCTTTAGTTTTAGTGTCCGACCGAAACACGATTTTCAGCCGAAACCGAAACCGTAACCGAACCTTCGGCCTTGGTCCCAGTTTCGGCCGAAACCGTAACCGAAACCGAAACTTATTAAATATTTATGAAATGTAAAATCTATTGTATTTTTACGCATATATACACAGTTAAGACGTGTAAAAAAGCAACAATTAAAGTAGGTAATTAGGTGACAAAAATAGCTCTTTTTATTCGTAAAATTAATAATATAAATTAAAAAAAATATACAATCAAAATATTTGTCAAACTTTAAAAAAAATAAGCACTACATTTTTAACATTACTATATTTGTCAGTAATTTACAAAAAAAAAAAACAAAACTAAATACCTCGCATACTAAAGGGAAAAAATGCGACATGACTAATTATTAGTACTGAAGGCCATTCACACTAATAGAAAATATATGAAACTGTTTAGTAAAAAAAATCTATTGGTTGATATAACTTTTTTTCTAATTATTTAACAAAAAAAGTACATCATATCATTTTCAAAGATGGTGTTTTAAGAAATAATTTTCATTACGAACTTTTTAAATTATATTAATTAGTTAAGGTTTTAGGCGCTTTGCACATGGAGCAACTATTGCAGCAACTGGCAACTGGCAACTAGCTGTTTACATCTATTTCAATTGGATTGCGCACACATAGCAACTCGAGTTTCGAGTTCCGGCAATCGTCAATAGTTTTCAGTTGCAGCAATCGATGACTGAGTTAGTTTCTAATTGGCGCAACTGTTAAACATTATACCGATTTTTAAAGTTAACGTAGACGGCGACGACGTTATAAAATTAGAGCAATTGCTGCTTCGTCGATATTCATTGTCACACTGAACGCTGTTCGCGGCGTAGATTGAGCAACTTGGTTATGAAAGTTGCTCACAGATTGCCATAAAATTGCTGCAACCGTAAACGTTGTAGCAACTATCAACGAGTTACAGGAAACTTTTAAAGTTGCTTAAGTTGCCTCAACTTAAGTTGCTCCATGTGCAAAGCGCCTAAATCATCGGAGATAGTCGTGTATCGGAACTACGGGGCGGTACGAATACGGGTACAAAATTTAATCCATCAACAAACAAATATGTTTTTTTTTTTTTTTGTTAATATTTTTGAATCAAACATCACAGGTATCTTCACATATCTTTTAAGTGTTAAATTAATTTCTACATAAATTCATATTTTATAAGTTCTAGGGAATAACTCAACAGAACCAAGTAAAATATCAAATGAATTCTTTTCTATACACACCTACTTACAACCTATTTATTTTACGCTGTAGCACAAGACCCTAATTAATGCCATAAAAATACATCATCATTAATCATAAGTAAAAACAAATACCTAATTTTTGCGCGAGTAAAATCACACAACCTCAAATCATCACGATCGCGCCGGCTAGCGAACTCAACTGGCACTCGAAGTTAGCTGAATGATGCGCGACAATTCACGTATACCTTGTTTCGGCGGGGCCGAAAGGTTCGGCCAATTATTGGCCGAAACCGAAACTATGGCCGAAACTAGGTTTTTTGGCCGAAACTAGCCGAAACCGAAACCGAAACCGAACCTTCGGTCGGTCCTTATTTAGTTTGTTTTGGAATAGTACATTGTTCACCGAGAGAAGAAAGTGACCGATTACCGTCGAGGGTGTCGTTTAAAGCCCGAAGCCGTAGGCAAGGGCTTTAAAACACCCGAGATCGGGAATCGCACTTTCTCTCGAGTGATACATAGTGCTTTATACTACACCTACGAAGAAAATAAAAAACTAAATTCAAATTCTAATTCAAATTCAAAATGGCGCCAATGGCGTCTGCAATTGTCACATGTTCTTTTTTCAAATGTAATCTGAGCGGGAGAGAAAAGTGTATGAAAATCCATTCTCTCCCGCTCAGATGCGTTTTCTCCCCGCATATTTGTTCGATATGCAATGACGTACTTTCTATCGTAAAGTATCAAGGTACTTTCCAAGCAGGTGTAGTATAAAAGTATTTTAATTTATTAACGTTGGCCGTTTTGAAAATCAAAATCAAAAGTCATTTATTCAAACTAGGCTGATAATCAGCACTTTTCGAGCGTCCAAAATTTACTTTACTCTACTTTACTTTACATTTTTATAAGACAGTCCCCCAAAACGCCCACCCATCGGCACTTCCTAGTGTTAAGCTGGAAAGAAGAAGTGGCGGAACAAACTTCCCAGCACACATCTGTCTGTTAGATTTCTTCAGAATTTTGGCATTTGCTCTAGTGAAATCGATTGAAAAATATTTTTTAGATATCTTCTTTCTTCATCGTGTCGTGTGGTTGGTGCCTAAGGCCCGTAATCCACCAAAGCGGAGAGGAGAGGAGACGAGAGGAGATGTGCCGCGAAGCTGGCAGGTTATTTCCACCAAAGCGGAGAAGAGATGCGTTGCGGAGAGGAGATGTGAGGTGTGTGTAGCAGAGATGTGAGCTGTGAGAGATCGAAAACAAAACAAAACGTGCGAGGCGCGCGGAGAAGGCAGCGGGGTGAAGCCCGGCCGCCCGACTAGACACTTCTTCGCTCTGCCGCGCCGCTTGCTCGCTCACTGCACAAAATTCTATAGAAAAATGAGACATCTCCTCTCCTCTCCGCTTGACCCATTTCCACCAAAGCTAAGCGGAGAAGAGATGTGGAAATAACGAAATCGGATTGGTTTATTCAAACACATCTCCTCTCGTCTCCTCTCCTCTCCGCTTTGGTGGATTACGGGCCTTCTATTTCTATTTATCTTCGGGGACGCCGGCAGACACCAGACGGGCGATCAGTCCTTTCGTTGTGGATTATTTCGCCCAGTTCCCCATTTTGGTGGATCCCCTTCATGGGTTACTGGTGGTCGGCATCGCGAATCTTCCTGTTGCCTTGCAGAAGCTCACCAGTTGTTCGGTGGAGATTTCTGCGAGCTTCTCTTCATTAATTTCATCTGTTCCTAGTATTTCCCATCTGAGTGGCCCATACATTGTGCATTCCGCCACAAGGTGGAAACTTGTTTCTTCTGCTTCTCCACATGCTGGGCATATTGGATCTTCCTTTACTTTCATAATCGTCAGATGTCTATTGAGTCCACAGTGTCCTGTTGCGACCCCTACTACTAGTCTTATGTTTCCCCTGCTCATTTTGAGTAACTTGTGGGATTTCTTTTCATCGTATGACTTTAAGAAGATTTTTGATTGTCGACAACCTTCTGTTGCGTTCCATCTTTTATTTGACTCTCTTGTAGTTATTCTATGGATGATTCCTTTTGTTATATTATGTGGGATCGGTAACCTGGGCTCTGGTCCCACAAAGGTTTCATCTGCTCCTTTTCTGGCTAATTCATCTGCTATCTCATTCCCTTCGTGTCCTTGATGACCAGGGACCCATGCGACTGTTACTTCTGCTTTTTCCGCTAGTTGGTTGAGTGCTTCCTTGCACTCTTTAACCAGTGCAGATGTGACTTCCACTTTGTTCAGTGCTTTGAGTGCTGCTTGACTATCACTGTATATAACTATTTTGGAAAGATCACCTGTAAGGGCGTTTCCAATTATTCTGGTACATTCCATAATGGCATGTATCTCTGTCTGGAACACACTTGCGCCTGTTCCTAGTGAGAATGATCTATTTATTTCCAGTCTTGGTATGTGTATCCCAGAGCCGGATAGCTTAGTTGATTCTTTCCTTGATCCATCTGTATAGCAGACCGCTATAGATGGATCACTCTCGATTGTCCATTCTTCTCTTGAGCCTATATGTATTCTATACTTTTTGTCGAAGATCTTCTCTTTTTTGATTAAGTCATTATTTGCCATAATCATTGATAGATTGTCTTCGTACAGATTTGCTATCTCCGAGTGACCTTTATCCATAAAATTGCCTTTCCAGAGGTTCAAGCTTTTCAGTTTGAACCACTGCTCCAAGGCTCTTTTCTTAACTTGTAGACTAAGCGGTATCATTCCTAGTATGACATCCAGGGCCGCTGAGGGAGTCGTCCTCATTGCCCCAGAGATCATTAACCCGGCCATTCTTTGAACTTTTACTAGCTCTGTGCTGTTAGTCTTGATTTGTGTTCTGTGCCACCATACTATTGCTCCGTGTATGACTCTGGGTATGATGATGGCATTATATATCCAGGCTACTATGGCCGGTTTCATTCCCCAGGTTCTACCTATAGCTCTTCTGCATTGTAGTAATGCAATTTTTGCTTTCTCACATGTTTCTTTTATATGCGTCTTGTATGACATGGTTTTGTCTAAGATCACTCCTAAGTATTTTATTTCCTTAGTTACTTCTATCCGTTCACCGTCTATGTATATTGGTGATAACTCCGTGTATTTCTTTCTTTTTGTAAAAAGGACTAACTTCGTTTTAGTGGGGTTGAGGTTCAGTCCCCTTTCCCTACACCATTCGAGGGTGGCCCTAATTCCTTTCTTCATTACGTCACTCATGGTGCTAAGTACTTTTCCAGTAATTAATAGCACTCCATCGTCCGAGTATGCTTGTATATATATGTGCATCTCGTTTAGCTTCTTAAGCAGGTCGTCAAGTAGCAAACACCATAGGAGCGGCGAGATGCAGCCTCCCTGGGGAAAGCCCCTCACCGCTCTCACTGTGATGGTATTGTTGCCTAATTCAGCCTGAATTGCTCTGTGTCTTAGTACGTTTTCTATCCATCTTGACATGTAGCTTGCTATGCCTTCCCTTTGTAAAGCGGCCTTGATCGCTGTGGAGTTGGCTTTGTCAAAAGCTCCCTCCACGTCGAAAAAGCAGCCCAATGCGAATTCTTTGTTTTCTAACGCTCTTTCGATTCTTACCGCTATGTTATGGAGGGCTGTCTCCGTGGACTTGCCCTCCATATATGCGTGTTGATTTCTCTGTAGCGGTGTGTCACTTTTTTCCACTTTGTTTCTAATGTGTCTGTCTATTATTTTCTCTAGGGTTTTCAGCACGAAAGACGAGAGACTGATGCACCTAAAAGATTTTGCTTCCTGGTACGTCGTCCTCCCAGGCTTGGGGATGAAGACTACTCTAACTTTTCTCCAATTTTCAGGTATATAGCCTGTGGCCACACTACTTCTGAATAGAGTTAGTAGATCTTTGTTAATATACTTGTAAGCCTGCTGTAATATCTTCGGGAGTACACCGTCCGGGCCAGGTGCTTTATATGGTTGGAAGGATGATATACTCCAATCTATTTGGTCTTCTGTAATGATTCCCTCGACCTCAGCTTGTGTCACTTCGCCTTGGTTTTCGGTCATCATTGTTTCTTCTTGATAGGTTACACATCCAGGGAAGTGACTTCCCATCATTTCGTTCAATATCTTTTTTGGATCGGATATGATCTCTTCCCCTATCTTTAGGCTTCCCAGTTTGCATGCTTTGTCTTTCGACAACACCTTGACTATTCGCGCGGTATCAGTGTGTCTACTGATATTTTCACAGTAGGCGTTCCATCCTGATCTGCTTTCTTTCCTGCACATTTGTCCTAGTTTGTTCCTTAATTCTCTATATTTGTCCCAGTTCTCATCGCCACCTTTTTTAAGGGCAGTTCTAAGAGCTCGACGCGTGCTTTTTCTGATCTTCCTTAGTGTTTTGTTCCACCATGGTTGGCCTTTACCTAATTTTAGTTCCTTAAGAGGGCATGCGCAGTGGTAGGCTTCTATTAATGCCTCCTCTAGACGCTTGGCTTCCTTTTCGAGTTCCTCTGCTGTTTCGTAGCTTTGTTTTTGGCTAGGAGACCATGTCTTTATTTTTGAGTCAAAAATCTCCCAGGAGGCTTTCTTTGCGTTTCTGATCATTACCTTCTCCATCTCACAGTCTAGACTGAAGGTGATTCTACGGTGATCCGAGTACGAATCCTCCTCATCAACTCTCCAGTCTTTTATGTGTTTGCTTATGCTGCTGGATGCCATCGTAATATCCAGCACCTCGGTTCTTGACCTGGTTATAAAAGTGGGTATGTTACCTACATTTATTATTTCTAAATTACTGCTTATAATAAAGTCTAGTAGCAAGTCACCTTTTTTGTTGCAGTCTGTGCTACCCCAAGCCACATGATGTGAGTTGGCGTCGCACCCCACAATGATCGGAATATTCTTACCTCCATACTTGTTTATCGCCCGTTCCAGTTCTGGTGTTGGCGGCTTGTAGTTGGTCTCACTTGGAATGTATGCTGACATTATGGCTGCTCTGCATTTCCCTCCACTTGATGGGGAAAAGTCAAATTCTGCCACAATCAGGTCTCTGTAACATTCCACTTCGATTAGTCCTAATGTTTTAGCTCTGCTACTGGCAAAAATGCATGTTCTGGGATTCGACTCACCTCCCTTAAGGTAGATGGTGTCTCCTCCCATACATCCCATGCCGACCACTCTTCCTTTATGGATGTATGGTTCTTGTAGCAGAGCTATGTCTATATTATTCGCAGCCATGTATCGGCAGAGTTCTGCCGTAGCCTCGCGGCAGTGGTGCAAATTCAACTGAAGTACCCTGAGGTGTTGTGTGTTTTTGTTTTTTGTGTTCATGAGTGTGTGTTGTTTGAAGTGTGTGTGTATATTTGTAGAGTTGTTTGTTTTTTTGTAAGTTGTGTCTGTTTCTTTGTGTTGTGTGTTTGTGTGTGTGTTAGTCCGACTCGCTCCCCGAATGGTCAGTCCGCCTCGCCGCCTTGGTTCGAGTGTTAGTGCTCTCCCCTATGGTGGTCGTTGTTGGTACTGGCCTCGGCTCGCTAGTGGACTTTTGCTGAGTGTTGGACGCCTCACCGATGTTCCTCTGGTCAGGCCCTATAGATCTCGCTGAGAACTCTTCGTCTCTGCACGAACTTCCAGGGCCCGTCCTTTCGGTCTGTGCGGCGTCCGTCTGAGTGGCCTTGTCTGTGTGTGTCGGGCTCTTCAGTAGACTTTGTGTCTTCTGCTTTAGTAGCCTGGCTTGGACCTGAGTGGCTTGAAAATTGAGCCAGACATACCCAGGTTCGTCGCCGATTACATCCTGCGGGACCCCCAGCACGAGGCGCATACCCAGGGGTTGCATTTCCCTGTGAAGGAGGGTCCACTCGGATATCTTCAGTTCCGTCCTGTAGTCGTTCTGGCACTTAATCAGCCTAAGGGGGTCCGCCGGCATTTTCCTGCTGGTAGGAACCCAGATAGCTACCCTACATCTGCTCAAAATTGTACACCTTATAGGGACGTCGTTGTATGAGCCGAAGTCACAGCTTAATATCCAGTCCCTTGCTTCCACCGTCATTGGTGTCACAAGGAAGAATCCTTCCGACACCAATCCCGAGGTTGCAAAGGACAGACACCTGCCCGGGACTCCTCCATACGCCGACTCCTCTATAAGGTCCGCCATTTTGTCCTTAATGAGGGTCGCCGCAGCGTCGTCCAGCTTGACACCGTCCTCTCTGTGTACGGTAACAGCGAGCTCGTTCTGCTCCCTAGCGGAGCTTCGCGAGAACTCTGTCCGACTCTGACCAAGATTCGGGCGTTTTGCCGTTGGACGCTGAGACGGTCCTTCACTAGGATCTGTACCTTGCCTCTTAACTTTTGGCGCTCGCGGCCTCGCCTCGTCTCCACCTGCTCCGGGCGCCTTAGCGGCCGTGGCCGACGGAGGTTGTGGCGCTAGTTCGGAGCGCTTTTTGGTTTTCATCCTTCTCCATTTACTCTTGGAGTACCTGACTTCCTCCGCACCAGTCTCAGCTGGCGCAGATGAGGGCTGGCTCCCCGCAGCTCCCGGGCTAATCTTGGTTAGCTCAGGGCCTTACTTTGTGTAAAAGTTTTTATGACGCTCACGATTTCTTGGCTTTACGAGCTGTCAATAAATATCTCAATTCAGCTGGTTTCCTCACAATATTTTCCTTGAAGCAAGTGATAATTATACAAAACGAAAATTCAGAGATGCATGTTTTGGGTATACGAGTATATCTTATTTCTTTGTATTAATGTATTTATTTGATGAACAGCCCAGTGAAAACCAAGTAAATATTTTTACATCAAGTATTATTACAATATACTTTAAATCCTACATCAATTAACTCGACTCTAGGGTCAGTACACTAAGGAAAACTACAGATTACGTACTAACCTTGTCGTGTGGCACCGTAGTCTGAAGCCGTTGGTCTAACTTCGCAGTCACTTCGCGCCTTATCGGGGTAGGGGACAGTTTACGTCCCGGATTGGGAACAAACAGCTCAGTTTGCGGAGTGTGGGACTTCAGGTGTATCGTATGAACTGGTGGACGACTGTTTGTTTAAATAGGTTGTCTTTAGAATGAGGTATTTTTATATGCGTGGATTGAACATGTTTGTAAAGTAAGAGCCAGATTATGTATACCCACGTTGCTTGTCAAGCTGACTGAGAGTATGACTCTCAGACAGCTTGACAGGCAACGTTTTACTACATAAATATCAAGCAAAATTAGGCATTATGATAACGCAACTAAGAATTTTAGGTCAACATGATTATGTAGGATGTTTAAACCTATTCTTCTTCTTTACCTCCCGTAGGCCTCTTGACTTTGCTTTATATGCCGTCATCGAGATATTATATCTCTCAGGTATCTTGGTTTCCTCACATGTTTTCTTTTCCCGAAGGAAATAATAATCGAGGTTGCGTGTCTTGGGATCGAACTTGAGACCTATAGCTTGGCAATCCAAAGGTCGCACCTCTAAGCTACTACACTACACTACAGGAACACAGACCTGCAGAGCTATTGCGTATCTTTTTAAATGTCAGTGGCTATCATAGTGTCCATCAATTAACTGTCAAATGGTTAGTTTAGTATACCAAAACATAACCATTTGACAGTTAATCGATGGACACTATGATATCCACTGAAAGGTACGCCTTCTGCTGTGCGCCGAAATTTCATCGATTTTTCGCTCAAAATTTCTTTCACCTAACCATAAAGTTTCCAATCATGTCTGCTGGAAAAAATCAGTTGCAACGTCAAAAAAAAACTTCACTTTAATTAATTAGTAAAATTGCAAATTATTAAACTAAATCCTCTTGCTAATTCACGATTAAATTTCACTCGGAAGCGCTGCGCATAAAATGGTTGCAAAAAATTCAAATGACTTGAACCATGAATATCCGAATCCCGCGAGTCTCCAATAACAAAATACTTAAAAAAATAACACCGGGGATGGTATCGATCCTCACCCTTGTGGTGTAGCGTGTCTCTGAATATTATTAATGGATTCTAAATTGCCTTTAAAGCATACTTCCGCGAAGGAACGTACGTGTCAACGAGGTTACTTTCGTAAATGGATTAAATTAATATTTGTGTACAAGCGCTCGATTGCGACGTTGCTTGGTTTTGTAAGATAGGAACTCAGATGGTGCTTGAAATTTTATAATTTAATTTAATACACTCTCTTTTTATATTGCCACTTTTACAATTCCACTTCTAACATAATAACAATTAAGACCGTAGCAGGGTATACTTCTTTATCTGACACTCAAGTCATGACATACACTTTACCTTTTAAGCAGATTTAAATCCTTAGATTTGCCCAACCACGTGAGAAATAAGTTGCTCGTTGAAAAAGTAATTTAATTTAAAAAGTAATTGATTTGTGACATTACTCTCAGTGATCGTTTTCTTATTGCAGACAGTCGGACAATATTACAATATTATATTCAGAGCTATAGCATCTGTAAACGAAATGTGTATATTACGCGTGACAGTAATTGACGCAATCACATATCCGTATATCATGCACATAACACAATAATGGCGGGTCGTGTAAAGTAATTGCACACAGTTTGATTTAACTGATGAGGGTAATATACGGTTCTAGTATCAACAAATCAACAAACAAATCTCAAAACTCATGTGGGCAGCTCGTTTGCTCATAATCCTAATGTGTTAGAGGCTTTATAATTTATAGGTTTAATATACTTTATTCTCAAAAAGACAAAAGAGCCACTTACATGAGAACATATGATAACATAATGTAATAAACTTATTCTAGGTAACGGTCACAGATACAATATACTTAATATGTAGGTAGTCTTAGAATTATTTTGTTAAGAATACTATGAATATGATACTCGTTCAACGGTTTTATTCCCAACTGGTAGGTAACTTTATTTGTGCGTGTGGTCAATAATATAATTTGATAGTTTAGATTTAAAACCGCTGAAAGAGTTTACATTTTTTATTGAGGAAGGTAAATTATTAAAGAATTGTGCTCCTTCATAGGTGTGTCTTCATTTACAGTCGCATATTGTGTGATTATGGAGCTAGCGATAAAGTTTTGGTGAAATTTTGTTTTAGCCCAGTGCTGCAATCAGCATAGATATTATAAAGTCTTCCGCCTCGTCTGTCTGTCTATCTGTTCGCGATAAACTCAAAAACTACTACACCGATTTTGCTGTTTTCACCAATGGATAGAGTGTTTCTCGAGGAAGGTTTCAGTATATAATTTGTCATGTTCCGACATCCATGCGGGCGAAGCCGCGGGCATCAGCTAGTTAGCTATAAGCAAGTATGGTGTAAGTTGTAGCAGTTGGAGTGTGTCTTCCAGTGACGTCATCTCCTCATCAGTGCCCATGTTAATGGATTTTTATGGTCAATATGTAATTCCACTTTAGCCGTTTTTGAAGCAAGACGAAAAGTTCCCAATAGGTGGAACGAAGCTTATAGTGGTCAGATTCTTAATTCTTAATTGAGTATTCAGAGGTGTGGAGAAGAATGTATTAAAAATCACCATTCGTCAATTTTCTAACAGAAAGTTTAGCATCTTGTAGATGCTAAACGCCACATAAAAATAACTCGTCATGGGTGATGCAGGATTTTTATATAATGCCAGGTCCGTAAAATCAATAATTTTTTCCACAAGGATTTTTTAGTAGCAGCCACGGAGTCTGGATATGAATGTAGTAACCCTTTGGTGATTACAGGCGTGTTACGAGTATTATATTTATGTATAAATTGGTGACAAAAATAAACATTTTGAAAGTCAAAACGATTTACATTTTTAACCGACTTCAAAAAAGGAGGAGGTTATAATATGTTCGTGTGTATGTTTTTTATTTTTTTTTATGTATGTTACCTGATTTCTGCCCCATTTGTGGACCGATTCTCAAAATTCTTTTTTTATTTGAAAGAGTATACTCCTGAGGTGGTCCCATTGTAATCTGGTGCTGATCTTCGGAGATATACAATGGAACTCTTCAAAAATAGACGGCAAATCTGTCGTAATTGCTGGAATCGCTTGGTTGTTTATTGAATATACATTATCATGACGTAACATCAAGCCTGTATGCTCTGAGGGGGTATGCAGATGTGTACAATACACGTTTTTTTATGTAAGTAGGTATGTTACCTGATTTTGTGTATCGCGAATAACTTCGTCGTTTATGAACCAATTTTGATGATTCTTTTTTTATTGGAACGGAGATACTTCAAGGGCCACCATGATATGGAAACCAGGACCTGATGATGGAATCCCAGAGAAATCGAGGGCAACCCTCAAATTTCGTAGGCACATATTACGTGTTTCGTGCTTTTTCTGACGCTATACAAGTATTCGCATCTAGCAGTCATCACTTCATGTTGATGAGCTTATGATGGAAGGTACTACTCCTCAATGGTTAGGAGTTGAAAGCAATAATCAGGGAATCTTGAAGGTTAAGGGTTAGGTGTCATAGTAAGTATTTCTATAAGATATTACAACTAAAAATGAAAAAATAAAAAAAACAACCGACTTCAAAAACACCAAAAAGTGAAAAATAAACTTCAGAAGAAAAATCAGCTTCTGAAGTCGGTGGCAAAAAAACCAAATAAAACAAAGAAATGTCACCGACTTCAGAAGCTGATTTTTCTTCTGAAGTTTATTTTTCACTTTTTGGTGTTTTTGAAGTCGGTTGTTTTTACCTTATCATTAGTTATCATAACGGCATAATTATTGTTTTTATAAAACGGGCTTATTTTATTCAATAGTTGCTAAGAAACAGTGCACTTTATTATAATTTTAGTTCCGTAAATTGTAGTTTATAAATCTTCTTTATATATCTAATAAATAAAGAGAGAAGTCCTGACTGACTGACTGACTGACTGACTCATCAATGCCCTGCCCAAACTCTTGAACCTAGAGAGCTGAAATTTTGCACAGAGGTTCCCTTCATAATGTAGACAAGGAATAAGGAAGGATTTTTCGAAATTCAACCCCTAAGGGAGTTAAATAGGGGATGAAAGTTTGTATGGAAAATCGACATTTTCACGCGGGCGAAGCCGCTGGCAAAAGCTAGTATAGTATAAAGAAGATAAATGACTGATACGATTTGGATGAAACTTTCTAGGGTTATGTCAATGGGTTCTTGGATAGTTTGAAAACACAATTGCACCCGGTAGGTGACACAGCTTTCCGGGTCGGACGACGTCTGCCAGGCCCGCTAGAATTGTATATGAAATATTTAAAACAGAAACAGTGTAATATAAAACATTGATAATACAAACAAAACATGAATAGTGAAATGATTAATTATGTATTGCAGTACGTGCTGGAACAAAATTTAACACAACGCATTTAAACGTGTGAATATCATTCGATTAGGTCGAATTTTATTAAAGACATAATTCAATGATGAAATCAAATCAATTTATTATATTCTATAGTTGACAGCAACTACATTATCCAAGCCATTATCAAACAACAAAAGTTAAATATCAACAAAAGAGTCTACAACTTGCTAACATCCTGTTCCAACAAGTGCAACAACCTTGCATAAAGTAGAGTAGGCGCATCAACTGCCCACAAAAAGTCTAGATGATTAAATTCCTTCAACGGCACTATGTAATGTTCTATGGGATTCACAAGTTTCTTATACAATGTTCTTGCATCATCAACACTGGATAACCAATCGTTTTCAGAACTGAACAGAGCAATAGGCAAAGTGATCTTGTGTAGTGGATATTCCGGAGGAGATACGTTGCCATACGCCTTCATGTTACCCTCAGGCCCGTTGTCATACATTTGGAACTTGCCACTCTGCTTGATTTCTTGAGCGTAGTGAATAATAGTTTTCGTAGACGCATCCGCGGCGCCTTGACTAAGAATTAATGGCAGCAATGTCAAATTGAACTGCCCCACATTATGCCCAAACAAAATAGAAAATATGTCTTCTAATTTCCTTCCCTTATCAAAACTCATCAGGTCAAGAGAATGTTGTGAAAACCATTTGAGCGCTGGATTTTCAGGAAGAAACACGTTAGCTCCGCCGAATATTTTCATGAGAAAGTGTATCTTATTGGTGTACTTAGCTAGCAGTTTTATCGGGCTGTTTACATTAGTCATGTAGGCAACTGGGGCTAAAGCAAATCCTGCTCTCAGGACCTTGTTGTATTCAGTTTTCGTGGACAGCAGTGCGAACAGTGCCGTGGTTCCCATAGAATGACCAATGTAATTAATTTTGACGTCTTGTCCTTTAACTTCCATTATGTAATCTATGACTGCTGGGAGATCGTGTTGGCACACTTCGTGAAATGTGAAGTTCCAAAATTCAGACGAATTAACATTCCTTGAAACATGAGCTTTGGAGTAAGTGTTACCTCGCACGTTGGCCATCCAAACATCGTAACCAGCATCGGATAAGATATATCCGAGGCCCTTTATTGGTCCTGGTATTACCCAATGGGCAGAACTTCCGAGCAGACCGTGATGCAAGAGCACTGTCTTTTTTGGACTTATTTTATTCTTGTTGTTCTTTGAATATGGTATCCTATGGATGGTCAATATGTATCCGTCGTGTGTCACAATGGTGTGGGTCTCAACCTTATAGCCGTGCATAGCAATCAGCTGTGGTGTTGTCATACTGGTCATGTGTATTATGAGGTCTTCACCCGAAAGGTTGTGCTCCCGCGGCTCCACTGGTTTCATAGAATCTTTTCTTTCCCCAATTAAAAAGATTTCGTTGAGGTTGTCGTTGTACACATCGGGGTTAAGTAGGCCTTCTTCTACCGGTCTTACAGTCACTGACTTACACTCACTGTAATATAATTGTAATACAAATATGAACGTTAACACACACTGCTGAAACTTCATTTTGGTAGGTAGATACGCAGCGAGCGCGCCACGTCTACCGATATTTTCACGACTGAATTCATTAATAATGGACATCCGAGTAATATAGTCCCAAGTAGCTCAGATAGGTAATTAAGCTGAGGTCATAGGAAAACACATAACACAAAGTTGGACGAATATAAAATTGTTGATGATAAACAATGTTTATTCGGTAAACAATTAATTTTCCTTCAAGTTATCTCCTGGTTAGGTATGAACCACGTCTGCATGACGTACTTAGTGTGGCGTAATCTGAAACGTAGGTACGTAATTACCTTGTACCTTACCGTATTTTGTGAATTTCATGTTGGTTTTTCATATTCATTCAAAAGCTGTTAACCGCAACTTTGTACGCATTTAAAATAAAACGTTTTTGTTGGTATGTTATTAATTCAATTTTTTTTATTGTGAATGTTTCCTGAAAGATTTAATATGATTCTTTTTCAATTGAAAGAGTTTACGTCAAGTGTGATCTCATTAATTTGTGAGTTAAAATTCGGAGATCGAATAGGACTCCTAACTAAATACGAATATATTTCCATTGCGTGCAACTCCGCCTGTGACACCGCGTCCTTTGTCGTGGGGATAAGGTTGTTTTACACACTGGTTTTTGTAAACAAGGTATTAAAGAAGCTGGGTGGCCGCAACGTTGTTGAACAGCGCTTACGTTGCGGTGATGTCAACTGTGGGATCCGATGAAGTATAGCGCGTATTAACGCTTTTCCGTAAACGTTCTCATACATTGCCATGTTATGTTTAAATTTATTGGGGGCCAAACCGCACAATGTGCTGCGTCTCCAAAACGAGCCCTTTTTAGGGTTTTGACAAAAAAACAAAAAAAAAATAAGATACGACTTCTAAAAAAACACATACAGTTGAATTGAGAACCTCCTTCTTTTTTGAAGTAGGTTAAAAAACCAACGGGGCATCAGAATGGTCACTAATATTATAAGTAATCTTACTGCAAATGACGGTTGGTGTATGACAAATAGACTACGCACTGATCCCTCCTATAATTCGCCGTCAATTCAATTGGAGACAGATAAAGATAGCTAAGCTGAGCGGACTCTGATTAATATATTGTTTATTCAGAATTGACAGACAATAATCCATGGAAATATATTAATGGAAATGACTTATATTTGTTTATTTGTACTCACCACAGAACATAATTATTGCAAACAACTACGTCATCCGCTTAGCTTATTTCTAACTATGACGGGGTTGTCTTCCAATTTAACTGGATGCAGCTGAATACCAGTATTTTACATGAAGCGACTGCCTATCTGACCTCTGAAACCCAGATAGTACTGAGTTATACGATACGATGTGGTAAGACTGGTTGCTAGAATTTCGAGCTACTGACTACCTTTAACGACTGTCAAAGATCTACGAGTACAAATGACAGTTTGGACCAACAGATCATGTGCTTTCCAAGGCACGGAGTTAACTTGGAATGTAATGGGTGGTCAACTGGTCTCACATCTACTGACCAACCTAGCCAAGCGCGGCCTTGGCTAGGTTGGTCCTTGCGGATTGTCCCGAGTGGCTGTCATCACTTTGCTACAAGCTCCTCATATTGCAGAACAGTCTAAATTCTCTCTGAAACTAAAACCAATGTTTCCACAAACAGTAAAATGTGAAATTGAATTTAAATAAAACGGCAAATTCGATTAGTTTCAAGCATTGACGCGACAATACGTAATAAAGTTTCAAATAAGCAATTAAAATCAAAATTCGGGTTGGTTTTGATTGATTAAACTTCTAAACAAAATTTTCATTTACTCAGCCAACTAAACTTGGATTATAAATTATTGGATATTTAAATGTTTGAATAAATTAAGGAAGTTTGTAACTGGATAATCTAAGTATTTATCTACTGATGGAATGTTAAGAGCGTATGCTACCTCAGATTAGCAACCCTATTTGTGGTGGTTCAAACTTCGCTTGTAAAACTGTTAGAATAAAGTTCAAATCAGCTTGCGCTACAAAGCGGTTGTTACGTCTTTCGCTGCGGCCGAATAGTGCGAAATTAGTGGTATTTTGCGATTTACAAAAAAACTATTGATTGGATTAAAAAAGTAAAACACTATGACTTTAGTTTGTTGCTTGTAGAATTATTTGGCAAAAAAATCAGAACGATGACATGTATTTTAGTATGGTTTTTACTCGTTAAAAGAAATTTTTAGAGGTATCTTCGCGATTTTTTTCTATCGAGCAAAGTTAGTTGTATTATGTTTTCACAACACTATGGCACTAGCATATATCCTGAAGAATATCATATATTTTTTTGATGTTGATTACTGCAGTGAATCATATACTTTTACGCATTATAAAACTCGCGTTTGAGGTACCATACGCTCTTAAGCGTTATTACGAACTTAATCTTCATTGTTCAGTCTGATTTATAATCTTCTCAGAAATAAATTAAGTTTTGAAACTATGCGTTATTGTAAATCAATAGAGAGTTGATGGATGGCGGACTATTCAGACTTTCTTAGACTAAAATGTAGCCATTCGTTACAAGGCCCCGTCTGCTGCCTTGTTTAAATGATGTGCTATGAAAATAGTTTGCTTCTTCGGTACTTCGTTGGATAACATTGTACTCCAGCAATTTTTAAGTCTCTGTCGGGGTTGCGGTTTGATCGAAAGAGATACCGCGGCCCCGAACACAAAGAGCTAAGAAGGAACATGGGTGGTTTTTACCTCAACCCTTTCCACGAACTGCCATCATGCATTAGTATGCCGAAGAGGAAACTATAGGGAACCACGCAGTAAAATAGGTATAATCCCGTTCATAATTACGATACTAATTGACGGTGACCTGAATGCCGTAGCGGAAAAAGGCTTTATTTGTTCCGCGGGACTGCTTTGATTTCCTGATACGGACAAAATTCCGTTTCACGTGAAAATTGTTTCGCAATGGGGACGGTAAAGTTTGTGCCTAACGTTCCTTGATAAAGCTATAATGGTGTGTTTGGTCACTGAGGTGAGGGGTTTCTTCATTTTTGATAGGAAAACCATGTGTTTGTCAAATTCTTTAAAGTGTCGCAGTGCGTTAAGTTCTTTCATTCTTTCGGAAAACTGGTTTGAAATTCAGTTGCAAGATTTTACCAATACATCCTACGTATATAAATAGTGATTCACTTTTGCAATGAATGCATCACTGCGTCTGAAATTTCTTAAACACACGGTCACCACGTGCGGCCACTCTTGCTAAAAATGCACTTCTGGGTTATTTGAAAAAAAGGTTCAATTATACGTTACCTCTTGCACTAGATCAAGCTCTCGTAGAGGCAAGAATCATTCCCTTCAGTAATACTCAAGCAAGAAATCATAAAGAAAGAATATGAAACATTTAAAGTTGAAATATAGTTTGAAACAAAGGTACTAAGACCGTTAAAGCACTTGAGAGACCAGCGCAGAGAAATATTTCTCATCTTTCATCTGCTTTTGTCCGAAGCGAGGACATAACCCTATGCCCTGGCAGGCAGACTGCCAAATGCACTAAAGACTGTGCCGGCGATTCTGCTCTGTCTAAGTAAATTATTGTTATGCTTTATTGTAGGGTTGACTCTAGTTCTTAATATTTATTGAATGTTATGTGTTTATAATCTACCTTCAGATTTTTGATTTTCTCCGCCTCGGTGCGACAGAGGCGAAGGGGCGGAGGTAGAGGTCGAGCGCTGGGCTCGGCGTGAATAGTAGTTCGTATTGAGTCGCGCTGGGCGTCGAACGAATATTATAGTAGCGATAGAACGGGTGAAAGCGCACGCGCATTGATTAAATCGACTTGTGGAGTCATTTCGCGGCACCCAATTATACTAGTTAAGCAGTACGGTTAGCGACGCTGTGAATGTCGAACGGGTTATTGATAATATCATTGGTTTGCCTTGTCACGGGAGTGCTAGTGGGAAAGCACCGAGGCTTTTGTGGTTAGACTAATACGGAGTGAGTGTGGTGGCTCGCGTTAACGGCGTGGCTTGCAGCGACGTGGAAGAATCGTCCGGAACTACCAGCAAACCATCGCAAGGTCATATACACTCATTATACACATACACAGTTACACAACTTGCGAGGGGTCAAGGAAGTGAGACCGGCTCGAAGAAATGAGGTAAGGGTAGCTTTAAGTTCAGAAATTGTAATATTGTTCGGAGGCGCGTATCGCGTCTATTTGATCCCGTTAGGACGGCAGCTGTTCTGAGACCTGTCTCCCATGGGCCCGAGATAAGGTTCGGCTGAGTCCTGGCGCGATCAAAATCTGGTAGCAGAGCAGTGGTTATACCCACTTGTAAAAATTAGTAGGTACTTGGTACCAATTTACTTGTAAAAATTGTGTTCGTGTTTACAAATTCGACTTGTAGGTGGTGGTACATTGACCTACATACCAGTGTACGCCTCAAGTTGAGTTTGGCGTTATTAATAATAAGTACATGGAATGTGAATATTCGTTGATAAAATAATTTGTTATTTACGTTCGGTTACGCACAAATATAACCTCATCACAAATCGTGTTATGATTGTCAACATTTGAGACATAGAGGAATAACCTCTAGAGCACGTAGAGGAATAAGTTCAAGAGTTGGCATAGCGTCGTAGATTTATTCACTCAACGAATATATTATTATTGATAATTCCGGATACAATAATTGTTATTTTTTTTGGTTATTGTTATTTATTATTGCATAATCGCGTATTGAAGTTGGTACTATGGCTCCGTCAGTAACGAAAACTATCGCAGCCAGAATCGAAGCTGAATTGAGATGGTTTTCATCGGTTGTTACGTTGGTAGGTCGCACCGATCGTGAAGATGCGTTATTGTCACGCGCTCGGCAAGTTGACGAACGATATGACGCCGTGTTAAAGTGTCACGCTGAGTATTTAGCATGTCTCGAATCGACGGATCTGTCGTCGGTGGACAAGGATGCTCAGGTGGTACGGGGCAATGTGGACCAGTGTGGGGAAATGTCCATGAGCATAATCCAGGCGGCGGCCGACATTGAGCGATCGCGCATGGGTGACGTCAGGGAATCATGTCGGCCAGCAGGCGTAGGAATTCAGGCGCCGTTGCCACCAGTACATGTACCCGAGTTTAGCGGCGAGTATGCCGATTGGCCGCGATTCCGCGATATTTTTAATAGTGTCGTGCATTCGCGTACGGATCTCTCGCCCGCCTACAAGATGGCTCAATTAATGGGTAGGCTTAACGGTGAGCCGCACGACATCTTGACCCACCTGGAGATTACGGACGCCAGTTATGAGACGGCATGGGGCCTATTAATCGACCGATATGATAATCGGCGATTAATAGTTGATGGCCTCATCGATAAGATTTTTGAAATCCCGAAGGTGTCTAACGTGTACGAAATAAGGGCGAAAATCCTTAATCCGGTCACGGTTGCGGTGAACACGTTAGATCGACTTAAGTTGTCGTTAGGGGACAATAAATATATCATCGTCAATAGGGTTTTACGGAAGTTGCCGATCGACGTGGTGGCGCGCTTTGAGCAGTCACATGGTGGCGAATCGACGGACCACCTCCCAAGTTACGATGACTTGAGGGTGTTTTTAGAAGGCGAGTGCCGGCGGGCGGATTGCCAAGGGGCATCCACGTCGCACCCTCCTCCGTCAACCCGACGTACGAGCGGGCCCAAGCCGGTTGAGCCCCGTCGGGGGGGGAAGAAATACCACGCCCTCCAATCGGAAGTGTGCGCCTTCTGTCGGAAGGAAGGGCACGGTCTCGCCGCATGCGCGGACTTTAAGGCGCAGCGGGTGCATAGACGAAGAGGGGTGGTCAAGCAGCGCTATTTGTGCTTCCGCTGCTTGGGGACTCACTTTGTACGTGAGTGCCACAGGACCACTAACTGTGGAACCTGCGGAGGAGCCCATCACGAGTTGCTATGCCTGGCGGAGAGTAGGGAGGTGCACGGAGCCTCGCCGGGAGGTCACCCCCCCTCTCCTAAGCCAGATTCGGGTGGTCGGTCACCCCCCCCTAGGGGGGGTGGGTCGGCCAGGAATCAGCGGTCGCCGCCCCCTCGGGGGGGTGGGCCAAGGGCTGATCCAGAGCACAACCCGATACCGTCGTCTTCCCCGCGGGGGGGGGATAGGCACCGAGACTCGGGCAGGGGCCCGGAGGTAGTACAGACGGGTTACGCGGCGTACTCGAATGCGTTGGGGGGCATGTTGCCACCCCCGAGTAGTCGCTTCTCCCCGCCTCTCGCAGAACGCCCTCGGCTGACGGCGCGCCCGCCACCGTTCGGAAGGATGCCAGTAGGCTACTTCCGACCGGCACGGATGTCACCGATGGGTCGGGAGGGTTACTACCCGGGTTGGGACCCGTATACTGGGACAGTATTTACTCCCCCTCCGGCAGGGGAGGAGGGAGGTGCCTCCTATTAGCAACTAGCAGCCTGTTCGTCAGTGGTGCCCACCCCGACAGTAACGGTATTATTACCGACGGCTAGGATTACTGTCAGGGGTACTGACGGACAGCCGGTGCACGTGCGAGCACTGTTAGATTCAGGGGCACAAGGTTGTATTGTGTCCAGCTGTTTAGTGAAAAAGCTGGGCCTTACATTAGAGCCATCACGGGATGGCGCCGTAGGTATAGGTGGCAATCGGGTGCCTCACCTCAGGGGTCAGACGACATTCCTGTTCGAGATGGGTGACACGGCATCGGTCACGCGGGTGAATGCCACGGCGATCGTTTTGGACGAAGTGGTTGGGGTCCTCCCTCAGACTCGGTTACCGTCTGCGGTAAAAGGGTTGACCAATGGATTGGAGTTAGCCGGTCCCCACTTCGCGATCCCCGGACGGGTGGACGTCTTGCTTGGGTCTGACGTCCTCGGGAAGCTGCTCCGAAGCGGCAAACGGGAGCTGCAACCAAACGGGGTTGTGGCCATGCGTACCGCAGGTGGTTACGCGTTATTGGGCCCAGTACGGGAACCACAGCACTCAACGGATTATAGCTCCATATATTATGGCAGCGTGTTATCCGACGTCCTGCAACGGTTCTGGGCAACGGAAGAGCCACCCACCGCTCTTAGAAATAACCCACGTGATGAGGAGTGCGAAACATTCTATCGATTTAACACGGTGCGCCTCCCATCGGGTAGATTTATGACAAGGTTGCCATTTCTGTCAACTCGACCTCCGCTGGGGAGCTCATGGAGTCTGGCAGAAAAGCGGTTAGTGGCAATGGAAAGGCGCATGAAGCGGGACTCCAACTTCCGACAGAAGTATGTGGAGTTCATGCGCGAATACCTGACGTTGGGTCACATGTCGGTGTCCAGGGTTGACTATCGTCATGAGGAGCATTATGTGTTGCCTCATCATGCTGTTTTGAAGACACCTGACTCAAAGATTAGGGTCGTGTTCGACGGGAGCGCGGAGACGTCTAGCGGGGTGTCCCTGAATCAATGTCTCCATGCTGGTCCTAAGCTGACCAGAGACATTGCAGACATTCTCACGGACTTCAGGAGACACCAGGTTGTCTTCGTTACGGACGTACGGATGATGTTTCGTCAAACTGAGATTCATCCAGACGACCGTCGGTTCCAGCTGATATTGTGGCGAGAGAGCCCAGAGGAACCGATGGTCACGTACGAGCTCAACACAAACACGTACGGATTAAAGCCCAGCCCATATGTAGCCATGCGTACGCTACGAGAACTGGCTGATCAAGAACGGCTCCGCTTTCCCCGCGCGGCTGCTGTCATTGATAGGGACGTCTATGTAGACGACATTTGTACGGGCTCAGACAGTATTGAGCAGGCGCTCATCTTAAGGGATGAATTGGTGGCGCTCATGGCCTCCGGTGGCTATGAACTCAGGAAATGGCTGTCGAACTGCCCAGAGGTACTGGCAGGACTGCCAACTGAGTATCAACAAGACCCGCATTTGTTTGAGGATTCGGAGAATCTTCATGCGTTGGCCATTTTAGGGGTCCAGTATCGACCGAGTCAGGATGCCTTCACATACAGTTGTGAGGCCGAGTTGCTGTCGAAGACCTGGACCACGCGATCGGTCCTTTCGACTATCGCACGAACGTTCGATCCAACCGGTTGGATCGCGCCGGTCACGTTCATGGGAAAGTGCTTCATTCAGGAGCTTTGGTGGAGTTGTTGGTTAGGGACCGTCACACCAAGAATTCACACGCAGGCTGTAACACCCTTCTGGGCATTTTGCAGCGTGAATTTTGGATTTTATCGGCCCGCAGAATCATACGAAGCGTTGTGTTTCGTTGCTTGCCTTGTTACCGACTCAAGGCAGCCACAATGCAGCCACAAATGGGAGATCTCCCAGCCGACCGAGTCACGGAGGCTCGGCCATTTGCTGGCGTAGGGACAGATTTCGCGGGGCCCTTCATGGTCAAGACATCGCACCTTCGCAACGCGAAGTCGGTTAAGGCATATCTGTGTGTCTTCGTGTGTCTGGCGACCAAGGCCGTTCATTTGGAACTGGTGGCCGATCTCTCTACGGAGGCCTTTCTGGCGGCGTTAGATCGATTTGTTTCTAGAAGGGGAGTACCGTCACTGATTCGGTCGGACTGTGGTACCAACTTCAAGGGCGCCGACCGGTGCTTAAAGGAAATTGTATTGTTTTTAAGTCAGAATGAGCGAGAGATTGGCACGGGCCTCGCCAGTCGGGGCATTTCGTGGTATTTTAGTCCACCTGGATGCCCCCACTGGGGTGGAATTTTCGAGGCAGTAGTCAAGTCTTCCAAGACTCACTTGTATCGGGTCATCGGCTCAACGATTCTCACCTTTGAGGAGTTGTCAACGGTGTTTTGCAGAATTGAGGCGGTCTTAAACTCGCGACCTTTGTGCCCGTTGAGCGCTGACCCGAATGACCTTGAGGCCATGACCCCAGGTCATTTTTTGATTGGCCAACCACTTAACGCCTTGCCGGAATATCCGTATACTGATGTCAAGTTGTACCGGTTGTCACGGTATCAGATGTTACGGCAAATGAGCCAAAATTTTTGGAAGCGATGGTCGCTGGAGTATTTGCATATTCTACAGCAACGCGTTAAGTGGACGGACAGGACGACCCCACCCTGCGTTGGAGACCTCGTTCTGGTTAAGGATGCTAACCTATCACCGTTGTGTTGGCGACGGGGGCGCATTGTTAACCTGATTACGGGCAAGGATGGGTTTCCAAGGATCGCAGACGTCCAGGTGAGGGACTCGATCCTTAGACGGGCAGTTTCAACTTTATCTCGACTCCCGGGAGTTTGAGCGGACCGACAACGGGTCGGTCCGGGGGGGGTGATTGTTTATAATCTACCTTCAGATTTTTGATTTTCTCCGCCTCGGTGCGACAGAGGCGAAGGGGCGGAGGTAGAGGTCGAGCGCTGGGCTCGGCGTGAATAGTAGTTCGTATTGAGTCGCGCTGGGCGTCGAACGAATATTATAGTAGCGATAGAACGGGTGAAAGCGCACGCGCATTGATTAAATCGACTTGTGGAGTCATTTCGCGGCACCCAATTATACTAGTTAAGCAGTACGGTTAGCGACGCTGTGAATGTCGAACGGGTTATTGATAATATCATTGGTTTGCCTTGTCACGGGAGTGCTAGTGGGAAAGCACCGAGGCTTTTGTGGTTAGACTAATACGGAGTGAGTGTGGTGGCTCGCGTTAACGGCGTGGCTTGCAGCGACGTGGAAGAATCGTCCGGAACTACCAGCAAACCATCGCAAGGTCATATACACTCATTATACACATACACAGTTACACAACTTGCGAGGGGTCAAGGAAGTGAGACCGGCTCGAAGAAATGAGGTAAGGGTAGCTTTAAGTTCAGAAATTGTAATATTGTTCGGAGGCGCGTATCGCGTCTATTTGATCCCGTTAGGACGGCAGCTGTTCTGAGACCTGTCTCCCATGGGCCCGAGATAAGGTTCGGCTGAGTCCTGGCGCGATCAAAAAAAAAAAAAAAAAAAAAAAAAAAAAAAAAAAAAAAAAAAAAAAAAAAAAAAAAAAAAAAAAAAAAAAACCACGCTCTGCTACCAGATTTTGATCGCGCCAGGACTCAGCCGAACCTTATCTCGGGCCCATGGGAGACAGGTCTCAGAACAGCCGCCGTCCTAACGGGATCAAATAGACGCGATACGCGCCTCCGAACAATATTACAATTTCTGAACTTAAAGCTACCCTTACCTCATTTCTTCGAGCCGGTCTCACTTCCTTGACCCCTCGCAAGTTGTGTAACTGTGTATGTGTATAATGAGTGTATATGACCTTGCGATGGTTTGCTGGTAGTTCCGGACGATTCTTCCACGTCGCTGCAAGCCACGCCGTTAACGCGAGCCACCACACTCACTCCGTATTAGTCTAACCACAAAAGCCTCGGTGCTTTCCCAATAGCACTCCCGTGACAAGGCAAACCAATGATATTATCAATAACCCGTTCGACATTCACAGCGTCGCTAACCGTACTGCTTAACTAGTATAATTGGGTGCCGCGAAATGACTCCACAAGTCGATTTAATCAATGCGCGTGCGCTTTCACCCGTTCTATGGCTACTATAATATTCGTTCGACGCCCAGCGCGACTCAATACGAACTACTATTCACGCCGAGCCCAGCGCTCGACCTCTACCTCCGCCCCTTCGCCTCTGTCGCACCGAGGCGGAGAAAATCAAAAATCTGAAGGTAGATTATAAACAATCACCCCCCCCGGACCGACCCGTTGTCGGTCCGCTCAAACTCCCGGGAGTCGAGATAAAGTTGAAACTGCCCGTCTAAGGATCGAGTCCCTCACCTGGACGTCTGCGATCCTTGGAAACCCATCCTTGCCCGTAATCAGGTTAACAATGCGCCCCCGCCGCCAACACAACGGTGATAGGTTAGCATCCTTAACCAGAACGAGGTCTCCAACGCAGGGTGGGGTCGTCCTGTCCGTCCACTTAACGCGTTGCTGTAGAATATGCAAATACTCCAGCGACCATCGCTTCCAAAAATTTTGGCTCATTTGCCGTAACATCTGATACCGTGACAACCGGTACAACTTGACATCAGTATACGGATATTCCGGCAAGGCGTTAAGTGGTTGGCCAATCAAAAAATGACCTGGGGTCATGGCCTCAAGGTCATTCGGGTCAGCGCTCAACGGGCACAAAGGTCGCGAGTTTAAGACCGCCTCAATTCTGCAAAACACCGTTGACAACTCCTCAAAGGTGAGAATCGTTGAGCCGATGACCCGATACAAGTGAGTCTTGGAAGACTTGACTACTGCCTCGAAAATTCCACCCCAGTGGGGGCATCCAGGTGGACTAAAATACCACGAAATGCCCCGACTGGCGAGGCCCGTGCCAATCTCTCGCTCATTCTGACTTAAAAACAATACAATTTCCTTTAAGCACCGGTCGGCGCCCTTGAAGTTGGTACCACAGTCCGACCGAATCAGTGACGGTACTCCCCGTCTAGAAACAAATCGATCTAACGCCGCCAGAAAGGCCTCCGTAGAGAGATCGGCCACCAATTCCAAATGAACGGCCTTGGTCGCCAGACACACGAAGACACACAGATATGCCTTAACCGACTTCGCGTTGCGAAGGTGCGATGTCTTGACCATGAAAGGCCCCGCGAAATCTGTCCCTACGCCAGCAAATGGCCGAGCCTCCGTGACTCGATCGGCCGGGAGATCTCCCATTTGTGGCTGCATTGTGGCTGCCTTGAGTCGGTAACAAGGCAAGCAACGAAACACAACGCTCCGTATGATTCTGCGGGCCGATAAAATCCAAAATTCACGCTGCAAAATGCCCAGAAGGGTGTTACAGCCTGCGTGTGAATTCTTGGTGTGACGGTCCCTAACCAACAACTCCACCAAAGCTCCCTTCTTGGGGAGAATTAGAGGATGTCGCGCTGCATAGGGCAAGTCGGCATTCCGTAATCGTCCTCCCACCCGGAGCATTCCATGCTCATCAAGGAACGGGTTGAGGCGGACAAGACCTTTTTTCAATCGACCTGCGCCAGTCTTCAAGACCCTAATTTCGTCCTGGAACTCATTCCTCTGAACGACTCTCACCCAGAGTGAGAGAGCCTTTCGCTGTTCTTCAGGTCCCATTATAGGCGACATGTTTCGCTGCGCGACAGGACAACGACAATTTTGACAAAATCTCATTACCCATCCCGTTACTCTAAGTAACTTCCCTAACGAACTATATCGTTCCAAGAGGGTGTGGTCTACGGTGGCGGGTTCCACTGTAGTCACATTCAGCCTCAAGCCTTGGTCTGGGGGTAATGAATGTCGACCGCACTCATTAAATGGCCACTCCGCATGTGGCTGTTCCAGCCATTGTGGCCCCCACCAAAGAGAATGTTCAACCAAAGCAGGCGCCGGACAGCCGCGTGAAGCGCAGTCAGCCGGATTAATCTCACCTGGAACATGTCTCCAGACCAGAGGAGTCTCTGAGCTATTTATTTGTGAGACTCGGTTGGCCACAAATACCTCGAGCGTGTGGACCGAAGTCTGCAACCAGCATAACACGATTCGGCTGTCAGTCCATGCATAGACCGTCTCGTTCAGAGCCACCGTACCACGCAAATTCCGCACCACATGGTTCAAGAGCCGCGTCAGAAGGGCTGCACCTGCCAGTTCCATCTTCGGAATCGTCCAACGAGTCCGAACAGGTGCAACCTTGCTCTTGGCCAGTACCAAGCGTACCGTTCCCCTACCAGCGGTCTCACCTGTTCTCAGGTAGACTGCGGCCGCGTACCCCTTCTCCGACGCATCACAAAACCCGTGCAGGGTGACCTTGACTCCTGCCTGCGGGAGCAGTTTACGCGGGATCTCAATCTCTGAGATCTGTGGTAAGGTGGTGACGAATGCCGACCACTCCCGAGCCAGCTCCTCCGTGAGCTGATCATCCCAACCTAGTTGAGCCAACCAAAGCTTCTGAATGAAGCACTTTCCCATGAACGTGACCGGCGCGATCCAACCGGTTGGGTCGAACGTTCGTGCGATAGTCGAAAGGACCGATCGCTTGGTCCAGGTCTTCGACAGCAACTCGGCCTCACAACTGTATGTGAAGGCATCCTGACTCGGTCGATACTGGACCCCTAAAATGGCCAACGCATGAAGATTCTCCGAATCCTCAAACAAATGCGGGTCTTGTTGATACTCAGTTGGCAGTCCTGCCAGTACCTCTGGGCAGTTCGACAGCCATTTCCTGAGTTCATAGCCACCGGAGGCCATGAGCGCCACCAATTCATCCCTTAAGATGAGCGCCTGCTCAATACTGTCTGAGCCCGTACAAATGTCGTCTACATAGACGTCCCTATCAATGACAGCAGCCGCGCGGGGAAAGCGGAGCCGTTCTTGATCAGCCAGTTCTCGTAGCGTACGCATGGCTACATATGGGCTGGGCTTTAATCCGTACGTGTTTGTGTTGAGCTCGTACGTGACCATCGGTTCTTCTGGGCTCTCTCGCCACAATATCAGCTGGAACCGACGGTCGTCTGGATGAATCTCAGTTTGACGAAACATCATCCGTACGTCCGTAACGAAGACAACCTGGTGTCTCCTGAAGTCCGTGAGAATGTCTGCAATGTCTCTGGTCAGCTTAGGACCAGCATGGAGACATTGATTCAGGGACACCCCGCTAGACGTCTCCGCGCTCCCGTCGAACACGACCCTAATCTTTGAGTCAGGTGTCTTCAAAACAGCATGATGAGGCAACACATAATGCTCCTCATGACGATAGTCAACCCTGGACACCGACATGTGACCCAACGTCAGGTATTCGCGCATGAACTCCACATACTTCTGTCGGAAGTTGGAGTCCCGCTTCATGCGCCTTTCCATTGCCACTAACCGCTTTTCTGCCAGACTCCATGAGCTCCCCAGCGGAGGTCGAATTGACAGAAATGGCAACCTTGTCATAAATCTACCCGATGGGAGGCGCACCGTGTTAAATCGATAGAATGTTTCGCACTCCTCATCACGTGGGTTATTTCTAAGAGCGGTGGGTGGCTCTTCCGTTGCCCAGAACCGTTGCAGGACGTCGGATAACACGCTGCCATAATATATGGAGCTATAATCCGTTGAGTGCTGTGGTTCCCGTACTGGGCCCAATAACGCGTAACCACCTGCGGTACGCATGGCCACAACCCCGTTTGGTTGCAGCTCCCGTTTGCCGCTTCGGAGCAGCTTCCCGAGGACGTCAGACCCAAGCAAGACGTCCACCCGTCCGGGGATCGCGAAGTGGGGATCGGCTAACTCCAATCCATTGGTCAACCCTTTTACCGCAGACGGTAACCGAGTCTGAGGGAGGACCCCAACCACTTCGTCCAAAACGATCGCCGTGGCATTCACCCGCGTGACCGATGCCGTGTCACCCATCTCGAACAGGAATGTCGTCTGACCCCTGAGGTGAGGCACCCGATTGCCACCTATACCTACGGCGCCATCCCGTGATGGCTCTAATGTAAGGCCCAGCTTTTTCACTAAACAGCTGGACACAATACAACCTTGTGCCCCTGAATCTAACAGTGCTCGCACGTGCACCGGCTGTCCGTCAGTACCCCTGACAGTAATCCTAGCCGTCGGTAATAATACCGTTACTGTCGGGGTGGGCACCACTGACGAACAGGCTGCTAGTTGCTAATAGGAGGCACCTCCCTCCTCCCCTGCCGGAGGGGGAGTAAATACTGTCCCAGTATACGGGTCCCAACCCGGGTAGTAACCCTCCCGACCCATCGGTGACATCCGTGCCGGTCGGAAGTAGCCTACTGGCATCCTTCCGAACGGTGGCGGGCGCGCCGTCAGCCGAGGGCGTTCTGCGAGAGGCGGGGAGAAGCGACTACTCGGGGGTGGCAACATGCCCCCCAACGCATTCGAGTACGCCGCGTAACCCGTCTGTACTACCTCCGGGCCCCTGCCCGAGTCTCGGTGCCTATCCCCCCCCCGCGGGGAAGACGACGGTATCGGGTTGTGCTCTGGATCAGCCCATCACGAGTTGCTATGCCTGGCGGAGAGTAGGGAGGTGCACGGAGCCTCGCCGGGAGGTCACCCCCCCTCTCCTAAGCCAGATTCGGGTGGATAATATCATTGGTTTGCCTTGTCACGGGAGTGCTATTGGGAAGGCACCGAGGCTTTTGTGGTTAGACTAATACGGAGTGAGTGTGGTGGCTCGCGTTAACGGTGTGGCTTGCAGCGACGTGGAAGAATCGTCCGGAACTACCAGCAAACCATCGCAAGGTCATATACACTCATTATACACATACACAGTTACACAACTTGCGAGGGGTCAAGGAAGTGAGACCGGCTCGAAGAAATGAGGTAAGGGTAGCTTTAAGTTCAGAAATTGTAATATTGTTCGGAGGCGCGTATCGCGTCTATTTGATCCCGTTAGGACGGCAGCTGTTCTGAGACCTGTCTCCCATGGGCCCGAGATAAGGTTCGGCTGAGTCCTGGCGCGATCAAAATCTGGTAGCAGAGCGTGGTTATATTCACCTTTGTAGGTTAAACCTTTAACCTTCAAAGGTGACCCTAGGTCCCTACAGGGCCGGTTTATGTAGGGACACTTATGGTCAAACGACTCCTCCCGCTTTGGGCGGAGTGGAAGGGAATGTCAGACTTCTACTCACTAAAAACCACTCATGTTCTGGGGCCGCGGTGTCTCTTTCGATCAACCGGCAAACCCGGGTTTATGATACCCCTAAGTCCAGTATTGTCTTTCAGCAGAATGATGAACAGTTATTATTTTTAAACAGTATTTTAGGCGTCGCTGCAGATCTCGTGGAAGCTGGTAAGACGAGTTCGACAAAGCCAACGACCAGTAGTCCACATTGGCCCTGGATCGAAACAACTGGAAGTAACGTAGAGGCCTTTAGCTAGCAGTGGGATGACGCAAGCTTACAATATCATTTTCAGTATTATTTTAGGAAGTAGTTATGAGACATGACCTTTAGAAAGACCTTTTGACCTTTAGTTAGATATTAACTTTCACAATACTGATTACAGGGGACGACGCTAAGCATAACTTTTTTAAAAGTTGTTATGCCTTATTAACAGACCTTTAAATATTCGTAAGTAGGAGAAACCTTAACATAAAATATGTAAATTAATTTCCATGTATTGATTTTCTATAGCTCATTTTTCTAGAAATCGTGAAAGCACCTGTTTCTACCCACGCCATTGTTAAAGTAAGTATGGTCAATTAGCCCAATTGTAATAATGAAATAGGGCCATTATGCACTTTGGTCATTTCTACGCATTCAATTAAATTGCACATTTATTATCTAAAGTGGCTTTTGTTATTTGGAACCTAAGTTAGGTTTTATAATAACCACAACTTGACCGTGAAGCCAGTCTAGAGGGGAATACTACAGGAATTACAGAAACATTAACACCAGAGTTTTCAGAGTTACTTAGTTGCACCTTTCTCAATTTCAAGCGAAGCTAACACCATATGTTTCATCCAGAAATTACTCGTTTGTAAAATTATTTTTTACGTTACTGCCGTTAGCAGAAAAAGGACACACCAAAAACCAGTAACATTGCAGCTCCCTGGATTACGTTACGCAAATAAAAACAGAAAATTCTGACCATCAAATCCAAATCCGGGCCCGTCCGCAGGTAATAATACTCTTACATTAATGAACACTCCTTTGTTTACATGTTATGCAAATTATTTTTATCTAACAAAACATGCTGGAACCATCAAAGTTATCCTTCATTTGTGTGTTCTATTAATCAAAGACGAAATTCGATGGAATTGGATTTCAGAACGCGTATTTCTTTATTTTACTTTTCTCGTTTCTTTCATGGTAGCAAATCGTAATTACGGAAATGCGTATCCAAAATAATAGACCTCGTGTCGAGTTACGGGTTCTTTGAACACGAAATATGTTTTTACAGATATATGTATAAAATTGGTGCTGATATGATGGATATGTGAAAACACGCCGAATTTATTTGTTTGTCATTATATTTTCATCTTTTGATATTTTAAGTAATTTGTTATCGATTACTTTATCTTTCTATAAAAAGATCAAAGACGAATCGTGCACGAATATCGTATTTCACTAGTTAGAGTATGTTTGATGAAGAGATTCTTCTGCGAGCATGTCGATGGCAATCTAAATTCTGTCGGCCCAGAACTGAGCTACTAGTGTGGCGTTGTCGGTAGTGTTTATTAGTTCCTGTAGTGAACACACCATAGGACACGCAAGACTCAATTTAAGTGGCCCATCGTTTGTGGAACAGCATCACTTTTACACTCCAGGGCAGAGTCATTAATGAATCTCTACTTCAGCAGGTTATCCTTGCTGTGTCCAACTTGGGCCAGGAGTCTATTTAAAGACTTTAAAAGACTATGTCGGTTGTTTACTGGGGAAGAGTGAAAAAGGAACGTAATATTTACATTGGTATACTTCTACAGACATTTCATAGAACCTTTAAGCATACACCAAAAGAATAACTCTACAAAAAAACTACAAAAAATCAAGACATCCGCACGATTGCGAAACAGACATACATATTTCGCCTACATCTGTGTTCAATATTGATTCCTCTTTGTCTTCCATTGAAAACTTTTTTGTACCACAGTTGTATGAATTGAACGGCACAACCACAAAGCAAATGAATGCGGAGCTCGCGAAACAAATTGAAAGAAAAAAAATACGATTCGATGTTGAAACAGGAGCGAGAATATGCGCGATCGCCGTGTTGGGGACGATGAGACCATAGATAAAAGATTTTTGACAGTTTCTTGCGTAGGACTTATAATGAGACTGTCTTTATTCTTGTTCTTTTGGAGTGTTTGGAAAATACATGAAAGCCAAAACAAGTTTAAAGTAAACTTTGAATTAAAGACAAAGTCGCAAGCTAGGTGTTACTGGGTATATTTTATTATACTGAACTAACAGCCACTGAGCATTGAGCTGAGCTGGGTACTGAGTTAGCATATTTTTTGTGGCGTTCCAAAATACCATGTAGATGTTTACTGGATGCTAAAATAATGTATTTGATTAATTCTGTCAATTTGTGAAAAGATGCGCGTTTGATAACATTTTAACACAGCAACATCATCTGCTTAGGCTTTTCCCACTGGCCTGTAATGATTTGCAAATAACAGCCAGGACAAACGATTTAACGTGCTTTTCGTGGCAAAGTTTTACACAGCATAAATTACGATAAAGATATATAAAACAATTACTTCTTATTCCAGTTAGTCTAGAATACGTTTAAAAGACCGCATAGGAATTTTCACACATCTGTATATAGCAACGCAGGATACAATCCCATTTTCCTTTAGACTATAGCATGTAAAGATGGCTCGAATCTATCGAGCCATCTTTACATTTACATTGCATACGCATACAGAAATATATATATAGTCCTCTTCACCGTATCCGGCGACAGCGACCCAGACTACTTGTCAGAACACACATACAGAAATATTTCCATAACAACATGAAAGTTGGTGCTTTTGCCAAACGCAATGAACGTTTCCCCCTTTGATACTTATTCGAAGACTACGAGTAGAGAGTGCATTTTACCTCTCAAGTCGACGCAAATAAATTTTCAAAGCGGCGCACTTGACATCGATGGAGATATGCGAAATGTTACCAGTTGCTTTAATTAAATAAAAACGGTTTAATTCAGTCCGGAAGCGGATGTATTTTGTCATTTGGCAAGAAAAATGCTGTGCCATATTTGTGCGTTGATTATTTTTTGTTATTGGACGAAGTTGGAATATTTAATTCGGCATACATTTTTGGTTACTGACTGACTACTCTTACTACTCTAATAATAAATTATATTTAACCAAAATCTCTAAGTCAGTTTTCTCTGTAAAAGTTTAGAAAGCAGTGGTGGACCCGTGGAAATGACTCCAACTGACGTATACTAGAGTCGTTCATTCAACACCATACACTAATTTTTTTGTTCAATTTATTTAATCATCGGTCTCTAACGGTGAAGTTAAACTTTGTAAGAAAATCAGTCATCCCACTCCCTCTCATCATTAACATCATTTCAACCAAAAGACGTTCACTGTTGGACATAGGCCTTCCCCAGGTGTCGCCACATTGACCGGTCCCGTGCGTCTGGTATCCAGCGGGTCGCCGCAAACTTCACCAGGTCACTCCCTCCCTACTCCCTCTAACAGAGAAAATGTCTTTCGAAGGAGTGGGAACATTACAGGCTGATTATGCCACCATCATTTCCCTTACCTTTTACCCAACTTTTAACAAACTATGTTAGGGTTTGCTTCTAGTTCAACCAGATGCAGTTGAATATCTCTATTTTTTTTATCTCTCTCTGAGTGCTGGGTAATATGACACTCCTTGGTAAGTATGAATGCTTCCTTACTTCATAATTGTTTTTATTATATAGTCATCAGTAGGCATTGCCGAACTTCACTTGTGTAATCAAAATGAATAAAACAATATTGATACATTTTCAGTACGTTTATAGGGTTTTCAGTAGGTTTATTCAATATAAGTATTTACATAATTAAACTCAGGATATATGCGGTCGTTTGGTGGTTAGTTAAAATTTTACAATATATATTATTTTTTTGTTTGATATTCAGAAATTATTGTTAACTACAGTGTTAGTTCAATTTAATATAAATGTTCATAATAGATGCCTGAATTAATGACATTGACTGTAATTAAAACATAAATTACAAATATCCAATAATAATAGCTGCGATACGAAATGAGTACTCTAATTTTTTCTTCTGTAATTGAATCTCAAAATATTTATTACTTGAGTGACAACGTTCATCATCATCATCATCAGCCATTAGACGTCCACTGCTGGACAAAGGCATCCCCCATAGAACGCCATAACGAACGGGAACATCTATCGGTTACTCGCGACTCTCATGATGTCGACGGTCCGCCTGGCGAGGCCTACCAACGCTGCGTCTTCCGGTTCGTGGTCGCCACTCGAGGACCTTTCTTCCCCATCAGTTGTCAGTTCTTCGAGCGATGTGGATATTCTGAGAGCTATGTCGGTGACCCTGGTTCTTCAGCGAATTTCCTCATTTCGGATTTTATCGCACAAAGAAACTCCGAAAATAGCTCTTTCCATGGCTCGTTGCGTGACTCTGAGCTTCTTTAAGAGGCCAGCAGTTAAGGACCATATCTCTGTGCCCTAAGTCATCACTGGCAACACACACTGGACAACATTACAACGTTATTGCACTAAATTTTGTCCTATGTGTTTATTAAAAATACTAAAAGAGAATGCACTCTTTGACAGCCTTTCACCATAAGAAATCTTCGCAAATATTCATTTTATTATTTCTTGTTTCACTCTCGAATAAAAGCCGGTGTTCCGTATACGGCCCCTTTACAGCTAGTGACAATAAAGTGTTTTGCAAGGAGCTAACGTGGGTATTTAAGTTTCAGACGCCCCTTTGATAGGTTTTCAACGATTTGACAAGATTATTCAAGCTGAACATTTCAATTTAAATTGAGAATACGCATTGGAAAATAGAACGTGTATTTCACTTTGTTGGCTTTAAATCCACGGCATAAATAAACCGTTATTTCAATTGTTTTTCAATCGAGTGGCGTGATTCTAAAATCAAAGCGAGCATAGCTTCGATTTGATGCTCGCGAAAACAATACATTTGTTGCGGGCTGTGTCGATGGTTTTTCTTTTCTCGTAGAAATTGATATGTAATATTGTTGTGAGGGCCTCTCACAAACAAGATTAGAGTCAGGGACGTGCCTTAGGCCGTCGGTAAATCTAATTGTGACTCGTGTCGAACGACGATCGACGGGTGAATCCACCAATGGACGCCTGTTATTATTTACATTTTATTTTTGGTATGAGCCCTTTCATCGTTTCGATTTGGTAGCGATTGGGCAATGTCGTACTATTGACATTGTAGTGACCTTTGGATGTCACCGAAACGTTCACATTTAAGGTTATTTAAGTCCCTTTATGATACTGGCTGCAAATGTTAGGTTCTCAGTATTATATATACGTATTATTAGTAAATTTTGTAAACGGAATATATTAAAACAGCTTTTACAAAATTAACTCCAATTTCAAGAAGAGTGTACTACATAATTATCTTCAAAGTCTTGCGATGTTGTTTTCAAACTCAATCCTAAATTTGAGATAAATATCCAGATATACTTTCAAATTCCCTTCTCTTGAGTTTCCAAGAAAACCCCTTATTCTCGAAAACTCTTACACGATTTAATATATTCAAATAAGCGTTTACGTTGACTCTAAAGAGTCTAAGAGACAGCAATCCTGTACAAACATACTTGAGGTCCCTTATGACGTATGAGTTTCCTTGGCACTGAACATTTGAACAACTTTCGCGGACAAACCGGGGGTCAAACGTGACAGGGGTCTGAACGAACAACCCCGATGCTTCCCTCGCTTCGTGCCAAAACGGCGGAATAAGCCCTTAGGTAGCGTGTGGAGCTAAGACGCGGACTAAATGGATTAGAACTTGGACAGAATAAGGGCAAATGTGTACGGTGATCTTGATTGAGTGTGTGTTAGTGTTGATACTTACAGTTTCGAATTTTGAACTTTGTCTACCTTGTTTCTTGGTGCGTAGAATACGAAACAGCTATGAGTGGAGTATAAGCAAATAGAAGTCAAATACAAGCGAATATTGAATGACTTAGATGATCCGATGACTGCCTCGTTGGTCTAGTAGTCACCTAGTGCCTGAGGTCCTGAGTTCGATCCCCAAGTCGGGCAGAGTGTTATTGGTTTTACTCATCAGGAATTTCTCAGTAGCAGCCACGGAGTCTGGATTTATGCCCGGTGGATGGCAATAGGCTCACTCAATGTGAGTGTACACCTATAAAGGTGTGATGTTATATTATTGAGTTATTCAATTCTAATATTGTCCTGTTGACCAGAGAGAAACCATCAAAGCCAGCTGGAAAGTCAGAAAATAAACACAAAATACACAAACGCAGACGATTCTTGTTCCCAGAGCTTATTAATGCAATAGAAACAGACAAAAAACTTGTTATTTTCTATCTGACATAACATGTTTAAGAACTTATTTAATATCTGAGAGTGAAATCTGAAAAACTTCGATGCCTACGTTCTGAATGGATGATAACAAGAAAAATTATCCCTTTGTGGTCATCCCTCGGGCAACGGTTTACAGGGTAGGTCCTTTCAAAGAAAAAGTCCCAAGGCGAAAGTTCAAATGAGCGATTTTAGTACTTCCCAAGGTAGAATTAGAAGAGGAGGAATATTTAAAATATAATAAAAATAATCCTCGAAAGTAACAAGGTCGGGAACGGATAAATTTATGGCTTCCAATTGGCTGCTCCGCCGCTTACCCCAGTTTTTCACTCGTTTAATCTTTTGTAGGTCACTTTGGGCCTTGCACGGCTTTGTTTTAAATCCGGGGTACTTTGGAATAGATATGGTTTGGACATGAACATCATTTTCAAAACAACATTATTCATCGATTATGGGGAGAGTGACAGCTGTTCGTCAAAATAAGTGCATATAATAACTGTATTATATGCATTTATTATGCGCTTTTTTTTGGCTTTGTCACTGGACAGGTGATCATAGTGCACCTTAATAAGATGGTTTATGCTGCATTCACTTGCATGTGCAGATAATTTAAACTTAATTACACCTTCTTTTTAGTCCTACGTTCAGGAGAAACCTCCCTTAATTTGACGAGAGAGAATAAAATCATTTAATTCTTCAACTACCCTACTTTTATCCATAAAACATAACAGATCGGTACGAAGCTTGTTGATACTAGAAAAACACTACCAACTAAGAAGTATTATATTCTTTTATTCCCCTATTCTTTTGTTTTGCTAGTTCTTTTGAGCCATTGAGCCCTCATTAGTGATTCTTTATGATTGTTCAGTTTCACTGAAGACGCTGCCTGTGGCGATATGGATTTACGTCAGCCTTGAAGTTTTAATGTCTCAGGGGTACTTCACACTTAAGCTGGGTTCCCACGGTGCGTGATTCTGCGGATCATCACGCACAACCGACTACCACGGACGGCAACGCACACAGACAGGGCTCTTTCAACGGTGCGTGTTGATCTGTGTAGATATTTTGATGGCTTCATTTCATAATGCAAACTGAAAGAGAACGCGACGGATACCGGCGCACCGCCACTGACGTTCTGTGCTACCACGGACGAGACCCTTCCCACGGTGTGTCGTGCGAGCTGGTCCGCGTCCGTCCGCGTTATCATGGACCGTGGGAAGCTAGCTTTAATCGTATTTGTAAGTTCAATTCGGCAAAATTTGTGGAAAATTAGTTGCACTCTTAGCACAAGCATAGACAAGCAGGCTTTAATGCTCATACTCTCTTTCTCTCTTTTTTTTTATAAAAACGTTGTCCCACACTAGGAATATCTTCTGTATCATGAGTGCGTTTACAAACATTTAAACTCACATGACACAAATACCCAGACCCGGAACAACTATCTAGGGGTCATACAAATATTTGTTCCGTGCGGGGATCGAACCCGCGACACGCAGCGCAGCTGTCCAATCGCTCAGCCACTACGCCAAGCTTGCCGTCGACCGTTGCCGTTACTGCTGGGATACTAGCCTCTTCTCTATGAGAGGGGGTATCCACCACGCAGGCCCAGTTCACGTTTGTGAATGTCACACGACTCACATTTCAAGCTTTTTCCGCTTTTCATATGCACATTTATTTCATTTTACCAACCGGATTATACCGATTCATGCTGATCCGAATATAGGTGTCGCACCCTTCACATTATCATCGAAATATGTGTCTTATAGGGTTGAAATAAGTTTCAAAGTTACATATTGTATGGAGAGATAATGTTTACCGCAAACGTAGTAGAAGGTCATATATGATTCTTGGAATAAAGTTCGGCTTAGCCCAGGGTACGGGTTTCTGATCACAATGTGTTGGTGTATAACTGAATCTAGTACATAAATAAATAATAAATAAAAAAGCCTTTATTATTCCTTAATACGATGATAAAAAAATATTAAACATAAATTAATTTAAGTAAACAATTTACTGTGCATTAAGGACCCCTCGACGGGTATAGGCCTCCTCCAATAATTTCCACTGCTTTCTGTTTTTTGCTTTAGCAAGCCATGAATCGCCAATCAGTTTTACGATCTCGTCGTGCCAACGCTCTACTGGTCTGCCCCTTTTTCTCTTGCCGTGTGGTCCTAACCACGCGGTCGCTCTCAGAGTCCATCTGCTGTCTTCTGATCGCGCCAGGTGGCCCGCCCATCTCCATTTCAGTGCCTGCGCGTGTTGAAGGGCATCTATGACTTGAGTCTTCTTCCTGATTGTTGAGTTTCGTTGTTTGTCTCTCAGTTTAATGTTTAGGATGCTTCGTTCCATGGCCCTTTGACATACTTGTATTTTATTTTTGGTTGTTCTGTTGAAGATCCAGGTCTGACACGCATAAGTAAGGCATGGCAGCAAACACGAGTTCATGACTTTAGCTTTGAGTTTTACCGGTAAATTGGATTTCATTATTTCCTTGTAACTCCAAAATTTATTCCAAGTTATGTTAATTCTTCTCTTGATTTCTTCGATGTTTCTATTTTTGTTGAATGATAATTGTTTACCGAGATATATATATTCTTCAACATATTCTACCGTTTCGTTGTTGATTTTTATTTCTTGTTTTGACCTGTTAGTTAATATTTTTGTTTTCAGGGTGTTCATTTCTAGACCAACTTTTGAACCTACGGTATGGAGGTCATTTAGCATCTTTTCCAGTTGTTCCGCAGATTCAGCTACTAAAACAATGTCATCTGCAAACCTTAAGTGGTTGAAGTATTTACCATCTATGAGAATTCCTTTTCGGTACCAGTCAAGGTTTGACATTACGTGCTGTAGGACGTTAATAAAAAGTTTTGGAGATAGCGGGTCGCCCTGCCTTACTCCGCGTCCTATTGTTATAGCATCCCCAGTTCTGTCCAGTTTGACTCTACTTCTACTTTTGCTGTAATGTAAGTTGTAAGTTTGTGGGATGTTTATAGCTGAAAGGGAGTCCCATATGCTCTGATGGAGAATCGAGTCGAATGCCTTTTTGTAGTCGACAAAACCCAAGTACAGAGGCGCATTAAACTCTTCATATTTCTCTATTATTTGTTCTATGGCATGAATATGGTCCACTGTGTTAAATCCTTTGCGAAAACCTGCTTGTTCTACTGGTTGATGTTTCTCTATATCTTCTTTTATCCTTTTTTCCAGACTTGAGGCGAATAGCTTGTATAAATTTGGCATTAGGCTAATTGGTCGATAATTTCCCACATCTGCTGGGTCCCCTTTCTTATACAAAAGTATTATGTCGGATAGCACCCATGATTTCGGGACAGTTCCTTCTCTTAGTATTTTGTTGAAGAGATGTGTCAGAGGTGAAGAAAGAACATATCTGGACAGTTTTATCATTTCGTTTGATAGATTGTCTGGTCCAGGGCTTTTATCAGATTTTAATTTTTCAACATTGCCAACGATTTCTGCTTCGTCGAATAGTTTTATCTCTAAGTCTGGCTGAAAGTTTGAAGTTTGTCTGGTTTCCGATGGTGTAGTTTTCGGAGTGCTATATAGAGTTCGGTAGTAATCTGTAGCAATTTTTATAATTTCTGATCGTGATTGTACTTTGTTGTTGTTGTGACTTGAGTTTAGTTTTGGAATCCAGGTTTTTTCTTTATTTAATAATCTTCCAGCTTTTTTGGTGCTTCCTTTTGTTACGAGAAAGTTTTCTATTATTTTCATTCTATGTGTCTTATAATCATTTTTGATACTCTTGTTTGTTGTCTTATATAGTAATTTTAGTTGTATTTTTTCTTCTTTCGTCAGGTTCTTCTTGTTTTGTAGTTTGTGACGATTGGAAATTAATTCTTTCGTTTCGTTGCTTATAATATCTTTCTTTTGATTTACAATATTTGATTGAGCTTCTTTTATACTATGAATTATGGCTTGATGAATTTTATCATGGTAAGTTTCAACAGAATCGTCATTATTTAGGTTTTTAATTTTTTCTTGCAATATTTTTATATAATGTTTCTGTTCTTCTTCTGATGTAATTGTCTGTGGAGCCTTGTTGAAATTTATTCGTTTTTTCTTTTTAGTTTTCAGTGTTATTGTTGCTCGTACTAATCTGTGGTCGCTAGAGTAGGTTATGTTGTTTAGGACCTCTACATTTTCGAATTGGTTTGGTTTATTGGAAAGTATGAAGTCGATTTCGTTTCTTGTTTTTTTTATTTTTTTTTATTTTTTTTTTTTTAGTATCTAGTACAACATTATACTTATTATGCAATTCATCAATTTGCAGATCGGTTACATTAAATAAGCTAGTGGACCTCGCACACAGTGACGCGTCGCCTGTATTTGAAAAAGAAACGAACAAAATATTTTATGTTTTAAAATCCACAACCGCCGATAACTAAGTCCTTAATTAATTAAACATTCACGACATTACATTTCGTAAATTTAAAGTTAAGAAAATAATATAATAATATTACAACAAATAAAACACAATGAACTTAAACTAAAATTCTGCGGTCCTAAGTTGCTAACGAAGAGACAATGCCTGCAGACATAAAGTGGGTAGGTACGTGTTAGGAGATACGGAAGAACGTTCTCATATGAACATGATTAATATTAGGAGTTACCGCCAGAACTGACTTAGCTGCAGTAAGAAAGTTAGCAGTTAAGTTATTTTTGAGAAATGTGACTTGAAGTCAAGATTTGAACGAAATTGTAACATTATTTTGTCTACATCAAGTTGTTGAAGAAGATCGATTCGAACCGTCTTCTTGTTGAATCATGTTGTAGGTCTTTTTAACCGACTTCCCAAAAAGGAGGAGGTTCTCAATTCGACCGGTATGTTTTTTTTTTTTTTTCTATGTATGTACACCGATTACGCTGCGATTTATGATCCGATTTACGTGATTCTTTTTTAGTTTGATGCGGAATAGTTGCTATTTGGTCCCATAAAAAATTAGCATGGTTTGGCCCAGTACTTTTCATTTTATGACCATTTTTTTATAATTTATGAACATTTTTCGTTCGTTTTTTATGTGTGTTCGCGAATAACTTCGTCGTTTATGAACCAATTTATACGATTCTTTTTTTATTGAAACGGAGATATTTCAAGGGTGGTACCATGACATGGAAACCAGATCCTGGTGATGGAATCCCAGAGAAATAGAGGGCAACCCTCAAACATAGGCACGTATTACCTGTTTCGTGCTTTTTCTGACGCTATACAAGTATAGGTTTCATAGTAAATATTTCTACGTATAAGATAGGTACACAACTAAAAATGAAAAAATAAAAAAACTTTTTTGCAAAAAAAAAAAACAACCGACTTCAAAAACACCAAAAAGTGAAAAATAAACTTCCAAAGAAAAATCAGCTTATGAAGTCGGTGGCAAAAAAAGCCAAATCAAACAAACAAATGTCACCGACTTCAGAAGCTGATTTTTCTTTGGAAGTTTATTTTTCACTTTTTGGTGTTTTTGAAGTCGGTTGTTTTTTTACATATGTGATTTGATTTTCCACTATCCCCGTATAAATTTCCTCAAAAATGTAACCAAAAAGCGATCATTGAGAGATATGATCGTTTTCAGGGAACAATTTTAGGGAATTTTTAAAACGGTACGGAGATTTACATCGTCGTTTTCTCTCATTTCAACTTTTTACACAGAAGTTACATATAAATGTATTTCCATTGATGGAATATTCCTTACCGTCCAAAATTGTAACACGGCTCGGAGCCGATATTTAATTGTTTTAAACATATTTTTACCCGACTGCGGCGAAGCCCAAAAGGAGGGTTATTATTTCAACATTTTCAGTAATCAGTTACAATTATTTTCGGCTTACTCATCAAATAATCATAAACACTCAAGATCTAAGAGAAAACTAAGTAGCACATAATTATATTATCGTGTATTCGTAAATAAATTATTTAATATAATATTATCGTGCTATTAATATATCAGACGGCAGATAAAAATATAATAACGGTGTGGCTTGAAAGGCGTAAGAAACACAATGTCTAATCACTTGGCCACAAGTTACACATTCAAGCGAGTGCGGAGAAAACAAATGAAAAGAAATTCAATACGACGCGACGCGGTGACAGTGCTCATTCGATAGAAACAAGCGACAAACGCGTGTGTGAGGTCGTGTACGGAGCGTAATGTCTCTTACGCCCATTTACCCTTGAGGTATCGATATGTCAGTCAGCCGTGAAGCCTCACGTATGAAGGATAATCTTGTAATTTTGTCCGTGGTGGCTCTTTTCGGACAGGTATTATTATATTTACTTACGTCTCAAGCCAGTCTTACTTACATGATGATTTGGCGGGTAAGCTACGGTCACAGAATAATTCTGTCTTACGACAGAAATTGAGTAGGCGACAGGCGTACTACATTGTCAGAACGGCGCTATTGGTAAAATAATATGAAATCGTCTTTGGAAATGAGTGTATTGAAGAAAAATAGAAGCGATAATGTATCTATTTAACTAAATGAATTATTCAGGACCAAACGTTAAACGTGAAAGTTTGTCGGCGGGATCAGTATAGGTATCTATATATTATGCTTAGTGATACCTTAACTTGCTTTTAAAAACGTACAAAGAAGATTAGTTTTTCAACCCGCAAAAGCATTCTTTTGTTTTTACTCAATACGCAAAATATGGCCTGTTGCTGAAATAACGTTAAAAATACCTATCGTTGTTTGTAGAGATATTGACCTGAATTTTAACCTGGATGTTGCCTGATGCCTTTCAGAGTAAAGTGATAACTGTTTTATTTATTCATCAGTGTAAAAAGAATTGACTACTTTGCCTTTACCTATTAGTGAGACTCAACATTGACTAAATAAAACACTTAATGTACAAAGCTAATACCTACGTGCAAAAACAAGTCTAAAATTACCATAAACAAGCCAATTTTCCTTCCAGTAAATCTGTTTTCATATAATTTATTTTTGAATAGCTTTCAGTTTTAAAACACTTTTTATATTTTCCTGTTTCACGTGACTGGGGTGGGTTCGATGTTTTCTTCTCATTGACTACTCAGGGAGGTGTGACTTAAAAATACGAGCTTCGGTATTTCCTGTTCGTAATAATGTTTGAAGACAATTCTGCCGAAAAAAAATGTTAGATACGCCTTTTTTCCTTATGACGCCATCGTCATAAGGAAAAAAGGCGTATCTAACATTTTTTTTCGAAATTGAGTTACACACATATTCGGAATCAGTGAAAGAAATAGCATCCAATAGCATCCACTAGTCAATGTCGAAAAAAATGTTAGATAATTATGCCTTTTTTCCATAAGACGTTTTAGATTATTGTTTTTACTCTGAAAATTTAATCCTTTGATAAAGAAGGTAGATCGATTTGTCTGCTCATAATCATCCACCCGCAACAATATCTTCAGCTTATCCGTGATCATGGGTTGTTCGAAAGAGATACCGTGGTCCCGGACACAAAGGGCTAAGAAGGAACATGGGTGGTTTTAAGTAAGTAGCGGGAGGAGTCATTTTAATGATTTACCACCCTCCAAAAACATTTTTTGTGCAAATCAAAGTTACCATTTTTCTCCAATGCTACAAAAGGGGTTGGGTTTTTTTAAGGCGGGTGTTTTATGTTATTTTATCCTTTTTTCAATTAATTTTTAACCGTCGTGGGTTTTTTCAAAATTTTTAATTTTGCTTTTTATTTTAAACTTTTTACTTTTATTTTTTTATCTAAAAACATGCACCAATCAAACCTAAACCTATAACTGAAAACTGAATCAAAATCAGACTTGTAGTATTGGAGAAAAATGGCAACTTTGATTTGCACAAAACATGTTTGCTGCAGCGCCCCCTGGTGAGTTGTCACCGTAACCGTAGCGACTATCTAAGATCATGCACCAATCAAACCTGAACCCATAACTGAAAAGTGCATCAAAATCGGACTAGTAGTTTTGGAGAAAAATGGCAACATGTATTTGCACAAACACACAAACAACCTCTCACCCCAAACGCATATACCGTCTCCATTCCGTCGTGGGTAAAAAAAAAAAACACATTGCTTGCAATAGCGCCGAAATATCGGGAACTCGAAACAAATAGTATACATGGTAAATATCTCGTTTTCAGTGTTATTGATAATAGGTACCTAGTGATCATGTCAGTTTAAAAAAAGATAGGTAATCGGGTTTCATTTAAATTGTTTATTAGTGATTTCACAGGAAAAATGGCAGGTTTTTTCTGTAGTCGTTAATTAAATTTTAATAAGGTAAATGTAATATTGGTTTACGTGGTCATGTTACTATTTACTATTGAGGAGCTCGTGGCTTAATAAGAACTGCCACTCGGGTCGATCTTTAGGTAAAGCAGTGCTTGCCTAGGTCGGTCTGTGGATGGGTGACCGCCCGACATACCAAGTTTCCTCCGTGCCTCGGAAAGCACGTTTAGCTGTTGTTCCCGGCTGCCATATATAGATCTTTAGCAGTCGTTACTGATAGTCAGTGACCTGAAATTCTGACACCCAGCCTTACCAAAGAGTATCGTATTACCTAGTATTAACTGGGTTGTGGAGGTCAGATAGGCAGTCGCTCCATATAAAATACTGGTATTCAGCTGCATCCGGTTAGACTGGAAGCCGACCCCAACATAGTTGGGAAAAGGCTAGGCAGATGATGTGGTCATGTTACTATTACAACGGAAGTTTCCGTCATGGGCAAGTGGTTTTGTGATCACCCATCGTATGCCAGGTGAATGTAACGATGACAAAATATTTATCGTAAACTAATTTATCGGTTAATCAAGATCATGACTTTGCAACAGCTACCTGACTACCAGTCTAGTTGTCGCTAGCGTAACTGCTGAGAATGAGGTCCAAGGTCTAATTCCCAGGTCGTTGATGGTAAAAGGCTCGCCGCATATTACATGAGACGAATATCTGGCAAAATGTGGGTGGTCTAATGGGTAGGTATTCAAATTCAAATAGTTTATTGCAATCCATAATGTACATTTTTACAGGTGGTATAAAATAATTTCAGACACAATTATGGACCCTGTCGGGCACAGCAATTTTCTATATAAAATAATTAGAGAGAGGAAGAGCGCTTTGCTTCTTTTAATATTAAGTTGGTATTATTTCTATACCTATCTTATATCTATTAATCTATATATCTACTAGCTGACCCGGCAAACGTTGTTTTGCCATATAAATAATTTCAGAAAAAAAAAAAGATGAAAAATAGATGTTGGCCGATTCTCATAGATACCGGATAAGCACAAAAAATTTCATCAAAATCGGTCAAGCCGTTTCGGAGGAGTTTGGCATCGAAAACTGTGACACGAGAATTTTATATATTAGAGATATTTATTTACTTATTCTATTAATATTATAGCAGTCTATCTATTTATTACACCTCTGCCTAACACTTTGGGGACTATGAACGGTTCAAATTATGGACCACTACATCTATATACTAAAACATACTTTGTATACCTACGTACGACGTACGAGAAAGTTTCTGTTGACTATGACCTGCAAGTCTGTATGATACACTGCAGGCTTCATTTCTCTAGGGGCTTGTGTGGGGAAACATATTGCTGTGTTTTAGTAGTGGGACGTGAAGTACGATATTCGTGAACTAATATTAGTTATGAAGCTGGGCATTGAGTTAGTGGACTGTGCATGTATGCAGACGATTAAAACTAAACAATTCGGCACACTCGATCATCTGCTTAGCCTTTTCCAATCATGATGGAGTCGGCTTTGCCAGTGCCTTTGTGTCGTAGCAATAACAGTGCTTTTCGTATTTCAAGTGCGGTTGAACTAATATCAATAACATTACACACATAACATAACATCGCACATGTAATCCCCAAAGGGTTAGGCGGAGGTGTACCTAATAAAAAGAACACCCACATTTTACTAGTTATATTTTCATCATCATCATCATCATCAGCCTATAATGTTCCCACTGCAGGGACTCAGGCCTCCTCTCTAGGAGAGGGATGGGCTATAATCCACCACGCGGGCCCAGTGCGGGTTGGCGGATGTCACATGTCTTCGAATTTTTTGGTTCTAAGACATGAGTTTTGAGTTTCACCGTTTTGAGAGCAGCAATTATTTTGAGCAGCAGTTATGTTTTAGGTCCCATGTAATGGCGAGCCAGTCTATTGCCATTTATTTTATTGTCAATAAAAAATCTTAAATTACTGGAAAACACAAACCACGAAACCCACTTACAATTCAACGAAATTCACCTCCGGTTTCCATTTAAACCACCTCTTTCCTCCCATACATTGAACCACGTGAAGCGCTCGGCATATTTATATAGCAATACCCGTCAAGGCCCGAATACCCGATAACCTACTGTTAGCGCTGTAGTTAATCTTCTTAATGAATTTTCATAGACAATTCCCGTTCATGCACGATCCATTTGTGACTGGCGTTCAGTGTCAGTGCGCAATGGGGACGCGTATTTCAACGATGTGCAGCGGTATTCTGAATATTATAGAGATTAAAATATATATGAGATGTTTTTTTATGTAATTATTTATCAGTGTGTTACGTTTTGTTATCACCGCAAACTAACAGGGTGCATTCAGTTCTTTATTCTGAATCAAATTTCACGAAATTTGTTCTACGGATTTTTTTCAATTTTTTCAGTTACCTATTATTGTAAGTATTAGAAGATCATCAACATAGACAAATAAAAAAACACGAATATAACTTCTCTTGAATGGTACTTTATCTTTATAATTCTACCAGTCCAGTAATCACGGAGAAATCGGTTTACGTATATGCTTAAAAAAAATTGCTGGCCGAATACATGACCTCCTCCATTTTTAGAAGTCAGTTAAAATGGAGGTTAAATATATGTGACTTAGATAAACGTATACAACAAGAATAGCCCCACTCACTGCACTAACTGATTTAAATAGATTTCCATTGTTTTGGCAACGGAAACAGAGCATTATTTTGTTGGCTATCTCAGTAAGAAGCCATGATAATGTTATCCAAGTAGAGAGGATTAAATAAATGCTGGATTTTCTTCCATGAAACGGCTACTAAATTTATAAAAAACTAGCTTTTGCCAGCGACTTCGCCCGCGTGAAAATGACGATTTTCCATACAAACTTTCATCCCCTATCTAACTTCCTTAGGGGTTGAATTTCGAAAAATCCTTCCTTATTCCTTGTCTACATTATAAAGGGAACCTCTGTGCAAAATTTCAGCTTTCTAGGTCCATGGGTTTGGGCTGGGCGTTGATGAGTCAGTCAGTCAGTCAGTCAGGACTTCTCTCTTTATTTATTAGAAGAAGATATGACATCATCATCATCAACATCACGACTGTAATCCCCGAAGGGTTAAGCACAGGTATACATAATACACCCACATTTCGTCAATTATTATGTGTAAGTCCCATGTAAATGGAAGAGCCTATTGCCATCAATCGGGCACAAATGGAACACCGTGGCAGTTTTTGAGAAATCCCTGATAGGAAAAACCCAATAACAATTTGCCTGACCTGAAAATCAAACCTTTGATTTCATTCTCATCAGCTAGGATTGCAACCACTAGACCATCGAGTCAGATATATTATATTCTTGGTTATTAATATTCTTATTAAAGAAGTAGACTAACTTTGAACTTTTCATTTATTATTTTCTATCTCAAAAAAGGTTCTACCTTTTTGAGGAACAAAGAAATTCGTATGTGATGTTTTGATATAGTACCTTCAAGCATTAACTTAGAAGGCCCGCATTGAAAAAATCCCCAAAAGTTTCCGACCGGAACCCTAATCTTTTATAAGACTCGGAAGCGATTTATCGTAGAGAGAATTCCCTCTAAATATTCCCCTTTCAACATTCCGCTACCGAGTAAGGTCTAGCACAAATACCAAATACTGGATACACATACAATTTACGTTAATTTATAATCCATTGCTGCATTACTGTGACATTTCAACGAACGATTGCTACGAAAAACAAAATTGGATTAGAAGCAATGTGAAATAACGTTTTTCTTATTTTATATGAAGCTCAGAATAGTCCCGCGTTGATGTTTACGTTTCTAGATACAACTTGACATTTGCCGTAAAATGTTTTCATGCAAAATTCAATCTTATGAGGGAGGCAAAAGACTGCTTTAGTATTCAGGTATATTAATGTCAGAGGCAAAATATGTAGAATTTTAAGTGTAAATCCTTTGTTGGTGGGCGCGTAAGGTGTTTCACAGGGCTACACTTTCCCGGCTTGTTTTAATTAAGATTTTTCGTTTTAAAGAACGAATAAAATAATATAGATGCTAGGGACATCGGTGCGTTACCTGTAACCATTTCTGATTCTAGATCGTAGTTCGATGATTCTAAAAAATCTGATAAATTAAGGTGTTCTATAGATAGACACACCCCTGTCCTGGGTACGATTCCCGGGTCGGACAAAGTGTATTTGAGTTTTTCCATCGGGAATTTCCCAGTAGCAGTCACGGAGTCAGGATTTGTGCCTGATTGAATGCAATCGGGTCGCCCCTATTACGTGGGACTTATACATAACTGAAGAAATGTAGGTGTACTATTAGGTGCGCCTCTACCTAACCCTTTGGTTATGACTTATTTATCCTTCTCTTCTTCTTAACGTGTGGGCAGTAAGGTCTAACGACCCCACACACCCTAGTTTCAGAGTTTCTAAACCGCCGCAAGGGCCTCTGACATGTTTGACGACCACGACGACCATCATTTGGCGGCAAACTGCAATATCTTCATGATGAATATATATGGAACAGCAATTTTTTTTATCAATAGCCTTCTCTTACTTGTCTTTTACACCGAGTAATAATCTATTCTTTTCAGCCTATCCATGTTTGTGAACGGAAAACATGCGTCGACAGTGAAGCATGAACTGACTGTTATGTTTGTGACAAGAGAATGTATGCGAAACTGATAAATGAGTGATATATGGACCACATTGTTTGTGTTGTCGTACTGTGGTACATGTGTCTTCTATTGTGTCGCATTTTTATCTATGGCAGAAATGTATATTAGGTTCTAAAAAAGATAGCGAAAATATTGTTGTAGTACTGTAGTTATACCATGTGTTTTTTTGGTTATCCCGTAACTCTGGGGTTATATTCTATAAGTAAAAATAACGCAAAAAGTCCTAGAGTATGTGATACAAAATACCATAGTTTCGAAGATATAGTCAAGGCTCCCGATTCGATGAATGCTGGTATACTAGGTAATTCAAAGTAATCATTCATATTTAAATCTAAGAAAATGCATAATTACCACTGCATGAAAAACACTCTAGTATTAACATAATTATTGGTGATTTGTAATAGTACATTGTTACCTTAGGGGTGAAAGGAACTTATTTAGTGCCCGAGACGGGGTTTGGCGCCTGAGCGCAGCGAGGGCGCTAATAGTTCGAGGGACTAAATAAGTCTTTAACCCGAGGTAAACACTGTGCTTTTCATTACGAATACAAGGAAAGTTGATGGGAATAGGCTTGCGCCCAATTACCTAAATCGAAAGAATGAAGAACGAAAAGGTACCTATTTATTGGTTTCACAAAGGAAAAAAAAAATTGACAACAAAATTAAAAAAGTAAACTTATGAGAAACACTTAAAATCGGTTAAATCTAATCGGTGGATGGCAATAGGCTTGCTCCTAATTACATCGGTTGATGGCAATAGGATTGCTCCTAATTAGATTGGTTGATGGCAATAGGCTTGCTCCCAATTACTCAAATCGGTGGAAGGCAATAGGCTTTCCCCCAATTACATCAGTTGATGGCAATAGGATTGCTCCTAATTACATTGGTTGATGGCAATAGGCTTGCTCCTAATTATATCGGTTGATGGCAATAGGTTTGCTCTTAATTAGCTTGGATGATGGCAATAGGCTTGCTCCTAATTAGATTAGTTGATGGCAATAGGCTTGCTCCTAATTACATCGGTTAATGGCAATAGCTTGCTCCTAATTACATTGGTTGATGGCAATAGGCTTACTCCTAATTACATTGGTTGATGGCAATAGGCTTGCTCCTAATTAGATCGGTTGATGGCAATAGCTTGCTCCTAATAACATCGGTTGATGGCAATAGGCTTGCCCCCAATTACAGCAGTTGATGTCAATAGGCTTGTTCCTAATTACATTGGTTGTTGCTCCTAATTAGATTAGTTGATGGCAATAGGCTTGCTCCTAATTACATCGGTTAGGGGCAATAGGCTTTCCCCCAATAACATCAGTTGATGGCAATAGGCTTGCTCCTAATTACATCGGTTGATGGCAATAGGCTTGCTCCTAAATACATTGTTTGATGGCAATAGGCTTGGTCCCAATTACATTAGTTGATGGCAATTGGCTTGCTCCTAATTACATTTGTTGATGGTAATAGGTTTGCTCCTAATCACATCGGTTGGTGGCAATCCCCTTGCTCCTAATTACATTGGTTGATGGCAATAGGTTTGCTCCCAATTACAACAAATAATTTGACAGCTGTCAGTAGAAAGCGATTCTCCCTAGGGCTGAAAAGTAGTACTTTCAACCCGCTCCGCAGGCATGTTCTGACCTACTTTCAGAGTATGAGTAATGAAAAGAATTATGATGCTCTACCACTTTATAAAATTCCTGTTATTCCAAAAGTTCTGCAAAATAATTAAACAAACATCACGCTTCACCCAACAATATGTGCCTAGATTCAATGACCCGTGAACTAAAAAACAAAAAACAATTAAGGTTTAAATTGAAACTGTTACTATTTTGGGCAGTAAACCATTTCCGCGGTTCAACTATTCATGACTATTGGTCAGTTTAGAATTGAAATATTGGATTTATGTTGTACACTGTGATATATAGCCTACGACTAGTTTTGTTTGAGCTTGTACGGTGCTCAAAGTGTATATATATCGTTAGCTAGACTAAAAGGTAGACTCTTGTTTTCGGGTTGGCATGATCGAACAAGTATATATGAATACGTTTGAGGAAAATTGGTCGTCTTATTATTATTAGCCTATATTGTCCCACTGCAGGGCAAAGGCTTCCCAATCTCCCTTCCACTTTTCGCGATCTAGTGCGGTCGGTTTAGCTCGAAATTATCGAACAGCAATGGTAGACGCTGGCACCATCTGACAACCGTCTGACAGCCAAAAAGGTAACTGTGTGTGTAGGTGCTTCAGATCGTCTATATTGCTTAACATATACTGTGACGGTCAAACATGGACTATACGCTTTCTACAAAATAATATAAATTATTAAGCGTCACTAAGACAGCTAGAAATAATAGCCAAGGTATAAAACCGTCTTCATGCACCGGCTCTCACAATGTGCATTTAAATAGTTCATAATTGTTGAGTGCAGCAAAAACCATTATAAGAGAAATTAAATTAACTTCAACTTATATTATGGAAACTGAATGATTCCCAAAAACCACTATCACAACATGGCTACTCTGCATTACTTAACTGTCTAATAACTATCCAGCAGACAAGACTATGTACTTAAAACTGTCTGCATCGAAAGTTTCTTAGCATATACAGCAAGAGCATTTTCTTCTTAATTAGCCTGGGCGAGTCTATTGTTTTAACGTTCGAGCCACTTTCCATTCTTATTCGCTTCTGTTCCCTGCCAAATGGTTTAAATTTTTTGTTTTTATTGCTGTTCAGCTAATTTCTCGTTCTCAAGTTTTATGATATAATATTTTAGTCTATTAAAATTATGGGGTATTCTGTTCGGAATGTTTACACTTATTTTCTTTTATGAGCTTTTAAATTAAACGTTTGTGCAGCGATAAAATGGATATCTAATTTGTTTTTGATATTCACGGTTGTTCCATAAACTTCTTACTATGTCATTTCATTCACGTGAAATGAAATTTTCTTTTTCAATGTTCCAGTTATGTTTATGCCCCCATAGAACCCAACATCACGTTGAGTGGTAACCTGCTTGTTGCAGTCACGACGCGACGACGTGCAAACTGTTAACTTTTTTTTTGTTCCGTTTATTTGTATTTATATTTGTTAAGCGTTGTATGTTTACGGTATTTTTTTTGTCATTTTGTATGCACGTCATGAATCTGTGACAAATAAATATTGTTTGATATATTTTCTTTCTATAAAAAAAATAACAAAAAGTGCCTCTTTTTATACCCAACATTAAAATAACACACCTACTTAAACACATTCTTCGAATCCTCGTTACAATTCCTCTAGAAAAACGTTGGCTATACAAATAGTACATTCCCGGTTCGTTTCTAGGTCACAGGCATAGTATGTCAACAATAGGCAATGGCTGGAGATTAAGAACGGAGGCAACTGTAGCAAGAAATGCACGGAGTGGGCCACACACGGCAAGTACTTTGCGTTAGGGTTGGTGCTCCAGGGTAGCCCGCGAAATAGGGTAGTTGACAAAAAAATATAATAAGTCCATCAGATAGATTTCCAAAAAATATTGGAGAAATATTTTTTCTTTTATCACGTAAATAAAAAATGAAGACGATACAGCTCTATGAAAACTCGTGTGACGTCACAAACCATCTTTGAAAACAAAAAACACGTATCCAATATTTTTCGATAATCTAACAGACGGACTAAACTGAATCATATTGTTTTTAGTCATGCCTTTTTTTCATCAATAGTCACTCAAGGAAGTAATATGAACTGATGGGGTTGTATTGGTGATAAGCATTTATACCTACTCTGTAAAGCCACATTTGTTACGGTCGCGAATCTTATTATATTTAACACTAGCTGACCCACGCAACTTCGTCTGCGTCACATAAATATAATATAGCTATAACCTTTCTCGATATATCGACTAACCGACATAAATTAAGCTAAATCGTAACAAACAAAAAATCTTATCTTTCCTCTTTATTAAAATAGTTTAGATGGTTTAGATTATCTTAGATTATATTAAAGTGTGAATTACTATAGGTATCTCTTACTGTTAAATATACTATAACACTCTGTACTTGTAAACATTATGATGCAGTAAATATTTTGAATTTGAATTTCCCGGAGGCCAGCCAGAATCCCCCGTACCTACATTGCGACGCGCGAATTTTTTGCCGCGCGGATATTTTTACATTGCGATATCTTCTAAGATATTTGTTTAAACTGTATAGAGTAAAGGGCACAAATATTCTATATTAAATTTCCGTTCTAACAAACACATTTATTTAGATATAGATTAATACCATATGGATTAAATAAGCTTCGCAAAAAATAATTCTTTTTAACCTAACAGTTTAACAGTAAAAAAAGGTTACAGTGAGTCAATCTTAAAAGATAGATATATGCTGTCGCGGACTTTTTTTTAGAACTTTTAAAGAGGAACAATTCCTTCATACATGATATTTGCGTAACTTAAACCGTTTTCGCAGCGCACGCAGCGGAAGCTCTCAAAAAGGAAATACCTTTTCCCGTTTTTGCAACATTTCTCAATTATGCTCCGCTCCTATTAGTAGTAGCGTGATGTTATATAGCCTATAACCTTCCTCGATAAATGGACTATCCAACACAAAAAGAATTTTTCAATTCCAACCAGCAGTTCCTGAGTTTACCGCGTTCAAACAAACAAACAAACAAACAAACAAACTCTTCAGCTTTATAATATTAGTATAGATACAACCTGACACACCGGTAAATTGCAAACAAATGTAAGAAAATTCGAATTTCACGGGTTACCCTGAAGCATCCACCTTAAACTTGTGTGATATCCGCTGCCTTACCGTCAGCCTTAATGAAAGGAGCTTTTTATGTTTTCTTCGAAGCGCTGCGAGAAAATCTTTTGGAAGATTACTGTTAATCGCAGGAGTTTACAAGTTTTATGTTGATGTGCATTCAAGTTTTTATGATGTTCATATTGAGAGAATGTTTATGTTCCTTTTGATGCACTATCTCAAACATAAATCATTTATAATTATTAGACCATTACAGGCACTTTTGAATGTCAAAAACACAAAAAGCTAATAACTTGTGAAAGTACTGTAGTTCCCATTCCTAAGCGTTGATCTTTCTGAAGAAGAAACTTCATGGACACTCTCTTACCACTAGAAATACCACAGTCGTCAAATTGACGATTTTGTGAAGTAAAATGATAATATTTTTAAAGTTACGGCTTGTTGCACATGACACTCTGTGACTTTTAATATTTTGTGGTTTAAAACACCCTATTGATATATTATTATAACGTTGTTATCTTAAAAGGACCACTATCGTCAAAATGACCCAATGCAAAGGGCTCCGGTTACCTTTGATACTTGAGGGTACTTAGAAATATTTTTTTTACATTATCACTCAATATAAAAAATATTATTGTTGTGCCTAATAAAAATATTATGATTATTAAGCTGTTGGTGGACCTATATTAATAAATAAATAAATTATCAGCACTCTACACGCGACTGTTAAAGTTGGTGCAGGGGAAAAGGGTGGAATTTTATAGTGCAACAAAATTTGGTATCGATATTTCGTCCAAATAGCACGAATATATTCCGTGAGAGCTGGTACTCGTAGATGGCCCATGCACACACAATATTATAGATATTATAAAATATCCTTTATTACACCTAACAATAATTTGACATCAAGGTCAATATGACGATCTTGGTCTTTCTAGGTAGGGCACGAATACCGGTCTTTCTAGTGTTAAATCAAAATCTTGGTTACCTTCTTTCAAATTTTATTGTTAATGATGTGATTGTAAGTATCAAGGATTTTGGATATGTTCCTGAAACAAATTAAGCCCATTAAAATTTAAGCTATATTCAATGATAAGCTTATTTTCGCAAGTAACATGTCAGGTTACCTATGTATGCTAATGTAGTACCTACGTTCCTATTCAAGAACTGTGTAACGAACCCTCGCGAACATTAAACGTAGCGATATAATGGTAGGCCTTTGTTTAACATTGAATGCTTACGGTCTAATAATATAATGATGATGACGTATGTTAGGTCGGTTTTTGTGTTAAGTACAATTTAACGTTCCTACCGTCTTCTTTCAGCCTTCAGATTATACACACATAAACTCACACCCTATTCCTATGGGGGTGGCAGTAAAACGTTTTTGTCATACACATTATTGGAATCAAATATAACAGTTGAACAGTTCATAACGTTAGGATTCATTCATATTATTCGTGATGCTATATAGGCAGTTGCCTAGCATCACGTTGGCACACAGGGTCGTATACAACTGGGATATGCCAAGTTGGGCATATCCTAGTTGTATACGACCCTGTGTGCCTATTGGTCGTTCTATTCTGTGTCCTGGTGATATGGAAGGAAGTGGAAATTATGTTTCTCCTTTTCTGATTAATTTTGTTGCGGGATCCAAGGCAGTTAAACCGATTCTCTGGGTCATCGTCGAATTTTATTGTCTTGGCACTTTTCTGGTGTTTGCCACTGATTATTCTGACTTACAAGACTAACAGTGGTTTGGGAATAGTGTGGCAGGTTTGCCGCAAAAAACAACTCATTTAGCCTCGTCCACATTTATATATCAGCTTGTCATACATGCATGCCGGTTTTGAGTAGGTACTACGCCCCTGTCTTTCTAGGGCGTCCCTTCCCGGGCGTTGCCACTCACACCAGCCTGGCCTTCAGATCAAGAGTAAATTATTTCTGCGTTTGTTCCACTAATTATGTAGGTGTGTGCACGTTTGTATGTACATATATCCTTGCTAATTAGTTAATTGGGAGATTAATGAGCCAGTAACTCTGGTTGAAGGTCACAACATATATCTTTCCTGTAAGGTCAGCATTAATTATTCTGGGCGAGGTTTACCATCGACTGTTGTTTTGGAAGTATTGACAATTGGATTGGCAATACCTGATTATACAGAGTGGTTTGTAAATTATTAAACAGTTTTACACTTGAAAAAAAAATTGTCCTCATTGGGCTGAGCATGAGCTTCTGGGTTCGATTCATAAGTCGGGCAAAGAGATATTGGGTGTTTACATAAGTAATTTCTCAGTAGCAGCCGCGGAGTTTGGATTTCGAACCGGTTGATGGGAATAGGCTCGCCACCTGTCACATGGAGCTTAAACATAAGTGGCGAAATATGGGTTTACTATTGATATCGAGTGCTCGGACGAACTTTGTTTTATGATAACTACCAAAGTAACGACATGAGTAATACGAGGGTGTGTTGTGCTTTTAAAAAATAAGTTTGGTCTGTATTTGACGTGGCGTACTTTATATTTTCGTCGCGGCAAAAAACAACAACATACAAACTGTACACCGTAGTTCATGTATACAGAGTTACTAATACCACCTCCACGCGGTAAAAAGTAAAAGTTGCACCAATTTCAAACCCCCCATCAACATTAACATGGGAAGGAATATCAAACTTGTTTACTTAATTCGAAACACAAACGACACAAAATAAATAAAGGAAACAAATAAAGTGGTTTGGCAACTCTGGTAAGCTCACAGTGGATGGAGTAATAAAATGTAAATAGCTACAGAAGTGTTAAAAGGAGTCGTGGTAAAAGTTTAGCTCACGCGAACTTAGCACTTGATGGCGTCCCTCGGAGTTAGGGGATGGTCTAAGTTAGCCTGTCACGCGATTGTCTATACTCTACCCTCTCTGCGTAACGCCATTGCGAAAATCGCGCAGTGTGCGCGGCGAAGCGTCTAGTGACTAAAACAAGATAACAACACGCCTGTACACTCCGAAGGATTAGGCGGTGGTGTACACTAATAGGGGCGAGCCTATTGCCATCAATCAGGCATAAATCCAGACTCCGTGGCTGCTAGTGAGAAATTGTTGCTGGAAAAACTCAATAACACATTGCCCGAACTCGTGCACAACAGTCGCGCTTGCGACCATTGGACCATAGACGCAGTCAAGAATGTATTCTAGTCAGTGCTATAGTTTTATTGATTGGCTTTCCGTCATGTTTTAAAATAATTAATCATACAAAGTTTTTTCCCGATCGGCCGATTTAATTTTACCTATACTTACATATTTTTCATGTATGTAAGCAATTGATATTTGACTGTAGTAATTTGAAACTATTTTATTTTCGCATGAAAAATATTACAAAAATAATTCATAGACCACAGCACGGTATGAAATATGCATAGTATATATAACTGCTGCAGAGATATTAAACGCCTTTAATTATAACTTGAACCAAGACGTAAACGGTCCCCCCCTAGCTGGTGAAATCCGCCACAAATGGTTTCAGAGAGAAATATAAGTATTGGAGTTATATTGAGTCAGGAATTATTACGATTGTATTAATATAACCTCATTACGATTTCGTGTTTATGTTCTGATGATATAAAGTTTTATTGCTAAGACTAGGATTAAGTAAACCCTTGAAATTATTTCTAAACATAGCAAAATCGTAAACGGCTTTCGAATATTGAGGTTTTTGTAAATATTATGTACCTACTTCATCATCATCTGCCGAGCCTTTTCATTGAACGACGGTCTATCTGACCTCCACAATCCGGTAAGAACTGGGTAATATGATACATCTGTTGCGATAGATGTGGCGACTAGCGACATCTATCGCAACAGATGTATCATATTACCCAGTTCTTACCGGATTGTCAGCACAAACTGGTGACCCCGAGCATGAACGTCAGCGCAGCCTTCGTGCAAGCACTTCATACGTCGTCATCACTACCCCTTCGCCTTCGAGCAGCGAGTCATACCGTCAGCCAGCAGCCACGGCTTCATGGGGTATCCTGTCCACCAGCATGCAGCGGAAGCGCATTCCTGGACATCACCCCCAGCCTCATCAGCGACTTTGGCACAGCACACTGCACTTCGGCCGGTCAGCAAGCAGAGACGCCCTTCTCTCCTGGTCGACGCAGCAGCCAGCCACTACGCAGCACTGCACACTCCGACTCACTGGAGCATACGCAGCATCACCCCGACTCACTGGGGCATCATCGCAGACAGTTCCGACTCACCGTGAACTATGCGGCATCCGGTTCCGACTCACTGGAACCTTCCACTGGCTGACAAGCGCCAAGACTTAACCTGCTTTCGACCTCCGGTCTCGGAGGGGAATGATGTGGCGACTAGCGACATCTATCGCAACACCTGCGTACTAAACAACGATCGACAGAAATCCTACATCGCGCTATCAACTTTATCCGCGACATAAGCCTATATAGGAGTTCCCGACTTACAACTGTCGGGCAGTTAGCCCGCCGGACACAACACCCGTCCGGTCGGAGGATCCTCCCTTTTCAACGGGGGATGAGGAACTTTACACCCTGTTCCTCATACCCCCCAAACATCTTAGTAAGACTGGTTTTCAGACTTTCATACCACTGACTGCTCGTTACGACTGTCAAAGCCAACCTATTTATTAACAGCCAGGACCAACAGCTTTACGTGTTTTCCAAGGCATAGTTGAAACTCGGTATGTAATGGGTGGACGGACACCCATCCATAGACCAAAACTGCAGAATTAATCATGTTTTAAAAAAGTACCTCCAAATGCGTGCGTGCACTCGTTATTTCAAATCTCTTTGGGTTTTTGATTCAGCCTCTCCCAAGGTCGTCGGTTTATTTCAGCGCTTTGTTAAAATATTCTCTGTTATCAAATCCATTATGAATCTGTAATGGAATAGATTGAAATAAATGGCGTTCATTGCCTAAAACAATGCGCTCAATTATTTTTCTGACGGAGAGAAATCTGTTCAATTATGGCGGATTAAAAATACATTTGGCTAATGGAGAGTAATTTTGATGTTATAATGAAAATGTTTTTGGATAGGTTGTTGTTATTAGGGTTTTATTATTGTTAATGTTGATCATGGGTCTCTTGCTGGACTGAAATATTGGATATTTTCATTTATCGGCTATTATATCTATATTATCGTGTAATAAGTAATATATGTAACAGTTATACAATCTGGTTGGTAGTACGGTCGAACAAGCTTATAAGTATACAGGCAGAGTTTTGTATAATTCTAGTACACTGAAAATATTGATTGCAATTCTAATTAATGTATCTGTTTCTTAAAAGTAAATGCAAGTTAGCTGGCTGTATACTTATTAGCTTGTTCGAGTGTACATCATCATCAGCCTATAATGTTCCCACTGCAGGGACTCAGACCTCCTCTCTAAGAGAGGGATGGGCTATAATCTACCACGCGGGCCCAGTGCGGATTGGTAGATGTCACATATCTTTTCTAAGATATGCCGGTTTCCTCACGATGTTTTCCTTCACCGTTTTGAGAACAGTGGTGATGAAATAAATTACACAAAGTAATGTGCCTGACGGGAATCGAACCCACGACTCACAGTTCGTAAGTCGGGGCCGCCACCACTGGGCCACCACTGCTCCGAATGTACATACCAAATGAAAATTGTAGAACTGTTGTAAAACCAAAATTGGTTAATTACTCAAATACATTAGGCGAAGTAACACATCAATGCAATTGTCAACTGTGTAGGTACTACCCAATTCCATTGCTGTTTCATTCACTAAAAAATTAATTACAATGCAATGTCCCTAAAGATTCGCACACTAGGACCCCATGTGCAATGATTTTGAACCGTTTATGTTTTAAACTAATGAAAATCTGATTCATTGTAAAATTAAACTGTTGATGCTAAGGTGTTGATATTTTGGTTGTTGATGTTTTGGTTGTTGATGTTTAGGATCCCACCCTGTTTGAAGCACATTTGTAAATCGATTTGATTTAAAACACAAGCGTTATAATGCGTTTTCAAATATCCATCATCGTAAAATTAACTATGCAAAACAACTACCATAACTAATGCATTAAAACCTGACGTTTATGTTAATTGCAGACCCACATTAATACTAACAACAGATTGCAAATTGCTTGACATAATGATGTCATTGAATAAATATGGCGTTGTGAATTATACTGGGGTTCACTGTGAACCACGGAAATAGAGCTAACAGTACCACAGATATACCTAGATAAAGCAAATATCACAATTAGTATGAAAACCAAGCGTTCCATTTTTAGACTACCTGCAATGACGTTGTATGCACTATTTAGTTCATCATCATCATTATTTCAGCCAAAAGATTTCCACTTCTGGATATCGCCAGATAGGCCTCTCCCAGATATCGCCACATTGACCGGTTCCGTGCGTTTCGCATCCAGCGGGCCCCGGAATCTTTACCAGGTCATCGGTCCACCTAGTGGGAGACCTTCCAACGCAACGTCTTTCGGTTCGCGGTCGTCACTCCAGAACTTTTCGGCACCATCGGCCATTCGTTCTGCGAGCAATGTGCCCTGCACACTGCCTCTTAAGTGGCAATTATTCTTCGAGCTATGTCGGTAACCTTGGTTTTAGTTATTATTATTTAGTTACTATACAAAAAAACATTGACTAAATAGACTACGGATTGGTGTTTAAATGTCTGGAATTAAATTCTTTAGTTGTTACGGTGTAATTTTGTTATTTTAAACAAATTAGCTTGCTCGACAAAAACTTCGTTAAGTAGGTATAAAATACACGCGAAATGGCATGCGAAGTACTTTTTATTACATTAAATGGGCTTACTCTTGACCTCAATCTTGCCCTAAGGGCAGAGATGAGGTCGATGATGGCGCGAGCTTACCCAGAAGAAGCCTATTTACTCGCGACTTAAATAGATTGGGGTTATATAAACTCGGGAAGACCGACGCAGGCAGGGTGTTCCACTCCTTGGCTGTACGAATAACTGCAATGACGGCGGAATAACGGCTGTACCTACTTCCATTGCGTTATCTAGGTATACTCGTAATATTTATGTTAGCGATACCCACATTTATAACAAATAATTTTATGTTGATTTGTCAGATAGTCTGTGGTACGGTGCCGGCGGCCATTACCAATGGGAACGTTAGGCCTAACTGTTGTCAACATATTTAATTGTAAGAAACAGTAGTAGTATTGATTAAAAGCATTTCAGGAAATTGAAGACTGTGTATCATTTGACCTGACACCGTTAACAGTCAGAAGTGGTAAGAACTAAGAGTGTTGGAGAAGTTCTCAGGTATGTTACTTTATTTGACCTAATTAATTTTAAAGAACTGACGGTTGTTGATGTCTGGTAATTTAATGGTTAAAATGAATTATGTATTTGTCATTCGAGTTCATATTTCATTAAGGCGCGTCCCCCAGCAAAACGTAGCTCTAGCCGTTTTTTATGCAGTTTTCTGGAGCTTATAACTCTTAAAAAAAAAGATATATCAACCAACAAAAAATACATTAAATTTCTACATACTCTTACCTTCAAAATGGTACGTTTTGTTTTTTTCTTTTTTAAGTAAAATATTTAATTAATCCCCTCACAACGAAACCACAGAAATGAGAAATAATTATTGAAAACATGCTACTTCTCCAAAACTAACAATTGTTTTTATTTTGTTTTTACACTAATGGATAAGCAATTTCATAATGAACATTAAGGTACGATTTTTTTTTTCAAAAACCCAAAATTTGATTTTATAAAGATTTTTATGCAAAATTCTGAGCGTATTCGCAACCGTATCTATTGACATTCAGTATGCCGCCAGGCCTCGAAGGGGGAACCCGTGTCGCTCGTCACCGCGCCGCGTCGGCTCATGCGCTCGCTCGCTTACGTCACATTATCAACAGATCTAAGAAGTAATTTCAAGTAATAGATATGGCATTCAATGAAATATTTTTTTATGAAATATTTATTGGTGCGTCCAAATACTTTTGGTCATTATGAATTCAGTTATTATACTCACGTCGATAAATAGGTAGGTACTTTCAACTTTTACTGTGATACAAAATAATATTGGCACGATTACGAAAATGAGCTCAAAATTAAAATCCAAGATGGCGGCTAGGAAAATTTTAGGTTTTTCCGTCATGGGTGTCGTTTTTATGGTTTTTGGGGTCGCTGATTACGAAAATGAGGTCAAAATGAAAATCCAAGATGGCGCCGACGAAAAATTTTGGTTTTTCCGTCATGGGTGTCGTTTTCATGGTTTTTATGGTCGCTGATTACGAAAATGAGGTCAAAATGAAAATCCAAGATGGCGCCGACGAAGATTTTTGGTTTTTCCGTCATGGGTGTCGTTTTCATGGTTTTTGGGGACGCTGATTACGAAATTGAGGTCAAAATGAAAATCCAAGATGGCGGCTAGGAAAATTTTAGGTTTTTCCGTCATGGGTGTCGTTTTCATGGTTTTTGGGGTCGCTGATTACTAAAAGAGGTCAAAATGAAAACCCTAGGTGGCGGTCAGGAAAATGTTTGGTTTTTCTTTCACGGGTGTCGTTTTCATGGTTTTTGAGGTCAAAATGAAAATCCAAGATGGCGGCCAGGTAAATTTTTGATTTTTCCGTTATGGTTGTCGTTTTATATATATATATATATAGTCGAAAAACCAAAATTTTCGTCGGCGCCATCTTGGATTTTGATTTTGAGCTTATTTTCGTAATCAGCGACCCCAAAAACTATGAAAACGACACCCATGACGGAAAAACCAAAAATTTTCGTCGGCGCCATCTTGGATTTTCATTTTGACCTCATTTTCGTAATCAGCGACCCCAAAAACCATGAAAACGACACCCATGACGGAATATCCAAAAACCGTCGGCGCCATCTTGGATTTTAATTTTGAGCTCATTTTCGTAATCGTAATATTTGTATCACTGTAAAAGTTGAAAGTACCTACCTATTTATCGACGTGAGTATAGTAACTGAATTCATAATAACATTTCATAAAAAAATATTTCTTTGAATGCCATATCTATTACTTCTTAGATCTGTGAATTTTACTTGTATTCGTATGAAGTTCGCCAGGTGGCGCAAGTAATAGTTTACGAAGTATTGTAGAGGTGGGGTGCGGCAAAGAGGGAGCAAATGCTCAAGGTTATTTGCTCAGGGTACCACCTTAAGCAATTAATTGTGATTTGTTTACTTGTACTGCATATCCTTACATAGTATAAAACAAAGTCGCGTCTGTTTGTTTGTTTATTTGTTTGTTTGTCTGTATGCTTAAATCTTTAAAACTACGCAACGGATTTTGATGCGGTTTTTTTAATAGATAGAGTGATTCAAGAGGAAGGTTTTAATACCTTTTTTGTACCCGTGCGAAGCCGGGGCGGGTCACTAGTGCAATATAATATACATTTTACGGTTTGATTTTCAACACCGAGACGCGATATTCGATAAACTGCGTGGCGTGGGTACCTCACTTTATGGGTAGAAATTAAAAGTAGGTCACAGGTTCGCCCGGTTTGTTTATGTCTGAGTTTTAATTGAGACATCGTAATAATAAAACCTGCGTTGTAAGGATATTATGCTTAATAGATTATGATGTTTGAATGTTATGGACTATTGAAGATTTTCGTTCTTTATCTAAGAATTTGATTACGGAGATCGTATTGTTTTATATGATTTGAATGAACTATTTATTGGATTCTCGTTAATTATTTATGATTCTTATGATTGATTTATGGATTACCTACATAATAAGTACCTCTTCCAAAACAGATTAACCGCTTATATTTATGTGGTTAATATGTACCTACCTACCTATTCTAAGGACAGCAGGTACGAACTTAGACTAGGTACCTTTTCACTAGTAATTTGTGTTTATGCGTCATACAAATGATCTGACGTTATCTATAAGTATACATCCCAAAAGTGTGTTGCCGTTGATAATTTATTTGTTTATTCGAAGAATTCTATGATTTAGCAGTTGTGAGGCAAAATGGGTTGTTTTATGTGCATTTCCATAGGTACCTACAATAGCGAATCAGCCGCCGTAATATGGATTAAGTACTCATCATTGTTTTTTTCTCTCTGTTTCTCTTTTCCTTACTAACACCTACCGCACGATACTAACTTAAACCACGTATCCACTTTACCATGGGCTAAATAAAAACAAAATTAAAATAAATACTTTAAATATTTATTTATTGGTTATCATAGTCTCCGCCAATAAACATAGTTCTGAACAATGGCTTCCAGTGGTAGGTCAGGTTATACTCCGCCTTTGGAACCGAATATACGTAAAAGATCATCACGCAATCTTGAGCGTATGCAGGAGCCTAGAAGAAGTAGACGTTCCACGACAAGACCTCATCAAAGACAACGTAAACGTGATACATACCGCAGCCGATCTCGTCGCAGAACGCCATCTCATTCTTCGTCCTCGTTATCATATCGGCGGCGTCACAGTAGCAGTAGTACGGCTTCAAAAAGCAGCATTTCCGATTATCATACTCGGAATCGCAGGTCTCGTTCCACCAGACGTCGGTGCCGGAAACGTAAATCTCGCGCATCGCGTCATCACAGTGATGATACCAGCTCTTCCGGTTCTGAATCTGAACACAACAATCGGTATAAGCGAAAGGTAGATTCGTCCGACCTGTCAGATAATTCTTCGTTTGCAAAACGAAAACGATCCCGTTCGATAATTCGCTCGCACTGCAAAAGTCGATCCAGTGCTCACAAAGAAAACCAGTTTCTAAAAAGATTCTCTAGAATAGTTACAGGCAATCGTTTTGAAGGGTCGCAAAATGTGATCTCAGAATTCGATCCTGACGCACATTCACAGTCGGCCGAAGACTGGATTCGTAAGGTGAACGAAACGGCAAGAATTTATGATTGGACAGAAAGGCAAATTATCTATTATGCTATACCAAAACTTTCTGGCCAAGCCAAAAAGTGGTACCAAGGTAGGAGTACCATTGATTTAAGTTGGAAACAATGGCAAAGAAAGATAATAAAAACTTTTCCAGACGATCGTAACTACGCCGATCGTTTGACCGAAATGCTTAGCAGAAGAAGTAGGAGAGAGGAATCGATGGAAGAATATTTCCATGAGAAGGCTAGGTTAGTGAAAATGTGTGGCATTAAAGGAAGAGACGCTGTGGATTGCATAATTAGCGGTATCTTTGATAATGGCGTGAGGTTAAACGCCCAAGGAGCCAGTTTTAAGAGGGCATCGGACTTGCTAAAATATTTGCGCCGAATATCAAAACGAAATCTGATTTCAAAGAGAGACTCATTACTTCCTAAACAAGATTCGCAAAATATAAAAGATTCGGATAATAATCGCAACAATATCTCAAATAGATCTATACCCACAACTAGCCGGGTAAAGTCTAGGTCGTTTCAATGTTATAATTGTGGTGATACTGGGCATACCGCGCGTAACTGTTCTAAACCAATAAGAAGATGTGATAAGTGTTCACGACTAGGACATATGACACAAAATTGTGAGCTGATAGGTTCTCGACCAAAAACCGATCGAACACAAGAAAATACGAATCAAAATCCTACACAAAGCGTTCTACAAATAGCAACAAACGAAAAGTCAAATTGTAAGTATTTTAAAACTATTTCTGTCAATGACATATCGGTCTCAGCTTATATAGACTTCGGGAGTCAATGTACCTTAATCAGAGAATCGGTTGTCAAAAATCTTAACGTAGTCCAAAATAAGATGGCACTTCCCATTATTAGGGGATTTGGTTTTGGAAGTGTCGTACCAATTGCTAGGATATTTGTAACTGTTGTAGTAGATGCTGTCCAAGCAGATATAGAAGCATTTATCGTACCGGATAATTTACTTAAGACAGATGTTCTGATTGGGCAGTCTTTAACAGAGCTGCCCACTGTCACTGTACATAAAACATGTACTAAACTAGTTCTTTACTGTGATGATTCCGAAGTAGAGAGGATGGATATTTACAATACCAACGACATCGCAATCAAAGGGTTACAGGACATACAAGTACATACACCAGATACGTTCTCAGGACCATTATTTGTCCCAGGCAGTGCATGCATGAAACCCGGTAACGAATACATTCTATTGCAAGGTGTCTACCAATTTCATGAAGGAAAGAGTCGATGTTTAGTAATGAATTTGTCTGAAAATCCAATTATTTTTACCAGTTCTAAATTATTATCACGAGCAATAAAACTTAACGATCAAGGTTCATTTACATCAAAACATGAAAGTTTGGATGTGGATTCTATTCATGTAAATTCTCGGTTGTCTGAAAACTGTAATAAATCTAACCCCATAAAGAATCCTATTACTTTGGATATGTTACATATTGGCCCCAAAGTGACTGACACTGAAAAGGATCAGTTATTAGACCTCCTGAACAAATTTAGGGACTGTTTTGCTTTTAATATGCAGGAGCTTGGGCTGACTCATATAACCGAAATGACATTACGTCTTAACGATGATACACCTGTGATTTATAGACCTTATAGACTACCTTTTAGTGAGCGCGCAAAGGTACGGGAAATGATAGGTGATATGTTAGCTAATAATATTATAAGAGAATCACAGTCGGCTTATGCCAGCCCCATAGTGTTGGTTCGGAAAAAGAATAATGAATACAGGCTTTGCGTAGACTATCGGGCATTAAATAAAAAGACAGTAAAAGATAGCTATCCGATGCCAGTCATTGATGACCAGCTCGATCGTCTAAGCGGAAAATCGTACTTCACAAGCTTAGATTTGGCGTCCGGCTATCACCAGATCTTAGTGGCTGAAGAGTCACGTCATGCAACAGCTTTCGTGACTCCTGACGGCCACTACGAGTATATGAGGATGCCATTTGGTCTTGTGAATGCTCCTGCAGTCTTTCAGAGTATGATCAATAAAGCACTGGGAGCCCAACGATTCGAGCTGGCTATCCCTTATTTGGATGATTTACTATCTACGGGTAATTCATTTAAAGAGGCATTCGGTAAGTTGGAAGCTATTTTACATCTTTTACGTAATGCCAATCTTACCCTTAATCTAGAAAAGTGTTTCTTTTTCCAATCGGAAATCGACTATCTTGGTTATGAGATTTCCGAAGCTGGTCTTAAACCTGGAAGTAAGAAAATAAAAGCAGTTTCTGAATTCCCCAAACCGACCAATGTCCACCAAGTTCGTCAATTTATTGGTTTGGCCAGTTATTTTCGGCGTTTTGTATTTAATTTCGCTTCCATTGCGAAACCACTTACTCAACTGACCAAAGCCGACGTTCCTTGGAATTGGGGCGACGAACAAGATCGTGCATTTGAAGATATAAGATCCAAATTGGTTGTTAGACCTGTTTTAGCGTTATACAATCCAGATTATATGACAGAGGTCCACTGTGATGCCAGTAAATTGGGAATTGGGGGTATCTTATTACAGAGACTTAATGAACAATACCCTTTTAGGCCAGTTGCTTATTTCAGCCGTCAAACGACTCGTGAAGAAGCTTTTTGGCACTCCTATGAACTGGAAACGATGGCAGTGGTCCTCACTTTAAAGAAATTTAGAGTATATTTGATTGGTTTAGAATTTAAAGTTATAACAGACTGCAATGCATTACGCGCCACCTTGGTAAAGCGAGATTTAATTCCTAAGATTGCAAGGTGGTGGCTGATGCTGCAGGAATATAACTTTACTATTGAGTACCGGCCCGGCCATAACATGCAGCATGTCGATGCTTTGAGCCGGAACCCTATCTCGCAAGAAAATAATCTAGAAGAGTTGGAAGTCTTCACTATTACGACTGAAGACTGGCTTCACACGGTACAGATGACAGATCCGCGATTAAAACATATTAAAACTATTTTAGAAACTAGTGAAGAGGATATAAAGGACGTATCTAATAATTACGTATTGCGAAATGGCAAAATATATAGGCGCATAGGATCCAAATTAAAATGGGTGGTACCTAATTCGGCACGGTGGAGAATTTGTCAGCTTAATCATGACGAAGCGGGTCATTTCTCAACTGAAAAAACCATTGAAAAAATAGGAGCCGATTATTGGTTCCCAAAAATGAACCGCTTCATCAAGAAGTATGTTAACGCTTGCATCAACTGTGCCTATAACAAAGAAATGTCGGGGAAAAAGTCAGGGTACTTAAACCCAATACCCAAGGTCAACGAAATATTTCACACAATACACATGGATCATTTGGGTCCATTTATTAAAAGTAAAAAAGGAAACGCATATATTCTCGGAGTCATTGATGGGTTCAGTAAGTTTATATTTGTTAAACCTGTTAAGAATACTAGGTCTAAAACGACAATTAAAGCCCTCGAAGATATTTTCGCAACATTTGGATGCCCAAAAATAATTATATCAGACCAAGGTACGAGTTTTACGTCTGGCGAATTCAAAAGTTATGTCATGTCGATTGGAGCCAAACATGTCCTTAATGCAGTAGCAACGCCTCGAGCAAATGGGCAAATTGAACGCTACAATCGAACAATCTTAAATTCGCTAGCCGCTATGAACCATGGGTTCTACGAGAGAGACTGGGACGCAAATGTTGCTAAATTGCAATGGAGTCTTAATAATACAATAAATAAAAGTACTGGAAAATCACCAGCTGAGGTGGTATTTGGGCATAGAACCACATGCCAGGCGGAAGGAATTATCAAAGGAGCTTTAGATATAGACGCACAGATTTCAAATACTAATAGAGATGAATTGAGGAAAGCGGTGGAAGAAAAAATTATAGAAGGACAGAAAAAGATGAAAGAGAATTTTGATAAAACAAGGGCTCCAACTAAGGCGTTTCAAGAAGGTGACCTTGTTATGATTCCTAATAACAATCCAGACAGGGGTAAAAGCAAAAAGTTAGCTGCAAAGTTTAAAGGTCCTTTCAAAGTAACAGCAGTGCTGGAGAAAGACCGGTACGAAGTATCTAGCATTAAGGGGTTTCCTCAGAGACATTATAAGAATATTTTCGCGGCTGATCAGTTAAAACCGTGGATTAATCTCAGTTTATCACCGGTAGTTAGCGATAAAAGTGATAATAGCGATTCGGATTCGCTTGACGAATAGTAGAAAAGCGTTATGTATTTTATATAATTATTTATGAATTTGTATACATAAGGATAATGCAGTAAAGAAGGTAGTAGTTATAGTTGTAATGGCCGGTAGCCCTTAAACCAATTTCCATGTCATTTACAGCTTAGATTGGTGTCGATAACGGATAATCGGCACAATCCGGTTATTCGTACAGAGAGCCTGATGAGACAGCGCTGATGCAGATGAGCTGTTGGCAGACCGTGGCTCTCGGGTGGCTAAACGGCAGATTATTGATTAATGGCTCTCGGGTGGCCTAATACATGTGATGATCCAAGAAGGTGAGCAGACCGTGGCTTTCGGATGGCTAAACGGGAGCTTCCTACAAATTGTGGTTACGGAACTGGTACCTATGGGCCTTCGGATGGCACATGAAGATTACAACTTTTTACTAGCATCTTAAGTTGTGCTGTTGCACTAATGGTTTTGATTGATGAAACAACATAGAATTATACTTAATATCTCCTGAGTAGAAATACATTCTAAATGGTTATTGTAACTATTGTGAAACTCGGATTATATTATTATTTAGATAAAAGTAACTTTATTTTATGAAATGTATAGTCAATGTATGTAGATTAAATGTAATCTAAATTGTTAATTACTAAGTTGGAAGTAATATTTATTTGTTACTAATGTTTTTTTTGTTTTACGCTATTTTTGTTTTGGTATGAGGTCATACCTATACGGGAGAATGGCCGAGTGGAATTTTGGAATGGGGACATTCCTATTGCAGAATGGCCGTCTGTTAGCGATACCCACATTTATAACAAATAATTTTATGTTGATTTGTCAGATAGTCTGTGGTACGGTGCCGGCGGCCATTACCAATGGGAACGTTAGGCCTAACTGTTGTCAACATATTTAATTGTAAGAAACAGTAGTAGTATTGATTAAAAGCATTTCAGGAAATTGAAGACTGTGTATCATTTGACCTGACACCGTTAACATTTATATCTGTGAACAGTACAGTAACAGTATATTCACAGACAAGCTTCGTAGTTTCACTGCACGAATGAGATTCCTTTTGGGAATTGTAAGAAGTACAACTTATAAGAGTTTAGAATCTGGAGTCTTAAGGGGAGGAAAGTTTCCTTCGTATAGATTTCTTAGTGTATTTTCTTGTTCTGCGTGGGCACTACTGTTTAGGTATACTTGTGTCCTACCTATTTCTAGGTATTTTTGCCAAATAAACACAATTTTCTTTCTTTCTTTCTTGTCGATATAAACTTAGAAGTTTGTGCTATGAGAGAATATTTCAAAAGCCAATTTTCGTAAGGCGATAATTTCAAGGTAGGTAAGATATAAAACCCTGAAATGACTGAAGTGTTATAATTTTCATTGTATCCGTATAGTTCTACTGTTCAGTTCAACTAGTAGGACTAAACGGAGAAAAAAATCCATTTAGTTCTACTATCTGCTGTATGAATTTTAATTGAACTAAACGGACAAAAAAGTTCTTTTAGTACTACTAATTTCCGGAATTATGTCAAACTGGTTGGACCACGGGGATAGGATGATCGTGTAAAACAAACATACATGCAACGCATGTTGTACTCCATGACGCGCGCTCGCTTCGCTCGCATATTACATAACACTATTGTCTTCTGTCCCCGAAGTGCCGGGCCTCCGCCGGCCTCCTTCGTCGGCCTACGGCCCGGTGCCCATGCCGCCCATAAAGGATACTGTCGCGAGACGGTCGTATTATAATTTTGGTTAAAAGAGGAGGTAGTAATTGCATTGCACTTCAGCATTAATAGATAACCTTTTCCTGTTTATTACCAGTAGTTGTTCCATAGATCATACATTCAATTCCCAGAAGTACAACTAGTTGGACCAAGAAAAGAACAACTCACTGTAATTGAACCATTGGTAAAGATATTTCCCCATAGAACAACCAGTTGAACCCAGTTGAACCATGGGTAAATTTACTTCTCCGTAGTACAACCCATTGTATCCGTATAGTTCTAATACAATGGAAATTAGTAGTACTAAAAGAACTTTTTTGTCCGTTTAGTTCAATTAAAATTCATACAGCAGATAGTAGAACTAAATGGATTTTTTTCTCCGTTTAGTCCTACTAGTTGAACTGAACAGTAGAACTATACGGATACAAGTATAATTTTGGTGAGGTACTTCAGAAAGGTCAGAGGCATAGTACTCGTACTCGTAACCAGCGTACGTGTATGAAGACGAGACGAAAGGAGTATGCTAGGATCTTAGAAGTCATGGGAAAACGGCGTGTGTGTATGTCATAATATAAAGGTACATAGCTTAAACAAGCACAAAAGTAAAAAGCTATTTTGTATACACGCACTTATTTAATTGTAGTACCTACACTAACAAAATTAATTGCAATTTTGTTTTATAAAGCGTTTGGCATTAGGCGACTGATGTCGAACGCTGAATCGTTTTAAATCAGTCTCTAAATGAAGCTAAAAAACTGGCCAAGTGCAAAGGGTTCCGTACCATCGTAATAGGGAAGCCCCCTTGAATTTGTATTATTTCTTATTTTAGCGGCGACAGAAATACTCATTTTGTGAAAGTTAGGTTTTCATTGTGTTTGCAAGTATGAATGATAAAGTTATATTTGCGGTTTTATAAATGAGACATATCTCAAAAAAATAATAAACACGCCTGCCATGGCAAAAAGTAAACTGAAAAATAAAAAACCGGCCAAGTGCGAGTCGGACTCGCGCACCGAGGGTTCCGTAAAAAAAATATATTATGTGATGTAACTAAAAATTTATGGTTTTCGTAATTATTCCTTTATCTATGCTATAAGACGTTGCTTCGTACCAAATTTCAAGATTCTGAGTTCACGGGAAGTACCCTGTAGGTTTTGATTCCCTTGCGAGTGTCGAAAATTTGCGGCATAAACGGGAGTATCTTGATGTAACTAAACATTTATGGTTTTCGTAATTATTCCTTTATCTATGCTATAAGACGTTGCTTCGTACCAAATTTCAAGATTCTGAGTTCACGGGAAGTACCCTGTAGGTTTTGATTCCCTTGCGAGTGTCGAAAATTTGCGGCATAAACGGGAGTATCTTTTGATCGCGTTGACTTAGAAGTTTGATTTTTTCACAGCTCCAAGAGACCATAGACTTGAGTATTTGATATGAATTTCAGCTTGATACCTCCACGCGTTCCTGAGAAAAAAGGTCTTGACAGACAGACAGACAGGCAGACAGACAGACGGACAACAAAGTGATCCTATAAGGGTTCCGTTTTTTCCTTTTGAGGTACGGAACCCTAAAAAACAAGTCACTCGATTTGAAGTTATCATCAAACTGTTATAATTAATAATTGCTACACTAAGCGTTAGACAATTTTCGCTGGTTGTACAATTTAAAAATGAATTTGACAATAAAAGTAGAACAAGACTGATGCGCGAGCGAAGCGAAAGCGTCAATTCCGAAAAAAATGCCATACCTTTTATATAAATGGTACTCAATGAGACTTATCTAGGGGGATTAAGCACTGGACAACCACCGTGTCTGGGTGGAGCTGAAAAGTAGGAAAGTTTCAACATTTCAGCTCCATGAAGCTCCACAGCTCAACCTGTTTGTTGACGAGCTATTTGCCTTAACCATTACTTAACTTAACCATAACTTAACTTAACCATAAGATCTTTTACACAAATAAACAAAGTAACTGAAAGACCTTACTCTTTCCAGTAAATTAGTTCCGTTACCACAATGTAGTAATGAAAATGCAAACTAAGTGAAATGTCAAGCGCATGATATATTGGCGTTCAGTCGCTGTCCATCGGAGCTCACTATTGTTCCCAATTTACAACATTGCAGCTTTAAAACTCCCAATAAAATGCCTCTACAATATTTTTCTCTTTCAATTTTCTAGCGGATAAAAATCGCTTTTATTGATTTCGGATCATGAAACGGACCGTATTTACGGTTATGTTTTCCGTATGAAAATTCTATTGGACTATCGGAATATCAACACGAGAATATTCTGTTAATCTCCTATAAACCGAACTAATTGCCACATTTATGGTAGGTATTTATTGCATGTACGAAATAGATAATATTTATTACCCATTTTTGGTTGTAATGGGGCTTAGGCATGTTGTCATTAAGTATTAGTGACCTGATAGTTAAAGGAAAATCACAAAAAGTCAAAAACAATAAACCATTATGACATCACCCATAAAAAACAAGAAATGTCAGGCAGTGGTGTACCTAACCAATCGTACCACCCGCATTTCACCAGTTATGTTCAAGTCCCAAATAACAGCGGCGAGCCTATTGCCATCAATCGGGCACCTTGGCTGTTAGTGCGAAATTCAGCAGTCGCGGTTGCAACCATTACAACAACGAGGCAGTATAAAAATAATAATAAAAGTAATTTTAATACCGGTCTGTCTTGTGTTAGGCTGTAATCATAGTCCATAATATAAAATGCACAAAATAGAACTTCTTAATCTTGAACAAGTCAACGTCCTGCTATAGTATTCGGTCTGGTTTCCATCATAAATGTAAGCCAAATCGAGCGCAAAGATAGATTTTATAGTACAAAATATAAATTCGCTAAAATACCTCCTTCATTTGATCAAATAACATAATATAATCCCTACCAGAGGCGTATACCTAATAATACACCCTCTTTTCGCCAGTTATAGTGGGCGAGCCTATTGGCAACAACCGGGCACAAATTCAGACTCCGTGGTGGCTGCTAGTGAGAAATTCCTGATGAAAAAACTTTATCAAATAATTTTGTAAAAAAATACTGAGCAATTCTTAAGCCATCCAGATTACCTAGTCGAATAGAGCGAAAAGCCTAGATTCCGAAATTACCTACTGAATTCATAAACGGAGAGTTTTCTCATTTACCCTAGATAACTAAATTACACGTCGAAAATTGCGTTGGCTCTGTTCACAATAATGATAATCAGATAAAACTCAATTCGTTTGTTTGTTACATTAATTTTCAGATGATTATACACGTGCCTACTACACGTAAATTTTGATTTCCTTTCGCTTTGATATTATCAAAATTAAATTTGAAATAATCCAAACGTTTAGGTATTTTTGTAATTAGGAGAGGAAGTTTTGCAACTAACTTTGGAACTTAATCAAAATACTTCGAGTATTCTTTTTATACACGGTATTGTTTATCGACATAGTCCGAAGAATTGCCAACCTTAAGGGCGCTTTCACATTAGGGCGTTAGCAGCGCGACAGTCGCGCGGCAGGAGCCGTTTAGCCAATCAAATTAAGCAGATTGCTGCAGCCGCGCGACTGTCGCGCTGCTAACGCCCTAGTGTGAAGGCGGCCTAAGTGGCAGTGGGCAGGGCACATCGCTCGCAGAACGGATGGCCGATGGGGCCGGAAAGTTCTGGAGTGGCCACCGCGAACCGGAAGACGTTGCGTTGGAAGGCCTCCCACTAGGTGGTCCGATGACCTGGTGAAGGTTGCGAGGATCCGCTGGATGAGAGACGCACGGGACCGGTCAATGTGGCGACACTTAGGGGAGGCTTATGTCCAGCAGTGGACGTCTTTTGGCTGAAATGATGATGATGAATGATGATTGTTTATCGTATGGTTAGTGTCTAACTTGGTGTCAGAGTTTTAGACCGTCTTGAGTTTTCATGCTGCCGAGAAATATCTTTCAGGCATGCTGGTGTCCTCACGATGTTTTCCTTCATCAAAGTCAGTGATAAATTAATGAACAATAGGTACGGTCAGCATCAGAAGTATATTAACATTACTCAAAGTTTCGAAGCTGTTTTTTATAATAAAAACTTGTTAGATATTACTCGTTACTACATGTTATTGGAGTGTAAGGACTATTTTAACGAATAATCTTTTAAAACATTAAAAATAATAGCAAGGGTCCTGTACATATAATAATTAAAATTCCCAAATGTTCAGCTACTTCTGATGCTGACCGTACTCACATGAATTCGAAAAATCAGAGGTGGGACCTATGACTTAACAGTCCGACGGTCACGACACTAGTCTATCACTGTTGAAACACCGCGAAACAGAGGCATAAATAAAACATTTTCATGTTAAGAAATGTATGAGTTTTCGCACTATCGATATCACTTCCATGTCACTTCGGAAAATGTGCATTGAATTGGAAACATATCAAGAGTAGAGTGATATCTACAACAGTGTAAATTGACCATCAGCGTCAAGTGCCTAATATGTGGAAAAATCTATAAATGTATTGACCTAGTTAGTGAGGAGCTCGTGGTTTAATAATTCCAGCTACTAGGGTCGATCTTTAGGTTAAACCGCGCTTGTTTAGGTTGGTCTGTGGATAGGTGACCACTGTCCACCGATTACCTACAAACAGAGTTTCCTCCGTGCCTCGAAAAAGCCGTTGGTCCCGGCATAGCATGAAAGTCTGACAACCAGGCTTACCTTACAAGGGGTATTGTATTACCCCCATGTACTAAGTTGGTTGTGAAGGTCTGATAAGCAGTCGCTCCGTGTAAAATACTAGTATTCAACTGCATACGTGTTCGAGTTTTAATCGAACACTCAGCGAAAACGCATAATTGCATCGAATGCAAGTATGCGCGTTCGCTCGTTCACCTAAATGTGGGCCAGTTCGCGATTAGATCTCATTAGAGACACCTCGTACTCAACCATTACCATTTACCATAACCATTTACCATTACTTTTACCAGTTGTGTTGTCTTATTTATAAGTGTTTTAGTGATTTAATATATAACTATTTCACATACAATACGAGACTTTAACTTCTACCGTAAACCATATACTACCAATACGGAAAAGGAGTGTCGGGCCACCATAGCGCCCACGCTACTTTTTACATGGTCCTTCGAGCATTTAATTACCAGTGACTACCAAGTGAAACAGTGCCACGCGAACCAGAAGATCGCTGCAATTTGAAGAACCTGAGATTGCAGAGGCGGTTAGTTGGAGCACATAAGGTCAGATCGAACCATTTATTTATACTTACCATTACCAAATATATTTAAAAACAACTTAAAACATGGATTCCGATTCTCTGTTCATGAACCAAACTGAACTCTATGAAATCCTGAACAAGTTTTTGACCAATCTTAAAAAAGATGGATCTGAGAGGAAGACCATCGATAATTACAAACGCAAGGCTAGCATGTTAGAAGCATACTGGCACGATTACCAGGAAAACCATAAGAAAATATGCGAGTTTGCAAATTACGACCATATTTACTTCAAAAAGGGTTGTTTCGAAACAGCCCAGGGAGTGTATTTGAAAATTAAGGAAATTTTAGACAAAACCATGGCGCAACTAGGTGCGACGCAGCTGAAAGATGGAACTCCCCATAAACACAAAGCGGAAGAGGTTCAACCATTACCAGGTAACCAGGCTAAACAGCAGCTAGGCGCAGACCAGGAAGGAGAAGCGGCGCAGCCCCAACCAGGTATGTCGTCGTCCCGCTATGAGGAGTTCTCACGGCGAGACACTTTTCCTTATATAGATAGAGACTCCAGCAAGCTAAACGGGTTGAAAAAGAAGCAGAATATCAATTTCAAAGCGTTCATGAGAACCGTGAGTAATATTGACGTGGATAGCTTTGAGAATCAATGGCAATTCGAGAACGCTCTTAAATCACTGGACAGCCGATGGGGGGAGATCGACAAGCTTCATTGGGAAATTGAAGGTGAAGATGAAGGCGACGATATTACGTACCAAACCGAATTCTGCAAGCACGAGGAAAAGTACAACGAGCTGACAAACGACATCAACCAAAAGATGTGGGCAGTAAGGCACCGTGAAAAGTCAGCTCCGAAAATGGACATCCCCGTGTTCAATGGGACTTATAACCAATGGGTTCCGTTCAAAGACTTGTTTAGCGAAGCAGTCGACAAAAACCCGTCAATGTCTAATGCACAAAAAATGCAGGTTCTTAAAAGTAAGGTGACTGGAGAAGCAGAGCGTCTGATTCACCATTTACAGATTAGCTCCGACAATTATCATGTATGTTGGAAGATTTTAAACCACAGGTATGGCAACAAGAAATTAATTTTCACAACCCATATTAAAATACTGCTCGGGCTTCCCAACATACAACAACAGTCACTAAGCACGATTAAGAAGCTGCATGACACAACCAAGGAGACGTTACACGCTATACAGAATCTGGGAGTAGATATAGCAACTTGGGATCCACTTCTAGTGCACCTCTTAGCGCAGAAGCTAGATGACGATACCTTTACCGATTATATAGAGTCGGTCAAAAATCCTAGAGAGCTACCCGAACTGCAAGAGTTCCTGGAATTTTTGGAATCGAAATTCACAGCCTTAGAAGCTTCTCGTCGCAAGCAGGAACCAGCTAACCAAAATACCACGCAGCATCAATCAAACAAGTACCATAACCCAAACCACAAGAAAAGTTTTCATAAAAACAATAACCATCAATCAGGCAACAAAGACAATTCAAAGTCTAACATGAACGCGCTACATGTGTCGCAATCGATGACCTGCGCATTGTGTAATTCAGAGCACGGATTGTGGCGTTGCCCTGATTTTTTGCAAATGACGCATGAGCAAAAGGCAAATAAAATTGAGCAATTAAATTATTGTCAAAACTGTCTATGCAGTCATAGCAACAAACCATGCCAATCGAGCAAACGGTGTCGTAAATGCTTAGGCACGCACAACACACTTCTTCACGAAGCATTTGCAAAACAAAGTCCAACTTCGTCAGCAGATAACACCACCAACAAGAGTGTTGCAACCAAAACATCATCTAGGTCATCTCACGTATCTTGGGATGACATGTCTGAGGTACTTTTAGCCACCGCTATTATAAAAGTTAAGGGAGCTGATGGAACACAGCACAAGATGAGAGCATTAGTTGACCAGGGTTCTCAACTGTCGTTAATCACCGAAAACGCAGCGCAAACATTGGGAATAAAGAGGGATCACTTCAAAGGGCAAATCTATGGTGTTGGTGAAAAAGAAAACAATGCGAAGGGAATGTTACAGATAACACTACAGTCTACAAATAGTGAGTTTACTTGTGACACGAACGTTATTGTTATGAACAACTTGATTAAGCGACTACCAAACAACACGTTTACCAAACCAACATCGTGGAGCCATATCCAAGGAATACAATTGGCCGATCCAGAGTACCATATAAGCAGACCTGTAGATATACTTCTCGGCGCAAATGTTTACAGCAAAATAATGCTAGGAGGAATCTTAAGAGGGGACGACGACAAGCAACCAATCGCTCAACAGACGCAACTAGGATGGCTACTCTGTGGTTCTATGAAACCGTACTACCATTGTAACGTGATTCTCAACAACACAGAAGACCTACCGAAATATTGGGAGAACGAAGAAAGTTTTTATATGGATGATTTTTGCGGAGGGCGTCATTCAATGGAAGCAGCAGACAAACTGAAATCCGATCTAATAAAATTATGCCGATTGGGAGGATTCAACCTGAGAAAATGGACTTCGAATAAACCAGAGCTGTTAACCGATTTGGAGAGAGAGCAATGTGAGCAGTCAACATACGAGTTCAAGCAGACCGATTCTACCAAAACATTGGGTCTCCGTTGGACTCCACAGAGAGATAATTTTACCTTTAACTCAAAAATAGAACCAGAATCAACTGCAACTATTACCAAAAGAGCTCTACTTTCCGACATTTCCAAGCTATTCGATCCATTAGGGTGGTTAACCCCCCTGAGCACTACCATGAAACTCCTGTTCCAAAATGTCTGGTTATCAAACATAAAATGGGACGACGCCCTACCAGAGGCAATGAACTCAGAATGGTCTACATTAAAGCGAGAACTTCCGGACATAAACACCATAAAAATCAAGAGATGGTTAGGTATGGGAGAAAACCAACATATTGAGTTGTACGGTTTCTGCGACGCCTCTAATAAAGCACACGCTTGTGTCATCTATTGCAAGGTAACAAACCAAGAAGGGACAACCATTACATTAGTTGCGGGGAAGGCCAGGTTGGCACCCATAAGTAAAGTCTTATCTATACCGAGACTTGAGCTAATGGGCGCACATCTGTTAGCCCAGCTAATGCAAAAAGTTCAAAGCTGCTTATCAGATTACCCCTCTGATGTCTACTGCTGGACCGATTCAACTGCAGTACTAGGGTGGATACAAGGAGATCCAGCCCGATGGAAACCATTCGTAGCAAATTGGGTAACAACAATAACCAAAACCATACCATCAAAACATTGGCAATATGTGAAGACGACAGATAACCCAGCGGACTGTGCAAGTCGTGGTTTGACTGTCAAGCAACTCAAAGACCACAAGTTATGGTGGCAAGGGCCGTCATGGCTGCCATCATACACAAACCAAGAAAACCACCATACCATTTTTGAGACGAATTTAGAAGTAAAGCCGTCCGTACTAAACCAAATCAACACGGTAGTTACTGAACAACCAACAAAATCGCTGACTACCACAATTATTAATGGCTTAATAAATAAACACAGCTCCATTACAAAAATAGAACGTATTTTTGCGTGGATTTTGCGAATGCCTACTTTGAAGAAAAAACTACACCGACCATACCTCGAATTACACGAGCTACGTCACGCCAAACAGCTGATAATCAAAAACGTTCAGCAAGCAGAATTTGCAAATGACCTAGAAGCATTACACAAACACGGAAGAGTGCACTGCAAAAGCAAGATTTTAAGTCTAAACCCAACCATAGATGAACATGGAATGTTACGTGTGGGTGGGAGATTGGAAAATGCCCACATGAGTCCGGAGATGAAACATCCCATCATCTTACCTCACAACCATCAGCTTACCACGTTACTCATCGATCAAGCTCATAAACTAACTTTGCACGGCGGAGCGCGCTTAACGTTAGCAAATCTACGACAACAGTACTGGATTATCGGCGGATATATGGCTACAAAAAAGTTTATAAGAAAATGTGTCATATGCAAATATAAAATAGCAAATTATCAAGAACAATTGTGTACAACCATTGAAACACAAAGCCATTGTAGTATGATAGTGCAGCAAGCCCGACACGAATACCAGGAACTCGAATACTACAACGAACTTATGCTAACACAGCATTTTGATGTCCACGCCAGACAGCGTCGCGTCGCAGGGAATACCAGCCGCCGCCGCCGACGAGGTCTAATCAACGGTATCGGGTATCTAGCGAATGACTTATTTGGTGTGTTAGACTCACGTTTCGCTGACCAGTACGAGAAAGACATTGAAACCATTCACCACAATGAAAAACATCTTTCAAATCTATGGAAAAACCAAACCTCCATAATCGAAGCTGAGTTCAACCTTATGAAGAGGATGGAGAACACTGTAAATAAACAGCACAAGATAATAAACAAAAAGCTTTTAGACTTGCAAGAAAACGCGAGCACTCTCCAACGCGAAATACAAAATATATCATACGTCAATGACTTCACAATGTCAGCGATGTCCGGAAACAGCTTGCTGCAAGGTTTAAGACGACTTCAAGACACGTTGCTCAATGCACTAACAGACATCTACCATGGTCAAATTAACATACATTTACTGCCACCAACGCAACTTAAACGTGAGCTTCAAACCATATATGGACAGATGCCAAGCGAACTCACTTTACCAATCACCAATTTAGACACAGATCTTCAGTATCTTTACAAACTACTGAAAGTCAAAGCCAGAGCGACTCAAAAATTTGTCATAATTGAAGTTACAATACCACTAGTATCCAGAGACCATTTCAAATTGCACAAGATAATACCTGTACCGCACCAAACGAACACCATTAAGACCACCATCCTACCGGTCTCCGAATACGTAGCCGTCAATCTAAAGAAGGATTCTTTCTTCAGCATGTCCACACAGGAACTAACAGCATGTCTGCACCATGGAACTACTTACATGTGTCAGCTGCTAAAGCCAATAACAGACCTGCAAAATGACGAAAGTTTTTGCAACAAGAACTCGGCAACAAATAAATGTAAAATAGAAAAAACCAACTGCACCAACGTATGGCTTGAATTACATTTGAGTTCTCAGCATTTTTACTTTTGTTGTGACACCTACACAATAAAAATAATATGCGGCGATCATGTAACAATTCGTCAGCTGAGCCAAGCCGGAGTCATTACCATAGGTCAAGAGTGCGTCATCAAAGGAAAGGACTTCTCGTTATATTCAATACGGCATCAATCCAACCAAATGAACATTACACCAACCATTTATGTGCCTGAATTCGACCAAATTAACCACTTGATCAACATCGAAATCCCTGATGAAAGACAGACTGGTGACGACGGAAACCTAACCATATCCTTGACCAGTCTGGGGGAAGCGATAGAAGAGCTGAAGAAAAGTAATTCAGGAATAGACGATATATCGCCACATGATATCCACCAATACGCAATATGTTACGTATTGATGACGGTCGGTCTATGCGTAGCAGCAGTCTGGTTGTGGCAGACCAGGCGCTGTCGCCTGTGCTGCAAAACCACAGCTGGGCAGCGTGGCGAGGGATCTCACCGCCAGCAGACGGTGACTCCACCGCCCCCGAGACCTCGACGCCGCAGCGTGAGCTGCTGCAAACAGGAGCTTGCAGCAGCTCCGCTGACACCGACACCAACCAGAAGACACGAATTATATAGTGAAGTGCTCAGTGCCAGTGATCTTAAAGATAAAAGTGAAACTAGTTTTCGTTTACAAAATTATGCCAAACGCTGGCCTAGCGCGAACTATAGTGCGATCAAACGGGACAAAAATATGCACACAGGCAATGACAATATTGCTTTTACTGTGGAAGACTCACTAGTGTAACCATAAACCGGTGTTAACATTATGTAATAATATTTAAGTAGACCAATAAGACTTTAATATTTTGATTATACTTTGTTTGATCATTATTTTGTACACTCACCAGTTAAGATTGCTAGAAACGAGTTAAGATTGCTAGAAGATTGTTTTATAATTTGTACGCACCATATTATTTTGTACGCACCATATTATGTATCATTGTGTAGTTTTTAGCTATCATCCCGCATTTCTTCTCGCTCTCGGGAATATGTTCGAGTTTTAATCGAACACTCAGCGAAAACGCATAATTGCATCGAATGCAAGTATGCGCGTTCGCTCGTTCACCTAAATGTGGGCCAGTTCGCGATTAGATCTCATTAGAGACACCTCGTACTCAACCATTACCATTTACCATAACCATTTACCATTACTTTTACCAGTTGTGTTGTCTTATTTATAAGTGTTTTAGTGATTTAATATATAACTATTTCACATACAATACGAGACTTTAACTTCTACCATAAACCATATACTACCAATACGGAAAAGGAGTGTCGGGCCACCATAGCGCCCACGCTACTTTTTACAATACGGTTGAACCCATACATAGTTGGGAAAAGGCTAGACAGATGATGGTAATAATGACCTAGTTGAAACTTTGTGTTATTCAGGTTGTTTAGTATACAAATCTACAAAGTGATTCTACAAAGCAAGTAAATATTCTAAATGTAACCTTAATAATATTCATGAAATTAACGTAAAGTAGAACATTTCAGCCCTACAGTCTATCTTTACCCACCGTATTTCCAGCTAAAACAAATGAAAGCTTCATAAATATTTCACAACAACTTTCATCTGATAATGAAATATTAACGCCCCAACATTTGTCTTAGAAATTAACCCTCGCTTAAGCCCACAAAGGTGTTCTATTTGAATTTACAACTGGAATGTAGGTCGCTTTAGTATGAGAGCTATAAGCTAGTATGGGCGTTATTAATAACGGCATAACCGTACACCTGGGCCTGCAGTCTCTACACTAATAACAGCGCTACGAATGTCGCTATGTCGTAAAATCGTAAACTTTTTTTAATAGGTTTTCAATCTTATGCTGTTGAAATAAGGTTGAAAATCTATTAAAGAAATTTGACATCGATACGACGTAGAGACATTCGTAGCGCTGTTATTAGTGTAGAGACTGCAGGCCCTGAGCTGTTTTAGAACTATAAATAGGTCGTTAAGTTAGTCCGTTTATAAGCTTACGGTCGAATGAACTTTGGTTGTGTCGATGGCGTCTTTTATCGACTAAAGTTCGTCGATGCTAGGCTTGTATATTTTTAGCCTTTGCACGAAGCAATGTTCTCCTTTTGTTTTCGCTGTTCAGCAATTTGAGAATAGACGGTGAATTGTGGTATCGAAAGTGATGTATCTTTTGATAGCTTACCTTTGTGGCTGTATCAGATAAAGGCTCAAAATTATCACTCACTGGTTTCGTTGTAATTGAACTGCCATGAAAAGACAACGAACGTGATAATGGAACGAGATAGACAAAGGTTATGTCTACAATACCTCACCAAACCATTCTGCGTTCAAACTAAGAGGAAAGGAAATGATACGGTGAAGCGATAATCTTGAATTAAGTTAAACGATAAGATCGTAAAGAAAACCCGATATTAATTTATGTAAGGGCTAATAAACACGTATCCATGCTAATCAATATAAGAAAAATAGAGTGAGTTCATCTTATTGACCACGAGCGGCGCTAGCATCTCTTACATAAAATTGTCTATTATTGTCATGGCAATAAACTGTTTCTTTTACCTAATTCTATTTACGGCTCCAGTGTTTCATTTCATCAATTAACCCAAAATAGCCAAAGACGACTATTTCCTTCTTTCTATTTTCATCGTCGAATACCCCATTAATTGACTACGTAGAAAACAAACCGGTTCTAGAATCTATGTAGGCGTTAATTACTTTTGGTGAGCGCGAACACCTGAGGTGTTCCAGAACTATAAATATCTACTATGTCCATTTCTGTGGAAGCGTGGCGGAAGGTCGCAATTATATCCACTCGTTGACTATAACGCCCTGAGCGTTACTATGGGTTTTTTTTCATGGAATAAATTATGAATTTTTTCACTGTACTAGAATTTTCTAAGCACTGTAATATTACACTAAAATAGCAATAATGACGACAGTTTGTTATTCTGTGCCTAGTTGACTTTGACTACGATATCATTTTCCTTAAAGGCTGGGTTTTGAGCACTCTCACGAAAATAGACGCCATCTCTTTACCTCAAGTCCCGATATAAGCTATTACGATTCCGTCAAATTCCCTGTAAAAATGTTAACAAAGTTCAAGAACCGAGGTAACTTTAAACGAGTTAATTTCCCCCAAACATGCACCTAAACGCCACGAGTGCTCATTTTTCCTTAAGGAAATATTTTCGTATTGCCAAAACGAAACCGAAAACTTTATTCGAAGTTTCAAAACTTCCAGATTTCCAAGAGTTCCTGTTGACTTTACAGGATGTTTAAAAATTCAAGATACACGACGTGTATTATTCTATTGAACACTCAACTTTATATAAACCTCCTTAGAGTTTTACGCCGAAGTAAGCAATTCAAATATACGGAATACGAGTGTTCTTTATCCAATTCTCGCTTCCTTTTCACGTAAACAAGTTCACATCGAAAAGTTTAAATGGCCTCTGTAGTAGGGGTATTGTTGTGCCTGAATGAACTTTCGCACCCTCAGTATAGACCGACCGAAATAACTATGCACATGAAAAATAGGCAGTTGGATTTTGTTCTTTACACCTTTGACTTAGAATGCTATTTCACTGGTCGTAGAAGAATATAGGTAATCTAAGGGTAAAACCGACTGGCTGACCGTAATGGTTTCACATTATAGTGGTAGTTCTTTCGATTCGAAATTGTTCTGCTTCGTTTGTGTTAATTATTTCTCTATTTCATGCTGTATTGTTTTCATTTGAATGAAAAACGACCTTTCCGAAATTATTATAATTTATGGAAATATCAATTTTTATATTTCACAAAATCAGCAGCGCTTCGCTTAGTAATTACGAATTCGAAGTGCCATTTTAATTTATAAGGAAAAGTGAATTTCTTCGAAAATATACGTGAAAAGATTTTGATTAAGGGAATACGTATTTTTAAGACATGTTGTTCCAGATACTGATTAATTCAAACAGTAAACAAATGAGGAGTAAGATGGATAAGAGTGTATTTCAAAAACCTTAAATTATTTGAGCAGCAGCTGAACATTTTATATGCTAAATGAAATCACTTTAAGACGGGAAAGGCCCATAAAAAAGGTTGTAAAGCTTGTCTGAAATTCTTTGTGAGGCAAGCTATGTGAGGGTAGGTATAGATGTATAATGTATATCGTCATTAGTTGTTCTCTTTGACTGCTTCATTGGTGTAGTGGTCACAAACGCGGCTGCCGATCATAAGGTCTGGGTTTGTTTCCCGGATGTGAAAAGGATTTGTTCAGTAGCAGCCACAGAGTTTATATTTGAGGACCGGTTGTTGGCAATGGGGGCGAGTCCATTGCCAACAACCGGTCCTCAAATATAAACTCTCCTATTATATGGGACTTAAACGTAACTGAAAAAATGTGGATGTACTAGCAGGTTGACCTCTGCTTTACCCTTCGGGGTTTACGAGGCGTGATGTTATGTTATGTGTTGTTAATAAGCAGAATATAAAAATCGTCTAATGGTTCATTATTTTTGCAATAAGGTCGATTGGATTGCTTTACGACTCACTCAAGAATCAAGATTACTTGTTTTTTTATTCAAATTTTACCTAAATCCAAAGTAATTTTGAAACTCTTTTACTTTAAAAAGTCCTTCAGTTCATAATAGAAACATGACCTAATGAGCCTTTCTCAAACAAAACTATTAGAGACCTATTAAAACAATGCAACAATTATGCAATCAGTTAACTAAAATCATATGCGATCCCGTAACTACAGCGAAAAACCGCTTATTCTATTCTTAATGAACAAGCCCCACTTAATTAGTTTCAGAGTATAAAAAGGGGTAATATAAAAGCTTTATATAATAACACAGTTTCATTTACTGTGTAGCTCACGCGATGACGCCCAATACTTTGGCTAAAGTGCGTGCTTACTATACCGAAATGGGTGCGGACGACCAAGTGAATTTCCACGTATACTGTTATAATGAAACTTCTCACGCAACGATTCATCGACATTAGTGAACCTAGCCTTTAGTACATGGTGGATATTATGCTTTAAATTGCTCTATTCTGAACCTAATGGCAGGAATCATAAAGGTTGGGTTTGATTGATAGGTGTTCTTCAAGCTTTCTTCGTAATTACGAACAATTTTCGGAATGTCGTCGGTTTTTCTTGTAATTGTTTTACATTAATTTGCTTTTAATTATGTTGTTTTTCTTGTTGGTTGCTTACACTTTTGTTGTGTACTCTCTAGTAAGTAATTTGTTTCTTCTTTTATCTCTGAAACATTTCAGTTCTCAGGTAACTCAATGGACACATCTAAAACGAAATAATAAATTAGAATATTCAAACCTTAATTTGCAGGTAAAGTGAAAAATAAACGAAATTAGCTTTACCATTAACTTAGCGCAAAGTCGACCCTGTTAGTGTGAACTCGAAAGGACTGGGGTTTTTAAAGGCTGGTACACAAGTATCGACATGACGAAGTCTGTGGAAAGATTTAGAATGGCATACGACACGCGCGGCTCGTTTTGCATGGGTTTAAACCAGCAGAATACGAGAAAAGCATGCAAATTACATCTACCGCGTCATACGTGAATATTTTTGCTTTTTGACGCCATTATCGGCGTTACTTCGACATTTGCATGCCCGTTTTGCTTCCTAACGCGTCTTTGGCGCCGTATATTCATGTATTATGTTCCAGATTCACGATGAAATATTTTTGTTCAGGGATTGTTGATACTTTAGCGTTTTTGAGCTGATTTTTTTTTTTGTTTAATAAATTATAGGCCACTGCATGATTACTTGCGAACTCACACTCAAAGTAATAATTTCAATTATCATAACAGGCATTTTTGAAGATTAAAAATAAATAAGAAAGAGCTAAGCTATAGTCACAGCCACAAGGCATAATAACTTGTGAAAGTACTAGTAGTTGCCCATTCCAGAGTGTCGATCTCTACGAAGCAGAATGGGCATGAAACTTTGTGGAAACGCGGTTTTCAAGTCGACAGAATTTTGTTTTGTGTGTATGTCCAGTCTTTTTTTCGCCAATTGTAAACCGATTTCGAGAATTTTTGTAATCAAAATATTGTATCATCAGCGTCATTGCCGCACAAGTTCAGTATGCAACAAGCCTTAGTTGCAAAGGAAAATCTACTAGCGACACACTAATTGGGTGCTAAAGTAAATATTTAAAAAGGTGAGCGGGCAAACGTGAGGTTTTAACTTTTCAATTACGTCAATTAAGAGTGCCGTGCGCAGCTGTGAACAGAATTATTAGGTGTAGCCATTTTTAGGGTTCCGTACCCCTTTAGTTTTCTTTTAACGATTGTCTGGCACTTTGAATACTATAAGCAACCCACACAAATGTCCTTTCTGTGGTCTTGGTGTGGTTATTCGTCGTGACGTAGAGCTCCTTGAGTTATAAGTCGACCTCCACGATAACTGACAAAATATAACACTAACACTGACTGGACGGGTCCACTCAAATCTGTGTGGTGCTTTCTTCAAAAGACCATCTTAGACACCAATCTGCATAGTCTTCATGTGTTTAAACCAAGATTATGTCTGGACCTTAAAAGAGACCTCTGAGTTTGTTTCGAAGGTTTCTTCTCAGAGTAGTCAAGTACGAAACACCGACCTCAACTAGTTTAAAAAAAAGTGACTTGTAAAAGTGTTTGTAGAAACCTATTTGCAAAATAAACATCATTATTCAAAGGGTAAAACGGGACCCTATACTAAGACCCCACTGTCCGTCTGTCTGTCTATCTGTCTGTCTGTCACCAGGCTGTATCTCATGAACCGTGATAGCTAGACAGTTGAAATTTTTACAGATGATGTATTTCTGTTGCCGCTATAACAGCAAATACAAAAAAAAAAACAGAATACAATAAATATTTAAGTGGGGCTCCCATTCAATAAACGTGATTTGTTTGCCGATTTGGTACGGAACTCTTCATGTGCGAGTCCGACTCGCACTTGGCCAGTTTTTTTGTGAAAACACAATTCATTCGATATAACGAACTACGGGTCGCGAGCGTTTAATTAAGTGAGTTTTCTTAAATGAACTAATAATTCAGGAAAATGGCTTTATTTTTATTGCTTTATTAAAATTTATTGTATTTTTATTGGAGACGTGACTTTCCAACATTGAAAAATAAAAATCATGCTTTTAGTTCATAAATTACTTGGTACGACTCGACCGGTAATAGAAATCAATTTTAAAGAATTTTCATATAATACGGGATTTTTAGAAATTCGGTCGTGGTTGAAAATTGTTTTAAAATAAAACACATTGGTTTCACAGAATAAACGCTACACGAACGAGTTTCACTGGCCAAAGTTTGGCACGCTTACGCTTGTTGAAAACCTATGCTTTTGTTTTCTCATTGTTTTGGATATATTTCAAAAACTTCAAGCTTTCTCCCTGAAACGAAAATCCTCAGCAATATCTAGATTTACAGAACTGCATCTGAAAAGGCAAAACGCATTATAATCCCTAAAATGTTGGTCAATTTTATAAACATCGACAGTGTTAAAATTTTCTAACATACAAATGAAAACACAAAAACGCATTAAATTCCCTTTTTTTTGGGATGTGGGAAATTGTCTAATGACTCCTCCCACTGTGGGCAGAGCGGTGGGGAGTGTCTGACTAAAAACCACCAATGTTCCTTCTTAGTCCTTTGTGTCGAGATGGCGGTATCTCTTTCGAACAACTAGCAGCCCGACACGTTGAATTCCCTTCTTTGACTATCCTGTTTACTTCTTTAGGGCTACTAAGTAACACGATATATACTGCGTTTGATTAAATGCAATTATTGTAATAACAACAAAAAACACGTTAAATTGTCAATAATTTCAAAAGATCCTGTAAACATCAGTGTAATTTACGAAATAACAGGGAAGTACCTGTATTTAAATAAAGTGTACAATAAAAACCCATTAAATACCCTATAATTTCACGAAATCCTGTACATTTCGTCAGTGTAACGTAGTACCACGGGGCGTGACAAGCGAAAATGTTCCTTAACACCAAACAATACATTAAACTTATCACTCATTGTCGGTCACGGGAACCAACCAATTGATTTCCATTTACATACAAAACGTTTTACCGCGATTACTTTGTATACCCTTTTATTACTTTCCCAATGTACTGTGAAGAGAACTCTTTTAAATTACCAACTTTTTTTTATTGGTTTTTTTTTGGGGGCAATTGAGTTTGTATGTGTAAAGGTAATCTGGGTGTTAGCTTTGATTGTGGTGACGATGACATTTAAGAATGAAATTGCGGGTGCAAAGTTCGATATAAAGCAACAATGTTTATAAACATTTATGCAGAAGTCGTAGGCCCGCTTGCACCACATTAATTCACGGCACAATCTTAACAAATACATACGATGAAGTATCTGTTTATGTTTGTTGTTTTTTGTCTGATGATGCGAAAAACAAATGATAGAACCTGAAGAAGTCCAGTGTACTATAGAGTTGCCCACTATAGTATGTAACTGATACGAACAAATCCGATACATTCGTCTAGTATCTATACCTGATAGAATTGCCGTGCGCTCGTCGGCCTGTCAACATAGCTTACGCAGGCAATTTGTCAGATTTAGAGACACGCGGGAATATGTGCTAGCTAACACAGTTTTTCTTTTATAAACGAACGGCAGAGCTATTCTGAAAGAACTACTGTTAAGCTGTAGAGTACTATTATGTATTCTGTGGCTGTAGTTAGTTCTGAGTGGCAATGACATGCGGGAGCTTGTATGCAGTGTTGGATTCGAAATTCTGTTTTGAACTGTGAACACAGAAGTATAACTGGGTTTTTTCCATTAGCTGTTAGGTTTTTTCTGTATACTTGCCCGGAATTTGGATTTGTGCTTGGGTGATAATAATTCGACGACCTATCAAGCTATGCAAATCGAAATTAATTTAATAAGTTAAACCTATTTTTTTATAACCCTGGAACGTTTTTTTTTAATCGTACCTTTATTCTGCCAGCAATATTATGTGTAGGTGAACAAAAAATCGTTTTACTTCTTCTGTCAGAATTTGTTTCATGGAAGACGTCGATCAAAATCACCATTGTCTCTGGACTTTTCCAGCTTAATACTAAATCTTCTATATGCCATAACCCCCAGCCATGGTAGAAAGGATTGATGTAATCATCATCAAGGGATTAAACCATGGTCGTAAACGTGACAAAGGAGGTTTCCTTTTACGACAAACCCAGGAACAGCGACGCGGGCTCCTAAACGTAACCACAAGCGATATGGTTGCTAATCTTAGATTTTAACTAACCCTACCGCTACGGTATAGGTACTCTATTTTCATACAAAGTTTTTAATAGGCAAGTGGCAACCGTTTTCAAAGTATTTCGCATTTTTAAAACGACTTCAAGCTTTTCAGAATGTTTTGTTAATTCGAAACATTTTTAACTTCTCTGTATTAATTTTCAGTGATGGAGTGCAAAACTTGATAAGAGCCCTTGATTTATTAAAGAAACTTAACGACTTAGCCTCGTTGTTCTAGTGGTTGACTAGTGGGTCCTGGTTTCGATTTCCGGATCAGGCAAAATATTATTGGGTTTTTCCATCAGGAATTTCACAGTAACAGCCAAGGAGTCTGAAATTAAGACCGGTTGATAGCAATAGGCTCGCCCAACTTAAACATAACGAAATATGGGCCATTAGGTACACCTCTACTTAACCCTTCGAGGATAAAAGGCGAGATGTTATGTTACATAGAGACTTTCCAGATAGTTTGGAGTGACCTATGCTTTTATTTGGAGTTATACAATAATCTACTAACATTATAATTAACACTGAAAACGGAACAGTGACCATGTTTACTATGTATTTGTTTCCGAGTTTCGAGTTCCCGATATTTCGGCATTGCAGTGATCTACCTACTAACATTTATGAAAGTGTGAGCAAATTCGATCGACCTTTTCGATGTGGTAACAGACCTCCAAACTATTTTAAACCCACAACCCACATCCAAAGTTTTACATTCTCAATATTAGTTTTAATAAGGTAAACTAAAATTACTACCACCGGCACCGTCCGGAAAATGTAATAAGTCCTAAAATAACAAGGCAATTCAAAACTTTCCGTACTAATAATAAGACACTCTAATAAAAAAACACACGCCTTTTACAAGCTAATTATAGTACTGTAACATTGTGTGTTTGATACAATAATAACGTTACTAGTCAAGTAAATAGGTACAAATTAGATTGGTGTATCATTATCATTCTAAACATACCCTGTAACGTTAGCGGTAGTAACCACTATTGTAGGACCGTTTGTATGCTTTCCACGAAGACTGGTCTAGACAATAAAAGATGAACTGAAGTTCAAACATTTATTTTTGAAATAGATTTTGCAGAGAACGAACCTTGCGGTTTAAAAGAAGATGTAGTATGTGTAGACAAAAATTGAACAGAGTATGCTTAAATGGAGTGGTCATGTGGAGAGGATGAGTGAAAGGCGATTAACAAAATTACAAGGCAGATAGATGTGAGTGATAACGCCGGGAGTGGATGCCTTAGAAAGACAAACACTGACCTTTTGGTGAAGTTCTTCAGAAAGGACAGGTGCATAGTACTCGCAACCGGCATGTATGACCAGATGTATGAATGTGGACGACGCAAATGAGTATGTAAGGATCGTAGCAGGACGCGTTCTGTGGTTTCTACCTACCCCCATTGGTAATGGCGTTACTTTATGTATGTATTTAGAGAGAGGCAATAAAACGAGTAAACGAGCCTTTAGTCGAGTTTGGCGCGAATTCTAGTTTCACGTTTATGCAAACCTGTGAACGAGTCTCGCGACCTGAATGACATCTATTCGGGAACTTTAACATGCAGAACATTAGACTACACACTACTTGTACTTAGGGATACGTACCTATAGAATTTGCATTTGCAAGTTTGTTTATTTACTCATGTTTTTTTTACTGACAGAGGCTTGTGCCAAGAGCATGTTTCGTATTTGATTTTGATATTTTATTAAGTTATGGCAAGAATGTATCGCCGAAGGCTTTTAAAAATATTTCTTACAAATAAAATGAGCGAACTTTTTCTGAGAGATTCCATATTTTCTAAATCAACGAGATTATTTAAATTTTGTTTAAGATTATCGATAGACGGAACAATAGGAATACTTTTCCGACAAATTAAAACCAAATGACTTGATAATTTGTCTTGCTCATTGTCGCCAATAAACAAGCGATTAACGAAAGAAAGAGGCGAAACAACCTTTGACATTTTTATAAATTCCATTCTGATTAAACAGTTTCATTGTGAGACCGCAACATTGTTCAGTTATATGAAGTGATTTACCAAATTTCCTCAATCGTTAAGGCTTTCATGTCGATCGCAATTTGTGTATTGTTGTGGCCGGCACGCGATACATAACAGAGTTTTATTATTTTTTAAGCATTTCTTTTACTGTGAATTATTGTGAACCAGTTTTTGTACAAGTTCAAGTGTATTGTTCTAGATCTGGAGAATAACAATAATGGATTTATCAAGGCTATTGTGGGTTAAGAAAATGATTCATTGTGGAATAATGACGCAGCGTTTTTCCTAATGTTCTATGTAATGTTTGATACAACCTACATTTGCGTTGTAAGAACTTACATTTTCAACTACGTGTGAATATCGGTTAGATTGGTAGCCGACCGCCGATGAATGATGACATAGGTAGGCCTCAGGGGTTAAAATAATTTTGCTCACACACCTCGAAGAGTTTTTAGCTATTCGCTGCAAACACATGTGCTTGGTTTTGAATAATTCTTAGTCAAAATCGATGCTTTCAGAGAAAATTGAGCGTTATTTGGATCCCATTAAAACCTAATCTTACACAATGTTGCCTGCTGGCTTCAAGAATAATTTCGAAGTTGCATTATTTTTGTGTGCAACGCTAATTACTTGTAGCCTTTTATTATCGTCTATGCATAAAAAGAATATTGCTTGTTTTCTACGAAAACAACGCTGGAATATAATCCTGCTAATGGAAGCTAGAAAAAACTGAACAGCAAGCGAAGCAAATTAGATATTAGAATAGAAACAAAAGAGAAAACATTCTTTTTTTTTTAAACGGTTTTATTTAGCTCACCCCGTTTGTTTTTTTCTTGGATCAAATTTAGTAATTCAAATTTCACCCACTTCCAGTCAACCGATTAATCTGAAATTTTGTATACACTTTGGATTTTGGTGACAATACAATTATGTTTATTCATTATCATTATAAATTCAAGATGGCCGCCGCTACAAAATGGCGGATAATTTATGTTTTATTAATCCCATCAATATGGGTATCAAATGAAAGGGCTCAACAAGCAGAATACAATATACTATAAAAAATTGAAATCCAAGATGGCGGCCGCTACAAAATGGCGGATAATTTATTTATGTTTTATTAATCCCATCAATATGGGTATCAAATGAAAGGGCTCAACAAGCAGAATACAATATACTATAAAAAATTGAAATCCAAGATGGCGGCCGCTACAAAATGGCGGATAACGTAGGTTTTATCAATCCCATCAATATGGGTATCAAATGAAAGGGCTCAACAAGCAGAATACAATATACTATAAAAAATTGAAATACAAGATGGCGGCCGCTACAAAATGGCGGATAACGTAGGTTTTATCGATCCCATCAATATGGGTATCAAATGAAAGTGCTCAACCAGTATAATACAATATACTATATAAAATTAAAATCCAAGATGGCGGCCCCTTTAAACAGAATGCGAAATAAAAACTAAAAACTAGAAAATAAAAAAATAGGTAAAAAAACTTTTTAAGTTAAACGGTTTTATGTTAAACATACATTGCAATAGTTAAGATAAATGTACTAAAAACCAAAAAATAATAAAATAGAAAACCGTGGGGCACGTCAATTGTCTACAATCGTTGATTAAAATCATATTAATAATAATTAAGTCGATAATTTGTACCTAGACAATTGACGTGCCCCACGGTTTTCTATTTTATTATTTTTTGGTTTTTAGTACATTTATCTTAAACATTGCAATGTATGTTTAACATAAAACCGTTTAACTTAAAAAGTTTTTTTACCTATTTTTAATAGTATAACCGTTAATCACGAATTCTGTGTGTTTCGCTGATTTTTTCTAAGTGCTTAGTAAAAGAATATTAAGAGTATAAAAATGATCACTTTTTGTGTGAAAGTAGGCTTAATAACGATATTTTTGTTTATATAAGAAAGATTAAGACTTAAAAAAACTATAAAACTTGTTTTACTAAATAAATTTCGGTGAAGTATAGGTAGAAGCATATTTTTTGGTGTCTTCAAGTATTTACGGTAGTTTCATTTGAATAATAATGTGACCGATTTACTTCTGGACTTAAAATTTTTATTTAAACTAATGCGTTAGTATTTCTTAATTGTTAGAAAGAAAGAAAGAAAGAAAACATATTTTATTTAGCCCAGTTAGTTAAGTTTTGGGGTTGAAACACTAAAGTTATGGGGTTCGAGGCTATCTGGTATTTCGAGATATTGTCAAACAGTTGGTCGACTCTTCTTTGATCAGAACTGACCTATTTATTGGCTAAAATAACAGCATTACAAGGCAATGCTGCCTTCTGGACTCTTTCCTCGTTGTAGCGATGCGGAAGAATTTTTTGACCCTCTTTAATTCTTTTCTGTTTTTGATACTGCTCAAGACTAAGAGAAGGCTCAATATTTTAAATTAAAATTAATTGTGTATCACCGGTCACCTATAAAACAAAGCCTCAAAGACGTTGAACTTCACTCCAAGGGAATAGAAAAAGTATTTCTTTAGGTCGACGTAACTTTAAATAAACGTTTACGATACAATTGAATAATTGAAAGGACAAATTGTTTATACATAAAATTAATACAACAGGCGTTTCGTTTAAATTGAGAACTCCGAATGAAAGCATCAATATATCGATACAATATGGTATACAAAACAAAGTAATTGCCATGTACTACCATATCTGTTCAGATGATCGCAAATAATGTCCCTCGTTTGTCATTTTTCCATTAAAATAAACGCTTTACGGTTATAAACTGTGACGTAGAGATGGGCAACAGTGAATGTTTTATTCGAACTGGAGTAGGCGATTATTCGATGTGATGAGACATGTTTTTGAAACATTCGATTGATGTCAAATCATTCGTATTAATCTGTCTATCGTTTCCCAACTAAACCAGAAAAAGCTGAACACTAATATTGAATGTGTAGTGACTGCGTATCTGAACTGAGGGGGTTGGTCACGGGCACGCCACGATAGTGGCGGTAAGTCCCCTCTTTGAGAAGTGGCTGGAGAGGCGCCACGGCGCCCTCACCTACCGTCTGACGCAGGACCTCACCGGACACGGGTGCTTCGGGAGGTACCTGTACCGAATCAGGCGGGAGGAAACGCCCGGATGCTTCCACTGCGAGGATCGACCGGAGGACACGGTGGAGCACACTGTGGAGGCGTGCCCTGCTTGGGCAGAGCCCCGCCGTGTTCTCGTAGCGGCGATCGGCGGCGGCGACCTCTCGCGTCCGGCCCTGGTGCAAGCCATGGTCCGGGGCGAAGAGGAATGGGACGCCGTCGCCTCCTTCTGCGAAGCAGTGATGCTAGCAAAGGAGGTGGCGGAACGAGAGAGGGAGAGAACCTCTCAACGTCCCAGCCGCCGCGGAAGGCGCTCCGGGCGTCGGGGGTCACGCGATGACTGCCGGCCACCGTAGACGCGGGCCTGTGGACGGTGAGTAACGGGCTAGCTCGCCGTCCGGCCGTCGTCATGACGGCAACAGACGGTGTCGGCGGCGCGTATGTTCCACGCGCGCCTCAAAGAGATGTCAGCAAGGAGGGGCCCGCAAGGGCCGACGCCCGTCGGGGCTGTGGTTTGTCGAAAGGTTAACGCGGCTCCGACACATGGGCGAAGAAGGAACATGGGTTTGGTTTTTAGTCAGTAGAAGTCTGACACTCCCCTTCGCTCTGCCCAAGAGCGGGGGGGGGGGGGGGTTATTCGATGATTTTCCACCCACCAAAAAAAAAAAAAAAAAGGGGGTTGGTCACCAAGATACCGTGGCAAGAAACATGGATGGTTTTTAGTCAGTAGAAGTCTGACACTCCCTTTCGCTCTGCCTAAGAGCGGGAGGGGTTATTTGATGATTTACAAACCGCCCAAAAAAAAAGCGGTTTAAGAATCAACCCACTTAGTCCTGGGTAAGACTGCTTGTCAGACTTTTGGGCCAATTACTACCTGTAACGACTGCCAAAGATCAATAAATGACATCCAGAAACGGCATAACGTATTTTCCGAGGTACAGAGGAAACTCGGTATGTAATAAATGGTCACCCATCCACGGACCAACTCAAGCATCATCTGCGTAGCCTTTTCCCAACTATATTGGGGTCGGCTTCCAGTCTAACCGGATGCAGCTGAATACTAGTATTTTACATGGAGCGACTGCCTATCTGACCTCCACAACCCAGTTAATACTAGGTAATACAATTCCCTTTGGTAAGACTGGATGTCAGAATTTCAGGTCACTGGCTACCTGTAACGACTGCCAAAGATCTGCTTTCCGAGGCACGGAGGAAACTCGGTATGTCGGGCGGTCACCCATCCACAGACCGACCTAGTCAAGCCCAGCTTTACCTAAAGATCGACCTGAGTGGCAGTTCTTATTAAGCCACGAGCGCCTCAACGGACCAACTCAAGCAAGGGTGGCTAAACCTGAAGATCGACGAGCCTCTTTTAACTGTATTCTGATGAAATGTGATACTGATACAAAAATCGACTGTACACTTGGTATAAACAAGTAGCTTAACTTAGGACAACACATTTATTTTTAAGAAAAAATAATTGTTACTGCAATAATCGATACAATCATTCGAATTACAAATGATTATTCGAAAAATTTCACAATCAAATAATCTGATTGATATAAATATTCTGAGCCCATCACTATTCTGAACATTTATCACCAATACGTAAGTAATTTATGGCCATAATGTTATTGATAAATATGCTACCTGAGCTGGTGTGTATACCTCAATGATATTATTATGTCGGATTCCTGATGATAACTCATTTGTAGTATCGGAATTTAAGTCTACTCATTGACTACACGCGTTGATGATTTGATTATCGGCTTAGAATTTAGATGATTGACTGACTTTGATTTGAGATGTTTATTTACGGATTTAGTTGAAATAGTATAATAATATGTGGGATTATTAAATAACTCAATCTTAACAGAACGAACCTGGATGAATTATAACGTGGGACAATTACCGAGCTCCACCCGGGAGAAACCACAGCAGACATAAGCTAGTTGTCTTCTATTTCGAACTTTCCTGCAGGTTTACGTCACTCTATCTGCGAGAACGCTCATAGAAATATCATGTCTTAACTTATCGAAATGTTTTAGTAAAACTTTTTGAAAAACGATATCTATTGTCTCTCAAGTATATAGTATCCTCTTTCTTTTGAACTCTAATAAAAATGAGATTATCTAAAAAAAAGTTACGGGGGGGGGGGGGGTATGCCCAGGAGTGGGTATCTTTTAACTAGAGACAAAATCGAAATTGTTAGTATTTCGATTTTCGGATTTCAGACATCGAATGTACTTTAAAATACAGTCCGTAGACTAAAGTTTGAAACGAGTCTCGCCATAATTTCGAGTATATAGTTGCATATCTAAGTTAGATCTATACAAAATCGGATCGCGTGCGGCAGGCGTGACTACAAACTCGCACCGCACCGCATTCGCTTGGGCGAGTTCCTAAACATTTTTAATTGTTAGGTCGTTATCTTGCGGATAATATCCTTTCAAATTTTGTTTAACAAAAGTTTGTTAACGTTTTGAGCCTTTAGTATGAAGGGTTTTGAAACAATAGAGGCAAAATTAACAGTAGTATTTGCAAGGCAAATGTGGGTGGCAATGCCATGACAGTCATGTATTCAGGCCATATGAAAGTGGCTATTCCGATCAACCTGGCATTAAGTCCAAGAAAATACCCAATAACTTTAAACCGGGTATCGAACCCAGAGCATTATGCTCAGCAAGTAACGCTTACGACCATTTACCACAGCATTCTTTTGGATTATTTTTTCCTTTCTATTTTGATTTAAGAAAATTTATGATTTGGCACCTTTTTGTGAAAGCTAAAAAGCTGGAACAAATTCTTGTTTCAACATTATGTTTATTTTAAAATGACTTTGTTATTTGTTTCAGGATTGGACAGTTTGAGGCGATGTCGGGTCGCCATGGGGCGAAGTGGTAGTGCGATGGAGGTAAAGTTCTTTTCACTAAACATAAGTTCACAAATAGCAAATAATGTTCGCAATGCTTGAATACATCTTTTCTTTAGGTGAAAGAGCCGTGGTGAATTACGTGACATCACGTGTCTTCGAAGTTTGCGAAGAAGTTTTTAATAGATTTTTCCTCTATATGTTTAGTATCTACATAAGTGTAATCGACAGTCAAACTCATGAGCATCCGGGTTTATTTAGTTTAAAAACATTTGATTGGAAAGTCTAATTACAGTACTCAGAGATATTTAATGATTATTTAAGCCGTCACTTAGTTAAGATTTGATATACATTTGTATGACAAAACTGTCAAAACCTTTACTAAGTGATGGCCTAAGTAATCATTAAAGTTCTCTGAGTTATCATTCTCTTGCCCTTATCCCGAAAAAAAAGTATTTAAGTTCTGCTTCTTGGACGTGTTTTATCTTCGTACTTATTATTTATTTGATAAAACAAACAACACGTACCAATATTTTTCGATAATCTAACTGACGGACTAAACATCCTAATCATATATCTTTTAGTCAGGAAACATCCCTATTCTTTGTCAAAGCAACTCTCCTCGGTAATTGGTTGCGCCGAACTCCAGTCCCATATCCGATACTCAATTACTTGCCAAAGTACACATAGATGCGAACTTTGTCAACTGTCATACGTTCACATGCTAATTAGGCGTCCTAAAGCACTACAAGTACATTTGAGCGGTACCAAAGGAATCGTATCGATATTCCTTTGTGCATGTAGGTATCCAGTAATCGTTCGTCGTTTAAAGCGATAGAGCGGTAACAGTTTGGTGGTTGATGTTGGTTATCGCAATTTGAGATGCTTGGATGTGTTTATTACGTTTCATGGGTAACTGGGTATTGGTGGTTGCATGTATGGGTTACTGCATTTGCTACTGTGGTTAAATGCTTATTACAAGGTTGCAAAAAGAATAGGAGAAGAGCTTTGCTTGCGTCTCGCTCCTCGAAAATAATAATTAACTATAGCGTGTCTTTGGGACTAGGACACGACAAAATCTTTCATAGATTAACTTTTTCTCTTTTCTCTCTATTTATCGCCCATGGGCCTCTGACTTGACTTTTCATAAGTCCAGATCTATCTTTCAGGCATGCTAGTTGCATGGCATGGTGGTTTCTTTTTATTGACTTGACTTACGATACCTTCCAAATACTGTAGTAAGATTACGAGAAATAGTCATATGGGGGATATTACTTTTTCCCGTAATCTTACGCCGACTCATAGGGCGTAATAAAACCTTTGCCGATACATAAACAATATTTTATCACTATAATGACCCGTTAACGACAAAGCAGTTTAATATTATTGCCTTCCCTATTGTTAATTTTCTTCCCGGGCTCTTATTTTCCCTACATCACTATTATTTTGTGAGGAATACGACTGACATAAAACTGGTCGTTACAAGAACATTAAATGCTAACATTGTCCGGCGTACGATTTTCATAGATGCGAGAATAACATTCTACTTTTATGGAGTAAACACCTATTTGAATAAGGAAGTTGTTTGAATTTAGAATGTTAGGGTTTTTGTTTTCTTTGAGAGCGTATAGACAATCAAAAAGTTTCTTAGCTGTCATTTGTGTATGTTTCTAACTAGCGATGTCTGAAACCAAATGCACAGGAATTTCGACGACTCGCTTTATAGAGAGTGGCATACGATATGATTTGATATAATGTATGTGAAACAAACATGTAAGCTAGATTGAAGGTCTCTTCGAAGTATTTACATCAAGATCCTGAAACTGTCAAGTTTTCCCAATCAACCTTGAACCTAATGTTTCAGCGATAAAGTAGAAAATTTATTAAAGAATTTTACAGATTGTTGTAGCTTGATGTGCTGACGTCTATTCGTCGTCATATCTTTAAAAAAAATCAAGCTGAATATCAAAATCGTGTCTCACAGAATAAAACATTCACGAAATAAACGGACCATTTCAAGTCTCAACGTTTTATTTCTCAGGGAAATATGGTTGAACATAATGTATCAAAACCCGAACCCATAACTGAAAACTGCATCAAAATCGGACTAGTAGTTTTGGAGAAAAATGGCAACATGTATTTGCACAAACACACAAACAAACACACAAACAAACACACAAACAACCTCTCACCCCAAACGCATATACCGTCTCCGTTCCGTCGTGGGTAATTATTAAAATGTCTCTGCACATTGAAATGAAAAAATAACACATAACTGAACGTATTCCAACTGCATGTTTGTTGGAATAACGCCAGTTACTTATAACCAGTTTAAATGCAGTCCTTATGGGTTGGGAGACTCGGGTCGCGGACTTGGACGACCCTCGCTTTTTCCTTGCGAAGTGAGCGGAATTCCAAGCGGAATTTGAATTAACTTGGTACTTTGGTGCCGGTCAAAGATAGTGGGGTGTTGATTTGAAAAAATGGTGTTAGATAGAGTCTCTGGCGATGTTATAATGTTTTTATGGGACAACAATTTGCACTGATAGTTTTCTGACCTTTGAAAATGTTTTGAGAGATGCTACATGCAAATGCAAGGGTACTACCCCTTATAATGTCTCTAAGGATGTGCCATAACAGGCGTTGCACAATAGGGGGCTCAGGACAGACCGGTGCCTCCTCCCATGCGCGGCTGACTACCAGGAAGGTTTTAGTGAAATTCCACACTCCCCATGTCTTCTCCCCGGAACAGTCGTCTTTTGAAGGTTTCCCCCCTTGAAAAAAACAAAAAAAGGTACCCATACCCATATAACTTATTTGTAAAAAAAACTGCAGATACGATTAACGTAACAGATAGTAATTTAAAACTGTGTCAGAATTTAAAATAAACATTAACCAGAATTCGTATTTTATTATGCATTCCGAACAATATCTACTTCTTTCACAGTAAAAGTCCATTATAAAGAATCATCATTCCTTACAGTTTCTCTTTGACTTTCGGTTTAATCACCAAAACAAGTCATATTTACAAAGCACAAGTGTGTCGACCACCCGCATAAAGAACATACAAAGAGAATAAGATAAATAGGAAGTAAAATAAAGTTCACTGAATAAAAAATGTTCAGGGAACATTCCTGAGATAAAATTACTCCTTGAAAACTTTCGATTGGGCCAAAAAGTTTTTTAATATCAACTTTAATGATCTCGATTTTCGTACCGTTTTAATGAGAATTTATTTCAGTTTATTTAATATCGATTTGTTTGTTTTAAGTAGGTACTTAAAGTATTTTTCAGAAAAATACTTTAAGACTTTTAGTAGAAGGGGTATACAAAAAATGGGTAGAGGGTCTCTTAATTGGACATATCAAAATAATCGTGATATTATTCAATGATCGATTATTGTTTTTAGGTTTCCGTACGTCAAAAGGAAAAAACGTAACCCTTATATGATCACTCGTGTGTCTGTTTGTCCGACCATTCCCCCCCACTTATCTCTGAAACTACTGAACCTAAAATTCTAAAAATAAATACAGAAATTAGTTCAACACGTATAGATTACAGGAAAACCTTCATGTGAAAGTCAGACTTGCACTTGGCCAGTTTTTTTAATGGGGTGTTTATGTTTATTTAGGACACCAACAAGATTTAAGTCAAGGAATGCGTTAATATGATGGTTAAAAAAAACAATAAAACAAGAAAGTAAAAGGGAAATTCTCAGTTGCGAATTTTACTTCGGTAAATCCTTACATCTACGTTATATTATGAAACTAGTGTTGTGGGTTGGTCTGTCTATTCACTTATTTGCAGAGCTCATCTCCTCGAGCTTTGAAAAAAAAATAAAGACAAAGTATTTATTAGTCTCGTAAAAGACAAACAAGAAAAAAAAAGTTAAATACATTATCAATAAAACAAAATCATATAATAGTAAACAGGAAGAAAAATACTTAGTCATAGCTCATAGTAACTATGATCAACAGGGCTATTGCGTATCTTCTAATGACAGTGGCTAACATTAGTGTCTATCAAATAACTGTCAAATGGTTATTTAAAAAAAATAAATGTACCAAACCATAACCAATTTACAGTTAATTTATGGACACTTATGATAGCCACTGACATAAAAAAGATACGCAATAGCCCTACAGAGCAGCCTTATTATGCCATAATGGGCAGGACATTCCCCAAATCTAATCATACCCCAGTTCCTCCCTCATTTGATTTTCCACATCACAGCCTTATAATTCGGGACTCCCATACACCAGCCATACAAACACAGACACCAATAAACTCTAAAATCTCAATTTCACGTGTAGCTTAATTGTGGGATTAATTGAGGAAGGGATTCGGTTGCAAATAAACGTGCGAATTTGGTGCGTAGTCGTAATTCAAGGCATAACTGAAGCGATACAGAGTAGATAGTCACAGAAGTTCGAGTACAACTGCGATTGAAAATGTACATATACGTAGTTTTTTTTTGCTTTGTTGCGGAGCAGAAGGGAGTGTCAGACTCTTACATACTGAAACCCATTCGTGTTCCTTCTAACGCCTTTTGCGTTCGGCCATGGAAATTATATATTTTCTATGGATAAGCCTCAACTAGAAATACCACACCAAAAAATATGATTTAAAAATAATTGTATTTCACTATTGAATTTAACTGAAATTTGCCATCGACACGCTAAGAAGACTATGTTGTCATATTGGCTGCCACTTGTTTAAAATAGTAGTTTGAGTTCGCCATATTATTTACGTTTTCGTCAATATGATGAGGAAGGCGTGAATCGAGAAGTATGGCTGAAGAAAGAGGAGGCTGCAGTGGGTGATTCCGGGTTGAAATGAATGAATTAGTCAATGCGTGCGTGCGCCTGTTTTTACGTAAAACCAGCCTTCTTTTTTATTTTGGGGGATGGGAAATCATCAAATAACCCCTCCGGCTCTGGGTAGAGCGGAAGGGAGTGTCAGACTTCTACTGACAAAAAACCACCAATGTTGCTTCTTAGCCCTTGTGCCGAGGCCGCGGTATCTTTTTCGAAAACCCCGCAGCCCCGACGGAAAACCAGCCTTCTGTACTTATATATTCTGTGTTAGCGAGCTGTGTAAATTACATTGTTTGTCAAAAGACGTATTCGGGTCACGGCAGTTTTGTTTGGTTTCGCATCAGCATTTGATGTGTTGCGTTGAAACCACGTAAATAAAGGTGTCTCTGCGTGTTTTTGGGTTGGTCAGGGCTTTTTTGATACTTGGGTACGGCAGGGAAAGAATAAAATGGATTCGTTTTTGACATGCATTTGCATGTGGGTAAAATATTCACTATTTCATCATAACATCGTAAAGTAAAGTTGGTGGGTAGGTATTGGAGATTGATTTGACGTCTGTACACGTACAGTCGCCCACAAAAGTGCATGGATACCTTAGGGCCTATTTTTCTGTGAAGGTAGAAATCAAATTTTCGAAAATAATTAATAGATGGCGTTTGGTTTCTGCACAACTGTGATATTAAACTCTTCAATCCCCAGTGTCACTTGTAGGTGGCATAAGTTTTATTTCTGTTTCTACCTCACAGAAATTTTATTTGTAATTCCTACTTAAATAATAATAAGAAATTAAACCTTTAGTTTTTACTTTCCGCAATGACAATATCCGGATTACCCGGTGTCACCTGTAGGTAAAATAAAATGGAGGTAGATTTTTATAACTTAGTCTTAACTAAATGTAAACTATTCTGTTGAGATATAGAAAAAAAATGAACTTTGACTTGGGAATAGGTTAGGTATAAGTAAGAAGTTAGGAAACACGTATTAGGTTGGATGTGAGAAGTTAAATGATAAAAAAAAATACGAAAGAAACCATAAGGAATGTTTTCATTAAGCTAATAAGTGCGCATAGCATTCAAAAATATAATATTCGAGTTAGTAGTAGTTAGCAACAGGGATGAACGGAGACAAACAAAAAAACACACAAATTTTAGAGGTTTATTTCTTACAGTTTATTATTCAAAAACAGACATTTATTATCGTTCAACATTATTATATTATATAAAACTTCTTATTGAGGCCATAGCTTAAGTATTCGTTTCCAAAATCGGAAAGAGGATTGAAGCTTTTGTAACCTCAACAAAGACAAACAGGAGACCGGATTATTTTATCACAAAAGTGAAAAGTTAAATTAAATGAATTAAATAGGTAGCAACAGCAACAGCTAACAAACGGTGAAACGGTGGTAACAGCTATACAATTGCACAAAAACATACGAAAAGGTTCATATGTAATGTAAAAAAAAAATTGTTTGACTTTTTTAGTTATTAAAAATACGTAAGTCATAGGTTATAATAACAGTCAGTCGTAATAGGTTATAATAACCCGGTCTCCAGTTAATATAAAAAATAAGTACTAAAGTTAAGTAATATTATTTTTAAGTATTATGAAATATAAATCCTAGATCGGCAACACTTATCTATCCCCACACGTTCACTGCAATATGACCAGCATATTGGACACACATAACCACTTGTTTATCACGTAATATTTCTACACCACAAACATAAGCGTCCGTGTTCACTGGACTTAAAAGTTACTCAAATCAAAGTTAACATGATCCAAAGCGAACTGTAATCTTGTCCTTTAATGGTTTTCTGTGGGCCAGGGTTTCACAACATGCCTCCTATAATGCAGCTCTTCACGTATAAGAGCACGACGGGCATTGTCAACACTTGAGTCATATAAAGCAGCATAGTCGGTCATCGGCAGGAATCCATTTTCTTCATACTCTCATAACACGATTTGACGCTGTAATGTGTTTATGAGCCGTGGTCTACTAGTTCTTTGATGGTGTTGCAAAGATCCCTCGTCTTCAAATCGTCGTACCAATAGAACAACTGTTTTTCTCTGCAACAATAATTATAACAGAAATATAATAACACGCAATAATGATTATTTATTAAGTAGTATAGACGTAACTAAAACATTTTTTTTTCTTATAAAAATTTTGAAATCTAAACTACTTACGTTAACAATAAGATAAGTCGACAGGTTTCGAGTGTCGATAAGTTTTTGCCTTGATTTTGCAAATCAGTTATTTGAGCTCTTGTAAAGAAAACAATATTACAACGCGTACTCATTTTGATGAAATAAGTTAATTCACCTAAATTAAAATAAAACTGAGCTAAACACACTCGAATGAGGTAATCGAAACAAACATAACGAACAATCAATTGAGCTTAGTCTTAACTCATCTAAATCTTCAATCTAATTATTTCTACTACCTACAAATTTATTTATGAATTCATATTCGACCTACCCTCAAGTTTGAAAACTAAAACATAGATAATTAAAATCAGATACCTAGTTATAAAATGATAATAATATTCAATTTAAACAAACATAGTAGGTAGTTAGGAATAAATTTATATAATAGAAATAATTGATTATAAATGATTTGAATGTAAAATACAGAAAAAGAAACTACATGAACATTTTATACAGCGTGAGCGCCCTCTAGTTAGTGTAGCATCAACAATATAATCAATGTTGCTAATCGAGTACTTATTTACGCCAGGTGGCGTCATTTCTTGCTTCACACGGTATTTTTTCTGAACTTCCCATGCATTATTGTAGGCGATGGTACCTACCCTGACTCCTGACTATAGTCTGTAGCCGCCTGGGCTACCTATAATTGCATTATCTGTCATCGACATCTAACTAAGGCTTTGCCCAACGTTGTTAGGGTCGGCTTCCTGTCTAACGGGATGCAGCTAATTACCAGTATTTTTATGGAGCAGCTGCCTATTTGACGTCCGGAACTCAGTTAGTACTGTGTAATATTCCTTGGAAGTGACTGTTTTTTTGTAATTGAATTACCGGGTGTCACAGTGTAATTGGATTTCAGAGTTTTATTGACACCTCTTTCGCGTTAGTTATGAATGAAGTATATATAGCATTTTTTAAGTTGTCGTATATAAACAAAATTATAGGGTTATTCATAAACGCTGCTTTAAGTCAAAATATGGTCAACGACTGTTTAACTATATATACTTATAACTTTAACCAGCATTCATATCAACAGGCGATACAGAACAGACTAAGAAAACAGAGAACTAAATAGGACAAACCTACTTAATAAAAATAAGCCTGACGGAGTTCACATTTAAATTGTTCATTTTTGGTAAAAACAAAGCGTTCACGGTCGTTGTAATCAGTGGACATGGCGCTTGGGTATTCTGAAGTTTTGTAAAAAAGTGCTATAAAATAATGGCTTAGAGCGGAGCTTGTCAGCGGGACATCCTCGGGTTCTAGTTATGAAACTGTACCGAGGCAAGGAACATAGATACTGCGAGGTTTGTGGGATGAGTTTATAGGAGATAGCGGTTTTTAATCTTTGAGAGTGTAACCGCTTGGTAACGAGAAAAAATTGAAACAGTAAAATAATGCCCAACAATAAGTCACGTTGCGGCAACACAAAAAATACTACAATGCCATTTATTACACAAGTGAAGAACTAATAACTGTCGGGCACCACCGCCAGCCACAACACCCGTATGGTGGAGGGTCCTCCCATTTCAAAAAAATACAGTTGTTATAATTCATTAACGTGATTGTTTTCTGATGCTGCTGTAAAATAAAATGAAATAGATATATGTTTTAAAATTTGTCAGCAAAATGTTGTCTCAAAAATCTTTTTCAGTTAACCACCCGCTACCTCTCATAACTTGTCCCGTATTCCAAAAGCACGGCAGCGCAGTTCAACGTTCGACAAACGATACTCCAAGTTCCAAACTCGGCCCCGCTTCGTTGTGTTTGTCGTTAAAAACACTGAACCAGATGAAATTGTTACAAAAAACACTTAGGTATTTTAATATTTTTCATCTTTTTCACTAGTACTTGGGACTCTGCTTGTTAATGTTTATTGTTATTCTGTTTATTCTATGCTATGCTACTGAGAAAAACTATATAATTGTAAGCACTATTTTCCAAGTCAAAAAGGGGCTGTTCGTAATTTCTGTTGGTATTAGAGCTTTGGGTGGGCTTGACCTATAGTAATAGTAGTTTATACTTTAATATTTCCCCATTTCTCTTTTCACGTTTGTTCACGGTTTTTAGTTAGTTTAGAAGAAAAACTTAATATTTTACCTACACAATTTTCTTTACGTCTAAGGTGACTCAGTGGTAACGGCACGAACTCATATGGTAAGGTCGTGTTTTCGAATCCAGGCAGACGATTTATTTAGTGTAATATTTCATAACCAATGCTTGTGATGAAAACATCGCGCATCGGAGGAAACTGGTATGTCCTATTCCTATAATATTGAAGACTTATTCAGAGAGACAAGAGCATTTACTAGCTCGCACTGCCTCGCGTGGGGGATTATGAGAAAAGGTGAGTGTCCCAAAATTTGGGAATATTTTGACTGATTATGTTAAGCAAACTTAAGTGGCAGTGGGCAGGGGATAGCGGTGGCCGATGGGGCAGACTAGTTCTGAAGTGGCGACCCCGAATCAAAAAAAAGTTGCGATGGAAAACCTCCTAATAGGTGGACCGACAACCTGGTGCAGGCTTTTTTAATTGGGACTAGCCTGCCACACTATCCAAACTACTGCAACTCCTGAAAGCCAGAATCAACCATGGCAACTGCCAGAAAAGCGCAGGCATAATGAAGCTCGACTAAGTTCCAGAGAAACAATTAAACTGTCTTTGATTCCGCAACGGAATTAATTTGAAAATAATAGTAGAGGACTAGGAAAAACATATTTCCACTTCCCTTCAGACCTGGTGATGGCTGCGAATGCTGGTAACACTTGTTGGTGGCTTATGCCCAGCAGTGGAAATCTTTCGACTGAAATGATGATGATGATGTTTAGCATATCCAAGAGTAAATAAGTACCACGCAATCAAAATACTCCTTGGAATAGTTTTAATTGATTTTATTTCCGATTCCTTTGTTATCCACAGTGATTGATCAAAGCGAACTCCGTGTTGTGCCTTATTGATTTGGTTGTTTGTTGTTCAATTGGTTAGGGTTTAAACGGATGTTTATATTAACTGTGTATTGTGTTGATAACATGAAGTGTTGTGTGTTGAATTTTTTGGCACACATCAAAATATTTAACTTGATTTTTTGTTTGTTTGGTCGAATCAGAATATTTAATTTACATTCACAATTTTAATTTGATTTCATCTGTTTCTATTGTAACCGTACCTACTACAATTTTACAACAACTTAGATCTCATTTAGAGTAACTAGTGTTAGTGTTAAACTTGATATTTAAAGCTTTCTTACCGATGCACGATGCTAGAATTTCTTGATTTAGGTTTCAAAGGAGCTTTTAACTTGTACTTTAACAAAGCATAAAAATTCCCCTTTTGTAGTGTTTGTAAATGGAATTAGTCCTTTTGCGCCAAATGAGTTTGTTTATAAAAAAACTAGCTGAACCCGCGCATGCGTTGCAATGCGTTTTTCCTACCTACCTATCTACCACCCTACCTACTACCCTACCTACTACCCTACCTACTACCCTACCTACTACCCTACCTACTATCCTACCTACTACCCTACCTACTACCCTACCTACTACCCTACCTACTACCCTACCTACTACCCTACCTACTACCCTACCTACTACCCTACCTACTACCCTACCTACTACCCTACCTACTACCCTACCTACTACCCTACCTACTACCCTACCTACCTACTACCCTACCTAAAAAAAAAAAAAGTATCCTATGTCCTTCTCCTGGTTCTTAGCTACCTCCCTACCAATTTTCAGCTAAATCCGTCCAGCCGTTCTTGAGTTATAAATGGTGTAACTAACACGACTTTCTTTTATATATATAGACATAGATCGATACAATATTTTTGGGAATATACGAGTACAAACTTTTTGGAAGTAACCTCGACATCGTTTTCGTACATTGTATTATTTGCTGAAGAATTTTCGCAGTTTAACAAAAGGTTTTATTATTTCACAGTCAAGAGTTGTTAGCGGACGTTGAAAGTGACAGTTTGTAGCCCTTTGTCAGCCAGAACAGAAACAGATATAATTAATTTTGCTGATTTATAAGGGAAATGTTTGTACCTACATAAGAATTATATTGGAAGTCAACAAATTGCTATTAAGTGGGCGTTAAAAGGATTCGTAATAACAGGTAATTTTCTTAGAAATTAAAAACCTTTGTCAGCAGGTTTTGGAACAATTTACATTTCTTGTTTTTGATGCCAATTAACATTAATTACATACTTGTCACTTAATAATAATAATCTATCACTCGGGCACAGTGTAGTTTACCAACCCTTGATGGGTTGTGGCCCATTTCCTCTTATAGAAAGGAGGCTTGTATCCCAGCAGTAGAAACATTGTAGGTTGATCAATCAGCATATTCAGCGTACTAAAAAAAAAATATATAACGTACTGGCGCACTAGTTGTTCCTGTTATCCAAGCAGCGGATGTGACAGGTTGCTGTTCGATATGGCGTTCTATGGGGGAGGCCTTTGTCCAACAGTGGACGCCTTATGGCTGATGATGATTTACCCGGCACATGCTGCAATGCCTTACTTTTGTCAGAAACCTTACTTGGCGTACGTAGAACAATTGTGCAAAATTTCATCGAAAAATTTATAAAAATTTAAAACCCATTCCTGAATCGTCGAACTCAGTGCACGAATGTTTTAGTGAATTCATGAGAACTTCAGCTTATAATAAAGAAAATACTACCAACAAAATAACTCAAATCTCCGTCAAAATTAACATAAGTGGGTTCTCACTCAAACCGCAACTTCCACAATTGTAGCAACAAAGGAAAAAGTTGGCCCGCTAAGGGATTTCCAGACGAGACAATTCGTCCTAATTTAGAATTCAACAGAATTACCACACTTATAGAGTTTATCACGAAGTTCTGTGTGTAGACGCTTTAAGTGCTCGAATTTTACGATGAACGCAGAACATTCTAAACTTCACGTAGTAACTTAGTCAATTTTCATATTCCGTTTATTGCATATGATGTTGTGGCTGTTTAGGAGCTTTTGGCTAATCAATTAGCCTAATAAACAGACATTTGACTGGCCTGTTGGTCTAGTGGTTAGTGACCCTAACTGCTATGCCGGAGGTCGTGGGTTCGATTCCCACCCAGGACAAATTTTAATGTTTGTGTGATGAGCACGATCATTTGTTCTGTGTCTGGGTGTAATTTATCTATAATATGTATGTATTTAGAAATATATAAGTATGTTTATCAGTTGTCTAGTACCCATAACACAAGCTCTGCTTAGCTTGGGACTAGATGGCGTTGTGTGATAGTTGTGGAATATTATTATTATTATTAAAAAATTTGGGTCAATCTTCAGGTTAAGCTGAGCTGGCTTAGGTTTGTCCACGGATGGGTGAAGTTTATATGCCACGAAGTCTGAATTTGTGCCCATAACATACTTGGTACGCCTGTAATACCCAAAGAGTTAGGCATAGGTGTACCCATTAGTAAATCCACATTTCGCCTGTTATGTTTGAGTCTCATGTAATATTGAGCAAGCCTATTACCATCATCCGGTTGGATTCCCAGGTCGCGCGACCACTACACCAACGAGGCAGTTTTTTCCCCTAGACTGGGACATGAGACATGGGACTTAAACGTAACTGTAGAAATGTGGGTGCACTTTCTAGGTACACCCTCTTGTTAACCCTGTACCACAACTCTAATAGCCGTATCTATAGTCAAGTCAAAGTAATTACTTGGACTTAAGTAATTACTTATGCAAATATTTTTATGCAATGGGCAAGAATTTAAACGAAGTTAGAACCGTCAATGAAAGCAAACCTAAGAATTCTAACCTTTGATAGTTCTAACATCAAGGAATTACTAAACTACACAGAATAAATCGTATCTTAAATAATGACATTTATACTTGTTTATAGATACGGGTGTAAGTAACATTCACATGCAAGCGAAAGTCCAACAAACTCACACATTCTAAGACTAGATCGTATCATAACGGTCAATAGTACAAGCCTTGTTGCTGCCCGCTTAACAGGCTCCTCAACGTAAGAGCGGATTAGTTCCATCGTATCCGAGGCCGGACCATCTACAGTTGGTAATGTCAAGGATTATTAATGCATAGAAGCGATACAAATGGAGTAGGTACTTTATTTTGTGTGTTCAACGATCCTGTGAAAAACATCACAGAGCTACCGCTCGTCAGCAGCACTGCTAGTTAATGTGGGGTGCTCTTGTTTGTTTACATTAAAAATTCTACTCTATTTCTAAATTCGAAGTCTTTGTTATTTGCTCCTCATTTACTTTTAGCTTTAAGCAGCTAAAGTCTTCCCTATCCTAATTATGGGGATCACTATAACTGGAACAATGCTGTTCTTCTGAGGTCAAAACCAACTAGATTTTTTTGACGAATATCAACTATGGAGCTTAATAAAATTAGTCAGCTTCGATATTATGTAAGACTATTGTGTTTAATCACACCTGCATGCGGTAACACTTCAAGCTATACATTTCCAGTATAACATGAGCTCGCTTTGTATAGATTTTCCGTACACTGAGAGATCCGCATAAAAGTGGTTCGTATAGTATAGACCAGTCGTCGCCGTGTCTTCTAACGTCAAAGGTACGCGCGATTTAGCATGAGTTCAAAACGAGTGTCACTTCTATTATTTCTTATTCTATGGCAAAGTTAAGCCTGAACTCAATTGTTAATAGTACAAGTGGTATCCACATGTAATGCTGCTTGAATACAAATAACAATACAAAACACCACATACTGGGACTGTTACCTACGAATCAATGTTGAAGTTTTATGAAGTTGTTTAGGAGTTTGAATATTATCATGCTCGAACTTACTAAAAGTAGAGAATTTAAACCTTTACTTTTTAGTGTTAACGATGAAGCGTATTTATGTAATACTCCAGGTTAGGTAAACCTAGTTTTGAGTAATTTATCAATATTTATAAACTTATCTTTGAGCAACAGCATTAGTATTTAAAAGTCGGTACTATAAGAAAATATTCTTATCAAAGTAATAAACGGATTCCCATAAACTTTTCCAGCAGAAATATGAACTAAGTTTAAATTGTGGCGTACGCAATATTGCATTTAACAAATTAATTGTTTTTGCGTTTGCCGCACTTGGACGTTGCCAACTTGAATTTGAAGAGTTGAAGATCAACTACGATATATTTTAATGCAATAAATATTGGTGATATTGTTATGCATACAGTCAAGGAGTAAAATTACCTGCCTGCGTCGGTGTTCCTAAGCTCATAGCCTCATACGACCCCAATATATTTAAGTCGCGAGTTAACAGGCTTCTTTTGGGTTAGCTCGTTCCATCGTCGACCTCATATCTGTCTTTAGGACAAGATTGAGGTCAAGAGAAGGTCCATTTAATATTTATAAAAAAAATATTCTTGAGTTTTGTGGAATCCAAACGATAATTATCTTGATACCTTAAAAAAAAACAGTCGTGATCATTGTATTTCATTAGCAACCAGATTTTTTCTACATTTCTGTTTATTTGTGATTGTTACTATCTTGGACCAGAGTGGTAGTTACGATAACTATGAATAATCTCTGTCTGGATTGACTTCCAGTGTTAAAAAAAAAACAAACTTTGAATCAACGTAAGAGAGAAATCTCTTACGTTACGATTATTTTTACTTTTTAAAGGCCGAATTTATAGTGTATAGTAGGTATAAAAGGTACCTACCCTGGGAAGTAAGCGTCGCGTCGATTGCACATAAATAAGCAAAAGCATTAGTTCAACCGCGCATGTGCCCTCAATCTTGTCACACTCCAACTTTCCTACGAAACAAGATAAAGTAGTTTGTGAATTAGCGTCGGGGCCGGATCCAACCAAACAACCCATAGATTTTCTTCCTCATTTAACTTTCTCCGTTTCGTCACGATGTCTGAGATAAGTTGGAGGAAGGATATGCCAACTTTCACGGTTATGATTTATATAATACTAGCTTTTGCCCGCGGCCTCGCCCGCGTGTATAATCGGAACTTGATAAATTATATACTAAAACCTTCCTCGAGAACCACTCTATCCATTGGTAAAGCATGAAAATCGGTTCAGTAGTTTTTAAGTTTATCGCGAACAGGCAGACAGACGCCGCGGAGGATTTTGTTTTATAATATGTAGTGATAGTGATTTTGCAGATATTTGCCTCGTTGGTCTAGTGGTCGCAAGCGCGATTGCTAAACATAAGGTCCTAAATTCGATTCTTGGATGCGATAAAATGTTATTGGGTTTTTCCACCACGAATTACTTAGTGGCAGCCACGGAGTCCGGACTTGTGCCCGGTTAATGGCAATATGCTCTCTCCTATTAGGTGAGACTTCAACATAATAGGCGAAATGAGGGTGTACTATTAGGTACACCGTTGTCTAACTTATTTTATACAATGACAAGCTATAAAGCCATGTATAACAAAAACCGAGTAACGGAAAAATTAAGTAAAATACCGTCCCCGTGGCAAAAAACTCCTAAATAAAAGCTGAGCAGTCAATTCACTGTCTATTTACTATTAAATATTCATCCACACGAGGGAAACATAAAACGTGTGACTATAAACTTGCTTCTACTCTACTAACCAACACAAATAACGTGCTTGCAGTACATTTTCATTATATTTGCGTTTGCTAAAAACAATTTTGTGTTACATATTTTGCAACACTCAACTTTTATAAAGTTTCCAAAAGGCCGCTTTTTTTAAATGAAAATGAGCAACAAAGGGTCAAAAACAATAAAAAACAAAGGATAGTCTTCAAACAAGTAAAGTTTTTCCGCGCGTACATGGATCCTTTTACGCGACCAAAAACGTCTCCGGATTTTCAAGACATTTCATAATATATTTCTCTCTTTTGTCTGATACTACGCTGTGTTGTAAATTACGTCGAGAAGTTTTGTACTGTAAGAAGATGTTCATATGAACGTAGCGAGAGCGTATTTTTTTGTCGTCTGTTTTATGTTTGATTCGCTGATAAGAACAGCATAGGGAAAACGGTGGATGATAACTTAGTGAGGAAACCGATGGGTATTCGACGTCGAGGACAGGGTGAAGTTGAGCAGGGCTTCGGGCCAGACGAGGAGATGGCCGTTGGAGTAAGGCTCTAACCTTATGTTGGCCAAGGTTGGGCCTAAGAAACCAAGGCCGGCTGAAAGCACGTTGATTTGAAGTTATCGTCAGGATCGTGCGAAACGGATGAACAAGGGACACACAGAATAGAGAAGCAGAAGAAAGGAGAGGCCCATACCCACCAGTGAATGAATCCGGGCCGAAATGATGATGATGATGATGATCGGAACTGCTTACCAATTGAATTGTAACAGAAATCTGCTAGAGAGAAAATACCAAAACTAACATGTAAAACATTCTCAATAATAGTTTTCCGTTATAATATAAAATCAAATTCCCTCACCAAAACCCCGTGAGACCAAAATACAGTATCGAATGCTCAAAGCAAGTTATTTACGGACAAACTGAATGTTTTAACGGCTCGCGGCGTCCCCAACTTTCCGTCGATGGTGTTGCTATCCGAAACTTGTGTCTCGTTTTCTGAATACGGACGAGCATAGTGCAGATTGCAAATGTTTTGTTTCTTTTTTTTAGATATTTACATGAATATTATCTCGGTTTGTTTTTTGTTGTAGTATTTTTGGTATCGGTGAGATGGTATGAGTTTTTTTTGAGAAAGACCAAATTAATACACAGTAGATGGATTGTTTGTCTCATGAGATGACAAGTAATAGAGAAGTATGGAAGAAGAAGACATGCTGACCGTCAATCTATAAGAATTGATATGAGAGACAAGAGAATGATGATGATGTTGGTGAGAGTTTTCTTGAAAAAGAGAACTTTGTACTTACAACATGGTCTTTTCAGATAAGGCAAAAGCAAACTACTACAGATACAAATAGTTTAAGTAGACGATCCATCATTTACAGAGCAATTTCATTTTTTGTTTTGGTGCAAACGTTGGCGAGAAAAAAGTAAACTTTCGATCTAACTGTTCCAATATTCACTCAATTCATCTATTTTGATTATTTCATCGATATTCTCTTGTTAAAATAGAGAGTTCTGCCATGAGCACTTATATGTGCACATCCAGGAAAATTCCTACCTATTTCGGAGTGGTAGGCCTTCCAAAATACTATGTTCGTGAAAACCTAAAACGTTTATGAATAGGTACAGTAGGAGGACATACTTTTTAAAGGTTTCTCGTGTACATATCAGTGCTCGTAACTGTAAGTACTCGTACTACTCGAGAACACTGAAAACCCTCGGGACACTTACCTATTTCAAAATAGACACTTCGACCAACCATAATATTTCCTCTTTCTCGTATTAGAAAACACGTTATCTTTGCAGTTTAATTTCAAAACAACTAAATTAAATGACCGTTTTAATGTCCAACAGTGTGAACATCCTTTGTTACTAACGATTGTCAATTTGGGGTCCTAATGTTTAGTATTTGCGTTACCATCCGGTACAAACGGGTCGCAGGAAGTCGGTCACCCATTGTGTGTATTTCAGGTTCTTTGTTCGACTAAATTTAGATTGAAATTAGGTGCTACCTAGTTCGATAACGTGTATGATGGACGGAGTTATGTTTGGTTTATTTTGAAAACTATCGTGCCACTTTTTGACTGTAATTTATGTTAAAAAATTGTGTAATAATGAGAGCGGCAGTGGTCTGATAGTTGTTGCATTTATTTATGATCAAAAAAACTTTAAGATTTACAACTATTTAAATATTTTTCTGTTGGTCCAAGTTATGTAACATGAATGTGATCTGACAAGCGGAGGTATCACACTAGACTGATCGAGTTGTTACCAAGTGATGAAAAGTATTGGATTACGATTTTTCGTCTTTTGCCGTCTATATCTCTTAATTTTACATACCGTCGAAAAATATCCCAAAAGCCTCTTGGTCTCCTCACAATATTTTCCTTCACCGAAGCAATTGATAATTATAAAATACGCACATAGAGCGGAAAAAACAGATGCCAATAAAATTACCTAACTTACCTTACCCAGCATAAAACGGTTTCCGATGAGAATGCATCTGTTTATTGTGTTGCCAAGCCACATTTTCCTTTCAAGCTCCACATTTTCCAATAAGCCCCCGTCCTATTTACCACGCAGAAACACAAAACAGATTAATTCCTTCCTTTATTCCTTTCAACAGAATAGGGCGGAACAAATAAAAGAAAAACGAGTATTTAATGACCCAAATAAAAGTCAGCAGGAAAAAGTTTAAGTTAATTATACGGCCGTACCAATTATTCTCTTCTGTGACAGCCGATCAGTCTTCAAATTAGAAACAGCGTTGAGTTACGATGCTACTTAAGAAAATTGTTTTAAGATCCATTTAATTGTAACAAAATTCCAGTGAGGTGATTTTATGTAAAATTCCTGCTACTCAACACGAGGCGTTTTATGTTTAATCTAATGTTTCTATCAAATTGTTATTTGACGTTCCTTCGTAGATACATGCGTGTTTCATCAACACAATACAATATATTATACTAAAAAGTAAATGTATTTAATGATTAATTTGATTAATATAACTTGGTCCAGTGGTCGCAATGGCGAGTGCTGAGCATGAGGTGTTCGATTAGGGTCGGCCTAGGTCTGGGGTTTAACCATCTGAAATTTTTAGTAGCAGCCACGGAGTTTTCATTTGTGTTGATAGCAACAGTTTCGCCCCCTATTGTATGGAACTTTAATATAACTGGCGATATGTTGGTGTACTATTAAGTACATCCCATCCTAATATGTACCTAACCCTTCCTTGGTCAAATCTATGTTTTAAGTAATCTTTAGGTGGCACCAACTAGGGCTATTTCTGCTTTTAAGGTGCAAATCTATTTAAATTGAATTTTATTTCGATAGTATTCAAGTATATTCACTCAATTTCATCTACGTCTTAGTACCTACATGAACATAATAAACGTATACACACCGTAACGTTACAAAAAAGTCCCAAACAGTCATCTTCAGAAAATAAATTGCCTATTATACCGAGATGCCACCGTTTTTATTACCATATCTATTCTCCTCACTTCAGAACATCTCAATCTTAAACATAACGCACCCAAGTCAAAAGTTATTGAAATAAAAACTTCAAATAAAGCGCAGATGGCAGACATTTTTAATTTACTGAAAAAATAAAAACGAATCGTCTTCATAAAAAATGCATTCAAACTTTGAAATTGCTTGAAATGATCGTTATAACTAAAAGAAAAATTGATGGCGGCACTAACTCATATTTTTGTTCGCGAAAATCCCATATTTTAAAGGTTACACAGCTTCAGCTGGTAGTGAATCAGTCGACATGAATATTCATCGGAATAAATTCCAGGTAGTTATATGTCAGACAGTAAATTACATTGAATTTATTTTTGTGAGAAAACTTTTAGCGCTACCTTTTGCTGATTTTTGCATGTCTCGCTAATAGATTAGGTGTTATAACATCGATGTGTCTCTTATTGGCCTATATAGGGTGTAGTACAGCCCTTCGCTGACTGATGGGGTGAATTCAGTATAATTATGAATTTTTGACACTATGGACCGCTGCATGAAATAAAAAAGAGAAGAGAAAAGAATCCAATAAATTTTACTTGTTTTGTTTTTTATATTATCCTCATACGCATAGTATCTTTACTGCTATTTACTAAAATAATTGGAGTGCTGCGTACAGAAAATGTCGGTACATTAAAATATAGGAACAGTTACCTAAAACTTTTAGTAAAACCTAAAGTTTTTTTTTCTGAGAAAATATCTGGCGGAATATTATTCAAAATAAGCAGCTATGAGCACCGTCAATGTACGGAGGGTTGTCCCTTATACCCTGTATATATTTAGCACTCGGAAGACTGGAAACAAATCCATACAACTCATGTTAGCTATTAAGAAAGTCCAGATGAAAATACTCAGCCTTTCGACTAGGGATCGAACCTCGTAAGAGTTAGGTAAAAAGTAACCAATAGCTTTCATTTAAACAACTTTTCCTAGATTTTCTTTCGCTCCTTCTTTAATAGCATAATTTCACTAGGACTTCAATAGCCCTAAAGAGTCTAGATGGTGTAATAAATCCCTTTATGAACATGGCTATGCTCATAGGGTGATATTTTGTCATGCGAAGCTTGCTTTTGTCGGTACAATGTTTACCACTTCTGGTTTTAGGTTCACACGTTCACGTGTTTGTGTATTATTTTAATATTTGTGCTTCTTTTGTTTGCATAATCCAGTTCCCACTGCTGGGACACAGGTCTCGACTCCATAAGAGGGAATAGGCCAAGGAATCATGCATGTATTCGAAGTTTTTGTTCAAGGATGTGCCTGTTTCCTCAACATGTTTTTCTTCGCCGCTTTGAGAGCAGTGGTGATAAAAGAAATTACACAAAGTAACGCGCTAGCTTGGGTTTGTACCCACGACTTACTACTCGTAAGTTTGGGACGCCACCACTGGGACACCGCTGTTTTCTTTCTGGACTTTGTTTGAACAAAGTCAAACCTCCATACCTTTTCTTTTAAATTGGCCCGAAGCAGTGCCTTGAATGTATGACAGTGCTAAAAATAATTTGGTGTTAACATAATGCAACCCTGTTCGGTATTTTAAACAAATAAATATCAACTTTCCAATGTCAATCAACTGCCAGTGAAAATACCTAATTATTTCTGAAAGCAAATTATATATTATGCAGGCTTTCAGTATGTTTGACATTTGACATGACATCAATGTTTCATTATTTGATCCATAGCAGCTCATTAGATAATTATAGGAAACTAGCGTCAATAATTTAGTTAGTAATTATAGGTTTCTGTGTCTTATGTCGTTCACGCCTTTTGTTTTGACACGTGGTAGTCGTCGTCATGTGGATAGGGGAACATTTTTATTATTTACGTGCTGGTTTTGTCACGTTGATTTTTCACCTAGTCACCTAACACAAGCATCTCATTGCTTAAAAGGTGACCTCCAAATCGTGTTTGCTGTAAGTAACCCAATTGTAATTGAAATAAACATTATTTTTTATTTTTAATACTGTTTTGTGTAGTTTTTAATGTAAGTTAGGTGACACCATTTTCAGCTTCTGTTTTTGTTGTTTTTATTTTTTTATTTAATGTTTTTATTTTTAATCTTGCCTTAGAGAAGAGGTGAGGTCGACGATGGAACGAGTTTACTCGCCACTTAAATACAACTGTGTTGTGTATGGTCTTTTCCATTCTTGACTGTCACAATAATGCCAGTCCGTGTCGTTTGGTTCATCGTAGTGAAAGATTAGTCACCTGGACTCTTTGTTACTGAATCCTAGGTGTCCTGAGTAACCTGTATGTTTAGGGAATTGAGTTCCGATTCTTTACATGACTCGGGGAGATTCCTTTATGACCCCGGCAGTTGGGTAGGAATATGTCGCAAATTATGTATGTTTAACCTTCTATCCTGCCCTCAGTGCTCCTATACATGTAGCCAAAAAGTGTACCTATCTGTGCACTAGTTCTACTAAACAGTTCTAGCTACGGTAGAACTAATGGTCATAATTTTCCTTTAGTCCTACGATTTAAGGTGGTACAAAATCGTAGCACTATATGTTTCTGACCTCCTGGTAGTTTGCAAGACGTTACTATCCTTGTTTATCATATCCTACTAGTCCTTGCTGATATCTGTAATTCTCGAGTGTAAACTCGCACAGTAACCTGAGGCTATTCGTGCCAATATTCTACTAGTAAATTCAAAGCGGGGTAAATTCGCATCAATGCTGCAGTGTGAGTTAATGCAGTGTGAATCTATGACCTACGCCAAAACGTGCTAGTGAGAACTAAACCCCATTCGTTTTAAAGGAGAATTGTGTAATAGAAATGGAAGAACAAAAGGGCTTATTTGCTTCCCTACGATTTAATTTCATCAAGGATAAGTAGAGTACCAACCCGCACTGGGCACGCGTGGTGGATCATAGCCCATCCCTCTCTTAGAGAGAAGGCCTGAGTCCCTGCAGTGGGAATATTATAGGCTGATGATGATGACCTAAATTTTAGTTTTAGATTCATGTGGTATTTATTTTAAAGTAGGAGTAGTGGGAGAAAATATTTCCATAAGTTCTACCGTGTTCACTGTTTGATATCTTGCAAACGAACCGCCTCTGAGCTGCCAACGATGATCCAGTGGCGAAGTTATGGGTCAATGAAATACTGGCGTCGAGTTATCTACGAATAAGAAAAAAAAAATTCTGTCTGAAGAAAGAAACATGCTCTCATCGATACAGCAAGTCATTTTGGTATTCTAAGCTCTATCAATACACCATTAGTTTCAAAGTTCCAAGATTAGCAGTACTTCTTGAAATAATAGTGCCTACAGAGTTATTGTTCACTGAATAATCCATTGTTGTCTTGATGGGTGTCCCTTATTCTCTGCCAAGTCTACAAGTTCATTGAACTATATTTAAAGTGGAGGAAATTGCTGTGAATGAACTTAATAATGCCAGTAATTTTATTACATTTTTTTTGTCAAATGACAAAATTACTGAAGATTTTATTGATGATTGCTTCGTTGGACTAATGGTCGCCAATACGACTTCTGAGCATGAGGTACTCGGTTCGATTCCCGGGTCGGGATAAGTGCTATTAGGTTTTTTCGTCAGGAAATTTTCAGTAACATCCACGGGGTTCGGTTTTGTGCTTGGTTGATGACTTTGACTTACTTTTGAGATAGTTGTTATGGGTCTGGGTATTTGTTTAGGTGAGTTTAATTTTTTGTGAATGCACCCGCGATACAGGAGAAATTCCAAGTGTGGGGCAACGTTTTTTTTTTTTTTTAAATGGCAAAATGTGGGTGTACTATTAAGTGCACCTCTGCCAAACCCTTCGGCGTTACAGGCTCGATGGCCTTTAATATTATTATTTACTTATCATATGTATAAAATAATATTCCATTATTATTTTTGTATGTATAATTTATGAAACGATTAGATATCACTACCTCAATTTTGTATAGAGTTCATATCGCATTCAACTATCCAAAGCAAAGAACTCACTCGGTTCAATAACCACAAAATTCTAAACGGTCTTTAAACAACGTTCAGGCAGCCAAAACCGGCGCCAAAACATACAAACTCTACTAAAATCAGGCTCAGTATATTCTTGACGCGTCCGTAGCAAGTTTAAAGCCGGCATGATGGCCGACATTAGCCGCGAGGAGACATTATCGTGTTGTAAACCGGAGATTTAACGGCGTCAGGTAACATACTGGTACTATTGTACTAACCACTGGGGATTCCACCGAGGAGGTTAGCTGGAGCAAATTGTACTATGTAGGTTTTAATCATGGGACGGGTGATGTTTAAAGATAGTGGTTTTGTTTCTGGTTAATTAGAAAAAAAGAATTCGGACTTTTTTTAAAAGCTTTTAAATTTATTTTTTAAAGTTTGTTTTCCTTTTAATACATAGGGAATCAACTGTCACGGTTTGAGCAATGTGATGAGGAGGAACGAATCAAAAAGAGTGATGAATAAAAGTTTTGATGGATGGAGAGGGAGAGGAAAACCAAAGAAAATATATATGAGGAATGATATGAAGGAAAAAGTATTAAATGATAGCGTGGCGATTGACAGGGGAAAATGGAAGAAAGAACATTTTGCACAGACCTCAAGTCTTAGTAAGTCTTTATTCAGTAACAGTTTCTCTAAGGTCCTCAGTTACGGAGATTCAGGTTGGCCGAACGGCCTGATATCAGGTCGTTCGGCCATAAATAAATGCTTCTAACTTTTGAACTGTTCTGTCACCAATTCTTTGGCTGGCGTCTATACGCGTCACTTTATCGTCACTAAATACTGGAGTAGCAGCCAGCTCCCCATCTCGACTGGCCGAACGTTCTGATTTACATAATTAAATAATATTAATTTGTCAAGAGCCGTAAAATGATAATATTTTGTCACGCTTAGCTGTGTTTCTGCTGGTTTACAATAAAGGAAACGAAATTAGTAACTACTATGCCTATAATACGAATGTACTTGTGTAGTGAGGAAAATTCATCTAATAACTGGTCGGAAATGGCCAACACGATGTGAACAAGCGTGGAGATCATTGATTATTCCTTCTCTGCATGACAAAAGGACTTTGCAGTCGACAGTCACAGGCCGGAAATATTGTTAGTACCTGAATTGACGAATTATGGGTTGAAGACGGAATAGGAATGAATTTCCCACCCTGGTTGATATTTGTTTATTTTGTTTTTGCAGTGCTAATTAAACCTGTGTCATTAAGAGCCTATACTACCTCAAATTAGCAACTCTATTTGTGATGGTTCAAACTTCGTTTGAAATAATAAAGTTCTAATCAGTTTGCACTACAAAGCGGTTGTTACGTCTTTCGCTGCGGCCGAATAATGCAAAATTAGTGGTATTTAAAAAAAAAAGAAATGATTGAACTAAAAAAGTGCTTGTAGAATTATTTGGCAAAAAAAACAGGACGTTGACATGCATTTTAGTATGGTTTTTACTCGTTAAAAGATTTTTTTTGAGGAATTTTGGTGTTTTTTTTCTATCGAGCAAAGTTAGTTGTATTATGTTTTCACAACACTATGTTACTAGCATATATCCTTAAGGATATCATATATTTTCTGATTTTGTTAACTGCAGTGAATCATATACTTTTATGCAATAAAAAACTCGCGTTTTACTCCTGTTGGTCTCTTAAATCGTTGTGATGCAAACATGACTCTATACATGGCACAAGTATAAAGCTTAATCAGCCTTTAATGTTCCCACTGCTGGGACACAAGCCTCCTCTCGATGAGTGCTCTCAAAATACAAGTATGTCGCTTTTGGGGAAGTTCATACAAACTCGAAAACTCTTTTATAAATATAATAAGAGATTTCGGTAAAATACTTCAATCAAATAAATCGCATCGTCCATTTCGAGGGCCTCTCCACGATTTCCTGTTATGAAAAACGTAATAAATTGTGGTCCACTTTATGCTTTGTTGTTGCTAAAGATGATTTTTTATAAAGAAGGGAACATGAGGAAAACCTTAGAGTTATTTTTCTTGGCCTTATTCAAATTTGATACCCGTGTAGTCGCGTTAACATGAGATTCACGAAAATCATGAAGAATCATCGCCATAAGTTTTAAAGTAGATTGAAAGTCTTGTTAACACTTTTAATGCAGCAGCAGAAAGTAGGTAGTTGTTATAAAAAGATAACAAGATACATAATTATGCAGGCTGAATTTTTGTAATTTGTCACCTGCAGGGAAAGTACCATAAGGGTACAGAGTGATATTTTTTCGCATGTTTGCTGGTTTGATTTCCAATTGTGGCAAGTGAATTTTAGAAACTCTTTGATTTCAGATTTGGACAATATAGGAAAGTTTCTTTTAAGTAGAATTTGCTATCTACAGTGTTTATAGTACTTACCCCCTCCATGTGAGGAAGAAAAAAATTTGTGTGAAATTTTTAATATTTTTTTTATTAAAACCCATTTATGTATTTTATTGCCGAAAAAAGTCGAATTACGTAAACGTTTTCTTTTAAAATGATAACATTATTAATCTGTAGACAAATACTTTTCTAAACGGACCCCTAATAAAACTTGATCAAACTGGATTGGTCGTAGTTTTTCATTATTGAAACACAATTTGCTTGCTAAGCCTATTACTTACCGAAAATGAAATCTTTTACTAAGTAAATTCTCAAAAAATAACCTTCTATTCTAAATTACATTTTAATCTAGCGTAAGACTAGAATGATTAGATCGTCGCAAAAATAACATTCAGATATTTACTTTCAATAGTTATGTAAGTATTTTTCAATTAAAGACGTTATATATAACTAGCTGATGCCCGCGGCTTCACCCGCGTGGATGTCGTTAAAATTATATACTAAAACCTTCCTCTTGAATCACTCTATCTATTAAAAAAACCGCATCAAAATCCGTTGCGTAGTTTTAAAGATTTAAGCACACAGACAAACAAACAGACAAAAAAGCGACTTTGTTTTATACTATGTAAGGATAAGGATGGTTTACTTTAATTGTGATTTAAAGAGACCGCTTATAAGGCAGCTTATGATTATAAATATAATTAAATAATCATAGCCATTTTTGACTTTTATCATGAACAAGAGTGGTACTGCGGACTTAATCCCACAAGACATTCTCTACAAGTCAACTTTTAGGTCAAATAGAACAGCACTGTGGCAGAGTACAAAATCATAATAAGGAGAATACCACTACTTTCCTTCTACTACTTTTTTTCTCCCTATATAGATACGCAAAATGTCCGTGAATTATACGAATACCAGAAGGATCAGTAGTTTCAATACATAAATAAAATACATGGGAACATTAAATTGTTGTGAAACCAGATATATTCGCTAATATAACTTTATGTCACAAATTCTACGAATATATTAATAACACAACATTTATTACAGCATAAATCCACTGTAATAGTAAATTCGTAGAAATTGTCTATATTCGATATTCAAAATACGATATTATATTTCATAGGAATTCCTTCTAAAATTGTTCATCTATCGCAGAAACAGTTTTCTGAAATGTTATACCAAAATAGCAGTTGATATTTTTGATTGTTTTTAGGGTTCCGTATCTAAAGGGTTAAAACGTCATTGTCCGTCCATCTGTCTGTCTGTCACCAGGCTGTATCTCATGAACAATGATATAATATAATTATAGCTAGAGAGTTGAAATTTTTACAGATGATAATTATATTTCTACAGAATAAAATAAATATTTAAGTGTGGGTCCCATACATGAGGAATAATCCAAATTACGGATATCGGGTCAGGTTAGGAATAGGGTTAGGTTAGGAATAAAAATCTTTTTTTTTTTCGAGTTCCTAACCTAACCCACTACCGGGTCAGGTTAGGAATAAATCCTCATGTACGAGTACGACTCTCACTTGACCAGTTTATTTATATTATTTTAAACTTTATTTCAAACAGGATTACTGAACTAGTCAGTACCAGTAATTAACTTTAAGACAACAAATTTCGGAGAGGCCTGGTTTTATTACATATAAAAGGGTTTTTGTCAAACCTTTAAAAGTCAACACGCAGAGAATAAGCCATATTATCAATACACTGGGTATCCTTCCTGTATGAAAGGAGGCCTTTACCCTGCAGCGGGACAATTACAGGCCAGCATTATTAATCCTTTGTTATAAAGCGCTCGCTTCCACCCTGTTCTAGAACGCGTGTTTAAAAAATTCATACTCTTTGGTACCTAATCCATCATGGCGGATTACTATAAGAAAGAACGCCACATGATTGAAACTGAAAACAAAATGTTCTATTAATGACAACATATTATTAGATACTTTTTTTGTAAGAACATAAAAGATAAGCTTTTATGTTCTTACAAAAAAAGAGATCAAAATGAAAGGCATATATGTTGTGTCAATATGTTTTAATATTTATTACCCAATATTTGGTTCAAGATTTTTGTATTATAAAAGAAACATAATATTTAAATCGTGTCGAATTTTTCTTTGGTAATATATTTTTTTCAATCATTTATTAAATCGATGTTTGTTGTTGTTTTTTGTATCGATAGGAACATCTTGTAACACTCTCTCTCTTGTCAATAAGACACTTCATTTCTTGTCTCTGTAAGTATGGGCTGATTTATTAATCTCATTTTCGTTAAACAAAATAATTATACGCAAGTCCACTCGTTACTATGCAATTTATGCAATGTCGATCAGCTGTTCGAGCACAGTTTGTGTAGAAAGAGCGCTTAAAGTTTATAACAATTTTAGGAACTCGTAGAACATTAGTTTTTAACCGGCTTCTAAAAAAAGAAGGAGGTTCTCAATTCGGATGTCTGTATTTTTTTTTATGTTTGTTCGGGCATAACTCCGTCACTTGCTAACCGATTTCAAATTTCCATGTTATTTTAGCACCGTAGACTTTTCATGTTTTCCTGCAATAAATATAAGTGTTGAACTAATTTCTGTATTTTTTTCAAAATTTTAGGATTAGTAGTCTCGGAGATATTGGGAGGGGGGGATAGTCGGACAGACAGACAGACAGACAGACACACGAGTGATCCTATAAGGGTTCCGTTTTTTCCTTTTTTAGGTAGGTACGGAACTCTAAAAAGCGAAAATATGACGTATAAACACGAAACAATTTTGCCAAGAGTTATTATTTATCGCCAAAACATTTATGTATTCAGTGAATATCACCCATCTCACGTGTACCTGTTTGTTTGCCTACTCGGCTGGGCGTGCCGTTTTAGGCCTGCCTACATATTACGTTTAGGAAACGACTGTACATTATTTAGTACTAAGCTATGCCCGTAAGCCAAGAATGAGTTATGAGTATTAGTTTTCAGCTATTCCCCTTATTTTGGAACGTGATATTTTGACATTACTGTGCCGTTATAAAAAGGAAAGCAATACTAATGAAATATTACACATAACATCTTTGCATTGGATAGTTGAATTTGAAATAAACTCAATATTAAAATTGAGGACACGATACAAATCATTTCAGTAAATGTTGGGTAGTAAAAAGTAAATAACTTTTCATAACATCACGCCTGTAATTAGGTAATTTCCAAAGGGTTAGGCAGTGGTACACAACTACTCATCTGCCTAACTAAATAAATCTGCCAAGACAAACAGGGGATTACCAATTAGGTGTTCTTAACAGTACACCCCCATTTGGCCTGTTACGTTTTAATTCCAGACTCAAAAGAGTAGGTACTTATTAAATATTATTTTTGATAAATTAATGAATATTTGGGATGAAGAGGTTTGGGAGGAGGCAGGTCAGTGTTTGGCCACCAGAGGGACACCCAAATAAGCTAACAAAAAATCATATCTTGGACAGCGTAATATTTTTATAAAAGTTATAAGTACTCACTAAAGTACTGTAGTATATTATTCTGTTTGGATTGTTTCAATTTATCAAAGTCTGGATTGGTTTGTAACTGATACGTTACACGTGTACAACATACAACAATATTTATATTTCAGTTATCTTGAAAAAATATAGCTTTCAATAACAATACTGTATTATTTTATCTTTGTTTGGTGTAGAGGTTGAAAAGATCCGATATCTGAACCTTTCGTTTCGTGTGTGCGACCCCATTTTCCAGTAGTTTGCATTTTATTATATTAACGTCTAAAAAGCATTTCTTGGTTGTGAACGTCTCCCTGATCGCAATATCATAAAATGCATCTGAGAGGCATATCCAAAATGATGCATGTGCGTTGTGTTAAAAAATATACAAGGTTGAAGGCACTCCGAAGCATCAATGGTTACCATGGTATTCAGTACCTCATTCTAGACCACCTCGATTTTGTAATAAAACGCATCAATACTAATATTATAAAGCTGAAGAGTTTGTTTGTTTGTTTGTTTGTTTGAACGCGATAAACTCTGGAACTACTGGTTGGATTTGAAAAATTCTTTTTGTGTTGGATAGTTCATTTATCGAGGAAGGTTATAGGCTATATAACATCACGCTACTACCAATAGGAGCGGAGCATAAATGAGAAATGTTGCAAAAACGGGAAAAGAAAATTCCTTTCTGAGAGCTTCCATTGCGTGCGCTGCGAAAACGGTTTAAGTTACGAGAATATCATGTATGAAGTAATTATTCGTCTTTAAAAGTTCTAAAAAAAAGTCCGCGACAGCATCTGTCTATCTTTTAAGATTGACTCACTGTAACCATTTTTTACTTTTAAAATGTTAGGTTAAAAAAACAAATAATTTAAAAAATTAAAAACACTCCTGCCATGTCAAAAAATGAACTAAAAAGTCAAAAATAAGTCGAACGATTTCAGTGATGAAATGAGAACAAGGTCCCGTAATTGTATCCGAAAATGGAAAACTGAAAACTAAAATTTTTATTGCAGTCGGGGGACCTGTAAAGAAATGTTCCACCGAACTGTCCCCCGACTGCAATAAAAATTTTAGTTTTCAGTTTTCCATTTTCGGATACAATTACGGGACCTTGTTCTCATTTCATCACTGAAATCGTTCGACTTATTTTTGACTTTTTAGTTCACTTTTTGACATGGCAGGAGTGTTTTTAATTTTTTAAATTATTTGTTTTTTATTTAATACTTTTTAGTGATATACCGGTATTTTGACTCATAGACAATATGCCTTCATTATACTGCTTTACTTTTCAGGAAAGCAATGTCGCGGTAAAGATAATGCAAAACTAAATCGTTTCAATCGGATCGTGGTTCGGTCATATGGAGAGGATGAGCGAAAGTCGATTAGCAAAAGGTATTTACAAGGCAGATGTAAATGACAACGCCGGGACGCCTAAGAAAGACAAACACTGATCTTATTGGTGTCGTTCTTCAGAAAGGACAGGTGCGTAGTACTCGTAACCGACGTACGTGTATGGACAGATAATCATGTATGAATGATAATGTGGACGAGGCAAAAGGAATATGTAAGGATCGTAGCGGGTGGCGTTCTGTAGTTTCTGCCTACCCCTATGGGAAAAGGGCGTGAGTTTATGTATGTATGTAAATCGTTTATTTTTCGTGGATACTAACTTTGAGATCTTAGGTGGTTTAGTTCTTGGAGAGACTGTTTATCAAGGGATTAGCTAACGTGGATCTAAAACGTAACAGTTTCACGCGTCTAGATTTACTATGCTTCTGTTCAATGTTACCGTTTGCAGCTTGTGCTCTATCACGGGCCAACATAATCATTGTTTGCGTCGTTTGATTTTATTAAAATATTTTATGAAGTGCTACCCAATGAGACTTATGGGGATAAAGGGATAAAGCGTTGGTCAATTTTCCCTGAATTAACGATTTAGAAACAGAAATGAAAATAAAAGTAGATGAACGTATTAAGCTTTACAGATCATAAAAAGAACAGGATGGATGCGCGAGCGTAGCGAGCGCGAAAATTTTTGTATGATTTTTATTGGTTTTGGGTTAAGGGGGCGGGGGAGGGGCAAAGATATTGCTATCAGGAGGGAAGAGGACAAAAAGGCAGCGGTTCCATGTAAAATACCAGTTTTCAGCTGCATCTAGTTAGACTGGAAACCGACTCCAACATAGTTGGGGGACTTATCTAGGGGGATAAAGCGGTGGATAACCATGCCTGAATCTCCATTCAGGCATGGTTATCCACCGCTTTATCCCCCTAGATAAGTCCCTCAAAAGTAGTAAAATGTCAACATTTGAGCTCCACTAAGTTTAATCTTATGGTTGTCGACCAACTCAGTTTATGAATTATGTGATGCAGAAAAGTTATTAGAGTCCAGAGGGACTTGAGTTTTTTTGATCAGGCCAGTAGAATTGAGAATTAGAAGCATGAAGATAAGTCTGTGAAATGACTAGGAATGGCGATAGCACGAAATGGGTGGATGCGCGAGCGAAGCGAGCGCGATTTTTTTTTGCATTGTTTTATATAATAGGGGGGGGGGGTGAAACCTAGCCTGAATTATTCTTAATAATTGACATTACAAAGATTATATTTGCTATTTAAGTACCTAGTTTGTTCACAGAGTTTAGGTACTGATTTTGTTGTACATAATAAAAGTGGACTATTCTGTATACCTCTAAACTTACCCTAAGTATAAGGGGTTATTTTCAAAAATCAGGAGACGTATTTCTTCATTTCTTAGGAATCAACAGAAATTCAAGTATAGTATGTACCTACCAAGATGCTGGTACGGATCCATCGGTAACGGATCCAACTCGCACTTGCACACATCTATAATTGTATTACACACGCAAAGCTTTATTAATTTGCTTAGTTTGAGTAATTTTGTTAGTAATGAGTTTAAAGTGTTTTCAATCTCGCACTAAAACTTTTCCATACAAAATTCAACCCTGAATAATTATCTTTTTCCACCCTTAAATGAGTGTTTTTGAAAAACCTATGCATGCATACATTATTATTTCGTTAAATGAATATTCTTACCATGTTTCAAGTAAATTGATTCACGCATATTGACTTTTCATACAAACTTTAAAACCATTCGGCTGCCGTCGTGGACGGATTTGGGAGTTGTAACCTAGCCAGTTTTATTTCTGTCATTACAAGGAATCTATTGATATATATCATAATCATATCGAATCCCGGGTTTAAAATGTTAACATATCATTTGTTGAGTAGTATTACTAGTACACAATAGATATTGAATACTACTGTGGTACATTTTTGTAATCTACTTAACAAGTTCTAGACGATGATTATATTTTTCATTAATATTTCAATAAAAACAAATTAAAAGTTCGTTTTATTTCTAAACCATGGCCACCCTATTATGTTTTTTGAATTTTTCTATAGCCTATGTCACCCGGGATAACGCAAAGAATCTAATGATACCACACACATCAAAATCGGTTCAGGCATTTAGAAGTTACGGTGGAATAAAGAAACGCACAAACAAACATACATACATACATGAACGCTAAAAACATAACACTCTTTTTTTTGGGGCAGTCGTGTAAAAATTACCTTATCTTAAAAAATTACCTTATCTTAAATAAAAAACGATTTTAACACGTAAAAGATAGCACAACGTATTTTTATATACGCTAACTCCGTAACTCTAAGCGAAACAGACGCTAAAACTACTGAACAGTAGTAAATAAAAATGTAAAGACTTTGTTTACGTACCGTTGAAACAATTTTGCAACATTTTAACGTATTTTTGTTTAGGGTAGTAAAATCCGCGTCCAAAAAACTAGTTTGTAACAAACAAAAGCATTGGTGATAGTTCAATTTTATATAAAACCGACATTCGAATTGAACAGCAGTAAAAGGCAATTGTGTAATAAATACTATGTATCACTAGGAGCTCTCACAGAATAGAAAGGTATGGAAGGAAAAAGGGGAGGTGTTTGCCCAGCTTTGGGACACGGAAGTGGGCTTGTAAAAAACACAAAAAAGTTTCACATAAGTTACCTATCAAGAATACGTCTTATTGAGACAAAATGTAAGAATATTGACGTACCCTGTCTAAAGAAATCGTATCTTACAATACGGGTATATGCGGTAATAAAGTATAATACCAGGGTTACCGAACCCTGATATTATACTTTCTGGCTTTCATACTCTTTTTACTCAAATGTGAATAGCTATAAGAGTAGGTAAAGATCATAGAAACGATAAATGGTCCATGCGAAAATTGAGATGGCTAATACACTGAGTAGAGAGAGTAAAGAGAAGAACTGTCGAAGAACTTGAATGTGAACGCATAAAAAAAAAATAAGATGACTGCAGAAGAATGATGAATACATACAAAAGTAACATGTCTTATGACTGTAGTTTCACTTTCTTTGCTTTTTTGACATAATTATGCATGACAAAAGTGCCTCAAATGGTCTTATTTAAATAATGCTTTGAGTTTGAAAACCGCAAAGCTATAGTTACTTGGTAACCTATGTTCTGTGTTTGAAATTACCAGGATTTGCTAGCGCTAATATTTCAAGTTGCAACTGAACAAGCATTGTTATTTCACAGCTACATTGTCCCAAGATCGTATACGTTAAAAACAAAAGAAAATCGATGAGGCAACACTGAATCTGAGCTAGTTCATTATCCAGGCTTTTGTTTAATGTAGATAATCTGACTAAAGTCTATATTGTACTCTTTGTTAGCATGCAGAGTTAAGGAGCCGCGCTTTCCTTGAGCCCTGCATTCATACAGTGACGTATTTAAATTGGCTGGGTTTTGTTTAAGTAGATTGGGTGCTGCTGGGAGCTTTTAAAGCAATAATTTTGTTCAGTTTTTTTGTAACGTTGAAGCAAGTTTTTGGCTTTATGTCGGGTTAGTGCTGATTCCCCCGTTCTTGTTTTCCCCCCGAAAATGTATTTGTTTTATAACTAACTAGCTGACCCACGCAACTTTGTCTGCGTCTCTGTATATAACTTATAACTTTCCTCGATAAATCAACTATCCAACCAAAATTATTAAGTTAAATCGTAACAAACAAAAATTTTTATCTTTCCTCTTTATAATATTAGTTAAGATTATACTAAAATGAGAATTACTATAAATATCTCTTACTGTTAAATATACGATGTCGATAACACCCTGTACTTGTAAACATTATTTTGTTTGAATTTGAATTTCCCGGAGGCCAGCCAGAATCCCCCGTACCTACATTGCGACGCAACCCGCGTAATTATTTTTCCGCGCGGGTATTTCTACATTGCGATATCTTCTAAGATATTTGTTTAAACTGTATAGAGTAAAGAGCACAAATATTCTATATTAAATTTCCGTTCTAACGAACACATTTATTTAGATATAGATTAATACCATATGGGTTAAATAAGCTTCGCAAAAAATGATTCTTTTTACACGACTGCCCCAAAAAAAAGAGTGTTATGTTTTTAGCGTTCATGTATGTATGTATGTATGTATGTTTGTTTGTGCGTTTCTTTATTCCACCGTAACTTCTAAATGCCTGAACCGATTTTGATGTGTGTGGTATCATTAGATTCTTTGCGTTATCCCGGGTGACATAGGCTATAGAAAAATTCAAAAAACATAATAGGGTGGCCATGGTTTAGAAATAAAACGAACTTTTAATTTGTTTTTATTGAAATATTAATGAAAAATATAATCATCGTCTAGAACTTGTTAAGTAGATTACAAAAATGTACCACAGTAGTATTCAATATCTATTGTGTACTAGTAATACTACTCAACAAATGATATGTTAACATTTTAAACCCGGGATTCGATATGATTATGATATATATCAATAGATTCCTTGTAATGACAGAAATAAAACTGGCTAGGTTACAACTCCCAAATCCGTCCACGACGGCAGCCGAATGGTTTTAAAGTTTGTATGAAAAGTCAATATGCGTGAATCAATTTACTTGAAACATGGTAAGAATATTCATTTAACGAAATAATAATGTATGCATGCATAGGTTTTTCAAAAACACTCATTTAAGGGTGGAAAAAGATAATTATTCAGGGTTGAATTTTGTATGGAAAAGTTTTAGTGCGAGATTGAAAACACTTTAAACTCATTACTAACAAAATTACTCAAACTAAGCAAATTAATAAAGCTTTGCGTGTGTAATACAATTATAGATGTGTGCAAGTGCGAGTTGGATCCGTTACCGATGGATCCGTACCAGCATCTTGGTAGGTACATACTATACTTGAATTTCTGTTGATTCCTAAGAAATGAAGAAATACGTCTCCTGATTTTTGAAAATAACCCCTTATACTTAGGGTAAGTTTAGAGGTATACAGAATAGTCCACTTTTATTATGTACAACAAAATCAGTACCTAAACTCTGTGAACAAACTAGGTACTTAAATAGCAAATATAATCTTTGTAATGTCAATTATTAAGAATAATTCAGGCTAGGTTTCACCCCCCCCCCCTATTATATAAAACAATGCAAAAAAAAATCGCGCTCGCTTCGCTCGCGCATCCACCCATTTCGTGCTATCGCCATTCCTAGTCATTTCACAGACTTATCTTCATGCTTCTAATTCTCAATTCTACTGGCCTGATCAAAAAAACTCAAGTCCCTCTGGACTCTAATAACTTTTCTGCATCACATAATTCATAAACTGAGTTGGTCGACAACCATAAGATTAAACTTAGTGGAGCTCAAATGTTGACATTTTACTACTTTTGAGGGACTTATCTAGGGGGATAAAGCGGTGGATAACCATGCCTGAATGGAGATTCAGGCATGGTTATCCACCGCTTTATCCCCCTAGATAAGTCCCCCAACTATGTTGGAGTCGGTTTCCAGTCTAACTAGATGCAGCTGAAAACTGGTATTTTACATGGAACCGCTGCCTTTTTGTCCTCTTCCCTCCTGATAGCAATATCTTTGCCCCTCCCCCGCCCCCTTAACCCAAAACCAATAAAAATCATACAAAAATTTTCGCGTTCGCTACGCTCGCGCATCCATCCTGTTCTTTTTATGATCTGTAAAGCTTAATCCCAACAAAAACATTCTGTAAAAAACTAGCCAAGTCTCGATGGAGCTGCTTGTTTATCTCTAAAAAGTAATGAAATCTAGACAAAGTCGTGCCAAGTCTAAGGTTCCTTATTGCGATTTCTTTATTATTATAATTATTGTTGTGTGGCTTGGCCGTTGGTCGTGGGTACAAGTCAATTAAGTTTATACGTAATGTTATATCTGTTGTAACTACCTATGATTGTTAAGCGAGATAATAACCCATACTGGTATTGGTAATTGGACGCCAAGAAGAAAAATGACCGAACTAAACGAAACGAACAACGGCCAAGTCACACAACATTAACTATAATAATAAAGAAATCGCAATAAGGAACCTTAGACTTGGCACGACTTTGTCTAGATTTCATTACTTTTTAGAGATAAACAAGCAGCTCCATCGAGACTTGGCTAGTTTTTTACAGAATGTTTTTGTTGGGATTTCACGTCTTTTTGTAGAAACGTGGGCATATTAATTTATTTTATTAGATTTTCTTATTTAAAACATTTTTTTTTTTTAGTTTTTTTTTTTTTCGATTTTCCTACTTTTTATAGTTTTTCCTTTATGTGGCCATTAAACCCTAACTCTGTACCAAATTTAAGCTCTCTGAGTTTATGGGAAGTACTAGTTCTATTTTGATGATCATGAGTGAGTGAGTGAGTGAGTTTCATAAATGCGAAACTTTGCTTTCGCTTAACTTCGGAACTAAATGACCTACAGACTTGAAACTTTTTATTTTAAGTGTGATTGTATAGCTTACTGGATGACGAAAATTTCAGCGTTCTGGTCGTATCCAAAGGTTCTCAAATAGGGGCCTGAAAATGCGGCGAAATGGTTCCAGTAAAGGATGGTACGGCAGTGTTTGCTTCGCGCTCGACTCGGCGGGGGCACTGCCGTGCCCCCAGAGCCCCTCCCCCGCCCCCTTAACCCAAAACCAATAAAAATCATACAAAAATTTTCGCGTTCGCTACGCTCGCGCATCCATCCTGTTCTTTTTATGATCTGTAAAGCTTAATACGTTCATCTACTTTTATTTTCATTTCTGTTTCTAAATCGTTAATTCAGGGAAAATTGAAAAGTCGGGGGACAGTTCGGTGGAACATTTTCTTTACAGGTCCCCCGACTGCAATAAAAATTTTAGTTTTCAGTTTTCCATTTTCGGATACAATTACGGGACCTTGTTCTCATTTCATCACTGAAATCGTTCGACTTATTTTTGACTTTTTAGTTCACTTTTTGACATGGCAGGAGTGTTTTTAATTTTTTAAATTATTTGTTTTTAAAAATATAATCTGACAAAGGGTGTGTTTGTGCATGTGAGTTTAATGTTTGTGAACGCACCCACGATACAGGAGAGAGATTCCTAGTGGGGGCAATGTTTAAAAAAAAAGACTTTGTAATGGCTGATGTAGGAGGCGACCGTTACTTCATATATCAGCCATTATTAGCAGGAAGTACCTTATTCGAAGATCCGAAAATTGTGACCTAGTTATTTTAGTATTGATTTGGTGATGCCCTGTCATCATAACAACGACAGTCAACCCAGGTTCAAAAATGGACTTGTCCACACTTTATTAAATTAATATGGGCTAGAGTCACCACTGCTAGTTTTCCTCGTTTAAATAGTGTTATGGTATCACATTTTGATATTCTTACAATGTGGGTAACGACTGCTGCGCCAGTCGAATAAACGAGCTTGTACGCACCGGTTGTGTCATTCGGCTACTTCCCCGCAATTATAACAGTGGCGACGAGAAAAAATTCAAGATGGCAAAATTAACGGTCGGCACCTTATCGACCTTCAACCACGAAGTGCAAGAGTGGTCCGTATACAAGGAAAGATTAGAACAATGGTTTCTAGCTAACGACATTGGGGAGGATTCCGACAAAGCCGGTTGTAAACGTCGAGCTATATTACTCAGCAATCTCGCCGAATCTTCGTATAAATTAGTCCGTGATCTAGCTTTACCGCGTCAAGTCGGTACATTCAGCTATGATACGGTGGTCGAGCTACTGGATGGGCACTTTAAGCCAAAGAAGTGCACCTTTGCGGAACGATACAGATTCCACAGCGCGACTCAGCATGCTGGCGAAGGATTAGCTGAGTGGGCGGCTCGAGTTCGCGGTCTAGCAATGCACTGCGGATTCGTGGCTCAACATCTGGATGAGCAGCTTCGCGATCGTTTTGTGTTGGGAATGGAGGCCGGACCGGACAGGGACAAGCTTTTTACCAAAGACTTGTCGGAGCTGACCTTACACAAAGCGGTAGAAATAGCTGAAGCAGTACGCAGCGCCCGCATCGGGGCCCAGGAGACAGTACAGCGTCCGGAAGCAACACAATTACACATGATGAAGGTAACGACAGCAGAGGCGCAGGGATCAGCAGCGCGCGGGGCACCTTCGCAGCGTCGCTCGGCAGCGGTGAGCGCAGCGAGCTCACAGTCTGCGAGCGCCGAGCGTACCAGCAGTGATAACGGGTGCTCGGCGTGCGGCCACACCGGGCACCAGGCATCGTCGTGTCGTTTTGCGCGATATAAATGCAAGAAGTGCGGCATTCAAGGACACTTAAAACGAATGTGTAATAAGAAATCGCATAAAGTACAACATTTTATCGAGTGCTGTGCGGATGATGATGATGGTGAGTGTTTATGTTGTAATATTCGCACCGAGCGCGGCGAACCAATGCAGGAATCTGTCGTAGTTAATAAAATAAAGTTAACTTTTGAAATAGACACGGGTTCGCCAGTTACCGTTATCTCTGAGCAAATGTATAAACAATATTTTCCAAATATCACATTAGAAGCGAGTGATCTCATATTGCATAGTTACAGTGGCGACAGATTAAACATTTTGGGTAAATTAAAACTCCTTTTTGCTTATAACGGTAAGTCAAACTATATAAATGTATATGTCGTGCGAAGTGGGGGGCCCCCGTTATTAGGAAGAGACTTTTTCTCCCGTTTTAACATGCAAATATGTTCTGTGAACAGTTGCGATGATTTCGGACATACCCTTATTTCAAAATATTCAAAACTGTTTTCCGACCAATTAGGTTGTTTTAAGGGGGTAGACGTCAGTTTAGCTCTTAAACCTGATGCAAAGCCAATTTTTTACAAGGCAAGACCGTTACCGTTTGCGCTTCGTGATCGTGTGGAGAATGAGTTAAACCGATTAGTAAAATTAGGTATTCTTGAGCCCGTGAAGTATTCGGACTACGCAAGTCCAATTGTACCGGTTTTAAAGCGTGACGGGTCTATTCGTCTTTGTGCCGATTATTCGGTAACTATCAACAAACAGTTACTTGTTGATACATATCCCTTACCAAGATATGAGGAGTTATTTACTAAACTTCATGGTGGTAAATATTTTAGCAAATTGGATCTTTCTCAGGCTTATAATCAGTTACGCCTTAATGAGTCATCACAAATGCTTACGTGTATCAACACACATAGGGGTTTTTTCAACACACTTGCTCATAAAGTGGCTAAAATTTCACCGCAATTAGGCACATAATGACACCTATAATCAAACTGTGAATTTTTCATTACTATTATTCACTAGTGAGTTATAGGTTTTTTTTTTAAATTTAATTGGTTGAGTTGCTATGTTCTTAAAAAAGTTTCGATACAAAAAAGATCGTGTTCAATAGTAAAAATTAATTAATGTACCTAGTGCTTGCTCATTTCATGAAACTTTGTATTTAAATAGATCATTTAAACTTAGTACGTTTTTAATAAATAAAACTTTCACTCAAATATAATTTTTGTTTTCTCTGTGATAAATAAAAATTTGAATTCCCCATTTTGTACGTGGCTCCAAACACTATCCACGACAAGCAAAAAAAAAAATATCTTTTAGTCTATGGCTGATCGCTTAAAAAAAACATAATATTTTCCCGCTACTGTGAAAAAAATACACAACTCGTTTTCAGTTATTATAGTTATTTTATTAGTTAAAATGTCTAGTTTTGAAGAAAATGATTCATGTTGTACACCGCCCGATGTAAGATTTGAAGCCCTTAGCGTTATGGAAAATTTGCTACCCGAAAACTCCAAGGAGAAATATCTATTAGCGTACCAAAATTTCAAGCAGTGGCAAAACACCAAGAAATCGCAGTAATTTTCTGAAAATGTGTTCTTTGCGTACTTTAAAGAATTATCTTCTAAGTACAAACCTAACTCTTTGTGGTGTATATACTCAATGTTAAAAAGTACAGTCCGAACGAAGAATGGAGTGGACTTAAAAACGTACTCTAATTTGTCAGCTTATCTAAAAAGACTGTGTGGATTTAGAAGCAAGAAATCAAAGGTTTTATCGTCTAACGATGTTAAAAGATGCTCCAGATAACCATTATCTGGTTACTAAGGTTAGTTAAACTAATTTTAAATATCTATCTGATCTACGTGACTTCAGCTTCAGCGTGTTGTGTTAAACTTAATAATTCTTTTTTTCAGGTTGCTTTAATATTTGGTGTAACTGTAGGATACAAGAATTAACAAATATAACTGTAAAAGACATACAGAACCATTAGTCTAGGCAACAAACGCCTTTTTGATGAAGTTTTTTCAGCAGTCTCCGAAAATTATGATTGAGGTGTCATTCGATTCGGAATGGCATCCAGATGATTTTCGAAGAAAAATGAAATTAAAATATCTCAAAACCTAATTATTTTTTTTTAAATTTGAAATAAGATTCAAAAAGGGGAGGAAATTTCCTAAAGAATGTTCTAACTTTCGGAATTGTAGGACCAATATTAATAACTTTCCGATCGGGTTGAAAATACGTCCGAAAACTGGTACTCCGTCTTGCGCAAGCTACGCTCCATTCGGACCTTTAATGAATAAATGTTATTTAAACTTATTAAATATGAAAATTAAAAATTGAAAAAATTCAGGCGCCTGCAGGATAGATCAATACACAATAATCTGTGATCTAAAAAAATTTATCGCAAATTTTCATTAAGTTATCCATTAATTAATTAACAATTTTTTGTAGCACGAACACTGACATTGCAAGTGCGATAATTATTACACTATTCATTTGAGATTTTTTTCCTTTCGTGGAGCTATTTATCAAAGGTCTTAGAATAGGCTCTCGTTGGAAAAATTAAAAAAAATGTTAATTTTCGTTTTTTTATTAACAATTTACTGAAATGAAAAATTTCAAACCTTCATTAGACATTAAAAAAATCTTTTTTTTTATTATATTATTATTGAACCGTTTTTGTATGATCAGAAGCTACTTAAAAATGGTTTTTTATATTTTTTATATCCTGTTTTTTAAAATATTTTTATAAACAAATGCGTTGTTTATGAGATAATTTAATGTTTTTTTTAAATATCGTAATCTTTGATAATAATCATGATTTTAAAAAAAAAAACCGTTTTTAAAAAAAAATGTTTTATTGCTTAAAAACGCATTTGTTGATTAACAATTATTTTCTCCCACTTCTAATTAATATTAAGGTATCATTTTTTTTAAATCACCATTATTTGTTTTTTCTTTTCGATATATAATAAAAAAATATTGTTTTATTAAAACTTTCATTGTTTATGTAATAAACAATTTGTTAAAAACAAATAAATTTTTACTTTACAATTTTTTTATTGTTTTACTTATTGTCACAAAAACAGATATGATTTTGTTTTTTCAAATTAAAAAAAAAGTTGAAAAAATTTTTTTATGAAAAAAACAAAATCATATCTGTTTTTGTGACAATAAGTTAATATTGTCACAAAAACAGATATGATTTTGTTTTTTTTTCAAATTAAAAAAAAAGTTGTAAAAAAATTAAATGAAAAAAAAAGAATCATTCTGTTTTTGTGACAATAAGTAAAACGAGAAAAAAAATATAAAGTAAAAATTTATTTGTTTTTAACAAATTGTTTATTACATAAACAATGAAAGTTTTAATAGAACAATATTTTTTATTATATATCGAAAAGAAAAAACAAATAATGGTAATTTAAAAAAAGTGATACCTTAATATTAATTAGAAGTGGGAGAAAATAATTGTTAATCAACAAATGCGTTTTTAAGCAATAAAATATTTTTTTTAAGAAACGGTTTTTTTTTTAAAATCATGATTATTATTAAAGATTACGATATTAAAAAAAAAACATTAAATTATCTCATAAACAATGCATTTGTTTATAAAAATATTTTAAAAAACAGGATATAAAAAATATAAAAAATCATTTTTAAGTAGCTTCTGATCATACAAAAACGGTTCAATAATAATATTATAAAAAAAAAGAATTTTTTAATGTCTAATGAAGGTTTGAAATTTTTCATTTCAGTAAATTGTTAATAAAAAAACGAAAATTAACATTTTTTTTAATTTTTCCAACGAGAGCCTATTCTAAGACCTTTGATAAATAGCTCCACGAAAGGAAAAAAATCTCAAATGAATAGTGTAATAATTATCGCACTTGCAATGTCAGTGTTCGTGCTACAAAAAATTGTTAATTAATTAATGGATAACTTATTGAAAATTCGCGATAAAAATTTTTAGATCACAGATTATTGTGTATTGATCTATCCTGCAGGCGCCTGAATTTTTTCAATTTTTAATTTTCATATTTAATAAGTTTAAATAACATTTATTCATTAAAGGTCCGAATGGAGCGTAGCTTGCGCAAGACGGAGTACCAGTTTTCGGGCGTATTTTCAACCCGATCGGAAAGTTATTAATATTGGTCCTACAATTCCAAAAGTTAGAACATTCTTTAGGAAATTTCCTCCCCTTTTTGAATCTTATTTCAAATTTAAAAAAAAAATAATTAGGTTTTGAGATATTTGCAAAACACTAAACCCATTTTAATTTTTTTAGTTAATTGTTAATAACTTTTGCAATTTTTGCAAGCGGAACTTCATTTTTCTTCGAAAATCATCTGGATGCCATTCCGAATCGAATGACACCTCAATCAGAATTTTCGGAGACTGCTGAAAAAACTTCATCAAAAAGGCGTTTGTTGCCTAGACTACATGGCCAGTAATCTATCTGAAGAGACCAATTAATTTTAATTTTACTAACTGCACATTTACTAATTGTTTCTATGAATAAACTTTTTATCTACTAAATAAAATGTTTTTTCTTGTACTAATAAGCTATTGCATAGCTTCTATCGCGGGCCTTGAGCGTGGAGAACGAATCCAGAAATTCCGAAACGAAAATACTTCAACCAGGTTGCTATGGTTACGGAAAATAACAAGGTGGTCAACTGAGGTTGTCAAATTAAATAATCGATAAAAAATGCTATGCAATAGCTTTACCGCGGCAGTTTCCGAGTGCCACACGTTTTTTTTTTATTCGCAAGTGTGTTGAAAAACGTCGTATGATACACGTGTGTATTGATGATTACCGTCCTCGGCTTTCTTAAGACCCTCACCTGACGGCTCGGGTCTCAATGCCGCCTCTGCGGTAATCACCAACGTTACACACTTATACCATAATGTACTAGTACAAGTTCACAAGGTTAGTGTTCGGTCTGGCTAGCGCACCGGCAATTTTCCAGAGAACTATGGAGTCCCTTCTTGCAGGGTTAGATGGAACACTCCTATTTCTAGATGATATTTTAGTGTGTGGGGTAGACAAAAATCAATTATTAAAAAGGTTACAGGAGGTATTTAACAGATTACAAAACGCGGGGCTAGTCCTAAAAATGGATAAATGTTCATTCTTCCAAGAATCTGTTTCTTATTTAGGATTTGTAATAGACCGCCATGGTATTCATAAATCCCCAGAAAAAGTTGATGCGATTTTACAATCCCGAGTACCCACGAATGTATCAGAGTTAAAATCATTTTTAGGAATGGTAAACTATTACCGGAATTTTATTCGTAACGCATCATCTATATTACAGCCACTCCATAACCTGTTGCAAAAAAATGAGCCGTGGCTATGGACCAAACAACACGATAAAGCCGTGTCGGTTATTAAGCGTGAACTGGCCTCAGATACGACGTTAGCGCATTTTAACCCAGAGGCACAGCTGATTTTAACGGTAGATGCGTCACCGACCGGTCTTGGTGCAATTTTGTCACAAATTGAAAACAACGTAGAGAAGCCTATCGCGTTTATGTCGCGCTCACTTAACGCAGCTGAGAAACGGTATAGCCAGATCCAGAAAGAAGCTACAGTTATCTTTGGTATCAAAAAATTTCACCAATATTTATATGGGCGAACGGTACCGTTTACCCTAAGAACTGATCATAAGCCATTAATTTCAATATTTAATCCAGACAAAGGCATTCCAGAAATATCTGCGAACCGGTTACAGAGATATGCGATCTTCCTGTCAGCATACAATTATAAAATCGAATACGTTAGTAGTGTACATAACAGCGCAGATTACCTAAGTCGATCAGTGAGTGAGGCAGGTGGCGAGCCGCCCGCTGCACGGTCGGCTCGAGCGAGTGATGATTCATCATTGGATATGTCGAGTTATGTACATTTTGTTTACGAAGGAGAACAGTTTCTTTCCTTAGAGAACGTAAAAGAGGCTGTTACGCGCGATGACGTAATATCATCAGTCGTCAACTATGTATTAAATGGATGGCCACGCAAAATATGCGACCCTTTAATTCAAGTATTTTATAGCCACCGTATGGAATTATCGGTTGAAAACGATTGCCTTTTAAGAGGCCATAAATTAATTATTCCCAGAAGTTTACAAAAAATAGTTTTACATGAGTTGCACAAAGGTCATTTAGGGGAAACCAAAATGAAAGAAGAGGCTCGCAACAGATTTTGGTGGCCGGGTATGTCTGTCGCGATCGAGCATTACGTCGGCGCGTGCGCTGTGTGTGCATCGCTGCGTACCTCACCCCCGCGCGCCCCACTTACTCCGTGGCCCTATCCGACACAGCCATGGTATCGCGTGCATGTAGATTTTCTGGGGCCAATTAATGGTCGAACATACTTAGTTGTGGTCGACGCGTATTCCAAATGGGTCGAATGTTTTGATTTGTCGTCAGGTACTAGTTCACGTATTGTTATAGAAAAACTGTGTGAAGTAATGGCTAGGTTTGTATTGTTTCATACAATTTGCTCAGATAATGGTACGGCGTTTGTGTCTCACGAATTCAAACAATTTTGTTTGCGTAACAACATAACTCATCTGACATCACCAACGTATAATCCGGCCAGTAATGGCCAAGCAGAGAGTTATGTGAAAATAATTAAGAAAGCAATAAAATCAATTTTACTAACAGGTGTAAATACTCGTGATATAAATATTAGATTATTAGAATTTCTACTTTGCTATAGGAATTCCATTCATTCCACTACGAACAGATCACCTGCCGAGGTACTATTTGGCCGCAAATTAAGGTGTAGATTGGATTTATTGAAACCTACCATTTCAGCACCATCCGACCCGGCACTTGATAAAGTTGTTAAAATTAAACAGTGTTTGCAGAGTAACCATTACCGCGGGAATCGGAAAGTGTCGTTCAGTATCGGTGATAACGTTTTAGTGAAACAGTACAAACAACAAAGACATTATTGGTCTCGGGGTTCAGTAGTCAAGAAAATAGGCAACTCAATTTATATTATACAAATATGTAACAGTGATCAAACGGTGAAAAGGCACGCCAATCAGTTGCTGAAATATAAGGGAGAGGAAGATATCGTTCCTGCATTCATAGTGCCGGCATCAGACGCTGCAACTGGCATAAGTCTCGAGCAGTCTTCAGCTGGCTACTCGTCACCGAGAGAGGTTGAAGCTGTGAGGCCAGCACACGCCTCCGAAGACACAGACTCCAGGGCAACTAAGGCGCGGACACTCACGCAGACACCACCCGTGATCACTGATAGCGATAAGCCTAGGACACTCCAGAATGAGTCGACTGCTAGGTCTAAACGTCAAAGAACCCCTGTAGATTATAGGAAGTTTTTTTAAATAAAGGTGGAGGAATGTTATGGTATCACATTTTGATATTCTTACAATGTGGGTAACGACTGCTGCGCCAGTCGAATAAACGAGCTTGTACGCACCGGTTGTGTCATTCGGCTACTTCCCCCTCCCCGCAATAGGGGATCGGACTGGGTCAAAATAATATGATTCTGTTTAGTCCGTAAGTTAGATTATCGAAAAATATTGAATACGTGTTTTTTGTTTTATCAAATCAATAAAAAATGACGAAGATACAACGCGTCAAAGATCTTGGAGTGGGGCTTGAAACGTCACTTGTGTCGTCAAAATGTACTATCATATGACGTCACACGAGTTTTCGAAGCACTGTATCGTCTTCATTTTAAGTTTACGTGCAAAAAGAAAATATACGTGTCCAATAATTTTTGGAAATCTATCTGACGGACTAATTAGTTTTTTTTTGTCCGATCCCCTATTATAACAAATAGATAAAATCAAAAACAATTTTGAGAGCCATAACATCACAATATATTATTTGGAAAGCATTATTCTATTGGATACTTATCCAACAACAAAACAGATTTATATTACTCTCTTAGCTGAGAAAATCTGACACGTACGTAACAAAATCTTCCCTCCATGCAAGCTTTTCATTATTAAGTGAGACGCAGAATGTATGTAACACTGAAGATACTCCGAGGGCCCGCAACTGGAGTAGGTAAGTGTGAACCAAAGCAGAATATGAAACTATGGGTTTGACAAGCATGGCTGATGTAGAAGGCGTTTGCATAAATACGTTGCCTCCTACTTCAGCCATCCTTAACAGGAAGTACCTTATTCAAAGATCTGATAATTATTGCAACTAAGGAATTTTAGTATTAATTTGGTGGGCGATGCTTTCTGTTGTCATTCATAAGAACTATAGCTTCATAATAATATTTATTAGAATAAAAAATATTCTATTGAAAACTTATTCAATAAAAAAACAGATTTAAATTATAACGACACGTATTACAATTACGGTCTTAAATCAGAAAATCTGACACGTTCATACGTAACAAAATCTTCCCTCCATACACATCAGCAAGCTTTTCATTATTAAGTGAGACGCAGAATGTATGTAACACTGAAGGTACTCCGAGGGCCTGTAACTGGGGTAAGTGTGGACTCATTAACTCATGCCTAATGATGTGCCGCTGTCTTAACTTACCCCTTCGCTTTAGTATTCTATTAAATCACGTCTGCGCGGGTTTTGAGCGAAAAATGTGACCCGTTTTCGTTTATCATTTCAATGGAAGCGAGTTTATGGTTATTTTTTTCGTTTTTGGAGCTGTTTTTTGGAGTCGTTTTGAAGTTGTTAAAATGTGAATTAAAGGAGATTGCCCAACTTTGGTTCAAATGCTGCCCAGGAATGGGAATATCTGCGCTGGGTTCCTGGCACTACTCTATGTCACTATACTAAATATTTTGAAAATCCATCCTGGGGTTCCTATTTTTTTTACAGATTTATTTTGATGATATTTTTTTTTACATGTTTATTTTTTGACGGAATTTTAACATTTTTACGCTTTTTGGACCCCAACTAAAGACATTTCGTGCCCTTAAAGCGAAAACCAACTAAAGTCACTTATGGGCAAAAATGAGTTACAAATACCGTTAGAATCTCCTTTTCAAGATCTACATACTGGTAAAACCCGTTTTCCGAGGTGACGCTCCGTTCTGGATTTAACTTTTAGCTAAGGTAGCTTAGCAGGAGATTTTTTAAATAAAGAACAGACAAAACCCAGTAAGTGTCGGTTAAAGCAATGTTTTTGCACTGTAAGCAATTTTTCTCGCCAGGAAAAACATTCTATCTGCGTTTAAGTGGTTTTGTCATGATTCACGTTAAATTAACAATAACAATAACTGAGACTAAATATTTCTACTTAGTATTAGCAATTACCCATTATGTGAACATAAATATTTCGTTTGATTAAATTCATAAAAAACTGCTGTCTAAACTCTATTCTTCAAAACATAAGAAAACATTGCGACTACAGGAAAAACCACTAATCTGTAGCATTTATCAAGCCAATTCTTCATATTTCCTACTTGTTTGAGAATTAAGCTATTTTTCCTTCACCACCCGAATAATGAACACAATAAGAAATCAAAATACACGTACTCGCCTCTTTATCAAGTATTTTAATAAAAAAATTACGATTCGAACCTTTAAACACGATTTTCTCGAAACTACATTTTGTGCAGTTAGTTGGGTTTTGAAGTAAGGGCACGATTTGTGCAAATGGACAGTTTTATAGGTTCATTTTTTGACATAAAAAAATGACAAAAATGTCGGAATCGACGGTCTGTTAGCTTTTTTAAACAGAGTTCTGGCCGTTTGCAGTCTCGCTTGAAACAAATCGAGGCACTGGGCCTCAAGGTGGCTCTCGAGAAGATGGAGGCACTGGTATTTCTTGTGCTCCGACGCCAGCTGCCAGCTTGCGTACACCTAGTCACCATCGTGTTGCAACGATACCGGTGTGGGCAAGCATTAAATACTTGGGCCTGGTTACATACTTCGGCGAGCACTTTGCTCAGCTTGCACCGAATCTGAACGGCACGGGCGTCAGCCCTCAGCCGGTTTTTGTCGAACCTGGGTGGACCAAACGTGGTCTGAGACGGCTGTAAACGGGGGTGATTCGCTTGACGGCGCTCTACGGAGTCCTGGTATGGGTACACCCTCGTGGGATTCGGAGGCGTAAGTGCTCACTGAAGTCTACTGGCGTAGCGCAGACCTGCAGGATGTCCGATGCCTGAAGGTGGTCATGAAATGGTATAGGGAGGACCAAACCCATACCCTGGTAAAATAGTGGGTGAGGCAGGAGACGCCTAGTGCAGGTCACTGAACCGTGGGCGCTATCCAGCCTTTCCTGGAGGAGTGGGTACGTAAATGACATGGGACGTTAACCTTCCGTCTAGTGCAAGTGTTGTCAGGGCATGGGTGTTTTGGCAAATACGTGCACAAAGTAGCCAGACGGGAGGCGACTCCCGTGTGTCACCAGTGCGACTGCAGCGAGGACATGGTGCTTCACACTCTTGAGCATTGCTCTGCATGCCGGTGAACCGCCGTGCTCTCGCGTGCGCTTTACCGGCCGTGACCAAGGCCATGGTTGACAATAGGGAGGCATGGGAGGCAGTGGCGTCCTTCTGCGAGGAAGTAATCTCGCAGATGGAGGCGGCGGAGAGCGTCAAGGAGGAAGGCTGGGAGAGTGGAGACATTCCACCCTGACGCGCTCCACCGCCTCCGCGATTAGTCGCAGGAAGATTAGGGTGGTGAAGGAACCGCCATGGTGACCTAATACCGCCCTAGGAGGTGCCAGCGGGCGATAGATCGGGGTATCTGTCATCTCCGCATTGCACGGCGCTCATTAGTAGCGGTGGTTTTAGGTGAGCCCAGACATCGCCACAGGATTCTGGAGCCCGGAGGCAGGGTACGCTGGATGGGTCGCGAACATCATGCGTAGCAGTTCTCGGGGCTCATCCGCCAAGGCGAAAGTAAGCTCAAGGCGGTGTTTTTACAAGCCCCGTATTTAACCAAACCGTCTCTCCGGACGCGGACGGTGCGGTATGCGTTGGGCATTTTTCACTACTTAATAAAATAAAAATATAGGCATCAAGTTGTTATCAGACCTCTGCCCTCTGTTTAGACAGTACACACAGAGACATTGATGAAAATGATGATGATTGAAATAGAAATAAATAATACAAGCCATTTCAGTTTTTTTTGTTCCTTTCTATCACTTCCAATACGGAATAAGTATTAAAACTGTCCATTTATACAAAATGTCTTTAGTTATGGTCTTAAAAGGTGTAAAAATCTTCGAAAGGCGTCAAAAAACACCATGTGAAAAAAATAAATTCATCAGACTAAGTAGGTAAAAAAAGTGGGAACCCCGGGATAGATTCAAAAAATATTTTGTATAATGACATAGTTTAGTGCCAGGAACCCAGCGCAGGTACTCCCATTCCTGGGCGGCATTTGGACCAAACCTCATATAAACTTGAGCAATGTCCTTTGGTTTTGTTAGTATTGAATTAAGATATCATTTTTGGAATGTCGAAAGGTAATTAGCAAAATTCTGGGAAAGCTTTAGGCATTGAAGCTTGATTGATGTAACTGAGCTTAATATTTTCGATCTTATACTTAAAAATACCTGTCAAGCGCATCCATGATACCCACTGATACTTTGTAAACCTGCATTATCCCACTGCTGGGCAAACCCCTCTCCCCGTGATTTACAGTGGTTTCGATCTAAGGCCAATGTAGACCACTGGTCTCTAGTCTTGTCCAGATCGTCCCGCCATCTTCTACGAGATCTGCCGCGACGCCATTTTACTGAGTCAAGTCCTCAGAAAGTGGCTATTTAGGCCCACAGCTCATTGGGCATGCGTCAGACGTGGCTAGTCCAAAAGTTTCATGATAACTACTAGGCTATTTTAGAACGATCCAAAATAGATCATCGTCGACACTGTCAGAAAACTCAAAAATATCTGACAATAACACTGTATTGCTCTGACAGCAAATACAGTTATATTTTATTTTATTTCCCACATTTCTGTCTGTGTCAACCGTCAAGGGACTGAGATACATGGAGTCTAGATGAGCGAGAAAGTTGCCGAGTAATGTAACGACGCGGTACGTGAGTTGTGTTATTAAAGTTAGAGTTATTTCTATAGGGGTGGATGAGTTTGAGTGCGCTTTGTAGGATGTTTTTGTTGGTTACTGGCGAACCGAACCCGTTGGCTAGTGATGTTTCCGATTTTAAGGAAAGAATGGAAACAAATAACCTTCCTCTTTCGGAATTTTAAGAAGATTTTTTTTTTTTTTTAGAAGTCGGTAAGTACATATATTTAGGTATCTCTGTACATCGGAAGCACTAATAAGTTAAGCCGTAGGTCCTCTGTCAGTAGAAGACTATCTCCGAGAGTCGTTATTAAAGATCTTTTTTTTTTACTTGAAAGTAATAATAATAATAATATTCCACAACTATCACACAACGCCATCTAGTCCCAAGCTAAGCAGAGCTTGTGTTATGGGTACTAGACAACTGATAAACATACTCATATATTTCTAAATACATACATATTATAGATAAATTACACCCAGACACAGAACAAATGATCGTGCTCATCACACAAACATTTGTCCTGGGTGGGAATCGAACCCACGACCTCCGGCATAGCAGTTAGGGTCACTAACCACTAGACCAACAGGCAAGTAAACGAAGCAAGCACGAAGCGTAGCATACGAATTTATAAATAAATATTAAATTAGACGGGCAAAGAATTAGGGCAACGACTATAATAACAATATGTTTAATTGATTTACTATATATAATTTCTGGAATTACCTGTAACTCAATATTCTCAGTAACCGTCACGGAGTCAGGATATGTGCTGGATACCTACACCTTTGCCTAACCTTTCGGGGATTACCGGCGAGATGTTTAAATGTATGTAACTCAATATTAACATATTCCAAATGGTAATAAAACACACTAAAGGTACCTTACCTACTCGCAAAACTAGTTTACGACGATACAGGCAAATAAAACAAGATACAATCAAAACTTTCTAAAACATCTTCGTTCCCGCGAACAAAACGATCTGTCGTAATATGGAACTTACCATTACAATACGCGATAATACCCGGATCACACTTTACGTTCACTATCCGAAATGATCCGTTTATTATAGCCATTAACAACCGTATCTCCGAGAATGGAAATGACGGTAGTTGCCATCACACGTATTTATGGACCCGACTGTACGTGGAGGCAAGTGAATGAAGATTTAATTTCGGAATTCCCTTTGTACTGAATGACCGATTCGATGATCTGGGAATTGAATGAAAATATGGCCGTCATTTGACTTTTATGACTGCGGATATTAATGTTTATATTTCATCTTTTGCCTAGTCTTTTACCAATTTTGTGGAGGATGACTTCCAATCTAGCCGCAATCAGTATTGCATACTGATTGCCAAATTGACGGGGTTCAGGAGTTGCAGTGGTTTTGAAATATTGTGAAGAGCTTTTCCCAGCTTATAGTACTTTCCGGGTCACGGATAAGTCTCGGTATTAAAAGGTTCACGTCACCCATCCACAAATCGACTTCGGTAAGTGTAGCTTATCCCTGAAGATTACCTTTGCAGCTGTGATGTTTACATTTGTGTCATAATTCAGTTGGCATTTAGTATAAATCGCAAAAAAAGCAAAAAGGCAAATCACACAAAACAAAACGTAAAACAATTGTTTCATGGTCTTGTCTAGAAAAAAAGAAGGTTGGTTTTCCCAGCAACTGTTGAAACATGTAATTGGTTATTACAATACTGGACCTAATTAAATTTTAAACTAAGTAAAATGTTGTTGACGGTGAAACTGGAATGTACAGATTTTTTCTCAATTATTTGTATCCAATACATTTTACTATTTCTATTTTAATTAGTTTAAGGCGATGTTCACCGCTACTGCGGTACAAACCAGAAAAAGGTACCATTATTTTAGTTGTGACAAAGCAAAAAACACATGCTTTAAGGCTTAAAGTTCAATGACTGAAGAGCGCTCATGAAATGCATATACTTGAGAGCCTAGCCTAGAGGCAATACTATCACAAAAAAAAAAGAAAACGAAACAAAACACAACGAGAAACAAAATAGCCGTGTTTCAAAGGGTAAAAAAACATTTGGTGTAACGGCAAAGGATTTGTATTGCGTCAATCAGGCTTATATGTTCCTAACTAGCTCCTAACTAACTTCTTACTATTACTAGTCAGGTTCTTTTTGTAGACGTCAGGCTCTCGTGGAAAGTCTAATAAAATAAAGCAAACTTTTGTTACAGCTAAATGTTATTAGATTTTGTTGAAAAATCACAGAATAATCAGAAATTTTCATGTTATACCATAACATTGTGTTTGTTATCCCCAGAGACAACTAAGTACCTAATACTAAGTTCAGACCTTTGAAGACCTACTAAGTTAAAATCTTTGAATACACTCCGGCCGCAGATTGGTCCTTAACAGGTTTTACTTGCTTCGGAGCAAATATATTCTGTTCATCAGGTGGAGATTCATCGATGATTCTGCCTTGGAGGGTAAATGTGGTGAGGTAACGCTACAAAAGATGGGACATTTCATATCGCGTCCTGGTTGCACATCACAGGAGCTGACGGACGTTGCTGAAAGTGTCAAACTTGTCTCCAAATTTTGGGCTGACTCAATATAAATTGTCATCGACACGCTAAGAAGCAAAAGTCCAAACTTTGTCCGCAAGAATGGACTGATACTTCGCTATGAGGCAGTTACGGTCTGAATTATTTATTTTATTTCGCCAAGATGTCAAAGTAACTACTAACTACCTAGGTAACTCATAGATTTTAGTTTTTTCCGGTATGAATTATTTATTTTATTTCGGCAGGATGTTTATTGATTGACATTGGGACAAGCCCGCCCCACTATTCCCAAACCACTGTAACTCCTGTTAGCCATAATCAACAGTGGCGACCACAAGAAAAGCGCCGAAACAATGAAGCTCGACGAAGTCCCAGAGAAATGATTTAACTGTCTTGGATCCCGCAACGAAATGTTTATTGATATTGATTATTAAATTTATTTTTTATTTATTTACAGTCAATAGTGTAAAATTGTTTTCAAAGAAACTTATTTGTTTAGACTAGTATCTAAAGATACGCACGTGTAAGATTCGTCAAATAAAATAAATAGGTACTTATTTCGATATTGGAGATGAAATACGTAAATGGAATTACATCCGTTGGGTACCTAATAAGTTCCATTTCTTAAGGTAAATTCGTTACATTATTATTTATTTCTGAATCGTCTATTAAAAAAAAAATACACTTGGCTCTCCCACCTATATCTCACAAACACAGATACAACTCACTTAGAACTCAGATACACACGCAAAATAAATTTTGATGAATTGAGAGAAGAGAAAAACCAAAGAATAGATGAATTAATTGTGTAACTAATGATATTTTATTATGAAGAAAAAAGTAGTAATTGATAGCGTGACGATTGACAGGGGAAAATGTAAGAAAATTGTATTGCGCCAACTCCAAATCCAAAGTATTGCCAACTCCAAAATTACCAACCCGCACTGGGTCCGCGTGGTGGATTATAGCCCATCCCTCTTCTAGAGAGGAGGCCTGAGTCCCTGCAGTGGGAACATTATAAGCTGATGATGAACTCCAAATAACATGGGACAAGGGCAGGAAGATGGCATACACTTGTATAGGCCTATACAAGTATATATTGTTCATAGTCCAATACAAACGAATTCCCTAAATACAAGGGAACATAGCTTAGGCCGAGATTCTGCGTCCAATACGCGAACATTACGGGCGCTTAATACTCCCAAAGTATTTGCGTCTGTTTGGGCCAGTTTACTTACTGCAAGTTGTCTCATTAAGTTGGATTTAGTTACTCGAAACACAATTAACTTCACTAAGAACACTGAATAGTTCTTGGTTCTCGTTTTGTGTAAATGGTCGAGTTTATTATATTGTTGTACGTATGGCTTGTTTTGTATTGTTCTCTTTTCGGAAAGAGTTTTGGTTGATGATTTATACTTCTATATTAATATTTTATAGATATAAATTTTTTGTAAACTTGTATTTAGGGGATGATCTTCGGAACTAATGGTCAAATTTTTACTTTTTTTCACTGATAGTAAGATACATTATTCGTGAGTTATTAGAGTTATTCGTAAATTATAATTATGTCATGCATAATATTAGCCAAGCTATAACAATTTTTACGGACGAATTCGCGGGCAAAGATTGATATTTTTTTCTTGGGGGCAGCTATTAATTAGTAGAAGAAAATTCATGAATAGCTGACATAGCTAAAATATTTAAGTATTAAGACGATGACAATAGCTATTGACTTCTGATGTTTCAGTATTTTTGGACACGCCCACAATTTTTCCGATACCCTAGCGCCATACTACCAAGTAAGAAACAAATAGTCCAGGATCCGCGCTCCATTTTTGCACTTGATTACTATCAAGCTAATTTTGATGAGACGGCGAGACGCCCAACAATTTCCTGCACGAAACTCTCGAATTCTCGATTGTGGTAAGTAATAGGGGTAGCAGGGATAAAATATGTTGGTTTGATGATTCTCAAAAGTGTTAAGTACAAACACTTTTGAGAATCATCAGCTGGGTTTTTTTTGTTAAATCTGATGATAATTATCTAAATTATTTGAAAAAATATTTGTCCTACAAAATGTATGGTTTGATCAAAGAGTCCCCTTCCTTCCTTCCAATATGTATCGATAACGAAGTCATTAAAAATGATTACTTACTAACTGGGTTTTGGGGATTGAATATTTTCTATTAAACCCACTCTTTACAAGTTGCCTACAAGATTCTAAAAATTATATTAAGTGTTTGGCACTTACTCCACGCACCATCAATACTCCTGTACATCATAAACAACAGGCTAATACACTTTCTGGAGCCACAAATTCCAGAAGAGCAAGCAGGTTTTGTTAAAGGCAAAGACACGCGGGAACAAATCCTGAACGTTCGCCAAATTATAGAGAAAAGTCGGGAATTTAACAGCCCTGTATTGATATGTTTCATAGATTATACCAAAGCATTTGATTGCGTGGAGTGGGGCAAGCTGTGGGGGGTTCTTAAAGACATGGGAACGCCTCAACATCTTATTGACATAGTCCGATGCCTCTACCTACACATCAACAACCGCTCTTTCGTCAAAATAGACACCGACTGTTCAAATGCGTTAGGCAGGGATGCATCCTCTCACCTCTGCTCTTCAATATGTACGAAGAGTAATATCATTCAAGACTCTTTAGGGCTGGGACAAGGGGTTTACTGTTGGTGGAAAGTGGATTTCCAATCTGAGGTACACTGATGACACCGTTCTCCTTGCTACAACATTTGGCAACATGAAAGAGATACGGCACAGATTGGAAGTGGAAAGTGGCAAAGTAGGGTTTGCAATAAATAGGCAGAAAACCAAGCTTATGGTGGTAGATCGTGCGGGAAACCTATCGGGCGCCTATAACATCTAAGGCATCTATACTGTGGACAGCTTCGATTAACTGGGCTCCAATATAAGTAATGAAGGTAGCTGCGTCACAGAAATAAAACGGCGGATAGCCATGGCTAAAGATGCTATATTACGCCCCCGGAACATCTGGGAAAAACGTGGTATAAGTTTTAAAACGAAGGCCCGTTTGGTCAGAGCACTAGTTTTCCTGATTTTCCTCCATAGAGTTAATAATAATAATATTTATTTATTTTCAGGCTACTTTGGCCCATAGATAAATACCTTACAGACTAACATACATACGATATAATTAACAGCTTGTGTTAGTAAACAAAACCTTAAAACTATATTAGTATCACTACAGTTGCACTACGTCACTGTGCGATCATGTGGCACTTGCCCGCGGAAGCGTCGAAACACCACCCCCTGCGGCCAAAAGTCCTCTTCCAAGACGAGGTGCAGGTAGCATGTCGGTACTCGCACCACAAACGCCTTAAAGTTGACGTTGCGGCGCGACTCGAGCAGCTGCACTCTCGCCACGTACTTGATCTTCTGGCGCACGTACTCCACGATGTCCTCCGTCGTAGTGGTGTAATGTAGACGGGAGAGGTACAAAGGAGTGTTCGGCTTTGCGGCACGAATATGCACATTGGGCTCCGATGGAGCCGTGCCGCAGCGGTTCTTGATGGTTCGCTGACGGCGCTTCCTCCTCAACACCGTCACGAAACCATCATCAGCCTGGATCGGTTCCTTTTCAGGCACAGGCTTCTCGGAAGGAGCATTTTTCCCCACAAGTTAAGACATGGACAATCCAAACAAGAGTAAGACAGAGGATAGACGCATTCGAAATGTGGTGTTTTAGGCGGATTCTCCGAATTCCATGGACGGCCAAACGCACAAATGTGTCTATCCTTTACCAACTCGATATCAAGACTCGATGGTCAACAGTTTGCCTACAGCGTATTTTGTCTTATTTCGGCCACATAATGCAAAGAGGAGATAGCAGCCTTGAAAAGCTGGTCATTGTTGGCAATACCGAAGGCAAGCGACCGCGAGGCCGGTCGCCATTTTACAAATTTGGAAGTGTCTGTCTTCCAAACGATTGGCTTTGAGAAAAAATTGTTTGTGGAACCTCAATGTCATTTTTAAAGACCTGTCTAATGTCTATAGACACCCCACACGTAGGTATAGGTTTGATGAAAAAAAAAATATAGTTTCAGTTCCATGTATGGGGGCGACCCCCTAAATCCTTTTTTTTATTTTTGTATAAAAATCGTAAAGCGGTTCACAGAATACTTGTAGAGTTTCAACTGTGTAGTCTCAATAGTTTCCGAATGAAGTGGCTGTGACATACGGGTGGACAGACGGACAAACAGACATGACGAATATATAAGGGTTCCGTTTTTTGCCATTCGACTACGGACCCCTAAAAAACAGCTGGTTTGTAGTAATTTTTGATGAGCTCGTTATCAATACATGTTGGATTTAGATAATGATCATCAGATAAAAATAAAATAGTTAGTAATAGATTTTTGAAAATCATCAAATAAATAATTATAATAATATATAATCAATATATATTTTATCCCTGCTGCCCCTATTACCTACCACAATCGAGAGTTTTCGTATAGGGTAATGTTGGCTCACGGAAAATTAGCTTGATAGTAATCAAGTGAAAAAATGTACCGTGGATCCTGGACTAACATTGTGACGCGGTCAATAATAATTTATAGATGAACGGATAGCTGTCAGTGGGGCGCAAAGTGACATACGTCCGTCTAGCACCGCGCCTAAGCGCTCACTGTCGGATTGCATACGTAAGAAAGAGAGCGCGATGACGCAACGCTCGAACTTCTTACAAACCATATAATGATTAATTATAAAATAATAATTTATTAAATAATCAAAAATTAAAAACAACCAAATTTTGTATTTAAATATGATACGTTATTGTTATAAATTTTAACAACGTACGTTCATCAGTAATACAGATATTTTTGTTGGAAGATCATTTTAAGAGGTTAGTTTACCATTTTTTTGTATCGAGAAAACTTTTCAAAAACGTGTTTTGAAAACAACGAAATTATCAGAAATATGTTCAAGATTAACATATATTTTTTCCGCCGTGTCAAACTGTATAGATTTGGCTAAAAAATTGTTCAATACAAGCCTATTTGGCTCTTGTCAGCGCCTTAAATATACTGTTTAAGTAATAAAACTCAAGCTAACGTAAAAAAATGTAGAGTTTTACTTCATTTTCGCCATATTTCTTTTCTAGTCTAGTTTTTTCCAAAAGTCCAAGTCTACATAAAACTAGTCTTTTTATTTCTAGGAAAACGCAAGTCTACCCAATTCCCACGTAGTGCAAGCAGACCAAAGCTACTTAACATGAAAAACATGAAAATAATTTTCAAGAAGATAGTGCCCCGCCCGCAATGAGACGGGAAAGCGACCGAGTTATAGCAACCAGGCAACCGTACCACTACCGCAGACTGTAAGCAAGCAACTATGGTATGTTTCAAAAGTCTTTGGTTAAAATGTAAACGAACCCTGTTCTGGTTAATATTGTATATCTATATAATATTTATGTAGTAACTTGCTAAAAAAAAATTGTAACACACGGTGGGTGGTTTTAACTTTTTCAATTAATTTATGCAGGAATATAAAAAAAAATAACATGATAAAATTGTAATTTTAAAATATTTTGGTATTTTAATAACGGGACGCCGAGTATTGTCTCGTAATATTGAATGCAAAAAATATTTTTTGTCCTTGCCAGATAGGTTCTTAGCACGGTCATGGGTTTGATCCCAAATATTTGTATGTCATAATCTGGTCATAATAATATAGTAGTTGCGAGTCTGGATGGTGTATGTGAGCTAAAAAAAGTGTTATATACATTTTTTTCTATTTTGGATATTTTTCTATAACATTTAAGAAAGAAAGACACTAAAAAGTAGCACTCAGTAACTACTCTGTCCAATTTCTTTAAATTTTCATCCAATACTTTTTAAACAGACTACACCAGCCTGCTTGCAGTTTACTTGTATTCATTGCCTGGATGTAACCGCTAACGAGAAATTCACTGCCACTTTCATTCTACTCTCAACAACACAACAGTATATTCTACACTAATTTTACCTTCAACACCTGCCGTAGTAAAATACCAGATACTGGGAAAATACATAAAATTTCCATTATATTTCCTCTCTTCTTCAACAAAACCATGACTTATAGGTTTTTTGATTGATCACCGTAACCTCTTTCATAGATCAAGTTATCATTTTGTCGTACATTAATACGCGGTTTTACGTTTTATTTGACTTCAGAAAGTCTTTACAAAGAACTGGAACATTCTGAAGGAAAAGTTTTCCTTTTGTATATTGGAAAGTTGAAGTTTTGGAAGTGTGATTCATTGATTTTAATTATTTTTTTAAGAGAGCCTTTGATCCGAACGATGAACTGTAAAGCTGTATCGATACAATGTTTAACAAAAACACTCAAAAACCTCGAACGCTTCCTTATAAAAAAGTTTGCAAAAGAAAATAGCTGTTGTATAAATGTTTGCGTAACTCGAAAAAATACAAGGAAACCCATGATTATGTAAAAAATAAAGGGCTGAGACCTCAGAATTTTTTCATAGACTTTTAAACTCCAGTTAATACTCATGCAAGCATTCTTTTCAAAAAACCTCAAAATAAAACATAAAAAGTAATCTGTATCCTTCAAAATATTACGTATTCATGAATTTCATTGCTCCACGTTTGCACCTCGTTTAAAAAAGCTCGCTTTAAAAAAAGAAAAAGCACAAAATCGCAAACGATGCCGCCCATTTCCGTGCTCTTAAGTACACCGGCCGCATTAAGAAACATTAGTTCAGTAACAAAGGGTGGTATGACAAAGTGCCTTCCTTTCTTGGTGGGCGACAATAGAGGTGTCGCTTGTTGTACCCCCGAGTTGTCGCACGCGACCGAAGACGACATTGAACAACTCTAACGACTTAATGCATCGTCTCGTTATTTCAAGAAATGAGAGTATTTTTAGACTGGGTCTTCTTTTCTTGGCTCGTTTTTACACCACAGTGTGGTTTTATGCTTTATAGTACCTACCTTAAGGTTGGAGAGAAGTTACTGGAACTGTTTTATAACATCGTTCATGAACGTAGAGTTTTTAGTGAGTACTTTTTTTTTATTTTTACCTCGAGTTCGTGAAATATTATTTTCATTTTTGTATATTTTCTGAATAGTACAAGGTTAACCAAAGAGTCCATAAATGGTACAATTTGATATTTGTGGTGAAACTTTGTCATTGCAGGTGTGGCAAAATTCATACCCGAGACACAGACAGTAAGGTTGTTATGGACCCACGAAACGATGTAATAACGAATGAAAATCGTGTATCAAATGAAGTTTTCAATAAAATAACAGAACGAGGAGTATTTGAGTCATGACTCATAATTATTTGTCAAAATGTTGTGTTACGCCCAAGTTGTCAAAAATGAAAAAAAAATCGAGAGACTAAAAATACATGGCATGTTGAACCTAATCGTAGTGTGTTAAGAGCCATTTTTCGAGTAACTGTATTGAAAAATATTTTCCTTGTATATTATTTCCGGGTGCAAAAGTCACCTTCTCCTATAAAATCAGCTTACTCTAAGTGCTTGCTCAAAATTATTCAGATCACCACTAAAACAACGTAGGAAACCCTACTTACACAGCGAACACGATTTTTTACATTTGAATAACATTGGTGGGACAAAACCGTTCATTTTCCCTAGAACAGGATGGACAAGGAATACTAATCTGTTCCGGAGTAAGGAAACAGATCGGAAAGGGCGACCCGCTACCTACTTACAGGTCTAGGTGCGGTTAACCACGGAGGAAAGAAAACTGACCTGCGAATATCGCTCTTACTGCTACGAAATAAAAGTGATGTCAAAGTTATCATGTATTTTTGATCAACGGTACCACAGTGCCATGAATAGGATCCAGTTTGAATTTTGTGTAATTTATTTGAATACTGTGGATGTTGCGTATATTCTGTCTAAAATATTTTGAATAAAAAATATTTTTTACAGAAGTTATTATTGTGATACATAAAATCAAAGTTAAAAATCAAAGTTTCACGTTACTATTTTTAACTTTGATTTATTTCATTTTTATTCGCCGTTCTTATTTATTCATTAATTGGAAAAAAAAATATGCTACACTGACTAAAACTATCGATTAGGTATACATACATTTTATTCAAAGTAATGGAGAGCTGTTCAAATGTAAAATGCAAAGCGCTATGTTTTTATGCTAACTTATGAAATACAATTTTACCGTTGCCTCGTAACTAGCAAAGTTTCCAAACTGGAAAACGGGCACCGAAAATGTTTTGCTGACCGTAAACAAATAAATTCTGTTAGGCATGTTGGTTTCCTCACGATGTTTTCCTTTACCGAAGCAAGAGATAATTATCCAATACGTACTTGAATCCGAACAATCACAGGGGCTTGTCTTGTGTTTGAAATCGAGACCTATGACTTGGCGGCAGTCCGATGGTCACAGCACTAGGCTATCACAATCACTATCGTAGGATTTTTCTTTGATACAAGCGAACTAGTGGTTAAAAGCAAAGAAACATCGACTTTCGTCTACATACACCTAAAGTTTCTTTCAGAATTCACCCAGTATAGAGAGACTCAAAAGTTCTCGTCAGTATTTTACAATTGAGTATTTTCAGAGTTTGATTTATTTTCTTTTGTTTTCACAATTTCGTTTTAATAATAATAAATGAAAACTTTTGTTCATCGTTTCTGTGAATGACTTGATTATTAATTCAGGAAGTACGAAGTTGACTATTGGTTTGTAACAGTGGCGTACGTGCGTAGTAAATGTTGTAATTATTGTGAAAATAACTGTATTTCTGTTACTTATACAAACTGTTTGCTGGTAAAACACGTAAATTATACTGTGGCAATTGTAAACAGTTTAAGGATTTGTATTTAAATGGAAACCATAAACGTAACCATATTTAGCCTGTATTAATTTCTCTTTTGAAACTCAATGTTTTTTCCTGCCGGAAGAAGTTGAAATCCCCGAAGGGTTAGGCCAAGGTGTTCTAGTACTACCTTCACCCACATTTTCCCAGTTATGTTCAAGTCCCATGTTATAGGGAGCGAGACTATTGCCATCAACTAGGTACACATCCAGATTTTGTTGCCGCTATCGATAAATTCTGATAGAAAAACTCTACAACCATTTTCCTGGACCTGAGAATTTAACGAAGAACTTCAGGCATTGGTGTGTTCCTAAAGCCATGAGAGCTTGCCATAAAAACAATATATTGTTGAGGATAAACGTGGAATCAGTGACCCGTTACCAAGTAAACCAGTATTAGAAGCCATTAACATAAAACTAATTTTTGCGACCTCAGCGGCTAATATGTTAGTCTCAATAAATAGTTACACAAGTCCCACTATTCCTTTCAACCTAACTGAACTCTTGGAGGGAAGTAGAATTATTCAGAAAGTTAGCTCGTTAAACCTCGTGAGACAGGGCTAACTTTCAAAAAGTGAAACACGAGGAAACGACGACGAATATACTCGTACCTACTTGTACTTCTATTGTTCAAGACTTTAAATAGATTTAGTTATTTTAATAGTTTTTGAATAAGTTGTGACACCATGTTCCTCAAGTGTTGCAGTGTACGGTGAAGTTTAGAAGTTGGGGTGTTAATATAGTCACAAAGCCGTCTGCGTAGTCATTTAGAGAATAGTAATTATTTCGTTTTCAAACTTTAGTATGCTGAGCGCAAAAGTACCCTTAAGGTTGCACAAGCCAGTCATTCTTCCATACAAACGTAGTATGATGATTACTCCTCTGTTTGACGGAGAAGGTTCAAAATTAAAAATTGTATCAACTGGCCTTGTCATTATCTAGCCCTGTATGGAAGCAGAATTGGAAAAAAAAAATTGGTTTGGAAGTTTTGAGCGTCGAAACTTTCATGTTTTAGCACTAATTTTACTCATCTTTTTGCGTAAATAAGTAACGTATTTAGTACGAAAATTAAAAAAAGTGAAACCATACAGGAATAGATTAGTTATTAAAAAATTCAAATAAATTTATTTTGAACAGATCTATACATTCAATAGATTTTTCATGATATCCATACTACCAGGTCTGCATAGAAAATTTCGCGCGCCCGTTTTCGTTGTGTCCCTTTCGCTCTATTAGATCCATTTCGCTCGGGGAGTCAGATAAAATAGCAAGCATTTTAGCCCCGCCCACCAACTAAAAAAGGGACTTGTTTTCCCCGTCATTGCGATTTTTTTTTGTTCCAGTTCCTAGGAACCTCCTTTAGGGAGATATTTGATAAGCTTTTTTTTTGTTATAACTTTACTGTAAATACCGCTATGCCCACCGTACCAAGTACGTATTCAAGTTCTACAGGAAAAATTGTTTTTTCACCGAAAAAAAAAGCTTTTCCCAGTAATAACTTTTACTTCGAGTTTAGTTTGATGAACAGAATGCTCGGTGGACGACTTCATGAACGGCCCATTTGCACCTTGTATTTATATGGCATTTTATAAAAAGACAATCACCTACTGCCGAAATACTTACAAAAGATTTCAAACAATTCCTTTACACATTCAAATACGCAAACAAAATGGATTACGAAGGCAATAACGAAATTGATTTTTGTATTATGACAGGCCATAATCAAAAGTAAGTCGAGTGGAAAAGCGAGCTCCTTTTTATTTAGGGAAAGAACTTTCAGACGATTTAACAGGCATTTTAGATACCCTTTCATTTTTAAAGATAAATAAAATACAGGGTGTAAGGAACAGCCCTTCGCAAACTGATAGGGTGCATTCAGTTCCTTATTTTGAAATGTATTCCAATTCAATTTTTCTCGGTATTTTCCTTTATTAATAATAATAATAATAATAATATTCCACAACTATCACACAACGCCATCTAGTCCCAAGCTAAGCAGAGCTTGTGTTATGGGTACTAGACAACTGATAAACATACTTATATATTTCTAAATACATACACATTATAGATAAATTACACCCAGACACAGAACAAATGATCGTGCTCATCACACAAACATTTGTCCTGGGTGGGAATCGAACCCACGACCTCCGGCATAGCAGTTAGGGTCACTAACCACTAGACCAACGTAAAAATGTAAAAAATAAATGTAAAATTATATTCTCCGTACACAGCATTTTATTTATGTTAATTACACGGCTAAAATAAAAACAACAATCAATGTTTAAGTACTCTAACGAACGACTCGTCAAATTAGCTGTTTAATTTCTGCCCAGCCACAGAGTTCATCGAACTCATCGTTGCGCTTGCCGTTCGCTACGTTTGTTTTGCCACGGTAACGATACACTGCGTATGACGAAATAAAAACAAATAAATTCATTGGATTCCCATAACGTACTTGAAATAATATTATTGTACCGGTCAACTTAATATAATATTATGATATTCTGAATTCACCCCATCAGTTTGCGGAGGACTGTTCCTTACACCTTTATAAACAATAACCCCAGAATCATGGCCTATTATAAAACAAAGCAATTAATCTAGTCAAAGTTGGCGACAATATAATACAATTATCCTTTTTAAGGCCCGTGAAAAATTGTCCGTAATATATATTTTCGTCTAAAGTGAAAAAGTTACATTTGTTCATTGTAAAGATATGATATAGAGGCCTTTTGTTGCTTCGGACAATATAAAAGAACGGTGTCAGTGGGACGTGAAATAAATTAAACCGTTGCCATAAAAATCCTATATCTATATAAAAACCCTTAATTATTTCATACGAGACTGCACGTTGCTTTGTTGTTCGCAATTTTATGTGTGCAGGAGAGGCCCGTACTTTCATTATCTATACTCTATACTAATATTATAAAGAGGTAAAGTTTGTGTGTATATTTGTTAAATTGTAAGGGGTAATCTCGGGATCTACTGAACCGATTTTAAAAATTCTTTCACCAATAGAAAGCTACATTATTATAGGGTATATAAAAAACCGAAAAATAAAAAGGCTTTTACGTGGTAGTCCGTTTTGCAAAGTGAATCGGAGAAAAAAGCAAAGCTGCGGCGGGCGCGGGATGGTTTCGGGTTTAATTCGGTTCGCGTTCGTGCCCACTTCGGGAGAAAGGGGCGTGGCCTTTTACATCTGATGTGAGAGGTAGGTACCCGCGCGGCTCAGTCGCGTGGTCGGCTCCTTACGCAGCGGACGTCCCCGAAATTGAATTTTTCGAAACGTAATTAGCACACTTTTGACTAATTATGCCCAACGAAGTGGGCACGGGTCAGCTAGTTACTTATATGAAGTGTAGACTGTCAACATCTGCCTAGCCTTTTCCCAACTATATTGGGGTCGGCTTCCAGTCTAACCGAATGCAGCTGAATACCAGTATTTTACATGGAGTGACTGCCTATCTGACCTCCACAACCCAGTTAATACTGGGTAATACGATACCCTTTGGTAAGATTGGTTGCCTGACTTTCAGGTCACTGACTACCTGTAACGACTGCCAAAGATCTATATATGGCAGCCGGGACCAACAGCTTAACGTGTTTTCCGAGTCAAAGAGGAAACTCGGTATGTAACGGGTGGTCACCCATCCACAGACCAAACTAGGCAAGCGCGGCTTAACCTAAAAATCGACTCGAGTAGCGGTTATTATTAAGAGAGAGTAGAGTGTGATCCTGGTTAAAGTTTCAAGAGAACTTCGTTTATTTGCCACTTATTATGTTTGCATAGAAACCGACAAAATTGCACTTATAACATCTGGGTCCACGGGTTCACCCCCTTGTTGACTATACGTATGTTTAACCCCTTTGCCCTCTCTCACAAGTTCGATTTTGATCTCCGCAACACACAAAAGAAAGATCAAATGGAGATTATTTGCCCATATTTACTCGTTTTTTGAAAGCAAAGCCTTTATGAAGCTTAAACAAACTTTACTAAGGCCTTTCAGTCAACGGTGTATACGGTAGATGTATACTGAGATTATCGCCAGAAGATATCTGTATTGTAGTTCATGGAGATATTTGTATACTCGTTTCAAGTTAGAAATTTTGGGTGACAGGGATTATAGAAAATCCTATGGTAATCGAAGAGTGGCTACATTTCTATCACAGTTATTATTGTTAAGGCGCAGTTAACGGGGGAACCGTAAAAACGACCTGTTTTTCGTCGCAGAGTTAGCCGTATTGCTACTTATTACAATTCCAAAAAAAATACAGTGTATAGTCAAATGTATAGGTAAAAGACTTATGCAAAAATATTTTCTAAAAGTAATCAAGAACCTCGAAAAAAAAAAACACAAAATCACAAAAAAATCACACGAAAAAACTTTTTCGTCTCGAAATGCTCAATATTTTGAGTGACAACTGTTATTTATTTTTTTACTATCAGAAAGGAAATTTAACCAACTAAAGACATATGTAAAAATATTTTAACATTACAGCGTATTTTTTTTTTAAATAAATTAAATCTGCGAACTATCGTTCATTTTGGCAGTCACGAGCATCAAACGCATCGCCATTTTCAACCTTATTTGTTTAGGCGATGAGTTAAACGCGCGCTCAAGGTCGCGGGCAGCTAATGTCGCCTTAATGTGTGAATTTTAGCTTAAAAACACACTCACGGTACAGGAGAAATTCCTAGTCTGGGGCAACATTAAGACCAGTCAATACTTTCTTTATAATAGTAGTTTAGTTTATTTATTAATAATTATAAAAAATTACATGTCAGTTTGAATCAAAAATAAGAGTACACATCATTGTCCACTTCAACGAGCATCAAACACAAAATAATCTTACATAATAATAAAATTAAGCATGTCATAATAATAATTGAGAATAATACGAAAAATAACAATGTCATAATAATAATATTAAACATAAAGGTTCGTAAAAACAATAGAAAAGCTATTAGGATTGACTCTTGGAGCAAAGCCACCAGCGTGGTTGCTAAAAAACAAAATCAGTAAAGTCAAAAAAGAAGCTACTTCAGAAGATACACACCAAACTCAAAAGATAAAAGCGAAATACTTGTATTGTCCAAAGAGCTTTTAGCTCGAGAAAGTTTCTTCCGAAAAAGATTTTTCGAGCTAAAGATTAGATTAGAACTGGGACGTGGACACATCGGTCCCCAAAACTAGTGAAATTTGAACAAATATAAAAAGAACTAGCTTTTCCTTGCAGATTTGCTCTCGTTGAAGTTGGAAATCACCTCATCAGTACACAAAACATCACGCCTGTAATCCCCTTTAAAGCACAAATCCAGACTCCGTGACTGCTACTGAGAAATTCTAATGGAAATTCCATTAACACTGCTTGACCTGGGAATCCAGCCCAAGCAGTCACGCTTGCGCTTGCTTACCAACGAGGCAATACATGGATACCTTTTGTGGCGTGGGTGGAAAATCATCGAATAACTCCAGAGGGCAGAGCGAAGGGGAGTGTCAGACTTCTACTGACTAAAACCACCCATGTTCCTTCTTAGCCTTTTGTGACGAGGCCGCGGTATCTCTTTCGAACCTTACCTTATTTCTTAATTCAGTTTATGGTCTATCCCTATGTGTTTGTTTAGCCAATTCTGATCGCCCATAAAAAGTTAGCAGATCATACAGGCGTCCAGACAGATATACTTAAGAACAATGACAATAGTTACTTTCGTATTTATTATATTAATCTGGTTAGTATGTACACGATACTTTGCACAACTTGTTACTATTACTCCTCATAAATTATATACTTTGCCAGGAAAACAATGTTACCAAAAATATTTCATTATGTTGATGAAATAGAAGGTCCTACTTCTTGTTCGTTCTTCTCCGTAGAAACTATGTAGTAATAATAGAGTGGTCTGAATGTAGTCTTTAAACTATGCTTTGAGATTAAGTTCTGGTTTAAATTACTGGATGTAGGTTTACGACCCCAAAATTATATCTGTAAAATTATATTAATAACATTGATAACTAGCCACAAACTGACACAAAAAACTGCCTCTCTCAATCTCTAAGCTTGGTCCGCGTTCATAAATCTGGTAATAATCGTTTGACGGATGTGAGTGCTACACATCTGAACTTTATGACGAGTATCACTAATAAAGTCAATGTATATCCTTATGATAAGTAACAATAAGGTGTATTTGATTAAATATCTGTCTGGTCTTCACTTACAAATGTACAGTCGAACAATGAATTTGATATACAGTCGTCTAACTTGCATTTACTTTTAAGATTACACATATTAATGCCAAAAGTTTAATTAAACAAAATTGCTACCATATTGCCAGTGTACTAGAATTATAAATATCTGTGTGTGTGTACCAAAAAGCTGGTTCTACCGTACATTGCAGTATTCTACGTATTCGAACAAGGTTAGAACTCACCACAATCACGCCAAGGGTGGTTTCAATTAGTGCTTTGATACTGGTTTGAAGTTTCCAACATCGTTTTATTTGTCAAAGATTACAGAAGAGATTTACATCTATTATTATCCACTTTGTGCAGAATATTTTTTTTTTTTTTTTTTTTTTTCCTTAGCCTACACTGTCCCACTGCTGGGCAAAGGCCTCCCCCATGGCTTTCCAAGATTTTTTACACATTGCCTTCTCCGTCCAATTCGTTGAGAATGAGTCCAGATCCTCACGCCAGCGTTTTTTGGGCCGTTATTTGTGCAGAATATATAGGAGTAATATTATATTCACATAAGCCTGTCTAGACTAACAGGATTAGTCTGAGGATTGTATTAATAATCAATATTTAACAATATTACATTTCATACGTTATTTTTGACGATATTCTTGCAGTAAGGCTTTGCTACAGGTTTATTAAATTCTACTCAGTTTGTATTAATTCTCTGCCATAACGCCTACCAGATAAAAAATAAATAATATTAATCATTGTGGCATTAGTTTTTCATATAATTATATAAATCATAATGTAAAAAAAAAAGATTTCTGTAAAGGCATTTTTGATATCTCATATTAAAATGTGTGGATATATGTTAGGTAACTTACTAACTACTTTGACTTGCTGCGTCCTAAAAGATCATGACTGTCATAAGTGTAGCCTAGTCAGAGCCTGAAACTGTGTGTTAAAGCAATCAGTACTGCAGACGGTTATAAATGCGAAAGAAACTCTGTTTGTTTTTCAAGACTTAATGGTTGATCGGAAAGTAATGAAATTTGGCAAGGAGATAGATTATATCCTGGGGAATGTATACATGGGCTATCTTTTTGTTCTCACACCTACAGATCAACATTTCCTCGCGAACGATGTCGTGGGCAACATCATCACCATCGTGCCATGATCGTGCCCTTAACCCGACTCATTTGGGGACAGAGCAACATGTCTTTTTCTTCCATACTTTTCAATTCCTAGAATTCATATTACTTGATATGTAAATGAGACACCTCCATTCCTTCTATATTATCTTTTACAAAGGCCATCTATCATGTCTTTAGTTTTATTTTTCTCTTACATCCTTGTCGCGGGCAACAGCTAGTAATAAATAAATACTTCACTGACAAATGCAACCAAAATCATGATCACTTCAGTTCAATGAACTGTCCACTATAATATAATACTCAGTACACTGCTCCCAAAAACCTTGAAAGAACACACAAGATAAGTAAAGTTGAAGTTTTATTAAAACTGTCACGTACTTTAATTCAATATAAGCGTCGTCCACATATATAATATTAGTGTGCGGTTTACTCGGGTTCGTACCATCTGTCGTCCCTCGCTTAACGAAGATTTAGTGATCTACACGCGGTACAGAGCCTTGGCGGGTTTTTACACGAGTTGCTGTAAGTCAAAAGGTTAGGATATTATTAGAACGGTTCTTTGGGGTCAGAAAAGATCTTTATATAGAACGGAATTAAGATAAAATGGTGGTATAATAATAAATTGTTAACGTATTACGAAGTAAGCGAGTAGTGCCATCTAACTATGTGTTTTCTAAGTTTGGTTGTTGTGTCGCGCCGCTAGCACGCACCGCATTGTTGTCATCAAAACATTCTAAAATATATTAAGTTACTGGTTTATATGTGTTTAATTTACCCTAACCCTTCATTGCGATTGGTATTTTAGACGAGTTTGAGATAGTTTAAGCTTGTGTATTTTTAGTTTAAACGGACTAAAACACGTGTTTTATATTCAAATTAATGTAGTTAGTAGAAGAACCAGTATGATAATGATTGTTTGACATGTAATGATATAAATGACATAGCATACAATCACGTCTGTAATCCCCGAAGATATTGGTAGAGGTGTACCTAACAGTATAGACACATGTAATAGACAGCGGGCCTATTGCCAGCAAACTGGGCACAAATGGAGATTCCATGGCTGCTAATAAAAAAAACCTGATGGAGAAACCCAGTAGCACTTTGCCAGACCCGAAAATTGAACCAAGGACTTCATGCTCACCCGTCAGGGCTGCGGGTTGTTCGAAAGAGATACCGCGGCCTCGACACAAGGGCTAAGAAGGACTGTGGATTATCGAAAGGTTATCGCGGCTCCGACACAAGGGCGAAGAGGGAACATGGGTTTGGTTTTTAGTCAGTAGAAGTCTGACACTCCCCTTCGCTCTGCCTAAGAGCGAGGGGGGGGGGGGGTTATTCGATGATTCTCAATTCTTTATTGCGTACCATAATGTATACAGTTGGTGGGAAAACAGTTACATCAGTCTCAATTATGGACGCTGTCGGGCACAGCATAGATAAAAGTAGGAGAGAGGAAGAAGAACGCTTGGCGTTTAATAAGTCAAACTATGAGTTTATACATGTATTTATTAAAAATATGAGTAATGTTGAAAAATATTAATTATTGTTTTATACTTATTATTAATTTTATTTATTATGTCAGTAATTTATTAATTATTAGTTTTATCAATTATTTAAGGTATTTAGTTATTATTATTTTTATTTACTACGTAAATAATTAATTATACTATTTTATTATATTTAAAGTAACTTTAATTATTATTATCCTACAGGGGTAAGTCATTTATTTCATATTTATAATTTATCATTTATTATCATCTGATTTTCCACCCACCAAAAAAAAAAGGGCTAAGAAGGAACATGGGTAGTTTTAGTCAGTAGAAGTCTGACACTCCCTTCCAATCTGCCCAGCGGGAGAGATTGTTCGATGGTTTCCCACCCCACAATAAAAATTAAAAAGTAGTTCATGCTCAGCAGCTGCGCTTACAATCACTTAACTAACGAGGCATATATGAATCACACATAATATTAATTGGAAGATTTCAAAGATCACATCTGTTTTATCTTCGTATGGCAATTAAAATGCATGAATCATTAATTTCCAATTTTATAAATCAACACCAAATCTAGATGAATGAAATCAATTGCTTAAACATAATATTCACCAAGTGAATATTGTAAAATACGTGCTAAACGAATATCAGTTCAAAGCGTTCCCTGATATAAACTCAAATCGTAACACAAATGTTTATATTCATTCAAAACCAATTAAATGCACACATATCTCATGATCACTGTTTATTTTCAATTATTTCATACAGTACAATTCATTTATAGCTAAATGGGGCTGGCTATAAACTAGCGATATGGTTAGGGTTGGCAGAGCATAAAAAAGAAAATATCGGACATTCTTGTGGAATGAACGTATGCAATGGTGCGAGTGAAAGGTAAATAAAAGTGTGAAATAGTGAGAAAAAAATATAGTGAGTCGTCTGAAAACCGATGTACGATGATAGACAATTTTTAAAAGATTTTCTAAGATTTCTTTTATTTTGGAAAAGATATACAAGTTTTATCAAACTATTTTACTCTATTATTTTACCACAAAACCCCGCATTCATAAGTAAAATATAACCATTCGTCTATTAAAATTGTGGAGCTGTGTATACTATTGCAAAAAAAAAATTGCCAGACCTGATTTAAATAAACCTCCTTCCCTCCCCCCCCCGTAATTAAACATGAAATCAAAGGACGTTATCCGGATAAGAGTGACAACCCTAAATGTGGATATCACGGTATAACGCTGGGATATAAACTGCGTGTCATGTAAATTGAACTCTATTACAGTTAATCAAAGGGGAGTTGAATGTAATTTATAGGTTGTAATATATCGCAATACACTGGTCTTGATCATAATTATATTGTTCAACTCAAGTTAATGATATTACCAATTTACAATAATTATGTTGTCTTCAATTAATGTTATATTATCTTTTAATTACTAACCGCCGCGTTACAATATACTATGTAAGTGTTTAGATATAGAAATATTAATTAGTAACGGCAATCATTTGTAATCGGACGTCATTTCCGTAAAAATTAAGTCCCAGTCTGTTCTTTGATAAAATAATTATTTCTATAATTTTAATGCTGTTTGATATATTTCTTAGTAGACCCTGCGTAGCAGTCTACGCCGTAGTGTGCGCTACGCCGTAGCAGCCTACGCCGAAGACTAGGTTTATAGACCAGTTTTTTGTGATTACCTTTTAATTTAGATCCTTTACGATAACATTCAAATACCAAAATTTAATCTGGTATACAATAGTTCATACCTATTGAAGGCATTACATTCATGCCGATCGCATAAATTGTTGTTTGACCTACTTGAACGTCTGAAGTTAAGCTGAGCCTCTAGCTACATTGTTACTAGGATGCTTGGGTACGCAAATCTTCACTTTAAAGACGGTGTAGCGGTGCGCTTATCAAAAAGCTGCGGATAGCGGTACGAGGCAAGACGAGGCGAGACGAAGCGAGGCAAGCCAAGCCAAGCCTTGTGTTTGGCGCAGCGTTCTCTTTGTCGCTAGCTAAAGATAAGCTGCAAAGTTGATACAATTTCTGTGCAAACGTTGTCAATATAGTTTGTAGTTCTGCATACTTTGTTGTTATATTTTGTGCTCGAAAGTTCTGAGTTTGAAAGTTTGAGAACGTATTGTCGGTGTATGTTGTAACAATACAAATTAGCTGTCTGAACTCTGCTAACTGTTACAGGACAGTTCTACCGATAGTTCTGTTATTTTATGAAGCTTTTTGCCGTCTATTTCTGTAACAAAACATCAATTTGAAAGCACCCACGAAATTGTACATAATGGCTCGTAATTTCGTCGTAAATCCGCACTTTATATCAGAGAGAAGTAACGTTAATGCTTCTAAAAAATGTTACAGCTTAACATCTTCACGGGGTCCATAAATTCCATTTTGTGTTTAAGTATACTCTTCGTTTATGACCTGCGGTTGGTCACTGGTGTTAGGCTCTTAAGAATCTTCGATAAATCATGGTTAGGAGAATCGTTTTTTTAGCTCCAGGTGGTATGTGGCAAATAACATGCCACATAATGTTCATGACCAATGTTTACTGGAAAAAGGGGTACGTCTGGGTTATGACCATTTGCTCAGTAGCTTGTCATCCTTATTTTAAATATTTACAGTATTATTAGTATTGTCTCGTTTGTCCAGTCATTTAATGGGTACAACTACTACTTCAGAGCATTATGTTCGGACAATGTCCTGGACTGAACTTTTGACTTCCAGGTCCAACATAATGGTATTAGGTTCCTCCATTATGATTTACCAAGTAGCAGCCGCAGTCTTAGATTTGTGACCGATTGATGGCGATAGGATTACCTCCTATTACTTGTAATAGGAGGCACTTACTTACAGTTATGTTTAAGCAACTTGGGGCTTAAACATAACTGTAAGTAACACTATTCTACTTAACCCTTGGGGAAAATCTAGTCATGACGTGTGCAGTATTCTTCAAAACACAGCATCTTTTAAATTCGATAAAGATGTAAGAAAAAAACAAACTCGATGTTAATAAATACAAACGTCAGTTTATATTTTCTTTAAACCTATCATGGCTGATTACCTCAACGATGTGCGCAAAGTAAATAAACATATTTTTCATCACAAAATTGTTTCAACTTGACGTCATAAACAGTTTATTACTTACACTTGAGGCTTTACTTATTTCAAATTTATTTTTCTAAGCTTATATTTCTCTTGTGTTTGCTCGAATAGTTTTTAAGTGTTTGTGTATTCTTTGGAAAAGATTTTCTTTTAAAGTTTTTCTTTTAAGTTTTTGGAATACATTAGCCAGTTTACGCTCTAGGGAGAATATTTAAATTCTCTCTTGGTAATCTATTTTTCACTGTCCCAAGTTAATATTCAGCTTGAATGTTAATATGAGCGTTATTAATGATCAATGCATTGTTCTTTAATATTTAACGTGACTGATATTAAGTGATGCATTATGAAAATAAAATGAGTTTACACTCGGGAAATAATACGAATTTCTGTGGGGATCGAAACTTTTAAGCCATGTATGGTTTGTGCAAATGTTCTGCTCTGTTCCTGTGAGGACCCACAGGATAATTCTACTTTATTGAATCTTGAAAATTAAAATACTCGAGTAAGTAAATAACAGAGGAGAAAATTAACTTCTTACTACATTTTATATTGAGCTCATCTAGGTGATACTACACTCCATAGTAAGACTGACAAATAATTTTGTTGAGTTGTTTTGTCTCACGGCAGGACATTGGTCTTCATTTCCAATTTTCGCTATATTAAGCTGTAAGTTTAAGCTAAAACATAGGCTAATTGTGACGAAATTCCCTTCATCAGTTAACAGGACCTTTACTAATGCCACATCAAATACACCAAAATTGTCTTACCTCCAAACCCACGCAACGTTACCTGACCGGTATAGATAGATAGATAGATGCATCGGGCTAGTGTCCGCAACTCCACGCCCGGAGCGTGGGTTTTGCGTGCGGGTGGGAATCTTATTCGATCCACCGAAGCTCCCCGAGAAAAGCCAGCAACCCCTTGATGTTACCGGCAATCTCGCGGAGAGTACCTGGGTTACCGAAGTACTTGGCCCTGTATGGGGCAACCCCTGGACAGTGCAGGAGCACGTGGGCTGCTGTTTCTTCTTCCTCCATGCAGGCTCGACACAGAGGACTATCCGTGACACCTATAACAAAGAGGTGCTTATTAAATGTACCGTGTCCAGTGATGGCGGCCGTCACTGTGCGTAGCTGCAGCTTAGTCAGCCGGAGCGCTTGTTTGGTGAGGCGGGCGTCGATGGCGGGAAGCGCCTCCTTGGCCTGCCTGCACTCGCCGTGGTCTAGCCATAGCTTGGCGTGAAGTTCTCTGGTACGTTTCCTTACCAGCGTACGAAGATAACCGAAAGGGAGCGGCACGATGGGTTCTGGTCCCACCGCCGCCATGCTTGAGCCTCTTCGAGCGAGCTCGTCCGCTGCATCGTTGCCTCGGGAGTCGCTATGTCCTTTAATCCATTGAATGGTTATATTGTTGAGGTTACCTACCTGGTTCAGGCGTTGGTGGCACTCGTATATTAGCCCGGAATTGACCGTGTGGCTCCTTAATGCCAGCAGCACCGCCATGCTGTCAGAGAGTATACGGATGGATTGATCCTTTACCTCCCGTGCCAAGATGGCTGATGCCGCCAGGGAGATGCCCATGCATTCTGCCTGAAAGACAGTGTTGTGGGCACCTAAAGGTACGGCTATGTGGATATTGAGATCCTCCGAGAAGACTCCGGCTCCAGTGCCAGTACCTGTTTTGGATCCATCCGTAAAGATCCGCAATTCTGCGGGGCTAAGTCCCTCGCAGCGGTGGTCCTCATGGAGTTGGATTTTGTACTTCTTGTCGAATACGTACTGTTTGGGTACTCGATCATTAACAGCTTTCACCAGGGGAAATTCGCTTTGGAGTCCCTCTAGTGCCGCAGTATGCTGCGTGTACTTCTTACCCCAGAGTTGTAGCGTATTAAGGCGCACCGCCGTCATCGTTGCTTCTTGTTGAATGAACAGGTGGAGCGGCGGAAGCCCCAGTATGGCTTCGAGGGCTGCAGTCGGAGTTGTCCTCATGCAGCCTGTGATCGCCATGCAGGCGAGCCTTTGCATACGTTGCAGCTTGTTTATGGCTGTTATTAATTTGGTACGGGGCCACCAGACCACTGCCCCGTAGGTGATCATGGGTCGGATTACCGCACAGTAAAGCCACAGTATAATTTTGGGGGATAGGCCCCACTTCTTACCTATCATCCTCCTGCATTGCCAAAAGGTGATGCAGGCCCTGTTAAGCTTGTTGTCAAGATGACTGCTCCAATTTAACTTACTGTCCAGGATAACTCCCAGGTATTTGACCTCGTTGGTTACCTGGAGCTCTGTATCGAATAGCTTGGGTAGGCGATGAGGGCCTAGCGTACGTTTTAGGGTAAACATGACTAGCTCAGTTTTCGTGGGGTTGACTGAGAGATCGAACTCAGCACACCACCGTTCAACTATGTGAAGCGCCTGCTGAGCGAGATTGCATATAGTCCCTGTCACCTTCCCCGAGATGAGGATGGCGAGATCGTCTGCGTACCCAATAGTATAAAAGTGATTAGCATTGAGCTTCGTGATAAGGTCGTTGATCACCAGATTCCAGAGGAGGGGCGATAGCACTCCTCCCTGGGGACAGCCCTTGGCTATCACTGCCATCTGCTGCTCCACTCCAAGGCGGACTACTCTTTTGCTAAGCATATTAGTAATCCAGTCTGTCAGTACCTGTTCCACACCATGACGGGAGAGGGCGGCGCTGATGCTGGAGAAGTTTGTTTTATCGAAGGCTCCTTCGATATCTATGAAAGTACCCAGGCAGATGCCTTTCTGATGTATTGCTTCTTCTATCCGGCTAACTACCAGATGAAGAGCGGATTCAGTGGACTTACCCGCGCTGTATGCATGTTGGTTTGCGTGAAGAGGTATTGCTTTTAAGACGCCATCCCTCAGCTCTCTCTCGCATATCTTCTCCATAGTTTTCAGGAGAAAGGAGGTCAGGCTGATCGACCGGTGGGATTTGGCATTGGTATAGTCACTCTTACCTGGCTTAGGGATAAAGATGACTTTCACTTCCCTCCATCCTTTCGGGACATAACGAAAGGCCAGACACGCCCGCATAATAGGCACCAGTTTTTCCGCGACGGAGAGCCCGCCCCACTGCAGTAGTGCAGGAAACACCCCGTCCGGACCAGACGCCTTGAAAGGATGGAAGCACCCGATCGCCCACTGGACTTTCTCCAGCGTGATCATCATGTGAGCGTATTTCCAGTCGTTATCTGTTGGAGTTTGATTTACCTCAGTCCAGTCAATTGTGGGTGTGAAAACGCAACCCGGGAAGTGAGCTTCAATAAGGACGCGCATCGCCTCTTCTGGAGTAGTGGTAAGCGTGTTGTCAGGTTTACGGAGCACTACCGGTCCGGCAGAATTCTGCTGTGCCAGTATTTTCCTTACCCTGTTTGCTTGTTGGCAGGATTCTATTTTCCCGCAGAATTTCCTCCAGCCACCAGAGCTTCTGCGTCGGATGCATTTGTTGTAGCTGGATTTGGCCGCCCTATAGACGTCCCAATCCTCGTCAGCACTGGTGTTCATGGCTCTGTTAAAGGCTGCCCTTACCTTCCTGCGCTTACGTTCCAAATCCGGTCCCCACCATGGTTGCTTGCCTGGGGTTGTGGGCGGAGTTGTTTCTGGGCAGGTTGCATGGTAGCTATCTAACAGTGATTTCGTCAGGTAACTTACTTGCTCTTCGATCTGGCCCGTGTTGTAAGGGGTCTTCCAGTGCTTTGTTGGCGTAAGCTTGGTTACCAGGATGCGAGTGTAGGCTGCTCGATCAGTATTGCGTGGGTTGCGGCGTGGCAGTATAGGTGTCACACAGACCGGGATGTCGAAGCGGATCCACCTGTGATCCGAGCAGGAGGCCTCTTTCGAGACCTGCCAGCCGGATGCGATAGCCGCGACGCCCTTCGATGCCAAAGTTAGATCTATGATCGTTTGACTGCGTCTGGTGACGAATGTTGGTTCGGAACCTGTATTTAGTAGGGTTAGGTTTGTCGTAAACAAATAGTCAACTAAGGCCTTACCTCTTGCGTTCTGCGTGTTCATGCCCCACAGAGGGTGATGAGCGTTTGCGTCGGCCCCTATGACCACCTCCAGCCGTGTGCACTCACAGTGCCTTACGAGGCGGGCGAGGTCATGCGGGGGCGGCTCCTCAGCCTCAGGCATGTATGCCGAGACGAAAGCCACCTCTACTTCCGTGTCACCGCGCCGTAATAGCAGCCTAGCTGCAGAGATATCCCTGCAACAGAATTCCGTAAGTGGCTGTGCTTTTATGTTATGCGTTATGTAGATACACGATCTCGGATTATCATGTTCTGAGCTAAATAGGAGCTTACCCCCAAGATTGGAGAGTCCTTGAATTCTTCCCGCCCTGATCCACGGCTCCTGGATCAGGACTATGGCCGTGTGTTGAACCTCCAGCCACTTCCGTAGCTGAGCCGTTGCGGTCTGACTGTGGTGGAGGTTTGCCTGCAGGACTTTACAGGTTAGCGAAGGGGATGCCATTGCTGGTCGATCCGTCCTCGTCACCCTCGAGCCGCAGCCCAGCAAACAGAAAGCCGGGGTCGAAGCCGCCCTCCTCCAGGTCAGAAGCCGATGACAGTATATCGTCATCGAGCTCCCCTCCCGACTTAAGGACAGTTTCCACACCGACGACTGCTGGGGCCTCTGGCTCTGCTCCCGCAGGCACGTCCATAGGCCGTTCCGTGGAACTCGTGGAGGGAGTTGACTCCTCCACCCGTGATACCCCCGATGTGGTAGCTTCTGCCGGGAATTCCTGAGGGACATTGACGAACTTGCCACTCGGTGTCTGGAACATCACATAGACCCTCCCGGCACAGAATGACAGTCGTCGTTCGGCTTCTATCAGGATCGGAATATGGTCCTCAGGGATCCCGACTACCACGAAGCAAGCGTTTTCCTGCCTCTTGGCTTGCAGCAGTGCCCAGCTCTTAATATCTATCCATCGATTCTGATGGGATAGAAGTCGCCCGATGTTGAGTGGGTCCGTGAATACCCCCCGGTCATCAGGGATCAGTATGCCGCAACGTACGCGGCGCTTGATGTCTGCCTGCCTCTTGATCACAAGCGACGTGCCAGCAAGGGGAGGCATCTCAGCTATGAGCTTCTTCAGCCAGCTTAAGGTGACTTCACTGTCGCACCACAGCTTGAGCACCCCATCCACGAACGCCGGCCTCGCGTTGAAGACCGGTACTGGCAGGTCCAGAGCGTCAGGGGAGCAGGCCTCGTCGAGCATCTTCCTCTGAAGAGCCTCGAGGATCTCGCCCGCCACCTCCTTGCTGATCTGCCCCATCCGGTCGCACGTGACTGCGACGTCGAGGTCCGATCCTGCAGCTTGGGCGTAGCTACGGTTAGCGACCCGCTTGGACTTATCAAGCCGCGGCCGCTTACGCTCCCCACGAGGCGACGAGGTCTCGTTGAGAGCCCGCTTAGCCGCAGCCTGATCATTCCCAGCAGGTCGCTGCGTAGCCGCCGTGGCTGGTCCTTCTGCCGAGCCTTGTTCCTCTATCATGCCGGCTGGTGGTCGACTGGGGCCTGGGCGGCTGTTGTCGACTCCAGCCTGCGACCGCTTGCCTGCGGAGAAGAAGTTGACAATGCCACTGGTCGGTTGCCCCTGACCAGCAGCATTAGCCTGCATTAGTTGCCGGGAGTTACCCTTACCTTGTGCCGCTAGCCGCTGCTTCTTGTTCGGCCGGTTCCTTCTTATGGCACCACTTGTCCCGGGGACCGGAGCAGCTTGCACTGCAGGGTCCGCACGTTGACGTCGTGATGCCAGAGCGTTACCCCCCTTCCTACCGTTGTTCCTGCCCTTCTGCACCTGCCAGTTTTGCACAAGCACGTCGTTGGAGATGCAGAGCTCCGCCGACTGACCAGTGAGGCAGTGACGGCCATCGGGGGAGGGGCTACTAGAGGAGCTAAGGGTGGGGGAGGATTTGGAAGCAAAGCCCGCCCACCGGCGTTAACCGTTGCGGGGGACTGTGCAGGAGGATCGGTACTGGTCCCAGGCAGCGCCGATGTTCTTCCCTTGTTGTGGGACTTGTTGGTCTTGGCAGCGGTATTCGCCACTGCCGGACCGGTGCCTGCACTGGAGCTCGCTGTGTTGGCAGCAGAGCCCCCGGGGGCCGAAGAGGTGCTTGGAGCACCCCTCTTCGGAGTTTTGGCTTTCGCCTTCGCTCCGGTGTGTGCTTGTATAGTGTTGGGTTGAGTTTTTGTGTTTGTGGTTGAGGTTGTTGTATGTGTGTGAGTGGATGATGTTTCTGTGTGTGGTTTTGTTGCGTGTGTGTTGAGTGTGTGTGTGTTTGTGGTGTCAAGTTTGTTTTTGTCCATAGTGTTACCTTAATTAATCTTCATCTCTTTGGCTTCCCACCCTCCTTGGAGCCCGCACCAGGGAACGTCTCGCTACAAACTAGCTCGAACGTTAGGACTACCATCGAGATATAGGAGTGAGAGGCTGGTTCACAGTGCGACATCGGGTGCTTGATCGGGTTGGCATAGGGGACTGACTAATCCCTTCTGAACTGATCAACCCTCACTCACACCGTCAGCATGACCTTCACCACCGCTTTGGCCATCCTGAGACAACCTCCGCGGACCTCCCACTCCTCGCCGTGACCCTCTGACGGGACACTATGGCCATTTCCCTACCCCCGGCTATTGGGTAGGGCCACCGTTTCGCTTGAAATCCAGACCAAAGAGGGCGTGTTGCCTTGCGGACACATTACCACCAGCGCCGCTCGGCTCAACCCCCCAGGACTCCTTCATCCCCGCTTACGGCGCTCAACTGCGCAGGTCCTAGCGCAGGTGACTGGTTGTACCTACTCGATACCAGCTGAATTTGAGTGGCACCGAGCCCACCACCATCCAGTCACAGATGGTCGCAGTACGGTAGGGTAGAAAGCGCCTGGTGGTTTTTGTTACGTCTATTTCGTAGGGAATTAGACCAAAAACAGGGTGGCAACCACGTGAAGGTGAACACACCAGGCTTGCCTTGAGGATCTACACGACTGTAGCGCTCTCCCTCAAGACCCCGCCACCTTACCGCCTCTGAGGGAGGCAGCAAGGTAGACTTGCGCCTATGCTAACATGCAAAGCAGAGGTATGCAAAGCGTGTCGTTATAAATTCGCAAAAGCATAGATCCAAGCCCTCCCCTACCTGACCGGTATAAATGGTACTCATTTGTACCGGTCTACCGGATCTAGCCCTTATTTAATCACCATTACGACTTCCCGTGTCGACGAGTATTAGACCTGGCCACTCCTGGATTCAGTGTGTGGGCACACGCCGGTAACGAAGACAAATACCTATCGTACGCGACCCATTCTTTCCTGTAGAGCTATTAGGGTGATGGGAAGAATTATTATGAAGAAGATCGTGTTTTGTTTTTGTGGTGATACTTGTTTTGTAAATTGATAAGATAGATAGGTTAGGTATACCATTTATTCAGTGCACTCACAATACATAACGTAACACACAGAAGCACAATTAAATCAAAATAATAAATAAAAAACGAGACGCCACTATACAAGCAGAAAACAATATTTGAACAAAAAAAAGTACAGTGACACCATGAAATCATTATCATCACTTCAGCCCGTAATCACGTACTGTTGGGTATAGGCCTCCCTTTTTGTCTACCACTTCTTTCTGATCTGTGCGTCCTTCATCCATCCGTTTCCCGCGCTTCTGACAACATCGTCGACCCAACGCGCTTTTGGACGGCCCTGTTTTCTCTGGCCCAACCTTGGCCACCATTCGGTATATGAAATACTTCGAATAAAAATTTATGTACACAAACTGCGTTGTGCGTCTCAACAAAATTGCACTAAATGGGAGCCCAGCTCAGTATGTGTCAAAGTTTGAAACGAATACCGACTGAACTGCACTAATGCTTTATTTGCAAAAAAGGCACAGTTGTACAAAGCCTTGTGAAAATAAAATAAGTCTTTGAAAGTGAATACCGGCAGGATACTAGACCGGTATCGAAAAATCCATTTCACAATCGAAATATTGACAAAATCAAAATCAAAATTCATTTATTCAAACTAGGCTGATAATCAGCACTTTTCGAAGGTCAAAATTTACTTTACTTTACTTTACTACAGTGAAACTTGGCCAACTGGGACCTGGATAAGTGAGAAATCTCTGGAAAAACTGGAACTCATACTGCCCCAGTATGAGTTCCCATGAGACAGATTTGGATATCTGAGACACATTTAACCAGGTTTCACTGTATTTACATGATTATAAGACAGTCCCCCAAAAACGCAAACGACAAACAAACAAACATTCATGTTAATAGATACAAGCTTTGACCACAAAGGATTTTTTATGTTTTTATTTTCATGTAACATTCCCACTGTAATATGGGTACTGTTGGTCTAGTGGTTGCAAAGGCGGTTGCTGTGTATGAGGTCCTGCGTTCGATTCTCAGGTCGGGTATTGTTATTGGGTTTTTTCATTAAGAATTTCTCAGTAGCAGCCACACAGTCTGTATTCCCGCCCGGTTGGTGGCAATAGGCTCGCCTCCTATTACATGGGTCTTAAACATAACTAGCAAAATGTGGGTGTATTAATGGATATAGGGATTACGGGTGTGGTGTTGTGTTATCAGATCCTAAGTTAGTTGAAAACGTCATAAAATTATATGACGAATATTGTGACTTGAACAAAAAAAGCAACATATTATTATCTACAAGAATCATTAACTAACACTCAATACAACTAAAGCAGTATTTGTGCAACTCTATAACACAACTTAACTATGACAAAGGCACTATGGTTAGCGAAACACGCGCCTAAGTTAATCTAACTTAGTTATTAAGTTAAGTTTGCACTCACTTGGCGGCGGGTGTTATTTCTCTAGTGACTGTAATAGAAGATATTGGGTATATTCGATTATTTAACTGTACATCAGTGGAAGTAAAACAGAGGTCGGGTTAGTATCCAGGTTGGTCCGTAGATGGGTGACCGCCTATTACATACCTCCTTACCTTGGAAAACACGTTAAGCCGTTATTAGCAGCTGTAATTTGGAGATGTTTGACAGTATTTACAGGTCAGTGCCCCAAAAGTCTGACAACCAGTCTTACAAAGAAAAAAAAAATTTAATTGTATACCTATATTTAAAAAATTGTTAATTAATAATGTATTTTATAATCTGCACGATTTTTTTGATAAAAAATTTTAGTTGTGAGAACCTAATTAAAAAAAAAATACTATTGCATATCCGATTCGAGTAGACTGTTGAAACCAAAAATGTAATGTTTACTAATAAGAACTTAATGTACACAGTTACGCAATAAATATATCTTTATCTTTAAAGAGGTGTCATAATTACCCCAGTACTAACTGGGTTGTGGAGGTCAGATAGGCCGTCGCTCTATGTAAAATACTGGTATTCAGCTCCATTTGGTTAGACTGAAAGACGACCTCCTCCTCGTTGGGTTAAACTAAAAATAAGAGATGGTGATCATGAAGTAGAAAGAAAATAATGCAAGTGTAAATAGTGAGACACCATAGTGTGACCCGTCGGGGCTGTGGATTATCGAAAGGATAACCCGTCGGGGCTGTGGATTATCGAAAGGATAACGTGGCTCCGACACAAGGGCGAAGAAGGAACATGGGTTTGGTTTTTAGTCAGTAGAAGTCTGACACTCCCCTTCGCTCTGCCCAAAAGCGGGGGGGGTTATTCGATGATTTTCCACACACCAAAAAAAAAAGGCAGTTGTGTGAATTTATTTCACAAAGACTGTTTCCAAAACGGTGCAAGAAAACATTGAAGCAAAACCGATGTGTCTATGGACAACAATGCGGACATATTTGACATAGAATCTCTGACTGGCACTGGGCGACTGTGGTGGATTACGCGATACTCTCAAACAATCAAAATATTTTATTACCTATGCATACGCCTACATAGACATTTATAACTCTCTCTTGAAGAGGAGGCCTGTGTGCCATTATGGATGTAATCTCCCAAATAAATAGGCGTTTTTGATTGGCATACGAATCCCTACCAATAAAATGATGATATCTCTCACTCTGTGGTTACGAAACAATCTTAGATCTTGGCCCAAAAATATGAAACAATGTAACCACAGAAATATCACATAAGAAAGCTGTTATTACCCCAGACGAGTTTGGCTCAACGACAGACACAACAATATTAGATTTGTCTCCGATTCAAAACGAATTACATCGACAGACAACGCAACAATAAATCCTTATACTTAGTGACGCCACGGAATTTTCGTACAAACGGCCTTCAATGTCTGAATGTCAAAGAAGTAATAAAGCCACTGAATCAGCATTTTGATTATTTTCCTTTTTTTGTTTGAAATATTTTAGCCAGAATTAATATTAAGCTAACTATTTTTAAAGTGAGTGGCTAATTTTGGCTCTGCCTTATTACAGTCTTCAGATGACAGATGCAGAAACAAATTAAGGCTTCTAAGGTAATATTATTACTAACAGTTTTCATTTGTGGCTGTATTTTTAGATTTGTGAGCTGTAAAATAGAGACTCATTCCTGATATCAGAGGGCTGACCTGCATTTTTTTTAAAGCATCATCCAACGTGGTAATACGTTCCCATCCTCCTGGACACCATTCCTGATGACAGTGATGAGGACGATTTTTATACACTCAAAAGCATTAAGACACATAGAAAAGCGTTAACTATGTGGACATTCTTTAGTATTACAATAATAATTATTGTAATACTAAAGAATGTTCACATAGTTACAACCATAATTATTATGGTTGTAGATAATTATGTAAATTAGAAAAAGAAAAACCTGAAGAAGATACTTTAAAGCGGGAGTACAAACTTATGAAACGGTCATTCACAGAGTATGTGGACGTATTAATATTCCGCTAAAGTTTTAGAGGTCACGCGAACTAATCTGTTCATACGTTATCATCATTCGGCCATTTGCAGTGCGCCATATTGTGCCCCTTTTATTGCCTAACTTGGCTCCTTTACCGCGCTCATGATTTGTGTGAGTTTACCATATAATACCATAATTTGTATATATCGTGGCCCGTTTAGTTCGAAGCGTATTCGGCATGTTTTCGTCTAGACCATAAATATACCGCAGAACTGAATTTATTGAGGAAGTAGAATTATATCTGTGATTTATAAATGCGATCTTTCTGTTCGAGGTGGTTTGGTCAGGAGCTTTTAAGGTATTAAAGTTTTTGTGAGTTGTCTTTTCTAAGTTATGATCGTACAAATAACAGTGTGTGGCTGGTGATTCGTACTTGACTACTCTCTTTTAAAGTCTGACCTAGCGACAGTCGTAATTATTGTGTTCCGCGAACCAGAGAGCGTTACTGACTCGATAAAGAGCGCCTTGCGGTTTTCCTAGAAAACTAGTGACAATATACAAACGCGGCTGCCGCGGTATGCGCAACCGTCACGTCGGAAAATAAATTCCAAACGAAATGGAAATTCACGTCTGAACATCTTACACTACCACATCCATTGACCTGATTTAGACTTATAGCCACTTACCATATTGAAGCAGATGGACCACATAAACGTAAGAGCTCCGAGCTAGGCGCTGATCTGTTGAATTTAACAAATGGGAGCCATCTTTCTACGCAGCCACCAATTTACGGAGATGGTGCCATATACAGTTGTTTAGTTTAAGGAGGAGTGACTGAGCAACTGATGCGTTCACATCGCGAGGGTTTGTCTCGCTCGTTACTTACTCATGAACTGGGTCTTGCATTTTTTAAAGGTGGGGTATTTGAAAAATGCAGGGTAGGTGAAATTTTGAGGTAGTCATTTTTCTTTAGCATTACCTGTATGCTGTACATAGCTGTTTGTTTAGTCTAAAGTGTAAGGCTCTATCTCAATAGCCCATAGTAGGAATTTTATCTCTTCAGTCTAGGTCAGGTTGTAAATGCTGGTTATTTTTTTTTTTGACAAATAATTATTGTATCTAACTGTTTGCGGCTACACTATTATAGAGGTCGATATTTTTACCCCACGAGAACGGGCTACCAGAACATACAGTAACGTTTATCCTAAACAAGGTGATGGAATACCAGTTTGTCATCAAATTCATTCATGTCATTAAATACCCTATACGTGAAAAGACAGACAGACTACAATATAAATATTATTTAAAAAAATAAATAAGTTTGGATACAATACGAAAAATATTTGCAAAACTTACAACAAATGGGTCGTCAATGGTTAAATAAAATTGCTCCCTTGAACGACATCTTTCAAAAACTACCTTCATCGTGTCCTTCACGAAAGCCCAGGAGACGTCCCCCATTCGCGCCAATTGTTGGTATAAAAAACATTTTTAAGAACTTCACTTGAAAAAGGAATAAACTTTATCGTAGAACTAGATAGTCCTTTCTCAGTAATTTTATATCTAATAGCTGCAACCTAAAAGTAGTCTTAATGCAACTGCTAGGCAGATCACTGTATTTTTGGTCTTGTAGGTGATTATAATGGGTTGCTGTCAACCCATTATAATTTTAAATTGTGACGGGAATACCTATAATTTTGACAGTTATGCTTGTCAGAGATACATGTTAGAGCTCGTTCCATCGTCAACGTCATCTCTGCCCTTAGGGCAAGATTGAAGTCAAGAGCAAGCCCATTTATAATACAAAAAAAAAGATACATTTAAAAGGGCTGTTATCATTTTAAGTAACAAGAGCGCATTACATAACAGTCACTTATGTCATTAATGTAAAGCTTAAGTTACGATGACCAAATCAAATTCATGAAACGTTACTATAGCAAGTATGACAAGAGTGATAACCGATATCTGATCTTAGGTCAATCCACGTCAGAGTCAGCTGGGCTGATCAGATCTTGGCGTTTAATTAAAATTTCCTTTTGTAACAGACTTATTACTGATATCTTGGAAGAAGATTTAGATTATTTTTGGAGATTGAATTAGTTGGAATTTGTACGAATATCGAGCAGATACGAAATTAATTCAAGGGAGAGTAGGGTCTACTGACAATAAGTATCTAGATGTCGAGTGTATTCGATTTGAAATAACATTCTTTCATGTAATATAAGTCTGATTTATTTCAAATAATGTAGTTTGTAAGCTGATTTGATTAAATTAGTTGAATAATAGGTATATTCTCAAAGTTTACACAACTGCTAACAATACACTAGGTCTGTTTTTAAATATTCCTTGCATAAAAATCCCATTTGTGCTTCATGTCAATGCCAAGGCAATTTAGCTCTTCAACAAAAAACTTGAAAATATATTCAGTCAAATCGCGTTAAAAACTTCGCCGGCTTGTAGTCAGTGAGTAGGTGTAGTACAAAAGCTTTTGATGCAATTTTAACATGAACACGCTTTAGCAAATTATTTATACTGGCGTAACCCAGTTTGTGTCTAGTTTGTTTAAAAAACTTTAGCCTACTCGCACTGTGATAAAAGTGAACAAATTGGTTTTGTGAGGAATGAGCATTGTTACTGAACATTTTATTTTAAGTAGGTACTCCTTGACACTAGCTTTTAAACTTGGATAGGTTCTGAAATAATTGGCTTTTGTGACTTTTTTTCGTCAGCGTTATCATCATGCTCTCATATCCCTTGAGCATGGTGTAATTCTACATATCGTGTGGTTGTTACCTAACCTAGTGTCAGAGTTTTTATGCCGCTCATGGGTCTCTAACTTGACTTTCTATGCCGTCAAGAAATACAGGCATGCTGGATTCTTCTCGATATTTTTATTTACCGAAACTTGGTTTCGAAGTTGAGACCTATGACTTGGCAGTCCAACGGTCACACCACTAGACTAGCACTGCTATCATGGCGTCATTGACCTGTACTGTTCTACTTGCATTCAGCGGATTCCTATCTAATCACAGTAGGATCCGTTTTACACGACGAAGTATTAGGGGGAGACTGATCACAAAACCTCACAATAAGGTCATCTCTGCAGGGATATCTCACAAAGTCACGAGACTTAGTCAGATCATCACTAAGGATCATCATCGTACCTAGTACCAAGACTTTTATATGTGCATTAAGTTTCATCTCAATTAACTCAAAGATAGACACGCGTCTGTCTCCAGCGTGTCGTGATCATTATTCATCAAGCTAGATACATTCATTTCCTCAGAGACGTATGCTAATATGGCCATGATTAATTAATCTTGCTAACCTTACACAGAATTGAATATTTATTATTTGGAAACCATTCAAATGTGAGTAACGTGTAGGAAAATGTGGTTTGTTGGTTGAATTTGTTTATGAAATGAATAAAGTGAATTTTATGTATATGTCGCAGATTCAACACCGAGGCACAATATTTAGAGTTGACAATTTAGAATAACGCCATCTATCATCGTTTTTCGGATCTATCATCGTTAAAGTCGGAAACGTCAAGCAGTGAGCTTGGGTGAGGTCGCTACAGAGCGTGGCAGGTCTGGTTTGTCAGTTTTCGGTTGACAGATGACAGCTGTCAGTTGTCATATGTCAAATGTCAGTTGTGAGTGGTCGGTTGACGTTGACGTTAGACGCATTTGACTTGAGGGACGTTACTTTTTGGGGAGACACGAGCGCGAACGGTTGTACTGTCCGCCTGTATCGAACTGACCGCGTTTCCGTACTTTAATCCATTTACATCGGTTTGATCGTTTGAGATTTTGTTAATTTGTTATCGGAAGTAAATAAATAGGCGGTTGTAATCAGTGATGAGACTATTATTTCGTACCTCCGCCATGCTGAACTTGGACTCTGACAAAGATGTACCCGAAATAGTTGACCTACCGTCGTCATCAGAAGTGGTATGTAACTCTAACGCCTACATAGTGTAAGTGACTGTACTAGACCGGAAAAGTGTAAAGACAATGCGCGTGCGTCTGAAAGTGACATAGAAACGGAAATGTGGTGTTTTATGTTCGAGCAGTTAAACAAAAACTTTATGGCTATTGTGCAAGCAATGAAGACACCTTTTGCGAGTACGGATATTCGCCTACCGCATTTTGACTCTGAAAAACGGAATATTGTCCCGCGTGCTTGGTTGGCAACAGCCGACATGTGTGTTATCGATCCGATATGGGTGAAACGGGACGAACGGGAGTCACACATCCACTGTAGGTGCGTCGTAAGTCGGCACCTCCGTCGCTGGTTGTCCTCCGCTGGGCCTCCTCCGGGTAACCGTTGGTCTCACCTGGTGGGGATGGACCGCCGGGGTGCTGTGAAGACAGCAGCGCCGTGAAACCGGCGCTGTGGCGTGCCTACAGGGGACGCAGTGAATTCCACGAGACTCGTGGGAGAAGTTTCGTCATGGCGGTCGTCCATATCTTGTCCTGGGATGAAATGGAGTGATTTTAAGGAGCTGTTTATAGTTTGGAGTGCCCCGTATGGTGATGACGATCGCGAAGACCCTGATGCGACATCAGAACCGGGATTCACTCGAGCTGAAGAAAATACGAAGAATGGTGCGATGACGTCACGGTGCGCTGAGAATTTACTTCGGCAGCGGCGCCGGCGGCGCGGTGGCGGGACGCGGCTTGGCGGCGCGTGGTTGGCAGCGCGGCGGCGCGGCAGGCTGACCAAGCAGTGCCTGCAGCCTGCAGCAGAGGCAAATAGCGAGCGACGTGTTGAAGTTTGCTATGTGAGCAATCCCAGCGGTGTGCTGATGAATATCTGGTGAGTCGTATCCATTTTACTATGATTCTGGTGCCGAATGCTCTCTGATCAAAAATGTTTCGTTACAGTTCAGTGGCAAGCGTGTAAATAACATTGTAAATTGACCCGGGATAGGTCATGATAGTTTGTACTTCACAATTATTTACTGAGGTTATGATTATCGATTTACTATTAGAGATTTTATTTCATGTTGTACCGGATAGTTGTTTAAAAAAAAAAAAAAAAAGACATTTTAATTGGCGTTGAGATTTTACAACAAGGATTTAATGTTAGTTAGACGTGTGATAGTGTTGTTTTTGTGTCGTGAAAAGGTTGTTAGGTTATGTGATGTTTCAAATAAGCTCAAGAATGCTTCTAATATTCAAATTGATTTCAATACAGTTGATACAGATGTTCCGTTAGAATTTCGTTCCCAATTAATTAATCTATTGACAGCATATTCATCTTTGTTTACTAGTGATTTCTAGATCCCATATTACAACAAGACTAGTTGAATACTAAGTGGTCAACTTAACATTTAAAGTACCTAGCATAGTAAGAGTTTTCTTATAACCTGTAACGTTATAGGAAAAATAAAGTAACATGTTGAACAACCCTACTTTAAAAATTATTTTGATATAGGCTCGAAATGATTATCTTGATGGTGTTGTGCATGTAACCGGATGGAGGTTACATGTGGAGGTGACCGGATAGAGGTTGCCTGTTGTGTATGTAACCGGATGGAGGTTACATGTGTAGGTGACTGGATAGAGGTTGCCTGTTGTGTTAGTAACCGGATAGAGGTTACGTGTTGAAGACCGGATGGAGGTCGATTGTTTTGATGCTTATGGCCGGATGGAGGTTATAAGTGTGATGTTGAAGACCGGATGGAGGTCGATTGTTTTGATGCTTATGGCCGGATGGAGGCTATAAGTGTGATGTTGAAGACCGGATGGAGGTCGATTGTTTTGATGCTTATGGCCGGATGGAGGCTATAAGTGTGATGATGAAGACCGGATAGAGGTCAGAGTATGAGCACTGCAATATTTTAATAAGTTTCCTATTATTTGAATTATTTGAATGAATAAGGGTGTTGTTCAATATGTCAGCTTTGAGAAAAAGAGTTTGTTATGATTTTCATTAGAACCTGTAATGATTTTGATCAGAATACCTTTTATTCCCCACCCACTTGGGCCAGGAATGGCCGAACGACTGGTATTGGGCAGACTTCTGTAAGGTCAACTGTACAAATTTTGACTTTAGTTCGATGGAATTGTTTTAGAAATTCTATTTCACGTTTTACCCGACAATTATTTGAGATTAGTTTCGGTTCATAATGTCATCAAATGAGATACGATTTGAGAAAATACGGTCAATTGAGGCATGTGACGCAATTGCTGACTGCTGTAAATTTGACTTTGACACGATAGACACTGACAAAACGAGATCGGGTGATGATGAAGGGGTCAGACCTTAAGTGAGAGGTAAAAGATGCAAATGTAGTATGCAAGTGATTCAGATTGCATACATTGCAATGCTGTTCGTTGCTGCACGCGTGTAAGTGTTTACTTGAGGGCTGTGACCAACGTTCAGCATGGCAATGTAGCTAAAGGTGCTTAAATAAAGGCAATGTGTTGAGTTGAGTCGATGTTGGGTACCGGATGGAGGTCCCATGGTTGCCGGATGGAGGCAATGAGATGTGTTGAGGTTGGGTACCGAATGGAGGTCCCATGGTTGCCTGTTGGAAGCTGTGTGTGTTGTATGGTACCGAGCAGAGCATTGCATACTGGATTTGATCGGATACTGGATTTGATCGGATACTGGATTTGATCGGATACTGGATTTGATCGGATACTGGATTTGATCGGATACTAGATTTGGTCGAAAGTTGATGATTCTTGAAGAATGTTGATTTCAATGTTGAGATTTTCTTTATGAGATTTGATGAGATTATGGATCAGAACAAAATTTTGAGTTGTGTGTGTGTGTGTTAATACTCCGACGTCTTGGTCAGGGAGGCCGAGTAAGGGACGATTTACTTTCCGTGAATTCTTGTTGCAGATACCTCACACGAGGACGTGTGAAATGTCAAGATGGCCGTGTCGCAGATTCAACACCGAGGCACAATATTTAGAGTTGACAATTTAGAATAACGCCATCTATCATCGTTTTTCGGATCTATCATCGTTAAAGTCGGAAACGTCAAGCAGTGAGCTTGGGTGAGGTCGCTACAGAGCGTGGCAGGTCTGGTTTGTCAGTTTTCGGTTGACAGATGACAGCTGTCAGTTGTCATATGTCAAATGTCAGTTGTGAGTGGTCGGTTGACGTTGACGTTAGACGCATTTGACTTGAGGGACGTTACTTTTTGGGGAGACACGAGCGCGAACGGTTGTACTGTCCGCCTGTATCGAACTGACCGCGTTTCCGTACTTTAATCCATTTACATCGGTTTGATCGTTTGAGATTTTGTTAATTTGTTATCGGAAGTAAATAAATAGGCGGTTGTAATCAGTGATGAGACTATTATTTCGTACCTCCGCCATGCTGAACTTGGACTCTGACAAAGATGTACCCGAAATAGTTGACCTACCGTCGTCATATACAAACATATATTATTTCTCGCCTTTTTCTTTGTAGTAGGCAGAAGCCTCAGAATGTCACCTGCTGCGATCCAGTATATTATTGCGTTTGCCTCGAATTTTATGTGTGTAGTAAATTTAATGTTGAATGAGGTTAAAATAATGTTATGCAGAAGTACACCTGAGCTCGTTGTCCCGGTCCCTATACAATTGTGCATGCCTGGGAGAGCACCATCGAAGATGAGAGGAACGCTATACCTATACAATTCGTTGTGATATCAATACGGTCCATGAATAAACGTAGCAGTAAAGTAAACGTTTTGTTAATATTATTTTATTACGGTTGTATCCGTGTCCAGAGCCACGTCTGCAATTTGGGTCTACCTTTTTTAGCAGAATTTATTATACCCGAATTTTGTTTTGCATAACAGTGGATGGCAGAAACTACATTTCGCAGAAAATCATTTGGCATACACTCATTTACCATAAATTCAAAACGCATAATTTTGTAAGTCAGAATCATCTTTGAGCATAAACTTCATTTCCAGAACCATCATTTCGCCGAAAATTCATAATCAGAATCGTCTTTTGGCACGCATTTCATTTCATACATACGTGTAACATGCAATAATTATAATAATAATTATTATTATCAGCTCACCCCGGCTAAAATTTCTAGCTGAGAACATTAAATGTATTTCAAAAATAATAATAATGACGTCACTCATACATGCAACGCATGTACTCCATGACGCGCGCTCGCTTCACTCGCATATTAAATAACACTAATATCTTCGGTCCCCGAAGTGCCGGGCCTCCGCCGGCCTCCTTCGTCGGCCTACGGCCCGGTGCCCATGCCGCCCATAAAGGATACTTTCGCGAGACGGTCGTTATACCTTATAAAAATCTACCAAATAAAATTCTGCCATCTTAAAAGTATGCCATTGAAAATTCGGCTATTTACACATTCTGCGAAATGAGTATTCTATTAAATAATTGTTCTGCGATAAACACATTCGTTCAAAGAAGAATATGCCAAGTGTGTTATGCCAAATAAACGGAGCATCAAGTTTCTGCCAGATAGATGGTACCCCTGCAATTTGTCTATACCGTTCCTTAAGTAATAATTTTTAGTGCTACTATAGTGCTTAGCATCCGCACCATAAAGTCACGGGTCCACGTTTCCTAATGTGAAAAAAAAACCTAACATACCATCTTCACATCATCAAAAACTATTTCGCTTACATACTCCCTTAATAAACACAACATTAACACAAAATGCGGACGAAATTCTAACGTTACACCCGAAACTGAAGTTTCACTAATTATATACCAACTAAAAGGGTTTCTTAGCTTCGGCTCCTAAATAATTACAAGTTAGTGTTAGGTACATTCTTAAGCCAGGCTTTCCCGCAGCCAATACGTAGTGGAATTCACGTTAGCCTGATCTTAATTAAATATTAGCCAGCTAGAGTTCGACGTCTTCGGAGTGCCCTACAAGGCGTGTGTTGGTTTCCTTAGATAATTATTTGGCAATTTAGGTTAACTTCACGTTTCTGACAGAAGTATTGGGTGATTTGGGGAAATAATAATGTTTTGGTGGAATATTCTGATGAGTGAGGTTTAATGTAGCCGTGGAGTTGGTGAGTTTATTTTACCTACTAACGTAAAACATGCAGCATTTAAAGTTAGCTAGGGTGTGGGTAAATATTAGTAAATAAATAATAAACAATATGGCTATGGTCAATATTGTTTTTTTTTAATTTTTAGAAACAACGGGCCATTCATTCTTAATTATTTCAAATACAATAGTAGTAATGTCAGTATGTAAGCTCTGTACAGGGTCTGTACTTTTGGCTTCATTAACGTGTGCTTTCGATATTTACGAAAGCTAAGCCGCGGGAAAAAATATTCTATTATTAGGAATCAGAAGTGAAATACGTGAACAAAATAAACAATGTTTAATATCGTTTAGATTACACTTTTACAATTATATCACGACAAACATTTTAAACAATAATCAAATAGAAATAGCACTAGCAAAATGGAATAATCAGTACACGAGCAAAAACATAAACCAAAAATAGCGAAGCACACGATAATGGTCGGGTAGCAAGTCCTTTCCGAGCGCCGTCCAAGCAAATAGTGACCGTTGCACCGCCGCTCGCCTCGTTTTATGAACTTCTGTCGGTTGCCGCACGACGATCGGATGCTAACCGCACGGCTACCGGCTGATGGCGTAACTTTGAGCCAACACTATAATATAAATAAAAACAAAGCGGTAGTACAAAGTACACAAATAATCCCTTAATTTATCATTCCTATCGTTATAGTGGGAACAATGAAAAGTGCCCTTAAGATATCAGCGGGTACTGTCTCAAAAGTTTAATAAAGCTTCTTTGTATTTAAATCCCCCATTTAACTTTGTCTCGACATAAGTCTTAGGATTAATGGCAAGACATTGTGAGTACTAGTAATAGTCTTGGCGTTTTTAATCACCCTAAGGCTCTGACTCCTTCGAAGCAGACACGAAACGAGACGAGAAGAGAGGAGGTCTATACCAGATATTTTTAAACGCACTGCGGAAATGCCAGCCGCGTGCGGTAGTCGATACTGGGCCTAACTGGCCTAAAACTTAGATACAAAGTCAAAACTTTATACTTTCGAGGTTTAGGCTACATTCATATGACTGTGAGCGTTAAGCAAAATAAACAAAGAAAAAAAATCAAACTGTCCTTTGATTTTCCAAACATTTTGAACTATATGTAGACGCTCACAGTCAGTGGCCGACTATACACTGTGTGTGAACAAGGCCTTAGTTTGCATTAGCCGTTAATTAAAATAAGACTAGCGATCCTTCTTATCTGGTTCTATATTCTATTGTCTGGCTTACTGATTTTATTCAGGGATAACGAGCAGTTTTAAATTCTTTAGTGTGTAAGTAGAAGCAATTAAGTAGTTTAGTTGCTACGACCTCTGGAAATTCAGCTGGAAGTGTCCCTTTGGGTGACCACTGCTGTAATTTCTTCGTGAATTCGTGTAGTTGCTTGTGTTTTCTTAGAGTTCTGTACCCGAAGGGAAACCAACTGGATCATGTTACTCCGCCGTCCGTCCGTCTGTCTGTCACCGGGCTGTATCTCATAATTTGTAATAAGTAGACAGTTGAATTTTCATAGAATGTATATTTCTGTTGCCGCTATATCAACAAATAATAAAAAAAACCAAAAGAGGACTCTCCTACAACGATGTTACTGAACCCTACATTTCATGCGAGTCTGCGACTCACACATGGCCGATTTTTTAGACTCTTCTAGGCCACGCAAACACGCATCACGGCCGCCTACCCGGTTCTTTTCGATTCAGGCTCATATTCCTAATAACATGATACACCTCCCGTCTGGCCATTTATTAAACGTTTTGAGATATAAAGCTCAGTTCACTGCGAATATCTTGTTACGAATTCATGTAAAAAAATAAAAAAATAAGATTAACTGTGTTTTTTTCTCCCATCTTTTCAGTTAATCAAGAACCTGTAAGTTAACCCTACCTCTTACCGCAGTAGAATGACCAACCGAGTATTTTAAATGGGCAGCAGCATCCAACTGTAAATTGATAAGGGTAGCCCAGATCAGACAACAGTCGTCCCCAGAAATTAGTTGCGTCAGCAATTCTACGTTCTAGTCAGTTTCAGATATCTTTTTCTTTAAGATATTAACAAAATGACTGTAATCTTGAGTAAGCTGTAATATAATAGTTTTGTAGTTTGGTCTAGTATAGTGGTATGTGTGTGTGTGTAGCGGGTGCGTGTGTGGTAGTGCTTTGCAGTTTTGTGTTTTTATAATTATCATGTATGGATTATTTCTGAAATAAATAAATTATAGAAAACAATCTTGTTGAATCTTGCCATCTTATTGAATGCGTCCTTAATACCAGACAGTGTCATAATATGGGCTATTGGGCACTGACAGTTTGATTGGTTATAAATTCAAGGTCGATAAGTGCATTGTAGAGCGGGCTTGGAGTTTATAGTTTCTAATTCAAAATAAAATTATTCGAAAAGAACTGAATCTACCAACATAGCAACAGAAAAAGAAAATTGGAAGTAGTAGTGTTCTGGCTATGTTTGTCGAGTTTGAATAATAAATTAAAACATTAAGAACATAAAGCAACCTCACAGGAACAAAGTCACAGGCCAAAGTTTCATCTTCGCTAATGATTCATTATTAATTAAAACTTAAAACAATACAAGTTTCCTTAAACTTTTGCAACAAAAATTTAAGTTTTACACAAGAAATTAACGAGCAACTAATTTAATTATGTTCAAAACTCGGCTTCTTAAAGGGTCACGTGTAAACACATTCTGACATGTTCATTTCTGTTTTTGTTGAACTAAGTTTAACCGTAATCTAAACATAATATTTCGCTTGAGGCATTTAATTTCATCTACATAAAACTTTTTGCTTATACAACTTATTATTTCTGGGCATTCTTGTTAAATGTTTGATGAATCAAACTTGATATTTTATCAAAGAAGTTTTGTTTGTTCTTTTTGAGCAATCATTGAAGATAACATGCTATTATACAGGGTGTAACAGCGGCACACACTGTACACATATACAGTAAGAAATGTCTTACTGTATAATAAAGTACATTTATGGAATAACAGTTTTTTTATTTTAATTTTTAAATTAACCTTTTGAGCGACAAGCCGAACAAGCAAAAAGTGCCTTAAGTCTGTCGACTTAAGGTACTTTTTGACTTGTCGTTACTTGACTGTGGCGGTCAAAAGGTTAAAAACAAACAGTTATACCATACATTTTGACCATGTAGGTATTGACACTTTTGTAGGAAACCTGCTGGTTTTTCAAAATAACCGCTGCTACTAATTGTCAATCTATTGTCGATTTTGCTGTTAGTTTTTTTTTTATCAAACCATTTTTAACCCGCGTAGTGTATTATGTCCTAGGACCTAGACCCTCGCACAGAAACGTGATCTGCATCCCAGCAATGAGAAAGTTAAATGCTCAATATAATTATATAAGAAAATTATCAGTAGTAAATAAGTTGGCATCGATTTTTCTGGCAACAGTTCAAGGACAGTTATTTATGACTGTAACTCAACTTGTCTCAACTTATGATCAAAAGGGTCTTCAGATAAATGCTAAATTTAATACTTGTTAAATTATTTACATTAATGTCATAAAGGTATTATCTTTTCACTTAACTTTAGAGTTCTATAAATACAAAGTTATTCAAAGATCCCGTTTTAATGTAAGCAATATTTAGAGCAGTAGGCACTTCTTGTAATTAAAATTTTAATTACAGTTGTACTGTGAAACCCTTACGACTTTAAGTGAAGTTAATAAAACATCATTATTTTACAATATTATTATGATAAGCAATGTATTTTGGTAGGTCCGTAGAGTATGGATAAATGCAGGAGTGATGATTTGTGAATCCAACTGCAGCGCCAATAGCGGTCGCTGTTAACTCGCTAATAAGGTGACGTGTGAAAAAGGTAGAAAAGACTTTATATTACGATAGATTTTTGAGCTTTCTGCTGATGCTTTTCTGTGAGATACATTTTTACAGCTTATTAAAAATTATGGAAAACTGAATCAATCCGGTTAAAAACAAAAAAAAAATGTCCATAAATAATAGTGCTTTTGCAACACAATTGTCGTATTCAAAAAAGGTCATTTTGACATGAACATGAAATCATAAAAACATTAATCTTTAAATAAAACGTACAAGACATCTGCGTTGGCCCTCCATGGTATTACTTACTCCATGGTTTTGTTTAGACGGTTGTATATTTTATCTTTGCCGTCGGAAATGGTACCTACCTACTACGAAAATACAGACACGCTGTTTCGGGCACGTTGTAGGATTAAGTTTTTGCACAGCCATCGTTGTTTATGAATTAGTGGTGAAACAAAGGATTTACCTTTTCAGGTGGTGATCTTTTATGTTTACTGACAGATTTTTTATGTACCGCAAATATGTAAGTAGCGGGAAAATCATGCCTGTAATCCCAGAAGACCCGAAAGACGTTGCGTTGGAAGGCCTGGGAGGCCTTCCAACGCAACGTCTCTAGGTGTACCGATGACCTGGTGAAGGTTGCGGGGACCCGCTGGATTCGAGACGAACGGGACCGGTCAATGTGGCGACACCTGGGGGAGGCCTATGCCCAGCAGTGGACGTCTTTTGACTGATATGATGATGATGATGAATCCCAGAAGGGTAAGGCAGAGGTGTACATAATAGTATACCCTTACCCACATTTCGGCTATTAAGTTTAATTCCTATGTAATAAAGGCCGAGCTATTTGCAATAAATTGGACTGTAAATTCAGACTCCGTGCCTAGTACTGAGAGCTTCCTGATGGAAAAACCCAATAACACTTTGCCCGACCCGGGACTTGAGCCCAAAACCTCATACTCAGCAGTTGCGCTTGTGACCACTAGACCTACGAGGCAGTCAACAAGATCGGAAATAAGTATAAGAAAAATTCAAAACGTTCGATATTTCTGTGTCTTTCAAAAAGGGAAAACATCTGAAGGTGTAACAATAAACCACAGTCTTGTCACCCCACAAATAAGCGAAAAACAACAAAAAATCGCTACATTATCAAGTTACGATGTAAGGAAAACGCTTTTCGAATCTTCGTATTAATACGAGAAGTATCTGTATCCAACTGATAACCAAAACTTCGTATTTTGTTCTCCGATTCGAATCCGAAATTGAAATCCATTTAAGTTATGGACGTTCGTTCGTCGTATGGCAGTTGTTTGGATCAGTTAGACTTTTTCTTTTAGGTAACAATTCGAAGTGGAAATTTCGGCAATACCTACGTTTTATGGGAGCGGTATAATCCAATATTGGCTGTGTAGAAGACAAATGTGTCTGTCTTTTTTATTGGTCTGCAATATGGATGTTAATTGTCGGTCAATCAATGAAGATTGATGAGACATAAAAGACTGAATTGACGAAGAAGTGTGTTCATTCGTTACTATTGTTTCATTACAAGAACATAATATGGGTTGGTTGAGCATCCATATTTATCAATTGTTTTAAATCTGCTGTAGGCTGAAATCAAATGGGGCTATTTTTAAGCTTTTCTTGTGTTCACTTTTTAATACTTTTGTTTTATTGCTATTTTTTATCATTTTGATTTCTCATATGTGAGACTAATAAATATTATTTTTTCTTTCATCCATTTGTCAAAGAATAATATAAAAGTAAATCTTATAAAATTAATTTTATATGCCTTAATTCTCTTGTCAATTCGTATCCAAGAACAAAAAAAAAACAGAAACGTTTTCGCGTAATTTCTCTATCAACTTACGATTACGAGACGCAATATGAGTTTAGAAAACGATTTTTCCGTTTTTCTCTTCACACGAAATTCAACCAGAACCTGATTCAGATTGAATTTATCCAGGATAATTCTTATTCCCACATCTATTCACACTTAACAGTAATTGTTTGTTGTAGAACCGAGCTAGATTTCTACCTCAGGGAGAAGAAAGTAGATTATGTTTGGTATTAGATTCTACTTGCTCTTAGGAATAATACGTGCGAGAAATATTTGAATGCCGAAAACTGTGTGATATGTTTATCCGTTAGTTTTTTCTTAGGTATTTATCAGTAGAAGTTTCTAGTTGATGGCTCTACCCCTTATTTTATGGGACCTAAACATAACTAATGAAATGTGGCCCGTACAACTGTGCCTTATCGTTCAGATATTACAGGCGTGATGTTTGCTATTCTCAATCCTTTGAAACTATATTATATTCTATTGGATTCAGGTTCCTTCCCACTTACGATGTAGGACTCAATTTTCTACCAGAATGAGTTTTTCTTCAGGTCACCGCTGCTGGGCCGGACATCTGTAATCAATCAATAACACTTCATCGACCACAGATTTAAAACTTGGTCGATATCCCACTTTCATCAAATTTAAAATTGCAATCAAAGTTTTTTTTACTTACGACGCTACTCCATCAGCTTACTTTTTTTCTGACCCATTTAAAATGAACGTAGGTACATTTAATAACTCTGAAAAGTTAAATGAGTATGTAAAAGTGCGGAAATGGTAAGTTAGATTGAAAAAGTACTACAGAAACCCTGCGGCATCGGTCGCTTATGTTAGAAGACATTTCAAAATAAATGAACTCATCAAAAATATGCGGACGATATTCTAGAGGATAATACGATGAATCTAATCCTTTATTATGACGATGTTTGTAAAAAGAAAAGGTTAAAATAATTCTTTTATAAAATTGTAATATAAAACATGAAGTTTCCATCTATTCCATAAACAAATTCAACCCAAAATTTATACAGCGCTCCTAAAAAGCATAAACTTTAAACCGGATTTTAGTTTTAAAATAAAATAAAACTAAAATTTTAGACGGCATCTGTTCCGTGCTGAATTTTAAGCACTCGACCACACATCCTGGAAGTTTGTTTAGAACTAACTCGTTGCAGTAAAAACGGACAAGATAAAATATCACCACGAGCGAATGCTTTATGCGTTTTACTGGAAGTGCATGTTTTGTTTCTTTCAATATTTACACAGCTGGCCAGTGTACTCACTGTTGTCTATTCAACCCGTCGAACCCCGTAACGTGTAACGTATGTGACTTTTTGTTGCGCGTATCGGATTAGCATTGTTTGTTGCTGTTCGCAGGTTTAATACTGTACTTTGTGGTTTTCGAATTCTTTATTCATTTTCGTGACTTGGTGAAGCACTGAAAAACAGGTTTGACTAAGTTAATAAAAAATAAAGCGACTGAATAGCTTTTTGACTGTAGAGATGCTGTTGAAATATTTATTTTTCATAAGAAATAACATACAAATGATTGTTCTCATGAGAAATGTTTTTATATTTCTTTAAATTTTATAATAAAACGTTAGACTGAGGTTTATGGCACGTTTGAGTACGCGGTAGTGGCTCCGAAATGGAAATAGGCTGATCACCTGATCTTGATATAAGGTCGTAGGTACCTATAGAAGTAACAACACCTAGCTATGTATATTAGTTCTGTGAATAACAGACTGTGACCATGTGCTATTTGTTAATCTAATAGATACCTTTGACCATCAATGTTCGAGTTATTGGAAAATTAATGCACCAATTTGTGGTATCCTGTTATTTTGATAATAAATTATTCATTTATTATAAACTGTTAAATATAATAATGAGGTTTTGTGGTTCCGATAGTTTATTGGCTTACCATAACTTTAGCAGCAGCCAATTTATAAAATATTTTAAAACTAAATACATATAATAAAAATACATATAATCCCTGCGACATATAGGTATGTCACTAAAATATTACAATCGGCCTGTAAAGTTCCCACAGCCGTCCAACAATAAAATATTGCCTGGAGAATATTTTCACCACTGTCATCTCTCATCGATAGGTACAACCGTAGAAAATGATTGGCAATCTTTATAAGTATTGTTTATTTTTTATTTTCATGCAGCCTATAATAGTATATTTCAACAAACTTATATTTGCATGTCGAAAAACACAGAACTAAAGTAAATGTACCAAGTTTGACCTATCGATGTATTTTTTCATGACAAGGAGCGCCACATTCAACTGCACACATAGAGTGGTCATACGATATGTAGCGATCCGTCGTGCCGTGATCTATTGTGGCACCTATAGTTTTATCTGACATTGCTGTTGACATGTTATCTGAAGCAATAGCATTACTGATTAATTTTTACATACAAGCAGTATTCAAATAATTTTGTACCTAACTAGAATAAAGTACCTAATGACTTAAATTGCTAGAAACAAATTCTAGTTCATTAAACCGAAACTAAACTCCATAGCTGTTTCATCTCAATTTACTGTAATAACGGACATTAAGGTTTGACGGCAAGACGACAAGCGTCCATCAATAACCCCCCCCTTTCACCCCCCATTCTTTATTTGTTTTTAACAAATTGTTTATTACATAAACAATGAAAGTTTTAATAAAACAATATTTTTTTATTATATATCGAAAAGAAAAAACAAATAATGGTGATTTAAAAATAATGATACCTTAATATTAATTAGAAGTGGGAGAAAATAATTGTTAATCAACAAATGCGTTTTTAAGCAAATAAACATTTTTTTTTAAGAAACGGTTTTTTTTTTTTTAAATCATGATTATTATCAAAGATTACGATATTAAAAAAACATTAAATTATCTCATAAACAACGCATTTGTTTATAAAAATATTTTAAAAAACAGGATATAAAAAATATAAAAAATCATTTTTAAGTAGCTTTTGATCATACAAAAACGGTTCACTAATAATATAATTAAAAAAAAAGATTTTTTTAATGTCTAATGAAGGTTTGAAACATTTCAGTAAATTGTTAATAAAAAAACGAAAATTAACATTTTTTTAATTTTTCCAACGAGAGCCTATTCTAAGACCTTTGAAAAATAGCTCCACATAAGGAAAAAAATCTCAGATGAATAGTGTAATAATTATCGCACTTGTAATGTCAGTGTTCGTGCTAGAAAAAATTGTTAATTAATTAATGGATAACTTATTGAAAATTCGCGATAAAAATTTTTAGATCACAGATTATTGTGTATTGATCTATCCTGCAGGCGCCTGAGTTTTTTCAATTTTTAATTTTCATATTTAATAAGTTTAAATAACATTTATTAATTAAAGGTCCGAATGGAGCGTAGCTTGCGCAAGACGGAGTACCAGTTTTCGGGCGTATTTTCAACCCGATCGGAAAGTTATTTATTTATTTATTTATCATTTATTTCGGACTTAAAACATCCATAGATTGCTTGTTAGTAAACATAAAACTTAAATCTATGTTAGTAACACATGTAGGTTGGACAGAGAATTTATAATTGGACAATCAAATTTGCCCGCAATGACACTCAAGAGGCTATTCGAGCTGCCCCGGACCCTCTGCAGCAGCGACGCGGCACGCTTACGTCTGATCGCTGCAAAGCCATCAGTGTGCGCATCAGCAAACATTCCCGACGCACTGCAGAAGCGTGGCAGCCCCAGCAGCATCCTGAATGCATTGTTATACTGGACTCGAAGAGCATTGATGGCTTTCTGCGTACAGCCCGTCCAGAGGCTACTCGTGTACAGTGTTTGACAATATGCTTTAAAAAGCGTCACTTTAACTTCACATGTACAGCGAGCAAACCTCCGCACAAGCATGTTGCATCGAACCGCCAATGCTCTTCGTTCCCTCTCCACATCAAGGTCATCTTTGATGTCCGCCGTAACAATATGCCCGAGGTACTTAAATTGTTGAACACGATTCAAGACACTACCTGCCAGCTTGACTGGAGGAAAACTGTCTGAGGACTTCGCTCCAAAAACAAGAACCTGGCTCTTATCGGCATTGTATCTTAAACCGTGTTCCACAACATACCTCTCACAAACATCCAAGAGCTTTTTTAAGCCGGATACTGATGGGCTCAAGATTGCCATATCGTCGGCGTAACTGATGTTATTAAAGGCCACTCCATCTATGTAGCACCCGGCCTGCAAGCTACTGAGCTCACTAATGAGATCGTCTATGTACAAATTAAATAAAATCGGTGAAGACAAACCACCCTGTCTGACCCCACATTTCAATTTATACTCATCAGAACTAGCATTTGCCCAACGTACAGAATTCACTTGGTGGCCATACCAGTACCTATAAACATTAATTAATTCTAAAGGCATTTTTGATTTGCGTAATTTACCCCATAATATGTCATAATTAATCAGATCAAAAGCCTTTGACATATCAAGGAAGCAAGAAAAGACAGGACTCTGATTGTCTACGTAATAGCGTACAGTCTTCTTTAGACACATGATGGCCGTCTCTGTTGACAGTCCCTGGCGGAAACCGTGCTGAGCATCATGCAACACAATGTTCTTTCTTAGAAAGGTGTTTAAAAGACTGTCAAAAACCTTTGCGATAATCGTCGCGAGGGAGATCGGTCTGTAGTTCGACCTGTCTGACATGTCACCAGTTTTATTTTTAATAATCGGGACCACTACAGTTTTCATCATGTCACTGGGCAGATAAGAATGCGAGATACAAAAATTAAACAGTAACGCTAATACTCGGGGCAGATGTTTACCAGCATGTCTTAAATGCTCCACACTAAGCCCATCGTGACCGGGTGACTTACCACGTTTCATCTGACTAATAGCCTTTTTTACCTCTTTTGACGTAAACCTTATGGTTAGATTCGTCAGTTTTGGCGACGTGGTACTAAACTCAGAGTCACCCGACGACGACGAGGGTCCCAGAGGTGGATCAACTACAAAAACATCTTTAAATAAGTTGGCTATATCAGTGGCGTCAGACAGTCCATCGACACTCACCGGGAGGTCAGGTGCATGGTTCATGTTTTTGGTACTTTTCCAAAATTCCCGAAAATTATTTTTGTCATGTTGTGAGGCTATCCGATCCATAACTATTTGGTCCTGGTGGTCTTGGCACCATTTAATTTTAGCTTTGAATTCTTTTCTAGTGTTTACCATTCTATTGTACACATCACCGTGAGAGGGTTTACCCGCTGACACCCATACTCTAAAACTTAGTCTGGCCTCCCGATGAGCCCCGCTAACATGCCGATTCCAGCCCCTGATATAACCTCCTTTTCTCTTACAATACGGTCCGTCAAATGAAGCAATTGCAGCATTGCTCAGAATAATTACTAAATTATTATATAATTTGTCAATCACTAAACGATGTTTTAATATATTACAATTCATGTCACAACAATTACGGAAGTCGTCAGGAAAATCAATATATTTTAAATTATTATTACATAATTCATTAAATAAAGTCAGCTGTTGCAAATGTCTATTACCCCATAATATTTTATTTTTACTCTTATTATTTATAGAATTCAGAATTGGATTAATAAAATTTAAATTACAATTTATAAATAAAGGATAGTGGTCAGACCAAGTCACATCATATTTAACATTGACACTAGTAATTGACTGATAGGCTGATTCCGTCACCACACAGTGGTCGAGCCATCTTTGACACCCATGAGCCTCGCTAACGAAAGTATATGTGCCAGAGTCAGAACCTAACATATTTATGTCCGCACACATCCACTTCTGTTCTACGCAAAAATTGCGCAACTCGACATCAAACAGTTCACTGGGGTGGGAATTAAAGTCACCAAGAATATATGCAGATCCTACCTGCTGTTCCTCAATAATAGCATGAATCCTACTTAGACAGTTCGTGAACTCACACAGGTTATCTGCACAGTTGGTCGGCATATAAACACTGAACACTAAGATTGATCTATCACATAGCACAATTTTAATCGCCGATATACGCACTGACTGACAGTCAATCACAGACACATTCGAAAACGCACTTTTCTTCCATAGCAGTGCGACCCCTCCATAAGGCCTGCCATGCAGCAAGCCCGCTGACGCGTCCACTGCCGACGTTCCGGTGTAACTAAAGCTCGAATCAATTCCACCAAGACAATTCAGGTCATGAGGCATAAGCCAAGTTTCCTGCAGGGCTATGATATCTGCTGATCCACATAATAACCTCACGCTATCTATCGATCGTTTAACCGATTTACAGTTAAAACTAACCATGACACACTGTTTATTTCGCATTGTACTCATGTTGTAATTTCGTTATCGCTAATCCTTTTAGTTACAATGTTTACAAACCGACGGAATGAAATTCCATCGGGCCATAGTCTTGCATCCATGAAGATATTTAACTGTAGTCTAGGAACAAACACTTTATACGCGTTATAATCCCTTTGTCTCCTGACATTTATTTTCTCTAAGGAAACCTGTACACCAGTTTTTTGCAGAATATACCCAGAAATATCTTCTGATGACACTTCTTTGGCAACATTATTAATGAACAACGGAACCTTAATGTCCGCCGCCTTGAATTTTTCTTCCGCTTGCAAGGTTGCCTCTCCTCTGGTACTAAGAAATTGATTTCTGTACCTTTTTCTCTGCTTTATTTTCCATTCTTCTTCTTTATTTCCCATTTTCCATTCACCTCCTTCACTTGCAATTTGAGCAAAGGATTTTATCTCAGGATGGGGGACTGTGTTATTGGTGTGATCCTCTCTAACGCTCGATGACATAGCTCGCACCTCAACCGGTTTCTGCGGCTCAACGTTCGTTTGAGAAAAAGTTTTTGAACTACCTTCAATATGCGGATCATTCATCACTTTGTTCTCACTTTGTGTACTTGCATTTCCAATCAACGACATTGATGCCGTTGCGTTTTGATTATTGGTAGGTGATGTAGCAGTGGTCACCATGTCATCCACCGCGTATTAATATTGGTCCTACAATTCCGAAAGTTAGAACATTCTTTAGGAAATTTCCTCCCCTTTTTGAATCTTATTTCAAATTTGAAAAAAAATTAATTAGGTTTTGAGATATTTGCAAAACACTAAACCCATTTTAATTTTTTTAGTTAATTGTTAATAACTTTTGCAATTTTTGCTAGCGGAACTTCATTTTTCTTCGAAAATCATCTGGATGCCATTCCGAATCGAATGACACCTCAATCATAATTTTCGGAGACTGCTGAAAAAAGTTCATCAAAAAGGCGTTTGTTGCCTAGACTATGTTGGGAATAATCCAAATTAAATACGTAAATGAATCAAGTGCGGTCGATTTGACGCCGAGAGACAACGACATTCGACAGACCACACGAAGATAACAAAATCAAAACATCTGTATGTTGTAACAGCTGATTCGAATCAATCACATCACAGGGCCAACATTTTAGTAAACAAACTGGCCGGACCAAAATTTACAACCAGGTGGGTGCAATGATTGTATATAGAAGTTAACAGTGTCTTATGAAAACTGTCAAGGCATGCGGATGAGTAGATTTAACATAACATTACATCAAGCCTGTTTTCCTCGAAAGGTTAAGCAGAGGTGTATCCATTAGTCTAGCCACATTTACCCTGTTTTGTTTAAGAAAATCCTGTTGGAAAAACCCAATAACACTTTACGTGACCTGGGAATCGAACCCAGGACACACAGCAATCACACTTGCGAGCACTAGACCAACGAGTTGATTTATTTCGACCAACAGCATATTAAGCTACCTTGAGCTGCAATAAATTATCCTATTATACTAACTCATCCTGTATACCTCTGCCTAATAAATCTTGATTTTCAGTCCATAATTCTGGGTCTGGACAATATTTTTTGTTCTACGAAGGTAGAATCTATTCACGATCGTGAAAGGCGATAAAGTGGGTTAGGTCCTAGTATTGCTTAAGGGAGGATTTAGGACTAGATTTAGAGATAGACATAAGTTTCAGTCTAGGGTTTCCTAAAATACGACTACAAGGATCGAGTGTTTGAATGAAAACTCTTTAGAAAAGAATTTCGTCTAAAGATTCGATGTTATTTAGAAATGGTACTTATTTAAATGTCAAGATCTAAATATAGCCGAGCTCTTATGTTCCACCAATAGGCTATACCATTTTTGAGAAAAATAAAGAAAAGTAATTATTAAACATTTTACGTTTAAACATCTCGTAACTATGATAACTGTTTATCTAGTTATCCCTTATTGGTAACAGAGAGAGAGGGAGACTACCTCGTTGGTCCAGTAGTCGTAAACTCGACTGCTGAGCAAGAGAAGGGAATTTCTCACTAGCAGCCATGGATTCTGGATTTTCTGCCCGCTTGATGGCAAAAGGCTCGCCCCTCATTTCGTGGGATTTCAACATATCGCCAAAATGTGTGCATACAATTATGTATAACTCTGCCTAAACCTTCGGGGATCACTGGCAACGATTTTGACAACGATTCCCAATAGGAAAAGTTGTTCCTAATAAATCAGTTTTATGGCTCACGAGTGACATGATGATGATGATGAGTGACATGTAACCTAATGGTGATTAGACTATCATGAGGTCGACTTTACTAGAATTGTTGTAAAAAGTGAGACTGCTCTGAAATTAAAATTGTTGGTAGCACTTGAACTTGGTTAACTTGCTAACGGACGCAAAATACTTCTCATCGCCGAACACAAACAGCACAAGAAAACACAAAACGAAAACGTTTTACCAAAATTCAAAAACGAGTGTCAAAGCCAACCGTAAAACCACGTTCAGCTTTAATGTGGTTGGTTTAAACCAACAAATGTCCTCAATGAAGATACTCCCATTTCCTTGAAACGTTCAAAAAACATTAACTTAAACTGCTCAGCCAACGAAAGGGAGTTATGAAAGTGCCAGATAGTAATTAAGAGCAAATAATTTCTACGTGAGGCAACTCAAAGGACGGTGCTGCCAATTACAGCAATTAGCGTTTGTTTGCGACTTGTAATAAGTAATTGATAAGCGATTCTAATATTGTGACTGATTGCCGCGTGAGGACTATTAATTGTTTAACGGCTGTTTAGATAAGAGCTTTGACGTTCGTTTGACGTTTGTGTCATGAAATTAGAACTTTGTCAGTGGTATACGATAATAAAGTAGCATAAGTTAAAGAAGAGGAAGCGACATGATTTGAACGCGCATCAAGGAGCAAGGGCAAGTTCGAGAAGGCGCATGGCAGGAAAAGAGTATCTGGAAGGATATGGAGATGCCTTTGCCTAGGGGTGGGTTACTCATGGCAAAAAAATAAAAAAATATTCATCCTGTCAAATTATCATTAGTTAGGTACCTACATTTCGTTTAGAGGCTCAGTTATAAACGGCTTTAATTAAGGGAAGGTCAAATAACGAATAGGTAAACATAAACATTTTGACGAATAACCATCTCGTAACTAACTTTGATTAGTGTTTATCAATATACCCCTTAGCGGTAGTAAAAAGACAGAGTATGTGGAAAGGTATTTTATAGATCGCAGTAGATGAAACCGATTGGGTTTACCAAATTATGTTAATTTTGGCAAGCCAACCTATTCCTAGTAAAACCGAAATCCTGCTGTTCCCTCATTTTAAACTCTAACGCTTCACAAATCTCTGGACAAGGCTAAATACTCCGGAGGTGATAACATTGCATTACGAATGCCGAAAACAACAGCACGGGTCGGCAAAAGCTACACCTCAAAATAATGCTATGCTACTGCACCGCATAAATCTCGGAACACACTGCACTGTGATAATATCACTCCTTCATCGTATTGTACAATTTATGCCGCAGAGCAAAGTAGGATTGTTTATTTGTCGAACCAAGAGCAACGTAGATTCGTACATTTCGGTTTCCTACTGAGGAGCAAGTTTGCTGTTTCCAATTATTTGTGCTATCAGTTCGTCTGGCGTGTCAGTGGTCATAAAACAGTCAGCGCTTGGTCATAAAAAATATCAAAATAATATAATACGATCAACTTGTTCAACAAGTGACAAACATCGTAAAATCTCACCATCAGTAATCTCCTGCCCTTATCCCAATTTATTTATTTAAACTTCTCGCACATAAAAAAAGGTACAAAGGCGGACTCTACCAGTCAACCAAGGGTGGTGTAGAGATTAGATGGCAGGTGCTCTTTTTGAGAGGAAAAATGCTAAAAAAAATAATATTCAAATATATCATACCTAATGAATAATAATAATTAAAATCATAATTCATAAAAAAAAAATCATAATTATTTCATTTAAATCATAATTTATTTGAAGTCGGCGCAGCATTACTTCTTCATCCATATTTCTCTATTGCTGGTCATCTCAGTAGTCACCTTCTTTCTAGCTTTCTTTCTTTTCTTTGGTCTTCCTCTCTTATATTCAACATTTTCTTCACTACATTTTCATTTAATTAGGCGATTACCGAAACTATCTAAATCTACATCAATTACGGTGTAAATTTGATCAGCCATTCCGGCAAAATTTGCAGACTTTGTCGCTTGCTATGACTAATTAACTACTACTGCATCGTCTATCTCCTATATTTGACTTGCTCATTGTTCTTGTGTTCTCAATCACGACCGATTTGCGATCGAACCCAGTTTTGAGGTCCTAGGTTAGGTTTCCGGGGTCGGGCAAACTGTTATTGATTTTTTCTATCAGAAATTTCTCATTAGTAGCCACGAAGGCATGATTTGTGCCCGGGTGATGGAAAATACTATTACTATAACATGGGACTTAAAAATAAAGGTGAAATGTGGGTGTACTATAAGATACACCTCAACCTAACCCGTCAGGGATTAAACGGGTGATGTTATGTTATGTTAATCTCCAAAATTTCAAATATTTAACAGGTTTACCTAAAGCCAGGTAGGTACCAGCATTTAGAGTATATTGGAGTATGATCACTCTACAATATCGTGATAAAGTAGCAATGAAAACACACGAATACTAATCCACCATCACGCGACCATTGATATTATAATAAGCATATCGTGTCCCGTTTTAATTACCCGTAAGTGAAAAAAATACAACGCAGAGAGACGTGAACACGGCGCCTTTTAAAGTTACATAATTAAAGCTAATTATGAAATTATGTTACAGGGGTATTTTTAACTTACTACTTTATAATGTCTCAGATACATCCTAAGCAGGTTTGTTTGTAACATTTTCACGCCTAAACAACGAAACCGATCATCCTGAAATTATGCATATTATTATACGTTGTCAGGTGCACAAAAACGAATATACAATATGGTACAACTAAGCATAACCCACTTTCATGTAGAAAAAAGAAAATTTTCCCGAGTAAAACAACAAAAACGTTTTTATGATTAAAGATGGCCACATGTCTTGAATTATGATTGAGTTATTATGATTTTAGACCCTTTAGAATTATTTTTATAATAACTTCACGCGGGCAAAGGTCAAGGTTTAGCTAGTAAAAAAAAATACAAGTTACACGATGAATAACGCTTTAAATTAAATACACAGTTACTCAGAGAAATTAAATAGCTGAGGCAGCTCATAAAATACTTTCAGCATTATTTACAAAAAGCCCAGAGGTATATCCAAGACCGGGTTTGTGGGTACACGAACTACGAACACAATTTTTCATTTTGCCCCGGCGTCAGGACAAAGAGGAATTTTAATGCAATTTAGTAGTCGCATTGTACCCTAGAGCTGTTGGCATTTTTACAGCACACGGCTTACGAAAGGTGTCACGAGGAGAATGGACCTAAAAAAATAATTACTCACCCACGCCAGTGATATTATAAGTAAGCCTTGCATTTTTAAAAGGGTTAAGAGAGCTCGTGTATGAGTAGGGCTAAAATTTTTAGCCTTCATGAAATATTTTGTATCGAAATGTTGAGAGAAGTGGCGGTTTAAAAATATAAAATGGAAGCTGTATTTTTGAAAAATGAATGCATATTTTTTTTATTTAAAATTGAGAATAATTTTATCCCGTGTCAGTCGTTAATTTTTCGACAAAAATGCCACTTCTCACTGGTTTGATAAATGGAGATTTTTTTTTTTTGTAAGTCTGTCTAAAATTAGGTTTTGCATAATTTTGTCCTCTGTCAGACAGAAATTACTGGAAAATTGGCAGCTGTATTGATTGATTGACGGTTGACAGAAAAAATAAAAGCGTTTTTGCATCCGTATCATACTCACAATGATACAAGGATGTTGGTTGAGGGGCACTGGTGTCGAGTTTTTGTAAAATTTGTACACACCAAAAGTTACTAAGATCAAATGACTCCTCCCGCTCAGGGAGGAGCGGAAGGGAGAGTCAGACATAATATCTATTGACTAAAAAGTACCCATGTTCCTTCTCTTCTTAGCCCTTTATGTCGAGGCCGCGGTTTCTTTTGTGAACAACCCGCAGCCCCCAAACAACACGCAGCCCTAGCTATACCCCCTTACAGACATTAATGTTCTTGTTTCTTTGTTGCAGTTGTCAGCCACGTTGCTGGTGTTCCTCCACCTTACGATGAACGTCGTCGACGAAGGACATGCTGTCAATCCTAGTAAGTGTTATATTTTTATATCTATTTAAATATTCCGGTAACTAGGACTCCAGAGGAACCGTATTAGGAGGAATACTTATTGATGATTGTGGGTCAGTATGGCCTAAAGGTACACAGAATTACGTAAGTAAAATGTAAAATAAAACATCACTGCTGAACATGGTTATCTTTAACAAAATATAAAAATATATCTAAAAAATTAAGACTAAGAGTACTTATAGTCACCTGCAAAATTGCATCGATGGTTTAGTGTCTATTTTCCTGTGAACGTTTATAGTCAATAAATAGTTTACGTTAGGTGGCATCATTTCTCGCTTCACACGACTTTCTTTCTGAATTGTCCATGCATTTTTGCAGGTGACTGAACATAAATATACAACGACGACAATATGATATTTAGGTGTCAAAGCACTCCTCCGCATCGCTGTCATCCAGGAACATGCCCAGAAAATAGCAGTATATACATTTAGACACCGTCATATCAAGGGATATCTTTTGATATTTGTAATTCAAACTGCTCAATAAAGGGATCGTTAACTCAAATAAAAACACCACCACTACGTTGGCCCACAAAACACAGCGCCAAATAGCTGAATTACCTTCCGTTTAATCCAATTACCCGGTCTCTGTAAGCCATTAAAATGGGGAAGTTAGGAAACTCTTTCCTTCCTCTGCATTTTATCGTCTGATTAATTTCATTGCGGTTAGTGCGAACAGTAACTTTGCGAGGAAAACTTGACAACGGACACTTGTTTTTAATGATCTTCTCGCTCTTGGACATGCTTCATTAACTTTTTATATCGGAGTTCTGCATAAAAATGTCTGAAGTACTCTTTAAGTTGCTCTTTATAATAGCAACTGTGCATCTTTGACTTTAGATCAGCAGCAAAAGGATTTTAGATGATAATTTTGAGTTTGACGTTCACAAACCACAAACAGATTTCTCGAAATCTATGTAGGTATTATCTGCAGTTTCGGAGATTAGCCTTATCGGCTAATGCTTCAAAAAGGAGCACAAAGTCAAATATAACCTTACTAGCCATTAATTAAAACAAAGTTCTTCCTGGTTATTGCATTCAAGGAATTTACTTGCAGGGAGAGAGGGGCTTGGAGGGATTTGCTTATATGTATCTTATTTTTGGTACTTGATCCACTATTCAATCTTTTTACTGCCATCTCGATATGTAAATTATTATATAGTTTACTCCACACATTGTACATCTGTGGTCTCTAAATCGGGTTGTATTTGTTGTTTGATACTTAAATCCGGACTGAACCGTGCATTTGACACAGAAACCCGGACTCACCGCGAGGGAAACGCAATCATGCAGCTTAACTTCGCCGGGTAATTCTGCCGGTACAAGTTAGAGCGTAAATAACGAGGAACGGAATAACCAGTAAAGAGTTTTAAACACTTGTTTGAGTGGAGTAAGCTGATGGCTAACTGGGCATGTCTTGGCTATTAATATTTTAAAGTTTGATAAACTTATCCTTTATTGAATCGAGTGGGAAAGTTGGAAGAAGCGATCAAGGTTGTCAGGAGCAAACATGTAATCTGTTGCATAAAATTAAAGGTTAATACTTTATTACTTACTTTTAGTTTTAAACTTACATAGTAAATACATAGGAGCTCCAAGCCTGCACTGCATTATCCGTCACAACATGCGATTAGCACATAACGTACTTGTATTATTTTTAAACTTGTTCTGTTTGTGTCAATCCTTTACAGATGAGAAATCTTTGGATATAATCCAAACCTCCCACTGCTATAATTAAGGTTTCAAAGTTACACCATTTCGAAATAGGTCTACTCTCAAAGAAGAAACCGTTATTTTACTAGGAAATCACTTTTTAATTTTACTAAGTGCACATATTAGTGCTCGAGACTCTCAAGTACATGCGATTGAATTACATTCTCGAAACACTTCGAACATTATAATAGGTAGGTACAAAATTCAACTAAAATCCCAAAATAGCCTAACTTAAGTACTTGGGATTATAATCATAGACGTCTATAAGCCTATCCTGTTACCGTTGAGGTCGCCCCAAAGGCTTTGCAGCCGTGTTCTTTTGTCTGTAGCGCTAGTATAGTAATGCTCGTTTTAATATAGCGGGAAATAACCGGAATTATATGTCCCGCGGGATTTGTAAAGCCAACTGAGATATGCATCTAGGGATGACTATAGAATGGGAGGTATGATGGAGATATTAAATGATAATGTCCAGAACGTTGAAGTAGGTCTACGTTGTCATCGAAAATTATGACCAGAGATGTCTTTAGCCAAATACCGGCGATATAATAATAATCAAGAAAAGTCGTGATAGTAAATTAAAGTATCTTAATTCTATTTGAATTAGGCCAAGTCTTCCTTGATGAAAACAAATAACCGTAGCCTGTGCGAAAAATGTACGTATAGATAAATCAACAGACTTATATTACTTTTGAAAGAGATAAAACTTAGTTATACATAGTAAGGCATTATTTCAATTGAACTAACAAGTATTCTTCGTTCGACTCAGTAACTAAACAGCTGTGGCCGGAAAACCTCGAGACTATTAAAATGCTGATAAGATTTGAGTTGCAAATTGGAAATCAATGTAGTACTATTTTATGTACAGAGTCGTTGGTTCTTTCCATACTGCTCCTTATAACTGTTGTTCTTCTTATTTTCTAGTTCATATTTATATACCAGGATTCATAATAACATGTGTAGTCAACGTGATGACAATAGTGAACGCCAACGATTAGTGCGCTCCCCCTACGTGCGTGCCATTGCAATGCGGAAAAACGGTCCATATACACGAGTGGACGATGAAGCGCGTAGCTACCCTAATAGCCTTCGTGTTATTGTTATATTTTTTGTTGTAAAACAATTTTGAATTTCAAATCGTATTGTTTTATGTAAAAAGCTTGGTTTTGATTGTAGCGTATGCAAATGGGTAAAATATTGTCAAATTGGTACCACAATTTTAGTTAGTATTGTATGGTTTACGCCGCAATTTGTACTGATGTGTATGAAATGCCGAAATAATATAATTTTAAGTAAGTTAAAAATAATTAACTTACGCGAACACCGCAGATTAGCATCCAACCCACAGGATCGGTGATTTCAATAAACTATTCGTCTTACCAAAACTGTGCGTGTTTACGTCAACTCACCTAACTCAAGATACGTACCACTTCTAACTTCAACTGCATGAGTAAGGTGCTAATTACGGCGGGACCTTACAAGTATTTTAAATTTTCCAATTTTGAACCTACCTCTACAGGCCAATGCTCGAGATAAGATTATATTTTCAAAATTGGCGCTAGGTATTAAGTTTAAATCCCACTTCCAAACTTACTACTTACAACTTCGAAGCTTTAACTGTGTCAAAACCTTGAAATAAATCATGAAGTTTTATCCTCTTTCCAATTTTCATTCCATTTTTATAATTTGTTCATGAATTCAGTTGGTTTTTGAAATAAAAACTCTAAGAAAGTAAAAAATAAATACAGTAAGCCATCAAGTATTGTATATTACTTGATGGTTTTGCAAACGTATAGTCGTCAAGTCTTTAACATATTACAAGGCTTTAATTTCCACCGTTGTATAAAACCTCATCACTCATGCTTGCTCGGCTGCAATCCGGTAATGAATTAACTTGCGGTCAATTGTGCTAATTAACTAATAATATACCAGCTGGATAGTAGTGGAAATGTTCACGCAATGTATGCAGGGGGAAACTAATATAACGCAAACTATCGTCCGTAAACTGACTTTACAGACAACTCCTTTTTTGGCCAATCTTAGCGGAGATCAGCCTTCAGCGTGGAAGATATTATAGTGCACAAAAGTGTGCGCAGATATAATAGGTGCACTCCCTCCTCTTTCCTTACTCTCGTAGTCCGTCGATGGGGCGGCAACCCGACAGGACCGGAGATAGACCAGGCGCAGAACCAACGGCTTAACGAGCTTTCAGAGACACGTGGGTATCATACCAACCACTTCCGAACTTTGGGCTGGTACTGAGGTATTTTTAAAGAAAGGTGCAACTAGTTGCACTTGTTATATCTTTAATTATTTTTGTAATTTTTAGCACTGTTTTTGATTGTTCAAGTATGTAAAATTGGGATTTCCTTGATTCAGACTAAAATAACGTAGCAACGTCGGCTGTCAGATGTCAAGTGACAATGACGTAGGGTGGCGTTGCGTCAAGTATATTGTTGATTTAATAATCATCGTAAATATCTTAAAAACAAAGATTCTAATTTCAAATAAACCTAATTTACATTATTCTAATGTTATTTTATATCCCAACGTATTTAATAGAAGTAGCTTTTATTGTGGCTTAAAACACTTGGTTTCCAAACCACAATTACTATTGTGGTATTTGAATAGTTAAGTCAAGTTAAATGTTTATTTATTATAAATTGCCAATAAATTATATAGTTATTATTAAACGATACTTATAATGTTTTCTAGATTTTATCTTCCAATTTTAATAAATTAAATAGTTTCAACCATTTTTCTGAACTATCGGTTGATATTCATATTTTATCCGATGATCATAAAGAATACAAATAAAAACATATTATATTGCTAAATTAACTTAAGACGTTTTAAAATAGTTTCACTACATAGGATTTGCTAATTATTATTTATCTTATTAGTTATTTAGCTATGATGTATAACCATTTGCCATTGGTGTATTATGGCGGTAGTCGTTGATTTACTTTTTAAGATTGGACGGTTATAAAAGTAGAAGGACCGGCAATTCGGGGTTAGTTACGTTGCAACTGTTAGAGTGTAAAGATAGACCCAAAGTAGTATATTGTGTCTTCCATTTGTGTACCTAATTGTATAAAGAAAGAATTAAGTTTACATATTGTAACTTAGTTATGAAGATACCAAATGTGTAAAAGCTGAAACCTATTTGTGTTACTATAAAGGATCCACAATGTTTATGTAAGTTATTTGATATTAAGCTATGAATATTCCTGATACCTATCTGTTAGAAATGTGTACAATAATGGGGTTTATATTGCTTATTGTTTATGTACACTTATAAATTGCTATAACTTGAGACAGTTGGGGACAACGTCGGCTTGTCCTTGTATAATACTTTAAAAGATGTTCCCGTGGAGTTTCTTGTCCATTCTTCTCCACGAAGACGTAGGGACCTAGTGAATGGAATAGAGTTTGAGTTTGATAAGACCAAAATAAATTCAATTAATGGTCTTGTCTTTTGTGGTTTTATTTCATAACAACCCTGTTCCCTACACACCTCTTTAGAGATACTTTCAAACACATTAAATAACTAGTAATCATCTTGACACACAGTTTATTAATTGATGGATATTAATACATATACATATAGATTTACATTAAATTTCTAACACACTTTTCATTTTTAATTTTCTTTCGAACTATTATTGTCGCCCTAAAGATATGTTGTAGAGATACTTTTTTTTGAAATTGTCATGCATGGTGCCTGCAACAGCGCCGAAATATCGTGAGCTCATAACAAATAACATGGTAAATATTCCGTTTTCAATGGTAATGTTAGTGACCATGTTAGTTTAAAAACGAATAAACGATTATTATTAAATTCTATTACTTTTTTGAGATGATAAGAAACAGTGTACAACACTTACGACAACTGCCCACTAGTCATTTCTAATAATAGTTCACCATTTTGTATACTAGACAAAATAAGGTCGCAAGTTGACATTCGACTCATTATTGAAAGTGGCATCAGGCCGCGTCGCAGCCAAATGAGTTCGCATGTACCACGCCTCCTTGCCATATCTCCTGTTGTTTCTGTTATCTATGGGGGCTCATAACAAATAACATGGTAAATATTCCGTTTTCAATGGTAATGTTATTGACCATGTTAGTTTAAAAACGAATAAACGATTATTATTAAATTCTATTACTTTTTTGGGATGACAAGAAACAGTGTCAATGCAACACTTACGACAACTGCCCACTAGTCAGTTCTAATACTAGTTCACCGTTTTGTTTTTTATACTAGACAAAATAAGGTTCAAATCGCAGCGACGCAATTACGTGGCAGTCAAGCTTATTAATAATGTAAGTAAATAAAGAGTGAATCCAGTAAAAGATAACACGCTAAGTGCTTTTGTCTGTCGGCTTTCTGACATGTGAACAAATATTATTATACGGAGTTTCCTTATTGGACCGGGAAAATTCGCATTTGTGACAATCACCAGCACTTTTGGCAAGTGGTTTCGTTTTGGTCCAAATTTCCTTCTGTCCTATAGTAGCACGATATCTCGATCTAATGTTTTGATGATGTTGGTACGCATTAACGTCATCTATGATGCCATTTGGTCCATTTTTAAAGATTCATTAATTTCATTATTGGAAATAAATTGTGGATAAACAACTGTCTAGCCATTTTCCAACTGTTGAGCTTAGCTTCCAGTCTAACCGGATGCAGCTGAATACTAGTATTTTATAAGGGGCGACTGTCTATCTGCCCTACACAACCCAGTTAGTACTGAGTTAGACTGGTTGTCAGACTTGTGGACCAGTGACTACTTTACAACTGTTTTGGTTTTATATTCGTTTTCATTCAAAATAGTAGTTAGATATTGTAGCTCCCAGGGCATAGCAGGAATATTATGTACCTACACCAACAGTATGCTTTACAAACAACCTAATAGCTTAATAGAGCCCCGTTATGCGATTTTTTCAACAAAACGTTTTCATTTTTCACACTATAAAAATGAAATGCCGAAACAATACCTTTGCTATGCCATAACATTTTATGTCTGCTATACATTCAGTAATATGAACATAGTAACAATTTACCATCGGTAAATGTTTGCATATTTTGTTTAAAGTGTTCTGCCCAAATTCTAAATATTTTTAGTTATTTAAACCGTGTAGCAAAATGTTTGGTAGTTAAACATCATTGGAACTCGTGTAAACGTAAAGAAGATAATAATTTGTTTATGATTTTTTAATCATTGTTTTTATTTATTAAAAATGTCAAGATCTGGATTTAGATGTTGTATGGAAGATACTCAGTGGTGGTTGTTTTGTTATAAGTAATTCACTCCCTATCATATAGAGGAAGTCTGCCTCTCAGCAGTGGGAACATTATAGGCTTATTATACTACTGGGTTTGAACACATATTACAAAAAAAAAACAGTTGAATTGATAACCTCCTCCTTTTTTTGAAGTCGGTTAATAAAAACAAAGTTACGTTATTCCAGTTAGACTTCAAGCCGACCCCAAATTATTTGTAAAAAGGCTACATAGATGATGATAGTTTATTTGTGAGCAGCACACGTGTAAATGTAGGTTTAAGTTAATTTAACTGACTGCCTACGCAGTAACAATACCACAAAACAACCGTTCTCACTTCCTCATCAAGAACCGAATATAATCGGTGGGATTACGTTAAATAGTGATACAGTTACCGACCCGATATTTGACACTATCGCAGCTATATCAACTGGTATTGTGAATTAATCAATGCTTAGACACTGTCGCAATCAATCCCTATTATGACTCAGTAAGCAATGCGATTGAAACTTGGAGTATTAATTAGTCGACCTATAATGAGTTTGCGTAGGTTGGTATACAATTAAACTTGCACACATTCATACGTCATCGTCTGCCCAACCTTTTTCCAACTATGATGAGGTCGGCTTCCAATGTAACCGGATGCTGTTCTATACCAGTCTATTAATCCATTATTTAGTATTTATTTATTATTTAGTATTCTGTTGTATATCAGGATAAGAAGAAAGAAAGGAGAAGACAGAGAAGAGGAAGACATACTGCGCCGACTCCAAATGAATTGGAATCTTCTTATCGTGTGGGCAGTAAGGTCTAACGACCCCACACACCCTAGTGTCAGAGTTTCTAAACCGCCGCAAGGGCCTCTGACATGGTTTGACGACCGCCATTTGGCGGCCGGGACCATACCGGCTTATACGTGCCTTCCGAAGCACGGAACCATCTTTTTATCAGACAATCAGGTGATTCAAGCCTGCAATGGCCTAACCAAACTGGAAACAACTTCACAAAGTATGCTTCCCGTGGGAATCGAACCCACGACCACCGGGTCACAAGGCAAACGCCTAAACCACTCGACCACTCAGGCAGTAGGGGATCGGACAAAAAAAAACTAATTAGTCCGTCAGATAGATTTCCAAAAATTATTGGACACGTATTTTTTTCTTTTTTCACGTAAACTTAAAATGAAGAAGATACAGTGCTTTCAAAACTCGTGTGACGTCATATGATAGTACATTTTCACGACACAAGTGACGTTTCAAGCCCCACTCCAAGATCTTTGACGCGTTTTATCTTCGTCATTTTTTATTGATTTGTTAAAACAAAAAACACGTACTTATTCAATATTTTTCGATAATCTAACTTACGGACTAAACAGAATCATATTATTTTGACCCAGTCCGATCCCCTATTGGGATAAGGGCAAGAGAATGATGATGATGATGTATATCAGGATCCAAAATACATTCTCAAATAAATTCCCAAGTCATTCTCAGTCAATACAATTTTACTTTTTTTGTCTTTCAACTTTGTTTTAATAAATAAAATATATAGTAAATAATAATAATCAGGTCCGAGGATTCCATGTCAGGTTTTTGTTAAAGTACCTATTAAAAAAACCTAATAAAATTAAAATATGTTTGTTTTTCAGCTTCATTCAGCTAAAGCTTGTACTATTTGTACTTCAAACGTAACCCCAAATTTCCATACAGATTAATCTTAAACACATCTCTGTTTGACTACCATACACTTGAACGATTTTAGCGCCAAAACACACAAGTTAATGGATAAATTCGATAAACCTTTATCGATACGCACCAACACTACTCTATGTTTACTTTCTCGATGGCAGTGTTGGCCCGTAAATACAGCGAGGGGCAACCCTCTCCTGCTCAGACGAAACTGTAACTTGCGGTTTATCGTTTACGGTCCACAATTGTAGGTTATCAAGTGATAATTCGACGACCATTGGTTATAGCGATGCCACGTATAGAGTAAAGAAACCCTTTGCAACGTCGCATTTGGTCTGCGGTTCGAGGACGACGTTTTGTGGATTGTCATGTCGGCATGACCGCGTGTGAGTTATGGGCTGCGAAATTAGAGGCTGTAGTAGTAAGGTTCGCATGCAAATTAGCGACCGATATATGGCTTCGTGTTATATTATTCGGAGCTGAGTTCGAAGTGAACTGTATTTTATTGCGGTCATATTACGAGCCATTTTCATTATACTTATTTACTTGAAAACCTGATTCAGCTCTCTTTATAACGGGATTGCTTTTTGTATTTTAAAACTTGTTATAGTAAAATTGGGCGGTCTGACCCTGTCTGAAGCATTTCATCAGTCAAAAAGTAAATAGGAAATAGTTTTTGTTTGTAGAGAGCGTAGAGATTTCGTAGAATAACTTTTTATACGAACCAAGTAACTCATTTTTAAAATTGGTTATTAATTTTTGAGATAAAATATTATGCAATTTAAGAAACACGTAATAAAAAATTACTTTGTCTTTCGTTGCCAAAAAAAAAATAGCTTGCTTTAACTAAATACTTTATAACATACATACACAATCCAAAACATAACGAACCCGCCCAATATCCAATCCCAAATTTAATAGGAACCAACATAATTGCAGCGGTTGCGTCGAAATGGGTCGTGCGCATTTTTAGTGAGCGAAAAACAAAAGTTTTATTGGAGTGGAGCATTCAACACAGGAGAGCCGTTTCAGCTTTTGAGCAGGTTAATGTTCATCACAGGAAACAAGAGAGCCGGGCGAAAATTCACTGCACTTTGTACAAATACCCGGGTATTTCGCGCAGCTCAACCGCAGTTTAGGGCGTTTTTTGTGAATCTGCGAGCTGGCCAGTAATTATTGGCTTTGTTTAATCAACTTGGCTCGCTTGGCATTTTTGAAAAGGGAACGTGACTTTTTTCTCTTTCCAACGACTACTTCAAAAGAGGTAGGTCCTCTTTACGTTCAACTTCTGTCATTTCCAAACTAGTAGTTTCGTATTCGACTCGTAACTAAAACTACCAGTTTCGCACAACTGTTCGGCGATTTTGTGAATCTATTGTGAACTTTCGAGGCTGCGAACTGACCGGTATTGCCCGATAGTTATGGCTTTTATTGGTTGCGTTCTAAGCCGGGCAAATGGATTGTCAGCAGTGTTGTGGTCTCCATTTTTGAAATGGAAATGTGACACTGAAAAAAAAGAATTGTTGAATGTACTAAAGTAGCGTAGGTTGAGTAATGAACTGCCATAGTCAACCCTTTTCATAGTTAATTTTACTATAACAAGAGTGAATTTAACAAAATCCACTTTGTTGATTTTACATAACAAAACAGATTGACTAAAACTATTTTAAGTATAGTAAAATTTATCGAACAAATATTTGAATACACTAAAGATAGTTTGTAAAATACTTTCGTAAGAGTTCTCTAAATTTCCAACAGGTGACACTACTAAATTTGTTCGTAACACTAACAAATAAGAAAGTTGATTTTACTTGACACAAATCATGAGATACGTTTAATATAATTAACACTAGAAATATGTACATTTTACACAAGCTTGTCAATAAAATCAACAAAGAAGTTTTGTTTAAACAACAGTACGAGTTTCGCAACACAGTTCTCCAGATATCCGATAGGTGTCGCTTGCTACTCTACTAAAGTTGTTCGTAAAAACTAACAAATTGGAAGATTGATTTTACTTGACACAAATTATGAGATACATTTAATATAGTTGACATTAGAAATATGTTACTTTTACGCAAGCTTGTAAATAAAGTCAACAAAGAACTTTTGTTTAAACAACAGCGCGAGTTTAGCAAAACAGTTTTCCAAATGTCCGATAGGTGACGCTTGCTAATCTACTAAAGTTGTTCGTAAAAACTAACAAATTGGAAGATTGATTTTACTTGACACAAATTATGAGATACATTTAATATAGTTGACATTAGAAATATGTTAATTTTACGCAAGCTTGTAAATAAAATCAACAAAGAACTTTTGTTTAAACGACAGTACGAGTTTAGCAAAACAGTTCTCCAGATATCCGATAGGTGTCGCTTGCTACTCTACTAAAGTTGTTCGTAAAATCTAACAAATTAGGAGATTGATTTTACTTGACACAAATTATGAGATACATTTCATATAATAGACATTAGCAATATGTTAATTTTACGCAAGCTTGTAAATAAATTCAAAAAAGAACTTTTGTTTAAACAACAGTGCGAGTTTAGCAAAACAGTTTTCCAAATGTCCAACAGGTGACGCTCGATAATCTACTAAAGTTGTTCGTATAACCTAACAAAGTGGAAAATTTATTTTACTTGACACAAATTATGAGGTATATTTAATATAATTGACATTACAAATATGTACATTTTACACAAGCTTGTCAATAAAATTAACAAAGAACTTTTGTTTAAACAACAGTACGAATCTAGCAACACGGTTCTCCAGATATCCGATAGGTGTGGCTTGCTACTCTACTAGAGTTGTTCGTAAAATCTAACAAATTAAGAAATTGATTTTACTTGACACAAATTATGAGATTATACATTTCATATAATTGACATTAGCAATATGATAATTTTACGCAAGCTTGTAAATAAAATCAACAAAGAACTTTTATTTAAACAACAGAACGAGTTTCGAAGTCAGTTCTTCCCGACAGGTGACGCTTGCTAATCTACAAATACTAAAGTTGTTCGTAAAAACTAAAAAAGTGGAAGATTGATTTTACTTGAAACAAATTATGAGATTAGAAATAAATAAGTGTGTACATTTTACACAAGCTTGTCAATAAAATTTACAAAGAACTTTTGTTTAAGGTTAAACATTAGCCCGTGACATGACTCGCTATTCTAGGCACATAACGGGTTTCCATGGGTTTTAGCTTCTATATTATATATAATTTTAGCGTGTTCCGACAACTAACGGCAATTTGTTCACTATGAACTATGTTATGAAAGCAAAATTATGTCATTAAATGCAATATGTTTTCGTATTTGCCGAATATAAGTGTGTGCATATACACTCATTTGTACAAATCAAAGTTGTATTCGGCAAATACTACAAATATACAGAATACAACAGCATTTAATGAGATAATGAACCATGCCCATTCCTGCCCCAGTGGTGCCCAGAATGGAGATGTATGTCTTTTAATAGCTCTTTAAAGGTACTTCTAAAATATCTAGATTGAATGTTATATAATGCGCTGGTTCAAAAGTTATATTTTCATTGTAAATCGTAACTTTTCACTGATGTTTTTTTCATAAAGCGTTTCTACGTGACATTGCTATTGAATATTGACTAGGCGCTTGCTTTGATTTTTTTGTTTCTGGACTGTAGCTACAAACATTCTTACTTAAATAATGCCCAAATTATGGAGCTCTGCCCTTGAAATGCCTACAATACTTGTCTATATCGTACAGTAGTTTTTAATGGTACTTTTGGGAGATCTAGATTTAATACTAAATGTTTACATAACTTTTAAAAATAGCGCTTTAAAGGAAATTCAATCTAATGGTCCTTTGCTTTGATAACATAATTCATTCATACTATAACCTTAACCGTTAAGTATAGTTACAGGAAATTGTTCCTATGAGACCATCCATAACTTTTTAAGAGATTCTGAACTGCTTTCACAGATTTCGGAAAAAGGTAACAGTCAGCAAAAAAAAAAAAAATGTAATGTACAAAAAAAATGGCAATCGGTCCTATTTCATGTGGGGATCTAAAGACTATGGGACCATTTAAGGTATGTACTAGAAATGACAGCAATCGCCAAAAACTTTTCCCATACATTTTGAACAGAAAAACAATAAATCAACCCTAAATATTATTTATTGCCAAATGATCCTATTTCATACTGTGATCAAAATACTCTTTAAGGTCAACTGAAATTTGAGTACAGAAACTACGAAATTAAAAAAACAATAAAGATTTGTATGCAGTTAGATCTAATACTTAGCTGTTTTTTAAAGGATGTTTCTAGGGAAGTTTAGAAATAATATAATCTTTTATTTTTAAACATATTTTTATTATTCTGATTCGTATGTTAATAAAACATTATCTAAAAACTGGGCATGTGGATTAAGGTTCTCTTGATACCTTGCCCAACTCATAAACCAAATAATGGTCATGACATGGGCACAGCAACCCACTGTCCGTCGACCCTTGGCGAGGTAGCTCAAGAGTTCCAGTTGACAGTCTGTCACTTCGCTGCCAGCAGGGGTGGCAGATTTCATCTGATCCGTGCAACTGGAATAATAGTTTATTTTTATTTAACATATTTTTAGCTTAATATATAATCTTTAAAGTAAGAATGCATTTGGCTACATAAGATAAAAGATTCAAAGTAAAATAGACAATGTTGCGAAAGTGAAAATTCGACTCTGTAACAATTCTAACCGATGACTGAACACTAACAGGCTCATTGCACTGGGTTTTGTAGAACCGTGCATGGTATGTATGTCACCTATATTGTTTTTATATTTAATCAAAAACTGGTTATGCAGGTTGGCTTCTTAATCATATAAAAAGCTAATAGAATAGAATATAAAAGAAGATAAAAGGATACTTACTTGTTGTGGCATAATTGTCTCCATTATTGTATTCCGTATACGTGCCTCTCGTTCTGTGTCAGTACGTAGCCTGTGAGATCTTGTTCTCAACAAAGAACAACCACAGCTGACACAGACACGACGATGGTGACCACCACTAGTACTAGGTTCGTCAGTAGTAACTGTTGAAGCATTTAAGGCTCGGGTCCAGCAAGAATGGCATACAACAGTGCTATCAGTCACCTGTGAGCAAAGAAAAAAAACTTATATTCACCTTATAAAAGCCAACTGCAGGCGAAATTCTTCACAGACATTCAAGGTGCATCCATACACTTACCAATGGAACGGACACAAGTTATCGCTCATGTGTTAGTAAATAAAGTAATAGCAAATGGCGAATTGAACACTTACCGGTTGGGGCGCGATCCACTGTCGTATTACCGACATAACCTCTGCAAGGTGGAGGGTATGCCTTCTCCTTTGAATAACGTCGGTACCACAATTAATGCATCTCAATCCGAAGCGTCAGACGTTCCTTCCATTGGTATTATATCCAATTATGGGATGCGTGGATTCGGCCGTGTTTGTTCCGAGGTCAACATTTGGGCTTCGATCAGTACCGGTAGGAATGCTAGGTCGTTGTAAGTAGAGTTATCGGTGTCCATTATAATAAGCATGAGTCGAGATAAAAACAAATTAAGATATTCACAACAAACTCAAGACGCAACACGATAAACATTTGTCAAAATGACATATTAATCAGTGTTGCCATGAAAATCGATCTATACTAATAAATCGATTACATTCGAAATTGATGCAGTAATTATTATATTATGGTACAAATAATGTAATATTATAATTATGTACATACTTACTTTAATATAGGCACTGATTTTCTGTATAATGTAATTGGTGATGTTAGTGCTTTCATTAAATACTTTGATTGATGTAAATCGATTAAAAGTATAATAAATTGCAACTTACTAATAGAAGAGATTTATGGCAACCGGAAAAATTATATTAAGTTGTTAAAATACTTTTTAACCGACTTCAAAAAAAGGAGGAGGTTCTCAACTCGTCGTAATCTTTTTTTTTTTTTTATGTATGTTCCCCGATTTCTCAAAGACGCCTGGACCGATTTTGAAAATTCTTCTTTTGATTGAAAGAGTACACCTTCCAATTGGTCCCATAAAAATTTCATCCAATTTGGTTCAGTACTTTTTATTTTGTGAGCATTTTTTTGATTACTGCTATGTGGATGATGTAATTAACTTTTATGTTTGTTACCTCATAACTTTCGACTGGGTAAACCGATTTTGATGATTCGTTTTTTATTCGAAAGCTGGTGCTTCCCTTGTGGTCCCATTATCACCATGTCAATGTCTGATGATGGGATCTTGGAGAAATCGAAGGAACTCTTCAAATAATAACAGCAGATTAACCGGGATTGCTGCTATCGCATATCTATGCTTTTTTACGCCATTACACAACATAATATCACGACTGTACTCACTAAAAAGGGTAAAATAAAAAACTTTTTCAAAAAAAAATTAAACCGACTTCTAAAAAAACACAAAAAAGTATAAAATAACTTTTCTTTCGGAAGTCGGTGACAATAAAGCAAAGGAAATAAGAAGAAAAGTCACCGACTTCCGAAAGAAAAGTTATTTTATACTTTTTTGTGTTTTTTTAGAAGTCGGTTTAATTTTTTTTTGAAAAAGTTTTTTATTAAATTATTATTTTTATCAGTTCGAATAGATACAACTAAAAATCACAAATATTCATGTTTTATAAAAGGATATTTTTTGATACAATTGGATTTTTCTAAGACTTCTGTTCACGCCAAGCCATTATTGGACAATCCCCTTTCAGTTAAATGTGTCTTCACATATCCTAAAACCAGACGCTTCTAACGATACTTCATTTATAAAATTATCATAAGTAGTTAAGAAGTTATGAGGGAACATAATAATAATAATGAACATACTTTTGGGGTTGTAAATCCTGGAATATATGCAAATAACTAACCCCACGCGTACGAAGTCGCGGGCGGCCGCTAGTATCCTTTAACTAGAAGACTATTATTGTCAAATTATTACAAGTAGCTTAGAAGTTATAAGGGAACACATACATACATACATACCGGTCAAAATCATATATATTTTCGTTTTTTGCTTCGCCGTAATCGGGTAAAAAAGAAGAGACACGAAAATTGATCTAAATACTTATAAAGTTATGAATCATGATCGGTTTAGTAGGTAGATAAGATGTGAATTAAGGCGTACAAACAAACGGACTTTCGCATTTATTATATTACTAGCGGGCGTCCGCGACTTCGTACGCGTGGGGTTAGTTATTTGCACATAAATTCCTGGATTTACCTAAAACGTTAATTCGGTATGAAAGATATCCCTATACCAAATTTCAACTAAATCTCTTCACTATTAGGATTTTGTTGTGGTTCCCACGGGAACCATTAATTTTTCCGAGATAAAAAGTACCTATCCTGTTAATCCAGATCATATTCTATATGTGTGCGAAATTTCATCACAATCCGTTAAGCCGTTTATGTGTGATTGAGTCACAAACATCTAAACATCTTCACAAACTTTCGCATAATTATAATATACCTAGTAGGTAAGATTAAATATTAAAAAAGTAACGATTTTACTCTTTGTTTTGATCTATACCATACCAATATACCTACCTACATGTTACTAATTAAAATGTTGATTTTACGAAACATCTTTGAGATTTTACTAAACTTTAATGTCATTTGACGTGACGTCATACCTATTCTTCCAACTATTCGCGTTCCGTTCTCGACTCGATACGACTTAGAGTTGCCAGATTAACATCTCTCCGTTTTGTACCCTATAGCCTATGAAGCTCTACTGGCTTCGCGCAATGCGGAAAAAATCGCAAGCGCAGCGGTCAGTCGACTTACGATATCGGATCGATAATAAATCGTAGTGCGCGCAGGAATTATTGTCGTTTGCGATTTTATTTTGCACTTTAAAAGTCGCAACGATTTATTTTACGATATATTTATTAAATCATTCAGTTAAGTACGCTAGAGTAATAGTCGTTCAATCAATGTTCATAGTGAGTGAAAATGGACTCGACGTCAGAAAATACGTTAGGATTTACATTAGACTCGAACTTCGCCATAGCACTTCTCGATTCCTGGGGAGTCTCGAAAGAAACACAAGCTGTATTTCAAGGTAAGTTCTAAGTTCCTACTTATTATCAACTTAGAATGATAGAATAGGTACCTTCGTCAGGTCAGTCTTGTCGTAAAGTACCTACATGGTCGCCATCCAACGGCGCCGGCGGCTGCCAGTTCTCCTATGTGCCTTGCCTTGCCACTGCAAGCTTGTTTGCTATTCTAAGTTGGTAAGGCCCGAGTCACACTGGAATGGCAGCGGCCGCCAGCGGCGACGCTGGCGGCTTCGCGCTTCCTCCAGACCCCGCGCGCCTGGTATCTTCATGACTAGTTAGGAGCGCGCGGCCCCGCGAGCGGCCTCGCGTCGCCGCTGGCAGCCGCGGGTGGAAACGCCAAGAGGCGCGCGGCTGCAAACGGCGATGCGAGGCCGCGGGCGGCCGCGCTACCTTTTCAAGCTTTTCAAGCGATACTGGTCTTCTAAGTAAGTAGGTATGTAGTTAAAGTTTAAAATTATTTCACACTGAAAGTGGTCGCCGCGTCGCTGCCGGCCGCTGCCATTCCGGTGTGACTCGGGCCTAAACCTGTACTGTAGATCTCCATAATTCTGAAATGAACGCGCAATAACTCCAAACATAGCTCGTTAAATAGTCCTTGACCTTGAGCCTTTAATATGACACCCTAGTTAGCGAATATCTGTTAATAGCGGTGGGTAACTCCGGAGGTACTGATCCAAAGGTGAATTGCGAATTTTTATGTGCAAAATTCTCACTATTTGTTGTGTTTAATAAACAGTACTTGTAGCTAGTACTATTCAACAACATTTTACAAAATTGTAGGATTGTAACGTTTATTAAACAGGGCCCTGCCCTGCCACCAAATACAAAATTTGCTGATGTCAAACTGGGAAATTACCAAATTATTGTTTCCTTCTTTTTTTAGAACATGACTTGGATGTATTTTGCATAGAAAATATTTCTGATTCTGATATAAATGAGCTGATTCCAAAATCAAGAATAAAGGATAGAATTAAATTCAAGGCTGGATTAGCTCAATTTAAAAATGAAAATAAATCCCTGGTGAGTATTTTGAAGTATATACCTATTATTGTACCTACTTTCCAGAATGTAGTGTAACGACAGTGGTAAAAAATAAACAGGAACTGATTTATAATTTTATTCGGGCAGAGCTTCCCCTTACAGCTATTACAATCGAGTGCGACAAGACCGCTAAAATGAGCTTGCAGGGCATTATAAAGCTTTATCCCCACCGGAGGCGTCCGGTAGTTATGGCTTGGCTCGGGTTGGCATGGCTATCGTTGGCGAGGCTCGCTGTCAGGTGGCTGTCAGATGACTGTCAGTAGGCTGTTGTAACATTCGGCCGTCCTGAAACAATTGCTCCCGCAATGGGAACCAGAAAACAACGATTACAAGTCAGCTCAAAAAAACCAAGTTAAAAATGGGACAATAAACTTTGATCTCTCAAGAAGATTTATGAAATCTTCGGTGTTCAATTGTTCATCCACACTACTGGTGCTATCAGACATATAAGCATCGCTACGATATAGTCATAAGGAATCAACGGATACTAAGCCTGTAAACCCGTTGTATCATAATTATTTTATGACCTTTTGTACTTCTTAGTTTATGTCAATCATTACCCAACTCCTCAATATCACTTAATGTGGGCCAGAATATAAATCCTCTAAGATACAAGAATTAACTTGGCAACAGGCTCGCCCCCTATTGCATGGGACTTAAACTTTACTGTATACTACTATGTGTGTGTACTCATGGGTACACCTCTACCTAACCCTTCGGGCATTACAAGCGTGATGTTATTAGCATTGACCTTGTTGCCGCTAGTAGTCAGCGCCTGGCGTAAATGTGCGTAATCACCGTTTTTTGTAATTTGTAAATCACACTATTATCAGCTATTATTATTTTTCGCCTTGTATCTAAGCTACGTCCCATTTTCTTTCCAGCTATTCAAATTCCAGTAGTAGATAACTCTATCGCTTCTAAATTGCACTGGTACAGAAACCCGGTCTAGGATAAATCGTAAGGCTTATAGGTACCCTGTTGTATTATTAACAGTATTATTAAAACTCCAAATTATGTTTGGTAACCTATTGTCCCCATATTGAGTTGCTTCCTTAAGTTCCGTGAATTGTGCGATTAGTGCCTCCCACACTTCGACCTACTCATTAAACGTAGAATCAGAGACATTAAAAACATGAAACACTTTTCATATAAGAAAAGATAACTAAAAAAACTAAGTTTGCCAACCTATCGTATAAAGAAACTGAAGAAACAATTTAAGTAAACTATAAACCATACCAATATGACACACGCACACACACATGTAGGTACTAACACACATGCTTCTTAGCGTGTCGATGGCAAAACTTCATTACTTTTACACACAACACCATTTAACCCCATCAACACTAGATATTGCTCAACTCATCAACGCTAAGATAATGCTACTCTGGCCCCCAAGATACCTACAGGCGTAGCCTAGTTTCGAGACCTCGGTTTTATCACCATTTTCAAATTAAAATTAAACTTGCTACATGTATTATTAGCGCTAAGTTAGATTAACAAAAATGATTGTAAATAGACTTAATTAATATTATTCTTCTTAGCAAACCTAGGTAGGACACGCAATAGCTGTTAACAGTTAACGTATTTTTAAACTGCTGTTCCGTTACAAACTTCTTGAAATAGGTATCTACTCGTAAAGACCTTGCCATGGTCGGAAACAATGTGATCTGAATAAATAATTGCGATCTAAACTAATTGTCACCACAGAATTATTGACAGTACGCGTTGGTTCAGAAACAACGAATTTAGTGAAAGCATGTATCAATATAAACAATATGTACCCACCGGTACTCCTTTTTTTTGTTTAGCCAGAAGGGCTCAAACTATCGATATTTACCTACCATTTTCATTGGTTCAGTAGATTTAGAAATTGAATGTCATTGGCCCTCTTTCCTACCGTACCGCTTTCCCGTAAGCACAATGTAAACATGACGTCACATAATAATGTTTAAGTATAAATCGGGTAATTTATATATGGAAACCAGAAATGTTGCTCTTATTTATAAGTTCAGAACTTCGTTCTTTACGCACTTTACGCCTTGGCCAACATCGTCATGATGCATTTTGTAATATTTTCCATCGCGCGAAGTTTGACACAACTAATCGGGTACCGTAAAGGTTTGTTTACGTTACAGGCTACTATCAATACTACAATTATTCACTATAGTTATACTACAATTATTCACTATAGCAAAACAATACAACTTTTTGGCTTTTCATCTTGTCATTGCACTGTACTGAACTAATCGTTAACCTCTAAATGGTACACATTAAACGGCATTCATCAAACGATCTACTTACATAAGGCTGAAGCAAAGGCAGGCATAGAATTTAACTTTAGCTTCGGTTTTGGCTTGCTGGATTTTGCTTGGCTTTTGTTTGTAATATCGAGCAATGCATAGCATAAGATCACGTTTAGTCATTATATCGCGCACTGCAGTACAGTCCGAAATTACATGGACATTTTTACATAACACATTTATACGATAATATCTTCGCAACAACTTCATTACTGCAAGGGATTAAAGCCCAAAATCATGATTAACACTCTTTCCGACTAGTAACGCGACTAAACTAAAGGACTGGGCGCAAACTACCGTCAATCTGCTTTTATAAAAGATACCTTGCTGCACACGTGTGAATTTCTGTTGGGAAACTAGGATCGTTTATTATAATAATCACATTTTATTTTATTTTTTTACTTCCTTAACAAGATTTATGTGACTTGCCGCATAAGTCATACCCACATCGTATTATTTTTTGTTAGTTTGATAAACAATCGAGCTATTATTGCAAAGTTACTATTGAACTGTCGTAGGAGCCTATACTACCTCAAATTAGCAACACTATTTGTGGTGGTTCAAACTTCGATTGAAATACTGTTAAAATAAAGTTCTAATCAGCTTGCACTACAAAGCGGTTGTTACGTCTTTCGCTGCGGCCGAATAGTGCGAAATTAGTGGTATTTTGCGATTTACAACAAAACTATTGATTGGACTAAAAAAAAAGTAAAACACTGATTTTGTTTACTGCAGTGAATCATATACTTTTACGCATTATAAAACTCGCGTTTTACTCCTGTTGGCCTCATAAATAACTACATAGAACTAGATGGAATAAATTGACGCACTTCGTTTACCTTACTCGAGACGGGAAATTAAGACACATGTATCAACTTAAATTCAACCGGTTGAATGCCATCACATGCTTATTTTACCTATGAAATATGTAAAAATTAACGGTTTCTCATATTTAATTTTAAGATCCTCGTTTGCAATTTGTCAAGAACTTTATGCAATAAGTTTATACCTGTTTGAATATCGACTGACGGTAGCAAGAGATTGCCTAGGAATGCTATAAACCACTGACAATAGTTTGATGAAATTATTGTAGCTATTTATATCTAAAGATTTACTTTGGAGTTGTTGGATAATCTAATGCGCACTTGAACTAAATAAAATATGTACATCTTAAGTTCTCAATTCCTTAGTACACAACTAGTAAAACCATTTTTGTACCGAGATAATATACTGATTAACTGACTATGATTAGATTTACTTATCGGGCCTACCAAATTACCTAATTTTGTCTACGATTGGCATAATTATTATCAACACATAGGGCACTTCATTGTAAAACACATTTGGCTAATATATTTGGCTAATGGCATTTGGCTAATATTTTGCAAATATCTGTTAGCTGGCATGTTAACTGACCTTGTTATTTATGCATGGTTCCTGGCAGCTCTCAGCGTGAAGTAGGACGGTTCCTCCCTTCCATGTCCTTGGGCTCGCTGTTGGCGACCTTGAGGTAGCCTTCATTTACCGTAGCAGCGTTACTGGCAGAGAAATGGATACTTCTTGTAACTCGAAGTGTCTCACAGGCGGTTACTGGCCGCAGTCTTCGTTTTCAGGGTCAAATTATGGAATCAATGATGCGGTACTGAGGGCAGGCGCTTCGTGTTCCATCCAGATCGTAGACTGCTTTTTCAATTTGTGCCTTGTGATTCTGGGATGGGCGACTCTTCAATATTTTCCTTGTAGGCGGTGTGCATCAACGTTCTTCGTTTGAATTTTCAGACCTCGTCCTTTGTACTTGGTGACCGTTGACTTTTAAATGTATCAGAGCGTCGTTTAATCGTAGGTTTATTGTTTTCGATCCCACTTCTGAGTGTAACGACAGTGGTAAAAAATAAACAGGAACTGATTTATAATTTTATTCGGGCAGAGCTTCCCCTTACAGCTATTACAATCGAGTGCGACAAGACCGCTAAAATGAGCTTGCAGGGCATTATAAAGCTTTATCCCCACCGGAGGCGTCCGGTAGTTATGGCTTGGCTCGGGTTGGCATGGCTATCGTTGGCGAGGCTCGCTGTCAGGTGGCTGTCAGATGACTGTCAGTAGGCTGTTGTAACAGTAGCAAAGGAGCCTTTAGGCTCGGTAATCTCAAGCACAGGCTTTGCTTGTTTTAAACCTCATTGATTTGTTCATATTATTTTGTTTTTGTACTATAAGAGAAAAGAAGTAAATAAACTACATAATTATATATTACTAGCTTTTTGCTGCGGTTTCACCCGCATTAATTTGAAAATGTCCCGCGGTTGTATGTAGCGTGATGATATATAGCCTAAAGCCTTCCTCAAATAATGGACTATCCAACACAAAAATAATTTTTCAATTCGAACCAGTAGTTCCTGAGATTAGCGCGTTCAAACATAGAAGCAATCAAACTCTTCAGCTTAATAATATTAGTAAAGATTATTATTTTAAAGATTTTTAGTTTTGGTAGAAATGTTACTAATGTATCTCAGATCAAATGCTCTTAATAGTATGAGCACTGATCTAGCTGGAGTCAACTTGAAATTGTTTTTCACATTAATAAAATAATAACATAGGTACAAATGAACTTATATTATGCTTAAAGTCTTATCTTATCTTAATTTTTACAGAAAACATGTTCTTTAGACACAGAATCAATAGAATCAGATAAGGATTCTATGGGGCATGTGGGCAGCGATTATAGTTCTGCGGTGAGTGGCTGTTCTTGTGCTACTTCGAACGAAGAGGTTAGTTTTTTACACTTTATTTTGAAATTGCCTTGTTAATAACCGATACCATAAATACCTACTACAAAATTAAATAAGTTATCTATTAAAAAGCCCGCCCTATGTTGTTCCTGCTACAAATGACCATAATGCTAGAAGAATTTCCCTGCTGTATGGCTATGGCCAGTTTTCCAGGAGTGAGTCAATGTTATTGCCTTTTTGTGTTTGTTTTTTTTTCGTTACCTATTTCTTTTCTACCAATTTTGTAAGTTAGTTTGGTCATAGGATTAAGAATGTCAGGAAATATGGAAGAACTAAGGTCAATCAACAAAAAACTCATGAAATTCACTAATTCTTTATTTTTTAATTAAAAAATCAATGTGGTCACAGGATCTGTACCATAATAGCCGGAAACCCAGCGGTTTAGACTCGTTAGATTGGTTTTGAATAGAGCTTTGTGATGAGTGATGTTCAGAATTTGATGATGGATGGAGCCAGAAACTCACTGTGTTTGGGCTCTTTAGAATGGTTTTGAAGAGCACTTTGTGATGAAGTAAAGTGATGTTCAGGGTCTGATGATGAATGGAGTCGGAAGGTGGCCACAGGATCTGAACCCTGGTAGCCGGAAACTCACTGTGTTAGGGCCCGTTAGATTGGTTTTATCGAGTGTTTTGTGATGATGTTTCGGGTCTGATGATGGAACCATGTTCTGGCTACATGGTTCCATGATATATTGTGATTTTTATTTCCCAGTGAGTCGAATTTGATTCCATGTCTGTAGTGGAGTTAACTTTGATTTCATATCTACATTTTTCCAATTGATAGTTTTATTGATTTTTTTTTTTAATTAGTGTTATTACAAAAGATTTTTAAACACTTTAACTTAGACGCCTGTTTAAATGTGATGTCTCTTTAAAACAATATTGTCAAAAAAATTACAGCATTGTTTAATTTTTTTTTGTAATTACACTGACTATTTTTACCATTTCTGTGTATAAGTCCTATTTTTTTTCTCCCATTAGTCTTTTAATTTAAAAGAAATTCTGAAGACCACTAGTATTGGACAAATATGCCTTCAGTATATGAACAAGAAGATTGATGATACAACTATAAGAAACAATTTATCAAAATGTATTATAGAATACTTCATAAAAAGGAAGGGTTCGATGGATGCAAAAAATTATGAGGACATGTCCAGTCAAATTGTTAAATTTTTCCCATTCGAGTCGAAGGTTATATTTTTATTGCAAAAATATTTTGGTATGGTAGATTAGATAATAGTATATTGGTACTACTATAGTAGAGTTATGGTAATATAGTAACAGTAGTTTTATAGTATAGATAGCATATCATGTATAGTCTTGACTTTTCTCGGATTCTGCGCACTCTTCCCATTTGCAACTCGTCGCCAGGGCTCGGAAACGTTATTTAAAATAATGTTTTTAAATGTTTCGGTTTTTCCTTCAGTGTTCCAGATCAATAACCAGATTGTTGTAAGGAGCGCTTACACTGGCAATAGGGTATTTTCCAAATTTTTACAAACCGTTTATTTTATTAATTGGTTCCCAATCTTTAAATAAAAGTGGTTTCCAAAAAGAAGAACGGTCACGTCCCATATAAAAAAAACCCAGACCCGACAGAAAAGTGACATATCTCAGTTTTTTTGTTATTATTTATATAATCATATTATATAGTTTTTATATTCGAAATCAATGGCTAACACCAAAATATTGCCTTATGTTTTTGTTCAGGGTTTACACTAAAAAAATACAAAATGCCTACTTATCTACAAAATTCGTAATGTATGTAACTAAATGACGATAAATAGTTATGGGATGTATCCAGGAGACCTGGAGATACAGCTGTATTATATAATTTTTGAACTCCGAGTACAACATTCAACTTAGGATTTTTTTTTTTAAGGTGGTTTAAAATCATCTAATGACATCTCTCGCCCTTGGGTGGAGCGAGAGGGCGTGTCAGACTCTTACTGACTAAAAAATTCCACCCCGTTCGTTCCTTTTTGCCTCTGGTACTGGGGTCAGAGCATGCCCTTCTGGATTCGCCCTCAACTTAGGATTAATTAAAATCGTCATATTCGATGATTCAGATCGGATTATTCCACTAATTGAAACCAGCTGAGCCGTAGTAGGTATGCATACAGTACGTGACCGTTTTTATACATACACACAAATAACTTCCTATACGAACATTATTCTTTTTTTTTAATACATCCCATAACGACTTACTTTTCTACGTCATTTAGTTACATATATTTACGAATTGTGTAGATACGTAGGCATTTTGTACTTTTTTAGTGTAAATCCTGAACAAAAACATAAGGCAATATTTTAGTTTTAGCCATTGATTTCGAATATAAAAACTATATAATATGATTATATAAACAATAACAAAAAAACTGAGATATGTCACTTTTCTGTCGGGTCTGGGTTTTTTTTGCCTGTTCTTCTTTGAAAACTACCCTATTAAAATTGCTCTGCTACCTCAGCAATTTTGGTCGATGGCAATATCAAGTAATGGGTAATGTCTGAAAAAAAATCTAATTGGAATTTACTACATTACAATCAATTTTTCAGGATGCATATTATGTTCCTAGTAGAAAATATGGGAAATCATATATTCCAGCAAGAGGGAAATTGGTAGACCGGTACCATAACCAAAGAAGGATTTTAAGAAAATCAGGACTCATAAAGAAACACGAAACATCCACCATTACCATAACTGAAACTCATGAAGGTATATTATTCAACATTTCAACTTTGCACTATCGGGTTTGAAAATCATTTTGCTTGTATGAAAAATCATTTAGTCGCATTAAGTCCACTTTGCATTTGGTCCACTTTCCGAAAACACGTCTCTTTCGCAGTTGGTCCATTTCGCAGAAAAGGCTAGCTTCTATATTTTCAATCACTTTATATTAAAATAAATTTTTTGCTTTTCTTCTTAGTACGTCGCAGTAAAAATAAAAGTCTGACATTTGTAGAATATGAAAAAAATAAAAAAACATTTACCTTTTCCCATATTTATGTGAAATATTATCAAATGGGAAATGACAATCTGCGAAATGGACCAAATGCGAAATGGACGTTGAACTGGACCAAGAAGATCAAATGCGAAGTGGACGTGATGTGCCTAAATGCCGCTCCGAACGGGCAACCAGTAGAATCGCTCGGACCGGCGGGTTGCGCCCGCGCGCTCTGCGATCGGTTGGCGGGCGACCACGGTGGAACTCAACTAAACAATCTGCTTTGTGAGTTCTTATATTAACGTCTCACATTCACAGTTTTAAGAGTTCAATTTCAATGGACATAGAATGTTATTTGTTTAAGAGTCCCAAAATGTATCACTTGAAGATCTTAATAATATGAAGCTATGGTTGAAATTTAATAAAGAGCCTTGGGTAGATGTTGTGGAGAAGTGGAAACTAACAAGGACATTGCGAAAAGAAGATTTATCTGGAAAAGATAAAACCATCCAGGACTTATTTAATGAGTGGCCTTCAATCAAAGCAAGCTTGGGCTACAAACTTGTGCGTATAATTTATTATTAATAATATTATTATTGATAATTTATTATTTAATATATTATTTAAATATTTAAGTTTTTTGCAAATATGCCATTCAATATTAATTTATGCTTGACAAAATTCGGCCTTTTGATTATGCTTTTAGAATTTTTAATAATAAATATTATGCCAATTGATATTTATGCCATTTAACAGTATAGGTTTTATGTTTAGGACAAAAAATTATGCGTAGGTAATCATTCAATTTTATTTTTTTAGGTTGAATTAGATTTTGATTTCATGTACCCAAACCATGACCTAGAATTGTTCAAAAAGTGGCCAATATTCATGGAAAAAGCATTGCCAATTTACAGTAAAATAAAAAGTTGCGTGGATAATCTGAAAACTTTGAACGACGATAGTACCACACCAGGTCAGTAGATGCTAATTTATTTTCATTATGTTAAATAAAGATAATAGACAGTCCTCATTTTTACAGGCTTAGCTTTGTAATAATTTTTATCTCCTTGCAGATGTGAGAGATTATGTTTACCTAAAACTGATGAGTTCGAAGATGCCACCCACCATTAAAATTCCAGTTAAAGCTGAAGAAAATAAGAAAAAATATTATAAACCAAGCATTGCTGAATCAGAAAAGGCTTTCATTTTACATGTCGCGGTAGGTAAATAAAGTGCGCAATAAATTCAAAAATAAATAATACAAAGTATTAACCTGTGGTAGCCGATTCGTTTTTTTCTTATTATGACTTGCTCTTTGGTGAAGGAAGACATCGTGAGGAAATCAGCAAGTATTAAGAACTCAACCCAATGAAGACTTGTGATTTAGTTTACAGGCAATGGGTTCAGTGTGGTAGATTATTTATGACCTAGAACATCTTGTATGTTTGTATTTGTTCAACCTTGTATTTGTTCTATTACAGAATCAGAGCGAAATAGTAACAAAGATCAAGCTGCGTCAGGATGAGCACTTGGCCAAAGGACTTACTTGCCAACCACTGATAGTCGTGGTAGGGTCATCGATAGAAGAAATAACCGATTACTATGTCCATTATGAATCAGTCATTTATAAGATCGACACCCTACTAAAAGCAGTTGATGTATGCTTTAAAATTTTCCATGTTTTCAATTTAGAGTACCCGACAGAGTGTGTTAACGTGTGGACCTTTATACAAAAATATTTTTACGGAATTGATTGCAAATCTGATAAAAAAATTTCAAGTGTAGCTTGTTTTATGGCGGATCTGTCTTAAAACCTTTGTGCCAAACAGTTTATTTTGTAGGTACTAGGTGATAAAAAAAGTCTAATTTGTTTCCATCGAACCTATAGTTTATTTAAACATGTTTATTTGTTTTATGTGTTCGGCTGTGTTAAACGACTATAAATCATTTTTCTTACACTTGAAATTTAGCCATGATTTGCGACCTAACTCCACTTATTGCTGTAGACAGTTTAATTGTACCAGAATATTTTCAAATATACGTTCGTTTCGTCGTCATCTGACCAATGCTCATAATCTGAATCTACCTTCCGAAATATGCCTATCAAACTGTAGAAACAACAATATTATTCAAGAACCGAGTATATCAAGTAGCCAACAAATAATTTTCAACTTGGACTGTAATAGTGATAATGATGAACACCCTTTTGTTTTTGAACCTGAAAGTAACCATGTTCCCCAGAAAGATGAAATTTTTAATAACTCAACAGCCACTTTCGCTTTGTCTTTATACAGTAATCCTAACATTAATCGAAAATGTGCCAACGAAATAATTAATAATATTTCAGAGCATATAACTGATGTTATTAGTAATATGTTAACTGATCTTTTACCTAGTGCTTCAGAAACAAATGTCGAAAAATTAAAAAAAATAATTAAAACAATATCGGAACCTTTTGAAAATTTATCCACAGAGTATCAAGTAATGAATCATTTTTCTGAACTTGGCATTTATATACCTCCTAAAAAGTTTGTTATTGCTGAAGGTACATTTTCAAATACTGCCAATTCTTCAATAAGACCAAATTCCGAGTATGGAGCTAGAGTACCTTTAAAATTAATGTTTAAGAAAATTTTCGAATTACCCGGTTTTATTTCTGTTTTAAAAACATATAACGGTGCTGAACCTAATTCAATATCAAATTATACTCAAGGCAAGGTTTGGAAACATAAAATATCTGGAAAAGAAGGGTACATATGCGTACCGTACTTTTTGTACAATGACGATTTTGAATGTAACAATCCATTGGGAAGTCATGCTGGGGTTCATTCTATTTCTGCCACATATTTCCAATTTCCAACTATGGGAAGTGAATACTTATCACTTTTAGAAAATATATTTGTTGCTATGTTGCATAAGTCGTCGTATAGTAAAACTTACGGAAACGCGGCTACTTTTCACGACCTTATTGAAGAAATGAAGTGTTTAGAGGAAAATGGCATTGATATAGTAACATCGGAAGGTAACTTCAGGGTATATTTTATACTTGCAATGGTCATCGGTGATAATTTGGGCCTTAATACTGTACTAGGATTCACAAAATCATTTTCAAGTAACTATTACTGTCGAATTTGTAAAGCCGATAAAACTATAATGAAAAAACAATGTAAACAAGATGACAACCTTCTAAGAAATCGAGAAAATTATTCCTGTGATGTTGAAACTAATGATGTATCAGTGACAGGTATTAATGAATCTTGTATATTTAACAACATTAATACTTATCACGTGGTGGACAATTTATGTGTTGATATAATGCATGACATATTTGAAGGTGTTTGTCATTATGACCTTGCTCATATTATTTTGTATTATACGGAAACCATAAAACTTTTTAATTTAGATACTCTTAATGACCGGCTACGACTATTTGACTATAAAGGAAATGAGTTAAATGACAAATGTACAAAAGTAAAACGGGAGCATTTATTAAAGAACAAATTTAATATGTCAGCTTCTGAAATGATGTTGTTTGTACACATTTTCTCTCTATTAGTAGGAGATTTAATCCCAGAAGATGATAAAGTATGGTTATTTTTTCTTACATTGCTTAAGATAATTGACATACTTTTTAGCAGGAATTTTGATTACAGTACAATTGCTTTACTTGAATCTTTAATCACCGAACACCATGAGGGTTACGTAAAGCTATTTCGTGACACCTTAAAACCTAAACACCATTTTATGGTTCATTACCCTGATATTATTAAACAAGTTGGTCCCTTACGATTAATTTGGTGCATGAGGTTTGAAGCCAAACATAAACAATTAAAAAACACTGCTTCAATAATAACCTCCAGAAAAAATTTAGCCTTAACTTTGTTAATTAAGGAACAACTGTCATTTGCTCATAGACTTTATACTGTAAAAAGAGATGAAGCTAGAATAAAACTAAGTTCACGGGTAAACTTTATTCCCTCTAATATTAATGACATTAAAAATATTTTAATTCCTCGAGATGTAGAATTAACTGGTACATTTAACTGGGTTTCTTTCAATGGGATCAAATATATGCAACATGCTATTTTAATTATTTCCAACGAAGACAGGTACCAGTTTTTTGAAATAAAATTTATTTTTGTATCGGCTTCAGGAACAGATATTTATTTTCTGTGTAAAGAAATTAACTGTAACGGATTTAATGAACACCTACAAGCGTTTGATCTCAACTTAGTCGAGGTTGACGCATGGAAAGTTTTAAAACCTGAGGACCTTATCATAGCTCCAACTTATTCGCATATAATGTGTAATGGAGATACATACTGTAGAATTAAGTACATGTAACTAGAGAGATTATCGAACCGAGTTTTGGGTTAAAGCAAATTTTAATTAAAATTATAAATTTGAGGTGGAGTGTGGAGTAATTAGTATTATCATACTACCCCGTGACATTTCCAACATAGTTGCAGAGCGTGGTTAATATGATAAGTAGGATTTGACTGTAAGAATTATTTAGTATATTTTGATAGTATAAAGCTGAATTGTGACTGCGTTAGATGTAAACATAGCAATAATGTTAAGTAATATAATATTAAGGTTTTGCATGGCGTTGGTATGTTGGACATTGTGGGCGGATAATTCTTTCTTTTTATTGCAGAATGGGTCAGCATATCAAACTACCCTTAGAGTCACATGATTGAAGATGATCCCTTCTGGACATCCTTTAAGACGAGCCTTTTGTAAGAGGTTACCGCAACCTTAGTTTTAAGTACATTTAAATATAAATATGTACATATAATATTAAGGTTTTGTATGGCGTTGGTATGCTGGACATTGTGGGCGGATAATTCTTTCTTTTTATTGCAGAATGGGTCAGCATATCTAACTACCCTTAGAGTCACATGATTGAAGATGATCCCTTCTGGACATCCTTTACGACGGGCCTTTTGTAAGAGGTTACCCCAACCTTAGTTTTAAGTTCATTTAAATATAAATAATTATGTACATTAAGAAAAAAACTTATTTTGGGCTACAGCAAATTTTAATTAAAATTATAATCTATTGATGTTGACAGATATTATTATGGTCTGTGTACGTTTTCCTTTTGCTCTCTCTGGTTTCTATGACAGCCTTGTTATGTTGTATTGTAAATGCTGTTCTTTTCCTTTATTCGCAACGAGTCGCACTGAATCGTGTCACACTGACTGGTTGTGAAAAAAATTCGCAACGAGTAACAGTGTGACTCGATGCGAATTTTTATTCTCATCTAGTAACACGTGTTAGTAAATGGTTCATACTTATTCTTCTCCTTCGTCATCTGAACGTGAAAAAATATTCTTTAAGTAACGGTGTTAGGTAACTGCTCCAAGAGATAAATATGAATCATTTACTAACACGTTACTAGACGAGAATAAAAATTCGCATCCAGTAATACTGTTTGTTACGCGTTGCTAATTTTTTTCTCAATCAGTAACAATATCACACAATTGGATATCTGACTTGAGAATGGATACTTTTAAGGTATAATAGAGCAGAAAGGGAAGCAAATTGTGAAATGTGACTTCACATTTCATACCGCGCGGCCGCAAAAGAAAGTGATGTTTTTGCTTAGTGATGATTTGTTTGATGTGTAAACATTTAAAAAATCAATAACAACATTATTTGTAATTACGTATGGATTCTAATAATCAACACTATTTTGCGATTAGATTTTTTTTTTTACCAAATTTGAAATCTTAGAAATCATAGTAAAATTTGTCAAATTGAGCCAAAATTTCGCGTAGAGGTTTATTTTGCTATACCTTTGCTCTTTTAAACCTTAAAATGTAGAATCCATTCTCAAGTCAAATACCCAATTCAGTATGACTTGTTGCAAATATGGGCTCTTATTGAAAGCACTGTAAACAATGAAACATCTGTTTAAATTGATTCCTTTTTTCCTCCAGGGTCAAAATGTACACTTCCCATAATTTACACCGGTTTCAAAAGAAAACTTCTAAAAAAGTACATTTCTTAAAATGCACCTTTCCCGGAATGTACATTTCCCTAAATGTATCTTACCCAAAATGTACATTCTTAGAACAATAAGTAAATAAAAATAAGTTAACCTCCATATTTATGTGATCCTGGTACTTTAAAATCTGTTCAGTCAGTTATTCCTATCTGTTCTAAGAGTGTACATTTTGAAAAAGGTACATTTTGGGAAAAGTGTTTTTTCGGGAGTTGTAGGTACCTACCTTTTGAAACCGGTGTACACTATGGGAAGTGTTCATTTTGAACCTGAAAGCCTTTTATGATTATTGTGTGCCACATGTTTTGTGACACACTAGTTGATTATTTTATGTGATATTTCAGTTATTACCTCGCCTGTAAGTGAATTGTATAAGTTTTATTGTAAAAGTAATTTGATAACAATTATAATAATATACTCAATTTTATTCATTTAATATTTTGTTTTCTTTAACTATTTTAGTTATAACCCGAACAAAATTATTGTAACATTTTATCATAAAATTCAGATTTAATTTGTTTAACATTTAAATGTGTATTTTTAACAGTTATAATTGGAGTACTTTTTGGTAAATTTTGCTAAACATGTTCTTTTATTTTGTACTGTATGATACCGCTCACTGGCGGGTGATTTTGTTTTCGTTTACTTTTTATGGGTAGTTTACTGATTTGTAAATTAGGCAGCTGACTACAAGTCTCTGGCGACAACGTATACACGGTGACTTTATTAGTGCGCATAATTTTTGAGGATGTTCGTTCAGTCGGACCATTAGTTCGATGGTCTGAACATCCTTATAAGTTATGCGCACTAGTCACCCAGTATAGGTATTACGCTACGAGAGATTTTCAGTCAACCAATAATTTACAGCTTTCATGCATAATGGCGAAACATGTTTAATAGAATATACCTACATCCTGTTCGTACATTTTAGGAGAGCGCATTTTGTATATTTTACTACTAAAAGTGAAGTAAAGTATACGAAATGTGCTCTCGTAAAATGTACGAAATGGTATGAGTAAATGTTACAATACTAATTTTACATATTTTATTTCAATACCTTACGTAAAATATGCAAAACTTATTTAATGTAATATACGAAATCATACGAGTAAATATCACAAAATTAGTTTTGCATATTTTAAGTAAAATATACTAAACCAACAAGAAGATATCTGGTAAATTGTATGAAATTAATTTCACATGTTTTACCAAACACTTTTAGTTAAACATATTAAATCAACATCGTTAAATGGACGAAAATAATATACGTGAAATATGCAGGACTCGATTAGCTGAATATACTAAATTAAATGAGTAAATGTAGCAAAATTAATTTCATATACTATACATAACACATTTAGTGACATTCATTAAATCTCATCGTGAAATATACAGGACTGGATTAGTTAAATATACAAAATGAAATTAGTAAACGTAGCGAAATCAATTTCACATTGTTTACATAACACGTTTAGTGGTACTTATTAAATCTCATCGTAAAAGATCAAAAGTAATCGACGTGAAATATACGGGACTTTTTAGTTGAATATACAAAATGAAATTAGTAAATGTTGCAACATTAATTTCACACATTTTACTTAACACGTTTAGTGACATTTATTAAATCTCATCGTAAAAGATCGAAAATAATCGAAGTGAAATATACAGGACTTTTTAGTTGAATATACAAAATGAAATGAGTAAATGTAGCAAAATTAATTTCACATATTTTACATAACACGTTAAGTGACATTTACTAAATCTCATCGTAAAATATCGAAAATAATCGAAGTGAAATATACAGGACTTTTTAGTTGAATATACAAAATGAAATGAGTAAATGTAGCAAAATTAATTTCACATAATTTACATAACACGTTATGTGACATTTACTAAATCTCATCGTAAAATATCGAAAATAATCGATGTGAAATATACAGAACTTTTTAGTTGAATAAACAAAATGAAATGTGTAAATTTACTAAACATAAGGGTTACATAATCAACCAGTTCTATTTGGTAAAATCAACAATTTCGTGTGTAGGACCTATATTAACCCGCGGATTTGATAAAATTTACGCGGAATTTAGTAAAATCAATCATTCTTTTTTTTCAGTGAACTATTACAACGCACATTCCCTTTAACGGTGTAGGAATTTGTGTTATTGGAAAGGTGTGAATTTGTGTGAATGGTATTGTGGTTTTAACATCCAGTATTTGAGGTTTTGATTAATTTGGTTGATAATTCTTACTGTTTGGCTTATTGGTGTGACGATATTGAGCTGTGGCGACCCGATACTTAGCAACGTTAAGTCGAGTCAGCAAGTTGGCCTCAGGCCACCACACACCGCATCACCACTTTAGTGTTTAGCCACTAATAGCTTTGTGTTTGCGTGTTCTACTTGGTTCATGAGTTCTTGTGACTTTATAGATAGGTGGTGACCATGAAATCAAATCACTTGTTACGAATATATATGGGGTTTATTTAATTACGGACAATACATGTTTTGTGTACCGCGATGGGAGACCGACTGTGGCGACGCGATGCGGTGTGTGGTGGCCTGAGGCCAACTTGCTGACTCGACTTAACGTTGCTAAGTATCGGGTCGCCACAGAGTAAAATGGAAAACTAGTTTTAGCTCGTGGCTTTGCTCCCGTAATTTATGAAAATTAACCGGTCAGAACAATTTAAATGTAACCTAAAAGACTTGGGGATAATGTAACTTTCCGTTAACGAAAGATTTTTTTAATTCGAATCAGTGTTTCCAAGGATTACACACAACATACAAACGTACAAACAAACGTTACCTCTCCTCCTTATATTAGTATAAATGATCAGTTTCATATTCTTCCTTCGAAAAATATTGACCAAGGATTCCTTTGAGTCCAATTAGGTTCAAGACACCACCAGGGGAATAGCGCCAGTTTAAAAATACAGGTTTGCAGTGCAAACGGTTAAAATTCAGTGTAAATGTAAGGAACATTTCCCGTACGTATATTTTAATAGCATAGTAGTAGTAGTAATAGTAGTAATTCACAGTAACAGCTACGGAGTCTAGATTTGTACCTGGTTGATGGCAATAGGCTCGCCCCTTATTACATAGGGCTTAAACATAACTGGCGAAATGTGGGTGTACGTCTAACCCTTCGGCGACTACACAATAACAAATCACAAATCTAACAAACAGCCATCAAGTAAAGGAACTGAACGCATCATTATATAATATTTAGAGGAGAAAAATAAGCAATAAAGTGTGGGGCACATTCGACCCGATATGGGCGTATGATGACCGACCATAGCTGAATTATGTATGAAGGGCCGGAACTACCCGACGCAGATAACCTCGTGGACAATAAATAGGGCACTAATAAAAGTTAGAGGAGAATAGTGGATATTTATTTATCATAACTGTTTTATTCTGTGGTGGGAGATGGGAAAAAAGTGTAGTTAAATAACTAGTGGAATAAATAATTATGTTTAATATAATCGTTTGTGTGTGATTGGTCAGTTGTTATGGTGTAGATACGGCTGTACCCCATTAGGCACCTTTCAGATTTCACAAGCCTTTATTAATTTTGAAAGTGGGAAAACAATTATAATTCACTGACTGGGAAACTATTCCGTACTTTCTGAACGTGTAGGTATTTATTACTTATACTACAATTTTGTAGGAAACACTTTTTTTTTTTAATTAGCCTAGTGTGTCCCACTGCTGGGCAAAGCCCCATTTCCTTACAGCTCTCCCGGTGTTGTGCCTTTTCTGGCCAATCATTCACGAACGAGTCCAGATCGTCACGCCAACATTTTTTCTTAAAATGCCGATGATAAATTCATATTATGTATACCTGGTAGATGGTAGTTTGTATGGTTGTTTAGTTTTATGGTACAAGGTAGTTTGTGTGTCGGGCCCTCCACCCTAAATAGAAAGTTAAGTGATACACCTACGCTATTATATTTTTCAGTTCATTTTCTTTCGTATGTGAGCGTCTAACGTGTGTAGTGTCAATAATGCTCAAGACAGCGATATTACTGTATTACAGTTTTACGGAATAGTAGTAGTCCGGTCAATTTAGACATAAAAGTAGTGGTCAAATAACAATAATTCCCACAGAGCCAAATATTGGTGGAGAGCTGGGGTATACCATTACAAACAAAGTCTTAAAAATCCCCATCGATCCTATGTGTGCTACAAATGTTATTCGGGGTCAAAGGTCAAAATTTGGGTCAAAATCGCGATATCTCAGGAATGGTAACTCTTAGAAAATAATAATGTAGATCATTTGTGTAGAGAATTTTATGATCTACAACTTTGGGTTGAGATTTTTTTGATAAAACTTACCGTTTTCGAGAAAAATTCAAAAATCCTCAAATTTTGACCTTTGAACCCGAATAACTTTTGTAGCACACATAGGATCGATTGGGTTTTTTAAGGCTTTGTTTGTAATGGTATACCCCAGCTCTCCACCAATATTGGGCTCTGTGGGAATTATAGTTATTTCAAATGTCTATATTCACCGGACTATAGTGTTAACATACTCACTTATCTAACCCGCACTGGGCCCGCGTGGTGGATTATAGATTTATGGCCCATCTCTCTCCTAGAGAGGAGGCCTGAGTCCCTGCAGTGGGAACATTATACTTAGGTTGGTGATGATGATGACTCACCTATCCTGATATCTCGGAAACATGGCGATATGACGGAGTAATAGGAACTTCTATCTATCTATCAATTCCATATAAATAAAAAGAGAAGTCCTGACTGACTGACTGACTGATCAACGCCCAGCCCAAACCCTTGGACGTAGAAAGCTGAAATTTTGCACAGAGGTTCCCTTCATAATGTAGACAAGGAATAAGGAAGGATTTTTCGAAATTCAACCCCTAAGGGAGTTAAATAGGGGATGACAGTTTGTGATGGAAAGTCGGTTTTTTTCACGCGAGCGAAGCCGCTGGCAAAAGCTAGTATTAAATAAAATGATTATTTCAAGTAGCTTTTGATGTTTCGGAAAATCGGTTATAGATTCTTCTATTGACAGAGCTGTGTTTTCTTCCTTTGTCTTTAAGGAGACAACTAGGACAAAGGGATGTAAAATGTAAATTGACCTAAATGTACGCTTAACATTGCGCTATTCGACAATTATTCGTAATTGTCACATATTGGAATGTAATGCATTGAAATGGGTCTAATAGCATTGTAACCTATTCAGCAGTTGAGTTTTGTGTTATAATTATGTCAAAGTGAACCTGAGCCCCGCGACCATGAGACATTCGTCGACTTAATATAATTAGGTATTATAAAAATATTACTTCCATCTAATTCACCACTGCTCTGAAAACGTTGAAGGAAAACATCGTGAGGAAACAAGCATATCTTCGAACCAAAATACATGTGACATCTACCAACCCGAACTGGGCTCGCGTGGTGGATTATAGCCCATCCCTCTCATTGAGAGGAAGCCTGAGTCCCTGTAGTGGAAACATTGTAAGCTGATGATGATGATCCTAGTTACCTAAGTCTCACTAGTCAGGCAGCCACTGAGTCAGGATTTCTATCCGGTTGATGGTTGATGGATTACCCGCTACTCAGACTCAGCGAGCCTATTGAGGCTCGCTCTTTATTACATGAGCGTTAGACATAAATAGTGAAATGTGGGTTTACTATTAGGTACCTACACCTCTACCTACTTAAGGGGAATTTGATTTATTTCAACACAACCTCTTTACCCGTACATCTTAATAAATGCCGTCATGACAGTATAAATCCCTTTTTAAGTCTTACCAAGTTACCAAAACAAACTTTCTTGACTGCTAACATCTTAATACCGCCTCAACGCAACCTCTTAGTGACCTCCAAACACTGATAACGCAAAGATACAACTTTGCCCATAAATTATCACGCTCATTTCCCTTGCAGGATAAACAGGGACACTCAATCAAGTGCTAGTGATCGTTGGTAAGCGCTTAGACCTCGATGTATCAGCGTCGGTTGCGTCTTTAGTTAACGAGTAGGTGGATGGTGGCTCCTCTTAAGGAATTACTTGACTTAGTGTATTGGGGCAGGCTACGACGGATTTTATTGATATTTTTCATATTATTGTGAGGCACTGGGTTCGATTTCCTGGTCGGTCGTATTGCTACACATGGGAAGATAAATAAACACTTATGGTAAGGTAAGTGGAAATTATGTTTTTTCCTACTCCTCCGCTATTCTTTTCTGATTAATTTCGTTGCGGGATCCAAGACAGTTAAATCGCTTCTCTGGGACTTCGTCGAGCTTCATTGTCTCGGCGCTTTTCTTGTGGTCGCCACTGTTGATTCTGGCTAACAGGAGTTACAGTGGTTTGGGAATAGTGTGGCGGGCTTGTCCCATAAAGAAACACTTATGGTGATTATAGATACTTATGGTGAGGTCCTGGGTTAACCTTTTGGTTTGGGCGAAGTGTTATTGGATTTTTAACCGACTTCTAAAAAAGAAGGAGGTTCTCAATTCGGATGTTTGTATTTTTTTTTTTTTTTTTTTTTATGTTTGTTCGGGCATAACTCCGTCACTTGCTAACCGATTTGAAAAATTCTTTCTTTGTTGGAAAGGGTATACTTCCGAAATGGTCCCATAATTTTTTTTTCGAAATCGGACAAGCGGTTTTTGAAAACTCAACAAAACTCAAAAAAAAACTACATTGTCCACATTGACCCATGAACATGTGAACCACTAAAAAGTGAAAAATAAAAACTTTTTAACAAAAAATAAAACCGACTTCAAAAAAAAAACACAAAAAAGTGAAAAATAAACTTTAGAAGAAAAACCAGTCTCTGAAGTCGGTGGCAAAAAATCAAACAAACAAAAGTCACCGACTTCAGAGACTGGTTTTTCTTCTAAAGTTTATTTTTCACTTTTTTGTGTTTTTTTTTTGAAGTCGGTTTTATTTTTTGTTAAAAAGTTTTTTTAACACGAATTTCTCGGTAGCAGCCACGGAGTCTGGATTTGTGCTTGATGGTAATAGGTTCGCCCCCCTATGACATGAGACTTAAACATGACTGGCGATTTTTTTTTGTTCTAGACCATTCCTAGTATGAACCTTCTATATAGTTATGGAGATATTAGAGGTCAAAGTTGCAAATTCAAGTTTTTTTTAAATATTCGTTTTTCAGGTTATAACTTTACAATATGTAATTTTCTCCTACTGTATTAATTATTAGATCAGCGGTGGCCCAGTGGTGGCGGCCCCGACTTACAAACAGTAGGTCGTGGGTTCGAATTCATGCAGGCACATTACTTTATTTAATCTATTTCATCACCGCTGCTCTCAAAACGGTAAAGGAAAACATTGTGAGAAAACCGGCATTTCTTAGACCCAAAAATTCGAAGACATGTGACATCTACCAATCCGCGCTGGGCCCGCATGGTAGATTATACCTTGCCCATTCCCTCTCAAAAAGAGAGGAGCCCTGTGTCCCAGCAGTGGGAACATTAATAGGCTGATGATGATGATGATGTTTTAATTATTGTTTGACGTTATCACTAACATAGTATTTAAGAAGCCATACTACGACCATTACGAAATAAGTCAAAATAATTATCTCAAAGTGAAAACTATCTCACGAGAAAATTGCTCTTGAGTTTTTCCAAGTGGATACATAATATGGACACTAATGGAACGTCAGAAACCGCAAGCCGCGAGATGGTTGATCGGTTCTATGAAAAAATTAGTTGTCTGTAAAGTCGGTTTACGGACAAAAGTTTACCTAACGTGACAACTACAGAGAGATAGATGCGCAAACGTACAATGAGTGTAACGGGACAATGAGCGTAACGGGACAATGAGCGTAACGGGACAATGAGTCATCCTTTTTCGTGCATGCAGTTCATCGATTTATTAGACGTTGTCACGTCAAAAAAACAAGAAACTCCATGTTTTCTTACAATAAAGGACATCGAAAACACTGCAATTTCTACTACTTCCTGGAACAAATTCGTATGTAAGAAACGTTGCTGAAATTCAAAGAATTGTCGATCCAAATAGGTTGCAATCAGAAAACAATATTCATGTGACTCATAAAAAATAAAGTATTTATGAAGAAACCAACAAGCTAAAAAGACATTTAATACCAAAACATTATCATCACCTTCCTGCCCTTATCCTATTCTATTTAGGGTCGTGGCAACACTTTAAAAAAAAAAACAATACCAAAAACATTGTAGAAGAAATTATTTTTCCATTTACTAACTGGCTTTACAATTCCAAAAATCTCAATACAGAAAGCATTATGATTATAATTACTTGGTCCCTAAACCGCCTAGATGTCTTAAGGCGACATCGTATTGTGAGCTCAACAATTAATCAAGCCCGTAGGAAGTAATGGTATTGTTATGCGCTCAATTTATTATCGTTTTAAAGTATCTCCACAGTAATTCAACTTCCCTTTGTCAGAAATTACAAAAGGGCTATACAATTTTTCCCCTTGGTTTAACCCTTTTTATTCTATCGTTTATATTTTTTTTCACTGGCGGTGTGCCTAATTCTGTTATGACAATAAAAGTTTATTTTTCCCTGAAAATACTTCTATTGTATATACAGATAGTATACAGTATATTGCAAACCAACAAATTAAAAAAAAAATTAAAGTGCGGAAAAGTCAGATTTGAAAAAAATATGAGTTTTTCTGTATAATAATGTATCTATCAATTACTCACAGCAAAGAGGATACGCCATTATTCTCAAAATGTTCATCATTCATCATCATCATTTCAGCCGAAAGACGTTCACTGCTGGACATTATGCCTCCCCCAAGTATGGCCTGACCATACTTGCCCCCAAGTATGGTCAGGCCAGTTGACCGGTCGTCGGCACCTTCTCATAAAATTTTATTAATAAAATAAACTTCTCATATCTGAACAACCGTCCAATTCCATTAAGGAGACCAGAACAGTCAGAATCCAATACGCAAATAAAAATCTCATTCAAACAACAATCAAAAGCGAACAAGCCAACCCTAAAAACACGTTGAAACCAAATAAAATTACCTAAATCCGTTTTTAAACGGCACTGAAATCAGGCAAGGGGTGTGAATAGCCAGTATAATTAGAAATCTGGGCTATATTCCTGGTATTAATAACTTGCTAACGGCATTGAGCCGAAGGCGTAGCTATAACCATTAACCTAAAAGCCTGCGGTACTTCGCCTAATGTGTCTTCAATTTAGAATAAAGTAATCTTTATCACATCGTTAGAATGTATTTTATGCTTTAACTTTGAAAGGGCGTATGTGTGATCTTTTATGAGCTATCACGTATGATGGTGTTGTCTAGTGGTCTGTTTTGATGACACCCTGTATCTGTGTTAAGGTCCAATATAACACAGAAGTTGATATCCCACAAATGGGAACATTAAGAGCGAGCGCCGCCGTGGTGCGATTTTCAGAAATTGAATTTTATTGTAAACACGCCGCTGTAATTTTTTTCAACAACTAATAAGAAAAGAAATAATATAGCCTTCCAGAAAAATAAAGGATTCTCGGACATGCGTTTCCAGGAATATCACTTACAGGGATGGTTTTTAGGAGTGACAACTGTAATAAACCAACATGTTTTTCACTCGAACATTGTTTTCTAGCTTTTAAAGAGTTTTGGGAAATAAAAGGAATTAGTTATTCTATGCAGCACTATAGTTCTTGTCAGTACTGTGTATTGCGTATTCTGCAATATCAGTCAATACAAGTCCTGATTGCACCTTTTCCTTTTTACGAACATCCAAGTTCCTGAAAAAAAGCTGATGAATTTTCAGGATTCACTGAAAATCCATCCATCTTTGATGAAGCAAAACATAATCCTGAAATTCCCATAAACAGACAATTTCCTATTCGTATACCGTTTTTACGCATCATCTCCGAAAATCCGAGTTAAGATCAGAAACTGCTGTCTCCACCAAAGTACAGTTACGCACAGTTTGGCACAAACGTGATCAAAATATTTGTGCAATACTCTGAACAATGTTAACTGGCTCCAATTTCCTCATTCTGAATCGAACAGTTGATTGGATTACCAGTTTCAAGGCGAAACCTGATGGATTCTGTTATTGGTGAATTGTTATTCATTGTGACGTAGCCAGTAATATGGGTTAATCAAAATTATAATTTGTTTGTGATTGTGTTTCTGTGTTTTGTTATATTATTCAACAACATTGACCTATCTTAAGAGTTTCAAAGAGTTTTAAAATTCTTATAACATTACGCCGCAGGGTAAGGCAGAGGTGTACCAATTATTACACCCATATTTTGGCATTAGCATCATCTGGGCACAAACCCAGAGTCTGTGGCTGCTATAGACTGTCTAGACTCTAGTGATTGCAACTATTACTGTTGAGGGCAAAGTGTTATTGGGTTTTTCCATCACGACATTATAAATTTAATGTAGAGATATCTGTCTGTTTGTTACTTATGTCTGGAAGAATTAGACACGTTGGCTATTATTATCTTATATTATATATAAATAAAAAGAGAAGTCCTGACTGACTGACTGACTCATCAACGCCCAGCCCAAACCCTTGGACCTATAAAGCTGAAATTTTGCACAGACGTTCCCTTTATAATGTAGACAAGGAAGAAGGAAGGATTTTTTGAAATTCAACCCCTAAGGGAGTTAAATAGAGGATTAGCAGTTTAGAAAGTTTAGAGTTAGAAATTTGTATGCAAAATCGTCATTTTCACGCGGGCGAAGCCGCTGCCAAAAGCTAGTAATATAATACTTTTTATTCCAAGAGTACGTTCCTATGGAATGGTTGCAAAAATCCACGGAAGCAAAACTGCGCTAATGTTAGTAGATAATCAAATCCCTTTTCAGCGTCGAGTCATTTCGTTTAAGATAATTTTCTTGGTAGTTTTGGAAAACCAACAACATCCAAAATCAATTATCATCATACTTTCTTTTCTATTATTTTTTTATTGAAGCAATTTCATCAGGAGGGGTGCGCCAAAGTTCACCTAAAATTTCAACTCCGATAATTGGAAATCCGAAAATGTTCTTCCTAACATTTTTCATCCTAACGATCGCAATTCCTAAAGTCTCTGTCTCTAATGTTTTAATTCCGAAGCATTCAACTTCATAATGTCAGTAGCAATAAACATCTATTACACTATTATTTGTTTTCCTATATTTTCTCAACATAACCATCTTTTACACTATTATTCAAAGTCATATCTTTTTTGTTTATATTACTTTTTATTCATAATAATCAGTATTATAAAAGGTCCCATTAAAATAGGTGGACAAAATTTTAGAAATCATTTAGACCGCTAAAATAAGGACAATAGTAAAAAAATATATAAGAAAAAGTCATTAAAATACCTACTTTTATAGGATGAGTTTGTTCTAGAGTGCCGGCAATTTATTATTTTAAGTCAAAATAAAATCACTTTATTTAAAGTGTTTTTTTTTTGTTTAGGTGTCTTTAGTTAGGCTTACTAAACGCTGTGTTAAAATTTGTCCACATATTTTAATGGGACCTTATCTACTATGCAAAGATATCCATAGGTTAGGTTAGGTTAGAACTGTGACCAACTACGCGCGAGCCGAGCGAGCGAAGCGAGCGGTGCCGCGGCAGCGGCAGGCGAGCGCTACCTGGAAATTGGTCGCGAAATTTTTCTAAGTATTTTTTTCATAGTGCCCCCAAGACGACACGCTGACCTGAATTTCATTCATTTATTTCATTTCAAGACAAAAATCAGTGAAACGACCTTTAATCATTCTAAACAGTTGTATGAGTGAAAATATTATGGTCATTATGTTTAGGGATAAAAACGTTAGGATAAAAAACAGTAGGAGTTGAAATATGTTTACAATAACGATATTATGAATTAAAATTTTCGGAAACATGAGTGTTAGGAACATCGCCAGTAGCATTACAAATAGTAGGAATTCAAACTTTAGGATGAAAAATTTTAGGAGGAGTGATCATTCGGATTACAAATCGTTAGGAAGAACAATTTCGGGTAAAAAACTTTAGGTGAGCCAATATGGACCCCATCAGGAGTCTTCTTCACGTTTTGTTTAATGAGCTAATAAGCCACATCAAATCCTATTTACCGATATTTTGCGTGGTTATACATGAATAACTTTTCTTAACTTTGAGAAAATCTATTCGCACCGTAACACCAATTTCCTTATAGGTAGTCGGCCTATAAAAAAGACACAATACCCATTTTCCGACCATTTCCCGACTTATATTCGTATTAAACTGATATATTTTATTTAGCCCTTGTCATTTCTTCTCTTCGTGAGGGTTACTATTCACACTAAATTACCTTCATGTTATCTACATAAGTAGCACATTGTTGACCGGGGATTAAATAAGATTATGGATATTATCATAATAACCAATTTCATGGTTCAGTACCTTTGTCATGGGCTTAGGGTAATTCCATGGGGTTGTATCAAATATTGGATGTGCAAACGGGAGGATAAATAATCACTTATTGTGAGTTCCTGGGCTCAATTTCCGGGTCAGGCAAAGTGTTGATGGGTATCAGGGAGTTCTCAGTAGCAACCACGTAGCCTGGACCTGTGTCCGGTTGATGGCAATAGTTTCGCCCCCTGCTAGATAGGACTTTAAACTGTGTATTATTGGGTGGTGTTGGTCTGCCTCACCTTTCGGAAATTACAGGCGTGATGTTACGTTATGGCAAATATGATAGCAATTTTCACACGACAATGCTCGTCCGCGTGGTCGGTTTTCCATGATCCTTTCTTTTTCTGTCGCTCGGAACTATCATTTGCTAGAGCTCGACACAGAGTGGGAATGATATCGCGCGCGGCAGCATTGAGTATGCGTTCGGCAGGAAAATATAAGAGCATAGAAAAGTGCGATTCCATACGGTTAGATGAGGCACAAACCTACACCCCCCAATAATGCGAATGAGCGGCGATCTCCGCCTGTCCGTGCGCCACACCGCCAATACTGACTGCTGACTGAATACTGACCTCACTACGTCAGTAGTGACGCGGACGAGCGGTTGGGTGTTACAAGTGGAATCACCCAAAGCCGTGACAACATTCCCAAGCTACAAACTCAAACTATTTATTTCAATTGGACCATTAAAGGCACTTTTAATGTCAGAACAACAAATAAAACGAAGCTACAGTCACAAGGCCTAATAACTTGTGATTGTACAGATTGTACCGCAGTTACCCATTCTCTAGCGTAGATCTCTATGGAGAAGAACGGGCCACACTCCTGCAGCTCGTCCTTGACTACTGCAACAACATAGATCTTTACCATCCAGCGTAACAAAAGCACAATATTCTCATTGAACCCACACAACAAGTATCCTATCATTACGCCGTCAAAATCTGGTGGAGGGTAATTCGAAAACTTGAGGCCTGACAATTCTGACACGCGTCGAGGACAGCAGGTCATTTATCATCGGAGCCCCTCACTGTCCAGTCGTGTTTATCGCTAAATGACGTTTATGTCGTACAGCCAAAAAAATTGATGTATTTTTCGTTGTGACACTGTTGAGAGATTATTTACATACGAGTTTTTACGTAATGCGGTTTTTTTATTACTTTTACCTGTTGGCTTTTGACGTAATTGACAACAGGTTTATTACATGATAGAATACGTTAAGTAACTAAATGAAATAATTTTTTATGCCTTACTCCATTGGAGAGGATTTTGCATTTTTACTAAGCTAAGCAAAATCGCAGTATGTAGGACTTAACAGAAGCTGACTCCAAAAATTGCTGACACAAGAAAGAGAAGAGATTTTCCACGACAAAAATAAACGTCGAAAGCGGCTATGTCTAGCTCGCAATATCGTTTTTGCCAAAGGACCTAAAACTTTAGCTTATGAAGTCTACTGTCACATACTTGCTAATCAATACCCTGAATCTTTGACCTACCGATAAAGTAATTTAGAAGTAACCTTTCAAGGGTCGTGTTAGGAGCTCATGATTAGGGGAATGTACGTCGGAGTTTGAAACTAGTCTGGCATTTCCGTATCACGATAGAATAACACTATTTTTAGAAACATTTACTTAAAGTAATTTACGAACAAAAAAAGACAGTTATGACTTCGAGAAACGCTATCAATTTTTATATTCTTCCTGTTATTTATATGCAGGAAATTATTTAATGTTACAACTTTTTTTCTGAAGTTATGTACTGCCAACTTTGGTACTTAGCTTGTAGAAAAGTTACGATACTCACTCGAGGAGAAAAAGTTTATTTTAGATGTTCCGAATTTCGACAAAGAACTTTGGAAATAAATGACTGCTAGGACAGGACAATAAAGACTCTTTGACTGACATTTCACGACCAACTTGACAGATAGGCGGCACTTAAAACTCATTATTTTCTGTAATTAAGGGCCTATTATAGACTTTTTGGTCAAACGCTAATGGTGACAAATTGTCCCAAAGTGAGTGTCGACAAAACTGTCCATTCAAACGCTTAATTGATTAAATAGTTTGTCGGTCTGTATGTGACAGCTGCTCTACACAACCATTTGAATGAAAACTGTTTTAGTTTTAGATAGGTACGTTAGGTTCCTACGTTTTGCCTATATTAGTGAGCTATTTCTGTAAACCCAACGTAATGGTAGAATAGAATATTCTTTACTATGGACACCATGCAAGTAACACAACAAGCGTTATCATCGCTAACAGCGATTTTAAGTTTTAAGATTATCATTAATACTGTAAACGGAATATTTACCACGGGAAAATAGTTAAATTTGTGGTTTTAAGTGTTAATGATAGTTATGATTTTAGTCGGTATGGATCCACTACAACAAACAAGAATAACTTCCTATGTTAAAATTAATTTCTATTAGAAGATAATTAAATAATTTTATAAGGTAGGTATAGGTATTTTTTTTTGTTTTGGTATTTCAGGAAGTAAAAGTTGCAGATTGAATCGCAAAGGACACTATTTAATACAGAACCAAACAATTCCTATACACGAGTCCCACAACTAACTTTCATCCTTAAAACTGTCAAATCCACATCCTCATATCACTAATTATATCCCGCTCAACTTAAGTAATCCATTGACATATAATAACGACCTTATGTAAGTCGCGACCCCTACATTTTACGCCTCACCGGCTCAAGGGATGTAATACGGACCCCTTAAGTTTCTAATTGGGTTCATTGCCTTTAAACGTCACAAGTTTTTACAGTTACCCTGAAAATATTTTTACTGTAGTATTTTATGTTGGCGACGCCTGGCGTTTTATTTTAAGTTTAGATGTGTTCAAGTTTTGGGAGATATTTAGATGGAATGTGAAAAGTTTGGTAATGACAGTGACTTTTTTTAATATGATCAAAAATGAAACTGTTGCATCGTCCGACTTTTTAAAAATTTTTACTTACTTATTCGAAGTAGGTTTACTTTTTTACCCAACTGCGGCGAAGCCCAAAAGGAGGGTACAAACACAAAAAAAAACTAAAAAAAAGTAGGTAGTTAAAAAACTAAAAAACCCGACTGAAAAAACTGAAAAGAGAAAACCAAGCACATTTTAAATTGAACAAAACTTGGAAGCAGGCGGGGTTCATTTGAATCCAAGCTCAAGTCTGCTTCCAAGTTTTGTTCAATTTAAAATGTGCTTGTTTTTTGCTTTTCAGTTTTTTCAGTCGGGTTTTTTAGTTCTTTAACTATTTCTTTTTTATACGTACAAACATATTATACAGTAGAGCTAGAGTGTATCAAAATATCGAAACTTTGCATAGCACATTATTTCCTCACAGTACTTCTGAGAAGAAATAACATCATCAGAATTTCAAACACAGACCATTTTTTCAGTTCGGAGCCAACCTTAGTCATCATAATCATCTGCCTAGCCTTTTCCCAGTCTAAAATACTGATATTCTACTGCAGTGCAGCAGTAAAAACTGACAGTCTAATCGAATGCAGCTGAATACCAGTGTTTTACATGGAGCAACTAGGTAGTCGCTCCATGTAAAATACAGCTGCAGTGCAGCAGTAATAACTGGGTTATATGATACCCTTTGGTAAGACTGGTTGTCAGACATTTAGGTCACTGGCTATCTTTTCAGAAACAATTTATACAAAAGGCTGCTTTATGATAGGCACGAAATCATTTCTTTAAGTGGATCAACTTTAGCAACAACCTGGAAAGATTAAGTAAGAAATTACTTTGTCAACAACCCTAAGCAGAAAGTTCTTCTTAATAAAACCTAGAGATATTTTCCTTTCTATAAATACAATTGTAGCACAAACAAAAGTTTCTGCACATTTTCGGCACTAAACAAGATTGTTAACAGTGATTAGGAAAATTATTATCTTATTTTGACCAACAACTATTTATAATAATATCTAAAAAGGAACCTAAGATACGATCATTTTAGATCTAAATCTGTTTGTACCTAATAACAACAGCCAGTACTTACCTTTATCTCCTTTCTATTGCTCTTAAAGACATGAAGTACCTAATTAAAAAAAGTTGAGCCCATAATCCAACTCTTCACGTTCTGAAATTGTTACAAGCGGTTTTTTTTCAGTGGTTTTCTGCCATCCCCGGGGAAATCGGCGTATTCAATTGCCACAGTAATTCGTTACTGGAAAACGTAATTAGGTTTAACGAGTTCACAAGCATTGCCGCTGTAATCAACAATAAAATAAAGGTTGTAATTAAAATCTTTGCTAAAGACCCGAAGTGTGTCAGACGTTTTCGGATTTTCTTGAATTGCTTCGTAGAGCGTTTTATTTTTCTACTTTCTACTAACAATTAATCTTCGTTTCTTTTGTATTATCTTAGGGAACCAGAGGAAAAACAATGACGGTTTTCTTTGAGAAAGAGCTAAAGTTTAAGCTGTGCCGGCAGGTATAATATCAAAGTGCTTTTAGGTAACTGATTCTTTATATATTCCTTTAACAAGTACAAGATATACAATTCGACGGGAATACTAGCTTTCTAGTAACTGTAAAATACTTAGTGTGAATATTGGGTTTTCTCTTTTAAAAGATATTTCTTTGAGTGGAAAGGAAAAATATGTGGGTTGTGAGAATTGCTTTGAAATGGGTTTTTGTAGTGCTTGGAGGTAGCGACCATAAAGTTATGTTTGTAGCTGGCATAACTTCTAAGAAATCTTGGGTACTCCTAATCTATATTTTCAGCTCAAATCACCTACTTCCGAGTACGAGCATCCTGCTTCACGCTAACTTAGATATTCGGTCTTGATCTAGTCTCATCCGTTGGTGTGTAACGACCTTACAATGATGTCAGACTTAGTTGTAGTTCGACAAAGATCGTGAACAAAATTGGAACTAACACCGCCATTTTGTATTTTTTTTAACAAAATATCTACTAACAAATTTCATTAAAAAGGGTTTTTGGACTTTTCTAATATAAATGGAATTATTTACTACTAGCTTTCGTTCGCGGCTGCGCTCGCGTTATATGGTCGGAAATGATTGAAAATTCATTTCAAAAAGAATTAAATAGAAAACTGCGTTGGCCCAGCGGTGGCAGCCCAAGCAGGCGCATTACTTTGTGTAATTTATAACATCACGACTACTCTCAAAACGGTGTAGGTTAACATCGTGAGGAAACCGACATGTCTTAGAAAAAAAAAATCGAAGACATGCGACATCTACCATCCCGCACTGGAACCGCGTGCTGGATTATAACCCATTCCCTCTCATAGAGAGGAGACCTGAGTCTCAGTAGTAGATGAAGGTAGATTATTCAACCTGTAAATAATGGTCGCATTACAGGTTGAATATTCTATCGTCATCTGCCTAGCCTTATCCCAACTATGTTGGGGTCGGCTTCCAGTCTAACCGGATGCAGCTGAGTACCAGTATTTTACATGGAGCGACTGCCTATCTGGGGGTCTAAAATGGAAACTTTTGCAGATCATAATGTGAATTGCGTTTAAACGCGTAAAATGAACCTTTCATAATAAAAACTGCCAAAGTGGCCGTTTTAGACCCCCTGATCTCCACAACCCATTTGATACTGGGTAATACGATACCCTTTGCTAAGACTGGATGTCAGAATTTCAGGTCACTATCTATCTGTAACGACTACCAAAGATCTATATATGGCAGCCGGGACCAACAGCTTAACGTGCTTTCCGAGGTACGGAGGAAACCCGGTATGTCGGGCGGTCACCCATCCACAGACCGACCTAGGCAAGGACAGCTTTACCTAAAGATCGATCCGAGTGGCAGTTCTTATTAAGCCACGAGCTGAGCTAGAGGAATGAAGAAAATATAGCAACATTTTCCTCACTATAAGGAATGAAGAAAATATAGTGAGGAAAATGTTGCGTATGAATGTAAATGGCTATAAGAGTAGAGGAAGATCAAATAAACGATGAATAGACTGTGTGAAAGATGATATGGTTGGATATTAGGTGACTGCTGAGGTGACGAGTAATAGGGAAGTATGGAAGAGGAACTTAGGCTGCGCCGACCCTAAGTATATTGGGGTTAGGGTAGGAGAATGATGATTATGTTTGATTTTTGCAATTTGTAAGTCTATCTTGGTTTTTAACATAATTTCTAAAAGTGTATTTATCAACCAAGGTCAGCATGAACAAAGAAAATAAATAACGAAACCAAATTAAAAACGAACAAGATTCAAACCGAACACGAACTCATAATATCTAAAACAAAGAGTACGAAATCCTAAAACAAAACAATTCGTAATATTTGGCCGCAAAATTAACCGTGTGGCCGCCGGATTCTTTTCATTCCGGCCGCAAAACGTTCTCAACAAAAAAAAAATGGCCGAAATACTTCGTGTAAAACAACGACACAGAAATCCTGGGTCTACAGGTAATAAGTGAAAGTGCCTCGGCACTGCCAAATTAAATATGAATGCTGTTGTTACAGCACTCTTTCGTAGTTGAAATATAATCCGGTACCTTTTTCAGTTCATGTTGTTTTTATTGTAGTTTTTACGATCGACACGGCGGCGGCGATGGTGACGCGGACGCAGGGTTACGTGTAAATATTGCATTACGATGTATTGGTTTGCGGTATTTTTGTCGTATGTGGAGACAGGTTTTCCTGTAATAATATGAACATAACATAGCGCCTGTAATCACTGAATGGTTAGGCAGAGGTGTGTAACTAAATAATGGACACCCACATTTCGACCCACAAAAAAAAAGACTGTCTCGTTGTTTAAGTGGTCGCAAGCACGACTGCGGAACAAAGTGGTCTCCATCAGGAATTTCACGGTAAAACCCGCGGAGTCTGAGTTTGTGCCCGGTTGTTGGCAATAGGTTCGCCTCCCATTACATAAGAGATGCCAGTTAGTTATGCTAAAACATAACTGGCGAAACGTGGGTGTCCTGTGGGCAAGCGTGGGTGTAAATTGTGAAATATCTAACTTAAGTCGAAAAAAAAAATCTTAAAAATTCTTAAAAAAAAAAAAAAATTAAAATTATTATTTATTGAAAATATTCTTTGCTGATTAATTTAATAACGGGATCCAAGACAGATAGGTATATTGTTTCTTTGGGACTTCGTCGAGCGTACTTCAGTTTTCAGAAGTACCTATTCGTAGTTTTTTGAATAGTGTGGCGGGCTTGTTCTCCAGTCTTTGCAAAACGATCTTGTGAAGAAGAATTCCATATAATTTGTAACTGTTACAGAATAACGAGAAAGAATCGATCTTCATCGCCACGAACTGTAATCTATCCAGTTTTGCTTCACTTCCATATTTCATTCACATAACTTTCATTCACTTGAACTCGATTCGAAGCGCTCATTTTTCATAGCTGTGACTGGTACTTGCAATTCATGCTCTGAACGTGCAATAAGTACTGAAACCTCTACTTATAGAACTAAGCTCTCAAGTAGATTACAGTGTTTTGAGTTCAAATGCAGTTGGTCTTAGGTGGAAACCGCCAGATATTGGAATATTTTAAAAGGAAATCTGTACAAATAAATATAATTGAAGTGTCTGTTTCCCCGTCGGGGCTGCGGGTTGTTCGAAAGAGATACCGCAGCCCCAGACACAAAGGGCTAAGAAGGAACATGGGTGGTTTTTAGCCAGTAGAAGTCTGACACTCCCTACCGCTCTGCCCAGAGTAGGAGGAGTCATTTGATGATCCCCCCCCCCCCCCCAAAGTGTCTGTTTGTAATTTAAAAATAACTCTTTTTTAAAAGCATGTGTTATATACTTACGGATAAATTTTTGTCCTCCATCAGTCTGTCTATTGGTTTCGGCTTTTCTTCAAAATGGCTGGACCGTTTTCTGTGTTGAAGGACTACCTGAAGCTACTTTTATTTTAGAAAAAGGATTCGGTTTCCATGCAAAAATAAAACCCTTGAAATACTTTACAAAATCCGATTCAAATAAGTAAGTAATCACAGAACTCTGTCGGTGTTTTTTTTTTTTTACAAAATCCTCATGATGTAAACTACGAAGCAGGTTTAATAATAGTACCTACCTCATTAGTAGAAGACCGTAACCAAAATACAGGCAGTATTAAATATTCCTCAGAATATACAGTTCTGGGCCATTACATAACACAATTATACGCCTTCGCATAATTGTGTGTGGAGCCGTTCTAACCACGTTTTGTGTTCCACCTGATATAGAATACCTACATATTACATATACATACACGTGTACTATGTCGAAATGTTCATCTACGTTATATTAGGATGTTTTTCTTAGTGCCACAATTTTGGAAGTTGTGGACACTGGTCGTTGGAATGAACTGCTAGGCTAAAATGGGATTGGGCTGGTCACTTCAACCGATGACCGTTGGGCAATCAAAGCCACAATGCGACGGTTGCTGGAAGACAGACGGCGCCGCTGAGGCCGGTCCAGAAAGAGGTGGCGAGATGATCAAGACGCGCACCACCAAGAGGGCTGGTTCAAGGTGGTGCAGGAAAAAGCACTTGGAAGGAATTGGGGAGGCTTTTGCCCAGCAGTGGGACAGTACAGACTAGAGTTCGGTAATTTTCGCGCGTGATCTTAGGTAATGTGTACCGTGTACCAGGTTGTAAAATATCCGTTTGCTGAACTTAATTCAAATCTACTCAGTTGATTTCGCGTGAAACTCCGTCTTCACGGACTTTCTCATTTATATAGTACCTAGTTATCATCTTCTTTATGTGTTTGTGGTTACTGTCTAACCAGGCCTCAAGAGCTTTTATGCCCCGTTGGGGCTGCGAGTTATTCACAAGATATACAGCGGCCTCGACATAAAGGGCTAAGAAGGATTATGGGTGATTTTTAGTCTGTAGAAGTCTGATACTCCCTTTTGCTCTGCCCAAGAGCGGGAGGGGTTATTTGATGATTTCCCACCCGCCGGTTTCCTGACGATGGAAATAGCGTGAGAAAACCAGCATACCAGTTCACCGAAGCAAGTCATAATTACATTATACAATATTATACGCACATAATATTATAAGACACGATTTATAGATATTATATGGAAATATTTGTACGCCATGTAATGGCAGGATATTGTATCATATTCACCTATTGTATCATATTCTTACAAATAAACATTTTTGATTTGATTTTGATTTTAAATCTGTAAAAAAACAGAGGTGAGTGAGACCTCATCATCATGATTCAAAGGCATTAAATCTGACATAATGTTATGCAACGACACCAGTTAAATATGTCTACCAAAGATTGTGATTACTCTTTCATTATTAGAAAATTTTGTAAGTCATCAAGGCGATTTGAATAAAAAGTTATTTGCCCTCAATTCTAAACAGAATACAGATCGTCTGCAGATGTTGTGTTCTCCCCTTTTGGCCAACGCCCATGGACAGAGATCTACTGCAAAATTCTAATTTCCCAAGGGCTTGTCGAATATCCGTCAGCAATCGATCAGCATGTAAGTACCAGTAACAGGTTCTGACAGAATTTCGAAGGAAATATGGAGGTGCGTCAAACAAACATCGGGTTATAAAGATTAATTTCACTGTTGAGTATGAGAGCCTTTTTTTTGGTGGTTGGAAAATCATCAAATAACTCCTCCCGCTCTTGGGCAGAGCGAAAGGGAGTGTCAGACTTCTACTGACTAAAAACCACCCATGTTCCTTCTTAGCCCTTTATGTCGAGGCCGGGGTATCTCTTGTGAATAACCCGCAGCCCCGAAAGGCGTCGGCCCTTACGGGCCCCTCCCAAGTTGATGATATCGCTTTGAGGCGCGCGTGGAACACGAACGCGCCGTCGGCGTCGGCGTCGACACGGCCTGTCGTCGTCATAAGACGGACGGACGGCGAGTTAGCCCATTACTCACCGTCCACAGGCCCGCGTCTACCGTGGCCGGAAGTCATCACGTGGCCCGCCGACGCTCGGAGCGTCTCCCGCGAGTATGAGAGCCTGGATTCGACTTCCAGGTCGGGCAAAGCTTATTGGGTTTTACCATTAAGAATATATTAGTTGTAGACACTGAGTGTAGATTTATGCCCGGTTGTTGGCAATGAGCTTGCTTGGACTTAAATATAACTGTTTAAATGTATGTCTGCTATTATTATAAGTACACCTTTGTCTTATCCTTCAGGTATTACGGGCGTGAATATTTTTTTTTTGTTTTTATGAGCAAATAGCTTATAGAACATTCTTTAATATGTACACCATAAAAGTAACATTCATAAAAATAAACTAATGAAAACCTCCGATTCTTTTTCATCACCAAACAAATAAATTATTCCTTGTTCGTATTATTTGGTCATTAAAATAATAAACCTAAATTCCTATTCATAAAACACTACAACAGCTAAATTCACGGCTATAAAGGTAGCTCAATTCCGGCACCCTTTAAACAAATGAATGCAAAACGTTTTTACCCTCTCACAAACAACACAAATTATGCACACCGTGTCCATTACATACTTTATCTCAGAGACATATAAACAGATGTAGACAGACTAGATAGGTGCAAAGTGTGACCTGGAAACTATCAAATTAAGGACATAAGGGACTGGACTGGAAAGTTGGTTAAACTTTGCTACTTAGCATCGTAAAAGTGGCATAATGTCGGCCTAATAAATCTAGGACAGACACCACTATGCGGCCAGTAATTTATTTCTGTTTAAGGCCATTTTCATCAATCAAATTTAACTCGACCAGCACAACTAAATCGCGTTTATGAGCTGTCAGTGTTCATTACTATAATGAGCCGGACAGCACTTGAACGCGGTTCAGATGTTCTGAACTTGTTATTTTAATTTTCTTTGGTGAAAGCAATTTTTTTACTGTTACCTTAGTCATCTTTTTATGAGGTCTCGAGATTTCAAACTTAATAACAGATAAACTATGCTATACCACTATGTAGCAGTACATTTGTGAATGATTACTCTGCAAACACTGCAGTGTAAACCTTTCAGAAACACGAGCAATTATCAGTAACACGCGTGTTCTAAAATTATCTACCCCACAGCTGCGCTCAAAGGCTCATCTAGCAAAACATATTTGGCTGTCCGTCCAACCTGATGAATGGGCAAATGGTCCCTAATTGAATATTAAATGCGGCTGCCTACGGACCGCATGACAGCCGGGCTAAGGTCACAAATAAGGTCACCGTCACCCTACGCTCGGATTACTACAGGCCTACCCGAAAATCATCGGTTTTATAGAAAAGCGGCGGGTTTTATCTCTAAAGCCTTAAATTCCCTGATCAGTCAGCAATAAGTTGAAAGGTGTTTTCCTAAAACTTTTCCGATCGAGTTAAGTACGGTTCTATGATGTTTATTCATTTAAAAGTTGTCAGGAATGTTCAGTTGTAACGCATTCTCCCTGGTAGTTACCACATTGACATTGTTGAAAGAATAAATCACCGTGTATTATTCACATTCTATGAGGAATAAAAGCTTTTTCAATTGATCAGTTAATCCTGGTAATTATAACACCATTCTCTTAACCTCCATCTTATCTTGAACCTTCAACAATCTTGCTGACCAATCATGATCAGCAACTTACACTACCCAGCGTAAAAATTCTAACTGAAAAACATGAACCATATTTCTACTAAAATACGGGCCAGCAGGGACATACAGCAAAACCAATATTGACGTTACCGAATACTTGATATACGGAACTACTTTTGTTTACCTTGTCTCTGCCACAGGTGCTCTATATTTATATCTTATGAAAACCTCCTTATGTTCAGGTGTCGGTCGTCTTTATGAAAAATAATATGGCGTCGTATATTTTTATTTTAGTAATAAGTTATAATAAGGATAGTGGATCTGTTCTCTTAAGAGTTGTCAGCTTGTAGGTGTTCTTGTAGATGTTGTTAATATTACGGTATATTTATTAATCCTGGTATGAATTGTCTCTTCCAGGCGTATAAATTAAATAGATAGGTACCTATTAAAACGATACTACAACAATGGTCCAAGAACTTAAAACTCTAATAGGAACTTATTTTAAGGTCGTTGGAAATCGTGCCACCACGCAAATTTCGCTTTATTTATCATCTAATTACGTAACATCAAAATTCCTCACTTGTTGGAAGATCTGTACAACTCGCGTAATGACTTCGTTAATCTGACATTTTGGCTTTCAAAAGACAGAGTGAATTTAAAATGTTGTTTCGAATAAAATGATATCTTTTGATGTTTAGAAAAGTTGTATTATGGATTTGTGTAATAGATTTTATTTTAAATGATATCATAATCTCTGAAATCTTTCGACCGCTCTATTCTGTCACTTCTTGTGTTCGAAATATTAACCTATGTATGGCGGCATTTCTTTTGGGATTTATAAATTAGCAACGTACATTAGTCTGACAGGCGACGTGAACATAAGGTCCTGGGTTTCCCGTGGTATTCCCGGGTCGGGAAAAGTGTTATTGAAGTTTTCAATCAGAAATTTCTCAGTATCAGCCACGAAGTCTGTCCCCTACTACACGGGATTTGAATATAACTGGCAAATAGGGATGTACTATTAGGTACACCTCTGCCTAACCCTTCAGAGATTACATGCATGATGTTATGTTACGTACATAAGTTGATCGACCAAATGCAAGCTTCATACTTTTAAGAAAGGGTTTGCGACCATCTCCTTTTCCAAAGTAATATGACGTCATAAAATGTTATGTCCAGCAAACGGCTTACATAAAATCTGAAAACTGAGCGTTATGCTCTAAACTTTTAAGTTGAAATTGGACAGTAATATGCTATTACAAGATCGCTAACTCCTAAATCAAGATTCCGTTCATTTTATCTTTTAAAGTCGACCACATCTATTTGGAATGTGATCGGCCTCTACGTTCACATTCCAAATAGATTTCCCAGTTCACTGATTGATTTTATTACTAGTCATGTATTAGCGCCTAGTGTAGCCGATTGTTGTTTTGGACGATTTCGTCTACATAACTATACTAATATAAACAGTGTAATAATTATATTAACGCAAGACATCTCGCGTGATGTCTCAAATAATGAAACTGAACAACTTTTTGTTCTATGACTTTTGGAAATTCAATTAATTTCATATTTTTTTTTAGTTTTATCAGTTGATCGCGTCAATTCCTACAGAAAATCAATTATATGGCTTATTTCAAGAAATCGTTCATCAAAAGTTTGTTCTATTTCATGGTTCGAGAGACATGCAAGGGGGTGTCGTGCCTTTATTATGTTATACCTTGCATAATAAAGGGGTAAAGTTGGGCCGTAGGGGGTCCTTTTCGGAACTGTTAATCCGTTTCCGAAAATTCATTATCTAATGGAAAGTTATAATATTCCCAAGTGTCTTATGTTATATTTAAAACGTGTCCTTGAAATAAGTTCCAACCGTAATGGGAGCAAAACCGCGGGCAAAAGACTTTTATAAAGGCGCCCGTCCTTGGCTACGTAGAATTTGTTTGGATACGTTTGTCGCGTTAGCTGCGAAGTTCAGCAAGGCCAATGGTCATATTGGAAGATCCCGCCATCATCTTTATACAAAGTCATCATCGGGCCAACTTCCAGTCTAACCTTATACAGGGTGTCTCAAAAGAAAGTTTATATTCAGAAGTTCGATAAAAAAAAAGTAAGCAGTGTATTAAAAAAATGTTTATTCATTATTAAAGTACACAGTTTGGGAATTTATTTCATAAAAATGTAATCTTCCAAATGTAAAACCTTGCGTTCGCGGCACTCATTTAATCGAACAGTAAAATTACTTATCACGGCTCGGCAGGTGGATTCAGTAAAGACTGATTAACGCTCTCCACGTTTTCTACAGTTCTTGATGACCTTGGTCGCCCGGATTTTCTTCACTGCAGACTCTTCTACGCGCTACAGTCACCGAATCACCGGTTTTGTAAAACTCTCGCACGCACAACGCACGGTCTACTCCTGAAAAACGCTCCATAGCGACTGAATTCCCAAGAGCCAGGCTACCGATTGACATATAACCCCGGCGCCCCTTGGACTCGTTGCGTTCACACAGTAAGCTAAATAAATATAAACTTTCTTTTGAGACACCTTGTACAAGTAATGACTGCCTATGTGACCTACACAACCTAGCTACTGCTAAGTAATATAATATGCTACCCCTTAGTAAGACTACTTGTCAAAAATTTTTGGGCCACTGACTACCTGTTACGACGGTCAAAGATCTAGACCATTACAGCCGGAACCAATGGCTTAACGTAGGAGGTAACTCGGTATGTAATGGGTGGGCACCCATTCACAGAGAAACTTAGGCAAGCGAGGCTTAACCTGAAGATTAATCCGATAGGCTGTTATTATCTAGACACGAGTTCCACATAGAAAGTAAAGATATTTAAATGTGCGTAGCTTAGCCGGGACCTGCTATGGGCCGGTGTCTTAAGACATATCGAACTCAAGTTGGCAGATTCATCATATTCAAGTTCTAATCTCGAAGTCCGAGATCAAAACCACGGGCTTCGTTTATGGCTAAAGTTCTAGTGTCTGCAGACACAATAACTGTGCCCTCGACGATTAAAACAAGGGTCTCGTGTTATGTTAATTGTTTACGTGACAGCCTTAAGAATGTAATGAATAATAATCGTTTAGTTGACGTACTAATTACTGAGTGATTTGCGGAAATGAAGCAGTTATGTATTGCTTTTAGTGTTAAATAAATATTTTGTTCTATAGCTGTTTATAAGACGAATCCAGAAGAGGACAAAAGAAAAAGCTCGAGAACTCTAGTCATCATTATCGGATGACAAAAAGCTCTGTCCAACTTTTAAACTACTGAGTTCAGCAAACCTAAAGTAAAGACGTTCTTAAAGTAAATAAGTACTGATTTGGATAATTAAATTGTCTTTTGTGTCTGGCTGATGGCAATAGATCCGCTCCCTATTAAAAGTGACTTAAAAATAACTGGCAATACGTGCGAGTACTAATTGGGCACCTCTGCCTTACATTTTGGGCTATGTGCTGGATAGCCAAGTGAGCTTCCGTTTTTAAAAAATAGCCTGGAACGTCCAAAACAAGGCAGTCTTTTTTTTTTTTTTTTTTTGGTGGGTGGAAAATCATCGAATGACCCCCCAAAAACAAGGCAGCCTGACTTTATAATAAAAGCAACACTTTCCTCTTTCAAAAATATTCCTCTTCATGCTGATATTGTAATGACGTCACGTACCTCACATTGGTTGCCGTGCTACGGATCGCAGGTCCAATGTCCGCACGGAACAAATATTTGTTCGGTCTATGGTTAGTTTAGTATTCGGAGACTGGCTTGTTTGTTTGTATTTGTAAGATTCTCTGGAAATGTATTCACGATGACTAAGTGCTTTTAAAAATAAATGTAGTGCATAAAGAAGAGCATTGAAGATGTCTAATTTAGCTGCAAACGAATGGGGTAAAAATTAAAAAAAAATGCCAAAGAAACTAGCTTTCCATATTTAAGTCTTGCTAGGGATAAGTTTTGACTAACTTTTAAATGACTGTCTTTAGTATCTCAATATAGAAAGAAGGGAGGTTTCTTCTTTGCCCTGCACCAGGACATTGAATAGGATTTATAAAATAGTTTTATATTATCGCATTACAAAGACACATTCGTGTATGAAATTATTATTTACACCGACAATGTTATTCTTTATTATGACAACATAGCACAAATACTCAGTTCACTCACCGAGGCTTTAAAATTCGTGTCAATTAAAATTCATGCACAGCTTATTGATACATTTCTGTTAAATATTGAAGTAAACAGAATTAATTGATTGGTGAACTCAAGTATACATGTACCTGTTCTTTATCGGGAGTCCCATATCGGGAGGAAAATACGAGTTTTCTGAAGGAATTTAATAGCATAAAGTTTTCTTTATGAAAATAATTCGTAAGAATAAGGGTACGAGAGCAACAAAACTCGCAAACGATTGGTTTCGAAAAAATAACATTTTGGAATAAAGCTGTTCTTGTAATGGTAAAAATGAAAGGAAATCTTTAAAATAGGTCTATAACATTATGTCATTTTTAACACTTACGGAGCATAAACTTTTGTATAACTACTCTTGCAAGTACACGAACACGTGTAAATGAGAAAAAATAGTACTTACACCCCCATCTTCTAGATTCTGTTCTGTTTACAAATTATTTAAGTACGTGCTACTCGTGCAACACGTAAACTCAAGGTCTGGAAAAAAAGGAGCGCCTACCAGAAAAAAAAACATTCTGTGTTACCTATTAAGAATTACTTTAGCACCTAATCCATATTTTCGTTTCAGTGAATTAACTTACTCAAAACACGGAACGTTTTAACAATCTCAAAAGCCGTTATTATTTAAGTTGGCACGTTTTCTTCAGAACGTCGTGAAGTCTCATGTAGTATGGGGCGAGCCTATTGCCATCAACCGGGCACAAATCTAGACTCCGTGGCTGCTACTGAGTAATTCCTGAATGAAATTATTTTTTAAGCCTTAATTTTTGTCCGCTAGAGGGCGCCAAATCACTTTTTGTGACACGTCACGTATCCTATGTTCAGCGGAAAATTAAGAAGGTTCTAACGATACCTCATATATGTCGAGTTCCGATAAGTAGATTAGAAGCTATGAGGGAACAGATGAAGATACTCACATACATACAAACATACATACCTACATATCCAGTCAAAATCATAACCCTCCTTTGGCTTTGCCGTAGTCGGGTAAAAACTCAAACACTTTGCCCGACCCAGGAATCGAAGCCATGACCACATGCTCAACAGTCTCGCTTGCAACCACTAGACCGACGAGCATCAAGTGATTAATGTAGCAGTATGTGTAGGCGATTAATATAAACCCGACGAAGTTAACTCCAAACTGAATTTGTGTTTGGAAACTAACTAAAATATAGAGATTTGGGGCTGTAATCCCATCCCCAAAGTGGTTGTATGGGAAGATTAGTGTGATAACTTCGCTTTAAACTGTTCACCTATTGTATTGAATAAAGGTCCCTTAATCTGGTCATTGTTTGTTAAAAGTTTGGTTGACGGATTTGATTTACGTAATCGCGAAATGGTATAAATACATCAAAATGAAAACCATTCATATCCCTGAAGGTTTCGGCAGACGTGTACCTCGTAGTACACCTACATTGTGCCAGAATGTTTAAGGTTCATGTAGCAGAGTACGAGCCTATTGCCATCAATTAGGCATAAACCAGACTCCGAGTCTGGTTCTGAGAAATTTCTGATAGAAAAACGTAATAATAATTTGCCTGACCCGGGAATCGGACCCATGTCATGTTCAGCAATCGCGATAAAACACGCGTTTTGTTAACAGGACACTTCATACATAATAGTCAAGATTACAGGATAGGTATACTAAAACAAATCAACAATATGATAAAGACACTGTATTTATCGCACTCGTATTACAAAATTCAATAAGGTCGGACACAATTACGCGTAAACGAAGAAACAATATCCGAAAACACATATTCCTCTGGAATTACCGGCGCATCGGAGAACGGATCCGTCGGTGCTGCCGTAGACCCTCCCGAAAGACCGTCAGAAGACGGGTAGACGTGGAAAGCAGCCGGGTATACGTAGTTCTGTTCTGACGTCACTTCACCTCCTGTACCCCACGTCAGCCTCTGAATCTGACCCTGCCATCGCACCACGACTGAAGGATAAGCATCACCACCTTGCAATGTACGAAACTTGCACTCGAATATTAACGGAGCTCTTTCCTTCACGTCATTTCTCGCTGGAGCAACAATAGTCTCCGTCTCTCCCGGAGCCACCCTACCCGCACATAACTCAAATGTGAATAATAAAAACAGAGGAAATAAATATTTCATCTTGTCAGTCCAAAACGACACCGGGGAATGAAGCAAATTTAATGTGGAATCTTCCATTTCACCACGCGTAAACATCATTAGATAAGGAGGGTAGAAGTCAACATACCTAATGTGTTTGTGTAAGATAAAACTATCGCTTTATATCTCTGCCAAATGTCGAGTTTAATGTTTTTTGTTCACGATAGTAAAACTGGTGACATCCGAACTTGCAGTGTTTTTTAGTGTAGGTAGGTAAATGGGAAAGGGGCAATGCTCTTTTTATGAGTGACCTCTATCTAAGCAATTTAGTTACCGAGTGAAGTTTCCTTTTATTTTCGTAACTTATTTGTTTTTGTTTTGACTGCCTCGTTGGGCTAGTGGTCGCGAGCGTGATAGCTGAGTATGAGGTCCTAGATTTGATTCTCGGGTTGGTCAGGGTGGGATTCGGTTTTTACCTATTCGGACGATCACACCACTGGACAACACCACTGGGGATCGAGTCATCAAGTGACAATTCAGTCTGGGCCTATACCACTTGAATCACCACTTCCACATTTCACTTTGATTCTTCATAACCATTGATTTGCCAGTATTAAGATTTATCCGATAGAACTTTAATATTACAAAGCAGACTTCCCAGTTTCCCACCCCATTCCGAATTTATACAATTAAAGTTTTATGAACCAGCGAACAGAATCTTCATCTATACTCGGGAGATTAACGCAGTGAGTCTGCCGCAATAGAGGGCGATATCCAAGGAAAGTTTGGATCGTGACTTACTGTAGTTCGCTCCATAAAGCATCGTGGTTCCGCGGGCAAGTTCAGCGGGCGAGAGATCAAAAGGAAGCCCTGAATGTTCGGGAAATAGTTTCAATTAGTAGTTTGTGGCTGGAGTTAAAACGTAAGATTAGGTACTTACTGACTCTTCTGGGTTCGGACTGTAAGTTCGATTTTCAATTTATGCGTCGTCTTTTTTGTTTGCCTTTCATAATGAAAAGTTGACGTTTATGACAATTTACAAACAATCTATTACAATATGCCTCATGGATCGGAATGTAGACGTGTCAAGACTGACTTGAGTAAAGTCTACGATTAAAACATGATGTTCTTCCGCCGGTGCTTCTGAGAAAATTTTGATTTCTACACAAACAGACCACTACTGCTGCTTTTGCCCACCTTCTTCTCGAATCGATGACTCAGATTGTATCCAACCAGTACGTAGTAACCTGGACAGCTCTGTCGTTTGCTTTATTCAAGACCTAAAGGGTGCAGTTAGTTGTAAACAATTCCTTAAAGGTACCCAAGCCATAATGAATGAGACAGAAACGGACAAATGGACATGTTTTGATGAGAATCTCACGTAGCGAAGATAGATAGAGTTAGTAAAAAAACGTGGCTAGTGGTGTTACTTATTTAAACAAGAGTGGAATTTAGATGGGCTTAATGGGCACAAAGCATGCTGTACCAGTGAGTGCTCATCTTTGGTCGGATCATTTCCGTACGTTCATTTCTGTATTTAAGACGCAGTCAACGGGGGAACCGTAAAAACGACCTGTTTTTCGTCGCAGAGTTAGCCGTATTGCTACTTATTACAATTCCAAAAAAAATACAGTGTATAGTAAAATGTATAGGTAAAAGACTTATGCAAAAATATTTTCTAAAAGTAATCAAGAACCTCGAAAAAAAAAATCACAAAATCACAAAAAAATCACACGAAAAAACTTTTTCGTCTCGAAATGCTCAATATTTTGAGTGACAACTGTTATTTATTTTTTTACTATCAGAAAGGAAATTTAACCAACTAAAGACATATGTAAAAATATTTTAACATTACAGCGTATTTTTTTTTTTAATAAATTAAATCTGCGAACTATCGTTCATTTTGGCAGTCACGAGCATCAAACGCGTCGCCATTTTCAACCTTATTTGTTTAGGCGATGAGTTAAGCGCGCGCTCAAGGTCGCGGGCAGGTGATGTCGCCTTAATAAAATGTATGATTACATTGTCCTCCAATACCAACGCCCTAATAAAATAAGTATCAAGGCAAAGTAATAAGATACGACATTACATAGTTTGATAGAAATACTGAAATAAGATAGTATGTAGTTTAATATAAATACTTATATACTGATCAAGTAATATGAAACGTATTAGGTTCGCTCTAGGCTCGACCTAGAGCGAATGTAATACCTTAGCGTTTACTTGTTATCGACCAAACAAATCTTGACGTTCGTAAGGTTACTGAATCGAAAAGCCTTACGAGTTATATTGTCTAGAACACCGGCGGCGCAATGTGGATAACTTTGTAGCGAGAATAATATTGTGTTAACGCTACCACATGGTAGACAAGTGCAGAAGGCCGGCAAAAAGCATTGAGTAAAAACGCAAACGGTACGTAGACAAGCTTTACGAATTCCGAGTAATAATAAAATATTATGCATTTTTTGTAAATGGCTTCTCGCAGTTAAGCCTAGTAGGTTGTTATCTGCTTGCTTAATCGGACTATTCTGTGATTGCCTTGATGCCTCCAGCAAGGACAAAAAAAAAAAAAAAAAACACGACTACACAGTCGTGTTTATGATTTAGGGTCTTAGGGGGTCATTAAGGAAAGACAGCCAGGAGACAGACTGGATCTGAGTGGTGACGATGACTGTCATTCGTGTGAGACATATATTTTAATTATCTTCGCCCAAATAAGAGATGGATGACGCGCGGGAGTCACGCGAAGTTCGTTACTCTGGACCGCACCCATCCCACCCACTTCACGCTCGACCTGTTCTATGCCAGACCCGCGCCCGCTACCTACCTGTGTGGGTAGGTACCAGGTAAACCGCTACCAGGTAGGAAGCGGTCTTACTTATAGTATTCTAGTCTTACTTATAGTTCCCCATTCTATTTATCTTCGGGGACGCTGGCAGACACCAGACGGGCGATCAGTCCTTTCGTTGTGGATTATTTCGCCCAGTTCCCCATTTTGGTGGATCCCCTTCATGGGTTACTGGTGGTCGGCATCGCGAATCTTCCTGTCGCCTTGCAGAAGCTCACCAGTTGTTCGGTAGAGATTTCTGCGAGCTTCTCTTCATTAATCTCATCTGTTCCTAGGATTTCCCATCTGAGTGGCCCATACATTGTGCATTCCGCCACAAGGTGGAAACTTGTCTCTTCTGCTTCTCCACATGCTGGGCATATGGGATCTTCCTTTACTTTCATAATCGTCAGGTGTCTATTGAGTCCACAGTGTCCTGTTGCGATCCCTACTACTAGTCTTATGTTTCCCCTGCTCATTCTGAGTAGTTTGTGGGATTTCTTTTCATCATATGACTTTAAGAAGATTTTCGATTGTCGACAACCTTCTGTTGCATTCCATCTTTTATTTGACTCTCCTGTGGTTACTCTATGGATGATTCCTTTTGTTATATTATGTGGGATCGGTAGCCTGGGCTCTGGTCCCACAAAGGTTTCATCTGCTCCTTTTCTGGCTAACTCATCCGCTATCTCATTCCCTTCGTGTCCTTGATGACCAGGGACCCATGCGACTGTTACTTCTGCTCTTTCCGCTAGCTGGTTGAGTGCTTCCTTACACTCTTTAACCAGTGCAGATGTGACTTCCACTTTGTTCAGTGCTTTAAGTGCTGCTTGACTTTCACTGTATATAACTATTTTGGAAAGATCACCTGTAAGGGCGTTTCCAATTATTCTGGTACATTCCATAATGGCATGTATTTCTGTCTGGAACACACTTGCGCCTGTTCCTAGTGAGAATGATCTATTTATTTCCAGTCTTGGTATGTGTATTCCAGAGCCGGATAGCTTAGTTGATTCTTTCCTTGATCCATCTGTATAGCAGACCGCCATAGATGGATCACTCTCGATTGTCCATTCTTCTCTTGTGCCTATATGTATTCTATACTTTTTGTCGAAGATCTTCTCTTTTTTGATTAAGTCATTGTTGGCCATAATCATTGATAGATTGTCTTCGTACGGATTTGCTATCTCCGAGTGACCTTTGTCCATAAAATTGCCTTTCCAGAGGTTCAAGCTTTTCAGTTTGAACCACTGCTCCAAGGCTCTTTTCTTAACTTGTAGACTAAGTGGTATCATTCCTAGTATGACATCCAGGGCCGCTGAGGGAGTCGTCCTCATTGCCCCAGAGATCATTAACCCGGCCATTCTTTGAACTTTTGCTAGCTCTGTGCTGTTAGTCTTGATTTGTGTTCTGTGCCACCATACTATTGCTCCGTGTATAACTCTGGGTATGATGATGGCGTTATATATCCAGGCTACTATGGCCGGTTTCATTCCCCAGGTTCTACCTATAGCTCTTCTGCATTGTAGGAATGCAATTTTTGCTTTCTCACATGTGTCTTTTATATGCGTCTTGCATGACATGGTTTTGTCTAAGATCACTCCTAAGCATTTTATTTCCTTAGTTACTTCTATCCGTTCACCGTCTATGTATATTGGTGATAACTCCTCGTATTTTTTTCTTTTCGTAAAAAGGACTAGCTTCGTTTTAGTGGGGTTGAGGTTCAGTTCCCTTTCCCTACACCATTCGAGGGTAGCCCTAATTCCTTTCTTCATTACCTACGTCACTTATGGTGCTAAGTACTTTTCCAGTGATTAATAGCACTCCATCGTCCGAGTATGCTTGTATATATATGTGCATCTTGTTTAGCTTCTTAAGCAAATCGTCAAGTAGCAAACACCATAGGAGCGGCGAGACGCATCCTCCCTGGGGAAAGCCCCTCACCGCTCTCACCGTGATGGTATTGTTACCTAATTCGGCCTGAATTGCTCTGTGTCTTAGTACGTTTTCTATCCATCTTGACATGTAGCTTGCTATGCCTTCCCTTTGTAAAGCGGCCTTGATCGCTGTGGAGTTGGCTTTGTCAAAAGCTCCCTCCACGTCGAAAAAGCAGCCCAATGCAAATTCTTTGTTTTCTAACGCTCTTTCGATTCTTACCGCTATGTTATGGAGAGCTGTCTCAGTGGACTTGCCCTCCATATATGCGTGTTGATTTCTCTGTAGCGGTGTGTCACTTTTTTCCACTTTGTTTCTAATGTGTCTGTCTATTATTTTTTCTAGGGTTTTCAGCACAAAAGATGAGAGACTGATGCACCTAAAGGATTTTGCTTCCTGGTACGTCGTCCTCCCAGGCTTAGGGATGAAGACTACTCTTACTTTTCTCCAATTTTCAGGTATATAGCCTGTGGCCACACAACTTCTGAATAGAGCTAGTAGATCTTTGATAATATACTTGTATGCCTGCTGTAATATCTTCGGGAGTACACCGTCCGGGCCAGGTGCTTTGTATGGTTGGAAGGATGATATACTCCAATCTATTTGGTCTTCTGTAATGATTTCTTCGACCTCAGCTTGTGTCACTTCGCCTTGGTTTTCGGTCATCATTGTTTCCTCTTGATAAGTTTCACATCCGGGGAAGTGACTTCTCATCATTTCGGTCAGTATCTTTTTTGGGTCGGATATGAACTCTTCCCCTATCTTTAGGCTTCCTAGTTTGCATGCTTTGTCTTTCGACAGCACCTTGACTATTCGCGCGGTATCCCTTCCCCATACGTACGTCCATCTCTGCCAGCGCGATATTTCGCTCGCTGTTTGAAGTCGACTTGCTGCGGCTACATAATCTGTTTTGTGTCTTACGTCGCGTGTTACATAGTTACGTGAACGTGATATAATTGTAGACAACTGAGAAATGTCGCCAGAAGGGTCTAATGACGTCAACTTAATTTTGTCTCTTACTTTGAAAATGTAACGTAATTTAACTTTGTAAGGTGTTGCTTTACGTAACTCTATTTTTACTAACGTAGCTAGGTAATCTGTGGTTACCACGGTAAATTAAGGTTTTGTGTTGCTAAGGCAAATTGGTAATAAACCGGCCGCCGATCTACCTAAGCTCGGTTTTGTACATAGGCCATAAAAAAATCCGTTGACCAAGCTAATTTGCCTTCATAATGAAGTCTATAAAATATTTTATTTCAAATAAACCTTAAGTCGATAAACGCAACCTGTAGTCTACTGCGTGTACAGATTTTTTATTATAAAAAGCACTGTAAGTAGTCTACATCATAAAGGCGGTCACTCTGCTCTGGTCAAGTCGACAATAAACATAAAGAAACCATCACGTCTCCAATCCGAATACGATAGGGCAATATATCCGGACCAAATCCTACGGGACTAAGAATTCAGAAAGCAAATAATATTTTATCTTATTTTCTCAACATTTGTTCGCTTTATACGCTATTCATTTATCGGAAAAGTTTTCTAGATAACGGTTTAGTGTATGGATCAGATTTTCTCTTGTTTTTCCCGATGTCCTTGGTATTTAATTGGTACAGAGTTCGATCTTGATTAAACACTCAAGCTCTGTTTGTAGTTGTAACACTCAGCAGAATAATTGAAGCTAAAGTAGATAAGTACAGTCACGTCCAATAATATGTATGCACTTAGCTAAGTTCAAACGTGAACTTCTCGTGAAATTACGATTGAACTTTGAGATATGACCTACTTCACGATAATTAAGGTTCCAAAATATTAGTTTCGTTTCGTTACATGAAAATGCAGTCGATACAGTAGGCGAAAATTACTTGTGAACGTTGCTAAGTGTTACAATATAGTGCTGCTGACTGTACTTCTTCGAGAACCCACTTCGTCACTCTCGGAAATTGTTTTTCACTTTCCAGGCTGAAATGTTTCAATTTTATCAAAACTTTGCTAAAATTAGTTCCTATTTAATATCTTTAATTAATGCTGATGGTTATTTGATTTCATTAGTTTTTGTTGGAAATGAATTTAAATTAAGGCTTGGCCTCATTAGTGAATAAAAATTATAGCATTTCCAAAACATATATTTTAATAACCAAAATTCAATTCATTTTAAAATCGTTTATTGCAATCTATCATGTACACATAAAGGTGATAAAAATAAATAAATAGATACAATAATGAACCCTGTCAGCCACAACAAAATCAATCTAATATTTTAATTGAAATTATAATTGAAATTGGAAATAGGTGCAATCTAATAAATTATTTCGATAAGTAGCAATTAATTAATATTAACACACATGTTATTTAACGCCATCATTGCAATTGAATTTGATTTGATAAAATATCAGTAAGTATTGGTAAAACGAAATAAGCCTAATGAGTGAAAACGCAATTATTGTAAAACCAGCGTAAAATGTACTTGCATATTAGTCATGGGTTTGAATTGGCCTGCCAAACTAAGTTCTTTTTTCAAAGCTGCGACCATTCATAAATCCTATATTAATCAATGCCATGATGTCCCATCAGTGAATGGACTTTAACTTTGATATCTTTGAAACGTGACACTTTAGAACATTTCGTCTCATCCAAAACTTGTTTGTATTGATGCCAGATTACCAGCTACTGACTATGTAGGTTTTATGAATGGTGGAATGGTGGAATGGTGGTGTGGTATTTTAAAATAAAATAAAACGGCTGCAGTTAGGCCGGCCAAGCTTCAAGCAGAAATCTTTATCCTTCCGGGATGAACGTAATTAATATCAAAATAATCTATTCACCAGTAGAGTCTGAAATTTCTTCATATAAACAAGTTCAGATTACAATATCTCAAAAAGTACGTAAACTAACGAAAACTATTTAAATTAAATGAGATTGTTTCAGGAACACAAACCACCAATCGTGATCATGAAAGCGTTCAGTTTTGCGAAACAGCATCAGCTGCACAGCCCCTCTAGATAGAGGGGCTTTCGGCGTCCACACGAAATACCAGCTACAACTTTATCAATATCGATTCCCTTACAGCAGCTTTAATCATGCTACACTTCAGACAAAACATGTTAACTACATTTCCAATTCTACAGCAACTTGGGGTATCCCTCTGTACTGCACTTTGTGTTCCTAAAGTTGTGCTTACACGGGCGTCTTCGAATGCTTAATACTCTCTGGGCTATAATATTGTTCAACTATGATACTACGACATGACTGTCGCGATTATTGTTATAGAGATCGAAATAGTGTATTGAGCGGTACAGACGAAGCATTCAATCGCATGCAGAATTTATGCAAAAGCTGATGACGTACATCTAAGTGAACCACGCTGTGTTGTGAAAACCAGTTGCATTACTTTAATGCAAGTTGAACACATAACAACACACACAAAACAAATACACGCATGGACATAATATTATAGGAACAACTACGAAATATACTAAAAGCCGTCACGTACTGCTTGTCCCACTACAGGACAAACCACCCATGTTCCTTCTTCGCCCTTGTGCCGAGGCCGCGTTATCTCTTTCGATAACCCGCAGCCCCGACGTGCGTCGGCCTTTGCGGGCCCCTCCTTGCTGACATCTCTTTGAGGCGCGCGTGGAACACGAACGTTTCTTGTCGTCACAAGGCGGCCGGACGGCGAGCTAGCCCATTACTAAACGGCGCCTCCCGCGGCTCCTCCATAGCCTTATATTCTTTTCTCTGTGCAGCTTTCTCCAGCCAATCTGTCACAAATGCTTCTAAGCGATTCAATACTAAGCTTTAGTGTTGTTTATTTTCAAAATATTTTTTCGAGAATTGTAACGTATAATTTTATTCTTCTCATTGAATAAAACTTTAGTCAAAGATTTTTGGGAAACTATCAGCGATAAGGCCGCCATGGTAAGACTATGAATATTTTTAAAATAGATGTTATCAAGAAGCCATGGAGGTGGCCATTGCGCAGCAGTGGGTCAGAGGAGACTTACTTAAAAACAAGATATTTACTTCTTAGTTCACTTTAAATCTATCAAATTCCGCATTAACCTTAAAACCAGCAATATTGCTTGCAAAAATGTCCCGTGTAAGCACAGCTTAACGCAGGTAATGTACGAGTAAATGCTCGCTTGCGCACCGCAATCGGGCTGAGATAGGGTTATTGTTCGAGACAACCAAAACACTAAGGTGTACAGAACTGGAGAGCTAAGAACGCTTACGTGTAATTAAGTTACAGGATATCTGCATACATGTTTTGTTCAATGTACAGACTTTGGGTTTGGCTGGGTGCTTTTGCTTACAAATTTGGGAGACAAAAGAATCTTAGGTGGGATTTCAACTGTTCAGATTTTGATTATCCTTTTTCATATATATTATTTTTCTTCTGCCGTATCAGTGCGAGTGACTGACACAACCAGTGATAGTCTAGTTGTGTGACCACCGGAAGTATAACATTGTGAGGAAACTAGCATGCATAAGATTGAAGGAATTTAAGCCAATTCAGAGGTCGGTGCGGCACATTACAAACTCTGATACCACGTTAGGCATATTAATAAAAACAATATCAATAAACATAAAGTTACGCAGTATTTTATTAACAATGCCAGTACCTAGGATTGAATTATTTAGACGTAATTGTGTATATATGGCTCCACTTATCTTTAACTCTCTACCAAAGTTTCTTAGTGATCTTCCGTACAGGAAATTCTGCAAAGTTTTGAAAATGTGGCATAATTCACAAAGTTTTTATTCCGTAGCAGAATTTCTTAAATTATCCTACCAGTAACGCAATGCATTATAAGGTTACCTTAATTATATTTATAGGATGTTGTATTTGTATATTTCAAAAATATTTTATATTATGTTATCTTTGACTTTTTCTCTGTTTGTGTTAAAAATTTCTTTGTTTGTGTATTTTGTAATGTTAAGACGATGACAATAGCTATTGACTTCTGATGTTTCAGTATTTTTGGACACGCCCACAATTTTTCCGATACCCTAGCGCCATACTACCAAGTAAGAAACAAATAGTCCAGGATCCGCGGTCCATTTTTGCACTTGATTACTATCAAGCTAATTTTGATGAGACGGCGAGACGCCCAACAATTTCCTGCACGAAACTCTCGAATTCTCGATTGTGGTAAGTAATAGGGGTAGCAGGGATAAAATATGTTGGTTTGATGATTCTCAAAAGTGTTAAGTACAAACACTTTTGAGAATCATCAGCTGGGTTTTTTTTGTTAAATCTGATAATAATTATCTAAATTATTTGAAAAAATATTTGTCCTACAAAATGTATGGTTTGATCAAAGAGTCCCCTTCCTTCCTTCCAATATGTATCGATAACGAAGTCATTAAAAATGATTACTTACTAACTGGGTTTTGGGGATTGAATATTTTCTATTAAACCCACTCTTTACAAGTTGCCTACAAGATGCTAAAAATTATATTAAGTGTTTGGCACTTACTCCACGCACCATCAATACTCCTGTACATCATAAACAACAGGCTAATACACTTTCTGGAGCCACAAATTCCAGAAGAGCAAGCAGGTTTTGTTAAAGGCAAAGACACGCGGGAACAAATCCTGAACGTTCGCCAAATTATAGAGAAAAGTCGGGAATTTAACAGCCCTGTATTGATATGTTTCATAGATTATACCAAAGCATTTGATTGCGTAGAGTGGGGCAAGCTGTGGGGGGTTCTTAAAGACATGGGAACGCCTCAACATCTTATTGACATAGTCCGATGCCTCTACCTACACATCAACAACCGCTCTTTCGTCAAAATAGACACCGACTGTTCCTATGCGTTAGGCAGGGATGCATCCTCTCACCTCTGCTCTTCAATATGTACGAAGAGTAATATCATTCAAGACTCTTTAGGGCTGGGACAAGGGGTTTACTGTTGGTGGAAAGTGGATTTCCAATCTGAGGTACACTGATGACACCGTTCTCCTTGCTACAACATTTGGCAACATGAAAGAGATACGGCACAGATTGGAAGTGGAAAGTGGCAAAGTGGCAAAGTAGGGTTTGCAATAAATAGGCAGAAAACCAAGCTTATGGTGGTAGATCGTGCGGGAAACCTATCGGGCGCCTATAACATCTAAGGCATCTATACTGTGGACAGCTTCGATTAACTGGGCTCCAATATAAGTAATCCCAACAAAAACATTCTGTAAAAAACTAGCCAAGTCTCGATGGAGCTGCTTGTTTATCTCTAAAAAGTAATGAAATCTAGACAAAGTCGTGCCAAGTCTAAGGTTCCTTATTGCGATTTCTTTATTATTATAGTTATTGTTGTGTGTCTTGGCCGTTGAACATTCTTTATACGTTAGTGGGTACAAGTCAATTTAGTTTATACGTAATGTTATATCTGTTGTAACTACCTATGATTGTTAAGCGAGATAATAACCCATACTGGTATTGGTAATTGGACGCCAAGAAGAAAAATGACCGAACTAAACGAAACGAACAACGGCCAAGTCACACAACATTAACTATAATAATAAAGAAATCGCAATAAGGAACCTTAGACTTGGCACGACTTTGTCTAGATTTCATTACTTTTTAGAGATAAACAAGCAGCTCCATCGAGACTTGGCTAGTTTTTTACAGAATGTTTTTGTTGGGATTTCACTTCTTTTTGTAGAAACGTGGGCATATTGATTTATTTTATTAGATTTTCTTATTTAAAACAATTTTTTTTTTGTAGTTTTTTTTTCGATTTTTCTACTTTTTATAGTTTTACCTTTATGTGGCCATTAAACCCTAACTCTGTACCAAATTTCAGCTCTGTGAGTTTATGGGAAGTACTAGTTCTATTTTGATGATCATGAGTGAGTGAGTGAGTGAGTTTCATAAATACGAAACTTTGCTTTCGTTTAACTTCGGAACTAAATCACCTACAGACTTGAAACTTTTTATTTCAAGTGTGATTGTATAGCTTACTGGATGATGAAAATTTCAGCGTTCTGGTCTTATCCAGAGGTTCTCAAATAGGGGCCTGAAAATGCGGCGAAATGGTTCCAGTAAAGGATGGTACGGCAGTGTTTGCTTCGCGCTCGACTCGGCGGGGGCACTGCCGTGCCCCCAGATGAAGGTAGCTGCGTCACAGAAATAAAACGGCGGATAGCCATGGCTAAAGATGCTATATTACGCCCCCGGAACATCTGGGAAAAACGTGGTATAAGTTTTAAAACGAAGGCCCGTTTGGTCAGAGCACTAGTTTTCCTGATTTTCCTCCATAGAGTTAATAATAATAATATTTATTTATTTTCAGGCTACTTTGGCCCATAGATAAATACCTTACAGACTAACATACATACGATATAATTGACAGCTTGTGTTAGTAAACAAAACCTTAAAACTATATTAGTATCACTACAGTTGCACTACGTCACTGTGCGATCATGTGGCACTTGCCCGCGGAAGCGTCGAAACACCACCCCCTGCGGCCAAAAGTCCTCTTCCAAGACGAGGTGCAGGTAGCATGTCGGTACTCGCACCACAAACGCCTTAAAGTTGACGTTGCGGCGCGACTCGAGCAGCTGCACTCTCGCCACGTACTTGATCTTCTGGCGCACGTACTCCACGATGTCCTCCGTCGTAGTGGTGTAATGTAGACGGGAGAGGTACAAAGGAGTGTTCGGCTTTGCGGCACGAATATGCACATTGGGCTCCGATGGAGCCGTGCCGCAGCGGTTCTTGATGGTTCGCTGACGGCGCTTCCTCCTCAACACCGTCACGAAACCATCATCAGCCTGGATCGGTTCCTTTTCAGGCACAGGCTTCTCGGAAGGAGCATTTTTCCCCACAAGTTAAGACATGGACAATCCAAACAAGAGTAAGACAGAGGATAGACGCATTCGAAATGTGTTGTTTTAGGCGGATTCTCCGAATTCCATGGACGGCCAAACGCACAAATGTGTCTATCCTTTACCAACTCGATATCAAGACTCGATGGTCAACAGTTTGCCTACAGCGTATTTTGTCTTATTTCGGCCACATAATGCAAAGAGGAGATAGCAGCCTTGAAAAGCTGGTCATTGTTGGCAATACCGAAGGCAAGCGACCGCGAGGCCGGTCGCCATTTTACAAATTTGGAAGTGTCTGTCTTCCAAACGATTGGCTTTGAGAAAAAATTGTTTGTGGAACCTCAATGTCATTTTTAAAGACCTGTCTAATGACTATAGACACCCACACGTAGGTATAGGTTTGATGAAAAAAAAAATATAGTTTCAGTTCCATGTATGGGGCGACCCCCTAAATCCTTTTTTTTATTTTTGTATAAAAATCGTAAAGCGGTTCACAGAATACTTGTAGAGTTTCAACTGTGTAGTCTCAATAGTTTCCGAATGAAGTGGCTGTGACATACGGGTGGACAGACGGACAAACAGACATGACGAATATATGAGGGTTCCGTTTTTTGCCATTCGACTACGGACCCCTAAAAAACAGCTGGTTTGTAGTAATTTTTGATGAGCTCGTTATCAATACATGTTGGATTTAGATAATGATCATCAGATAAAAATAAAATAGTTAGTAATAGATTTTTGAAAATCATCAAATAAATAATTATAATAATATATAATCAATATATATTTTATCCCTGCTGCCCCTATTACCTACCACAATCGAGAGTTTTCGTATAGGGTAATGTTGGCTCACGGAAAATTAGCTTGATAGTAATCAAGTGAAAAAATGTACCGTGGATCCTGGACTAACATTGTGACGCGGTCAATAATAATTTATAGATGAACGGATAGCTGTCAGTGGGGCGCAAAGTGACATACGTCCGTCTAGCACCGCGCCTAAGCGCTCACTGTCGGATTGCATACGTAAGAAAGAGAGCGCGATGACGCAACGCTCGAACTTCTTACAAACCATATAATGATTAATTATAAAATAATAATTTATTAAATAATCAAAAATTAAAAACAACCAAATTTTGTATTTAAATATGATACGTTATTGTTATAAATTTTAACAACGTACGTTCATCAGTAATACAGATATTTTTGTTGGAAGATCATTTTAAGAGGTTAGTTTACCATTTTTTTGTATCGAGAAAACTTTTCAAAAACGTGTTTTGAAAACAACGAAATTATCAGAAATATGTTCAAGATTAACATATATTTTTTCCGCCGTGTCAAACTGTATAGATTTGGCTAAAAAATTGTTCAATACAAGCCTATTTGGCTCTTGTCAGCGCCTCTGAGTACCTATGTTAAACATCGAAACGCACATATTTATCTAATTTAATGCTTATTTCATAGTTACTGTTTTAATGTGTTGAACTAAGCATCATAGTCTGTTAATGTTTGCATGCCAACTTTATGGCGAAATGTGTCTTTGCTCTACATAATTATTATTTTAACATCTTTTGTACCACATTTGTTGCAAATAAATAATTTTGACTTTGACTTTAGGCACTAAACACACAAAAAATAAGGAAGACAAAAAATATTTTTTACTGTAAGTGATTGTGATAACTTTACGTGGATAAGTTAGGTCACAGTATAATTAATAATTCAAAATAGACCAAAGTCGCTTGTCTTGTCGGTTTAACTGTCTTGTCGATACACACTAATTACTCTTGATAAAGCACTCGCAATAATTCATTACTTGCTTATGACGTCATCCGCGGCTGCTAGTGACCTATTAGCCACCAGGGACCGCCAATGAATCAAGATGACAATATAACGTAACACAAAATAGGAAAACGCTAACTCCATACATTTATCTCACTAAAAGCAGCCAGCAAGAAATTGCCACAATTCGGTAGATGGATGGAAATTCTTAATTGAACCAGTTAACTAATTGAACTAATTATGACGAGACATTCGGATAAATAATGGATAAGGCCACTTCAATCTTCTTGAGGCCAGAACCCGCCCCTATTATGGGATTATAGCGGACTGTTTTTGGTAATTATGCTTTAGGAAAATGAGGGAATTGGGGCTCTGTTCTGTTCCGTTGTAGTTTAAAATAAACACCGTAGTTAAGTGGAATACTATATTATTAAGTAAAGAGAATGCCTCATTGGTCTAGTGGTGCGACTGCTGAGCATGAGATCCTAGGTTTGACTCTCTGTTCGGGCAAACAGCTATCATTGGGATTTCTCAGTAGTTGGCCGATGAGAGTCTGGATTTGTGCCCGGTTGATGGCAATAGGCTCGCCCCCTATTATATGGAACTTAAACATAACTGACGAAATGTGGATGTTTGGGGGGTATGAGCAACAGGGTGCATAAATTTTTTCCTCATCCCCCGTTGAAAAGGGAGGATCCTCCGATCGGACGGGTGTTGTGTCCGGTGGGATAACTGCCCGACATAATAATATGTAAGTCGGGAACTCCTATATAGGCTTATATCGCGGATAATGTTGATAGCGCGATGTAGGAATTTCTGTCGATCGTTGTTAGTACGCAGGTGTTGCGATAGATGTCGCCACAGATGTGTTATTAGGTACACCTCTGCCTTACCCGAGGGGGATTACAGGCGTAGTGTTAAGCTACAATTGGTTCGTCTGAAATGAAAACTGTTAGGTAGGTACTTGAGCCTGAAATAAAAGCAATAACTTTCAGAGTATGTTGAAATTGGCCGTCAACGATGACGTAAAATTGAAGCAGAAAAACGTTTTTACGTGACATCAACTAACTCTTTTTTTTTTGGAGCGTGGGAATCATAAAACTTCAAGTAACTCCTCCCGCTCTAGCTGGAGTGGTAGGGAATGTCAGTCTTCTACTGACTAAAAACCACCCAGCTTCCTTCTTAGCGCTCTGTGTCCGAGGTCGCGGTATCTCTTTCGAACAACCCGCAGCACATCAACTGTATTTTAGTTTCTCAAATAAACAATACATTCTCAGCTCAGGAAGAGTGCGTGCTAGTGAGAAATCCGATAAAGATGATTAATATCCACTGTCATTAGTCCTGAACGGCGGGAGTAGATTACTCACTCATCGACTGAAATCCGGAACAAATCATTTCTCTTAGTTGACACAATATTAATTAATTGATGTTTTCGGCTGCGTTCTAAACAAAGCGATACTTGCGTTCATATTGTCCGACGAAACCAAAACCATGGGTGTACCGATAGAGGATGCCTTACAAATCGCGTATTCGCACGATCGACCGGTTTGGTTAGGACGCGGGGTATGTCTATTTGGATCAATATTAGGTAGATACAGGCCTTTTCTAAGTTACGCATACATGGACTGATGACGTCATCATCATTCACAGCACGACTTTACGTACTGCTGGGTCCTGGGGCCTCTTTTTGCTTGTCCCAAGTTTAAGTGTGTAATAAATGGAAAATTTAGAAGAATGAACAATACTTGCTGTCAGTCAGTACTCCACCTTCCTTCTTCAAGTTTTAAGAATGAAAATCAAAGCCTATAAGCAAAATATCGTCAGAAAGTTTAGTTGTACCTACCTAAAGTCAACACCGAAGTGTGGGAGTGCCTAATTACCTATGCATAATTAATGTGGCCGAATCGATTCCTATCAACACAAACTCAATCGACTAAAAACATTGAGGTTAGCTTGCTTGAATGTCCCAACTAACTAACCAATAGCACCCAACTAATCAACTAGTCAATCATATCTACCCATAATTTCCTTCAATTATTCAGATAAACTATCAACTCAGAACAATAATATTGAAAAGGTCAATTATTTAGAAATTCCAACTTATCTAAAGGTCAATGCGTTTTAACAAGACGCCTGTATTTTGTTCAATGTAATGTAATATTGCTCCGAACGTGCGGCAGAAAGGAAATTGTTTCACCTTTTGACGTAGCGGAGTGAAGCTTTGTAAAGATAGGGATTTGGAGGTCAAGGTCATGTTATATTATTTAAAGGTTAATGCTGAAGTGAATTTTGTAAGGCGTCACGAGTATTGATTGAGCGTTGACGTCATGAAATAAGCCTCTAAGTATCTACTTACCCAAATGGTGCTAAATAATTAATCATAGGATTAATTAATTATTTTGTTATTTCAATTTCTTTTGACTGCTGATCGGTCCTGAGTTCCATTTTTAGATCGGCCAAAGTGTTATTGAGTTTTTCCATCAGGAATTTCTCAGTAGCCGCTATGGAGTCTAGCAAAATGACCAGTTTATGACAATAGGCTCGTCCCCTATTACACGGGACTTAAAACATAACAGGCACAGAATTATGCAGAAGTATACCTTACCCCTACACTTCTGCATAACTTTGCGGGATTATTAGCGTGATGTTACATAATTATGTATACTATCTAGTAAAAGTAGAAGTGGAAATTATGTAATTTTTCTACTCCTATTCTTTTCGCTATTATTTTCTGTTTAATTTCATTGCGGAAACCAAGACAGTAAAATCGTTTCTCTGGAACTTCGTCGAGCTTCATTGTCTCGGCCCTTTTTTGGTGGTCGCTAGTGTTGATTCTGGCTTACAGGAGCTACTGTGGTTTGCGAATAGTGTAGAGGGCTTGTCCCATCTTAAAAAAAAGTACAATATCTGAATTAAGTTGGTCAATAAGAAGTTCATTGATTAAGTGCTTGTCTTAATCTAGAGACAAATAAGAAATACATATTATTTAGGTTTATAAGGCACGTTTATACTATTTAGAAAATTTGTTACGAATGATTCTAACAGAATCCATCATTAATACTGTAGGTATTAATGATAGCTCGCACTACCTAACATCGCTAAGCATGATCAAAGCTAGATCCTCTATTAATTTCTAACCAAATTATTGCAACCGCTATCTTCCCAGCATGAGCAACTTCGCCCGGGCGGACAGTCCCGGCGTCCGGCCAAGCGGTGCCAATTTCCGGACACTCTCACACCAATGATTGCGGACACTCCAATCCGAATCATATAGAAATAGATCACAAGCGTAATAGCTACGTTGGTGCATTTTATACAAATACAAATACAAATACAAATCATTTATTTGCATAAAACAGGTAGTGAGGATGTTACAAACGTTTTTATGGTTCACTGTATTATAACCATACGAGGTGTGCAAATATAATTGTTAAGAATTTATGACAGAATCAAAATCAGATTTTATTAAATTACTATGTCATTCAAAATATAAATAGTCTATTGATTGTTTAAATTGGATTCGAAATAGTAATGTTAAATAATAATTAATGTAAGTAAATGTCATGGAAATTAATAATGTCATAGTAATTTTAATATTCGTCACATTTAGTCAATTTACAAATAAATTCTATAATTAAAATACAATGTCGGTATCTTCTAAATATTCTTTTACATTATAATAACACTTTTTTATTAGGAAAGTGTGTAATTTCTTTTTAAATAAAGGGTTAGGCAACTTCCTAATGTCATCGGGCAGTTTGTTATAAATCAGTGATGCCATACAAATTATATCTTGGCAATTTTATTTGAGTTGCAATTTTTATTAGAAGATATTTTATTGATAAATCTGTTGCTTTTATTGCTGTTAATAATTTAATATCGTTCGTGAAATTATGGTTTTGGAAAATTTTCTGTTGTTTGAGTAATTTTTCTTTCTTGAACTCTTTTTCATGAGCATTGCTTGGAAATAAAGATATCCTTACTGAGTCGACTTACTTCGATATCTAAAAAAATTGTTCTGGACGGATGTGTTGACTCTTTCTTCCCAGTTAAAACACGAAGTGTCAAAGGGTGGGAGTTTTGGGGAACTGTCTTTTGAAACCTCTCGATGAGTATGAACATTTCTTTTAGTGTATGGTATCTCTCTAGTCAACCTAAAAAGTTCTCGTGTGCTAAATCGAACTGTTCTGTAGGTGTTTGTGGGGGCCTCCAGTAAGGACAAAAATCTGGGCGAAATAATCCACAACGAAAGGACTGATCGCCCGTCTGGTGTCTGCCGGCGTCCCCGAAGATAATAAAAAGGACAAAAATACTTACAAAACATGTGGACTATACGCTAAAGGCTGCACCCCCTTTGTGGTATGATCTTCGACTTATGGCGTCACTGGGGGAGGACAGCAAGGGCTGAATCTGACTATGTTCATGATTTTAAAATTAGAGACTTAGGATCGCGGGCTGGCTCGAGCAAGGATTGGGGAAGGGAGAGGTCGGTGTCTTTCAATAAGTTAAAAAAAAAATGAATTCGAGACTTACTTTCAAATATTACTTACAAACAATTTTTTCCTCTTTACTTACACTATTGAGATGAATAAATAAATAAAGCTTCAGTTATACAATTTAAGTATATCAAATCCTCCCTTCGTAAATACAGAGCGTAAAGCAAAGAAAGTCAAGGACTCCTTCGAAATTCCAAACAATGAAAGAAATCAGAAAACTTTACCAATAGGTCTCGATTGAAAAAACTTTTATGTTACGTTAATGAATAAGTTATCAGTTGAAAAAGAAGTACTTATACGTTAGTTATAGTTACTTTATGTTGTTTTTTGGTTTCAAAGGTCAATAGTCCTCTTTTTGCTGATATCATTTTATTTTGTAAGACATAGGGAAAGGTTTATTATGGGAGATTTTATTCTGTGATCGTATCAACAGATTGATGTATAGGTACTGTGTACTTAATGGTACTTAATTTTCGTGGCTCTTATTCTTATTTTGAAAAGAAAAAAGTATTCAGAATTTCAAAACAGCAGCTAGTTACATAGTGCTTTATTGAACTGCGATTGAGTTATGAATAGCCGATCAATCATCATCTGTCTAACCCTTTTGTCAGTTACATTAGGGTTGACTTTACAACAGCCAATATTAATGAAAATAGTCTGCTTTAGAGCTTAATTGATACATCCAATGAAAAGAAAACACAAACAATTTGTTTTCGTCCACAAAATATTGCTATCACTTCAGCGCTGACAGCAACTGTTCCTTAGATTAATACTCTTTATGCAGAACCTCATCAATCAGCCGAACTAACGTCAAAGGCGACTTTGTTCATTGAATTTCAAACAACATTACTATTACCAATAATGACTGAACTTCGGCTGGTCTACGCACAATAATCTCCATCAATTCTAAACCGTTCTGTAATCAAGAAAGGAAACATTCAAACTAAATTGGAATAGTTGACTGAAGCAGTTCGAGGGGTTAGTAATTTACTAACTGAAGGAGTTAACCATGTTAATGAAAATTGCTTTCGATAAGATCTGATGCCTGAGTTATTGAATATGAGGTCTGTGATGAGGACTGGCGATAGGGAGGCGAAGGGATAAGTTATGGCAACCTTTTATGGTGGTATTAAATTTTATAGGCACTTGTGTGGAGAGCGAGGTATTGTGTACCTGCTGTTTAATGGCTTTGGAAGTCAATGAGAGGTTTATCATCATCTGCGGAGGCTTTTGCTAACTATTTTAGGGTCGGTTTCTAGTCTAGCTGGATGCTGCTGAATACCTATTTTAAACGGATCTATCTGTCCTCCACAACAGTTACTAACATAACGCTGTAATCCCCAAAGGGTTAGACAGAGGCGTACCTAATTGTACATCCAAAATAGATAGATATGACGGCGCATTGTAAGCGTCATCCAAAAAGGTTACATTGGAGCAGAGACTATTGGAACGAGACTTGACAGCAGTCAGTCTAGCGGAGTGTCGCCGCGTCGTGGTGATGGTCAGCGCAGCCATATTGAACCTGACGTTTGGATTGGAACATCAATGGTAAGGCGCACCATGTATTCGACGAATCGCTGATTGTTCCAACCATGGTCAATACTGATGATGCCGGCCATTCGCCTATATGCTGGTACCCGCTCATACAATATTGTTGTTGACACAACAGGATAATATAAAACTTAGATTATATTAAACAATTCATAAATACGTGAAAGTGAAGCCATATAAGTAGGACGCTGTTCTTGAAAATATGTATATTGTGTGAAAACAAAGCCATTGAAAATAATACCATATTATGCAAAATTGAAACAGTTCTTTCGAAATTTAATAAGTAGGTAACATGAGTAATACGGTTTCCCTTTGTGATGTGGATGATAAATTTTATATATTTTTAGGGTTCCGTACCTCAAAAGGAAAAAACGGAACCCTTATAGGATCACTTTGTTGTCCGTCTGTCCGTCCGTCCGTCCGTCTGTCAAGACCCTTTTTCTCAGGAATGCGTGGAGCTATGAAGCTGAAATTTATATCAATTACTCAGGTCTACTGTCCCTTGAAGCTGTGAAAAAATCAAACTTCTAGGCCAACGCAATCAAAAGATACAGCCGTTTATGCCGCAAATTTTCGACACTTGCAAGGGAATCAAAACCTACAGGGTGCTTCCCGTGAACTCAGATTCTTGAAATTTGGTACGAAGCAACGTCTTATAGCATAGATAAAGGAAAAATTACGAAAACCATAAATTTTTAGTTACATCACAAAATATTTTTTTTTTACGGAACCCTCGGTGCGCGAGTCCGACTCGCACTTGGCCGGTTTTTTTTTTTACAAAAATTACGACATTGTATATTTGTATAATAACCCATACAGGTTGTTCATTAAATAAAGACAAGTGGTTTAGTTTGGTATTATATATTTTTTTAAATATAATTTACATTATTTCATGTTGGATTGTAAAGGTCAGATTGGTAGTCGCTACAAAATAGGTAGGTACTGGTATAAAGCTGCATTCGATAGGACTGGAAGCCGACCCCAACATGGTTGGAAAAACCTTGGCAGATGATGATATCCGGGCAAAGTGATACTGGGTAGGTATTTTGTTCAGTAGCAGGATGGAGTCAGGGTTCATGCGTTGTTGACAACAAGGCTCTCAACCTTTTCCATGGGACTAACTATTTGACTGGCGAAATCTGGACATTATACAGTACCTACCTACACCATTGTCCACACTCGAGAAATTACATGCGTCATATTATCATTTCTAAAAATATTTGTTATCCTAATTTATTCATCCAATCAACTATGAAACACCAACCAACCAAAACTAAAATAACAATACCCACACTTAGCTCCACAAAATCTTTTCACAAGTCTAGGTCTAAATTCCAAAGCCTTTATAAACTGGGAGGACTTAACGCAATCCACTTCACGCCTCTACGTACCTCACGTACTATAAAGCTAATAAAACGAACCTAAGCTTCGTTCACACGAGGAGAGTTGCTCGAGCGAGGAGAAGCGTGAATGCGTCTATGCGAAAATCGCCAGGTGATTTCTTGCAGTCATGTTATAGACGGTCTCAATGATACTTAATCGATGAGGAACTCGTGACTAAATAATATTAGCCGCTCGGACTATCTTTAGGTTAAGTCGTGATTGACTAGGTTGCTCCGTGGATGTGTGACCACTCATTACATACTGAGGTTCCTGAAAGCACGTTAGCCGTTTGATTTCACCGTCATTTGTAGATCTTTTTTTTTTTTTTTAAACGTTGCCCCACAAACGTTGCCGTTCACAAACATTTATACTCACATACATAAATACCCAGACCCGAAACAACTATCTGTAGGCCATACAAATATTTGTTCCGTGCGGGGATCGAACCCGCGACACGCAGCGCAGGTGGTCAGTGGTCAGTGGTCTGAAGGTCTGACAACAAGTCTTGTCAAGGGGTATTGCGTTAACGTTACCCAGTACAAATTGGATTGTGGAGGTCAGATAGGCAGTCGCTCCACGTGAAATACTGAATTACAGCTGCTTCCATTTAGACTGACAGCCGACCCCATACATTCTGAAATTATAAACCGTCAATTATGTTTTTTTTTTGTCGTATAGATTTTGATGAAGAGACTGTTTTGAAACAAGAGGCTGTTTTGTCATCAACTATATGTTTATGTTCTATGTTGCCTTAGTAGCGTTTCATAATTACTATTATTGCTTTCATAAAGCGACAGCCTTGGCTTAATTAGTCTGCTCTGACCCTAAGGAGACTTTCTCGCATACAAACGGTGAACTAACTTTCTTACATAATTACCTTTGCAGTCTCGGGAGTAATCGAATGTGGGCGAATAATTTACTACTAACCTTTGTGAATTAGTGCCACAATATACTGTACGGGTAATTTGCGGTTTAGGACCTACTTGGTACCTTTTTTTTTTTTTTTTTTTGGTGGGTGGAAAATCATCGAATGACCCCGCCCGCTCTTGGGCAGAGCGAAGGGGAGTGTCAGACTTCTACTGACTAAAACCGAACCCATGTTCCCTCCCCGCCCTTGCGCCGAGGCCACGTAATCTAGTACAAAATACCGCGGCCCCGACGGGCGTCGGCCCTTGCGGGCCCCTCCTTGCTGACATCTCTTTGAGGCGCGCGTGGAACACGAACGCGCCGCCGACACGGTCTGTTGCCGTCATGACGACGGCCGGACGGCGAGCTAGCCCTTTACTCACCGTCCACAGGCCCGCGTCTACGGTGGCCGGAAGCCATCACGTGGCCCCCGACGCCCGGAGCGCCTTCCGCGCCTTCCGCGGCGGCTGGGACGTTGAGAGGTTCTCTCCCTCTCTCGTTCCGCCACCTCCTTCGCTAGCATCACTGCTTCGCAGAAGGAGGCGACAGCGTCCCATTCCTCCTCGCCCCGGACCATGGCTTGCACCAGGGCCGGACGCAAGAGGTCACCGCCGCCGATCGCCGCTACGAGAACACGGCGGGGCTCCGCCCAAGCAGGGCACACCTCCACAGTGTGCTCCACCGTGTCCTCCGGTCGATCCTCGACCTACTTGGTACCTGGGGTAAGGTTTCAGAGAAAACACGGGGATCTTAATTAATTATCTAGCACCTACAACTATCTGATCAGGGTTTCAGGATTTCCTTAAGTTTAATTCTGGTATTATTCTTATTGTGGGCAGTCAGGTCCAACACCCTAGTGTCAGAGTTTCTTAAGGGCCGGTTTGATGTGCCTTCTGAAGCATGGAATCATCTTTTTATCAGACAACTAGTGACCCGCCCCGGCTTCGCACGGGTACAAAAAAGGTATTAAAACCTTCCTCTTGAATCACTCTATCTATTAAAAAAAACCGCATCAAAATCCGTTGCGTAGTTTTAAAGATTTAAGCATACAGACAAACAAACAAACAGACGCGACTTTGTTTTATACTATGTAAGGATTTGGGGATTCACGCCTGCATTGTCACTATAACCTTATTTATTGCATTAGCCACAAGTTGAGCAGGAAAACAACGAAACACCATACTATAGACTAGTTTTAGATTTTCTATACACTATTTCGTCACATAAACGTCTTATTACCATTACAACGTTCAAACGTTAATATTTTCATCATTTCAAAATCGCTAAGTTAAACACAGCGCTGGCAAGCGATTAATTCACAACGAAAAGTCGCCCTCGCTCCGTTTATAACGTTATTCGTTTAAATAAAAAATAATCCTACTCCGATTTCAGAGTTGCATTTTCTTACATTTAACGCTGCGGTGATTATTTGTGAGCTAAGTGAATATTATTATTTAACAGGAAATCCACTGTTGTTTAATGTTTTATGTTGTTCTGCTGTGGAAAGCTATGAAAATATAAATCATTTATTTACACATTTAATTGAGTTTGAGAATTAACTACAATTAATACGCTGTACAATAAATAAACCGTGATTCTTAAATATCATGTAATCAGTCCTGAACACATTGGTTTCAGTTTCATGCATTATGCAGTTTCCGTCAAACCGATGCAGACTAATAGCGAATACGAACACCGAAGTTACTGATCTGTTAGTGTCCGCAGCTGGTCCGGAATATTTTCATAGATTTTCATTTCAGTTTGACTGATTCTTAACACGGACAAGGTGTCTAAAGAGCAGATAAACAACATTTATTTGCCTGGTTACAATTCGCAATTTAAAATTACCTACAGTTCACCACGATGTGACTCAATCAAACGTCATGACAGCGCCCATAACCACCTATAAATATTATTGAACACCTATACAACAACTCTCATACTTTTTGTTACAGGTTGTCCATGTATCCGCTACACGTCCACATATGGCAAGGAACGTGGCACGTTCAGCAGCCCCGACTACCCGCGCCCTTACCCAGCGCGGATCGACTGCCTCCTCTACACATTCGTCGCAGCACCCCACGAGATCGTCGAACTCGTCTTCACTGACTTCGACATTCATAAGGAGCACCTCGAGTGAGTTCATAGATTAAGTTGTAGATGAATCATTTGGCACGTGGCCAACATTAAAAAAAAAACAATATAAATATTCTTTTTTCAAAACCATTTCCAGAGACACAATTGTTTATCAACAGCCTTCTTCTGTCAATTTCTGTCAAGCGCCAAAAGAATCATGCAGCACTGTATTTGAATTTAGAATTCCTGCTGACGTCTTTTTTGTCTTTTTCTTTGCCATCGGGCAAAGGAAATTGTTCAAAGTTTCCAGCGTCTTTTGTTTCGTTTCAATTTGCTGCTGTTAAATTCTTCGCAAGATCTTTTAGTGGCTTACAAAGTAGCGAAGGTTTGAAAAGCTATTTAATGCATTTTAATTTAAAATTGAACTGGACTTCTACAAAGAAATCTGAAAACTGTGACTTAAAAGTTTTCTAAAATATACTAGTTCAATGTAACCTTGTCGTTCTTGATTATTTACCATCAACAATATGATTAAGTATCAAATAATTGATAGATGAGTTCAAAACTATGTCTGAGATCTTACAAGTTTAATACTAAAGAGGTCTTACTTGTTAAAGTGAAAGCGCCAGGGTGGCCCGCGAAATTCATATTTTCTTACGTTTTTTTTTTGCAATAAGCAGGTCGGTGTAAGGTTGATTTAAATAATATGATTGATTGATTGATAAAATATGATTACGGTTTATATGGTTTTAAAGAATCATTCAAATCATACAATTCAATCCTGTCATATAATCCCATTGAATAGTTTATTCATGAAACAGTAATTCAATAGGCTTAAATGAACTGATTGTATTGATAGCATACATGGCATAACAACATACAGCCAGACACACACCAGAAAATATAATTTCGCGGGCTACCGGGTTCCCTGGTGCTCTAACCGTGAGATGGTTTCAAAATGTTTGGTATAACTTGAAAACCTAATAATATCATCTAAATAATAACTTTCCTTTACCAATAATAGATACTATGACTGGGAAAGTAATACCAATAAGAGCAACGATGAAAATAAATTCTTGGAAATTCTGAAAGTTAATATTAACAATAGTTAGTCCCAAGGCACCAGTATTGATGTATAGCAAATAGTAATAAAATACTTTAGCTTTACTTAGACCCTAAAGTCTACAAAGTTTAATTCTACAATCAAAACTTCCCTCTTTATCGAAATCCTGTTGGAAATTGGTCTATAAGCAAGGAACTTGAATTTGCTTTTAGAGTTGATTTTATTTCAATTGTTGCTTTATTCTATAATTTACTCACTATAACTGTTGTCACCGTTATCTTTATAATTATGTGTAAATTATTGTTTAAATAAGTTTATGGCATTACTGTTACTTTTTTTTGGCCAAATAACTGCGTTACATAAAGATATTCATTTAGTAAAGATTTGATATACAATACCTTTACTAAGTGATGGCATAAGTATCATTAAACGTAGGTATCTGATTGCGGCAGTAAGGGTCCGTTTCACCACCTACGATTAAGTTCCCATTAACTTTATTAGCAGGTAATTTCATACAAATTCTATTCTATTTTTAGGGTTCCGTAGTCAACTAGGAACCCTTATAGTTTCGCCATGTCTGTCTGTCTGTCCGTCTGTCCGTCCTCGCTTAATCTCTGTGACCGTTAGCACTAGAAAGCTGAAATTTGGTACCAATATGTGTATCAATCACGCCGACAAAGTGCTAAAATAAAAATTGGAATAAAATGTTTTATTAGGGTAGCCCCCCTATATGTAAAGTGGGAAGTGATTTTTTTTTTAATTTTAACCCTAACGTGTGATATATTGTTGGAAAGGTATTTAAAAATGAATAGGGGTTTACTAAAATCATTTTTTGATAATGTCAATAATTTCGGAAATAATCGCTCCAAAAGTAAAAAACAAAGCGTCCCCCCCCCCCTCTAACTTTTGAACCATAAGTTTAGAAAATACGAAAAAAATCTGAAAAGTAGAACTTTATAAGGACTTTCTAGGAAAATTATTTTGAACTTGGATGGAAACAACAGATGGAAACTGCAGTTAACCAATATAATTTGGTCCCTGAATCGTATGAGCGCCTATACAATCCAGAGGTCAAGTTTCATTGGCCCGTATTTCAAACAAAAAAAGAATTATTACTACGGAACCCTACACTGAGCGTGGCCCGACACGCTCTTGGCCGGTTTTTTTAATTTATACGGTAAATAAAGTACGGTATGGTTACTAGTAGCTATTCGGGCATCGTGAAACAGCTCATGAGTAAGATAACGAGCAGCAATTTATTGAAAACGGCCGTGGTTAACACACATTTTGATTATACGAGTAGAATAATATTTATGATTGATTAATGGTCTAGTTTTTTGTTTAATAAGAGGGGGTTAAATTACCGAAATAGTTGCTTATAAGCATTTCATTATATGAAGATTATTACTTACTAGCATTGAAAATACAAATATAATACAAAAACCTTTATTTATCACATCGTGCTAAATGCAGACATGAATATTTAATTCACTTCACTTCAATTTTGGTTGGTTTTCGCAAACCTGCAAGTTTTCTGCAAAACTTCACGTAGTCGATCATAGTTGATCCATCGGTTTGCACGATCATTGGTGCTTCGTCTAAGGCGTAATCTGCTTCTTTGGCGGTGAACTTGTCTCCGAAGGTCATGAGGTCATGTCTGATCCTGGAATCAAAGTTATTAGAATTAATTTGATTGATTATCAGTTAAAGAAGACGTTGTGTTTTGGTAGGCCTCCCACTAGGTATTGCAGAGGCCCGCAAGTGCCGATGCCTGACGGGGCTGCGGGTTGTTTGAAAGAGCCTAAAAAGGAACAGGGTGGTTTTTAGTCAGTAGAAGTCTGACAGTCCCTTCCACTCGGCCCAGACCGGGAGGAGTCATTTGATGATTTCGACCTATCCAAAATAAAGGCCTCTCACTAGGTGGACCGCTGGTCTGGGGAATGACGATGCGAGACGCATTGGAGTGGTCAATGTGGTGACACTTGGAAGAGGTCTATGTCCAGCATAATATAACATCACGCCTGTAACTCCCGAAGGTTTAGGCAGAGGTATACACCCAATAGTACACCCATATTTTGCCAGTTATGCTTAAGTCCCACGTAATAGGGGCGACATTATTCCCATGGCATTCACAATAGTCAAAGTACTTAGAAATAGGTTTACTTTTTTGATGAATCTTGTTTTCACTTTTTTATTTTCTTTTCATTGAGATTAACAGTATTTTCACCAAAGACGGCCGTAAACAAAATGATTCATCACAGGTAGGTTAGAAAAAACAAAATCAATTGAACACGAGATCCTTTTGTTTGAAAACTGGTAAACAAGAAAGACAGATTTGAATAAGAGAAGCCGATTAAAAAATGTTTTAGCTTGAGATAAACAATTTTGTGAAGACACTCGAGAAGGATTACCAACAGTATATAAATTAGATAAAACAATGTGTGTTTTTTTTATAAACAATCGTGTTTGTCATCCCAAATTGATAAAAGGGAAAGTTTCATTCGTTTGTTTTCGTCGCGAGACGCTTATCCAATTGGCGCTGTCATTTGTTTTCATCTGTGTTATTGATAAAATCTGAATGGACAGATGATAAAAACAGTTATTTTTCTTGGGGTAAGAGATAAATTGTTTGATTATAATATAAAATCACGCCTGTAGTCCCCGATGGGTTATGCAGAAATATCTTTGTTTTTGTTGCAAAAGTATGCATATAAAATTTAGTATAGGTACGGTTTTATGCGGGTGTACCTAATGGTGCACCCACACTTTGCCAGTTTGTTTTAGTTTTAATAAGGGGCGATTCTATTGTCATCAACCGGGCACAAATGCAGATTCTGTGGCTGCTACTGTGGAAAACCTAATAATACTTTCTTTGCACGATCCGGGAATCGAACCCAGGACCTCGTGCTCAAGTAACGAGGCCGCGAGGCAGTCGTTTGAATTTGAAAAATTTATTAAACAATTTAAAGACCACTTTACTGAATACCCAATAAATATAAAATACTAGATTTAATGTTCATTTGAAAGCCTACAACCTTTTTACAGTTACTTAAAGAAATGGCAATACCCTAAATAATAAAACGAACTTTACAATTTTACAAGAACTTTTACGTGCCCCGCTTAGGAACATGGGTAGAGTTTAGTGGAACTTTTACTGTAAGAATGTGTAAGACCATAGCAACGGAATAAAATATAACTCCACGCTTAGACGTAACTGAGCAATAAACCTTTTTTCAAGTCCCGAAGGTCGCGAGAACGAAGCCGTGGGAAACAGCTAGTAAGTAATAAATTTTATTTAGCGTTCACATTATCTCCTACAGTTCGGAATAAAAGAAAAGTGTAGTGTATCGGAAACTTAGTATCATGTGAAAGTTGGAAGGAAAAAGGTTGTTTTGTTATCAGTTTTTCACGTTACCTGACCAGAGCGATCGGTTTTGCAAATATTATGAGACCATCAATCCATTCATACACTTACAATTGGGTACTTGAAACTGTCAAATTTTTTCGAAAATTTTATGTTATTTTAAAGAACTAACAGAAATAATACGATGTGTAAAAAAAGTAATAAAATCGATCGAAAAGGAGAGTAGCTACACGCTTTAAAAGTTTTTGGTGGGACACTGTTCTAAATAGTTCCGAGCGATGCGACACAGGTGTTGCCTGTAATATAAATTCACTAGGACTCGTCTAACGTCTGGCAACCCTGGTCGACTGTATCCGCCATGATTATCTAGCAATTTTCTGTGACAACATTGTACCTGTGTAAAAACTAACTAAAGTAATTAAAACTCATGTCAAGAGAGATTCTGCATTTTATTGAAGATCAAAAGACATTTTGGTGACCCCGAGCAAAACAACACGCTTCCTACGCGTGCTGCGGTTTTTCGGCGGGGAACGTCGACACGACGCCACGCCACGCAAGCAAGCGACCCCCGAGGCCGCCTACGGCGCCCGAGTTGACAGCTGTGGTTTATTTCGGCGCGAAAAAACGCAAGCGACGCGACCCCCGAGGCCGCCAGCGGAGCCCGAGTGCAGAAATCTACGGAGTTTTCGGCGGGAACGACGCGACACGACGCGATCGAGTTCCCCCGAGGCCGTCATCGGAGCCCGAGTGAAAGATCTGCGTAGTTTTCGGCGGGAACGACGCGACACGACGCGATCGAGTTTCCCCGAGGCCGTCTTCGGAGCCCTAGTGGAAAATTGGGACTATTGGACGCCTACAAACGAATTGTACGACACGTAAGTGGGCTGGTGCATCCCCCAATTTCCCTTCCTTTACCAGGTATCTATTCTCTACTTATTTTTTTTAACCATGAGTGTATACTCGGATTGCGATGATATCAAAGACTTGATTAAAAGAAGAGGCACTTTCAAATGTAAATTAACTTTGTTTAAAAAATTTGTCACAACTTTGCCCTTACCTACTATTTCTGGTGAACAGCTCATTCAATTAGAAATACGAACCCAGTCTATGGCTGAGGTTTTCAAATCCTTTGAACAATTTCAAGATAAGATTGAGTTGTTGTGCACTGATTTAGGGGAGCAAGAAAAAGAAAGAGAGTCATTCGAGACCTCTTATTTTGATTTGATATCTAAAGCAACAAATACTATCCAAACAAATAAACCAGTAGTTGTTGTACCTAAAAATGATGTTCCATCTGATAGTAACGATTGTGTAAAATTTCCTGAAATCTCTTTACCTAAATTTAGTGAGGATTTTAAAGACTGGCTTGAGTTTAAGGAAACATTCGATGCCCTAATTCACCAGAGTTCACTCAAGCCAATTCAGAAGTATAAATACTTAAAAAGTTGTTTACAGGATGGAGCGCTAGAAGTTGTCAACTCTCTCGAGTACTCCGCTGACAATTATACTATTGCTTGGAAGGTACTATGTGAGCGGTATAGCAATCCAAATCTGCTTGCCACAAACCATATTAAATGTCTCTTTGATTTGAGTCCAATTGAGGACACAGCAAGCGCTCTCAGATCGTTGATGGATAACATAACCCGTCACTTACGAGGTCTGCGAGCTTTAGAGGTTCCTAATGCTGATTGGGGTCCTATTATTATTCATTTTATGTCTATGAGACTTCCCCTTCATCTACAAGATAAGTGTGGGTAGAGCGAAATAACACAAGAGAACTGGCTTCTTTGCAGGTTTTCATTAATTTCATCCGTGCCCGAGCAGACTATAATGAAAGTTTGATGGCTAAGCGGCCACCGGAGTCAAGCACATCTAACAAGGCTTTGGTAACTACGACCTCCAACAACAACAACAGTAATAGTAAAAAAAACCCTGCCAACCGAACGGTAAGCTGTCCACTTTGTAAAGATAAACACTATATCAATCAATGTATCAAGTTTTTGGCTCTGGAGCCTGTGCAACGATTGCACACGGTCAAACGACATAAGTTATGTACTAACTGCCTCAGTTCTAACCATGCAGTACCGAATTGCAAAGCTAGTGTTTGTAAACATTGCAAGGGTAAGCACCACTCATTGCTTCACATGGAAAAACAGTTGCATGACACATCCACTGCTACTCCTACAACACTTTTAAACTCACATACTGTTGAGACATCCGAACAGGCTAGATCCAGGACAAATGCTGTCCCTAGCACCTCGCGACCAAGCGAACAAACTATACCTACTCAAAATACACACACAAATACAGTTGCTTCGAGACTGGTTTGTGACAAAGTTATTATTTTATCTACTGCCATAGTGCATGTTACCGATAGTATAAACAAGCGACATACTTTACGCGTCTTGTTGGACTCTGGTTCACAATCCAATTTTATTACACAAAAAGCATTTAGGCTTTTAAACATACCTAAAAATAAAATAGATATGGAAGTCATTGGTTTCAATGAAAATTCTTCTAAAATCGATTATTATTGTGAGGTGACATTACAATCGAAAAGTAAGAGTTACTCTAATACAATAACCTGCTTAATAGTGCCCACTATTTGCAATTTACCAAAATATCCTATTAATTTAAAATCCTTGCATATTCCAGGAAATTACCAATTGGCAGATGAAAACTTCCACTTGGCTGGTGATATAGATATGTTGCTGGGAGTAGAATTGTTTTACGACCTAATGTGCATCGGTCGTCACAATTTGGGGGACGGCCTACCAATATTGCAAAAAACTAAATTAGGATGGGTTGTAGCTGGTTCATTTTCACCAAGCCCTAAACCAACTCAAAACCAGGTACGGTGCAATTTTACTTTAAAATCTCAGTTGTGCAAATTTTGGGAAATCGAAGAGTGCACGGGGGACAATTTAGCTGAAAGTTATCACGAGTTGTCAGATGATGAAACACAATGTGAGAGGATATTCATGACGCACACCCGTACTTCTGATGGCAACTTCGTGGTTAACTTGCCACTTAAGGCGCCTACCAGCTTGCTAGGTCAATCGAAGGGCATAGCACTGCGTAGGTTCAAGCAACTCGAAAAAAGGTTCTACAGTGATGCACAGTACAAACAATTATATTCAGATTTCATGAGGGACTTCGAAAAAAAGGGTCACATGATACAATTAGATTCTAATTCTACCGAGCTTTGCAACTATTTACCTCACCATGCTGTGGTTAACCCTCAAAAGGTTTCCACACCTCTAAGGGTTGTTTTCAATGCCTCTATGCCTACTTCTACAGGTGTATCTCTCAATGATTTACAATATAAGGGTACAATTAAGCAGGAACAACTTATTGATATTTTACTACGATTTCGCATGCACAAGTTTGTGGTTAATGCCGATGTGGAAAAAATGTTTTGTAACATATACCTATCAGCTCAGCAACGCCATCTACAATGTATTCTTTGGCGATACGAAACAAGCCAAGATATACAAACCTATGCTTTAAGCACTCTCAGCTTTGGGTTAAAGTCAGCTCCACACGTCGCCACACGATGCTTATTGCAATTGTCGCAGGATACTCATGCTTCTTTACTAACACAATCTATAGTTTCACCTGTAACTGCTGCAGCAGCCAACGCGATAGCATCTGACTTCTATTTAGATGATCTTATCACCGGCGGAGACGACATCGAGGAGGTGATCAAAATTGCCCTAGAGATTGATAGGATTTTGAAGGGAGCTAACTTTATACTCCGTAAATGGAAATCCAACTCACCAGAAATACAAGGTACATTTTCAAAAAATAATGCCAATACTCAAGAGTCCTGTCAACACTCACAAAATACACAAACATCAAACACACGATTAGGTGATGATTCACACAAAATATTAGGACTAGAATGGTCTAGTCACACCGATAATTTAATGTTTACAATTAAAACACAGTCGAAACAATACAAAGTAACAAAACGTAACATTTTATCTCAAATATCAAGTGTTTTCGACCCACTTGGTCTTATAGGCCCAGTTCTAGTGGTCGCTAAGTGCCTAATTCAAAAGTTATGGCTAGACAAGGCTGATTGGGATCAAACATTACCTGTTGACCTAAAACAGCAATGGGAATCATTTTATAATGGTCTGCAGAAGCTTAATACTATACATATACCAAGACACATTAGAATTCCAGACTTTCTAATAGTCGAATTACATGGATTTGCAGACACTTCAGTTATTGCATACGGTGCTGCCATCTACGTACGTTCCATGAACACACAAGGTCAATTCCAATGTCGTTTACTCATGGCAAAATCTAGAGTAGCTCCTATAAAACAGAGGACCATTCCACGATTGGAGCTGTGTGCAGCTCACCTCCTAGTGGAAATTATGGTCAAAGTAAAATCTGCTTTAAAATGCCAAATTAATGCTGTAAAATACTGGTCTGATTCAAGTATAGTCTTGGCTTGGATAAGAACAGAACCATATAAATTAAATTCTTTTGTAGCAAACAGAGTTGCAAAAATTCAAAAATTATCCGATGTAAACGACTGGAATTGGGTACCTTCTTCCGAAAATCCAGCCGATGTACTGTCGCGAGGTACAACTGCTGAAAAGCTTATTCATTTTAATCTGTGGTGGGAGGGTCCGTTGTGGCTCTGCCGAAATTCTGATCATTGGCCAAAATTCAATAATGATAGGAATGACAGTAATATAATACCAGAGCTCAAACATTCACCCAAAAACACTACACACTGTCACCTATCACACACACAACCTAGTCACTCTATAGTACAACAATTAGTATCTCAATGTTCAGATATTACAAAAATAGTACGTACCTTAGCATATCTACATAGATACATACACAACTGTAAACATAAACATAATAAACATAGTGGCTGGCTTACAACAAACGAAATTAATAAATCCATGGAATCACTAGCTAAATGTGCTCAGATAGATTCTTTTCCTAATGAGTACGAACTCTTACGAAACAAACAAGATTTACCAAAAAATTCAAAGCTTATTAGCTTAAATCCATTTTATGACAATGGGGTAATACGAGTAGGTGGTAGAATTGGCTTATCACAGTACAACTATAATAAAAAACACCCTATTGTATTACATAACGAACATACACTTACGAAATTAGTAATAACTCAAGAACACCTACGTCTGCTGCATGCGGGACCTCAGCATTTACTTTCATCTATACGCGAACGCTTTTGGCCTATTAAGGGTAAGGTACTTGTCAATAGGGTCGTTAGGGAGTGTGTAAAATGCTTCAGAGCCAAACCTGATACTACTATACCTATTATGGGCAGCTTACCTGGTAGCAGAGTCAATCCAGCTCCGCCATTTAATACTGTAGGTCTGGATTATGCAGGTCCTTTTCTTTTACGCGATAGGAGAGGTCGTGGGTACAAAACCTATAAGTGCTATATAGGCATATTTGTGTGTTTTGCTACGAAGGCAGTTCATTTTGAGTTAATTAGCAGGCTTACATACCGAGGCTTTTTTATCCGCGCTCAGACGATTCACCGCGAGGCGGGGTAAACCTAAAGAAATCGTAAGTGACAATGGTACTACATTTGTTGGTGCTAACAACGATTTGAGAGAGCTTCATGAGTTCATACAAAATTATACGGCAGATTTAACAACTTCTTGTTCCAACCAAGGTATAGATTGGAAATTCATTCCAGTATACACTCCACATATGGCAGGGCTAGCTGAAGCCGCTGTCAAGAGTTGTAAACTACACTTAAAACGGGTGTTAGGGCAAAGTTTGCTTATTTACGAAGAATTCTCGACAATCCTAGTACAAGTGGAGTCGATCCTGAATTCCCGCCCCCTTTGTCCTCTACCTACTTCCGACAAACCCGACTCTATCCATGTCCTAACACCAGCCCACTTCCTCATCGGAAGACCTACAGTTTCGTTGCCAGACTACGACTATGATGATGTCCCGGCCAACCGACTAAGCCACTACCAACAACTCCAGCAGATACAGCAAGGATTCTGGAAGAGATGGTCTCGAGACTATATCAGCCTGCTGCAGGAGCGCACCAAATGGCGCAGCGCGAAGGGAGCTCGCCTTGCGGAAGGTACCATCGTCGTGGTCAAGGACCAGCGTCTGCCGCCCTGCCAATGGGCCCTCGCCAGGGTCATCGCCGTGCACCCTGGACGCGACGGCATCGTGCGTGTGGCTACCCTAAAGACCAGCAAGGGAACGACTATCAAGCGCTCTTTTAATAACATCTGTCCATTACCGATTGATGACAATTTTTAATTTTAATTTTCTCGAAACTTTTTATGCAACCTAAGTAACTGTTCTAGACCTTAGTTTGTTTTTTCATTTATGTTTAAACTCAACTTGTTAATATTACATTTTAACATTGTATAATTTTTTCCTAGATTTGAAACAGTTTCAATTTTAAAGTAAGTCTTGTACCACTTAAGTAGATTATTTTCACTGTTTCAAGGCGGGAGTATGTTCTAAATAGTTCCGAGCGATGCGACACAGGTGTTGCCTGTAATATAAATTCACTAGGACTCGTCTAACGTCTGGCAACCCTGGTCGACTGTATCCGCCATGATTATCTAGCAATTTTCTGTGACAACATTGTACCTGTGTAAAAACTAACTAAAGTAATTAAAACTCATGTCAAGAGAGATTCTGCATTTTATTGAAGATCAAAAGACAGACACTTTCTATCCTTGTCGCGCGAAACGACCATTTGTACTACGTAACTATGGCGGTATGACAATGTGACGTCACATCTATGTAGCGCTGTCTCTGTCTAGCATGTCCTTTAAAATTGGTTACAACTATGCCATTTTTTAAGATATTACACTATTTGTTTTACTTTTGTGTATCTTTTTATTTACTGTTTCCAAATCACAAGTAAAAAAAAAATAGTCAACTACCCAAATCACAAGTCGTAAGGTCCCGGACGGTCCGTTTGTTATTAAGTTTTTCCATCAGCAGCAGCCACGGAGTCTGAATTTGTACCCATCAGTTGAAGACAATATGCTTTTGCTCATTTAGACAAATCTGGTGAAATACCCCCTTCGAGGCTTTCAGGCGTAATGTTTACAGGACATGCCACACCTGCTCTCTTGCCCGTCGTGCCCAACCTATTGCACGTTCAAAGACCTAAACGAGGCAAACGAAAGAGCTGTCCAGGTTGCTACGTACTGGGCGGACAAAATTTGAGTTGTCGAATCGACAAGAAGAAAAAGGCGTAATGTTATGATTTGTTATGTATGCGACCATCGCAATCATAAATGTCACAGGTACTCTCTGTTGGTCGAGCGACCACACGTTAGGGTTCCCCGAACAAAACAAACACGACGGATACGTGTTCGTGACCTTACCAAAACGATCGGTTGAGTCAATATGCAACGTTCACCTTTCATTTAATTCAAAACGTAAATTCGCCGAAAAAAATTAATGATACGTTTACGTTTTCGCAAGACGATGATCGCGTTGGTTAGGACACGGCCCATGGCTATTACACCTGTCTCTAACCATTATAGTTTGTCATACTAGCATAAGATTTATTTCGACTTTTATGTTTATTATCCAACTAACCTTAACTACTTATAACCTATAATATTTTTTATATCTTTCTCGTATCTATAAAATTATATTAGACTACGCATAAACAGAAATTATGGCTTTATTCTAGCTTCGTTTTATAGCTACATGTGCTATAAAAATAACGTGCATATTTAATTTGAAAAGTTCTTATAAACTTTTAATGCGAATTTTCAAGGGTTTGGTTGATCAATTGGATAAAGTTTGAACATCTCCCAGAATACATTTGTAATAAAATTAAACTTTCTGCAATATTTGTATAATAATAACAACGATTAAAGCATTTCGAGTTTAACAATGTATTTATTAGAAAACTTTTACCTTACTCTCAAGTATAAAATTGGTATAAAATTTATCGCTGAAAAAAATTTGTTCACCTAAATATTTTTGTATATACATTTGTAATAGAAACATACATATTTTTTGTGTTACTCACAACACGTAGTGGTTACTTTTATTTCGTAATTTTAAGAAGTTTCTTATTTATACGAATATACAAAATGTAAGAACACATAATTTTATTTTACGATCTTCTGTACGACGTACAAATGTTTTCTTATACGTTTTCTCGTCAAAATTCGCCCTTAGAATTATACAAAAGCGTATCCGAGGGTTGTCGTAAAACCCAGATTGCACTGAGAATTTTAATAAACCTCCATGGTAGCCCTGCTAACGTACATACACTTTTAAATAAAGTTACGCATCAAATTATTCATCTTTTATATTTTCAAGCTACGGAACATAATTTTATTTTAAATTTCTGAGTAGAACTGGAGTTTCAGCACTTATTGATGGAGCATTTTTTTGCGGATGTTCACCATTTTATTTATTTTTCCTATAAAAATCGTTTTATGAAATCAACATTTTCATTTTTAACTGTTAAACTTATTTTAGTTATAGCTTAGGACTATTATTATAATTATAACTATGTCATTGAAATGACACTACTGCGCCTAAATGTATAAATAAATTATTCCCATACTTATTTTCGAAAACCACAGCAACTACACGCATCTAAATCACCGAATAATAAAACATTTTGAAAATAAATCCCTTAAACACAAACCTAATTAAGTACAACACAACTGTAACATACATTAAACATTACCAATCCTACCCAGATAATCAGAAACAAAACGTTATATTCCGTTTCAGAAAGTGCCCAAAGACCTCTCTAAATCATAGGCACCATGACACTTAACCAAGTAATACATCATCCGAATATCTGAAAATGTAATTTAAATCTTGATTTGCAATATTTACCGGACCCTACGGTAATGTAAAATTTAAACGATACCTTTTTATGGCTATTAAGATATAATTTTGTAATTCATTTGGGTTTAATAATAATTAAAATTATTATTTCGATTCTGATAGGAGAGTTGTTTGCTTCGGGGATTCATTAAATTATTATGATGTAATGGACAGTATCAGTTGTATAATGACAGGGTGTTTCGCGAATTTAATTTTGTTTACATGGTTTTCGACATCGGTTTCAGTAGACAGTTTATAATAGGGAGAAATGAATAATGGTTTATTGTTTTTTTCTGAGAACGACTCGAATAAACCTCTCATGTTTACCTGCATACAGATTTTCTATTATTCTTTAAATTATATTCACGTGCGTTTACCTGGTCCGTGGTAATGGACGACTTTATTTTAAAGGCAAGCTTATACACTCCTTCTTCAAAATCGTCAGGCGTCAAACAACCTGATATTTTCTTTCACTGTTTTTCGAAAGCAAAATTCAACGGTATTCTTATGCACTCATGCTTTTAATATTTTATTATTGAGCTAACTAGTGCCTAACCTTCGAGGTTATTGAACTTACACATCCAATTGTTTTTGCACGTATGCCTATTACTTTTCGAAGGGCCATCGTACACAAAGTTGTTTCGACAAGATGGAGTTTCTCTCATAAGTGATCGGTCAGTCATGTTTCTGATGTTTTTCCTCAAATCTACTAAAACTCCAGTAAGGTTTTGCCTTATTTACGCAATCCTCTGTATACAGAAAGAAACGTCAATTTATTTGGGTAAACAAACATTCAAATATGTTTTGAATAAAAACATGGACAGTGATATTATATTTCGACGGTCCCTACGTATATGAAGACAAGTCGAAAATGGCATTTTTTTTTTATTGTATAATTGGCTTTAGATCATCTATGCGCACATACTGACATACGATTTTTGTTTTAATTGTATTTATTTACCTTGTTTTACAAATCGTATAAAAGAACAAGTATTATAAATACGACGAATAAGTGTCGTAGATGCGGACATCTATACATATCTTTTTGTACGGTGTTTTAAAATGCGTGCCACTCGATGCGAATGCGGTCTTGTCAGACTTATCGCCATTTACGGGAGTTCCCGTACGGGGTAGGACTATAGTTCTTGTAATGTAAACAAAGACATGTCTTTTAAAATTATCAGGTTTGTGTTTTATTAATTAAAAAAGGTTTATAAATTCAACATTATTTATTATTAAAAAACAATCTTCTTAGCATCTAAATAATAGGTACCTATAGACTCACTGAAGTAGAAACTAAACATTAAAAATCACTGTTGTCTAATATTAGTAATTAACAATTTTAATTTTAAGCATGTGCCTCAGCCTAATCAAGTCTAGCAATGCAATTGGTACCTAGTATTTAATAATCATCACAGTTTTATTAATTATGTAGCTCAGCTTAATTAACTACCTCATCTTTAACACCTAATTGGTAACATTTAACAATCATCACAGCTTTATTCAGACTGATTCATCTTATTACTAATAAAGTTCCCTTAGTAGTTAAATAACAAAACAAAATGTATAAAAAAGTAAAGATAAATTTAACAATCTTGCCCTGAGGGCAGAGATGAGGACGACGATGGAACGAGCCTACCGAGAAGAAGTCTATTTACTCGCGACTAAATAGATTAGGGCTATATGAACTCGGATAAACCGACGCAGGCAGGGAGTTCCACTCCTTGGCTGCGCACATAATAAAGGACTTAGTAAAGCGCTTTGTTCGAATGTGTGGAACGTCGACTAGATATGGGTGATAACCTGCAGTACGTCTAGTCTCCCGATAGAAAAAGGAGATGGTGGAATCAGCCCGTGGAGCTCCTACGCACACTTTCCGAAGTACAGTCTGTAGAAGACTGACGACTTTGCGGCGGTGAGCCAGTCTATGTCGCTTGGCAACCAGCTTATCGTCACTAATTAGCCTCCTGGCTCTGCGCTCTGCAGAGTCAACAAGTCAGAGTGGCAAGTTGGTTTCCAAATACCAACTGCCATTAACTGAGCCATCCCAAAGGTGACAGCAATACTCCATGACGGACCGGACTTTATATCATATTGAAAGCTGTCCAGGCTTGAAGTACCGCTTAACCTTATTTAGGATACCCAGCTTTTTTGCCACAGTTTGAGCTTTCGACTCAATGAAGGCGCCGAAGTTCAGATTCGAAGAATTCAAGAAGCTCGAGACTGTCAGTAACTTGTACAGACGCACTCCGAAAAGTAGGGGCCAGATTAAACGGACTCCTTTTGAACCAACCAACCACACTTGCTTTTTGGTGGCGTTGAAATCATCCAGATTTTCGTCACTCGGAGACAAGTCTCAAGGCAGAATTCGTTCAACAATACCAGGAACCAGGAGGTCATTGATGTGAGGATGAAACAGTCTGAATAAAGCTGTGATGATTGTTAAATGTTACCAATTAGGCGTTAAAGATGAGGTAGTCATAATTAACTACCTCATCTTTAACACCTAATTGCACCTAAGCTGAGGTACCTACTTAATAAAACTGTGATGATTATTAAATACTAGGTACCAATTGCATTGCTAGACATGTAAGACTGAGGCACATGCACAAATTAAAATTGTTAATTGCTAATATTAGACAACAGTGATTTTTAATGTTTAGTTCCTACTTCAGTGAGTCTATAGGTACCTATTATTTAGATGCTAAGAAGATTGTTTTTTTAATAATAAATAATGTTGAATTTATAAACCTTATTTAATTAATAAAACAAAAAACCTGATAATTTTAAAAGACATGTCTTTTTTTACATTACTAGAACTATAGTCCTACCCCGAATGACTAAAACCACGTATAAAGTGATATGTCTTCATTTAAGTACTTTTCATACCCATGGGTGACGATTTCAGGATGTTTAACGTATTGATTTAAAAATAGTAACATAATCCTACATTTTCATAAAACATTTTATTTAATTTTCTATAACAGACACTGTTTTTAGGGTTCCGTAGTCAACTAGGAACCCTTATAGTTTCGCCATGTCTGTCTGTCTGTCTGTCCGTCTGTCCGTCCTCGCTTAATCTCTGTGACCGTTAGCACTAGAAAGCTGAAATTTGGTACCAATATGTGTATCAATCACGCCGACAAAGTGCTAAAATAAAAATTGGAAAAAAATGTTTTATTAGGGTAGCCCCCCTATATGTAAAGTGGGAAGTGATTTTTTTTTTAATTTTAACCCTAACGTGTGATATATTGTTGGAAAGGTATTTAAAAATGAATAGGGGTTTACTAAAATCATTTTTTGATAATGTCAATAATTTCGGAAATAATCGCTCCAAAAGTAAAAAACAAAGCGTCCCCCCCCCCTCTAACTTTTGAACCATAAGTTTAGAAAATACGAAAAAAATCTGAAAAGTAGAACTTTATAAGGACTTTCTAGGAAAATTATTTTGAACTTGGATGGAAACAACAGATGGAAACTGCAGTTAACCAATATAATTTGGTCCCTGAATCGTATGAGCGCCTATACAATCCAGAGGTCAAGTTTCATTGGCCCGTATTTCAAACAAAAAAAGAATTATTACTACGGAACCCTACACTGAGCGTGGCCCGACACGCTCTTGGCCGGTTTTTTTGTTTCCTGCGTATAAAACGGTATCATAGACATGACTGACATGCTTCTATTTTATTATCGGCGTAGAAACGGTCATCTATCAGTTTTTTCAAGAAAACGTAAAAAAATAGAATATGTGTAAATAGCATTAAAAAGCTCATAGAACTGCTAAAATATTGTAAAAAGAAAATATTTATTATTGGTCATAGAATTATTTCTAGGGCGTGTTGAACACAAATTACGCTCTCCTGTAAACCTCGGTTTTTGACTTGACCTTATGTACGTAGGGACCGTCGATTTTTACAAGCCCTTCAAATAGAGCGAATGGAAAACAATACGTTGGTAGTTAGGAAACCGAACAATAAATTATTTTTATGATTGTTAGTTGAAAACTAGTTCAGTTGTTTAGATAGCAATACAAAAACAAATTGTATTGAAAATTCTATCGTTTTTTCAACATTCCGCAAATGTTTCAAATTTTTGAATTTGCATTGAACTGCTCCAATGATAGAGTGGTTCTTGAGGAAGATAGCATATAATAGGTATAGGTTAGTATATCATTTGAACGAATCAAATCAGCTAGTTGAACATAAACTTAAATAAAACCTTGCGATTGAAATAAACGTACGACCTTGGAATACCGTGAACTCCAATAATAATTTCGTCTGGTTTTGGTTAATAAAATATTCCCGAAACCACATTATACAAATTAAATAAGGTTTTCAACATAAATTCCTGGAACTGACACCTCCTGTCTCGTCATATCTATCTATTTACATGAAATATCTAATTCCGCGAATCGTCTAAGGCCCGGCTTCAACATGGAATGAGAAAGCGATCAGCACATTTTAACCGCGTTCGAGAGCTCCCAATGTGACTATTAACACATAATATTGAAATTGACAGGTTTTGAACTCAGTTTACATGCGAGGATCGTATTTTATTGGTGAAACTCGCCCTAATTCTTCGAAACTCACCAGTGTGGTGGGTAAATTAGATCTACACATGAGTTCATTTAACTGTATATACATGGAGTTTCAAGTCGAAGTTTATTACCGTCCTCAATACACTGCGGATTACACAAGTTAGCCCTTTCTATTAGTTAGCTAACTTTAGAAGTGAGCTGATGTAAATTCATTATCGGCTGGCTCATATAAATATCCAGGATTGTCAACAACTTTATGATCTAAATACGTTGTAAAATTTCTATATTGTGTGCTGTTAAAATGACGGTAGTGTTAATAAACTAATTATTGGAAGTCGCAATTAATTGGAAAATAAAATCATGTCTGTTCCAAGAAAAGCTGGTAGAGAATTATATTTTTAAACGTTGAGCTCAGATTCACTTTTATTGTAGTAAGTGAATACAGGTCACTATTGAACGAAAACCTCTCTCAATAAAATGGTACGCCATTTACTGTGAGAGCCAGTTTTCCTGATTCGACCTATTTCCAGCCTCAACATAAAAAACTATGTTTCCAAAATCGTGATTTAACTCAAGTGCAACAGAATTTTTTTGTTATACGGGTAAGTTATGCGATCTATTAGATTATTGTCTAGGTTGGGTTACCACCCATTACATATCTAGTTTCTTCCGTAAATCCGTTGGTGGCTTTGTAAACCTTTGACAGTAATTTCAGGTAGTCGGTCACCCGAAAGTCTGATAGTCCCTACTTAAGGTACAAGTTGATAGCCGACTGCACGCAGCAGTAGCAGACGACCATGTCGTCGCTTCATAGAAAATAATAAATTATTATTATTCAATTTCATGGAAATACGTAAAAGGGACGACATGTCGTCTGCAGCCTGCTGCGTGCAGTCGGCTACCAACTTGTACCTATATGAGTATCATATTACTCAGCACTAGTTAGTACTGGGTTAATAATTATGTTAGCGTTGGGTTGTGGAGGTCAGATAGGCAGTCGCTCCATGTAAAATACTGGTATTCAGCTGTATATGGTTAGACTGGAAGCCGACGCCATATTGGAGCGGCTTCCAGTAAGGGAAAGGCTATGATGATGTATCATAGGTACCTGGTACATATTATAATAAAATTATAGGATGAAATATTACCTGTCTTCAGAGATTAATCCACTGTTATTCATGTCCCAGCGAGACAAAGCTGACAGAAGAGTTTCTTCGGAATCCAACTCCAGTGTCCTATATCCAAGAAGATTGACAAAACCATCGAAATCTAACGGTTCAGGTGCCTGAAAAGTAAAATGAAAATAATATTATTTAGCACCCTAGACTATTTCGGGCACCATTATTGGATAAGCAGAGGTTCGGCGAAGCGTCACCGTTATATGGTTGAAGTTCCAAGAACCCGAACTTAGCGCTATGCTCCCACATTTATTGTGCAAACTGCTAGTCTGTAGAATTTACTGGCTATCTGATTCCCTATTATTACAATCTAAATCTCTTCAAAGGTCGAGTGAATCTGTTTCATCTAGGCTAGGGTACTCAGCCCTAGGCTGCCCTAGGCTGCCTCATGACTTTACATTAAGCGAGTTGCGGCCAAACGCAAGCCTATTTAGTGTGTAAATTGATCTAATAATTGTGTAGTGTTATGGTAAACTGAATAGACACTTTTCTTTGATGAAAGAAGAAAATGTACTCTTAAGGGTAAACAAGCCAACGGCACGAACTAGTTGGTGGGCGGGGCTAAAATGCATGCTATTTCACCCGACATCACGAGCGAAATGCATAGAGCGAAAGAGACACAACTAAAACGGGCGCGCGATTGTTTCTATGCAGACCTTTGGTATATTTGGTTTCATGAAAAATCTATTGAATGTATCTGTTCAAAATCAAATTATTTAATTTTTTTAATAACTAATCTATGTCCGTATGGTTTCACTTTTTTCTTTTTCATACTATATACGTTACTTATTTACGCCCAAAGATGAGTTAAAATTAGTTCTAAAATATGAAAGTTTTGACGTTCATAACTTCCAAATCAATATTTTTTTTCCAATTCTGCTTCCATACAGACCTTTTAATTTTGAACCTACACCGTCAAACAGAGAAGTAATCACCTTCATAAGTTTGTATGGAAGAATGACTGGCTTGTTCAACCTTAAGTATGACTAGTTGGTAGTGTACGATAGGCATCCCAGTTTAGTTTTCATTTTGTAGTCAGTAAAAACTTCTATAATTTATTTAAAAAGTTTGCAAGTTTTTTCCATCTACTATAAAAGCGGAATTGTAGGTACCTACGTAAAGGCACTAATTAGTCCATCAATAGGTACTGATTGAATGCGGTTTATGTTCCATAAATCAACAAATAGAGTCATGTTAGATGTAAAGATTGGAATACTACTAATTACTAAGCCGTTTAAGCATGATATTAAAAATGTAGTTTTTCTTTGAAAGTCTGATTCATAATTATGTAGATATTGATTGAAACATTAGCTGCATCCGGTTAAACAAGAGACTTACCGTTTACATAGTTTTTAAAATGCTAGGCAATTATTTATAGATGAACGTAGAAACTACAAAACTATTCTTTTTCAAACCTTCGTTTTTCATTTCTGTTTTTGACTTTTATGACAATGAATATAAAAAAGGCAAATACATAACTTAAATCAGATTCTAAGTCAAACACACTATTGTTTGGATATTAAGATTATTACAAAATTGTACTTGTTCCAAATAATCATTTTATTTGGAACTAGTACAATTTTGGCCAACGTTATTGAGAACCTAGAACTATAGAATTAAAATGGCTATGTCTATGTCTAGATTATGTAACTAGATAAGGCTAGCATTTGTAAAACAGACCTGAACCTGTTCAACCTAATGTTAATAAGCCTTTATCAGACTGGACCCCAGTTAAAATAAATTGGATAATCCTATCTGGTGTATAAAAACTGAAAAGTATAATGTAATCTTCAGTTTTCGTATAAAAAAAATTTGAACATCCTCGAACAAACTGGCAGAGAATAGAAAAATATTAATTTGAACAGGAAATATTGGATTAGGATCCCCTTGTTTATTGGGTGAAATGAAATAATTAACGCGATGAACATAACACGGAGGGGTAAATAATGATTTTATGGAAATTACAATGGAGATTTTCGACATTTGGTGTAATCCAATTTGAGGAAATATGTAGCAACATAACGCCTGTTATCCCTGGAGGGTTAGGCAGAGATGTACCTACTATCCTGCTAACTACTCGTACTTTGCCCATATTCAATCAGAGTTTTTAGTCACATCTACGGGGGCGAACTTAACGCCATCAACCATCAACAAATCCAGGCTCCGTGTCTACTAATAAGTAATTTTAGATAGAAAAACCAATACCGTAATGCTTGATAGAAAAACCCATTACACTTTTCCCGATCTACAAATATGTAGCAAAACCAAGCAAAACAGTCATAATGTGACCGTTTACGTCATGCTCGAGTCATATCTGATCCTACCTAGTATTCATTGTAAATAATTACAGGGTATGTACATTGTATCTATACTAATATTATAAAGCTGAAGAGTTTGTTTGTTTGTTTGTTTGAACGCGATAAACTCTGGAACTACTGGTTGGATTTGAAAAATTCTTTTTGTGTTGGATAGTTCATTTATCGAGGAAGGTTATAGGCTATATAACATCACGCTACTACCAATAGGAGCGGAGCATAAATGAGAAATGTTGCAAAAACGGGAAAAGAAAATTCCTTTCCGAGAGCTTCCGTTGCGTGCGCTACGAAAACGGTTTAAGTTACGAGAATATCATGTATGGAGTAATTATTCGTCTTTAAAAGTTCTTAATAAAAGTCCGCGACAGCATCTGTCTATCTTTTAAGATTGACTCACTGTAACCATTTTTTACTATTAAAATGTTAGGTTAAAAATAATTATTTTTTGCGAAGCTTATTTAACCCATATGGTATTAATTTATATCTAAATAAATGTGTTCGTTAGAACGGAAATTTACTATAGAATATTTGTGCTCTTTACTCTATACAGTTTAAACAAATATCTTAGAAGATATCGCAATGTAAAAATACCCGCGCGGAAAAATAATTACGCGGGTTGCGTCGCAATGTAGGTACGGGGGATTCTGGCTGGCTTCCGGGAAATTCAAATTCAAAATATTTACTGCATCATAATGTTTACAAGTACAGAGTGTTATAGTATATTTAACAGTAAGAGATAGATTTTATAGTAATTCACACTTTAATATAATCTAAGCTAATCTAAACCATCTAAACTATTGTAGTATAGAGGAAAGATAAGATTTTTTGTTTGTTACGATTTAGCTTAATTAATGTCGGATAGTCGATATATCGAGAAAGGTTATAGCTATATTTATGTGACGCAGACGAAGTTGCGCGGGTCAGCTAGTATAATAATAATTTCAAATAATTACATTGTAAATATTTACGTAGGTACACTTCAAGTTTAATTACTACGACTTACTAATATAAATCCAATGATTTCGCATTCTTAATATTACAGCATCTCAACACAAGATCACAGACACCTCGCACCTATCCCATCGTCTTCTATAAAACAAATTTAAGTGGATTACGATGTTATTTTCAGATTATAATAGAAATTTAATTTCAATCTTCCAGCAGGGAAAAATGGAAAAAAAGAATAAGTCCCACTAATCTTTGGGATACAGGAAAATATACCGAAAAATGTACAGACTGTGTCCTAGACAAGGAAATTTAAATTTGATCCGTTGAAGCAGCGAGGGCAAATCCCTGTGACCTCGTGGATTGACACGGGCTTAAGGGTCTCTCTCGTCAGGACTCAGAAACTTCCCTAACAATACTTAAGCAGAATTAAAAGAAAAGCAAAGTTTCGTATCTGTTTTAAGACCGCCTTAACCGAATACAGTCTGTTGTTTTATTCTCATTGGATGAATCTGTTGTTTGTGACTCGAGGTTGTTATTTTGGTAAATTGTGTTATTGTTGTTTGAATGTAATTAGTTTGTGTTTTCTGTTTGTTGTTGTTACAGTGGAGTGGAATGTCAACATGTCTGTGGCCAATAGCAACAATATTTTTTGTTTGTTCACACTTCATTTAGCCTGACATACTTTTGTAATGAAATAGCTTCTGTATTCTTCTTCATCCGGTTTGTAACTGGATAAAAAGTAACCTTTGTCAAGTTGGAATGATGTACCTTACAAATAGCTATAGAATTTTTCAAATAATTGCGGTAGTTCCGGATACACATAAAATTTTAGCTGTTTTTAAGATATTAGAATAAAATAATATTATTATAGTGAAGTTAAAAGCAGTGATTACGAACTTTGTAAACCGAAGTTACACATTAATGCACTATAAACTTTAATCTTACTCCACTTCAGTCCACTTGGCTACGTACAACTTTCAGCCACAGTTTGGTCACCTGGCTTAGTTACTAGTTACACACACACAAGTGTGGCCAACAATTGTCAACTGACACAGATACCAGCTGGCTAATTGGCTATGCGGCTACAATTTATGGCTACATTGTGCATATCCAAACTACTGGTATCTACTCATGAGCCCAGATGTTGATATTACACTATACAGTGTAATAGTTGCTCCCTAAGTACGATGGGATAATTCCGTTGCACTGAAATTACTACGGGTTATTGCTGTATGTGGTTTCTGGGTATAGTTACGAAACAGCAGTGCAAGTACGAACTTTGCATCGATAAGACATCGAGATCGTTATCGTTGTCAGTTTTATCGAGCTTGTTATCGAATTTGGAAGTACGTAACACGCGTCGACAAGATTTATCGTGGGCGGAATGTCAAACTGTCAAAATGTCGTTTCGTATTTGCATTTTCGATAAAATCGTTTAAATTTTAGAGTTATCTACCGATCGTTAAAATATTATTTACGTACTTGCGACATCGATTCGATTCGATAAAAGCTCATTTTATCGACAATAACTGTCAGATTTATCGAATCGAAGCGAATCGAGTGCTACGTACTTGCACTGCTAGTGTGATATTGCTTTAGGTCTTGCTAATGTCTTAAGTGAAGCAATTTCATTACTACGGTTGATATTATCAACAGGATATTACGTATTTCAAGATGGAACAGATGTTTCAGGAAAATGCAGATTACTCGTTTTAATACATCACGAAAAATTCTTCAAGAGCAGGTATTTAGATTATTATCTATAATATTTTTATTTTTGTGTGTTTGTTACGAATAAACTCAAAAACTACGAGACCGATTTCAAAAAATATTTTACCATTAGTATACCACATTATCCCTGAATAATTAGGCTATATTTATTACAAGTTTAAAAACTAATGTCCACCCGTGTGAGCCGGGACGTTCATAAAGTACATTTTAGAGCTCTTTGGAATTCATAAACAGCTATAATTACCTCAGACATCATGCTACGAATGGCATTTTCATCAATTTTGTCTCCAAGGCTGACCAGGGTTGCTCGGAGATCACTGAAATCGATACAGCCATCCCCATCCATATCAAATAGTAAGAACGCCTGAAATATATGAAAGATAATTAGACTTACAAATACGTGGAAGGAAAATTGTATGTAATTAGTCTGAGTCTGAGCGAAATTAAAGCCAAACAGCGTGTATCAGAGTCTAATGATTCTGCAAATTATATCAATCCTTTGAGTAATTATAGCGCTCTGAGGTGGAAGAATCAAATACTACGTATAAATAATTATACAAGAAATAAAAACTTATTTGAAGGTGTAATTTAGTAAATAACTTTATAGGTGTAGGTGTATTGACGGTGGTTTCAAATATATTTATGTTATTTGGATACTTCTTTGAGCGCCCAGCCAAAAATTGCAAAGTCAACAGTGCACCCAGTGTCCCTTACGACTTTTTCCAATTTCTGATGTATGATATTTGTTTTTAAAATATCCCTTACCTGGTCAAATCAGTGCACAGTACAAACATATCAAGAATTTCCCGGGATGCATGCAATAAACGGTATTCCTACCTCTTTCAGTTCAAAAATTTTATTATCGTCGAGCTCGGACGCGACATTCGCTGGTATACAAAGAGCTTCTCTTGCTTTAGAAGCTGAACGAGATCTCGGCTGCGGTGGGACAGTTAAGTCGTTTCCACTCTCCGATATAATAGAGCTGTAAGAAAACAAAATGTTATCTCAGGCAAAGTTTGTTTTGTCCAGTTCGATTCTTTGAACAATAAAAGCTGTGCGATCAGAAATTGGTTTGAAGTTTGAACCATTTTGATGGAATTCGACTTCTGGGAAACTATCACGAACATGTGAGGTAAACTCGAGAGATTTTTGTATCGAAAATACAAATATGGCGTTATGGATTATTTTTTCCAAAGCGAGAAGCGATATAGTGGAAATACTCATTTTCAGATATGAACAAAATCTGAAAACTAAGGAAATAGCTACTAAATTCAGGTATTTTTCATTCGTACGATTTTACGTTACATTTGCGTCAAGTTCATGCTAGAAAGGGTGTGTGCTATAATCCTTTCTGGCCTAGAAAGGATTATAGCACACACCCTTTGATTATGATAAATAAATAAAATACAATCATTTGGCGTGTCATGAAAATACATAAAATGACGACGACAATAAATAGAGCTCGCCTCTGATATTATTTAAATAATATACGATTTTAATGGTGTCTTGAAAATATTCGAATATCACGTTTTCTCACAAAATTGAGCAGTATCTGTAGATAAAAGTATTAACAAAAAAGTCCATATTTTACGGATTTAATATTCAAGCTAGCAGCGCCTTTTCAATCATTTCTCAATAAAGACATTTTACAGCGCCGAAATAGCTTTCTGTTAAACCCTGTGCGCGTAAACGGAAATTAAAAATTACAAATAATGAGATTTTTATGGAAGCAGTGCAAGAAAGTTCGCAAAAATATAAAATAATGAAGTTGTGGGCTTAATTAATAAGTATGTCTTATTTTTGTAACGTATAGATATACCTATATTTTAGTTAGACTTAACACTAAAACACACTAAAACTAGCTAACAAAATTATCTGATTGCACTTATAAAATATTTCTATGATGGAAAATATCACCTAAAATTTGTAAAATATACGCAATTCAGACACTTAATTTTTTCAAAACACTCCCTATTTCGTTTAATTACGACAATTTCTTGAAGTCTTGATATTTTGCCATAATTAATTAATCGTTGTCACTTATGTATATCGTTCCAATCTTATCAATAACAACATTAACTTCGCTACACATCACAAAATATAAATTGCAAGAAAGAAGGACACTGTTTTTACAAAAGTTCAGTTTAATTCCAATTTAACTACAGAAAATCGACGACGCTATTAAAATCGACAATTGAAATGAAATAACTTAGCATATTCAACACTTACTCGCCAGTTGAAAGCGATTGCAAAAGATTCTCTTTAAATTTCTTTATTTCGTCCTTAGCATCGTCAGGCTTGCTTCGGCGGCGCTCTCCTTTTGATCCCCTCTGCGAAAATACAATACACTTTGTAAAGCCGCAATTTTAATAGGAAAACACTTTCATCCTATTATAGTGCCTATAGTTTATAAGTGCCCATGGAGGCCTATGCTAAATAAAATATTTTGATTAGTATGTATGTTAAAAGTTCCTCTGTAAACAAAGCATTCTTTATCGTGTAACTAGTACTTATTCTGGTGTCTGAGCTAGACTTTACATGTCGTCAAAAACTATCTATCAGGCATGCAGGTTTCCTCACAATGTTTTCCTTCATCGAAGCATGTCTTAATTACACAATACGCAAAAGAGTTCGAAGAATCTAAGACGCGTGTTTTGGGTTTGAACTCGAGACCTATAACTTGGCAGTCTGACGCGGTCACTAGACTATCATTGCTTACACGCTACAAAATGAAATAAATTCTTGAAATAAATAAACGAAGGGTTCCGTTGAATAGAATCAACTGTCGGCAATCAGCAGTAAAATATTAATTTTCCGTTTGAAGTGACCGGAAAAGATAACACTGGTGACTTCCCAAACTCAAAAGTCAAAGCCACTTTGAGAAGAGAAATTACTTACTTGTCAAAACTTTGTTCACAGTTTAATTTACAAAGGGCTCAAACCTTGTGTTCACTTCATTTATTTAACATTCAAAACGTATTATATTTCAGGAGCTTAGACCGAGATAACATTGAAATCTTTTAAGTAAATAACTTACTCTTTTCGCGGATCCGTTCGTATCTTGCTCCGCCATGTTTTAAAAGTTTCCTAAACTACGACTTTTCGCAGCCAGAGGTGTCCTATGCGAGTATGCGTGTATCCACGACCGTACTGACTAAAGCAAGAATTGTAACTACACGTCAAGAATATTAAATTTACATTGCATTTTCCGTCAGTCGAGATAATTATTTATTTCGGACGGATGCACGCAGATTTCGAGATTAGACGTGATGTTTGCCTCTACTAATTAATCTTTGGGGCTAAACTGCTTTAAGATTTCCAGGTCAACGAATTGTTTGTGCTGCGTTTACATGTTTCCACTTGTTTGGAACTGAGAAGGGTTGAACGTTTAGTATTGTTTGTGTTTATTTTGGTAAAATGGCCGCGGAATGTTCCGAATTTAACACCATTAGCGGCAGGCTTGCAATTCGACGGATATTTACCCGATTCACCGTTGTAATTCGCTGTTTGATTTCATTACGGATTATTGCTTGCCGCAATTTACATTATTAACAGCAATATTGTTATTACCAAATACCATATTCCACACAACATTAATATTAAATTTTGTGGCGTCTTTGCCTAATCTAATCTCATCTAATCTTGTATGGATACACATGTTGGCAGGAGATCAAAAATGAATAACGACTATTAATCTCTGCGATATGACCAGGATAGTCAATTAAATAATATTTTACAACCGAGAAGGAACCGTAATGATGTCAAAAATAAATAAAATATGTGTCAACATATTAAACCTTCCTCAAAGTAATAAACTAAGAGATTTTAAACTTCACGGTAAATAACTTGTTTGAAATGACTAGTTTCAAAGAAAACGGGGCTTTACGCGACACAAATATTATGAATGTTATGTTTTATTGCAATGATCCGTAAATAGAGTACTTGACAAAAAATAAACTTTACATTTGTTTATTTAATAAAATATTTAGCTTGACGTCACAGAAAAATAATAATGGCTATGACATACTGTAATGTTTATAAAGTAATGACTTGCGTATAGGTAAAATGTAAATAGAAGGACAATGAGGCCTATCTGTATTGGGCCGCGGGATGTTCGAAAGAGATACTGCGGCCTCGGACTCGAAGGGCTGAGAAGGGACATGGGTGGTTTTAGTCAGTAGAAGTCTGACACTCCCTACCGCTCCAGAGCGGGAGGAGTCATTTGATGATTTCCCACCCTCCAAAATAAAAGGCTTCACTGTATATCTCAGTGGACCTAAAACGGCATGGAAAGTCAAGTCAGGGGCCTATGGGCGGCATAAAAATATCTAACATCACATTAGGCACTTCTTCTTCTTCTTCTTATCGCGTGGGCAGTAAGGCCTAACGACCCTACACACTCTAGTGTCAGAGTTTCTAAACCGCCGCAAGGGCCTCTGACATGGTTTGACGACCGCCATTTGACGGCCGGGACCACCGGCTTATACGTGCCTTCCGAAGCACGGAACCATCTTTTTATCAGACAATCAGGTGATTCAAGCCTGCAATGTCCTAACCAAACTGGAAACAACTTTACAAAGTATGCTTCCCGTGGGAATCGAACCCACGACCACCGGGTCACAAGGCAAATGCCTAAACCACTCGACCACGGAGGCAGACACACGATAAATGAGAAGAAGAATTCGACCAAAATTAATTACAGTGACAAATCGGAAACAAATAAATAAAAAGATTTGAAACCATTGTCTTTATTAATATTCTCCGTTGTTCCATTGTTTTCCAATGTTGAGTCAGCAATAACGCTTTTGAAGTGTCAATTCATAAAAACCTTAATCCAACTCACAGAAAAGAAGCTTTTCAATTTCCAAATCTTGTTACATATTATATTGATAAAAATGAAAGCTTTACCTACCACAAAAACATACGAGAAAATATTGTTTGACGAAAGTAGGTGTGGAAAATACGAGAAGTTTCCATAAAAGTAAATGGTTTGAGCAAAATGTTACAACCTATAATCCCATGACATTTTCCGCTTTGAATGCTGAGAGATGTGATTTCTACTTTTACGATTTGGTTATTGTTTATGTCAATACAAACTAATATCAAGTTTTATGAGAATGGTGTTCCCGTAAAAGTAAATCGGGCCAAATATTACGTGTGTTCAATTTTATTGTAACGTTACTGTAAAATATTTTTTTATGACCCTATGGTGTACTTGATATCTTATACCAGAAAGAAAAAACCGGCCAAGAGCGTGTCGGGCCACGCTCAGTGTAGGGTTCCGTAGTAATAATTCTTTTTTTGTTTGAAATACAGGCCAATGAAACTTGACCTCTGGATTGTATAGGCGCTCATACGATTCAGGGACCAAATTATATTGGTTAACTGCAGTTTCCATCTGTTGTTTCCATCCAAGTTCAAAATAATTTTCCTAGAAAGTCCTTATAAAGTTCTACTTTTCAGATTTTTTTCGTATTTTCTAAACTTATGGTTCAAAAGTTAGAGGGGGGGGGACGCTTTGTTTTTTACTTTTGGAGCGATTATTTCCGAAATTATCGACATTATCAAAAAATGATTTTAGTAAACCCCTATTCATTTTTAAATACCTTTCCAACAATATATCACACGTTAGGGTTAAAATTAAAAAAAAAATCACTTCCCACTTTACATATAGGGGGGCTACCCTAATAAAACATTTTTTTCCAATTTTTATTTTAGCACTTTGTCGGCGTGATTGATACACATATTGGTACCAAATTTCAGCTTTCTAGTGCTAACGGTCACAGAGATTAAGCGAGGACGGACAGACGGACAGACAGACAGACATGGCGAAACTATAAGGGTTCCTAGTTGACTACGGAACCCTAAAAAACTATGATCAGAAACTAGTTCAGAAAAGATTTAATGATATTTTCGAAAATATTATATATTTTCGTAACTATGGATTCGGGGGACCCCCCAATGATCTATCACTTCTGCAGTTGAGTCATACATAAGAGTGCGTGCGACCGAAACTGGAGCTGACATACCTAGCTTAATTTCGGCTTAAACTTATTTAAACTTTTTTGCCAACAATATGGTTAGAAGAAGATCACCTTCCTTCGTCTGATCAACTAAGTAAACGCAATCATGCAAATAGCAGTCTGAAGTAAATCAACAGTGGCAAGGTAATCCTCACCACGAACAGGTGTAAGTGGATTTTTAATCAACTACAAATGCAACGGTTTAGGTGAGTCCAAATGAGATTCGTGTAGGGCTGTCGCGAATCAGATTCCGAGGTAGTTACAGGAATTTATTTACGCAAAGTATACAATAATAAGTTACAAAAAACTTATTTATGATGGTATTATTAGGTATCGAGATTACATTCAATTGAAGTTGTATTATTAAAATTCACAATAGAAAACAAGTAAAAATTACCACGATACATTAAATAAAAAATGTATTAAAATGATGCAACTAACATGGCAACGCAGTCACTCTTGTCAGAAACAAACAATTGACGATCGAACCATACTAGCGTGGAATAAGGTGTTGTGTACAAAATAAAAATAATTCAATGTTTGTGCACAAAAATCGTGCTTTTAAAATTAATGAATATTTAATTATTTACTTAGAAATTTTCTACGTTTTTTATTTTGTTTGGAAATGTGGTTGATTATATAGATTTTCAAAACATTTCGGTAAACTGCCATGTGAACGCGTTCATTACTTTGTATTTATGAAGTAGTTGAATTTGGCTTGGTCAATCATCGCTTAAGTGCACTGGCACAACAAATTACTAAATGAGTTTAGTGTAAACATGTTTAGCACATGTTTAATGTTTATGTCCCTGTCATTTTCAAACGATTTACTCAAACGGAAAGTATTTAAATTCCTTCACATGTCATAACACTGAATCATTTGCCCTTTCGAAATTTTCTAGGAAATTTTATTTCTGATAAAAGGTCTTTAATAATATCATGGTTAAATCATCTGCCTAATTTTTCTCCAACTATGTTGAGGTTGGCTCCCAGTATTTTACATGTACCTACTGCCTACCTGACCTTTACCACCCACATAGTGAAGAATGGAAGAAGCCGACCGGCCACCTACCAATACCTACCAACCAATGTGAGTATCCTTATTTCCTTCCAAGTGTTATGGTCCTTCGAGCCGGATGGTTTCGCCGACCCCAAATAGAATGGGATAAGGGCAGGATGATGATGATGACGATGATAGTGCTGGGTCATATAAATATATTTGACGGCACGGTTGGCGCAGTGGCTAAGCGATTGGACTGCTGCGTTGCGTGTCGCGGGTTCGATACCCGCACGGAACAAATATTTGTATGACCTGTAGATAGTTGTTTCGGGTCTGGGTATTTGTGTATGTGAGTTTATATGTTTGTGAACGCACCCACGATACAGGGGAAATTCCTAGTGTGGGGCAACGTTTTTCAAAAAAAAACAAAAAAAACAAAATACCCCTTACTTATCAGACTTTTGCACCACTGATATCTGTAATGACAGTTAAAGGTTTACAAATGATAGCTGGGATCAACGTCTTAACGTGCTTTCCGAAGCACGAAGGAAACTTGGTATGTGATGGTCACACATCTACGGACCAAACTAGCTAAGCGCGGTTTAATCTGAAGATTAACCCTAGTGATTGATAATGTTTAAACACAAGCTTCTCTTTAGTATCTTACTCACAAATTACTAGAAAATAAAAATAATGATTATCTACTCATAATATTCTATGTAACAAAATATCGCGTATGATATTCGTAATAGCCAAGTTTTAATTACGACGCACATGTGAACAAAGCAGAGAATGTCAGCTATGACTGATGAATCGGTTACAATATACAACAAAAAGAATTTTAAAAGAATTCCATTGGTTTTTAAATTGAACAATGTACCCATAGTGGTTAATTAAATGTTTTACAATACGTGGAATTAACTTGAAATTTATTTATTTAAAGAATTTGGCATTTCGATTCTGAAAATGAATTGATTTCAGAAAAAAATGAAGAATAATGCGCTGTAGTGGTCCTGTTACTAAAGGCATAACTGTAATCTTATTAATATGCAAGATAAACTTTTGTCTGCGGCGTCGCCTACGGTGAGTCGGGAATTATGTCACGGGAACTAAGATACACAGACTATACAAAGTGGAAGGGACACCGGTGCTAAAATGGTTATGACGTATTCAGTCAATCATTCAGAGCCCCTGTAAAAATTAAATAATGTCAAAATATATGCTGGTCCATACATTTTGACCTACGAGTATTGCAGATTAGTGGCTGTTTTTTATGGGGGATGAAACAACAAAGAATTTATTATAGTATCTATGTAGTCGGTGCCCTGCGTTACTTGAACCTTCTTATGAAGAAGAAGAAGGGTCAAGGAGCATAGTTCTTCAAATAATTAAACTTTCTTCTAAAAGTGACAGCCCTGAATGAAGAAGGTGATCCGCAACGGAGGCAAGGAATTGGGATTGCACTTAAGTTTCTTTGGCATTCGAACACCGCAATTTATTTTTGTACGACGTTTGAGGGTTCTTGATGTTTGCTCTTATTAGTATCAAGATGGATGATAATTATGCTTTAAAGTAACCCTTAATTTATATTGAGGGAATATTTATTTTGGGTGGTAATTAGGTATTTGGTGACACCAGCCATATTTTGTAGATTTGTGTGTTTAACGTCGCGCAATAATATTTATAGAACTTAAAAGAGACTATGACCTCTGACTTTGTTTTGGCTGTTTCTTCTCAGAGTACAAAACACCTCATCTAGTTAAAAAAAATATTAATTGTAAAAGAACATAATATATTATTTGCAAAATAAACATCACATTTTATTTATGAATGTTTTCTGTTCTGTAAGTACTGTACTCACTAGTTCTAAGCCTAGCGTGTAACTATGCTGTGTGCCTTGTGTATTAAATAAATATATAAATAAGACACAAGACGAGTAAGTAAGGTCCCTAGATTCAAATATTTCGATATCATAATTTGTTTTCTGCTGATTGAATTTGAACAACAATAACCCTTTTAAAGACAAAAATTAAAATACTTAGGTATACAAAAGAGATGATTTTTTTTAACTTTCAAGTACACTAGACATTTCATAGTGTATTTGTACATTATAACATACATAATAAATTATGCATTAGATCCCAAACTCCACTTTGCAGAAATAGAATATATTAATGTAACCGTTCTAATTCCGTATTACTAAATGATTCCCAGAAATAGAACTGATTCACTTTAAATTACTACTGACGACTAAATAATGATGTTCGTACGTATATTCGACAATGTTTCGCTATTTATTGTGGGTCTCTATATTTTGTAGTCACTACGTTGTTATTTTTTAATTGTGACTGAGATATTCATACTTTCAGGAAAATTACAAGGTACTCTGACTCAAAGAAAGACAGGACAAAATTAAAAAAAAAAACACGCGCTTAGAGTTTGTCATATTATGCAAATAGAACACTTCCATTTCGCCAGTTTTGTTTTAGCCCCATGTAATAAGGGGCGAGCCTATTGCCGTTTGGGCACAAATCCTGTCTCCGTGGCTGTTACTGGAAAATTCCTGATGGAAAATCACAATAACATTTTTCCTGATCCGGGAATCGAACACAGGACCTCATGTTTGGCAGACGCGCTTGCGACTTCTTGGCTGACGAATTGGGATAAGGGCAAGAAAATGATGAAACCTATTCAACATCATCATCAGCCTATAATGGACTCAGGCCTCCTGTCTAGGAGAGAGGTGGGCTATAATCCACCACGCGGGCCCGGTGCGGGTTGGTAGATGTCACACGTATCCGAATGTTTTGATTCTGAGACATGCCAGTTTCCTCACTATATTTTCCTTCACTGTTTTGAGAGATGATTATATAAATTATAAATAAACTGACTGGGTTCGAACTCACGACTCACTGTTCGTAAGTCGAGGCTGCCATCACTGCTGGTGTAGTGAAAACTATTACTAAGACGTAATCCCAGACAGTTTCGAGACAAAAACAAAAAAAAAAAACTACTTCTAGATGCTCCATATTACATCAAGTGTTCCTATATTCCATTGCCTGAGAAACAACAAGTTAGAAACTGTAACATATGGTAATGCTTAGGTCAGATAAGTAGCTCTGAGCCACCTCGCAAATTGTTTGAAGACTTAGTTACTAAGCCAAATAGACGTCCAGTTGCTGAATATTTGTTGCTGTTTGCTCAACAGCTGTTCTTGTATTTTATATGAGGTTTAGCTTTTGTGTTCATTTTGTTGTTTGTGAGTGTCAACGCTGGGAGTCTTCCCTAGAGAGACATATATACTGATCTTAATAGTGACGTTCTTCAGAAAGGACAGGTACGTAGCACTCGTAACCGGCGTGCGTGTATGTTCTGGTGTATGAATGTGGACGAGGCAGATGGAGTATGTAAGGATTGTAACGAGTGGCGTTCCTTGGTTATGACTATGGGAAAACCGCGTGAGTTTATGAATGTGTTTGTATGTATGTTCATTGTCTTGTCTCATCATCTGCCAAGCCTTTTCCCAACTATATTGGGGTCGGCTTCCAGTCTAACCGGATGCAGCTGAATACCAGTATTTTACATGGAGCGACTGCCTATCTGACCTCCACAACCTAGTTAATACTAGGTAATACGATACCCTTTGGTAAGACTGGATGTTAGAATTTCAGGTCACTGCGACTACCTGTAACGACTGCCAAATATCTATATATGGCAGCCGGGACCAACAGCTTAACGTGCTTTCCGAGGCACGGAGGAAACTCGGTATGTCGGGCGGTCACCCATCCACAGACCGACCTAGGCAAGCACAGCTTTACCTAAAGATCGACCTGAGTGGCAGGTTGGTTGGAGTGGAAGGTTTATATGTATAACAACATCTATTAAATAGTGGAGAAATACTGTTATTTTTGAGGTTTCTAATGTGATGTCGTTAATTATCATCGATTTTAATCATTTTTTCAGTGAGTGACATAGGCTATATATTATGTTATACCCGTGCGAAGCCAGAGTGGGCCGCTATGTTTTTATATACAACGTTCACAGTTTTTCTGTAGTGTATTTAGTATCAGAATTGCACCCGTGCGAAGCCGGGGCGGGTCGCTAGATCTAAATAAATGCAAAATTGTAATAGTAATAGGGGGGAACCTATTGGCTCACCTGCTATTACTTGAGACCTCCTATTACATAAACATGGATTATAGGCGGAATGATATGTTACACCATGATCAGTGATGACAGATATTACCAAGAAACGTAGCGTCATTCTCATTAGTTTTTTAAGCGTAACTAATAAAGTTTATCTTCGTTTTTAAATCTATGTTTACTGGAAAGAAAATTCATGTCAGTCACTGTCGTTATATATTTAATCGTCAAAAACATACTTCATATCGTTAATTTTAACAAATTATTAACTGGAAATACCATAAGTATTTCCACGTATAATATTCATATAGGTACATTCGGTTGTTATGATACTACCAAATTCTATGTAATAAATAGTACTTAATATAGTTTCAATTACAATTTACACGTATTCATGCATGGATCTCTGTTTTATTTAAACAAAAGTACTCCATTTACAATCCACTTACATAAGTATACAACCAAAGTCTTTGCATGTAGATCATGTACAACAAAATAATCCGCAAAGTACATAGAGGATTACATGGAATCAATACCACTTAGTACTGCAGATTGTTTCTAAAATGTAAGGCTTAAGACATCTAACTAAAAGCATATTTTACGTTACTCAAAATGTTTTCAGGGGGATTAAGAGATTCCCTCGTTCGGAGCAACGGGATCATTTGATTGGAGGACAAAGGAAAGATGCTGTAAAATAACATTACTACAATACTTTTACCATTACTAGAAGCTTACATATAATTATATAAGGTCCCATTAAAATAGGTGGAAAATTTTTAACACAGCGTTCAGTACGTCTAACCAATAACCAAACATATCTACCTAAATAAAAAAAAAACATAAAAGAAAGTGTTTTTTTTTACTTAAAATAATAAATTGGCTGCACTCTAGAACAAACTCATCCTTTATGAGTAGGTACTAAAATGCGTTTTTCTTATATATTTTTTAACATCATCCTTATTTTGGTGGTCTGAAACATTTGTAAAATTTTGTCCACCTATTTTAATGGGACCTTATATTTTAAAGCAGGAGTAAAGTTGACTGCCTCGTTGGTCTAGCAGTTGCAAGCGTGACTGCTGGGCATGAGGCACTGGGTTTAATTCCCGCGTCAGACAATGTGTTATTGGGTTTTTACCATCAGTCATTTCTCAGTGGCACCCACGGAGTCTGGATAAAATTTGTGCGCGATTGATGACAATAGGCTCGCCCCTATTTTATGATGCTTTAAACAAAATGTTGGTGTACTAATTACATCTGACCACCCTTGCCTAACCCGTTGGAGATTACAGGCGCAGTGCTATATTATATTTAGTTTCAACCAAACAGAACCATTGTTGAAAATGACAACTCAATTTGGTCTCCTCACCCCTTTTCGGAAGAAAGCTTCAGCTTCATAATATATTCCCACAGTTCATTCAAAGACTAGGTGTGGGTCTCGGTTTCAAAGGTGACCAGTATTCCAAGTAATCGTAGGACGAACATCCTACCCTACTGGGCAGACAATTTTGCATCAAATATTCAACACATCCGTAAAAGGACCGTATACAGTATCTCATGTAAAAGGCACCGAAGCGGTTTTGTAAATAAGTGAAAAACGTTTTATGAAAACACAATCTGCTTTTAGGGTAGCGCCGTGTGTTTGTTTTCCGAAAACGTAACACTGACGTCACATATTCCAGATGGCTTTTAGAAGAAGCGTTGACGTAACCTTCATAAAGGATTTTTTCTAAAAGCTTCTACAAAAAATCAAATTACATTTTATTTGATTCGTGTATTAGCAAATGAGAATGCTAACAAAAGTAACTTTTATTAAAATTGCTGTTCCAATAAACGAACTCAAACCGTGCACAAAAAGGTTGCAAATAAAAGAGCAGCGTCGATTGGTGGTTTGATTACACAGAGAGCGTCGACTGGAATCACCAACAGTTAAATACAATTACAAACACTAACAGACGCTGTAAACTGCAGAGATGTATGACACAGACGAAATTGTCCCATTTACACTTTAGTACCGCTTAAACTTTTGTTAGAGTACACACCCGCTCCAAACTAAATGTGTTTTCCAATATTCATTCGTGGTGTTCGGAAAGGCGCTGCCGTGTCATTTGCCGTAATTGTACTAGTAACAGGCGCTTGGAGGCCTAACATTTCGCTTGCAACTGCCGCCCATTTATGTTAGACCCACAACATCAGGACAAATATTGTCCTACCCAAACTCATTTGCTTTAACACCGTCAATAGTGTAGAGATCTTCTAACGCTGGTGCAATGACATACCGTTCCGGGACGGAGTCGTTTCCCTACTCATTATCGTCAACAAAAGGATTGTACCCAATTTACATTTCATCGCAGTATTTCCCTGACTAATATATTGTGTGGTGTTGATTTCCGCGGATTTCGAATATGCTAAATCTAATGATTTAGCATTAATAATTAATTTGAACATAATCAATTATGATTATGTTCTAAATTGGTGTATAGATTGCATTTCAATAATCTCGTTTCATATTACTATTGTGCGTGTATGCCAGATATAGTACCTATATTAGAAACGGTTTCTCGTGAGACAAACATTCTATCCGTATGAGAATCAATGTTTTATTCTGGTTCATGCAATATCTGAGGGCTTACACGTATTGACAGCGAAGATGTATTACATTTCTCCAATTATGCGGAAGGTCGTTCAGACAAGAAAGGAACCAATCGCACGATGATATTTCGACGTCTCCGTGATCTTGAATAAGGAATACTATTTTTCATTCTCGTCTGACCGGGATACGGCAACCCGTCTTCTCTATTTTCATAAAGCACTTCTTACTAACTTGACAAGACTATTATATTTCACTGTGAAGTGAAAACATTCAGTATTGCTTTTGTCGTTATTGATTTATTTTGTCGTAACATTCAGATTTTCGCATGAATCATTCAGGGAGTTGTTATTGTGAGCGTCCTTCCCTTCTGTTATAGGTATAATATCTGTGTCATTTTGGATTTTTTAAATACATTTTGGCTAGCTGTTTTATCTGTGTTTTTCTCCGACCTAAGTTTATTTGTTTAATCGCCAAAAGACGTACTCTCTGGTATTTCACCTGCCCTATCTACTGCAGTTCCGGGAGATATATCACGGCATTTAACGCCAACGTTCCCCCGTGTGTCCTCCATAAACGCGCACACAGCTATATGCGGTACTACACCAGGCTGCATAAAGCTTACCTGCGCCTTTGCACCCGGTGTAAAATATTTGACGCAGTGAGCTCCAAATTTCATAAAATAAAATAGAAAAATTTTCTGGTGCTTGAGAGTCAAATTGTTTTGCTACCATATTATTATGCGAAAACGGCTTTGATGTGTTCAGAAATTAAGTTTGATGGCAAAGTCTCAATTTGCATTGTGTTGGTGATTTTTCGTAGGGACTGTTTGGTCAGAAATAAAGCGTGCAAAATGTTGAATGACCCAGTATGAATACACATGTGAGCGCTATGAAAACGTCTACTGTTGTACGAAAAATTGAACGTCATATTAACCACGCTGACCCCAACCATTGTTTAGATATAACGATGTACATTATTTATTTTAGCACCGTTGGACATAATTTTAACGTCCCTCCTATTCAGCTGCACAATTTATAACAAACAAAAGGTTTTAATGTTGACTGTCCGTAGTCAGCCTCTTGGGCGCAATTTTTCCTGACCCGCGAACACGAGCCAGCGATTACTTGACTTTTAGTAATCCCTAAACACGAATCTAATCTTTGTTCTTTCCACTTTAACCCTGTTCACAGTTCATTAATTTAATCTACTGCTACAACACATCATTTCGTTCTACTTAACTACACACAGTACTCGCTTTAATTAGTTACTTTGATCCGTAAATTCTCTGTAGAAAAATTTACTGTGATAGCTTAAATATAAATTTCCTCCGCTCCATGGTCTATCGTAGCTGCGCTAAGAGAAATAATATAAAAAATCCGCCCCGGCAGCGCCATTTTTCTTTAGCCTGGCGCTTATTTAGCTTTAATATGTTCCTTTCTTGCTGAACCTAAAAGTTTATGAGGCTTCGTGTTTGATTTTTAAGCGGCATCGTGATGAAAACTTCTGAGATAGCGTTGCAGTGTTTATTTTTGTGTAAATTTTCGCGTAGGTTTTGTCACAGCTTTGAGGCACGTCCTTCTAGCTCCGCTCCCAGTTTTGAGTTGAAACACCTGTGCTCATGAAAGTTAATGTGATATTTTAATTAAGTTTCCCCTTTTCCTGCTTTTTATGTACACTTGCTTCGTATGCTTCGTATGCTGGATAAACACAATTCCCAACAGAACCCAGTATTTCTTTACACTGCAAATATTTTCTAAAGCCATCCGACTAAGCTGAATGCGCTTGTCCTAGCCATTCTTCCAACGTAATAGCTCAACTGGGGCGCATTATGTGCACTTCTTATCTTCGAGAACAAACGACCCTATCCCAAATGGCGTCAATAAAGCGAGTCAAAAAAATTAATCCAAGTTTACGTAGTCAATATGACGCACAAATTTCTCACATTGGACAACAATAGAGGGTTCATTAATATTGTGACGATGCCGCGTCCGCCTCATCTGACCTCGTTAATCAAAACTAATGACAGAGATAAAAATATTCCCAACGTTTGCTGGAGCTGGGAATTATTCCTGATAGTTTTTCTGTGTTGATAGCTGAATTAGGTCCTTGTTTGTGCGATTGGCGTGATTGGATTTCCATTGGTAATTAATGCTATGTGTGTTTTCGTAGAGCTAAATTCTACTGCCTGATAAATGCAAAATTGTGTTGCCACCGACGACCTGGTGGAAGTGGCGAAGTTCTAGGCTAACTTAATTATGTATAAAACGAGTCTATAATGATCCCACTGTTGGGATACAAGCCTCCTCCCTATGAGCTATAAGCTACAATACAGGCGGGTTAGAAGATGTCACAAATTTTTGAATTTTTGGTTCTAGGATATGCTGGTTTCTTAATATGTAGAAGAATGCAAAATTATACTCTAAGAAGAGATCGTCGTTGTAGGTCATCTGTAGTCTACAAAATATTATCTCTAGGAAGACATCCCACCCAAAGGACCCACTTCGTTTCATGGCGTCCTCCTCCAGTCCACACAAGTAACGTAGACTGTGTCTAGTTCTTTCTTATCTAAAGTCAGTACTTAGCTAAAGCCAACTAATTAGAGACTGAGAACTAACGAGGCACCGATCTTGGCTACTTCTTTATCGTTGAAAATAGTATTCCCACTTTGACATTTTACTTTGTGCTGTTTTAAAAGCGGAGTAAGGCTGTGTGCAGACTTGAGCTAGACTTGTTTTTAAAGACAAGCTCGCTATGAAAATAAAAATGTAACGCCAGACGCAAAACAATACTCTACCGTTTTCCCTCTGGTGTGTGCTCTGCCTAAGTTCTCTTGTAGAAGGATTTATATAAAGCGGTAGTCATAAATCTAGTCGTACAGCCAGATTATTACAATATTTAGCTTCAATCTACCCTCGAGAACCCTTGAGGAAGGACGTGATAAAGGTTTGACACCCTTCCTTTCGCATTTTTTGCAAGAATATCGCAAAAAAGCTTTCGTAGGAAAAAGCCTACTAAATTTCTACTTTTCTTGGCAGTAAAGCAATTATCATAATCTGAACTGAAAAACTGTTAAATGCAATTTTTTATTAAAAAAAAAAGTAATATTTATCACACGTCAGGCTACCCGCAACTGTAATTTTTTCCCAATTGACCTTGAACCTAATGCTTTAGTCATTAAGTTTAAAACTTATTATAGAAATTTCGTAGATTTGTAGCAGCTTGTCTTGCTGCCGTCTGTAAATTTTCATAATGACCTGAATAATCAGGGTATTTTATAGACGTATATTTATAGAAGTTGTCAATCACAATATTAATAAAGAAAAGATAATACATAAGGGAAAAGCACTTAGACAAAGATATTAGATATACCTTTGTGATCAAACATCAATAATTATTTCTAGTCTGATAGATATCTAGGAGAATTCACTTATGGATGCCATTAAGCCCCTAATGACTTTCTTGTGTAGATTTATGTTTTTGAGTTGGCATTAACGGATAAATTAGGAGAGAATTATGATTAACGGATCTTCTGAAGTGCATCAAATCAGATAGTCAATCTCGTCACCAAGACTGTTATCACGCACAAATTCGTCACTAGGGGCGTTCGTGTAGAGAAAGATCTTCAAAAATGTCAAATCTCGCACATTATAAAAAGGGGGGAACTAAAGAATTCACGCATAGACCAAAATTAGATTGGATCGGCATCTAAATATTCACAAACATGCATTCTTCTTTGCCCACAGCCAATTAAATGTTTATAGCAAGCTCAAACAAAATGCACATGAGTAATTCTGAATGTAGAAACTTTTATACAAGACCGATATCCTTATTAGATTTACTGCAATAAACATGCTTTTACAATCAGAAAATCGAATGCAATTCTCTGTAAATAAAACAACACCAGCATATCAGTATCTTGTTTAAAACTACAAAGCAAAAGAAACCTCTTTGTAATTTACGTGAACAGATGTTACGTGTACTTACGGATATTAAATCCGTTCGGATTTTGGCCCAGTTGAACACAGTCCAACTAATATTATACCCTTTTATATCTGTTTTGACTTTGTGCGTCGGTTTATTGGAACTTGATTAAATTGTTTGGTTGAAATGGTTTAATCTTTTTGTTTCGTTTTATTTATAAACCATCATCTGCATAGTTTTTACCGGATAATGTTGGGGTTGGATTCCAGTATAACCGGATGCAGCTCAATACCATTATTTTAATGAAGCCTAACGATGCCTAACTTATATCCCTTGATAACACTGGTTGTCAGACTTTCAGGCCACTGACTACCTGGAACGCCTGTCAAAACTACAATGTCAGCCCGGACGAACAGCTTAACGGGCCTTCCCAGGCATGACAGAATTCGACCTAGCGGCTATTATTATTCAGTCACGGGCTCCTCATTATTATTAAACACTGGATAAAAATAAAAATTTAATCTATACAAAAAATGCTTGTTTAAAATGAGATTTATACTAATCTGATTGTAATTATTGTTGCTACCATTTAGATGATAAATACCTAAGTCGCTTAAATTCGTAAAAAAATACGGTTTAACATCATAATTATGTATTTTGTGGCCCCGTAATCATCCAAAATATAATGTTTCCGTAAATTACATTTCGTTTGTTCTCATTCCAAATTCATATCTATATATTTTTTTTTCTGAATTCAACCAAATTATCATGTTACCCTACATAATAATTATGTCGTTTGTATCCATCCATATAGACCGATACTTACCCGTAATTTTTCAAATACAATGTAGGTACACATGACAATGAAAAATTGCTTCTACATAAGTACGTTTTTCTCTTAGCAATAATATTACACTGTCGTTCTTTGTACAAAATCATCACCATAACCAACGTATCTACGTTACGAGGCGACAAAATACACTGTCGGCCAAATAAACGTGGTACCATGTTATACGGTAAATGTAGGGTTAAATCGACGGACCCTTTCTTATGCCGATACTTTTCTAGGTAAATTGTAGTAAAGAAGGTAGAATGGCTATTGTCTTACGGGTCGGAAGGTTGCGAAGGATGATATGACCTGTCGATTCTTTTGTGCTATTGTAATTTTTCACCACAATAGGGATGATAACAAAAAAAATCTAATTAGTCCGTCAGATAGATTTCCAAAAAATATTGGACACATATTTTTTCTTTTTCTCGTCAACAAACAATGAAGACGATACAAACAATGCTTTGAAAACTCGTGTGACGTCATATTCTAAGACATTAGTATGACATTTATTAGCGAGCAGTGACGTCACAACCTCCCACTCAAATCTTTGACGCGTTTTAGCTTCGTAATTTTTTATTGATTTGATAAAACAAAAAACACGTATCCAATATTTTTCGATAATCTAATAGACGTACTAATTAGAATCATATTTTTTTTAGTCAGTTAACATCCCTATTTTGCAGAATATGGTAATACAGCTTTTTATTCTTACTTATATAACATTACTAAGGCCAGACCCTTCGGAGATAACAGGTTGGCAAATGGCATGTGGGTTTACTCATTAATACACCCACATTTCTTCACTCATGTTTAAGTCCCATGTAATAGGGGGCGACTCAATGGCCATCAACCGAGCACTAATTTAATACAGACTCCGGCTGCTACTGAAAATTGCATGATAGAGTTACTAGAAATGCCTTATACGGAAAAACATAATAGGGGATCGGCCAAAATCGGTCGGTCGGTCGGATCGGTTAATTAGTCCGTCAGATACATTTCCAAAAAATATTGACCACATATTTTTGTTTTTTCACGTAAACAAAAAATGAAGACGATAAGTGCTTTGAAAACTCGTGTGACGTCAAATGATAGTACATTTTTTGTACCTTCAAGTGACGTTTCAAGCCCCACTCCATGATCTTTGACGCGCTATAGCTTCGTCATTTTTTATTAATTTGATAAAACAAAAAACACGTATCCATTATTTTTCGATAATCTAACTGACGGACTAAACAGAATCATATTTTTTTTGAGTCAGTCCGATCCCCTATTGCACTTTGCCCGACCCGGAAAAAGAAACCAGGCCCTATATTCTCAGCAATCGCGATTGCACAGTTACTTTATTTAACATAGGATAATTTTAAGATTCCCAAGTTTTTTGTTTGTATTTCATCCAAATCCAGAAAAGAAACAAGTAATCGCGAGCTTTTGTTTAATTAGTATGTGTTTTCATTCTTTGCTACGAAAATAACCATGCTACGTCATAAACTCAAAACTCCTCTCACCCAAGATGGATGAGGAAAGTAAACAATGCACACATGGAAAGTAATTGCTACCTACTTGACTTACGTTGCGAGAAATATCAAGTGAAAATTGAGTTAATTTTTACCGTCACTGTTTATGAGTCCCGTGGGATAGACAACTCGAAATATGAGTATTACTGGTTTTAATACATACATACCTGTATACAAAAAACAACGCAGATATTATTTGAGTAAATGAAGAGTGCGACTACTGAGCAGGAGGTCTTTCTTGGGTTTGATTTCCGGGTTAGGCAAATTGTTATTGGCTTTATCCATCAATCATTTATCAGAGCAGCCAAGGAGTCTGGATTTGTGCCCGGTTGAGGGCAATAGGCTCACCTCCTACTACATGGGACTAACACATAACTAGCGAAATGTGGTTGTACTTTATGGTACACCACTGACTTACCCTTCGTGGCCCTAGGCAACTGGGCTTATCCCAGTTGTATACGTCCCTGTGTGCCTATTGGCCTTGTTCTGTTCTGTCTCCTGCTGATATGGAGGGAAGTGGAAATTATGTTTTTTTCCTACTCCTCCGCTATTCTTTTCTGATTACTTTCGTTGCGGGATTCAAGACAGTTAAATCGCTTCTCTGGGACTTCGTCGAGCTTCATTGTCTCGGCGCTTTTCTTGTGGTCGCCACTGTTGATTCTGGCTAACAGGAGTTACAGTGGTTTGGGAATAGTGTGGCGGGCTTGTCCCATAAAACATATACCCTTCGGGGATTACAAGCGTGATGTTACATTATGTGCATCAACCGTGCCAGGTTAAGCTTCCCTTGTCTCGGTTGATCTTAGAAGGCTGTACTTAAATATTCGGACCTGTCCGACGCGGCATGTCCGACCCCCGAAATCGCGTTAAGCCCGGTTGTCATACAAGCCCGGTTGTCATACAAAATTAATACTTAGTCAGTGTTGTAGTTGTGTTCTGACTAAATACAGGAGTATCTCAGGGTTACACTAGTGATCTTTTGTAAAATATTAACCGCGTTGTATCTGACAAGTTTGTAAGAAAAAACAAATACTACAAAAAAAAGTTAGTCGTAGGTTCGGGTTGGTCGTTTCCTATGGAGTAGAACCGGCAAGAAACTCCACCGCTATTCAGTTGGTACCGTTGGTAAGCTTTATTTAGTTGATTTTATTTCATAAGAATACTTACACCTAGGATGCTGATGGTAGACAGTATAAGGAGAAATAATAAAGTTTTTACTGACATTATTAGAATAGTATAAGGTTTACACAGAAGGCAACAGAATGTAAGAACCTATATTTTACATGTTTGTGATCAAATAAGCAAAGTTATAGTTGAAGTCAATATTTTTATCGAAAACAATGACATCTTGTCCGTCAATGGAGTTGATATCGGTTTACAAGACTGGAAAATAATATATTGGTTTGCCTCCAGCCTTAATATATTCCGGCTACTGTGTATATAAACAAGGCAAACCTGCAGTGTTTCCTCGGACTGAATGAAGGCTAGACCGCAAGAGAGTTACTTTGAAGACTCATCGTAGGCTTATCCTTTTCTGCTTGTCAAACTGGATATAGCTGCAATGAATACCAATATTTTACATGGAGTGACTGCTAATCTAAAAGAAACTTTTTTTTTTTTTTTTTTTTATTTCTGCGAAAATAAATATTTTTTCTTTCTTCTTTCTTTCTTTCTTTCTAAGTAGTAAATCACAGTCAAGTAACTAGGTAATATTATGTTTCCTTAGCAAGACATAGCCTTCTGATTTCCCATAATGGCGGTCATCATCTGTCTTCCAGACTAACTGGATGCAGCTGATTACCAATATTATACATAGAGTAACTGCCGATCGCACCTCCACTGTCATAAGTACCTGGGTAAAAGTCTCCCTAAACAAGACTTACATCCCTCTAATTTCCCATAAAAAACTATCAAAGGTCTAAAAATGACAGCCGGGACCACTGACTTACTCTACAGACTATAAAACGGATTTTGTTGCGGTTTCCAGCACCATTAAGAACGGTTTTGTAAGAAGGTTTTCGTGTATTAATTTTATGTATGCAAAGCCGCTAGCGGGCCGCTAGTGTACCATAAAATTTATCATGTCTTCACTCAGTAAAAGCATTTTCATTTTTAGTGTACAAGGAAGGATAATGTTCGCATAGCTATAATATATCATTTATTTCCACTTACTTGAAGAGTAGTGTATGTTATTATAATGTTTATGACGTGAACGTGACGTGACGTGAATGTGACTGGCCTGTTGGTCTAGTGGTTAGTGACCCTAACTGCTATGCCGGAGGTCGTGGGTTCGATTCCCACCCAGGACAAATGTTTGTGTGATGAGCACGATCATTTGTTCTGTGTCTGGGTGTAATTTATCTATAATATGTATGTATTTAGAAATATATAAGTATGTTTATCAGTTGTCTAGTACCCATAACACAAGCTCTGCTTAGCTTGGGACTAGATGGCGTTGTGTGATAGTTGTGGAATATTATTATTATTATTATTATTATTATTATGGAATATGAATGATATTCTATATCACTAGACTGATTTATTGTTACAAGTAAAGTATGGAATACCCTTTCTTATAGTTAGTTTACGAGACAAATTGTTGTCTTGAATGAAAGTGACAATTTCTTGTTTGATGGATTTTCCTGTTGAAAGTTTGATCCCGGAAAAAATCGGGTTTTTTGGAATAGAGTTCTTACCGCAAGTTATCGTTCTGATTTGTTTGCGGGCTTAGGGGCTAGCTTGTAACAAAAAAGACGACAAAATAAATTTATTTTTGCTTAACCTCAAAATTAACGGCAACCTGAATCGAATGATAAATGTTTTGGTTTTCTGGATGATTGGGAAGTGCCTCAAAATCACTGCAAAAAGATGTCGTCTTCTATTCGTCTATCTACTTATTTTTTTTTTTCTTTTCGTTTTATTGGCCGTTAAAAAGCTTTAATGATCTACGCGTTCACAGTTTTCGGACACAGGAATGTTTAAACAATCCAGACTACGATTTCAATTCCGACCACACCTTTCACCACCAATAAAAAATATCCAAGTCAAAAAAGAACGCCAGTCCTCTTTGATGTTGCTTCAAGCCTCACTTTTCCACTAATTACAACTCCAAGTCTTGTACTTAGGTATACTTTATATCCTTTAATTAACCCTCTTTTGCGCCGCAAATATTTCCTGCCTACACTCAAGGAATATTTTTATATTTTAGTTTATGTTCAATCATGAGACGCCATTACTCCATATTACGTCCTGCAGCGTTAAACCAAGTAATCACTGGGAGACTGCTTGCCTTTTTCATGTATACAGGATTTATCGTAGTGAGGCATGCCGCTCATAAGTTATACTAGGAGAGTAGATATGGACGTAGTTTTATAGGCTAGCACTTGATATTATAAAAAGAGAAAATGAAGACGCATGACTCCATACTTGAATGGACTACTAAAATAACATAATACTGCAAGATTCCTTCACGTCTTTAACTATTAAAGTCGCCTAAGTTTTAGGATCTTAAAGACATTTTACAGATTATAGAAGCTTTATGTTCTGACGTCTGCACATCAATATTTGTCTCTAATCTCCTCTTCTTCAAACTATATCCACACAATGCCGAGTGCACGAATTGAACCTGATGCCAGATCATTTCATGCCCATTTACTCGGTCCCGGATCAATATTTTGTAAAACGCAGAACTTGTTGGTACCTATTTTACCCATGTCAACGAAAACGTATAAGATATTCGTCCCATCTTCGAACATACAGCTGCAAAATGAATCTCAGCTTTTTTCAGAAAAGCGTTTACTCAAAAAAAAACCTATTTCTAGAACTTCACAGTTCTCAAGCGATCAGTCAACGTTAATACTTTCTAGTTGTGCTCATTCCTCGTCGCTGTCACTAGTGTCCCAACTTTACAGGGCTCACGTGGGGACACTGTGACGGCTGACTGATTCTTGTTGAGAACTGCGACATTCCCGGCTTGTGTAGGTACGGGAATATGAATTTGAACAAATATTTCGTGTATTTACTCCCGAGGTAGCTCTTTGGGACAAAGTAAATGTAGTAAAGAGGCTACATGAAAGCATTCGTTGTAGTCCTTATGTTTGTATGATTTAGAACGCTTTCGGATAGAATGTTATTGGATGTTTTGGCTTGGAGGTTGAATATGAAAATAACAATGAGAATTTGGATCGAGGCAGCTAGATTGCTTGCTGTAGATACCTAGGAACGATTCCAAACATCCGAAAATCAAAAGAAAACCTAAAACTGTTACAAAATAAAAATAAAAACGTTCTTTCAAATTTGGCTGATAATCGGCACTTTTTGAACGTCAAAGTTTACAAAAGACAGTCCCCCAAAACGGCCCTTCGACACTTCCAAATGTATTACCTCGGAAGAAAAAGTGGCATACTGCCGTGGTATAACTATAATGCCGTTATCTGCTAAAGTCATTTTTTTGAATAACACAGAAAAACCGCGGATTTTTTTTAAACCGATGTAATTTTTCGATGACAACACCTATCAGAGATTTGGAAGTACTAAAATATAGATGAAATCGCATACTTTTGAACTACTTACCCTATCATATCGTAAATATAATTTAATTATATGAAAAAGCTTCTTTTGTGTTTTAGTTCATCAAAGATGTAACCGAAATCATAATGAATCATCGACTAAAACGCCGCTACGTAAAGCGTAACGGCGTTTTAGTGTATCTTTTTCATAGCAAATTATTGTTTATTAAAATGCTAAAATTTCATGACTTCATTGATTAACTAAAACGGCGTTATTTGCACATAACGACAATTTAGCTTACGATTATGTAATAAAGAACTGATTCATGTTAAACTTTAGTGCGTTTAACGTTACTTTACTGCTTTTAAGTCTGTTAACCTTTAGAAGCGTATTAATTAAAAGGATAAACTTGAATCATTGTTTAGCTAAAACGTGGTTAAACTAAAAACCTTACCGTTTAACGACATTATAGCGTAATAATATAAAACAAATTGTGAACTATTTTCTTGCACAAAATGAATTAAATTTGTTGAAATTAAAGATATTTTTTAAATAAAAGTCAAAGAGTTATCAATCAACTAGTCTTGATTGACAATATTGTTTTATTGCTTTTCAAATAATATGTAATTATGCTTAAACTTATAACTTTCACAAAACTTTACTTATAAATAGATTTTTTAGGAACTTTCAGTTCTATGGAATAACACTAAAATCACATCAGTTATTATGTACTACTTGTACTTTAAAATAAGATAACATTAAACAAAAATTACAGACAAACTTCAGTCTTTCATTAAACCTGTGATAACAAACAATCAAAATTAATTCTAATCTTCTCCTTGAACTCAAAACTTTATATTTCTAGTATCATTTAAAAACAATCATCAACTGAAAAAACAAAAATAATTTTCCTTATTTAAATTTTAGTTCTAACTTTTATCTACATTTATTAAAGCCTTCTTGATAAAATATATATATTCTTAAAAACACAGTATTAAAAATCGTGGGAAAGTCTGGCTACTCAAGGCATACCTGGAATTTATATCGAATTGATCAAAACTATATTATTCAAACAGTAAAGCAAAAATACAGTCAGAACAGACGGGGCCCGAATTTGAAGTAAGACGAGGCGTCAGACGATTGTGACTCAATGTCACCCAAATTATTCTCCGCAGAACTGGAAAATATATTCCGGAAACTGGATTGGTCTCATCTGGGTCTCAACATTGATGGTCAGAAACTAAATCACCTTAGATTCGAAGACGACTTAGTCGTATTTGAGGAAAACCCAAGTCATCTGGAGCTAAAGCAAGGAAAGTGCTTTGGTGCGATTGTCCATACCCACAAAAAAAAAAAAATTGTTCAATTCAGAAAAAAAACCGACACTGATAGATTCAATCCGGGGTGGGATTGAATCTGTTGATGAATACATGTAATTATCTTGGCCACTTTATATCACCATAAGACCAAATAACTAAGGAAGTCAACACAAGCATAGCAAGTGGTTGGAGAAAGTATTGTAAGTATTGTAAGTATTTAAAGAGGTTATGAAATCCAGAGACTTAGGAATGGCTGTTAAGAGATTTTTTTTAATATCTGCATACTACCCTGTATAACATACGGATGCGAAACATGGGCACTTACAAAACAGCACAGAAATAAACTGCAGTACTGCCAAAGAGCCATGGAACGGAGCATGTCAAATAATATACGTAAAGCAGATCATGTAAGAAATGAACAATTGAGAGCAAAAACTAATCTACCAGACATCTTGACCAGGAACGACCAACAAAAATGGAGATGGACTGGCCACATGATGAAAGCAAGCACAGAGAAATGGAATAAAATAATAACTGGACTGGTATCCAAGGGAAAGTAAATGCAGCAAGGGGAAACATATAAGGAGATGGGAAGATGAGCTGAAACAAACAGCGGGCCCCAAGTGGAGGAGAGTGGCTCGGGACAGAAAGCAATGGAAGGAGCTAGAGGAGGCCTTTGCCAAAAGACACACTGAATTTGGACATTCTGTAACAACTTTACAGTAACAAACAAGATGTAATTCAGAAAATAAAGGGCAATTTATTTATTTATTCAAAATTGTATCACAGTTACATTACAAAATTAAAAATTATTATTTGAAATTATTAATTAGTCAAAATAAGTCTCAATAAACTGACACTACTCTATATTATTATTCTAATCAGAACTTGTACCGGAATGCTCATTTTCGCTAGTTGGTAAGTTTTTCCAAAATAACAATTTACGAGGGGGAATTATGTTCGATAGGTTTTTAAGGAAATTTGCTTTCGTTCTTAGGTTCGATATCTTTCGGTTCAGTTTTAAATACCATTGTACGTGGGTTTTTTAAATATCTATCGTTCATGAAACGAAGAGTTGTATAATAATATGATGCATCATCAAAAATATTTTTATATATTATGTACATAAGATCATAACTTTTACGTACGAAACATACCCCAAACTATATTTTTTAAATAAACTCTTGGATTGGATGTTTGAATCCTTCTTTGGGACACAAATGATGGTTCGCCATATCGCAATCGTTGCAAAATTGGCGGGAACAAACCTGGAGCGACACACTTCCTCACCCCCAAGCTCCTAGCGATGCACTAGTTTCACCCCGACCGCTTGATTTCAGTACAGGATCGTTACGTAGTCGGTGTCCCCCGCCCCGCGCGAGATCAGTTAACGGTTTTGTAGTGTATTAGTGTGAGATAACGTCGTTTTAGTCTAATAATGACGGACAATACATTTTTGTTTAGGTTTGAAAATGCCGCTACGGGCTTGTAACGTACGTTAAGTCAAAATATAAGTATCTCAAATATGAAGCAATAATGCCGTTAAACATCGTTAGTCAAGTTTAAGTCTAACATTTTCAATTAACGACGTTATAGTTTAAAAAAAGCAAACTCCTTTATTAAAAAAAGAATACCTATAAAACAGTTACAGTACTTTAACCGCTTTGTAGTGTACAAAAGACTGCTAACGGCAATCTAGACAAGTAACCATATACATTTTTTGTGATAAAAATATGAGTTAATGAACTTTAGTGGCTTTATAGACTCACAAAGTTACTTAACGTTATTTTTGCTTATTTCACACGTGAGAAATATGCACTTAACGGCATTTTTATAATTATTATTTCCAAAACTATTCAAGATATTGAAAATTCGCAAACACAGATCGATAGATTTTTTTTTTCTCATTAATATGGTATCAAAAGTTGAAAATCGACCAGATGTTGGATAACGGCATTTTAGTTATACCACGGCAGCATAGCAAACTCCTCAGCAACAGATCTGTCTGTATCTAAGGTGAGAACCGAATTCAGACAATACATATTTTTATTATTACTTTATTTTATTATCATGGTAGCAGATAAAAATGTAGTTTAGTGCAAAGTTACATTTAGAAATCACCTATAACTATTTAAATTATTGCCAAACTAACATCTAGACTGGCCTGTTGGTCTAGTGGTTAGTGACCCTAACTGCTATGCCGGAGGTCGTGGGTTCGATTCCCACCCAGGACAAATGTTTGTGTGATGAGCACGATCATTTGTTCTGTGTCTGGGTGTAATTTATCTATAATATGTATGTATTTAGAAATATATAAGTATGTTTATCAGTTGTCTAGTACCCATAACACAAGCTCTGCTTAGCTTGGGACTAGATGGCGTTGTGTGATAGTTGTGGAATATTATTATTATTATTATCTATTCAAAACAATCCCAAAACATTTTATCATAAAACAATCTATCTTTTCCACCATTCATCACTAACCACAGACTAACAACAAATCCGTGCAACAATTTCCTTTTATAACAAAAACAAGGCTAGTATTTTCATTACAATGATAACATTCAGTTTATGTAAATCACGGAGCGAGTGACTGCTAATATCCGGGGAATAAATAATGTGCCAGCGGTTTCCACAAATCCTTTTCTCCTAACGGAATGGTGGAATTTTAGAAGATTGGGCAAAGGACTGTGAAATATTGATTCGACGTATACATTCTTTATTGGGTAGGACTTGATTGATATTTATTATGTTAAGCCTATAATGTTTGTTTTCGTTACCTTTAATAAAAATTACGTTCCCTTTTGTTTGGATGGATTTGTAATCTGTTTTTGTTTGACGAGCTGTTATTTCATGGATGGTAAAATATTGTTCGAATGTGGATAACTATGATTGTTTCCGTTGTTATCTATATTCGGAAATTGTTTTTGAGTTCACTAGAGTTAAATACATGTAGAAAATTATTAGGTTTTTATCGGTGTCATCACGATACGATAAAGAATGAGCATAAATGGGGCTCAGGTGCAGGTTTGGTTAATATTTACGTGTTATTAACGTATTACTTTATATTGAATACATAGCATGCAAAGCGTAATAAATCAATAATTTTCCTATTGCTGGGACCCAGGGCTCCTCTCAGTGTGATGGAAATGGGCTATAATCCACTGCGTGGGCCCTGTTCGTAGATGTCATATGTCTTCAATTTTTTGTTCTAGAACATTCCGCTTTCCTCACGATGTTTTCGTTCACATTTTGATAGTGTTTACAGGCAATGGTGAAGAAGTAAAAAGCAAAAAATGTGCCCGCCTGGGTACGAACCCACACCCTGAAATGTCAACAACAAAACTGCTTGTCTTCAAAGCAAGTGTTTTCAGACACGAAACAAATTATTGTTTTGATATTTCTGCAAACCGGACGACTTTTCTCATAATTATTCACACCTTTTCATAGCAAAACTATGCGGGTAATGCAAAGTAATCTTCTTTGTTCGCTCTTTACCACCTTGTTTTAGAGGTATTATGGTAGATATGTTTAATACCGTTCCTTTAGAAAAAAATGTTATGATATTCCGTTACTCTGTTATCAAAATGGTGAATAAAATACGTCATGTGAAAAAAACTGGCATGACATGCCCAAGGAACTAACATTTGAAAATATGTGACATACACCAGCTCGTATGGGCCTGGGTAATAGATTGCAGCCCACTCTCCGTCTCTCACACATAGAGGCCGGAGTCGTAGCAGAAGAACCATTACAGGCTGTTTACCAATAGGTAATACAGGAGACACCAACGCACAAACGGTTACCACGAAAATAAATGGATTAATATAAAACACGTCCTATTCATTAAAAAAAATGTGCTTAAACACGTTGCGGGACGGTAATGACTTTTTCAAATTATGCGATATGACAGTAAAATTGCCCATACTAGTTACGACCACTGCTATATCCGTACTTACTTAGAGCAATACTAAAGAATAATGATACAACGACACTACTCGAGCCGTCGCATAGAATCTGTATAAACCGATTACGGGCATAACCGTAGTGTGCGTGCAAGGACTTCATAGAAAACGTACTAACACATGTCATATATTTTCAATACAATGTGTGGCTTCTATACGTATGAGGGATTGATGTGATACGACAGTAAAAACGGTTTTCCTTGTTCCTCTATACAAAATTTCGCTGTAATGCCCGTACCTCACTTTAGAAGAGTTTAAAATTGTACGGCGGTGCCCGTACTGTCATTTTTCAACTTCATAAAATCTACTGCTAATTCAGTGCGTCCCGCAACGTGTTAAGCAAAGCTACACTATTTCTTTGAAGGACTTTCAACAACCAACATCCAACCAAATTCAAAATATTGCAGTAACACCGGAATCCGGTCATTTCCATCAATTTACCAACTCGTCTGGTTCAGTTCGTTATGATTAGCGCTCGGCACTCAATAAATTAATATCTGGTTGTTATTGTCAGTGATCACTGGGCACACCCCTAACGTGCCCACCTACTCTAAATCTATTTCTAAATTGAATTCAATTCAGATGAAGTGCTATTTAAAAGTCTAATTCTATTTAGTGCTGGTGTTTTTGGAATTGAAATGAAGAATTACAAGTTTTTTTTAAAATGTCCGTACATAGGTATTATAATTATATTAATTAGCTAATTAATTGAACTGAAAGTAGTAAAATGACTCTTCTGCTTAATCTGCTTATTTGTTTTTAGAACAGTCTTGAAGCAGTCTCAAAAACTTTAATTGTGATTGTTTTTGTTCCACTTTATCGCCCTTTGAAGGACAAAACTTTTTTGTTGTAGTTAAAATGTAATTAAAAGTCGTTCATGAATTAGTTCCAGTAATGTCAATACTTAACCCAATTAATGGTAATTTTGTACTGTAAAATGTTTGATGTTATTACATATTATATTTTTAACCGACTTCTAAAAAAAGAAGGAGGTTCTCAATTCGGATGTTCGTTTTTTTTTATGTTTGTTCGGGCATAACTCCGTCACTTGCTAACCGATTTGAATTTTTTTTTTTTTGTTGGAAAGGGTATACTTACTTCCCAAATGGTCCCATAATTTTTTTATCGAAATCGGACAAGCGGTTTTTGAAAAATCAACAAAACTCAAAAAAAAAACTACATTGTCCACATTGTGACCCATGAACATGTGAATCACTAAAAAGTGAAAAATAAAAACTTTTTAACAAAAAATAAAACCGACTTCAAAAAAAAACAAAAAAGTCAAAAATAAATCAGTTTCTGAAGTCGGTGGCAAAAAAATGAAATCAAACAAGCAAAAGTCACCGACTTCAGAAACTGATTTATAATAATAATAATATAATAATATTCCAAAACTATCACACAACGCCATCTAGTCCCAAGCTAAGCAGAGCTTGTGTTATGGGTACTAGACAACTGATAAACATACTAAATAATTATTAGCTATTATTATTTGTTATTATTAGCTATATTTATTTTTGACTTTTTTGTTTTTTTTTGAAGTCGGTTTTATTTTTTGTTAAAAAGTTTTTTATGATCATCTTCTTGCCTTTATCCCATTCTGTTTGGGGTCGGCGGAACACGTTTTCTTCTTCCATTCTTCCCTGTTAGACGTCACGGTGGCATTTACTCTTTTCTCTTTCATATCATTCTTCACACAATCCATCCATCTTTTACAGTTTTGAGAATCCCTTAAATATGTATGGGTATAATTTCACTAACAGTCCGTACTCGGTTGTATTTGATTAATATTTCATTAGTGTTCGCGTTAACACTGGCGCTATAAACGACAGCCGGTAAGGTCGTCTACACATGGACAGTTTTTTATAGCAAACTAATGACATGTGTTGCAGTTCCGTTCTTTTTTATTCCTTTTTTTAGAAACCTTCCCTGGCTCATGTAAAAGAAGTATTTTGCATAGTTAATGCAAAATTTTATCAAAAACTCAACCAGTAGTTTAAGAGTCTCTATGGTAGAACGAACAGACGTTGATAATGATGATCTATATGAGCTGCATGCTCAAGCATTACGCGTTCATCGATCACGACTGCAAGGAAAACAAATGATAGAAGTTGTTAAAAGTACTTCAGCTCATGCGCAGTAGTCACGTGTCCCTTGTAAGTCGGAATTAGTCGCATCTACTGATCTTGTGATCATAGCCTTACGTGTTTGCATCGTTGAGCAAAATTATGCATCATGGCATTTTTTTATTTTGCCATGGCAGAATTTTGCTGTTATTAAATAAACATTCTTGGCGTACTTGGCAAAAGGAATTGTAGTTACTGGATAAATCTTTATATTCCTGTAAGCTTGTTATCGTTCTCTTCCTAAACAGACGGCTTAAGTGAATTTTGTATTTTTGGGGACACTCAGATGGCTTACAGTTTAATATTATTTTACTGACTCCTAAGTCACAGTATCTCTTGGTATGGCAGTCAGGGTTTACTGTGTCTGTACAACCTTTATCACTGAAATTCATGTGAGCCGGTAGATGTAAGGATGAAGAGCTTGCATCATACAGAAATGGTAATGGACTTAGTTCCAGTGAGTTAGTTAATTGCGTTGGAAGGCATCCCAGTTCCCACTAGGTGAACCGATAACCTGGTGAAGGTTGCGGGGATCCGCTGGATGCGATGCGTCTCGCGGCACCAGTCAATGTGGTGACACTCGAAGTCTTTCGACTGAAATGACGAAGATGATTAACTAAGTTAATGAAAGTTTTTAAACTGACATGGTCACTAACACTACTATTAATATCTTATACGGGATATTTACCATAATTACCAAATGTGACAACTTTAACCGGGAGGATGGGTTTCAACTGTCGAGAGCCTGGAATCCAGTGGTTCAACTGTGTAAAAACCGAAAAAGTGCCGAAAAAAGTTCGCGAGTGGACACAGTGAGTTTTGTGTGTCGGGAACAGAATCGTGTAGTGAGTGACAATGGTAGTGGTGCCGAACGCAAAAAACGAACGAGAAAGAGGGTAGACCGTTTTGTATGCTCATAAACATCCACCCGCAATGACTTCAGTTTATCCGTGATCATGGTGCTTGTAACAGCGCCGAAATATCGGGAACTCGAAACAAAAATCAAACATGGTAAATATCCCGTTTATGATATTAATAGTAAGTTAATGAAGTAGTTTCCATTTACCATATCTTTTTCGATATCACAGAGCCAGAATAACGAAGTCTGATAGTCATGTCAGAGTATGAGTGTTAAGAACGGAATGTTTCACCGCGAAATTAAAACCATCATTATTGTGTTCCCACTAAATCCTAACTATAGTACCAAAATTCGCAATGTGGACTAGACCTACGCGAATTTTGCATGCAACGCGATATTTTGTGTTGATTTGTGTTCAGTTCGGTTGCACACTAAATTAAGTACGTCTATTGCGAAACTTGTGTGTTTATGTGTGTGTGTATGTTTGCGTGTGTTCGTGTTTGATTGTGGAGTGAAACGTTTTATCGCAGGCGTTTCTCCCTACTGTGTGTAAGCTCGTACGATTACGTTTTAGTTCGAATTAAATAGCTTTATTGCGTTTGAAGTTGCTTGAATAGAACAATGAGGCAAAGACGTTGGCTTTGCGTTGGAGTTTATTTGATAGATATAACATAAGACTTATCACGCCTGTATTCCCCGAAGGATAAAGCAGAGGTGTATTTAATAGTAGGTCAAACTACATTTCATTCCTATTTGATAGACTAAAGTAACTTATCATTTTTTTTTAAGCCTGAACATTCTCACAGCTGGGCAAAGGTCTTCCCCGTTATTTCAACTAACACTTAATATTTGTCTCTTGGAAAAAATACGCATCGCATCGACATAAAGGTGGAATACGCAGAATACGAAGCTTTTGCCCAGCAATGCGAAGACGCAGGCTAACAGTAATTATGGGGTTTAAGAACACCTCTGTTCTTACTTAGCTCAAAAGTAACTTCCTCTATTGCAACAAACGAATCTGTTGTCACTGTTCGACATTCCCAGGTAATATTCATTCGTATTACACGAAGACAATTCGGTTCTAAACCTTGTCAACGTTATTAAGACAATACAATAATGCCGTAGCGTATGCAGACGACGAGCGTATCACAGTAGCGCCATATAACAGATTTATTATGCAAAAGCTTGGAGAAGGAATATCAAAATATGAATTTCTCCTTGGTTTGTGTCACCGTCACTTGTCCTTCAACAGGCACATAAAGGGTGTAAAGGACAGCCCACAACGGCAACGGGCTATTGCAATGTTGATTTTGATATTATCGAACGGGGCCATATCATCATCATCTGCCTAGCCTTTTCCCAACTATATTTTTTTTTTTTTTTTTATTTATTTATTTGGTTAACCAGCAATTGTTTGCACAATACAATTTACAAAACATTGGTTAGAGCTACATTTATAAGTGCAACAATTAATAATAGGTTAACACCGCATGCACTATTTGTGGTTAAATTAATTAATTAGCAATCATGCATTAATAACGCTTAATAAAAATTACAAAACTGAGTTCATCAATAAATAAGAACACATATTACCATTACACATTACAATATACAAAAGAAAAAATTAAAAGATAGGTTGTTAACAAAATTAATAACAGTCAATAAAACAATTTGTGCTACATTTGGAACAACAAATAAATTTAACAACAACTAAATTGAATTGAATTAAATAGGTAAATCACAGCATACAATTTAACTGAGTTCATTAATAAATAGGAATACATTTCAATTACACATTACATTATCTATCACAAAAATTAAGGTACAAAATCAATACCAATCAATAGACACACAAAACATATTCAAATCAGACAGGTAAATCACATCATAAAATTAATTACTATAACGAATCACAGTTTGACTAAGTTATTAGATAATATAGGTACTTAGTATTTAACATTATTAGCATGACATTCATAACTCCATAAAGTCAGTACTTATCAGAGAAATGCTCGACAATTACTTTCTTAAACTTGTACAAAGTATCGTGGTGTATATCAATGAGATCACTGCAACTATTAATCATTTTACACAGGCGTGGAATGGGGGAGTTTGCACCCAGAACCGTTCTGCGCAGGGGTGGATGTAGCGGTGTGATGGGATTACGTGGATATCGAGATGGGGCACGAAATTTTAAAAGACCAAGTAGGTTAGGGCAATCAATCCTTTGCCTAAGGAGTTTAAAAATAAATAAAACATCAATTATGTCTCCTCGAGTTGATAATGAATACATCTTAAAGTATTTTAATCGTGTTTTGTATGAGGGCAGTGTTTTGGTTTTTCCTTTCGAGAAAGCAAGGTGCCACAGAAACCGCTTTTGAACTCTTTCTAATAATAACTTGTGCGTGGCGTAGTGTGGTCTCCATACAACACTGCAATACTCTAAGACGCTTCGCACAAGACTATTGTATAACATTATTCTAGTACCAGTAAGTTTGAAACTCCTTGTGTTTCTTTGTACAAATCCGAGCATTTTGGATGCTTTCTTAATGGCATTTTCGATGTGAGGGACAAATGTTATTTTTTTATCGAATATTACTCCCAGATCCCTAATCGTATCAACTTGCTGTATTTTTGTGTTATCTATCAGGTACTCTGAGTTTATAGGCTGAGTCTTCCGTGTAAATGACAAACAGTAACATTTTTTTAGGTTTAGTTCCATTCTATTACATTTACACCATTCAACAACCCTGTCTAAATCCTCCTGTAGGAGACCAACATCACTAGGCGATTCGATCCCTCTTGCAAACTTTAAGTCATCCGCATATAAAAAGCACTCTGAGAAGTAAAAGCAGCTAGGGAGGTCATTGATAAATATTATAAATAATATGGGAGCCAGATGTGAACCTTGAGGAGCGCCGGAAGTCATAAAATAACTGCAAGAAGATCGAAAGCCGTTGACCACAACATAAAATTGACGACCAGACAAATAGGATTTTAGCCACTCCAGCAAGGATCCAGTAATACCATAAGTTGCTAGTTTATGTAATAATATCGAGTGGGAGATTTTATCGAAAGCCTTGCTGAAGTCGGTGTATAACACATCAAACTGCTTATTTGAGTCAACACATTCTATGAGGGACTCGGTAAAAGACAACAAATTTGTAGTAGTCGATCTAGACGCAACAAAACCGTGCTGATGGTCACTGAGATAAAGTCGGAAGTGACTTTGAATGTGAGGACAGATTAGAGACTCAAATATCTTTGCAAAGGTGGAGAGAATCGCAATAGGCCGATAGTTTGATATTGTGTCTTTTTTGTCCGACTTGTACACAGGAACCACTTTAGCCTTTTTCCATTCGGTAGGGAAGGTTCCTGTAGCCAACGACCTCCTATATATCTTCAGAAGTGGGGCAACCAGGGCTGTAGCACAGGCTGAAATAAACAAAGGAGGAATTCCGTCAGGACCTGCACCTTTTCTGATGTCAACGGATTGTAACTTTTTGAGCAGGGTATCACTATCTAATTCAGGAATTGTTAGGCACTGGCTATTAACCTCTAAAGAGCCAAGAAAATTCGAGTCGTTCTTAAATTCTGTGTCATCATCAGGGGTGTAGACAGATGCAAAATAGTCACCAAAAAGGTCGCAGATGGTTGCACCATTTGATGTAGTAGTCCTTCCGTCAGTCATTGTTAGCGGATAGGAACTAGACCCACCACGTTTAGCCTTTACATGAGTCCAAAATAATTTGGGGTTTTCTTTAATTTTTGATTCTATGTTTTCCATATAGGTATTGTATAGGTTTTTAGCTAGGATTTGACAACGTTTGGAAATTAACCTTAACTCTAACTCATCCAACGGGTTTTTATATTTTCTAAAGCGCAACCTTAATCTATTCTTCTCTCTGAACATCCTGAGAATTGCCCCATTAAACCATGGCGGATAACGGCAGGTCATTGGCTTACAGTTAGGAACAAATTTGCTGACTGCAGTATTTAGTATATCATAGAAGTGTTCCAACATGCTGTCTACCTCTTTACAATCTTCAAATTGCCGGAGCCAATCATGCTCATTCAAATAGGTTATAATACGTTTATAATCAGCCTTATAAAAGTTTTTTCTTTGGTTAACCTTATTGTATGGGAGACTAGGCTCCTTCAACAAAGACAAAACTAAATCAAGCGGAGGATGTAGTTTATCGACAACAGTTAAAGGGCAAATAGATTCATTAACGGTGCAAGAAGGTACCGTTGACAAGACCAGATCCAAAACACGGCCAGAACTGTTTTTAACCAAATTATGCTGCGTAAGTTTACACACATTCATAAATTCCAATAATCTTAAGCAAGCACTAGGTAATGAATTATTAAGGGTACTCGGTTCCCAGATTATCTTGCCCAAGTTGAAGTCACCGACTATGCAAATGGGGATATCAGTAGTCTCAAACACGTTGTTACAGTGTTCAATAAAAAGTTCGATTGAGGGAAGACATACAGGTGGAGGGAGATAAACTGCACAGATAGCGAGTTGTCGTGATTTACGTGTAGTTGAAATGTCAACAGTGACCCAAAGATCCTCACATCTACTTTGCCAAGAATCAATCTGTTTCGAGTTAATTTTAGTTGAGACAGCAATTAGAACACCGCCACCATCTTTATTAGGATGGAAGCCAGTAGTTTCCCTGTCTCTTCTGTAAACAACATACCTATCATCAAACAGTTCACTGCTAAGTACACTGGAATTCAACCAAGTTTCAGTCAAAATATAAACATCATAATCCATACAACAAAGGTTAGAATAAAAAGTGTTCGTTTTGGTTCTAAGACCTCTACAATTCTGGTAATAGATTTTTAAATTGTTGAATTTTAAACAAATGTAAGTACTAAGTCTTGCATAAAGAAACGATGAAAACAAATCAAATTATCTTACTTAGACTGTTCATATTTTTTATGAGTATGTAATCTGCGCCATCGGTCTTTCTTACAAATATTTTGCCGTTTCTAACCCAAACGTATGTGTAACCCATTTCCTTAGCCTTGATCCTAGTCGCAGCATGCAGAGCCTTGTTGGTGGGGGAAAGATGTTCGACAACATACACAGGAGACTTCTGATCGGCAAATCCAAAATGTCCACAATGAAGTTTATTATCACGGTTATTTTTGTTGTATTTAATAGTCGACGCTAGGAGTTGATCGCGCAGCCTGGGTGACGCCAACTGAACGACTATGGATTTAGGACGGGAGTTAGAAGAATTGATTTTGGCAATTCGCGTACAGTTAAGTATGTCATTTTCCTGAACATCACAGTCGACCACCCTCCCGAGTTGCTTGACGATAGTGTACAAATTTTCGTTCTTCGTTTCAGGCAGACATTGCACCTCAAGGTTATTAGATCGGGATTGCTGCTCGATGTTATTGATTCGCACACCAAGATCACCCATAGACGTCTTTAATTCTGTATTCTCTTGTTCTAGTCTGTGTATGGCTTCATTGGACGCCTTCTGATTTCTCTCAAAATCTTCAAACTGCTTGTTTATGAATTGCATTGATTTAACAATTTCTTTCATTTCTGTATTGACAGATTCCAATTTATTGTTCATGGTGCTGATTAAATTCTTATTAAATTCCGCCAACATATCACTAAACTCCGCCTTAATTATCTCCTGAATAATAGATCGGATCTCCTCTTTACTACACGGGGGTGATGGCGGTGATAGAGATCCACTAGCGTGTCTTTTATTTCCTCGATTTTTTGCCACAATACGGGTTGGTGTTGATTCATCTTTACTAGCCATAGTTATTTAAAATGATTCGATACGAAACGAGGAGAAAAAAAAAAAAAAAAATACAACAACTTTGTCCTCTCAGAGGCAGTGCGTTTTAGGTAGGAACGCTTGCGCCGTCTTCGTTAGTTGATCTATGGTGTGAGCGCTCGCATACGTCACTGAGCGTAGGCGCACGCCAGTGTGTAACTTATGCGCGCGGCTTAACCGCGAGAGTTGCTTGGACTGTGCGTAAAATGTCTTGTCACTTACTCACCGCGTGACTAGTTGAGATTTAAAAGTTTTTAACAGTTCACACCAAAATTCGTTTCAATTACGCACTTTTTATGTTTTTTTATCACTGGTTGCACTTATGACATGAATGTTAAGCCACTAGGGACAGTTTTATTGAAAAATAAGTCCAGATTTCGATTGTTTTTACAATTAAGCAAAGAGCAAAATAATACGTTATGTTAACCTTTCGACAGCTGGGGGATATTGGGGTCGGCTTCCAGTCTAACCGGATGCAGCTGAATACCAGTATTTTACATGGAGCGATTGCCTATCTGACCTCCACAACCCAGTTAATACTAGGTAATACAATACCGTTTGGTAAGACTGGATGTCAGAATTTCAGGTCACTGACAACCTGTAACGACACCAAAGATCTATATATATGGCAGCCGGGACCAACCCGAGGCACGGAGGAAACTCGGTATGTCGGGCGGTCACCCATCCACAGACCGACCTAGGCAAGCACAGCTTTACCTAAAGATCGACCTGAGTGGCAGTTCTTATTAAGCCACGAGCTCCTAACCTCCTTCCGTACGGGGCCATAACTAAACGCAAATCTTCTTGAAGATATTGTAGCTTTTCACTAAATGTGAACATTGAGATAGTAGGTAATCATATCCTCATCCTGTTGACAAAACTTAACACTAACAAAGCAGAAAATAACGGCTTGATTCATTATTATTATGTGTGAAATGAGTTTTATTAAAACTATGAAATGTTAATCAACCTCATTTCATTGTGAAAAACAAGTTTGCAAAATAGAAAATGATTTTTGTACCCTTCATTAGGTCATTAACCTTTCTCTGTTACGCCAGAGTCTATTGTAATAATAATAATAATTGAGGTAACCCAAAATTGGTGGCTATTGCTGCTGTAGTGAAACCAACGATAACCTTAAAATTAAATAAAACACAAACTTACATTACCTAGTAGATTATGTATTTAAATAAACCCAGTAATATAGGCATAATTTTTTTAAAAAAACACGAGTAAGTGTGGGACCACTCTTAGACCTTATTCTATAGGCAATAGGGGTGAAAACCGGCAGTCTATCCTCGTTTGAAAGATAGGCGTGATAATCCGTTGGAAGCCGTAGAATAGTAACATGCTAGGTTCAAAATGAAGTGGCTTTGTGCTTCACAGTTTACGCGGTACAATATCGATTACAAATAGGTCATGTACAGAAGAAATTAAAGGGTGCGATCAGGGTTCTATTTCTCTTTTTTTTATTGAGAAAAATCATCAAATGACTCCTCCCGCTCTGGGCGGAGCAAAAGAGAGTGTCAGACTCTTACTGACTCAAACCCATCCGTGTTCTCTTCGTATGCCCTTTGTGTTCCAAACATATTCCGCAACCCTGGCAGGACCACATTTAACCCTTTTTTTTTTGGTGGCTGGAAAATTATCAACTGACCCCCCCCCCCCCCCCCCCCTCTTAGAGCGAAGGGGAGTGTCAGACTTCTACTGACTAAAAACCGAACCCATGTTCCTTCTTTGCCCTTGTGCCGAGGCCACGTCATCTCGTTCTATAATCCGCGGCCCCTCCTTGCTGCCAACTCTTTGAGGCGCGCGTGGAACACGAACGCGCCGCCGACACGGTCACCACATTTAACCCTGCGTCTGCCTTCCAAGCAATAGTAAACAGGCATCTTCTGGGCACGCTCGTTCCATCATAAACCTGATCCATCGCTTTTATCAGGCGGGATCGAGGTCAAGAGCAGGCACAATATTAAAGGCATATAAAAGAAGAAAAAAACTACCAATTTTTATCAAAGAACACACTTCAAACCAATTTACACATTTATCACCTTTTTTACAAGGACCTATGGATCCATTTTCCTTTACCAAACATTTCATTTTGTGATTAAGCTTAGTCATAATAACATCGTACATTTCTCTTGGGAACGCCTCGGTTTCCTTCGAAAGCTGAGGTTGTTCATGCATTGAATTTCAGATGCAGCGCTGAAGAAAGTAGTGTAAGTCATGAATTTTATAAAATCAATCATGGAATACCTACTTTCTTTGGAAGTGGGTTGAGAAATAAGTTCTGGTGTAGAAGCAAATATTTAAATAAAATATTTGAAATTACCCTTACCGCTCTCTTAGGTCATTCTTGACATGACACGATTTTTGGTATGAGTGAGAGAGACAAAAGAATTCGCGGAAGACGTTTTAAATTTATTAAGGGCCGGTTTCACCACTTGCTGATAAAGTCCCGGATAGCCTATCAGGAACTTATCTGCCAGATAAACTACAATTTTTGATAGCATTATCTGTCAGATAACTATCTGACACTTTATCCGTAACCGGTGAAACCGGCCCTTAGACTTATTATTCAAATCGACTGGACAGTTGTTGGTCTAGTGATCGCAAGAGCGACAGCTGAACATGATCCTGGCTTCAAATCCGGAATTTGAAGCCAGGATCATGTTCAGCTGTCGCTCTTAGGGCTTTTTCATCAGAAATTTCTGAGGAGCAGCGTTGGATGGCAATAGACTCGCCCTCTGTTACATGGAACTTAATGATTACTGTCAAAATGTTAGTACACTAATGGGTACAGCTCTACCTAACTTACAGGGGTTATGTTATGTTACGTAATACAGAAACAAAGACTAATCAAACCTATTGTACAACGTTATAAACATTTAAATTCAAACAGCAATATAGAATTCCGAGGTCATGGTTCCTTTGTTCTCTACGGTAAGGAAAGGTAAGGCTTATGATATTGAACCCAGATTATTGTGTAAACTGGTTAGGTTGGTCAAGTCAGGTGAGCCAGAATTTAGTGAATATTGTCACATTATAAACCAGCTAGCTCTATTCGCAAAGTCAACGGAAAGGCAATTTGATTGGTGTCACTGTTGGACTTCTAGAGGTTGTTGTAGAGGTGGTTGTTCGAAAGAGATACCGTGACCTCAACACAAAGCGCAGAGAACATGGGTGATTTTTAGTTAGTAGAAGTCTGACACTCCCTACCGCTGTGCCCAGAGCGGGAAGAGTCATTTGATGATTTCCCACCCACAAAAAAAATGCTCGCAAAATGCATTTTTAGGATTCATGTGCGTATGAAAGAAAACATCTTGAGAGAGATTGTGTGAAGGAAAACATCGTGAGAGAGATTGTGTGAGATATTTCTTCACGGCATGTAAAGCTAAGCTAGAATTCCATGAGCGACATAAACAGTCTGACGTCAGGTTAGTCACTAATCACATAATAAAGAAAATATTAATTTTTAATTTTTAAAGTTAATATGTATAGCGATAAATAAATGGGTTACTTAAAGGTATACCATAACCTATACCATAATAGATAAAAATTTTGAAGAATAGAAAATAAATAGTAAAAAGTTAATAATGGAAAAAAAAATAACAAAGCTAAAGAAAAGTTATAATCTATTGAGTCTTCAATTATAATGAGACTTCAATATGTCAATTATCTCAGTAAATAATGTAGATAAAAGTTTTTTTCGGATTGTAATTTAATCTTTCCAATTTTATCTCAGACAATTAATAGAAAATACAAATCACAAGACTCATCCATTATGATCCTTAATATCATCTATTACGAATCCAATTGCATTGAAACGATAAATCTCTTTCCAAATTTTCCTATTTCATTCTGTATTATTTGCTACAGTAAACTTTCATTTAATCGTTTGCCGCAGCAACGCATACGAACAATTTTAAACTACAGAAAAATTTACACTGGTATCGTAAGTCATGGACTGAACGTGAGTAGGACTTGACACGTCTACCTTTCATATCTTTAGACGTGGACTGACCGTGAGTCGAACTTGACACACCTACATTCTACCGCATTAGATATATTGACAGCCACAGTAAATTTATAATTTGAACTAAACACCCAGTTTACAATACGGAATTTCATTTTAGACATCTTTAATATTGATTACAACATTGTGACATGTGATAATAATAATATATTTAGTATTGAATAACGCAGAATACAACAATAGTTTAACAAGGATGGCTGATGTAGCAGGCAACGTTCATATACTGAGGAAGTAAAAGTTTAAAGTAAGTTTAGTTCCACCAATTTCGGCTAAAAAACTCTATTAATGAATTTGTCCCCCTGTTGTCATGACAACGACAGTTGACCCAAGTTCAAAAATCAACTAGAGTCGGCACTATAAATATGGGTGTTAATGTTTCTTTCAATCTTTTACTATTCCATTTAGCATTTTATACACTTTTGTTCAATTTATATTACTTTACCGGCCATTTATCCGCTTTTTATTTGGTTTCAGAATGACTGTTTGCTTTCAGTGCCTTTTTGATTCTACGGTGAACGCTTTATTTCCGTTTCTCTTATTGCTTTCTGTGAATGGCTCGCTGGAATGCATTTCTTTTCGTTCATTTGCAAATGTACTGTTCGGTCAATCGATGGTTTAATTTACTTCTAAAGTATATACTCAATATTTTTATTGTATTTCACATGTAGGTATTTTTAGGTGGTAAAATTATAATTTAATTAAATTGACCCTGGTTTTTCTTATTGACCTAATTATAATTGCGTGTTTTAATTTAGATAATATAATATAACTAGCTTTTGCCAGCGGCTTCGCCCGCATGAAATTGACGATTTTCCATACAAACTTTCATCCCCTATTTAAATCCCTTAGGGGTTGAATTTCGAAAAATCCTTCCATATTCCTTGTCTACATTATAAAGGGAACCTCTGTGCAAAATTTCAGCTTTCTAGGTCCAAGCGTTTGGGCTGGGCGTTTATGAGTCAGTCAGTCAGTCAGGACTTCTCTTTTTATTTATAAAAATATAATATCTACAATAACATTGTATCAATAAAGTCTACTTAAAGTCAATGTAGATTAATAAAAATATATACCAAAGAATTAATACCATACTTAATTGATGGTAAGTCAAACAAGAAATTCGAAAGTAGGTTAACCTCATTACTATTAGTGATTCATGGGCAAAGGAATAAATTATTCGAAGAAACGATGGAAGTATTAGGGCCAAATTCTTGACCACATAACTTCTCTTCCTGTTATTTCCCTGTGAGCGGAAAGTAGTGGTTACCACGTTATTAGACTGAAAGTATATTCGGTACTTGAAATATTGGATTACCTACTTCTCATAGAAAGTATTATGAGAAATAATCTATATATTCTATACTAATATTATAAAGAGGTAAAGTTTGTGTGTATATTTGTTAAATTGTAAGGGGTAATCTCGGGATCTACTGAACCGATTTTAAAAATTCTTTCACCAATAGAAAGCTACATTATTGCTGAGTGTCATAGTGTATATAAAAAACCGAAAAATAAAAAGGCTTTTACGTGGTAGTCCGTTTTGCAAAGTGAATCGGAGAAAAAAGCAAAGCTGCGGCGGGCGCGGGATGGTTTCGGGTTTAATTCGGTTCGCGTTCGTGCCCACTTCGGGAGAAAGGGGCGTGGCCTTTTACATCTGATCTGAGAGGTAGGTACCCGCGCGGCTCAGTCGCGTGGTCGGCTCCTTACGCAGCGGACGTCCCCGAAATTGAATTTTTCGAAACGTAATTAGCAAACTTTCGACTAATTATGCCCAACGAAGTGGGCACGGGTCAGCTAGTATAATTATATATATAAATAAAAAGAGAAGTCCTGACTGACTGACTGACTTATCAACGCCCAGCCCAAACCCTTGGACCGAGAAAGCTGAAATTTTGCACAGAGGTTCCCTTTATAATGTAGACAAGGAATAAGGAAGGATTTTCCGAAATTCAACCCCTAAGGTAGTTAAATAGGGGATGAAAGTTTGTATGGAAAATCGACATTTCAGGCGGGCGAAGCCGCTGGCAAAAGCTAGTACTGATATAAGACTGTAATATTTTGTTTATTTAAAACCGCCAGTTTTATATTTCAACCATAGATTTCAACGCATCCAAACCAGCATCATCTGCCTAGCCTTTTCCCAACTAACATAGTTAGTGTCGGTTTTCAGTCTAACCGGATGCAGCTGAATACCAGTATTTTACATGTGGCAATCGTGTGGCAAAAGTGTATTTTATCTGACCTCCATAGCCCAGTTTATACTTGGTAATACGATAGCCCTTGGTAAGACTGTTTTTTAGAATTTCGAGCCACCAACTACCTACCTGTAACGACTATTAAAGATTTATTAATGTCCTAAGATCATGGCTTTCCAAGGCACGGAGGAAACTTATTTAATTGGTGGTCACCCATCCACAGACCAATTTAGGAAAGCACGGCTGAACCTGAAGGTCGCCCTGAGCGGCCATTATTGTTTGGCCACGAGCGCCTAAACCGCTTGATCGCGCCAGGACTCAGCCGAACCTTATCTCGGGCCCATGGAAGACAGGTCTCCGAACAGCTGCCGTCCTAACGTGATCAAATAGACGCGATACGCGCCTCCGAACAATATTACAATTTCTGAACTTACAGCTACCCTTACCTCATTTCTTCGAGCCGGTCTCACTTCCTTGACCCCTCGCAAGTTGTGTAACTGTGTATGTGTATAATGAGTGTATATGACCTTGCGATGGTTTGCTGGTAGTTCCGGACGATTCTTCCACGTCGCTGCAAGCCACGCCGTTAACGCGAGCCACCACACTCACTCCGTATTAGTCTAACCACAAAAGCCTCGGTGCTTTCCCAATAGCACTCCCGTGACAAGGCAAACCAATGATATTATCAATAACCCGTTCGACATTCACAGCGTCGCTAACCGTACTGCTTAACTAGTATAATTGGGTGCCGCGAAATGACTCCACAAGTCGATTTAATCAATGCGCGTGCACTTTCACCCGTGATTCTATGGCTACTATAATATTCGTTCGACGCCCAGCGCGACTCAATACGAACTACTATTCACGCCGAGCCCAGCGCTCGACCTCAACCTCCGCCCCTTCGCCTCTGTCGCACCGAGGCGGAGAAAATCAAAAATCTGAAGGTAGATTATAAACAATCACCCCCCCCGGACCGACCCGTTGTCGGTCCGCTCAAACTCCCGGGAGTCGAGATAAAGTTGAAACTGCCCGTCTAAGGATCGAGTCCCTCACCTGGACGTCTGCGATCCTTGGAAACCCATCCTTGCCCGTAATCAGGTTAACAATGCGCCCCCGTCGCCAACACAACGGTGATAGGTTAGCATCCTTAACCAGAACGAGGTCTCCAACGCAGGGTGGGGTCGTCCTGTCCGTCCACTTAACGCGTTGCTGTAGAATATGCAAATACTCCAGCGACCATCGCTTCCAAAAATTTTGGCTCATTTGCCGTAACATCTGATACCGTGACAACCGGTACAACTTGACATCAGTATACGGATATTCCGGCAAGGCGTTAAGTGGTTGGCCAATCAAAAAATGACCTGGGGTCATGGCCTCAAGGTCATTCGGGTCAGCGCTCAACGGGCACAAAGGTCGCGAGTTTAAGACCGCCTCAATTCTGCAAAACACCGTTGACAACTCCTCAAAGGTGAGAATCGTTGAGCCGATGACCCGATACAAGTGAGTCTTGGAAGACTTGACTACTGCCTCGAAAATTCCACCCCAGTGGGGGCATCCAGGTGGACTAAAATACCACGAAATGCCCCGACTGGCGAGGCCCGTGCCAATCTCTCGCTCATTCTGACTTAAAAACAATACAATTTCCTTTAAGCACCGGTCGGCGCCCTTGAAGTTGGTACCACAGTCCGACCGAATCAGTGACGGTACTCCCCGTCTAGAAACAAATCGATCTAACGCCGCCAGAAAGGCCTCCGTAGAGAGATCGGCCACCAATTCCAAATGAACGGCCTTGGTCGCCAGACACACGAAGACACACAGATATGCCTTAACCGACTTCGCGTTGCGAAGGTGCGATGTCTTGACCATGAAAGGCCCCGCGAAATCTGTCCCTACGCCAGCAAATGGCCGAGCCTCCGTGACTCGGTCGGCCGGGAGATCTCCCATTTGTGGCTGCATTGTGGCTGCCTTGAGTCGGTAACAAGGCAAGCAACGAAACACAACGCTTCGTATGATTCTGCGGGCCGATAAAATCCAAAATTCACGCTGCAAAATGCCCAGAAGGGTGTTACAGCCTGCGTGTGAATTCTTGGTGTGACGGTCCCTAACCAACAACTCCACCAAAGCTTCTGAATGAAGCACTTTCCCATGAACGTGACCGGCGCGATCCAACCGGTTGGATCGAACGTTCGTGCGATAGTCGAAAGGACCGATCGCGTGGTCCAGGTCTTCGACAGCAACTCGGCCTCACAACTGTATGTGAAGGCATCCTGACTCGGTCGATACTGGACCCCTAAAATGGCCAACGCATGAAGATTCTCCGAATCCTCAAACAAATGCGGGTCTTGTTGATACTCAGTTGGCAGTCCTGCCAGTACCTCTGGGCAGTTCGACAGCCATTTCCTGAGTTCATAGCCACCGGAGGCCATGAGCGCCACCAATTCATCCCTTAAGATGAGCGCCTGCTCAATACTGTCTGAGCCCGTACAAATGTCGTCTACATAGACGTCCCTATCAATGACAGCAGTCGCGCGGGGAAAGCGGAGCCGTTCTTGATCAGCCAGTTCTCGTAGCGTACGCATGGCTACATATGGGCTGGGCTTTAATCCGTACGTGTTTGTGTTGAGCTCGTACGTGACCATCGGTTCTTCTGGGCTCTCTCGCCACAATATCAGCTGGAACCGACGGTCGTCTGGATGAATCTCAGTTTGACGAAACATCATCCGTACGTCCGTAACGAAGACAACCTGGTGTCTCCTGAAGTCCGTGAGAATGTCTGCAATGTCTCTGGTCAGCTTAGGACCAGCATGGAGACATTGATTCAGGGACACCCCGCTAGACGTCTCCGCGCTCCCGTCGAACACGACCCTAATCTTTGAGTCAGGTGTCTTCAAAACAGCATGATGAGGCAACACATAATGCTCCTCATGACGATAGTCAACCCTGGACACCGACATGTGACCCAACGTCAGGTATTCGCGCATGAACTCCACATACTTCTGTCGGAAGTTGGAGTCCCGCTTCATGCGCCTTTCCATTGCCACTAACCGCTTTTCTGCCAGACTCCATGAGCTCCCCAGCGGAGGTCGAGTTGACAGAAATGGCAACCTTGTCATAAATCTACCCGATGGGAGGCGCACCGTGTTAAATCGATAGAATGTTTCGCACTCCTCATCACGTGGGTTATTTCTAAGAGCGGTGGGTGGCTCTTCCGTTGCCCAGAACCGTTGCAGGACGTCGGATAACACGCTGCCATAATATATGGAGCTATAATCCGTTGAGTGCTGTGGTTCCCGTACTGGGCCCAATAACGCGTAACCACCTGCGGTACGCATGGCCACAACCCCGTTTGGTTGCAGCTCCCGTTTGCCGCTTCGGAGCAGCTTCCCGAGGACGTCAGACCCAAGCAAGACGTCCACCCGTCCGGGGATCGCGAAGTGGGGATCGGCTAACTCCAATCCATTGGTCAACCCTTTTACCGCAGACGGTAACCGAGTCTGAGGGAGGACCCCAACCACTTCGTCCAAAACGATCGCCGTGGCATTCACCCGCGTGACCGATGCCGTGTCACCCATCTCGAACAGGAATGTCGTCTGACCCCTGAGGTGAGGCACCCGATTGCCACCTATACCTACGGCGCCATCCCGTGATGGCTCTAATGTAAGGCCCAGCTTTTTCACTAAACAGCTGGACACAATACAACCTTGTGCCCCTGAATCTAACAGTGCTCGCACGTGCACCGGCTGTCCGTCAGTACCCCTGACAGTAATCCTAGCCGTCGGTAATAATACCGTTACTGTCGGGGTGGGCACCACTGACGAACAGGCTGCTAGTTGCTAATAGGAGGCACCTCCCTCCTCCCCTGCCGGAGGGGGAGTAAATACTGTCCCAGTATACGGGTCCCAACCCGGGTAGTAACCCTCCCGACCCATCGGTGACATCCGTGCCGGTCGGAAGTAGCCTACTGGCATCCTTCCGAACGGTGGCGGGCGCGCCGTCAGCCGAGGGCGTTCTGCGAGAGGCGGGGAGAAGCGACTACTCGGGGGTGGCAACATGCCCCCCAACGCATTCGAGTACGCCGCGTAACCCGTCTGTACTACCTCCGGGCCCCTGCCCGAGTCTCGGTGCCTATCCCCCCCCCGCGGGGAAGACGACGGTATCGGGTTGTGCTCTGGATCAGCCCTTGGCCCACCCCCCCGAGGGGGCGGCGACCGCTGATTCCTGGCCGACCCACCCCCCCTAGGGGGGGGTGACCGACCACCCGAATCTGGCTTAGGAGAGGGGGGGTGACCTCCCGGCGAGGCTCCGTGCACCTCCCTACTCTCCGCCAGGCATAGCAACTCGTGATGGGCTCCTCCGCAGGTTCCACAGTTAGTGGTCCTGTGGCACTCACGTACAAAGTGAGTCCCCAAGCAGCGGAAGCACAAATAGCGCTGCTTGACCACCCCTCTTCGTCTATGCACCCGCTGCGCCTTAAAGTCCGCGCATGCGGCGAGACCGTGCCCTTCCTTCCGACAGAAGGCGCACACTTCCGATTGGAGGGCGTGGTATTTCTTCCCCCCCCGACGGGGCTCAACCGGCTTGGGCCCGCTCGTACGTCGGGTTGACGGAGGAGGGTGCGACGTGGATGCCCCTTGGCAATCCGCCCGCCGGCACTCGCCTTCTAAAAACGCTCTCAAGTCATCGTAACTTGGGAGGTGGTCCGTCGATTCGCCACCATGTGACTGCTCAAAGCGCGCCACCACGTCGATCGGCAACTTCCGTAAAACCCTATTGACGATGATATATTTATTGTCCCCTAACGACAACTTAAGTCGATCTAACGTGTTCACCGCAACCGTGACCGGATTAAGGATTTTCGACCTTATTTCGTACACGTTAGACACCTTCGGGATTTCAAAAATCTTATCAATGAGGCCATCAACTATTAATCGCCGATTATCATATCGGTCGATTAATAGGCCCCATGCCGTCTCATAACTGGCGTCCGTAATCTCCAGGTGGGTCAAGATGTCGTGCGGCTCACCGTTAAGCCTACCCATTAATTGAGCCATCTTGTAGGCGGGCGAGAGATCCGTACGCGAATGCACGACACTATTAAAAATATCGCGGAATCGCGGCCAATCGGCATACTCGCCGCTAAACTCGGGTACATGTACTGGTGGCAACGGCGCCTGAATTCCTACGCCTGCTGGCCGACATGATTCCCTGACGTCACCCATGCGCGATCGCTCAATGTCGGCCGCCGCCTGGATTATGCTCATGGACATTTCCCCACACTGGTCCACATTGCCCCGTACCACCTGAGCATCCTTGTCCACCGACGACAGATCCGTCGATTCGAGACATGCTAAATACTCAGCGTGACACTTTAACACGGCGTCATATCGTTCGTCAACTTGCCGAGCGCGTGACAATAACGCATCTTCACGATCGGTGCGACCTACCAACGTAACAACCGATGAAAACCATCTCAATTCAGCTTCGATTCTGGCTGCGATAGTTTTCGTTACTGACGGAGCCATAGTACCAACTTCAATACGCGATTATGCAATAATAAATAACAATAACCAAAAAAAATAACAATTATTGTATCCGGAACTAACAATAATAATATATTCGTTGAGTGAATAAATCTACGACGCTATGCCAACTCTTGAACTTATTCCTCTACGTGCTCTAGAGGTTATTCCTCTATGTCTCAAATGTTGACAATCATAACACGATTTGTGATGAGGTTATATTTGTGCGTAACCGAACGTAAATAACAAATTATTTTATCAACGAACATTCACATTCCATTTATGTACTTATTATTAATAATTCCAAACTCAACTTGAGGTGTACACTGGTATGTAGGTCAATGTACTACTACCTACAAGTTGAATTTGTACATGAACACAATTTTTACAAAGTAAATTGGTACCAAGTACCTACTAATTTTTACAAAGTGGGTTTAAATAAACCAAGCTCTGCTACCAGATTTTGATCGCGCCAGGACTCAGCCGAACCTTATCTCGGGCCCATGGAAGACAGGTCTCCGAACAGCTGCCGTCCTAACGTGATCAAATAGACGCGATACGCGCCTCCGAACAATATTACAATTTCTGAACTTACAGCTACCCTTACCTCATTTCTTCGAGCCGGTCTCACTTCCTTGACCCCTCGCAAGTTGTGTAACTGTGTATGTGTATAATGAGTGTATATGACCTTGCGATGGTTTGCTGGTAGTTCCGGACGATTCTTCCACGTCGCTGCAAGCCACGCCGTTAACGCGAGCCACCACACTCACTCCGTATTAGTCTAACCACAAAAGCCTCGGTGCTTTCCCAATAGCACTCCCGTGACAAGGCAAACCAATGATATTATCAATAACCCGTTCGACATTCACAGCGTCGCTAACCGTACTGCTTAACTAGTATAATTGGGTGCCGCGAAATGACTCCACAAGTCGATTTAATCAATGCGCGTGCACTTTCACCCGTGATTCTATGGCTACTATAATATTCGTTCGACGCCCAGCGCGACTCAATACGAACTACTATTCACGCCGAGCCCAGCGCTCGACCTCAACCTCCGCCCCTTCGCCTCTGTCGCACCGAGGCGGAGAAAATCAAAAATCTGAAGGTAGATTATAAACACCGCTAAACCGTTCTTACAAAGAAAAAATAGAATTGCGTCTTAACCAGATTCTTGGTTATTCATTACTAATATTTTTTCACAATTTAATAATAATGGCACTGGGGTACCTAGACATGTTTCAATTTGTTCTTCACCCACACAAAACACGATCTAATACGAAATACTAACATTCCCTTAGGAGACTAACCTCGATGTTTTCATCCCTCCCGCATCACAATTTGAGATCAGAAAATTAATCCTCTAGGATTTTCTGAATTTCATATTTATTGCTACTCCGTCTTCCCGTCCGAAGATTCAAGACCCCAATATTTTTCGGATATTCGAAAAAAAATGGCCAGCATTTTCTTGGATATTAGTTTTTCTTTTTCTCACGTATTATTAAATCAAGTAACACTTCAATTTATTTCGTTGAAACAAAGCTATTAATAAAACGTTATTTGATTTGAAAGACAGGAGTTATTCGATCAACATTTATTTATACTCGAGTCGGGTATCAAACGTCTAAGGTTTCCTCGGAAATCTAATTTGAGCCGGCGAAGTTTGTGAATTCCGAATTTTCTTGTTGCGAAATGATGGTTTATTTGAAACTGTTTCTGTTTTCGGTAAAGTTCCTATCTACCTACCAATATATTTATTTCTAAAAATCTGTTTTTGTCGTTGGAATAATTGTAAATACGATATTAGATTATCTTTGAGTGAAAAAAACATTGAAATACTGCATGCTTTCATATCAACTATATTTAACGTAACATAACTTAACATAACGCCTAATGCTCTGGAAGGTTTAGGTAGAGCCGGCGAAATGTAGGTGTACCTAATAGTACACCTACATTTCGCCGGCTATATTTTACTCCTATGTTATAGGAAACGAGCCTATTGTCATCAACCAGGGACAAATCCAGACCACGCGTCTGCTTCTGAGAAATTCCGTATGTAAAAACACAATAACACATTGTCCTACTCGGGAATCGAGCCCAGGACTTTTTTTTACAAAATTGCATCATAAACCATATCTTAACATCAATCTATGCGGAAACCACCGAAATCCAAAAAGATCTCAATTTAGTGATCGTGCAATAAAGATCTCATTGATTTCAATAGTCTATAAGACCCATACATAATATCCATGACTTTATCGTGGGCCCCTCTCATATTTCCCCCAATTTATACGGGTTTCGCCTCCTTCAAGAAAGAAAGAGAGAAAATACATTTATTTATTTTGCGGTTTCCTGACAGTTCTTTCGCATATTCGAATTAGATTGAATTTATTCGACTCAACCTACAGCGATATTTGATCGTTCTACCTTTAATATTTCACAAACTCAATTTTAAATGTTCGGGATTTTTGTTCCACGAATATTAATGCTAAGTGGTTTAATTTAGAGTCGGATTTCGAAAATTAATCAAAACATCGAAATATTTGTTTGGTGTGGTTTAAATTAAAGGTAGGATTTAAAATTTGATAAAGGCAAATATTGCTAAAGTTACGAATTTATGAAATTAATAAAACAAGACTGCGGAAAAAGCAATAAAACATTACCTAACCTGGTATGGCTTTTCTTTTATTCCTTCTAAGTTAAAATCTCAGTTCCCAGAAATAGGATTGTATGTAGGAGTGGAACCACTTCTTTATTTCACCACAACAATCAAATATAATATTTAAAACGAGACAGGCGATGTAAAGCCAGATTTATTTAATCTCAGATCTCAGAAATCAGAATGTGTGTTGGAGTTAGGTGAATTCTTAACTTTACCGCAACACATAAGCGACGTTTTAGTTTAGCCCATTTTTTCATCATACGTTCTTACTAGGCGAAGCAATTTTAGAATCAATTTTATTTATTTGTAAATTTGACGCTCAAAAGTGCATATAATACATAATAAATTATATAACATCACGCCTGTAATTCCCGAAGGGTTCGGCAGAGGTGTACTCGTAAGTACACCCACATTTCGCACATTTTCATGTAATATGGGTCTTTCCTATAGCCATAAACCTGGCACAAATCCAGACTCCCTGACTGCTACTTAGAAATTTCTGATAAAAAACCCATTATAACTTACCCGACCCGGGAATCGAGCCCAGAACCTCATGCTCATGAACAGTCGTGCTTATGACTACTACTACTAGACCAACGACGCATTTTGCCTTAAATTGAATTAATAAATATTTGACTTCATAATTTTCCGGACACAAGAACGAACAAACACCATTCATATTAAATTCTACACCCAGAAGATTAAAGTACAAGCAATCTGCTTCCCAAATCCAAAGCTACATACCCAGGTACAGCATACCGGGACCGCAGGAGCCATGTTCCGAGGAATGCGGTGGAAGCAAGGGAATGCCCGGCTCGCGTCAATGGGTGCAGACAATCGGAATGTTTGCGCCAACATGCTGAATCTACGAACAGAATACTACAGGATTTTTAGTGTTCCGAACCAGTAAGTAGGGAACAATTGGGAGCTGAAACAATTGTTCCGTCTGTTGTTGTAGTTTGGCTACTTTTGGGATGCGTTTGGGGTTTAAGTTTATTTTATTTATTTATTTTAATACAGTTGGTCGTGGGTTCGAACCCAGGCAGGCGCATTACTTTGTGTAATTTATTTCATCACCACTGCTCTCAAAACGGTGAAGGAAAACATCGTGAGGAAACCGGTATGTCTTAGAACCAAAAATTCGAAGATATGCGACATCTACCAATACGCACTGGGCCCGCGTGGTGGATTATAGCCCATCCCTCTCCTAGAGAGGAGGCCTGAGTCCCTGCAGTGGGAACAATTATAGGCTGATGATGATTTATTTTACTCATTAACACATAAATTTCTTCTAACAGGTAAATCCCAAGCTAACAAAAGTAGTCAAAACTTGATGCATTTAAATTATTACTTAATTTTAAATGGCTAGAATTTGATGAAAACATGTGGCATTTTCCTATTTCCATCAATTGGTGAGTGTTTGTCATTTCCGAAATCATATTTCCACATTAGAGTTCAGACATTTATAATTTACTAGCTTTTGCCAGCGGCTTCGCCCGCGTGAAAATGACGTTTTTCCATACAAACTTTCATCCCCTATTTAACTCCTTTAGGGGTTGAATTTCAAAAAATCCTTCCTTATTCCTTGTCTACGTTATAAAGGGAACCTCTGTGTAAAATTTCAGCTTTCTAGGTCCAAGGGTTTGGGCTGGGCGTTGATGAGTCAGTCAGTCAGTCAGGACTTCTCTTTTTATATATTAGACTAGCTTTTGCCAGCGGCTTCGCCCGCGTGAAAATGACGATTTTCCATACAAACTTTCATCCCCTATTTAACTCCCTTAGGGGTTGAATTTCAAAAAATCCTTCCTTATTCCTTGTCTACGTTATAAAGGGAACCTCTGTGTAAAATTTCAGCTTTCTACGTCCAAGGGTTTGGGCTGGGCGTTGATGAGTCAGTCAGTCAGTCAGTCAGGACTTCTCTTTTTATATATTAGATTTTCTAAATTACTGTGTGATTACAGTAAAGTAACAGGAGCATGCGCTATATGAGATGATTATGATACCACCTCATTTTATTTAGGTACCTGATGTTGTGGCACCGAGTTGCGGTATCTGGCATACCACTGTTTAACCCACAATGGTTTGTGTCGTATGTCTAGTAATATATTATTTCTTTTAAATTACTATATAAAAAGGTTTTTGAATACAAAAATATAAAGAGCCACCAACTTTTCTTTGTATGTTTGCTATCCTTGGTTTCAGTTTTTATGCTTACTTCGCGTTTCCGCGTTTCGAGATGAGATGGATATATTCATCATAGTGACATATTTCTTTATCAGAAAACATAGTTTCCTTCATCCGTGTTCATAAAAAAGATTTGTAGCCGAATCTTTTTAGGGTCAGGTACGAGCACAGTACTTTTTGTTTTCGTTATACAAGCTTGAGACGCATTCTGAAAATTCTCCTGAAATAAAACAAAAAGCGTTGGAACCTGTGAAAAGTGGAAATACAAAAGTATTCAGATTTACGTTCAAAAATCTTTATTTGTTTCCAGCAATTTACATAAAACTTCTGGGTAAGTACCCCAATTTGTACCAGAAACCTTCTTCGCGAAATTTCGTTACCCACCCGCATTCCCAAATTAATCGCCACTGATTCAGCTCGGAACATTTACCGCGGTGTTCCTGCAAACATAAATTGGATTACAAGTGTTACGAATCGTGTAGCACTTGTTCACGAGATGTCTGGGACACGTTCCCTGTCGGATCCTCCCAGTTATCCTCAGAGTTATTTGACGAATGTCTTGGAGCGCCACCAAATGGATGTGGCACGGCAGTACGGCCATGCACTATTGTCTGCAGCAACTATTTGAGAGGTATTCGATCGTGCATCGAACATCAGTGTCTCTCTCTCAGTGACAACGGGGAGTTTTGTCTTTTGCTGAACTCGCTTGTTGCGAAGTGAGATATATTGTTGGCTATGTTCTAGGAGTCTTTGCTACTAAGTTGTTCATGGCTAAACTGAGTCTCATTATAAATGACTAAGACTCTGATTTGCCTGATGCGGTTTTGCACATAATAATCCATTGGCAACGTTCTAAATGTAGTCATTCGGGGATACTGTTTATGGTATTTGTTAAAGAATTTGCGGAATCTGTGAAATTTACTCGTGAGGGAAACCGACCGGACGCGGACTCTATACTTATATGAAACGCTTCAAATACACACATAAAAAGTGTCTAGGGATCAACATATGTATATTTTTGCAATAACTTTTCTCCTGATTGATATTAATTAAAATTTTCTTTAAGGATTCATCAAATAAAGTGTTTTCGTTTGTCACAGTAACGATAAACCAAGTCACCTTTGCATTAATAAAGAAATTTGCCATTTTCCTAATAAAGGGATTTTTGACATTTGAACCACTCACATTAAAGTTCGAAAAAAAGACTGAAATAACAGTTTTCTTTAAAATTTTATTGGGTAACTTAAACAATTAATAATCCGTGTTTCTACCGCGAACACTAACAACACAAGAACATCGGTTTGCCATACTCAAAATGAGTTCATCCAAATCACGCTGTGGAATGGCCGCCCATGTTCGTTGCAACAACAAAAAAAGGTCTTCTTGCGACTGGATACCCTCCATATTCGGCAGAGCTCTTCTCTGTAGCATATCCCATGCATGCTCAATCGGGTTCAAGTCTGGCGACTGAGCAGGCCAGGGCAGGACATTGATGTTAACAGCGGCGAGAGTCTGTCTTACAACTCTTGCGGTGTGCGGTCGTGCATTATCATGCATTAACTGCAATAAGGGACCGATTTGCACTTGTAGAGGAACGATGACGTCTGATACAATCGTCTCAGCATAAATTTGAGCGTTGAGGTTGCCTCTGATCCAAATCAACTCAGTTCTTCCGCCGATCCAAATACCCGCCCATACCATGATAGTTCCACCACTATAAGGATGGACTTCCTGGCAGGATTTTAATCGCTGTTGGCGTCCAGGGGTTCTCCAGTGTCGTATACGTCTTGTATCCGGTCTCATACCAAAACGAGACTCATCAGAAAAGCACACGAAACGCCATTGTTCTTCTGCCCAATTTCTGTGTTCAAGAGCCCATTGATATCGAATCCTACGATTGTGCATTGCTATAGGTGGTACCTGTAGCGGTCTTCGGGAATGAAGGTTCACTTCATGCAAGCGGTTTCTGACTGTTTGGTCGCTAATTAAGTTCTCTGAAGAGTGATGAAGCCTCACGGCTAACATCATGGCGGTTATTGTTGGAGCTCTTCGAGTTAAGATTTGAATGTATCGGTCTTGTCTCCGTGTGGTGCAGCGATACCGTCCTCCATGGCGCTCAGCCACGGTACCAGTGCTTCGGTAACGTGTCCAAAGTCGACTGATAACACTCTGACTTGTATTCAGAGCTAAAGCCACAGTACGTTGCCGGGAACCAGCTTCTATCATTCCCACGGCTCTGAGCATTTCTTGCCTGCTTAAATGACGTCGCCGCTCCATAATAACGTTGGTTTTAATCAGTAGTAGGGAAACAGTAGCACTAATAATGTCTTCAATGCGTTGTATGTTTTTATAGGGAAAATATTGACAGCTAATTTTCATCTTTTACTCGAATTTGATTGACAGTTCCTGATTCAAATTATGAAATGCACCAAAAAGGATACATATAAATTTATAAAATCATAAATTTATTACAAAGCCACATCTCAATCTCAAGAAATCCGCATAAAAATTCTTGATCCCTAGACACTTTTGATGTGTGTCGTATGAATTAACATTAACTAAAACAAAATCTTAGAACCAAAATAAATATTTTATCCTAACTCAAGACCCCTATATCCCTGATAAGTTCACCCCACTCCAGTTCAACTACAATTTGTCTTTCTTTCCCAAATTAATATTGTATTAGCGATGCCCCCGATCCCATTTCTTCCAGTAAGGACCCCAATCAACTAAAATTGTTCGGCATTAATGAAAGTGACGTCTCTCCCATTATATTTCCAATACATCCCTTTGTCTTTGTTACGAAACTGGATTTGGATTAACGCGGACTTCGTAGCGTCCCTTTACGAAATAGATTTGTATAAACAGAAGGTCTGCTTCAGCAAAATTGTGTGCATTTTGCTGAAGCAGACCTCGTATCACAGAATCGTATGGAGATATTTGATCGGCAAGTGCGCTTACACTCACTGTACGTGAACTGTATCTATGTGTGCGTGCGTTTTATCTCATTGTATTAAGTTAGTAATCAGCCTTCTGTCCTGATCTGTTCTGTGATCTCATCTTCATACTTCCGTAGTGCCTGATTGTAAATTAAATTATTAATACTCGAATGAAATCGTGAATTCTATCGGTGCGTTATGATTGATACGCGTCCAAATTATGTATTAAATTTTCATTTCGTGACGTAATTGGAATACCAGAAATTTATTAAGGAATGATTTGGTGTTGCGAGTCGTTGACCTTGGCTGCTTTTGATTTATATTTGACAGCGTTATTTACATTTATACCTAAACAGTTCTGGTATACGGTTGTATTTAATTTAATTTGTGTTTACCTATATCTTTAGTAATAACATACACACATACCTGTAATCCTCGTAGGGTTACACATAATACCTAATAGTAGACCCACATTTCGCCACTTATGTTTAAGCCCCATGTAATCGGAGGCGAGCCTGTTATCATCAACCGGGCACAAATCTAGACTCTGTGGTTGCGCTAATTCCTGATAGAAAAACACTTTACCTAACCTTTAGTATTATTTACTAAACAATATATTATCAGAAGATATATATCAAGCCTAGACCATCCATTTAATTTTCATTAGCACTAAAACTTTTAGAATCTACCGATCAGAAGTCCGAGCACTTTATCAGCCTCGGGATAAACTTGGGAGCAGCCGAGTAGGGTTCCGTCGGCAAACACGGCACTGCGGAACCGTGATAGCAGTGTGGATGACGTATGACCGCGTTAGCGAGCTTTCACCATCTAGTTATTACCTACCTACCTACCTCCATTTCTCTAAAATGATTTGAATTTCTGGCGCAGGGTAATCCGAATTGTCGTAGTTACACTCTAGTGCATCGTCCAATTTATGTTCTCCTTTGTATACTTATTGTTTATGATACGGTAAAGTTGTGCTGTTTGTTCGAGAGCAACGGTAGCTTGAGGACAGTTTGTGTTATTCTGAATTTTGATAACTTCGCTGTGCATTTTACCAGGTGGTACATTTCTTGGATAGTGTGAACTTACATTCGTGAAATAAAGTTCATCATCATTTGCCTAGACTTATCCCTGCATTGTTGGGTTGGTTTCATCTAGGAATATCAGTATTTTAGATGTAGCAACTGCCTATGTGAGCTCCACAACCCAGTAACAACTTCGTTACCCCTTTGTAAGGGCGCCTTCAAATTAGCCGCAAAGAGCCGCGCGGTGGCAGCGCGGCTGCAGCGCTGCCGCCGCGCTGCTTTGTGAATCCATATAAAAATCGCGGATTTAAAACCGCACACCCGCAGCGCGGATGTAGCGCTGCAGTCGCGCGTGCTTTATTTATATAAATTAACAAAACAGCGCGGCTGCAGCGCTGCAGCCACGCTGCCACCGCGCGGCATATTTGAAGGCGCCCTAAGACTTCCAGACCACTGAGTTCCTGTAAGGACTGTCAAAGATGTGCAGATGACAGCCTAGACCAACGCCTTAACGTGCTTTCCGACGTACGAAGGAAACCCGGTATGTAATAGGTGGTCACCCGTCCACAGATCAACCCAGGCAAGTGTGACTTAACCTGAAGATTGAACCGAGGCGGTTGTTTTTCTTTAGCCACAACCGCCTCGTGTAATTTAGCTCTTATTCAAAATGAATGGTGTGTTAAATGTTATTTATTTCATAAAAAAACAATACTCAAAACGGTGAAGGAAAACATCGTGAGGAAACCGGCATGTCTTAGAACCAAATTCGAAGACATGTGACATCTACCAATCCGCACTGGGCCCGCGTGGTAGATTATAGCCCATCCCTCTCTTAGAGAGGAGGCCTGAGTCCCTGCAGTGGGAACATTGTAGGCTGATGATGAATACTCGAAAACCGGTTATATTTTACTATATAAGAAAAACATCCTCACTTAAAGTATGAAACATAGATCTTAAATCTTACTTCACAAACTTCTAAATTGAAAACATCTGGAAGAGTTCCAAGTGGGTGAAAAAAAAAGAAAAATGGCCGTTTCTCCAGATTGCAATCAAATAATTTTGCCAAGAACCCTTCATGCGTAGCAAGATGGTAGACATATGAGAAATTAATTCAGTCCCCATTATTAATACTTTACCTGCGCTTGCGTTCTGGAATTTATTACACATAAATTCCTTACGTACTGATTTATAGCGGGAAGATCCATTTGTAGGACGCTACTAACGTAACTGGATATAGTACTCCCTATTTACTATCTATCTGGTTTATTTGTTACAGCTAAAGATGGGTGTGAAAATAAGCTTTAGATTAACCGGTTAAACTTCACATTTGCCTAAACATAACGGCTACCTAATAATTCTAACTGATTATCATTACAATATATTTGCAACTGAAGTATTCTGTTGTGCGAGAGCTACATCCAAGTTGATTGCATGAAATTGCCAGTCAATATGTGCCTAATCTTTACCCGACTAGGTATGTTGTGGTCGGCTTTAAGTCTAACCGGATGCAGCAGACCTCCACAACCTAGTTAGTACTTAGCGATATGATCTCTTGGTAAGTCTGGTTGATTCTGGTCTCATTTCTGAGACACGGTAAAAAATCTGTATGTGATAGGTGGTCACTCATCCACAGACCAACATAGACAACCATTTTTTAACCTGAAAATGAATCCATACGGCTGTTTTCATCTAGATACATTGCATCTAATCGCCAGTAACAATAGTATTTTCACTTTTACCAAAGAGGTTGCAGGCCGGCTACCCTTCACATCGGTCTTTAGCCGTAACATATCTATGTACTAACCGTTTAAAAATTCTGTTTCTAATAGACCTGAGTTACGGGAGCTTATCACTTAGCCTTTGACTGTAGTACCTAATCGAAACTAATTCAATATTAAAGGCGCTGAGACTTGAGGGGACTTAGGTCATCTATTTTTGTTTGTAGATTAATATGAAAATTTTCCTGGAGTATTTATATCTTTCACTGAAATAACTTTCGCGTTGTGAGGAGTTCTGGATTTATTTTAGTATCGCATAATTATTACATCAGTATTTAATTGAAAACTATTTTTAACACGATTTTACTAGCTTCACCTGTAACTTATTATGTAAACAAATCTTAGAAGTTAAATTTGACCCGCTACCCGGTTTCCGATTGTGCTGAAATTTAAGGTTCATGTTTGGTTTGGATGACAATGCATGATTAGTTGAGAGACGTGATGCTAAATCCAATATGGCGGATTCCCAAAGACATCAAACTTGTAATTTTTTTATGTATTCCCATAATATGGGTAATAATGAGTATCAAATGAAGAAGTTAAATGAATGTAAATTTAATATTTATTTATTTTGTCATTGCTTTGTAATTTGTCCCACAGAGACTTGAATAATGATAGGTTAACGCCCGAGTACTCGAACGTCACTCAATTTTAAGTTGCACTTAAATCTCGTGCTGTATTTGTTACTTTAAAGCAGAGTGACAGAGATAGCACGAGTTTTGAGGGCTACTTATAATTGAGTGACGTTCGAGTATTCGGGCGTAAGTTTCCCAGAATATGAATAGCTATATCAGTGAAACATTGTGCGGTTTCACTCATAACTATTCATATTTTTATTGGGTGTAATAAATTAATTTTACTTATTTTGTGCTGTTCTAGTTTGTGTCTTATAGAATCGTAATAAAGTCAGTAACGTTGCTTTAATAAGTGGTAAATAAATAAATACATTTTTCAATAAAACTCCTCTCGTGTCTGATTTTTCAATTAGAGCGTTTGTTATCAGGAAATTAAGACCCTCACGCTTGAACTGGCTTCGAAGATATTACGTTCTACTATTAGCTTGTTTATTTCTGAACAAATACTTCTATGTAGAACAAGGAATAAATAAAAAGGAGTACTTGAGTCTTAAATCCTTTGCCAAGTCAATAGTAGTTTAAGAGCACTTATGTTGTGTTCGCAGTTCAAAGAAACATCAAAGAGCCTAAAACCATCGCTTTTATAACAAAAAGAAATAGCTGCCGAACTAAAATATTAATTTATTATTATCGATACTATACCTCCTCTATCGTTTTCCTCCGATATTTTACGCTTACAAACTGAAGCCTTTGAAACATTGATTAATATTAATGATTTCCTTTGGGAACTAATTTGAGTGGATAATGGATCTTTTGTATTTTGTGAAAAAGTAATTTGTTAGACTCGCCGACCGGCCAATTAGAATACAGAAAGCACGCGTTGGTTGGTCGATTAATCATCACATTCAGGAACGCGAAGGTATTGAGATATCGCGTGTTTCAACGCAATTTGTATACAATACATACTTGTGGAAATATAGAGGGCTGCTCCGCGCAATATACCTTCTTTCTCCTGATTGTTGTATGGAATTGGTTTTTATTAAAATGAAACGTAGTAATAGTTTAGTAGACAGCCTCTTTGGTCTTGTGGTGGTAAGCGTGATTGCTGTCATTAGGTCCTGGGTTCGATTCCCAGTTTGCGAAATTACTCAGTAGCAGTCGCAGTGTCAGTTTTGTGCCCGGTTAAGGTTGATGTTCCACGGTAGCCCGCGAAATTCAAATTTTCTTACGTTTTTAGCGATTTGCAGGCCAGTGCTAGGTTGTATGTTAGTGAAATAGTAAGTAAGGCGTCATAAAAAAAGGAAAAAAAAAGAAGGTCATTCTTGACAGTTACATGAACTTGGAGGGTTGTAATGATGATTTTGATGATTACAATTCTGTAACTACATACGTCTTACAGCCGCGAATCATATTTTCACTAACATACAACCTAGTACTGGCCTGCAAATCGCTAAAAACGTAAGAAAATTTGAATTTCTGCGGGCTACCCTGGAACATTCACCTTAATAGTAAAAGGCTCGCCTTCTGTTTCATGGGATTTAAACATAACTGGCGAAATTTGTATGTACTATTAGGTACATCTGCTTAACCCTTCGGGTATTACGGGGGTGATGTTATGTTTATTAATCTTTCACATAGTTTTAATTGTTTTTGTTATCCAATACTAAATCAGTTCCATATATTAATTTACATCATAAATGAACTGTAGTAAAGAGTTTCACAGCCAAATAATTCTATGAAGTAGGTCAAATCGTAAAAGATATTTGAAATATAGAAAAGGTTGTGAACTCCGATTGATTGTCAGCCCTTGTTAGACAAAAAGAATGAACGTTGAGGGAGCTCCGATTTTAACAACTTTTTCGACTTATAAATCGACTTTTGATTAATGAACCTCGACGTTTCCAAGGGGAAATGGACAACAGAAAAAATATAGCGGGAACATGCTTTGTTCTGATAAAAAATATTTTGTTTGGAATAAAATATTTCCTGTTATTGGTGATCCGTATCAATAATACTTGATAGCCACGATGAATTTTAACTTTGTTTCAATCAAGGAAGGTCATTCGAATATGTTTTATTTATTCTTTCGTACCTGCTTTTTTATTGGTCCTAATTTTTGGTTTCTAGTTAAGCTATAGAATATAATAGAAGAGAATAATTTATTTAAGAACAAAATAGTACAACAAAAAGGTGTACCTACATTTAGGCGCAGTAGTTCACATACAAAGGTATACCTTTATATGTGAAGCTTTTTTTTATTTCATTTTTTTATTTATAGTGGTATTTATGGATGAAAGAAGAAATGAGTACTTACTTAAAGAAGACTGAAAGTGGTGTCGGTGACTAAAAATTTGTATGACAATCGGTTGTCATGGTATAGGCATGTAATGCACGGGAATGAGGAAAATGTGCTGTGGAAAATATTAAGTACTAGCTGATGCCCGCGGTTTCAACAGCGCGGATGTCGGTTATCGCTACCGATGCCGGTTATCGCGACCAAAAGTAATATTTTCGTACCCCCCTTTCAACCCCTTGAATAAAGTTTTATTTTTTATTTTTTTTATTAAAAAGTAGCCTATTTAGCCTTTCTCGGGTATCAAAATATCTCCATACCAAATTTCATGCGAATTGGTTCAGTAGTTTAGGCGTGATTGAGTAACAGACAGACAGACAGAGTTACTTTCGCATTTATAATATTAGTATGGATAGTATGGATGAACGTGGATGGGTATAAGAGTAAAGGAAGACCAAAGACACCATGGATGGGTTGTGTGTTATATGGCAAGCAAGATGAGATGATGAGATGGCGAGTATTAGAGAAGTATGGAAGAAAATAACATGCGGCGCTTACCTCAGATTAATTGGGATAAGGGCGAGAAAATGATGAGTTAAGCTAAATCTAATAAAATTAAAATAATGATTATTTTAAATGAAATGTGGACTATTATTATCTTTTTGAATTAGTTTATAATGTTCGTTTTATAATGTAAATTAATATAGTTATCTTTCACTTAGACATCTTCTTCTATCTTCTTCTTCTAATAAATAAAGAGAGAAGTCCTGACTGACTGACTGACTGACTGACTCATCAACGCCCAGCCCAAACCCTTGGACCTAGAAAGCTGAAATTTTGCACAGAGGTTCCCTTTATAATGTAGACAAGGAATAAGGAAGGATTTTTCGAAATTCAACCCCTAAGGGAGTTAAATAGGGGATGAAAGTTTGTATGGAAAATCGTCATTTTAACGCGGGCGAAGCCGCTGGAAAAAGCTAGTCTATCTATCTATATAAATAAAAAGAGAAGTCCTGACTGACTGACTGACTCATCAACGCCCAGCCCAAACCCTTGGACCTAGAAAGCTGAAATTTTGCACAGAGGTTACCTTTATAATGTAGACAAGGAATAAGGAAGGATTTTTCGAAATTCAACCCCTAAGGGAGTTAAATAGGGGATGAAAGTTTGTATGGAAAATCGTCATTTTAACGCGGGCGAAGCCGCTGGAAAAAGCTAGTCTATCTATCTATATAAATAAAAAGAGAAGTCCTGACTGACTGACTGACTCATCAACGCCCAGCCCAAACCCTTGGACCTAGAAAGCTGAAATTTTGCACAGAGGTTCCCTTTATAATGTAGACAAGGAATAAGGAAGGATTTTTCGAAATTCAACCCCTAAGGGAGTTAAATAGGGGATGAAAGTTTGTATGGAAAATCGTCATTTTAACGCGGGCGAAGCCGCTGGAAAAAGCTAGTCTATCTATCTATATAAATAAAAAGAGAAGTCCTGACTGACTGACTGACTCATCAACGCCCAGCCCAAACCCTTGGACCTAGAAAGCTGAAATTTTGCACAGAGGTTCCCTTTATAATGTAGACAAGGAATAAGGAAGGATTTTTCGAAATTCAACCCCTAAGGGAGTTAAATAGGGGATGAAAATTTGTATGGAAAGTCGTATTTTTCACGCGGGCGAAGCCACTGGCAAAAGTTAGTGTTTTATATTGTAATGTTTAAATAGTACTATTTTATTTTTAAAGAAATCCATACAATTTCTATTGTTCCGAAATAAATGATTTATGACTTAGGTAATAGATCTAGGGAAAACAAACAACTTTTTCATTCACACTGCAAACACATTCCTCAAAAAAAGGTATGTACACCGGTATAATATCCAAACCCGTATCTAGATTAGAAGAAAGTAGAAACCAAACCGACATACGTTAGTAAATCAAACGAAATCCACTTTCGGTTGCGAAGGATAAAGTCGGGAATCTTCCGACCGTTCTATAAGACTTCAAAGGATTTACTCTGAAATAAATAGAAATTATTTTCGTGCAACACATTTTTGTGCTTGTTAGAGATGTATGACAGTGATGGGAGGAAGTATTTTAAATATTTCAGATCTGTTTGAGGATTTGTGTCACTCTTAATATTTAACGTGTATCACGCCTAAATACTCAAACGTCACTCAATTATAAGTAACCCTCAAAACTCCTGCTATCTCTGTCACTCTGCGTTAAACTAAACAAGGACAGCACGAGATTTAAGTGCAACTTAAAATTGAGTGACGTTTGAGTATTTGGGCGTCAGAAACTTTTAGGTCGAGTATAATTATGCCTGTAATCGCCACAGGGTTAGGCAGACGTGTACGTAACAGTACATGACCCACATTTCACCAGATAAGTACGTTTAAGTCCCGTGTAATACGGAGCGAGACTATTGCCAATAACCGGGCACAAATCCAGACTCCGTGATTGCTACTGAAGAATTCCTGATGGGTAAACCGTATAACACTTTGTCCATCCCGCGAATCGATCCCAGTAGCTCAAAAGTCATGCTCCCGACCATTAGACCAAATAAATAAGGCATGGCAGGCAGCATAAATATTTTGTGTTTAAAAAAAAAAAAAAACTTTGCCCCACACTAGGAATTTCTCCTGTATATAAACAAAGATTAAAAGAAGTTCTTTTCCTTTCATGTACCCATCTTCCTTGATGATTCCTTTCTTCAGCACATAAAGGACTACGACCACAACATTCAATTACCCACCGTTTAAATTATACGTGGTCAAGAATCCGCAAGGCGAAGCAACTCTGGCTTACAATTAAACTTTAGGGTACTTCTTTGAAAGTGATTTAAGTTAGATGAATCCTTAAGAATCCTTAAGAAAGCCGGTATCCTGTCCACGGTCTAAGTATCCCTCTTGGCGTTAATGAAGGAATTCCGTTTTTATTATACTGGAGTGCTCCTGTCCCATCCATCTTGCCTTTTAAAGGTCTATCCTGGAAATGGGAAAGACAAAAAGGTAAATCGACAATGGATAGATATAAATATATGGCTTTTTAGTTATAAGGTAATGGTCATTGAGATCAATCTTTTTCTGCGAAATTTAATACAACTTACCACAACTTTTGAGAGTTAAGATATATCTGATTAATACATTTGTAATTCATAAACCATGAGTAACAATGGTAAATTATATTACACGTGTCCAATTTAGATAATTGGGTGTGACACATGAATTATTGTCGTTTCAAACGTAATATTAAAATTATTTACGATTCGAGCCCATTTCCAACTTAATGTTCTATTATTCGGTTGCCATACTCATATTATCTGAACTCAGGTTTAAGCGTATTTCACGGTATTTCTTTTTGAGGTAACGTCATTGAAGTCAATGAAGGTAAATCACCATTTCTCTGAAATATTAATGAACCTAGTAGTATATTATTCATTTTAACGAGAATTAAATTATTAGAGACCCTTTTCTCGAAATGGTTTTGTAATTAGCACAATAATATTTTTCAAAACGAAAAATTCCCTTTTCAGACTCGCTTCAATGGACCCTAAAAACTACAAAAGTTAGACAAACGTGTTTAAAGCAAATGAAACACGTGTAAGCAAGAATACGTAAGGCTTTTAATGAGATTCCTGATATTCGGAAGTTTGACAATCTAAATTACAAACTACCTCAACTTTGTGAATAATAAGGTGCTAACAATATCAATCACTATCTATTTCTCAAAGTCGTCCGAAAACTATCAAGAAAGTTTTGCATACTTGCCAATGCAATATGGCACTTGCAGTATAGACACGATTCAAGTCAATGACCCGTCATCTCTATAACCTTTAGAGCGAAAATCTATCTCCATGCCTCATCTGAGATGCACTGGGAGTAGACCGAACTAAATTCATAATAAAGTTTCACAACTCTTAGAAAAGACGGACGGGGCTAGAGGGAAATATCCCTCTCGTAACCTCAACTTCAGCGGATTATAAAATACCTGACAGAATTGAAAACTGTATTTCATTTTCCACTGAAACTCTCTGGAACTAAAAATCTGTAAGAAACTGCGAAATAGATCTTCGGAACTTTTATTGGGAATTGAAGGATTGTAATTGAATGAAACTCATGCTGTAGGTAGTGTTGACATCAAAGCGATATCGATACGTTTAAGGTTCAATAAAATAAGTACCGTAAAGTGGGACTATTTGAAACTCCGCGATATTTCGAATGGCACTTTTGATAACAAATAGGTATCTCTGTATTATGTTCAATACATTAATATTATCACATTTCTCTAGAAGGTATTGATGAAGTTAGCCATAAAAAAATGTCTAAGCTCACAAGTCATAAACTCTCATCCAAGACAATTTTTTTATTAAAAACAAAACATACCAAATAACCGGCGGTCATTCTCCGATTTTTCTGTCGCTGCCTAATTACCGTAACCTTTTTATTTTTCACTAAATTGACTTAAACACATTAAAATATGAAAGAATTGTTTCATATTTTAATGTGTTTAACTAATTTGACTTAAGCAAACTACAATATGAAAGAATAACTTTCATATTTTAATGTGTCTAAGGGCCAGTTTTTCAATCGCCAGTTAACTTTTACCTGATGAATAAATGTGACGTTTTGACAGATGGTCTATACAAAAACTGTCAAAATGACAATCATATTCGTCAGATAAAAGTTAACTGGCGATTGAAAAATCGGCCCTAAGTCAAATTAGTGAAAAATAAAAAAAGGTTACGGTAATTAGGCAATCGCAGAATGGCCGGGTAGACAACATGAATAGTGCGGTTTGGCAGATGTCACATGTCTTCTTAGACATGCCGTCCGTTCTAAAACATCCTCACGATGTTTTGCTTCACCGTTTGGAGAGTAGTGGTGATGAAATAAATTACACAAAGTAATGCAAAGTAATGCCTGGGTTCAAATCCACGACTTACTGTTCGTAAGTCGGGGCTGCCACCACTGGGCCACCGCTGTTCTCATTCCAGCTTCGAAACCACCAATTAACCACTGAGATCCCAACAATACACCTTCAAATTCATACAGAACCAACAGCAACGGATTGTTGATTAGAAATCCGTCCGGTTAACCGGCTCTTATTAGTGCGGACCACAAATTTCGGCGCTGACAGAGTCACGGATACTGCCAGCATCTGCAAATAACTAGGACTTACTACCTGATATGTAGCGTATTTGGGGAAACCTAATGGCGATAGTACCGCCATTAGGTTTCCCCCCAAATCACAATTCCTATATTGGTACAGTTTTCTATGACCTTTGTGTTTAAGAAATTAATTGTGAATGCACAGTCAGGGTTAAGAATTGTTAAACACACTATGTCAATTTCGCAAGTAGACGTCATTTCATTACTTGTAAAAATAACCTAAATTTAATTCGAACTCAAACCATTTATTTCAATTAGACGATGGAATTTTTAATGAGACAAGCATTTTTGCTACAGCTTAAGCTACAGTCATAGTCACAAGACATAATAACTTGTGAAAGTATATACTGTTAGTAGTAAAATAATTTTAGGTGTTTTTGTATCTAAGTGTATATTTTGGTTGTTTTATCTGAATTATACAGACGCTAACTTTTACTTTGTTACGTAAAAGCAAAAATGAATTTTGTACCACACACCTTAAATTCTTTAAATCTGCCAACGACCAGTCGCCTTTTATTTTTACCTAAAGTTTCAAAGATACGACATCTTTTGCCGGGCGGCGGACAGCCCCCGCGGCAGTTTACCACAAAATGAAGAAAATAATATTTTATAAATTATAATAATATTAAAAACTTAAGTACTACCCCCGCTCCATTTTCTGTGTGATAATCACAGCAATCTGACAACTATGTGTGGGCAGAAAAAACATCTAAACTACATAAAATATTATTTTTACCTCAAATTCAGTAATAAAATACGGTATATTTATCTTCTTTTGAAGATATTATTATATAAAGAGATATTCAAACATGCGTCAGTCGAGGCACTTCATATATTCGCGTTATTCAGGTACTTTATTCGTAACATGACAGTTCGCTACCTCACCTAGAGCTCAAACGTTTAAAATAAACTTGAAGCTAGTGATAAATTGTTGAAATATATTTTGAGTAATATTTTGGGAACCGGAAAACAGAAAATATTTAGGTATTTGAATAGCATTTTGAGTAGTTGAAAAAAATATAGTTTTAGTGTTTTTTTTTCCATTTTTACCGATTTCAAAAACCTTATGTTATGGATGTATTATTATTTTTAACGAACATCTAAAACGAAGGAAATTTTGTTTCACTGTATATCTACATTTGAATGTATGTTTACCGATTACTCGAAGACGCTTGAGCCGATTTGGAAAATTGTTTTATTGTTTTAAAGGGTATTCTTCCCAGAAGGTACTAAGATAAATAGGTCGGGCGGTTTTTTGAAAAATCTACATAATTGGTAACAATTTAAAATAAATACATACCTAGTTAATATTTGCGTAATCTTCAAAAACATTTTACGAAAAGCTTTCTCACTAATTAATAATAAAAGCTATAATGTAGTGACAAATGACGATAAATTAATTAACACACTGACCTGTCATTAACTGGAATTGAAAACGTATTATTTCCATTTAGGTTTGAATTTCAATGTTCATCAAAATTAAACCAATTTCGTCCGTTTATGTATGTAGGTGTTTCATTTCAGTCATGAAACACCTACATACATTACGCCTATAATCCTTAGTACGGCAGTTAGAGGGTTAGGTAGAAGCGTACTTAATAGTAAACTCAAATATCGCCAGTTATGTTTAAGTCCCATGTAATAGGGGATGATCTTATTGCCATCAGCCGACCACAAATTCAGAGTCTGGATGAACAATCAAGCTAATAAAGGATTATAACATCGATCGACGTTCCTATAGTCGAACACATTAATATTCGGAATTCGGGGCAATGCAACGGTGTGCAAATACACCGTGGTTTGTATCAGTGTTTACTATTGTCACAGTATAGATTGATACAGAAGGCTGACTACAAACAATAAACAAACACAGGTGCACGCACACAATAGACACAATGTTCCGAGATATGGTCTCCGATGCCCACCAAAGATGCTTGCCCACCGACACGGCTTGTCGGGCTTATATAGGCTGGACCCTTCTTGAAGCAGGCAACCAAGCATTGCTGCATTGAACAGATTATACATTAAAAACTTAGGAAAAAGTTTGTTTTGACCACCAATATCTCCTTACCTAGAAGATTTTCAGGTTTGGTTTAGGACAATAAGATGACTGCAATGACGGTAGAAATAAGTACCTACCTGTTGGCTTCGTTAATTCAGGGTATTTTTACACCCATTAAAAAAAAAATGTGACAAACATGTCGGCGGAAATTGGGCTACTTGCCCGGCGTGACCATGTTGTAGTGACAATAGTATATTTCATTATAAGTGCGGAAAGTCTGTCATTGCAAAGAGTTCCGACAAATGTCTAACCGAGCCGAGGCACAGCCGACGGCGAGGGTTGACAGTCGGAACAAGTTGCAATGACGGTTCCGCACGTGTACTGAACAACTATTTTTAATACATTTATATTTAATAAAATAAAATAATTAAACTCGCAAAGAACATTTTTGAAAATGGCGCCTACCGTAAAAGAATATAAGCAGAGTTTTTTTTTGTTTTCTTTACCTATTCTGGGTAGGCAAAGGGAACTATGCCCATACAGCCAAGTCTTCAGTAGATTTTTTTTTATTGATATGAAATAAAAATGAAATTTAATGAGATGAAATGGAATGAAACCTTTAACTCATTGAATCAAATAATTAAATCTGATATTGAAACAAATTAGTAGCTTCTTTAGAAATATTTGCATGAATCATAAAAAGTTCTATGATTTTATTTAGTAAATACTTCGTGGTAGGTTTTTTTTTAATGGACATTATTTTGACAGTTGGGAACGCACGAGTTCGGGAAAGGTAAAGAAAAAGCACGAGTACGTAATAGCCCACACTGACTGACCATTATCCGGTCCTACTACACATGAACTTTAAGAAAACTCAACAATTCGCGATAACAACTATTAAAAAAGTTGACGAGGATGGCCTAAAAGACGAAATATCAAAAATTTACTTCACTAGAGTTTATGAATCGGATGATCCCAGGATTGCTCTTACGTATATTACTCACTGTCTTCAGGCTGCAATTAAAAACAACACTAAAGTCATTTCGTTGTCGCGTCGAAAGATGATAATAAAACCCTGGATCACACAAGGTTTGCTGCGCTGTATGAGGAATAGGGATAGATTACATAAAACATTAAAACTCTCGCCAGATAATGCAACATTAAAAGTAACTTACACCCGCTATAGAAACTTCTGCAACAATATCTTGAAAAAAGTAAAAAGAGCTTATGAAAAAAGTCTTGTAGAATCAGTCCAAAATGATAATAAAAAACTGTGGAAAGTAATAAAAGACGTCACAAACACAAACAAAAACACTAGCTGCCCAAATGAACTACTATCTCTAGCTGATGACCCTAAACAGTATTTAAACAAAGTAAATAGCAGCTATGTTGATGTGGGTAGATCTCTGGCAGACAAGATCAGGCAAAATAAATCAAACTTATTAGACACTAATGTAGGGAAAAACTCGCAGGCGCCGGGGCCACAGCTAAACTCTTTCGTATTAGATGATACGGATGAATGTGAAGTGGACCGTCTCATCATTAATTTAAAAGCGAATAGCTCAACTGGTTTTGATGGGATTGGCAGTAATTTTTTAAAGAAATACAAAAACTTTCTAGTTGCTCCACTCACCTTTATCTTTAACACCTGCCTCCAAAATGGGATATTCCCTGAATCTTTAAAAAAGTCAGAGGTTTGCCCAATATACAAGGGTGGAGACAGAGATTGCATCACCAACTATAGGCCCATATCTATCCTTCCAGCCATGTCAAAGATCCTTAAGAGAATAATTAACGTTAGACTAATAAGGTATCTAGAAAGTAAAAACTTGCTCTCTCCGAACCAATACGGTTTCCGAAATGGAAAATCTACTGAACAAGCTGTAAACAGGCTCACAAGTTACATCAGTGATAAACTGGATGAGAAAAAGAAATGCCTGACCATCTTCTTAGATTTGGCAAAGGCCTTTGATACAATCTCTGTTTCGATACTCTTGGCTAAACTGGAAAGACTGGGCATAAGAGGTACCTACTCAGTTAAAACTCTTTGAAAGTTACCTGAGTAGTCGCCGCCAGTGTGTTCGTTTGGGAAACTTTACTAGTACTGACCTCCCGGTTACACATGGAGTTCCTCAGGGCAGCATCCTAGGACCAACCTTATTTCTTGTTTATATCAACGACCTCACTGATCTAAAACTTACCCAGGGCGAAATCGTTTCCTTTGCTGATGATACTGCTCTCCTTTTCTCAGCCGATAACTGGAATGAAGTCTTTGATGCTGCCCAGTCTGGTTTTAATACTGTCAGGAAGTGGCTAAATGAAAATGTTTTAACGCTAAATACTGATAAAACCAAATACATTTGTTTCAGTATTCGACCAGACTTGGACATTGATCGTACTTATGATATTATTCCACACGAATGTACAGTGCATGGTGATTGCTCTTGTGCCGGGATAGAGAGGGTTAAGTCAATTAAATATTTGGGTGTTACGATAGATAGAAACCTTAACTTTAAAGAGCCTATACGAATTTTAACGGGACGGGTTCGGAAACTGATATACATCTTCAAAAATATACGACATATCGCCGATCCTCATATCTTGAAACGAATTTACTTTGCCCTCTGCCAATCACTCATAACATACTGTATATCTGTTTGGGGAGGTGCTCCAAAGACGACGCTAAAATCCGTTGAGGTTGCCCAACGTGCAATACTGAAGGTTAGCACCTTCAAGCCGATTCTTTTTCCTACTTCTGCACTCTATCAATTGTGTGGAGTACTAACCGTGAGACAATTATTCATTTTAAAAATAATCTTAATGCAACACTCACAAATAGTTTACAACCCTAAGATTTTTAATAAACGCAGACACTACACAATTTTCAATAAAAAAAGATCAACTTACACTAAATTTGTTACAAAATTCTTTAACTCTCTCGGCCCTTATATCTATAACAAAATTAATAAAGACCTTAACATATACCCACTTAATACGGATTGTTGCAGGAGAAAGGTATTGGAATACCTACAAAGTCTCACTTATGAGGAGACCGAGAAGCTTCTAACCGTATTAAGATAGTAAACTATTATATTTTATATACATTATTATTTATACTCACAAAACCGTATCTCAGTCATTAACATGTCCACTCATATATTGCCATAATATATCACAATCACACTCTAACACAGACACACCCTCTCTCATTCACTCATTCACCTAGCATAATACACAAAGAGAGGATCACACCACACACCACATCTCTATTAAAATAAAGTTTTAGACAAGAATAAGTAATCTTCAAAGATATTGTAAAATGCAAGCATACAAGAATCATAATATTTATGTTCAGTAACTCGAGGGGGTTGGCGCTGTAAGCCGAAATACAGGTTCTTCCTAGTTCGGCTATAGAGGCTAAAACTTTTGTGTAAGTACAACTACTGCTATATAAAGCATTTTATTTGTAATTTATAATAACTACTTTTTTGTGAAACAATAAATTATTATTATTATTATTATCCCGAACGCTATACGTCCCTGCAATACGCCACTTTTTGAGCAACTGTATTAAAAAATAATTTACAATGTCTCACCACCGACTAAGTTTTCCGGCTTGCAATACTTTGAACTTTGGAGTCAACAACAAAGTCGACGACACAATATTATTATCACGGGTGTCTCGGTGGTTTTGGTGTTTACATCTTTTCGCTCAAACAAAAGCCAGTCGCGAGAGCGCTTGTACTTGTGTGTGCGTTTTCGGGTGTTGTATGGAGTTGACTTTCTGTACGAAATTATTAGTGGTGTTAGTGTTTACTATAGTCTGTTTATGTATAAGCACCTGTGTTGGTACATTTACACCATTCCGTTGTAGGTAGTTGTGTAATGATTCGGTTGAATTAGATTACTGTGCTGTGTGATTCGGGTTAAGTAAGTGACAATTCTAATTCAGGTGATTGTCTTGATTATTAGTTTTTTTTATTTGGCCCTTTTGTTGCCATATCAAGTTGAATCTGCTATAGAGCGTTGGAAGTACTCAGTGTAAGGTTCGTTTTTGACTACCAGATTTTTTTCTGATATTGGTACAACTGATTATTTTCCCATAACGTCACGCGTATAATACCCGAAGGGTTATGCAGAAGTGTACCTTATAGTAACACACATTTCACACACATTGTATGAAAGGAAAAAAAAACAAATCATATTAGAAAGTATAAAACACAGATAACACACAAGCCAAACCGCACACACAAAACTAATCACCATCCACAACTACAGGTTTATCGCAGCATGTTTCCGTGTCAATCGAGCTCTCATTAGAGCGAGAGAGAGACATTAATATTCACTTGTTCGCCACGATGTCAATGCAAGCTCAACGGAACTGAGCTTTGATTTACTGTCTTGTATTACCGGCGTGTTGTGCTGTGGTCCCTTTTCAGCAGGAAACCGTTGTTGTGCTTGAGTTAGCATAGGTATATGACCTAGATGTTAAAGTGTGTCTTGTTTATCATTCTCCTGCCCTTATTGTCAACCCAGTATGTCTTATTCTTTCATACAATCTAATGTACCGATTTGCCTTGTTGTTTCATAATATTTTCGTAGATACTTAGAAGGGATGGGCCATGGTACCTAGCTCGCGAAATTAAAATTTTCTTTCGAATTTTTATAATTTGCTGGTCCTGTCTGGGTGTGTGTTTTACAAAATATATGATTTGCGGGTAAGCTTTGAAATCCAAACAAGAAACTCGCTCGTTTCGCTTCTAAACTAAACCTACTCTTTTATTAGCATTTCGATATTTTCCAGAATTACTAACACTGTAAAATCATTAACATAAGGGTAAAGATACACACAAAATCGTAACCCCAGTACCAGGCAACAATGAAACCAAGGCGGTTTGATGTTCAGCTAACATTAAACGCATCCCATGAACGTGTTATATCTTTAATTATTTTTGTAATTTTAGCACTATGTTTTTAATTGTTCAAGTATGAAAAATTGGGATTTCCTTGATTCAGACCAAAATAACGTAACAACGTCGGCTGTCAGATGTCAAGTGACAATGACGTAGGGCGACGTTGCGTCAAGTATATTGTTGATTTAATAATTATCGTAAATATCTTAAAAACAAAGGTTCTAATTTCAAATAAACCTAATTTACATTATTCAAATGATATATTATATACGACGTATTTTAAAGAAGTAGTTTTTATTGTGGCTTAAAAGACTTGGTTTCCGACCCACAATAATTAGTATTGTGGTATTTGAATAGTTAAGTCAAGTTAAATGTTTATTTATTATAAATTGCCAATAAATTACATAGTTATTATTAAAAGATACTTATAATGTTTCCAACATTTTTATCTTGCAATTTTAATAAATTAAATAGTTTCAATCAATTCTCTGAACTATCGGTTGATATTCATATTTTATCCGATAGTCATAAAGATTACAAATAAAAACATATTATATTGCTAAATTAACTTAAGACGTTTTAAAATAGTTTCACTACATAGAATTTGCTAATAATTATTTATGTTATTAGTTATTTAGCTATAATGAATAACCATTTGCCATTGGTTTATTATGGCGGTAGTCGTTGATGTACTTTTTAATATTTGACGGTTATAAAAGTAGAAGTACCGCCAATTCAGGTTGAGTTACGCTGCAACTGTTGAAGGGTAAAGACAGACCCAAAGTAGTATATAAATTGTGTATAGAAAGGATTACGTTTACATATTGTGGCCTAGTTGTGAAGATACCAAATGTGTAAAAGCTGAAACCTATTTGTATTACTCTAAAGGATCTACAATGTTCATGTAAGTTAATTGATATTATGCTATGAATATTACAGATAACTATGTGTTAGAAATATGTACTATAATATGGTTCATATTGATTGTTGTTTATGTAAACTGATAAATTGCTGTAACTTGAGACAATCCAAGACAATGTCAGGTTGTCTTTGCATAATACTTTAAAATATGTTCCCGTGGAGTTTCTTGTCCATTCTTCTCCACGTAGACTAGGGACCTAGCGAATGGAATCGAGTTTGATGTAGTTGACAAGGCCGAAAGAAATAAAATGAATAGTCTTGTCTTTTGTGCTTTTACTTCATAAAACCCCTGTTCCCAACACACATTTCTTTAGAGGTACTTTCGAACACAGTAAATAACTAGTAATCATCCTGACAACTTAAATAATCGGTGGATATTAATACATATACATATAGATTTACATACACTTTCTAACAAACGCATCCGACTCAAAGCCACTTGAGTTTTGGCTCAGTTTCCATTCGGTTGCACTCAGTGTTGATTCTGTTTCCAGTTCGCTTTCGCCGAGGTTTGCTTACTGTGTAGTAGGTATAACTGGGAGTAGTACAATAGCTGTGTAGGTAATGATTTTGATTTCGTATTGTGTAGACTGTAGACAATAATGAAAACCATCTTCGAAAAAAAAAAAACTATTGGGTATTCTGTAAAAAACTGGCCTAATAGTGGCTAAAACTGAAAAGCTACCCAGATACTGTATACATATGTTTAGTTCTGAAAGTTGTAAGAATAACCATAAAGATTTTATAAATATTTTTATATTGAAATACAGTGTTACTTTGTATTTTTCATAGATAATAGTACATTATGGTACAAGTGTGAAACGTTGGTGATTACCGCTGAGGCGCCATTGAGACCCGAGCCGTCAGGTGAGGGTCTTCAGAAAGCCGAGGACGGTAATCATCAATACACACGTGTATCATACGACGTTTTTCAACACACTTGTGAAGAAAATAATACTAAAAAGTCATCTTCAACAGTTATAACGAGTTCTGATTTTTTTGACAATAGCGGAATAAATTAATCAGTTTTCATATGCGCGCGTTTCTACAGTTCGACCAACTTATCTCTGCATGCGGGAAAACACGGAACTTAAATAAATGTACTAAGTTTGACGTAGCGATGCATTTTTTCTTGGCCAGTGGCGCCACCATGAAATTCACACTTGAAATGGTCATACTGTAACAATGACGTTCGGCCATAGACTAAATGAATGAGCGCGATAGAGTGTTAGCCACGTATAAAATGAGGAAAAAGTTTTCTATAATACAGAGAAAATAAAAGTTATATTATTTGAGTGAAAGTTTAATTTAATAAAAACGTACAAGTTGAAATTATCTATTTAAATTCAAATTTGCATGAAACGAGCAAGCAAGTAAATTAATTTATTTTTACTATTGAACACGATCTTTTTTGTATTTGAAACTTTTTTATGAACGTAGCCACTTAACCAATAAAATTAAAAAAAAAACCTGTAACTCACTAGTGAATAATAGTAATGAAAAAGTCACAGTTTGATTATAGGTGTCATTATGTGCCTAATTGCGGTGAAATTATAGCCACTTTATGAGCAAGTGTGAAAAACAATTTAATTGTATCCTTTATCATGCTGAAATTTTGAAATTAAACTATAGGAGGGTTTTCTTGTGACTACAACGGCTACATAATTATAGGACATCCTGACTGCCCCGTTTCAAAATTCTGTTTAGTGTGCTTAATATAATCTACAAGTACTATCCTAAGTAAATCGTTATCAATATCGACAAAACTTGGTATTTAGTCTGAAACAGTTCATAGGTTAACCGCACTTAAACATTTCGCTAGTTCTAAGTATAGACGACTAACGGAAATTTCTCGTAATCGGGAGAGCTTGTCTATACTAAACATACTACGATTACTTGGAAGTTACCGATATACCTATTGATATTTAAATTGAGTTAATTTGCGTTGTATCAATATCGAGTGTAGGTTACATTTATTTACGGCCATTTCACTAACGCTAGGCTATACTTAAACGAGTATCTAAATTGAGAGGTGGTTCGACAATTGCTGTGATCGGCTTAGTACCGAAACTTCAGAATTAAGTATTCATTGGGATATTGCCTAGAACCAGAAAAAGAACGAGTGTTAGTGTCAAATAATCGACGTAATCTAATCATCACGCCGTTTTACCATTGGGATATGCAGAATCCACAGAGCCGAGAACAGAACAGCACCTACAAAGAAAATGAGCCATACAGCCAAACACAATAAGAAGTTCATAGATAGAATTTGTTATTTTATAATATTTACTTTAATTAATTTGCCTTTTTTTTTTTTTTGGTGGGTGGAAAATCATCAAATGCCCCCCCCCCCCCCCCCCCCCCCCATGGCTCTTGGGCAGAGCGAAGGGGAGTGTCAGACTTCTACTGACTAAAAACCGAACCCATGTTCCTTCTTTGCCCTTGCGCCGAGGCCACGTCATCTAGCACAAAAATCCGCGGGCCCGATCCTTATATACTCTTTTTGCCTCGTCCACGTTCATACATCTAGTGTGCAGCTTATGGTGTGCAGTACTGGCAACGCACTGCAACGCTAGTACTGCACACCTGTCCTTTCTAAAGTTTCTCACCAAAAAGTTCAGGAAAAAATGCATTACCAAGATTTAGGAAATTGAGTTGTGTATCAATTTCCACCCAAATTTACTCCATTAACATGTAATGAAGTAACAAAACCTCTTTAAAACTCTCACACATAAATACTACGGGAATAGTGAGATTAGACGATCTCAGGGTAGTTGAAAGCCTGTCCATCGATCCGCTAGGTTAAGCTCCACTGGCCTCGGATAACAAGTTAAGCCTCCCGTCATACGACCTTTGATAGACGTAACGTTACAGACAGACGGACAGACGGCTAAAAATCTGACAGCTGGCTTAACCTATGGATATTGGTAGGCCACAGTAATCCAATCAACTTTATGGCGTATGATATTCGTAGCATTGTCTATCTCCGTAACCATACGTTATTTGTTAGCATTTACTGGCGTTTATGGAGAATATAGGGATGAAAAATTAATATATTGTATGCCAGTGTAAATATTCTCATTATTTAATTAATTCAACGTTTTTTCTGCTATTAAAAGTGTCTTTTCGACTTCTCGATAACCAAACAATTTGCATAGCATTTTCCCAGCTACATTGGGGTCGACTTCGAGTCTAAACTGGATGCAGCTGAATGACAGTATTTTACATAGAGCCCACCTATCTGACTTCCACAACCCAGTTAGCACAGGGTATTTTTATACTCCTTGGTAAGACTGGCAGTCACACTTTGAAGCCACACTTTCACGGACACTTGACAATCGTAACGGGTATGTTACGACGCACGGTCAAAGATCTACAAATGTCAGCCGGATTCAACAGCTTTGCCTGCTTTGAGAGGCACGAAGACAATTGATTACGTAAACGGAGGTTACCCAAAATGACAATTGTTTTGTTCATCCCACACTAGCTAGTGAAAATATAAGACGATTGAACAATAACACAGATTTATATCCCAAAAACAACAAACACAGTTACCAAGTAATCTTTCACACATGGAAAAACTGCCGAGCTGTCATTCGAAGACCGGTCACGAGATTGGTGACAGATGATTGATGAAACTTATCCCTCACAGAGGACAGTCTGGATTCGATTGATCAATCAAAAATGAATGTATCCAGTTATTCTTTCGTTTCTGTGTGTGAGTGACGCATCAATCTTGTTATATGGAAGTTAAGATAGTTAGAGGAAAAGTTTTCAGCTGACATTTGTCTGCGAAAACGTTACTGTTTATTTAATGAAAGATTCTGAAGTTTTTTGGTGCTTGAGTTGTAGTTTTAGCTGAGTGTGAGTTTAGTTTGGAAGCTTTTATTTAACTGACTTGTTAGTTGGTATGTATTGATCAATATTGCAACTGAATTTCAAACTAGCTCTCTCCAACCGATTGAGCTGAAATTTTTAGCTTTGGTCTTGGTGAGTGGTCTTGACGTGATAACTTCTCCATGGGTTATGAAAAAATACGGAACATTATAGACGCTTTCAGTTCAGTTAACTTAAAGGTTGTGGTAATTGGTTATCGTTATAGGGACATGTGGAAAATTTTGAGTATGAATGTAAATGACTAAGAGTAGAGCAAGACCAAGAAACGACGCGCGACGGGTAGACTGTGTGAAGGATGATAATGACTAGCTAGAGACTTCTGAGATGACGAGTAATAGAAAAAAATTGGAAGATGCTTCTGTGCCGATTTCAAACGAATTAGTTTAAGGGCAGAAGGTATAGATAGATATAGGTTTTTTTTGATAAAAAATGCATCGTGCGCTAGTTAATTTATACATTTTTACTTAGAATTATAGTTTGTTTTCTAGCAACGCGCTTTCACATATCACAAAGCTATATGACGTGACTTTTAATTTAATTAAAGGCGTTAAGCCGGCACGACAAAACGAAAAGTCGAAAATATTGTCACAGCTAAAAAAGTATCGCCGTTGGCGGCGAATATTGAAAACACAACTAGTGGATACCGTTTCGTTACGACATGCAAAACATTTTAACAATGTTTGGTTTTTAAGGAAATATTTAACACGAGAACCCTAACTGGGTGATATTAATTTAGGAAAGATCTTACAAAGACAGTTTCTTGGGATATAAAGTTTCAATCAACGAGGAAAACATTGATGTTTTTTAAACTCAGCTAAACACTAGGAAGTGTCGATGGGTGGGTGTTTTGGGGAACTGTCTTATAAAAATCTAAATAGTAAAGTAAAGTACATTTTTGACGTTCGAAAAGTGCTGTTTATCAGCCTAGTTTGAATAAATGAGTTTTGATTTTGATTTTGAAACATAAAGTAACATCACGCCTGTAATCCCCGAAAGTTTAGGCAGAGATGTACTTAAAGGTACACCTACATTTCGTTAGTGGGTAAGTCCCATATAATAGGGTGCATACCTACCTATCACCAGTAACTGGGCACTTAAATAGACTCCCTGACTACTATTGAGAAATTCCTGATGGAAATACTCAATAAGTTTTTGCCCGGCCCGGGAATCGAACCCAAGACTCTCATGCTCAGAAGTCGCATTTGCAGCCACTGACTTGTTAACCTTCGTTTCAAAAGAGATAAATTATAATTTATTGTTGACTAGCTGTTCTCAGCGGCTTTACCCGCTACATCTCGAAAATTATCCCACGGGATGATAAAACGGATAAAAACTATCCTATGTGTTAATCCAGGTTTTTTTTTTGGGACAAGCCAGCCATACTATTCCATACCACTGTATTTCCTGTTAGCCAGAATCAACAGTGGCGACCATAAGAAAAGCGCCGAGACAATGAAGCTCGACGTAGTCCCAGAGAAATGATTTAACTGTCTTGGATCCCGCAACGAAATTAATCAGAAAAGAATAGTAGGAAAAAACATAATTTCCAGATATAAACTATCTGTGTAATTTTATCTTAATCCGTTCAGTAGTTTTTGCGTGTAGAAGTAACAAACATAAACACTCACACACTCACAAACTTTCGACTTTATAATATTAGTGTGATTACAACCTCTCTGAAACTTATATTTGACAGCTTAAAATAAATATTTGAGTCACTTTTAAAAATTGAAAAACTAATATAAGTTTTCATAGAAAATCGTTTCAAATCACTTTATTTTCTCGTATCAACAAAAACTTGAAACAAGAAACTTCACATCTTCTCCAAAAACAATACCTACCGTTTGCAAGACTGAGATCAGTCTTCCAAACACTACTGTTGTTTCAATTGTTCTACTGAGAACTCTATCTTGCAGCCAGCTTCCAAGATTCAGTTCCTCGTACAAACACCGTTTATCAAGCGTTTGCTTTACAAATCTCTTGCGTTCACGATACCAAAGTCAGTTTCTATTTCGTCCTCAGCACTACAGATTTCCCAGTTGCATCGTTTGTCCTGAGTTTAAGAGGCAAATACGTATTCCCGTAACGCATACGACGGTAAGTGTATTCTTTTGTAAGTCTCTCTGTTCGTACGGTGGAAATTGTTTGCTTTTCAGTTCATTGGAGAAGGGATTTCTGTATTGTTTCGTATGATGATTTGATTTTAGATTGGGAAGTGGTTCATTTGGTAAAACATAATTGACCAGTCTTGTGATTTCGCCATTCTTCTTCTATGAAGAAGAAGTGGTTAGTGCTTAACCTGGAGTCAGAACTTTTGTGCTGCCAATGTGCCTTTGACTTGGCTTTACATAATTATCAAGAAATATCTCTCTGACATGCTAGTTTCTTCACAATGTTTTCCTTTACCGAGGCAAGTGATAAATATACAGCGGTTTAAAAATTAATAGAATTTTACTATGAAAATAATTTATCATGGGCCTGTATTGTCCCACTGCAGGGCAAAGGCCTCCTTTCCCTACTTTCATTTTTCGCGATCTAATACGATTAAAGGCCAATATTTTGAGAAGGAATCTGGCTCATCACGCCATCTTCTTCTGGGCCTGTCGCGTTGCTACTTCCTGCTTTTGTTGTCCACTGAGTGGTAATTTTTGCCCATTGCTCCTCCGATATGCGGCAGATGTGACCAGCCCTGTCCCACTTCAACTCAGCAGCTGTATTGCCAGCATGGGCTATTTGGGTTTTCGAGCGAAGTATGGTGTTTCTGATGCAGTCCGTGAGTTTGACACCCAGTATACTTCGCTCCATAGCTCGTTGGCAGACACCAAGTGCGGAAATGAAAATAATAACTAAATAAAATAAAAATGTAATCTGTTTAAGTAAACGTATGTGTATGCTGTATGTATTTTGTGTTATGTCTAGTAATAATAATCGAGAATTGAGAACTAACATTAGGTGCCTGTGATTGAACAACAGTTCCATTGTTCCTCCAATTTCATGAAATCAGTCGTGTTTGGAGATCAAATAGTTCATGAAATAGTAAACTAATTCTGTTCTGCATAATGAATGCTGTGATTATACCGTTATGGAATAACATGAAAGGCATATTCCTAATTGGAATATTTATTATGACATGATTTGGAAGCGAATAGGTATATTGACATGGTGAATATTCTCATCAAAGGATTTTTTTTTTTTTTTTAATAGCCTGTACTGTCCCACTGCAGGGCAAAGGCCTCCCCCAACTCCTTCCAAGTGCTCTTTTCCTGAGCCACCTCGAACCAGCCCTCATGGTGCGCGTCCAGATCATCTCGCCACCTCTTTCTGGGCCGGCCTCGGCGGCGCCGTCCGTCTTCCGGCAACCATCGTGTTGCGGCTTTTGCCCAGCGGTCATCGTGCATGCGACTGACGTGACCCGCCCAATCCCATTTAAGCCTAGCAGCCTTCTTGCCAACGTCCACTATGCCCGTTTTGGAGCGCAGCGTGGTGTTTCGAATTCGGTCTTGTCTTTTGACACCCAAAATGCTACGTTCCATTGCCCTTTGGCAAACTCCAAGGCGGAACTTTTGATTCTCGGTGAGAGACCATGTCTGAGCACCGTAGGTTAGGACGGGCAGAATGCACATGTCGATGAGTTTGCGCTTCAGGGAAACCGGAAGAAAGGATAAAAAAGAAAAAAGGATAAAAAAAAGGATATTTTATTTAAATTAATTATAAGGAATAACATCATTACTTTGTGTGTAAACTACCACTCATTGGGCTACTAATACTTAACGTATCCAATACAACATTTTCAGGATGCTGACGCGGCTGCCTCGCTATTGTAGTGCGTCTGGACGGTATGATTGCGGGGGCTCGAACGAATGGTTTCCTTGCTTTTGTGCGCAGTAGGGTAGCTTCCTTGTCACAGCGCCTGCGAGGCAGTACCAGCATCCTGCCGATGATTGTGTCTTGCATCTATTGCCCCATCTGAATCAAATGGGTGCGCATTGTTTTGGGTACTCACTCATCACAGTCATCAGTAACCGCATTTCTAACCATACATTCGTTCAAACAGTTCATCTATCGTTTTTTTGCCGTTTTCCCTCGATTTAAGACTCATTTTAAGAATAAATCAATTACTAAGTACTTAATCTGTTAAAGGACTGCAACTTATGTACTTTAATGCATTTTAAAGACTGTGAAAAGAAGTTACTAAAAAGTTCGCTTTTCAACTAATACTGCATATTTTCCATATCTTTTAAACCATGCGATGAGCTTCAAGTCAAAATTGAACAAAGTTCGAAGTGCTAGGCAATTTCACTCATCGAAAAATAAGTTAGTTTCGTATTACCAAACTTAGATAAGTTTGTTCACCAGACTGTGCTTACTATTGGAAGACATTCAAATAAGTTATTTTGATGCTGTTTTCATAGGCGTTCTCGAAAGGTTCAAACGATTTGGCAGCACTAGAAGCATATTCAATGTTAAAATGAAAAGAATTTCAAACTTGAATGCTCTTTGGGTTCTATATACGGTTTATATATGGCCAAAATCGGATGACTTAATAATAATCTTTATTTAGGCATTTGTATTATTTTTATTTTATTATATTTTGTACAGTTGACTTTTCAAATATTTATAAAAGTAAATAAGAAAACATATGAATAAAATAATCTTTATTTCACCAAAAAAATATTCTTATTTCTTTTGGCTGAAATGATGATGATGATTTCACCAATTATTCCAAGTTTTCTACAATAAACACTCAGATAATATTTTACCCTCATTATGACGTCATAATAGATTTACCTTTACCTACTCAAGTATTTCAGCACCCGTAGACGTGATAAAATATTTACGAGCTACGTTTTCTGTCTCTTTCATTTGCTCTTACATCTTAGCAAATCTCTTTGGTGATGTTGGCGGAGGATAAACTGCATCATTTAATACCTGGCCTGGTTTCGATTATTATTTCAGTAACTTTTGCAATGGCAGTGCTTCTTATTTTTAAGGCCTTTTTGGTTTGAGACCAGTCTGGAACAAGAGGTGTTGTAGTGCTATTATTACAACAATTAATGACATAACATGACAAACAATGAATGATTAATGACATAACATGACATGCGTTTCTTGTAAGAAATTGATCAGAATAACAGTCGTGGAATCAGCTTAGGCCCTTCAGAAAGGACTTTGTGTTCATGAAATAAAGCGAATAAGGAATCAGTTACCTCATTTCGAATAGGACACCGCGGCCTGGCATATGGCTCGTGGCTTGAGCTAGTCACTTCTTGTGTTCTCGGAGATTGAGACGGTGATTTTAGATGATATTTTAATTTATATGATAATCAAAACACCGTTTAAAGTAATAGACGCATAGATTCACTATAAAATGCAGACAACGACGACAAACTGAATAAAACAACCAACATTTAATTTTTTTAACGCTGAATAGTCAAACACATCTAACCGTTGAATATTGAAATTCAATCAAAATAATATTATGCGATATCATCGAAACAACGCCGATCCTATTCACGATATAATACAAACCGTATGAACAGTACTGTGGGACGATACATTAATATGCATCAAGTGCAAACTATCGTCGACCGCGATCGCAGTGTAGACTGCAAACACGAACACAGTCGCTACTGTTCGCATTCATTGATGTTGCCGTGAATGTACGAAATGTGGTGGATCTTAAGGTTTACTGGTAGTCTGCATGTTGTTCGCAAAAGATACCGCGGCCTCGACATAAAGGGCTAAGAAGGAACATGGGTGGTTTTTAGTCAAGTCTGACACTCCCTTTCTGGTTAATGTCTATAATTAACAAGCTTGTTGATGAAGGTCATTCTTAAGGTAATAGACAATGTCCACAAACTTTTTTATTTCGTATGTATTTATCCGGTGCAGATCTTCAGCTTCCTAATGTTATAATGTGCGTGTGTTGTTAATGTGTAATAGAGTTACAATTGTTTAGTTTTTCTTCCATTAACGTGATTTATAGACTCACCAGACGCACTGGGTTAATCTATATTTTGAACTAAAAATTATAGTAACATACGTAGTTACTATAATATTTAGTTCAAAATATTCATCCCAGTTGATCGCTTGGACTCATTGCAAAAAGGAACTGTGGGACACCTTCACCTTTAGTGTATGTTTAAATTCACCGGTGCATGTCTGATTCAATTAGATAAATGACACAATTTTGGGTATGATAATGGTTCTGGGTTCGATTCCCTACCATGAACTTTCCGGGGATTAGATGTGTGATGTTATATGTATTATAAAACTTTGGTCATTTACTCACTGGCTTAATGAGTCGACGTTCGTTAGTAAACTTTAGATCCCCCAATTTCAGATACTCACGGTAACATAAAAACCGAAACACTGTGTGGTGGTTCAGTACTGAATTATTTTGTAGCAGTTTTGGGATTGAGGAAGCAGCTTGTCGCCCACTTATCTTCTAGCCGAGACAAGTGACGGAAATGACTGACTTAATGGCGCTAAGAGCGATAGCTGGAATGTTAGCACTTGTACAGCATTACCAGCATTACTTGACCCCTCGTATAACGAATAAGGGGGCAAGTGGTCCCCTCGGGGCTGCGGATTTTTCGAAAAAGATACTGCTGCCTCAACACAAAGGCTAAGAAGGAACATGGGTGGTTTTTAGTCAGTAGAAGTCTAACACTCCCTACCGCTCTGCCCAGAGCGAGAAGAGTCATTTGATGATTTCCAACACTACAAAAAAAATAAGGGGGTAAGTGGTGTGAGGAGAGGGGTCAGTTAATGTTGGGCACAGGCTGTACTACTGCTGGATTTTAAACGATTTGTTATTTCAGTTATTTGTAGAAAGATTCACACATAACAACGACCTCTCATGAATTCGTTTCGCGTTAAGTTTGTAGACAGTACTACAAAGAAACTTTATTTGTAAATTGTGAAAGTTTTAAATAGAAATATTATTACCAGATAAGGATGTTCTGTGCTGATTGGTCGGAGGATGCCGAAAACTGAAAGATCACATGGAAGGAATTGAGGGTGACCTTTGCTCATCAGTGGAACAGTAGAGGCAATAATGAAGATGTTATGAAGTCATGACATTCATGATGATCTATTTTATATATAAAAAATTAAAAATTTTGAAAAAACCCACGACTGTTAAAAATTTATTAAAAAAGGATAAAATAACATAAAACACCCACCTTAAAAAAACCCAAGAATGTCCGTCGGGGGCTGCCATTAAATGAACTAGTTTTGCAATGTTCAGCTCCCGACGGACATTCTTGGGTTTTTTTAAGGTGGGTGTTTTATGTTATTTTATCCTTTTTTTTAATAAATTTTTAACAGTCGTTTTTTATTTTAAACTTTTTACTTTTATTTTTTTATCTAAGAACATGCACCAATCAAACCTTAACCCATAACTGAAAACTGAATCAAAATCGGACTTGTAGTTTTGGAGAAAAATGGCAACTTTGATTTGCACAAAAAATGTTTGCTGCAGCTCCCCCTGGTGAGTTGTCACCGTAACACCTATCTAAGAACATGCACCAATCAAACCCGAACCCATAACTGAAAACTGCATCAAAATCGGACTAGTAGTTTTGGAGAAAAATGGCAACATGTATTTGCACAAACACACAAACAAACAAACACACAAACAAACAAACACACAAACAAACAACCTCTCACCCCAAACGCATATACCGTCTCCGTTCCGTCGTGGGTAAAAAGAGTAGTCTTGACTGACTGACTGACTAACTCATCAACGCCCAGCCCAAACCCTTGGACCTTTTTTTTTTTTTTTTTGGTGGGTGGAAAATCATCGAATAACCCCCCCCGCTCTTGGGCAGAGCGAAGGGGAGTGTCAGACTTCTACTGACTAAAAACCAAACCCATGTTCCTTCTTCTTCGCCCTTGTGTTGGAGCCGCGGTAACTTTTCGATATCCACAGCCCCGCCGACGGGCGTCGGCCCTTGCGGGCCCCTCCTTGCTGACATCTCTTTGAGGCGCGCGTGGAACACGAACGCGCCGCCGACACGGTCTGTTGCCGTCATGACGACGGCCGGACGGCGAGCTAGCCCGCGACGGCCGGACGGCGAGCTAGCCCGAAAAACCCTTGGACCTAGAAAGCTGAAATTTTGCAGGTTCCCTTTATAATGCAGACAAGGAATAACGAAGGATTTTTCGAAATTCTACTTCTAAGGGATATAAATAGGGGATGAAAGTTTGTATGGAAAATCGTCATTTTCACGCGAGGGAAGCCGCTGGTAAAAGCTAGTTCTATTATAAAAATTAACAGATACATGGTTATTTCTGAAAACGACTACAGCAAGAAATATCAAAAGGTAAAATAATGCCTAAGTACCTACTACATACTCGTAAAATAGGTATTCAATATGCAGTAAGCGAGACTCCTATAAAATATGTAAGTTGGGACTCGTATGACTAAAAAAAGTATTTGCATTTACGGTCTTCACAATCGGAATATCAAAAAATATTTTATGTTGCCTTGGGAGTTTTAAAGTTCAGCTATTTTTTTCAACAGAAGTTTAATTTCACTTTTAATGCAAAAGGTGCCAGGCTTACGGCCATACGCAAAAGTACTGCTCCAAAGAACCGAGGTGCGTAAAATGCACAGGTAAACATCTCACCAAGGATTGCAGAAAATCAAAAGAAGAGAAGCCAAAATGCGTCCACTGCGGAGCCCCACATCCGGCCAACTACAGAGGATGTATTGTAGCTAAAGAAATACAGCAGCTAAGACTGAAAAAAACTAAAGGAAGTAATGCCAACGCTCAACAAAGTGTACCTGCCGGAAGAGGTGAAGACCCTGGCAAGTCCAAACCAATTCAAAGTGCGATGAATACAATTAGTAAAAATATCTCATACGCGCAAGTAACTACAAGAGGCACAGTGAAAGCGCCTTTGGCTGATATGAACAGCGATAAAAAGCTGGATGAAATATTAAAGCTAATGTCATCATTCGACGAGAGATTAAAAAAAATTGAAAATGGCAACATAACTGCTACTTCTAAAACCAAAAAATGAATACTACACTTAAACTTATGGCGTGGAACTCAAATGGGTTACAAACACATCAGAATAAGTTGCAAGTTGTATTAGAAATTGAAAAAATTGATGTTTGCCTTGTATCAGAAACGCACTTCACAAAGCAATGTCATATTAAATTCAAAGGATACAAAGTATATCATGCATTACACCCAGACAATACTGCAAGAGGCGGAAGTGCAGTTATTGTTAAAGATAATTTGCAACACTATGAAATGCTTAAATACGAAGAGAAAGATATCCAGGCCGTGGCAATTTGTCTACAAACAAAAAAATATCCCATAACAGTATGTGCCATCTACTGTCCACCACGATACATGATAAGAAAAGATCAGTATATGAGTTTCCTAGCCCGCCTTGGTAATAGATTTATCTTAGGAGGTGACTTCAATGCTAAAAATACGTATTGGGGTTCCCGACTAACAACTACTAAAGGCAAAGAACTACTGAGTGCCATAAAAGAACTAAAATGCGAAGTCATATCTACTGGAAAGCCCACTTATTGGCCAACAGATCCAAATAAAATTCCAGATTTAATCGATTTTTTCATAACCAGGGATCTATCAACTAGTTATACCAGAACGGAACAAAGTTATGACTTAAACTCAGATCACTCAGCAATTTATTTAGAAATTAGCGAGAGTTCTTTGTATAAAGAAAACTGTATCACTCTAGTTAATAAATTTACGGACTGGGAGGGCTTTAAAAACAGATTAAATAGACCTTAAAGTTCCATTAAAAACCCACGAACAACTTAACATCGAAGTTGAAAAGTTTATTATGCACATCCAACAAGCAGCGTGGGAAAATACACCTGCCTTTAACAAAAGAACGAAGGGAAACATTTACCCTCTCAGAATCAAGCAGCTCATTTTGGAAAAAAGAAGGCAGAGAAAAACGTGGCATCAATCTAGGTGTCCTGAGGACAAACAAAAGTTAAACAAACTTACAAAAAAAGTAAGAAGAGTAATCCAGAACTACAAAGATGAATCAACTAGAACCTACCTTCAGAAACTAAGTAACGACCAAAGGACAAACTACTCCCTTTGGAAGGCTACTAAGAATCTAAAGAGACCGATAACCCAAATCCCTCCCATCAAGGGTGAAAACGGGCAATGGGCACGCACAAATGAGCAAAAAGCGATGAGGTTTGCAGAGTACCTAGAAAACATCTTTCAACCAAATGAGGGGGAAACTATTGAAGACCACACTCTGGTTAATACAGTGATCCCAGACCTAGATGCCATAAAACTAGTTACACCGAGAGAAGTTGCACGAGAAATAAAGTACAAAATTAACCCAAGGAAATCACCAGGATACGATCTAATAACTGGGGAAATCTTTCATAACTTACCAAGAAAGGGTCTGGTTAAGTTAACAACCCTTATTAATGCCGCACTCAGGCTTAAATATGTACCGGACTTATGGAAAGTTGCTGAAGTAATTATGATCGCAAAGCCTGGGAAACCGGCTCACGAAACAACATCATACAGACCCATTCCCCTGCTACCAATAATGTCAAAACTGTTTGAAAAGCTGCTACTAAAACGCCTTAAACCCATCATAGATAACAGGAACATTATACCTGAGCACCAGTTTGGTTTTCGAGAAAAACATTCAACGATAGATCAAGTGCACAGAATTACAAACGTAATAGAAAACGCGTTGGAAAACAAGAAAGTTTGTTCTACTGTTTTTCTAGACGTAGCCCAAGCATTTGACAAAGTTTGGCATGAAGGCCTTATTTGTAAACTAAAAAGTCTACTACCGAAACCGTTTGCAGATATATTAGAATCCTACGTTCTAAACAGAGTCTTTAGAATAAGACAAGAAGATACGTATTCAGAACTTAAACCCATAAAAGCTGGTGTACCGCAAGGAAGTGTGTTAGGTCCGGTCCTGTACCTACTATACACTTGCGATATTCCCGAATCCGTAAACAATACCATTGGAACCTTTGCTGATGATACAGCCATAATGGCCGTTGGAAACACCCACGAAGAAGCAGTAGAGAAGGTTCAAATGGCTGTAAATCAAGTTTATGACTGGACAAAAAAATGGAGGATTCAATTAAATGAATCCAAATCCGTACATATAGACTTTACCAACAAAAAACAACAGTATCATCCAGTTTTTATTAATAACAACAAAGTCCCTTATGAGAATACAGCTAAGTATCTCGGTATGACCCTTGATGCAAAGCTACGCTGGAAAGCTCACGTCAAGAAGAAAAAAGATGAACTCGACCTACGGTTCAAAAGAATGTATTGGCTGCTTGGAAGAAACTCCGAGCTGTCCGTGCAGAACAAACTATTACTATACAGACAAGTCCTGATGCCAGTTTGGACTTATGGTATTCAGCTGTGGGGCTGCACCAAACAGACAAATGCATTAATCATTCAACGATTCCAGAACAAAGTACTACGGGAAATTGTTAATGCACCCTGGTACGTACGAAATGATGACCTCCATCGGGACCTAAAAGTTGAGTTCATCGATAAAGTGATGCAAAAATCTGCAGAAGCTCACGACAAGAGACTTCATCAGCATGTGAACGTCGAGGCGATCCAGCTTCTCGACCACACGGACATAGTGAGAAGACTTAAAAGAACAAAACCGTTCGAGTTAGTGTTTAGTGCTAGTGTTAGTGAATAGTGTAATGTAGCAAAAATGTTACTAAATAAACACAAGAAAAAGTGTATTCGCCTTAATAGAGACAATAAGAAAAGTGCCAATGGACACATTCTTAGTACGTAAAGACAATTTAGCAATTTAAGTTAAAATTAAATTACTTATTAGTCTATATACAAGGCTAGATTGTAATAAAATTAGGGTCCATCATTTTGATGAACACTAAGATAAGGAAAAAAAAAAAAAAAAAAAAAAAAAACTTTTATGCTGTCGGCCGCTACAGGGGAATTGAATAAAAGTCATAAACGTGAATGTTCTGATTCAATCCCATACGAGTTTCAGAAAAATCTAAAAATCAAATGTGTTCGTGTTCAGCCCATTTTGATTCCTTCTACCGTACCGGGTTTTACGGCGAAAAATATTGAAAATTGGACGCAATTTTTTTTGGGAATATTTTATTTTGTCAAAAGAAATGAATTGAAAAAGAGAAAGAATATGGACTAGGAAAATCTATGTAAATGAAATAGAGATCTTGGATTAACTTTGTAAGTGTAAAAACAATTGAATCATGGGAAATTGTAATCCTATTTTTACATTATCAACAGTAATAACGTTGCTGATAAATAAGTAATTATTTACTACGCTGAATAAGCTTATTCTTTATCGAGTAGTCGAACTTAGTGTCAGAGCTTTTATTATTATACAATAAGGATTTATCTTCGGAAACTCAAAACATTTATTTAAATAAGACCACTACCTTTGAATGTCAAAAACACGATGCTGCAGTCATAGAAAACTTACATTATTATTAATTGAAAATAGAAAAACAAAGACTTAATCCAAAATTATCAATGCACTTATCAGTTAATACCTAAACAAGTGCTTCCCCCGATCAACAACTTAACACAACGCTTAGGTTCAAAACGGAGAGACTATTTCACTTCAACTATACCAGACCATCCCAGATAACTTCGTAGCTGTTCTTATTAATATGCAACAGCTGACGATAGCAAACTACAGATTCAATAATAAGAAAGTGATGAACGAAGAGCTTCTTGCTACCGCACGAGTTTCAATTATGAAGTCGAAGTTTCAATTCAAATTGGAAAACAGGTTGTTTTGTATAAATAAGTACGAGCAAAAAGAACATAAAGAACTTGTAAGTAAACACCGAATTGAATTAATAAATATTAACCGGTTATAGAAAGAAAGATCGAAAAACTACCTATTAGTCCCACAAAAGTCGAAACCAATGATAAAAAATAAACAAAAATAAAAGTTATCCTAAGATATACTTAAATAAGGTTTGTTTGATAATAGTCATAAATAAAGGTGGTAAAATGTAAAAAAAAAATAACTCAACACCCTCCTACAAGGGTGAACCAAAATAGGTGAAAGAAAATAAACCGTTTTGTAGATATTGCCCAAGAATCGGGATCGAACAGCAAGTAAGTCACAAATAGACCAGATAATCTATCCGGCTCAGTCAGCTAATCCACATTGCGTAGAACATGAGTTTTATTTTTGCGTGGGACCAATAATTCTGAAACCACAATCGGTTACCAAGGAGCTATAATATTTTTTTGAATAAAATAATAATTATTATTTTTCCCGCAAACCAAACTAAATGATTAGTTTTATGATTATTATTTATTTATTGACGTCTGTTTATGAACCACAAATGTTAATTCATTGATTATACATCAAACAAACTATTTTCAGTATCATAAATAAATACAAATCATCTTCGTCTTTGATCATAAATAAAGTAATATGTAGGCCAAGCCTTGTAAAAACCAACATAAATATTAATTTGTTATGTCCAGTTAACTCAATTAGCCAATTTGTACGCCGCGGTTGCGGTAAATACCAATTAGATTTCATAATTCTTTATTTCTTTATCGTGTGCCACACTGCCACCCATAGGCTCTGACTTGGCTTTACATGCCGTCGAGTAACATCCTTCAGGCATGCTGGTTGCCTCACGATGTTTTTCATCACCGGCGCTAATAATAATTATACAATACGCACATGAATTCGAAAAGCTATTGGTCATATAAAAAACTATTAGTCATATAAAAACTATTGGTCATTTAAAAACTATTGGTCATATAAAAACTATTGGTCATATAAAAACCATTGGTCATAATTATACAAACTATTGGTCATATAAAAAACCAGTCGCTCCATTTAAAGTACTGGTATTGGGAGGTATTCCACGAAGCACACCCAGACGAAGCACACCTAAAATATTCCACTTAGCACACCCGTAGGTGGGCTTCAAATAAGAAATTTAAAATAATTAATTTCCTATTCCACGAAGACCTTCTTAATAAATAATAAATATTTTCTCCTATCTACATTTTTATTTCTTAGTCCCCGCACTATGCGAGTGATATTCGTAGGTGTGCTTCGTGGAATAGGAAATTAATTATTTTAAATTTCTTATTTGAAGCCCACCTACGCGTGTGCTAAGTGGAATACTTTAGGTGTGCTTTGTCTGTGTGTGCTTTGTCCGGGTGTGCTTATTCCTGGAATATCCTCGGTATTGGAGCTGCGTCCGGTTAACAAATATAACTGGTGTGTATTTGTTAACAAATATCTATCTATATATTATATTGTATTTTTGTGTTAACAAATATCGTATTACCCAGTATTAACTAGGTTGTGGAGGTCAGATAGGCAGTCGCTCCATGTAAAATACTGGTATTCAGTTGAGCCGACTCCAACATAGTTAGGAAAAGGCTAGGCAGATGATGATGGTTTCATAATTAAAATGTAAGAACATGTATGAAACAACACATGGCCTATCAAATAAGACCTTTTCGTTTCAATTTGCAATCAATAGCATTTCAGTATGCCGTTTGAAATTTCTCATCGGCCGTTGTACTGAAAAGGAATTGTAAATTTCGTATTATGGTAATTCTCATGTGCTAGCATTAAATTAAGCCGACTCGGGTTACATGGCGCAAAAAGTGAGGCTTGTTTTGAGGCCGTATGTTTTAACTGCCTTGTCTGTCGTCAAAATGTTTTTGGGCCGTCTGCGTTTCTGTATTCGTTCCGTGTTAGCTGAAAATATGTCTGACCGGATATGTGGAAAGATTTATGATTGCAACTTAAGCTTGGGGTTATTTATTGAAATCAAAACTGGCCCGTATTAACGTAACTATGTTGATCATAATTACGAATCAATTCAGTAGTTCTTCTTACTATTGATAAGATTTCGTCATGTCTTACGTTGTGGCATTCATTACAAAACTCAAAATATCCTGGTACTGATACATGCCTTCTGTTGTCAAAATCCATGTTTAATTAGCAAAACTACAAATGGAATGTTGAATGTGGCAGTAAAAAACTTTCGAAAATGGAATATGTGTATCAACAATTTTTCCAAAATATTTATTCTAATAGTGAAAGTTTGATTGTACGTATGTACTTGGCGTAGTAAATGCATCGCACCATGACAACGACAAGCCATCTTCTGTCACTTTTGGTTTTACTGCCTAGGTGCGCATATAATTTTTCATATTCAATACTTAACCTTTTCTCTTAGGCCGTTACGGGAACAACCAAACAAACTTCCGAACTATAAAAGTACTAATATCGTTACATACCAAACTATGCAACCCCAAACAAAAATAGAATAAGAACGAAAATCCTCAGTAGTACATAGACGTACCTAGTTCCACGATTATTTCTCACACTGTCAACTCCAGTTAGATCGATCACAATGCGGGGATCCCACTCCAGGGAAACGACGGTGAGACAAATCTTACCCCGGGCTCGGGGAAAGTTTCCCGACTTTTCTGGACCGCATATGTTACTTACAACCATTGTATTGTTCAGACCTTTATTTGTTGTTTATTTAATAAAATACCGGGATTCAATTTCTTACTATGGACTGAATCTCGGGAAGTTAGACTGCGTTTTAATGGATTAAGGTACTGAATAATGTGTTGTAATTTTGGATGTTTGGCATTGATGTAATCAATGTGAGGTAGATACGGTACTAAGTCACAGCACATGGTCCTACTAATCTAAGGGATTTCCTGTAGGTGGCACGCAGTCGCACGGTACATCGTACATTCGGCGGCTAACGCGATTTCGCTTGCACAACAGCGTCGGCTCTTATGTCTGTCCTTGTATATCAGTGACTGTAATCATAGATGTGTGAGTTTCGGTGCATGTTTTTCTGATTGCGATGTTAGCGCGTACCGTATCTTCCTCCTTTTAATATATCAATGATGTTTGGCCCATTTATCGTTTGTAGCGATAAAGATCTATAGGAATGGTTCCTCATATTTATTTTGTATATAAATTCTTCTTCTTAGTCCTTATCTTCATTGTTGAAGGTCGTGTCTAGTACTCTCTTGAGGCATTGATCACTCGGTGCACTATGCTCTTCTACGTTACTCTATCCTCGGCGACCTTAAAAGCTTCGGCTATTGATAGGCCAGTGAGTGTCATTACTCGGTCTGACCAACGGGTAGGTGAGCGCCCGCGTGGTCTTTTCCCGTCTACTTATACAGCTACCATAAGCTTCTCGAGACTCTCAAGATTTCTACATTTTTTTGATTGATGTACAATAGGAGTACCTATGATTCCTGTAATTCCTGACAACCTATCAGGAAAACCTATCAGGAATTACAGGCGTCATGTATATGTGTTACTTTTATATAGAACCAATCCATTCTCACACACACAGTTAAGTAGCTTCATATAGGCAGCCAGATCAATATCATTGAACACAAATTAAATTTAAAAGTTTCCGTCGAAGTCAATTTACTGAATGTGATCGAGTAGTTGCAGTTTACTTCATCGAACGATGTTACTCGTATAAGTAACTGGACTTTAATTTATGTTTCGTATTTGTTAGGTATATTTCAAATACGAGGAGATAGCAGGACTATACCATTTTTTTTTTGGGGGTTGGTAAATCATCAAATCAAACCCCTCCCGCTCTGGGCAGAGCGGGAGGGAGTGTCAGACTTCTACTGACTAAAACTTCCTTCTTAGCCCTTGTGCCGAGGCCGCGGTATCTCTTTCAAACAACCCGCAGCCCCGACGAAAGCCAGCGTCTTCACCCGCTACAACTCTAAAATTATCCCACGGGAAGATAAAATCGGGATAAAAACTATAATTTTATATATTAATCCAGGTTGTAAACTATCTGTGTACCAAATTTTATCAAAATCCATTCAGTAAGTAGTTTTTGCGTGAAGAAGTAATAAACATACACACTCACAAACTTTCGCCTTTATTATATTAGAGTGAAACGAGGAGATACGAGTAAGTAGCAGGACTATGCCTTCTATAGAACCTATATGCCTCTTTACTCATCATCTGCTACTTTTCTCAACTATGTTGGGGTCGGTTGGTTTCCAGCCTAACTGGATGCAGCTGAATACCAGTATTTTACATGGAGCGTCTGCCTTTCTGACCTCCACAACCCAGTAAGTACCTACTATATAGGTAATACGATACGTTAAAGTAAGACTGATTGTCAGAGTTACGAGAAACATGTAACGACTGTCAAAGTTCTACAAATTACAGCCGGGACCAACGGCTTAGCATGCTTTTTAAGGCACAGAGGAAACTCGGTATGTTATATGTGGTCACTGTTCACTCATCCACAGATCAACCTAAGCAAGCGTGGCTTAACCTGAAGAGTCATTCGAATGACTGTTACAGTAGTGCTACGAGATCTTCCTTAAGTGCTTTCAGGGGATCTAAAATGACTACTTTAGCAGATCATAATAGGATCATACTATTAATTGTGTTAAAATTCGTTTTTTTTTTTCATAATAGTAATTACGTATGTGACCATTTTACGAATTTTAACGCAATTAATATTATTTTCCTATTATGATCTGCTAAAGTGGCCAAAAAGCATTTCAAAAATGTTTGGTTCCATTTTCCCAGCATTGCCTGCATTTAATTCAAAAAAACATTTAAAACAACCATTCGTGACGTCATTAAAATGCTGGAAACGCAACAAAAACGACGCTAGCACATGTATTGTGATGAAAATCGAGGTGGTCAAGCAAACCGGCGCAACCGACAGATTTGCAATTCACAGTGCGACGTGCTGGCAAATAGCCGAACGTTTGACGACTAGTGTTTGTAATCGAAAGCTTAACATGTTGTTCGGCACAACGATTAGTGTTGACGATGGTTTCCGATACAGTTGGTATGGGGAGAATTTGTGCTATTGTCGATTTGTGCGCAAAATTTGTCACTTTTCGGTTACGTGGTTTGACTGACGCGCTGCGTAATGAGCGGATGTTTGTATTGTCATGACTGTTTTTTATGGGATTTTAGTTGGATGTGATTGGTCGAAATTCATAGTTTTTTGTTCCAACTCCATTTCATTATGTTTAACTAAGCTTTCTTACCAATTGAAGTGAACTACAATTAAGGGCCAGGACTCAATATTCTTAACATTCTAATGGGGACAGAACTGTGTGTGAACTAAGAACAAAAACACCGGTCAAGTGCGAAATTCGCACAACGAGGGTTCCGTACACACAGTAGGAGTTTTAATTCCATTGCATGAATCTAATTGTTTATCGTCTATTGGTTGGAGTGGACTATTAAACCGGTCAAGTGCGAAATTATATCTATATTTCTTCTACGGGCCAATGAAACTTGACCTCTGGATTGTATAGGCGCTTATACGATTCAGGGACCAAATTATATTGGATTTATGTTTTGTAATTATGGGAGTTTTTAATTTTTTTAATTTTCCATAATTATTCCTTTATTTATGCTATAAGAGCTTCCTTCACCCCAAACACAATTCTAGGATGACCGGGAGTGCCCTATAGGTTAAGATTTTTGTTATTTTAAAACTCTACGGGGTACTTCTCGTGGTCCCAGAAGTATAAAATTTGGTGAAAAGCAAGCTCTTGTAGCATGAATAAATGAAACATTATGAAAAATTAAAAAAAAGTTGAAAATGAAGGTCAGTTTGATCACTAACAAACGTTTCCAAAATCCTATATACGGCCATAACTTTTGATGGCGTCGACCTAAAATCTGCTAGGTACTGAGATAATCTTATAGATAAACCTAATAACACTTTGAACCGGGAATCGAACCCGAGGCAGTCTGTTTACAACGTGTAAAACGGAAAACATACATCTATTTAAGTGACAGCTGTAAGCAACTCCACTGCGTAACATCAGAGACAGGAAACTGTCTCGAGTACAAACTTCTGAAATAATTTAATTTCCTCAAAACTAAGTTTCGTACTTAATTTTAAAATCTTATGTCCTAGTACCTAACAAGTAGGTACCATAAGCCAGTTTCTCCTAGCTTGTTCAAATTCTTGTAAGTATGTCTTGTTAAAACTAATTAATTAATTAATTTAAAACACTTAATAACGTGTAAAAGTACATATCGAAGCCAATATGCATTTGTTCTTCCTCTCATTGCGATCATGTTCTGGGACAAACTGTCTTGGACACCTAGGTATGTTTTTGAAGTGAAAACTTCTTTAGCGGCGTTGAGCACTTTGGGAAATTGTTCTGTGATGGGTATAAAATCTTAAACTCGCGTCAGGACACGTGACCACGTGACCCTGATCGTAGTTAGACAGCTATCCCCTCTCTACGGCGCGGCGAAAATGTATGCCTGGGCCTACTGTTTCGTTTAGGCAGCGCAGGGCGCTTAATAATAATAATTATTATTATTAATAATAATAAAATTAATAATAATAATAAAATTAATAATAATAATAAAATTAATAATAATAATATAATTAATAATAATAATTAATAATAATTAATAATAATAATTCATAATAATAATTAATAATAATAATAATTCATAATAATAATAATAATGATGACAGCTGTCAAAATTGAAACAGCTATATCTCGGAAACTATCGACCTTAGACTAGTTGTGTGTAGGGACAATTGATAGGTCTCAATGAGATCTACATTTCGGATGACAGCTGTCAAAATTGAAACGGCTATATCTCGGAAACTATCGACCTTAGACTAGTTGTGTGTAGGGACAAGTGATAGGTCTCAATGAGATCTACATTTCAGATGACAGCTGTCAAAATTGAAACGGCTATATCTCGGAAACTATCGACCTTAGACTAGTTGTGTGTAGGGACAAGTGATAGGTCTCAATGAGATCTACATTTCGGATGACAGCTGTCAAAATTGAAACAGCTATATCTCGGAAACTATCGACCTTAGACTAGTTGTGTGTAGGGACAAGTGATAGATCTCAATGAGATCTACATTTCGGATGACAGCTGTCAAAATTGAAACGGCTATATCTCGGAAACTATAGACCTAAGACTAGTTGTGTGTAGGGACAAGTGATAGGTCTCAATGAGATCTACATTTCGGATGACAGCTGTCAAAATTGAAACGGCTATATCTCGGAAACTATCGACCTTAGACTAGTTGTGTCAACGACCATACAGCCACTAGACGCCTAATACTTGATCTAACGCACGAAACAAATTCTGTCAACTCGCTGAGGTGCGGGGGAACGGGGTACTGAATCCTGATTGGCCCTTTCAAGGTCATTGCATTTCATAGGGATGAGACAGGTTTAAATCAAACAAGAACGTATCGATATTTTTTAATTGTATTTAATAAAATATGTATTTACATTTTACTTAAATAACTTGCATTTAAGTACCTTCTTTATTCTGAATATGATTGAATCATGTAAGAACATTCAAAAATCGCTTGGTTGCAATTGCCCATTTTTTTTTAAAATCTGGATCGTGTGGGTATCTAAAATTAATCGTTAAAGTTTCACAATTTGTTAGCTGTATCGTGTTGTAATTTTTAATTACTAACAATATATTTTTTACTTAAATAGTTAGGTTTTTTTGCTTTATCGATAACAGGGGTGGTCATGCGATTTGGAGCATCACTAATTATTTTTACTTAAAATCGAGGAAAAGAGATGGCAAAAAAAATACTCTCAAAAGAAAGAGATGCAATCATAAAAGACATCAACGCGCGCTCCAAGAATGTGCACTGCATACAAGTATGACCAGTATAAGATGAACTCCGAAAAATAATGTCAGAAAATTAATTTTATTTAGATTAAGGAACCATTAACTTACCGATGAAATGTGATACCGTCTTTCAGGAAACTTGAAGTCCGGCTTTCTTTATCACACCAACGTACTGTACACTGGGCCATATTATGTTTATTTTCTCGAATTTTCAAAGGTGTAGTGCGGAAGTGTTTACGGCTCGCAGGTGTGGTCGAAACTAATGCGAACTTTGTGACTGACGACGGCTATAAGATTTATAGCCCTAATGTGTTGACAGACATTTGTCGCCTGTTATTAGGCGTCTAGTGGCTGTATGGTCGTTGAGTTGTGTGTAGGGACAAGTGATAGGTCTCAATGAGATCTACATTTCAGATGACAGCTGTCAAAATTGAAACGGCTATATCTCGGAAACTATCGACCTTAGACTAGTTGTGTGTAGGGACAAGTGATAGGTCTCAATGAGATCTACATTTCGGATGACAGCTGTCAAAATTGAAACAGCTATATCTCGGAAACTATCGACCTTAGACTAGTTGTGTGTAGGGACAAGTGATAGATCTCAATGAGATCTACATTTCGGATGACAGCTGTCAAAATTGAAACGGCTATATCTCGGAAACTATCGACCTAAGACTAGTTGTGTGTAGGGACAAGTGATAGGTCTCAATGAGATCTACATTTCGGATGACAGCTGTCAAAATTGAAACGGCTATATCTCGGAAACTATCGATCTTAGACTAGTCGTGTGGGAGTTGGACATTTTGACCCTGAACGTTAACGATGTCGACTGTACAGTCAATAAAATACAAAAATAATTTATTTTGAACTAGACTGTACAATGTTTTTATGATGCTTAATCGGAGGCATGGGAAAAAATATTCCCGCTCCTCCTACCAATCGGAGTTCCGATCGGAGGACAGGGAAAGACAAAATAAATGGGTTAGCATAGTTATGGCGGAATAATTGAATTTTTAAATAATGAATTTGGTTTAACTATGTCGAATGATCGCAATCTTAGCACAACGAAATACAAAACTACTATTGATGCGGTCTTTATTAGACATTTAAATAGGTTCGAATCAAAACTGTTCGTTTCTTACTTCAGCTACCATAAACCTATCGTATCAGTTTTAGAGATTGGCGATGATAGTTCTGGTAATGATGATGGTGAAAAAGTCGTTGAAATTATGGATGAAAGTTGATTTTTCGGAGAGATAAACTTTTTAATGTAAAATAATTGTAATAGTTTTAAAGTGTTAAATTTTTAATGTAATATAAATTGTCATGTTTGTGTACGATAGCGCAATAAATGAATATTGTATTCTACCACATAAATGATAGTACTTTTATACTGTTAAAGCAATTGGTGCAAAATTATTCCCTAACCATTCCAAAATATCAAACATGCTCAACGTTAATAATCAAGTTTTCACTTCTGCCGGCACTCCCGGAGTGCAACCCGTCTTTTTTTTTTTTAAATTTAGGTACATAAAGTACAGCGGTGGCCCAGTGGTGTCGGCCCCGACTTACGAATAGTAGGTCGTGGGTTCGAACCCAGGCAGGCGCATTACTTTGTGTAATTTATTTCATCACCGCTGCTCTCAAAACGGTGAAGGAAAACATCGTGAGGAAACCGGCATGTCTTAGAACCAAAAAATTCGAAGACATGACATCTGCCAATCCGCACTGGGCCCGCGTGGTGGATTATAGCCCATCCCTCTCCTAGAGAGGAGGCCTGAGACCCTGCAGTGGGAACATTATAGGCTGATGATGAGGAACTTATTGTATAATTATCACTTACTTTGGTGAAGGAAACCAGCTTGAGAGATACTCGACGGCAAGTAAACCCAAGTCAAGGTCCATGGTCGACATGAAAACTCTGACAACAGGTTACACACTAACCACAAGAAAAATAGAGAACTACCTATCAAAGAAAACTGCCCTCTTAATGCACCGAAACTCCAGTTATTCTTTGTTTGGTACTCGTTGCCAAGTCCAAATAGGTCAGAAGGATACATTTCGTCTGAAACTAAGATGTTTTTGCTCTTAGTTTAACCCTTTCTTTACATCCTTATTGAAGATGATTTATTGTATCGCGTTCGAATACTGAGTGAATGATGAAGGAGTTCTTGCAATACGGTTGATAGGAAATGTTTACTGGTTTAACGGATTGAGGAATGAATGAACAAGGTTAGAATGCATTTGAGTTTAAAATATTTTTGTTGGACTAAAGTAATCAGAACTTATGCTTACGAGATATCTTCTGTGCTTTTCCATTATTAAGAGCTCCGCTATCCCGATCGTCTGCTTTCTTGAACAAATAGTTAAAATGAAGGAGTATCTTGTAATATCGTAAGTGGAAAATATTCTGCTTTTGGGCCGTAATTTTTGACAAATTTTGAGGGTTGGTTAAATTTAATTTCAGAAAAAGTGAATATGTTATAAGGTTTTTTACAAAAAAGAAAGCTTTCATCCACATAAAATTCCCGCCATAACTGAAAACATTACGGACATTCGTCGTTGACATAAAAACTACGAGACAAAATCAAAAATATCTCACCTCAAAAAACGGTAAGAAACTTGTCATTTATGTCCAATTGAGTTAGGTAGGGGTGCTGAAAAAATGTCAGCTTCGATATAAAAGAAGATATAAAACTGATCACATTTACTATACCCCAGTATAAGTTAACCTAGCATGTTACAGGCTTTTCATACAATGACAGATCAACTTTTAGTGGACGTGTATCTAGCTTAGTGAATCGTCGTGCTTACATTTTCAAAGTAAATTTCCAGTATAACCTGACCTTGCATTATATAGGCATTCAATACAGTGATAGGTCAACATATAATGGAATGTTATCTGGATGTGTCGTATACATTTTCCAGGTAGAGGGCTGCTTATTTTCAGCGTCGAATCGATTCTCCTTTAATAATTGATTTCTTTACGGAGAACCCATAATTGCGTAATTGGAGAAAATCGATCACAGGTAATTTTAAAGGCGGACCCAATCGGAGTGATTTGCTGTGTCACTTGTGTTGTGGGTATATTTATCTTGACCAATCACAACATTGAAAAGTTACTAGTTTATTTATCGACGGTTTAGATTCTATGAAAGGGATATAAATGGCTTTCTGGAAATCATTCGATTAGCTTTCAATCTTCTAAATCATAACATAACATTACGCTTGTAATCCCCGAAGGGTTGGGCCAAAAGCGTATATTTTTGGCCAGATATAGCCTATTGCCATCAACCGGTCACAATCAAGACTCCGTAGCGGCTACTGCGAAATTCCGGATGAAAAAACCCAAAAACTCTTTGCTCGACCTTGGAATCGAACCCAAGCCCTCGTGTTAAGGAGTTGTGCTTATGACCACTGCACCAACAAGGCATTTTATCCTTATGAGCATTCATTTTATTACTTACTCAATTAAACTATCAATTCAGAAAATATTCGTTTATCTTCTGCTTTTTTTTCGGAAATCTTGTGATTTTGCTAAAAGCTTCCTGGACTCGCTCACAAATTCCTCAGCATTTCTTCATGACTGAACATTGACAATTTAAAATTCAAGCTTTCATTCAGATACAGCATGAAATGTGCCACCCTTATTAAGCTGCATGCATAAAATGCATGCGCCATTTTGTATTCAACATTCGTCTATGAATTATTAATGGTAATGAGAATTAAATTTCAAAATGATCGTTACTATTCACCCGCTAGTTTGTAGGGATGAGTTTTAAATGAGTATGAATTATTTGGTGAACTAATCGTAGGACAAAGTTCGCTCAAATCGGAGCTCATTGTTATTTTCGATTTCTCATTTCAATTGTTTTTGGATGTCTAGTATATCTGTCATCATCAGCCATAACACGTCCACTACTGAACAAAGGCATCCCCCATAGAACGCCATAACGAACGGCAACCTGCCGTTTCCATCCATCGGTTGCCCAGGACTCTCACGATGTCGTAGGTCCATCTGGTGGGAGGCCGACCAAAGCTGCGTCTTCCGGTTCGTGGTCGCCACTCGAGAATTTTCTTCTCCATCGGTTGTCGGTTCTTCGAGAGATGTGGCCTGCCCATTGCCACTTCAACTTGCATAATTCTGAGAGCTATGTCGGTGACCCTGGTCTGATTATCTGTGGTTAGTTGAAAGTCTGACAACCAATCTTACCAAAGAGTATCGCATTATTTAGTACTAGCTTTTACCCGCGACTTCGTTCGCGTGGAAAAGTGACTTCCGGCAGATTTTTGGTTTATCTCCGAAAAAAAAAAAAAACTATCCTATGTTCTTTCTCAAGTTCCAAACTATGTCTGTACCAAATTTCATCAAAATCCGTTCAGCCGTTTAGGCGTGAAAGAGTAACAGACAGACAGACAGAGTTACTTTTGCATTTATAATATTATACTAGCTTTTGCCCGCGACTTCGTTCGCGTGGAATAGTGACTTCCGGCAGATTTTTGGTTTATCTCGCGAAAAAAAAAAAAAAAAAACTGTCCTATGTCCTTTCTCAAGTTCCAAACTATGTCTGTACCAAATTTCATCAAAATCCGTTCAGCCGTTTAGGCGTGAAAGAGTAACAGACAGACAGACAGAGTTACTTTCGCATTTATAATATTACTAGTGACCCGCCCCGGCTTCGCACGGGTACAAAAAAGGTATTAAAACCTTCCTCTTGAATCACTCTATCTATTAAAAAAAACCGCATCAAAATCCGTTGCGTAGTTTTAAAGATTTAAGCATACAGACAAACAAACAAACAAACAGACGCGACTTTGTTTTATACTATGTAAGGAAGGATACTAGCTTTTGCCCGCGACTTCGTTCGCGTGGAATAGTGACTTCCGGCAGATTTTTGGTTTATCTCGGGAAAAAAAAATAAAAAAAAACTATCCTATGTCCTTTCTCAAGTTCCAAACTATGTCTGTACCAAATTTCATCAAAATCCGTTCAGCCGTTTAGGCGTGAAAGAGTAACAGACAGACAGACAGACAGACAGAGTTACTTTCGCATTTATAATATTATATAGTATAATAGTATGGATAGTATGGATTAACTGGGTTGTGGAGGTCAGAATAGGCAGTCGCTCCATGTATAATACTGGTATTCAGCTGCATACGGTTAGACTGGAAGCCAACCCCAACGTACTTAAGAAAAGGCTTGGCAGATGATGAGTATATTCACTATGAAAAACGATTCTGATCGTGTCAAAAATTATACTGAAATAGAGCTGAATTTTGATAAAAAAGACGCCTTATTCGTTTTGGTTCCTCGTTTAAAGATCAAAAGGAATCAGTAAGAGAAACTCATTTGCATAAAAATGAAAAATGTATCGTTCAGTTTTATCGTAGTTTATTCAGTTAGTTCACAGATATTTGAAAGTCAACAGATGACATTTGGACTTATACTGTACAGTCACCTGCAAAAATGCATGGACAATTCTGAACTCTATTCACAAGAAATCACACTAAAGTATCCATGCAATTTTGCAGGTGACTGTATATAGGATTTAGATGTCACTGGAAGAACATGACAGGCTTTGTGGACTGGAAATGAAACAAAGTAGCTTTTCTAATATTCTTCTGTCGACAGCAACCTATCAGCTACCTTAACATAGCTTACATAAAGATCACTGTCAGTATTGATGTAAAATAAAAAAATACATAACTATGAAAGAACTATATTATACTATTCCCTTTTTTGACCTTGCCTATGTCTTGTTATTGAACAAAAACTTAATATTCGCAATTTCGTAAAGTTCAGAAACTAAAATAGATCATGATTTATAAAGAGAAAATTGTATCTTCCATTTTTCTTATAAAAAGTTAACAAGTCAAAAACACGAACCAACAAAGATGAAAAGACGATGTTACAAAAAAAAAAACATCGATAAATTGCTTAGAAAACCTAACCAGAACCTACAATGTTATTTATCATTTTTCTCAGAATTTCCCTTGTTCTACAAGAGAATTTCTCGCCGCCACATAATTTTTCCGATAAAACTAGAAGACATCTTAATAAAGGCTTGTCTTTATAAAATGGAGTGCTATAAAACAGGTTGGGAAACATTAATTTTATAAAATTGAGCCGCTAAAACTTCAACCCTTAACTCACTAAACGATCGTTGGCCGATAGTAGGTATTGGTTGTTCTTCTAAAATATTGCTACCACAGAGCAGTTTTCAGTTTTCCAACCTCGTAGGTAGTTTTAAAACGGAGGTTTTATACGGGATTTTATTTTTATTAGAACGCTAGCTACGCTGTTACATTTTTTCGGTTCCAATTTTGAAATATCAAATAACTACCGTTTTTTTTTTTTCAGGAAAAATCCAGTCTTCCTTTTCATGTAGTTTGTAACTTTTTACCAATACAATGAACCAACAGAACGTATTTGATTGAATTAAAATGTAGTTTTAATGAATTGAAAAAAGTAGTTTTTAAATACTAAAGGTGTCATTGTTAGTTTTGAATTTATTTACCCAATAATTTAATAATATTTACCTAATTTTATAATTTACCGAATTTAATAATATTTACCTAATTTAATAATATTAACCTAGTAATATTTACCTAATAATTTATTTATTTTTGAATTGAATAATAAAAATAATAAGGTTTTATACGGGTTTTATACGGTTTTTTAAGGTTAAGGTTGACTGGTAGAGAATGCCTTGTGGCATTAAGTCCGCCTATGTATCACTATTGTGCATAAAGTTTAAATAAATAAATAATAATATTAAAAATAAATAAAGGGAATAATACTAAAAATACTTTTTCTGTTGTTTATTTTTTTACATTCCCCACAAGGGCATTGCTATGGGAATGGGATGCCCTATATTTTTACCCATATTTAAATTAAACTACAAAGAGGCGAAATATACAAACAAAACAAAACTAACCCAACCATTATTTCCTTGTTACAGCTGCACTAGAGGCGACTACCTGAAGGTATACTGGGAGGTCCAAGGCCCCGGTCCTCCTGGCACGCTCAATGAGCGTTCAGCCTGGGCTCGGGAGCTCTGTGGCAGTAGAGCCGATGCGCCTCCAGCTCTGTACTCCCCTGGACCCTCACTCATCCTGGAGTTCCATAGCGGGGCCAAGCAGAACAATGCCACGGGATTCGTTGGCACATTCAGCTTTATTGATAGACGTGAGTACCTTTTTATTTGTCTTGATTTTGGAGTCACTTTGGAAGCCACCACCAGTCTTTAATTATTTCGATTTATTTGAGCAAAAAGTTCTGGAGCAACCGCGAACGAAGATGTTGCGTTGGAAGGCCTCACACTATGTGAACTGATGAACGAATCCGGCGATCCATGGAAACTTATGTCCAACAGTGAACGCCTATTGGCTAAAATGCCCTGTATATTGTATATTTTATATTTACCTTATTTTCTCTTCGATTGTCTGCGAGGTTGTTCTGCATCGTATTTTTGTATGTTTGTAATATAATTATAGGTTCAACGGAAATGACTTTATTGACTATTTTATTTATTTTAAATAAAAGACCAATGTTCTTTCCATCAAGGAATTTAATTTAGGTATGTGATTATAGCATAAAAATATTATTTATACATCACAGTAAAATGAAGTCATGAAAGGCGGAAAATCTGATGAAGAAGTTGAAAATACTCATAAGCCGTATTACTCATAGAGCTATTTCGGTGCTATGATTTCATGGAGATGTGTTATTAATGAAGACTATAATTAATACTCGCTTATTAAAGCGTGTAAATAAAACAGGTTAATGAGCAAAACTGTCTCATATCCCGTAGGTGTGCGAAATAATATCGTTAGTGCTCTGCGTAATTTGTAAGCGGCTGACGACGGTAACATTTTGATGTCCACACTTCCGCAGTATTTTATAAGTTCTAGAAAGAGATATCTAATTACTTTCTATTTCAATTTTATACACTATGTATGTCCATTCAATAGATAACTTTCAGAACGATCGTTTATCTGTCGTGTATTTAAAAAACTTCAATGGCTCAAACAACAAAGTATTTTTTTAACTGTTCGTTCGTAAGGACAATTTAAATATTGCTATAAGTATTCCATTTTGTCTTCTTCTCTTACACACTATGTCTACAAACATTTCTTTTAGAATTTCCTTTTGCAGGTATGCTAGAAAATAATCTTAAGCATCGCTTTTGTACGATTTTCTATTCCGTTTTTCTGTATTTTTCGTGTGTATGTACACTAATTATTAAATAAATCAATGTAAACTAAAAAAATATTTATTTAGACATTACAGCCAACAATCTTTTTACTTTTAATAGGAGACCCTAGGTAAATACTTCATGAAGCGTAGCACGAAAAAACACACGTCGAAAATATCGTTACACACCAACTAGTATTAAAACCCTACTGCCACTAACTAACCGAATCGAAAATCGGATAATCAAGATTTTCACCAATCAACTGCCACGTTACGCGTGTGTCATGCACGCCATTTTATCCTTTGTCTACTATCCGAAATGCACTAAGCGGATATATTGATCAAAGCGAGTATCCGGCACAGTCAGGTATTAAAACCCAATATTTATGCAAAGTGTGTGAATAATTTGTGGAGTATTTTTGTTCTGCAAACCGTACATTTTGATGGAGTACTGATGCCCCGGTAGAGTATATTTTTATGGTGGTTTAAAGATGTGACTGAATTTAAATTTGGTTTTGAGTTTATATACTTATGCAGTTTACCAGTGAGAAGCTTTGACCTTATACAATTTTAATATCTGAAAACGTTGTTTTTAATATTATTTACATTCAGAATAAATACTGAGTGATTGTGCAAGTTCATGTGATAAATACAATGCCACACCACTTTAAACACTTGTTTAATATCCGTATTGACATAATGAGCCAATATAGACATAATGCCTGTGTGGGGGGAGGAGCGACATTAAAAACAAATACACAACAACTAAAAATATATGAAATGCTGGTTTATTTTTATTGCCCAATCCGGTTTGAAAAATCCCATGTCTTGGAAGTTTTGGTTTTGGAATATTCTGCAGGGCAGTTTAATTTTTTTTAAGGTGCAGGAATCATAAAATGACTGCTCTCGCTCTTGGAAGAGCAGATGGTAGTGTTCGACCCATACTGACTTCAACCCATTCGTCCCGTAAATTCTGAAACCCTGGCAGAGGCCAGTTTCCTTCCCGTCGGGGCTGCGGATATTGAAAAGTTACCGCGGCTCCGACACAAGGGCGAGGAAGAAGGAACATGGGTTGGTTTTTAGTCAGTAGAAGTCTGACACTCCCCTTCGCTCTGCCCAAGAGCGGGGGGGGGTTATTCGATGATTTTCCACCCACCAAAAAAAAAAAAAAAAGGCCAGTTTCCTTACGATGTACTTTTATCATCATTTGAGAGCAGTGGTGCCAAAATAAACAAATGTATCCTATCCGTCTTACGAATCTTAAATCAAGTTATATTAACTGAAGAACAAAGCGAAGCCAGGAGTTTGTTTAACTTTAAGATTCGGAATTCAAATACTCATGCGTGCCTCTTAAACACCTACCTTAATTTATTCAAAAACATTTCTGTTAGGGGTGGACAAGTGTATTACCTATCGACATTTTAAAACAGTCCTACCGATTTTCAAGTGAAAAATATCGATATATCTTCAGTTTTAGCATGATTATTTATACATATTTCCAAAACTTACGTACGTTACGTAAAAAAAGAAAAAATACCGGTCAAATATTTTTTGAAAATCTATTATGACGGACTAATTAGATTTTTTTTGCTTACTACCCTATTCGATGCTCTAAAACAAATATCGATATTATCACGATTATGTGAAAATATATCGATACTTTGCTCAACCCTAATTTATGTTCTTCTATTCTCCGAATTCGAAGGCACTCTCTAATTTGAAATTTCTATAATCTGTTGCGTAAACTTGAGAGCTATTGAACCGATTTGAACACGGTGTTTACAGCTGAAAGCTTATTGTGTGAGGTACTGGAGTATGAAATTTAACCTTTAGTCGTTGAGGTATGTACCAAGCGTAAGCAAATATAAGCAACACAGGTTCACTTGACGAAATATTTCAAACATGCGTAAAGACAAATACTAGAAATCGACAATTTGATTCCAATATCTCGGGCTACAAGTTAGCAGCGGTGGCCTAGTGGTGTCGGCCCCAACTTACGAACAGTAGGTCGTGGGTTCGAACAAAGGCAGGCGCATTACTTTGTGTTATTTATTTCATCACCGCTGCTCTCAAAACGGTGAAGGAAAACATTGTGAGGGAACTGGTCTTAGAACCAAAAATTCGAAGACACGTGACATCCGCCAATCCGCACTGGGCTCGCGTGGTGGATTATAGCCCATCCCTCTCCTAGAGAGAAGGCCTGAGTCCCTGCAGTGGGAAGATGACAGGCTGATGATGATCTCGGGCTAGTTTGCTGCTTTCCCTTTATTTAAAGGTATTATGTTTTATTTTATTCACTGCTGAGCTTGAAGTCCTAGGTTGGATACACGGGTAAGGCAAATTTTTATTGGATTTTCTATTAGAAATTTCTCAGTTGTAGCCTCGGAGCCTGGATTTGTGCCAGGTTGATGGTAAATAGACTCACCCCCTATTAAATGGGAATTAAACATAACCTGTACCTAAACCTTTGGAGATTATAGGCATAATGTTATAGGTAAATGTTTTTTTTTTCTCAAATCTACCACCGTCTAATTTCAGTTGCTAATGATATCAGACAGTTCAAAACTCTAACAACTGAAGATTCTTGCAAACAGTCTCACATTATCACAAGGTTTCAAATTAGCATAATTATCTAATAAGAACTGTTTGTATGTAAATTCGTATGTAAATTGGTAACTTCCGACATTTTCACCTCTTACGCAGCAAATCTTTGGCACCATTGGTATGTGATTTTCTCTTTTGAGGATTAATTAATGGCACTGGCGATGTGTGAAGAGATCAGATTAGTCTTTGAATGTGGTACATTGAAATTAATTTCAGTATCTAAATACTGTTGGCGAAGGCCTCGCCCCACGACTTCCAGTTGTTTCTATATACTTCAGTAGGCCTTACCTAGGCCGCTGTTCAACTATCCCGCCATCTTACGAAGAAACGCCACGCCATCTCGAAAATAGATTTACATTCACAAAAATGTAACAAAAAAAACATGACGAGTCTTACTTCGACACTCGTTAAACCGATGTATTCGGTTAAATAACACTACTTCTCACGTAAATAAATCTATAAAACCATTCTGTACCTAATTGAACCTAGCCATCAAAATTATGAAGTACACTGACGTCGGTCGACCACTTTTCAACCTTATAACTCAAGGCATAAAGGTGAAACCTAGTCGATCGTCAGTGTTTGCTTTAGTATACATTACAAAACGAAAACCGTAACTATCAAGCCGTTAACACTTAATTTATCTTTCAAATATTTCAGTTCTCTAAGGCACCTTGAGAATTTTAATACCACTGTGATTGAGTTCAGGAATTAATATAATATCACAATAAATGCCTAGCCAGCTGCCTTATTCAATCAAATAGCTGTGTAAGCAAAACGAAGTGCCTTTATTCACGTTGTAATTTATTCAAAAATAACTATTCAAAGATGTCAACTATTCAAAGTATAATTTGTTGAAGTATTATAAATTGAATTAAAACAACTGAAGCAAGGAGATTAGAATGTGATAATGATTGATGACTATAGTTTTGCGTCTTTGTGAGTGATTGGATTATTATTTAAATTGGTTACAAGTTTGTAAGATAGAACTAAAACCACTTCTAGGCCACTTTGTTTTGTTCGTTTAAGTAATGAATAGAATTAAATAGTTATTTCGGCTATCTTTCTTGTCAATATTATTTTCTGTCTAAAACTAAATCACGGAACCGAAAAACTATTTTTTTCTGTTCGTTGTCTGTCTATGTAAATTAGTGTTTGAGATTGTCTTATAAAGAAAAATCCAAACTTATTTGACTGGACCTGCCCAGTCAGAGCAAGCATTTGTTGCTCATCGTATAGCTTGACTTATAACTCAAGGAGCTTAACGTTTTTCTAATTATAATTATTTAATCATCAGCCATCAAAGGCATTAGCTAAAAAAAAGCAAATCGCAAACGATTCTACCCCATACCTAATCACCATCGTCCCACCCCTATCGTTTACATACAAATCTGGCGAATCGTTAAGACTAAACGGAATTTCTTCACTGAATTAACCACTGAATTTTAATTACATCTGACTTTAATGAATGTCCGGGTAAACGTTCGTGGTAACAAAGGAGAGTCAACTGTTCCGGGGACATTAAGTTGACTGGACTGAGAAGCTTTGCGTTTTTGGGGGACTGTCTTATAAAATTGTAAATACAGTGAAACCTGGTTAAATGTGTCTCAGATATCCAAATCTGTCTCATGGGACCCCAGTATGAGTTCCAGTTATAGAGATTTCTCACTTATCCAAGTCCCAGTTAACCAAGTTTCACTGTACTAAAGTAAAGTAAAGTAAATTTTGACCTTCGAAAAGTGCTGATTACCAGCCTAGTTTGAATAAATGAATTTTGACTTTGACTTTTGACTTTGACTTTTGTGGATACTGTAATCGCCATGATTAAGATCAAGCAAGCGCTGCTGCTGTATGCACATTAGTTTCTGGGATGGATTCTCAGTACATGCAACGGTTATGCAATGCAAGTGTTCAACAACACTTTGACGTCCTGAGAATGGGAAAGCGATACAGTTTTTTTTATTTTTATTGCTACTTAAAAATCATTGATGGAAAAAACTGCCACGGAGTCTGGACCTGTTGATAGCAATAAGCTCGCCCCCTATTACATAGGACTGAAACATGACTGGTGAAATGTGGGTGTACTATAGGTACACCTCTGCCTAACCCTTCGGGGATTACAGGCGTGATGTTATGATGTTATGTGTATGTTATAGATTTCACACATTCACAGGTTGTTGTTGTTGTTCCTTCTTGCCAGTTGGAGGATTGGGTAACTTAAGACATCAAATTAATTAATAATATTTAATTTATAATATAATTATAAATTATATAGGTTTTCATATAATTATGTAAATAATTATGTATTTGTTATACGTTGCAACTTACTGTAAACTACATGAAAACACAGCAAACTATAACTAAACAGAACATATTTCTTGTTGCAATGTGTCTTCACATAGCAACATTGCATTATAAATTTCATAGGAACTGTCACAGAATCCATCTTTACCTTCCATTTTTATTGTAAACTTCATTCACAATTTTCCAATTCATATTTTCGTTAAAACCCTGTGTAAATAGAAAAATATTATCTATAACAATTGCTCAGAATTTTCATTTTTTTTACATTTGCTGAAGAATTCCATTGCACAATGATTCTTCAACTTCTCTGGCATTTTTAAGCTGCTGAAAACAAACGGTATAAAACGAAACATCTATAATCCTTGCATTTTTAGAATAGCAAGACCTCTGTAAACGATATAAAAGAAGGTTAGAGAAAGAATTCAGAAATATTAAAACTAGTATTCGATACTAGTTTTAATATTTCTGAATTCTTTCTCTCTGGATTTTTTTTTATAAGCCTTATTTGAATCTTCTTCTTCTTATCGTGTGGGCAGTAAGGTTTAACATCCTCACACACCCTAGTGTCAGGGTTTCTGAACCACCTAAAGGGCGTTTTTATTTTTTGGTGTGTGGGAAATCAGCAAATGACTCCTTCCGCTCTGCCGCGGGAAGGAGTATATTAGGGAGTATCAGACTTCTACTGACTAAAAACCACCCATATATCTTCTTAGCTCTTTGTGTCGCTAGGCGGAGATTTATGTTACCTAATAATTTATCGAAAGTTATGTTTTGGTGCTAGCTTAATACCAATACCTTTCCAGACACAGAAAATCTTAAAAGAACCAATAGTAGGTATCTTCCGACCTGGGAATCGAACCCACATGCTTAGCGGTCGCTCTTGTACCCGCAAATAAATAATAATAATAACTGCCTCGTTGGTAGTCAATATTATTTACCTACTTCTTTTCTTGCTATATCATCCTTCACATAGGTAATCCATCGTTTCTTTGGTCGTCCTCTACTCATATAGCCATTCACAAAACTTTCCTACTCAAAACACACATACATACACAAAACACATATATAGTACATTCATACTCAAAACTTTCGTCACGACATTTTCCTCATTCGTCCGCATCGCTCAACAATAGACGTCATAAGTCCATAACATATTTCATGGATCATTAGTAATAAAATGCAACCTTAATCATTACGCAAAAGGTGTAATTCATCTCGTCAAAATGTTTAAACCCTATCTAAGCCGTAATTTATGACAGCTCAAAGACCCAAGTTACACCATACAGAGTTGAAAGTACTGAACAATTCACCACAGTTTAATCACCCGGTTTATATGGATTTCCTATCTGAAGCTCGTAAATACGACCGAGTTTTGTACTAAAATCTTGATGACGTCTTACGGTTGAAACATTGTTCTGATACAAGAACATCGATTGCGCTATGTGGGACAAAGTTATAGTAATTACTGAGGTGAAAGATGAACGGTTAATTTGTGATACTGTTATCAATTAAGTAAATGCAGTAATCAGCATTTTTTTTCATTACAGCGGTCAATCTCAACGGAGTTTAGCTACGTAGGTATCTGAGTATGTATATCCGACTAATAATAGAGAGGTAAGGAGGGAGGAGGGGGGGAGGTTTGTAAGTTTCTATGGACTATGGGGTACCTAATATTCGGAACTTCTGTTCTGATTCCGAAAATTATTTACGTCGGGAGGCTACATTAGGTATTTCTACGCTTAAAAAATTCCCGTGGGTTAATTTTCATTCATATCAGGAGCGAAGCGGAGAGCTAAAGTACTATATAGCTTTTGGTCGCGGCTTCAGTATATTTTTCGGTACTCACCTCATATATTAATTAAGCAGGAGATATTACAGTGCAAAAAAACACGGGTACACATTACTGCCATAATCCATAAACAACAACGACAGCTGCAATAAGGAAGTAACTATAAAGTTACAAAAAGAAAGATTTTTATCAAAACACAAAATTTTCACAAAAAAAATTTAATCTAACTTCTCCTTTGTTCTACACGAAATACTCCTTCAAAACAGCTCTATTGTCCCATTCCATACTTTCTAAACAATTAACCCTATTTCACCAAAAACTTTGATGAACTTGCCGACCCACTTAGAACAAACAGATTCTTTGATAACGTTATCATTCGCCCAAATCTTCACTTGCCTCTTGCTAGTCATTGCGTAAAATACGCTGTCATTCCTCAAATCCTTTATCTTAGAGGCTCAATGTACCCGCATACTTACAGCCTTCAGAGGCATCACTTTTGTTAGCTCTTATTCTACATCTCCGAACTTCTGTACTTTTCAATCTATGGCCGTTAATGAGTTGGCTTCATCTGAAACGTGGTCTGCTTTTAGTTTTATGTTTCAGTGTCGATAAAATGGGAAATCACCAATAACTTTGGGAAATGCGAGTCTGAAATCTTATTTAACTTGTGTTTAGTTGGTCAACATTGATTTTCAGGTTTATTTTTCTTTAGAATTGTTGGCTACGGTAGAAACCTCAGCTATAGGTAGTATCAGTGTGTTAGGGACATCGGTGAACAACTGTCATTATGTGTTCAGCTCTTAAATTTAACGTAGCTCCAGCATTGAATGCTTCGTTTATTAAAAAATAAGCAGCTGCTCTATACTAAAAAAATTATGCCCATTCTCAAGACACTCTTTTCAGAATCATGTGCTTAATTAGTATTAACAGTTTCCGTGCCGTCCCTACACAGTGGTACAATGGAACAGTTACTTCGCGCAAGTGTTGATTATATCCCTTAATTAGGTAACGAACAATATGCACCTCAGTTGTAATAACATCATTACGCGGCCACCAATTCGACTGCCAACTGCCGTGAATATGGCAATATTCACCATCAAGACCGTTTGGTCGTAACGGCCTATGGACCAATTTCAGCATCCGACGGGTTGATAATTTCCATGATTATGCGTTAGGACCAGAATAACACAATACACGGACGAAATACGTCTGTTGATTTACAGAAACATTTGTAATTCTGTCATTTGGTAGGAAAATAGCATTAATAAACTTACACACCAGTTTAAAGCTAAATAATATTTCCTTTATGTTTTTATTACATTATAATTTATTGTGAACGTTAAAGATAAATAGCATATTACCCGATCAGGGCACAAATAAATGTTGCATAGTATGACATAGATAAGAGACGCTAAAGAACCCAGAATTTTAGTAATTAAGTTGGATTTCTAAGAAAAAGAAGAAATGGAATCTTTAAAAGTTTTAAAATAAGAAATATGATGACCGATGGGGCCGAAAAGTTCTGGAATGGCGACCGTGAACCGGAAGACGTTGCGTTGTAAGGCCTCCCACTAGGTGGGCCGATGACCTGGTCAAGGTTGCAGGAACCCGCTGGATGAGAGACGCACGGGACCGGTCAATGTGGCGACACCTGGGGGAGGTCTATGTCCAGCAGTGGACGTCTTTTGGCTGAAATGATGATGATGATGATGAAGAAATTTAGTCGGATCCGGATATAAGAATCGTGAGTAGCTCGTAGTTTAAGCCCCTGCTCTCATTTCTGGATCTTTGATAGCCATAACAGGTAGTCAGTGGCCCAAAAGTCTGACAGCCAGTCTTAGCAAGGGGTATCATAATATCCAGTACTTTACATCAGATAGGCAGTCGCTCCATGTAAAACACTGGTATTCAGCTGCGTACCCGAAAGTCGCTGAATAGCAGTATTTTTCGGACTAGATGTCGACCCTAACATGGCTCGGAAAAGGCTAGGCAGATGATGATTATGATGAGGTATAAGAATCTTACATAACGATGAATTTTTGAATGTGAAAGACATGTTCTATTATTTTTCCCTCTCAAAGATAGGAGGCCTGTGTCCCAGCAAGTGGGAACATTAATAGGCTGATGATGATGATGTTCTATTAAATACTCTGTTTTATCAAATACTAGCTGAAGCCCGAAGCTTCCCCCGCGTGGATGTCGGTTATCGCGATCAAAAGTAATCATGAAATATTGATCCTGGTTCCGCAACCCATGGGAACCTATTCCAGGGATAAATTACATACTAAATCTTTTTTTTTTGGGTTGGGTGAAAATCATCAAATAACCCCTCTCGTTTTTGGGCAGTGTGAAAGGGGGTGTCAGACTTCTACTGACTAGAAACCACCCATGTTCCTTCTTAGCCCTTCATGTCGACGCCGATATCTTTGTGACCAACCCGCAGGCCACATACTAAAACCTTCCTCGAGAACCGCTCTATCCATTGGTGACAGCATGAAAATTGGTTCAGTAGCTTTTAAGTTTATCGCGAACAGACAGATAGACGTGGCGGAGGACTTTGTTTTATAATATTTAGTGATTGTGTGACTACAAACAATTTGAGCCTTTCACTAAGATCTACATCGTCACATCACTATCTGCATTCCAAAACATGGTTTCGTGATTGCGTCACAGTTTCCATGGGTATCTACATTAGGTACATGTAGGTGAGATTGAAATACTTCAAGCATGCAGAATGCCACGTGTATCACATTTACTCACAGCGACTATTTCTGAAATAATATGACGACACGGTTGGCGCAGTGGCTAAGCAATTGGACTGCTGCGCTGCGTGTCGCGGGTTCGATCCCTGCACGGAACAAATATTTGTATGGCCTACAAATAGTTGTTTCGGGTCTGGGTATTTGTGTATGTGAGTTTAAATGTTTGTGAACGCACCCACGATACAGGAGAAATTCCTAGTGTGGGGCAACGTTTTTAAAAAAAAAAAAAAAGTAAGGTGAAATCTCGCTAGAGCAATATTTGTAGGTGTTGTTTGTACCTTCAAATACTTTGTTGGACTGAATCAGATATTGGAATTAAAAGCAACATCATTCTCAATAACTGTGTTAAAGTTTTGCAAAAATACTTAATCATTTATTAGTCAGTCAACCAAGGAATCTCTAACTCAAACTAAATAAATCAACGTATTTTTTTTATTATTATAAATGGGCTTGCTCTTGACTTCAATCTTGCCCTAAGGGCAGAGACGATGTCGACGATGGAACGAGCTTACCCAGAAGAAGCCTGTTTACTCGCGACTTAAATAGATTAGGGTTATATGAACTCGGAAAAACCGACGCGGCGACGCAGGCAGGGAATTTCACTCCTTGGCTGTGCGCATAATAAAGGACTTCCTAACTTTTTCTTAGGAAGCAAAACTACTTTTTACGGTAGAACTCAATGTATCATTCTCAAACCATTATGCTGATGGTTGTTGAATAGTGCAGGGGTGGGTATCACAGAAATTTCAGTAACTGTTACTGACAAAGCTGAAACTCAAAACTAAAAATATTTTTTATACAAGTTAGTTAAACACTACCAAAATGCAAATTAACTAACACAATTAAAACCTATATCAAAGTTAGTAGTAGATTCGAGAGCACTATTAAATTCCCATTATATACCATTCCTGTACCATCTGCTCCAGTATTTGTTCTAATAAGCACTTTCAAGTTATCTCAGTATGACTTATTTCTCCGAGCATAGAACTATGCGACGGACTTTTCGGCAAAGTTAATGCTGCGTTCGTGGAAAAGACGTTATATCTTGCTCCGTAGCAATATGGTTGATTATTGTGTTAGCGACTGGTAAAGTTGTGTGGGTGTTGAGTCAACTTAGACAAATGTTTGTTGAGGAGTTTCCGCACCTGTGGCCACGTTATATGTCTCTGTCGGAAGATTTGTGCGAGCTGCTCTGACAACGATCGAAGGTATCGTGGATTTGACCTGATGTCTCTTCTACTAAGTCGTCGAGTAGGGTTTGTTTCAGATTTAAGTTAATACGATCGGCTAAAGTAATAATACATAACATTACGCCTGTTGAGGATTCCAAATGGTTAGGCAGAAGTACCTATATTAGCGCCAGTTACTAAGTCCCATGTTCCACCGCGCAGTCTTCACTGCTACTGAGAAAGTCCTAACTGAAACCACAATAAAAGCGATCTGGGAATCAAATCCAGAACTTCTCTCGAGCAGTCGCACTCGCGACCAAGTTACCAAAGAGGCAGTTAAAAATAATGCCCAGCAAAAATTTAAATCTATCTGAAAATCATGCGATGTTTCTGTTACTTAGGGGTACAACTTAAAACCTGTTTTTTTTTTTGGTCAGCCCACTCTGTCCCACTGCTGGGCAAAGGCCTCCCCCATTTCCTTCCATCTTTCCCGATGTTTTGCCTTCTCTGGCCAATCTGTAAGGAATGAGTCATTAAAACCTGTAGAAAACAAAAATGTCAGGTAAACTAAATTATACTCAGAAATTCAAAGTAGTAGGTATACCAATAGTTGGTATTTTTTTTTTTAAACGTTGCCCTACACTAGGAATTTCTCCTGCATCGTGGGTGCGTTTACAAACATTGAAACTCACATACACAAACACGCCCAGACCCGAAACAATTATCTGTAGGTACGCCATACAAATACGGAACAACTGTGCGGTGATCGAACCCGCGACACGTAGCGCAGCAGTCCAATCGCTTAGCCACTGCGCCAACCGTGTCGTCAAATTCATCGACCTCTTAAGATCATTTAAAAGCATAAAGTCTAAAATATTCAAATATAATTCAAGCGACTTAGCCATAACTCCGAAAGCAATATAAGACTATACAACCACCATAATATCTCTTAACATTTGCGAAGGGAAAATCTGGTGTAAATCTGAGAAAATCCTCCGGGCAGACGGCCCAAGACGCTCAAATAGGATCAGGTCAGGCTTTGTAAGGCCGGCTTATCGGCAGCAAGACTCCATGCATATTAAAACCACCTGCAGACCAAGTCAAGCTAGAGAGAATATTCTATTAGTTTGAAAAGAACCGCAAGCGACGAATCGAGCGGACGAATTATTTGCTTGCTTTCTGATCTGTGGACGTAATTGCTGAAATAGGATTCGGTCTGATTTTGTTTATTGTATCTTAATTACTGATTGGAGTTGGTAGAGCTATTATAAGACTATTATCAAACTTAAACATAAGTAGGGAAATGTGGGTGTACTAATAGTAACACCTCTATACCACCTCTGTGATGTTATAGGTGCACTGCTAAATTATGCTTGAGGGATCATTTGCGTGATATTATGTAATTAAGAGCGATCAGTTTGTCTATTGGGCAGGCTTTTATTTCCAAAATCACATAATTATTGTAATGAAAATGAATTATTTGCGAAGACCTGGTGCAAATCTGAGTAGTGAAAATCGAGCTAACGAATTATTTGGTTCTTTAATAGAGCCCAACTCTATTAAAGAACCAAATAATTCGTCAGCGTCTATTATAGAATTGGGTCTGTTTGTGTTTATTGTGTTATGATGCACTAGTTATTGCTTGCGGCTTCGCTCGCAAAAAGATCCCACACCTAACCCAGGTCCTGGTCAATCGCATGTTATCGCAAAAAAGGTCACAGAAAGGTTGACCTTAACTTTTAAAACCACAAGTAGTTAAATTAGCCTTTACCTTTAAGATCATCAAGTACTTAATAAATTTATATATTAACATCAAGTAGCAACTTGTAGAAGTTTTATCTGAAAGAAACGAGTTTGGCTAAAAGTTAAACAATTAGGTAATATTGTAATAATATAAAGATACTATATTATAAATCTTCAACAATATACTATTGGTAAAACTATCTATAACTCAATATTATAAAAAAAAAACTTTATCAAACCGAAAAGCGTACGCGGGTAATAAAACTGTACTCGTAGCCGCTCTTTCAAAACCATGAAAATATTTTCGCACAAAAAGATTTTAAAATTTTCTCAGCAAATTTAAAATTTTCCACATCGTTCCCTTTATAAAGCGGAATCCTGGAAGTGTCTCTTTATATGCTAAGTGATGGAACTCCACAGCAATACGACTGCGCTTATACTTATTATAAGTAACACGTATGTGTTGTGTGTTATGTTATACTAATAATCAGTATCACACTGACCCGTAAATAGTGTTAACATAACATAACATAACATCACGCATGTTTTATTTTGGGGGGTGGGAAATCATCAAATGGCTCCTTCGGCACTGGGCAGAGCTCTGTCAGACTTCTACTGACTAAAAACCACCCATGTTCCTTCTTAGCCCTTTGTGCCGAGGCCGCGGTATCTCTTTCGAACAACCGGGACAACAGCCCCGACGGGCTCTACATAACCCTTACATGCGTGATATATTTTGTTGTCGGTCATGTTTAAATCCCATGTGATAGGGGGCGACCCGACTGCCATCAACAGGGCACAAATCCAGACTCCATGGCTGCTACTGAAAATTTCCTGATGCAAAAATCCAATAACACTTTGTCTTCTTCTTTTCGTATCGATTCTACTTCGTACGGTTTGGGCCCAGTAAGTAGCCACGCTTATTGCAGCGGCAGAGGCGCTGTTCAGGTCGTCAAGGGTGCACACTTTGTCTGATGCTGGAATCGGACCCAGGAGCTCATGCTCAGCAAATGCGCTTGCGACTCCTTAACCAACGAGGCTGTTCATAGTGTCATCAGTAAATAGTGTCAATATCCGGGATAATCACCTTTTTTTTTTGGCGGCTGCGATGTCATAAAATGACTCCTCCCGCTATGGACAGAGCGGTAGGGAGTATCAGACTTCTACTGACTAAAAACCACCCATGTTCCTTCTTAGCCCTTTGTGTCCTAAACCGCGGTATCTCTTTCGACAACCCGCAGCCCCGAAAGGCGGGATAATCACCCTAAGAAGTTATTACTCCGTTTACTTAGTATATCATTAGCTTAGACTTTTCCCAACTATATCGGGGTCGGCTTGCAGTTAAACCGAATGCTGCTGAATACCAGTATTTGTCTGACTACCTGTCATGAGTATCAAAGAACTAAACTAAATGACAGCCGAAACCAACCGTCTCGGCACTCTTGTGGTGGTTGCCACTGGAAAAAAAAAGCCTGAAAGCCAGAATCAGCATTCTGGCTTTCAGGTTACAGTGGTTTGGGAATAGTGAGGCGGGCTTGTCCCAATAAAAAAAATATAAAAAACTAACAGACAGTAGTTACACGTAAAATACCAATATTCAGCTGCATCCAGATAGACTGGAATCCGATCCCACTATTGTAATGAAAAGGCTATGATGGTGTAATGGAAATCTACAAATCTAAGTAGGGAACAAAGCTTCGTAATAGGTAACTTATAATTATAATGCTGATAAACAATTTCTACTTATTAGATACCCTATCACGTTTGACCTTAAACTTGTGAAGACCTTGTGTTCATGCCAACCGCTGGCGCCACCTATCACCGGCGCGCCGAACTTGGTGATCGCTGAGCATTCACGCTGGCACAGGGGTTCATACATTCATCACCACCACCAGGCGGAGCCAGTGTCGCGCGGATCCCTTCCACGGATTGCAACATCGCTAACTCACCGCAGCTATAAAAACTTTTTGTTTGTATAGAATCAGTCCTTTTTACCTTCTCTCTTCCTTCAAGTCACATCCATCATCCTTTACAGACCCCCGCCATGGCCATGGCGGTCTAATCCATCCACGCAGTCTGTAACTTATGTAATTTCATACATATTTCAAAATATAATTGTGAAACCATCACGCTCGCATTATTTCAACGACGGACAGACCTGATCCCCAACATTTTGGTCCTACGAGACGGATCTACAAGAATACCAGCCGGAAGAAGACTCCACATACACGGTGCCGACCACGTTGCCGGCACGTTGCGGACTTTGACTCGGACTGGAGCCGGGCGCTGAAGACAATAGCTGGCTGTGAAGACGATCGACCGGGTGCAGCGATCATCACGATCGACCGAGTGCAGCGATCATCACAGCTGGTCCAGTGACCCAGCAATAACATCAAACCAGAGAAAAAGGCAAAGGCGTAAGATACGTAAACGGTCAGGTCTCTGTTCCGTCCCGTCAATCCCACCCGTCACATCCATTCAGTTAAAGATTTGTGTTAAAGCTGTGTTTCGTTTCAGTTCACGCGAGTGTGGCAGCCACGTGGACCAGGTGATATTTGCATGTGAGTAACCACACCACATCACACCACACCACATAACGCTCATCCATATTCCGTCAGAATGTCGGTCAAGGCAGTGGACGAAGTTCTTTCCGAATTAAAGAAACGTAGGGGTAACATTAAGGGTCGGTTAACCCAGTTTAAAAATTACGTGGAATCGTTCGCGGGAGCTCACTTAACAAGCTTACAAACAGCTGAGTTAACTTTACGTGTTCAAGCCGCGAGTGAATTATACGATAAATTCGACAACGTAGAAAATGAACTCGAACTACTCCTTCCGGAATCCGAAACAAACGCGAATCTACAATACATAGAAGCATTAGAAGATATTTATTTTACGGCAATAGCCAGTGCAAAGTGTTTAATTAAAAACGCGGAAATTACAAGTCGACTTCCAATTGCATCGGAACCACGTGTCAATATTAAATTACCAGACATAAAATTACCTGCCTTCGATGGAGCCTATGATCACTGGCTAGAATTTAAACATTCATACGTAACCATGATTCATAATCGTTCCGATCTAGACGAGATCCAAAAATTCCATTATTTGCGGTCAGCACTTAGTGGAAGCGCGTTACAAGTGATAGCAGCGTTGGAATTTAGCCCAGCCAACTACGTTCACGCATGGGAGTTATTGGAAAGCCGTTATCACAACGAGAGTTTGTTATTAATAATCACGTAAAAGCGTTGCATAATATTCCATCACTAAAACAAGAATCGCCATCGCAAATAAGGAAATTAATTGATACTATTTTACGTAATCTGCGCGCTTTAAACTCACTAAATGAACCCACAGTTAATTGGGATACATTAATAATTTATTTAGTGGTCAGTAAGCTGGACTCGTCTACAGAACGCGAATGGGAAACCCACATCGGTGCCACGTGTCTAGGTTCACGAGAAAAAATAAAACTTAACGATTTAATTACGTTCCTCCGAGGTCGAGCGGACACGTTGGAAATGATCGGCACTAGCCACATAAAGGAAAAAACACATCATAGCGACTTTAAACACCAAAACGATAAACGAAATTCACAGCGCGTACATAGTTACGCGGCTACTAAGGCGACGCGTTATAGTAATTACCGTGGTGCTACAAATAAACAATGGGATTTACCCAAGTGTGTCCTGTGCAATAGGGAACATTCATTATACTCGTGTACAGCATTCCTTAATATGTCCGTGAGAGACAGAATTAAATTCATTAACGAAAATAAGATGTGTGCAAATTGCTTGAGAAACGGTCACGCGTTAGATCAATGCAAGTTCGGTTCGTGTAAACAGTGTTCAAACAAACATAACAGTTTGCTACACATGGACGAGGCGGGAAACAGCGCTTGTGTGCGTGCGTCGTCGAACGGAGGGAACGTACATCCACAATCACACAGTTTGGCGACATCAACAGTGCATTCACGCGACTCGGCCACTACTGTTGTGTGTGAAGCGAACACTACCGAATTCAAGTTAATAAGTACTGTTTTGCTCTCTACGGCGTTAATTGAAGTAGCTGATAATAATAACGTGTATCATACGGCCCGCGCGCTCTTAGATAACGGAAGCCAAAACTGCTTCATAACTGAGAAATTTGCAAAGAAAATAAATGCAATATATATACAGTCCACTATTCAAATATCGGGTGTGGGACAGTCAGTCTCGCAATCACAGCATTCATGTGACGTCACAATACGTTCAAAATTAAGCGATTTCAATACCAAGCTTCGCTGTTTAATCTTGCCATGCATAACATCCAGTTTGCCTACGATAAACATCGAAGCCGGTAATATATATATACCTGAGTTCTTACAATTAGCAGATCCGACGTTTAACGTAAGTTCAGAAATTGACTTGTTGATCGGCGCGGATAGATTTTGGGATCTTCTAGAAACAGACAAAATACGTCTAGCAAGTGGCCCATTCCTACAAAATTCAAAATTAGGATGGTTATTGTCCGGTCCTGTGCTCGCGAGGAGCCCAAAACCTGCTCACGTTCATTGCCACTTCAGTCAGGAAATCGATAAACAACTCCGGCTGTTTTGGGAACTCGAAAACATTCCTTCATCATCATGCGCACCCTTAACAGATGATGAACGCACCTGCGAAAACATATTCAATAACACTACAAAACGCGTTGAAAACGGTAGATTTTCGGTTCGTATACCGTTGAAGGAGGCACCAGATGCCCTAGGTGATTCTTACACGTCAGCAACGAAACGATTTTTAACCTTGGAGCGTAAACTCGATCGTTTACCAGAGCTTAAACATTTATATTCTAACTTCATGCGTGAATACAATGATTTAGGTCACATGTCCAAGTTGGAGACTTGTAGTCAACCAAATTATTATCTTCCACATCATGGTGTTGTCAAGGAATCTAGTTCAACAACAAAACTACGCGTTGTATTTGATGCTAGTGCCGTCACTAGCTCGAATAAATCATTAAACGATATTCAGTACCCGGGACCCGCGTTACAAAACGATATTTTCTCGATTTTGTTACGATTTAGACAATATAAATATGTAGCTTGTGCAGACGTGGAGAAAATGTTTCGTCAAGTTCTTCTCCAGCATGACCAAAGGTCACTACAATTAATATTGTGGCGGGATAATCCTTCAGATCCGTTAAATACATATCAACTAAATACAGTCACGTACGGAACTGCGTCAGCACCATATTTAAGTATGCGCTGTATTAGACAGTTAGCATTAGAGTGCGACGATGACGTCATCGCTCGCATCATCACGGAAGACATATTCGTGGACGATCTCATCACCGGTGATGATGATCTAAACAACTTGCTTCAAATATGTCAAAAAACATCAGACGTGCTCCAATCGGGGTGTTTTCCTTTGCGCAAGTGGACCTTTAACTCAGATGCATCTCACAACAAAGCCACAGAACGCTTCATAGGCGAACATGCGCAAACCAAAACACTCGGATTGGGTTGGCATAACACTGGTGACGAGTTACACTTCGTTACAAATATTGAGAACCAAGACAACAATTCACGTTTAACTAAGCGAATAATGTTATCAGTAATATCACAAATATACGACCCATTGGGTCTTCTTTCGCCGGCAGTCATGATTTCAAAAATGATTTTACAAAAATTATGGCTGAGTAAAATTGACTGGGATACTCCGGTCTCTCAGGAAATTGCTAACATTTGGAAACATTTTATTTTTACGTTAAGATTTCTAAACGATATTCGCATCCCTCGCCACGTAATAGGCGATCATAATCAATACACAGAGCTTCATATATTTACCGACGCGTCTCAAGACGCATACGGCGCGTGTACCTATATACGTACATTTAGCAATATCGGTGACGCAACCGTTCGACTATTGTGCGCTAAGGGCAAAGTCGCACCTTTAAAAACAATCAGCATCCCGCGCTTAGAGCTGAGCGCCGCGCTTCTGGGAGCCCAGCTATTTAATAAAATAATTAAATCTCTTAGATTGCAGTTCAGTAAAGTATACTTTTGGACGGATTCCACAATCGTTATGGGTTGGATTAAAATGTCACCACATTTATTGAAAACGTTCGTACAAAACCGAGTAACTGAAATAAATGAACTCACAGGTGACTCAGTGTGGTTACATGTGAGTAGTAAGGACAACCCAGCTGATCTATTGTCTAGAGGTTGCGGCCTAGATTTATTAAAAGATAACGGACTTTGGTGGCACGGTCCATCCTATTTACATAATCGTTCACATGACTTTGAGCAAACTTACCGCGATAATTCGGAAGAATATAACTTACCAGATTTAAAACAAAAACAAACCTGCTTACCCAATATTCAGCACGAAGACATACTTAAATTCGACAAGGACGCGTCATTCACAAAGCTCGTACGAATCGGTAGCTACGTACAAAGATTTATAGCAAACTCAAGAGCTAAGCAAACAGAACGACAAACCGGTTTCTTATCTGTAAACGAGTTGGACGCCGCGCTGAGAATGTTAATTAGGCTCGTTCAAAGGAATTCATTTCCAGATGTTTTGAATAACTTAACAGCTCAAATTCCTATCAAGCAACGTTGTAAACAATATAATCGAATTTCGGGTTTAAACGTTTTTATTGATGAACATAAAATAATTCGGGTAGGCGGTAGAATATGTAATTCATCCGACTTCACCTACGATAAAAAACATCCGATTTTATTATGCAGTAAGCATCCATTCACGATTTGTTTATTTAAGCACGAGCATGCACGATTATTACATGCCGGACCTCAACTTTTATTGGCTACCATGCGTGAATGTTGGTGGCCATTGAACGCTAGAAATCTTGCTAGAAAAATAGTACACGAATGTATAACGTGCACACGTAATCGAGGTAAGACACTAGCGCCCCTCATGGGCAACTTACCCCCCGAACGGTTGGAATCGGGCTACCCGTTTATGCGAACCGGTGTGGACTACGCGGGACCGGTTTTCATATTATCCAGAAAGGGCAGAGGTTCTAGACTAACTAAGGCATACATTTGTCTTTTTATTTGTTTCACGACTAGAGCCATGCATTTGGAACTCGTTACTAGTTTATCTACAAACGACTACATATTAGCACTAAAACGTTTCATTAGCCGGCGAGGTACGCCTCGCACTATCTTCTCCGACAACGGTAGAAACTTTGTGGGCGCGGAAAAGGAGTTTCCTTTATTTCTCCATAAGGAATCGGAGGCCATTATTGATTACGCTTCCACTAATAGCATTGAATTTCGATTTATTCCTCCTTATTCTCCACACTTTGGCGGACTATGGGAGGGCGGGGTGAAGTCATGCAAGTATCACCTGAGACGCATAGTAGGTAACGCGCGACTAACTTACGAGGAATTTTCCACGGCTTTGACACAAATCGAAGCTGTCTTAAATTCCCGTCCAATGTCACCTCTTTCCTCAGACCCTTCTGACCTTTCCCCCCTCACCCCCTCACACTTCCTCATTGGCCGACCGTTAACGTCGCCACCTTCAAGGAATTTTCCAGACCAGCCAACTTCGAGTCTGACACGCTACGAGCGCATCGAGCAACTGCGGCAGCACTTCTGGCGTCGCTGGTCTACAGAATACATCTCTGAGCTGCAACAGCGAACCAAGTGGAAGACCAAGCAGGAGGACATCACCTTGGACAGCCTTGTCCTCATCAAGGACGACCAGTTGCCACCATTGAGGTGGCGGCTCGGTCGCATTCTACGTGTCATTCCAGGCGGAGACGGCATAGCACGAGTGGCTGACATCAGGACAGCTGCTGGCACGATCAGGCGTGCCTTCTCCAAGATCTGCCCGCTGCCTCCACAACCTGTGAGCGGCGACGCCTGACTCCGTGCCGGGAACCATTTTGGAAGCAGCGCTTCCAAGGCCGGGGGCATGTTCATGCCAACCGCTGGCGCCACCTATCACCGGCGCGCCGAACTTGGTGATCGCTGAGCATTCACGCTGGCACAGGGGTTCATACATTCATCACCACCACCAGGCGGAGCCAGTGTCGCGCGGATCCCTTCCACGGATTGCAACATCGCTAACTCACCGCAGCTATAAAAACTTTTTGTTTGTATAGAATCAGTCCTTTTTACCTTCTCTCTTCCTTCAAGTCACATCCATCATCCTTTACAGACCCCCGCCATGGCCATGGCGGTCTAATCCATCCACGCAGTCTGTAACTTATGTAATTTCATACATATTTCAAAATATAATTGTGAAACCATCACGCTCGCATTATTTCAACGACGGACAGACCTGATCCCCAACACCTTGTTTATCAGTTAGAGATAACAGGTCAACGGGCGGTTATCAATGTTCGCATATAGTTTCGCATAGGCTCAGTTACTGATAACCTCATACGCAGATTGTAATAACACTGCTGTGAGTTGCCTCGGAAATAGGTAGGTACCTTATATATGTGGTCTCTCTCCCTATTAACGAGCTTGTATGACTGGAGGTATGCATATGGGCGAGGTGAAATACAGTCCTCCTAACCGTTTTTCGGCCACGGCGGCCAATTACAGCGGAGATTAGCCATCTGCGCGGGAGATATTATAGTGCACAAGTGTGTGCGCAGGCACAGGTGCACTCTCGGTTCCCTTTTCTCTCATAGTCCGATGGGACGGCAATCCGACACGACCGGAGAGAGATCAGGCGCAGGACCAACGGCTTAACGTGCTTTCCGGACACGGGGGTATTATATCGCCAACTTCCAAACTCCGGGCCTGTGAATGAGTAGGTATGTAAAGATCGTCATGGGTCCTGTTGGGGCTGCGGGCAAAGGGTTATGAAGAGGAACATGGGTGGTTTTTAGTCAGTAGAAGTCTGACATTCCCTACCACTCTGCCCAGAGCGGGAGGAGTCATTTGATGATTTCCCACCCGACAAAAATAAAAATAATATATCGTCATGGGAAGGAGGCGTGATCGTGGGAAAAGAAGAAACATACGTACATGGTCTTGTTCGAGTATGTATGTGTGAGTGATGATATGGGTGTATATCTCACGCCTTTTTCCCATGGGGGTATAGAGAAATCACAAATCACCACCTCCTATGATCCTGATATACTCCTTTTGCCTCGTCCATCAAATCTTCACCCAACTATGCAAGGGTCGCCTTGCAGTATAGCCTAATGTCAATACATATCTAGTATTTTATTAAGCACGGCTGTCTATCCCACCACAACTCACTTTCTGGGTAATACGATACCTAACCCCTTGTTAAAACTTAGGCTTCTATCTACCTGTAAGGCCGTCAAAGACCTACAGATGACTAGACCACCACACTATTTCCATAGCACTTTAACTCCTGAAAGCCAAAATCAACAGTGGTGACCAGCAGAAAATCGCCACGACTATAAAGCTCGACGTAGACCCATAGAAACGATTTAACTGTCTTGGACCCCGCATCGATTAATCAGATAGATAATGTAGCATCTAGTAGGATTTCCGCAGAAACATTTGATGATTTGAATTGTTGATCTACAGGTGACAGCCTATAGCTAGATCAACGGACTTCGAAATGTCTGAGTCTGTATAATGGATATATTAACCATCCATGGATCAACCCCAGTTAGCATCAGACTGCCTACTTCGCCGCTATTATTGTCTGACTAGCTTTTGCTAGCGGCTTCGGTGAAAATGTCGATTTTCCATACAAACTTTCATCCCCTATTTAACTCCCTTAGGGGTTGAATTTCGAATAATCCTTCCTTGTTCCTTGTCTACATTATAATGGAAACCTCTGTGCAAAATTTCAGCTCTCTAGGTCCAAGGGTTTGGGCTGGGCGTTGATGAGTCAGTCAGTCAGTCAGGAGTTCTCTTTTTATTATTTATTTATATTTATATTGATTTCGATGCGGGATCCAAGACGGTTAAAATGTTTCCATAACCCCCTCGTTGAGCTTCATTGTCTCGCCACTGTTGATTTTGGCTTTCAGCAGATACAGTGGTTGGAGAATAAGATGGCGGGTTTGTCCCAATAAAAATGTAGCGTCATTTGACCTTGAAGATCGACCCGTGCAGTGTAATAATTTAGGTAATCGTCCATATCTTGATTAATTATGAATGCAGCCTTTTATCACTTTGATATCCAATCATGCCTGACACTCAAAGTATAAACCATGGGATACATAAATGTAAATATTATAAGTACATGGCAAAATATTATAAAGGAAAATAAGAGAACACTGATAAGTTTAAAAAAAAATCTATTTGGTACTAAGCAGTGAGAGGAGTCCCAGCTGTGGGAACATTATAGGCTGATGATGAAAAGAAAAATGTAATACATATTTGCGTGATTTGGCCTCAAAGCCTATGAAAATGATTTGATGTTGTGATAATATTAACTCTAAAGTGTAAGCAATATAGAATAAATTGCATTCACATACTTTGTCTTAATATTATTTGGGTTGTGTCGCGGCTTTCATGTCGTTCATCTGAAAAAGATAAAAAAGTTTAATAAACAAACACATAATTATACAGGGTGTTAGTGAACCTATCACAAATCCATCAAACAAGTATTCTGTAAATCAAACGAAGTTCAACATGAAGAATTGGTCATAGAAGTGTTTAATGTAAAGTTTAAACATGTATTACACCTTTTCCACTCGTTGTTTTAAGAAAAACGTTACTCATAAAAGGTGATTGATTATCTAGATGCGAAAATTAGCTACAAAACAACGAACAAACAAATATAAACTTTACAAGAAAACACAATTGAAAAAACTGCATAATTATACGATGTAACCGCAGAATACTATTTAAAATGTTGTTTTTCAAATACATAGGCGTTGCTTGGTTCTGATGATTGGCTGAAACAATGAGTCATCCGGTTCTCTAGTAAACAGTATCAAAAATGAAAATGCTTAAACCGCTAAACATGAATTGCATAAGTAGTGTTAGAATTTGAACTTTAAGCCCCATGTAATGGGGTCGAGTATATTGCCATCAACAGGGCTCAAGCTTAGACTCCGTGGTTGAACCCGATAAATGCCTTATGAAAAATAAGACAAAACAATAACACGTTGCCCAATCCGGAAATCGAACCTGGACCTCATGACTGACCTGTTGGACTTTTGACTGGCCTGTTGGTCTAGTGGTTAGTGACCCTAACTGCTATGCCGGAGGTCGTGGGTTCGATTCCCACCCAGGACAAATGTTTGTGTGATGAGCACGATCATTTGTTCTGTGTCTGGGTGTAATTTATCTATAATATGTATGTATTTAGAAATATATAAGTATGTTTATCAGTTGTCTAGTACCCATAACACAGCTCTGCTTAGCTTGGGACTAGATGGCGTTGTGTGATAGTTGTGGAATATTATTATATTATTATTCCTTTATTCATAAATTAACAAATTTTATACATTTTTAAATATTTTCTATAAAAACAAAAAAAAAAAACATTTAAAAATATAAAAAACTGTAGCCCACCGGTATTATACGAGTATTATTATATGAGTATTATTATTATTATTATGACATGTATAGTAGTCGCGACCACTAATTAATACTAACGAGGAAGTCAGAAATGACATTAAAGCAGAAAAAATACAGAGAAATTATGTAGAAATAACGTAAAATATGAAAATAAAAAATATTACCGTCTTAGTAACGCCGTCAACAAATTCATTGAATTGCTTCTTGATAACATCAGGGTCGAAAGCTTGGGACACTTGGGTGTTCACAGACTTTCCAAATTCTTGAAGCTGCTTCTGTATCGTCTCGAGATAGTTTTTGTTATCAGCCGGAGGGGCGTCACGTTTCACGAAAGCGTGGGTCTGTGTGGAAAAGAATATTAAATTATTTTTTGTTATGGCTGGTACCCGAAATATTTAGTTCCCCATGGCGACTAGTATCAGTAAAGACTATCCATCATCAGAAAGTATTTTAGTGCACCACAAGTGTAGGCGGTTCAATACACTCTCACTTCCCTCACTTTCCGAAGGGACAATAATCCTAGTCCGTGGTCGAGTGGATAAGGCGTTTGCCTTGTGACCCGGTGGTCGTGGGTTCGATTCCTACGGGAAGCTACTTTGTGAAGTTGTTTCCAGTTTGGTTAGGACATTGCAGGCTTGAATCACCTGATTGTCTGATAAAAAGATGGTTCCGTGCTTCGGAAGGCACGTATAAGCCGGTGGTCCCGGCCGCCAAATGGCGGTCGTCAAACCATGTCAGAGGCCCTTGGCGCGCGGCCCGCGGATTTTAGTACTAGATGACGTGGCCTCGGCACAAGGGCAAAGAAGGAATATGGGTTCGGTTTTAGTCAGTAGAAGTCTGACACTCCCCTTCGCTCTGCCCAAGAGCGGGGGGGGGTCATTTGATGATTTTCAACCCACCAAAAAAAAAAAGGCCCTTGGCCGGCTTGGCTTGGCTTGGGCCTTGGCTTGGTGTGTGGGGTCGTTAGACCTTACTGCCCACACGATAATAAGAAGACAATCAAAATATTTTTTTTTGCGATTTCTTGACTTCTGAAAATTCTCCAATGTGAAATTCTTAAAAACAGTTATCATCATCTGCCTTGCCTGATTACAACTATTGGGGTCGGGTTTTAGTCTAACCGAGTGTCGCTAAATACCAATATTTTACATGATGCAATAGGGGATCGGACTGACTCAAAAAAATATGATTCTGTTTAGTCCGTCAGTTAGATTATCGAAAAATATTGGATACGTGTTTTTTGTTTTATCAAATCAATAAAAATTGACGAAGATAAAGCGCGTCAAAAATCATGGAGCGGGGCTTGAAACGTCACTTGAAGGTACAAAATGTACTATCGTATGACGTCACACGAGTTTTCAAAGCTCTATATCGTCTTAATTTTTGTTTACGTGAAAAAAGAAAAAATATTTGGTCAATATTTTTTGGAAATCTATCTGACGGAATTTTGTCCGATCCCCTATTGCCTACCTCACCTTCATAACCAAATTAGTATTGGGTAATATTAAGATAACCACAGGTAAGACCGGTTTCCGTCGGGGCTGCGGGTTGTTCGAAAGAGATACCACGGTCTCGACACAAAGGGTTAAGGCAGAACATGAGTGGTTTTTAGTCTGACACTCCCTACTGCTCTGCCCAGAGCGGGAAAAGTCATTTGAAGATTGCAAACCAACCAAAAAAAAATGTGGGACTGGTTGTCAGACTATCAGGCCAATGCCAAAGAAATGACAGTCGGGACAAGTATGACACATAAACCAGAAATTAAATGCCAAAAACATAAGAAAGTAGAAATAAAACTTACGCTGACAAGGCACACGGCCAGAAGAACGATGAATAGCTTGTTCATGGTGAAATAGGTACGTCTTAACGTTGCAACAACACAATGCACACTGCACTAGCGACTGCAGAAATTCCCTTTATCTTGATGCCATGCCGTCCGGGAGGCGATGTATGTACTTAGAAGCAAGCTATCGTTATGACCCCGGGCCATTAGTCCTAGTCCTAGCTGATTAGTAAATGAGTTTGTAACAAACAGTAATTGCTGAAGACTTTGAAGTGGCTTCCTGAGGCCCCAGCTCGACCGAGAGCGCTGTAAAAGTAACTTTAATAGGTTGATTTTAACATTCAAAATAACTAGAATCGCATTTATATAGTGTTTAGCGTTTTTGTGATGACTTTAAGGTACCATTAACTATCTACAAAAACAATATTTAGTTCTGTTATATTCATTGTTTCGTTTACATACGTTTGATAATTTTAATTACAGTACTTATTTAGTAATGATTTTTATAATCGGGTAAACATGGTGACTAGCGACAAAAGTTTTGTATCTATTCAGCCCTGCGTGTTTTTTTGCGGTATTTGTATCACGTAAATTGTGTTGGTGATATTAATACTACCAAAACTTTTTCATATTACAAAGAAAGAGAAAAAAAATAAAAAAAAGAAGAGAAAAGAAAGAGAAGAGAAAAAGAGAGAAAGAGAAGTCATGACAGCCCAAACCCTTGGACCTAGAAAGCTGAAATTGTTCGCATAGGATTTATTTTATAATGTCTACATTATAAAAGAAATCCTATGCCAACAGTAGGAATAAGATAGTTTTTGAAATTCAACCCCTCTTCTTCTTATCGTGTGGGCAGTAAGGTCTAAAGACCCCACACACCCTGGTGTCAGTTTCTAAACCGCCTCAAGGGCCTCTGACATGGTTTGCCGGCCGGCCGGTATTGGGCGGCCGGAACCACCGGCTTCTGAAGCACGGAATCATCTTTTTTATCAGACAATCCAACCCCTAAGGCCTAAAACACACACAAGCGACGTAAGGCGCAGACACGGGGCAGACGCAGCGCAGGCGTGGCGCAGGCATGCGCCGCTTCAAAACGATTTCATACAAAATGTATGCAGGCGACGTTTTTGAATTATACTGAAGCGACGCGGCGCAGACGACGAAACGGTGTGAGGTTTGCACCGGAGCGAGATTTCAACAACCGATTGAATTCACGTTTCTTGCCTGTTCCACGCCTCTTCTGATATAATTCAAATCGCGTCTGCGCCGTATCTGTCCCACGTCTGCGCTGCGCCTGCCCCGTGCCTTCGCCTTACGTCGCTTGTGTGTGTTTTAGGCCTAAGGGAGTTAAATAGAGGATGAAAGTTTGTATGGAAATTCGTTATTTTCACGCGGGCGAAGCCGCGGGCAAAGCTAGTATCTAATATTAGTACTATAGCACAGCAGGGGTTTGTCCGTAAGCTGCTCTGGAAGTGGGGGGAATTTAAGTTCACAAGCAAATCAAAGTTTTAAGGCGGGGTTGCAGTAATTTTAAGATTTTTGAACCTATAAAAATCGAACTAAATACGAGTTTTTTAATAAATAAAAATCATTACATAAAAATTGAACATACTCTCTAGTAAATCGTAAAGATAGCAACGCGATTTAGAATGATCGGCTCGATACTTTTTTTTATCAAACATGACTCTAAATCACAATTTCAAACGTGTACTGCTAAGACATTTCATCATGAATTTATATGAAAGTTATATCAGTAGATACAACTTTTTATTCTGAAGTAAATGGTGAAAACAGATTGTATAATTTCTTTATAGTTTTTCTCCAAGAAGCAAAAAACAGTCAAAATTTAGGCATTATATCGCTCGCGCGGCAGGGCGGGGGGCGAGGTCGTGCGTACATAAAAACAAAGTACTGCAACCTCGCCTTAAATAAAAACCGGCTGTGTGCGACTAGGCCTGGCGTACAAACGGCCACCAAACGATAATTTGTCGGCACGGTTGTTGCAGTGGCTGAGCGATTGGACTACTACGCTGCGTATCGCGGGTTCGATCCCCGCACGGAACAAATATTTGTATGTCCTACAGGTACCTGATTGTTTCGGGTACTTATGGGTTTTTGTGTAAGTATGTGAGTATAACGTGGTATAAATGTTTGTGAACGCACCCACGATACTAAGTTTAAAAAAACAAAAACTATCTCTCCAATAATTTTATGGGTCATTCAAATGCCAATTTGCACTCAACAGCAAAACAAAATTGTGTTCCATTGCATATTAATGAAAACAATGTTCCTGGTGCAGTTTTACAGAAAAGTGCCGTACTTTTCTGTAAAACTGCACCAGCTGACTTTCATTTTGATCATCATCATCAGCCTATAATGTTCCCACTGCAGGGACTCAGGCCTCCTCTCTAGGAGAGGGATGGGCTTTAATCCACCACGCGGGACAGTGCGGATTGGCAGATGTCACATGTCTTCGAATTTTTTGGTTCTAAGACATGCCGGTTTCCTCACGATGTTTTCCTTCACCGTTTTGAGAGCATTTCATTTTGATAATCAATGAAAATGGCGTGCTGGCTCCAGTCAAGACAACAATAGTCCAGTCAGACTCGCAGTGTAACAAAAGCCCTATTCATGACCGTTCGACTAATAAAATTAAATAGTACAAAATACAAATAATAATTTCATGTTTACCGCTTGAAACACTCATAGGCAAGGATATGTTGGCACTTCTGGGTGAACCGTGGCTAAACGTGAGGTCATGGGTTTGATTCCCTGGTCAGAAAAAGTGTAATTGTATTCTTATATCCGTGATTTCTGAGTAGCTGGTACCGAGTCTAGATTAGGCTCACCATCTATTTCAGGAAAGAAAGAAAGAAGAAAGAAAACATTTTATAGTGCACACAACAAAGTAAAAAATAATAAAAAAAACTAAGAACTATAAACACGAAAATGAGTGTGCATCTCACGGCTGCACCAAATAGGACCAGTTCAGCAAACTGCCGAGCAACAGTGCCTGACGCTGGTTTCATGGGACTTTAATATATTCCATGTATACCTAGTTTAGTAGTTTTAGTTACACCCTTTCTAACCCTTCAGCGTTTCATCATCTGCCTAGCCTTTTCCCAACTATGTTGGGAATGGCTTCCAATCTAACTAGATGTAGCGGATTAACTGTATTTTACATGCAACGAATGCCTATCAGGCCGCCACAACCTTCTTAGTACTGGGTAATACAATAACTTTTGGTCAGACTGGTTATCATACTTTCGGGGAACTGGCTACCAATAATGACAGTCAACAATCTACAAATGACAGCTGAGACCTTTTTTTTTGGTAGGTGGAAAATCATCAAATGACCCCCACTCTTGGGCAGAGCGAAGGGGAGTGTCAGACTTCTACTGACTAAAAACCGAGCCCATGTTCCTTCCTTGCCCTTGTGCCGAGGCCACGTCATCTCGTTCTATAATCCGCGGCCATGACAGCTGAGACCTTAACGTGTTTTCTGAGGCACAGAGGAAACTTAGTATGTAATGGGTGGCCACAAACATGGCTTAACCTGGGCTTTTAAATAATAATAGTAGAACAGGTTGTCGACACGAGGGATGTGAGCTCAACGAGAATTGTACCAATAGGCGTTTCAGTCATTCGCTTAATTACTAAGACCTTTATTTTTTTTTTGGGGGTTGGAGAATCATCAAATTTTAATAATCCCTCCCGCTCTGGGCAGAGCGGAAGGGAGTGTCAGACTTCTACTGACTAAAAACCACCCATGTTCCTTCTTAGCCCTTTGTGTCGAGGCCGTGGTATCTCTTTCGAACAACCCGCAGCTCCGACGGGTAATTGCCAGGACCTTCGACCAATACCTGAGGATACTGTCGTCAGGCTGGTCAATAATAATAATAATAATAATAATAATAATAATAATAATAAGTTTATTAATGCTTCAGTTTACATAATATTGTGTTTAGTGTTTGGGGCCTCCTTTTAAGCAAATAATGCCTGTGTTAGGAGACCCCGCTCTTCCATAATTAGCAATATTCACAAGAACTAATGCTAGGATAATTAAAATTACAATTAAAAGACTTAGAACTAAAAGGTAAAAAATAATAATGAGGGCGTTGTTGAAAGTATTTCTCGTGTATTTATTGTAGTGTGAGTGGGTGTGTGTGTGAGGGTGAATGTGAGCGTGAGTGTAAGTGTGAGGGTGAATGTGGGAGTGTAGGTGAGGGTGAATGTGAGCGTGAGTGTGAGTGTGAGAGTGTATGTGGTGTGGTGTTGTATTTGCTAGTGTATATGCTCTAGAAGTGCCTCCGTGTCATCATAAGTGAGTGTCTTAATATACTTGGTTAAGATTTTCTTACATTCGAAACTAGTTTTGTTGTAAAGGTCAATTTTTTTGTTTAATTTATTATAGAGTTTAGATGACCTTTGACTAAATTGCCTAGTAGCGAATACAGTTTTGGTTTGTGGGATTTGTGCAACTATATCCGCTCTTCTTTTCTGCAACAACACTGTATCAAATGGCATGGATTTGTGTTGTTTTAAGACTGCTTGGACAATGTACAGCTTTCTTACGGAAAGAAGATCACTATCCCTGTACAAGATCTCAGTGGGGTATATCTTCGCTTTAAAGAGCATGATCTTTAACAGTGCGCGTTGGGCTCTTTCAAGATGTATAAAATTTGTTTTTACAGCGCCTCCCCAAATAGGTATGCAGTATAGCAAGACGGACTGAACCAACGCGCTGTAAATCTCATTTAGAACATTTCTTGGGGGGTCTCGATTACTGGTAAAGCCTTTTGGTACAATATGTCGAAGTGTTTTAAAAATCCAGCTCAGTCTCCTTACTCTGTTTGCGACTTGTTCAAGATGCTCGAACCACGATAGCCGCTGGTCAACAATTACGCCAAGATATTTTGTTTGAGTCTCTTTTTTAATGTTTGAACAACTACAGTTTCTATTATTGGCATCTCCACATGAGTGTATTTTTAAATTGAGATCCTCACTTGGTTGACCACTTTTGCTAATGCTAAAACAAATATAGTTCGTTTTGGATGTATTTAACGAAAGTAGATTATTATTTAGCCAGTTGGCTACTTGCGCCATTCCCATCTCAGCTTTGACTTTAACATCCTGCCAAGAGTTCCCAGAGAAAACGACAGCGGTATCATCGGCGTATGAGAGAATTTTTGCGTTATTAATGGGCAAGTTGCACAGGTCATTTAGATATACGAGAAATAATGTCGGGCCAAGCACACTGCCCTGGGGAACACCGTACGTGACCTCAGCATCACCACTGATCAGATCTCCCACCTTAACTCTTTGCTTCCTAGATGTAAGATAATCTTCGAGTAACTTCAGTGGAGTATCTCTTATTCCAGCTTTTTCGAGCTTACTGATAAGGACAGGAACAGAGACGGTGTCAAAGGCCTTTTTTAGGTCTAGGAAAACAGTCAGGCATTTATAACCAGAGTCAAGTTTTTCAGTTAGTAGAGAACTCAATGCTGTGACTGCATCCTCAGTTGATAAACCTTTTCTAAACCCAAACTGTGTGTTGGAGAGTAAGCTAAATTTTGCAAGGTAATTGGTTAATCTGATGTTAATTAATTTTTCCAGAATTTTTGAAATGGCAGGTAGAAGAGATATAGGCCTGTAGCTGTTCACGTCGTCTCTGTTTCCCCCCTTATAAATAGGGATAATAATAGATTGTTTCAGTACGCTCGGGAAGATACCGGTTTGGAAGCAGAGGTTTGCGAGATGAGTTATTATAGGGACAACTTCCTGTCGTACGTGTTTTAAAAGTTTTGTTGGAATATTGTCCCATCCGGGGGCACTATCAGACTTTAGACCCATAAGTATTCGATCAACTTCACTGAGATCAGTATCTAGGAGGACAAAACTGTTACATTGTTGAGTTAGTGTGGTATGATGGATTAAACGATGATTATTATTGGATGTAATATTCTGAGCCAACCGTTTACCAACATTAGCGAAGTGATCGTTTACGTAGTTTACCGATTCGAGAGGAGAAGACTTGAAATTTAGTAGTTCAGAGTTGTTATCGTTAGATTTGTTGGTATAAGTGATGTTTTTTATATTTTTCCAAAGCATTTTGTTATTATTGACAGAGTTTGCTAAAAGTTCCCTTTCATATTTACGTTTAAGTTTTTTTATTAAATTATTACAGTAATTCCTATATCTGGTGTAAGTTATCTTTAAAATGTCATTATATGGGTCGGATTTATGTTGTTTTTGTAAATTATTGCGATTTCTTATGCAGCGCAGTATTCCTTTGGTAATCCACGGTTTAATAATCTGTTTACTATTTGATAGGTTGCGAGTTGTGGTAGTGTTTTTTAAGGTATCTGTGAGTTTATTTATGAGAAGGTCAATCAGGAGGTTAGGATCGTTGCAGAATAATAGTTCGGCAAGGTTCTTTTGTTGTAAGTCTTTCCGAGCTGCTTCAAAGTCGATGACAGTCGTCGTTTTTTTAGGTTTATGAGTGTATTTTACTTTAGAAAGGGATAAAAATGTAGTAAAATGGTCAGTGATAGAAGTATGGAGTATTGCAATAAAGGCCGAAATCTTTTTGTTATTAATTCTTAGCATAAAGTGATCTAAACAGTTACTTTCTCTAGTCGGCAGCGTATGTCCAGGAAGAATTCCATGGAAAGATAACATATTCAGATAACTGTTCCTGGTTTTATGGTCATGTGACGACTCCATTTCCTTAGGTCTAATGTTTATATTTAAATCGCCCGCTAGGATTATGCTCTTGTTTGAGTTTAAATTGTGTAAGTGAGTATTTAAGGACTCTATGAAGTTATCAGTGTTTGTGTTGGAGGGGGAGCGGTATATACAAAACACTATGTTATTTAGAACATCAAGTCGAAGACAAGACGCTTGTGACAACGAAATTTCCTCAACTTTAGGTTTCAAGCACTGTTTTACATATACCACTACCCCGTCATTTTGGTTTAGCTGCCGATTAGTAAAGAAGGCCTCATAATTGATTAATTGCGGAATGGGTTTACCAGCACTTAACCTACATTCAGTCAATATAATAATGTCTGTTTCAGTAATAGTTGATAAGTTGAGCATCAAATCGTCAAAATTACGATAAATGCTCCTTATATTTTGTGAAACAATGGTTAGGTCCTTTTTCTTAATACGTATGTGTCTACGAAGGTCTGAGATACCGCATTCGACTGTGTGAGCAATTTCAATATTATCGATTTCAATTACAGCCGATAGTGCGTCATCCATTTAAAGTCTTAGCAAATAGAATAGATGTTTTTTCGAGATAAGTATTTAGTTTAGTTAGATTATTATGGGTAAATTGCAATAGGTGACACAGCTTGATGATTGAGCTCAAATATGTATGTGTTAGACTTATATTTGTGAGTGTGTAGTTGTGGTGTGTGACATATGTATGGGGGCGGATGTGTAAGTTGTTCAAGTGAGGATGCATGTGAGTGTTTGTTTGTGAGACAACGTAAATTAAGTTCTGGTATATAGAGATTAAAGTAAACATTAGGCAATAGGGGTATCTTGTAGACAAATTACAACCCAAAAGTATCAAATTAAGAACTAAAAATAGAGTTGAAATCAAAATTAGTAAACCGTAGGAACACGAGATGGAACGTATAGTTAGTCATGGTTTCACTAAGAGTTGATGTATCTGTTCTTCCTTGTATCTGGTCAATGACTTGATTAAGAAAACGGTACTCCTGCATCAACTTGTATTGTTAGGAGGTTCCTCTCTCTTGAGCCCTGAAAACCGTTAGCCCAGATACCAGGGGCTACTTTTTTATGTTTCTTTCACTTTATTTTGGCTTGAAATACCTATTTAAATATGTAATTTAATGTGTATAAATAAATAAAGGAATAATAAAACGAAATAGTGAAATTTGTAAAAATCTATTTCATTCAAAAGAATCATATTGTACTACAATAATACAATATAGATTTATTTGATGTTTAATTTTATGATAATAGGGCAATAACGAATAAATTATTTTTAGATGAAATCATTTATGAATTTACTCTTTATTGCCCACAATAGGTACTAATTGATGTCTTAGACATACAAGTTAATTAGGCTGCTGGAGTCGCTGGCGTAGGTTTGAAGTTGTTCACCTGAAAAGAAAAGAAAAGTCAGTATCTAAAGTATATAAACATCTTGGATTAGAGAAATAAAAAGAACTGAAAATTATTTTTTGGAGAAAATGAATGTTTTAAGTTCTAACGAAACTAAAAAAAATACAGGTGCCTAACCCGTATTGTAGTAAGTTAATTGTAAAATAAAGAGTTTTCAGTGAAGGAAAACATCGTGAGGAAACCAGCCTAAGAGATATTTCTCACCGGCATTTAAAGCCAAGTTATGCGCCTACCACACGCTCACACTTCACCACAGTCTTGCCTGCGCGCACAGTACATCGCGCGAGTGATTGGTAATAGTAATACAGTTGTACCAACCATACGCGCGATGTATATACTGTGAAGTGTGAACGAAAAGTGTGGTAAGGCTTGAGCGTGTGGTAGGCCCATTAGAGACCTATAAGCGGCATAAAAGTTCTGACACCATTAGGCACTAAGCACATCCCGAGCTGCGGAACTGTTTCGGGGTTACGGCTCTGTTTCGGGGTTACGGCTCTGTTCGATAGAGATACCGCGGCTCGAAACACTAAGAAGAAACATAGTTGGGTCTTTTTTCACTCCCTTCTGCACAGTTCGGGAGGGTTCATATTTTTATGATTTGATATAACGTTAAAGAAGAAGACAACTTACCGCTTTGCTAGCAGCATCAACGAAGGCATTGAAATTCTCCTTGATTTTTTCGGGGTCGAGGTTCTTGTTAGCCTCTGAGGTTATCTTATTAGCCTCTTCGGTGATTTTGTTAATTAGTGCTTGAACTTGTGCCTCCCAGTCAGCAACTACTTGGTTTGCGTTTGGGGCATCGCGTTTCACGAAAGCCTGGGTCTGTGTAAAGAAAAATTAATTTAAATGAGAAAATTGATAATTTCAGTTAGACGAAAAGAGTGAAAGAAGTGGAAACTATGTTTTTTCCTACTCCTCCGCTATTCTTTTCTGATTAATTTCGTTGCGGGATCCAAGACAGTTAAATCGTTTCTCTGGGACTTCGTCGAGCTTCATTGTCTCGGCGCTTTTCTTGTGGTCGCCACTGTTGATTCTGGCTAACAGGAGTTACAGTGGTTTGGGAATAGTGTGGCGGGCTTGTACCAAAAAAAAAAAAAAGACGAAAAGAGTGAAAACATCTAGTAATTCAGGAACACTGGTTTGTTATTTGTTTGTAACTTGAAAAATTATTATTAAACTGCACGCGACAAAATCGTAGTAGTTATTGTAAAATTTGTTTAATTTTAAATCTAATAATATATTATTGTGTCGAATCTTGCATATCGTCATACTAATTATCACAGTTCGTATCTCCAAAAACGTAATTTTTTACGCCATCTGTTTTAACACAATTTTTTATTCCCTGGCCAAAAAACTCAAAAAGATATTAATACAATATCAATCTACAGTGTAGGTTGATATTTTACTTATAATAATTGCTATTGCGAAGTAGATTCTACACCCATTCTAAACTTAAATAATATAGAACGCCATTTTGAAAAGCACTCAAAACTTAATAGGAAATCAGTTTTCAAACATGTAAACTCACATGCACAAACCAAATACCCAGACCAGAAAACAACTATCTAGGCCCAACTAGGAGGCCATACAAATATTTGTTCCGTGCGGTAATCGAACCCGCGACACGCAGAGCAGCAGTCTACTCGCTCAGCCACTGACTGCGCCAACCGTGCCGTCAAGCTGGTAACCATTCAACAATAAACGATTTCGACAAAAATACAGATATCATTGGATATCATGGACTAAAAACATATTGGCGGTAGGTACTTTCTTATAAGCCTGAAAGCTTAGTAGTCTAGGCAACAAGTGCCTTTTTGATGAACTTTTTTCAGAAGTCTCCGAAAATTATTATTGAGGTGTCATTCGATTCGGAATGTCATCCATATGATTTTTGAAAAAATTGAAGTTCCGCTTGCAAATTTTTTTTTGTTAATTGTTTATAACTTTTGCAGTTTTTGCAAGGAGACTGCTGAAAAAAGTTGATCTGTGATCAAAAAAGCACTTGTTGACTAGACTATAGCTTGGCCTTAAAACCATAGTATGTTTTATGCACACAACTGACATAGACTTATAGAAACAGAAAAAAACTTACGCTGACAAGGCACACGGCCAGAAGGACGATCAAAAGTGTCTTGTTCATGGTGAAATAGTTCTTTGGTACGTCTTTACAACTCAACAACACAATGGTAACTGAGCTTACCACGGCAGTATTCGTTTTTATCTTGAGTCGGTCGTGGCTCAATGTTTGGACAGCTTATCTTAATGACCCCGGGTCGATATTTTTCTGGTAGGTAAGTCTATCTTTGGTAATTATAATTAGCAAAGATTTCGGACGATCCGATTTGTGAGTCTGATAAATGGATGTTTGTTACTCTTTCACGCAAAAACTACTGAACAGATTTGGATATAATTTGGTACACAGATAGTTTATAACCTGGATTTATTGACACATAGGATAGTTTTTATCCCGATTTTACCTTCCCGTGACATAATTTTCGAGTTTTAGCGGGTGAAGCTGCTAACAACAGCTAGTTTTAAATAAAACTTACGTGGTTATTGGTCGGATTATTTTGTTTATGGTCGAAAAGGATTGAAAATTTGGAAATTTAATATAAACAACAATAAATATACATCAATAATGTCACGCCGTAATCTCCGAGTTAATCAGAGGTGTATCTTAATAGTACATCTACATTTCGACAGTTATGTTTGTCCCATGTAACAGGGGGTGAGCCTCTTGCCATCAACCATCTTGCCATCATCAGTAGTTTCTTGCCATTCTTTTCATGAGACCAACGCTTTGGAATTGGCAACTACAGTACACTCACGAGTTATTATGCCTTGTGACTGGGACTGTAGCTTAGTTTATTTAGCTTCAGTAGTTCAGTAGTTTGCTGCCGCACTCGGAGAGCTTCAGTGGTTGCTTGGGCCGTCGCTTGGTAAGGGTTTTTGGCAGTTTTGTCATACAAAACTATGTCAGGCCTTTGCTGGGTGGCGGCTTGAGCAATCGTTGGATATCTCTGAGTGCCGCAGTTAGTTTAATTCGACTACTCAAAAGTGCCTGTTACTGGCCTACTTGAAATAAATATTTTTGACTTTGACTTTGACTTTGAACCGGGCCAAAATCCAGAATCATAGCTGTTACTGAGAAATTTCTGAAGGCTAATCTCAATAACGCTCGACCGCGCGATCGCGCGTCTTTGTATGTGGCTCCTAGCTAGCACACGGCGCGCAGACGACGCGCGTTTCAGGAACGCTTCGACGTCCGTGCCGTAGATGCCAATATTTGCGATTTATAGATAAAACATTATAGGCTGATGATGATGAATACACGAACCGGAAGACGCAGCGTTGGTAGGCCTCCCACCAGGTGGACCGACGACATCGTGAGAGTCGCGGGCAACCGGTGGATGCAAACAGCAGGCTACCGTTCTTTATGGCGTTCTATGGGGGAGGCCTTTAGATCACCATCATAATTCTCTCACCCTTATCCTAATTGATTTTAGTCAGCACCTCATGTCTTCTTCTGGTATTTCTCTATTACTTGCCTTTGCCCAGTAGTTGGTCAATAATTGGGACGGCACGATTGCATGTAGCGGATTCGATTTCCGCAGGGCAAATATTTGTAAGCCTTCTATTAACCTTTTTTTCTTAAGCAAATGCTATTTAAACACGACTCAATATTTAAAATGAATAATGTACCTTAATATTTGACAATAGTGGCTATAAATCATATTTTAACACATTGCCATAATAAAATTGAGTTTAACCTTTAGGTTTATATATATAAATTATAAACCTAAAGGTTATTTAAATTATTTGTAACTAATGATTCAGCATTTAATTTTAATTTAAGTATTGATGACTCATAATTTTACAAACCATATTGTACACCGCAAAACGGCAGAATATTATGATCGTAAAACATAATCCACGTAACATTTTTGTACAGTACAAAAATGTAAAAAAAATAATTAAAATTAATTAATTTATTAACTAACAAATTCATTCATTTATTCTATTCTAGTGTAGGTAGCACTTCAAAATAAAAAATAAAAATTACATACGCCTGGCACATGGACACTTATAACGTCGAGAAAAGGCGACGACGAGAAAAGGCGCACGCTTTGAGTTGGTCATTTCCTATGGAGAAGAATCTTTGTAGTCCAGTGAAATTGGAGTTTCACCTCGGAATTTGAGATACCCAGCTACAAACTTGAATAAAGTTGTATTTTGACATCCTCAACGTTGCCTCAAAATTTACATATGGCAGGATGTCCGCATCTATTAAAAATCTAAGGGCAAAGGTCACAAAAATCGTGTTTTTGCAAATATCTCGTTTCCTATGGGTTTTTCGCTATTTGTTTTTATGATCAATATTGTAGAGAATGAAATTCTCTACAACTTTTGTTTTAAATTTTTTTTATAAGTTGTATCGTTTTCGAGATACGGGGTCGAGAGTGCGGCGCTTAGAGCATCATTTAAGGTCAACCGGTAGGAAGATGGGATGGCGCAAGGGTGACGACGCAAGTTGCATCCTACACCAAAGGCCTATTCAACTGCCATGGCAAAATAAAATTTAAAAAAAAAACAGAACTTCCTAGCTTACTGATTGACTAACTGACTGACTGACTCATCAACGCCTCGTCCAAACCCTTGGACCTAGAAAGCTGAAATTTTCTACAGAGGTTTTCTTTGTAATGTAGACAAGGATTAAAGAAGGATTTTTCGAAACTCAGCCCCTAAGGGAGTTAAAAGGGGATGAATTTTGTATTATGAAATCGTCATTTTTGTAGTTTAAACCATGTTTGGTATATTTATCATTCTGGTACGTCTCGTGGGCTATTTTCACACATATACGCGGGCGAAGAAGCGGACAAAAACCAGTAATTTGAATTATCGTGTTTTTCTTCATCGTCCTCTTCCGACGGCTATTTTTTTTTTGTATGTTTTTTATCAGTTAACTCCGTCATGAATGAACAGATTTTCAAAATTCTTATTGTATTCGAAAGAGTTACTCCCGATGTGGTCCCATCGTCACAAAGTCAGGATCTGATGAGGGGATTTCAGAAAAATCGAGGTCAACCCTCAAACTCGCACTTGTTACTTCTTCCATATATTTTTACATGACTGCCCCAAAAAAATAAAACCGACTTCAAAAAAAAAACACTAAAAAGTCAAAAATAAACTTTAGAAGAAAAAAACAACACAAAAAAGTGAAAAATAAACTTAAGAAGAAAAATCAGCTTCTGAAGTCGGTGACATTTGTTTGTTTGATTTGGCTTTTTTTGCCACCGACTTCCGAAGCTGATTTTTCTTCTTAAGGGTAAACAAGCCAACGGCACGAACTAGTTGGTGGGCGGGGCCAAAATGCATGCTATTTCACCCGACATCACGAGCGAAATGCATAGAGCGAAAGAGACACAACTAAAACGGGCGCGCGATTGTTTCTATGCAGACCTTTCTTATATTTGGTTTCATGAAAAATCTATTGAATGTATATGTTCAAAATCAAATTATTTAAATTTTTTAATAACTAATCTATGTCCGTATGGTTTCACTTTTTTCTTTTTCATACTATATACGTTACTTATTTACGCCCAAAGATGAGTTAAAATTAGTGCTAAAATATGAAAGTTTTGACGTTCATAACTTCCAAATCAATATTTTTTTTCCAATTCTGCTTCCATACAGACCTAGATAATGATAAGACCAGTTGATACAATTTTTAATTTTGAACCTACACCGTCAAACAGAGGAGTAATCACCTTCGTAAGTTTGTATGGAAGAATGACTGGCTTGTTCAACCTTAAGTTTATTTTTCACTTTTTTGTGTTGTTTTTTTCTTCTAAAGTTTATTTTTGACTTTTTAGTGTTTTTTTTTTGAAGTCGGTTTTATTTTTTGTTAAAAAGTTTTTATTTTTCACTTTTTAGTGGTTCACATGTGCTTACCCCTTCACAACGTACCGGCGTGATGTTATGTTATGAACTGGTGTAAGCAATAGACAGACATGAGATTTCAGCAATCCCAGTCCATTTGCTATCGTTTGTTGAGGAGTTCCGTTGCCTATCTCCGAAGTTCTTCATCAGATCTTCACTAAATTTAAATGGAACCACTCCGAGAAAGTACTCTTCCAAAAACTACTCAAATCACTGCAAGTGTGCCTATAAAATTTGAAGAGTTCTCTCTATTTCTCCAGGATCCCATCATCAGATCCTGACTTGGTGATCATGGGACCACTTGGGAAGTATATCCTTTCCAACAAAAAAAGAAATTTTCAAATCGGTTAGCAAGCGACGGAGTTATGAGGTAACAAACATAAAAAAAAAAAAAAAAAAAAAAAAAAAAAAAAAATACAGTCAATATATAATAATAATAAAAGTCAATTTTGAAAAATATGATAGGGTGGCCATGGTTTAGGAATAAAAACAACTTTAGATTTTTTTTTTATTAAAGTTTCAATGAAAACTATAATCATCGTCTAGAACTTTTTCAGTAGATTATTAAAATGATTATTTTAGTTTCATAATATTTTCATGTTACAGCATTAGTACTTGGGTATAGGGGCACAACGTAGGCCTGACTGTACAATCTTCTTAGCGTGTGGATGATAATATTTAAATTGTCTGAGCCCAATAAGGTTAAGTAACGGGTTTGGCATTTTCAGTTGCGTCCATCAGCTCTTGTGATGTATAAATAACAGGACAGGCAGGATACGCTATCAAAATATATCTAATAAAGCCTGAAATACACATGCTACTAGAAAAGCATGCTTGCTTGCTACTAGGTAGTATTGTCATTTGTAGCATACTTTCCGAGTGCACACTCGGAAAGTATGCTACAAATGACAATACTACCTAAGAGCGGGAGCGGTTATTTGATGATTTTCCAACCGCCCAAAAATAAAAAAATAAAATGCTGCAGCAGCAGATCATAATATGAATTCCGTTAAAAAGCGTGAAATGGACCTCTAATAATAGTAACTGCGTCTGCGAACATTTTACGAATTTTGACGCAATTCATATTATATTCCTATTATGATCTATTTTTCCCCAGTCATCTATGGATCTTCACCTGAACAGGCTTTCTGTACTGTGATGATGAACGAATAATGTACAATGATGTTATAACATTAAAAAATATGTCTAACACAAGTAATTATATTAAAAATTTAAAAAACCCCCAACTCAATAAAGATAAAACATTGGTTCTCCCTTTAAATCAAAGTTTGACCAAGTTTAGAGGGAGTAAAAGTCAAAAAACAATTTTCAAGCTTTTTGTTTTAATTTCCTAATACGCCATTTTGTGATGGCGGTCATCTTGGATTTGAAATTTGTTATAGTGTATTCTACTAATCAAGCCCTTTCATTTGATACCCATATTGATGGAATTGTAAAAAATATGTAATCCGCCATTTTGTGATGGCGGTCATCTTGGATTTAAAATTTGTTATAGTGTCTGTATAGTATTCTCCCAATCAAGCCCTTTCATTTGATACCCATATTGATAGGAGTTGTGAACAAATAATTATGTACTCCGCCATTTTGTGGCGGCGGCCATCTTGGATCGATGTTTTTCAAACATAGCTAAGAACACTTCCGCCTAATTCACCTTTCAAACAAAAAAAAACGAAATCTAAAACGGATCATGCGTTCGGGAGCTACGATGCCACAGACAGACACACAGATACACAGACAGACACGTCGAACTTATAACACCCCGTCGTTTTTGCGTCGGGGGTTAATTAGGATTGCGTTCCAAGAGTAAAGTAAAATAAAACAAAACACTTGAAGTCTACAATAAAATCTATTTCATTTCAGAAACATCCAGGTTTTGAAATATACATATATATTTGTTGTTATAGTAAGAAAGACAATGTTAATCAAATATATTTGTACGCCTATAGGCAAAACATAGAGGATCTACCTATCTGTAACATCATTATTGTAATTTGACCTATGTTTACAAATAAAGCATTCTGATTCTGATTCTGATTCTGATTCTGAAAGAATAAATGCAAAGTAATACAGATTTGGTAGCAAATACAATTATGGTTTTGATGCATCATGTGGACAATACAGAATAAATTCTTTTGTCATAGTAATCAGTCTTATTATTGAGGTTTTGGTGCTGGGCCTTCTACGGATGATCGGAGACTGGCAACCTGAAAAGAAAATAAAAATCATTATTTAGTTACAGATACCGGCACGGTTCTTGAGCCCTCGGCGGAAGAGTAGGGATCGCTGTGCGCATCGTACACTTTATGACAAATAAAACGCACACCCGTTTATTATTTACTAGCTTTTGCCAGCGGCTTCGCCCGCGTGAAAATGACGATTTTCCATACAAACTTTCATCCCCTATTTAACTCCCTTAGGAGTTGAATTTCGAAAAATCCTTCCTTATTCCTTGTCTACATTATAAAGGGAACCTCTGTGCAAAATTTCAGCTTTCTATAGGTCCAAGGGTTTGGGCTGGGCATTGATGAGTCAGTCAATCAGTCAGTCAGTCAGGACTTCTCTCTTTATTTATATAGATAAAAGATAGATAGATAGATTAGTCGTGAGGTAAGTGCAGCAGGAGTAAAGAACAAATCCGGAGTGACGGCTATGACGCGATGCACTACGGGCCAATCACTGCACTTTCCACGCCCCGCGTCTCACTTCATACCACCAAAGGGACCCAATAACTCACTTTTGCGTCAGCGCTCAAGAATCGTGCCGATGATAATATCAATGTTATGTGGTTCCCTGCTGTCATTTGTAGATGTTTGACCGTCGTAGTAGCAAGTCAGAGGTCTGATAAATAACCAGTATTTTCAAGGGCTATCATATTACCTAGTACTAAATGTGTTGTGGAGGTCAAACAGGCAGTCGTTTCATGGTAATCAGCTTTAAGTGCTAAGACTGAAAGATACGCCAACTTTTTTGGAAAGCGGCTGGGCAGATTAAGATTAAGTTGTCAGTGTTATCAAACTTATCAAGAACATGATGATACCAAAATGCAAGTTAAGAACAGTGTCTAAGAACAGTGCACTGCTTATAACTAATATTATAAAGAGGTAAAGTTTGTGTGTTTGTATATTTGTTAAATTGTAAGGGGTAATCTCGGGATCTACTGAACCAATTTTAAAAATTCTTTCACCAATAGAAAGCCACATTATTGCTGAGTGTCATAGGCTACTTTCTTATCCCTGTATTTCCACGGGAACGGGATCTACGCGGGTGAAACCGCGGGACGTCCGCTAGTCAAAAATATACTTAGGTCTAATATGTCCCTCGTTTAATCTAGCACACTTTATACCAGTTAGAATAACCATAATAACATTACAGTTAACATTGCATAACAATAATTTGCCTGTAATGTTCTCTCGTGTGTCGTGAAGAGTTACGTAGAGGTTTAACTAATACACCCACAGTTTTGCCTCTCATGTTTTTTTAAGTCCTATAATGCAATAGAGCTATGGCCGTAGCTGCTCCTGGGGAGTCCCACATGGAAAAACCCAAGAACATTTCACCCGACCCGTGCATCGAACCCAAGGCCTTTTGCTGAACAGTTGTACTTGCGACCTATGAGGCTGTCTTACAACCGAGACCAACGAGACAGGCTCTCGTTTAACACAACCTGTATATTAATGACTAGCTTTTGCCAGTGGCTTCACCCGCGTGAAAATGTCGATTTTCCATACAAACTTTCATCCCCTATTTAAATCCCTTAGGGGTTGAATTTCAAAAAATCCTTCCTTATTCCTTGTCTACATTATAAAGGGAATCTCTGTGCAAAATTTCAGCTTTCTAGGTCCAAGGGTTTGGGCTGGGCGTTGATGAGTCAGTCAGTCAGTCAGGACGTCTCTTTTTATTTATATAGATAGATAGATACTGTTGTGAATATGACAGTAAATCACGAGGGTGATGGTCAAATAATGTAAATAGTTTTCATCGAAAACACTTACCGTTTTGGAAGCAGCATCAACAAATTCGTTGAAGTTCTTCTTAATTGCGTCGGGGTCAAGGGCCTTGGCAGCCGAGTCCTTGATACCGGTGCCTACCTCTGCTAGCTTTGCTGCCGCGGCCTCAGCTTGCGCCTGCACTTCTGCCGCCGCCGATGAAACATCGCGTTTCACGAAAGCATGAGCCTGTGTGAAGAACAAAAGATATATTATTATTAACAGAACATAATGTCATGCCTATAATCCCCGAAGTGTCAGGCAGATGTGTACTCATCAGAAGGAACACCCACTTTCGCCAGTTATGTATAAGTCCTATGTAATAGAGGGCAAGCCTATTGCCATCAACCGAGCACAAATCCATACATCATGGTTGCTATTACGAAATTCCTGATGGAAAAACCCAATAACAATTTGCCCCACCTGGGAACCCAAGACCAACAGTCGGGCTTGCGGCCACTAGACCAATAAGGTAGTCAGATAATTTATTAAAAGTCTATATTTTGTTATAATAGTCCTCCTGCCCATACCTACTTCAACCACGGCGGCCAATCTAAGCGGTGAAAAGCCATCGGCCTGGGGGATAATAAAGTACATAATAATGTGTGCACAGGCACAGTCATTTGCACTTCCTCGCTCTTATAGACGGCAATCCGACAATACAGAGAGAGATTAAGTGCAGGACCTATAGCTAAACGTTCCATAGAGATCTAGGTACGCTTTCGTTTGGGGAGCTTCAGAACATTCACAGTTAAATTCAAATTCAAATCGTTTATTGCAATCCATAATGTACATTTTTACAGGTGGTATAAAATAATTTCAGACACAATTATGGACCCTGTCAGGCACAGCAATTTTCTATATAAAATTATAAGTTATTATGCCTTATGACTGGAACTGTAGCATAAGTTTATTTTGTATTTGTTTCGACAATTCAAAAGTGCCTGTTACTGGCCTACTTGAGCTTTGATTTTGATTTTTGGCTCGAGGATATCAATACATCATTAAATAGGGGGTGCCATACCAAAAACTTCCAAAATTCGATATGCAACTAATGGAAAAACCCTCTGACACTTTCCGCGACCTGGTAATCGAACCCAGAACTCAACCCCACTCAACGGGACGTCACTTAATAATATGATTCGATTAATTTAGGAAACAAAGATTAAGTAACACTACAAAGGGAGTACACATGCACAGATACACACTTATGTAACCTGAAATCATTATGACTAATCTCCATTTTAAATTTTATAATTCGGGGCTAACTGACAAATATGATTTTGTAACCTTAGTTATTTTATCCTATTTTTAACCTATGTCCTGCTTACTGTATCTGTGTATTTCTAATATACAGTAGGTACCTATAATAAAACGAGTAATATAAAATACTAGCGAATCAAACTCTAGCATCCATAAACCGACAATTGGTCACGGTCAAAATGTTTTATGGTAAAAAACTTGCGAAAAAACTGTTCCAGTTAACACGAAACCTAATAGCAAGCACCAACATAATACTTATTTTAAACAAAACCTAACATGGTTATTAATCAAAACTGAACTTATCCTTAACACTCATAGGAATAAGTCGAAAAGAAATCCCATGGTACACAAATGGCTTATACAGAAAATATTGGCAATTTTTTTTTTAACTAAAACTTACGCTGACAAGGCACACGGCCAGAAGGACAATCAACATTTTGTTCATGGTGAAATAGTAGGTACCAACGTCTTCACTACACAACAACACAATGGTTACTGAGCATACCACAGCAGGACTCCTCTTTATGTTGCCTTGCCTCCACGAGGAGCTAATTTACGAACAGCTTCTCGTATCGTGCAAGGAGTTCGGATGATCCTAATTGGAACCTACTTTGTCCTGATTGGTTAAAGAACGGAACCACTGATAAAATAATGAGAGTTGATTGGTCTAATCTCAGGGTTAAGGATGAAGGACTGCAAGATGTGGGTTTTGATTCAGCAAATTAGGTTATTTTCCTTGACAGGATTTTTCCGTAACCTTTCTGTGGTATACGCATCAACCGACGATATTGCACAACGTAGTGATCAGAAAGATATTCTATTTGTTTGCATCTGTCTGCAGGTAGATATATTCCCTTATTTGGAACTTCATTACGTAAATGTTCTGGAAGGCAATTTACATCTTGGTTTACTAAAAACTTATGACTGCGTAGACATTATGTCCTAGGTTGAGGTATTCTGGGCCATATGATAGTACTGAAATATTTGAAGGTAAATGTCACTATTAGTTCGTTTTGAGTTCTTTATCTATAAATAACGCATCAATTTAAGGTTCTTTGCTAATTAATGTTAGTTTAAATGCTCCACCAATGGCCGTGGTGAAGGAGACTTTCACCTCAAAAGGCGGCCCTTACACCCACAGAACGAACGAACCACCTAACAATAGTAATTTTAAGTACAAACACTAACTAATCAATAAATAAGTACACATCACATTAAATATAAAACTAAGTGTAAACTAATGTAAGGGATAAGATAAAGCTAAATAAATAAAATGGTCCACCACAAGTTTTAAAACAAACACAAATTAGCGTTAGGGTAACCACTTCGGTCCACACGGATAGACACAACGTTAAAATATTGATTGGTGCTCTAATGGGAATACCTTTGGTGCTCTCGAACGGGAATACTTCACTACTATCCGGGACAATTGGATAGATATTCCATGGGACAATGTCAAACATCTTTTTTAACCGACTTCAAAAAAGGAGGAGGTTCTATGTTCGTGTGTATGTATTTATGTCGACGTTTCACAAGTACCCATTTGTAGGCCTATGTGTTTTATTTTTTTTTATTTTTTGATCCACACGTGAAAAACCGCAGTCAATTCTGAGGATACATTATTTACTAAGTAGAGTAAACTTACTATACATTATTAATTAAATAAACTAAGAGCTGTCAGCTGATAATGTACCCAAGAGATTGACGGCGTTTGCCACGTTGGATGGCAATACAACCTTTGGCAATGTGAACCTTTGGCCAAGGTAAAAGCCAGCCCTTGGGTCACGGGAAGCGTGATCCAGACATTGCGAAATCAAAATCAGGATTTAATAAAAGAAAAAGATGTTTAAGAATATTCTATTTCATACTACATAAATTACTTAAAATCGAGTATTTTTTTATTTAAAGGGTCAGGGCCTTTACATTGTTCCCTAAAAGGATAACTTCAGTACACGAATCAGTCTTGTCTCCTACGCTGCTGGTTTGGATTTCATATCAGCCATCTGAAAAAAAAACATCAGCATTAATTTAATGAATACTTAATTGACTTTTGAGGAAAAACTTTAAACAGACAGAAATATTTTGTTGACTAGAAGAAATCGGGAGAGAATGGAAAGACTTCTTTGACCAATAGTAGGACAGATCCGATTAACAAAAAAAAAAGAAGAAACATAGCCTTGCAAAGGTGAAAAGACAGTATTTTTGAATAAAAATTACCAATACTAACATTTAAAACGTGTCTGGACGGAGGCTGATACAATCACAACGCCATTAAAAGATGATGGCTTGTGACACATAACATTCTGTCAAACTTTGTTCCAGTAGACCAGCTGTGGACAACGGACACTGACTGATACTTTAGTACAATATATGCCAGAGCCCAGTGTCAGGATCCTCAGCCGCAATTAGTACGTCGCGTCGGTTCGTATGAACGAACCTTAGGACAAGCAGTATTGTGAATTTAAAACGAGTGTCCCAAGAAGACCCTAGCTCCAGTTATATTGAAACAGCTTGTCCCCAACATTTTTACAGGGAATTTTCCCTCTTTCCTATCGTAACAATAAGTGTTAATGACAGACTAACAAGCAACCAACCATATCCAATTGTCCATTCTCAATCATATATAACTGCACGCAATTGCAACCGGATAAAAATAATCATGAGCACAAAATCAGCCGTCGAAATCTGTGTATGAACGATCTCGTTCCTACATAATATAATGAAGACACATTCATCTTCAATTGGTCTCCGTAAGTGGCAAATTGCTATCAAGATGTCACTTCTACGTCTTAACATAAATAAGCTATGTGCGTACGTCGTAGAGTATACTGGAAACTTTATTTAGTACGCACATCCTCATCATCAGCCTTTAATGTACCCACTGCAGGGACTCAGACCTCCTCTCTAGGAGAGGGATGGGCTATAGTCTACCAGCGGTGGTTGGTGAATACGCACATAGCTGACGGATAAAAGATACCAGATGTACTATATTAGATAATACACTACGAGTAGATACAGCAATCACGGCATGACCCAATCATGACCCAACCCATACCGATACAAGATGCTTTTCTCAAAGACATGTGTAGTGATAGTACACAGCCATAAACCAGGCCATCCATTATACGGACTATAATTATTATTAATGGTCTATTAGAAAAAACTAGGTATCACTTTTTCCAATCAGGGAATCAAACCCAGGACCTCATGCTGTGCAATAAGGAGAGGGGCTTACTAGTGCGAAAAAAAGGAGAAGATGGAGGCTGCGTCTTTTGAGAACTGTCTTATTATTTTGACGTTCAAACCGTGGTAATGCTCGGCATAATTTTAATTTGAATCAGTAGCACAATTTATAGATCCTTTCATGTTAAACTCACCGCTTTGTTTACGCTTTCGGCAATAGCATTCAAGTTCTTCTTCATAGCTTCAGGGTCGAATGTGGTGGACAGTTGGCTGTTAAAGTCCTTGGAGAAGTCTTGGAGCTTCTTCTGGATAGTCTCCAAGTAATTGGTATCACCAGCTGCAGGGGCGTCGCGCTTGACGAATGCCTGAGTCTGTGAGAAAGAGGAAAATTTGTTAAAAACACGAAAATATACTCGACTCCAGAAGCATAAGATGGTCGGATGTCCAAAACACTCTGTATTACAACCAACCTTATGCTCAGAAGCAGAAAGTCGAATGTACAAAACACTCTCTGTATTACATCCGACTTTATGCTTCTGAGCATAAGGTCGGATGTACAAAAAACTCTGGATTTTAATTTTGTAGTTGCTGAAGAAACGTAACTTGTCACACCAAGAAGTTACAAGTACAAGTTAAGTGCCTTGTGATGTTGTTCTCATACCATCACATTTCCAGTACAAGAACGCACTATGACCATAACCAAATAAAGCTGACCTGTTATTGTACCGACAAGTCAAGCGAGGTCATTTGTAGCTATGAAGTGTCACCGTTTGTAATGTGGTAAATCTACGATAGGTAGGTGCATCTCTTTTTAGAACTTAAATCATGATGGCATTGATAAATTGTACTTCAAATCACCTGTCCCCCCATGTTCTTTCTTAGCCCTTTGTGCCTTGTGCTTTTCTCTATTACAATCTTAGTGAGCATAATTATGTGAACTAGCCTGAATTATTCTCGAAGATAAATAAATATTTATGATTATGGTCACAATGCTTCTATGTTGGTAGTAACTCATTTCTAAATCAAGTCTAAGGAACAGTATAGATTTATACATATTTTCAATTTTATTTATGCTCTGCTCTCTTATTTTTTTGTTTCAAGAAAGAAACAATCACATATAGAACAAATTGAGAATTGAAAAAGACGTAAGGTAAAGTCAAGATAATTTGTGACTTCTATTCTCGACGGATGGAAATGTAAATTGGTCAAGATTCGAAAATTGGCAAAAAAAATTAACGAATAGTTACTTACGCTGACAAGGCACACAGCCAGAAGTACAATCAGCATCTTATGCATGTTTAAAGAGTTTGTTTTACACAAGTTTACAACGCAACAGTTAAATGCACACTGAGTTCCTTACGAAAGCAATCTCATATATCTTGGTTTTCATCGAGACGATGCAAGTATGGTCAACTCACTACAGTGACCCCAGGTCATCTGATTTTGTAAGCTAATCAGTTAATAAGCTTTGGCCGTGATTTTGATCGTAATTATAATGTTAAACGTGATAAGTGCATGATATTAACAACCGTTCTCGAAGCGGTCAACCAAGCATTCTGTGCATGAAACTAAATAGCCCTACGCAAAATTAGGCAGCTGGAAACGATTTTTTTTAATACAATTTGTCTAAGCTATATCCCATAATTATATTTATCAAATAATACGTGAATGTTCCATGTTGTTGTTGTGAACCTTCTGAAATAAATGCCAAAAATACCGCTACGTATTGTGGTTCTTTTCTGTTTCGTGTGGTCAGAGCCTGTGTGGGTAGAGTTTTTATGCCGCCCATGGACCCCTGATTTGATTTTACATGCCCTCGAGAAAACCAAACCAGCATGCCTGAAAATTATTTACTTTTAGGCATGCTGATTTGGATTCCTCACAATGTTTTCCTTCACTGAAGCAAGTGATAATAATACAATACGCATATATAAAATATGAATCCGAAAAAAGTGTTGGTGTGTGTCTTAGGTTCAAACGTGAGACCTATTATCGCACCACTAGCCTATCACAGCGTATATCCATTGTGATAGTTTAGAAGCTCTAAACGGGCATATAGACAGGCAAACACCAAAACGACTTTGTATACGCCCTTGCTTCATATGGTGCCTTTACATTTTATCACAAGATGAAAGTAAGGTAATGAATTTAGTCTTGCTAGATTTGAAGCTAACCCGCAACATGTTTTAAAACATGGCAGTTACTTCACGCAGTCTATCATGACGATGGCGATGTTGTAACTCCCGTGAAAATTTACAGTTGATTCGCCGTGAAAATCCACCGTGCCCTACACACGTGCGAATCTAATGTAGGTCGATTTTAATTTCTAACATTGTCACTTGTTCAATTTCATTCAAACTAGGCATGACAAATCTGACCAACAATAGGCAAAGTGATAATTCGTTTGACCTTCCAAGCCGGCATTATTGTCGCATAATAGGAGTACAATACCGGTATTCAGCTGCATTCGCTTCGACTGAAAGCCGACAAATAGTTGGCTAAGGCTACGCCGATAAAAGTGCAGAGGTTTTGACTGCCTCGTTGGTCTAGTGGTCGCAAGCTGAGCATGATGCCCTGCGTTCGAATCCTAGGTCAGGGTGGGTTCGATAGGGCACGCCACGATAGTGGCGGTAAGTCCCCTCTTTGAGGAGTGGCTAGAGAGGAGCCACGGCGCCCTCACCTTCCGTCTGACGCAGGTCCTCACCGGACACGGATGTTTCGGGAAGTACCGGCACTGAATCAGGCGGGAGGAAACGCCCGGATGCTTCCACTGCGAGGATCGACCGGAGGACACGGTGGAGCACACTGCGGAGGTGTGCCCTGCTTGGGCGGAGCCCCGCCGTGTTCTCGTAACGGCGATCGGCGGCGGCGACCTCTCGCGTCCGGCCCTGGTGCAAGCCATGGTCCGGGGCGAAGAGGAATGGGACGCCGTCGCCTCCTTCTGCGAAGCAGTGATACTAGCGAAGGAGGTGGCGGAACGAGAGAGGGAGCGAACCTCTCAACGTCCCAGCCGCCGCGGAAGGCGCTCCGGGCGTCGGGGGCCACGTGATGGCTTCCGGCCACTGTAGACGCGGGCCTGTGGACGGTGAGTAATGGGCTACCTCGCCGTCCGGCCGTCGTCAGATGTCAGCAAGGAGGGGCCCGTAAGGGCTGACGCCCGTCATGGCCGCGGATTTTAGTACTAGATGACGTGGCCTCGGCACAAGGGCAAAGCAGGAACATGGGTTCGGTTTTTAGTCAGTAGAAGTCTGACACTCCCCTTCGCTCTGCCCAAGAGCGGGGGGGGGGGTAAAAAAAAAAGGGTGGGTTTTATAATTATAGGACTTAAAAATAATTGGCGAAATGTGGGTGTAGTGTACTATTAGGCACACCCTTGCCTAACCCGTCGGGGATCAACGGCGTTAATATCGCTTGATATTAACGCCGTTGACCCCTGATATCGTTGATAATGATGAGGTTCTGACAACGCCCGGAGGGACACCTTATATGGACAGACACCGACCTTATTGGTGATGATCTTCAGAATGGTTAGGTGCGTAGTACTGGCAACCGAATGATGTGGGTGTATAACCTAATGTATTAGGAGTGTGTAAGGATCGTAGCAAGTAGCGTTCAGCAGATTTTGCCTATCCCTATATATGATAGTAAAGAAGGGGTGAGTGTATATAGGGATGTCTATGTACCATCGCGTACAATAATGCATGGGAAGTTCAGAAAAAATACCGTGTGAAGCAAGAAATGACGCCACCTGGCGTAAATAAGTACTCGATTAGCAACATTGATTATATTGTTGATGCTACACTAACTAGAGGGCGCTCACGCTGTATAAAATGTTCATGTAGTTTCTTTTTTCTGTTTAAACATTCAAATAATTTATAATCAATTATTTCTATTATATAAATTTATTCCTAACTACCTACTATGTTTGTTTAAATTGAATATTATTATCATTTTATAACTATCTGATTTTAATTATCTATGTTTTAGTTTTCAAACTTGAGGGTAGGTCGAATATGAATTCATAAATAAATTTGTAGGTAGTAGAAATAATTAGATTGAAGATTTAGATGAGTTATTACTTAGCTCAATTGATTGTTCGCTAAGTTTGTTTCGATTACCTCATTCGAGTGTGTTTAGCTCAGTTTTATTTTAATTTAGGTGAATTAACTTATTTCATCAAAATGAGTACGCGTTGTAATATTGTTTTCGTTACAAGAGCTCAAATAACTGATTTGCAAAATCAAGGCAAAAACTTATCGACACTCGAAACTTGTCGACTTATCTTATTGTTAACGTAAGTAGTTTAGGTTTCAACATTTTTATAAGAAAAAAAAATGTTTTAGTTACGATTATACTACTTAATAAATAATCATTATTGCGTATTATATATTTCTGTTATATTGTTGCAGAGAAAAACAGTTGTTCTATTGGTACGACGATTTGAAGACGAGGGTTCTTTGCAACACCATCAAAGAACTAGTAGACCACGGCTCATAAACACATTACAGCGTCAAATCGTGTTATGAGAGTATGAAGAAAATGGATTCCTGCCGATGACCGACTATGCTTCTTTATATGATTCAAGTGTTGACAATGCCCGTCGTGCTCTTAAAAGTGAAGAGCTGCATTATAGGAGGCATGTTGTGAAACCCTGGCCCACAGAAAACCATTATAGGACAATATTACAGTTCGCTTTGGATCATGTTAACTTTGATTTGAGTAATGTTTTTTCATCTTCACAGATGAAAAAACTTTTAAGTCCAGTGAACACGGACGCTTATGTTTGTGGTGTAGAAATATTACGTGATAAACAAGTGGTTATGTGTGTCCAATATGCTGGTCATATTGCAGTGAACGTGTGGGGATACTTAGATAAGTGTTGCCGATCCAGGATTTATATTTCATAATACTTAAAAATAATATTACTTAACTTTAGTACTTATTATTTATATTAACTGGAGACCGGGTTATTATAACCTATTACATGACTTACGTATTTTTAATAACTAAAAAAAGTCAAACAATTTTTTTTTTTGTTTACATTACTTATGAACCTTTTCGTATGTTTTTGTGCAATTGTATAGCTGTTATCCTACCTATTTAATTTAACTTTTCACTTTTGTGATAAAATAATCCGGTCTCCTGTTTGTCTTTGTTGAGGTTACAAAAGCTTCAATCCTCTTTCCGATTTTGGAAACGAATACTTAAGCTATGGCCTCAATAAGAAGTTTTATATAATATAATAATGTTGAACGATAATGTCTGTTTTTGAATAATAAACTGTAAGAAATAAACCTCTAAAATTTGTGTGTCTTTTTGTTTGTCTCCGTTCATCCCTGTTGCTAACTGACTACTAACTCGAATATTATATTTTTTAATGCTATAATATGCGCACTTATTAGCTTAATGAAAACATTCCATAAGGTTTCTTTCGTTTTTTTTTATCATTTAACTTCTAACTTAATCCAACCTAATACGTGTTTCCTAACTTCTTACTTACCTAACCTATTCCCAAGTCAAAGTTCATTTTTTTCTATATCTCAACAGAATAGTTTACATTTAGTTAAGACTAAGTTATAAAAATCTACCTCCTTTTTATTTCACCTACAGGTGACACCGGGTAATCCGGATATTGTCATTGCGGAAAGTAAAAACTTTAAAGGTTTAATTTCTTATTATTATCTAAGTAGGAATTACAAATAAAATTGCTGTGAGGTAGAAACAGAAATAAAACTTATGCCACCTACAAGTGACACTGGGGATTGAAGAGTTTAATATCACAGTTGTGCAGAAACCAAACGCCATCTATTAATTATTTTCGAAAATTTGATTTCTACCTTCACAGAAAAATAGGCCCTAAGGTATCCATGCACTTTTGTGGGCGACTGTACCTATGTATGTTAGGTAGATGATAATGAGAGACACCTTTTTTTTGGAGGGTGGTAAATCCTTAAATGACTCCTACCACTCTGAACTGAATGGTAGGGAGTGTCAGACTTCAACCGACAAAAAACCACCTATTTTCTTTCTTAGCCCTTTAACCCGCAGCCCCAACGGGAATGAGAGACACCTAAACTCACTTTCAACAGATCGATTTTTTTGCAAACCACACATCAAAGGTCGCCAAACGGGATATTGCATTAAGCCGGCCCCTCGGCCCGTTTGACTCACTTTAATGCCCCAGTTCCGGGGCAGACGAATAAGATAATTGAACAACAATAATCATGATTGTCATCTCCCTTCTTGAATCATTTGAATAACGCCGCATAAAATCAAGAAAGTTTTCCTTAAAGGTTAAGGCGCTTCTCTGTTGAGCATACTGCAAAGAAGATTTCGCCAGTAGATAATTATAATAATTATGTTCCATTTCTATTAAAGGACAATCCTATTCAATTGGGCACCAATCAAGACTGCTCTGAAGGCAATCATATTGAGCTATATGGCGTAGCAGGAGAGCCGATTGTCATCAAGTAACTTGCTCGTCATCAACATCTTCCTGGATTACTGGAGTCGTTTCAGCACGTTATCAGTATTTTACACGGAGCGACTGCCTATCTGAGCTGTAATACGCTACCCTTTGGCAAAACTGGTTGTCAGACTATCGGTCCACTATCTGTAACGACTGTCAAATATTTGATTATCGTTAAGATTGAAGAGAGGAAACTCGGCATGTAATTGGGGGTCCTACCTAGGCCAGCACGGCATTTAACATAATAATATTCATTTAATTTCAGGCTACTTTGGCCCATAATTTTAGCCACGAGCTCTTCCTAAGGTAGACCATCAACCAAACTAAAACCCGGAACTAGGCGCGGCGGTCATAGGTATTTTGTGTTATTGTTTGTCCACGCCTATCGCACACATTCAATCAATTATGTCTAAGGTTCGAGGTGCACTAGATAAGGAGATAGCACTACATCCGTCAGCTGTTTATCAAAGACTCGAAGTCCGTCAGTGTCTACTGTGGAAAATAATTACCAGAGATAAGAATTCTCTATACATTGGCAAACTAGCAATACACTAATGACTAGAACTATAAGATGTGGTAATTGTATTTTTATTGTTACTACACTAATATTATAAAGAGGTAAACAAAATTTGTAAAGAATGAATCGGAACTAACGATTCGAATCTGATAATTATTGATTCACTAATGAGAAGCTTTACTATTCCTGGAACGCCAGCTGCATACACGAAAAAGGATGACTCATTGTCCCGTTACGCTCATTGTCCCGTTACCCTCATTGTACGCTTGCGATGCATTCAATGTTTTGTTATGATGTTGTCACGTTAAACTATCGTCTATAAACCGACTTTACAGATAACCATTTTTTTAGTCAGGACACGTTTGTCATTGACACGATAAGAAGAAGAGGTGTGTCCTTGGTAGTATCTAAAAATTACGAATGATTTCAAACATTCATCGCCTTTCAATAAAACATTCTAATGACTTCTATGAATACAGTAATTAGAACCATATTTAATTGTTATTTACTCTGATCTTCTGTGTGCCGCGTCATCGCATCTCCAGCTAAGTTATTGCTGAGATCTTCGCCATAAATAAAACCCGCGGGTCCATTGGCGGTGGGCCAAGCATCTGGACTAACATTTTCGAACTATAAACTTTGGTGTCTACAAGATTTATGGTATCAGCTGAGTGTCATTAGAATGTAAACAAAGTTCTGTACAAAATAACATTTTAATACCTAGTAGATGGTTCATTATGATGTGACATGACAAATGCATTCTTGTAATTAGATGATAATAATATACCTGAACTTATGAGGGGTGGTAATAATTACTGTTATCATAACTCATTATTTCAGGACATTAAAAAATTAGGTGCATGTCATCATTATCCTGCCTTTATCCAACCTTATTTTGAATCCAAAAGTGCTTAGTCTTTTTCCAGCTATGTTGGGGTCGGCTTCCAGTTTAATCTATCTAACTTCCAAAACCCGGTTAGTAGCGGGTTATATGATAGCCATTGGTATCACTGATAGTCAGACTTTCAGGCCACTGACTATCTGTTACGACTCTCAAAGACCTAATGACAGCAGGGACCAACAGAAACTCGGAAACTAGAAACCTAAGTGCCATCCACAAGTCGAAACCTAAGTGCTAAAGAAAGAATGTATCTTCATTAAAACGCACTTATGTGCAGCCAACACACCAAGTTAAATAAGGGTAATAATCAAATAAATTCTAATCAAATATACTCTTTGTAATTTTGAAATGAACTCCACTACAATTTGGATTCGAAATCTTCACCGGGTTCCACATTCAACTTCACAACATGTAAGACAAAATTCTGTTATAGGAGGTATTAGTCCTTTTTACTACAAAACCGCTGGTTCGGGTTGTTATGACTTGGTTTCCAGGTGTGGTGTATTAAAAGAATACATAGTCAAATAAGTTAAATAGAAGTTTTATTGCACGGACAACATGACAAGAAGATTGTTCTACAATGAAGTAAACGTTGACACATACGCAAGTTATAGACAATAATTATCATAGACAGGATTTCGTTCACAAAGTCCAACACTACCTCTTGAACTAAACATGTCTTATAAAAACACTAACGTTACTTCACACAGTAGTAAATAAGAATAACAATATTACACTGATAAAAGATACAATGAATAACAATATTAAACTGATAAAAGAGACAAACAGAACTTAACATGTTTCTCTTTAGCTAACGGTTTAGTGAGTAAGTCAGCAACCATTTCACCTGTAGGCATATAACAAATATCAATAAATTTATTATTAACAATATCCCTTATAAAATGATGTCTAATATCAATATGTTTGGTACGGGCATGAAACATTGAATTAGAGCATAATTTTTGTGCTGACTGGTTATCATTGTACAAATTTATATTACAATTAACTTGAAGGCATTCCTTCAAAAAAGTACGTAAAAACAACGCTTCTTTGCAAGCATCTGAAATAGCCATGTATTCTGCTTCAGTACTTGAGAGAGCCACAGTCCGCTGCTTACGGCTTTCCCAAGATACAACAGAATCGCCTAATTTAAATACATACCCTGTGTATGAACGACGATCAACCTCATTGGAAGCCCAATCAGCATCTGTGTAGCCATTTATGACCAATCCGCCTTTAACATACTTAAGAAAGTAATGACTTGTGCCTTTGAGATATCGCAGTACCCTTTTCGCAGCTTTCCAATGTGTTTCATCGAAACATTCGTTATATTGGCTCAAGACACTTACTGCATGTGAGATATCTGGTCTGGAACAAACTGAAATATACATCAAGCAACCTATAAGATTTCTGTAGTCGAAACGAGATCCTTGACTTCACTTTTCTTCAGTTTTGATCCAACTTCCATAGGGGTTGGAGACGGTTTGCAGTCAGTCATATTAAATTTACATAGAACAGTTTCAATGTAATGTGACTGATTTAAAGTAATCGATTCTTTATTCCTGCATAGACTCATACCCAATATTTGATGAGCTGGTCCCAAGTCTTTCATCTCAAACTCTGACATGAGTTTTTCTTTCACCATATCTCTTTCTTTAGATACTGATGAAGAAAATAACATTATGTCGTCGACATAAAGGGCAATTATAACCATTTCCCTCTTTTGTCCTTTATAATAGACACATGGTTCTGAAGGCATCTTATTGAAATGGAGTTTATTTATTAACACTCGGTTAATCTTTTCATACCATGACTTTGCTGCCTGTTTTAATCCATAAACGGCTTTATCCAACTTATACACCTTGTGTTCTTGTCCTTTCTTAACAAATCCTTCTGGTTGTTCCATTAACACATGCTCTTTTAAATCACCATTCAAAAAAGCTGTTTTGACGTCTAGGTGATTTATTTCCAGATCATATTCTGCAGCTAGTGCTAACAACAAACGGATAGTAGAGTAACGGACCACAGGTGCAAAAGTTTCATAGTAATCAATGCCATACCTTTGAGTAAATCCTTTGGCAACCAGGCGTGCCTTGTATTTAAGGAGACTTCCATCTAAGTTCCTTTTTCTTTTAAAGATCCATTTGCATTTTACTGCTTTGTGATCTTTAGGTAGATCCACAAGGCGCCAAACTTTATTGGTATTAAAGGATTTATACTCATCTTCCATGGCTTCCTTCCATTCTTTAGCTTCATTGCCACCAAGTGCTTCCTTAACAGTCTCCGGGTCTCCAAGATCCCTGTACTGTTGAGCTACCAGTACTTGTGCAGATAAATCTTCATCTACAGCATCAGTGAAATCTGTAATTGTCGAGTCTTCACTTGAACTCCCTGGAATATAGGTTTCATCCGATGAGTTATCTGCCTCAGATGAACTACTGTCATTTACACTAAATACTGTGTCCCTGTTCCTATTTCTATCATCAGGAGGACAATTTTCGGAGACATCCTGTGAATTTTCATCCCCAGTGTTTTCGTCTGCCCTACCTGTTGATTCTATTTGTGAAACAACATGAACCATCCGATTAGTGTCATTATCTGACAGATCCTTTTTCCAAAAACGATTTTCTAAAAATCTAACATGGTGTGCCTTTATGCAATGCCCAGGGTTCTCAGGATCAAAAAGTTTGTAACCCTTTGTAGTATTGCAGTAACCTACAAATATATATTTCTTTGCCTTCGAATCTAGTTTCTTGTGATTTGAAGTCAAAGCATAAGCCAAGCAACCAAATGTACGAAGATGACTTACATCTGTCTTTGTATTCGTCCATTTCTCCAGTGGTGTCATGCCCATGACAGCTTTTGTAGGTGAGAGGTTCTTCAGATAAACTGAAGTGTTTACAGCCTCTGCCCAAAAACGTTTGTCAAGATTAGCATCTTCTAGCATACAGCGAGCTTTGTCCATGATGGTACGATTAGCTCTTTCCGCCACACCATTCTGTTGACTACAATGCGGGACAGTTGTTTGGTGACTGATTCCTTGCTGTTGCAGAAACTCCTGAAATTTTTTATTAATATATTCACCACCATTGTCGCTACGAATAGCTTTTATTTTCTTATCGGTCTCATTTTCAACCAGTTTTTTAAATATTTTGAATTTTTCAAAAACTTCACCTTTTGTTTTCAAAAAATACACAAATGTTTTTCTTGAACAGTCATCGATGAAAGTAAGAAAATAACAAGCACCACCAAATGACTTCTCTTGCATTGGACCACATAAATCTGTATGTATTAAGCCTAAAATCTCCTTAGACCTACTATGAGACACTTTTGGAAAAGGTAACTTTGTAAGTTTTCCTTTAATACAGGCTATACAAGATTGAAAACAAGTACTATTATAATTCATACCAGTGACCATACCTTGTCTCATGACATTCATGCTCCTAGAGTTGAGGTGCCCCAGCCTGCGATGCCATAGTTCCTGTGACACCAAGCTGCTCTGCTCTCGCTCTGACACATCACAGTCTAATAGTGATTTACTGCTGCTGTCAGCCGCCATGCATTGATGCTGCACGTCACCACCAGCTCTACTGCTATTCCCTATAGAATCTAATTGAAAAATACCATTCACATAACTAGCAGTAGCAATGGTTTCATGCCCATCCATTATTTTGCAGGTTTTAGAATTAAAATTGACTTTATAACCTTTTCTTGTCAATTCACTGACTGACAAAAGGTTAGTTGACAGTTGAGGAACCAAATAAACATTAGTTATTGTTCTAAAACCGCTGTCTAACTTAATTCTAACTTGACCTAATCCTTCAGTACATAACTGCTCACCATTTGCAATGTTCACAGAGAGTTCTTTAGTTGGTTTTAATTCTGACATAACACTCTTGTTGTTGCACATATGGTTAGTTGCACCAGAGTCTACATACCAGACATCCTTCTTGAGATTAACCGACAATGCTGACAATAACGCCTTCTTCTTCTTCTCCTTGACGTTACTCACTGGAGTCGTAGAAGCAGCATTCTTAGGGCAATTCTTTATTGTATGTCCTGGTTTCTTACATCGGTAACATTTAATTTTCTTGATAGTACTCAAAGCCGATGCATTCTCTGTCTTGTCATCTCGTCTGTGAAACTCTTGTAATAATTTCGTTTTTACAGTTTCACTGACAAGCTTGTCACTCGAATTCTCCAACGCCATTATGAGCGGGTCGTAATCTGATGTCAGTCCGCTCAACATGATGACTGCTATGAAGTCATCGTCTAGTGGAGAACCTATGTCATGCAATTGTTGAGTAATTTCCATTATTTTTGTAATGTAAGCGTCCATATTACAAGCATTCGCTTCGAGCTTAGTTCCAAAAAGCAACCGCAATAATCCAAGGCGCCTGCACAGACCTTTGTCTTCGTACGCTTTTTGCAAATTAGTCCACGCCTCGTAACCTGATTTTGCGTTACGCACAAGCGAGAAAGCATTGGGATGCACAGAAAGACAAATTTTAGCTAGCGCGCGTTGATTTTTCCTTACATCTTTGCTTCCGTCGGTGGACTCGATACATTCGAGTAGGTCCTCGTGCATCAGGAGCATCCTCATGGAAAACTTCCAGTTATTATAGTTTTCCGCCCCCTTCAGCCTTTCTATTGGAATACCTGGGTAGTTTGAGACTTCGCTGCTCATATTTTCTTGAAATATTTCCACCAAAGAAAAAACGACGAAAAAAAAGTGACGATCTTTTTTTTGTTTTTCTTCTTACATAAAAATATTTTCACTTATCTGAGTAGGTGCCTGGGCCCATAACCTGTTATGACTTGGTTTCCAGGTGTGGTGTATTAAAAGAATACATAGTCAAATAAGTTAAATAGAAGTTTTATTGCACGGACAACATGACAAGAAGATTATTCTACAATGAAGTAAACGTTGACACATACGCAAGTTATAGACAATAATTATCATAGACAGGATTTCGTTCACAAAGTCCAACACGGGTATCATAGTGTTCATCTGAAGAAGAAAAGAACAATTTAAGAAATCTGCTACCAAAAATGTTAACTAACTTTCTTGATTTATTAATTTGCTATCTGGCAAGAATGAGGCTGCCAAACTCAGATGGGCCATACCTAACCGGGGAATAGAATAAACGATTTGCGCAAGTGGTCCAAGAGCTTTCTTGCGTAACGTCTTTTTTTACAAAATGTGATCATTAATTTCCTGTAACTAGCCTACTTAAAATAGACGCTTTGATTTTGACCGTAAAATGTCTCTTCGTAGTATGACTCTTTCTCAAAAGTCGCTCACAATGCCAGAATGACCTGGAATTCAAACCTAGGATCTCATGCACCGTAATCGCGCTTCGCGACGTAAAGACCAACGAGACATTGTTTAGAGGATGAATATTATCATGATTATAATAGGTCTTTACTCATGAAATTGCTGTTTTGTTTGAAAAAATTTAAACGAATTTCTTTCATGTATTTTTTATTTGTATTAATCGAAGTAATCACCCATGCAATCAATGCATCTTTGCCAACGCAGTGGCAGTTTATTGATGCCCTTCTTAAAGAAATCAGCTGGTCGGGAGGCAACAAATTCTTCAAAGGCATTTTGTACTGCCTCTCGGGTATTGAATTTTTTTCCCGCCAAGAAGTTATCCAAATTCTGGAAAAAGTAGTAGTCTGTAGGCGCAAGGTCTGGTGAGTAGGGCGGATGACGGAGAGCTTCCAACCACAGTTCTTGCAACTTGGAGACTGTCTGCTGTGCAGTATGAGGTCGCGCGTTGTCGTGCAGGAGCAGCGGAGACGAGCGATTGACTAATGCTGGTTGGAGATGTGCCAGCTTCTCCATCATTGTGTTCAGTTCTTCACAGTACACATCTGCAGTAATGCTCACCCCGTTTGGTAAGGAGCTGTGATGAATCACACCGGCGCTAGACCACCAAACAGTGACCATCACTTTTCTAGGGGTAAGTTTTCGTTTAGGGCATTGTTTAGGTGCTGAACCAGGATCCAACCAACTTGCTGAGCGCTTACGGTTATCGTACAGGATCCATTTTTCATCGCAGGTAACAATGCGGTTCAAAATTCCTTCATTTGTGTGTCTGTTGAGCAGTGCAAGGCACGTCTCGACGCGTACTTCGCGCTGGCGATCATTGAGTTCGTGGGGCACCCATTTGTCAAGCTTTTTTACCTTGCCAATTTGACGCAAATGGACCAATATTGTTTTGACGCTAACGTCGAAAGCTGCTGCTAATTCAGCCGTAGATTGTGTATCATCAGCTTCCACAATCGAAATTATTTTGATTTGAGTTGGCCAGTACTGCAGAACGGCAATTTCATAGGTAAAGACCTAATATGAGGACCTAAGTTTGATTCCCAGGTCGTACAAAGTCTTAAAATGTTACCTTTAGGAATAGGATTAGTCCCGGTTGATGGCAATAGTCTCGCCCCCTTTTAAACGGGACTTTTAGACATAAAGGGCAAATGTGGATGCATTAATGGGTACATCTCTGCTTAACCTTTCGGGATTGGAAAAGAAAGAAAGAAAGAAAAATATTACAGGTGTGGTATTTGGTTCTGTCAGTGAAATTAAGAATTTAATTACAAAATCTTACTAAACTATATCCATAACTGGAACGCTTTGTCAATGCTTTCGGAAACAACATTTTCGTGCGGCCTATTAACTGGAGGGATGTATGTGCGTGCTATGTGACGCATATCTCTGGGGTCTAAGCCTAAAAGAGCCTTTTGCATGAGTTCCAGATCATTCCGATCATTTATTTTATCACGAGCATCGAAGGCTTCACGTTTCACGCCAGCCTGTAATAAGGAATCGATGATTATGACAGCATGTAGGTGTTCAAGAATCTTTATCATCAAAGGTCAAAGATTTATTTGCAGATAAATATGGTTAATGTGGCGTGTGATGATGAAATATGGTTGCAAAAGTTCGTACAATAGTAGTATAGTAGTAGCATAACCTATTCAATCATAACATGCAAATTATGGAATATGTACAATCTTCATAAGTGGGCAGTAAGGTACAACGACCGACATTCTAGTGTCAAAGTTTCTAAACCGCCTCAAGGGCACCAAGGGTCTCTGACATAGTTTGACAACCGTCATTTGGCGACCAGGACCACCGGCATTAAACGTATCTTCATAGGTACAATTTTATGAGTTCAATTATCCAATATAATTTCAACCATCTGTGTAAAGATCTCATCATTATCATCATAATTTTAGCACACAGACGTCCACTGCTGGACATAGGCCTCCTCCAAGACGTCAAACTACGCAAGACGTCAGATAGTCAGTCGCTACATGTAAACACTGGGTATTCAACTGCCAACATAGATTGACGGCACGGTTGGCGCAGTGGCTGAGCGATTGGACTGCTGCGCTGCGTGTCGCGGGTTCGATCCCCGCACGGAACACATATTTGTATGGCCTACAGATAATTGTTTCGGGTCTGGGTGTTTGTGTATGTGAATTTAAATGTTTGTAAACGCACCCACGATACAGGAGAAATTCCTAGTGTGGGGCAACGTTAAAAAAAAAAAATAGATGGGGAGAAAAAAAAGGTGCAGACGAACTGAGAACCTTTTTTTTGGAAGTCGGTTAAAAAGATTGGCAGATAATGGCAGGTTATCACTTACACTGACTACGCTTACGGCCACAAGGAGTATCAACAGCTGTTTCATGTTTAATACTTGGTTTTAAATACAATTTCTTAATGCAACAGAACAAGAATGATGAAAGAGAGACACGTACTAAAAGTAAAATTGCAAAGAAAAAAATCACAAAGAAATTATAAAATGTCATCGAAACGAGTTTTTCAAGAAGTGATTATTTGTTTTTCACAAGTTTATGTCGTTGGCATTGTCTATGCCTTTCCTAATATACTAAAAAGGATAAGTTTGTGAGGTTTGAATGTAGGAGGTAACTTTGGAGCCACATTATCCCTGAGTATCATACTTGACAAGCTTTAACCTCTCTTAAGCCGTGTAATTAGACACAATTAAAAAGCCATTGTGTCTTGTGTAGATCTACGTTCGTATACGAAGGGTTAAGTATAAAATACCCATGGGTAGAAAAGGAACAATTATTCGTCTACACGGGTGTTAGTTAGGACTTGTGGGCTACTGCACGATATAAGTCGTGAATAATAATAATGGCACAATACAGAATTTTGATGTTTGTTCTTCATTTGTGTCATAGATGGCGCTGTACTTACTACTTTTTCTACTATGCCGCTATGGCCGCTGTCGTAGTTTTCTCAGATAACTAGAATCGATTCAAGTATAAATAAAAAGATCTTGAGGTCATCAATAAAACTCATGAACATATTTTAATAAATATTTATTCAGCTAGATGAACTTGCGTGCGTTTTCTTCGTCATCTCGTTTTCCCTGGTATTGTTATTTATTCATTTAATCTTCGTCCGGAGAAGGCTTTGGTTTCGTTATTGCGTCAAACTGTAAAGTGAGAAAAAGTGTGTCATTAAAACGTATAAAATTAAAACAAAAAATTATATCATCATCTGCCTACCCTTTCCTTACTATGTTTGGGTTAACTTCCAATCTAACCAGTTGTAGTTCATCATCATCATCATCAGCCTATAATGTTCCCACTGCAGGGACTCAGGCCTCCTCTCTAGGAGAGGGATGGGCTATAATCTACCACACGGGCCCGCAGTGCGGATTGGCAGATGTCACATGTCTTCGAATTTTTTGGTTCTAAGACATGCCGGTTTCCTCACGATGTTTTCCTTCACCGTTTTGAGAGCAGCGGTGATGAAATAAATTACACAAAGTAATGCCTACCTGGGTTCCAACCCACGACCATGTCCGTAAGTCGGGGCCGACACCACTGGGCCACCGCTGCTCTACAGTTGTAGTTCAATAAAAGTATTTAACATGAAGCGACTGCTTATCACAACCCAATTAGTATTGGGTAATATGAGATCCCTTGGTAAGACTGCTCTGCTTGAGTAGACTATCGAGTCACTCACTACCCCTAACGACTGTCAAATATCTTCAAATGACAGCTGGAACCCACGGTTTGTCGTGCTTTCCGAAGCAAGGAAACAAAATAATAATATGAGATATGAAAACCTGTCTTTGTAGCTCGGTAGCAAGTTTTATTTGTGGAACCACGGCCTAATGCGTTTTATAACACTTCCTTTCAATCAAAATTTTGAATAGACAGCTTAGAGTAGTCTCCTTACTACTGTAAGCTGTCTATTCAATATTAAAACCAATTTAAATGCAGATACCCCTATTCGTATTATATTGCACGGTACTAAAAGCAGATCAAATGTGAACGCACTATAAACCTCTGCACTCTGGACTATCGAAGAGTCGTAAATAATTGACTGCCTCGTTGATCTAGTGCCCCCAAGGGCTACTGCAGTGCATGAGGTCCTGGGTTGGATTCCCGGGTCGGGCTAAGAGATATTGGGTTTTTTCGACAAGAATTTCGCAGCAGTAGCCACGGAGTCTGGATTTTGATGGCAATCGAATCGCCCCTTATAACATAGTTTTTAAAATAAACTCGCGAATTGTGGGTGTACTGGTGGGTACACCTATAGGGTATTGTCGGCACTACGCTGTCTGTCAGATGAACTTACCGCTCTTGAGAATCTATCCAACTGATCCCCAATAACATTGAACAGGGGTTTCAGATGGTCTTCATTGACATCTCCGACGACGCTAGCCAAACTCTTGTCAACACAATTCTTGAACATGTCCATGTTCTTCTTCAGCGAGTCTATAGCAGTAGCGTTCACATCTCTTTTGACAAAGGCTTCTGTCTGTGGAAATGTATTTGGTGTTAGTTAAGGAAAATAGAAGTTTACTTATCAAGTCTTGGTGGATAGGAGACTGTTCTCGAAGTTTTATGGTTGGGTGTAAGTCTGAGCGCCAGTCTAAGCAAGGTGTATCGTGTTATCCAATCAGGATTTAAGGTCAGATAAGAAGTCACTTCATGAAAAATACTGCTATTTAGCTGCATTCGGTTAGACTTGAAGCTGACCTCTTTCTTAATTAGGTAAGCTTTTTAGGATAAGACTAGGCAGACGATAAGATGCGTGTAAGTTACACTGCATGTTTCAGTATGATTTTTGTTGTGGTTTTTATCGGAGAACCCTTAGTAGGTACTGAATCTCGGTACAACTCGAAGCACAGCATAATTTAGATTGGAACAAAAAATATTTGAGTATAAACCTTAATTTCAATAGAGAGGGCTTTATTTTTCATTACCATGCCTATATCACAAACCTGGCATAGTCATCAGTGAAATCAAAACAAAAATTGCTACAGTAACTACAACAAACAAAATTGGCATTTAGTAACCCGGTATACGGTCTAACCTACCCTAACATTCCAACCGCATAGTAATGCGGCTACCCAGTGAAAACCGCAGTGAACTTTACTTAGCACTATAATGGTTTTGTGGACGGTTATCACACGGCCTACAAAGTGCTAAAATACCATTTTGTGTGCACATAGAATGTTGAAACCTTGCCTGTGCAAATTTTGATGAATATAGAGCGATGATAAATAGGTTAACCATCTGAATTTCGCGTTTTCAACACATGTGAAGTGCTTATACAGAGTGATTGGTGAAACGAGGATAATACTTTTTTTTGTTATTGGGGTGTGGGAAATCATCAAATGACTCCTCCCGCTCTGGGCTGAGCGGTAGGGAGTGTCAGACTTCTACTGACTAAAAACCACCCATATTCTTTCTTAGCCCTTTGTGCCGACGCTGCGGTATCTCTTTCGAACAACTCACAGCTCTGACAGGAACAACCCGCAGCCCCAACGGGGACGTGGATAATACTTTACGGCAGTTAATTTATACTCATAAATAGGGTCAACTGTAAAATATTACAAAATATTTTTTTTCTCAATATCATGGTCGTTGGCATAGTTAAAGTTATGCATTTGCATAAGTACTATCTTACACGTACTTAAAGAATTACTAAGTTAAACAAATCACCCATTGTTTATTTCGTACCTACATAATAGATTCACGCATTTTTTCAAGAGAGTAAACAGAAACTACAGAACGCCATCTGTTACATACTCCTTTCTTCTCTTCTTCCTTTCTTTCTCTCCTTTCGTCTTTATTTCGTGTCCATTCGCCACGCTCATACACCCGGTCATACACACACGCTGATAGCGGGTCTTTAGCCGCGTCATCGCTCATACACCCGGTCATACACACACGCTGATTGCGGGTACTAACCACCAGACCTTACTGCAGAACATGATCAAAAGAGATGTGAGTGGCAACGCCGGGAGGGGACGCCCTAAAAAGACATACACTGATCTAATTGGTGCCGTGCTTCAGAAAGGACAGGTGCGTGTATGACCAGATGTATGATGAATGTGGACGAGGCAGAAGGAGTATGGAAGGATCGTAGCAAGTGGCGTTCTGTGGTTTCTGCCTACCCCCATGGGAAAAGGGCGTGAGTTTATGTATGTATGTATGATCAAAAAAGTCAGAGTATATCATTATAGGGCGTCCCCACTCGTTGTTGCCACTAACATTTGCCTTGGAGTGACGTATTTACTGAACAAACTGTGTGTAACTAAGCATAACTAATAATGCGACAAGAATAATTTTCAGTGACATCCTAATTGGCATCAAAATATACAGTTTTTTGTAAACATTAATGACACGTCGTAATCATTAGCATTCAGTACCGTACAAAATTTTCAATATCATTTTGTAGGTACGCAGAAATTATTTTAATGCCCACTTTATCATTTTTTATACTAAATAGGCTAGCGTTATGCCGTAACTCTCAGGTGGTCAGGCCTTTGATGGAGCACGCTTCCCTAGAATACACCATTTCACTAGAATTTTAAAGATATGTAGATTACAATTACCGGAAACAGAGGCCGGCAGTGAATTCCACAGACTGTCGGTTCGCACAATAAATGTGCAAGCAAAGTGCTTTGTTTAGGTTCATGGGACAACGGTGACGCTTCACCGTATCTCTGCTAATTTATACCGAAATATTTATGAACTACTGCGGTGTTACTTTACAATCAGCCATTAAAATATTCCATAGGACGTTTTAATGCCCTGAATCATTAAAAGTTACCATCAAAACACTTCAAATTATAATGAACATTAAGGGAACTATTATGAAGGTTAGATCCCATGAAACAGTTTCGAATAGATTCTCCGACATCCGACCGATTTCCATTTTACTGAGTCCCTAGTGAATTTTATCCAGAGCCAAGGTAGGTACTTCCATAATATCTTTATCCCATATACTAAATAGCTATCGTGTGCAGGGTGTTAGTGTTATGACACCGCTTATGGTGATTATTGTATGCCTAATCAACATAAAATTCTATCTGTATTGTTGGATAGAAAAGGTTAGGACGTAAACCCAATATTAGTAGGGAAAATAGAAATACACGGAAATGGCCTATTTCATGATGCCTGAATGGCCACCATTACCTACTTACTGATTTAATTCAGTGATGAAACAGAATTTATTATGAATTTATCTGCTAAATTAGTCAACGGTAATTTAATCGGTTTAGTGATTTACGTTCACCTGGGTGATATTACCCAAGTGAATATAGGTAAAGAGTAAACCGGTATGACTTAGAACCAAAAAAATCGAAGACATGTGACATCTGCCAAACCATTTTATTATAGCATAGCCCATCCCTCTCCTAGAGGGCCAGAGGGCCAAAGTCCCTGTAAGAAGGGGAACATCATAGGCTGAACTGATGACGAACATAGGTAAACTACAACACTAAACCATTTAATCGCAGGTGATGAAACAGGCCCTAAACGTAACAGAATATTTTGCCTACTTCCAGATTTGAAACAACGCTGTTGATACGCCCTTCATGTTAAATTAAGACTCCGACACGTTATCTTGTTTACCACTTCACATTAACTAATTCCCAGTAATAATAAATACTCACATCAACAATTAACAGAAAAACACAGAAAAATATGGCGTATTTAAAAAACATTTTTGTAAAAAACTTGTACCTTCTACGTGAAGATGAAAACCGCTGACCTTAGTACTAGCATACGTTAAGTATAAGTACAAACGCAAAACGGTTATTTACATTGGTACAGTCGTAGACATTATTCTGCAGGTAAACTAGTAGGTAAATAGGTAATGTGTCAGAACACTGCAAACAGTAATAAAACCAATATTCCATAGATCGTTGTTTAAATATTCCATTACAAATATCGTTAAAATTAGAATTCGTTGGTCCTGCGCCTGATCTCTCTCCGGTCGTGTCGGATTGCCGTTTCATCGAACTAAGGGAAAAGGAACAGAATATACACCTGTGCCTGCGCAGACACTTGTGCACTACTTATAATATCATCCGCCGATGAGTAATATCCGCTGTGATTGGCCGCCATGACCGAAAACGAATAGGAAGACTACTTTTGTATGTAATACTGTACAAAAAGGTGATCAAACGCAGCATCGATTTTTTTTTTCTCAACCCGAGCCACAATCTAATATATCACGACACTGTGACGACACCTGCAATCTTCGCAAGGTAAGGCAAGAGTGGACTTTGCAAACGGTGTGAAGAAAACAAAAGTTACTATTAGAGGTTAAGTGGATATGTCTTGTCGAGTTGTCGTCCTAGCATACTTACTGGAAACTAGCCTATTTCATGTCAGGAACATCTCCGAACACAATGGGCCACGTCAATCAGTTAATGTTCAGCCGGACTTCCCAATTGTTTTTGATAGCTTATTGACCTCGAGCATAAGAGAGCAATTATTATCAAAATCTGCAGTGTTTCGGCCGAACTGGCCGATAGCGGGTTCGACGTATTCACGTTATTGGTCATTTAGTAATACCTATTTGGTGTTTCATTAACATCTGAGAATTACCAAAAATAGAGAGGTGAACGTTCTATTCAGAGATTATTTACATTGTTAACCAGATTCTACGGCAATCTTACTTACTGCTATACTAATATGACTACATATTGTATTAAAAGATTACTCTTTCTTTCGATTCGTTAGAGCATTGATTCCATGACGTGTCCGATGACTGTTGAAGGGTGGTGACGAGTCCATATTATACAAAATATTCCATGGTCCTTTTGGAAGTCAGCTTTCAACTTGAAGCTTTGCTTGTCAATAACAAAAATGTTTTGAAGTTACGTGTAAAGTGTTTACACGTTACACGTTTAAAAAATTCAGTCGATACAAAGTTTTTCAGCTTTGACTCTCCCGTGGAAGAACGACTGACGACTGTAACAAGACTATTGTAAAGGAAAATTGTAATATTCCAGTTAAAAGAAACAAGTCCTTACGATATGTGGTCTCAGTACACGATAATAAGGAATTTAAATCTCTGAACGGAGCTTCAATTTTTAACTCTGGGCACAGGTCATCTGAACATTCGATGTCAAACAAATCTGCACTTAGGGCATTGTGTACAAAACAGATTTTCGCACTTAGAATCCATAGAAATATACAAACCAACGGATCCGAAGGTTAGACTGGAAGCCGACCCCAACATAGTTGGAAAAAGGCTAAGTAGATGATGATTTGTGCGAACCCCAACTAAGTAATAGTCAAGAAGGGCAGGAAGATAATAATAAAAAAACCCTTTGTGGTCACAATTTTAAAACCGGATTACTGAAAAACGTTTAATTTCGCCATAATCAAATAGGCATTGTGTTATCGACTGTGCGCGCCAATTGTGCTAATAGTCAAAGTGCTCTGGCCTAATTGTTTGAAGAGATCAAAACGTTGAGTCGGTATGATCTACCTTGGATAGAATTTAATAATGGATTTCGAGTGGAGTTCTGATGATTAAGGGTCTATGTCGATGAGCTATGCAGTTTGAAACGAGTACAGTCATGAAGCAACTTCTAAAATTGATTTCCTACTACGTTTTCACAAACATAGTATTTTGGAACCTATAGTTTTACAAAATAAGTCTTACCTCAAAGTAGAAACCGTTATTTCCTAACAAAATAGCTTTTTGGTCGTGACTGTTCGATCCGAAATTGAGGAACTGGGATAATTTTAATAACAGAAATTCCTGTCTCGACCGGATCGGGCGAGTTACAGCGGCCGAGTCGCCTACTAAGCCATAGAAAGATCCCTTATGGGTGTCTGAATTTCAGCCTGGGAACCTGGGTTTTGTGGTTGGTGTAGTCTCACCTTCTGTTTCTTGAGACTTATTAAGAACTGGCGAAAGTTAAGTGTACCATTATTATTCATCTAATGGGTTTCCTTTTAGGAGAGCACGGCGGCCCATTTGGTGGTGACTCCGACGAGCAGTAAGCCGTGGGTTGAAGCACTTGGAGACCACGCAGGAGCGGTATTTTGTGTAGTTTATTTCATCACGATAGGTAACTGCTCTAAACCTTGTGAGGTAACCGACATGTCCTAAAACCAAAAATTCGAAGACATGTTCCATCTATCAACCTGCACTGGGCCCGCGTGGTCGATTAAGTCCATTTCCTCTCATAGAGAAGAGGCCTCTGTCCCAGTATAGTGAGATCATTGTTGGTACTAATAAAAGAGATTAAGTTTAGTAAAACAGTACCATTTAGTTTGGTTGCTGGTGGTGAAATGACTAAGCCTAGTGATGATAAAAGTTTATTAGGTTATCATCTAATAACAGAATTCTATTCTACTGTAACAATAACAACTGATAAAACTATTTGTTAGTCTCTAATGATCTAGTCTATTTACAAATCTATGAACATTTACTAAGATTCTAACTGGTTTTTACATCATATTAATTAAATTCTTGAATAATTCTCGTCGTAAGGGAATGCTTCTTAGTTTATGAAAAAAACTGTTCCAATAAGTTCAATACATCCAGACAGAATTTTAACAATAAAATATTATTTCAATGACGTCATTCATTAATTCCAGGTCTTCCTTTATTTCCGACCAAGCTGAAACAAAATACACCGATATTAATTACGTTTAACTTCTTGGAAAAAATTAAGGAGTTTTAATCTTAAAATCTCGTCTTTTCCTTTAGGGATCAACCTCACTTCGCAGGTCTATTCTTAGAACAAAAATATCTCAGAACAATTTTACATGTCATTAACCTTTTGTTGTGAAATGTATAAATATCGTTTAAAAGATATATTTTCAAAAAAATAAGACAAGATAAACTAACAGCCTCGTTGGTCTAGTGGTAGCAAGGAGTGCTGCTAATCATGATGACTTAAATTGTCTTCGAGTCCTAGGCCGGGCAAAGAAGCTGATTTTTCAATCAAAAAGATCTCAGTCCGGTGTTGTGCCCGATTAGTGAATATTGATCCAGCCACCTAATTACATAGTGAAACGTAATTAGCGAAATTTGATTGTACCTGTTCTGCATAACCCCTCCGGGAAAATTATAATATTATGTTAATTACGTTAACAAAATATTACCACGTTGGATTTACTATTAGGTACACCTGCAACCATCCGGAGTTAACACGCGTGATGTTATGTTTTCAGAATAAAATACATAAAATGAAAGTAGATAATCTCTTTATTATAATAATGACATAGGTATTTACGTATTTCTTTTACTAAATGAGAACCTAATTAATTAAAACTTTTCAGTTTATGCTTCCGAAGCTTCTTCGTCGTCTTCATGATGAGTATCAGCAATGTATGGAGTATCAGGGTCCAATGGGTAGTAAGAATCAAATTGTAGAATAATTTCGTCCCTTGGCAGATATTCGTCGTGTGGTTGGCTAGACGCATTCGCACCCTTCTGCTTCTCCATTTTTTTCTCTTCAATTAGTAGAAGCTGAAATTTTAGTTTTGTTAGTTATTTTTAGTTCGATTAGTATTTTCTACACATAGACAGATAGGCTTCCTTTATGTGAAAAGAAATCTCACAGGGCAATACCTATTTTAAATCAATGAAAGAGCAAAGGTGCTCAGATAGGAATACCACGTCTGTTTCACGTAGCCAAAAGTGCTCCCATGAGAGCACCACTTCAAAATATTGATTGGTGCTCTAATGGAATACTTTTGGTGCTCTAAGCAGAGGTGCTCTAAAAAAAGGTGCTCAGATGGGAAAACCTCAAAAAAACGAATGAAATGTAAATGAATTGTTATTGTATCAAAAATATGAAATTATAAATGGGTATATTAAATTAATGGGCATTGATACAAAAGAGAGGGAAGAGATCACCGACAACTGAAAAAAAATATTCAGATTTTCCATTAGGTATTCTGTATTAAAATTCAGTGGAATATTTCACAATTCCAAAAGGTCGGAGTTATTTATAGTAAAAATATTTTCGTGGCACTACTCAATTCAGTATTTCTATTTAACCTTCAATGAATTTTTAATACGATTTAAACATTTCAAAGAAGAAAACATACAAAGCAAATATTACTCACAATTACGGTTTATATTCAAATTCACAGCAGTTATTTCGTTACTACTATCTAAACGATCTTGTTGATTCATCATTAAAATTGTTTTCATGTTCTCCTAAAAGGTTTTTTGAGTAAATAAAATAGGTTCCTAATAATTTTGGAATTACAAATGAGTAATTATACAAATATGGACATAGCCTTGAATTTAATAAATTGTAGTATCGATCTTCAGATATTTATAAATTAACTAGTAATACCTACGCTTTTAGATAATTATAGTGTCCTATGTTCTAACTTACACCATGGTCAATCCATATGTCCTCGTTAACCGTAATGAAGGCACGACAAGGCAACATACACACAAACCGAGTTAGGGCTCCCACACACACACGATACCACGTCGCGTCGTACAACGATGCTGCGTCGTCGTTTCACAATACGTGGAAATCTACGATGAGCATCGTAAAGAAACCCGACATCGTAACGTTTATGTGCCACGCACGATACACGGCATGATGCCGTCGATATAGTGGGTACCTAGTGTTTTAGTTCATTTCGAAAAATGGACCGCTCTAGACGCATTCTGAAAAGAATATTTAAATGTTTTTGACATTACAACCCAAATATAATGTTAATTTGTTCATTAAAGTAACAAGACAACTGCGCAGGATTGCATCGTGAGTTTCTAACGTCACGACGTCGTATCGTGCATCGACACGTTACGACGTCGTGTCGTAGATTTTTACGACGCGACGTCGTATTGTGAAACGACGGCGCATCGTTGTACGACGCGACGCCGTATCGTGTTTATGTGTGGGACGACCCCTTACTCTCGAATGTATAATATTTATAGGTACGAAAGTTTTTCCTTTAGGAATTTCTCCTACGGATTTTCGATTGGTGCCCAGGTGATGGCATCTCGCCCTCTGTTAGGTATATGAGACATTACTAGCTAACAGCAGTGGGTGTGGGTGTATTATAAGGTGCACCTCTATCCAACGTTAAAGGAATAACAGCGTCACTATGTTCCTGTTATGAAACTACAATTAGCAACTGCACAGTCAAAAAACCCACACCAAGAGAATCTAATACTAATCAGTCAACCCACGAATACAGCTATAGAAGCTGGTACTACCTATAAAATATATCAAGGAGACGTTGGAAGCACCTGTAGTAAATTCCAGCCGCTATATTACTAAGTTACTAGTTGACATTTATAAGCCTTTGTCACCAAACGTGTGTTTAATTATTCGTCGACTGCCGCCAGTAAAGCCTTGGCTTCTAGATGTTTCGTATAAATTGAGAGGAAATTGTAGTTGTGTAGTTTCGGCTAGGTAAACTAGTAAACATTTACTGATTTAAGATGATAAAAAGATAATTTTGGTTACACATGATATTGAAAGGTTTCCTCTGAGCAAAGAAATAAAAATAAAAATATTTTACTATATTTCTTTTTATTTTAGGCCTATGTCCAGCAGTGGACGTCTTTTGGCTGAAATGATGATGATGATGATTCATTTTGAACTTACAACTAACGAACGATATACGTGATAAGAAGAGAAAAAAACGTATTCCATTCCAACACTTGCTAACGCTTTTGTCTAGTGTCATTCGCCCGCTTAGTAGTATTCGTGTCTCAAAACCAAAAAATGTCCGGGATACAAAAAAAAATATATGCAAATATTCCCAATGTCCGCTCCATAAGGCTTTTAAATTTCTTTGACCCTCAGGCTAGAAACGTAAAGAAAAATGATATCGGGATCAGCGGTTTAATTCCTAACTTGTAAAAGTACCTACTTATGGAGATATGGCTACGATAAAGGTGTTAATCCGTCCATTACGCATTTACGCATGTTGACCAAAAGTTCAATTCCCGACTTCACACTACAAAAGTAAACAGAAAGACAAAACTACCAATCATACATAACACTAATACTATTCTAAAAGGATAAACATAAATCGCTTTGAGTACATTCAGTTAGTCCACCATTACCTGACCTCTCTTCCAATACCACTTGCCCTATACTGGGGATCAGTAGCTCTACCATGAGTTGTCATCGAAAACTTAATCGCTAGCGTTGTACTCGCTAGCGTGCTAACGTGGATCAAATAGATTACGATTATGTTTGCACCATGAGATTTACGGAGTCTTACGCAGGTGCTAAGGTAAGCTCGATAGATTGTGTCGTCTAGCTAACTTCACTCTACTCATGTTTTGTTTCTTTCTTTCCCACTAATAAGAAGAGAGAACGGTATCTACACAAATAAACCGACGAAATTGAAAAGTTGACAGATAGTAGACTACACATAGTGTTACGTGGTTTTTGAATTTTTATTCCTTATTATGTCACTGTAGTGTATTCAATTTGTAATTTTGATAGTTGACCTTGAGTGACAGAGCTGCGTTGTGTAGTTTAAAAGTTTACTATAGATTCAAACAGATTATTTAATACAATGAGGACCAGTGTCACACAGTTCTAATTGTTGGTAGAGTTTATAGAAAGGTAAGTTTGAACTTTCCTTAAAATTATATTTTCCAATTGGTATCTAATATTTTGACTTGAAATTCATGTTATTCAAGTCGTTGGTCTTCAAATTTAGCGATTACTGACATATTCCATGCTAAATAACCACTTGCAGACATTGTTTTGACTATATTAGACTCAAAAACGTATATAATTTTAATGTAAACATATGTTTCACATGCCAAAATGCTAGTGAGCTACGTAACTACTAAAGTAAGCGTCTTACTCGATAGGTTTAGTGAAATTAGTGACTCATGGTACCGTTTTGTATGGTGACAGCTGAAGAACGTTAGTGACTATCGAATAGATTACGTTAGGTGTTTAACCTATCGTAATCTATAGTGCTCATGGTATGAATTTTATTTTTTTCTGTGACCGCTAGGGGCGCTGTACAATATTTCATACAACTAATTTACGGAGACGCTAGCGAGTTTTGGCTGTGTAAACTCATGGTAGAGGTACAGATAATGCTGGCCACTGACTGTACATTTGGTGTATAAACAAACCTTCGGTTGGTAAGTAACTGTAGCTCTACCATGAGTTGTCATCGAAAACTTAATCTCTAGCGTTGTACTCGCTAGCGTGCTAACGTGGATCAAATAGATTACGATTATGTTTGCACCATGAGATTTACGGAGTCTTACGCAGGCGCTAAGGTAAGCTCGATAGATTGTGTCGTCTAGCTAACTTCACTCTACTCATGTTTTGTTTCTTTCTTTCCTACTAATAAGAAGAGAGAACGGTATCTACACAAATAAACCGACGAAATTGAAAAGTTGACAGATAGTAGACTACACATAGTGTTACGTGGTTTTTGAATTTTTATTCCTTATTATGTCACTGTAGTGTATTCAATTTGTAATTTTGATAGTTGACCTTGAGTGACAGAGCTGCGTTGTGTAGTTTAAAAGTTTACTATAGATTCAAACAAATTATTTAACATAATGAGGACCAGTGTTGCACAGTTCCAATTGTTGGTAGAGTTTATAGAAAGGTAAGTTTGAACTTTCCTCAAAATTATATTTTCCAATTGGTTTCTAACATTTTGGCTAGAAATTCATGTTATTCAAGTCGTTGGTCTTCAAATTTAGAGACCACTGACATATTTCATGCTAAATAACCACTTGCAGACATTATTTTGACTATATTAGACTCAAAAACGTATATAATTTTAATGTAAACATATGTTTCACACGCCAAAATGCTAGTGAGCTACGTAACTACTAAAGTAAGCGTCTTACTCGATAGGTTCAGTGAAATTAGTGACTCATGGTACCGTTTTGTATGGTGACAGCTGAAGAACGTTAGTGAATATCGAATAGATTACGTTAAGTGTTTAACCTATCGTAATCTATAGTGCTCATGGTATGAATTTTAATTTTTTCTGTGACCGCTAGGGGCGCTGTACAATATTTCATACAACTAATTTACGGAGACGTTAGCGAGTTTTGGCTGTGTAAACTCATGGTAGAGGTACAGATAATGCTGGCCACTGACTGTACATTTGGTGAATAAACAGACCTTCGGTTGGCAAGTAACTAATCAAACACATAAGTTTGTGTTATGTTATGCATTGTCTACTTTAGAGTAGGGGAATTTACTTTAAGTTTTGTAGGTATAGGAAGTTAGGCGTAGAATCTATGTAAATAAATATTAATTTTGCGAAAACCGAAAACCGGTAAATAGTTAGGTTAGTTACTATTCTGTAACTCGCTGTTCATCATCATCATCATCAGCCTATATTGTTCCCACTGCAGGGACTCAGGCCTCCTCTCTAGGAGAGGGATGGGCTATAATCCACCACGCCGGCCAAGTGCGGATTGGCAGATGTCACATGTCTTCGAATTTTTTGGTTCTGACATGCCGGTTTCCTCACGATGAACCGAACTCGCTGTTATTGTAGTGCATTTAGGAGAGCAAAACTCCCGTCGTGGCTACGGGTTGTTCGAAAGAGATACCGCGGCCTCGACACAAAGGGCTACGAAGGCACATGGGTGGTTTTTAGTCAGTAAAAGTCTGACACTCCCACCGCTCTGCCTAGAGCGGGAGGAGTCAATTGATGATTTCCCACCATACAAAAAGAAGGAGGAACAAACCCACTTGCGCGTAGTACAGTCGAACAAACTTATAAGTATACAGGGTTGGACATCTTTACAATTCTATGACACTGAAGATATTGATTGTAATTTTGTTTTATCAAGTGTTTCGCATTAAGCGACTGATTTCAAACGCTGTATCGCTTGACATCAGTCTCTAAAAGTATCTGTTTAATCTTAAAAGTAAATACAAGTTAGATGGCTGTATACATATTAGCTTGTTCGACTGTACTCCGATTCGACTTCTAAACATCATTTTGACCAGCTTTCCAACATATCAGCTACCAATCAAAACTCGACCATTTACCGTGTAAATCCACAAGGAGATTATAGAGTATTTAAACGGATTATTCAGAATTTCAGATTTGAACTTTTGTCAAAATCATCTGCCTAGCCATTTATATTTTAAACTAGGTTTTGCCCGCAGCTTCGCCCGCGTGGTTGTCGAAAAATATCCAAACAAACTATCATCCCCTATTTAACTCCCTTATAATAAATATACTAAAACCGTCCTCAAGAACCACTCTATCCATTGCCGAATACTTACAGCATGAAAATCGGTGTAGTAGTTTTTGAGTTTATTGAGAATAGACAGACAGACGTGGCGTGGCGGAGGACTTTGTTTTATAATACGAGCCACACACACCTGACCTTCACAACCCACTTACGTTACATCGTTAACATCTTGCCTGATCTTGCCATGGGATATCGCCCTTGGCTGGACTAGACCATAATTAAATTAAAAAAAAAAAAAACTAACACATACAATAAAATATATACTGAACACTTACCCAATAATTAATATAGCTCGCAAATCCGTTCATACTCATATCCTTCAGTTCATCCTGATTCGGTTTCTCCAAGTCTTTCATCAACGGCGTCATGTATTGGTCTACCGCCTTGCTGATCTCTTCGAAAAAGCCATACAATTGGTGCTGGTAATCTGCTGGATCTGTGATTGGAGCTGAGGGCCCTTGAGGATCTGCTGGAGCTTCATGTTTCTCTGGGTAGCTATCGGGTTGGGCTGGTTCAGGATATGATTGCGAGTCTGGTCTTGCGTGAGCCTAGAAAAGTCGAATTTGTGTTTAAGTTTAATTGGTGATAAGATGCTGTTATTTAGAGCAACATTTTTGAATCGCTCGTTCTTGAAAGTACACGTAACTTGCAATATTAACCTTGAATAAGGTGCTGGAGCAGTCTATTGTCAGGCGGAAACAAGTTGCGCGCTTTCAACAGTTGGGTCATGACAGTTTTGATGTATTCTTTCGGATATTACCCCTTATTTGACCTTGTTATTATTAGAATATACACTAATAATAACAACAACTAGGGCTTGATCTCGAAAGCAGTGCTCCTGGAAAGGGCTCGCATTGTTACGAATCAGTGTCAGACTGTTCCCGATATCAGTGGGCCACAATTTTTGTATTTTTTATGTCTTTGTTTTAATATTATATAATAAAAAATAGTAAAAGTATATGGAAATGAAGGAAACAATAACTAAAAAGTGTTCACGGACAACATGTAAAAACAGTTACTTTTATGTTTACACCTGCAGGTTTGACAATCATGATTTAAGGGCAGTGATTTTCACGGAAAAGTCAGGGCTGTAAGAATAACTTATTTTCGGGAAAAATCTTTCCGTTTTCTCCATAGCAATTCAAAAATCTTGCTCCTTAACTATTTTCAAGAACGTACCTCTTGGTGCTAAGTAGTAGGTAACATTTAGGGATATCAGATACATTAATCCTATGCCTACTAAGTTCTACTGTTTCGTAATAATAATGCTAATGATACGCCAAATTATACATTCATTCGGATGCCGTTATTCTATTTAATGGACCACGATTATCATATAAATGGAACATTGTATTAATCTATGCTATTCCTAAATTTAGTAGAGATGTATTCAATTAAACGAATACAGAATTACCTAGTATTTTTTTATTTATTTAGCCTTTATTTGCCTTAATAATTAATTCCTTTTCTTACAATACATGCATTCACTAATTTATTTAACATTAAGTACTTATATTATATTTTCATTCAGCTTTTCATTAAAGCTTACATTTAACAAGTAGGTATTTATTGATGGTTTATTTTTCTACATCGTAAAAAACTGTTTTTCACCATTAGTGAAATTTTAGAACGTAAACTGAATTAAATGGCTGATAGTAATGTCTGAATTGAAATACCATACTATGTTCCCGAGAAGAGAGTTGCCGAGAATCACGTTCGGTGGCGTGCGATTGAAGAGACCTATGCCCCGCAGTGAATTGCTGTATGCTGATGATGATGATGATGATGACTTAGTTCCCAATCAGTGTATCCGAACCGAAGAAAACGGATCAACCGTATCCGAAACCAAAAACGAATACGATACCACACTCAAAATACTCACAAAGTAAAATGCGGACGCAACTAACAGTATTGAAAGGAACGACATCTTTGACTTGCAAAGACTAAAATAATACGTTAAGAAAAACCTCGTAACCCCTTTTATAAATATAACGGTTCCTTTATTACCTTTGAGTGAATAAGAAATGTCACGTTTGTATGATAAGGCTAACCTCTGAAGTATGGTCAACCATTGTTTGAAGGAAACTGGTGCATATGTGGCACGTGGAAACGCCGAGAAAATTGTGTTTGTTGACGTCAGAATGAATAGATAAAACACCCTTTGTTTTGAATTTTTGAGACAGCATTAATATGGTTCTAATTCCGGTACACGGATCAGTAAAGCAGCCCGCTGCTAGAGACAGACCTTTCTTATGATGCGCCACCACCCTGCTCTACACCCAGGCTGACTCTGCTACCTGTTCCAGTTCGTCAGGCGCTCCATATTCACTATTCAGGTTGCCTATATGCGATCTCGAAAGTAAAGCTTGTCGCTTGTCTCCACACACCATTTGACCATTGGTTGTTCGTCCTACGTCCCGCAACGTGGCTGGTTCAATACAACTTCAGCTTACGCTTCGCATTATCACTAATTAATAATTGTAGGACACAGGGTTTTCTGCTTTTTACAGATATTTAAAAAAATCATTAGTCCTCAACAAAGATTATATTGCTTACAAAATATAAAGTTACAAAAATATCAAGACCGTAATAATGTATAGCGGGCTCAGAGTTAGCAAAAACAATAACTCATCATGCGAAACACAGATTGAAAAATATTTGTCACACTCCACTTCATAATTATTACGAAAGTTGTTTTGAATTTGTCAAAACTGTAGCATTTGAGTCCATCACTGTGGGTAAATAAACGGGAAACTCGACGTACTTAACATTATGTATACATACATATAAAGGCTAAGTTTAATATTAGTACGTAGGTAATTTTCTGGGTCATTTAGAAGATCGCAATAATGCTAACTGGTAAATTCATGCAGATCGACTGTCATATTGTTGCAATTTACCTTCTGCATCATATAGCGGCTCTTTCGTTATCTCGCAAGATTGCAGCCCAATTGGCGTAAAGACCTATCACTCCACGGGATGCGATTACTGCTTAAAGCACTGTGTAATAATTCACTTGCATTTTTCAAAGGGATTCAATTTATGCACTAGCGGTATACGGGATAAGGCCACGAAAATCGTAACCAATACTTACTACTATGGTGCAATCAAATTATCTTAGCAGGTCCGAACTTCGTGCAGGTTATTTTGTTACAACTAATGTCTAAAAGTGTTTTGATATTTATTTTATTTGTATTTCTCACTGTAATATTAGATATTTTCTGATCGTATAGGTATTGGTTTATCTGGCAATAACAGTATTCTTCACAAGTTTACATCCTGTCAAGATAATTTGATCTTACTGTACTCGGCAACAAGTCAGTTTTTTTAGAGTCATACGAAAAAAAAAAACGAAAATCTTCACTATTCAAATGTTTGTATGACTACATTTTCAATATGTACTCTACATATCTTGTATAACTCTTCAGTATTTCGAAACGTTTCACACCTACAGTGCTTTCATGATTTATGCAAGTGTGAAAGCTAATAAGTAAATTCACTTTCCATTACCTTCCACAAGACACGAAATTCACTCCACCCCGCTACCTTCAATTCTAAACTTCCCACTAACGCATTGTGCTAGGCCCTCTTCATTAATCGGCTTTCCATCAAAGTTTCTACCAGACGGTAGTGGCCAGACTACCTCTCTCAACCCTTCTTGTCACTACGTCTTCCCTCAGGCCTCAAACTGTGGGACATTGTTTCTCACGGTTCTAATAAACAATTTTGCACTTTCTACCCTTTTTAGGGTCGACGCTTACTCCTTAGGTACCTGTTTAATAAAGTATGAAATGTGTAGCAATAAGGTGGTAGTTGTAACTAAAAAGAAATTAAAGAAGTTGAATTAATAACATAACATTACGCCAAAAAAAAAGAAAGAAAAAAGAAGGAAGAAATGTACTGATTAGTACACCCACATTTCCCCAATAGGGAATATTCATGTTTTTCTTTTTTGTTTACTATTTTATAACGTAGAAAAAAATATTATTGGGCTTCAAAATACTCTAGATATTTTTAAAAATGAAATTGAAAACTTTTTAAAAAATTAAGCTGTTCAAACGCCGCCATTTTGCGCGCGCTCTGTGTGACGTCACATGACACGTCCAGTGGGTGTTTCACAGAACATTTATATACCCTAACGGGATACAATGTAGTGTCAGATGACGTCACATTTCGTTCGACCGCTGGTGGCGCGTTTTGGAAGTTTGAATTTCGCTCCCTTATTTTGCACTTTTTGAATATTATTTTAGGGGTTTAAATAATAAGTAAATAAAAAAAAATCCTTTTCATTATAATATTACGATAATAAGTATTCGAGAAAAAAATATTTTAGGCCATTTCAAATTTTATGCATATATTCCCTATTGTTTAAGTCCCAAGTCTATTGCCATCAACCGGGCACAAATGCCAACTCCGTGGCTGCTACTGAGAAATTTCATATGGAAACAGGTCACGTGACCATCTGACGCGAGATTAAATTTTTTTACCAATCCGGAAAAAACGTGCACAACGCCGTTAAAAAGTTTTCACTTAAAAAAAAACCAATAACACTTTGCCCGACCGGAAAATCGACCCGAGAACCTCATGAAAACAGAGAAGCCCGCAGTAAATACCCAGACTGGCGTTCCTCACAATAATACAATGTATTATTCAATGTATTATACAAATTTAATATTAATGGATGTCTATTGAATTCTTAATGTGCACTTTATTGATTATTTATTTCTGTTTGAGTCAACATTATGAATTGCTTTTATTTTGATTTTTATATTTTTTTTTTTTTATTTATTACTTATTGATTTTATTTGTATTCATTTTTATTGATTTTAATTTTTATTGATTTTAAAGATTGATTTTAACTTCATTGATTTTGATTTCATTGATTTTAATTTTATTGATTATTCCTTAATTTTATCTTTTTATTTCTGTATCATTTGTAATCACTGCTCTTATAATTAATTGTTACCTTGTCTTGCTGTGCTGTGTCACGCTGATCAGTCGTCTACTCAATCTGCCTTTAATCCCAATATTGGGTCACCAAGATACAGGCTGTGCCTAGTTTGGGGCCCACGGCTAATTCTACTATATGCTGTTTTATCAATGCTCTTTCTTATTTGATTTTTTTCTATTATGTATGTTCTCTAACTTGTGTGTGTCAATAAATTGATTTATTATTATTATTATTTATTATTATTATTGTGAGGAACGCCAGTCTGATGTGAAAGCATTGTCAAAACCGTACGAAGGAAAGGCAGGTCGTAGATTTAACTAAGTAGAGAAGAAAGAAAAGCTACAAAACTGTTTTAAAAACTGTTTTTCTCCATCAAACAATGTTAGTTTTTCATTCTCAGTCGCAGTGTTAGGTACGTGACTTAGTGACATTTTCTAAACGAGGGCCTGAGGGCCACGATAGGGGGACACGTGATTAAGATAACCACTTCATTATTCGTTGTTACTTTACTTTACATATCTCTACAGCTGTTTCTTTTTGTATAATATTAGCAAGGTGTAATGATTCATTTATTTGATAGATGTAAACTTTTTAATCTATTACGTTCTAATAATTAAATATGTAGATAATTATTAATGATAGATGTAAATGTTAGAATAAATATCAATTATTAATTCTTTAGGTGCCTTAAAAATATTATTTTTTAGTTTCTAAAGGACAATTTTTTTAAGTCTAGGACTAGGACCAAAAATGTTATTTTTAATTCAAGGTGTTTGTCTACATTGTTTTTGTATAGTTTTGGGTTTTATCTCCAAACGGTAACAAAAGCCCTCCCTTTTAAACTGATCGAAATGAAATAAGTATCATAATGTATATTATTGCACACACTTCAGCATAACCCTTTGAGTAACATAGGCGTAATGCTATCAGTAGGTTACATTTTAATAAAAAATATCCTGAAATAATCGAGTCACTCCAGTATTTGTAAAGCACTTCAATTACTTATGGATCCTGTTTATTTAATAAAAAAAAAACATCTACAACAAGATCCAATATTAAACCACAGATTAAATAAACGTAATTGTAAACAATTCTCAGTTAATTGAATCAAGCAAATAGAAGAAAAAAAATACAATCAAGTCTGAATGGGTTTCGTCGAAAAACTGTCGAGGGCCATAAAATGATTTGCCCTTTTTGCAAAAGACTTTAAACCGCAACGGGAAAATAAAATTAAATGAGCCTTTTTCATTTACCTACGAGTTTTATTATTGCTTTTAAAATTGAGATGGATGTAAATGTAACGATATCATGTTTAACGACTACTTGACTTAATTAAAATCATATCGAACGCACGTAGGTACGGTCTACACTTTTCAATACAATAAGATTCTGATACATAATATAAACACCTTCATATAACAGTTGACGGAACCTTATAGAAGAACCGAACAGATATAACATTAGATCTAATTTTAGACGCTGAAAAATGACAAAAGTTAACGGCAAGCAAAATTGCTAACAAAAACTTCCCATATTCTTTCTTTATCGTGTGATTAATGCCTTATAACTTGGTGCTATACTGGAGTTGTTATACTGTTTTTTGCTGACAAGTCAAAGGCCCGTGGGCTTCTTGTAAAGCCAAGGCTTTACATGACGGCCAGGCTGCGAGTTGTTCGAAAGAGATACCGCGGCCCCGACACAAAGGGCTAAGAAGGAACATGAGTGGTTCTTAGTCAGTAGAAGTCTGACACTCCCCTACCGCTCTACCCAGCGAGCGGGAGGAGTCATTTGATGATTTCCCACACTTCTTAAAAAAAGGCTTTACATGCCGTCGACCATATCTCTAAGGCATGCTGGTTTCTTCCGATGCTTTCCTACAACGAAGCTAATGATAAAAAGTTCTCCATCGCTACTAAAACTGAAGAATTAGACACATCCATTTGCGTCTCAGACACTCACTACTCACCTAGACAGACATTTATCAAGTACAATCACACCTGCGCAGCGAAACTAAATTACCAAGCTCACAAGAAAACCAGATCTAAACGATGTTTTTTCTATAAAACAGTCTAGACTTAACTATGAACAGCCAAATTTAATAGAATATACCTACACTCTTTAGTTAAAGTGGGACTGGGCGGGTCACGTTTCCAGGATGATGCTGGACAGATGAGCGAAGATAGTAACACAGTGGGTGCCTGAAGACGGCCGTCGTAACCGAGACAGGCCCAAGAAACGCGGACGGAGAAAGCAAATAACAAACAAACTTGGAAAGCCATGGGGGAGGCCTTTGCCCAGCAGTGGGACAGCGTGGGCTGATAAAAAAACAATTTATTAAAATACATCATAATAGGAAAATAATATGAATTGCGTTAACATTCGTAAAATAGTCACAGACGCAGTTATTATAATGAAAGGTCCATTTTACGCTTTTTAACGCAATTCATATTATGATCTGCCAAAGTGGCCGTTTTAGACCCCCTGCCCTGGTGTCATCACCAGGTATCTGTAATTTATTTCATAATAAATTACAGATAGCAATGTGAATGCCTGGGTTCGAACACACGACTTGCTGCTCGTAAGTCGGGGCCGCTACCACGGGGTCACCGCGTCTCCCAGATGCCTTTTCTCTTTGGGAGAAGCCCGCCACACTATTCTTTAAGGGTAGTCCCATAATAATTTTAAATTTTCTACTCTTGCTTCGTTAGTAATCAAAAAGCTCACTAAAAGTAAGAAAATTAGTCTGAGTAGTTATCACCGGATCACAGAGGAGAGAGAATTCTGGTGCGATCAAATTATCTTGGCAGCTCTGAACATAGGCTTTGCGAAATTTTATGCATGTAAACTTGTGAATAAAACTGTTATTGCCAGATAAACCTAACTTAAACGATCAGAAAATATCTAATTTAAACAGTGAGAAATACAAATAAAATAAATATCATAACACTTTTATACATTCGTTGTAACAAAATGACCTGCACGAAGTTCGGAGCTTGCAAGATAATTTGATCGTACTGTACCTTATTTTTTTGCGCCTAGAGTATAATTAAGTATAACGAAGAAGTCCACAACACATTTCTGTCGACGATATCTTTGAAAAGAAGCCATTATTTTATTGATTTCGTCCAGCTACCGAAAAATACAAAACAATGTGCGTAATTTTGTTCGTCATTGGTGAAAAGTTCATCTCTAGCCCGCTAGATGGCGTTGTTAGATGACGTCACGTTTCTGAATCGCGCTATGGTTACGTTACGCGCCGAACATTATTACCGCGCGGTTATATTCGTACCATTACCAGTGAGATCAATTGATCTATCAATTTTTGAAATAGGTTGATTATTTTAATCAACCTAATATAAATAACAAAAACCTTTCATCATTCATGTCAGTCCAGACTTTTTGTCGTATTTGTGACCAAAAAAAAATCGGTCACCTAGACACCTACAATTCTACAAAATGTCTAATACGCGTCGCTACTAAATGTTCAGCCTACATAATTATTTATATTGTTCAATTGTTGGATCCTAATGACTAATCTCACTTCTCTAAAATCTGCCTCGACTGCCTCGTTGGTGTAGTGGTCGCGGATCGCGACTGCTGAACATGAGGACCTGTGTTCGATTCGTAGGTGGGGCAAATTGTTATTAGATTTCCATTAGGAATTCCTCAGTAGCAGCCTCGGAGTTTGGATTTGTAACCGTTTGATGGCAATAGGCTCGCCCCATATTACATGGGACTTAAACATAACTGATGAAATGTGGTTGGGTTACCAGGTACACACGGCTACACATCAAGCTATACATTTCCAGTATAAGCTGGTCTCGCATTGTATAGGATTTCCGTACAGTGCGAGATCAGCGTAAACTGGAAATGTATAGCTTGATGTGTAGCCGTGTGTACACCCCCTTTTTTGGTGGGTGAAAAATCATCAAATAACCCCCCGCTCTTGGGCAGAGCGGAAGGGAGTGTCAGGCTTCTACTGACTAAAAACCAACCCATGTTCCTTCTTCGCCCTTGTGCTGAGGCCACGTTACGTCATCTCTTTCGATAATCCGCAGCCCGACGGTACCAGGTACACCCCTGTCATCTAAAACACATTTCACCTGTTTTATTTACGTCCCATATAATAGGGGGCGAGTCAATAGGGAATACTTATGCATAAAATTTGAAATGGCCTAAAATATTTTTTTCTCGAATACTTATTATCGTAATATTATAATGAAAAGGATTTTTTTTATTTACTTATTATTTAAACCCCTAAAATAATATTCAAAAAGTGCAAAATAAGGGAGCGAAATTCAAACTTCCAAAACGCGCCACCATTGGTCGAACGAAATTTGACGTCATCTGACACGACATTGTATTCATCAGCGTCGAAACTCATACGGCCTTATTAATAAAAAAAAGTTAAGCCTGCTTAAACTTACGCTTAGTTTATCTCGCATGCCGTCTCACTTCAAAAATATTCAAAAGAAAGGGACGGCATGCGAGATAAACCAAGCGTAAGTTTAAGCAGGCTTAACTTTTTTTTATTAATAAGGGGGATACTGTTTTACAAGGTAAACAGTAAACACCCACTGGACGTGTCATGTGACGTCACGCAAAGCGCGCGCAAAATGGCGGCGTTTGAACTGCCTAAAATTAAAAGTTTTAAATTTCATTTTAAAAAATATCTAGAGTATTTTGAAGCCCATTAATATTTTTTTCTACGTTATAAAATTGTAAACCATTAATATAAGACAAAAAAGAAAAACATGAATATTCCCTATTGCCGTCAACCGGACATGGATCTAGACTTCGCGGCTGCTTCTGAAAAAAATCAGATGATAAACCCCATTCACCTACTCACTCATATAACTCACTATTTATTTTTGTATTGTTAGCTGTAAGCCACCCAAATAAAATAAAATAACTATTTGCCCGACCCGACCTTATGCTAAGCAGTAGCGATTGCAACCACTGGACCAACGATACCGTCAATATTGTTGTATGTTATGATGTCTGTTACCGCAAAGTAGAGTTGACAAAAGCCCAAAACAGTTAGTAAATAGGTCCTAACATAGATTCACATTTACTTCAAACATCAACACTGATAGTCCACGCACCGTTTATTAAATTAAACCCTCTTAATATTTCAGTATGGTCTCTATTTACTTAGGATGCCAAGTTATGCTCTCATATTTTATAATGCGCCACTGAGATTATATGAAAGCACTTTCTGAGCGCAGGTTTGTGAGGGAATCTCGTGTAACATGGATTTTTTGCTGACCGTGTTGATTAAAGGAATATAGTCTACTAACAGCTCATTTCAAGCACCTTCCTTATAGCTTTAGTTAACTACTTGTTCTAGGCTTGGTTTTGAATTTTCTATTTTAGCTGCTGGTGTTGTTTCGAAGGAATACTTTTCCGGACTAATTTGCGCATAAAACATTATTTACCTTGTCAACCTTTAAATACGAGTAATTATGGAAAAAAGGTTTTAAAACTAAAATGCCCACTTAGCACTACAATTTCAATATGTAATTTTTCTTTCATCGTTGACTTAAGTTAAGGTCAGATCTTCAAATAACATCAAATCCATTGACAAAACGGTCCTAACACAATTCCAACCTACAAAAACCCGGGGTTGTCCCGATCGAAACTAATGTCGATGTTAGCACAGTCACACATTCAATACGGAGAGCGTGATGGCGGACACAGCAGTCATGAAACTATCATTAGTTGTCATCACCACTCCATAAAGAGGTTACACGTGTTGTTTACACTTAAATTGTGGTAGGGTTGAGTTTAAAATGGAAGTAGAGGGTTTTATTTGGATGTAAATGGGTTTTTCGTCAAAGTCTATTCGAACACGATTTTTGACAACGAATCTCCCAAAATATACTACAGTAAGGTTGGAACCTACTATATCACATAGCATAATCAGCCTATATTGTTACCACAGCTGGAACTCCAGGCCTTGTCACATGCTTTTCAATGTTTGGTTCTAAAACATGCCGTCCAGTTTCCTCACGATGTTTTCACTATAATTATCACGTCAAAAAAACTTTTTACCAGCCCCACAAACAAATGAGGATGACAAAATTAAAAGGATTTCTAGAATGCAAAAACGGAAGGTCTGTAGTCTCATAACAATAAATAAAACCACACAAATCTTCCCTTTTAAATCTCTAGTACGAGTAGGTATCCCCCTCCATGGTTTACCAGAAAATGGACTGGCTTTTACGCTTCAACAGTAAACGAGACTTCCACAGCGCTATTCATCTCCAAAGAAGAAATTACGGTAACAATGCATATTTATGAAGGAAAACCCTCATTTATTTCAATTTCGCCTCGAACACAATGTTGATGTATGTAAAATATAAAGCGTTACAAGTTTCGTCGTTAACTGGCGCCATTTTACAGCGAAACGAAGTACCCTTTGCCAATTATAATTCATTTCCATTTCGGAGGAGTTTAATTGATAAAGCAGTTAGGGCCATCGTTTTTTCAATTATGTAGTTACCTCCTTCGTTGAGGAAGTAAAAAAGGTTTTTTATATTTTCTGTTCCTTGTGATAGTCTGTAAACTGTAGCCGTAACGATTATATCGAGAAGAAACATGACGCTAAGATGCTTCTACGTCCTATCATACTGAAGCACAACCTCGTCGACCTGTGTATCCTGCCTTTCATACTGGTGGTACTCCGACTTGGTCTAAGACTGAAACCCAGAAGTCCAAACTCAATGTTTGCTAAAGAGCGATGACACGTAGCATTATCAACCGGCATTGTCGTAACCAAGGAAGGGTCATGAAATACTGGTATAACTCTCTGGACTCATTCTAGGAGATAAAATTTCAACAAAATTATACAATACGCACATGAATTCAAAAATCAGAGGTTCGCGTCTTGGATTATACCGACTTACACCTATGACTTGGCGGTCCATCGACCATCGGACACACCACAAGGCATATAATATGCATTGGTAAATGAAGGTTCGTCAAGTCATAGGTCACAAGTTCACAGTCACACCACTCGACATATGCTTATATATATTTTTTTTAAATTAAAAATGAATAAAAAAACAAATTACAATTTATGATAGAATGCATATCATGAGATCTTTAAAACCTCGACTTTATGTTTATAAACCTCCAAGGCATCACATATACTTTATTAAAGCTCGTTACACATTAACGTAAGATGTTGCATACATCAAAGGGCTGTCCGTCATCTCTACTTAGCCTTATGTGTATGAACATCAAGGTGGACGGCTTACGTCAGTTCTCTGTTTTCTTTAGACGAGGGTTTTATATAACACATGCAAGCTAAATTACTACATACTACTTATATGTGTTAGATTAGCCAGAGCAGAAGGGAAATAAATAATAAGCTTCTATTTGAACAGACAATCATGTTTTAATTCAAAGGGGTCAGACTGAGCACACATCAAAATAAGTACAGAATAAATAGCTACAGCACATCAAACACATCAAACTAAGTAGGTACAGAATAAATAGCTACAGCATAACATTACAAGTTTATTATAAAATTCACAGTACTTACACAGGTATTTTAGAGCTCTTCTCACTTCCGAAGTTCAGACAAGAATGTCCCGCTAAAATGGCGCCTTAGATCTTTTATAACCGTCTGTACTACAGACTGCAATAGTTAACTGTCATTCCAATAACCGCTGGCGCCATTTTAGCATTTCAACTCAATAAAATAACTTATTTATACAAAACAATTCTCTAATTTATAAAAATACTGTAAATATCTTAAAACTATTTATAAATGTATTTAAATAGCTAACATATGTATTATGGAATTTAAATACATATGACAAAGCCTTTTAAGTCAAGTTTTTCTAAGACTTGTTTACTAAATACATCTTTTAAAAAAAAGCGGATTCCAGTCTAACCAGATGCAACTGAATACTAATATTTTACTTGGAGCGACTGCCTATCTGAATTTCACAACCCAGTTAATACTGGGTAATATGATGCCCCTTGGTGAGACTTGTTGTCAGACTTGATAGAGTAATCCCAGGGCCGCAAGACGTCACGTATTTGCTGACGAAGGAAATGTGGACGATTGAGTAGTGTTAGTATGAACTAAGAACGCACTACTACCAGCTAGCTTGCTTGGACGGCCATTTTTCAGGTCATCAAGGTACACAAAAAAATTACTTACTTTACATATTTTCTCCAAGCTGATTTTTACGTATATTGTAGGCAATATCCTTAAAAATAAGCTGCCAATACTCCCAGACACTTCCTAGCGGCCGTTTTGCTTAACAGACGCTTTGCTTTGCTTTGCACTGACTACCGGTTACGTCTGTCAAATATCTACCGGGACCAACTGGTATCTTATTTGGTATGTAGTAATTGACAGTCCATCTCGTCCCAAGTCAGCTATAATAATAGTTATTAAACTTTTGCTTGAAGGAATAACCTTTTAAGCGCCACAGTCACGTATAGACGACAAGCCGAACAAGCAAAAAAGTACCTTATGGCTGTCAACTTAAGGTACTTTTTACTTGTCGTCTAAACTTGACTGTGGCGGTCAGAAGGAAAAGAAATTTATTGAAATAAGGCTGCTAAATAATCAGCACTTTTCGAACGTCAAATTCTACAAGAGACAAAATGCCCAGCCTTCGACACTTCCTAGTGTTTTAGCTGGGAAGAAGAATTGGTGGAACAAACTCCCCAGCGACACTTCTGTCTGTTAGGTTATTCTACAAATCATGCAAGAAAGTACTTCATACCTCTAAACAAAATATTGAAACTACACATGATCGTAAGTGCCTCTGCTCATAACACTACCGATACAAGAAATAAACAAAGCATGTAAAACCAAACTACGTTAAGACACAGTTCAGACGATATGAGACATAAAATTCCAACAGTTTTCTTTCAAGAAAATTGAATATTCATGTCGGGAGATGAGAACTATCCCTCATACAGGCGCTCGTTTGAAATCGTTATACCCATAGATGTAGATATTACTAGACAACGCAAGTATCACGATTCGTTTAAAACGAATCGTAGCATTTTTTGACTACTTTCGTCATAATTTAAGCGCTATTTAGTTACTATACAAAATATACTACTTTAGCCAACCAGGAACCCTTACCGCCTTATTAACCTGGTTGGTCTTGGTTTATCTCGCATGCCGTAACCAAGCGTAAGTTAAACCAGGTTTAACATTTTTTTATTAATAAGGCGGTTATAGTTTCGACATGTTCATTTGTCTAACCGCAGCTTAACTCCGAGGCTCTTAGTACTAGAAAGCTGTTATTTAGCATTATAAAACAAGACAAAGTAGTAAAATAGAATCTCGAAAAGTATTTTTATTTTGATAGGAAACTAAAGAAACCTACATTGTGCGTGGCCCGAGACGCACTTCTCCGGTTTTATTATTTACCTAAATGTCTAAAATTAAGTTCTTAGGTTGTAACTGTGTAACGTGGTTTGAGCCTGCTGCGACAGTCACCTCGATAAGTATAAAATATTTAAAGCACACAAACTGACACGCGGAGACTCTGGCGTTATCTCTTCTAGGCATTATCTATATCTGTGGTTATACCGTAACTCAATGTTTTATATTTAAAAAGTTTCAGCTCTGACATTCATAAGACTTTGAATTTCTCAGCATATTTATTAGGCGCCAGTTTTAAACCCTGAATATTGATAACACTAGTTAGTTAGGCTTTAAAAACTGTTATAGAAACTCCAAGAACAGTACCTTCTATCTAATTATTTATTTACAAAACAGTCGGGCAATTTAGATTCTTACTAACTTCACTGAAAGATAAAGTTTGGAATGAGTTTAAATCTATTCTATTTTAATTTAAAACTCAGTGAAATGTTAATAGAAACGAATTGAATAGAGGTCTCTAGGCTGAACTTGAAATGTTACATGAAGATTTTGAGAATAATTCTATTTTCTGTACCATTTCATTTGGAGACTGGAAAACTACGCGAAGGTCGGGCTGTGTTGGTACAGTCAGTAAAGTAGTCGTGGCAGGTAGCTTTACAATCTGACAGAATAAATAACAAAGATACATTTACAAATGAAATTTTGAATTTTAAACGTAATTTAAGCTCACCAGTTCCTGGACAATGGAAGATAGAAATATCATTAAAAGTACTTATATACAACATCGTATTAAAAATCGAATTAATGTGATTCGTAATCGCGCATAAAGTATACCATACCATCGTTAAAGATATCGTAGAACCCCGTTTAATTTTTTATTTATTTTTATTGTTAAGTAAGGATCATGGACGGACAGGTGAAGCTTAATAATATGGTCCCGAATAGTTACCCTTCGGGAACAAAACCCTTAAAAAGATTCAAAACAAATTATAGTAGAAATATTGAGGTCTCAGAAGTCTTAAACAAAACATGAATAAATACCATTAGTTTAAAGACAGCCACTCAAGATTGTTAAGAAAAGCTATTCACGAGGTAGAGCATATTAACGATAAGTAGGTACATAAATTGTAAAGACCTTTACTCTAAAATAACCTTTATCAACGTAACACAAATATCACGGAACTGGAAAACCCTGGTAACCTTTTACCGGTAAAATGAATCATAAAATCAATACGATACGAACAGAAAATTTTCCAATGCAATTAGTGTTGCAACGATATGAAAGTGGCTCTACTTGAACAAATTGTCGATACGGTACGAAAGGTGCTCAATTAACTCCAAGTCATACACAGGTGTTTGATTTTAAAAGCGGGTTTAATTTTGTATTTTCGCCTGGAGTTACATTTTCTCTTTATTGTAGGTATTCCGATACCATGTTTGTTCATTTGATTGGATAGCTTTTCAGTTTTTATTGACTTTTTCTGGTAATGCAGAGAAATTGGTAGAGTTACGAATTTTACAGTGTAAAAATACCGAGCAATATTTTTACTGGTACATGAGGTACTGGGTTCGATCGACCCAAGCCGGGGTATGCCATCATGGGTTACCACCAGGAATTTCTTGTAGGAATACAGGCATGACATCACGCCTGTCGGGGCTGCGGATTATCGAAAGCGCACTCGGCACATTGGGTGAAGAAGGAACATGGTTTGGTTTTTAGTCAGTAGAAGTCTGACACTCCCTTCCGCTCTGCCCAAGAGCAGGAGGGGGGGGGGGGGTTATTTGATGATTTTCCACCCAACAAAAAATAAAAAAAAATAGGCATGACATCACGCCTGTAATCTTACACTGGATTATCAAGAAGCCGTTGCTACCGGCTGCCATTTGTAGATCTCTGAGAGTTGTAACAGGTAGTCAGTGGCCCGAAAATCAGACAAGATTTTGATTTTGTACTAGATGACGTGGCCTCGGCGCAAGGGCAAAGAAGGAACATGGGTTCGGTTTTTAGTCAGTAGAAGTCTGACACTCCCCTTCGCTCTGCCCAAGAACGGGGGGGGGGGGGGGTCATTTGATGATTTTCCACCCACAAAAAAAAGAAAAAAAAAGCGGTTTCATATTACCAAGTGCTAAATAGGATGTGGAGGACAGATCGCCCCGTTTAATATACTGGTATTTAGCAGCTGCAATATAGAGGAAGCTTTTCGTTAACTATAGGTAGTGAGGGATATACAAAAGAAGTATGAAACCGGTTTACTACACAAACCAAAAAAATCTAGTTAAAAACTAAATTAAACATCTCCATTTAATATCATAAATCTTGGTGCATCCAACTTCGTCACGGAAAAGGCATCGTGTCATAATCCGGCGTATCCCGGTGAACATCGGCGCAAACAAAGTCGAAGTGTCTCGAACTTCAGTCTCAACATGGCTCACAGGTGCGTTTGTGTTTCTGTGACGTCACTACTCGTGTCAACGCTGTGTTGCTAGCGAGGGTATGGATTCTGGAATAAAGATTTTTATTATGTTTTAGATTGGAAGAATCTTTATGAACTAATCTTAAATATACTGCATTATCGGTCTAGTGTGAGGTGAGTGCATGAGGTTCAGGATTCGATTTCTAGGCTAAATCTCCATATTTTTTTTTACCATGAATTTTCTTGCACTATTACAGGCTTAGTGCCATACACATACTACTTATCGATTTAGAAAATATCTAAAGTATAAATGTAAACCGAGATAAAAGTCGAAGTGTTTCGAACTTCAGTCTCAACATGGCTCACAGGTGTGTTTGTGTTTCTGTGATGTCACTGCTCGTGTCAACGTTGTGTTGCTCGCGAAGATGTGGATTTGTCTTTTTAATACTGATTCTGGAAGAAAGATTTTTGTTTCAGTTCTAAGATTGGAAGAATTTTTATAATCTTAATCTGAAATTAACTACCTTGTTGGTTTAGTGGTCGCAAGCGCGACTGCTGAGTATGAGACCCTGGGTTCGATTCCCAGGTCGGGCAAGGTGCTATTGGGTTTTTCCATCAAGAATATCTCAGTAGCAGCCACGGAGTCTGCATTTGTGCCCAGTTTATGGCAATAGGCTCGGCCCCTATTACATGGCACTTTAACATAACTGGTGAAAAGTAGGTGTACTATTAGTTATTACCCACATTTCATCGCACAATTTGCTGCTGTGTTGGCTCTGGAATTGCAGATGCCATCAGGTTACATTTTAGCATTGTTATCACCTGTATTCATAATGTGTACCCTACTTTCAGGTTATACATAATTATGGTTCAAGGTAAAAATCTTTAAACTCTGGAGATATTGAAAAAACACTGAAATAGATTTCTGTAGAAATTGCAAGTTGAACCCAACACACTGCGTGACAAATCTCCTGCGATCGAAAACCATCTGTAGTGATCCTCAAGAGAATAGACGCAAACATGTTGAGGTGTTCCGACACGACACGTATGTTTGTGTTCCATTACATCACACGTACTTGTAGTGAAAGTCATGTTGCTTTTACAGTGCAATTTGATCTTATCGGCTAACTAGTTTTCTGCAAGATTTCTTTGGAGGGAATTCCAGCAATGAAGCTGCACGGGTTGTAATGTGTTGATCGAGTTCTGATGAATCTGAGAAACCGGCATGTCTTAGAACCAAAAAAAATCGAAGACATACACCTGCCAATCCGCACTGGGCCCGCGTGGTGGATTATAGCCCATCCCTCTCCTAGAGAGGAGGCCTGAGTCCCTGCAGTGGGAACATTATAGGCTAATGATGATGATGATGATTTTTTAAATATCGTCTCTCAAATAGAAAATAAAGGGTAGTCCAATTTTAAGAACGCAAGTTTGTGAATTTATATCACCAATGGTTAAACATCATCAACTGTATTCTTTCTTTTGTTGAATAAACGTTATTATTATTATTCCCTTTATTCATTATATTAACAAATTTGATACATTTTTAAATATTTCCTATAAAACAATAACAAAAAAAACATTTAAAAATATAAAAAACTGTAGCCCACCGGTATCGGGAACAGGGTCCAAGCTACCGGCGGTCAGGGCTCCAGAGAAAGGAACCTCCTAACAATGCGAGCCGTGTCCAGGAGTACCGCTTTCTGCATCAAGCCCTTGATCCAGCTGCCTAACGAGAGCCTCCTCAGGTGTTGGTCGAGGCTCTTGGCAATTAAGCCATTGGCTGTTACGACTATCGGCACAATGATCGCTGAGTCCACATCCCACATGTCGACAACCTCGCGAGCCAAGTCAAGATACTTGATTTGTTTATCTTTCTCGGCTTTCACGAGGTTCTCGTCATGCGGGACGGTTATGTCAACAATCATTGCGCGCCGCTCTGATCGATCCACCACCACTATATCAGGCTTATTAGCGATAATAGTCCTGTCAGTGATGATGGATTGATCCCAGTACAGTGTGATACTGCCATTATCGAGAACTGGGTCGGGCACATACCTGTAGTACGGCACTTCCGATTCCACAAGGTTGTATTTCAGAGCAAGTTGCTGATGGATAATCCTGGCTACAAGGTTGTGTCTATGCAAGTATTCTCCGTTAGCCAGACGAGAACACCCGGAGATAATGTGACGGATTGATTCGCCCGGACGGTGGCATGCCCGACATATGTCAACCGTACCGTCCTTCACAATAAATCTCCGGTAGTTATTCGTCATCATAACTTCGTCCATAATTGCACAGACAAAACCTTCGGTTTCTCCAAAGAGTTCCCCGGAACGTAGCCAGGCTACGGACGCTAGGAAGTCTACATCGGGCCCGTGTAGGGCCCGGAAAAAGCGCCGCCGCCTTACCCGTAAATTATTATTATTATTATTATTATCATTATCTGTCAGTTGATTGAAAAACAGTAAACATATTACGTTCCTAAAACACAATCTGATTTATATTCCTGATGAAATATTTCTGTTTAAAAATACCTGTTAGCCAAGGTGAAGGAACAAAGAAAACAAGGAAAAATACTGACGTTGTCTCAATATTTACTTTCAAAATTCTGTCCCAGTTAATTATATCAAATAAATTGTGTCTTTAAAATTCTTTGCTTAGGACCCTTTTTCTAATGACTTCCAAAGTTAAAGAGCCATCTGGGGTCTGCAAAAAATAGAATAGAAATGCCGTGATATAATAACTAATCTAACTAACTAATTTGGAAGATAAAGTGTCCGCGGTCCCGGACAAAAAGGGATTTTAGGTCAGTGTCTGACACTCCCTTCCGATCGGCCCAGAGCGGGAAAACTCATTTGACGATTCCCCACCCTCCAAAATAAATAATCAATATGTAATTGTAACAATGACTCTTCTAGAAAACTGCAATTCCTACACCGTCAAAATATATGGAACAACTGGTTTTTTCATCCGATATTCAGAATGATTTACTTGGGTACCTATGACCCTTCGACCACAGGGTCACACAGACCAGGACCATTCGGTTAGGTTATTATAAAATAACGGATAGCCTGTTTATAAAATAAGATACTTTTTATTCCGATAGGATTAAAAGAAAAATTATCCCATGGGGATGCCCATGGGATAATTTTTGATCGCCAAGACAACGAAGCCACGGGCAAAAGCTTGTGTAAATCTTGGTAATTGATATATATCTAAAAACCGAAATGTTTACTTTCGAGCTTTGTTCGTCTAAAATCAAAACATTTAAAGTAGGTAATATAAATAGAAGAATCTTTATTTATTGGGTCACTCAAAGCTGAATGAAGATTGATTTTCTTTCGTAGCCTCTGAGTCGGTATGTTTTATTTGAAATACTGATTTGGTTCTAACTCTTATTCTTCACCGTGATTGCATGTAATTTTATAAGTTGACCACTCAAAATGAGAGTCAAAACATTTATTTCAATTAAACTATTAAAAGTTACTTTTAAACGTCAAACTTAACGAATTGAATTGATTCTAATTTCTCATTTAGTGTTGTAGGTACGTAACTTAATGAAAGACTCGCCTAAACATGTAAATATCAGAGCTAACTAATCCCTTTATTCCCAAAAGTTTGAACACCATTAGCCGATTCCATTTCGATCGAACCAAACGGTGTTACCTCCTAAAATTATTTCGGCCGCGGCACCGCTGTCAAACTTTTGCATAACATTTAATTTTGCGCAGTATTTTAGTTTAGTATTATAGTTCACAGATAGTGACGCCGGCCGTCAACTTGCTTGCCATATTGAAAAAGTAATGAAAAACTCTCCCGCCGCAACTCAAAACTCTGGGCATTATTGAAAAACTATTTTTATTTGAAGCGAGAGAAATTTCTAGAAACTCTCAATGTCTCTTGGGTAGCAAAAATTGTCTATTTGCGTCCTGATTTTTATACTGTTGCGATAAATATTTTATCATAAAAGCGTACGCCTGGCGAAACCAGTGGGGACAGAATTATGGAAAAGTCGTGTTTAAAAGTTTCGTTACTTACTTACTTAAATAAAGTTGATATCGTTGATCCTGTCTCGACAGAAATAAATATAATTGAGCACTGTGCCATTTTGTTTACTTTTTTAGTTCACAGGTATGCAATATTGGAAGATATTAATATCTTATTCAACTTGTAATCTCCTTCTAAAACGGAGTAATCGTCGCTTTAAAGGTTGATGGAGCACTAAGAAGCTTGTATGTACGATGGTTTTGAAGCTCCTATGCTAGGTATTGGTACACCTCTTCACTAAATCTCTCAACCCCTAGATGAAGGAAATTATTATACCCGTCAAAGACAGATAATGTTATTCAAAGCAGGAGATATCTACCAAAATAGTAAATGTAACCTTTGAGAAATGTTGTATTGAAAATGCACATGTAAACCCGTTTAGTAGTAAGCCCGTATTCGGGTGGTCCTCGAATTTAAGCGCCCAGTCTCTTCAAGTGTCGATGACAATTTAAATTGAGTCGGCCCAAAATTAAGCGAGGAGTTTGGCACCTTCAGTATCCTCTATCTCTCTATCACCTGAACAGGTTGCCCAGTTGTACCTAAGAAACCGAACAAGACTACACGTGTCTGTACATCTACACGGCCAAAGTGCAAACGAGCCATCATTGTACGTCTATCTATGCACTTTGTTCACATTGCACATTCACGTGTCATACACTTATGTTATACATCTTCAACAAATCACAATGCTGCTACTATGTACCGAGTCGACTCTTAAAAGATTTTATTTGTTCTCCTTTTAGAAATCTCACAAAGCGATGCACCGAGAGCACTTGTGAGCTGTGAGCCTCTTCCGATAGAGGGCGTACGATCTTTAAATTCAACATACAAGAAGTGATGTGAAATAGTGGAAAGTACTTAAGACGATGACAATAGCTATTGACTTCTGATGTTTCAGTATTTTTGGACACGCCCACAATTTTTCCGATACCCTAGCGCCATACTACCAAGTAAGAAACAAATAGTCCAGGATCCGCGGTCCATTTTTGCACTTGATTACTATCAAGCTAATTTTGATGAGACGGCGAGACGCCCAACAATTTCCTGCACGAAACTCTCGAATTCTCGATTGTGGTAAGTAATAGGGGTAGCAGGGATAAAATATGTTGGTTTGATGATTCTCAAAAGTGTTAAGTACAAACACTTTTGAGAATCATCAGCTGGGTTTTTTTTGTTAAATCTGATGATAATTATCTAAATTATTTGAAAAAATATTTGTCCTACAAAATGTATGGTTTGATCAAAGAGTCCCCTTCCTTCCTTCCAATATGTATCGATAACGAAGTCATTAAAAATGATTACTTACTAACTGGGTTTTGGGGATTGGATATTTTCTATTAAACCCACTCTTTACAAGTTGCCTACAAGATTCTAAAAATTATATTAAGTGTTTGGCACTTACTCCACGCACCATCAATACTCCTGTACATCATAAACAACAGGCTAATACACTTTCTGGAGCCACAAATTCCAGAAGAGCAAGCAGGTTTTGTTAAAGGCAAAGACACGCGGGAACAAATCCTGAACGTTCGCCAAATTATAGAGAAAAGTCGGGAATTTAACAGCCCTGTATTGATATGTTTCATAGATTATACCAAAGCATTTGATTGCGTGGAGTGGGGCAAGCTGTGGGGGGTTCTTAAAGACATGGGAACGCCTCAACATCTTATTGACATAGTCCGATGCCTCTACCTACACATCAACAACCGCTCTTTCGTCAAAATAGACACCGACTGTTCAAATGCGTTAGGCAGGGATGCATCCTCTCACCTCTGCTCTTCAATATGTACGAAGAGTAATATCATTCAAGACTCTTTAGGGCTGGGACAAGGGGTTTACTGTTGGTGGAAAGTGGATTTCCAATCTGAGGTACACTGATGACACCGTTCTCCTTGCTACAACATTTGGCAACATGAAAGAGATACGGCACAGATTGGAAGTGGAAAGTGGCAAAGTAGGGTTTGCAATAAATAGGCAGAAAACCAAGCTTATGGTGGTACATCGTGCGGGAAACCTATCGGGCGCTTATAACATCTAAGGCATCTATACTGTGGACAGCTTCGATTAACTGGGCTCCAATATAAGTAATGAAGGTAGCTGCGTCACAGAAATAAAACGGCGGATAGCCATGGCTAAAGATGCTATATTACGCCCCCGGAACATCTGGGAAAAACGTGGTATAAGTTTTAAAACGAAGGCCCGTTTGGTCAGAGCACTAGTTTTCCTGATTTTCCTCCATAGAGTTAATAATAATAATAATAATATTTATTTATTTTCAGGCTACTTTGGCCCATAGATAAATACCTTACAGACTAACATACATACGATATAATTGACAGCTTGTGTTAGTAAACAAAACCTTAAAACTATATTAGTATCACTACAGTTGCACTACGTCACTGTGCGATCATGTGGCACTTGCCCGCGGAAGCGTCGAAACACCACCCCCTGCGGCCAAAAGTCCTCTTCCAAGACGAGGTGCAGGTAGCATGTCGGTACTCGCACCACAAACGCCTTAAAGTTGACGTTGCGGCGCGACTCGAGCAGCTGCACTCTCGCCACGTACTTGATCTTCTGGCGCACGTACTCCACGATGTCCTCCGTCGTAGTGGTGTAATGTAGACGGGAGAGGTACAAAGGAGTGTTCGGCTTTGCGGCACGAATATGCACATTGGGCTCCGATGGAGCCGTGCCGCAGCGGTTCTTGATGGTTCGCTGACGGCGCTTTCTCCTCAACACCGTCACGAAACCATCATCAGCCTGGATCGGTTCCTTTTCAGGCACAGGCTTCTCGGAAGGAGCATTTTTCCCCACAAGTTAAGACATGGACAATCCAAACAAGAGTAAGACAGAGGATAGACGCATTCGAAATGTGGTGTTTTAGGCGGATTCTCCGAATTCCATGGACGGCCAAACGCACAAATGTGTCTATCCTTTACCAACTCGATATCAAGACTCGATTGTCAACAGTTTGCCTACAGCGTATTTTGTCTTATTTCGGCCACATAATGCAAAGAGGAGATAGCAGCCTTGAAAAGCTGGTCATTGTTGGCAATACCGAAGGCAAGCGACCGCGAGGCCGGTCGCCATTTTACAAATTTGGAAGTGTCTGTCTTCCAAACGATTGGCTTTGAGAAAAAATTGTTTGTGGAACCTCAATGTCATTTTTAAAGACCTGTCTAATGTCTATAGACACCCCACACGTAGGTATAGGTTTGATGAAAAAAAAAATATAGTTTCAGTTCCATGTATGGGGCGACCCCCTAAATCCTTTTTTTTATTTTTGTATAAAAATCGTAAAGCGGTTCACAGAATACTTGTAGAGTTTCAACTGTGTAGTCTCAATAGTTTCCGAATGAAGTGGCTGTGACATACGGGTGGACAGACGGACAAACAGACATGACGAATATATAAGGGTTCCGTTTTTTGCCATTCGGCTACGGACCCCTGGTTTGTAGTAATTTTTGATGAGCTCGTTATCAATACATGTTGGATTTAGATAATGATCATCAGATAAAAATAAAATAGTTAGTAATAGATTTTTGAAAAACATCAAATAAATAATTATAATAATATATAATCAATATATATTTTATCCCTGCTGCCCCTATTACCTACCACAATCGAGAGTTTTCGTATAGGGTAATGTTGGCTCACGGAAAATTAGCTTGATAGTAATCAAGTGAAAAAATGTACCGTGGATCCTGGACTAACATTGTGACGCGGTCAATAATAATTTATAGATGAACGGATAGCTGTCAGTGGGGCGCAAAGTGACATACGTCCGTCTAGCACCGCGCCTAAGCGCTCACTGTCGGATTGCATACGTAAGAAAGAGAGCGCGATGACGCAACGCTCGAACTTCTTACAAACCATTTAATGATTAATTATAAAATAATAATTTATTAAATAATCAAAAATTAAAAACAACCAAATTTTGTATTTAAATATGATACGTTATTGTTATAAATTTTATCAACGTACGTTCATCAGTAATACAGATATTTTTGTTGGAAGATCATTTTAAGAGGTTAGTTTACCATTTTTTTGTATCGAGAAAACTTTTCAAAAACGTGTTTTGAAAACAACGAAATTATCAGAAATATGTTCAAGATTAACATATATTTTTTCCGCCGTGTCAAACTGTATAGATTTGGCTAAAAAATTGTTCAATACAAGCCTATTTGGCTCTTGTCAGCGCCTTAACTATTCTGGTTTAAAGTGCTGGGAGAATTTGAACTATTTTGGTGTAGCGGTTGATGCGAAAATTGTTTTGAGATTGCTGTGTATTGCTAAGGATTTCATTCTTAACAGAACTATCAAACTGTTAGGATGGCGCTCCGTGGGTCCTTTTAATTGAAACACTGTTTGCTACTACACTGAATTTATTTTAAATTACACACCAAAATTACATGAGTCGGAAAAAATATGTGGTAAGAATGAATTTTGTAGGTTGACTGCCGCTGCTTGCATGGCGAGCAGTTTTATATATTATACAAATTCCCAAATCAGCTAATTTGCTATTTGGACTTTAGAATTTATTTATAACATCTCCCCCCTTATGACGGAGCTTTATAATTAAAAAAAATAAGCGAAGGATAAAAGAAAACAAGAATAAAATTGCTCTAAACGGGAAGGGAAGTAAAGTAAATATTTTCACAAAAATAAAAGTACAACTAGAGTAAATTAAAACATTACAAAATTAATGGAAAAAATAGTTAAAATTATACACAAATTAGTATAAATGTAAACAAATTCAAATAAGAAACAAGAGGAATTAAAATTAAGAGAAAATGTAGACATAACAAAATATTCAAATTACACAAGTGCAAGGGAAAAATACATTTAAATATGTATAAACAAAGGTAATTAAATTTAATAGTTTTAAAAATAATTAAATTAAATTACAAAAGAACAATGCAAAAACACATTGAAATATTGGATAAATAAAGACAAATAAAGGTAACAGTAAATTTAAACATTACAAAATAATAGAAAAATAATTAAAATTACACAAGTTAATACAAAAATGAAAACAAATTCAAATAAGTTACAAGAGTAATTAAATTTAAGGGAAAACTTAGACAACAAAAATAATTAAGTTACACAAGTACAAAGCAAAAATACATTTAAATAATAAAATTATGTTACTTAAACAAGGATTAACAGTAAAACTAAACATTCAAAGCTATTATTAACTTACCGAACAAAAACACATTTAAATAAGTATAAATAAAGAAAACTTTTAAGGAAGTCCCGAAATGAAAATCAATAATAAGATTTTTATTTATTTAATAATTACTTAAGTTTCGACTAGATGAAGCTCTGTCGACATTTCTAAAAGCGACTCTATTTTTATTTTTATTAAGTTCCATTTCAGGTAGACTTCTAATAGACTTCTTGTCGCAATCTTCAGATTCATTTTGGAAATCTGTCATCTCGATTGAGGTCATTTTGGTAGTTTTCGGGTTCTCAAGTGTTTTTTTTTCAAAACATTGATTATAAGGATTGCAACAAAATGTATATTTACCAGTATAAAAACATTTTGAATAAACTTTTTATGTAATATAGCAAAAAATAACAATAACTACAATATTAGTAAGTGTTGTGAATAAATTGGACATACCTAGACAACAATGAATTTTCAGTCAGATTAAATATGGAGTTATTTTTTTGCAATACATCAAAAATATAATTATCTATTCAGACTGGTTTCATTTGATTAACATGGTATTTTACGCATTTACTTGTTTGCATCGACCGACTGTACGGTTTCAAGTTCGCGCTCAGCTGATTGCAACTCAGCGGAATTTGGTATCATTGACAACAGCTGTTTGCAGTGTGGCATAGTGTTGTGGAAGTCAAGTGAAATGGGACACGCAATATTTTTTTTGTTTTGATAAATGTAAAGTTTGATTGTGTTTTAGGAAATTGGTTTTATCTATTATTTATAAGAAGTCGTATTTAATTTAGAATAAACAATTGAACTTACTGGATAGCGAAATAAAATATCTGCATTTGAATTTACTCGTAAACGTCGTTAATCTTTCGTATTAAATAACCATGTCAAAGGTCGATAATCTGCTACGATTTAAACTTTTAACCGTAGAGATAGGGCCGGAATGGCTTTAACAGACCCCAAAGATTCGCAATAGGAATCGTAATCGCTTAGGCCTTTAAGTTTTATAATTTCAGGACCAAGAAGTGGTTTATTATGCAAACTAGAATGTTTGACAATAGGAATTGAAGAACCAGTATCCATCAAAAAGCACAAGAATTTGTCATTAAAGTTAGTTTTTAAACAAACGTGAGGTAAAGAAACTCTGTCATTAATGTGGTTAATAGTAAATGTTTTCTCACACAAAATATTAGATTTTTCGAGAGATGAGAAACTGTTTTTAAAATCTGAATTAGGAGACTTGGAAGTCACTGTAGGTGCCTGTGTTTGAGAAAATTTAAGAACACTGCAGTTTGAAGGACTTGTAGTACCTTTAGTTGAACTAACCTGTGTTTGGGAAAAGTTAGGAACACAGTTTGAAGGACTTGTAGTACCTTTAGTTGAACTAACCTGTGTTGAAAATAATGTAGGAACACAGTTTGAAGGACTTGTAGTACCTTTAGTAGAACTAACCTGTGTTGAAAATAATGTAGGAACACAGTTTGAAGGACTTGTAGTACGTTTAGTAGAACTAACCTGTGTTGAAAATAATGTAGGAACACAGTTTGAAGGACTTGTAGTACCTTTAGTAACACTATCCTGTGTTGGAAATAATGTAGGAACACAGGATTGATTAGAAATGTTTTTCGTGTCAATTAAATTGTGAACATTAGGTTTCGGCAGACACGGAACCGAAACCCTGTTTAGTTTAAACTAGTATTTTCATTAGAAGTGTCAACACGATATACATTAGAGCGATTATTGCTCGACACGTTATTTAAACTCGGTGCAGTTGCACTTGATAGTGTAGAGTTACATGGATCGGTAGGCAAATTGTTGTTATTATTTTTTGCTTTGAGTTTACAACATTCGCCTATTAAATGACCACGATTCTTACAATAAGCACAAATTTTATGTGGATCAAAATTAGAATTATGATATTGATAAGTATTAAAATTGTTTTGTTCATTATTATTGGCTGTATTTACGTGATATAAATCAGGCGAAGAGTGCTTATTATTATATCACTCGGAAGCGACATGGCCGCTCTTATTACATATTGTGCATTGTTTATTACGACGAGTAGACAGATTTGATAAATTAAATAATTTTTCTTCTTCAATAGCTATTGTAATTAATTCTGACAAAGTCTTTGGATTTCTACACCGTACAATATGGGAAAAATTTGAGTTTAACCCTAACAAAAACGTATTAAGAGCCAAATCTTCCATTGCGGCTATACGACCTATAAGTTCTTGATCATTTTGGCAGCTATAATGGATGTCAGCTTGTAGTCGTGTTAAACATGATTCAATGCGGATAGAAAATTGCATCACGTCTTCGGAAGGCAACTGTTTGCATTGTTGTAAATCGAGTAATAAATGAGTGGAATGTTTTTTCTCTCCAAAAGTAGTTCTAAGGAACTGTTTAATTTCTGACCAACTTTTGAAGTGTTTTAAACAACAAGCTAATTGAGCTTTGCCTTCTAACTGCGAGATGATATATTTACATAAAACGTTCTGCTGTTCTGTAGTTGCTAGAGAAATTGCATTTTCGCAATTTGTTAAAAACGCGGGCAATGACTCACGGTCCCCATTATAAGGTTTGATAAATTTGGTGAGGACAGAGAGCGTGATTTTGTCAGCCATATTTACTTTTAATTTTAGCGCAACAACAATGTAAATTAGAACAAGATGCGATTTCTTTAGAAAACTCCTTTTTAGAGGGATTAAAATGATGATGATAATATAAATCGCATTAAAGCACTACAGAACATCAGACACACAAAAACAGAACAAAAAAAGAAATAAAATAGTATACAATAAAATTAAACAATTTTAAGAGAGTTCCAGAAAATTATTAAAATTATTTTGAAAATTTTGGAAAAATCACTTCACTAAAATAGACTTGAGATCACTTTCACTTGATAAATAGATAGTAAAACTCACTGAAATAGGGATATGGCAGCAGTGCACGTGAATATTCTAGAAAGATGATGACACATACACGTAGTGTGGCGTGACACGACGTGGCGACCTGGCGATTCAGCAAATCGTATTGCAGGTCGACGACACGACACGTTGCGCTCCGCAGGCACGCGGTGCGACCACGTTGCTGATGAAGTGATGACGGATGGTGTGCAATTGGAGGTCCTCAGCGAGACCTCGGCGGGGGGTCCTCTTGTGATGCGGGCTTGCACTCGGAAGTGGAGACTGACCGTCGACCACAAGGCAGTAGGATATATTCCGGGGTGATGCGGGCTCTCGCTTAATAGCGGAGGCTTATCGTCGATCACGGGTAGCAGGAGGTGTTTCGGGGTGACGCGGGCTCACGCTTAATAGCGGAGGCTAATCGTCGATCACGTGGAATGCAGGTTTCCGGAGTGACGCGGGCTCGCGCTCAATAGCGGAGGCTGATCGTCGATCACGTGGAATTCAGTAGCGCGGGCTTAGGCTTTTGGGAAACCCAAGGCTTATCGTCGACTACTCACCAAAAGGACTGCTAAGCCACGGAGCCAACAAATAATAGGGTGCAGACGAGTGGCAACGAATCGCGACGCCTACACCTATAGATCCCAGTACTCAACGATTTTTCCTGGGATCCCACTTCTGACACCAATTTGTTAGGATGGCGCTCCGTGGGTCCTTTTAATTGAAACACTGTTTGCTACTACACTGAATTTATTTTAAATTACACACCAAAATTACATGAGTCGGAAAAAATATGTGGTAAGAATGAATTTTGTAGGTTGACTGCCGCTGCTTGCATGGCGAGCAGTTTTATATATTATACAAATTCCCAAATCAGCTAATTTGCTATTTGGACTTTAGAATTTATTTATAACAAAACGTTAGAATTCTTAGTTTTGCTTTCATTGACGGTTCTAACGTTAAATTCTTGCCCATTGCATAAAAAAATTTGCATAGTGATTACATAAGTCCAAGTAATTACTTTGACTTGACTATAAATACGGATGTTAATGTTAAGAGTAAGTGGTCAATCCCATGACTTCCAGGTATTTCGATAAAGGGTGAATGCGGACAAGAGGACGCTCGTTCTTGTCAGTTCTTCCTACCTTGACCTTCTAAGAGGTCTACCACGGTGTCGCCTTCTGGCTGTGGCAGACTAAATAACATAGAGTCCTATTTTGACTTTCTATTTTTTTTAATTACTTCATCCTTATCATATTCCTGTCCTTGTCCCACTCGAATTCGGGTCGGCGTAACACGACTTTTTGGATGAAGTTTTCCATCTGTCTTTTCCATTTCTAGTAAATTGATTGGAAATACAATAATCAATATAATCCGCACTGGGCCCGCATGGTAGATTATAGCCCATTCCCTCTCTAAGAGAGGAGGCCTGTGTCCCAGCAGTGGGAACATTAATAGGCTGTTGATGATGATGATGATTGGAAATAATTATTTCGATCAACCAGGCAGCAGCCGAGTCTAGCTTACAAACTAAAGCTTTAAATATGACTGTTTTTGAGATCAGAAACGGCTCAGTAGTACCATGAATTTGTGCCTGGCTGATGGGCATGGGTTCGCCTCCTATTACATGGGACTTAAACGTAACTTGCGAAATAAGATTATGTTAGGCATATGCCTAACCCTACGGGGATTACCATGCGTTAAGTTATGAACACTAAACAGTAACGCAAAAACCGAACTTAAAATTATTCCCAAAGACGGACTCCTGGATATTTTTTTCGGTTAGCAACCAAAACTCGATTCGTCTACATCAGTCATTTGTCAAAGTGAGTTATTTCGCGCCTACAGTTACAAATCCGGCGATATCTAGACATCTGTCTGTTGGGGTTCGTTTCGGTCCACGATAATGTTTTATGTGAAAGTGTTTGATTTTTTGTTTCCTTTCTTTTTTTGTTTTGTTTGGTACTAAGGTCTGGAGAATAGATGTCTGGAAATTGAAGAGTTTGTATGTTACATACAGCATATTAAATTCATTGAAACGACTGCCTCATTGGTCCAGTGGTCGCGATTGCGACTATAACCGAGCTCAAGCTGCAGAGAACCATCCCTGGTTCTCTGAAGCTTGCAGCCTTGAGGTCCAATTCCCGGGTTCTGGCAAATTTTTATTGGGTTTTTCCATTGAATTTTTCAGTGCCACAGAGATTAAATTTGTGCTCGGTTGGTAGCAATGGGCTGGCCCCCATTGGATGTAAACATTAAAAACGAAGTGTAGATGTACTATTAAGTACATCTCTTCCTAACACTTTGGGAATTACAGGAGTGATGTTATGATAAGTTAAATGCTTATAATGTTAAATTGAAAAATTCCATTATCTCGGTTTTTTTAAATCACACTTCTTTCACATCATTTACCACGCCTGCTGAGTTTCACTTTCTAATTTCATTTGACCTTGTACTTCTAAAGTGACATTCAATTCTTCACTTTTGATTAAAACAATCGGGCATGTTTGTCATGTTGACATATCAATGGTTCCTTAGGGACAAACATAAACAGACGTGGTATTTCAGACCCAACCGCTAGAGAGCTTCACATATTATACAGTGATATACATTGAGCAAAGGGCTACTGCATAGGACTTAGTATTAACTGAAGTATCTCAACTTGGAACAAAAAGGAATTCTATGTAAGTTTCAGGTAACAGGGTCATCATTATTCTCTCACCCTTATCCCAACTCATTTTGGGTTGGCGCAGCATGTCTTCTTCCTCCAAACTTCATCGAATAACCCCCCCCCCCCGCTCTTGGGCAGAGCGAAGGGGAGTGGCAGACTTCTACTGACTAAAAACCAAACCCATGTTCCTTCTTAGCCCTTGTGTCGGAGAGGCGTTATCCTTGCGATAATCCACAGCCCCACGGGATGTACTCACATCTTATTTCAGCCATTCGCTTTACACTATACGTCCTCCTTCGCAGGTAACAGGGTACTATTACGTCAGTAAGTCAAGCTGCCGCATTGGACAAGTGATTGTGAGTGAACTTACGTTTTATGCGCAAAGTATAAAATCACAAAACTTTATGATCTTGCATCACTAATATTCGCACGGTGCGGTGCAAATGTGACTAACGAACGCACGATAGCAATAAAAGCTATGTAGAAGTTCGCTACATGAAGTTGCCGTGAACCCCTTAGAAAGGGCATAGTCGGTGTACTGGTTATCTGCGTACTGTGGTTACTGCCAGTTGTTATTAAAATTTTCATGAATTTCGCTCAGACTGTGACGAATAATGTCGTTTTGGGAACGCTGCAGTGAAGGTAAAGTTTAGGTGGGATACAGTTTCGTGTTTGTGCTATGTGATTAATTTTGGACATAATTTACTGATATGAATTGTGGGTACCGTTAGGAGACAGCGTACATTAGCGTGAGTTAAATTTGCTATGATAAGGTTTATATGAATGTATCAGTATGTGCTTTCAAATAATTAAAATTCAATTGTAATGAATTTGTATCTTCTATTCCCCGAGATCGAAAGTTATCCCACAGGAACGTAGCAGAGCCGGTATACAAATAACCCAATGTTCTTACCTAGGTCTATCTAAATCCATTATTTCTACAGTTCAGCTCTACAGATGTAAAATGGTAGGTAAACAGAAAGGCAGTTTCTTATTTACCTAAAATTAAGTATGGATCAAAAAACAGCTGGTACCTTTTATGATTACTCGATCAATAATGTTCCATATATTCGAAATATTATCCTAGTAAAGTTCCTTAAACATAAAAAAAATCCACTCAAATTCTTCAACGTTACCGCGATCGTAAATTGTAATTCATCTCTTTGTTTAAAGACGCAGGAAATAAGGTAAGTTTACACATCCGAACTCAATATTCGATAAGGCGTGGTTGCTGAGTGTATAAGGTACTGCGTGACATACCTAATCCGTCGTGTGTGTATGTGTGTGTACAAACGTTATTGAAAGGAACGATCTATTAAAAAGTTTTTTACCCGACTGCGGCGAAGCCCAAAAGGAGGGTTATGTGTTTGACGTGTATGTATGTTTACCCGACTGCGGCGAAGCCTAGAAGGAGGGTTATGTGTTCTACGTGCATGTATGTATGTCTGTTTCTTTGTTCCCTCATAACTCCTAAACGGATGAAGGGATTTGAATAAAATATACGTCCTTAGATTCGTCTTGATGGCGCGAGTGTTATAGGCTACATTAAAATTAACAAACAAAGAAAAATTGCGGATTTTGGGGGCCAAATGGCGGAGTTCAAAAAAAAATTTTTTTTCTATACCATCGAGTAGGGTATCAAAATAAAGGGTTTTAAAAGGAGATTACAAAAATATTATAAAACACTTGTAATATGTTTAAAAGAAACTCAAAGTGACAAATCCTATATACAAGCACAAAAGTTAAATCATCTGCGAAGAATTTTACTCGACCAACGAAAGAACTAAAAAGTTGGAAATAAAAAAAATAGTTAAAAATATAAAAACCCAACTGAAAAAACTGAAAAGCAAAAAACAAGCAAATTTTAAACTAAACAAAACTTGGAAGCAGGCGGTGTTCTTTATTTTTCATTCATTTCATGATTTAATATTCAAATTTCAATTTTCAGTTTTTTAAGTCGGGTTATTTAGTTTTTTAACTATTTTTTTTTTTTGTTAGAATTAGATGGGAGTCAAACTACCTCACAAGCGGGTGCATGACACTGTTACCAATCATCATCATTCTCCTGCCCTTATCCCAATCTATTTGGGGTCGGCGCAACATGTCTTCTTCTTCCACACTATCTATTCCACTCATCATCTCAGCAGTTACCTCCTTTCTAGCCATATCATCCTTCACACAGTCCATCCATCGTTTCTTTGGTCTTCGATTTGTTACCAATATTGGAGGATATTTTTCGGCTGCCATATACATATAATAGATCTTTGGCAGTCGTTACAGGTAGTCAGTGACCTGAAATTCTGACATCCAGTCTTACCAAAGGGTATCGTATTACCTAGTATTAACTGGGTTGTGGAGGTCAGATAGGCAGTCGCTCCATGTAAAATACTGGTATTCAACTGCATCCGGTTAGACTGGAAGCCGACCCCAATATAGTTGGGAAAAAGCTAGGCAGATGATGATTGGAGGATATTTTGTTAGTATTGGATTAAGATTTTCGTCGTCTTATCCCGTCTATCACTCGTAAATATAGAAATCTATTTGGTGGGACTTGAAAACCTTGAAGGTTTGTCATTATAGAACTGAAACTACCGGAAATAAACTCGCATATTATTATCTAACTAGCTTTTGCCAGCGGCTTCGCCCGCGTGAAAATGTCGATTTTCATACAAACTTTCATCCCCTATTTAACTCCTTTAGGGGTTGAATTTCGAAAAATCCTTCCTTATTCCTTGTCTACATTATAAAGGGAACCTCTGTGCAAAATTTCAGCTTTCTAGGTCCAAGGGTTTGGGCTGGGCGTTGATGAGTCAGTCAGTCAGTCAGGACTTCTCTTTTTATTTATATAGATAGATAGATGAGAATGTAGTTTGGTAATTCACATAAAAAGCTCAGCTAAATTTTTACCGTGGTATACTGAACATTCATATAAGAATACCTGAATAGCATCTACCTGTTCATATATTTTAGCTTTAAAAACCACATAAAATTCCAGGATGTCTCAGAGGACGTTCACATATTGACAGCTACTCTTGGGGCGTTGTTTCTAACCGCCATTTTGTCATTAGTTTTTTGCGATCCTAGCCGTACTTTGTGTCAAAGTGCCAGTCTCCTGTACCAGTTTTTTTACTGAAACAACTGCCACAATTTCTTGGAAAAGTAGCTGTTCCACATTTTTAGAGTTCCGTACCTCAAAAGGAAAAACCGGAACCCTCATAGGATCACTCGTGTGTCTGTCAGTCCGACCATTGCCTCTCCCCTTTTTTTTTTTTTTTTGGTGGGTGGAAAATCATCGAATAACCCCCCTCGCTCTTGGGCAGAGCGAAGGGGAGTGTCAGACTTCTACTGACTAAAAACCAAACCCATGTTCCTTCTTCTTCGCCCTTGTGTCGGAGCCGCGGTAACCTTTCGATATCCACAGCCCCGACGGGCGACGGCCCTTGCGGGCCCCTCCTTGCTGACATCTCTTTGAGGCGCGCGTGGAACACGTACGCGCCGCCGACACGGTCTGTTGCCGTCATGACGACGGCCGGACGGCGAGCTAGCCCGTTACTCACCGTCCACAGGCCCGCGTCTACGGTGGCCGGAGGTCATCGCGTGACCCCCGACGCCCGGAGCGCCTTCCGCGGCGGCTGGGACGTTGAGAGGTTCTCTCCCTCTCTCGTTCCGCCACCTCCTTCGCTAGCATCACTGCTTCGCAGAAGGAGGCGACGGCGTCCCATTCCTCGCCCCGGACCATGGCTTGCACCAGGGCCGGGCGCGAGAGGTCGCCGCCGCCGATTGCCGCTACGAGAACACGGCGGGGCTCCGCCCAAGCAGGGCACGCCTCCACAGTGTGCTCCACCGTGTCCTCCGGTCGATCCTCGCAGTGGAAGCATCCGGGCGTTTCCTCCCGCCTGATTCGGTACAGGTACCTCCCGAAACACCCGTGTCCGGTGAGGACCTGCGTCAGACGGTAGGTGAGGGCGCCGTGGCGCCTCTCCAGCCACTCCTCAAAGAGGGGACTTACCGCCACTATCGTGGCGTGCCCTGCGCTGGGTTGCGACAGTCGCTGTCTCCATGCCGCCATGAGATCGCACCGGAGGTCTGTCCGCCGCGCAGCAATGTGCCGCGGCAGCAGAGTGACCCCCCGGTGTAGCGACTCCGCGCGCCACTCATGTAGGCGCGCGAGGACTATCGCCTCCAGATCCCACGGTGGCAATCCGGCAAGGAGATTCGCCGACCGATTTCGATGACCTTTTGGGGCGCGTTCAGGTAGTGGACGGCCCGCTTCCCCCGCATACAGCCTACGGCAGGAGGCGTTTGGCCCCCCCAGATTGGGCAAGAGCCACCTAAAGGCAGCCGCGGCCCGCTCCAGTCTGGGAGCCAAACGTCGGAAGTGCTCCACGAAGTTCCACCGGCTGTCGAGGACGAGTCCGAGGTACTTTAAAGTACACTCGACGCCGATGGAAACCCCTCCCACCGATAGCTGGGATCCCGACGGTGGCACATTCCCACGCCCATAGAAGCACATGGCCTCGGACTTGTGGAGTGCCACCTCGAGACCAGCTGCCGGATCCTTTCAACGACTATCGCAACCCCGCGTGTCATGTTCGCGACCGCCGCCTCGTGCGACTCCCATTGCCTCTCCCCTTATCTTCGAAACTACTGAGTCTAAAATGTTGAAAAAAAAAATACAGAAATTTGTAAAAAACACACATAGAGATCACAGGAAACCCTATGAGAAGTCTATGGTGCTAAAATAACATCGAAAATCTCTCAATATCTACTACATTGGTACGGAACCCTTCATGTGCAATCCCGACTTGCACTTGGCCAGTTTTTTTCCAAACCAACATACCACATTAATTTCTAGTCACCATCTTGAATTTCTAAGTCACAATCCAAGAGACTCATTGTCTCATCATTTTGGACTAAGTAACCTCTCTCCACATTTTTATCCACATATTTTCGTACACATACGATTGTTAAGGCTCCAGCCAAGTGTTATGTTAGCAGTTAGACGTGCCTCCGAGTATATTAACGGAGGGAACGACTGGATGGCCATAATTTAATATTACTGAAGGAGGTTTTATAGCGCGGAGGGGCGGTGAAATGTTACAATGAAATGAATAAAGATTACAGAAGTGAAGAACGTGGATAGGAAACAAACATTGTTGCGTTATAAACTGCTGTTTTGTAGTAACTTTCATATCCTGTTTTTATTTATTTTTGAAACAGGAGCTGTAGCTGTGAGCTTTGTTGGGTTATAGTCACAAACACCAACTGGAAAAACAAGTTCACGTAGTCCGATTGATCGGATTATGCGGTTGGACCACGTGTCCATAACCGAAAATCAGACCCAGGTCTCATCTTAGGTTGGACAAAATGTTAGAGGAACTTAAACTTGTCTGGCGATATGTGATTGTACTGTTAGATACACCTCAGGCTCTACCTTACCGTAGGCGTGACGTTAATATGTAAAACTGAAAACTTGAATAAAATCCAAGGTACCTAGCACCACATCTTTAAGCAATATTCTTTGTCACGCTAAAGTAAGATTGAAGAAAAAGAAAACATATTGATTTAAATAGCACAGGGCAAAACAATAAAACAAATAAAAAGAAAATATCAAAAAGAATATTGAAGAAATACGACATACATTAATCTAAATTGGTCGGGTACGAAGCCATAAAGTCCCAATCTCAGTATGGGTGCTGTAATACTTATTATATAAAAAATCCACCAGTACCTTCGTACCTGAAACCACTGATCAGCAAATCCACTATCGAACCATTGACATACCTATATAAGCCAGTCAAATCTCTCGTCAAGCGGTTCACAACCGGTTAAATTGAATAGGCTTTAGAAAACCTTGGTAAATCTATTTCTATGTTGATGAGGTTTGGCATTTGATTTATTCCTTACTAAGTAGTTTGAAGGGTATAGCTGTGCAAATATTTTTTGCGTTAATACCTCTCTTAGCAACTGGGTTGTGAAGGTCAGGTAAGCAGTCGGTCCATGTAAATTCAGAATCTGGTGAAACTAGGCCACCAGCAACCAGCCGTTTGCATTCACCCGTTGCCCAAGACTTACGATGTCATCGGTCCACCAGGTGGGAGGCTTACCAACGTTGCGTGTTCCGTTTCGCCTTACAAAAACTGTAAAATACTGTTTGTCTAGCCAATATGAAAAGAATCTACCGTCTTGACAAAGCGCTATTCAAATTATCAAACAACATTCTCATGCACAACACGTTCCATTTGTCCACAGGTATATTCGACACGGACGGCGTCCACGTACCGGGCACGGAATGCGACTTCCAGTTCAGCCGGTCCGGCAGCCGTCCGACACACGGCCGGCTGTACAGCCCCCGGTACCCGTCCATCTACCCCAACAATGTGCGGTGTTCCTACCATTTTCATGCGAGGTAAGATTAGGATGATATATCTGTTTTCGGAACGGAGTTTCTTATCCCACGATATCATTCTGATTTGTTTGTGGGCTAAAGGGCTAGACCGACCGAAAAATGTGTATCAATGAAAAACGACACCAAATATCGACACCTTTTTGCAGAGATTCCTGAGGCACTTCCCGATCAACCAAGAAAACTATATTTTTTCGCAGTTTGTCAAAAGATATTCGTAAAAATTACTATACTAGACTAAACTGCCTCATTAGTCTAATGGCCGCAACCATGATTGCTAGACATGAAGTCTCGGGTTCGATTCCCGGGTCTGCAAATTATTAATGGGATTTTTCATCAGGAATTTCAATCCGTTACTTCGTTCGAGTTCCGTTCTTTTGCATTGATTCATTTTGTGTGCACGTCATATATCTGCGAAACAAATACTTAACCATTTTAACTTTCTTTAGATCTATGTATTCGAGATAAATTCAAAAACTCGTTTTATTACCAAACACTAAGATTGCTTTTCAGGACAATCCTAAGTTCCACTGAAATTGCATTCTTGTTACAGCACTACGATACGTCCAAAGGACATTCTGTATAATGGCCAGTGCGGTTACCATGATGTTTTAATTCAGGATTTTAATCCAATTCCAGCGTGGAAAAGAGACAGAGTTATACAGATTGTCTAGCGCCATCTCTTTTCCCTCACCTGTACAGTTTGAGTAATTCAGGTTTCAAAAGCAATATTTCTTTTTTTTTTCAGACCCAAGGAACGCGTGAAAGTTGTGTTCGAAGAAGTTGCTCTTCAAAAGGGTGACATAAGGTTTGTACCAAATTGTACTCTATTTTGATTAAGAGAAGGTATAGCTCCGAAGAGAAGAATTTGGGACCCTCATAATTATTGTACTAAATAATGACGTCATCATCAGTGTACCACTCGGTAAACGTCCACTGTAGAACGTGGTTTAAAATATTAAAATTAAAATAACCAGGACTCTAAAGAGAGGAACTCGGGTCCCCCACCATATATTGTACTATATTATGACGTCATAATCATCATCAGTGTACCACTTAGAAAAAGTCCACTATAGAACGTGGTTTTCCCTCCTCTATCATAAATTGCTATTATTACAGCCAACCAGACATCTGGCAGCTTCCATTTTTGTAAACGGTACTTTTTATTTCTGTCTGTGAAGGAACAGGGTAATTGCAGTTTTAATGTGGCTGTTTTCATTGTTAACTGCAGATGGGTACACCATTGACCTAGTTAAAAAAATAAGTAACATCACGCCTGTAATCGCCGTAGGGGTAGGCAGAGGTGTACCTAATAGTACACCCACATTTCACCAGCTATGTTTAAGTCCCATGTAATAGGGGGCGAGTCAATTACCATCAAAGGGGGACATAATCCAGACTCCGACTGCCACTGAAAAATTCCTGATCAAAAAACCCAGTCACACACATATAATCATCATCATCAGCCTATAATGTTCACTGCAGGGGCTCAGGCCTCCTCTCTAGGAGAGGGATGGGCTATAATCCGCCACGCGAGCCCAGTGCGGGTTGGTAGATGTCAAACACACATAATAGAAGACTGTTTGTGTTCGCTGTATGTTCACGGAATAGAATAAAATAAAGTAAATAAACACTTTGTTCGACCTGAGAATCGAACCCAGGACTTCAGTCAGCAGCAAATAAAAATATGCCGCAGAAAAAGAAATATACAGATTATTACCCCAATAAAAGTTACTCCTAAAAAACCAAACACACTTAACGAAATTAAACTCAAATAAAGAAACATTGACGACACAATCATAAAAAGACTCCGAAAGCCATGGCCGTAATCCATCCATCTCAAGCTAAAAATCCATCTATAAAGAAAATTGCACGTAAAGTTATTCAATAAAGTCACCTTCATATGAACACAGGATGATAAAACCGGGAAGGTAAGCGTCATAATCGAATTTCTGAACGAAAATATTGAATGTGATGACGGGCGTGCAACGAGAATCGGGAAGAGACACCAGATGGCGCCCCTAGTCTTGAGACGTCTTGATACTTGTGACCTATAATTATTCTAATACCACTATTATCTTATACTCTTGAGGATATCGACCCGGAACAATGTAGATATTTAAAGCAGCATTGAGATTTTCTTCAAAAGTAAAATATCTAACGTCTTAGCATAATGCTAGATCGTTATGCATCATATCGTTGTGTTGTAAGCGTTAAAATCGAATTTCTGAACGAAAATATTGAATGTGATGACGGGCGTGCAATGAGAATCGGGATAGACACCAGATGGCGCCCCTAGTCTTGAAACATCTTGATCTGATACTTGTGACCTATGCTAATACCACTATTATCTTATACCCTTGAGTATATCGACCCGGAGCAATGTAAATTTTAGGCAGCTTTGAGATTTTCTTCAATAGTGAAATATGTAACGCCTTAGCATACTGCTACATCGTTATGCTATCGTATCGTTGTGTTGTAAGCGTTATAATCGAATTTCTGAACGAAAATATTAAATGTGAGGACGGGTGTCCAACGAGAATCGGGAGTGACACCAGATGGCGCCCCTAGTCTTGAGACGTCTTGATACTTGTGACCTATGCTAATACCACTATTATCTTATACCCTTGGGGCTATCGACCCGGAGCAATGTAGATATTTAAAGCAGCATTGAGATTTTCTTCAATAGTGAAATATGTAACGCCTTAGCATAATGCTAGATCGTTAATGCTATCGTATCGTTGTGTTGTAAGCGTTATAATCGAATTTCTGAACGAAAATATTGAATGTGATGACGGGCGTGCAATGAGAATCGGGATAGACACCAGATGGCGCCCCTAGTCTTGAGACGTCTTGATACTTGTGAAGTTGTGATCTATGCTACATTGTTCCAGGATATCGACCTGGAACAATGTAGATATTTAAAACAGCATTGATATTTTCTTGATGAAAAAGAAAAAATCGTCGCTACTAGTAAAATACTGGTATTCAGCAACATCCGGTTAGACTGAAAGCTGACCCCAACAAAAGGAAAAGGCAGATGATGACTCGGTACTTCATCATCTTCCACCCCTTGTCCCATCCTATTTGGGATCTTTACAGTTGGGTCCTCACAGAGCAGCGCTAATATTCAATGGCCACCCACAACTAGATACAAAAAAATAAAGCTCGTTTATTATATATGAAAATTACTTAGCAAACATCTGTTAAAATGTAAATAAAAACCGACTACTCGTACAATATTGCGTTAATGCACAAAAGAGTAAATTATGCAATGCTGACCGCCAAGCGATTTCGGGTTTCGGTTGCTGGCTTGCTTCGTTACGTTCCTCTCTGCTTTATTTTTTACATTAAAATGAAAGCGTATGGAATTTTATAAAAACAGTTAATGAAGAAGATTTTACTTTGAATACAGAATAAAAGTTAAGTATGACTTTTTACTTTCTTTATACAGCTCAACAGAAGTGGGATCTAACAGTCCATCTTGAGATCTCTCTTTCTCTCTCTTCTTCTACCTTTGGGCATCCTATGCTAAGTGTAGGTTTCTTCCAAATATTTCCTCTTTTAGCGGTTTTGTGTCTTGTCTTAGCTATCCAGTTTTTTCCGGCATCGACACACATTTCATGAGATCGACTGACCACTTAGTTGGTTTTCCTTCCTCATTCCTCCGTCAACAGACATTCTTTTTTTTTTGAGATCAAAACGTTCAAATATACAGAGACAGCTAAAGCACATTTTCCTATAACCGTATACACGAAGAATATTGAAAACCGTTTACCGTAACAACACTTTCATGACAAACAAAATTCACCCCTCGAGAATACATCCTCCACGCATGATTTCGGTTTTTGCGTAAAAACGGTTAACCGAAATAGCTGAACCGTAGCCAATCCCTAAAGTGGGTAGTAGAGTTGGCATAATTAAATTATGGTTATAACGGTCGACTAGTGGGTCTAGTGCTGCCGTAAATGAGCCCGGTTCATAAACTATACGTAGTTGTTTAATTAAGCGGATAATGCATGAATGGGCCGCTTTAGGTTGCTACGTCATAATGCAGCCTGGAGGTCTTTTGCATAATAGTTACGGTCAAGTGGTGCGGAGAGAAATTAAGTACCTATCCACGGGTGGGTGGGAATATTGTTTCAGTTATTTAATGAGGAAAAGCGATTTTGGTTGGTAATTAGTGTTGTGAATGTTACAATAGCCTCTTTGACTGTTCAAGACCTATGGTCACCATAGTTTCTCAAGTTCTCTTCAATTTCTTTGTATTCGAGTTCACCAAGAAGTGTATTCTGTTTTCTGTTAAAATATTTTTTTTTGCATACTTACTTCTCTAAATTGCTCTTGTATCACGGTTCTAATGTCAGGTCTACACTGAAGAGACATGCATTGATGTGAGGCGCACGTAGGTTGTCATTTATGTGGAATGTGTATCTTATACATAACATCACGCCTCATCGTACCTAAGAGTTCGTCTTACTTATTTAAGTGAAAACAATAGTGAAAAAGGTAAAATCAAGTCGCTATAGATATATGAAATGTTATGAAAGCGACTGCTGCTTGCCAAGGTCCTTTATTCTTTAAATAAAAACATTTTCAGCCAAGCAACCACTCTCCCCAGCAAAACACCTGCGTAATCTGTACATACTAAAACCGAATTACATTTTGCTACATCAGTCACAAACATAATACGTCCCTATAATACTCGTAATTATTGTTCGTACCTAGATAACGGGCAGGCTTCACAATCTACCTGACCGCTATCGTCATATAAGCATAACATAACCCGCTCTACCCACTCGACTTTATAACTGGGTCAACCCAAATAACTTCCATTTCATTTACCTTTGCTAGAATAACAACAACCTGTAGACAGATTGTTTTTCAACACATTTTATAGTAACGTGGTTTAAATATTCTGAAATAGAAACGAAAAATTACTGAAAATATTTTGAAGGTACTTTTGCTGTATTAGTGACATAAATGAATGTTGTTGATATTCATAAATCATTGAGAAGCTTCCAGTTCCCGTCGGGGTTGTTCGAAAGAGATGCCGCGGCCTCGGCACAAAGGGCTAAGAAGTAACATGGGTGGTTTTTAGTCAGTAGTAGTCTGACGCTCTGCCCAGCGGGAGCAGTCATTTGATGACTTCCCACCCACCAAAAAAAAACGGAGCTTCCAGCTTAATAGTAACAGCCGCTCGGGTTGATCTTCAGGTTAAGTCGCGCTTGCTTTGGTCAATGGATGGGTGACCGGGTATTACATACCGAGTATCCTTCAAATGACGGAAAGCACGTGAAACCGGTGGTCCCGACTGTTAAATTGTAGATATTTGCCACGTGTCCCGAAAGTCAGAGAACCACTCTTACCAAGGGGTATCGTATTACCTAGTACTATCTGGGTTTTGAAAGTCAAATAAGCAGTTCCTCAATGAATAGAATGAATGATAATGTTCGTGTAAGTGAAACAAGAAAAGGTGGTAAAAATTAATCTTAAATATCTTTCAAGTTAAAACAAACAAACCGGTGTCAAAACAACAACTCAAATCGCACAGCCTACATTTTTCTTTTCAACAAATCAATAGTGTTACCAACACAGCTATAAAGTAAATGAAACAAGACTGAATATTTTACCACCGTGTATGCCTGAGGCGTTGACATCGGCAAGCCGGAACACCTTGTAAAGGTATTTGCTCCAGCTAATCCGGTTAAGGGTGGCACCGTAACTAAATTTAGTGTAGCACTGGTTAGAGGAAAATTTTAGCGGCTCGTAAACACGCAAGGAGGTAAATGTTTTAACGTAGACTTAAGTTAATATAGTGGTGGGGTTACCTTCAAAGAACATGTCAACACGGCGCTTACTACGCGTATTAACCTATATTTTTTTTATATTATTACCCTCTTTGGAACTCCTTGGTGTTCATGGGAGCTTCTTTTATTACCTCCTTTTGGGGGCTTGTTTTACTCAACTGCAGGGTAGATGCATCCATTCGGTTGACCACCGAAAACTGAGTGCTTGTCGCAGTCCTGACGATCAAATTGTCACCTTTTTAGGGTTCCGTACCTCAAAAGGAAAAAACGGAACCCTTATCGGATTACTCGTGTGTCTGTCTGTCTGTCTATCCGACCATTCCCTCCTCCCTTATCTCTGAAACTAAGGAGCATTACATTAAAAAATAAAAACAGAAATTAGTTCAACACTTCTAGATTACAGGAAAACCTCTAAGAAGTCAATGGTGCAAAAAAAAAACATAGAAAATCTCTCAATATCTACTACAATGGTACGGAACCCCTCATGTAAAAGTCGGAATTGCACTTGGCCAGTTTTTTCATCCTGTTGTGTTTGTAAATATTTATATGTTGTGCTGTGTGTGTTTATTGTTATTCTTTTTATTAATGATCAGCTACAATCGAAATTGCATAACATCTTAAATAAGCTAAGCTATAACTCTACGATCCCCATTAACTCTCCCAGAAGCCTGCAGCAGTCTGGGAAGACTGCTACAATTCTGGAACGACCTATGTTGGTTGGAGTAGGTATTTTATAAACATCACGCACAATGGCCCAATCAAGAGGCTAAGTGCGGATAAAAGCCCCGTTAAACTAAACTAAGCTGAGCTATCACAATTTTTGCGAACGAAGTCGTGGGCGAACTGCTAGTGGTTAGATAAATTCGTAAGATCCGAAGAAACATATTCAACAAAAGCTTTTGCTTATCTAAAATAGCAGTCAGATTTATTGTGCTTTCCAATCTGTCTATATGCGATCCAGTACCACCCTCAACCCTCATCCTTAAATTTTTCAATCCTCCAAGTAGCTCCGACCTAATTTTGTATGTCCCGAAACACTGCAAATCTGTTCTACAATTCCGAGTGTATATATATACGTATATTCCGACAGCCGTCCTTAACATAACTTGACTAAACTCAGGACATTCCTGCAAAGGAATTCCATAAGTACGGCCAGTGGAACTTGGCTAACTAAATTAACCTAACTGAATTGTTCGTGCAGTAATATAACGTGGGATGTATAATAATTAACTGTGTAATCTTTGCTTTGATTATGTTGTAATGGACTTTATTGTATCTGGAAGTTTGTGTTAAATTAGCTAGGAAATTTTTGCAAGCATTTGTAAGGGTGTCAATGACTAAACTCAAGAACAAAAAAAAGGAGGTATGGGAAAAAACTAGGGCAACAACCGCAGGTCTACAGGTACTGTCTTGAAGTATCATTGGGCCTTGTATTTTAAAGTTATAATTGCAATCATTTGACAGGCAGACCCATGTCTGCAATACAGTGGGTACGATTAGCATTAAAAATAACTTATTAATAATCATCATGGAAGCTTCAAGACGTAGGTTGGTCATAGGTAACCCTAACCAAAAATCATATGTATCGAATTTTAAACTTAAAAAAAGTATTGTTAGATAAAATATGCTGTGTAGTTAATGCTTTTTTATTGCTGTAATATAACGAGCATAATTCCGTTGATAAGTTGAAGAATTATAGGCACAAATTATCAGAGTAATTTCGCCGTACGTTTGATAAGACAGGGGGACGGCCGGGCCGGCTGCCTCGTGTTTATCATCGACCAGTGCAGAGCTTCTCGGCAAATTCCCGTAGCCTTCTCAAGTTCATCGGTTCACTTAATTGAGATTTTAATACGACTGAGAAAAGAGGAAACAACAGAATATACCGCTGAAGAAAGCATCTTCTCACCAGACGACCAGACAGAACCTTAGATGCAAACTGAGGCAATATTCATCCCGTCGCGTCGGGGCCGCGGGTGTTCACAGGATACCGCTGCCTCGACACAAAGGGCTAAGAAGGAACATCAGTGGTTTTTAGTTAGTAGAAGTCTGACACTTCCTACCACTCTGCCCAGAGTGGGAGGAGTCGTTTGATGATTTACCACCCCGCAAAAAAGAAAAGACGACCTACCTTTGACGAAAGTATTTTTTCACCAGACAACCCGACAGAACCATACATGCAAACGGTGGCAATATTCAAAGAGAATTTGAGAGAGCTTGAAAAGTACAAAGTTACCTTCATTCTTCACGTGGCAAGTTCCCAGTTCCTTTAAGCTAGCTGCCACTTAATCTTTGCAGTCCTTTACACCAGAGCGAGGTGTGGCTGGCAAGCCGTCATCAATTTAAACGATAAAATCCTTTAGCGGTCTTTCTAGTATAGTATGAAATTGTAATATTAAACGATAGCTTTTAGTTTTCTTCTACTACTGCGATGAAAGCATTTTCTATGTAATTTTATTTTAGTTGACCAATAATTTGTGTGACGAGATATCTATCAGGAATAAAAAAAACTTTTTTAATCCTCTAATTACGCTGGAAATCCAGAATTAGCGTCACGTTTGTGGGCCACGAAGCGATAACCTACTGTCATCGCTGCACCATTAGTATACTCATATTTAGTATAAGTCGTCTTATAGGGCAGTTTTATTTTAGCTCATGTCATATTGCTGCTATTAGTATTGAGGTCGGCTTCCAGTCTAACCGGATGCGGCGAAGTACAAAGTACTTCATCCAACACGATAATAAAACAAAACACTTCTATCCATACAACTTACCCTTTATTTACTCAAAGCTACTCAAGTACCTACTCGTCACGTTTAAAGTGCAATAAACATATAATTACGTCGCAGTTTCTCACTCTGTCAACATTACATTACATTACCATAATGACGTGGCTTCCATACATATTGCTTATAACCTAGACCCTGATTTATTGTTAGGGGTGCTACACATAAGTTCGGGTCGGCAAGATTCGGCACAACCGAATATACAACTGTCAATGAAGTGTTGTATGCGATCACTGCTTTTTGTTACCCGACTACGGCAAAGCCGAAGGAGGGTTATGATTTTGACTGGCTATGTATGTATGTTTGTATGTATGTATGTGAGTATCTTCATCTGTTCCCTCATAGCTCCTAATCTACTTATCGGAACTCGACATATGCGGTATCGTTACAACCGTCTTAATTTTCCGCTGGACATAGGCTACGTGACGTGTCACAAAACACGAGTTGGCGCTCTCTAGCGGACAAAAAGTAAGGCTTAAAAAATAAAAATGGAGATAAATACGCCGTGTTTGGTATCATTTGAAAGAACCTCACTTGTAGATTTCCAAAATATTGCCCAAATTTAAAATCACGCCCTCTAGCGGACAAAAACTCATAAGTAAAAAAAATATTTAACACCAAAATTGTTTAAATAACAAAAAAAGTTAAAAACAGCCGTAGTCACACGTTATAGGTACCAACCTAAACACTTTAGTACCGTGGGACTACGGCTTTTCTTTTTGTTCTATCCTGAAAATCTTGTTTCATACTTTTTCAGCATCGTTCTTTTGTCGTAGTCGGGTTTTAGATTTTAACTTTTTTTTTGCGATTAGTATGGTCTTATAAAGAAAATTTAGTTCAGTATTTTGGTTTATGCCACACCCTTTGTGACCATGCATTTCTGATAGACACTCTATGATCGGGAAAAAGCCGCCCGACCTAGTTCTAATTATGCCGAACCGATCTAAGCCTGAATAAGCTATGATATATGCCCAACGAAGCATACCGGTTGGTGCGAGCCGTGTTAAAACCGAATATTTAAAGGTATTATGATAGTAATTGCTTCAAGTCAGATTTGTTGTTTTATAAATACTACCGATTCGAATTCATCATCATCATCATCATCATTTCAGCCAAAAGACTGCTGGACATAGGCCTCCCCTGGACATAGGATTCGAATTTGCCGACCCGAAATAGACAGTAGCAACCCTTAAAACAATTCAATTACTTGTTTATCTTTATACTCTTCTTGCTTAATGGATTGAGAGAATTTTGAACGCTGTCCAAGTTTCGGCTTGAAATCTTGTGTAAAGTAAATAAACCGGTTTTGCATTTATCTCAAATGTTTATTTTACTAAAATTGAAACGGTTTTCTCGTGATAGTAAAATGAATAGTTTTACAGTTATTCAAAACTAGAGATGTGCAAATGGTTGAATTTTTTTTAGAATACGTGGCGATACAATTTAATAACTCTGTCTGTCGCGCTTTCACGGCAAAACTACTGTACCGATTTAAATGAAATTTGGTACACAGATAGTCTAGAGCCTGAAAAAGGGCATAGGCTACTTATAAATGCGGAAAAAGGGCGGTAAAAAGTTGAAAGGGGGCGATGAAAAGATTACTTTTGGTCGCGATAACCGACGCGATACTTTGCTCAAATGCTAAAAATATGAAAGGTTCATGTTCTAAAAATGATTAAACATGTATGCAAAGGTGGGTCAGCTTTTGCTATAACTGATACTAAGACAATTAGTAAGTTTGTACTTAGAGTAACGTAAGTACTACCAAGTTATTTCCTAGACTGCCCTACTATTATAGTGGACATTCGACTTTATGAGCATACTAGCTTGTGCCATCGGCTTCACCCGCGTGGAGTTCAATAAGTGTCCCACGGGATCATACTACCGGGATAAGAAGTATCCTATGTGTTAATCCAGGTTATAAACTATCTGTGTTGTAAATTTCATCCACATTCGTTCAGTAGTTTTTGCGTGAAAGAGTAACAAACATCCATCCATTCATCCATACATCCTCACAACATTTCGCATTTTATTAGTAGGATTAGGATTATCATTATTATTTGATTGGTCTGAAGTTATTCTTTGAGCCGCAATTTTTCAGCCAATCTTTTAAAAAATGTGGACACCTGTAACCTGTCCTTACGAAAAGCAAAACTCTCATTTCTCTAAATATTGTATCCACCTACGTAGAACTTCCATAACTCCTCACAGCTCGGCTAATAAAGCAAACACGACAATTTGCCGTAACGAGAGTGTTGCCATAAAGCGTATGAAGCTACGACGTCATGTGTGTCAAAAGCAGAAGCCGGCGATATATTGCATTAGGCTTTCGATTTCATACGGGAAGTTGCCCGCGGAAAAAATGGAATTTGCTTTTTGAGTGGCATGGAGGAATATTTAAGGGGATCAATGGGTTTTGATAAGGAATACATGTTTTTTAATAATATTAGAAAGTAGAAAATACTAGACGATTTTCTTTTTTTTTTTTTCTTTAGGTAGCCTTAACCATGACGAGATAAATAGAGAGATTTGAAAGAGACCTATATACACTTAACATTGGGTAGCTAAAGATTGATTAAGAGAGAATCATAATTTGTAGATACCTACAAAAACCCCTACATTTTATCCATTTGACAGCCTCGACAGCCTTGATTGAGTGAGCAATCGCAAGCGCGACTGCTGAGCTAAAGGTCCTGGGTTTGATTCGCAGTAAACAGTTCTTGGGTTTTTTCCATAAGAAGTTAATGGAACAGCCACGGGGTCTGGATTTATGCTCGGCTGATGGGACTATTTCATGGGACTTAAACATAACTGGTAAACACACGTTCACGTATCTGGTACCTACACCAGGACCTCTTCTAAACCTTTCGGGGGAACAGGTGTGATAATATTTTATCCCATTTCCCTATTTTTTTCGTGCTGTACGTACCCTAGTTACTGAAAATCTGCGGTCAAGCCGTCACACACGGTAACACCCAACCAGTATAAACCATAAATGTCGTGTTAATAATCTCATTCCGGGAATCCGAGGTACCTATACAACCACGCAACCACCAGACCACTACGGTGACCACATCCCTATAACTATTTGTGGTCACAATATTGGTCGTGAATACATCGGAGCTACTCGTTACATAAAATTAAATTAGGGATATTATATTTAAGCCTTTAAAAGTGATATATTATAGATGTGGTATAGCAATATTAAATATAATATGTATAATTAAATGAAGGACGAGGATTTCTGTGTTGTATGTGCAATAACCTCATAATCATTTATTTAATAAAAACTGAGCCTCACGATGGATGTCCATAAATTGCACAAAAAGCAGCAACTTGACAACTCAAGTTGCTGCTTTTGGTGCAATTTCAGTGCCAACGCACTGAGCGGAGAAGCCCGCCATTGCACCGTCCACCTGAAACAAAAAAAAACAAACAACAAAAGCCTAAATCTTTTAATTGTACATTACTTAAGGCTAAAACAGTCCACAATCTCCAAATACTGATGATACAATTTTAATTCAATTATAAGCGTATGGCGAAGCAGTGCATAAAAGAGTAGTTTCCGGGTCTTGCTCACAAAAATAGTTTTACCTAAAATTCACCACCATTCTAAAATCTACAAAAATTAAAAATTTTGAAAAAACCCACGACTGTTAAAAATTAATTGAAAAAAGGATAAAATAACATAAAACACCCACCTTAAAAAAAACCCAAGAATGTCCGTCGGGGGCTGCCATTAAATGAACTAGTTTTGCAATGTTCAGCTCCCGACGGACATTCTTGGGTTTTTTTTAAGGTGGGTGTTTTATGTTATTTTATCCTTTTTTCAATTAATTTTTAACAGTCGTGGGTTTTTTCAAAATTTTTAATTTTGCTTTTTATTTTAAACTTTTTACTTTTTTTTTTATTTTTTTATCTAAGAACATGCACCAATCAAACTTTAACCCATAACTGAAAGCTGAATCAAAATCGGACTTGTAGTTTTGGAGAAAAATGGCAACTTTGATGTGCACAAAAAATCTTTGCTGCAGCGCCCCCTGCTGAGTTGTCACCGTAACACCTATTTAAGAACATGCACCAATCAAACCCGAACCCATAACTGAAAATTGAATCAAAATCGGACTTGTAGTTTTGGAGAAAAATGGCAACATGTATTTGCACAAACACACAAACAAACAAACACACAAACAAACAACCTCTCACCCCAAACGCATATACCGTCTCCGTTCCGTCGTGGGTAAAAAAGGAAGACTCAACACTACCGTTAGTTTCAGCCCTGCACACAGCGCAACTAGTTTATACAGCGTGTTATATTCCATCTGCCTAATAATTAATACAGTATGTTCTCCCGTTTCAGTTGCCTGCGCCGCGCGGACATCATCAAAGTCTTTGATGGGAGAGACACCAACTCGCCAGCTATAGCCATGCTGTGTAACGAGCTTACAGGTAACACAACCTAACTATTTCGTTTTTAATAATAAGCAGTAGGTAAGTGTTTAAGCAGTGATAGCTTTATTGTGTGACCGTCGAACTGCCAAATCATAGGTCTCAAGCTCGAACCCAAGGCGCGCGCCTCAGATTTTTTGGATTCATATGCGTGTTGTTTAATTCGCGAATCGTATTTTATCAAACACTAGCTGATGCCCGCGGCTTCACCCGCGTGTATGTCGGTTAACAAATTATATACTAAAACCTTCCTCGAGAACCACTCTATCAATTGGTTAAAACTGCATGAACAGAAAGACAAACGCGGCAGAGGACTTTGTTTTATAAATGTAGTGATGACATAACTGACCTACAAATTGCAAAAAACCTAACATAACAAAAATTAATTAACGGTTTACCGGTACTTCCCCTTAACTGAAACCATGCAATTTAAACCAACTCTCTCTACAACTCTCGACATTCTATTCCCGCACATTTCTACAAATATCATAACAAGATTTTATTTCTTGACTTTCCCACACACAATACTAATATAAGTGACGTTGAGCAATCGGTTTGGAGATCTAATTTCACGGGATGCGACGATGCGGGACATTGCATTGCTCTGCCCGGCAGTCCCGGGATCACGGGATTCTTTGTCGCTTTACACTCCTCTACACTTATGGGGCAAACAGTTTTCCTACACATATCTCGAACGTAAATTGTTATGTTATGTGAAGCTAAAATTTTGCTGCATGAAACCGGCATGTCTAAGAACCAAAAAATTCGAAGACATGTGACATCTACCAACCCGCACTAGGCCTGCGTTGTGGATTATAGCTTATAGCCCATTCCGCTCCTATTAGGGAGGAGGCCTGAGTCCCTGCACTGGGAAAATTATAGGCTGATGATGATATTGACTTTTTTTTAAGAAGTTTATCAAGGCACTACTCAACTTTGTAGAGTCAATTAACTCAACAAGGATCGAAGATGTGAAATTTAAAATGCCTCTGACTTTAGCAGTCGTGAGTCATCTTTTCCCAGTTATATTATGGTTGATTTCAAGTCTAATAAATACAGCTAACTGCCTGTATTTTATATATCTGACCTCCACCACCACAAGTCAATGATGTGAGTAAATAATATTAGAAATACTATAATCTTTAATTGCATCTGGATACAGATTACATAGGTATTTAGTTCATCCTTCAGCCCGTCAAGAACAAAATGCATTTAGCAGAAAAAATATTATTAGAGGCTGAACTAGTATCTACCTACTACCCTTTCTGGAACTGACAGGTGATGAATATGGCTGATACTAACAGCTACAGAGCTTCAACTTATAACATAACATCACTGTTGTAATCCCGAAAGGGTAAGGCAGAGATGTAACAATAGTACACCCACATTTCGACAGTTACGTTTAAAAACAAAATCCAATTAAAAAAGGGAATTCATATTTTAATAAATCATTTCACACAAACGAAAATCGCAGGGATCAACAAGTACCTAATTCCTAAAACTTCATCTCGTACAATAAAGAGTTTAAGTGGAACAGACTCAATAAGGAAATCAAATTTCCCTGAAGCAATACATTAGGCTTTTTCCTAGAATACATCAGGGATTTGGATCCCTGATTAGATAAATAATCTCGAGTACTCAAGGTATTATCCTGTCTGTAACAGATCGTGTTTTGGAACATTTTCAAGGTATTTAACCAACAGCCTTTCTTTGCAAGGAAAAGATTCCTTTCAAAATCACATCCTAAAACCAATAACGGTGATGACAGGAAAAGTAGGAAATGTATTGGATACTGACACAGACTAGCATAAACCTTGTAAATAAGAAAAATATGAATCACTTTGGAAGCGATTACCACTTAAGTAACCCTTTTGGGGTGGGGGGGGGGAATATCAAAGAGCGGAAGGAGTGTCAGACTTCTACTGACTAGAAACCACCCATGTTCCTTCTTAGCCCTTGTGCCGAGGCCGCGGTATCTCTTTCGAACAACCCGCAGCCCCGACGCCATAGTTTTGTAGCGCCTCATGAATTTTTCGTTAGGACTTGGCGACACCAAACATTTCAAACAAGACTAGGAATCTCTCCTGTATAGTAGGTGCGTTTACAAACATTTTAGTCTGCAGGCACGAAACTTGCGATGGCCGAGCGATAGCGGCAGGCGGGGCGACCGACGGCGATGTATACAAAAGCATCGCACATAATAGCGACGGGCACGAAACGGGCGACGGCGGAGCGGGGCGATGCACGGGCGGCGGCGGTGGACTGACGGCGACGCAGAAGCGACGAGAACAAAATATATAGTTTGGTTTTGTCGCTTGTGCGGATACTACAGTCTTTTATTTTACGGTTTGTTTCGTGCCCGCGTGAGATATCGCTGCCTCAACGCCCCGCTGCCGCCATCGCAAGTTTCGTGCCCGCAGATTTAAACTCACATACACAAGAAACCAGAACTGGAACAATTATCTGTAGGCTACACAAATATTTGTCCCTTGATCAAACCCACGACACGCAGCGCAGCAGTCAATCGCAAATGACTTCGAATGAAAAATGTTGGCACTTATTTTTCTTTTCAAATCCAGCAGCCATATTTTGACTCAAAAATCCTTCCACATGACACAATATATCCTGCTACAACCGTAGCTACTTCAGTATGTATTCACCTCACATTCGTATCGGCTGTCACCTAGCTCTTGCGACGTCCAACACCTCCCTTTTTGAATGAATAATGCCGCGTCAAAGCAGGACTGACTTTCGGGGACAGGGGTGGCACGTGGTTTGCCGTATAATTTGCCTGAGTATTATGCTGTTTGCTTTGCAGTATATTTTGAAAATATTAGCTAAGTATTCACGAAAGACGCGAAAGTACAAAAGACGTTCCTACGAGTGCGTTTAGTCACGAATTCAACACATTTATTGCAGTGCAGCAATGAGAGACACACAAAAGGTGTCCAACTCGTCGCATGTCAATGATGATGTCACTTTAAATTGACATAGACACGCTAAGAAAATGAATAATTAGAGACACTAACTTTTTGGCAATTTTTGACAAAGTTTTCAAGCCTGATAAAAAGTTGTAGGTACTTATCAAATAGGTAGGTATAATCTTCATCTTTTGGCTTAGATCTAAACTCAAATTGATGAAACAAAATCTGGCTCAGTCAATCCATTTATCGGACCTACGTTGTCCCCCCATTTCTTATTCATGATAATTTATTATTTTAATACGAAATCATTTTAAAAGAGTAACCATGAAGTTTCCAGCCAGCTCTTCTCCATATAAAACAATCAACCCGAACCTTGCACCTTTTCTCGACGTTTCATAAGTGCCCACATGCGCACTTATGAAACGTCGAGAAAATATCCTCTGTGAAATAAAATATTAGATCTTGATATAATTATGACCGCTGTATTTTCTTAGAGACTGCTAACCCTATAAAGAACCTACTCGCTCCAGTTCCGCAGCGCCGTGATTGCAGGCGGCTCTCTATACCTAATTTCCAGGTTTTACGTATTCAAACAATGGACCCTGTTCCTCCAGACTATATTCAAGACGTCCGTGATGAAATATCAGCCGTTTCATTAAAATTACCAAATATAATTAATCATTTCAGAGTTTCATTCAGAGGATTCAATAGTGATTGTGGGGCACAATATTCAGCAGTTTTTGGAACAATAAGGTTGTTTCTGGGGAAAATATTAATTTGAGATAATAAAGGGAAGCCCAGGTGATTTTGTTGCTATGTTGAATTTTCCGACTTCCGAAAGTAAAGTTAAAATAACTTTACTTTCATTTTTTTTAGAAATTGGTTTTTTTTTCCAACAGAATTTTTATTCCTGAATTTTTTCTACTGTCCCCGACATGTGATTGGGGTATTAACCACATTAGATAGGTATTTATTTTTAACCAGCCTATGAACAGATGCCATATCCTTATACTTATTATAACAAATATTTAATATAGAACTTACAACAAACTTACAACTCTTATTATAATTATATTATTTTAATCTATTGCATAGATTCTATCGCGGGCCTTGTGTTGAGTTGAGCGTGGAGAGCGAATCCAGAGATTTCCTAACAAAAATATTCAGTTCAAGATTCAACCAGGTTGCTATGGTTACGGAAAATAACAAGGTTGTCAACTGAGGTTGTCAAATTAAATAATTGTTTGTCTCTCTGCTTTCTCCTTCTAAAATATTCTTACTCGTATAATTTGTGTACAAAGTGTTTTAAATATGAATAAACAAAGTGCATTTATTCCTGTTATTTGTTTATTAATGAAGAAAGTCACGAAAAAATTGTGAAAGAAAATTAGTGAGGAGTGAGTACTCTATAAACATTCATTTTATTATTAGTACGCATCTATCATAAGTTTTATTGGTTTTTGCATTACTATTCTGCGAATCGGTCTAAAACGATTCGTTTTCTTATAAAATACTAGTGACCCGCCCCGGCTTCGCACGGGTACAAAAAAGGTATTAAAACCTTCCTCTTGAATCACTATCTATTAAAAAAAACCGCATCAAAATCCGTTGCGTAGTTTTAAAGATTTAAGCATACAGACAAACAAACAAACAAACAGACGCGACTTTGTTTTATACTATGTAAGGATCTAAAATAAATCATTTTCATATTTTTCAATGTTATGACACTTACGTCAGGCTGTCAACACTTTTTCTTTTAAATTTTCTGTCATAGAGTTTCTTACTAGCTTACTTAGTCTATGAAGGTTAGTTTTGATTAAATATGTATAATGTACATCGCGCGAAATTCGAAGATCAAACTCTTAATATCGTTATTTTTTTCAAATTTTTTGAATGAATAATTATTTTGGTGTGTAATTACACTATTAATACCTAATTATTTATATCTATTATTGCATAAGTTGATAAAAAATGCTATGCAATAGATTTACCGCGGCAGTCTCCGAGTGCCACACGTTTTTTTTTTTTATTTATTATTATATTATGCGAAAGTAACTCTGTCTGTCTGCCGCGCTTTCACGCCAAAACTACAGAACTGATTTAAATGAAATTTGGTAAACAGATAGTCTGAAAATAAGAAAGGACTTTAGCTACTTTTTAATACATAAAAAAAAAGGTTGTAAAGGGTTGAAAATGGGGGATGAAAAGATTACTGTTCCTCATACCCCCCCAAAGTCGCAATAACCGACATCGGTCGCGGACGTCGCGGTACCCGACACCCACGCGGATGAAACCGCGGGCATCAGCTAGTCCTCCATCCACAGTTCACCATACAGCGAATTAGCTAATACAAAATCAATAACACAATCACACTAATAACTGTTTGCTTCTAAAAGGATTTGTCACCCTATCGACCTCAAAATAACGTGCCTAATCAATTATTTGTTTAGGTAATTATCCGAGTGAGAAACTGTTAATAAACATAAGTGGCGATAAGCTATCGAACAACATTTACTCTTGACATTAGCGTTATGTAAACTGGACTCGAACCTTGAACCCTTATCCGTACGTGTTAGTCATGCAGAATCTTAACACTTTGTATCTGATGGCGCAATGGCGTGATATTCATACTTCTTTTGTTGGTTTAACAAGTAAAGTGAGTAGTTTCGGCATAATCGGCGCAGTGGCTGAGCAACTGACTGGCTGTGCTGCGTGTCGCGATTTGTATGACCTACACAGGTAGTTGTTCTGAGTTTAAATGTTTGTAAACGCACCCACGACTCAGGATAATTTCCTACCTAGTGTGGGGTAACAGTATAGAACAAATTATTAAGAAAATAAACTTCGTATATATTCGAAGGACAACAACCATAGAGGCGCAACGGGACTCTATATCTATCTTAATTTATTACGGCCAAAAATCCCAATTTTGTGCTTGGTTGTGACTGTTGATCAGCCTAATCATTGAGCATTACAGTTACTGTTGACAAACGTCTACACCAGAAATAAACCTCCCCATATCAATCATACGGACATCGATAGAATCTCTAGTCAGTTCGTAGAATAACAACCACAATATTCCATTTCAAACACAATAAAGCAAACTAACCACTATACTGACCTTTAATCTGAACTGTTTCTATGCTAAGAATCCCTGACCCACGAACATTAGATATAATCCAAAATGAATCCAACACACAAGTAATAAAGTTCTTAGCTACTTACTAACTTCTATAGATTCTAATCCGATCATCTTATTCCTTTTCATTAAGCTTTATTGCACAGGATTTACTGAACCCGAAAGTCAGCAACAATGAAGATCTTTCAACCCTTAGTGCGCTCATCTTTTCAATACAAACCCTCTTCAAAATCCCTCAGTAACAATGGAGGATCCGAGATGTTATTCAGTACATGTTGCCTACATCTGTTTCCGTGTAATATAACATAACAAATATATGAAGTGTATAACACGGAAGTGACGTGTCGTAAGAGAATTTCGTCTCTCAAATTTCGGCTGTGCCGTCGAGTTTCTTTGATGCCAAATCCGAAATTTCGTGACGTTTTGAAAATCGTAATTCCATTCTTTTGTTGAATTTCGAACGGAATCTTACTGGAATGGAAATTTTATTTTAGAACGCGCCAAAAGAGTTGTGTTGAATCCCGACGAACGGTATTGGGGGATTTACCGGGTGATAGATTTTCAGTTTAACTTTTCATGGCTCGTGACTGTAAACCGTTAATACATATTAGAGTGCAGTATCGGAGATTCGTTAAAGTTTGCGTTGGAAGTCGGTCACAGCTATTTGGTCTCCAAATTTGAAATGGGGGTCTATAACTTGGGAAATGGATTAAAGGGTACCCCTTTCAAGTATCTTCTAAGTTTCTGCTTTAGAAGCTTCTGAGAGAAGCTTTTAGTCTCTGTGGAATGCTATTGCGAATTCGTCTTTTCATGTGCTTGCGGTTAAATTGTACTGTAGTGAATTAGTTTAGTAATCATCATTTACTCATTACAAAGCCGAGTCAGCGGCCCATTGCATGGTCGTATTAATTACCTATGAAGTTGAATGATATTCCTCCAAACACATTCCTTCATCTCCGCCAGATCCTAGTGTAATGTACCTACTGTTATATCAACATGTAGAACTAATAAAACCCTTACATCTTCCAGGCTACGAGGTGCTGTCTACAGGTCCGGCGCTGGTCATCCAGTTCACTGCCAACTCGGCCACGCCGGGGCAGGGGTTCGCAGCCACATTCCTGTTTCAACCACCTCCTGATTCAACTGCTGCTGGTTTGTATTCGATCTCTTTTTGAGACGGAGGGGTCAGCCAGACGCTTATTGATTAAACCATACTGTTCTTCAACTATCTCTGACGGGACAAGACAACTGGCCCTAGGCCGTGTTAGCGTTAGTATTAGCCCTCTGAGCTGTTCTATTTTAAATAAAATAGAAAGCTATAGCTTAATTAAGTACCTTACACATTTTATATTCCAGCACAATGTGAAGAATTTTAAAGGTTTACAAATCCTAATTCATTACATGTGAAAAATGAACAGTCTTTGCAAAATTGGTCTGCTTGCCAACTTAAACATCATTGTGAATTATTGGTTAAATGAAATGCATTGTAAAAATGGCACTGTAAAAAACTGCTTTCAAACTAAAAACAAACCGAGAACTCAATAACATGTCAATCACTTATTTTAAACACTAAGTTCATGGGTGACCAAACTTTGCTCGGGAAAAAAGAGAAAACAAATTTTCCCAGATATGAGACTTTAGTAGATTTTAAGAGACCCGGAAGCCTTTATCTAAATCGCCAAACAGTACCTAACTCTTAAATATCTCAAACAAATTCCACCGCAAAATGTTCAAAGCGCACTAATACAATGAATTGATTATATATTATCATAATATAGAAGGTCATAACCAGGCTAACTCATGCATCATGAAACTCAAATCAATTCACCCCTAGCTCTATAATTAGTTGTACCAAGTCTAACCCTTTGGCCACGAACCACAAGACCCAGGGGCACGCGTGTTCGGACACAAAACGAATGAATCGGGGAAACGAAGTTATTGACAATCCTTTCACCGTAATTTTGTCGCTGATTTTACATTGCAAAATCGTTACCTTAATGCCACTTATAAGTGCCTTTAATTAGTCAAAACACAATAGTTACGGTAAGGTTTCTGTTGAATTGTACTTTTTTTTTTATTTGGCCATTAATTAATGCCCCACTACTTAGCAAAGGCCTCCACTAAATCCTTCAAGGTACTCTTTTCTTGCGCCACCTCGAGCCAACCGGATTGCAGTTGTCAAAAGTAAACTGTGGAAAGTCTGTAGAGCATGCCACGCGCACATATCGCTTAAGGCGCAGTTAACGGGGGAACCGTAAAAACGACCTGTTTTTCGTCGCAGAGTTAGCCGTATTGCTACTTATTACAATTCCAAAAAAAATACAGTGTATAGTCAAATGTATAGGTAAAAGACTTATGCAAAAATATTTTCTAAAAGTAATCAAGAAACTCGAAAAAAAAAATCACAAAATCACAAAAAAATCACACGAAAAAACTTTTTCGTCTCGAAATGCTCAATATTTTGAATGACAACTGTTATTTATTTTTTTACTATCAGAAAGGAAATTTAACCAACTAAAGACATATGTAAAAATATTTTAACATTACAGCGTATTTTTTTTTAAATAAATTAAATCTGCGAACTATCGTTCATTTTGGCAGTCACGAGCATCAAACGCATCGCCATTTTCAACCTTATTTGTTTAGGCGATGAGTTAAACGCGCGCTCAAGGTCGCGGGCAGCTAATGTCGCCTTAACGCAAGTCCCAATGCAAGTCGTAACATCCAAGGCCGTGGACCGTACCTTAGATCCATATATCAATTTGAGATATGGACATAGTTAATGTTGTGGTACAATTCTGAACCGTCATTGTCCCGCTAATGAACGGGAACGGTCCAAATTGAACAATGTACAATTCAAACTAGGTTCATACTATATTGGTTAGTAACAACCACCAAGTTACTCTCGACTTAATACGAACTTACAATTTGCGAACCGCAATTTACTCAATTAATATTGACTTCTATTTCGTATTGCATAGGCACTAATGTTTGGAAAATTGATGGTGGCGTTATGATCCATTTTTAATTAGCAGGGTAATTAGTATTGAAAATGTCTTTCAGAGTTGAAAACGTAGTCATTTTTGGAACATGCACACTTTAAGACTTATTTTTTAGAAAAAATTAAGTATTTTTCTACCAACGCTACTTAGATGCATTCGGTAAGGCTAAAACTCGTCTTAACAAAGCAGGGACCGTCCGGATACTCGTTGAAAGGGTTTTTGAAGGGGTTTTTTTAAGCGCTTCAAAAAGAAACCCTATAATACATGTTACACCTCCGAACGGGTATAGTAAACCCTGTTACGAACGGGTTACCCTTTCAGCACCCTGTAACACTGTAACAGGGTAAGCCATTCCAACTCAAGACATTGTATTATGCACTGTTTACAATCGATATTAGTTTTAAAATTGCATACACGACCGCACATGACATTCGTACTTCGTACTGCGTCCGGCGGTCCGCCAATCTTGCGTGTACCGACTTGCCGAGCGACTTGTAAACATGGAAAAATAGCTATTATACGTATATAACAAGAATTGTCTTTCTGTGAAAATGCCACAGCCGAGGCCAGGTACTGTGCATCGTTATTATGTATTTGATGCATCAAACGCAAGCAAATGTTATTTATGTGGAAATGCCATTAATGTAAGAATTTATACTTGTTACTTCGCCTGATCTTACATAAAAAATAGCATTACCTTGGTGTTAATCTAATAATTATCGTAGGTAGTTATTAATACCTAATTACTTACTAAAATAGGAACAAATTAGGTATATACATGGGTATAAATGAACGTGGTCCGACCACATAACACCAGAAAGACTATTAATTTTAACTTAGTACTTTAAATAATAATCACTTACCTGTCTTACTCATCTTAATATTGTTAGTTCGCTTAAATGTCACGCATCAATTGTCAAATTCGTAATAACTAAATAAAAACAGTAAGGTGCGCACGGGTACAAGTATCCCCCCACCTACTTGCAGCTCAAGTTTATTAGGTAATCCAGGGTAACACGAAAAAAAGCTTTTCGGGAAGGTAACCTCTTCAAAGGCTTAAGTCATTGAAGGGGTTAACCCCTTCACGTGGTTACCTTATTAAAAGTGTTAACCATTTCGCTGGGGTTCGAGGGTGTAACTCGAACAAAAGGTAACACAGCGATATGAGTTACCCCATGTACGGGTTACCCTGTCCAAAGGCTTAACTCTCAAGCGGGGTTGTACGGTCCCTGTAACAAAGTCAGGGAAAGCTAGGCAGATAACGAATTTGAAGTTTTACCGCCATTACCCAATTTATCTACAGTCGACGCAGCATGACTTCTTTTTCCACACTTCTCTATTACTCGGCATCTCAGCACTAACCTCCTTTATAGCCATATCATCCTTCACACAAATTGTACCTAGAATTTACCATTTATTTTCCACTAGCCATTTATTCAATAAAAAATCGAGTGAATTCGTTACGAGTGACTCGTAAATGCGTCGGCTCCAGTTAAATTTCGAGTGCCAACAGACGTAGGTACCTAATACCTAGGTACCATGAATAGGAATTTTGGCGGTTCTCCAGCTGACCTCTTGGTACCGCTTATTTAGATTGGAATCGGAAGTCTCACCTGATACTGTTGCATAAGATGCAAATTTCTCGTAAAGCTGGCCGATAGAACATTCCTCAGTGGAGTGGAAATAAATAAAATATAGGTACCCGTACGAATTTTCACAGGTCAACTTCCTTTCTTCTTTTTTCAGGTCACTTGGCAACGAAAAGGCAGTGCCAATGGACTAGGTACTGATAATATTAAAGAACAGTTAAATCTAATCTGGTACCCCCATACCGTTTGGTCAGTTTTAAAACTGACAAAATGGTGATTTCTAGAATTTTATGTGGTAGATTTATTAGGTGAAATAATGTCTAGGTAAAGGTACGTGTGACACTGTAAAGCTGAATCGAAAACAGTGAATGCCACTGCGCATTTTGTATGTATTAAAATCGACTGGTAAAGTTATGACATTATCATAATACTAAATAAATTATGTATATTCCCGCAATTTCCTTGAAGAAAAAATTTCTGCACTGTGCCGTTTTGGCAATTTGATGTCAGCGCCATCTAGCGAAAACCGGTTACACTGTTTAGCCTGAAAGCATAATAGAGCATGAATTTTACTCCGCGACCGGACCTCACCACTCTTGTTTGTGTATTTGCTAGCTGAATATAGATGGCGCTGTTCCCAAAATAAGTTTTTGACCAAACTATTTGTTTCAGATTCAGATCGCCTACTAAAGCTGAGTTTTGGCAAAGCCTTCGAGTCTCTGGGGCCCGAAGTAAGCGCCACAAGTAAGTACTACCTTCTTTCGCTATTATTTATTCAGTACTTTTCAATATTACATAGGTAAGTGCGTGCAAACAGCCCTACCTACGTAAAATAGGCTGTATAATCTGTACCTTCCGGAGTTTTATGTTTAACAGGCGCTACAATTTTATGGAGGTTTCATTAATTGGATCCCGATTAAACGGGATTGAAACAATACGATGTTGTATTTAATTGGGCAAGCTGAAATAAATCGACAAGAATATTTCGGAGATCGTTTTTATATGTAATTGTTCGATGATTTTTTTAAACCTACTGTGCCTAAGGGATTTTGCAATCAACGTTCTTCTCCAATTGTTGTTAAAACAATAAAACTTCTACATGAATACCTACTTCGTTCCTGCAATGCCAAAATAGTACCTAAAATGCACGCAGCAATTTTTAACCACTTTGCAACCTTCACCGAGTATAAAATTTTTCTTTGTCCACTCTAGTAACGGTTCGTTCATTTGTGCTTCTAGTGAAGCTGCATTAGCCTTTGGGATTTACACGAACGAACAGAATAAGTTTTCAAAAAAAAAAACGTATGGTGTTATGATAGGTACTTACATGACACCATACGTTACGTTACCTCCAAGTCACCCATTCCTCGGACATTATCCGCTATTAATACGCTCTCCTGGACTCAAACAAAGATCTTGATATATTTGCGGATGAATGGAAGGTGATACTGTCAGAATGTTTGAAGTTTTGTGAGAAGATTGCATGACTGTGTTTAATAAATTATATGTGTTTAAATAGTGTAATTGGCTTCGGCCGTTCTATTTAAAAATAAATAAATGACATCCGCGTTTCGGCAATAGAACAGGATTACGTGGATGCACGATCAGCACTGGTTCCTTCTTTGATGAAATACAGCCTATTTTTTCAGGAACCAACAGCTGTTTTCTAAGATCTCTAGGAAGCTACATGAATACAAGGATGACGTGAAAGACATAAGTAGGTACAATCGACCATTCTGACACTATTGAATAGCAGACTCGGGGCCCTGATCGCACATTGGTGGTAACCATTAAAATACAAACTTATATTGGCTTAATTAAAAAGAACAAAAAACTATCTTTACTAACCTTTCAATATTTTACTCCATGAAGTTATTGGTACTTTATGAAAACTACAGCTTATTAATAAATTAACAACTCCTGAGTTCACCGATGATCGACCACTTTTCAACCTTATCACTCATGGTATAAGGCTGAATACTGATCGACTATTCAGGAGTACCTAGGTAGAGGTACATACTTCTTAATGAATTGAGTTAGTTGTGTCATAATCTTGATGCGACAGCGAAGTGCCGAGTTTCAAAACTTTGAAAACTAGAAGTTTGACTGAATTTAATTTGAACTTGGGCTACATTAGCTTCTGCTGTTTTTGCTGGCTTTGAGCTGTAGTAAATAAATTATATTAGTTTGTGGAAAATATAGGACCCATATTTTTGTTCTTTTTTCACGTAAATGAAAAATGAATACGATACAGTGCTTTGAAAAGTCGTGTGACGTCACAGTTTGGTACATTTTACCAGAAAGTGACGTCACAAGTCCCCACTCATGATCTTTGACACGTTTTATTTTCGTCATTTTTTATTTATTTGATAAAACAAAAACTCGTATCCAATATTTTTCGATAATCTAACAAACGGACTAAACTGAATCATATTTTTTTTAGTCAGGAAACATCCCTATTACAATTATTATAATTTAATTCTTTCGTTACTAGGTAGGTAGGCAAGGACGGTTTTGATGAAGACAGACAATAATATGAGAATAATAAAAATAAAATATGAAATAATGTGTTCAAATAATTTATAGTATGAAGTATTCAGACAGGTACAGTACCAATATATACTCAGTTCTTTCTCAGTTTAAATCTCTTGTATAAATGTGAGTTTATTCCGAAAGTACAATTCCGTGGGAAATTCCCGAACTCCGCCTCAAGCCGAAGCAATCAAGCATGTATGATATTTATCTACGCTTAAAACAATTTGGTTGGCAGTGGTACCTACAACGTACAACGCCTTTATCCGTACGTATTCTTATTTAAGCTACGTTTACGTAAATTTACGTCTTGTGTTTATGCTAGCCGAGTCTCTGCCCCTGAACTTCAGTTCTCTTCCCACGATTGCCAGGCGCTCGAACGACATGTTGTATCTACGCAGGTATTTCTACATTTTCCCAGGAAATTTTACGTAACTAGCCTGAAAGCCAATCGTACGAAAAACGATCATCGTTTGTAGTCATTTAGGGAAACTTATGGAACAAGAAAGAAAGAAAGGAAAAGTATTTATTGGTTTCACAACAAGACAAAACAAATTGACAAAAAATCACTAATACTCACAACACAAACAAGCACTACTAGCACCTTTAGATCCTTTGACAGCGCACATAACACACAGCACTCTTTAAGTACGGTCTTTCTTTGGAAAGATTATATAACATTGAATAAATTGCAAGGATCAGAACTTCAATTTTAATTAAAGAACTTTTGCTGTTGACTGTATCTAACCCCGGCTTACAGGGTATTATTTGCACTACCCTTCCCAGGTTAAAATGAATCAATAATTACCAACATAATTATTATGAAAAAGATATCGCCCCCGATATAAAATCTTGGCTTCTTTGTAATTAAAAAGAAACCTTAGAATTTTCTTCCGGAGCGAAGGTAAATACTTATTGAAAATTTTAGAAAATAATAAATAACTTGTTTGTTTAATTATTTTACTCACTGATACCCGTCGCTTCGACCGCGTAGAGCTCAGTAATTGTTCTACGTGATCGTGCTACAGGACTAAAACACATCACATGTTAATACTGGTTATAACATTTCAGTGTGCCAAATTACATCCAAATTAGTTCAGTAGTTTTTTGGTTGAAATAGTAAAAAAAACATCCTACAGCATGAAAGTTTGTGGATATAATATTATGTATGTAAAATATCCACAAACTTTCGCATTACTAGCAGTAAGATATACTAAAATTTCGGAAATGTCACATTTACCAGCATGTTTTCGTCTAACTGCTACGGTATTTAGTAACAAGGAGGTATACAAACGCCAGAGAAGCCTTGCTCCTCATTAAGCGAATCGATAGCTACCTCCTTTGACAAAACACTGGAAATTAGTGCATTCATTAGAAGCAACCAAGGAGTAGGAACTGTCGTAACTCGTAAGTAATTACTTGACCCACCTTTGCGTATATGGTTGAGATTTTTGAGAATACGAATCGGTAGAATTTTATAATTCTTTTTTAATTAAAAAAAAAAACAAAAATTGTATCTATTGTTATTCTTAAAAAACTCAACCATTTATGCAGAGCTGAGTTAGGTAATTGCTATAACTGACCGTAGGTACTCACGACGACCAAAGCTATACAAACCCAGTTTAAAAGCTTGATGTGTCGCCGTGTCTACGTATGTGACCCTGCGGGGTACAGCAACTAGGAGACTTACACATTCGTAGGACTGAGGACATACAGTAGGATAGTTCGTAGGATATACTCGAGACCGATACCATCAAGCTACTACTTCGCTCTATATTTTCCTAAATCCCATAAAAAACTTCTCAAAATTCCAACGTCCCAATTCCTTTACATCCCAGAAACACCAAACCTCAACTCAAAGCCTTCACAAATAAACATCCAACAGCACATGACGTCACAACACACTAGCTCGCTAGACTTTACGAATGCAACCTTGTGCAAGTAACTGCGGCGCATAAAGTATATACAAGGAAAGGTTTAAATAAATAATCAAACGAGCTGCAGTGGCCAGAGTTACTCACACCTGGAATGGGGGCCAAGGATTTGTGGCATAACAACGGGGTGAATATTTGATGAAAGTTCTTTTAGGTTTTTTAAAAGTGTGGTGCCGTGATGTGGGACGGTGATTGACTGAATGGTCAATGATGCAGCTTGTGTAGGATTTATTTGTATGTACATTTCTGTTGCAAATTTGGCTATATCTAAAACGTAGTGGGTAACTTTAGTTCTTCAGTAAAACTGTTCAATGTTAAATCTGATGAGGTCTCGTCACAGAAAGTCTTCACAAATAGAGGACTTGAGATAAACTGCTTGCGCATCACAAGAGCTGATGGACGCTACTGAAATGGCCAAACTCGTTGCATATTTGAGACTGACTAAAGGAATATATGTAGGGATCGTGGCAGATGGCGTTCTGTGGTTTCTGCCTACCCCCATGGGAAAAGGGAGTGAGTTTATGTATGTATGCTAATCTTAATTGTCATCGACACGCTAAGAAGATGATAGTTAAAATGGAAGTGTCTGTTTCTAATTTCAAAATAACAAGAAAGACTTCATGCATACGAAAGTATTACGGTAGGTACTTAAAATAAAATATTTGCTCAAGCAACTTTCAGTACCTCGAATTTTTCGTATCCAGGATGTTTAGTGTTACCGTTTATTTAATGTCTGGAAGCCTGAATGTCTGATACATATTCCATTGTGTTGCTCTCAAATATTTTAACTACACCGGTTGGCAGCACTGTAACGACCTATGGTAACGTCTGTCAGATCAACAAATGACAAGCGGGTCCAGGTTTAACACACTCTCCGATACACGGAGCAGACATGGTAATTCGATGGGTAATGGGTGGTAACCCATCCATAGAGTTGCTGTAATTATTCAGCCCTTGTTCTATAGTAAAAATAATACAGCCAGTCGTTCACTTATTAACAAAACATCCCAACAAAAATAAAAGGAGGCTTTCAAGTGTTAACTGACAAGCATATCCGAGACACTACCATTATTATTTAAATCACATCTCATAGTTCAACAAAGCTCTTCCATCCTAAAGCTTTTATTTCGGATATTGCAATTGATAAATGAGAACAGCACAAACCGTTCTCTTTTGGGAGTTGCGAACTTTAATCTGCAAGTGGTTTTAAATATTACAATGAGCTGTGGAATAGCAGACAGTTGAAATGGAAACGCCAACGCCCCGCGCCGAAACTGGAGGCACTCAGGCGATATAGTTTCTGTTAAATCGCTTCATGTTTTAGATTTTATCCCTTTTTTTTGGAGGGTGGTAAATAATTAAGTGGCTCCTCCCGCTCTGGTCAGAGTGGTAGTGAGTGTCAGACTTCAACTGACTAAAAGCTACTCATGTTCCTTCTTAGCTATTCGTGTCCAGGCTGCGGTACCTCTTTTGAACAACCCGCAGCCCCGACGGGCGTCAGTCCTTGTGGGCCCCTGCAATGTTGCTGACATCTCTTTGAGGTGCGGAACATGAACGCGCCGTCGACACGACCTGTCGTCGTCATTAGACGGACATACGGTGAGCTAGCCCATTACTCGCCGTCGACAGGCCCGCGCCTACGATACGGTGGCTGGAAGCCATCACGTAGCACCTGTTACATTTTATCCCTGGATTTTAAGGAACTGTTTTCCACACCATTATACAGTTTTTAATGAAGAAATGATTTCAGGAAAATTATGGAAATATTTTGTTTTGTTTTATTTCCTCATCCACAATGTATCATTATATAGTGACAAATTCCACGTAGGGAACTGCAAGCGCGACGACGAGCTCGATAAACCTGCAGCTAGGCAGGAATCGAACAGCTGATTTCACGCTTCGCTCGTTAGAGAATTGCGAAATATATTGTTGTATTCTTTTATCGTTTTTAATTACATAAATGGAGTGTACAGAAAATGTAATTTTACATTGAAATAAGACTAAAAAAAGAAACTGAAAAACATTAGACGCAACGACGATTCTGTCATCTTCGTGCCGACAGAACCTTCCAATTTTCCTTAAAAATGAGTGATAAATCATCGTGACGGTCGCTTTTATCTCGTATGATACAGACAGCCTAAAACAATTACATGTAAAATTGAGACAAAAATTATACTATCCGTCTCAGTATTTAAATGAGTGTTGTCTTAAATTAAAATGTCGCCGTGACGTGTCTTCGGGCTAAAATTTAGATAAAATATATACACGGCCCACAGATCTAGAGATTCCTAGATACCTAATGCTAGTTAGAAACCAAGCGTGCGATTTTTCGCTACCTACTATAACTACTTGAGCACTATTTATCTATAATATGTATGTATTTAGAAATATATAAGTATGTTTATCAGTTGTCTAGTACCCATAACACAAGCTCTGCTTAGCTTGGGACTAGATGGCGTTGTGTGATAGTTGTGGAATGTTATTATTATTATTATTTAGGTACTATACAAACGAATATTATAACCTCCTCCTTTTTCGAAGTCGGTTAAAAACTAGCTTTTGCCCGCTTCGCCCGCGTGAATGTCTATTACGACCGATGTCAGTTATCGCGACCAAAAGAAATATTTTCATCCCCCCTTTCAGCCGAGGTATTCCACATTGGGCACCCGCTTTAACGGCACCTGAGGTATTCCACATACGGCACCTGTCAATATTTTTCGCAGGTGCCATTAGTGGAATAGTTTATTATTTAAAATTTTATTCCACTTACGGCACCTACGGATCAGTAGGTACTACTAGTGTTGGGGGGTGGTTTGTCTGAACGGACCGCTGTCAATTCTTTCTGGTCCGTTCAGGCGTAGACAAAAAATGTGTACATCCGAACGGACCGGTGTAAAAAAAAACAAATGAATTAACAATAATAAGTTTAAAGCGGCAGTCCCATTCATTGGAGTAATTCATCAACTCGTCCCACATGCCCACGGCCCATTTGGGACGAGTTGATTGGACTTTTACGCGAACAGATTTCTGCGCGCCAAGAAACTTGCTCGAATGGACTTTTGCGCGCCAGGACACTTCTTATCTTGCGCGGATAGATTTTTGCGCGAAAGGACACTCTTGCGCGAATGGACACTTGCGCGACTGAAATAGCATGGATTGCAGCAATGGATTTTTTTTTGGATTTTCCATCATGGGTGTCGTTTTCATGGTTTTAATATCACAGTCAGTTTCCTTAATCACAAATGTGTTGTAAAATCAGCCTTGACTTACAATAGAATTTAAAAACAAATACTTTTCAGGTTTATTTACGATTATTTCTCTTCTTGGTTAACTTTGTAATCTTAATGTTTTTGGGGTTCCGTACCGAAATGGTAATAACAGGACCTTATTACTGAGACTTCGCTGTCTGTCCGTCCGTCTGTCTGTCATCAGGCTATATCTCATATTTAAGGAGGGGCCCGCAAGGGCCGACGCCCGTCGGGGCCGCGGATTTTTGTACTAGATAACGTGGCCTCGGCGCAAGGGCAAAGAAGGAACATGGGTTCGGTTTTTAGTCAGTAGAAGTCTAACACTCCCCTTCGCTCTGCCCAAGAGCGGGGGGGGGGGGGGGGGTCATTTGATGATTTTCCACCCACCAAAAAAAAAAAAGAAAAAAGGGGAGGCTCCCATACAACAAACGTGATTTTTGCCGTTTTGTCTCATGTTGAATAGATAATGGAACGGAACCCTTCGTGCGCGAGTCTGACTCGCACTTGGCCGTTTTTTTTATTCTGGACCTTTTAGTTGCGGAGAAGTTCCAACGGTTTCGCAAGATTTTTTTCAAATACTACTATCTATGGCTATTATTAACCATAAAAACGACACCCATGACGAGAAACGAAACCTGAAAAGTATTTGTTTTTAAATTCTATTGTAAGTTAAGGCTGATTTTACAACACATTTGTGATAAAGGAAACTGACTGTGATATTAAAACCATGAAAACGATACCCATGATGGAAAAACCATAAAATTTCGTTGCACCATCTTGGATTTTCATTTTGACCTCATTAGTTATCAGGGACCATAAAAACCATGAAAACGACACCCATGATGGAAAATCCAAAAAAAAAAAACCATTGCTGCAATCCATGCTATTTCAGTCGCGCAAGTGTCCATTCGCGCAAGAGTGTCCTTTCGCGCAAAAATCTATCCGCGCAAGATAAGAAGTGTCCTGGCGCGAAAAAGTCCATTCGAGCAAGTGTCTTGGCGCGCAGAAATGTGTTCGCGTAAAAGTCCAATCAACTCGTCCCAAATGAACCGTGGGCATGTGGGACGAGTTGATGAATTACTCCAATGAATGGGACTGCCGCTTTAAACTTATTATTGTTAATTCATTTGTTTTTTTTTTACACCGGTCCGTTTGGATGTACACATTTTTTGTCTACGTCTAAACGGACCAGAAAGAATTGACAGTGGTCCGTTCAGACAAACCACCCCCCAACACCAGTAGTACCTACTGATCCGTAGGTGCCGTATGTGGAATAAAATTTTAAATAATAAACTATTCCACTAATGGCACCTGCGAAAAATATTGACAGGTGCCGTATGTGGAATACCTCAGGTGCCATTACCTCAGGTGCCGTTAAAGCGGGTGCCCAATGTGGAATACCTCTTTCAGCCCCTTACTACCCTTATTTCCCATTAAAAGTAGACGATGTCATTTCTCAGGCTATCCGTGTACCAAATTTCATTTAAAATGGTTCTGTGGTTTTGGCGTGAAAGCGCGACAGACATACAGACAGAGCTACTTTCGCATTTGTTACAGTAAGGATTCAGTTCATGAGTTTATCGTTTTTAAACAAATAAGCTTGCTGCGTCAGTAACCTCGTTAAGTATAAAATACCTATGTCTGAGTATACTCTTGCATTATCTTGGTATATCTATATCTGTGACCTAGCCATATTCGTACCTCTTTTTTTACCCGACTGCGGCGAAGCCCAAAAGGAGGGTTATGTGTTTGACGTGTATGTAGTGTAGCATGTCTAATGCTACATCATCATATGATGTCGGCCTTTTTGTTGGCAGAGTTATTACAATCTCGCGCATTTTGAACCTTCGACGGTAAAACGTCATTCTTCTTAACTTATTTTAAATTTCGAGCCGTCATCTCAGGGAAGAAAAAAATGCAGTGGAAGCTTGTCTTTCAAGTACTGGAGTTTCAAGTGGGCAAAGATCCTATGAAGAAATTTTAATTTTTTGTTTCTCTTCGAATATATTCGATGATTATCAGCCCCAAGGGAGGCGTTTTGTAAAAAAGATTAAAAATGTGAAAAAGTTCTCCATTGTTCCGTCAGACGTTCCTACTTTCTGACGAGTTTTATTTCTGCAGTTGTAACGGTTCGACAACCGTGAAGGCCGATTTTCGGCCCGACCCACCCGGCCGGTGTATTTAAAGGCTACGCCACCGCTGTTGTTAACGAGCGTACAGACGCGCTTGGTGGAAGACCCGAAACGCTTCTTCAGTTCACCACCTGGTGACCTTTAAGTGGTGCCATCTCAACGCAGCGTACAGAGGCGCTCGGTGAAGGTCCAGAAACGCGTCTTCAGTTCACCACCTGGTGACCTTTGAGAGGTGCCATCGCAACGCAGCGGGTCTACACGCCACAGGAGCCGGATTGTTTCACAGCTATAACCTTTTCTTTTAAAATTCCATTATTATTTCAACTTTTTCTGTTAAATCTAATTTACCTATTTAAAATTGTAGCATCTGCGTACGTAATAACTTATTAGTTGCGCCAATAACCTTCGATTGATCAATCTAGGCTATTTTTCTCTTTATTTTTGCGCATTGTCTGTCGACCCTTTTTTTTTAATCCGAATACGCGTACACAGGAGCTAATATCATTTTGCCATTTTTTCTAATAGACAAATTATTGATTCTTTTAAAACAGATAATTACCCGCCCTTTGCCTACTTGAAAACATTGTATTTTTTATTTTGTGTTCTTTTTTATCCACAAAATTTGCATGTATTTCTTTTATTTATTTCTTTCCTTAAATTATACATTTATTTAGCGGAAAAGTGTTTTCTTTGAAGTTTTCACGCTACATATGGCGCCCGAACTAAAGTGAGTTTATTTTCTCGTTATTATTGATTATTTGACTCTATTACATATTTTTTTTTTTTTTTTGCTATTTCGTGGGTGATAGCCCGCACCCGTGCTAATTGTTTTACCCATTGTGTGAACTCTTATTTTCTGTTATTTCCCGTGTTTTATTTCCACAGGTCTGAAACGTGGTTACCTTTGTCCAGATTAAGGGATTCCTAGAGCCTGGATTTTTATTTCTTCCGTTGTGATTTGTCACGAGTTCTGAACTGCAACATCGAACACGAAGTACATCATCATTTCTATTCTTGATTGTGTGAATTATAATTATTCATTATACTTAAAAAAAAATTGTAACTATAAAACACATAACCTCTTTTATTTTATCCGACTAATACATGTTTTACCTGATTTTTATTCCACTCCTTTAGCTAGCGGTAGTTAGAACCCGTATGGTATGTTTGTGTTGTGTGAATTTTTAGGCGTCGTGTTATAAAGGTAAGCTTGGTATGAGCGATTGTTTTGCCTTTTTTTTTGTGTTCTTTTGATTCATAGCTTGGTGATCCTAGTGGCGGTTGTTTGCTGAATTTTTTTCTTTTTTCTTTCTTGCTTTGGTCAGCTTTTCATGTGGAGCCTACTATTTTTGTTAGGATCGAACTGTCTCTTGATCAGTACTTGACTGTCTGACTCTGACGTTTCATGGTCATACTATTCCTGTTTATTCCTTGTTAGTGCGTGCTTTAGATTGTTTTTATTTTTTAGTCTTCATCATGTCCGAGGAAGCTTATTCAATTGGTGAGACTCCGCGTCGTAGCAGTCCTATAATTTCACGACCTCCTCCCCCACCAATACCACCTAGAACCTCTCGTGTTTCCACACACTCTGCTTTACCGTCTCCAATCAGTTCGGAAGATTTGCCACAGTTCGTCAAGCAATTTTCATTGACCAAGTGGAAGATTTGTTTTGATGGAAATACCTGCGTACGTGATTTCTTCGCTAGTTTAGAAGAATGCAGTGTGGCTGACAAATTGACAGACAGCTACCTCGTAGGGCGTTTCCATGAGGTTTTGTCCGGCATTGCGTTGCAATATTATAGGACGATTCGTCGACCCGGACAGTCTTTTGTCGAAATCAGACAGGCTTTTTTGAAAACGTTCGGAACCGCGGATTTCGAGTTCAAAACTGGTCAGGAGATTCGTAACCTTAAACAGAAATCAAATCAATCGGTTATTGAATTCGTTATCCGTTTAACCTACCTTAACTCCAAACTCTGCAAGCCAATTGAGGAACCTGAGTTAGTAGATATAATTACACATAATATGCTTCCGAGTTATATACCGCTTTTGTCCATCCATAAGTTTTTAGACCTCAATTCTCTCATTGAGGCCGCTACTCATTTCGAGTCATTCGTCCAAACCCCGAAAGCTGTCGCTAGTCTAGATAGTATACCTCACCAGGCGACTTGTTCTTCACAGGTTGTCCTACCACATAAATCTCATTTAAACAGTCCAAACCAAGGTGATGATAAGGTTCAGAGCTGCCCAACTTGTAGCCAGACACAGCACTGCCTCAAGTGCAATAAAACCGGTCATTCATACCGCTCTTGTCCTGTTGTTACTGGCATGATTTGCTTTAAATGTCGCGCTCCCGGTTTCATTACTCGAGATTGTCCAAAATGTAACCCAAAAAAACACTTAAACCACCGACGACACGCTTTTTTCCGTAGAGTGTCACCGGTGATAACCGAAGATTCAATTGATAACCGACCGTTTATTGAGATTTCTTTGTGCGACCAGGTTGTGAAGGCTTTGCTTGACTCCGGAGCACAGATGTCACTCATCAGCGACAGTTTAATACGGAAACTTGGTCTTTCTTTGAACGCTAATTATTCTTGTCCTCGCGTTATATCGGCGAATAATTCGCCGATTGATATTCTTGGTACTGTTTTTCTCCCAGTCAAGTTTAATGGTACTACTTTTATCCATGAGTTTCTGGTAGCCAGTTCTATGTCATCCTCTGTGATATTAGGTATTGAATTTTGGAATAAGTTTGGTTTAACGTCTGTCTTTAGTCAGGCATTTGATAAAAATATTAATGGTAATATGTACCTGCCCTCTGTTCAGCATTCTACACCCCAAATTTCCTCGGTTAGTGAGGTACGTTATGTCCATCCTCGTAATGTACACCGCAAGGGTACACATCATATAGTTCCAGATGCCTTGTCCAGGATTTATGCCAGTCCTGTGACGTTTAATCAGGGTCTCGAGCATACCAACGATCGGTGGTATAGGAAGGTTTTTCTAGGTGCTCGTGATACACCACAGATGTTCCCTGCGTACACTATACATGATGGTGTTTTGCTAAGACGCATGCCTATTACCAGCCCTTTGTCTTCTGATCCGTGGCGCGTGGTATTACCAGCCGAAAAGGTTCCGTCTGCCATTTGGGAAATACACAATAGTTTTCCTTCCATACATCCTGGCGTTACTAAATCCTATTTAAAGCTCAGGGAGACTTTTTATTGGCCTAACATGTTCCGTGACGTCACTAACACGTTAGGGCAATGTGAAGTGTGTAAGGCCTATAAGATTTCAAACACGCAGCCTCGCGGACAGATGTGCTACCCTAAGGAGGTATCCATGCCTTTACAGATGATTTCTATTGATGTTATTGGTCCGTTGCCCGTCGCTTATTATGGGTATAAGTATATTCTGTCTATGGTTGACGTTTTTTCGAAGTATGTTTGGCTTGTTCCTCTAAAGAGAGTGGATGCTCTTTCGGTTATAAAAGCTTTAGAGTCCGAGATTTTCTTTAATTTCGGTGTACCGCGTTCTATTCTCTGCGACAACGCTACTGTTTTCCGTAGTAATCAGTTCCTTAATTTCCTCAGATCATTCCATATTGAGTCACCTACTTTTACACCATACTATACGCCTCAAGCAAATACGGTTGAACGCTATAACCAGAGTGATGTGACATGTTTAGGAATTTTAGTTGGTGAAAACCAAAGAAATTGGGCTAGGATGCTGCCTAAGGTTAAGCTTTATCTTAATTCGTGCGTCAACCTAGCAACTGGCTTCACGCCTAATTTTCTCATCTTTGGCAGAGAAGTAGTATTAGATAATAGTCGTGCAAATAGTCAGACTCAAAGCTCTAACTTAGCGGACAGTCGGACTCGCCACGCCTCGAATCTTTCTTCTCTAGGTGAGGTTTATGCGAAGGTTGCGGATAACCTTTCTTTAGCTTTCCTCCGTAATTCGCGGGCTTATAACTCTAACCGGTCGGCTATCACTCTGAACGTGGGTGACACTGTATGGAGGCGCAATTTCTCCAAGTCATCTGGCGGAGATTTTTTCACTGGGAAGCTTGCTCCACGTTTCGTTAAATGTCGGGTTACTCAAGTTATTTCTAGGACCACATATTTACTACAGGATTGTGATTCCGACCACACTGGTCAATACCATATTAAGGACATCTTAAAATAATTATTTTCCTTTCCTCTAATTTATTCCCCATTTAATTAGTACGGAACCATGCCTTTCAAGTCCGTTGTTTTATATCCCTAAAAAAATTCACTTGCGGTTGTTTTGTATAATAATATGAAGTTTAAATGTCAGAAAAGTTTTTTGTTTTTGGAGTTCAAGTGTTTGAAATTATTTATCTTTGAACAAGTTTTGGTTAACCTAGTTCCAGCTATTTTTCACAGATGGCATAGTTTGCATGTTAATTGAGTTTGTGACATTCTTATTCGATTTGAGTCACATAACTTTACTTTCCTTTTATTCTTTTTATTAAGTTTGTTCCGTCATGTTATTACTCTGGCGTGTTTTGTTTTTTTTTGTTTATGGGCGTTAGCCGTTCTTTGTTGTGCTTTAGTATCTCTCTGTGATTGAAGTCACACTTTGCCACAAGTCCCCATTGGACTTGTTTTGCTTCTTTGACTTAGCTACTAAGTACCTCTTTGCTTCAACTTCAACTGTAGTCGATTCATTTAGCATTGCCCATCTTTGTCTGAAGTTGTAATTTAGGCTTTGCTTTTGTTTTAGTACATATTCTAAGTACCTCATGATATAACTCTAGGTTATTCCTGGGTTTGTTTTTGTCGTTTTGCCTTTGATTATTTACCAATTAACTTAGGTTAGTTTTTTTTTTTTCTTGGGTTTATTAAACTCTTGTTTCTGACTTTGGTCAAACTAGGTTTTAGGGGTCGCTTCGTAAGCTGACATTGTTGACACTTAAGGAGTCGTTATCCTCTTTTATTTTGTTACCTTCGAACTTCGAAGTTGTCAATATTAGATTTAGTTTTTACTAACGTAGGATTAGTAGTTTGATCTAGACTTCATTGATTTATTTAGGGTTTCAGTTTTTTCTCTGTTGTACTAAGCTGGTCGTTCACGCAAGTTCCTTTCCATTGTTTATTTAATTCTTCCTTTCTTTACCGGACTTTCCGTCCTTTTTCTTGGAAAGGGGGTACTGTAGCATGTCTAATGCTACATCATCATATGATGTCGGCCTTTTTGTTGGCAGAGTTATTACAATCTCGCGCATTTTGAACCTTCGACGGTAAAACGTCATTCTTCTTAACTTATTTTAAATTTCGAGCCGTCATCTCAGGGAAGAAAAAAATGCAGTGGAAGCTTGTCTTTCAAGTACTGGAGTTTCAAGTGGGCAAAGATCCTATGAAGAAATTTTAATTTTTTGTTTCTCTTCGAATATATTCGATGATTATCAGCCCCAAGGGAGGCGTTTTGTAAAAAAGATTAAAAATGTGAAAAAGTTCTCCATTGTTCCGTCAGACGTTCCTACTTTCTGACGAGTTTTATTTCTGCAGTTGTAACGGTTCGACAACCGTGAAGGCCGATTTTCGGCCCGACCCACCCGGCCGGTGTATTTAAAGGCTACGCCACCGCTGTTGTTAACGAGCGTACAGACGCGCTTGGTGGAAGACCCGAAACGCTTCTTCAGTTCACCACCTGGTGACCTTTAAGTGGTGCCATCTCAACGCAGCGTACAGAGGCGCTCGGTGAAGGTCCAGAAACGCGTCTTCAGTTCACCACCTGGTGACCTTTGAGAGGTGCCATCGCAACGCAGCGGGTCTACACGCCACAGGAGCCGGATTGTTTCACAGCTAAAACCTTTTCTTTTAAAATTCCATTATTATTTCAACTTTTTCTGTTAAATCTAATTTACCTATTTAAAATTGTAGCATCTGCGTACGTAATAACTTATTAGTTGCGCCAATAACCTTCGATTGATCAATCTAGGCTATTTTTCTCTTTATTTTTGCGCATTGTCTGTCGACCCTTTTTTTTTAATCCGAATACGCGTACACAGGAGCTAATATCATTTTGCCATTTTTTCTAATAGACAAATTATTGATTCTTTTAAAACAGATAATTACCCGCCCTTTGCCTACTTGAAAACATTGTATTTTTTATTTTGTGTTCTTTTTTATCCACAAAATTTGCATGTATTTCTTTTATTTATTTCTTTCCTTAAATTATACATTTATTTAGCGGAAAAGTGTTTTCTTTGAAGTTTTCACGCTACAGTAGGTATGTATGTATGTCCGTTTCTTTGTTTCCTCATAACTCCTAAACGGATGAAGGGATTTGAATGAAATATACATCGTTAGATTCGTCTTGATGGCGCGAGTGTTATAGGCTACATTAAAATTAAAAAACTAAAAAAAATTGCGGATTTTGGGGGCCAAATCGCGGAGTTCAAAAAAAATTTTTTTTCCTATACCATCGAGTAGGGTATCAAAATAAAGAGTTTTAAAGGGTGATTACAAAAATATATAATACTTATATGTTTAAAAGAAATTTTAAGTGACAAATCCTATAAACAAGCATAAAAGTTAAATCATTTGCAAAGAATTTTACACGACCATCGAAAGAACAAACACCAAATAACTAAAAAGTTGGAAATAAAAAAAAGTAGTTAAAAAACTAAAAAACCCGACTGAAAAAACTGAAAAGCAGTAAACAAGCACATTTTAAATTAAACAAAACTTGGAACCAGGCGGGGTTCATTTGAATATTAAATTATGAAATGAAAAACATAGAACTAAAATAGAACCCCGCCTGGTTCCAAGTTTTGTTTAATTTAAAATGTGCTTGTTTACTGCTTTTCAGTTTTTTCAGTCGGGTTTTTTAGTTTTTTAGTACCTACATTTCGCAGTATTTTCTTTGTTGAGGAATAACCAACAAGAAGAAGCAGGCCTCGAGGCTAAACTAAATATCTAGGTAACTAGGAGAATCTGAAAACGACGTTTTAATTACCTAGCAGTGACTTCTGAGTGATCCTTTGCTTAGCTTAGTTTCACAGAGAATTTCAATACTGATAAAATCAACACCTGGATTTTATTGAGAAGATCAAACGAAAATCAGGGCTTAAAAGAACACAAACGAATGAATTAAAATAAAATCAAAGCATTTATTTCAAGTAGGCCAGTTACAAGCACTTTTGAATTGTCGATTCAAACATAATAATAAAATTAAGCTACAGTAAGTGAAATTACTTAACTTGCCCATTCCAAAGCGTAGATCTCTATGCAAAAGAACGAGCAATAAACTCGATAGACACTTTTATATCAGAATATTGTTACAAAATCTTGGTTAAGTACATAATTCCTTTTGAAATGGTCTTTTGTGGGAACGATATATAGCAAAATGTGCATAGTAAAGACAAAATTTGTGATGTGCTCATTAGTCCTTATTATCCAGTTTAATGACATTAATACAGACACAGCTCCGTGGCTGCTACCGAGAAATTGCTGATGGGAATATCCAATAACAATTTGCCCGACCATGGAATTGAACCTAGGACGTAATGTTCAGCAGTCGCAATTGCAATCACTGGACTAACGAGGTGTCGAGTTGAAAAATAGTAGGTATTTAACTTACATCAATAAACATAAACGAAAGGAATAATAACAAAGATGAATGTAAACAAAAAAGTAAGTAATAAGAACAAACGCGGAAGAAAATAGTTATTCATCTTCATTTGCGATATCCGCCCCCTGATTAATATGTTTCTTATGCTCTGCTAGTGCCGTGCCACGTAAGAAGTATCCGAAAAATTAAATGAACGATTCATGTTCAGGAATTTCCACCGTATAAAAAATAAAAATAATAATTGCCTTTATTCTACAAGAATACATAATACTTAAAAGCTACTGTAACAATGAATTAAAACACAACTATTTAATCTATTTACTGCCCGGGCAGCAGCGCCTACCAGGTCCATTTGTGTTTTCAAACCATTCAAGAACCGATTGAAATATTCCCATAAAGTTTCGTCCAAATCGGTCCAGTCGTTTAGGAAGAGTTCAGTGACATACACACGCGCAGTAGAATTATATATGTAAAGACATAACATCACGTCAAATTAAACGAGCACATTCTCATTACTTTGCAGATGATAAGGAATTTTCTAAATCTCAAAAGCTTACAGGAAATACGGGGATATTCTAAAGAAATGAAATGATGTTCCTATTTTATTTACTAATAAGGCTAAGGTTATTGGTGGCGACCTTATATTTGATTTCAACGATCTTTTCATTCTCAGTATTTTACGCGAATATTTTCCGTAACTTAGTTTTCAGTCGCCACATCCCTACCCCTCTACTATCCACAACTATAGTTCGGGGAATCTGTATCTGTAGGGTAGTAGAGGGTTAGTTCCACACTTTATTTTTGTTCTATTTACCATTTCGAACATAAAACAAAACATCTGACTGGCCGTCCGTTTACGACTTACGGACTTCAATTTTATTCCGAATCTTTTATAGAACTTACATTTACGTGAAAAGGTTTCAGTCCTTACATTTCTTCACTCATAAGTTTAAAAAGCTGTTTCTAGAAAACATTTTTACTTGCTCAGAAAGTGTGAAACTGCTCTTAACTCCGACAACTGTAAATTAAGTTATTTACTGGCTGTAAACAAGTATTTCTTAGTTCGTCGTTTGAAAGGAAGGTACTACGTCTTCTTGACTAGAAATGTTAAGGTGAGAACATAATTAACAAAAAATCGCGCCAGGACTCAGCCGAACCTTATCTCGGGCCCATGGGAGACAGGTCTCAGAACAGCCGCCGTCCTAACGGGATCAAATAGACGCGATACGCGCCTCCGAACAACATTACAATTTCTGAACTTACAGCTACCCTTACCTCATTTCTTCGAGCCGGTCTCACTTCCTTGACCCCTCGCAAGTTGTGTAACTGTGTATGTGTATAATGAGTGTATATGACCTTGCGATGGTTTGCTGGTAGTTCCGGACGATTCTTCCACGTCGCTGCAAGCCACGCCGTTAACGCGAGCCACCACACTCACTCCGTATTAGTCTAACCACAAAAGCCTCGGTGCTTTCCCAATAGCACTCCCGTGACAAGGCAAACCAATGATATTATCAATAACCCGTTCGACATTCACAGCGTCGCTAACCGTACTGCTTAACTAGTATAATTGGGTGCCGCGAAATGACTCCACAAGTCGATTTAATCAATGCGCGTGCGCTTTCACCCGTGATTCTATGGCTACTATAATAATCGTTCGACGCCCAGCGCGACTCAATACGAACTACTATTCACGCCGAGCCCAGCGCTCGACCTCTACCTCCGCCCCTTCGCCCCTGTCGCACCGAGGCGGAGAAAATCAAAAATCTGAAGGTAGATTATAAACAATCACCCCCCCCGGACCGACCCGTTGTCGGTCCGCTCAAACTCCCGGGAGTCGAGATAAAGTTGAAACTGCCCGTCTAAGGATCGAGTCCCTCACCTGGACGTCTGCGATCCTTGGAAACCCATCCTTGCCCGTAATCAGGTTAACAATGCGCCCCCGTCGCCAACACAACGGTGATAGGTTAGCATCCTTAACCAGAACGAGGTCTCCAACGCAGGGTGGGGTCGTCCTGTCCGTCCACTTAACGCGTTGCTGTAGAATATGCAAATACTCCAGCGACCATCGCTTCCAAAAATTTTGGCTCATTTGCCGTAACATCTGATACCGTGACAACCGGTACAACTTGACATCAGTATACGGATATTCCGGCAAGGCGTTAAGTGGTTGGCCAATCAAAAAATGACCTGGGGTCATGGCCTCAAGGTCATTCGGGTCAGCGCTCAACGGGCACAAAGGTCGCGAGTTTAAGACCGCCTCAATTCTGCAAAACACCGTTGACAACTCCTCAAAGGTGAGAATCGTTGAGCCGATGACCCGATACAAGTGAGTCTTGGAAGACTTGACTACTGCCTCGAAAATTCCACCCCAGTGGGGGCATCCAGGTGGACTAAAATACCACGAAATGCCCCGACTGGCGAGGCCCGTGCCAATCTCTCGCTCATTCTGACTTAAAAACAATACAATTTCCTTTAAGCACCGGTCGGCGCCCTTGAAGTTGGTACCACAGTCCGACCGAATCAGTGACGGTACTCCCCGTCTAGAAACAAATCGATCTAACGCCGCCAGAGAGGCCTCCGTAGAGAGATCATCCCAACCTAGTTGAGCCAACCAAAGCTCCTGAATGAAGCACTTTCCCATGAACGTGACCGGCGCGATCCAACCGGTTGGATCGAACGTTCGTGCGATAGTCGAAAGGACCGATCGCTTGGTCCAGGTCTTCGACAGCAACTCGGCCTCACAACTGTATGTGAAGGCATCCTGACTCGGTCGATACTGGACCCCTAAAATGGCCAACGCATGAAGATTCTCCGAATCCTCAAACAAATGCGGGTCTTGTTGATACTCAGTTGGCAGTCCTGCCAGTACCTCTGGGCAGTTCGACAGCCATTTCCTGAGTTCATAGCCACCGGAGGCCATGAGCGCCACCAATTCATCCCTTAAGATGAGCGCCTGCTCAATACTGTCTGAGCCCGTACAAATGTCGTCTACATAGACGTCCCTATCAATGACAGCAGCCGCGCGGGGAAAGCGGAGCCGTTCTTGATCAGCCAGTTCTCGTAGCGTACGCATGGCTACATATGGGCTGGGCTTTAATCCGTACGTGTTTGTGTTGAGCTCGTACGTGACCATCGGTTCTTCTGGGCTCTCTCGCCACAATATCAGCTGGAACCGACGGTCGTCTGGATGAATCTCAGTTTGACGAAACATCATCCGTACGTCCGTAACGAAGACAACCTGGTGTCTCCTGAAGTCCGTGAGAATGTCTGCAATGTCTCTGGTCAGCTTAGGACCAGCATGGAGACATTGATTCAGGGACACCCCGCTAGACGTCTCCGCGCTCCCGTCGAACACGACCCTAATCTTTGAGTCAGGTGTCTTCAAAACAGCATGATGAGGCAACACATAATGCTCCTCATGACGATAGTCAACCCTGGACACCGACATGTGACCCAACGTCAGGTATTCGCGCGTGAACTCCACATACTTCTGTCGGAAGTTGGAGTCCCGCTTCATGCGCCTTTCCATTGCCACTAACCGCTTTTCTGCCAGACTCCATGAGCTCCCCAGCGGAGGTCGAGTTGACAGAAATGGCAACCTTGTCATAAATCTACCCGATGGGAGGCGCACCGTGTTACATCGATAAAATGTTTCGCACTCCTCATCACGTGGGTTATTCCTAAGAGCGGTGGGTGGCTCTTCCGTTGCCCAGAACCGTTGCAGGACGTCTGATAACACGCTGCCATAATATATGGAGCTATAATCCGTTGAGTGCTGTGGTTCCCGTACTGGGCCCAATAACGCGTAACCACCTGCGGTACGCATGGCCACAACCCCGTTTGGTTGCAGCTCCCGTTTGCCGCTTCGGAGCAGCTTCCCGAGGACGTCAGACCCAAGCAAGACGTCCACCCGTCCGGGGATCGCGAAGTGGGGATCGGCTAACTCCAATCCATTGGTCAACCCGTTTACCGCAGACGGTAACCGAGTCTGAGGGAGGACCCCAACCACTTCGTCCAAAACGATCGCCGTGGCATTCACCCGCGTGACCGATGCCGTGTCACCCATCTCGAACAGGAATGTCGTCTGACCCCTGAGGTGAGGCACCCGATTGCCACCTATACCTACGGCGCCATCCCGTGATGGCTCTAATGTAAGGCCCAGCTTTTTCACTAAACAGCTGGACACAATACAACCTTGTGCCCCTGAATCTAACAGTGCTCGCACGTGCACCGGCTGTCCGTCAGTACCCCTGACAGTAATCCTAGCCGTCGGTAATAATACCGTTACTGTCGGGGTGGGCACCACTGACGAACAGGCTGCTAGTTGCTAATAGGAGGCACCTCCCTCCTCCCCTGCCGGAGGGGGAGTAAATACTGTCCCAGTATACGGGTCCCAACCCGGGTAGTAACCCTCCCGACCCATCGGTGACATCCGTGCCGGTCGGAAGTAGCCTACTGGCATCCTTCCGAACGGTGGCGGGCGCGCCGTCAGCCGAGGGCGTTCTGCGAGAGGCGGGGAGAAGCGACTACTCGGGGGTGGCAACATGCCCCCCAACGCATTCGAGTACGCCGCGTAACCCGTCTGTACTACCTCCGGGCCCCTGCCCGAGTCTCGGTGCCTATCCCCCCCCCGCGGGGAAGACGACGGTATCGGGTTGTGCTCTGGATCAGCCCTTGGCCCACCCCCCCGAGGGGGCGGCGACCGCTGATTCCTGGCCGACCCACCCCCCCTAGGGGGGGGTGACCGACCACCCGAATCTGGCTTAGGAGAGGGGGGGTGACCTCCCGGCGAGGCTCCGTGCACCTCCCTACTCTCCGCCAGGCATAGCAACTCGTGATGGGCTCCTCCGCAGGTTCCACAGTTAGTGGTCCTGTGGCACTCACGTACAAAGTGAGTCCCCAAGCAGCGGAAGCACAAATAGCGCTGCTTGACCACCCCTCTTCGTCTATGCACCCGCTGCGCCTTAAAGTCCGCGCATGCGGCGAGACCGTGCCCTTCCTTCCGACAGAAGGCGCACACTTCCGATTGGAGGGCGTGGTATTTCTTCCCCCCCCGACGGGGCTCAACCGGCTTGGGCCCGCTCGTACGTCGGGTTGACGGAGGAGGGTGCGACGTGGATGCCCCTTGGCAATCCGCCCGCCGGCACTCGCCTTCTAAAAACACCCTCAAGTCATCGTAACTTGGGAGGTGGTCCGTCGATTCGCCACCATGTGACTGCTCAAAGCGCGCCACCACGTCGATCGGCAACTTCCGTAAAACCCTATTGACGATGATATATTTATTGTCCCCTAACGACAACTTAAGTCGATCTAACGTGTTCACCGCAACCGTGACCGGATTAAGGATTTTCGCCCTTATTTCGTACACGTTAGACACCTTCGGGATTTCAAAAATCTTATCGATGAGGCCATCAACTATTAATCGCCGATTATCATATCGGTCGATTAATAGGCCCCATGCCGTCTCATAACTGGCGTCCGTAATCTCCAGGTGGGTCAAGATGTCGTGCGGCTCACCGTTAAGCCTACCCATTAATTGAGCCATCTTGTAGGCGGGCGAGAGATCCGTACGCGAATGCACGACACTATTAAAAATATCGCGGAATCGCGGCCAATCGGCATACTCGCCGCTAAACTCGGGTACATGTACTGGTGGCAACGGCGCCTGAATTCCTACGCCTGCTGGCCGACATGATTCCCTGACGTCACCCATGCGCGATCGCTCAATGTCGGCCGCCGCCTGGATTATGCTCATGGACATTTCCCCACACTGGTCCACATTGCCCCGTACCACCTGAGCATCCTTGTCCACCGACGACAGATCCGTCGATTCGAGACATGCTAAATACTCAGCGTGACACTTTAACACGGCTTCATATCGTTCGTCAACTTGCCGAGCGCGTGACAATAACGCATCTTCACGATCGGTGCGACCTACCAACGTAACAACCGATGAAAACCATCTCAATTCAGCTTCGATTCTGGCTGCGATAGTTTTCGTTACTGACGGAGCCATAGTACCAACTTCAATACGCGATTATGCAATAATAAATAACAATAACCAAAAAAAATAACAATTATTGTATCCGGAACTAACAATAATAATATATTCGTTGAGTGAATAAATCTACGACGCTATGCCAACTCTTGAACTTATTCCTCTACGTGCTCTAGAGGTTATTCCTCTATGTCTCAAATGTTGACAATCATAACACGATTTGTGATGAGGTTATATTTGTGCGTAACCGAACGTAAATAACAAATTATTTTATCAACGAATATTCACATTCCATTTATGTACTTATTATTAATAATTCCAAACTCAACTTGAGGTGTACACTGGTATGTAGGTCAATGTACTACTACCTACAAGTTGAATTTGTACATGAACACAATTTTTACAAGTAAATTGGTACCAAGTACCTACTAATTTTTACAAGTGGGTATAACCACTGCTCTGCTACCAGATTTTGATCGCGCCAGGACTCAGCCGAACCTTATCTCGGGCCCATGGGAGACAGGTCTCAGAACAGCCGCCGTCCTAACGGGATCAAATAGACGCGATACGCGCCTCCGAACAACATTACAATTTCTGAACTTACAGCTACCCTTACCTCATTTCTTCGAGCCGGTCTCACTTCCTTGACCCCTCGCAAGTTGTGTAACTGTGTATGTGTATAATGAGTGTATATGACCTTGCGATGGTTTGCTGGTAGTTCCGGACGATTCTTCCACGTCGCTGCAAGCCACGCCGTTAACGCGAGCCACCACACTCACTCCGTATTAGTCTAACCACAAAAGCCTCGGTGCTTTCCCAATAGCACTCCCGTGACAAGGCAAACCAATGATATTATCAATAACCCGTTCGACATTCACAGCGTCGCTAACCGTACTGCTTAACTAGTATAATTGGGTGCCGCGAAATGACTCCACAAGTCGATTTAATCAATGCGCGTGCGCTTTCACCCGTGATTCTATGGCTACTATAATAATCGTTCGACGCCCAGCGCGACTCAATACGAACTACTATTCACGCCGAGCCCAGCGCTCGACCTCTACCTCCGCCCCTTCGCCCCTGTCGCACCGAGGCGGAGAAAATCAAAAATCTGAAGGTAGATTATAAACAGTTATAAAACGTTGTTTCAGCAAAGTGGAGCCAAAATGTCATTAAAAAAAAAAAATGTTATAAACACAAGTTATACAAAATGTGACATAATATAATATTATGTACACATTTAGACAAAATATATCAGCAGCTCTAATATAGTATAGAAAGAAAAGAAACACAGAAAAAAAAAATTGTCGCAGATACATTCGAGAAGCATACAAAATGTCACAAAAAAGCACAGGTACACATACAACGCTTTAAAAATATTAAGAAATACAACAGGCCGGTAGACAAAAAAAAGTTAACAACTAGTATGTACAGTAGTATGAGTAGTTATATTAGGTATACATGCACACAATTTACCTATGTTATGGCAGCCATAATGTACATAAATCAGAAAGAAAGACACGAAACAAATTTTGTTTATTTAGGACATACAAATGTGTTCAAATATGTGCAGGTGACGGGTCCGAAACTGCTGGAAAAATTCAATTTTGTCACGTCCCGTCTGTAAAAGAAGTAAAGAAAAGTTACGGAAAATAATGATGAATAGTACATTGTTACATTAGGGGTGAAAGTAACTTATTTAGTCCCCGAGACGGGGTTTGGCGCATGAGCGCAGCGAGGGCGCTAATAGTTCGAGGGACTAAATAAGTCTTTAACCCGAGGTAAACACTGTGCTTTTCATTACGAATACAAGGAAAGTTGATGGGAATAGGCTTGCGCCCAATTACCTAAATCGAAAGAAAGAAAAAGTAAGAAACATAAGAGAAACACTTAAAATCGATTAAATCTAATCGGTGGTTGGCAATAGGCTTGCTCCTAATTACACCGGTTGATGGCAATAGGATTGCTCCTAATTAGATTGGTTAGTGGCAATAGTCTTGCTCCTAATTACATCGGTTGGGGGCAATAGGCTTGCCCCCAATTACATCAGTTGATGGCAATAGGCTTGCTCCTAATTACATTGGTTGATGGCAATAGGCTTACCCCCAATTACATCAGTGTATGGCAATAGGCTTGCTCCCAATTACCTACCTAAACCGGTGAATGGCAATTGGCTTGCTCCTAATTAGATTGGTTGATGCCAATAGGCTTGCTCCTAATTGGTAATAGGCTTGCTCCTAATTAAATTGGTTGATGGCAATAGGCTTGCTCCCAATTACCTACCTAAATCGGTGAATGGCAATAGGCTTGCTCCTAATTAGATTGGTTGATGCCAATAGGCTTGCACCTAATCACATCAGTTGGTGGCAATTGGCTTGCTCCTAATTACATCAGTTGATGGCAATAGGCTTGCTCTTAATTACATTGGTTGATGGCAAAAGACATACCCCCAATTACATCAGTATATGGCAATATGCTTGGTCCCAATTACCTACCTAAATCGGTGAATGGCAATAGGCTTGCTCCTAATTAGATTGGTTGATGCCAATAGGCTTGCTCCACATTTGTTGATGGCAATAGGCTTGCACCTAAGCACATCAGTTGGTGGCAATAGGCTTGCTCCTAATTACATCAGTTGACGGCAATGAGCTTGCTCCTAATTACATTTGTTGATGGCAATAGGCTTGCACCTAATCACATCAGTTGGTGGCAATAGGCTTGCTCCCAATTACATCAAATAATTTGACAGCTGTCAGTAGAAAGCGATTCTCCCTAGGGCTGAAAAGTAGTACTTTCAACCCGCTCCGCAGGCATGTTCTGACCTACTTTCAGAGTATGAGTAATGAAAAGTCTTTTTCACTCCTCTTGCTCAAAAAGAACGTCATAATAGCATACCAGAGCGGGCCTAAAATTGCATATATTGCCCTAGGGCTAAAAGTAAATCTCGTAAGACAACTTGTTCAGCCAGCTGGTGCGTGATTTAGTTTCAAGTAAAAAAAAGTTTTATTTTTAAAAATGGAACTAAACGCGCTGAATGCCGAACTCTTTGGTAGAATGTGTGCGTTGCATTGCAGCTACAGAAGAAATAAAAAAGGCATTGGCGCGAAATTTTTGGAATTGTATTATTAAATTGAATTTAATTTTTAATAAAATAAACTCTTATTGAACATGGTTATTTTATTTTCTCGCAATCGTAGTGAAAAGTACAGTGTAACACACGGCGCTAAAATCCCATTATAACTCGGTTCCTATTTACTACCTCGCTAAAGCTCGGTAGTAAAACTACCTCGTATATAATGGGTCATTTTAGGCCCTTGTATTACAATGTACTATTTAAATAGGATAGGAATAGGATTATAAAGTCGTCAGAATTATATTTGTTTAAATGCTTATAGATATCTATTAACATGACATAACACGTATTTTTAACTATGTAAACTAACTATATTTCAAAGATTTGTATGATATTAGAAGTAACGAGGGAAAATATGGACACTGTTTTTAAAAAAAGGCAAAAACTGAATAATTACTTTGACTTCAAAATTCGGTGGCAAAAAAAAGTGAATCAAACAAACGACCACAAAGTCACCGACTTCACAAGCTAAAGTTATTTTACGTTGGAAGCGACCGTTTGAAATGAGGTCCTAGGTTTGATTGGCAGCTCGGGCAAAATGTTATTAAGTTTTTCCCGCATGAATTTCTTAGCAGCAACCTGGAGACCGGATTTAGCGGACAATGGGCTAGCCCATAATTACATGGAACTCTCAACTGGCGAAATCTGAGTGTAGGGCTGCCGAACCTTGCGAATCCTACAAGCAACATCTACTTACTCAAACATACCACTGAATTAACATTACTCACTCCCTTTCCCCTCAACTATTTACATTCCCTCTACATACACTGTAGTTAGAAAAAACAAACCCCCACACAATATTTCCCCACATGCATCAACTTTTTAAAACTCCAGTGCCAGCACCGGTAATATAACCGGCCAGTTAGCAACAGCAATCATAACACTCGTATGGGCTTACGTTTGTGTTAGTAACAAGCAAAAACTAACCGCAGAGCAATCGTGTTCCCCTCATGTGGACGAAAGTTGTTTCGGAACTGTAAAGTAAGGGCGCTCCCTCACCGAAGCATGATTTGCGTGTAATGTAACATTAGAAAGTTCGATTTGGGGCGTTACGTTACAAGTCATTGTTAGTGTAGCATTGCAGGTTCCGGACTGTAACGGTACAAGTTGCAACAATCATTAATGTTTCTGTATAATATTTTTAAAACAGGTACATTTCAAAAACTGATTGAGCTGAAATATTACATAGGTACACTTTTAGTTTAAATGACAATGCATGGTTAGATATAAGTGACTTCATTCAAAATCCAATATGGCGGACTTTCAAAGCCTTTTTTTAGGAGTCTAAAGCTATTACGTGGGGGTTTGCTGAGAGTAATACGAAAAAAAAACGTAACAACTACATGTTAAAAAATGTTTGATTCAACTTAGCTAACTTAAAAAATACATTTCATATTCCGTAACTTTTCATGTAGCTATTGTTTCTTCAGGTTCACAAGAATTGAGAGCATTACAAAAAATGTTGTCTCGTACCGTAAAAAAGTCCTGTTATGAATTTCTTGTGCTCAGTGTATTCCAAAAGAAAAGGCAGAATTGGCACTTACTTCAGTAATTATTTTGCTAATATTCTAGTAAGTAATTAATTTATTCCTTGATTCCTCGTCTTAACTTAAATTATAGCTCAACCCTCGCGTAATAAATTGGCATTAGAAAAGCTCGACGACATCTCTAAATTCCATATCAATTAGATGTGCTAGACTCAAATTGAATTCTAAGAAATGTTTTCTCTCATTTTAAGTCTCCAAATAAATTGAAATTGGTTTGTAAAGGGCGACGAACTAAGAAGTGAACTTTGGCAATATTAGTTAAGACTTTGTCAGTCGATAAGTTGGCCTTAGATAAAAAACAACTTTTACTCTTAATCATAAAGTTCTTGTTTGCAGTGCTTCGGTTGCCAAAATTGCCTAAAGCGAACCTTGTAACCCCACACATTTTTCGCTTATTTTTGTAGAATGTGGTTACATAAATCGTCGTGGACGCACGAGAATATTTTCTGTACTACAGTATTTTTCCTCGTAATTGGTCTGGAGTCGGGGTCGATGCCGTTGCAGCTGAAAGCCGAATACGGAAGGCCTGAAGTCAAATAACAGTGGATTTTTGTGTTGCAGAATATTTAGATGTAGTTAGGGTTCTAGCAACTGACTCAGGGACGTAGCATGGCAACGGTCTACCAAGTCATAGGTCTAAAGTTCGAACCCAAAACACGCACCTCTGTTTAAAGTTTCTTAATGGGGTGAGCCTATGGCTATAAGCCGACTTTGCTATGGCTACGAATCCACAGTCATCATCTTTCTGTCCCAATCCCATGTCATTTGGGGTTGGTGCAACACGTTTTTTCTTCCATTCTGCCCTGTTAGGTACTAGTCTAGACTACTACTGAGAAATTCCTAATGAAAAAATCCCGTTTCTTCATAAACTTAAGTTATACAAATAATCAATGAATTCTGTAAACAAAACCCAGGCAAGTGTGCAAAATACCATACCAATAAATACATGTTTTATAGGACTCTTATAAAAATAGATATTTCTATTGTTACGTTCGGATATCGGCTGTGTGGCTTCAGCTTTATGTTCGGATACAGATTCGATAACCGCATAACAAATAGATAGATATTTCTCAATCAGGAATAAAGCTAACATAGCCACCGATATTAGTATCAATAGCATTGATTGCTTTTGTTGCATTTGCATCTAAAACTAAGTATTTGCTCCGGTTAATATTGATTATATAACGTTTGTACTGTATGTTTATTGAAAGATGTACAGATAATAATAAAACACACCAATAATTAGAGATGAAATGTATATGGAAGAGCTAAATCTATACAAATAAATAAAATTGCTTTGTCCTTGAAATTGGATTAAAAAACTGATTAAAATAGGCAAATCCATTTTTATAAAAATTTCATGCTGGAATAGTAGTAGGTACGGAGGGTAATTTTTTTTTGAAAAAAGTAACAAAAGACGTGTCCTGAAACCAATATTACCCAGCGAAGAAACACTTCTTCTTTTTCAACTTCAGTTTTACACAGTAATTGTCACAACCCATATCTTGAACAGTTTATTTTATTAGTATCTACTCAACATACTAACTAAAATATAGCATCAAAAAGCTTCCTCAATATGCGTAAAGTATGTTTATTTTATTTTTTCGTCATTTTGTATGCAAGTCATGTATCTGCGACAAATATATATATTTTCTTGATTTTCTTCCTTTCTTTTCTTTCTACTCAACGCTGTCAACCGAAAACGTGTTTATGCTCTTTTAGATATAAATAAATAGTAACAAGTATTACTTTGAGTCACAAAATAGTAATGTCATTATATTTATAGTAAGTACAAATTATATGAAACTTAAACTCAAGGTATAAGACTATTACAGGCACTTTCGAATGTCAGAAAAACAAAGAAAGCGAACCTACAATAACTTGTGAAAGTACTGTAGGTGCCAATTCCAAAACGCAGATCCCTATGGAAAAGAATAGGAACTCTATGGACACTCTTTTAAATCAAAATATTGTTACCAAATCTTGGTTACATCTTTCATGTTGAGATTTCCATGTATGAATGTGAGAAACTGAAATCTCTCAAACAACATCGTTAAAAACCTGAACACAACATCAACATTCAAACCACACAAAAATTCAAGAACGAAACACTCACCTTCCCACCTTCCACAAATAAAAGAAAACCCTAGAAAATAGACAACTAAAACGCTAAGACGAAGACGTACGAACCAAACATAATTCACGAACCAGTACATCGAGAATATTAGTACACTTTGAGTGCAACTAGTTCACGTCGAACGAACTAAAAAGAATCAACTATTGTCGGAGAAGAAAAAGAAAATCTAGTATAAGGTGTACTTTTCTATTCTTCGCGATATATTTCAACAAAGAAAGTTTATTTTACCGTACAATTTTAATTGGACACGCTCACTTACAGGTAATTTTGAAGGAATACTTCCTGTATTTGAAGATGTTAAGAGGTGTCTTTTTCGTTAAATGTGACTGGTAGGTATAACTTGACGTTTTGAGTTTTCCTATTCTCAGATATTTGTTCCTAAATAATTTGTACATAAATACCCAAAGAAATACATTAAAAAAACCTTTACTATACATTTTTATCTGCTTGTCTGTCTGCCTGTTTGTTCTGGGTAATCTCCAAAACGGCTGGCCGATTTTGGCGAGAGTTTTACTGGCAGATAGCTGATAGATAACGAAAACCTTTTATTTAAAAAAATCAAAACTCGTGAAATATTCAAATACGTAAGTAATATTTTCATAATAATTTCACGCGAGGAAGGTCGCAGCCCACAGCTAGTTTAAATATTCATTTAGCGAACAAAATCGTAAGCGTGACAAGTCGAACTTGACAAATTATTATTTATTTCACTACGAGTATTTATTATCACCTCAATAAAACATCGGATCACAGTTTTCTATTACATTTCTTGTCTGTTCTGGATTGTTCTAAATGCGTTTGATCAGAACTACCCATGCGTCTGGCAATCGCATTTGATAACGCTAAGTTATGACCATTCAATTCACCAAAGCCAATTTAACAATCAAAACTAAACCGTTTGGAAATTCATTGCAAATTGTTTTAAATCTTCCATCGTATTTATTACGGATGTTACGTCGACTTTTTGTTATGTCCTGTTGTATTTATAAATATTTGTTATAAGTATTCGTTGTATTTTTTGTTGTTTTCTGTGTACTACATGTATGTGCGACGAATAAATATTTATTCTTTCTTACATGATAAGTATTGTTCAATTTATTCTAATATGCGAGAAAAAGTCTAGTTTAACGGCTTATTCTAACGACTTACTTCACTCTACAACCACGAAACATTTTCCGTGCAAGAATTCACACGCTCCTACAAATACCTTCATACCAGTACAGGTGTTCCTTTTATGATAAACTTTAACACAAGTGCCTTAACATAGCCACAGATTAATCACCCTTAAGCACACGGTATAAGTTCGAGTATTGCGTAAATTACTTCTACTAACGAAGTGAATATAATTTGAAGTGAATCTGACGGGAGCATATGGGTATCGCCTGAAGGCAATTAGGAAGGAGAGCATATAGGATTTGAACTAACTGTAGTGGATGCACAAGATAGGGCAAAGTAGGCTTTTGATTAAAGCCGCTTACTGAAGCGTGCGTTTTGTTTTGATAGTGGCTTTGCAAATGGTTTTACATGCGTGAATGTCAGAACTTGACAAATTATACACTAAAACCTTCCTCGGGAACCACTCTATCTATTGGTGAAAACAGCATGAAAATTGGTGGAGTAGCTTTTGAGATTTTCGCGACGGGTGTATTCATGTAGAAAGTTGGCTACCGGACCATCATCATTTCATTTCATTCATTTCATTTCATTTATTCAATAACAATTTACATTGTATCTGAATGTGTCATCGTGATGTTATGTGTAAGGTCTTCTTTAAACTTACACTTTTATAAATACAGTTCTTATTCTTTCAAAGAGAACAACGAAAGCAATTAAGTGAAATGTAATGTAATGGATTTTACAACTGTGAGCAAAGATGTCGGAGCATTCTTGTTTCTTGCACTCGTATGCAATCCATACAGGATATTGAAAATGTAATAACTGAGTTTTCTTGTATACAGAGCTATAGTATTTATTTAAGGGAGGTTCTTTTGATAGACTGCAAAACTGCTATTTTGCCGTTATTGTTGTACGAGTCCTCCGATAATCATTTTCAATAAACTATCAATAGTATCAATAATTTTCGTAATTTCGTGACGATTCAAAGAAAACCTCATTATATTAGATATGGACTTTCTTAAAAGATTTCGTACTTAATCGCTGGAGCAGTAGCTTCAAGGTTGATTGGGAAAATTTTACAGTTTCGGGTATCTAGACGTACTGACATCTGTACTGGCATAGTGATTTTCAAATTAATTTAAAGGCAGACAAACGAAGACTAGTTTTCAAAGAATTCGTCTATGAACTGCAGTACCCTGTTGATTCGTAATTAGCAGCAACTTTTTCAAAGGGTTTCAAGGATTCAGTCCGAGTACTGAGCGAATTTTATTAATGAACTTCCTTTAGCTAGAAAACTTTGTCTATTCATTGGTTACGAAAACTATTCTCGTCCCCTTTTCGTAATGACAGCCATAATCTCGCACTATTGTCTCTATTTCTTGTCGCGGAAAATACAAAACATTTTCCCACTTCCCCGGAAAATAAATATATCCCATATATTTCCGGCAGCGACCTTCAAGCTTGACTACTACTGTCACTTATCGCCCATACATTACTCTGATTTGCTGGCCTATCAGGGCCAACCCTGGGTAACACGAGGCCAGCATTATTCATACATACCATTTATATTCATCGGCTGTAAATAAGCTGTTCAAACATGTTGGTACTTTAACTCCGAAGTTATATACTTTTAAACAAACTAGGCATGAACAGTGAAGTTCGCAACGATTCCTCGTGTTTGCAAAGCTAGGGTTGCCTCAGATTTGCGCTTATTTAATAAAAGTGGTCGGTTTTCATTTTAAAGTTTGCGGTTTTGGCTGTTGTTTGCAGGTTCGAGGTTTTCCAACTATTACTCAGTCTGCCGTAACATGGGCCTACATACGACTACATAGTTTCGCCACACATGTTTTACTTTGTAGGATTATTAATTTCTGTATTATAGAAATATTGGAAAACGCGTAGGTGGTCGAAATGGAAAGGTCAGTCTTTATGTAAGAGTCTAGTATGTTTTAATTTCAGCCATCTCTCATGTTAAAATGGTATTCGTTTATTTTTGTGAATTTGTCACCGAAATAGTTATTTTGATGTGCTTCTCTAGCTTGATAAAACACTAATATGTAGCTGAGAAAAGGCAGTCCTAAATATGCACCTACATTTCTTAAGACCTACGACGAATACATTCACAAAACCCAAAGAAATTTGACAGATTGCAGTAGTTTGATGTGGTGGCTACTGCTGGCGTCTGTACACCATCAAATAAAGTTTACTTAAGGAAACAAATAAATGTTTGTATAGTGTGTATTGTTGAATTTCTTCATTAGAAATTAATGGAGAAATTTGTTACCAAAGGACCATGTCGTATTTAATAAGTTTCACTTCAGGGGCCCTACTATGACGTCTTAAAACAGTCCTAACTTATTCTTAATCCAGTGTGGAGGAGAGATAGCGCTAGACACCCCGTATAGTTCTGTCACGTTTCCACACTGGAATAAGAATAAGTTAGGACTGTTCTAAGACGTCATAGTAGGACCCCTGTTATACGTAAATAACCGGTCTCTAACATCAGTTTAAAAATTTATGACGATACCTGGGTGTAGTAACATAACCTATTACCCACGCCTGTAATCCCCAAAAGTTTAGGCAGTGACCTAATAGTACACCCACATTTCACCAGTTATGTCTACGTCTCATGTAATATAAGGGGCGAGCCTATTGACATCAACTATAAGCACAAATCTGGTCTCCGTGACTGACTTCAAAAATTCCTCATGGGAAAAACCTAATAACAATTTAGTCGACCTGAGAATCCAACCCGGAAATTCATGCTCAGCACCAGCATAGCTATTCGTATTCACAAACAGTCGGATCGAAACCGAATCGAACATATCGTATATATCATAATTATGTAATAAATGATAGTTATACGACTTGTCGAAATCGAAATCGAATCGAAGCGTTGAGAATAAGGGGCCTGGTTGTAGTACAAAACAGCAAATACGTTCTAAAGACACAAATAGAGGCACATACAACCCAATTATCACGATTTTTCATCGCCCATCTCCGTATAAAACCATGGCCAAGAGGAATTGATTCAAGCCTACCCCCCTCCAGGGTTACCTAGTACAGATCTGTCAGCAAATCAACGATCTAGGTCAGACTGCAGCGGACAAGTTAAATAATTGAAATCACTTTAGCCGGATATTGATAGGCTTGTGTTTTATGCTGTGGCCTGCATTTTGTATGGACTCGAATATTTATTAGTATTAAAATTAATTAGTGGTTTGTTTTTATGTGGCGTTGTTAATGTGGACGTTCATATTTTGATTATAGTGCAGTTTATTGGATTAAATAATATGTATGTAAAGACTGTAGCAGGTTTCGACCTATCTCAATGGAAAAACAAGGCGAGTTTAAAAATACCCAATATAGGTATACAGGGTGTAAAAATACCATTAACAAAGTTGGAAGCCACTGCTGCTTCCCGTCCTTGCGATATTTTTTTGATCTAGACCACAAAATTTATCAGCGATATTGAACACGTTTTTCAAGCTATTTTAAAAATATAGTAAGTAGTTTGACACGTTTACTATTTAAAGCAACCTTATGCACAATATTTTGAGTGCTAGCATTGAGTTTTTAATAAATAACGTGATTTTATAACCAAAAAAAGTCGTTTTCCAGCAATAATTTTCGTGTAGATAATGCTTGGTTGACGGCTTCGTAAAGGGTTCGTCTACCCTGTATTTAAAAGTTAAGTGTCCTTACTAGATTATCTAAAAAGGCTACTCTAGCAGATCAATAAAGGATCAAAATATGAATTGTGTTAAAATTCGTAAAATGAACTATTTATAATACTAACTACGTCTGTGACCATTTTACAAATTTTAACGCAATTCATATTCTTCTTATCCGATACGCTCTTGACAGAGCGGTCGTGATCGTTAAGTAGCAGTATTGGAAGGGGCAGATATGATGCACTTCACGACATTTCGCCACCGCTGCCTGCTAGAGGTCATCCTGCTGCATTCGTTAACCGAACCTCCAATTGCAGACTTGATCTGGTCAGTCCAACGCGTGGGTGACCTTCCGCGCGGTCTAGTGCCTTCTACTTTCCCTTGAACCACAAGGCGTTCTATGGACTGATTGTCAAAGCAATTCATATTATAATCTGCTAAACTGCCCATTTAAGACCGCTGATCTCATTTCACTAACTCACAATACATTTTTAAATAAGTGGAGAATCCAGCCTTGATCTAAGCGGGCTGACTGAGCAATTTTACACACAACAGTGGCCCAGAGAGCGATGAAATGGCTGAGCAATATTATCAAGGGCGCTGTGTAGCCTTGACATCAACTCAAACAAAACGGAGAAAAGAGCTAACAAGCTGCTGATCTATACTAATAAATAAAGTGGAAGTGTCTGTTTGTTACGTCACAATAACAGCTTGAGCTTTTACTAACAGATAGCTAATTATATAAGGCGTAATTTAAAAAATTAGGATTCCGTTCTTACAAAAAATTCAATCCTTGAAATTCGATTCAAATAGGAAAATACTTAATAGTAGTAATTTCATGCGAACATAGATCGCGAGCAAGAGCTAGTAAATAATACAGGACATTGAGGTTTACAGAAGTGATAATTCGGTATGTAATGGTAACCTATCCACGGACCCGCCTAGGCAAGCGCGGCTTAACCTGAAAATGGACCTGACCGGCTTATTATTATTTAGCCACGAGCTCCTCGGCGAAACGAAAACTACCAAAGATGATAAAAAAAAGTAGTTATTTATGAGGATATCAAAACGATTGCTATTTGGCCAGGCCTTTAAGTAGAAACTGTACCAAAACACAAACCAACCCCTAAATAATCTGTACCTACTAAAGATTATTTACGGACATATTTAAACCCACTGTCTCAACAAGCATAGTGTTGTACCCACGTACCGTAAACGTAACCCCAACCGCATTTCTAGGTACCTATGTAAAGGAATAAATAACTTTAACTTGGCATGCCGACCCCGTAGCTACGTTCCACGGAACATAAGAGCTCTTATATTTTCTGCAGTAAATTCAAACCTGTTGGACTACAGCTGTGGTGAGAACTGAGTAAAAACAAGTGCGAGTTGGACTCGCATATGAAGGGTTTTGTAACAAAACGAGCAAAAAAATCACGTTTTTTTTTTTTTTTTTTTTTTTTTTATTAAAAATGGGCTTACTCTTGACCTCAATCTTGCCCTAAGGGCAGAGATGAGGTCGACGATGGAACGAGCTTACCCAGAAGAAGCCTATTTACTCGCGACTTAAATAGATTGGAGTTATATGAACTCGGGAAAACCGACGCAGGCAGGGTGTTCCACTCCTTGGCTGTACGAATAATGAAAGACTTAGCAAAACGCTTCGTACGAATGTGTGGAACATCAATAAGGTATGGGTGATAACCCGCAGTACGTCTAGTCTCTCGATGGAAGAAGGGAGATGGTGGAATAAGCTCGTGGAGCTCTTGCGCACACTCTCCGAAGTACAGTCTGTAGAAGACCGACAGACATGCAACTTTGCGGCGGTGGGCCAGGCTATGTAGCTTGGCAACCAGCTTTGCGTCACCAATTAGCCTCCTGGCTCTACGCTCTACTGAGTCGAGTGAGGCAAGTTGGTATTTGGCTGAGCCATCCCAAAGGTGACAGCAGTACTCCATGCCGGACCGCACTTGAGCTTTATACAATATTGAAAGCTGTCTAGGCTTGAAGTACCGCTTGACCCTGTTTAGGATACCCAGCTTTTTTGCCGCAGTTTGAGCTTTCGACTCGATGTAGGCGCCGAAGTTCAGATTTGCACTCAACTTCGTGCCAAGAAGCTCGAGACTGTCAGTAACTTCCACAGACGCACTCCGGAAAGTGGGGACCAGATTGAACGGGCTCTTTTTAGCAGTGAACAGACACACTTGCGTTTTGGTGGCGTTGAAATCAACCAGATTGTCGTCACCCCACTTGGAGACAAGACTTAAGGCTGAATTCGTTCGCTCTACCATGGCCTCTCTCAATGAACGTATTTCATCACCGCCGGCCTTTGCGCCGGATGTGTAACTCTCCATGACAGTGCTGTCATCTGCGTACCCAACAATACCAGGAATAAGGAGGTCGTTGATGTGCAGCAGGAAGAGTGTCGCAGAGAGAACAGACCCCTGAGGAACTCCGGCATCAATAGCCACAAGGTCAGAGGAGCAGCCATCAATGACCACTCGGATGGACCGTTCACTCAGGAAGTCAGATATCCAGCAGCAAAAGTCAGCGGGAATGCCGTATGCCGGAAGTTTGCTCAACAGACTTGCGTGCCAAACCCTGTCGAAAGCCTTCGAGATGTCCAGCGACACGGCAAGGGCCTCGCCGTGTTTCTCGATGGCTTCGCCCCAGCAGTGCGTAGCAAACACCAGAAGATCCCCAGTTGACCGTCCCCGGCGAAAGCCATACTGACGGTCGCTGAGCAGGTCGTTTGCTTCAAGGTGCGCCAGCAACTTACCGTTAAGTACCCTTTCCATTACTTTACAAAGTATGGAGGTGATGGCGATTGGTCGATAGTTACTAGGGTCGGCACGACTACCCTTCTTGGGTACTGGTTGAACATTAGCGACCTTCCAGGAGTCCGGCACCGTTCTAGTTTTGAGAGAGAGGCGGTACAAGCGTGTCAACACAGGAGACAACTCAGGCGCACAGTTCTTTAGGACCCTTGCTGGTATGCCGTCCGGACCGCTAGCCTTATTCACGTCCAGGCACTGAAGTACTTTACGAACCTCTTTCATGTGTATTGTGATCTCCGGCATCGAAGAATCACAGCGAGGAATCGTTGGTGGCTGTTTTGACCCAGTATCTAGACGTGAATTACTCGCAAACAGAGATGCAAATAGATTTGCTTTCTCGGTAGCGGAGTGAGCCAGCGACCCATCTGGTTTTTGCAGGGGGGGTAGTGAGGACCGGCAGAAGTTGGATTCGACCGATTTCGATAGGGACCAAAACTGTTTACTGCCAGAAGGGCAGGACGCCAGTTTGGCCCCCATGCGACTGACATGGTCGAAGCGCGCCTTTCGGATCACCCGCTTGCAGGACTTTGCGGCAGAATTAAGAGCTCTTTTCTTCGCGCGAACCCGACGCGCCCGAACTTTACGGTCACGAGCTTGCACCCAGGCTTGGTATGCAGACTGCTTTCGGGCCTCAGCGCGAGCGCAGTCCGCATTAAACCATGGACGGGCCTTGTGACCGAGCGGTATGTCGGAGAATGGAATATAGTATTCCATTCCCTGCCGGATCACGGCCGCAACCGCTTCAGCTGAGCAAGTGGGGTCGCGCGCTGAAAAGCACACTGAATGCCACGGGAAGGACGCGAAGAAGTGCCGCATCTCATCCCAGTCTGCTGACTCGTATCGCCAGACTCTCCTCTCGCCCTTAGGGCTATCATCGGGAGGGGAACCGATAGATACTGACTTCACCAGACAGTGGTCAGATGTTCCCAGTGGGGCTGATACCGACACTGAGTGCCTGTCTGGATCAGTAGTCAGCAGCAAGTCCAAGCAATTGGGCGTGTGTCCGTCAACATCCGGCACCCGCGTAGCTTCATTCACCAGCTGGGTGAGATCTAGCGACAATGCAAATCTGCGCGCCTCTCTCCCAGCATGGTCAGTTTTCTGGAACGGGAACAACCACTCATCGTGGTGGGCATTAAAGTCCCCCAGAAAAAGAAGCTCTGCCGTTGGGTACCGTTGCTGGGCACAATCCGCCTTTTCCATTAGGTGTTCAAATAGCTTGGTTGTCTCCTGGTCACCGCTGTGCGACCGGTAGACACAAACGTAGAGCGATTTCTCGACCCCGGTGTCCACCAGTATCCAAATAGTAGATAACCTTGAATCTTCAAAGCAACGGAGACGCCGAAAGCAGATGTCATCACGGACGTACACACAGACCCCAGCCCGCTTTACGAACTTATGTTCAAGCGAGTAACCTGGGTAGTTGAGGTACGCCACGTCTGACGGGGTCGCAATCTGCGTCTCCGTTAAAAAGAATAGGTGCGGCTTCTCGGTCTCGAGGTGGTGGTGGACCGGATCGAGATTAGAGTGCAACCCCCTGATGTTAGTGAGGTGCACTTTATGTGGGAGGAAGTGCAGCCGCTTTGTAACCGATTTCTTTTTGGACTTTTTCATTAAGGAGTATTTTGGTGGGAAAATAGAATGATGATCGAGACACGACTTGGTTACCCAATGGGACTCTTCAGCTCGCCCGACCTATGGGAGACTCATCTGGAGACTGCGGGGACGCCCGAGCCCCCCCGAAATGGCCACTGGGTCCTCCCGTCCAGTCGCCAACTGGCACAGTGGAGCATTTCGGGATTTTTCGCGAGTTGGCGGGGCAGCCTTTCCCACGTGGCTAGCGCAGTACTTGGGCCCCCTACTAACTGCGGTCGGCCAACGACAAAGACCGTGCCTCGGATCCCGCTACCCTCCAGTATGAGTCACCCGGTACAGACTTGCATAGAGTCCCAGGCCGGTCCAAAGCCGTGCAACTGAACATCAACTCTATTTCCCAATGGCACTGGCACTCCCGCACACCAACGGAACACAGACAAGCTGTTTGGCGCCGGACTTCGGCGGGAGGGTGGTCGCGCGCCAGGCGGCCGAAGCCTACCACCGCTAAATATGGATCCTTCAGCCGTCACCACAGCCCGTGTGGACATGTGGTGCCGTTGCCCGGGGTGGACCGCTAGGAGGTAGATCCAAAACCACCCCAACGTTTGTTGTATAGAGCCCCTTAATTTTTTTATTTTTTGGAGGGTGGGAAATCATCAAATGACTGCTACTGACTTAAAACCACCCATGTTCCTTCGTAGCCCTTTGTGTTGAGACTGCGGTATCTCTTTCGAAAAACCCACAGCCCTGACGGTGTATAGGAGCCCCGTAAATGTTTATTTTATTCTGTTTTTTGGTATTTGTTGTTAGAACGGCAACAGAAATACATCATCTGTGAAAATTTCTCTAGCTATCACGGTTAGCCATTCCCTCTCAAAGAGAGGAGGCCTGAGTCCCTGCAGTGGGAACATTAATAGGCTGATGATGATGATGATGATGATGATCACGGTTCATGAGATACGGCTTGGTGATAGACAGACAGACGGACAGTGAAGTCTTAGTAATAGGGTCCCGTTTTTAGCCTTTGGGTACGAAACCCTAAAAACTACAGAGTGAGCAGCTTTCTACTGAAGGTTTTCCATTCCACGTATTTCGGATTCTCTTTGTCAAATGAAATATGGATTTACAATGTACCTACTGGCGAACAGAGAACTGAGTGAAAGTGATGAAATACTGTGACAAAACAATTGATTTATTCATGAAACCTTCTGTTCAGTGATCATCATGAATTTGGTCCAAAAATGAAGAGGTTTTATTTCACTTGACACTATGCATCCGAATTTGAACTCAATCAACACTTGAATTGCAATCCATGTAGCATGTAGGAGTTCTTAGATGGTAAACTTAGAATTAGATCATATATTACCCTGTCGAGCACAGCAAAATAAGTGAGTTACTACTTACGACTAAAAACTACAGAACGTCACCTGCTACGATCCTTACATTATACACCTTTTGCCTTGACCATGTGAGAACTACGCGCCTGACCTTTCTGAAGACCATCATCAAAGGTCTTTCTGTAGTTTTTGCCTACCACCATGAGAAGAAGGCTTTATTTTCTACATGTAGGTACCTACTGATATTATAAATTACTTAGTTAAGTAAAATGGGAAAGCCCGATATGTTTCACTTTTCCTTTGAAACAATGTATATTTTAGTAACATTTCCTCATAGATCACAATACAAAGTAATTATGCATGTAGATTGATGGAATTCTGCCATTCCATTGATATCTGAACGGTAAGTGCGTTTAATATTCATGAGGTATCGATTGATTGTGAGCATTCGTCAAGATGTTGTTGCGAATTGAACAGAATTCTAAGTTGTTTATCATGACAGATAAACAGATTGCATTACATTGTTTGATGATTTAACTTTCAAATATTTGAAATGTATCTGAAATTCAAAGCATTTTTAGAACATAATTATACCGCTCAGTGTTGGATTGTCTAGAAGTCGTAGTGTCAGAGAGATTCCGCAAAAAAAGCAATAGTTACCGAAGTAGCCTGATTGCCAAACAAAAGTGGCACTGGGCAGGGCCCTTTGCTCGCAGATGAGATGGCCGATGGGGTCAAAAAGTTCTGGAGTGGTGACCGCGAACCGGAAGACGTTGCGTTGGAAGGCCTCCCACTGGGTGGACTGATAACCTGGTGAATCCTTGTGAAACGAGTGTAGTTCTCCTTCTGGGCCTGCCACGTCGCTATTTGGTGCTATCTGGGACCCATTGTGTTTTTATGTGGTATCAGTGCAGGATGACGACTCGACCAAATCCATGAATACTCTCAATATATTCGAAAGCTTTCATCATCATCATCATTTCAGCCGAAAAATGTCTACTGCTAGACATAGGCCTCCTAGTGTCGCCACATTGACCGGTCCCGTGCGTCTCACATCCAGCGGACCAGCAACCTTCACCGAAGGCTTTATGATACTTTAAATGATACACCCCTTCCCCCTGACCTATCCCGAAGAAACGTATAACCCGAAATCTTATCGGGTTGAGAAATCAATACTACCTAAATATTAAGAAGTTCCTTGCAATTTATCTCCGAACAATCTAGGATTACAGCCCAACTTTTTCCCAAGTAACAGAGGTTAAACATTAATAATATCACGGTTTGTTCCCTGGGGGATAGGCAGAAATTACAACGCGATACGTGTTACAAACCTAAAGGAAAATAGTAAGAAATTAACTAACATTGCGTCATCCTAAATAATTTCAGCGATAATAAACAACGACTTAACAAGTTGTAAATGAACCTGCAGAAGCCGTCAACCAAGCTTTCTGTACATTAAACTAAGTTACTCTACGGAAACATACCTAATTATTGCTGAGAAAAGTATATTTTAATAATCTTAAGATTTTTAAGAGCAAGATCCTGTGACAGCTATCGCCACTTTCTTTTCTTACTTCAGAAGCATCCGCAATTAGACCATGGTGCGAAACGACGAAAGACTCACCTCAATACGTGATCCTTCGTTTGTTTGTTCTTAAGAGGAAATGCGAGTGCTGTCTCTTTCTACTATCGCTGTCTCTCTCCGTCCTCCTGCCTTCAAATTCGTGCGATAAGGACAACTATAGAAAAAAGTTAGAATTCGAGGTTTGGCTCTCGCCTATTTCCTCCTCCAATATTGAACCAATTTAAAAGATATTTTAGACAATGAATAAGGAGGTTATATACTACGCCGCTATTTTTTTCTTTTTTCGTTAATAGTTGTCAAATTTGTACACTAGGACTCTGTTAACAGCGATCTAAACAAGCAATTTTGAGCATTTTTTGAGGGTTCTAGTGCTTATAAAAATAATTTATCACCAAAAAGGAAAACATAGGGGCATAGAAATAGTTAATATTTATTATTCTGTAAAAAACCATTGCTCTAGGGTCATTAACCAAAAAGAAAACAGGCGAGAGCGTTTGTATGGAGAAAAGACCACTCGCGTTTCCTCTTAAGACATAAGTTTCTAACAGAAACCAACATTGAAAACAACTTAACCTACCCTTCGGTAAAATACAGGCATTACCTACCTTATTTATATTATGAGGCTTTCGTATGTACAAGCAAAATTATATACAGAGTGTACGTAACGCACATTACACATAGTTCAGTTCATCAAGTCCCACTGACCATGCATTAAAACACACACTGCATTATGCAAATTTGAGAAGCTGCCTACGCGAGTTCAGCAAACTAATTTAGTGCTTATGTACTCAGAACTAAAGTCCTTAGTCATATTAAATATGGACGTAAGTTTGGTACTAGAATGGTCTCTCTAGTCTGCTAACTTCAAGGTAGTACTAACTTTAACTTGAATGAGACCGCTTTTGTGACGAAAATCAAACGGTGGCAAAAAGTACACAGACAACTGTTTTGGGAGTAGTTCTCTGGCCAAACTAGAGTGAACATCACGCGGGATACGGGATGCGGAATTAAATGCACTTACACCGATTATATCAGCTAAATTGTACGGAGGTGTTGAAACGACCTTGAAACACTTGCACGAATAATCGCGTGAGTTCCAAAGCTTTAAAACAATAATAATTGATGTTCGTAGTCGTGTCCTGCGTGGAATTCGTATCAGTGTTTACACTAGACAAGCTAATTCACTGAATATTCAAAATTAAACAGTACCGTTTCTTTTTTATTTTTCAAAAATAATAAATAGTTCACAAGCGCTATTGTTGAGCATAAGGTCCTGGGTCCCACTCGGTCTAACAAAGTGTTATTGAGTTTTTCTATCGAGACCTTCTCAGTAACAGCCCCGGGCACACATGGGACTCAAACCTAACTGGTAAACTGTGGGTGTCCTATTTGGTACACCTCTGCCTACCCCTCGAGGAATATGACTTGTTTTAGCTAAACTCTAAAATTAATACAGTGTATGATTACAGGCCGTTTTATTATAACAAATGAGCCTCGTGAGTGACGTGAAATGTTGAGAACTAAAATAACCAGTTTTCCGCGCTAGTAAAATAAATCATAAACTGGCTAACAGCCAACTAACAGTGTTAACTTCAATTTACAAAGAAAAATATAATTTTAGGAGCTTAAATAAAACGTTAATTTTAATTTGCAATCAAAATAAGTGCATGTTTACGTTCAGGCGGGGCGTCGCGCGACGCGTGCTGCGTTTTTAATTCAAACGCATGGGGATGTATGAAAAAGTTAACGATTTCAAACATCGATTTTACGAGAAGCGATTTTTCGCTCGTAGTTTAAAATGCAGCGTTTGTTGCGGTGAACCTGTCTCTCAGTAAATTAATAAAAAAACACGAGACGAGCCTTCTGCACGCGCCGCGCGACGCCTCGCGTCTCCGTAAACGAGCCCTAAAGTGACAAGCATGTATAAAACAAGGAATGAGTATATTAGAGGAAGTTTGAAAGTTGCGCCTGCTACAGAAAAATTTGAAGGGAATCGACTGCCGTGCTATGGGCATGTCATGAGGAGGGACGAATCGCATGTGACTAAAAGAGGGATGAAAATAAACGTTGATGGATAATATGGAGAGGGAGAGGAAGACCATAAAAAATGGATGGATTCTGTGAGAAATGATTGAAGGAAGAAGGACTAAATGATAGCGTGACGATTGACAGGGGAGAATGGAGTAAAAAAGCGTATTGCGCCAACTCCAGATGATATGGGAGAAGGGCAGGAAGATAGTGAATCAAAGTAAGGTTTGATAGCCAGAAAACGTTGTTTAAGTAACATAATATTATATTATTGTATGATTAAACACACAGTAAGAACATACAGGTAGATCTCGCGACAGCCTCTATATCTACTCTTAAATTGAAAACTTGATGGATTTATTTTAAGTTTCATCATCATCATCATTTCAGCCAAAAGACGTCCACTGCTGGACATAGGCCTCCCCCAGGTGTCGCCACATTGACCGGTCCCGTGCGTCTCTCATCCAGCGGGTTCCCGCAACCTTGACCAGGTCGTCGATCCACCTAGATAAGTTATTACTTATTTTAAGTTTACAATCATTTAAAGCATTTAAACAAAATGCTGAAAAAAAAAAAAAAATATATGAAATGAAAAAAAAATGCTGCCAGCCTTCTGGGCACTTTTCCTGTTGACAGCAATGTGGACGAATTTTTTGACGCCCTGTAATTCTTCTCTTTTTGCTACTTGTATATATTTTATCATTATTTTAGTTCTGTAAATTGTAGTTAGTAAATATTGTAAATAAATTTTTGTTTGTCGAAAAAAAAACAAAATTGACATTTGATTTTGTCGCAGGTTTTCGTAACCTTTCTGCAAAACCTTTTAATTGTTTTAACTATTTAGACTTACTAACAAGTTATTCTACCTACATAAGTGTAGAAACGGGCATTAAGCATCACATAAAATACCTACTTTGTTTTCAACAACAAAACAGTGAGTGCACTTCATTTTTCCTCAAGTCCTTAAAATGGTTTCCGAGGAAAAATCAGTGTATCTGAAAGCCACCATTACCTTTTTTCGCTACGAGACTACTCTATTGTAGAAAAACCCTAATCCAGTTTTCTCGATTGGAAATGCATTTCTGGAACTCTTTTAAAGGCTTTCAGCGTAGCATTACCTAGGAGCAGGTAAATTCTTCCTGTTTTGAAATATAATAATCAGTAAAGTCAATAACTTGGGATAAAAAAAATATTATTCAATAACTATAAAAGAAAATACATGAAACGAAAATACAATACAAGTAAATATAATATTAAAGGAAATACATACATAAACTCACGCCTTTTCCCTTGGGGGTAGGCAGAAACCACAGAACGCCATCTGCTACGATTCTTACATAAAAGGAAAAGGAAATAAAGCAATAATTACAAAAGATAATAATAAAATCTGATAATTGTGAAATAAAATTATATCTTGACCATTTGGAACCCTGATTTTACAACATGCTCAGCTCGTCATGTTTGGTTTACTACAGTGATACTAAAATTGGTTAACAGTCTTTTCCACCATGCATTAATCGATTATGTTATTTCAATAATATCTATCACCCCACAAAACACTAACAAAATATACCATTCCAAATACGACCATAACCACTTGACATAGCACAGTCATTTCATTGCCAAATACTTCACTTTTATGAACAACACAGGCTAAATCCCTTGTTCACACTATGCAAATAAGCTCATAGAAAAAACGAACAAGCCAACGAACTAGCCTATAATACTGTAGGAAATTAAAATGTATGAGACCAACGAGGCTTAATTTTGAGAAGAAACTTTTCGGAACCCGCATGTGACATAACAGTAGGCTGCAAGAGCGACCTTTACGTAACCCTGCACCGTTTTAGAATTTACTAGCTTAGCTTTATATGGCTCTCTTTGGCTTGGAAATAGGTATGCGGCAAACAGGGGGTTAGGAAGTTTGAATTGAAAATGTAAGGTTCTGGCTGCGTTAAGTTTTGTCGCGATTCTGATTGTGAGGTTGAGAATAAATGGTTGTAGTTCATGGTCAATGGTTTTGGCCTTCTGATATGCACATTTTTTGAGTCGTGTCATCTTAAATTACTTTTTTTTTGGGAGTTGGAAATCATCAAATGACTCCTCCGGCTCTGGGCAGACCGATAGGGAGTGTCAGACTTCTACTGACTAAAAACCACCCATGTAAGGAACATAGAACTTAGCCCTTTGTGCCGAGGCCGCGGTATCTCTTTCGAACAACCCACAGCCTCGACGGGATCTTGAATTACTTCACTGAGTTCTTTCTTTCTTTATCTTAAGGGTGTAAAAGCACCCTTAACTAAGCCGAAAGGTACTTGGTCTCCCCGTCACTGCAATATTTTTTTTGTTCTAGACCATACCTGGGAACGGAGATATAGGGGGTCAAAGTTCCAAATTTTTCACAGCTGTTTTTTTTTAAACTAGTTTTTCAGGTTATTACTTTACTTACATTACCTCTATGACCCGTTTACTATTCAAAGTGTCCACTAGCACAATGTTTAAAAAATGTTACATTGAGTTTATCGTTAAACGTAATTTTTCACCCCAAAAAAAAAGTCGTTTTCCAGCAAAAATGTTTACGTAGGGTTGGTTGACGGCTTTGTGAAAGGTTTGTTTACATCCTGTATGTAGTTGACAATCAAATCCATCACAGTATTTGCAGTCTGTAAGATACCTTGTGCGATGATAACCAACTGAAAATGCTTTAGTGAAAAATTAAAAATCTTTTAAAGTAATTTGACAATTTGTAGCAGCTTGCTCCATTGACGTCTCATAGGTTCCTATTTAAGATTGTACCGTCGAACAAATTAATAAGTATACAGGCTAAAATCTTTAAATTTTCTAGTACGCTGAAAATATTGCAATTTTGTTTTAAGCGTTTCACACTAAGCGGCTGATGTTAAACGCTATATCGTTTGACATCAGTCACTATACCTGTATAATCTTAAAAGTAAATGCAAGTTAGCTGGCTGTATACTTATTAGCTTTTTCGACTGTAAAAAATGTATGTCTCAGTTTCAGCGGCTGCAGTGAGATTTCTTTTTCGCTATTAGGTCTTGCGCTCATTAACAAAATGTTTTCTTTGTCAGAAACACATTGTCATATTTCTAAAGAACTGCCAAGGCCACATGGAATGTTTGTAAGAGTAAAGATGCAAAGAATGCAAGTAGCTATGTAGATACCGCTGTTCACTCTAACTTTGAACATATGGATGTTCCACTTGCAACCTTGTCTTATCACCTCATGGTGACAAAGTTCACTCTGTTTATGTGTTACGGCCTACTTTATGTACCATAACATCACGCTTGTAATCCCCGAAGGGTTATGCAGACGTGTACCTAATATAATACACAAATTTCGCCGGTTATTTTTAAGTGCCATGTAATAGGGGGCAAGACTTTTCCACCAACCGGGCACTAATCCAGTATCCGTAGCTGCAAAAGAGAATTTCCTGATGGAAAATCTTAATTACACATTACCCGGGAATCAAACCCAGGACCTCCGACTACCAGACCAACTAGGCTAGGCTGTCCCCACGGGCAGGACTACTTACTATCAACACGTAAAATATCACCTTAACCATAAGCTGCTTAATTTAATAGGTTATATAAGGGAAGCATCATTTGAGGTTTACCTCGTTTCCTGTTTCGTATATCTACATTAACTTTCAGCACGATTAACTTGATTGAGTTTGTCATTCCAATTCATTTCGGTTTTTTTAATGACCGTTAAATATGGATGGAGTGTGTAAAAGGTGGATAGAGTGTGTGAGGTGTGATATGAAGGAAAAAGGAATTAATGATAACGTGACGACTGCCAAAGCAGAATAGAAGAAAAAATTGTGTTGCGTCGACCCCAAATAACATAGAATAAGGGCAGGAAGACAATAATATTACTGATAATGTAAATTTGTTTAACCCATTGACCGCCACGGTCAAGTAAGACGACAAGCCAAAAAGTACCTTAAGTCGACCGTCGACTTAGGGTACTTTTTTGCTTGTTCGGCTTGTCGTCTATGTGACTGTGGAGCTCAAAAGGTTAAACGCTCTGGAATAAATAAGAAGAACTATTGAATAATGACAAAAATACCTCGTAAACTTATAGCTACCAGATTTAAAAAAAACATACGTCTATGACGAAGTCTCAACTGACATCCATCAACAAGTCGAAAAATAACAACTCGTAATAAAATTATCGAAACAGAATAACTCCTCATTACACGAGTTTTCGCATGAAATACTAACAGGTCGTTAATTACTTAAAACACAGCACTATGGTTGTATGTAAGGGGTAGGAGAGGGTGAAACTACACCGAAACACCCTGCCGCAGGCTAAAGTCATTTGTGTAAAATTTTTGTTTGTTTGTTTGCTTGCTTGTGTGTGTGCGAGCAATGTTCGCTCAAGTTTTTTCTTATTGGGGGTATAAAAGTTTTTTCGTTTGTTTTTATTTATCTTGTGTGCTTTGTTTATAATATGGAATGTTTTGGCGGAGATTAAAGTATTGCTTCATAAACAAGATGGATAGGACATCGAAGCATAAAGTAATCACACATTTTAAAAAAATAGCTTTGTGCGAGGATGTACCATTTTACACAAATGTCTGGCTCCTTTTGTGCATAAATTGGTTAATAATTCGTCGTTAATAACTTTCCAGTGAATACCAAAATAACGAGTTTCATTTACAACTTCGCGGATGTTTTCAGACAACTTTTTTTTTATTCGAAACAACGATTAAAATTTTCGGGACATGTTTTTATTTCATAATTTAACTTGTTCATAAAATTCATGAATTCAGTTTACCTTTTAGTTTATCGGACAAGTATTACCCACGTTGTACCGGAAATCCTGTTCCAAAAATAGATCCCAAAATAAAACTTACCAACCTATACACAAATACATATTCACGACTAGCAAAAATGTCACCACAGACTACAAAATTCTAAAACCACATGTGGAAATCTTTTCAATTCCCAAATTGGAACTTTGGCTAACCTCAATATGCCTGAAATCTAAGAATAGGTTGTCAAAAGAAGGCCAGACGGGCATTTCAAATTTTCAATAGACTAGGAACGTGTTTCGGTCAATCATATTGTTCACTAGCTGTTCCCTGTGACCTTTGTTAGCGCGAAATTATTATAATTAGATGAATATTTGAATCAGATTTTGTTAATAATTTAATAGGTTTCTTTTTTTTGCACGGAATTCTAATCCTTTTTAGGGTTCCGTACCTCAAAAGGAGAAAAGAAACCCTTATAGAATCACTCGTGTGTCTGTCTGTCTGTCCGACATTCACACAGACACAGACAGAAAAAAAAAACAAAATGATTTTTTGTTTTAATTACCGTAATTATACGTTCTTCATAATTATGCATACAGTAAAAAGCTTACAAACATGTACTTCAATTTTATTTGTAAAGATTAAAAAATTCGAGGGCAATATAATAATTGCCATGTTTTGCCTTTACTACTTTAGGATTCAATTATGAAAAGGGTACTCTGTCACTAAAAGCAACAACGTGTATAATTAATTAATTCACAAAACATTAGTTTATTTCACAAAGCCGTCATCACCTCTCTACCCTTTTCCCAACCATTTAATTAACATGGAGCGACTACTTATCTGACCTCCACAACTCAGTTAGTACTGGATATCCCTTGGTAAGACTGATTGTCTGAATTTCGGGTCGCTGACTACCCGTTAGGACTGTCAAAAATCTCCAAATGACAGCGGGGAGTCGGGGATCAATGGCTTAACGTGCTTTCCAAAGCACGGAGGAAACTCGGTGTGTAATTTTTGGTCACCCACCTATGCACCAACCTAGGCAAGCGCGGCTTAACCTGAAGATCGAACCGGCTACTGTTATTATCTAGCCACGAGCTCCTATCAAAATAATTGCATAAACGAATTACATAACTGGGCCCTATAAGCTCACGTATGACACAAATAAATCTGATATCAATTTTATAGATCCAACATTCCATTATTTTTGTTCACACACTGTAAAATAAATCGGATATCGAGTGCTTAATCTAAAGGGACTCGATACATCAAACAATTGTTAGACCAATCGATTCTCCTATTCGATTCTTCATGAACGTTGTACTGTTACAGAAAACCGAATTGAACGTTAATAATAAAGTTCTGGAAGAAATAACAGAACCTTATAATATTTCATAAAGTTCCTGAAATTCATTGGTTAGCAATTTTCTGGTTTGTTACGGTATCTGCCTTGTATATTGATTTAACTGCATTCAAGATAATGACTTTTGCGAAACAGAGGGAGTTCGAAATGGATTTCTTAAAGTAATTAGGAACTAAACAAGCTGTTTTCCGTCAGAAATATCGCTTGGTAGAAAGTCAAAGAGATATGTTCTCTATTTCACAAACCACTAAATATATAATCAAACGACTTGAGTTAAACCAATTCAATACAACATTTAATGGTACTAACATCTAAGAGAATATCCGAAACGCAACGTAACTGCATACGACTCAATCGGCTTGAAGTGTACATAAGACGTCGGAATTCATCCTCTCTCCATCGTTATCAATTTATACGATCTTCTATGTAGAACTGCCATTCGAAGTAAACTTAATGCATCAATTCAAAGCGCTGAAGTTAGACGTAAATTGAACTAATCGAACACCTGGCCAACAGAATATAAAGAATTCAACATTACATGAAACATAATATATGTAAAACGAGAGTGACTCGCCCAATTGTAAATATTGAGTTAACGAACTTTTTAATATGAAACCACTCAAAGCATTTTATGCATATAAAAAGCCGCGTGAACCTAACGAAATTCCTGCACCAACGTTGTTTGAAATAAAAAATACACAGCGGAGAGCTAAGCCTGTGTACTGCGCAGTGGTCCATTTCTCCCGTTCTAGTTAGAGACCTTGCTCAGTCGGCGCTCACGTGTCGAGGGCTCTCGACCTTTACCGAGCAACCAATCGACACGATTCTAAAAGCGACTTTTTAAGCGCTAAACTCAAATAAAAACAAAACATCGCGTCATAAAAAATAGAATGTGAAAAGTGAAGTTTTACCGAAAATATTTTTTTCAAAACAAAAATGCAAGAGTTTACACACTAGTTTGCGAGCGCCAAAAGTGAGGAGCAATGATCAAGAAAAGTTATCAAGGCGTGTTTTTAAGCTTCGTTTCCATATCCTTCTGCTGTCAAATAACTGAAACTGTAGCCAAAAGTGCTAGTAGATTTATTGGTAAGTACTCTTATTAACTTTTAAATAACTTTAGTGAACTCGTAAAGGCGTATCGACAGAATTTACGTTACAAAAGTATCATAAATCGTGTTGACATGAATAATAAATGATAAGACGTTTTACACTTAGGTCTCAGAAGTGTAAATTATTTATTTACGCACATCGTACGAGACCTAAACCTTGAATCTCGCACTTAACTCAAGATTTAACTACGGAGCCCTCAGAGAGTTTGTTTTATACTACAAGTTTTAGTATCACAGGAGGAAAACGTTAGTATTGTAAAAGCGCGATAACAAGTCTTTACCAAAAATCCAATCGCAAATTGAATAAATTATTTCTCCGTCCGTGGAAATATTTTTACCTGAAAATGTACGTTGCAGGTTGCACTTTAATTATATCTCAAAAGAGCGTATTTTCTTTATGTATTTTCAGCGGAAAGGTTCAATACGACGCTTACAATTTTATCCTCCTTTCCGACGGCTTACTGGAAAATGTTGAATATTGCAGAGACTACGAGAGTGCTAACGCGTTATCTCCTTAGGGAATAAGCAACTCTAGTGCCATTGATGCGACTTGGTGTTATCTCAAATAATTTATCAGCTCTATTGAAATGTGGAATGCTGAGAAATGCATTAATAATACTACGGACTAATGTACTTTAGAAGCATAATAAATTATAGTTTAACGCTCATAAAAATATTAAAGATAGCTAACGTAACCAGAAGGCGACGCGGTAGCTCTCGCAGTAGATGTCGGAACCAGCTGAATAGAACCAACGACCAATGGTCTACGTTGGCCGTAGATCGAAGGGTTTGGAAGTCATGGGGTCTTTGCCCAACAGTGGGATTACGCAGACTAACAGTAGCAATAACCTACTTTTACAACTAAACAACCATTTTCTTCAATCACAAAATAACCCTTGAAATTGAAACTTTTAGGCGCCAAATTACCTTCTCAACGTCACAGGCTACACACGTAAGAAGCTAATGAAAGATAATTACTCATCAAAATACTACTCCAAAAGGCATTAAATGCCGCTATGACATCAAAGGCTTTACGTCGGGTTATTATTATTTCAAATACTCGGCGATTTTCATGACGCTTTAATTACCAGGCTCGTAGGCATCCCTCTTCATCTAAAATGTATACTTTTGCATAACATGCATATACTGTTAGGTTAGCGTTTGTGGTGTCGTTAGATGTGCGTGATGAACTGGGAATTGTCAAATGGATGGGGTGGGAATAGACGGTATAGGGGTAGGTAGTACAAGCTTTCCCCCGCGGTGTTGTTCGCGTTTTGAAGGGAAATTATTCCACTATTAATAATAATTATGATCATATTAATTGTGGTTTTATTTTTAAAGTGCCAACCAGCCATGTATACTTTTGCATAACATGCATATACTGTTAGGTTAGCGTTTGTGGTGTCGTTATAATATGTGCGTGATGAACTGGGAATTGTCAAATGGATGGGGTGGGAATAGAGGGTATAGGGGTAGGTAGTATAAGCTTTTCCCCGCGGTTTTGTTCGCGTTTTGAAGGGAAATTGTTTCACTATTATTTATTGTGGTTTTATTTTTAAAGTGCCAACCAACTAATAGGCTTCTGAGAGTTGTGTCGGGCAGAGTGGTGAGCCAAATCCTAAGGTGTATGTATCCTAAAGTGTATGTATATATTAGTTTAAATACTAACATATTAGTATCTATCTGATAACATAATATGGACTTGTAACAATTACTATTTCTGGACTTCTAGTCTAGTACTGAGTACTGAACTTTCAATTTAAAAAAAATATTGTTAATTTTTTTTTTCTTTCGTGAGCTGCAAATTTTAAGTTTTCCTGCGTGTTGGTAGGTACTACTTCTGTACAAAGAGGATTTGTCAGAGTCTAGTATTTATGTATCGATTTATCGGTTACCGATACTTCCCGGTTCTCGTTACTTACAGGTACGGTTGCATATAGGTTGCGGTTTTTATTCAGCCTGTATTGGTTTTCAACACTGAAACGTTTATCAATAGAGTGCAGTTTTGTAGAATAGTTGACTTTTTATTATTTTTGTTGCAATATTGTTACCGTAGTGGGTATTGCAATATTCGTGGCGGCACAGGTTTTCAAATGGTTTTTTGAAGACTTTTTATGCAACTTCAGGCTTTCCTTATTTTTTTGGCTTGTGCATGAGAAGACAAATCTTGTCGACTAATACATAACATAACATCACGCCTGTAACCCCGAAGGGGTAGGTAGAGTTGTCCACATTTCACCAATTATAATTCTTTATAGAAAAACTCAATTACACTTTGGCCGACTTAGGTATCGAAACTAGGACCTCATGCTCAGCAGCCGCGGTTGTGACTCCTAGATCAATGAGACAGTCAAAATCTAATACAAAATTCATGATTTAGCCTTCAAACCTCAAATCCATACTTCTTGGAGACTGTCCAACTGTCCAGTTCAATTTACCACAAAATATTACTCAGCCATTCATTACCTGATTTACTCCGCACAACTTTGCTTCTGCAGCATGCCTGAGTGGCTCGTGAGAAGCTACCCTAAGTTCAACTTAGTGAAACATATTATTTTAATGGTTGAAATGAAAATAATAAAAAAAACGTGTGGCACTCGGAGACTGCCGCGGTAAATCTATTGCATAGCATTTTTTATCAACTTATGCAATAATAGATATAAATAATTAGGTATTAATAGTGTAATTACTTACCAAAATAATTATTCATTCAAAAAATTTGAACAAAAATAATGATATTAAGAGTTTGATCTTCGAATTTCGCGCGATGTACATTATATAAATCAAAACTAACCTTCATAGACTAAGTAAGCTAGTAAGAAACTCTATAATGACAGAAAATTTAAAAGAAAAAGTATTGACAGCCTGACGTAAGTGTCACATTGAAAAATATGAAAATTATTTATTTTATTTTAGATATTTTATAAGAAAACGAATCGTTTTAGACCGATTCGCAGAATAGTAATGCAAAAACCAATAAAACTTATGATAGATGCGTACTAATAATAAAATGAATGTTTATAGAGTACTCACTCCTCACTAATTTTCTTTCACAATTTTTTCGTGACTTTCTTCATTAATAAATGCACTTTGTTTATTCATATTTAAAACACTTTGTACACAAATTATACGAGTAAAAATATTTTAGAAGGAGAAAGCAGAGAGACAAACAATTATTTAATTTGACAACCTCAGTTGACAACCTTGTTATTTTCCGTAACCATAGCAACCTGGTTGAATCTTGAACTGAATATTTTTGTTAGGAAATCTCTGGATTCGCTCTCCACGCTCAACTCAACAAGGCCCGCGATAGAATCTATGCAATAGATTAAAAAAAAATTGGTACACTAATAGTATAGAGCCTGGGCTACTATTTAATGCGAAAAAAGGGTTGAAAGGGGGGGGAGTTGAAGAGATTACTTTTGGTAGCGATAACCGATATCGATCGCGATAACAGACGTCTACGCGAACGAAACCACGGGCATCAGCTAGTTAACCATAAAATATTACTCGCCAGTACCTGATTTACTCCGCACAACTTCGCTGCTGCAGCATGCCTGAGTGACTCGTGGGAAGCCACCCTAAGTTCAACTTACTGAAACACATTGCTTAATGGTGCTCGTAATTGTCGAGCTGACTACTTATCACTACAGTGCACTAATGCAGGGTACACTTTGGTAGATTATGATGTAACTTCTTGGGTTGGGGGCAGTTATATTGGGATTTTGTTGTGTGATCACGAGTACCAATATCAGAGTACTAGAATGTGTCATGCATATGAAATTTCTGGAAGAAAAGCTTAATATTTAAAGCTTATGTTTTAAGATTTTGAACCGTTATACTCGTATGTAAAAAAAAAAAAAACATACCAATCGAATTGAGAACCTCCTCCTTTTGGGAAGTCGGTTAAAAATGTAACGCACCGGTATTGAGAACAGGGTCTAACCTAACTGTCAGGGCGCCACGAAAGGCATCACCTAACAATACAAGCCGTGTTCATACAGGAGTACCGCTTACTGAATCCATCCCTTGATCCAGCTGGTTTACGCAAGCTTCCTCAAGTGTTTGTCGAGGCTTTTGGCAATCGCCAAGTTCACATTCCGCATGTCGACAAACTCGCTGCAAATCAAGATACTTGATTTGCTTATCTTTCTCGGCTTTCATTTTATTATTACTACTACCCTGTTATATTACACTGCACGGTAAAGTCCTCCCTTCCTTTTTTGCCATTCTTCTCTCCACCAGCGTAACCATCAATAAGTGACTGGTGATTCTATGTCTAACTGGTGATTACAGATTGATTAATTATCATCATATGACTTGTCTTACAGGTGTATGACATCTTCCTCATCAGTATTCCTGAACGAGGATGAGTTCTGAACGGGGTTTAATCCTGAAGGGGATAAACAATGGTGAATTTACCTCTGTATGCTAAATCCGCAAACACAGGCAGTTTCTGATTCAAAGCAACAGTTATTATCTTAATTAAAGGCCTGTAATTGTGGTCTCATGGTCTGATAGTAATATGTTAGCCATTAACATTGATTGTATCAATAAGCAATTACTCATCTATACTATTATTGTGAAGAGATATTTGTTTGTAAGTTTGTATGTAATCTTCGAAACTTCTAGTCCGATTTTCGAAAAATCTTCACTTAGGTAAGGGAAAATAAATAAATTATCTCTGAGTAATATAGGCTATATTTAAATCTCCATTGGGTCAATTTCCATACATAACGGGAACGAAGACGTAAGCAGAAGATAGTATCATCATAGAGATCTCCGTAATTATCACATTGAACACAAGCCCGTGATGACGAATTCAAGCAGCTATAGTAGGTACCTAAGTCTTAGTAAATTCTTTTAGCGATGTTACACGATCCAAGTTGAGTTACTTTGATTGAAATGTTCAGAACAGAATAGGATCCACATATTCCGCTTACTAGAATTCAACATGTACAGTAAGCAAGCAATAATATCTATACACTCACCAAAGTTCAAACCTAGAGACTTCACATGTTTTGCGTTTATTATGTTACACCTTATAAGTTATGTGATTTCAGCATTAGACAAAGAAGTATAGTTTCTCTAGCCACCGCTTTGTAACACCGACCTTCTAGCCAACTTTACATGGCCTAACTGTTAGCTTTACATATAGAAGTTAGGTTAGCAGAACCAGGATTTTATACATTGTCATCATCATTTCAGCCAAGAAACATTCACTGCTGGACATATAGGCCTGCCCTTTTCAGGTGTCGCCACATTGACTGGTCTCGTGCGTCTCGCATTCAGCGCATCCCCGCAACCTTCACCAGTTCATCGGTCCACCTAGTGGTCTATACAATAGTCTGTCATATAATATCAACAAAGAATCCATTATATTAAAATAGCTGATGCCCGCAGCTTCATCCGCGGCAACTAAAACCTTCCATTGGTAAAAACAGCATGAAGCAGCAGCAGTAGTTTTTTAGTTTATCGCGAACAGATATATAGACAGACAGACAGACGCGGCGGAGGACTTTGTTTTATAATAAATGTAGTGATAGTGATTATTGTCACATGTCAGCTAAAAACAAGCGTACCTTCTCTATCCAGCACTTTGTTCCACCGACATTTTACCCAACTTTACCTAGCCTAGCTGTTATCTTCGCCATCCGTCGATCATTAGAGCTTCGTACTACAGTCGAAGGATGCACCGTCTGCAGGTGGACGTGACAGCAAGATACGTGCTCTTTCCTCTGTTCATTTATCTTCATTCATATTCGCTTACATGGAAAAGTGGTTGTGTCTGTTTTTAGGACACGCTTCTTGAACATCAACTTGAGACCTGGGTAGTACTATTTGAGTACTGAATTTTACATACATTATTTATTCATTAGTAGTACCTTCGCTTATATTTTTATACAATTTGTGGATGCAAACATAAATTAGAGTTTTACCGTGCACCAAAATTAAGGACCACATAATTCGGACAGTTAAAACAACACCTTAAGTTCCAAAATAAATTAAAACAAAAATAATAACGAGAGTATTAAAAATTCTCGGTGACCAACCTGCCCGTCCTTAAAACAAAAAGTCTCTACGACTACATGTCATGCGACTGAAATTATTAGTCTGTTGCGTTTTCGTCGCTTTTAAGTACCTATGTAGAATTGTGATACAATGTGAGGTAAACATTTATTCTCTAATATAAATAAGTACTTAAGCATCTTTTTTATTGCACTTTGAATTGACTTAAACACTGAAAGGGAACATAATTTAAATTCCAAGATTTGTAAAGACATCCAAATTCTGATAAAAAACTAAACTACCAGCGTAGTATGAAAGGTAAATAACTCAAATAATGTTGTTGAACTTGCAAATTGAATGACATTGCTATTCTAAATGTGTTACACAATTACCGTACCTAATGAGTTTAGTTTCTGAAATAGCCAATAATAATCAGCAAGTGTAGTCACAATGCAACGAGCAATATTATGTGCGCTTTGAGATTCTCTCTATTTCAGATGATTTAATTTTCCCTGCAAATGGACATTAACCAACTGACTGGCCCTGGTTTTTGATTACGAGTACAGTCTGTACTCAGCATTACTTGACCCCTCATATACAGAAGACGAAGGGAAGTGGTGTGAGAAGAGGGGTCAGGTAAAACTGGGTACAGACTGACTAATACGTAAACACGCAGCAAAATTCAAAACCGATTTTCTCGTGAAACAACAGTTTCTACTTTAAGGAAATACCTACATACTTTGTAATAGTATGAATTCGAAAATTTAATGTCGGTAACGCCATAAGATAACAATCAATACTTATACAATACAATCACTTTTTAATTACTCTGCGTGAGTACCTCAGACCAATAAAAAAAGGAAGACGACGCGCCACGAACATCAAAACTGAAGCCAACTTTTTATCTATGTGTGTAGACAATGTCTCGTGAAGTCGTGACGTACTAGGCGAAATGCGTGTGGTTTTAGTGTAGGTGTGTGCGTGAGCTTGTATGTTTACTTGCTATAGGCGTGTGGTTTTGTGGCTTCACTGTTGGTGTTCGCGGCGCGCCGTCTTTCTTTTTTTCTTGGTCTGAGGTGACATACAGGGTGTAAATGGACCTCTCACGAAGCCGTCGGCCGTCTGCAGTCGCTGCCGTTATACGTAATTTACGTATAACGTAGTTTTGCGGTAAAACTTGTATTCGCACGCTCAAAACATTGTACTTACACAGAACACGTGACCTGTTGGCCACGTGTCCTGACGCGTGTTTAACCGTTTTTTACCCATTCCGAAAAAAGTGCACAACCCGCTAAAGAAGTTTTCTCTTAAAAAATTTGAATCTTTGTCCTCCAATATCTCCGTTCCAAAGAAAGAAAAAAGAAAGAAAGTTCCCAGGCATGGCCGTACAAAAAAATATCGATATGACGGGGAATAAGTCCGTTTCGGTTTCGTTAAAGGTATTTTTACCCGACTACAGCAAAGCCAAAGGAGGATTATGATTTACACTCTTTAGTAGTGCTCGAGACTTATCATTTTATCATGTTAGGCTTAGTAATGTTTAGTTTACACCGGTTGCCCAATCATTAGTTATCTTTGCTTCAACAACCGTGAACCCATTTGAACCATTAGATTAGTCGTTTCCTTGTATACCAAAACTGACCGAATTAACCTGCAGGATAAACAAGCCATTATGATTGGATAATAAAGATCAAAATTGCAGTTAAGTGTAAATATTTGGCTACATCTGGCCGTGTTGAAGGTCAAACCCAACACGTTATGAAAGGGTTGAGATGATTTTCACATTAGGCGTATGTTATTTGCGTGAGCGGTGAGACCATATTTCATGTTTTTACTCACGTATTTTTATAGAATTCTGTATCTTATCTTGATAGGGTTAAGGTATTTTTAGACGATATCGGCAATCAATCAAGTAATCCATTACTTATCTGTTGTAAGTTAAAGAAAGTGTTAAGTTGGAGTTGCTTTCGACTTTCCCAATCACTCTTCTATTTGTTTCAAGGGGCATGCGCATGTAACATTATTATTTGAATTCATGCTTTTTAATACACGGTGGGAGAGACACCGACGCAAAAGCGATTATCACGTATTCTGAACCAACCCCGCCCCCTCCCTCTCGAGACAATCTTCATCGATAATTTTAAAACAAAACAGCGTTCCATATATTTTGCCCATGTGTGTATTGCAATTTTGTAGGATCCAGAAATATTTTTTTTTAATTACTGATGAAATAATTCCATGTGGGATTCAAAATAATGTCCAGTCAGCACCTATTTGCATTACACTTAGCAATTTTCCCCTACTGCATTGATTTCATATTCATGATACCTAACGAAATTCATATTCTGAGATCAATAATATCGTCAAGTGGGTCGTATAGTCGTATTTCTAAGTTGCAATCGTTATTTCACGACTCAGACCAACAAAAAAGGAAGACGGCGGAAGAAAACATCAAAAGTGAGTCAACTTTTTATCTATGTGTGTAGACAATGTCTCGTGAAGTCGTGACGTACTAGGAGAAATGCGTGTGGTTTTAGTGTAGGTGTGTGCGTGAGCTTGTATGTTTACTTGCGATAGGCGCGTGGTTTTGTGACTTCACTTTTGGTGTTCGCGGCGCGCCGTCTTCCTTTTATTCTTGGTCTGAGTTTCACGAGAAAAATTCGCATTTCAACTTTGCCTAGTGTATGTATTCATCTTAGCTCGTGACCGTACTAAATACATGGTGAGCGTTTGTGCGTCGGTATTCCTTCTACCCAGTTTAGGTAGATACTCTTTTTTTTGGGGTTTGGAAATCATTAAATGACTCCTCCTGCTCTGGGCAGAGCGGTAGGGAGTGTCAGACTTCTACTGACTAAAAAACCACCCACGTTCCTTCTTAGCCCTTGTGCCGAGGCCGCGGTATCTCTTTCGAACAACCCGCAGCTCCGACGGGGTAGATAGATACTCTGATATTTCTATAAGCAATTCTCTATACTATTGTCGTCTAATGAAGATCGTGTCTCTGATAAGTACGATAAGTACTACAAAATAGAGCGATTACATAGTTGACAACAACTAAGTTGTCAAATTAATTCCGGTCTCCTTTGTTTTTCCAGACAGGGTCCACAACAATCATGTTTGTAACTAACCATCTAACGTTGTTAAATACAATACATATCATTTTAAAAGAGTAACGTTTAAGTAAAGTTTTCTTTTTATAAGTGCCCTTAGATGAATGTGAAATGAAATACATAATTGTACGGTCTACAGGTAGTTGTTCCGGTCCGGCTGTTTGTGTATGTGAGATTAAATGTTTGTGCCCACGATACAGAAGATATAAATTATCAGTGTGGAGGAATGTTAACAAGCGAGTATCAAATTATTAATAAAGTTATGTAAGCGTAGTTATTGCTTAGAATCAGCATTGCCATCCAACGTGGTAATGCTGCCAGCCTTCTGGGCACTTTTCCTGTTGACAGTAATGTGGACGAATTTTTTGACGCCCTGTAATTCTTCTCTTTTTGCTACTTGTATATATTTTATCATTATTTTAGTTCTGTTAATTGTAGTTTGTAAATATTGTAAATAAATAAATTCTTGTAAGCGTAGTACAAATAATTATCATCATTCTCTTGCCCGGGTTATCCCAATTCATTTGGGGCCGGCACAGCATGTTTTCTTTTACCATTCCTCTCTACCATCTTATGAGACAACTCTTTTCTCGCCATACCGTTTTTACACAGTCCATCCATCGTTTTTTTGGTCTGAAAACAAAACTTTTTTTTTTTTATATTTAATATTAAACTTACCAGTAAAGAAATGAGTAATTGATTGACAGCAAAGACCTAGTTTTCAACTCCGTGAAAATTTCTTCAACACATAGGTAAGTACTTAAAAACTGTCACAAAAAACTCCGCCGTCTATTTACCTTTGTTAAAACTTTTTTACTACAGCAACTTTTAAAAGCATAAATAATGGACATGAATTAATCGCTCTGGAGACCAAAGTTGACTTAATTACCACTAGAAAGTTACCGGGAATCGATAAAGTTTCCCAGGATAGATATAAAGTACGGCTGTACAAGATTAAATTGTCTGTAGACGGTTTGAAGGTAGCCAGGTACTGTGTTTTATTTACAAGGATAAATAAGTAAATATTTAAACTTTACCTGCATATTCGATAGTTATAAAATCCTTTTCGTTGGTACTGGAATCCGAGCTTGATAAACAAGAGAAAATCGTAGTTAATATCTTTATGAATCGCTGCTAAAATAATATTGATATACTAGCTGACCCGTGCCCACTTCGTTGGGCCTAATTAGTCGAAAGTGTGCTAATTACGTTTCGAAAAATTCTATTTCGGGGACGTCCGCTGCGTAAGGAGCCGACCACGCGACTGAGCCGCGCGGGTACCTACCTCTCAGATCAGATGTAAAAGGCCACGCCCCTTTCTCCCGAAGCGAGCACGAACGCGAACCGAATTAAACCCGAAACCATACCGCGCCCTCCGCTGCTTTGGATTTTTCTCCGATTCACTTTGCAAAACGGACTACCACGTAAAAGCCTTTTTATTTTTCGGTTTTTTATAAAACCTATGACACTCAGCAATAATGTGGCTTTCTATTGGTGAAAGAATTTTTAAAATCGGTTCAGTAGATCCCGAGATTACCCCTTACAATTTAACAAATATACAAACACACAAACTTTACCTCTTTATAATATTAGTATAGATATAGATTAATTTTGCTAAAACTGTGGCTAAAACTTAGGAAAAGAGAAATTTCGGATGGATGAATGTTTGATAATCTATCACGTCAGAACGGAAGAACGGATCACAGAAATAGATTATACCTAGTCTAGAATAGCACAAACGTTCCTATTCTTCTCACACATAAACATCAACATTTCCATGTCAACGAAGTCACGGGCAACATCTAGTTTTGAATAAAAATAACATTTCGAAAGATATTTGCTCAAAATTGCTCCTTAACTGTACCTACCCGCCGTTCCTCAGTAACACCACTCACGTTATTACACACGCCACATTACTATTCTTTACAAGCCTAAAGTAAAGTCTGGGCTGAACAGGGCTGGGCTGAATATGCAACCTTGTAAAACTCCCGCTTCGTAACTACGGTAAACAATCTCGCGGTATAATCCTAATTGCTTTATTTTACGACACCCAAGGGGAAAGAAACAGCAGTACGTTAAAACCTTCGAACGCAACGAGAAAATGATGGAAAATCGGTACCTGTCTTTAGAACACAGTAAAGTTACAGTGACGAATTTCTGAAAGCTTTTATAAAACTTTGTAGGTACTTTTCACCAAAAGAAGACTTAGCTACGTTACTTTAACAATTTTCCGGTTAAGTTCTTGTTAATACCTACTCGTTTAAATACGCTCACCACACATAGCGCTATTACTGTTATTAAAAGTGATTGAAATAGAAATATTATGTTTTCTTTTCTAAATCCGCAATTATTCATATACGGATATCTTGATAAAAACGTATTTAGAATGTCCCTTACTACTAGGCGAAAAAGTGCTTTTCGGCTTCCTTAGTTAAGGGTATTTTGTAAACCCATTATAACGGTGGCGACAGAACCTAAACCTCTACCTATTCACTTAGGTATTCCGGCTATTAAGCAAAAGCAAACATGAAAACACGAATTCATACAAAACAGATACACCGACAAATGCACGTCTATAAGCAATTCCACATCTGTGCCGTCTATATGCCGTGCCGTGCCGTCACTCGAATGAAAGTCACATTCGACTTCGTGATTGATTGAGTTGTGATGGCATAACCCCCTTATCTTTCACGGGAGGATCGTGAAAAGTTTCCGATTTAAACATCGTATGTCTTGGTGAAGGGGGCGGCTTTTGTCAAGTATAAATTGCTGTACCTGCTTACTTGTATGTTTCTCGTTGTCAAGTTTTTGGTAAGGATCAATAATATCATTGTTTTCATGAAATGCTGAATTTGTTATGTAGAGGCAGTGTTAAAACTCGCTTCATATATTTTTTATTGGCACAAATGATTACATATATATAAACTCACGCCCTTTTCCCATGGGGCTAGGCAGAAACTACAGAACATAGTTAGATACTCGTTCATACATCTGGTCATACACACACGCCGCGGGTTGTGAGTACGACGCACCTGTCCTTTCTGAAGAACCATTACCAATAAAGTCAGTATATGTCTTTCCCGCCGTTGCGACTCACATCTACCTTTCGTTAATCGACTAATACAGACTAGTTTTGTGTTTCCTTAGTTATTGTGGTTCCTTAGTTACATGCCACTATTGACATACCGTAATAATATCAGTCGCTATATCGCATAAAGCAGATTGCATGTAAATGTAATCTACTATTATGTGTTTGTATATTCATGACCAGTCACTTTATTTTTCCCTATACTTAATCATGCTTTCGAAAACTGTGCGCTATTCTCACTCGGGTACTAATCGATTTCATGCCGTCTCTATCTATCTCAATTCAAAAGTACTTAAATTACTTTAAGTTAACAAGTTCGTTAGCCTAACGAATAGAAGAACAAATGACAGTTCTCAATGAAAGGGACGAAATTGTTATTAATTTTACGAGTAAGTACTTCAAAGTTTACTTCAACTTGTGGATAGCCACTTAAGACTTAGACTAACTAAAAGTTTGATTAAATATCAAATCTGTGTATAGAACCTAGAAACTTGTAGATAGCAATGGTAGTACTATGGTCACAGACTGTTGACCTATTTTCAGTCTTATGGCAAGAGTTATATAGTTGAATAGTGGTCGGCCGTCAGGTACGTGTTATTGTTTATCTTAACTTGAGATCTCTGCTTAGTGGAAAGGAGGCCTGTCTCCAAGCAGTTCTAACGCTGTTACGTTATTTGTATATGCTAGCTTGAGGGGTTTCCTGAGAGATGGTATTCCACCTGAACCTAAGCGTTTCATGCATTTTCAGAGGTATAGGTTCTTGATTTTATAATAATTATGTTAAAATAATAATCATTATAAAATACCATAACTTCACACCTATGATCCACAAAAAGGAAGTAGAGGTGTTCCTAAATACCCTTTCTTCACCTGTAAGTCCCAGGTAATAGACAAATAGAGAAAGATTTTGTTTCAACTTCATCATTTTAAAATAGCATAAAGGTACTGAAGCAAGGTTTTAACATAAAAATTAGTTTTGAAACCTTTGAGCGACAAAGGGATGAAAGTGAGTGTAAAAAAAATAGAGGACATTTTTTTCACAAACCGCAAATAAATATAAAAGTAGCAAGTATCCGTATAGTCGGGATACTGGTTGGCTTACGTTTATATATTCCATGAAAACGAGAGATAATCCCTGCGTGAAGCTAAAGCTTAACTTACCAATTTATTTCCATTATTATTTTCACATTTAATAACTATTTGTGCTCATTACACAACTAAATATAATAAGCCGGTCTTTGATCAACGCACAATAATCGAAAATCATGACAGCTACTAATGAGGTTGTACAATGAATTCGATTAATTTCAAATCAGCTAACACTTTATCATATTATTTAGGCAGATAATTAACTAAACGAGGATGATTGTGAAATAGGACTTCAGGATAAAAACTGAAATTATCTACTCTAGGAGGTATACGTATTATAAAGAGTCAAAGTTTGGATGTAGGAGATAATATCCGAAACTACACATCGGATTTCAAAAATTCTTTCGTTGATGAAATAAAGATTACATGTAGCGGAGATGAAAATGTTAAGGCGGATGTGTGGTGAAGAATGGATACGGTAAGGAACGAGGATATTAGACGAAGTGTAAAAGTTGCGCCAGTTTCGGAAAAGTTGAAAGGGAATCTTGGTAGGGACGAACTGCATGTAGCTAAAATAGTGATAAATATAAATGTTGATGGATGAAGAGGGAGAGGCAGACAAAGAAAACGTGGGATGGTTTGCGTAAGAAATGATTATGAAAGAATTATGAGTAAACGACGGTTGACAGAGGAGAGTGGAAGAAACCAAATAATATGGAACAAAAGCAGGAGGAGGATGATGAAATTGTCATAAGATCGATTTTTTTCGACGCAGACAAGACACAAGCCCCATTTAATAAACGAAATGAAGCATGATTGCAGAGAACCACGTTTGAGGGCTGCAGGTATCTTTTTGAAAGAAAACAATTACCAAGTCAAAATACACACATTATGAAAAATTACGCACATACATAAACTCACAAAAATTTCCCATGTATGTAGACTAATAACAACTATAGAACAACTTTTGCTACGATCCCTACTGGCGTACTTTCAAAACAATCCAATTAGCAAATTATTCGTCACTATAGTCCTGTCACAAGTGACGAATAATTGGATAATTTAATTGTGAGCACACGAGAGCGTTAGATAAAGGAGTTTGATTGTAAATTATCATCAAAATATTAACGGCTGTTAGTTAATGTGAGATAATTAACAATTAAAATCTTTTATCTAACGAAATCGTGTCATCATCATTTTCCTGCCCTTATCCCAATTTATTTGGGGTCGGCGCAACATGTCTTCTTCTTAAAGAAAGAAAGAAAGAAAAAGTATTTATTGGTTTCACAACAACAAAATTGACAAACAATTAATTGACTTCACTATTTCTCGTCATCTCAGCCGTCACCTCCTTTCTAGCCCTATCATCCTTCACTGTGTAAGTATCATCTGCAAATCTGTATAACAGAAATAGGATTTTGCGTCTGCAATGAGTTAACCAATGCGGATCACAGGCGTGATGTCATGTTATTTTTTTAGCTAAGCTGCTTATTGATCCCCCTTCGGACTAACTCTTTATACAGCTTAGTTTCGTATTAAAGGAGCGTATCGTCAGAACCGATCTGCGGTGTTCGTACGCGATCACTACGCAATCAGTTACCTGGCACGCACTATTAATCTCTAGCCAGCTAATAAATCGCGTCTACGCCTGGAGCAGTACAATCCCAGTGCACTAATACATCGTCTGATATTATGTGCGCAGTATAAGAGTAATAGGAACACCCTGTGAGAGACTATTAAATTTGTGCCGTTAAATGGTGGTAGTGGAAAGGATTTTATGATAGTAATTATCTAGATCCTGCGTATAGTTTTTATGACCAAACATCGATGTTATTTATTATAATTTTAGTTCAATATTAATGTATCTTGTACTTTTGATGGTGAAAAACACATCAAAATCTACTGTTTATTGAAACAAAATAAGAAGAATAACGTAGCCTTACTTAACCTCCTGACTGAATTTGTCCTACCCACAGAACATAAAAAACAAAAAAATCTTGTCAGTTAAATATTGACGTCGCGAAAAATAAAAACACGTAGTGATATCTAATGAAGATTGTTTTTCATGTTAAAAAATATTTGACAGCTCAATGGCAGGTTAGTTGTTCTAAAATGGCTTCTAGATGGAGACATACCGGAGTACACTTTGGCAAGGGTAATTTCAATCTCCTAGAATCTTATAAAAATGTCGCTATTGCTATCAATAGCTATGCAAATTACGTTTACGAATAGAAGATTTAGTCTGATTTATCGATATTCACTAGGATTTCACCATTATTTTGTTGTCATTGAAGATCAAAGTTTTATGTCCTGTATTTAGGAACCTTGCAGAGTACTACTGCTCAAATAACTGTTCTTATGTCCTCTGTGAAGGTACTTGTCAGTGAATTATGTAAATATTTTTTTTATTTACAATATGTTTTGACCTGTTCTGATGCGAAAATCTTAGTATTTCTGACAAAATGTGATGTCATTTTGTCAGCGATGAAGACTACCAAGACCCCCTTATTGTAAACCCTCCCAGGATTCACAAAAGCATAGATGGCATAAATCCAGTGATTATTCAATTGATCGCCAGTTTCATCAACTTGTTCTGTAATACGACAGACTTCTGGCTTTGGTTTATGGCCAGGAAGATCTACTCGTCGTCCTCGAAGGCCAGCTTAGCCAGATCGCACACAAACACCATCTCCACATGACATTGTGAATTTATAAAGTGGACATATTAATTCTCATGGAACTAATCTTCATGAACCAACATACATGCCAAATTTCGATCATGGATGAACATCTGAACAGTTTTTTGAACGTTATAGAGATGACCAAATACATACGCGAATGGTTGAATGTACAAACAGAACAATGTACATCTCCAAGGTGGATTCTCTTGGTCTTACAGTTGAGGAAATGAATTTTTTTATTGAAGTGGCGGAAGTACGGAAGCACTTGCACCAGACCACCACTTCTTTTCTAACGTTGTTTCACTACCATCCAATCGTATGATCAAATATTGAGCAAAGGGTTTCAAACTACATGGGCTACTATGGGAATCTGAATACACAAAAAATATGTATTAGAAGAAGATAAGTTTCATGAAAAAGCCAAGGGATAAAAGCACGAGCAGATGGCAATTTAGCAGTCACATGTTGGATTTACAACAAGTCCGTGGGGTTGTTACATTAAAATGTCAAAACGCAATAAAAAAATGATTATTATAAGGGCTAGTCTTATTTTAATCTAAAATAATATAAACTAGTTGGCTGTAATTGTCTTGTATACAGTACATAAAAGTCAGTAGCCTACCTCAGTAGCCTGCAGCTGTCCTAATAGAAGGACATAAGAAAAAACCGGCCAAGTGCGAGTCGGACTCGCGCACCGAGGGTTCCGTAAAAAAAATATATTATGTGATGTAACTAAAAATTTATGGTTTTCGTAATTATTCCTTTATCTATGCTATAAGACGTTGCTTCGTACCAAATTTCAAGATTCTGAGTTCACGGGAAGTACCCTGTAGGTTTTGATTCCCTTGCGAGTGTCGAAAATTTGCGGCATAAACGGGAGTATCTTGATGTAACTAAAAATTTATGGTTTTCGTAATTATTCCTTTATCTATGCTATAAGACGTTGCTTCGTACCAAATTTCAAGATTCTGAGTTCACGGGAAGTACCCTGTAGGTTTTGATTCCCTTGCGAGTGTCGAAAATTTGCGGCATAAACGGGAGTATCTTTTGATCGCGTTGACTTAGAAGTTTGATTTTTTCACAGCTCCAAGAGACCATAGACTTGAGTATTTGATATGAATTTCAGCTTGATACCTCCACGCGTTCCTGAGAAAAAAGGTCTTGACAGACAGACAGACAGACGGACAACAAAGTGATCCTATAAGGGTTCCGTTTTTTCCTTTTGAGGTACGGAACCCTAAAAACCCATTTTTTCAGGAATAGATTTTTTTCAGTATTTTTTCACTTCTAAAGTAACCCCCATAGAGCTTAAATCCTGAATATGAATTAAATCTGACATAAAAAGTGGTTCCTGTAGTGAGGAGGTAGAGATAAGAGCCTCGTACTTGACTCTGTATAAACTACCAAAAGTAAATAATGAATACGGTAATAGGACTGGGCGTATATGCTCTTCCAAGCATTCTGAGTAAATTGCCTGAGGAAATAGCCAAAAGAACTTGAAATGAAAAATCTTAGCAAAATGAAAAACATTTTAAAAGTATTTTGAGTCTTTACCGTTGAAAAGTTAAGAATGCAAGACTACGTGTCTACTACCAAAGACCTGTGATCGAGTAACAGACAAAGTTGATTGTGTTCTTACCAAAATTGATCTCAAACAGTCGTGTAATTATTGAGTGTTATTTTTTTTGCCAACGAGCAATGGAGTGCAGTATACTAGGTGTTAAATTAACGGATCGTGTTCGAAACACAATACTGCGCTCCAAAACCAAAATAGCTGACGTGGCCCGAAAGGCTGCCCAACTCAAATGGGACTGGGCTGGACATGTCTGCCGTATGCCAGACTAACTGTGGGCCAAAGTCGCGGGAAACTGGTGCCCTGACACAGTGAGACGAGGTCGCGGCAGGCCACGAAGGAGATGGTTGGACGATCTAGACAGGTTCCTTCAAAGCTGGAAGACGCGTGGGTTCGTGAAAAATGGAAGGAGTGGATGGAGGCCTTTGCCCAGGAGTGGGACAGAGCAGGCAAAGAAAAAAATAATAATAATAATTTGATGTATGCAAATACATAGTTTGAATAAACTTGAAAAAGTATGCGTATAAGTATCACTTCTTCGGAAAAAGAAAACACCGTCGAGAAATATATCTCTGGCTATATAGATATTTCTCCACGGCATGTAAAACCAGAGTTAGCCAATGTAAAATCAGAGGACCATAGCACTAACGACCCGATAAAGAAAAAAAGGAAATTTGAAAACATGTTTTCAACTACCACAAAATCAATTTCTTTGGTCATTGAAAATTTGCCTTTGCTGTTTCCACGTTCCTGTTCATAAAGCATCTACCGGAGTGCTCTCACTCCCTCCTTTTGAAATTCCAAAACATGCAACGACCGTGTATAGATCATCATTTTCTGTCATACAGCAAAGAAGCCAAAATAAAGAGATTCCATCAGCTGATTCAGAAAGCCAGCGTCGCTATAAATTCCAAGCTTAGCATTTCCTGTAAACCAGAAAATAGGTACAAAGCTATTCGAGTGAAAAGCTTTGAGACTTGAAGCTTGGTTAGTCAGAAGTATTGGAAAATATAAGATACTGCAAAAATTTAGAATGAACACAATTAAAAGAGCTCTGTGACAATTTTTGTATATTATTAAGTACCTATATTATATTTAGCTCGATTATCATGTGCCTCGCCTTTACCCAACTATGTTGGGGTTGGCTTCCAGTCTAACCGGATGCAGCTGAATATTATCAGTTTACGTGAAGCGACTGCTTATCTGACCACTTTCAACCTCGTTAGTAGTGGTTAATACGATAGACCTTAGTGAGACTGGTTGTCAGACTCTTAAGTCACTGATCGGCTTAACAATTTTTCATAGGCACAGAGGAAACTCGGTATGTAATGGCTCAACCTGAAGATTAATCCGAGTGGCTGTGATTATTTAGCCATGAGCCTCTAAAGTATATATTTTTATCCATCTCCAACGAAATTAATAAAAATATTCGCAGAATATGAAACAACACTTGAACAAGGTGTCCATATACCGCTAAAATGACATCATTTTTGCGTTGATAGACCGCATGTATACACAACACCAATAAAACTGATTGAACGCGATCAGCATATTTCAAGGGGAGAGCTGTCAACCTGTCATTGTCATGATTGTTACGGAATATTGACACTAACAGCTCTTTCGAACGCCGCTGATCGATATAGCTCCATTCAGTGAGATTTGAACTTAGCCATTTGCCAAATGCAGAATACAGACAGTTCCCACAACGCAATAATGATGACGACAATTTATGCGAGACCAATGCGTAAATCGCAGTATTTGATACTATTAGGATTTTTAGGTAAAAATAAACAGGTATTTAAAATGAAAAAATACTGAAATAGCCTTTATAATGTCGAATGCACTTGTTCTTATTTGTTCTTGACCTAACAGAAACGACAAGAATTATTAAGGAAATTATTTTGTACCAAAGGAAAGTAAATATACATTCATCTTACGTATCGGAAATCATATGTTCTCCGGATGAACCATTATGCAAACACGAAAACTACGTACCATTTACACAAGACAAGAGTATTATCATATAAGATTTATACACATAATTTGCTTTCCTTTTCCACTACGTTTCGGAGGGTCTATACGAGAAACACTTCTGCTGGGGTTAAAATATTAACCAACATATTAGGTTGAGTAGGACCTAGACATCTAAATATGAATTTTTGTACGGATGTGAAATCATCAAATGACCCTGATGGTGAGCGGCAGGGACTGTCAGACTTCTACTGACTAAAACCCACCCAAGTTTCATCTTAGCCCTTCGTGTCCGCAGAGTTTCAAACATGCCCGAAATCTGAATCGTCTTTAGATACCTTAATTATTATTATATCAAAAGTTCACCAACCACGTTGAGTTATCATCATCGACTGCACGACACACTGCTGCCACTGCATAAGAAACATCGATCTCTTCAATTTTTTGTGATATATTAATCGGTCTAAACTGCATCTATCCCTATCGCACTCTACGGGGGCAGGATTGACGCAGCACGACGTCATTACTTTCGTTAAATACCTATTTTTGCCCCCCTCTTAAGCTTCCTACTCAACTTAAAACTCAATCAAACTTTCAGACGCGGAAATTACACTGAGCTCCTTACTCTAGATAGCAATGCTAACAAAAACTAGACCAGTGAGACAGTGAAGATTTATCAGATCTATAATTCCTTTGACATCTTCTTCTATTATCATCCATTAGCTGATTGTAAAAGGGCCCCCAGTTACCTAAACTAGGAAGAATGAAGATGGATGTATGAACGAATTTGCGCTTTAATTTCTTGAGAGCGAGGTCTTCATAATTTTCAGTTTTAGGTGACGCGTCTACCGGCTTTCCGTTGTAATATTTCAGGGCACGTAGGATTTTCGCTGGTATATTTTCATGTGCTGGTAAAGATGGAAAAAAGAGATTATTTAGTATAGTTTTTTTTTTATAATTGCAAGGAAAAGTAAAGACTACCACTTTATTGTATTTTCTGTTCAGGCTTGAAACCATAGCTTGAAACTAAGAAAACTTAGCACAAACATTTCGAAATCTAAAAAAATCGTTAGAAACGACAAGCTAGCCTTGTAACACCAAGTATAGCTTGTCTTGTCTTGTCTTCTATGCAACTTTCAAAACTCCTATTAAAATTAGTTATGGTTTTCAATACAAATCCACGTATTTACTCTCTCCAATATTATTCAGTAACAAAATCGATCCTCGGTTTGGCCTACCAGATTTGTATACAACACACATTCCCACAGCATTTGCGAGCACTGTAGCATAGCTTGGAATGCCACAAATCCTTCTCAGTAGCAGCCACGGAGTTTGGATTTATGCCCTGTTGGTAGCATTAGACTAAATGTGGACGTACTATTAGGTACACTTCTGCCCACCCCTTTGCGGATTCAGAAGTAAAGTTATGTTAAAAATCGATCTTAGTTTTGGCCTGCTTAAATTGCGACCTCCGTCCGCGTGAAATTATTATAAAAAAACACTACTAAAGTTTCTATAATAATATTATTCAATCATGATTTGAAAGGCACGTGGCGCCATTTATTATCATAAGAAAGTTATTGTTGTTTTCTTTGGGAACAGTATTTTTTTTCGAGATGAGAGGTACACTATTTCCGCTTCTTAACAACGTATAATATACGTTTACATCTCTCATATTCGGTAAGTAGGTCCTTATTACCCCCAAATGGGGCTTGTAGGTGACCAATTAGCGCTTCAGGGCATTAATGTCGCAAGAAAAGCCCTAGGGCGGTAAGTAATTTAAAAAAAACACTTCACTCTTTCAAAAAGTTCGCGTACATCTAACCATCATAGTACTGGCAATAGACATCATGCATTCAGCCCAATGACAAAAGAGGTCGCTTCGCTATTCAGCCTTGTCTTCGTATGAGTACCTATACCGCCTGTGTGGGGGAGGCTTAATAGTCATCAATTTTAAATATCGAACGGCGAAGCTCAATATCGTTCTTGAAAAAAAAAAATTTAAAAAGAGATGAAAAAGGCGGTAATAGAAAACTTTACTTTCAATATTGTTTGTTTTTGGTTTTTTTTTTTATAATTACGTGCTAATTAGGAAAAAAACATGAGTTCTGCAAGTGATGAAGATATAAGCTGCACTCCCGATTCAATGAAAATGGAAGCTGAAGCAGCAATTAACAATATTTTGCCTGAAAGTTCTAAAGAGAGATATTTGAAAACTTTATTCTTGTAATGCCGGTTTTTTTCTTCTTACCTCATAATCGAGATGTAAAGCAGAGTAGTTAGCTCGGGTGTAAGCATCAATTGCACCCTCGAACTATTGGCGCCCTCGCTGCGCTCGTGCGCCTAAATATCTCGGGCTGCAATTGATGCCTTACAGCCCTTGGCTACTAATCTACTATTATGTAAAATTTCAGGATGATTGGTTCAGTGGTTTAGGCGTGAAAAGGTAACAAACAAACAATCTTACTTTCGCATGTATAGATTCCCATAGCATCAGGTACCAGGAGCACAAAGCATCAAGGAGGGTCGTTATAGCAACTATTTGCGAGTTACAGAGCACCGTGGCATAGCTTCGAACGCCACAAATCCTTCCCTTGTCTTCTGCATCGATGCTAACAAAAGGAACAATATAATTTACGTGGCTGGAAGCGACGGAAGCAATTATGTTTACACTGAATCAATGGAATAAGTCTGTTCGGTTTACCATGAGGGTGGGTTTTTTACCATTTTGTTACGGGAGTACAAAAGAAGGTACCTAATGGAACGATGTAGTGAATCTGTTACAGCTGCTAATTACAGAAAGTATTAATGCCATTGATTTGAATTTTGGACTGTTTGAATAAGTTTTTTTTCTATATTTACTGAATGTCAAAGTTTATTAATTTAACTAGGCCATTAAAAGGCACGTTTGGACGTCAAACTTTAAAACTGCTCATTCGCAAGGGTAGTTTCGTATGAAAAAAATCTCGATTAACAAGTCGAAAGAGCTTTGAGTTGGTTCCCTTGATCCAGACAAAAGAACTGTTAAATAAACATAGTGTAGCAAAATTCACCTTTACAAATATTTTTCTTGTCTCTTATTGTAAGTCCGTCTGATACCACTACTGCGCGAAAGCAGTTCAGCTCAAATCTCTAAAGCTTTAGCGATATTTCGCTGAGAAATTGAAAAACACGATGTCGTTGTAGATTTTCTATTATTTGTTACAACACGCCTTGTCGTATGTCTACATCGATGACGTTCAAACGAACATTGAACAAGTTCAAAGCGACGGAACCAATTATTTATTATATTTATTACCCGACTGTGCAACGGTACAGACAAGTTATGATTTAGCTTAAATTTTCTTTAACAACATTTTTGGTGTTAGTGGGAAGAAGTATTTTGCAGAAAATATTTACTTACTAACAACTTACAACCTTCAAGGTTAAGCCGTGCTAGCCGAGATTAGACCAAGGATAGGTGACCATCATCATGGATTAGAGGTCACAGCGGATCACTTGGAAACGATGCGGCCGACGAACTTGCCAGAAGAGGATCCAGCACAAAACCTTACGGACCCGAACCCATTGTGCTCATCCCTTTCAAGCAGCTAAGAAGCTGGCTAAAAGATCATACTCGAATACAAGCGGAGAAATGGTGGAGCTCGACACCAGGATGTAGGCAATCCAAGGAACCTATGCCATCCCTGGATATAAAACTGACCAGGCGCCTTCTGCGCCTGGACAGAGATAGCCTGCGCCTGGTGGCGGGGACCATCACCGGACATTGTTCACTGAATAAACACTTCCACACCCTAGGAATCACTGACAGTCCCCTGTGCAGGGCATGCATGGAGGCGGAGAAAACTGTGGCGCATGTGCTCCTTGAGTGCACAGGTGTTACCAAGATTCGTGAGGAGACCCTGGGAACACCACGATCCCTTGCGGATGCCCTGAGGAGACCGGGAAGTCTGATCTGCTTCTGGAGGGAGGTGGGCTGGTTGGAGTAATCGGCCGCCACGGCTCACGCACAATGGTCCACCTTAAGGACTAAGTGCGGACACCTAAAACCCCATAAAGAAGATAAAGAAGGTGACCATCATTACATACCGAGTTGTCTCCGTACACAACATATGCATCCGGTTAGTGTATTTGCCGAACCTAACAAAGTTTGGGGAAAATCTAGGCAGATGATACGTGTTCTTCACATGACTGAAGTGAAAAGACATTCAACAAACTACTTCGTCCTTTTCCAGTAGCAAAGGAACCTTATAGAGTCGTGACAGTTTCAGGTTTATAGCAACCCATTTGTTTTTTAATCTACGAGTTTTGAAGAGAAATAAAAAAGGGATATAATTTTACGTATGAATCGTGTGGGTTTACGACTTTCAATTCTTCAGAACTAAAATGAGCTTTAGGCATATATTTTAGTTTGTAAGGTAAAATAACACCTACCAAATCGAAGCTCCCAGAACCGTTTTAATTAAACGGTTTTTTTACTGTAATTACAAGATTTCTTCAAATAATCATACTTGGTAGGTAGTTAATATCTGAAACTTCTTTTACCCTAAACAGAAAATTATGAGCTGAGAATTTTTAGATTAAAATGCTAATTACTTCGTAATTACTTCAAACACTTTTTTTTCGCTTTGAGCAAAAAAGTGTTTGAAGCTCATTTTTGGTGAAATTTTCGTCAAATAATGTTGGTAATTGCTATGCATCCATATGGAAAATAAGGGACGACGAAGGTTTTGGGGAAAATTTTCGGCAGATTTTGCGCTCGTATGTCGTTGACAGCGTAGTTAAAATCGTATAGTAAAATGTACTGTGTGCATAATGTGTGTTTATGACTTGTTGTCTAGTAATTGCAAGCGGGACTGCTGGGCTTGAGGTCCTGGGTTCGATTCCCGGGTCGGGCTAAATGTCATTGGGTTTTTCCATCAGGAATTTCTCAATAGCAACCACGGAGTCTGCATTTATGTCCCATTGATGGTTATAGGCTGGCCCTCTTTTACATAGGAATTAAACATAACTGGCAAAATGTGGGTGTAAAACAATGGATACACCTCTACCTAACCCTTGGGAGTTACAGGTATGATGTTTACATAACATCGCCGTCTTATTTTTCAATACATTTTACAAAAAATAAGACGGCGATGGCGGCTTTCGTTCCGATTTTGGCCACGTGCCTTGAAAATCGTATTGAATACCGGAATTACTCCCGATTCATCAATATTCCATATTTATTTTTATTCAAAAACAAAAGATTTCGAATCCCAGCTATCAAATATTTAAAGGTAAAAGCATCAATGAATTCATCTTTGCACGTCAGTGTCGGGTTTTATGTTGATTAAAATACGATTCTCTCCTTTAATGATTTTTTAATGAAAACGTCATTCTATAAGATAAAATCAACATACAACCTGACATGACTGTCCTGCTAATTGCAAAATAACCCTCCTTTTGGGCTTCACCGCAGTCGGATAAAAAGTAAGAAAATATCAATTTGCGAGCAACCCAGGCGCATCCCCATAAACAAAACTAATGAGATCATTTAAATCCCATTGACTAGTTCCTACAATGACACATCAAATAAAACAGAAAAATACCTTGCTACATTCGCAATTGCATCTATTTTTGAGTACAGCACAATGCTTTATCCCGGGTTCAACCGTATCCATTGAAACCAGGTCGGATAGTTAATGATTTGTTAATTAATCACCCTATTGTGGACTGTGTGTCTATGTATATATGGACTATTGTATATGATTGTATTGGAGTAGGTATTGATAGAGGTCTGTGAAGTGGGTAACTATAGGATAGTTAGAACTCAACATGTTTGAATTTAGTATGAATATTTGAAGAAGAACTGATTGTCTGGTGTCAATAAATCACTGAGCTTTCATCGTCGGTGGATGGCTTGCACCCTTTAACATAGAACTTAAATATACCTAAGGGCTCGTTTACGGAGACGCGGGGCGTTGCGCGGCGCGTGCAGAAGGCTCGTCTCGTGCTTTTTACCCGACTGCGGCGAAGCCCAAAAGGAGGGTTATTTATTAATTTACTGAGAGGCGGGTCCACCGCAACACACGCTGCATTTTAAACTAACGAGCGAAAAATCGCTTCTCGTTTGAAATTGTTAACTTTTTCACACATCGCCATGTGTTTGAAATAAAAACGCAGCACGCGCCGCGCGACGCCCCGCCTGTACGTAAACATGCACTAAGTGGTGGAACGTGGTTCTTCTTTTCCGTCGTGTGGTTACTGCCAAACCTGGCGTCAGAATTTTGTATGTCGCCCATGGGCCTCTTCCTTGACTTTACACGCCGTCAAGAAATATCTCTTAGACATGCTGGTTTCCTGACGAAACAGAGGTCGAATTCATGACCTGTGTTGTTGTTAACTTGTCAGTCCGACGGTCACAAAACTAGACTATCACTGCTTTTTAATTTTGAATGTTGATGTACTATGGATACACCTGCCTACTTAACACTTCGGGATACATCGTACTCGTAACAGCCGTGATACATAAGTATGTTGTATCATCACCTAAATCCCCCTAAGATTTTCCTCTTGTGTTTTATTGTATTGCCAACCAACAACTCCAGCAATTAAAGGCAATTGTCAGCGCAAACTTTCTGCAAACAAGGATGTTTTCATTAAAATACAATGACAAGTAAGCAACCAACAGACTGTAATATCTTGGCAGGACATGCAAATGTACTGAAGTCCCATACTGTTGACATTTGCTTTGCCAGCAGGACCTAGATCAGCTGCCAAAATAAACTGGCACACTTCAGCCATGCTGTATGTTGGTGTGGATGGATTACTTCTCGTAACTGTTTGATGTTCTATGGTTTTTTCTTTAGTTATCATCACCTTCCTGCTCTTATCTCATGTTACTTTGGGCCAGCGCAACACGTATTTTTCTTCCATTCAAAAAGTGTATGTAAAAAAGTTGAAACTTTGACTTCCAATATCTCCATAATTAGGAGAAAACATATCACTATGACGGGGACAATAAATACTTTTCAGCTCCGTTAACAGAAATCTGAATTTGTGAACGGCAATATACTCCCGCCCTATAACAAGAAACTCAAACATTAATGTCGAAAGGTGGGTGAACTACATGTACATAATATATGTGCCTATCTACTTCTTCGTAAACAATCGTGATGTTATATTCTATCTTACGAGTAATTGGAAAAACTAAGTTCGTATTCGGCCACATCTGCCTTGATAAAACGACAAAACTATTTTTGGTGGAAGGCTGACCCCAAAATACTTGGAGATAGGCGGGTGGAATGATGGAAAAGAAACTTCGATTAGTTCATGAAATAGGTGCTTAGATAGTGTTCCTAGTTTTCTTTATACATATACCTACACATATACCTAATATAGGCATAAAAATAGACCGAGTTCCTAACGTCGAAATTCGAAAACGTACAAAGGTTTTCGATATTGGAAATCGCGTTACGGAACTCAAATGGAGTTGGGCAGGACACCTAGCAAGGCGCAGTGATGACAGGTGGACTAAGGCTATCACTGAATGGCGTCCAAGAACTGGAAAAAGAAGTGTGGGTCGTCCAGCGGCAAGATGGGCAGACGACATAGGTAACTATGTCGTCTGCCCATCGGGGAAAAAACCTGGATGAGGCTGGCACAGGACCGTGGGGAATGGCACAAGAAAAGGGAGGCCTATACCCAGCAGTGGGTGAGTTCAGGCTGTGGATGATGATGATGATACCTAATATCAAGCGTGTAACCATTGAAGGGTTAAGCAGAGTTGAGGGCGCTATTATCATCCAACCGGGCACAAATCCAGACTCTGTGACTGAGAAATTCTTGATATAAATCACTTTGCCCAACCCAAGTATCGAAACCAGGATCTCGTGGTCAGCAGTAGCGCTTGCGACCTTCGACTTCCTTTCCTTCTGACTTGACCAATAAGGCAATCAGTTCCTTATAATCTTTGAGCAATTTTGTGATTTTTCATGTAGCAGTTAATTCCCACGTCGACATACTTATTCTTAAACATTTACTAGAATATTGAAAAAGACGTCCAAAATGTTCAAACTACTACAAATGTTTAGCCGGCGGCACTTTCAATATTAAAAAGCATCTTTCAGCAAGCGAATTGTGAATCGATATGCACACAATGCAAATACTGACATTTTAATGATATATCTTCGGTTGCACAGGAGGAAAGATAAATCGTCTTTCTCATTTTGTGCTGAATTACGTTATTTATGGAGGTATAGAATATACCCCTTATCTCCTGAGAAATAGATAGAGAAATTTGATTTCAATTGACATTAAAAATGCTTACGTACTCGTATGAATAGAAAAAAAAACCGGCCAAGTGCGAGTCGGACTCGCGCACCGAGGGTTCCGTAAAAAAAATATATTTTGTGATGTAACTAAAAATTTATGGTTTTCGTAATTTTTCCTTTATCTATGCTATAAGACGTTGCTTCGTACCAAATTTCAAGATTCTGAGTTCACGGGAAGCACCCTGTAGGTTTTGATTCCCTTGCAAGTGTCGAAAATTTGCGGCATAAACGGCTGTATCTTTTGATTGCGTTGGCTTAGAAGTTTGATTTTTTCACAGCTTCAAGGGACAGTAGACCTGAGTAATTGATATAAATTTCAGCTTCATACCTCCACGCGTTCCTGAGAAAAAGGGTCTTGACAGACGGACGGACGGACGGACAGACGGACAACAAAGTGATCCTATAAGGGTTCCGTTTTTTCCTTTTGAGGTACGGAACCCTAAAAATATGAAAAAAATTACGTAAAATTATGAACGAAGAAGGCATCGACCCCAAAAGAATTTAATAAGGGCAGGAGAGTGATGAAAATGAGTCAGCTTTTATGTTCCCACTACTGGGACTCCGTTCTTCTCTTTGTGAGTGATAGTGCGCTTTAAGCACAGTATAAATATCTTTAATATTACCGTGCCTTAAGGTTGATGCTACAGGGTAGCCCGCGAAATTCGATTTTGCAATTTGTCACTGATCGTCAAATTGCAAAGAACGTATAAAAATCGAATTTAGAGGGCTACCCTGAATGATTCACCTTAGTCCACAACGTGGGTCCAGACCGGAATGAATATGCAAGTGTTCGAATTTTTGATTCTAAGTTATGCCAGTTTCCTCACGATATTACGTATGCATCCACGCTATTTTAAGAAGTCGGCCTCGGCGTTAGTACAAGTTTAGCAGAAGTATGTTACATATAGAAAAATGTTCATACTTACATTTTTGGATAGTCTTCATACTTTTCCTCGTTGAAAATGTGTTCCTGTAAGTAATACGAGAGTACGAAAAGTATACTTTTTAATATCAGCATTTCATTATATTTTCCGGAACTTGTTTCAACTTTGAGTGGAAGTAATGAGAGCATCATTATTTCTTCTTTAGATAGAATATATTTTATTACATGAACCGTAACGCGGAGTATTGAACGTTATAGATATAAGACGTAAATGGGTACGTTGATAGTAACTAGGAATATATTTCCAATGAAAAGGCAAAACTGATATGGAAGGAAACGCATCTTCCAAGCTCAAATTTTGCCATCTTAACCAAAAAACTTCAGGAAGTAAACGTATTTCAGTTCGAGAGCAGAATTATTTAATTATCATTAACACTGAAAACGGAATATTTACCATGTTTGCTGTTTGTTTCGAGTTCCCGATATTTCGGCTCTGTTGAAGCACCATAATTACAGATTAAACTGTAGTTATTGCGGGTGGGTGTTTATGAGCAGACAAGTCGGCTTACCCTCTTTCTCAACAGTAAACATGGTTTTCAGTATTATTCATAACTAGCTTTTGCCCACGGCTTCGCCCGCGTGGATGTCGGTACTACAAAAATGACGATTTTCCATACAAACTTTCATCCCCTATTTAACTACCTTAGGGGTTGAATTTCGAAAAATCCTTCCTTATTCCTTGTCTACATTTTAAAGGAAACTTCTGTGCAAAATTTCAGCTTTCAGGTCCAAGAGTTTGGGCTGGGCGTTGATGAGTCAGTCAGTCAGTCAGGACTTCTCTTTTTATTTATATATATACAGATGTTAATTTAAAAGCAGAATAATTATTGTCCAAGCAAACCTTTAATAAATATTACTAGCATTAAAATTTATTACGAATGAAGTCAGCCAAAATTGCGCCTAGTAAATATCCACTCACATTTTATAAATTTTAAAATTAGGAACGCGAGCGCCTGTAAATTCTCGGGAGAATTGACCAGAAGCTAAAATGTTACCACAGTTGGATGTCTAGACTTTGACATGTTTATGTATCTATGCTATTTCCAGCCTGTGTCGATGTATTGGAGCATCTATAGCTTACAAAGGCATCGCTGAGTGCTTCGAACAATATTTCGTTCAATATTGTTACGAGCTGGGTATGGGATAAATAAAATCACTACCAAATAAACACACGAATAAACTTTATTACTCGCAAAACAATTATAAACAATCACTTCAACAGTACTGAACACTTTGTCGCACTAGATAACTCTTCGAACCTTTCGTTGTCTCGCTTAAAAGTGAACTGACTAACTTCGTCCTCAATCGGTCCTTTTATACCCCAGCAAACAAAAGATATTCGAGATAATTCTCTATTATTCAAGAAAGCATCTACAAAAAAACATTCACAAAAAATAAACTTAAAGATAAAAGAACCGACAAGGAAGAAGTTACTTTACGCCCTCGGCATACGATCGAAATTACAATGTCAATTGCCGCTGGCGTCGCGCGTAGGCTGACCTTGAAATACAATGTAACTATACCTACTACGGAAATAGGTACCTAAAAGAATGAACTCGTATTTTCTAGGTACTACACAGTTATTAGCGCGGTTTCTCGAAGATTCTAGATGATCGTCGTAACACTGCCCCCTCCTTAGACATGCTCGTCCCGAGCATCATTAGTCCCGTAATATCGCGCCAGTCGGTCCACATGCACAACCTTAGGCGCACCTCGCGGACCCTTCTGTATTCGGTAGGTGACATCGTTGATCCTGGTCACAACTCTGTATGGTCCATCCCATTTTGCTTGCAATTTTGGAGACTTTCCCTTGCTCCGCACTGGGTTATGCAACCACACCAGCGAACTTTCGTCGAAACCACGACTGTTTGCCTTCCGGTCATAACGAGTCTTCATTTTCTCAGACACCTGTTGCCCGGATTGCCTGATATGCTCATACACATCATTTAACTTGTTACGCAGGTCATTCGCGTAATCCGTTACACTGCGTGGGACATCAGGGGGAGTTCCAGTAATTAAATCTGCAGGCAACCGTAATTCCCTTCCAAAGTTCGCGAAGGCTGGAGTTACAGTCGTACTTTCGTGAACTGCACTCCGATAGGACAGAAGAAACGGCTGTATGTGCTTGTCCCAATCCCTTTGCCTGCTTTCCACGACTTTAGCCAGATATCTCTCCAATGTCTGGTTGAATCGTTCCACCATTCCATCAGATTGTGGGTGGTAAGAGGTGGTCCTGGTTTTGTGTGTACCCATCAATCGACAAGTCTCCTGAAAAACTTGCGATTCAAAATTCCTTCCTTGATCGCTGTGAATTTCTAAGGGTACTCCAAAACGACAGAAGACTTCCTGAACCAATTTATCTGCGACTGTTGTGGCTTCTTGGTTAGGAATGGCGAAGACTTCTGGCCACTTTGTGAAATAGTCCATGACAACCATGAAGTACTTGTTTCCGCTGTCACTTTCTGGAAATGGTCCCGCAACGTCCAGTGCTATCCGCTCCCAGGGGGCTCCCACGTTGTACACTTTTAATGCACCTCTGCTTCGTGTGTGAGGTCCTTTCACAGCCGCACAGCTGGTACATTTGCGACACCAGTCCTCCACATCATCTCGACAGTGGATCCAGTAAAAGCGCTCTCTGATCTTCAGTAGAGTCCTTTTCACCCCCATATGTCCTCCTGAGCATCCATCATGGTAGAGCCGTAAAACATCCGGTACCTTAGCTTTAGGAACAACCATTTGTAGATGACAGCTGTCCCCACGAGCGTTTTCCCATTTACGGCACAAGACTCCATCCTGGATCTCCAAACTGTTCCATTGTGCCCAATAACTCTTCGTGATGGAACTCATCGCAGCCACATCACTCCACTTGGGCTTCGGAGCACCAGCTTTGATCCAGTCGAAGATTGGCTTGATGTCCGAGTCATTTTGTTGAGCCTGTTGCAGAGTCTCCTTCCATTCATCGCTGAGATCCGTTCTAAGCATCCTCACGGGCACTACTTCCTTAGTCTCTTGCCTGGCACAGTGCTTGCAGTCTTCAGGACAAGGTCTTCTTGACAAGGCATCTGCGTTACCGTGAGTTTTCCCACTGCGATGTTCAGTTACGAAGTCAAACTCTTGCAGTAGTTCAATCCATCTCGCCACTTGTCCCTCTGGATTCTTGAACTGTAATAGCCACTTCAATGCAGCATGGTCAGTTCGTAGCTGGAATTTCCGTCCCAACAAATACTTACTGAAGTGCTGCAATGTCTTCACTACGGCGAGCAGCTCTCGTCTCGTTACGCAGTAATTCCTTTCCGGTTTAGATAAAGACTTGCTGAAGTAAGCTACAACAACCTCTTGATCTCCTTTCCGTTGAGATAACACGCCCCCAATCCCAGTATTACTTGCGTCTGTGTCAACTATAAAGTCATTTTCAGTGTCAGGATATCCCAAAATAGGGGTATTGCACAGACGTCCCTTTAATTCTTGAAATGCGGCGTCGCAGTTCTCATCCCAACAGAATTGTCGCTTTTCCTCAGTGAGTCTGTGTAGAGGTTTCGCAATGTCGGCAAAATTCTTCACAAACCGGCGATAATAGGAGCACAAACCCAAAAATGCTCTGACCTGTGTCTTGTCTTTCGGAACTGGCCAATCCTTGACGGCGACTACTTTCTCTGGGTCTGTTTGAACACCTTCCCCCGAAACTATGTGTCCTAAAAAGTTCACTTGTTTCCTGAAAAACGAGCACTTTTTCGGACTCAATTTCAGGTTTGCTGTTTGGATCTTCGACAGCACTCGGTTGAGGTTTCTAAGGTGATCTTCAAACGTACGGCCCACAATGATTATGTCGTCTAGATAGACAAGACATGCATCCCCAATCAACCCGGCAAGTACTTGCTCCATCAGCCTTTCAAACGTTGCAGGAGCATTACATAAACCGAAAGGCATAACTTTAAACTGCCACAACCCTTTTCCTGTTGAGAATGCAGTCTTCTCCTTATCCTTGGGGTCTATTTCTACCTGCCAGTAACCACTTTTCAGGTCTAGTGTGGTAAACCACTTCATTCCCGCCAGCGTATCTAGTGTGTCATCAATCCTGGGCAGTGGATAGCTGTCCTTTTTCGTGACGTCGTTCAGTCGTCGATAATCCACACAGAAGCGCATACTGCCGTCCTTTTTCTTCACCAGGACCACAGGAGAACACCATGGACTGGATGAAGGTTCTATAACACCGTCCTTCACCATTCCCTCAATCATGGTTTCCACTTCTTTTTCCCGTGCAACTGGCAGTCTTCTTGGTCGCTGACGGATAGGTAACTCGTTGCCCGTATTAATCCTGTGCTGAACCAGTCCGGTTCTCCCTATGTCAGCATCATTCGTAGAGAAAATACCGGCGTACTGAAGTAACATCTTCTTAGCCTTGTCCATTTCACCTTCAGTTAAATGACAGTTTTCTAAAAGCGTTGACACGTCGAATTTGGCACTACGAATTTGATTTCCGGTAGGTAGATCTTGCAATTGACGCATCCAGGCTACTTCCTCGCAAGTGCCGATCAAGGTGCCCTTCTTAATTACTTGCTCCTTGTCACTTGGATTCAGGATTCGTACAGCTGAGATGTTGTTGGCCTTTACCAGAGTTCGTGCCATCTTCCATGAAAACTCATTGTCCACCCTTTCTATCAGAACACTTCGATCTTTGTGTCCAGAATTCTGTGGTAACTTAACTGGCACAATCGTTTCTGATCTGCGAGGAAGAACAATTTCCTTCAGGCAGTACACTTTCCCTGATGGTGCACCTTCCATGAAGACTTCCTCTGATCCACATTTCAACACTCCTTGGTCAATGTCGATCTCACAACGATATTTCCGCATGAAGTCCAAGCCCAAGATGCAATCGTCGACTATGTCGGCCACGATGACATTGTGCCGGTAAATTCTATCACCTAACTTTAACTCCACCTCCTTCTTGCCTCGGACGGTTATGTGCTGACCAGTAGCTGTTAATAATTGAAGACGGTCACGGTTATTGAAGTAGCCCCCAAGAAACCGATTCGCCAGGTGAGAATTGACGACCGTGTGAGAAGCTCCAGTATCCAACGTCAGTTTGCATGGAGTTCCGTTGACTTCGCCGTTGATGGTCAGGCTGTTCCCGTCATGTACTTGTGAGATCGAGATCCTCGGGGCTCTTTCAAAACCAGCCAGCACCCGCCCCCCAGTCCTGGCATTTACTCGTTTCCCTGCTGTGGTTGGGCAGCCACTTCAGCCACCTTTCCTTGCTGAGGTTGGTCTTCTCTAGGTGAGCTGCGCTTAGGACAGCTTGATCGAAGATGACCCCTTTCTCCACAAGTGTAGCACCTAGGGCTGTATCCTTGCGGGCGGTCGCGTGCAGGTGACGCTACAACCTCCCTGACCCGGTGCGTACGGTGGTCCTGCCTCACTGCCTCTACTTCTAAGGCATGGGCCAAGGCATCTTTCAGCGTCTCATGATGCCCAAGTCTCACAGCGGCTCTAACCTCCAAGTCGCGTATTCCATCGATGAACGCCTGTACCAGATTTCCATCAATAAGTGCAGGGGCGGACTGGTATGCTTTCCGAACCAGCTTTTCAACTTCTAGGGCCCACTGCTGTAAGTTCTCGGCACTACGTTGAACGCGATCCCTTAACTTGGCACGAAAAACATGCTCCAGGTGCGCGTCACCGTATCTGGACTCTAATGCCTCCAGCAGCTGTTCGTAGGTCACATCCTTGCCGAGGGCCTCAAGAATGTTAAGGGCCTGGTCTCGGAGACCCAAGGTGAGCGCGGTCATGGCTTGCGCTTTGGTCCACCCATTCACTTTCATAACGGCCTCAAATTGGATTTTATAGGCCGACCACGAAGATGTTCCGTCGAATGGAGGCACTTTAAATCCGCGAACCGAAGGGGCAGCAATCACTGAAGTTATAGACCCGTCTCCAACCTTAATTTCACTTAAGGCCTTCTTCACATCGGCGATCTGAATTTCGGCCTTTGCGATACGGTTGTCGTGCTGCTGTACCTGCTCCTTCATCACGCTCAGCTCTTTGCCCACTGATGCGTGAAGATCCTTTATCAGGAGCATCTGTTCCTCTTGACGCCGGGCCTGTTCCTCTTGACGGCGCGCCTGCTCCTCCTTATCCTGTTGCAGCTGCTCCTGCAACTGGCGAGCCTGGTCCTCTTGACGTCGAGCCTGCTCCTCCTTATCCCGTTGCAACTGCTCCTGCAACTGGCGAGCCTGCTCCTCTTGACGTCGAGCCTGGTCTTGCAGCAGTGCCATTAAGGCAGACAAGTCAGGCGCCGCCGATGCTGGAGTAGCTCCAGATGGGCTAGCGACTGGCTCTGACGTAGGCTGGACACCACCCGGTGTCTGTGTCGGGGAGTCCCCAAATCGCCTTTGGTCCATTCCTTGCTGTCGCTGACTCCTCGTACGGATACTATCCGTGTCGTCCTTGGGTAGAATCGGCATTATTTATCCCCGCTTCTGACACCAAATTGTTACGAGCTGGGTATGGGATAAATAAAATCACTACCAAATAAACACACGAATAAACTTTATTACTCGCAAAACAATTATAAACAATCACTTCAACAGTACTGAACACTTTGTCGCACTAGATAACTCTTCGAACCTTTCGTTGTCTCGCTTAAAAGTGAACTGACTAACTTCGTCCTCAATCGGTCCTTTTATACCCCAGCAAACAAAAGATATTCGAGATAATTCTCTATTATTCAAGAAAGCATCTACAAAAAAACATTCACAAAAAATAAACTTAAAGATAAAAGAACCGACAAGGAAGAAGTTACTTTACGCCCTCGGCATACGATCGAAATTACAATGTCAATTGCCGCTGGCGTCGCGCGTAGGCTGACCTTGAAATACAATGTAACTATACCTACTACGGAAATAGGTACCTAAAAGAATGAACTCGTATTTTCTAGGTACTACACAGTTATTAGCGCGGTTTCTCGAAGATTCTAGATGATCGTCGTAACAATATGTATGTCGTTTTGTATGTTAACTTTGCTTTGCTGAAGGAATTTTTGGAGTTTCTAGAATATCTTCTGTAATCAATGGATTATCTTCTAGTTTATCGGGTTTTGAATGATTAGATGAGTCTGTGTTTGCCTCTAACTGTGTTACTGCCCTAAGAACTTTTAGGTCTTGAGAAGTAGCCAAAACAATACATTAACGATGGATGGATTTTAATGGAGATAGTAGATATCTATAAATGATTAGAGAGCTCAGAGTATACAATGGTTTGGTAAAGGTGTAAATAGTATTTCAATGTAACAACACAATGTTGTTCCAGTTTTGGGTTACTTAGGTACCTACGTATTTACTTATACTATCGATAGACACAGTCCTTCTGTTGTTTGATTTACTTACCTTCTATGTCGATTCATTAGTTTATATTGGTATCATTAGTACTCTGCGGTACCCATCAGTCCATTAAGGGATGCCTTCCCCAGCTCCTCTCTGACAGAAATTAACTAACTACGTAGGTATCCTAAATTACTACTAAGAAATCAATTCGTCTGAAAGTAGTACTATTAAGTACTAGTTTCTGTCTAACCTTTCGGGGATTATAATAATAATAATAATTTATGATAGACAAGATGCTATGCTATGTGATGTGAGTACGTGAGTAGGTAATACTCAAAAAAATAAAACGATCATTCAGGAACTCACTGAGAATGGTGGTTTTCACTAGACTTGCCAGTACTTGCAGATCTGGTGAAAACCATCATGTTTATACAAATATGGCCATAACCTTCGCAGTGGAATCAATAAAGAATGCTACTTCATCAATCCAACTTTTTACAAAAATCACCTTTTTTTTTTACAAAAAATCAATTCATTTTAAAATTTAAACCTTCTTTCACAGCCCAAAACCATACGTTAATACCAGAATCGTATATATCATTGTAGAGTCCATAGTTTACAAAGGTCTATCGGGGTGGCGGACTTTAGTTATGCATGGCCCGGTGTCCCAGGCCTCTGTTAATTATGACGAGGCCCGCACTCTACTCGAAAATTGGATATTTAGGCCTGAATACCAGATTCTCGTGTTATTTTATAGTTGCTGTCTTTGTTGTTCAGTTTATTCGCAGATGAGATTGTTTTGTCGTGGCCTATTTTGGCAGGGTTTATGCCTGTGACATAGACGTATGTGTCTCAGTGATTTGTTTTTAATGTGACATTACTTCACGCGTATAATTTTTGAAAGGTTAGGTTCCCGTCGGGGCTGCGGGTTGTTCGAAAGACATAACGCGTCCTCGACACAAAGGGCTAAGAAGGAAGCAAGGAGGGGCCCGCAAGGGCCGACGCCCGTCGGGGCCGCGGATTTTTGTACTAGATGACGTGGCCTCGGCGCAATGGCAAAGAAGGAACATGGGTTCGGTTTTTAGTCAGTAGAAGTCTGACACTCCCCTTCGCTCTGCCCAAGAGCGGGGGGGGGGTTATTCGATGATTTTATACCCACCAAAAAAAAAAAAAAGGGCTAAGAAGGAACATGGATGTTTTTACTCGACTGCGGCGAAAACCAAAGGAGGGTATATTAGTCAGTAGACACTCCCTACCGCTCTACCCAGAGCGGGAGGAGTCATTTAAAGATCTCCCACCCTCCAAAAAAATGGTGTAAGTATCTAATGTTCAAACACAGATCAAATTTAACGTTAAAAAAACATTCACAGGTTAAAAATGAATCCCTTGTTACTACCTATCTTCAACTGCTACTCTTTTTAGTACCTTACACCTAGACTTTAATTCAAAACGACCCTAAACCTTCGTCAGTGACGTCAGTAGCATTCAACTTCCTAATTAGCATACAGTGAGTTAGTTACCCAACGAACAATACCACCAATTTGCCAAACCACCGTGCACTGTTACCGCAACAACTGAAGCTGAAATTTTCTAATCGCCGATCCGTACCTGTCAAGCCTGATAATTTTATGTAGTTCGCAATTAGTTCGCACAAAGAGATTTATTAACAACACTCGCAATGCATTATGTGACTGTCAGTACTTTGTAATTTTAATCTTTTATGACCTTTGTGACTTTATTGCATGAATGTTCAACTAAACTATGAATTTATTCGTGTGATTTTAAGCTCTAATGTTGTTAGTTTAATTAAATTTATAAATCTTTATTTTTCGTGATTATACTTTTGTTGGAAGGGGTTCAACTGTCTTGGTATGTGATGAGAAAGAACGAATGACAAGTGACCAAAAAAATTGTGAATTTAATATTAATGGATGGAGAAGGAGAGGGAGAGGAAGACCGAACGAAACGATTGACGGTTTGTAAGTAGGAAAATTATGAATTTTCATACTTTTATGAGGAATCAAGTTCTTCTAACTGAAAAGACAAGTGTGTTACTGGGTAGATTGTCGCGCCATTTTTCCATCCCGGCTAAGCTTATGGGAAGTGGCGAACGGCTTTTTGGGGAAAAGTTTTGTAATATTTTGACGTTCAAACAGTGCTGATTTTGGAAGAGAGCAATTAAACGACAACCAATTTCCTAATAAAATAGCACTTATATCATCAAAAATTCGTTAGGGCCATTCATATCCCGTCGGGGCTGTGGATTATCGAAAGGATAACGCGGCTCCGACACAAGGGCGAAGAAGGAACATGGGTTTGGTTTTTAGTCAGTAGAAGTCTGACACTCCCCTTCGCTCTGCCCAAGAGCGGGGGGGGGGGGGGTCATTTGATGATTTTACACCCACCAAAAAAAAAAGGGCCATTCATATACCCATGGAAGCCCATATTGACGTAGGACCATGGTACCCAAAGCCTCTGTTTCTGTAGGCTTTCTATGACAACTCTCACAGATTATGCAATTTTAACCAAAGAGGCAATAAACTTCAAAGAAGAATGTTCAGTCCAGCCGAAATAGACGGTTATTCGAATCTTACTCGCATGAATCATATGTAAGATGCTTTAACTCATGGCGGGAATCTCATACATTATTGTAAATTACAGCCTCTGCTATGCTTTAACGTATTAAAACATACGTAGTCTGAAATAGTTTCATTATTGGCTAAATTGTCAAAGCGAAACATTGCCGTAGAACAGTGAACTATTACTGAAGCTTTTATACTACACATTATTGCAGCAATTAGGACCAATGCAAAATGCAATGCATTAATTGGACTAATTCGTAATAATGTTGGTGTAAGTCAAACTAAACCAAAAGACATAATGTTGGAGAATTAGAACCAAATGCAAAGCCTGAAATAACAAAACATTCACACACATCAGCTGCTAGCCTTTTGATATGAAAGATAAAGAAGTTATAAATGATAAGAAAACAAATAAAAGCAACGATGTATCTACCGATCATGACGAAAAACATAATTTCTCGTGTTTAGCTGATAAATCATCATCATCATCATATCACCCTGAAATCACCCACTGCTGGGAATAAACTTCACCTTGTTCCACACCTCCCGGTTCTGTGCGTCCCATATCCAGGTGTTTCACGCAATTTTGACGATATCACCGACCCAATAAGCAGGATAAACACAATTCAATCTGATGAAGACAGTTCGTTCTCGTACTAATTGAAAATGTAATCATCGCGGCCAGCTAGGAATTAACCTCAGCACCACAAGACTTTTAACTTAAACCAAAGCAATGAGCTGAGATTAATCTGCAGGTTCATTTACGTCGGCCATAAGCCTGAGTAATATATTCCGAGCTAGAAAAATGTCTCTAAAACGGCAACGTTTTATATTCTAGCTCGAGGTGCTTTAAAAGTGCCCGATTTACGTATAAATCGCTACCTAGTCCTGGTAAGCAAGTATCTTTAAGATCCAACAGAGTATCGAAAAGTATATTGATAGGAAACTACGAATAGAGTATAGACGTGCCTACAGCCTACCAAGGATTTACTTCGTTTGATGTAAACATTGTGTGAGGATTTCTGTTTCAATTGTGCCGGATTTCACTTGCAAATATTTGTGCTTCTCTGTTGGTGTGGTTTGGTCTTGACAAATAAAGGTAACCCCAAGATAACACTTCTCTAATTATAAGAAACTTATCAGGATAACTTTCACTTTATCAATTACAACTTCCCCACCATCTGAACCAAACATAATTAAAAGCAGAAAAGTAACTGAGTCACCTAAACAAACTTTGGCCTAAATAAACTCTTACGTTATAAAACAGTCTTTTTAAACTTACAAAAAACAGGAAAACCTTTAAGTAAACGACGTTTTTAAATAAAAATACTTATTGTTTAGCCATCTTTTGAATGGCTTCAGGGAAATTAGGCGCTTTTATGAAGCTGTAAACAAGCAAAAAGCCACCAAGACGTTAGGGCGTGCGACGTGACTTTGCAACTACGAGAATTTTATATTAAACTTAGCTGGCTCACTTACGGATTTTTCTCATTTCTTTGCCCTCAACTTTTCCATTGTTTACCCACTGTTTTTCTATTGCACGGGTTATTAAACTTTGCTAGTTGTAATGTGAATCAAAGGAATCTTTACCCGTTTGCGTTCAAGTTTCTGTTTATATTTACGTTCTGAATAATTCCGTTTGTATTTTTAATTAGAGTCGGGATTGCGAATGCGTTTTACTGACGCTGCATATGATTTGGGTTTAATTAAATTTTCTTTTGCTGTACGGCTTGTAGGAGTATGTGAGAAAACACGTTTGCTAGCGTTAATTTTATTACTTGCTGAAGTTGATTACTTTGTATGTTCGTGTTGGATGTTCTAGTTACGTTTTATATATTATGTTACTTGCTCGTTTCCCAACTATGTTGGAGGCAAATTTCCTTCTATCCGGATGTTCCATATCTGTATTTGTGTGTGTGTTTCACAGAAATTCACAAACGAGTTGGGGAAACCGATACCATAAAGGGAGACTGATTTTCCGCTTTTCGAGTTCCTGGCTGTCTATAACGCAAGCTGAACCTGTGGTTTTTCATATTTCATCGAGAAAAACACGGATTTGGTTCGGTGGTTTGAACTGTGTTTTGACTTAGTCTCACAGAGATTTGACTAATTCGTTATTATTATGAGCAAACTGCATACGTTGATCTAGATTCCCGGGTCGGGCAAAGTGTTAAAAGAAAGAAAGAAAAATAATTGATTGGTTTCCCACAGGACAAAAACAAATTGACAATAAATTACAGGTAAACCAAGTAAACATAATTATAAGTAACACTTAAAATTAGGACATACATTCATTAAATTTAATGAATTTGTTTTTTTTTTTTTGGTTTGTCCATCAGGAGTTTCTCAGTAGCAGCCACGGAGTTTGGATACGTGCCCTGTTGATGGGAATAGGCTTGCCCTATGTGGGTGTACTATTAAGTGTGCCTCTGTCTAACCCTTTAGGGATTACAGGTGTGATGTTATGTAATGTTATAAACCAAGAGCCCCTTTATCATTCATCATTTTTCACTTCCATCCCGTTTTCTTCCTCTAACATGTAACTGCTTTTCTTTAATTTAATTTGAATAACTAAGGGATGGTTTCATAACCAATTTCAAGTGGATACCATCGTCTCCTGTTATAATCTCTTCATGCCTATTTACGACATCCAGAGGGAAATGCGGGGTGGCTTACGCGTGGTTAGTGGGTAGCACGCAACGCTTGCTTGTGTACTAACTACTAGGTATACCGCATTTTGTGTAACTGCAAGCTGACTCTTGGTATTTACAGTTTTAACACGATAATTTTATCTCTAGACACATAGGGTTTTTCTACCAGGACTTTTTCTGTAGCAGTCATGGAGTTAATGGTAATAGGCTAGCCCCCTATCTCGACTCTGCCTTACCCTTCGGGAATTGCAGGCGTGATAATATTATTATCGTATAACATTGTATCTCTTATTTAAGACACTGTCAAAAAAATAGCTAACTGTACAGTTCCAGAGGTAATATGACAAAGGTGCAACAACTAACACGAAAAAAATATTGAATTTGAATTTTATTGTAAATTTTGTATGTTTAAGATACATCACGTGTATAACGTGTGACTGTGGGAGTTAGCCACCTCACTATTCTCAATTTATTATTATTTTTGTTATTGAGATTTTATATTCTGTAACGATTCTAATTATTACTCGTCGCGTTGTGTGAAGCATCAAAATCAAGAAATCAAGACCTCCCAAAATTCTCGCTGAAAGAAATCCCAACAAATTGTAAAACCACATTACATTTCACATTTCTGTCACCCGTAAATCCACTGAACCGTTGTTTTACGAACACCTAGTATTGTTTGTATCGTCGCCGCTTTTCTCTAAACCTTTAGTAAATAGCAAACAAGCCCTTCGGTTGGCACAATACGCCACCACAGTACAATGTAGGGTGGGTTTATAGATTGTAATAACAAAGGTGACAGGTTGCAAGCCCATCGCTTGAGAACGGGATTACTGGGGTTTTACCTTTACTGATAGATAAGACTTACTCTAGAGGCGTGGAAAGGAAATTTTAGAAAAAATAAAAGAGAACTTTTTTTATTTACTTTTTGGTAAAAAATTGTGAGTGTGCAATATGATACGGTAGTCAGTGGCCAGTAAGTCTGACTAACACTCTTACCAGGGGATATCAGATTTCCCAATACTAACAGGGTTGTGTAATGTGTAGGTCAGATTAGCAATCGCTCCATGTAAAATACTGGTGTTTATCTGCATCAGACTGGAAGCCGACCCTAACATATTAATGGGAAAAATTGTGAGTGTGCAATATGATGCGGTAGTACCTAGTCAGTGGCCAGTAAGTCTGACTTAACACTCTTACCAGGGAATATCAGATTTCCCAATACTAACAGGGTTGTGTAATGTGTAGGTCAGATTAGCAATCGCTCCATGTAAAATACTGGTGTTTATCTGCATGAGACTGGAAGCCGACCCTAACATATTTGGGGAAAGGCTAGGCTAGGGCTAGGGGGAAATCCTTCCATTGTAGCCTCATGAGATGATATGATAATGCTAAGTATGGAAGAAGCAGGCATGGGCGTCGCGTCGGTCCTAATCGTGTGTTTAAATACCTAATTTTACTTAGTATAGTATCCTTTTTTTTTTTTTTTTGGCGGTTGGCTTTGATTTTCTTGTGTAAAGCGTATAGGACGGTTAGTACTGAAGCCTTACCGGTACTGGCAGGGGTACTTCCAGTCGATCTTGAAGTACAGCGACGTGCTTCAATGTACTACTGCGCACGAGAGACCGCGGACACAGACTTTTTAACGCAACGTGACCGTGCTAAAATAGCTAGATTACTTAAACCACAGACTGGCGTCTGGGAGGAACTTTTGTCTGAATGGCAATGTAGGTGGGATAATTCCATCAAGGGCCGACATCTTCACCAGTTCTTTCCATCCGTTCGTGAGCGGCTGGCCAGGACATGGCTGGAGGTGGATCACTGTGTTGCCCAATTTCTCACAGGTCATGGTAACTTTAAGAGTAAATTATTTTCCTTCAAGCTTGTTGAGTCGCCTTTTTGTCAATGTTCTACATCTGACTGCGAATATGAACAAACTGCACATCACATTTTATGGGAGTGTAGTCTTTGGCAGAATGAACGTAATATTATGTTAAATAGTGTACAGGTTACATCCGGAGTTATTTACTATACGGACCTTGTAGAAACTAGAACAAATTTCCGTGCGTTCAAGCAATTTTGTCATACCTATTATTGGAATCAAATATAACAGCTCACAACTTAGGACCCAGTAATATTAATGACAATAATATCCGTGGTGCTAGGCAACTGGGCTTATCTCAGTTGTATACGTCCCTGTGTGCCTATTGGCCTTGTTCTGTTCTGTCTCCTGCTGATATGGAGGGAAGTGGAAACTATGTTTTTTTCCTACTCCTCCGCTATTCTTTTCTGATTAATTTCGTTGCGGGATCCAAGACAGTTAAATCATTTCTCTGGGACGTCGTCGAGCTTCATTGTCTCGGCGCTTTTCTTGTGGTCGCCACTGTTGATTCTGGCTAACAGGAGTTACAGTGGTTTGGGAATAGTGTGGCGGGCTTGTCCCAATAAAAAAAAAATAGTATAGTATCCTGGAGTTGTCAGTCGTAGGAAACATCTGGATGAGGAAATATAACAGAAAAAAAGGGGAGGTCAATACCCAGCAGACAATGGATGATCCCGGATTTTGCTAAATTCAGGAAATTGCCGATGACAATCACAAACTTTTCTCCATACGCAGAATTCAGCTCATTTCCCTACACACCTGAAACATTAAGTGACTTCCCAAAGAAAAACAAAACTTCTCTCGCCTTCAGAGCTAGCGCAAAAACAACATACCTACCACCGCCAAAATTTTAAAACAAATTATGTAAAGTGAACATTAGCTTTTCAGTACACGTGAAACACATGAATCATGCATAAGGAAAGCTATTTTTGACGTCATCAGTCCAAATGTGGAATGAAAGAGCGAGACAGAAGATAGAGGGAGAAGAAAAATAATTAAGTAACACGATGTAGCGTTAATTCGATATATTTGTAGCGTCCACATGAAAGTGTGCGAGAAAGACTCCATCATGTTTGTCTGAAGCGTCCTGAGTGGCCCCTTATTTAATTAGCAATGGGAACAGGAAATGGCGTAGCGTAACGTTAATGTGTCACAAAAATGTGGCAGTGTTCTTTATTTTTTAAAGCATCAATTCCTTTTAAGTATTTTACTGGTACTTATTGTACAAAGTGACAATATATTTTGGATACACTGTACGTGTCGTGTCTTAGTACAATTATACATTTGGCTTAGGCACCATTCCAATTTTGGGCACTAATTGAAGAGTTCCTAATAATCCTAATGTTTGGCAACCGAGTCGCATTTACTTGACCAATATGAGGTTTTTGGTTACCTAACTCACGTTCAATTGACTGGCCTGTTGGTCTAGTGGTTAGTGACCCTAACTGCTATGCCGGAGGTCGTGGGTTCGATTCCCACCCAGGACAAATGTTTGTGTGATGAGCACGATCATTTGTTCTGTGTCAGGGGTGTAATTTATCTATAATATGTATGTATTTAGAAATATATAAGTATGCTTATCAGTTGTCTAGTACCCATAACACAAGCTCTGCTTAGCTTGGGACTAGATGGCGTTGTGTGATAGTTGTGGAATATATTATTATTAATTACCAATGCGATTTTTTTTTAACATCAAACGAAGTTTCTAAACCCACAATCAGATGGTCGGAAGATTAATATTTTTCAACTAACAAAAGGTAAGACAATTTAGATCGCGTTTTCAGTTGAAAGAATCCTGAAAAAGTCTTCTTATCCTTCAGTCGTAATTTGTAGGAATCAGCAAAATGGATCAAAGTTAATGGTAATAAAGTTAACCGTAATTGCTGAAGACGGGACCCTCTATCTATTATTACTTGTTCTTTGACTAAACTAGGGAAGAAATTGTAGTAAACCTGTGTGATCTGTGGTTTTTATTTTATGAGGAAAAGATGTGAACACAACATCACGCATGTAATCACCAAATGGTCAGGCAGAGGTATACCTGATAGTACAGCCACATTGCGCCAGTTAAGTCTCATGTAATAGGTGGGTGAGCCTCTTGTCATCAATCAACTCCATGGATCATAATCATCATTTCAGCCAAAAGACGTCCACTGCTGGACATAGGCCTCCCCCAGGCGTCGCCACATTGACCGGTCCCGTGCGTCTCTCATCCAGCGGGTTCCTGCAGCCTTGACCAGGTCATCGGTCCACCTAGTGGGAGGCCTTCCAACGCAACGTCTTCCGGTTCGCGGTCGCCATTCCAGAACTTTTCGGCCCCATCGGCCAGCCGTTCTGCGAGCAATGTGCCCTGCCCATTGCCACTTAAGTCTGGCGATTCTTCGGGCTACGTCGGTAACCTTGAAACCTTGAGAAAGCTCAAAGTCACCCAAAGGGCAATGGAGAGGGCTATGCTCGGAGTTTCCTTGCGTGATCGAATCAGAAATGAGGACATCCGCATGAGAACCAAGGTTACTCCATGGGTGCCACTAACAAATTCCTGATGGAAAAACTCAATTACAATTTAACCCGAATTCCGACCTAGGAATCAAACTCAAGACCTCATGCCCAATAGTCTCGCTTGCGACTACTAAATCAACAAGGCAGTCCAGTCAAACAAGTAGGAGGAGGAATTTCTGGGGAGATCTTTACGCAACAGTTAGACATTAAAGCCTTAAAAAGGAAAAATGTTCTTTGTGGAGTATATTTCGTGCTCTTAAAAGAGTGGTGTCTTAAGGGTGGATTTTGTGTGCTCTAGATGGACCCCTCATAATATGCACCCTTATCGTTGGTAAATTGCCATTTTCAGATTTTTCCAGAATTATTGTTGCGACTTGCTGTCAAAGACTGCTATCTAAGTAAAATCGCTTAGGTTCTCTACTTTGCATCTCTATTAAGGCCTTAAGAGCCTGTTAATAGAAACGATTATCGTCTAACCACTATCTTAATGATGTGAATGAACTTTAAACTAGCTATCTTGTTAAATTCGATAATAATAATAATAATATATAATAATATATAATAATATTCCACAACTATCACACAACGCCATCTAGTCCCAAGCTAAGCAGAGCTTGTGTTTTGGGTACTAGACAACTGATAAACATACTTATATATTTCTAAATACATACATATTATAGATAAATTACACCCAGACACAGAACAAATGATCGTGCTCATCACACAAACATTTGTCCTGGGTGGGAATCGAACCCACGACCTCCGGCATAGCAGTTAGGGTCACTAACCACTAGACCAACAGGCCAGTCAATAATACTGTAAGCAATGTACTTTGAGTATCGGTAACTACCTTTTTTTTGTTCGAGTTTACCTGCGAACGACTTACACCCAACAACGATGATGGTGGACCTCTTTCCACTTCTATGTATTAAAGTATAAGGTTGAAAAAAGGTTAACCACGACGGCACGACCTTTGCCAGCTGAACCTACTCGACTTTGTTGACTGGAGGAAAATGCCTAAGGCACCACCTCTTTGTAATTGTGAGCTCAAAGTGGCTAAAAATAGTCAAAAATACTACCAACATTTACTACAAACACTAATTTCACAGAGATTTTATTTTCATTCGCTCCCAATAAAAATTGTGCTATCACCCAATATAATCTCATAAAAAAAAACATCAGCCTAACAACAACGGCATAAATAATTCTATCAAAAATGAATCCTTTGAAATCCCCACCCCAAATTACACTCTATTGTATTAAAAATAGAGTAAAATTTAATATAATGGAGAACGCTTTATTGTACAGCTGATAGTTTGCTCAACCTCAAACGGATTTTAAAAGCGATTGTGAGGCCAGCAGTTTTATCGCTAACGGCGATCGCGTACAGGCGAAGTTTAGATGAACCGGAACAGGGAGTCTAAAATGGCCACTTTAGCAGATCATAATATGAATTGACCTTTCAAAATAGTAACTGCGTCTGTGACCATTTTACGAATTTAACGCTATTCATATTGTTTTCCTATTATTACTTACCTATGATCTATTTTCCTTAATGGTCCCAGACGCCGTTACTATTATGAAAGGTCATTTTACGCTTTTTGACGCAATTCCTATTATGATCTGCTAAAGTGGCCGTTTTAGACCCCCTGTACGGAAAAGACAAAGCTTACCACCAAAGGTAGAGCGGTTAATGGTATATTAAATATACGTGCTGGTAAGCTTGCAGTTTCAGAGGATAGGTTTTTAATATAAAAACAACGGATATAAAGTGTTGTTGGGTAATTCCATCAGGAATTACTCAGTAGCAGCCACGAAGTCTAGATGTGCCTTGTTGATGGCAGTTGGCTCGCCCTCTACTACATGGGACTTAAACATATCTGACGAAATGTGGGTGATCTTTCTATTAGGCACACCTCTACCAATCGGCTTAAATGCATGTACTAGAGACCCATACAACATAAATCCGGAAGTCAACCACATAGGTCGACCAGCGAGATAACACAAAAAAAACAGGGTCTCCTAGGTTCACCCAATGCTGTCTTCGACCTCTTCGGTTTATATGGAATTACTTATCTTAAAACTTAAAAGAATCACAATGTGCAAAGTTTTAATTAAAGCTGCCACTAATTGAAGATTTGGCTCAGATACTACTTATTTAAAGTTCAGACATTCATAATATGATAGCAAGAAGCTACTATGCTGCCAGACTATAAAACTATTTTTTAACATATGCACAAGGATTTGGTAACTTGTGACTTTCATTAATATCACATTGTAAGTACCTTATGAAGACAAAAAAACACAATTTGTCATCTTTCGCCTTCCCTTATTCCGATTTATTTGAAACAGACGCAGCATGTCTTCTTTTTCCATGTTTCCCGTTATCTCAGTAGTCACCTCCTTCCTAGCCTTATCTATCATCTTTCGCACAACATAACGCGTTTCTATTAAAGAAAAATATCCCGCACAAATAAAAGCAACAACATCTTTATCAAACCACGTTAGCTCCTCTAACACAAACATAATTCCTACCAGACAATTCCCACATGCAGTAACGTCACCTCAAAACTATATTAAACGCGCAAGACTACCATAAGTTACAATAAGACCATAACTAAACACTGCAGATGTAACCCGAAAACCGCATTCACCTAACTTTGGTCTCAAATTGTCACAATGTTACAAACGTTCGGGGAAAAGTCCGAAACTTGTGGCAAAGTTGAGTTTTCTAGCTCGTTTGTGCCAATTGTAGGACGGTGTAGATGTGGCCGGGAAATCACGTTTTGTTGAGATACGATCTAAACGTGAGCCTATATAGGATATTGATGGAATCATTTGGGGAATCTACTTCGATACTATTAGGGGACTGTTTGGTGTAGGTTATGAACATATTTGTCTTGCTGTTTCTACTCAATTAAAGTGCTTCAAAAGCTGCTAATTGCCATTACTTAAAAAATAAAGGTTAGAAAGATTAAGCAACCGTTTTAAGCAGTTCGGATTGCCTACACTGAGAAAACTGGTCTCCTATCAAGTTGAAATTTTGCTTGATTGTGTAAAAAACGATTAAATTAATCATTAATCATTTTAAAACAACAAACCACAATTGATTGTGGAAATCAAATTTAAATGATTGTACGCTTATAAAGTGAAATATGTTTAAAACAATAAAACTTCTTATTTAATTTTGGTGACGTCATAAACCATTATTAATTCTAATAAGATAAAATGATTGGGGTATTTTAATCATTTGCATATAATTCAGTTAAAAAACTACGTTATTGATGTAAATGTAGTTCATGATAAATCCTACTAAGATACTTGATTAGCAACATTAATAAAATATCTTTATTACATTTCATTTGTCTTCATCTAAGTAATGATCGGAAAATAATATGAGAAATCAATTAACTTTTTTAAATTAATAATTAATTTAAAATGGTAACTTCGTCTTTATTTTTTCAATCAGTCGTTGCTGTGACTCGAGCGCGCGCGTCTGTTTAACCGTTTTTCGTTCGTGATTGTGTCGAATTTTGTTATTTTCTTTCTTGATATTTTGCAATTGTCCCGTGTTAATTTAAATAAAATTTCTGATAATTTGCCATTAGTACCTATAGTATTATTTAAAGTGGTCCCGGTATCAAGTCGTGGCGGCAAGTGAATACCTACCTAGTGTTTGATGGAGGAAGCTGGCGACTTACTAAAGGCGTGGGGCCTCTCGGATTTAAAGCCCATTTTCACCAGTAAGTATTTTGCATCTACTTTCCACATTACTTGCCATTAGGTACTGCTTAGTTTCTCTTCAGACCAATCACAATTTCGTAAGAATACTCTACTGGCGGGAAGGGAACAGGTAAGGGCGCAGTGCGAGAAACAAATATTTTTTTTTTTTTTTTTTGGGGTTCCTCCCCTACGTGTAAGGTGGAGATGATAATTTGTTTTGCGTTCCCTATCGTGTGGGGTATTGTTGGATAGGTCTTTCAATAATGACCGTTTTTGATTTAGTAAACCGTTTGTGAGTTATTATGCAAATTTTCGTTACGAGTCAAGTGAACTGAGTTTAGCATCGGTCTGGGTCACTGTTTCTGACATTTGTTTGTCGTTACACAAACCTCTGACAGCAGGGCTTGCAAGCTCACATGGGTGTGTCTGTGAGTGTGTGTGCGAGTGAGTGTATGTGTAATATATCATCATCATTTCAGCCAAAAGACGTCCACTGCTGGACATGGGCCACCCCCAAAGGAGGGTTTTTGCTATAATCGCCACGCTTGGCAGGCGGGTTGGCGATCGCAGTGCGGTTGTTACAAAAGCTCAGAGAACGCTGTTGCCCATTCTCTGGGAAGTCCCTTAGTCGCCTCTTACGACACCCACGGGAAGATATGGGATGGTACTATTCGTTACGTACGACACCATATGCAGACATGTGTGTGTAATATATATTAATATAAAATGTTTCTTTTTTCAGGTGACACTGAAAAAAGGACTTTGTTTCATGGACTGATTACTCTGCGAAGTTTTCGGAAGGCCGTCCCTAACACCCGTTTATTCTTATGTTATAACAATTTCGTTCATTTTATGTTGATTATTTAACTTGCTGTTTTGAATATAGATAAATGAGTCAAATTACTTGATTATTTTATTTCAGTACTAAACACTTAAGAATATTTCAAATTATCTTTATTACGTTTAAGTTGTATGTTTGTTGCTATTGTTTGTTTTTTTTTGCGTTTAAGTTGTTTGTCTTCTGTTACTATTAAGTTGTTTGTTTGTTGCTTTTGAGTTTGTTAAGGCTCAATTTACACCGAAATCGAATCGAATTTTTGCAACGAATTTGTTTATAGCATAATGAACCTTATGTAACGTACGTAATTTGTACGTTAACCAATTGACATAAAGTTCATTAAGTTAAGTAGAATTTCGTAGCAAAAAGTCGCTTCGTTCCATTCCGCGGCGGTGTAAATTGAGCCTAAACAAACAACTCAATAGCGAAAAACATACAACTTAATAGCAACAAACATACAACTTAATAGCAACAAACATACAACTTATTAGCAAAAAACATACAACTTAATAGCAACAAACACACAACTTATTAGCAACAAACATACAACTTAATAGTAACAGACAGACAACTTAATAGGAACAAACATACAACTTAAGCACAACAAAGAAGTACTTAATTCAGATCAACACTTTTAATTACTTAACTTTAATAAGCTACATGATCTGTACAAAGACGTACTTACATCAATCAATTAATTGTCATTATAAAATGTATCATCTGACATGATACTATCAAACAAATCGCCTATCGTCATAAGTATATTTCATTTTAAAGCTTACAATTTTAATGATTTAATCTATCAGCGAAGATGTTGAAATCAATCAAGTGACTTTTATACATTGGTCAAGTGCTTTTTAAACGCAACAACTGCCATAGTTAGCATAAACAAGAGACCTAAACGCTTTGTTATAAGGCATGTTAATATCAGTCAAGTTATTTATTCAAATTAATCAAGAAACTTTATAAAGCGACTATTTTTCTACTTATTTACGCTTTGCGACTGGTCAAAAAAGTAAACAAGTTCTTAATAAAATCTACAAAAATCATAGCGACATCCATAAAGTAATCTTACTACGGACAACTCAATGTACTTTATTACTGTAATCGTACACCTTTGTGCGTTCCTATATAAATAAGTTACATAATTGACGGAGACACATTCTTGATACATACTATCATTTATTTTTCTCAGTGTACAGCCCGCCTTCTCGTCGTAACGATTTAATTTATTGTAGTTTAGAGTACAACTGTCGGATTCATTAACTGCTCCTTTCAGCTAGTGCTATTTCTAGGTAAGGTTTAATCTAAATCTAGGCAGGAATCTGGAAACTCATTTCAGGTAGAGCAGGACTTCTATATTAATGACGGCAATCACGGGTGATAAAAACAAAAACTAGTCACTAAAAGATCACTAATGATAATTCCATGTCTACCACTAATAGTGTAGAGCATATCCGAGCAGAGAAGATCTTTCGTTGCGATATTCAGCTAATGTGATAACTTTTTGTAAAACCAAAATGATAACAGTCTAGGTACACGACGACGCGACGGAAGGGAAAGCCGACTAAAATCCGGCCACGTATTCTCGCCCCAACACAAAAGCAGAATGTTTCTCTTAATATGCGGGTAACGACAGAAGAATAATTATCTATAAACGGAGCATGAAAGTTCATTATCATTAATAATAACTGTAAATAGGTCGTGAGAACAGCCACAGTCAATGCCACCTGCCAAGTTAATAGGAAACAACAGGAAAATAGTCACGAGAAATCTGAGCTGACATGATTCGTAATGAGAGGGAAACACATGGAATAGAAGATTCGATTATCTGGCTTCTGTGTAAGGGATAATAAAGGTCATAATCCCACGCAAAAATGTTTTTGACAGCATGTTACTTTCTAGGAGATACTAAGTATTGGATAGCTATAAGCACTACGAGTTTATCTGAACCATTAGTGAAGCTAACGACCTGGTGCGCCATGTGTGTGACTCTAATCTTTAGTACAGCTATATTAAGAAATCTCACAGCAATCCTTTTCGCATTTCTAACACTTCGCACTCATATCCCTTCTATCCCAAAAATAACGGCTATATAAATTTTACACGAGCGATATGATTCATAATTCCCTCTGCGTACATCCCAATTGATATAGGATAGGATGATATTTACTTTACCGACAGCAGTTTGTGTTCGAAAAAGCCAGGCTTTTATTTTCTATTGTCGAAACGCAGTCAGCATGCAAATTTTATTCCAGATTGTTTTACGTTGCCTCGCATCTGTTTTGAAATAATTGTGAGCGAAAAATGCATGGTGAAAAGTTTTACTTGCAACTTGAATTTGTTAAGAAAATATTCGTGATGCTAGTGGGTTTGTAAAGAATAAATAAGCCAGTGAAATTTCAGTGAATTCCGAGTTGTGAGCGGTGACTGTCGAGCTTTCCGAACCGGTGGGAATGCAGATTTTCGTAACGATGTTAACAATGTGCTGGTCGATGCTTCTGACCTCCTCGTTATTCATTTGTTTACTGGTGTTCTCTTTTCTGACACTGTAGAAAACTGCACCATAATTGGACTAAAAAAGTTCGAGACAACAAAACATCACGCCGGTAATTCCCGAAGGGTTAAACAGAGGAGTACCCATATAATTAGTACACCCACATTCGCCAGTTATGTTCAGTGTGTGAAAGGGGGCGAGCCTATTGTCATCAACTAGGCTCAGATCCAGACTCCGTGGCTGCTACTGAAAAAAATCCGATGGAAACCCTTTTAATACTGTGCCGGTCCAGAAAATCTGACCCATGCATCACAGATTCGCTTGCGACCACTAAACCAAGGAAACTGTCTAAAAAGTACATCGTGTTTATTTATAAATGCGCTATGAATGTTACAAGTATTCCCATTTCATAAAACTCGAATGAAAAGACATTCAGAACTCACAGCTCTCAAGTTTCGTTAAATTCATCATCCATTTCAATTAAAATTTACTCCTGCTTCACAAAAACTACTAGGTGCAAGCGAAAAGGGTGTCGGAACTCAAAACTTTTTAAACCCTGTTTAAAATTTTAAACAACTTAAATATCAGATTCATCTAGTTGGTGAAAGTTGGGTGCTGAGCTTCAGTTTTCGAAATTATTTAAATTGTAGTACAGGTAGGTAATGAATAGTCTTTTTAGTTGGGGTTAAAACACTGCCATTTTAAAGCAAGGAGACTGAAGATGTGTCTACAATCATGTTTTCACTCTCATTTCGGTCTTTTTTTTTCATTTTCTTTATTTATTTATTATTTTATGTAAATGTCGTAAAAAAAAAACCTAGCGTAAATAGGTACCGCTTATTTCTAAAGAAACTTCTACCAGTAGGCCTGCGAAAGGTAAAACTAAATTAAAAAAACTTTCAATTCTAGAATTCCCGATTAAATTTTCATTAAAAAAAAACGTTGCCCCTCATTCATTTCATTGGAAGACCAGCGTCAGACAGCATCACCTGTCTGGCATGAATGCTGAAATGAACCTTTTTGGCGCAGCCGTGAGGCACACAGCACATAGGTACCTACTGTGTTTTTTCCATTTTTGTAGGTAATTTTTTTTTAGTATTATTGTGTGTGTGCTTGATGTACTGACGTCAAATAAACATTTTTTCTTTCTTTCTTTCTTTCTTTCTTTCTTTCTTTCATTAAGAGGATTTCCTGTATCGTGGGTGCATTTCATTTAAAGTTACGTACATAATATACAGACCACATTTCTGCACACATTTTACGTGCGTTTATAAAAACTTTGTCTGGCTTTTGTTACATAATAATATAGCTCCGGTAGAAAAGGAACACGCACATTCAGTTGTTATAAGAAGATGGCAAACTAATAAAGAAAACTCTCTAATATAGCCAATACCAAGTGACACCGACTACTAATAAAAAGAACAAACATTTCAATAGTTAATTAATGACGTGGTAAGCAGAGCCGCCAGCCTTGATGCGGGTCGACAAGCCAATCTGCGCTGTGACCTAATTTTAACTTTAGGCTTAAATGATGACAGAACTTCTGCCCTTAGGCTAATGTCACCGGGAGCACCTGGGGGACACTACAGGGCTCATTGTAATCTTAATGAGAAACGGGACGATGTAGACATTAAGGTATTCAAAATTCTATTTTAGTGAGCTTATCGCAATTAACTTTTTAATGCTTTTGCCCGCGGCTTCTCCTGCGTAGATGTTGAAAAATATCCCAACAAACTTTCATCCTAGGGGTTGAATTTTGTAAAAAAATATATACTAAAAAAAACCTTCCTCGAGAACCACTCTATCCATTCGTTAAAACAGCATGAAAATCGGTGCAAAAGTTTTTGAGTTTATTGCGAACAGACAGACAGATGCGGTGGAGGACTTTGTTTTATAATATTTAGTGATGATGTAAAAGTAACGAAGTCTGTTTCCCAGCAATATTTTTTGCTTGAGTCACCTTAGTTTTATGTGCAAAGCGAAGCATTCTGCTTCGCTCTAAGGATCCCTTTACAACTTGTGTATAAGTGTAGACTTTTCCAAAAGGTTAAGATTTTTCATAATAGTGAAAGGAGGGCGGAAATCTCGACGGTATGTAAAGCCACGGTACAGGCTCATGGGCTGCGGATTATCGAAAGGCATAACGCGGCCTCGGCACAAGGGCGAAGAAGGAACATGGGTTGGTTTTTAGTCAGTAGAAGTCTGACACTCCCTTCCGCTCTGCCCAGCTCTGCCCATGAGCGGGAGAGGTTATATGATGATACCAGACCTCTGACACCAGGTTAGGCACTAGCCACAAGATAAATATAGAATGATAGTGGAATATCCTATCCTTTGAGCGACTTCGTTTGGTCTAGTGGTCGCAAGCATTGCTGAAGTGAGCATGAGGGCGTGTGTTCGGTTCCCACTTCAGGTAAAGTATTATTGGGTTTTCCATGATCAGTAATTTCTGAGTAACAAACGCGGACTCTGGATTTGTGCCTGCTTAGTGGTTATGAATAACTAACTAAATGTGGGTGTACTAAATGTAGTATTGTAAGTGGTACACCTCTGCCTAATCCTTCGGGGATTACAGGCGTGATGTTTTGTTAAGGGAAATGACTTTGGTAATTATCGTCGTGATACCCTGCTCTTGCAATGATAATGTTCTTATGATACCTTTGTCATTTGTGTTCAGTGTGAAATAGTGATTCTGATATAAAAGCTTCCGTAGAGTGTACGGTTTAGATACTTAGACTGATCATGTATATTTCATTAAATGTTCATTTGCAATTATTTATTTTTGAATCAATTAAGTGCCTAACTCGTAAATATTCCACCACCCTATTGAACGCTAGGTACCACTCATCCGCTGAAGCGCTACAAAAGCGCGTAACTTGAAAAAAAAGCGGCTAACTCACGCTCTATTAGTTGTCAACTAGCCAGGGAGAGCGATGGTGCGAGTAATCCAATTTGAAAGTTGTGCCCACCGAACCAAGCTACGTCATAATTAACTACTGGCGGGGGACAAAGTCATGAATAACTAACCTTTAGTCATGAAACAACTGGCCTGCGACATGTATGCTTTGTAATCTGAAGGGGAATGAAAGAAAAATATAGTTTAAATGAGCTTGTTTGCAGGTGATGGAAGAATAACAGAGTTATATTGGGAGCGGCAAATGAGGAAAGTCTTTGGTTCAGGTTTACGGTGATACATTTGATGATGTTCTTTGTGTTCGATGCTGATCAATAGGTCATCATCATCATTTCAGCCAAAAGACGTCCACTGCTGGACATAGACCTCCCCCAGGCGTCGCCACATTGACCGGTCCCGTGCGTCTCTCATCCAGCGGGTTCCTGCAACCTTGACCAGGTCAACGGTCCACCTAGTGGGAGGCCTTCCAACGCAACGTCTTCCGGTTCGCGGTCGCCATTCCAGAACTTTTCGGCCCCATCGGCCATCCGTTCTGCGAGCAATGTGCCCTGGTAGGTTATCTTGATCAATAGGTATTTAACCTTATTTAAAGTGTCTGGTAATTGCTTCATTAGACCAGTGGTCACAATCGCGACTGCTAGGCATAATGTCTTTTATTCTATTTTCAGGCCAGGCAAAGTGTTGTTGGGATTTATCCATCAGGCATTTCTTAATTGCCCATGGCGTCAGGATTATTTATAAACCATCCCCATTATTCATTGTCCCTTCGAGGATTAGTGTGATGTTCATCATCATCTATACCTAGCCTTTTCCCAACTATATTGGGGTCGGCTTCCAGTCTAACCGGATGCAGCTAAATACCAGTATTTTTCATGGAGAGACTGCCTATCTGACCTCCACAACCCAGTTAATACTAGGTAATACAATACCCTTTGGTAAGACTGGATGTCAGAATTTCAGGTCACTGACTACCTCTAACGACTGCCAAAGATCTATATATATGGCAGCCGGGACCAACAGCTTAACGTGCTTTCCGAGGCACGGAGGAAACTCGGTATATCGGGCGGTCACCCATCCACAGACCGACCTAGGCAAACACAGCTTTACCTAAAGATCGACCTGAGTGGCAGTTCTTATTAAGCCACGAGCTCCTCGATTAGTGTGATGATATATTAAGAAATTATACCTAGTGTCACACTGTACTTGTAACAGACAACTAGGTATCTTTTTCTGTAAAACATTAAAAGAAATTGTATATAGTTTTACCGCAAAAACGTAGCGCAAAATAAACTCGCGTTCGCATTCCGCTAAAATACACTAAATTATTACGTGCCACTTTCCTAAGACCCGTCTTAGGATAACAATGGGAACACGCGGAAAGCTTTATAATACCGCAGAGTAACGAACACTCTATACAAAGTGTTTGTTAAGGCGCGTCCCCCAGCAAAACGTAGCTCTAGCCGTTTTTATGCAGTTTTCTGGAGCCTATAACTCTTAAAAAAAAAGATATATCAACCAACAAAAAATACATTAAATTTCTACATACTCTTACCTTCAAAATGGTACGTTTTGTTTTTTTCTTTTTTAAGTAAAATATTTAATTAATCCGATCACAACGAAACCACAGAAATGAGAAATAATTATTGAAAACATGCTACTTCTCCAAAACTAACAATTGTTTTTATTTTGTTTTTACACTAATGGATAAGCAATTTCATAATGAACAAAATGGTACGATTTTTTTTTTCAAAAATCCAAAATTTGATTTTATAAAGATTTTTATGCAAAATTCTGAGCGTATTCGCAACCGTATCTATTGACATTCAGTATGCCGCCAGGCCTCGAAGGGGGAACCCGTGTCGCTCGTCACCGCGCCGCGTCGGCTCATGCGCTCGCTCGCTTACGTCACATTATCAACAGATCTAAGAAGTAATTTCAAGTAATAGATATGGCATTCAATGAAATATTTTTTATGAAATATTTATTGGTGCGTCCAAATACTTTTGGTCATTATGAATTCAGTTAATATACTCACGTCGATAAATAAGTAGGTACTTTCAACTTTTACTGTGATACAAAATAATATTGGCACGATTACGAAAATGAGCTCAAAATTAAAATCCAAGATGGCGGCTAGGAAAATTTTAGGTTTTTCCGTCATGGGTGTCGTTTTCATGGTTTTTGGGGTCGCTGATTACGAAAATGAGGTCAAAATGAAAATCCAAGATGGCGACGACGAAAAATTTTGGTTTTTCCGTCATGGGTGTCGTTTTCATGGTTTTTATGGTCGCTGATTACGAAAATGAGGTCAAAATGAAAATCCAAGATGGCGCCGACAAAGATTTTTGGTTTTTCCGTCATGGGTGTCGTTTTCATGGTTTTTGGGAACGCTGATTACGAAAATGAGGTCAAAATGAAAATCCAAGATGGCGGCTAGGAAAATTTTAGGTTTTTCCGTCATGGGTGTCGTTTTCATGGTTTTTGGGGTCGCTGATTACGAAAATGAGATCAAAATGAAAATCCAAGATGGCGGTAAAGATTTTTTTGGTTTTTCCGTCATGGGTGTCGTTTTCATGGTTTTTGGGATCGCTGATTACGAAAATGAGATCAAAATGAAAATCCAAGATGGCGCCGACGAAAATTTTAGGATTGTCCGTCATGGGTGTCGTTTTCATGGTTTTTAGGGTCGCTGATTACGAAAATGAGGTCAAAATGAAAATCCAAGATGGCGCCGACGAAGATTTTTGGTTTTTCCGTCATGGGTGTCGTTTTCATGGTTTTTGGGGTCGCTGATTACGAAAAGAGGTCAAAATGAAAACCCTAGGTGGCGGTCAGGAAAATGTTTGGTTTTTCTTTCACGGGTGTCGTTTTCATGGTTTTTGAGGTCAAAATGAAAATCCAAGATGGCGGCCAGGTAAATTTTTGATTTTTCCGTTATGGCTGTCGTTTTATATATATATATATAGTCGAAAAACCAAAATTTTCATCGGCGCCATCTTGGATTTTGATTTTGAGCTTATTTTCGTAATCAGCGACCCCAAAAACTATGAAAACGACACCCATGACGGAAAAACCAAAAATTTTCGTCGGCGCCATCTTTGATTTTTATTTTGACCTCATTTTCGTAATCAGCGACCCCAAAAACCATGGAAACGACACCCATGACGGAAAAACCAAAAATTTTCGTCGGCGCCATCTTGGATTTTCATTTTGACCTCATTTTCGTAATCACCGACCCCAAAAACCATGAAAACGACACCCATGACGGAACGTCCAAAAACCGTCGGCGCCATCTTGGATTTTCCTTTTGACCTCATTTTCGTAATCGTAATATTTGTATCACTGTAAAAGTTGAAAGTACCTACCTATTTATCGACGTGAGTATAGTAACTGAATTCATAATAACATTTCATAAAAAAATATTTCTTTGAATGCCATATCTATTGCTTCTTAGATCTGTGAATTTTACTTGTATTCGTATGAAGTTCGCCAGGTGGCGCAAGTAATAGTTTACGAAGTATTGTAGAGGTGGGGTGCGGCAAAGAGGGAGCAAATGCTCAAGGTTATTTGCTCAGGGTACCACCTTAAACTGCGATAATATGGTTTGAAAGTTGAGCTGTGCAGTTGGCACTTCAATGAGCACCTATTCATACTAATACACTAGCCTATAATCCAACCTATTAATACTTAGAACACTATTGTACAGTATTCTCTCTCATTCCAATACCGCTTCGAGCTACATTAATATAGCTCCAGTTCCCTTCAAAGTTAAACTATCAATGATCGATGCATTATTCCGTCATAACGTAGATTTGTATTGCACAATGGAATGCTCCCAAATGACTATTAGCATAGACTAGAATGGAGTTATTATCTATGTAGGTTAGACTCGAAAATTCTGCTCTAATAAATATACGAGAGAAACTCTGTGTTACATAGTGTTATAATTTCATAGCGAGTTTACTGCAGTCTAAAATTAATATGGAGTATGAAACAAAATGTTAGTGGAATTGTCTCGCGAGGAATAAAGGATATGAGCTCTGGAGTGTTTACATTTTATTTTGTATGACGACAGATGAGACCTGTCTTCGTTGATTTGTTGGTCGGTCATGATGGAATGTGGAGTCCAACGTGAAATAACACACAGACACTGTTCGGTACACTAAACTTTACCGTCCAAAACACTTTACAATAACAAAGGAAACAAAGGATTGAAGATCTGTTTTCAGATTTAAATCAAATAAAATGGAATGTAGTGAGGTTAGCCAAGTCAACCGTTCGTCACCATGATTTCAATTTGAATGTGTCAACTGCACAAATCTACCGCCTTTTTATTAACATCAAAAATGACCAACGATAACTTTATCCGACTAAACACACTCAAGCATTGCCAGACCAAAAATTAAATTAAATTGAACTAAATCAAAATTATGATAAACGCTTGACATTCCATTACGCGATCTGCGACACGGCCATCTCTGACCTTCACACGACCTCGTGGGATGAGGTACCTTAAGAGACAAATAATCCAGAAAAGTAACTAGACCACTCGGCTATCCTGACCCACGTCAGGGAACATCATCACAAAAATAATTAGGTCAAATTAAACCGTGTGAGAAATACGTTTAATGCTCAAATGTTTGCTTAACATTGTAGCGCTTAACCAGCGTTACAAATCCTATCACTTAACCAGTGATAATAATAACGCTTAACCAGCGATATTAACCCACTAACGCTTAACCAGCGAAAGCTCAACATAACACGCTTAACCAGCGATTACCCTACTAACGCTTAACCAGCAAAAGCTCATCCACATGCTTAACCAGCGATTTAATTACTAACGCTTAACCAGCGAAAGCTCATCCACACGCTTAACCAGCGATGCAATTACTAACGCTTAACCAGCGAAAGCTCATCCACACGCTTAACCAGCGATTCAATTACTAACGCTTAACCAGCGAAAGCTCATCCACACGCTTAACCAGCGATTCAATTACTAAAGCTTAACCAGCGATAGCTCATCCACACGCTTAACCAGCGATTCAATTACTAACGCTTAACCAGCGAAAGCTCATCCACACGCTTAACCAGCGATTCAATTACTAACGCTTAACCAGCGAAAGCTCATCCACACGCTTAACCAGCGATTCAATTACTAACGCTTAACCAGCGAAAGCTCATCCACACGCTTAACCAGCGATTCAATTACTAACGCTTAACCAGCGAAAGCTCATCCACACGCTTTACCAGCGATTCATTTACTAACGCTTAACCAGCGAAAGCTCATCCACACGCTTAACCAGCGATTCAATTACTAACGCTTAACCAGCGATAGCTCATCCACACGCTTAACCAGCGATTAAATTACTAACGCTTAACCAGGAAAAGCTCATCCACACGCTTAACCAGCGATTCAATTACTAACGCTTAACCAGCGAAAGCTCATCCACACGCTTAACCAGCGATTCAATTACTAACGCTTAACCAGCGAAAGCTCATTCACACGCTTAACCAGCGAGTGTACCTGTAGTACTTAACCAGTACTCTGCATCACTGCTTAACCAGCAAGTGAACCTATAACCAGTATTCTGTATTCGACTCTATATTCGACTCTATATTCGACTCTATATTCGACTCTATATTCGACTCTATATTCGACTCTATATTCGACTCTATATTCGACTCTATATTCGACTCTATATTCGACTCTATATTCGACTCTATATTCGACTCTATATTCGACTCTATATTCGACTCTATATTCGACTCTATATTCGACTCTATATTCGACTCTATATTCGACTCTATATTCGACTCTATATTCGACTCTATATTCGACTCTATATTCGACTCTATATTCGACTCTATATTCGACTCTATATTCGACTCTATATTCGACTCTATATTCGACTCTATATTCGACTCTATATTCGACTCTATATTCGACTCTATATTCGACTCTATATTCGACTCTATATTCGACTCTATATTCGACTCTATATTCGACTCTATATTCGACTCTATATTCGACTCTATATTCGACTCTATATTCGACTCTATATTTACGGTATTCACATTAGGTATTATTTTAAAGTTCTAGACGTAATGTTAATTACCAAGTCATTAATCAAAATTTCACGTCCAATCACTATGTCATGTTGAAGGTATTCATCAGGTACTTAAAACATAAAAAACAATATCCAAACTAATGTTACCAATGTCAACATTAGCTAAAATGTTCAGGTTACTATTCACGGAAGTTTGACCTGTACCCGTAATAGTAAAGACACTATAAGTGAGTTTGAGTCGCGCACGCGCACCTATCCGTGACGGTTGCGTACGGCAGTGAAAAATGGCGAACATTTTAAAGTGCGATAAATGTAACATCGTAATCGACGAGATGTTATCGTATATTCAAAATAAAGTGTCGGTTATAGATGAAGAAACATTGGTGCGAATTTGTATCTCATCGTTTGTTAGCGAAGAAATCAAAAAGTCGAAGTCTCTTCTGTTTGATTCCGTTCCATCAAATTTGCGAAAAATTATACGAAAAAACAAAGGGAAGGAGGGACGAGATCTAGCGGATATCATCAACTTATTCAAATCGGCCGATCCAGATGAAATTCCAGTGTTTGTGGCCCGACAATTAGAAAAATTGCCACCAATTACATTTGATCACTTGGATTGTACAAAACTTCTGAAGGATCTCCTACGAATGCAAGCCACAATTGACGAGGTGAAATCAACATACGCTACCTTAGACCAATTAAAAGAAATAAAAACTGAATTTTTGCAAATCAGAAATGATTCTTTGCCACCTACATCGGCGTTTAAGGTGAATATGAAAAGAGGTGCGTGGCTACTAGATAGTGGGCCAATGGGAATTTCCCATATGCATAATTCATCACAGGACGAAATGCATAACAAAAGCGTAGAAAATGAATTATGTTACAAATCCCCACAATACAGAGAAATGGTGCGGGTAGAACATAAACAAAATGATACCGGCTTATGTACGGAGCAACGGCTGTCGACAGCGAGTAGCGCAGGCGCCGCGATGAGTCACGTTCATGCAGCAAGTGCGTGTGAAACCGGTATGATGAGTGCGGCGGCTACGACGATGACACCGACAGCGCGCTCGAGACAGACAGCGAAGGGAGCGCGTCAGCTGATTATTATGAATGACGCGGCGGTCAACGAAAATAAGTATGGTAAGGAACAGCGAGTTTCACCGTGCGAGAACAAAACGGGTCCAAATGTAACTGATAACAATGAAGGTTGGCAAAGGGTATCGTATCGTAAGAAGCAAACGAAATATCGTTACATGGGCAAGACGGGAAAGGCGCGAGATACGGAGTGCCAATTCAAAGCGGCTGATAGAAAAGTACCCATATTTATTACGAATATTCACAGCGAAACGACTACAGATGACATAATTACTTACATTCGTAACAAGACAGAGGAAACAGTGTATCTTGAGAAAATAATTATGAAGAAAGAAAGGAACCATAGTGCCTACAAGTTTTTGGTATCTGAGTCCAAATTACCACTGTACCTGGACGAAAATTTGTGGCCACAAGGTATCATATTTCGACGTTTCGTGAATTTTAAACGTCGACAGTCGAACAGATTTTTATCTGATAACGGCTTGAATAACAGCAATGGATAAATGCCCTTATCGTTTTGCCAGTTTCAACTGCAAGAGTGTAAAACGTTCTGTAGACGGTGTCAGGGATTTATGTCGCACCTGTGATATAGTAGCACTGCAGGAAACATGGCTACTTCCGGAGGAGATACCATACCTAAGCACGATCGACTGTGGGTTTGGCTACACTGGAACCTCAGCAGTGGACACGTCCGCCGGCATACTACGCGGTAGACCTTATGGTGGGGTCGCTCTTCTGTGGAGAAACAGTGTGTTCCAGCAAGTTTCGGTTGTGGAGTGTGATAATCCTCGTATATGTGCCATTAAAATAATGAGTAATCATCCAGTGATAGTGATGAGTATATACATGCCTACGAATTCTGTGGAAAACCTGCCTGACTTTACGGATTGTTTAAGTACGGTGAGTGCTATAATAGGTGAATACGGGACTGAATCTGTTTTTATGTTGGGTGATTATAATGCCGATATTTATGAATTGTTTTTTAATGAGCTTGTAAGTTTTTGCAACGAACAGTACTGGTTATGTATGGATGTTGACTTTCTGGGTTCAGACTCGGGTACTTTTACTTTTATAAGTGACGTGCACGGGTCCTGTAGCTGGTTAGATCACTGCATAGTAAGTCAAGCGACAAAACAAGCTATTGTAAATATTTATGTGAAATATGACACTCTGTGGTCTGACCATTTTCCCCTTATCGTTGAATGTAACTTAGATCTTTTAACACCAAAGTTGCCTCTAAAGCCAAACTGTATCAACAAGGATGTAGTATGGGGTGTGAGAAAACCGGAACAAGTAGTTAAATATACCAGCGAGTGTCATAAACGGTTGGGGAGAATTGATTTTCCTGCAGAGTGTACAAACTGTGCTGATTTCTGTTGTGATAACCCTGCCCACTCGCGTACTCTTGATAGACTGTATTCTGACATTGTTGCCGCTCTGCACGGCGCGTCTGTGGCGGGTCGAGGGTGCACGAAAGCTGGTGGGAGTGGGCCGCGCTTGGTTGGTTGGAATGCTCACGTTAGAGAGGCTCACCGGTTGGCCAGGAAGAAGTTTATTGAGTGGGTGTCCTGTGGTAGACCTAGGTTCGGTTTCATGTTTAATGAAATGTGTGAGAGCCGGAGACTGTTTAAGTCTAGGCTGAAAAGCTGCCAAGACAATCAAGGCCAATTAAAAATGGATGCACTTGCTCGATTGCATTCAAACGGTGACTTTCGCGAATTCTGGAAGAGTACAAATAAAGTAAACATAAAACCTGGTCTTCCGGTGAGCGTCGACGGGGTGAGTGACCATAGGGACATTGCAAATACCTTCAGAAATCATTTCGCTGTACAGTCGCCACTGGGTCTGTCGTGTGGGGCCCTCGGTGCTGAGAAACCAAATAAGACTAAGGGAGTCCGTTTCACTGCAAACGAGGTGTCAAAAATTATAAAAGATATGACTAAAGGCAAATCTCCAGGCCATGATGGTCTCAGCATCGAGCACCTGCAACACGCTGGCCCTCATATATCTAGGGTACTGGCGATGTTCTACTCGCTGTGCGTGAGCCACTCCTACCTGCCATCCGATTTAATGAGGACTGTGGTAGTGCCTATAGTGAAAAATAAAACGGGTGACGTTGCGGATAAAAGTAACTATAGGCCTATTTCACTAGCCACAGTAGTAGCTAAGGTGTTTGACGGTTTGCTTAATACACAGTTAAATAAGTTCGTGGCGCTGCATGATAATCAGTTTGGATTTAGACCCCAACTGTCTACTGAGAGTGCAATACTGTGTCTTAAGCATACCGTCAGATACTACGTGGATCGTAAAACACCCGTGTACGCGTGTTTCCTCGACCTGTCCAAGGCTTTCGACCTGGTCGCGTACGATGTCCTTTGGGAAAAACTGAAGGACATTAACTTACCTGATGAACTTGTGGGAATCTTTAAGTATTGGTATACGCACCAGGTCAACACTGTAAGATGGGCGGGGGCTATGTCCGAACCATATAAGTTGGAGTGCGGCGTGAGGCAGGGCGGATTGACTTCGCCAACCCTTTTCAACCTCTATATGAACGCACTGATCGTTGCGCTCAGTAATGCCCGTGTCGGCTGCCATGTTGATGACGTGTGTGTCAATAATCTTAGTTATGCTGATGACATGGTGTTGCTGAGCGCTTCGGTCTGTGGCCTGAGGAAGCTAATGAAAATCTGTGAAGAGTACGCGAGTGGACACGGCCTAAAATATAATGTGACCAAAAGTCAATGCATGGTTTTTGAGACAAGTATTGCCAAATGCCCAGATACTATACCACCAGTTTGTCTCAATGATGTTCCCCTAGACTGGGTGAAACAATTTAAATACTTGGGACATTTGGTCACGGCTGACCTCAGGGATCACGCGGATATCGAACGGGAGCGGAGGGCATTGTCAACAAGGGCGAATATGTTGGCACGCAGGTTTGCACGCTGTTCTGATCAAGTTAAGATCACACTTTTTAAAGCATATTGCACATCTTTGTACACGTGCAGCCTGTGGGCGAGCTATACACAGGCCAGTTACAGTGCCCTCCGCGTCCAGTACAACAACGCGTTCAGGGCGGTATTGGGGCTGCCCCGCTTCTGTAGTGCCTCGGGCATGTTTGCGGAAGCGCGCACCGACTGTTTTCACACCACCATGCGCAAGCGGTGCGCGTCCTTGGTGCGCAGGGTGCGGGCCAGCTCCAATGCGGTCCTGGCGATGATTGCTGGACGATTAGACTGCCCTTATATTAGGAAGTGTTGCAGTAGGCATATAGCCAGAGCGTGTTAAGTTGTTATTTTTATTAATATTATTATTCTTGTTTATAAATTCAATTAAATTTTCGATTATTTTATGTGACTTTGACGATAATTAAAATTTTATTGACATTGTATTTCTGATTTGTTGACATTGTATTTATTTTCATTATTGTTTTTATTTTAATTTTCTGTTCAATTTATTTATATTTATCTCGTGTCTTGTAAGTTGTAACGTGTAATTTGAATATGGGGAAACCTGAAATAAATGGATTTTTTTTTTTTTTTTTTTTTTTTTTTTTATAATTACGCTTAACATTAAATTTACACAAAAAGAATCTCTCATTAATGAACACTCTGCTCCAGAATCATAACAAAAACTAAAAGACTCACCAGAGTGTCGGAGAATACCTGTAGGCGCATTTACTACGCACAAGTCCACTCGGCGTTGTTCAGGAGCTACACCAGCGCCACCACCAGTGCCACCGCTGCCGGAACCCTGGGCCGCCGCTGGAAAACGGTTCGCGTAGTGGCCTCGGCTCCTGCACGGAGGCAGGTGACGGAGCTGACCTTGGGCTTCGCCGGAACAGATGATGTACTTCCATGAGAAGACGAGGAGTGAGGTCTTCTGTCAGTCTTGCTGTCTCTTCTCTAGTAAACCGTGGAAACCTTTTGGCTTTCCTCACCACATACGTAACACTTGACTATTCGTATCGATAACACACATGTCTGCTATTGCTGTTGCCAACCAAGCACGATTGTCGTTATTCCGTTTTTCAGTTTTATACGGTAGGCGCGCATCAGAGCAATAGTCATAAAGTTTTTGTTTTTGCTGCGCTAACGAAAACGCCACTTTTCCGTTTCTGTTACTTTCAGACGCACGCGCATTGTCTTTACACACACTTTTCCTGGCTAGCACTGTCACTTACACTATGTAGGGCGTTTGAGTCACATCGCACTTCTGATGACGACAGATGAGACCTGTCTTCGTTGATTTGTTGGTCGGTCATGATGGAATGTGGAGTCCAACGTGAAATAACACACAGACACTGTTCGGTACACTAAACTTTACCGTCCAAAACACTTTACAATAACAAAGGAAACAAAGGATTGAAGATCTGTTTTCAGATTTAAATCAAATAAAATGGAATGTAGTGAGGTTAGCCAAGTCAACCGTTCGTCACCATGATTTCAATTTGAATGTGTCAACTGCACAAATCTACCGCCTTTTTATTAACATCAAAAATGACCAACGATAACTTTATCCGACTAAACACACTCAAGCATTGCCAGACCAAAAATTAAATTAAATTGAACTAAATCAAAATTATGATAAACGCTTGACATTCCATTACGCGATCTGCGACATGTATTTCATGTACTTTAATGTCTCCACTTCTGGGAATTGAAGAGGAACCATATATTGTATTAGTTACCTTTTGTTTTTGGATAGTCAAAAGATAATACTCCAATTGAAGAGTTTCTACAACGTTGTATGAAATTCTGAGGAGCCTTGAAATTCTCAGATTCCGGCAAATACTGATTATAACTTATACGTTACTGTTTATCTTTCCAAACATTAATTAACAATCGAAATGAACAACCGCAAACAGAAATCGTTTGCCAAGCATTTCCCAACCATGTTGGGGTCGGCTTCCAGTCTAACCGGATGCAGCTGAATACAGTGGCGTGCGCTCTATTAAGGCTCTTAGGCTTAGCCTACCTTACCAACTGAGCATTTCTTATAACTAATTAACCATATTGTAATAAAATAACACCATGTACAAAATAATAATAAAAAAGTTCAAACTCCTGTTAAAATACTTAGAGCAAGTTTTCGCGTACGAATCTTATATTTACAGGCTTGCTTAGGCTAGCATTCGATTAGCCTAAAACCCATTCATAATTTTACGCACACAGCGTCACATCAGTGAATGATCGGTGCATATTTTCGTGTATATGAACCGCACACATGCATGCCAGCTCCTGCGGGTGTAGCTGGCCTGTGATTGGCTGCAACAACACAAGGCTACGATTGGATGCGTCATGCGTGCCATCTTCAGCCCGCGAACTCCGGCGCGAAGTTCAAATTTGTTTTTTTTTTAACGTTTTTTGCAATTTGCAGGCCAGTGCTAGCTTGAATACTGACTACATACGTCTTACAGCCGCGAATCATATTTTATTAATCAACATACAACCTAGCACTGGCCTGCAAATTGCAAAAATGTAAGGAAATTTGAATTTCGCGCGTTTGCGGTCTTCGCTCTTCCGTCCACAGATAGAGTGCAGCACTGACAACACATTTCATTGATTGATTTCGTACCTATAATCCTGCAAAATTTTGTTGACCGCTGTTGTGAACAAACTCGATATGAAAATGATGCAATTTTATTTGGTAGTATTTTTCTATCGGCAAATTATTAGAAATTATATTTTACGTCTATGGAAGCCATTATTTTTTCATTGTTGTGACAAGCTGAGCGCGATTTGTTTTGAAACCAAAAACGTACAGATAGTGTCAGTTATTAGATACCATTAATAACAGTAGTGTAAATATTAGTTTTGTTGTGTATTATTTGTTTATTCCCATAACAAATAATAACAATGGTAGGTAATTTACTTGTGAAGTTTGTGCTAATAATGTGTGTTTGCTAGATGTTAAAGGCACTTAAAGGTAATAAGTTTTCTCAATTATCGTATAAGTAATGATAACGTGCAAGTTGTAGGTATCTAATATCTAAAGGTAGATGTGTGAAGGCCGCTTCGGATATTATCTTGCAAGTGACGTGTTTTGTACTTTTGTAACTACCTATCACCCACTCACTTGGATGAGTTTTTTTGAGGTGGCCGAATCTTTCTTCTGTTTGCATCGATAAAAAAATCATGAGTTGAACCTTGAATAATGTGGTGAGTTTTTGAATTGTATTTAGGTATAACTTTTACAGGCTTATTTTCAAATGTTATAAATGTGACAATTTTTTTTTTGCTGTCAATATTTCGTGGCCTACCCACCGTGGCGGACCACTGCACGCCACTGGCTGAATACCAATATTTTACATGGAGAGACTGCCTATCTGACTTCCACAACCCAGATAGAATTAGGTTAATCTATATAAATAAAGAGAGAAGTCCTGACCCTGACTGACTGACTGACTGACTCATCATCGCCCAGCCCAACCCCTTGGACCTAGAAAGCTGAAATTTTGCACAGAGGTTCTCTTTATAATGTAGACAAGGAAGGAAGGATTTTTCGAAATTCAAACCCTAAGGGAGTTAAATAGGGGATGAAAGTTTGTATGCAAAAACGTCATTTTCACGCGGGCGAAGCCGCTGGCAAAAGCTAGTATATAATAAACGGTATCAGCGTTTGGTAAGACTGGTTATCAGACTTTCACGACACTGACTACCTGTTACGACTGTGAAAGATCAAAAAATGAGAGCTGGGATCAACGGCTTAACGGATATCGCATACAATGTTTGTTACTTTTTCTTTACATTAATTAACAATTGGGATCAACAGGACAAACACAATAACAAAGAAAATAGAATGAGAGATGCACTGTCCATTCAATTAGTTATAGAAAACTTTTGTTGTACAGACAACAAAACTTGAACATAGACCGCGCTGATCATAAAAGTCATAATCTTTTAATACCAGAGACCGCTGGAATTGCATTTCATTTTTAATTTCGAGGCTAACAAGGACTATCCCAAACGAAAGGTTACAAGTCATTTTAAAGCTAAACACGAAAGCCAATTTGAAAAGGGAACTCCATACATATTTTTCCCTACAAATCTACTTTAATATCCTTTTGATACAGTAGCCTATTTAGCTGGCTTTCCTTGAAAATAATGTGAGCCCCAACAGGGAAGTAGTTACGTTTATATAGGAAAGTTCCATCGTTTGTTACACCTAGTTACTCGAGAGTCATCCTGGGACAATTTTTAGTTTCCCAGTCAAGAAGGAAAAAGTTTTTATCTTCCGCTATATGGAAATGTCTGCTTTTAGTAATTTTGCTGCCAGGTTCAACATCTTATTTGTTTGCTTTTCATTCCTTCGTTGGGTTTCGCTGTATGTTTTGTTTTTGTTTGTGTAGAATGAACTTGAGATTTAGCTTGGGGCAATGTTTATATTGTGTGTTTTGCAAAACTGCGTAAACTTCAAACAATATTGAGTGAATCCACGTTTCCAGATTTATCTTGAAAATTTCGTTGTCCGCATTTATATCTTTCGCTTTTTCATCCATCTGTCTAGGTGTTAAAGTAGGTTACGTATTTCTAAATGATTTATCTTACCTTTAAGAATTGACATCGCTCTGTAAATATTATAAATCAAAATTTCCAGCAATTACAATCACAATAAATTGATCTCGATCAATGCTTAAAAGCGCGATGATTATCGCCCAATCGTCGGTAAGCGCGATGATTATCGTCCGCTAGCTCCATTCGTCCTGTTGAAGCCCACATTCATCAGCGGATATTTACATAATGTTTCTATTTACATTTACCTACACATTGTGCACTGTGGCACCAGTTAGTTGCACCACTTTAATCCACGTTAATCAATAGGTTTAGGATTAAAGTTCACGATTTATGGGACATGAGGCCTGGTAGCAATTTAATAGGAGTCGTTGGCGTTAGGGAAATTGATTATTTTAGCTAATAGATATAGGTTTGAAGTTTGTATAGATTTGATGTGTTAACGAAGCTTGGACAAGACATTACTCTTGATAAACTAGCTACAACTAGTTAAAACTACGATAAACACAGACCAAAATTAATTTGAGCAATGCGTCAGAGAAGCATCATCTACATAGCCTTTTCCCAGCTATGTTGGGGTCGGATTTCAATCTAATTTGATGCAGCTGAATACCAGTATTTAAACGACTGTCAAATATCTTCAAACGACAGCTGGGGTAAACGGCTTAACGTGTTTTCTGAGGGCGTTAATAACACGGTACTTAATGGGTAGCCATCCCATCCACGGACCAAACCTAGGCAAGTGCAGATTAACCAGAAGATCGACCTGAACGGCTGTTAATATTTAACTACGAGCTCCTCAACGCGTCAGAGAAAAGCGAATGTAATTCATTACGAATAAGTTTCTACGATAGATCACTGTTACTTGCATTTTAGGCGTAATAATGACACCACAATGACACCTTGCCATCAATCATTACTTTTCCTCTCTCCTACATATCTGCCATAAACACTGTGTCCATAACTTATGAGTGTTCCTCCTTTTTTTCAAAAGCATATGAGCATCTTTTTAACCGACTTCAAAAAAAGGAGGAGGTTATCAATTCGACTGTATTTTTTTTTTTTTTTTTTTTTTATGTTTGTTAGCTCATAACTTGCGACTGGGTGAACTGATTTTCATGATTCTTTTTTCATTTGAAAGCTGGTGCTTCCCGTGTGGTCCCATTGTCACCATTTCAATATCTGATGATGGAATCTTGTGGAAATCGAGGGAACTCTTCAATAAATAACAGCAGATTAACCGCGATTGTTGCTATAGCATATCTAAGCATTGTTTACGCCATCACACAACATAATATCACGCCACGTGAAGATCTGATGAAGAACTTCGGAGATAGGCAACGGAACTCCTCAATTAATGATAGCAAATGGACTGGGATTGCTGAAATCTCATGACTGTCTATTGTTTACACCAGTTCATAACATAACATCACGCCGGTACGTTGTGAAGGGGTAAGCACATGTGAACCACTAAAAAGTGAAAAATAAAAACTTTTTTACAAAAAATAAAACCGACTTCGACAAAAATAAAACACAAAAAAGTGAAAAATAAAAAATCAGCTTCAGAAGTCGGTGGCAAAAACATGAAATCAAACAAACAAAAGTCACCGACTTCAGAAGCTGATTTTTTATTTTTCACTTTTTTGTGTTTTTTAAAACTTCCAATCCCACGGAATCCATAAGAAAATTGCATCGCAGTATGTTAGAAAACGTTCGGCAATTTAAAATAATGTTTGTTCACTATACATATCCCGTATGCAGACGTGAACGGGAATCTCTTATAAATATTTGATACAGCTGAGCCAGATATTTGCCTTTGCCAAGCAACAGTAGCTTTCGGCAATAACGTCGAAATTTCAGACCCCACCTTCGGGCTAATAGAATTTTCATTTCAATAGCAAATCGTTGAAGAGTCCCCTCTTCAACGGTCAGGTATAAATGGAAGACAAAAGAAACAATGAAGAAGGCAGGTAAAGCGATAGGATTGTTTCCTTACTTGCTTTACTGCTCACGTCTTCGTAAAAGGTAAGGTTTGCGATAGACATATGTGCTTTGATATAGTTAGTCTGTTTAACGATAATGTAGTGATAAAAAGGCTGATGCCTCGGTCTAGTCGTCACAAGTGCCACTGCTGAGCTGCCAAGGCAAAATCATGATTCTCTTGCCTTTATTCGAATAAATAAGGGTCGGTGTAGCATGTATTATTTTTCCATACTTCTCTATTACTCGTCATCCCATCTGACACCTCCTTTCTTGCCTTAACACAGTTCATCCATCGGGTCAGGCTAAATCTTATTGGGCTTTCCATCAGGATTTCTTTCAGTAGGTCACGGAGTCTGGATTTGTGTCCGTTGATGGGAATAGACGCACCCCCTGATACATAGTACTTAACATAACTGGCAAAATATGGATGTACTATTTATGATACACCTCTGCCTAACCCTTCGGGGATTACAGACGTGATGTTGTTTATTTAAAGCTTGAAAAAGTTACGTAACAGTTTGAAACTACGTTGATTAGAGAAGCCTTTATTAACATTCGATTCCAAGGGAAACAGATCCGTTCGAAAACACTCGTGTTAACTTTATTTCTTTGTAAAGCAAATTAAGCTCCCAGAGTTTGCAAGTGCGACGGCAATTATTAAAAATTCAAGCGCTCGCATATATTTTTCAGGCGTATATGTATGTAATTAATATTTAAACTTGTCACCAAGTGTAGAGGGTACCCTTAATAATGAATTCTGGACATGTGTCCCATGCGTATGCTTCAGGCTCTAGCGCCCCTCCGTGGGACAAACATTACATTATGACGGGAACAACGAAATCAAGGGCCTTGTTGGTGCATTGGTAATGAGTGTACTCTTACAGTTTCAAGGAAATGTGTTCAAATACAGATAGGGTAAAAGGGGTTCTTGTGTTTTCTGTTCCGAATATAATTTAGAAGTCCGAAGCTGACGTCAGAGACTTCGCGTTCACCCGGGTGAAACATCTGAAGATCAGCTAAAGATAACGCCTAAAAATCTTTGTCGTTCGGTAAGAAAAAAGTCTAGCGGCGTCTAGCCGATAAACGATTTGTCATTTTTTTCCTGACATTTTATAATAAAATTGATTTTATCGAAACAAATACAAGGTAGGGCTGGATAGAAATTGCAACGTAAAAAATAATTGCTCTAATTTTATTTTAAAGGCGAAAAACGGGTATACGTTTTGTATGAGGTAAACACTGCTAGCGTTTCCGCTTAGGGAAACTTTTACTTAAATCTCTATTTGTACGTACAGCACTGAACACACCTACCCATTACAAAAGTAATTAATTATACCTCTTTAAATACACCTCCACCCGAAAACTGATATTGGCGCACAAACAACCCAAAAACAAATAAACAAGAACAAAATAATACATTAAAACCAAATGTTACGGAAAAAGCCACAGCACCACCTACCCGTAATCACAGAACAAAATATAATTCCCGAAAGACTGACTCATTAAATTTTATGGCAAATGTAAATTATTTTGTATGTTTTACTGAAGATAATATTCAAAAATATGCAAACATTCACCGACTCAGTTCATTTGAAGGCTGAAACTCCACGTGGGCGTAAATAATTAATTTGCTTTAGCAAAGTGTATACAAGTGTAGAGGTTTGGTGCCTAGTTGTTGAAAATTTAAAACGGAATACGCGGGCGGCCGACGGGCGAGGCGTTCTCAGTGGTTATGGCATGTTTGCTGTTTAAAGAGTGCCCTGTGGCAAAAGGCAGTGCGGTAGGTTTAGTAAATTTTTGAAACCTTCTTTAGCTGGAAGGTGACTTCCTTACTTGTCTCCTGAATTAAGTTTGAGGACTTTCTGAATATAGATTGTAGGATCTAGTAGAGGAGAAATACTGCACCTTTTTGATTGCGAATTGTAAAGTAGACTTACGTGCTTACCTAGGTTGCTCCGTAGAAGGTTGACAATATAGGTACATACCGAGTTTCCTTCGTGCGTCGGAAAGGCTTTGATCCCGGCTGCCATTTACAGATCTTTGGCAGTCGTTACAGGCAGTCAGTGGCTTAAACGTCTGTCAACTAGTCATATCAAAAGGTATCGTATTACCCAGTAGGTACTACCTGAGTTGTGGAAGACAGAGAGGCAGTCGCTCCAAGTAAAATATTTGTATTCAGCTGCATCTGGTTAGACTAGGGATACTTTAGTAGAGTAGAAACACTACACCTCTTTTTTATTGCCAACTATAAAGTAGACGATTGCATTGTGAGATTTTGGCGTGGAGCCTAGTTTGCCGATCACAGCATAGAGAATACCCAAAGAGTCTGAATCCGGTTATCTGTTTCAAATGCAGTGCCATTGAAAGTTAGTTATCTATGTAAGTAGGTATTACAGCCTGGCTGGTCTGAGGGTGAAGTTAAATTTTTAAGGAATGGCATCTCGCAGTCAACCTAGGAGAAAAAGAACAACCTTGAAAAAATACTTTCAAACTAAGCGACTACACGCTAAGGGCACGCTCTGTGGAGAATAAACAATATTTGTGTGGAACATAAGACACTTAAATGCCGTTTAAATATACCTACTGATTGATTTTAGTGTAATTTGTGAAATTCGCTGAAATATCTAAACCGCTTCAAAGTTTGTTTGTGCGTTCCAAAACCTGTTAGGATATAACTTTACCTCAATATAATATTGCGTGTATTTGGTCTGTCCCACTTTCCTACAGACAGTGACACTCCGAACAGATTCAGTCACAATGAGCGCTGATAACACTTGACAAGACGCTTGCCCATTGCCATCATCGTGCAATAAAGTGATAGCCCCTTTACACAATGGACAACGTTGGCTACATGTCAACGTCATCTCACAATATACCAAAGATAAATCAAGAGGAGGAGAACATCGGTCGAGTAAATAAAATTGCAGAAAAATATAATAAATCCATGGAATTTACTTTCTGCAGGGTCTCATCATTCTATTTAGAATCGAAGACTACTAAAAAGTTCGACATCAAACCGACGACCTTGGCTGGTGCTATCTTTTATTCTTAGAGCTGTGTATGTAAAAAATCTACACTTACTATAGACTTTTAATCATGAATTTTGTAAACTGCAAAACTGCAATGTACTATGCATGAGATATCGTAAAAACATAGGCTTACTGCAGAATGGTTCCATTCAACTCCTACCGTTTCCAACTTACATTACTAAAGTCTTAACCAGAACTGAAACTATGTTTAAACTCGGATTCCAAACAAGATTATCCCTAATTATGTTACCAGAATTGACTGAAGCTGTTACATAGATACAGTCTACCTACTCCAAGACGGCATGTGTGGTTTCCATATTTATTGCAGTACACAGAGGTCCAATCCAAATATTTATACCTGAAAACCATATATCTGGTACTCGGGTTAAAAACTTTTCGTACGTAAACAAAGAACTGTAATTTCTAGATATTTGACGGTCGTAACAGGTATTCAGTGGCCTGTCTTGCCTACGGATATCGTATACCAGTGTTTACTGGATTGTGGAAGATAAATAGGGAGTCTCTCCATGTAATATACTGATATTCAGCTTCATCCAGATAGACTGGAAGCTGATAGAACAGACGCCCGGGAGCTGTCTGCAATTTCGTTTTTTTTTTTTTCGGTATTTTGTGAATATTTCTGCGATGTAGACGGTCGTAAGAATGTACGTTACTGTGAAAGAGTATCTTATCGATCAGCGAGAAGGTAATATTAAAGGTCGTGGTATCGATATTTTTGATTCGATATCATATCCCTTCTCAGACGACGCGCTTTCGAACGCACGATTGATCGCAATTGCCAACGCTTTGAGAACTTATTTGAGGAGTATATATTGGAACCAGATAAGCACACGCTTCATATTTTTTCTTACGTCTCAAAGAAGCTTGACGGGATGTTGTTATACTCGTATTACGTATATAATAATAAATAAAATTGACGCAGCATTTTACTGAATGCATATTATATGAAAATATATCCGGCACTTTTTCAATTTTGGTCGTTTATATCTGTCTGTTTGTTCCGGCTAATCTCTGAAACGACTGGAACGACATTGACGGAACTTCTATTAATAGCAGATAACTGATGTTATGAAGTAACTTAGACTACTAAGCAGCAGCAGTGGCTAAGCGATTGGACTGCTGCGATACGTGTCGAGGGTTCGATTCCCGCACGGAACAAGTATTTGTATGGCCTACAGATAGTTGTTTCGGGTCTGGGCGTGTTTGTGTATTTGAGTTTCAATGTTTGTAAACGCACCCACGATACAGGAGAAATTTCTAATGGGGCAACGTTTTTTTAAAAAAGAAAAAAAAGAAAGAAAGATTTTAGAATTAGAACAAGAATCAAGGTTCCGTGCAAATAATTAAAACCCTTGATTGGTAACAAAATCTTATTCAAAAATGGTAGTCATATTTTTATAGCAATTAGCTATTAGGTAGTAAATAAATAAATAATTTTGAAATATCTGATTATGCTGTTAGGATAATGGGTCATAATTATAAATCTAGGCGTTAATTAGAGTTAGCATTATTCCTTTAACCGGAAAATTAATATAAGAATATTATCTAAGCCACAGATCGAGCTCAGTAATATTTATTAATCCCGGGCAAAGTTAGAACGTCCTTAGAAAAAATGGCGTCAAAATCTTTACATATACTAACCGTTTAGCTGAAAATAATAGTACCTAAAGAATACAAAGCACGTTAGGTCGGACGCCCAACGACTCATATGTCCCTGGTCTTTTATGGGAGGGCAAAAATCAGGCCGTAACATTTTATACCCAATTCCTTTGACAGACTCGTGTTCCCCATACGGTTTAATTTTTGATTAGATTGTTACATGTTCCAGCTCGTAGGATTGGCAAAGTTTTACTGGTACCAGGAAAGTTCGCGATCACTTCTCCCACTTTTACTCCTGTCTTAAAACGGAGCTTACCTTGGAATTTCTGAGAAAGGTAGACTCTTTTCAGCGGCAATTCCGTGTAGACAATTGATTTTTATAGTTATATAACTTCGTTGGCGGGGCTAGAGGTAAAATTGGGAGCTATGAACTGCAAAAACAAGTGTTTAGTGTGGTATAAGAATACACTCATACTTACCTTATTTCATTTTGAGAACAGCTGTTCTCTACATAACATAACATCACACCTAATAATCCTCCAGGGTTATAACATAGGTGTACCTATACCAAATATTAGCCCTACATTTTTCACCAGCTAAGTTTAAGTCCCATATACTCGTAATAGGACGTGAGCCCATTGCCATCAACCGAGCATAAATCCAGACTCCGTGGATGCTACTGAGAAATTCCTAATGGAAAAACCCAATAACACTTTGCCCGATCCGGGAATTGAACCCAGAACCTCATGCATAACAGTCGTGCTGGCGACCATTAAACCACCGAGGCTGTCAAGTTCACTCGCTTTAGCTGTCGCTTCGTATTCGTGAAAAAGGGAATATGATTTATTTAGTACCTCAGGGCGTCACAACAAACAACAGGATATTTGTCTAAACGTAACGCTGTAAGAGACGTATTTATTACAAGAAAAAGAAACCAAAACTAAATTTCGTAAATAATAAATTCGACCGTGAAAAATGAGGTGAAACGGCGATAAAGCTCTCTTGTCACTTTAAGTATGAAATATACATATCAACGAAAATACCGGAGGAGACTATGTACTTGACAGTAAATAGGTACGTTGCCAAGTAAATACTTTTTGTTCAATCTAGCCCTTTTTCAAGCTTTGATAAAGGCTGATTTCATTACTGTTCGCCTGGGTATACGACTTGATTATAAAAGGCCTCGCGTTTAGAGGATATTTCTAAGTACTATCTAGTTCATCATTGATTATACGGACTGATCTTTCGAATTCTGTGCTAGTTCTGATATAGGGCGTTGTAGAATTTATGCTACGTTTGACGTTGAATGTGCGACCTCGTAATTACTGATCGCCGCTTTGGAATGTACTACAGTCAAATCAGAGTCATTATGAGTATTTATAGCGGAGCAGTGGTGGCCCAGTGGTGGCGGCCCCGACTTAGGAACAGTTGGTCGTGGGTTCGAACCCAGGCAGGCGCATTACTTTGTGTAATTTATTTCATCACCACTGCTCTCAAAACGGTGAAGGAAAACATCGTGAGAAAACCGGCATGTCTTAGAACCAAAAATTCGAAGATATGCGACATCTACCAATCCGCACTGGGCCCGCGTGGTGGATTATAGCCCATCCCTCTCCTAGAGAGGAGGCCTGAGTCCCTGCAGTGGGAACAATTATAGGCTGATGATGATGAGTATTTATATATCTTGTGACAGTCACTGTAGTTTAATTTTCACGAATATTATCACCAACGCTGAAAACGGGATATTTACAATGTTTACTATTCGTTTTCATATTTTTGTTGAAGTAAATGGTTTGAGTTTGACCTGAAATTTGAGTTGGACTTAGTAAAATTTTGGTTAAACGATAATTTGATTGTTAAATGTCCATAATAAAGTTTCAGTTTACTAGAAATTGTTGTCCAGTGGAAAAAAAATACGTGGTCGATCATCCTATAGTTTAAGCTACGTTAGATGGTGTAAATGATCCCAGATAACTTCGTTACCACTGTCATAGGTGGACGCCTTATATCTTCAAAGGAACACACTGAATAATCCTAAGGGGATAATCAATTAACCGAGATGCATGGTACACGCATCTGTGAATATACAAAGGAGGTTTATACTAGTACCCGGTTCAGGAAGGCTCGGTGTTTACCGCCCTGCTACGTTAGATTAATAGCCACGGGGCATTTCCTTCCTTCTACGTATGGAACAAATATTTATTGGAGAGATGTTAGAACAACCAATATGTTTACGTTGTTTTAACATATATTTAACTACGCCTAGCTCAAACTGAAAACATTAACAAGCACTTTTGAGTGGTTCAAAAAATAATTTCAATGCAATAAACTAAATATGAGATGACTGCATAAGCCATAAGTCTATGCATATTATGTTGCAGGCAAAACTCTTAATCAGTCAAAACTACTTTTGACCGTCAAAACTATTATTAGGTGGTTTCTGTTTTATTTCTCTACTAAATTATAATAACCTAAATGTCGTTAGGAAACTTATTAGGTTTGTTAGGTTTTTTTTTTTGACCCTTTGGATAACCTTGTACAGTCGAACAAGCTAATAAGTATACAGGGTAGAGAACTTTATAATTCGATAAAACTGAAAATATTGATTGTAATTTTGTTTTATCAAGTGTTTCGGATTAAGCCACTGATGTCAAACGCCATATTGTTTGACGTCAGTCTCTAAATGTATCTGTTTAAGCTTAAAAGTAAATACAAGTTAGCTGGCTGTATACTTATTAGCTTGTTCGACTGTACGATATCTAACATTTATTTCATTAGAATAAACGCGTTTTAATGTAATATGGGTTTTGACTGAAACCAGTCAAAAGTGACTGATTCAGAGTTTTGCCTGCAACACATACACTAGCAAGACCAATGACTTGTCACGCAATTAAGGATGTAAAAGTACCCATAACGAAAGGCACTTGTTCTCCCCATCACTACGTTATTTTTATGTGCTAGACCATATCTGGGAAATTCCCAGTTACGTAGATAATAATAATAATAAACCCATTTATTTCCAACAACCTTAAATAACATTTTCAACACACTTGCTCATAAAGTGGCTATAATTTCACCGCAATTAGGCACGTAATGACACCTATAATCAAACTGTGACTTTTTCATTGCTATTATTCACTAGTGAGTTATAGGTTTTTTTTTAAATTTTATTGGTTGAGTTGCTATGTTCTTAAAAAAGTTTCGATACAAAAAAGATCGTGTTCAATAGTAAAAATAAATTAATGTACCTAGTGCTTCCCCATTTCATGCAACTTTGAATTTAAATAGATAATTTCAACTAATACGTTTTTAATAAATGAATCTTTCACTCAAATAATATAACTTTTGTTTTCTCTGTAAAATCCCCATTTTGTCCGTGGCTAAAACTCTATCCGCGAAAACTCAAAAATAAAGAAACCACATTCTTTTAGTCTATGGCCGATCGTCATTGTTACAGTAGTGGCGAAAGTGGTCAAGAAAAAATGCATCACTACGTCAAACTTAGTACATTTATTTTAGTTCCGTGTTTTCCCGCCTGCATAGATAACTTGGTAGAACTGTAGATGCGCGCGCATTAATTTTTCCCACTATTGTAAAAAAAAAAAACAGAACTTGTTTTAACTGTTGAAGATGACTTTTTAGTATTATTTTCTTCACAAGTGTGTTGAAAAACGTCGTATGATACACGTGTGTATTGATGATTACCGTCCTCGGCTTTCTTAAGACCCTCACCTGAGACGGCTCGGGTCTCAATGGCGCCTCTGCGGTAATCACCAACGTTACACACTTGTACCATAATGTACTATTATACTTAGAATATAGTGTTTTATATAAATTTTATGCATTTTTTTTTTTATACTAATTTTAGTTATTTGATGTTGGAACCCCAAACTGGGTATAGGCCTCCTCCAGTTTACTCCATTTATCTCTGTCCCTTGTTACGTAGTTACGTAGATATTCGGGTCTAATTTCCAAATCACAGCTGATTTTTTGTTGTGTTACACTTTACTTAAATAGACCCATACTACATACCATACTATTCAAATAATCTACTAGCACAATGTTTTAAGAGTGCTACATTGAGTTTTAGATAGGGTAAAATATGATTTTTCACCCCAAAAAAAATGTCGTTTCCCAGCATTAATTTTTGCGTAGGGTCGCTTAGTTTGATGTACATAATGCTTGGTTGACGGTTTCGTGAAGGGTTTGTTTACACCCTGTATGCGCTATCATATACGCTATCGGAAAAACATACTCGTAATATTTAACGCTATTTAACTTTAGGGAAAATATTATTAGGTTTTTCCATTAGTATTTTTTCAGTAGCAGCCACGGGCCTTGTGCCTGGTTGATGGCAATAGAGTCGCGCCCTATTACATGAGACTTAAACATAACTGACGAAATGCTGGTGTGCTATTAGATAGGGTGAACTCATCTATCTGTGATTCGCCTAATTCGGTGATATTTGATACTTAGTACTTTATTTTTATACTAGCGACCCGCCCCGGCTTCGCACGGGTGCAAATGGATGTTATTATACATATAAAAACCTTCCTCTTCTATTAGAAAAAACCGCATCAAAATCCGTTGCGTAGTTTTAAAGATTTAAGCATACAAAGGGACATAGGGACAGAGAAAGCGACTTTATTTTATTTATACCATGTAGTGATTTCTACAAATGCCTTTATCACGAAGTTAGATGAGTTCACTATACTCCTCTGCCTAATCCTTCGGTGATTACAATAGAGAATACTATCTCCGCCTAGTAAATAAATTGAGCCCATTCTAACAGCAATAACAGACTCGGACCACAAATTAGCACAAACACTACTAAAATTCGAACTGAAATAACCGCGACCTTTCCACCGACAGTCAAATTAAATATAGGTCAACAGAAATACAAAAATCTCGCTTTAAGGTACTGATAAATAAACTGTCATAACAATGTTTCTAGTCCACTAGCTGCCTACCTTCCTGTGCGAGTAGATAACGAGCTTATACACCCCCACATTCACCCCCATTCACATTTATTTTATTCCCCGACATTCAGGAACTAGCCTGACCTTTTTCTCGTTGTAAAATTATGCGGAGTACCCACTTAATTGAAAACGCTAATGAGGTAGCTGTATAGTAATGGATAGCTCTCGTATTCACGCTTCGATTCGATTTCGAATATAGAATTCGTTGTAAGTCTACCTTTTTTTGGTGATAAGAAAGCTATTAAGCGAGATCGACATACGGCTTCCCGAATCGAAGCGATGCCCCAAAAAGTCGTTTCTGTGTATCGTGAGACTTTTGAAGATAGTTCTTAATTAAGAATACTGGCAAGTTTGAACATAGTTCTTTTTAAAGAGCACCGTAATTTGAAGTTGCAGACATCAGAGGAGTAGAATGTGTTTTAGTGATCAATCAAATGCCAAATTTTGAAGGCACGGTAATTAATTTCAGGAATTAATATAACGCTATTAACAATTAATTCAATTCAAACCATTGCAGGCCATAATAATTGAAATTATAATCACATTTGAAAAACACAAAATGGCGATGTCAAATTATTTAATAAAGAGCAAGCCGCACACAATGAATAATGTCCACATTAATACCGAAATAAAACTCATATTTGTGTGTTTCCGTATCATAAAATAACTACCATCATTAATCACTCTTTTTCAGCAAAAGCGAACGATAAACAGATCTTTATATTTTCTGTTTCACGACCAGATCAGTTAGGAAATAATATATTGGGACACAAATCAGTAGGAATAACTCTAGAACACGATGTTCTAACACACACTTCAGCACGCACGTTTTCTCGAATATTAAAAATGTAGGGAACCTGGGAGCACCCTTGTAATCCTGTAAAATAATATAATTTTCTATCTACATCACTATGGAGGATTTACAAGCGAATATCGAGCACCACTATCCTAATGAAATTACTAACTGGTATAATACTGCAATCTCCAAAAGTGACTATGTAATTTCGCGTTTTGAATTCATTCTCATATTATAATATGGGTAAACTTAAAGTAACTTCATTTCAAAATTCATCGCTTCATATCCCTTTATTATTTATTTATTTATTAAAAACTTTATGCACAACAAAATCGTACAAAGGCGGACTTAATGCCTTTAAACGATTTAATGGAATTAATCGTTTATAGGGAAGTCCATAGTCTATAACTATGTAGTTGCCCAATTCTGGGTCGACACAATTTAGATTGCCATCGACACGCTAAGAAGAAGGGAAGTCCATGATCAGCATCCTTCTTCAGTCACACTAATATGGTCTGTTTGGGTCTCACGGTTTTACAGCTTTTACGGCTAAAAGGCTAAAACGTTTTCAATCAAATTTAGCATTCAGATAAGATGACCTGCACGTCCTAGGATTATTTATATTTTTGTATTACGTTCCCTTTAAATTGTTTTCCGACCTCCAACCACTCGCTAATTGATATTTAATTCGAAATCAAATCATGACTTTCAAACTATGTACGCTTCCTAGCTCTTCATCTCTGGAAATCAATTAACTGAGCTACCTAGCTCTTGAACTTCCTACATATGGAGCTGGTATGCCAATTTCCAACGACCGTCATGCCTTGCAAGCACCAGGCCAGCCATGTAGATTGGTTTCAAATTGGATCGAAGGTAAGCACCCCTGACCTTTCGAAGAATCATACATGGTAGATCTTAAATGTGGTTTCTTTTCTTGTTTACAATGTGGTTTCGGCTAGATAACTGTTTGTTTGGTGGATAATGAACCTCGCTTGCCTGAAAGTTATCTATTAACAAACCATATGACCGATGGGAATTCTCGTCGACAACTTCTCAGGACCCTTGGGGGATAATTACCAAAAACAAAGGTACAAGTAATTGTTATATTAACAGAAGACTTGTTTGAAGTACTTTATTTTCCCTAATAGATCAAATAAAATAACATCATCAATAAGTAAAATCATCATCAGTTATCATTAGTAAGTTCATTTAATCCCATTGAATGACTTTTTTATTCACAATGGCACTTTCACATTAAGTTGGTTTTATAGACCTAGATACTAACTGAAGTGGTCTTAGTAGTACTCCTAATTATATAATCTACTTGAATAAACAATATGTAGATGTCTGATTATGCTTGCGTAGCTGATTAACTCATGGGTTCCTTGGCTACAGATTCTAGGTCATTCCAGACAACTAAGAGGTCATGATTAATTAATACATTGGTTTGGATTATTTGTAATAAATACTGCTTCATAATCTTTCGCGTCTAGCCAGAATATTAGTTGTGTTCATAATAATATGTTAGTAGATTTTTTTCTACTGACACTCATTTAACCTTCGTGTTTACCTCTGGAATTACAGCAATATAATAAATGAACATACAAATTAAATGCACTGAGAAAAAAGACCTTCTGAAATACAGAAGGTATTTCCATCCCTTTTGACTCAGCAGGAAATTTACCTTTCAAATTGGACTGATTAAATTGAAAAAATTTACCGTCTAAAAATTTCCTTCTAAACAATGTCCTTCCAATTCTTCCTACTATTTTGGTGGGTTATACATATCATAATCTACCTTCCAAATTTTGGTCGGAAATTCCTACTGAGTCAATATAGAAGGTTGTTTCCTTCTAATATTTACCTTCCATTTTTTTTCCTCCTACATTTAGATGACGTTATTGGTCGGAAAATTTTATTGACCTTCCACATCTAGAAGGTAAATACCGTAGGTATTCGGGTATAGTAGAAAGGTATTTCCTTCTACTTTATGAAATACCTACCTACGACGGAGGAAAAAGTGGTGGGTATATCAGCGTTATCCCTCCAATTAAGAAGTGTTTACCTTCTGCGAATCAGTGATCCCCCAATCTAGAAGGTAAATACCGAGGGTAATTCCAGTATTTCCTTCAAATTTATGAACTACCTACCTACGACAGAGGAAAAAGCGGTAGGTATATCACCGTTATCCCTCCAATTAAGAAGTGTTTACCTTCTGCGAATCGGAGGTCCACCCAATCTAGAAGGCTAATACTGTAGGTAATTGGGTATAATAGATAGGTAATTATAGTATTTTCCTTCTAATTTAATAAAATACCTACCTACATCGCCCGCCTCACGCTCAGGGTACCACGCCACATCTCATCAACGTGACTTGTGAGGACTCACATAGTGTGAAAGTCTCGAAAAGAGCTTACTATAGAAATGATCCTATGAAGTAAGGTCTTGTTCGATTTGGGCGAACCGAGGGGTGTCATTCAGCCGCGGAGAATCTTAACACCGCGATGTAGGAATGCGCGTCATCGGTACAACGCCATCTAGTGGCGCGGTTGGATGCCATGTTTCGGTGGATGTAGGGTTAGCCATGATAACAGCGTGGTATTTTGTTACAAACTTTTATTTATTACAATGAATGTACAAATGTATTGTTCCGTGTTCAGGTGGCATCTCGTGTATGAATCTGTCTGGCAGACGGGTGGACCGATTTGGTTTTTTTTTTTTTTTAAAGAGTATAATATTAAAGTATTTTATTCTGATAAAATTCATCGTCAAGTTCTAGACTCTAGAACTTGATGAACGGATTCCAAAAATATATAGGTACCTATCACGAAAATGGTAATATATTAAGTTATCACGATTTTTAAAAGAGGCATTCGTATATTTTAATTTTTTTCAGCTTGTTTAATATTGTTCTGTATATTGCATTAAAATCCTTATTTGGCAAATGTTAGCTACATTATCATCTAATTTGGAATATTTTTTCATTGATATTCGATCAACATTTTATATCTTATTTGAATGGCTCAATCCTTCCGGCCGGACCTGGAGATCCTTTCGTTTCTGATGGAATAGTAGATTAACTTCATTTACCTACCAATGAATATGAAGTACCTAAGTAAATATTCTTATTCTATTAGTAGCACTATTTGGAACGGATGTTAATGTGTATTTTCCTTCCGTTTCCTATGTAAGAGTTTAAACGAAATTTAGAAGGATGTTATCATTTAATATTATATATGGTTATTTCTTCCAGCCAGCCTGGAATCATTTCGTTTCGGATGGAATAGTGGTACCACTTTATTTCCAGCTAGTTAATTCGGTTCATATTCGACAATATCGGAAGGTTAATCTGCGTTTTCCTTCCGACACTGTTCCTACTGAAAAATTATAATAGATTTGGGAGGATATTATCATCAAATTTAGAAGGATGTTCCTTGTGATATTCCTTTCAAATGTGATACATCTAATTTGGATAGTATTTCCTTTCAACAAACCTGGCAAATCCTTTCGTTTCTGATGGATTAGTAGTGCCACTTTGTTTCCCATTAGTTAAGAGGGTAAATATTCTTCAATATCAGAGGGTTAATCTGCGTTTTCATTCTGACACTGTTTCTACCGAAAAAATATATTTGATCTGGGAGGATATTATCATCAAATTTAGGATGATGTTCCTTGTGAAATTCCTTTCAAATGTGAAACATCTGATTTGGCTATTATTTCCTTTCAGCAAACCTGGCTAATCCTTTCGTTTCTGATGGAGTAGTAGTGGCACTTTATTTCCCACTAGTTAAGAGGCTCAATATTCTTCAAGATCAGAGAGTTAATCTGCGTTTTCCTTCTGACACTGCTCCTACCGAAAAATTATAATTGATTTGGGAGGATATTATTATCAAATCTAGTAGGATGTTCCTTGCGATATTCCTTTCAAATATGATACACCTAATTTGGATAGTAATTCCTTTCAACAAACCTGGCTAATCCTTTCGTTTCTGATGGAATAGTAGTGTCACTTTATTTCCCACTAGTTGAGAGGGTAAATATTCTTTAATATAGGAAGATTAACTGCGTTTTCCTTCTGACACCTTGTCTACATAAGAATTCCAATAAATTTGAAAGGACTTCATCATCCAATTTGGAAGGCTTTTGTTTATGATGTTCCATCCAAATTCTACACGTCTCACTTGGGTGGTAATTCCTTCTGACCCTTTCAGCTAATCCTTTTGTTTCCGACGGAATAGTAGTAATATTTTTCTCGCAAAATACTTCCCACTATTTTAAAAGAATGAATTTGGGAGGAATTTATATTATCCATCCTTATTTAGTAGGAATATCTAGCTGGATGGAAATTCCCTCTTCGTTAATGCCTTCCAACAAATTTCCTTTCTTTATGTTTTTCCGTATCAGATGGATAAAATCCGTTACCTTCTAAATTTCGGTAGGAATTTGGTAGTTCCCCGATTCGAAAGGTAAACGGTGGAAGGAAAAGGCCCAATTTTGGAAGGTATTGGTTTTGGAAGGCAAAAATCGGAAGGTATATAAGGAAATTTTTCTCAGTGTGCGCTTGGATAATTCATTAATGTTTTTCTACATTTTCAACGTTTGAATCGCTTTTAAGTTGGTCCTTCACAACCCCAACCGCTTTAAAGTGCTGGAAACGCTAGCAAGTATAAATGCAAACGAGAAGAGTGGGACTTAAAAAAATACCGTTGAAAACACTAAAAGTAACTTCATTCATGATATGAACACAAGGACTTCTCGAAGCGTATAGAGACCAGCTGCTAATGCACTTGTGTTTAAAGGATTACTATACTCCATTCTCGTTCGATTTTTCCATATTGCAGGCATAAAATATCGACTTCTCGCACTAGTGGCTATCCACTTCAGTAAAAGCCGTTTGGGTGTACCGAGTAGCTTGTGCCCAATTGTTGTAGCTACCTATTTATTATATATAGCTGCCTGCCTGAGCTTGCGATAAGAGATTGAATTTAAGTTTCAATTTCGCTGTATTTTCTCTGGAGGAAATAGTATAAAGAAACTTGGTGGAAGGAGTAACAATAAAAATACGCTAGCCATTCTTTTGCTCACCACGAATTGAATTGGAACGACATAGTTAAGGTGCACTTCCTGGTGAAAACTGCTGTTGAAACGCTTTTATTGAAACGAAACATACCGACACAGTGGAACACGTAGCTTGTACGTATTTTGGAGCCGAAATTCTAACACGGGTAGTAAGTCTTGTACCAAATTCAATGGGACATCTGTCGCTTGTATTTCGCCTACAATTACTGTAACTGTATAGCATATGGTCCTTTTAGATGCTATCTGTAAACTCACAATAGATCCCTCCCTTCGTAACATGTCCTATAGAGGCGTTACCAAGCAGTGTTGGATTCCCGTTTCTATTTGTATCAAAATGACGATGTGTCACAGATGAAAAGCAATCTTTACGAATAGAATATTGTTGAGTTAGAGGAGATAATAATTTGGTATCGATAGATATATTTTTATTATAATAAAATATGTTTCCATTTGTCAAAAGATCGTAGGTACTACGAATATCTTGGGAAGAATTGAGGAAACTTGACAAATATTTGACGAAAAATATTCCTAAAGAATATCTTTCAAGCAAAGCTAGACCTACCTACATAAAAATTCAGAGATTTTTCTTTGAAACAAAAATTAAATAAGGTAAAATGTCCAGCAGTAATGAAATAACATAATTTACCAAGACAACAGTCCGCGAATTTTTTTATCAGCATAGTTATTTTTCATTTCGTAAAACAAAGAACTTCGCAGGTAGTTGATACCTTTAGATGTCTAATGGTCTCATCATCTGCCTAGCCTTTTTCCAACTATGTTGGGGTCGGCATTCAGTCTAACCAGATCCAGCGAAATACCAGTATTTTACATGGAGCGGCGGCTAACTATCTGCCCTCCACAAACCAATTAGTAATGGGTAATATGATTTGCCTAGATAAGACTGGTTGTCAGACTTTCGACTCAACCCACTGACTATCTACCTACCTCTCTCTCGATAAGACTTTCAGGCCACTGTCTACCTTCCTACCTCCCTACAGGTCCCTAACAACACAAGGTATTCTAAAAGCCGACTAATATCAAGTAGAACGTTTGTAAAGTTCCACTTTGCCATTTCATTTTCATTTTAATCTGCTAACGGATAAACAAGTTGAACAATATTGTTCTGTTTCAAATGCTTATCATTTTGTGCAGGTATTTAAAGTTGGACTTTCGAAACTTGTGCTTGAATAGTGCTTATTATGATTGTGAAATGTTTGGGGCTTAGTTTGAGCATGTTTTTCTTTGTTAGTTTAAAGGGGAGGTTTATATTTCTACTTTTATGTACGTCACCACATCAAGCTCCTACAAAATTACAACCTTTCAAATATCTTTAATCCTTATCGCTAAAGCATTAGGTTCAAGGTTGATTGGGATTTTTTTTCAATTTCTGGTCTTTGTGGTTACTAATCATTCCCATCATGTGGTACTTCATCTGTCTTTAACCGACTTCCCAAAAGGAGGAGGTTCTCAATTCGATTGGTATGGTTTTTTTTCTATGTATTTGTGTTTACGTTCTATTGCTATCCCATTGCATTCCCTGGGGCACGTCATTACCTACACTACGTTTATCAAAGCACTAGAATATTCACTCGAGAAACATAATCTTATGATTACTTAGACTGCTATGGTAGAGAGCTAGAGACTAAATGCGAGTAAGTGTGTGAATTCAATAAACGTTTGCTGAAATTGCAAAGAGCTCGTAACTAAATAATAACAGCTATAACTCTAGTTCATCAAGCAGGTTCAGCCGGGCTTGCCTAGGCTGGTTCGTGGATGGGTGAACACCCATTACATACAGAGTTTTCTCAGTGCCTCGGAAAGCACGTTGAACCGTAGGTCCCGGCTGTCATTTTAAAGATTATCGACAGTTTTTACCAAAAGGTACCTACCATATAATTGGGTTGTGGAAGCCATGTAAAATACAGGTGTTTAACTGCATCCGGTTAAACTAGACGCTGACCCCAACATAGTTAGGTTAAGGTTGGGCAGATGATGATTGCTCAAATTACCGAATGTAGAAACCCCGCTATAAAATCTTCACAAGATTTTAATTACATAGCATTAGTAACAGCATTTGCTCTGGGTTTTTTTCTTAATTTTGTATTTCATTAAACAGATTCAAGATCAAAATAACAGCTGTTAGCTGAATATGAAAGGATTTACGGTACTTAATTATTTTTTGTATTAATTTTTGGGAGTTGGTTCCTCCAATCTCCGAAATGGCTATAAATTTTACTGGTAACTTACCTACTTTCATTAAATTTTATTTTATGCAAATAATCTGCTATTGTTGATCTACCCTCAAAATCAAGAAATAAAAATCCAATTCCGTCCCAAGCGAAGCGTTACTTACATAGAATTACGATGTTGAGCTAAAAGCGTTATTGTATTAAAACTTTTGTCCGCCAATCTCTAAGTTCATACCAAAATCCAATTTCTAAGCTTCCCTTATTCCATACGGTGTTACGCGACTCATATTTTTCACTTTTAATACAATTTATTCGTAACATCGAAGGAACATTAAGTATTTTTTTCGGGATTTCGAAGATTATTGTGTTATGTTCTGCTTTTTTTTGCTAGGTTTGGTGTTTTCTTTCTTCTGTGTTATGCCGTGATTAAAAAAATAAAGAGCCTTATGGACATCCTGTTGGAGCGGAGTTCCTTTCGTTATTTATATTCTTCTTCTTCCTGCCCTTATCCCATGTCATTTGGGGTCGGCGCAACACGTTGTTTTCTTCCATTCTGCCCTGTTAGTCGTCACGTTATCATTTATTCCTTTTTCCTTCATATCACCCCTCACACACTCCATCCATCTTTTCTTTGGTCTTCCTCTCCCTCTCCATCCATCCACATTTATATTCATAACTTTTTTAGTCACATGCGATTCATCCCCTCCTCATCACATGCCCATACCACGATATTATGTAATTAAAAATCAATATACTTAGCGGGATGATCTACATAGGTTCCGTCAAAACTGGAAGGATGACGTGCGGGTTCGGGAGAAGTGGAAGGAGTGGAGGGAGGCCTTTGCCCAGGAGTGGGACAAAGCAGGACAGTAAAAAAAATATCAATTATAATATTCTCAAAGTTATCGTAAGCTGAATCATGAAAAAAGTTTCAGTTCCAAAGGGCTTCAAGGTCCTAAACAAGTGACAACCACTTTCAAAGCGTTTTGTATTTCACCGAGTATCAAATTCGTGTTTTCCAATAAAGCTGCTAAAATGTAACTTTGTTTATGCCTAGCGCCTCGAATAAGCAGACGCGGGATACCTACCACTTAAAATAACCAGTTCTTTTATATTTATTTAAGAGCAGACCATTGACTAGATCACAGACTATAAGATCTTTTCGATGACAATGCCATAGTTCCATGTATGCACCACAGATTGTTTGTACAGTCACTTTATTCTGACCATAACAGTAGTAGTATAATCATTATACACATTATAACAACACAGAACAGTGGCCAAGATCTCTACCTATCTGTGCCAGATTTACGTTGTTCTTGTAACAAAAACGGCTATCTGACAACATAATAGGTGATAGTGCAACACATCATTACTATCTATTTTAATCGCCAGATAATATCTGAAGAAAAAGTCACAACGTATGCCATCATAAAATGTAACATGCCAATAAAAAAATAACAAGAAAATTTTGCTTATTCTCGTCTAGTGCCTACCTATTTATAACGGGTTTATCGTAGAGAATTTTTATAGCCCAATTAGGTACATTGCCAAACATGTTTGTAAATCATTTGACCGTAAACACCCTGACTAGAGATATGGACCGTGTGTGCATAGTAATAAGAGTTAAAGGCGAATGTTAAAATAACTAACAATTTGTCATTTAGGTAATAGCATGCTAATTGCAACAGGATAAGTATAAGAATAACACGAGTAATACGCTTGATATTATTGACACAGTGCTTTAAACGCCTACTTAAGTTATACTGCCATATCCTATTGTATCATTAAGTCTAACTTTAAAAGGATAACTTTGAAAATAGACACACATGACTGAAAAACTTATAACACAGCTAATGACACAGACATCTTCAAAAACACAATAATCGACGACAAAAAGATCAGACTATAGTCATTAAGACTTTGATACAAACTACGAAGAACAATTCAAGCTGCAAACGATAATGCTAACTCCATACAGCAACATTTCCACGTAATAAGCTACATTTTAGCTTGCAGCCTGCGATTGAGAGATAATAGGCGACAGCGTGCACTTGACTGCTAATAACATCATACTGCCATCAGCGTGCCGGATGCCAAACGCTGCAATATGCACTAGCTAATGTGTTGGGCTATAGAGGGTGGAGAGGACATCGACGCAAAAACGACTAGCACGTATCTAAAGTACATAATTCTGAGCCACATCGAAATTTCCATCGGCGATTTAAAAAAAATCGGTAGAACCATACATTTTGACCGTTGGCACTTTGGTAGGAAACAGAACTGTTTTTTAAAACCGATGAATAATTTTTAAGCCCCGCTCAGAATGATGTGCTGAATAATATGCTGTAACCGTTTTCGCGTCATTCAGTGTCCCTTTTACCCCATATAGAGTTACAATAGCAGAACAAGCTATTTGGTATATTATGTAAAAATACTGATTTATCTTTAGACTACAATGGATATTTTAATTTTGATCAGACAGTATCACAGTACTGGAACAGTTCCGTACCTATGGAATATTCGTACCCGCTGGCAGGAACTAGAGACGTTTTTCCGTAAAAAAAACTCGGGCTCAAGGCGCAGAGCGCTATTAGAATTTTCACAAATTATCAGTTTTGATATGATAAGTCTAGTCTAGTTTGTATGGAAAGTATTGAAAATATTGTCTTTATCATCGCCCACTGAGATGACTCTGTGCTCAGTAATTTAATTGTGTGCGAACTTTTTGCATACAAGATTCATCTAATATACTATATTTTCATCTATTATAGCTGAGTGTATACTTACACCAATCATTTTAGATGACTGTACAAGGCCACTCTGTGGCGTTATACAAATAACAGCTCCATAAGTTTCTTCATTTGTGCACACAAATGAGGCAGGATTGGCAAAGTTTCAAAGCTATCGTTTCCGCCTTTTGCAGTTGCTACCCACATTGAGTTACTTTTCTGTTTTATAGGTATTGGTTTGTTTTTTTATACTTGATCTTTCTCTGAAATACATTTAGTGGGTACATAAATCACAAATCTAGCTAATAGGTATATACCATTACCTACACAATCTTTAAGATGTTTTCGCATACATAGACGCCACGACTCTACCAAGGGGTATCTTATAACCCAGTTCTAACAAGTTTGTGGAGGTCAGATAGCCAGTGTTACAACATAGTTGGGAAAAGGCTAGGCAGGTGATGAGACGCGACGACTCCAAGCATAAAAAGGCTAATAATAATTCATAGCTACTATACCAAACAGGAAAGCATCTCTACACATCTGTTCAAAGATGATAATTCGCCAAATCATCGTTCAATTCCGATAAACTTTCAATAAAGAAACACGCTCGAATTCATCTTGTAAGAACATCTTTCGTTCGAGTAATTTTATTCTCTTTTACCGTTTCTTCCATTTAATTCTACAAGTACCTACTCATCGGATGTTCTTCGCCATTCTTATCTCCGGGATTTTTTCATCGTATTTCCGACTCGAAGCTGGCCATTTCTCATTAACTTTTCTAAATAATTAAACTTAAAACTGTTTCACGGATTCACTCCTAAATTCTTAGAGTGTCCAACTAACAATGTTGTTATTCGTATCAGTTGAAAGAAAACGCAATCACTGGTGAAATTCTAGTAAAATAAAAAGTTGTTTGCAATTTTCCGAAACAAATTCGTAACAATGCACTCAAACTCAAAGCATTTTTATTTCAATTAGACCGTTACTTTTTAATGTCATCAAAGCTTGTGTATGCCCATTCCAAAGCGTAGATTCTATGGTGAAGAATGGGCAAGAAACTCCATGGACACACCCAATAGTGGTCTAGTGGCAAAGACGGACGGTAAGCAATGTGTCCGTACCGGTTCGTCCGAAACTTAGTATATAATGTCTGCGTCATTAAAAACACCACCGAAAACCAAAACAAACATCGAAGCGCACAATTCTACCGGATTCACAATCGGCTATTACGTAATTGAGTTAAAAGTTAAAAGGGATTAGTTACCGATCTTAATTGTCTAAAGACTAAACGTATCGCGGTCCGACGGTATTGTGTGAAATGGACCGACTAACGATACGAATCGATATCGGGGAACTAAGTACACCCTTAGGTAATAGAATTATATCCGCACGCTAGCGTGAATTTGTACTCGAATAGGTACGCGTTAGCTTTTAATATTTTATTCTTGGAATTCATTATACCTACCACCGTTAGATCACTGGTAAAGAATACTTACTGCCTTTGTGTCGAAATCAATTTAATTCAAGCCTACTTGAAATAAATGCTTTGATTTTGACACAAAGGTTTCAGGCACTTTTGAATTGTCGAAACAAACACAACAATGAAATTTAGCTACTGTTCCAGTGCAAAACCTAAGAGTGGCCTGAAAAGGTAAAACAGTGAAGTTGAAAGATATATAATATGTAGGTATAGGTAGGTACCTCTAGAGGTCCATATCGCTCACACTTCGTGTCCCTTCGTAGCCCGTGTGTGTATCGTGTCCTAATGCTTAATAACTTCCTACATTCATTAAATATAATTTTCCCGAGATATATATTCACCACAAATGTGATTAACAGATTTGGCAGGCAGAAACAGCACTTTTGAAAGTAAGGAAACTATTAATCCAACCTTTTTTTTGTTTTTATAAATATTTATTAGGCGTTGTAAGTTAATCGCCATTTTTTTGCCATTTTGCATGCTTGTCATATATCTGATGTATCTGTGAGAAATAAATATGTTTTCTTTCTTTCTATTTGGTAGAGAAAGGGAGTGAGGGAGGGACACCCCAAAAACCAACAAGTTAAGGAAATATGAAAATGTCGCCTTCTGCCGCTATTCTTGGGTGCTGTCCAAATAGATAAAGTTTTCTCCATGACTTAGGGCAATTATGACCGTGATAATGCTTCCCAACCAAAATAGATCTCCTTGAAACAAAACAATTCATTTCTAGACTAAAACCAAACCAGATATTTTGGGAACTTTTTGATATTAGTCGACCTACGGTTTTGGTCCATTTGCTCCGTTTGTGTATCACTATCACCTGAGTTTACAAGGGTCGAAGTGTGAAAGCGAAACATAGATGGAATGTGAGCATCGTTTTTGCTAGTCATGATTATCTTATGAACAAACCACGATATAGTGTAATTTAAAAAATGTTTGTTTGTTTGTCACACCATTACCTACGCCCAAACGGCTGCATATTCCTGAGTTAGGTCATAGAGCATAGACAAAATAATGTTTTTTTTGCGGTCATAGGTAGGTACTACTCCGTACTACCTACCTATATACGTTCTCGTTTCCCGTGACAAAGTGGCTACTGGTATTTCCGACTTACTGTAGGCGGGCAAAACCGCGGGCAAAAGCCAACACAACATAATATTTACAAGTTAGACCATGACAGAGTTTGATCTGTCTGATTCTGGCAAATTCTCAAACTTTATCTTGTTAGACTATGTGAGAAGTTTCGCTGAGGTGAGTGGCTCGGTCGCTCCCGCTTGTCTTTGACCTGTCGTAAACAATTGTTTGCGCAACGCCACCACACGCCACGCCACGTTGGACTTATTCTTACATGCTCAGCTCAGTCATGCTCTTGACATGTGTGGGTAATTCAATTAAACAAGATATTAGACCTTTTGTAGTTCTTCGTTGATCCGAAAGCGTTTTAGAATTTGGTATTTTTAGGCTCGGAATAATGGTCCAAATTATTCCAAATCTCCAAATATTGGAGATGATCAGCGGAGCAAGACGAGAGGAGATTCGTTGTTACTAGGTAGACCAGAACCGAAATGTGTTTACAGGCTACTCATGCTCAGTTTAGCGAGCGCCGCAGACCGCTCACGGCTCCTCTCGTCTCCGCTGTTTGCTGCCACCGAGGGCGGAAGCTGGCAAACAAATATGAGGCATCTTCTCTCCCAGCGGCTATTGGCGGCGATCGACCTCTCGCGTCCGGCCCTGGTTCAAGCCATGGTCCGGGGCGAGAAGGAATGGGACGCCGTCGCCTCCTTCTGCGAAGCAGTGATGCCAGCGAAGGAGGTGGCGGAACGTGAGAGGGAGAGAATGAGAGAACCTCTCGTCCCAGCCGCCGCGGGAGGCGGTCCGGGCGTCGGGAGCCCCGTGATCGCTTCCGGCCACCGTAAGTGCGGGCCTGTAGATGGTGAGTAATGGGGTAGCTCGCCGGCCGGCCATCCTATGCCGATGACAGGCCGCGTCCACGACGCGTTCGTGTTCCACGCGCGCCTCAGAGATGTCAGCGCCATTGCAGGAGCCCGCAAGGGCCGAGGCCTGTAGGCGCTGCGGGTTGTTCGATAGAGATACAGCGTCCCAGGAAAAAGAAAAAAAGGGCTCATTTATGAATCCATGAAACCTAAGTTAGAACAGGTTTATTTAGGTACTTACCTACTTCGTATGATTCTAAGTCGTAAAAAAATTGAAGTCCTAGTTTATTATTGGTTATTGTCGAACACAATTTTGATACCTATACGTTTAGAGAAGAACTACCTATATCTATAAATCTATTTTACACGAAGGACAAAATTGAATCCATTTTGAGCTCCTGACCACATTAATCACTTTTACGATAGGATAGTGTAGTAGGCGCTTCCAACACTGACCTCCAAAGCTACCTATTTGATCCCTTAAATGAGTTTCCACGAGGCTAGATAGAGCAGAACTAAATAACTTTGTGCCTTACTTAATTATGTAGGATTATTTTTGTTATGAAACCGACTACCTAAAATAATATTGAATATTAGGTATGTACCTACGTACATTTTAGATGAACTTTGCTCAAGAAAATTGTAGTTTATCCGATAGGTAGACCTGCATATTTCATTTAGGTACCATAAAGAAACATTGAAGAAATCATTAATATTTAATAGTAGGTAAGCTGCCTCTATCTCGACACATTATAAGATGAAAGCTTTTGGTTATTCGTCAAAGCGGCCGTTACAATATATTGCGGTACTTACTGATACAATTTTTTGTATGATAATATGCCTGTTGTGTCCTACTGCAGGGTATCTGCAGGACAAAGCCCTACCTTGCTTTCCTCCATTTTCTCTCTCTAGAGCCAATTTCAGTCCAGTCTTTTAAGTAGAAGTCCACCATCTTACAACATCTCATGACGATTTCCTGGGCCTGCCACGTTGCCGATATGCTAAATGCCACATATTTATTTTTTAAACAAAACAGCCCTGCTTTTTTTCAGTCAGGTAAAAAAACTAGACAATGACATACGTACGATCACGCCTGTAATCTCCGAAGGGTTAAGCAGAGGTGTACCCAATTACCCATAAGTAGGTACACACGGACACACCCATTTTACCAGATGTGGAAATCGAAACCAGAACCTCTACACAGCAGTCGTGCTAGCGATCACTAGATGACTAGACCAAGGAGGCAGGCAACTGTACAATGACTAACCGAATCAGCGGATTCCGAAAAAAATATTCAAACCCTTAATTTTTTTTTCTGATAAAAGGCAAGTCGACTGCCAATAGTTTTGTCGCCAAAGGCCTAAGATAAACACCAAAAATGTATATCAGGCATGTTTTAATAATAAATTCATAACAGCATTAAAACAGGATTCTTTAAACTCTTACAACCAGTAAAGTTCAATCACAGCTATGAGCTACGTCACAATAAAAACAGGATAATCTTTCGTATCACATAACTTCACATCATTAATACACTGCATAAGCCAATCTTTGTGAGCATGCCTTACTTCTGGAGAAAATTTCTTGCTCAATTTCTTCATTTTTTCAAACTCAATCTCTTTATTGCTATGAAGAACAAAATCAACATCTGCAGATTTAATTGACTTGACAACAGTGCCTCCGTAAGCAATCCAGTGTCTCTCAAAATGTTTCCTTTCGTCCTCTGTGAAGCTTATGAAATCTGGGTAGAAACCTAGGCGTTTGTCTTTGAAGACATCTGGCAGAGGTATCTTTGGTAAGAATAGAAACTCTTTACTATCTACTTCATCAACACTCATTTTACTCTCTTCTTTCATATCAATATCTGTTGATGCAGAGGTATTACTCTTTTCTGATGAAGAAGATCGGTTAAGTTTCTCAACTTTTGGCTTTTCTTCTTTTTTAACGAAAAAGCTATCTATGGTTTTCTTAGGACTTCCTTTGGCAGCTTTTGTACTTGCTTTGGTTTTGGACGGACTAGTCTTCATTTTCTTTGCAGGTGGCTCATCTGCTGTAGCTGCTAGTTTGTTCAAAAGAGACACGTCTGTTTTTTCTTTAGAAGTCTTGTATAGATGTTTCAGTTCATCTAAATTAGTTGCAGTCTCCCAATCCTTGTCTGTCCTAATTCTGGTAACTCTTGGAAATCTGACCGATATACCGTCCGCAGTATGTAAATTAGCCTTCGTTAATTCAGTACCTGAAAACAAATTGATGCATAATATATTATTGCAGTTACAATATGCGGCTAAATCAAATTTTAATTGAATTCGCGGTTTCATTGCTTTTGCGTTCGACTGCATTTTCAAAATTAACGGAATATTGGAGTTCATTAACATTTTAATAGGTTTAATAACTAAAATAATGAGAGATTGTCGAAGGTTTCTATTGATTTACCTGTTTAGTTTTAGAGATAAATAAGTAATTATATTTTTCATCTCTTAATTATTTATTCTGAATAACGAACAAACACGTCTAGCGAGCATGTATGATAAATGATCGTGGACGACGCAAATAGTATTGTAAGAATCGTAGCAGACGGTGGTCATTGGTTTGCCATTCTCATGGGACAAAAGTGTGAGTTTATGCACGTATATTATGAGGGCTTTAGAATTTGTCGTACAGTAAAGTGGGAAGAGTTCAAAAACCACCGACAAATTTTAAGAACTAAAATGAAATATGAATTTAAAACGTACCAGTAATCTCCCAAACAGGTTGTTTCTTAGGATCCGAAGCAACAAAATCAGGCACCATTCCTTTATTACAGTCCAACCAAGAAGGGACTTTATTGCTGTCCTGTGAGATTTTCACCATAAGTGGACCTAGTTCTTTCTGTAGCCTTTCCAGTGTGCTATCATCATGACCAGTGTGGACTTTTGTGACAGTTACCCACCGGTTGCGGCGAGTATCGTGGCATCCCATTAGGAATACTGACATCATACCTCCTTTCTTTCCTGTACCTGTAATTTAAGTGAAGTACTATTAGGTATAACATTGTTGAAGACCACCTAAATAATATAAAAAAATTATTTAATGGAAAGCATCATAATCTTTCTGCATATTGTTGTTTTATTGGGGTCTTCCAGTCTAACCAGATACAGCTGAATACCAGCATTTTACATGGAGCGACTGCCTATATGAGCTCCACAATGGGAGGTCAGCCATCCACAGACACAGGACACAGACCAACTTAGGCAAGCAGGGCTTAACCTAAAGGTTGATCCAAGTGGCTGTTATATTTTTTTTTTTTGTTAAACGTTGCCCCACACTAGGAATTTCTCCTGTATCGTGAGTGTGTTCACAAACATTTAAACTCACATACACAAATAACAATCATTTTAGCAAAAGCGATATAGTGAACTCACAATTCTGGTTATGAAAACTCTTTCGACATATTTAAAAACATCAACAGACTAAAAACAAATGCATGTTGCATTTAAAGATGAGATCAACTATTGTACTGCATAGTATTTGTTTAGTTTTTCCTGCTTTGTTTATGCCTGTTCAGTCGGCTCAGCCAGTGACTCACTGTTTTCTCTATTATGTAGCTGGGCTGTTATTATAAGAAATAGCAGCCATTTAACTTGATATAGCTACTTTTAGTTTGGCGCGGTATCGATGCTCGTAGTCGGAACAGGAATAAGGTGTAGATATTTATGTCGTAATGAAAGTATTGCAGTCTCTCTAACAGACTCAAAACCAATTCGGCATTCTTTTTCTTATCGTGTGGGCATTAAGGTCTAGAGACACTAGGGTGTCCTAGTGTCAGTTAGAGTTTCTAAACCGCCTCATAGGTCTCTGGCATGATTTGACGACCGCCAATTGACGGCCGGGATTACCGGCTTATACGTGCCTTCTGAATTCGGCATTGACAAGTGTGGTCATTCCTTGCCTTAGCTGCTGTCTTTAGCCTTCTCGGCTTTAAAGTGTTTGTGTTAAAAAGAGTAATTGTTGTAAATTATAAATACCTACCAAACCAAGCTCCCAAAACAACAAGATCAGCGGTATCAGCCATTGCCCCATCAAACAGATAGTCTTTTTTAACTTTTAGCCAATGCCTCTTGCCTGGTTCATAGGTAGACTCCAAGTCCTTCAGCACTAGTCCTTCTAGACCAAGTTGTAGAACCTGTAATGTGGAGAACAGGACTGTTTAGATCTTAGGAGATTATCAACAGCATTTTTAGAAGGGAGCTATGTGAGTATGATTTGTTCTTTGGAAGAAAATAGAAGAAGTTTAGACTTAAGTTAAGATTTTAGTATGTTTTTCAGTTACGTATTTTTTGGGTCTTTTACATAACTATCTAATCTACTTTATGCTTACAAATTGCTTTTGTGTTGTTGTCTTGTTGATGATAATATTAATCTTTAATTATATCAGCATAAATGAAATTGCAATCTACATGATTATCCTATTGGTTTGTGAGTATGTATGAATGTTTGTTACTCTTTCACACAAAAATTACTGAACAGTTTGAATAAAATTTAGCACACAGATAGTTTATTAGCTAAATGAACACAGGATAGTTTTTATAGTATGTTCCTAAGGGACAGTTATTGAAGTATTTGCGGAAGAAGCTGCGGGAATAAGCTAGTGTGAAATCATCATTATCTTAATAAAGTGATATTAATCATATAAAAACATACCTCAGCAATCATTTTCGCCAAATCCGAAGGCTTTTCAATCAATTTCTGTTCAGAAAACATAACATGATTTGTTACTTCAACCATATGGTCATACAAAATCTGTCTTCTTTTTCTTATAGGTAGATCTATTAGGACTTTACCGTTGTAGTATAAGCAGTCAAATATGTACAGACACACTTGTGCATCTTTGAATTCAGACTGCTTATGTACACCAAGTGTGCCAAATGGCAACGGTTTCCCTGTATTCACATCTACCATTAGAACTTCAGCATCTAGAATCATATCTGTACCTTTTGGAAAAGCCTGCGGTAAATAATCTTTAAAATGACTGACTTTGTGTGCCATTACTGGTTTTAAAGCTCTAGAAAAATATTTAAACTCGTTCCCTTTTTTATGCACTTGTACTCTTTCTCCGTCATATTTGATTTCTGAGAACATTCCGTTAGGACATTTTTTCATTGCCATTTCAACTGATTTGCACGCTTCAGCCAACATCGGTAGTACAGGAGTCATTAGAGAAATTTTTGCTACAACACCTTTTTGGATAGCGTCTTTGTGTTTTACGGTACTGCTTTCAGACATTACTCTATCTAACACCATATCTAGGTCTCTTGAAGTTTGGAAGACACTGTAAGCATCTGGATGGACACCCTCCAATATATGTTTTGGTCCAGCGTTAATTCGTAAATCTCCTTTTATTAACCTGATGAGCATTTTCAAGTCTTCTGCAGTACATTTCTTAACAATCTTCTTGATATGGTATATTTGTTCATCTTCTTTTGTCAGTTTTGACAGGTCCTCTAAGAAGTCTTCTACTTGTTGTATTGTAAGAGTACTGTCTGATGCAGGTTGAACTGATCTTGATTTTAAAAAGAAATGTTTTATTGTGTCGGCAACATCACCCTGTTCTAAATGTGTTAGCATGTCGTCATGATCCATGTTAAATATTCTTGAAAATAATTTGACCAATTGCTTACTTTTTAAATTGTAAACTCTTTTGCATACTTGTGGTAGTAATAGCTTACACCATAATGTTAAGTTCCCTTTGAAAGAGCTGTCATCTGTGCCTTGCCTGAAAAAGTTATTAACTACTGCTGTTTTTTCAGTATAAGCATCTACTTTAGATATCTTCTTGCATAATTTGAAGAATGTCACAAACTTATCATCATCGGTATCCACTACCAGCTTCTTAGGACTCTCAGTACTCCCATTACTTGGTGTTTTTGAAGGACTCGGTTTCACAGATCCAGTTGAAACGTTTTTTATAACCTTTGCTGTATATTTACCACTATTTTTGTCAGCATACAGTTTCTCCATTTCATTCAGCTTTTTTATTATGAATTCTTGATCTTCCTTGTTGAGAGTATCCCAGTTACCGATGTCGTTTAAAGAATCTACGCGTTTGGTAGCAGGTCGTTGCTTTAGCAGAACATTCATAAAACAGTCCACATGATGCCATGATTTCATCGATTGTCCGTCTCCATACGGACTCGCAACAAGTTTTGCAATTCGTAATTCACCACTGGGACAGTTAGTTTTACATCCTTTGCACGAAGCTCGTCCACCTTTAGCTCGATCTACGAAAAACGGTGTGGTTTCCGCCATGGCTGAAATTACACTTGATTTTGAGGCATTAAATCACATAAAATTTTACACAGTTAAATACATGCACGTTTTTAAGGTTATTTTGAAACATATGTGAGATTTATGTAGAGAATACGATAGATTTACTTTGAAAATAAACAAAAATTGAAACCAAAACAAGTCACAACACGTAGGTAAATTAAATGCAACATTCTATGACATCATGATTGTGTCAAAGTTAAAATGTCAAACTGACAGACAAACACTGACAGTTTTAGAGGTGAGAACACTTTCTGGAAATTCTTTGAATCGACACATTTTCTTAGACATAAATCGAGAAAAAGCTACTGTTAAAGAAAATATACCTCCAAACCGAAAATTAAGAATTCAAATAAGTGTATAGATATCCCAATTGAATCTTATTTCACTGTTACGTTGTCGCAGTTCCGTGTAAATAAAATACTGTAGTAGAAAGGTCAGTCTACTGTCTACATATTATATTGACGTTTCGTTTCACGCATGCGTCGATTTAACCAAGTCTTTGCTGTGCCGAGCTCTCAAAGCGCAACGAGACGATCCAAAATAATGCGAAGCCGTTATTGTTGCTTTTATTATTTACAATATAACTTGACATTGTAACAAAAGTTCAACATTAATTTTAATAATTTTGTTGGTAGCATACATCTTTCCATACAAGTATTGAACAAATGACCTATTTCAAGTGTTTTAATGTGAATTTCTCTTTCTTTCCAGCATCATCATGTCACCAAGAATTCAGCAGCGACGGCACAAAACACGGCACGTTGACATCTCCTCACTACCCATCGCCGTACCCTCCGAACACTCATTGCCACTACGAATTTTTCGGGAGGGGCAAGGAGCGAGTTAGATTAATTTTTCAAGATTTTTACTTGTACAAATCTGCTGATGGATCTATTGAGTAAGTTAAAACATTATCTATCATACAATTTATGTCTAAATAACCGAAATAGATAATGAAGGAGTTGAATACCAGCAATAAAAGATGTATTTAATTAAACTCATCATCAAACATCGTTGATGTTGTTGTTAATGTTTCATGATTATCATAAATTTTTAATCATTTTCGAAAAAAATTAAACGCTGTTTTAGCTATCGGGCACTCGGTTAACGGAAACCAGTAGTTAGTTTACAAAATAAACACTAATGCAATTGTTTATGCATTTACAGCTGTACAAACGTGGATTCCTTGCAAGCATTCGTCAACGTGGATGGGCGATTAGAAAAAGTGGAGACGTTCTGTGGACTCGACCTCCCCAAGCCTATTATGTCGAATGGACCGAAACTAATGTTGGAATTCCGTGGAACTCAATCATCGAGGTACTCGAGAGGATTCAAAATATCATATTCATTTTTAGAAAGTAAGTATGCATTACTTGGTAATTTGGTATTCAAGTTTTTGAATTAAAAAAAAATGCTAAAACGAATTTAGTATAACCCGGTTCATTAAAGAAAGGAATCTAAAATGGCGGTTTTTATCATGTCCTCGCGCTCGCACACTATAGTGAGCGAGCGAGAGGACATGCCATGTGTTGCCATTTTAGATTCCTTTCTTTAATGAACCGGGTTATACCTACCTACTCAGTCCATTACTGGTTAATAACAGTTAGGGAAACAAGAAAGCTTCCAGTTGCTCCTAGCAACCCTTTTATAAGAATGCATCTCCTGAATCATTCGCTGTTGTCAGCTAGTGGTAATTGCCCTGACTTACAAACTGGAGGTCGTGTGCTCGCATTCGAACCCGAACAGGCACTTAAATACCGTGTATTTTATTTTTTTCATAAACCACTTGAGAGCAGATCTCAAAATCACGCAATAAAAACTTTGCAAAATAGAGATCATCTACCAACCTGCACTAGACCCCACGTGATGGATTATAACCCAATTCCTCTCACAGACATTAGGCTGTTTCCCAACGTTTAGGCTGATTTTGCTACTTCTGATTCTAAATCATGAATTCACCAAATTCTTATTGAATTTGGCGAATTCATGATTTAATGTATATCCCGCATAAATAGTTGGCCCTTTCTAAACTATTTCTAAATATTTTTTCAGATTTCGGAATAAACACAGGGAGGCAGTTGAAGGAGTTTCCATGCGCGTTCGTGTATAATAGTAGTGAAGCGCGCAATGGCACATTTGCATCTCCCAACTCACCAGGACCATATCCGAGGGATACGGAGTGTACATACTTCTTCCACGGCGGCGAGACTGAGAAAGTGCATCTGCATTTCACAAACTTCGACGTTGAAGGAGTTTTGCCGTAAGTATTTTTATTCTGAGGTGCGCCCAATCCTTAAATGGCGTTATAAATCTAGCATACGTGGTCTTTGCTCAAGCACATTTAGTTTGGTGGTAAATCATCGAATAACCCCCCCCCCCCCCCCCCCCGCTCTTGGGTAAAGCAAAGGCGAGTGTCAGACTTCTACTGAATAAAAACCAAACCCATGTTTCTTCTTCGCCCTTGTGCCGAGGCCGCGTTATGCCTTTAGATAATCCGCAGCCCCGACGGGAGTCAGCCCTTGCGGGCCCCTTCCATCTTTGAGGCGCGCGTGGAACACGAACGCGCCGTCGACACGGTCTGTTGCCGTCATGACGACGGCCGTATAGCGAACCGTCCACAGGCCCGCGTCCACGGTGGCCGGAAGCCATCACGTGGCCCCCGACGCCTGGAGCGTCTCCCGCGGCGGCTGGGACGAGAGGTTCTTTCCCTCTCACGTTCCGCCACCTCCTTCGCTAGCATCACTGCTTCGCAGAAGGAGGCGACGGCGTCCCATTCCTCTTCGCCCCGGACCATGGCTTGCACAAGGGGCCTCAAGCCCCTAAAGCAAACGTTCGCTTCTTTCTTATTATTTGAAGATAACAATGATATAAAATATTTACGAGAAAAAAACTTCAAGTAATAACAATACCTTCATCATCATCATTTTCCTGCACTTAAGTATCCCATTCTGTTTGGGGTCGGCGCAACACGTTTTCTTCTTCCATTCTTCCCGGTTAGACGTCACGGTGGCATTTACTCCTTTCTGTTCCATATCATTCCTCACACAATATAATCTTTTCTTTGGTCTTCCTCTCGTCCCGGGCCCTTGTAAAAAAAAACGTTAGTTAGTAAAATCGTTAATAGGTATTGTTTTTCCAACTAAAGGCTTGAACGATTTGTCATCAGATGGACTAATAAAAATAACAATATATATTATTGGACTGAAACAGAGAGAAAGACATTATCAATTATCATATTCTCTGTAAACCATATATTTCTGTTAAAAGTACTAAGTAATAATATATTTTTTAAATTCTGTTACAGATGCGAAGCAGTATCGGCGAGTGATTATGTCGAATTTTCTAACTATATGACTGAAGACAATAGATTCGGTAGATATTGTGGACAAATGAAGGAGTTCCACGTAGAGTCTGAGAGGAATTTCTTCAAAGTAACATTTAGATCGAATGACCGCTTAGATGGTACAGGTTTTAAAGCAATCTATCAGTTTTTAGAAGCTGATGATGAATATCGAGCTCCACCGGTACAAGATAAGGCTTCACACTCTATATGTAAGTATTTTCTAATAGGTATGAATCCAATCACCGAAAAATAACTGACTGGCAAACGATGCAAATGTTTAATCCCCAATAAGAACTTCCAGTGCGCCTTTTGAAAGTGATTAGCAACTTCCACTGTACTTAAATAAAATCGAACTCGTGGAAAGTTTAAAAATTGGAAATCGAGCTGCCTTAAAAACTGATGACTTTAATTCTAATTTACCTCCAAACTACTGCATTTTTATGCGATGTGAAATTAACGTTTCATTTTCTCGTTCCAGGTATATTTGAACATTTTCTAATGCTGATCATCCTCGCAATACCACCGCTGCATCATAAACTATATCATTAAATAAAGTGATATTAGATTAAATATTATTATAAATTAGTCTATAATCCTGTATATTTTGTATAATAGTATGTGCCATACACCTGTAATTACGTAGATACGCAATATTTTCTATAAAGTCGCGAATTATGTTTTCCTCTATTACCTACGAACTAAAGCAATACCATGCGAGACACAATAAAGATTTATTAATAAAGGCACGTCGTAAAACGAAATAAATTATTTGAATTTAATACGTTTGCGTTTTATTTTTAGATATATTTTTTCCATTTGGAAACATCTCCGTATGTTGAAGCTGAAGGACAGTGCTGGTATGGCGCTGCAGAATTTGAACCGTCTTCACCAGCATATCGGAACGAAGCAAAAAATGTAGGTAGCTGAACTTTTGAAACATGGAAAAACCTTGCAGAACCCGCTTTTAACTTATTTACGAGTACACTTGGGATAAACTTACCCGCCATTTCATGAGCACTCAAAATTTAGAAAATTGGAATAACCTGTTACCTCTCTATCTGATTTATAAAATAATGGCGAATACTATGATGTCTCACATGCGCCAGAAAGTTGTTAAAAACCTGTAACACGACTAAAGTGACGGATCATTAATCGAACTACAAAGCTATGTACTTACATATTTAATAGAGTTCGTATCTACTCAAAATATATTGAATATATCTGTAGGTAGGTACTGTCTCAAAACGTGAGGAAACCGACATGTCTTATAACGAAAAAAATCGAAGAAAACCTGCACTGGATTGCCGTTTTGGCATAAAGTATGTAATGAACACAGGAACATAACACATAACTGCCAAGTTCTATCAATAGTTAAATAAACAAGATTTAGTTGAGTATATAAATCAGTGTCAACTTTAAGTTAGACAGCTTAATAATTATGTATGTTAAATCACAGATTTGAATTAACTACGTCAAAATCTCAGTAACATCATAAATTACTGCCCAAGTAGGCGTTTAGTTACAAGACAGGTTGCAATACTTGCAATAACGATTAAATGAGCAATTCCGTCTTGTAAAGTATTTCCCCTAAGGATATAATCTAATCGGAATGCCTGGTCTACTAACAAAGTAAACAGGGGTAAATAAAACCATTTACATAGGTAGTTAAATCCGCTCGTGTGTAATGCCTACTCCATTAACAAAGTAATTAGGATTAAAATACAAAATGTTTGCAGTGTCCCCTTATCCCTGAAATGCAAAACAAATTATGCTATCTGTTGAAAGAGGTTGGCTTACAATCTGAACTCGTTTTCCTTCACCCCTTCGTAGGGTGATGTGAGGGGCATTTCGGTACTAAGATGACTAATACATAATTCATTTACCTACTACATATATATTGATATTCTTCAAAGCCTTACGGATATACGGAGACAAAATCGTTAAAAAAGCTTCTTGACAAAGCACTGGTTCGGTTAGCCTAGTGGTTTGAGATATTATTTATGTTCTACCTTGCTTATCGATAGGAACAGAAGTTAGTCAACCTGTTAATGTGTAGGAGTGTAGTTCTTAAACTATGACTATAGTAGCCGGAACTAGTAGGCACCCTATAACGAGAAGACCTATAATCACTGGTCAGGCGGAAACTACACACAACCACCTGCTACGATTCATTACCTGGTACCTAAATGCCCTGAAATAAATTAACCTTCCTTGTTTTGATTTTAGCCGACGTAGTATGAACTGTGACAGACGACGCATAACTATCATGCAAAATACACATCGGAATTTGGAGTCACATTGAATAAAGTTACATATGAAATAAAATCACGTGGCAACTTATACGTACAGCTGCAAGTACCTAAGTACAATAATAACAAATTGGCTTTACGAAGTTTATGGCATCCCACAATAATATTCGTTACACGGATTGTCAAACATTAGTGAATGTTGTGCTAATACCAGTCTTCTACGTAGCGAAGAATTTCAATTAGCGCGGTATTGCGGGCTCATTATTCTCGAAGACATTTTCTTCCTGCCTGCACCGGGTTAAGCTTTACCACCTCTTGTTGCATAACTCTAGAAACAGATGCGATGAAAGCCTCAATGCGATTTTCAAGAAAATACCCACCTAGGAAATTATTTATTTTATGCTTGTGCAACAACAAATAAATACAACGATGTCGGTTTATCGACGCCTGATGCATTAAATAAATTTAATCGTAAAAGATTTCTTAAATTAGTTCTGAATGGTGCCTTATGGTTTATGGTGCATATTTAATAACGTTATGCCATTGATTTATATCAATGCGTTATGCCTACTTATTTTGTTGACCTAAGTACCTTAGCATTAAACCAAATTCAGTCTAGCCTCTAGAAGCGGTACATCCTTTGATTTAGAGTAAATAATCAAAGCGGTACATCATTCTGTATTGATAAAGTTTGAGTTTACATTCAAAAGTTATACTCAATTCACAATTTGAATAAATTCACTACCTACTGAATTTAACTTGTTACGGAATATTTCTGATTAAATAAAAAACTTAGTCAAGCTCGATTTAAAAACAAAGTCATTGCACCTCTACTTTCGCCTCGGTTCATTGCTTGTCGCGGAGTTGTAGACCGTGCGTTGACAGGTGTGGCGGCGCCACCGTCGCGTCGTTTAGTTCATATTCACGCGCGATCCCCACTCCGTTTTACGTCAATTTGAGTTCGTTCGCCGCTCTCTTCGGTGCCGGTCGGCAGGCTGTACGTGTTTGTTTTCCGCGAAACTTTTTCCGAAGGAAAGGGATGTGACAGTAAAAAGTTGTTTCGATAAATTTTGTGTGGTATATTTGTGTGTAAACGTTGTTTTTAATTGTGACTTAGTAAAGTGTTAGGTCGGAGTGGTACTGTGAGTGTGATTGTGGTCACAGGTGTCGCATTCCAGGGGGGACGCCGACGCAGCCTCTGTACCCGATACAGTAGGCAGGTGAACAGCTAGACAACCCTATTTAAATTGTAAGTTATCTACCTTCTTGTTATCACTATTTTAGTGCTAATGAAAGCTTCATGTAGGTACTAAAAGTTAGATAATTAAGCCGTTCTAAGGTCCGTTTACCGCATGAAACCACATTAATTTAATTAAATATTGGCTGGTTCGTAACAACTTAGTGCTTACTGTGTATCTAAATGCCTACCTGGCAATTTATTTACATGAAAATAATAACCCCAGAGACTTGAAATCCAACTCCGGTTACAACTATAAATAAGCAAACAAAGTAGGTAGGTAAATGTAAATATAAAGAATAATTCGCTTTGATAGACAAAACGTAGATAGGTATGCTAAAAACCTACTAATACAAATTAATTACCTACCTATGTTTATTGTTGTGTCTGTAATCACCTGTAATCTTCGTAGGTAGGTAAATAAAATATGAACGTCAAACAGATGCAAGCAGGAAGGTACTTTTACTTGCATTAATATTTTTCTAATCGGACCTTAGTACAGACAGACGTACATACAGTCAACAGGACGAAACGCCAATACTTTCACTACAAAAATCGCCTTTACCGCTAAGACTTAAAGGCGGTGACCCTATTCTCTGGTTGACACTAGCTACCCGGCTAATTCAACGTGAAACTGAAGAAATTATAGGCACCTATTAAGTACTAAGTACCAATTGCATCTAGGTATATACGCGGTTTAGACACCAGTTCACACCAGCTAATCCGATGGGTAGCTATTGTGGATAGGAAATTAGGAACTATGAAGTCCACAATATGTTAGGCCTAGTGTAACGGTATAGACGCTCGGCCTGTTTTTCTTACGACGTTGTCAATACGATCCATCCGGCCTAGTAGGTACACACGGCTACACATCAAGCTATACATTTCCAGTATAAGCTGGTCTCGAATTGTATAAGATTTCCGTACAGTGCGAGATCAGCGTAAACTGGAAATGTATAGCTTGATGTGTAGCCGTGTGTACCTATCTACCGCGTACCTCTACCTGCTCATCTGATTGATAGGTATTATGTAGGTATGTAGGTAGACCAGGTACGACCTGTGCCTGTTTGTTACGGCCAACGACCATACAGGCTGTATAGTCGTTGGTTACGGCTAATCTCCAAAACGGCCGGACCGATTATGGCTAGATAAAGGTACTTTTACTGGCAGAAAACTGATGTTTGAATGAGTTACGTTTTATTTAGGAAAAAAAACATTAGAATTCCGTGCAGAACAAATTAAAACCCATGAAATTGTTAAAAAAACATATTCAAATAGGGAAGTAATATTTTTTTTCTGATGCGGGCGAAGATCGCGACTCGCGAGCAACACCTGGTAAAAAAGAAAACACGAAAAAATAACCTACCTAGAGGTGTTTTCTACTTATTAAAACAACCGTTTTAATGAAGACTGATTGCTAATTAAAACTATTTTGCCCTATCCTGAGGCCCTATCGAAGAATTATCGATATCCTTGTCTAACGGGAATTAATATTAGGTAGGTAGGTACGTTACTATTTACAATAAGTAGGTAGGTACCTATTTTATCATGAGACAAAACGATGTTGCCGGATTTCGGTTACCGCGAAATATACTTACCTACTAGACCTAGATACTAAGCCAGATTTTCGCGTGTCTATATATAGGTATATTTATAACAACTACACCGTAATTCAAATAACATTACTAGCAGTTCAATACGTGCTTACTTTGAAAAGGTCCTGCTTTGTTGTGAAATGATAGCAGCGGGTAGGTAAGTACGGAGATCGTAAAGGTTAGAATAAACAAAGACGGTAAATTATTTTTTAATACAGTTGCTCAAAAAGTGGCGTATTGCAGGGACTTATAGCGTTCGGGATGTGGGCTATTACGTACTCGTGCTTTTTCTTTACCATTTCCGAACTCGTGCGTTCTCTTTCCCAACTGTCAAAATAATGTCCATTAAAAAAAAACCAACCACGAAGTTTTTATAAAAAAAAATCATAGAAGTTTTTATGATTCATGCAAATAAATGCTAAAAAAGCTACTAATTTGTTTCAATAACAGATTTATTTATTTGATTCAATGAGTTAAAGGTTTCATTCCATTTCATCTCATTAAATTTCTTTTACATTTCATATCAATAAAAAAAATCTACTGAAGACTTGGCTGTATTCAATTTGCCTACCCAGAATGGGTGAAGAAAACAAAAAAAAATTCTGCTTACAGCCTGTCTATAAAGTCATGAAAATAAATGAGGGCGCTGCGTTCGTGAAGACTCGTGCACATAGCAACCCTGTATAGTGTGACTAAAATGGTTTTGATACTAGCACATTATAGAAGCAAACCTGGTTTTAATTAAAATCTGTTATCTTATTTTAAAAAAATACAGAAACCATAAACAAAGATGCGACCTTCATTATAAATGATAATACCAGCCTATTACTGTCCCACTGCTGGGCAAAGGCCTCTTCTCAACAGAGACGGCACGAGCACTGATCACCACATTCACCACGCATGCTCAAGACGGGTTGGCGATTTCAGACTTATAATAATTATAAGTCCAGATTTCCTCACGATGTTTTCCTTCCGACCTTCATTGAAATAAAAATGAGTAAATAAAAGAAAAATGTTCGTACATATTTTTTATTAATGTTATATTTTAACTTTTGTACCACTGTATGCCCATTTTCTCTTGCCCGTTTTGCTGCAATATGTTGTCCGATTAGAGCCTTTCTGCTATTTTGATCTTCTTGTAAGAAAATCCAATCGATTTCAAAATTTTACGCAGGACTTCTAGGCTACATTTAAAATCCAGATCTGTTTTAGCGAAATTTTATGTTGAAGTCATCCATTTCTTTCTTAGGACGGCCTGATCTGTGTTTGCCTTCATCTACAATACGCCTCACTGTACTCTCAGATTTTCCTGAAAGAAAGATTTAAAAAAAGATGTACTAACTAACAGAAAATACATAGCACTGTTTTTATTTCAAACATGTTAAACTTATTCATATTTAAAATCACCGGTAAATTTGATTACCCAAAAGTATCAAAAGTTAACGTCGCACTACAATATGAGCTACTTACATTTGCAATCTAACCTATAAATGCGCAATGTAAACAATGCTTATTTTAGTCTTAAAATCGTATATTTAGTAAATTTGTGACTTCTGGTAGATAAAAAACAAACAATAACACGATTACATACCTGTTATAGCTGCTGTTCGAGTATAAATATCATCCAAATTTGATAAAATTTGGTCAGCTTGGTGTTCTAACAAACATCGCTGATATACTTTGAAATAATTTCCCGAGCTCCACTCCTATTTGTTTTCCTCATATTTAACACGTTTTTTCGAAGTTTTGTCGACGTAGATTTGAAAAACATTAAAAAATGCAAAAGATATCAAGATAAATAACAAGTTGATGACAGCCGATGACATTTGATGTACCATGATTTAGTGTTGCCTTACTTTTGAATAATGTTAGTTCCTCAAACATTAATTTCATGACTTTATAGACAAGCTGTACCTATATTCTTTTACGGTTGGCGCCATTTTCCAAAAATGTTCTTTGCGAGTTTAATTACGGTTTTATTATTTTATGAAATTGCTTCATTTTTTTGCAACTGTATTAAAAATAGTTGTTCAGTACACGTGCGGAACCGTCATTGCAACTTGTTCCGACTGTCAACCCTCGCCGTCGGCTGTGCCTAGGCTCGGGTAGACATTTGTCGGAACTCTTTGCAATGACAGGCTTTCCGGCACTGATAATGAAATATACTATTGCTGTTGATTGTAAAAATCCACGCACGCTTGTAGGTAATCTCCGAAGGGGTAGGCGTAGATGTAGCTAAACTACATAATAGGTAGTACCTACACCGGTCTAGATATCGCCAGTTATGTTTATGTCCGATGTAATAAGGGGCGAGCCTATTGCCATCAACCGGGCACAAATCCAGACTCCTTCCGCCTTATTACAAAAGGTAGTTAAACCTGGTTTAACTTAGACTTGGTTTATCTCGCATGCTGTCACTTTCTTTTGAATATTATTGAAGTGAGACGTCATGCGAGATAAACCAAGTCTAAGTTAAACCCGGTTTAACTACGTTTTGTAATAAGGCGGATTGAGTCATCATCATCATCATTTCAGCCAAAAGACGTCCACTGCTGGACATAGGCCTCCCCCAGGTGTCGCCACATTGACTAGGTACTACTGAGAAATTCCAGATGGATAAACCATGGATAAACCCAATAACAGTTTGCCTGACCGATCTTGTGAAACCATATTCACCTAGGTAGGTACCTACCTACCTACTTGTTTTCATCGAATTCTGTTAAAATGAGTCGCTGACCTTATTTTCGGCTGCTTTTTTAGTACCTACCTACCTATGCAAATCTGACAGCGAAATATGTAAGTATTTTGAACTTTATTGAACGCTTTAAGCGACTAAAATTATGTCGAAAATCGAAGGTCCATTCTGTAAAGATCAAATCTCATTTTATCTGACCGTAAACTTTACAATGCAAGTATCGAATCCATTTGTTTTTTTAATTAGAAACTTGCTGAAGTTGACCGTGACCTTCACCCGCAAGAAATGATATAAATAGGTAGCTCCCTATTTGAATAGACATTTCAAGAGTTTTTTTTTAACAAGCCATATAGGCTTGTTACTCCTTATAACAACAGCTATCTGCCCGTATAAGCCCTATCAAAATGGGTCTAGCCGTTTCGGAGATTAGCAGGCACAAAAGGACGGACAGACAAAAAAAAAGTAGATTCCGTAATAAATACTAGTAGGTAGGTATTTCCGTAATAATGCATTCAGTAAAAAGCTGTTTTTGAAATGACAACTGTTCTAGACCCCTGTGTTTTATTTATTTGTAAAGACCAGTAAAAAGCTCGAGCATTGTTCGAAATTCTGGTCACATGGATTTAGTTAGTAACACATCGAAAGTCTTCGGAAATACCTGATAGGTTACTTGCACATTCCCATTTTCTAGAGAAAGTCGCCGACCAACACCATTATAAATTCTTACAAGATTTATGTGAGCTGAAGACATGAAGATATTTGTAAACGATTGGTCTGAAAACTAGTTACGTGTGGTTTTTGAACGCACCTTCATATGCAGTGAGATTTTACGGACGATTTCCTTTGCCTATAAAACTGAAGGCGGCCATGATGGCTTCCTGGATCTGTAAAAGCTGTAATTTATAAGCTATCTTTTATGAGTTCATGACTTAAACCCCGTTGTGGTATTAGACATTCGTCATTCATTTAGTGTAAGCCTCCACGGGACGCAGACCTTCTCTCTATGACCAACACTCACAGAGGACACAGACCTCGCTATGAGAAGAAATGTGCTAATCGACCGCGGGCCCGTGTAGGTTGGTAGATGTCACATGTCTTGGTAATTTTTGGTTCTAGGACATGCCGGTTTAATCAAGATGTTTTCTTTCATCGTTTGAGAGAAGTGGTGATGAGAAAGACATTCTTTTGGGTGTCCCTAAATGAATGGATGAATGGATTTGAAACGCCACTAAGGCCTCAGCCTCGAATTTTGCGGGCAGCGGGGCGGCGGCGGCGGCGCGGCTTGTATGGAGTGCACCGTTCGTTGCCCGCTCCCGCGCCGCTGTTTTCCGAGAACTGGTCCATTTGATTGTACGCATAAGATCCTGCCCTGCCGCTCCCGCGCCCCGCCGCCGCCGCCGCCCCGCTGCCCGCAAAATTCGAGGTTGAGGCCTTATGGGCCTACTACACGCACGCACTTCCCCACAGTTTTGCCTGCGGGATTACGCGGTGCACACAGTACATCGCGCGTGTGGTTTGTAATGGTAATACAGTTTTACCAACCATACGCGCGATGTACTGTGAAGTGTGAACGAAAACTGTGGGGAAGTGCGTGCGTGTAATAGGCCCATTACAGATAACGTCGCGTCGCCGTCGCCGCGTCGTTAGAAACGAAAACTTCTTGTTAATAACAATTTTTCCTAATTAATATTAAAATATACCCAACTGTCTGGTCTACACTGGCGTAAATTTATTACCTAAAAGCATACGTTCTAATCTAGAATTCTAGAATAAATAAATGTCAGCACCTTATCTTTAAACATTGGTATTATTGACAAGTAGCTGGGTATAATATGACTTATTTTAACTAACCACCGAACAACGACCCTTCTATTCCATTCACTCTGTCTTGAAGTGGTTAATTATTCAAAATAATCGACCACTCGCGACGTCCGCGTGAAATTTCAAGTATTTTATTTTTGCATGGAACCCTAATCATTTCCGAAAATAAAGTTATCTCCTTACAACATTCGCTATCTGTCAGTAAAAATCCCGTCAAAATCGGTCCAGCTGGTTCGGAGATTCATCATCATCAGCCTATATTGTTCCCACTGCAGGGACTCTGGCCTCCTCTCTAGGAGAGGGATGGGCTATAATCCACCACGCGGGCCCAGTGCGTATTGGTCATGAAGCACAAAACCAGTGGAGAGCGCGTGCGGGGGCTACCGCGGGCGCCAAACTTATGCTATATCAAGCGTACGCGGCGAAATTTTGCTCAGTAGCAAAAATTGTAGGCTAACGCACGAACGTCACGCGCTCCCGTTTTGAAAGCATTTATAACGAAAAATAATGCCTAGTTGTGCAATTAAATGGTGTGGAAAGTGTACTACAACTTCAAGTTACACAAAAGATGGGATAACATTTCACAATTATGTGGTTTTCTATTCAATTTGATCAAAACAATGAAAAAATAATCATATAATTGCTGTCTCTTTCTGGTACACTGATTTGCACTAATGCAGTTGTCTCTTTCTTGCATGATAGTGATGTTCGAGTTCGCAGTATCGCGACGGTTTATGGTATCGATATAATTTAAAATATAAGTTCTTAAAATACCTTATATTTTTTTGTTTCATTATTGCTATATTTTCAAACATGCTTATTCCCTTGGCTTTACTCGCAAATGTGTATAATACTGGCATAAACTTGTACATAACAGTAAAAAATGTAAGTGTATGATATCTCTGCCTGCCTTTTACACAAAATTTAGACGCCTTGCTTGGAATCTATTTGAATAATTGCAATCCTAGACAATTATGTTTTTTTTAATGTTTTTATTTAGGCCAGTGTAGGTATGGAACAGACGTTATCAATTTTAGTTTTGAGGTAAAGGTGGCCAACACGCGCATCGGCATGTGAACACATTGCTGGCAGTGGCGTGCCTGCAGAAAAATGCAGGCAAATGCCTATGAAAAACTGACCGATAGGAAAAAAAATTTGGTTGGATTGTGTAGTGTATGTAGCCTAGCTATGGAACGAGGACTTAATTTTTTTAATTACCAATTTTATTGCAGTATCGGGTTAACCTGCGCCATATACACCATTTAGGGTCCGAGAAGCATGGTCCTACGATGCACCGTTTCCGAGTTATGGGCGTTTAAAATTATTGTACCAAAATAAGTTAAATACAAATATCTTGAAAACGGAGCGTCCTAGGCAAAAAATGACCGAAATTTTAACCCCCCTTTGCTACCCCCGTGATATCATGATCTTCATCATCATATCAGCCCGGAATCACCCACTGCTGAGTATAGGCCTCCCCTTTTTTCTGCCACACTTCCCGGTTCTGTGCGTACCTCATCCACGTGTTTCCGGCGACTTTGACGATATCGTCAACCCAACGAGCTTTGGATGACCCTGGTTTCTTTGGCCTAACCTTGGCCACCACTCGGTCAAAGCCTTGCTCCATCGGCCATCTCCTCGTCTAGCCAGATGTCCTGTCCACGTCCACTTGAGGCGCACCGCCCGGTCCCCGACATCGTAGACTTTCGTCCGATGGCGGATTTCGGTGTTACGCACTCGATCTAAGAGGGTTAAACCGAGCATGGCTCGCTCCATGGCCCTTTGTGCCACTCGTACTCGATGGACAATGATCTTAACACACAAAATTAATTTAAGATAATTTGAGGTCCTTTTACTTTTATTTTCACCAATTTGACATAGAATCGACTAACCATTTAATTGATTTAGCTTCATGTGTAGCAAAAAAATATATTGATACTCGACTGACATTTATTACGAAAAATAATACAAATCCAAAGGATTATGTATGAAAAACATATTCAAAACTAATCCATTTTAAAAACCAGTAAATATATTATATTTTTTTAAATACAGTCTTTTAAGTTTAATAATTACCTGTTTTATTTCAAATTCGAACCCGTAATCATTGTATTGCAAACAAATCGTTATAATTACTAATAAGTCAAACAATTATCGATATCGATACTTTTTCAATTACTTTTATGGAATCCCTAGAGAATGAGTTGTCATTTGGTTGTCAGTTCGTCAACCAATCACAGAGCCAGAAACGTACCTCTCCCCCCGCAGTATATTAGTGACTTTGATTTAGAACAAAAATGTGCCCATACTTTCTCCACTGGTTATTTTGCTCCATGGTATTGGTAGATGTCACTACATATCTTCAAATTTTTTTTTGGTTCTAAGATATGCCGGTTTCCTCACGATGTTTTCCTACACCGTTTTGAGAGCAGTGGTGATGAAATAAATTACACAAAGTAATGCGCCTGCCTGAGTTCGAACCCACGACCAACTGTTCGTAAGTCGGGGCCGCAACCACTGGGCCACCACTGCTCACTGTTCGGAGATTAGCCGAAACAAACAGACACACTAAAATTGTTTTATATACGAGAGTCATACTAACCAACGCAAACAAAAAGTACTGAAAAGTCAAAACTGCATAGTTATTCACAAACAATCGAATCGAAACCGAATCGAGTCACTATGTCGTATTAATGTCGCTTGCTCTCGTAATGACAAAACAATCGAATGTATGTACCTACTTATCTTATGTTTTTCACATAAGATGTTTCTAAAATTGTGCACTAGAATAGAATGCCTGGGCACTATCTTAGAACAGTTCGATCTTAAAACAAAAACGATCACTTTGATTAGCCATGTTTATGTAAAATTAATCCGAGTTCTTCACTAACCTCCGTCGAAATACCAAAACCTCCTGTAATTGTTCCTCCAGAAATCTGACTTCTGAGGAAACACAAATAACAATTATGAAGTATCATCTATTCTAGATTACTGTTTACAAAAAGAATGCATTCATCAAGTGCATCTCTAAACTCACAAACAGTCATCGTAAACCGAAACAACTCTGTCATCGCTTCTGTATTGCTGATCTCACGTTTCAAAACAAAAATTGCCAATTAATAGATAGGATCATAATTAACATCGTCAATATCACGCTATTGTCTTTGTCAAGAGTGTTACTAACAATGCCTATCTGTTTAATGTCTATTGTGTAATGATATAAGAATTGTACACGATTTTATCAACTAGTATTGTTGTGCTTTTTGTCATAGATGTGAGTGGTTCGTTGAAGGTAAAGTACGGTAAGTAAAGACTTCAACGCGTAATATTTGTATTTTATTTACATTTATTCTGAAGATTTTTAATTTCATTGAGAAGCATCAGTAGTCGGTGGCCTGAAAGTCTGGCAACCAGTCTTATCGTATTACCCAGTAATAGGTACTGGGCCAGTACTAACTGTTGTGTTGGTCAGATAGACAGTCGCTCCAAGTAAAATACTGGAATTCGGATGCATCCGGAGATCCGGATTAGACACAAAACCGGCCCCAACATAATTTGCAAAAGGATACGTAGATGATGATTGCATCTATGGAAACGGATGAATTGTGTGAGGAGTGATTTAAAAAAAAAAGAGTTAATGATATATTCACAGTTGACGGTGGAGAATGGGAGAAAATCGCCCACCCCAATTAACATAGGACAAGGGCAGGAAGATGATGACAAGCATCGTTAGGTTAGTACTTTCGTCAATTGACATAGAAAGCTACTGTTTTATCTACTTACTGGGGTAACATTAAACATTTTTTTCAAAGATAAAATCTACAGTGGCGTCCGTAGTCCTACTCGTATGCTTTCTATTCTTATAGCGTGACCCGTAAGACCTGCCCCTAAGATAAAATTTATTCAGATTTCGCAAGCTTTTGTGATAATTTTCTTGAATAAACTTATCTCATTGGCGGACACCGCTAGATTTATCTATTAAAGATACTACTTGTTTTAAAATTGGCTTTTATTGATTGTTGTTATATAGGAGTGCGGTTAAACAACGGTTACAAGTGATCGGCTGAACCTTTTATCCGTCCTAAGGCTAGTCTACTTCTGGGCACGGCCTCATTTCCTAGGAAGCTTGGTAAGCAATCTTGAGGAGATACGAACGGGATCGGAAGATTAGGTTACGCCACCTTTCGTACGGAGCGCGAATTACAGTCACTTTGAATGACGAATTGCCGCTCAATAAATCAAGCGAGTCAAATACATTCTTAAGATACGTTTACGTCAGTATCAGGAATGTAAATGATATCACTACCTCTGAAGTCATATCATTTCGGTTTTTGAATAAGTCTGCACCATTAATCATAAATGGTTGGCAATTCAATTCTTTTTTTGGGTCAAGCCTGCCACACTATTCCCAAACCTCTTTACCTCTATAACAAGCCAGAAAGGCCTAAGACAATGAAACTCGACGAAGTCCAAGAGTAACAATTTAATCTTGGATCCCGCAACGAAATGAATCAGAAAATAAAAGGAAAACAAGATTTTATACAAAAACTTAAAAAATCTGCAAAGGAGCCTTCCAAAATCCCATTGTTGTCTTTCCAACAGTAATTCGTAAACCCACCTGTCGTCGCGCCCGAAGCATTTCCTTTAAAAATTATACTCAGCAAACAGGTTCACTGTTCTAAGAAAACTTTATTTTAATATTCTCACGAGAATTCCGTGGCTAAATACGGGCAATTGTGCAAACACAAAACATTCCTTTTGCCTGATAAATATTTAATTCAAATGGTACCTGTTAAGCTACTTTATCTACCCAAATATCATAAACCCTCTCTAATGCGTTCAAAAACCATAGGCAATGACCAGCATTACCAACCAGCAGAAATTAACAGAACTGTAATGAGCTCATAACCTACTGAAAACAGTAGGTTATGAGTTTTAAATTTGGAACAGGTGTCAAATTCAAGTGAGTGTGCTATTCTAGTATCTACATTAAAACAGATACCTATCGATACGAAACCCCAATTCAGTATGATTTTAATTATAAATCGCACGACATTTTCATCTAGAGTGACACAAGAATAGTGACTTTGTTCGTTTGCTGATTTAAAAAAAATTACAGATATCCGAAACGCCGCCATTTCGAGCTGTCATTTGTTCGTTAGCTTTTTATTCCCTTTCATTGATTAGACAAATTTTCTGATAAGTTCTTTATTTCTGTCGAAAATGAGTAATAGTGACTCAGAAATTAACATGAACACTCCGCCAGATATCGTAAATGCAGCGACGAATGCAACTAATAACCTGTTTATTTTTTATTGCATTACGGTAACAATGCTGGTCATTTCCCTATGGTTCCTGAGCCCATCATAGAGCCCTTATGATATTCGGGTAGATAAATTAGTGTATGCAACTATACATAATTAGGCATTACAACACTCGTGTGATGCTATTAAGAAACTCGCCTTCGGCTCGTTTCTTAAACCCACACTTGTGTTGTAATGCCCTTCATTATGCACAGTCGCATAAACTACTATAATGTTCTATCAATATGCAAGTGTTCTATTTTAAAGCGTTTGATACAAGTCCAGTTAGTACAATTTATTTGTTTTACACCATATTGTATGTTGTAGTCCGAGCTTTAAAGAATAATTTGAACTTCTTTCTTCATGGTGTTGATCTCCGCTCTCCATTATCATCATCATCATTTCAGCCGAAAGACGTCCATTGCTGGCCTCCCTCAATTGTGTCGCCACATTGACCGTTAGGCTCTACGATCCACTAAAATCTAACCTAACCTAACCTAACCTTACAAAAAAGTTCGTTCACCGCTTAAGATGTTTGAACAGCTTTGTAATGGTATTTGCATGACTAACAGCTTTACGCACTCTTAATTCTCTGAAGAAACTTGGCACTCAGTCCAAACTCCGAACTCGTCACTTGAACAGTTAAATTTTAAAGAAAACGATTGAAGATTATACTAACCTCCTACCAAATATTTACTGACCCCTGAATCTGCTGAAGCTTATAAGATAGTCACACCCACATTTCACAAAGCATATTTTAACATATTGGCAATTAAGTTAATAGCTAAGTACCCTATTAAATGGCCCATGGCTATCCCACGCACCATCTCTGAAGGGATGAGCTGTTCCCATAAAATCGAGTTATGATCCGATCTATAAGCTATGTGATTACGTATCCTGCCTCCTTAGATTACGGCTATCCTCAGCGGAAGCACCTAATAAGAACACTAGCAATAAATGTCGAAACTAATTGCGTATAATGTTCAGTACATTATTCTCCGGAATTACGCAAGAGGTGGGATCGGAAAGAAATTGTGTGAAGGTATTCCCATCAAATCTGCTAAGCGCTGATAATAATAAATCAGTTGGGAACTTGAGACTGAGCTATAAAATATTCTAATTGGGATGTTAATGCAAAATACTATAATTCTTATTCACATTTATTAATCTTGATTCTGAAAATAATCATATACGGTGAACGAAGGCGGTGTTAAGAAGCTTCAACTGCCTGCGCAAAAAACTTCATTCATTAGTATGACATTACTGTTTTTCTGAACATGTGAGTCTATTTGTATACTGAAAGTAAGTTCTTCATTAAAACATTTTTTATAATACCTTCTTGTTCGATTGAGTTGCTGATACACGCATGTTTCGTATTGTACCACACTTTTTGTGTTCCCAAACTGTCTTTGTTGAACTGTCACTACTTCATTTGCCCTACAGCGCACAATCGCTCTCCTATTGTACCGCTATACTAATCAGCTTTTTGTAAAAGTAATTACTTTGAAACTAACCGATGATGCCATCTCGCAAAAATACAGAAGAAAGACATCATTTAAAGATTGCTTATATTAAAAGGCTATTGGCCCGAACAAGAAATCCGGCATTTAATTTTTTTGTTCAAACCGCTGTGTTTGCTAACCGACCACGGAAATATATAGTGAAGTTAAAAGTCAATATTGTGAACACCATGTCTAAATCGTTTTTTGTTGCAAGCTTGATTTTTGTACCTTCTGAGTATTTAATGTGGGGAAGTTAGTTATGCGTGGGCGCGTGGCCAATGAATTTCGTACGGGTCTCTAAGGCGAAGAAATCTCGGTATGATTACGGTTTTTTGGTCAGTAACCTTGAATATTATCTGTGTAATAGTGTCACTTTTTGAAGCTGCTTGGTTGACAAAATATCAAAAAGCCTCTCCGCAAAGGGATTCCGAAGCCACAGAGGGAAATCTACCAGAAAAAGCTTAATCCTCGAATTCGTAAAAGGTTACGTTTAATCCCCTGTCTGCACTATTGCCTTGTTGACACATATAAATCAAGTGCTCTTCCCAAATTCGCTGTCGGTCACTTATAAAAGAAGATCTTCGGCAGCTTTTGAAATCAAGCCAAAACACCATTGAGTGCCAGTTTAATAAAGAGCGCCACATCGTTGCTGTCACGTTCAAATCAAGTGCTCTTCCCAAATTTGCTGTCGGTTGCTCATAAAAGATCTTCGACAGCTTTCGAAGTCAACTCGGAAAACCGTCACTACTAATATTTATCTTCGCTTTAAGACTAGATTCTCATTCTCCTATTGTGTAGTGTTGGCAGTTCTGTCAAATGCAACGTCCGTATATTATTTTCAGTTTCTCTTCCTTCAAATAACTCGCAAATTATCTTTACACCAAGAAACTGTGACAGCGTAATTTCGACGGCGATCCATACTTCATGACAAATTGTTCTAATCAATCGGAACACCTTATTACATGATCAATTATATTCAAATATCTCAAGTCTTCAAATGCATTGTCCTGTCAAACTAAGGTCGATACAGACTTGATCGTCGTCGCCCTTGCACTATATTCGTCGCTTCGCAACCGAACAAGTCTCGAGATAAATAACAATGCTGGTGATTATGAATTCGTTACTAACATTTACGCATTAGATACGCATAGTTCGATGAATGGTTCGCATTACTTCGTGTTGAGTTCAGAGCTTTTCGCTCACGGTCAACCTTGCGAAGGTGGAAATAGGTTTTCGTGATGTTTGAAAGAAGAAATTGATGGGCATTTGTCATATGGCTGGAAAGGTAGTAAACCTTGAGCTGTCAGCAAACAAAAATGTAAGAGAAAGATGTAGGTGCAGCTCTAACTAAAACAAATTGGGACAATCGCAAGGTTATGAAGACGATAATAGACACAACAATAACCACTAACCACCGCCGTAAGAAATATCTTCATCTAACTTCATAATTCTCAAGTCAACGATCGCAATTACCATCACATTCCAAGATAACTGAAACCTGATATCATATGATCACGTCATACATTACAGAAATTACGTGGTCTAGTAATAACTTTTGACGATATTATCGAAGGATATAGACCCCACAAATCTCCACTTATGTCGCTTATCGGGAATAGAATCGAAACTCAAGAAATACATACAACCTTTTTCCTAAACCGTAAGTAGCTAAGCAAGTAGATAATAATTATAACTACGTAGCACCGTAGCCTGTCAAGTCAGCAAGAAAAAATAAATGAAGAAAAAAAAACAAGCGCTTGAGCACACGTCAATCGAATGTCATGACGATGACTATAACATGACGTAAGATAAATGCCCCTAACATTTTAAAGAATCGAATTCCTTTTTCAAATATCTTTGAAATGGCAACGGCACTCAGCGTAGATGGCTACTACATCGCTTTTTTATAAGATGGATATTTTTATTGCGCAAAGGCAGGACTCATGAGGTATTCTTGTCTCTGTTAATGCGGTACTTTTCAACTGCGGCATCTCAATTGGTACTTTAGACGTTGAAGTAAAAGCAAATACCAATAAACAGTATTTAACTTCTACAGAAGGCATTTTTATTACACACTGTTTTTAATAAGAAATTAGTACTTAAGAAAACGGTCGTATACGGTAAGGTTAAGAAGGTAATAAAATTTCCTCAATCCCAGACAGTTTAAAATCAAGTGTCACATAGAAACAAGCCACCAATACGGACCAAACCATGCGAAATTATTCGCAGAAATCACGTCAGTCTCAAATACCTCAGTATTAACAATTTATTATCTCCAATGCAAACATCACGGCATGTCGCAATCGCATTGTTTTATCTAAGCTTGAAGCATACTAATCTAACCTGTTGAGGAATGTAAGGCCGTGTCTAACAGCCTTTTCTAAGGCACGTAGGACCTCATTTATCTGATGTGACAGGTTTGAGAATACAGCATGACTGTATGCATGTTTGGACACGCAAATTATGGGACACAGGGTGACAAATTGGGTAATTAGTCCGGTACCACGATCTTTGGTAGCTGCGTGTTTTGTTGCGAAATTCTTGCATCTGTGGCTTTAATCCATAGGATTTGTGGAATTGTAATCCTTATTATTGTGACTTAGGTACAATTGCAGTAAGGAGCTTAAGGGATTATTATTGCAGTGTGTTTTATCATTAGGATCAGCTTCCAGAATGAACTGTTCCATTTTAAATGATTTACGTGCAAAGGTAAATGCAAATAACTGTGGTGTTTGAAGCCTATTTTCTAAAGTGAGAAAATAGGCTGCGTTTGGATGTTGATATCCGTCAAATCTAAAATTCGGGAGTATAAAACTACTTAACCAACCTCATCAACTAAAGTCTACGTTGGATATTAATTGAGATAAATCATCCTTTCATTTTACTATCAATGACATAATTTAATATCCATGATCGAATACTTTCAATCGATCCATTAAGAAATTATCCGCAGAGAAATAACGTTTAACTAAATAATTGCTATGCAACAAGACACGACTTCTGATTTCAACTGCAACTATAAATCTAATACTCAGAACACGGCGTGTGTTGGGAGCGGCTTACCTTTGGCTGACGAGGTCGAATAATGTTAATACCTCTACAAGAAGCCCTGTATCACCGTTATTTATGTCTACACCTGGATCTAACGTGCATTTGGCATTTTACTGTTTGTCAGGGTTAAGAACTTTGGCTGAGAAACTAAGCATGGTTGTATAGCTGGTTTTAGAAAGCTATTAAGAAGTAAAAGTGAATTGTGGCTTCTGCATTGGCTATTTCTCTTTCGTGTTCAGATTCTTGATTGGCGTTAGTTATGATGAGCATCATGGTACTCGTATATCCATCCTCGTTCATGTTAAAGAGACAATGACATGTGATAAAATATGTGTGTTTTTTGCTCGTAAATGTTAATTGAGTGAGTGAAGGGCAAAGCTCACTGGCAATGACTGACAAGCATCTTGTCAGAAGCTTCTTTATGCTAACGTGCCTACTCCATTACTAGGGCAACCGTACCGAGTTGATGGTGAGATTCTAGTTTGTACCGTAGAACATGGCTGTCATTTGATGCTATCAGTTTTTTTTGCCTTTGCAACTGCCGCTTTGCTTGATCCAACAAGGTCGCATTTAACTAGTGAGCGGTGAAGACGTGTAGATGTGATTCTCTGTATCGAATTAGTCAAAGGTTTTTTGCAATTGAACCGTCAATGATCATGGCCAGTATGACCACATGTAATTCTAACGGCCTTATTAATAAAAAAAAGTTAAGCCTGCTTAAACTTACGCTTGGTTTATCTCGCATGCCGTCTCACTTCAAAAATATTCAAAAGAAAGGGACAGCATGCGAGATAAACCAAGCGTAAGTTTAAGCAGGCTTAACTTTTTTTTATTAATAAGGGGGTAAAGGTTTAGGTGTTAGCGTTGGCAATTTGCATCAAACCGTACCGCTATGTCAACACGAGCGAGAAATCTGTCAATTCTGTCACAATACAGCTCTCGTGACTGCAAGCTAAATATTTTACGTAAGTTTAACCTAATACAGAGACAATGGCTACCTTAGTTTAGCTGATAAATTATTTCTAACTTATAGGGTCATAATGGTCATAATCGAACAGCCGACTTTGTAGGTGGCGGTCGATATCGTTAAGTCAAGTAACTGGTGTTATGAAATGTATGTTGTGTTTTCTTAACTTTCTCATAGTGTACCAGTTAAATAAGCGTTCGCAGTTCCCTGATGCATAATTCATTAGAGTCAGGTGCTTTGAAGGAATATATTTGCTTGGTTGATCTAGTTTTTCTTTAAGTCCAGGCTTTTAACACAATTAACCTGAAACTGGAGAACGGATCGTATTCCCCTGTGGTAATTGGGTTGTTGAGGTCGAAAGGCAGTTGCTCCTTGTAAAATTCCGGTACTTAGCTGCATGCAGTTAGACAGGAAGTCAACCCCAACATACTTGGGAAAAGGGTAGGCTGATGATGACCTGAAACTGAAGAAATATTTAGAGCACATTAAAATGTTCATGGTAGTCTTGCTAACAATTTCCGAAATCGATTGTAAAGCTCCTTGATGTTTATGTTTGGCATTTGTTTTACCTTCAAACCGACCCACAATCATGTCAGATAATGGTTATTGCAGTGTTGCAGTGTAAAAAGTTTGCATACAACTTAAACCTCCTACGTTGAATGAATGAGCAACTAAAACAGATCCGTTCTCAGAAAGAGCAGTAATGTACTCTTCATTAGTTTTTTTATGTACTGTCAGTGCCCAGCATAACCTAACCCATCGTATAAAGAAGAAGAGGGCAAGTGGTATGAATAGAGGGGTTTGGTAAAACTGGGCACTGACTGTACGATACTTTAATGGCGACGATTATAATGTAGATATTTTCTTCGTCATCTTCGTCTATAAATGTGTTTCCGATAGAAATCTTTACGATTACCAGGCTCTTGAATAACATATTCTTACAAAGAATATTTTATTGACTGCGTTTTCAAATGTTTATTGCGTTTAGATTTTACGTTGTTTTGTTGCTTGAATTATCATTTGTTTTTCTTACAGTATTTCTTATTACTGCGGAAAGAATTTTTCTACTGACTGTTATGTAAGAGAAACTTTCTATAAAAATACAGGGTTGCTAGAACAATGAAATTGATGAAATATTTCGTCGAATACCACCAAACAGGAACTTTTTAAAAGTTGGAACGTTCTAAATAATTTTAGATGAAATGTCGTAATCTTCCGCCATTTTAATTCAGTGTTTTAGTTAGAATCAAAACACCATTTGGAAGCTTTTAAAACGGCCATAAAACGACTTTCCTCTCAATTCTAACCCAGCTACTTTTATTATTCTTCTTTTATTATTCTTTTATTACTTTTATTTTTTATTATTTTTTGTTCTGTGTCTGGGTGTAATTTATCTATAGTATGTATGTATTTAGAAATATATAAGTATGTTTATCAGTTGCCTAGTACCCATAACACAAGCTCTGCTTAGCTTGGGACTAGATGGCGTTGTGTGATAGTTGTGGAATATTATTATTATTATTAGATCATTTGCATGTATTAATACAAATACATAATATATATATATATATATATATGTTTATCTAAGTACTAAACGATCTGCTAATAATATTAACGGCTGTCAGGCTGTAGGAATGTACTCTAGATAGTAGTCGACCTCAACACGGAGCGAGGACATCGAGTGACGACCACACTTTTACGAAGTAAATGATTAATTAAATTATCAAGCTTCGGTTTTCTGCGTTGGAACGGAAGTTAGGACAGTTTTGAGGAAGATGTAGGTAGTTGCTGGAATAGAAGAATAAAGACAACTATTTGTCAAGCAATGAGTTTTAAATAAAAAGTGGTTGGCAATCGTGGCTAAATAATAACAGACGCTCGAGTCGTCTTTCCGGTTGCCTAGGTGCGTCCGTGGATGGGTGATCAATGATTATCAAGTAAGGCATTGGTCCCATCCCAGCTAGCTGTCTTTTAAAGATCTTACACTGTCTTTGTAGTAGTGTTGCACTAAAATCTGACATCCAATGTTAATAAAGATTATCCTATTACTCAGTACTGACTGATTGAGTTATGGAGATCAGATAGGCAGGCAGTCGCTTCATGTATAATATGTAGGTACTATATTTTGCCTGCATTCGTGTAGACTCGAAACCAACCTTTTTATCTGCCTAGCCTTTTCCCAATATGTTGGCATATTGGGAAAAGGCTAGGCAGATTACTCTCAAGCTTCGTTCTCGATATTAGCATAAACACATGTAGTTTCACCTACAGACTCGCCATTTCGCATTGAATTTAGGAGAAGAAAAAAAAAAATTCTAATGTAAGGTAGATTCAAAACTTTGTTCCTGACAATGACACCTAGCCAGCTCATTCACGTATCAGTGCTTCGCTGTTTCGCATCATTTCTTTGTTTATAAAGTAATTCAAGTGCGTTTTTATAATTTAGTTATAGAATGTGAAAAGAAAGACTGATTAACGCGATAATGAGTTATTTGACAAAAAAAACATACAAAATTAGAACGTGAAATAAAAACGTGCGACGTAATCGCTATGATAGTGCATCGTCGCGTCGTCGGATGGTGATTGTTCTACGCCCTATAGCCTGCAGGGTGAGTCATTGACCTACTTATTTGGTGTTTATACATATTTCAATTGGTTACTTTTAGCACCGCCTGGCTTCTCACAAAGAAAATAAAATAAAACCGTTACGTACAATTGAAACGTTGTGGTTTTAAATTGATAACGGTTTATAAGTATAATTATAATACGGAAAATCGGATTGTCCTGTGGGGGCCTTCCACTTCCAAAAATAAGTACTTGCTGCTCGGATCTACCTGTGGGGTTTTTCCATAGCATGTACACCTACGTTATTCCTAGAGAAATAAATACGAAGCCGCTTATAGGGATTGCGTGTTTCTCACAAGGAGTCTCACTTCCCGCCAAATTAAGTTTATTTTTTAGTATTAAGCCGCTTAATGGGATTGCGTGTTTCTCACAAGGAGTCTCACTTCCCGCCAAATTAAGTTTATTTCTTCGTATTACGCTGCTTATTGGAATTGTGTGTTTCTCACAAGGAGTCTCACTTCCCGCCAAATTAAGTTTATTTCTTCGTATTACGCTGCTTATTGGGATTGCGTGTTTCTCACAAGGAGTCTCACTTCCCGCCAAATTAAGTTTATTTCTTCGTATTACGCTGCTTATTGGGATTGCGTGTTTCTCACAAGGAGTCTCACTTCCCGCCAAATTAAGTTTATTTCTTCGTATTACGCTGCTTATTGGGATTGCGTGTTTCTCACAAGGAGTCTCACTTCCCGCCAAATTAAGTTTATTTCTTCGTATTACGCTGCTTATTGGGATTGCGTGTTTCTCACAAGGAGTCTCACTTCCCGCCAAATTAAGTTTATTTCTTCGTATTACGCTGCTTATTGGGATTGCGTGTTTCTCACAAGGAGTCTCACTTCCCGCCAAATTAAGTTTATTTCTTCGTATTACGCTGCTTATAGGGATTGCGTGTTTCTCACAAGGAGTCTCACTTCCCGCCAAATTAAGTTTATTTCTTCGTATTACGCTGCTTATTGGAATTGCGTGTTTCTCACAAGGAGTCTCACTTCGCGCCAAATTAAGTTTACTATAGCAAAATACTTATTTTGCATGCAGAGCGCGAACCAATCCCAATCAATGACGATTGTGCTACATAATTATCACGGTGATACAGATCCACAACCTGGATACTCGTACTGGCAACCAGCTTCAGTGGAACTTAGTGATGAGGAGAAGGTCCCGGTCCCGGTCATCACACAATCGCCTACCGCCGACAACATCACTGTACAAGTAGACGTACTGCCGCCGAGCTCCACTACTGCCGCGCTGCCACCCGCGCAACAACTTACCGCGCCTACTGCCTCCAGCGGGGGCTAGTGAACCCCACGTTTATAAAAGCGCCAACCCTCAATCCGTAAATTTGAGTATCTTTAATGGAAACCCAAGCTTGACCCAGACATGGGTATTGAAGGTAAACAGACACTTACATCATGTGTCTTGTCCTCCATCAGCGAGGTCATTACTGCGCTGCTTTCATCAGGTCATAAAACCCCTGAGTTTCTCAAGCTGTTGATGAATACTGCTGAAATTCCCAGTGATATACAGTATGCGAGCTCGATCTCACGACATTCGTTCAAAAATAGACGAAATTAATGCTCTTTGGTGTAGCTTAGCACAAACATTAAGATCAGCAAAAACGAATTTATAATCGGGAGCTGATATAAGGTCGCCTAGAATGCAGTCCACGGTAAATAGACCGACTAAAGCAGTCAACCGGCCTTTAAACTACCGAACCTGCGGCGCGTCGCTGACAGTTCCTACCACCGCCGCCGCGCCGGGGGCGCGAGATATGCGCGGGCGGCGCCATCAACTCATAATCTGAGGCAGCAGACGAGGACGACGCAAAACAACGCTTCTAGGACATTGTCACGTCAGCCGCAAGCAGGTCACCGACGTTAGAGCCGGTATGCCCCGCGGGTCGTCTTTCGTTTTTCTATGAACAGTGGTGTTTATTTTTTTATTTTTTTTAAAAATGTTGCCCCACATTAGGAATTTCTCCTGTATCGTGGGTGCGTTCACAAACACAGAAAGTCACATACACAAATACCCAGACCCGAAACAACTATCTGCAGGCCATACAAATATTTGTTCCGTGCGGGGATCGAACCCGCGACACGCAGCGCAGCAGTCCAATCGCTTAGCCACTGCGCCAACCGTGCCGTCAAAATCCGAATATTGACTAGCAATCTTCTTATATTGACTAGTAATCTTCTTATACGATCTTGGATCACTGGCTATAAAATTGTTTTCTGACCCAGTTATACAAACAACTGTTCCATCAGAGCCTATTTAATTTTATTCACAATCCGAATACAAGGACTTTGAAGCATCAATGTATGATGTTATTAGTACTGGGGCAGTGTCTTTATGTCAACCATGCGCGGGTCAATACATATCCAGGATATTTCTTGTCCCTCAGGCGAACAACATTTCATATTTAATAAATAATAATAATTGATTTAAAAGATGCTTATTTTTTTTTTTAAATAAGCATTCATCCCAACTCAAAGAAATATAAAATTTACGTTTTCAATTCAATTGCAATCTGTACGAGTTTAACGTGTTACCGTTGGGTTTATTAACCACTGCTGTGTATATTTTTACGAAAATTCTTAAACCAGTGGCCAAATTACTGATCACTTTGGGATATTTGTTTACATTTTATTAGAATAATTTGTTTTTGGTTGGTCAATCGTATACCGACCTGTTTGCAAGATGTGAATGACACTAAAAAAGTTATTAGAATCGTTAAGAGTTTAGGACTCATCATCAACACTCAAAAAAGTTCTGTTGTACCAACTAATTGTCGCAACTTCCTGAAATATTATAGAGTCAAATAGGTCGATTTAAAGTAAAACTGCCATATGATAATCGAAAATTTTATAAGCTTCCCAATTGAGTTTTCCCCCATCTTTGACTGGTGGCTTAATGCGATAAAGGAATCAGTATGTGAGATTAAGGTCGACACACATTCCTTGGAGATATTTAGAGATGCCTCAACAACGGGGGTGGGGGGGGGGGGTGTCACCTGTGGTGACGAGACTGCCAGTGGACCTTGGAGTGGAGTCAATATGAGCAAAATTCCCTTCATTTTAGTTATTTGGAAATACTTGCAGCTTTTCTTGGGCTTAAACTTTTTGCTCAGGATTTGAAAAACTGTCAAGTATTGTTACATATTGACAATACTACGGCAATCTCGTACATACAACGGGTGGCATACAATTTCCCCATTTGACCGATATTACGAAACAATTGTGGCAATGGTGCGAAGCGCGTAAAATTATGGTTCATGCCGATTATATACGTTCTTCTGATCGGATAATTCCGGACGTTGAAGAAGATTATACACCCCGACATAAAGTGGGAATTTTCTCAAACTGCTTTTAATAAAAAATAACGCAACACTTCACTGTCCCTTGCATTGACTTGTTCGCGAGCAGAATAAATCATAAGTGCGATACCTAACCTATGTTTCTTGATAATGTTACCGTCTTTTTACAAGACTCCTCGCATCAAAACCTCTATTTTTAAGATCAGAAGGTAATTTAATTATTTTTCATTATAGCGAAGGTGGAATTTACCGGCAAATTACACTGTTGGTCGGAGGTTGTCCGGGCATTTCTTCTCAGAAGAGCAATTCTACAAACGTCTATAATAATAATCATGTCATAGTGCTAGCATCTTTGTCAGATAGCACTGCCAAGCAGTATGATACTTTCCATGAGGTTTGCGTAGTCACGACAACAACGTATTTCCCTATAACGCTTCGACATCGAATATTCTTTGTTTTTACGCAATTGTTTAATACCGGAGCTCGGTATGGTACCCTATCCCTAAATAGCTCGTGATCCGCTTTATCATTGTTACTTGGACCCGATAAAGTAAACAACGAATTTACACATAGATTCTTCAAGGGAATCTTTCGATTGCGGCCCATAGTTCCTGAATACAATTTAACGTGGAACACTGATCTAGTTTTAAATAATTTGGTGGAATTATATCCCAACGAAAATGTAACTCTAGAAAAACTTTGCAAAAAGTTAGTGACCCTTCTAGCCCATAGAATGTAGGACTAATCAGATACGTCAAGATCATCAATCATTGTTTATTATATTTTCAAAACCACACCGAGCAGTAACGTCGCAGACTTTGAGCAAATGGGTAAACACCGTGTTATAAACCATTGGCTTTGATATTTCACTGGTTACTGCACTTAACACCAGGTACGCAGCTACTTCTAGAGCTTCTATATGCTTTAGAAGCGGTTGCGTGCCTAGCCTGCGCTAGCTGCGTGCGTGGTTAGCCTAGACGTTATACGTAAAACTGCCGGGTGGATGGATTATAATAATAGAATAACATCAGTTGTTATGTCTGTTCCAATTGATTTTGTCACAAGCGTGTTAAATGGATAAAGATAGATATTTTATTATGCTATTGTTATCAATGAAAAGCTATTCAATTACGTGATTGACTTCTATAGTTAAGAAATAAAATGAATATTTATTTGTTCCATTATTCAAACTTCTTCAAGCCTACATACAATAATATGTAATTGATTATATTTCACAAATGAATACTATCTCTCAACATCTACATGTGTTTATGCTAATATCGAGAACGAAGCTTGAGAGTAATTGATGATTAAACGAACTTACCTGTACGTGAAGTTCAATCATAATTACTCGAAGAGCTTCGTTCGAAGATATTAGCATCCCTCCCTCCCAGTCATGCTAAATCCCTATAGTTGTGAAATATAAAAACAGCTCAGCAATACTCCTAACTAAATGAGCTGGCTAGGTGTCATTGTCAGGAACAAAGTTTTGAATCTACCTTACATTAGAATTTTTTTTTTTCTTCTCCTAAATTCAATGCGAAATGGCGAGTCTGTAGGTGAAACTACATGTGTTTATGCTAATATCTTCGAACGAAGCTCTTCGAGTAATTATGATTGAACTTCACGTACAGGTAAGTTCGTTTAATCATCAATAATAATGAATCAGGGTATAAATAATAACACTAATCAAATATCACTATTGGACGGGTGCCTTAGTATGGTTACTCCCATATGAAGGAACTTGAATCCCATTCCATATTCCTGACAGTCACAGTGAGTCTAACTTCAGTCCGCACTAAGGAATTTTACTGTATATGGCAAAAGTAAGTAATACTTAGCAGTTAGCACTAAGTTAAGTAAGCAAATTATTCTAAGTACCTTCTTGTAGTAATTTTCTAAGTAAGTGCAGGTCTAATTAGATCCTCTTTGAAGAAGCTACACGCATCTTTGCCTCGGCAACAGATGCTGGCATAACGATGTTTTAGAAAAAAAAACACTGCTACCTGTCTATTTGTAAAGAACAGGTAAAGATGAATATTTGAATCTCATTTCTGGTTTTAAAATCTAAGAAATAAATAATAAAACATGATTCCGTCCTGACCTTTTAGGTTAACCACAAAATAATTGCTAATAGAAGTTGTTTTTTCTAATAAAGAAATAATAGTATTTCTTCGTGACTATTTTGACCTTGTACCCGTCGCATATGTAGCGAGCTAGTGTTTTATAAATTGTAAGACAGTGTTGTATTGACACCTCTATAAATAAATACAAATACGGACTGGTATAGATTCTTTTTTTTTTGCTCTCGAGAATAGAACTGGTCACGTTGACATTGTCATTGTTTGGAACTATAGGAAATTGTGCTTGAAATAAAATAAAGTTAGGGTAAGCTAGGCTTGTCTTGTCTTGTAATGTCAGATAATTAGTCGATAAAACAAGAAGGGATCAAGAATACAATGATATGCCAGAGTTCTTCTATAACGTGTGGTTAATGTCAGAGTTTTATGCAACCAATGGCCTCTGACTTGGCTTTAGGCCAAGCCACTTTCTGGCTTTATATCTCTCAAGTGTGCTGATTACCTCACGATGTTTTCCTTCACCGAAGCAAGTGATTTATACAAGACGCACATGAATCCGAAAAACTACACAGTGATTTCTATCAATCATTAAAATCATTATAACCGAAGATGTAAAGGAAGATTTGATATTAGATCTTAAACTGAACTAGTAATCTTTACTTTTAGTACATCTATTTTATTAATTATCGAATGCTTCATGCGGCGCTACTGCGTGCTATGTTTTGAACAGATATTTTTTTTTTTGCTGCAAAACAACCTTTCTTGCAACGTCCAGTCTTTAACAATCATTACTAGCACCACAAGTACGAAAAACTATTAGTCCTCAAAGACATTAAACCTTATTGTCTGAACGTTTATTTTCTACTGAGCAATAAAAAAACTTGGACTGTCAATTTGGATCGTGATGCAACGGATGGTCCCTATCACTGCTTCAACAACATTCGCCATCCCGTTTTTTCCCACAGGTATTGGATTATAGCTATCTCGTTCTCACAACCTAGCGTCACATGCCTTTTGATTGGACCATCAACCTGTTTGAATAGGTGTTCCATCGAGAGAAGGAATCGACACACGAGTATCCTGTAGACATTTTTTCTAGCCCATTATAAATAAAAATCCGATGCAATAGAAAAATAGGGACCATATGAACGACACGGTCTTTGAACGTATCTTGTTGGAAAGCTTTGTTAAAATCTTTGTGTGGGAATCCAGTGGTCATAATGACATTTTTGTGTCTTAATTAATGCCTTGAGCGCATAGTGTGTTGCGCCCCTTTGTTCCCATCAAAGGCTGCTCGTTATTCAACTTTCAAAGGCATACAATGCCCATTGCTATAGTGGTTTATTACTCTGTGTGATTAATTAGGGTTTATGATTTTGTCATTCATGTAATTCTAGTATTCATCATGTGCTCAGAAACTGCCCGTTAGAATTGGAACGTGTCATCCTTACTTTTTACTGTTTTTGAGCTCATAAAAAACTTAGAATCAAGAAAGTAAGTAAGTAATTTTAAAATGACGGCATTACTTAATCAGATTACATGGTATTCGACATGTACCGTTTGTTAAAAAGCTCACCGAAGATACACCTGTTCCATTTCTCAATTCGGTCTCAAAGAATGTAATTAGTCGTTGCCCAACTGTTCCGCTCGATCAATCTTTGTTTTGGGATTCCAATCTTTTTGTTTTATCATTGAACGTCTTTATTTGAGTGTCATTAGAGTTCACAAAACAACGGGAATCTTTCAATTAACGCTGCGGACAAATGGCGTTTGCGGCTCATCGGGCAGGAACAAGAACTCCAAGACAGCCGAGACTTCGAACCTTCCGTTTATAGAATTAAGAAACCTCACCAGATAAATTCGAAAGATAATGTTTTTATTACAAATAAAGTTTTATCTTCTGGGTTAGTTATGTGTTGTGTTTACTACCCATTGGATTTAGCAACGTAGCACTGATACATATCTGTTTAAAAAAAATATAAAAGCCTGCGTTGATTAACTGGAACGCCTACTTACATGATTCAATGATTTCGTAAGTCTTTAAAACTTTAAGATGATTCATGTCAGGTCACATCCGTAAACAATTTAGTCATGTTTTTCGGACACTGTTTACTCAGTAATGATGCCTTTGAACTTCGAGACACGCTGTATTTTTTGTAGCGTGAGACTCAGTGAGACGAAATCGAATTTCCTCCGGCTCGTCTAACCGCACAGGGTCTATCCTGCGGCTTCTTTGAATGTGCCCGTGCACCGTGTCGTTACCCCCCCTCCCCCCCTCTCTCTTCACCAACCTGACCACCGCACCGCCGAATCCTCGGAACCACGGTCAATCGTCTTTTGTTTGTTAAACGCGATACAAACCCAACACGTACACGGAATAAAGCACCGCCGTATTTACTCTTTTTGTGTTACCAACCAGTCTCTTGGCCGCTAAACAAATAAAAGGTGCTCCAGATCGATATTTATGTATGAGCACCGATTACTACCTCTATGTTGCAATTGTGACTTGCGACTACGAAAGTGTGATGTAAGCGTTTTATAGCTGAAACATGACGAATAGATTATAATGGGTTATTATGTCAGGCCTAAATGGGATCTTATTTTATCAATGTTTACTGTCAATGGTGAAGTAACAAGTTTATGGGCGAAGTATTCCTTTGTTGGGAATTGTTAAATGGTTGCTGAGAAACTTAAACGGTCACTAGCTTTAGCAATAGCACCAGAGTCTGATCTTTTTTGTGAAATAAAACATTTACCGGTGGACATTAACGGGTTTGGTCCGACAGGCGTTGGAGCGAATAATCGATCTGAAATGAAATAACCGGCCAATTGAATGCTCTTAACAATACTTATCTAATTTTGGGGTCTCGGGCCAATTGTTCATTGCCGCAATCAGAGCTTATTAGAAATTGGGAACTTTTAAACTGGTTTTGAGATCGATAACGATCGAAATGATTTCAACTGAGGAGGGTCTGCTTGGACAGTTCAACATGTTCAAATTACACTTGGAATCTTCGTCAAATGTCTGTGTCTTCGAAACTAATTTAAAAATCTCTTCATCTCGATAAGAATTTACAAGTAGTCATTGGCCCGAAAGTCTGACAGCCAGTATATTACTAAGTGGTATCGTATTACCCAGTTCTAACTTCGTTGTGGACGTCAAATAGGCAGTCACTCCATACTGGTATTCAGCTGTATCCGGTTAGACTGGAAGCCGACCCAAACATAGTTACGAAAAGTTTAGGTGTCAAACTCAAACTCAAAGCATTTATTTCAATTAAGCCATTACAGGCACTTTTGAATGTCAGAAAAAAAAACGAACGAAACTACGAGTGCAATACGTCATTCCGAAAGCCACCACGCCGAACTACACGCCGTGTAATAAGTGATGATGAGTCTCAATTAGAATTTACAATGTGGAGCCTAAACGAGTAGGCAGCATTAACAAAAAAAAAATATAACATTATTTCATATTCAGGCAATTTTGCTCCATAGACCAACCAATGCTAAGATAAATAAAAAACAATTCATTATTCATTGCGTAACTGTTCTTATTGAAAAGGTTGAATTACACTTAAGATGCTTCAGCTGATTTCTTCAACTCTTCTCTTTTCGTCTAAAGTTCGGTCGCCGAACTTGACTTAATAGTGGGACAAAAAATAAAACCGACTGTTACTAAAGCAAAAACCCGGATTCCTCATCATTATGGACTTCTTTTAGAATTTAGAGCCTCCATAAATTTTGGCGTGCTCAAAGTAGCACTTAATAAGGTGGGACCAGTAATGAGTTGCAGAGACATGCAGGAAACATGACGTCATTTTAAATGTTTTACCTGTTTCAACCAAGCTTTTATGAATGTGTTATTTCATACTTTAACATAATTGCTTAGATCCCTATCATTATTGTGAGCACGGCGGGATGGCTCCCGGCGAGGGAACTAATCTTGCCTGTACTTTTGGTCGCTTGAAAAAAACTTGGGTCTCTCTAATCGTGGGAAGTTCGAATGACTTTGTTTTCGATTATCCCCATTATGTTTCGAATGACTCTATTTGAAGAAAGTGTAAAGTCGTTTTATTCTTCAGCTACTGTTTGATCTTCGTTTCATGCAATTTGTTTACCATTACGTTGCCCAATTGTTGTTGCTTTAGCTTTAAAGAAAACGTGACCGTTTACTGGAGTTTCTTTTTTGTCCTCTGAGCCAATAATGCCGACAGAAGTATCTTACGCTTATCTTTTTTCCATAATATTCAAATGTGCTGTATCATCTTCGATGGATTCCCCTTTTCAATTTACTAATGGAACATCCAAGGCAGTTTTGATGCTACTCGATCAAGTTACTTAATATTTGTATTTATATATCTTCGTAAATATATTAAACTCGATATACATGTACTTTTTCTTTACCCACCGTCACACCAGGTACACGCAAACCAACAGACACATGATACATGCGTCATACCTCCGGATGTGGTACCCTTACATCTGTAGAACCTGTTTGAGACAACGAACTTTTTGTCCCACTATCTCGTCCATTTGTTTGCCGACTCTTGGCTATTAGTCGCCTTTTTGATGTAAGCTGCGATAGAAGAATGGGTGCGGCTTTATAATCATACGTGGCCATGCGATTTCGGCGAAGGTATGAGGTAAAAACTTGGATTCGCAACATTAGTGAAGCTTCTAATGAGTTGTTTGGTATTTCGTTTTGGGTGCATGGTGAATGGGATATTTTTTGTTAGAAATAGTTTTACAGTTCATTAGTGTTCTTCAAATGTCGAAGCTGAATGGGTCTGTATTCTCTGTAATGACCAGTTTTTGTTCAAATTCTGAGAATTCCGTGCAAATATTATTCAATCGAATAAAACAGTGTCAACTTCCCTTCAATGAAAACAAGACGGTAGGTACAAGATAACTCTATTTCACAATCCAACGCATAGGTGATTAAGTAGACCACATCAGTACTAAACATCTCTGCACCGTATTCACTACGATGAGAACAGAACGATACTATAAAGTTAAATTGCATTTAAAGCATGGTTCACATGTTCCATATTCCCGTTCTCCCACGTAGTCTCCCATTAAGTACTACACGCGATCATCAATCTAAGGCCGGAACAATAGGCTTCGGAAGACTTTAGCGTTGCGAATTTTTCGAGCCGAATCGTATGCACGTGTGAAATGACGTTCAGAACCGCTGGTGTGTGCATGACTTTCGATTTTTGTTTTATGAAAGCTTCGTGCAGTATTGGTAATAGGGGTATTGTTTGAACAACGAGCCGTATTTTACCCGATAATCTGTTGTCACGGTTTGTAGGCAGTGAAAAGGGGCCTTATTTTGTTTTTTTTTTGAACATTTTATCGGAGGTCTAACTCCAGAAAATAAGAATATTAATTCTTCTGTTAAAATGAGTTTGGCAACAAAAGCTTGTTAGTTCTTGTAATCGTAGTGCCAAGATTTTATTTTTACTCGTCTGCCTTTTTGTATAATCAGCAGATTGCAATTCTCTAAACGTATGCTAAATTCAATATCTGACAGAGGTTGTATGGAAACCTGTTGGCTGATGTCATTTGCCAAAAATAACTTTGCTGCAGGTCATTTAAAAGCCCAACCTAACTAATTCTGAATAAAACTTTTTTGTGCGTGTCTGCTACTTATATGGTTATCCTAGAGCAGGAGACCAGTGATTATGACATTTTCGTGTGTTCATTGAAGGTTTATTCTAAAAACTGCTGTAAACGCCTTAACGGTATCCAATAGTATCCATTAAAGAACCATGAAAACCGTTACCGAAACCGTTTTAGTTCTGCCCTTTTTAATCATTAATGAAATTAGCATAGAGCGATGCTCTAGATTACATAGTGCTTACGCCAACAAGATGTTTCGTCCCAGCATTTAAATCTATACTGCCTTTGTTTAGTTCTCCCACGAATAGCAATAACGGCACATCACTAAATGGTAGTTACTACTTAGGTACAGTCAGTGACCAGTATTATATGACCCTTCCTATAAAGAAGACTAGGGTAAGTAGTATGAGAAGAGGGATCAGATAATGCTGGATACTGTACGTCACTACTTACTACGTGCGAAAATCCGATGCGTTATTTGTTCGTGAGAGAGTAAATTGAAATTTATGACAAGTTGACAGCTCAATGAGGCATAGTTTATGCGAAACAATGTCATTGGCAGAAGCTGTACTTGATTGGTTTATTGACAGTTTTTGTTTGCTGAGGCCGTAACAGTAGTTATTTATTTGTTATTTCTTTCATGTAAGTACGTACCTTCTACTTGGTTGTGGAAATGAATTTTGAGTTTCTTTGATCATTGAAAAATGTGAACGTGTAGGTGGCGGCGCTTTAGTTGAGTGGCTTTAAACTTTTTTTTACATGCCTTATTTCGCAAAATTATTTTAATTTGCTATATTATTATTATTTAATCGTTTCAATAATATTATTTAACTTATATTGAAGCTAGACGCAGACAGATAAATTAATGATGTCGTATTTATTTTTAATTCATCGAATGTGTTGTCCTTGACATTTCGCATAATTACTATTAATGATAGGAAACTTTTTATTTGCACGAGAGTTCACAGAAATCATCAGCCATTTTGTTAAGTGAATTAATCACCGATTAGATCTTACAAAAATACACTTTCTTATTCTTAAACAATAAAATGGAAAATAATTGTGTATTGTAAAGTGTGAAAGTATTTTATGCAAATGCGATGTCAAACCCGATTTAAGTAAATATAAATAAGTGATTTCATATCTGGTAGTATAATAAAGTTCGTCGTAAAGGTTGCATTAAACGTTTCTTCGACCTTTTTATTTCTTATTCGACATCCATTCATTGTCTCTTTTCACTTTTCATAATTCAAGTGGCATTTACTTATGGTTGAGTAATTCGGTTAACTTTTATTTAAATCAAACTGTAGTTTGTAAAAAATACTGGCGTACCTAGTAGGTACCTACTTAACCTTTCTATGCATTTTGTCAATGGTTAAAACAGGAAATGGCTGAATGTTTAACTGTGTATGAAAATGCAAAAATCAGTTTTGAATTTATGATGGAATCCATCTTAATCAAACCATAACAACTATAATTTGCGCAAGCAGAATTCCTTAGCACTAAACACCAGAAATGAGTACTTAGTACTTACCTTACTGTAGGTTAACCGTTACATACAAGAGTCAAAATAACTCATTTTCTGATCGACTCTTAAAGTCAAATTGCTCTCCTATAGACTGATAAGCTATGATTTTCCTTCATTACGGAGTCTATAAGAAAACATCGAGGTATTCAAAACCGTAAGAAAGTACACACCGCGGAACAGTTTAGTATACGGGTCAGAAATTATCTTTTTCAAAGTACAAGTTGTTATGATGATGATGATGCTATCTAGCCGATTTCGGCCACAGCGACTGCGTTCGCTGACTTTCCAAAGATTGTCAAGAGCTTTGTTCTGCTGCTCTCTCGTGTGCTCTTAAGTGGCTAGCATATCCAACTTTGGCCGAAAAGGTACGAGCACAAAGCGGAGGACATGTCTGAAAGGGCGGCGATAGGACAAGTTGTAGTTGAATTACCAAAGAAACGTAAAATGGACTGTGTAAAGGATGATAATATGGCAAGAAAAGAGATGTAGTATGGAAGAAGATGAAGAAATGCTGCGCCCACCCCAAAGGATTTGAGATAAGGTCAAGATAATGATGATGAAGTTAGTTGTGGTTGAATTGTCTGCTTGCATACTTATATTTTTTATCGACTGTACACACATTAAAGTACATCATTGACTACGCTTCTAATAAAGATATTATTAACCATAAATTACGTTCAATGTTACGTTCAGGTAATTAATGGTTTGGTCAGAACCCATGAGTTTCGATCGTTCAATCAACCATTTTGTTTTTGATTTTCGATCAGTCGTTTCGTAAGACTCATATTGCTGTACTTACTTCGCTCGGACATTATTTATTTACTTTACCTTCTGATTTTGGTTTTATTCTTTTGGTTTCCGGTTGACTTTTCGTAAGGATTGATTGTGAAAGGGAAACCGGTTAAATAAGTAGTCGTTACAGTTTTTGGTTTATGCAACATGTACAGTTTTACACTACTTAACCAGCCAGCATCTTCTTTGCAGGGAGGGCCCATAAGCCACCTAATACGTTGGTAATGGTACTTGCTCGCAATCATAGTAAAATTATGATAATGCAAACTCATCCGCATAGAAGACGTGTTTCTCTATGGGCTAAAAATAAGATAAGTAATAAACTTAATAAATACCTGGATTTGCAAATATCTCGAAGTCTGTAAATATCTCTAAGCAGTGAGATCATTGCTAAGTTTATTAATGAAATCAAAAATTGATACCGCCATACTAAATATAAATATTAAGGCATAGGGCGGTAAAGGTCAGTAAGCTGTCAATATGTAATTAATAACTTATTCGTGTGCTCGCCAAACTTAATAATATTATTAATTAACTTAAGAATAAAAGATGTAATCACGAACTAACGAAGGTGATGATTCAACTGTGAAGGAAACTCGCTCGGTGGTCCCATATAAATTGTAGAAACTTTCCTTGGGTAGTTTATAACCACTAGCGATAGCGACCCGCCCTGGCTTCGCACGGTGATACTATACTACATTATAAACCTTTCTGTTGAATCAATTACTGAAAACAGCATTAAAATCCGTTGCTTAGTTGAAAGATGATTTAGCTTCTAAAAATACTCTTATTTCGTCATTTATATTACGTAAAAATTCTTAAACAATACTCTTCTGAAAACAAAACACTATCTAGCTCACTTTCCTATTTTATATGGCACGTGTTACTATAACAGTAAAAGTACTCTTTGTCTATCATCCATGTCAAATCATTTCACTCTCTCACTTTCTTGCATATTAAAAAAAATAATGGTAGCCAAAGGCAACCAGTCCCTCAGTCAAGATAACGCACGCCACTATTGCTCTATTCTCGTGCCAATAGATGGGGTGACGCCACCAATCTGATTCCCTCTCTGATTCCTCTCTTTGAGATATAGTGCGGACGGACGGACGGACAGACAGACAGGGAGAAAAAATATGAGTTCCATATTGACTACGGAACCCCTAAAACACTATAGTCTAAAATCAAAACACCATTTTAGCTCACTAATGTATTTATATGCACGTGTTTCTGTAACAGTTAAACACTGCTTTCTTTTGTCTTTCATCCGCGGAAAATCATTTCATTTTCTCACTTTCTTGCATATTTAAAAATAAAAGTATAGCCAAAGGCAACCAGTCACTCAGTCAAGATAAGGCACGCCACTATTGCTCTATTCTCGTGCCAATAGATGGGGTGACGCCACCAAGCTGATTCCCTCACGGCATGCAATTTTATCGCTTCCTCCTGCACCGGCGCGGGCGCCGAGAACGCAAGTAATAGCAGGCCTTATCTGAGACAAAAGGACCGACGCCACTATACCATGTTTTGGTCCGTTTACCCTATTTATAGGATGTTGTTTTTGAATGGTCCTTAGTTCTGATAACAGGAACCCCCATGTTTATTTAACGTCTGTATGATTGTCAAAAAGCATTTTTTTCTTATTTACGAAAAAATATTGATTTACTGTGTGTATGCATGTAGATTATTTACAAACTAAGAATAGACTTAAAAGAATAACAAAAATATGCAAATATCAAAAGGGAAAAAGAATTATAGTGTGTCAAAAAATCCGCATCGTTGTTAACGGGAAAAGTGCCCAGAAGGCTGACAACATTGCCAACCAGGTTCTGGCGATATCTTACTTAATTTAACCCTATTATTTTTAGAATCTTTACCAGTCCTATAATATTCTGTGAAATAACTGTTTTTAATCATAAAATAATTCATGATTTCTTTTGTTTCAGGTTAGTATATTCATTCATATTAAAGCTCATGCATCGTTATCACTTACTGAAAGCCGTTTGGTACTGGTAAGCTATCTTATTTATTAACTTGCTGTACCTATTTATCTTCGAAGTCTCCAGTGTTTTCCCAGCATATCAGTGCCGGCGTTCGTAAAGGAAACTGGTCCTCCGCTTCTTAGGACCATTATTGAAGATTTAGAGATAGTTTCTTCGTTTTGTTGCTTTACGTAAAATCAAGAAACAGAGAGAAATGTTGTTTTCTTAACATGATAATTTAAGTACTATAGTGATAATGCCCCGCGTCTCTGTAAAAGGGTGTGCCCATTCTAAAGCGGTCTTCGTTCTTTATTGTGTGGTGAGTGACTAACTTGGTGTCTGAAATCAGAGGAGCGTGTCTTGGGATCGAACGGTAGACCTATGATTTGGCACTCCCACCGTCACACCACTAGGCTATCGCTATACTTACGGGTAGGGTTTAGTAACCTGGTATAAAATTTCATAAAATCCAACCTTTTTCACACACGCTTTTTACCTGCACGACACTGCAATCACTACCAAAAGAACAAAAGCCCGAGTCTTACACCTTACTTATATGAATAATTCCACAATCCAACCGTTAAATCGTTCCTAAATGTCTTTTTCGTGGCATCTTCACCGCTATTCCATAGTCATACGGTTCCCAGGCCGTTACACCCAGGTTCTATTAACAGCTATTATGCAAGCAGAAACCAAGTCAGTCACATCATCGAAGTTCGAACAAAGTCAAGTGTTCCCTCACAAGCATTTTCCCGTTGCATTCATTGCTACGATCAACGATTCACCTATTTCGTCTAATGTTTTTATGCAACAAGATTTTTGCATAAACTTGCAGGGTACTTATTATGCGTAACGTGATTTTTAAATCGTTTCAGATTATATATGACATTTGAATTGCTGATCGTGTGCTTTGATATTGTTCGCTTTTAAGTTTTTACGTTTATGTATAAATTCCTCAAGTGATTTTTTATGTGGAAGAGGCGTGTCGTTGAATTACAAAAAATATTCTTTGTTTAGAAGTATTTCCTTAAGGCATGGAGTTAGTTTATAATTACTTTGAGACTGAATAAATATGCGTGATATTCTTTTATTTTAAGCAATACCAATTTAATTAACAACTTGTGTTTCGAGTTCGACATTATATGGAAATCTATTAAATTATTAACTGTAACAATTACGTATTGGCACTTCTAACTGGGCTGTGGAGGAGTCAGATATACTGGTATTCAGCTGCTTCCGGTTAAACTGAAAGCCGACCCCAAACTAGTTGGGAGAAAAGGCTAGACAGATGATGATGAATTACTTATTGGTGATGATGATGAATTGACAATTAAGAGAATAAGAGTAATGAATACTAACACCGATAAATCAAAGCTTTAACTGCGCCACTGTAAGGCCTCCATCAAAAACATTTTCCCCATACTAGCACTTTCCCTCAATGCCAACAAAATGTACACAAAATGACCTACACAATTTAGCATCGCACATTTGTCACACAACATAATCTCGGGCATCTGGCAGTCGGCGCACGCGCCCGTCAACATGCATGCCACGCACGCATCGGATAGCATCGCGAACATTGGTCCCTCGTGTTTACAAGGATTAGTTTTATCAATATATCCCTATTTCGTTTTGCAGATTTCTGTAAATGCCGACTGTTTTGTAAACCTTCAGGTTCAGTTTGCACGACGATATTTTAAAGTATCGGTCTACGACTTTGCCACTTCCTGGGCGTCGTCGAAGACCATCTCTAACTTGATCAGTATTTAGACTTAGACAGAGTGAACTTCTCATCATCCAGGAAGATGATGAGAAGTTCACTCTGTCTAAGTTCCCTTGTCCCATGTTACTTGGGGTCGGCGTAAAACACATGTTTTCTTCCATTCCCCTCTGTCAACCGTCACACTATCGTTCACTCCTTTTTCTTTAATATCATTCCTCACACAATTCATCCATTGTTTCCTTGGTCTTACTTTCCCTCTTCATCATTCATCACATGCAAATCTCTTCTCCCATGAAATCATAAATTAAGATTCTGTGTCTTTTTCCATCTCGAAAAACTCAGCGATATCAGCCACTAAAGAGCTCCTCGACACTTTCTTGATTAGAAACTGATTCAATTTCGCTTTCCAAACCAATTCTTTTGTTCGAGTATAGATCGACTTGATAACTTTGTCAAATTCCCGTCAATCAAATGCCACTCTTAATTAATTATTAGTTGAGAACAAATTAGGAAATTACATGGTGTTCTTGCTTTATCATTTCGAAAAGCTTTTCATCGGGTAAGAACCACAGTAAGCACAATCATACAACTTTGTCTGACCAAGTAAAAGCTTTCCTCGTAGAAATATTAGCGTGAGAATAGTATCACGCATGGTATTACTATGTTAAACTATGGAGACGGATCTCCGTTATCATTATAACAAAATCATACTGATACTTAAATGGCTCTTAAGAAACCCATCATGGGAAATTCCTTTGAATATTTGTGACCCAAAATAGTCACACGTGAAATATGCGATTTCGTAAACAAAGCAAACTATAATATCAGCAATTAAGTACCTACGTTAGATTCTTTAATAACAAAGACACATTTAAATATTCATGAAGGTTTGTTAACTTCAAATCAAGGTTTATCGTCTTAAATTACGATCGTTAAATCGGTCGGAAATTACATATAAAATTATTAGAATCTTCCGCATTCCTTCACAAAGCCTCAATTAGAGAATTGCGTCGTGAACGTGATCAACTTTCGAATATTTTGGGAGAGGTTCCAAATTCCGTGTCCATCGCCATTTTTGGTCCTTATGCTCTTAAATGACGTATTTCAAAAGCAGTTTAGATGAAATCGTATGGAGTTCGTACGTCACGGTACCTGACGGCTGTTCGGGTCACTGCCCCTGAACTCGTCTGCATTTCCTCTATTTACTGGTTTACTGGTGTACTAACCTCATGTTCTGGCTTATTTAGGGCGTGAATTGAATGAATATGCATCGTAACAATAAGTAGGCTCTTTGAAGAGAAGAATATGTATTTATGCAGACGGTTAATTCCACTGCAGACAGTGATATAATCTTTGACTAGACTACCAGAATATAGTCATGTCAGAAAATTTCAGAAGCGATTTCTTTATATTTTCGGTGATTTCCATAAGCGAGATCATAACATAAGAAAATGAAATGATTATGTCATGTACAATAGTTCACTCGTCTAATGTTAGAGATATTATCTCAAAGAGAGTGGTTGCGTTTCCCAGCAATTTTTGTCCTATTATTTAATTTGGCCGTGTGGATCCGGCCTAGAATAGACCACCCCTCTCTTTCCGTGGGTGTCGTAAGAGCCGACTAAGGGATGGTGTAGGTGGCTGATACCAACATCCTTCATCCACCTATACCAGTGTGAGTGTTCTAACTACTAACTTACACCACATTAGACCATCTTCGGGCTCGGAAAAGGATTTCCTAGAGGTCTGGATGGAATAGACGGCATCAGTGCAGGATGACGACTCAGGGCGGTGACGGATGAACGTCACGTACGTCAACGGCGGCGCCCAAAGACCCAGTTAGGCGGTCTACTGCGCACCCATCAACCCGCATTAGACAAGCGTGGTGGGTTATTTTGTCTAAACCCCTTCCCAAAATGACAGACACAAATAAAGCCAATCCCCCAGTGCTCGGCAGCTCCAGTCAGTGCGCAGCTATTGGCAGTACGCAGGTGCACCCTGGGGCTGGGGATCATAATCTCCGGGCGACGGTCCACTGCCAAACAACCAAAGCAAGCCAAAAGGACACTGATTATCTAAATATTTTAACATTCAATGTTCGTACTTTACGAACTGAAGAGCGTCTGGTAGAGTTAGAAAATGCATTGGAGTACATCAAATGGGATGTTGTCGGTTTAGCAGAGGTGCGACGAGAAGGAGAAAACACTTTTGAAAGGCAATCTAACATATTCTACCATTACGGAGAAACAAACACAAGATATGGTGTTGGCTTCCTTGTTTCAAAACGATGGAAGGACAACATTGTCGAATTTGTAGCCTATTCGGACAGAATTGCCTTACTAAAATTTTCCATCAACAAAAACAAAACACTAACAGTAATCCAAGTGTATGCTCCAACATCTTCACATAGCAATGATGACGTTGAGGAATTCTACGACCTGCTGAATAAAGCCTGTGATGAACACCGAGGCACCTGGACAATGGTTATAGGCGACTACAACGCTAAAACTGGTCTGTGAACACCTTCTGACAACACCAATGTTCTGGGACCTCACGGCTTAGGAGATAGAAACGAACGCGGCCAACGTCTTCTTCAATTCGCATTTGGGCAGGATCTCAGTATCAGCAACAGCTTCTTTGTTAAGCAACCTCAACGTCGATGGACATGGCTTTCTCCTGACGGTCACACGAAAAATGAAATCGACTTTTGCCTATCCTCAAGCAAAACCATTATTAAAAACATAAACATACTCAACAAATTAAAATTCAGCTCCGATCACCGGCCATTACGAATAACAGCAAATTTTGATCTAAAACTACATCGCAACAAACTTATTCAAAGTACAATCAAACGTTTAGATAAATGTACACTAATTGCAAATAGAGAGCAGTTTAATATAAATATTAAAAACACCTTTAGCTTACTAGATACAGATTCAGAGGACGTTCATATACAGTATAAAAACATAAAAGAAGCTATTAAAATTGCCAGCCAAAAGATCGTGGGTCTTAAGAAAAAGAAAACAAAACTTACTGACAACACAACACGTCTTATAGAAGAGCGGCAGAATATAACATATCAATCTGCAGGGTATAGGGATCTAGATAGAAAAGTGAAGAGAAGCATCAGAAAGGACATAAGGCACCACAACACACAACTTGTTCATGCTGCGTTAACCAACAACCGATCCTTAAGATCGGCTATGCGTGGCATGGAAGTAGGCAGGTCTTCAATAACTCATTTGAAGGATAAAAATGGCGTTAAACAAGGAGATAGAGCAAAAATTATCGAAATAAGTACCGAATTTTATAAATCCCTATATTCCGACAGTCAAACATCCCAGCAAACATCCGAAGTCTACTCATGTCCTGAAGAGATCCCAGTTATTACTGGCTACGAAGTACACCAGGCTCTCAGAGGCATGAAGTACAATAAAAGTCCCGGCGAAGATGGTATTACAACTGAATCACTTCGAGCCGCAGAGCCTATTTTGTTGCCATACATCTGCAACTTGTTCAACTCAATTTTACAAACAGGTGTTTTCCCAAGTGATTTTTGCCACTCGAATGTTATTCTCCTCCATAAAAAAGGTGACAAGACTGACATCGGTAATTACCGCCCCATCAGCCTCATCTCTCACATTTACAAAATATTTATAAAGATAATTGAGAATCGCATTTCTGGTCAACTAGATCAGCATCAACCTCCCGAACAAGCCGGATTCCGCCGTGGCCTCTCCACTACCGACCATCTACAGTCACTTAACCAAGTTATCGAAAAACATCTCGAATTCAACCTACCCTTATACCTCGCATTTGTCGATTATTCTAAAGCATTTGACAGTTTATCGCACAACGCCATATTTGAATCACTTAAAAACCAGAACATTGAACCCCTATACATTAAATTATTGCAAAAAATTTATGAAAGTAGCACAGCAGCCATAAAAATAAACACTACAGGACCATCATTCCCTATCCAAAAAGGGGTTAAGCAGGGCGACCCTCTTTCTCCAAAACTCTTCACAGCCACGCTTGAAGAAGTCTTTAGAAAACTAAATAGCAAGTGGCGCGACAAGGGCATCAGCGTGGGTGATAGAAGATTAACCAATCTCCGCTTCGCCGACGATATTGTCCTTTTCGCCTCCACGGCAGCCGAGTTAAGCCTAATGCTCGAACAACTGAGCAGTGCCAGCCTCGAGGTCGGACTCGCGATGAATATGGCAAAAACCAAGGTGATGACCAACAGCACCAAGCGCAATATAGGAATCGGGGGTGCGAGGATTGAGTATGTCCATGAGTACATTTACCTCGGCCAAATAGTCTCCTTCCAGGCAAGACAAGAGAAAGAAGTTGCCCGACGCATCGAGAACGCCTGGAAGAGCTATTGGTCGATGAAGCAAATAATGAAAGGAGCTCTCCCTCTCTCCCTTAAGAGGAAACTCATGGACATGTGCATTCTTCCTACCCTCACATATGGAGCGCAGACATGGTCATTAACAAAGCGTCAAAAGTCCGCACTCGGGGTCTGTCAGCGAGCAATGGAGCGTAGTATCCTCGGAGTCAAGCTTACAGACCAAATAAGGAACTCGATACTGCGTTCCAAAACTCAAATTGCCGACGTAGGTCACACGGCTGCCAAGCTTAAATGGAACTGGGCTGGCCACATCTGCCGCATGCCGGAGGAGCTGTGGGCTAAGCTAACCACACAATGGGTCCCAAACAGCAGCAAACGACAGCGCGGCAGGCCCAGGGGAAGATGGCGGGATGAACTCGACTCTTTTCGCAGGGATTGGCAAATAACATCATTGGATAGGGATAAGTGGAAAGAGGGAAGGGAGGCCTTTGCCCTGCAGTGGGACACGGATGGCTAGTAATAAAATATTTAATCAAATCATTTGAAACGTAACATGTGAAATGTCATCACGAACTATACTTTGAGCACATTATCATCTCACTAACTTGCTCTGGCTGGCGTCTACGATCGTGTGCGAAATAACCCATCTGCTTGTGGTGAAACCTGCGCGCACCGACCTTTGACACAAAATCCAAGATGGCTGCTGAGCTGTCAAACTAAATACTCTTACTTTCCATATCCGTTAACGAATCATATTTTTACCGCTTCGTAGCCCCTTTTGAAGATTCATTGTGTCTTTGATTCACAGATACAATTGTGAATTCATTGTAAAAGAATTAACACTTTTTGTTGCCCGAAAATGACTGACTACCGAGGCGGCTGTATCATCGATTGTGTAATTCACACTTTAATCGTCTTCCTTTTCTACAGCATTGTCTATGAAAGAATGAAATGACCTATACAAATGTAATACTAAACAGAATAAGCATTTCTAATTTGCAAATAATTCTGAATCAGTTACGGATAATGTCGGTTAAGATATGGCGCGTTATTTGAGTCCATAAACGTTAAGTAGCCGTGCAAATCTGGTATCATATTCAGCGGTATTCATAGAAGAATTATTTGGACTTTGAAACTCCGCCGAGATGTATTTATTGGCCTAACATGACATTATTATGAAAGTTACGTGATTTTATTGTGTTAGTTGCGTGGACTATAATATGGTTCATTTGTCATGGGCAACCTCGATTTGCCGAGTGCGGGCAAGCCATAGAATTTCTACGTTACAGTTTCCTTATGCGTTCGTTCCTTCGTCTTTTATGATTGATAACTGAAGTTTTCTGTTGAAGTTTTTACCGATACAAGTTGTCCGTTTAAGTTATGACTTGAGTGAGGTGTTTCTTATGAATCAGTGAAGAACTTGTTTCTTGTTTTTATGGGTTTGTTTTATTCATTAGTTGTCGTTCACCAAACATTCTTGTTCAGTATTTTTAGCCTCGGCTCATGCATTTTAATTTAACGATTCTTAGGTAGCAGATATTAGTAAAAACAAATTAAATGGACAATCTCAGCCTCCCGTATAGTGTGAGAGTAGCCCTTACGAGTTCTAGCTTTATCTTTCAATAAAGATAATGGGGTCCACAGTTTTATGAGTTCAATGAAAGGGATGTTATAGTCTGGTTAGGTGCAATAAGCAGTAAATCTCACATTACTTTTACGACTTGAACTAGGCCTCTGTAGACTGATGTTTGTTAGCTTTCGCTGGTATAGGTAGGTTCAACATTTGGAGGAGAAGTTTTCTGAGAACTAGACAGTTCCTTCCATCCTGATATAAAATGACAAAAAGGTTTTTGTGTCTTTTTTTCTTTCAATAATTGGACTTAAGGAGAATGGGCAAAATGGTCTATGAGCGGCCAACAACGAAATTGGTATTAAATTAAAGTACTATTACTAAGGACTAACTTTTACTATGAACGTAACATTGTAGCTCATTTAGAAATAAAGATACATGTAGGTGAAATACTTAGATAATAAGTGCAAGAAAATGTGCAAACCCATTTTATGAAAGACTTAATATGTTATCTTAACATTAGTTTATGTATTCAAAAGTATTTCAAAACGTTGTCAACATACCGTTCACAAGACTCAACCCAAAAACGGGTTTACTACATGGACCACCTGAGTTCCAACGGACCAATGAGCTTTGAGTGCAAAAAAAAGAGCCGGTGCGAGGAGCTCGTGGCTTAATAAGAACTGCCACTCAGGTCGATCTTTAGGTAAAGCTGTGCTTGCCTAGGTCGGTCTGTGGATGAGTGACCGCCCGACATACCGAGTTTCCTCCGTGCCTCGGAAAGCACGTTTAGCTGTTGGTCCCGGCTGCCATATATATAGATCTTTGGCAGTCGTTACAGGTAGTCAGTGACCTGAAATTCTGACATCCAGTCTTACCAAAGGGTATTGTATTACCTAGTATTAACTGGGTTGTGGAGGTCAGATAGGCAGTCGCTCCATGTAAAATACTAGTATTCAGCTGCATCCGGTTAGACTGAAAGCCGACCCCAATATAGTTGGGAAAAGGCTAGGCAGATGAAAAGAGCCGGTGCGTGCGCGTCACTCGGTGCAGTCCTTCGCTTACCCTTGTGACGTTGTGTACTGTGCGATCATCTACGGATTCTTTTTGAAACATTTTGACCCTGGCTACCCTCTGGTCTGTGTTTCTTCCTAACCAGATAACCTGGCTATTAACTCGGAACTTCTGTACGTTTGTGCTTGTGTACTTGGACTCTGGACTTGTGTACGCCAACGGAACATTGATTGAAAAATGGCAGAAAATCGCCCTATATGTGTTTTGTGCAATCGATCAGTGGTTACAGAGAGACAGAGGACATCATTTGAAAGACTCAGCAGCGATGTACCTATTTTTGAAGACTTGCCGGTTTTTTCTGAAGTAGACCTAATTCTGTTTGCACTTGGCACATACCAAATCAAGTTGGCTCGCACTCTCGCAGCTACTACGCTGAACACTTAATTGAAGGCTTGTATAATATTGAAACGTATACCGGGAGCGACAAATAAGTTAGCTCAGAGATTTTATTGAAGAAGACATTTGGTTATTACGTGTGCGAATACAATCTAGACATGTAAGGTCTAGAATATATTATTCTTATATTGTTATTAACCGACAAAGACAAAATAGAGAAGCAATAGCTCATTATTATTGCAGTTGTTTGAGTGGAAGGCGCACAATCGGTTGCTGCGCACACGTAATGTGTGTAGTGTGGTATCTGGCATGGGCTAGACATCAAGACGAGGATATTTTATTACCGGCATCAGAACTCAGTGCTATTAGCACAATGATGTACAGTGTATCCTGATGACGGCAATAAAACATCCTCGTCTTGATGTTTAGCCTATATGTACATTAAATATGTATAATAATGTACAGTGTGTCCTGTTGACGGCAATAAAATATCCTCGTCTTGATGTTTAGCCTATGTACATTAAATGTATTAATGTTCTGATGCCGTTATCATTATTATTATTTTTGGCGAGTTTTGTCAGTGTTGAAAATAAATGTATAAATGTATTGAAGTCAACAAGTCATTTTATTTCCTAATTCCTTATTTAAGACTAAATCTTAGTTATCATACGCTAAATCAGTGACCGACCCATAGTCACACTAAACTACCACACCAGTGTGACTATGGTTAATTTTATTTATCCGTAGTCACACTGGTGTGACTACGGATAAATAAAACGTGAATCGTCCGCTAAGTGGATGAATCACCGTCTCGCGACAGTATCCTTTATGGGCGGCATGGGCACCGGGCCGTAGGCCGACGAAGGAGGCCGGCGGAGGCCCGGCACTTCGGGGACAGAAGATATTAGTGTTATTTAATATGCGAGCGAAGCGAGCGCGCGTCATGGAGTACATGCGTTGCATGTATGAGTGACGTGACCAAAAGCTACGATACTGGTGTGACTACGGTTCAGCCGTAGTCACACCAATGTGACTACGGATCAGGTTAAATTATCCATAGTCATACTAGTGTGACTACGGTTCAGCCGTAGTCACACCAATGTGACTACGGATCAGGTTAAATTATCCATAGTCATACTAGTGTGACTACGGATCAGCCATAGTCACACCAGTGTGACTACGGATAAATATAATTAACCATAGTCACACTGGTGTGGTAGTTTAGTGTGACTATGGGTCGGTCATGGCTAAATCACAGGCCGACATAATATCTAAAATAAAAATGTATTTAATTCCATTAATAATTACACCACAGATATAAAACTTCTTGAGGGTGATTATAGGGTGATAGTAAACAAAAAAAAAAAAAAAAAGTTTCTGGCCGCTGATAGACCAAGCGCCATACGATTTTGCCCATTCTCCTTTGCTTTGATCATCTTTACCTACTTAGAGATAAGACGACATAAAGATAAAAGTAAACACTCTAGCGTACTCAAAGCTTTGTAAACGGATGAAAAACGTTGAACAGCATCCCACGCAGATCGTAAGACAAATGAGGTAACGGTGTTTGTAAACAATAGACCAGAAACTTGTCACTGTTTGTACTGCTGTGTTCAAACTTCGAATGCAATGGTGGTTCAGGTTTTATCAGCCAGCATTGCGGACATTGCGGTGCGTTGTCTGTGTATAGAGTTTGCAAATCGCATAAGTAAAATAAATAATGAAATCAGGCGATACTTTGTGGAAATTCATGTCATTCAAAGGGATTTAAAAAAAAACATAGATATTGGGAATGTTGTCATTCAAAAATTTTGATTACTAACATTTTGATACAAGAATGCTACCCGACAAGCTGGGAGTCTGGGACACTAGACAGATCGACTTGTTACAAAGTAGTTACAAGTACCTATTGAATTAAGATTTTCTTCGTCTCGTCCCGTCTATTGCTCGTAAATACTTGAATGTTTTTGGTGACATTTTTGATTTCACAAAAAAACTATTCAAACAGAAACAGCATCCTCCGCCTACCCGCCCGAAAAAATATGCTCATTGAAGAAATAATGTTCACTTCACAAGTTGTGACCGTTCTGGCGCAAGCGGTCGTCAGGTCACCTCCTAAAACTGAATATTTTACAAATATCCTATTGGTCTCGCTTACGCGTTTGTATCATCTTCAACTCACACGCAATATTTCCTAACTTGGGACACATGACCCGAATACCAGATGCATTGCCCAGTGAAGCCAAAGGCTAAGCAGAAGAATTGTCAATACCAGTAGACACTTTGGCTGCCAGTCAATTACGTAAGCCAATCCGATAGCTGCATTTCTGTGCATTAGCCAACAGAGCCTTCTTACGGTGTCTATATCTACCTCATTATCTTAGATATTCACTGAAGCATACTATTTGCTTACTGCGGTTTCAAGACTCCGCAATACAGCCACTTCTTATCGAAAATCGTAAAGATGTAGTGTTAGTTTTGCTATAACCGTATGAGTTAAAGTCCTCGTATAATTTTACACGATACTACCGGAACAAACACTTTCAGTGTCTGTTAGGCCGTTTAAGAAGTGGGACTCACTTTCTATATTGCATTAGCGGTAGTCTTGCCTGATAAACTTCGTAAGCTGTTTATCATATACAACAAGCATCGCTTATAAGTACGTACGCAGTAATAAGATATGTTGGACAGTCGATGTTCCACTTTCCGAAGAAGGTACATAGAAGTTTGACATTTTAGAACAACTCTCAAAGGTCTTTATTCTATTTTAGACATTCTCAGAACTCGACGGAGTTCACATAATCGAAGACAGATCATAAACATGGAAGAATTAATGAGGCTTCGTCACCATTTCTGAAGCTACCTAAACTTTACCAAAATTGGCACAACGACACACCGATTTATTATTATTTGAGACACCATTTACCATGTTTGGTGTTTATGACTTTACCGAGAAAAAGTAGGCGGACAGTTAACTTAGTAGACGGAAGTATGACAATAAGAATGACAATTACGAATTTGCATAAAATGTAATAATGTCAGATGAACCTACTTATGAATATAAAAGTGCGTGGACCGCTACATCTAGGTCAGTGGAACCTGGTGAAAAGATCAAGCCAGGAGTCAAAATTGTGTAAAAAGAAGGTTTCTTACTAACGAATTTTCAGTAGATTTTGCTCGAAACCTGGAAACGTAAAATTTAAGTCTAGTTTTATAACTAGACTTAATTTTTTCGCTTATGCGAAGACACTGACGGAACGACCGCTTATGACCTTTCATCATCTTCCTACCCTCACCCCACTTTATTTGGGGTAGGCGCAACATGTTTTTCACCCGACTATGGCTAGTTTTCTTACATTCTACCCATCAATCGTCACCCTATCATTTTCTCCTATTTCCTTCACTTTTCACCCTTAGGTATGTCCTGGATAATAAGGTTTAAAAGGTCAACCGTCAGTGAGCGCCTTAGTACGAACTGACTCATCTTAACATTCTCCGTAACGATGAAACATCATTGGCGTTCCAAAATGACTACAACCTATACCTACAGATGACTCTCAATAAGCTATTCTAGGTAGAGCTCCTAAACGTCCATAATAAATTGGAAGCCGTTCGTTATCACTTCGTGTTGTATAAACAACGTTAACAAGTACCCTGCGTTCACATACACGGCACTTGACCGGTAAACCCTAGACTAGAGCCTGTTGTCTATGCTATTGTGAACCTGGAAGTAGGACTCGCTTTCTATCTTGTGTTCATGCGTTTTCGCTAGTAGATAACAATCTTTATCTGTAGTTAGAGAAGGTTGTATATTTGAACCGAAATGTAAAGGATTGATGGTGATTTGGATGTCATTAAGCATTTATTCAATCTCATCATCTACTGAAAACATTTGGATCAGGGATGTCCAATATGTATTACAATATTATGGTGTAACATCCCGTAACGAGATCTGAAGTATAAGAATAGAGAACCGATGTTCACACGCTAGCAGCTCAAGCTACTACAATTTCTTCAATAGATTGTCAACTTTATCGCTAAAACGTTAGGTTCAAGGTTGATTAGGAAAATTTTACTGTTTCGGGTAGCTTGGTGTTCTGGCGTCTGTAGTTCTGTACAAATACGCATTGACAATCTCAAAACAGTTAGAAAAGTTGTTATGACACGTAATTAATATCGAACGTATTCTAGGAAACTATAAATTAAGTGTCGAACTAGCTCCACTCATACCTTGGAGCGTGATTATTAAATCTATTAGACTACTAAAATACTATCTATTATTATCATCACGATTTACCATTCTCGACTTCTGAATTCGTTACGAAACTAATAACCATATTGACATTGCGAAACTGTGTTGATTTACTTGGCGTGCTTCATTTGTTTCAATACGAACTATCTGATACCCTGATACCCAAGTTGTTAAGCAGTTAGGAATGTTCTAAAACAAGCAGTAAAATCAGTAGAATAATGGTTCCTGTCGTTTCCTAAACGATACATTATTAATATTTCTTGCATGTACTTTATCTTGCTTGATAATGTAACAAAACCTACCTAATACGGGGTATAATAGGAAGCTGGTTGATAGTTTATAGATAAACATTTAGACCAAATAGTTTACATGTGCTACAAAATTTATTGTTCTAAAATAATGTATCGGAAAGGACTTGACTTGACTCCTATAACGGTAGGGTTAATACTGTAGAGTATGCAATTGAATTTAAAGTTGAAATGAATAGGAAAGTGTCCCATCTACAAACGATGTAAATACAAATTCAATAGCCGTTGCACATTAGTATGGAGCTACCGCCATTAAAAACCGTGTCCAATTAGCAGAAACCGAGTAACCTTTAACATCGGAAGCTATTAAAGACGTGCCGGATCGTTAAAAATGCGTAGATGTCCACATCGAGAAATTTCCCGATACTTTTAATAGCTCCGATTGATCTGTAAAAAATAAAACCACGAGTAGCTCTAATGAAGGCGATGAAGGGACTGTATTTACAACCACATCTAAAGACCAAGCTACTTCTAATTTTAGCTCACTAATCACTTGCACTAATCAAAGTGTAAACATGCTATCATATATTATCAGAGTTTGACAAGAACAAGGCTGGTATAGGTCTTGATTTTCTATGTGCGGAAAGCTAGCCCGCGGCGAAGCTGGCGGGGCGGTAATTAAAAGGACCCTGGTATGTCTTACACCTACACCGTATAGGGAGCTTAAAGTTATGGGAGTCATAGGCTCTAGTACCTTCGATTATTGCAATTTAGCATCAGAGGGTTGCGCTGTGTGAGGATGGTCTTAAAACTGTCCATGTCAAAAATTTGAAAGAGATTAATTGGAACATTACGCTTCGGATAACATAATTATCTTGGATGTGGAAGTAAAAGGAGTAAGTAATAAAGGAGGGAAAAGAATAGAAACAACTAACAGTGTTAGAAAGAAAGAAAAAGTGTTTGTTTTTCTTAAACAGGACATAACAAAAATGGTTAAATTAACAATGAAACAAAATTATATAAGAATGCAAATGCCAAAAGGCTCTAAATCTCAGTATGGTGCCATACTGAGATTTAGAGCCTTTAGTGTGTTGCCGACATGGGATGGATAAGATGGGATGGGATGCCTGATGACGAAGATGATTCAGACAAAAATCTTTGTTAGCTCATTGCAGATCTTAGTAGTGGAGAAGCCACTGATTACGTCACAAGAAACAATTGAATATTCAGATTTCCAAACTTAACCTTTGTAACCCAATATTCGAAGTTCGATTTTCATTGTCAGTCAACTCAGCATGCAAATTAGAAACAACATATTATACTCAGAATCACTTGGTGGGCACGAATTTTGTTTATTTTAAAGTGTCATTCAGTGAAGATGATCTTGACACTTATCGGAAATATAAAATGGCGTCATCATTATGTTAATTTCTGTTGCAATAGGCTAACAGGCAGTGGCGTGCAGTGGTCTCCCACGGTGGGTAGGCCACGAAATATTGACAGCAAAAAAAAATTGTCACATTTATAAAAATAAATAAGCCTGTAAAAGTTATAGGTACCTAAATACAATTCAAAAACTCACCACATTATTCAAGGGTGCAACTCATGATTTTCTAACGATGCAAACAGAAGAAAGATTCGGCCACCTTAAATATCTCATCCAAGTGAGTGGGTGATAGGTAGTTACAAAAGTACAAAACACGTCACTTGCAAGATAATATCCGAAGTGGCTTTCACACATCTACCTTTAGATACAATTTGCACCTTATCATTACATTACTTATACGATAATATCATAATTGAGAAAACTTATTACCTTTATCATCTAGCAAACACACATTAACAGCACAAACTTCACTTGGTTATTATTTGTGGGAATAAACAAATAATACACAACAAAGCTAATATTTACCTACACTACTGTTAATAATGTTATCTAATACTGACAATATCTGTACGTTTTCGGTTTCAAAACAAATCGCGCTATAAAACAACAATGAAACAATAAATAATAATGGCTTCCTCGCGTAAAATATAATTTCTAATTTGCCGATAGAAAAATACTACCAAATGAAATTGCATAATTTTCATATCGAGTTTGTTCACAACAGCGGTCAACAAAATTTTGCAGGATTATACGAAAACGATCAATGAAATGTGTTGGCAGTGCTGCACTCTATCTGTGGACGGAAGAGCGAAGACCGCTAAGCGCGAAATTCAAATTTCTTAATTTCCTTACATTTTTGCAATTTGCAGGCCCGTGCTAGGTTGTATGTTGATTATTAAAATATGATTCGCGGCTGTAAGACGTATGTAGTCAGTATTCAAGCTAGCACTGGCCTGCAAATTGCAAAAAACGTAAAAAAAAAAAACAAATTTGAACTTCGCGCCGAGTTTGTGGGTTCAAGATGGCCGCCCAATCGTGGCCTTGTATTGTTGCAGCCAATCACAGGCCGCCTCCTCTCGGTGGAGCTGACATGCATGTGTGCGGTTCATATACACGAAAATATGCACCGATCATTCTCCGATGTGACGCTGTGTGCGTAAAATTATGAATGGGTTTTAGGCTAGTCGAATGCTAGCCTAAGCAAGCCTGTAACTAAAAGATTCGTACGCGAAAAATTGCTCTAAGTATTTTAACAGGAGTTTGAACTTTTTTATTATTATTTTGTACATGGTGTTATTTTATTACATGGTTAATTAGTTATAAGAAATGCTCAGTTGGTAAGGTAGGCTAAGCCTAAGAGCCTTAATAGAGCGCACGCCACTGCTAACAGGTGCTTCTTCAAATGTTAATGATGATATTGTTGTTTTTTTTAGAATTTATTAATAACAAAAACTTGACAGCCTCGTTGGTTTAGTGGTCGCATTCAAGACTGCTGAGACTGAGGTCCTGGGTTCGATTACCGAGTCGGGCAAATAATTATTGGGTTTTTTCAATAGTGTAACGACAGTGGTAAAAAATAAACAGGAACTGTTTTATATCTTTATTCGGGCAGAGCTTCCCCTTACAACTATTACAATCGAGTGCGACAAGACCGCAAAATGAGCTTGTAGGGCATTATATAGCTTTATCCCCACCGGAGACGTCCGGTAGTTATGGCGGTGGCATGACTCGGCTGTCATTGGCTTGGCTGTCATCGGGCCGGCTAGAGTGGCTTGGCTATGGTGACCCGGCTATGGTAGCTTGGCTATGGCGGGTTGGCTGTCTAGTGTGGCGCGCTGTCAGTGGGCTGTTGTAACAATAGGAATTTCTCATTAGCAGCCGCGGAGCCTAAATTCGTGCACGGTTGTTGGCAATAGGCTCGCCGTATAACGTATGATGAGACTTTACCATAGCTGGCGAAATGTTATTCATAAACTTTAAAATCAATTCTTTTGTGTGAAATGGAACACCACACATAGCTTTGGTTCATAATGTCGGTAGTTTGTAATAACTTCTTCTTCTTCTTTATGGGTTTTAGGTTTCCGCACTTAATCCTTAAAGTGGACCATTGTGCGTTGTAATAACTTTCTTGTTCCAAGCCTTAAGGGACCTTATTTAAAAGGCAAGACAGGTTTAAAAATAAAGAAAGCTTTTGCGTATGCAAGTCTTATTTCTGTCTAAGTTTAAGTAAAAAATTCTAAGTAAAACTCACTTAACTAGCTTGTTAAGAGGAAACGCGAGTGGTCTTTTCTCCATACAAACGCTCTCGCCTGTTTTCTTTTTGGTTAATGACCCTAGAGCAATGGTTTTTTACAGAATAATAAATATTAACTATTTCTATGCCCCTATGTTTTCCTTTTTGGTGATAAATTATTTTTATAAGCACTAGAACCCTCAAAAAATGCTCAAAATTGCTTGTTTAGATCGCTGTTAACAGAGTCCTAGTGTACAAATTTGACAACTATTAACGAAAAAAGAAAAACATAGCGGCGTAGTATATAACCTCCTTATTCATTGTCTAAAATATCTTTTAAATTGGTTCAATATTGGAGGAGGAAATAGGCGAGAGCCAAACCTCGAATTCTAACTTTTTTCTATAGTTGTCCTTATCGCACGAATTTGAGGTCAGGAGGACGGAGAGAGACAGCGATAGTAGAAAGAGACAGCACTCGCATTTCCTCTTAAGCATCACGTTTGGTGTAAAACAAGTGACTCGCTAGAGGCAAATACTTGGATAGATTACTGCAATGTTTAAATTGTACTCTAGGGGTGTGTGTGGTGCATGGGGTATTTTATTCATAAGGTTTCTCTGCCAAAATACACGCTTTAGACGTGGAATTGCGGACACCAGCCCGTTATACAATACAATACAAGGATTCTCTAGCAGTGAGCATCCAACAATAATGCTGTAGACTATTCGATGAATGTCAGATCAGCTGCGAACAACAAATTAGAATGTTGTAATCAAAAGCTTGGTCAAACTTTATGTCTTGGTTATACTGGAAGAGACCGTTGACTGTCTCATTTTACCTTTACAATTTTCTAAATAGAAATAGTTAAGTAAGTAGTTAAACTTCTTGATGATTATTATCAGATTTTATAAACACGCGTCTGTCATATTTCCCGATTTCAGAAATTCCCAGAATACCCCAAAATTATCGTCTTACAACACAACTAGTAGCGTAATCAAATACATACTTTTTACAAATGTCCGGTGATCAAAAAGCAAAAAGTCACGCAATCGTAACATTAGGTACGCAATCGCATCGTTACAGTATTTGTAAAACTATTGCACTGCACTTGCTTCCCGGTATGTCATCTTTAAAATGATGATAGAAACTTGAGCAATCTAGGCAATAGATCTGTCGTTTGACAGCTGATAGATGTAAGTACTTAGAAATCGAGGCGAAGCTAGTTACAGTGTGAATTGAAATATGAAGAATATTTCAATTCACACTGTAATTTGAATGCAGTGACGTAAGAGATGATCTAAAGATTGGATAGGAATCAAATTATAAATCAATCTGAATAAGGACCCATAAGTGTCGAGCTACACGATAATTACTGTTAAATGCTTGCACTGTCATGTCTTATCAACTTGGTGTGTGCTTTTCTTACACACTAATCTGAATAGTCCTCTGAGTTTGTTTTGGCTGTTTCTTCTCAGAGCAGTGGAAAACAGAAACACCAGCCTCATCTCGTTTTTAAAAAAAGACGTTTAAAAGTGTATACATATTTGCATAATTTTAAGTGCAAATGATGATACCAGTCTCATCTTCTAGATCTTAAAAGGTTTTAAGCAACTCGTTTTCATCCAAGTTAAGATAGTTATTAATAAGAAGTTTTGCAGACTTTAAAGTCTGCAAAACCTGATACAATAAATTATAGCTTCAGCCCACTAATTTCTTGACAACCTTAAATAAAAACAAGCAACCCTAAATTGGTGCAAGAAGCGTGTGATTTACAACGAGACACGCCACAGGCGACAGAGTTCCTAAGAAGATCTACAGATTGCACCGCACCGTAGACCGTAGTACACATAGGGTTCCCAATCGTATAAAAGGAAGAGGTGAGGAATGATATGAAAGAAGGAGTAAATGATAGTGTGAAAATTGACAGGGCAGACTGAAAAAACAAATCGTGTAGCGCAAACCCCAAGTTTAAAGAAAAAGAAAGAAGAAGGTAAGAAAGAATATTGCTGGGTGTTTAAAATATCAATCACATAAGACTGCTTACATCATAATCTTATACTATATCATTAAGAGATACTATCCATTCCTATATCAATTTTATATAATTTCCGCACGTTTGAGAGTACCCCCGCTTTTCAGACACTGAGCTTAAATTCCGGACGTATGTCAGCCCTAAATACACAATACATTCAGCTCTACCACTATTTACCTAATACAGCATGAGAACCGTGCTAAAGTCGAAAATTTCAAACAGTAATTGGCGATTGTTTAGCTCATTCACTTCATTCCAATTCAATTTCGTGATATTTATAGCGTTTAAGTGACCATACAACGGTCAAAAGTCACTCGCTCGGATAACCGTTCAATTTTGTACTCGATTTTTCAGCCAGCTTCAGTAATTCAATTGAATTGTAATTTCGCAGGCACGTGTGTGTTAGTTGGTGTTGATACCGATGTTGGTAATCGATACAATTTCAGAAATTTTACACTTTTATTTATTTCTTAACCAAGTTACTCTCTCCTTTATCTCTCAAGCAGCCTCTGATCCAGAACACATTTCTTGTAGAGATACGATGATTATTTTGCCTGTCACGTGAAATATAGTATCGTGAAAAAACCTGAAGGCCTAGAGACAAGTACGAGTAAGAACCGAAATTCAATAAAATTGACGTTTTCTTGTCATCGTCTTTTGAACTTGCAAACGATATTGGCTAACATAATTCCATTGATATAGAACTAAAGATAGGGTCGTCCGAACATTTTGCTCGATGCGTTCCCCATACAGAGAAACACCGACGCCATCTTTAAGAACTACTCAGGCTGCTCGTAAACGTAACCTTGGGCTTAAGGCTGAATTAGGCAACAATACCATCACAGTGAGAGCGGTGAGGGGCTTTCCCCAGGGAGGCTGCATCTCGCCGCTCCTATGGTGTTTGCTACTTGACGACCTGCTTAAGAAGCTAAACGAGATGCACATATATATACAAGCATACTCGGACGATGGAGTGCTATTAATTACTGGAAAAGTACTTAGCACCATGAGTGACGTAATGAAGAAAGGAATTAGGGCCACCCTCGAATGGTGTAGGGAAAGGGGACTGAACCTCAACCCCACTAAAACGAAGTTAGTCCTTTTTACAAAAAGAAAGAAATACACGGAGTTATCACCAATATACATAGACGGTGAACGGATAGAAGTAACTAAGGAAATAAAATACTTAGGAGTGATCTTAGACAAAACCATGTCATACAAGACGCATATAAAAGAAACATGTGAGAAAGCAAACCGGTGTATCTTGTTATTTCGAAACGTTTGTACAATTTGCTTATTATTTGGTACTTACTCTTTTGCATCTAATTGCGCGATTAGTCTTGATCGTTTGCCCGAATTCAGTTGTATGGAAATCGAACAAACGACCAAGTGTAAATAGACGGGGTTGAGTACGGTCTTCGGAAAATCTGGTTTGGTTTTATGATTAATCTTCATTCACCTACTCATTATCATCTTCTTGCCTTTGTCCCATTCTACTTGGGGTCGGTGCAACATGTTTTCTTCTTCCATTCTCCCCTGTCAGACGTCACGGCATCATTTACTCCTATCTCTTTGAATATCTTTCCTCACACAATACATGCGTTCATCTTTTCCTCATTCAGCTACTGATAGTGTAACTAATATGCATTAGATGCCCGAATCCGTAGTCTTTCGAGCACCCGAATACGGACTAACGACCAAGTGTGCTCCATAATCTAAAATATCTCGCACTATGTTACTTGTTTCTCAGTCTTGAGCTCTGTAACTCTAGCACTCTTTGAGATTTCACAAGTAGGTATCTTTGCGTGCGGTTATGACTGTCAAGTATTTGTAAATTGAGAGGTCTCAATAATGTAATAAATTTGAGAAGTATTATTTCAGTAATATGTCAGAAGTAATAGTAAAAGGTCAATATTAACTTTAGCAATGACTAATTATATTTTTGAGAGTTTTGCAATTCGGTCACGCAAGATTGTATCGAGATCGTAACCTAGGTTTATAGGATCTCTTCGGCTCCGTGCCAACATCAAAGTCCAAGCGATCCTTCATAGACTACGCACATAACATCATCTTTTTTTTTTTTTTTTTGGTGGGTGGAAAATCATCGAATGACCCCCCCCGCTCTTGGGCAGAGCGAAGGGGGGTGATCAGACTTCCGACTCGGATCATCCGAGTATAAACGAAGATAGCCGAAGTGCTCATAACATTTCCCAGCTAATCTGAATACTTATGTATTAGCTACTTGGGTACTATCCCCGTGCACGTTGTGAAAGTTCTCTATTTACCTAAGGTAAATAGGTTACCATGTTGCCTGCAGGCGGACCACTTGTCACTTACCCGTACATAGCCCTTTACTGTTTAAAGTTGCTTCACAAAGTTCGTAGAATACCTTACATCTTCTTTGAAATGTAAAACCTTTATTCCGAGCTCCATACTAATTATTGGCTAGAGCGTCGCTTTGACTTCAAAATTACTTGATATTGCTAATGTTTAATACTTCGAAGTAAAATTCTGAATGTTTCTCACACCGTCAAGACATATTCTCCTTTAGAATCAAATTCTGGCTTATCAAAGGACTTCACTAGGTGTCCAGTTTAACTTGGCATTTCTAGCGGCTCTCCTTTCAAACGTAAATTCTAACAGTGTATAGAATTTTCTATCTTGCCACCTGCCATGTTATTCTTGGCACCGGAACGTATCAACTTTCATATTATTTGACAGCTCATATCTGCCGTTTAGATCAGACTTTACTTCTCTTTATTACCGAAGTCTTTCAAATCTACTTCAGCTTACGGATGAGATAAAATCAATGATAAAACTAGGTACCTAGTAAGTGCATTGGAAGAAATGCTTTTCCGTCTAGAATATTAATGGCGACATTAAATTGCATTATAGAGACATAGTCGCTGCTTTACTTTGTAACAAAGTTACTTCGATAACAAAACTGTTTGCTTCTAAGCCATTTCTAAACAAAGTGCTCGTGTTTAACCCTTGAAGGCGTAATTTCAGATGTTTTACTGAAATTCAAGGACTTTGCTAATATAAAGAACACTGTAGACTTCAGTTCACGGTTCAATGGGTGGAAAGAGTAATATGAAACCATTGCTTCGTTGCCCCTGCACTAACTTGGAGGGTTTCTGTGCGTATACGTTGCCTGCACTGTATTTGTGCCCAGTTCATATATATTCGTCACATATCGGTATCATTCCTTGTATACTGCCAGTTACCTTTCCATGTTCAAACATGCTACTAGTACTCCAACAAGTAATTCGATATTTTGAGATTACAACAAACATTATTTCTCTGAAGTCCGATGGTTTATTCAAATGCGTTTAAGCTCCAACAAATACCATTTCTTCGATAACAAGATAGCCTGCCAAGCTTAAGTCTCAATCCTTGTTTACAGGTATTAAAGGATGTCGCATTTTATCTATTTTACGTGCAAAACTCCCACATTTGACCACAAAATGCAGGCAATATGTAAATTTTAATATTCATTGCACCTTTTGTCAACTAACGAGGTGTTCAATCGGTTCTTAATGCGAGATAAAATGGGCTATGGGCGTAAATAGTCGTTCCTGTTTTACATATTGATATTAAATCTATAGGTTGACTAGTCGTTGTATCGTTAAGGAACAGGCTAATAGTCTTCTGCTGCAGTTTATTGCAGAAATTTTCAAAGCAAGTTGTCCAGATTTTTTGGGTAACGCAGATACGTATACATATTTTTCTGTCTCATCTCGGATATCCTGCCGAAATAAGGAAACATGTAAGTTGTATCTTCCTCTTGAAACAAAACTCAAAACCTTCATAGTATGTCTGTTAAAAAACCTCATGAACTCAACCAAGAAATTCTACCATAAAGAGCGCTTAAATCTTACCTCAAAGAACTTCTTCAGGATAATCTATATTGACTTTTTGATTAACAGATACGAGGCTACAAAAGGTTTATTATAGATTACTACCGCTTGAATTGCTTTGGAATAACATAGCGCTATAAAACTTATTGGCAATATCCTTTAACCAAAAACCAGTATATATAACTGGACTAGTCACGGACGAGGCTTAAGATCCCGTTAGGGGAGTAAATCACATTAATGCTTTCCTACGCGTTGTACCCGTCATAGTGTGGCAGAGTTACATGTGGATAATTACGTGTATAATCCATTTCCTTTGGTTTACTAGCGCATTCCGTATTAAAATAGGATTTAACCAGCACCAGTGCAAACATTGGATATAAGCCTATTCGTATAATAAACAAGATTCTGAAATTGCTCGTCGTTACAACAAAACACACCTTACAAACATGAAAGGATTATCTTGTTAACAATTGATTTCAAACTAAAATAAACCAAATAAGTCCACAAAATAAATCTCACCTCAAACGGTATCTTAAACACGACATTTTAGAAACAGCCACAGCATAATCAGATAATAGCGAACAAAATTCCTTTTGTAGGAGCAATAAAGAATCCTAATCTCCAAATGAAGTATGCAACTAAATCAAAACGTATCAGGTGGAAGACAAAGTCGCAGCAGGTGGACATGGCTGACGACAACAGAGGTAGAACACAGGATTCTGTGAGCATCGTTCGTTCTATCACATAAATTATAAGCGTGCTCCCATACGGCGCGGCTGCGCTTGCGATGGGTGTTCAAGGCATGAGCTGGGAGAGATTTGCCTTGGGATTTTGGTATGCGAACACGGTGCTGTGATTGCGCTTCTTAGTGATCGATGGTTTTAATAGAAGAGAGTTAAAAACAGGTCGAAAAAGTGAGTATACTAGTTCTGACTAGTTCACTAAGTGTTCCTTTTTGTCATTTAGATGCGAAGTCTGCCGTCTGGTTTAACTTCACAGGGACAGGAAACATAAATATATTTAATTCATCCTTTTATTTCTTTTCAATGAAATAATTGGCACCGTTGACATGTATAACGCGTCGTTAAAGGCGCGAACAGCGTTCATTCTCCAACACTTACCCATTAAACACCATTTAATATTCCATACTGGCAACCAAGATAAATAACCTATCCACGATAAAAATCGCAATCGATTCGCAATTAATTCCCTTCACACGTACAAAAAATATATTGGTTACTAATAACAGTAATTCTATCCTAGTTAATTACATTTTTTCGCCACCCACTTGTGGCTTGGACCATAAATATTGTAACTAATGCACGCCCATTCGCTGTCAGGCTATACCGGCGGTATATCGGAAGAGGTGTGCAGATACGAACTGGTTGACGTATGCTACGTTATTAATTATAGCCAGACTGTTGAAGTATTTTCAATGCATGGGAATTTAATCTTAAAGTCTGTTGGGAAAAGCTCATTGGTTAACGAGACGTGTGAATTAGCTGTTGGGTAGATTCAATTTGCAGTTAATTTTGTACAGTAAACAGGAGTTGGTTAGATGTTTCAAATGTAACCCTACCATCGGTAGACTCTCTATTCTATCTTATTGTTTATCACCACAATATCAGATTTATTTGCTAAAATAGTCTTATCCTTGACGATAGATCAGTCCCAACACAATGTGGCCCGACTGTTCTCGAGAAATGGGTCGGGCACATACTTGTAGTATGTACTTCAGAAGTTGCTCGCCTTTAGCAAGACGAGAACCACCGGAAACAATATGTCGAATCGATCTACCGGTAAATAATTTAGGCCCATTTTTTTAATCAAGCGCGTCTGTCATGTGTCAACTAAATGCATGCATGTGCGTGAGAGCCGATTCTGACATTTGCAACTAGTCGAAATACGGTTTTTCAATACCAGTAAGGTCTTGTGTGCTTCAATTCTTAATATCCTTCATGTCGTTCTATTTCCAACAAGGGGTCTGTTATGTCCGAATGAAACATTGTAACATGTAGTTTCATCTCAAAGCACTATTACAGCTATCCACCTGGGTTGTAGGTTGAACAAGTTTGATCGATAGTTCTGTATCAACACAATCGACTAGACTGTTATTCCGTTTTGTCTACACTGTTGCATATTGACACAGTAAACACTCGCCGATCACATCGATTCACGAGCCCTTATTCTAATGAGTGCAAGTCACTCGATTTAATCAAGTTACGATAGTAGTTTTCGTAATTTGTAGTGTGACATATTTAGACCGAGCTGTCTTATTGTTTTGCTAAGTTCCTTTGAGGGTTCAGTTCTGGCTTTATTGAATTCGTCGAAAATCGAGTGCATATTTCCAGCTCGGTCTTTTTCATTCGCGTTACTAATACTACCTAGTATCACAATACCCAGTAATCTAATATCTTTGACTCCATTGCGTAGACTTAATATTCGTATTAATCTTTCAAAACTACGCAAAATTCTTGTTCTGGGAATAGGTTCACTATGATTGCCCAATTTGAACCGGTGACCTTTCGCTCGTAAATCCACACCCTATCTCTGGGCTATGTGTCTATCGGTTAAATGTAAATATCTTAAAGGCATTTTAAGCGACCTGACTTGATATGCACGACAGATTTGTAAAATGGCACGGAAAATGGTCCAAAATATCACGCACTTATCCGCCAATTTGTAAGCGAAACAATGGAGGAACGAACGCAACGTAAAGATAAAGTTGGATACAAAGCGGGAACTTGTAGTGGTGTTTTGAATAGATAAGCTTACGTATCTATTTTGAAAGATACATAAGTGTATTCAGGTGAGTGCAGCGATGACTGAGGAGTAAGCTGCGGGTTTGAGCCCAGGCAGACGCGATCCTTTGTGTAATTTTAACAAGAGAAGGATAACATCGTGAGGAAGGGTCTTAGAACCAAAAATTCGAAGACATGTGACCCGACATGTGACATTCATCAACCCGCACTGGGCTCACGTGGTGGATTATAGCTCATTAACTCTTATAGAGAAAATCACCTTCCATCTTGCGCTGCATGCCCTGACACCTGCACACTTGACGATCTAATGACTGCATCAGCGAGTGGAGTTCGCGTAGCTGAATATTGGGCCATAGTACATTTTGATACAAGTGCGGATACGGCTCGGGTGTTCAATCTGCCTCGAATGCAATAACAAATTCCCACGTGTATCAAACGACGTTTTTCAATACACTTTCGAAGAAATTAACTAAAAACGTTATGTGTTTTTGTCAACAAATTTGATGAGACTATGATTTAATTTACTTTTTTTCCGCGGTTTGATTTCGCCAGGTTGAAAAAGAAGCAAAGGTATAAAGCCGCCAAACAGCCTCACAGGAAAAATATAAAATTTAAATATTTTTTAATTAAGAACACAAAAAAATGCTTACTTGTTCATAAAAGTAAATAATTGTTTAAAATATTTACGTTTATTAGTAGTATTCTTTTTACAAACACAATTTAAATATTCAAAAAATATTTACAGCGTAAATATTTTTTGTGTGACGCAGATCAAAATGGCGAGATTAAAAAAAAAACACGCCTGCTCTATAATAGTCAGTGGTGTTTTTTTTTAATTTCATAAGTTTTAATCGAATTACCGCTGCTCTATGATTACAGCGTGCGGTAATAATATTACAGCACGCTGTATTCTTATTACCGCACGCGTGCGAAATATGATGCAAGTCGAACCTAATCGTAGTGCAATAAGAGCTAGTTTTCGAGGAAGTGTATTGAAAAATTTATTTAATGTATATATATTTTGTGAAGATTTGCCATCGACACGCTAAGAAGGAGATAGAGAAAAGCCTGTGTCCTGGCAGTCGGAACATTCTAGGCTGATTATGCTATGCTATTTAGGTGATAGCTAACTATAGACTACACGACGCTTTTAAGACAGCCAGAACTGATCTCTTATTCTTTTAAAACTCCGTGTTGGCTTAGCTAGGCCTGTTAAAGACCAAAGTTTTACTGCTTAGCTGGGGTCAACAGTACCACATGCATTTCTGTCAAAACTAAAACCTATCGTCTTGAACTACAAAGTTAATTAAGACTCGACTGTTATGATGATAAATATGTAGTTTTCTGACAAAGCTCATCTGAAACCGCAGTGCGCATGATATTTTGTGAGTAAAACAAAACAAAGATAAGTAACAAACCTGCCAGTAAGTCCAACTTTGTACTTATTGGACTTGTAAAGTTAGCATCATAGGTAAACGAACTCATTATACTGCAATGCAAAGATGTATGGCGCTTTGCCAAAATTCGCTTGAACTTTGATTCTCTATTCGGTAGGTAAGCTATTCGAGAAGTTATGAGGATTCCTTGGCATTTACTTCCTAATTTTGATAGCTTGATCATATACTGATACTGTGCATGCATACATCGACAGTCCAGTTCGGGGCCAAGACCTTTGCCCCGAGTCTGCTATTCAATAGTGTCAGAATGGTCGATCATTGATCTTATAATGGTTGATTTATGACAAGCCAAAAAGTACCTTATGCCTGTCGACTTAAGGTACTTTTTGGCTTGTCGTCAATCAACCATTATGAGATCAATGATCGACCATTCTGACACTATTGAATAGCAGACTCTGGGCCCTGTACGATTGATAGTAACACCTGTAATCCTCGAAGGGTTAAGCACACCTGTGTAATTAATTTTTCACCAGTTTTCCTTCGTTGCTCTCCGAATTACTTCTACTCGTAGTTTTATTCGATCTAGGGCTGATGTAGAGCACTGGTCGTTGATTCTGTCCAGCTCATCCTGCCATCTTCTGCCGCGTCGCTTTCTTACTTTGCCAGGGCTCCAAATAGTGCCTATTTTGGCCTGAAGCTCATTGGGCAGTGTGGTCGGACCAGTTCCACTTCAGCTTAGCGGTTTTTTGACCAACGTCCGTTATTTGAGTTGATCAGATAGTTGAATTAATGGAACTCTGCTGGCTTCGGTGTTAGTGGTAATATTATAAATATCAAGAACATTAAGTTCAGTAGTAAATGTTTCCCTAGCTTTGGTTTATGTCTTGTTTAAATAATCTAGAATCTCAAATATCTGTTACAGAGATCCGACATTTACTGAATTTGTAGGTACAGGGTGGAGTTGCGCTTGTGACCTATCAATTCCTACTTTCATAAAATCAAGCTGCCAATATAAATTATTGTTTAAATCCACAACTTGGAAATTATTCTTGAAGGATGGAGAGGGAGAGGAAGCCCAAAGTAAAGGTGAATGGATTGTGTGAGGATTGTTAGGAAAGAGAACGTTTTTTCTTCAATTCTCGTCTGTGTCTCTGTGTGTGTTGCGCCAACCCCAAGCAGAATGGGACAACGGCATGAAGATGATGAAATACAAAACACTCCGTATAATAAGACAAAGTATTGAAGCGATAAAGACATAAAATATTCCTTACCGTGTATTTGATCAGGTTTTAAAAGAACTGCAAATGGTCAATGGCGTCGCTGTTAAATACCCCATTATGTATGCGGTGTCACGCACTTCCCTTACAAAATGTACAAGAATCAAAAGCGGTAACTACAGAAGATGCGGCTCCTATAAATCATTGTAATATGACAGCATTGATAATGTGGAGAGTTTTTTTGTTTGATGCTTAGGGTTGACACGGGAAAATAAACTTGTTAGATGTGGGGAATTAAAATAAAGGTATAATTCACAGAGATTCTTGAATTAGTTATTTCAAAAGTCACATCATTTAAATTCTCCTGACATGATTATAGAAAAGCTAAAACAACGCCAAGTAACATTAATTGCTTATTCACGCAATGGATGGAAAAGTTTGTTTCACAATTGGGGTGCGTGCTTTTAAGGATTAATCGAAATGTAACCTATTAAAATTTATTTCTTAATGTATAAGTACGAAATTTGGATTTGTTGAAATTGAACTTAATAAAATTGTTATTTCAAAATGTCTAAGTGCTGAAACCTAAATTGCTTCGTGCAAATACGACTTAATTTCCTGTATTAGTAAATTACTAATTAGAGCTTTACAAATGTTATAGGTGTCTGTTGCCACATAGGTTTAAGGTCTAAGGTTGCGTGAAAATCATGTGATAATCATAAAATAAATAATACAGTAATGAAATCGTGATAGCATGTTCTATAGGACTTTAATGGGTTGTACAAAATGTATGTATTCGAGCAGTAGAAGACGGTGTTTATTACCATTTTTATGACCGATCACGTTATACAAAATACTGTTAATCGGAATAATGTGGTTCTTCAGTATGGAATGCGTGTTTGTTGTTCTAAACTCGTTGTAATTGATAATCAGGGAACGCGCGTAGGGTTAGAATACCAACCATTATTTATGTATGGTAATGTAATGTTTGGACCTACAAGTGCCGTTGTGGATTGGGGTCTTCCTTCAGATACCATTTTAATCAATCAATTAAAGCGGACTAAAGTGCCTCCATCAGCTATTATTACTATTTATTACACTTGACAAACGGATACGTGATCATGGAGTTTGCTGGCTGTTCATGCTCTTAGTTAATGCTCCTGTCGTAATTATTATGCAAACTATCATCATTATCCGCAGTCTTAATTGAGTATAGGCCTATCTTTTTTGTGCCAATCTTCACGGTTCTGTGCCAGCCTCATCTAGATTTTTCCCGATGGTAACTTTTCGTCTGCCCATATCAACGCTGGACGTCGAGCCACATTTCTTTTGCCAGTTCTTCGACGTCATTCGGTGAAAAACTTAGTCCACCTGTAATCTTTTTTTAAGCTATTGCATAGCTTCTATCGCGGGCCTTGAGCGTGGAGAGCGAATCCAGAAATTCCGTAACGAAAATATTTTCAACCAGGTTGCTATGGTTACGGAAAATAACAAGGTTGTCAACTGAGGTTGTCAAATTAAATAATTAATTATTTGCAAAAGTTGATAAAAAATGCTATGCAATAGCTTTACCGCGGCAGTCTCCGAGGGCCACATTTAGTTTTTTTTTTCTCTTTATTTCTTTTGGGGTTTTTGTCTTAACAGATATGCCAACCCCATCGTGCCTTTTACTGTCCACCTGTCATGTAAACGACACTTGGGATTTATGGCGAAACTATCATAAAATCGAACTATAACCATTCACCTACATAAGGAACCATATAAGTAATAATCACATTATCATGATCGAATTCCGCAGTAAACCTGCTTTACTTTCCCAATCTCATTCTAACTGTATTCGTTCTGAAATGGCACATTCAATAAGCTATAAACACTTAAAGGTTCTATTAAATCGGTATATTACTGACACACTAGGTTCCTTTAAGAGATCAAACTATCATCATCCATAAAATGTTTACGATGGAATAATGTTATTTACTGTGACTGATCATGTTTGCGGGACAAACGTGGCCATTAATTTGTACGAAACAGAGGGGCTTGGGAGAAGAAAGGGGAGGCTTAATATGACCAGCTGTGGAACACAATATGAACAGCAGCAAGCTATGAAAGAAAATTGTGACTGAAGCATGACTGGAGACTTTTAAAGTTTTCAGTAAGTATTTACTTACTAATATAAATTGATAGTGAAGATTGATATCGCTTTTTCCACGTTTAGACGTAAGTAATACTTAGATTTGGTCGGCACCTAACAAAAAAGGTTGAAAAACGTAGCTTTGTACAGCAATTCCAAAATAATAAAAGCTTCGTAGCTTACAAGGAAATTTTCACTCCCATTATTCATTATTTCATTGCAATCAGTTCCTATAACTGTTCCGCCGCCTAACCTTTCACGTACTGTGACGGCATGTTATACATTTCCTTGCCATTTTCTTGTACAAATTCGACACAGTCGAACCATACATTACATTTAGCCACAGAACATTGTTCACGTCGGCTATACTTCAAACTCGATCGGTACGTGAGTAACAAATATTGCCGCGTTCTCGAAATTACTCGCTCGTGACTAGGGCTTTCAAAATACCGGATGTTTTCAATACCGGTATCGATCCGGTATTGGACGTCAATACCGTGATCACGGTATTAATACCGGTATTACATACCAACATTTAAAGTATGTGTTTTTATTTGTAAAAACAGTCTTTTTTGTTTTATTTTTATTTTAAATAACTTTTATAAATAGCGCTCTATATAACAATTTGGTATTGGTTGATTATTTAATTAGATAGGACTAAGTAGGAACATAATTAAACTTAACTCAAGTCTTTTTGTAGGAAGGCATTCCACATAGCGTTTGAAAAGAATAAATATCAAAAAAGTCGATTTTTATCATTATTGAAATGTATCATGTACTCAACATAACTACCTATCAATATTTGTAGAAACGTAAGTATAGCTTAATTAGCTATTAGCCATCATTCACAATAGCCTACTGAAAAAAAAGCACGCTCTGCATCAATATTCGTAGGTATTACAGACAGTAAATATCTCTAAGCTGCCGGTAGGAATGGACGTGCCTTCATTTTCACACATCATCATTAATGATCATTTCAACCAAGACGTCCACTGCTGGGCGTATAGGCCTCCCCCAGGTGTTGCCCTAGTGGCCTGTCCTATGGGCGCATTCAGCGTGACCCCGCAACCTTCACCAGGTCATCGTTCCACCTTGTTGGACGCCTTCCTACACAACGTCTTTCTGTTCGCGGTTTCCACTCCAAAACTTTTAGGCCCCATTGGCCATCTGTTCTGCGAGCAATGTGCCCTGCCCACCACGACGATTTTTACTCTTTCTCGAAGTTCGAACTGACTGACTGGTCGAACTGGACCTATTTTACAACATTAGATCCAGGTAGACTTCGTCCACAACTTCGAGTGTAGAGTCTCCGATTTTGATAAGTGAGGGTGTTACGTGGACAGTCAACATGACCTTGGTTTTGTCCATGTTTATTTTAAGACCCACTCTTTCGGAAGCTCTACTGATATCGAGCATTTCACTGAGGTATCTTCAATCCAGAACCTTAAAGGTATCCTCCAGTGCAGGGTGAACAGTTTCGGAGATATGACGTCTCCCTGTCACACAAAAAAAGGTTCCGAGGTCTGGTCCTGAAGTCGAACTGACATGGTGGTGTTTTTGCCACCGTTGGAGACACTGCAGTACGGCCCAAGTCTCGGTCGAATTAAAGGGTTTCTCGTAGTCCACAACCGCTAATCAGAGAGGCAGGTTATACTCTTCGGTCTCTTGTATGACATCCAGCCACATAACCACGCAGCGTATGTAGGTATGCTGTCTACGGTACTAAAGCCTTTTCGGAATCTGGTTCGTTCGGGAGGCTGGAAATCGTCAACGCACTTTGTCTTCAAGGACCCACCAAGCAGACCCACTGGTGGGTCTCCGAATACTGATGTGACTCCCAAGACCTACTAGTGGGTCCTCTGATCCTACCAGTCAGTAGGTCTTGGGAGACACATCAGTATTCGGAGACCCACCGGTGGGTCTGCTTGGTGGGTCCTTGAAGACGAAGCGAAACCGCGCAGGTTTGACGATTTCCAGCCTCCCGATATCATTTCCACTGCTCGAATTCAATGAAGTAGAAGGTTCTTCTATGGTCATATCTTGTTCATTATCAGTCATTGTCTCACTGTCTCTTTATATGTTTCGTGTGTCATTATTACATTTAAAAAATGGAATTTAATTTACGATAATACATGTAATGCTTGCAATACCGTGATCACGGTATTGAGGGCTTCAATACCGGTATTGAAAATGGCCCATATTTGTCCGGGATCACGGTATTACGGGATCCCGTAATACCGGTATTGAAAGCCCTACTCGTGACAACGTGTTTCTTGTAATATGTGTCGTGGAGTCAATATTGTATGGATGAAGATTTATGTGCAGAAGGAATAGGACTGGAGCATGTTATTATATGAGAGGAATATGCAATACAATGGAAGGGTCGAATAAGGCGAGACAACACAAAAGCGATCTACTCATCTTTCAAACTTTGTAACTATTCATTTGTCCACCAAAGCAGAGACGTGCAGAAATCGACCAATCAATTTCAACAAATGGGTTAAAAACACATACCAAGTCTTTCGTCTCTCCCGTCTCCCATGGTTGATCGAATCTTGCACATGTCACGGGTTCTAAAGCAAGCTTCTGACTAAGCTTCTAGATAAAAACGACGAAACTCTCGTCTGCTCTCAAAGCAAGAGTGAACAGGCATCTTCTGGACACGTTCGCGTGATCGAGGTCAAATGCAGTCCCAATTAGGAAACAAGAAGCTGCGGGTTGTTCGAAAGAGATACCGCGACCTCGGCACAAAGGGCTATGAAGGAACATGGGTGGTTTTTAGTAAGTAGAAGTCTGACACTCCCTACCACTCTGCCCAGAGCGAGAGGAGTCATTTCATGAATTCCCACTCTCCAAAAAAAAGGCTGGCAGCATTGCCATATTTAACTTGATTTGACCCTGTTATAAATTATTTAGAATCTGTTTTATTAGTGCTACCGTGTAATATTCTCTGAATTATAACTGTTTAAGATCAAAAAATAATTCATGATTTCTTTTGTTTCAGGTTAGTATTTTATTCATTTAAAAGCTCGTGCATCGTTATCACTTACTGAAAGCCGCTTGGTACTGGTAAGCTTTCTTATTTATTAACTTGCGGTACCTATTTATCTTCTCTGACCAGAGTGGGAGGAGGACGCCTGCTGATTTCCAACACTCCAAAAAAAAAGTAGTGTTCTTAGAAAATAAGTGAACGAACGCCGAACGTCTTCCTTTCTAAGTTTTGTTGCCCGATATTGACACGCTTTTAACAATAGACTTTGTCACGTAACAAATGCAGACCCTTCTTTTACCTGACTTGATGGGAACGGTATTCACCTTGGCCCCGATGCTGTCGCACGTTAGCATCGATACAGTCACTCTGTTGAATCGATTCTGAAATGAAACAAAAACGATTTGTTCAATATTCTGATTGATACGAGCATCCGGATTGAACCGCTAAAACGATCTATTGAGTAAAGATGGAATGCGATAGGATAAGTTACTGTCGTGCTGTGACTGAGAGTGAGGTTGATTCCAGAAGCAGTCAAAACGAAATCCGCCTAGATCTATTTGTAAAGTGAAGATGGAAGGAGCCGAGCCTTAGTCTCAGTAAGGAATATAAAGAACTGGACTCGGTGTACGTTAAAAGTGATCAAATTGCTACTTTGCACAATAGAAAGTCCTGTCAATAATCGCAATTATTGAAACTAAGTTGTACAAAAGAGAAGACAATACAAAACGATGGAAAAACTCTGAAAGATGATCTTTAGCACTCGTATCCTGCTTCTCCGCTTAACAGTATCACGATTACAAATTAACACGTAGACGGAGGGTCGCCGATTAAATGTTTCAAGTCGTTTTATGACTTGATTCTTAATGAACATCGTGTGAAGTTTCTAGCTTTACATGAAAGGGACTTTAATTAAGAATATATTTACGTGCAATTGTAGTAACTGTAAAGAGGCAATACTTGTTAGGCCTTCACGTTTTTGAAAGAGAATTACTTCAGTTTTACTAATAAGTTTACTACAGGGCTGTAATCAGCATATTAACGTAGTGAAAATTTGTGTGATGGTAAAAACCAAGGAAACCAAGGATTGTGTGAGGAATGATATGGAAGAAAAAGGCGTAATTGATAGCTTGACGTCAACGCAGAGGAGTATGGAAGAAAAAACCGTGTTACGCCGACCCCAAGTAAAGGCAGAAAGAGAACAACATAAATAAATATAATATATAAAGGAAGGAAGGAAGAACTTTTAAAGCCTTTCTCAAAGATTATTATGTCAACACCCGGTAAAAGCTCTTTGAACATAGTATTATACAAGAGTCATATCAAATAACATATGACTGCAATGAAGGATGCAATCGCGGATACACATAACCCTGCGATAACCTATCAAATCGCAATAAATTGTAAAGACATAATTAATTACACTGACATAAAACAGTTACATAAAATCAAAAACGCAACAGCATTTCAATAAACGTAGTTACCATAACGGTTTGTTCATTCCGTAATAGGTCTAAACGTATGCATTAAGTCACTGAGATATACGCCTCGTAAGTCTCGTTTCGCTTTCAGAATCACGAGTTTTGCTCTCGAAACGACGTTTAAGATACATTATGTAGTCTACTAACACGCTTGGATTGTGAATTAGAGTGTAAATATGTAAACAAACACTTCTACCTCGGTATCGGGATATATTTGTACATAGAAACGTGTTTTCTGGCAACATTTCGGGACTAGACAATTTATTTTCCATAGAGATGTTGGTCTTAAATATTTGTTTTCAATACGACAAATGGTTCATGAATACACTTCGTGAGTTTACTAAGGTCCAACAAATTATGTGCATGTAAAACGTATTTGGTGACCCATAATAGTCCATGGTATGCTGTTAAGGACGAACTACTGTTGAGGCATTAGAGATGGATTTAGAAGATATTTGAATGATGGAATGTGTGGATAGTATTTGGAATACTTGAAAAGGAGGTCATGCTTAGTATTACACACGTAGTGACCATTGAGAAAGCTAACTCTTAAACAAATGAAAAGAAAGCTCATCCACTGCTTCACCTATGTAAGTATAATAATAGATCCATAATCAAAATGCAATGTACCATACATCTTGTTTGTACCTTTCATGTTATCAATAAAATAAATCACACTGTACCCGAGCTATGCAAAGACACAGCAGAACTTTTTATTATGCCAGTTGTAAAGGCTATACCCATACAATACACAGTGATGCGCTAATCTGTTTGACACGGCCCCGAGCGTTGTCTCTCGGATTTGTAGACTAAACTCGACAATAAATTAAAACGACTTCAAACGTAACACCATCAATCGAATATGGTTTTTAAATCAGTACTTTGAAAGTTGAATTTGGTATGCTTCACGGGTAATAGATGCGTCGTCGATATGCTCATGCGGTGTTCCGTTAGCCGCTCACCTGCGCCCGCGCTTCTCTAGTTATGCTAATGGCTGAGCGCGGCTCGCTCTCAGACTCTCAGTCCTAAGTACTGAGAAACATGGAAATAAGTCCACTGGAAGATTTAGTAGTCGTATTCCCTTATATGTAGATTTGTACTCGCAATATTTTCCTATGAAAACGGTGCTTGCACACCCAATAGAAGTCCAACATCATTACGTAGTCATACGTATTCAAATGAGACAATCGTTTAGATAAGCTTTTCGTTCGAAACACTATATTACGTTCAAAGTGCTGATAATAATTCCCAATCGATTCCTGTATAACATTGAATTTACTTAAAACATATCCTAGAAAGACAAACGGATTTGATAACTAGATAGCCGGTGTATTTGGTGATGTTCCTTATCTAGTATGCACCATTTATATCGGAGTATGGAGATATTCTGGTCCGCGAACGAGACCGTGGGTGGACGCGAAACTGTAAAGGAAATCGATTCCGCTGTACGTGTTTGAATCGATTTCTCGACACCGGGGTTAAGTGTGCGAGTATCGAGTAAGATGTTCCATAGTTTCATTTACGGGCAAGCGAGACCACTTCATCCGAGAACGAATACTGAGTCACGGTATGTGCATGCCTAATTGTGCATGCTAAGTGTTATGTTATAACTTATAACATTACTAGTTGCCGCTATTAAACTGCCTATGTTATGATCTTGCACATCATAAATGTTTCACGCTAAAAGGTTCTTGTGAACTTTTATTTTTACTTGCTAGTACATTTTGTAATTAAAAACGTTTTACGCACGAATCATGGTTTTAATTTAGAAGTTTTATTTATAGTTCGTGTTTATCAAGTAGATTTCGAACAAGGTTATTGAATGAAACTTAAGATTTCTTAATGACAGCTTCAAATTAACGGTAACTACAGTCACTTTCATCTTACACAATTAGCAGTATATGGCAGCATTGGCAGCAAATTGCTCTTCTATTGAACAGTTAAAGTTCGACAGTACAGTTCATTAAAGTTTCACAAAGCATGCTATTGTGTGATGGCCGACAGAAGCTCTTGGCGCAAGACATCTTAATGGATCAACTCTGCACGCATCGCTTTGTCGTTCGTATCGACTACATCTCGCATCGAGTCGAGTCGTGAAATCGATCACAGCTACACAATCGATTGGTGACGTAAGTTTTCACACTCTAGTTTCGTTAGCGTCATTATTGAATTAGCGTGTTACAAATAGTACCGTTATTGGGTTGTTATTGAAAACGCTCACGTAGTTAATGATTTTCGATCGGTGAACAGTATTAGCGATGGTTATAAATTTCGCAAGTGATCGATTTGTAGGCCCGCCCTGAGAGTAGCCACGCAACTAGGCTAACTATGAAAATACTCGCTCGGTAGAATAGAATGGATTAATTCCGAAACTTCCATTTATAACAAAAAGACCATTACCAAGTAATGTAACGTTGGGCATTAGTTTGACTTTCCGTACAATTTTTTTTTTTCTTCTGGCTTTGGTTATTGTGCCGACTAAACGGTTTTTTCATTGAGCCCTTTGTTAGGCTTACAAGAACATTCTCAAAGCTTATCGATTTTATCCGCTTGCAAATCGAATAAAATATCTTAAAAGAGAAGCGTGACCAAATTGTGCCCATGCTTTTTATAGGGACCAGTCCCAATCCCGTCACGGCTCTAACCAAAGACTACAGTTGTCTAGCTGTCACCGTCTGTCCCAGTTTCTGTCACCCATCTGTCAGTTTAGTCTTTTTTGTTGTTAATTCGATTAGCGGTGTTATCACGTTCGTGGGTAGACCGTTGGTTCCGCTATTCCACGACTCGGGTGAATTCGTGAAATTTCGAAGCACGTGCATGTATTTGATATTGGAGAATCGGAAATAATGGAAGCACTCTGCAAGTGGACACGTTTTTTGCGGTAGCAGTGGACAGTTACACTTAACGCATTACAACTTATAGGCAGCTACTAGCTTACGCACGGGATTCGCCCGCGTGGAATTTGGTACCACCAGAACAAAAAGCATCCTGTGCTTTAGATTAACATCTAGATTGTAAACTATCTGTATCCCACATTTGTCCAGCTATCCATCCTCACAATCATCTGCCTAGCCTTTTCCCAACTATGTTGGGGTCGGCTTCCAGTCTAACCGGATGCAGCTGAATACCAGTATTTTACATGGAGCGACTGCCTATCTGACCTCCACAACCCAGTTTATACTGGGTAATACGATACCCTTTGGTAAGACTTGTTGTCAGATTTCCAGGTCACTGACTACCTGTAACGACTGCCAAAGATCTATATATGACAGCCGGGACCAACAGCTTAACGTGCTTTCCGAGGCACGGAGAAAACTCGGTATGAAATGGGCGGTCACCCATCCACAGACCAACCTAGGCAAGCGCCGCTTAACCTAAAGATTGACCCGAGTGGCAGTTATTATTACGCCACGAGCTCCTCCTATCCATCCTCACAAACCTTCTCATTTATAGTAGTAGTTACATACTCAGGTAAAAGAATAATGCTGCCCAATGTTATGTACTTACTGATAACATTATCATAATCCTGTTAGATTGCACCAATTCCAACGGCTTCCCGAGTATTTCATTCATAAATTATTCATTGTGAGTGACACAATCCACCATTGCTTTGTTTTTTGTACCTCTACTAGAACTTTCTGTATCTTTCTTTTCTAAATGACTTCCCTCGATCCCGTTTTCAACATTAATTACTAAGAGCAGTGTGGATATCTATCTACTGGATGTCTAGCAAGCCTTTTTGCTGTTATAACTAGAAGCTATTAGCGATAGCTAAGTTTTTTACTTCAGCTGAACTATCTATTACGACGGTTTATATGTTGTGGGCGTATACCGTTTTTATTAGAACCTAGTGGTTGCGATAGATTGCAAGGAATTCTTGCAAATAGGTTTCTAAGAAAACATTACTTAGTTTCTCTAGATATGTTGATTTGCTAGTCGTATTTGATCATGGAATACTTTGTAACGGTGACAGGTTGTGAATGCCTACGTTAGATAGTTTTACTTGAAGAGTAGTGGAATTCATCAGTAAAGGTAGTTATGAAATAACATGACTGCCGTTTTGGTCTAGTGGTCGTAAGCGCGACTGCTGAGCATGAGGTCTTGAGTTCGACTCCCAGGTCGGGTAGGTGTCATTTGGTTTTTTCATCAGAAAGTTCTTAGAAGCAGACACAAAGTCTGCGTCACATAACTGGTGAAATGTGGGTATACTGTTAGGTACACCTCTGCCTCACATTTCGAGTATTACAGCTGATAAGTTATTTTATATTGAAGTAACATGTATTATGATTTACACTTATTTTCTTCCATCATCAATAGCTGCATAAAATATACCGCTGCAAGAATTTGAAATAATTGGCAAACTGATGTCTTGTTCGTGTCCAAACGCTCGCATGCCATGTCCACTGCTCATCACTGTAAGTCATAAAGACAATATAAACATCTCAACAAACAAACAATTCTGACCTAATTACTGCTCACAGCACAATACTGACTGATAGAATCATCTTAACATCTAATCATTTACCTTCCTAGTTCACGAGTACCCCCAGCAGCCCTTCGGCAATGTCCGTCAGGTAGTCGTCAATCATCGTGACTCGTTCGGGACGTTCGTGTCGTGATCGCGGCCCACCCAACCCGCGCGCGCGCATAACTGTTGGGTACAAGCTGTACATGTACTGGGTAGGTTAGGGCAGAAGGCTCAGCCTCGTGCCTCACAAGCAGATCATCATCTGCCTAGCCAGTATCCGTTTATTGGGATTGACTGCTAGTCTTACCGGGTGCAGCTGCCTAACTTGTCACCCACAAGCCAGTTCTTCTTAGCGTGTCGATGACAAATTAAAATTGAGTCGGCCCAAAATTTGGCGACGAGTTCGGTACTTTCAGTAGCCTCCATCAGCTCCTGTGATGTGCAAGTAACCAGTAAGTAGCCAGTTAATCTTGGGTAATACGATAGCCCTTGACAACCAGTCTTACGACTGGTTTGCCTCACAAGTAGATATGGGCCAGTTCATTAATTAACCCGTACTTAACTTTTCCTGCACTCAGCACCGAAAATGCGCTGCCTGCGTTTAATGCAAAAAACTAGCTTGAAAGAAAGAAAGAAAGAAAGAAAATTGTGTTTTGTGTTTTGTGCTTGCCAACTCGTGTGTTGTGAGTTTGTGATGTCCTGGGCGCCTTTTTGTTTTTCTTAATTCAGTCGGTGTTTAGTCTCGAATCATTGTTTTTGTAAACAGTTTGTTAGTATAATTATGTATAACTACTACGTTTGTACTTTGTTCGTTACTTCATGCAATAAGAGGAGTTGAACTTCTGAACCTACATTCTTGATACAACAAACCGTGCCCGATCTGAATAATCCTCATCTCCGCTATATAGTTTTAATTATCGTGGAACTAATTACACATGAATATGTATTAATTGGTTATTGCAGGACGACGGATACTCGTAGTGGTTTATATTAAGATGTGTAAGGCTTAATTTAAATTTGATTCTGCACCGTCTTTTCCATTTACATCTCCAGACATTTTATATCTTACTGCAATCATTTTCGCTTCGCTTATAACCAAAGAAGCTCATAAAAAGCTGTAAGTACAGGTACGTGACACTTATGGGACTGGGCATTGGACAAGTGACCTACATAAGGGACCTGTTTTCTTCATCGACGCTCACACTTGCGTGGGAATGGCTGTTCTTACTACAGACTTGTAAGTGTCAACTGGAGTTTTTAAAGCTGTGTGTTCTTTACGCTTGAATGTTCTAGCGGCTCATTGGTAAAGGCAGTAATTTCAGGTGGTCTACTTTATTCTCTGTCTATTGTTTTGTTTTTGATTTTGTCCAAATTGTGCCAGTGATGGTAATAGATTTCTTTTTTGAGCTTTTTTCACTTTGATATTCTACTCCTATATGTAATTACTCTACTGCATCCACTTTCTTTTTATTCCTTGTCTGCTCTATGCTTCTCCTGAGCAAAGGCCTTCCTCCACTTCTTCCATCATATATCCATGCTATCCAGCAATATTTGGGTCAACTCACGTTAGTACTATTACTCAAATTGCAGTAATTGGTTTTAAGAAAATCAAATCAAGTCCTACTTCGTAAACCGACTCCCACGGCCGAGCTTCGCAGATTGAAACATTCCATTCCAACTCTTCGATGAAAATCGTATGCCGAAGCTATCTTAAGATCCTTCATCTCCTAAGCACACTTCCAGCTTCAGTCGTTAATCAAAAGTAAGCCATACTATTTTGTATTTATTTACCTTTCTCGTACAGACGGACAGATTTACACTAGTTCATAACCGACCGGTCGTACGACTTCGCCCGATTTATTTGCAGTGTGAGTGAGAAGGCAACTGATGGATTTGTTGCTAATAAATACATTAGTTTATATTACCAACTTTGTTTCTGAGTTTTGAATTATGGGACTTGTTTGTAGACGGTGTAATATTTTTCGTGTTTGGTGCTCTGAACATATTTTTAAGTGAAGTTGGTCGATCTATCTTAGTTGATAGTGACATGTTGGAACCGTGTCATGTGTGTTGTGTAATTAGAGGTAATTACTTAAGTTATGTATGTGTTGTCTCAAGGTATTTTCCGTCACCTTCGTCTCGTTTTGATTCTGATGATAATCGACTTGTCGCACTGGGTGCTTTGTCTTGATCATTCGGTCTTGCTTTGACATTGTACATTCCTATTACCTATGTGTGCTTTTTAAGATCATGTACTGTGTACATGAACATTAACTAGATTATTTATTGGTACCTACTAAATTAAGTTTCGTTGCAATATTGAAATGGTCTTTTTTACAATGGCCTCTTACATAGGTACTTCATCATCATACTTCACACGGTTCATCCTCTTTCATACTGGTTGATCTTAAAGTTACCTTTATAGTTCGTATATTAACCAGAAAGTTAACACTTTGTAATTCTAATTATGCGTCTTAAAACTGTGTGGCAATAATTAAGCCTACTATACACAATAAACTTTTATGTCTTTAAACTGAAAGACCACACACAGCTATAATTTAACTTAGATCATTAATAACATGTAGAATAATTACTTGAGTACTAATTACAATTACATTCATCATTGAACCTTCACAACATCACGTTTTCATGTGGTAATTCGTCAATAGTTCATTACATACACATATTTGAATGTAATGAATAGTTTAACTTGAGTATGAATTTGGATTGGCTATAAGGGTAGGGAAAACCAAAGCAACGAAGGATGGAATGTATGAAGAATGATATGGCTAGAAAGGAGGTGACTGCTGAAATGAAGAGTAAAAGAGAAGTATTATGAAGAGGACATGCTGTACTGACTCCAAATAAATTAGGGTAATGACAGGAGCATGATTGTGATGATCAGAACAGTTTAACTGCGTGGTTTTTGAGAGTAGACCGCCTTAGTGTGAAATTACAGTGGGAGCGGCGCGGGTAGCGGAATCCGCTGGCGTGTAAGACAAGCACAAATACTTGTGTACCAAGGTGCACCAATTACGGGCGGGGCGGGCGAGCGGGTATTGCGGTATCGTATCCACGCGTCACCCGCTCATCCGCCCCGCCCGCTGCCACTGTAATTTCCCACAATGTAAGATTACGTATAGGACTCAAACAACGTTGCCATTTGTGGTCAAATCAAGGGTACTATTACGCTAAGCTTTCTGCAAATTCTTAGCGCGTTGTGTAAAAATGAATATCTCTTGAGGAGTTTCCATTTTCACAGTCTACTCAGATCAGTATTCATTTACGATCTAAATCGCCCTCAGTAAATAAATCACATCCATACATACCTGTCTTCGATTGCGCAAAAATTTTCTAACCTCTGTTTCTTCCTGTTTATTGGTTCTCTATTCGATCCTTCATACCTGTAATACCGTAATTACCATTTCCAATTACCTAACCACATGATTACAAACACATACCTGACCTACCTAACAAGTAGCGTATAAAAAAATAACAAAAACAAAACAGCTGGCCGGAATGTGGCCTATTCATTGTCAACATTGATCATTACTATTCATAAATACCCATCATTGTCCATCTGTTTACAAATAATACATGCATTGTGTTTTATATTTTATGTGATCAAACGAACTTCACAAGCGAAGTTCGATCAATATTATATGAGTCGCTTCATTCGAAGATATAACATAACCAGGTAGTCCTTTAAGCCTACAAGGTAGCATGCACGCATTTTAGAGATTTAAGAAAATCGATATAAATATCGACTTTTTAATCGATTCTTTCTAACATACTGCCACACCACTAGAATAGCCGTCATTCTTTTAGAGATCTAATGCAAAACTTTATCGTTTGGGTAGGGCTGGGTGGGTTGTTATATCTTCGAATGAAGCGACTCATATAATATTGATCGAACTTCGCTTGTGAAGTTCGTTTGATCACATATTATATTTCTTCGCTTCATTCTTCAGATATAACATAACCAGGTAGATGTTTAGAGATAAGTTTTGTATTTGGTTCAGTTAAAACAATTAGTTTCAACCGAAGAAAATAATTTTAATTCTATAAACCAATGTACTTTAATTTACAAAAAAAAATCACAAATCTTTGGAATTAACATAATTCACTATAGTAATAAGTAATTTTACTTTATTCATTATTTGAATAAGTCTAATTAACATACCTATATTTAATCATCTTGCACGTTTTGTAAAATCACTTGTGCAAAATTGTTATCATCTACAACCGGACGATGATAGAATTTGGCAAACACTTGTGAGGCATTGGTCCAACCAGCGGCCTTCCTTATCGTATCGACAGAGACTCCTGCGGCGGCGGCTGCGGACGTGGCGGCGTGTCGCGTACTATGCGCACTGAACACTGTCACGTCCACGCCGCTCTCCGCCATAGTTTGCTTTATCCATCTGCTTATAGACTGTGCTGTCGCGCCCTTGTAAGGGCGCTTCACAGTTATTAAGAGATTGGACACATTAGCGGGTCGGTCCTTATCGGTGACCTGGAGGTAGTCCTCAAGGGCAGTCGCAGGACAGATGCGGAGATTTTCGCGGAAATAAGGTAAGAATAAGTTCGGCTGTTCTCGACCAGCCGCGGATGTCTTTAGAATATCGTTAATTGCAATATTAACTCCACTAGTGCCCACAGTTATGTTTTCGAGTTTTATGAGGGATAAAGTTTGAACACGTTGAGCAGTGCATAACGCTAGCAAAGTTACTAACTTTTTAGTAATTTTTTCTCTGCTAAGCTCTTTATTAGGATACCAATAGGAAATATTATTTAATACTATTTGTGGGTCCCATGTACGACCATACTTTGGGAAGTTAGGCCTTAATTTAAACGCTCCTTTCAGCAGCCTTTTAACACGATCATCGGATCCAATGTTATTCCCTAATAAAAGAGATAATGCAGATCTGTGACAATTAAGAGATCGGTAAGAAATTCCCTTATTGAACTGTTCGCTCAAAAAACTCAAAACAGTTGAGACAGAGCAATCAACTATAGGGTAATTTTTCTCCTCGCAAAATTCCCACCACAATTTTAATGTCACGTTGTACTGTTGCATCGTGTTGTTTGACAAAGATGCAAGTATTAAATCTAAAGCCGATTCTGGAACGCCGCGTAGTGCGAACGCCTGCCTGAGAGTACTGCGGCCCCCAGGGTAAGTTGATTTCTGTAACATGTTTTAATACGATGTTCGTTAGGACACATCCATATTATATCGGAGATAATAATTTCCATTAAACGTGGATACCAGGCCTGAGATGGCCAAAATGGAAATACAAAGATGCCAGTGGCCCTTTCCTCTACTATTTTTTGAATACTCTTGAGAATGAGTGGAAAAGGAGGAAAAGCGTAAAAGAACTTGTTGTTCCAGTTTACTGTAAAAGCGTCAATAGATAAAGCGTCGGTATCTTTTTTCCATGATATATAATCTTGGCATTTGGCATTGGCCCGAGAAGCGAACAAGTCTACTTCGGGCTGTCCGAAAGCTTTTGTAATTCTCTCGAAAGCTGAGACAGACAGTTCGCATTCGGTGTCTGGGTTCAGCCTTCGAGACTCCTCGTCCGCTTCGTAATTCGCTTTAGTGTTAATGTAGGAGGCGAACAACCAAATATTTCTCCTTTCAGACCATTGCCAAATTTGTCTAGACAGATCATTTAAGTGGGGATATTGTATACCGCCCATGCGGTTCACGTAACTGATAGCCGTCGTGTTATCAACGCGCAATAAAATGGAGCAATTAGATCTTTCGCTAACGAAGTACTTTAAAGCCAAGAAAACTGCTAACAACTCCAAATAGTTGATGTGTAATTTAAGTTCGTTATTTTTCCAAGCTCCGTGAGCTCGTTCCTTGTTACACACCGCTCCCCAACCGGTACGTGAAGCGTCCGTGTAAATTTCTAAATCGAAGTTAGCAGTTCTCAGTGAGTTTTTGGTTTTAAATATGTTCGTTTTCCACCAATTCAAATCATCTACAACAATAGGGTGTGGTTTGAATCGTGCTTCATAATCCGGGAATTTTTTCAAGGCAAGGAATTTTTGCCTTTCTAGAATCTTAGTGTACAGCCAGCCATATTTCGCTGCCGGGCATGCCGCTACTAAAACTCCAATTAATTGAGAAAATTCTCGTATTGTGCACTTGGGTAAAGATAAGAATTTTTTAACCAAGTTAAATATTTTTCCTCGTTTTTCGAGTGGTAAAGAAATTGATTGATTTACTGAATCAAATATGAAGCCGAGAAACTTACAAGATTGTTTTGGTACTAGTGAACTTTTTTCGTAGTTCACTACGAACCCAAGGCATTCTAAAAGGTTTAAAGTAACTGTAACGTTTTTTAAGCATTGGTCATAGTTGTCACCAAAACACAAAATATCATCCAAATAAAAAACATTTTTAAAACCTTGAAAACGCAAATGTGAAATAACTTCTTTCATTATCTTAGTGAAAGCTCTGGGAGCTACCGTAAGGCCATATGGCATGGAATTAAACTCGTAAGTGATAATATGCATATTCTCATCTTCAAATTGAAATCTTAAGAACTTTCGGTCTGATTTGCGAATCGGTATAAGCAAATATGCTTTTTTAAGATCAATGGTAGCCATAAACCCGTTACTAGGAAGTAAACGAGATGCCGTTCGGTAGTCTTCCATTTTGAAGTGCAATTTGGATACAAATTTGTTTAAGTTTTTTAAATTTAGAATAAATCTCTTATCTCCATTCGGTTTCAAGGCTAAAAATGCTTTAGATACAAATTGATTTTTAGACGTTGAACAACGGCTAACTGCGCCTAAATCTAATAGTTTTTGAATCGCTAAAGTCATGTCGGCTTTTTCAGAAACCGACAGAGTCACTTGTGGTACGTAAAATTGTGTGACAATAGAATCAAATGGAATTGCAAAACCCGTACGTATCCACTTTAAAATTATAGGGTTACTAGTAATTTTTAGCCAGCAATCGTAGAAATAAGAAATTCTACCGGCATGTTGTACCTTAACTACTGGCGCGTCGCAGGGGCCCGTGGCTTGCTCGAACTGGACGCATTCGATGCTTGCTGGTTCCGAGGTGGAAGCCGCCGACTCGTGTGAGTGCTTGTCCTGTTCGTCCCTCTCCGCCCCCCCCTGTTCTGTTGAAAGCGCGGGGGGCCGGACCAGTTTCCCTGGTACGTGCCTAGTTGACGGTATTGGTACTGGGGACGGGTGCTTGGTGCGGCCTGTTCCGATGTTGTGGCGTTATTTTGAGCCTTAGAAAACTTCTTAATCGATAAACCTTGTTTTTCAATCGTTTTAGATGTTTTGATTTTTTCGCCTAACTTATTACCGTACAAGGTTTCATCTCGTTCGCTATCTTGAACAATGTTTAGAAAAGGTTTCGCTAACGCGTAGTTAATAACGCTGATTCGCGATTGTGTAACCTGCTGGTGAAGATCCGTTAGAATTCGACATCCATCGCTTATAATTTTTATTGATTCTATTTTGTTGTCGCCAGTCAACATTAAAGTCAAAGCCTTATTGATGGCTGTGATGCCGACCCCTAATTGTTGCTGCTCAGTATCCTTCCTTTTATCGCGATGACGCGACGCTTCTGAAATAGCCGCCGCGACCTCATCATTTAGTTTCGGAGCTTGTAAGAGGGTGCAATTTTCAGGCACTAGATATTGCTGCATCAATTTTTCTTTTACCTCTTTTGGTAATCCTTTTTTGAGAATAGGTTCCCATCGCTGAGCTAGGCTGTGATGGATCTTCTCTCCGAATTTAGGAGTTACCCCTGTTTCTTCTCCGAGCGCTGTGAGGAGCTCTGGATCAAGCTCAGAACAGTTACCAGGGTCCTGGCTAGGTACTGAAGCCTCTGCAGAGAGTATAGGATCAATCTCATCTGGCGCATCAATAGGTATATCGTTTAACGCTGGGTCGGAACGTACCGACGATGTATCCTCGTCTGAAAAGTACGAGACGAAACTGTAAGTATTTTATCCTTCGTGTTAACTCACGGTTAACCGCCAGGAAGGCCAGTTACATATAACACAGCGATGGCCTTTTAATTTGAAATTCGAATAATATAATGTTTTAAACGTAGGTGATTTTATAGCTTCTTACATGTAGGTATAGCCGTCGTGTTAACTCTCGGTTAACCGCCAGGCGAAACATGTGTTCTAACATTATTTAAACTTCATAAAGTACTAATATAGTAATTTTTGAGTTGCATGTTACGTTTTTGGCCTTCGTGATAACTCTCGGTTATCCGCCAGGCATAATAAAACATGACGACAAATGATAATTTTAACTTTCGAACAACGGAGGGTAAATTGTACATACCCGAGTCGGATGAAGATTCTATAATAATCCGACGTCGTTTACGCCGCTGTTCTTCCTCAATCTTCTTGATTTTACTTAAATAATAATCAACATTATTTTTACGTTTCGGCATTTTACACTTTGAAAACACTTATTAAAACTTTTACCGAGACAAAGCGCGTGTGCGGTTGCTACCTTGCACGAAAAAAGAATGACGGCTATTCTAGTGGTGTGGCAGTATGTTAGAAAGAATCGATTAAAAAGTCGATATTTATATCGATTTTCTTAAATCTCTAAAATGCGTGCATGCTACCTTGTAGGCTTAAAGGACTACCTGGTTATGTTATATCTGAAGAATGAAGCGAAGAAATATAATTATATGCAAATGCCTATATTGTATCGAGTTCATTCCCCTTCTTAGTAAAATAGTGTTATATAGTATTCTAGTCAGGTTTTTGCAATGGATTTACATCTTAAGTGTTTGTTTCGATGACTAATACAACGGTTTTTGACACTCGAAGCGGTATTTTATGATTTCTTGGTAGGTTGCTTCGATGTGTTTGATCTGTAGATGGGTTCTAAGAATTTGTTTCGCTATATTTGGCTTGAAGCGGTTTTCTAATTTCGGAAGTTTCGTTTTGTTATTGCAGTACTTGCCGACGGCATACTGATTTCGATGACAGACTGCCTCGTTGGTCTAGAGGTCTAGCGCGACTGCTGTGTATGAGGTGCTGGGTACGATTCCCTGATCGAGCAAAGTGTTATTAAGTTTTTCCAACAGTACATTGGACTTAAAACTTAACAGGCCTAACTTTTCGGGGATTACAGGCGTGTTGCTATGTTACCTATGTTCTGAATCCATTGGTCACTTTGGATGGTGCTTCATGTTTACCTTTTGCCATGCAGCCATACAAACCAAAACACAGCATTCAATTTTGAACATTTCTCCGAATCTCAACTCTATCGACAAGACAACAACCAAAACAAAAAACCATCAAAGTATTTAATCGTCAACAACAATACCCTCATCGAACACCGTATCACAATCGATTCGAAATGCAAAAAAAGGTACACCATTCGTACGGAGATCCGGAGATGACCGAAGCGCGCTTCGTCTCCGTTCGCCATCGCGCTGTGCCAATGACCTACTACAGGTTTTTGTACGTATAACGGACCGACACACTTCATCTTTATTGATTATCAAACTAATCATTTAAAACTACGTACGTCGAACACATATTTTATTATACAGTACCGTTGCATAATGAAGAGGTCGTGGCTGGATAATAACAGCCGTCCGGATCAATCTTCAGGTTAAGCCGCGCTTGCCTAGGTTGGTCTATGGATGGGTGACCAGACCACTAAGTACCTGTCGAGTTTTCTACGTACCTCGGAAAGCACATCAAGCTGCTGGTGCCCTCCCGTCGGGGCTGTGGATTATCGAAAGGATAACGCGGCTCCGACACAAGGACGAAGAAGGAACATGGGTTTGGTTTTTAGTCAGTAGTACTGACAGGGTTGTGGATGTGTGTGGACAGATAGGCAGTCGTTCCATGTTAAATACACGTTACGCTGCATCGGATCCGGTTAGACTGGACGCCGACCCAAACAAAGTTAGGAAAAGACTCGGCAGATGCAGACCGATCCTAACTCACTTGTTTTTGCTGTGCCCGACGGGTCCATGTGATCTAATTATAAGCATGTTACCGCCTGAGTTTATACATGTGGAATGCAATAAATTGTTGAGTATGATGAGTACCGTTACATAATAAATATTTTTACGCATGTTCACTATCGGTAAACGTTTTGTCATTCTTCTATTGTTTGAAGATTTTGTTGCGTACATCGAACTTCAATTAAATACCGATATAATGACGACTCTGGCAGCAATAACAGTTGTTTTCTTTAGAAACATGTGATTAAAACGACATGCGTGAACAAGAGATTTTGGCTGTCGTAATATTTTAATGTAGTACGAGTGAGTATCTTTGATGTTAAACGCATTGATCACAAGCAGATTTTTCGTAGTTACTTGGAATTTGTTGTTAGTTCCTCTGTAAATTACCATATTTTTAAGTTACAAATGTTCTCAAGTACTTAAGTGAAATATTGTAATTTCTTTTTTGAGAATAAAATTCTTTAACCATAAATTACCCTGAACGTCTGTCTATTAGGTCGAGTGAACCCGCGGTCCCCGCCTTAGTTGGATCAGATGACTAGAGAGCCCTGTTTAGTTCTGCATATTCAAAAGTACTCACACTTTTTTTATTTTCGTTTTATCAATGTAACTTAGTTACTTCCAACAAGGTTCTTCTGCATCTGACTAAAGGCTAAGTTCGCTTCAAGTAAGTAAAGATGATGACACCATCGAGATCGAAGCTTTTAATACTATGACACATTCATTTTAATGAGACTCTTAATTTTGTTTTCTCCTATTTATTAGGGACAAAATAGCTGTTCAAATTGAAAATGATGAGTCGTTGTTTAAATAAGTAAATATATAACCCACACCATTGGGTTAATAGTAAGTAATGGACACTCCATGCTAATAATTGCTTAATTTGCATTATCATTTTCATATGAAGTTTCTAACAGCACCAATAGCATCATTTAGGACACATCAGTCCCAATGAAATCCATATTGCACATCAAATTTGATGAGATTTTCGTCGACTAATAATGAAAATCGCATAAAAAACTTTATGATTATAATCAAAACGCCATTGAAGTTTTTATAACGCGTTGGAGTGAGTGACAACCGTTTCCAAATCTGTCATTCGATAATTCAGGTGTTTCCTCCAATTGATTGGTGACTTCCTCTCTGTTGGTGGAAATTATCATTAAGTTGTCAGCTCTTAAGTGTAAATAGTAATACTTGTACAGTCCGTGCCCAGCATTACATGACCCGTCTTCTCACACTCTTCTTCTGTATACGAGGGTTCAGGTAAAGCTGGGACTGTACGTCTGTACTATCAATTTGTATTTCCGAAGTTGATGTTCCTATATTATATACTACCTAACTATTCACCGTGATCAAATGTTCGCTGGTATGATAAATGCGAAATTAATTACGGTTTTCCGTCGGTAGTAAAACATTTAGCATGGCTATGTTGGCAATCTGATGTACCGCTAACTCGTTGAATTAGAAGTTAGAAGGCAAATAACAGAAATCGGAATCTGGTTTTCTGTATTTACCTATCTGTCTATAAGAGAAAGAGTGTGAATGATATAGCTAGAAATGGAATGAGATGCTGAGATGAGGAAGAAGACATGAAATCTTCTTTCCCCAATTTGTTTGGTATTCAAATTCGTTTATTTAGCTTACAACAGAAATCTGATAGGATTAACAACGGGTCCCAAACTATGCACAGCATGTATCTTGGTGATCCAGACACTTCCACAGAGTTAACATTGAGAGTGTCAGAGTTAACACTTCACAGAGTATTGACGAAACAAATTGGGATTAAGGCATTCTCTTAAATGATTATTATGGTCTTTATTTAATTATCTTCCTGCCCCTGCCTTTGCTACTGCTACTTGGGGTCGGCACAACGGTTTCTTCCATTTTCCTCTATGATGATGTCACTCTATCATTTCCTCCATTTTATTTCTTGATCCTCAGTTCCTCACACAATCCATCCATCGTTTCCTTGGTCTTCCTCTCTCTCCATCTATCAATATTTATATTTATCTCTCTTTTAGTCATATGTGATTCGTCGACATTATCTAATTAAAAAATCTTTGTGAAACATTTGAGACAAATATGTTTCTAGTAAATTCCGTATAAATAGAGAAGTGTAAAGGATAAGGCCTCAGCCTCGAATTTTGCGGGCAGCGGGGCGGCGGCGGCGGCGGCGCGGGCGCGGCAAGATCTTATGCGTACAATCAAATGGACCGGTTCTCGGAATACAGCGGCGCGGGGGCGGGCAACGAGCGGTGCACTCCATACAAGTCGCGCCGCCGCCGCCGCCGCCGCCCCGCTGCCCGCAAAATTCGAGGCTGAGGCCTAACATGTTTCTACTTCTTTATTGGGACAAGCTCGCCACACTATTCCCAGACCACTGAAAACCACTCCAAACTCTTGTAAGTCAGAACCAACAGGGCGACCACAGGAAAAGCGCCGAGACAATGAAGCCCGACGAAGTCCCAGAGAACGATTAGCGGTCTTAGATCCCGCAACGAAATTAAACAGAAAAGAATACCAAAGAAGTCGGGAAAACATAGTTCCCCTCCATATCAGCAGGAGGCAGAATAGAACAAAGCCAATAGACACACACGGACTTATACAACTGAGATAAGCCCAGTTGTCTAGCACCACGGATGTTATTGTCATTAATATTACTGGGTCCTAAGTTTCTACATGTTTCTACTACGAACTATAGCCAATACCCATTATTACCCATACCTTAAATTCCTAAGTGCAAAATCCGATAAGTCTCTCATTACGTTTACATTCAAAATCCAGGTAAACGTTTCAGGTTTCGTTAGTATCCTACTGAGTTAAGTATTAATATTCCAATGTATCATGTTACTTATTCAAATGAAGCGGTTCTTGCACTGTGCGCGTTGCCGCCTGCTTTATGTTAATGGCTTCGAGTATTTAATTAATATTTATTTCTTTCTCTCTTGTTTTAAATGTGGCCTATTGATTGCTTTATGGTTTCGGGTTGTGTTGACGTCATAATCATCATACTCCTGTCTTTCACCATCATCTGCCTAGCCTTTTCTCAACTAAGTTTGTGTCGACTTGAAGTCTAGCCGAATGCAGCTGAATACCGGTATTTTACTGCCCTGTTTCCTATATATTTAATGTCTTTGGTCTTTCCCTACTTGTATAGTCATACACATTCATATTCAAAACTTTCCTATAAAAATTGCCTAAATGAGTTTTTCACGATTCAAACACAGAAAATACACGCAAAATCTGTATTATCGTTAAAGCTAAATGTTAAATCAAATATTGTTTTATTCATCATATCTTCACATAGTCTTTGTTTCCTAAGTAATTCTCACTTTTGTCGCAATCTGTGTACAAAGTATACCCCAGCCAGCCAGTTGCGTAGCCGGGAAACCTGACCACGACAATCGTGTCTATCACTCGTCAAAACGCCTTATAAACCACCAGACGACATTTTAAAACAAACGTTATACACAAAAGATAACGTCTATATTTCTATGACGTGATAACCTTCGATATTTTATTTGTTGTCATACGAAATTGCCTGCTATTGCAAAGTAGGAAGGACTACTTTATGCTGTAGATGACCAGTATTGATAATGGAGCTCTGTGAGAAAGAGACGCTCTAAAAACCACGGATTTACTTACAGTGCACAATTGTATGTCTAGGAATAATCTGAAGTATTTAATAATAACAGTCCACTTTATAAGGTTGCTGTATGAAAATTATAACGTCAGGAATGAGCATTGTTATCGATTATCAGAAAACATAATACTGGATAAGATTTTCTCTCGAGAAATAACTTTTTTGCAAGTCCATTGTTGATCGATAGCCCCTGCATTAGCAGGGCTATTAAAAGCGTATAAAAACTTAACTGACCGAGCTCTGAATGTATTAAGAGTTTAATCCCCGTAGGTGTAGATTACCTGTATTTAGCTTAATAGGAGGCTATTCAGGGTATGCCTACGCAAGCATAAACCGTCTTAACAAAGACTCCCACAGCACTAGCCCCTAGACCAAGCCTGTAAACATAAAGAGAAAACAGAGCACCAATTGACAAATTACTGCTTATTACAGTATTAGGCTTAAAGCGAATGACGAAAGTTGCTTCACCTAATAAATAACTTCTCAGAGTATTACACAAACAAAAATGATCATCCATACTCTAATTACAACAAAAACAATATCTTTTGTTTCTAGACAAATTGGCGTCAATTTACATACACCTCTCACATGGCCATTGGGCACAACTATAGGCCATTTAGAATTCATTGCATCATTTTTTTCAATCCATATGTAATTACAAGTCAGATAAGATGTATGCTCTACATTGCAAAGCGTTATTTAAATGGAACTGGCCATCACTTCGGAGCTATTAACACGTTCATCTTGGCAGATAAATGTGTTTCATATTTAAAATACATATCATTAGTTCAGTTTTACATAATACCATTCAGTGACCTCTTAAGCAAATGGAAATTGCACTTCGAAATATTAATAGAGTACTCTATTATACTACTTGAAATAAGAACGAATTTGGGGTCTGGATCGGCTTCCAGTCTAAACGGATGCAGCTGCAGTATTTTAAATGGACCTCCATAACCCAGTTACTGTACTGATGAATATAACACGACATGACATCTCTTTATGAGACTTGTTATCAGACTCAAACTTCTGGTCGACTAAAGAGAGAGTGAGAGACCAGACCACCAGATTACCAGATCTGCCAATTACAGTTGTGACTATTTCATGCCTTCTTACCATATTCTTTCTTCTTCTTTTTTTATTGTGTGGATAGTTCCTAACCTGTAGTAAGAGATTTTATACTACACTTGCTTGGTAAGTGTACCAATACTACCCCACTATACGGGTTGAAAGCTGTTCATTAAACCTTCTCAAAAATCTAGGCAGTTATATTGTATGGAATTTCATTACTGCCCTGAAAATCAGGGTAATAATGGATTCATTACTAACGCGTTTTGTTTTTTTTTTTTTAAAGACTTGATGACGTTGGTAATCAAACGATTTAGTTTTTTAATTTTACCATAAAAAGTACTGGCCACTAGAACTTTTAAAGCAGGTAGCATACATTCTACATTCCGGTAGGGCCGGAAAACTTCAAACCTATATGCGATAGAGCGAGAGATTTATAACACTCTCTCGCTTTAACACGCGAATAAGTTGGAACCTGCGAAACGGGGCGTTTTTTACCTTCTCTAAAGCCGCGTCCCCACACAAAGCCGCACGGCTCGGCTTCGCGTGCCGTGCGGCTCTAGTGGGGACGCGGCTTAACGTCTTTTGGCGTGAAAATTGTTTGACGTGCTAAAATTTAAAGAAAAAAAAAGAACTTATTGTTGGTTGACGTATTTTGTAGAAACAATTTTCTTGGTAAATTTTAAAGTTTGGCGGTGTAAATCACAAGTTAAAATGAGTGACAATGATAGCAATTTATTAACAACAACTCCACCTGACATAATAGCAGATGCTAAAGACATTGTTAGTAATCTCTTGCCTGGAAAATCCAAGATGAAATATATGAAGGAATATGAAATATTTATGCAGTGGAAAAGTGAAAAACAAGCTAAGTGTAGTATAAAGCAGTATATTTCACTCGAGGGTAAGTACAGATTACTAAACTCGTGTGGTTCACGGCCCTCCGCTTCGCGTCGGGCCTCAAATGCACCCTCGATTAGTAATCTGTGCCTTACTCCCCTTGGTGAATAAATAGCTATTATGCCACCCATGGGTTTCTATCTTGCTTTTACATGCCGTCGTGAAATATGTCTCAGGCAGGTTTCCTTACGATGTTTTCCTTCATCGATGCAAGTGATAATTATACAACATGCTCATAAATCGGGAAAATCTGAGGTGAGTGTTTACCATTTAATCACCATATAAGTTTAAGTCATGTTGTAAATTAAGATGACGATGACGTAAACCCTAAACGCAAGATCTTGATATTTAGATGCACATGGCGTTTCTACCTGCAAGAAGGTCAAAATTTGAATGAAAATAAACCAGTGTCAATTAAAACATCTAAATATGCAGTAATCAAAGGCCATAATTTGGGCTCGGCTTCACTGAAGGACCATTTACACGTCAGTGGTTAAAATTTGAATAAAAACGGTATAAAATCGAATGCTAATTTTGCACAATTATTTATGACGATTACTAATGCCATGTAGTCCTGCTTATCGATATCAAGACTTGCTAATGTTTGTAGTTTGGCTGCATTGGATTCAAACACGCATTAACAGACACAAATTAGCCAGCTAACAACATGACCTACGATCGGTACCTCAATCAAAATTCATAAAATATTTTATCTTTTATCTTCTTAGGTTATCTCCCATAACGTCTGCGGAGTTTCAGTAGCAAATCTTATTTGACTTTTTCATAAAAAAATATTCTCTTTAAACTGCTAGCTCTTTACGCTCTTCCACCAGCTGTCCAGCACCTTGATAGCATCACCAAATACAATACTATTCATCATCATCTGCCTAGCCTTTTCCCAACTATGTTAGGGTCGGCTTCCAGTCTAATCGGAATCAGCTGAATACCAGTATTTTACACGGAGCGACTGCCTATCTGACCTCCACAACCCAGTTAGTATTGAGTTATATGATACCCCTTGGTAAGACTGGTCGTCTAATTATAGCTGTATATGATTGACATTTTCCTTTCAAGCTTCTGAATAGCAAATGTTTGCACGATTCATGTAATTATGTATTTAATTACTGCTTGTCCAACATTTAGTTGAATGACACGGGTTCTATCGATCGTAACATCACTAATTAATTCGTGCTTGACCAACCTTTTGGCATGGAATCCGCATCAAGAGGTTAGTCAGGCTTCTTTAATCGATTCCGTGGTTTAACGGGAATCGAGAGGTACCTGGAGGTACGTCGTTGTCAAGTGCGAAGTTTAGCCATTTTAAATTGGGAACGAAATAAGGATTTTGTTTTCTAATTGTTTTTTTTTTTTTATTGAATTGCTCTGTTGAATTAAAATGAAGACAAAATTAAGTGAACAGCACGTGGTTTTGATGACCGTATTGCTATTTAGTGGACATTAAAACAGTGGTAAGGGATGATGATGGTCTTGGATATCCGTGGTCCGAATCCTCCAGACAAGTGACCAGATACGAAAGTTACTTCCATGAAACATTGTTTCTTAATGTTCTAATAGCAACTAGAGGACCTGCATTTAAACCCCCAACACTACACACACAGCTATGGAAACTACTACGTCACGAACTAGCGTCACGTCAAACATTCATCAACGCTCACTCTAATTTCTTCCTGGAGCAAGTTTTATTAAGCTTATGTTCGGAATTAAGAAAACGTGCTCTCATATTTATGACTTGACTACAAGTATAATCGTTCTAAGGTAATTCCGCAAAGAATGTAAGCAATCTGGCTGCCAGAGGTGGTGAACAGTTAATTGTAATGAAACATTTGAATTATTAAGACGAAGGATTTGTATAACGCCGTTTGCTGAGAGAAAATATCAAGTTACTCAAGCTTTCAAGTAATTTTGGAATTAAAATTAATGTTTCTATGCAAAATTTGAACACCACAGCTGTCGTGTACCTTATAGTTATGTTAGCTTAAATAACAGAATTCCTTTCAATCCCTTAACAAGAAATAATGAAGAAATAAATAATTTCATAACAGTTGTGATTTTACGACCAAAACGACAGTTAACTAAAGGCTCCAAAAAGATCATGAAACTTATACGGTACTGTATAATTTTAATAAAATTATTCCCTAAATCCGTCGCAGTGTAATTGTTGACAATGCTTTGGAGTCAGAGTCACGTAATTGCTATTACAAGCACACGCGAGCCATTATGTGGTAACGCTGCAATATGCAATTATATGCACACGTTTAAGGCGCGAGTAAATTGAAAATATCTTGGAGAAGAACGTGTTGAAATGTTCTGCTCAACTTTTTGGGAGGAATTTGTATCATATTTCTAGAGGTGGGAAGCTCATGTTTGTATGTGAGGGAACCACGTTCCTTTCATAATTAGTGATAGTCTACTACAAAAAAATGTGTACAAGGGATATGCCAAATGCCATCATCCTCTTACCCTTATCCCAACTGTAATAGTCTTCTTCTTCCATGCTTCTCTATTACTCGCCATCTCAGCAGCCACCTTCTTTCTAGCCATTTCATCCTTTACACAGTCCATCCATCGTTATATGCTGACAGGAAGTTATGCACAAGATTTAGCATTTGTAAAACTGCTTCAAAATAAATTTTGGGTTCCATTTCAATACGAAAATTCAGATGCAGACATGCGATATACCATAGTAACTCATGGTAGAGAAGACTTTAAACAATTGCACCTTTATCTTAGTAAAATACCGTACAGCAGATGAGCGTGTAGACGGTATTAGCAGTTTCTTATTCAGGGCAACTAGTAAATCCCTAACGACGCCAAAGCCACGGGTCAGCTCAGCATACTTGTGCATTATCGCGATCGTCATTCCAATATATTTATAGCTAGAAGCCCTGCAGCCTGTAAGAGTAACCATTATTGTCCAGTTTTATGATTATCAATTTAGAAATTTGAATAATCATAACGGTAACCATTCTTGGTTCCATAAGGGCTTTAGGCAGCTCGCATGTATTGTCTGTAAATTAACTGCAGTAAGATCTTTTACTCGCTAAGTCTTTAAAGAGGCTTCTAGCAAAGATTTACGACGGAATCAAACTGTTCTTTAACCTTTCTATTTCTAGTATCAATTGCCCTAAAACGAGAATGTTTTAGCTTTTTACCTCTAATTCCAAGTCGTTTGCCGACTCAGTTTAGGCGTCAATTCTTTATGCAAAGAGAGTATTCTTTGTATCAACCGGTAGATATATTACGGCTGATACTATTCAACAATATTGTTACTCCGTATTTTAACTTCTCTTCCAATGGAAATTCTACCTCTATTGCAATCACTTAAGACTGGAAATTGCAAGAGAATCATGCAACTACCCTGTGAAAATGTAAAAACGAACTCACGTGTCGACGCTGAAGACGTGATCGGCAAATGAAAGAGACATCCTTATATTGAGAATATATTTCTTGGTCAACGTCAGTCGTTTCTCAACTTCAAAGAAAAAGTAGTAAAAGTGTTTTAAGATGCCCGTGATTACGTTAAATCTACTGCCGCCATTACTCAGAATAAATAGAATTATTATATTGCCAAGATGGGTTATGAAAGGACGGCAAAAACTCATCCAAGCATGGTATGAAAGGAAGATTGATTTATATTTCTCAAAGTTTATTAATGCTTGGACGTTTATCCTTACTAATTTTAGCTACTTTTATGGCATGCTCGTCAGTAAGTTGGAGTTTTATAGCTAATCCCTTGTTATTGCCGCCCGTAAAGTATTTCATGGCAGTGTTTCTAATGAAAGCTTTTCCATGTTAATGGTTTTCGGTGAAAGGCATCTGTTATACAAAAGGAGGCTCTATTTTTCTTTTGTGCGTAAACATTAGATGGTTCTTTCGTGGAACGATGAATGTCAGAATCAATTTTAATCAACGCATCCATGTTGAAAGATTTTGAACCACTCTTGCCTCTGCCTCTACATATTTATGAAGTAATCATACGCTCATTATTAAACTCCGCAGTAAGACATAAGAGCTTATTCTTAACATACATTTATTTATTGTTCTCAGATTCAAAGATGGCGGAGCGATTATGAGGTCGAACGGCGAACGACTTTTAGGTGAGTCCAGAATGTAAATGTATTATGCAAAGAAACATGTTTATACCATAAGCACATAATGGGCCTATTCTGGCGGTTAATCGACAATCTATATGGATAAATGCCCCCTCGGCAAAGTGAAGGGTGTGGCATGAGGAATTGGACTCAACCCACGCTTCTTTGGTGACAAAATAAAGTCATTCAATTCGTTATGACAAGACAGTGAACTGTTCAGATGATTTAGGGTCGTCCTACTTACTGTGTGAAGGCAACAGGTTACCAAGATTACTTCATAGCTCACAACGTGATATGTGGCGTGTATGCGATCCTAACTCACGTCAATCGTGAAATTGCGAGTTGTTCTCGTCGTAAATCCGTCGCGTCGATACTGTTTTACAATGTAGACTGAGAGCCGATGAGATTGAGTAACTAGCTCCGTTAAAATGCTCTGAACTTTAATAAAACAGGTTGCTCATGTATAATCGAAAGTAATAATCGTTAGACTTCCAGTATCTTAGATTTTACACAGATAAGACAACTTATTTCAGTTGCTACCGCGGCGTACTGTGAGCTATATTTTGAGTACCTAATTGAAATGTTACTGAACTCACAGGAGTTCAGTAACATTTCAATTCTCTGTAGTAATGCTTTCTTAGTGGCTAGTTCGGACTTGCATTGTGTTTTGAAGTGGAATGAATAAACGTATTGTTGAAGCTGTTTTCAATTTACGAATTTGAATTCTCAGCAGCTTTTGTATATTTTAATAAATTTCGTGCTTTACTCGAATGTCCAATCGTACAAACAGCTTCGATTCGAAATTCAGCTATTGTCAGAATAAACATGGTTTGAATGGTTTCTATTCAAATGTATGAATTGAGTACCCATATGACATTTACATAATCATTCAACTTACAATTCTTGCCTCGTAAAACAAGTTACTGCAACATCTAAAGTAGTTAATTTACAACCATTTCCTTCATTGACCAATAAGTAGCTCATGTCCAAAATTATTTACTTAATTTTTTGCCATCATATTGTTGTCTACGTCTAAATCTTTCTTTATCTCTTCTTGAAACGTCTCTCCCATCGACAGACCCCTTGTTTACTCTACAAAAGAGCCTCACATTCTGATCCCATTTTCTTTCAACCACGTATTTTGTGCGAGGTGTTACAAATTCTGCCTGTAGGCTAGCTAACAATACACCATGTTCAACTTGTACTATGTGTACAGTATAAATTGGTTACGCCAGTTAACTTACGTCCACTGAATAAGTAAGCGTCAATGCTGGTATTACGGAATACTCAAATGACGCCGATTTTAGTGTAATCTTAGTCATGGCGGAAGAATTTGTTTTATTGTGTGTTGTAGGTGTATTGTTTCGTTTGATTGCAGTTTTAATAAGTGTGGGAATGTTTCTTGGTTGTAATTTAAGCGTGTCAAGTTCAGTATTACACATTCTTATTTGTATTTGCTGCACATTTTGCTTGATATTATTTTATAAGTTTTCTTTTTCTTTCTATGTTTTACTTAGCTTACCTACGAACTTTATTTGCATTGTTTGCATTGTTTTGTGTGATAATTTTTCCGGAGCATCACACCAAACTTTATCAAATCCACCAAAGTATGCAACATTCGAAATCGTAACAACCATCTCAAGTTGCCAAATTATTGCTTTGTAAAGATATTTCGGAACAAACATCAAAATAAAACATTAACTTGCATACCGAAGCAAAAGAATACATTAATTTCACATCCCACAACACAAATGCCCTAAAACATCACGATATTCACGATAGCATACAATTAAACGTTCCCATCACAATGCCATTAATGAAAGGGTTCCGTTACTCTTGAACAAATTCCCAAAGAAAACTACTAAGTCTCAGGTCAAAGTTCACGGAACTTTACAACATACGAACATACATGTTCGTGATATGGGTTTGCTTAATATAATGTAATCAACATCATTATAAAACGTGAGGGGAATGAACTATTGAAAGTTCTTGTGATTAGTATTGAGATAGCGTAATGTGATGTCACTGATTCTGACGACGCGAATTGTGATGTTATGATGTCAGCAGTCTAGACTACTCCAGATTTTGACTTAAATATACTAGATTTCAAATTGAATGATGATACACTAGTCAGTGAAACCTAGACCCAAGTAGAATCAAACAGAAGGCTAAGAAATGTTTCTTGCTATTGTACGGGCAAGAGGGAATGCTCCTTCATTTCCTTTTCATTACTCGGAAAGGTTGCACTAAAAACTCTTCGTACGATTGAACAATTCCAATTCCTAGACAAAAACAACAGCACCTAACTCCTACTACCGGTACATTATCTCCAGCTCTTAATTTCGCTCCCCTTCTAAATCGGCTCATTGAATACCAAATGGCAGTAGACCACACGTACTTCTGCACGCTACTCCGAAATCACATTAAGTAAATCTTTCACATGAACACGGACCTTTAAAGCTAATAAGGTCTTTACAATGGCGGTACGGGCTTTTCAAACTCTCGACTTTCGAAATATATGGATCGAATTTACGCGCGTTAACGATAAATTCAAAGGTAATAAGGTTGTGGTATTAGTGACCTATGCTGCTTTATATGTGTGCGTAGTGATTGCCATTTAGATCATTTCAAGGAAATAAATTAAATGTAATATAAATGAATTATCTATATCTAAACAGTTCCTGCACACATTTTAGTACTTACATAAAGTAAAACTTGAATTTTGCACAATTATATCGGGTCACGCTAACGACACATTTTGAGCACCTCCACAAATATTAGCTCTACCATTTGTAGACACATCGTCCAAAAGACAATCTTCCCCTCAGCTTTGACTTCTTTCATTTATTTGAACTCCCACATCAATATTAAATACGGAAGCACTCATTATGCAGTTCTAAGTAAACTCTAACCGTTAACGCCGACATTACGTATCCGTGTGTTTCTCCTTCAAGTTCTCGCCATAACGGTACGGGGCTGGCGCCCTCGTTTTGAAGTGATAATCCTTCTGAAACAGATACCTGATTGGCCCAAGGAGCAAAGGGACTTATAATTGGAAAGATAAATTGTGCCGCGAAAATTGATCGTGCTAACCAATAAAATAACTATTCTGGTAACTGTAACGTTATCGCTTCATAATTGAATTGCAAAGAATCTATTGAAAGAGTTCGAAAAAATAGGGCACGTATAAAATGTGAAAATAATAAAGAACATCAACACAACAATAGAGTATAGTAACACAACATGTAATTGAAGAACAATTTCTAAACTTTTATAAAGCCGATCCATTTTACTCTCGTACTTTATTGCATACTGCAAATATCAATTATCGATTGTGTCAGAAGGCTTTGAGTTTGTCTGGTTATCAAGGTCAGTGTTTGTATAAAGAAACGAGTGCATTGAATCTAGTCTATAATTAAATTGCTAGTTACAAATAGTAGTACACTTTTTTCTCTACCTTCAAGCACTGTTAATCCAGCGTAAATTTATCAACTATAAGCTTCTTAGTGCGGTTTGTCTTAGAATTCTCATTCCCATGGTTCATTACAATATTCTAATGTAATGTATTTAACGTGTACATATGTAGTATATTGTTCGTCAGCGAATGTGTCCGTTTTGTAATTCACGTACGTATCTTTCGTCTCATTTAAATCTTTGGTTCTGTTGTAACGGTTCCTTTATCCTTTTATCCATCTGTGTTTGTTTCCCAGACATTCATAAGATTGCCCTAATTTGCCTCCCTATTAAGATTCTAATGAATATGTATCTGTAGCTTGCCATTTTCCCTTGTGTGGTGTTCGATTTTCCAGCAGTGTCGATATAAAGTTTATTGGTACCGTTTTAGAGATACCATCACATCGATTGGAATGATGTCATTGTGAAACAGTTATTAGAAGGTATACCATCGTCCTAATTGTTAACTAAAACAATGTGCGTAGGATGACGAAAATATTTTTCTCGATTTCTAAATTAGCGTAAAAATGTTTTGTTTGTCAATGCCTTTGAAATTACTGTTTCCGCCGTACCAAAATTGAAATTCTAAACAGTCTTAAGACTTTGTTGTGTTGCGTCTGTTAAATATGGTGAATCATTATCATCATAAACTAATGGTGTTATTATACGGTTATTGTTAGTAGTCAGTATGTGGTCCCAAAGTGTTTGTGAACCCACTTTCTTGTAATTTACATATACTTTTACAAGTCATATATTAGTTGTTACTGCTTTCTTAGCCAAAACCATTATTATTTCTTATTGAATTAGGCGTATTTTTTCTTTATTTAATGTCTCAAGATGGCCATAAAAATGGCCGAATGTTACTACCGTTATCACGATGATCTTCGACCGTTATAGTTTTGCAGACTTGTCTACCAGTTTTTAATTGAGTCAGCTTGATAGCTTTTTCGAAATCAGCTCTAACAGTTATGTTTTAAAATTCAATGACTATATCTTCTTAGTTTGATCATGTATAACTGTAGATGCCTATACTAATAACTGCATATACCTTGCGTCAGTTCTCTAGCATGTACATATTTATTATGTCTGTAACATAAGCCTTATGCCTATACATATTCATGCGATAATTTACTGTCTTTGCAAAACGAAAAAAGCTCTCAGTTAGCTTCATTATCAATCGAAGATTGTCAAATTGTCACATCGCAAAAGATAACAATTCCGAATGGAGTGTCTCATACATTTATTTTGTCATAATATTTACCAAAACAATTAATCCTAAAGTTCCACTTTCTCAATACTGTCACAACAGCAACTCCCACTTCCGAAAATTAATGATATTCCTTCAAAATGAAAAGTATTACTTTGCAAATAAAAGTTATCGTTGTCATTTATTCTATTTGTAGGCAGATAATTATAAAGCTAGCTTCTCAATTGACGAGAAAATCGAGATTAATGTTGGCAATTAAAGTGGGTGTCATTGCGCAAGTTCTGGACCATACTGTGCATAAAATTTGCGTCTTCGCAGCTGATAATTGCATAATCTACGAAGCGATTGGACGTGTATTTAATAAAACTTTCACCGGACTGGTTAATTTGAAGTGAATTCTGATTCTGAATGTATACTGTAAGGCCAGGATGCTGTAACGATGCTAATTTATGAAATTGTTGCTCGCTTACATCAAATCTATGAACTGATCGTAATCATTCATGTAATGATTTTCATGTTAGCTCTTACAGAAGTTCACTGTTATGATGATTCGATTTATGGTCAGGTAAACAGTACTAGTTATCACAGACTGACTTTCTAGTTATTGCAATTATAAACAACGATAACGATCTCTAGCGACCACTATAATAACCCACTTGACTCCTACGATTTGTTGAGGGCTAGGCGACGGCTGATAAAATTGAATTCTCTTCTCATAATTAAAAACGGTGACCTCCTACTATTTTGCGACCACTGTCTGTCTCTAAAGTTATTATCCATATAAAAATGATAGGAGATTGCAAATACATAAATCTTGATTTGAATGAAGTTGTAGGAAAGTAACAAACAAGTCGTAAAACATTATTTATGCAGATGTACCTTTTAGGACACATATCCCTAGAGTTTCTTAAACTGTTGTTCAAAGAATATGAATCACAACCTTTAAATGTAGGTTCTTCAAATTAAAATAATTGATGTCTGCAAACCGGTGGTGCTCTGTCCCAAATTTGGCACAACCTGTTCTCGTCGCGGCACAAACTTCACCGCTACTTGCGCAGATGCCTTTTTTGGTACCTTACACGGTACACGTGTTTCATCTTCTACCTTTTGAATTATGGGTTTTCTTTCGGAAATTTTATTATGATGGAAATATTGAGACGTGGTTTGAATTTATGTTGTTTACCGTTCTTCTTGGTGTTTAAAAAGTAAGGCGTTAATTGTTTTTGTATTGAGTCGTTCATTCGTTTATTCTGTCATTCTTTGTTGATTGTTGTCGGCGCGTCGAGTGAGTCAAGATGCGCGATGAAACTGTTAATTTGTATGAGATTGTTAAGAATCAATGTTTTCACATCCGTGTTGTTAATAGTCAACATCGGTATTTGTTTTGTAAACAAATCGTTATCATCACGAACACGTCTTCTGCCCGTATCGTATCAGAAGTTTATCATAGATTAATCAGCGACTATTCAAGCAGGGTCATCTCTAACCGATGCTACTCGACAAAGTAAATATCTCTATCAACTCGATGCGCTGCATAGATTGCTGCAATCGCCAATCGCCGATATACCGACCCTAAATTCCGATCGTGGCGATTCTCGATAAGCGATACGTAAACGTTCTCGATTGTCTGGTACCGTTCGAGGGGACTATCGTTAAATTATCGCTCACGTTTCGCTACTGACGGCGCCCTAGTATTACGGTATTGCCAGGATAGTCATAGCTATAGTTTTAACGGTGGCCGACAGTGACACGGGCGCGAATGTTATGTTTGTGACGTCAGTGACTCACATACCGTGTTCAAGTATGTTTATGACCTTTACTATCACGAGGAGTGTAGATTACAATGCGATGGTAAGTGTTTCAGTTGTTTAAGTAAGTTTGTTTGCGATCTAAGCCATCTTTGATAGTGCGCACCACACAATTTTGGCAATATTTAGTTGCCTTATGACTTTTTACATAATCATAAAGTGCACAGCCTATAATCAAGACTCATCAAAAAAGAAGAGGTCCCATCTAGCGTAGGACCACACAGGTCGGTTTTACTTTCTACAAATCCTCTCTGTTACTCTGTATATCTATTTACTTTCGATTCCAAGCGTACCTACGAAATACGAATATCGACAGTCAAAAAAGGAGATCATTTGTAAAACGGCTTTCGCTGGCGACTTCAATTGCGTTGATTTATTTACTGGTTAACTTTCAATGTGTGGTAAACTGCACTTTGTTGGTCAATTAAGGGTATATATATTTCGATTCGTACTGTATACATATGCTTATCCATTTCCCCATTTATCATTGAACAGGTTTTCATTGAAGTGTTTATCGAGCAATTGGCTATCGTTCCTTCTGCTGGATTGAGCTTTATTTATATTTTGTGTAATCAAAATATCATTTATTTATTTATAAACAACTGGATTGGCAACAGCGGACATTTTCCACGTACTGCGATTACAGATCTACGCACCATGTGCAATCATGGCGTTATCTCCCCCAAGATCTTTGCTGGTACGGTCAATGGGGAAAGCCCATTTAAGGTCATATTCTGGTATTATATAATTTACACACTTTACATACCTATACCTACATAAATAGAAGCACGTTAAGTCGTTGTTCCCGGCTAACATTTTTAGATCTTTGACAGTCGTTACAGGTGATCAGTGGCTGGAAAGTCTGACAACCAGTTTTACCAATCGTATTACCCAGTCAAACTGGGTCGTGTTAGTCAGATAGGCAGTCGCTCTATGAAAAAACCTGACATTCAGCTGTATCTGGTTAGACTGGAAGCCGACCCCAACATAGTAGAGAAAATACTAGGCAGATGGTGATGATGAGGACCTAAATAGAATCCATAGACTGTCTGTGATATTTTAAAAATATTTAATTGTACGAACTAAAATGCTGTGATCGTCAGTCTTACACAAGACGCATTATAATTGTCTCATATATCTACTTTCAATTGCTAGGAAGAGAACGCAGCCTAATCCATCTCAATTTTAATTGATGGCCAATAATATTCAGGTTCTGTATCGTTAACTGTATCTAAACATCAATTAGAAGTTTCAAAATAAATTACAGGTAATTCAATTGACAATATTATACAGAATGAAGTCATTGATTTTACTTTATGTCCGAATTATGTAAACTAATGTAAAGTATCGAATGCATGCGTTGTGTAACAGTGGCGGTTACACCTTTTTGGATAATAAATTGTGGTTACTAATGGGTTTCCGATGTTACGAGTCGGTGTAATACGCGGCCTTCTTATTACTCGAATAACAATGTTTGTCGACTTTTCAGTTGTGGGCGGATACGTTAAAATTGGCTGGAATTATTATGTTACTGTAAAAGGTCGAATGGCAGTAAAATATTAGGTTTCAGTGTTTATCTTCAAAGTTCAATGTTTTTACGACTTATAATCTCCGAAGCTTGAGGCAGAGGCGTATTAGTACACCCACATTACGCCAGTTATTCGTATCAATCGGGCACAAATCTAGACCCCGTTTGTTCATAATCGAAGTTTTGATTTGAAATCTATGTTAGTATTTTGTTATTGGATGATATAATAATTCAAATATTGTTTTCCTTTTCTTATCAACCATGACACGTATTGTGGACTGTCTAATGTTTTATTATAGAGTTTCTGGTTAACACGGACTATGTCACTACCTACTCATTGTTTCACCTTCACAATTTTTTTGATATAAATCATCAATCGATATAATTTTTTTCGATATAATCTCTCTCTAAATCCTAGAAAAAGTACGAAAAAAGTTTCTTCACATCATTTCTACTAATTCTAGTAAATCTCGGTATTATATTCTTAAACTTCTTAAGGGAAAATTTTAAGTTTGTCCATCTTCCCAGCTTCACAGCAACATTTACACCGTTACCTTTATAGACGTCACGATGGTTCCGTACCAAAGGAATTTTATTATGTGGGCGAGGGCAATTTGTTCGACGGTCTGCCAGATTGAAAATTGTTTGAATTAATCATTGTGATTACCGGAGACGTGGTCAGGTGGTCCACAATGCAAGCTGTGTGGTGTATACTGGTGATTTCGTGTAAGTGAGCAAGGTATTCAATACTTCGGCGATTTTAAACGGGAATAAGTACAGGTTCAAAACGAGTGATCATCGATTTAAGCTGCAATTTTTTTTTTTTGTGATCCAGAGTGTAGGTTAAATGATTAAGTCTAATCTCCAAAGTGTTCTTGTGATTGCCTATGTCAATCAATAGTCACAGTCTGTTACAGTGTACTGTCGGTCATACGCCGAGCCCTATATTTCTGCAAACTAACCCCTAGCTAAAGCTAGTTGGGCTGCCCTACTCTCTGCTGAGACAACGCCTGTAATGCCCGAAGGGTTAGGCAGAGGCGTAACCAATAGTACACCCACATTTCGTCAGTTATATTTTTTTATGTCCCATGTAATAGAGGGCGAGCCTATTGGCTTCAACCGGGTACGAATCCAGACTCCGTGGCTCAGAAATTCCTGCAGATAGAAAATTCAATAACACTTTCTTTACCCGGCCCGGTAATCGGTACCTCATACACCCAGTTCCTCATTTTCAGTATTCTCGCTTGCGACCTCTATAGAGACCAATGAGTCAGTATCTGTTGAAAGAAAATAAACAGTGAAGAAATGTACAAAATTGGCTATAGCTGAGAGACAGCAAGCGTCAAATACAAGTCCGGCTTAAGTTATAGCTTTGACAACCTAACTTACACCGTGCCAGTTTCTTATACATAGAATATGTACAATGCAATGTACACTGTACATACATTGTCAACATTCTAAGTAACAACTAACATTGTCTGACCCACTTGTAACTTACTTATACTTACATCTGTATAATTACATAGATCTATCGAGACGCCATTACAAAATTAACAATTCAATTGTGTCTCAACAGACCAATACTAATAAAAAGTTATTGCACTAGTTATTGTGTGGAGTTAAAAAACGTCGATTAAATTCGATTTCAGATCGAGTTGATTAAAATTGGTTACGATGCATTTTTCCTGTTACGATTTTGTATAGATAGAATAATCGAATTGTTTGTTTAGATGTTGTCATTATGTAAACAAAAGCGAAGCCGGTGTCATTGTTTTTTTTTTGTTCGCAAATTGAATCAATTACGTGTTGATCACTTCACCGTGAAATCTGTGGAAAACACTTGTTAGTGCCTTTTTGGCGATAGAAAACAACACAATTGTTTTACTTTTCACCTACTTTGTTATGTCATTATTTTCACCGTGATACCATGGTTAAATGTTACCAATAAGCTATGATTTCATCGAATTCACGAAATTTCTTGTATCTCAGGGATCATAGATGTCCCGGCCACAAACCAAAGGTAAATCTTAAAAAATGTGTACTTACAAACTCGTGAGATACTTATAAGAAGCTTTGTATTGGCAGAATTACTAATCTTGACAAAATGTAAGAAATTACCAGTATGATACGGATTAGTTTGTATAAAATCTCCCGTTCCCCCGACGACTACCTATAGCTTTATTATTTTATTCATACGAGTATAACTGACCGAATGTATTCTAAACGGTCAATAACAGCAGTTATACTTTAATACTACCAGATTCCCAACAAATTACACAAATCTAGGCCAAACATTATTACTTAGAGTTTAAAACCACCAACTTAATTTTGCATAAGGCAGACGAGTTTATCACGAATGCACCATCAAATCAAAGGCTTGAATCGTAAAATGTAAAGTGGGTCACCCACCATCTTAGCTCTCAGGCCTATGTGTGCAGTTATACTGCTTATACACGATTACGTTTAGGGCTGTATAATGTGGATACGAGACTATAATGCCTATTTCTAGGTTTATGCAAGTAGGCAATTTAGCTAGTGAAGAATTGGATGCTAGATAAGGTAATATTATTTAATTTGCTTGTGTTAAATTCGTTATAATGGTAGAACAGTAAACGATCTGACTTAGGTACTGATTAAGTGATATATTTGTGAAGTTTGTTTTTTAAGTTTCTTTTAGTGAATCCCTGATAACGTTTAGCGTAAAACATGATGAAACCAAAGAACTGTTTCAATCATTTTCAAAAGATAAACAGAAACATAAAAATTCGTTTTGCCCTACGTATTTCGTGATTTGTAGCTGAAAACGAGTCTCAAGAATTTCCACGACATCCGTAAAATTAATAATCCATACATTTTTATTTGTAAGGATCACACAAAAGAAAAACACATGTCTAACTTACTAACAGCTGTTCAAATAAAATAGAAACACGAGGAAGATACGAATCCTAACCGTACTACGCACAGAAGAATGTACATTCCGAAGTACACCACTAAACTTTGAACCGGCATCGGTCGGAACAAACGTTCTAACGTACTATGCGGGCGACTTGTACATGTAAATGCACGCCTTATCCTTACTAAGATATCGTAACTTTGCATGTGGGTTATGGAGATAGTACAGAAGGACAAGTTTTTAGACAAATGGGAATTAAGTCTGGATAGTGTTTTTAATTAGAAAGCTACAGCATATTCCAATTAAATTCCATACTGAGTGAACAGAAAACTAGAGCGTAATACGTATTAGGCAAGAATATCCTTTTCTTGCTTGCTCTGTGGGTTCTGGACTTCTGGTTTGTGTAGTACCTAATCTTCTATCAGTCTCTGAATTCTCCTTTAAGATGCGTCCATCATGGCAGTTCATCACTGCTTGATGTCAATTGTAGACCAAACGTTGTTTCTAATTAGCATACCCGATAATTTCGTAACTTCTGGAATTGCCAATATCTAAATACGTGGTTTATTACGAATAGAGTGAACATTCTGTATCAATTCTGTCCCTTATCCTGACTTCGATATCGAGTGCAACTTAGCATATCGTCCAGGAAAATCGCAGTATACGGGGTTAATCAAATATCTAATGAATCAATTTGCGATCTGAAACGTTCCTTACCTTTTATGTGGTTGCGAGATAACAACATTGTTAGAACATTTGAATGATAAACTTAGATGTGTGATAAGCGTAATTGATTCTTTTAGTATAGAAAGTTGAATTGCAATTTGAATGGCGCTATCGTAATAGGCTGTTTTTTGTAGTGTTAAACAACTAGAATAAATTGGTACGCTAAAAGGTATTGTTAACAGATGTGAAGTAGTTGAGTAACAAGATTGCAATGCTTTGATACTTTATGCATACTAATTGATAAATTTTGTATGAAGAATAGACCCAACTGTATACTGGACTGAACGGTCTAACCTGAAACGATTTATATCTTGTAGCCTTATCCTAGTTTGACAATAGGGGAACGGACAAAAAAAACTAATTAGTCCGTCAGATAGATTTCCAAAAAATATTGACCACATATTTTTTCTTTTTTCACGTAAACAAAAAATGAAGACGATACAGGTGCTTCGAAAAATCGTGTGATCGTGATAGTACATTTTGTACCTTCAAGTGACGTTTCAAGCCTCACTCCATGATCTTTGACGCGCTTTATCTTCGTCAATTTTTATTGATTTGATAAAACAAATTATCAATATTTTTCGATAATCTAACTGACGGACTAAACAGAATTCTTTTTTTTTTTTAGTCAGTCCGATTCCCTATTCAAGAATACTTATTGTCAAAGATCCCTCTTCCGACCTTCGCTCATCCGTATCATCTTCATTCTCCTGCCCTATTCCAATTTATTAGAGGTCGGCGCAGCATATTATCTTTTTCTTTCATACTTCTCTATTCCTCTCACTCATCTGTATTCCCAATGAAAAACATGTTCAAGTTATCTTAATCAAGATTAAACATATTATTGCGAATGGGTTGTCAGGTCTTATTAAGTCAAGCCTCATTTTCCTGATATATGTAGAAGTGATGTTCGATCTTAAGCAAGAACTCAGAATATTACATGAACAGCTTAGCTAATCAAACTCGTCTATTCCAATACATCAAACTTAATCTAGATTCGCACTAAATCTAATCTCACAATATCATCCTCGTAATAAATCGTCTGATACAAGCAGTACAAGCTAACTCGTGTACCCGCCACGGATGTCGATTACGTCAAATGAATCATGACATAAGTATACAGGGGACTTCTATTTCTTTGCGGTCTATCCTTCCATACTAATATTTTAAATGCGAGGGTAACTGTGTCTGTCTGTGGTTGCCTTTTTACGGTTTTCTGTTGTGCGGTAATCGGTTGAAATGGTACGGGCATGATAATGTTGTAAGAAAACACTGAGTGTGAATATGGATGGCTGTTAGAATAGGGGAAGACCAAACAAAGGATGGATAGACTGTGTGAAGGATGATATGGATAAAAAGGAGGTTGAGATGACGAGTAAAAGAGAAATATGGAGGAAGATGGCTTTCTGCGTAGGCTCCAATTAAATGGGAAAAGGACAGAAGAAGATATGGATGATATTTGGCACACAGAAAGCATATAAGTACCAGCTACCTAGGTTAGGACATTAAGGATACTTTTAATCGAGATAGTGTGTTCCCGTAGGAATTTCCGACGTCCAAGCAACCGAAGCCGCGGGTAAAGCTAGTCATGCCATAAATACACAGTGGACTTCCATTTCTTCGCAGCCATACATTGCGATTCACGGGATTATGACAGCGGCTGCACAATGGTTTATTTATACGTAGGAAGTCTTGTCCTTTGAAACGATATTTTCTTTTTGTGTTGTCGCTTGTCGGTGTGAATTGCATGGAAAATGGAGTGAACTGTTGTGGACTTGTGGTGGTACGGCTACACTAAACTAAGGAGTTTAGTGTTTTCTTGTGTAACAAATCCAGCTTTTAAAAATATCTTTAGTCACCTTGGTATGTACAGCGTTCAGAACGGTGTATTTCTTTAATGTCAATAATTTAATACTACTATAGTAATTCCTCCAGTTAACAAAACTAATCATCATATCAGCGCGAAATCACCAACTCTCCCTTTTTTCTGCCACATTTCCCGGTCCAGGAGTTTCCCGGGACTCAGACGATATCGTCCACCCAACGTGCTATAGGACGGCCCTGGTTTCTTAATCTTGGCCTCCACTCGGTCAAAGCCTTGCTCCCCTGCCATCTCCGTGGCCGAGGTCATCTGACCTGCCCAGGTTCACTTGAGTGAGGCGCACTGCCCAGTCACAAAAAAAAAAAACAAATACAAAAGAAGAAATAAAAGCTTGTGTCATTGAATCTTACACAACCTTGTTATAGCTAACAAGTCCTCGTTTAACACCATAAAAGCCCTCACAATTAGTTCAAATAAAAACATAATAAAGATCAGCCAGCAACATCATCCCATAACCGTACTTCAAGTAGGAACAACTTGCAATAAAACCATACTTTTCCCTTTAAAGTCCGTGTCCAGTCGAGAAAAGCCTTTATAGCGAACTTATAGGCAACTTGTAGTGAGCTAAACACCGCCTACGTAGTTAGTTATGCCGTTCTATAAATTGCACTTCGTTATGCTAAGTCTATAGGCAGGTGGTCTGCCTGTTTACTTGTGAACGGTGATGAATGGATGCGTGTTGGTTCGGCCTGGGAGTCAATGAATGATGGGAGAAACCGTTTTGATCATGGGTAATAAGTGAGAAGGAGCGTTGGTTGACTAACAGCTAGATGGGTCAACGATCTGGAAAATATCATCAGGATGTTATTATTTATTTATTTATGCAAGGTAGCTTATTATTTCTATTATTACTTATTATTATTATATATTTACACAACGCTTTCATTCGATTTCGAAAAGTCGTATGTCTCTCTTTTTTTGGCATTATGAAAGTGAGTGAGATACACATACGATAATTATGTTCGATTCGGTTTCGATCCGATTGTTTGTGAATAGCTATGCAGATATGGGAAGATCTATACAACAGTGAATAGAAGATAGAACATAGTTGCCGATCAATGAATGAAATTATAGAAAATGCTTGACTGCCTTATTGGTGTAGTGGTCGCAGGCGTGACTGCTGAGCATGAGGTTCTGGACCCGATTCTTAGGTCAGGCAAGCTGTTATTGAGTTTTTACATCAGAAATTTCTCAGTATCAGCCACGGAGACTGGATGTGTGCCCAGTTGATGGCAATAGGCTCACCCCCCTTTTATATGGGGTTTGAACATATGAAATGTGTGTGTACTACTAGGTACACCTCTGCCTAACCCTTCGGGAATTACAGAACTAATGGTGGATGAAACAAAACGAAAACCCCATACTGATAGAATTTAGCAACCGTACTTATTCATTCCATACATTCTAACAGAAACAACACTTTGAAATGCCGTTTTCATTTATATCCAATTATTTCCTGACATTTGTTCTCTCTAGAAACTGTTAACCGTTTTGTGTATTCCAAGCTACGCCCATGCATTCGATTAAAGCATTATAGTCTTAACTTGCATATTTATCGCACGATTTATGTTCTAAGTACCCATACTGTTATTCGTAAGACGCTTAGTACCTAATTACTTCAAAATAGCTAAAACTTAGACCCAGGATTTCAATAAAACAACAGCAAGTACGGCAACTAGGGTTGTGGGCTGCTCGAAAGAGATACCGAGGCCCCGGACACAAAAGGCTAAGAAGGAACATGGGTGGTTTTTAGTCAGCAGAAGTCTGACAATCCCTTCCGCTCCATCTGGAGCGGGAGGCGCAAAAAAAAGTGCTGCACCTAAATCGACGATAAACGTTCTTAATTTTTCTACTGCCTTGTTGTTCTCGTGGTCGGAAGCGCGACTTCTGTCCATGAGGTCCTGGGTTGGATTCTTAAGTCGGGCATAGTGTTATTGAGTTTTTCCATCAGGAAGTTCTCAGTAGCAGCCATGGAGACTGGATTTGTGACTGGGACTTAAACATAACTGGCGAAATGAACACCTAGTTCTAATGGGTACATCTCTGCTAAACCGTTCGACGTTCGGCGATTACATTTTTCTACCTCAGAAATAATCGTTTTCATATATTCGAGCCTAGCTATCCTTATATGAAACTTGTTAGATAATAGATATCTCCCGGAACAATTAAAAGAGAAGGTATAAATCCTTACCGAGGAACGGTTAACTCACAGAATGGACTATTAAAATTGTCAACGAACGTTTTTCACTTAGAACTGTATTTATCGATGTTAGCCAAGCAATCAGTATGTTTTATAGCCCTGTTTATCCCATGACAGTGGTTTGGCTCGCATCGGTAAACGCACAATGGAGAGCTAAGTAATATACGTAATTTATTGTATATTTCCTAGTTATTTGCGGTTTGTAATTAATTCTCACAAAGCATGTGGAGCTCATGGCTGGATAATAAAAGTCGTTTTCATCATTCTTCAGGCTAAACCACTCTTACCTAGGTTGGTCTGTAGATCTAGACCTCCCATTATACGTACAGAGTTTCCTCCGTGTTTTGGAAAGCATGTTAAGCCGTTGGTCCTGGATGCCATTTATAGATCTTCGACAGTCTTAAGGGTAAACAAGCCAATGGCACGAACTAGTTGGTGGGCGGGGCTAAAATGCATGCTATTTCATCCGACATCACGAGCGAAATGCATAGAGCGAAAGAGACACAACTAAAACGGGCGCGCGTTTGTTTCTATGCAGACCTTTGGTAGTATGGATACCATGAAAAATCCATTGAATGTATCTGTTCAAAATAAAATTATTTGAATTCTTTAATAACTAATCTATGCCTGTATGGTTTCACTTTTTTTCATTTTCGTACTATATCCATACTACGTTTGTATGGAAAAATGACTGGCTTGTGCAACTTTAATAGAGTCAGTGGCCCGAAAGTCTGACAACTAGTTTTACCAAGGGGTATCATATTGCCCAGTAGTAACTGGGCTGTTGAGGTCTGCACGTCTGCATCCGGTTAGATCTGAAGCCAACCCCAACAAAGTAGAGGTTTCACATGTTTTGTGATGCTCTTACAGATATGAATTATAAAGCTCGTAGAACCAATTGAAGTTGTTTTTCATGTCCAGTGATGCAGGAAGTTGAAGTCGTAAATAACAGAGGAATGTAACATTATATCAGAATTTATGGACAAGCATGAAGTTTAGAAAAGTACCATGAAAAGGAATGATCTTTTAGAATTATAATACGGTTTGAACCGTTTCATAGGACGGACTTATACGATTTACGAAGATATTTAAAGAATGCACATGGAATAAGCTGGGATCGACATTTGTATAGCAAGAGTTTAAAGCTTACAATTCTCATTCGAATCCTTCTTCCTGCTCTTCAAATAGTTTCCAAATAGCTTTAGAAATATGATCGTTTCGTGTTTAGAAATCATTATTCAAGGGAAATCTGCTAAACTTTCTTCGCAAAGACACACCCTTATAAGGCCTTCGCAACACCGTCCAAGAATATTGCACAACAAGCGGATCACAGCTGTCATTTTTACATAAGCGCTAGTTTAATTGAATATTCATTTCCGCAAGTCGCTTCCACTTTTCGTATTATGATTTATAACTCCCAAGTTACCATGTTGGGATATCGTTCTCGATACTAAACCAACTGATTTAGTACCATTGTGCTACTCTTGGCTTATTACCATAGCCTCTTCTTGAACAATACCTTGAACTGTGATGCGTATGCGTTTCTTTGCTTAAATATATCTTTGGTATGGTCATCTTTAAGCATTAGCCAAACGATTATCAACTCTGACTGCAACAGTTAGGTTAGATTTTGGTTTGATTCCATAACACCAATCGAAACATGATTTACTGAAGTATTTAATACGGCAAAATTACTACCAGTAAAAGCGTTAAATGTAAAATATGTGAGATTTGCTTTGATAGTAATAAATCTAATTTAATACTCTCGATATTACTTGGAATGCTTATTCAAATACTTGGATAATGCATTGAGAATAACGATTTATGAATTGGCATGATAAATAGTATCATCGATCACGTACATCTATTTATATAATAGGTATTTACTACGCTCTTAAATATTTACTACGCTCTTAAATTAAAAGGTTCGGTAAAAATTCGTTTTACCGAACCTTTACCAAGGCGCGCTTCTACACCGTTTTCGACTTTCATATCATCGACGATGATATTAGTTAGTTCTGTAATCTTGTTATCTTCTATAGCTTTTTTGTTGACTAGGTTGCTATCTTCACTCACCTTTTCAGTATCAGCAACTTCTGTTTTTCTGAAATCTTTGAAGTTTTTCTCCAACACTGCTCTGTTTGCCTTCTTGTAATTTCATAAAAAAAGTTTAGTAGAAAACTTCCTTATATCGACGGTTTGTAATAATTATAAGAAATATGGCACAAGCGGTACCTAATCAGTATATCATTCTGAACACGTCCACTAAAAATTTTTTCATCGGTAATTGATAAAAGTCTGCATTTACATTCATTTTGACCGCATAGTGTAAGTGTTACACTTACACTATGCGGTCAAAATGTAGGGACTTTTGTAGGTAACATGTGGTGACCGTTTGTGCGTATGTCTCTTCCACCTTGTATATATTATTACCTTGCGATCTAAAAACAGTACGAAATGCTCCAATCAGTTTTTATGTTCCACTATAGCTAATCGTCAATAATTTCGAAAGTACCAGAATAAACTATACATCTCATTGCGGCTTCTATTATTTCCCTAATAGGTTTCGAAAGGCAAAGTTACGAAATAAGCGGTAAGCAAATTTTTTGTTGAATTTCATAAGATTAAATTAGACTTAGCATTCTTGCTTTAGGCTTTTTAGTTTTTATCTGCTGTTGTACCGGAGTCATTACGAGTTTGTCTGATTTTATAGTTTGTGGTTTGCAGTACCGTTCCAACGTTATTTTGGTCTACGGACTTTATGTTTTCTGAGGTTAGTTTTCGTTTTGTGGGTAACGTTATATATTGAGGCAGATCATGGTTACAACAGCAGCGGTCGTTGAAACTTTTTTGTTCGTATATATTTACGGTTCATTTTTAACTTTGAGGTCTGTTTTACTCTTCTGGCAAAGGACCTGCGTTTCGGGAGACCGTGTTGTAAGACTTTCAAAAAGTTCTATTTTTTTTGCCTTGTTAGAATAGATTACTTTTGTTTTTGAATATATCTCTCTTCCTCTTATTACAGATCCTTCGTTAGTTCTTGATGCGATTCAATCCCTGTTAATTCTTGCACACAAAATACAGCTTGTTAAATCTACCGCTATTGAGACTTCCTACTATCACGATTTCAGTTCAGGATTGACGATCGCCGTTTATTCTTGTTTATTATTAGTAGACAGAAGGACGCTGATGTCCATTCTGTTAAAAAAAACCCCTTAGTTACCTTAACGACACCTTCAGGAAGATAGCGGGTGGCCCATTCCTCGCCTTGTTTACGAGACCAATTAGACATTACATCGTTAACTTAAATGGGATCACTTAACGGCGAGTTTATAAATAGTTATAAAACTTAAGAACCAGATACTACTCCTGGTGATTGTTAACGTGCCAGGTTTTGCAATACTATTAATAAGGACATCGTAAAATCTGTTACACTGGAATGGTAATTGTATTATATCCCAGTTGATTTTCAATATCGATTTACAAATTTGAGAAAGAGATCATGAATAAAATTTGCGGACAAGTGCTGATTATAGGATTGTATAATTTAGGAATTATTAGGTAGGTGCTAAGATAAAACCATTCCAGGACACGTACATTGCAGTATTGTAATTTTTAGTAAACATGATGAACTATTTACTTAAGTAAAACAACTTTATGAGGAAGTAGCTAACGCAGACATGTAATAAGTCATTCACATGCCGTTAGTAATAATGGGTTTACTGAAAAGCCATACATATACCATAAACTTAAGGAGGTACCTACTTAGTTCCAGGTTAATATTATACAATAGTACCTTGTTAGGAACGTCAACTAGGCATGCCATTTCGTTCACGGCTTTGAAAACATTCGCTTAATTTTTTTCACATTCTAGAAATTCCGCCGGAGTTACAGCCCTATTAGGCTAACGCAGCGGGTGGCTGTCTACAGTAAGGTTTCTTTCACAATTGTAAAATGGATCTCTTGTATCGATTAGATACTCGATACCGTAAACCACGTTTCGGGTGCTAATTATAGCTATCGATTTAAAGGCTTGGGGCGAAACGGGGGCTATGAAAACTGCTATAGATAACGGATAGTTATAACCAATTGTCGCTTTATGTTTGCGTTCTGCAGTCTCTGCTACTGTTACAAATATTATTGAGAATGCAGTTCCTGGACTTTCAAAATGATTGAGCCTATACTTTAAAATAATGGAACTAGAGATCAAATCTCGGGAAATTCAAGCCACAACTGTAAATACACTGGAGTGCATAAGAATATAAAGTAAACAAAGCTTACGACCGATACTAACAATGATAATGCATTTAAAATGTTTGTCTACCTTTTGTTGGAGATGTAACTCCGAACAGTTTAAATAAAACATGTTCGTAGACCTAATTTAAATTCAATTTATCGGCACATCTTTCTCTTGTTCGACAGCTAAGGCTGGCTACACACTGACTGTTTGGACTCTAGAGGGAAGTGTACACGGGCGACCGGGGCTGTTAATGATCCACACATCAATCTCCCTGGCAGTCGCAGACAGCTGAATCCGAAAGCTGTCGACTGTTCGAAACTTCGTAGTTGTAAAATGCATTCTGAGGAAGAAGCATTATTGCTTGTTTTCCTGTCTGTGAAGATTTAAAAGGAAAAGCTCGAACGTGGAACTCGGTAATTCGAACAGATGTGTGACTCGTGAGACTGTGTTTATGTGTGTGTGTGTGTTGTGTATCTTCTAATTTGCCATGTGTAACCCTAGCTTAAGTTTTCTTTTATTCAAATTAAAGATGTAGATCAGACGATCGTGTAGACATCTCAATTCAAAGCACTTTAAAGTTAACTATTCATTCGAATCACAAGTAATTTAGCAATCTCATTTATTCTATTGTTCTCAAGTAGAATAATTTAACTTGACCTCTTTTCTTAGTTGCTTGATTGCTTAAATATCTCAGTATGTGTTGGTTTCAATAATATATAAAGCAAATTATATTATTATAGTCATTAGATGTAACTACAGGTTCATATCACCTACGCGGCGGTGGCCAGAAATACAGCGGTAGCGGAAAATATGAATGACAAATGGATTGAAGTGAAAAGCAGCAAAAGAAATAATCTGGTAAAGATTCGGCTACTTTGTTGAAGGCTGTAGAAAGGAAAAAATATCTACATGTATGGAGGTTGGACAAAAGTACTACAGAAGATAGCATTAAGGAATACATAAAAGATGTACTAGGAAATAGCTCGGAATTTATAGTACAAAAGATAAAAACGAGAACTGAAAGAAATTATTCATCATTTAAAATAGGTTTACCAGAAAACAGCTTTGAGAAATTATGTAACCCTGATGTTTGGCCACTAAATGTGGAATTCAGTGAATGGATTTTTTTTCGACGCTCAACCCCAACCACATCAAACCACCCACAAGCGGACACACAGTAGAGCATATAACATTTTATACCAAAACGTTAGAGGACTGAGAACCAAAACAACAAGATTTTTATCACTGCTGGAATCGTCGGATGCTGATATATTCGCTATTACTGAAACTGGATGTAACGAATCAATTTATGATTCAGAAATCTCACTGCCAGGATACCAGATTTTACGTTGTGATCGAGCGGACGGACGCAAGCAGGGTGGCGTACTTTTAGTGGCCACACCGTGTTTTGAACTGCGACGAATAAAAATGCCACAGGATATTAATATTGATACTCATCAATTCGAAATAATTTGTGCAAGTGTTTATAAGCAGAGTCGATTTTTATTTCTTTGCTGTGTAGTGTATATACCACCTAAGGCAGAAGAGACTGAGTACATGGTAATGTTTACTTTATTAGAGAATTTGTGTATTAAGTATAGAAGTAATATTATAATTTTAGGAGATTTTAATTTAGTTTCGTGCAATAATAATGTAAGTAGTTATTTTGAATATTTTGTGGCCTTTTGTGAGGTCGCTCAGTGTAACATGGTGCCGAATTGTAATAATAGGCAGCTGGATCTCGTGTTGAGTGGGCGCGGTGGGGTGACGGTGTGCGCTGCCGATGAAGGTCTGCTGCCCGTGGACGCGTATCACCCGCCGCTGGCGGTTGCTGTTGCGCCGTCAGGTACGCCATCACTAACACATTCCACACCCGAAGCACACGAATCACAACCACACCCTGAGTCACAGTATAAGAAATGGAATTTTCGCAAAGCTGATTACAATAAGTTATATTATTTAATCAATTCAATAGACTGGAAAGATTTATACAGTATTCAAGATCCTGATTTAGCTTTAAACTTTTATTATGATAAACTATATGAAACTTTTGACGCGAGCATTCCTCCGAAAACTAAAAATATTAGTAATAGAAGATACCCAGAATGGTACAGCTTAGACCTTATTAAAGAAATTAAATTAAAATACAATTTGCACAAAAACTATAAAGCGACCAAATCGCCAAGCGACTATGAGGTATTCTCTCAGTGCCGGGCAAGGGTGAAGGCGGAAACAGCGAGTTGTCACCTCCGGTACAGAGATCGAGTACAAAGCCATCTCGCTACTGACCCTAAATCATTCTGGAATTACGTAAGGTCAAAAAAAGACACTTCTAGTCAGTACAAGTTGATCAAAGAGGGACGAGTTCTATCCGGTGATGAATCTGCTAAGGAATATGCGCGATTCTTTCACTCTGTGTACAGCGCGACAGCGGGCTTGCTGAGTGCGGAGGCGGCGTGCGGGGATGCAGCGCCGAGCGGCGCATATGCGCACCTCGCCTGCCTCGAGCGGGCTGCCGTCCAGCGCGCGCTTACTGGTCTGCCGCCTAAGCGCTCAGTGGGCCCAGATGGTATTCCGCCCTTCATTTTGAAAGATTGCCGCATGGTACTAATAGAACCGTTGCTCCACATATTTAACTTGTGTTTGTCATTGGCGCACTTTCCTAGTCGCTGGAAACTTACGCGAGTTGTACCTATACCGAAAGGTCAAGGTGGTACGGATGCCAGTGACTTCAGGCCAATTGCAGTACTTAGCGCACCTGCCAAGGTATTCGAGATGGCTATTCACAATCACCTTTATACTCAGATAGGCCCTCATTTGTCTGATGCGCAGCACGGATTCCGTCCTGGACGTGGAACAATGGGGAACTTGCTTCACCTGATGACGCAGCTGGTACCAGCTGTTGACGCTGGACTCCAGGTTGATGTGATCTATCTGGACTTTAGGAAGGCGTTCGACACAGTCGACCACGATATACTCTTGGCAAAAATGGCGGGTATGGGCTGCACATATCATACTATAAAGTTTTTCGCCAGTTATCTTCGAGATAGACGTCAGTATGTGGACTGTGGCGGACACTTCTCGGAGCCCTATTACACCAGGTCGGGCGTAAGTCAGGGTACAAATTTGGGACCCTTATTGTTCATCATTATGGTGGATAATTTAGCCAAGTTAATCAGGTCCACATGCATGGTGTTTGCTGACGACATTAAGTTGTCTGCAGTCATTAAAGACACTGCGGATCGTGACATGCTGCAGCACGACTTGGATAGGGTCACTGAATGGAGTCACCGCAATAAGTTATACTTTAATGTATCAAAGTGCTCGGTACTTTCATTCACACGCACACGAATCCCACAACACCACCAGTACACCATGGACGGGGAGCCGCTGCAGCGTGTCACGGAAATGAAGGATTTAGGCGTTCATTTCACAAGTGATCTGCAGTTTCGCAAACACGTAATACAAATTTGTAAAAAGGCGTACAGGAATCTGGGATTTGTGCTGCGTCAGGCAAATGACTTCACTAACATCAATGCATTGAGGGCTTTGTATGAGGCTCTTGTGAGGAGTCACCTGGAGTATAATGCGCCTGTCTGGAGCCCGAGTGAAATTAAGTACAAATTTATGCCCGAACGGATACAGAATAAATTCGTCAGATTTATGTATTTAAAGCTGTATGGGAGATATCCGGGATACCCGTTATTGTATCCTACCCTATTCTGTCTGGGTATGGTAGGATACTATAAATTAGAAGTTAGACGTGAATTGACACTAATAACTTATATTTTTAAAGTTTTAAGAGGTAGTGTACAAAACTCAGCCATACTATCAGAAATAGGGTTCAATTTACCGGATAGGTACGTGGAGCGGCGGCGTAGGCCGCAACTGCTAGTGGTGCCAAGTGCGCGCACTAACCTGCTGGGGCGCGCACCGCTGACTCGTGCGCTGCGCACTCTCAACACGGTGGCGGATACTACAGATATTTTTACTTGTACACTGAGTGAGTTCACAAGGGCCACATACCACATACTGTGTAGCATGTAAGTTATTGATAAGTATATTTTAAGTTTCTTTGTCGCAATAGAACTATTTATCTGTAATGGCAAGAAAACATTGTGTGAAATAAATAAATAAATAAATAAAAAATAAATAAATAAATGCTATGCCATTTGTAGGCGCCGACGCATCATTTTGGCAATATCTATAAACGGGGTACCATCTATCTGGCAGAAACTTGATTGTCCGAAATTTATTTGGCATACCACACTTGGCATATTCTTCTTTGAACGAATGTGTTTATGGCAGAACAATTATTTAATAGAATACTCATTTCGCAGAATGTTTAAATAGCTGAATTTTCAATGGCATACTTTTAAGATGGCAGAATTTTATTTAGTAGATTTTTATAAGGTATAACGACCGTCTCGCGAAAGTATCCTTTATGGGCGGCATGGGCACCGGGCCGTAGGCCGACGAAGGAGGCCGGCGGAGGCCCGGCACTTCGGGGACAGAAGATATTAGTGTTATGTAATATGCGAGCGAAGCGAGCGCGCGTCATGGAGTACATGCGTTGCATGTATGAGTGACCTCATTATTATTAATAATAATAATAATTATTATTATTATTGTTTTTGACATACCAACATTTAATGTTCTCAGCTAGAAATTTTAGCCGGGGTGAGCTGATAATAATTATTAATAATAATTATTATTATTATTGCATGTTACACGTATGTATGAAATGAAATGCGTGCCAAAAGACGATTCTGATTATGAATTTTTGGCGAAATAATGGTTCTGGAAATGAAGTTTATGCTCAAAGATGATTCTGACTTACAAAATTATGCGTTTTGAATGTATGGTAAATGAGTGTATGCCAATTGATTTTCTGCGAAATGAAGTTTCTGCCATCCACTGTTATGCAAAACAAAATTCGGGTATAAAAAATTCTGCCAAAAAAGGTAGACCCCTATAAACGCTATGATTAAATTGACCTTGTAATTATGTTTCACTTAGTATAATTATAAGGTTTTGCGGTATCGAAATATATTGAAACATTTACTTATTAGGATGTTAATATGAATTGGTATCATCTTATTAATCGCACATCAAAGTAATAAAAACATTGGTGCGATTTATTCGTAAATTGTAACCATGACAATCTGAAAAATGAATCCAAGATAAAGACTATTCGCACAAAAATGTTTTGAAACTATAATGACATATCAATTAAATGGGAGATCATTAGTGACATGGTAATTTCACACTTCACCAAATCGAACACCTGACAAAATATTTGAGCCCACAATAAAAAACCACACATAACTTTGTAAGGCACGAACTGTGAAAGCGTAAAGGCGAAAGTAAAGCCATTATCAAATCATTAATTAGTTCCAGTGACATCCACTACTAATATCAACTTTCTTGGTATGGAGTCAATCTACCGAGAAATTGTGATGACTGTTGGAAAAGTGTTCATATGGGTGTGAATGCGAAGAAGTGGGTCATAGGCGTATGATATGAATGGCAGCATTATGTGGTCAGTATCGTTTCCTTGTCCGTAGGTCTGTGATTTGTTTGCGTCTTTAAATGTCTATTTTATGCGTTGTTATTGATGCGATCTCTTGCTGAACTTAGTGGTCTTAATACAGGAGTTCAAATATGTTATTTAAATCTTTGCGCTACTTCCGCAAAGAACTGCCAAATCGTGCATCGGATGAGGACCAAGGTCCCTTTTCTCTTTCAATAACCACTTGCAAACAAAGTTTCATACGCACTCTGACCCCAATGCAGCGTAACCGCGTCACAGGCAATTGTAGCAAAAAATGTAGTTTCCGAATTTCACCATCGAGTAATTGTTACGAATCGAATTATCCGCCAGATTTCGGTCGGCTTTGCTCGCGAGTGTGGTTGTGTTTGCGCGTGACTTTCGCAATCGGTGACATTATCGTGTCGTGTCTGGCCAAAAGTTAAACGCCCAACTGACCTCACGGTTTTGGCTACCCGACAGACTAGATACTTTTTGTGGAAAAGAAACCGAGTTGGCTAATGCAGACAGACCGATTTCCGAACAATGTTGCAGATTTTATCCTTGAACATTTTCAAGTTATAATAAAATAGCAGAATTTATACCACTTCAAAATACAGTTAACCATTGTTTATTCCAATCTCTTAAATTCGCTTTCCCTTATAGGCGATCAACTAAAAGCGTTAGCGCCGCTTAGGTCCGTAATGTTCAACATTTTCGAAATTATATTGCATTCAATCAGATTTGCTAACTAAAGCAAACTCTAATAGGACAAGAAAATGCTGACATAAATAAAATGTGCGATAGAAAACACGAAACTGTTTAGGTGTATTTCAACAGGATAGAATTTATGCTATTTTCATGAGCAGTTTAACATTCTCCGGCAACAATAACTTCTTGTTACTAAAGGCAATTCCGCCCATCTATTTGTTTCTCCACGATCATTTACACTCCATACAACCAATGGAAATGATATCATAAGGTAGATAATATAATAAAATGTTCGGAACAACTGCCAGTGTCTAATCGTCACAGCCCGATATGGAAACGACCAGTCTGTCCATTACTTACGATTTCATTCGAAAAAGATCTTAATCTTTGGCCATTATCGTCTGTATACGTACGTGAAAGGCTATCCGATCTATGTTGGCTTTATTTGGCTAGTAAAATTGAAATTAACTAGGTGGACCGAGGTTTTGAGATGCTTGGGATAGTTTAAATGTTTGTCAAACAACGAGTTTAACGATGTTTTTTGGCTTGTTACACGTTTTGATACCGTTTTTCTCGTCGGAAATTATACTGACTACGTTTTCGGCTTCTCTAATCATTTTCTCATCGTCTTTCTCATCTTAAGCTTTTCCCACCTAACTACTATATAGTGTTAGCGACACTTAAAATAATAACTGGTACTGAAATACCCTCATTAGCTACCAGTTCCTTCATCCATGATATGTCAACTTTCAAGTTTTTTGTTTCATCTTCCACTATAATTACAGAAACGCTTTTAATTTCGTCTACCTTATACGGTGCTCGATTACTCAGCTATCCGATCATTACGATCCCAATTTACAGCAGTGCCACTCTATTGGCTTGAGTCTAGACAATCAGCGGACTTCTTAGCTCGGTTCTTGATAGTAAGTAAATGCCGGTCGTGACGTTGCCAATACCTGTTTCCATTTATGCACGAACATTGACGTGTTATGGATAACGTACCGATGTCAATTCGTTTTTTGAACCGAAGTTACGTTGTTGTCCTTGTGTTGTGTGTAATGTTGGTAAGTGTTGCAAGTTTTGGGCAATAAACCCTTAAAATTGTACTGCTTGTGTCCATATAAAAGAAGTAAGTGTTTTTGAAGAGAAAGTTTCTTAAATTATTATTGTTTGTCAGTTTCATGGAGCTTTTTAATACCAAAAGTTCACGTTACTGTATTTGAGCGCAAATTGAGCTCGCGCATTCCTTAGACCTTTATATAACTGCGAAGATATTCCCTTCGATTTAAAGGCAAGTTTAATCGAACGGCGATCATGGCCGACAATCGAAGAGAAAGCAATTACCGTGCTTTCACAGACGACATCCTAAATCAAGTCTCGACCTTACAATGGAAACTCGTTGGGCGTGCATCCGAAGTATTCCGAAGTGCAGAAAGCACCGCTCGTCTCGTGACGGTGGTGTTCCGATAACGGCATCATCGGGACCTTGACTGGTCGAAGCTTGAACTTTTATAGACCTGACGATCATTTGCCACGGTTTTAACTGGCTACGGGATTGTATTTTCTGAGAATTTGTATTTAATGAGAGGTATTTGCTCGTCTGCCTCTGTTTATTATGGAAGTCTCGTAATGCTTGTTTTTGTTGAATTAAGGAATTGGGAGATGACATTAATAAATTAAGCAAATATCAAACAGAGAGAGAGCTATCTGAGCTATGCTAAAGTTTGGAATTTTTCCTAGGAAATGCCGTCTATATTTGAATCTTCAATTTAATATTTGAATCCGCATTGATTTAGATTCTTCATCGAGAATATTGTTTGCCATCTGGGTATTTTAAGCCAGCTCAATTCATCAGTTTCTAATTAAAATTATTTTCTGGTTCCACTTCAGCGAATTGCCATGACTTTAACTATATATTGATAGGTGTAAGAAAAACCTATAAGACATTCAATTAAAAAGGGAAAATAGTGGTGACCCTACGTGTTGTGTAAAGACATTTGTCTTCAAGTTTCAAATGTCATTGCGAAGCTTCGAACGTGGGAGATTCACATTTTACCAGCAAATCACGTTTCATGTTTAACGTGATTTCTATTGTAAAACGACTATTTCTTGTTTTATTTATTGCTGCTTGTGGCTAGCACTTATTCTGACTCCTGATTTTAATCGCTGCTTATGGTGCTAACTCGGCTGTTACATCATTGCTATCCATATCGAATATTATTTTAACTAGCTGTTTGTTACCTAAAGTAAAATAATCGTCACCTTCCTTGAACTCTTATGGATTGTCAGTAGTATTTTCTTTTACTACTTCACGACTGATTGTGTGCTCATCAACGACTTTTTAGTACGTCTACATCGTCAGCTTTAGTGGCCAATATTTGACTAACTCAAGTGACAAGCTCATCTTACCTTTAACTGTAAAAAACTGCGCCTCATTTACTTTGCCTCTTTATTGAAACCCCATACGTACGTTAAAGTAACGGTCTCTTGAAACACAGCTTGAAGTTTTAAAGTTGAATCTATGACTGTGTTAGTGGAGCATAGTCTCTTGTAAGTGTCCATCACGTTTCCCTCAGACGTATTATGTCCACCATTAAAATTTGTCTTTCTACCAATATGTCGCTCCACCGATTCTACTGAAATTAGCCCACTAGACTGATCGACGCGTGTCCACATTATTCACCGACTGATAGATTAAACCAACTTCCAGTCACGGTAGCTTTTTGCAGTTCACTCAGTGCCCACCTTTATTCCAGTTTCCGAAGATAAAGTAATCTAGTCATGTTAGGTAGTGCCAATTAGCTTCGTTCAGTCGACAAATTTGATTGATAGTAATTAATATTCATAAAGAGAGTTTCGAAAGTTTATTTATGAATATACAGTGCTCAATCAACGGTAGGTTAGAGGCGATTCTTTTTACATCATCATGATTGGATGTGATTTACCATATTTGAATATTCTTTATCTTTAACTTCATAATTTATTCCTTTAATTACTCTTTCTGGCACACGTTTTGAAAATATTCTGGAATGTATGAATTGTCAATGTTCCGTATCTGATTAAGATTACCTAAGGTACTAATCAGTGCTATCTTCAGTATTAAAAGTTGTAAAAGCATCGTGTGAAAGATTGATGCTTTCGAGATGTGGCATTAGTACCGGCTGTTACGCATACCATGGACCGCAATGAGAACTAATGAGTGAATACTGGAGAAGCTCAACATCACCAAACGGTTTTGTAAAGTTCTGAAAAGTTTCATGATACTGGGCCTGGTGTAGAAGGTACAGGCGCGCAAGTTAGAACACCGGCAAGGTAATCAGACGCGATCAAGAAGGCTGTTGGAGGCAGCCAACACCGAGCGGTTATCAGTGACGTGTCGGTCGCGTCGCGATCCTCTGCAGTGAGGGAACGAGTAGATAAAAGAAAGATACTTAACACATTTTTCTCAATTGACCTCTTAGCCCTGATTTCAAATTCACCTGCTTAAAAATCAGTAAGTATCGCTTAAGTTCAGAAAAAAAAAAAAAAAAAAAAACAATAAAATCAATGAAGGGCGGTGCTCCAAGTGAGTGGATATGCGTACAAAAAAGTGAGCGCTGCCGGTTGATCGAGTTTATACCGATATGTATTCGTATTCGGACATTTTTTGTCTTTATCAACTCGCTACGTAGGTCTTTACGCAATTCAAACTGGATAGTGTTACGTGCTTTTAACGATGTATGACATAGGGGCTTTGCGGCTCGTCAATTAAGTTGAATTGTGAAAAAAAATGTGAACTGCGTGTTTGTGGTTCTTGCATTGAAGTGTAAATTGTCGGTAATTCAATTTGTTGAGTTGATTGATGGGAAGAATAGCGTTTGAATGAGGGTAATGAAACGAATTTGATGGATTACAATTTTTTAACAAATTATTGCTTATCTTGACATTGAGATAGTGAAGTCAGAGAAGAGTACGCCAGCCAAGTGTTTAGTAAAATCGAAGAGAAAGGTTTATTTATGCCAAGTCTTGAAGAAAACATTGACCATGTTCCACGTTACGGAGTCAGAGTTACAAGACAAGAAGTAGATGCATCGCCTTATATTTTTTTCATGCTGACTTGCCTTATTGCCAGCCCTATGTCTCAGTATTGTCTCTGCTTGTTAAAAAACTGCTAGCCATGTAAGACCAACTAAAGGACAAGAGAATGGCTCGATAAAATTCCATTTGAAGGAAATGTCAATTGGCCACTTGCTGTATTCAGTTTGCCGACATTACATTTTTTCATTATTGTTCTAGTATTTTATTTGCTCATGTATGATTTGCCGGTATTTCAAAGCTGTACCGGATTAGGAAATTGTAAAAGGATTGGATGAAGGGCCATTTTTTATTCATTCTACGTTTTCAAGTTATTGCCTTATTTGATGTGGTTGTACGATCGTTTGCATTTGTGTTCCTCGTAGAATTCTGCAAAAAGAAAGGTAAACAGGCGGTCAGCATAAACATGCACTGCTCACACATTTTTTATCATTGTCAGTCACATCATTTACTGATTTATCACACCAATATATCTTTTTTAACGCGTCTCGTGTAATAAAATCTTGATAAATATCATTCATTATCATAACGATAGACTCCATACATCGTAAAGATATCTCTAAATGCATTTAAAATAAGCTTTATGCTTTGACATGAGACGTGAACACTTTATGAGTAGCTACAGCAGTTTTACAATCGGCAGCCTAAATTGAATCGTGCTCTTATAATCGATTACTAGTAAGTGTTGCTCGTAAACCTGCCGATACATCGACCTAGCCTACGTGTTTTTCAGGCTGTATTTTTGTTTATTAGCTATATTTCAGAGGACTGCCTCGATGGTCCAGTAGTCGCATTTCGCAAGCCTGACAGCTGTGCTTAAGTCCTGGGCAGCCCTGGGGTCAGGTCAATTGTTATTGGGTTTTTCCATTATGGATTTATGAGTAGCAGCTACGGAGTCTGGATTTTTGCCCGGTTGATGGTAATAGGCTTGCCCCCTATTACATGGGACTTAAACGTAACAGGCGTGAAGTTATGTTTTGAAAGTTGAAATGCAACACGTACTTTTCTAGTTACTAAAGCTGCCAATGTATGAGATAGGAGATTCTTTGCTTTTCAGTTTTATAAGTCTCTAGATTTAGTATGCACATAGGTGCATACCATAGCATAGGCCTATCGTGTTTTTGGAACATGTATGGAAATGCTTTCTGATTTATAAGCGACACAAATTGTGTTACTTCAAAAAAGATTTAGTTTAAGTCTCGTGGGACTAACATAAGAATTCAATGATAATTGTTTAGAAACTAGAAAGCGACTAGCAGAAAATTTCCAATTATTATACAACCTGTCACAACTTCTAAGCACGTCCTTCACAGTATAAAACTTCCTATAACCACCTTCATTTACTTAACACATCATCTTTGTTTATCCACACAAGAAGCTAGAACCGGCTTTCTTCCATAGTTTGTGCATGTTAATTGACTTTCATAACGGCATGCTTTCGACCTTTTGAGTAAAAAGTTTAAACTCATGGACACTGCATTTCGAATTAGCTGCTTTGTTGAGGCCCAAACGTGCTATATCTTAAGTGGACCATTTGGCAATCTCACAATGGTTTTTTGGAGACAATGATGAGAATATTAACCATGATTGCGGCTAGGTATGCGTAATAACGGTATTTAGAGTTAATGTTAAATTTTTGGATGTGTTACTGACAGTCTTCTACCGATATTGGAGTCTTAATTGTTTTACTTTCACAAGCAAAGTTGTTAAGGTCTTTCTTATGACCTACACATTGACCTGACGTAATGCAACAACCTGTAGGTACCCGCGCGTTTAACACGCGACAACAATTTTTGGAGCAGTAGCTCACCAGACACGACATCTATCTGCTCGATATATCCTCCCTTTTCAATGGATGATGAGGAGCTTTACGCTTTTCTCTACATACCTTTATCGCAAATTGTATGTTTTCCTTGTCTTGCCTGGGAGTTTTAGGTTTAATTACATTAAGCATAGTTTTATTATATTCCACGTCCATGAATCGGTTTATCGCAATCATCTCTTTGTTCTGCACGATTAGTATCTTATTCTCAAGTCCAAGCTTTTGATGCATTAATATTGTTAGTGATATCTAGGAAAACGTCAAATTCCATCAAGTCGTTATCTTCACAATATACGTAAATCAAATTACAGTTTCCTTAACTGAATAGAGACATAAGCAGGGGTCGAAACTAGTCAGTAAAATCAGTAAAAGTCAGTTTTTTAGCATGGTCAGTAAAAGTCAGTTTTTTGAGAAAATGGTCAGTTTTATCAGTTTTTTGAGATCAACACATATATTGCTCCATATATTTTTGATTTTGCTTAAGAAATATATATCTTATAGTATACCTACTAGCAGCCAAACCCGGCGTTGCTCGGGTTTCACCTTTCAAGTCCATTCATTTCATCAGTTGCAACACTTTTTCACATTTTCGCCACCCACAACCGCGACCAAACTTCCTTACTTTCACCAGGAGACCAAAGGGGAGATGATTGGAGTTGGTGGTCATAGAGAAAACCCTGTCTTCCCGCCCTAACATTAGCATTTTAAATATACATTTAGATTGTGTCAACAAAAAACAAATTACTAGTCATTTCTAATTTTCTTAGCCGGGCCCAGTGATGGTTTGAGGGCAACTAACAGCTGATGCTCTATTATGATGTCTTGTGGCAACTTAATATTGTAGCATCATTATTTCGAGGAAAAAAGTCCAATCCTACTTTTTTTCTCGAAATAAATACATATTTTATTATTGTATGTTTAACTTTGCATATTTGTTACAGCTTCAGCTTTTTAACCTGCATTGTATGTGATTTAATTTGACTGCTGTGTGATTTGTTTGTGGCTACTAACCAACTAACTAATATGGGGAAATGTCAAATTTAATGAGGACTGGCTTAATAAAAAAGATAAAAATGGACACTTTATATCTGAATGGGGAAAAAGGAATGGTGAAAATGAGGTTTTTTGTTGTGTGTGCATGAAATATTTGTAAACTTTTTAATAATTTAAAGGTGGTGATGGTTGGCTATGGGGATGGTGGAGGCCAATATTTTTTTTTTTCAATTCCACATGAAACTTTTATTTTAAGTTAGTTCAGATGGTCAGTAAAAGTCAGTTTTTTTAGATTTCTGGTCAGTAAAATCAGTATTTTTGAACACTGAACCTGTTTCGACCCCTGCGTAAGATATATCACAGTATTTATTTGAATCTATAGATAAACTTTTGACTAGTATTGAGATCTCAGTGGTGTTACTAAATACATCCTTAGCACAGACTACCAGTGTGGCACAAATAAATCTCGTTGTGTGATCAGAATGTCCTATTATATTCAATGCTTACTTATTCAACCTGTTCATGTTTGTATGAATGATTTCATTCGGTGTTACTCCCAGCAGCCCACGCAGCGAAAGCCGAAAAAGAAACTGCTATTCTTTTATTTTTTGTTCCGTGTTATTCGTCCCCTACACAACACCAATCGATGTACACATAAATCGATTTGGAATACAGTTACACCGATTACGAAAGATCGAGTTGCAATTCGGAGATATTCGGGTGGTCCAATTTTCAGTAAGTGGGTAACTAGGTATGTGTTTAGCGTGATAAATTGCCATTGTTTTGGGTAACACGTAAAGGCAATTTTTATGAATGGTGCATTTGATTTGCGAGTGAAGACTCTACGAGAGTAAATTGAAATTGTAAATGTCTTGGCTATGTAACAATGTACGGAGTATGCATCTGCACGATTATTCTGTATTATCGTGAGATGTGTGAGAATCGTTTCATGTTATGAAGAACAACAGTTAAACCGCCATCGTTTATGTGATGTAATTGAACGAGGTAGAGCAGTATTCTAAAATCTTTATCAAATTCAATGTCAATTTGGAAATAAGAGCTTTTATAAATGCACACTGAGAAGCTTCCAGTGATACCCGAACACAACATACTTCAATAACTTTCACATAAAATAGAATCCTTTAAACTTTAGACTAGCAAGCAAAAAGAGCATAACGATAACCCGATACAATACTTGTTTCTGGTAAATATATTAATGATCGATCAGGTTTGATGCCTAGTCAAACCAGTCGCCAGCTAGTTTATAGAGACGTGGTGTAACACACGGAAACTGGACTATTAAAGATTACGATGATTGATATCGTTAATCGATCATCGCTGATCAAAGAAAGTCATAAAATCGTCACTTGGCTCCATAAAAATTGTAATTGATGAGAGGTTTTTTGGTGATATTTCCAATTAAAATGAAAATATAAACTTCAATTAGTGAAACTAATAAAATGCTCCACATGTTGCCATGCCAAGTCCTTATTACTTTTAATCAACGTCAAATTTTAACCTATGGTGCCATGCATGTTGAGTACGTCACTAAATTATACCAATCAAGAAATTCCTAACGTTTCCCACAAATTCTGGACTATGTAAATGGGGACTGACTTGCTACTAGTCCATAAATTGTGTTAATATATGAAAGAAACATTACCCAATTTGATGTAGAAGGGAAAGGGGGACTAGTCAAACTAGCAACTAATATGAGCCAATCGAATTAAGTTATTATCGTAGGTACTCCTAGACTACCTGCCACCTGGTATGATTTAAGTGGTAATTAATTCCATTTATTACACATGGGTTAGCTTTGGTGTGAAAACAAAATTAACAAATCAGATAAATACTGAAAATAAGAGAAACGATATTTATGGTATAGAAAAAATGAACATAGATAATAGACATGTTGAAGATAAAGATGAAATAGAAGAAACCATATTTTGTCTTCAAGCCGATAGCTCAGTATACTTGAGTATACTGAACAATCTGAACTCTCAGATTAACTATTAACATAACCGATATGTGGTCTACTACATACAGGTTGAATTAAAAAAATGAACTTATGTGTCTTTTTGTGCTTGACCTACAAATCAACAAATCAAAAACTGTAACTGTCAAAAACCAATCGAATTAGAATAGTGCTTCCTACTAGCCCTGAATCCGCTTCCTCTATACAACTTTTCGCACACTCACTACATTTTACTGTACTGACATCAACTTCGTCTTTACGACCGTCGTCCGAAACATTTCAACCCTATTCCTATTAATTTAATGACGTAACTGTCTTACCACCAAAATTATTGTCCAATAAGTGAGTCACGTGGACCGGTTCCCACACCCACTCTTCGCCTACGCAGCGCACCGAAACGTTGACATCACTTATGCAAGGGTTGTTGTGTTACACTTGTTCTTTTATGTTTGTTTCATTGAGTTCATTAATGTTTGCTGTTTGATTTATTTGATGAATATTAAATACGCTTGCTTTTCCTTTGTTGACTTCATTAATCGTCACTTTTTTGTTTACACTTTTATGATAAGGAAAGCTCAGTTCTTTCACAAGCACATACATAAATATCATGTCCAACAGTTAACTACATTTAACTGCAGAAAAACACAGTTTTAATGCTGGTCATTGCCTATTCCCTTTTTAATATTATGATCAGAATCAAATCAAAGATATTACTCACCAGAGAACAATGAGGCTATCCTTTTATTCTGCATTCTGTTTCCATGTAATCAATTAATGACAACCTATGGTTACGTCCCTTGGTCTGTCTCGACATGTGCCCCTATACTATAGGTAATGTGATTTTGCGTATTCTATAATTTTATTCTAGGCTTTTTTATTTTCTCCATTATGAAGAAACAATTGGCTCATGGGTCTGTCATCCACGTATGGCTCTTATTAATCTTACTTATTAACTCGGTTTATCGTATTATTTGAACTTTAATGTAGTTTATAATCCAGATAGAGACGAGATGATTTATGTGGGGCGATTTTGAATACGTGCAGATATTCATCTATATTGCTATCTCATATGTCTGAGTTTGCATTGCTTACGAATATTGTTGCAATTATCCGGACATATAATATATGGGTGCCAAAGCTGCATTAAATGCAAACTTCCTTTGTTTTAGAAACATAAAACCTGCATCAATCGAAGAATTGAATTTGCAAGAAAGTATCGATATATCAAATTGAATTCACAATCAATTGTTTTCAATTTCACCGTCCATCTTTGTTTAGAGCCCGACAGATCGACCACAACAATATGCTATCTAAACAAATATTTAATTGGTATTGCTAATTGCTGACTCGTTTCTATTGTTCCCTTGGCGATTCTTTCTCACAATTGCCATTGTGGTTAGACAATGTTGGGAGCTGACCTTAAGGATCATGATGCAACGACTTTTTGTTGCTGTAGGAAGCGATGGGTTCTTAGAACGGTGCCTTTCGATTTAGGTTCTGATTATTGGGAACATTGTCGTATCTTATTAATAAGAAAATCTTTTACCATGTTCGATTTTGTGATTGTCTTTTGTAGCTTCGCTTGTTCATGTGCTTTGTTTAAGATTAAACGATTTGTCTGGTTTAGTAAAGAATCATGACGCAACTACAAAACCTTCTTTATTGGTACAACTATCTTCATCAGCAATAAAATCTTTTTAATGTGTTAAATAACCACTGTCTAAACTAGGCACTGCTTTCTCACCTTGTTTTACTTTTAATGATCGTTTTATCGTTCCATCTTTAACGCATTTAATTTCTTGTTTCAGATGTACGAGAAGGAAGCATAATTTGAGTAATGCGAACACTTCGGTGTCATAATTTCTGCGTAAGTACAATTTTATGTAATATCCATTATATGCGGTTGTCGATTCGTTTTCAATTCGACACGCGTAGTTAACGGGCTTGAAAATAGTGGTTACTGCTTGATCTATGTTGATGGTAGTAAAAAGATAAGCTGGTTTAGAACTAGAAGTTGTATGAAAAATCTTTGCGCGTACATTTTTCATGAGGCTGCTTTTTGTCCAATCAGTAAGTGTACGACTCAATTATATTTCGTCGCTTCATTCTTCAGATACAAATAACCATGTAGTGCCTTTATTCTACAAGGCTCTATTCGCACGTTTAAAGAATCGACTTTAGTCGATTGTCATTTTTTTTTTATCTGTGGTGTGGACCTCACTAGCGTGGCGTGATAATCGTGCCGTCATTCCTTTTTCTTGCGAGGCATCGTTCGCACGCGCCTTAAAAACTAGTGAATATTACGTGCTCAGCATTCGTCATTATAATGCCGAAAAGAAGAAATCTGGATAGAATTGAACGTTATCAACGTAAAATTCGAATACTAGAAGATCATCAAAGAAAATGTAGGTAATAGAATTATTTATTCGTCATCGGAAGAGTCCTATAAAAATTCAGGTTAGTAAACCGTTACTCCTAATAAGTGTATGATTGTGTGTTGGTGGAAAAATATTTAAGAGAAATATAGTTCAATCTATATTGTAATGCCTGGAGGTTGACCGTGTCTCATCACGAAGGTAGCTCACTATACCTACAGCCTAGAGATTAACCACGTGTTAGCACAAAGGTTATCTGTAATTGTCTAAAGAACGATTACGTTAAAACAAATAAAACGCCTGGAGGTTGACCGTGTGTCATCACGAAGGTAACTCATTATACAGCCTAGAGGTTGACCGTGTGTCATCACGAAGGTTATTTGTAATTGTCCAAAAGACGATTACGCTAAAACAAATAAAACGCCTGGAGGTTGACCGTGTGTCATCACGAAGGTAACTCACTATACAGCCTAGAGGTTGACCGTGTGTCATCACGAAGGTTATCTGTAATTGTCCAAAAGACGATTACGTTAAAACAAATAAAACGCCTGGAGGTTGACCGTGTGTCATCACGAAGGTAACTCACTATAAAGCCTAGAGGTTGACCGTGTGTCATCACGAAGGTAATCTGTAATTGTCTAAAGAACGATTACGTAAATGAAACGCCTGGAGGTTGACCGTGTGTCATCACGAAGGTAAACACTGTTTTAAGCTTTCACGGTTCATAACTATATTAACCAATAACAATCACGGAAGATATCCCGTAGGTGACATTTTAAATATTTTTATCACGAAGTCATTAATACAAAATTAAATAAAATGCCTGGAGGTGGATCATGTACCCTCATGACGGTTATTTATAATAACGCCTTAGTGTCCTTAAACTTCCTGAGAGATTAATCGTTTGTTAATACAATGTAAGAAGTCAAAATTACGTCTACCCTCAATTTTCAACTTTTATTATTTTATTGTTTTACACATTGAATGACGCCGATCAGACTGATATAAACATGTCACCCATGATGACACATGATGGCGAGTAGGAATCCACCCCAGTACCTGAATTGGATCCTGGCAATATCTCCGCCTTAGGCGAGACCATGGAAGAGACGCCAAAGTTTGTCGCCAAACCTAACGCCAAATTCCATTTCATTCCATTCCATTATTACAAGCCCTTAATTAAATTATGAAATTTCGGTCGCAGTAATCGAAGGTACCCGTCCGTATCCCTGACCATAGGGTAGGGGGGGGGGGGTACAGCAGCAGCAACTAGGCCACGGCATAGCCGCCCTTAATAAAGGGTTAGACTTGTTTCAGAAATGAAAATGTTAGAAAGTTCAGGCCATTACAATTTTAAGCGACAGGTGTCGCTTGCTGTACGATCTGCATTTTTATAAAATTAAATATACCTAATGCAAGATAGTGATCGTGATAAATTGCTTTTTGGAAGCAAGCTTTCGTAAAAGATAAAAACCACGAAAGTGATCGAAAACCATGGTTTTCAAATCAAGAAGTCCGCTGCAATAGCCAAAAACTCCTACTTCGTAACAGGCAACAATCAAAAATTGTCGCGCCTCTCCTCGCTTCTCGTCGAACAAGGGGGGGGGGGGGGTAACGCCCAAGGAGGACTGCCCCAGCACCGCGCAAGCCAAGCGCAGCTCAAAGATCACTGATGATCCATTAATTCTTAAGTGGATAATTATAATATATCTAACCACTCAAAACGTCCCGACCGCTTTAGCGGCTTTTACTGCCATCTACACTTCAAAGTTTCGAACGCAGTATTATCTATGAAAACGTTCAAAGAGGTTCAATACTGTTTTATACAGATGGCGCTGTATTAAATTACGAAGGGTATTCAATTTCATTATAAAAAAGTGAATCGATTAACAACTAAGTATTTAATTCTGTATCGCAGCAATGATTTACTTTCCAAAATATTTTTGACTCCTGAACCTTTAGAGGACAAAAAGGTTATTTTAAATTCAAAGGTTTTAAATAAGTGTGTTTTACACTGCTCACTTTAAAATGGAGAACCATAAGATTGCAGCTAGACTTTTACCTAAAGATGGATTTATGGCAAGTATTGGCATAAAGGAAACATAACTTGTAGTTCCTATTTATAAAGAACATCGTAAATACTTACGTTTTCAGTTTGATCATACATACGAGTTTAACGCAATGCTCTATGGTTTATCTGTTGCGCCTAGGTTTTTTCACGAAGTTGATGAACCAGGTTATTCACCTAAGACACAAGGATCAGTAATATCTCTCGATGACATCTTTAACATCGGTAATACTTAAGATAAAAATGTCGTGACAACGTTAATGAAACATTGCTTAAATGCTTAGGTTTTGTAATTAATTACAAGAAAAGAAAAAAAAATGTCTTGAACCACGACAAATTCGTAAGTTTTAGGTTTTATATTTTATAGCGTCGTTATGTCACTGGGCCTGCCAGATGACAAACAAACAGGGATAATGCGATGATCATTATGTTGTCTTTTCTTCCTAGCTGTTAGAATAGGGAACGATAGTTAGCTAGTTAGTAGTTGATTGGTTGAGTAGGTACCTACTTACTGCAGCTTGTCCTGCAGTAAGATATTTATATGGTTGGTTTATACACCAAAACTCTCAAACGTCAGAAGATTTAGCCCTTCAAAGGTCTCTCTGAAGTGACCAAGTGGTCAAGTGACTTTGAAGACTTTGACCTAGAGCGGTGGAGACGGATTTTCAACTCAACTTAACACACAACGTATTGAGAAGAGATTACCATTTCGATTTAGAAATCTACACTAACGCTTTTAGAACAGGCTGGGGGCAGTCTATAACGGAAATCGAGCAAAGGGTGGCTGGAAAATCCAGCGGTATGTCTTAGAGGTTTGAAGTGCTTTGCAAGCTTGCATTCTAACTGCTCCGTATTGCTTCGTGTGGAGAACACATCTGCTATCAGCTATATTAAATGTATGCATGGAGTTCGATTCCCACATTTAAATTAACTGAATAAATCTATTTGGCAATGGTGTGAGAAGCGAAATATATTTCTATTTGCGTCATACATTAACACATTTCAAATTAAAAAAGTGAATCAATTAACGTCGTTGCGTCATACATTAACACACGACAATGTAGATGAAGAATCTCGGATTTGGCTTTCCAAAAGATAGTTCAAATTTTAGGTAAACCAAAAATCGATTTATTCGCTTCCCGCACAAATATCATAATGTAGCCAAAACGTTCCATGAAGACCGAACCCTGATAATTCCATAAAAGTCGACACTTGTACAGTTAGTTGGCAATCTACCTTTTTCTACGATTTTCCCCCCGTGTGCTTTAAGCCTAAAATGTTTGAGAGAAATTATTGACGACTCAGCCACTGGCATCCTAGTCTTTCCTTTTTGGCCTGGCTAATCTTGGTTTCCCTTGCTGAGAAGAATGCTCATGTCAGATATGGACATAGGGACAGGAAGCATCATACGGCGCTATCAATAGTCACCGAATCTGTCCTTTCATTTCTCCTCGGAAATAACATTGAAGCAGACGAGAAAATGAAACGTCTAGGTAGGTACTGAAAGGTATTTACAGGCAAAAGCCATCTCATCCCAAGTAAAACACAACTTGGGACCCAAAAATAGTACTGGACTACGTTTCCCAATGGTACTCATTGGAAAAACGTAATAATCTTGACCCTAATAAACTATCAAAAAAAAAAAAACATCTTTTGTATGCGTTCTGTACTTCAAATCGAGTACAATTTGTCTCCAATAATGGAGTGCAAAATATCCATAAATCTCCCACTAGTATCTATACCGCCGTATATACTGGTATCTATATGTATATACATAAACATTACTGCCATGATAAAGACTTCTGCAGCAAATCGAGAAAAAACCCGTTTTATCTTTACCCAACCTATTTCGTAGAGAACCCCAAAATATGCCCTGCAAAAACTCTCGTTGATTACCTTTAGGTAACATCTGCTTCACGAACTGAAGAAAACCATAGTATTTTGCTTATCGTTAAAAGACCATGTAAAAAGCATCGTCATAAACTATCAGTAGGTGGATTAAGCAGACCCTAGCGGAGAACAAGTCACAGTATTCAGTGCGCACAGCACGCGCTACGCCTCCACCTCGGCGGCGGCTTCCGCTGAAGTATACCTATGTGTTGACACCATCCGGAAGACGGCTGGTTGGGCTAGTTCGTCTTAGACATTTTCTGGGTTCTAAAACCGACCCAATCAATTAATGATGAGGGTATGTATGCTCGATCTATCTGCGCCATAAGTAATTTAAATCTAGAATTATTATTAATTACTATAGGTAATACTTACCTACTAATAAATCAAAATACATATAGGTATTTATTGTTTTTGTCTGTTGTTCAAATAATGATTAGGAACTTAATAATTTATAGTTATTTACTATTAAGAACAATTTCTGTTTTTTGATATCAAAATAAAAGTTTTCTACTGTTAATATAAAACTTTACATAATAAAGTTTTATTTACTAATCTGAGAACATATCTCTAAACATCTACATGGTTATTTGTATCTGAAGAATGAAGCGACGAAATATAATATAAGATCAAACGAACTTCTTGAAGTGAAGTTCGATCAATATTATATGAGTCGCTTCATTCGAAGATACAAAGTCCTCACCCACCCAAACCCATCGTAGAAAACTGATCTCTAAACAAGAATGACGGCACGATTATCACGCCACGCTAGTGAGGTCCACACCACAGATAAAAAAAAAATGACAATCGACTAAAGTCGATTCTTTAAACGTGCGAATAGAGCCTTGTAGAATAAAGGCACTACATGGTTATTTGTATCTTCGAATGAAGCGACTCATATAATATTGATCGAACTTCACTTCAAGAAGTTCGTTTGATCTTATATTAGATGTGGATCGTTGTGTGATTGAGGTTTCATTAGTATTTAAGTGCCTGGGAAGATTTATGAAAAGCAACGTAGCGTTTAAAATATCCCTTTAATCAATTAAATTGATGTCATCATGATTATTCATGATATGTAAACCTTAATTTAAGTCATCTACTTGGTAAATCTAAATATATTACTGTACTTTGAAATTTTTGAGGTGTCAGAAAATGATGTTGAAATCTTATATGCTCGATCATGCATTAACAGATTAGGGAATCTGATACATATACATGGGACAAGATTTGTCGTATCGAACTGGCATCAAAACAAGCAAATGGCTTCACTTATTGAAACCTTAGACTTTTTATTATTTCTAATACAATCGTCAGATTTCGGTTTAATACAATATTTTACGGCAATTTCTTTTTGAAATCAAGTCATGCTCCGTTCATAATTATGATGTCCATGAAATTCGATGAAGTCAGATCTATAAAGATTATGCGGGATTGAGTATTAAGATGTGAAGGTACGACATTGATTTTGACTTTTATATGATTATATTAATAATAATTTTATAGATACAATCGCCTTTACGGGTCGCGCTCGCGCAGCTTCAAGGCGGCTTTTGTCATAATTGTATTTTTATTTAAATTTTGTTTAAAATTGTGGCAGTACAATAAAATAAGTACGTAATTTAAATAAACAAATGCGGCACTGTATTTTACAGGCTCAAACAAAAATTAAGTAAATATGCGCCTACATAATTAATTAAGGCATTATTAACTAGTATTTATGACCTATAAAATATTCTTAAATAATTTAATTTAATTGCCTCCATCCGCTCATTAATTTAATGACTCCTGTTAACCTAATATTATCTCACATAAATAATTAGTTTTGATCGTTAATAACCCAGTAAGTTATTGTTTAGTTGGGCTATACCTTCTAATATAATGTCACGATTATCGTGACGATCTCGTAATCGTATAGATAAATTGTTCCATGATATATTGCTGTGATATTTCAAACGTTGCTACTAGCAAAGCACGTAAGGTAACGTTATAGGTAATTGGTACAATTTATGTTACGATAAATGTAGGCCCGTTTTAGGATATCTAATTACGTGTAGAACAATACCTTGCTAGAAAAGTAGAGAATGACAGTCACGTTTAGTAGGACTCAATGTAACGCACAAACATTGTAATGATCGATGCCTTGAATAGTACCCTTGTACTATTCAAGGCATCGATCATTCGAGGGGTTTTTAATGAAATATTTAAATTTTTAACATTAAAAAAGTGGGAGCTTTGACTCCCAATATCTCCATTGAAGGTTCCCAAGTATAGCCTAGCTTGAGCAAAGGGGAGAACAAGCCTCTTTCGGCTTCGTTTGGTATTTTTACACTCATTATTCCTATTTCTTCTTCTTGCACGAAATCTTGATGACCATACTCCCAACCACACACCATTCCACCTTTTTTGCTGTATGACAGATCGTACGTGTTAAGATTAGAGTGCTTAAGTTAGGTAGCCAAATTGCAACAAACAATATCATTACGCAGGATCTTTTGATTAGCAAAGTCAAACACGGTTGCAACTGCAATCTTTGCATTGGCTAACGCACTATCAAATAGGTACCTTATCGGCACCAGCTTCTTCGAAATCAGATACAAACACAACCAATTATACACGATTAGAATTCTTTTATGCAATATAAAATGCAACAGAAGTACTGTGATGCAAGAATTGTTTGCAAAACATGTTTAACAACAAATTCCGCTCCAGTTTAAGATTAATCTTTGGCTATAAAACTGCTGGTTTTATTGATCAGTTGGTTTGTGTAAGTGAAACCATTATCAGGGCACTTAAACAACTTGTCTTGGACGACGATATGTTTGAGTTTATGAAGTTTTGTGTCTTTGGAGACTAGCGATTACTTGCGGGTGTGATTGGTGTGTGTGGTGGAGGGCTGTAAAGAGAAGTGTTTGATCTACCTGCGACATTGTTGCCGTCGCGGGGATATTCTGAGATGAAATGGGAGATGAGCTGGTATTAAGACGTGGAGCTTGGCACAAGCAAAGAGAGGCCTAATAATGGGCCTACTAACACGCTCAAGCTTCACCACACTTTTCGTTCACACTTCACCAGTACATCGCGCGTATGGTTGGTAAAACTGTATTACCAATTTACCATTACAAACCACACGCGCGATGTACTGTGTGCATCGTGTAATCGCGCAGGCAAGACTGTGGGGAGGTGTGAGCGTGTGGTAGGCGCATAACATCAAGAGAGGCCTTCACCCACCAGTGGGTGAAGTCGGGCTGCGGATGATCATTGAATTGACGTTGTTAAAAATCTGTACGTGTTTTGATGTTTCATAATATGTCGTTGATTCTTTCAAACAGCACCAGGACTTCACTCTTATCAGGGGGTCTAAAATGGCCACTTTAGCAGATCATAATATGAATTGACCTTTCAAAATAGTAACTGCGTCTGTGACCATTTTACGAATTTAACGCAATTCATATTGTTTTCCTATTATTACTTACCTATGATCTATTTTCCTTAATGGTCCCAGACGCTGTTACTATTATGAAAGGTCATTTTACGCTTTTTGACGCAATTCGTATTATGATCTGCTAAAGTAGCCGTTTTAGACCCCCAGTTTCCAATTGCAGTTTTAGATGAAACTTAAGTTACCATATTGCGTCATGCATGTTCCTCTTTTAGATTTTATTAGGGCGACTTGATATCTTGGCAACAGTGTGCCTCCAGATTACGGTTGCTTAACTAAAGTTAGAAGTCTAGAGCCGGTATTAATATAGCGACTTTATAGAGGACTTCGCGGAAATAATATCAGCAGCACTTTATTTAACAATTTTATTACAATTTTATCGTAATTCGATTCAAATGCAATCGCAAAGCGAAATCGATTCATTAGAACGACGCCCACCTACGTCGATCGAAAATCGGTTATTGTGTTGTAATATCGTAATTACGGTAACAATTTGTTAAGTAAACTATATTTTGCATCAATTTAGATAATACTTAGCGCTCTTAGCATGACCATGAATGGAGAATTTATTATTATTTGGCAAATAGCTTGCGATTAAACCTTTATAATTTTACTAGCACTTCGCACGCGACTTCAGCCGCGTGTATTTTGTAAAATATATTTTAGTCTATGTTACTTGGTAAAAAAGTAGGTTTCTAATGGTGAAAGATTTTTTTATAATCGGCCTAGTAATTTTTGTTGTGTTAAATCGTAACAAACAAAAACTCAAATGTTTCCACTTTATAATTTTAGTTTAGGTGTTTTATTTGCAAATAATACTAGAGTCTAAAGTTTTATTGTACCACTTGTAAAATTAGAACTATAGCTTAATTTTCTTTAGTGTAGTAAATACCTTAATTTAATGGCCAGCGTATTTTGCAATAAATATTCAACTTTCCAAGTATATTTGCGCTTAGTAACAAACATTCCAGCGGAGGTTAGTCCTCTTTGGTGAAGCAATCTACTATCATAATATTATGACTGCAGACATGTTCGCAATCGTCTAGCTATTAAGAACCAACTTGATGAAGCTTCTCGACACTCTTGATGTGAATCTTCATGACTTTACAAAAGGATTTATTATGATAACCACTTTTAGCCAGGTTTTTGAACATGATGTAAAACGTTTTCGAAAGATAGAGTGGATGCAGTTTAAACATAGAAGGACGAAATAATAGAATTTGCGGTTTACGTATATCTTTGGCAGTCTAGTTCAACTTTACTGCTAATTGGTTGAGTCTAGGTCTTCTGCCTATATGATAGTTGTGGAATATTAATATACACTTCTGGACACATCTATTGGCCCACCTTCGAGTTTAGGTTTCGATTGCCCCTACCGAAATATGATTGCTAGATTGAACAAAAACTGTTGATGCAGTTTTAAACCTGATACATTTTACCATCTTTTTCGATCGTATTGTTTTAAATTTGAATTCAGAATACCATACGACATGGAGCTACGCCTAACAAGTTGGATATGCGCCTTGTTAAAGGCAATTGATTTTTGAATAAAAAACATGTTTTATCAAATAAAGGTTTAATTTAATAACGCGTGTTGCCTCCATGGGCATCTACCACAGCTCTCATACGATCAGGCATAGAGTTTATCAACCGCTCTATGAAATTTTGAGGGATTATCTCCCATTCCTCTTCTATGGCAGTTTTCAACTCCTGCATCGTCTGGGCAACTGGCTGACGAGCCCTAACACGTCTTTTTAGCTCGTCCCACATGTGCTCAATGGGGTTCATGTCTGGGCTTCTGGCTGGCCAGTCCATAACTGTGATGTTCACATCCCGAAGATATTCCCTGACGATGCCGGCCGCATGGGCTCTTGCATTATCATGCATAAAAAGGAAATTTGGGCCCACATAGTCCGCGTATGGTATCACGTGAGGTTCTAAGCACTCACGAATGTACCTTTCAGCATTTAATGTTGGCAGCCGTGGTCCTGTAACAACCTCAAGTTGAATTTTGCCGCTCGCGGATATACTGCCCCAGACAGTCCATGAGCCACCGCCATAAGCAACCCTCTCTTCAAAGCAGCATTGTGCGAAACGCTCACCCTTACGTCGGTAGACCTTCTTCCTTCCATCATTGCCATGTAACACTAGTCATGAGTCTAAAATTAGACTCATCAGAAAAGAGTACACGGCTCCAATCTTGCTGTGTCCAATTTAAATGACTGCGTGCGAAATGAAGGCGCGCTGTTCGGTGGGCTCGCGTTAGTTTGGGCCCATTAGCTGGCTTGTGTGGTACCATATCGCGTTCTTTTAACCTTCTCCGAACAGTTCGAGCGCTCGCGCGCGCGAAGTTGGTTTTGTATCTCAATGGAGGTAAGGTGACGATTTCTCAAGCTGGTCGTCACGATGAATCGATCCTGCCTTTCAGTTGTGACCCGAGATCGTGGCCTTCCTTGGCGACGAATAAAGCCGCCAGTCTCTAGGTATTTCCGATAAACATTTCGGACCGCAGATCGACTTAAATTAAGTTGAGCACTCACGTTTCTTTGGCTGTGTCCGGCCTGAATAAGTGCCACAGCTTGGGCAGCGACTTCAGGTGAAGTATCCATAGATTATTGATAGAACCTCACCTTAATGTTAAGAATAAGTAATGTTTGTTGCAAAACCAAAGATATCAATCACTTAAAACCAAGTTTTCATAATATTCGATTGTTTGATAACAACAAACAGGCTCCAAATTGTCTTTTGTTTCTTTAAATTCTGTGTTCGAAATTCAAAAAAAGACTATTGAATGAAATTGTGAATGTGCCAGGTTCAAAACTGCATAAACACTTTTTGCTCGACCTAATATAAAATTTTAGCTAGGACCAAACGAAACTGAAAATACAAGGTGGGCCAATAGATGTGTCCAGAAGTGTATTATTATTATATTTATTATATATAAAAAAGGTTTAAAGCTTTTTGCATACGAACTCGCGAACTTTTTATGGTCTTCCTCCCATTACATCTAATATTTCTTGTGTCTCTTATTATTATTTATCTATCTATCCAATCAGTACATTTATTCATACGCTGATCTCGCAATTTACGGAAATCTCATATAATTCGAGGTTATTTCGAGGTCAGGTTATACAGGATCGCCCGTCGGGGCTGCGGATTATCGAAAGGCATAACGCGGCCCGGCCATAAGGGCGAAGAAGGATCAGGTGGTTTTTAGTCAGTAGAAGTCTGTCACTCCCTTTCGCTCTGCCCGTTATTTGATGATTCCCCCCCCCCCCCCCCCCAAAAAAAGGTTATACAGGATATTTAAAACTTGATTTGTCGCCGTGTGTACTCATCATTATGAACAATTTTTTACCATTATTCGAATCCTGAAATCGCGGAAGAAAATCAGCTGTTTAATACATTTTAAGTTACGTGTGCATAAATCTATGGATTAAACTTAACACCTATTTACTCATCAAAATCAAATAACATACAACATTCACTTGTATCAATCACAATGGCGAAGCGCTAATCCCTGACCCACAGTTCGTTTCGCGTCTGCTAATTCAAATGATTGATCAACAGACATACAAAGTGTGACCTTTTATATTAAGTTTAGTGAAGGCTCAATTAAATCAATTGGATTGATGGCTGGTTTACCTAATGAATTATTTTCGCAATTGATTTTGTAATGGTAAAGTTAAGAGGCGTTGTGGTACTTAGTTTTTATGTTTGTTTATGTGTCGCAATGTATTTAGTTGTAAAAGTTTATACGATTGCAAGTTTGGTGGAGGCGTATGTATTTATATTAGAGTGCTATAGAAATTCTTAGTGTCGAAACTTAAATTTTTTTATTGTCATACTTACTAAAGTGTTGACGAAATACTCTACGACATGAACATGATTCAAATGAAAAGTGTTCTATGGTATAATAGCTATTTTCATGCAATGGTTTGTTTGAATATCATCTTTTCTTAATCAAACGGGAATGTATTTCCAATTTTGAAAAGTTCCTGAAAGTAAAAGACGTAGTAACCGGAAAGGGCCACAAAAAAGAGAAGCAGATCATCCAATACCAGTTTTCAATATCTTCGAATAGTAATAAACATAAACTGCTCATTTTATATAATTTTATGGTTAGTTATAAACAAAGGAAGCGAGCGCACCTGTCTTCCGTACGCGGTGCGCCCGCGCAGTCCAGCTGTTTCATTGCCAGCCTAAAAAATAAAAGGGTTGCCGTTCAAAAAAATACATTTTACGAGGATAAAGCCGATTATGTGCTGAGATGAAGCTGTTTAAGTTCCGTAGAGAATTTTATTGGATGTTTTTATGGCGTTGCAAACTGTTTTGTGTTTTATTGGAAACTTAATAAATGCTTCAAGGCTTTTCCTTACTCGGTAACTTGTGCCATTTCACGGACTTTTTCATTCAATACGGTCAAAATTGAAAACAATAAATCAAACCTATCTCATAGAAATATGGTTGATGGCCTCGATGGTCTAGTCATCGGAAGTGCTACTATTGAGAATGAGGTGCTGGGTACGATTAACGGGTTGAGCAGTGTTATTGAAAATTTCTACTAAACACTTCTCTGTAGCAGACCAGTCAGTCAGAGCAGTGGTGTGCCTAGGGGCCAACAATTTAGAAACCCTATCATGATGAAGAGTAGTAAGGTATATCTATATAGTAAGGACAAGGTATTTAGGACAAGCCAAGCTTTTAATCTTGTATGAAAGTACTCTGAATGAGACCGCTCCCTATTCTATGGAAGGTACTTAAATATAACTTTTTAAATGTGTGTGTACTTAAGGTCGCCTTTGCCTAACCCCTTGGGGAAAACAGTCATGATATTATGTTATGTTAGAAATATTGTCACAAATCACGCAATATTCAAAGGGATTTGTATCTTAGTACGGGACAAGCCTGTAGTCTGTTTTCATTTCATAAGTATTTCCTCGTTATATTTCCATAAGCTTTGATCTTTAACTTACCTCCCACTCGTTCATAATCAAATACCTGGTATAATGAAGCCGTTTGCCCATAGCTTTTGATAACCAATTGACTGTATTTAGTAGTACCAGTATATTATCATCCTAGATTTATTTAGGGAATGTGCTAATGGTCCGTTTCAGGGACTTACTTTTACTGTTAATCTGTGTCATCCCACTGTGGGACAAAAATCATTCAGAGTTCTTGTTTTTTTTTTCGATTCAGGACTTGAATGTTGTTCGCTGGTCGTTGATTCGGTTAAATTCTTATATTTAAAACTAGCTTTTGCCCGCGACTTTCATCCGCACTAAATGATTATAAATGACGTCAAAATTGGTCAAGCTATTTGGATGATTAGCCGAAACAAACAAAACAGATATTATTACATGTAAGCACACAGATATTAATTATTATAAGTACCGTTATACGTTCATATGCATTCAGTAAAAAGCTGGTATTTTGGGATTACAAACAGACACTACAATTTAATTAATTTGTTAAAATTAAACAGCCAAAAGCCTCTTTCAGACATTCCCATACATTACCTTACGACATTACCTTTTGATATCAAATCGAATCAGTTTAATAACTTTAATGTACCTTCTGAAGCTAAATCATTTCCGAACAGATTACTATATAGGTGCACGGTGCACATTATTGCCTTTAATTTCATAGTAGGTACTTCAAATAAGCAAGTACCGCTCGCACCCAACGAACGCGGCCTTTGCGTTTCGTCACAGCCACATTCCTTCTCCGATCTAGTGTAGGGCTGACAAGTAATCTAGGAAAATGTCCATTTCAATGTTGAAATGGCTTTGAAAAGCTAAACAATGTGGGTGAATAATGGCCATAAATCAAGGGACATCAAGGAGTTGGGCGTCAACATGCAAGAAAGGGAACCTGTAATCGTGAATTGAATTAATCGTTTGTAGGGATCGTACAACAGTCTGAATTTCCAAAACCTCCGTATTTTGTCTTTTAGCTGTCAAATGAAAATTATCTGAAGACTGACAGCTGAAATCTCGTCAAGTGGAGGAATTGAAAAGTTGTTAGTCTTTTAAATAACCTTCTATTTGACAATTAAATTGAAATGGTAATGTCACTTCTGACACTGACAGTAGTGACAGCTGTCACCGGTAGGAAAGATACCATCTGTTTACAATTATCTCCTTAGCAATGCTGCAAGTGACTTTCTGCAGCTATTTCGAGTGTCTTCCACGTTTAATCCTCAAACCACCTCTTGCAACACCAACGGGAAGTGACAGGGAGGTCAAATTCTAGCAAGACGATTATACAATATATCATACACGTGGGCCAGCCCTAATCCAGCGTCGAGTTGTCTCAGCATGCCGACAAACATGTTGATTTATGTGGCGTGTTATTCTAGTTTTGGGAACTTCCAATTAAAGTAAGACGAATTAGTACAAAAGATTTAAGGTGCGCTTAGACGGTAAATAAAACGGTTGGCTGTTATTCTCGATGGGGTATGCGGGGTGATTGATATATCACTTTATAAGAGTATGTTAGGAAGCACTATTAAGTAATTGGGGATAAGAATCCAATGATTTGGGCCTACCTCATTATTATTTATTGCTGTGTATCTGGGTAGCACTTTATTGCATAAAAAGACTTACAGAATTGGGAACGACTTCTAAATTCGATTTTTTATCACTTGTTTCTGGACTGTCATGCACGATTGGTTCTTCTACAACGTGTTTATGTTTATAGCCCTTAAAAATAGAACCCCAAAGTCAAGTTAAGACTTAACTCTAGAGTCTAGATCGTCTAGACTCTAGAGTTAAGGGACATCAAAAACACCTTGGATATTATGGTCAGTTTCGTATCAAAGTAATTGAAATTCTAGCTCACGAACCAACCAACGCACATCTGGACCTTTCTCAAACGGGGTAACCTGCCGTCCAAGCTATAAACATGAAGTACAAACGTAAGTTAATTTCACACCCACGACCTCCAGGTCGTTTAATTAGGAAGTGACTCATTCACTATGCTTTGACGTATGAACTTTGCACATTTACTGACAGCTGGTTGAATTAACCCACTGACCTAAGTGGTTGGAGAAAGAAACAAGTATAAATAGCTTATTTTATGACTGTCTCATTGGTCTAGTCTTCAGTGCTAATGCTGAGTAAAAGGTCCTGTGTTCGATTTTGAGATCGATCAAAGTGGTAAAAGTTTACCATTTGGAATTTCTCAGGAGCAGCCAAAAGTTTATGCTCGGTTGATTGCAATGCAATAGGCTCACATGTGAGACTTAAACGTAACTGACTATTAGGCGCACCTCAACCTAATCCTTCGTTGATTACAGGTGTGATGCTGTGCTATTAACTTTTTATATTTTTTCAAAACTGCTCTTTATAGGAAAACGAGACTATGATTATCTATTACCACAAACACAACAAAAAATGTATCACAACGAAAAGTTACGGTCACTTTTTGCATACAAAAAGTAGTGTATCGAAGTCGGTTCGCTCTGTTTCATGTGAATTTCGTCCGAAATGGAACGAAAGCGAAAATCTAAGTGATTGTAGGGTTGACACTTTATACATGCCTGAAGATTGGAAATCGTTTGATCACATTGTAATCAACGGACAATAAATGCTCATGGGTTATGGCATGTTATTCTTCTTCTCTGTCGTCACACTCTTGGCAGAGTGGTCGTGGTCGTCATGAAAGGGGTGGTGGGAAGCTTCGCAATTCAACACCATTCCTCTCGTACTGTTGCTTGCCTCGTGCATTCATGGAGTGGATCATTTAGTGCAGTTTTGATTTGGCAGTAATACAAGGTGTAGGTAAATGTAACCTTCACGAAACCGTCAACCAACCAAGCACATCAAACTAAATAACACGGCTCAAAACTTAATGCTGGTAAACAGTTTTTCTTCTGGCAGTCACAGTGGTATACTTAAATACATGCCATGTATAATCCAAAGCTGACATCCATCATCCATGTAATCTTGTTCCGATTCAGCCTGTCCCCTTGCTGCCCTCCCCCAGCAACGCCCTAAGTCGAGGGTCGGACCCCACACGGGTTTCCCTTAGCGTGTAGTCATTAAGTTTGTAAGTTTTTTGCTCCTGGTTGGAGGCCTTACACTCAAGGTACTCACAAGACAGTCTGGTTTAGCAGACGACTTCCTCCTAGGTTTACCTGCAAGATGACAATAACCAAAAAAAAAACCTGGCAAGAATGAAAGAAGTCTACAGAGTGAAGGTGACCTCTTTTCTGTGAACCACACTCGACGTCTCAATGTGACATAAATAAGGTTTCTATCAGAATCAGACTAGGAAATAGGAATTTCTAGATTAGATTTCGTGGTCGTGTAAGGTAATCTGGCCTACCGCTAAACGTAATTATGTTATGACATTAATATTTTATGTTTTATTCATTTCCTTCTCCGACCAACGTAAAGGGACTGAATTGGTCAATAAGTGAGTTACGGTAAGTTTATTTGTATTATTAAAAATAAATAAAATAACCCTTCTACCGGGTCTGCCCCCATTTAAATATTTTTATGCTCTGCGATTTCAAATCAGCCATTCGTCTGTTTCCTCATAATATGAGGTGATTTAATTACCTCTTTTGTATGAAATCGGTATTTTTTCAAGTTTTTATATTCGAACAATAATAATATGGAAGTTAAAACATAATTTGATTTCGATGGCCCCTGGTGAACATTTTTATACTTCTTGCCGTTACCTTATAATATAAATGGTAAAAGCTAAGGACATTATTAGTTAAAAGATTCTTTGAAACTGCCACGTTTGTCGTAGCGCCACAGCTGATAATGAAGTCCTAGGTTGATTCCCTAGACTTTTTGGGTTTTTTCGTCAGGATTTTCTCAATAACAGCAACGGGATTGTGGGCGGCTAATGTATACAGGCTTGTTCCCTATTACATAGGACTAAAACGAAACTGGCGAAATGTGGGAGAACTACGAGTATTAGGTACCTACACTTCTGCCTAACCCTTTTGGGGTGATGTTATCTAATCCCTAACAAAAGCTATATCTCTCAAATTTCAGCAATTACCGAGCTTTAATTGCTAATTAACTAGCCTTAAGATAATGAACTTTACTAATTCGATTATTGTGTTACCACCCATGTTTAGTAATTGGAGAATACGAATAAACATAACATCACGCCTGTAATACCCGAAGGATTAGGCTGGAACACCGACATTACGCCAGTTACATTATAAGTCTCATGTAATAGGGGGTGAGTATATTGCCATCACCCGAGCGCAAATCAAGACCTTACGAGAGGCGTCGGGGCTGCGAGTTGTTCATAAGAGAAACCGCGGCCTCGACATATAGGGCTAAGAAGGAACATGGGTGGTTTTTAGTTAGTAGAAGTCTGACACTCCCTTTCGCTCTGCCCAAGAGCGGGACCCGGGGTTATTTTAGGCGAGGTTTTAGTACTTTGTTTTTATGAACGCACGACGTCACCCCCCGCCCTGCAGCGCGAGCGATATAATGCCTAAATTTTGACTGTTTTTTCTTCTTGGAGAAAAATGATAAAGAAATTATACAATATGTTTTCAACATTTACTTCAGAATAAAAAGTTCTATCTTCTATATATATAAAAGAAAGTCGTGTTAGTTACACCATTTATAACTCAAGAACGGCTGGACGGATTTAGCTGAAAATTGGTAGGGAGGTAGCTAAGAACCAGGAGAAGGACATAGGATACTTTTTTTTTTTTTTTTTGGTAGGGTAGTAGGTAGGGTAGTAGGTAGGGTAGTATGTAGGGTAGTAGGTAGGGTAGTAGGTAGGGTAGTAGGTAGGGTAGTAGGTAGGGTAGTAGGTAGGGTAGTAGGTAGGGTAGTAGGTAGGGTAGTAGATAGGTAGGTAGGAAAAACGCATTGCAACGCATGCGCGGGTTCAGCTAGTATATATATAAAAGAAAGTCGTGTTAGTTACACCATTTATAACTCAAGAACGGCTGGCTCAAGCTCGCCTTTGTACATAAGCTTTATAATTGTAATTTTTGTTTAAATTTGTTATTTTATGTGTGCAATAAAGAATAAGAGAATAGAATAGCTGGCCGGATTTAGATGAAAATTGGTAGGGAGGTAGCTAAGAACCAGGAGAAGGACATAGGATACTTTTTTTTTTTTTTTTTTTTTTTTTTTAGGTAGGGTAGTAGGTAGGTAGGGTAGTAGGTAGGTAGGGTAGGTAGGGTAGGTAGGGTAGTAGATAGGTAGGTAGGAAAAACGCATTGCAACGCATGCGCGGGTTCAGCTAGTCTTCTAATATAACTTTCATATAAATTCATGATGAAATGTCTTAGCAGTACCTACACGTTTTAAATTGTGATTCAGAGTTATGTTTGATAAAAAAAAATATCGAGCCGATCATTATAAATCGCGTTTCTATCTTTACGATTTACTTGAGAGTACTTATGTTCAATTTTTATGTAATGATTTTTATTTATTAAATAAAAAAATTAAGTTCAAAAATCTAAAACCCGACTACCTACTAACAAAATCGCGGTCTTAAAAGTAGAAAACAAGAAAATAATTCTTGTCTGATATTCTTCGTAGTCGCATGCCACTGATACCTGATGCTCCTTCATGGCGTTCTCATTGATACAAGGTGGCATGCCTGCTGGTGGCATGGTGCTGCTTTTTGACATTTAAATTCCGTCATAAAAAGAATTTATAAAATTTATATAGCCTATGTCACCCGGGCTATTCTTACGAATCTATTGACACATAATTTATTAAAATCCGTTCAGAAGATTAGGCGCTACAGTGGAACATACATACATACATACATACATACATAGACTGCCAAAATCATTACCCTTCCTTTTGGCTTCGCCGTAGTCGGGTAAAAACTCATATTTAGTTCGATTTTCAAAGGAAAAAAAAACTGCTGTTTTAAAAACTGCTGCTTTTTAAAAACTGTTTTAAAAAGTACTGCAACCCCGCCTTGATTTTCCACCCAGACCTTACGAGAATACGAAAACTAGTGATAAAACATTATTTGACAGCCCTTGTTTTAGAGTATTGACCTCTTGACCAAAATACAGATGTTTTTGTGTGTCGAGGAATGACCACAAGTTATTTTTAAGCTGTTCTTGTTGATGTTGATCGTTTATCTTATTTGAGGTGACTGGCAATGCGGACAAGATGTTTTTTTTTTTGTTGTCAGACTTTCGGGCTACTTACTACCCGTAACGACTGTCAAAGATCTATAGCTTACACTGTTTACAGCCCGGACCAATGGCCTAACGTAGTTTCTCAGCCACTGACGAAACTATAGGTATTTAATAGGTGGTCACCTATCCAAAGACCAACCTAGGTAAGCGTGGCTTAACCTGAAGATTGTTTCAAACGGCTGTTATTATTTAGCTACAAGCTCCTAATAATAACTGACTAGAGTGACTAGTTCTACACGTTAAAAATGTATTTATACAAATGTATGAAATATATTAAGTAATTCAAATTGATAAATACATCGATTAAATTAAATAGCTTTAGAAACCACAACAATTAATATTTGTCTATAAAAAAATTGTAAAACACGACTTGTAATCAAAAGTCAATATTTGTGATAGATTAATTTATGAGCAGTCGTTTTCAAACAAAAGAGGAGGATTAAAATAACGGCTCAAATTAATCGAAACGACAGTTTTCGTGATTTGATTATATTTCGTCGCTTCATTCTTCAGATACAAATAACCATGTAGTGCCTTTATTCTACAAGGCTCTATTCGCACGTTTAAAGAATCGACTTTAGTCGATTGTCATTTTTTTTTTTTTTTTTTTTTTTTTTATCTGTGGTGTGGACCTCACTAGCGTGGCGTGATAATCGTGCCGTCATTCCTTTTTCTTGCGAGGCATCGTTCGCACGCGCCTTAAAAACTAGTGAATATTACGTGCTCAGCAATCGTCATTATAATGCCGAAAAGAAGAAATCTGGATAGAATTGAACGTTATCAACGTAAAATTCGAATACTAGAAGATCATCAAAGAAAATGTAGGTAATAGAATTATTTATTCGTCATCGGAAGAGTCCTATAAAAATTCAGGTTAGTAAACCGTTACTCTTAATAAGTGTATGATTGTGTGTTGGTGGAAAAATATTTAAGAGAAATATAGTTCAATCTATATTGTAATGCCTGGAGGTTGACCGTGTGTCATCACGAAGGTAGCTCACTATACCTACAGCCTAGAGATTAACCACGTGTTAGCACAAAGGTTATCTGTAATTGTCTAAAGAACGATTACGTTAAAACAAATAAAACGCCTGGAGGTTGACCGTGTGTCATCACGAAGGTAACTCATTATACAGCCTAGAGGTTGACCGTGTGTCATCACGAAGGTTATCTGTAATTGTCCAAAAGACGATTACGTTAAAACAAATAAAACGCCTGGAGGTTGACCGTGTGTCATCACGAAGGTAACTCACTATACAGCCTAGAGGTTGACCGTGTGTCATCACGAAGGTTATCTGTAATTGTCCAAAAGACGATTACGTTAAAACAAATAAAACGCCTGGAGGTTGACCGTGTGTCATCACGAAGGTAACTCACTATAAAGCCTAGAGGTTGACCGTGTGTCATCACGAAGGTAATCTGTAATTGTCTAAAGAACGATTACGTAAATAAAACGCCTGGAGGTTGACCGTGTGTCATCACGAAGGTAAACACTGTTTTAAGCTTTCACGGTTCATAACTATATTAACCAATAACAATCACGGAAGATATCCCGTAGGTGACATTTTAAATATTTTTATCACAAAGGTAATTTGTAATTAATACAAAATTAAATAAAATGCCTGGAGGTGGATCATGTACCCTCATGACGGTTATTTATAATACCGCCTTAGTGTCCTTAAACTTCCTGAGAGATTAATCGTTTGTTAATACAATGTAAGAAGTCAAAATTACGTCTACCCTCAATTTTCAACTTTTATTATTTTATTGTTTTACACATTGAATGACGCCGATCAGACTGATATAAACATGTCACCCATGATGACACATGATGGCGAGTAGGAATCCACCCCAGTACCTGAATTGGATCCTGGTAATATCTCCGCCTTAGACGAGACCATGGAAGAGACGCCAAAGTTTGTCGCCAAACCTAACGCCAAATTCCATTTCATTCCATTCCATTATTACAAGCCCTTAATTAAATTATGAAATTTCGGTCGCAGTAATCGAAGGTACCCGTCCGTAACCCTGACCATAGGGTAGGGGGGGGGGGGGTACAGCAGCAGCAACTAGGCCACGGCATAGCTAGACTTGTTTCAGAAATGAAATAAAATGTTAGAAAGTTCAGGCCATTACAATTTTAAGCGACAGGTGTCGCTTGCCGTACGATCTGCATTTTTATAAAATTAAATATACCTAATGCAAGATAGTGATCGTGATAAATTGCTTTTTGGAAGCAAGCTTTCGTAAAAGATAAAAACCACGAAAGTGATCGAAAACCATGGTTTTCAAATCAAGAAGTCCGCTGCAATAGCCAAAAACTCCTACTTCGTAACAGGCAACAATCAAAAATTGTCGCGCCTCTCCTCGCTTCTCGTCGAACAAGGGGGGGGGGAGGGGTAACGCCCAAGGAGGACTGCCCCAGCACCGCGCAAGCCAAGCGCAGCTCAAAGATCACTGATGATCCATTAATTCTTAAGTGGATAATTATATATCTAACCACTCAAAACGTCGCGACCGCTTTAGCGGCTTTTACTGCCATCTACACTTCGAAGTTTCGAACGCAGTATTATCTATGAAAACGTTCAAAGAGGTTCAATACTGTTTTATACAGATGGCGCTGTATTAAATTACGAAGGGTATTCAATTTCATTATTAAAAAGTGAATCGACTAACAACTAAGTATTTAATTCTGTATCGCAGCAATGATTTAGTTTCCAAAATATTTTTGACTCCTGAACCTTTAGAGGACAAAAAGGTTATTTTAAATTCAAAGGTTTTAAATAAGTGTGTTTTACACTGCTCACTTTAAAATGGAGAACTATAAGATTGCAGCTAGACTTTTACCTAAAGATGGATTTATGGCAAGTATTGGCATAAAGGAAACATAACTTTTAGTTCCTATTTCTAAAGAACATCGTAAATACTTACGTTTTCAGTTTGATCATACATACTAGTTTAACGCAATGCCCTATGGTTTATCTGTTGCGCCTAGGTTTTTTCACGAAGTTGATGAACCAGGTTATTCACCTAAGACACAAGGGTCAGTAATACCTATCTCTCGATGACATCTTTAACATCGGTAATACTTAAGATAAAAATGTCGTGACAACGTTAATGAAACATTGCTTAAATGCTTAGGTTTTGTAATTAATTACAAGAAAAGAAAAAAAAAAATGTCTTGAACCACGACAAATTCGTAAGTTTTAGGTTTTATATTTTATAGCGTCGTTATGTCACTGGGCCTGCCAGATGACAAACAAACAGGGATAATGCGATGATCATTATGTTGTCTTTTCTTCCTAGCTCTTAGAATAGGGAACGATAGTTAGCTAGTTAGTAGTTGATTGGTTGAGTAGGTACTTACTGCAGCTTGTCCTGCAGTAAGATATTTATATGGTTGGTTTATACACCAAAACTCACAAACGTCAGAAGATTTAGCCCTTCAAAGGTCTCTCTGCTGAAGTGACCAAGTGGTCAAGTGACTTTGAAGACTTTGACCTAGAGCGGTGGAGACGGATTTTCAACTCAACCTAACACACAACGTATTGAGAAGAGATTACCATTTCAAATCTACACTAACGCTTTTAGAACAGGCTGGGGGCAGTCTATAACGGAAATCGAGCAAAGGTTGGCTGGAAAATCCAGCGGTATGTCTTAGAGGTTTGAAGTGCTTTGCAAGCTTGCATTCTAACTGCTCCGTATTGCTTCGTGTGGAGAACACATCTGCTATCAGCTATATTAAATGTATGCATGGAGTTCGATTCCCACATTTAAATTAATTGAATAAATCTATTTGGCAATGGTGTGAGAAGCGAAATATATTTCTATTTGCGTCATACATTAACACATTTCATATTAAAAAAGTGAATCAATTAACGTCACGTTGCGTCATACATTAACACACGACAATGTAGATGAAGAATCTCGGATTTGGCTTTCCAAAAGATAGTTCAAATTTTAGGTAAACCAAAAATCGATTTATTCGCTTCCCGCACAAATATCATAATGTAGCCAAAACGTTCCATGAAGACCGAACCCTGATTCCATAAAAGTCGACACTTTTACAGTTAGTTGGCAATCTACCTTTTTCTACGATTTTTCCCCCGTGTGCTTTAAGCCAAAAATGTTTGAGAGAAATTATTGACGACTCAGCCACTGGCATCCTAGTCTTTCCTTTTTGGCCTGGCTAATCTTGGTTTCCCTTGCTGAGAAGAATGCTCATGTCAGATATGGACATAGGGACAGGAAGCATCATACGGCGCTATCAATAGTCACCGAATCTGTCCTTTCATTTCTCCTCGGAAATAACATTGAAGCAGACGAGAAAATGAAACGTCTAGGTAGGTACTGAAAGGTATTTACAGGCAAAAGCCATCTCATCCCAAGTAAAACACAACTTGGGACCCAAAAATAGTACTGGACTACGTTTCCCAATGGTACTCATTGGAAAAACGTAATAATCTTGACCCTAATAAACTATCAAAAAAAAAAAAAAAAAGCATCTTTTGTATGCGTTCTGTACTTCAAATCGAGTACAATTTGTCTCCAATAATGGAGTGCAAAATATCCACAAATCTCCCACTGGTATCTATACCGCCGTATATACTGGTATCTATATGTATATATACATAAACATTACTGAAATGATAAAGACTTCTGCAGCAAATCGAGAAAAAACCCGTTTTATCTTTACCCAACCTATTTCGTAGAGAACCCCAAAATATGCCCTGCAAAAACTCTCGTTGATTACCTTTAGGTAACATCTGCTTCACGAACTGAAGAAAACGATAGTATTTTGCTTATCGTTAAAAGACCATGTAAAAAGCATCGTCATAAACTATCAGTAGGTGGATTAAGCAGACCCTAGCGGAGAACAAGTCACAGTATTCAGTGCGCACAGCACGCGCTACGCCTCCACCTCGGCGGCGGCTTCCGCTGAAGTATACCTGTGTTGACACCATCCGGAAGACGGCTGGTTGGGCTAGTTCGTCTTAGACATTTTCTGGGTTCTAAAACCGACCCAATCAATTAATGATGAGGGTATGTATGCTCGATCTATCTGCGCCCTAAGTAATTTAAAACTAGAATTATTATTAATTACTATAGGTAATACTTACCTACTAATAAATCAAAATACATATAGGTATTTATTGTTTTTGTCTGTTGTTCAAATAATGATTAGGAACTTAATAATTTATAGTTATTTACTATTAAGAACAATTTCTGTTTTTTGATATCAAAATAAAAGTTTTCTACTGTTAATATAAAACTTTACATAATAAAGTTTTATTTACTAATCTGAGAACATATCTCTAAACATCTACATGGTTATTTGTATCTGAAGAATGAAGCGACGAAATATAATATAAGATCAAACGAACTTCTTGAAGTGAAGTTCGATCAATATTATATGAGTCGCTTCATTCGAAGATACAAAGTCCTCACCCACCCAAACCCATCGTAGAAAACTGATCTCTAAACAAGAATGACGGCACGATTATCACGCCACGCTAGTGAGGTCCACACCACAGATAAAAAAAAAAAAAAAAAAAAAAAAAATGACAATCGACTAAAGTCGATTCTTTAAACGTGCGAATAGAGCCTTGTAGAATAAAGGCACTACATGGTTATTTGTATCTTCGAATGAAGCGACTCATATAATATTGATCGAACTTCACTTCAAGAAGTTCGTTTGATCTTATATTATATATCACCGCCTGTGCCAACACCCACTTTTTTATATTTTCAGTTTTCTTCAGCTTACGTTCCCACACTACCGTTTTCACGTTCCCACACTTCCTAATCTCCGAAACTGATTAAAAAACAAACATTTTGGCGGGCTTAAAATTCGTATAATATTCGTAATATATTTAGTTAAATTATATTCGTCAAACATTAGGTTATGGATTATGTAGGAATCTAGTCCTAACCCTATTTAGTTTATACGCCTGACGCGTATAGAATTACATTAAAGTTTCGGCTCGACCCTTTCTAAAACAAATACCAAGAACACTTTTTGATTTATTGTTTTAGTAAGTTTCAATTAAATTAAATTATTAATCAACGAATTTGACTGTAGGCGGCTCTAGATTTGGTATTGCTCGAAGCAGTAACATGCGTTTAAATGAATTAACGAGGACCGATTGTAAAATGCAAAACAAATTAAATTATTCGATTGCTCTACTTGCTAATTCGATTGACGATTGTTACTGGCTAATAAAACAATCGACTGCTCAGAAATAGCTTGACCTAAACAATGGGAACTGTCAAATGGTGTCTTCGATTGTCAATCCTGACCACTTTCAATTGTTTATTGTGGTGTGATGTTAAACAAATTTAATGTTGATTGTTTATTCATTGGTTTGATGATTTACTTGTTTATGTTTATTTTTGAAATATTTGCCGTTGTTTATAATTATAACAATAGGGCAACTAACAACAACTTTCAACGGCTTGTGGATATCTTATTAGATTTCTTACGTCGTAATAAGACTGTTTTAGGAATTCGATCACGACAATGAATGAGTTCTGTATATACTTACTTATTTATTTTAAGTTTATAGGTGAACTACATGCCACAAGATGTTCTCTACTATATCAAGGACAACCAATAATGTATATTTTGAAATCTTTATAAAAGAATACAATGAGGGCTCATTATGTCACATTATACTGCCAATTTTTATCGCTACCTTCAATTAAGCGATTACAGGTGCAACCACGTGCAAACCTTAGTATCTATCTCCTTATTTATGTATCGCCCCATCAGCATTACTTACAATATTAGCGGTACACAATGTAACACTAATTGTAATCTAAAGCCTGATCTATCGTCATGAAATTTTACGCTAATCTGTTCACTCGTTTACGACTACGAGTGCTTAATGGTTAGTAGTCGAGTAAACTTTAGTTACGCATAATTATCTGGAGACCGAGTATTTTACACATTTGTCGATTTAGATCATCGATTTATAAAATAGCGTATCGAATTGTGGAACTGGAATCAAGTATCTACCGATAGTTATACCTTCGACAGCAATTTCCTGTCGTTTAAAAATATTCAGGTATGATTTAATCTTAATCAGGATAAGTAGACTGTTATTCTATGATCCTTGAGGTGTTCGTCAAGGTGTACTTTAAAGTACACCCACAGTTCGCCAGTTAAGTCCCATGTTATAAGGGGCGAGGCTATTGCTATCAATTGGTACAAATCCAGGCCCCGTGGCTGCTCTCACCTCATGCTGAGCTTGAGACCACAATATCAACGAATCACTCTGTAATACTTTTGCATTACTTTCGTAATAGTTTCCTTTGGAAGCGTGCGAATGCGAAACCGTGCTAGTCTAAATAAATTGAATTCAGAACTGTTATGAACACGAGTCAAACCCCTTTAGGCTAAGCACATAAATGAAGCACAGAAACAGTCTCCTAAAGTAATTCCACAACTTATCTCATACTGGTACAAACACATAATTTTGCTAACCATCTTCCTTAGTCACGCATGTTACGTAACAAAATTATATAGAAAATAATTATAATTTCGCATATAGCAAGCGTGAGATAAAGGCATGGTCCAGCTATGCGTTGCGTGTGAATGCGAGGTCACACAATCGCCACTTTCTCATAGACCTGGACCGAAAGTGCTTGAATTATCGTTTCAGGTGAGCTTGCAGCTAAACTGTTTATGAATTAAACTCGCTAATGTAATAAAGCCTTTATAGGCAAGGAAATAAAGAACACGTTGGATGGGTTGTGTGAAAAATGTGCCTAGGTAGAAGATTAGATACCATCAATACATATTAACAAAGTCCTCCCCCGCGTCTGGTCTATCTGTTCGCGAAAAAAAAACAAAAAACTACCGCACCGATTTTCATGCTGTTTTCACCAATAGATAGAATGGTTTTTGAGGAAGGTTTTAGTTTATACCCACTACTATTTACTGAGCCTTTTCCCAACTATGTTGGTAAAACGATTGATAAGACTGATTTTCAGACTTACAAGCCGCAAATTTTTACCAAGTTAAGCTCTTTGCCTTCAAAAGTGACCGTTTCGAAACTCATTTTCCTGCAAACAACACCTCAGGCATATCCTAATATAAAAGTACCTATTTACCATTAAATTGAAAATATCCTACCACGTATTGTACAATTCGGAAGTCGCCTATTACACAATTACACGTTTCCAATACCAGGATTGAAGTTACAGGCATTACAACATTCTTAAGCTAAATAATTACGGTGATTTTCTCTTATGACGTAAGCAGAACATGCAAATATCTTCCTGCCGCTTCAACATAACTGTTTAGACGAGTGTGTGTTGTTAAACGTTACCGTTACATATGATCCATCCTTGTGTGTTTGAAAGTTTAGAAATTTTAACACTTTTATTGTGAATATGAATTCATCTGATGTTATCACTATTTTCCACGAAGGATTTGTCGAAGATATATCAACAGCACCACTGGGCCCGCGTGGTAGATCACGATAGCCCATCCCTCTCCTAGAAAGGAGGCCTGCTATGAGTCCCTGCAGTGGGAACATTATAGGCTGATGATGATACCAACAGCATGCAGTCCAAAGAACAACTCTTCAAGTCATCAAACTGTACAACTCGTTATCCATTATTTTTAAGTCCCACGTAATAGAATGCGTGCCTATTACCACCAACTGGGCATAGACCCAGACTCCGTGGCTGATACTTAGAAATTCCAGTGTAGTTTTCCATGTCCATCTGATTAGCATATTTATAAATATGCATTTAAATACAAAGCTAGACTTTTTAATTGGCTATGATAATATTATTTTATTTCTAACCCAACCTTTGCAAATTAAATATTCTATTTAAACCAAGTAACGATTGTAATGTAATAAATAGCCATTAAAATACCGTTCTCACGTTCCAGGCTGTATAAACAAACGCCCTGTCTTTGCGGATACTATTGACAATAAAATATATTGACTGATTTTGAGGGTAGGATAGGACAGCATTCCGAAGTATACTACCAGTTAATATTTAAAATTATAATTACTGGATTGTTCATTGACTTGACAAACAGTTAAACAGTTATATTTTGAACGATCTAGATTATTTAATTTTGAAATATAGGTAACTTACACCTTCACAATTTAAGGAAAAATCTCAAGGTACATACTAAAATATATGAGAAAACAAACATCAAATCGTAAAAAAATAACAGTCGCAGTATGACACTACTATGTTCCATTTCCTACGCTCAAAGTGCTAATAGTGTGGCCCAACCTGTCTATCGATATCGAGGTCAGAAGTATTAGCACTTATTATCGACATACTCTTACACGCCCACCCAACTTCCTATAGAAAGCTTAGACAAATACAAGAAAGGGAAGCGTCTAATGAAGCTATTCACAATTAATGATACGTTTACGAGCATCATATAAGAACTGGTTATAATTGATGTTTTTGTGGCAGTATAAATAAAAAAAATAAGATTGTTTGATAACTGTAATCTTGTTTTGTGTTGGGGTTTGGAAAACGATTCGATTTAGTATACTTAACGGAAAAAAATACTTCAGATCCCTTATTGTTAATGAAGGACCTTAACCACGATCGTGGAAACAATACGAGTATTTATCTGAAACTTTCCACAAGGTTAACTTAACATTAAAAAAATTCGCAGTTCTCCATACCCACGCACTACTTTCATATCTTCAGATTAGTCGCAAACATATAGACTGATGGACATGGACTGTGATGGACATCGTTACATGGGTGCCTCATTTTACAACATGTACAGATTACTCTGTCGGTTATCCATGAACCAAATGAAAACAGCGCATTAAAGTCTATTAGCTGTTTATCGCCGCGTTAAAGTAGCTGGAAATCAACTGGAAACTGGTTAATGTTTCCGTGGCCGAGGGCCCAGCAATTTGTCACTACTCCTGTACTATTGCGATCATTAATCCCCAACACATTATTGCAGCCGTTCCAACCAGGAACGTACTTCTTGTTGACACTGATTGGAGTTCCTTTCACGCGCACAGCGGAAAGAACATGATTGCGCGAACATCAAAGCTGCTACTTTGCAAACAAACAGACGGGCTTTTGAAAAGGGAGCGACGGTTAGATTGCATCACGTAAGTTATTAGACGCTATGATGAGGGGATATCGAGTCTCTTACATAGCTCGACATGCACGCGGTAATACCTGTTCTCAACGGACATAAATCATAAAGTAAACACGGAAAACAATTAACAGAAAATAACGAACAATTTCACCCGACACGAGTTTAAAGATACCGATCTTCCAATCAGCTGTCAATTTGAAAAAAGTGTTGACCTCAATTGCATTTTATCGATACTATTACGCAAATAAGGTGCATGGCCAACTGACCACAGGAGACGTAATTAAAGATTGCGATTGCATTAAATGATTATGATAATGAAGTTCAATCGTTTAATTCGTTTCCATTATATTTGCTATTCCCGGTTAGGATATTTGCAGAGTTAATTAAAATCGTGGAGTTAATATTACACGGTTCAGAAAGTTTGTTCTGATTTAACACACATAAGTTCTATTCGGTGACGTCATAATTGCTTCGCAATTTCGATTATGCCGTGGTAAAAGTGTTAATAACAATGTGTTAGCAAATTTATTATGTGTTGTAAAATGGGATCATTTATTGTTGTGTTATAATAAAAAGCTATTACGTTATAGTTATGCCATCCGCTGTGTAATTAACATTTCTCGTTAACATGTCCAGTTGCTTTAGTTCTTTATTAAGCCCAGTGTGTGCATTACAGTCGTTATTTAAATGCTAACAACGACTTAATTAAAGTTTTATGCGTATCATGAATGCTCAGTCGGCATCCATTGGCTGAGTAACTACAAACGACAATCGATAAACCGTGCTGTGAAATAAATCTTATAGTTTGTCTTTCTTGATGTTCGATCGATAACATCGTTAGAGTTATTTAAAACACTTGCACAGCGTAGGTGAACGCCTCGCAACACTGTAACAATAAATCGTCTGTCGAGTAGCAACGACGAGACAAGATTATCGATAATTTTGACGTGCAACACTAGCCCGCCGATGTTTAGACTCTAGTATTTTTAATAAATACCGAATAGATTTTGCTTTTACGAAATAAAAAGGAATTGGAAACTTTTTAATATTTATGTTCGCGAAACACCTGGCCACCTAGAATTCTATACTAAAGATTCATAAATAAATTCATAGGTGATATTTTATAACTGGATATAGTAACACTATATTTTACTGGTTCGATGCTCGGACTGTGTAGGAACTGGTTCTAGCAAATTATACATGTCTCTTTGTATCCGGTGCCTCTTCTTCGCTATAATTTATAGCATCTGCTTTCTAAACCCTACGGTTAGCTTGGTAGACGCTTACATGTTTTAATTCATCGCTTGCAAGCTGAATGTTTCTTTATAAATTTTAAAGAGCTGCTTTGTGATTTTATTTGTTGGATGCTATCGTAAATTGGATGGAATAAAAGGCGTTTGTTGCGTTCAGAAACGAGACTTGGAAGTTTATTACAATATACTAGGAAGTTATGTTGGACGAGTGTTCTTTAATAGATTTTTATTGAATTTCTTGTTGGTTATAATATACACCTATAATTATATTACTGTTAAATGTTTTCAGCAGAATTAGATAACCTTCATGTTAGTAGCTTTGTATGATCCGAGCTTTGGAAATCAGGAAGAAATAACAAGAATCCGTCTAATAAATCATTAAAGTTATCGCTTAAAACACACGACTCTCCAAGACGATAACAGAAACTATAAATCAGGCACTAACCACTTAATACCAAGATGGCGGGAGAAATATAATTGCATAGTACACAACTTTAAAAAAAAAATACGCTTAGTCGTCAAAAATCTAATTCTTGGTAACGCCGCAGGCTACTGTCAAGCTACTATTTTAGCAGTAAAAAGTAGTCGCACAAGCATTTTATCGCTGGTTTAATCTCATACCGAAAAGTTCATTTTTTTACAGTGTTATAAGTTTCTTATTTTAAGCGTAGTTTTGTGTGAGATTGTGCGTGTGATGTGTACTAAGCTTAAAGGTGTAAAAAGTTTGGTAAATGTCAGTGGCCTCATATCTTTCAAAGTAGCAAGGCACGACTTCACGACCACGATAATACCTATGGAATCTGTAAGAAAGAATGTCTGGGAAGAATCACCAAATTTTGACATGAAGTCTCTCCCAAAAAACAAAACAGCCTGTTGAAGAGTAGAGTATGAGCTTTTTTTGAAGACAATAGTGGCTTACAATAGTTTCTGTGCAGTATTTCTCTTCATTTATGTTTCGTTTCATGCACCTTAAATTCTACACTGGCAGTGGGTTTGACATTTCATATTTAGAAGTGACATTTCTATTTCCTTAATTTAAAATATCGAGTAATTTGATTTTATTAGTGCAACATTAGGTGCATTAGGTACATTAGGTGGTTTAGGTGGACCGATGACCTGGTCAAGGTTGCAGGAAACCGCTGGATGAGAGACGCACGGGACCGGTCAATGTGGCGACGCCTGGGGGAGGCCTATGTTCAGCAGTGGACGTCTTTTGGCTGAAATGATGATGACGATGAGTGCAACATTATCATTAGCATTAATTTTAGAACCAATTTACATAATGCTTTATTTTATTTTTTTCCTCTTTCTCTGTTACTTGGCAATCTGTGTCTACACAATAGGCCAATCGCTTGGTATTCATTTTGTGATCTATGTCATCACTGGCAGAAGAATTCCTTGGGAAACTCCTTTCATTGTTTGAATCTCGCCGTTAGCGAAGGGACTCCATGCCTCTTCAATCGACTGTGGGAGGTACTTCCTGTACCCTGAAGGTTTGAGGCCAGCTCGTTGACGTGAGTTAAAATTCTATTCTGGTAGCTTGTACTGTGTTTAGTAATTTCTTGTTTGACGGAACTGATATTTAAGTCTTTATAAATGTATTTGTTGCTCACGTAGTATGGTATGTCCAACATGGCTCTCAATGTCTTGCTCTGAAATCTCTCAAGAATCTCGATGTTGCTGTTGCTAGCAGTTCCCCATAATTGAATCCCGTAAGTCCAGATGGGTTTTAGTATGGCTTTATACACTGCTATTTTACTTTCATGAGAAAGTCTTGACTTCCGACCTATCAGCCAGTACATCGTTCTGAATTTTGTGTCAAGCTGTTTGCGCTTGGTCCAAATGTGCTTACTCCAGGTAAGCCTTCGGTCTAGATGCATTCCAAGATATTTGGCATCCTCAGCTTGAGGAATATCCTCATTGTGGAGTTTTGTTGGTGGACAGGTCTGTTTTCTGAGAGTGAAGGTTACTTGGACTGATTTGCTTTGATTTGCCTTACATAATGCATTAAGCTAAAAACGGTGTTAGCATAATATCTATAACGGTTTAAATGCTTTAAGATTATAAGCTCTAAAGTTACGTAAATAAAAGTAAGTATTTTAATAGATTTATGACTTCGCAAATCAGTTTGACGTCAAAACCGTTTGACTCCTAAACATTTCTGTCAGATTTAGACGTTGACAAGTTACGTCAGTTAATTACATGTGCATATTTAATTAATTAAATTTTAATTACAACGATTTTCGATGTAATTGGCCTGCTTTAAAATGTTTTCTTTTTTTATGGTCTGACTTTAATTGACCGTTTACATTAATTTTAATATTTTGATAGTAATTTATAACTTTGATAGGAGTTTCCACTTTTCACTTAACCTTTTAGCTGGCTAATTGATAAAAATGTCAATTCACACATCTAATGTACAACTTTGCTGTTGATTTTACAAATTTATGGCTGATTGGACTTGTTTTGGCTTGGTTTACCTTTTTTCTGAGCATATTTTAAGACGAAGAAAATCTTCTTGAATTTGGTCATCTCTTCTCCAAAGATTTAACAGCCGTAACGAAACATTAAAATCTGTGCGTAACCAAAGAGGCTATTAAATGTCCTATTAAAAATACAAAAGTAAGCCATAAACATCTATTTAATCCCACTACAAACTTTCTAACAAACAAACATTCTCATAAATCTATCAGAAAAAAACCCAAGTCCCGAGTCTTTAAAACGTAAAAATATAGCACCTTTAATTATTATTATTGGTGCCGTAAAGACTTGCTGTCTAACGCGCAAAGCCTGCATTCTTTGCAGCAAAATTACAAGACGGTTCTGTAATGGCGTATACGTAGCACACAGGCTACCTGTTTCTTAGCATAATGACTAGCCTAACTGGAGCTTTGTGCTAAGGAATGTTCAGGAATTCTCTGCACTATGCACTTGGTGCGAATGGCTTCTTGTAACGTTCTAAGTTGTGATCGAATCGTAATTGATTAGTTCCCTTGCGTTGTTTTGGTCCGAGTAACTTTAAACCTTTCTTTCTGTTGTAAATACGAAGGTCTTGTTGCTGAGACTTGTTTATTGGCTATAAACTTCAACAAATACGCAATTTTGTGTCTGTAAAACGCTGGTTAAGACACCTATTTTATATATTTTACGAACGTTGGGCATGAAACTTAAGCTAACCATAATTAATGCAAAATATGGTTTCTGGAAATCCTGACATAACATTTATTCATATTCTGCTTATCCCTTAAATAATAATAACTGTTGCATCATTTACCGTACTCTTAAGTCTTAAAGGAATGAAACACCACCACGTCCAATTTCATAGACACCGTCAATTTCCTTACTCCAGCAATTTCTTTAAGCGAAACAAAATGCTTGCTAGCTTGATCTATGTATACTTAGGTATTATAAACACAGCTTACACCTCAGCGCAAATCCCGTTTCTATCTTCACGTAATAACACTAATCCTGGCGACTAGAAAATACCCGAGCCGCACCCAACTATACATCGGCCACGAATTAAACTCTTAATTGCATGTACATTGCCGCTTTACATTCACCCTCTCTGATATGTAGTTAGAGGCAAAATGTTAATGGATTGTTACCTTAAGAGGAAACTTTACAGTCGTGGTTCGCTTGTATCCTGGGAAAACGGGGCAGCCGTATCAGAATCCGTTTGACAGAACAATTGGGTTCAGTTAATATTCATGGGATCTGTCAATTATTTTCTCAACGGTTCAGTGTATCGGTATCTATATTAGAGGTTATTGGATGTTAATTGTGGAATTATTCCGTTTTAAATGTAACGAAACGTGAACTTGTGCTAGCACCTCAGAGGTCTAAAATTGCTGCTTTATCATAATCATAACAGCCAGATAATATGAATTACGTTACAATAATTAAAGTGGCTAAGCGATTGGACTGCTGCGCTACGTGTCGCGGGTTCGATCCCCGCACGGAACAAGTATTTGTATGGCCTACAGATAGTTGTTTCGGGTCTGGGCGTGTTTGTGTATGTGAGTTTCAAGGTTTGTAAACGCACCCACGATACAGGAGAAATTCCTAGTGAGGGGCAACGTTTTTAAAAAAAAAAAAAGCGTCTGGTACCATTTTAAGAATCATAATTATAATACCTGTATGATTCTGCTAAAGCGACCATTTTACTCGCGATTAAATGTGCTCGAAAAATGAATAGTTACACTCCAAATGGCTCTATAATTCATCAGCCATGTGAAGTTCCAATCAACTCCACCCAATCCTTGATATTCTCTTTTCATTCAAAACAATTAACGTCTGGAACTCACGACTTTAATGACCTGGCTTTCGCAGTATGTTGTTAACAATTTACAGGTAGATGCGACTGCGATTTTCTTGACACGTCTTTAAACACCTTTTTACGACACACACGAGAAATATGGGATTGGGTGAGCTGTTTTTAGCCGACGTAAAAAGTAATGCCACCGTAAAAGAAGAGACAATCATTTTTGCGCATACGCTCTTTTCCATATAATCTTAATACTCATAAAATAGTGTAATCACTTCTACTTCAATTTACAACGCACTTATTCAGCATAACCCGTTGATTGCCTGCTGTTGAAACTGTCAGTAAACTTGCTTAGCGTTAAAACTCGACAGCGATAAATTTCTCACATTTTATGTCAACTTGCTTCCTATTTCATAAATCTGCGGATTACCGTGGTCTGATAAAAGGAGCTTATTACCAGTTTACGATGTTCGGTCATTACTTCCCCTTTGACATTTGGTGTCGTTTAGGATATTGTTGCAAACTAAACATTACGACGTTATGTGAAGAAGACTGTTCTAAAATAAACCTTTGGACTTTGGAATAGGGTTTCATCAGTTTTATGTTCATCTGTAAACGTGTGTTTGGAAGTCTGCAAAGACGCGTCGCGTCGATGGTTATCCGATATCCATAAGATGGTATGCTAAATCGCCGTTGATGGTCAGATGTGTTATTCAGTGTACAGGATGAGTATATTATTATATGCCTTGACTGTTACCTTGATGACATGATTGTTAGTCGCTTGTCGTGATTGCTCAATAACAATGAATATGCATTAAAGTCCTGTTGCTTTGTTGATAATTTTACTAAAAGCAATATGCAGGTAATGTTACGTTTTCTTACCTGTACGCCAGAATTAGATTAATATGTTGGTGAATAGTAAAGGGCTGCATACAACAGTTCCTTTACATTTCTTAGCCCAGTTGAAACATTATTCAAAAATTTGCATTGGGCACCTTGCCAAATAAATTCACGCAGGTGCATTTTAAGCCAGACTGCACGCCTATTCAAATGAAAAAGTTTAGCAACAAAAGTACAGTCAGCACAGGATTTATTCTAAGAGGTTTCGGTGGCGATGTCGCAGTGATAACATCTAGATCGGATCTCCTTGCGTGCCGATCCGATCTTCAAGCCCCTGCTTTAATGAGGCCTGGTGATTCAGTCTCGTGGGAGTGGCTAGAAAATTGTCCGTTTTTATCATACATACGACGGCAGTTATGTAATAGTGTGCTTATTATGCACATACATCAGCATCGCTTTATCTTTGTTGAGAATTGTGTTTCCTGGATGGTTGTTTTCTGATGTGTCCGGTGGCTTTGAAATAACGGGAAGGAATTCATTTGTTATTTAGAAGGCTCCTGGACATCCTGAAACCTACTTCACAGGTTCTAAGTGTCTCAACAAGAGCCTGAAGAAGACATTTAATGCCACGATGGTTACGTTTCGGAATCATCAGCATTTCAGTCGAAAGGCATCCATTGCTGAACATAGGCCACCCTAAAGCTATACTATAGCTTTGTTTCTGAATTCGTTGCAACAATAAAAGAGATGAGCCAACGAATTTAGTCGTCAAAAATGGTAACCCACCATTCCCAGTTAACGATGGTCAAGATTATTTACTCTATCTACCAAGGCCTAAGGTGTATGCTCAACAGCGGACGGTGGATTCCTTAAGGATATTGATGTCAAGACTGCAGATTGAACCTTACAATATAATAAAAACAAATTGATATCAACTCAAAATTAATCCGTGAAATTAGTTTTATTGTCGTTTGGCAATATTTGCTTAATCATTACGATCAATTATTTTGGTGCTCAATCTTTCAGACAGCCTTGACAAAGATTTATGTTCTTATTTGAATTGTAACGCTTTTCGCTTGAATGTTAATTGTAACTATGATTTGATGAATAAGTGGCTTACCTTTTCATTGTAAGAATTGAAAAGGATATCAAGGACTTCTGGATAGCTGAGCAAAAGAAGACCAAAGAATCGATGGCTGGATTGTGTGAAGGATGATAACGTTAAAAATGAGGTGACTGCTGAAGGATAAGTACTGGACAATGATAATGATTATCATGATGATCAAAAATTCTGATACATACTGCCTTTAAAACCGGCTATAGTACTTTATTTTGCTTTAAATTTATTTGATCTCTTTTCAAGAGAAAGCATACACGGTCACATTTATCTGTTAGGCAACATTGACAACAATCAAAAGTTGCAATCCATTCGTTTATTAGGCAAGACTTGCATATAGCACTCACAAATTAATTTAGATTAGATAGTGACCGACTCAACAGAATTAATTTTAATCAGCGTTTCCTTTGTATTCTTTATCACGTCCGGCATTGTAATCATCGTAATATCTATCTGGTTATGTTAATCACATCTGCATCTTATTATCTAACTACCATAATGAAATATTATTCAAATGAGGAGTTAAACATGCAAGATCTTGTCCCATGTTTCTCTGAATCTCTTTGTGTGAATTCAAAAAAATTGTAACTTTATGTGATTTTACTACAGTTTTTTTTATGGGTGATAAATTAGGAATTCGTTTTGTTTAAATGGTCTGTGTTTTTTTGATTTTATTTTAAGCAGATGATAATGTCCCATTTGTTTTACATCTCGACAAAGATCGAGTGATATTGTCTGTCTGTGATATTACTGTCTTAGTATACAGTGGTTTAGTTATTCTCAGACCCAATGATTCTTGATTCAAGTTTATTTTCATAGCCAATAAAATTCGCTTATTCCTTTGCAGCTCCTGGTCTTGGCTATTTTTTAACCACCATTGCTGATTTAATTGCTTCTTTAACAAACCTCTTTTGTACGGCCAACGCTGTGGGCGTTGAAGTGGGCCAAAGTGGGTGTACGGTAGCCATAACAATAACATTCTCAGTTATTATTCGCAAGAGAGGCATTTATAACAGTATTTGGCTTGTTAGCATAGCAACTGACTTTCTTAACCTAACCATAGGCATTTATTTACTCTACTAAAACATTAAATAATAAATTATGAGTACCCAGTAATGATCAATGTACTAATTACTTCACTTCAGGCTAGTGTTGGCCTTTTGCACTTTGCGATATTCGGTTCATTAGCAAACACGGTCATTAAGTCGGCGAGCAATTGATCATACGTTACATCTCTATTTCACAAATCGGTTATAATTTTACTGCTCTGCTATGCAATCTGCATAGGGTTGACATTCGTCTGGACATTGCATGTAAATAATTAATTTTATGATCAGGAATAAATCTCAGTTGTAAAGCAGACCAATTTCAGTATTTTGGTACGGTGAAATTCAGATTTTCAATTGACGACTGTTCACGGTTAGAGTTCTAACAATTTTGTTTCAAGCCAAATATCCATTTTCAAGATGAATGAGTAAACTGTGAAATGATGTTTTATTGACTCTTTTACTTACCAAAATAAATATTGTGATCGATCTGCTTTCTTTTTAACAATTTTGATTAGAATATCTTGATGAATAAGAGACTAGAATAAGAAATGCTTCATCGCCAACCCTATCCTCCTAATCTAATACATCAAAATCTGCTGACACGAAGACGCTGCAGCGCTGTGTAGCGCTGTTAATTTACATCAGTCACGAGCACTAAGCTGCGACCCAATGAACTTTAGATGAAGATGTTACGTAAGTCTATGCAAATCATGAGGATGCACCAAACACAGGCTTTATGTAAAGACTTTCACGAACTAATAGAGGTTCTATACGTAATGCTAAGGTAATATAAGGGAATGAATCGTGAGGGTTCTGATTTGTGGCTTTATCTTCTCCATCTTTGTTGTCGCGCTTAAGGGTTTTATTATGTAATAAAATTCACACTGTATCTTAAGTGCTCTTCGATAAGGCGTTTCTGTGTGCCTTTTTTGGTTAAGGACTGGGAATGGTCTTTTGCCGCTACTAGATTCAAAGTCAAAATAATATGCTGTTATCAAACTATTTTAAAATCGTCTCTTATCATCACCATCGACGACGTCGTCTTTTTCCATAAATCTCTATTATTCTTCATCTCAGCAGTCACCACCTTTCTAGTATGGTGGTATATCATCCTTCACACAGTACATCTATCGTTCCTTTGTTCTTCCTGAACTCTTATAGCCAGCAACGTTCATACATTTTTCGCATTCCTTCCATCGCCTATCCATACCACGATTGCCACAGCTTTTCAGTCACCATTTAAAATCGTCTCTTTGAATTTAAGAAAATACGCTATTATCATAGAAATGTTATCTATTACCTGTTTACTTTGAATTCAATTTGCAAGACAACTCTTAAATAATACTTCTGAGTACTGTTCTATAAATGTATATCCATATTCTGTTTACTTTTGCTCCTAACTTTCCAAGTCCGTAAGACAATTTACTCTTAACAACAGTGAAATTTTGCGTTAAACCCTAAACGCCCCTTTTACTGCATATACGTGTAGGAATTTATATTGTTTGTCGTATGTGGAGATAGTATCAGCGATAGGAGATAGCCCCAACAAGTTCAAATAATCCGACCCGTGGCAGACCCTGTATTTATTGGTGTCTTTTCTCATTGTGTGGGCCTCTATGTACGCTACTTTTGTTTCTTCTTTACTATTCACCTGTACTGTAGTTATGTTATGGTTGGTTACAGTATGCCTGTATGCTGCCTTTATTATTTCTGCTGTTTTCATTATTGTCACCAAGTGTATTCACCTTGTTTTGTTTACACTGAGTGCCGGTCTACAAAAGCTTACTTAGCAAAAAGCATTTTCTACATTTTTATTAGGAAACAACATTCGAGTCTCAAAGTAAGCTGCTGTCGAAATCGCACGGGAGTTTGCGAATAAAAGGGGAACTTAAATCATGTCAAACAATATCAGTTTAAAATCAACCTTTTTCCCACGGGGTAAAGCGCGATTTCCAACGCAACACCGAGAGCGTGTTCTACACCTGTCTTGCGAAGGATCAAGAAACTTTAATCTAGCTCATTACTGCTCCGTTCAAAAACGGCGTATGTTGCCTTAAAAGTGAGTCTACTTATGGCGTTGTTCTTGTTGTTTAATTAGATCATTGAGATAAAAGTAAATGCCACGTTACACGAGACTCGTTTCTGCGTTCGACACTTCAACTTCCAATATCACTAGCACGACTTTATTAAATTTAAGTTCAACTTTTAGTTCTACATGTGTTGTTATTTTACTTTAAGCTTTGACGTTTACTTGATATTGATACAGGTTTATTAAACCTGATTTTTTAAGCGTTTTCATTATGTTATCGATGAAGTTATTTCGAAACTAGTTTTGTCTTTAAAGAGCTTATTTATTTCGATTTAACGACTGCGATTGAGCCACTTAATAGCATTGCGATTCTGGTAAATGAAAAAGTTTTACAATTATTTATTCCGTTCGTTGTCATAGCAACAAATTCCATATTATCTTCATCAGGACGATAGCGAGAAGCACCCGAGTGTCAATAATATCTTTTAGCTTTTAACTTTTAATATCCGTAATCTTTTATCCCAATCCCCGTTTCTATCAAAAGATTTGCAGACGCCTAACGTTTCTGAGATTACTTGAAACACTATAGGGGTTCGTGTGGGAGGAATCTGATATCCTCTCAGTTAAGGCTCTAAGGAAGCGCAAGCTCTTGTAATGCATCTGTCATTTCCGTCAATCTTGCCTTAGCTAGATGAAGGTTAACGTTGCAATGGGCTGATCTTGTCTCGTAAACTTTTATTTTCCTTTAAGCCTTGAAACTGTCTTTAATTCTCCGAGTCTTTCCAATTGAGCCACGCTCCCCTGATCTGAGCGAGTCTCACACAGGACTTACATGCTATCTTCTTAATGCCATCCATGGACGGCATCTGATTGTTTCCCAAATGATTACTGTGCACATAAATATCTATAGAAATCCTTTGTCCTATGAAATCCTTCTTTAACTTCCAATGCATCTTCACTGCTGTATTACGTCACAAAGCAATATATTCGCACTCACGCCGCTTATTGTGAACGTTAATAGATTCACCCGCGTGTGGGCCATTACAATAAAGCATCGATCATTTGGTTGCGCCGGCGCACAATCGCCGCCGTTAGCAAAGTAAATCGAGGGGTGGATGCGGAAACAGATGGAATGATCCGTGATATTGCAGATGTAACGGTGCGGTTAATGGAAGAGCCTTTAGTTTTAAAGGAGTAAGACTTTAAAGGGGTTATGAATTTGATTCTGAGGCTTTTGGAGCAGGTGAAACTTGTCTGTCGTAGTGTGTTTTGAACTTTTGATGCTCGCAGTCGCAGGCAAAATTGCATAATAGCTGACGTGTAAATTATTCACTCAGATTATTTATGTCATGTCCAAAATGTTTATTTAGTGTTCTAAATTTCTCATTGATTGCCTTTTTTCATCCTCAGTGTCTTATAGATCTGTGGGAAAATGAATTATGCCTTGGCTTTTTCTCCTTATAATCGATTGATTTGTTACTTTAGTAATCGCCACTCTTTTATCAAGTTTGACAGGCCGCAATTAAGTGTGTTTAGCAATCACATCGATATGTTAACTACCAAGCGATCAGTAGAAATAAAAAATGGCTGCTAATTTATTGAAAGTATAAAGTAAGTCGACAAACGATCCATCATCAGGTGTCATAATGTTTATAATGATAGAATTTATCGACTGTTATCTCTGACGTTGGATATTTTATTCGTTAATCTTTGGCACTAGTTTTTATTAAGTGGTTGTCTAGTAATTAGTCAGTTGGTAGACCTACGCCCGAATACTCGAACGTCACTCAATTCTAAGTAGCCCTCAAAACTCGTGCTATCTCTGTCACTCTGCGTTAAAGTAACAAAGACAGCACGAGATTTAAGTGCAACTTAAAATTGAGTGACGTTCGAGTATTCGGGCGTAACTGTTCTTTTATGTTCCTTTTCTTTTGAGCGTGATTTTCCATTCCACTTGCTGTTCATTCACGTACATTTTGATTTCGAAAACATTTTGCTGAGTGCGTTTCCAAGTAATCTCGTCTTCCTAACCTGTTCTAACAGTACTTTGGTCAGCTCATTCCGAAGTACCTTACAATAAATCGAAAACATTATCTGCAGAAATGCTCCAAAGGAACCTATCAACATTCATCGGTGTTAGTCTGCCCCCGAACGTGCGCAGGAGTGCACCACAATCCGTTAAGACAATGGCGATGGGTTACTGTTGTTTTACAATACAAATTCCTAACACAAATTACATGTGTGTAGGTTTCCGTAGCCGCCTCCCAGACGTTTTTCATTGTTCCGTGTGCAAATTGCCGATAGGTTCTTGAACGATTTCAGTTAGAGCTATGCCTATAATTCATGCGTATGACGTTTTCAATTTTCGTGTCTGTTTGGTTAATATTCTAGTAGCTTGTATTGTAGCAGGTTTAGTGTAGCTGTGAATACGATTGGCTGAGTTTGGTTGATTAGTTAACGTTTGTTCGGCCTGTGGACTACAGTGCTTATTTGGGTGTTGGAATAAGTTACTTAAAAGTTTTCTACTAGTCAGTCCTGCCCAGGCTGATGAAACTTTTTTAATCTCAGGAAATATAATGCAAGATAATCCTCTTCGCTAATCACTACCATATCATCATAAAATCACTAATTACTTCGTACTTTATTCTATGCATAGTTCACTTTATGTCGATGACTAAATATCACTTAAATTACCTTTAATTATGTTGAAGTGCGTATCTCTTAATAGTCTTATACTTAATTATATTTTATAACCACCATGTTTAATGTCGGTTATGAATTGTTTATGATCATTAATATTGCCTGATTAATATTTTGAACCCTGTGTGGTCTAAGTCACGTTTAGTCCCTCATCAGGGTCTTGAGGGAGTAATTAGCGAGTTGAGTAATAAAACTACGGCACGATAATAATTTTTGTTTCAATTTATTGATCTACTATTTTATCAGATTTATCGATCAACTAGTATATTATCAACATCGTAAACGTCGCATCGTTTCCTATAGCTATAATGTTTTTGCAATGTTGTTCAGTCAACATGGTTCTATACAATGGAGTGAAATGGTTTACTATTTAAGCATACCATAAAATATATATTAAAAGATAAAGTTATAATTTAAGTTTAGATGTAGAAAACAAATAAGTGTAGTGCCTATTTTATTCCAAACTAAATATCTTGTATACGAAGGTCAGGGTAAATAAAAGCTATTTTTATTTCAATTATTTATTCATTAAAATATTCCAAATTCCAAATTACCATGACGAGAAAAATCAATTTCAAAACTAAGCAATGCGACATAATTTTATGACATCCCGTTTCGATAAACATTACCATCTAAGCACCATATCTAAGCATCAGTTGAAAACCAGTCATTACATTAATCAATATTTTGTAAGACTCCAAAAATACCGTGTCAATGAAGACCAATAATTTCCCAAACATTAATGTTCGTGACAAGATTCCAAGACGGTACTAATAGGATTAGGAAACGTCAATGTGCCCTACTGTTCGTAATTCATCGTAATACTGTTAACGGATTATACGCTCCGTAATCAAGGCTAACCGTAAGCGCATATCTGGATAAAGGCGCTGATTTATTCTGATTTTTATAGGGTTTCCATTTAAATGATGGGTTTATTGTGACCTGTTTATTACGATCAAAGACGGTTTAGTCTGATTTCTGATCTGCTTTGAATATTATGATTCTTATAACTCCTTTAGGTTCATTGACTTGATAAAATGTTGTGATTAACTACTATTTTCCAATTTGTTTAGCTTTAATTTTAACATCACCATAGGATTTATTTATATTATCAAGTTTACCATCGGTATTCCCAACATCTTACTAAGAATACCGCTAGTCGAGTTCAAGCTGGAGCAATGTATTTATCTACGCTTACGAACATGGACGATCCATCAAATGATACTCCTCCAGTTTGTCACTTATACGATAGCCGCTTGATCAGAGTTATTTAATAAAGCGATAACTTCTTGTTCAGTTTTGATTACCTTGTCTTTCTTACTACCACTTACTTGAATTATTTGGGGTCAGACGGATGTCTTCCTCTTCCATACTCCTTTATTAATCATCATCTCATTAATCACTCTATATCTAGCCATAAAGTCTTTCAAACCGTCTTCTTCAGTGACCTGAGTCTTCTCGTACTGTTATAGTCTTTCTTACAACACTTACTGTCATTATAATCTTATGCCATTTTAAACAATTATAATCTATACCTTATCAGAATTCAGCGTGCATTCATAGCGTGTCTTACAAATAGTAATTCGTAGTCCCGTCAAACTTTATGTCTCTTCGCTAGGGGGGCTGCCCGAGACATCTCTTTAGCATGCAAATACAACGCGTGACAAATTAAAGCTACGTGCAAGCAACGTTGGCTTCGATCCAATGTCTATAACCTAGCAATAATGCTAATTGAGAAATGATTTATGAGAACGAAGAAAGAATGTGCTATTGTGCGTTCCTTTATATTATCGGGGATAATAATTTCCTAGTGAGAGGTTATAGGAGGACAGGTAGAGTCTAGGATTCCAAAGGTAATTATATTTTTTTTTCTGTACGTTGAAAATTGATTTGCATCTTGCCTTAAATTGCTAAAGTTTTGCCATACGGGAGCTGTAAAAGTTTTGTATCATCCAGAATACAAATTACGATTTTATCTAGTTACAATTTACAACTGCAACCATTAGAGCTTCTCCTTTCTTTGTAACGATTCCCCTATACAAAAGATTAGCACTTATAAAAGTAAGTTCATCCGTTAGCCGTATCATTGCATTATCTTATTTATTGGTGTCTCCGCCCACAAACTTAGATGTTGCGTTAGAGTTTTAACGATTTCTCATGATTTACCCTGTCTTCTGAATAGCCTGTTAATACCGGGTCTACTTTTTGCACTGACTTGCAACCGGTCAGGACCGCTCCGCTTGTTTTATTGCACCTATAAACCACTATAAATAATTTCACTTAGAACAAGCGCGCATTACAGACAACGCCTTAAGACTTTTTGAATAAAATCAAATAGCTCCATTTAATAATATATGAAAAGTTTTCGCTTCTTTGTTTGTTCTGAACCGCGTGGGAGTATGAGCAGGTGATGCATTCATTTGCAGATCTGCATAGTGCAAGCCCGTCGCATCAGTATTAAAAAGAAACACTACAATATTGTGTTAATAAGAATTTATTTATGTGAGAATGTTAATCGGCAAGCCAGTATTGTAGCAGTTTCATTATTTGTTTTTTATTTTTAGCTAGCTAGTGCTAGGAGTTGTATGCACATTAAATGTGTAAGCATAGCATTATGTCATATGAGGCAGCGTATGACTAAAGTTATTAGCGTGTATAGGACGAATGAATCGTTGCATATTATTATAACGCCCAGAAATTTTGTTCTGAACTGCATTAATTTTAGAAGCCTATAAACGTTCGTTCGCCTACGGTGACTATTTAGTTGTTACTTGACTTACTATATGAGCTTGACCTTAATCATAATGAGAATTTACAGTTCTGGCAAGCAAAGGAATATTGTCCTTTGTTATGTTTTCAGAATCTTGTGATGTATGATTTAGGAAGTGTGCTTACGAAACGTTGGACATAATAATAGGATAGTTTATGCGTGCCCTAATTTCGATTAAATGTAGCCTGAAGTTAAATTATGAAATGTCGTGCAAATGTCTCTACATTGTGTGCAAGTACTAGAAATTGAAAATACGCATTCACGCGTAAAACCAGAATCTCACAATACTGCGGATGAAGTATTACGACATAAAACCGCTAATGAACACTTTACCAGTTCCTTAATGAAAACAGAACCTTAGATACAACACGTACTTGTAGAAATAGAAACAGCGAAGTGTTTAAGAAAAGTACGTACATCATAAATTCGTAAGGTTCGTCTTTGTTTATTATGTTCGATATTCACATTGCTGCAAAAGCAAGCAATGTTGATCCATACATTTGCTGAATATCACCTACAAACTATCTGCCTATAAATTCCAATATAATGTAGACCCCAAGGCTTTGAGGTCTTAAGCTTCGAAACGATTATTGACCGGGGTATCAATACAAATAATTTATGCGACACCATTTATTTTTCTGCTTTAGCTTGTGGGATTTCAATGATTGTAAATTGCATTAAGATATAAATGGATTTGTAAAGTGTTCCCAAGGCTGTGCCTGTTTGCTTAATCGTGAGAATTGGTGGTGCGATAACTGTGTAGTTTGTAATTCGATTAATGTTATCTACTTCTGTACCAGAAAGTCCAACACTGGGATTTGCTGGTAGCCTGTCATGTTCATTTGTAAAATATTGTTGGAACAGAGACAGCTGTTACTACCTAAAATTTTGACTTGATAAGTTATTGAGTGACCTAAAGTTCTTACTCATTGCACTGGCACCCTTCAAACCAATCTCCAAGGTTCGCAGATTAAATAGCGATTTCTGTACGAACATAAAGTTTTGAGTATTTACTATGCTTGAATTATCTTTATACTCGAAAACAACTTTTTTAATTTTCAGATAATAACACGTAGCTCTTAAAAGGATTCTTCTGTTAAATTGACTACTGTGATATCTGCATCTGTTCTTCACAATTTATCTTTGGCAGATTCTTACAAAGCTTTACTGTTATTGCGTTGCTGCGATAAGTAGCAGCCTTTAATGCATTTGTGATACTTTTTAGTGGCTTCGAGCTTAAGTCTTACGAATATCTTTTTTATTACAATTTAAATCCCTTGATCGCAAATATTCGCATTGCCATCAATACGGTCGGAACTATTTGCGTTTATCTAGCTGTTATTATGAATGTGAGAATGAGTTTGTTCCACTTATGGGTCGGCTGTTTAACGGCATCGATCTAGTACTTTTGCGTTAATATAGTTCGTGCTACAGTGCTAAACATTCAATAAAATCTCTCAGTAATCGCAATAGTATCTTGCCTATTTCAAGAAACCTAATCTTCGTGAGCAAATCCTCGGACAAAAGTTTCATCATCATCATTAACTTGGCTTACTCGAGTCTAAAGCTAGTTTATTATAACTTAAATCCATCGATTACAAGAGTTCCCATTACCATCAATAAGATCATAGATATAAGTGTTAATTTGTGATAAACTTGATGCGTTTTTATCGCAATCTCGCCTGTCAGTTTAGTGTCAGCTATCCCTTGGGAACTCAGTTGAAGATAAACTTTGATTCGTATTACACTAAGTTGCAGATTTAGTATATCATTTGTTATTATTTTGTTGTTCTATTACGGATCTATTGTGTGTACGCGTACGTAGTAGACAGTTCTAATTTCATTTGTCTATAACCGAGAGAGTGAAAACACGTGTACTTATTGTTCGTCTATATCGTATGTAGATAAAAGTGTTGTCGGATTTTCTATTGTGTTCAAGGTATTGGTCTCTTTAATGTTTTTGATAGGAGATTTATTATATTATAGCGAGTGCTTCTCCTGATATTGTATTGATGCATTTATGGCTGTGCCGGAGTGAAAACTTCAATTGTATAACTCTAAGAGTAACTGGTGAATGTGTGAGTGATATATAAAATGAATCTTATAAATACTCGTCTTAGTAGAATAAGAATATAAAGTACAGGATTAATAGCTTTACATGATATTGTATTAAAATGAACATTTTCATGGTCTTGGTCGTGGGCGATGCATTATGCGGCGACATGCTGACTCTGCTTATTTGTAGACGTAATCCATAATCTCCTCTTTGCATAATACCTTATAAATATAGCGCGCTTAAGTCTTCTTTTTTTAAGAAGACTTGAACCTTATTGCTGGCAGTTTTGGGTCGGGTGGTTCAACTGCAAACATACTCTTACCATTGGACACTAAGGGCCGGTTTCACCGGTTACGGATAAAGTCCCGGATAGCCTATCAGGAACTTATCTGCCAGATAAACTACAATTTTTGATAGCATTATCTGTCAGATAACTATCTGACACTTTATCCGTAACCGGTGAAACCGGCCCTAATTAAAAAAATACTTGCGTTCCGTTTAGGGTGTTGTTTATCGTTGTCTAGCACGGTGAAACAGAAAAGAAAATAATAACAGTGAAAACTTTTTACTAGGTATTTGTTTTTATTCCATGATAGGTGGTTTATCTTGCATTTTGCATTAGCGCCGAAATATCGGGATCCGGATTTTGTTGTTAATGATAATTGGTGAGGCGTGTAAATAGCCTGCACCTTTGTGAAGAATGTAAGAAAATTTGAAATTAGAATCTATGGCGGATGTTTAATGGCGGACCTCAAAATAAATTAATTTCCCTTCTGATGAATCCTCGACAAACCAATACAAGAGAATTATTCGCAGCAAACATGCCCACGTACCTTGACAATCCAGAGATCCCACTCAGACCCAGGGAGATGGGAAGATACTTCGTCCATGCGCACTTGCAAGTATGGGCTGCCGGCCGGCGAGCTAAATCTTCGTGGATCCGCCGGTGGAATGGTGAAAACTCCAAAAATCAACACTGCACTATAAGTTCTCAGTGAAGCACAGATGCAGGTCCATTTATTTTACGAGTATCGTCCAGATTTCAACAAAAAGGGATTTTTTAAAGCGGAGCGCGTCGGAGCACACACCGTCTTGTTCAAACGGTCAAGGGGAGCTGTCAGCTCGCTAGTGCCATCTATATGTGTGCCCTTGCGGAAAAAACTCAAGAAAGTCTCGATACATGGGCGCTGCTTACAGATGGCGTGAGGATTCATCAATTGAGAAGTTAAAATATTTAATTTGAAATACTAACATATTTTATGATATGGAGAAATCCTAAATTATTATTATTTTATTTTTTATATTAAAAAAGGCATTGACGCTTCACCATGCTCGGGGGCTTTGGAAGGACGCAAGTGCTTTCAGAAAGGAAGTGAAAAAATTATAAGTATTTACTAACCTAGATTATGATCAGAAAAACTTTAAGCTTTACGACTGAATGCGAGAAACAAACGATATAAGTTATTTAAATATAATATTTCCTAAACCTTAAGACTATGAATTTCGTATAAGAGTTAAACTTTATTGCGTTGGAATAGGATATAATTTAACGACGGCACGTTTAAAGTTACCGAACTTCGTTTTTACCATTGCAACACGAATGACATTATCCGTGCCTTTATAAACCTCAGTTATAACTCCTAATGGCCAACTTAGAGGAGCTGAATTATCCTGTCCCACGAGTACGACAGTCCCAACTTCTACGGGTTTGTCCGGAGTTGCCCATTTCTGCCTGACTTGCAGCGTATGCAGATACTCTAGGTGCCATTTCTTCCAGAAGGATTGGACCATACTATCTAACAACTGTTTGCGCTGTGATAAATTAATGCGCTGACCAGACAAATCGGCTGCCGGCAAGTACTGCAGTGGAGTCGACATCAAAAAGTGAGCGGGAGTAATAACTTCGGGATGGGGATCGGAAGACAAAACGCTCAGAGGGCGCGAGTTCATAATGCACTCTATTTGAATGAGTACAGTTTGTAACTCCTCATAAGTGAGAAGCTGACTTCCGATCACGCGATAAAGATGCGTTTTTAATGTTTTAATATTCGCTTCCCACATGGAACCAAAATGTGGGGAGCGAGGTGGAATCATTTTCCACATTATGCGGCGGGTTGATAACTCATGTAAAAGAGACGAATTGAAACTTGAATTTAATAAGAATCTATAAAGCTCATCTAGTTGGGCCTTAGCACCAACGAAATTAGTGGCGTTGTCCGAATAAAGACAAGATACTGGCCCTCGACGCGAGATAAAGCGTTTAAACGCGGCTAAAAAGGCATCAGAGGTTAAATCCGAGACTAACTCTACATGGACGGCCTTGGTTACTAAGCACACGAATAAACAGATATACGCCTTCTGGGCGTGCTGGCCTCTGCGCCGAGTGAGGGTTATGCGTATGGGACCAGCATAATCCACTCCAGTGTGGACAAACGCCTTCGCTTCCGATACTCGGTACTCAGGCAGGTCTGCCATCACTGGAATGGGATGCGTCGGATTTACCCGAAAACATGTGTTGCATTGTCGCAACTTGGACCTAATGACAGTCCTGGCATCTAGTATCCAAAATCGCTGTCTTAGAATAGACATGAGTAGTCCCGGTCCAGTGTGACAATTCATCACATGGTAATGACGGATTATTAGATCCACGATATGATCATGTTTGGGAAGTAAAAAAGGATGCTTAGCGTCAAATGGAAGGTGCGACTTCGAAAGCCTTCCTCCAATGCGTAGTATTCCCTCTTCATCCAAAAAAACAGCTAAACTTTGGAGTCTCTTTGAAAGCAATTTCCCAGATTTAATGAGCTTAATGTCATTTGCAAAGTACACAGATTGCACAGCACATACTATCGCTCGTTCCGCAGCTGACAAGCCCTGAATAGAACGAGGTTCACAATGAACCTTTGGTCTAGCAAATTTCAATATATAGGAAACAATGCGCAACAATTTATCCCATGATGAGGTACGTTGAGCAAGTTGATATAGAAGGGGTTGTTCTACTTGCGTGGTCACTGTTAAGACATTTACCTTGTGCTCGGGAAGTTCCCCACAATTAATAGGAGAAAACGGTTTAACGGGCCAATCCTCAGGAGCACAACGAAGCCAAGAGGGGCCGTCCCACCAAAGTTCATGTGACATTAACTGGGAAGGAAGGATGCCACGAGATAGACAGTCGCTTGGATTCTCAACACCTGCCACATGGTAAAAATGTTGAGAACCCAAGTTCTCCTGACATTGAGCGACTCTATTGCTGACAAAGACTGACCAGCGGTGCGGAGAAGAGTGTATCCAAGATAAGGCTATCATGGAATCCGAAAAGGCGTAAATTCCTGCAATAGGAACACGTAAAGCGTAAGTATCGCGAACAGTTTTTACCAATTTTGACATGAGCACGGCGGCACACAGCTCCAGGCGTGCAAGAGTTGTGACTTTGGTAGGTGAAACCTTTGATTTCGCACAAATTAAGCGGACTATGACACCAGATGGACTAGTAGAGTGTATATAAATCACACACCCGTACCCACCCATACTAGCATCAGCAAACGCGACTATACGAACAGAACAATCATCGGTAACACCCACATGGCGTGGTATGCGTAATGTATCTAGCAATGGAAACTCTTGCATGAGAATCGAGAAACGTTTAAAAATGTCGTCAGGAGCGGGATCATCCCAGCCAATATTGCTCAGCCATAACTCTTTGATGAGCAACTTGGCATAGAAGATCACTGGGGCAACCAAACCGAGAACATCAAATAAGCGTGCGACTATCGAGAGTATATTTCTCTTAGTACATTTCTCAGCCACTCGAGCGGAAGTGAAGAAGAAATTATCCTGAGAAGGTTCCCACGAAAGGCCTAGAACCTTAGAAACATCACTCCCAGCGTGAAAATCGAGTGACTTGCGATGCGAGTCAGGAAGACTGTTTAAAAGAACGGGTGAATTGCTACACCATTTAATAAGGTCAAAATCGCCCGATTTAAACATCTTTATAAGATCATGCGATAGCTGCATGGCGGTATCTTCATTATTTACAGAATACACCAGATCGTCCATATAGAGACTGGTCTCTGCTACTTTAGCAGCTTTGGGATAATGCGGACTGTCAGAGGCCAGCTGTCGCACAGTGCGCATAGCTATGTATGGACTCGACTTAAGTCCGAAAGGTAAGCGATTAAAAGCAAAGGTTAGCACAGGTTCGTTCTCATTGAATCGAAACAAAATGCGTAGGTATTTACGCTGGTCAACGGGTACACCAACGCGTAAATACATTTGTTTAATATCCGCATTTATAGCGATGGGAAATAATCTAAAATTTATTAAAAGAATAAACAAATCTGTTTGTAAATTGGGACCAATATGGAGTACATCATTTAAAGATAATCCTGTATGAGTCCTAGCGCTAGCATCCAATACAATGCGCGGCATCGGTTTGTCTGGCCGAACGACAGCGTGATGAGGGATATAATACCCGTCATCGGAAATGGCAGAGTCGTCGACTTGACTTAAGTACCCACTGTCAATATAATCTTTGAGCACTGCATTATAATTTTCCCGCAACATCGGCAATTGGCGTAGTTTCCTTTCAAGCGCAATAAGTCGACGGTACGCGGCGGTGCGGGAGTTACCCAACTCGGCGGGATCCTTACTAAAAGGTAACGCGACGGTATAACGTCCCACATCGTCCCGTGACACGGTCGAGGAAAAAATATTCTCACATTCGGTTTCCTCAGGAGATAAAAAACGTTTATTCTCAACTTCTTCCAATTCCCAGAACTTTTGTAATAATTCATTGAGAGCCAATGCCGTGAAAGGAGAGGAGTTAAGTAAATTTAAATTATCACTATTATGCGGAAAATCACCCATAAAGACATACCCGAATGTGGTCAATAATGCAGGTGGGGCGCGTGAACCAAAATCGACCCTATTCCCCAAGTAAATGTACGGAAACAGTTGAGCGCCCAACACTAAGTCAATATCCCCTGGAATATTCCAGCTTAAATCAGCGAGCGGAAGCGCGTGGAAGTCTACATGGCTATCCCAATTAACATGGTGCGATGGTAGCTGGTCCGTAATGCACTCAACTACTAACGCGTGAATAGTATATTTTTGATCCGGATATACACGAGACTCGATATCTAAATGTACGTAACCTATTATCGGTCGCGATACAGAACCAACTCCTTTAACAAAAGAATTACTCAAAGGAATTATCAGTAAATTAAGTTTTCTACAACAAGCTGTAGTTATTAAATTATTCTGCGAGCCATTATCAATTAAGCACCTCACTATTGTTTTGTGACCCGCACTGTCACTTTTAGCTCGCGCATAAACCTGAGCTGTCGATAACAGCACTATCGCCTTAGCCCTCGCTGCATCAGCTGCCAATAACACGGCCGAGTTGTGAGCCGAAGACGCTGGCGTCACATCACACGAATCAGACGCAATCATCTGTTCGGGAATATCGACCTTATTACTATGAGCATAAGAGCGCGGCACCGCGACGGAAACCGGGGCAGGCAAAGACGCACCGGGGGACGAGAGGGGCGAGGGAGGCGCGACGGACAGCGGCGCAGGAGGCGACGCGACGACTACATTGCAATTCGTAGCTAAAACGTCAGCTGTTTGCGGTTTATTTTCTTTATCAAAATGCAATAGTGTATGATGGCGTTTTTTACATAAATCACAGACTGACGTTGACTTGCAGTTACTCAATCCGTGCAATGTGCTCAGACAATTCGCACACCCACGTTTGGATTTAATAAACTCGAACCTTGCTCTAGGAGTCAACGCGGATTTAAACTTAGCGCAGTTGTACAAATGAACATGAGCGTTATCATTACAATACGCGCAGCATGGAACCGTCATCGCAGGTAAACAAGCGGACGAGTCAGCTGACTCGCTCACAACAAACGCTTTTGTCTGTGTGCGTGACTCGCGTGGCGCGGAAGCGGGGTTTCTACTAAAGTTTCTCGCGTTCGATTGAGACAAATTCGAACGTGCCAATATCTTTGCCTGATCTTGAACGAAGCTTATCAATAATTTCGTTGTGGGAATTTCAATATCTCGAATGGAAAGTTCAAACGATTGAATAGTCTGTGAATCGATTTTTCTCATTGCGCAGTGCAAAAGAATAAAATCAGCAAGATCCGTAATCCCAAGTTGTTTCAAGGCAGAAATAGATGCACTAAATGTTTCTATGAAAGAATCGAGACTGTTAGCGTTAAATGAACAACTTTTTAAATCCAATATATTATTTAAATAATGCGTACCTAGTGAGCGTTTCTCTTGATATTTTTTAACTAAACTGTCCCATAAGAACTTGTAAGTATCACCCGTAGGCACAATTCCAGCAGTAATCTTCAATGCGTTGTGCGTAAGTCTACCTACCAAGTACTGCACACGCTGTGAGTCAGTCAGCTGATCATTCTCATGAATATTCGACTTGAACGACTCGTAGAAAACAGGCCAATTCTCAGTTTTCCCGTCGAAAGACGGCAGCGCGATAGGAGGCAACTTTATTTTAAGCGGTTCAAAAAGAGCCTTATAGTTACTACTGGGTGTTGATGGTGATTGATTACTGTTTATTTTGTTCCTAACACGTTTAATATGAATGTACAAATCTTCAAAGGACTCTAAACAAGCATAATCGACACTTGTACCAGGTTTTATACTAATGTTTATTTGATTAATTTGATCAACAAAAGATTCAAATTTATCTCGAATGTCATCAATTGTCTCTGACTCAGTCATAAAACTTTCATTTTTTCTCGAATCGAACGACGATATATTTTTTGTTAAATCATACAACCGATTAATGCGTTTAAATAACAATCCTTTCTTTTCATGGAGAATAGTTAGTAAATCTTCCGGCTTCAGTTGTTTATCCGTCATTTCGTTATATAACAAACGACAACAATAACAGAAAAATACCTTAAAGGCGGTTTGCAATATTATCGCACCTACCAACTATGAGTGGGTATCTATCTAATTACAATTATTGTATTAAAACGCTCAAAGCCGAGATGCGTTGGTAACTACCTACTTATTTTCATAATATCAAAGCGAATTTTTAAATACGGATACCTACATAGAATGAACTTTACCAATAAATAAAAGTTAAACTAAATTTAAATAAGTTTTAAATTTAGTTTAGTTTTTAATTTTTATAATAATAATTGTTTAGAAATCATAGTTATGATTGTTTAGAAATCATAGTTATGTGCGGTGAGTAGTTGGTACTCATCGGTTGTTAAGTTGACACTCAACGACTAATAAGTTGTGCATGTTGTGCTTACCTGTAAGAGGTTGGTACACTTGTCTTTGACTATTATGTATGTATCTCTTTCCTTTATGTAGTGTATTCAATTGTTGGTGAGCCAAATAAATAAAATAAAATAAATATAAAATACGTAATGTCGTTCCATGTAAATTATGTACTAAAATAATTGAACAGGTTTACCAACAACTACGTAAATTCTATTGTCAATAATGATGCGTTTTATAGGCAATGATTTACCAAAAGTTTACGTAAACTAAATACCTATTGTGCGTTATTGAACCTATATGATTTTTACCAAACAATTACGCAAAAATCTAGGTAACGGTTTTTAATCCGGCTCGAAGGACCAAATAATATGGTGAGGCGTGTAAATAGCCTGCACCTTTGTGAAGAATGTAAGAAAATTTGAAATTAGAATCTATGGCGGATGTTTAATGGCGGACCTCAAAATAAATTAATTTCCCTTCTGATGAATCCTCGACAAACCAATACAAGAGAATTATTCGCAGCAAACATGCCCACGTACCTTGACAATCCAGAGATCCCACTCAGACCCAGGGAGATGGGAAGATACTTCGTCCATGCGCACTTGCAAGTATGGGCTGCCGGCCGGCGAGCTAAATCTTCGTGGATCCGCCGGTGGAATGGTGAAAACTCCAAAAATCAACACTGCACTATAAGTTCTCAGTGAAGCACAGATGCAGGTCCATTTATTTTACGAGTATCGTCCAGATTTCAACAAAAAGGGATTTTTTAAAGCGGAGCGCGTCGGAGCACACACCGTCTTGTTCAAACGGTCAAGGGGAGCTGTCAGCTCGCTAGTGCCATCTATATGTGTGCCCTTGCGGAAAAAACTCAAGAAAGTCTCGATACATGGGCGCTGCTTACAGATGGCGTGAGGATTCATCAATTGAGAAGTTAAAATATTTAATTTGAAATACTAACATATTTTATGATATGGAGAAATCCTAAATTATTATTATTTTATTTTTTATATTAAAAAAGGCATTGACGCTTCACCAATAATGTTAATGACCATCCATCAGTTTAAAACCTTACTTAATTAAAATTAAAATAAATGTTTTTTTGACATCCTTCACGTCTACATATACTAGCCATTTTAAGTAGAACCTGTATAAGCGAATATAATATAGTATAACAGAATATTGTGTCTTGTTACAGTGAGATGGCGCGGTGGAGTGCGCTCCAGCATGGACGATCAACGGCTTGCCTTGTTCTCTTCTGCTTACTGCAAGTGGCGAGGACAACACCCGGTAAGTACCATCACTCCTCTATACTACGGAAAGTCGTAATAGGTAGCCAGTTGTCCGAAAGTCCTACAAAAAAAAATAGTCCTCCTGACCGTTTTTCGGCCACGGCGGCCAATCCCAGCGGAGATTAGCCATCTGCGCGGGAGATATTAAAGTGCACAAGTGTGTGTGCAGGCACAAGTGCACTCTCTGTTCCCTTTTCTCTCATAGTCCGATGTACTCCTACAACCAGTCGTACAAAGGGGTTGCGTACTCAGTCGCTACAAGCCGACCCCAACGTAGTTGGGAAAAAGCTAGGCAGATGATGAGTGTTACTTCTTGCATCGATTCATCATGATTTCCCACTGCCACAAAAAAAAGGCAGGAGCATTCTTAGTGCAATTTATTTCATCACCACTGCTCTCAAAACGGTGACGCAAAACATCGTGAGGAAACCGGCATGCCTTAGAACCAAAAACATCGAAGACATGTGACATCAACCAACCCGCACTGGGTCCGCGTGGTTGATTATAGGTAGCCCATCCCTCTCCTAAAGAGGAGGCCTGAGTCCATGCAGTGGGAACATTATAGATGGTGATGAAAGAGAAAACAAAAAATATTACTCCATGGAAGTGTTAATTAATACTAGACACATGAGGCTTCTGTTATGGACCGTTAAAACAAATGGCTTAGGGCTAATGAACAAATGCAATTTAGGTTTTTTGCCCGTCTAGACCGGGATTTGGAGCTATTACGATACCTGCACTTATTTAGTACCAATAATTTTGTTCTAAAAGTGTGATAATAGATGTTCTTGCCTATTCTCCTCCTTAAAGATAAACGCTTTGGAATGGCAACTAGTCCTTTTACTGTTATTTATTTTTTTCCTTGTGACTGGGACTGCAGCATTAGCTTTGTTTTTGTCAATTCAAAAGTGCTTGTAACAGGTATATTTGAAATAAAAGTTTGAAAAGTGGCAGCTTATATATGCATGGGGACCAATCAAGCTAAGCTATACCAAACCAGTATTTGCGAATCTCGCGGGACGTATTTGCGGATCTCTCGGTTTATAGCAAGGCCATTTTATCCTGGAAATGTATAACTTGATGTGTCGTCGTGTTTACTACCGAGTTCGAGCCGTTATCCTGTAGTACCTACTTATGTAAGAGTCTTTGGTCAACTGGAACCACTCGAGAATCGTAGTTCTTATAAAAGTGGTCTTCAGTGAACTCGGCAGTACCTACCTATGGCAGACACCATAAATTATATTCAACACCCATTCTGCTTACAAAAACAAGCAAAACACAAAACAAAACACTTCTATTACATCAGTCTAATTTTATATGGTCAACAGCCTAGTTTGGCTATACATTCTTAGTAAGGCCACACATGTCGAAATGATGTCAGTAATTAGTTACCTATATTTCACGCTTATAAACAAATTTATATAGTATAATAGGTATACACACATCTAAGTATGTACGTAGTCTCGCTAACAAGATAAACTCATTAATCGTGTTTGTTAACAAACAGATCAATACTCCTTTGTGTTGTATTTACAAATAATGTCCGATGAATGGCCCGTGTAATAAAATAACGTCACCGACTCATTCATAGTAACTCAATGTATCCAATGAAGCTTGTAAAAATCTCTTTTATGGAATGTCATTGAATCGGAAAAGTATTATTAGAAGGAAAAGTATTGTGGTCTGCGTCCTTTTAGTAACTCAAAGGCAGGATTTTTGTGTTAATTGAGCAGGTACTGATGTCAAAGTCGGGCCAAATGTTGTTGGGTTTTTTCGCCAAAAATGTCTCAATAGCAGCCAAGGAGTCTGGATTTGCGCCCGGTTGATGGCAATAGGCTCGACCCTTGTTACGTGGGACTTATAAATAACTGCAAAATGTGGGTGTACCTACTATTCGGTACACCTCTGCCGAACGGGCTTACAGGAGTGATGTTATTTTATGTACCTAAGTTACCTACGTAGTCTACCCGTAACTTCTTTTGCTGGTAGTAATTATGAATTATTAATTAGCGATCTTTGAAATCATATACATATTAGAAGGTACATGATAACTTTCAGTCACAAAAAATGCAGCTAAAAATCGGTTAATCATCGTCGCGCTTACTATAAATAAACAAGCATGTTCTATCTATACCCATGCCTAAATACAGTCAACAAAACCATGCTTCGAACAAAATGGCGCTACAACTTCTCCCGTAACAAAAACAGCACGTTCGACTAATTTATTTACAACAAACACAGTATTAATTGCCTAAAAGCCTGAACGAACGATTTACAAGAATCCTACGTACTTCTAAAATTATACGAACAGTATTTTCTAATTGGAACAAATACTTATATGGATATTATATTTTACTCCCTCAAAAGGAAACGGGGACTCCGTTGCCTTTTGAGGGAGTAAAATATATGTGCTTATTACGATCATGTGTACGTACTAATTAACACTGTCGTTTATGGTCGCTATTTAGCTATATTATTTCGAGGCATGCCCATTGGCCCATAGAAGTCTGAAGGATATCGTATTAGCCAGTACAAACTGGGTTGTGGAGGGTCAAATAGGCAGTCGCTCCATGTAAATTACCGGTATTCAGCTACATCCGATTAGACTGGAAGCCGACCCCTACATAGTTGGAAAAAATAATTTCACCTTTCCTTTTGGCTTTGCAGTAGTCGGGTAATAAGGCTAAGCAAATAGAAATTTCGAGGCAAGCCTAATGTAATGATATGACAAGGAAATTAATTGTGATTGGTTCTCAAGCTTACATAATGTAACGAATTATCTTTGAGTATAGTTCAGTTACAATTCAATTACTGATAATATGTGGGTTGCCGTATTGGCAATTAGATAAACCATAGTCCATGGGACTATTACCAATTAACATATGGAATACATTGTTATCAGTAATGAAATCTCTGAAGTTTATTAAATAACTACAGTTACGTAGCGCATAGACTTTGTAATAACCGCGGAGTCAAATCAGGATTCTCGCGGCTATTTATTATTAAACTTACTAACTTTACGACCAATCTTACTAGCAAGTTATTTATTAATTTTCGATATTACATGAGTATATGCAGGGTGTTGCCGATGATACGACAATAAATGAAACCACTGGTAGTTCTAGTTCATAGGAACATTTTTATACTATCAAATAAATCCTAACACAGAAATAAAAACATTGAAAAAAAAATCGGTTGTCTGTAAAGTCGGTTTACTGGCGATACTTGAACGTGACAACGTCATAAGAAAATACAGCACTTTCATTGCTATAAACAAACAATTAACACGCCGTTGCTATGGAACGACAATTAACACGCCGTTGCTATGGAACGCCTCAGAGCGAGGTAACGCCCCAGAGCGAGGTAACGACGCATGACGTCATCTTTTTTCGTTCGTGCGGCCATCGAATTATAAGACGTTATCACGTCAAAAACTAAATAGCATTAAACTGTAAACGAAATACAATACAATTTACATACAAATATTCGTTTACTAACCTTACGAATAATTTGCACCGATTAACGTGTGGAAAAAAAGGAATTTGGCAAAGAAATTTAGGTACCTAGGTTGGTGCTGACGATACGACAACGATGTCTGTGTTAGGATTTATTTGATTTAAAAATGTTCCTATGAACTAGAACTACCAGTGCACTGGTAGTTCTAGTTCATAGGAACATTTTTAGCAGTGGTTTCATTTATTGTCATATCATCGGCACCACCTTGCATTATAGTTGCGGATTTTGTTAATCAATTTAATACTACTCAAAGATTCCATCATCTGCCGAGCCTTTTCTCCACTATTGGGGTCGGATTTCAGTGTAACGCAGTATTTTACATGGAGCTGCCTATCTGATCTCCACAACCCAGTTAGTACTGGGTAATACGACACCCCTTTGTAAAACTGGTTGTCAAACTTTTGGGCCACTGACTATTCATAACGACTGCCAAAGATCTACAAAACGATAGCCGCTTAACGTGCTGTCCGAGGCACGGAAGAAACTCGTATGTAAGGTCATCCTTCCTTCCGTTCGAACTGCGGGTTGGTCACAAAGATACCGCGGCCTCGACATAAAGGGCTAAGAAGGAACATGGGTGGTTTTTAGTCAGTAGAAGTCTGAAACTACCTTTCGCTCTGCCCAAGAGCGAGAGGGATAATTTGATGATTTTCCACCCACATCAAAAAAAAAAGACAAAAATATCCATCCACAGTCCAACCTAGGCAAGAGCGAAGTTATTATTTGACCAGTGAACTCGGTAGTACCGACTTACTGAGTGAATTATGATGAGCGCTGAAATAAACAACGATCTATTTCGGCTTCGGCACGTCTATCCACCCTGATATCTCTGGAACCGCACCTAGGTACAGTTAACATTATCGCCAAACAATTTAATGAGAAAAGGAAAGGCAACGTTTGCAAAACCTTAATTAATTGTTCAAAGGCCTAACGAAGCTAAGGTCTCGTGCACCTGTCGATTTACTTATTTATTACTGTTTGTTCTATGTGAGAGTATTTGCTTATTGTATCTCTGGAACTCTGGAACCGCGGGCTTTGTTGTAACCCTTATCTTAATGCATTGTGTTTCGTTTCCACGGTGATAAATGTGGGATTAATGGGCCACTGATTTGTTTTACGATGTGCTGGGAGTGTAGGAAAAAGTCGTGAATTTGTTGTATGCTAATTGAAGTGTGGTGGAGTAATCAATTTTTGTCAAAGACTCTTTGTAATATCATTATCTAACACTGAAAACGGGATATTTAGCATATTTACTGTATGTTTGGAGCTGTTTTAAGCACCATCCATGATCACGGATATACAGAATAGTACTTAATAAACATGTTAAATATCCCGTTTTAGTGGTAATGATAATATTAATGACCATGTCCAGTTTAAATACTTATAATTCTTTGTAATGTTTGATAAGCGTCACTTGTGCGATTGATGCCCAAATGATTTACTAGGTACATGGTGTTCTAACGCAATCAGCAATGTGGTAATATTTTAATGAGTACTTATCTTATACTTACCTTTTTTTACAGGTCCATGTGAAGTGGAAACGGGCCAGTCTAGCATTATAGTTGATATTGAAGAGAGCAGAGGAGATCGTAAGTCATTTTACTTTTAATTTTCTACATCTTACTTACGTAACTCCATGCCTCTAATCGCCGAAGGGTTAGGCAGAGGTGTACCTTTTAGTACACCGTTGTAATACGGGTCGAGCCTATTGCCATCAATCTGGCAGAAATCCAGACTCCGTGGCTGCTACTGAGAAATTCCTAATGGAAAAACCCATAACACTTTTCCCGACTCAGAAATAGAACGCAGGACCTCATGCGAAGGACTCGAGCTTGCGACCACGAGACCAACGAACTTTTTATAAGTCGTCTAGATCCTTTAAATCTCTACAGGCAGTGCCTTGCTGTTACTGTACTTTACTTTTAAAGTAAAGAAAGAAGAAGGAGGGGTCAGGTAATGCAGTGGACTCTAGCATTTCTTTGTGGTGACGGTAATACCAACACCTTCATTCATACACGCATTTTCTCCAATTTCAGAGGTAAACCAAACTACAGTGCCAGCCCAGCTGCCAATAGTCGGGGAGCCAGGAGTGGACGTGTTGTTATCCACGGTCTTTCCTAAGGGCCCCACGTTGTTCCAGCTGGATGGGAAACGATTACAGCTTCTACAGCCTCTGGATAGAGATGAGGATAACTTGTCGCATATGGTGTTTCAGGTATTGTGAATAATCACTACATATTAAACACGGCACAGGACTTTCCTCCGCCGCGTCTGGCTGTCTGCTCGTGATTAATCCCAAAACTACTGCACCGATATTCATGTTGTTTTCACCAAAAGATCGAGTGGTTCTCGAGGAAGGTTTCAGTATATAATTTGACCGACATCCATACGGGTGAAGGCGCGTGTATTAGCTAGTTTAAACATAAACTTGGCTTAAAAGTAGATTCTTCTAAATTCAATGATTGTTAAGAGAGCGACCACAATAATTGAAGCGGGATTGACTTGATCTGATCGCGTGGCACCGCATCATTATCCTGCCCTTTTTCCAATTCATTTTGGTTGCCGCATCATGTCTTCTTCTTCCATACTTTTCTATTACCTACTCGTCATTACGTGTCACATTTCCAGCAATTATTTCGGCGCGTCTTTTTTAACCGAAACAAGGACAAAATAAACCTTGAACTTTCTAAATTAATTGGAAAATGTTCTGTTGACAATGAACCTTGATTGGTTTATGTCCTTTTATTGTTCCCTATTGTCAGTTTGCACGACATTTTTTGTGTCACTTTTTACATCTTTCATAATTCCAGTTGTGGCTTACCTTTTGCTTAAATTATGTGGTAAATTGTTTAAAACTTCACAACCCAGCTGTTATTTGATCTGAGAACCCATCGCATTTTCTGAATATTCATCGCAGTTTCCATACGTCGGCTTTTGACGTTTTCAAACGTATGCAAATCAAATCATATAGCACTGCATACTAAGTAGAAAATGAAGGTGCACGCAATCTTGTTAGATAACTCAATAAAACGTGTGGACGGAAGATTGAATAATTTATATACACATCTGCGACTGTAGGTCATCGATTAAGTAACTGTTACACAACAAATATACACTATTTCTTAGACAGTTCCCACGATCAAAAATGTATTGTCAATTCGTCCGCTTATACTCTTAAGCCATTATTTATCATTGTTAAAATATTATCTATCATAATCATCTTACGATAATTTGTCATATAATTTATAAAGATCTCTAGACACTTCATTGGTAGTCGTTTAACATTTTTTAACGATCGATTTCCAACTTTACAGTTCTGGTTTAAAGTTTCTTATTCTTTAAGCTATGGACCGATGTGTCTCTTACGCCTTAGCCGAATTAAGTGTATTCATATATCGCCTAAAGCTAATATGGTAGCTATTAATCTGTGTTAGAAGTAATTTAGGTTATAATTAATGGGTGTGTTTGCAGCTGGTTTGCCAGGTGAAAGCTACGAAGAAGAGGCGAACGATACCAGTGATAGTAAGAGTGTCGGATATCAACGACAATGCGCCGGTTTTCCAAGGGACGCCGTATGAATCTTCTGTTTCTGAGGTAAGATTGCAACTTCAGAATATCGAAATAAAGTTGCTTTCCCTTTTTACTTTAAAATTATGTTTGTTGTTGCCTAGAATTCCATGACCAATCAACCTATGCAAAACTAAAACAAACTGATCTGTCAATGTACGGGACCTCATTTAAAACGAGCTCTGGTTTGGCTGGAAATGCATAGCTTGATGTGTACAATTTAGACATTTTTTACATCAGTACATTGTATTATGTGCGGGCTCGATAGATCAAATACGCGTGGAGAAAACATATATAATATCATCAAACTTGTTTATTCACATTCCAAAAGAAGCGTCATGTTTACAAACTTGCATTGATAATTTATACGTAATTCTGCAATTCTTTAAAAAAACATCTCTAGCTTTCACAATACTAACCTTTTTTTCTCCTACTTAAACACCGCCCTTATATTATTTCAGCTGATACCGATCGGCACCACAATATTCGACGGTATCAAAGCACTAGACCTCGATGCAGGCGTCAACGGTCTAGCAGAATACTTCATAATACCAGGAGATAATGCAACGATAGAGGAAGCGAACGCAGTGGACGGGTATGGGAGCTTCGCGATACCACTGCCTCATCAGGGGCAGGTCACAGTCAACAGGAGCTTGGATTACGAGCGCACACAGAAGTATCTAGTCACTATTCTTGCTTCTGTAAGTATCTTTGAGATTTTATTGGTACTAGGAGATAAGGTTTGAGAGGAGGTGAACGCCGTGGATGGCTATGGAAGCTTCTCGGTACGTTTGCCTCATCAGGGGCAGGTCACAGTCAACAGGAGCTTGGATTACGAGCGCACACAGAAGTATCTAGTCACTATTCTTGCTTCTGTAAGTATCTTTGAGATTTTATTGGTACTAGGAGATAAGGTTTGAGAGGAGGTGAACGCCGTGGATGGCTATGGAAGCTTCTCGGTACGTTTGCCTCATCAGGGGCAGGTCACAGTCAACAGGAGCTTGGATTACGAGCGCACACAGAAGTATCTAGTCACTATCCTTGCTTCTGTAAGTATCTCTGAGATTTTATTGGTACTAGGAGATAAGGTTTGAGAGGAGGTGGACGCAGTAGCTAGCTATGAAAGTTTTGCTATGTTAGGGGCAAGGCACATTGAAGTTTGGAGTGGTACAAGCTCAAGCAGAAGGAACTAGTCACTATACCTAATTCTGTGAGTATCTTTGTAATTTTATTGGTACCAGAAGGTTAGGTTTTAGAGGAGGTGATCTCGGTGAACGGCTATGGATGCTTCGCGATACCGCTGCCTCATCCTGATATGTTTGAATACCTTATGTTTAATTTGCATCATCAGGAGTCCAACTAGGTTTTTAAATGTGTGAAAAATGATTCTAAATAAGGTCCATTCAATAAAGCCTCTTCCCAATAATTCCAGGACCGTGCTCGCGACACAAAGAGACGTCTATCCAGCACCACAACGCTGACAGTGCATGTACAAGACGATGATGACCAGGACCCGTCCTTCATATACAAGGGATGCACGCTGCATGAGGGAGCTTGCTTCAATCCCGAGTATACTAGTTTTGTAAGTATTCTTTGTAGTCTAACAGTAGAGTTTTAGACAGAATCTAGTCTTATCAACAACAAGGTTATATCCCAATACTGTGTCAAATCCCACTCAATGGTATAGTGTCCAACCGAAAGTTCGTTACTATTAATATCATAAACGGGATATTTACCATGTTTTATTAATAACATCATCTCATAAACATCCACCCGCAATGACTTCAGTTTATCCGTGATCATGGTGCTTGTAACAGCGCCGAAATATCGGGAACTCGAAACAATAATCAAACATGGTAAATATCCCGTTTATGATATTAATAGTAGTGTCATTGACCATGTCAGTTTAAAAACTTATATCGAAAGTTCGTTTTCGGTTTCGGTCGAGTTTCGGCAAAAAATCGAGTTTTGGTTTCGGGATGAGGAAACGAATGAAACATACCAATACATGAAAATGTCGAAGTCTGCATTGCATAGCTATGTGATTTAAGGATAAAAAAAATTAAGACTGACTGAATAACTGATTTAAAACATTGAAAAATGGCTAAAATTAAACCAATGTGACCGAGTCATACCGATCCCCTATTTTGGTATTTAACTTAAACCTACCTCTCAATTCGCAGGTAAACAGCGGCGTCCTAGCAGGAATCCTAACAATCGAGCCAGAGAAGATCCAAGCAGTAGACATGGATACCTTAGACGCCCGGATCAAGTATACCATCGATAGTGGAGAGCCTGACTCTTGGGCTACATACTTCGCTATAGACCCTAACACTGGAGGAGTGAGGCAACTCGTGCCCGTTGATACTTCCATTGCTAAGAAGTTTCAGTTGGTTATAAGGGTGAGTAAAATAAAGAGATACTTAAAGGACACAAATAGCAAGAATGTAATGAATGGTTAATGATGGAATGCAGTAGGAATTCTCACCATAGTAGAAAGCACTTTCTAACTGAAAGCGTTGAAAACATATTGAGGGTAATTCGACAAATCAAGTTTCCTTTTGTGAATTTGAAAGGATTATTTAAATCACCAGATATAGTTCCTCGGTTCCATTCCCAGGTCGGGTTCATGTGTAATTGGGTTTCTCCATCAGGAATTCCTCAATAGCAGCCACGATTTGTGCCCCGTTGATGGCAATAGGCTCGCCTCCTTTTACATGAGATGTCGACGTCGTTGAGCTCCTTGGGTTATGAGTCGAGCTAAACGACAACTATTTGCATTGACTGGACAGGTCCACTCAAATGTGTGAGGTTCTTTTTCCAAAATATTATCTCAGTCACTAATGCTCCATGACTTGACCAATGTCTGGACTTGAATAGAGACAGTGACCTCATTTGTTTCGGCTGTTTCTTTTCAAAGTAGTCAGGTACGAAACGACTTTAGACAAATGAACATGGTTTACGATGATTTATTAATCTTTCCAGGCTGAAGAAGTAACAGAAGCTCGTCGATTCACAACAGCAAAACTAACAATAACAGTACGTCCAGTAGACGCGAGCCCGCCCGTGGTAGCCGCGTCTTCTGATGAAGGAATGGTGGAAGAGAACTCCTTGAAAGGCACCAACATACTGGATAGCAATGGAAGCCCTATTAGATTAACTGTTTCGGATCCTGATTTGGTAAGTTTCGAATACAATTACATAAAGTGTAAATCCGTGGGTTGAGCTAGAGATCTACCTTAGAGAGGAGCTCGTGGCTTAATAAGAACTGCCACTCGGGTCGATCTTTGGTAAAGCTGAGCTTGCCTCGGTCGGCCTGTGGATGGGTGACCGCCCGACATACCGAGTTTCCTCCGTGCCTCGGTGCGCACGTTAAGCTGTTGGTCCCGGCTGCCGTATATACCTATATAATAATAATAAAATAATGAAATTCTGACATCCAGTCTTACCAAAGGGTATCGTATTACCTAGTATTAACTGGGTTGTGGGGGTCAGATAGGCAGTCTCTCCATGTAAAATACTGGTATTCAGCTGCATCCGGTTAGACTGGAAGCCGACCCCAATATAGTTGGGAAAAGGCTAGGCAGATGATGATGAGCTAGAGATCTACCTTATGCTAAAGCCGGCCTGAATTAATATTCAAATTAGGATTAATATTATGGGTGGATTGTATGGGGGATCGTAAGGAACCACCTTCAAGATACATGGGACAAGAGCAGGACGATGATGACTTATTGACCAATTTACTACAGAGAAGATAAAATATTAAATTCTTTATTTGTGAGGAGTACACGAGGTAGAATAGCGTTCCGTCCTAGACTGAATTCTGCGACTTATTCAAAGAAAAAGAAAATCTGTTCAACGTAGTAACGCGCTCACTAACGATCGACCATTTTTCAACCTTATTACTGAAGAGAAGTGGTCGACCGTCAGTGCACTCGGTAGCACCTCATCTACAGTATAAAATGTTTGCATACTTCCTAATAAACATTCCACTTATTGACCCGCTTATTGTTTTTCCAGGGACCTGGAGACCCAGTACCAAAATATACGTTTGAACTGACAACGAACTTCTTCGACATCGACAAAGATGGTTTCCTGGTTGTCAGTGACGAAAAACTCGACCGAGACCCACCGAACCCTGGCAAATACAGATTTCAGGTAAGAATTGTTTTAACTACTGATATATTTTTATACGAGGTAAATGGACACCAAGTATTCTGGACATCAAATAAAGTAACTATACACTAAAAATATATACCACTTTGTTTGGGGTGAAATTTACGTTTTAAGGCAAAACTCAATGTAACGCACTCTACACATTGTGCTGATAGATGCATTCAATTGTAAACGGATCATGGTGGTATTTAAAAAAAACTTTAGAAAATGCTGCATCTTTGAGTGTCTTTGACCCACATTATCTCCGTAACTAGAAGGTTCTCGGGTATAGTCCAGAACAAAAAATACGGGCAGAACAAGAGCCTTTTCCTTGGAGGTCTATGTACACGTAACCTGTTGTCTAATCTTACCGATTGAATTATCTTACACAAGCACTTAGCCCTCGACTTCGTCCGCGTGTAAATAATATACTAAGGCCTCCCTCGAGAACTGCTCTACTTATACATTGGTGAAAACCGCATGGAAATCGGTGCAGTAGTTTCGAGTTTATTGCGAACAGAAAGACAGACAGACGCGGCGGAGGACTTTGTTTTATAATAATTATTATGTATAGTCGACCAAGAAATTGGTTTACCACTCTAAGGTTGAATATTATTTGCACGTACAAAACATCAAGTGCTATTTTCACGTCAGAATCTGTCAATCTGTCATCCTTAGCGAATAATTATGTTACTGGGAGATGTCATCAAAAGTGGTAAACCAATTTCTTGGTCGACTATACCTAGTGATAATATTTCATTTTCTTAAATTCCAATTATTCTCAAGTGTACTCCTTTACTTAACCAACCTGTGTGTTGCTGTTATGTTCACAGGACAGTAGACCATAACACATGTTTCTAAACTTCAGAACACCTTCCGTCTACTAACCACCCACAATTATCTGGCTCCAGGTGGTAGCTCGTGAAGCCAACGGCGGAGCAGCATCAGCGCCGTACTCCTTAGCAGTTCAACTGCTCGACCTGAATGATAACGCGCCCGTCATACCGAAGACCCAGCCCATCATTGTACCAGCCAGCTTGGAACCTGAGGAAGTACATAAAGTAAGTAAAGGGGATAGAACCGATGTGGTCTTTACCTTCAAATATCTCGATAACGTGACACTTTGCGGTACCATGTTACTAGACATTTTTTGTTCGTCTCTATGTCCGCTATCCATACATACCACTTTCATCGTAGGCCGCGACTTCGAAAAAAAAAAACAAAATGGCGGTGCGTTGTTTGTTATGCCAGCTTCCATAAAAAAGTTTAAATCCCTTTGTTTTTTTTAAATTAAAATTGGAAAAAAAAGTTGATAAATAAATCGAATGTCAGATTATAAGGATGGTGTAGCAGTTTTGCCAGTTATGTTAAAGTCCCATATAATAGAAGACGAGCCAGTTGCCATCAGCCGGGCACATCCAGGCTACTACTGGAAAAGTCCTGATGGAAAAACCAGACCCGAAAATCGAACCCGGAACCTCATGTTCAGCAGTAACCATGGCGAGAGCGAGACCAACAGAGGAAAAGTAGATAACAATATTCCGATCGATCTTACGAAACCAGCCCCCGTATTCATACAAGCTTCGATTCTCTTTTTTGTCGTCTGTCTTTTTTGGCATTACAAAAGTAAGCGATATAGATATAATTATGACTGTTTAGCAAGGAATCGGCTTTCCAGTCCTACGGTGTGCAGCTGAATGCCAGCAATTTACATAGACCTACTACTGACAAAGACAGACACCACAAACATAAAAATAACCCCTAATCTTTAAATCTTCAGGTAGAGGCGATAGACATCGATGAGGGTGAGAACGCACGCATAACCTACAGCATATATCACGTATCTAACAATGGCGGCAACAAGTTCACTATACACCCTAACACTGGAGTTATATGTAAGTTGCACCTTTCTGCACTAGGTTGTAATACTACATGTATCTAGAGAGGTATTTGTGTGTGTATGTGTATTCATGGCGACACATCAAGCTAACCTGACTTTATATGAGCTTCCCGTAGAATGAGGGATCAGCTTAATTTGCTTCTACATAGCTTGATTGGTCGTCGTGCGTAAGAGTGGCTTTTTTTAATACTGCCGGTTAAGTCTTTGTAGGGTATTAAATAGCTATAGATTTCTAATGGCAAAAGGATCAATAAACCATCCGATCATAATTCTATAAATATTTGCTATTTCACCATATTATTTTAAGCACATAAAGCCGAAGTGCTTTCTTCAAAAGATAAATTGATCTGCAGTGCAAATACACCAATTCTTATGATAACACTGTGTTAGCACGACCACACGGTTGATTAATTTGTTCTATTCTCACTTTGTTTTGTGACTTTTACTATGTATTTTTATCCACACCACTTCTAACTTAAATGCAATGATTGTAGGTAATTATAATTAGTCACTGTTTGTGTAACATTTACTGCAAAGCTATTGCATAAAATCTAATAATATCTTCACCATTCAATTAACAAAAATCTTCTATCTCCCTCTTTCACAGCAAGCACAGGTCGTCTACAAGCAGGAGAACAATACAGCGTCACAATTCGTGCTACTGACGCTAAAGGCCTCTCTTCTCAAGGCATCGTAGAACTGTCCGTCGCACCGGGGCCTAATACCAGGCCTCCACAGTTCTCTTCTCGAGATTATTATGCACCTGTGTCCGAAGGCGCTGCTATCAATTCTACTGTCACTACTGTTACCGTAAGTAGAATTTTAGACGTTATTTTCTACGAGTTAAGGTTTAATTTAGAAGGTATTGTAGAACTGTTCGTCGCACCGGGGCCTAATACCAGGCCTCCACAGTTCTGGTCTCGAGATTATTTGGTATGCACCTGTGTATGAAGGCGCTGCTATCAATTCTACTGTCACTACTGTTACCGTAAGTAGAATTTCTACTGTCACTACTGTTACCGTAAGTAGAATTTTAGACGTTGTATTCTACGAGTTAAGGTTTAATTTAGAAGGTATTGTAGAACTGTCCGTCGCACCGGGGCCTAATACCAGGCCTTCACAGTACTCGTCTCGAGATTATTATGCGCCTGTGTCTGAAGGCGCTGCCATCAATTCTACTGTCACTACTGTTACCGTAAGTAGAATTTTAGACGTTATTTTCTACGTGTTAAGGTTACATTTGCAAGGCTTTGTAGAACTGTCAGTGGCAGAGGAAACTAACAGTAATCCTCCACATTGCTCTTTACGCGCTCTCTTTACTCTGTACGCGATTATTTCTGAAGGCGCTGCTATCAATTCTACTGTAACGTAACTAGAAATTACGACTTTTTATAAAAGGTTTTAAGGCTCAGTCTACAAGTTATACTGGAACTTTTAGTGGTACGAAATTCCAATTTATACGTCACAAACACTTTCAAAGTTTCATTTTTAACCTCAAAAACGAAGACATCTCTTAAAAACACGCCTTTTAACAAACATGATCAAATTTTTGACATGACCATTGTAAGATTTTAACCTAAAAAGTTTGAATATTATGCAGTCTTCAGATATTTAATTACTTTTTTTATTATTTCCAGGCCAAAGACCCAGAAAACGAGCCAGTAACGTACTCCATAGCCTCGGGTAACGACCTCCGTCAGTTCGCGATCGGTTCCAACACCGGTATCATTACAGTCATCAGGAGTTTAGACCGAGAAGTGCTCACGAGATATCAGCTGGTAAGTTATTTATTTTCTATTTGAAGCAGTAAGGGCCTAGTCATAGGTCTCAAAATATCGTGACGAAACCAGCGTACCGGAGATATATTTCTCGTTGGCATGTAAAGCTAAGTCAGAGGCCCATGGGTGGAATAAAAAACACTGATAATGCGAGTGCGATCTCGGCAGCGATTCGCAGACCCTTTTGCGATATGGTTCAGTTCATACTTTATGGAGGCATAAAGTTTAAGCGGAACTATACTTTCAGCTCGCAAGAACTGTCGGGTATGATAAGGTGTCTCGACGCCCTGTCCTCTATCGTTGACAGATTGTACAAGCATTTATTAACAAAACAATTACAATATTCCAGATGGTAAGAGCAGAAGACCCAGGGCGGCTATCGAGCACCGCGACTGTTAACATCAAAGTCACCGATATCAACGATAATAATCCCAAGTTCGATGAAGATTCCTATGTATTCCATGTTAAAGAAGGTAAACTTGCTTACAGTATTTATCATTACGCCAGTAATCCTCGCTAGGTTAGGCAGAGGTGTAATAAATAGAATGGGATAAAAGTTTGACCTTCCTCTACTCTTATACCCATTTTTTCAGACTTCTACTGACTAAAAACCAAACCCATGTTCTTTCTTCGCCCTTGTGTCGGAGCCGCGTTAACCTTTCGATAATCCACAGCCCCGACGGGAATCCACAGCCCCGACGGGTACTCTTATACCCTTGAGTAGAGGAAGACCAAAAAAAATGATGGACTGTGTAAAGGGTGATATGGAATGACAGGAGGTGTCTGATGACATGAGGAGTAATAAAGAAGTATAGGAGAAATAGACAATAACTCCGACCCCAAATTAATTGGGATATGGGCAAGAGAATGATGAATGATGATGATGTTATAGGGGATGATTAATTAATTATTAATATTATTAATGATTTGTATTCGTATCTGTTGAAATTAGGTCATGTTTAAAAGCTTTGCTATATTAATTATTATTATTATTATTCCCTTTATTCATTACATTAACAAATTTTATACATTTTTAAATATTTCCTATAAAACAATACCTAATAAAAAAAAAATATTTAAAAAAAAATATATATATTAATTATTTATTGCCATCAACTACAAATCCAGACCTTTGTCTGCTACCAAGAAATGCCAGGTGGAAAAACTGCGAATCGAACCCAGGAACTCATGCTAAGCGACCACTAGACATACAAGACAGTCCCTTCATCTTCCTGCTGCCCTTATCCCATGTCATTTGGAGTCGGCGTAACACGTTTTTTTGCTTCCATTCTGCCCTGTCTGTCGTCAACGCTATCGTTTATTCCTTTTTCCTTCATATCCTCTCTTACTAACCAGACAATTCAATATCTAAAAGTACTCAAACTGAATTCAGTAGTAATAATTTAATGTTTAAATTACGCCTCTACTTTTTGGCAGCTACTTTTGTATTATAAAAACTCGAGGGGAATGGTGCTGATAGCCGAAATACAGGCTATGCCTAGTTCGGCTACAGACGCCAAACTCTTTACTGTAAGGTAATTGAAATTGTTGCCACTTTCATTGTAATATAGTATTAAGTTGTTTGTCAATATTTCAGGCGCCGCTACTGAGATCGTAGGAGAGGTTCACGCAACTGATATAGATGAAGGAGTCAACGCGATGGTCAGCTACAGTATACCGACGCATCTGCCCTTCAGCATCGACAACGGAACCGGCTTGATCACTACTAACAGCAAACTGGATTATGAGACTACTAAGGTATGGGTAAATTATTGATAGAGAAGAAACAGCTTATAATCTGTAAAGGTAGTCACCTAGTCACCAAAATAAATAGAACCATGGTACCTTTTTATCATGCTGGTGGCCACTTTTTTTTTTTTTTTTTTAAACGTTGCCCCACACTAGGAATTTCTCCTGTATCGTGGGTGCGTTCACAAACATAGAAAGTCACATACACAAATACCCAGACCCGAAACAACTATCTGCAGACCATACAAATATTTGTTCCGTGCGGGGATCGAACCCGCGACACGCAGCGCAGCAGTCCAATCGCTTAGCCACTGCGCCAACCGTGCCGTTTTGTATGAGTTAATAACAAAACAAACGCAAAATAACACTCCATAAGTCTTAATTTCTTTTGATCCGACTGCGGCCAAGCCTAAAAAGAGGGTTCTTTACTTTAATTTTACAAAGGTCTGCTTTAGTTTTCTTACGATTTCAAGGTTGTTGTTGTATTTAACTTTTTCGCATAGTTGTTTAATATCAGCAAATTACGAGTTCGTACTCTGAAAACCTTCTAAGTAATATTTATTGTCAAGAATAACTTAAAAACAAAACTAAAATCAAAACTGAACAAAGTGAACAAAAGTCTAATTTTTGAGAGAAAATTATAATTAACTAGGTTTTGCCAGCGGCTTCGCCCGCGTGAAAATTACGATATTCCATACAAACTTTCATCCCCTATTTAAGTACTTTAGAGGTTGAATTTCGAAAAATCCTGCCTTATTCCTTGTCTACATTATAAAGGGAACCTCTGTGCAAAATTTCAGCATTCTAGGTTCTAGGTTTGGGCTGAGCGTTGATGAGTCAGTCAGTCAGTCAGGACTTCTCTTTTTATTTATAGAGATAGAAGATTTGTAGTTTTTTACAAAGCTCCTGTCTGAGCTAAGTATCACACAAGTTTGGCCATCTACTGTAATCTATTTGTTGGGCATATTATAACAAAATTAGCGTGTTGCATTTGATTCGCAGATTTTTATCCATTGTAATAATAAATCACATAATAAAATATCACCCACTTCTTTGCAGGATTATGCCTTCGTAGTAACAGCAATGGACGGCGCCATAGACAAGCGACTGGGTACCGCGAGTGTCACAGTACTGGTGACCGACATACCTGACGAAGCTCCTATCTTCAACAAACCGGTCTACTCGGTGCATGTGCCCGAAAATGCGGCTAATTATCCTGTTGTTAAGGTTGAGGTTAGTATAGCAAGCATGTGATAACTATTATGAAGTGAGAACTGAAATTACGTCTGCTGAAAGCTGTAATAACATATACATTTTATAAAAACTTTTTAACAAAAAATAAAACCGACTTCAAAAAAAAACACAAAAAAGTGAAAAATAAACTTTAGAAGAAAAACCAGTCTCTGAAGTCGGTGACTTTTGTTTGTTTGATTTCATTTTTTTGCCACCGACTTCAGAGACTGGTTTTTCTTCTAAAGTTTATTTTTCACTTTTTTGTGTTTTTTTTTTGAAGTCGGTTTTATTTTTTGTTAAAAAGTTTTTATTTTTCACTTTTTAGTGGTTCACATGTTCATGGGTCAAAGTGGACAAAGCAGTTTTTTTTTGAGTTTTGTTGATTTTTCAAAAACCGCTTGTCCAATTTCGAAAAAAAAAATATGGGACCATTTCGGAAGTATACCCTTTCCAACAACGAAAGAATTTTTCAAATCGGTTAGCAAGTGACGGAGTTATGCCCGAACAAACATAAAAAAAAAAAAAAAAAAATACAAACATCCGAATTGAGAACCTCCTTCTTTTTTAGAAGTCGGTTAAAAACACCATCCATCGTGAAAAATAGACTACTATCATCGGCCTAGCCTTTTCCCAACTATATTGGTAGAAGATATAATTATAATATTTGCACCAGTTTAGAACACTGCACACAGTTTTTACTGCAAAAGGGACCTCTTAATTAACCTCGACCACGCCTAATGGAAAGCGATGGATGAGGTCTTTGATGGAACGATTATACCCGGAAGATGCCTGTTCGCTCTTACGTTGAAAGCGGACAGGTTTAGTGTGGTGAACGACAAAGAGTATAATACGATTATTATTATCTTTTTAATCAATGCAGAAAACACACGCATTGGTTAAAAATGACTTTACCTATTCATTTTCAGGCCGAAGACCCAGACACGACTCCAGAAATAACCTACACGATCCTCAAAGGAGACATGGAGCTGTTCTCAATAGACCGCAAGTCTGGTATGATACGGACACTGAAGCAACTGGACCGGGAGACTGCGGCCAGGCATGAGATCATTGTGGGGACTGAGGAGAATATGGACGAGGGACCCGGAGCTGCTACTACTGTTGAAGTTTTTGTTGATGTGAGTATTTCTGTTTTTATTTTTTCCTTGAGTTTGTCTATTTTTCTTGCGCTTGTTTCTGGTAACACTAAGTAGAAAATTAAGACATCTTACGTGGTACTTATTGTTTGTGGAAGCAGGCACATGTATATTCAGTACTATCGCTGGGGGCTGCAGTATTTTTTTTTCAATAGAAAGTGATACGAAATCCGAATGCATAGTCAGGCCGACAGAGGGGCGTCTTCTCGTATTAAAATGAATGTGACGATAAATTTCTTGTAGGTTAATTTGTGTGTATGAATGAACAGTAAAAATCTCGTCAAAATCGGTCAAGCCGTTTCGGATAATAGCGAAAACAAACAGACAGACCAACAAAATTAAAAGAAAATGTGTTTTGATCTATGTACCGTATTTATACTCACAAAATTCAGTAAAAAACTGTTATTTTGAAATTACAAACATATATATGTCGCAGATCGCGTAATGGAATGTCAAGCGTTTATCATAATTTTGATTTAGTTCAATTTAATTTAATTTTTGGTCTGGCAATGCTTGAGTGTGTTTAGTCGGATAAAGTTATCGTTGGTCATTTTTGATGTTAATAAAAAGGCGGTAGACTTGTGCAGTTGACACATTCAAACTGAAATCATGGTGACGAACGGTTGACTTGGCCAACCTCACTACATTCCATTTTATTTGATTTAAATCTGAAAACAGATCTTCAATCCTTTGTTATTTTTTTTATTGTAAAGTGTTTTGGACGGTAAAGTTTAGTGTACCGAACAGTGCCTGTGTGTTATTTCACGTTGGACTCCACATTCCATCATGACCGACCAACAAATCAACGAAGACAGGTCTCATTTGTCGTCATATATTTTAACTAGCTTTTGCCAGCGGCTTCGCCCGCGTGAAAATGACGATTTTCCATACAAACTTTCAACCCGTATTTAACTCCCTTAGGAGTTGAATTTCGAAAAATCCTTCCTTATTCCTTGTCTACATTATAAAGGGAACCTCTGTGCAAAATTTCAGCTTTCTAGGTCCAAGGGTTTGGGCAGGGCGTTGATGAGTCAGTCAATCAGTCAGTCAGTCAGGACTTATCTCTTTATTTATATAGATTTAATTTATTTGTATTGATAAATAAAAAATAACCTCCTGCTTTCACCATTCCAGGACAAAAACGACAACTCCCCAATCTTCACCTCAGTGGTCCGTCCAGTGACCATAGAGGACTCGTCCTCAATAGGCAGCCTGGTACAAACAGTGGTAGCTATGGACGAGGACGCCACCTCGCCCAACAACCGCGTGCGGTACAAGCTTGTGGGGAGAGGGAAGGCTTCCATATACTTCCATGTGGAACCTGATACTGGAGCCGTGAGGGTCCGGGATGATCTCAGGAAGGAGACTGATAGTGAATATACTGTGAGTTTTAATATAGATATTTATATGAACCACAAGATGTATGCCCGAGTTCGTAATATTTGCCGATAGTACACCACCATCGGCAAATATTACGAACTTCCATACATAACATAACATCATCATGCCTGTAATCAATGAAGGCAGAGGTGTAATAGTCCCATATTTCGCCAGATGATTAAAGTCACACGTCATAGGGGTGAGCCAATAGGTCCAACCTTTCCTTTTCTATAACTCTTACTTTGCTAAAACCTGGTCACGTTTGTTAATTTTTAAATGACATCTCGTAGCGCAGGTCAACCTATAAGGCTAGCTTTTGCTTAACCGGACTATCCTGAAGATGCCTTGTGTGTGAGGCCTCCAGGCACAGCATAAAAACTTATAGATTAAGTAACAGCACGCTAAGGATACCCCTGTGAGGATTAGGGCGTCCCTGGGAGGGCAGATAAGGGACAGACTGGTCTGTTAATTTATCACATTTATATGGTTTATTATATTTCCCAGGTGGACGTGCAGGCATACGACCAAGGCGAGCCCATGATGTCTTCAGTATCTAGTCTCACTGTGTACGTCAGTCACTCTGCTACCGTGCCGCCTGATGTAAGTACTTATTGAAAGATCTATAACTATGCTTATACTGGATATTACAGGATATTTTCTGTGATTATCCATTATTATGAACTCCCGATATTTTGACGCTGTTTCAAGTACCATGATAGCTAACTCTCACACAGGTTTTGGGAACTCCAAAAACCTAGTGATACTGTAAGTGTGTTTTGCCATGACTTCGTGTCGAGTTCCAGTAGTGCGCGTTGTAAAAGATTAAAAAAGAGGGTAGACAGATTTGTCTGCATCTTACAACTTATTTACCATCTACCTGCATTCTCAAGTCATACCACTATCAACGCTTCGGCGGTTGAAATAAAAAACGCTTCCTATTTTAACAAGTCGTACTAGTTCTCGAGTTCGAACTCAGGACCTTTGGTTTTTCGGATTCATGTGCGTATTGTATAATTAATTATCACCTACTTCGGGGAAAGAAAACTATTTCTCAACGGCATGTAAAGTCAAGTCAAAGGCCTATGGACGGCCTTAAAACTTCGTAACGGTACCGACTTACGAACAGTAAGTCGTGGGTTCGAACCCAGGCAGACGCATTACTTTGTGTAAGTAATTTATTTCGTCACCACTGCTCTCAAAACGGTGAAAGACAAAAAATGTCTTAGAAACAAAAATTCAAAAACATGTCGTGACGTCTACCAAACCGCACTGGGTCCGCGTTGTGGATTACAGCCCATCTCTCTCCTAGAGAGGAGGCCTGAGTCCCTGCAGTGAGAACATTATAGGCTGATCGACGACGATCATTTGTTCTGTGTCTGGGTGTAATTTATCTATAATATGTATGTATTTAGAAATATATAAGTATGTTTATCAGTTGTCTAGTACCCATAACACAAGCTCTGCTTAGCTTGGGACTAGATGGCGTTGTGTGATAGTTGTAGAATATTATTTATTTATTTATTTATGATGATGATCTCTCCTATATTAATCCCATTCTCTCTTCCAGGTGGGTCTCGGCTTCGCAGACACTCTCTACACAGAGCACGTAGCAGAGAACTCCCCGAACGGCTCTCTAGTCAGAATCCTGCCGCTACTGAACAAACGCGAACATTCTCCCGACACGCCGCTCAAGTGTAAACTCACTGAGTCGTCACAGAAAGGTGAGGTGACAGGTTAGTGGATAAATGAAGATATTATTATCATTTTGTTGGTGATCTTTTTTCGGTTGTGTTTATACAGTGTTTTAGGTTATGCAAGGGACATTTTGAAGGAGGGTATTCAGTATTTGATTCTCGTCCCAAATATGTATAAAAACTATAACCTTAATTTGTGACGTAATTGTGCTATGGTCCCACACTCTCTCCAGATCTCACTTTATTAGACGTTTCTTTTTCGCTATTGTCCTACGCCAGTTTTAAAATATGAAGGAGAAAAGGATTATACCTAAAAGTCATCCATTTTCTGTGATAAGTGCAAGACTTTTCCGAAATATTTTATTTTTTATTTTTCATATTTTTATTAGCATTATGTAAGTATTGTGGGTTTCTTCAATATGTCCCTCGTCTAAACTTTCTTACTGTATACATACTTTTTATTAATTCATTATAATAATATCTTCATTTTGTCATTGCTAACAATCATTTGTAAAAACATGGATTGGTGTTATTCATCTTTATTTCGGAACACATGTAAAAAACTATTGTATTACTTTCAAAGTCATACTCACACTCATTCGTTACTTATTCCATTCTGATAGTGATCAGAAGGCCTACCATGACGTCTTAAAACAGTCCTAACTTATCAGCGTGGAAAAGAGAAGGCGCTAGACACCCTGTATAGTTCTATCACGTTTCCACATTGGAATAAGATTAATTTAGGACTGTTTTAAGACGTAGTAGACCACCAGACTCATTCCTAGTAAGTAAAGAATGAGTGGAGTAAGTAAAGGAATGAGTTGGTTTGGAGTGCCTCACATCCAACTATGCTACACACAAATAACACAAAAAAATCTTCCACAGGAGTTTTCTACGTCAAACTAACAGATGAAAGAGACTGTGCCATCTACCTCAACACAAGTTCCTTAGACTACGAGACGCTTGGCGAATACTCTCTAGAAGTCCAACTAGAATCCATCCAGGGGCTGATAAACCCTGAGAGCAGTAAAGCAACGGTCAAAGTGCACGTAACCGATGCGAATGACAACGCCCCAGTGTTTGCGTTCCCTGAACAAAGCAGTATTCCGGTAGCGAAGGGAAAGTATTTCGCGATTGTTACCAAAGATATGTTGTTGGGGACCAATGTTTTGCAAGTTAAGGTGAGTTTTTAGACACTGTTGTATACCTACTATTAATAATTTGTAGAAAAATGTAAGGTCAATGTTGAAAATCAGAACATTTGAATATTTTATTTTATTTTTGTCACTCATTTGTTTGAAAAACGAGAAGGTGACGAAGCTCACACTAGGTCACACGCCCTTTGGTTAGGACGCGACCTACCTGTTCGAAAATCAAAATGTTATATATCACGTAGGCCTACATAGGCACGTATAACGTTGAGAACAGGTGCACGGTTCGGACTGGTCGTTTCCCATGGAGAAGAACTGGCAAGAAACTCCATGGCTAAATACCGATTCTAAATACTACTTTTCCCTAATATCCTCAAATTTTCAATTACTGCCTTAATTACAATCAGCATGACACATCGTATGTAAATTACCTAATCTGTGATCTACGCAGTAAAATTGTACATTATCTAATAGCGTAATTAATCACATAACGACAGACCTAATTAACAGTACATTGGATAATTACTTACACCATTACTTTTTCCTAATAAACCATTTATGATCGTGAATTATTCATTTATTCACAGGCAAAAGACAAAGACAGTGGTGATTTCGGCAAGTTAGAGTACCACAAGAACTCTTGGACGAAGGCAGCCGAAGAATACTTCAGTTTAGATGCTGATACAGGAGTGATTAGCAATATAAAGACGTTTGAGAATGTGCCTAAAGAAGTGCTACCGTTTAAGTTTAGTGTGACGGCGAGGGACAATCCTAACTCTGCGCAGGATTATAATATTGCGAGGGCTTCTGTTATTGTAAGTAGCATTTTTTAACAGTTTTTGATCGTAGCATCAAGAAGTTAAGATATAAATTACTTATGAAATAAACGAGTTTGCAAGACAGTTATTCATAATAGTTTAGTTTATTTAGTTTAGTCTGTAGTTACTGTCATACGAATTATTTTACCGATTTATTCCTTTCATATTCTTTAAAATTATAAGTTCAATCATAACAAAAGATTTTTTTCTTACAAAAACTTGGTCAATATTATGTTAGCTCGTTGGTCGTTGGTATATTTGCTGATTATGCGGTCCTGGTTTTGAGTCCCAGGTCGGGCAATTGTCATTTTGTTTTTCCATCAGGATTCTTCAGTGGCAATTTGTGCCCCGTTGATGCCAATAGGCTCGCCCCCATACTCATGACAGACAACTGTACCGCTGCTAAACCTTAATTTCGCTGTTTCCAGATAAACCTCCTCCAAAAAGATAACCAACTAGTCTTAGAAGTATCAGATCTAAACGCGGACGTAATGCGACGAAGATCACGAAGTTTACTAACCGCTATTGAAGAGAAGACCGGTTTTTACGCCGGTTTAGAGAAACTCACTTCAAGACATTATTTGGGAGAGAATGGAACGCTTGAGAGTGATACGAAGGGAACTGATGTGTGGTTGTATCTTGTTGATCCGAATACTGGAGAGATTTTGGGCAGGGAATCGAAGCCTGTTAAGAAGTAAGTGGTTTTTTTATGTTGATGGGCATGCTTGAGTGGTGTTTTGAAAAGATGACGGCATGTTTTAGAATAGAACGGCATTTTATGAATCAAACGACAAAAGTAATGATTTGTATTCGTATCTGTTGAAATTAGGTCATGTTTAAAAGCTTTGCTATATTGTTACAATCTAGCTTTTAAACTAATATTAAATAGTAAAATAGGTAATGTGGGAGTAAATCAAACAGCCCCGAACACGACTCCTCATTGGTCAAGTTATTAGTCTTTAGCCTAGCATTTCAACTAAATTATGAATGCATCAGAACAATACGTTGCCAGTGTGTAACCAGGCCTTAAGAGGAAACGCGAGTGGTCTTTTCTCCATACAAACGCTCTCGCCTGTTTTCTTTTTGGTTAATGACCCTAGAGCAATGGTTTTTTACAGAATAATAAATATTAACTATTTCTATGCCCCTATGTTTTCCTTTTTGGTGATAAATTATTTTTATAAGCACTAGAACCCACAAAAAATGCTCAAAATTGCTTGTTTAGATCGCTGTTAACAGAGTCCTAGTGTACAAATTTGACAACTATTAACGAAAAAAGAAAAACATAGCGGCGTAGTATATAACCTCCTTATTCATTGTCTAAAATATCTTTTAAATTGGTTCAATATTGGAGGAGGAAATAGGCGAGAGCCAAACCTCGAATTCTAACTTTTTTCTATAGTTGTCCTTATCGCACGAATTTGAGGGCAGGAGGACGGAGAGAGACAGCGATAGTAGAAAGAGACAGCACTCGCATTTCCTCTTAATAAAAAATAGTTTGATATTTATTTATTTATTAACTATGGAAGACTTACAGCTAAGACAAATAGATTAAGAAATAGTATGTGAGACTGACAGCCAATTAAAAGTCCTCACTTCTAAATACAGACTACTATGAAAGAGTGTGAACAACACAATACAGCCACAAAAAAAATACAGAAAAACATTCAAGCTTAAACTAAATACACATTTTATAAGTCACATTCAGTACCTACATTAATAAAAACCTGAACAAACAAAATATAATATAAATTAATTTCTTTCGTTTCTTTATTGTTCAAAGTCCTACGACTGGCCAATTACCTACACGTTACAAAGTTTGATCACTCCCTTATTCATTTATCAATGATTCCTAACACCTTCAACCAATAACAAAAAAAATAAAAAAATAGTCCGTCCAATAGATTTTCAAAAAATATTAGACACATATTTTTCTTTTTTCACGTACCTAAACAAAAATGAAGACAATACAGTGCTTCGAAAACTCGTGTGACGTCTGACGTTTCAAGCCCCACCCCACCATGATCTTTGACGCGCTTTATCTTCGTCAATTTTTATTGATTTGATAAAACCAAAACACGTATCCAATATTTTTCGTTAATCTAACTGACGGACTAAACAGAATCATATTTTTTTGAGTCAGTCCGATCCCCAATTCACGTGTAACATGAGCCACTGAAAACTAATCCTTATATCCCTCTTCCCAGAGTAATAGACAGCGTACAGCGTGCCGCTGCAACCCGCCTGCAGGTAGGTGTGGGAGCGGCCCGCGCGCCACTCGCACCCGCCGAGCGCGCCCGCAAGCCGCACGTGGCTGCTGCACCACTCGCCACTGCGTTACCTGCCGCACTCATCGCGTTAGCTGCCGTGGTCTTAGTGGCTGCTGTCGCTGCTACCATCTATATCTGTGCGTCTTGGAATAGGTGAGATTTGGTTTATAATTGAGCGCGCACGCAAGCCGCACGTGGCTGCTGCACCACTCGCCACTGCGCTACCTGCCGCACTCATCGCGTTAGCTGCCGTGGTCTTAGTGGCTGCTGTCGCTGCTACCATCTATATCTGTGCGTCTTGGAATAGGTGAGATTTGGTTTATAATTGAGCGCGCACGCAAGCCGCACGTGGCTGCTGCACCACTCGCCACTGCGCTACCTGCCGCACTCATCGCGTTAGCTGCCGTGGTCTTAGTGGCTGCTGTCGCTGCTACCATCTATATCTGTGCGTCTTGGAATAGGTGAGATTTGGTTTATAATTGAGCGCGCACGCAAGCCGCACGTGGCTGCTGCACCACTCGCCACTGCGCTACCTGCCGCACTCATCGCGTTAGCTGCCGTGGTCTTAGTGGCTGCTGTCGCTGCTACCATCTATATCTGTGCGTCTTGGAATAGGTGAGATTTGGTTTATAATTGAGCGCGCACGCAAGCCGCACGTGGCTGCTGCACCACTCGCCACTGCGTTACCTGCCGCACTCATCGCGTTAGCTGCCGTGGTCTTAGTGGCTGCTGTCGCTGCTACCATCTATATCTGTGCGTCTTGGAATAGGTGAGATTTGGTTTATAATTGAGCGCGCACGCAAGCCGCACGTGGCTGCTGCACCACTCGCCACTGCGTTACCTGCCGCACTCATCGCGTTAGCTGCCGTGGTCTTAGTGGCTGCTGTCGCTGCTACCATCTATATCTGTGCGTCTTGGAATAGGTGAGATTTGGTTTATAATTGAGCGCGCACGCAAGCCGCACGTGGCTGCTGCACCACTCGCCACTGCGTTACCTGCCGCACTCATCGCGTTAGCTGCCGTGGTCTTAGTGGCTGCTGTCGCTGCTACCATCTATATCTGTGCGTCTTGGAATAGGTGAGATTTGGTTTATAATTGTCTTTTAGGCCATGGTGAATGATGAATTATTGTAGGCAGTGTATCCCTAACTCTCAATGACCTCAATTTAGCAAGTGAAATTTGCGACAATGTGGCTCGACAAATCTCTTTTTAGAGCCTAGATACTTTGCTCTACAGCAACTGACACCACATAAAGCAAGCGCAGTGTAAAGTAAATACGTCAATTTTTGAATCAAAAACCATAATTATGGAATAAGCCCACCACACTATTCACAAACCACTGCAACTCTTGAATGCCAGCATCAACAGTGGCGACCACCAGAAAAGCCCGCGACAGTGAAGTTCGAGTAAATAAATTAATCAAAAAAGAATTGCGAAGGAAAAGGAAAATCATAATTTCACTTCAAAATAATCCTATCATTCGATGTCTCTTAGATGGATCTCAAGTGATCTTGCCTACAAAAATTAATAAACAAAAACTCACCACCTACCCTACATTTCCAGATACAAGAAACACAAAGAACAAGCCATCCAACAGTACGGCACGCTAAGTATGAGCATGCCAACACCACGACCGGCGTCGGGCTACGAGTCCAGCGAGGACGAGCCGGCGCCGCGGTACGAAACACAGGTAAATAGACGAGTATGTACTACTTTTGTCATTCATTCGCATGGTATTTAGCGGCTTTGCATGCGAGATGAACTATTTCGTGGAAAGCAAGTAAGTTCTGCACTTTCTTTATCACATAATTAGCATAATAAAGCCTTCATGAGGACTGCCCTGACGGTTGGTCTCATAGTTTCTGGGTTTTATTCCCCTAGTCGGAAAAAAGTAGTATTAGGGTTTTCCATCGGGAATTTCTCAGTAGGAGCCCGGAGTTTAGAAGGTACTATGGGCCTGTACATAGGGACTGCTCAGTAAAACAATGATTATGTGAATGGTTAATGGTTTATTGTCACTACGATATTTATACAAAATAACTTAACATACTTAAATCCTATTGGTTAAGAACGAACACAAAGTTACAGAGAGCCAATCAGGAATCCGACTTGGCTCGATATAAATACCGCTGGTCCGCGAGCAGCTTTAGTAAATAGATGACACTCGGCGCGGGCGCACGTCCAATTCTGCCAGCTCCGCCGAGGACACCGTTGCTGCAAACACATAAATATGACCGCGTCGGCTAGCGGCACTCAGTTGCGATCCGACCGCGGCGCGCGACGGACGGTCACGAGCGCTTGATGTTGTATGCATGACTCCCACAGTACCCCCCTTCAAGAAAACCGTACTCTTGCTGTAGGTTTAACGATCCTGCCAGAACGAGTGACGTATGGGCTGTCTTCAATCTTTTCCTCTGTGGCTGCTGGCAGTATGTAGGCAGGCTTCAGGCGATCTAACGACACCACTGCTTCTCGATTGGGCAATCGAATCTTGAAGTGTTTGTCGTGTCTCTCAATGACTTCATACGGGCCTTCATACGGCGGTGTGAGTGATTTTCTGACACAGTCTACACGTATAAATACATGCGTACATGTCAACAGATGTTTCGGTACGTAGGACTTGGTTTGTTGTCGCACCGGTGCACGTGCGCAGTGCTCATTGAGCAATGCCATTGATTCCGTTAGATGACGTAAGAATAACGGGTCTTCGTCGCTTATCTTCACAGGTGCGAAAACATCTGCCGGTATTCTTAATGAGCTGCCGTAAATCATCGTAGCAGGACTGTAGTTGGTTTCTTTATGAATTGATGTGCGTAATCCAAATAATACTGTTGATAACTCTTGAACCCATTGTTGTTGATTTCCTCTTGCGATTATTGCTGTCTTGAGAGTACGATGAAATCTTTCTACAAGCCCATTAGACTGCGGGTGGTAGGCAGTGGTGCGGATTCTTGATATACCCAGTTTGTTCATCAGTTTGTTGAACAATGTTGACTCAAACTGCCGTCCTTGGTCTGTAGTAATGCGTAGTGGGCAACCGAAGCGAGTTATCCATGTATCGTATATCACTCGAGCGACGGTTTCCGCGCTTATATCGCTGACTGGTACTGCTTCGGGCCACCTGGAGCAGCGATCGATCATCGTGACTAAGTATCGGTATCCTTCTGATGGAGTAAGAGGTCCAACAATGTCAACATGTATGTGTTCAAATCTTCTTGACTCAGGAAACTGTACCAGCGGAGTAATTGTATGTCGATTGATTTTAGCACGTTGACATGAAGTGCAGCATCGCGTCCAGGTAGTAATATCTTTGTTCATTCCGGCCCAGAAGTATTTCTCCGTTATCATTTTTCTTGTGGTGCGGATACCGGGATGACTCATTTCGTGTAGTGCTTTGAAGGCAGTTTCACGAAATGATTTAGGTAGGTATGGACGTGGAGATTTGGTTGAGTTCTCATAGTAAACTTGTTTCTTCGATCCAGGCGGAAATATCTCAATGAAGTGGAGATTGTTTTGCTTCAACAGGCGATTTAAATCTTCGTCACGTGATTGTTCTTCAGCCAGTTGATTGAAATCGATGACGGAAGGACAGTCGATGGCAGTGATGCGAGACAATGCATCAGCAACTATGTTGTCCCTTCCATGGATGTATTCTATTTTGCTGCAGAACTGACTGATGAAATGGAGTTGTCTTTTACGTTTCGGTGTGTCGCTTGGGCTTCCTGATTTATTTAAGGCGTAAGACAGGGGCTTGTGATCTGTAAACACCACAACTTCGCTTCCTTCTATGAGTCGTCTAAAATGTTTGACAGCCATATATATCGCTAGTAATTCGCGATCATACACGCTGTATCTCGACTGTGTGTCACTGAGCTTCTTTGAGAAGAAAGAAAGCGGTCTCCATTTGTTCTTTATCTTCTGTTGTAGGACGGCGCCGACACTCAAGCTAGAAGCGTCGGTCATGATGCATAATGGGGCACCTTGAACTGGATGTGTTAGCTGGACAGCCTCAGATATGCTTTGGCGGCATTTATTGAAGGCATCTTCTGCTTCCGGGTTCCAGATAATGGGGGTTTTGTCGTTCTTCTTCTTATTATGCAGGAGCTTATTCAGTTCGATTTGGATCTCGGCTTGCTTCGGTAAACAATCGTGATAAAAGTTTACCATTCCAAGAAAACGTCGTAAGTCTTGAATAGTTGACGGTTTCGGGTAGTTCATAATTGTTTCGATGCGCTCCGCAGTTGGCGAAATACCCTCTTGTGTGACTTCGTAACCGAGAAATATTAGTTTCGTTTCACCAAATACGCACTTGTCTAAATTGATTCCGATGCCGTAGTCAGACAGACGTTTTAGCACAAGCCGTAGATGTTCTTCATGTTTCTCTGGTGTTTCGGAGTATATGAGGAGATCATCGATGAAACAGTAGCAACAATAATCCAGGCTTCTCAGAACTTCATGCATAAATCGTTGAAATGTTTGTGGTGCGTTGCGTAATCCAAAGGGCATGCCACAAAATTCATAAAGACCGAATGGTGTCGTGATTGCTGTCTTTTCTACGTCATTTTCAGCAATAGGAATCCAGAAAAATGCTTTCTTCAGGTCTATCTTCGAGAAGATTTTCATGCCATCTAATTGGTAGGTGAAGTCTTGAATCCTCGGTATTGGGTATCGGTCGGGAAGCGTGACTGAGTTCAAACGACGATAATCACCACATATGCGAAGGGTTCCGTCTTTCTTTGACACCACATGCATTGGACTAGCCCACGGACTCTTTGAAGGCTGACATATTCCCATTGCCATCATTGATTCGAACTCGGCTTTGGCTGCCTTGTATTTATTCGGTGAAAGTGGGCGTGGTCTTGAAAAGAGTGGGGGTCCAGTTGTCTCAATATAGTGCTTCACATTGTGCTTGATTTCCTTGGTAGGTGTCATGGGCTTTAACAGGTCACTGAAGTCTTGAAGAAGTGCACGGTAACGGTGGCTCGGTTCAACTAACGTAAAGTGTGGTATCTTGAGAACTTCGTATCGCCATTGTATTGACTGAGAGTTCGGTCAATGTGTCAATAAGTCTCTTGCTATGTAGGTCCACCAGTAGTCTGTGATGTCTGAGGAAGTCGGCACCGAGAATTGACATCTTGACATCAGCCAGTATGAATGTCCACCTGAAGTTGCGTCGTAGTCCAAGGTTCAGTTGTAAACTTTGTTCGCCATATGTCTGGATTGGTGTATTGTTTGCGGCGAATAATTTGAAAGGCGTATTTATCGGTGTTCGCTTTTTCTTTACGGCTAGCACTGATAAGTCTGCACCCGTGTCGACAAGGAATCGTACTCGTGAATTGATGTCTGTTATACATAGGCGGTTGTTCGTTTTCGTTCCATCGACGTCCGCCACAGTCGATGTAGTGCTTAGTTTTCCGATGGTTTCCTGGAACATGGTGCTTCACACTTTTTAGCCTTGTTTCCGTATCGATGATGATAATAACATTCCCAGTCTGAATCTCCAGGCTTCTTCCCAGTTCTTGATCTTGAGCGGGACCTTGATCTTGATCGGAAATTACTTCGGCGATATGAACGACGATCAACACTGTGCACTTTCTTGAGTGAAGCGATTTCAAGAGTGAGTTTCTCGATTTGTTTCGTCAGTACTTGAAACTGCAAATCTTGACTACTGCTTGATTGAGTGCTGGTACTTGGTGAAGGTGTAGCTGGGCTGACTTCCGCTATTGTGTGCTCCGTATGCTCCATCATCTTATCAGCCATCATTGCCAGAATATCGAGGGTAGATTCTGAGTTCACCGATAGTACTGCTCGGACTTGTGAGGGTAGATGGCCCATCCATAATATTTTGAGCGCGTCGTCGGGAACTTTTTCGCCAGCCAGTTCTCGCATTATTCTCAGGAGTTGAGTTGGCTTCTGGTCACCAAGCTCTAATCCACTCAGAAGCTTCTGAAATTGTTGAGTCTCTGTTTCTTCATATACCGACAGCAAACGTTTCTTCAGTGCAATGTATTTTCCTGTGTCTGGTGGTTTACAGATGATATCGCCTACTTGTTGGATATCTTTTCGCTCTAGGACTGGAATCACCAGGTTGTACTTTTGTTCATCGCTGGTCTTGTGTGGTGATATGACTGACTCAAACTGAGCAAACCAAAGCCTTGGTTGTTCACGCCAAAATTGTGGAATCTTCGCTTGCAGAGCAATGGCAGAAATTTCCATTTCGCTCGTTGCTGGTACGCCAACAGCGTCGTCGAATTTGTCCATGTTATTTGATATTTAAAAAAAAATCACGTCGGGGTCACCAATATGGGCCTGTACATAGGGACTGCTCAGTAAAACAATGATTATGTGAATGGTTAATGGTTTATTGTCACTACGATATTTATACAAAATAACTTAACATACTTAAATCCTATTGGTTAAGAACGAACACAAAGTTACAGAGAGCCAATCAGGAATCCGACTTGGCTCGATATAAATACCGCTGGTCCGCGAGCAGCTTTAGTAAATAGATGACACTCGGCGCGGGCGCACGTCCAATTCTGCCAGCTCCGCCGAGGACACCGTTGCTGCAAACACATAAATATGACCGCGTCGGCTAGCGGCACTCAGTTGCGATCCGACCGCGGCGCGCGACGGACGGTCACGAGCGCTTGATGTTGTATGCATGACTCCCACAGTACCTTAATGGTTGATCCTGCGCCTGACCAGAGAAAGAGTAAAGGAACAGAGAGAAGATTGGGCGCCGTGACCGGAAATGGTCGGGAGGACTATAATAATATCTTCTTCCCACTGTTGGATCATTGGATCACAGGCGTGGGCCGTGATCTACCACGTAGGCCCAGTACAAGTTAGCAGATGTCACGCATCTTTTGTATTGAACCAGTCCTAATCAAGAAAATATTTCAAATCAAATATTTATTGCGCTTCGGGCGTCGGGGGCCACGCGATGACCTCCGGCCACCGTAGACGCGGGCCTGTGGACGGTGAGTAACGGGCTAGCTCGCCGTCCGGCCGTCGTCATGACGGCAACAGACCGTGTCGGCGGCGCGTTCGTGTTCCACGCGCGCCTCAAAGAGATGTCAGCAAGGAGGGGCCCGCAAGGGCCGACGCCCGTCGGGGCTGCGGATTATCGAAAGAAATGACGTGGCCTCGGCACAAGGGCGAAGAAGGAACATGCGTTGGTTTTTAGTCAGTAGAAGTCTGACACTCCCCTTCGCTCTGCCCAAAAACGGGGCAGAGCGAAGGGGAGTTGTACCAATTCAAGCATGTTCAATTTGTATTAAAGGTTTACACCAGATAGAGTAGGTACTTAAATTAAAAATGTATTGATTGTAATGCACGTTTAGTTAGTAAACATAATGCACGAAAAGTAGAAAGATGGAGAGTGATCTAGCTTGTATTTTATCAATTTCTCACGGCTTGAAAGCATGTAAGCATGTGTTAGGATTGCACAATACCTGATTGGGTTAATCTGATTCAACAGAGTTAGACAAAAATCAAAACTTAAATTTTATCACTTTGGGGTGCCATGTCCATGACATTCTGGGTTCGATTCTCTGGACGGCATAGTGTCATGCAAATTTCTCAGAAGCAGCATCAGAGTCTGGATATGTACCCAGTTGATGACAATAGGGTCGCCCCCTATTACATGGGACTTAAATTTACTGGCGAAATGTAGGTTTACTACATATTTGGTGCACCGCTGTCTAACCCTTTATAGAGATTACAGATACACCACTTAGTGCCGAATCAGGTTGACTCAAATAATATGTAGCACGCTTATAAAACATGGCTGTATCCCGCTAAAAATGAACATGGGTGGTTTTAGTCAGTATAAGTCTGACACTTCCTTTCGCTCTGCCCAAGAGCGGGACCCCTCATTTGATGATTTTCCAACAGCCAAAAAAAAAAAAAACTGTATAAGACAAGTGTGGTACAGACTGTCTAACTGCACAACCATATAGGAAAAACATCGTTTGGTCGAGTTTGTATGGAAATTTTGTATGGGACATGTACAAAATGAAATGAATGAATGCAATCATTTTAGGGCTCCGTACCCGAAGATTAGTAACCAACTAATTACGTTAGCTGCAATCGGGGGATTGAAATGAAACCAAAGAATATGACTACTTAATCTATATTAAAGTAAACTTATTACATTAAATTATAACCTAGCCTAGCCTAATGATTCCTATTCGATGTTGGAATACAGAATGAAGTACTACTTTTATTCTGGTTATTAGGTGATCTTCGATACGTGCATCGGAGTGCTGACTCAGTTCGTTTCTTCCGTGTTGAAGCCTTGAAAGTATTAGACGCTGAGTCGATGATTTCCGATGGTTGCGCGGTACGAAATGCTGCGTCGGCTTGCTGGCCGTTCCCATTATGCAGCGGCGCCTGAGTCGCGAATCAGGGTCGAGGTCGGGGGTAGCGCTGTACATAACATCTCCACCCGCAGATCAGGAACTATTTTGGAACTTTGAGAGAAAATGTTTCTGGAACTGGTCCTCTGGGCGTGTGGTCCTCTTTCTCTCTCTCAGGCTCCTCGTTGGTGTGTCCGCTGGTGTCGGGTGCCTCGAAGCGTGTGCAGAACCATTCGTTGATAGCTCAGTGCTCAGTACTGTGCTATACTGGCAGGAGCGCTTAAGGGCTTGGTTCACGATGAGTTCTTGGATGGTGGATTGGTGGGTTATTTCCTTCTTACAGAGGTAGAAATTGCTGAACTTCGGCATTCTGCCTCTATGTACACGGAAAAGTACCCGTTGGTTGCTATGAAGGGATATAGGGATAAGGGCTTGTTGGTTTTTGGTGGGGACTATAATATAGATGGCTTATACAATTCATAGGCGGTTTTTGAAATTATGGGAAATCTGAATAAACTATCTGTTTTTCGATAAAGTATGTTCCAGGCCTGATGATGTCAAAGTATTCCCTGAGCTCTAGGCTTAGTTTCTCATCCTTACTGTATATTTTTCCTAACCTATTTACCATGGACCTAAGTGTCTAGGTCTATCATGGAATGCACCGTGCTTGGTGCTTATATGAAAGCTGAGATATTGTCTATTCTGACTAATTCTAACATTAAATCTTCTACTATATAGTCGCATTATATCTTAATAAATATAGACAAAACGTTTGGGTTCCCATCGGACTCCGGGACCATGCGAAGAGCCTTGTAAATCGTGTCGGAGTCGTGGGTTATTTTTAACTACACTACTACTTATGCTATTCTCACTATAACTATTTAAATCTCTACCGTAATCCATAGCACCCCAGCGAGCCATACAAAATGCGAACTCCTGGGAACTGGAATTTATCGAGGGGTAAATTTTGGAAATTAAGTGGTTCTAGGACTAAGAGGGAAGCAACACAGGAACGATTCAAGTGTACTTACAAATTATTCATCTCTGGCTCTCTCGTGAATCGAAGTTTGGATTCTCCTCCCGAAACTGCAGCTGGACCGTAGATTCGGATATTCGATGAGGTACTTGGAAATACCGACAGCGACTATCGGAGTCAGCAGATTAACGATTTTTGGAAATCTATACCGCGCCGCGCACTGCCTCGAATATCCTACCGACTGCGCCAATTACGTTAGCTGCAATCGGGGGATTGAAATGAAACCAAAGATGACTACTTAATCTATATTAAAGTAAACTTATTACATTAAATTATAACCTAGCCTAGCCTAATGATTCCTATTCGATGTTGGAATACAGAATGAAGTACTACTTTTATTCTGGTTATTAGGTGATCTTCGATACGTGCATCGGAGTGCTGACTCAGTTCGTTTCTTCCGTGTTGAAGCCTTGAAAGTATTAGACGCTGAGTCGATGATTTCCGATGGTTGCGCGGTACGAAATGCTGCGTCGGCGTGCTGGCCGTTCCCATTATGCAGCGGCGCCTGAGTCGCGAATCAGGGTCGAGGTCGGGGGTAGCGCTGTACATAACAAACTGGACCTTATCTATACTAATATTATAAAGCTGAAGAGTTTGTTTGTTTGTATGTTTGTTTGTTTGTTTGTTTGTTTGTTTGAACGCGATAAACTCTGAAACTACTGGTTGGAATTGAAAAATTCTTTTTGTGTTGGATAGTCCATTTATCGAGGAAGGCTTTAGGCTATATAACATCACGCTAAATCCAATAGGAGCGGAGCATAAATGAAAAATGTTGCAAAAACGGGAAAAGGTATTTCCTTTTTGAGAGTTTCCGCTGCGTGCGCTGCGAAAACGGTTTGTGTTACACAAATATCATGTATGAAGGAATTGTTTCTCCTTAAAAGTTCTAAAAAAAAGTCCGCGACAGCATATGTCTATCTTTTAAGATTGTCTCACTGTAACCCTTTTTTACTATTAAAATGTTAGGTTAAAATGAATTATTTTTTGCGAAGCTTATTTAACCCATATGGTATTAATCTATATCTAAATAAATGTGTTTGTTAGAACGGAAATTTAATATAGAATATTTGTGCCCTTTACTCTATACAGTTTAAATAAATATCTTAGAAGATATCGCAATGTAAAAATATCCACGCGGCAAAATAATTCGCGCGTCGCAATGTAGGTACGGGGGATCTGGCTGGCCTACGGGAAATTCAAATTCAAAATATTTACTGCATCATAATGTTTACAAGTACATGGTGTTATCGTCTATTTAACAGTAAGAGATACCTATTAGTAATTCTCACTTTAATATAATCTAAGCTAATCTAAACCATATAAACTAATATTATAAAGAGGAATGATAAGATTTTTTGTATGTTATGATTTAGCTTATTTTCTGTTGGATAGTCGATTTATCGAGAAAGGTTATAAGCTATAATTATTTATGTGATGCAGACGAAGTTGCGTGGGTCAGCTAGTTACTAATAAGCCTTCGCTGTCCGTCAGTCCGTCTGTCTGTCAGCGAACTGTTTCATAATGCGTAATAGTTAGGCTATTGAAATGTTAACAGAATGTGTATTTGTGTTGCCACTATAGTAACAGATTAGTAATAAAAATAAATTAAAAATTCAATGGGGCATCCCTACTACTATGGTACGTCATCATCGTAATCACAAATCATCATTATCAAACAAATCATATCAAGCCCTATCATTTCAATGTTCTCTACTTTAGTTCGCTCATTCATTAAAATATTTTTATTTTACGTCTGAAAATATTAATCATCTTATTATTGTTTTAGGTCCTAAACATGGCGGTGGATGACGCAGATTTACAGCTAGACTTCAGTCCAAACAACCACGCGTTTAATATACACAGTGTGCAGTATCTATCAAAAGACAATGGTAAGTTTTTATTTGGTATTATCCATACAGAATAACTGATCACTTGCTTTTTTTTTTATTAAATTTTAATCTTGCGATCAGTCTTTCAGACTATGAGCAGATGAGATGGTTCAGATGGCGTGTTAGGAGACTCTCTTTATAGTCTGCCCTATCTTTCTTGAGTCATTCTTCTCACTGACTATTCATTCTGGTCGAAAATGTCCCGTCGCTTTTTCAATCGACTGATGCTTTCTGGGATGGTTAGCTGCCCTGCAAGGTTATTTGGGTGCTTTAGTAGTCCAGATTTGTACTTATCGCCATGCGAGTTTATCTCCTCGATAACCAAAGGTATATTCAGAATCTCATGGATTTCTGTTATCTTAATAAACCATGGTACGTTGGATGTTTGTTTAAGTATATAGTTTTGTGTCCTTTGCACTTTCATTATGTTGGAGGCACTGGCTGATCCCCAAAGTTGGATGCCGTATGTCCAACATGATCACTTGCTTTGATGAAGAAAAATATCGTGCCTGAGAGACATTTCGCGCCGGCATGTAAAGTTAAGTCAGAGGCCCTTGGGCGGCATAAAAACCCTCACACCAAGAATTTCTCAGTAGCAGCCACAGAGCCTGATTTCGTGCCTGGCTGATGACAATAGGCTCGCCCCCTTTTACACGGGACTTAAACTAAACTATCGAAATGTGGGTGTACTATTAGATACACGTCTATGTCGTCTTTCTAACCGTTCGGGGATTATAGACGTCATGTAATGTAAAACAAAATTACGTGCATACTATAATATTGTGTGTTATTCTAGGCGAACGCAGCCCAACCCTCTCCGAAACAGCAACAACAGCGCGCGCCTCAAGCGTCAACGAAAATGGCAATACCCTCAACAACATGCACAACAGCCAACTCTTCGAGCCTATTGCCAACAACTCGACCCTAATACGCAACACTCAGACACTAAACCGTCGAGGAGTAACGAACGCTCACCCGCTAAACAACGCGATAGGGACGCTCCCTCGCGTCAACAATAATGGAGTTGGGGGCGGCTTGTTGGCGACCACGCTGGGAAGGAAAATTAATGGTGGAAATAATCATAAGAAGAAAGCTACGCATCCTATTATGGCGTATGATGAAATACCTGGATTACAGAGGTTAGTTTTTGATCAATTTGATAATAATATACCTGTTCCCGATACCAGTCAGCTAGTTTTTTTTTCATTTTTTTTAATATTAGGTATTTAAAATATCATCATCATCAACAGCCTATTAATGTTCCAACTGCTGGGACACCGGCCTCCTCTTTTTGAGGGTTTAAAATATATTAATAAAGAAATATTAATAGCCATTACAAGCCATATTTCCAGCGATATTACTTAGACTACAGACAACTGGATTGAAGTAGTATAGTCGCATCTATAGAGGGCACTTTCTGGTTCTAGCAAATAACAAAATAATGAAGGTGACAATCACCTATTTGCACAACCGATCCGTTTGGTTAGGTTACGGGATTAGCATGCATCTGCAGTTTGTTTTATTTCAACTGACTTTCAGCTATTATTATTAGCCATTTGTGTCTCACTGCAGGGCAAAGGCCTCCCTTCTATCTTTCCACTTATCCCTATCCAATGATGTTAACTGCCAATCCTTGCAAAAAGAGTCGATTTCGTCCCGCCATCTTCTTCTGGGCCTACCGCGTTGCCGTTTGCTGCTGTTTGGGACCCATTGTGTGGTTAGTTTAGCCCATAGCTCCTCCGGCATGCGGCAGATGTGGCCAGCCTAGTTTCATTTAAGCTTGGTAGCCGTGTGACCTACGTCGGCAATTTGAGTTTTGGAACGCAGTATCGAGTTCCTTATTCGGTCAGTAAGCTTGACTCCGAGGATACTACGCTCCATTGCTCGCTGACTTTCAGCTAAGCCAACCTAATATAACCTAATATATTAAGGTTACATCGCAGGAATTTAGTTCTATAAAATTGGACAGCTTATCGTTAAATTAGCTTTTTCCATTCCAGGGCATCAGACAACGATAATGTAACGTTCGGCAAGAGAAACTTCTCCGGTTACAATTACGACCAATCACCAGTGGAGACCACAACAGAGTTATAAACCATAATAATAACAAGAATAGTGAATAACAAGACTTAATGTTTTAAAGTGTTAATACAAGACTTAATGTTTTCAAGTGTTAATACAAGACTTAAACAAAGTGACTTAAACCCTGATGTGAATAAATGAAGGTTCCGTCCGAAAAAATCATTAATTAATTTTAAACAACATATTTTTATTGCGTTTGTGTTCAACGAATATTATAATTCTCTTCGTGTAAGAATACGACTGAACTTTCGAATAATTAAAGTTTAAAAAATGTGAATAACGAATTTTTAGATAGAATTATATTTTTGTACTTAATTTTAACGTAATTTCTTAGCCAAGGCTAGTCCCGTTTTTATGAACTAATGTGCATAATAAATGATGTAAATATGGCATTACATGGTGATGTATATTTTTAAGGTACCTGAATTGTAAATGCAGGTACAAAGACTTCTTTTACTATTTTTGTAAATCTCTATTTTTTACGCGTTTCTGGCAAAGTGCCATCAATCAACTTTGTTTAAATTTTATACGTAATTTGACATCGTTTATATTGGTTTCAAAGTTTGGTCTGTAACTTTTGTTAACAAACGAATCTCGAATCCTTTCTTTTACCTCTTGTTATAAATCAGTATTGTATTAATCTCACTTGAGTGTGCAAAAGAGATGAAGTTAGACGTCCTGTATAGCTCCATCTCTTTTTAACACTGAATTGAAATTCAAGTAATTACCTACTGCTTTAAGAATTAGAGGCCTTGAGATCAAACATTGGACCCAATATAAAGGCGATAAAGGTGAATTTTCTAGCTGTGTCTTACGATTAGACGTAGCTTTTATCTAGTTTCATTCTTAAAAACAATACTTTTTATCTTGCTTCTTTTTACATATTCTTTACGAATTTTGTGCCAGTTACTGTAATGTATGATAAGGTTTTTACTTGCGTCTGCAAAGTCGCAGGAAAAACAAACTTTCTCCTATAATTTTTATAAGAAAGGAAACATTTTTTTATACCATCATAACAATACGTGGGCGTAGTTTTATAAAAAATAAAATATTATAATTAGCATAATAAATGAAATGCTCAGTTTTTTTTATAGAATTTTTATTTTTGAATCTGGCTTCAAAATGTGATTTGTGCCAAACCGATAATAACGTTTTTTATTTTAATTTATTACGTATTGGAGAGTAAAATGTTACCTAATGTAATTTCATTGTATATCTTGTAAAATAATAAAATGTTTATTTTGATGTGAAGAATAAATTTGTATCATAATTTTGTGGTAAAATTGTTAATATAATTTTTGTAATAAATTAATTTTTATTATCAACTTGTGTTTTGATTAAAACGTTCAAATCAAACTACCTATTCAACAAAGAACTTGGATTCCATCATCCTTTCTAGCCTTTTCCCAAATTATTTTGGTTTCGGCTCCCAGGCTTTTACATATTGTAGTGATTGCCTATCTGACCTGCTCAACTAAATAACTGGGGAATACGATACCCTTTAGACTGGATGTCAGACTTTCGGCTTCTGACTAATCGTAACGGCTGTCAAAGGTCTACAAACGATAGCCGGGATCAACGGCTTAGCGTGATATTCGAAATTCCGAGACATGGAGGACACTATACTCCATTTACTATAAGATTAGAATTTTAAGTTAGCCATTTTTACAATCCGTTCAACCGATTGTGAACTTTATTACACATATTCCACTAAACAAATTTGCTTATCTCATGCGAAAGTCTGACTCTCCAAACTGTGAGGTGTGTGGCCAGATAGAGGATGTGTATCATGTGTTGGTGGAATGTGTCCGATATGCTAATAAAAGAAATGCAGTTTTAAACGCAATGAAATTGTCGGTAATGGATGTTGGAATGTTCCATGGTATTTTGGCTAAGCCTACATCCGAAGCAGCAAAAATATTATACTCTTTTATTATTAGATAGATAAGAAATTAGATTAAGGTTTGGGGTATTTTATAAGTTAAAATAAGTCTAGGAAGTAAGTAAATATTTGTAAAAGCACGATGGGATTGACATCGTCACAATTGTGTACAAAAATCCCTTAAATAAAGAAGATTAAAAAAAAAAAAAAAAACTTTATTACGTTGACAGCAAGACAAAATGCAGCTGCAGTAAACAGTCGGTATTGTAACATTCTTTTTGCTTTTAATGCCATCCTTATGCCTACGGTATAGAAGTCAAAATCGGTTGAACGGACTGTAAAAACGGTTAACTCAAAATTCTAATCTTATAGTAAATGGAATATAGGTATGTAATGAAGATGGTATTATGGAAGGATTACCTACTTTAACATCCCACCCACGCATCAACCTCGATAAGCATGACTTTGAATGTCCACCCGTGGGGAAGTTATTATTTAGCCAAAAGCTCCTCAACATCAATTGAAAAAACTGGCCAAGTGCAAGTCACACATCAAGGGTTCCGTACCATGACTTCTTATAGGTTTCCGTGTAATTTATACGTGTTGAACTAATTTCTGTATTTTTTTTCAGAATTTTAGGCTCAGTAGTTTTGTTGATAAGGGGGGGGGGGGGGGGGGAATGGTAGGACAGACAGACACACGAGTGATCCTATAAGGGTTCCCTTTTTTCCTTTTGTGGTACGGAACCCTAGGAACGATTCCTAGTAACATACCTTCTCGAAAGTTTGTTATTACAAATTACCTACCTACGTACCTTTCTCAAATTAATATAAATACACAGTTAATTTTGAATTCCCAGAAGGAGCTAGAACGAAATATATTGACAACATCATACAAATTCTCGAGTTCAAACAAACTAAATTCATGGAACTGAAATTAACGCCCAATAAAATTAGTCACACAGATGTCATAACATCACGCCTATTATTCCTGAAGGGCAAGGCAGAGGTGTACCTAATAGTACATCAACATTTTCACAAGCAGTTGGCTCAAATCAACCGGACACACAAGGTGTTGGGAAATCATCAAATACTCCTCCCGCTCTGGACAGAGCGGTAGGGAGTGTCAGACTTCTACTGACTAAAAACCACCCATGTTCTTTCTTAGCCCTTGTGCCGAGGCCGCGATATTTCGAAAACCCGCAGCCCCGATAACAATGGCTGACCCGATAATCGAACCCAGAACCTCTTTAACCGCTCAGTAGTCGCGCCTGCCACCACTAGACCAACGAGGCAGTCAAACAACTCAAATTCGAGGAAATTAAACGTACAATAAAATTACGTACAATAAATTAGTTCACATAACCTACCTATAATATTATATCTCTAAGTTACAGTAAAGTAAAATAGTGTTACCCTACGTAAAAGGCATATAAAGGGTCATTCAGGTAAGACCCTAAAACCCCTTTAAACCATTTTGAATGGCCGTGTCAAATTGAATTTTAATGTTCAGACCCGAATCTTTTCGCTGAACCCTCTATGATGTATTAAGTAAAATCGCTCTCAAACTGTTATCCGGTTCTAGGTAAACGTCTAACTAATAATTTTATTGTGAATTGTTTATAATAATTATGCGGTTCAAAGGCGATATGTCAATAGTCAGGCCTATTCTTCATAATTATAACATAACAACACGTCTGTAATCCTTGGAGGGTTAAACAGAGGTATACTTATAAGTACACCCACAATTAGTCAGATACTTTTGAGCCCAATATGATAGGCTCGAGCCTTTTGCCATTCAACGAGCACAGACTATGACTACTACTACCTACCTAAAAGCTTTACATTTACTTATATACATACGGGTTCTACGGGTTCTCGGCAGACCACGGAGGAAATGGCAGAACGAATGGATGTCTTCCTTGAGAAATAGAAGTAGCACAGAATAGTTGCAAAGACCTCTGCCCAGGACTGGGACCATTATGGCCTAAGAAAATAAATAAAACTAAAGTAGCGTAAAATAATTTCGAAACTGTACAGGGGTAAAGCCCCGGGAATATACTAGTCTACCCAAGTGCCAAGGTTGTTTCATCCACAGGTTTCATCATTACGAAATTGAACCCACTCCACGGCCCTAAATTTTTACTTATATACAAGTACAACATATTCTACCTACCTACGTACATAAAAGTAAGGGAGCTCATTGACAAACCGCGAGCGTCACCGTTTGATGGATCATGAAACGCGGAGATGTCGAGAGGCAATTGTTTCATTGCTTCGTGGAGAAGGATTACCTACTTTAACATGAAAAAAAATGTGGGAAAAGACCATTGCTTATTACTTAAAGTGTTGGTATAAAAATAATAACTGGGTCAAGTAGTGGCTTATTTTAAGATTTGGTGCTCTGCAGTACCTACATGACCATGGCGCGTATTTCGGCCTTTGATTTAAACTAGGTAACTCGAACTAAATAACAAAAGTTCGAAGAATAGAAATCGTAACGTTTTGAGTTGGGGACACAAGTACCTAGGTAATGTGCAAAAATTAATATAGTTCAAACATAGGATTAAACCTGGCACGAGGAACTAGGGTAAATCCTCGTAAATGACGTGAAAATATCTGCCTAAGGCTTAATAAAATAAGAACGGCCCTTTTGTAGGCTTCCTTCAGGTTGACTCAACACACATACCTACCTCACTACCTTCCTTATTTCTGCATCATAAAACATGCCAATCTACATGAATAAACCTTCTCTTTCCGCAATAAATATTAAAAATCCACCACTAAATGGTGCATAAGTTATAAAATTACCCAATCTCACGTCCTCAACCCTTCACGGTATGAGCCCAAATATTTCCTGAGCAACCCGACGCCGCCGCCGCTGCCGTGCCAAGCAATCTTATCTGCGTACATTTTTAAATTTAATATCTCTTTGTAGCCTAGTCCCCAGTGGGTATAACGTCGTATAGAATTACAGAAACGTCGAATGATATAAAATTCTATGCTGCCTTACATAATGGCTTGTTCTGGTGCCGACCCATACATTTGAAAGATGTTTTGCTGTACTCGTACCTGGCTACAGTTAAATATATACGAAAATGTATGGACCTTACATGCTTTTGTATTACACTCACATTCTCTTTATTATTCATTTTGATAACTTAACAAGCATGCATTGCGTTTTCTATGTTGTCGAGTATTATTTTTGGCATTGTGTCGTTCGCTCAACTGCTTTCGCCAAAGTGTCCTGATACCAATAGGTATTATTTGCGTTTATCATGGACATCTGTCATAATAACTTCTAAACGCACCTGAGATGTGGAGTTGTCACGCGTCTGGGATGCCGTACACCAGCCCGATACTCAATAATTTACAAAACAATTTCTAACTGCAATAACTAAATTACCAACCTCCTCTCCGAACTTGACCCATAAAATATCTGGAACAACTCGCTAGCTCCCAGACGGACATCGCTCACAAATTAATGTTAGTGAAATTAGTTAGTTTGATGTTTCTCAGTAACTGCTGACTTGGGAGATGCTGTTGTCCTTCCTTGTATTGTAAAGGCTATGTTACGAGGTAACAATATCGTAAGGTATTTTATTACTTTCACTCATCATCTGCCTTTTGTTAACTTGAACTATGTTGTGGTCGGCTTCCAGACTTAGTAGCATCCGGTTAGTCATGTTTTACATGGAGCGACTGTCCATGTGACCTTCACAACCCAGTTACTACTGGGTAATATGATATGCGTTTCGAGAGTTTGACAACCAGTCTTACCAAGATAAGATTGAATGTCAGATTTTCGGGCCACTGACTGCCTGTTATTTTATTACTTAGGGGAAAGTAGTACGAGTTGATCCCTTGAGGTAAGATGATCCTTTGCGATTGTGTCGAAACCACTAACGCCATCTAGTCGGTTTCACTGGTTCTACATAGCTCCGGACCCCCCCCCCCCCCCCGTCTCAGTCATATCGTAATGGCGGCGTGAGCGATAGATCGATTTTGATGGGCAAAAATAATAATTGCATACGGCTGATCTAAGGTAGGCAAGACTTTGAGCTTATGTTACTTTTATTTAAAACTAGCTGACCCACGCAACTTCGTCTGCGTCACATAAATATAGCTATAACCTTTCTCGATATATCACCTATCCGACATTAATTAAGCTAAATCGTAACAAACAAAAAATCTTATCTTTCCTCTATACTACAATAGTTTAGATGGTTTAGATTAGCTTAGATTATATTATTATTAAAGTGTGAATTACTATAAAATCTATCTCTTACTGTTAAATATACTATAACACCCTGTACTTGTAAACATTATGATGCAGTAAATATTTTGAATTTGAATTTCCCGGAGGCCAGCCAGAATCCCCCGTACCTACATTGCGACGCAACCTGCGTACCTAATTATTTTTCCGCGCGGGTATTTTTACATTGCGATATCTTCTAAGATATTTGTTTAAACTGTATAGAGTAAAGAGCACAAATATTCTATATTAAATTTCCGTTCTAACGAACACATTTATTTAGATATAGATTAATACCATGGGTTAGGAGTTCAGCGCGTGCGCTCCTACCGTGCGAACGCGACACCGGTGACGCGACTAAGTATTGACTGTTTACGGAAAATTAAGAATCTTAAGAAATTAACCGATCGTGATGGTGCAGTGCAAGTCATGTAAACTGTCGCTGGCCCGAGTGAAAAGCGACAGTATCACAAAGTGTAATGGTGACTGTGGAGGTGCCTTCCATAAAAAATGTGTTGCAAAAATCAAGGCATTTAGTGACGCCGGTTTATGCGAGGAGTGCCAAACCACACCGCAGATTCGCCAGCCAAACATAGAAGTTGACATGTCTCGAGCTACACCAGAAATACTGTTGGCCGAGGTTAATGAAAAGCTGACAATAGTATTCAATATGAAAAAAACTCTTGAGGCGATGTCAGACGACATAAGCTTCTACGCTGAGAAGTACCAGGAATTGATTGAAGAGAAGGAAAAATCAGACAAAAAGATTAAAGCATTGGAGCATAAGTACGTTCATTTGGAAACCTGTAACAAGGCACTGGAAGAAAGGATAGTTTACTTGGAGATACGTGAGAAGGAAAAAAACGTAGAAATATTTGGGTTGGAGGAACAGCAAAACGAGAATTTAGAGAACACAATTAAAACTATAGCAAGCAAATTAGGAGTAGCAGGTGGATTGATAAGTGAGGTAAAGCGGGTGGGTGAAGAAATAAAAGTCGAGAAGCCGCAGCGCGAGAAAAAGCCACGCCCGGTGGTTATCACTTTGGCCACGCGTGCTAGCCGCGACAAATGGATAGCTACAAGAAAATCCCACCAGCTGACAAATGATGATATATTTGCTAGCGGAAATAGACAGCGAATCTATATAAATGAGGATCTCACTAAACATATGCGCAACCTGCTGTGGACGGCTAAGAACGAGCTAAAACAAACATTTAAATACATTTGGATACAGAACGGTAAGGTGCTTATAAGGAAAGATGATCCGAATGACAACAAAATCAAGTCGATTCGCACACTTAGTGACATTAGTGCGTACGCAGTAAAAAAATGACGTATTTTGTAGTGCTGTCATAATTCGTGAGTATCCCTTATGTTAAAATTCGATAACCAAGCTTCACACGTAACATGTAACATTGAATACAATAAATACATATGTACAGATAGCTGGCAGGATGATTTACTGCAACGTGATAACAATTTGAATATTATACATTTGAACATAAGATCACTCAGAAAAAACTTTAGTCAACTACAAGTATTATTAGACGATTGCAGGGAAAAACTGGATATTAAACCACTTGACCGTTATTCGAAGCATAATTAAACAATTGAGATAGGCTGTATCTTGTTTCCTGTGCCATTTTTCCATAAGTTTCTAGCCGTTTAGCTCTCGTGACGTCACCGGGGCAGAGAGGGGAGGGCGCTTGCGAGCGCGCGAGCCTCTGTCTTGTTCATTGGCGTTCTTTTCCTTGCCGCAGACGGTTGTACCTAGCGGGTGAGTTTTTTTAAACTTTATAACCGTCATTATTTTTCCTTACGATCGAAAACTGGCAATCAGTTTTCAATATTTAACAGTTTCTAGTGTTTATTGTGTGTAATTGCTTTTACTGTTTTTAGTGTTCAGTAAATTAATGCTGGAATATTTTAATTAACGGTTTTCCGTTCGCTTTTTGAATATTCACTTTTTTTCCAGTGTTTTGGTGTGCGATTGTTTAAAATATAATTCGAAATGGATAAAGAAATAACGATGATTTCACAAGATGAACCGGTCGCAGGCCCTTCTCGCGTTGCTAATAATAAGGAACCTAGTAGAAAACGTAAACGTTCACGTTCCAGCAGCAGTAGTAGTAGCTCTGATAGTACCAGTTCCAGTTCATCTAGTTCTTCTGACCATAGGTCAAAACATAAAAGTGTGCGTCGCCGCCGTCATAAAAAACGGGGGGGCAAGCACAAGCGTCGCCGCTCAGAGCGTACAGTGCAACAAATCAGTGATTTGCCTAATCCGTATTTTAATAATAGTGTGCCAGTGGCCGAAGATGCTATTTCCCTCTTTGCCGAGGATGATTTCGATCAAGAAGGTAGTAATTTCCTTGATAATTTGGGAGTTGAGATTAAACTTAAAGAACCAGCTATTCCAAAGGCTGACGTGCGTTACGTAAACGTATTAAAAGAAATTCAGTTTTTTAATAAACCGGACTGGAGTGAAGTACGTTACGCGGAAACCCAAAAGTCCTATAACCACAACCCGGGTTTCGTCGAACTCGAGGCAAACGAGGAGATTAGACCCCATGACACACTTAAGCACTTAAGCTACTCAGAGAGAGCTTATGCTTCATTAACTTACGGTTTGTTAAAGCAAAAAGAGTCGTTAAAGAAGGAACTTTGTGCTTTTATGACATGGGTCCGAGACCAGAAAGAAGAAATTAGCTTCGAGGCTATAAACCAAAAGCTTAATGATATTTTTACTACCGGTGAATTTAGCAAGGTTTCGGCAGACCTTTTGCAGATGGTTTGTGGACATAGGGCTGAAACCATACAAATGCGCAGAGATAGTATAACAAATGCGGTTCGCGACCCGTTAGTTAAGGCATCAATTAGAAAGATTCCTCCATCTGAGGTCAACTTATTTAACTCTGAGCAGTTTATTGTCGCTTTAGAAAAAGTTGGTGGTATCAAAAAGGCCTTCTGGCCTGCTTCTAAATCGCCTAGCTCATCTAAATCGGCTTATGGTTCGGCCTCAACTTCGCAAGTTGGAAAATGGCTTATCCGTCCCTCGCAGGGGCAGCATTCGGTTCCACCCTCGCAGGGTAAGAACTATAATACTAGCAGGCCCGCACATGGCTGTCAGAACTGTAATGTCCCCTCGCAGGGTGGCTTTTTGCAACAAAATATACAATGTCCTTCGCAAGGACCGGCCCAAGCGTACTACAATTATCCTCAGCAGGGTAGTGGCACAGTGGATAGAGATTCCTTTCGCTCTCGCGGAGCAAGACAGAACCAAAGATATCACGCCCACAGACGTGGCAGTCATAAGCGAAGGTCATCACCTTCAGGCTTCAATGCCAAGCGAAATAAATATTGACATGAACTTATTTCAAGCCGGTCAGTTATCGAATTTCGTCGACCATTGGAGGCAAATGCATGCACCAGAATTTCTTGTTCGAATAATTCAAGGGTACCGTATACCCTTTCAGCAAAAACCTCCGTTAATTATGCCCAACTTAGACAACAAAGCGTTTCACACACCAGTGTCGACAGAAATGACGTTGATCATTCAAAAAATGTTGAATCAAGGAATTCTAGAAATTGTAAGTCCAACTCCAAGTTTCTTATCCACCCTCTTCCTGGTGCCAAAGAGCGATGGATCGGCCCGACCGATTTTCAATTTAAAAGCCTTAAACGAATTCGTACTGACCACCCCTTTCAGTCTGATAAACGTATTCCGAATCCCAGATTTCATTCAGCCCAAAGATTGGATGTGCAAGCTGGACATTTCCCAGGCATACTTCCACCTAAACATAGCAAAGACCCACAGGCGCTTCCTACGCCTTATTTACAACAAACAGCTTTTGCAAATGACCTGCCTTCCATTCGGTCTCAGCACGGCTCCAAAAACCTTTGCCAGTTTGACAAATTGGATTGCCCAAGTAATGAGAAGCAAAGGTGTGAGAATATTGGTATTTCTCGACGATTTTCTTTTGGCTCACCAAGACCCAGAAATTCTCCAAAGCCACGTCACCCTTCTGGTAAACACATTACAATATCTGGGGTGGCAAATAAATTTCCAAAAATCCATTTTAACACCAAAGAAATCTCTGGTTTATCTGGGTGTGCTGTGGGACCCTTGGTTAAACCTCAAATGTTTACCAAAGGAAAAAGTAAGTTCATTGATGGCGAAAATTCGCCACATTGTAGATCTGAGAAAGACAGACCTAAAAAAGTTGCAGAGCGTAATAGGAGCTCTAAACTTTGCGAGTTTTGTCGTTCAAAGAGGGAGATTGCATTATCGAGCTCTATTGAAATTCGTAAACACTCTAGATCTCAACAATTCTGTCAAGGTATATTCTGTACCAGCAGACGCAATGGGCGACCTACAATGGTGGGCCCAGAATTTGCAGCATCCGTCAATTCTACACCACGCACCGGTGTCTCATTTTATCACGACGGACGCCTCCGACTTAGGTTGGGGCGCCCAGATAGACAACCAGTCCCTAAGCGGGACTTGGTCTCAAAACGAGAAATATGCTCACTGCAACGTAAAAGAAATGTTGGCAATATTGAAGGTCTTCCAAAGTCATTCCATGTATCTCAGCCAATCTACAGTCACCATACAATGCGACAATCGCACGGTAGTAGCGTATCTCCGTCACGAAGGGGGGACCAAATCCACGCAATTGATGGACATAACTTACGACCTATTTTGCTTGATAGATCAATACCAGATTCAAATCAAAGTGCACTATATTCCGGGGAGGTACAACAGCCATGCCGACCACTTATCACGGTTTCGCCAGGTCCCCGAATGGCATCTGTTGCCCGAAGTCGCAAAAACAGTATTCCTGAAATGGGGCATTCCCCAAGTGGATCTGTTTGCTTCCAGCAAAGCCCACGTAGTCTCACGTTACGTATCGAAGGATCAGAACGACAAACAAGCTGTAGTCCACGACGCATTTTCGATTGCTTGGAAATTCAATCTGGCATGGGTGTTCCCGCCCCCGTTTCTGATACCCAAAGTTCTGAGCTACCTCAATCAGGCATCGGGAATTTACTTACTGGTAGCACCGAGGTGGGAAAAAGTGTTCTGGCGCGGCGATCTCAAAGCCCGGGCTTTAGCCCCACCATTCACAATACAGAACCTGGACAAAGTACTAATCGATGTGACAACAGGACTACCACCACCTCGCGTCCAGGATCTTGTATTGGAAATATGGAAATGTGGGGGTGGACACAGGATTTAGGTGATTGGGATAATTCTCAAATAAATCTACTGATGAGTTCTTGGCGCGCTTCCACCCTGAGAACTTACAAGCCTGCATGGAACCGCTGGGTCTTATGGTGTAGAGCTAGGAGTGTTAACCCTAAGAGCCCCTCAGGTTCTGACCTAGCTCGTTTTCTAGCTGATCTGCACATAAAACATAAACACTGTCAATGTCTTATAACACAATAATGTTACATAAGTCCGTGGTCTCTACCCTTTGCAATGTAAATAATTCAGATGTTCTAAGTAATCACGTTTTGGTGAAACACGTTTTGAAATCAAGTTCAATTAAAAAACCTATTGATTCCAAGTTGCCCATCTGGAATATTGATGATTTTGTTTCCTTTCTTGGCAAAAGAACTATAAATAGTGATAATGTTTTTGATGTATCGAGTCAAGCAGCTGCCTTATTAGTACTCTGTTCTGGTAGACGTATTCATGACTTGACCCTCCTTATGACTGATAAAGATAATTATTTAAAATCACCAGAGCACGATTTTATAACTTTGTGGCCTGCCTTTGGGTCTAAAACTGATTCATCTGACCATAGGCAATCAGGATGGAGATTATTTAAAAATAATGATGATAAGAATTTGGATCCAGTATTCTGGGTTGAACAGACCATATCACTGCTTTCCATTAGACGTCAGGAAGCAAAATGTCATAACTTGTTTATCACAACAAGAGGTGCAGCTCGTGCAGCCTCACGAACGGTTATTGCAGGCTGGATAAAAACCCTGATGCGTCAGGCAGGCATTGTTGCTACTCCTGGAAGTGTCCGGTCCGCTGTTGCTTCTAAGAATTGGTTAGACAACTTCCCCATAGAAGATATTATGGCTCGGGGAAATTGGAGGTCCTCTAATACTTTTATACGATTTTATAAGCGACAAGTTTTGGATTCTTCTAGGAATAACAGCATTACTGGTCTATTTAATCCAGTGAGTTAACTAATTAATTTGGTATTTAATGTTGTTTTTTTCTATTTTAATAATACAATACCTTTTCTATTACATTCTCTTTTTCTTGATATAACCCTACACATTGGCGTTCGTCGTGAACGTCACCAGGCGATAACAGACACATCTCAATTGTTTAATTATGCTTCGAATAACGGTCAAGTGGTTTAATATCGGCGTTTTACCTGAAATAAAACGCTTATTAAACTACTTACCTTATTCGAAGCATAATAGTAATTTCTGCCTGGTGACAAAGTCAATCATCCAATGAACAAGACAGAGGCTCGCGCGCTCGCAAGCGCCCTCCCCTCTCTGCCCCGGTGACGTCACGAGAGCTAAACGGCTAGAAACTTATGGAAAAATGGCACAGGAAACAAGATACAGCCTATCTCAATTGTTTAATTATGCTTCGAATAAGGTAAGTAGTTTAATAAGCGTTTTATTTCAGGTAAAACGCCGATATTATTGCACTAACAGAGATTAACATCAGAAAACACGAACTATGTTTGTACACTTTAGAAGGATATGACACCTATTTAAATACAAGGGAAACTAAAAGGGGAGGTGGGATTTTAGTTTACGTAAACAACAAGTTAAATTTTACTGCCACCACAATTAAATCGAATTATTATGAGATGATACACGGGCAGCTTTTCCAAGATGGAAGTAAAATTATTCATATTTTGGCTATCTACAGGCCGCCAAATACAAACAGACATGTTTTTGTTGAAGAAGTGCATAGACTACTGTCCAAGATTCCCTTAGGCTGTGACGTAGTTATGATTGGTGATACAAACATAGATTTGATGTGTAAAACCGGCAGCGTAATCAATAACTACACAAATAATATGAGTGAGTTGGGCTTGGAATGTGCTATCCGTGACGTAACGCGAGAGGAAATGTACGGCGACATAGTGACGCGGTCGTGCATCGACCATGTGTGGGTTCGAACTCAACGTGCAATATCTGCGTATGTATTGACGGTAAAGATATCGGATCATTATGTTGTAGGTGTGTGCCTCGCTAGTAAATTGGTTGGCGACGATGTTCCGAGTGCATTGAAATCTTATAAGACTATTATTTGTGATAAAAAGGTAGTAGAAAAACTTGAAAATGTTTCATGGAATGAGCTGTTAAATTGTGAGTGTCCAATTGACCTGTATAACAGATTATGTTCAATTTTTTCTGATGTTTATAATGAAGCTAAAATTCAAGTATTAGTGCGCAATACAAGGAAAAGTAAACCTTGGATCACACAAAAGCTTAAGAAAATGATATGTATTAGGGATAGGCTGTTTAGAAATTGTAAAAATAAACCGGAGGATATGAATTTGCGTAGACAATATAATAGATTTAGAAATAGATTAAATAAATATATAAATAAAGCGAAAAATAAATACCGCCAAGAAGAAATAAAAAAATGTAAAAAAAATATTAGAAAGATTTGGACTAAAATTAATTCATGGATTGGAAATGAAAAAAGAAGTGTTGATTCTGTTATTTTAAAATATTTGGGAAAATTAGAATGTTCGGTTGATAGCATATGTAATAAATTTTCAACAACATTTACCAAAGAAATATTAGATATAAAACATGCCTGTAGTCATAGGTTTTTGGAAAGATCTAGCTATGTTGCTCCCGGAAATGTTTCATTGCGGTTTCAGAAAGCTTATCCGATAGATATAGATAAAATAATAAATTTGCTAAGTTGTGATAAGTCTGAAGGAGTAGATAAAATTAGAGTTAAAGAAATTAAATTATTAAAAACTAAGTTGAGCCCTGTTATTGCTTTATTTATTAATTTGTGTGTTGAAAAGGGGTTATACCCCGATAAATTAAAAACAGCATTAATTAGACCTATTTTTAAACAAGGTGCACATAGTGATTACTCAAACTACAGGCCAATAGCCTTATTGTCAGTTATAAATAAAATTGTAGAAAAATTTATTGTGAATCAGGTAAGTGTTTTCTTGGAAAAACACAATATTCTGACAAATGCACAACATGGTTTCCGACGTGGGCGGAGCACGGCGACGGCCCTGGCGCAGTTCGCGGACGACGTCAATGAGTGTTTGGGTCAAAGGAAGCAGGTGGTGGTGGTCTACATTGATTTCAAAAAAGCATTAGACACCTTGGAACACCACCAGCTGCTTCAAGCCATGGAGGAGTGCGGGGTCGCGGGACCACTGAACAGGTGGTTCCGTGCCTACCTCACAGACCGGACACTGCGAACGTTCATTGACGGCGTCGTCGGGGAGTCCAGACACGTCACGTGTGGTGTGCCAACCGGATCCGTGTTTGGTCCCGTCGGATACATCATGCATGTCAACAGCATGTGCAATGTGATTCGTAAATGTCGCATATATATGTCGCCTCTTTACAAGAACAACGTGATATTTTATAAACCACAACTTTACAGGAGAGCAATTTTAAACATTTAAGCGTTGATAAATTCTAAAATATTGACAATTTTACTGTCGGAAAACAATTAAATTGTTGCGGTAATTAAAGTGCTTTCAGAAAATATGCAAAAAAAAAACTCAGTTCAATATGAAACAAGTTAAAAACTGATTTAAAAAAACACAGACACACATGTCACGTTTTTAATGAAAATATGACAAAAAATGCTTGTAACATATTGATGTATCACATTGAAGGTGTTAAATTTAGGTGTAACGCTGTGTGATAAGTTGAATAAAACACACTATCAAAATAAAAATCTTGTATTTAAAAAAAATCTAATTTACGAAAACAATGGCTTACTTACACCATAAAATTAGTTTAAGGCACAATAATCAACAAGAGATCAATCAATCACATAGTACTTAGTACTAGCTTTAATTAAAATTATAAGGTAACTAAAAAATTACTTTCATACAAATAAAAAATCAAAAAGATAACTGTACTTAAAGTTATCTAATGGTAATTAACGTCTTCTAAGTTCTAACACAATTATGGCACCCAGTTTTATAGTACTTAGAAATTCAAAATAGGAACATTGCTATCACCCTTCATAAACATAGAATCACAAATTCTCTTAATACTAATAAAAACACTATCATTTTGAATGTAGCAATTAAATATTTCTAAAAAATACAATTCAAAAAATCTTTGTACTTAATCAGTCTTATTACAACGATTCGTAAAATGGCTTGTGGTATCTAGGAATGAGGTTTTTATTGACCAAATCCATGAGATCAGCTTTTTTTCGCTCTGCTAGTCCAGGTTTTTGAAGATAGGCCTTTTGCAAATCTAAATTAATGCTTTGACTATTATGATTTCTCTTTTTTTTCACCACTATAGCTTTCTTAAATAATTCGTCAGCGTACGATTCTTTGAAAAATATGGCATCGGGATCAGAGCTTTGAACTTTTATCATCTTCAGTCCAGCCAGTTTCACAGAATTATTGTCTTCATCTTTCATTATTGCAAAGTCATCATTTAAAATGGTCTGTCTTTGCTCCTCTGTAAATTTAAACCCACATTTAAATTTACATTTATCTTTACAAGAAGGTTTCAATTCACGACTTGGCATGTTTTTTTTTGATTTGGTAGATTGATAAGGCTTCCCACTATTTCTCAGTCGTTTAGCTACATTGACTTTCCAGTTTGCTACATTTAGTCTTCTTTTTTTACCAGTTTTAGTTGGACTAGAATTATACACTATTAGACCTACAGCATTTCCATTACTTACGTTTTCAATCGCAGAAGATTCACTGTTCTCTATGACACCGAGATCGTTGGATACCATAGCATGTTCGTTTGTAGACGAAAGTGGTTCCTCGGAGTTTTCAATGTTTGTTGAAACTATATTAGATGTTACCAAATGTTGATCATCCGAAATGTTTATATAGTTAGTAGTGATATTTTGTTCCACGTCAGTATCAGAAGAATACTCAGCACGTTTTTTTGGTCGGGCTTCATAATCAGGATCCTTTACTGAGTCGTCGCTGTCTGAAACGTTATAAATGCAATCAAAATTCTTGAAGTGTAGTGGTGTGGTATTGATTTGATCAATTACCCTCGAATTTTGTGAGAATAGTGGGATATAAATTAACTTACCTTGATACACAGATGGGCCACTGCTTGAAGAACTGCTAGAACTCGAAGAACTGCTAGAACTAGAGGAACCGCTGCTACTAGTCGAATTACTACGAGGTCGGATGGAATCTAATGCGATGTCTTTGTCTACAAAAAGGAATGAAATAATGAAATTATAGGAACATAACTAGAATAAAAAAATATATCAGTACAAGTAAAAAAATACCTTCTGTTGATGTCTGCAATGTATTGGTCGAGCTTTTGGCATTTTCATTCTCATCTTGTGTTAAAGTATCTATCTGAGAGTTTGAATCACTTTGTTGTACACTTAAATAATTTTTAACACCTGTAGCTAATTGAACTAACATCCTAGATCGTGATGCCATCTGAAAAACAAATTCGTAAAAGTTACTTTATTTTAGCATGTATAATGTAACATTTTAGCATGATATAATCCAAAACTGAAAGGTTTTCAAAAATAGTGATGTAAAATAAAATAACCCACAGTAATTGAAAACGATTCATCAACAACATGGTTACATTCAAAGATATCACAAGGAAAACTTGTAACTTTTTCATCAATAATGTGACAATATTCATAATCTCATTCTCAATACTCATGAGTTTTACAACAAAAACGAGTTAAATAACTAATATCACATTAATCAAGTTAAAGTAAAAAACAACAAGAAACATACCTTTGCACTAAAAACGTGGTATACTCGTGATGCCACGTTTTTTGTGAAAAGCAGGAGCACTTCACTCGTTGCGCGTGCGGGGCAAACTAACGCGTCGCGTTGTCGAAGTCGTGCGCCACACCGAAAGAGACAACGTGATAACGCCATTTGCCACGGTCATGTCGTCTCTTTCACTCATAGCTCCTCGAACATTCACTTTTAAAATACCGCGTTTTTGTAGAAAATAAAATTCGACATCGCGGTTTTGAATATCAAATAAAAAAAAAAACGTTTTTATGAGATGTCACGTTGCTCTTGTAAAGAGGCGTGTATGCTGATGATACTTGTCTAGTTTATGCAGATAAAGATGTAAATGTAATTGAAAGTAACATTCAGGAGGATTTTACTAATATCATCAAGTGGGCACACGACAATGGCATCATAATCAATATAAATAAAACCAAATGTATGCGTATACAATCTCCTTACCTTAGAAAAATCGAACGTCCGCCGCGCATAGTGGGGCATAGCTATGAGTGTCTGCACAGTGGTGGACTGACGTTGTGTGAGTGTGCAAACATTGAGGTGGTGGAGGAATACAGGTACTTGGGTTTAGTCATAGACAACAGCTTCTCATGGAAAACACACATCACACACTTATGTGACAAACTCAGGTATGTACTTGTAAAATTCCACCACCTTAGTTTTGTGTTGGATAGGGCAACATTGTACATGGTCTACTATGCGCTGGTGGACTCGCTGCTTTCTTATGGGCTGGCGTGCTATGGTAACACATTTAAAACTTATTTGGATAAAATAAAAAAAACTGCAAATCAGATTCATGAAACTATTAGTAGATAAAAACACAAAAAATCGTTGTAAGAGTAGTGATTATGAAGACTTATTTGTGGAATGTAAAATGCTGCCGGTCCATGAGAGGGTAGTGATGTCAGTAGCTTTGGAACAGTATTGTAGCAATGAATTTAAAAACAATATTATACGCACAAGATCTCAAAGGAACAATAATATGAGAAAATTAGTAGTGCCCACTTCTTCTAATAATTATTATGGTCGAAGGTGTAGAAACTTTTTAGTCCCTACTATTTTTAATAACCTTCCTGACGATATAAACAGTTGTATCACAAAAACCGCCTTTAAAAATAAAATACAAAAGTACCTCTTTAATGTTTTTTGTCAAAGCCTCACTATAGAGAATAACTAAAAAATAAAATAAAAATGTCTGTTTTTTAAATTTAAGAAATGAAGGAATAGTTTTAATTACATGTATGTGAAAGAGTGTCAATAAAAAAATTAAGTAAATATGTTAATAGTAAAAAAAAAGGAGCTACGTCTGCCAACAAACTGTTTTGCAGTTTGGCGGAGGTAAATATAATATGTAAAAATTGTTTCTGTGAATAAACACTTTTTCATTTTTTTTTTTTTTTTTTTTTTTTTTCAAATAAGCTTCGCAAAAAAATATTCTTTTTAACCTAACATTTTAATAGTAAAAAATGGTTACAGTGAGTCAATCTTAAAAGATAGACAGATGCTGTCGCGGACTTTTTTTTAGAACTTTTAAAGACGAATAATTACTTCATACATGATATTCTCGTAACTTAAACCGTTTTCGCAGCGCACGCAACGGAAGCTCTCAGAAAGGAATTTTCTTTTCCCGTTTTTGCAACATTTCTCATTTATGCTCCGCTCCTATTGGTAGTAGCGTGATGTTATATAGCCTATAACCTTCCTCGATAAATGAACTATCCAACACAAAAAGAATTTTTCAAATCCAACCAGTAGTTCCAGAGTTCATCGCGTTCAAACAAACAAACAAACAAACAAACAAACTCTTCAGCTTTATAATATTAGTATAGATATGATAAATGTAATTACTGTTGTGTTTGTGGCTTTCTAATATGCTTAATTTTAGTATTTAGGAAACGTGAACATAGCCGCGTGCTTGTAGGATAAGTTAGCAAACATTGAATGAAAAAGTGGGACTTGGGTCGAGATGATTCCTTTCTTTGTGTACGAGATGATCCCCGGGGATCATCAGGAGGTAGGTATCTATTTCCGATTACTGTGTTATTTTTAACTATGTGTACCATACTGGCTGGCTGGTTGTACTAATACGTAGACCTCTGCCAACCCTTCGGGGATTACAGGCATAATAGTATACCCTGGTCGAGCACTTCAACTAAATAATGCATATACATGCATCAGAAAACACGTTCCTACAGTGTAACCGCGCCCTAAGGCCTTAACAGTCTGTAAATGCCTAATGTCCGGAGCATCGTTCCCTGAATACTAATGTAAGATGAGTTATGGGACGATGTGGAGGTAAATCATAATGTCTTATTTCAATTATGTAGGTTAAGACGCAGGGCAGGGCACATTGCTCGCAGAACGGATGCCCGATGGGGCCGGAAAGTTCTGGAGTGGCGACCGCGAACCGGAAGACGTTGCGTTGGAAGACCTCCCACTAGGTGGACCGATGACCTGGTGAAGGTTGCGGGGATCCGCTGGATGCGAGACGCACGGGACCGGTCAATGTGGCGACACTTAGGGGAGGCCTATGTCCAGCAGTGGACGTCTTTCGGCTGAAATGATGATGATGATGATGAGGTTAAGACGTCTTATTACATTGAATTTATGATATGTTAGTGTTAAGGACATGATAAGTAGGAGATATGCTATATGGTAGTCATTATGGTACATTCAATAAAAACATTTGCGATTCATGCATTTATAACCAAAAATTGCTATGTCATCAACTTTTACCTGAGTACGATATTTATACTGTGACCTGAGGAACCGGGCTTTTTCTCAACTATTTAACCGACTTCGAAAAAGGAGGAGGTTATTTCGAGTAAGTTTCTAGTTTAACCGGATTCAGCTAAATATCAGTATTTTACAAGAAATGACAGTCTCAAAAAAAAACAGTTATTCTTAAAAATCGACTCTTAAGAAAAAGCACCAGGGTTTGACTATTTCATGAAAATGTCACAAACTCTGTAAAGCCATCAAAAGCTGAAAGTCTGACAACCAGTATTAATTAAGTTGAGGAGGTCAGAATCAGATAGGCAGTCGCTCCATGTAAACTACTGGTATTCAGCTGCATCCGCTTAGACTGGAAGCTGACCCCAACACAGTTGGGAAAAGGCTAGGCAGATGATGATATGATGAGCTCTGTAAAGTTATATTTGTTACAGTTGCGAAGCATAATTTGAATCAACCAACATACAACCCTCAAAAATTTAGATTGTGCTGACTACTCTGGCGCTTTCACTGTTAGAGTGTCGCCTTTGAAAAAGTAGGACGTCCATGTTTACATTATTTTTATTATGTGAACTGACCTAAAAGTATCTCATGGGCATACTGTACAAAAGCTGCCGGACATACCTTTGAAATCTCAAGCAACGCCTAAAAGGTTCGCGAACTTTCATTAACATACCCTTTTAAAACTAAAAGCCTTTTCATATATTCCTGTTTACGTATGTCAGGTATTAGTAGGTTTGTCAATAGGGGATCGGACATAAAAAAACTAATTCCGTCAAATAGATTGACGATACAGAAAAATGAAGACGATACAGTTATCGTCTTCATTTTTTGTTTACGTGAAAAAAGAAAAAATACGTGTCCAATAATTTTTGGAAATCTAACATCACAATCTAACATCTACATTTTGTACCTACAAGTGACGTTTCAAGCCCCATTCCATGATCTTTGACGCGTTTTATCTTCGTTATTTTTTTTTTTGATTTGATAAAACAAAAAACACGTATTCAATATTTTTCGATAATCTAACTTACGGACTAAACAGAATCATATTATTTTGACCCAGTCCGATCCCCTATTGGCTAGAGTAATTAACCTTACATATATAACATAACGACTATAATCCCATACGGCCTTATTAATAAAAAAAAGTTAAGCCTGCTTAAACTTACGCTTAGTTTATCTCGCATGCCGTCTCACTTCAAAAATATTCAAAAGAAAGGGACGGCATGCGAGATAAACCAAGCGTAAGTTTAAGCAGGCTTAACTTTTTTTTATTAATAAGGGGGCGTAGGTTTAAGGACTGGTGTACCTACCTATTTAGTACACACATTTCACCAGTTATGTTAAAATCCCATGTAATAGAGGACCAGCCTATTGCCATCAACCGGGCACAAATCCAGACTCCGTGTCTCATCATCTTCAGCCATAGGACGTCCACTGCTGGACAAAGGACTCCGCCATAGAACGCCTCACGAACTCACGATGCTGTCATGACTGCCACTGACAAATTCCTGATGGAAAAACTTAATAACACTTTGCCCGACCCGAGGATCGAACCCAACACTTCTTACTCAGCAATCGTGCTTGCGAACACTCCACCAACGAGGAATAATCAAAGACACATTATTATTTCAATGATCTTTATGTAACGTTATGATTGGGAAGCAAAACATTCCGTATTCTAATTAACAGTAGCTTCAGCTGTTTACAGTTAGTGTGAATTAATAACGAAGCCTGTCACTGAAGTATTCAAGGTCAATGACTTGAATGTTATTACGTAAACTATGTCTACATATAATTTCCATGTGTCATATAATGAACATGTGGTCGATTATCAATGTATTACAACTAGCTTTTGCCAGCGGCTTCGCCCGCATGAAAATGACGATTTTCCATACAAACTTTCATCCCCTATTTAAAACCCTTAGGGGTTGAATTTCAAAAAATCCTTCCTTCTTCCTTGTCTACATTATAAAGGGAACTTCTGTGCAAAATTTCAGCTTTCTAGGTCCAAGGGTTTGGGCTGGGCGTTGATGAGTCAGTCAGTCAGGACTTCTCTTTTTATTTATATAGATAGATAATAATAATGATGTTCAACGTAACATCGGGTTACATTTTCCGCTATAAAGCTTATAGACAAACAATACCTTTCATATTTCCTGTGTGAAGCATGATATGGGTAGAAAGATGGTGACTGCTGAGATGAAGAATATAGAGAAGTATGGAAGAAGAAGAAATGCGGCGCCGACCCCAAATAAATTGAAATTAGGGCAGGAGAATTATGATGATGTTATGCATCGAAATAGTCCATCTATCGAATCCGATTCTAGTTTCCTGCCTGTAGCACACCTCCGCTGCGAAACTCAAAGGACGAAACCGCAATTATACTCGAGCTTTGTCCTCGAGATTAGCATTAGGTATACATGTAGTAACACATACGGTGTCGCCTATTCGCACTGATTTTTGAGGTAGATTATAAAAATAAACTACATTTTTTTTTTTTGTGTGGGTATAGGGAGTTTACTAGTCTTGCCCGGGCGCAGGTAGTCGTCATTCACAGTTCAGTGCTCCGCCGCTTCGCACGTGAACTAAAGTCGTGCGCCAAAATGGGAAAACGCTCTCGTACCGAGCCTAGCGAATATGAGTCGTTAGCTAAAAAGTTTAAAAAATTAGAAGAAAAATTGTTGCGCGCCCGCCGGAAAGAACGACAACACGCGTCGCGCCACCGCCTGTCCTCCACGTCGTCGTCATCGTCGTGCACCTCGTACTCGTCGAGCGACAGCTCCGCCGGTTCGGGCCGCAGCCCTGCCGCGCGCCCGCAGCCCTACCAGGAACACTTGTTTTGTATTGAAGGTTAGTAGATAATATCTAACCCGTGTTAATTTTATTTGATACTGCGGTTAACCTGTGGGGTTATCACTTTACCGAATAAATAGTTCATGCGTAAAAATAGTGTTGCGGGCAGTCTTTGGGACTGTCACTTCACAAAATTACCTCTTATTATTATGCTATATAAATGTGGTGTTGCGGGCATTTTATGGGAATGTCACTCTACTACATACGTAGCTCAAGTAATGCGGTCAGTTTTTGGGACTGTCACTTTACACTTTATAAATATTGATGACATCTAAAATACCTTGTCAGGGTTTTGCGGGCAGTCATATGGACTGTCACTTAACCCATAGGTATGACATAAATGTGTGGACAAAAATGTTATCATGAATCACGTCGATTCCAGGTGTACCGACGATCGAATACATACCTAAACCGTCGACGAGTGCCACTCCTCACGTCGCTCCGCCACCCTCGCCGCCGCAACGCGCCGAACCGCCGCCACCCGCCGTGCCGCTGCCGCAGCCTCCGCCGTGCCGCTGCCGCAGCCTCCGCCGGGTCCCACCGTCGCCTGTGCTACAAAATCGCCGCCAGCGCCGCCAGCAGTCGACGTCGACATCGACGTCGCAGGGACAGGGCCTGCGCCCCCAGACTCACAGGTGACATCGCAAATCAATGATGAGATTATGCAACTGCTTGGTGAGGACCCCTCCCAAAAAAGGGTCTATGGAAATGACATCCAGCCTGACTTGACCGTACGTCTCCAGCATGTGGCTACTTCGGGTATATCCAAAGAAACCCGGAAGGAACTATTGGATAAATACCTGGTTCCAGCCAACTGCACCTTGATCGACGCCCCCTTACTGAATCCAGAAGTAAAGGTTGCCGTCTCCGAAGCTGTCCACAAAAGGGACAAGGCTATTGAACAAAAGCAGAAACAAATCACGTCCGCTATAACCTGTATTGCCGAAGCTCTCACCTTGCTTATATCATCTGAGCAGACGTTACCGCCTCGCCTACAGAACTTATTAAGCTTTTAATGGATGCACAAAAAATATTATGCGACAGCCAATACTCTGACTCGCTTGTGAGAAGGAACTTCATACTTTTCAATATGAAAAAAGAATTTAAAGATCAGCTTCAGGCGACTAAAATTGATAAATTTCTTTTTAGTACAGAGCTAGCAGAAATGCTCAAAGCTGCAAAAGCTATAACTAGAACGGGAGACGACATGAAACCCGCGCCTCCCAAACAACCTGCTAAAAAAGTGACTAACCCCAGAGTACAGAAAAATTCTTTAAACTGGCGAGCCCCTCCCCAGAGCCACAGGTCGAAGGGAACCCAGAGGAGAAAGGAACCTGCACCCAGGAATCGGCACGAGACCTTATCGAGACAGTCATCGCGTCCAGCAGCGAACCGCGGCCGCCGCTAGACACGGTAAGGTACGCCGGGAGGCTATCTAGCTTTATTGACCAGTGGTCCTTTATCACTAAGGATAAGAATATTCTGTCTTGGGTCACAGGCTATCGCATTCCCTTCTCACAACATGTAATACAACACTCACCGCCGATAGCAAAAACACTTAGGGCCGGTTTCACCACTTGCTGATAAAGTCCCGGATAGCCTATCAGGAACTTATCTGCCAGATAAACTACAATTTTTGATAGCATTATCTGTCAGATAATCTATCTGACACTTTATCCGTAACCGGTGAAACCGGCCCTTACTCTTGCAGAGAAAGTACAATTTAACCAATCAATAAAAGAGCTTCTATTGGTCGGCGCGATCGAAGAATGCGATCCCTGTGATGGTCAATTCATATCACCTACGTTTCTAGTACCAAAGCCGAACGGCAGGACTAGATTTATTCTAAATCTAAAATCCTTAAATAAGTTCATTTCAACAAAACATTTTAAGCTCGAAGATTTACGTACAGCTATAAATCTTATAAACAAAGGTTGTTTTATGAGCACTATTGACCTCAAGGATGCCTATTTTCTAATCCCTATACATAGCGATCACAAAAAATACCTAAGATTTAAATTCGATGGAAAACTATTTCAATTTAATGTCTTGCCGTTCGGCCTCAATACTGCGCCGTTTGTGTTTACTAAAATAATGAAACCGGTCATTAGTTTACTCCGGTCGTGTGGCTTCCTATCTACTATCTATTTAGATGACATTTTGCTAATATCAAATACATATGAGTCATGCGCGAGTGAAGTCTCTTACACAATAAGCTTATTACAGTCTTTAGGTTTTATTATCAACAAAGAAAAAAGCACACAATATCCAAAAACAAATTGTAAATTCCTGGGTTTTATAATTGACACTGAAAAATTACACGTTTCTTTGCCTAACGAAAAAATCCAAAAAATTAAAAAAGAAATAAAACAATTTAAAATACGTACACGTTGTAAAGTCAGAGAATTTGCCCGCCTCGTAGGTTTACTTACCTCGGCCTGCCCTGCCATCGAATACGGCTGGCTGTACACAAAAGAACTCGAACGCTGTAAATATCTTAACTTAAAAGAAGATGATAATTATGATAAGTATATGACTATACCCCCGTCGATATTGCCAGATCTAGATTGGTGGTCACGAGTAATTAATAACTCTGTGAACAAAATCAAACAAAACAAGTTTTGTTTGGTCATTTACAGCGATGCCTCAACAACGGGGTGGGGGGCGGCCTGCGAGGAGGAACGGGCTAGTGGTATGTGGTCTGACAGCGAACGCTCGCGACATATAAATTACTTAGAAATTCTCGCTGCCTTTTTTGGACTAAAAGTTTTCGCTAAATCTTGTTATGACTGCCAAATCTTATTACGAATTGATAATACCACTGCCATATCGTATATTAATCGTATGGGTGGTATTCAGTTCCCTCACCTAACTGACGTTACAAAACAACTTTGGCAGTGGTGTGAAAGAAGAAAAATAATACCTTTTGCTTCATACATAAGCTCCACGGATAATAGCATCGCGGATGCCGAGTCTCGTCGCGTTCACCCAGACATCGAGTGGGAGTTGTCAGATCACGCCTTTAAACGCATAACAAAGCAATTCGGTATCCCCGAGATAGATATTTTCGCCAGTAGGGTAAACAAAAAATGTAAAAAATACATATCCTGGCATCGGGACCCTGACGCCTATGAAGTAGATGCATTTACTATCTCATGGGAAAAAGTTTATTTTTACGGATTTCCACCTTTTTCCGTAATATTAAAAACACTTAGGAAAATCGAAAATGACCACGCAGAGGGCATTATTGTAGTTCCCCACTGGCCTACACAACCATGGTTTCCCTTGTTTAAAAAATTACTAGTGTCTGACACTTTAATTTTTAAACCCAATGATAACTTAATAATTTCCCATTCCAGCAACCGAGATGTTCACCAGAAGATTACCCTGGTTGCCGGGATATTATCTGGACGTCGCTCCTGAGAAGAAGTGTACCTCCAAACTCAATTCCTATTATGATGGCCTCCCTATCAGACAATTCCATAAAACAGTATGACACCTGTCTTAAAAAATGGTTTTTGTTCTGTAAAACAAATCATACTGACTTATACGTAACTTCTGTTCCGACTGTCATACATTTTCTTACTCAGCAATACGAATCTGGTGCTCAATATGGAACTCTAAATAGCTGTAGGTCCGCTCTCTCCTTAATTTCCGATCAAGACTTAGGGAACGACGACCGGATAAAACGGTTTAAGACCTCCTCTGCCCAAGTACAATTCTACTTGGGATACCTCCCTGGTTCTTAATTATTTAACATCATGGTATCCTAATGAAAATCTAAACCTTGAAAAAATCACTAAAAAACTTGCAACGCTCCTAGCCCTGACTACTGCACACAGAGTCCAGACCATTTCAAAAATAAATATTATTAACATAGAAGTTCTTCCAAATGAAATTCAAATAAAAATTCCCGATTTAATAAAAAACGTCCCGTATCGGCGCTACTCAACCTACTCTCATCCTCCCGTTTTTTAGAGATCAACCAGCCATATGTCCAGCTGCTACACTAAATTCTTATCTGCGGATGACGAACCCACTACGTGGCAGTGAAGCTCACTTATTTATTGGCCTTAAAAAGCCTCATAAGGCTGTTACTTCACAAACTCTGAGTAGGTGGATAAAGAGTGTTCTGGGCAGTTGTGGTATAGATATTTCGGTGTTTACCGCGCATAGTACTAGACACGCAGCCACCTCTAGAGCTCATAAAATGGGTATCAATCTGAACTTAATTAGAAAGACAGCTGGTTGGAGCGGCAGCTCCAATACTTTCGGGCGTTTCTATAATAGATATATAGTTGGAGAACAACAGGAGAATCAAAACTCTTTTGCTTATAGCATTTTATCTGATTAAGGGCCGGTTTCACCACTTGCTGATAAAGTCCCGGATAGCCTATCAGGAACTTATCTGCCAGATAAACTACAATTTTTGATAGCATTATCTGTCAGATAACTATCTGACACTTTATCCGTAACCGGTGAAACCGGCCCTAAGAGTTATTCATTAGTCAATCATTAATATTTAAATAATTAATAAGTTTGTGAACTTAATTACCTTGTATTTTTACCAAAAGTATGGTACCTTTTTTGTTCATTTAACATTGTTATTGTTAATGTTAATTATGTAAGTACGCTTATTTCTAAATACTTAAATAAGTATTTAAATAAATTGGCATTAATCCTAATTCCTAAGGAGTTGATATTTTCATTAAGTCTCAACATCTACATGTATACCTAATGCTAATCTCGAGGACAAAGCTCGAGTATAATTAATGATTAAACGAACTTACCTGTAAGTGAAGTTCTATCTCTACATCCCACCCTCCCGGGACATAGGGTCTATCCCTGGTCATGCAAATATCAACATCAGTATTAAGTGTACCTGTATACTATGATCTTCGTGGATGATGCTCCGAACTAAATGACGACTACCTGCGCCCGGGCAAGACTAGTAAACTCCCTATACCCACACAAAAAAAAAAAAATGTAGTTTATTTTTATAATCTACCTCAAAAATCAGTGCGAATAGGCGACACCGTATGTGTTACTACATGTATACCTAATGCTAATCTCTTCGGACAAAGCTCTTCGTATAATTAGGATAGAACTTCACTTACAGGTAAGTTCGTTTAATCATTAATAGTTTCGCTGTGAGTTGTAAGTTCTTTGGCGGCGAAACAGGACCGAAATTCCCTGCTCTAACGTACAAAACTGACTATGATATTGTCTCTTCTCTCATTTGCTCAGGAGCCGTCTACATCTCCGCCCGTTGACCGTAGTACTGTTGTACAGCGAAACTCGCGCAGCGGTTTCGCAATTGTTGTTTCGGTGTGCTACAGGCATCATAGTGAAAGTAAGATGGGGAAAGGTCAATGATCGCTATTGCGATCTTATTGACAACAACTATACAATCTGTCTGATTTCTATTGTCTCATCGCGATAGTCCCCTCTGTTGATTCTGGCATCCAGGAGTTACAGTGGTTTGGAAATAGTGTGGCGGGTTTATAAACAAAAAAAGTCAATCCGACATGAGACCCGTTTTTCCACCGCGAGGACGAGCGGTGTCGCAGAATCGTCTTAGTCTATATTAATTCAAATTCTTAGAAAGAAGGTTTTCACGTTTTCTCATAATATCTTTCATGTTTTAAATAAATAAAATCTTATCATGAGAGTGCGTAGGTTTATTTTTCATATTGAATCTAAAATCGGAATTCGTCGAAACGTTTCAGTAATATTCATTATGCTGAGATAAAAATAACTTTTCCAATACAAAAACACATGGCAGAGATCACTGAAATAGAATTTACTTTCAAAATTTTTAGGAAGAAAAAAAATAAGGACGAAAATAAGGAGTATTAAAAGTATCATAAGCGAGAAGAAGACTGTTTACCGTACCGTAAAAATAACAGTTGTAAGTTGAGGGCGAAACTGGTATAATAAATGTACGAAGTGTAAAATAATTATGTAGATACGAAACGCGGATTTTTGTACTAGATGACGTGGCCTCGGCGCAAGGGCAAAGAAGGAACATGGGTTCGGTTTTTAGTCAGTAGAAGTCTGACACTCCCCTTCGCCCTGCCCAAGAGGGGGGGGGGGGGGGGGGGGGGTCATTTGATGATTTTCCACCTACCAAAAAAAAAATGGCCACTATTTTCATTTGTTTTCCCGTATCGTTCGTTTAGTTGGTAAGTCGGGAAAGAGCTTTATAATCAACTGATCCCCACTCATTTGGGAGAGTGCGATACGTCATTCAGAAAGTTACTACGTCGAATTACACGGCGCCGAATGTTTGCAACAAAGAATCGAAGGCACGCAGTCACGCATACCGTAACAACGAATACATGACCCCGAAATAACGTAACAACGAACGTATCACCGACAGCATAACAGTAAAACAAAGTCAAATATTTTTTACTACATTAATTATGCATTGGTTTAATTGCATATTGCACTAATGGCCGGCAATGTACTCACACGTTTGGTATGGCCAAGCACTTTCACGTGTAGCTGGCCGTCGAGATGGCCCAGCAATACTAACCAATAGTACAACCACACATTGCCAGCAAAGTAAAGCTTACATATAAAATGATGCATCAATGTAAAACAGTATTATAAATTATTTTCATTTAGTTTTATTTCTTTGCTGTCGGTGATACGTTCGTTGCTACGTTATTTCGGGGTCACGTGATTCGGTGTAACTATTTTCGTTGTTCCGTAATTCGAAGTGTAGTGCATTCGTTGTTACGGTAGGTATGCGTTGCTGCGTGCTTTCGTACTCACAGTGTTCGTTGTTGCAAACATTCAGCGCCGTGTAATTCGACGTAGTAACTTTCGGAATGACGTATCGCACTCCATTTTGGGACCCACGGGATGAGGTCAGTAATTTCATTATTTTTATTACTTTTCTTTAGTCGATTGCAGTTGCTGAAAAGTTACCATAGAGGATGTATAAAAAATAATAGTAATATTGTCTATGAAATATATAATGGCAAATTGATAATCGCTAAACAATGAATATTGATGAGTTTTTTTTTTTTAGTAGCCCTAAATTATTAAAGATCCTCATTAATTAATTAGCGTAAGTTAATACTCAACAATGATATCAAACGAACACTAAGCCGAGTTTCATACCTACTCATTCATTATTTCCATACCAAACAGGATTCAATTAATATTCCTGATAAACTAATTGAAAATTTTAGAACAATACAATTTATTTTAAACGAAAACGACCCGTGTCCTGATAAAAACACATACCTACCTACATGCTTTGTTAAAATTCGATCACAAAGCTCAGCTAATGATGAGACATGTTATTTTATTTTACGACTTAAGACTAAAGTACTATAAATTATATGTACATCTTTTATTGATTTATCGTGCTCGTTTTATTTATTATTGTTGAACGTCCAATTATTTTATCGAATTTGCTCACCTGTAATTTTGCATGTTCTTTTTAATTGTTTGAAACGTTTTCAATAGATAGTGGATAATTTGTGTTTGTTTGACGAAGATAATAAATACTACAGCTGAACTGAGTTCAGACAGTGGTTCAGTTGTGATGTTGCTGGTCGTTGGTTTCCTTCTGCTGACTTTCGTAGGAAGTGGCGTCAGCGGTCATCGATCGCGTCGTTATTCAGGTAGGATTTATTTTAATGATTTAGGAGATTTACTTATGTTTTTAGAATAGAATAAATTGTTATTTATTAATTGCTGTTTCTAATGACAAATAACATAACATAACATCACGCCTTTAATCCCCGAAGGGTTAGGCAGAGGTGTACCTAATAGTACACCCACATTTCGCCAGTTATGTTTTTTAGTCCCATGTAATAGGGGCGAGCCTATTGCCATCAACCGGGCACAAATCCAGACTCTGTGGCTGTTACTGATAGATTCCTTATGGAAAAATGTGATCCTGGCCCCCGACACCCACTTAAAGTGGTCAGCCATACAAAATCAAGTTACCTACTAACATTATGCAAGCCTTAAAACAGTTAAAACCCGGATCCAATAAGGCTAGAAACTTGAAATTTCGCAAACGTATTCTTCAAAAGACGTAAGGCATCCACTCAGAAAGGATTTTTCAAAATTCAACCACCAACGGAGTGAAAAAGGGGGGCAACTTGGATGTAAAATCGAAATGTTCACGCGGGCGAAGCCGCGGGCAAGAGCTGGTAATAAATAATATGGGTGCTTCAAATTCTAGATTTTCGTTATAGGAGGTCAACTATCAATTAGAATGCTACATTATTTTCAAACAACAACCGCCATTCAGGCCAGGAACTCTAAGAGATACCGCGACCTCGATACAAAGGGCTAAGAAGGAATTTGGGTGGTTTTTAACCAGTAGAAGTCTGGCACTCCCTACCGCTCTGCCCAGAGCGGGAAGAATCATTTGACGACTTCCCAAACTCCAAAAAACAAAAGGTCTGGTACTTTTGGGACTGTCCTTGTACCATTCAACTTGTTTTTTTAGGGCCTATTTTATTACCCTCATAGGTAATGATAAAAACACTTCGTGCAACCTAGAAACCATTGCGGTTTCTAGGTTGCACGAAGTGTTTTTTATCGGCTTAATAATTTGCATTAAAAAAACCGTGAGGTGTAATCAAATATAGACTGTCTGCAGTCGTCAATAATTAACATCGTCGTCAGCCTATAATGTTCCTAGGTTCCTACTGTAGGAACTCAGGCCTCCTCTCTAGGAGAGGGATGGGCTATAATCCAGCAACCGGGCCCAGTGCGCGTTGGCAGATGTTACTTGTCTTCGAATTTTGGTCGTTTGGTCGTTTTCCTTCACCGTTTCGAGAGCAGCGGTGATGAAATAGATTGCACAAAGTAATGCGTCTGCCTGGGTTCAAACCTGTACTGTTCGTAATTCGGGGCCGCCACCACTGGGCCACCGCTATAATTAACAAAGAATATTTCTAACGGTTACAGAACCATCATGCCCGAAAAATGAACACTACACTCGAAATAACCCGGAATGTATTAGAACCTGCGCCAACAAATGGGTGCCACATTCCGATGACTGCAAACCCTTCACCGGATGCGTTTGTGACAAAGGCCTGGTACGACTTAACGATAATGCAAGTGGACAATGTGTAGCAGAGAGTAAATGCCGTAAGTTTAGTTTAAGAGGAATTTTATCTGAATACTAGCTGATGCCCGCGGCTTCACCCGCGTGGATGTCGTTCAAATTATATACTAAAACCTTCCTCTTGAATCACTCTATCTATTAAAAACCGCATCAAAATCCGTTGCGTAGTTTTAAAGATTTAAGCATACAAATAAACAAACAGACAAAAAAGCGACTTTGTTTTATACTATGTAAGGATCAGGAATTAAGGATAGACGAAGTCGAACTTGTGACCACTAGACCAACGAGGCAGAGTAGATGCTGCTGGGCATAAGGTCCTGGGTTATTGGGGTTATTGAGGTTATTGAGGTTTCCATCACCCTGTCGGGGCTGCGGGTTGGTCGCAAGAGATACCGCGGCCTCGACTTAACCCTTTCGCGGGCAACGGCAAAATAGTTGCCAAACCACTTTTTCAAAGTTGCGCCAAAATGTATGAAGTATATTAATGCTGTGCAACTATAGACAGCTAACTACATCTCTTAGAATATTGTTACAACAATTTGAAATCTATCAATCAAATTGACAAAAGAAATATTTGACATATTGGTGACGACGTGCAAAATGTGAGGCTGTTTTTCGGTGTTCTAACCTAAATCCATCATAATCAAGAAAATTACCGTGTAAAATGTAAGTAACGACTTGTTTTTTATTAGCTCTTGATCTGATTTATTGAATAAATGTAATATTTCGTTATATTATGCACTTAAAATACCTTTTACAATAAAGAAAACTTGATATTGCGTTTGCTCTAAATAGACGGCAAAATAGTTGCCTATGCTCGATAAATTATTTGTTGTGGATAAATAGTTGCCAATGCCCGATTTTATTTTTTCTTTTAGATGCCGCCGGGAAAAATCCAACGTCAAATACCCCTAAGTAATATGGAAATTGTTGAATTAGTGAATGTCCCTGATGGAGAAATAATATACTTAAGAAATTATGTGAAACAAGGCATTGTTAACAAAAAATTTACAAAATCAAACTGGGCATTGGCAATTAATTTGCCAAATAAAAAGTCACAAACGGGCATTGGCAAAGATATTGCCATAGCCCAAAAAAAGAAGGGGGGATTAGCAAGGGGGGGAAATGTATTAGTATTGTTTTACCTATGTTATTTTACAATGGTTGGAATAAATGAAACCAAAATCGGAGGTGTAAATAGTATTGCCCGCGAAAGGGTTAAAGGGCTAAGAAGGAACATGGGTAGTTTTTAGTCAGTAGGAGTCTGACACTCTCTTTCGCTCTGCCCAAGAGCGGGAGGGGTTATTTGATGATTTCCCAACGGCCAAAAAAAAAAAAGGTTTACCATCAGGAATTTCTCAGTAACAGCCACGGAGTTTGGAATTGTGCTCGGTTGATGGCAATAGGCTCGCCGCTAACGTGCGAGATAAACATAACTGGCAAAATGTGGGTATAGGTACTAAATGGGTATACATCTGCCTAACCCATCGGGAAATATAGGCGTTATGTTATGTAATGGTTATAAGGTAATTACATGTTGTTTTTTAATGAATTTTGTTTTTTAGACGGTTGCTTATCGAAACTTATTAAAATAATTCGTCTACTAAAGTCAACGTTCTGTGTCTGGGTTAACGGAATAAGTTAAACAATTTATTCAAATTATTTGTACTCAGATAAACTGAATGTGTTACCCCGCGTAAACAACAAGGTCATATCATCATCATCACCATCATGCACGAGCCCTTATCCCAATTTATTTGAGGTCAGCGCAACATGTCTTTTTCTTCCATACTTCTCTATAATGTACCTATCATCAGATATCTCGTCTCTTGCCATAATTATCATCCTTCATACAGTCTATCTATCATATCGCTTCATCAAGATCAAGTATTTTACATTATAATCATCATCATTAGCCTACTGCAATCCAAATTCTAAATATTGTATCAATTTTCAATTACTCATCTATGTAGGTAGTATTAATAAATTAAGTATCTATTTTATTTTAAATCAATAAAAAAATTACTGATATTGTACTTTGCAACCCTAACGGGGTTGAAGAACTAAAGCCAACATTTATCTATCATCATCTTTTAAATCCCATGTTATCTGGGGTCGGCGCAACACGTTTTTTTGTTCCTGTCGGTCGTCACGCTATCATTTAAAATTCCTTTTTCCTTCATACATATCACTTCTCACACACTCCGTCAGAGTGGTGGCCCTGCAGTGGTGGCGGCCCTGACTTACGAACAGTGAGTCGTGGGTTCGAACCCCGTCAGGCACATTACTTTGTGTAATTTATTTCATCACCACTGTTCTCAAAACGGTGAAGGAAAACATCGTGAGGAAACCGGCATGTCTTAGAACCAAATATTCGAAGTTATGTGATATCTACCAATCCGCACTGGGCCCGCGTGGTGGATTATAGCCCATCCCTCTCCTAGAGAGGAGGCCTGAGTCCCTGCAGTGGGAACATTATAGGCTGATGATGATGACACTCCGTCCATCTTTTCTTTGGTCTTCCTCTCTCTCTCTCTCCATTCATCCACTTTTATAATCATCACTTTTTTAGTCATAATAGTAATCATCTCTCCTCATCACATGCCCATACCACGACAGTCAATTCCCTTTATCATTTACACTTACAGCAAGTATTAAATACCTACTAGTATTGTAAACAAAACTTTTAGAAAACTCGTCAAACAGGTTTACATTCCAATTACCAAGACATGTCTGAAACCAGGTCAACTCATGTATACAATACGTTATCATATGCCATGTTTACTATTTGTTTTGAGTTCTTAATATTTCAACACCATGATCATGAATAGTCACAATTAGTAAGTAGATGCTTTCAAATATTTACGAGTGACAGAAGAGACTAGACGAAGAAAATGGTAATGCAACTGTTGTTACTCATCGTCATCTTTTTTCTTCCATTCTGCCCTCTCGATTTTTAATTTTCAGAAACGTGTGTTGATGACGCATAAAATTTTATTTATTTTGTCTTTGTTTTACTTTGGCAGTACATATTAGCAATTCACAGCCCACACAGTTATCACATATACATTTCTCAGTAGTAGCCAAGGGTTTTGGATGTCTGCCTGGGTAATGGCAATAGGCTCGTCTATTATATGGGTACCTATTCAAAACAAAAGTGGCGAAATGTGGGTTTCTTTCTTTTTTTTTTAAAAACGTTGTCCTACACTAGGAATTTCTCCTGTATCGTGGGTGCGTTCACAAACATTTAAACTCACATACACAAATACCCAGACCCGAAACAACTATTTGTAGGTCATACAAATATTTGTTCCGTGCTGGGATCGAACCCGCGACACGCAGCGCAGCAGTCCAATCGCTTAGTCACTGCGCCAACCGTGCCGTCAAGTTTACTTGCTAACTACATCTTTGCTCAACCCTTTCGAGACTGTCAGTAGACTTTCAGATTTTACCTGGTGCTGACTTTCCTAGGATTAAATTGCATACAAGAAAAATTCGTTGCTTTCTAAATGTACTGAAATTTTGTTATTGAAGTTGCTTTTCGTGCATATTAATCACTTTAATTATGTGTATCTCTTTTATTAGCGTCGCGTCGTGACCAATTAAACTTCACGTATATTTCGTCTTTACATTCTTCAACACAATTTCACGACATTCCGTGAGACATGTTTTTGTTTATTAACTGTTTTAGCTCGTTGAGACGATCCGAAAAACACACGGGATCGCCTTTATTCAATTCGGGGTGAATTGAATAAAGGCGATCCCGTGTGTTTTGTAGAAGCTATGGCATTCGAACAATTTGATCGAGAAAAGACAAAATCCGATAGAAATCATTCATTCATACCCGTTCAAAATATTCATCTCGTTCTGAATCATCTTCTTCTTTTGTATCGGTTGTATCTGGTGGCTGGAGGTGATCCTTCTTTTCTTTTTCTTTTTGTTCTGTCTTACTTTATATTTTCATCATCATCATCATCAGCCGTAAGACTTCCACTGCTGGACAAAGGCCTCCCCCATAGAACGCCATAAAGAACGGGCCGTTTGCATCCACCGGTTGCCCGCGACTCTCACGATGTCGTCGGTCCACCTGGTGGGAGGCCTCCCAACGCTGCGTCTTCCGGTTCGTGGTCGCCACTCGAGAACCTTTCTTCCCCATCGGTTGTCTGTTCTTCGAGCGATGTGGCCTGCCCATTGCCACTTCAACTTGCATATTTGCGAGCCTTATAGCTGAACATTATATTTTCATGTAACATAAATTCATTATCATCATCATTATTTATTCTTCCAGCAGGATCAAGTCATGATTGAACTTGTTGCAGGATAGAGTTTTCTTACTTACAGACAGCAAACCTAATTTTAAGTTCACTGAAAATCTTATCAATAGAGCGCACTATTAGCTCCACAACTAGAGTTTAGTTCTACCAGTGCAAATTTATTAGGTCGATACCAAGTTTTACTGAGTGGTACAATTTTGTCTTATTGTGTCCTATTTATATCTATATATTTCCCTCAATTTCAGCGAATAAATGTAAAGATCGAAATGCAGTCTACAAAGATACTCTAAGTCCTTGTCCCTTGACATGTGCTTATCCAAAACCAAGGCCATGTCCCATAGCAGCCATCAAAAAAGGGGGTTGCGAATGTAATCCAGATTTTGTCCTTGATGAAGCTAACGATAAATGTGTTAGGCCTAAGGATTGTCCCGGTACTCATTTTAACTACTGCATTTTTATCTGGTCTTTTTATTGAATTAACAGGCTTTGATACTTTTCCTTCCTCAAATTCAAGTTATTTATTTGTCAGTGCATGCTATATTAATAATATTTTTTTCAAATTTCTTCTCTTAATTCGTTTCTTTTTCTCCCTCTCTCATTTTAGGACACAAATGCAAAGATCTAAATGCAGTCTACGTTGATTGTCCCAACGCATGTCCATTGTCATGTGATCGACCGTTCCCAGGAGTTTGCACTAAGGCGTGCATTAAAAGTGGCTGCCAGTGCGCCTCAGGATATATTCTGGACAACAAGGATATTAAGAATGGGAAATGTGTTAGACCTAAGGATTGTCCGGGTATGCACTAAAACTTATCAATTATATTTATTTTTTGGTTGGCTTGACTTGATCCCACTCCCTGGTTTAATGCTCCTTTTAAAGCTTTCATCATTTATGACTACGAGTTTCTTAACTCCGCCTGTCTTAACTTTTTTTCAGCTCCAATACGTTGCCCAAAACATTCCCAGTACGTATTAGAAGAAAACCAATGCCAAAAGACTTGTGGAAATCGGTTGTTGCCTTATAGTGACGTGGCCGGTGCCTGCGTCCCCTTCACAGGATGTTCCTGCAAACCTGGATATGTCAGATCGTATGATAACGCCACTGGACCTTGTATACCTGAAAATAAATGCCGTAAGTATAAATCTATGAATGAAAAAGCTTGCTAAGGTGTTAATGAACTCTAATTCAATGATGATATGTTTGAAATTATAGCACCAATTCCAACTAAATGTGGTAAAAATGAAGTAGCAACTAGCTGCAGAATATCTTGTCCTCCTCAAACTTGTAATACCGATGCAGTTTACGATTGTCCGGAGCCTATATGCGAGCCAGGATGCGACTGTAAGAACGGCTACTTGAGGAATGAGGATGGAATTTGCATCCTTTTGAAGGATTGTCCCAAACCTGAACGTAAGTAATGATGTTTCTTGTTTTAATTTTCTTGTACAGTCACGAGCAAATAATGTGTACCACTAACATTTGACTCAGATCAAACGCGAATTTCTCGTGAAAAATTATTGCAACTTTGTGATATGACCTACCTTTAATATGGGTTGCAAAACTTTAGTAACGTAACATAATATGAAAATGAAATCAATACAGGGGAAAACATTCGGAGTTGCAGCTCGGTTGGTAATAATAATGTATTTTGTTTTCATTAATAGAATGTGGAGAAAATGAAGTAGCGTCTGACTGTGCAATTCAATGCCCCCCTCAGTCTTGTGAAAGTCTGTTTACAACTTATTTGTGTTCTGAACCGACTTGTACTGCTGGATGTAATTGTATTGACGGTTATCTTAGGAATAGTCTCGAGAAATGTGTACCGAGTGAAGAATGTTACAACGGTCAGTGTAATACTCAAATTTTCATTGAATCAAACTGGTTATTTGGAACTGTTTTGAATGTAACTCTCTTCATCATCATCCACAGGCTGAATTTACCCACTGCTGGGTATAGGCCTATCTTTCCTTGTGTCATTCTTCCCGTTTCTGTGACAGTCTTATCCAGGTTTTTCCCAGCTATGTCGTCTTCCCATCTCGCCACTGGACGACCACACTTCATTTGCCAGTTCTTGAACGCCATTCGGTAACGGCCTTATAGTCCATCTGTCACCACTGTACCTTGCTAGGTGTCTATTAGTTTTATGGCGTGCATGGAACGCTACACGAGTCTCTGTGCAACTCTTAACCACAGTCTCTTGAACATCGGCCAATTGTTACTTCATACATCGTCATCATTCTCTTGCCCTTATCAAAATTCATTTGGGGTCGGCGCAGCATGTCTTCTTCTTCTCTTCCAATTGTTACTTCACACATATCTCTTCATAATTATCCGATAGATCTTTTCCTCGCAGAGATAAGTTTATTTTTCACTCTTACTAATCATTTCGACTTACAAGTTTATATTCATACTGACGCAGTCAAGCTTCAAGTTTTTGAAACTGTGCGTTCCTCTGGTGAAATATAAACATAAATACTTTCGCTTATTCAAAATATGCAAAATATAAACATGTTTTATGCGTATGTTTCACCAGTGAAGAGTGCAGTAGTGTCTTACAAGGTTCCATATTCGGCCCACTACTCAATGTAAGCCTGCTTATCATCCCATAGATCCAGCAGGTTGCGGTGGAGATGTCAACGCAACACGCACGCAAGGATGCAATAGTCCAACTCAACCAAGCTGTAATAACCCTGATCCCAAAATCAGGTCTGATATTTGTCAGCTAAACGGATGTGAGTGTAAAACGGGATATATCAGGTCTGAAAACGGGAACTGCATTGAATCAAAAGATTGTCCTGGTGAGTGAATGCTATATCCTATTGGACTGTTGATTTTCTTTATTAGATTTATAGAAACGAGAAAAATATCTCCATCGAAGTTGATGGAGAATAATTTTTTGACCGAAACGGAACGCTCACAAGACCTTGCTAAACACAACGTTACACCATTTTAACTGCCTGTAGAATAGTTTAAATCGATATCACCGAATTAATTTATGTGCGAATATAATTATGTGTATTCATAAGTGTTTTATATTCGTTTTAAGCATAACGTCTCTGATGATGTAATAAACGTGGCCACTTACTGGGTTCAAACATTGTGATAATAAGTATAAATCTTCGAAACTAAAAGAAGAAGAAAATTTAAATTGCATTTATTTTTGTAGGTGGATCACCTAATTGTGGAACAAATCGAACATACGTTGGTTGCAAATTTGGTTGTCCAACTAACTACTGCCCAGCTGATGATAGTCGGGCTATTGTTGCTTGTTCACCGCCATTCATTTGTCAGGCCGGTTGTGCTTGCACGGGTGGTTATCTAATAGTGAGTTACGATAACCCGCAGTGTGTCTTGGCTTCGGATTGTCGTAAGTAAAAATAAGTTTTAAAGTAATTGTTATATGAATAAAAATAATATAATCTAAGGTAATCTAAACTAATATTATAGAGATAATACTTACATATATACAAAGACCAAATAATACACTTAGGTGTCCTAGTACTCCTCCGCAACGCCGACAACCGGGAACGTGCCCAGAAGACTGGCAGCATTGCCACGTTGAATGGCAATGCTAATCCTTTGACCTAAGAATGAGCCAGCCCTCTGGAATAGAATGTATTATATTATTATTATATTATATTATGAATTAGATTTCCATGGCAGCATGCGAAATATTATTTTATGACAGTTACCTACCCATGTTCTGCAGTTTTGTCGGATTCTAAAATAACTTATATTTCATTTCAGCTGAATTTAAATGCACAAGACCAAACGAAGTTTTCGATCGCAATCCTTCAAAATGTTTTTCGGAAAGATGTGAAGATAGAGGCAGCGAATGTTCTCCTTACCCGCCTGGACCAAGATGTGTCTGTGAAGATGATTACTACAGAAACGAAAACGACACTTGTGTTCATGTTTCAGAATGCCGTAAGTTATGCTATAGAATTTTTTATTGTACGTATATTAGGCCATCTCGAACCTGCCTTCGTGATGTGCGATCAGATCATCTCGCCAACTGTTTCTCTCCCGACCACGGAGGTACCGGCCATACTCAGGGTCCCATTTCAGGTGGCACAGCAGAAGTGTTCGAAAGATATAGCGGAGTCCTTTGTTTAGCAGTTGGACCTACTAGAAAACTATAAAGTATAATAAAAGACAGTAATAAAGACGTTGGTGTCGTAAAGGCTAAAGGACCTTATAAAATTGTATTTATCTGTTATTTATGACCTTTCATGACAAGTTGAAAATGGGAGACTGTGTGTCACCAGTTGATATTTATAAGCTTTTTATCACAATAATGATAATAAATTATGATTAGAAGAATTACTTTGAAATGCGTTTAAATAAACGCTGGTTTCAGATAGCAATCAATATTTGAATGCGAATTTGTGTCGGCTACTTTGATTTTTCTCTTTACTTTCCTTAATCCAAAATATTTTCTGCCAATACAGCACCACTTGCATGCAAAGACGATCTTAATGCAACATACACTGACTGCCCCAGTTATTGTCCTATGTCTTGTGATGACATTCCTAAGGAACCAATGGGATGCATAGCCGCGTGTGCACCGGCTGGCTGTGCGTGCAACCCAGGATATGTACTTAATAAAGACGGAAAATGTATCGACCCTGAAGATTGTCCAGGTAATGGTTAAGTTGAATATGATTTTTATGGGTGATAAAATGTGCATGAATTAATTATTCATGTAATTTATTAAGCAGATGCGCCAAATGAAGTTCTTATTAACAAATATAATATGAATATTCTTATTCAATCCTTTTTGGAGATGAATCATTTTACAAAAACTCATTCTTATTGTTCAATAACTTAGTGTGCACAGACATTTGAACTATAATAATTATAAATCTTAAGAATCATCTCCGATTACAACGTCTCTTACTTACTCCTTTTCAAATATTTGCTCATGCATTTTCTTTCCATTCAGTCACTAATGCAGGTTGCAAAGGAGATCCCAATGCCGTATACAAAGGCTGTCCAAGTGCTTGTGAACCGACTTGTGCAAAACCTGACCGTAACCGACCATGCACAAAACAGTGTCTGCCTGCCGGCTGTGTTTGCAAACCAGACTTTGTTCTGAATGAGAAAACTGGAAAATGTGTCAAGCCCAAGACCTGTCCAGGTAATGATTACATTGATAACAGAGACATAACATCACGCTTGTAATCTGTGAAGGGCTAGGAAGGGGTGTACCTAATAGTATACCAACATTTCGCCTTATGTCCCATGTTATAGGGGACGAGGGTGATGCCATCAACCGGACACAAGTCTAACCTTCGTGACTGCTATTAAGATATTCCTCATGGAAGTCCCAATAGCCGCTTACTGACTGAGCGGGCAGCATCGCGAGGCAATTCATCATGCGGTCGGTCAGGACGTGCCACGCCCGAGGAAAACAATGAACAAATGAAAATGATCGTGTCACGCGGCTTACGCCCGAGACTGCCTCGCGAGGCTGCGCGCTCTTTCAGTACGCAGCTAATAATAATTTTCCCGATCAAAACATAATAATAATATAAAATTCAATAACCTACGACCTGTCTTTTATATGTAGCAGTGGGATGCAACGGTGATCCCAACGCAACATTCTATAACTGCACCAGTTATTGTCCTCCGTCTTGTGCTGACATTGGCCAGGAACCAAAGATATGCATAGCGTTGTGTGGACCCCCTGGCTGTCAGTGCAACTCAGGATATGTACTGGATAAAGACGGAAAATGCGTCAAGCCTGGAGATTGTCCAGGTAAATATGAACTTTAGGGCTATGAGGGACAGGGTGTAAAGTTCTTTATCTCTTTTATTATATTAATGTAAAAGGACCGTTGAATATGCCGAAAGGCACTTGTTCTGCCTGACATAGCGATCACTTGTTTTGTTCTGGACCTGTCCAGGTCATAGTTTTCTTAATTGCTGATTGATTGAAGCGTAAAAGTCTTGATTAGTTTTTGTTGTTTCTGTCCAGGTAAAATTCCTGCTTAATTGTAATAAAAAAATATGGCAGAATATGTATATAATTATGTTTAACTCAACGACCTGTCTTCTATACGTAGTAGTTGGATGCAACGGTGATCGCAACGCAACATACACTGACTGCACCAGTTCTTGTGCTCCATCTTGTGCTGACATTGGTCAGGAACCAAGAGGATGTGCAGCCGTCTGTGGACCCGGTGGCTGTCAGTGCAACTCAGGATATGTACTGAATAAAGACGGAAAATGTGTCAAGCCTGAAGATTGTTCAGGTAAATATAAACTTTTAGGGGTATTTAGAATTGGGGTGTACAGTTCGTCATACTCGACTGAAAAGTGAGGAACCTCTAATTAGACGGGTATTGTGTCTGTCTTGCCATTGCTCGACGGCTGTCGCCGATGATTTCTGTATAATGGATATATTATTTGCGTTTCGATGCGGACGTGTTGCTGACGCGTACTAAATATCCTAAGCGAGGCGGCGCAAGCCGTCGCTCGTATTTTCGTTGCCATGGATCAACAACTTGTGGCGAATGAGTTACTGGTATTCCTGCAGCAGAAGTCGAATTTGATGGATGAAGTATCCGCATATCAAATTTGCGCAACAAACTACAGTGAAGACGACATCGCAGTTTGTATTATTAGTATGCATATTTAGGTTGAGGTAATTTTTATCTATGGGTGTCTGTTACCTGAAAATAAATAAATTCTATTCTATTCCATTCTAAGGACCGAAAAATACTAGTTCAGCCCGGCATCGGCATTGCGATCATTATTTTTTTCTGACCCTGTCCAGCAAATAGTTTTCTTAATTGACCTTAATTTAAGTTTGGATATTGAAATATCTTCACATCATGATTTTTTTACATGTTTTTTTTTTATTTGTATTTTTCTTCTAAAACAATGAAAGGTTGTGGAGGAGACCCCAACGGAGTGTACAAAGAGTGTATCAGTGCTTGTGAACCAACTTGTACCAACCCAGACCCTCAAATATGCACTTTGCAGTGTTTACCAAGTGGTTGTGCGTGCAAAGAAGGATATCGTCGTTGATACTGCAATACCGCGTAACTAACAACAGACAATACCGCGTAACATAGATGTGGCAAATTTTACAGGAGAACGAAAAAACTAAATATCTTCTCCTATACTTATCAAATACGTGTCTAAACTTTAAGCTATTAAGAAAACTGCATTAGTTACCATATAGAATAATTCTAATTCAATCCAATCAAAATTTAGCTAGAAAAAACACTTACGCTGTTTTCCATTTTAAAAGGCATTTGTTATTTGAGCTTTTTTGGCATTTACGCGGAATTGATGGAGAATAAAACAGAATTTTATTAATAGAAAAAAGTCTTATTTACTCAAGTAATCACAGTCTCATCATTTCAAATTGGGTAGTTAGGTACTAGCTTAAATCAGTCTCGTCATTATAAAAACTCAGTAGTTACTTAGTAGCATCATCATCATCATTTCAGCCAAAAGACGTCCACTGCTGAACATAGGCCTCCCCCAGGCGTCGCCACATTGACCGGTCCCGTGCGTCTCTCATCCAGCGGGTTCCTGCAACCTTGACCAGGTCATCGGTCCACCTAGTGGGAGGCCTTCCAATGCAACGTCTTCCGGTTCGCGGTCGCCATTCCAGAACTTTTCGGCCCCATCGGCCATCCGTTCTGCGAGCAATGTGCCCTGCCCATTGCCACTTAAGTCTGGCGATTCTTCGGGCTACGTCGGTAACCTTGGTTCTCATGCGGATGTCCTCATTTCTGATTCGATCATGCAAGGAAACTCCGAGCATAGCCCTCTCCATTGCCCTTTGGGTGACTTTGAGCTTTCTGATAAGGCCCATTGTGAGCGACCACGTTTCGGTCCCGTATGTAATCACTGGCAACACACACTGGTCATAGACTTTCGTCTTGAGACACTGGGGTAAGTTGGACGAGAAGATACCGCGCAGCTTCCCGAACGCTGCCCAGCCGAGTCGGATTCGACGATTGACCTCTTTCTCGAAGTTAGATCTACCCAACTGGACCGTTTGTCCCAGGTAGACATAATCGTCCACAACTTCGAGCGTAGAGTCTCCGATCTTGATAGGAGTGGGTGTTACATGAACATTCGACATAACCTTGGTTTTGTCCATGTTCATTTTAAGACCCACTCTTTCAGAAGCTCTACTGAGGTCATCGAGCATTTTACTGAGGTCTTCCATGGTCTCAGCCATGACCACTATATCGTCGGCAAACCGAAGGTGAGTGATGTACTCGCCGTTGACATTGATGCCAAGTCCTTTCCAATCCAGAACCTTGAAGACATCCTCCAATGCAGCGGTGAACAGTTTCGGAGATATGACGTCTCCCTGTCTCACACCGCGCTGCAGAAGGATAGGTTCCGTGGTCTGGTCCTGAAGTCGGACTGACATGGTGGCGTTTTTGTACAAACACTTCAACACCTCGATGTACCGGTAGTCAATTTGGCACCGTTGGAGAGACTGCAGTACAGCCCAAGTCTCGATCGAATCGAAGGCTTTCTCGTAGTCCACAAACGCTAAACAGAGAGGCAGGTTATACTCTTCGGTCTTCTGTATAACTTGCCGCAGCGTATGTCTGTGGTCTACGGTACTGAAGCCTTTTCGGAATCCGGCTTGTTCGGGAGGCTGGAAATCGTCGAACCTGCGTGCGAGACGATTCGTGATGACTCTTGAAAACAACTTGTAGACATGGCTTAGAAGTGAGATGGGCCTATAGTTCTTCAACCGGGCATTGTCACCCTTTTTGAAGAAGAGCACCACCACACCCCTGCACCAAGTCCAATCCAACAGTGACTCAGTAACAACTTTCGGAAGACCTGACGAGCTAGAGACAGGTTCTAGAACTGTGGTCAAAGTATCACAGTCAGCAATAGAGTTTTCGATATTCGTATCTGTACACGGACTTTGTTCGACAGGTTTTTGAAATACAAGTGGATTCCCCACGCGCGCTTGGTCCAAAATGCGGTTCCTTTTATTTACAAGTACCTGGCGACGATTTTGAAGCTCTTGTAGAGTGACAACATTATTACTGACGTCGGCATGTTTCCAGACTACCGGCTCGTCGACACCTGACTCTTCTTCCATGGTCAACTAAAAAGAAAGTAAATTATATTGAAATACACTCGAAAACTACCAACAGATTGTAATTATGATAAATACTTGAAATTAATAATATTTTCTAAATACATCTATACGAATAATTTATCAAAACAAAATCAACAAATACGCGTAACTAACAAACACATCCAGTAAAACATAATAAATTCAAAACCGCGGAACTACTATCACAACAATATTATGGGCTTTTGGTTATAAAACAAGTGAATTTACAGATTCTATTATGTAACCTAGTTGATTGAGATACAAGCATTAAAACAATATTAAAAACTTACCGATTAGCTTCGTATTACTATTAAAAAACTTGAATTTTCCGGAGCGCCACACAAAAACAATACGTCTTCTTGTAATAATCGCGAGAATGCGCGGTATTGGTCAAATTATTTTGACAGGTTCGCTCACGCGGTTTTAACTACTTGTGATTGGTCGCATTTGAATGAGCGATACGCCGGGACTATAAGTGTGGTTCGTAGCCAATCGGCATCGTTTGCTCATTGCCGCCAAATCTAAAATTTGATACTTTTGTACTTCCGCGGTATTATCCACTGTTATTTACGCGGTATTGCAGTATCAACGACGATATGTTAAAAATGAAGAAACTGGAAAATGCGTCAAACGCGAAAGTTGTCCAGGTAAAATTCCTGATTAGTTTTTATAAACAAATATGGCAGAATATGTATAAAAAATAGGTCTAACTCAACGCCCTGTCCTCTATATGTAGCAGTGGGATGCAACGGCGATCCCAACGCAACATACTTTAACTGCACCAGTTATTGTCCTCCGTCTTGTGATGACATTGGCAAGGAACCAACGATATGCATAGCCTTGTGTGCACCCGCTGGCTGTCAGTGCAACTCAGGATATGTACTGAATAAAGACGGAAAATGCGTCAAGCCTAAAGATTGTCCAGGTAATTTATTTACTTGTGTCATAGATGTCACTAGAGTACGTTTTGCCAACTGTATTTATCACAACTACAAACTAAGCAAGTTGTGATGGTTTAGTTGAGTTTATCAATGAATATAAGGGCAATAGGGTAGTTGACAAAAAAAATCGTATTAGTCCGTCAGATAGATTTTCACAAAAAATATTGGAGACATTTTTTTTTCTTTTTTCACGTAAACAAAAAATGAAGATGACAGTTTGGTACATTTTTTACCAGAAAATAATGTCACAAGCCCCCATTCGATCTTTGAAACGTTTTATTTTCGTTTTTTTTTTTATAAGTATGGTAAAACAAAAAACAGAACCATATTTTTTTAGTCAGGAAACATCCCTATTCACTGAATAATTATGATCCTAATTTTGCAGTGGACGAAGGATGTGGTGGAGATCTAAATGCAACACCCGCCGAATGCCCAAGTAGCTGTCCACCTACTTGTGCAGATCGCAACAGTAAAGCAAAAACTTTATGTCCTGCTGTGTGTGATCCGAGCGGATGTGTATGCAAGAAAGGATACATTTTGATTAAGAAGGGCGACAAATGTGTGAAGCCGAAAGACTGTCCAGGTAACTTAAATCGAAAAAGATCGTCCTTAAAATGTAACGTCTCTTACACTTTTTTTCTGTCCAATAATTTATCCATACAGATCTGGGTTCCAAAGGAAACCAATCACCAACAATTCAGAAATTAGATTGATTAAAAATGTCAGCTTTAAGCATCTGTTAATGTTACGGTTAGCCTGTGCCATCCCACTGCAGGGCAAAGGCCAACGAGAAACTGAGCGCAATATACTATGGCACTCCGTTGCTCGTTGGCAAACTTTTTTTGAAATTCATTTTAATAAAGAAATATGAGAGCAGTGGTGGCCCAGTGGGAGAGCAGTGGTGGCCCAGTGGTGGCAGTCCCGACTTACGAACAGTTGGTCGTGGGTTCGAACCCAGGCAGGCGCATTACTTTGTGTAATTTATTTCATCAACACTGCTCTCAAAACGGTGAAGGAAAACATCGTGACGAAACCGGCATGTCTTAGAACCAAAAATTCGAAGATATGCGACATCTACCAATCCGCACTGGGCCCGCGTGGTGGAATATAGCCCATCCCTCTCCTAGAGAGGAGGCCTGAGTCCCTGCAGTGGGAACAATTATAGGCTGATGATGATGATGATGATGAAAGAAATATGTTAGAATATGAGAAAATATGGTAACTCAACGATTTGTCTTTTGTTATGTAGTAGTGGGATGCAAAGGTGATCGCAACGCAACATACAGTGAATGCACCAGTTATTGTCCACCGACTTGTGCTGACATTGATGAGCCCCCAAGAGCATGTATAACCTTGTGTGGACCCGGTGGCTGTGCCTGCAACCCAGGATATTTACTGAATGCAGACGGAAAGTGCATCGACCCTAAAGATTGTCCAGGTAAATATGAACTTTTAGGGGTATGTTCTAAATAAAAACGGGGGTGTCGAGACTTGTCCTGCTAATAGGTTTCTTAATTCATGTGTTTATAGAACATAAGCTTTGGGTATTGAAATATATTCACATTCTGATTTCGATTTTAACTGACGGTTTTTTTTAAATTTATATTTTCTTCAAAAACAGTGACAGGTTGTGGAGGAGACCCCAATGCAAAGTACAAAGAATGTCCGAGTGCTTGTGAACCGTCTTGTTTAGACCCGAAGCCTCAAATATGCACAGAACAGTGCCTGCCTCCTAGTTGTGTTTGCAAGCCAGATTTTGTTCTGAATAATGAAACTGGAAAATGTGTTAAGGTTGAAAGCTGTCCAGGTAATTGTCACACCAATTTATTTTAATACAGAAAATATATCAACCATCATTTTCCTGCCCTTACCTCAATGTATTTGTTGTTGGTGCAGCATGTCTTCTACTTGCACACTTCCCTATTACAAGCCATCTCAGCAGTTACCTCCTTTCTAACCGTATCATTCTTCACACAGTTCATCCATCGTTTAATTCTTCGTACTATACTCTTATAACCTGGATAATGAGGTATCATCACATTCTGATTTCACTATTCTCTAAGATTTCCTTAATTGAATATTATTCTGCTATAACAGTTATAGGTTGCGGAGGAGACCCCAATGGAGTATACAAAGACTGTATCAGTGCTTGTGAACCAACGTGTACCAACCCAGACCCTCAAATATGCACCTTGCAATGTTTACCAAGCGGTTGTGCGTGCAAAGAAGGATATGTTAAAAATGAAGAAACTGGGAAATGTGTTAAACGCGAGACCTGTCCAGGTAATAATTACTCCAATCTTAAGTTGGTTTAAGAGGGCTTAATCCCCTCTTTGGAGAACTTTTGTAAACTACAATGCTATTCTAAGTACTACTGCTATTCTAAGGCTACCATACAGACTAAAGGCTATTTTGTACATATCATTATTTGTTTTCTGCTAAAGACGGCCAGTCCTTACGGTGAGAGTCAAAGTCTTGCTACCATCATCGCCCTTGTCAGCTACGATATTGTCTAGCGATTCATAGGATCCACTCGGTGGATATTTTAGCTAATTGCCTTCTTGCACGTGACAAATAGCCAGTCCATATTTATGCATAACGGCTTACTTGCAAAAGTCCCTGACTTTGATTTTGGTAAATCTAGTGGACATGGGATGTCAAGGTGACCGGAATGCAACGCACAGCGACTGCTCAAGTGCTTGTCCATCTATCTGTGGTTTCCAATATAGTAAAGAAGAAAGAGTGAACTGCGCTAATGTTTGTGATTTAAATATCTGCGAGTGCAAACAGGGTTACATGTTAACTGAAAGACGCGGAATATGTATTAAACCTGAAGATTGCCCAGGTATACGGTCAATCTTTATGACCTTTAAATCGATTTCAAGTACTTACGTACACAAATATTATATAGAACAGAAATATTATTATAATTTTATCGGGGCACAAATATTTAGTGCAACAGTCACTTCTATGTACCTATATATTTGCACTACAGTTACGGTGATAAAATAATCGCCCAATGAACGGTTCTTTCACGTTTCAAACCTTGATTCCACGTTTCGCTTTTTTATTATATTACTAGCTGATGTCCACAACATTCAACGTTCCCATGGAAATTTTGATGTGTGACTAACTTTTCCTAATTCTTTTTCAAAACAGAAAAAGGTTGCAAAGGAGATCCCAATGCGATGTACAGCGAATGCCCAAGTGCTTGTGAACCAACTTGTCTTAAACCGGACCCGAACCAACCATGCACGTTCCAGTGCCTACCTGCCGGATGTGTGTGCATGCCAGGATTTGTTCGAAATGAAAAAACAGGAAAATGTATAAATCCCGAGACTTGTCCAGGTAATACTTCTTCTACATTCTTATTTTGTTTCTCTAATTACCAGGTATATTACAATGGTGAGGTATCATAAATTAAATGATACCTGTTTTTACCATAAAATTTTAGTTCATTTGTATTTTCAGTTGCGACACTTTGACGAAGCTTATGTCCAGCAGTGGACTTCTTTTGACTGAAATGATGATGATGATGATGCTATCAGTTTGTTGATAAACCACTTATTTCTCACGATTTATTAATTCGTTTGAACATGTCTGGGGTAGTCAGTTATTATTTTCTTTAATAAACGGAAGACGATTTACAAAAAAAATATATTAGGTCCAGAATACAACACCGATTGTGCGCATTTTGATTTTATTTGCCTTCCCTTGCAGATTTCTAACATTTTTTTCAAACTTTATAATTATATTCTTATTATAGCTGAACCTCAATGTAAGGGAGATCGAAATGCAACATACACGAAGAGCCCAGAATACTGTCAGCCTACTTGCAAGGAGCCGGAACCCGAAGGATGCATGGACATGCGTATGCCACCAGCCTGTATATGCAAACAAGGTTATATTTTCAACAAAAAAGGAGGACGGTGTATAAGGCCCACAGACTGTCCAGGTAAAAAAATATTTACGAAATATCGACCATGTACCAAGGTCATCCTAAGCCTAGCCTTTGCAACTTCCAGTCCAACCAATTCCAGCTAATACCAGTACTTAATAAGGAGTAACTGTCTATGTTTCGATGGTGATAGTTTTCGCGTCCCAAACGTTAAATAACTGTTTGCTTTTGTTGTTTTAATGGTTAGGAGCAAGTTCAAAACACGTAAATCTGTTGTTGTTGTTGGCCCTGCGCTTGATCTCTCTCTCTGGTCGTGTCGGATTGCCGTCGCTTCGAGCTATGAGAGCAAAGACTTACATTTACAGTATAATATATTCTGCATACTTGGCTTGTCTTCGTTGAGATAACCACCATGGCTAAAATTCGTTCGGAAGGATATTATTTAGAAGGGATGCGATATCGAAATCTAATTATTGTGCTAGCAAATTTCGAGTTGTCCATAACTTGCATTTGATTTGTTTATATTTTCTTCCAGGTGGATTGCCAAAATGTAGAGCGAATGAAACCTATGTCTACTGCAACGCAGGCTGCCCAACCGACTACTGCCCTGTGGATGATAGTCGTGCTATTATCGCTTGTGATCCTCCCTATCCGTGCCTCGGAGGGTGTGCTTGCCAATCAGGCTATTTGATTGCCAGTGAAGATGATGACCGATGCATCAGGCGTTCAGATTGTCGTAAGTACAATTAGAACAATTTAGCGACTAGATATCATGATAAAAAGCAAATTTTCAAAATTAACTTTAACTGCTACATGTCAGAATTAGGTGAATCGGATTGGGTTCCGAACAACAGGAATCGGTAACGTTGCAGGTTCAAAAGGAGATGGGTGATGAGCTGGAACTCCTCCTACTTAAAGGACTGAGTTAAAATATAAGATCAAACGAACTTCTTGAAGTGAAGTTCGATCAATATTATATGAGTCGCTTCATTCGAAGATACAAATAACCATGTAGTGCCTTTATTCTACAAGGCTCTATTCGCACGTTTAAAGAATCGACTTTAGTCGATTGTCATTTTTTTTTTTTTTTTTTATCTGTGGTGTGGCCTCACTAGCCACCTCACTAGCGTGGCGTGATATTCGTGCCGTCATTCTTGTTTAGAGATCAGTTTTCTACGATGGGTTTGGGTGGGTGAGGACTTTGTATCTTCGAATGAAGCGACTCATATAATATTGATCGAACTTCACTTCAAGAAGTTCGTTTGATCTTATATTATATTTCGTCGCTTCATTCTTCAGATACAAATAACCATGTAGATGTTTAGAGATATGTTCTCAGATTAGTAAATAAAACTTTAATAAGTAAAGTTTTATATTAACAGTAGAAAACTTTTATTTTGATAACAAAAAACAGAAATTGTTCTTAATAGTAAATAACTATAAATTATTAAGTTCCTAATCATTATTAGAACAACAGACAAAAACAATAAATACCTTTAAGTATTTTGATTTTAAGTATTACATATAGTAATTAATAATAATTCTAGATTTAAATTACGGAAGGCGCAGATAGATCTAGCATACATTCCCTCATCAATTAAGGGTCGGTTTTAGAACCCAGAAAATGTCTAAGACGAACTAGCCCAACCAGCCGTCTTCCGGATGGTGTCAACACATATACTTCAGCGGAAGCCGCCGCCGCCGCCGCCGAGGTGGAGGCGTGGCGCGTGCTGTGCGCACTGAATACTGTGACTTCGACGCCGCTCTCCGCTAGGGTCTGCCCACCTACTGATAGTTTGTGACGATGCTTTTTACATGGTCTTTTAACGATAAGCAAAATACTATCGTTTTCTTCAGTTCGTGAAGCAGATGTTACCTAAAGGTAATCAACGAGAGTTTTTGCAGGGCATAATTATCCTGGGGTTCTCTACGAAATAGGTAGGGTAAAGATAAAACGGGTTTTTTTTCTCGATTTGCTGCAGAAGTCTTTATCATGTCAGTAATGTTTATGTCTATACCAGTGGGAGATTTGTTGATATTTTGCACTCTACTATTGGAGACAAATTGTACTCGATTTTAACTAAAAAACGCATACAAGAGATGCTTTTTTTTTTTTTTTTTTTTGATAGTTTATTAGGGTCAAGATTATTACGTTTTTTCAATGAGACCATTGGGAAACGTAGTCCAGTACTATTTTTGGGTCCCAAGTTGTGTTTTACTTGGGATGAGATGGCTTTTGCCTGTAAATACCTTTCAGTACCTAGACGTTTCATTTTCTCGTCTGCTTCAATGTTATTTCCGAGGAGTAATGAAAGGGCAGATTCGGTGGCTATTGCACTGAGAAAAATTTCCTTATATACCTTCCAATTTTTGCCTTCCAAAACCAATTCCTTCCAAAATTGGGCCTTTTCCTTCCATCGTTTACCTTTCGATTCGGGGAACTACCAAATTCCTACCGAAATTTAGAAGGTAATGGATTTTATCCATCTGATACGGAAAAACATAAAGAAAGAAAATTTGTTGGAAGGCATTAACGAAGAGGGAATTTCCATCCAGCTAAATATTCCTACTAAATAAGGATGGATAATAATAATTCCTCCCAAATTCATCCTTTTAAAAAAGTGGGAAGTATTTGGCGAGAAAAATATTACTACAATTCCGTCGGAAATAAAAGGATTAGCTGAATGGGTCAGAAAGAATTACCACCCAAGTTAGAAGTGTAGAATTTGGATGGAACATCATAAACAAAAGCCTTCCAAATTGGATGATGAAGTCCTTTCAAATTTATTGGAATTCTTATGTAGACAAGGTGTCAGAAGGAAATGCGTTTTCGACCTTCCTATATTAAAGAATATTTACCCTCTCAACTAGTGGGAAATAAAGTGACACTACTATTCCATCAGAAACGAAAGGATTAGCCAGGTTTGTTGAAAGGAATTACTATCCAAATTAGGTGTATCATATTTGAAAGTAATATCGCAAGGAACATCCTACTAGATTTGATAATAATATCCTCCCAAATCAATTATAATTTTTCGGTAGGAGCAGTGTCAGAAGGTAAACGCAGATTAACTCTCTGATATTGAAGAATATTGAGCCTCTTAACTATTGGGAAATAAAGTGCCACTACTACTCCATCAGAAACGAAAGGATTAGCCAGGTTTGCTGAAAGGAAATACTATCCAAATCAGATGTATCACATTTGAAAGTAATTTCACAAGGAACATCCTCCTAAAGTTGATGATAATATCCTCCCAAATCAAACACAATTTTTCGGTAGGAACAGTATCAGAAGGAAAACACAGATTAACCCTCTGATATTGAAAAATATTTACCTTCTTAACTAGTGGGAAACAAAGTGACACTACTATTCCATCAGAAACGAAAGGATTAGCCAGGTTTACTGTAAGAAAATACTATCCAAATTAGATGTATCACATTTTAAAGGAATATCACAAGGAACATCATCCTAAATTTGATGATAATATCCTCCCAGATCAAATATAATTTTTCGGTAGAAACAGTGTCAGAAGGAAAACGCATATTAACCCTCTGATATTGAAGAATATTTACCCTCTTAACTAATGGGAAACAAAGTGGCACTACTAATCCATCAGAAACGAAAGGATTTGCCAGGTTTGTTGAAAGGAAATACTACCCAAATTAGATGTATCACATTTGAAAGGAATATCACAAGGAACATCCTCCTAAATTTGATGATAATATCCTCCCAAATCTATTATAATTTTTCAGTAGGAACAGTGTCGGAAGGAAAACGCAAATTAACCTTCCGATATTGAAGAATATGAACCGAATCAACTAGCTAGAAATAAAGTGGTATCACTATTCCATCCGAAACGAAATGATTCCAGGCTGGCTGGAAGGAATAACCATACATAATAATAAATGATAACATCCTTCTAAATTTCGTTTAACCTCTTACATAGGAAACGGAAGGAAAATGCAGATTAACATCCGTTCCAAATAGTGCTACTAATAGAATAAGAATATTTACTTAGGTACTTAATATTCATTGGTAGGTAAATGAAGTTAATCTACTATTCCATCAGAAACGAAAGGATCTCCAGGTCCGGCCGGAAGGATTGAGCTATTCAAATGAGATATAAAATGTTGATCGAATATCAATGAAAAATTATTCCAAACTAGATGATAATGTAGCTAACATTTGCCAAATAAGGATTTTAATGCATTATACAGAACAACACTAAACAAGCCGAAAAAATTTAAAATATACGAATGCCTCTTTTAAAAATCGTGATTTAGATAACTTAATATATGACCATTTTCGTGTTAGGTACCTATATATTTATGGAATCCGTTCATCAAGTTCTAGACGATGACGATAATTTTTTTCAGAATAAAATAATCTTTAAAAAAAAGAATTTTCCAAATCGGTCCACCCGTCTGCCAGACAGATTCATACGCGAGATGCCACCTGAACACGGAACAATACATTTGTACATTCATTGTAATAAATAAAAGTTTGTAACAAAATACCACGCTGTTAAAAACATGGCATCCAACCGCGCCACTAGATGGCGTTGTACCGATGACGCGCATTCCTACATCGCGGTGTTAAGATTCTCCGCGGCTGAATGACACCCCTCGGTTCGCCCAAATCGAACAAGACCTTACTTCATAATATGATCATTTCTATAGTAAGCTCTTCTCGAGACTTTCACACTATGTGAGTCCTCACAAGTCACGTTGATGAGATGTGGCGTGGTACCCTGAGCGTGAGGCGGGCGATGGATTAACCATCAGCCCTCAATGATCGATCGTTCACTTCCCTTTACTGGGGATCGTGGGGTACTGTCGCAGTGTCGCTGTCTGAGTGACTTTTAATTTAATTCTCTATTATTACATGTTATTACATATGTTACGTTTTAATTGGAAGGAATTGTGATATACCTACCGCTTTTTCCTCTGTCGTAGGTAGGTATTTCATTCAATTAGAAGGAAAATACTAGAATTACCTACCTATTATACCCAATTACCTACAGTATTAGCCTTCTAGATTGGGTGAACCTCCGATTCGCAGAAGGTAAACACTTCTTAATTGGAAGGATAATGCTGATATACCTACCGTTTCTTCCTCCGTCGTAGGTAAGTAGTTCATAAATTAGAAGTTTAATTCTGGAAATACCTTCTTACTATACCCGAATACCTACGGTATTTTCTAGATGTGGAAGGTCAATAAAATTTTCCGACCAATAACGTCTTCTAAATGTAGGAGGAACAAATATGGAAGGTAAACATATTAGAAGGAAACAAGTTTCTTACCGTCCGTAATTTACCGTCCTTTATTTATCTTCCAATAAAATACAAAATACCTTCTATTTTGACTCAGTAGGAATTTCCGACCGAAATTTGGAACCCACCAAAATAGTAGGAAGAATTGGAAGGACATTGTTTAGAAGGAAATTTTTAGACGGTAATTTTTTTCAATTTAATCAGTCCAATTTGAAAGGTAAATTTCCTGCTGAGTCAAAAGGGATGGAAATACCTTCTGTATTTCAGAAGGTCTTTTTTCTCAGTGTGATAGCGCCGTAAGATGCTCCCTGTCCCTATGTCCATATCTGACATGAGCATTCTTCTCAGCAAGGGAAACCAAGATTAGCCAGGCCAAAAAGGAAAGACTAGGATGCCAGTGACTGAGTCGTCAATAATTTCTCTCAAACATTTTAGGCTTAAAGCACACGGAGGAAAAATCGTAGAAAAAGGTAGATTGCCAACTAACTGTAAAAGTATCGACTTTTATGGAATCAGGGTCCGGTCTTCATGGGACGTTTTGGCTACATTATGATATTTGTGCGGGAAGCGAATAAATCGATTTTTGGTTTAGGTACCTAAAATTTGAACTATCTTTTGGAAAGTCAAATCCGAGATTCTTCTGGATTCTTCATCTATATTGTCGTGTGTTAATGTATGACGCAAATAGAAATATATTTCGCTTCTCACACCGTTGCCAAATAGATTTATTCAGTTAATTTAAATGTGGGAATCGAACTCCATGCATACATTTAATTAGCTGATAGCAGATGTGTTATCCACACGAAGCAATACGGAACAGTTACAATGCAAGCTTGCAAAGCACTTCAAACCTCTAAGACATACCGCTGGATTTTCCAGCCACCCTTTGCTCGATTTCCGTTAAATAGACTGCCCCCAGCCTGTCCTAAAAGCGTTAGTGTAGATTTCTAAATCGAAATGGTAATCTCTTCTCAATACGTTGTGTGTTAAGTTGAAAATCCGTCTCCACCGTTCTAGGTCAAAGTCTTCAAAGTTACTTTGACCACTTGGTCACTTCAGATAGACCTTTGAAGGGCTAAATCTTTTGACGTTTGAGAGTTTTGGTGTATAACCAACCATATAAATATCTGACTGCAGGACAAGCTGCAGTAAGTACTCAACCAATCAACTACTAACTAGCTAACTATCGTTCCTTATTCGAACAGTTAGGAAGAAAAGACAACTTAATGATCATCGCATGATCCCTGTTTGTTTGTCATCTGGCAGGCCCAGTGACATATCGACGCTATAAAATATAAAACCTAAAACTTACGAATTTGTCGTGGTTCAAGACATTTTTTTTTTTTTTTTTTTTGTAATTAATTACAAAACCTAAGCATTTAAGCAATGTTTCATTAACGTTGTCACGACATTGTTATCATAAGTACCTTTTACCGATGTTAAAGATGTCATCGAGAGATATTACTAACCTTTGTGTCTTAGGTGAATAACCTGGTTCATCAACTTCGTGAAAAAACCTAGGCGCAACAGATAAAACCATAGGGCATTGCGTTAAACTAGTATGTTTGATCAAACTGAAAACGTAAGTATTTACGATGTTCTTTATAAATAGGGACTAAAAGATAAGTTTCCTTTAGGCCAATACTTGCCATAAATCCATCTTTAAGTAAAAGTCTAGCTGCAGTCTTATGGTTCTCCATTTTAAAATGAGCAGTGTAAAACACTTATTTAAAACCTTTGAATTTAAAATAACCTTTTTGTCCTCTAAAGGTTCAGGAGTCAAAAATATTTTGGAAACTAAATCATTGTTGCGATACAGAAATAAATAGTTGATATAATATTTGATTCACTTTTTTAAAATGAAAAGGAATATCCTTCGTAATTTAATACAGCGCCATCTGTATAAAACAGTATGAACCTCTTTGAACGTTTTCATAGATAATACTGCGTTCGAAGTGTAGATGGCAGTAAAAGCCGCTAAAGCGGTCGGGACGTTTTGAGTGGTTAGATAATATAATTATCCACTTAAGAATTAATGGATCATCAGTGATCTTTGAGCTGCGCTTGGCTTGCGCGGTGCTGGGGCAGTCCTCCTTGGGCCTTCCCCCCCCTTGTTCGACGAGAAGCGAGGAGAGGCTGCCCAGTTTCCCTGGGAGCGCGGCAGTTTGATTGTTGCCTGGTATGAAGTAGGAGTTTTTGGCTATTGCAGCGGCCTTCTTGATTGAAAACCATGGTTTTCGATCACTTTCGTGGTTTTTATCTTTTACGAAAACTTGCTTCCAAAAAGCAATTTATCACGATCACTATCTTGCATTAGGTAGGTATATTTAAAAATTCTAGCCCGGAGTGACGAAATTTTTTTTTTTTTTTATTATTATTATTTTTATTTATTTTTTTTTTACTCCGTTTCCTCAAAATGCAGATCGTACAGCTAGCGACACCTGTCGCTTAAAATTGTCAAGAAACAAGTCTAACCCTTTGTTAAGGGCGGCTATGCCGTGGCCTAGTTGCTGCTGCTGTACCCCCCCCCCCCTACTCTATGGTCAGGAATACGGACGGGTACCTTCGATTACTGCGAAACCGAAATTTCATAATTTAATTAAGCGCTTGTAATAATGGAATGGAATGAAATTGAATTTGGCGTCAGGTTTGGCGACAAACTTTGGCGTCTCTTCCATGGTCTCGCCTAAGGCGGAGATATTACCAGGATCCAATTCAAGTACTGGGGTGGATTCCTACTCGCCATCATGTGTCATCATGGGTGACATGTTTATATCAGTCTGATCGGCGTCATTCCATGTGTAAAACAATAAAATAATAAAAGTTGAAAATTGAGGGTAGACGTAATTTTTACTTCTTACATTGTATTAACAAACGATTAATCTCTCAGGAAGTATAAGGACACTAAGGCGGTATTATAAATAACCGTCATGAGGGTACATGATCCACCTCCAGGCATTTTATTTAATTTTGTATTAATTACAAATTACCTTCGTGATGACACACGGTCAACCTCTAGGTTGTATAGTGAGTTACCTTCGTGATGACACACGGTCAACCTCCAGGCTTTATCAGTTACCTTCGTGATGACACACGGTCAACCTCTAGGCTTTATCAGTTACCTTCGTGATGACACACGGTCAACCTCCAGGCGTATTATTTGTTTTAACGTAATCGTCTTTTGGACAATTACAGATAACCTTCGTGATGACACACGGTCAACCTCTAGGCTGTATAGTGAGTTACCTTCGTGATGACACACGGTCAACCTCCAGGCGTTTTATTTGTTTAAACGTAATCGTTCTTTGGACAATTACAGATTACCTTCGTGATGACACACGGTCAACCTCTAGGCTGTATAATGAGTTACCTTCGTGATGACACACGGTCAACCTCCAGGCGTTTTATTTATTTTAAAGTAATCGTTCTTTAGACAACTACAGATTACCTTCGTGATGACACACGGTCAACCTCTAGGCTGTATAGTGAGTTACCTTCGTGATGACACACGGTCAACCTCCAGGCGTTTTATTTGTTTTAACGTAATCGTTCTTTATACAATTACAGATAACTTTTGTGCTAACACGTGGTTAACCTCTATGCTGTAGGTAGGTATAGTGAGCTACGTTCGTGATGACACACGGTCAACCTCCAGGCATTACAATATAGATTGAACTATATTTCTCTTAAATATTTTTTACCAACACACATAACATCACTTAATAACAGTAACGGTTTACTAACCTGATTTTTTATAGGACTCTTCCGATGACGAATAAATAATTCTGTTACCTACATTTTCTTTGCTGATCTTCTAGTATTCGAATTTTACGTTGATAACGTTCAATTCTATCCAGATTTCTTCTTTTCGGCATTATAATGACGATTGCTGAGCACGTAATATTCACTAGTGTTTAAGGCGCGTGCGAACGATGCCTCGCAAGAAAAAGGAATGACGGCACGAATATCACGCCACGCTAGTGAGGTGGCTAGTGAGGCCACACCACAGATAAAAAAAAAAAAAAAAAATGACAATCGACTAAAGTCGATTCTTTAAACGTGCGAATAGAGCCTTGTAGAATAAAGGCACTACATGGTTATTTGTATCTGAAGAATGAAGCGACGAAATATAATAGCTATAAATAGTAAAGACTAGTTTTAAAATAATAAATCGCGCTATTAAAATAGCGGTAACATCTGTCGGGCAGTAGCCCATCACACACCACATGCTAGATCAGAGGATTCCTAGTCTTCTATGAAGAACTTTACCCCTTCATTCTTCATACTTCTATTATTAGATGATCCAAGACAGTTGAATTGTTTCTTAGGAACTAAGACGAGCTTCATTGTCTCGCCGCTTTTCTGTCGCCACTGTTGTTTCTGGCTTTCAGGAGTTCCAGTGGTTTGGTAATAGTGTGACGGGCTTGTTCCATATCTCTATAGAATTAAGAGCAAGGTTTTAAATTTAGAAAATTCTTAAACAGGATTTTTGTGTTTTTAGCAAAAGTAAAATGTACCAGACCGAACGAGATTTGGGACCCTAATGCTCTAGGTTGCTTGCGCGAAAGATGTGATAACAGGGGTATACCCTGCGATTTCCAATATCCTGGTCCACCAAGATGCGTATGTCGTCCAGGGTACTACAGAGACGATAATGATGTTTGTGTACCGGAATGCGAATGTCGTGAGTATCTACTATGTTTTAAAAGTACAACTTTTCCATGTGTTCGAACACATATGGTTTAGTCAATAAAATTTTCACTGGAGAACTTCCAAATGAAGTTCTATTGATACTAATAATTAAGCTGCTGTTTGAGGGGGAAAACAATAGTAATAACAAACGCCCGTAACGGTGTAGTAGGCGCCTGCTTTATTTAATCAATTTGGGGGTGCCTTGGGTGCATTTCAAGTGACTAATAGTTTTGTTTGTTTCTTTTTGTTTTTTATTATTAACAATTAATCTAATAAGGAATACTCCTATTTGAAATACTAATTTTATGTGTTTTACTGACTATTAGGAAAGATATACTAATATCTACCTATTTATTGCAGCAATACCAGGATGTAACGGCGACCTGAACGCAACATTCTCGAATTGTCCCAGTCGATGTCCTGCAACATGTGGTGACTCTCCTGATCAGATCTGCACGACTGACTGTGCAGAACCGGGCTGCGTCTGCAATGATGGATATGTTCGGTCTGAACCGGGTGGTCTTTGTATTAGACGCGAAGACTGTGGTAAGGCATTCAACAATTTTTAATTCATTACTTTAAAACTCATGGTTTGCTAAAGAGCAGTGGAGCGCACCATTTGCCACCACAAAGCGCTGCAAAACACGAATAGTTTGAAAAGCCGTTAATCTAAAGTGTGCTTTGGCTGTCTTGCTTTTAAATTGTAAAACATTTACAGATTACCTAAGGAAATCGGCATGAAATTAAAAATACCTTTTTATCTAAAATTCTAAACAATTAAATAGAGACAAATAAAACGTCATTCTTATCGTTATTGGTTGGACAACGCGGCTTTAAACCACGTTAACTGGTCTTTCCCTTATGGTTGCTCTCTTTTCTTGAGTCCAGACACTTTCAGAATAAAAACCATACTAGCAACTAGAAGAAGAAGTACCTACTTCCAGTAGCAATAATATCTTGGTACTAAATTATCCTCTTTTCACCTGGACAAGAAATCTTCAGAATAAGAAAATTCAGTTCCATCTACGGGGAGTTGAAAAGGATTTATTGTCGCTTGCATTTCAAAGATATTGCAATAGAATAACCGCGACGGTTGGACACTGAACCTTATTACCATATTTTTCATTTGAATTTTGTCAGGATTCAGAGAGATCTTGAGCATAAATCTGTTTGAATAAAAAAGGGGATTTTTTTAGGATTCTATTGTTGCATGAAGAATGCGTGTTTAAAACTTTTATGATCTAATTTCATAGTCATAATCGTAGTAAAAAAGCAAAGTAAAAAAATATTCTAGTGTAGTGGCCGTTGGACTGCCAGGTCATTGGTTTCAAGTTCGAACATTAGGTGCACCTCTGGTTTTTTGAATATATACAATTATCAATTGCTTCGGCCAAGAAACCAGCACGCTTGAGAGATAATTTCTTGATGCCACGTAGGTAAAGTCAAGACAGTGGCCCATTGGTGGCACAAAATCTCTAAACACGATAAAGAATAAGATAGTCACATCTTAATAGGGGATCGTACAGGGTCAAAATAATATAATTCTGTTTAGTCCGTAAGTTAGATTATCGAAAAATATTGAATACGTGTTTTTTGTTTTACCAAATCAATAAAAAATGACGAAGATAAAACGCGTCAAAGATGATGAGTGGGGCTTGAAACGTCACTTGTGTCGTCAAAATGTACTATCATATGACGTCACACGAGTTTTCGAAGCACTGTATCGTCTTCATTTTAAGTTTACGTGAAAAAAGAAAAAATACGTGTCCAATAATTTTTGGAAATCTATCTGACGGACTAATTACTTAGTTTTTTTTTGTCCGATCCCCTATTGTCTTGTATTTGATGTCTTCAGCTAGACTATAAAAAGATGTATCTTCTAATTCTGATAAAACGTCTCCAATTTCATTTATCACCGTAATAAATATAGGATGGTCTGAATCATAATAATTTTAATTAAACTGCTAAGACTAATTGATTATTTGTATTAGAGAAATCCCATTGCTGCCACGTCCAAGTGTTTAAATGAGAAATGCGTTTACTCTAACGATTGTTTGGACAATTCAGATTCCGGAAAGGTAGGTACCTATGTTTATTGAATCGCTTTGTTGGATGCCTTTGAGCGAATACTACGTAACTGAAAAGTGGAAATAAATCCCGGCTTTTTGGGAGGGAAGTCGGTGGCTTAGTTGGAAACCCAAGTGAAACAGGTTCATTCGATTTAAGTAAATGTAATAGAAAATATTTCGAAGTTGGATTACGCTTTATCGACATCTTTCTTTTATAGATGATGTTCTTTTAACCGTAAAATACTATTTAGGGGTATTGATTTGGATAGCATTGACTTTGTTTTTTTTTTGTTGTTGACTGCCTGTTTGGTCTAGTGGTCATGTGAGACTGTTGAGTTTCTGACCCTTGCTTCGATTCCTAGGTCTGGCAAATTGTTATTGGATATTTCCATCAGGAATTTGGCAGTAGCCACGGAGTCTGGATTTGTGCTCGGTTGATAGCATACCAACTGGTAATTATGGGCAAAGTAGCAGGCAAAAGAGCAGTGGGTCGTAGGAAGAAGTCCCGGCTCCGCAATATCCGGGAATGGACGGGAGTTAAGAGCGCCGTGGAGGTTTTTGGACTGGCAAAAGACCGAATCAGATATGCGGAGCTGACTGCCAACCTTCACTAGTTGGAGAGACACTTAAAGAGAGAGGGAGAAGGCAATAGGGGGTGATTCAGTGCTTATTTTCGTAGCAGGCGGTTTTCATTAAAAAAGACGTGAATTTATTTATTTACCTAGCTTTGGCTTTACTTAAAAACACATGTGTGTTTCATGTTATATTACATAATATCGTATTTATTGTCGAAATGCAGTAAATCCTGCTAAATGTAAAATTAATTAACCATAAAAAGGGCTGTCGGCAACATTCAATTTATTTCCCGATAAGTTCATTATAGAAACGTTAATTAAACATAACGTTCTTTTGTTTGGTATTTTACTTGTATTAATTAATTTATGGAAATGTTTTAATAGCTGACTTTCAGGCCCATTTCACGACCAGAAATTATTCCTACATCACTAAATGAAGTCTATTTTGCCAACAGGTTTTTACAAATTTTAACACGTATTTTTTTAAACTACATAGTTGGGCTAGTGTTTCGTACCTGACTACTCTGAGACGAATTCCGAAGTCATAGGCTCTTTTAAGGTATATAGTCATAATCTTGGTATAGGTACACTCAAATGAGGACAATGCAGATTCATATCTGAGATAGTCTTTTAAAGAAAGAACCACACAGATTTGAATGGACATGTCCAGTCAAGTCATGTCAAGCATTTGTCAGTTAAAGTGTTGCTCGACTTATAACTCAAGGAGCTTAGCGTCAAAATTGAAATGATCTTTCCCTTTCTGTAAATCAATTCAATATATCAGCCACAGAACGGGGTTTCAAATTGTGATAAACGCTAAACTTATTTACTGAATGTCGCAAATATGTGTCAAGATAACATTTATATAAAACTACTCCGTAAATGTTACATTATATTGTAGCCAACACTTCTGCAACTTAGTACTTTTACATCTAAAGCTAATAGCTGCAATTATGAAGATAGCAATATCTTCAAAAGTATATCAAGTAAAGCGAACGTATAAAACAAAGTAACTTTATATGCACGTTATTGCATATCCAGCGTTTCTGCTTTCAACATAATGGGCTTGTCAGTTACTAAGTTACACTTAAGTCTGTTCGTCTGTCTTTTGTTTTACTTGTTCTTCTTTCGAAATGTTTTGAACTTTGTTGTAACCGTGTTTTGTTTTTTTCCTTATTGTTCTTATTGATTTTATTTTTCGGAACAATTCATATACAGGGGGCCAATTCGCGATTTTCGACATTTATCTCGAGTTCGAGTTCGTAAGTCTATCTCTATGTCTGTCAAAAATATCTCTATCTCTACCAAAAAAAATCGAATTGAGCAGAATTCCGTATTCTCAGTCAAAATAGAAATAAATGTCACGAAAATGTCGAGTCGAGTGAAGCTAATGTTACCATTATGAAGAATCGCGCGTTCCGTTTTAGGTAGCTATGAGTGAATGAATGATTTTGTTTTAAAACGCTGACTAAACCTAACTATTTAAGTATAAAAGAAAGAAAGAAAGAAAAAGTATTTATTGGTTTCACAAACAAACAAGTAAACATAATTATGAGAAACACTTAAAATTAGGACATAATTTATATATTTTTGAATAAGTCCCGTGCAAAGCCGCAGTAAAACGAAACGTTTAGTGTAAAAATAATCAGTTTTACAGCTGACTGTCTGTCAGTGACTAATAAAATTATGAAGCGAACAATTGTTTACCTTCGTTTTCAGGTCTATTTTAGTGGTATCCTGAATTACAGGAGCCAATAGATCTAAGTATTAGAACCCTTATTAAATCTTTATTTAGTCTGAAGTTTTTAATGACTTCAGTTTCGCTCAAGTCGTAAATATCGACGGCGGGATAGCTGTCGTCGCCGTGTATTGGCCAGTTGCTCGCCACTTTCCAACAACTTCGAGATAAAAATGCTAAAAGCTCGTCCATCTTTCAGTGGTTTCAAGTAGGGATGTTGCGGATGCCGATTTTTTGACATCCGCGGATGCGGATGCGGATGCGAAGTTTTGAAGGCTCACATCCGCGGATGCGGATGCGGATGCGAATGTTTAAGATATTTATATAAATGAAGTAAAAAAAAAAAATAAGTTATTAAAACATTCCCTAGATTAGGTATTTTGTGTCGGTGGTGACATTGTTAATTATCTTTTTCTTTTAAACTAGTTAAGTAATCTATCAATAACGGGAACCAAGCTGAAAAATAAAGAATTTTGTTATAATAATAATAAACTTTACCTACAATAAAACGTATTATCGGTGTAATATAATGGAATTGACCTGAAAATTGAATAAGCTGAGCTTAGGACTAAAGTAGTCTTAGATTAGTGTAACTAATATAAAGTTTTCCCTTAAACAATTATTTACACACATTGATCACTGTATCACAATCACAACTCACGACAACACTCGAAATATCAAACTATACGATAAGTAATCTACAGCGCAAACAAACACGTAATGATTTATTTACAAGAAATTATTGATGCACCACAACAAACGAGCCGGATCTTGTCAATAATTTCTTCGCTCCCATATTGGTCATTGTCATTTGTCACATGCGAAACGGCACGCCGCACGCGCCATTCGCCGGCCTCGCCCAATTTCTTTCTTGCCGCAACTTGTATGACATTCGCATCCGCATGAACATCCGCATTGATTAATGCGGATGCGAATGCGGATGCGGATGTTCAAATCTATGCGGAAGCTCCGCATTTGCGGATGCGGATTCGAATATTCGCAACATCCCTGGTTTCAAGTCCAATCGTAGGTACACAAATTACAGAGTCTGTTATCTGCGCGAAGATCGTCGTTTCAAAAAAACACAATGCACAAATCAAAGAGTATAAATCGAATTTCCAGTATGAGATGCATTATATAATAAAACCCAAGATACACACTCCGCGTCTCAAAACCGTCCGCATAAAATGAGTTCACAATGAACTCATTTCAAATAGTCTCGCGTCGCTCGCGTCTCTGCACGGTCGTACAAAATGCTTTTTATATTGCTTTTTATAACTGCATTGTAAGAACAACTTTAAGGAATCTGCGTAAGGTTGAATTTGCAAAAAAATATGTTTATAGTGTAACGATAATAGTGCGTGTATTGGTGAGTGTTTGGCGACAGCTTCGACTGTTTGTTTTGTTCGAGACTGTGCATCTAGGGTTTTATTATATCAATGATGAGATGCCAAGCCATATTTTATTTAAAAACTAAAGAAAAGAAAACACAGCGTACAATCCAAAACTCAACAAATTCACTCAGAAATGACGTATCTTTAAAATCGACATGACACCTCTACTGCTCAGAAGCACTCGACATGAACTCTAACGTTAGCCTTCGACAAATGTCGAATTCGACATCCCCAGAATAGCAACTTTTAAAATTTCTCGTAAAAATTACGTCAATAAAAATTTTTGTCGAGTTCGACACCATCTCTAAAACCGAGAATTGGCCCCCAGGTGCGTTTAGTTAGAAATATCTTGTTTTTAGAGCCACTTACTGTGAAATGAAATATCTGTTTACGAGTTTCGATATATTTTTTTTGACCTCGGAAATAGTTATGATGTCAGATTTCTGGTTAGCTAAAATACAAATGATGAGGGAACAGTCTTGCCCATAGTTTATAACGTAGATAGAGTAATATAGTAGGAACAAATTTTAATTGTTTATGCAGTTAAAAAAAGAAATAAAACACGTTTATTTGGACCATGAACATAATACGAAATATGGATAAAAAATAATTTATCTACCCAAATATCATAAACCCTCTCTAATGCGTTCAAAAACCATAGGAAATGACCAGCATTACCAACCAGCAGAAATAAACGGAACTGTTATGAACTCATAACCTACTGAAAACAGTAGGTTATGAGTTTGAATTTGGAACAGGTGTAGAATTCAAGTGAGTGTGCTATTCTAGTATCTACATTAATTAAAACAGAATATATCGATACGAAACCCCAATTCAGTATGATTTTAATTATAAATCGCACGACATTTTGATCTCGAGTGACACAAGAATAGTGACTTTGTTCGTTTGCCTATGATTTAAAAAAAATAACAGATATCCGAAACGCCGCCATTTCGAGCTGTCATTTGTTCGTTGTTTTTATTGCATTACACTGGTAACATGCTGGTCATTTCCCTATGGTTCCTGAACCCATCATAGAGCCCTAATGATATTTGGGTAGATAAAGTAGTGTATGCAAACATAATTAGGCATTACAACACTCGTGTGATGCAATTAAGAAACTCGCCTTCGGCTCGTTTCTTAAACCCACACTTGTGTTGTAATGCCCTTCATTATGCACAGTCGCATAAACTACTATTAAAACTAAACAAAAAAATAAAAATGCATGCAGTGCATCCACTGAAAACATTATCACTGCCATTGCCATATAATTATGGTAATGGCAGGCAAGGACCAAATCATGTCTATACTTATCTACTACGATCATTTTGTCATAAAAACCCATTACTGTTTACACTAATTAAACCTTGAAACATAAATACCAAAACCTCAGCTATTCAAGAAACACAGAATTTGAACGCTGGAGTAAATAAGTCCCCGTGTGAACTACGTTACAAACTTGATAGCACGCGAGCAAGCATCGTCTGAGTCATATCCCCGCCACAACAGACATATTGGCATCAACATACAGTATTACAACTAGAGAAAAAAATGTTGGGATAGGCTCACACGAATTTAAAGAGAATAATTAAAGTGAAAGATAATGATGACACTTTTCGCTATTGAACGCAGTTTAAATGTACTGATTGCGTGCATTGTTGAAAGGTTAAGCCACGCTTGTCTAGGTTGGGTCCGTAGATGGGTAACCACCCATTACATACCGAGTGTCCTCCGTGCCTCGGAAAGCACGTTACGATCTTTGATAGTCGCACAACCAGTCTTACCAAGGGGTTTCGTATTACCCAGTATCAACTGGGTTGTGGAGGTCAAATAGGCAGTAGCTCCATGTCAAATACTGCTATCCGGTTAGACTGAACATTTTTGGGTAAACTGTAGGCACTACCTTAAGAGGAAATGCGAGTGGTCTTTTCTCCGTACAAACGCTCTCGCCTGTTTTCCTTTTTGGTGATAAATTATTTTTATAAGCACTAGAACCCTCAACAATTTTTCAAAATTGCTTGTTTAGATCGCTGTTAACAGAGTCCTAGTGTACAAAGACAACTATTAACAAAAAAAGAAACATAGCGGCGTAGTATATATCCTCCTTATTCATTGTCTAAAATATCTTTTAAATTGGTTCAATATCGTAGGAGGAAATAGGCGAGAGCCAAACCTAGAAATATGACTTTTATCGAGTCGCTATTGAGTCGGATCTGCACTTGTCCTTATCGCACGGATTTGAGGGCAGGGGGGCGGAGAGAGGCAGCGTTATTGGAGAGAGACAGACGGATAGACGGAGAGAGACAGAGCCCACATTTCCTCTTATGACCAGCGTTTGATTTCACAAAAAAGCCCGAGTTGGTTCACTTGCTATCTTTACATTGTGACCTCGCCGAGTTTAGTGTTTTTATATCCTCATACAGTTTGTTTTGCCAGAGTTGGTAATATAAGTGGTATTATATTGAGAGGAATAGTGTCTGACAATGTTGTTCGTGTATATATCTGTTTGTGTTCTTTCTTTAGTTCATAGTGGTGTGACAAAATATGTAGAGGAAAAAGGTAGGTGAAAATTAAATATTTTTTTATTATTTGTTAGTTGAATTTAGTTAAATCTCTATCGAGAGTCATTTAAATTGGGTAGTGGGACTCACTCAACTTGATTCGAAAAGCAAAAAGATTTTCCGATACCGGGAATCGAACCCGAGCCTCCTGGGTGAGAGCCAGGTATCCTAGCCACTAGACCATATCGGATACTGACAGGGAGTTTGAAATGTCGATTCAGTATATACATTCTACCTATCTATAAATTATTTATACTCACTTTAACGACCCTTTAAATCGAATTTAATCGCTAGGCTAGCCTATCTGACCTCCACAGCCTAGTTAGTTAGTACTGGGTCCGCAGATAGCCTGGTTGTCAGACTTTCTCATTAACTTGGAATCCTCACACTTGGTATTAAATCAGCGATGTTTTGTTTGTTAGTTTTGTCTACAAGCGGTAACTACAGCAACCACTTACCGTTGTATGAGTCATCAACCTGATTGGTAACTTGGAACAGACTTTTTGTATTTTTAATAAGAATTTTCCTAGGGTCAAGGTCACTGCGGGTTGTTAAAAAAATGTTACGTAGGTCGGACGTAGTAACTACAGGAGAGAGGTACTAAAAACTTTTTGAAAAATTAAACTGTCTATTTACATGTCGACGTAACATCTCGAGGTCTGAATTTACTGTTGCTTATCGTACTTTTATTCAGAAGTTTCGTTTGTAATTAACTTCTAACAATTTAATTACCATCCAACCGCAATCTCAACTCATCCCGCAATCATAGCGCTTGCAACAGCGTCAAAACATCGGGAGCTCATAATAATGTATAATCACGGAAGATATCCCGTACGTGACAGTATTAGTTTAGTAATAAACCGTGAAAGCTTAAAAAAGGGAAGCTGACTTTGTTAGACAGACAGAATTTTAAGTTGAATAGTATCCTGAAACTCGTTCGTCGCACTTTTCATGCGGATGAAATGAAAAAACTATTTTCGCGAGCCATGGATGACTTTTACTGAACTTTCTATTCCAAAAACTTTTGGTTCCACTAAAATCAGGAATCAGGCCATGTAAGAGTAAAAAGCGAATTAATTCGCTTCACCAAACAAGCGAATTAATTCGCTTCACAAAAAGTTCCAAAAATAAAAAAAATAAATCATGCCTGTAAATTCCGAAAGATTAAGCAGATGCGTAACTAACAAGTATATCCATCCATTTTGTAAAAGCATATTTTTTCCGTGAATAAATATGAAAAAAATAACATGTTAATTGGAAGTTTCCTTCAGTAACTTTCTAATGATGTCAAATACAGTGTAAAAAATACCCATTAGGAGTTTCAGGGCACAAAACCCAACATACCTACTGACAAAATTACACAATTTCGCTTAAGAAAGAATGACATCTATTGTAGGTTCATTTAAATGTGGAATAATATTGCTCAAAACGAGCAATACAATCTAACACTAAGTACCTACGCATTATATTCTATATTCCAACACAAATTATTCAAGAAAAGCCACAACGGCCCATCAACGTCAAAATCGTATCAGTACAAACTGAAATCTGGCCTTCTATTATTTTGGTCGTTATCAGGGGCTTTATAGGACTCCAAATGCCTTAATGACAGCCTCTGTAGATGATAGTCGGGTACAGAGGGCTTAACGGTCTTTTCAAGTCAGGATTTAGTATATTATAAACATCTTCAGAATTGATTTTAAGCTTGCTTTTGGGAACTAATGTTGTTTAGAATTCTGATCATTATGTTTCCTTTGTGGGTTCTCTTGGAAATGAATTTTCGGTCAGTAATTTCTTAGTAGCAGCCACGAAGTCTGTGTTTAATAGTAAAAATAATTAAATAAATATTTCGGAACAATAACACAAGGCTTTTAAGCACAATAAGTAAAACGATGTCATGTGACCGGATGCCAATTAGGCTCGCCCCCTAGTCCATGGGGCTAAAACATAACTGGCGATGTGGATGTACTATTATTTACACCTTTACCTAACCCTTCGGGGTTTACAAGCGTGATGTAATGTTATTTATAAGTTAAAAAAATAATTTGAAAACAAATAGCCTAGACAAAGACGTCTATAAATTATTTTGTCTGTCTGGTCATAATGTGATGTTTCTCCAAGAATGATATTGACTCCCTAAAGACCGTATCTTACTTTACGTATCATCTGAAAGTGAAAACACTTAAAAACTTTTTTGTCTAGCATTCTAACTCACAAACAAAAATAAATACTAGATAAAGTATTTTGTTTGAGTGTTAAAATGTGTTTCAATAAAAATATTCTTGGCTTTTAACGTTTGTATTGAAATGTATGTAACTTCTTCTTCTTTTCGAGTCGATGACTAAACTCTGTCCGCCCAGTACGTGGCAACCTGGACGGCCCTATCATTTGCGTCATTCAGGTCCTTGAGCGTGCAGTCAGTTGTGCAAGACGGGCACGAGAGTAGATGTGGCATATCCTGTATTGGGGCACCACACTCACATTCTGTTCGAGATGGGTCGATTATACCCCATCTGGCTAAATTGGATCGGCAGCGGCCAACTTGAACACGCAGTCTGTTTAATGACTTCCATATCGGCCACTGCAGTTCGTGACCAGGGGGTAGATTTTCTGCCGGTGCAATGAAGTTTGGAGGGGGTGGATGTTTGTTCTCCCACAGTGTGCGTCGTTCATCTGCCGCACTGTCTTCCGAAGAGGTGGTGTGTCGGAGAAAGCTTTTTCGGCTCTTCAAACGGGTTCGTGGTAGTTGATGTCCATATAAGGGGTTTCGGCTGTCTGCTTCCTGTTTGCCTTTCTCAATGCGAGTTGCTATTTCCCGACGCACGACTGGAGGAGCTATGCCGGCCAATGGATACAGCATCGTAAGAGGGGAGGGTTTTAAGCATCCCGTAACGATGCGGCAGGTTTCGTTGAGCGCCGTGTCGACCTCTCTAGCGTGGATGGAACGATGCCACACTGGGCATGCGAATTCTCCAGCAGAAAAGGAGAGACATAGGCCAGTGGTACGCAGAACTTGCGGTGATGCTCCCCAGCTGGTGGAAGTAAGGCGGCGGAGTAAGTTATTCCGGGAAGCAACTTTCTTCTTTGTCTTCATGCAGTGGTGCCTATATGTTAAAGACCTATCCAATGTAATACCTAGGTAGCGTGGTTGTAGGCAGTGCTCTATGTTAACGCCTTGCCATGAAATGTTGAGACGCCTGTTTGCTTGACGATTACGGAGATGGAAAGCACATGATTCAGTCTTTGATGGATTTGGCCGTAAGGCGTTTTGGTCATAATATTTACCAAGTGCTTCCAGAGCTTTCGTTAAAATTTCTTCAGCCTCTTCAAAGCTAGGTGTCTGAGCTGCTAGAGCGAGGTCGTCAGCGTATAAGAAGCTTTTTGTTTCTGGGGCACGAGGCTGGTCATTTGTGTAGATGTTGAATAGCGTTGGAGCTAGTACACTGCCTTGAGGGAGCCCATTTTTTGGAATTCGCCACCTGCTCTTGCTGTTTTTAAGGTGCACTTGGAAACGGCGATTGTTTAAAATTATACTAAGGAGCTGCACGAAGCCACTATCTTTCGTGAGGTCGCTGACCTTTAATAGAAGTCTTCGGATGTTAACTGTGTCATACGCTGCTGAGAGGTCAACAAATACAACACCCGTCACATTCTTCGCCTCAAAACCATCTTCAATGTGTTGCGTCAGTTTAAGAGTCTGGTTGGTACACGACTTACCGGGTCTGAAGCCAGCTTGTTCAGCAATTAGGTGAGGTTCAATGACAGGCGTTAGGCGGTTCAGAAGGAGCCTTTCAAAAAGTTTGAACGTATGGCAAAGCAAGGAGATCGGTCGGTAGCTTTTAGGATCTTTTGGGCATTTCCCAGGTTTTAGCAGAGCAATCACCTTAGCACTTCTCCATAGTTTTGGAATTTTTTTATCTTCAAGGCAGGTGTTAAATAAGGATAAAATCCAGGATACAGCTATTGGCCCGAGGTGTTTCAATTGTTCTACAGTAATGTCGTCAAAGCCAGTAGCTTTACCATTTTTTAGACTTTTAATCCCGTATACTACATCTGAGAGTGTAAAGGATTTGCTCAAGCAGTCGGTGTTTTGATCTGACACAGATAGCCTCTTAGTTCTAGGTAGACGTTGTGGCGATTTACCATTGAGAAGAAGCTGGTGGGCAACTTGATTGGCGGTCACCTGGCCTGGATTCTCTGCCTCAGGAGGGTTGTCAGTAAGTTTCTGAATTGTGCTCCAGGCCTTCTTACTATTATGTGTCATGTCTATGTCAGTAACTAACTTCATCCATTGGTGTCTCCGGCTTTCTCCCACATCCCGCATAAGCTCCTCGCCGAGCTCTAGGGTCTCCTCAGAGAATGGGTCTGTGTTGTATGAGCTTTCGTATTTCGTGAGTAGCGTGGCCGAGTCCTTGCTCAAACCAGGGATATAAGCGGTACGACAGCCACGCGGAATGTGCTGGCGGGAAACTGCCCATACAACGTCGACAAACTTCTCGTAGTTGTTCGGTACAGGATTTATGTTAAGAAGTTTTGAGTCAATGCTATCTGAAAACATCTGCCAATTAGCCTTTGCGAAGTTAAATCGGCGCCTGAAAGGCACAGTCTGGGGTTTTACAGCTGATTCGATGCGGCACCCAACTGGCCTATGTTGGGTTCTTGGGATAGGTTGAGAAACAGTCTTTATACACAGAGGGGCAACATTAGCAGTGGCAAAGACCAGATCCGGGTTGTAGCCACGGCGCCATCGACCGCTGTTGAAGGACGCTGGGAGTTTGGCATTATGTATCAATGTGAGGTTCTCTGCTTCCATCCATTCTTCCACCAAATCGCCATCAGAATTATTATGAGTATAGCCCCAGGAGGTGCTGTGGCTATTGAAATCGCCAATTATGATTTTGATTGGTCTTTCGTTGAAATTACTGGTGTAGTTAAAATTAAATGGTTGACTTGGAGGTTTGTAAATGGAAGTGACTGTACAGTTACCTGTGTCTATAGTGATAATTTCTATTGAGTTGAATGATGTACTAGCCGTGGAGTGCACCGCAACGTTGGGCCGTACAAAGACAGCGCTGCCGTACTTTGCATGCGGAATTTCGGCTGTGAGGACCATGCCAGGTATTTGTGGCCTAGGTTGTTGGTAATCGCGGTGTGTTTCTTGGATACACATTATATCACAGCATGTGTCCTGGCATAGGTTCGCCAGAAGGTGGGCCTTATGGCTTGAGAAGCCTTCTATATTGATAGAAATTACTATCAAAGCTGGTTGGTTTATTGAAATACCAGAGATGGCTGATGGAATTGCCGTTGAATAAGGCGCTTGTACGTGCCGTTGAGGTTGGACTTGAGTTTGAGTCATCGTGGTGAAAGGATTAGTCAGCTAGACTCTGCGTTACCGAGTGCTAGCTGTCCAGGGTGCGCCGGGCGTTTAGAATCGTAGTTCGATTAAGATTAACGCCACTCGGGGAGGCTCCTTTCTTGCCATAAAATCTCTTATTATGTTACTTTCTGTTTTTTTCTTTAAAAATTCAGCTTCAATGAACTATTTCGTTGATACCGACTACTATCACCCAATACCACTATTCACAGACACTTTCGTTCCCACCATAAAACGGAAATATGTATGTGAACCTGGGTGTAACAGCTGTCATCCCAATTACCCCAGGGATAGAAGCGGGATATGTACCTATACAAAATGATCAGTGTCCTTGTAAGACACTGGTCTTTAAGAGTTGTATAATTACTGAATTATTCCACTCTTCCATATCATTATCACATTGCTTCTTAAAAAAATAATCTGCTCTCAGTTTGATCCACATGAAAAATACAATCATTATCAGCACTGTTTCAGATATCACCATCTGGCATTACTGGGTGTCTCTAATCAACACGCGAATACAATATGTTCGTTCTTATTTGTTTGCCAAATCGCGTGCATACGCGTTCATAATCGCCGAATAAACTAAACCACTTGCAAACCTTTTTTTTATTTACTTTTTTAGCGGTGGAAAATCATTAATTGACCCCGCTCTGGGCAGAGCGGTAGAGAGTGTCAGACTTCTACTGACTAAAAATTACCCATGTTCCTTTTTAGCCCTTTATGTCGAAGCCGCGGTATCTCTTGCGAACAACCCGCAGCTCCGACGGACGACTTTGATACCTTCGTCGGTTTCACACTCTAATTTTATATATTTCAAGGTCCAACAACACCTGTATGTGGGGAAAACGAAGTAGCGAAAGATTGTAGAAGAATCTGCCCACCACAGACGTGCCTGAGCAAGTACGCGTTGTTCCGCTGTAAAGCAGATATACCCTGTGAGCCTGGGTGCGACTGTATTCCAAATTATCTAAGGAACGATAAGGGAATATGCATAAAAAGCGAAAAGTGTCCACCTCGTAAGATTTGTTTGTTTTATTTTTATAGCAAAATGGGCCTGCCTTAACACACCTGATGGAAAGCGATGGATGAGGTCTATGAATTCACGTTTACTGTCTTTGCTTTCCGAGTTTTCTCTCCGCTTCTTATATTTTCTTGACCTGTCCTTTTCATCGTATTCTTAAGGTCTCTTTTAATATTCCAATGTATTGTTTAGAGATTGGACTACAGGCTAAAATTGTCATTATCTAGGTGTTCTTATTCCAAGAAGACAAGATCGCCGCGTCCGTATGTCTCTCATTTGTTGGCCTTCCTCCTATTTTTTCTCCTTCTTCGATTTCACACTCGACACCATACATTATTTCTAGGTCCATCAACTGCTGTATGTGGAGAAAATGAAATAGCTAAAGACTGTAGAAGAATCTGCCCGCCACAGACTTGTTTTAGCAAGTACGCGTTATTCCTTTGTATTGAAGACATACCCTGTGAGCCTGGGTGCGACTGTATTCCAAATTATCTGAGGAACGGTACAGGAATATGCATACCAAGCGAACAGTGTCCTCCGCGTAAGATTTGTTTCATGATTACTGTCTTTGCTTTCTGAGTTTTCTATCCTATTCTCTTGTTTTCTTTTTCTTGACCTGCCTTTTCCTGGTTTTTTTTTTTGTGTCTTGAGGTATTTTATTGATATTATAACATAGGCCGTAGCACCAATATCTAAGCAGAATCATTTGTCGCCTGCTGTATTGAATCCGTTTTAATATTTTGAATCCAAACTAATATTTAGGAACCCATATTATTGTCATATACTTTCTTCTTTCTCTTCTTACTACTTTCACGTTTGAACTTTGTCAAGTGTTTGTAGTTTGGACTCTTGTCCTAAATTATCATCTTCCTTATCATCTTCGTGCTCTCATTTCTTTTTATTAATAAGTATTTTGTAGTTTTTATTTGACTTTATTTATTTTATAGTTGAACCTGAACCGACATGCGGTTACAACGAAGTCTCTGTACCCTGCAGACAGATCTGCCCACCCCAAAACTGTGAGATAGCATACACTGAGTACGCTTGCACTGAAGAGACAAAAATATGTGAACCTGGGTGTGACTGTCTGCCTGACCACCTTAGGAATGGAAGCGGAATATGTATACCAAATGAGAAGTGTCCTTGTAAGCACCTTTCCTTCAACTTCATAATCCCATTGCTTTATCAAGAACGATAAATTGAGAACCATCAATTTATTTGAACCAGGGGCCATTGATGAATCAGGACTTTATACTTGCGAACAGTAAAGAGACTGAAGTTATTACATACTAGTCTTTTGTACTAAATTAAAGCTTGAACCGTCTCAATACTATACTCTTTTTTCAAAGTTTGACGGTTACAAAGTGCCTTTTAAATTTGCTACCATATCGTTATTCACCCTCTCTTTTTACCTATGTATACCGAGACTGTTTAACATTTTTAGATCCATCAACTCCCGTATGTGGAATAAACGAAATAGCTCGAGACTGCAAGAAGATATGCCCACCACAATCCTGCCAAAGCAAATACATTAGATACAGTTGTCTTCAAGACATAGCCTGTGAGCCGGGATGCGACTGTGTCTCCGGTTATCTGAGGAATAACAAGGGAATATGTATACCGAGTGACAAGTGCCCTCCACGTAAGATATTTTTCATGTTGACTGTCTCTGCTTTTTGTCATTTTCTTTCTTTTCTTTTCTTTGTTCCTTCTTGGCCTGACTTTTTCGTTCTCTTTTTGTGTGTCCGGTTTAGAGTATCATCATTATCATCTGTCTGGTCGTATCCCATATTACTTAGAGTCGGCGCAATACGGTTTTGCTTGATTCTCCCTTGTCAGCCATCAAGCTATCATTTACTGCTCTTTTTTATTTCATATTATTCCTCACACAGTCCATCCATCTTTTTTTGGTCTTTCTCTGTCTCTCTCTCTAGCCAACAACATTTATATGCTTTTAGTCACATGCAATTCATCCCTTGGACTACTGTTTAAGTTCTGATGACTAGGTAATAGAGATCATCTTTAAGACGGCTGTTATCAGTAGTTAATTTGACTCTATTATTTTATAGTTCAACCAATATGTGGTTACAACGAAGTCTCAGTGTCCTGCAGACAGATCTGCCCACCCCAAAACTGTGATATAGCATACACTGACTACGCTTGTACCAAGGAATCGAAAATATGTGAACCTGGATGTAACTGTCTTCCTGACCACCTTAGGAATGAAAGCGGGATTTGTATACCCAATGACCAGTGTCCTGGACGTAAGATTTTTCGTGTTCACTGTTTATTCTTTCTGATATTTTTATTCTTCTTCGTGTCCTCATTCTTCTTTGGTTAATAATTACAATTTTTATATGAGGATAAAAGCACATACACATTTTCCTCCGTGCCTAAAGCCGTTGATCCCGGCTATTATTTGTAGATGTTTGACAGTCGTTAAAGGTACAGATGCCCGAAAGTCTGGCAACCAATCGTAACAAGGGATGTCATATTACCCAGTTGTTGCTGACTGTCCTAAAAATGTGTCAGGGTATCCGATCAGATTATAATCATTTACGGGGGATCAGACCGGAATAGAAAATAATTCATAATAAAACTTATCCCCTACTAGGGTATCAGTTTTAGGGGATCCGAACGGAATAACTCGAACTATCTGGGTTGTGTAAGTCAGAGAGGAAGTCCCTTCATGTAAAATACTGGTATTAGGCTGCACCCGGTAAGCCGATTCCAACATATTTTGGAAAAGGCTAGGTACACGATGATGACTTTCGAAGTCGTTGTAAACCAGGTTGATAAAATGTTGTTTGTGAAATATTTGTATCTAGCTTATTATAATTATAATATGAATTTTATCTTCAACCAACTCGTGCTGGACTTGCATGGTGGATGATAGATCACGGAAAGAGATAGTCATAGAGCAAACCTATGTATTACCAGAACGTATTAGAGACTGATTAAGCTTATGCTAATAAGTTTAGTGTACAGTCTATTGTTGCCGATGCCATAAGTTAAAGGTAGATTTGCTTTTAGCAGAAGTTAAAATCCATGGATTTTGATTTCTACTGCGACGCTCTGTGAAGTTTTAAATCATGGCTGTGTAGCTAATTGTGATTAAAAAGTCTTGAATCTGTGTTACAGTTTGTGAAGTTACTGATGAGTGCAAGCGAACCTGTGCGTCACCAAATCCCCCTAACTGTGCGTATAATCCACCAGAAGAAAATATCAACGGCTGCGATTGTAAAGAAGGTTATATTCTGTCGGAAAAAGGAGGAGACTGCATTCCTATTGAAAACTGTCCACGTACGTAACTTTTTTGGTTTATATTATGTTCTTAAGATTTACTAATGCAGCTATACCTAAAGGTTTTATATACCACAAACATTCCACTTTTCTTCTCGATCGATGTGTCCGGTGAAGTTTTATCAGTATATGGCCACCTGTACAGTTCTAACATTTGCTTCAATTCAATCTTGAAAGGTTATGCTAAATGGGCAGGACACGAGGTGGCACATTTCGTGCAGAGGGGCTCCACTCTAACAATTCGTTAGATGAATTGAGAATACTCCATCCTGTGGTCGCAATCGGTTAAGAAATTTACAGCCATTATCATAGCCGATCAACCTCACACGAGTTTTTTAATCTTTATAATAATCTTTATATAATTATCCTCTTTCATAATATTTTAGCTGAAACAGCCTGCAACGGTGACCCCAACGCACTACCCAAACGTTGTCCGAAGCCATGTCCGTCTACCTGCGATGCACCAAACCAGACTCCCTGCAAGAGAGCGTGTGACCCACTAGCATGTGCATGCAAACCTGGATATTTGCTTTCTAATGGCACTGGTCTTTGCATTCTGCCTGACAAATGTCCTTGTAAGTGAAATGTGGATTTATTTTTGAAGCATTAAGGATCAGGAATATGGTGAATTTTCTTACAGTTTAGACATTTCTGGTCATTTCTCATGGTAAAATATTATACAGGGTGAAAGGTCCCTTTCACTCTGACCGACACCGACGCTAAAACTCTAACCACTGTTGGGAAATAGAAGTATTTCGTAACGTGGAAATCTAAGATCGTAGTAGTTGGCGTTCTGTGGAATAAATAAAAATAAAACCTAGTTGAGTGAAGAGGGCCTTATCGGATTCTCGGAATAAAGCTACTTTCTTTCAACGATAAATATGATCGAAAAGTCAGCAATTTATGGGAAGCTTATGTCAATCCTGAACAAAGTACATAACAGGTACAGTATATTTCAAGGTTGATAATTTTTCGATTTCAAGCTTGAATTGAAAGCTTTATGAGTTTTGCCACTACATTAGTTTCAACTCTCTAAAAGTTATAACGCCGTCTTAGGCATCAAACAGATGAACAGATCTTTGCTGTCAACGGAGCCAACTTCAGCTACTTTTCCTGCCCACCATATCGACAGCATTGTTGTAGCACGCCGCGAACGAGTAACAGAGGCAACTTGTTAGGCGTTTGCTGTACACGTGTCGACAGCACATATTAGTTGGCTCTGTCGACAGCAATGTACTGTTTGTGTGTACGGGGCCTTAGATATTAGAGGTGTCTGACAAAATTTAACTATGTTCACAGGTGGAAACCCATGTGGTAAGAATGGACAATTCGTCGATTGCAAGAACGATTGCCCGTATAACTATTGCCCAGTGGACGACAGTCGGGCACTAATATTTTGCGATCCCCCAGCAGGTCTTTGTCTGTCTGGCTGTATTTGTGGCCTAAATAGCAAAAGGAAAAGCCGCAAAAATCCTAAATGTATCACGTCCTCCGATTGCCGTAAGTGATTTTTAATGTTAATTGCATTTTCCATTTGCGAGGGTAACAAAAACAGAAGTTAGAATAGGAAATAATTGATCGATTTTATCGTTTCCTATGAATAAGCAATTTTGTTTCGTAATGTTTGTTAGCTTTGTGATTTTGAAGAAGGAAAAGTACATATGTACTTTCCCTTCATATACTTATTTGATAGTGAATATAATAATAAATCTATGTATCTTCTATATATATATATATATAGAAGATACATATATATATATATATATTATATACTAGCTGACCCGCGCAACTTCGTCTGCGTCACATAAATATAGCTATAACCTTTCTCGATATATCGACTAAATCGTAACAAACAAAAAATCTTATCTTTCCTCTTTATTACAATAGTTTAGATGGTTTAGATTAGCTTAGATTATATTAAAGTGTGAATTACTATAAAATCTATCACTTACTGTACTATAACACTCTGTACTTGTAAATATTATGATGCAGTTAATATTTTGAATTTAAATTTCCCGGAGGCCAGCCAGAATCCCCCGTACCTACATTGCGACGCAACCCGCGTAATTATTTTTCCGCGCGGGTATTTTTACATTGCGATATCTTCTAAGATATTTGTTTAAACTGTATAGAGTAAAGAGCACAAATATTCTATACTAGCTGACCCACGCAACTTCGTCTGCATCACATAAATATAGCTTAATAACCTTTCTCGATAAATCGACTATCCAACAAAAATTAAGCTAAATCGTAACAAACAAAAAATCTTATCTTTCCTCTTTATAATATTAGTTTAGGTGGTTTCGATAAGCTTAGATTATATTAAAGTGAGAATTACTAATAGGTATCTCTTACTGTTAAATAGACGATAACACCCTGTACTTGTAAACATTATGATGCAGTAAATATTTTGAATTTGAATTTCCCGTAGGCCAGCCAGATCCCCCGTACCTACTTGCGACGCGCGAATTATTTTGCCGCGCGGATATTTTTACATTGCGATATCTTCTAAGATATTTATTTAAACTGTATAGAGTAAAGGGCACAGATATTCTATATTAAATTTCCGTTCTAACAAACACATTTATTTAGATATAGATTAATACCATATGGGTTAAATAAGCTTCGCAAAAAATAATTCATTTTAACCTAACATTTTAATAGTAAAAAAGGGTTACAGTGAGACAATCTTAAAAGATAGACATATGGTGTCGCGGACTTTTTTTTAGAACTTTTAAGGAGAAACAATTCCTTCATACATGATATTTACGTAACTTTAACCGTTTTCGCAGCGCACGCAGCGGAAGCTCTCAAAAAGGAAATACCTTTTCCCGTTCTTGTAACATTTTTCATTTATGCTCCGCTCCTATTAGCCATAGCGTGATGTTATATAGCCTAAAGCCTTCATCGATAAATGGACTATCTAACACAAAAAGAATTTTTCAATTCTAACCAGTAGTTCCTGAGTTTACAAACAAACAAACAAACAAACAAACAAACAATCAAACAAACAAACAACCTCTTCAGCTTTATAATATTAGTATAGATTAAATTTCCGTTCTAACGAACACATTTATTTAGATATAGATTAATACCATATGGGTTAAATAAGCTTCGCAAAAAATAATTCTTTTTAACCTAACATTTTAATAGTAAAAAATGGTTACAGTGAGTCAATCTTAAAAGATAGACAGATGCTGTCGCGGACTTTTTTTTAGAACTTTTAAAGACGAATAATTACTTCATACATGATATTCTCGTAACTTAAACCGTTTTCGCAGCGCACGCAACGGAAGCTCTCAGAAAGGAATTTTCTTTTCCCGTTTTTGCAACATTTCTCATTTATGCTCCGCTCCTATTGGTAGTAGCGTGATGTTATATAGCCTATAACCTTCCTCGATAAATGAACTATCCAACACAAAAAGAATTTTTCAAATCCAACCAGTAGTTCCAGAGTTTATCGCGTTCAAACAAACAAACAAACAAACTCTTCAGCTTTATAATATTAGTATAGATCTTCTATAATATAAAAATGTTATGTTGGTTTGTGTACGCTTCAAACACTCAAAAAGTTCTGCACCGATCGAGCTGAAATTTTAGAATGATATATGTATAATCCGCATCAAGGATTGTTTTTACAGTATCCACGCGGGCGAAGCCGCGGGCATCAGCTAGTCTATATATACAAAAATGTTATGTTGGTTTGTGTACGCTTCAAAAACTCAAAAAGTTCTGCACTGATCGAGCTGAAATTTTAGAATGATATATAATCCGCATCAAGGATTGTTTTTACAATATCCACGCGGGCGAAGCCGCGGGCATCAGCTAGTATATAATAATATTTGAAGTAAAGTTAATATCAGAGAAAAGAAAAGATAAACTATGTGTTGTTTGTCAGTTACAGGATATTGCATTTATTTTTCGAATTTGTAAGAATATTGATAATACAAATATTGACTCTTTTTATTCATATTAGTTTTGTAAAGTCTGTCAAGTCAGTCAGTCATACCAAGAGGTATCATAAATTACTCAGTACTTACTGGGTTGTGGAGGTCAGATAGGCAGTCGCTGCATGTATAATACTGGTATTCAGATGCATTAAAATAGGCAGCCAGTTAATTTGTATGTACAACAACGACGTAACAACTCAAAAACTTAAGTATAGACATAAAAAGAACAAAAAAATTGTGTGATTGTATAGGGACTTGTTTGTATTTAGCGTCACACTATGTAGTCAAAAAAGTAGTATACTTGGTTTTCATACGTCATGTGACATACGAATGCCTAGAAACTTGTGTTATCTAGGCATATCTTTAGCAGTGATCTCAACTTTATTTTGTTTTAACGTTACAGCTCCAGTAAATTGCACAAGACCTAATGAAATATGGGATAGCTGCCCATCCGCTTGTCTAGCTGAAAACTGTGAAGATCTCCCCTATCAACCGACCACGTGCAATACCTTGGTGTTGAACTGTGAACCTAGATGTGTATGTAAGAAGAATCATTTCAGGAATTCTAACGGAATTTGTATTCCTAAAAGGAAATGTCGTAAGTTGATTTTTTCTATTTAAATGTGTTATTTGGCAGTTTGCATGGATATTAGGCGACACACTAAATTAATATGCCTTTTGTAATAAAACGTGATGTTTTATTTTGAACGCTCGGTTCAGCGCAGTAAATATTAAATTACATAAGAATGCAGGTGTCATTAAGACGTGTTAGTTTATAACTAGTCTACAATATTTCCACTGCTGGGGCAAAGGTCTCCTCTCAACGAGAGCTCTCATGTGAGTTGGTAGATGTCTCATGCCTTCGGCTTTTTTATTTTAAGACATGTTGGTTTCCTCACGAAGTTATACTTAAGAGCAGATGTTATGCTTGCTTTAAGAGCAGTGGTGATGAGCTAAAATACATGGTAAGCTAAGTGACGTCATTCTAAATCTAAAATGGCATATATTAGGGTATCAATTAGAAGGGTTTGCTGTGACAAACAAACAAAAATATTCAAAAAAACGTGTCAAAATTTTGATTACAAAATTTACTTACGTGTGCTTCATTTTTGCTAATGTTTTTTAACTTTACATTTTTTCTTAAATAGCTACGCCAGTATGTGAAGATGCCAACGCAGTGTACAAATCGTGCGTGAGTGCGTGTGAACCAACTTGTGCTAGTCCCACTTACGAAGTGTGTACAGAAGAATGTAGACCAGGCCGCTGTGTGTGCAAGGATGGATACGTTTTAAATGAAAATGATGGAAAATGTGTCACACTAGAGCAATGTCCAGGTATTTTATAGTTATGTCATAATTTTCCAGGTTCCTGACTAAATGAATGTCTCATGTAATAATTCTGTGTTTTGAACATTCGGTTCAGCGTAGTAAATATTAAATCATTTAGGAATCCAGGTGTCTTTAAGTGTTAGTTTAGAATCAGTCTAAAATGTTCCCACTGCTGGGACAAATGCCTCCTCTCGCTTAGCTAACTAAGTGACTTTATTCATCAAATATAGTGAATTTGTTATTTTTATGCACCCAGTGCATCGGTTTTATGGGTATGCTGAGAGGAATATGGAAAAAAATCTAGATGCTTGTTTTTTCTTACTATAAGATTGTTTCCTTCATATTATTATTTATGTAAAACACATTAATAATAATATGAATAACTAATAATAACTTTCCGTTTTCCTTACTTACCAGTGCCAGTATGTGAAGATCCCAACGCAGTGTACAAATCGTGCGTGAGTGCTTGTGAACCAACTTGTGCTTACCCGACTTACCAAATTTGCACAGATGAATGCAGACCAGGCCGTTGTGTGTGCAAGAAAGGATACGTTTTAAATCAAAATGATGGAAAATGTGTCAAACCAAAATACTGTCCAGGTATATATTATTAATTTATGTAATGTTATCATTTTCCTGGTCTTATCCTAGTTTATTTGAAGTCGCCGCATAGTTACTTATATTTGTAGCATAATCATATTATTTCCAACAAACCATCTATTGGTAATTGGGTACTATCCTGACAAAAAAAAAATCATTTAATTATGAAAAATATGAAATACGTGTTTTTTGTTTAATCAAATTAATAAAAATACGCGAAGATAAAACGCGTCAAAGATCATGACGTCACTTTTCACACGACTTGTAGAAGCACTGTATCCTCTTTATTAGTAGAATATTTTTCGAAAATTTGTCTGACGAACTAATAAGGTTTTTTTTGTCAATTTCCCTATTATAGTTAACTGTGCGATACAGGAATTTTATGTTAGTTCATTACTTATGTCAAAGATGGCGCTGTAGAATTTTTTGTACTAAGTTGCTTTAGTACCTACTTTTTGTAGCGCCGCCCTATATTCGTTACTACATTTTCTTGATTGATTCTTGTTGATGTTTGTTACGACATTGTCCTGATTGATACATATTAATTTTTGTATGCATCGCTAAAAATGGAAATAATCGCTTATTGTTATTAATTTATTTTGTTTTTCAGTTTGCTGAGCGCACATAAGTCACTTCTCAAGATCACTCTATTTTTGCAATTAATATTCCTAAGGAAAATCATCTATTTTATTACTCTGTCCTAGTTCGAAACTGATAAAACTAAACAAATAGTATTTCTGTGTTGTACAAACAAAATCTAATTTGAGTCTTGATGAATAAACTATTATCTGAAGAATTGAAGATATTTTTATTTCTCCGTGAAATATCCTTGTTTTCCCACAAAGTAGGTACAATAAAAGGAAGGCCTCGTGAATCAAATAAATACTACTAATTTGTTCTTCGTAAAAGTTTTGCGTGGGAAGACAGATCGGTCCATCAATCATAAGCAGGTTTGTTTCGAAAAAAAATCGATCATGGTGAGTATGGAATATACTACCTTCCTGTACTGGTAAGAAGCATGTTATTTTATTTTATTTTTATTTATTTATTTATAACCAACTTATACTAACAGTAAGTACACCACACATATAAGTTATAGGTCGAACATAAAAATTACACAAACAAAATAATTAGAAATATAAAAATAATATCAAAACGAGAAAATAAAAGCAATAATACAATAAAATTAACATAAAATTTAGTGGAAAAAATTGGAATACATAATGAACATAGCTATATAAAAATTAATCAAATAAAAATAAAAATTTAACAAAAACTCTTATCTTCTTATTTCGTAATTATATTTTATTACACGGAATACAATTTCTTTAACCCGAGGAGATAGTACTGGGAGTGGCAATGGACTCCAGGTATCGGCAAGCAGTGTTGAGGAGACTCAGTTCCGTACTTGCAAATATGTCTAATGATTCGTCATACATTAATATGTTGTTGATATGTGTAAGAGCTAGAAATAGTGGGCTGGTCTTAAGAGTTACGGTGCTAGTTTGAGGAATCGAAAAAAGAGGACGTTGGCGTGGGCGAAGAGAGTGTCGGATGTTATAAAAATGCAGCAATGTGAAACCGAGGAGAAGCTTAGCTATCCAATAGCGTATATAACGAGCGTAGAAAATGGCCCCTTTAGCAGATCATAATATGAATTGCGTTAAAAAGCGTAAAATGGCCCTTTCGTAGTAGTACCTGCGTCTGTGACCATTTTACGAATTTTAACGCAATTCATACTATTTTCGTGTTATGGTCTATTTTGCTAAATGGTCACAGACGAAGTTACTAAAAAAGTGAAAGTGACCATTTGAGACCCCCAGAATAATTTATTTATTTTATTTATTTACTTAGTTAACATGGGAGACTTACAGCTAAAACAAACAGATCAAGGACAGTACAATAGTCTGAAAGCCAATTACAGGTCTCCACTTATAAAATACAGAAAGGAAAAAATAATTAAATTCTACGGACATTCACATCAAGCTACTACATAGGTACTACAGCATAATTACTATGTTGGTCACACTGCTTAAGGGTAAACAAGCCAACGGCACGAACTAGTTGGTGGGCGGGGCTAAAATGCATGCTATTTCACCCGACATCACGAGCGAAATGCATAGAGCGAAAGAGACACAACTAATACGGGCGCGCGATTGTTTCTATAGCAGACCTTTGGTATATTTGGTTTCATGAAAAATCTATTGAATGTATCTGTTCAAAATCAAATTATTTAAATTTTTTAATAACTAATCTATGTCCGTATGGTTTCACTTTTTTCTTTTTCATACTATATACGTTACTTATTTACGCCCAAAGATGAGTTAAAATTAGTGCTAAAATATGAAAGTTTTGACGTTCATAACTTCCAAATCAATATTTTTTTTCCAATTCTGCTTCCATACAGACCTAGATAATGATAAGACCAGTTGATACAATTTTTAATTTTGAACCTAAACCGTCAAACAGAGGAGTAATCACTTTCGTAAGTTTGTATGGAAGAATGACTGGCTTGTTCAACCTTAAGAACCATTATAACAAAATTAACTACATGAAAAAGCTTCGACTTAAGCACTTCCTGGCTGACGACACACTAGTTTGGAATGGATCTATATCATACTGTAAACTCAGAATACAGAAAGAACCAGAAGCCGTAAGCGCGCCTATTACTGAAGCGACAAAAACTACTCCTAAACAGAGTAGTTTGACACGCAGCCGCTCAGTTACTCTTTGAACGTCGTAGCGCGCAATGTGTTTTACCGGTGTCCAATTAAATTAAATTATGCCGTTTTGTGTCGTTCCCACCTGTAAAAATGCAGCGGGGCTAAAAAATAAACAGGATGGGAACACATTTCACATTTAAGTAACGCATTCACTAATCACCTTATTTTAATATTGAATAAATTGTTCAGTTTGTAATTGTCATAGATAATAATGCATCCATTTTGTTAGTGTTGCCAATATACTAGTATTGATTTACCCTTCTTTTTATTATTACCTACCGAGGGCTTTTATTTGGTGTAGTATAATAATACCTTCTTTAAAAAGTATTTTAACCGACTTTACAAAAGAAAGGTTATTGCCCGTATCTATGTATGTATATGGTATTGTTAGAATTGCATAACATTCATAATAGGTGCTATGTTAGTCTATTATGATTTCGTAACTTTATATTTGTGGTGTGTGTGAGAGAGGAAGCGCCCCCCCCCCCCCCCTTCCTGTCCCACACACATGTATTAAATTATGTTAAAATTAAATTATCTAAACCGTTTTTATTTAAAGATCTTCAAGTACATATTATTACTTAGAAAAGGACAATTTTGATTTAATAATATCATATCTCCAACACACTCAACGGTTACCCCAAAAACGGGCAAATAATGTCTGAGCTTGCCACATTACGCGGGTGGGAAGTGAGGCGGGCGGGGGACGCTTGTTTTGTATTGGATTCAGCGTGCGCCTTGCAATGACAGTTGAACGCGGCTTCTGGTTCTTTCTGTATTCTGAGACTGTAAAGTCAATCACGTCTGTAATTTTCGAGGGGTACCGTTGAGGTTTACTTATTAGTACACCCACTTTTTAGCTACGTTTAAGTCTCAAGTAGTAGAGGGTAAGCTTATTGCCACCAACCGGGTACAAGAACTAGTCTTGACTCCGTAGGTGCCACTGAGAAATTCATCATTATCACCATTTCAGCCAAAAGACGTCTTCTGCTGGACATAGGCCTCCCCCAGGTGTCACCACATTGACCGGTCCCGTGCGTCTCTCATCCAGCGGGTTCCTGCAACCTTGACCAGGTCATCGGTCCACCTAGTGGGAGGCCTTCCAACGCAACGTCTTCCGGTTCGCGGTCGCCATTCCGGAACTTTTCGGCCCCATCGGCCATCCGTTCATCTGAGAAATTCCTCATGGCAAAACCCAATAACACTTTGTCTGACTTAGGAATCGAATCGGCACCAGGACCCCATCCCCCATCCCAGTCACGCTTGCAACTACTACACCAAGAAGGCAGCTATGATCGTTATATACAGTTTTACTAATAGTATTAATAATACAACGATAAAACTAAAACAATTGATTCATTCTGCACTCAATATACTTAGTTTCTCTCATCGCAAACAATAAAATTCAAGACACATAAACAATAGCTCAAAGGAAACTCAGAATTCGTACATCCCGATTGTTTTAAAAAATTTAACAGTAGCTGCATTCACTCAAAGCCAACGGGTACTTATATTTCTTCAGAACGACTGTAAAGTGCAAAGTTATTGCCATTTGTGTGATTGCTTAAAAGCATCCAGTGTTTCCCATGTTTCATACTTTCATTGATGAAAATTTAAGTCAGTTATGGTTGTGAGAAGTGTAATTTTGATCATTGTGATTGAACTGGTTTATTATTTTTAATGATGAATTTTTGAATATTGTTTTAGGATGAAATGAACTTGACTTTGTTATGATTTGACTTGGCTTTAGAAATATTATAAAAGTGTAGGATATTGAGGAATCTTTATTTTCGCGTTTTGTCAACAATATTTTAAAGTGTGTTTGCCCAAAGCTTACGATTTCCTCGGCGTTTTTGGCACAGTGACCTCTCTGTACGTTGTTGTATCAAAGGGTAGAATAAGAGCTGATGGTATAATGGTAGTTGGTATCTACGACAATACAGCCGTCTTATTTCACTGAACAGTGTGTAGATTTCATCAACACCTAGCAATTTTCTTGAACCTTTCATTGGTTTAGTCCACTCTCGGCCCCTCGAACCCCAATAATTAAAGTGTCTACTCGACCCCTAACTGTAGTCCACACTCGGCCCCCGGGGGCCAAGAATTGTGCAAAAGTAATAATTAAGTTATATTATTCTTCCACAAACTTATCTATAATCAGAAACTCATTTTGTATTATTTCCTTAGCAGCAACCCTTAACAATGAACTTCAAGAGTTCTATAATAATCTCTCGCTTCTTTCTACTTTCGTAGTTTATTTCCAAACTGAAATGGTGGGTAACAGCTGGATATTAAGTTTCAAAATTTCTCGATGACACCTTACTATACTTGAAGAAAATTCCTCTCAAATTTTCCAAGTTATAAAAGTTTTAGTACGAAGTGAACGAACTTCGTCGGACATTAAGGCGTCAAATTGATATTTTAATATCCCCTTGTTGTCGGTTTGAATCAAATTTTGAAAGTAATCTTCTATTCTTTTACTTATGTACTTGAGTATACAGTTATTTAGTATCCCCTGTTGTGTTTATAAAAGTTTATAAGAGGGTGTTTGTGAAGAAATTAGGCATGTATATTAATTTGAAATTGCTTCGTAAACATTTTGGAGACTTTTACAAAGAATAATATCATTGAATATTTATTCGGTATTCATAAAATTTGACCAAAGACACGATGGATGGACTATGTAAAGAATGCTATGGCTAGAAAGGAGGATGGCTTCAAAGATAATGAGTAATAGAGAAGTACGGAGGCAGAAGACATGCTGTTTCGACTTCAAATAAACTGGGATAAGGGCAGGAGAATGATGATGATGACGATCTATATAATTTCCTGTAACTTTTCTCGTATCATCCACCTAAGCCGGTATGAGAAGATAGACCAGCCATGTATGTTTGTGCTATTTGATATCATCATCATCATCAGCCTATAATGTTCCCACTGCAGGGACTCACGCCTCCTCTCTAGGAGAGGGATGGGCTATAATCTACCACGTGGGCCCAGTGCGGATTGGTAGATGTCACATTATCTTCGAATTTTTTGGTTCTAAGACATGCCGGTTTTCTATTTGTTATAGAATTACTTAATTAGGCTCTGAGAAACTCGACATGGGGACGAGATGTACAACATCAAGCATGGTTTCCTTAAAACGTTAGTCAGGGGTGTCTCTACATATGTACACCCTCAATTCACATATATAGACATCAGGCTGCTACTGAGAAATTCCTGATGTAAAAACCCAACATCACTTTGCCCGACCTGGCAATCGAACTCAGGAACTGACACTAGGCAGTAAACCAAGCGACGACGACTAGACTATCGTGACAGACATCCACTAGCTCAACGAGGTAGTAACCTCAAAACCAACAACACAGTCAAAGGCTTAATATTATAATGGAAATATTGTTTAAAAGTGGTGTAAACTAATAGTCGCTTTGATACGATTAGGTACCTCTTTTCTATTTGTATGCCCACTTGGGGTACTTACTTTGTCGACACTTAAGTACCTCGCCACAGATGACGAGCGAGAAAAACGTAACCATTTTTCTGTATCACCAATAAGTCAAAATATTCAGTTTATATAACGTTATCTCGATTTCAGAATATTCTAACATATTACAGTGAAGTGGGTTACTCGATCCGGTGGCAGCCATTAAATATTTTATAGCCTTTAATGGATTTCCGCTGATTTTATAGATACATACACTGGGCCATTAATAAAGCTTACCGAACACGTTTTTATTTTCTGATGCTGACGATGAGAGCTTTTGTTGTTTATTTAAATTTTGTAGAAGATGTGGGATTATTTATACACAGGAAAACACTCTAGATGTTTTCCTTTATAAATAATCCCACATCTAAGTAACATATTGATTTGCTGACTGACAGGACACGTCCACCAGCACTCTAGATCGAAACGTGAAATTCAGGAAAAGGATTTATGTATCACAAGGTCTGTAATTGTATCCCCGAAAGGATAGAGAAATAAAGAAGTAAGGAAGAATAAGACATGCTGCGCAGACCCTTAATAAATTGGGCTAAGGCCAGGAGAATGATCATTCCCCCACTGTCGAGGCCTACGTCCAGCAGTGGACTGTGAAAGGTCGAGTTGTTTGATTCCCTTCCCTCATTTAGGCAGACGTAAATAAGTAGAACATAATATTTAGCAAACTGTAAAAAGAAAGAATGATTAAAAGTGTTTACTGGTGTTACACACTTTTTTTTACACTTTTTACACTTTGGAACAAATTTTTAAATTTTTAAACTTCAACCCAAAAAAGATTAAACTCAGATAAAAGTTTGTAAGAACATAGTCACTAGCAAGTACTATAGTACAACCATATTTGTACTGTTTAGACTGGCCTGTTGGTCTAGTGGTTAGTGACCCTAACGGCTATGCCGGAGGTCGTGGATTCGATTCCCACCCAGGACAAATGTTTGTGTGATGAGCACGATCATTTGTTCTGTGTCTGGGTGTAATTTATCTATAATATGTATGTATTTAGAAATATATAAGTATGTTTATCAGTTGTCTAGTACCCATAACACAAGCTCTGCTTAGCTTGGGACTAGATGGCGTTGTGTGATAGTTGTGGAATATTATTATTATTATTATTATTATATTTAATTAGAAACTTTAAGACAAAGTAGTGTAGATTACCTAACCAGGGTATTCCCTTATTCCCTTAACATCGCCTTGTCTTCGATAGTGAAGGCTTCCAGTCTAACCAGTTGTGGCTGAATATTTTACGCGGAACGACTGCCTTCTAGCCTCCGGTATGTAATAAAAGCAAAACGGAAACCTTGAACTTTGGGTTTGTTTTTGTCGGCAGATAGTTCATCATTTCAGCCAAAAGACGTCCACTACTGGACATGGAGTACAATTATTATAATGATTAGTACAAAACTGTTTTACACCCGTTACAATCGTCCATGACATTTATTTGATTTCGTTTTTTTACCACCGACTTCAGAAGCTGATTTTTCTTCTGAAGTTTATTTTAAACTTTTTTGTGTTTTTGAAATCGGTTTTAATTTTTGCAAAAATCTTTATTTTTCTTTTAAAGTAGTAAACAAGTAGTATTTGTATTTTTTTTTTGTTAAGTGACACTTGTGTTCGGGTCCTCGGGCGGTGTGCCTGTCGCAGGAGGAAACCCTACTCGCTGCTCTCTGGTTCGCGTCTGCTCATCAGACGTGACTGTGAGAGCAGTGAGTAGGCGGAGGGAGAGACGATGGGTGGAGATAGGGACGTGTTCTCGTAGCGGCGATCGGCGGCGGCGACCTCTCGCGTCCGGCCCTGGTGCAAGCCATGGTCCGGGGCGAGGAGGAATGGGACGCCGTCGCCTCCTTCTATTCGATGCTAGCGAAGGAGGTGGCGGAACGAGAGAGGGAGAGAACCTCTCAACGTCCCAGCCGCCGCGGAAGGCGCGGAAGGCGCTTCTGGCGTCGGGGGCCACGTGATGGCTCCCGGCCACCGTAGACGCGGGCCTGTGGACGGTGAGTAATGGGCTAGCTCGCCGTCCGGCCGTCGTCATGACGGCAACAGACCGTGTCGGCGGCGCGTTCGTGTTCCACGCGCGCCTCAAAAAGATGTCAGCAAGGAGGGGCCCGCAAGGGCCAACGCCCGTCGGGGCCGCGGATTTTTGTACTAGATAACGTGGCCTCGGCGCAAGGGCAAAGAAGGAACATGGGTTTGGTTTTTAGTCAGTAGAAGTCTGACACTCCCCTTCGCTCTGCTCAAGAGGGGGGGGGGGGGGGGGTTATTCGATGATTTTCCACCAACCAAAAAAAAAAGGGCTTCAGTATTGTTACTTAGTAGTTAACATAATATGTATCAGTTTTTTTGGTTGCCATGATTTGATGTTGCCTACGTATTATTTTAAACACAGATATCACAGATTAAAATAAACGTTTTATTATTTTGTCCTGAAGTACCTATTACAGAGTTTTTACTCAGTAAACCTCAGGAGAACGTCGATTTACCAAGCAGCCAAAAATATATTCAGAAAAGAAAACATTTATTGCTTCTACATACCACAAAATATATCTTCTTTACTTTCTAAAGCAAAAACTACATTTACTTACGTCACCAGGTATCAAAATAGAAGAAGAAAAATTGCAAAATGTCTACGTCTCATTTATAAACGAACAATCTCTGCATTGTGAATAGAAGTTTTTGTGGGAGTCATAAATCAATCCGCGGCGAAAAGATTCCCCCTAAACTTTTTGCGACTATCCATGTACAGATATGGAAAGCGTTTTATATAACTGTAACAAAAGACAATTTCGCAAAAATCTGGAGATCATGTAAAAATAGGCCTAGTTTTAACATAATTATATCAAGTAGACAATGACAGACAAGGCATTATCAAATAAAAAATAAACAATATTGAAACGTCTGTTTGTAATTTCAAAATAATACCTTTTTACTGAATACGAAAGTATAAAAACTGATATTTTGTCTTTCTGTCTGTTTGTTCCTGTTTGGTGAAATGATTGGACTGGTTTTTTTAAGAGTTTTACTCGAAGATAGCTGTTGTTATTTAATTTAGACTACTTTCATTTTAGAAATAGGATTAGGGTTTCGTGGGATAACACTAAAACCATTGAAATTATAAACGTAGTATTTTTTTTATAGTTTCACGCTCATGAAGGTCGTAAGGTTCAGCTAATTGTTCAATAAAATAAAAAAGAAAAAATCTAAAATCTTGTTTGACAAAGGTATCAATATTACAGATATTTTATTATTTTGTGTATCCACAAAATACGAATGAGAGAAGTGGGTAAAAGAATGTCGCCACAGAAACTATTAAGAGAGGCCTGAGGTCCACTTTGTCTGTACTCAGACTACGACGGCCGTCACCCAAGTAATGTTCAATTAATCAGTCTTATTAGTTCCTCTAGAAACTCTAACTAAATAATTGGTTACGATAAATGTTATTCTGAGAACTGTAATTGGTTTTCGTCTTATTTGTTTGTTCGCCGTTGATTTTTCTTTTATTTCTTTGTTTGGTTATATCTGTGTGAGCTGTATTTTTGTTTGTGTGGGTCTCTTTTGTGATTTATAGAGCGTCGATGGCCGGAGAAATTGTCTGAGGTCTTAATTTGATTTTGAGACGCTCATTCTGAGTTTGTTAGGTATTAAGTTATATTTTTTCTGGGAATAATATTTATGGCTAGAAGGCCAACCTTTGTTGATTTAATCTGTCAAAAGGACTTTGTTCCTGAGTTTATCTCAGGATTGTGAGAGTAAATATTACGATTTTACTTTGTAATTAAATTCGACTAATATAAGATTTATTTATTTGTTTTTAATCAAATTATTTGTGGAAAAACTCAATCATACTTTGCCCGACCGCGGAAGGGAACCCAAGGACTACATGCTGAGCAGTCGCGCTTGCGACCACTCTACCAACAAAGCGGTCCAGCGAAACGAAAACCTGTCATCGTCATCATCGTCATTTTAGCTGAAAGACGTCCACTGCTGGACATAGGCCTCCACCAAGTTTTGCCAAATTAATCAGTCCTATGCGTCTTGCATTATCGAATCCCCGCAACCATCACCAACCAGGTCATCGTTCCAATAGAATCCAATATTGTATTTCAATTATTTTTGCTTACAATGAGAATTTAATACGTAACTTCTGTTAATAAATAATAATAATAATAATAATAATAATATTCCACAACTATCACACAACGCCATCTAGTCCCAAGCTAAGCAGAGCTTGTGTTATGGGTACTAGACAACTGATAAACATACTTATATATTTCTAAATACATACATATTATAGATAAATTACACCCAGACACAGAACAAATGATCGTGCTCATCACACAAACATTTGTCCTGGGTGGGAATCGAACCCACGACCTCCGGCATAGCAGTTAGGGTCACTAACCACTAGGCCATCTTAGCCAATAGATGTTTCAGATTAATTACAAGTAAGTAGATACCTAATAATTATTTATTATACAGCAATAAAGAATATAATACGAGGATTGTAATTACGCTCTTGTTATTAGAAATATTATCAATTTTTCGACTATTTGGGATTTAGAAATAGCTTTGTGATTACTGAAGTCTGAGGCAACCAATATTTTTACAAGATTTTATTTGACTTGACTTAGTATGTGTTGGTCAAATATTACAATTGAATTTGAACCACATTACCCCAACCGATTGAGCTGAAAGGGGTTGGAAGCGTGTCCTGTCTAACTTCCGCCATTTCATTTACTAATGAAAATTGTCGCCGCGCTTAAAACCTGTAAAATAAAGTCACTCCCGATCTTTGTTTAGAACTACGCAACTTATTTTAATGCAGTTTTCAACTATAGATTGAGTGATTCAAGAGGAAGGTTTAAATTTATAATTAGCTGATTCCCGCGGCTTCGCCCGCGTGGATGTCAAAAATTTGAATATATACTAAAACCTTCATCGAAAACTACTCTATCCATTGGTGAAAACAGCGTGAAAATCGGTGCAGTAGTTTTTCAGTTTATCACGAACAGACGGACAGACGCGGTGGTGGACCTGATTTTATAATAAAAATTATGTGTGTAGTGATACATAGTCCCGCGGGAACGGTATCCACGCGTAAAAAGTCCACTAGTTATCAATACAAACCAAGAATGTGGCAAAATCTTTCAAATAGTCACGTTTCCGTCGTATACACATACGCGTTTGTGTCTGGTGAATACATGAGCAAGGTATTCTACTTTAATTTTCAATTGCACTTACGAGTAAGCTATAAATAAAGAGAAAGAAAGCAATAAACAGACATGATACTTGCTTTCTTCTCTCTTTTGGGATAGCATCATAAGATATCGCGTAGTCAGAAATACAAGTAGGTCATCATCTGCCTAGCCTTTTCCCAACTATGTTGGGTCGGCTTCCAGTCTAACCGGATGCAGCTGAATACCAGTATTTTATATGGAGCGCCTGCCTATCTGACCTCCACAACCCAGTTAATACTAGGTAATACGATACTCTTTTTTGGTAAGACTGGGTGTCAGAATTTCAAGTCACTGACTACCTGTAACGACTGCCAAAGATCTTTATTATGGCAGCCGGGACCAACAGCTTAACGTGCTTTCCGAGGCACGGAGGAAACTCGTTATGACGGGCGGTCACCCATCCACAGACCGACCTAGGCAAGCACAGCTTTACCTCAAGATCGACCCGAGTGGCAGTTCTTATTAAGCCACGAGCTCCTCTCTCAGAAACTAAACAACTATAACAGAGCACTCTTTGTTAAAATATTTATAAAAGGAAGGTATTACAGAAAGCGAGATTTTTGCTATAAACAATGATATACCTACCAGGGGGTCTAAAATGGTCATTTTAGCAGATCACAATAATATGAATTGCGTTAAAAAGCGTAAAATGGACCTTTCATAATAGTAACTGTGTCTGTGACTTGTACTTATTGTTATCCCAAACGATTTTAAAAGATTAAAAGAGTACCTTTGGAGTTTCTTGCCGGTTTTTCTCCTTAGGAATCGACCAATGCACCGAACCATGCACCTTTTTTTTGTAGACGTTTCATAAGTGCCCATGTGGGCCTATGTGAAATAAAATATTTTGACTTTGACTTTGACCATTTTAGGAAAATAAATCGCAATAGGAAAAAAATATGAATTGCGTTAAAATTCGTAAAGTGTCACAGACTCAGTTACTATAATGAATGATTCATTTTACGCTTTTTAACGCAGTTCATATTATGATCTGCCAATGTGGCCATTTTAGACGCCCAGGCTATGTTCTGCAAGTAATTACCTACCTCTACAAGGATGTTTTGTAGTACGAAGCCAAGTCATTAGGCAGACAGGATAATATTTCTTTTTCTTAGGTACCTCTCGAAATGTGCTTTGATATTATTACATCATTCCTGGTAATTCCCTAAAGGTTCGGCAGAGGTGTATCTAAATGAACAACCACATTAATTTCACCAGTTATGTGGCTTCTACTGAAAACATTTTGATGGATAATCTAATTCCAGTTTTCCCGACTAGGGCAATCAAACCCCGGACCTTCATGCTCAGCATCACTTGCGCTTGCAACCACTAGACCAACGTGTAATATGGTGATGTATAAAAAAAAAAAACACCAATCGAATTGAGAACCTCCTCCTTTTGGGAAGTCGGTTAAAAAGTTGACAGCTTTCTTTCAAGGTCACGTGCAAGGAGAGCCATGTACGTTGTAAAACCATAGTTTTCTTATAAACACATTTGAGTTATACAGGAAAAAGAGATTTATATAGCAAAACCAGTTTGTAAACAGGAATGTCGGAACGGATTTTATAGTACAGTTGAACCAGTTAATAAGTATACATTTTGCAATGTGTGAGTGAAGTCATAGTTATACGCACACACACTAAGCAAAACGAGTGAACTATGTTTCTAATAGTGTGCGTTATGTGCGTATAAGTCAAAACTGGCCTACCGCAGACCGAGTTTACATCACGCACTCATCGGTAACTTTTATTAATATTGTGTGGGTATACGTATTAAACATACACGGGTAAAAAATCAAGAAACGGGCTCACAGTGAAGGAATATGACCCAATATTTTAGATATGTCTAGTAGAACATCCGTGGCAGAGTGGTGTAAGCGCTTGACATGGTTATTAGTCTACGCTCGGTGTCGTGAGTTCGATCCCCACTGAGTAATTCAGTTTTACCGTTTTTTACCTTTTTTACTTTTTGTTTTATAAAATTAAGTTTGTGACCAATAAAATCACTTAAACAAAAAAGTAGAAAGGTAATTAAATAAAAACAATAAAATAATTTGTTTTATTTTTAATTATTAGTTAGACAATTTATTTGTTGCTTAAGGATGGACGTAAATAATTTATTAAAGTAGGGTGATATCTAAATTGGATCGAAAGTAAAATTAGCTGGGAAGTGAATCAACATGTTAGATAGTAAGAAATTATGGCAACTTCTATCTGCATAACAATAACATCACTTCACCAGACTTTTAACAAAACAAATTGTTGTTTAAAACAGAGGAATACAGCAAGTTGTATATATAACAAATAAAAATAATGCTAAGTTTTACATTTGTTCACACAAACATGAACATTATGTATATAACGATAAGGTTCACAATCGTTTAATATTTAAAATAAATTCTACTAATTTAGTTAATACATTCATTATAATTATCTTTCACCACCTTTTCTCCATAATATTTCACGCCCATCCTTATTCAACTTAAAAGTTTTTTCGTCGATATTGTTCTTCCAATCAAAATTAAAATAATTATGACCTAGCGAACTGTAGTCGGCGTCGTCGATGCGCAGTAGACAGTAAAATCTTCCGCGCTGGCTTGCTGCAACGTGAACCAGCAGAACGCAGGTGATTTCTCACCGTTTGTAAGCACACATTGTGTGCTGTAGCTGTGACGCGTGTTGACAATCTGAATGAACTAGCTTTGTGCTTTGCCACGATGTCATGGTGTCGAGCTGATGAATTCGCTTTTGATTTTGGCCCACGTCGAAGATTTTCCACGTCTCCAGAATCCGCATATCGGTGGACCCATAATTGCTCGGTTCTTCTCTGTGAATATAAAACAAAACAGTATTTAAAATACCTACTTCTACTAAAATACTTATGATAATAGTTATTTTATAGTAAATAGTAATATTTATGTATACTTAAAAAATAAAATGATGCTTTCATATAGGTATATATAATTAATGTTATTTATATACAATAATTATATAAAATACTTTTAAATATATACCTATTATATACCTCTATTAGCAAACAAAATGGGCTATTATAACAATGGTTAATGCACTTTAGTTAACTTAATGTATACCTATCTATTAAATGATGAAATAATATTAATTTGATTTATATGTAACTATATATACCCTATATAAACTATAATACATACACACTTCTGTAGACACCAAATTAATATTATTTATTTTCAATAATCATATGCATAGATACACTACAAGTTAAAATACTTTTAGTTAAGGTTTAAATATACATTAGCAAACAAAAATGGGCTATTATAACAATGTTAATGCACTAAAGTTACGTTAATTTTATTAATTCCTACGTAAACATAAAAGTTATAGTATCTGTTACTTACCGATATCATTAAGCGCCTTGCAATTTCACTAATAAATAAGGTTTGCTCATGCAAAAGAACGATTTCTGCCTTTTTAACGTTGTTTAATGATGCATGTTTGGATTCACAGAAATAAATTACAAACGAATATATCTAGAGTAATTCTGTGTCATCAATAAACTAAGTAATGCAAATAATCGTAGATTGACCACTAAGACTGCAATTTTTTTATAAATGAAGGTGTTTGAAAACAATTTTATTTTTAAATTGTCGGTAGTTAGTTTATAAGCAGCCGAAATAAAATGGACTGAGAGTGTCGTAGTTCTCAAACGTTGCAAACTTCATAACTCATCCATGAACGGGATTGAATCGTTAAAGATTCTACCTTAAATAATGTTTTAACAAAATAATGATTACAAAAAGAAAAGCAGCACCCGTGGTTTGATCTTACGACTCCTCGTTCGTTAACCAAAGGTGTTAACTATTGTGCAAAGATTGCTATAGTTGCATTAGCGAAATATTATATCTGATTCAGTGACAAATGAATGATTACTATATATTGGTATATGGTATTATTGATGTGCCGCACGCACACTAATAAAGACAGAGCTCGCTTGCTTTACTCAGTGTTTGTGTGGCATAACTATTTCACACATGTAAAGTGTAAACTCATTAGCTAGTGTGCGTGATGTATACTTATTAGCTGTGCAGACTGTACAAAAAAAATGCTCTCAAAACGGTGAAGGAAAACATCGTGAGGAAACCGGCATGTCTTAGAACCAAAAAATTCGAAGACATGTGACATCTACCAATCCGCACTGGGCCCGCGTGGTAGATTATAGCCCATTCCCTCTCAAAGCGAGGAGGCCTGTGTCCCAGCAGTGGGGCTGTTGATGATGATGATGATGACAAAAAAAAATAACTCGAAATGTTTTGGATTTATTTTCCTCAAAGTTTCATCTAAATATTATGACTTAAAATTATTTTATACAATGCTTAGTTAGCTGGTCAGTCTTCAGAATCCCTCGTAATTATCTCCGAGGGTTAAAACTTGCTTTTTCAAATTTTTCTCTTGAAAGTCCCAAGTTCCTCGAATTCTTCTTCGGAGTTCGCAACGAAAATTTTCCTGTAAATTAAATAAAAGGTCCTGTTATGAGAGCAATCTTCGTTTTAGTTTTTAAGGTTCCGTAAACAAAAGGTTCATCGGAGAGTGAGGTTTTGAATGAATTTATTTGTTGAAATAAAACCTACGGTCTGCCCCATGAGGTGTGGCAAAAGTGAATGGTCATACAAATACGGCATCATCGGCGCGTCCATTAACTTTTTTTTTTTTAATAATTTTATTTTCTCTAAAAACTGAGTAATATTGTACAGAAAATATTTTGGCAGGAGCAATGTCTAATAAATGGATGTAGCCACTGTAACCGAACTAGGCAATGCCTGTATTTCGGTTTCCAGTGCCGTTACCCGCGATATTTAAAAAGCATGCCAACATAACAAAAAATATGGTTGGTTGTAAACTTAACATCATAATATAATATCACGCCTGTGACCTCCGAAAAGTTAGGCAGAGTTGAGCCTAATAGTGCACCCACATAATGCCAGTTATGTTTAATCCCGTGTCAAAGGAGGTGGCCTATTGCCATCACCGGGCTCACATCCAGGTTCCGTGATAGCTACTGATAACTTTCTGTATCGAACCCAGGATGTCATGCTCAGCAGTCGCGATTACGACCACTAAACCAACGAGGCAGTTTAGCAAATGAATAGGTTGGGACATGGCCTTGTCTGATAAATTATTGTATCATGAAGAAATTGGTCCAATACTTATTATATTATAAGGTCCCATTAAAATAGGTGGTCAAAATTTTAGAAATCATTCAGACCACCAAAATAAGGACGATGGTAAAAAAAAAATAAGAAAAACGCATTTAAGTACCTACTAATAAAGGATGAGTTTGTGCAGGCAATTTATTATTTTAAGTTAAAAAAAATAACTATAATATGCAATGTTTTTTTTGTTTAGATATCTTTGGTTAGACTTATTGAACGCTGTGTTAAAATTTGTCCACCTATTTCAATGGGACCTTATATTTGTATTTTTCTTCAACCTTCAAAAATCAAATCAATCTAACGACAACCCATAACGTTTCTAAGTAAAGGTTAGTCCGAAGACCAAAACTGGTTCGAACCTGCTAACAAATCATCTGATGAGGAAGAAGACACGGATGTTGAAATCCCACCTTTAAAGCCAAGTTCACACTTAGCCACAATCATATAATTGTTGCTTCAACAATACAAATTACAAAGGACACAACTCATAATGTTTTCAGACATTCGCACGACAAGGTCGCTTACACAATTTCATATCTCTAACGGAAAGTGAAGCTATCAAAACAATTTTAAAGCAAAAATCTTTAAAACATTTTTGGGAAATTAAGATTTTTCTTCTAACGGCTGTAAAAATTGTTTCGAGTAATTAAATTAAGGGTTTTAACAATAACGGTTATCTAATTAAATTAAAGTTTTTGGAGTTATAGAGAATTTTTTAACTATTCGATCTTCAGTCTGTAAAGCAGTAAATAAATCAGCTATCCAGATATTAATTATTGATCCTAAATGGACTAGCATTTTGCAAAAAATCTAGTAATTCGATAAAACATTATTTTCTTTAGTCTTAGACTGAAAAGATTGAAAAAATACCTTTAAAAGAGCAGCTATCATTAATACAAAAAAATGTATCCAGAATATTTTCGATTATAACACATGAATGCTGCCTGACAGTCAGGAGTATGACTACGAGAAAGTGTGACTTATTACTAAGTAGTAACAAGTATTAAGTATTGGACTACAATTTTGTTCGACTTTTCCCGTCTATCATTCGTAAATATTTGAAAGTCTTTGCCTAGGTCATATTTTGCAATAAACACGATTATGAAAAATCTGAAAAAGCAAATAATATACTTACAACAATCAACAGGTAGAACACACTTGCTCAACTTATCATGGAACACATAACCAGTCCTACAATCACAACTGTTGTACCGACAGCCGCTGTAACAAGTCTTGTTGACTTCCTTGTAGTCGGAGCAGGAATTGCCGCAGTGGTTGCCGCAGCCAGAAGTCGCGTTGAAGTCACCGTCGCAGCTGGCTGTAAAAATGAGATGGTCGTTAATAAGAACTCCTTACAGAAAAATCTAGGTGAAGCTAGAACAGAAGCAAAGAAAGGCACAGAAAAAGATGCGCCTTTACACAGCATTGGGTGTATTCAGATTGTGGATGATGATGCGTTAAAAATAATGCTGTTCGATGTACTGGCTATAAACAGGATCTTGTGGCTTAGTTCTAGAGGAGCCCATGTCCAGCAGTGGTTTGCGAATAATATGATCTTATGGAAGCCCAAATGTCTACAATGTTGATAAAGGATCAGAAAATTTTCATTTGGAGATCAAATTGATACACGGTGTAAGGAACAGCCGTCCGCAGACTGATGAGGTAAATTCAATATAATATCATACTACGATGACCGGTACAAGATATTGTTTCAGGAACGTTATGGAAATCCCATATATGTTTGTTTGAATTCAAACGCAATGGATCGTTATCGTTGCAAAAAGCACATAGTGAACGGCAAGCGCGACGACGAGTTTGATGAACTCTGTAGCTAGGCAGAAAGCAAACAGGTGATTTTTAGTTGTCTATCAAAATTCCGGTGGAATATGATTCAGAATAAGAAGCTGACTGCACCCTGGCAGTTTTTGGTGGGGTGTGCCTTATGTATATTCCTTAACAAAATGTATCATGCTTTAGAAAAATACCACAAAATGGCCTCAATAATTTCTATTATTTCTGTTTTCTTTAAATATATTGTTACTGTTACCGTCATTTTGATGTATCATAACGCCTACGTGAGGTTCGATAAACTATTAAACTATTATTTACCTTAAATGGTAATTACTAATTACGCCTGCGGCTGGGTTTAGAATATTACCTAAATGACATCATAATAATTTCGTTAGGTAATTCCTTGTTTTTACCGCAAATTTATAAACGTTTATCTACCCAAATATCATAAACCCTCTCTAATGCGTTCAAAAACCATAGGCAATGACCAGCATTACCAACCAGCAGAAATTAACAGAACTGTAATGAGCTCATAACCTACTGAAAACAGTAGGCTATGAGTTTTAAATTTGGAACAGGTGTCAAATTCAAGTGAGTGTGCTATTCTAGTATCTACATTAAAACAGATACCTATCGATACGAAACCCCAATTCAGTATGATTTTAATTATAAATCGCACGACATTTTGATCTCGAGTGACATAAGAATAGTGACTTTGTTCGTTTGCCTATGATTTAAAAAAAATAACAGATATCCGAAACGCCGCCATTTCGAGCTGTCATTTGTTCGTTAGCTTTTTATTCCCTTTCATATTGAGTAGACAAATTTTCTGATAAGTTCTTTATTTCTGTCGAAAATGAGTGATAGTGACTCAGAAATTAACACGAACACTCCGCCAGATATCGTAAATGCAGCGACGAATGCAACTAATAAGGAACCTGTTTATTTTTTATTGCATTACGGTAACAATGCTGGTCATTTCCCTATGGTTCCTGAGCCCATCATAGAGCCCTTATGATATTCGGGTAGATAAATTAGTGTATGCAACTATACATAATTAGGCATTACAACACTCGTGTGAACCCACACTTGTGTTGTAATGCCCTTCATTATGCACAGTCGCATAAACTACTATTATAACACCTTTTTCTTTGTTTGTCATGTAGTGATTACACTTGGTTATTTCAATGATTGTAATTATGTTGATTTCGTGATACTCTTGAAATTTATAACACAGACTGCCTGCTGGTCTAGTACTCTCAAGCGACTGGTGTGCATCTTTGCTTTGAATACCTACATGCTCCCTGTACAATTTATCAATCAGTGCAATGTTTTCAGTGCGTTATATTGAGCGTTATCGTAAACGGTGATTTTTCAACTCAAAAAAATATCCCAGCAAAATTAGTTTCTTATATAGTTTGAGATACAGAATGCTTGATTTCAACGTCTTTATGAAGGGTTCTTAACCTTTTACACCCTATATACTACTTAGCTACCTTCCTCTCTCCCTACCTACCTACTTAAGAAACTTAACGTACGTACCCGCAGCCACAGACCACAAACTTGACTCGCTTCTTAGTTCCTACCGACTTTAGACGACTCCAAATAACAAACTTATTCCCCGTTTAATTTGTACCAATCGATTCCTGTTGTCTCGAGTTCGAAGATATACGAGTAGTAGTCCAATGCAATTAGATTAGACTTAAACTACTCAAAAGGTGAAACGAAGTTTGTAGTGGTTGAATTTTCATGGGACATTCGTTATTTATTTATTTGTTCGACTATTCGAAAGTACTTTGTAACTGACTTACTTGAAATAAATGTTTTGTATTGATTTGATTTGAAAAAAAAAAATCTCTTGACTTCAATCTTGCCCTAAGGGCAGAGATGATGTCGACGATGGAACGAGCTTACCCAGTAGAAGCCTGTTTACTCGCGACTTAAACAAATTAGGGTTATATGAACTCGGAAAAACCGACGCAGGCAGGGAATTCCACTCCTTGGCTGTGCGCATAATAAAGGACCCAGCAAAGCGCTTCGTTCGAATGTGTGGAATGTCGACTAGGTATCGGTGATACCCTGCAGTACGTCTAGTCTCCCGATGGAAGAAGGGAGATTGTGGGATCAGCTCGTGGAGCTCTTGCGCACACTCTCCGAAGTACCTACAGTCTGTAGAAGACCGACAGACATGCGACTTTGCGACGGTGGGCCAGGCTATGTAGCTTGACAACCAGCTTATCGTCACCAATTAGCCTCCTAGCTCTGCGCTCTACAGAGTCAAGTGTGGCAAGCTGGTATTTGGCTGAGCCATCCCAAAGGTGACAGCAATACTCCATGCCAGACCGGACTTGAGCTTTATATAATACTGAAAGCTGTCCAGGCTTGAATTGATCTTAGAATATTCTTTTTCTTTTCCTCGCTTTCAAAGACAAAGACATTTTTATTCGTTTTACATATACCTATATTCGTAGGACATATTATATTCTTTCCTGACCTTCCCGAACCATTAGAGATCAGCTTCATTTGGTTTTGGATAGCTTGATTGGTAGTCGTGCGTACATGATATTGAATGTTACTATGGGCATTCCGGCACCCAGTTTGGTGGATGATCTGCACAAGATTTCGGGTGAGACCTAGGTGAAACTCGCGCAGACTAGGGAAGCATGGCCTAAAAGAAAGCAACTTAGCAGGAGGTGGAACAAGACGGCTTATAGAGATGGTTATAATGATTAATAACTTAACTAGCTTGTTTAATTAATAACAAATGGGTAAGGCCGTTGGTTATGTCTACGTTAGAGGTAGTCAGTGGCCCGATAGTCTGACAACTAGGCTAACCAAGGGTTATTGTGTAGGTCAGTTAGTCAGTACTAACTGGGTTTTGGAAATCAGATGGCAGTCCCTCTATGTAAAATACTGGTATTCAGCTGTATCCAGTTAGACTCAACACTGACCCCAACATATTTGGGAAAAGATTAGGCAGATGATGATGATGATGATGAGTCATGAGTTAGGGCTCCCACACATAAACACGATACGACGTCGCGTCGTACAACGATGCGGCGTCGTTTCACGATACGACGTCGCGTCGTGGAAATCTACGACACGACGTTGTAACGTGTCGATGCACGATACGACGTCGTGACGTTAGAAACTCATGATGCAATCCTCCGCAGATTTCTTGTTACTTTAATGAACAAATTAACATTTATTTGGGTTCTAATTTTATATTCTTTTCAGAATGCGTCTAGAGCGGTCCATTTTTAACCGACTTCAAAAAAAGGAGGAGGTTATCAATTAGACTGTATTTTTTTTTTTTTTTTTATGTGTGTTAGCTCATAACTTGCGACTGGGTGAACTGATTTTCATGATTCTTTTTTCATTTGAAAGCTGGTGCTTCCCGTGTGGTCCCATTGTCACCATTTCAATATCTGATGATGGGATCTTGTAGAAATCGGGGGAACTCTTCAATAAATAACAGCAGATTAACCGCGATTGTTGCTATAGCATATCTAAGCATTGTTTACACCATCACACAACATAATATCACGCCACGTGAAGATCTGATGAAGGACTTCGGAGATAGGCAACGGAACTCCTCAATTAATTATAGCAAATGGACTGGGATTGCTGAAATCTCATGACTGTCTATTGTTTACACCAGTTCATAACATAACATCACGCCGGTACGTTGTGAAGGGGTAAGCACATGCAGGGTTGGAAAAAAAACAGTTTTTTTTACATTTTATAAAACAAACAGTTTAAAATGTTTTAAACAGTTGTTTTTTGTTTTTTTTTCCTAAGTTAGTTATCATCCATTTTTAATTGATTATCCCTCATATAATTAACTGTTATACTATTTTATAAACTGCATGGCAAAAAATGATCTTAATTCAATATATTCTGTATGTTCCGACGTTCATTTTTCGTAGGGAAATCGCCTAAACTTCTCTTAAAATAAGGGAAATACCCAAAACATATTAAAATACACGAATTACGGAAGTTCTGGGAATTCCCCGGGGGACTTTACCGATAGAGTGTATAAATAGAGCGGACTTTCTTTCTGATTTGTAATGGTGGTTGTCATTAAAGGCTCAAGTGCCGGAATATAAAGACTGTTTTCAACATTTGGATTTATTCATTCCGATGTACGAAACAAACTTGGTAACGAAAAAGCTGCAAAACTTGTCAGTTTTTAAATACTAATAAAAAATAATACATGTTTTCTAATCTGCTTATTATTGAACAACTATGATTGTAGGTGGTCGTTTTATAATAAAAATTGTGAACTATTGCTTGATTAAGGATTTTAAATATTAAAAATTGTACATGTTTAAATGTCAAGTTAAAAAGTCACTTTAATTATTTTATAAAAATTGTTAAAATTGTTGATTAAATAATAGAAATAAGGAAAAAAATATCTAGTACCTACTCATAAAAAAAGAAAAAAAAAAAAAAAAAAAAAAGGAAAAAAAAAAGAGAAAAAAAAAAAAAAAAAAAAACTTCTCTAATAAACACACACAAACACAGTCACACGCACACGCACAGTCACACGCGCACACACACACACACATATTTACACATTCACACATACTCACACTCATCTATCACTACAGTCACACATACTAACAATTATTATTACACAGCCGCGAATTTATTTATTGAGCCTATTAGTTTTAATTTTAAGTTGTTTTATTGCTGCTTTATTTTGATTTGTTTTAATTGGTTTAATTTAATTAGTTTTTAGACTTCATTTGTTTTTATTACTTCTTTATATTGATTTGTTTAATTAGTAGTTATTTTAATTTTAGTCTCAATATTGTTACATGTAATAGGGGAAGGAGCGAAACGATCCCAACACAAGTATTTTTTATTACTTACTGGGACTGTTTCATTCACATGTGTTAATTTTAACTTTGAGACAAATAAACAATTTTATTTATTATTATTATTATAATAATTATTTTTGTATTTAAAATTGGTTTTAAAACCTGTTTTTTTTCATAACGTTTTAAACGTTGTTTAAAACATGTTTTAAACAATGTTTTCAAACACCTAATAAAAAACGATGTTTTATTTTAAACTGTTTTAAACACTGTTTAAAACACATGTTTTAAACAAGTTGTTTTAAACATGCCAACCCTGAGCACATGTGAACCACTAAAATGTGAAAAATAAAAACTTTTTTACAAAAAATAAAACCGACTTCGACAAAAATAAAACACAAAAAAGTGAAAAATAAAAAATCAGCTTCAGAAGTCGGTGGCAAAAACATGAAATCAAACAAACAAAAGTCACCGACTTCAGAAGCTGATTTTTTATTTTTCACTTTTTTGTGTTTTATTTTTGTCGAAGTCGGTTTTTCAGAATGAACTAAGTAACTAAAACACCACCCCACTGTATCGACGTATCGACGGCATCGTGCCGTGTATCGTGCGTGGCACATTACGTTACGATGTCGTGTTTTTTTACGTAGATTTTCACGACGTGACGTCGTATCGTGACACGACGCGGCATCGTTGTACGACGCGACGTCGCCGCGTCGTATCGTGTTTATGGTCAGGGAGCCCATAGTCCTCTGTTACAGTAAAGTTGTCGAGAGATTAATATCATGTAGGTAAATAAGCTGTGTTTTCCTTCCCGGTTGTAAATAGGTATTTCAAATGACTTAATAGTATTTTTTTTGTAGGTACTAGGGACAAGTTGTCCTGGTTATATGACATCATGTCGGTATGCTAAAAAACCTAATCTTTTAAAGCTGCAAGAAGTTTCGTGTATTTTTTATGTAGTCACTTATCCTATCCCACTAATATTATAAACGTGAAAGTTTGTAAGTATGTATGGATGGATGGATGTTACTCTTTCACGCAAAAACTACTGAACGGATTTGGATAAAATTTGGGACACAGATAGTTTATAACCTGGATTAACACATAGGATAGTTTTTATCCCGATATTATCTTCCCGTGGGATAATTTTCGAATTGTAGCGGGCGAAGCCGCTGGCAACACCTAGTACGAGTATATATGGACACTCGCATTCAACTTGCGGCCCTCGGTCTTTAGGTATGCATGGTCGTAAGTGCACACTTTCCGGTTTGCACCGGTAAGTGACTTCCCCACGGCTTATGAAATATCTCCCGGATTGGTATGAATTAACGATACGACTGCCCAGATTATAATATACAAGGGGCAGGTTTGCATCGTCGTTAAAATTAGCGAGACTGTCATAAAAGGCATAAAAATCATTATTTAGTACAAAATAGCAGCTTTTGTTTAACACAGTTAATTGTTAGTTTTAGTCTTACCGTAGATCTTATAGGGTGACGTTCCGCGATAACTATAGACATCTAAATAAAGTGTGAAAGAATAAAAAGTTCGACTATCTATGCAATCCAACTTACGGCAGTCCGTCTTCGGTATGCAGGTTCCATTAACGTCACGAACCATACCGTCTATGCACACACATTCCGGTTTGCAGAGAGAAGTGGCTCCTCCGCAACGGATCGGGTGTCCCAGCTCGTCACAGGTCTTTGGGCCACAGTGTGAGCACTCCACGTTCACTTCGTTTTCTTTGCATACTTCCCGTTTCACGACTGAAATTATAAATTTAGAACTAAAATTTGTTTTTTTTTTTGGAAATATGGTTTGGGTTACGGTTTGTTTTATCTTATTTGCAAGGTGTACAAAGCAAATATTGAACAAACCAGAGAGATTTGGACGTAGAAAGAAGAGGCCTTAGCCCAAAAATAGGCAGACAAAAAAAATATTGGTCGCAAGCTCGACTGCTGAGTGCAAGCACCTAGGTTTGATACCCATTTTTGATTTTAGTGATGGCATTAATTTCGCCCCCTATTAGGTACATGGGGCTCAATCATAACTGGTGAAATGTGGCTGTGCTATTAGGTACTCCTCTACCCAACCTTCTGGGGGCTAAAGGCGAGACGTTTTGTCAGTTGGGCGATAGCCGTCGATCGTCATAGCTCCCCAGCATAGGTTTACATTTTTGGTTTTAGAACATGCCTCCTTTCCTGCATGGATGCTCCAAGCTCAATTTCCTCGATTCTGAGAACACTTTCTGTAATTTATTTCATCACCGCGACGATATAAATTACAAAAAATGGAGTGCCTTTCATCCAGGTTTCATTCCCTTAGGAATAAAAAACTTGAACGCAGCACCGTTGTCGCGCTGGGACCAACTCTTGCACTACATAATAGTGTAGCGTCTGCGAAATGAAATGATGATGATAGGGAACGTGGTGTTTCGATATTGTTTAGTTATTCATCGAAAAGGAAAATTATCCTTAATTAGTAATGATAATAATCTGTCGGGGTTGCGGGTTGTTCGAAAGAGATACCGTGACCTCGACATAACTAAGAAGGAACATGGGTGGTTTTTAGTCAGTAGAAGTCTGACACCTTCCGGGAATAAAAGGGTAATTTTAAACCGCGTAAGTAATATTCAAAACCGTGAATCGTTAGATGCAGCGATAGTACGCCTCTCACGAGGTAGACCGATGTCCTAGTAAAGGTTGCGGGGATGTACTGGATGCGAGACGCACAGGACCGGTCAATGTGGGGTCACTTGGGGGAGGTCAATGTCCAGCAGTCTTTTATGACAATACATACAAAACTAAGTTTATCTTAAGACCGTCAAACCATCTTTGAATTTCAAACTTTATTCCAACAGACAAAAATATTTTAATTGCATAAACTGAAGAAACCCGAGTAGCTCGACAATGTTCTATTAAGAACTTTACTATGCTCGTAATAAAATTCAAAAATATTTTAATACTTCAGAGGTAAAGTTAGCTCTCGTTGTGTAAGAAGACATTACGAGTATAATTTATGGAGTTGTCTTTCATTCTTCATTCCTCGAAAAGTTGATAAATGAACTCCTTTTTGGAACTAAACGACAAAACGCTTGTACCTGACGATATTAAATAGCACGTCTTTGTACCTCTCGTGTACTGCAACTAGTGTTTTATTGCTTCGTATAATTTAAACGAGCGCATTTCTAGAAAACTTCAATATACGTATAAGAGTTTCAGGAAAACGTGGATTTGTGAAACTTTTATTACTTATGTAAAGTAAGGGAAATTTCTTATTAAGTAACTTGAGAATCAACTGAAATATCTCATAATTATACACTAATTGCATAATAAGCCTGTATTATTCCCACTGCTGGGACACATGTCTTCTCTTTGAGAGGGAATAGGGGTATCCACCACACGGGCCCAGTGCGGGTTGGTAGAGGTCACATGTCATAAAATTTTTCGTCCTAGAACATTTTGTTTCCACACAATATTTTCCTTCACAGTTTTGAGACCTGTTCGATGAAATTAATTTCACAAAGTAATGCGCCTGAATGGGTTCGGACCCTCGAAAGTCGGGGCCACCACCATTATGCCACCGCTGATCTTTCATACACAATTTACAACTGAAATACTAACCCTACGAATGAAGCATGCTATCAAAGTGCTTAATCAGTTTGGGGGGGATATGAGGAACTGGGTGTAAAGTTCCTCATCCCCCGTTGAAAAGGGAGGATCCTCCGACCGGACGGGTGTTGTGATCCGACTTAGATGTTTATTTTTCGTACGATTGCACTGGTTTTATGATTCAGATGCGATCAAATATACTTTAGAAATAGAGTAGCATAATATCATGCCTGTAATCCGCAGAAGGTTAGGTAGAGGTGTATCTAAACGTGTAGTTAAATTTCGCCAGGTTAATAGGAGGCGAGCCTTCAATCTGATGAGTAACTATAGTGCGCGCGGAACTAGTTGGCCGCGCCTAGGTGGCGACAGGGGTGAGGGGGCGGGTTACCTACAACTCGCAATGCACAGGAGACTATAATTAGACAGTGATGACCCAGTGATGACCAATCTCGAGATATCGTGAACAATATTGTTCAATTTATTGAAAAGAATACTTAAATAAAAAAACAAAAACATGCCTAAGGCGCGGCCAACTAGTTCCGCGCGCACTATACCTAATTGCCTTCTGGTTATTTTTCTCTTTATCACTATGACTACATAATTTAAAACCTCCGCCGCGTCTGTCTGTCTGTTCGCGATTAACTCAAAAACTACTGCACCGATTTTCATGCTGTTTTACCCAATGAATAGAGTGGTTTTCGAGGAAGGATTTAGTATATAATTTGACCGAATTCCAAGCGGGCGAAGCCGCGGGCATCAGCTAGTATATTCTATGTGAAATTTTCATAATTCAATCATTTATAACAGTAATGTATTTAATTTGATTTCGCTGTACAATGTTGTATGGGCGGTATATAGTTAATCGCAATTTCATTATTTAATTTATTTTATTAGGTAATTTAATCAATTACCTGTATTATACATTGTGTATACAGGTAAATACCAAATAATCAATGTCTTTGTAGTGCACTACAAAGATATTGATTGATTGATCAACCAGGTCAAATCTAGACACCGTGGCTGATGCTTAAAAATCCTGGTGGAAAAACCTTATGCTCTGCAGTCGCGTTTACGACCACTTACATTTATATTAGTTTTGTCTTTTTCCGCCTGCACAGATAAGTTTGTTGAAGTTTACCGGTTTGATCAATCCATTTGGATGTTTAAGGTTTTTATGAATTTAAGCAGTGATAATCCAATGGTGACTGTCGGCCTGCCAAGTCATAGGTCTCGAGTTATAACTCACAACACGCATTTTTGATTTGGTGAAGTAAGTAACCAAAAATGAAACCAGGATGCCTGAGGGCTCGTTTACGGAGACGCGGGGCGTTGCGCGGCGCGTGCAGAATGCTCTTTTCGTGCTTTTTTATTAATTTACACGCATACACAAACGAGCGAAAAGTCGTTTCTCGTAAAATCAAGTTTTGAAATCGTTAACTTTTTCATACATTGCCATGTGTTTGAGATAAAAACGCTGCACGCGCCGCGCGATGCCCCGCCTGTACGTAAACATGCACTGAGAGATTTTTGTCAATGAAATGTAAAGCCAAGCCAGAGGCCCATGTACGGCATAAGTATGACACCAGCTTAGGCACTAACCACTCCCGTCAGGGCTGCGGGTTGTTCGAAAGAGATACCGCTACCTCAACACAAAGGGCTAAGAAGGAACATTGGTGATTTTTAGTCAGTAGAAGTCTGACACTACTAGAACAAATTTCCGTGCGTTCATGCATTTTTGTCATACCTATTATTGGAATCAAATACAACAGCTCACAACTTAGAACCCAGTAATATTAATGACAATAATATCCGTGGTGCTAGGCAACTGGGCTTATCTCAGTTGTATACGTCCCTGTGTGCCTATTGGCCTTGTTCTGTTCTGTCTCCTGCTGATATGGAGGGAAGTGGAAATTATGCTTTTTCCTACTCCTCCGCTATTCTTTTCTGATTAATTTCGTTGCAGGATCCAAGACAGTTAAATCATTTCTCTGGGACTTCGTCGAGCTTCATTGTCTCGGCGCTTTTCTTGTGGTCGCCATTCTGGCTAACAGGAGTTACAGTGGTTTGGGAATAGTGTGGCGGGCTTGACACTCCCTACCGCTCTGCCCAGAGCAGGATGAGTCACTTGATGATTTCCCACCGTCCAAAAAACCAAAAGGCTCTAACTAATCGACAAATAAAGCAGGTTAGTTTGTGTATCACCGTTCAGTTATCTCAATCGTGTGTAACTTCATTATTCCTCCATATTTGGGATCCATTTTGAACAGAGTTTTCTAGAATATTTCTTGGTACATTGCCGGTCAGATTCGCTTAGCTAAGTATCCCAAAATATTTGATTCGGAAATCGTGCATACCGGTAACTTACGTGTTCCTCATAAAAATGCAACGGGAAAATTTGTGGCAAGATATTGTAGATAGGTTTAACTCGCATACTTTAGTCTGAAATATTATAAATATTTTATTACAAGCCATCCAAAAACTTGTGAAAGTGACTTTGTTTGTCACGTCTTCACGCCTATACTATACGGCTGGACGAATTTCGATGAGACTTGGCATACGGCTACACCATGACAGGGTCAGTTAAGGCATTAGTTTCTATTCAACCCTATACGTCGTTCCTGTGTGATAATTTAACACTTCCGTGTAAACGCACACATTTGATTTGATTTCAATGCTAGTCTGTAGAAGTATTTTCAGTGAGCGCAAATGTACTTGCTCTCGGGCCCCCGACACATCGCATGAATAGCAACAGTACCTGGTTTTTTACTCCTGCTCCGCTTGCCCAAGGCTGAGAGCATATTCCTGCTCGAAAAAGGGGTATATTATCAGACGGGAGGTATATTAAAAGAGCCTTCACGTCTTGACGATAGTAATTGTGTTATTGCTGCCAACCTTGCACGGGCTTTCCCGGTATAGTAAACTTAACTTTATTACCGTTTAACTACAGCATGAACATTTTTTAAACATTTTACGAACAAAAAAATTAAATCAAAAAGAAACTTAGGTATAGTAGATCTAGAATAGTTCGTTTGGCATGATGAAATTCTAATCTCATTTAGAAAGCTGCGAATAACGTACCAATGTATAAACAAAAAATTGAAGTGTCTGCAATTTAGTAAAGATTTTACTGAATGCATATGTACGAGAATGTACGAGAAATTCTCGTACATTCTCGTGACTGTACTGTGAATGTAAAAAGAAGACATGTTGCGCCGATCCCAAATGAATTGGGAACGGGCAAGAGAATGGCGATGATGATGTACGGTAATTATATAATCAAAAAAACATTATTTAAAATTTTTGTTTGTGAGTTTTCCGAAACGGTTGAACTGATTTTGACGTGACTTTTGACGGGTTAAGTTAGGCTACTTTTTTTTTTAGAAAAATATTGAGGTTCTGTGCAAGAAAATTAAAACCTTTGAAATTGTTAACAAAATCCGATTCAAATTGGGAAGTTGGGAAGTAATATTTTTATAATATTTCACGTGGACGAAGGTTGCGGACAGCTAGTTTTTCTATGGCTTTATTCCTCGACATATGTATGGTTAATCCGAAGGCTATACTGGATGTAGTGTCATTCCGTCATTATTATTTAGAGGGTAATTATAATTAATATTTACCATGAATCCACAAATAACACTGCCGGTGTCGCAAGCTTATAAAAATCTGATTTCTTTATAAAGTTAAGTGACACAATAAACCGATTTATTACAATACAAAGTTAGAATTTCACTCCCTTAGGTAAGTTTATCCATAAGCTTAAAACAATTTCACAAGTAGAACCAGAACGACAAAACTACAACATAACATCATGACTGTAATCCTTGAAAGGTAAGGCAGAGGTGTAGATACCTAACAGTACACCCACATTTCTCCAGATATTTTTAAGTGCCATATAATAAGGCAGACACAACAAACAAAATAGCAAACATACATACCTTCACTATGTATAAAATAAACCCAGTAAGTGGTCACAAGAACTATCACAAACAGCTTAGACATTGTCACAAACGTCTACTATAGTCAACGGACACAACAAAAGTGATATTTCAAACAACTATTATAATTAATTCAACTACAGACTCTTTGGCATTCAAACTTTTCCTTTTGAATGACTAATTCAAAATCAGAACATTACACAACCCGATGACATTTTCCTTTAGATCTTGACGTTCCAAGTTCAAATGCAAGTAATTAATTTGTTAATTATTTATTGTGAATGAAATCGACGTATAATTTGATTCGGTCATTGTTCGGCTTAAAAGGAAAATTCTGTTTAAATCACGTGATTTTTGCTCATCTTTTGTTTTTGCTCGCTTTTTTCCTTGTGATGGAGGGTAATGTCTTTTCCTATGGTCAGTGATAAGAATGTGGTATTTGTTGGATTATCTTAAGAGTATGAGCACGTACTTCTAGAATGTCTGCTCATGTTGTTTGGAATTCACGGAATCGGAGTCAGATAGCATTTTCCCGTTAGCACGATGCTAAACATAACATTGCGCGTTTATAACGTGAATTCTTAGGCAGAGGTGTTCATAAACTACAGTCACTTTTCGCCAGTTTATCATTATGCGGGCCGAGGCTATTGCTATTGGACTGCTACAAAGAAATACTTAATGAAAAACTTAATTTCATTTAGCTTGACCCGAGAATTCACTCCAAGAATTCGTGCTCAGCAGTTTGTTGCTTGCTACTCGACGAACAAGGCAGTTAAAAAGTAAAAAAAAAACTATTCCTATTTTGAGCACTTTGGCCTAAAGCCCTAAAAGTTGGTAAGGGAATTCTAAAATTGAATTTAAATAAAGTTCATACTTCATCATTAGTGAGTTCAAAAATAGAGCAACAAAATATGCAAACGCTGTTCCAAATTCGAATATAAAAATTCGCCTGTAGCAAAATATGAAATCCTTAAGAATGGTCCACTGACAAAATGTCTCCGGGCGAAGACAGTTTCCCCTCAATTCCCTCTATTTGTCTCAATATACTCTTGGCGTCTATCGGATTTCTTTGGAAAAGCCTCTTATCCCGTTTCCTTCGTGTTTATAGTTTTTGCTAGCGAAGTGAATGTTTGAGCGCTTATAACGAATCATTCTTACCATTTCCGGTGGTATTTGATCTTAAATAAATATGTAATATACATTTGAATACCACATTTCCATTCTATTTATTCCATTGCAATAATTTTTATTTATTTTAAGGTCGTTGGTTTGAGAATGTTTTTTTTTTTAATTTTTATTTATTTGATGCTCATTTTTTATTGCACACAAAAAAGTACCTTAGGTTTGCAGAAGAGGATTTACCTTTGTGCATTAATGCAGTACATTTTATTACGTAAGTTATTAAACACACACTTACACACGTACATATTATACAATATAATATACGTAATACATAAATTGATTTGACCTTAAAGAAGGTATTTTACCTGCTCGTATATTATTATAATTAATTAATTAATTATTGCTCAATATAAATTAATATCGGGTTTGCCCTAGTTGGTTCGTACGTTATTCAACAGTAAACAATTTAATGAGTGTTTATCAAGGAATTTCTCTTGACAAATAAAATTGGTACAGGCAATCTGTCAAATTACTTTAATGAATTTTCAACTTTATCGCTAAAGCATGAGGTTTAAGGTTGATTGGGAATATTTGACCTTTTCAGGTTATACCTAGCCTGGATGTGTACAACTGAGGATGATTGTTACATTTCAAGAAGTGAGATCCATAGAAGGGTAATACTTCGTTGGGTTGTTTAATGATAATTCAGCATCAACCTAATCTAGACTGGTAGAAAATACCCGATGCCAGACACCTTTGTACATTGTTTTTAGGGTTCCGTATCTCAAAAGAAAAAAACGGAACCTTTATAGGATCACTCACGTGCCTGTCTGTCTGTCCGACCATTCCCACCTTATCTCCGAAACTACGGAGCCTAAAATTCTGAAAAAAAAAAAAAACAGAAATTAGTTCAACACGTACAGGTTACAGGAAAACCTATAAGAAGTCATGGTACGGAACCCTTCATGTGTAAGTCCGACTTGCACTTGGCCAGTTTTTTTTTTACATGTGCATATAGTCTGTAACTGGCCTACTGAAATAAATGACTTTGAGTTTAAGTTATTGACAAAAATGCAGTGACTTATTCGGGAATAACATGGTAGGGCGAATCTATATAAATAAAAAGAGAAGTCCTGACTGACTGACTCATCAACGCCAAGACCAAACCCTTGGACCTAGAAAGCTGAAATTTTGCACAGAGGTTTCCTTTATAATGTAGACAAGGAATAAGGAAGAATTTTTCGAAATTCAACCCCTAAGGAAGTTAAATAGGGGATGAAAGTTTGTAAGGAAAATCGTCATTTTCACGCGGGCGAAGCCGCTGGCAAAAGCTAGTACCAAATAAAACTCGCCTTGCGAAAACCATGGCGAAAGAATCTCACTAAACAGATTCGATAGAAAACAACCATTCTGAAGTAACAAGAATATAAATAACGCTGGCAAAGGGCGAAGCTGTTTGAAACTACTTAACTTTTTATGTCGGTGTAATCTATTTTAGCCGTATGAAGGAGCTAAGTGTAGTCAGGAAACTTCAGGAAAATAAATACCGTCGAATAAGAGTTGTTCGTGGAACTTCAAAACTTGTTCAGAGTAGTTGGAAATGTACCAGTATGTTCGTTTAGTGAAAACAGGTACTGTATTTCCGTGTGTAAAGAGCTTTTCGAACCGGTTTTGTGTATGTTTAAAACATTTGTTCAAAACATTTGTGAACTTGTTGAGAACTTTGTTGTGTGTGTGAGCGATGCGTTGCTAATATAGGAAGTTTGATAAACTTTGAATGGCTGTTTATTGCATGAATATTTATTAAAGTGATTCTGTTTGTTAGTTTGCCGTATTTGCTCGTAAGTTTCACTAGGCGTTACAATGTAATATAGTTTCTGTGTTGTAGAATTTGTGTTCGAATAATATAACTAACGACTGCCATGTCTTTTTCTGCTTTCGTATTGATGGTAAGACTTACCAAAGTCCTTGTCCATGTGTAAGCGCGCTGCTGATCATAAGATCTTTTGTTTTTGGGGGGATAGGAAATCATCAAAATTTTAATAACTCCTCCCGCTCTTGGGCAGAACGGAAGGGAGTGTCAGACTTCTACTGACTAAAAATCACTCATGTTCCTTCTTCGCCATAGTGCCGAGGCCACGGTATCTCTTTTGATATCCCGCAGCCTTTCGACATTCCGCAGCCATCATAAGATCTTGGCTACGATTCCTAAGTCGGGCAAAGTATTATCAGATTTTTTAATGAAAAAACCTTCAGTAGCAGCAGAGCCCCAGTCTGAATAATTGGTGCTCGATTATGCCAATAAGCTCGGCCCCTGTTACATGGATCTGCAACATAAATGTTCTAAGCCTAGACCCTTGTCTTCCCTTCGGGATTACGTTATGTTACGCTCAAGTTATTTTTGCGTTAGCATAATATCTCATACGGACCTATGTAATTATAACCTGCCAGTCCAGCGGTCACAGTACTGGGCTATCCCTGCAGTATTAGCTGATAATGCATGACTGTCTTAAATTTTAACTGTCGTTCAGTTTGTACATAACAATACTTTCTATCTCAAATTACAGCCGGAATACCCCACAACCTATACTCAGTTCCTTCCTATATCTTTACCTGTTCTCTTGTTATTCCACTAAATTTATTTCCAATTAGTAAAACACTTGGACCGAGTGTCGTAGTTTCCTTGTCTTAATTGAAGCGCGCCATTGCAATTACAGGAACTTACCTTTCAAGTTGTATGCAAATTATATGCGTCATAGTTTTCGTTTTAATTCCCTCTGCAGTTTCAGAGCGAAAATACTTACCGCAAAAAGCTAACAATGTTGTTACATTGTTGGCTTTTTGAGGTAATTATTTCGTGTATTACGTACCTAGCCGTAATACATTGTTTACTTGGTTAAAATTGGGTATTGTAGTAAGTTTGTTTTTGCGTATATCAGTAACTAGTGCTTCGCCCGCGACGTTGCATACAGGTGAATTTTAACTAAAAGTTGGCCAATATTCCATGAAGTCTATTGCGTCTTTGTTGTATTAGTTTCTCTAAAATTAATAGTTTATAGTATGTAAGTCCCTGAGCGACTGAAAAATATAAGATGGCGCTAGTAGTACTTACATTAATTGATTTACAGGAAATACATCTATTCAAAATTTCAAAATTTCATTAAAATCCTTAGAGCCGATTCCATGATACCCGAGAAATGAATACATATTTAAATACACACGTTTCTTATAAGAATTGCGCAAAGAAAAAAAAACAAGATAACGCAGTTTTCTATGATTGAAAAAATATGATTTTTAAATGCATTTAAATATCATATTTCTAAATAAAAGATGACGTAATTAAAACAACTCTCTGTTCATGCTAATTTGATTTCTGAACCATAATTTTGTAATTAAACAAAGGACAAAAGATTTCTTAAAACAAGGAATCCAAGTCATGAGTTCAAAAAAGAGTTTCAAAGGAAAAATATTTAAAAGAATGTTTCAGAGCAAAAAACCTTCTTCGTAGATGAAAAAAAAACAAAATGAAAAGTACACGAAGGAAATTCCAGCAACGCAAACAATTAAAACAACAAAGAAATAAACAGAACATATTTACCCTTTCAAGCACTTTTTTAACTTTTGTGAAAATATAATATCATACTAGCGGACGTCACGTGGTTTCACCCGCGTAGTTCCCGTTCCCGTGGGAATACAGGGATACAAAGTAGCCTATGTTACATGGGGATAGTGTAGCTTCCCAACGGTGAAAGAATTTTTCAAATCAGTTCAGTAGTTTTTAAGTTTATTCGTTACATACAAAAATATAAATCTTGCATAGAAGTATAGATACGAGTATACGTATAGATTGATGTCCAGAAAGAGTCAGCAATTACCTTCATTTGCGGACTATTTAAAATTCAGTGATATTACAATTAAAACAATTATTTTAATTTGCATTATTGTAAGCTCAGCCTATGTCAGTATTATAACAAACCATCCAAATTACTGAAATGTTAACGAAGTAACAATGTTTATTTCATTAGCTCGTACTGTCCCACTGCTGGCCAAAGGCCTCCTGTAAAACCTTCCATCGGTGACTATTTATGTTGCTACTCTATTCTAATTCTCTGGGAAGACAACCATCAACCATGGGAGGTCATCAAGTCATATTTTTCTCTGTAACGAACCAAAAAGAGCTTTATAATTTGCTTGTATTATTATTTATGTTCTCTTTTCGATAAAAAAAGTTGAATGCTAATCATGCTCAGAAAATATCACTTAAAGTATTCAATAAAATCACAACCAGCCAGCATAATTTAATAAACTGATCTAACGTTCAAGTTCCATTTTTAAAATTGTGCGCCGGTTACAAAATTGCATAACTTGATGCAATTAAAGATGACTCGCTTTAAAAAATCCGCCTCAGCTCTTTCAATATAAAACTTTATTATGAAGGATGGAAAGTTTTAATAATCCCAAGCGACAACCGGCTGGGACACAGAGTAGATATTTAGTGAAGGTTAGTTCTGTAGAACGAGCGAAATCAGGCAAACGTAATGTGTAACAAAATACATAACATGATCGTTGGCGGTCACGGCGATTCAGTTGCAATCCCCAGTGGCAATCTCAGTGGAGATTATCCAACGGTTTGGAAGTTAATATAGGTCAGAAGTGTGGTTGCCGACACAGACGGTGCACTCTCCATTCCCGCACCCTCATAGTCCGATCAGACGGTAAGCCAATATCACTGGGTCTAAAATGGCCACTTCAGCAGATCATAATATGAATTGTGTTAAAAAGCGTAAAATGGACCTTTCTTAATAGTATAACTGCGTCTGAGACCTTTTTACAAATTTTAAGGCAATTCATATTTATTTCCCATTATGATCGATTTTCCCAAATGGTCACAGACGCAGTTACTATTAAGAAAGGTCCATTTTACGCTTTTTAACACAATTCATATTATGATCTGCTGAAGTGGCCATTTTAGACCCCCAGGCGTAAAACCAATGTTAAAACCGTGCATTCCGAGGCGCGGCGACATCATACCGCCAACTTCCAAACTCTAGGCTGAAACTCCAGGCTGCTTTTGAGAAATCCCTAATTGAAAAAAACCCAATATAATATGCACAACCTGAAAAATTGTACCCAGGAGCTCAGCAGTCTTGCTTGTGATAACGAAACCAAATGCAGTCAACGGTCATGTACCACGACTACGGTGTACTTTCACTAACTTAAATGAACAAAGAGGTAATTCTGTTAATTCATTTAAGTTACAGTCGTGAGTGCGTTTGCAGTCGCTGAAAGTAAATAAACCATGTTGGGTTTTCACTCATGTTATGGACCCGACTTTCTGTTACCTATCTACTCTGTGGCGAGGACGTCCGAATCGAGATGGTGTACCTCATTTCACACCGGCTGGGTCCTACTCATTCATTTTTAAGGTGATAAGTAAGTTTATTATTAATGAGGTCATTTATTTTGCACCCAACGAGATTATAAGGCGGTCGAATTTTAGTTGCGTTTTGTTTTAATGTAAGTTGGTTAACAGCGGCTGAAAAATATATAGCAGGAGTTTTTTTACGGCCTATCTGTTGGAAATGTCACAATGATTGTATTTGTAGTCTTTCACGATGCTATATTGTTATTGTATTTTTGAGATTGTATTTTCTTTTTTTTTACTTGAGCCAAACAAAAAATGACGGCACGGTTGGCGCAGTGGCTAAGCGATTGGACTGCTGCGCTGCGTGTCGCGGGTTCGATCCCCGCACGGAACAAATATTTGTATGGCCTACAAATAGTTGTTTCGGGTCTGGGTATTTGTGTATGTGAGTTTAAATGTTTGTGAACGCACTCACGATACAGGAGAAATTCCTAGTGTGAAAGGAGTGGGGTGGGTCCTTTGTCCAGCAGTGGGACAGAAGAGGCTAATTAAAAAAATGTTTACTTACGTGCCTGTTTCAACTTGCCCGACCAGCAAGAGAAGAGGACGGGTTATCCGTTGAGTCCGAATATTCCTGGATAAAAATACAGGTAAGCAAATACCAGCTAATTTGTGGCAAATAATAATAGTAAGCCGTTTACTAACTTTTTAATCTCCCAACTATCAATAAACTTCTCTGTCCCACAAAGTTAGTTAGCATGATGGACCTACCGCGTCGTTCTCTTAATAACACTAACTACCCTCGCTGCCGCGGACTTTTACTGAAGTAGGGAATGACATTACGCTCGTTCGTCGCAATTTTTAAAACTTTTCACAGCAACTTGTTTCGAAGTTTTTTTTTCGTTTTCTAAACAGCCAGTGATTGCGTTGTCAAGAGATTGCTTGTTAAGTTATTGAGAAGACAGGCAGTTCTTTTTTGAAAATTATTCATGGTAAATATGTTTTGGTTGTGTATTTTTCATGTTCCAATCTGTAAACATACATTTTGTTTACAGTTTTGCTATATTATTGTTTCTATAGACACAGCATTGTTGCTATGTGAACATTACGTAGAATCTTATGAACAGACAATTAAATGTTAAAGATCGTTTTATAAGAAGCACAATAATTATTGGTTTATTGTAATAGAAAGTCTATGTAGTAGGTACTCAAATTTACAAAACATGAAAAATAAAAAAGTATCTAATTCTGTGGATGGGATATTAAGATTACTTTTAAACCTGTTTTTTTTTTTGTTAATTTACTGATTAACAAAAAACTACAAAAAAACCCAGGATTTAAGTGAGACAACGGTTCGTTCATTTCGTCAGTTTCGTAAATAACTAGCGAAGATTCATTTCCTTGGTAAGAGCTTGCCCTCCTCAAATAAATCTTCCTAATCTGTTGACTGACATCTTGAACTGTTAGCTTAATACAATTATTTGTTTGCATAACTGAATACATTACTGTTTCAATCAATACAAATTATTGATGTGATTTATGTTAACTAGGTAGATAATAATGTTATGACCACTTCAAAAATTGGTTAATCTTTTTTACCCAATGCAAAAACCAATTTATTTATTTAAACTTCATGTACAGTAAGAGTGGTACATAGGCGGACTTAATGCCACAAGGCATTCTCTACCAGACATTACACATTTTTACCCGACTGCGGCGAAGCCCAAAAGGAGGGTTATGTGTTTGACGTGTATGTATGTATGTAAGTACCTATGTATGTATGTATGTCCGTTTCTTTGTTCCCTCATAACTCATAAACGGATAAACCGATTTGAATGAAATATACGTCGTTAGATTCGTATTGATAGCGCGAGTGTTATAGGCTACATTTAAATTAAAAAACAAAGAAAAATTGCGGATTTTGGGGGCCAAATCGCGGAGTTCAACAATTTTTTTTTCCAATTCCATCGAGTAGGGTATCAAAATATAGGGTTATAAAAGGAGATTACAAAAATATAAAACACTTATTGTTTAAAAGAAATTCAAAGTGAGAAATCCTATAAACAAGCACAAAAGTTAAATCATCTGCGAAGAATTTTACGCGACCAACGAAAGAACAAACAAAAGAACTAAAAAGTTGGAAATAAAAAAAGTAGTTAAAAAACTAAAAAACCCGACTGAAAAAACTGAAAATCAAAAAACAGGCACATTTTAAAATAAACAAAACTTGGAAGCAGGCGGGGTTCATTTGAATATTAAATTATGAAAAGAAAAAATTAAAATATAATGGACCCCGCCTGCTTCCAAGTTTTGTTTATTTTAAAATGTGCTTGTTTTTTGATTTTCAGTTTTTTCAGTCGGGTTTTTTACAGTAAATACTGTCCCTAAACTTTATTATAGGTACCTATATTGCCTACCACTAAACAAAATAATTCAAAATAATTGCGTAGATAATAGTCCGCTGTCTGTAATGTCGCCAAACATAGGTTCGTCCTGCAACAGATGCCGCAGCAGACTGAATGTCACTGAATCGAACAAATTGAAAAGGATAGCGCTATTACTACCGCGTTCCAAACGTGAGACCGAAAGAATGTGCGCTCGCTTAGAATAAAAAAGTAGATAAAAAACTAAAAAACCCGACTGAAAAAAACTGAAAAGCAAAAAAAACAAGCACATTTTAAATTAAACAAAACTTGGAAGCAGGCGGGGTCCATTCTATTTTCATTTTTTCTTTTCATAATTTAATATTCAAATGAACCCCGCCTGCTTCAAAGTTTTGTTTAATTTAAAATGTGCTTGTTTTTTTGCTTTTCAGTTTTTTCAGTCGGGTTTATTAGTTTTTTAACTACTTTTTTTTATTAAAAAACTGGCCAAGTGCAAGTCAGACTTGCACATGAAGGGTTCCGTACCATGACTTCTTATAGGTTTTCCTGTAATCTATACGTGTTGAACAAATTTCTGAATTTTTTTCAGAATTTTAGGCTCAGTAGTTTCGGAGATTAGGGGGGGGGGGGGAATGGTAGGACAGACAGACACACGAGTGATCCTTTAAGGGTTCCGTTTTTCCTTTTACGGAACCCTAAAAATGATTAAAACTACAGATACTACATAAATAGATTTAGAGGCAGATAGCTGGTAGACGAATTAAAACAGCCACTCTGGTCGGTCTTCAAGTTAAGCCGCGCTGGCCTGGGTTTTACATACCGAAATTCCTTCGTGCCTCGGAAAGCACGAAAAGCCGTCGGTCCTGTGGATATTCTCTCAGGTAGAGACTGATTGCCGTTTCATCGGGCTATGAGAGTAAAGTAAAGCAACAGAGAGTGCACTTGCACTTGTGCACTACAATATCTCTTGCGGCGATGCCGCGATGGCCTATCTCTGCTAAGATTGGTCATCGTGACCGAAAACGGTCAGTAGGACTATGATATAACAGCGAAGCTAGCCAAAGATAGAACACAACCTACGAAAATACACAAGAGTAAAATATAATAAAGTTACAAGGTAATAAAGCGATACACGCGACATGCGCTGTCCCGGACTTTATATTTATGAACACTTGTGTGACCGGCACTAAGCAGGCTTAGGACGCTATTATGATACCGCTTGCCCACGAGAAAATGTTACAAGAGTGTGGTGGACGAAATTTTCTTTGAACAATTGAATGTAATCCTATTATAGTGGGATACGATTTAGAGGTCTAGCCTGGACAGCTTTCAGTATTATATAAAGCTCAAGTCCGGTCTGGCATGGAGTATTGCTGTCACCTTTGGGATGGCTCAGCCAAATACCAGCTTGCCACACTTGACTCTGTAGAGCGCAGAGCCAGGAGGCTAATTGGTGACGATAAGCTGGTTAACAAGCTACATAGCCTGGCCCACCGTCGCAAAGTCGCATGTCTGTCGGTCTTCTACAGACTGTACTTCGGAGAGTGTGCGCAAGAGGTCCACGAGCTGATCCCACCATCTCCCTTCTTCCATCGGGAGACTAGACGTACTGCAGGGTATCACCGATACCTAGTCGACATTCCACACATTCGAACGATACGCTTTGCTGGGTCCTTCATTATGCGCACAGCCAAGGAGTGGAATTCCCTGCCTGCGTCCGTTTTTCCGAGTTAGATGGCATCATCATCATCATTATGTTTGATGTGGAATATCGACGTAATCTCTTACTAATTTATACCGATCTGGCGCGAGTGATACACATCTCACTCGCGCCAGATCGGTATAAATACTAGATTTTTACTTCCGGAGCATTGACCGTATTAAGTTCTAAGGTACAATAGTTTAAGACTCTTGTCTTTCTACCGTTAAAGATAGCGATTATCTACATTAGAAACCCTTTCATCTTCACAGAATTTGCTCAAAGGTAAGATTACCTCTAGGGTTCTTTATAGGGTTAAGTTAGGTAGAAAGGCTACGATTGGCTAAACAAAGGATCCGTTTTGAGATATTTAAAACGGATTTGGCCTTGGTATGATAATTCTGCTGTTGAGGTACAAAAATAAGGTATGGACATAGCAACTATTAATGTTTGTAAATCTCATAGCAACAATACTTATTTCTGCGATATGATTTTAAGTTACCAGAGGCCCTGCTTTTGCTAAACCTTTTTCTCAAATTTGTTGGAATCGGATGTCAATCTAACCAGATACAGCTGAACACCAAGAGTATTGTATCAACCAGCAACTGGGTTGTGGATGCCAGATAGGGTTCCATGTAAAATACTACACATGGAACCCTATCTGGCATCCACAACCCAGTTGCTGGTTGATACAATACCCTTGGTGTTTCAGGTTGTCAGACTTTCAGGCTTCTGGTTACGACTGTCAAAATCTCTTCTTAACGTGTTTTCCAGACACGGTGGGAACTCATGTGTAGCGATGGTCACCCATCTATGGGCTGACTTTGGTCAGCACTGTTTAACCTCGAAAATCGACTCATGCGGCTGTGCGGCGTTAATATTAAGCAACGAGCGTTTCATTGATAAAACTCATAGCAACAATACTTATTTCTGCTTAACGCATATCTGCGTGTTGTTAAAGAGACAATTTCAGTTCTTTTTAAACATAAGTAATTCAGAAAGCAACGTTAACTACGTTGGCTAATCTACTCGAAAATATAATAACCCACTGCACAGGAATTTTCAGCAAAAATTACATTCTACCTCAATAGATTATTTCGTTTCTACACCAAAACTACAAAGCCAAAAATAGGGAAAAGCGAGGAAATCTCTTGCGTTTTAAACTACACATTACCCGTAGTAATGAGGGAACAAAACGAGTGGTCCGTAATAACTCTATGGGTCCACGGAATACTACAGGGGGTTTAAAATGCCGACATACGTAGATCAAAATATGAATTGCGTTAAAAAGCGTAAAATGGACCTTTCATAATAGTATCTGCAATCTATATAATAAGAACTGCCACTCGGGTCGATCTTTAGGTAAAGCTGTGCTTGCCTAGGTCATTCTGTGGATGGGTGACCGCCCGACATACCGAGTTTCCTCCGTGCCTCGGAAAGCACGTTAAGCTGTTGGATCTGTGGCAGTCGTTACAGGTAGTCAGTGACCTGAAATTCTGACATCCAGTCTTACCAAAAGGGTATCGTATTACCTAGTATTAACTGGGTTGTGGGGGTCAGATAGGCAGTCGCTCCATGTAAATATACTGGTATTCAGCTGCATCCGGTTAGACTGGAAGCCGACCCCAATATACCTATTTGGGAAAAGGCTAGGCAGATGATGATCTGTATCTGTGATCATTTTACGAATTTTAACGCAATTCATATTATGATCTGCTAAAGTTGCCATTTTAGACCCCCAGGCCGTCGGTAAATTGCCTCATTACACTTAAAAACATATTCCTTCGTTGTCGGATAAAATTTTGAATTGCGAGATTTATTCTTTTTAATATTTTGGGAGTACAACTCTGTGGGTTGAAAATAAGCTGCCAGTTTTGCAGAGGACTTTGTAAGAGGTTGTTGGTTTGTCAAGTGGACAAACCTCTGTGGAGGTTGAGGTTTTCAAAGTAGGTAGCGTCCCGTATTCAGTGGCACAATAATTATAATATTTTATCAAAAAACTTACTGACATTTTATTCCTCGTAAATGTTTTTTTCAGCAAACCCTTTCGTATGATACCCATTTCATAGGTATACATACAGAATAATAAGCCACCATCTTTAGAAATCCATCATAATATTGAATTTAGAATGAAGTCATTTAATTAATTAACCATGCATCCAAACTAAACATGCATGCAAAATTTAAAAAAGAAATGGGTAATAAAGATTTTTTTACATCGAAGCTAATAAAAGCGAGCTAATACATGAATTTATTTTTCCGGTGATTCACAAACGTGTGCATAGTAAGGTTTATGTTTCATCATCTTTAAAGCAAGGATCACTTCAAGTTTAATTTCTGATTTAAACTAGCTCATAAAACCGAAGAGAAAATTACAAAGCAGTGAGCAAGCGGGGCGCTCAAGTAATTGTCGTCCCTAACTTTAAGGACTATAAAAACAAAATACTTCATGTTTGTTTGTATCTGTCTTAGACAAAGTTAAAACCAACTTTATTTTTAATCAAACGACTTTGTCACTGAGATCATAAAAAATCCAGTCCTCAATTTCAGGGTAAACAGTTTCTTATTTACTTCCAATATTGCGGGGAGGTAAATTGAGATTTATGGCTTCGGAGACAAAGACGGGAATTGCGTGGGGTGACTTAATTCTGGAGGTATTGTTTTATTTTGATGAAGTGGGAGGGATAAATAAACCAGGCGAATGCTGTGGCTGATTTGATGCTAGATATACGGAATATATGGTGGAAGAGATAGGGAAATACTGCTCAGTAAGTGGTTAGGCTATTTTTATTTTCCTGAAGATAGTTGTTATCGTATTTCGAAGAGGCATGCCAGTGTTTGTGAGCAGATGATTTTGGGGAATAAGCATTCACTTTGGAAGTGCTTTTTGTAAAGTTTATTAGAGAGAAGGGCTATGGTTGACTTGGCACTAGACACAACAAACATTTTGATGAGGCAGTGAACGGATGACTTCTGCAAAGATGATGTGGCGGTTTTTGTGGTGGTGGTTTTATAATAAGCTCGACTTAACCTAAAGATCAACCCAAGCGGTTATTTTATTTGGCCAGGAACCTAAAATTACAACGTTGACGAGCTCGGTTTCTGACTCTGATAATCTTTAGTATTTTATTCGTGCAAGTGCCCAGAACATCGTCGAAGCTCTCCGATGTTGTGTGATGTCCTGTAACGTCTCTAAACCTAAAGTAAAAATAAATCAATCATTTTAGTGATGCACCGTGGTAGGTACGTTTTTACAATGAAATGATGATGATATTTCTACAATCTGGATTTCATTGATACAATCAAACAGCATCCCTTGACAGGGTTAGCCCTCAATTTCACCATTTTCACCTTTAACTCCCTAACGTAAGATAAAGAAAGCCTGCAAGTTCCATCAATAATTATTCCATCTATCTTTTATATAAAATACGAGCCAAGAGTTCTACAGAAATACATTTGGACCTATTATCAAAATTATAAATCATCTTTATCTTGCGTTCCGTCGATTTCCTCCTTCCATTGTTTGTAAAGATCGACGCTTTGTCGACTATGAAATGGTTGGGATTTCCTCAAGCTTCAACGTCTGAAGAAAATTCAACTTTAGCTGTGTGGAAACTGAGTTCAAAGTATGTCTCTGTGTTCAACATGTTTGTGGCGACTTCCGCACCTAAACGGTTGATTTCGGCGAAAAGTATTTTATGACGTATGCCAATAGATTGATAACTGTAGGCCGCGGTCACACCCTTATGGGACAGACCCTTTGGAGGGTTTTATTAGTTTTATATTGTACCTGAAAATCGGAAACGCAAAATGTAGAGCCTATTTATTTAAAACCTGACTGGCAAAGTGGTTATTGTTATTTTGAATGGAATGCGTTCAAGGGCATATTACTGTGGTGATACTATTCAATGAAAATCGAAGAACACATTATCATAATCATTTCAGCCGAAAGACGTCCACTGCTGGACACTTGACCGGGCCTGTGCGCCTCGTATCCAGCGGGGCCCTGCAGCATTCACCAGGTATTATAATAATATTATCTGTGACTGAGAGCAGTGGTGGCCCAGTGGTGGCGGCCCCGACTTACGAACAGTTGGTCGTGGGTTCGAACCCAGGCAGGCGCATTACTTTGTGTACCTAATTTATTTCATCACCACTGCTCTCAAAACGGTGAAGGAAAACATCGTGATTAAACCGGCATGTCTTAGAACCAAAAATTCGAAGATATGCGACATCTACCAATACGCACTGGGCCCGCGTGGTGGATCATCCCTCACCCATCCCTCTCCTAGAGAGGAGGCCTGAGTCCCTGCAGTGGGAACAATTATAGGCTGATGATGATGATCTGTGACTAGGTCAACGGAATCGAAGAACTGAACTAATCTTAATCATTTCTTGAGTACCTCTCTTCTGAGAATAATAACGACTCCTTGATGCCGAGATCTATAAAGGTGTATTTTGATAATTATGTTCCCGGAATCATACTTAGCCAAAGTACGTCATCATCATTCATTCATCATTTCAGCCAAAAGACGTCCACTGCTGAACATAGGCCTCCCCCAGGCGTCGCCACATTGACCGGTCCCGTGCGTCTCTCATCCAGCGGGTTCCTGCAACCTTGACCAGGTCATCGGTCCACCTAGTGGGAGGCCTTCCAACGCAACGTCTTCCGGTTCGCGGTCGCCATTCCAGAACTTTTCGGCCCCATCGGCCATCCGTTCTGCGAGCAATGTGCCCTGCCCATTGCCACTTAAGTCTGGCGATTCTTCGGGCTACGTCGGTAACCTTGGTTCTCCTGCGGATGTCCTCATTTCTGATTCGATCACGCAAGGAAACTCCGAGCATAGCCCTCTCCATTGCCCTTTGGGTGACTTTGAGCTTTCTGATAAGGCCCATTGTGAGCGACCACGTTTCGGTCCCGTATGTAATCACTGGCAACACACACTGGTCATAGACTTTCGTCTTGAGACACTGGGGTAAGTTGGACGAGAAGATACCGCGCAGCTTCCCGAACGCTGCCCAGCCGAGTCGGATTCGACGATTGACCTCTTTCTCGAAGTTAGATCTACCCAACTGGACCGTTTGTCCCAGGTAGACATAATCGTCCACAACTTCGAGCGTAGAGTCTCCGATCTTGATAGGAGTGGGTGTTACATGAACATTCGACATAACCTTGGTTTTGTCCATGTTCATTTTAAGACCCACTCTTTCAGAAGCTCTACTGAGGTCATCGAGCATTTTACTGAGGTCTTCCATGGTCTCAGCCATGACCACTATATCGTCGGCAAACCGAAGGTGAGTGATGTACTCGCCGTTGACATTGATGCCAAGTCCTTTCCAATCCAGAACCTTGAAGACATCCTCCAATGCAGCGGTGAACAGTTTCGGAGATATGACGTCTCCCTGTCTCACACCGCGCTGCAGAAGGATAGGTTCCGTGGTCTGGTCCTGAAGTCGGACTGACATGGTGGCGTTTTTGTACAAACACTTCAACACCTCGATGTACCGGTAGTCAATTTGGCACCGTTGGAGAGACTGCAGTACAGCCCAAGTCTCGATCGAATCGAAGGCTTTCTCGTAGTCCACAAACGCTAAACAGAGAGGCAGGTTATACTCTTCGGTCTTCTGTATAACTTGCCGCAGCGTATGTATGTGGTCTACGGTACTGAAGCCTTTTCGGAATCCGGCTTGTTCGGGAGGCTGGAAATCGTCGAACCTGCGTGCGAGACGATTCGTGATGACTCTTGAGAACAACTTGTAGACATGGCTTAGAAGTGAGATGGGCCTATAGTTCTTCAACCGGGCATTGTCACCCTTTTTGAAGAAGAGCACCACCACACCCCTGCACCAAGCCTGCGGCGTTTTCCCCTCGAGTATGACGGAATCAAACAACTTCTGAAGGGCCTTAAGGACCGGTTTGCCACCCGCCTTCAGCAGTTCGGCCGTAATTCCGTCATCACCCGGCGCCTTGTTGTTCTTAAGCTGTTTCAGAGCCATCCTAATCTCGTACAGGCTGACATCCGGGATGTCTTCGGTATAGTGTCGGGTCAGTCTAGCTCTGGGGTCTTTCGCTAGATTTTCGACGGGTTGACTAGTTGACGTGTACAGCTGCCCATAAAAACTCTCGATCTCTCTCAGAAGCTCCGGTTTGGCGGACACGATCCTGCCATCGTCGGTTTTCAGTTTCGTGAGCCGGCTCTGCCCAATAGCCAGATCTCTTGCAAATACCTTGGAGCCTTTGTTCCGTTCAATTGCGTCTTTAATACGCTCGGTATTAAAGCGGCGGAGGTCGCTCTTCAAGGATTTGGAGATCCGTCTATTGAGCTGCCGGCATTGCCGAGCCTCGTCCGAAGACTGCAGGATCATCTCACGCCGCTCCTTCATGAGCTGGAGAGTGTGATCTGAGAGTTTCTTGATCTTATTTGCACGACGTATCTTAAAAAATTTAGACCCAGTCGTGTGGACAGTTTCCACGAACCCGTCGTTGTAATCGTCCACTGAGCTTCCTAGGCATTCGAAGCGATTCTGAAGTTCAAGCTGAAAGCTCTCGGAGTTATGGATTTGGATCTGTGCTGGACGGAGCGTAGACTTCATCAGTCGTGACCTTTCCAGCTTTATATTGATGTTCAATGTGCCTCTTACCATTCGGTGATCGCTTCCGGTTTTCACCGAATTGATCACAGAGACATCATTGAACATTTGCTTGTTGGTAGACATGATGAAGTCAATCTCATTTTTAGTCGCACCATCGGGGCTCTGCCAGGTCCACTTCCTGTGCTCACGTTTTTTGAAGAAGGAGTTCATCATAAAGAGGCCCTCCTTCTCCATAAAACTGGCCAGTTGGTGACCCCGGCGATTCCGCTGTCCAATTCCAAATTGCCCCACCTGAAGTTCATCATCGCTTCGTTTGCCCAGTTTCGCGTTGAAGTCCCCCATGACAACGGTGAAGTAAGTTCTGAAACCATGCATGGCTTTAGAAATATCCTCATACAAGGTTTCTACCTCATCGTCGGGGTATGCCGAGGTCGGGGCGTAGACCTGTATGACCTTCAGCGAATATCTTGCGGATATTCTGAGTATAAGGTACGCCACCCTGTTCGACATACTCTCGATCTTCACCACGTTATTCACGAGAGACTTGTGGACGATAAACCCAACACCACCCTGTGACTGCCGGTCTCCCTCTCGGAAGTAGAGCAGGTTGCCGGATTTCAGGATTATCGTGTCCTCCCCCTCTCTTCGGACTTCAGATAATCCGACAATACTCCATCGCAGCCTGCTTAATTCTTCCTCGAGTTCCGCTAGCTTCTCGTCGGCCCGGAGTGTGCGCGTGTTAAATGTTGCCAGGTCCAGTCGTCGGTATGTTTGGTAGCCGGATCCCGTCCGGGGATTCTTAGCACCCCTTGCCACGCCGTTGCCTCGACCGCTACCGTAGCCGAGGGTAGACGGGCTGCCGGGTACTAGGGGCCTTTTCTGCATTGCGCTCATCATTTTTGGGGGGGTTTGCCATAATCGCCACGCTTGGCAGGCGGGTTGGCGATCGCAGTATGGTTGTTACAAAGGCACAGAGAACGCTGCTGCCCATTCTCTGGTAAGTCCCTTAGTCGCCTCTTACGACACCCACGGGAAGATATGGGATGGTGCTATTCTTTACGTCCGACACCATACGGAACAAGTACGTCATAAGTACCATTTATTAGTCTCGGACTTAAACCCGGATATTCATAGCATCAAGTACAGGTAGTACTTCCATCCTGCATAATTGTAATACTGTGGTTAATAATCATTATCAGATCTACTTCGTGTAACAGATTATATCCTCTTATCAGCGTTAAATCTTGTTTGAACATGGTCATTTTCGACCATGAGGGGAAATTCCACTGAAGCCTACAGTAGTTGCTACATAATTAATGATGAGCGTTTGTTGAAGGTACTTATATATAAAATAAAAACTATGCTTCTTCAATGGGGATTCCCCGAATCCTTCAAGTAGGTTAACAATTTAGGTCATAACATTTGATGGAAATTTAAATATTTTGTTTTTATCCTTCCATATTTTTTTCTTCTTTGTAGGTATCTCATCATCTGCCTAGCCTTTTTCCAAGGGTCAAGAATAGATTATGTATGGACAAATTTGATAATAAGATAGGACTAACGCTATGCTAGGTGGTGTCTGTGGTGATCTCTTTTTAATCTTGTTCAAGACACTTAATAGCTACAAAAAAGTACGACTAGACCAGTACTGAAGTGTAACCTAAAAAACTACACCTATTAAAATTGCTGCACTATCTATCCCAACGCAACGTTAGCAAAAGTGTTATGTGGAAAACATGCAAAATAGATACTGTGATGTTTTCTATTTTAAATTCTTTGTCTGTTTTTTGTTTGTAATATAATGGACGCTGATAGGGTTTTTGTTCTGATATAATTATGTTTTAAAGGTTTCATTGATAGAGCATGCAAGCTTAAGCAGAGTGTAATGATCTCACTCATGGGACATTTATATTCTGTGACAGAGAGTTGACGGTAAAGGCAAGGCCGGCTCAGTGCGTTAATTCTGGTTTGAATTTGTATCGTTGAGAATATGGTACGCCCAAGCCGAAATTTTAAAATCTCAAAAATTCATGATTTCTTCCGCGTCGTGCCTATACCTACACTGTTAGACATCTTCATCGACCCCGGCTGTTTAAGGCATGGAGGATTCAAGGTAAGTGTCTGTGGAAATATAGGATTAGTGGTCCCAGAACCTAAACGAGGATACTACCACACGTATTAAATGGTATTGTTTCTTCATATAACCTCACGAACGGTCCTCTAACTTAACCTCTTGAGCTCGACTTACCAAATACGGTAAACCACAAACTTTTCGCAAAGCAAACTCACAGATGTCGTTCAAGTCATAAACACACAGGATTATGATATTTTGGGGGGTGTTTTATGGTCCCTCTTTATAGGCGTGTAATAAAAAGACAACCATGTCTTCGAGAAAAAGTTGCAATCTCGTCAAGAGTCCCAGTAATGTCAAAGTTTTAGGTATCACTTTGCAATTTCTTCGAATCCATTAGTGTTATGATGTAGTGTTACAAAGAAGTACTGGAAGAGATTTTGGGAAATTTGACAAGTATTTATTTCTTTTTTAGTAGCCTCGTGTAGTTAGTTGATATTATCAATATGATATTCATTTATACACTGAAGAGGACAAGTGAATGTTAGGTTTTATTGTTCCTAGCCTGGTCTATCCCACTCCTGAGCAAATGCCTTCCTCCGCTCTTTCCATTTCTTGCGAACTTGCGTGTCTTCCTTGAAAAGATTACAAAAGACGATACATAAAGATCTTAGCAAGTTGCTTCTGTGATTTCTGTCTACACCCACGGGAAATAGACCTGAGTTCCTGTTCCATGGAAAAGTAAATCTGCTGTTCCTTATATAGGTGTGGAACAGTTTAATCCATTACTATTAACACTATAAACGGGATATTTACCATGTTTTCTTATTGTTTCGAGTTCCCGATATTTCGGCGCTGTTACAAGCACCATTTTTCGGCAAAGTGCCGAAAAATGTTCGCGAGTGGACACAGTGAGTTTTGTTTGTCGGGAACAGAATCATGTAGTGAGTGACAATGGTAGTGGTACCGAGCGCAAAAAAACGAACGAGAAAGAGGGTAGACCGATTTGTATAAACAATAAGAAAACATGGTAAATATCCCGTATAAAGTGTTAATAGTAATGTCAGTGACCATGTCAGTTTAAAAACTAATCCATGGTAAAAGTTCGTGTCACGATGTCTTTTATGCCGTGAAAACGGTTACTAAAAAAACAAGGACACCGTATAAAAGAAATGAGGTAGCTTTAACCGGAGACAAAACGAAAACAAGGCATGAAAGTAATAAATAAATATATATTGACATTTATTTTCCTCTTTGTTCACCAATCTTGGCAAAGAAAAAATGCTTACGAATCGTTTACTTCATAATTTCCGGTGGATGTTGTTACATCAAACCAGGATCAGTAATATTTGTCTCCGTAACTTATTTATGAGATTCTCGTAGCTAAATAATCACAGGTACTCGGATCAGTCTTCAGGTTAAGCAGCGCTTGCCTAGGTTAGTCTGTGGATGGGTAACCACTCATTATATATCGTGTTTCTTTTACGTTATGTTGGTGGTCCCCGCTGTCATTTGAATATTTTTGACAGTTGTTACAGGTAGTCAGTGACCTGAAAGTCTGACAACCAGTTTTACCAAAGGGTATCGTATATTCCAGTACTAATTGGGTTGTGAAATTCCGATAGGCAGTCGCTGATTAGGTGGCAAGCTTTAACTTATTCTGTCAGATCAACAGTTCTAGCAGTTGCTGACCATCATAATCTGCCTAGCCTATTCCCAACTATGTTGGGGTCGGCTTCCAGTCTGACAGGATGTATAGCTGAGTACCAGTATTTTACATGGAGCGACTGCCTATCTGACCTCCACAACCCAGTTATACTGGGTAGTACGATACCCTTTGGTAAGTCTAGCAGTTGCTGACCATAAACCCTTATAAAGAAAGAAAGAAAACATATATTTGACACATCCTATAATTTCACACAACAAAAAATAAATTAAACAATTTGCGACTATACCTACCTGTGTATCTTTTGCAGTTTCTTATCTCATCTAGTTTTGCTGCACATCTATGTTCCATATGCTACAATTTGTCGCCTCATGGACACATTAAGAGGAATATCATTTCACTAATGGACTGTTCCTATACGTATGTAGGTGTAAACGGCTGGCACAAAAACATTTCTAGCGCTCATTCAATATGCAGAGTTACTGATGTGTGAAATATCGTCATTACCATACCTCTATGTTGAGGAAAATGTTTATTTCTTACTTTTCCGATTTGCCAATGAGGTAATACCCGGATATTGTTTGTTAGTAAATTGTGTTGGTTTTGCTATCATACATAAATATTCTGCAATCAACTACGAGATATAAATGAAAGATGTTCGGCTAGATTTATATTATTCTTGTTATTATCTCTGAGTGAGGCAAACGCAATGGCTTCATACATACTACCTCTAATAATATGTTTGTTTGTAGCAGTTTTAACTATAAGTTCTGCTGATCCTCCGCCTGGTACCATAGGGTAAGAATTCATTATTGTCATATTTTTTGTCCTTGGCTTCGTTTATTCCTCCACTTCATTATCACTGCTCTTCAAAATCAGTGAAGGAAACCATCTTGAGGAAATTTGAAAAAAAAAAACTCAAAAATTGTATTGAAATTGATTGAAAAATTGTCTAGCAGTTATAAGCTAATCGTGCTGTTACTTCACTCCCATTATATGAAATACTCATATCAGAATCCACAGTATGATGAACTTTTCTCTTTTTTTCCTTTTAATTGACTGGCCTGTTGGTCTAGTGGTTAGTGACCCTAACTGCTATTCCGGAGGTCGTGGGTTCGATTCCCACCCAGGACAAATGTTTGTGTGATGAGCACGATCATTTGTTCTGTGTCTGGGTGTAATTTATCTATAATATGTATGTATTTAGAAATATATAAGTATGTTTATCAGTTGTCTAGTACCCATAACACAAGCTCTGCTTAGCTTGGACTAGATGGCGTTGTGTGATAGTTGTGGAAAAAAAAAAAAAAAAAAAAAAAAAAAAAAAAAAAAAAATCGATTGTTTCTTTCTTTTTTCGCAATATTTGTTCGCAACAACTGTTTATATAGCGTATAATTTGCGTAATATAACAGCGTATCGTATGGGTACAATTTGTATCCGTCTTATATGTAGTTTAAACCTATCAAATACGAGTCCACCCGTCTGGAACACTATTGCTTGTGGTCCCGTTAATAACAAAATTTCCTCTTAAACATTCCAGACTGTCCGGAAAATCAGGAGTACTACTTCTGCTACCTGTATCGTTGCCAACGGACCTGTGACCACTTTAAGGAAAATTATCCATGCCTTCCACTCCGGCCTGGCTGTTACTCGCCTGGATGTGAATGTGTTGATGGATACTATAAGAATTCAGAAGGCACTTGTATTCCTGAAAGTGAATGTTGTAAGTATTTTGACTACTAATAAAGTTATTTCGTTGAATTTATGTATGAGTCAGAGGTATTTCAATAAATTTTAATAGTTAGGCTTGACTGTCAGCTGAAGCGATTCAATGTTGCCGATCGAGAGTTTAATTGATCTACACCACCGATCTTGGAATCCAACCGAAATACATATTTAATGTTTTGTGGGATTCAACGCGAAAACATTAAATCAGGATTCAAAAAATCCAACGCAACGCTAAAAATATTAAACTGGGTTTCAAAAGTGGGATCCAACGATAATAAATCATAATTCACCTTTCTTTCTGTTTAATAATCCTTTTTCAGAAACATAAGACGGCCGCCACTGCTTCTGTGACTACGGACTCTGGTGATAACTGTATCTATTGAAAATTATATTTTTTGTTAATTATAATAAAAACTAATTTTTAATAACGAAATGTTTTCTTAATTGAATTTGTCTTCTTACATTTTGTCGAAATTCAATACCTATTAATTCGACAAGGGCGTTATTGCGGTCCACTTCTGTTTCCTATTGACGACAACACAAAATGTCAACAAAACTGAAATGTTCATCTTTTAAAGCTTACTGTTGACTCACAGCACAAATTTACCAGTCAAGAGTACTTATTAATTGGCTGAGTAACTATTTAAGAAATGCCAACATTTGCACGATTATCACACACTAATGACTAGTGCTCTGAAAAAACCTCCAACGTATAAAAGATGGACGCTCAGCTAATCTTAGTTTTTGTGTCGCTGAGTAACTCAACAGCAATGGCTTCTTCCGTACTACCTGTTCTATGTTTATTTGTGGCAGTTTTTACCATTACTTCAGCAGCTCGTGGGGGACCACCTGAAGATAAGCCACTGAGTAAGTTTTTCTTAACTACATTACATTTTCTATGGTTTGTTTCAATTTTTTTTTAACACATTTAAAACGTGTTTAATTACTTCACGCAAGGAATCGTTCACATTATCAGGATATTTGGTTTTATTGGTTAGCCTCGTTGTCTAGTGGTCGCAAGTGCGACTGCTGAGCACGAGGTCCTGGGTTCGAATCCCGGGTAGAGCAAAGTGTTATTAGGTTTTTCCATCAGAAATTTCTTGATAGCAGCGACGGGCTCTGGATTTGTGCCCAGTTGATGGCAATAGGCTCGCCCTCTATTACGTTGGACTTAAACATAATTGGCGAAATTCGGGTGTACTTGTTAGGTGTACCTCTGCCTATCCATTCGAGGATTTCAAGCGAGTTGTTGTGTGTGTGTCGGAATATTTCTAAGTAACTATTTGATCTTCTCACTTTAAAGCTTTTTTAAATCTAGTAAGCCCAGTTGCGGCGCGTAGCCCAGTTCAATATTTTCCTCTTAAACATTCCAGATTGTCCACTAAATGAAGAGTATTATTACTGCGCCGCGTATCGTTGCCAAAGGACCTGTGAACAGTTTAAAGAAAATACGCCTTGCCCTCCTTACGATCCTAAGTGCTATATGCCTGGATGTAACTGTATTGGGAGATACTATAGAAATTGGGAAGGCCGTTGTGTTCCTGAGAAGGAATGCTGTAAGTATTTATTTTTTTAGTCAAGCAATGGTTCTGCTAATACTCTGTATGTAAGGGGTGATCACCCGTCCATGGATTAACTCAGACAAGCGCGGCTTAACCTGAAGGATGACCCTAGCAGCTGCTATTTAGATAATAGCAGCTAAGTCAAGTGATGGTTATTGTGTAGGTAAAGTCAACGTTGTTTTTGTTGCACTGTAAAAAAGTAGCTACATTTGAGTACTTCACCCTCCTAACAATCAACCTTATTTTCTGCTTAAAATGTGTGTAACATATTGTTTAATTTTCTTTTGCAGGAACAAAGGCAGAAGCTGCGTCTATGACTGACTACCGGAATCGATATTTTACAAATTTTATTATCCTTTTTAGTTTAATAAAAATTTCCTTTTCATAATTTAAAGTTTTCTTAATTTAACTTGTCTCCTCATAGTAAAGCAAAATTTGATTCGTTATCTTAGCTTGAGTATTGGCGGTAACTGTATCATACAACTTTACTTACATTATGGCTGATTTTGATTGTAAAACGATATTTCTCACTTGAAGATGCAAATAAAACTATTTTTTATCTAAGTAAGTATTTGTTCAAAAATCAACCATAGTTAGTAAGCGACCTACCCTTGTTTAACACGGGGGTACCATGTACTGCCCAAACCACCTACAAACTCTCTGAATACATTGTGCAGTTCAACTAGATACCTACTAAGACGATACATACAGACACAGACAGCATCATTCTATTACCATTTCCTCTCATTGATAGATTAAATTATTATGAAAACTTAGTCTATAGTCTCATCTATTATCAAATAAACTATCACACACATAGCAAGACAATGCAATACCTAGTAAAACACCATGCATGAATTAGAATATAAGACGAATGTCTCGCTGCAGTTCACTAGATCAGTTTCTTTGTCTGAATGAGCTTCATCTAACATCGCTACAGCAATGGCATCTTGTGTGAAGTGCGTGTTACCTTTTTGTTTGTTCGTTGTTATTTTAACTGTTTCTTCTAGTAAAACTCCAGCTAGAGACGAACCTTTTGGTAAGTTTTTATTATTGATATCATTTTGTCCTGTGTCCCTATTACCTGCATATTACAGGACTAAACGGTACAGACGCGTATATCGATAAAAAGGACAAAAGAATTAACAAACCAGCCCCAACTTTGTTACTTAATTCTTCGACTTCTTCTTCAACGAGGTAAGAAAAAGTTTTAATATGGGGACCGCCCGCGTCTGCGTTTGCCATGTATGCATTTTGTTATTCTTTTGTTTTATTATTACTAATTTAGGCATAGATCATCAAAGTCATATTGGTGTTTTTAAATTTTTAGCTATTTAGTAATACAAGTTCTATCCTTTACGTTGTTCCTGTACGATTCTTTTCTCATTCAAAGTTATTAATTTTCTTTATGCTTTCAGATTGCCCTCTGAATGAAGTATATCACAAATGCGATGATGAGGTGTGTTACAAAACTTGTGAACATCTAAGACGTCATCCGGCTTGTCCTTCGGTTGATCCCAAATGCTTCAAACCAACCTGTCTATGTGAAAGAGATACTCTGAGGAATTCTGCAGGCCTATGTGTGCCTATCGACCAGTGCCGTAAGCTTCTGCCTATATTATCATTATATGCCAAGCCTTTTCTCAACTACGTTGTGGTTGGCTTCCAGTCTAATCGGATGCAGTTGAATACCAGTATCCTTATTCCATGGAGCAACTGCCTCTATATTCATTAACATTATATAGACGTGAAGTTTATAAGACGTCTAAATGTAGGACGTCGATCTTAGGAATTACAGATCATATAAGAATAATTATGTCATTGATGAACGCTCCCGTATGATAATTGCAGGCAGTCAGAAGGTGGTCTAATGTTTTAACTTAAAATGTTCTACAGTTGAATGGCGTTTTACGTCAACGCTGCTAGCAGGTCTTGAAATGTTGTTAATTCAATATATTTACCACCAGGCCTTCTCCCTGAGCTAGACTTCACAATAGTTTATCTTATCTCATTTGTATTTTTTTTGTTGCAGCCCAAGGCCCACCAGTAGATGACCAACCAGCACCAGAAGAACTAGCTTTAGAGTAACTGCGTTATTTGGAACCCACCAAAAGAGTCTACATAGATCTGATATAATAAAAACAATCATTTTTATGGGACTGTGTTTCTTTGCTTCCAAAGTAATACACCAGCACATCAAGCTACCCAAAACTAAAAATGTGTCCCAATCAACCTTGAACCCACTACACATCACTACATATTATAAAACAAAGTCCACCGCCACGTCTGTCTGTCTGTTCGCGAAATCTCAAAAACTACTGCACTGATTTTCATGCTGTTTCCACCAATGGGTCAAGTGGTTTTCGAGGAAGATTTTAAGTTCATAATTTGACGCGGGCAATGTAAGCCGACGTACTGCAGGGTAACACCGATACCTAGTCGACATTCCACACATTCGGACGAAGCGCTTTGCTGGGTCCTTTATTATGCGCACAGCCAAGGAGTGGAATTCCCTGCCTGCGTCGGTTTTTCCGAGTTCATATAACCCTAATCTGTTTAAGTCGCGAGTAAACGGGCTTCTACTGGGTAAGCTCGTTCCATCGTCGACATCATCTCTGCCCTTAGGGCAAGATTGAAGTCAAGAGCAAGCCCATTTATAATAATAAAAAAAAGCAAAGCAATCAGCTAGTTAGCGATAAAATTGAACATTATTTTATAAAAGAAACAAATTGTAGTAGCTTGATTGAACTGGCGTCTGTACAAAATATAAAATAGTTTTACCGAATATAACGACTTACACACTCTGCAAATAAATAAAGTAGGTATGCACTTGAATACATTTGATTGTAATTAAGTCGTTGAGTGTCACAATGGGTCAATGTCAATGGGTTAGTATGTGGATATAATATGTTTGTTTATTGCATTTTAATTTGTACTAGGTCTTGTTCGCGGCATCGCTCGCATTGTGTTTTATATAATTATATTACGGAAACGCCATTTGTTTTTGAAATATAACTTATGGCACAAGTTGACGATATCGCCAAATCGAGAATATCGAATAAAAGACGCACAGAATCGGAAAGTGTGACAGATAAAAGGGGAGACCTGTACCCAGTGGGTGATTCCGGACTGAAATGATGATGATGATGCTGGAAGATAATGTAGCTTCCATCATAAATCTAGCCTTTTCCCAACTATGTTGGGGTCGGCTTCCAGTATAACCGGATAAAGCTGTATAGTGTAATCAATAAAAATAATCTGATCTGAAATTAGTACGACCCATCGCCCCTCATAATTATGATTCACATAATCATTGGTTTCACCGTGTATAAGTACTTATTACAAGTAATTGACTGTTCGTTCTCGGTCTATAAGTGGTCGCAAGAGTTGGTGCTGAGTATGAGATCTTGTACGATTCCCTGATCCAGCAAAGTATAACTGAATTTCCTTATCAGAAATAGCTCAGTAGCTGCCTAATTCTGTAGCTTAGATTTGTGATTTTTGATAGCATTAGAATTTCTATCACATGGGATTTTGTACGAAATGTCACTTCTAAAAAACTTCTTTAAACAGTGAAGAAAAACATCGTGAGGAAACCGGCATGTCTTAGAACCAAAAAAATCGATGACATGTGACATCTGCCAGCCCGCACTGGGCCCGCGTTGTGGATTATAGCCAATCCCTCTCCTAGAGAGGAGGCCTGAGTCCCTGCAGTGGGAACATTATAGGCTGGTGATGATGATGAAACTTCTAATAGATACATCGCTGCCTAACCCTGCATGGATTACAGATATTATGATTATAATTATGTATATTGTTAAGAATAAACTGGTTATATTGACACGACACACACTTCACTAGACAACGTATTGACTAGTCAAAAAACAAGATTTATAAATAAAGGATGGTCGCCTCACTACATCATTACATTTATCTACATCGTCTTTGACCAACGTTATTTTAGCAATGGCGTCCTATATGTTGCCTATTTGTTTATTCGTTGCAGTTTTGACAATAGTTTCTACTGCACCACCCGATCAGAAACCTTTTGGTAAGTCTCTTTTACTTTTCTTTTCACTTTCTTAGGCTTCAAAAGTTTTGATTTGGGTAAATATATCCGTAGTTCAATAAATAAAATGTTGACCTTCATAGTTGTTATGATCTGCAAATGCATCAGCTGTTTAACAGGCTGCTTTTTAGCCTCGACTTCTCTCATTGATTTTATCTTTTGCTTAAAGTATTTTGATGTCATTCTTTAGCGGTAGTTAGCACCATTAGTTTGGTAATAATTGCATTCCTTCTACATTTTTTTCCTTTGTCTGTTTCTTGGTATTTTAACTTCTGTGTTTTGAGTTTGTATTGTTTATTTATTTTACAATGATTCTGGTTCCACTGGAATCATTAAGTATCTTTTATTTGCATATTTTTATTTGCTAGCATACCAACAACATATTATTAAGGTTTAGTCAAGGTTACATAGCTTTGTTTTAAAAAAGGTTGACTGTGTTTTTTGTTTTAGTTTGATTGATAATTTCTTCTTATGTTCAGAATAATAAAATGCCTGTTCAATATCATTGTATACAAAGATTTTAGTGAATTTTTGATAAGCAAACAATATGACATGACGATAACGGGTTATCATGTCGTAATTGACACGATAACCTGATGATTGACTGATTGTAACCGGATTAATGGATGTTGAAATCATACTTTATCGAAGTCATCGTCGCGCTTGCCGTTCGTTACGTGCTTTTTGCCACCCTAACGATAAATTGCATATGAGGAAGTAAAACAAATCAAATTTGTTGGATTCCCAAAACTTTCCTGAAATAATTAGTGATAATTATACTGAATTCACCTTATCAGTCTACTAGTCGGAGAACTGTCCCTTGTGTAAGGGACAGTCCTCCGGTTGAATGTATTGTTACTAGTCATAATTTTCCGTTATAATATGTTTCAGATTGCCCAGCCAATGAGAAGTATTACAGGTGTGACCTGGAGGTGTGTTGGAAGACCTGTGAACATTTAAAAAATCCACCACCGTGCCCCTCCATCGCTGCTGGTTGCTTTAAGCCATCCTGTCAATGCGAAGACGATTACCTGAGAAATTCCGAGGGCAAATGTGTACCATACAAAGACTGTGGTAAGTTATTAACTTGTCAATCTGTATTCGTTATTCAATCTTTCAGTGGAGTTTCTAGTTTATTATGTTATGTTTATAATATTCTATAAGCCAAAATAACACCAACAAAAATTTTAACAGTCTTCAGCAGTACTTGCCTTGCTAAGTTTAGTCATAAAATCCTTTCAGAAATGGTAATGCAACTATATGCCTTCACGATCGGCAACGCCTTTTCCAAGCTCTTTGCAAGGCTATTAAAGGTTTACTAAGGCTTAACGGGCTTTCCAAGGCACGGAGGAAACTGACTGTATTTGACGGTCACCGATCCACTGACCGACCTAGGAATGCTGCTTAATATTAATGATCGATCCAGTTATAATTTAACCAAAAGCTCCTCCATGATATCGGATTTATTCACTTCTTTTATTTATTAATTTAGGTTCCGGTTGTTAGTATCTATAAATGTATAAAATAATTAAAATGGTTTTTTTTTTCAGGAGTCGAGTCAGGGCTCGTGCCGTATTAAAGGAAAGCATTTCATAAACAAAGCTTATTACAATATAAACCTTTTTATAGCAATTTGTTTTATTTTCCTATAGGTACCGACTAAACGAAATGAAAATGGACTCATCTCAGAACGAATTAATCGAAAACAAAAGTCATTTTAGGCTGATAAGCAGAACTTTTTGAACCCCAATTACACAACCGAGTCCTCCAAAACTCCGCTCTATGCTTCATAATGTTATAGCTGGGAAGAAACACACATAATGTGTGATAGGTCAGAATAATATAGGAAAACACTAAAAACAAACATCACATCACAGCAGGAATATACCTACCATGTCGATTCCTGGTTTTCAACCAAGAAACATAATATACCCCAACGGAAATCTTTATGAAGCTAATATGGACGGTTCAATGTCTCTTCAGCAGTTTTATTATTTTATCGAATAAAATATTTGTGTCATCGTCAGCCTACAGCAACCCACTGTTGGACATAGGCCCCATACAGCTGCTATCAGCCACTACCACACTATAGCATGATGACAGCGCAGCCATCACTTACCAATTCGTAGTTTCCTTTCAAGATGACGTTTACACCAATGGTCATACTTCCACGTCTAATAATTATGGCCAGCTCATTATTTTATCAATTACTACAATACTATACGACGGCACGCGGCGGTTGGCGCAGTGGCTAAGCGATTGGACTGCTGCGCTGCGTGTCGCGGGTTCGATCCCCGCACGGAACAAATATTTGTATGGCCTACAAATACACTCGAGAGCAATGAATCCGGGTCACTTAAAGAATGTTAAAAATCTCGGAAACTAAAAATGAAAGATTAATGCAATAAATTGTATTTAATAGACAATGTAATACTCCTTAAATGAAGGTATTAAAACTTCTTAGTTATTGTAAAGTTATATCATAAAAAAATCAAATTTGAAAAAGGACCACTTTCGAAGGTGGAACTACGTAATTACAGCATTTGGTTTTGCTTTTGTTTGTAATCTGTCATTTATGTGGGTACATAAACCATGTTGATAGTGCTCTATATTCATTATTCAAGCTGAAATTATGTCGCTTACGCCTGAAGAATGCACCAGGATACTTACAATGCTGGAAACCGGCCGGAGTCAGCGCGATACAGCCAGGACTGTCGGTGTGTCGCTGTCAACAGTACAAAGAGTTCTCCGACGTTACGAAGAAACTGGTTCTAACCTACGCAGACCAAGTCAACCTCTCATCGCTGCCCCGTGTGATAGGACACCTAACAAACCTATGTTCAACAAGAGCTATAGCATACAAACAACAGAGGAATTAAGAGATCAGTCAGGAGTCAATGAAGTACGCATCTACACAGATGGCTCCAAAACTCAAAACGGCTCAGGGGCTGGCGTACACTCCCTAGACCTCAACATTAACTTTCACCTACCACTAGGCGAACACAGTTCGATATTCCAATGCGAGTGTGTCGCCCTAACACAAGCTGCAACAGCCGTAAAGCGTCTGAGGATTCACAGCCACGCAATCAGATTTGTAACTGATAGCCTGTCTGTGCTTAAAGCCCTAGAAAACAAACATACTAACAGTAAATTAATATTTGAATGTCACCTCGCCCTGGAGAGTATATCGCTGTCCAACAGTATTACCCTCCAGTGGATTAAGGGGCACAGTGGATCCCTGGGAAATGACGCCGCAGACGAACTTGCTAAGAGAGGGTCTGAGATGGCAGTGCTTGGCCCGTACCCACTCCTTCCCTTACCTTTCTCACAGTTCCGTACATGGGTTCGCCCACAGATGACAGAAACAACAGGAGATATGCCCTTTAGCCGAAAATGTATGGGGACCTGTGTCGTCAGTTCACACACGCAGAGCAGTAAAAACAATAGATATACGCATTCGCAAACACATCCGCATTTCTTAAAACATTACGTACTACACAATCAATTATAAACCTTATCCCTTCAGTCACAGCGTGTATTTACCATGCACCGTACAATTCACATAGTACATTTTGTTTTACGTAGGCACTAGTGATTGACTAAATCAAAAAGTTATCGATTCTTCTATTTATTCTTTTACTAAAGCTATAATGGGGTAGGTACTGAAAATAAAATAAATAAAAAACGATAAAATACACTTAAATTTTTCATACAATACTTTTTTTACATTTTATCGGTTATTTAATGCCCGAATGCTGAAGTTCCTAGTTACCTATATTCCCATTAGCTACTGATTTAATAAAAGATAACTCGAGTAATCAATGAATATAACCTATTTATTCAGTCAATAGTAAGCAATAAAAAGTACCTCGTTATGAATGCTCTACCTGTCTTATCTCTAGCAAGTAGTCCGGTGGGAACGATAACGGTACGCTGATCCCAGCCGCGACGGGTGGGCTCTGCTGACCAAGCATTCTCAATATTGTTAGAATGTAACTCTATACGCTAGATAATAAGTGAATGTTTATCCCGTTGTTAATTAAGATAGAATAAGTTAGTCTGAAATAAACGGTCGTCAAGTAAAGTTGTGCCTTTTAAAAACTCTCCAAGACTCCCCGGTAACTTAAGTGGCGCAGCCGGTAGGATACCCAAAATTTAGCCTGTGCTTCGAAGGACACTAAATCGGTTCTGTGCGCGTGGTATTGGGTAAACTCGAACCAAACAAATTCCTGTCAACCGGGTGCCGAGAGTTCCTGTTTCTACGATTGCTGCTCTACGGGAAGGCATGGGATCGAGCGAACTGTAAGTAGACCTTCTTACGATTCCTGTCTTGTCCTTGTTATTTCCTGTGGCTACGAAAGTAGATATATATCGTAATTTTCGAACTAAAATCGTCGAAAGTTATTTGACTTCATCAATATTTGTTAATTAGGTTATTATTTTAAGTGTAAAGTGTTTGAGCATTATTCTCGGAATTTTATATTTTTATACCTAAGTATTTTAAATTTTATATTAATAATTTTAATAATGGCAGACCAAGTACAAGTTATTCCAAGAGAATTGCTCTCCCTTATCCCTAAGTTTGATGGGGACCAAAATATGTTAAATTTATTTATCAAAAAGAGTGAATATATATTGAGAAATTTTAATGGACCGGTAAATGCGATACAATCAACATACGTATTTCATTGTATTACTAGCCGATTATGCGGTAGAGCCGCAACTCTACTAAGTGAAAGAGACGACATTAATTCTTGGGAACAATTAAAAAATACTCTCATACAGCATTTTGGAGACCCTAGATCAGAGGAGTGCGTAGCGATTGAGCTCGAGAATTTAAAAATTAAAAATGATGAAACTTACTTACAATTTTGCAACAGAATTCAACAAACGCGTAGCACCCTCTTCTCTAAGGTAAACTTGCTCACGGACGAAGGTATAAAAGCTGCTAAAATGATAATATATAATAATATGTGTCTTAATGTGTTTTTATACAACCTTCCGGAGGACCTAATTAGAATCGTACGTTTGAGAAACTCTAATACTTTAGAAAGTGCACTTAGCATTGTCATGGAGGAAGTTAACTTTCAGTATCAGTACAAAAATAAAAACAAAGCTCAGAAACAAACTTCATTACATAATCCTAATAATTCTGTAGATCCTAGATCGCCTAAACAAAACTTTTTATCGCCTAACAGTCAGCTTTCTAAATTTGGAATCCCGCAACAAGCGCAAAATAATACTAGGCCTGGTTTTAATAATGCTAATCGATTCGGCACACCACAGTTCACACCAACAAATTTTAAGTTTGGTATTCCATTAGTTCCTCAGCAAGGTTTTAGGCCCAACTTACATGGTCAACCAAATTTTAGATTTAGAATCGTTCCTCAGCAAGGTTATCAACCCCAATTTAATAATAATACTCCAAATCAGGCCAGGCCAATTTACAATGGACCAAATCAACAATTTAAATTTGGCATACCCCCACAAAATCAACCACAACGTAACCCACCACAGTTACAGGAAAGTGATGTCTCTATGCGCACAGCTCGCCCGATGAGACAAAACATGTTAAATATTTTACTCGATGACGATAATAATCTATTCTACAATATTGAACCCGTAGAGACCCCTTCAGAACAATCCAATCAAAATGTCGCTTATTATTTAGAAAATTATGCTTGTAATTTAGAAATGCCTGAAACTCAAATTGACAATGAACCGCCCGAAAAGAAACATGATGAAAAACCACACGATGTTGAAAATTTTCAGGTACAAGCCTCCAATTTTCACCTGAAGTAATTCAGTTGAATTGTGATTCACTCCTAAAACTTCCGCATATAGAAATTCCCGAAATCAAGGCCCGTTTCATGATAGATACTGGAAGTACGCGGTCTTTCATAAGTCCTGTCAAAGCAAATGAATATTTTTCAAAATATAAATTATACGAACCATTTGAGGTCATAAGTACACACGCTCGTAGTCAACATAATGAAATAATTTATATACCACTTTTAAAGACCTTTAAAACTTTAGGTAAACATAAGTTTTACGTATATGACGTAGATAAAAGATACGATGGTTTGATAGGCTCAGACTTATTAAAACAATTAGAAGCCTCCGTTGATATGAAAAACCAAATATTACGTACACCCACTACAGACATTCGTATATTATATAACCCACCATACGAGGTCACATTAGAACCAAGGACAGAGTCGCGAGTTAAAGTTCCGACCGATATGAAAAATGGAGATGCTATATTAAACTATACAGATTTCGGACAGGGTGTTAGAATGCCGAGTGCTCTCGTGAAATGTATCGATTCATTTGCAACTACAGTTATACAGAATGCTTCAGAAAATAGCGTCACATTAACGTTTCGACAACCCTTGATTACATGTAAATTAAATGACAATACTTGTGAGATAAATATGACAAATAACGAACCATTGAGCAACTTTGAAATCGACGAATTACTTAAAAATAACTTAACTAAATTACGACTGGACCACACCAATGCGGAAGAACGTGAGGCTATAACCAAATTATGTTTTGAATACAGAGACATATTCCATTGTGATGAACTCCCTCTTACTTTTACCAATCAGGTAAAGCATCAGATTAGAACTAAAAATGAAGATCCCATTTATGTCCGCCCCTATAGACTTCCACCGTCGCAAAATATAGAAGTACAAAAACAAGTTGAAAAATTATTGCAAAATGACGTCATTCAGGAATCTTTTTCGCCTTGGAGTGCACCCGTACATCTTGTACCAAAAAAAATGGACGCCTCGGGTGAACAAAAATATAGGATGGTTATAGATTATCGACGCTTGAATGACATAACTACGGACGATAAATATCCCTTACCTAACATAAACGACTTATTTGACAAATTAGGGAAGTCCACCTACTTTACGACACTGGACCTCGCAAGTGGCTACCACCAACTGGAAATAGAAAAACAGGATAGACCCAAAACTGCGTTCACTACCCCATCAGGGCACTTTGAATTCACTCGCATGCCCTTTGGCCTTAAGACCGCACCTGCAACATTTCAACGCGCAATGGATAACGTGTTGAGGGGATTGCAGGGTATCCATTGCCTGGTTTACCTAGACGATATAATAGTCTTTTCAAACAGCTTGCAGGAACATATAGATAAACTTAGGAAAGTTTTTGATCGACTTAGACAAACCAACTTGAAGGTGACGCTTGACAAATGCGAATTTTTACGTACAGAAGTACTTTATTTAGGACACAAAATTACCAAAGACGGACTAGAACCCAACAATGACAAAGTAAAAGCAGTACTAGACTTCCCGTTACCGAGAACGCCCACTGAAATAAAAAGTTTCCTGGGCTTAGTCGGTTATTACCGTAAATTTATAAAAGACTTTGCTAAAATCACGCAACCACTCACCTCTTGTTTAAAAAAACGAAACAAAGTACAGATCAGCCAACCCTTCATCGATGCCTTTAATAAGTGTAAAGAGTTGCTAGTAAACGCGCCTATTCTTCAGTTCCCCGATTTTTCCAAACCTTTTGTCTTAACCACGGACGCCTCCAATTATGCTCTAGGAGCAGTCCTTTCACAAGGCCCTATTGGAAGTGACAAGCCCATAGCCTACGCAAGCCGCACTTTAAATGACGCGGAGACACGTTATAGTACAGTAGAGAAAGAAATGCTAGCCATTATTTGGGCAACAAAACATTTTCGTCCGTACCTATATGGGCGTAAATTCATTATCTACACGGACCATCGTCCTCTAGCCTGGCTTACCTCATTTAAAGAGCCTGACAGTAAGCTCACTCGATGGAAGCTTAGATTGGCTGAATTCGATTTCGATATCATTTACAAAAATGGGAAACAGAACAGTAACGCGGATGCCCTGTCACGCATAAAATTAAATATACTCACCAATAATAATGATAACGAATCCATGCAGTGTAACGCAAGTGACACGAACAAAGATAACGATACAATAGTTATCTCCGATTCATCGGAAACGATTAGTGCGCCTTCACTTACCTCTTATCCAGTCCGCTCTGCAACATCTAGTACTATTACAGCCTCGTCATTACCTGAAACAATTCACTCTGCCGAGGATGTTGATACCGACGGAATCCCCATATTAAACGAAGCAGTAGACACGAAGCCCCACCAAGTTCTTGTCTTTACCTGGAACAGAAACCAGACATTAGTTAAAGATTTATCACGAGATAAACAAAAAGTTTTAGAGGTTCACTTACCTGTTGATAATCCCAGTTTAGTTAAAAACTTCTTACTAGAATACATAAAACCTAAAACTAAATACTTCTTTTATTTCGAAGACAAAATACACAGAAGTCAGTTTACGGATGCCGTTACTCGATTATTTAAAAAGAATACAGTTAAAATTTATGAATGCTCTAAAAGAGTTGTATACATCGAAGACGAGGACGAGCAACGCGCAGTTATACTTACGTATCATCGCGGTAAAACATGTCACCGCGGAATTAAAGAAACGCTCATGCACCTTAAACGGACATACTACTGGCCCAGCATGGATATAACTGTTGCTACTGTGATTAATAATTGCGACATCTGTAAGACAATGAAATATGACCGCAAACCCATTAAACCGCAATTACAGCTTACTCAAACCCAAACCAAACCATTTGCCGAAATCTTCATAGACCTGTATTCCATTGAAGGGAAATACTTTCTTACCATAGTTGATGCATTCAGCAAACTAGGACAAGCCTTTGAATTATCCAATCGCTCGACTCCTGAAGTAGTTCGCGCACTTATCAAATATTTCTCATTTTATGGCGTACCAAATAAAATCAGTGCTGACCCTGGGTCAGAATTCAACAACACTTTATTGAAAGAAACTCTTCAATTCTATAAAATAGACTTGCACATAGGCACTGCACATAATCCCAATTCCATGGGAATAATAGAGCGCTTTCATTCTACTATTGCAGAGATATATCGTAGCGCTAAATATGAACATAAAATAACAGACGCAGCCAACGTCATGACATATGCGATTATGGCCTACAATCAAAGTATTCATTCCGCGACAGGTCTTACACCCTTTGAAGTTGTTTTTGGCCATACAGAATCTAATAGTACTTTTGCCGTAAATTTCGAGAAACAATACACACAACAGTTAGTGAAAGATCATGTTCAGCGAACGAAATATCTCTATAAACAGCTAACAGATAAAATAATACAAAATAAGGAAAAGGTAAAAGAAAAACGTGGCGGAGAGACGCCATTTGATGTACAAGAAGGGGATGATATATACATAAAAGGGGCCAACATCAGACGTAGTAAAGATAAACCTCGCTACCAAAAAGCTACAGTAACCGGAGATATTACTAGGAACACTTGTCCAGTTAAAATCAAAACCCGCGATACCAAAGTACCTATTAAGGACATTAAACGACCTTCGCAGGTACCTGCTCGTGCTCCTGATCCTGACCTTCAGGACCCAGGCCCTTCAACTACACAGAATTAATAAGAATCCAGGAGTGATTCTTACGAAGCAAGGTCAAGCTAGAGTAAGTTATGATAAGTGGAATATTATTAAGGTTCTAGACTTAAGTTCGATGCGAGAAGACTTAGAGTTGAATATAAAAAAATATGTAGATTTCAATAACCAAGTCAGGAGTTACTTTGGAAATAAAACATTCGATCGACAATTGATGAACGTGAAGTTTCAAACCGATTATGTCATGAATTCCAGTATAGAAAAATTCAACCAGGTATCTCCGTCGATTAGAATTAAGCGAGGGATCTTTAACCCCCTAGGATCTATTATTAAGATAATTAGTGGTAATTTAGACTATGACGATGCTATCAGGTACGAACAATTGATTGGGGATATAAAAACACGTCAAGACACTTTAACAAAAAAAGTAATCGTTATTTCAGAAATGTCCAGATCGCTAATTAACGTGGCGAATTCTACTATGAATAATTTCATCCACATAAATGAAGAGTTATGGGAAATGCAAAATTGGATACACAAAACTAATATTAATATAACAATACATAATTTCGTTATCGTGTACAATTTATTCTTACATCATTTCCAATTACTCTACATTCGGTGGGATGTAATTGAAACTTCGGTAACCTTCAGTAAACTAGGTATGTTGCATCAGTCTCTTATAAACTCAGATGAATTACTAGAATTATTAAAAGTAATAGAACAAACTAATGAACTTGTATATCCAGTTAATTACGATAATCTAGTAAAATTAGAACAGTGTATAAGTATAAAAGCATTTTCAAAAGGAAGTCAAATAACATTCGTTTTAGATGTACCTATAGTAAAAAATGATATATATAACTACTACCAAGCAATCCCGATTCCTACAACTAATCCTTCTAACCAAACTACGCTCATAATTCCAAAATATCCTTACCTGCTAGTAAAAGGGTCGAAAATGGTCTCGCTCTCCCAGCCATGCACCGAACTCTATGAGGAGACATACCTATGTAATGAAGGTATGATGCCTTTCGTGGAAGAAGATACTTGCATAGCGGCCTTGATGAAGTTCTCCAACAACATTAGTTCCTGCAATTCAGTTCCAGTCGAAATCAATAACCTAAAGATCCAGCCTGTGGGGAAAGACCGATGGATACTCTACAGTAAAGTGGAAACCATCCTATCAAAGACCTGCGAAAATAATGAAATAACCAAAGAAAAGATACGAGGTACTTACTTCTTGATACTAGACGATAACTGCAATGTCCAGATTGGCGAAATGACTCTCAAAACCCGCTATAGCACCACGAGTAACTTGAACCAGCCGAAACTACCTATCATTAACCTTCCTGAAATCGTGCTCTCCGAATCTCAGATGCAGCGAAAACCTATTAACTTGGATACAAGTGATTTAGTGAATTTACAACAACTCAATGGCCTGTTAAAAATCAGTGAAAGTGAAGTGGAAAATAACCGTGAGGCGGTGATAAATGTGAAAACTGTTAGCATCGGAACTCTATTATTATATATAATCATAATTTTAGGCATTTCTGTAACTCTAATATATAAGTACTGTAATTTCAGATTTCAAAATAATCCGAGCGATAACAGTCCCTCGGATAATTTTGAAGCTGCGGGGGGAGGCGTTATGAATGCTCTACCTGTCTTATCTCTAGCAAGTAGTCCGGTGGGAACGATAACGGTACGCTGATCCCAGCCGCGACGGGTGGGCTCTGCTGACCAAGCATTCTCAATATTGTTAGAATGTAACTCTATACGCTAGATAATAAGTGAATGTTTATCCCGTTGTTAATTAAGATAGAATAAGTTAGTCTGAAATAAACGGTCGTCAAGTAAAGTTGTGCCTTTTAAAAACTCTCCAAGACTCCCCGGTAACTTAAGTACCTACATTCTATTTTCAGTATTGTTTACAATAATAAGAAAGCGTAATAATACAAGCGTTGTTATTTGTATCTAAATTAACTTTTGTTTTTTGTAAATTTATATTTTACTAGCTGATACCCGCAGTTTTTTCCGCGTGGATGTCGATTATCGCGACTAAAAGTAATCTTATAATCTCCCACTTTCAAGACTTTTTCTATTTTGGAGGTTGGGAAATCATCAAATGACTCCTCCCGCTCTGGGCAGAACGTTAGGGAGTGTAAGACTTCTACTGACTAAAAACCACCCATGTTCCTTGTTAGCCCTTTGTGCTGAGGCCGCGGTATTTCTTTCAACCCCTTACAACCTTTTTTAGCACTAAAAAGTAGGCTATATCCATTTTCAGGCTATAATTATTATATGTGTACCAAATTTCATTTAAATCGGTTCAGTAGTTTTGGCGTGAAAGCTCGACAGACAGACAGACTTTCGCATAATATCTAATATTAGTAAGGATAATAGAAAGGATTAGTCAATACATAATTATTTTAAGTAGTAGTAAAGAATATTAAGTCAATACATAATTATTTTAAGTAGTAGTAAAGAATATTGGTTTTTCTTATCTACATTTACGACAACTCTCAGTAATGCCATAAAATACGCAGTTCCTTACACTATAGTAACAAATTGTGTCTACAATAATTAATTGTATCATGCATAGTCGTACTAAGCAGGATCATCGTATAAAATATCGACAACCACAAACATCACATCTCTAGCTCTCAAAAACTGACAGCTGCCGCTTTTCGAAAATATGGTGTGAGTGAGAGCATCAGTAAAACACCTATCCATTGCGCTATTAGATCAGCCGATTCACTGGTCGATTTGTACTAAGCAAGCAATGGTTTTTGTTCCTATTGAAAACAATTGATTTGGTTTTTCATCATGTTTCTCGTACCACGAAGTAATGTTTTAATGAATTTAATATGAAATACATTGTTTTTGTAGTACTTACGTGTGAAATGAGATACCATCTTTCGTGTAATTCACAATACAGCTATTATTTTTACAAACATTCACTGAACAACGCGGCATTTTGTAAAAAATCACGAGCAGTGAAGACGTCGCAAGTTGACATTCGACTTATTATTGAAAGTGGCATAAGGCCCCGTCGTGGCCACATGAGTTCGCATGTACCACGCCTCCTTGGCATATCTCCTGTTGTTTCTGTCATCTGTGGGTTCGCCAGAGATCAACTGAACTCCATAACAGCAAATGGTCACGGTCTACAGACTGTAGACAGTCAAAAATGGCGATGCCAAGTCTACATCCGCGGCTAACAAAACGACTGCTTAGCCTAAGTAAAAATAACCTTAGAATAATAATAGGGACAATAACGGGCCATTGCCCCCTAAATAAACATCTTTTTACCATAGGCGCCACGGACAGCCCACTCTGCAGGGGCTGCTTTGATGCTGAAGAATCAGCCGCCCACGTCTCCTGGAATGCGAGGTCGTGGCTACTCAACGCAGACAAATCCTCGGAACGGTGAGGTCGCTCCGCGAAGCCTGTGAAGCTCCCAGGAAACTTCTGTGCTTCTGGGCGGAGCTAGGCTGGCTATCTTAGCCAGGACACCTACGCACAACGGACCGATTAAGAGTCTAAGTGCGGAAAACGGAGTCCCTACTCTACTCTACTCTACTCTACTACGCAGACCAGGAACGGGCAGAACCAGGTGTACCACAGCACGAGAAGACCGATACTTGGTGAACACCATGCTTCGAAATCGCTTTCTCACAGGAACTGAACTCACAAATCAGTTTCGACGCCTCGGAGGAAGTAACCCAAGTGCATGGACAGTAAGACGTCGGCTTGCTGAATCTAACTTAAAACCCCTTAGACCTATATTTAAAATGTCACTTACGGGATATCTTCCGTGATTTTAATTTGTTTTGAGTTCCCGATATTTCGACGCTGTTGCAAGCGCCATGATCGCGGGTGGACTGGAGAAATGCGATGTGATGGTGATACTGTGAGTGTGTTTTGCCGTGACTTAGTGTCGAGTTCCAGTAGTGCGCGTAATAAAAGACAAAGAAAGAGGGTAGACAGATTCGTCTGCTCCTAACAATTTTTTTCCATCCACCCGCATTTCTCCAGTCCACCCGCGATCATGGCGCTTGCAACAGCGTCGAAATATCGGGAACTCAAAACAAATTAAAATCATGGAAGATATCCCGTAAGTGACATTTTAAATATAGTTATGAACCCCTTAGACCTGTAAACGGCCCTAAACTGGAGCGTGGGCATCGTATTTCAAGACTAAGATATGCCCAGAGCCACGTAAATTGGAGTATTGAAGATTGGTCAAAAGTTATGTTCTCCGACGAATCAAAATTTATGCTCTACAAGCACGATGGAAGACACAGAGTGTATCGAAGACCAGGGGAAAGATTCAAGCAAGCATGCATCGAAGAAAAAGTAGCCTACGGTGGTGGGTCTGTACTTGTGTGGGCCGGAATTTCTTCTGAAAGTCGCACAGAGCTGGTGATCATAGAAAACGGCTCTTTAACTAGCGAAAGATATGTGGAAGAAATCCTCAATGATCACGTTGGTCCATTTATGGTCAATTTAGGTGAGGATGCTATATTTATGCATGACAATGCCCGACCTCATACAGGTAGGATTGTGAATGACTACCTTCAAGAGATGAACATTACTCGTACGGAGTGGCCAGCGCGCAGCCCGGATATCAACCCGATCGAGCATGCTTGGGACGAGCTAGGCAGATGCGTAAAACAACGAAACCCTCCCCCAATCACGCTACGTGAGCTCAAAATTGCTCTCACAGAGGAATGGGAGAATATTCCCCAAAATCGTATAAGGAACTTGATGTACAGCATGCCAAACCGCGTAAACGCAGTAATGGAAGCACGAGGAGGCAATACAAAGTATTAAAATTCAAGAAAATCGTAATAAAGTTCAAAAATTTCATGTTTCCTATTTTTGTTTTAAGGAGGGATCAGCAGTTTTTTTCTTTATGTAATTTTGTGTTAATAAAATGTATGGTGACTCATATTTTTTTTACTTTCATTTAAGGAGTATTACATTGTCTATTAAATACAATTTATTGCATTAACCTATCATTTTTAGTTTCCGAGATTTTTAACATTCTTTATGTGACCCGGATTAATTGCTCTCGAGTGTAGTTGTTTCAGGTCTGGGTATTTGTGTATGTGAGTTTATGTTTGTGTAGACCCAAGATACAGGAGAAATTCCTAGTGTGGGGCAACGTTTTAAAAAAAAAAAACAAAAACAAACAAACTATATCTTGAAGGCATCGCATTCTACGCCTGTCTATATAGTTTCCATTCAATGTTTAAATCAACGGTATTGTAATGTATCAGACTGGTGCCCGCGACTTCACGGCCAAAGCGCGTATTTTGCTGCATAAGCCGTACAAACGATAACTCCAACGGTAATCATTTCTACGGCCCCGGCCGCCTCATTGTCTTTTGAGTATCCTCATTCCGTCGACTCACAAACGTGTGTAATTTTGTATTTTTAATCAATTAAATACTCATACTTTAGGGTAATTATGATATAAATATCAAGACGGATACCTTACTAATTCATTAACTGTGTCGGCATCACCTTTGACTAACGCTGTTGAAATTATGGCTTCTTACATGTTACCTATTTGTGTGTTTGTGGCGGTTCTAAGTATTGTTTCGGCGGCACCAGCTGATCAAAATACTTGGAGTAAGTTAATTTTAGTTGAATCTTTTTATTTTGACTTCACTTCCATAGTTCGTTCTTGCATCTAGAAAGTAACTTAGGTAAAAAGTGGTCGCATCTACCAAGACAAGACAAGTTTTGAAACGTTTCGTTTTTCTACGACTTTCAACAGGGTTAAAATTATCTACCGAAATGTTTGTGTCCAGCTATTCCCCAGGTAATGTCAGTTCCAAATATTTATTATTCTAATAATCTGTCATCATCGTCGATGATTGGGTCTCATTTTTTCAAAGCGTTCTGATTACAAAGAATGAAGACTATTGTGTACTATAACTTTGTTGTATTATATCATTCATTTTAAACTTCCTGTTGTAGTATATTATGTAGTTGACGGTAGGTCAACTAAGATTAGAAATTGTATGTGAGGGTGTCTGTAAATAAATCAGTGTTTAACCAACCATACGTGTGTTTCACTACATGGTGGCAGCGGTGTGCCTTTTTAATACTTAAAACTGTTAAAACGGACTTGAACCTATTATATTTTAGTCCCGTGACATATAGTGAGAATAAAACAAAACAATTATAATGGAACACGCACGTCCTCCAGTGGAATTATCGCTCGACGGCGGTCCGGCCGCGCGATCCGACGCGTGGCACAAATGGCGGAAGCTGTTCGAAGTATTTCTTAAAGCATCTGGAGTGAGCAAAGAGCCTAAGGAAGTCCAGGCTAGTTTGTTGGTTAACCTCATTGGATCAGCTGGTTATGAGGCATACACAACGTTCACGTTCGATGAAGGTGAAAGTGAAGACGACATCAATTGTTTATTGAAAAAGTTTGACAAGTATTTCGGCACAAAACCAAATATCACAGTAAGGCGGTTTAAATTTTTTACACGCAATCAAGAAGACGGCGAAAACATCGACCAATACGTAACATCATTGAGGGTACTGAGTCAGCAGTGCGAGTTCAGTGAATTGCACGAGAGTTTGTTGCGAGATAAGATCGTGTGTGGTATTGTCAACAACACTGTGAGGGATCGACTTCTTCGCACAGATGATTTATCGTTATCAAAGGCGATACAAATCTGCCAGGCGGCAGAGATGTCCAAAGAGGAAAGCCAATGCATCGATGGCGTATCAGCGGGAGTGCAAGTGAATGCAGTTCAAACTGGTAGCAGTGCCCGAGGCGGACGGCGCGCTAGAGGAAGGCGAGGCGCGGGGCCGCGGCCGGCGCGCACGCAGCGCAGCGCCTGCGAGCTGTGCGGCAGCGGGCGGTGTCACGGCGGTGAGCGCTGCCCGGCGCAAAACGCCAAGTGTTATGTTTGTGAAAAGAAAGGTCACTTCTCGCGAGTGTGTGAGCAAAAGCAAGCAATACGCAAAGTGTTAAATCTTAGTGTAGAAACCGTAAATAGTGATCATAGCGGGGACGAATTGTTTTATGTTAATACACTAGAAGAGGACAAACAACAATGTAAGTCGTCAATGGAATGGATAGAAGTTGTAAAATGCAAAGGTAAAAACATTTCATTAAAAATAGATACAGGATCAATGATTAATGTTATCTCAAAGGTTACCTATTTAGACTTAGGATTATTGATAACAGACCTTATGCCATTCACAAAACGTGTACATTCCTTTACAGGTAATCAATTACCAGTTGTAGGCATTAGTAATGTGCCGTTTGTATTTAATAAAACACGTTACGTGTTGTCATTTGTTGTTGTTGATTTAAACTGTCAGAATGTACTTGGTTTGGAGGGTTGCATTGCTTTAGGATTAATAAGTCAAATTAATGCAATAAACATTGATCACTATTATGAGTTGTTTCAAGGACTGGGAAAATTACCTGGTAAATATAGTATCGTAGTGGATAAAAATGTACAGCCAGTTGTTTGCCCAACAAGAAAAACCCCTTTAGGACTTAAGGATAAATTGTTAGATGAGATACATAGAATGGAACAGTTGGGCGTAGTTAGGAAAGTTACACATCCAACCTCTTGGGTTAATGCTATTGTTTTGGTCGCGAAAAAGGATGGCAGCATTCGTGTTTGTTTAGATCCACGACCTCTAAATCGCGCGGTGCGACGTGCGCAGTACTCGTTGCCGACAGTGCCGGAGCTGGCAGCGCGCCTGCGCGGCGCTACTGTATTCAGCGTGCTGGACGCTCGCTGCGGGTTCTGGATGGTTCAGCTAGACGACGCGAGTGCTGACCTTTGCACGTTCAGCACTCCGTTCGGTCGGTACCAATTTCTACGTTTACCATACGGTATAAACTGTGCGCCAGAGGTATTTCATGCGAAGCTTAGGCAGCATTTAGAAGATTTAGAAGGAGTAGAATCTTTTATTGATGACGTAATAGTATGGGGGCGCACTATGGATGAGCACGACCAGAGATTGAAAAGCCTTTTGCGACGTGCTAAGGATATTGGTGTAAAATTTAATCGAGAAAAATGTAAATTTGGAGTATCGGAAATAACATACTTAGGACACAAGTTTGACGCGAACGGAATGCGGGCAGACGACTCAAAAGTCAAAGCTATAAGGGAGATGCCGTATCCGACCGATAGGAAGGCTTTGGAGAGATTTTTAGGAATGGTCAATTATTTATCAAAATTCATACAAAACTACTCGGAAAGTGTGAATGTACTTAGGTCGTTGTTAAAAAAGGAATCGGAGTGGTCATGCGAATCCCAACATTCAGAGGCTGTAGACAGACTAAAAGCAAAGCTTAGCAGCGCGCCGGTGCTGGCGCTGTATAGCGACAGGGAGCCGATAGTGCTGTCGGTGGACGCGTCCAGCGTCGCACTGGGTGCCGTGCTGCTGCAGAGCGGCCGCCCGGTGGAGTTCGCCTCGCTGACGCTCTCAGATACCCAGACCAGGTATGCACATATAGAAAAAGAAATGCTGGCTATTGTGTTTGGGGTCGAGCGGTTCAGGCAGTATATTTATGGTAGGTCTGATATCACCGTGCATACTGACCATAAGCCACTGGAAGCTTTATTTAACAAGCCATTAGTTTCGGTTCCAGCTCGGTTACAGCGAATGATGATGAGAGTGCAAGGATACGACTTTAAGGTGGTATACACGCCTGGCAAATATATGTATATAGCGGACACACTGTCGCGGGCTCCTTTAACGGAAATTATGCATGACCGAGTGTCAGCAGAAGTTGAAGTACAAACTTGCTTTATGTTAGAGAATGTGCCTTTCAGCCAATTAAATATGGAAGCGATTAAAAAAGAAACAGAGTTAGAAAGTGACAGCAGATGGTTAATAAGGTATATTACGAACGGATGGCCTAAAAATAGGCGTGATGTGAACGAGAGAGTTAATGTTTTCTGGCCATATCGCGAGCAACTACATTGCGTTGACGGTATAGTTTTCAAGGAGGAATGTGTGTTTATTCCGCGAACATTACGAGAAAACATGCTGACACGAGTCCACGAAGGACATTTAGGTATAGAAAGATGCAAGCGGCGCGCGCGCGAAGTAATGTTTTGGCCAGGAATGTGCGAGGACGTGGAGCGTGTGGTGCGATCATGCGCAGCATGCGCGCTGCACGCGCCCCGCCCTCGCCGCCAGCCGCTGCTGCAGCACAGTGTACCGGCACTGCCCTGGCACAAACTAGCCTCAGATACATTCGAATATAAAAAAAAGAATTACATTGTACTAGTCGATTACTTTTCTAACTATGTTGAGGTCGGGCAGTTGTCGAGTGTCAGCTCTAGACAAGTTATTACTTTTATGAAAGAACAATTCTCGCGGCATGGAATACCAGCGGAGCTAGTGAGTGACAACGGACCGGCTTATAGCTCACAAGAGTTTAAAAAGTTTATGTGCGATTGGGAAATACGGCATGAGACGGCATCGCCACTTTATCCACAGTCAAACGGTAAAAGTGAAAGAACCGTACAAACAGTTAAAAATTTATTAAAGAAGTGTGTGGATTCGGGACAAGATTTTAACTTGGCACTGTTAAATTTTAGGGCAACACCACGCCATAATATAGACTCACCCGCACAGATGTTAATGGGTAGACGACTTAAGACTAGGTTACCAATTAGTGCTAAGTTGCTAACGGATAAAGTAGATAACAAACAGAACTATAAAACAATAATGACAAACAGAAAACAAATTAAAATAAATTACGACAAATCGGCGAACACACTAAAAAGCCTAACATCAGGTGATAAGGCAACTTTGATCAGTAACGGCGACAGGAAACCGGTAACAATAGTGGAACGTACATCACAACCACGCTCGTATATTGTAGAAGACGAACGCGGTGGCCGCTATCGACGAACTCGAAGTCAGTTGATTAGGCGTACGGTAGGGTCAGCAACAGAAAAAGTAGGGGTGTCAACGAGACAACCAACGAACAGTGTAGGTAGTAGCAAGACACCAAGTGTGGTGACGACGACAGGTGTCCGTAGACGTAGACAGAGAGCGCAGGCTGAAGTCCCAACCCAAGCGCAGACAAGTCCAGCTAGCAACAATCAGTCGGTACTGCTCGATGAGAGTGGTGAATATGAAAGTCCAGGTGAAATTCATGATCATTCGTCTGCACCGTCGCCACTAGCAGTTCCTATTGAGAGGTCAAAGGAAAGAACAGTACGAATGCTGACCAACATTTTCTTGGGTCATGACTAGGAAGGGTAACAATAAAATAGCAATTAACATAGTAAGTATATATAAGTATAATGAAATAGATATAATATAATTAGTAAGTAGTAGTAGTGTAAGTTAGTTTACTTAGTTGGTATGTTCTGTAAACAACATGTTAGTTATAAGTTCTTTAATTCTTATTAAAATCTTTGATTGTTTTCATTGGAAGGAAAGAGATGTAGTATATTATGTAGTTGACGGTAGGTCAACTAAGATTAGAAATTGTATGTGAGGGTGTCTGTAAATAAATCAGTGTTTAACCAACCATACGTGTGTTTCACTACACCTGTTTTCGAGTTTCTACTTCTTGTGTCCTTTATTATCAAATTTCTAATTACCTACTGTTCTAAGTGTTCTAATTCATTCATCTTTTGTTTTTCAGATTGCCCCGCAGATGAGTTGTACTACAAATGTCAGATAGAAATGTGCTTCAAGACTTGCAATGATCTGAAGAATACACCACCCTGTCCTTCTATTGATGCCAATTGCTATGATCCAGCCTGCCTTTGTAATTATGGTTACCTCAGAAATGCAGAGGGCAAATGTGTACCAGAGAATAAGTGCTGTAAGTTTCACTAGAAATTACTATATTTTGTTTAGTTATGATAACAGTGGTTGTAGTTTAGCTTTGAAATGGCTTTGTCGAGATACTACATATTTTCACCAAGCACATTTATTCGGTCGAACTGTTCTTAAATTGTGAGAAGTCATCAGTATCTTGTCCTTATTTCTTCATTTGGGGTCGGCGCGGCATGTCTTTTTCTTCCATACTTCTCTATCACTGGTCATCTCACGAGACACCTCCATTTCTTGCCATAAGTCCATCCATCGTTTCTTTGCTATTCCTCTACTACACCTATCTAGATTCATGCTCAAAACTTTTCTCGCGACATTTTTCCCAGTGTGATGTGTGTGTGTGTGGTGTGTGTGTGTGAGTGTGTGAAAATTCAAATCATCCATTGTAACTTTTATCACCTACTAGCTTTTGCCCACGGCTTCGCCCGTGACGATTTTCCACACAAACTTTCATCTCTAAAAAAAAAAAAAATTCTTCGTTATTCCTAGTCTACTTTATAAACGGAACCTCTGTACAAAATTTCAGCTTTCTAGGTTTGGGCTGGGCGTTGATGAGTCAGTCAGTCAGTCAAGACTTCTCTTTTTATTTATATAGATAGACTAGTATTTGCGTGGGTGCGCGAGCTGCGCGCAGCTCGCGAGGCGTGAAATGGGGGAGAGGGGGAGCTTTGAAAAGTGATTTCGACTAACGCATTGCCCCTTTCAATGAATCTGAAAAAAAAAAATGTTCCAATGCAGCTCGCGGTACTACCTACCTACACCTACCTACACCTACCTACACCTACCTACACCTACCTACACCTACCTACACCTACCTACACCTACCTACACCTACCTACACCTACCTACACCTACCTACACCTACCTACACCTACCTACACCTACCTACACCTACCTACACCTACCTACACCTACCTACACCTACCTACACCTACCTACACCTACCTACACCTACCTACACCTACCTACACCTACCTACACCTACCTACACCTACCTACACCTACCTACACCTACCTACACCTACCTACACCTACCTACACCTACCTAGACCTACCTAGACCTACCTACACCTACCTACACCTACCTACACCTACCTACACCTACCTACTCAACCTTCGTTACGCTTCACCCACTCAACCTTCGTTACGCTAAGGAGGTCGCCGGCTCGCTTCGCTCGCCACCTCCCCCCTTCGCTCCACTCGGTCTCGCAGGTTCGCTCCACTCAGGACCTACCTACCACCGGAAAGCTATCATGACATTATCCCTACGCTACGGGGGTCGCCGGCTCGCTTCGCTCGCCCGCTCCCCCCTTCGCTTTACCGGTACCACCATTTTACTTCCCCGAGCCTCCTATCCTATACGAATCTGTAAACAAAAGAGAAAAAAAGGGGTGAAGAGGGGGGGGGGGGTGAAGGGGGGGGAGAGGTGGGGAGTTTCTAAAAATGATTTCGACTAACGCAATGCCCCTCTCAATGAATCTGAAAAAAAAAATGTTCCAAGTCTCTTAACTTCCGAGATCCGAAAGGGGGGGGATGGAGGGGGGCAAGGGGGTCAAATTTTCAAAATGGTTTTTACTTCCTCAAGCCTCCTCTATACGAATCCCTAAAAAAAAACACGTAATTCTCTTTATTTCCGAGATCCGCCTAAAGGGGGGGAGAAGGGGGGCAAGGGGGGCCACTTTGAAAAATGATTTTTACTTTACCAAGCCTCCTCTATACGAATCCGTAAAAAAAAAAAAATACGGGTCTTTTAGTTTCCGAGATACGATAGGGAGGGAGGAGAAGGGGGGGGAAAAGGGGGGGTTTCGGACTTTTCCCATAGGATTGAGAGTTCATTGTTTACGAATCTGTCAAAATATACCCACCTCCCCATCCACCATCTGGGAGAACAATTCTGTCAATAGATCAGTCAGTGAGTCAGTGGTAGTTTAGCTTTATATAGTATAACTAGTATTTGCGTGGCTGCGCTCGCTGCGCGCAGCTCGCGAGGCGTGGAGAGGGGGAGAGGGGGCGCTTTGAAAAATGATTTCGACTAACGCATTGCACCTCTCAATGAATTTGAAAAAAAAATGTTCCAAGTCTCTTAACTTCCGAGATCCGCCTAAAGGGGGGGTGAAGGGGGGCAAGGGGTTCAAATTTGAAAAACGGATTATACTTCCCCGAGCCTCCTCTATATGAATCTCACGTATGCCACCACCTACCTACACCTACCTACTACCTACCTACACCTACCTACTACATACCTACACCTACCTACTACCTACCTACACCTACCTACTACCTACCTATCACCTACCCACCACCTACCTACTACCTACCTCCTACTACCACTAAAAAAACATTACCCTAAAGTTTGCTTGTCGTCGCCCCTGAGTTACGCTTCACCCACTCAACCTTCGTTACGCTAAGGAGGTCGCCGGCTCGCTTCGCTCGCCACCTCCCCCCTTCGCTCCACTCGGTCTCGCAGGTTCGCTCCACTCAGGACCTACCTACCACCGGAAAGCTATCATGACATTATCCCTACGCTGTAGCACCATTTTACTTCCCCGAGCCTCCTATAAACGAATCCGTAAAAAAAACCAAACAGAAAAAAAGGGGTGAAGGGGGGGGGGGGGGGGGGTGAAAGGGGGGAGGGGGGATATGAAAAATGATTTCGACTAACGAATTGCCCCTTTTAATGAATCTGAAAAAAAAAATGTTCCAAGTCTCTTAACTTCCGAGATCCGAAAGGGGGGGGGGGTGAAGGGGGGCAAGGGGGTCAAATTTTAAAAATGGTTTTTACTTCCCCAAGCCTCCTCTAAACGAATCCCTAAAAAAACACACGTAATGTCTCTTTATTTCCGAGATCCACCTAAAAGGGGGGAGAAGGGGGGCAAGGGGGGCCACTTTGAAAAATGATTTTTACTTTACCGAGCCTCCTCTATACGAATCCGTAATAAAAAAAAAATACGGGTCTCTTAGTTTCCGAGATACGATAGGGAGGGGGGAGAAGGGGGGGGAAAAGGGGGGGTTTCGGACTTTTCCCATACTCACCAGAGTTACTTGTTTACGAATCTGTCAAAATATACCCACCTCCCCATCCAACATCTGGGAGAACAATGATGTCAGTGAGTGAGTCAGTGAGTGAGTGGTAGTTTAGCTTTATATAATAGAACTAGTATTTGCGTGGGTGCGCGAGCTGCGCGCAGCTCGCGGGTCGTGAATAGGGGGAGAGGGGGAGCTTTGAAAAGTGATTTCGACTAACGCATTGCACCTCTAAATGAATCTGAAAAAAAAAAATGTTCCAATACTACCTACCTACAACTACCTACTACCTACCTACACCTACCTACACCTACCTACACCTACCTACACCTACCTACACCTACCTACACCTACCTACACCTACCTACTACCTACCTACTACCTACCTACACCTACCTACTACTACCTACCTACTACCTCCTACTACCACTAAAAGAACATTACCCTAAAGTTTGCTTATCGTCGCCCATGAGTTACGCTTCACCCACTCAACCTTCGTTACGCTAAGGAGGTCGCCGGCTCGCTTCGCTCGCCACCTCCCGCCTTCGCTCCACTCGGTCTCGCAGGTTCGCTCCACTCAGGACCTACCTACCACCGGAAAGCTATCATGACATTATCCCTACGCTACGGGGGTCGCCGGCTCGCTTCGCTCGCCCGCTCCCCCCTTCACTTTACCGCTGTACCACCACCGGACAGGTTTCGACGCCTACTATAATATTTCTTCTAACCGTTATGAAGTTACAGCCCTTTTAATTTTAGGGGAGGTTGGGGAGGGGAGGGGAGGGTATACAAATTTCAACGCCCCTCAATAGTTTTATGTAAGAAAAAAAAAAGGGGGGTGAGGGGGGAGTCTCAAAAAATGATTTCGATTAACGCAAAGGCCCCTCTCTAAATGAATCTGAAAAAAAAATCGTTCCAAGTCTCTTAACTTTCGAGATTCGCCTAAAGGGGGGGAGAAAGGGGGCAAGGGGGGCCACTTTGAAAAATGATTTTTACTTAACCGAGCCTCCTCTATACGAATCCCTAAAAAAAAACACTTCAAGTCTCTTTGTTTCCGAGATACGATAGGGAGGGGGGAGAAGGGGGGGGAAAAGGGGGGGTTTGGGACTTTTCCCATAGGTTTGAGAGTTGATTGTTTACGAATCTGTCAAAATATACCCACCTCCCCATCCACCATCTGGGAGATCAATTCTGTCAGTCAGTCAGTCAGTGGTAGTTTAGCTTTATATAGTATAACTAGTATTTGCGTGGCTGCGCTCGCTGCGCGCAGCTCGCGGGTCTGCCTACCTACACCTGCCCACTACCTACACCTACCTACACCTACCTACACCTACCTACTACCTACCTACCTACACCTACCTACACCTACCTACACCTACCTACACCTACCTACACCTACCTACACCTACCTACAGCTACCTACACCTACCTACAGCTACCTACACCTACCTACACATACCTACTACCTACCTACCTACTACCTCCTACTACCACTAATAGAACATTACCCTAAAGTTTGCTTGTCGTCGCCCCTGAGTTACGCTTCACCCACTCAACCTTCGTTACGCTAAGGAGGTCGCCGGCTCGCTTCGCTCGCCACCTCCCCCCTTCGCTCCACTCGGTCTCGCAGGTTCGCTCCACTCAGGACCTACCTACCACCGGAAAGCTATCATGACATTATCCCTACGCTACGAGGGTCGCCGGCTCGCTTCGCTCGCCCGCTCCCCCCTTCGCTTTGCCGCTGTACCACCACCGGACAGGTTTCAACGCCCCTCAATAGTTTTATGTAAGAAAAAAAAAAAAAAAAAAGTGAAAAAGGGGGGGGGGTTGAAGGGGGGGTGAGGGGGGGAGTCTCGAAAAATGATTTCGATTAACGCAAAGGCCCCTCTAAATGAATCTGAAAAAAAAATCGTTCCAAGTCTCTTAACTTTCGAGATTCGCCTTAAGGGGGGGGAGAAGGGGGGCAAGGGGGGCCACTTTGAAAAATGATTTTTACTTTACCGAGCCTCCTCTATACGAATCCGTAATAAAAAAAAAATACGGGTCTTTTAGTTTCCGAGATACGATAGGCAGGGGGGGGAGGGGGGGCAAAAAGGGGGGGTTTCGGACTTTTCCCATACTCACCAGAGTTACTTGTTTACGAATCTGTCAAAATATACCCACCTCCCCATCCAACATCTGGGAGAACAATTATGTCAGTGAGTCAGTCAGTGAGTGGTAATTAAGCTTTATATAGTATAACTAGTATTTGCGTGGGTGCGCGAGCTGCGCGCAGCTCGCGAGGCGTGGAGAGGGGGAGAGGGGGCGCTTTGAAAAGTGATTTCGACTAACGCATTGCCCCTTTCAATGAATCTGAAAAAAAAAAATGTTCCAAGTCTCTTAACTTCCGAGATCCGCCTAAAAGGGGGGTGAAGGGGGGCAAGGGGTTCAAATTTGAAAAACGGATTTTACTTCCCCGAGCCTCCTCTATATGAATCTCACGTATGCCACCACCTACCTACACCTACCTACACCTACCAACACCTACCCACTACCTTCCTACTACCTACTACTACCACTAAAAAAACTTTACCCTAAAGTTTGCCTGTCGTCGCCCCTGAGTTACGCTTCACCCACTCAACCTTCGTTACGCTAAGGAGGTCGCCGGCTCGCTTCGCTCGCCACCTCGCCCCTTCGCTCCACTCGGTCTCGCAGGTTCGCTCCACTCAGGACCTACCTACCACCGGAAAGCTATCATGACATTATGCCTACGCTACGGGGGTCGCCGGCTCGCTTCGCTCGCCCGCTCCCCCCTTCGCTTTACCGGTAGCACCATTTTACTTCCCCGAGCCTCCTCTATACGAATCCGTAAACAAAACAAAACACGAGTTTAAAAAAAAGGGGTGAAGAGTGGGGGGGGGGGTGAAAGGGGGGAGAGGGGGGAGATATGAAAAATGATTTCAACTAACTCTATGCCCCTCTCAATGAATCTGAAAAAAAAAATGTTCCAAGTCTCTTAACTTCCGAGATCCGAAAGGGGGGGGATGGAGGGGGGCAAGGGGGTCAAATTTTCAAAATGGTTTTTGCTTCCTCAAGCCTCCTCTATACGAATCCCTAAAAAAAAAACACGTAATTCTCTTTATTTCCGAGATCCGCCTAAAGGGGGGGAGAAGGGGGGCAAGGGGGGCCACTTTGAAAAATGATTTTTACCTAACCGAGCCTCCTCTATACGAATCAGTAAAAATAAAAAAATACGGGTCTCCTAGTTTCCGAGATACGACAGGGAGGGGGGGAGGGGGGGGCAAAAAGGGGGGGTTTCGGACTTTTCCCATACTCACCAGAGTTACTTGTTTACGAATCTGTCAAAATATACCCACCTCCCCATCCACCATCTGGGAGAACAATTATGTCAGTGAGTCAGTGAGTCAGTCAGTGGTAGTTTAGCTTTATATAGTATAACTAGTATTTGCGTGGCTGCGCTCGCTGCGCGCAGCTCGCGGGTCTGCCTACCTACACCTACCCACTACCTACCTACACCTACCTACTACCTACCTACACCTACCTACCACCTACCTACTACCTACCTACAACTACCTACTACGTACCTACACCTACCTACCACCTACCTACCTACCTACACCTACCTACACCTACCTACACCTACCTACACCTACCTACACCTACCTACACCTACCAACTAACTACCTACCTACACCTACCTACTACCTACCTACTACCTCCTACTACCACTAAAAGAACATTACCCTAAAGTTTGCTTGTCGTCGCCCCTGAGTTACGCTTCACCCACTCAACCTTCGTTACGCTAAGGAGGTCGCCGGCTCGCTTCGCTCGCCACCTCCCCCCTTCGCTCCACTCGGTCTCGCAGGTTCGCTTCACTCAGAACCTACCTACCACCGGAAACCTATCATGACATTATTCCTTCGCTTTGCCGCTGTACCACCACCGGACAGGTTTCGACGCCTACTATAATATTTCTTCAAACACCTAATGGCTATCTCTAACCGTTATGAAGTTACAGCCCTTTTAATTTTAGGGGAGGTTGGGGAGGGGAGGGGAGGGGAGGGTATACAAATTTCAACGCCCCTCAATAGTTTTATGTAAGAAAAAAAAATAAAAAAAGGTGAAAAAGGGGGGGGGGGTTGAAGGGGGGGTGAGGGGGGGAGTCTCGAAAAATGATTTCGATTAACGCAAAGGCCCCTCTAAATGAATCTGAAAAAAAAATCGTTCCAAGTCTCTTAACTTTCGAGATTCGCCTAAAGGGGGGGAGAAGGGGGGCCACTTTGAAAAATGGTTTTTACTTAACCGAGCCTCCTCTATACGAATCCCTAAAAAAAAACACTTCAAGTCTCTTTGTTTCCGAGATACGATAGGGAGGGGGGAGAAGGGGGGGGAAAAGGGGGGGTTTGGGACTTTTCCCATAGGATTGAGAGTTAGTTGTTTACGAATCTGTCAAAATATACCCACCTCCCCATCCACCATCTGGGAGATCAATTCTGTCAATGAGTCAGTCAGTGGTAGTTTAGCTTTATATAGTATAACTAGTATTTGCGTGGGTGCGCGAGCTGCGCGCAGCTCGCGAGGCGTGGAGAGGGGGAGAGGGGGCGCTTTGAAAAATGATTTCGACTAACGCATTGCACCTCTCATTGAATTTGAAAAAAAAATGTTCCAAGTCTCTTAACTACCGAGATCCGCCTAAAGGGGGGGTGAAGGGGGGCAAGGGGTTCAAATTTGAAAAACGGATTATACTTCCCCGAGCCTCCTCTATATGAATCTCACGAATGACACCACCTACCTACACCTACTTACCACCTACCTACACCTACCTACTACCTACCTAAACCTACCTACCACCTACCTACACCTACCTACTACCTACCTACACCTACCTACTACCTACCTACACCTACCTACTACCTACCACCTACCTACTACCTACTACCCCTACCACCTACCTACTACCCCTACTACCTACCTACTACCTCCTGCTACTACTAAAAAACATTAACCTAAAGTTTGCTTGTCGTCGCCCCTGAGTTACGCTTCACCCACTCAACCTTCGTTACGCTAAGGAGGTCGCCGGCTCGCTTCGCTCGCCACCTCCCCCCTTCGCTCCACTCGGTCTCGCAGGTTCGCTCCACTCAGGACCTACCTACCACCGGAAAGCTATCATGACTTTATCCCTACGCTACGGGGGTCGCCGGCTCGCTTCGCTCGCCCGCTCCCCCCTTCGCTTTACCGGTACCACCATTTTACTTCCCCGAGCCTCCTCTATACGAATCCGTAAACAAAATAGAAAAAAAGAGGTGAAGAGGGGGGGGTGTTGAAGGGGGGGGGGGGAGGGGGGGGGGTTCGAAAAATGATTTCGACTAACTGTATGCCCCTTTCAATGAATCTGAAAAAAAAAATGTTCCAAGTCTCTTAACTTCCGAGATCCGAAAGGGGGGGGTAAAGGGGGGGCAAGGGGGTCAAATTTTCAAAATGGTTTTTACTTCCTCAAGCCTCCTCTATACGAATCCCTAAAAAAAAAACACGTAATTCTCTTTATTTCCGAGATCCGCCTAAAGGGGGGGAGAAGGGGGGCAAGGGGGGGCACTTTGAAAAATGATTTTTACTTTACCGAGCCTCCTCTATACGAATCCCTAAAAAAAAACACTTCAAGTCTCTTTGTTTCCGAGATACGATAGGGAGGGGGGAGAAGGGGGGGGAAAAGGGGGGGTTTCGGACTTTTCCCATAGGATTGAGAGTTCATTGTTTACGAATCTGTCAAAATATACCCACCTCCCCATCCACCATCTGGGAGAACAATTCTGTCAGTCAGTCAGTCAGTCAGTGGTAGTTTAGCTTTATATAGTATAACTAGTATTTGCGTGGCTGCGCTCGCTGCGCGCAGCTCGCGGGTCTGCCTACCTACACCTACCCACTACCTACCTACACCTACCTACTACCTACCTACTACCTACCTACTACCTACCTACACCTACCTACTACCTACCTACACCTACCTACTACCTACCTACACCTACCTACCTACACCTACCTACCTACACCTACCTACCTACACCTACCTACCTACACCTACCTACCTACACCTACCTACCTACACCTACCTACTACCTACCTACCTACCTACTACCTCCTACTACCACTAAAAAAACATTACCCTAAAGTTTGCTTGTCGTCGCCCCTGAGTTACGCTTCACCCACTCAACCTTCGTTACGCTAAGGAGGTCGCCGGCTCGCTTCGCTCGCCACCTCCCCCCTTCGCTCCACTCAGGACCTACCTACCACCGGAAAGCAATCATGACATTATCCCTACCACCATTTTACTTCCCCGAGCCTCCTATCCTATACGAATCTGTAAACAAAAGAGAAAAAAAAGGGGTGAAGAGGGGGGGGGGGGGTGAAGGGGGGCGGGAGAGGGGGGGAGTTTCTAAAAATGATTTCGACTAACGCAATGCCCCTCTCAATGAATCTGAAAAAAAAAATGTTCCAAGTCTCTTAACTTCCGAGATCCGAAAGGGGGGGGATGAAGGGGGGCAAGGGGGTCAAATTTTCAAAATGGTTTTTACTTCCTCAAGCCTCCTCTATACGAATCCCTAAAAAAAAACACGTAATTCTCTTTATTTCCGAGATCCGCCTAAAGTGGGGGGAGAAGGGGGGCAAGGGGGGCCACTTTGAAAAATGATTTTCTACTTTACCGAGCCTCCTCTATACGAATCCCTAAAAAAAAACACTTCAAGTCTCTTTGTTTCCGAGATACGATAGGGAGGGGGGAGAAGGGGGGGGAAAAGGGGGGGTTTCGGACTTTTCCCATAGGTTTGAGAGTTGATTGTTTACGAATCTGTCAAAATATACCCACCTCCCCATCCACCATCTGGGAGATCAATTCTGTCAATAAGTGAGTCAGTCAGTGGTAGTTTAGCTTTATATAGTATAACTAGATTTTGCGTGGGTGCGCGAGCTGCGCGCAGCTCGCGGGTCGTGAAGAGGGGGAGAGTGGGAGCTTTGAAAAGTGATTTCGACTAACGCATTGCCCCTTTCAATGAATCTGAAAAAAAAATGCTCCAAGTCTCTTTACTTCCGAGATCCGCCTAAAGGGGGGGTGAAGGGGGCAAGGGGTTCAAATTTGAAAAACGGATCTTACTTCCCCGAGCCTCCTCTATATGAATCTGACGTATGCCACCACCTACCTACACCTACCTTCTACCTACCTACACCTACCTACCTACACATACCTACCTACTACCACTAAAAAAACATTACCCTAAAGTTTGATTGTCGTCGCCCATGAGTTACGCTTCACCCACTCAACCTTCGTTACGCTAAGGAGGTCGCCGGCTCGCTTCGCTCGCCACCTCCCCCCTTCGCTCCACTCGGTCTCGCAGGTTCGCTCCGCTCAGGACCTACCTACCACCGGAAAGCTATCATGACGTTATCCCAACGCTACGGGGGTCGCCGGCTCGCTACGCTCGCCCGCTCCCCCCTTCGCTTTACCGGTACCACTACAGGATAAGCTCCTTACAATGAATCTGAAAAAAAAATCGTTGGAGTCTCTTAACTTTCGAGATCTGCCTAAAGGGGGGGAGAAGGGGGGCAAGGGGGGCCACTTTGAAAAGTGATTTTTACTTTACCGAGCCTCCTCTATACGAATATCTAAAAAAAAACACGTAAATTCTCTTTATTTCCGAGATCCGCCTAAAGGGGGGGGGAGAAGGGGGGCAAGGGGGGCCACTTTGAAAAGTGATTTTTACTTTACCGAGCCTCCTCTATACGAATATCTAAAAAAAAACACGTAAAATCTCTTTATTTCCGAGATCCGCCTAAAGGGGGGGAGAAGGGGGGCAAGGGGGGCCACTTTGAAAAATGATTTTTACTTTACCGAGCCTTCTCTATACGAATATCTAAAAAAAAACACGTAAATTCTCTTTATTTGCGAGATCCGCCTAAAAGGGGGGAGAAGGGGGGCAAGGGGGGCAACATTGAAAAATGATTTATACTTTACCGAGCCTCCTCTATACGAATCCGTAATAAAAAAAAAATACGGGTCTCTTAGTTTCCGAGATACGATAGGGAGGGGGGAGAAGGGGGGGGGAAAGGGGGGGGTTTCGGACTTTTCCCATACTCACCAGAGTTACTTGTTTACGAATCTGTCAAAATATACCCACCTCCCCATCCACCATCTGGGAGAACAATTCTGTCAGTGAGTCAGTGAGTGGTAATTAAGCTTTATATAGTATAACTAGTATTTGCGTGGCTGCGCTCGCTGCGCGCAGCTCGCGGGTCTGCCTACCTACACCTACCTACTACCTACCTACACCTACCTACACCTACCTACACCTACCTACACCTACCTACACCTACCTACACCTACCTACACCTACCTACACCTACCTACACCTACCTACACCTACCTACACCTACCTACACCTACCTACACCTACCTACACCTACCTACACCTACCTACACCTACCTACACCTACCTACACCTACCTACACCTACCTACACCTACCTACACCTACCTACACCTACCTACACCTACCTACACCTACCTACACCTACCTACACCTACCTACACCTACCTACATCTACCTCCTACTACCACTAAAAAAACATTACCCTAAAGTTTGCTTGTCGTCGCCCCTGAGTTACGCTTCACCCACTCAACCTTCGTTACGCTAAGGAGGTCGCCGGCTCGCTTCGCTCGCCACCTCCCCCCTTCGCTCCACTCGGTCTCGCAGGTTCGCTCCACTCAGGACCTACCTACCACCGGAAAGCTATCATGACTTTATCCATACGCTACGGGGGTCGCCGGCTCGCTTCGCTCGCCCGCTCCCCCCTTCGCTTTACCGCTGTACCACCACCGGACAGGTTTCGACGCCTACTATAATATTTGTTCAAACACCTAATGGCTATCTCTAACCGTTATGAAGTTACAGCCCTTTTAATTTTAGGGGAGGTTGGGGAGGGGAGGGGAGGGTATACAAATTTCAACGCCCCTCAATAAGTAGTTTTATGTAAGAAAAAAAAAAAAAAAAAAAAAAAAAAGGTGAAAAGGGGGGGGGGGGGTTAAAGGGGGGGTGAGGGGGGGAGTCTCGAAAAATGATTTCGATTAACGCAAAGGCCCCTCTAAATGAATCTGAAAAAAAAATCGTTCCAAGTCTCTTAACTTTCGAGATTCGCCTAAAGGGGGGGAGAAGGGGGGCAAGGGGGGCAACTTTGAAAAATGATTTTTACTTTACCGAGCCTCCTCTATACGAATCCCTAAAAAAAAACACTTCAAGTCTCTTTGTTTCCGAGATACGATAGGGAGGGGGGAGAAGGGGGGGGAAAAGGGGGGGTTTGGGACTTTTCCCATACTCACCAGAGTTACTTGTTTACGAATCTGTCAAAATATACCCACCTCCCCATCCACCATCTGGGAGAACAATTCTGTCAATAAGTCAGTCAGTCAGTGGTAATTAAGCTTTATATAGTATAACTAGTATTTGCGTGGCTGCGCTCGCTGCGCGCAGCTCGCGGGTCTGCCTACGTACACCTACCCACTACCTACCTACACCTACCTACTACCTACCTACTACCTACCTACACCTACCTACACCTACCTACACCTACCTACTACCTACCTACACCTACCTACTACCTACCTACACCTACCTACCTACACCTACCTACCTACACCTACCTACTACCTACCTACCTACACCTACCTACCTACTACCTCCTACTACCACTAAAAAAACATTACCCTAAAGTTTGCTTGTCGTCGCCCCTGAGTTTTGCTTCACCCACTCAACCTTCGTTGCGCTAAGGAGGTCGCCGGCTCGCTTCGCTCGCCACCTCCCCCCTTCGCTCCACTCGGTCTCGCAGGTTCGCTCCACTCAGGACCTACCTACCACCGGAAAGCTATCATGACATTATCCCTACGCTACGGGGGTCGCCGGCTCGCTTCGCTCGCCCGCTCCCCCCTTCGCTTTACCGGTACCACCATTTTACTTCCCCGAGCCTCCTATCCTATACGAATCTGTAAACAAAAGAGAAAAAAAAGGGGTGAAGAGGGGGGGGGGTGAAGGGGGGGGAGAGGGGGGGAGTTTTTAGATTTCGACTAACGCAATGCCCCTCTCAATGAATCTGAAAAAAAAAATGTTCCAAGTCTCTTAACTTCCGAGATCCGAAAGGGGGGGGACGAAGGGGGGCAAGGGGGTCAAATTTTCAAAATGGTTTTTACTTCCTCAAGCCTCCTCTATACGAATCCCTAAAAAAAAACACGTAATTCTCTTTATTTCCGAGATCCGCCTAAAGGGGGGGGAGAAGGGGGGCAAGGGGGGCCACTTTGAAAAATGATTTTCTACTTTACCGAGCCTCCTCTATACGAATCCCTAAAAAAAAACACTTCAAGTCTCTTTGTTTCCGAGATACGATAGGGAGGGGGGAGAAGGGGGGGGAAAAGGGGGGGTTTCGGACTTTTCCCATAGGATTGAGAGTTAGTTGTTTACGAATCTGTCAAAATATACCCACCTCCCCATCCACCATCTGGGAGATCAATTCTGTCAATAAGTCAGTCAGTCAGTGGTAATTAAGCTTTATATAGTATAACTAGTATTTGCGTGGGTGCGCGAGCTGCGCGCAGCTCGCGGGGCGTGAAGAGGGGGAGAGGGGAAGCTTTGAAAAATGATTTCGACTAACGCATTGCACCTCTCAATGAATATGAAAAAAAAAAATTTTCAATGCAGCTCGCGGTACTACCTACCTACACCTACCTACACCTACCTACACCTACCTACACCTACCTACTACCTACCTACACCTACCTACTACCTACCTACTACCTACCTACACCTACCTACCTACACCTACCTACACATACCTACTACCTACCACCTACCACCTACCTACTACCTCCTACTACCACTAAAAGAACATTACCCTAAAGTTTGCTTGTCGTCGCCCCTGAGTTACGCTTCACCCACTCAACCTTCGTTACGCTAAGGAGGTCGCCGGCTCGCTTCGCTCGCCACCTCCCCCCTTCGCTCCACTCGGTCTCGCAGGTTCGCTCCACTCAGGACCTACCTACCACCGGAAAGCTATCATGACATTATCCCTACGCTACGGGGGTCGCCGGCTCGCTTCGCTCGCCCGCTCCCCCCTTCGCTTTACTGGTACCACCATTTTACTTCCCCGAGCCTCCTATCCTATACGAATCTGTAAACAAAAGAGAAAAAAAAGGGGTGAAGAGGGGGGGGGGGTGAAGGGGGGGGAGAGGGGGGGAGTTTCTAAAAATGATTTCGACTAACGCAATGCCCCTCTCAATGAATCTGAAAAAAAAAATGTTCCAAGTCTCTTAACTTCCGAGATCCGAAAGGGGGGGGGTGGAGGGGGGCAAGGGGGTCAAATTTTCAAAATAGTTTTTACTTCCCCAAGTCTCCTCTATACGAATCCCAAAAAAAAAACCCGTAAATACTCTTTATTTCCGAGATTCGCCTAAAGGGGGGGAGAAGGGGGGCAAGGGGGGCCACTTTGAAAAATGATTTTTACTTTACCGAGCCTCCTCTATACGAATCCGTAATAAAAAAAAAATACGGGTCTCTTAGTTTCCGAGATACGATAGGGAGGGGGGGGAGGGGGGGCAAAAAGGGGGGGTTTGGGACTTTTCCCATACTCACCAGAGTTACTTGTTTACGAATCTGTCAAAATATACCCACCTCCCCATCCACCATCTTGGAGAACAATTATGTCAATCAGTGAGTGAGTCAGTCAGTGAGTGGTAGTTTAGCTTTATATAATAGAACTAGTATTTGCGTGGGTGCGCGAGCTGCGCGCAGCTCGCGAGGCGTGAAGGGGGGGAGAGGGGGAGCTTTGAAAAGTGATTTCGACTAACGCATTGCACCTCTCAATGAATCTGAAAAAAAAAAAAAATTCAATGCAGCTCGTGGTACTACCTACCTACACCTACCTACCTACACCTACCTACACCTACCTACACCTACCTACTACCTACCTACACCTACCTACTACCTACCTACACCTACCTACTACCTACCTACCTACACATATCTACTACCTACCACCTACCTACCTACTACCTCCTACTACCACTAAAAGAACATTACTCTAAAGTGTGCTTGTCATCGCCCCTGAGTTACGCTTCACCCACTCAACCTTCGTTACGCTAAGGAGGTCGCCGGCTCGCTTCGCTCGCCACCTCCCCCCTTCGCTCCACTCGGTCTCGCAGGTTCGCTCCACTCAGGACCTACCTACCACCGGAAAGCTATCGTGACATTATCCCTACGCTACGGGGGTCGCCGGCTCGCTTCGCTCGCCCGCTCCCCCCTTCGCTTTACCGCTGCACCCCCACCGGACAGGTTTCGACGCCTACTGTAATATTTGTTCAAACACCTAATGGCTATCTCTAACCGTTATGAAGTTACAGCCCTTTTAATTTTAGGGGAGGTTGGGGAGGGGAGGGGAGGGTATACAAATTTCAACGCCCCTCAATAGCTTTATGTAAGAAAAAAAAAAAAAAAAAAGGTGAAAAAGGGGGGGGTTGAAGGGGGGGTGAGGGGGGGAGTCTCGAAAAATGATTTCGATTAACGCAAAGGCCCCTCTAAATGAATCTGAAAAAAAAATCGTTCTAAGTCTCTAAACTTTCGAGATTCGCCTAAAGGGGGGGAGAAGGGGGAAAAGGGGGGCCACTTTGAAAAATGATTTTTACTTTACCGAGCCTCCTCTATACGAATCCGTAAAAAAAAAAAAATACGGGTCTCTTAGTTTCCGAGATACGATAGGGAGGGGGGGGAAGGGGGGGGAAAAAGGGGGATTTCGGACTTTTCCCATACTCACCAGAGTTACTTGTTTACGAATCTGTCAAAATATACCCACCTCCCCATCCACCATCTGGGAGAACAATTATGTCAGTCAGTCAGTCAGTGAGTGAGTCAGTGGTAATTTAGCTTTATATAGTATAATAATAATAATAATTATTAGGAAAAGGCTCTAGCGTGAAAACTTTAAAATGTTAATTTGCACATTGAGTGTAAAATGGCTTATGTATCTAATTAAGATTTAAATGAACATTAAATAATAATGTTGGATGATAATGGGATTAAATAGATTTTTTTTATTATGTAGGTTATAAAATCCAGGTTGTTTTTTTTTTTTCAGGAAATTGGTAGCAGCTACTTCAAGGATCGACAGAAGAATGTGATTTCGTGAACTAGCAACTACTTACTTTAAATGTATTTAAACAAAACTTACATGTTTTTTTCTCTCGTATTGTTTATTTAATGAAATAGAGATTTGTCTTACCTTTATGGGAATTTACCTTTAAAAGAAAAACCTGTAGCCAGAAACAGACAAAGTTTTTAATTTAAAATGCAAATCAATAAAATTAAATAATATTGTTAAAATCTGTTCTAATTTTCTATTTATATGCTAAGTATTGGTGGTGGCTACTATTCCACTGTTGTTGTTATTGTTAGCGACTAAAATAACAATTTCATGTAAATGACGTTACCACAAACCAATGTAATACTGTTCAATTCAATAGAACTTTCCAATGTTTAGACACATTATTTTGGTGTGATTTGATAAATTGTTAATATTACTAAAATATGCAGCATGATTATTGTGTTTTAATTAAACCCTTTGAACTTTGAACGTGTTGTAGTGGAGTTGGCCGCACTTGGTAACGAACCCACTAAGCATAATAATAATAATCTTTATTTTCCAGACAACAATGATCCATAGTGTTAGTAAAAACAATAAAATTACTTATTTCTAGTGTTAGTAGCTAATTTAGATACATGGAAGACAGAGTAAATAGTATTGTGAAAAGGACCTCCCCGAACTAATGTTCAGGGATTATCCTTCTCACAAAACCTTTAATTATCGGAGAGTCAACACTCTCCACAACAGTTTTTAGAATGCTGTTGTCACTCGTCCGCAACCGTGACAGCAGCGACGCGGTTTTCTTCCGAATGACGGCGTGGAATCCGTCAGTTCGGTTTTGCGCAAACATAGCAGAAGCGCTGCACCAACGCGGCAGTCCCAACAGCATCCTAAAAATATTATTATACTGTATGCGTAGGTCATCCAGCGTTCTTTTGGTATAGTTGACCCAAAGATTCCCCGTGTAAAAGCACTGGCAATATGCCTTAAACAGTGTTATCTTCACTAAGGTGCTACACCGGGCGAATCTTCGGGCCAACATGTTACCTCGGACCGCCAGAGCCCTACGCTCCCTTTCAATATCAACATTGTCCTTAAGGTCGTCGGTGAGAATATGCCCTAGATATTTAAATGTTGTCACTCTTTTGACGTTCAAGCCATTTAGGGTAATGTCAGGTATAGTATCTGGACATTTACCGCCGGCCTTAAAGACAATGTATTCACATTTCTTTACATTATACACAAGTCCGTGCGAGGCAGCATACGTCTGACAAACCCGCAGCATTTCATTTACCGCACCAGCCGTCGGCGCCAGCAACGCCATGTCATCAGCGTAACTGATAGTGTTTATTTTAACCCCATGGACGCTACATCCCACCCGCATATTGCTGAGGTTCACGATTAGGTCATTTATATAAGCACTAAAAAGCCTTGGAGATGTCAGACCACCCTGCCTCACGCCGCATTCCAATTTGTATGTTCCGGAGAGAGCATTGGACCACCTTATAACATTATCTTGGTTCCCATACCAATACTGTAGAATCCTGAGCACTCCTGCCGGTACACCCCTGTCCCCAAGCACCCTCGCATAGCGGGCTGATACCAGTCGGAGGTACACACAAGAGAGGTGAAGGTACCTCTCGGCTCCCCAGCTCATTGTAACAGTAGGGACAGTGGCCCTAGCACGAGCGTGCGGTGTCAACGCAACATAAGTACGTCGACTTTCGAGTTGAAAATTCAATGATCCTATGGAATTTTAGTTAACGTCATCATCATCATCATTTCAGCCAAAAGACGTCCACTGCTGAACATAGGCCTCCCCCAGGCGTCGCCACATTGACCGGTCCCGTGCGTCTCTCATCCAGCGGGTTCCTGCAACCTTGACCAGGTCATCGGTCCACCTAGTGGGAGGCCTTCCAACGCAACGTCTTCCGGTTCGCGGTCGCCATTCGAGAACTTTTCGGCCCCATCGGCCATCCGTTCTGCGAGCAATGTGCCCTGCCCATTGCCACTTAAGTCTGGCGATTCTTCGGGCTACGTCGGTAACCTTGGTTCTCATGCGGATGTCCTCATTTCTGATTCGATCACGCAAGGAAACTCCGAGCATAGCCCTCTCCATTGCCCTTTGGGTGACTTTGAGCTTTCTGATAAGGCCCATTGTGAGCGACCACGTTTCGGTCCCGTATGTAATCACTGGCAACACACACTGGTCATAGACTTTCGTCTTGAGACACTGGGGTAAGTTGGACGAGAAGATACCGCGCAGCCTCCCGAACGCTGCCCAGCCGAGTCGGATTCGACGATTGACCTCTTTCTCGAAGTTAGATCTACCCAACTGGACCGTTTGTCCCAGGTAGACATAATCGTCCACAACTTCGAGCGTAGAGTCTCCGATCTTGATAGGAGTGGGTGTTACATGAACATTCGACATAACCTTGGTTTTGTCCATGTTCATTTTAAGACCCACTCTTTCAGAAGCTCTACTGAGGTCATCGAGCATTTTACTGAGGTCTTCCATGGTCTCAGCCATGACCACTATATCGTCGGCAAACCGAAGGTGAGTGATGTACTCGCCGTTGACATTGATTTTAGTTAACGTGCAATAATAAAATTATTAACAGTCTAAAAACAACTACGAATTATTTCAAAGAAAGTATGAACAATAACTACACACGCATTCACTTTTGATTATTTTCATAATCACTACATACATGTTTTGACAGCCATTTTGTTACTCATAAATTGTTTGTTTGATTTTATATTAACTAGGGACATTAATATAATTTTAATTAACATGGGATAACAGCGTTGAGTGATGAATTTAAGATTTACATGTACTAACAAAGGTTTTGACGAACAAATGGCAATTAATTAATGTTTTGTTTTGTTCCAGTATAATTGGTAGATACTTTTATGATAGGGTGTTTTTTGAACAAGTGATTTTTTTAAAATAACAGTTGTTTTTTATGACGTTTTTTTCATTCGTTGTTTTGAAGGCTTAGGGCTCGTTGACGGAGACGCGGGACGTCTCGCGGCGCGTGCAGAAAGCTCATCTCGTGCTTTTTATTAATTTACTGAGAGACGGGTCCACCTCAACAAACGCTGCATTTTAAACTAACTAGCGAAATGTCACTTCTCGTAAAATCGATATCCCTTGAAATCGTTAACTTTTTCATACATCGCCATGTGTTTGAATTAAAAACGCAGCACGCGCCGCGCGACGCCTGTACGTAAACATGCACTTAGGCCGCAAATTCGGAGACGTGTTTCGTACAACGTGCAGCGGGGCGTTGACGCTACATACTTTACTATATGCCGCATCAAATTTACTTCTATGATATATCTTCTACAACGTTCGGTAACTTCATCACCTAGTTCATCATGGTAACTTTAAACCGGTAATGAAAAAAAAACACTTCGTGTAACCAGATAGCTGGCTCTTTCTTTGGCCAATGTAGCATTGCCGTTGAACGTGGCTTTGCAGCCAGGCTTTTATCTTTGGTTTTCGGATGAAAGCGATGCGGAGGAGTACCTACTTTGACGCCTAAGTGCCCTATTGTCGTTGTTTTTTAATTAGTATTTTAAGTGTTGTAATTTGTATGTAATTTAATAACCTTATTGAATAAAATTTCCTTACGGCCTATTGAAAATTGTAATGTGAAAACGCCGTGTTATAACTACACGCAAGTACATAAAGTTGTTCTTGTAGTTCCTAACTACATTTAAGAGGACTTAAGAATTCTATTAAATTCTAATTATGTAATTTCCCAGAAACAGCAGAACTGAGAACTCATAATTTAGTTTTGTACCAATATGTAAACATCTACTTAGTATTTCCGAGAAAACAAGCTTAATGTTATGTATGTATGAGTAGGTACATACATACTGGTAGCCACGTTAAACACAGTTAACTACCACCATTAATCAGTCAAAATTGGACAACTTGTTTAATATAAACGATTTATTGCGTTGAGTTCCGTTACACATAAAAACAATGATCATGTTGATGGCGATATTATATATAAACATCTATGTAGTAGGGCAGTAACGCTTCCATATACTGTTTTCGAATCGATAGCAATTGCATAGTAATGTTTTAGAAAAACGACATACAAAAAGATTTTTTAGCACCAAATGAAAAAGGGATTTACTTTAGTTATTTTGTGCTAAAAAGTCCTTTTTCTTTAGATACCTACTCGGTTTTTGTCGTTAAAGATACCTAAGGCCGCAAATTCGGAGACGTGTATCGTACAACGTGCAGCGGGGCGTTGACGCTCCGCTGCACGCTCTTAGAAACGCGTAGTATCCGAATTTGCGGCCTTAGGTATCTTTAACGACAAAAACCGAGTAGGTATCTATCATCATTAAGCTTGTTTTCTCGGAAATACTAAGTAGATGTTTACATATTGGTACAAAACTAAATTATGAGTTCTCAGTTCTGCTGTTTCTGGGAAATTACATAATTAGAATTTAATAGAATTCTTAAGTCCTCTTAAATGTAGTTAGGAACTACAAGAACAACTTTATGTACTTGCGTGTAGTTATAACACGGCGTTTTCACATTACAATTTTCAATAGGCCGTAAGGAAATTTTATTCAATAAGGTTATTAAATTACATACAAATTACAACACTTAAAATACTAATTAAAAAACAACGACAATAGGGCACTTAGGCGTCAAAGTAGGTACTCCTCCGCATCGCTTTCATCCGAAAACCAAAGATAAAAGCCTGGCTGCAAAGCCACGTTCAACGGCAATGCTACATTGGCCAAAGAAAGAGCCAGCTATCTGGTTACACGAAGTGTTTTTTTTTCATTACCGGTTTAAAGTTACCATGATGAACTAGGTGATGAAGTTACCGAACGTTGTAGAAGATATTATATCATAGAAGTAAATTTGATGCGGCATATAGTAAAGTATGACGTTCAAAAGGGTCGTTTATTGCCATAATAGTTATCTAACCCCAACAATATTTTACTTCAGACTTTTCCTCTGCAGCTTTGCAGTCTTATTCAAAACCCTCAGTACTATGAAGCCCAGCGGACTTTAAGACCGCTTGCTGAATAATTGAAGCGCCCTTACACTATGTTTAGGGAAGCATCCTGTAGAATTCGGGTCACGAACATAAACCTAGGACGAGGTTGCGTACATTTGAAGGTCGTACAAATTTACGTGCAAAGGATTAATGTTGATGTTCCAGGGTAGCCCGCGAAATTCAAATTTTCTTAAGTTTTTTTGCAATTTGCAGGCCAGTGTAAATCATCAAAATCATTAATACAACCCTCCGAGCTCATAAAGGTTCCGGAATGACTTTGACCTTCTAAAAAGTCATTTTTACACCTTTATGAGCTCGGAGGGTTGTATTAATGATTTTGATGATTATAATTCTGTAACTACATATGTCTTACAGCCGCGAATCAAATGTTCATCAACATACAACCTATCACTGGCCTGCAAATTGCAAAAAAACTTAAGAAAATTTGAATTTCGCGGGCTGGTTGAAGGATTCACCTTAAGGACGAATTTCACCTATTAGAGTAAGATCCCAGAGCAATCAGACATAACTTATTTTCACACGGATGAAACCTGAAGTTTTCAGTAGCGTCTCGTGTGCCTTGAATACCTACGCGCTTTGTGGAACTTGCCGAGTGAAACCTGGGCAGGTACCAGGTGAGAAAGGTGACTAAAAATAAGAACTATTTAACTTAAATTCACATGGCTGATTTTTATATATGTCATGTAGAATATTATTTTAAAGTAATATCATATAGTGTCAGACACTTTTGATGGACCAGAGTTTTTGTCAGACGCTTTTAAGCTTGGATTTTGAAGCGCCTGACCGATATAGCATGGCAATATCCCGATCAATTAGCTTTAAGTATTAAATCATATGGAGTTTAGTATTATTTAAAGCGTCTGTAAAGCAATACGGCCGACGGAAAGTGTCTGGGAGTAGAAAATATACGTAAAAAATTAAAAATTTTGAAAAAACCATCGACTGCTAAAAAATAATTGAAAAAAGGATAAAATAACATAAAACACCCACCTTAAAAAAAACCCAAGAATGTCCATCGGGGGCTGCCATTAAATGAACTAGTTTTGCAATGTTCAGCTCCCGACGGACATTCTTGGGTTTTTTTTAAGGTGGGTGTTTTATGTTATTTTATCCTTTTTTCAATTATTTTTTGGCAGTCGTGGGTTTATTCAAAATTTTTAATTTTGCTTTTTATTTTAAACTTTTTACTTTTATTTTAATTTTTTTATCTAAGAACATGCGCCAGTCAAACCTAAACCCATAACTGAAAACTGAATCAAAATCGGCCTTGTAGTTTTGGAGAAAAATGGCAACTTTGATTTGCACAAAAAATGTTTGCTGCAGCGCCCCCTGGTGAGTTGTCACCGTAACACCTATCTAAGAACATGCACCAATCAAACCCGAACCCATAACTGAAAACTGCATCAAAATCGGACTAGTAGTTTTGGAGAAAAATGGCAACATGCATTTGCACAAACACACAAACAAACAAACAACCTCTCACCCCAAACGCATATACCGTCTCCGTTCCGTCGTGGGTAAAAAAACCTCGTGGGAGAAAATACGTGAAGTATTTTCTCCAAGCTGTTTTTTACGTATATTTTAGGAACTATCCTTAAAAATAAGTCGCAAATACTCCCAGACACTTTCCGTCGGCCGTATTGCTTAACAGACGCTTTAAATAATACTAAACTCCTAATGATTTAATACTTAAAGCTAATTGATCGGGATATTGCCATGCTATATCGGTCAGGCGCTTCAAAAACCAAGCTTAAAAGCGTCTGACAAAAACTCTGGTCCATCAAAAGTGTCTGACACTATATGATATTACTTTAAAATAATATTCTACATGACATATATAAAAATCAGCCATGTGAATTTAAGTTAAATAGTTCTTATTTTTAGTCACCTTTCTCACCTGGTACCTGCCCAGGTGTCACTCGGCAAGTTCCACAAAGCGCGTAGGTATTCAAGGCACACGAGACGCTACTGAAAACTTCAGGTTTCATCCGTGTGAAAATAAGTTATGTCTGATTGCTCTTGGATCTTGGACTATATGAAATGAAACGCCAACAGCGCATTTAAACTGAGATTAAGAGCTGTCATTGTCATAATTATCTTAAACTTTTAATTTTTTCATCTATGCGCCGACCCCACGCCACGGTCGGCTTCCAATCCAACCAAATGTAGCTGAGTATTTTAAATGAAGCGACTGTCTATCTGACCTTCACTATCTAGTTACTACTGGGTAATATGATACACCTTAGTAAGACTGGTTTTTTTTTAAAATTTCGGGCAACGGCTTTGCCTAAAAGGATTGCAACTAAATATAAGTATTTGAAGTAGCGACTACTTATCTGACCTTACAAACCCAATTAGTACTGGGTAATACGATACACCTTGGTAAGACTGGTTTTCAGACTGCCGGGCCACTGACTACCTGTTACGACTGCCAATGGTCTACCAATGACAGCAGGGACCAACAGCTTAACGTGCTTTCCGAGGCACGGAGGAAACTCGGTGTGTAATGCTGTAAAATAAAATATTGTTAAACTAAACCATTTTAAAAGAGTTATAACCTTGGAGTTTCTTGCCGGTTCTTCTCCATAGGAATCGACCAATGCACCGAACCGTGCATTGGTCGATTCCTATGGATTCCGTGTCCTTTTTGTCGACGTTTTCAGACAGCCGGGCCACTGACTACCTGTTACGACTGCCAATGGTCTACCAATGACAGCAGGGACCAACGGCTTAACGTGTTTTTCGAGGCACGGAGGAAACTCGGTGTGTAATGCTGTAAAAGTGTAAAATAAAATATTGTTAAACTTAACCATTTTAAAAGAGTAACCTTGGAGTTTCTTGCTGGTTCTTCTCCTTAGGAATCGACCACCCTGAACCGTGCACCTTTTTGTCGACTTTTTACAAGTGCCCATGTGTAATAAAATATTTTGATTTTTAATGAAATTTATAAATTTAATGGGTGGTAAGTTGGTAACCCATCCAGAAACCCCTATAGATTAATGCGAGCAGCTGTTATTATCTAGCCAGGAGTTCCTCAATATCATCATTTCTATGATATATTGATAGGTTAAACGGGGTTCAGCTTTGGGAGTTGCGTTTAGATCCATTAGTAGAATTTGCTTTTAGTTGCTGAATGGTTAATTTTAAGGAATATTAATGATAGGTTATTCGATGACCGATGTTCTTTTAAACAATTTATCTGTTAGTTAGACCAACTCATATTATTACAGTCAGGTCAAAAAAAATAAGCAGATTGTAATAAAATCAGAGCAAACTCAAAAAACAAAAACAATTACAAAAATATAACATTTTTGCAGCCACCTCAAACGGGCAACAGTTCCTTTGTTTCAACACTAACAACACAAAACATGGCATACAGTTCGCGAACTCTATTAATTAAACGCAGCCATTTCCTCTGTGGATCTCATAAATAACAAAATATAATGCAGACTTCACGAGTAGATTGCGTCGTGCTCAACATGGAAACTAACATTTTGCCCGAAGTAATTCTAAGCTGACTAGTGCATGTACATAGCCCAAATTAAAGTTAATTACACTGCCCCTCAAACAAAAACTGGCTACAAAAGAGAACAGTGTTTTTTCAAGGCAGCGTTACGGTTGCGTGCAAAAAAAGGTACCTACTGATTCCTTATTAAATTTTTGGAACGATTTTAAGAGTGTTATAAGGAAAACATCATTTTGTTATCATTTCAATTAGAAGGTGTTTTTGGAGAAAATGGAAAGCGACGAGTGTTTTTTTTCGAGCTGGGAATAGGAAAAAGTGTCATTATGCACTTACTAAAATACAAAAGAAATTTTAACGTAGACCTCTACACGTTTCCTTATGTTCCGTGTATTCCTTTTTAACCGACTTCAAAAAAGGAGGAGGTTATTAACCTAAAAATATCTATGGTGTAATGAAAATAAAATTACTAACACCTACCATAAACTTCAATCAATAACTACATTCTTACTTTGGAAGTAAATGGGTGCTGAATTTCAAAGATAAAAAAATACTTACTTAGGCAAAAGCTATTTCATCGTTTATATTATTATTGTCTATAAAAATAACCATAGGTGCATCTATCGTTTAATTTTATCACTAGGCACTTGTTTTAGAAAAAAACTGTTTGCTGAATTATTTTACGAATTGTTTTGCCCGCGAGTGTACAAAATTTCGTTCTTTTTTTTCAGAAAATAACTAAATTACTCGTTGTTGTACTGTAATACTGGCACAAAGTAAAAACTACCCTCTTATCTGCGCTATACTGCGTACACAAAACACACAGACAGTAAACACTGTACACAGTACAGTGTACTGTAAACAGTGTCTCTGACAGTTCCTAATTCCACACGCGACAACTTATCTTTGTATAAATAATTTATTATGATTAAAAACTTTTTTTGTTTGTTTCATATCTAAATATTATTTGCATGTTCGTTTTTTGGAATATACTTTTTGCTGTTTCTCAATTAGTTTTCCTGTCATCCTTGATAAGGCTGCGGTTTCGCATATTTTTATTCAAATTACAAATTCCTTACACATATTCCGAATAAAAAAAAACTCATTTAAACCATATCCGCATTTTATATTTCATGGCCTTTTTTTTTTTTTTTTTTTGGTGGGTGGAAAATCATCGAATGACCCCCCCCGCTCTTGGGCAGAGCGAAGGGGAGTGTCAGACTTCTACTGACTAAAAACCGAACCCATGTTCCTTCTTTGCCCTTGCGCCGAGGCCACGTAATCTAGTACTAAATACCGCGGCCCCGACGGGCGTCGGCCCTTGCGGGCCCCTCCTTGCTGACATCTCTTTGAGGCGCGCGTGGAACACGAACGCGCCGCCGACACGGTCTGTTGCCGTCATGACGACGGCCGGACGGCGAGCTAGCCCATTACTCACCGTCCACAGGCCCGCGTCTACGGTGGCCGGAAGCCATCACGTGGCCCCCGACGCCCGGAGCGCCTTCCGCGCCTTCCGCGGCGGCTGGGACGTTGAGAGGATCGCTCCCTCTCTCGTTCCGCCACCTCCTTCGCTAGCATCACTGCTTCGCAGAAGGAGGCGACGGCGTCCCATTCCTCCTCGCCCCGGACCATGGCTTGCACCAGGGCCGGACGCGAGAGGTCACCGCCGCCGATCGCCGCTACGAGAACACGGCGGGGCTCCGCCCAAGCAGGGCACACCTCCACAGTGTGCTCCACCGTGTCCTCCGGTCGATCCTCGCAGTGGAAGCATCCGGGCGTTTCCTCCCGCCTGATTCGGTGCAGGTACCTCCCGAAACATCCGTGTCCGGTGAGGACCTGCGTCAGACGGAAGGTGAGGGCGCCGTGGCTCCTCTCTAGCCACTCCTCAAAGAGGGGACTTACCGCCACTATCGTGGCGTGCCCTGCACGGGGTTGCGACAGTCGCTGTCTCCATGCCGCCATGAGATCGCACCGGAGGTCTGTCCGCCGCGCAGCAATGTGCCGCGGCAGTAGAGTGACCCCCCGGTGTAGCGCCTCCGCGCGCCACTCGTGTAGGCGCGCGAGGACTATCGCCTCCAGATCCCACGGCGGCAATCCGGCAAGGAGATTCGCCGCCTCGCGGGAGATCGTGCGGTACCCGCGGACTAGCCTTACGGCCATGACCTTTTGGGGCGCGTTCAGGTAGTGGACGGCCCGCTTCCTCACGGCACGTGCCCACACCGGGGCCCCGTAAAGGGCCATGGACCGCACGATCCCCGCATACAGCCTACGGCAGGAGGCGTTTGGCCCCCCCAGATTGGGCAAGAGCCACCTAAAGGCAGCCGCGGCCCGCTCCAGTCTGGGAGCCAAACGTCGGAAGTGCTCCACGAACTGTCGAGGACGAGTCCGAGGTACTTTATAGTACACTCGACGCCGATGGGAACCCCTCCCACCGTTAGCTGGGATCCCGACGGTGGCACATTCCCACGCCCATGGAAGCACATGGCCTCGGACTTGTGAAGCGCCACCTCGAGACCCAGCTGCCGGATCCTCTCCACGACTATCTCAACCCCGCGTGTCATATTCGCGGCCGCCGCCTCGTGCGACTCCCCCCGTGCCAGCACCAGCGTGTCGTCCGCGTAGCAGACGACGCTGACGCCGTCAGGGAGGTCGGCACGCAGCACCCAGTCGTAACCGATGTTCCACAGGGGCGGCCCCAGAACCGAACCCTGTGGAACACCGCACGACATCTCTCGCCGGTTCCATTCTCCGTTTTGACCAGGGTAGATTACCGTCCTGTCAGACAAGTAGTCCCCGACTACACGACGAAGGTAGGCCGGCATACGGTGATACCGGAGTGCCTCCCTGATGCAGCTCCAGGGCATGGTGTTGAAGGCGTTAGCGATGTCGAGAGACACCGCCAAGACCACACCGCCCCGAGAGACCGCATCCCCCGTCGTGAGGGCTCTCACGCGCATGATGGCGTCCACCGTCGAGCGCCTCTTGCGGAAGCCGAACTGCTGATCCGCAAGATCCGGACCCATTCCCTCAAGGTGCTCGGCGAGGCGGTTTGCAATTACTCTTTCAAAGAGCTTGCCCACCTCGTCGAGCAGCACAATGGGCCGGTATGCAGACGGCGAGTCCGCAGGGCGCCCCGGCTTCTGGATGAGGACCAGCTTCCCCGTCTTCCAACGAAGCGGGAACTGGCCTCTTTCCATGCACGCGCTAAAGAGCCTCTCCAGTCGGGGCCCAAGAGCCTCTGGGTCTGAGGCCAGGGCCCAGGCTTTGCCAGGCAAGCCATCGGGCCCCGGGGCGGTATTTTTGGCTTTAAGCCTCCGTACCGCCACTCTTAGGTCTACCCCAGTCACCTCCGGAATGTCGTCATCGGTTCCTGAACCGTCCGCTTCCGGCACCGCTGGTGGCGGAGCCATTGGCGGGGGACGATGCTCCCCTCGCGAAGGGAACAGAGCACTCACTACGTCCTCCACGAGCTCGGGCCGGAGACTCTGCGTCAGCGGGGGGCCCCGGGTGCGGAGTTGATTCCGCACCATCTTATAAGGGCGCCCCCACGGGTCTCTGTTGAGAGTCTCCAGCATCTCCTCGCGGGCCTGATCCTTGGCCCGCAGACGAGCCTCGGAGAGGACTTTCTTCGCCGCTCTGTACCCTTCATAAAGCTCCGCCTCGATGGCTTCCGCATTCGGAGGGCGAATGCGGCGCCTGCGATGCCTGGCGTACCGGCGCCGCGCCGCCACACACTGCTGCCGCAGGTGCGACAGCTCTTGCGACCACCAGTACACGTGACGCCGGGCGCTTCCTGGCCGGACTCGGGGCATTGCCGTGTCACAGACCTCGGTCATAGCCTCCTGGAACCAGCCTGCCTCGGTGTTAACGTCGGCGGGCCTGACCGGTGATGACACCCAGGCCTGCACGATCGCGGCTTCCAGGAGGAGCTCCCGATCCAGCTTCTTCAGCGCCCAACGCGGACCACTTGGGGTCTGTGGGACCGGCGTACTCGAGGACTGGGCAGAGACCTCAAACCGGATATATCGGCTGGCATTATATTTCATGGCCTAACCGCGAAAAACAACTTCTGTTATTTTTTTTGTAAAACCATAGCCCGTTACAACATTAACAGTATTTCAGTCGGAATTTCAACAGAAACGGGAATTTTTGTGTACATTTGTGAGTGAGTCGTTTAAATATTTCGCGATATTCATAAACAGTCAGTTGTAATGGTCGAGATATTTTAAATTGCTTCATGAATAGAAAAGAGAAGTTTTGTGCTCCGGAATTACGTTTATTTGCGAGTTAGAGCACCGTCGCTTTGCTTCCTAGATGTTGTTTGCAGGTGTTGAGATGAAAAGGTACCTGAATTTGCTCTTACAAGTATTCCCGCTTATTTCACTAAAAGGGGTTTAATTCAATTAAAAGTTAAGCTTCCACTACTTAATTTTTTTTCAGTTCTGAAGTTTCGGAGATACATATTAGCTATCAAAGTTATATAGCATCTTCAGCTGCACAAGTACAGTATGTCTATTGCAAAACTTGTTTGTATATAAATATTATGCCAGCTATCGATTCATGTAGATTTAAAAAGAAAATCTTACAACCCCTTTTGTTGTGTGCACCATGTATTTTCATGAAAAAGCCCCAATTTTAAATATCCACCGAAGTTCGACAGAGTGGTGTGACCATTATCAGGGTTGAAGCCATTATGCTGCCGAAATGACAGCTGTCAAACGGTCCATTCCGCGCCAAAAGCTGACAGCTCTGAAACGTCACCATTCAGCCTATTTAAATTGTTCATGTTCGGATATTCGTACAGAATATGGACACGCAAGTTTCTATTGTTAAGCCTGAATGGAACTACGTAATTAGCATAAGCAAAGTTGAAATTTAACCCTATTCTTGGCACTGTATACAATTTGATACATTGAACTTTATGAAAATCTAGAGACGTTCCAAGACGTATTTTCAAAAGATTTATTATTTTATATGGTAGAAAATATAATCCAAATTCCACAAAAAAATACTATTTTTATCATTTAATAATCCAAAAATGCAGTAGAAAACAAAATAGTAAACCGACAAAAGGCGTCTTGGCGTTGCAAGATAAAAACACACAAATTTTATTACATTTAGGTCAAATTATTTTCAAAAGCTGTTTAATTCAAATAGGTTACTATATTTGCTACTTAGAAACGCTACTTTCGAGTACCAAAATAAACTGAAATCGTATGTAATTTAAAGTTCTTTCTTAGTGTATCAGATATGATACACTGCCAGATAGCCATACTTTTAGATAATGTTTCGCCTGTATCAAATATGTTACATTGCTTGATTTGTATGGTTTCAATTTATTATATAATTATTACAATATACAATATATTTTATATATATATTGTCAATATTATTGTTTATTTTTATTTTCTGCCACATGTGGTTCATCGTCTTAGTATGAAACAACAAAGAAGCGCTCGGTAACTTGGAAATTACCGAGTTTTTGTTCCGGAACCAAGAGCTAAATTGAATTTATTTGAAATTGAATGAACTACTGAGGTTGATTGCAGTATTGCTTATTCCCAACGGACTCCGAAACCAGTTCGCTGCCTCTATCATTGCCATGTTCATCAGGAAATCTTAATTTTTGATCAAATGACGATAAACCAAGTAGTTGCTTTAATATCTTTGGTACTAATACCCTCAGTCATTGCAATCAAACCCTTGTTTGCCATCAATTTTATTGTCCAATCAATTCGTATACAATATCTGTATAAAAGAAAAAGAAAAGAAGACGGCAGCTTCATTGTGCTAAGCCTAGGCCATTGTGTCCGGTACCATCCTTGTTACTTCAAGTAAACTCACTGGGAACCTTTTTGTAAGTGGCTTCACGACTGGCAACGTCCTTGCAACTACCTTTACCATGAGCCAGCCACTTGACACGTTATAACCAGGTGCTGTAACCATTGTTTGCACCTTCTCTCTCTGCGGCTACTCGTTCTAAAAGACTTAGAGTGATCGCGATAAAGAGAAAAGTAATACCAGCTAAAAGATTACAACTTAACTGGCGTTGCTGTAAGTTTATAGGTTCTGGAGAAGTGCTGTAACTCGTTTGACCCTCGTGAAGAGACGAGTGTCATTGAAAGCTGTTTTGCAGATGACTCTCTCGTAGAACAACAAACAAATATCTATAGCACGCAAACAATTGGCAGCTCAATAAATACCACAGATGATGATTTTCTGAGGATCCTTTCATTTATGGGGGTAAAGTAAAAAAAAACCAAAAGGGTATAAAGCCTACGCAGTATACCTTACGCAAAATACACGCTTTGGACGTGGTCACGAGCCTGTTTTGCCAATAATTAAGATTTTATAAGGTCTAAAGGGCGTTACTACTATGATTTTTAATTTTTACCGACTAATACTAAAAGGGGGTTCTGTTTTTCAATTGTATGTATGGAAGTACAATAAAAATGTGTCATAAATTAAATGTTTTTTTCTCGTTAGCGTGTATTTATTTTTATTTTTGTTTTGTTAAAATAACGTTGGAAGCCTGGCAGTGTAGCAAATATGATACATAGATTTTATAAGGTAGATTTCTAGGAGTCTGGCAATGTATCACATGTGATACATTCAATAAATCTTATAATAATATAAATATATTTTTATTATTATTTTTTCTCCTCTCTATGAATACCTAAGAGTGCATTCTATGTAAAAAATTTCAACATTTCAAAAAAAAAAAACTCTGCCAAGTATAGGGTTAAGGAACAATGCTTTGCATTATCCGGCTGCAAAGTGCCAGTACAAGTCATGATGGCGTTCCATGCTTTATTGCACGTAATTCGTGCTTTGTTTTATTTTAATAGCCTTTATAGCATTCGAACAATGTATAATTATGAAAGTCGTACCTCCAAATTATATGAAAGCACGCGATTACTTGTATAAATATTTGATCGAGTTATTTGGTATTAATTTATTTGAATTGTTGTGGATGATTTTATCGGGTTGGGTTGTTATTAAGGTTATAAGCATTAATTATTAAAATGAAGCCTGTATTTCTATTTATTTTTGTAGGGCGGTTCAAATTGCTTTAATCATTTTAGCTATGGCATAGACTTTTATTTATATACCCTCATTAAAGCCGGGACAAAGTGGACAACATCGTAATTTACTAGCAATTTACAACTCGTTGTAGTCGGCAAAAGTACAATAAACCAAACTTGACATTTTTACACGACTGCCCCAAAAAAAAGAGTGTTATGTTTTTAGCGTTCATGTATGTATGTATGTATGTATGTTTGTTTGTGCGTTTCTTTATTCCACCGTAACTTCTAAATGCCTGAACCGATTTTGATGTGTGTGGTATCATTTGATTCTTTGCGTTATCCCGGGTGACATAGGCTATAGAAAAATTCAAAAAACATAATAGGGTGGCCATGGTTTAGAAATAAAACGAACTTTTAATTTGTTTTTATTGAAATATTAATGAAAAATATAATCATCGTCTAGAACTTGTTAAGTAGATTACAAAAATGTACCACAGTAGTATTCAATATCTATTGTGTACTAGTAATACTACTCAACAAATGATATGTTAACATTTTAAACCCGGGATTCGATATGATTATGATATATATCAATAGATTCCTTGTAATGACAGAAATAAAACTGGCTAGGTTACAACTCCCAAATCCGTCCACGACGGCAGCCGAATGGTTTTAAAGTTTGTATGAAAAGTCAATATGCGTGAATCAATTTACTTGAAACATGGTAAGAATATTCATTTAACGAAATAATAATGTATGCATACATAGGTTTTTCAAAAACACTCATTTAAGGGTGGAAAAAGATAATTATTCAGGGTTGAATTTTGTATGGAAAAGTTTTAGTGCGAGATTGAAAACACTTTAAACTCATTACTAACAAAATTACTCAAACTAAGCAAATTATTAAAGCTTTGCGTGTGTAATACAATTATAGATGTGTGCAAGTGCGAGTTGGATCCGTTACCGATGGATCCGTACCAGCATCTTGGTAGGTACATACTATACTTGAATTTCTGTTGATTCCTAAGAAATGAAGAAATACGTCTCCTGATTTTTGAAAATAACCCCTTATACTTAGGGTAAGTTTAGAGGTATACAGAATAGTCCACTTTTATTATGTACAACAAAATCAGTACCTAAACTCTGTGAACAAACTAGGTAAATAGCAAATATAATCTTTGTAATGTCAATTATTAAGAATAATTCAGGCTAGGTTTCACCCCCCCCCCCCTATTATATAAAACAATGCAAAAAAAAATCGCGCTCGCTTCGCTCGCGCATCCACCCATTTCGTGCTTTCGCCATTCCTAGTCATTTCACAGACTTATCTTCATGCTTCTAATTCTCAATTCTACTGGCCTGATCAAAAAAACTCAAGTCCCTCTGGACTCTAATAACTTTTCTGCATCACATAATTCATAAACTGAGTTGGTCGACAACCATAAGATTAAACTTAGTGGAGCTCAAATGTTGACATTTTACTACTTTTGAGGGACTTATCTAGGGGGATAAAGCGGTGGATAACCATGCCTGAATGGAGATTCAGGCATGGTTATCCACCGCTTTATCCCCCTAGATAAGTCCCCCAACTATGTTGGAGTCGGTTTCCAGTCTAACTAGATGCAGCTGAAAACTGGTATTTTACATGGAACCGCTGCCTTTTTGTCCTCTTCCCTCCTGATAGCAATATCTTTGCCCCTCCCCCGCCCCCTTAACCCAAAACCAATAAAAATCATACAAAAATTTTCGCGCTCGCTACGCTCGCGCATCCATCCTGTTCTTTTTATGATCTGTCCAGCTTAATACGTTCATCTACTTCTATTTTCATTTCTGTTTCTAAATCGTTAATTCAGGGAAAATTGACCAACGCTTTATCCCTTTATCCCCATAAGTCTCATTGGGTAGCACTTCATAAAATATTTTAATAAAATCAAACGACGCAAACAATGATTATGTTGGCCCGTGATAGAGCACAAGCTGCAAACGGTAACATTGAACAGAAGCATAGTAAATCTAGACGCGTGAAACTGTTACGTTTTAGATCCACGTTAGCTAATCCCTTGATAAACAGTCTCTCCAAGAACTAAACCACCTAAGATCTCAAAGTTAGTATCCACGAAAAATAAACGATTTACATACATACATAAACTCACGCCCTTTTCCCATAGGGGTAGGCAGAAACTACAGAACGCCACCCGCTACGATCCTTACATATTCCTTTTGCCTCGTCCACATTATCATTCATACATGATTATCTGTCCATACACGTACGTCGGTTACGAGTACTACGCACCTGTCCTTTCTGAAGAACGACACCAATAAGATCAGTGTATGTCTTTCTTAGGCGTCCCGGCGTTGTCATTTACATCTGCCTTGTAAATACCTTTTGCTAATCGACTTTCGCTCATCCTCTCCATATGACCGAACCACGATCCGATTGAAACGATTTAGTTTTGCATTATCTTTACCGCGACATTGCTTTCCTGAAAAATAAAGCAGTATAATGAAGGCATATTGTCTATGAGTCAAAATACCGGTATATCACTAAAAAGTATTAAATAAAAAACAAATAATTTAAAAAATTAAAAACACTCCTGCCATGTCAAAAAGTGAACTAAAAAGTCAAAAATAAGTCGAACGATTTCAGTGATGAAATGAGAACAAGGTCCCGTAATTGCATCCGAAAATGGAAAACTGAAAACTAAAATTTTTATTGCAGTCGGGGGACCTGTAAAGAAATGTTCCACCGAACTGTCCCCCGACTGCAATAAAAATTTTAGTTTTCAGTTTTCCATTTTCGGATGCAATTACGGGACCTTGTTCTCATTTCATCACTGAAATCGTTCGACTTATTTTTGACTTTTTAGTTCACTTTTTGACATGGCAGGAGTGTTTTTAATTTTTTAAATTATTTGTTTTTATAATATTGACCTATATCTATAGCCAGGAGACATGGAATTATATATTACTTTTTGTTTTTGTGAGACATTTCTTCAGAAAATAATAATTTATTATACCCTTTTTCCGACAATTTCATCTTTAACAATCCAAGAAAATTTAACTAACAACGTATACATTCCCAGACAAAAGCAATTAAGATACTATTCGTTAATTATTTCCTCATATCTTCCGGCTCGCGGCTGTTTGTTCAGGAAAATGAGAAGCGTCGCATTCTTGTCGCGACGCTCAGCGTTATGCATTTGTTTGCGTCAACAGCACGAAGACGGTGGGATTTATAACCGAGCTTCGTCTGTGTATTATGTTTCTTACAAAAACAGTTTTACTACTGTTTATAGGAATAGAGAATCTGCGAATGGTTATGTGGGTCAGAAGTTTAGTTTTTCCTCAACCAAGTCTTGTCTGTTAAATAATGGTTATTGGATAATTTTCATGGACAGTGATACTGAAATGCGACTGATTTTTCAGTGAGCACTAATACCGAAAATTATACTTACTGGCCGTACGCGAAAAAAGAATTTAGACTGTGAAGAGTCAGCTCGCACGCTGACTCTTCACAGTCTAAATTCTTTTTTAGGGTTCCGTACCTCAAAAGGAAAAAACGGAACGCTTACAGGATCACTCTTGTGTCTGTCTGTCTATCCGACCATTATCTCCGAAAGTGCGAAGTCTAAAAATTTGTAAAAAGATACAGAAATTGGTTCAACACTAATAGATTACAGGAAAAGCTATAAGAAGTCTATGGTACTAAAATAACATGGAAAATCTCTCAATGGTACGGAACCCTTCGTGTGCAAGTCCGACTTGCACTTGGCCAGTTTTTTTGTAACACGGTGAGAGCACATTTAAGAATGTAAACCTTGGGTGACTGCATGTTAAATTTTTCATGTCTTAAGTAATAATAGGCTTGGTCGAGGCCCGCTAAGGCTTGTACATGCCAGGGTTGCGGAATATGTTTGTAAGAGTTTCCATGGCCCTGGATCATTTAGGGCATAAGGAGGAACACGGATGGGTTTGGAAAAGTAAAACTCTAGCACTCCCTTCTGCTCCACCCAGAGCGGGTGGATAATATATTAATCGGGAGAATTTTTGTAACCAATAACTGAACAGAATGATGTAAGAATTTATGTCTGAATAATTACAACCAGAATTAATCATTCATCTTTTTACGACAAAAGTAAAAAAACCCAAACAATATTTCGGCACTTTGAAATAACCAAACAGTCTGCTACTTATTTACAAAGTTACTCTACTTAACTTACTTTATGCGAGTAATTTAGGTACCAAACTTAAACTATAAAATCTCAGACTTAATATCACTGAACAAGTTAGTAATATTAAAATGTAACCACTTTATTGGCAAAATAATAAGTGGCACTTCAGTTAAACAAACTTGAACATCTTAAAAGCACTTATAACAAGTGCACTCAAACTTGGTTATTAAGTATTAAGTTTCTTCGTATTCACACATGTTTACTTGAATCAAATAAACAGGGGTCGTAGACTGATGGTTGCTGCATTAGTGTTTTGTTTGTAATGATTTAAGTGACAGATAGAAAGCTTTGTTATTTCTGAATAATTTTAATGTAGTAATGGTCGTCCAATCTCTTAATGTAAGTATTTTTCATTGATGCGTGAACCTCTTTGTTGATTGAAAATAACTCCTAAAGTTATTAAATAAAAATCCTCACCTCATTGCAGATAGTAGATAATGTCCATAGCTAGGTCGCAATATGACCTTAATGAGGTCATCATCATCATCATATCAGCCCGGAATCACCCACTGCTGAGTATAGGCCTCCCCTTTTTTCTGCCACACTTCCCGGTTCTGTGCGTACCTCATCCACGTGTTTCCGGCGACTTTGACGATATGAATGAGGTCATGCTGTTTGTAAATGAAAATTGACATTAACAGATTTTCAAAAAATCACGATGGTGATAAATGATTTAAAAAAACTCAGAGGTCCAGAGATAATCTTGATCAACCCACATGAGGGCTGTGCAGATTAGTGTCTGATAAGGTCTTTTGTGGAAAGAACCACACAGCTATGCCATTGCCATTAGTTACACAGCTCTCGTCCCCATTGTGTCTTAACAATGGGAAAACATACTTCCTGCTAGCTGAAATACTATATTATGAAAATACTAATAATATGTCTATTGTCAAATGTCGCCATCTTCAGGTATTGTTTACCGATTCTCTGAAGCCTGTTCCGATCCGTTCCGTTTTTCCGGTTTTCCTTACACGGTAGAACAAACAACGTGTGTACATAATTCTGTTTGTCGACGAAGATAGGTTTATCAAGTTTCTTTGAAGTGATAAAAGGCGGTTTCCTTTTGTCGTCCTTCAATTTGCTTTATTTTTAGGATACTGTTTTTGTTATTGGGGAATCGGATGTTGAAAGGGATTCTGTTTTGTGTGTGGATGGTTTGGATTTTTTACAAAGGGCATGAACGTTTTAAATGAGTTGAATAAGAAAAAGCAGCCTATTTTGTTCCCACTGCTGTGCCACAGCCCATGCCTCTTTTTTGGGAGAGGGTTTGCTGAATGCCACAAAGCTACCAACATAGTTTTGGGTATAAGTTTAATGCCAGTATTGAAACCACAGCTATTTAAAACATTTTTGTATCTACGCTTTTGAGTTTGGCCTAAACTAGCCTGGTGTGAAGCGATGACGCGACCTAGGGTGGAGCATGCTTCAACCATAATGGTAACGGTGAGTGACTGAAAGAAGTACCTATCATGAGTGGTAACTAGTCCATATCGTCATCATCAGTTTGCAGCAGGCAATGCTGCTGGAGGTAGACCACTCCAATCACACGCCATTCAACTCAATTCTTGCCAAATAACATCTAGGCGCTACCAGCTTTACTATAAAAATCGTTGCTTCACCAAGCTTGGTAAGGTGAGACCTGCACAGAATTGCCCGCAAATAAATACTATCAGTAATATCCTTCTTTTCTCTATAGCGCAGCAAAAATACCAAAACCTTAATATTTATAGGTACCTAATTTGATTTACCCCTTTTCCCCCATATATAAGAACTTTATCATAACCTTTAATATGCGGAAAATATAACCCTCCCATGCCTCTTATTTAATCCCTCCATATTTCATGTATTTATAATAGTGCGAGGACAGTAATTTTGTCAAAAACAATTGAAACAATAAAATACAGTTGGAGATTTACACCAATACTCATGCCTGATAAAGTTACCTTTTGAAAGGGGACCTCTTTTACCACGCCACCGTACCGAAAAACGCCTTTGCACATTTTCCAAAGAACATCATTCAGCTCTGCATTTGTTGGTAGTTTCCAATCAAGGCCTCGTTAATAGCAGGCAGTGGATAAGGAATAAAGGGGTTGTTTCGTGTTTAGTTTCAATATAAAAGACAGTAAGGGGTGGCGATCTTTATTACTGAGTCGTTATAAGTTTCTCCTTTACTGGCAAGAGGTTTTCTTTTAAAATTAGTGCTGTAATATTTAAGCACGTGAAAAGAGGCGATAAACCGTCTGTTCGAAAGTTATTCGTTTCGTATTTTATTGAGATATAACTGTGAGATCTTATGTTCTAAAGAGTTTATATTCTTTTAGTTTCATTATATTTTCTTGGATAATATTGAAGCGAAAATCGGAGTTTCGTGATGTTGCCATCAACATTTTAATTTATTAATCATACGGCCACACCGTATGATTAATAAATTATGTGGTTTCAATGTAGGTACTAATTGCTTATTACTCAGTGGCTGCCACAGATTCTGCATGTATGACCGGTTGATGACCATAGGTTCGCCCTCCTTACATGGGACCTAAACATCCTCCATAACTGACGACTGCCTAACTCCTCCTAAGGCGTTATGTTATATCAGTACATTACTTACAGACTAAATATTTAATGTACGCTCAGAATCCTATATTTCTCAAGTAACATCCATTAATATTACTAACTTATTTCGACATTTCTACCTAACTTATTTTTCTTGACTTCGAGCCATTTCAAATTATTTGACCCCCACATAGAGGTCAAAGCTCTTTATTTTCTTTCATGTCCATTCTGAGTACATCAAAGTTATTTACTGTCTTGCGATTTATTTGTTAGAACGTTTTTAATTTAAGTAAGTAATAAAATGAGTTTATTAATTAATCTTACTTATTTTATTAGATGAAAAATTGGCTCGTTTATTATAGTTACGAGCATAAAGTATCTTGATTAAGTTTCTTTTTATATGAATACTTTAAAAGTATAATCAGGGGATCATCGATTGTCCCCATGTCTTTATTATCTTGAAAATGATTATCTAATGAATACTTAAACACCATGATGTAAGGGTATACGATAAAATCTTTGTACTATCTTATCTTTGTATAATTATTTGACTTACGAACAGTAGGTCGTGGGTTCGAACCCAGGCAGGCACATTACTTTGTGTAATTTATTTCATCACCGCTGCTCTCAAAACGGTGAAGGAAAACATCGTGAGGCAACCGGCATGTCTTAGAACCAAAAAATTCGAAGACATGTGACATCTACCAATCCGCACTGGGCCCGCGTGGTGGATTATAGCCCATTCCCTCTCAAAGAGAGGAGGCCTGTGTCCCAGCAGTGGGAACATTAATAGGCTGTTGATGATCTTTCTCTGTAAAAATCCTATCAGACTTTTACAGAGAAAGACCTACAGAGATGGGGCTGGCACTCTATAGACACGAAACAGAAAGGATATAAGTTGACCAATGCCGTACGAGTCGAACGGGTATTCGCGCGACAGTCGCTTTCATTCAGGACCTAGGGTAGTGATACTCTAGTGTTGTGACCGTCGGACAGTCAAGTCATAAATCTCGAGTTCAAACCCAATACACGCACCTCTGATATTGCATTACTATAATTATATCGCATGCTTCGGTGAAGGAAAACATCGTGACAAACAGTCATCATCATCATTACCATCATCATCATCATCATCATCATCTTCCTGCCCTTATCCCATGTCATTTGGGGTCGGCGCAACACGTTTTTTCCTTCCATTCTGCCCTGTTAGTCGTCACGTTATCATTTATACCCTTTTCTTTCATATCACTCCTCACACACTCCATCCATCTTTTCCTTGGTCTTCCTCTCCCTTTCCATCCATCCACATTTATATTCATAACTTTTTTAGTCACATGCGATTCATCCCTCCTCATCACATACCTAAACAGTATGCCTGATATAACCCTTGGTCAGCATAAAAACTTTGACACAGGTTAGCCAATAATCTCACGATAAAAAAAGAAGTGAATAGGGTACCCAAAAGCCTATTTTCTTCAATAGAAAATCACTGACGTTTCTTGAAAGATAAAATAATATGTAAGTAAATACTGGCTGGAAAGATTTTCCGCCAGTTGATTGTGGTTCTTTAGTAAAACGAATGAAACAAATCTGACCTTTTGTAAAGAAATAAACTTATAATAATATTATCTATAGGTAGCCAATCTTTACGTTTGAGTATGATATTGTATCTTTATTAGCGGTATGAACAGTAAAAGTACGGATTTACGTATTGCAAATGCCTGTAAACGAAGGTATTTATTGAACTGGAAAACTAAATAATTATGTTTTCGAGAGAGAAGTTGAAATTAATGCTTTCTTCAGTAAGTTCCATTGACTTGAAGGTTTAGAGAGGCAAGCAGAGATGTTTCCGAATATGGTTTCCCCGTATCTGTATCTATAAGGTGTTATTTTAACGCCGTAAATGTACTTAAATCTACACAAAATAAAGAAGATTATATCACAGTGCGTGACTCCACCAAATACTCCCAGTTCAGTTATACGACAGAAGGTTTACAAAACAGTTAAATAAAATTTATACCAATTTAATAGATATTACGCTCATTTTATGTTATTTAAATTAATTCAATTAACGTAATTGGTTAATTCAATGATATTTGGTCGTCTCTATTCAAATCACGTGCTGCTTTGCCCATTTTGTGGGATACGGCCCTTTTCCATAATGTAGGTAAGGGGAATATTTGTTTAGCTATTACAAATGTTTACAGAAATATTGTAGGTTCAGTGCCTACATTGTTTCTGTATTTTAATATAATTTGCCAGGGTTTCCGGTTTGTATTTATTCAGGATTATAATAAATTATTTTAGCTTAGTGTAGCAGCTTTTTGGTTTAAGCCCTTTTGGTTTAAAAAGGAAGCAGGGTACTTGCTGCTTTTTAATAAAATTGGGAACATTTAAACGTAGGAAAAAAGTGTAAATTATGAGCTTTATTGAAAAATATTAAACAAGCAAACGTTACGTCTCTACATCTAAAGTAATTGTGATTTTGTACTCTCCTGCTACTTAAAAAAAACCCAAGAAGAGCGGACGCAGACTAAGCTTTTTGTTGCGCATATCAGCTTACGCGCTTATTATTGATGTCTAATTTTTCCGGCGTCTCTACCAGTTGGCGCTTATAAGTGGTACTTGAAGCAAAAACGAAAATACGCTAACCTGAAACTGCCCGAAGCCTTTTTACCCGACTACGGCGAAGCCAAAAGGAAGGGTAATGATTTTGGCAGTCTATGTATGTATGTATGTATGTATGTTCCACCGTAGCGCCTAAACTACTGAACGGATTTTAATAAATTAGGTGTCAATAGATTCGTAAAAATAGCCCGGGTGACATAGGCTATATAAATTTTATAAATTCTTTTTATGACGGAATTTAAATGTCAAAAACTTGCCTAAAAAAATATTAAATTGAGATAATCATCGCAAGTTTGGTATCAAACGGAAGGTCTTGTCGAGCACATTATAAATATGTATTATATTGTAGTTTAAGTACAAACAAAAATAAAATTCAAATAAAAAAATTAAGTTCAAAAATCTAAAACCCGACTACTAACAAAATCGCGGTCTTAAAAGTAGAAACAAGAAAATAATTCTTGTCTGATATTCTTCGTAGTCGCATGCCACCTTGCTAATGCAGCAATTAGCAGCTGACTTCTGTATCAATGAGAACGCCATGAAGGAGCATCAGGTATCAGTGGCATGCGACTACGAAGAATATCAGACAAGAATTATTTTCTTGTTTCTACTTTTAAGACCGCGATTTTGTTGGTAGTCGGGTTTTAGATTTTTGAACTTAATTTTTTTATTTCTTTCCTGCTCAGAAAATTAGAAACGATACGTTTTTCCACAAACTCGTTAGTTTTGCAGTTGTATCCATAAGCCCGTGACATAACATGTTGCTGTTGGAGGTCCAATTCGAAATAAACAACAAACAAAAACAGACCTCCCATTCCTATGAAACATGAACTTGTAAAAAAAACCCAATTTATTTTCCGTTCCACTGTGAGATCGTTTTCCCGTTGTTAATTGATATGATTAAATTTTGTAACGATATCCATCGAAATGATTTCGTCAGTGTTGGCATTCATAAATTTTCCGCTGCTTTGATATTGTCAAGAGAGAGATCCAGTAGTGTTATAATAACGTACTAAGGGGTGGTGTAGAATCCTAGCGGCGATTGGCAGCCGCAACCTCTCACGTCCGCCCCTGGTTCAAGCCATGGTCCGGGGCGAGAAAGAATGTAACGCGGTCGCCTCCTTCTGCGAAGCAGTGATGCTACCGGAGTAGGTTGCGTAGGGAGTGAACCTCTCGTCTAAGCCGCCGCGGGAGACGCTCCGTTTGTCGTGGGCTACGTGATGGCTTCCGGCCACCGAAGGCGCGGGCCTGTGGTCGGTGAGTAATGGGCTAGCTCACCGTCCGTCCGTCCTATGATGATGACAGGCCGTGTTGACGGTGCGATCGTGTAGGTACTACGCACGCCTCGAAGAGATGTCAGCAATATTGCAAGGGCCGACGCCTGTCGTGGCGGCGGGTTGTTCGAAAGAGATACCGCAGCCCCGGACACAAAGGGCTAAGAAGGAACATAGGTGGTTTTTAGCCACTAGAAGTCTGACACTGCCTTGATGACGTTGCGTTGAAAACCTCCCACTAGGTGGATCGATGACCTGCTGAAGGTTGCGGGGACTCGCTGGATGCGAGAAGCATGGGACCGGTCAATGTGGCGACAACTGGGGGAGGCCTATGTCACTGGACACTACTGGTCTACTACTGAGGAGGTCTTTTGGCTGAAATGATGATGATGCTAGTCGTTTCACCATAATTTAAGCTTTCGCACTGAAATGCCGCCAATTAAAAGCGACGTAGCAATTCACTTTCAGTCAAAAATTTCGACAGGGACAAAATCGATACAGTCAGTGTTATTTTTTCATTACCTTTCGACCAGGTTCAGTGTCCTATGAAAATATTCAAACACCTAACAATTAGGCGTACGTTTCATTTGATAACATTGTTTTCGTTCCCGGCCGGATTTCAAAGGTTGCTTTATGTTTCGTTTTAAATGTTATTCGGATGATAAAATTTATTTACACAGGGACAACAATATCAAATTATTTTTGGTTTGTTGGTTTGAATACCGTTGTTTTGTCAGTACCTTCTATTTTGAGCTTTTCATCATTCTAACAAATCCGGCTGTCAGGCGGTGATATGGGTTATTCGGAATACCCGATGTCTATAGGGTGTGGAGAGCCCCTTTTCATTTATACGTTAGGATAGAAGTATATTCTTATGATTGTTCTTTAAACAATGGAGCTATAAATAAAGGGATCAAAAATACCTTCGACAAAGCCGAAAAACACTTACGACATTGTGATATATTTTTTTGTTTCGAACCTTACCTTCTTGTTACTTAGACCATATGGTTCAAGTTTCAAAGAAGGCCGGAGAAACAGCTGGACCCAAAGGTTTTTTTTTCTTATCTTTAATTACCTCACACACAATATTTTGAAAAGGCAATGTTGAGTTATAATAATTATCGTCAATTCGTCACCCCAAAATAAAAAGTAATTTCCTAGCAATATTCTTTAGTAGAGTAACTTTTGGATGATTTAATAGCACTTGGTTGACGCCTGACGGCTTCGTATAGGGTCCTTTTAAAACTTGTTTTTTTCGCGATTGGCATCAAATAACTCCTCCCGCTCTTGGGCAGAGCGAAAGGGAGTGTCAGACCTCTACTGACTAAAAACCACCCATTTTCCTTCTTCGCCCTTGTGCCGAGGCCGCGGTATCTCTTTCGACATCCCGCAGCCCCGACGGAAGTCGGCCCTGGCGGGCCCTTCGGTGGCCGGAAGCAATCACGTGGCCCCCGACGCCCGCAGCGCCTCCCGCGGCGGCTGGGACGAAAAGTTCTCTCCTTCTCACGTTCCGCCACCTCCTTTGCTAGCATCACTGCTTCGCAGAAGGAGGCGACGGCGTCCCATTCCTCCTCGCCCCGGACCATGGCTTGCACAAGGGCCGGACGCGAGAGGTCGCCGCCGCCGATCGCCGCTATGAGAACACGGCGGGGCTCCGCCCAAGCAGGGTACACCTCCACAGTGTGCTCCACCGTGTCCTCCGGTCGATCCTCGCAGTGGTAGCATCTGGGTGTTTCCTTCCGCTTGATTTGGTACAGGTACCTCCCGAAACATCCGTGTCCGGTGAGGACCTGCGTCAGACAGTAGGTGAGGGTGCCGTGGCACCTCTGTAGCCACTCCTCATAGTCCTTTTACACCTTGTGTACAGACAGACAGACACCGGTCGCATCACTAGATAAGAACAGCACCCTAAAGTCCATTTCACGAAAGAAGTCCCGCAGACGCAGCGCTGTATTCGCGCGACATAATGTTGCTATCTCTCTCTCTCCATATCTCCATATCTGTCTTTAGTTCCACAATTGTCCGCGGGACTTCTTTCGTGAAATGGACTTTACATTGAACGTTCAACACGTTTGCAGCACAGAAAGTAAATGACATTAATTGCTTCATCGATCCGTCCGGCCGTCTAGACTCATTTGTTCTTTGTTTTTTTTATTGCATATTTTAGAATTAACATGATGATGAATCATAACATTACGCATGTACTCTCTGAAGGGTGAAGCGGAGAAGTACACACCTATCATCCACATTTTGCAAGTTATTGTGTAAATCCAAATGAATGTACAGTTAAACCAGTTAATAAGTATACATTTTGCAATGTGTGAGTGAAGTCATAGTTATACGCACACACACTAAGTAAAACGAGTGAACTATGTTTCTACTAGTGTGCGTTATGTGCGTATAAGTCAAAACTGGCCCACCGCAGGCCGACTTTACATCACGCACTCATCGGTAACTTTTATTAATATTGTGTGGGTATACGTAATAGACATACACGGGTAAAATATCAAGAAACGGGCTCACAGTGAAGGAATATGACCCAATATTTTAGACATGTCTAGTAGAACATCCGTGGCAGAGTGGTGTAAGCGCTTGACATAGTTATTAGTCTACGCTCGGTGTCGTGAGTTCGATCCCCACTGAGGAATTCAGTTTTACTGTTTTTTACCTTTTTTACTTTTTGTTTTATAAAATTAAGTTTGTGACCAATAAAATCACATACTTAAACAAAAAAGTAGAAAGGTAATTAAATAAAAACAATAAAATAATTTGTTTTATTTTTATTTATTAGTTAGACAATTTATTTGTTGCTTAAGGATGGACGTAAATAATTTATTGAAGTAGGGTGGTATCTAAATTGAATCGAAAGTAAAATTAGCTGGGAAGTGAATCAACATGTTAGATAGTAAGAAATTATGGCAACTTAACTATCTGCATAACAATAACATCACTTCACCAGACTTTTAATAATACGAATTGTTGTTTAAAACAGAGGAATACAGCAAGTTGTATATAAAACAAATAAAAATAATGCTAAGTTTTACATTTGTTCACACAAACATGAACATTATGTATATAATGATAAGGTTCACAATCATTTAATATTTAAAATAAATTCTACTAATTTAGTTAATACATTCATTATAATTATCTTTCACCACCTTTTCTCCATAATATTTCACGCCCATCCTTATTCAACTTAAAAGTTTTTTCGTCGCTACAAATCACCACATAGTTCTTCCAATCAAAATTAAAATAATTATGACCTAGCAAACTGTAGTCGGCGTCGTCGATGCACAGTGGACAGTAAAATCTTCCGCGCTTGCTTGCTGCAACGTGAACCAGCAGAACGCAGGTGATTTCTCACCGTTTGTAAGCACACATTGTGTGCTGTAGCTGTGACGCGTGTTGGCAATCTGAATGAACTAGCTTTGTGCTTTGCCACGATGTCATGGTGTCGAGCTGATGAATTCGCTTTTGATTTTGGCCCACGTCGAAGATTTTCCACGTCTCCAGAATCCGCATATCGGTGGACCCATAATTGCTCGGTTCTTCTCTGTGAATATAAAACAAAACAGTATTTAAAATACTTACTTCTACTAAAATACTTATGATAATAGTTATTTTATAGTAAATAGTAATATTTATGTATACTTAAAAAATAAAATTATGCTTTCATATAGGTATATATAATTAATGTTATTTATATACAATAATTATATAAAATACTTTTAAATATAATTATACCTATTATATACCTTAAACTATATATACATCTATTTGCAAACAAAATGGGCTATTATAACAATGATTAATGCACTTTAGTTAACTTAATGTATACCTATCTATTAAATGATGAAATAATAATAATTTGGTTTATATGTAACTATATATACCATAGATAAACTATAATACATACACACTTCTATACACACCAAATTAATATTATTTATTTTTAATAATCATATGCATAGATACACTACAAGTTAAAATGCTTTTAGATATGGTTTAAATAAACATTAGCAAACAAAAATGGGCTAGTATAACAATGTTAATGCACTAAAGTTACGTTAATTTTATTAATTCCTACGTAAACATTAAAGTTATAGTATCTTTTACTTACCGATATCATTAAGCGCCTTGCAATTTCACTAATAAATAAGGTTTGCTCATGCAAAAGAACGATTTCTGCCTTTTTAACGTTGTTTAATGATGCATGTTTGGATTCACAGAAATAAATTACAAACGAATATATCTAGAGTAATTCTGTGTTATCAATAAACTAAGTAATGCAAATAATCGTAGATTGACCACTAAGACTGCAATATTTTTATAAATGAAGGTGTTTGAAAACAATTTTATTTTTAAATTGTCGGTAGTTAGTTTATAAGCAGCCGAAATAAAATGGACTGAGAGTGTCGTAGTTCTCAAACGTTGCAAACTTCATAACTCATCCATAAACGGGATTGAATCGTTAAAGATTCTACTTAAAATAATGTTTTAACAAAATAATGATTACAAAAAGAAAAGCAGCACCCGTGGTTTGATCTTACGACTCCTCGTTCGTTAACCAAAGGTGTTAACTATTGTGCCAAGATTGCTATAGTTTCTTTAGCGAAATATTATATCTGATTCAGTGACAAATGAATGATTACTATATATTGGTATATGGTATTAGGTATTGATGTGCCGCACGCACACTAATAAAGACAGAGCTCGCTTGCTTTACTCAGTGTTTGTGTGGCATTTAACTATTTTCACACATGTAAAGTGTAAACTCATTATCTAGTGTGCGTGATGTATACTTATTAGCTGTGCAGACTGTACCAACATTCACAAACATAAATTGCCATATGAATAGGGGATCGGACTGGGTCAAAATAATATAATTCTGTTTAGTCCGTAAAAAGCAAAAACTGCAAAACTTAAAGTAACAAAACTCAAGTAATTTTATCGATATACATTATCGACCTTTTGGTCACCGTAACATGTATGAGAAATATACGCAAGTGTGAGTGTACGTCAAACGCAATGTTTGCGCTAGTGTGACAACCAGTAGCAAGCTCGCGATCTAAGTGAGTGCGGTTTATTTGTGTGCATAATTCGCGTACTTATTAGCGTCTTGCATGTAGTGGATATAGAGAGTGGGAGACAAGCGGCGACACGCGTTCTAATACAAATCAGGAACTACTTCCTTTCTAACCTCTTTTATCTCTTCTGTGGGCACTACTGATCTGCGATCGGACGAGACGTGCATCTGTCGCTCGACGACGCGTCGCTAGCTTCATGTCGCTAACTACGGAGGGAATTTCATAGAAATACGTAGAAACCAGTCGTGAGTTCGTGACACGTCGTCTGCTGCGACTTCGTGTCGCCCGCTACCAACTTGTACCTTTAGTGGGGTTTATTTTTAGAATGGCGTGCTTGTTCTTTGCTCTACTGCCACTATAACAAGGGTCTTTCATATTTGTGTGGTTAGAGCCTTTTGTTTTCGTCATCATCATCATCATCATCCTCAGCTTGAATTCACCTACTGCTGGGTATAGAGCTCTCTTTTCTGGTTTCAATCGCCACGTTCTTGTGCCAGTCTCATCCAGGTTTTTACCTCGATGGCAACCTTTTTTTTGGTGGGTGGTAATTCATCGGAAAACTCCTCCCGCTCCGAAAGGAGCGGAAGGGAGTGTCTGACTAAAGAAAAAAAAACATATAAATCGGATTGAGAACCTCCTCCTTTTGGGAAGTCGGTTTAAAACTAGACTTCTATGATTAAAAATCACTCATGTTTGATCTTAGCCCTTTGTGTCCGGGGCCGCGGTATCTCTTTCAAACAGCCCGCAGCCTGTGGTTAGTATATTATCTAACCTGGTGTCAGAGTTTATACTAGCAGTGATAGCTTAGTGGTATGACCGTTGGACTGCGAAGTCATAGGTCTCGAGTTCAAATCTCAGATACACCTTTGATTTTCTGAATTCATGTGCCTATTGTACTAATTAAATACCTATCATTTGCTTCGGTGAAGGAAAACATTGTGAGAAAAGCTGCATGCATGAGAAATATCTCTCGACGGCATTTAAGCCGGGCCAAGTCGGAGGCCCATATATAAGGTCCCATTAAAATAGGTGGACAAAATTTCAGAAATCATTCAGACCACCAAAATAAGGACGATAGTAAAAAAAATAATAAGAAAAACGCATTTAAGTACCTACTCATAAAGGATGAGTTTGCTCTAGAGTGGCCGGCAATTAATTATTATAAGTAAAAATAAGCAGTTTATTTAATGTTTTTTTTTTGTTTACATATGTTTGGTTAGACCTACTGAACGCTGTGTTAAAATTTGTCCACCTATTTTAATGGGACCTTATATAGGCTGCAAAACTAGGGTTAACTTATCTGACTAAGAAAGCAAATGTAGAATCTCATCATCAATATGAATCTCGTCATATTTGTATAGGCTGTTTTGTATTTCCATTAGCCGTTAAAATAACAGGAAAAACATCCTTAAGAAATATTGAAAGACGATACACGTGCGAAGATAATGTGTTTCGAAATTGATGTTTATTTAACTGTTACTGCCTCGATGGTCTAGTGGTCGCAAGCGAACTGAGCATGAGGTCCTGGGTTCGATTCCCGGGTCGGGAAACGTGTGTGACTTCCTTTCAGGTATTTCTCAATACCAATCACGGAGTGTTTTTGTCCAGTTAATGGCAATAGACTCGCTTATTAAGAAGGGTTTTATGGTTATTCATAACTGTAGATAGTATTAAAACATAAACCACTTCAAAGTTTTGACCAGCCATTAGATTAATTCAATTATAAATTCAAATCTTAATAAACAATTTGTCAGACCGAAGTGCTCTAACCGGGCACTGGTTATTCGCAAAGGGTAATAGAGGAGCAAATACAGACATTTCAGGTAAGGTAATAATAATTATAATAATTTAGCTGGCATGAATAAAATAACAAGCTCGGATAACGTTGGTTTGCATTGGTCAATGTTTGGCAAATGCGCCAACGTTCCAATGTGGTTTTCTTATCGAACAGGAGGTACAGGACAGTAGTGGTTATATATAGGGGATCTTATTCTGGATTATAAAACTCATTGTGAATTGTGAGGCCATTGCTAAATCTCATTTGATTTCTACTGGGTTTCTGGGAGACTTATACACAAGTTAAAAGAATTATATTTATCCAACCATTTTTATGCAATAGTTAAGAATCGACAGTTAATGGAAGCATATTTTTGACGGTTCTAACTTCAAGCAATAAATAAATTGTAAAATAATACTAAAAATAAAATTAAAATTCTATCAAAAGTTTTTGTTAGTAAGACTGGTTTTCAGACTGGTTGTTATTGGTTGCTATTGATAGTAATGGTTAATATGGAAACTCATATTACCCAATACGAATTGGATTGTAAAGGTCATATAGGCAATCACTCCATCCATCCGCATTAGGATAGACAAGCCAACCCCTACGAAGTTGGCAAAAGGCTAAGCAAATAATTACTGAAATTAGAACGAAGCACTCTAACTTAATATAACTTATAATTCGTGTCTAACTATTCCAAAACTTCTCTGTGGCGAGTTTCGCTGATCAGAATACGCCCAAAGATCCATATCAAAAGCGCAATAAAGCCGTTTCTTGGCCAATAAGGGTGGGCCATAAAACTTTCACGTAACATAGGCTGGGTTCTGTTGGTAAGCTGCAATTTTATTGTTTCGCAGTGATCGAGTGTTTGCTTGGACATGTAATGTGGGTGAACCTTTATCTGCTGTGGTGTGGATGTGTTGATTGAAGTGGGGTAGTCTTGTAGTTATAATTGAAAACAGAGGGCAGCTAGGTCGCGCTGGCCTAGGTTGGCCCGTGGATGGGTAGCTACCCGTACTTACCAATCGTGACTGCGACTAGCACGATACTGTGGTATGCATACCCATACACGTGGGCACAGCGTTGATTTTCAGTGGCCACCCGGGAACAAATGAATTAGTGCGACAAAATGCTCAAAGATGCGACAAAATTAAGACGATTATAATCTGTAAATTCTTCTGAAAAATAGGGAATAGACTCTTGTTAAATTCAGCGTTGTCGACACATTAGTCGGTTGTCAAAATTTCCTAATCATCATTAATTAATCTTAGCTCTGATTTGCGAACTTCATCACCTCTTTCTCCATTAAGGGCACGATTTCAGAATACCTTTTTTTTTATTTTGGCGGGTGGGAAATCATCAAATAACCCCTCCCGCTCTTGGGCAGAGCAAAAGGGAGTGTCAGACTTCTACAGACTAAAAACCGCTCGCCTTCTTAGCCCTTTATGTCGAGGTCGCGGTATCTCTTTCGAACAACCCGCAGCCCCGACGGGGTTTCAGAATACCTTTTTTCATTAAAATAAAATAAAAAACATGTTAAATAAAAAACAATAAGCGGGATCAATAACTGCCACAGATCCAACGCACGAGTACTCATTAAGACTCTTTTAAATGCACTCCAATGACATTTACCTAAAAGAGACTTAAAAGGACAAAGACTCTGCACAATTTATATAAATGAATTCAAATAAAATTCGTACAACACTCGGACCTTAACGTGCTTCAATAAAGTACTCTCGAAAGAGAAACAATGGAAGCATTAACACTCGATTCCGATACCGATTGAATTTCAATTCCGGTAAAACGCATCGAATCGAGAGTCTGAAAACGTATTAAAAGTGGAGCGGTATCGGTATTTCCTATAACTGAAACACCTCTTCTTCTAGTATAATGTAAAGTGTGACGGTATATTGCTCGATTGTACAGTCCCCAGGGAATCAAACTAAATTACCATAAACTGTCGAACGTTCTCTTTGAATTTTGAATTTAATCATCATCATTTTATGCTTTTTAATCATTTGGAGAATTTTCATAGTGTAGTGGTAACATGATGAGCAGGGTTTGAGTGATTCATGAAGGTTAAGTGGAAAGTTTCAATGCATTAAGTTACTGCAATAATATTATAGTCCCCAAATCTATCGTGATAACACCCGATGAATAGCTATTTTAATGTCTTGCTAAAAATAGATAGAAACTAGTCACTTGTTTTTTTGTCGAATTCATTTCTAATATTATTTCGGGATTCAAGAAAAACGAAAAGTATCATAAAAATACAAACGTAGTAGGTATATAAACGTTCTTTCAGATATCAAAAGAAATTAATTCAATTCAGCAAACAAAGTTATTAAACTTTTTAAGACTCTACGACAGATTTTTATGTTACTCAGAGATAAGACCACAGTACCCTACCTATTAAGCAAAATTCAGATTTAAGACTCAAACATTTGAAGATTGATTTTAACGTTGATATGATCATTCAATTCCAGATTAATTTAAGTAACGTCTTGTAAGGTTAATGCTTAAAGTAAGAATGTCACTAGACAAACTTCAGAGTTTGTCAACGTGCAATGGAGCATTAAAATATTAATTGGTCCCCTACCAGGAGACCAATGGGCACCTATATAGGGGCCGAATCTACAACTTTTATGCTGGGGGACGAATGGGCTCTGACCCATCCTAACCGTCAAACTAACTGTTTTTTTTTTTATCAGCCCGCTCTGTCCCACTCCTGGGCTAAAGTCTTCCTCCACTCCTTCCAGTTCTCGCGATCAGTTTGATTCAAAAGATCAGTTTGATCCTCTGAATCCTCTTGTTTTGAAACTGGAAGGAGGCTCAAACTGATATTTTACATGCAATATCACAATACGCTAAAAAACGCAAAGTACAGATGTTGCTCACAAAAGCCAAAAAGTGGAACTAGGCTGACCATGTCCTGCCGTTGACTCGCGCTTTGGGTCAAAGTAACCGCGATACAGCCAGCAGGTGACGCGGTAGACCTCGCAGGAGCTTGCAGTACGTACTGGACAGAACCAACGACCAGTGGTTCACATTAACCCTAGATCGAAAGATTTGGAAGTCATAACCTTTGCCCAGAAGTGGGATGACACAGGCATTAAGCAATTAACAGTAACGTACAATGTCCAAAACTATTTAATGTTTACGCTTTACATTAAGTGCTACCCAGTGTTTGTGATAACGGACATAATCCTATTACCGGCTTATTATTCCATTACAAACAAAACCCTTTTAACGGGAGTATCGGTCCAACTATCGGGAATCTGTCTTAACCACACTGCTAGGACATTTCCATATTTCAGCTCGGAAAAACATTGAGAAAACAAAACAAGATTAATGACATTTCTGTTTACAGTTTCTGATAGATTTCGATGTTAATACATAAGTTTTGGTTATTTCACTAAGAACGTATTATTTAAATACAGTAGTTACCTGAAAAAAATACTAGGTCAGTATAAATACATACCTACTTCTTTTTTTGGAGTGTTGGAAATCATCAAATGACTCCTCCCGTTCTGAGCAGAGCGGTAGGGAGTGTCAGACTTCTACTGACTAAGACCCCAGCCTCGAATTTTGCGGGCAGCGGGGCGGCGGCGGCGGCGGCGCGAGTGCGGCAGGATCTTATGCGTACAATCAAATGGACCGGTTCTCGGAATCAGCGGGGCGGCGGCGGCGGCGGCGGCGGCGGCGCGGCTTGTATGGAGTGCACCGCTCGTTGCCCGCCCCCGCGCCGCTGATTCCGAGAACCGGTCCATTTGATTGTAAAATTCGAGACCGAGGCCTAAAAACCACCCATGTTCCTTCTTAGCCCTTTGTGTCGAGGCCGCGGTATCTTTTTCAAACAAACAACCCTACGGGTAGTTATACATTCTCAGTAAGTAAAAATTATGTAGGTCTTACTGGAAGACGACAGTTTCCTGAAAAAAGAAATGCCTAGGTAGTCATCCGCATTTTATGGTACGATTGGCGCAGTGGCTGAGCGATGGACTGTTGTGTTGCGGGTTCGTTTTCCGCACGGAACACATATTTGTATGGCCTACAGGTATAAATATTTGTAAACGAACTCTGATAAAGGAGAAATTTCTAGTGTGGGGCAAAGTTTAAAAAAAAAAGTGATTAGCGCTTTCTGCATTTCGAGATTATGCATTCCATGAAATAATTCCAGTATTCCATAGCCTTTGTTCCGTTCAAACCCTATTCCATAGCCTTTTACGATTGTTGTCTATAAACGGAAATAGAAAACCATAACTATATTGAATCCATTTCCGTCTCAATATTGGCTGTAGTCATCCCAATTACTTTATATTCGAACAACAATACAGCCTGTATTCCGGACCGTTTTCTTACTTAAATTATTGTTGTTTTGATGTTCAAGTCAGAAAGGTTGAAAAGGACCGCAATGTGACTTGAACTGGAAACAATCTAATTGGTGACTTGTAATTGAACTTTCTTCAATTATTTTATGACATTTATTTTGTTGAATTTGATTGTTCCTTACTTTTAACATGAACAATATTTTGTTTTATATTTATATTCAAAAGCGCTTTTAGTTGGTAGTATTTTCACAGAGAGAATGTTAGTATGACTCCGTTCACAACCTTGGCTGATGCGATTTGCGACGCTACTTCAAAAGACGTGCGACTTTGGCCGACTCAAGTACCGTCATCGCCGCGTCTTCGCAAGTCACTTCACGATGACTCGTAGTCGTGGGAGCGAAATGTGGTGACGGGGAGAAGAATTTGTTTGAAGTGGTCCAAACAATTTCTTCTCCCCGCAGTCGTTCCAACAAAACGCGTGTTGCTTGGGCGCATAAGTCGTGGCCAAGAGGTAAGTTTGATGTTATAGTATCCAATAGGGATCGTTGTTCATATCCCTATTGTGAACGTAGATAATCCTTTAGCCATCTTTTACCACCCCCACGGGAAGTAAGGGGTATTTTCCGAGCACATAACACCTGATTTCCCTATTACATTTTGATGGCATGCTAAAATATTGTTATTACCTACATGCATTCACAGGATCCTCCGAGATTTATGTTAGTATAGACATTATAAGCAACACGTAGACTCACAAGCGCCATACCATTAAAATTTATGTTAAACGTAAACGGCCAAGTCGGAATTTACATACGAAAAATATACATAAAATGACGTCATAGTGCAAATTTTATACGTCATTTTATAAAATTACACGTCGTTCACGCACGTATAAAATGTTAATTTTCTTCGAGGTGTGACCATTTTGATACAATGGCTGCATTTGGATCAACGACCTCCAGTAATGGCCTTATTACGATGGTTCATTTTCTTTCTCTCTTTTTGTCACAGTTTTCTTTAAAATGAAGGGTCGTTGGAAATAATTTTGACATAAAGAAAATGTTTAATTTTACGTGCGGTTTGGTTCTGTCTGTAAATGGGGTCCAAGATTAAGGCGGAGCGTCTTGTTCGGTTACGATTTGCGTTTTGATTGTAACTAGCTTTTTGCGCTGTCATTTTTTAATGTGACTATTAACTTTTATGGTCGTTGGAAGAACAACTAATTACTGAAAACTTGCTCAAAAAGAAAGTAGTTTCATAAACTAGATACCTACTAGAATTAATTTGAATTCGTTAAGTCAGCCTAAAAAATATACGCCCGAATACTCGAACGTCACTCAATTATAAGTAGCCCTCAAAACTCGTGCTATCTCTGTCACTCTGCGTTAAAGTAACAAAGACAGCGAGATTTAAGTGCAACTTAAAATTGAGTGACGTTCGAGTATTCGGGCGTTAATCTAATAGAACCATTTTCACTGCGCTCTTCGTTTTGTGTGGTCAGTGACTAAACTTTTTTTTTTTTTGGGATTGGGATATCGTCAAATGACTCCACCCGCTCTGGACAGAGCGGTAGGGAGTGTCAGACTTCTACTGACTAAAAACTACCCATGTTCCTTCTTAGCCCTTGTGCCGAGGCCGCGGTATCTCTTTCGAACAACCCGCAGCCCTGACGGGGTCAGTGTCTAACCTAGTGTTGGAGTTTTATGCCGCCCATGGCCCTCTGACTTAGCATAACCTGCCGTCAATAAATATCTCTCTCTCTATCTATTCAAAAAAAAAAAAAAAAAGTAAAAATAATTCTTCATTTAGGATACAATATTCTAGAAAATGTAATCTACATCAAATCTACTGATACATGCATACCAACCACCGCAATCTAATTTCGAGCTCTGTTTATTCCGACCGATAAGCTTAAGATTACTTCTAAAAATCGTGGAGAAGATTTCTCGAAAAAAAAGGACCAAGATTATACCGATGAGGCAAATCAAGGGTTCAGGCAGACCATTAGAGTTCATTGACCCGCCTTTAGTATCGTCGATTCTCTGATGACGTTCGTTAAAATCCGTCGCGTCGTTTCACACAGCAAATTGCATCAAAAGAATTCCGTTGATTTCAATTACAAGTTTTTCAATCGTTACGGAGTAGTTGAAAGGGTTGGTCCCGATAACTATGGCTATTCAATATCAATTTACTTTAAGTATTAGTTGATTGGAGAGCTGAGATATCTTAGAGTGATTGCTGGTGGTGCATATCTATAAGATCCTTTCATTTAAGTGTTACATTAAAATAAAATAGTCCGCAATGAAATAAAAAGTAATAATTATATTAGTACTGTTTCTGGCAGATACAAATAAGGCCACGCTTTCCATTTTATAACTTTTTTCCCAAGAATACGATTTGGTTTGTTTTCTTTCATATTAGTTTTATACCTAATTTATTTCTTTTTTTTGATGGAAGATTGTCTTACAGCCAGTTCCAATAGGTATCGTGAAGGCAAAGGGAATATATTTCCCACCATGTTTTTCACCTCAAAAATTAAATAATTTGTTCCTGTTAGGTATTCTGTAATTGTACAGAGCTTATTTAAAGACATATCAATCACTCATTAAATATTCAAAAAAACAAAAAAAAAGTAAAAAAAACTTAAAACTTATTTTCTACCAATTATACCTATGCCAATTTGCCCTTATTTTCAGATTGCCAGATCGTTCTGCCCTATTAAGGGTTAACCTATAAGTGGGTTCTGAAAATGTTAAATTCTGGTCCATTTGGTATTCAACATCTGGTAAGCCGACCCCTACATGTTTAGCTGGAAAAGTTAGAGACGATCATGATTAGGTATCTGATTTGATGTCATGATTACTTTTCTATCCCTATTTCTGTTTCCGGATTCACCATACGTGGTAGAAACGGAAATTATTGGTTACTTTTCCGCAAAACTGCGTCAAAGTTGCAGACATTTTACGAGTTTCACAGACAATTTCAGTTCAACCAATTAATGGGTTCAATAACGTGTTATCGGGTCTCAGTTTCAAATTACGGCCCAGACTTATGGCTTTGCCAATGGTAATCGGAACCAACTTCATTAATATCTGAAACAATAAAAACGTCATATTGAACAGTTTTCAATAACCATTAAAGTCAATATGATTAGGTTTTTGTGAATATAAATTAAGATATGGCCATCTTGACTATAAGCAAGGCCCCGTAGCTTCTCTGGTAAGATATCGGATATTATCCCAAAGGAGTGTTGCTGGGATAAAAATTATCCTATGCCCGAATCTAAGTCATTGCAGACGTCCTTCCACATTTATCATATTACAATGAACAGCTAAGCCAGACACGCCTGCAACTTTCCTCTTCGGGAAATTATTATAATTTTTTTTTCTAAATTGAAAGCCTAAGTTACTCCTTACAACATCATTTATCTGCCTGAAAAAGTCCCGCCCAAATCAGTTTAGCCGTTTCCAAGATTAACTGGAACAAACAGACAGACAGACACAAAAAATTGTAATACCGTTAATACTTTCATTTTAATGCATTCTGTATAAAGCTTTTATTTTGTAATTACAAACGTACACTTCAATCATAATTTTATTTGTATAGATAGTATGGCCATGCCGTTGAACCCATAACAACTAAAGTCATTCGAGGTGACCGTTTTGCCGACGCGTTAGAACTTTTTTAATAAAACCCTACATTTTCTCCTTCCCTAAGGAATAAATTTGGATAGCAGTGGACTTTAAAAATTCAGGATTTAAATCATTTATGTTTACGGAGGACCAGAGTTTGTGCTAATTAAAGAGTTTTGTTAACAATTTAATAAAATTGTTTTTTACGCACTTGCTTAAATATTTGTAGGGCAGCTTAAATTCTTCGTAATTAGGGATAAACAGGTTATTTCGCGAAAACCATTTTGACCATAATACGCACACACCTGATAGGCCATTTTCCATCTGACTACGAATATGTACAATCTGCACATCAGATTTTATGGGATTGTGTGGGTTTGGTTACTTCTGGTTCTGGATACTAGCAACACATTTATTTTACTTTAGACATGCATAGCTTCATGCATCTTTACCGCTTCATTACATGGCAGTTTGCATATTAATAAATCTAAAAAAAATAAGCAGGTTATTCGGGAACACAAAATGTTATTAGCACTTAAATCCAAGTCCTTTTAGCCCGTTTACGACATACTGACATACTCACAGATGATGGAGTGTTCTGTGACGTCAAGTTAGCTAACCTATCACTGAAGACATAATAACACCAATATCACCAATATGACCCATAATATCACCTAGAAAAAGTAATCATAAAAAATAAGAAAATTATTATTATAATTATTCTTTCTTTCTTTCAATCATAAAAATGGGTACGGTTACAATGAGTCGTCATCTACCCAAGCATTGGCCACTGCATTGGCAACTTACACAAACATTGGCCTCAAGTTCGAACCCAAGACACACCTCTGATTTTTCGGATTCATATGCATTCTGTATATTACCACTTGCTTCGGTGAAGAAAAATATCGTGAGGAAATATTCAAAACAGTACATACTCAGAACTATTAATTTCCTCAAAAACAAAACAAAATCAAATAATTATTAAACCCTGGCTGCGTTCCTGTCTACATTTCCACAACTGAGAGACAGGATTTATTATTAATCTTAGTACGAAACCCAAAGTATACGGAACAATTCAAACAGTTCAACAGTCTGAAGTATAATTATTATATCTCTCTTCGCCAACATTCATTAACAAAAGTTTTTGTTGCGATGAAAACGATATTTCAAACCAACTTAATAATTAGACGTGGATAAACTTAGTTAATGCTTCAGGAAGTACATTTCTGCGCCAAATCTTCGGGTGCTAAGGTTCATTTATATGAGTAAAATTACTCGCTAGGTCAAAAAGTACTGCAGGTACCCTTTACGAATCCGTCAACCAAGCGTTCTGTAGGTAAACCAATTTAAGTAATCATGAATACGTAAAATTAATTGCCGGGAAACGACATTTTTAAATATTATCTAGTTTTTCGATAAAACTCGTGAAAGGCAATGAACACACTGTGCTAATGATGAAATAAAAAGTACAGGAGTCGTCAAGGTATTGAAAGTAAAGTCATAACATGTAAAAAGACGTAACTATGAAGAAGGTTCCCAGTCTGTTATGGTTCAGAACAAAAAAATATCGCAATGACGGGGAGAACAAATGCTTTTCGACTTTGTTAAGAGTACTTTTACACCTTTTTATTCTGTCCCGAATATAATTTCCCGTAATCATTTAGAGAGTGAGAGATGGAAAATACTACACTTAATTTTTCAGTGGCTTTCAGTTTCAAATTCTGCTCTACTCTCGTCTCTCGATGAACAACTATCACACGAACAATTTACACGAGTCAACTTTATTGCCTCCTCGTTATCATTTATACGAGGCGAGAAACTCTCTTCGTGTAAATGATCCCTCACGCTTTAACGATTGTTTATTTTAATAAGATTATTGCTAGCGTTTCCTTCTGTTGTATTTACTTACGTTTATTCCTGTAAGCAAGCACGTTAATAATATCATCCGTAATGAAGGCGTTTGTGTGGTTTATATTTGAATCGAGTTCCTTGGGTGTTTATAAATCTCTAGGTACAGAACAAACAATATATTTCCAGCATAACATGGCCTTTGTTTGTATAGATTTTCAATACAATTAGAGATCTGTATAAACTGGTTGTATATAGCTCCAACTCCTACAATAGATAAAACTTACATAACGTCATAATATAATATCATAGTGACTGTTATCCCCGAAGGGTAAGGCAGAGTCTACCTTTCACTAGTAATGTAATGCGGGGCGAGCCTATTGTCAGCAACCGGACACAATTCTAAACTTCCAGCTTCTAAAGAAGAACAAAAATAAATATTCCTGATTTTAAAACTCAACAACACTTGTCCGAGATCGACCATGGGAAGTCATACTCAGCAGTATTGGTTGCGACCAAAAGACAGACGACAGGCAAAAAGTTATCTGTGTCGAGAAAAAGTTAAATAGGTAAAGCGTGTAATAACATAAAATCACGCCAGCTGTAATCCCCGAAGGTGTAAACAGAGGTGTACCCATTAGTATACCCACATTTCGACAATGTTTAAGTCCCATGTAGAGGGTTAGCCTAATATACTATCATCAACCGAGCATAAATCCAGACTCCGTGGTCGGTACTGGGAAGCTCCTGAAGGAAAGACCCAATGACTTTTCCAATCCCGGGAAACGAACCAGGACATCATATTGAGCATTCGCGATTGCAACTAAAGAGACGTAAAGCGTTGAATATTATCTTTGAAACAAACAAACGATACATACTCTTTGTATTACGAACGTTTCCATAATTCCACGAAGTGTCTTGTGTAACTTCCACGCTACTTCTCCCTGTAACATTTCTCTACTCGAAGACACTTAATAACAAACTTAAATAAACATAACGCTAGTTTACATCTCTATATATTTCACACCCACTATATTTCCCGTCTGACTCCAACGCCTCTAGGGAAACAATATGGATGCATTAACTTGCAAATTGCATCTAAGTAGTGACTTAAGTTCACATACTTTCGCGCAACCGAGAAAGTTCGGTCAATTACCTCAGGGCTTGGAACTTGGAAGAGACTTAGAAAGATATCACACTGTATGCTTTGTTCAAAAAGTTTTTGATGAATATGTAAACAAACACTTAACTTAATCATTTAAGACCAAAGAATCAGCTTTGTCGTCCAACGTGGCAATGCTGCCAGCCTTCTGGGCACTTATCTATTGACAGCGATTAGGGCGAACTTTAAAAAAAAAACTTTATTTCAGACCTTGATCCATATTATTTATTATGATGTTAGTAATACACACTACTTATAAACTATATTAGTAACAAATGGAATTGAGTAAATAACATTAGAGTATTTTATATTTTCTTTTATATTAGAATATTTTTTATTTCTCTTTATCTTTTATATTTGTTTAATAGGAAAGTATGGAAGAAGAAGACATGTTGCGCCGACCCCAAATGAATTGGGATAAGGGCAGGAGAATGATGATGATATCTTTTATATTTGTATATAATTTTTTTATTCTTGTTTTAGATCTATTTGTAGTCTAGAAATAATCTCTTACTACGAGGAATTATTTTGACGTTTTGACATTCACCAATTTTCATATCAATATTAATATTTGAATAGCATTACTATATCCATGATATAACAAATCGTCAAAAAAATTGAATTGGTGTTTACTTCAACTATTGTCAAGTAAACAACATCTTCAACATCATCATCATCTTCTTTAATGTACAACTAGAAATAATTGACAGCCACAGGTAGGTAGGTACGTTGTCTAACCGATTTGTTTACATTTTCATCTTATAATTTTAGAACAAACCAAATATTATAGTACTAGTTTCAACGTAACAGCGACGAATTTTGTAGCAAAACACACTCAATTACATAGTTTTGCAACATTTATGCTGTTCATCAAACAAGAGTTGACATTCAGCTGTTGTGTATAACTTATTCAAGATTGGTATAGTCGAGTTTCGTACTCGGTACATAGTTTATGTATATGAAACACACTAACTGAATATTAAATTCCTACAATCATCAAAGTATTCCATTCAAACCTTGGAAGGTCTAAACTTAAATATTAATATAATCTATTTATAATTTAGTTTAGATTAGTGTTCAAAATAATGGAATTTGAAAATGAAAAAGAAAACTCCATTACTTCCAATAAATAGAGAAATTTACTTGACAGTTACCAAAATATAAAAACAATTATTAGGTATATTTTAAGAACTCTATTTGTAATCCATTAAAATGTTGGTTTTAAACGAAATTTTATAAAAAAAATGCGAAATTGTTTCTAAATCAAAACTTTTGTAATTAAATAGCACAATAATCCTAGTCTACTCTCAGATTTTTTTTAATGTTATTATTTATTTATTATTTTAGATGGTTATACATTTTGCGACCATCATACGTAAAAGAAGTTCTTCCCTCGCTTTCGTCTTCGTGGCGGTACCAACAATTTCTTTACTTTATTTAAATAAAGATGGTAGTCTCCATTGCTACGACATTTAATGAAACTCCACACAGAAGAAACCATGTCTGTCTACTAACACCAGTAATTATGACCATTGTAGGTAATTTTACAGACACGGGCGTAGTCCAACATCATCATCACCATTTTCTTGCCCGGTCATTGTCGGCAGCATGTCTTCTACTTTCATACGTCTCCATTACTCGTCGTCATCTCATCAGACACCGTCTTTCTTGCCATATCATCCTTTACACACTCCATTCAAGTTTCTTTGGTCTTATTTATTTATTTATTTATTTATTTATGCACACACAAAATACAAAAAAAAAGGATAAAAACATAACAAATAGAAGAGCACAACGGTACTGCTTATTTCAAAAGAAATTTCTTCCAGCCAGCAGGTCTTCTTTTATTTTACTCTTATAACCATTCACATGCATACTGATCTTTCTTTAAGAAATAGCATCTGATTTTAACCTAAAAACAGTTTGAAATTGTAACATCGAATCGTCCCTCAGTATTTATTATACAAAAGTATCCTTTGTCCAACAGTCACGTATTCCAAAAACAATGTTTATTTGTGCCAATTCGTCATCTGCCCGATATTGTTTACAAACTGTTATTATTTTTACGTGAATTCCGTTCGGAATAAAGATCTGTTGTTTGTTTCAAAACTGATCAATTTATGCCGTTCTGAAAACGGTTTTTGTTAAAAGGTTTTCGTTTGTTTTTGGGCTGGGAAGATGGTGAAAAATAAATAAATAATATTTCAGTTTGATAATTTTTATTGAAATGCATTTGATGGTAGGTATTTAGGTCAATAGAATATTCATAGAAATTGAAGTGATACTGAGCTTTTAGTTTTTTTAGGAATTTTTGTAAAAAGTACACATAACGTGACTACACGCCTGTAATACCCGAAGGGTAAGGCAGAGGTGTATCTAATAAATTATTACACCCACATTTCACCAGTTTTTAAGCTATTGCATAGCTTCTATCGCGGGCCTTGAGCGTGAAGACCGAATCCAGAAATTCCCTAACGAAAGTATTCAAGATTCAGTATTCAACCAGGTATGGCTATGGTTACGGAAAATAACAAGGTTGTCAACTGAGGTTGTCAAATTAAATAATTAATTATTAATTTGCTGTTGATAAAAAATGCTATGCAATAGCTTTATCGCAGCAGTCTCCGAGTGCCACATTTAGTTTTTTTTTTAAAGTCCCATGTAATAGGAGACGAGCCTGTTACCATCAACCGGCCACAAATTCAGACTCCGTGACAAATACTGCGAAATTCTTGATGAAACAATCCAACAACAATTTGCCCGAACTGGTAATTAAACCTAGGACCTAATGCTCAACTGTCGCGATTGCGACTGTCAACCACTAGACCAACGAGGCAGCAAAATTTAATTTAAAGTCGACGTACGTTTTAAAAATAGAAACCTTTACAATAACACGTAGAGTTGCCAGTTTTAATTTTATTCAATACGAGATAAGCATCCAATAATCCAATTAACGACAAAGTAAAAAAACATCGAGGCAACGAAAGCTAATTTTAATAAAGTGCCTGCGTCACTTCGGAGTATTCACAGAAGAGAGAAAGAGATAGAAAGACAGATTTGAAAAGTGTACTTTTTATCACTTAGACTAATTGGCGACTCCATAGATTTGCTTTTAAAACGACATCACTTTCAATTTTCTTTTCTATAAGTTTTTCGATAATACTTTGAAATTTTGAATTAGGTTATGTCCGACAGTTAGCGGATTAATAAATAGAGCGATAGTAAAACATATATTTAGGCAAAGTGAGGCTGTGGAAGTCTCATAATCTTGGTCCGAAACGACGAAAGACCCCTATGAAAACCCTTTAACACAATAAAAAAAAATTATGTTCAATTTTATTGGAAGTGGTATTGTCATGTGATGCGAAGAAATGAGGAAAATGCCGTGAGGAAAATGCCGTGAGGAAAATGCCGTGAGGAAAATGCCGTGAGGAAAATGCCGTGAGGAAAATGCCGTCAGGAAAGTTTTGAGTATTAAAGTGGATAGGTATAAGAGTAGAGGAAGACCAAAGAAACGATGGATGGACTATGTCAAGAATGATTGGCAACAAAGGAAATATCTGATTGGAAAATGACTAATATAGAACTATGGAAGACGAAGACTTACTGCGCCGACCCCAGTTCCTTTGGGATAAGGGCAAGAAAATGATAATGGTTTCGGTTAACCCTGTATTACCTAAAAAAAACCTTAGTGTCGTGTGATTATGTTGTGAATTAACGACGGCACGGTTGGCGCAGTGGGTCGGGTTCGATCCCCGCACGGAACAAATATAATATTTGTATGACCTGCAGATAGTTGTTTCAGGTCTAGGTATTTGTGTATGTGAATTTATATAAATGTTTTAGAACGCACCCCACGATACAGGAGAAATTCCTAGTGTGGGGCAACGTTTAAAAAAAAAAAAAAATTAGGCTTCCAATAATATTCGAATGTCATCAAAGCATGAAATTCAAGTATACTCTAGAAGTATATTTTGCAATTATCGCTTCACTCTTGTGTTAAAACCAGGTCCTTTAACTATAGAAATTAATTCGAGAGGATTTCGCCTTTTATGTCGACAGAATACGAAAGAGCTTTCATTTGAACAAATTTATTTTTCTAACAAAAGCCTAAAGCTCTCGAATGATGGATTTGCTAAGTATTTGAAATTAAATAATTTATTAAGATTTTCCAAAAGTAGCGATGTAATGAAAATGAGATTGAAATAGTTTAGATTTTTTCCAGTGATTAAGTTATTTGAAACGTTTTGATTAGTTTTCTAGTAAAGGCTGCCATTAGTCTTTTAGTATTACCTTAATTAGATTTTTTTTCAAATTAAGTCTGGGCAGTACCTACTTGCAATTGATTTTGTTACTCACATGCGTTAGTCTACTGAAATAATGATGAGATTTATTACACTTAATTTATCTATTTTGCCTCTTTAGCTGAGAAGTCGTAAGCGCGATTCTTAAGGATGAGGTTTGATTACCAAGTCGGGCAAAGTGATATTGGGTTTTCCCGTCAAGAATTTCTCAGTAGCACTTGTCCACGGAGTTTGGACTTGTGCCCAGTTTATGGCAATAGGCTCTCCCCCTGTATCATGGGAGTTAAACATAGCTGGTGAAATGTGGGTGTACATGACGTACACCTACCTCTGCCTATCCCTGCAGAGATTACAAGAATGATGTTGAAACATATATAAAATAATGAATACCATCTACGAGTGGTCAATTGGCTTCTAGCGAGAACGGTCGCGTCACGCTCTTGCACAAGTTCGCGCTCGTGTAAAACTGTTGACGCAGCAATATACTCCGGCGCGTCTTGACACGGTCGCCGCGATGACCTACATACCGCCCTAAGTGAATCATGTGTTATTGTGCAAATAAACGATAAGTTATAGTTTTAATATTATACTATGTCTTCACCAAACAAAATAGTTCTCAAAACTGAACTCGAGCATAAGTTGTACAACAGATACATCGAGGAACAGAATGAGCGCCTCGAACTACAAAAACTGGTAAAAGACCTCAGTGGTCAGATAGAATCTCTGCAACAACAGCTGAAACTCATTCAGGAGCAAAAAAATGTTCCTTCTCTGAAGGAACAGTCAACGAACGACAAGCCCCAAAAGGCAGTCGCATATGGGACTGACGAGGAGGAACTTGCCCGAGAAACCGAGTGGGTACGCCAAAAAAGTAGGAAGAAAAGGAAACTTAATACTTCACTATCTCCTCCTTCTCAAGGAGGAAACTTAAATGAATCTCAGGCCGACACGAAACCCGAGAAACCAAACGAAAAAAGGGCACCACAACCTCCACCAATCATAGTCGAAAACATCAAGAACTACCAACAGTTCTACGACCTTCTTTTGACTAGTTTAAACGGTGATTCGTTCATTGTAAAAATGATGAACGGGGAAACTGTCAAAATAAACGCCAAGGATGATGACTCATATCGAGCGGTAACGAAATTATTGTTACAAAATAACTGTCTCTGGCACTCATATGAGAATAAACAGGACAGACCGATACGAGTTATGGTCAAAAACCTGCACTCATCATGTCTGCCGAACAGAATAGTCGAAGACCTGAATGCTAAAGGCATTCGACAGCTGTCAGTGCTGATGTAAACAAGGTCCGCGTATTATATTATCTAAAACATAGAAATCTTTTAAAATTCTAACTAGTAAAGTAATTATGTTGTGTGTGTGGTGAACATAAACACTAATAAATGTTCGCAGAGTGCTACAGTGGACCCAAGTGTAATAAATCCTAAAAAAACTTGTTAATGACAATATCGTCTTTATAACAATATCAGTGTTAGTGAGATTGATCTTTACTGATTATAGGAACAAAACCAAGTTGTGGACTGGCATAACTGCAATAATAACTTAAAATCAGTGCATAATGATTGATATCATTACAAAAACAACAAAATAATTCAGTTGTAACTTCAAATTTTAAATTGTTTTCAAACCAAAGACAAAAACTTAATTCATTCCATAGACAAAAACTCAATTCATTTTAGTGATGCGACAAAAATAAAAAGAACGAATGATATGATTGTCGTTTTTAGTGTTGAGACTTGTATACCAGCCTTTTGGCCTTTGCCCTAACTAAAGTGTGACCATACTCAAAATATAATTAGTAGCTGGTAGTAATTTTACTGAACTTCGAAACCATCTCAAAAAGTGAAAAATGTCTTCGAAAATTAAAACTAATAATAATGGTAGCCATAAGGAGCTATTACTGGTTACTTGTCACAGATGTAAAAATCAAGTTGAACATAGAAGTACCTTGTTATGCACCATATGTAAAAACCACTACGAATTTGATTGTGCTGGTTATCCTGAAAAAGTGTACCGCCTAAAAAATTCTGAAGAGAGGAAAACATTCAGATGGGAATGCAAAACATGCACTAAGAAGGTAAAACAGCAGAACACACCCAGCTTTGTATCCAATGTCACAACGAGGAAAAAGCGCTCGTCTCCTAAGTCATCCATAGCTACTATTTCTAACGCGCCTGAGGAGACTACACCCTGGGCTACCCCAAAAAGCACTACCTCTGAAATATGCGACTCTCATATCCTTACAATAGATCACACATCAGATGAGGGTGCGTTCACCGATAAAACATTATCAAGAAGTATGGACTACACAGAAATTGACTATATCAATGCTCAAGAATTTAAGGATACGATTGAACTACTCCAGACGCAACTCAGTAGTTCTCAAAATGAACTTGAAAATATCATACTAGAAAACAACGAACTTCGTACACAAAATGACAAATTACTCAAGGAAAATGCAACTTTAAAAGGATTCCTAAGCCTACCCCCGCAGAGAGAAAATACCAGTGTGGATTCAGCAATTACAAGAAATGTGCATGCATACTCACTCTTGCACTCAGATATGCTAGCCTTCTCCACTCCACCTAGATATGCGGCTACCAGTAAAACTAACACACAACTTTATTGCAATATTTCGAACCTGCAAAAGGATATCGCAGATCTGGAGGACCAGTTAAAACAAGCCGGAAATGAAATAATGAACCTTAAGGATCAAATTCAAAATCTTGAGAAGATAGTAAAGGCAAAAGAAGGGTTAGAAAACCCCAAAAAAGAAAACTTTTCACTGGATGCTCAGAAGGAAGATCACGCGCACAAAATATATATTTATGGCACACAACAAATTGTTGGACTTTCATCTGCATTGATACGATCAAGAGTAGACACACCTTATGTAAATTATACCGTCACGTCTGAAACAAAACCACACGCGCTTACCAGTGATGTCTTTAAAAACTGTCAAAATATTAAATTATCGTTGAATGACAAGCTCATAGTTTGTGTGGGCGAAAATGACTACGACATAAAGATTTTGTCTACTCAACTTCGTCAATTCCTCAATGAATTCCGTGATAATGATGTTATAGTTCTGAGTCTATTGAAAAATATATATGACGCGGCGGGAAACCCTCTGGAAGTCTGGAGGGACGCTGTTCATAGATATCAATGGGCTCCGCCATAGTGTCGTCGCCCTAAATTCCTTTTCGTGGCAGATAGGTCAATGGGTAGTTGAAATCACACACTTTACTTGACTCAAACACCAAACGTTTATTTACATTGCTTCATTTACAGGCACATAAAAACTTTGCGGTTTGAATCGCCCATTCGAATACATGGTTGATCTTTTAGGAGAAGAATAGGCAAAGAAACTCCTTAAACACTGTTTTAAATCATGTTACAATTATCATTTGCAATAATTAACATTAATCACATCAAAAACCACTTTCATTTACTTGAATTGCAATTATTCGCTAAACGCGACATAACTTGTTCTAGCGTCTCAACTTTTCGTCGCATGCGTCTGTAGTCCCCAGCGGAAGTACCACAAAACCAGTATAGTAATTAATGTCCTAATTAGTTAAAACTAACAATCATTACTAAAATGCTTCACAATTGATTCTATTAATTATTTAACAATAAAACAATACCATTACTAATGCAATGGCGTTAATGTCTAGTTAATAGGTTCATTTCTTTACAACAAAATGTTACAAAGCATTTCCGGTTGATTTAGGATTTAAAACAGACAATGGGTTTTCTATTATTGAATTGCTCTACAAAATGATCTTATGACTTTTTAGTTTATAATTACTTAAAGAAACTGATTTAGTTGTAGTTTCAGATTATAAATTGAGTTATTGACCATTAAAATCGTATTCGCCGCCATCATCACAACATTGTGCGATGACGTCTCATAGACAGCCTCATTCCAAGTGTGGCAATCATTAAAATCCCAATATTCATAAAACATTAGCTTATCTTAATTTTAACTATAGTTCTAGTTAGAGACTTCTGTTTAATAAATTACTATTCGAGTTGTGGAACATTTAATTACATTCCATCTATTTAAGTGGTGGTTTTAGCAGAAAAGTCAATAGATGGCACTGTCGCACTATTGACCTTTGCAATAATTGTGCCAGCATCTCACGAGATGGCAGGTTCATCAATATAAGCTGGTTATCAATGAGATTGAATAATTATCTTAGCCGAAAGACATTCTTGCGGCGACATATATATAAATGTAATTGACCTCAACCAAACTATACGCAATATTTGCAATGACTTCAAAAATTCAAACTTTGTTGACTCTAATTATAATTTGTTTAATACATGTAAATTGATTAATTATGTTATTGACTATGACGATTATGAGAAAAAATATTTAAATGTTAAAGCACTAAAGAAATTAGTATTGCGTACTCAACCAAGTCACAAAAAATCTGCCAATAAATGTGAACTCTATCGAAAAGGAACAATCCCATATTACTTTGCAAGAAAACAGTCTGAACACGATACCACGAACGAACCCGGTATTGGAAACCCAACTGCTAGGAAAATGGGTACTATACCTTTCTATTTTAAAACTGTGAGCAGGAATAGGCTTTTTCGTGAAAAATAGTGGTGAGTCACAAACCTTTAAAATATTTCACCAAAACATCGCTAGCGTTTTATAACAAGAAATTTTAGAACTAACGTTGCTAGAATTACGAGACGCAAATAACGAGCCTGATATTTTATGTTTCTCTGAAACTTTTATGCGTGCCGGAAACGAAAAGTTTCTCAAAATAAACAACTATACCTTGGCAACTGCGTTTAGTAGAGACCAGCAGAGAGGGGGCACTTGTATACTTGCAAAAAGGGGCATTACTTGTACTGAGCTTACTTGCGTTAAAAAATATTCAACGCTCAAGTCTTTCGAGGCTTGTGGTATTGTAAATCCCGTTGCATAAATTATTAATAGTGTGCGTTTATAGAACACCGACATCTGACCCTAACGTATTCCTGAATAAGTTGGACCTATTGTTGGGTGAACTACTCAAAAAATATGGGCCAAGTGTAAAAGTAGTTATAGCTGGTGACTTTAATATAAATACTCTGAAACCAGGGAAAGTTACTACCTATCTAACAGATCTATGTAATACGTACAAGCTGCAACTTCACATTAATGTCCCAACCCGTAAGGACTCTTGTATAGACCACATAGTAAGTAACATCAAGACTACATCTTCTAAAGTTCTGCCTCTTCACTTATCTGACCATGATACAGCACAACTGTTAGAGTTTCCGGTAAAAGAGAAAAGTTCGAAGTTTAAATCATACTTTATTTATAAGAAAGATTACTGCAACGAAAATATAACAAAATTTAAAGCATGTCTCACAAGTATTTCTTGGTTAGATGTCTACTTAGAATCTGACACAAATAAAGCTTTCAATACATTCCATGATTTTTTCTGTTTGTTATATAATTTGTGCTTTCCAAAAATAAAAATAAAGATTAAAAACTCTAATGCATTTAAGCAGAAATGGATAAGTAAGGGTCTTAGAAACAGTTGCAAAACCAAACGATTCTTGCGATATCACTATTACAAGAATAAAACATTATCACACAAAATAAGATATAGACAATACTCAAATATATTGAAAAAGTGTATTGTTAAATCGAAAATGAATTCTAACATAAATTTTATAAATAATAGCAAGAACAAATGCAGAGCAACGTGGTCAGTTATAAATCATGAATTTGGTAATGCGAGATCATGTACTAATAATATTTCTGAATTACAATTAGGTAAGAAAGTTCTGACAAATCCCCCTGACATAGCGAATGCTTTTAATAATTATTTTATTGACTCTACTAATACCTTGACATCCAATAATCGACATTATTATAATGACAATAATATTAAGTCAATTCCTAACTCCATTTTCCTTAGCGTTATGACTGAAGATGAAGTTAAAAAAGAAATAATGGCGTTAAATAATACTAACTCTGAAGGTTATGATGGAATCACCACAAAAATAGTTAAAGCGTGCAGTACAGAATTAATACCCATCTTGACATATTTAATTAACCTCTCATTTTCATCAGGTACATTTCCTAATGCCCTAAAATTAGCTGTCGTGAAGCCACTGTACAAAAAGCACGATAAAAAGGACGTCAAAAACTATCGCCCGATTACTCTGATTCCTATTTTGTCAAAGGTTTTCGAGAAATATATGCTTAAAAGACTTGTAGACTTCTGTAGCAAATTTAATATTATAGCAAAGGAACAGTTTGGATTCCAAAAGCAAAAGTCAACAACACAAGCAATATTTACTCTTGTGGGCAATATCCTGAGTAACTTAAACAATAATAAATTAACAACAGGTCTTTTTTTCGACTTATCACAAGCTTTTGACTTCGTAGCACATGATGTGTTATTGAAAAAGTTGGAAATACTGGGAATAAGAGGAGTTGCACTGCAGTGGATTTCGTCTTATTTAAGTGATCGAAAACAATACGTTGTTATAGACAAAGTAAATGAAAACGTACTCACTTCCTACTGTTCTGTATCTAGGGTAAATAAATGTGGCGTCCCTCAAGGAAGTGTGTTAGGTCCCATATTATTCTTGCTATATATTAATGACATACCACTGGTGACTCATCATAAAATTATATTATTCGCAGATGACATTTCAATTATCGTATCATCTGACAAAAAATCACCTTCTGATCATGAAATAGACATTAATAATACTATTGACAAAATTTTACAATGGCTACAGACTAATAAATTAAAAATTAACTTAGAGAAATCGAATTTTATTCAATTTAATAAGTCGAAACATGCCAAATACAATTTTAAACTTAATATTGACAGACTAAAAGAAGTAACGCAAACCAAATTCCTAGGTGTGCTCATAGACCAAGACTTAAATTGGAAAGGACATTTAGATGATTTATGCAATAGGATTAATAAATTTACTTACGCCCTCAGACAAGTAAAGAACGTAACAACCGTTAAAACGGCAATTACTACATACCATGCATATATTGAATCTATTTTAAGTTACGGGCTTATCTTATGGGGGAACAGTACGGATAAAGACAGAGCATTCATTGCTCAAAAAAGGTGCATCAGGGCCATTTGCGGACTTCGTTCTGATGAATCTTGTAAGCCATTTTTTGAAAAGCTTGGTCTGTTACCACTTCCTGCACTTTACATATACGCAATCTGTAACTTTGTCTACAGTAATAAGGGATTGTTCAGAAAAGCTTATGAAATAATCTCTCGTCCAACAAAAGATCCACACAGACTTGTAACGAAGGATAATCCTAAATCAGCCAAGTATGCTAAAAGCTGCCTTGTGATGTGTGTACGCATTTTCAACAAAATTCCGAAAGAACTCAAATGTATAAATAATTATAATTCATTTAAAAATAAGCTGTATAAGTGGCTGATTGGACATAATTTCTATGACATTAAAGATTTCTTTGACATTTTATAACATTATATTCATCTAATAATTTGAATGATTTAATTGATATTTACTGTTGTTTTGACATGATTATTATTTTGCATGCAATTGATATTCTGTATAGCTAAACATGTGGACATTATATAAGACTGTAACACCGTTATACCATGTTTAAAGCAAATAAAGACTTATCTTATCTTAACTTATCTTATAAAATTCAGGATGCCGTAAATAAACTAAGCTGGAGGACTAAGGAACCTCTTAACATGTTTATGTTATTATTCCAAAAAGATGAAGACATAAAGAATATCTATGGTATTAAGGCCATATTAGGTTGTAAGGTTGACGTACAGCCTTTAAAAACATCTAGATTAATTCCACAGTGCAAAAGGTGTCAAGCATATGGCCATACACAAAAATATTGTTCAAAGGAACCAAGGTGTGTGAAGTGCACTGGTAAACACCTCACCAAGGACTGTACAAAATCAACAGCTACAAAACCTAAATGTGTTCACTGTGGCGAGCCTCACCCGGCTAACTATAGAGGATGTATTGTAGCTAAAGAACTACAACAAATGAAAAATAAAGCCACCAAAAGAAAAGTAACTACGCCTAACATCCCGGCCTCTGGTGCTGAGAGACAACAAACATCACGTTCTACTCACAGAAAGGTAACAAACAATGTGTCTTTTGCGCAAATGACAAAAGGACCGCAACCACAATCACAGCCAACGGTGCTCCCAAATTCTGAAAGTACGAGTACTAGTACAGATGAATATATTCATAAAATTTTAAGCATGTTGACTTCCTTTGACCAAAGGTTGAGAAACATAGAAAATAAACAATTACCTATTCATTCAAACCAAAAATGAAACACAAACTAAAAATTATGACGTGGAATGCAAACGGACTCCTGAAGCACCGAAACGAATTGCAGGCAGTCTTAACAACAGAGCAAATTGATGTATGCCTCATTTCAGAATCTCATTTTACGAGAGAATCTTTTATTCATATTAAAGGCTATAACATATATCACGCACTACATCCCAACAACAAAGCGAGTGGTGGCAGTGCCGTCATTATTAAAGAGAACATCTACCATTACTTGGAACACAAATTCGAAGAACAATTTGTACAAACTGTAGCTGTTGTGGTCAGAACCAAACATCAAGATGTTACCATATCAGCTGTATATATTCCACCTAAGTATGCGCTGAAAACAGAGCAGTACAGGAATCTATTGAAAGCTCTAGGAAACACATTCATATTTGGAGGTGATTTTAACGCAAAGAACACACATTGGGGATCTAGGCTAACTAATACGAAGGGTAAGGAATTGCTATGTGCTATCAGAGAAATCAAGTGCAATGTGATTTCAACGGGCAAACCCACTTACTGGCCTACCGATATTCGAAAAACACCAGATTTGATAGACTTCTTCATTTATAAGAATCTGTCAGCTGCATACCTTAACATAGAAGAAGGATATGATATGCATTCTGATCATTCACCCATTATCTTGACTCTAAGCGAGACAGTAATACAAAAAGAAAGCGGTCCAACCTTAGTGAACAAAAACACTGACTGGGAGAGCTTTCAATTTGATTTAGAACACTGTATAGACCTCAAAGTATCCCTCAAAGACAAACAGCAAGTAGATGACGAAGTAGCAAAATTTATTACCGACATCAAACGTTGTGCCTGGCGCAATACACCTGACATGAAAAAAAGAGTTGCAACTCAAAGATATCCATTGGAAATTAGAAATCTAATAGCCATAAAGCGAGTCCAGCGACAAAAGTGGCAACAATTTAGATATCCGCCTGATAAAACTCTGCTAAATAAACTCACGAAAAGGTTAAGTAGAGCAATTCAGGAATTTCACGATGAGACAACAAATGATTACCTTCGTCAACTTTCAAGTAATGGCACATCTGATTACTCACTATGGAAAGTGACTAAAAGCTTAAAAAAGCCTATCAGTCACGTTTCACCTATTCAAAAACTAGATGGCGAATGGGCCAAAAATAATGAACAGAAAGCGACTATATTTGCAGAACATCTAGAGCAAACTTTTCAAACGAACAGCAAGGAAAGCTCTGAAAATATAGCATTGGACGCGACTCACCATGACAACATGGAAATAAAACTTGTTACTCCAAAAGAAGTTAAGAACATGATAAAAAATTTGGCCAAAAGGAAATCACCGGGATATGACCTAATCACTGGAGAACTCCTACAAAATCTGCCACGTAAAGCAATTGTGAAACTAACAACCCTCATCAATGCCACATTTCGATTAAAACATGTGCCTAGTATGTGGAAAGTTGCTGAAGTTATCATGATTCCTAAACCTGGAAAACCACCTCGAGAAATAACATCATACAGGCCCATATCTATCATATATTTGACTGGCCTGTTGGTCTAGTGGTTAGTGACCCTAACTGCTATGCCGGAGGTCGTGGGTTCGATTCCCACCCAGGACAAATGTTTGTGTGATGAGCACGATCATTTGTTCTGTGTCTGGGTGTAATTTATCTATAATATGTATGTATTTAGAAATATATAAGTATGTTTATCAGTTGTCTAGTACCCATAACACAAGCTCTGCTTAGCTTGGGACTAGATGGCGTTGTGTGATAGTTGTGGATTATTATTATTATTATTATATCACTCTTACCAATTATATCCAAATTGTTCGAAAAACTACTACTCAGGCGTTTAAAACCCATTATAGAAGACAGAGAACTGATTCCTAACTACCAATTCGGTTTTAGAGAAAAACACTCCACAATAGACCAAATACACAGGATAACCAATGTTATTGAAAAAACATTAGAAGAGAAGAAAGTTTGTTCTACAGTATTTCTAGATGTAGCTCAGGCATTTGATAAGGTGTGGCATGGAGGCCTAATATATAAGTTAAGTAAAATGCTCCCAAAACAATTTGTGGATATTTTGGAATCCTATTTAACTGAGAGGACATTTAGAGTGAGACATGAGGATGCTTATTCAGATATAAAACAAATAAAAGCTGGTGTACTGCAAGAAAGTGTTCTTGGACCTATCCTGTACTTATTGTACACCTGCGATATCCCTGAAACCAATAACAGCGTCATTGCTACGTTTGCAGACGACACGGCTATCATGGCTACAGGTGTCACTCACACAGAAGCAGTGGAGAAGGTACAAACTGCCGTCAATGCCATCACCGATTGGACAAAAACCTGGAAAATAAAATTAAATGAGTCTAAATCGACACATATCGACTTCACAAACCAAAGACCTAATTATACACCAGTATATATTAACAATCGTGTAATACCATACGAAAATACGGCAAAATACTTGGGCATGACGCTAGACGCAAAACTTCGCTGGAAGGCTCATGTCAAAAAGAAACGCCAGGCGTTAGACCTACGCTATAAAAATATGTACTGGCTACTTAGCAGACATTCTACCTTGTCAGTGTATAACAAAGTACTTTTATACAAGCAAGTACTCATGCCTGTATGGACATACGGCATTCAACTTTGGGGATGTACAAAACGGACTAACGTTGATATCATACAAAGATTCCAAAATAAGGTACTTCAGGCTATAGTAAATGCTCCCTGGTACGTCAGAAATGATGACATCCACCGAGACCTTGGAGTGGATCTTGTAACTGAAGTTATAAAAAAACACGCCGAGGCACACGAGCAGAGTCTTCTTCATCATGTAAACGTCGAGGCTATCCAGCTACTTGACACCACAGACATAGTGAGAAGACTAAAAAGAACTAAACCATTTGAGTTAGTTTAGTAAAGTTAGTGTAATCCAGTGCAGTGCAGTGAGTGCTTCCGGTGCTGCCAGTGCTAAAGATCACGAGAACAAAGTGTCTTTCAACTTAATAGAGACTATAAGAAAAGTGCCAATGGACACATTCTTAATTTTTTAAGCTTTAGCAAATTAAGTTAAATTTAAATTACTTATTAGCCTCAAGGTCTAGATTGTAATTGTATGAGTAACCGTTTATTAACGAGTACTTCATAATGAAAAAAAAAAAAATCTACGACTTCAAAACCTTCAAATATATTTTTTTAGTTAGCTGAATAAAACTTTTCACCTGAAAGTTATTCCACATAAAATGCGGGATAAAGTTTTCACTAATCACCGGCACTAATTAGCGTGCAAACGGCTCTTTTTAATTAGCGCACATATTATAACGGTGCAATGCGTTGGCCTGTGAATTGAATGACGAAATTGGCTGCATTTTTCAGATTTATTGGGTCATGTTTTTTTCAGGTCAAAAGAGAAGCCTATTTTTTATTTGAGTTCTGTAGGTAGTTGATGGCGTGGCTAGTTAAATATGAGTTTTTAGTTCAATTAGTTCCTAATGACGAAGACTCTGCTAGTGTCCATCTGATTAAAAACTTTGGCGTTTAGCTAGACTTTATTTTTCGCTTTTCAGTTCATGTTTCCGTCAGTATTTTTTTTTGTTGTAATGTTTTTATAAACTAGAGTTTTGGTGGTCACGAAACCATCAATACAAACAAAGGAACGATAAAGACATATACGATGTTAAAACGAAGACGGCAATGTTCAGAATTTGACAAAAATGCTCATGTTTACAGAGAAACCCAGTGAAAAGAAGGGTAGGTATTATTATACCCTTCTTTTCTACCGAATATTAAATACTCATTGATTCCTACCAAACCCGTAAACAAAACGAGAGCGTGTACACAAAACGCGCCCCTGAATTCGTTAATCGGCTGCCGCGAGCAACCAACCGCTGTACCACAAAAATAAAGTAATGAAATCGTAATTAGGGTTAATTTCAGCCAGATCCAACCGGGTTCCGTCTGCGGTTAACCTGTACAGTACAACCCGTTTAGATTTATAGGGTTTTCATACAAGATTTACGACTGTCATTTATTATTCACTATCTGCGGTACAATCAGAATTTATGACACACTTTTCGGTATGGTTTTATACGAATAAATAAACTATTTTATTGTAATATCTTGGCGTGGCGTATGATAAGTGTTTTTGCTGAATAAGGGTATTTGAATATTTAATGTGAAGCCTTTTTGGATTCGTGGCGTAACGTAAATGTGTTTGGGACGATGCCGTTTAGGTTTACATTTTTTTTATTAAAAGCAATTCAAGTCATAGGCCTCCAGTTCGATCCCAAGACACGTTCCACTGAATTTTTGTATTTTTGTGCGAATTGTATTATTATCACTTACTTCGGCAAAGAAAAACCTCGTGAGGAGACCCGTATGCATAAGAAATATTGCTTGACGACATGTAAAGTCAAGTCAAAGACCCATGGGCGGCCTAAAAACTCTGACACCAGTTAGACAATAACCATACGATAAAAAAGAAACATTAAAACAAACACAAAATACATTTGTTTCAATAACTCTATCTTTCATGACCAAAAATAATACTGGCTTTCTAAATGTTCGACAAATAAAAGAAAAAAAACATGAATGTATATTTTTTCCAAGATTAATTTCGCCGAGGTCAGCGGTTGAATGAAAGATTAACAATACAGGGTCAGTTGCCTCACTTTACCGCTCAACTTGGCAGTCAATCGAGAGAACGAGGTAATCATGTACATGGGGTTATTGCATTCAGTAACTATGTATGAGCCTGAGTCTACACATTGGGTACGCCTTGAGTAATCTTCGAATAGTAAATAGACCAAGACGTAGTGCATATTGCCAAATATTGAGGTCTGGGAAACTGATGTTTGCATACCCGTGGGCCGTGGAGCTGCAAAGGTGTTATTGCTTACGAATAAGTTTTCTTACTAATCTTTTACCCGTAAATACGGATATATTTGAATGATACGTTACACCGTAGTTTTTCTGTTTCATGACTGCCTCACCACTGCTAGGCCTCGCCCGGTCTTGATATTTTAGATTTATTTAGCGGATTTTGCAGAAAAAAATAGACATAGTGGTTTGTGTGCGTATTATATTCACTCACAGTAAAGATAACTAAAGATAAGAGTATGATTAGTGTGAGTCGTCTCAAATGTTGAATATGAATGTGGAATAGGATAACAGCTAAGTGATTAGATGGTAGACTACCAAATAAAAAAAATCCAATCAAAAATCAACTACTACCATTAGTAGTAGTTGATTTTTGACAACAATCTCATCCAGTTGCTACAAGTCAGGCTACGCTAACAAGCAAACATGTAATTTAATTAAAATCACTCATAACATAACATGACAAAATAACACGTTCGAGGACGCTACCACTTGAGACTGTGTACCAAAATGACACAGTAAATGTCCATACAAATTATACGACGTATGAGTACGTAGCCTCCCATGAAAATATATTGTTTTAAAGACATCATGACACAACCGTTTTATCACGTTATCGTATAAATACGTTATGTCATTAAAAGTAAGTTAACTAGACGTGAACGGACACAACGTGTAATAACGTCTTAATAATAATATAGTAATAACGTGTAATAACTTTCACTATCTGATGTATTGCCTTGTGGGTCAAAATCTTTATCCGAACCATATTCTCCATCATCGTCTTGGTAAGGATCCGCCTCGGTAGAGTTGTCAGAATCATCGAAAATGCTCATCAGTCTTGTTTTGCGCTTATCCATCTAAAACACATAAAATAACCCATTAAACATCAATTTCACAGAGTAAAATTATTAATTCGTAGTAAAATAGTATACTGTCTGGCTAAGGAATAATACATAAATCAAATAAACTAAATACTTACGATGTTTTGTCGCGGCAAATATTACGATACGCCACGAAATGTTTAGCGAACGCGAACGCACCCCGCAGTGACGCAGCCGCACTGAATGTAGGAGCGCGGTAGGCGCGCGCGACGTATTTACACGTTGTGCGTGTGTGAGTACCGTTCCCGTCCACTGTCAACGGCACTTATTTGAAATAGTTTAAAACTTACTCTACGTGACAGTAAAGCTTCGGGTATTTTAAATGTTGTGACACAAGATACATTCTATAGGATTTTAACTTGAACGTTCATCGGATATGTACGTTCTGTCGTAAAGTAAAAGAATTATTTGGACGTCATTGTACGTTGTGCCATATCAAAATTTCGAACGATGACGTATAATCTCGTTCTGTCCTCGAACGTGATAACTGGCGAAATGTGGGTTTGGCTACAGCCACATTTCCCTAGTTATATTCCATATTGCCATTATCCGAGGCCAAATCCAAACTCCGTGGCTGCTACTGTGAAATTTCCGACGAAAACACCCAATATCACTTTGTACGACATGGGAATAGAACCCAGGGACTACTTGCTCACCAGTCGCACTTACGACCACTAGACCACCAAGGAATTCGTACAAAACATGTGAAACATAAAATTTAATTAAAATTACTCGTGTCTCTAAAAAGTATAGCTCACATCGCAGTTCTAGTTTTCATAAAATAAAAAGTTCTAGATGAAAAAGTTGGTATACCTGTCTCTATTCGACATGATAACTTGGTTACAGTGTTGCAGCCTCAATTTCGTTCGTTTGACGTCATTTTTCATATTTGATAGCATTTTTTACGAGTCCAATGTGCAACCTGCTTTTCGGAAACTGATGCAAGAGAACGTTGGTTTTTTATGTGATTTTCAGGTGACGTGGCAGTTCATTTTCAGAAGATCTATAACTTTTTTACGGTTGTCATATGATACTTCATGTGAGTAATAAAGTAAGTCTCATCTGTAGTCTGGTTTGAAAGGCTGTTGAAGGCAATGATGGCCACGGATTATAGAACGAGATGACGTGGCCTCAACACAAGGGCATAGTAGGACTGAACATGGGTTCGGTTTTTAGTCAGTAGAAGTCTGACACTCCCCTTCGCTCTGCTCAAGAGCGGGGGCGGGGGTCAATCGATGATTTTCCACCCACCAAAAAAAAAAAGGCAATGATGGAAGCTGCGGGTTGTTTGAAAGATATCGCGGCCTTGACACAAAGGGCTAAGAAGGTTTGTGTTGTGAAGGTTGGTTTGTTAGAACATGAGTGGTTTTTAGTCCGTAGAAGTATAACACCCGTATTTATAAACAAGTCATTACTATTACTTGAGTACATGTTTGTCATTGTTAAAGATACGATTTTTTCTCTGTAGTTTAGTAATTCCTTAATGTTAGAACTATCAAACGTTAGAATTCTTAGTTTTGCTTTCATTGACGGTTCTAACTTCGTTTAAATTCTTGCCCATTGCATAAAAATATTTGCATTTAATAAGTAATTACTTAAGTCCAAGTACCTAGTTACTTTGACTTGACTATAAATACTTACCCCTCCCGCTCTAGGCAGAGAGGTAGGAGTAATTTTTGATAATTTCACACCTTCCAAAAAAAAGGATTGACGGAAAACCATGACATCATAACATAACATCACGCCTGTAAGGTTAGGCGGAATAGAACACCCACGTTTCGCCTGATAAATACGCATGGTGTGAAAAATATCCTCTTTAGATAAATATAGTCAGTCCACTATAATTTCATCCACTCAGTTTTTTCTGAACTAACTTCTAACCCGTTAAAAGTATTCGGGTTTGTTCAAAATTAAAAGACTTTCGACTGTCATTGTCAGAGTTTAAAGTTCAAAACTCCTCTTCTAACTACTGCTCAATGTTCATAGTCCTGCTGAAAAGTTGTTCGTCAGCTTTCTAAACGTTTTAATGAAATTTTTAGTTGCCTTTAGACTGAGTGAAACGTTCAACTGAATGATGGGAATAGAGCAAACAATGGGTGCATAGTAATATGTTTCAAATGAAAAATAGATAATTTATTAAAGAAAACTTAATCTGTAGAACCTTGACTTTTATACTTATTACAGACAGTTCCGAACTGCCACGTCATAGCTCTCGACTTCGAACCCACCGTATCTCTGATTTTCGGATTTTGTGCGTCTTCTATAATTATGACTTGCTCCAGTAAAGGAAAACATTTTAAGGAAATCCTGAAACCTAACCTATACGTCATAGGTACAATTATTTATTCCTTAGGCCTCATTTACGGACGCGCGGCGCGTTGTGCGTATTTACTTCAAAATGACGATGTATGAAAACGTTAACGATTTCAAACGTCGATTTTACGAGAAGCGATTTTCACTTGTTAGTTTAAAATGCAGCGTTCGTTGCGGTGGACCTGCCTCTCAGTTAATGAATAAAAAAGCACGAGACGAGCCTTCTGCACGCGCCGCGCGACGCCCCGCGTCTCCGTAAACAAGCCCTTACGGTATTCGAACCCGCGACACAGCGCAGCAGCCAATCGCGTTACCTTGTCACTGCGCCAACCGTACCGTCAAAACTTTTTCTAGGTGGCACTAACATTAATTATACTACTTGCCTAATCTAACTTTAGTACATACCTACAAGTAAAACTCTTAGACTAAACCCGCAGACCTGAGGATGAGACTTAAAAAATTAAGGTGCATTTATAGTCAGGCAAAACACTAAGGTAATAGAGAGACCTGGCATTATACATACTACATAGTATTACTTGACAACCTCCCAAGGCATTTATAAGCAACCAGACTAGACCATTATGTGTTCAGCCACAATTTACGAGCTAAGATAATTTTAAAGAAAAGGGTTAGTAACTTGTCACTATCCGTAAGATATTGAAACCCTTACTTTATTTATTGCTGGATGTAACGTCTCGTGGTGCTGACGTAACTACCGTTTAGTGATTTACTGATGTCGCTCAGATTACGTTCAGGAGACAACGCACACGAATATGAACACTATGAGATCGGAACCGTCAACTGAATGCTGTCGAGGTTTCTCTATCCTTATAGCTTCATAATGCATCGGACACTTATAAACATCCTAATGACACCTAAGCAGGAAGAGAGGGGCTCTGTAACTACTCGAAACTATTTTAATGGCAGTTACCGAACCTATAACGCCGGCAGTACGACCACCTGCTTCCGGCAACCCATCCTTACGTATGGCCAACGTAACCTTCACACAGCCATAAGGGTTTCCGTAAAAACCTTTTTTTTTTTGCGCGGGTGCATGGAGCAAGTTCTGGCTGTCACTTCGTTTCACGTCACTTATACTATTTTTGAAAACAAATACATTTGTTTGCACCCATGCCTGCACCTGCTTTTGTTTTAGTGTACGGGCTTCTAAGTGGCACGACAGTGTGCCATGGTGACATGTCAGGTTTGCTGAGCCGATCCGGTTACTTCTATTAGGTTGACGTCAGGTTTAAGACGAGCTTCTAAAGTGATGTGATAATAATCCCTTTCAGTGCTAATAGGTGAGCGTTGATCTTAATTTTTTTTTCTTGAGACAACTTTGACTAAATACATTATGAAATAAAATGATCAGATTTTTTACTTCTTCTTTATTAAAATTACATAATTATTCAAAATTAACTTTCGCTGTGTAAATATTAAGAGTAATATTCGTAAGTAAATACTTTTTCGTTAATACCAGGTAAAGCGACTGATTCGTGCAACTGTCACTGACAGGTTTCACGTCCACCTTAATTCCCCGATGGCTTTCACTGCAGACCGCCACCGTCGACTCATTTCTAAGGTTTCTTTCCTACACTCCAAAAAAGGTTCTAATTAATTGTCTCATATGTGTTATGTGAAAGAATCCCATGTCCCATGGACCCTCAGTCCTAATGATGTTGTTGTCAGATGTTCTATGTTAATCAAGGATACATTTCTATTTCAAGTGGATATCTTATCTGGTCTCCGGATCGAAGAGAATGGCATAATGTTACGGTTTGTTTACTCTTGAAACGGAAACTAAAACGGAACGGACTGGAACTTAAAACGCATTGTGCCTTACTGATATCCCGAGATTTGAAGTTATAACACGAATTTGGGTACAGTTTGTATACTAAACTTGCGATGTACTATGTTTGATTTTCAATGAAAATATGAGAGAATAGAACTTCACCGTTTGACTTAAAAAATTTTGAAATATCACTTACGATGACTCAAGGGACATCGATATACTGTAACTGAACTCGGCGCAAGATTAGAGATTGGTTAGTCAATAAAACGTCTGTTTCGCCTTCTCAGTGAAAGTGTATGGGATTAATAATTTAAATCCTCCAGACACCAGGCATAGTTTATAGAACCATCCTGTCCAACCAAAAAAGTATAATTAAACATTTATCATTACACCGAGACTTTTAACTGCCTCGTTGGTCTAGTGGTCGCAAGCACGACTGTCTGGGTTTGCTTCCCGGGTCAGGCAAACTTTTACCGGCTTTTTTCATCAGGAGTATCTGTATTTGTGCCCGGATAATGGTAATAGGCTCGCCCACTATTAAATTAGACCTAAACATAACTGGGAAATCGAGGGTGTAGTATTAGGTACACATCTGCTTAACCCTGCGGAGCCATGTGTTATCTTCAAATAAATACTTGATATCTAATCACATCTCACCCCAATTTATTTGAGAACCCCAAAATCAAATCACGGTAACAAGATTTGGAGTACAAAATCAAAAATTCCGCAACGCATCCAGCACAGGTGATAAAATAAATATTTATAGTAAATAAAAATGTACCGTATCTCGCAAGATCCCTGCGGAGAGGAAGGAAATCAATTGATAAAGTTGGAGTCGGAATACATAGTATTCCCCGGCAGGGCGATTCGTTTTCATTTGCCTGTCGCATCTAGAATCTGTGATTGTACCAAACCGGCACATAAATTCAAGGCGAAAACATAAAAGTGGGAGAATGGTGGAAAGGTATTCAGTTAACGGTATTTTGTACGGAGTGTAGGGGTAGGACGAATGTACATAGCAGACGTATCAGGAATTCAGACAATAATAACTTTGAAAATAAGAACTCGTTTAGCAAATACTAAGTTATTAATATAGACTTAATTCTTGGAGGAGAATATTCTAAGGGAACATGTCTTAGAAACAAAAAACCGGCCAAGTGCGAGTCGGACTCGCGCACCAAGGGTTCCGTAAAAAAAAATATTTTGTGATGTAACTAAAAATTTATGGTTTTCGTAATTTTTCCTTTATCTATGCTATATGACGTTGCTTCGTACCAAATTTCAAGATTCTGAGTTCACGGGAAGCACCCTGTAGGTTTTGATTCCCTTGCAAGTGTCGAAAATTTGCGGCATAAACGGCTGTATCTTTTGATTGCGTTGGCTTAGAAGTTTGATTTTTTCACAGCTTCAAGGAACAGTAGACCTGAGTAATTGATATAAATTTCAGCTTCATACCTCCACGCGTTCCTGAGAAAAAGGGTCTTGACAGACGGACGGACGGACGGACAGACGGACAACAAAGTGATCCTATAAGGGTTCCGTTTTTTCCTTTTGAGGTACGGAACCCTAAAAACTCGAAAACGTCAACCAACTTGCCCGAACTTGCGTAATGTATTAACAACTCACGTGCTTCTAATAGTGAGGCATTTAAAAGAAATAAAATTGTATTTATTTGGCATCAATTACAAAAATAGATACCGTAAAAATTATACAAAACAAATAAATAAACAAAACTAATAATGCCGAAAGGGCGTCAACACAGCATAATACCAGATAGCAACAGAGTGTGTGTGTGTGTGTGTAGGAGGCGTGTGACCTTTTGCAATGACTATATTCATATCAGAATCTAAGAGTGTTATTAAATTGATTTTCTCGCCAAAAAATGTTTTGACGATTGCATTTTCAATATAGAATTCGACCGAATTCACAACAAGTTAAAATCCCGCGTTCGTGCTAGACCCAGTATCGTCCTTATTCGGAAGGATTCTGTTATAATGAAAGATCTTCGTACTTGACCCATTGAACGTTGTTGTTTTGTTTTTCTTGAGTGACAACGTCAAGGACTTTTTATTACTGTTTTGACGAAAGATTTGATTATTTATATTTCTTTGTTATGAATTTAAGCAATGACAAAATTATTCTAACAGTCACAATAAAAATCTGAGTGACTTTTAATTGGTCAAGTGGCCGCATGCAAACAAGACTTTACAGTAATAATAATAAAAATTAATTTCCAAAATAAAGTACAATAAGTAAATGAGTACGGAGAACAAATTAATAACTGTCTAACAGTCAATACCTGGCTTTCCCTATAGGTACAGGTCCGTAGTTGAGTAGAGGCGGGGTTTGCCATGTATAACTTTCAGGACGTACTTATCTCTGTGTTCTTTCTAATTGCAAAAACAAGGTTTTATAAGTACCTACCCCCCCATGCAGGTATACAGTAGCACAGAACTGATTGGCAAAGTGCAACATAGACAGTATGCATTTACTGACAGATCGGCAGAATGACGAAGATTCTTTAAAATACACACACATATTATATTCACAGTATATGCATGACAGTCCAGTGACTGCCTGGTTGGTCTAGTAGTCGCAATTGCTGACCATGAGATCCCGGGTTTGATTCCTGAGTCGGGCAAATTTTTATTGGGCCACGGAGTCTGGACTTGTGTCCGGTTGATGACAATAGACTTGCCCCCTATTACATGAGACGGAAACATAATTGGCACAATGTGGGTTTACTATCATATGATTGAGGTACACCTCTGCCTAAACCTTCGAGGATTACAGGCGTGTTGTTAAAGTAATCTCAAGTATTATTGAGTTTTGAGTAGTAACATGGAGTTTGTATGTTGTGTGTTCGAGAAATTAAATTATCCCGCTAGCCGCTGGCCTTGTCTTATTAATTACTGTTCGATCACAAGAATTTGTAAAACATAGAGCTCTGAAAAAAAAGAAATCGGGCTATGCCCTTCTGAATGTTCGTAATAAATGTGGGGAAGGACCAAACCAGTGAAGGGTTCAGCTAAGCTTCAATAAATATATTTTTTGATAATATTAAGATGTATTGACAATTTATTTTCCTTTCTAATCGCAGCTCTTCAAGATTTAGTCCCAAATTCGTCCCCAAACATCTTCAAAAGATTGACTTTTTCAATCTAACCCTCTCTTTGTAAACATCGAAATGTTATACTAAATACAATTATGAGATCGGTTCACACGTACACTTTTTACTGCAAAAAGAGGATCGAACGTGAGATAAATGGCTAATATCAGGGATTTGTGGCTAAGCGTTGGCGGTTTAATTTCCCCTTGGGAAATACATATAAAAGTATATAGGTATCTATGTAAAGCGGGCGGAACTATTAAATTGGTGCTGTTAAATTTATTGCGTGTTCGCCATTTTATCTTTGCAGTGTCGATTTTGATGTGGTGTTAATGAATTATGTAGTGGATCGTGATTTTGTGGTTTAAATGGAAATGTACATATGGCAGTTTGTTTTGTGCTTTGATCATCCAGGGAATAATTTCGAGTTGAAACTACAAAAACAATCTGGGGCCCTACCACCATCTTTTGAAGGAGTATTATTTTAACTAGTTCAGGGAGGAAAGGTGCTCGGTCTGAGGCCAGATGTATCAGGTGTTCAGAGGCCTGAACGTCTGACAGCCGGTCTTATCGAGTGGTATCATATTACCCAGTACTAACTGGGTTGTGGGGGTCAGATAGGCAGTCCCTCCATATAAAATACTGGTATTGGTAGCTGCGTTCGGTTAGACTGGTAGCCGACCCAAACATAGTAGGGAAAAGGTTTGGCAGATGATGAGTGTTGGAAGGATCCAGTATGCAGAACGTATAGGTCCATCTTTTTACACGACTGCCCAAAAAAAAAAAAAAAACTGTGTTATTTGTGTATTTGATCCCGAAACGTATTATTTAACGGGTTTCAGTGATTCTTGAAATAAAAACATGGAAGTAGATTCAGAACATCAAAAATAATTATTCATGATAGCAGGAGTCGGGACCTTAATGCCAGTCTTTCGCACGGAAACCCGTATTTCCGTAAAGTTTCATCAAAACTGATCGTAAAACGAAGGAATGACTGAGGAATGGAGGGGTTAGAACTTCTAATTAAGAAAAGGAAATTGTAAACTGCATATGATTTATTGAGAAAATCCGGGGTAATCTGAAATATGGTATAACTCTGTTTTTGAAGTGCTGTTATTTTGGTTATGTCAATTAAATCGATTTTCTTCGTCTTTATGACGTGCATAGTGCCTAACCAGGTGTAGGAGATTTTATATCTTTTGTTTTTTTTTCTTTTTTGTACCTATTTTTTTTTTAATAATAGTCTATTGTAAGTTGTGTGTTTACTGCTTTTTTTACCCGACTGCGGCGAAGCCCAAAAGGAGGGTTATGTGTTTGACGTGTATGTATGTATGTATGTATGTTTTTTTTTTTTTTTTCATCAAAAGTTACATTATTAGTTATCATACAAATTTTCTGCCAAACTGCAGGACAGTTTGTCGGCATGTATGTATGTATGTCCGTTTCTTTGTTCCCTCATAACTCATAAACGGATGAACCAATTTGAATGAAATATACGTCGTTAGATTTGTCTTGATAGCGCGAGTGTTATAGGCTACATTCAAATTAAAAAACAAAGAAAAATTGCGGATTTTGGGGGCCAAATCGCGGAGTTCAAAATTTTTTTTTTTCCAATACCATCGAGTAGGGTATCAAAATAAAGGGTTTTAAAACGAGATTACAAAAACATATAACACTTATAATATGTTTAAAAGAAATTCCAAGTGAGAAATTCTATAAACAAGCACAAAAAAAGTTAAATCATCTGCGAAGAATTTTACGCGACCAACGAAAGAACAAACACAAAATAACTAAAAAGTTGGAAATAAAAAAAGTAGTTAAAAACTAAAAAACCCGACTGAAAAAACTGAAAAGCAAAAAACAAGCACATTTTAAATTAAACAAAACTTGGAAGCAGGCGGGGTTCATATGAATATTTATGAAAAGAAAAAATTAAAATAGAATGGGGGTCCATTCTATTTTAATTTTTTCTTTTGTTCCTGCTTCCAAGTTTTGTTTAATTTAAAATGTGCTTGTTTTTTGCTTTTCAGTTTTTTCAGTCGGGTTTCTATTGTATCATATTTCTGCGACAGTAATTTTTTTTTTCTTTCTTTCTTTATACCTCCCATGGGCCTCTGACTTAGCTTACTGAATCTACTTATGGCACTCAATACTTCAGGGTGCCTTTTCATCAGAGATGTGCATGGTAGCTAAGCGGCAGACCTTATTCTATGAAACACTGTTCTAAGCTTTGGGTCTAGGTTCATCTAGATTGCCACGATATCTTTCGTGAATATCATTAATTAAGTCACAAATGATGTAGGGGGCAAGCTTATTGTCATCCATCCGGCACAGATTTTGACAACGTGGCTGCTACTTCGAAATTTCTAGTAGTAAAACCAAATACCACTTTGACCAACCACGGGATCGAACTAAGGACGTCTTACTCAGCAGCCGTGCTTCTAACCACTAAACCAACAAGACAGTAACAGTTAAATAAACATCAAAAACACATTCTATTAAAAGCTATCATTATATTTCGAATCACATTATCTTCGCACGTGTCTCGTCTTTTAAATATAACTTAAGTATGTTTTTCCTGTTCTTTTAACGGATAAGGGAAATAAAATGGGCTTAACGATCTGAATTCGTCAACATACTTTCCTGTTTGTGACCTTTGTCAATAATCTAGCACTTCTAGTAAAGTAAAAGTTGTGAAAACTCGGCTAATATGCATGATTTAAATATAACTTATATTGTAATATAGCACCCACAAATAAAGTATGTTTCACATAATGAAAAAAATTGTAATTTTGTAACTTTTTTGTTTTGTAAGCTACCGGCCGTACATACAAACTCCAAATCTATTTTACCTCCTTATAATATTAGTACCGATGAAATGAGGAAGCGTGTCAATATATGTCTGGGTACTTAAACACATGACCGGGCCGCACAGGCTGGTGGCAATAACCGATTATACGACTCGAAGCAAGACATACTAAAATTTGTTTTCATTAGTATTGTGATTTGGAAGTAATTCTGAAGTAGTTCGTGCAGATTGATAAACTTTTAATTATATGGAGCAGGTCACACAAAATTGAGCTGAACTAGAAATTTTTACTGCATCTGTGTTTAGAAGACTTAATAGTACATTGTAATACAAGGGCCTAAATGACCCATTATATACGAGGTAGTAAATAGGAACCGAGTTATAATGGGATTTTAGCGCCATGTGTTACACTGTACTTTTCACTACGATTGCGAGAAATTAAAATAACCATGTTCAATATGAGTTTATTTTATTAAAAATTAAATTAAATTTAATAATACAATTCCAAAAATTTCGCGCCAATGCCTTTTTTTATTTCTTCTGTAGCTGCAATGCAACGCACACATTCTACCAAAGAGTTCAGCATTCAGCGCGTTTAGTTCCATTTTTAAAAATAAAACATTTTTTTTACTTGAAACTAAATCACGCACCAGCTGGCTGAACAAGTTGTCGTACGAGATTTACTTTTAGCCCTAGGGCAATGTATGCAATTTTACGCCCGCTCTGGTATGCTATTATGACGTTATTTTTGAGCAAGAGGAGTGAAAAATATTTTAATTCACATAGGCCTACATGGGCATTTGTAAAACGTCGACAAAAATGTGCACGGTTGGGTGCATTGGTCGATTCCTAAGGAGAAGAACCGTCAAGAAACTCCAAAGGCCGTGTCATGCTAACCCGAACATACACATGTCTAAAACCTATGTTTATCTACATAGCTAGTAATCTCTTAAACAAGATCCTCCCTTTATCAGAGGAGGAATTTTCCCACACTGGGACAATTACAACCTAATGAGATTATATTATTCCCAGCTGATAAACATCTCACACCCATCTAAACAGGGTACACAAATATGAATAAGCAAATATCAAATCATACAATAAACTATTGACCAATGAGCTGCCAGATTAACCTAATATAAGGGTCGGTTCCACCGTCAGCGTCGCATATTTTTTCGCTCATGAAACGTGCAAAAGATTATTTATGGATTCAAGGGCTCCCCAAACTCAAAGGATTTATTTCAATTAGACCAATTACAGACACTTTTCAGTAACAGAAAAACATAGTAAGCGAAGTTACAGTCACAAGGCAAATTAACTAGTGAAAGTACTGTAGTTGCCCATGTCAAAACTTAGATCTCTATGGAGTAATTTGGCCAACAAAAAACCGGCCAAGTGCGAGTCGGACTCGCGCACCGAGGGTTCCGTAAAAAAAATATATTATGTGATGTAACTAAAAATTTATGGTTTTCGTAATTATTCCTTTATCTATGCTATAAGACGTTGCTTCGTACCAAATTTCAAGATTCTGAGTTCACGGGAAGTACCCTGTAGGTTTTGATTCCCTTGCGAGTGTCGAAAATTTGCGGCATAAACGGGAGTATCTTTTGATCGCGTTGACTTAGAAGTTTGATTTTTTCACAGCTCCAAGAGACCATAGACTTGAGTATTTGATATGAATTTCAGCTTGATACCTCCACGCGTTCCTGAGAAAAAAGGTCTTGACAGACAGACAGACGGACAACAAAGTGATCCTATAAGGGTTCCGTTTTTTCCTTTTGAGGTACGGAACCCTAAAAACATTCAAGCTTGCATGAAACGCCGCTCCTTCCCATTCACAAAAAAAATTGCATGTAGGATATTCAAAAATTAGCATAGTAATGGTCCCATTACTATGCTAATTTTATTTTTTAACTGTGTACTGTACAGAAAATTGAATATTTTCTACTGATGTAGAAGACATACCTACGTTACTAATGATTGAGCGCAGCCTTCAAAAATTTTGTAAGAAAAACGGGCATGACTTAGAACCAAAAATTCGAAGACATGTGACATCTAACAATCCACACTGGATCCGTATATATCTCTATGGACTGTGTCCCAGCAGAGCGGGAAAATTTTAAACTGCTTACATAATAAAACTCGCTTCTCGCTGTCAGTAGGACAGTAGCCCTAAGATGGACAGCGGTAGATAACATCACTAGCCAAATAAACATTTGAATGGACCTGGGTAATAGAGTCCACAAGACCATATTAGGCCTCAGTAATAACACAGGCCAAGAATATATTCTTCTGTTGTCTGTATAGTGTGGAAGCGTAATAACGTATGTAAGTACAGGATTTGTTTTTCTTTGTACAATATGTATTACACACATTTTTCTTGTGAATGATGTACGCGACTGTGTTTTGTTATTTTGTTACGATTAGGCTTGTGGCTAAATCTAGACGAAGGCTAGATCTTTAAGGTAAAGCTGCTCTTGCAAAGGTTGAACCGTGGATCGGTGTTCCTCCATTTCATACAGAGTTTCCTCCGTGCCTCGGAAATCACTATGACCGGCGTTACAGAAATCCTGATAACTAGAGTCTTACCAAGAGGCAACCGCAAAGATTTGCAATTGGTATTATTGTTATTGCGTATTACCCAGTACTTACTTACTTACAGGGTTGAGGAGATCGGATAGGCAGTTGCTTGAAGAATTTTATCTCTAATAACTGTTACTATTAGCCTATGTAGTTCTACTCCTGGGCAAAGAACTCTCTCCACGGCCTCTCATTTCGTTCGATCCAGGGCTAATGTGAAGGCCTGATGGATCGATGGTTTTTTTCAACACCTTTCGTTTTCTTCTACGAGGTCTGCTGCATCGCCTCCTGGCTATATCAGGGTATCAGAAAGTGATTATTTTGGCCCACAGCTCAGTATAAGCTTAATTTGCTATTTATAAATGTGTTATACTCTACGGAAAATTCCAAGGACTGTATGGTTTATCAACATGTTTATATCAATCCCATTTATCGTCGGTATATTCTCAGTTTAATCCGGCTTTTGAATTCTATAAATAACACACAAAATTCGTACTTAATACCAGTACAAATATTATATTGTGACCAAACAAAGCTTTGATAACTATTCGTATTTCATCAAAATACATACACAAACACGTCCCTTTGTACTATAAAAAGATTAATCCTTTATATTAATCCTTTCCGAAAAAGAACGGAAAATACAATAGTATAAAGGAACAATACGTCCTTTCTCACACTCCGCCAGACTTCTGTAAAATATGATTAGAAAACTCATATAATACCCAGGTCTTAGTACGAAGTTAAGCCGTGTGAACAACGAGAAATTCCCACTAACGCTGAATAAAGCCTACAAAATGTACTCATAAACTTTCTTACTTACTCGTAGTCACACAACCACGTACAATAAATTCTACTTTTTATTTAGCAAAAATAAAATAAAAGTCCGTTTTACATTCGACCCCGATAAAAATAATTTAATGACTAAATATTTTTTACTCTGTATGTATTCTCATATTCGTGAGTTTGTAGAAAAAATGTGGCCGTGTAAGTAACAAAATGTAAAATTTACACCTAACATACCGGTTTAGCCTGTAATGTACCCCGTGTACGGTCTCGTAGCTTTGCATTCAGTGTAGCGTTATCGCGATTGTGAACGGACGTCTACGCCGTAGCCGCGTAGCTCGTAGCACCCTAGATCGCGCTACGTATCGCACTCCAAAGTGACAGTTTAATTCAAAAGTATTTCAACGAAGTTCTTAGTTATTTTGTTCTTTCTAAGTGTTCTTTAAATCGTGTTGTGTTGATTTGTTTCGAGATTTCTCAATGAAAGTAAGTATTTAATGAGTTTGTCTCAAGTTTTTATTGCTTCAAGTTCTGTTTGTTATGGTGACGCGAAGACGTTTTATTATTTGTTTTAGTGACCGAACTTTTTGTTTTTCTTTTTCTTTTGCATAGACGTTTATTTATAATTTATAAAACAAAATATATTATATTAAAAATATTATTCTTACTCTTTCTTTTCTACAAGAATATTAATTTCTATGTAGAATATTCTTCTTAGCGTGTCGATGGCAAAGTATTAAATAGTTTAAATCATATTAAGAAATTTATTCATATAAACACACAAAACATTATAAACGATGAAATCGTTTGCTGCCATCTGATAATATCTTAAAACCCTGGCAGCATTGCCATGTTAAATGGCAATGCTAATTCCATTGCCGACGAACGAGCAAGCCATCTGGTTTTATGAAATGTCGACGGCTAACCGCCCAACAATTTCTTGATTAATTATTGCAGTCAAAGGCTGATGGATTAAATTTTCTTGCATACATGTTTCAAACATTCTATTATTTATCGTTCATTAAATATGGATTAAATTTTCTTGCATACATGTTTACAAACATTCTATTATTTATCGTTCATTAAATTCTATGGGATGTTAATTCAATAGTTATATGTACATATTCATTGTTGGTTCTGAACCAACGACCACAGTTGTCCATATTGGACCTAGATTAAAAGATTTGGCGGTCATGGAGGAGACCTTTGTCCAGCCTTGGGATGATACCAGCTACAACCGTAACAGTAAGTATATATCGAAACATGATACCTATATGTACATCAGTATGTATCAAGATATAAAATGTTTAGTGACTGATTTTCGACTTGACTAAAATGACAACCTCCAAAAGATTTTGGTTTTTTGAATAAATTTCCCTAGAGACGAAACCGCGGGAAATAACTAGTTCATTATAACATGGTATAAATAACAGTGAAATGCCGATCGTTTCGTTTTTGTTTAAATAACTACATTTTAGCATTTAAAATATGTAAATTGTGAACAATTTAAATTGCTTTGCTCTTATTTTGAATGACAATAGTACATTATGGTATAAGTGTGTAACGTTGGTGATTACCGCAGAGGCGGCATTGAGACCCGAGCCGTCAGGTGAGGGTCTTAAGAAAGCCGAGGACGGTAATCATCAATACACACGTGTATCATACGACGTTTTTCAACACACTTGCGAATAAAAAAAAACGTGTGGTACTCGGAAACTGCCGCGGTAAAGCTATTGCATAGCATTTTTTATCAATTATTTAATTTGACAACCTCAGTTGACCACCTTGTTATTTTCCGTAACCATAGCAACCTGGTTGAAATATTTTCGTTTCGGAATTTCTGGATTCGTTCTCCACGCTCAAGGCCCGCGATAGAAGCTATGCAATAGCTTATTAGTACAAGAAAAAACATTTTATTTAGTAGATAAAAAGTTTATTCATAGAAACAATTAGTAAATGTGCAGTTAGTAAAATTATAATTAATTGGTCTCTTCAGATAGATTACTGGTCATGGTTCTGCATGTCTTTTACAGTTACATTTGTTAATTCTTGTATCCTACAGTTACACCAAATATTAAAGCAACCTGAAAAAAAGAAAAAAAAAATATTATGTTTAACACACAACACGCTGAAGCTGAAGTCACGTAGATAGATATTTAAAATTAGTTTAACTAACCTTAGTAACCAGATATTGGTTATGTGGAGCATCTTTTATACATTTATCAACATCGTTAGACGATAAAACCTTTGATTTCTTGCTTCTAAATCCTTCTGAAAATTAGAGTATGTTTTTAAGTCCACTCCATTCTTCGTTCGGACTGTACTTTTTAACATTGAGTATTACACCACAAAGAGCTATGTTTGTACTTAGAAGATAATTCTTTAAAGTACGCCAAGAACACATTTTCAGAAAATGACTGCGATTTCTTGGTGTTTTGCCACTGCTTGAAATTTTGGTACGCTAATCTTTTTAATATCATTGACGCTAATAGATATTTCTCCTTGGAGTTTTCGGGTAGCAAATTTTCCATAACGCTAAGGGCTTCAAATCTTACATCGGGCGGTGTACAACATGAATCATTTTCTTCAAAACTAGACATTTTAACTAATAAAATAACAGTGAAAACGAGTTATGTATTTTTTTCGCAGTAGCGGGAAAATATTATGTTTTTTTATAAGCGGTCAGCCATAGACTAAAAGTTTTTTTTTTTTTTTGCTTGTCGTGGATAGTGTTTGGAGCCACGTACAAAATGGGGAATTCAAATTTTTATTTATCACAGAGAAAACAAAAATTACATTTGAGTGAAAGTTTTATTTATTAAATACGTACTTACTAACTTTAAATTATCTATTTAAATACAAAGGTTCATGAAATGAGCAAGCAGTAGGTACATTAATTAATTTTTACTATTGAACACGATCTTTTTTGTATCGAAACTTTTTTAAGAACATAGCAACTCAACCAATTAAAAAAAAAACCTATAACTCACTAGTGAATAATAGTAATGAAAAATTCACAGTTTGATTATAGGTGTCATTATGTGCCTAATTGCGGTGAAATTTTAGCCACTTTATGAGCAAGTGTGTTGAAAAGTATATTTTATTGCGTTTTGTTAAATAACAATAATATTGTAATCTAGTATATTTACATAGTTTCATAATTTAAATTAATAGGTGTAACTTTAATTCAGCTAGTAACCCACCCTTGTTTCTTACGGATTTTATGACTGAACTACTACTTTTATTGTGATAATATATTATTATTTTCTATTAGCAAGTTATTTTATTTATATTTATTATAAACCAATCCGCACTGGGCCCGCGTGGTAGATTATAGCCCATCCCTCTTCTAGAGAGGAGGCCTGAGTCCCTGCAGTGATAACAATATAGGCTGATGATGCTGATGATGATAAACATTTCGATGTTAATCGTCTGTGTAGTGTCAAAAATCGCATGAAAATATCGTTGCGTAGTGGACACTACTACGTTTACATACTTAAAAAGCAACATTGTTTTTCAATTCAATTCAATTTATTTTATTCACACAGATCATTATCCATAATTTTGTTAGTAATTAAATTATCGGAGGTCAATACGAATTAAATAACACTATTATATCATTAAATAAATAATATGCAAAATTAATTATAATATATTTATGTATAACCTCTAGGCTACCAAACACTTCAATTCAATCAAGCATAAAGACCTTTTAAGATCGCTCCATGAGGTCCTAACCTAATCCCACTCATGACGTCTTAACACGGAACTCCCAAGTAATGTCATTAATTTAATATAACCCGGGTAGGAACACTGCTGACTCATGTAACAAGAATGTTAATACGAAGTAATTTTATAGGAAACTTGGAAACAAGAAAATGTAATCGTGTATGTGATTATAAGCAGCCTTTAAAGTTAATACCGATTGGAAATTACTTAATTATGATAAGCTACATGTTTTGGGAGAGTAGCGGTGGTCCAGTGGTGGTGGTCCCGACGTCTTACAAACAGTGGGTTCGAACCCAACTGCGAACTTCGAACATTACTTTGTGTTATTTATTTCGTCGCCCCTGCTCTCAAAACGGTGAAAGAAAACATCGTGAGGAAACCAGCATGTCTTAGAACTAAAAAAAACCGGCCAAGTGCGAGTCGGACTCGCGCACCGAGGGTTCCGTAAAAAAAATATATTATGTGATGTAACTAAAAATTTATGGTTTTCGTAATAATTCCTTTATCTATGCTATAAGACGTTGCTTCGTACCAAATTTCAAGATTCTGAGTTCACGGGAAGTACCCTGTAGGTTTTGATTCCCTTGCGAGTGTCGAAAATTTGCGGCATAAACGGGAGTATCTTGATGTAACTAAAAATTTATGGTTTTCGTAATTATTCCTTTATCTATGCTATAAGACGTTGCTTCGTACCAAATTTCAAGATTCTGAGTTCACGGGAAGTACCCTGTAGGTTTTGATTCCCTTGCGAGTGTCGAAAATTTGCGGCATAAACGGGAGTATCTTTTGATCGCGTTGACTTAGAAGTTTGATTTTTTCACAGCTCCAAGAGACCATAGACTTGAGTATTTGATATGAATTTCAGCTTGATACCTCCACGCGTTCCTGAGAAAAAAGGTCTTGACAGACAGACAGACGGACAACAAAGTGATCCTATAAGGGTTCCGTTTTTTCCTTTTGAGGTACGGAACCCTAAAAACGAAGACATGTGACATCTACCAACCCACACTGGGCACGCGTGGTTATCCCTCTTTTCGAGGGGAGGCCTGAATCCCTGCAGTAAACATTATAGGCTGATGATGATGATGCCACTGCAGGGACTCAGGCCTCCTCTCTAAGACAGCGATGGGCTATAATTCACCACGCGGCCCTAGTGCAGGTTAGTAAAGTCACATCTTCAAATTTTTTGGGTCTATATGACATGACATGATAAATCGGTTTCCTCACGATTTTTTTCGTCACCATTGACACCGTTCAATTAAAATAATTTAGGATAATTGTATTTTTGAATAAAAAATCGACATATTTACGCTGGCATTCCGAGACATGATGAAGTAAATTATACAAAGCATTCTAACACTCTTTAGTTGTAGCTGATACCACTACGTGACTCCTACTAACCAGCTGCTAGCATTTAATTAAATACTAATTCGTACCATGACTGAGAGATTTATGTTTCAGCCGTTCGGGAATAAAACATTTAGAAAAGTGTTTTTGTATCTATAAACTAGTTGATTATTTAAAAGGTCGCCATGTCCAGTCAGTCTTCATCAGTTATCTCTCAGTTGATTTGGGTCAACTGACACTGTCAAACTTTTACTAAACCTGAATAAATCAATTTAAATCTGTGATTGTTTTCTCATGTTATTTTGCGATAGTTTGTCGTGAAATTGTTTCTATTTTATGTGTTCTAGAGTTATATTATTTACTGGTCGATCCCCGAGTTGGGCAAAGTGTCATTTAGTTTTTGCATCAGGATTTTTTCTGTACCAGCCACGAAGTCTGAATTTGTGCCCGCCCGATGGCAATAGGTTCACCCTATTTTACATGGGACTTAAACGACCTTAACATCTGCTGAAACCTTCGGAGAATTCAGGCGTGATGTTATGTTATTCATGATGTCACTTGCGCCCGTAGGAAAAAATTTCATGTACTTGAATAAAAATATTGTATTCCAGGACATGGTTTATTTGTATGTCCATTTAAATTATTTATGCCAGTTGTGTTTTTTTTTCACTCAAATCATCAATATCTCCACAACCTGTTACATTTATGAAGGATACTTATGAGTCTCTTGGTAACGGCGTAGACATTCTGCTCTCTGTTTTTATTTATTAATTTTATTATGTACACACAAAATACAAAAAAAGGATAAGGCATAAAAAATAGAAGAACACAAAGGTACTGTACTGATTATTTCATCTTTTCTGTTACGAAAAGATTGCAGTATACTATTATTTTACTCTTATGTTACTTTATCTTTTTCTCTTATTTTCTGGCAGAGCAAGAAAGAAAGAGACGACTTTCATCTGTCAAAACTAGTTATAACAGTAATGTTAAAGTTCAGCGTGTAATTTTACTTGTTCAACCAGGGGCTAATCGCGATGAAAAGGGTAGACACTTTGTGTACTCAACACCGAGTAAGATGTTAGATGATGTAAATTAGTTACTCGAATAAGAAATTGTTTTGACTGCCTGGTCTAGTGGTTGCAAGTGCGACTGGTGAGCGTACGGGGTTCGATTCTCTGGCAAAGAGTCATTTAGTTTTTCCATGACTTTCTCAGTAGCAGCCATGAAGTCTGAATCTGTGGCCGGTTGATGACAATAGGCTCGCCTCCTATTACATGGGACTTAAACATAGCTGGCTAAACGTGGGTGCCCTATTAGATACACTTCTGCCTATCTCTTCGGGAATTACAGGCGTGATGTCAACATCAGATTATAAAAGATTGCTTTGTAGAATACCTACTTTAATTGCCTGTTCCTAGAAACCATTTCATACAATTTATTTATTTCGTTAGACTGGGAACTTTGACCTTTATTTTTCAGCAAGCTTTATTCCTATCAGTCAAAAGTTAAAGTCTGTCTAGACAGACATGTAACATTGTACTATTTGAATTAGCCTCGACAAAGGCTTAACTATTATAATATAGAATAACATGAAAATTGTAATCCCCAAATGGTTAGGCAGACGTTTACTTAACAGTAGGTACAGACAGCTACACATCACGCTATACATTTCCAGTATAAGCTGGACTCGCGTTGTATAGGATTTCCGTACCTACAATGCGAGATCAGCGTAAACTGGAAATGTATAGCTTGATGTGTAGCCGTCTGTACTCCCGCATTTTTCCAGTTATGTTTAAGACCCAAATAATTGGGGAATTGCCCCAATCGGGCTAGAATGCAAGCTTCATGACTGTTACTGAGAAATTCCTGCTGATAAACCCCTATAATACTTTGCTCGACCTGTGAATTGAACCGAGAACCTCGTGCTCAGCAGTATCGCTTGCGAGCACTGGACCAACAACTATTCCGTTTTGAACATATAATTACCGGCACGGTTCTTGAGCGCTCGGCGGAAGAGTGGGGATCGCTGTGCGCATCGTACACTTTATGACAAATAAAACACACACCCGTTTATTATTTATTGGTCGTGAGGTAAGTGCAGCAGGAGTAAAGAACAAATCCCGAGTGACGGGTATGACGCGATGCGCTACGGGCCAATCACTGCACTTTCCCCGCCCCGCGTCTCACTTCATACCACCAAAGGGACCCAATAACTCACTTTTGCGTCAGCGCTCAAGAATCGTGCCGATGGTAATTTAACTAGAAAGTCTCATCTATATACTTCGTAAACACCAACACCTTTTAACCGTCGAGATTCCACAAAGTTGATAAAAGATAAAATATTCCTATCAGTAGCGTCGCTGAAATATGCTAGTTCATAATCAAAATCTTTTTTCTTTAATACACTGTGGTAACCACAAAAATTTATCCATTTACGTAAATATGGCTAAGTCACGGTGAAATTAGGCACACCCTGTAACATTATTAATGAGTTTCCGATATTGCCCCGCTCACTTCTGAATATAATAACCTGCGTACCCTAATTTTTTTAAATCGACATCTTTTTTTTATTATCAGCATTTTTCAATATTCCCGTGCTGTGGTCGCAAGGTGACTTAATTTGGGAATCGGATTTACTTTTGGAGCATTATTTATGAGGATCCGATAAGATGTGGGTAGTCGTACGATATTTGCGCTTCAAGGTATTTTATGGGCGCAATATTAAGAGTTCCAATCCGATCCGAGACTGCCTTCGTTGGTTTGGTTGTCGCAAGCGCTACTGATGAGCATATAGTTCGGTTTCTCGGTTGAGTAAAGTGTTATTGAGTTCATCCATCAGAAATTTCTCAGAAGCAGCCACGGAGGCTAGATTTGTGTCCGATTGATGACAATAAGCTCGTCTCTTGTTACAAGGGGCCTAAACATAGAAGGCGAAATGTGGTTGAGCTACTATGTGGACCTCTTCATAACCGGGCAGGGATTACAGACAAGATGTTACTGTTATGTAATACTAGCTTTTGCCAGCGGCTTTGCCCGCGTGAAAATGACAGTTTTCCATACAAATTTTCATCCCTATTTGACTCCCTTAGGGGTTGAATTTCGAAAAATCCTTCCTTATTCCTTGTCTACATTATAAAGGGAACCTCCGTGCAAAATTTCAGCTTTCTAGGTCCAAGGGTTTGGGCTGGGCGTTGATGAGTCAGTCAGTCAATCAGTCAGTCAGGACTTCTCTTTTTATTTTGTAGATAGATGAAGAGTTTTCCAAGTATTTAGGTAACAATGATGTTTGATGTTTGTGAACTCGTCCGTCATTGTACCGACAGTCGTTAGGGCAAATTGCCTGATGACCAAGAGTCTCGACGATCAACTCTCTCGCAAGGCAGTTGGATCAAGGGCCTGATTCAGAAGGTATCTGTCTCTGAAGCCCTAACCAGAGCTATCTTGAAACCTGATCCCAATTCCGGCAGAATATTTCTTTTTATATCTATGTTTTTTTAAGAAATTAAATAAATATGGAAACAGGATGAATAAAGGATCTGTATAAAGTTTCATAAAAAATATTCACTCTAGAGCAATATTGAAATTGTTTGTTTTATTACCCTGATTGTTAACCTGATCTGTATTCTTTCCAATTCTCTATGTGTTGTGGTTAAGAATTATTTGTTTAAGAGTCGAACTTTTCATTGTAAAGTAAAGCACATTGCAGCCGTAGCGGGCACACCGCAATTTAATAAAAAGAAAGTGGATAAAAGTGATGTAGGGACTGAGTTACTTTCCACTACAATCCAACATATAGTTCAGTAACCTCGCTAAACCCCTTAATCAACATTAAGATGCATCAAATTAGACCACTTTTAACTGCGATGGGAACCAATTACAGTTTCTGTTTTTAATAAGTACACACAATCAGATATGTGGTGGAATTTCCCAATCACACTTTACCCGACCGATACTCGAACCCAGTACCTGATGCTCAGTAGTCGCGCTTGTGACCACTATACCAACGGCACATCAAACAAATATTTGTCAAAAACCCTTTAACCTCCCACCAGGTATAAACTCAGTTAGACTGGTCCAGAAGTCTTGAGTCAGCTTTATTTGAAGCCCTTTGCCATCCGTTCTTTTTCGGCTCATCAAATATCCACCCGTTTTATAAGCTCTAATAGATTTCTGTTAGACTCAACTGGTATCAATGTTGCGTGTAATCGTATCTCTTGTTATGGCTATCGTTTGTCCCTTTCCCGGTAAATGTGCTTCATTAATTATGTGATTCTTTTTTCCTAAGTTTTTCGGCATAGTATTGATATCGGAACGTGAAGAGCCGACGTGGCTTAATAATAACAGGCACCAGGGCCGACCTTCAAGGTTTAGCGGTGCTTGCCGAAGATAGGTGACCATAATTTTATACCGAGATTCATCAGTGCCTCAGAAAGCACGTAAGCTGTTGGTCCCGGTTGTCGGTTGTAGATCTATGACAGTCGTTGTGCGTAGTCAGAAGCCGAAAGCCTGATTGTCTAGCTTTTGCCAGCGGCTTCGCCCGCGTGAAAATGACAATTTTTCATCCACTATTTGAAGGGGTTGAATTTCGAAAAATCCTTCCTTATTCCTTGTCTACATTATAAAGAGTTTTGCTTTCTAGGTCCAAGGGCTTGGGCTGGGCGTTGATGAGTCAGTCAGTCATTCAGTCAGGACTTCTCTTTTTATTTATATAGATATAGATAGATATATATTATAACAAATTAATACTCAGTTTCTGGGTAGTGATGGTCTGATAGGCAGTCGCTTCATATAAAATACTGGTACTTAAATTGAAAACAACCCCAACATAGTATGGGAAAAACCTTTGATAGGATGATTCGATCATTTCGGAATGTATAATGATCGTGGAAAATGAAACACGTTGAAAATATGACCAAGCTTAGAATACAATTTGAGCGCGTAGTCATATTTCATAGACGTTATTGGGTATTCACTTTTTATAGCTTTTACGTGTGAATAAACTAAAAACACTTGGTGTGTTCTTCAGTGGAATAGTAGATAGTGGTAGTGTAATGATGGTAGTTACAATTCATAATTTGTTTTCATTATACGACTTATTCAATTTAATTTGAATAAATTACATTAATTTACTACTCTAAATACCATTCCACCAAAAACCACCACCACCCAATAACCACCATACCATTCAATAATTTTATCAGTAAACTGTTTATGTGTATATGAGATTATTTCAATATTTCAATCGAAAGGTATACATGTGTATATCCGTCTAAAAGGTTTATCTGTAAATAATTGTGGTTGTCTATAAAATATATAACCTAATTATTAAGTCTATTGTCTCTTTATTTCAAAATTCATTAAACTGTTATTAAAAGCTAATACACGGACCTCAAAATCGAAACATAATATATTTATAGGTATTATCTTCCAACAATTCGGAAAACAATACATCATGTGGGCAATAGGCCCAGAAAGTTAGACGGTCCCCTCTCGAAGGACCAAATACATAACTATGTCATCACTGACAAGGATTAATAACATGTCCCTTGTGACCTTCATATCTTAACTTACAAGATAACGTATTGTAAAGCTTTTAGCCTATAGAAACAAACTTGTACTATTGTAGGTATACAAAACAGTATCTTTTTTAAACAGTAAAGAACATTGAACACACAGACAGACAGTTTGGGAGGAAGTGTTCCAAAGAGGCTACGAAACAACATTGAGGAGTAACGACGCAAGATCCTCCTTGATGTCGATATTAATATCTCTTCCTCCTGGAAGAGATATCGATTTCGACATCGACGTGATACTACTTCACCATCATCATCATCCACAGGCCGACTTCATCAACTGCTTGGTAGACCTCTCTTAGCATCTGCCAAGCTCCACCCTCATGTGCCAGCCTCATCCAGAATATTTTCGACATGACAAAATCCTATCTCGCCTATTTACTATTATTAATTCAATACATATAACAAATTGTTATAGCTATTGGGTCCCCCTATGTTGTTTCGAACGCCGCTGTTGCGACACACGCTGTTGCGAATTAATTTTCCACTGCCTCACAGGTTCGAAAGCTCATGGACTCGAATGAAGTAGTCGCGAAAGACGCTGTTTCGAAAAACATTCTCACTGCCTCATACGCTCGAATGCTTGCGATTTCGATATTAGAAAGGGGAAAGCAGTAATTAAATAAAATCAACAAATTCGGTGTCAACATCATCATTTAATATTATTATTAACAAAATAACAAAGTAACAATCAAAAATATTAGTACCTACCTCAACTGTACATTTGTTTCTATGAGTACGGTACTTAACACAAAATCTAAGACTGATCTTTATAAAAAAAAATGTACATATGTGGTAGGTAGTAAAGTCCCACAAACTACCAGGAGAACAGAAGTAGGAAGAAGGTATTGAAAACTGGAATGTTTTTTTTTTAAATAACTTATTTAGGAAACTCCCGTAAATTACCAGGAGAACAGAAGTAGGCCGGAGGTATTAGAATCTTTAAATCAAATCTCTATTATGCCTTTCACCCCTTTCTAATATCGAAATCACGAGAATTCGAGCGTGACTACTTCATTCGAGTCCATGAGCTTTCGAACCTGTGAGGCAGTGGAAAATTAATTCGCAACAGCGTGTGTCGCAACAGCGGCGTTCGAAACAACATGGAGACCCATAGCTATTAATATTAACCGTTGAAATTTGAAACTGTCATTAACACAACTGATTCATTACAGTTTGATAGGTTTTGCAAGTTATAAACCTAAGTATGAAAACTGTAATAAATTGATTTTCATATTGGAAACGAAGCTTAGGTCGTTGAACTGACTGAGCTCTCAACTAAGATAATGTAAGCTCCAAATAATAAGAAGCAATTTAAAGGTAAAATATTCTCGCTTCGGAGTTTTACGGATTAGGAGGTCAGTGAGTGTAATATTTATTTACATCTCTCATATTCGGTAAGTAGGTCCTTATTACCCCCAAATGGGGCTTGTAGGTGACCAATTAGCGCTCCAGGGCATTAATGTCGCAAGAAAAGCCCTAGGGCGGTAAGTAATTAAAAAAAAAACACTTCACTCTTTCAAAAAGTTCGCGTACATCTAACCATCATAGTACTGGCAATAGACATCATGCATTCAGCCCAATGACAAAAGAGGTCGCTTCGCTATTCAGCCTTGTCTTCGTATGAGTATACCGCCTGTGTGGGGGAGGCTTAATAGTCATCAATTTTAAATATCGAACGGCGAAGCTCAATATCGTTCTTGAAAAAAAAAATTTTAAAAAGAGATGAAAAAGGCGGTAATAGAAAACTTTACTTTCAATATTGTTTGTTTTTGTTTTTTTTTTTTATAATTACGTGCTAATTAGGAAAAAAACATGAGTTCTGCAAGAGATGAAGATATAAGCTGCACTCCCGATTCAATGAAAATGGAAGCTGAAGCAGCAATTAACAATATTTTGCCTGAAAGTTCTAAAGAGAGATATTTGAAAACTTTATTCTTGTAATGCCGGTTTTTTTCTTCTTACCTCATAATCGAGATGTAAAGCAGAGTAGTTAGCTCGGGTGTAAGCATCAATTGCACCCTCGAACTATTGGCGCCCTCGCTGCGCTCGTGCGCCTAAATATCTCGGGCTGCAATTGATGCCTTACAGCCCTTGGCTACTAATCTACTATTGTTCACTTTGTTCGATATTTAGGTTATGCCGCACTTGCCTACGTTGATCTGTTGCTGTGTGATTACCCATTACATTATCGAACTCCGTATGTAATGAGTGCTCACAATAATTTTGTGTTGGTCCCGGCTGTCATTTGTAGAACTTTAACAGCCGTTACAGATAGTCAGTGACCAGACAGTTTGACAACCAATCTTACCAAGCAGTATAAGCTAGGTTGTAGTGGTCAGACAGAAAGTCAGTTCATGTAAAATAGTGTTAGTTGGCAGCATCCGGTGAGACTGAAAACCGCCTGTAATGTATGTAGTTGGGAAAAGGTTAGGAGGTTCATCATCAGCCTATAATGTTCCCACTGCAGGGACTCAGGCCTCCTCTCTAGGAGAGGGATGGGCTATAATCCACCACGCGGGCCCAGTGCGGATTGGCGGATGTCACATGTCTTCGAATTTTTTGGTTCTAAGACATGCCGGTTTCCTCACGATGTTTTCCTTCACCGTTTTGAGAGCAGCGGTGATGAAATCAATTACACAAAGTAATGCGCCTGCTTGGGTTCGAACTCACGACCTACTGTTCGTAAGTCGGGGCCGACACCACTGGGCCACCGCTGCTCTGCTTAGGCGGTTGATGATTTTTAATTCCGCTAATAAGTACTGTGTTACATAGCTGGGTGCGCCAAAGTTCACCTAAAATTTCAACTCCGATAATTGGAAATCCGAAAATGTTCTTCCTAACATTTTTCATCCTAACGATCGCAATTCCTAAAGTCTCTGCCTCTAATGTTTTAATTCCGAAGCATTCAACTTCATAATGTCAGTAGCAATAAACATCTATTACACTATTATTTGTTTTCCTATATTTTCTCAACATAACCATCTTATACACTATTATTCAAAGTCATATCTTTTTTGTTTATATTACTTTTTATTCATAATAATCAGTATTATAAAAGGTTCCATTAAAATAGGTGGACAAAATTTTAGAAATCATTTAGACCGCTAAAATACGGACAATAGTAAAAAAATATATAAGAAAAAGACATTAAAATACCTACTTTTTATTTATTCATGCAATTGTGCAATAATGCAATAGTAAAATGCAATTTATTATTTTAAGTCAAAATAAAATCACTTTATATAGTGTTTTTTTTTTTGTTTAGGTGGCTTTAGTTAGGCTTACTAAACGCTGTGTTAAAATTTGTCCACCTATTTTAATGGGACCTTATATACTATGCAAAGATATCCATAGGTTAGGTTAGGTTAGAACTGTGACCAACTACGCGCGAGCCGAGCGAGCGAAGCGAGCGGTGCCGCGGCAGCGGCCGGCGAGCGCTACCTGGAAATTGGTCGCGAAATTTTTCTAAGTATTTTTTTCATAGTGCCCCCAAGACGACACTCTGACCTGAATTTCATTCATTTATTTCATTTCAAGACAAAAATCAGTGAAACGACCTTTAATCATTCTAAACAGTTGTGTGAGTGAAAATATAATGTTTAGGGATAAAAACGTTAGGATAAAAAACAGTAGGAGTTGAAATATGTTTACAATAAAGATATTATGAATTAAAATTTTCGGAAACATGAGTGTTATGAACATCGCCAGTAGCATTACAAATAGTAGGAATTTAAACTTTAGGTTGAAAAATTTTAGGAGGAGTGATCATTCGGATTACAAATCGTTAGGAAGAACAATTTCGGGTAAAAAACTTTAGGTGAGCCAATATGGACCCTACATAGCTTCCTGCGGGATCATTTAAGACCACAAGTGGCAAAACCACGGCCAAAAGCATGCAATAAATAATTAACACAGTCGAGTTGCTACAATGAGCCAGTCTCAAGTAATAATTCTGTTACCTCTAACCTCACTGGGTACTCAACAACATCCATTACGTTTAAGATTAATTCAAGACATTAGATAACGTCTGACCTCCATCCAAAACTTACTACTTGGTCAAAGGCTCGATTAATGAGAAGGCCTCTACGATTAAGAAGGGTTCACACTTAAATCTCTGTGCCTTTATAAATAGTTGGACTGAAATACGCCTTAGACTATGTCTACGGCCTCGGGCGAAGCTGCGACGCCAAGTGACGCAAGTGCGCGTCTCTTGATATTCTTAATCTACTAAAACCAACTGGTTGCTGTCCGCACAAGGGTAACATACCAATCTTGGTAATTGTGTAATTTTTTTCATGCCTCTATCCTCTTTCGACGCTCAGAAAAGTCATTTGCTAAAGCGAGAAACAGCGTCGAACTATTGCACTTGGCAGCATCGATACTGCCCTCGACAACACGCTTAGTTTCTCGCTATAGCAAAGATGGTAGATGAAATGGAGCCGTTAATTCTCTTGTATCTGAGATCTCTTTGTTCTCTTCACAGTAACTCGTAGCATGGTCAAATATCTTCCCAGTCGCAGTTGCTACACGCTTGCCGCTTGATCGCATAACTTGTGGCCAAGGGGTTAGAATGAAGCACGCCTTATACGCACTTAGGTTAATTTTCTCAGACTTAGTCGTAATTGTTTTAGGCTTGTACGGCTTTGTGCTAGATGTGAAAGGGGTAGGCTTATTTCAAGACAGATTTGGAGTTTGGGCCTGTAAATATTTTGGAGAAAATTCTAGAAAATTAGATTAATTTGCCCGCAACCTCTAGCTAGAAGGTCAACAGTTATTGGACGGAGTCATACTATCAGGATAAAAAAAACATTGTTTTCCCTAACCGAGGTTGTCTGTGTACTATTTTCGTCCAAATTTGTTTGGATGTCTAGGGTCGAAAATTATACCAAAAAACTTATAACACCCCGTCGATTTTGCGTGGGGGGTTAAAAAATACAAAATATAAGAAGTTTACAAATATACATAAACTTCTGAAAGTTTAAAATATGCATTATATACACGTAGGCACTTATTTACTATTAGCAATGAAATACCTCAAATGTAGGTAGACGAAAATTCATTTATAATTCAGTTGTTATTGACCTAGAAACACAGCCGTATTTTAATGAAATAATAATGTGTTTTAGCAGTGCATTTCATATGGGTCATTCCACATTAAACCTTATAGTAATGCACTAAAAGACGTTTTTTCAGTGGAGTGATATCACACTCTTCAAAATTACCTGCTAAAATTTTACTGCTCATTGTTTCAGACTCGGAATGCAGCAGTTTCAAGGTTATAAGAATATGAAGGTATGTTGAATACTGATTCCAATCTTTAAAAATGTGTAAAGGTTTTTTCGTTGTTCAAAACGGTATTTTCAGCATACTTCGGTAAGACATATTTTTGAATAACAGAATCTCTTGCTAAATACAAATCCGTGGACAAATATAATTTTATGTCCACTCTATTTCGGTTATTCTGGACAGCACATTGAGTCGCTCTACTTTTTGAGCAGTAAAGAAATAGTACCAGTTATGCAACAGATAAGTAAAATAACGACTCTAATCCTCTAAGGGTATGGCTTAGGTGCATTTGGAGTACACTCACGTTTTGTATTTACCTGTAAGTTAAAGTCCCAGGTAGGTGATAGGGGCAAGCTTATTGTCATCCTACAAGATACGAATCCAGACAAACACCAGGCTGCACTACTGAGATAATATTACACTATCCGACCTGAGAATTGAACTCTACTAAAGTGGGCACTACTATTGAGCAAGAGATCAAGTGCTTGTTGCCAGTGTATACCACCCTGGTATTTTATTACGTTATTTTGGGGTCTGCGATGTTTGTTTAAATTAACTTTGCTTTTAAATTTCGCTAATTAGGCGCTTGGTGTAAACAGGATGTTTATTTTGCTCCACGAGCCAAAAAGTTCTTCTGCTTCTATTGGTTAAATTGGAAAAGAAAATGTTGACATCAATTTTGTAATTCAATTAAGAAATTAAACTTCGACGTTAAATTAGATAATATAATTAGTTTGCCCGGATTACGGGCTGTCGTATTCTAATTATAGCCATTCATTTATAAAATAACAACTTTGGAATTAAAACTGGTAAGGTTATTCACCCTGGAGTGGCTGGAGTATCTTGCCAGTTCTTTTCTATAGACAATTACCAATTTAAACCTTGCACTTATCGCGTTTCACAAGTGCCCATAAAGGAAATGTGAAATAAAGATTCGAAATATTTATTTAATTTTGATAAAGAATCCGATCTCTTACAAGTTTGATTTCCTTCGTTAGCTTTGATCTTATAACGAAGAACAGTTTCCCATAACATCACGCCTGTATTTTCCATAGTGAAAGGTAGAGGGGTACCCTTAACCTCTTGTCCGCTACTACATCTCCAGGAGATTTAAAACAATGGCTTTTTAATTGTGTCTATAATAAGGCGTATGAGCTCTTAATGTAAACCTACATTTCGCCAGTTCTGTTTAAGTAACGTGTGTGGAGTGCGATCCTATTGCCATCAACAAGGAACAAATTTTAATTCAGACCACGCTACTGAAAAATGATGAAAAAACCAAATAGCACTTTGCCCGACCCGGGAATCGACCGGTAGACCAATAAGGCAGGCAACGACGCAAAAGTTTTACATTATATCCTATAAGAGAGAGGTCTATAAATCATAACCATCTCAAAGTTTTGCCTTGTCACGAGGACTTGCCATGAAAGGCCCTTCAAACTTCCAAAATTTTCACGTCATCATATTTCAAACCTCCAAGTTGTTGCATCTATATCCTGACGGAACCGTTTTATTACTCACTCATCATTTGCTTGGCCTTTTCCCGACTATGTTGGGTTCAGCTGACTCCACCATAGTAGGGAAAAAAATATATTCATCTAATTTCAGTAAGACTGGAAGCTTACAGTCTTTTTTTATGGGACAAGCCCGCCACACTATTCCCAAACCACTGTAACTCCTGTTAGCCAGAATCAACAGTGGCGACCACAAGAAAAGCGCCGAGACAATGAAGCTCGACGAAGTCCCAGAGAAGCGATTTAACTGTCTTGGATCCCGCAACGAAATTAATCAGAAAAGAATAGCGGAGGAGTAGGAAAAAACATAATTTCTACTTCCGTCCATATCAGCAGGAGACAGAACAGAACAAGGCCAATAGGCACCTGGGATAAGCCCAGTTGCCTAGCACCACCGATATTATTGTCATTAATATTACTGGGTCCTAAGTTGTGAGCTGTTATATTTGATTCCAATAATAGGTATGACGAAAATGCTTGAACGCACGGAAATTTGTTCTGGTTTCTACAAGCTTACTGTCTTACTGAAATTAGATGAATACCAGTATTTTACATTGAACGCTTATCGATATAGACGGGCAGTCGCTTCATGTAAAATATCCTTTACTACCCAGGAACTGAGTAAAAGGATACCCTTGGTAACCGGTTGTCAGACTTTTCGGCCACTGACTGTACTTGTAACCACTGTCATAGACCTACAAATGATAGCCGAGACCAACGGTTTAACGTGCTTTCCGATGAGGAAACTCAGTATATATAATCGTTGGTCATCCATCCACGAACCAACCCACGCAAGTGCGGTTTAACATGAAGATACCATTTTATTACTCACTTTTTTTTTGAGGGTTGGTAATCATCAAATGACTCCTCCCGCTCTGGGCAGAGCGGGGGGAGTGTCAGACTTCTACTGACTAAAAACTACCCAGGTTCCTATTTAGCTCCTTGTGTCGAGGCTGCGGTATCTCTTTCGAACAACCCGCAGCACTTTATCACTCACTCAAAGTAAGAAATGACCTGTTCCACTCATAACCTGCATTCAGCTTTACTTTGTTCAATATTTAACTCCTGATTTCCCAAAGGAAATAACCGGCAGTAAACATGACTTAACACGGAAGCAACTGAAGTTACTACTTGTTTTGTGTTAAGCAACATAATACGTAACATCACGCCTGTAATCCCTGAAGGGTTAGCCAGAGGTGGCTTATTCCACAAATCCCCCCTGGTGTACTTATAAGTACACATACATTTTGCCAGTTATTATATGTTTAAGACCCATGTACTAGGGGGGCAGCCTATTACCATCAACCGTACAGAAATTCAGACTCCGTAGGCGCTACTAAGATATTACTTTTGGAAAAACTGTATTCAATTCCATTATATAGTTTACAAAACGCGGTTTGAAAGAGATGTTACCTTTAAAGCAATTATGCATATAGTTAAACATTTTACAAAAAAGTGATGAATATAAATAATTAATGGATGTAAAAGGAGAGGAAGGCCAAAGAAAAGATGGATGGATTGTACGAAAACTGGCCAAGTGCAAGTCGGACTCGCACATGAAGGGTTCCGTACCAAAACGTTATGCTATATTATACAATTTCTTCTACGGCCAATGAAACTTGACCTCTGAATTGTATAGGCGCTCATACGATTCAGGGACCAAATTATATTGGTTAACTGCTGTTTCCATCTGTTGTTTCCATCCAAGTTCAAAATAATTTTCCTAGAAAGTCCTTATAAAGTTCTACTTTTCAGATTTTTTTCATATTTTCTAAACTTATGGTTCAAAAGTTAGAGGGGGGGGACGCATTGTTTTTTACTTTTGGAGCGATTATTTCCGAAATTATTGACATTATATAAAAATGATTTTAGTAAACCCCTATTCATTTTAAAATACCTTTCCAACAATATATCACACGTTAGGGTTGAAATTAAAAAAAAAAATAACTTCCCACTTTACATATAGGGGGGTGTAGGTTGCTTCCCTAACATAAGTAATGTCAATGCAGATGTAAAATGTCCAAATTAAACTTAAATGCAGAAAATGTCAGTGAATGCTCAACGGGATGAATCTAAATAAAAATGCAAGTAGTCCGACTCAAACCACGTCTAATTGAACACTAAAATGTAATATACATGAAATGCATAGAATAATGCAATATGTCAGTGTCAATGCACTGCCAAATGTAGGTCGCGTCCAAAGTGCAAATACGCGAGTCTACTGGCTAACTTATTGTAACAAATATATTTTAAAACCCATGTACGTGCACCGTACATATTGCCACAACACAGAAAGAGAATAACTAAATAAAACAATCCCGAAATATGTAAAACAATAAAATAAGAATGTAAAAAATAATGTAAACAATGTAAAAATGCAGGACTCTAATGTAACTAGTATTGACCTACGACTACTATGAAGAAATATAACTAAAGTCTATAAATAGAATGTCACCATAATAATAAATTAGCACACATCACTATGTTTTTCAGTGTCAAATTTCACTTCACTTGAGGTAGGGCTAGCACACGACACTTTATTCACTGTTGAGTCCCGTTTGTCGATCTTGCTGTTCCTGTCCTCGATGTCATCTTCTTCTCGTCTGCTTCTGCTTCTCGCGTCTTGCGGACCCTCCCCGTGTCTTTGGGTTGCCATCTTTTGCCAAAAGTACATCGATGTTACAAACAGTGCAATGCTAATCGCAACAACCACATAGATTGCAGTGTAGTGATGAACGTCGTGAGAGGATAAGGTGTCTAGCTTAGACTGTTCTTCTATAGAGCGTAGTTGCGTGTCAATCTTCTTGAACGTTTCTTCGTGCGTTTCAATATGTAACGATGAGTTGCGAATCGAGGTATTGATTATGTTATTGATTGGAGAGATCGTGGGCACGATCATCGCATATGGTTCATTGACTAAAATGTCACTTGTATGTTCCATGTATGCGTGCAATGTGAATGAGTCGCCTTGCAAGGTGCATCCTTGTTTCAGCGTTATCAGACCCGAGTGACGTAACGTCTCCGATGTCATTTGAGTGCCGCACACTAATTGTACTTCGCACGTGTCACAACAATAATAGAACCAGGTGTTTTGTTTATGTAATTTGACCCATTTATCGGTGCATATTTTTATTTCCGTATGACAATAAACGCTGTGTTCTTCGTTGTCTCGAATCAGCTGTACATCGCAAATAGATTTGTGACGATCACCGGTGTTGTATATAGGGTGATTTAGTTTGCACAGTAGAGTTTTGTCATGTAATTTTTGGCATTCTTTAACGTCATACTGTTCTAGGGGTATAAATGAGTATTGGTTGGCGTTAAATGCTATTAATTCAGAGTTGGGAATGACATACATTACCCGATTTATGTCAATACGTTGAGGAATGCTGATAAGTCTGTTAAGCTCGTATAGGGCATCACTCAAGATCGGTACTTTTATTTCCATCAACAGGTAGTGCTGTGTTATGCGTGCATGTATTCTGAACAGCCTGTAGATGTCTCTTATGTCATTACGAACTTCAGGTAGTGTAGAATCGCGAGGTAGTAGTCGAGCTACTCTATCTAGTTCGCTTTGCATTTGGGTTGGTGATAATAGATGTACGTCCAAATGTCCTTGGTACATACATATTTGTCAGGGTGTTGATGAGTGATTCTTGAATATCTTTTAAGTTTTGGGCCATTCTTTCTGCAGCTATGGCCGATGTAATGATGTAGAATGCTTGTGAAGTCTCAAGTTTATCTTTGAGCGTCTTGTTTTCTAGGGACGTGAGGTGATCGTTGATTAAAGTGAACTGCTTCACCATTGTTGCTTCATTACGCTGTACAATGTTGTTCTCGGTTTCCAGAACACTTGTCTGGTTTTTGAGCAGTTGGAATAGGTGATTTTCATTATGTTGGATTGTGTCGATATCCTGTTCATATTGTTCTGCAAAATGTTGATCTAACACTCCAAATAACTAATTTGCAACATATCCTACTCCGTCGATCAATCCTCTTTTGAATCTGTGTTGAATTATCCGCTGGGACCTCAGTAATTCGTTGTAATAATTTATTTCACTCGTGCTTTGTTCAAGTTGGTTTATCAGAACGTGGAATTGCATCAACCACTCTTCGCAACGAGCTTGCTTTAGATGAGATACGAATTCTTGCAGGGTGTCCACATTGCGCCAATAATTTGTCATATTGTAATAGAATACCAGTTTCCATTCATCTCTAATTTCTTGTAGATCTGCAATCTTGTCAAAGTAAAGTGTTTGATTTTTTGTCAGTTCAGTAAGTTTCATATCTTGCTGGACAGTAGGTGATATCAATGTCATAACTAGCATCAGCATATAACATACTGAGCTGTTCCAGATAGGCCTTTTAACTCGGTTTCGCCTGGTTTTGGGTAGTTTGTCAGTGTCAGGTTTGTTTTGTTCCTCAGCCTCCACTAGTGGTACCAGTTTTGTAATAGGTCGTTTAGTTTCGCCTCTTGCAGTTTGTAATGTCACAACTCTAGTGTGGCCATCCTTTCCGGGGTGTAACTCCGCTACACGACCCAGTGCCCATTTTCCTGCAGGTAACCTTTCATCTTTAATGCATACAATGTCATTTTTCTTTATGTCAGTACTTTGTCGTTTCCACTTTAGTCTTGCTTGTAGTTGTTGGAGGTACTCTTGCGACCACTTTTTCCAGAAATCCTTGCTAAGTTGTTGTACAATTTTGCCATCTCGTGTTTAAACGGTAAGTATTGTCGATGTCGGGTTCTGGAATTGTCATGAGTGATGTGCCGGTTAAGAAATGTCCAGGGGTTAAACAGTTTATCTCTTCGGCGTTCTCTGAAACGGTGCATAGTGGTCGTGAGTTCAAGCAAGCTTCTATCTGACATAGCAGAGTTGTAAATTCTTCGTATGTCAGACGTTGGTCTCCAATGACCCGTTTGAGGTGATATTTCATGCTCTTCACTGCGGCTTCCCACAGTCCGCCTGCGCTTGGCCAGACCGGGGCATTGAAGTGCCATTGAACTCCCATCTCTGATATTTTTCCCAAGAAGAAGTTGTCAAAGGTTTCTACAATGCATTTGTATTGTTGCAATAGAATCCGATTTGCACCCACAAAATTCGTGCCGTTGTCGCTGTACATGTCCCGTGGCGTACCTCGACGTGCGCAGAAGCGCTTGAAAGCCGATAGGAATGCTGTACTGGATAGTTCTGATACCAGTTCTAGATGAATGGCTTTTGTTGCTAGACAAACAAATACTGCAACGTACGCCAGCAATGTTCTGACGCCTCGGCCTTTACTTGCCTTGATCTCAATGTGTCCAGTAAAATCGACACCTGTATGTGTGAACGGGCGAGATACTGTCACTCTCGGCTCTGGTAGGTCAGCCATAATCTGGTTTGTTTGTTTAGCATTAAATCGGCGACATGTTACGCATTTGTGTAAGACCTTTTTGACGGCGCGATGTCCTCCTACGATCCAAACTCTTTGTCGTAGATGTGTCAGGGTTAACTTAGGACCTCCGTGTAATGTTCTTCTGTGAGCTTGCCAAATTAATAACTCTGTCAGTTTATTGTCATGTGGTAGTAGAATTGGATGTTTAGTGTCTTCGGGTAAGTTTGAGTTACGTAGCCTTCCCCCTACTCGCAGAATGTCATGTTTGTCAAGGAATGGATTTAAACTTAAAAGGTTACTTTTTGTGCTCAAACCTTTGTTTTCCTTCAATCTCATAATCTCGTCATTGAAGGCATGCAATTGAATATGTTTCATTATTAGGTTTTCAGCGCTTTGCAGTTCTGTAGATGTCAAATAAGTAGTACGGTGAGTGTCAGTGTTCGAACAGCTGTTTATGAAACGTTTCATCCATGCAATGACCCTTGTAATACGGGTCAAATCGCTGTGTCTGTCTAATAACTCAATTACTATGGAAGACGGTTCACATTTCACAACATACGTTTGCATTTGTTTTTGTTTTGATTCGCATGTTGTCGGTGTAATTGTAACTTTGTCAAAAGTGTCTTCACTGTAATTTTTCATCCAGTAGGGACCTTGCCACCACAAAGAATGTTGCAATAGTTGGGAACAACTGATTCCGCGCGATGCACAATCTGCGGCATTTTCCTCGGACTTGACATAGCTCCAGTGCTGTTTTGGAATTACGTCATGCACTTGCTGTACTCTGTTGCTGACGAACGACTTCCATTTTGTGACGTCCCCATGCAGCCAGCCTAATACAATCATTGAGTCCGTCCAGGCGTATGTATTTTTGTGCACATTGTCCCATTTAAAAGCTGTCAGGACCTTTTTCATGAGCCGTGAAAGTAGTAACGCTCCACATAACTCGAGTCGCGGTAGGGTCAATTTTTTGTTAATTGGCGCTAACCTCGATTTTGCAGTGATAAGTCTAGTCACAGGCTCGTTTCTGTCATTTGTTGTCAGCAGGTATATAACGCATGCGTAAGCCTTTTCGGACGCATCGCAGAACCCATGAACTTGAAATGGTTTCGTAATATTTCCCAGCCATCTCGGTATTTGGTATTCGGGTAAGTTGTGTAAGTCGCTTGTAAACTGCTTCCATTCTTGTTGCACGCTGTCAGGTAAGGTTTCATCCCAGTCGCATCCGGATAGCCAGACGCTTTGGAACAGCAGTTTTGCTTTTACTGTCAAAGGTGTCAGCCAGCCCAGTGGGTCGAAAATCTTCGAGATTTCCGATAGTAGCTTTCTTTTTGTCAATTGGTTTTTGTTGTCAAATTGTATTTTGTTTGTAAACGAAAATGTGTCAGTTGTAGGATTCCACTGAACCCCCAGGGCTTTTGTCATGCCATCATTTGTAAAATGCATTGTCGTTTGGTTAAGATCTGAAGAAGATAAGCTTTCAATCAAGGCCTGGTCGTTGCTTGACCACTTCCGCAGTGTAAGGCCAGCTCCACTCAGCATGTCGATGAGTTGCTTTTGAATTTCTTGTGCTCGTTCGATGGAGTTGCTGCCACTTAGGACGTCATCAACGTACATTTCGTTAGCAATGACATCCGCTGCTAACGGATATTTCTGTGCATCATCGTCTGCAAGCTGTTTTAGTGTTCGAAGAGCTAGAAATGGTGCTGCCTTGGTGCCGTACGTCACTGTGCATAACTGGAACTCCTTTAAAGGACCTTGGTTGTGTTCCCTCCACAGGATCTTTTGCAAGTGTTGGTCTTCTTCATGGACAAGGATCATGCGGTACATCTTCTCACAATCTGCAGTAAAGACGTACTTGTATAGCCGCCATCCTAATAATAATGTCAATAAATCTTGATGAAGCTTAGGGCCACACTCCATCAAGTCATTCAGGCTGTAACCTGTGTCAGTTTTCTGGGAGGCGTTAAATACCACCCTCAATTTTGATGTCACTGAATCCTGTTTTAGGACTCCATGATGAGGTAAGTAGCATGCCGTGTTGCAGTCAGGTTTGCTCTCCTTCATATGTCCCATTTCCAGGTACTCTTGCATAAATTTGATGTAACTTTCTGATAATTTGTCATCCCTGCCTAATCTCCTTTCTAATTGCATAAACTGTGCTACAGCTCGTGGCTTTGACTTACCCAGTAGCTGATTGAAATTAGGCTTCATTGGCAAACGAACTGTATATCTGCCATCACTTAATCGCTTGGTTGTTGCAGTGTAGAACTCTTCACAATATCGTTCTTCTGACGTCATAGAATTGCATGCATCTCCATTAATGTCTTCCACTTCCCAGTATTTTGACAAGTCATTAACTTCATTAACTACGACGTTGCAATTAAATGTTTTGGTGACATTGCCTGACAATATCCACCCCAACCGTGTTTGTTGAGCCATGGGTTCATTAACCTCCCCTTTGACTAAGCCATTCACGAGTATTTCGGAAAATACGTGTGCATCCAGAAGTATGTCAATGGGCCTAGATATGTTGTAATCTGGGTCGGCTAGTGTGATGTCTGTCACATGACCCCAAGGTTTCTTTGTAAATGTAACGTTGGGCAGACTGTTTACTACCCGTGTCATGATTAACGCTTCCGTTGTAAACTGGAAGTCGTTATGTAAGGACTTGCATGATAGATGGACCTTTCCTTTACTCCTGTTGGATAAAGTACCGATGCCGCTTATGTTTGCACTCAGCTGTTGACGCTTTATGCCCAATCTTTGAGCTGCCTTCTCCGTTATCAAGGTAATTTGTGAGCCTTGATCAACTAGAGCCCTTAATGTAATGTAGTCACCTGTAGCTGTGGCTACTTGCAATAATGCTGTTGGTAATAATATTTCATCATCATTGTTTGATGCGAAGTTGTTTTGCAGATTTTTATTTGAAGTCGATGACGACTGTTTAGGTGCTGTTTGTGTTGCTGAGGGCGTTTGTGCTGACTTCACAATATCGCTGTGCAGAAGTGTGTTATGTTGTTCGTTGCAATCTCTGCATCTTTTCTGTGACGCACAGTAACCCTTTGTATGCACATACAAACAATTTTTGCATATTTTATTGTTTTCTATAAATGCCATTTTTTCCGGACTCAGCATGTCAGCAAATTTGGAACATTGAAATAATGCATGATTCGTATTGCACAATGGACAAACAATCTTGCTGATTTGTCCAGCGTTTGACGTATGAGAATTGCGAAAGTAGTTTGCTGAGTTATTATTAGGTTGTGACTTGGAATTTATTCCGAACGGATGTGGCGTCTTAGAATGTGGTTTTGGTGCAGGTTTATCAGCGTTTTCTGGCTTTTTCCTGTGCAATGGTTCTAATGCCATAAACTTGTTTTCGACGAAATCCATAAAATGATTGTATGTTGGTATCTCGCGCGGGTCCGACCTGGACTGCATGTATTCCGAATACGTTTCGGAGTCTAATTTTTCGCACAACACGTAAACTAGTATCGGGTCCCATGAGCTTGTATCAATGCCCAAGTTATGTATCGCGTTTATGGTTTCGTTTGTAGTGTCATATAACCGCTTGAGGTCGAACGCAGATTGTTTTTGCAAATTGGGTTGACGCATAAATAACTGGAAATTTCTTGTAAATAGCAGAAACTTATTATTATATCTATGGTTCAAAATTTCCCAACACGTGTCATAATTTTCGGGTGCTATGTGTAAATGCTGCACGAGCTTTTCCGCTTCTCCGCGAAGTCTACCCTTTAAATGCTGCATCTTCTGTGTTTTTGCAATCGCTGTATTATTATGAATGGCTTCTACGTAAAGATCCATAAAAGTAGGCCATAAGGTATAGTTGCCGTTAAAGATAGGTATGTCAATTTTAGGTAATGTTTGCTGTTGGTGTATAGAAGCGTTTAATTTCGTGTTCAGCGCCCTTTTCATATGTGTAAATGCATTTTCGTGACGACAGAACTCGTCATAATAGTCCTGTGAATCCCCCTCTAATATGCCATCAATTTGTAAATGTAATTTGTCAATCGCAGTCCACCGAAACTCTATAGTCTTAAGCATATCCTCAATTTCCCATTTCTCCTTAACCTCATCTAGGCTTCGGTTTACTAACCTAGTGAATGCACGGAAGTTAGCTTGTTGCAACTGCTGTAACTCGAGTAGCTTGTCCTCTGCTCGTACAGATGTCTCGAACAGGGTTTTGTCGAACTCAATGTTTAACTTACTATGGCCGGCGTTACTGGGTCCAGCAAGAGTCTTCATCTCGAACGCTGCAATCTCCTGACGCGTTCCCTGGTACCAGCCTTTAATGACCTCATAAATGTTACCGGTGAAATATTGATGATCTTTCTCCTCTACTGCACTCAGCTCCCGGTTCTTCTCCTCACATTCCGCCCATAGTAAATCTAACCTCTCAAGCCTTTTACGAATGTAATCGGTGGTCTTCCTGCTCGTAGAATCCTTCTTAAAATTCGAATGGATTCTCTTCACCTCCTCGAGGATCTCCGCTTGGCGCACGATGAAACCCTCCATTGTAAAGTGTAAGATAAATAATGAACGATCTTACTTGAAATTCAGGAACTCTCCCTGTATGCAAATGTAATGCAATGCGACGCTCTGGAACCTGGACCGCTGCTACCTCCCCGAATGCTCCTGCACGGCAACACACGTGGCACGGTATGACACGACACGACACAGATCCCGCGCGGCGACTTATTGACCGACGTATCGGACTGTATAGTACTTGCAATAGTTACGAAGGACCAAAAAACTATGTAGGGTGGTTAGGCAGACTGCTCGAAGCTGCTGCAGATCCGGCTCGAAGGACCAAAAAACTATGTAGGTTGCTTCCCTAACATAAGTAATGTCAATGCAGATGTAAAATGTCCAAATTAAACTTAAATGCAGAAAATGTCAGTGAATGCTCAACGGGATGAATCTAAATAAAAATGCAAGTAGTCCGACTCAAACCACGTCTAATTGAACACTAAAATGTAATATACATGAAATGCATAGAATAATGCAATATGTCAGTGTCAATGCACTGCCAAATGTAGGTCGCGTCCAAAGTGCAAATACGCGAGTCTACTGGCTAACTTATTGTAACAAATATATTTTAAAACCCATGTACGTGCACCGTACAGGGGGCTACCCTAATAAATCATTTTTTTCCAATTTTTATTTTACCACTTTGTCGGCTCGATTGATACACATATTGGTACCAAATTTCAGCTTTCTAGTGCTAACGGTCACAGAGATTAAGCGATGACGGACGGACAGACATGGCGAAACTATAAGGGTTCCTAGTTGACTACGGAACCCTAAAAATGATATGAAAGAGAAAGGAGTAAGTGCTTGGCCAGACTGGCAGCGCGGTGCGGGGAGCGGCGCGGGTGCGGGAACGCGCGCGATTTGCCTGTCCGCAGTGGACCGCGATTTCGTTCCGAGCGTTGTCGCGTCCAACTGTCCGTCCAGTGTTTGTCAAAATATAATATGGATGACGAAGACTTGTTTTTATTGGAAAATTCTTACTTTAAATGGCAAATGCAAAAAGTGAAAAATGGAGTTAATAAAATTAATTTAACCAGAGAAAATGAAGGAGAATTTTACACACTGTATGAAAGATTGCGAGAGCAACCTCAAAAGTTTTTTGAATATACAAGAATGTCAATGGATACGTTTGACTACATATTACAAAATATAGAAAATTATATTATAATAAAAAAACTAGCTGACCCACGCAACTTCGTCTGCATCACGTAAATATACCTTTCTCGATAAATCGACTATCCAACATAAATGAAGCTAAATCGTAACTAACAAAAAATCTTATCTTTCCTCTTTATTATAATATTAGTTTAGATGTTTTAGATTAGCTTAGATTATCTTAAAGTTAGAATTACTATATATCTCTTACTGTTAAATATACAATAACACCCTGTACTTGTAAACATTATGATGCAGTAAATATTTTGAATTTGAATTTCCCGGAGGCCAGCCAGAATCCCCCGTACCTACATTGCGACGCGCGAATTATTTTGCTGCGCGGATATTTTTACATTGCGATATCTTCTAAGATATTTGTTTAAACTGTATAGAGTAAAGGGCATAAATATTCTATATTAAATTTCCGTTCTAACAAACACATTTATTTAGATATAAATTAATACCATATGGGTTAAATAAGCTTCGCAAAAAATACTTCTTTTTAACCTATCATTTTAATAGTAAAAAAGGGTTACAGTGAGTCAATCTTAAAAGATAGACATATGCTGTCGCGGACTTTTTTTTAGAACTTTTAAAGAGGAAAAATTCTTTCATACATGATATTTGCGTAACTTAAACCGTTTTCGCAGCGCACGCAGCGGAAGCTCTCAAAAAGTAAAAACCTTTTCCCGTTCTTGTAACATTTTTCATTTATGCTCCGCTCCTATTAGCCGTAGCGTGATGTTATATAGCCTAAAGCCTTCCTCGATAAATGGACTATAAAACACAAAAAGAATTTTTCAATTCCAATCAGTAGTTCCTGAGTTTACCGCGTTCAAACAAACAAACAAACAAACTCTTCAGCTTTATAATATTAGTATAGATAACAACTTTCGCCGAAGCATTCCACTTAAAATTCGATTATTTTAATTAATTGAATAAATAATTATAAATAATTGGATTAATTTCTTAAGCTTTAACTTATAAAAGTTAAAGCTAAATTGGGACAAGCCCGCCACACTATTCCCAAACCACTGTAACTCCTGTTAGCCAGAATCAACAGTGGCGACCACAAGAAAAGCGCCGAGACAATGAAGCTCGACGAAGTCCCAGAGAAATGATTTAACTGTCTTGGATCCCGCAACGAAATTAATCAGAAAAGAATAGCGGAGGAGTAGGAAAAAACATAGTTTCCACTTCCCTCCATATCAGCAGGAGACAGAACAGAACAAGGCCAATAGGCACACAGGGACGTATACAACTGAGATAAGCCCAGTTGCCTAGCACCACGGATATTATTGTCATTAATATTACTGGGTCCTAAGTTGTGAGCTGTTATATTTGATTCCAATAATAGGTATGACAAAATTGCTTGAACGTACGGAAATTTGTTCTAGTTTCTACAAGGTCCGTATAGTAAATAACTCCGGATGTAACCTGTACATTATTTAACATAATATTACGTTCATTCTGCCAAAGACTACACTCCCATAAAATGTGATGTGCAGTTTGTTCAAATTCGCAGTCAGATGTAGAACATTGACAAAAAGGCGACTCAACAAGCTTGAAGGAAAATAATTTACTCTTAAAGTTACCATGACCTGTGAGAAATTGGGCGACACAGTGATCCACCTCCAGCCATGTCCTGGCCAGCCGCTCACGAACGGATGGAAAGAACTGGTGAAGATGTCGGCCCTTGATGGAATTATCCCACCTACATTGCCATTCAGACAGAAGTTCCTCCCAGACGTCAGTCTGTGGTTTAAGTAATCTAGCTATTTTAGCACGGTCACGTTGCGTTAAAAAGTCTGTGTCCGCGGTCTCTCGTGCGCAGTAGTACATTGAAGCACGGCGCTGTACTTCAAGATCGACTGGAAGTACCCCTGCCAGTACCGGTAAGGCTTCAGTACTAACCGTCCTATACGCTTTACACAAGAAAATCAAAGCCAACCGCTGGCTTTGAAGTAATTTACGTCGTACCGCTCCAATGGTGGCCCTATCGGCCCAAACTGGTGCCCCGTAGCACATACACCCCAAGTAAGTAGCCCCATAGATCGTCTTTAGAGTTAAAAATGATAAACCCCATGTAGATTTGGATATTCTCGTTAAAGCATAAAAGTTCTTTTTAGCTTTTTCACCGACTGTTTTGATGTGTTCAATGAATGAAAAATTCCTCTCTAAGACAAACCCAAGGTAGCATACAGACTCCTTCTTTTTCACGGGAACGTTATTAAATTTAATACTAGGCCATGATTTAAGATTACCTTTTAAAAGAAGTTGATAAGTTTTATGTGGTGCAAAGGTCAGACGGTTACGATCACCCCACTGGGATATTAATTTTAGGCAAGTGTCAGCCAAATTTTCGAGTCCAGCCCGAGTACTTGACTGAATGAGCAGCAGGCCGTCGTCCGCGTAACCGGTTAATGAACAGCCGCATGGAAGTGGAATCGCGAGGAAGTCATCGAAGCCTACGTTCCATACATACGGACCCATAACCGAACCCTGAGGGCATCCCATGGTAAGGGACTTTGACATAGAATGATGTCCGAGTTTGAGTTTCGCGGAACCATTTAAGAAGTACGAGCAAACAAGATTGTATATGTTTTTAGGGCAACCACGAATTTTCAGTTTAAGGAGTAGCATCGGCCACCATGCGTTATCAAAAGCCCCAGAAATATCTAGAAAGATCCCAACTACGTACTTATGTTCGGATGTATTGACAATTTTTCTGACAGAAAGTGCCGCGTCTACGGTAGATTTTCCCACGGTAAAACCGAATTGGTTGTTGTGAAATTTCGGTCCGTCTGGTAGTAAACGTGGAACGATAAGGCGCTCCAGGAGTTTCCCCAAAGATGGTAGCAGTGTTATAGGGCGGTAAGACTTAGGATCGTCCGGAGGCTTGTCGCCACTTTTCGGAATTATTCGTATAAAGCCGCGTCGCCATATACGAGGAAAAACGCCTTCTGCGATACAACGGTTGTAAACACTTAAAATCGCGTCGGCCGCTGTTTTACATGCTTCTATTATCATCCGATTAGATATTTTATCTTCACCTGACGATTTGTTGAGTGGGAGTTTCCTGACAACTTTAATGAATTCGTCAATGGATGGAAGGTCTGACGCTGGTGATTCAGGTGGAACAGCCGCCCACGCCCTGATCTGCTTGTGGTAGTCATTATCATTATCAGGCAAATCATCAGGTATCAACGTATTTAATAGAACTTCGGTTGTCTCCTCAATACCGGTGGTGTGTTTATTGTTTACTTTGATGTTTTCGACGAACGCAAGATCGACTGATCGATTTGCTTTGAACTCGTGATACAAAGGAGACCACGGACCTTCTTTATCTAATTTTTCTACTATTTTCCGCAGTAAATTACCTTTAGATTTTTCTACTGATGCTCTGTAGCGGGACTTGGCAACTCTAAACGCATTTAAAGCAGAGGTTAGGAGGTCTCCGGTGACCTTTCGCTTTTTAAGCTTATTTAAATGTCTACGCGCTCGGCGATAACTTTTACGTTGTTCAATTAGGTAGTCACACCACCAATCACATCTGCGGATATTGGTCATAGATCCGCGACCAATGGCGATGTCAGCACAGTAAGTGAAGGCGTCTGACATAATTTCAGCACTTTCTTCAGCTGATAGCCCGTCTCGAGTGAAGTCTTTGGTGTTAGACGCAAAAAGCAAGCTAAAGAATTCCCAATTCGCGCCTTTACTTTTATACCTAAAGTTACCAATGATATGTGAATGTGACGGACCTTGAGTAAACATCGGAACAAATTCGTACACGATAAGCCGATGATCGCTACATGACGCATCAGGTAGGACACGCCACCTATCCAAGCGAACGTCTGCACTAGAAAGTGTGACGTCAATACAAGATTCGCCCATTTGGCTGCAAAAAGTAGGTGGTGCATCTGGGGTATTATGAATCGATAGGTTCATTTCAGCAATGAAATCTTCGACAGCGGAACGTCGGTCGGAATCCGTAGACCGAACCTTGCCATACCACAGAGACGAGGACGCGTTAACATCCGCGCCAACGATAATTTTACAGCCAGCGAGTGACCGCAAGACATGACGGAGGTTATGTATGTGAGGACCAACAGGGTCTGAATATTGAAAGTAACAGCTCACAACGTAAACTTTATAGGAAGCCGAGGAGACTTCCGCAACGGCACAGTGCGGCGTCATGAGGTTACGCAAAGACGTTACTGTAAACTTAGAAGAACGCGCTACGTAAATTCCGGCTCGTGACTTTGAATCCAGCTGAACTACTTTATGACGTAAGCGCGCGTTTTGATATTGCTCTTGAACAAGTACTATGTCCAAGCTGTAATCGATAATTAATTTGTCTAGTTCAGAAGTCGCTACCCTATCGTTGTGGAGATTTAATTGTCCTATATTTAAACTATCCATTATTTTAGTAGTTTGTGTTGAGGATTAACTGTTCGAGCTTAAGTTTGTAGGTAGTACACTCTGGTGACCCGCAACGATGGTCAAATGGTTTTTTAAAACGCTTACACGCCACGCAAGTAGGTATAAAATTTAAATTGTCCTTATGCGGGCAGTCGTTTGTTTCATGTGCTTCGGAGCAATTAGCACAGGTAGGTGACTTGTTAACGCAGTATTTTTTAACGTGACCGAACTGTTGACAGTGCAGACAGCGGACTACATCAACGTCGTCATTGAACCGGCAAGTCGCCCAATCAATAAATAATTTTTCCTTAGTGGACACTAAATGTTTACGCACGTTGGACTCGATTTCAATGCCTATCCACTTGCGACCGCTATCTAAGGAACGCCGACGATAGATTTTAGTTGATTTAATAAAATCGTCCTCTTGTATTGGTAAAAGTTAAAGCTAAATAAATAAATCCAATTTATATGGTTATCTGGCGCAGACTAAAGTTTGAGATACGCCGCTCCCGCGCGGTTTATCGCTTGCCGCCCCGCGCACTCACTGCGGCCACTTGTATGAACGAGCTATGGCACGAGTTGCCCGCGCGCTCCCCGCTGAAAGTAGCCCGCGCCGCTTCCTGCGCCCGCGTGTCCACTATGGATACTCAAATGAAGTTCCATACGTTTAAAGTTTATCGCGCCGCGCCCGCCCCGCGCCCGCGTTTGCAGTCTGGCCAAGCACTTAATGCCACCGTGACGTTTAACAGGGAAGACTGGAAGAAAGAAACGTGTTGCACTGACCCCAAATAAAATGGGATATGGGCAGTAAGATGATGATGAGTTAAACATTTTATGACATTATTAACATTGAAAATACTACTAATACTAAGCCTTAGGTATACAGGGATGATGTTTTGTTAGTTTCTTTACCGGAGCGTTGATACATTCATATTTATTTAACGATCCCTTGACAAACTTCCATATTCGCTAGATTACACCCATGCCAAAGCAAAAGCGGGTTGTACTCATAGTATAAAGTTGTTCCCTAGTTACGCCAGCTGCCCTGATAAAATTACGGGTAGGTAAACTTTGGTTTTACCAACTTTGTGATTGAACCCTTTTGCTTGAAGTATTTAATAGTTGAGTGGGTATTGGGACCACACTTTTGTGAATATCATAGCCATCTGCCAAAAAGTAAAATTTTCCACAGTATCATCTTTCATCAACGTTTTATCTTTCTATTTTCAGCTGGTCAACTATTTATTGATCCTCTCAATGTTTTCAAGCGTTTCAAGAGGGTTCTTGATTGGAGGTTTATTTAATCTATTTTCGTTGAAAGTCTAATAAAATTGAAGTGTTAGTTATCGTCACAGTTCGCTCGAACTTGAATAATTGGTTTATTTTCACAAACGAAACGAAACTATGGATGGACTGTGTGAAGGATGATATAGCTAGAAAGGAGGTGACTGCTGAGATGACGAGAAATAGGGAAGTATGGACTTTTCTTTATTTTTTTTATTATAAATGGGCTTGCTCTTGACTTCAATCTTGCCCTAAGGGCAGAGATGATCCCGTCGGGGCCGCGGATTTTTGTACTAGATTACGTGGCCTCGGCGCAAGGGCAAAGAAGGAACATGGGTTCGGTTTTTAGTCAGTAGAAGTCTGACACTCCCCTTCGCTCTGCCCAAGAGCGGGGAGGTTATTCGATGATTTTCCACCCACCAAAAAAAAAAGGGCAGAGATGATGTCGACGATGGAACGAGCTTACCCAGTAGAAGCCTGTTTACTCGCGACTTAAACAGATTAGGGTTATATGAACTCGGAAAAACCGACGCAGGCAGGGAATTCCACTCCTTGGCTGTGCACATAATAAAGGACCCAGCAAAGCGCTTCGTTCGAATGTGTGGAATGTCGACTAGGTATCGGTGTATGGACGAAGAAGACATGTTGCGCCGACCCCAAATGAATTGGGATAAGGGCTGGAGAATGATGATTTCACACTGTTTTTCGATGCTTTCGATTTTGTGGTATGTTCAGTTGTTCACAGAGGCCTGAATTAATGGTTTTCATGCCATTAACCTGCCACATGCCGGTAGAATACGTGCCAGCTCCCACAGCATTCTGAGTGATGTGTGTGTGTGATGGGTGGGACAGCTGCTGTCTCACTGGACACGACTGCACTCGTAAAGACTTTTTCTAAGAATTCTAATCTTAATAAGGAAAGCTTAGTTGTATTATAAACCAGTAGAAAAATAGTGTAACCAAATAATACTGGCGTTACCTAACCACTTTATTTTAAGAGATATTTATCTAAGACAGTGTAGGTATTACTATATATATGGACACTTTACCACAGCAAAAATAATCCTGAAAGCAAAACAAAAACAGGTCCTACTCTAGCTCACTTAAGGTAATTCAAACATTACTTAGCCATTTGGTCAGTGTAATAAGTTAAAAGGGAAAATACCTACATGACGTCACTTTCGGCTCCACTTTACACGTGTAAGATACCAGAACACTAAATAGACATGAGACTCTATAGTTAGGCTGCGGGTTGTTCGAAAGAGATACCGCGGCACAAAGGGCTCAGAAGAAACATGGGTGGTTTTTAGTCAGTAGAAGTCTGACACTCCCTTCCACTCTGCCCAGAGCGGGAGGAGTCATTTGATGATTTCACAAAAAACAAAAATACTAGTTATGCCGCAGTTTTACCAAAAATATCATACACAAACCTAACCCAAACACACCACCACGCGAGCACCGCTACGCCGCCTCACCAATCAATACAATCAGATATTTGAAGACGTCGACATCTTCTTCGTCTCCACTCAAAAATTTAGGAATCTTATTAACAAAATAATTTCAGAATATAATAGTTAGTTTAGTTAGTTTAATATTTGCAAATTGTTCTTTTTCTGTTGTTTGCATGTCTGTTTATGTTCATTTTTAACTACTTTTCTGTTTAAAAGCTTAGAATAGCGCACTGTTAGTTTTAATTATTATTATGTTGTGGAAAATGTCGTAGGTTATACATTTATAAACCTTGTATATTTATAACTTATTGTAAGACTTCAATGTATAACTGTTTATTTTCCCAAATAAATAAAATAAAAGATAACAGACACACAGAGTTATTTTCGCATTATAATTATTGCTACCTCGTAGTCCCAACTGGTCTAGTAGTCCCAACTGGTCTAGTAGTCCCAACTGGTCTAGTAGTCCCAACTGGTCTAGTAGTCCCAACTGGTCTAGTAGTCCCAACTGGTCTAGTAGTCCCAACTGGTCTAGTAGTCCCAACTGGTCTAGTAGTCCCAACTGTTGAAAATGAGGTCTTGAGTCCGATTTCCAGGTCGGGCAAAGTGTCATTAGATTTTTCTATCAGGAATTTCTCAGTAGCAGCCACGAAGATAGAATTTGTGCCCGATTGCTGGCAATAAGCTCGCCCCTTATTACATGGGACTTAAACATTACTAGCGAAATGTGGGTGTACTATTAGGCACACCTTTGCCTAACTTTTCAGGGATTATAGTTGTGTTGTTATATAAAATGATGAAAGCATAGATTCTGATGCTGCATAAAGTGCTAACGTTTATCTAGTTCAAATGGTTCCTACTAAAGTTGCTTCGCTGTTGTAATCACCTTTCAAGTTTGCTTTTATCAACTTTGAGGGGTGCTAAAAGCTGGTGAGTTAGAAAGTTAGCTTTTGCAACAATATTGCTTCCTAATGTTGAATGAAGTTAGGAATGAGTATATTAGAGGAAGTTTGAAAGTTGCGCCAGTTACAGTAAAGTTGAAAGGGAATCAACTTTTGTGTGCTGAGGAGGGATGACTTACATGTGGGTAAAAGGGTGATTAATATAAATAATAATGGGTGGAGAGGGAGAGGAAGACTAATGAAAAGATTGATGTATTGTGTGAGGAATGATATGAAGGAAAAATAAGTAAATGATAGCGTGGCGATTGATATCGGCGAATAGAAGAAGCAAGCAGAGGATACTTTCTACCGTATCTATAGAGTTCTATAGAGAGGGGCAACGAATGAATAAGTAGATATGAACGTCAGTCCAATAAGTTACTGCAATCTGTTTTTCTTTTTAATAGATTTTCATCTTTAAGGTAAAGCATTTTTAGGTGCAAGGTCGATTGCGAAATTTTAACAGCACCGTTTCGTTTAACATGGAAACGTCTATACAACAGAGATAATCACATTTTCATGAACACGATTGTCAAAATGACCCATCTTTAGGGTTCCCATCCGTAAAAAATTGTAACTTAAAAACATACTACCACTTTGCTTTGGGTCAACGTAACAATCTCTTTACCATTTTCATTCATAAAAACTTTAAAAATATAAATGCAGAACCTTTGGTTTCAAAATTTTCTGCATACAATCCTTTCGACTACGTTAGCCCGACCATCGGTAATCAATCTTTCGGTCGCCGAGTTTGAAGCCTCCACTTCAAAACTTCGGATTTACACCTGTCTGCGAAACTCGTCAATCAATTCCTTCAGTTGTTCTTCCGAAAGTTACATCTGTTCATTTTTGAATAGGAACACTGTGGGGTGGCGCTCAAAAATAATCAATCATTTAAGTACTTTAATTGACAATTGTAAATTAGAAAGTTGTTTGTCTAAATTGTGACAGATTACTTTTCCCGCAACTTGGCCCATCATCATTTGCCTTTTCGGTCGGTTTTTATTTTAACCGGGTTTAGCTGAATAGCAGTATTTTATATGACGTGACTGCCTATTAGAATTCCAAAGCTACACTACGATACTCCTTGGCAGGATTGGTTGTCAGACTTTCAGGTCATTGACTACCTGTAACGACGGTCAAAGATTCATAATTAACTGCAGAAACAGAAGATATCTCCGTGTGTAATGAATGATCACCTATCCGCGGATCATCATAGGCAAGCGCCTATGATGGCAGCTTCACTAAACTTGATGATCGTCCGAGCTCCTCTATCTGTGGTTCTTATAACACAGTTCGCTCAGCAGTTTAAACACCTAAAATCAATAGATAAACTTACAGTAAATTACACGGTTATAATATTAGTTTGAATTGAAATAATTATATTGTCCTGACATGTGCTAAGATATGATTTTAAGTTAATGTTTGTTAATTATAGTTTTACTTGCCAACCCTGAGTAACAGATATGTATATTAATTACTTACAGCAGTACAAATTTTAATATTGATCAGGTGGTGGTCCAGACATGAAAAACCAACAAGCATTTGTTACCATTATTTAAAGAAAAATGTTCCGTTTGTTGTGGCCGGTTGGTCGTTTAACACTGTGAATCCTTAATTAAGTGCCTGTAAACTTAAAGCAACCACTTAGTTCTCGCAAACGACGCCCACAGGTAAAGTGGATATGGTCTATTTTAGTCTCGAGACCGCAGACTAAAACGAACGTTACTTTGATATGAATAAAGGTATTATTCGTGTAAAAGGTTACATTTTCCCTACATTACTATTGAAAAATTGTGCGTAATTTTCCTACCTTATCTAAATAATAAGCATTTATTTAAAGTGCCTGAAATATGAATATGAATTACTATTTCACGAAAAGCCGTGACATGTTTATTTTGAACGCACGAGTGCTTATCAGTATTTTGATGTCGTAGTTATTTAAATAAATTACGTTTATATTTGCTTATAAAATTATTCTACTAAAATTAGAACCTTGTATTTACGTAACATAATAAGTAATGTTTCGTTTTCCATTTAAGCGAAAAGTAAAATATATAATATTGATCAGTTATCATAGCCTTTCGTATTTATGAGTCTAGATACACAATACTTTTTAGTCGTAGGACTTTTTCGATAACTCTATCTACTGCTGAGCATGAGGTCTTTGGCGATTTTCAGGTCGGGCACAGTGCCATTAGGCTTTTCCATCAAAAAATTCTAAGTAGCAGCATATTGTGAGTCCGTATTCGTGTCAAATTGATGGCAAAAGCGAGCCTATTGCCCATGACGTAACTAATAAAAATGTGTACTGATAGGCTCACCTCTGCCTAACCCTTCAGTGATTACTGGCGTGTTATTATGAGATTATGTTTATCTTAAACATCGCCAGTCAAAAACAAAAAAATGACTCCACTAACAAAACTTGAACTGAAGACCTCAAAAACAGTCACCGCACAAAATCAATACACAATCGCTCACTGTTTTTGCAAGCACAGTCACAAACAAAGATGGTGGATTCCACAACTGCGGGTCGCGATACAAAAATCTATTGTTCTAGAACGACAGCACACAAAGTTAAAATCCGCTCCAGCAGTCCGATTAATGAGGCTCATTTTCACCAAGTATTTACTTTGAGCCCTCATCAAAATTTTGTTGAGGGACTTTTAGATGGATAAAGTAAGAAATGAGTATATTAGATACTGTTCGAAAGAGCCGCCAGTTTTAGAAAAGTTGAAAGTTGTTTGTCTTGGTATAGGCTTTAGATATATCAGCCTATAAAGTTCCTATTGCTGGGACTGGGACACAGGACTTCTCTCTATGAGAGAGACTGGACTATAATCTACCACGCGGGCCCAGTGCGTGTTGGTAGATGTCACATGTTTTCGATTTTTTGTTTCTAGGACCTACCGGTTTCCCGTTTTGAGAGCCTATAAAATATGGCCTATATGTAGGTCTAAGCAATGTGTGATGAATAGGGGTATTTTGTCTCTTTTTAATGGCATCTCATGGATGAGGCTGACTTTTGTTTAACACCACCATTGTTTGAAGATTCGAAAGCTTCTCTTTTATACCTTTCAAAATGTCTTCCTCTGAAATCCTTTTGAAGTTTTCGAATTCGAAATCATTTTTCGAAGTCGGTTTAAATTCTGCTATTCTATATGACGGTAACTTTGGTCAGTCAGACGGAAGAGTTGGAAAATATTATTGCAGCCCCAAAAAGTTAGTTGTGAGAAAATATTTAAATGATAAATGAATGTTCTGATATTATTGAAAATTTTGAGAAAGTCTTGGGAATAGAACTTATTTTATCATTTATTTTTTAAATAAACTGGCTTAAAATCTGACTCTTCATGCTCCATTCTTACGTTTAACTTAAAAGCACAGTATTAACCATTTCTTTTTTTTAAACAAGTTTTTCATGGCTCTTTAACTTCTAATCTAATCTAATTCCACCATAAGTGCAATTAGTACTTTTACACATTAATTGCATTGATATGTGCTACTAGCTAACATTCTTTTTCTATGTGAACTAGATACTCAAACTTCTTTTCGCAAAAACAATCGAAACGAAATAAATATTTAGATATGATCTGATGAAAATCCTGCTAACCGGTAGATAACTACCATCTACAAGACTGCAAACAAAATGTAAAGTTTCCAACAGAAACAAAAGGAGATTCAAGTCTTCCACCCTCTTTATACCTACTTCAATCATTTCCTTCACTATTCTCTTGGACTTGTGAAGTTTCAAACTTACGACATCTAATTTGTGAACTACTTTTGCAGTTATTTGTTCTGTCTTACAATTATTGTAGGAGCGTCTCCGTTTTATTTTTATTATCTCTTGTTTTTTAGAACTATTCTTTCGAACTGTGTTTGAAAAGGTTCGACCTAAATAAATACTAGTATCTAGGCACAAAGAGATCTTTTGCCTTTGCTTGAAAATGCCTATAGCGTTTTAATTATGTAGTTAATATTATTATGTAGTAGGAAATAACATAACAGAGCAATTAATATTCGATTCGAAAGAACAAGAATAGAATAAAAAGTAGGTATGAAAATGCGCCTCTCAGAATCCCCGCATTTTCAAAAAATATTTTTCACTTCATAATGAGGACTACTGACAGTCCTATCTATTGTGATTAAGAAACAATTACAAAGGCAGAAAATTCTAATTTTCTCTTTTGAAGTTTTTATTTATAAGATTTTAATTAGAGAAACAGGAATTGTGTTTCATTAATAGAAATTAATTAGACCACATTTCAGCTTTACTTTGATGAAATTCAAAACATTTAGAGACAGTTTGTATATAGTTTATATTTAATTGCTTTCGCTCAAATAATTACAGGAAATGAAATCCGCTAATTATTTGAGTAGAGTTTATTCAGATTTAAAGCTGTGGCAATCTCAAGTATATCTACTTGACTATGTTAATGTTCGTTTAGCCCCTGGCTCGATGCCTTAAACTCAAGGCACCCACAGGGATTTGCCCGGTTAAGCAGAAGCCAATCGCCTAAACTGAACTGCGAGATGCCACTAAAAAAAAATGTAGGTACTTTAATATCTTCAGTCAATGAATACCTTTAACATTATGTTAATAAAGACTGGCTCAATACAATGTGATGAAACATTCAAAACGTGAAGTGTAGGTAACGTCACATTAATTGATTATAACGTACCGCCGTAATGAACGACCGTAAGGGGTGCCTTAACCAACATAACATAATTATAACGAAGACTCGTCCATCCTCTTAGGAAGCATTGGAGGACTTAACACATTACAAGATTTATGAGTTATGGTCGAACTTCAGCTAAACTTGTTACTCAAAACACCCACTAAATATTTCAGACCATTTTACATAAACTTACCACTAATGCCGACCAATGTACTTACTAACATCTTTAGTATCTTGGAGATACTAGCAACCAAACTTCGAGTATTTATTCTGCCGAACTTTAGTTTTGCGAACTTTTAAAGTACTTCGACTGTTCAGTTGGTGTAACAAAGGTAGTTGGGAGAGTTGAGTCTAACAAATGGGCATTGGACGGAATTAAATGGCGGGGAAACGGGCGTCTCGGATCTCTTGTTATGCTAATATTTGGCCTCGGGAGATGACAAATTGTGATGCATTCTATGAAAAACCCGACGGACCCGGCCGTGACGGATGTAGTCAGCAGTTGTGCCCGAATAAATACTTCCTATCTATATCTTTGGAGCGCCTTCATCTTCCCAAGGGATCACCCAAGGACACTATCCTCAGTATTTTTTCTTTTACTGTGACTTTTGTGTTGATGCAAAACACGCGTTGACTGCCAGTCAGTAATTGTATTTTATGTAAGGAACGTCTAAAGCTCTCTCGATCCTGACAAATGTCAGTGAGCGTCCTCATCTTTTAGTAAGATTGAGGCGTGGAGCTGGTGTGGACTTTTAAACAGGTAGCCGAGGAATCGAGGAATAGTTGAGTTATGCTAGCTAGCTACGAGTATGTGTCAGTCGTTTTAGGAATGTACTAGTATCTATCGAAAAGTCTTTAAGAGGAAACGCGAGTGCTGTCTCTTTCTACTATCGCTGTCTCTCTCCGTCCCCCTGTCCTCAAATTCGTGCGATAAGGACAACTGTAGAAAAAAGTTAGAATTCGAGGTTTGGCTCTCGCCTATTTCCTCCTCCAATATTGAACCAATTTAAAAGATATTTTAGACAATGAATAAGGAGGTTATATACTACGCCGCTATGTTTTTCTTTTTTCGTTAATAGTTGTCAAATTTGTACACTAGGACTCTGATAACAGCGATCTAAACAAGCAATTTTGAGCATTTTTTGAGGGTTCTAGTGCTTATAAAAATAATTTATCACCAAAAAGGAAAACATAGGGGCATAGAAATAGTTAATATTTATTATTCTGTAAAAAACCATTGCTCTAGGGTCATTAACCAAAAAGAAAACAGGCGAGATCGTTTGTATGGAGAAAAGACCACTCACGTTTCCTCTTAAGAGAGTGTTGCTCTGAAGAACAAAAATAGGTAAAAAAAATACAAAGCCGTTCTACTTTCGGAACGTTTCTTATCGTGATAAAAAGCCTTTTTGTTTTAGACGAACTACTTTTTAGACAAGACAAGTGCGAACCCCAATCTATCATTGTCCCAAATCTGTCCACAGTTTCAAGTTACATCCAGTGTAATTATGAAAGGCCTTTTATTCAATATTCATTAAAAGCTTCCTAAAACCAGCGTCCAATCATCTGTTTGTCCTCCGGAAACACTAATGAATTTTAATCCAGGCAAGTTTTACGACCAAACGTTGATTTACAAAGGAGAACGGAATAATCTAAGGAAGGACTCACTGTCATTTGCCGTGACCCTGTTCATTTCTAAGGACAAAAGCGTCTTTGTATCAAAGGGGTCTTGTTAAAACTATAATATCCAGGGAACCCTGACGTGAATATAATTTAATACGGATAAGATTGCTTATTTAAGAATAATAGCTTTTATGTCCCTTTGCATTGTGACTATTATGTACATCGCAGTATCGCTGAACTGGAGGCCCGTTTACTTGTGGACTCAAACGGAATTATGAACACTTGAAACTGTGGGAGTGAGTTGAATTACTCTTCGGAGGGTATTACTGTGAGAGGGTAGGCGAAGTTTGTAACATAGGCTTTGTTAGTATTAGTTAAAAACTCCTTTATTGGCACTTAAACACAAAAGGTGCTAAGGCAGTATTAGATGGGTAAAGTTATGTGCGTGTAACAATAATATAACGATGTACCTGTTGGTGATTTGTTAATTGGACTATTTTAACAATAATTTGTGAACGGGTACATATCGGATGGATTATAAATATTTGACTTTTTTCTGAAACTTTTAGTCCTTTCTAAAAGTCCATTGAAGACAATCGTGAAAGACAGATTACGGTTTGAAAATTTCGCAGTTACAGTCGATTCAATTGATAATCATAATAAAAAATCATAGAATCAAAATCATGCATCTAAATTATGTACTTAAGCTTTCTAATCAAATCAGTTTTTATTTTTACCCAATCAGGCAAAAACTAAATAGTGAATGTCCAAAATATTTTTTGCTTTGCTGATTCTGAAAATTAAATAAAAACAGCTGTTTGTGTATTCTGCGCAACGTCCATTCAGTTCAAGATATTTCTATTATCTACAATCCATTTGCATTTGAATGTGTTGATCGATTAGTTATATTGTGCTATGTCACCTTGAACTTCAGTAAAATGTTGTCTTTGAAATTGTAATACAGTGAATGAACTTTTCAAAACCGAAGCAAAAGTTGACAGACTAAACATGCTTTGGACATTTTCTATATCAGTGTTTTTCGGCTTAATTGTGTGAAAAACTTTTTACGAAAAGTAGTTGTTTACGTCCGAAAGTTTTTTTAGTTTGTATGAATCGATCGTGGAACTTTGTCTCCTAATTTATCTTACCTATAGGGTAGGTATTTTGTAAATCTTTTTTGGGTGTTTATTGGCTGTAATGTATGGTGTAAATGGTCTTGAAGTTCATAATTATTGTTTAAGAATACTTTGTATTAGCTGTAAGTTCTTTGAATAGAATATAAATAAATAAATAAAATAGAGCATAATTATGTTACTGTAACTGACTATAATTACTTATACTTTCGGTCGGACATATTATATTGTTATTCGGCTTTAAAAGGCGTATTCAGTAACTTGAGGTTAAGTTTTATGCTAGATAGATCTTAGGAAACTGGCGAAATGTGGCTACACAGTACACGCAGTACAGGCCTTCTGGAAAAACAATGTACCGTTGAATAATTACTTAGTAACGAAATAATGAAATTACAAGTTATCAAAGGTATATAGGAGAAGCTATGTATTTACTTAATAAGGGAATCTTGCATAGTAATTAACCACAGATAATATGTTTTGCTTAAGGGCTTATAAAAGGAACTTCTAATTAGGTAAAATTTACAGACGCCAGCACGAAAAAGCCGAAAATGTAAAATGCTTAATCAACCTTGAACCTAATGCTTTAGCGATTAAATAGAAAATCGATTTAAAGAAATTTGACAGATTTTAGTAGATTTTGCCCGACCCGGTAATGGAACCCAGAACTCCACGTTCCACGCAACCACGAGACCATTTTAGCAGTCAAAAAACTCTATGATACCAAACGTTTTCTTATTGTGCTTGAACATTAATATTCCCCTAGTTAATAAAACTTTTTACATTGGCATTCAAATATACTGTTTCGTCTCGTCTTTGATTTGAAAACATTCGTGAAGAAACTCCGGCAGTAAATCAACGTGTAATGGGAATTTTCGGCTGATCAAAGTGCCTCGGAAAACCCTTAAAATGTAGCCAATTTGTTTCTTTTGCTCGTATTCATTTACCTTCTTTTTGGGTATATGTTTTAGATACTTTGGATGGATATGAATGTTTTTAAGACTAGATTAAGTATTATTAAAATTAGAAGCACTGGCCATTTTTGCCGCAGGGGGCCCTTAAGAGGAAACGCGAGTGGTCTTTTCTCCATACAAACGCTCTCGCCTGTTTTCTTTTTTGTTAATGACCCTAGAGCAATGGTGGTTTTACAGAATAATAAATATTAACTATTTCTATGCCCCTATGTTTTCCTTTTTGGTGATAAATTATTTTTATAAGCACTAGAACCCTCAAAAAATGCTCAAAATTGCTAGTTTAGATCGCTGTTAACAGAGTCCTAGTGTACAAATTTGACAACTATTAACGAAAAAAGAAAAACATAGCGGCGTAGTATATAACCTCCTTATTCATTGTCTTAAATATCTTTTAAATTGGTTCAATATTGGAGGAGGAAATAGGCGAGAGCCAAACCTCGAATTCTAACTTTTTTCTATAGTTGTCCTTATCGCACGAATTTGAGGGCAGGAGGACGGAGAGAGACAGCGATAGTAGAAAGAGACAGCACTCGCATTTCCTCTTAATTTGGCTGCCCCCTCCATTTTCATTGTTAGTCAAAAAAGATAGGAAAAAGACAAAATATGTTTAAGTTCCATGTAATAGTAGACGAGCCTTTTGAAATCAACCGTGTACAAACCTAGACGCCGTTGCTGCTACTGTAAATGCCTGATTTAAAACTCCAATAACACATATAACTCAGGAGTCTAACCAAGGACTTCATTCTCCTTTTGTGTGTTTATCTTTATAAATAATACAATTGATTTGTGAAAACAAAGTCTGATTCTGTCCAAGTGCGGAGTAAATCGCGAAATATTATGTTGTTTTCATGTGTGGGGGGATAATCTTCTAATCCCTGACGTTAGTTGACGTTAAGTTGGCGAAGAGGCGTGGAAACGCCACATTCCGAATCCCGTTCCCCTTTTGGGGTCGCCTAAGAATAATATACGATGGCTGTCTTCTTAAGATGCCTGTGCAAAGATCATTTCTTTCAACATTTTCAAAAACGTTGTTTATTTACTTGTGAATTCATTTCAAAGCGGTGGCCCAGTGGTGGCGGCCCCGACTGACAGCAGTGGTGGCTCAGTGGTGGTGGCCCCGATTTACGAACAATAGGTCTGCTGCTCTCAAAACGGTGAAGGAAAACATCGTGAGGAAACCGGCATGTCTTAGAACTAAATAAATCGAGGGACACCTACCAACCCGTGCTAGGCCCGCGTGGTGGATTATAGCCCGTCCCTCTCCTAGAGAGAAGGCCTGAGGCCCTGCAGTGGGAACACTATGGCCTGATGATGATGATGAATTCTTTTACCGTTTTTTTTACGTTCAAGTAATGTATCAGCGACTTTTTTAAACGTAGTCGGAAAAGAAATCGTAGATATTTCTTTTCCGAATAGATAGGTATTATCTTTTCTTTAGTGCAATATAACTTCACGACCTCGAGATCAGGTGTTCCTATCCTGCAATTGCCTCTTGTTGTTTTACGATTTTCAAAAGCATTTGCTACCTTTGAAAACAACGAGAACTTTCTACAAAACATTCTTTATTATTTCACGAAACGCCTTTCTTTTGTTTACTACGTAAAGAATGTCCCAAACTTTTTCTATTTTCGAAAGTGTTCGGACCTTTTTTTGATAAATCACTTCTTACGATACAATTTTTCTCAATAACGGGTAGTGTTCATATTTGAGAGTGCCAGTATTCTCCTAAGTCTTGCTGATACGTGTCAGTGTTAATAAAAACGGAATATACGGGGGCAAAGCCGGGGCCCGAATCAAGTCGGTAGTATGGATCGTAACCCGACACCAAAAGTAATCCTCTTATCCTAATATAGGATGGAGGAAGCCTTTTTATATAAGACGATATATGACGTACAATATACGGTATATTAGTGCAGTGTGTAGGTACAGTAAGCAGCACCAATACGGAACATCCGAAAGTGATTTTGTGGGAATAACTAAAGCTACTTTGATTAAAGATCAGACTTTATTGAAAGAGAAGATATCATAATTGTACGGGTACCAAAATAGTGCTCATGACTAGATTACAATCAAAAGACATGTAATATCATCACGCCTGTAATCCCCAAAGGGTTAGACAGAGGAGATAATTGTACTTTATAGTCCTCCCACATTTCGCCAGCTACGCAGTTGAAGTCCCACGTAATAGGTGGCGAACTTATTGCCATGAATACATGTAGAGACTTAAACTTAAAAATGAGAAAATCACTTTTAAGTTTAAGTCTCTACATGTATAATACAATGGAGAGGAGCTCGTGGCCTAATTATAACTGCCACTCGGGTCGATCTTTAGGTTAAGCCCCGCTTACCTAGGTTGGTCTGTGGATGGGTGACCACCCAGTACATACCGAGTTTCCTCCGTGCCTCGGAAAGCACGTTAAGCTGTTGGTCCCGGCTGCCATATATATCTTTGGCAGTTGTTACAGGTAGTCAGTGACCTGAAAGTCTGACAACCAGTCTTACCAAAGGGTATTACCCAGTATTAACTGTGTTGTGGAGGTCTGATAGGCAGTCGCTCCATGTAAAATACTGGTATTCAGTTGCATCTGGTTAGACTGGAAGCCGACCCCAACATAGTTGGGAAAAGGCTAGGCAGATGATGTATACGAGTATAATAATTATGTTAGTGCTCGTAACTGTACGATGGTGTTCTGTGATCCATCAAGTATAAACAGCTGTATTTTGCTCCAGCACAGTTTTAAGCCAGGTCTTATGAAGATTTTCTAGGAAATTGGTTATTTCACGAGCTTGTTGTCGCTTACAAAGTTTCCTTTAAGTATGTAAAGGCTAAAAGAGAATTCAACACTTGATTTAATTGAAAACTAGTGAGCAATATGAAAAATATCGAACCAGATAGCTTGTTTTTGTTAACTCTCTTTTAAAGCTTGTTTCTCGTTCGATATCGGTTGTGTTCACAATATTCCGGACGCGTTAGTTGACAATATACGTTGGTACATAGAGTTGGCATAGATTGTACAGTCTCTCCAATAACGAATAGCTAACATTGGGTAAACCGGTAACCAATAGTTAGTTGGTTTGTCACGGGCTACTAACAAACAGGAGCGTGTGACATGACCAAATAAATGATCTATCTTTGTATGGGGAGCTCATACAAAGCGAGGTCGGGTTATACTGGATTGTATAGCTTGATATGACACTGTGTGTAGTACACGTTAATAACGACGTACTCTGATCATCAATCTGTATTCTGTAAGCCATTAATTTATATGAAATTGTTCTGTGTCGCTTATAAGTCCGTGTCCGTGGTCGAGTGGTTTAGGCGTTTGCTTTGTGACCGTGGTGGTCGTGAGTTCGATTCGGAAAGCATACTTTTTAAATTAGTTTCCAGGTTGGCTAGGACATTGGGAGATCATCAAATGACTCCACCCGCTAAGCGTGGAGCGCAAGGGAGTGTCAGACTTTTACTAACTCAAAACCACCCATGTTCTTTCTTAGCTCTTTGTGACCCGGGGCCGCGGTGTCTCTTTCGAACAACCCTGCTGCCACTAAGAAATTACTAAAGGGAAAACTTATTTCTATAACTAATACAAATAAGGTTACAATTCCAACACAAGTTTACCGACGCAGTTCATTCGACATTTAACACCAAGATCTCGAACTTCGATAGAAATAATTTCTCTTCGCTCGATCTATTCACTTTCCGGTTAGTTCTTGCACTTCGCAGGTGGCGCTATCTATCGTCGTTTGATATTACTTAAGTTTAAGATTTATTACTTGAGTGGATTTCGTTACCGTTTTCTTCGGTGGGAAGCATGATAAATTGAGCTGGATCAAATGCTTGAAGGATTATTGAATGATTATCGGCACGGTATTTAGATTTATTATTTATAGGTTTTCAAGGAAAAAAGCCTTTGATATTTAGGAAAACAGGTGAATAGATTTGTGAACTTTTCATTTGACGGTAATTAAGCGTAAACGATACTTGAAGTATTTTGCTCTCCGTTTTGAGAGCAAAATACTTTGAAAGAAAAACATCGTGAGGAAACCGGCATATCTTAAAACCAAAAAAATCGAAGACATTTGGGAGTTCAGTGATTAAGCCCCTCTAAGTTCCACTACAACACTTGATTTATCGCTTTCCGTAGCCAATGTTCTTAATTAATACCTGTACCTTTCTTCTTTAGGTTCTTTTTCCGGTATTGAGTTACACCACACTTCTCCTTTAGCATTCTCATCTCAGCCACATGCAATTGCCTTTCATTTATCTCATTTGTGGTAACAAATATAATAAAATATATAAAAGCAAATTGGGAACATCCTCCTATTTTTTTACACGACTGCCCCAAAAAAAAGAGTGTTATGTTTTTAGCGTTCATGTTGTAAGTCAGTTTAAGAGTTATATATTTTTTATTTGCTTGGTTAAAAATGACCACATTATTTGCTAAAATACAATAACAGAAAGTCCTTTCTCATATCAATCTGTTAGAGAAAGAAATGATTCTACCAATTTGTCAGTTAATGGCGAAATTGTCTACATTGATCTGATTCGAACCACCGTTCGTAAAGGTCCTCTTGATCTTACAAATTGCCAATTATATTTACAGGATTGTAATGAAACCCTTTGGCCCTATATCTTTTTGTAATTCAAAATGTCCAATTTGGTATTGAATCGATTGTAGCTTCATTTGATTATATTTGTACCTACTATGTAAACGAATAAAACATATCCATTAAATTGGGATTCAAATATAAATAGGTATTGTTTTGAAAGCTTAATATTTTTAATGGTCAACCATTTATTTCGAATAATTTATTTTTATTTTATTTAAACTGAATTCGATGATTGGCATGTAACGTCTCCACACCTGGGGCCCTAGGCAACTCGCTGTTAAATGTAGAATACCATTCCACAACACTGCGTGCTGGCTGCTGGCCCAGACTGTCCTGGCATTTTCATCATCAGCCATATAAGACGTCCACTGCTGGACAAAGGCCTCTCCCATAGAACGCCATGATGAATCTGCCGTTTGCATCCACCAGTTGCCCGCGACTATCACGATGTCGTCAGTCTACGGATCTCAATTATCTTAAGCATTCATTGCATGTCATTGAGATTTGAGACCTACGTAAAGATATCTACGTAAATACGTATCAAATCACACAATATAACACAAAATGGAATGGGAAAAAGACTTAAGTGTAAATCAGTAAGGTATAATCCAAATCAAAAATCAAAACATTTATTTCAAGTAGACCAGTTACAGGCACTTTTGAATAGTCGAATTAAACTAACTGCGGCACTCAGAGATATCCAACGATTACTCAAGCCGCCAACCAGCAAAGGCTTGACATACTTTTGTATGACAAAACTGCCAAAAACCTTTACCAAGCGACGGCCCAAGCATGATTTTGCCCTACAGATTGATTTTGCCATTTTAAAACGGAAAATAGCCAAGGTCTTTTTTGATTCTAGAATCCAGTAACGAACATAGACATGGGTGAGCCTTTCACAATGTCAGCCAATTCAATACAAATTGTCAATACGAAACTTTCCTAAACCCCAAACAGGCTAAATTGAGAAACCCGACCGCGTAAGAAGACGAATCGAAGGTCTTATTCACGTCATATTGGCCTCGAAAACCAACAATGCGTTAGTTAGACCCTTTGGTCTATGAGGGATTCGGATATCGACCGCAGTCTCCTATGTTATATTATAACTGTGAAAAATTGTGCGGGTTTGTGGTGGAGATGTTTATTTTACCGACATTTATAGAATGACTAGCTGTTGCCAGCGGCTTCACCCGCTGCAACTCGATAATTATCCCACGGGAAGATAAAATCGGGATAAAAACTATGTGTTAATTCAGGTTATAAACTATCTGTGTACCAAATTTTATCCAAATCCGTTTAGTAGTTTTGCGTGAAGAAGTAACCAACATACACACTCACAAACTTTCGCATTTATAATATTCGTAGGATAGGATAGAATAATATTAGTAGGATTTCAATTTTAATTTGTATCCGTTTGATCGCAATAGGCTTGTCGTTGTTACATGGGACATACAAACTGTACGGTGTGCTTAAGGTTTACCACAGTATCATTCTTCTGAGATTAGGCGTGATGTTTACGTCAATGTGAGCGTAAGATGAGTGAATGTTTTAATTGAAATACAGCTATATTGTGTTACAATAAAGAGAGAATTTGAAAGAGCAGAGCATTTTAACTTTTGTTTGTATGTAAAGAGTGTCATGTATCGGAAACCATATTGGCTCCTTTACTAGATCTTGCCACAATTCTGCAGACTACATTTAATTAGTAATCAAATAATTAATTCCGATCAAAATCCGACACCAATGCAATGCACCAAATTGGCATAGCTTGAACAGAATTACAGTGAACAGCGTTGGGTATAAATGCTCTCGGCGTGATGTATTGCCAGTTCGAAGCTTACACGTAGAACCTAACACATTACCTACCCCTAATTTAGGTTCTGTAGGTAATAATGTTACGTACTAACGTGCAACGGAACCTTGTTTTACAACTAGTTGTTGGCCGCTTCTTATCTGATATCGTCATCTGCCTAGTCTTTTCCTATATATGGGGCTATGTTGGGGTCGGCTTCCTGTCAAACCAGATGGAGATGAATAGGTATCAGTATTTCACATGGAGCGACTGGCCACCTGACTCCCACAGCCGAATTCATCATCATCATCATTTCAGCCAAAGGACGTCCACTGCTGAACATAGGCCTCCCCCAGGTGTCGTCACATTGACCTACACAGCCGAATTAGTATTGGGGAATGTGAGAGCCCTTGGTAAAACATGGTCCCCGCTGTTGATTCTGACTTTCAGGAGTTAGAGTGTTTTGGGAATAGTGTGGTGGGCCTGTCCAAAAAAAAGGAACATTGTTATGAATCGATAAATTCAGTAAAAACAGAAACTCTACTAAACTCTAATTCACAATTCATTTTTCAGTTCACGGTTCTCTGAAAAAGTAGCCCCGAAAAAGTTAATCCTTCACTTCTCAGTATTCATACTGGACTAAATAAAAATGAAGATGTTTTCACAGTAAATGATTTTTTAATATTGTTACAATCAAGATCAATAAAGGTTTCGTCGAAAAATATTGTAACTACATTTCGCCTTGCCGTCCAATCATCGATGAAAGTATGATTTCCACGAAAAAGTCTTTTTTGTGAATATCGAGTTCCTCGTTTTTGCCTTCTTTAATTAAATAAAACCTTCTTTATTAATAATATTATGTACTTGTATATTCTATATTTTATAAATAATATACATATTACTTATCAAAGTTCATAATATAGCTTAGTATATTTAATGCAGTTTCTATCATCATTTGAGTATTTTTTCCAGAATCATTATGTTTAAAACGATATTTTCACGTCATACAAACCAGGGGCAGGTCGCTAGTATTCTATATATACATACAAGAGATCTTACAAGTAGGTACAACTTCGAAATGTTCCTCATAATGCTCCAATTCCCTTAAATCGTATATCAATGGTCCGCTAACATAATACCGATATATGCTAGGAGTGTAGGTACACGACTAATGCATTAGGTACTTCGCCCGGCGAAGCCTTACTAATACATGTTCTAGGTGTTTATAAGTACATTAGTGCGAGTAATCCTTAATAGGATTATTTCTAATGAGAAATGAAGGTCGTTTGTTATAATTAGCGTATTTTTCTTGCGATCTATCTTGGTCGTTTTGTCGCTAATCTACGGGGGAGGAAAATAAATTGTCTGATTAAGTAGCTGTTGCCCGGGACTTTTATCGGCGTAAAATTATTATAAAAATATTACTTTCCTATTTCAATCGGATTTTGTTTACGATTTCTAGGATTTTTTTTAGTTTGCTCGAAAATCTAATGTTTTTTTCTTAAAAAAGTCCCATCAAAACCAGCCGCCTTTTTGAAGATTAGCCAAAACAAACGGACAGACAGGCAGGCAAATATTAAAGAATATTTTAGCGTTATTTACCAACGTCTAACTATTGACAGTTCTAACTTCAAGCAATGGAATGGTACAGGACAAAAATCGTTTCATAAATAATTACTAATCAGTTTAACTTCTTTGTAGACGGGTGTAACTCTTTTTTACTCCTTAAAATCTTAGCCTATCGACCAGCACAGATACAAACAGTTTTGATGGAAAAGTACGATAAACGATATAAAAGGCGCTAACTGGACCCTATTACTAATAATAGGGTTTCATCAGCGCCTTTTCGGCACAGAACCCTGAAAAGGTACCCAAACATCTCATAAATTCTCATCATCTTTATTTACATCTTATTTATTCATTCATAAATATTTAACGCTTGCTTTGAGTAAATATGCGAATAAGTAAGTAAAAATAAGTACCTACGTGTCCTTGTGGAAGGTCCAGTGCGATAAACGAGGTGCTTTTATGATAAGGTACCGCATAAATATGGAACAAGTAAAATAAATAAATATCTATGAGAAGAAGGAGTATTCTTACACTTGATCGTCATTTTGACACTTCTTCTTCTTCTTAGCGTGTCGATGGCAATCTAAATTGTGTCGGCCCAGATTGGGCTACTAGTTTGGCGCTTTCAGTAGCGTCCATCAGTTCCTGTAGTGAACAGTCAGCAGGACACGCAGGGCACGATATTAAATGCCCCATTGTTTGAGGAACAGCACCACATTTACAATCCAGTGCAGAGTCATCTATGTATCTCCACCTCAGCAGGTTTTCTTTGCTGCGACCAACCTGGGTCCGGAGTCTGTTTAAAGACTTCCAGGTCAGCCACGGCAACTCTTGTCCAGGTGGGAGATGTTCAGCAGGTGGAACAAATGGGTAAGGTAAGGATGCACTACCTCGCCACAGCTTTAATCTTTCCGTAGACATCTCGCCAGTGAGTGGGGTGACACACTTCAGAAAGCTGTTTCGGCTTTTCAGCCTTTGCAATAAATTTTAAATTTTATTTTGTTTACATAACATCTTGCCGGTAATCCCCGAAGGGTTTAGCAGAGGTGGACATTAAAGTAAATCAAAGAACACCGACGTCGCCGGTTAGTCCACGCCATCAACCGCGCACAAATCCACAATATTCCGTGGCAGTTGCTGAGAACTAAGAACTTCCTGATGGAAACACCTAATAACACTTTACCCAACTTGGAACCTCATGCTCAGCAGCACGGCCATCATCATCATCATCAGCCTATTAATATATTCCCACTGCTGGGACAGGCCTCCTATCTATGAGAGGGAATGGGCTATAATCCACCACGCGGGCCCAGTGCGGATTGGCAGATGTCACATGTCTTCGAATTTTTCGGTTCTAGGACATGCCGGTAGTAGCAGTAGGAGTAGCACGGTAGTCTTCTATTATAGGAAAAATGACATAATACTTACATATTTTCATGATGGTCATGAAAATGCCAACGCATACTAGTATAATGCCATTTTGACATTTTACAAATACCACCTTTGCATCCAATGTAAATACGTAAATGTCACCTGAGATGCCCCATGACTGAATGGATTACATAAAGTGAACTAAAATAGGTTGTAATAAAGAATGGATGGGGCCGAAAAGTTCTGGAATGGCGACCGCGTACCGGAAGACGTTGCGTTGGAAGGCCTAGTGGGCTAGGTGGACCGATGACCTGGTCAAGGTTGCAAGAACCCGCTGGATGAGAGACGCACGGGACCGGTCAATGTGGCGACGCCTGGGGGAGGCCTATGTCCAGCAGTGGACGTCTTTTGGCTGAAATGATGATGATGATGATGAAAGAATGGATGCAAACATCGGACGTTCAGGTTAATAGAGTGCAACTTAGGAGGAACCAGCAGAGAACTGCGACTGGCTGAAGTGATAGATGACTGGGTCCAATTGCAATGGAGCAGCACGGTCGGTCAGACCTTTTCATGATTAATTAAAAAACTTTAAACTTCATGCCCATATCACAACAACCGATTACCACACACAACAAGGCACACAACGTTTCAGTCACCGACGTTACTTTCAGACTTCCTCTTATAGTACTTATTTTACCTTTAATCCATTCTCGTAACACCACACATCTCCCTTTACATTAACATCTAAACATTAAATATGTGGTCCGATAAGTCTACTAAACCACATTAATGAACTCGTGTTTGTATGCCAAATAAATAGGCTAATCTATTGAAAAGCTACTGATTAAAAGGCTCGCCATTGTACTAGTTAATATATAGGCGGTGAACTCGCAACCTATTTGCCAAACGCGGTTTCAAGTACTAATGGAACTAATTGTAACTCAGCCATCAGTGATTCCGAATGTCCCGACGTACGTTTCAAACTGTTGTATAGTATATTGAAATACGATTCTATCTATTACAGGTGTTTAGATTTATTTATGTTTAAGGCCAGGTTGCAGTACTTTGTTTTTATGTACGCACGACCTCGCCCCCCGCCCTGCCGCGCGAGCGATATAATGCCTAAATTTTGACTGTTTTTTGCTTCTTGGAGAAAAACTATAAAGAAATTATACAATCTGTTTTCACCATTTACTTTAGAATAAAAAGTTCTATCTACTGATATAACTTTCATTTAAATTCATGATGAAATGTCTTAGCAGTACACGTTTGAAATTGTGATTTAGAGTCATGTTTGATAAAAAAAAGTATCGAGCCGATTTACTAGAGAGTATGTTCAATTTTTATGGAATGATTTTTATTTATTAAAAAACTCGTATTTAGTTCGATTTTTATAGGTTCAAAAATCTTAAAATTACTGCAACCCGGCCTTAATATATTTTCAGTGATAAGCAAATAAAAGGCGTTTTGGGGGACTGCCTCTTGTAAATTTTGACGTTCAAAAGTGCTGATTGTCTGCCTAATTTCAATAAATGACTTTTGCACTTAAATCGTAATTTAAGTCCAAAAGTCATTTAGAAAGGGTGATCTGATGATCGAATCCCAGGTTTAGTCCTAAACAAACCTGGGATTCGATCATCAGATCACACTGTCTCTGAGTGTTTACGTATATATAAACTCTAGATTAACTTTAGTATAGCAGGCTTATGGTCTAGGCTCGCACCTTATTACATGGGACTTATATAATTACTGAAAATTCTGGTATGTTAATAGGAACACCAGGAAAACATCGTGAGGAAACCGGCATGTCTTAGAACCAAAAATTCGCAGACATGTGACATCTACCAATCCGCACTGGGCCCGCGTGGTAGATTATAGCACATTTTTTTTTTTTTTTTTATTATCAATGGGCTTGCTCTTGACTTCAATCTTGCCCTAAGGGCAGAGATGATGTCGACGATGGAACGAGCTTACCCAGTAGAAGCCTGTTTACTCGCGACTTAAACAGATTAGGGTTATATGAACTCGGAAAAACCGACGCAGGCAGGGAATTCCACTCCTTGGCTGTGCGCATAATAAATGACCCAGCAAAGCGCTTCGTTCGAATGTGCGGAATGTCGACTAGGTATCGGTGATACCCTGCAGTACGTCTAGTCTCCCGATGGAAGAAGGGAGATGGTGGGATCAGCTCGTGGAGCTCTTGCGCACACTCTCCGAAGTACAGTCTGTAGAAGACCGACAGACATGCGACTTTGCGACGGTGGGCCAGGCTATGTAGCTTGTTAACCAGCTTATCGTCACCAATTAGCCTCCTGGCTCTGCGCTCTACAGAGTCAAGTGTGGCAAGCTGGTATTTGGCTGAGCCATCCCAAAGGTGACAGCAATACTCCATGCCAGACCGGACTTGAGCTTTGTATAATACTGAAAGCTGTCCAGGCTTGAAGTACCGCTTAACCTTGTTTAGGATGCCCAGCTTTTTCGCCGCAGTTTGAACATCCCTCTCCCGAAGAGGAGGCCTGAGTCCCTGCAGTGGGAACATTATAGGCTGATGATGATAAGGAAAACCTCTACCCAACCCTACGGATATTACAGGTGTGTTGTACTGTCACGTAATTACTTCAAACAAAGCTGTTGCTACAAAATAAATTGTTACGTATATAACACATTAAGTGACGTGAAAATCACACTCTAAGAATAGTTAATTAAATCACTTAATTAACGTAACTTAGACACACAATAGAATGTGCTCAAGGATTAGGTTTCGTGAGATTAATGACGTTGTAATCTAAGCTCTCTGTTTAGGTACAAATCCTTTCATTTGGCGTGAAGCCTTCAAACGTGTCTTATCGTATTAAGTTACGAGAATGTTAAGTATATAAATAACTTGAAGTATATTAATTTGCATACATTTATTGCTTGGTTCAAACTTGGGTTTAATACGAATATTTTTATTATTATACTTTTGATATTTGACTGCCTCGTTGATTTACTTATGCCCGGTTTCTGAGGCACTTTATCTGTGGTTTATCTATTCAAATGTACGCATGTGAATAGATAAACCACAGATAAAGTGCCTCAGAAACCGGGCATTAATGGTTCCAATCGCAACTATTGAGCATGAGGTCGGGTCGGGCAAAAATTACTATTGGGTGTTTCCATTAGGAAATTCTCGGTAGGTGTCACGGAATCCGGATTAGTGCCCGGTGATATCAATGGGCTTGCGACCTATTACATGTTACTTGAACAAAACTGGCAAAATGTTGGTATATTATGAGGTGTACCTCATCATTTCAGCCAAAAGACGTCCACTGCTGAACATAGGCCTCCCCCAGGCGTCGCCACATTGACCGGTCCCGTGCGTCTCTCATCCAGCGGGTTCCTGCAACCTTGACCAGGTCATCGGTCCACCTAGTGGGAGGCCTTCCAACGCAACGTCTTCCGGTTCGCGGTCGCCATTCCAGAACTTTTCGGCCCCATCGGCCATCCGTTCTGCGAGCAATGTGCCCTGCCCATTGCCACTTAAGTCTGGCGATTCTTCGGGCTACGTCGGTAACCTTGGTTCTCATGCGGATGTCCTCATTTCTGATTCGATCACGCAAGGAAACTCCGAGCATAGCCCTCTCCATTGCCCTTTGGGTGACTTTGAGCTTTCTGATGAGGCCCATTGTGAGCGACCACGTTTCGGTCCCGTATGTAATCACTGGCAACACACACTGGTCATAGACTTTCGTGAGGTGTACCTCATAATCGCCGAACCCGAGAGGTCGTCGAGAGGTGTACCTCTGCATAGTCCTTCGGTGATTACAGGCGTGATGATATTTTATGCAAAGTACATCTAAATTGCCCAATTTTTTGTCGATAATAAATCCCGTAGATGGTTCAAGTTTTATTTACATAACTCCGAAATCCAATACCATGTAAAACATTTGTAGGTCCATGTACTACTTTTTATCTAGCACACACAACCAAGACTACAGAAAGCAGAAATGATTGATTGATACACTTCCAGTTCTGATCCACCTACACGGTTCAAGGAACTAGGTGCGGTAAAACGTCAATCATTTTAGTGGATCGCGTTCTAGAGAGCTAGCGTTAGCCAGAATGTATGATCCATTTCTATGAACTATGTGTGTTCACTATGTAGGTAGGTATGTTGAGTTTGTTCGTAGTTTTGACGTGGTTAAGCTAGTGACGTCATGAGTAACTATCCGCAAAATTTGAAGATTATGGTGAAAAAACATGTACGAAAGTGAAAAGGTCAATGATTGTCTAACTCATTAAGATCCTAGAAACATGATTTTTCGTTTTGTTATTTAGCCTATAGTGTCCCACCAGTGGGCAAAAGCTTCCCTCCCACTTTTCTCACTAGCCAAACTCGCACAAAAGCCTTTAAGTCGTCACGCCAGCGTTTTCTAGGTCTCCCTCGGCGACGACGCCTATCTTACTTTAGTGTAACATAATAATTATAGTTAGAGAAAATTTAATAGAATTCTGTATTTTAAATTGTCACTAGTATGTCAATATGCCTATAAAGAGTATATGTGTGACCAGATGTATAAACGTGGACAAATGAAAAAAATTTTGACTAGGTACTTATCTGATCCAGTAGGTTAGCGTTCTATAATTTCTACACCCAAAGGTGAAAGTTTATGTAATTATAACTACAAATTCGGGTTTCGTATCTCATTTTACAGAAACCTGGTTGACACGTGTCACATTTAGGCTGCGTATATATTTGAACGTAAACCTTAAACGATCTTATTAAAAAAATACATAAATGAACCTCTACCTGCGTTGTGTAAATAATTTAATTCCGTACGTACATCATAATTACGACGCCGTGGTTTCCTACTGTAAATATTAGATTACACAGCTTTTCGCTTACATTTCGTTTACGAATCAAGGTAAAGTCAGGTAAAGGCACAAGTTACACGCTCGTGCGACACAGCTTTTGCGACAACAACTACGGAGTAAACCAAATTTAAAGAAAGTGGTTTCGACCAAACCACGAGTAATATAATAATGTCATCATACATAATTATTTAAAAGTTTTTTCAGGGACTTACAAAGTATGCATTAATAATTAGGTGTTGACAACCTATTGCTGGGTGAATCGCTACTATTGCTATTAGCTATATTACTGAGCAATCTGTTAAGGAGAGGCTGTTTCGACTCCCTATTTGAGTATCTCAATAATTATGTGTTGTAACTATTTATTGGCGCTTATAATAAAAGAGAAAACACAAAACCTAAGATCATTCAAGTTGTTATTCGAGTAACCGCGTCGCGTTTTCCGGTGAGATCGTTTGAGCTTACGCGAAGGAAAACAGTGAAACGCGCGCGTGTAGTATCGCCCTAAGCTGTGAACGGGGTCTTACACTTTCTCCCACGTCTTTCACCGAATCACACATAACGGAATAATATTGTTAAAATTACATTTCTTCTCATAATGCTTATTACGTGCAAATCTTGGAGTTGGAGCACAAGTGTTTTATTTCAGAATGGAATTATGGAAGCGGAAAATGATGTGTCTCCGTGTTTATTATATTCTTTAGGCTGTTTCTCGTTATGATAAATGTAATAAGACAAGTGTATGACGACATACCTAACAAGAAAATAATATTTATGTGTATGTTGACGATGAAATAAAATATATGATATTTTAACAAAAGATTCTACCTCGTTACACCAGAGGGGTTTATATATTATAATTTTTCATAATTATTGCTATTACGACTATCAAAAGGATTAAAATTAAGCTCAATATTTTTGAGTTTTCCTGCCGCTGATAGATTGTCAATAAGTATTCCTAGAAAAGTGACAGTGCTGTTGTGTCTGAATAGAACAACAGATAAAATATTCATTTCAACTATGAATTGAATATTCGTTTCTTATTTCTCTACGACAAACACATTAGATTTTTCTTCTTTTCCCCTCCGTGGAAAACTTGGAACACTAACGTCGTCTTGCCTCCGGCGCTTTTCGACCGAAAAATGTAAAGATTTTTTAAGGAAATATCCGTTTCTTTCCTAGAAATGTTTTATAACATAACACTACGCCCGTAATCCCCGAAGGGTTAGACAGAGGTGCACCTTATAGCACACCCACCATTTCGCTCGAAAGTGTATTCGTTATTAAAAAATATTTCTGTAGCTTACGCTCTTAAAGAATATCATTCTGCTGCACTTAATCCACTTGATTTGTGTCTCCATAGTTTCATAGTTGTTTAATCCTTAAAAAAGTACCTTTTAAACATATTTTTAAAGCATAGTCCGATTCTCAATAACAGAAAAACCCGTTGAAATGCTAAAGTAACCAAAAACTATGCATAAATGCAATAATACAGTCCGACGTATCCCTGGTATCCGAGATTTCTCAAAAGAATCGTTTAAATGCAGATGGAGACGATAAGCAACGCATTCCAAATGAAGCCGTTCGTATGCCTTCGTATGCGTTCGGGTCCACTTCGGGTTCCCAGGTTGAAACGTACGCAGAAAATGCGAGGAAAAGTGCGATGCTTACACAAGACTTTGAGAGGAATACGTTTTCGATTCTAAAGGGTCCTTTTGTCGTGAAGTACCCTTGGACGGATGGTTGCGTGTGTCGATTTGTTTAGAAAGATTTACGTGTTTGCTTTCGAATGTATTTGATTATGGTGTCAAGCGTTTACAGATGTTGATCTGAAGATATCTTTTAGTTACTTTTCGTGACACTTGAACGTATTTTATTATTCACTGAAAGCGGGACTTTCATAATATGTTTGTTTGTTATTGCGGGTGGATGTTTCACATCGATCCGCAATAACTTCAATTTATTCGTGGTCAAACAGTATTCATGTTAAATATCCCATTTTCAGTGTTACTGATAATTTTGGTGACCTGGTATTTACTAACCGTCAACAATACTGGTATTCAGCTACATCCGGCTAGAGTGAAAGCCGACCTCAACAAAAGGGAAAAGGCTAACCAAATGATAACCGTCAAAATTGAGATTATATTTCGAGTACATTTTAATAGAGTGATACCCTAACCAACAAGCTTTCCCCAACTTTGAAGGCTATTTGAAATTTTGTATATTTGTTTCCCTTGGCTAGTTGTAGGTCTCGTTAAGAAATGATTATTATTTGAAATTCTTGCCCTGAGGGGATCAAATGGGGTTAAAGTTTGAATATTGTTAGGCTTTACACTTCAATTAGTAATTACTGAACCTAGTAACCACAATTAACCGTCTGATCGTTAGTTGGTTTTGTATTACTTGTATTAATACATACAGGACCTATTAAAAGTAATTGGGTATGGTACTAATTGTTTAACAACACGGTTAGAGCAGTGGCTGAGCGATTGACTGCTGTGCTACGTGTCGCGAGTTCAATTGTTTCCCGGAACAAATATTTTGTAGCCTACAGGTAGTTGTTACGGGTGTGGCTTTTTACCCGACTACGGCTAAGCCAAAAGGAAGGGTAATGATTGTGTAAGAGAAATTCTTAGTGTGATGCAACGTCATCCAAACTTAAAATTATGCTTGTAAGAAAGAAAGAAAGATTCAGAACTGGTATCAAGCCCATACTGGGCCGCATGGTGAATTAAAGGTCTACCACCGCTTTCTGAACAGAGACATTTGGGAACTTTGTGGGCTTATATTTTACTGAAGCAATAAACGAGAATGTTTATCCCGTATTTTTTAAGTGTATTTATTTGTTCGTATTATTCCATATTCGATATCCAACACGTCTGCGAAGTTCCACCAACTAATTAATTTCAACCCTGTTCAACAAAAACATCTTGATCCTTTTCAAACCCAGTATTTTATATTTCAGACGTCAACGGCGCTTATCCTTCTTCTCCACTTATCTCTTCACACAGTCGACGAAGGGCACGCTATAAATCCAAGTAAGTATAAAAGTACTCTTACTTTGTTAGCTTATTATCATTTTGTTTACTGCGACCGTAATTTGTAACTTTTGTGGCATAATAAAGGGGATTTTCGCTTCTTTGAATGTCATAAACCTTAATCTAGGGGCCTTCGAAATGTCCGTCCATTGGCGCTGGATTAAGTTTTTTTTTGATAACCTTATTAGTTTGGTATAAGCCGGGGTTGATGACGTAGTTTAATTAAACTGTAAAGTTTGACCTTTAGGTTGGGTCGTTTGAACGTGGCTCTTTCATACAAACTCTCACTTCTTCTTTTCATTTATTTATTAGAGTACCCACACAATACTTAACTGGACATTAACCTAAGGTACTGCTTATTTCATGAGATTTTTAATCCAGCAGACCTGCGAGAGTAAACTTGGATTAGAGCTGTGTAGACAGTGTGTAGAAAAGACAAAACTTCGTCTTAATGGTGTCGATGGCAATCTACGTATAACCAATTAGATCTGTTCTGCAACTAAAGGTCCCATTAGGATACAGTAGGAAAGATAAACCGCGTACTTAACCATTCCGTATTTTTTTTATATTCACGGAAAAAAAATTGGCAAGAAAGGAAAGCTTCAAATATGTCTCGTTTCTCACCAAAATATTTATCTTAAAGAAAAACCTTAACAAGTTATGGTAAAATTGATTGAATTACGGTCTCAAATACTCTTTTTACCACCAAAAAGTAATCTTTTCCTATTTTTACACCACAAATATTATTTCAGCTTGAGGCATTAAATATAACTCTAAAAGATACCAAATACAATTTGATTAAAAGAACGTCGGCTTCATTATATTTTTGCCGAGCAATATTGGCTTTTTAAATTAGTATTTTATTGGAAGTTCCAGTTACTTTTTTTTTGTCAACATTGGGTAGCATTTTATTGGTCTAGAGTTCTAGATGACTAAGTAATATTCAACACAAAAGTCGGTTTATTAGTTTTTGCATAAAAGTGCTATCGACCGAAAATTATTTTTCGTGTAACAAACTTTGTATGTGGTGGGCGTTTCCAACTAAAAAGTTGTTTTGATTGACATAACGTGAATATCAGTCTCGCTACTCAACTGCCGGAGTATTGAGGGTCTTCATCATCTGTAAGTGCCAAGGGCTATCGCTGAAAATCAGTGAAAAACCCACGCACAGGTTTATCTTTAAGGTTAAGCAGCGGCTGCCTAGGTCGGTCTGTGGGTGGGTGATATAATTTAACGGGCTTCTTCCGGGCCTCAAAAACACGTTAGGTCGATGGGTCCAACTGTCATAATATACCGGGCTTCTTCCGGGCCTCAAAAACACGTTAGGTCGATGGGTCCAACTGTCATTCGTAGATCGTAGACAGTCGTTACAGATAGTCTACGGCCTGAAAGTATAACAGCCAGTAGGTTGAGGAAGTCAGATATGCAGTCGCTCCATAAAATATAAAATACTGGAACCCAGTTCTATTGTTTCTTTATGTTATGTTATGATAGCCGTTTTGCGTGGATCTGACGTTTATTTTCTCCCTTTTTGTGTTGCTTTTGCTCGTTGTCATGTTGTGTGCAAATAGATGTACTTTCCTGCATATGCACAAAGGGCTTCAGTATCAACATAATGCAGAACGTCTAAAAAGGTAATATCAGGTTAACCAGCTTTGTTAAAGAAGTTCATGTTTCGCAAAGCCCGTTGGCTTTGTTCGCTATTCCTAGTTTTCCGTGACTGAATTCTCCCGCACAATTTGATGTCCCAAAAAGTATTTATTTCGAGGTTTATAGGCGTCCCGGCAGACCGAGAGCGGTAACGAACCGGATTTACGTTTATCGATTTTCTATTGAGCAGCTCTTGGCTCAGAATTTTCCCTTGGTGAAATCAATTCCGCAACAAATCAAGCTATAGACAGATCAGCTACAAAAGTATGAAACCAATAATATTCTAAAATTGATTGAAATCAACATTTTAGGATATCGTGGCTAAATTAAACGGCCAATCGGGTCTATCTTCAGGTCAAGCCGCGCTTGCCTAGGTTGGTTCGTGGATGGGTGACCACTCATTTCATACCGAGTTCTCCGTGCCTCGGGAAATACGTTAAGCGGTCGGTCCTGGTTGTTATTTGAAGATATTTGTCAGTGGTTACAGGTCCCTGTGTGCCTATTGGCCTTGTTCTGTCCTGTCTCCTGCTGATATGGAGAAAAGTGGAAATTATGTTTTTTCCTACTCCTCCGCTATTCTTTTCTGATTAATTTCGTTGCGGGATCCAAGACAGTTAAATCGCTTCTCTGGGACCTCGTCGAGCTTCATTGTCTCGGCGCTTTTCTTGTGGTCGCCACTGTTGATTCTGGCTAGCAGGAGTTACAGTGGTTTGGGAATAGTGTGGCGGGCTTGTCCCATGAAAAAAAAAAAGTCGTTAGGTACAGGTAGTCAGGCCCAAGTCTGACAACCAGTCAAGGAGTGTCATATTACCCAATAAAACTTGAGATAGGCAGTCGCTCTATTTCAAATACTGGTATTCAGGTTCATTAGGTTAGACTGGAAGCCGATCCCAAAAAAAAAGTAAAAAGCAAGGCAAGGTAAAAGACAAGGCAAATGATGATAGAAATCAATTTTTTTATCATCATCATCAGCCTATATTGTTCCCACTGCAGGGACTTAGGCCTTGACTCTCTAGGAGAGGGATGGGCTATAATCCACCACGCGGGCCCAGTGCGGATTGGTAGATGTCGCATATCTTCGAATTTTTGGTTCTAAGATATGCCGGTTTCCTCACGATGTTTTCCTTCACCGTTTTGAGAGCAGTGGTGATGAAATAAATTACACAAAGTAATGAGCCTGCCTGGGTTCGAACCCACGACCAACTGATCGTAAGTCGGGGCCGCCACCGCTGGGCCACCACTGCTCTTGAAAAATGTTGATGAAAACTGATCAAAATTTTGACGTTATACAAATACTAATAATCTCATAAACATTAGTGTTTATTATAGTAAACTTCAAAGAACATAATCTTAGTGAAACAAACATCAAACATTCATTATTTCAAACTGCTTCTTCAATAAATTTTGTGATGTCAAACAAGATTTTACGATCCAATTTTGTCTGGATTATACTCTCATCAATGTGAACTCTTTTATTGCTGACATAAAAGTCTCGTAAGAATCTTTCAATACGATGTATCGCAAATATGACAGGAACTAGATATTATGGCAGACTCTTTGTATGATATGAAAGGATAATAAATATGTACGGGATATGAATTACTCACTGATTTCTATTAAATTAAAGTCCCAAAGCGTATTTGAAATAACTGTAGGAGATGGGTTTATTAAAAACTTTTTATCATTATTTTGAATCCTCAGGTTGTCGCGTTAAACATAGGCAACAGTTACAGTATTCAGCAGAAAATTTTTAAGTGAATTTTGAGTGCATTGGAAACGATTGCCGCATACCCAATGAGCTGTAGGCCAAAATATCCACTTGAGTGGAGTATTGATACAGTTTGAAGGCGTCGCGACAGGCCGTGTCGATGGCGCGTTCTTGTTAAATGCGCCTTAAAAAAAATGTCAGCAACATTGAAGGGGCCCACAAGGACCGACGCCTGTCAGGGCTGCGGGTTCTTTGAAAAAGATAACGCGACCTCGACACAAAGGGCTAAGAAGGAACATGGGTGGTTTTTAGTCAGTAGAAGTCTGACACTCCCTACCGCTCTGCACAAAGCGGGAGGAGCCATTTGATGATAACCCACCCTCCAAAAAATTTGTAGATTTATAGGTAAATATAGGTAAATAGCCAGCGCAGCGGTCTCCTAACATAGTATTTACGCTATAATTCAGGTCAAACTCAAAATCCTAATGGATGTTATAATTTTATGTATTTCCGCTTTGTTCCTGCACTATACAAATGAAATGAAGTTATAATGCAAATCAAATTAACACGCACAAATGGCTCCATCCAACATAAACGCGATACAATTTACCGGGATAATGCAATGAAAGATTTAGTGGCGATCATCAATGTACAGTTGTACAATGAACTCTATTTATTACAGGCTAACGTTTTTTTTGATATTGTTCTAAATTATCATAGTTTCAATTTATAACCTGTCCACAAATCATAACATAACATCACGCCCGTAATCTCAGCCCATCCCAGAAGAGTTAGCCAGAAGTGTGTTTATTTGTGCTTACACCCACATTTCGGCAGTTATGACAACTACCATCATACCATGTAATAAGGGACGAGCCTTTTGCGACCAACCGGGCACAAAATATGTAGACTGCATGGTTTGCTACTGAAAAAAAATTGATAGATAACCCAATAACACTTAGCCCGACCTAGTATTACAACCCAGGACCTCATGCGCAGCAGTCGCGCTTGCAACCACTTGACCAATAAGGCTGTAAAAAAATCGTTCAGCAAATAATATGTAGGCCATTCTAAGTCCAAAGTGGGACTTGCATGAGCAGAGACGACAAAGTAACTTTATACAGCAAAAACTAGACTTCCTCCAATATTGCAGAAGTTATACTTCTTGTGAACCAAGTACTGGTTCCAAAATAGGTTCGACAAGGATTACTTAACGCCTCAAGCTGCCACGAAAATGTATCGAGCCAATCGCCAATTTTTACAACCTTTACTAGCCAGCTAAAGTATTAGGATTATAATGATAATAATCCATATATTTTCAGGTAACAAACACCTATGGATATTAATAATAACGTTAGTGTTCGTGTAAGCAACTTAAAACTATGTTAGAAGCACTTCACTTGCATGATGTCTTGTGCGATCTTGTGTTTGTCCACAAAAGCGATGGCCTGGAACAACTTTCTTCCGACACCAATTGGAGTAAACGCGTTGGTAGTTGCACCTCAAACGTTTAAAACAAAAACCAAAAAGCTACCAGCCCGACAAAAAAATACCAGTTATAAATTCCATTCGTGTGAGACTTGTAGCCACGGGTACGGGTAGTACGGTACCCACTGTAGTCATATCATTCGTAGTTAAAGGATAACACTCGTAAAAGGTTTATGTTAATAGCTCTTGCCCACGGTGCCCACGGCAACGAGTGTATGTAATGCCCGGGATACACGAGGCCAGTAAGCTTATTGTCTGTTCGAGGTCGTGTCGAAGGCGGTTTCGTGTCCCACGCGCGCCTCAAAGAGACATCAGCAACATTGAAGGGGCCCGCAAGGGCCAACGCCCATCGGGGCTGCGGGTTGTTCGAAAGAGATACCGTGGCCTCGACACAAAGTATTAAAAAGGAACATGGGTAGTTTTTAGTCAGTAGAAGTCTGACACTCCCTAGCGCTCTGCACAGAGCGGAAGGATTTGATGATTTCCCAACCTCCAAAACAAAAAAAAGGACAGCAAGCTAGTTATTTACTAAACTGTCCTGTTTTACTATCCTGGCTAAGAACATGCTAGAAGTGATGCTAGTTTTGTGTAGAAGTACTAGCTGACTAGTAGGTTACTGACAGTAGCTGGCTATCCTGGCTTGAAAAAATGGCCTCGTCTATCCCGGGCATAAGCGCGATAAAGTGTCAACGTGCTCCAACTAAAATGATCACGTGTACTCGGCGGCCATCATTGATTTCAGTACATTACTTCCACGGTTGATTATTGAAATAATTATAATTAGATTTAGTTGTAATTATTGGTAATCCTAATGGATTCGTTAACGGATTACATAATGGGTATTATGAGCCTAAACATCGACGTTAAGCTTTCAATAGTGTAGGTGGAGCTTCTGGCTATGTAACAACAGCCGCTAGCGTCAATGATCATATTAAACTGTGCTTGTATAGGCTAATCCGTGGATGGGTGACCACCTATTACATGCTGAGTTTCCTCTGTGCTTCGGAAAGCACGTTAAGGTTGCACAAGCCAGTCATTCTTCCATACAAACGTAGTATGGTGATTACTCGGTGTCGGTTCAAAATTTAAAAAAAATATCAACTGGTCTTGCCATTATCTAGGCCTGAATGGAAGCAGAATTGGAAAAAAAAATTGGTTTGTAAGTTATGAGCGTCGAAACTTTCATATTTTAGCACTAATTTTACTCATCTTTGGGCGTAAAAAGTAACGTACAGTTCGAAAATTAAAAAAGTGAAACCTAACAGGCATAGATTAGTTATTAAAAAATTCAAATAATTTTATTTTGAACCGATACATTCAATAGATTTTTCATGATATCCGTACTACCAAAGGTCTGCATAGAAAATTTCGCGCGCCCGTTTTCGTTGTGTCCCTTTCGCTCTATGCATTTCGCTCGTGATGTCGGATGAAGTAGCATGCATTTTAGCCCCGCCCACCAACTAGTTCGTGCTCTTGGCTTGTTTACCCTTGAGCTGTTGGCCTCGACTGTCATTTGAAGATCTTTGACAGTCGTTACAGGTAGTCAGTGACACAAAAGTCTGACAACCACTCTTATCAAGGAGTATCGTAATTATTGCCCGATACTGGTTGTGAAGGTCAGATATGCAGTCCAATCATGTATAATACTGGTATTCAGCTGTACCTATCCGGTTAGACTGGAAGCCGGCCCCAACATAGTTAAGAAAAAGGCATGATGAGTGTAGGTACTGTAGATAATACCCTGTCATCTAAAACACTTCCCGCTTTATCGTCAGCAATAAACAACCGCTTTGCTAAATGTGCTCCGAGAAAAAACATCGAAGAAAATTCTCAAGCACCGGATCAACCCGATATAATATTCAGAATTATCATTTGGTCCCAGACTATTATGCTAGGTAGGGGCGTCAGAAAACACCGAGATGTTTTTCCCAAAAATTATACCGCAAATAAATTCGGTGTAACGAAAGTTTATCTTCAATTTTACTCAAAATAACATCTTGAATATCTCATTTGACACTGGAAGATTACCGTGAACTCGTAAGTCAGCACCAGAATTTTTTTACATAATAAAATATTCATCATTGCTAAAGCTCTGAATCGCTTGCTATATTCGTCACCTCTTTTCTGACGGTTTATTATTGTTCCCTCTGTTTCATTAAGCATTGTCGTTATAGCTTTTATTATATCGTTGAAAGGTAATTATACTACACAATGAGGGTTTTTGTGTTTTTTTTATTTCGAGGTGGCAAATGTTTAGGACAATGGCATTTATTTTTGGGATATGTGAGTTTTTTTTCTCTTTTTTTTAAATCACCTTTTTGTTGATTCTCATTGTGTGTGATTCTCCCTAAATAAACTGGGTCAATGTTTTTAATACGCTACTTATGGGCCTACCCACAATCATACTAATATGATGATTTTATCTGTAAACGGGTGAAAATTGCGCGACTGTGAGTATAGTCGTGCATTTGATTTTCATGTCGGGTATAGTGTTATTGGGTTTTTCCATTAGGAATTACTATGTGCAGACACGGACGGCCCTTTTGCCATCAATTGAGCACAATGCCAGACGCATTAGGCAAACACATTAGACGCAAAAGGAGTAAAAGGATCACCATCATCATCAGCCTATTGCAATCCACTGCTGGATATAGGCCTCTTTAATCTTACGCCACTCACTCGATTTTCGGCAACTCTCAACCAGTTGTTACCAGCCACACTGCGAAGATCATCGCTCCACCCACCTTACGCTTGCCGATTCGCGGTCTCCACTCAAGAACACGTCTACTCCAACGGTCATCGGTTCTGCGACTAATATGGCCGGCCCACTGCCACTTCAGCTTACTTATTCTGTGAGCTATGTCGACAACTCTGGTCCTCTGTCGGATCACCTCATTTCGGATGCGATCCCTGAGAGAGACCCCTAGCATAGCTCGCTCCATAGCTCGCTGAGCGACTTTTATTTATGGACCAACCGTATCGTTAGTGTCCACGTTTCAGCCCCGTATGTCATAACAGACAGGACGCACTGGTTGAAGACCTTAGTCTTTAGAGTAAAAGGATACATGTATAGGAGTAAAACATAACTGGCAAAATGTGGGTATACTAAGTATTAAGTGGGTACACCGCTGCCTAATTCTTTGAAAATATCTTCAAGCAGTATTCGCGGTGAATTTGAATCTTCATTCATTATAATGAATATCTTCTATACCCTGACTTTGATGGGCAAAGTTATTGGAATGATCAAGAAAATAGATTACCTCGTAAAGCCGCCCAGACGGCAAATAAGTTCCTATTTGAGGGAAATAAGGTCATTGAACATATTCTTATCTTCGATTCGACATAAATTTCAGAAAGGCTTTTGTAACAAAAAAAAAACAGAAAGGTGAGAAAAATACGTTGAAGGTTAGAATATTAGGTATATTATTTTCGTTGGTTTTCAATACAAAAATTTCATTACTATTTCATATGATTATTAAAGCTTCATTCATATTGATAGTCAAGGTCGCGTGAAGTTGATGACAATAATTGATAGTCATTGACAAGTTTAACTAAAGAATCAAACTATGGCGTGGTTTTATTCAGTGAGTTTGTTTGTTGTCAATAACCTATGATATAACCATTGATGTAATCAATGTGAGGTAGATACGGTACTAAGTCACAGCACATGGTCCTACTAAACTAAGGGATTGCCTGTAGGTGGCACGCAGTCGCAGCTAACGCGATTTCGCTCGCACAACAGCGTCGGCTCTTATGTCTGTCCTTGTCTATCATGTGTGAGTTTCGGTGCATGTTTTTCTGATTGCGATGTTAGCGCGTACCGTATCTTCCTCCTTTTAATATATCAATGGATATAACTTGTGTATCTATGTACTTTTAAGACATATTACTTTTAACAACACGAGTACTACTTTGAACCCTCAGATTATTATTGTCAAAAAATATAATTTTAAGTTTACAGGCTAAATGAAATAAACAAAAATATGTGAAACCTTTTCATTTGTAAGACCATAATTTACCATAATATTCATGCAAATAAAGAATCTACAGCTATGCTACAAACTACAATAGTAAAATAGTACATTATGGTATAAGTGTGTAACGTTGGTGATTACCGCCGAGGCGGCATTGAGACCCGAGCCGTCAGGTGAGGGTCTTAAGAAAGCCGAGGACGGTAATCATCAATACACACGTGTATCATACGACGTTTTTCAACACACTTGCGAATAAAAAAAAACGTGTGGCATTTTTTATCAATTATTTAATTTGACAACCCCAGTTGACAACCTTGTTATTTTCCGTAACCATAGCAACGTGGTTGAAATATTTTCATTACGGAATTTCTGGATTCGCTTTCCACGCTCAAGGCCCGCGATAGAAGTTATGCAATAGCTTAATAATACAAGAAAAAACATTTTATTTATTAGATAAAAAGTTTATTTAGAGAAACAATAAATGTGCAGTTAGTAAAATTATAATTAAATGTTTTTGATGGCGTAGCGGTCTCTTCAGATAGATTATTTACTGAAATACTTTTATGTTGTATTGTTATTTCAGATTGAATCCTTGGTATTTTATTCTTCTTGATAGGTATCTTCACTAAAAGCATCTGGCCATTGTTCTGTATGTCTTTTACAGTACGTTATATTTGTTAATTCTTGTATCCTACATGCACCAGTTACACCAAATATTAAAGCAACCTGAAAAAAGAAAAAAATAATTATTAAGTTTAACACACAACACGCTGAAGCTGAAGTCACGTAGATAGATATTTAAAATGAGTTTAACTAACCTTAGTAACCAGATATTGGTTATCTGGAGCATCTTTTATAAATTTTTCAACATAGTAGACGATAAAACCTTTGATTTCTTGGTTCTAAATCCATCTGACAGTCTTTTTAGATAAGCTGACAAATAAGAGTATGTTTTTAAGTCCACTCCATTCTTCGTTCGGACTGTACTTTTTAACATTGAGTATACACACCACAAAGAGCTAGGTTTGTACTTAGAAGATAATAATTCTTTAAAGTACGCCAAGAACACATTTTCAGAAAATGACTGCGATTTCTTGGTGTTTTGCCACTGCTTGAAATTTTGGTACGCTAATAGATATTTCTCCTTGGAGTTTTCGGGTAGCAAATTTTCCATAACGCTAAGGGCTTCAAATCTTACATCGGGCGGTGTACAACATGAATCATTTTCTTCAAAACTAGACATTTTAACTAATAAAATAACTATATTAACAGTGAAAACGAGTTGTGTATTTTTTTCGCAGTAGCGGGAAAATATTATGTTTTTTTTATAAGCGATCAGCCATAGACTAAAAGAGGTTTTTTTTTTTTGCTTGTCGTGGATAGTGTTTGGAGCCACGTACAAAATGGGGAATTCATATTTTTATTTATCACAGAGAAAACAAAAATTATAATATTTGAGTGAAAGTTTTATTTATTAAAAACGTACTAAGTTTAAATTATCTATTTAAATACAAAGTTTCATGAAATGAGCAAGCACTAGGTACATTAATTAATTTTTTACTATTGAACACGATCTTTTTTGTATCGAAACTTTTTTAAGAACATAGCAACTCAACCAATTAAATTAAAAAAAAAAAACCTATAACTCACTAGTGAATAATAGCAATGAAGAATTCACAGTTTGATTATAGGTGTCATTATGTGCCTAATTGCGGTGAAATTTTAGCCACTTTATGAGCAAGTGTGTTGAAAATAAATAATTTCGCTTGCTTTTTTTCTTTAAAAATTTATTTAATTTCCCAGGTTGTTCGTGTATCCGCTACACGTCCACATATGGCAAGGAACGTGGCACGTTCAGCAGCCCCGACTACCCGCGCCCTTACCCGGCGCGGATCGACTGCCTCCTCTACACATTCGTCGCAGCGCCCCACGAGATCGTCGAAGTGGTTTTCACTGACTTCGACATCTTCAAAGGACATCTTGAGTAAGTTTTTATTTATTTTTGGATCCTGCTCTGTCCCACGGCTGGTCAAAGGGCTACCATATAGCTTTCCACGTTTATTTTCAATTTGCCTTCGACCAATCCGTAAAGAACCAGTAAAGATTGACACGCCAGCGTCTCTTAGCCGTCCTTGGTTTCGAATTTTCGATGGCCGTCTTCAAGCACCCACTGTGTAACTATCTTAGCTAATCTCTCCGACTTTATCCTAGAAACGTAACTCACTCAGTCCCATTTTAACCTGTCATTTTTTTTGTATACCTTGATTGGTCGCCGTGCATACAGTATGACGAACAATCATAAAAAAAAATCTATATAACTTTTAGAGTCACGAGCTTATTTTTACACGACTCAAAAAAAGAGTGTTATGTTTTTGAACAACATTTTAAAATAGTATCGAATTGATGCAGATGTCAAAGCGATATTATTTATGGATCAGTTCAATCGACAAACAATTCAAACAAAAAGTCAGTAAAAACTGGTTTCAGTTAGTGAAGTTGTGATACTGTAAACAAAAATTGCCGTTATAGATATGAAGCACATAACTTAATATATTTATGGCGCAGTTACGGTTATGTTTCCATCCATCCAATAAAAAAGGCAAATTGATATCAACGAAGCAATTGTTGGAATTGAGTCGCATGTTTCCGTCGATCAAATGTTACAACTTTTTGAACACAATATTTCGCTTCACTCGTTGAACTAATGGTTGCAAGCGCGGCTGCTGAGCATAATATAAGATCAAACGAACTTCTTGAAGTGAAGTTCGATCAATATTATATGAGTCGCTTCATTCGAAGATACAATAAATAACCATGTAGTGCCTTTATTCTACAAGGCTCTATTCGCACGTTTAAAGAATCGATTGATGATTTGATTTAGTCGATTGTCATTTTTTTTGAAGTGAAAACTTCTTTAGCGGCGTTGAGCACTTTGGGAAATTGTTCTGTGATGGGTATAAAATCTTAAACTCGCGTCAGGACAAGTGACCACGTGACCCTGATCGAAAATTCGTCAGGACACGTGACCACGTGACCCTGATCGAAAAAGCGTAAGACGGATGGAGAGTAGACAGCTATCCCCTCTCTACGGCGCGGCGAAAATGTATGCCTGGGCCTACTGTTTCGTTTAGGCAGCGCAGGGCGCTTAATAATAATAATAATTAGGAAATTGTTATTAGGTTAGTTCCCCCCTCTGTAGACCCGTAGTATGCGCGCATGACGTTCTCGTTTATTACTTGAGTCCATTTCATGCGCTGCACACAACCACCGGTAGCGGGGACCCGGCTCGGGGCGGGTTGGCCCCTAGGTCCCATGCCGGTCGGTGGCCGGCCTCTCCTCTGTCGACGCTCAGGTGGTGGTGACGGAGATCTTGACGTCGGCGTCGTCGGCGGAGAGAAGTACTCGTCGCTCGAGCTCGACGCTACTGCCACCGCCGGTGACGCAGGTGATCCGAAGTCCGGCGGTGGCGAGGCGGAGCTGAGCGACGAGTCCGGGGATGGTAGGCGTGCGCGTCGTGCTGCTCTTGCTCTTGTTATCATTATCTATTCTTGTAATTTTTCATTTTAATAAAATTTCTTGAAATTTTCTCTTTGACATACTATGTCGGCTGTCATGTAAAATTTTGAAATGTTCTGGCCCTTGATTCTAACACTGATTCCTGGATACATTTTATTTTGATTTATGATATAATTTATTTGTAACTAGCTGATGCCCGCGACTTCGTTCACGTGGAAATTTTGATGTGTGACTGTCTCGTTGATCGAGTGGTCTCAAGTGCAACTACTGAGGATGAGGTCCGGGGTTTGATTGCAAAGTGTTTTCGCAGTAGAGGCCACGGAGCGTGGTTTTCGTGCTCGGTCGAAGGCAATATTATATCTATAGACATCAAACGCCCCCTATTACATCGCGCTTGAACATTACTGGCGAAATGTGGGTTTAGGATTAGGTACACCACTGCCTAACTCTTTCGGGATTAAGGCGTAATGTTGTTTTATATGTGAGACCTGACGGCTTGATCAAAATGTGATGATGTGGGTAATGATTACAAAAGGTGTCCTTATGAGCGCTGTCATGTGAGCGGCAGCGGCTTGAATCAAAATGAAATGGAGTTGAGACGACGATGGCTCAAAATGTACAAACAAATTCCTTGTTCCTTGGTGATAGCACAACCACTCTTCGTCCATATATTAACCTCTCAAATTAGGAAAACCGTGCATGGTAAGTTCATCTTCTGTTGGCACTGGATGTGAAAACTCTTTGGCAAGTGGAATTTTCGCATCTTCATCTATTTCCAGGCGACTCTCTCCTGATGCCTTTGCAAATAAGCCGCTTATTTGCAAAGGCATCTGTTCCATGGCCAGTCGCAGATTTTTGGTGATGTTGCAAGTTGGGGTAAGATTCAGCGGCAATTCGTAAGCGGAAAGTGCAATCTGGTCATTGTTAAGCAAAGTTGCAGCAATGCCCGATGCAGCCACAGCGATAAGACGGCATGGTTAGCGGAGTGCCTCGGCGTTTGACTGTGGCGCTGCATGTCCTGTATTCGATTTCCACACTGAACAAATAAAATTTACGTCGTGGGTCTTATCTAATTTTAATTAGGTTTTTAAAAGTTTTTACAGCTGTTTTTCTTACTGTGAACCGGTCAATTTGTATTTGTTGACTATTCACGACAAATATTAACACCGCAATTCTGAAAATGGTGTGTCAAATGAACAATGCCATCTGTCGAAGACGAAGTTAAACTGGAAACAAACACACACTATAGGGCTTAGGCGATGTAGTTTCCTGCACGAATGGCACGCGGAGGCACTACACTGGGGCCCTGGGGGGTAACTCCGCTGCCGCGGCATATTGCCGCTTGGCGGATAGACCCCCGGTGTGATTTCATGGCGACATGGAGAGAGCGACTGTCGCAACCCCGTGCAGGGCACAGTGGTGGTAAATCCCCTCTTTGAGGAGTGGCTTGAGAGGCGTCACGGTGCCCTCACCTTCCGTCTGGCTCAGGTCCTCACTGGACACGGTTATTTCGTGAGGTACCTGAATCGAATCAGGCGGAACGAAACGCCCGGATGCTACCATTGCAAGAATCAGCCGGAGGACACGGTGGAGGTCTGCCCCGCTTGGGCGAAGCCCCGGTTGGGTTGAGCCCCGTCGTGTTCTCTTAGCGGCGATCGGCGGCAGCGACCTCTCGCGTCCTGCCCTGGTTCAAGCCATGGTGCGGGGTGAGAGGGAATGGGACGCCGTCGCCTCCTTCGGCGAAGCAGTGATGCTAGGAAGGAGGTGGCGTAATGTGAGAAAGAGAACCTCTCGTCCCAGCCGCAACAGGAGACGCTCCGGGCGTCGGGGGCCATGTGATGGCTTCCGGCCATCTACTCTGTATTGATTTGAAAACCATATAGCATCAAAATAAAAACAAATACCTGGAACTTACAAAAAGTATAAACCGATTGGGGATCGAACTCGCGAACTTGTTTAACATTTTTGGAAATCTTTCAAAATTATAAAAAATCGCAAAAAGTGGATACTGACTGTGATTTGAAATTGCGTACCTTTATTTACAGCTAAGTCTCTGTTTATAATCTACCTTCAGATTTTTGATTTTCTCCGCCTCGGTGCGACAGAGGCGAAGGGGCGGAGGTAGAGGTCGAGCGCTGGGCTCGGCGTGAAGTAGTTCGTATTGAGTCGCGCTGGGCGTCGAACGAATATTATAGTAGCCATAGATCGGGTGAAAGCGCACGCGCATTGATTAAATCGACTTGTGGAGTCATTTCGCGGCACCCAATTATACTAGTTAAGCAGTACGGTTAGCGACGCTGTGAGTGTCGAACGGGTTATTGATAATATCATTGGTTTGCCTTGTCACGGGAGTGCTATTGGGAACGCACCGAGGCTTTTGTGGTTAGACTAATACGGAGTGAGTGTGGTGGCTCGCGTTAACGGCGTGGCTTGCAGCGACGTGGAAGAATCGTCCGGAACTACCAGCAAACCATCGCAAGGTCATATACACTCATTATACACATACACAGTTACACAACTTGCGAGGGGTCAAGGAAGTGAGACCGGCTCGAAGAAATGAGGTAAGGGTAGCTTTAAGTTCAGAAATTGTAATATTGTTCGGAGGCGCGTATCGCGTCTATTTGATCACGTTAGGACGGCGGCTGTTCTGAGACCTGTCTCCCATGGGCCCGAGATAAGGTTCGGCTGAGTCCTGGCGCGATCAAAATCTGGTAGCAGAGCGTGGTTTATTTAAACCCACTTTGTAAAAATTAGTAGGTACGTGGTACCAATTTACTTTGTAAAAATTGTGTTCATGTACAAATTCAACTTGTAGGTAGTGGTACATTGACCTACATACCAGTGTACGCCTCAAGTTGAGTTTGGCGTTATTAATAATAAGTACATGGAATGTGAATATTCGTTGATAAAATAATTTGTTATTTACGTTCGGTTACGCACAAATATAACCTCATCACAAATCGTGTTATGATTGTCAACATTTGAGACATAGAGGAATAACCTCTAGAGCACGTAGAGGAATAAGTTCAAGAGTTGGCATAGCGTCGTAGATTTATTCACTCAACGAATATATTATTATTGTTAGTTCCGGATACAATAATTGTTATTTTTTTTGGTTATTGTTATTTATTATTGCATAATCGCGTATTGAAGTTGGTACTATGGCTCCGTCAGTAACGAAAACTATCGCAGCCAGAATCGAAGCTGAATTGAGATGGTTTTCATCGGTTGTTACGTTGGTAGGTCGCACCGATCGTGAAGATGCGTTATTGTCACGCGCTCGGCAAGTTGACGAACGATATGACGCCGTGTTAAAGTGTCACGCTGAGTATTTAGCATGTCTCGAATCGACGGATCTGTCGTCGGTGGACAAGGATGCTCAGGTGGTACGGGGCAATGTGGACCAGTGTGGGGAAATGTCCATGAGCATAATCCAGGCGGCGGCCGACATTGAGCGATCGCGCAAGGGTGACGTCAGGGATTCATGTCGGCCAGCAGGCGTAGGGATTCAGGCGCCGTTGCCACCAGTACATGTACCCGAGTTTAGCGGCGAGTATGCCGATTGGCCGCGATTCCGCGATATTTTTAATAGTGTCGTGCATTCGCGTACAGATCTCTCGCCCGCGTACAAGATGGCTCAATTAATGGGTAGGCTTAACGGTGAGCCGCACGACATCTTGACCCACCTGGAGATTACGGACGCCAGTTATGAGACGGCATGGGGCCTATTAATCGACCGATATGATAATCGGCGATTAATAGTTGATGGCCTCATTGATAAGATTTTTGAAATCCCGAAGGTGTCTAACGTGTACGAAATAAGGGCGAAAATCCTTAATCCGGTCACGGTTGCGGTGAACACGTTAGATCGACTTAAGTTGTCGTTAGGGGACAATAAATATATCATCGTCAATAGGGTTTTACGGAAGTTGCCGATCGACGTGGTGGCGCGCTTTGAGCAGTCACATGGTGGCGAATCGACGGACCACCTCCCAAGTTACGATGACTTGAGGGTGTTTTTAGAAGGCGAGTGCCGGCGGGCGGATTGCCAAGGGGCAACCACGTCGCACCCTCCTCCGTCAACCCGACGTACGAGCGGGCCCAAGCCGGTTGAGCCCCGTCGGGGGGGGAAGAAATACCACGCCCTCCAATCGGAAGTGTGCGCCTTCTGTCGGAAGGAAGGGCACGGTCTCGCCGCATGCGCGGACTTTAAGGCGCAGCGGGTGCATAGACGAAGAGGGGTGGTCAAGCAGCGCTATTTGTGCTTCCGCTGCTTGGGGACTCACTTTGTACGTGAGTGCCACAGGACCACTAACTGTGGAACCTGCGGAGGAGCCCATCACGAGTTGCTATGCCTGGCGGAGAGTAGGGAGGTGCACGGAGCCTCGCCGGGAGGTCACCCCCCCTCTCCTAAGCCAGATTCGGGTGGTCGGTCACCCCCCCCTAGGGGGGGTGGGTCGGCCAGGAATCAGCGGTCGCCGCCCCCTCGGGGGGGTGGGCCAAGGGCTGATCCAGAGCACAACCCGATACCGTCGTCTTCCCCGCGGGGGGGGGATAGGCACCGAGACTCGGGCAGGGGCCCGGAGGTAGTACAGACGGGTTACGCGGCGTACTCGAATGCGTTGGGGGGCATGTTGCCACCCCCGAGTAGTCGCTTCTCCCCGCCTCTCGCAGAACGCCCTCGGCTGACGGCGCGCCCGCCACCGTTCGGAAGGATGCCAGTAGGCTACTTCCGACCGGCACGGATGTCACCGATGGGTCGGGAGGGTTACTACCCGGGTTGGGACCCGTATACTGGGACAGTATTTACTCCCCCTCCGGCAGGGGAGGAGGGAGGTGCCTCCTATTAGCAACTAGCAGCCTGTTCGTCAGTGGTGCCCACCCCGACAGTAACGGTATTATTACCGACGGCTAGGATTACTGTCAGGGGTACTGACGGACAGCCGGTGCACGTGCGAGCACTGTTAGATTCAGGGGCACAAGGTTGTATTGTGTCCAGCTGTTTAGTGAAAAAGCTGGGCCTTACATTAGAGCCATCACGGGATGGCGCCGTAGGTATAGGTGGCAATCGGGTGCCTCACCTCAGGGGTCAGACGACATTCCTGTTCGAGATGGGTGACACGGCATCGGTCACGCGGGTGAATGCCACGGCGATTGTTTTGGACGAAGTGGTTGGGGTCCTCCCTCAGACTCGGTTACCGTCTGCGGTAAAAGGGTTGACCAATGGATTGGAGTTAGCCGATCCCCACTTCGCGATCCCCGGACGGGTGGACGTCTTGCTTGGGTCTGACGTCCTCGGGAAGCTGCTCCGAAGCGGCAAACGGGAGCTGCAACCAAACGGGGTTGTGGCCATGCGTACCGCAGGTGGTTACGCGTTATTGGGCCCAGTACGGGAACCACAGCACTCAACGGATTATAGCTCCATATATTATGGCAGCGTGTTATCCGACGTCCTGCAACGGTTCTGGGCAACGGAAGAGCCACCCACCGCTCTTAGAAATAACCCACGTGATGAGGAGTGCGAAACATTCTATCGATTTAACACGGTGCGCCTCCCATCGGGTAGATTTATGACAAGGTTGCCATTTCTGTCAATTCGACCTCCGCTGGGGAGCTCATGGAGTCTGGCAGAAAAGCGGTTAGTGGCAATGGAAAGGCGCATGAAGCGGGACTCCAACTTCCGACAGAAGTATGTGGAGTTCATGCGCGAATACCTGACGTTGGGTCACATGTCGGTGTCCAGGGTTGACTATCGTCATGAGGAGCATTATGTGTTGCCTCATCATGCTGTTTTGAAGACACCTGACTCAAAGATCAGGGTCGTGTTCGACGGGAGCGCGGAGACGTCTAGCGGGGTGTCCCTGAATCAATGTCTCCATGCTGGTCCTAAGCTGACCAGAGACATTGCAGACATTCTCACGGACTTCAGGAGACACCAGGTTGTCTTCGTTACGGACGTACGGATGATGTTTCGTCAAACTGAGATTCATCCAGACGACCGTCGGTTCCAGCTGATATTGTGGCGAGAGAGCCCAGAAGAACCGATGGTCACGTACGAGCTCAACACAAACACGTACGGATTAAAGCCCAGCCCATATGTAGCCATGCGTACGCTACGAGAACTGGCTGATCAAGAACGGCTCCGCTTTCCCCGCGCGGCTGCTGTCATTGATAGGGACGTCTATGTAGACGACATTTGTACGGGCTCAGACAGTATTGAGCAGGCGCTCATCTTAAGGGATGAATTGGTGGCGCTCATGGCCTCCGGTGGCTATGAACTCAGGAAATGGCTGTCGAACTGCCCAGAGGTACTGGCAGGACTGCCAACTGAGTATCAACAAGACCCGCATTTGTTTGAGGATTCGGAGAATCTTCATGCGTTGGCCATTTTAGGGGTCCAGTATCGACCGAGTCAGGATGCCTTCACATACAGTTGTGAGGCCGAGTTGCTGTCGAAGACCTGGACCACGCGATCGGTCCTTTCGACTATCGCACGAACGTTCGATCCAACCGGTTGGATCGCGCCGGTCACGTTCATGGGAAAGTGCTTCATTCAGAAGCTTTGGTGGAGTTGTTGGTTAGGGACCGTCACACCAAGAATTCACACGCAGGCTGTAACACCCTTCTGGGCATTTTGCAGCGTGAATTTTGGATTTTATCGGCCCGCAGAATCATACGGAGCGTTGTGTTTCGTTGCTTGCCTTGTTACCGACTCAAGGCAGCCACAATGCAGCCACAAATGGGAGATCTCCCGGCCGACCGAGTCACGGAGGCTCGGCCATTTGCTGGCGTAGGGACAGATTTCGCGGGGCCCTTCATGGTCAAGACATCGCACCTTCGCAACGCGAAGTCGGTTAAGGCATATCTGTGTGTCTTCGTGTGTCTGGCGACCAAGGCCGTTCATTTGGAACTGGTGGCCGATCTCTCTACGGAGGCCTTTCTGGCGGCGTTAGATCGATTTGTTTCTAGAAGGGGAGTACCGTCACTGATTCGGTCGGACTGTGGTACCAACTTCAAGGGCGCCGACCGGTGCTTAAAGGAAATTGTATTGTTTTTAAGTCAGAATGAGCGAGAGATTGGCACGGGCCTCGCCAGTCGGGGCATTTCGTGGTATTTTAGTCCACCTGGATGCCCCCACTGGGGTGGAATTTTCGAGGCAGTAGTCAAGTCTTCCAAGACTCACTTGTATCGGGTCATCGGCTCAACGATTCTCACCTTTGAGGAGTTGTCAACGGTGTTTTGCAGAATTGAGGCGGTCTTAAACTCGCGACCTTTGTGCCCGTTGAGCGCTGACCCGAATGACCTTGAGGCCATGACCCCAGGTCATTTTTTGATTGGCCAACCACTTAACGCCTTGCCGGAATATCCGTATACTGATGTCAAGTTGTACCGGTTGTCACGGTATCAGATGTTACGGCAAATGAGCCAAAATTTTTGGAAGCGATGGTCGCTGGAGTATTTGCATATTCTACAGCAACGCGTTAAGTGGACGGACAGGACGACCCCACCCTGCGTTGGAGACCTCGTTCTGGTTAAGGATGCTAACCTATCACCGTTGTGTTGGCGACGGGGGCGCATTGTTAACCTGATTACGGGCAAGGATGGGTTTCCAAGGATCGCAGACGTCCAGGTGAGGGACTCGATCCTTAGACGGGCAGTTTCAACTTTATCTCGACTCCCGGGAGTTTGAGCGGACCGACAACGGGTCGGTCCGGGGGGGGTGATTGTTTATAATCTACCTTCAGATTTTTGATTTTCTCCGCCTCGGTGCGACAGAGGCGAAGGGGCGGAGGTAGAGGTCGAGCGCTGGGCTCGGCGTGAAGTAGTTCGTATTGAGTCGCGCTGGGCGTCGAACGAATATTATAGTAGCCATAGATCGGGTGAAAGCGCACGCGCATTGATTAAATCGACTTGTGGAGTCATTTCGCGGCACCCAATTATACTAGTTAAGCAGTACGGTTAGCGACGCTGTGAGTGTCGAACGGGTTATTGATAATATCATTGGTTTGCCTTGTCACGGGAGTGCTATTGGGAACGCACCGAGGCTTTTGTGGTTAGACTAATACGGAGTGAGTGTGGTGGCTCGCGTTAACGGCGTGGCTTGCAGCGACGTGGAAGAATCGTCCGGAACTACCAGCAAACCATCGCAAGGTCATATACACTCATTATACACATACACAGTTACACAACTTGCGAGGGGTCAAGGAAGTGAGACCGGCTCGAAGAAATGAGGTAAGGGTAGCTTTAAGTTCAGAAATTGTAATATTGTTCGGAGGCGCGTATCGCGTCTATTTGATCACGTTAGGACGGCGGCTGTTCTGAGACCTGTCTCCCATGGGCCCGAGATAAGGTTCGGCTGAGTCCTGGCGCGATCAGTCTCTGTACCGTTAGGCCACGTACACCAGTCACAAATAGTTTGAAATAGACCTTCTATTTTAATTTACGTATAGTATGACAGTTGACAGTTCGATTGTGATTCGATACCAGAAATTTGAAATGACGTAAGAGACTTAAGCTTTCTCTTGGATTCGCAACACTCGCACCAGGCGCCTAAAGTAAAAAATTGCACAGCACGCTCGATGTCCCCATGATGCGTTATTTCGTATTTCCAGTATCAAGCTGTAAAACAGTTGAGGATTATGTATAATACAATACTGCTCACCCCCTTAAGTTATTATGGGGATAATATAATTATAGCCCTTGTGTTATTCCAGACTATAATCTACCTCTGTGCCAAATTTTATCCAGATCCGATCAGCCGTTCTGGCGTGAAAGAGCGCGAGTAAGAGCCCAGCCTCTTGGAGTTCCACATCAGCTGTTCCAGATATTCCATTTTTATACGTCAACAGAGAGTGCTTATCAGACTGAACAACTCTTGCTAAGACGTCATTGCTATATTTGTTATAGTGTAGCTGGGCTCTTGGAGTTCCACATGAGGTGTTCCAGATCTTCAAATGTATTCTCTTAGCAGAAAATGCTCATCACGCGGAACAATTTTTGCTATGGTACCATTTTCGTATCTCTTATAGTTTAGCTGGTCTGTTGAGGTTCTGCATCAGGTGTTCAAGTTTTCAAGATAAATTATAGCCTATATGTTGCACAGACTTAATACCTATACAACAAAAAAAAAATCATTCAAATCCGTCGAGTAGTTCCGAAGATTAGCGTGTACAAACAAACAGACAAACAGACAGACAAACAGACAAACCGACAAACAGACAAACAGACAGATTTTTTTTTTTGGATTCGTGCTCTACTACTGCTTCTAAACCCCCCTCAATTATTATTTTTTTAATATATTCAATGTACAGACACAGTTTTTTTACTGTTTTATTATATGTATATAATATATAATATAATATAATATATATATATAGATAGATAGATATTGTTACTAGAGTTCCGGAAATTTATTTATTCGTTTTTGTGTGTAAAACTGGGCTTCAAAATAGTTTTTCAGAATAAATATACGGAGAATTCTTAGATGACGTATGTCGTTGACAACAAGAGCGACCACAGATATATTATTATAAGTACTTCTCGATACGGCCCGTATTGTGAGGAGGTTCCTGTCTCTGGGACCCTAACCACCGGTAGCTTGGACCCTGCTCCCGACACCGGTGGACTACTATTTTTTTATATTTTTAAATGTTTTTTAGATTTTTTTTAACAAATATTTAAAAATGTAAATTAGTATGTAAGGAAAGTAAATAAAGAGAATAATAATAATTATTATTAATAATAATATAATTAATAATAATAATAATAATAATAATAAAATTAATAAAAATAATAATAATAATAAAATTATTAATAATAATAATATAATTAATAATAATAATTAATAATAATAATAATTAATAAAAATAATAATGATGACAGCTGTCAAAATTGAAACAGCTATATCTCGGAAACTATCGACCTTAGACTAGTTGTGTGTAGGGACAATTGATAGGTCTCAATGAGATCTACATTTCGGATGACAGCTGTCAAAATTGAAACGGCTATATCTCGGAAACTATCGACCTTAGACTAGTTGTGTGTAGGGACAAGTGATAGGTCTCAATGAGATCTACATTTCAGATGACAGCTGTCAAAATTGAAACAGCTATATCTCGGAAACTATCGACCTTAGACTAGTTGTGTGTAGGGACAAGTGATAGGTCTCAATGAGATCTACATTTCGTATGACAGCTGTCAAAATTGAAACAGCTATATCTCGGAAACTATCGACCTTAGACTAGTTGTGTGTAGGGACAAGTGATAGGTCTCAATGAGATCTACATTTCGGATGACAGCTGCCAAAATTGAAACGGCTATATCTCGGAAACTATCGACCTAAGACTAGTTGTGTGTAGAGACAAGTGATAGGTCTCAATGAGATCTACATTTCGGATGACAGCTGTCAAAATTGAAACGGCTATATCTCGGAAACTATCGACCTTAGACTAGTTGTGTGTAGGGACAAGTGATAGGTCTCAATGAGATCTACATTTCAGATGACAGCTGTCAAAATTGAAACGGCTATATCTCGGAAACTATCGACCTTAGACTAGTTGTGTGTAGGGACAAGTGATAGGTCTCAATGAGATCTACATTTCGGATGACAGCTGTCAAAATTGAAACAGCTATATCTCGGAAACTATCGACCTTAGACTAGTTGTGTGTAGGGACAAGTGATAGATCTCAATGAGATCTACATTTCGGATGACAGCTGTCAAAATTGAAACGGCTATATCTCGGAAACTATCGATCTTAGACTAGTCGTGTGGGAGTTGGACATTTTGACCCTGAACGTTAACGATGTCGACTGTACAGTCAATAAAATACCAAAATAATTTATTTTGAACTAGACTGTACAATGTTTTTATGATGCTTAATCGGAGGCATGGGAAAAAATATTCCCGCTCCTCCTACCAATCGGAGTTCCGATCGGAGGACAGGGAAAGACAAAATAAATGGGTTAGCATACTTATGGCGGAATAATTGAATTTTTAAATAATGAATTTGGTTTAACTATGTCGAATGATCGCAATCTTAGCACAACGAAATACAAAACTACTATTGATGCGGTCTTTATTAAACATTTAAATAGGTTCGAATCAAAACTGTTCGTTTCTTACTTCAGCTACCATAAACCTATCGTATCAGTTTTAGAGATTGGCGATGATAGTTCTGGTAATGATGATGGTGAAAAAGTCGTTGAAATTATGGATGAAAGTTGATTTTTCGGAGAGATAAACTTTTTAATGTAAAATAATTGTAATAGTTTTAAAGTGTTAAATTTTTAATGTAATATAAATTGTCATGTTTGTGTACGATAGCGCAATAAATCAATATTGTATTCTACCACATAAATGATAGTACTTTTATACTGTTAAAGCAATTGGTGCAAAATTATTCCCTAACCATTCCAAAATATCAAACATGCTCAACGTTAATAATCAAGTTTTCACTTCTGCCGGCACTCCCGGAGTGCAACCCGTCTTTTTTTTTTCTCTGTGGTGTGGACCTCACTAGCGTGGCGTGATAATCGTGCCGTCATTCTTGTTTAGAGATCACTTTTCTACGATGGGTTTGGGTGGGTGAGGACTTTGTATCTTCGAATGAAGCGACTCATATAATATTGATCGAACTTCACTTCAAGAAGTTCGTTTGATCTTATATTATATTTCGTCGCTTCATTCTTCAGATACAAATAACCATGTAGATGTTTAGAGATATGTTCTCAGATTAGTAAATAAAACTTTATTATGTAAAGTTTTATATTAACAGTAGAAAACTTTTATTTTGATATCAAAAAACAGAAATTGTTCTTAATAGTAAATAACTATAAATTATTAAGTTCCTAATCATTATTTGAACAACAGACAAAAACAATAAGTACCTATATGTATTTTGATTTATTAGTAGGTAAGTATTACCTATAGTAATTAATAATAATTCTAGATTTAAATTACTTATGGCGCAGATAGATCGAGCATACATACCCTCATCATTAATTGATTGGGTCGGTTTTAGAGCCCAGAAAATGTCTAAGACGAACTAGCCCAACCAGCCGTCTTCCGGATGGTGTCAACACATAGGTATACTTCAGCGGAAGCCGCCGCCGAGGTGGAGGCGTAGCGCGTGCTGTGCGCACTGAATACTGTGACTTGTTCTCCGCTAGGGTCTGCTTAATCCACCTACTGATAGTTTATGACGATGCTTTTTACATGGTCTTTTAACGATAAGCAAAATACTATCGTTTTCTTCAGTTCGTGAAGCAGATGTTACCTAAAGGTAATCAACGAGAGTTTTTGCAGGGCATATTTTGGGGTTCTCTACGAAATAGGTTGGGTAAAGATAAAACGGGTTTTTTCTCGATTTGCTGCAGAAGTCTTTATCATGTCAGTAATGTTTATGTATATATACATATAGATACCAGTATATACGGCGGTATAGATACCAGTGGGAGATTTGTGGATATTTTGCACTCCATTATTGGAGACAAATTGTACTCGATTTGAAGTACAGAACGCATACAAAAGATGCTTTTTTTTTTTGATAGTTTATTAGGGTCAAGATTATTACGTTTTTCCAATGAGTACCATTGGGAAACGTAGTCCAGTACTATTTTTGGGTCCCAAGTTGTGTTTTACTTGGGATGAGATGGCTTTTGCCTGTAAATACCTTTCAGTACCTACCTAGACGTTTCATTTTCTCGTCTGCTTCAATGTTATTTCCGAGGAGTAATGAAAGGACAGATTCGGTGACTATTGATAGCGCCGTATGATGCTTCCTGTCCCTATGTCCATATCTGACATGAGCATTCTACTCAGCAAGGGAAACCAAGATTAGCCAGGCCAAAAAGGAAAGACTAGGATGCCAGTGGCCGAGTCGTCAATAATTTCTCTCAAACATTTTAGGCTTAAAGCACACGGGGGAAAAATCGTAGAAAAAGGTAGATTGCCAACTAACTGTAAAAGTGTCGACTTTTATGGAATCAGGGTTCGGTCTTCATGGAACGTTTTGGCTACATTATGATATTTGTGCGGGAAGCGAATAAATCGATTTTTGGTTTACCTAAAATTTGAACTATCTTTTGGAAAGCCAAATCCGAGATTCTTCATCTACATTGTCGTGTGTTAATGTATGACGCAACGACGTTAATTGATTCACTTTTTTAATATGAAATGTGTTAATGTATGACGCAAATAGAAATATCCCTAGTAGCATTTTTGTTGGCATTTGTTGGCATTTAGTTGGGCCACATACATTTTTGTTGGCATTTAGTTGGGCCACATACCTCTGATGTGGCCCAACTAAATGCCAACAAAAAATGCTACTAGGGATATTTCGCTTCTCACACCATTGCCAAATAGATTTATTCAGTTAATTTAAATGTGGGAATCGAACTCCATGCATACATTTAATATAGCTGATGTGTTCTCCACACGAAGCAATACGGAGCAGTTAGAATGCAAGCTTGCAAAGCACTTCAAACCTCTAAGACATACCGCTGGATTTTCCAGCCACCCTTTGCTCGATTTCCGTTATAGACTGCCCCCAGCCTGTTCTAAAAGCGTTAGTGTAGATTTCTAAATCGAAATGGTAATCTCTTCTCAATACGTTGTGTGTTAAGTTGAGTTGAAAATCCGTCTCCACCGCTCTAGGTCAAAGTCTTCAAAGTCACTTGACCACTTGGTCACTTCAGAGAGACCTTTGAAGGGCTAAATCTTCTGACGTTTGAGAGTTTTGGTGTATAAACCAACCATATAAATATCTTACTGCAGGACAAGCTGCAGTAAGTACCTACTCAACCAATCAACTACTAACTAGCTAACTATCGTTCCTTAATCTAACAGCTAGGAAGAAAAGACAACATAATGATCATCGCATTATCCCTGTTTGTTTGTCATCTGGCAGGCCCAGTGACATAACGACGCTATAAAATATAAAACCTAAAACTTACGAATTTGTCGTGGTTCAAGACATTTTCTTTTCTTTTCTTGTAATTAATTACAAAACCTAAGCATTTAAGCAATGTTTCATTAACGTTGTCACGACATTTTTATCTTAAATATTACCGATGTTAAAGATGTCATCGAGAGATATTACTGACCCTTGTGTCTTAGGTGAATAACCTGGTTCATCAACTTCGTGAAAAAACCTAGGCGCAACAGATAAACCATAGGACATTGCGTTAAACTCGTATGTATGATCAAACTGAAAACGTAAGTATTTACGATGTTCTTTATAAATAGGAACTAAAAGTTATGTTTCCCTTATGCCAATACTTGCCATAAATCCATCTTTAGGTAAAAGTCTAGCTGCAATCTTATGGTTCTCCATTTTAAAGTGAGCAGTGTAAAACACACTTATTTAAAACCTTTGAATTTAAAATAACCTTTTTGTCCTCTAAAGGTTCAGGAGTCAAAAATATTTTGGAAACTAAATCATTGCTGCGATACAGAATTAAATACTTAGTTGTTAATCGATTCACTTTTTTATAATGAAATTGAATACCCTTCGTAATTTAATACAGCGCCATCTGTATAAAACAGTATTGAACCTCTTTGAACGTTTTCATAGATAATACTGCGTTCGAAACTTCGAAGTGTAGATGGCAGTAAAAGCCGCTAAAGCGGTCGGAACGTTTTGAGTGGTTAGATATATAATTATCCACTTAGGAATTAATGGATCATCCATCAGTGATCTTTGAGCTGCGCTTGGCTTGCGCGGTGCTGGGGCAGTCCTCCTTGGGCGTTACCCCCCCCCCCCCCCCCTTGTTCGACGAGAAGCGAGGAGAGGCGCGACAATTTTTGATTGTTGCCTGTTACGAAGTAGGAGTTTTTGGCTATTGCAGCGGACTTCTTGATTTGAAAACCATGGTTTTCGATCACTTTCGTGGTTTTTATCTTTTACGAAAGCTTGCTTCCAAAAAGCAATTTATTACGATCACTATCTTGCATTAGGTATATTTAATTTTATAAAAATGCAGATCGTACAGCAAGCGACACCTGTCGCTTAAAATTGTAATGGACTGAACTTTCTAACATTTTATTTCATTTCTGAAACAAGTCTAACCCTTTATTAAGGGCGGCTATGCCGTGGCCTAGTTGCTGCTGCTGTACCCCCCCCTACCCTATGGTCAGGGATACGGACGGGTAACTTCGATTACTGCGACCGAAATTTCATAATTTAATTAAGGGCTTGTAATAATGGAATGGAATGAAATGGAATTTGGCGTTAGGTTTGGCGACAAACTTTGGCGTCTCTTCCATGGTCTCGCCTAAGGCGGAGATATTACCAGGATCCAATTCAGGTACTGGGGTGGATTCCTACTCGCCATCATGTGTCATCATGGGTGACATGTTTATATCAGTCTGATCGGCGTCATTCAATGTGTAAAACAATAAAATAATAAAAGTTGAAAATTGAGGGTAGACGTAATTTTGACTTCTTACATTGTATTAACAAACGATTAATCTCTCAGGAAGTTTAAGGACACTAAGGCGGTATTATAAATAACCGTCATGAGGGTACATGATCCACCTCCAGGCATTTTATTTAATTTTGTATTAATTACAAATTACCTTCGTGATAAAAATATTTAAAATGTCACCTACGGGATATCTTCCGTGATTGTTATTGGTTAATATAGTTATGAACCGTGAAAGCTTAAAACAGTGTTTACCTTCGTGATGACACACGGTCAACCTCCAGGCGTTTTATTTACGTAATCGTTCTTTAGACAATTACAGATTACCTTCGTGATGACACACGGTCAACCTTTATGCTTCATAGTGAGTTACCTTCGTGATGACACACGGTCAACCTCCAGGCGTTTTATTTGTTTTAACGTAATCGTCTTTTGGACAATTACAGATAACCTTCGTGATGACACACGGTCAACCTCTAGGCTGTATAGTGAGTTACCTTCGTGATGACACACGGTCAACCTCCAGGCGTTTTATTTGTTTTAACGTAATCGTCTTTTGGACAATTACAGATAACCTTCGTGATGACACACGGTCAACCTCTAGGCTGTATAATGAGTTACCTTCGTGATGACACACGGTCAACCTCCAGGCGTTTTATTTGTTTTAACGTAATCGTTCTTTAGACAATTACAGATAACCTTTGTGCTAACACGTGGTTAATCTCTAGGCTGTAGGTATAGTGAGCTACCTTCGTGATGACACACGGTCAACCTCCAGGCATTACAATATAGATTTAACTATATTTCTCTTAAATATTTTTCCACCAACACACAATCATACACTTATTAAGAGTAACGGTTTACTAACCTGAATTTTTATAGGACTCTTCCGATGACGAATAAATAATTCTATTACCTACATTTTCTTTGATGATCTTCTAGTATTCGAATTTTACGTTGATAACGTTCAATTCTATCCAGATATCTTCTTTTCGGCATTATAATGACGATTGCTGAGCACGTAATATTCACTAGTTATTAAGGCGCGTGCGAACGATGCCTCGCAAGAAAAAGGAATGACGGCACGATTATCACGCCACGCTAGTGAGGTCCACACCACAGATAAAAAAAAAAAGACGGGTTGCACTCCGGGAGTGCCGGCAGAAGTGAAAACTTGATTATTAACGTTGAGCATGTTTGATATTTTGGAATGGTTAGGGAATAATTTTGCACCAATTGCTGTAACAGTATAAAAGTACTATCATTTATGTGGTAGAATACAATATTGATTTATTGCGCTATCGTACACAAACATGACAATTTATATTACATTAAAAATTTAACACTTTAAAACTATTACAATTATTTTACATTGAAAAGTTTATCTCTCCGAAAAATCAACTTTCATACATAATTTCAACGACTTTTTCACCATCATCATTACCAGAACTATCATCGCCAATCTCTAAAACTGATACGATAGGTTTATGGTAGCTGAAGTAAGAAACGAACAGTTTTGATTCGAACCTATTTAAATGTCTAATAAAGACCGCATCAATAGTAGTTTTGTATTTCGTTGTGCTAAGATTGCGATCATTCGACATAGTTAAACCAAATTCATTATTTAAAAATTCAATTATTCCGCCATAAGTATGCTAACCCATTTATTTTGTCTTTCCCTGTCCTCCGATCGGAACTCCGATTGGTAGGAGGAGCGGGAATATTTTTTCCCATGCCTCCGATTAAGCATCATAAAAACATTGTACAGTCTAGTTCAAAATAAATTATTTTTGTATTTTATTGACCGTACAGTCGACATCGTTAACGTTCAGGGTCAAAATGTCCAACTCCCACACGACTAGTCTAAGATCGATAGTTTCCGAGATATAGCCGTTTCAATTTTGACAGCTGTCATCCGAAATGTAGATCTCATTGAGATCTATCACTTGTCCCTACACACAACTAGTCTAAGGTCGATAGTTTCCGAGATATAGCTGTTTCAATTTTGACAGCTGTCATCCGAAATGTAGATCTCATTGAGACCTATCACTTGTCCCTACACACAACTAGTCTAAGGTCGATAGTTTCCGAGATATAGCCGTTTCAATTTTGACAGCTGTCATCTGAAATGTAGATCTCATTGAGACCTATCACTTGTCCCTACACACAACTAGTCTAAGGTCGATAGTTTCCGAGATATAGCCGTTTCAATTTTGACAGCTGTCATCCGAAATGTAGATCTCATTGAGACCTATCACTTGTCCCTACACACAACTAGTCTTAGGTCGATAGTTTCCGAGATATAGCCGTTTCAATTTTGACAGCTGTCATCCGAAATGTAGATCTCATTGAGACCTATCACTTGTCCCTACACACAACTAGTCTAAGGTCGATAGTTTCCGAGATATAGCTGTTTCAATTTTGACAGCTGTCATCCGAAATGTAGATCTCATTGAGACCTATCACTTGTCCCTACACACAACTAGTCTAAGGTCGATAGTTTCCGAGATATAGCCGTTTCAATTTTGACAGCTGTCATCTGAAATGTAGATCTCATTGAGACCTATCACTTGTCCCTACACACAACTAGTCTAAGGTCGATAGTTTCCGAGATATAGCTGTTTCAATTTTGACAGCTGTCATCTGAAATGTAGATCTCATTGAGACCTATCACTTGTCCCTACACACAACTAGTCTAAGGTCGATAGTTTCCGAGATATAGCCGTTTCAATTTTGACAGCTGTCATCCGAAATGTAGATCTCATTGAGACCTATCAATTGTCCCTACACACAACTAGTCTAAGGTCGATAGTTTCCGAGATATAGCTGTTTCAATTTTGACAGCTGTCATCATTATTATTATTAATTATTATTATTATTATTAATTATATTATTATTATTAATAATTTTATTATTATTAATAATAATAATATAATGATGACAATAATAATAATAATAATAATATAATAATAATTATTATTATTAAGCGCCCTGCGCTGCCTAAACGAAACAGTAGGCCCAGGCATACATTTTCGCCGCGCCGTAGAGAGGGGATAGCTGTCTACTCTCCATCCGTCTTACGCTTTTTCGATCAGGGTCACGTGGTCACGTGTCCTGACGAATTTTCGATCAGGGTCACGTGGTCACTTTTCCTGACGCGAGTTTAAGATTTTATACCCATCACAGAACAATTTCCCAAAGTGCTCAACGCCGCTAAAGAAGTTTTCACTTCAAAAAAATGACAATCGACTAAAGTCGATTCTTTAAACGTGCGAATAGAGCCTTGTAGAATAAAGGCACTACATGGTTATTTGTATCTGAAGAATGAAGCGACGAAATATAATAATAATAATATGGTCCTACGTAAAGATTCTCGGTTCGGGCAAAGTGTTATTGCGTTTTTCCATCAGGAATTTCGTAGCAGTAGCCACGGAGTCTGGCTTTGTGCTCGTTTGATGGGAAGAGGCTCACCCCCTATTACGTGGAAGGGACTCAACAAAAATAACTGGTAAAATGTGAGTGTACTATTTGGTACACCTCTGCCTTACCCTTCAGGGATTACAGGCGTGATGTTATAAATAAATTGTTAAATTAGTTTAAAGACCGTTACATTCGTATGTTTCCATCGATCAAATATTACAACTTCAATAATGCTTTGCACACAGTTTTTCACTTCAATTTGCGAATAAATGAACGTTGAATTTTAAATTTTGCCATTTCGTGGTAATCTAAAGTCCGTATTAGACTTTGCTACCGAAGCCAATTTGTGGCTAGACTTAGGAGCGACCAGTATAAATTGAAATCTAGAACTATACAGAATACCCATGATATTATAATGGAAATCCTTTTATTTGGTCAGTTAGTTACAGAACAGTTGATGACTTCTAGTAAGTGTACAGACATTGTTAAAACTACGAAAATTGTAATAATACATTTGGTATTGTACTCAATTCTAACTTGAACGGTTTGTACTAAAACCACACTTTCACAATTTTTTTTTTCTGATTGTGAGTAAACGTTTCAAAGAAAATAAAAACTAACATAATTATATTCAGAGTGTAAGGGACAGCCCTTCGCAAACTGACAGGGTGCATTCAGCTCCTTATTTTGAATCATATTCTATCCGATTTTTTCCTGTACCAGTCATCTTAGTATGATATAAATGCCTACCATGGAGCACAATAACCAGTTATTTTGCTCCATGATGCCTACTGAGTTCACCCCATCAGACTGCGTAGGATTGACTCTTACACCCTGTATACATCATCATCTGCCTAGCCTTTTCCTATAATAACCTATGTTTGAATCTGTATAAATATACCCTGTTTGTATACATCTTTGTAATAAATGATTTCAGCTAACTCTTCACCGTTTGATGTCACGAAACTAATAAACTCGACGCATGTTTTACATTCCCAGCTCATCACGAAAATAGCCTAGCTCATTAACTAAATGAAAAGGGCGCAAACGTGGAATATTACTGCCTTTAAACTTTAACTTGACAATAACCAGCCGACGAGTCCTAAGAAATGAGCGTAAGGACACATTTACATTTTCGTCACATTTGTAGCAATAAAGTTGCCGATGTAAACGTTTGAAGACAGCAGTTTGGGAGCGCAATAATGCTCATTTAAGTGTAAGGAATCCCTGAATACGCGACTTTCAAATTATACGACCGGGTTTATTATTGTTCGTGTTTTTATGCCGCTCTTTGAAGAGATAAACAGTTGGAAGTAGATGTGCATATCGATGTGTTGCTTGTATAGTCTGTTGTGATTTTAAGACCAAAGGTTAATATTTTTTTACTGCCCGGTTGGGCTCGTGGTCGTAAGTACGAGCGGGGAGCTGAGTGGGGAGGGGGAGTCCTGGATGTGATTCCCGGAACAGGTAAAAAGTGCAGTCAGATGAATTCGTTAAAAACTTAGTCTCAAGTCGTTGGTACTGCGCCTGATCTTTTCCGGTCGGGTCAGATTCCCGTCCCATCATACTATAAAGAGTAGAGGAAGAGAAAGGCTCCTGCACACACATTTGAGCACTATAATGTCTCCCACGCCGATGGCCAATCTCCGGTAACATTGGCCACCGTGTCCGAAAACGGTCAGACCAAAAATATTATACACTAGCTGATGCCCGTGGCTTCGCCCGCGGTAAATTATATACTAAAACCTTACTCGAGAACCACTCTATCCATGGGTGAAAACAGCACGAAAATAGGTGGAGTAGCTTATGTGTTTATCGCGAACGAACAGACAGACAGACGTGGCGGAAGGCTTTGTTTTACAATAAGTAGTGATAATCCAGTTATAATAATTATTTTTAAGGAAGTATTTATTGAATTTGACGCAACGTAAAAAGAAAAAAGTAGATAAAATGAAGCTATCAAAATTATGGAACCAAGTAACAAAGGTACCCTTTACAAGTTACCTAAAGTTGATACACATTTCTCTTTCCCCATCTCCAAGTACAATACAGTTCACATCAAAGTTAATTCTAAAATGTACAAGCATAAAGTACGAAACATTAACAAACGAGCAAGTAATCTCTTATCCCTAACAACCCCGAGCACGGTAAATAAAAATGGCTACAAATTTCCATTTCCGTAAATGAATTCTGAATCCAACTCCTAATTCCGATAATGAACCAATATCTAAAAGTAAGGCAATCAATGTAATTGCAAACGGAGAAATGGAGAAAGAAAAAATCGTTGGGTTAAATACTCTTGATGGCGTTATTTTAATCTCATCTCACAATAGATGGTACATCGAGAACAAAAAATCTCATCTCGAAATTGCTCTATTCACTTCGTATCCTGAACCAATTACGACGAAATTAATGTTCCCTACATATACAGCGTTGGATGAGTTTTTACTAGCGATTCTCGCACATAACTCGTTTGAAGTACCTATATTTCTCACGTTTAATTCATAAGGTTTATGAGAATATTTTTCACTTTTGTACAAAAAGTATTTTTTTCTCTATTCGAGTTCATGGCTTCCTGCCAATTTACTGAACGATAATAAAGTTTTTCAATGTAGTTTTGTTTCAAAACAATGTGTTTGCTTACAGTTTTTTGGTAGATTAGAATTGTGTCTCCAATACAAATACTAGGTTTGATATTTGAATGTTTCTTCCGTGTATTATTTTTATCCTAGTCGGTTTATTCAGATTAATATGAAGCGCTTTTATCAGATGTGGATTTATTTTTAATCACAAAGGTTTATCTGTTTTTGATGTGAACGACCTGCATGCGTGCCTAGGCAGTTTGGTGGGACGCCCCCTGTTTGGAATGTAAAATCAACATTTCCCATTAAAATAAACTTTGTTCTTTATCGATTGTTGATCTATTACGTTTAAAAAAATTCCACGCTATTCAATTCATTCATTCATACGATAAGTACGGTCGGACGCAGATTTGATCGATAGATATCGTTAAAAACCATGACGCTTTATTTTTATTAAGCTATTGCATAGCTTCTATCGCGGGCCTTGAGCGTGGAGAGCGAATCCAGAAATTCCGTAATGAAAATATTTTCAACCAGGTTGCTATGGTTACGGAAAATAACAAGGTCGTCAACAGAGGTTGTCAAATTAAATAATTGATAAAAAATGCTATGCAATAGCTTTACCGCGGCAGTCTCCGAGTGCCACACCTTTTTTTGTTTGTTTATTGTTACTAAGCAACGGACTACTATTATTAATATTTAATACGGCATTAATGCTTATTTTAAACGCCTCTTTTTTCTAAGTTAACTTTCCTACTACTCTACGACTTGACTTAATCGAGGAGTTTATAAAATAAGATCTCAGATTATCCCTGTGGTACTCCTACCTTTTGTTTGGCCATCGTTTGTCCCTGTCTATGCAGCACTATTGTTAGCCATAAATACAATGCTCTCACGTGGAAGTAAGTGGAAAATGTTCAATGTGCAGGCGACAGGAAGATATTTTTCGGCTGAAGTATGGCATTTTTAACAGATTCAACGTTTATAGCAACAATGGTAGTTTTTTTTTGTTTCAAACTGTTTGGTGGTTTTAAGAAAAAACTTGAGTACAGCTTACAAAAGGCGTATAGTTGGGCAACTTTTTTGTTTGGAGTTTATTTTTAATGATTATTTGTGTACCTAACTGCACCAATATATTATTATGATAGTTAGCTGATTAGATTTCATTCTGATGTTGTGCATTAGTAAAGAAGTAAAATGCATTTTGTTATGTCACTCGGCTTTTTCATTCAATATCAAAACAATTCATGTTCCTAATAAGCTCATAAAAGAACAGCATGCATGAGTCGTCGAAACTAGGCTATAAAAAAAAAACAAACAGCCAAGCAAAATTGTTTCGCTTTCTCGTGAAGTTTGCCGTATATTTTTGCAGAAACTTTTTACTTTAATAAACTATCGGTGTTTCTGTCTCGCGTTGTTTTTTTTTCACAGAAAAAAGTATTTTCACAACTTTGTCTGTCATCTGTTGAAAGATTTACTGTTCTTTTGTTTTATTCGTTTGCGATAAAATATGGAGGGATGATTTGTTAAGCAATAAAATTGTTATTTATAACTTTCTTACCTTATTGATCTTTGAAAGAAAACAATTTTGTAAAGCTGTTTCTCTATTATTTGTAAAATCATAAATCATATAATTTAATTTTCTAAATTGGCTTTACACAGCAGTTTTACATGTCGTATCATGTTATATTCTAAATCTTGGTGAGACTGATGTTTCGTACCTGACTACTCTAAGACGAAACAGCCAAAACAAAGTCAGAGGTCATTGACAATATTGATTAATTGATTTGGACAATGGCCTCTGACTTTGTATGAAAACCATGCAGATTAGTATCTGAGATGGTCTTCTGAAGAAAGATCCAAACAGAATTGAGTGAATCGGTCGTAGCAACTCAAACTCAACAATAGCTTAGCTTACTCCGTTTATTTTAAAAGTCAGTATTATCTCTGAATAAACCCTAAATCATCCAAGCGAGGAATAGATTTGCAGAATGTCAATATGCTATAACGATATTTCAAACCTCAAAGCGGTAGCCTTTAAAGCTTTAACACCTCGACCGAGAAATATACGTGGCTGTAAATTCATACATATTTCTGAAAAGATGGATTCTCGTTTAGATCGTAGCCGTTCCAGCCCTGCTTAAGCGAATATTACTGGGATTGCCAAATCCAACCCTCTTTCTTTCTGAATAATTTTGACGAATTCGCTTAGGACCCCGCCATTAAGGATTTAAATTGCTTTTATCTGTAGAATGTTATCTTTAGAACATTATTCCTGACCAATTTCTTTCTCAAGCTTTTCATTAGCTATGAAGGTTCTATTTGATATTATTTTATGATATTATTTGACTGCCTCGTTAGTTTATTGATGAGGAAAATGTCGTGAGGAAGGTTCTGAGTATGAATTTCGATGGGTATAAGAGTAGACGCAGAACGATGGATGGACTGTGTTAAGAATGATATGGTAAGAAAGAAGGTATCTCATGAGATGTTTTAAAACAGAGAAGACATGCCGCGCTGACTCCAAATGAATTAGGCTAAGGACAAGAGAATGATGATGATTTTAGTCTAGTGGTCGCAAGCGTGACTGCTGTGCGTGAGGCTCTGGGTTCGTTTACCAGATTCTGATCTTGCAAAGGGGTTTGAACTTTTTTGTATGGGACCTGTCATATCGACCCACCGCCATTTTGATTTTTTTTCGAAATCGTGGCCCACGATGAAAGTGTTATGAATGGATAGAGGACATTTAGTCAAAAAATGTGTCGTAACATGGTACCCCAAAGTGTCACGTTACCGAGATATTTGATGGTAAATTGCAACCTGGATTTGTCCCGGTTGATGGCATTAGGCTCGCTTTTTATTACATGGGATTTCAACATAACTTGCGAAATATAGGTCTTTGGGTCTTTGGTTTTTGATCACGTCGGGGTCACCAGTTTGGAGGTATGAGGAGCTTTACACCCTGTTCCTCATACCTCCAAAGGTCTGCCTAAACCTTCGGCGATTACATACAGGCTTGATATCATATTATTTTCGTGATTTTTCCTCTCATGTAAAGATATCTTGTCGGCCTTAGATAAGGGACTTGTATTAGTGATGTAGTCTTAACCGGTGTTGGCAAGTTTAACTACTCGCTCTACGAGGCCCAAAGGAGTCAGCCAGTCGTAATTCCTAATTGAATTACTATGGAAGTCGGTTCTAGTGCAAGTAGTCATGTTTTATTAGATTATGTAATACAAACAAGATAAGTATATTTTCCGTCGCCGCTTTAGTATGTGTAACCGAAAGTGGTCCTTTTATATAATTATGTGCTTAATGTTTAATTTTGTACGGATAGGTACATGTTCAGTGCATTTATTTTGATAGAAGAGTGTATTTTAGAAGATTAAGATAATAGACACTTCTTGATGGAAACGATTGTATAGGGCTTTAAAGTAAAACAAAAAATTTATTGTTTTTGTAAATTATCATAATCATCATTTTAGCCCGGAATCACCCACTGTTGGGTATAGGCCTCTCTTTCTTCTGTCACTCTACTCTATTCTGTGCGTCCATTGTCCATCCGTTTCCCGTAATCCTGACGATATCGTCAACCTAACGCGCTTTTGGATGTTCCTAGCTTCTTAGGCCCAACCATGGTCAACCTTTGTAAAAATTGATTCGTAACTGTTAGCAGATTGCAGCTTAATAATTCTTAAAAAAAACACTTCACATAATTTTGTAAGTAGGGACATTGTTGAATCTTAACCGAAATCTTACGCACATTACGTAACTATGTTATTAAACCAACAAACACCAGCTGTCAACAAATACAAAAACTTCAAACACGAAATAAATGTATCCTCTGCCCTAAAAATTCATCAATAATAATTCTAAATCGATTGGGTATTTGGGGACACATCCCAAGGGATTAGAGGTTCGAAGACATTTTTCACATCAAATTGTTGGCCCTTAGTAGCGCGTAGTGGGAGCTACTTGCGCTCCTAACATCATTTGTGCAAGTATTGGATTATTTTTTTAATATTTTTTTTTGACATCTAAAGATTGACACGGATTTTTTTAAATCAGATATTACACTAGTAAAATAGGTCAAATTTACTAGCGTTATGAGATCTGTGAGATTGTAGACTACGGTTTTCATAACATAAAATAACATCACACCTGTTACCCTCGAAGAGTAAGGCAGAGGTGAACCTAATAATTATACATTATTACGTACGTTATTTTACGTTTTGCCAGTTATATTTTAGTCTCGTGTATTAAAGGAGCCAGCTTATTGCAATTAACCGAGGCTATTTCTGAGAAATTCCTGATGGAAAAACCCAATAATAATTCGCCCAACTCGGGAATCAAACCCAGAACCCCATGCTCTACAGTCGCGTTTGCGATCACAAGACCAAGTAGACAATCAAACCTCATTTTAAGTTAACAGAAAATTCGCTTATGTAAATAGATTCACACAGTTTTGGCAGCACCTTGCCAGAACAAATCCTCGTTACCTATTCTACAGACATTACTTAAGACAAATGCCTCGCTTCTAAATTATTCCGTCCATATATTACCACATCAAAGTGTGCGACTGTGCGTTCATAGATCACGCGATGTCGTTGACGCGACTGTCGTTACGTCGTGCGACTAATCGCGTGGAACTAACAAACGGTTCTGTGTAGAATAGGTACGTTTGACGCTTTTGTGAGCGTGCCTTTATTTGTTGGTTGATATATTGATGTGAGAGAGTTGTTCTGGAGAATTTATTAGGTGAAGTGGTACCTCAGTCGTAGGTGGGTGATTAAAAGATTAATGTACCTTTACTTTCTTAGTTATATTTTCTACTGGTACAACTAGATAAAAGTAGTCGTAAATCCATATAAATAGAGTGCATTTGGAGAGGCCTATGTCTAGTAGTTGACCGCTGAAGGCTGACGATGCTGACAGATCCTTCAATCGAGAATTTTATTCATCGTTTCAGACGCTTATTAAGTTTTTAAAAAGATGACTGCTAAGTAAACGTGTTCATTTGGTTCATTGATTGATATAATTAAGTGTGAAAAAAAATAGACTAGACATTCAATTAATTACTGTGAAACGTCTAATAGTGATAGATGAGATGACGTACTAAAAAAATTTGTAAAATGAAGATTAATTAACTTACTAAAGTTTATTATTCAGTTTTTAAAGCACTTTATTAGCTTTGTAAGTCTATTCGTATGCTATTTCAATTTTACCTTCATCAAACTTCAAATTGACCTCTCTATTTTAAACGACGTTCAACGTAACAAAATCCTTTATTTACCCTACAAAAGGACACGGCAATGAACGACCTATAAACGTTTAAAACAAAAACCACGGTTTGAAAAGGCGAAGCCACAAACGCTAGTGCATGCTGTCAAAAGCCCGTGCTATAAAGCGAAAGTGCAAACCCATTCTGCTGTCAGTCCTCAGTTCTGTTTTACACCGTAGTTTTTTTTCTTTGAGGTTCGTACATTGTTCGACGATGTTCAATAGTGTAGGGGAAAAAAGGTTTGATCGGAGTGATTGAATTTTTGAATATCGAACGCTGTTAAAAGACAGTTTGCTTTTATTTTTTGGGTTAGTGTGTCGGCCAGTGACGTGAGTAAAAATGCCTTATGAAATGACGATAGTTCATAGAACACGTACCCGAAACGGCAATAAATATTGCCGTGAAATAAAACCGTGGAGGTCTTTCGAGTATAGGGCAAAATCAAAACTCATTTATTCAAACTAGGTTGATATCAGCACTTCTCGAATGTGATTGTATAATAAGGCCGTTCCCACTTCTAGGACACAGGGGCCCTCTATGTTGGGAGGGGTAAATAACCCACCACGCGGACACAGTTAGAAGTTTTAGAACATAGAAAGTTTTATTTGCAAACAATGTGAATATAATATTACAAATCAAATGTTATTTTACTTACATTCAGGCCCTCCCCTTGTGCGTGTATGACCAGATGTATGAATGTGAACGAGGCAAAAGGGGTATGTAAGAATCGTAGCGGGTGGCGTTCTGTGGTTTCTGCCTACCCCCATGGGAAAAGGGCGTGAGTTTATGTATGTATGTATGTATTCAGCCCTTACAAATCAAAACTTATTTATTCAAACTAGGTTGATATCAGCACTTTTCGAATGTGATTGTATAATAAGGCCGTTCCCACTTCTAGGACACAGGCGCCCTCTATGTTGGGAGGGGTAAATAACCCACCACGCGGACACAGTTAGAACCTGAGGTTAGAACATAGAAAGTTTTATTTGCAAACAATGTGAATATAATATTACAAATCAAATGTTATTTTACTTACATCCAGGCCCTCCCCTTGTGCGTGTATGACCAGATGTATGAATGTGAACGAGGCAAAAGGGGTATGTAAGAATCGTAGCAGGTGGCGTTCTGTGGTTTCTGCCTACCCCCATGGGAAAAGGGCGTGAGTTTATGTATGTATGTATGTATTCAGCCCTTACAGCATACAAAAATAATATGAAACATCTCAGCTTACTATTACACATGTCATATTTCGGGGTATCATTAAAACATTTTCAGACGTTAATTCAGCTGCAGTATGTAAACAATAAAAAAATTAAGTTCAAAAATCTATAACCCGACTACTAACAAAATCGCGGTCTTATAAGTAGAAAACAAGAAAATAATTCTTGTCTCATATTCTTCGTAGTCGCATGCCATGCACTGATGCCTGATGCTCCTTCTTGGTGTTCTCATTGATACAGAAGTCAGCTGCTAATTTCCATTAGCAAGGTGGCATGCGACTACGAAGAATGTCAGACAAGAATTATTTTCTTGTTTTCTATTTTTAAGACCGCGATTTTGTTAGTTCGGGTTATAGATTTTTGAACTTAATTTTTTTATTTGAATTTTATTTTTGTGTGTACTTAAACTATACTATAATACATATTTGTAATGTGCTTGCCAAGACCTTTCATTTGATACCAAACTTGCTATGATTATCTCAATTTAATATTTTTTGAGGTACAGTAGGTGGCCAAATTAATAGGGACAGTGCTTGATTTTATGTAGTTTATAGTGTAGTGGTATGTTTACCCACACATGCACGCACACCACTTGCGAGCTTATAAGTGCCTATGACGTTGCACCGTCAAGTTAAGTTTTTGTTTTAATAATGACAATTGCGTATCTTCAACTTGGCTTTTGTATAATTCTTCATAGTCGAAAATATCATGTAGAAAAATCTCTTCTATTCTTGAAAGAGCGTCGGCGGCGTTATTGAGCTCGCCCTTAACGTACTCAATTTTGTTGCAAAACTGAGAAATAAAATCTAATTGACGAAGACGTCTTGGTGGATCGGATTTCGATTCTTTCTTCGATAAAGCAAATATTAACGGCTTGTGATCGGTTAACACTGTGAGATCACGCCCTTCAATCATATACCGAAAGTGTTTTACTGCCATGTAAATAGCTAATAATTCCCTGTCGTAGGTACTGTATTTTGTCTGGGCGCTACTTAGTTTTTTCGAATAAAATCCTAGTGGCTCTAACCGTTTGTTGACTAGTTGATGAAGTGCTGCGCCAACGCAGGTATTCGCTGCGTCGGTCATTAAAATAAGTTTGGATGATGAGTCTGGATGCGTGAGAGTGACAGCTTCACTTATGTGATGTTTGCATTGATTAAATGCGTTGATTGCTTCTTCGGTCCAAGCGATTTTTGTTTTGTCTTTTTTCTTAGAATTGTGTAAGTATTTGTCTAAGATAGTTTGAGTGTCGGCGGCTTTAGGAATGCTCATTCGGTAAAAATTTATAAGACCGAGGAAACGCCTCAGTTCTTCGATGGTTTCGGGTTGTGGATAGTTATTGATGGCTTTGACCTTTTCTTCGTCCGGCCTTATGCCATCACAGCTAACGCGATAACCGAGAAATGTAATTTCGGATTTTCCAAATTCGCATTTAGACGTGTTGATTGTGACGCCATATTCACTAAGTCGCTTGAACACTTCTTTGAGATCATGAATGTGACATTCTTCTGATTCTGAAGCAATAAGTATATCATCCAGGTAACAAAACGTATTTTGAGTATTTTTCAAAACTTCATTGATAAATCTTTGAAACGTCTGTGCAGCGTTTCTCAGACCGAAGCTCATTTTTGTAAACTCAAACAGACCAAATGGAGTTATTATTGCGGTTTTCGGTATGTCCGCAGGTGCGACGCTTATGTTATGGTAAGCACGTCTAATATCAATTTTAGATAAAACTTTTTTATTTTTGAGGATGTATGTGAAATCCGTTAAACGAGGAATCGGGTAGCGGTCGGGCTCGGTGATAGCGTTTAAACGACGATAATCACCGCACGGGCGTAACTCATCGTTTTTCTTTTGAACAACGTGTAAAGCATTTGCCCATGGGCTGGATGACGGCCTGCATATTCCTAAATCTACCATTCGTTGGAATTCATCCTTTGCCGCTTTATATTTTGCAGCGTTAAGTGGACGTGCTTTTTCATAAACGGGTGGGCCATGGGTACATATATGATGCGTTACATTGTGTTTGGGTGGGTCCTTAAGAATGTCACTAATTTGACTCAATTCATCTCGACCTAACTTAGCTATAACTAATTGATATTTATGCAAGTCACCTGCTTTTTGTGCACCGATTATGGCCTCAAACTGATGGAACCATAGTCGCGGACGCGCTGTCCAGAAGTCGGCGATGCGGGAGTTGATGGTGATCGTCTCCGTCTCTGGCTGCAGGTGTTGGTCTGTGGTGTAACACGGACCAGCTTGTTGAGGTGCGTTGACGCTATCAGGTGCGGCGGCAGCCGTGGTGGCTGTGTGCTCGGGATTTATGTTAACTTTATGTTCACTGGCAGCAACAGTGTTAGGGTTGACCATTTTGAAGGTTTGGTATAGTTCACAGTAACAACACTAAATAAAGTCTACGTCTGTATTGAACGTAACTCGCGGGTCAAAGTATGGAACCGTATTATTTCATTCACGTCGGGGTCACCAATATAGAACTTTTGTTGGGACGTATGAAATGAAATGTCCCATTCTATGTTGCACTATGAATTTAATAAAGTATTTACTATAACTAAACACGGTACAATACTACAATAAATGAATGACGCGAGTAACGGGTAGTAACCGACTATATGTGTTGTCGCGGGGACGCGTGACTTCGAACTTAACTTGACGGTGCAACGTCATAGGCACTTATAAGCTCGCAAGTGGTGTGCGTGCATGTGTGGGTAAACATACCACTACAATAGTTTATTATGTATATTTGAAAAAATATGTTAAATTTAAAGGGTTATTTTATCTGATATAGCTACTGCTACTATTATTGTTTTTGCCAAGTGGCAACACAGTGAATCCGTGCGTCATTTGTCAATTTTGGGACGTTTCTTCTAATTCGGTCATTGTCTGTTAAATAGCGCGGTTCGCAGTATATATTTTTGAATTTTCAAGAAACTATTTTTTCATTTGATTTAACCGACTTTTTTTGTCTAAAATAATCAAAAGGTAAGTAATGCCCCGTATTAAAATAGTTTTGCTATGTTTTGTCTATGAATTTACATTTTATTAATACTTAGACGCAATATCCTCAAATTTTCTTTTTTTTAGGATAGACAAGGCTTTGGACACCTCTCCAAGAAAATGTAGAGAGATACTAACATTGTTACTGCACTCCACGCATTCCCAGAGAGTCATAGCAGCTATGGCTGAGGTTTCAAGATCTGTCGTAAATCGAATAAAAATTAAAATTGACAATAAAAAGCCTCTTGAGGCAATTCGGGTTGGCAAATATGGCAGAAAAAGGATCACCACACTTCGTACCGATCGAAGAGTTAGGAGCATCTGCCTCGAAACTCATAAAAAGAGTGTTGCTCATTTGACCACGATGATGAACGACGAGGGTGTAAGGATTTCGGAAAGAACAATGCGTAGGCGGTTGGTCGAATAGAACTTGATGGGACGGCGGCCTTCAAAAAAACCACGCCTAACCGACAGTACGAAAAAGAAACGACTCCAATGGGCCAGAAAACATCGAAACATGACTGTCGCAGGTTGGAGTCGAGGAAAAATAACTGTTTTGAATAATGCAATTAGTCAATATTTTTTCTACTATTTTCTACTATTCATTCTGTTAATTTACAGGTGTGCCTTTCTGACGAATCAACTTTTCAAATTTTGGTCGACAAAAGTTCTTTTGTAAGACGACGCCCTGGTCAACAATTCCATACCGATTGCATCGTAGAGAGGGTTAAACATCCGGTTAGTGTTACGGTTTGGTCTGTCATCTCAGCCAAAGGCATGGGGCGCCTATACACCGTAAGAGGAAAGATGAAACAAGACCAATACAAGCGAGTATTAGAAATCCAGGTATTGCCGCAGGTCAATGAATGGTTCCCCGATGACGTCGAATACATTTTTATGCATGACTCATTACGCTGCCACAAAGCCAGAAGCGTTACTGCATTTTTGGCTGAAAGAATGACACTGTTTTGCCATGGCCAGAGAATTCAACTGACATGAATCCCATTGAGACAATGTGGGAACTCACCAAAGGGGCCATTGCCAAAGAAGTGTCTACCACCGAAAGACGACTTATAGAAACCCTCACCAGAGAATGGCATCATAATGCCAAACTAAAGGAAAATGCAAAACATTCTATTTAGAGCATGCCCCGACACATAGAAGCTCTTATTTCAGCAAAGGGTGATACCACCCTTTGCTGAAATAAGAGCTTCGACCAAATATTTTTTTTTTTACCTGATTAATAATGAACAGTTTTGTATACATTTTGGATTTTTTGTGATCCCAATAGAACATAGATACTAATAAAAAATATATAAGAGACCTACAACCAATTATTTGTTACACAAATCAACTTAAACTCGAAAATTCAAAAATCTTATTACTGTCCCTATTAATTTGGCCACCGATGGTAAGTTATTGACATTTAAATACCGTCATAAAAAGAATTTATAAAATGTATATAGCCTATGTCACCCAGGCTATTCTTACGAATCTATTGACACCTAATTTATTAAAATCCGTTCTGTAGTTTAGGCGCTACGGTGGAACATACATACATAGACTGCCAAAACCATTACCCTTCCTTTTGGCTTCGCCGTAGTCGGGTAAAAATATATTATTACCTACCTACTTAGAAATTATATAGTCTACTACCCTATGGTCAAGGACATCCAGAATTGTCATACTAGAGATATTTATGTATAAGTTGCTCTTCATCTGGGAATCATGATTCTTAGGTTATTGTGACATTTCTGTAGTAAATCTAAATCGCTATTAATCCTCTTTCTTGGAGCAGTTTGTAGCAGTTTTTGAAATATAACTCGAATTTCCGCAGTTTGAAGAACAGAATATCTGCTAACTTATGAATGCACGCGCAGTGAGATTGCAGAGAGAGTTTTAAAACACTCAATTTAGCGCTTTAAAGCTTCGTCTGGAACGTTCAGTTTTGTTCGTCTTGCTAGTCTTGCTATAATACGAGAATCTACTAAGGTACTATGTACAATAATTGCTGTACAATTATCCCTCCTTTCGCGGTTTCCATAGTTGTAGAAAGAACAGGATTCATTGCAATCATTACCACTATTTGCTTTCTTTCTTTCTTTTCAAGAACGACCATTGTAACATCACGCCTATAAACCCAGAAGGATTAGACAGAAGGGTACCCAATTAATACACCCACATTTTGCCAGTTATGTTTAAAAGCCAGCTAATATGGAGCGAGCTTATTACCATCAACTGGGCTCAAATCCAGGCTCCTTGGCTGCTACGGAGAAATTCCTGACGGAAAAGCCCAATATGATTTTGTCCTACCTGGGACTCAAATAATAATAATATTCCACAACTATCACACAACGCCATCTAGTCCCAAGCTAAGCAGAGCTTGTGTTATGGGTACTAGACAACTGATAAACATACTTATATATTTCTAAATACATACATATTATAGATAAATTACACCCAGACACAGAACAAATGATCGTGCTCATCACACAAACATTTGTCCTGGGTGGGAATCGAACCCACGACCTCCGGCATAGCAGTTAGGGTCACTAACCACTAGACCAACAGGCCAGTCAAAGGCAAGACCTCATACTCAGCAATCACGCTTTCAGGGAATAGGCCAAAACAAGGCAGTAACGACTATTGTATTCCCTTTATAAATCGTACCAAAAGATATACAAAACCCACACAAGCAAGCCTATTTCTCACATATACAAATTCGAAACTTCACGCGAACACATTTCAGTGCCAATTTGGACTTTAAAAGAAGCTTTACCTAATGCTATAACATCGGGGGAACGGCTTTTATCTAGTCGGAAAAGAAAATAAAAGACAACACGTTACGGTTCAGGCAAGCAAGCGGAACCGTGGTCAAAGTCCGTATTCCGAACAATAATTTCGTAGTTTTAAAACGATACGCGAGGCGAAAGCGCGTTTTATTTCATGTTGCGTTTTATTGCGGGGTCTGCTGAATATTAAATGAATAATTAAAGCGTGAATGGGATAAGTTTTTGTGGTTTTAACGCGATCTCTGTGATGTTGAAGTTGTTATGAGCTTGTTCAGGTGTAGAGGCTTTTATAACTCATAACGCTTGTAATGCCCGAAGGGTTAGGCAGTGGTGTATCTACTACATTTTGTGAGTTATATTTACGTCCAATGAAAAAGGGGGCTTACCTGTTCAACCAGGTACAAATCCAAATATTGTGGCTGCTACTGAGAAATTCTCGATGAAAAAATCGAATACCACTTTGCTCGACCTAGGAATCGAACCCGGACTTCATGTTCAACAGTCGGACCACTAGTGTAACGAGCCAGTCAGAGTAGAGTAGAGTCTGTATGTGAGATCAAAATCTGTTGCATCTGTGTGTATAATATTGTGTTGATCATGATGTTGACGTTGTGATGATGTTCATTGCTGTTGTTTCCTGTCACGCAGAACCAGTGTACGAGCTACGCTGTACATGCCACTAACTTGACCTACATTATGTATAGTGAAACGTTGCATATTGTTTAAACCAACATTAATTGTATTTACTTTACTGTGTACTTTACAAGTTATTTTCAGTAGGAATTAAACCTTTATACCAATCGGTTGTCTACTCAATAAACACAACATTTTTACTGTTGGGAGTTACGGCCCAACAACCAGACCTGTAAATAATCGGATTGAGGCAAATGGCTCACCAGCAGGTCTCTACTGGTTGGACATTAATTATCAACATCACCTCTCACTACGCGTTAGGTTTGCTCTCAAGAATTCTCAATAACAAAAGAAGGTTCATGTAAAAATAAATCTTATTACAATGATTCAAAACTCTGTTTTAAACGTGATAAAAAATCTGCTCTCCTCTCCTAGCCGGTCTTTGAGAACGGACCCTTAAACATAACTGGCTATAAGAGCACTTCCACCAACTCTGATAATAATTATGTCATTGCATTATGTTACGATGAGGAACACCAGAGACTTTCACCAAGAAAACACAAGTGTTTCCACTCGTGCATATTGCACACGTAATCTGGCGGAATGCCCGTGACTTACGTCGATATCCAGCTTGCAGCTGTGAAGGAGATAAACTTTTATTTCGTTCCGTCTTCTTTTAGTAATATGTAAGTGTGAAATGAGTTTTCATCACATTTTCTCTACAAATAAATAATATTGGTGTGTCTGTATGTAGTTTCAAAATAACAGCTATTTTACTGAATTAAAGTACTTACGGACCATTATAACAAAAAAAATTGTAATTGTCTGACAGCTGATTGTTCCATAGCTGAAAAAGCTAGACCGATTTTACTAGCAGATAGCTTAATTTATAAGGTGCTTAAGGTTAAATTAATTTTAGAAAAAGGATTAAGGTTCTTATTATCCTTTATCTACGTTTTTCAGTCTGCCTGTAGAGGTAGACTGAAAAGCTTTGAGTATGAAGACTACTCTTATGTGCACGGCCATAAGATTAATCATATGGCCATGCACATTCATACTCAAACCTTTTGTCACTATAATTTCCTTGTTCCTCCGCATCACAGTCATGCTCATATTTTGACAGCTGATTACTTCACAACTCTTCAGCCATGCCACCATGTAATGTGATGAAGGCATCCAAAAAATGTTGCATAATTATAAACATGCAATATTTATAAAGATATTCTTGTTTCTCTTTATTATCATCATCATCATCAGCCTATAATTGTTCCCACTGCAGGGACTCAGGCCTCCTCTCTAGGGAGGGATGGGCTATAATTCACCACGCGGGCCCAGTGCGGATTGGTAGATGTCGCATATCTTCGAATTTTTGGTTCTATGACATGCCGGTTTCCTCACGATGTTTTCCTTCACCGTTTTGAGAGCAGTGGTGATGAAATAAATTACACAAAGTAATGCGCCTGCCTGGGTTCGAACCCACGACCAACTGTTCGTAAGTCGGGGCCACCACCACTGGGCCACCACTGCTCTCTGCTCTGCTCTCTTTATCATAAACAATTAATTAAACGCCCATCACATTACATAGCCACCTTCAAAGCAACCCCAACATCATTATTCTGCCAATTTATTTAATATTACGTCATTCTTTCCACCAAACATGGGGGCGTAGAGTTAAGAGCGCTATTACAAACTCGAGTAACTTCGAAACGAGCGGCGACTGACGGTTCTTGCGCCTGTGTGCGTGATGTACGCTTCTTCATACACACACGTGCAGAGGCAGAGGTGCGTAACACGTTTCACTGCGGTTTACTTAGAATTGAATTGGGAAAAAATACAAGTTATGGAATGTTTTATTTTATGTGTGTGATAATGAAATACAAAGAAGGTCGGCCAAATCGTACCTGACGATGAAACGATGGGGTCCCAATATGGCATATATATAAAAAATACCCTTATTTTTTAAGGTCTTAAAAAACGCAAGAAATAACTCTCTAAGTAGCCACAAAAAAAAGTTATCCATTTATTTGTGTTCTTGTAACTGTTTCAAAATAATTAAAATAATAGTTTCAGAACGCACTGGAACGCACCTAATTACGATTCATTTTGCGGATGAAAGGACTTGGTATTCAGAGACTAATTATTCACGTTTTTCTGAATAGTTGTTCATCCAAATTCAATTCAATTAGTACGCAGGCATCAATTTCAACTACTATGCTTATTTATTATGTACTGGATTCTTGTCATAAAAATAATTATGTAGGTTCATAGTAAGCTTAGCGACTCAAACGGCAACGTTTTTCACTTAGCGTTTTGTTCACGTACAACGGAACGTCATTTGTGATTGACAAGTTACATAATCTGTGGTCATCGATACGCGGCTTTTTTGAAGTAGTTCATAAAAGACTTCACGTGTGATGATAATTATTATGCCATCCTTGTTTTTTACACTACGCTGTGAAAGTTAGAGCAATAGGTGTAGTTTTCATTGAATTGTCGGTCAAAATCTGCCGTCGAAGCAGACCAGACTCCACGAGACGGCTTGACAGAAGGCTCTTTTTGTGACAACTCTAGGAGACTCATGGACAGACAAGAAGTGCGTTTTGAGATATGTTCCATTTTTTGGGTAATTATCTGAGAGAAATCGAAATAAATGGGAACGAGATCGATAATAAGCCTCTTCGCTTAACGCTAACTACACTTTTAGGCTACTTCGCAGTCGGGTTATAGTACATTGTTCACCGAGAGAAGAAAGTGACCGATTACCGTCGAGGGTGTCGTTTAAAGCCCGAAGCCGTAGGCAAGGGCTTTAAAACACCCGAGATCGGGAATCGCACTTTCTCTCGAGTGATACATAGTGCTTTATACTACACACCTACGAAGAAAATAAAAAACTAAATTAAAATTCTAATTCAAATTCAAAATGGCGCCAATGGCGTCTGCAATTGCCACATGTTCTTTTTTCAAATTGTAATCTGAGCGGGAGAGAAAAGTGTATGAAAATCCATTCTCTCCCGCTCAGATGCGTTTTCTCCCCGCATATTTGTTCGATATGCAATGACGTACTTTCTACCGTAAATTTGATAAAGTATCAAGGTACTTTCCAAGCAGGTGTAGTATAAAAGGTATTTGTTGATTCTAACCTCAAAAGTATTGTTGACGTTATTACAAAAAATCGTGGCTATTTAGGTGCGATTTTTCAACAGGATGGTGTTTACAACATAAAAACAAACCAATTAAACTATAGCTTGTTTTGGGACATGAAAAATAAAAGTCGGGTCCAGCTCCTATAGAAATTTGGCCATTGTTCTTTAAGTAACATAGAATTTTTTTAGTTTTCCATCATGGGTGTCGTTTATATGGTTTTCGGGGTCGCTGATTACGAAAATGAGGTCAAAATAAAAATCAAAGATGGCGCCGAAGAAATTTTTTGGCTTTTCCGTCATGGGTGTCGTTTTCATGGTTTTTGGGGTCGCTGATTACAAAAATGAGGTCAAAATAAAAATCAAAGATGGCGCCGATGAAAATTTTTGGCTTTTCCGTCATGGGTATCGTTTTCATGGTTTTTGGGGTCGCTGATTACGAAAATGAGGTCAAATGAAAATCCAAGATGGCGCCGACGAAATTTTTTGGTTTTTCCGTCATGGGTGTCGTTTTCATGGCTTTTGGGGTCGCTGATTACGAAAATACGGTCAAAATGAAAATCCAAGATGGCGCCGACGAAAATTTTTAGTTTTTCCGTCATGGGTGTCGTTTTCATGGTTTTTGGGGTCGCTGATTACGAAAATGAGGTCAAAATGAGGTCAGTGGGTCGTCATAGGGGCGGTTTTTTTTTAGGAGTTGGAGTATACGCTTAGGGGCAGGGCACTATATGAGCAGCAAAGAAAACAGAAGAAAAAAAATTAGTTTAAAATAATTTTCGGGACTTGCTAAATTTTCCTGTTTTTTTTTTTTTCAAAAAAGCCACATATTTTTTTTTTGTTTCGTGTTGTCCTTGACCATAGAAATTATTTAGGTTCTGCGAACCATGGTCCTACGACAAACCGTTTCATAGTTATGGTCCTACGAATTTTACTTCGTTTCATCTAGAATGCTCTATATTTCCAAAATGGCAGCTCGGATGAAAACTTTTTCAGGAAAAGAATTGTTGTTCTAGTCGACAACTATGAGATGATATAAAAAAACCGCGACAAAGTGAGAGAAAAAGAAAAATTTAAATTTTTTTAATTGTCGGTCGATCTTTCACCTTGTGTATCCTTAGGGGCACAGAATTTAGTAAAATTTTCAGAATTTTTTTTTTTTTTCAGGATTTCGGCTATTTTTCTTATTAACCTGGTCCATAGAAACCATTTAAGCTCCGAGACACATTATGGTCCTACGACGCACCGTTTCCGAGTTATGGTCCTACGAATTTTCCGTCGGTGCGTCGTAGGACCATGTGTCTCGTGTGTCAAGGTGAAAAATCGACCGACAGAAAAATTTTGCAAATATTTCTTTTCTCTCTCTTTGTCGCGGTTTTTTTACACCATCTCATAGTTTTTGACTAGAGCAACAATTCTTTTCCGGAAAAGGTTTTCATCCGAGCTACCATTTTGGAAATATAGAGCGTTCTAGATAAAACGAAGTAAAATTCGTAGAACCATAACTCGGAAACGGTGCGTCGTAGGACCATGTGTCTCAGAACTTAAATGGTTTCAATGGACCAGGTTTACAAGATGCTGCAATAAAAATAGCTAAAATCTTGAAAAAAAAAACTTCTGAAAATTTTACTGTTTTGCCCCGAAAAATTTTGCAAATATTTATTTTCTCTCTCTTTGTCGCGGTTTTTTTACACCATCTCATAGTTTTTAACTAGAGCAACAATTCTTTTCCAAAAAAGGTTTTCATCCGAGCTACCATTTTGGAAATATAGAGCATTCTAGATGAAACGAAGTAAAATTCGTAAGACCGAAACTCTGAAACGGTGCGTCGTAGGACCATGGTTCTCAAAACCTAAATAATTTCTATGGTCAAGGTCAACACGAAACAAAAAAAAAATGAGGCATTTTTGAAAAAAAAAGAAAAACAGAAAAATTTACCAAGTCCCGAAATTTTCGTATACATTTTCGTAATCAGCGACCCCAAAAATCATGAAAACGATACCCATGACGGAAAAAACAAAAATTTTTGTCGGCGCCATTTTGGATTTTAATTTTGAGCTCATTTTCGTAATCAGTGACCCCAAAAACCATGAAAACGACACCCATGACGGAAAAACCAAAAATTTTCGTCGGCGCCATCTTGGATTTTTATTTTGACCTCATTTTCGTAATCAGCGACCCCAAAAACCATGAAAACGATACCCATGACGGAAAAAACAAAAAAAATTGTCGGCGCCATCTTGGATTTTCATTTTGACTTCATTTTCGTAATCAGCTACCCCAAAAACCATGAAAACGACACCCATGACTGAAGAACCAAAAATTTTCGTCGGCGCCATTTTGGATTTTAATTTTGAGCTCATTTTCGTAATCAGTGACCCCAAAAACCATGAAAACGACACCCATGACGGAAAAACCAAAAATTTTCGTCGGCGCCATCTTGGATTTTTATTTTGACCTCATTTTCGTAATCAGCGACCCCAAAAACCATGAAAACGATACCCATGACGGAAAAAACTAAAAAAATTGTCGGCGCCATCTTGGATTTTCATTTTGACTTCATTTTCGTAATCAGCTACCCCAAAAACCATTAAACGATACCCATGACGGAAAAAACGAAAATTTTTGTCGGCGCCATCTTTGATTTTTATTTTGACCTTATTTTCGTAATCAGCGACCCCAAAAACCATGAAAACGACACCCATGACTGAAAAACAAAAATTTCCTAGCCGCCATCTTGGATTTTAATTTTGACCTCATTTTCGTAATCAGCGACCCCAAAAACCATGAAAACGATACCCATGACGGAAAAAACAAAAATTTTTGTCGGCGCCATCTTGGATTTTCATTTTGACTTCATTTTCGTAATCAGCTACCCCAAAAACCATGAAAACGATACCCATGACGGAAAAAACAAAAATTTTTGTCGGCGCCATCTTGGATTTTCATTTCGACCTCATTTTCGTAATCAGCAACCCCAAAAACCATGAAAACGACACCCATGACGAAAAATCCAAAAATTTTCGTCAGCGCCATCTTGGATTTTTATTTTGACCTCATTTTCGTAATCAGCGACCCCAAAAACACACACCTAAAATTTTCCCAGCCGCCTTCTTGGATTTGTTTTTTCTCGAAAGATTCATAAAAGTGAATATTTCAATGCAACATTCGAAAGATTCCCCATTATCTCTAATATATAAAATTCTCGTGTCACAGTTTTCGATGCCAAACTCCTCCGAAACGGCTTGACCGATTTTGATGAAATTTTTTGTGCGTATCGGGTATCTATGAGAATCGGCCAACATCTATTTTTCATTTTTTTTTTTTTCTGAAAATGGCAAAACAACGTTTGCCGGGAACAGCTAGTTTCTAAAATAAAGATTTCTATGATTTTTTATCGACCAGTAAAGTATCATTTACGAATAAACTTTATAGTAAGGTTGCGCAAAGCGTTCCTTTCCAACATAGAACATGACTACAATTTTATTTTATCATAATAAATTACAAGAATACTTACGTTTAAACTGTTGACAACCTCTGGTCTACCTGTATTCGTATACGTGACCCACACTAAGGCGCGCGGGAGCGCTAGCGACATAGATCCGTCCTCCACGAGCCCTCAGGCGTTACTGAGCATATGGCGGCCGTACATCTAGTAATAAGGCATTATTTTGGAAAATCGTAATAAAAAAATGAGACGGCGTAAAATTCCAAAAAAATATAATTATGGAAGGTAAAGTGTTGTACTATAAGTATGTCTATTTTTTTTTTGTTAATATTATCTTTATCCTATGTTTAAACCATATTTAAAACGCATAAATTTTAGCTCAGTATTGCTTTTGAATATCCTTTTTTTTTGCTGCGATTCCATTTATATCTCAATTCTAATCAGGACAAAAACTTCAGGACTATATAACCAGTATTTTGACATTTTTTTCAGATTTTTCTGTGTTGCCAATTTGTCACAAGTAGCAGGGAAAAACCAGATGTTTTACGTTTGCTCGAAATTGGGTGTCGGAAAATTGCTATTTCTCGAAATATTAACATTCAAAACGAAATTCTAATCAGGACACAATCTAAAACAAAGTCAGATTTATAATTTTTCATTGAAATATTATGCCTTTATCTATAAATAAGACGTGTCCAGGACTTGTAAAAGTACGTATTTTCGGCAAATCGCGCAAAGTTTGTGACAGCGCTCTTAACGTGAATAATTTGTAAGCGATACGCGTCATCCGTCATGCGTATATCATCAATCATCGTCGGCAACAGAATACTACACCTGCGGCTGTAATTTGACTAACATACCGTCATATTTCAGGACATGATTGTGTAAGCGAGATGAATTAAAGTTAGCGTTCGTGTAATGTTGTTCGGAATAGTTTTGTTAGAGGCTGCTCGTAATGGCTTTGTTGTAATCTGATTTATGTAGAAACTATTATACCTAGGTAATTGTTGTTTTGATTGTCGTTTGTTTTTTGAAAAGTCTTCGACATGGACCTTAGGATGGCAGTTTTTACAAGCTTTATTTAAATTATTTAGTTACTAAGTATGTTTTAGTCAAATCTTGCAACTGAATTTGAAACCGCCGCAACCGATTGAGCTGAAAATTGCACACACTTTTTTGGTTTGGTTTATTTGAGAAAGACAACTCTTCAACGGTTAATAGTATGGACACGAAACTTTGTATACGTACGATTTTGATTGATAAATCTAAGTTTAATCTTTAATTTAAATACAAAGGTATTTAAATAAAGGCTTATAAAAAAAATAAAAACCTTTCTTGGTCAATACTGAAACTGGGTCTATAACTTTTTTGGCAATTTTGTTTTCAATTAGCATCAAGAAACTAATCAACTTTGAAATGGCGTTATGATTTTGATAATCTTTATAATTTTTAACGATAATATTTTGTTTTCTCATTTTGCGAGTCTAATCCTACGAATAAAACAAAACAAATAACCATTCACTGATCTCTTACTTTTAACTGCTAATAAGGAAGCTATTTAGGTTTACCATTAACTTTTATTTTTGTCGGTTTAACGTCTTTTAAATAGGTATTTACAGTCGCTTCGTTCTCTGAATGGACTATAATTCGATTTTTTGTTTTCCCATTGAGTTTCATAATATGATTCAGTTCATTAAGGAGCATTGTCATCTGGGACAGATGAATGTTGAGTGAAAAGTAATTCATAAGCTTGGGTAATTAGATCGAGATTTTCTTCTATTGATATACATAACATCACACCAGTAATCTTCTAAGAGTTAGGTAGATGTGAACCTAATAGTAGATACACTCATATTTCTCAGATTGGTACACGATAAATTGAACTTATCATCATCATCTTCATCCTGGTTTATCATCACACGTAGTCAATCATTATGCCGGATGTAGACAGGCATCTACGTGCGGACGAATGTGAGTCGAATAAACTTTAATACAATCAGAATCTAAACAGGGTGTAAGGGCTTCGAAGGATGACAAGTCAAGTCATCGATGCATAAATGCGTATCACGTATGCAGTAGGTACATTATACGCTCCACAGACATATTTCAGCGGTAATCTAAATAAAAATCGATGTCCCCTGCATATGTATAGCTAACTTCTATGTTTTGGGGCTTCTGTGTCTGTTCCACCTTGTTAAGATATTTTTTTTTGGAATTAATATTTTCCTGAGATTCCTGAGATACTTGTCTAATTATATTCGTTAAAGTTTCTTTGGTTATTGTCGCTATTTTTTTTTCTTAATCATTACCTGCCCCCACTTGTTTCTGTTACAAAGTCCAAAACTATTCTTCGCCTTTTACATCCTCGAATAAGTCTCCAATGTTTCTGCAAAACGGTCGTTGCAACAAATTATAGGCGGCGGGTGTACGGCAAGCATTCGAGATCCTTCTATTTTATTGTTTTGAAAATCCCTAGGAATGTTCCTGGCAATGTTATAAAAACTTCCTTCTTTATCTGCATTTAATTTAGTGTTATATTCGGATTAAATTGGTCTTTAATTACCACTGTAAGCAATTTGGTCTTACTGAAATTGCTCCTATTAATTTTACAACAATTGCGAGCTTATTTTTGCTCTAAATTTTTTGTACAGTTTTATCATGTCTGTTTTAATTCTGTAATAGATTTGAATTATTCTCATATCACCATAGTTTCTTTCACGGGTTTTTTCACTTCTTATTGCAAAATGGGCTAGTTTTTACCTCGATCACGCCTGAAGGTTAAAATTCAAAATAGGATAATATATTAGGAAAACCTAACGAATTTTGACTAAAATTAATGAAAATACAAGGATCAAAGCAAACAATATAAAGCACCTAAAATAATAATACCTACAAATGGATGAAATTTTGTTTAATTGAAAACCCTTGTCCTTATTACCTTCTCGGAATCCGTTCTATTACAAATCTATGAATATACCGAAACATCAATTAAACGTACAATTAATTACACTGACTTGACTTTGATTGGAAACACGTGAAAATAAATTGGATTTCCTTCAATTAATGTGACCTTTTAGATTTTAGTAATAAATTCAAAATTATTTTGTAAAGTTAATTTACGAAATGGAGAGAACTGTTAAACAATAAAGGCAAGCCTATAGGCTTGCCTTTATTCTCCTTTTTTCTAGCTTTGGTTGGTCTATACCTTCGGAAGACACTCTAAGACGTTGGTAGCAGCTCAATCGTAGATCTTTGACAGTCGTTACAAATAGTCAGTTGCCCACTCAAAAAAACACAAAAGTCTGACTTAATCAGTATTACCAAGGGGTAACGTGTTACGCAGTACTGACTGGGTCATGGAGGTCACATAGGCAGGTCGTTCAATGAGGAAAATTGGTATTCAGCTGCACCCAGTTTCACTGGAAGTCGACCTCAACATAGTTTAGTAAAGGCAAGGCCACTCACTTCAATCAGGCACGGTTAATTAAACACTTATATTATACAAGCTGCTCTCACTTTTCCAAACAAATTCGACCCCACCGCAATACAAACCAACAAAAATAAAACTGGAAAACACAAGAACGAAGAGTCTCGTTAATAAATATTGATAGAATAAACAAAGGTACCTTTAAAAAAATCTTCCGGGAAAACTTTCGTATTATTAGATTCCTAGAGGGCTCTTATGTAACTGACTTGACAATGGACCCCGAGATCTGATAATTGCGTACGTACACAACGACCAAGTTTTTATCCCCTTTTCTAAACTCTTATGGAATTGCCTGAGAGAGGAAATGAGTGAGGAACTGTAGGAACTGAAGAGGAGGTAAATAAAAGTAGTGCGAGTTTAAGTGGGCTACTTAAGGGGTACTTTTTTTTATTGGATAAAGTTTTTATTTATGTGTTTAGGGTATAATTGTTAGGAAAAAATTACAAAGATTGACGTAAATAAACTGGCTAATTTGCTGTATACCTATATATATTTATACAGTAGATGGATTACCTCGTAAAAAAGTAAAATTATAGGGTTTTAAATTTTTATGTATGGTTTTTTATTTTAACTATTTATTAACTTTCATTGCGTTATTATAACGTCACGTCATGATACATCAAAAATCCTTCACACTGTGGTTTAATATCACAGTGTGATGGATTTTTGATGTATCATGATGTGTTATGTGATTTTAACTTATTATATTATTTCTACACTATTTTCTATGCAATATTTCTAATCTCCAAAGTTATTCGTTCAGCCTTAAATGTTATTATTATTTTGCTTTATATCGCTGTTCACTAAAGATTCAGCGTTAGTATTGTTACGACGGTCATCTAGAATCTTCGAGAAACCGCGCTAATAACTGTGTAGTACCTAGAAAATACGAGTTCATTCTTTTAGGTACCTATTTCCGTAGTAGGTATAGTTACATTGTATTTCAAGGTCAGCCTACGCGCGACGCCAGCGGCAATTGACATTGTAATTTCGACCGTATGCCGAGGGCGTAAAGTAACTTCTTCCTTGTCGGTTCTTTTATCTTTAAGTTTATTTTTTGTGAATGTTTCTTTGTAGATGCTTTCTTGAATAATAGAGAATTATCTCGAATATCTTTTGTTTGCTGGGGTATAAAAGGACCGATTGAGGACGAAGTTGGGCAGTTCACTTTTAAGCGAGACAACGGAAGGATCGAAGAGAATCTAGTGCGATTAAAGTGTTCAGTAGTGTATTGCGATTGTGAATAAGTGTATTGCGAGTAATAAAGTTAATTCGTGTGTTTAATTGGTAGTGATTTTATTTATCCCATACCCAGCTCGTAACAATTTGGTGTCAGAAGTGGGATAAATAATGCCGATTCTACCGAAGGACGACACGGATAGTATCCGTACGAGGAGTCAGCGGCAGCAAGGTATGGACCAAAGGCGATTTGGGGACTCCCCGACACAAACACCGGGCGGTGCCCAGCCTACGTCAGAGCCAGTTGCTGGCCCATCTGGAGCTACTCCAGCGGCGCCTACTACATCAGAGGCGCCTGACTTGTCTGCCTTAATGGCACTGCTGCAAGACCAGGCACGTCGTCAGGAGGAGCAGGCTCGTCGTCAAGAGGAGCAGGCCCGTCGTCAAGAGGAGCAGGCCCGTCGGTTGGAGGAGCAGTTGCAACGGGACAAGGAGGAGCAGGCTCGTCGTCAAGAGGAGCAGGCCCGTCGGTTGGAGGAGCAGTTGCAACAGGACAAGGAGGAACAGGCTCGCCGTCAAGAGGAGCAGACCCGCCGGTTGGAGGAAAAGTTGCAACGCGATCAAGAGGAGCAGGTCCGACGCCAAGAAGAACAGATGCTCCTGATGAAGGATCTTCACGCATCAGTTGGGAAAGAGCTGAGCGTGGTGAAGGAGCAGGTACAGCAGCATGACAACCGTATCGCAAAGGCCGAAATTCAGATCGCCGATGTGAAGAAGGCCTTAAGTGAAATTAAGGTTGGAGACGGGTCTGTAACTTCAGTGATTGCTGCCCCTTCGGTGCGTGGGTTTAAAGTGCCTCCATTCGACGGAACATCTTCATGGTCGGCCTATAAAATCCAATTCGAGGCCGTTATGAAAGTGAATGGGTGGACCAAAGCGCAAGCCATGACCGCGCTCACCTTGGGTCTTCGAGACCAGGCCCTTAACATTCTTGAGGCCCTCGGCAAGGATGTGACCTACGAACAGCTGCTGGAGGCATTAGAGTCCAGATACGGTGACGCGCACCTGGAGCATGTTTTTCGTGCCAAGTTAAGGGATCGCGTTCAACGTAGTGCCGAGAACTTACAGCAGTGGGCCCTAGAAGTTGAAAAGCTGGTTCGGAAAGCATACCAGTCCGCCCCTGCACTTATTGATGGAAATTTGGTACAGGCGTTCGTCGACGGAATACGTGACTTGGAAGTGAGAGCCGCTGTGAGACTCGGACATCATAAGACGCTGAAGAACGCCTTAGCACATGCTCTGGAAGTAGAAGCAGTGAGACAAGACCATCGAACACACTACGTCAGAGAAGTTGTGGCAACACCTGTACATGAGCGTCCGCGAAAGTACAGCCCTAGGTGCTACGCTTGTGGAGAAAGTGGTCACCTACGGCCAAATTGTAAAAAGCGACGCACACGGAGGGAAGACCAATCACAGCGGGAAAAGGCGACTGATATGACTGCCCAGCAACAGTGGAGAAGTCGCGGTAACAATGATGAACTTTCAAGACCTTGGCATGAAGACTGTATGCAGAGTTCCAGACAAGAAACTAAGGAAGTTGTGTCTGTGAAGAGGCTAAGAACAGATCTCAGCGACGAATGGAAGGAAACCATACAGCAGGCTCAGCAAAGTGACTTGGATATCAAACCGATCTTCGAGTGGATTAAAGCTGGTGGTCCGAAGCCCAAGTGGAGTGATGTGGCTGCGATGAGTTCCATCACGAAGAGTTATTGGGCGCAATGGAACAGCTTGGTGATCCAGGATGGAGTCTTGTGCCGTAAATGGGAAAACGCTCGTGGGGACAGCTGTCATCTACAAATGGTTGTCCCTAAAGCTAAGGTACCGGATGTTTTACGGCTCTACCATGATGGATGCTCAGGAGGACATATGGGGGTGAAAAGGACTCTACTGAAGATCAGAGAGCGCTTTTACTGGATCCACTGTCGAGATGATGTGGAAGACTGGTGTCGCAAGTGTACCAGCTGTGCGGCTGTGAAGGGACCCCACACACGAAGCAGAGGTGCATTGAAAGTGTACAACGTTGGAGCCCCCTGGGAGCGAATAGCACTCGACGTTGCGGGACCATTTCCAGAAAGCGATAGCGGAAACAAGTACTTCATGGTTGTCATGGACTACTTCACGAAGTGGCCAGAAGTCTTCGCCATTCCTAACCAAGAAGCAACAACAGTCGCGGATAAATTGGTTCAGGAAGTCTTCTGTCGTTTTGGAGTACCCTTAGAAATTCACAGCGATCAAGGAAGGAATTTTGAATCGCAAGTTTTTCAGGAGACTTGTCGATTGATGGGTACACACAAAACCAGGACCACCTCTTACCACCCACAATCTGATGGAATGGTGGAACGATTCAACCAGACATTGGAGAGATATCTGGCTAAAGTCGTGGAAAGCAGGCAAAGGGATTGGGACAAGCACATACAGCCGTTTCTTCTGTCCTATCGGAGTGCAGTTCACGAAAGTACGACTGTAACTCCAGCCTTCGCGAACTTTGGAAGGGAATTACGGTTGCCTGCAGATTTAATTACTGGAACTCCCCCTGATGTCCCACGCAGTGTAACGGATTACGCGAATGACCTGCGTAACAAGTTAAATGATGTGTATGAGCATATCAGGCAATCCGGGCAACAGATGTCTGAGAAGATGAAGACTCGTTATGACCGGAAGGCAAACAGTCGTGGTTTCGACGAAAGTTCGCTGGTGTGGTTGCATAACCCAGTGCGGAGCAAGGGAAAGTCTCCAAAATTGCAAGCAAAATGGGATGGACCATACAGAGTTGTGACCAGGATCAACGATGTCACCTACCGAATACAGAAGGGTCCGCGAGGTGCGCCTAAGGTTGTGCATGTGGACCGACTGGCGCGATATTACGGGACTAATGATGCTCGGGACGAGCATGTCTAAGGAGGGGGCAGTGTTACGACGGTCATCTAGAATCTTCGAGAAACCGCGCTAATAACTGTGTAGTACCTAGAAAATACGAGTTCATTCTTTTAGGTACCTATTTCCGTAGTAGGTATAGTTACATTGTATTTCAAGGTCAGCCTACGCGCGACGCCAGCGGCAATTGACATTGTAATTTCGACCGTATGCCGAGGGCGTAAAGTAACTTCTTCCTTGTCGGTTCTTTTATCTTTAAGTTTATTTTTTGTGAATGTTTCTTTGTAGATGCTTTCTTGAATAATAGAGAATTATCTCGAATATCTTTTGTTTGCTGGGGTATAAAAGGACCGATTGAGGACGAAGTTGGGCAGTTCACTTTTAAGCGAGACAACGGAAGGATCGAAGAGAATCTAGTGCGATTAAAGTGTTCAGTAGTGTATTGCGATTGTGAATAAGTGTATTGCGAGTAATAAAGTTAATTCGTGTGTTTAATTGGTAGTGATTTTATTTATCCCATACCCAGCTCGTAACAGTATCGTTAACAGCAGCCTGTCAATCCCTAATGTAGTTAGTTTCTTGTTTGATTCCGTCTACTAGTTTTGTCACTTCTGAGTTCAGCAAATACCCAGAAACGGCCAAAAGAAATCAATAAAATGGGTTATATTAGGAAACTTGCTTCAGAAGTACAGAAACTATTTATCTTCGTTCTGGTTTGATGTTTTGTGATAACATCCTTTTTGCTTGGGAAGTTGGAAGTCTGGTGGAACGATGGACGTACTGCGTGAAAGATGATATAGCTTGAAAGGAGGTGATATGACGAGAAATAGAGAATTATGGAAGAAAGAGACAATATGTTGCGCTGATCCCAAATAAATTGGAATAAGGGCAGGAGAATGATGATAAGGTTGGAAGTCTGGTCAAGCCGAAAATGATTTCATACGGTTCTTTTTTTGTTGGTGACCTGAACCGATTTCAGTCCTAGACAAAGTTCTCGCCATATTCCCTTCACTTTGTTGATGGTGTGCTTCTTTCCGCAATTCCATAATATCACGCCTGGGGGTACAAAATGACCACTTTCGCAGATCATAAAAGAAAAATAATATGAATTGCGTTAAATTCGTAAAACGATCACAGGCGCAGTTACTTTAATGAATGGTTCATTTTACGAATTTAAACGCAATTCATATTACTATAAGCGCCATTTTAGACTTCCGGTAGTCCTCGGAGGGTTGGGCAGAGTTGTACCTAATAGTACACCCACATTTCGCCAGTTATATTTAATTCCCATGTCATAGGGGGCGAGTCTATTGCCATGGAACTCTGAGTTACAGATATAGTGTTGCAAGCAGGCAGTCATTATATGTCTGCTTTGGATACGAAGCTTTTCGCTTTCTCTAAATATTCGCGGCACACACAATGCGAGGATTGTGGAACTAGACCTCTTGCTCAAAAGTCGCGCTTATGACCAATATAGAGTACCAACGAAGCAGACTTCAGTGTTACCGCCAATGCATAAAAAACAATATACTCTCTATTTCTGGCTTGTTTGTTAAAATTGAAGACTATTTGATTACATTTGCATAGGTCATAAGGATAAGGGTTAAGTATTCAAAATATTAAAAAAAAATTGGTTGTCTGTAAAGTCGGTTTACTGACGATAGTTGAACGTGACAACGTCTTAAGAAAATACTGATTTACATAAAATTCTTCATTCAGAAAATCATTTTAAATTAAAAAAATAAAAATACAACAAAATACTTGAATAAAATTTATTGTTTAAATTTCTACTCAATTGTTAAAATTAAAATTTTGATTTTATTATTTTAATAATATAATTTTTTTTTTCATTTAGTTACTTAATTATTTTAGCAAATTTAATTGTAATTTGTTATAAAAAAGTAATAATTTTCTCATTTGTTCGACCGTCGAATTAATTAGATTTAATTCGTAATAGATAACACTCATACATGCAACGCATGTACTCCATGACGCGAGCTCGCTTCGCTCGCATATTAAATAACACTAAAATCTTCTGTCCCCGAAGTGCCGGGCCTCCGCCGGCCTCCTTCGTCGGCCTACGGCCCGGTGCCTATGCCGCCCATAAAGGATACTGTCGCGAAACGGTGATTCATCCACTTAGCGGACGACTAGCAACAGCCTATAATTTTGCGTTTTTTATTTTCTTACGAAATTAGTAAAACATTTAAATGTAGTAGAACTATTTTTAAATCTAATTAATTCGACGGTCGAACAAATGAGAAAAAAAAAAAGTTCTCACTAGTTCGACGGTCGAACAGATGAGAAAAAAAAATCTCACTAGTTCGACGATCGAACTAATGGGAATGAGCCAGAATCATTACCATTATCGCTGTAATTATCGTTGCTATAAGCAATTGACACCATATTCACTTTTCACTGCACTTGATACTCGATCAAAACATGTAAATGTACTATAGTATAGCAGCTGTCCACGCAGACGCATCGCTCACTCAAGTAGGAGAGAGACGGATGTCGAACGCTGCCGAACGCAAAGGCCGATTGTGCTTCTTTGTCGCTCGTTCCGCGCTCTCGCTTGCACTGCAAGCCTTACATGGAACGCCTCAGAGCGAGGTAACGCCTCAGAGGTAACGCCTCAGACTTAACGCCTCAGAGGTAACGGCTCATTAGTCATGTTTTTTCGTGCGTGCAGCCGGCTCTATCGAATTATAAGACGTTGTCACGTCAAAAAATCTCACTAGTTCGACGATCGAACTAATGGGAATGAGCCAGAATCATTACCATTATCGCTGTAATTATCGTTGCTATAAGCAATTGACACCGCATTCACTTTTCACTGCACTTGACACTCGATCAAAACATGTAAATGTACTATAGTATAGCAGCTGTCCACGCAGACGCATCGCTCACTCAAGTAGGAGAGAGACGGATGTCGAACGCTGCCGAACGCAAAGACCGATTGTGCTTCTTTGTCGCTCGTTCCGCGCTCTCGCTTGCACTGCAAGCCTTACATGGAACGCCTCAGAGCGAGGTAACGCCTCAGAGGTAACGCCTCAGAGGTAACGCCTCAGAGGTAACGCCTCAGAGGTAACGCCTCAGAGGTAACGCCTCAGAGGTAACGCCTCAGAGGTAACGCCTCAGACTTAACGCCTCAGAGGTAACGCCTCAGAGGTAACGCCTCAGAGGTAACGGCTCATTAGTCATGTTTTTTCGTGCGTGCAGCCGGCTCTATCGAATTATAAGACGTTGTCACGTCAAAAAAAAAAATACATATGGAAGCCACCATGGTGCACACATAAAATATCGGGTCATCATAAAGTAAGGATAAATAATAATTACATGACATCGTAATTACCATTTTATGGGAATACATAAACACCTACACAACAAACTCACCCCATCTTCACGCGTTATTCAGAAACATAATCACCCATTACAGCCCCACCTCCCAATCAACGAAGCAACAATGTATGACGTAACAACGCATGTATGTAATCCGAGTCCCAATTACTTACACCTACAACAGTATAACAACTAGGGTAGTAAACACTCCATGAATATATTTTGGAGCTTTGGAACAGGGTTGTTATGGATTTGAAATGTCGGTTCTGGAAAAATAATATACCGGTTTCGGATACGGTTACGACTTTATATTTTGGGCTATCTACTAGTTTCGGATACGTTCAGTTACGAATTTTAGAATTTTACAACACATTTTTTTTAACTGACGGCTAGAACGTCAAAACACATTGTTACCAACTCTAAAAACTATTTATCCCTAAAACTAAACTCAAAAACCCTTAAAATCCCTCCAACTACTTGAATATACCCCTAAAATATTTTGTAGAATTAATTAATAACAATTTAGACTATTTCAGACCCCGCCTTTATCCGTAACTTTTAAATCGGTAAGTATTGGATATCCGATAGATTCGGTTACGGATCTCAATAACATCCCTGCTTCGGAATACTGAACCGGGAACTATCGATATGACGCATGATCTCGTAAATTCGCCGGAAGCTGCAACCGAACAAGACGGGTATCAGTGTTTACCTTCATAAAATCCGGTAGTCATCTTTATTGGCACCGACTATGAAGTTATGCGATGATGGTGGAACCATGTGTTGGGCTAACAATGAATGCTTTATTATGTTAGACGGGTTTGCTAGTTCGTGGGTCCTGATATAGGTGACTACAAATTATGGTGCTTGGACATTCGGGTTTGGGTGTTTGCAAGACTAGTGTAATAATGGATTTAATTTTGTCTACTCGACATTGTTTGTTAAACTCGATTTGTGTTAAACTCAGGTAAAATGTTTTTCGTTTTTGGTAAATACAACTAAATACGATTCCTGGCGTTTTTCAGATCTAAATAATTATGTACAAGTAAATAAAATTGCAAGTGTCTGTTTGTAATTTCAAAATAATAGCTTTTTAATGAATGCATGAGTCACATTAAAAAACTGTGTCTTTATTTCGGCTAATCTCCGAAACAGTAGTAGTTTGGCACTGATGATGAAGTTATGCGATGATGGTGGAACCATGTGTTGGGCTAACAATGAATGCTTTATTATGCTACTCGGGTTTGCTATTTCGTAGGTCCTGATAGGTGATTACTGACTACAATTAATTATAGTGCTTGTACATTCGGGTTTGGGGTGTTTGCAAGACTAGTGTAATATTTGTTCACATGACATTGTTTATGTTGTCCTTGTTTGCTAAACTCACGTCAAATATTTTTCATCTTTGGTAAACAGAAATACGATTTCTAGCGTTTTTCATGTATATGTATGTAAATAAAATTGAAGTGTTTGTTTGTTTTCAAAATAACAGCTTATTATTGAATGCAAAAAATTGTGTCCTTTGCGGCTAATATCTGAAACGGACGTTGACGGTTGACGGAACTTTTGCTGAACATCTAGCTTATATTATACGGTGTAACTACTGCTGCTAGCCTATTTTTATTTAAGGAAAAAAGAGTTAGGATTCCACGCAAAAATATTTAAAAAAAAACCTTGAAATTATAAACAAAATTCGGTGCAAAGAGGGAAGTAATATTTTCAGACGAACGGCCAACAGCTAGTCTTCAACAAATATTATCTATTATTTTATTACGAAGTTCTTATTCAAATCACATTATGAAATTCATCGATTCAAACTACTTTCAATTCCGAGTTCTAGCAGAAACCCTCTTGACTCTATTGACCTCAGAATGAAGATTGATAGAAAAGTTTCACCAATCATCATAAATTATGAAGTATTTATTTATTTATTTATTATTTATTTATTAAAACTTTATGCACAACAAAACGTACAAAGGCGGACTTAATGCCTTGGGCATTTTCTACCAGTCTACCTTAGGGTGATGCAGAGACAATACACAGTAGGTGCAAAAACAGAAAATCATGTTAGAAAAGATATATACTTATGAAATAAGAATAAATACATACATATATACATACATAAAATATATAAAGTTCTGAAAGATAAGCAAGAAAGACTAAACAACTTAATTTTGAGACGAATCTGCCAACTTCTTGTGAATGTGTTCACGAGCTTTTAATTTGAAAGTGAACTGAGTGTTTACCATCCTAATATCCTGAGGGAGGTCATTCCAAAGGAAAACTGCCTGGACAAAGAAGGAAGACTTAATGAAGCCAGAGCGATGAGAAGGACAACGTAAAAGGCGATTATTGGCGGAACGAAGAGTCTTGCTGTGCGCAGTGCATAAATACTGACAAAGAGAGGTCAGGTAGGAAGGGGAAGTGGGCTTGTGAAGAAGAGAAAACAGGGTTGTCAAAGCTCTCAACGCTCTGCGCTGCCGTATAGGTAACCATTTCAGAAGCGATCGATGTTCTGACACATGATCATACTTGCGAATGATGATCATATTTACAGTTCTGATGAAGTCTACGCGGTTGCTGCCATAAATTATTTTCAAAAGGGAACACGAACAATAAGCATTGTATCTTTCATTGTGCAATGACATAACGGACCTAGTGCATAATATGCTGAATAGAACAAGAACAGTTGTATGTATGAATTCACAAACAATGCTCATACGACCGGTTCAATGCCAACAAATGGTTATGTTGAACGCCATGTAGTCATGTTAAGCTGTTGGCAATGTAATTTGTCGGATAGCAAAAATGATTAATAAATGGTTTATACTGTGTTGTTTGACAGCAAATAAGAGTCAATTTAAATTGTCGACTACTTGGATTGCTTCTGCACTCAATTAAAGTAATATCCAGGCTTTTGTATGATAAATGCGTGAATCTTGTAGGTACCTACGTCTCTGTATGTCTGTTACCTTTTATGGCCTTTTTTTTGCGATATGAAATTATCAAATGACTCTTCCCACTCTGGTCAGAGCGGTAGGGAGTGTCAGACTTCTACTGACTAAAAACCAACCATGTTCCTACTTAGCCTTTTGTGCCCGGTGACTGGATGGTACAGAGATTGACTTTCGTATGGGATACTTTTTTTACCCCCGGTGCGATTAATTCCATTAAATTCCACCCTAGCAAATCAAGGCGTAAACACTAGCAAACAATATGTTTTCTATAAGTACTGCGTTGCTTGACAACAAATAAGAGTCAATTTAAAATGTGAACTGTACAAATTGATTCTCCATCTAATCAAATAGTTATGATAAAAAATAATAAATTGACTATGATAAAATACTTACGAAGTCTGAATTTTTGCCCAGTTGTTGGCAAAAGGTTCACACCCTATTACACTGACGAAATCATCATCTTCCTGCCCTTGACCTATTTTATTTGGAGTCAGTACAACACGTTTTTTGCTTCCAGTCTCCTCTTTCAATCGTCACATGATTGGCCAAATGTAGGTGTAGGTACTAATGGATACATACACCTCTGCTTAACCCGTCGGTGATTACAGGCATGATGTTATGTTATGTAAAAAGAAACGCAATTTGCTCGATACATCGAGAATAAAATTATTGTAAAGAGACGGTGGTGTTGCCAAAATAATATTGTAAATTGACACATTTCTGCTGATTCCATTTTCACATCAATGCTTCGGATCGGATCTCTTGGGATGTGAGTTTTCATTACCGAAACCGTATGGTAATGAGGTAAAATTTAAATATTGGTAATTAATTTGCGCATTGGCGAAAATTATTTGTGTAAATTTTACGTAATAATTTTAATTTTTGAAGTTTTCAGCGTTTATCCTTGATACATACCTACATACATACATACATAAACTGACTCCCTTTTCCCATGGGATAATATCCCTTTTCCCATACATCGGGATATTTGGCTATAAAATCTAGTACTTGGCAAAACCCTAGACATTATGCCTCTGAAACGTGATGACACGAAATGGGTTAATTTACGAGATCCCTTTCTTCTAAGTTTGAATTATGTTTGTGTCATTACATTGCTTCGCAAGAGTTCAGGGACACATAGTCAACTTGAAGTCATAAGTTTCTTCAGTATCATCTACCTACAATTATTTTCAAGTCATAGGTCATGAGTTCGAACACAAGACCTCTATTTTTTTGCATTCATATGCGTATATTCACAATTGCTTCGGTTAAGACTAGGTACATCGTGAGGAGGTTATTTCTCGACGGCATGTAAAGCAAAGTCAGGCATCTCGGGGCAGCATAAAAACTCTGATACCAGATTAGGCACTAACCGTTCGAGTTTTGTGTGTCGGGAACAGAATCGTGTAGTGAGTGACAATGGTAGTGGTACCGAGCGCAAAAAACGAACGAGAAAGAGGGTAGACCGATTTGTCTGCTCATAAACATCCACCCGCAATGACTTCAGTTTATCCGTGATCATGGTGCTTGTAACAGCGCCTAAATATCGGGAACTCGAAACAATAATTAAACATGGTAAATATCCCGTTTATAGTATTAATAGTACTAACCGTTCGCCTCCTCTCTCAACCAAACGTGACGTAATTTTCTCTCTTTTCAGCAGTCAACATTAAAATAATGTTTGCGCTTATAAAGCTCGAGTTTTCTTTCCTACCTCCTTTTAATTTTCCTATTTTATATCTTGCGGGGTATTAGGATATAATCTGACGGAAAATGATTACGTTTCCGCCCTCTCACCCTCGAAAGTGGAATTTGGCTGAGGCTGAACAAAGAAATCCTTGCGCCATTAAGCTCGTCATATCACCTTCCAATAGGGGATCGGACAAATTTTCAGAAAGTATTTTATTTTAGTCTTCGTGGATACTTATTCCTCTAAAAAATATAATTTTATTTAAATAAAGCGTTTATGTACTCAAAATCATGTTTTAAAAATAATTGTTTAAAAATGCCGCGCAAACGGCATGTTATGTCATCTCGAAGTGCGTGACGTCATCTGTGTTGTAAACAAAACAACTGCAAGCAGTTTATGTACGTGTTTTGTTTTCTTTCGTCGTTTAAATGCTATAATTGTTGATATGGAACGAAAAACATATCATTGGTGTGTAGTGCCTCAATGTAAGAATACATCCAAAACTACTCCAGATAAATTATTCATTGATGTGCCCCGAAAAGCAGACATACGAAAAAAATGGTTGGACTTAGCAAGAAGAAAGTGCGACGGGATGTCTATAACTTCACCAATTTACTTTTGTGAAGATCATTTTGATGTAAGTGTCCAATAGTTACTCCAAATAAATTGAATGAAGTGTATAAATTACATTATTTGTTGTAGGTAAAAGTAAACATTGATTGTGAAATGTTAGAGGTTATATTTACAAAAACACTCATCATTTTTTACTTATTTCAGCTGCCGAATGATATGGAAAATTACATGCGATACCATTTAATGGGCTTTGTTGGTAAAATAATGTTAAAACCTGGCTGCCTCCCTAGAAAATTCCATTGCCAAAGTGACAGAAAAAGAAGTTTGCCATCAACTATAACATCTCGCCCCGCTGCTATCAAAAGGCAAAGATTGGCTACAATAAAGGAAGCTCTCGAAGAGAGTATAATATTGAAAAGGGAAACCGAAGAAGTAAACACTACCTTGTCTCCAAGTAAGTTACTTAACAGAACCAAATTGTATATATTTTATCGCTGGAGTGTGTTAATTACTCGCTCCTGAGATATTGACAGTTTAACAATAAAGATCTCTATCTTTTTTTTTAGGTTTGCCAACAGAAGTCATGGTAGTACATCAACCAAAAACTCAGGATAAAGGAGTTCAAGTTTTTGTAAAGACTAAATATTTCAGAAGCAAGTCAACGCAAACACATTTTAAATCCAAGAACATTGCAACATCACCATCTACAACTTGGACATCAACTGTGTCAACATCTCCCTTTAAAGTAGACTATGTAACACCAGCTGTGCCAAGTGTTTCCAACATTAATAGAAAATTATTTATGGACAGACCTGATAGTGAAACATCATTGTACAGCCAATCATCATCATCAATTCAACGATCGTCACCTTCAGTCCAATCATTAAAATTAAAATCAATATCCAGTAGCAGTAGCTTAAATGAAGAGGAAGCTATAGTAGAAAATGAAAGAGAAGCAAGAAAATCTCTCGAAGACATGTGTAATAGTACATTATGGTACAAGTGTATAACGTTGGTGATTACCGCAGAGGCGCCATTGAGACCCGAGCCGTCAGGTGAGGGTCTTAAGAAAGCCGAGGACGGTAATCATCAATATACACGTGTATCATACGACGTTTTTCAACACACTTGTGAAGAAAATAATACTAAAAAGTCATCTTCAACAGTTGAAACAAGTTCTGTTTTTTTTTCCACAATAGCGGGAAAAATTAATACGCGCGCATCTACAGTTCTACCAACATCAACAGTTAAAACAAGTTCTGTTTTTTTTTTCACAATAGCGGGAAAAATTAATGCGCGCGCATACTACAGTTCTACCAAGTTATTTAAGCAGGCGGGAAAACACGGAACTAAAATAAATGTACTAAGTTTGACGTAGCGATGCATTTTTCTTGACCAGTGGCGCCACTACTGTAACAATGACGATCGGCCATAGACTAAAAGAATGTGGTTTCACTATTTTTGACTTTTCGCGGTTAATAGAGTTTTAGCCACGGACAAAATGGGTATTTTTTTTTCTTTAATAAAGAGAAAACAAAAGTTATATTATTTGAGGGAAAGATTCGTTTATTACAAACGTATAAGTTGAAATTATCTATTTAAATTCAAAGTTGCATGAAATGGGGAAGCACTAGGTACATTAATTTATTTTTACTATTGAACACGATCTTTTTTGTATCGAAACTTTTTTTAAAACATAGCAACTCAACCAATAAAATTTAAAAAAAAACCTATAACTCACTAGTGAATAATAGCAATTAAAAAGTCACAGTTTGATTATAGGTGTCATTACGGTCCTAATTGCGGTAAAATTATAGCCACTTTATGAGCAAGTGTGTTGAAAAAAAATTAAAGCCAAACCACGCTTGTATATTGGGATCACAAATGAGTGTTACTTTTTATTAGACCTGATTGTAAATAATACCAACATATGCATTGAACAAATATTTCTGTGTTTAAAAAAAATTAGAATGAATACATCATTCTCTGAACTAGGAGATCAATTTGGAATGTCTGGATCATATGCAGGCAAAATATTTGGAAAATGTATTCCAGTGATTTCTGATGTTCTTAGACAACTAATTGTAAAACCTGATAAGAAAAAAATTAAGAGATCCCTTCCAATCGCATTTAGGCATCGCTATAATAAAGTCAACTGCATTATAGACTGTTTTGAAATTGAAATTGAAAAACCTTCTAAAGCTGTACATCAGGCATTGACATGGTCTGAATATAAGAAATGCAATACAATAAAATACTTAATATCTAGTACACCAAATGGGTTAGTAAATTATATCTCATCAGGCTATGGAGGACGGATAAGTGACACATTACTTGTAGAAAACTGTGGATTTCTTGACCAACTTGACCCTGAAAGTTGGGTCTTAGCTGACCGTGGTTTTAAGCACATAGAACAACTATTAATCAAAAACAAATGCCATCTTTTAAGACCCCCAAGTGTAAGTCAAGGCACTAAACTAAGCAAGCAAGAAGCTCATCAAACAAAACAGATTGCAAGCTTAAGGATCCACATTGAAAGGGTTATTCGAAGATTACGGGAGTTTTCCATGTTAAAACCACATTCGGTGTTAAATTCTAAGTTGATAAGTGTGCTGGATGAATGTTTGATTATAGCTTGTGCTCTTATCAATCTCCAGGACAGCATTGTACACTAAACCAGTTTTAGAGGTACATAATATGTGAAAATATATCTCCTGTACAGTGTTCTGAGAAACTACTGAACAGCTAAAACACTAGGAGTGTCGAAGGGTGAACGTTTTGAGGGACTGTCTCTTGTAAATAAATAAATTTTGATGTTCGAAAAGTGCTGATTATCAGCCTAGTTTGAATAAATGACTTGTGATTTTTTTTAAAGAGTACTTACAATAAAAGGAATAAAAATAAATTCCATTCAACATTCTAGACTAAGTTTTTTAACGTATTTTGTTTTGGGTAAATGATTATCCAGTTTTCCTTATGTAATGGGTATACTATGACAAAAAAATTACCTATCATAAGTTAGTTGATCTTCAACAAGTTGACCTATAATGATTTTGACTTTTAATGATGTCATATTCTTCTTGAGACCCTGCCTGCAGAGAGCAACCTGTAGTTTAGTAGTAGCCTAAGATTTTTTTTTTTTCTAGAGACTAGCAATATATGTTTGTATACTGTGTAAATAAATAAATAAAACAAATAAAGTATGATAATTTTGCTTTTATTTTGTACTGTCATATAATTTAGGGTATACATTTTTTTCCCAAAATTTGAGTATATTTGATATATAGTGGGTCAATAAACTTTTATCATAGTTAACTAACAGTATTTCCACATTATTAGTAACTTCAAAGTTAAAGTCCGCAACACAAAAATAAGCCATTTTCAAATTTGTCACATACATTTGCACTTGTATTTGAGCCATGTATTTTCCTGCTATTTTACCATCTTTTATATAATTTTTATATGTTTTTTCACTGGTGGGGCATTTTATCTCAATACAAATTACATTTTCACAAATTCCGTCAGGTGTGCCAGCCAAGAAAGGATAATCAGAGGATATAAATAAGCCACACTCTTGTATTTTTTTACCCAGTTTCTTTTCCACTGCTAATCTTACGTTATTTTCCAATATACGACCTCTCTTCATGGCATTTGTGTCTGGAGTTTTGGCTCCCATTATCAATGCTAATAACGACCCATCCGCAGTAAGGCACCTGCTTACTTCGTATGCTTTTGACGCTGTAACTCGCCCGTACCTTAACTCATGCCACAACCTGCTTTTATGCTGTGTCCGAGTATTTTCTTCAATCATATCAATATTGCTTTTTGAAAAATACTGTGATATTTTTTTCAAAAATGAACCACAATCACCGGAATCGCTATGTTCCAAAATTAAATAGTGCAGTGAAAACTTCTCTAACCCGTTCGCCCTACAGTTATTGTAGTTTAAGAACTCGCATGTAGTTAGACCTCGGTTTGTGGCTTCTTGGAGAAATTGTTCCATAAAATTATTTTGCAAAGTTCGTGTTCGTGTAGTTTGTTGTCTTTTTACAGTGGACAGATCCTTGGTAGTAATTAATTTAATATTAGTACCAACATGAGCCAGTTTTGATTTTTTCCAGTAACACTGGATATCAGTGCTTGATGGTTCCTCGCTTCTTCTGTGCACCCACATCAGGAAAGCTACTGCATGTTTGCAACCACCTGTACTTGCAGCACAATCATGACACTCGACGCTTATAATTTCTTCTTCCTTTTCATTTATTATCATAGTCGCTGCATACGACTTGGAACGAACTTTGTGTTCCGGACACACTCTGCATTTGATGGTACACATGTCGGAATCACGACAAAGTTGTACGTATCCTATTGCATCATCACCGTATGATTGTCTTGCTGATCTGAAAAAATGTAAAACAAAAACTTTTTAGGTTATGTCTTGTTTATTATTTCAAAACAATAGTTACAAGTTGGAGTACCTAAGGTAATTAATGAATAGTTTTAATAGGTACTTACACAGAGGTTTTCACATTTCTGAATTCAGCATCACAAAAGTCAGAATTACTTGAGAAGAAATTGCCGATCATTATGATATCCACTCTGGGAAGATTTCGATTGTCGGCTTTCGTAAATCCTGGTTCCATGGCTAAAACTGAGGAATCAATACTTGACAATTTCTTAATTTGTCAGTTATTTAGTATAAACTTTTATAATTTAAGCAAAATCGTGGAGATACGTATCAGTATGGTTTTGTTTACAACACAGATGACGTCACGCACTGTGATTGGTGTTTCGGTTGAGGTGAGAAACAGATTAAAAATATTGTAATTTTCAAAACTTTATTTAATATTTAAAAATAGTAATCATTAATATTTTCACAAAAAAATTCGATGAATAATCGTTAAAATTTATGTATTTTTTTTATAAGTACATTTTAGATTTTTATCTGATAACTGTCCGATCCCCTATTCTTTTTTCTTCCCTAATGTTTTCTCCTAACATTTTTGTCGGTAGTAGGGAGGGGACTTTTTCTTTAGGTTAAGCCGCGCTTGCCTAGGTGAGTCCGTGGATGGGTGACCACCCATTTCTCCCAATTTCTAATAATTGAAGAAAATTGTAATAGATTAAAAATTACACATCACATAACGTATCACGTCTTTAATCGTCGAAGAGTTAGAGCAGAGGGGACCTAATTAGTACACCCAAACGCCAGTTATGTCTAAGTCCCATGTAATAGGGGGTGAGCTTATTGCTATTAACCGGGCACAAATCCAGACTATCTGACTGCTACTGAGTAATCTTTGATGAAAAAACACATTAACGCTTTGCCCGGCCCGGGCATAGAACCCGAGACCTCAAGCTCAGCAGTCGCACTTGCGACCACTAGACCAACGAGGCAAAAACAAGTTAGTAAATTACAAACCATAAAATCCTGTATCGATCTACAGAATCCTACAGCAGCTTTTTAGAAACTCTTCTTCTTTGATCGTCACTATAAACATTTTTATACCTGTGCATCCGTATGTCACAGACAATCACAGTTCAGATTACTGAGTCCCGCGAGCGTTCTCAATGTAAATTTCAGTCATAAAGAATAATGATTTGTTCACAGTAACTTTGTCACTGTCGGGGTTATATGAAAAGTAGCGCTGTATAAAAGTTTACCTCTTGATTTTCACGGAGAGGTTTGTTACCACTTTGCAGGTACTTTGGTAAAGGATATAAGAGTTAAGATAGTTGAAGTGTTGCAATGGTTGATTTGAGTTGGGTTTGAAATATTAAAAAAAAATTACTTGTCTGTAAAGTCGGTTTATGGACGATAGTTTAACATGACAACGTCATAACAAAACATTGATGAAATGATTGCATACTTTGAATAAAATTGAATCAGTAAATGCGGCGCAAGCGTACAATGATGTTGCCTTATATTATTTTATCCTTGTCTTATGATTTTCTTTTACCATAATTATAATTTTTTAGGTATTATTTCCTCCTTCCGTCGACTTCTTACAATAGTGTGCAAAAGTAAACTATCGTGAGTGGTGAGTAGAAGGCCGTGCAGAAAAGAATCTCGCCAATTCACGAGGATGCCATCCAGGCGTCCCGTCATCTCCTCCTCGGTGTATCGCGACTCCGTCTAGCTGTCTCAGGGATCCAGTTTTGCGATATTTGAATGCACAGCTGCATCTGGCAGACGTGGCCTGCCCAGTCCCAATTAGTCTCGTAGCTTTATTTTCGAATTGTTATGACATAATCTTATGGATTGCGATTTATAGGAAATTGCTCGTAGAAACTATCTTGACTGAAACTGAGCGTACAACATAATAATACGAAGTATTTCAATATTGCAAAACTGATTTCGAGCATTAGACAATCTAATACCAGAATTCTGAGTCTGTAACTGTCATACATATTACGCTAGCACATAACTTTGGGCATCATATTAGTTTTAATTAGAAACGTACTAAACGGTGGAATTTCACCAACAAAATTGTACGCGATTTGCTCATCTAAACCACGGTCAATATTGCATCAGATCATCAATGCTATGAACTCGAATATTGACACTGACAAGTCTTGAATGCCATTAAGATACTTCGGTTCAATTTCGGTGGAAATCGCCAAATAAAATAATAATTGAATATCTTTCAAAACTCATCATCACCATCCATTGTTCGACTGCACCCACAGTTAAGTATCGATCGGCCTCTCTTTGCTTGTGGCAAACTCCTTGTGCGAGCCTCATACAGGATATATCTACCCGCGATGGCAACAGAGTCGTCTGCCCATGTCACCGCTAGATGGTTAAACACTGCTCTCTCCAATCCGACGCCTCTCGGTCACAGTTTTAGGCTTCCGCCATTTTCCACCAAAGCGGAGAGGAGCAGAGACGAGAAAAATGCGGAAATTGATCAATCCCATTAGTTAAAATTTAGATCTGGTCTTTCGCCCTTCCTATGATTGGTCGAATTTTACTCATAGAGAAGTAAAGATATGCTAAATAAACCCCATACACTTTGACCACATTAACAAAATCAAAAATCCAATGTAAAACCATATAAAGTACCTAAATGATGTCACAGTGTTCATCAACCGTTATAATTAAATACTGAACCGAAAGGGTACAAAAAGAAACTCATTTGTGCCCTCCATGTTATGAGATTAAACCTCGTGTTGTACATACATACAAGAACATGGTACTGTTTCGGTGTTTTTCGTCCCAATTCGGGCTTCAAATTAACTTGGACTTGCTCGGTTTGTTTTTGATCCCAGTTATTTTGATGTAGGTGAATGGTTGCGAGCTTTGAACACATTTTCAGTTACCAAACTGAAAATGTGTATATTTTTGCAAGAAATAATAATAAAACAACTATTACGCACTAACAGTGAACCGCTGGATGCGAGACGCACGAGACCGGTCAATGTGGCGACATTTGACCGATCCCTATGTCATGTTGGAAAAAATGAAATTACGATGCAGATTAAAAGGCACTTATGTTCAGGCCTAACTGAATTATTTTAACCTGTTTAATTAGGGGGGAGGAGAGAGCAGTGGTGGCCCAGTGGTGGTGTCTCCGACTTACTGTGAGTCGTGGGTTCGAACCCCGTCAGGTGCATTACTTTGCGTAATTTATTTCATCACCACTGCTCTCAAAACGGTGAATGAAAACATACTGAGGAAACCGGCATGTCTTAGAACCAAAAAATTCGGAGACATGTGACATCTACCAATGCGCACTGGGCCCGCGTGGTAGATTATAGCCCATCCCTCTCCTAGAGAGGAGGCCTGAGTCCCTGCAGTGGGAACATTATAGGCTGATGATGATGAATCAGGAGATAAATCTAAATTTGAGATGCTATTTCTCAAGTTATCTATTCCATTAGACTGTAAGCCGACCCAAACATAGTTGGGAAACAAATAGAGACAAGTATTTTGTTTTGCTTTCTAGGTAGGTACCTAAAAGTCATTTAAATTGACCATTGTCTCATTTTTGGCGGACATAACTAAATAACGACACGAGAAAAAAATACTAGGTATCATCACTTTTCCAACTTCTATTCAAAGCTAAACGCATTCACCTTAATTCGGCAATGTTCACTTGTTAGACCGTGACACGTTGATTTATTCAACAAAAAACAAAAAAGTGTTGTAAACAGATACGGAACAAAACCGCAAATTGAATTTTCGATTTGAATTTTTTCGTTAATTAATAAAAACGGAGGCGGGAAGCGCTTCGTTTCGGGTGTCGGCTTTGTTTTTTATATAATATCAAGGCTTTAATGTTATAATTTCTATTATAAAATGGCTTTTTGCTGTAAGAATCGTAAACTGTTTTGCGTTGATTGATGCTATAAAAAGGAAGCACTATTGTCCGCGGCTTGAGGAATGAAAAAATTTAAATACTTACCAAAATTAATTTAAAGCGAGTTTTCTTAGAGGTTGGTTCGCGGATGTGTGACCACTCATTACATATCATTTCATCCGTGAAACGCTGTTTCATTTGAAGATCTTTGAAAGTCGTTACAGGTAATCAGAGGTCTATAATTCTGACAACTAGTCCTTCCAAGCGGTATCATTACCTAGTGCTAACTAACGGTTCTGAAGCTCAGATAGGCATTCGCTCCATGTAAAATACTGGTAGGTATTCAGCTGCATTTGGTTAGACTGGAACCTAAGCACAACATAGTTGGGTAGAGACTAGGCAGATGAAGGATATTACGCACTGTAATGCTAATATTATGGATCGAACTTGCATTAGTTTTTCTAACTTCTTTCTATTTTTTATCTCTTTTCTTACTAATCGTTACGTAGAAAAGATAAGCGTAAACTCTCTTAACCCTCCACAACAAATAAACTGTAACTAAGACGAGGTAACTAATTTTGTTTCGCCCTCGAGAGACCCCATGTTTACCACTTACCCCAATCAACAACAAACAGCGGTACATATTTAATTACGGAACAATTAGAAGGTTTCCACAGAATAGGAACAAAATATACGGTAAACTGTAGAACGAAATATGAAATACAAATTTTGGACGGGATATCGAAAACTAAATTCATTATTGCTATGACTTCGAACAAAATGTTTAAACTTTTAACTCGGGCTACAACGGCATTTTGATACCGATAATCATTTTGATACCCTTTTGTTTTGGAGACCAAATGCTATGGGATTATCAAAATTAAATGTTGCCATGACTACTTTAATAAATATCATTAGAACTTATTGTTCAGCCAGCACAAGTGAAGTGTAGACTAGTGAAAAGCCACTAACAAAGTCTTAGCTGAGACTTATTTGAAAATACAAGTTTAGAAGTGTATATCTATAGACTATTATAACCTGGAACGAATGATGATTCTCGTATGTCATTTACAATTTGACTATCTTCTGAACGAAATAGTACTAGAATAACTATTACTTTTTAATTTTATTGAACACTAGCTGACCCGCGCAACTTCGTCTGCGTCACATAAATATAGCTATAACCTTTCTCGATATATCGACTATCCGACATTAATTAATCTAAATCGTAACAAACAAAAAATCTTATCTTTCCTCTTTATTACAATAGTTTAGATGGTTTAGATTAGCTTAGATTATATTAAAGTATGAATTACTATAAAATCTATCTCTTACTGTTAAATATAATAAAACACTCTGTACTTGTAAACATTATGATGCAGTAGGTAAATATTTTGAATTTGAATTTCCCGGAGGCCAGCCAGAATCCCCCGTACCTACATTGCGACGCAACCCGCGTAATTATTTTCCGCGCGGGTATTTTTACATTGCGATATCTTCTAAGATATTTGTTTAAACTGTATAGAGTAAAGAGCACAAATATTCTACATTAAATTTCCGTTCTAACGAACACATTTATTTAGATATAGATTAATACCATATGGGTTAAATAAGCTTCGTAAAAAATAATTCTTTTTAACCTAACATTTTAATAGTAAAAAATGATTACAGTGAGTCAATCTTAAAAGATAGACAGATGCTGTCGCGGACTTTTTTTTAGAACTTTTAAAGACGAATAATTACTTCATACATGATATTCTCGTAACTTAAACCGTTTTCGCAGCGCACGCAACGGAAGCTCTCAGAAAGGAATTTTCTTTTCCCGTTTTTGCAACATTTCTCATTTATGCTCCGCTCCTATTGGTAGTAGCGTGATGTTATATAGCCTATAACCTTCCTCGATAAATGAACTATCCAACACAAAAAGAATTTTTCAAATCCAACCAGTAGTTCCAGAGTTTATCGCGTTCAAACAAACAAACAAACAAACAAACAAACTCTTCAGCTTTATAATATTAGTATAGATTTTCTTTTAAACTTCTACTCTGTCGTCATACTATTGGCAGACTGGTCGTGGTCGTCAAGGGTGGTGGCAAGCTTCAGAATTCGTCCCGTACTGTTGCTTGGAGGGGACCATTTAGTGCAGTTTTGGTGATCTACCACGCGCCCTCGTGCCCTTAGTTTTGCCCTGAACCACGAGTCGCTCCACAGATGTACCCTCTTGACGTGTAATATGTTCAAAGAAAATTAGAACACGACCTTGAACGATGGAAGAAAGATGTTGTTTAATATCCATCCTTCCATCTTTTAATCTGGATGTCATCAAATCTTTTAAAAAGATAGAGCTGCGTTATAAAAGCATTGAAATCCTACATTTGTAGGTAGCTACTTGTTTAGTGACTCTCAGCAAAGCCTTACGTAACTTGTTAACACATACAGGTACTTTTACTTCCCAACAATGTCCATGAAAGTCGTGTACTACCAGCAAAATGGCCATAAGAACTCGTCGTGATGAGCAAAAGCAGCTAACTCCATACAATGTTCAGGATTTTAGCGGAGTTAACCATGTTTTACCAAGTACTAAACGCTTTAGTGGCTAAAAGTGTCCGGTCATAGTGTATTAGTGTAAGTTTTATGTTAAAAGTTGCACCCACTTGCTGAAAGTAATGACATTTTGCCCGCACTTAGTGACTGCAAAATCTAGCGGATATGGTACCTACCTAACACAATTTGTGAGCTTTACCCGTGTGATCCCGGGTTAAAAATAGGACACCCTACCTAAGTGTAGTGCGGGTAGGTACTCAGGGATTATATTAGGCTTATGGCGACAGTGTCCACAGCTGTCTACCTAGCTTAAAAGGGTTGAGGCGAGTCGATTTTCTGACACTTTGAAATTCGAGTAAACTAAGCACTTATCGGATTTTGGCAAATTGTGGTTTGATTAATAATGAAATTTATTATGGATGTAGAAAACATCCACCAGGGTTTTCTGACACAAAATGTAAATCTGTTTGTTTTATCAAAATATAAACAGAACATTTTCAACCAGGCTCGGGTGGTTCTTCAGGTTACACCACACTTATCTACATAGTCCATGTATAGGTGACCGCCCATTACATGCCAAGTTTCGTCCGTAGCTCGGAAAACATTTGTTAAGGCGGAGATTTCTTAATCGTTCAAAAAGGTGGTTTTTTAAAGCAGTGTATCTCATAAACCGTAAATAATTTTGACAAACAAAAAAAATATGACATTTTCAAGACCTTTTCGCATACCGTGATGGAATTCAAAACATAATTAAACATACTTTAATGCACGAAAAAAATCTTCAAACATACCTCTTAACAAATTTTAAAAGCTGTTTATCTCTTCATTAACAAATATAATTATAATTTAAAATACACCATAAAATTTCAAATGCCAAACTGCATCCAGTGATGTATTGTTTTTTATTAAATAGTTAATTTCTAATTTTATACGATTTTATTTGCACTTTTGCTGCACTTTTGCTCTTGCTGGCAGTGTATCGCTGATCACTCTCACGCACGGGTAGACGCTATTGCTAAGCTCCTCCCACTCGCTCAAGGTCGTTGGCGTATATTTGGGCCTTAATCTTTGACAGTCGTTACAGGAATTCAGCGACACAAAAGTCCGACAAGCAGTCTTACCAAGGGTTATCGTTTTACCCATTATTACTAGGGTTCTGAAGGTCAAATCAACAGTCACATAGTTAGGAAAGGCTGGGCAAATAATGACAATCTATCAGGACTTTTTGAGATACAAATTCCCAATCTCTTTGCTTTACAACAATAGCTAAGCTAGCCTACACGACTCATTAGAATTGGTGTAGTTTCGTATTTAAGCAAAAAGCACACAGTAGGCCAAAGTTTATGTATAGCCGAAACTAACTGGGGTAATAAGCCAAACGAAGCCAAAACTAGTTGTTTATCTTCTAGAATAACCTCACCATTACCGCTGGAGGCATTCCTGCTAATGTGTATCATTTGTCTGTAGTTTTCCACATGGCCTGCATTCGCCCAAAGGTTTTCATTAATGTATTCCTTTATTACTGTTTCATAATGTATGAACACTCTTTGAACAATTGTTAGTCTTTGAGAACTTGATTTCTATTGTGGGTGAAGTTCAAATATAATTATTATGAAATTCGTAGTTTTCTTTATAGTGTAGTTATACTCGTATTCTTAGATATGATATTGATGTTGAGGGTATTGATGCGTGTTAAATAGCTTGATGAGAAATAGGAGGAAACTTGTAATAATTATTTAGAGTACCTTAATGAAAAGTTCCCCTTATATACAGCTGGTGAACTTTCTTTAACTATCACTGGATCAAATAAAACTATTTTAATATGTAGCTGTCGAAATAAACCACATGCTGTAAATACCTCACTGAAGTCATGAGAACTGGTAAAGTTGGAAAATGGTTCGAAGAAACGGGAAGTCATTAAACTAAACAATCCAAAACATCTGATGTACAATCACTGATTGACTATAATTATGCCAAGCTACGTCAGGAGAACTTAAGTAATAAGAGTTTATAACTTTGTAGCGGTAGAGCAGCGGTGGCCCAATGATGGCGGCCCCGACTTAAGAACAGTAAGTCAAGGGTTCGAACCCAGGCAGACGCATTACTTTGTGTAATTTATTTCATCACCGCTACTTTCAAAACGGTGAAATAATAAAATATCGTGAGCCAAAAAATTCGAAGACATGTGACATCTGCCAACCCGCACTGGGCCCGCGTGGTGCATTATAGCCCGTCCCTCTCCAAGAGAGGAAGGAGGCCTGAGTCCCTGCAGTGGGAAAGTCATAGGCTAATGATGATAATGATGAACATAAACATTTTATTTTCTTTACACAGATGCATTCGCGGCGACTATCTGAAGGTATACTCCGAAGGTGGAGTCCATGGCCCAGGACCGCCCGGTGTCAACGAGTACTCTGCCTGGTCCAGGGTTATCTGCGGAAATCGAGCTGATGCACCACCAGCTCTATACTCCCATGGACCTCTATTAGTCCTGGAACTGCATACAGGAGCCAAAGCAACAAATGCTACTGGCTTCGTTGGGAACTACAGGTTTATAGATAGAAGTAAGTCCTGTACTTTAATGTTTTATATAAAATTAATTGGAGATTAAAGTTGAAAGACTATTTGATGAAACAACTGGAGGAACAGCCAGATTGTTGCTATTGAGATTGATATTATTACTTTTGTAATTATTTATAGCTTCAATTCTTGGAGTTTCATTGAAGATAAATTATCTTGAATGAAACTCCAAGAATCAAAGCACAAAATAAATTCACTTCTCAGATTCCATTTAATATTGATCTTTAATCTCAAACAAAACTGAAAATAAAACCAAGTCAGAAAACACTCGAATCAATAAAGAATCAAACAATGAAATCACTTAAAACTTTCCACTGTTCCATAGAACAAAAATATTCGTGAATAAATGTCTCATTTTGTTCCTAACTTCGTTTACTCGATCCATAAACTTTTAACTTTGTGGTCATTAATTCTTATTATAGTCAATCTTTCTCGTCCTTGGCTGTCCGTCTCTGTCTGATCAAATCAGTGTCTCGTTTGGTTACCTTAAATATATCAATTAATTTTGTTAAAGCTACAATAGCTTGAGCGATGTTGGTATTTGGGAAATGAATGAAAGAAGATTAAAAGGGCTTATGAGTGTCATGAAAAATGTCTTTCTCCTTCTATAATTACTGCGGCTTAAAAATATTTATTGTTGGGTTTTAAAAAGCCGATGAAGCAATTGATGTTTCAAAAGTTTTATTCGTTTTCACAGTGCTTTGGTCGTTGAGAAATAATCCTCTGTAGTAGTAAACTTTTTTTACTGAAAATATCTGACGGATGGACAGCGAGTGGACAAGTCCTGCGACGGGATTTCGTGCTACCCATTAATGGGATTTTGGATTTACTTCATGTAAAATACTAGTATTCAAATGCACTGGAAACTTCTCTAGAAAATATTATTCCCCGTTTCCTCTCTTAAAGATCTACACTTTGAAATGGGCACAGTACAGTAATTTCGCAGATTGTATGCCTTGTGACCGAGACTGTAGCTACATGTCATTGCTGTATTTATTTTGATAATTCAAAAGTGCGAGTTACTGGCCTACTTGAAAGAATGCTTTGAATTTGATTTTGACAACTGCCTAGGCTGTTTCTTACTCTTTTGGAGGGATCCAAAAGAGTAAGAAACAGCCTAGGCAGTTGATAATGATGAGTAGCTAAACAGTACTACAGAAAATATAGTTCCACTCCATTCGTAAACAAGATAAGTCTTTCACAAAATAGTACAAAAGACTCAACCCAACACAAAATACGAAACAAACAAACATTGCGCTCACGTAACAGATCGACTTCCATTCATCGATTTCTAAAGTTTTCCAATTTATAAAACTTGTATCTTTTCTAGGAAATTTCGAGACAGACGGTGTACAAGTGGCTGAGACGTGGTGTGATTATGTCTTCCAGTCGCAGCTCAATAGGCCAGCTCATGGAAGGCTGTATAGCCCCAGATATCCGTCAAGTTATCCTAGCAATGTTAGGTGTACTTACCACTTCAGTGCGAGGTGAGTGTGAACTTAATGCTGTTAAAGAAAGAATTTTTGTTGAATCTAATTTTCTTACTCATCATTGTTTTGTAGGTACCTCTATGGCTTCTCCTACTCTGGGCGGAGCGGTAGGGAGTGTCAGACTTCTACTGACTAAAAACCACCCATGTTCCTTCTTAGCCCTTTGTGCCGAGGCCGCGGTATCCCTTTCGAACAACCCACAGCCCTGAAGGGATTGTTTTGTACCTTAGATAGTTTTGTGTAAGTAATGGTAAGTCTGGGATCACCATGAATCCACGTCACATTCTCATGTTGGAAAATGATGAGATAAGGGCTCCCGTCGGAGCTACGGGTTGTTTGAAAGAGATAACGCGGCCTCGACACAAAGGACTAAGAAGGAACATGGTGGTTTTTAGTCAGTAGAAGTCTGACACTCCCTATCACTCAGCCCAGAGCGGGAGGAGTCATTTGATGACTTCCCACCCTCCAAAAAAAAGGGCTATCTTCTTACCCATGTTGCTTAAGATTGGCGCAACACTTTTTTTCTTCGACGTTCCCCTGTCAATCATTACTTTCACCATTTATCCACTTTTCTTTGGTCTTGATCTCCCTTCCATCCATCAATACTCATTACCTTTTTAGTCACATGTGTTTTATTCCTCCTTTTCACATGTCCATACGAAGACAGACTATTCTCTATAAACTTCGTACTGTAAATACCTATCTTGTGTAGCTTTCAAACTTCCTCCAATATACCTTTTTAATCTGTCACTGAAAGCCAAATCAATAAAATCTTATCTTTCTTGAAATAAACTGCTCAAATAAACTTCTCCATTTACAAAACTTTCCTTCTAAGTCGAAATTATTAAGTCACAAGTCAAGTGCTTTCAAAAATCTAATTCTGTAACATTTCTTAATACTTTAATACCCGTTTGCACTTACAATGGGGACACCGAACTAAAAGCCCGCTGCCGGATTCTAAGCGTTCCGCTCAACGGCGAAAGTTCAAAATCCATAAGCCCGCTGTTATTTAGGTATTCATTTAGGTGTAGCCTATTGTCACTGTAACCGGAATAATACTCAGCTTTCTTACTGTTTTAGGCACAACGAGCGGATCAAGTTAGTTTTCGAAGAGTCGTTCCTTCAGAAAGGTGATGAGAGGTATTTAGAAGTTCACTTCTCTATTATTACCACAGAAAACATAGGTACAGAAGGTTAACTACTTATTACGAGCTAAAAGCAGGCGCAAACACACATGGTCAGTGTTTAAGACGGAGACCGGACTTGCACAACACGGAAGTGTTGTCATGGTGCTGGTTTTGAACAAAGAGAAGCAAACATGACAATTTATAAAAATTTACCACTTCAGAACTTAAATTTAAACTAAGTGATGGCCTAAGTAATCATTAAAGATCTCTGAGTGCGGCAGAAGTCTCGGAAAAATCAACTTAACATTTTTTTTTTTTTTTACATTTGACACACGCCGCACATTCGCGCAAGCGCCCTGCGCCGACTTACGCATCTCAAAAAAGTGTACAACACCGCTAAAGAAGTTTTCATTTCAAAAATCTAAGAATTGTGGATTCCAAACCAACACGCTGAAGTATTGGGCCAGAGAAGTAGTACCTACACAGAATCTTCTCTGTGGGAAGCACGTGCCTATGTGCCTATGCTACAGAGATTTCTAACAAATCCTAGACAGGAGTGCGCTTGCAATCTGCAATGGAGCTAGCCTTCTGTACATACAAAACTATTCTGTGGTCACTATACGTCCTTTGCCTTTTGGTGTGATAACTTTCCTACTTTTCAGTTGCCTCAATCGCGCTGACATAATAAAAGTGTTCGATGGACGGACTTCGACGGCGCCGGTTCTAGCGATGCTTTGTAACGAAGTCGTAGGTACGAAGTATTTTGATTTTCTGTGAAAGGATCTTGATTTCTTTTACTGTGTTTTATAGAATCTTGATGATGTGTGGGTTGAAGATAAAATATTGGTGTTGATCATACGGATTCAAATTAAATTAGCTAGCAAAACTCGGCAGATATAGATAGCGATAAAAACAACAAAAACGACAAAAAAAAACGAATTTGTTCAAGTAAGATCTGCCTCGTTAGCTTAGTGGTCGCAAGTGCGACTGCTGAGGTCTAGGGTTAGATTCCCAAGTTTCGCAAATTATTATCGGGTTTGCATCAGAAACTCAGTAGCAGTTTCGAAGTCTGGATTTGTGCCCGGTTGGATTTGTCTTATTCCCCAAAGGGTTAGGCAGAGGTGTACTTAATAGGGATGTTAACAAAACAAAATTAATTAGTCCGTCAGATAGGTTTCCAAAAAATATTGGACACATATTTTTTATTTTTTCACGTAAACAAACAATGAAGACAATACAGTGCTTTGAAAACTCGTGTGACGTCATATTCTAAGACATTAGTATGACATTTCTTAGCGAGCAGTGACGCCACAACCTCCCACTCAAATCTTTGTCGCGTTTTATCTTCGTCAATTTTTATTGATTTGATAAAACAAAAAATACGTATCCAATATTTTTCGATAATCTAACAGACGGACTAATTAGAATCTTATTTTTTTTTAGTCGGTAAACATTCCTATTGTACACCCGCATTTCGCCAATTACCTTTAAGTGCCACGTAATGAGTGCGAGCCTATTCTAATCAACCGGACACAAATATAGACTTCTCGGTTGCTACTGAGGAATTCCTGATAAAAACCCTTTAATAACACTTTGCCCCATGAATCAAACATCATGCTTAGCAGACAGCGATAGCCACCACTAGACTTCTTCTTCTTCTTCTTATCGTGTGGGCAGTAAGGTCTAACAACCCCGCACACCCTAGTGTCAGAGTTTCTAAACCGCCGCAAGGGCCTCTGACATGGTTTGACGACCGCCATTTGGCGGCCGGGACCATCGGCTTATACGTGCCTTCCGAAGCACGGAATCATCTTTTTATCAGACAATCAGGTGATTCAAGCCTGCAATGTCCTAACCAAACTGGAAACAACTTCACAAAGTATGTTTCCCGTGGGAATCGAACCCACGACCACCGGGTCACAAGGCAAACGCCTAAACCACTCGACTGACGAGGCGCAGTTACCACTAGATTAACGAGGCGTTTGTGTTAGTTGATAAGTTTTCTTGAGATAAGATATCGATACCCTACAACTGTGGAGTTTTGCTAGGTAATCGAATTTGACCTTGTTCCTTTCTCTACAGAAATTGAGCAATAATTTGATAAATTCATTTTTCTAGCCTAAGTTGGTACAGTTTCTTATTTTTCATTTTCTCTTCAGGTTATGAAATACTATCAACGGGACCAGACTTAATGATCCAATTTACGGCAAACTCCGACATTCCTGGCCAAGGGTTCAAAGCGAGATACCAATTTCAAATGGAGGACGACCCTAATGCAGGTTTAGTAAGCATGTCATAATAAATTGTATCGTCAGCAGATGTTAATATGGTCAAAAATGATTTTTATGGCTGAATATTTTTAACCGACTTCCCAAAAAGGAGGAGGTTCTCAATGCATTACTTTTTAAGTAGTAACTCATTTTATCACTTCACTTAAGAGGAGGTCCCTGAGTAAGATTTTTACTTTCTTTACACGTACTGAGTAATCGATCATATTTGATTTGACACTACGACAACTTTCAATATTCAGACGAGTACACACTAGTATAATTTTTTCCGAAAGATAATTTTAGTAGGTGACTTCTACCCAATGGCTCTTCGAAACCTTCCAACTGTCGAACTAAAACCAATAACTCGTCCGAACTACTATAATTGGGTGGTTGGATGTAAGATTGTTTCTAATAATTATGTATAGTACTTGCCATATGGAAACAATTTTCAGCCGACGACGTAGCTTTTCAATGTTAATAACCAAAAATGATGAAGCAAATACAAATACAAAGATAAAATGTCCATTTCCTTCTTGTTTATTATAGAGAAACCATTTCTCTCCCCATTTCTAAAAGCAACAGCTGTCAATGAATAGCTTTGCTATTTCATTTTAAACTCGATGAAATTTTATAGAAGTGAACCACAATAATCTTCTCTTTTCTCAGATGGGGATATTAATAAGAAATCAAGTACAACCGAGGCAATATCCGGCTTAGGGCCGGCAGTAAGCGCCGCCAGTAAGTACTCGGAATAAGGTCGACGTTTTAAAAACAGAGCGTTTGCGTTTTTGTAAACAAAATCACCTCATATATTATTTGGAGTGCCATCTTTGTGTGAGATGCTTTGTAGACGGTTCTTCGGTTTAAGCTTGGAGCAGATTTTAATAAAGATGATAAAACGATTGGAGCTTGCAAAATAGCTTAAAAAGGTGGCTGAAACAGACTGTATACGGAACGCATAGGCTAAGGTGTTGAAGCTTAGGAGAAGTCTTTGTCCAACAGTGCACAGCAATGGGTTGGATTAATTAATAATTGGGGAAGACCGAAGGCGATGTGTAGTAGGTAGTATTTTTTTTAAATATTAAAATATTAAATTGCAGATTATTTAAAACTAAATTGTACAAATGGCTAAATGAAAACAATTTCTACAGCATTAATGACTATTTTGAATTTAAATTATAATGTTTATAAATTTAAATTTTGTTAATTTTCTAAGTTGCATGCTTTAACTTTCAGCAAAACATGTATGGTCTCTTAAGCTTTAACAACACCTATGTAAACCATGTTTTACGCAAATAAATAATTATCTTATCTTATCTAGTATATTGTGTCTGTTTGAAAAAAAAACATACAATTTAACACACGTGCTGCAATTTCATCCCGTGTTACGCGCACGATTTGCTGGCACGCATGACATAAGCTTCAATGTACAAGGAAAATAAAACGGGAAATTCACAAATGCATTTACTGTTGAAGAAAATCTTATTGTTTTGATACCACTGCCTACAACTTCTAATATAAGACCGTAATTGAGTAGCAATCGAATATAACTCCTAAAGTTCAATTGCCTCTAATTAATGACATAACGACTTCTACAGTTCTACACGTGCCAATGACTTTCAAAAGGTAGATTTTAAATCTTTCATTGAGCTTATCGCAAAATGTTTGGTTCATAGAATCGTGCCAAATTGCTTGAGAATTTATTAATAGGATGGCGGAAGCATAAGACTTACTTTATGTAGCAGAGAAGAGGATAATAAATTCACGTGGTTTTAGAGAGGAACGGAATTTAACAGGCGTTAGAATAGTATTTTCGAATTGAACTTTATTTTCTCACTACTGGCCAGCTATTTCTTTAAAAACAGCGTTTTTATTGACTTCGACTCTGAAGATAAAGTAACAGATGCAATTAAAAAACGGTGGATTTATTTTGGTAATGGTTTTTATGGCGAGATGGGCAGATGATATTTTTACCATTCCGGGAATATCCCGGTTGTGGCTGGCACAGCAACGTTGAGCTTGGCACAAGCAAAGAGAGCCTATACTCAGCAGTGGGTAAAGTCGGGTTGTGAAAGATAGTAATGACGAATGGTTTGATCAGTCTGATCTACCGTTTTAACATGTGAAATTATTAAAATAAATTTATGATCCAACACAAAATTCCAATCATATTTGACGGCAAAAATAATTTATAACATAAATAAATCTGCTCAAAATGTACGAAGCATCTCACGCATAACGTTCTACAAATGTACCTCCAAAATCTCTCCCATTTCATATATTATTATGAACTAATGTACGCATTCCATTAGTGATGTGACACCTCCATTTCAGCGTCATCCTGTCATCAAGTATTCAGCAGTGATAAGAGCAAGACCGGTAAATTGACTTCGCTTCACTACCCAGCCCCTTACCCACAGAAAACGCAATGTCATTACGACTTTCTAGCCCGAGGGAGGGAAAGAGTCAGGCTGGTATTTGAAGACTTCAGCTTGCAGCGAATAACAGAGAATATTATAGAGTAAGTTTTAACGAGAATTTACATATTTTTTCACAGCACAAAAGATCGAGCTCATGTCAGGATTATCAAAATGAGTTTTCCTCTACTTGCTTTGACAATGAAGTCGTTGATTGTAAGCAGAACTGTGACAAATTCAAAGTCACCTTTGTACAGCAAAGGTGAACTTTGATCAGTTGCAAATAGCCTGATTGAAGTCTTCAATCAGGCTTTATTATATAAATTCTTGATATAAAATATACAAGGTGGAAGAGTCTCCGATTTATAAACGGTTACCAGCTATTCAGTAGGTACAACATCGATCTAAACCCCACATTGAAATTTTCGGGAATATAAAAACAATAAACAGGTGTTCCATTCATTTTGACCGTGAAGGTATTGCACTTTTTTAGGAAAAAGTAGTATTTTATTTAATTATCGATGAAAAATTTCTATAAGGAGGTGGATCAAGAAACGTTTCTGAATACGTGGTTTACCGTTTTGTGTTTCGGTGTCCGTTTCATCCATAATAATGTCGAATTATCGATAAAATATATTATAAGCATTTGATATGTTTATTCAGATGATCAAGCTACCCAAAAAGAATATACTGTTTTTAAAATGACGACCACAACACAAAATAACAATATTACTTTGACAAAACAAAACGGACAAGTATAAAGAACGAAAACAAAGCACTCGAAGCGATATCGAATAAGCAAATTTACTTTGTTACAGTTGCGAAAGTATGGATTCTCTCGACGTATTTTTGTATGTAGACGGTCGTCTCGAAAAGATGGCATCATTTTGCGGCAACGATATACCGAAGCCAATAATGTCGAATGGACCCAAGTTATCTATCGAGTTCCGTGGAATATACTCATCGAGACATAGCAGGGGGTTTAAGATATCATACTCCTTTGTTGAAGGTACTGTACTTCTTTTGTTTTATCTTAATTTCGTATGTGTGGTCATGCGTTTGGTTTATTGTGATTGATTGATAACAATTTGTATTTCTTCGGACTGGCGTTTTCCTGTCTGTGGTAGTTCTCTTTCATATTCCAACAAATTATGTCACCTCCTTTATAACCAGTCGTAAAATTTTGTTCAAAAAAAGAAAAAGCAAGATATACCATCTACATATTGAATAGAAGATTGAATAAATTGTCCAGTGTCAGCAAAACCATCGCATCATTAAATTTTTCTACAGAACATTAATTTTAACCACATTTTCATCATGTTTGAAAGTCTTTTGTCATTTCCACATTGGAATTCAGAGCACCACGTATTCCTACCTCATCATTCTTGATGCCGGCCGCGCGTAATTCCTCACATTTTTCTGAATGTTCGCATTTTAAACATGGTGACGTTGCATTTTTGTTCTTTTATTTTGCAATAGGAACTAGGATTTAAAAAAATTAGTGTGTCAAAAGAGTTGTTTTTTGTCTCAATGATGTAGGATTCAGAATACACACAAGTAACATAACCAAAAAGGCAGTGCAAAAAGTAGGATAACTTTAAAACGAAAGGTGCAAAAGTCGTGGCACTTTCAAACGAAGAAATAAATCGTAAATTAATATCTAAAAGTATCGCCATTCCGGAAAGCCTCAATTACGCCAAAACCTACGGAGACCAAAAAACAAAAGTAAAAAGTTTTTGACTTTCAGATTACGGGATCGCAACGGGGAGCCAACTTTTAGAATTTCCATGTGCCTTCGTATTTAATAGCAGTGAGAGGGGGAGGGGGGTGGTGACGTCACCGAACCACCCTGGCCTCTATCCAAGGGACACAGAGTGCAATTACTTCTTCTACGGCAACGAAAACGAGAGAGTACATTTACATTTCACTTATTTCGACGTGGAAGGTGTGGTCCCGTAAGTAATTCATTTGAATACTATTAGGTTTAAAAAAGTCCTTCGTGAATAAGCTTTCGTCACTATCTGAGTGCGGTAGGTGAGTGGGTACTTGATAAGGGTGATTCAAGCTAGGATTGGCTTCTCGTTGGGTAGGGCTTAGTGATAAAATATGCCTAATCCGTCTTGATCTAGGTTGGACGTGACATGGACTTATGTGTCGTTTTTCATCAACTTGAAATTAAAGTTTTAATGTGCAGAAAGGTAGCAAATCAAGCTACCCAAATCTGTAAAATATTCCTAATCAACCTTGAACCGAATGCTTTAACTTTAAAGTGCAAAATCTTTTAAATAAAGACAGATTAGAGTAGCTTGATGTGCTGGCATCTATATCTTTAGGTGATTTGAAAATTAAGAGAGACTTTAAAATTGTGTGAGTCCAAATAATGATTTCAATAGATGTAGATGTAAATTGTACAGCGGTGCAAACCTAGATAAAGTCTAAAGCTAAACAGTTTCCTCAATACTAAGGATAACACCACGCCTGTAATCCCGGAAGTTTTAAACAGAGGTGTACTTAATAGTGCAGCCTCATTTCACCGTTATGTCCAACAGCATATAATAGTTGGTGACTTTATTGCCATCAACCCGGTACAGATGTAGACGCCGTGTCTGCTACTGAGAATTTCCAGGAGGAAAAATCTAATTGATCGCGCCAGGACTCAGCCGAACCTTATCTCGGGCCCATGGGAGACAGGTCTCAGAACAGCCGCCGTCCTAACGTGATCAAATAGACGCGATACGCGCCTCCGAACAATATTACAATTTCTGAACTTATAGCTACCCTTACCTCATTTCTTCGAGCCGGTCTCACTTCCTTGACCCCTCGCAAGTTGTGTAACTGTGTATGTGTATAATGAGTGTATATGACCTTGCGATGGTTTGCTGGTAGTTCCGGACGATTCTTCCACGTCGCTGCAAGCCACGCCGTTAACGCGAGCCACCACACTCACTCCGTATTAGTCTAACCACAAAAGCCTCGGTGCGTTCCCAATAGCACTCCCGTGACAAGGCAAACCAATGATATTATCAATAACCCGTTCGACATTCACAGCGTCGCTAACCGTACTGCTTAACTAGTATAATTGGGTGCCGCGAAATGACTCCACAAGTCGATTTAATCAATGCGCGTGCGCTTTCACCCGTTCTATGGCTACTATAATATTCGTTCGACGCCCAGCGCGACTCAATACGAACTACTATCCACGCCGAGCCCAGCGCTCGACCTCTACCTCCGCCCCTTCGCCTCTGTCGCCCCGAGGCGGAGAAAATCAAAAATCTGAAGGTAGATTATAAACACTAATAATGCTTTGCCGGCCTGAGAATCGATCCTAGGACCTCATGCTCAGCAATCGCATTTGCGACCACTACTCCAACAAAGCAGTCCTCAATATTAGGGTTGAAAATAAATGAAGATTCTAATAAATGATTTTTACAGGTGTGAAGCTGTATCAGCCAGCGATTACATACAGTTCTACAGTCAAATGATTGAGTCACAAAGCCACAGACACTGCGGACAACTAAAAGAGCTCCAAGTGACGTCAGAGAAGAATTTTCTAAGAATAACCTTCAAATCTAATGACAGACTAGATGCTACAGGATTTAAAGCAAACTACTTATTTCTAAGAGACTCCGAGATGCATAGTATAACTATGCCGAATTCTATAGATAAAGGTTGGTATTCTTATTTATATCTAGACACATCTATACAAATATATAAACAGCTTTTTACTGAATACATCTGAAAGTATTTACGATACTGATAAAAAAATAAATTAAATGCATCTCTGTCTATTCAAAGAAAAATACACAAAGAGACAAAGAGTAGGTATCTTAAGTTACTTTTATTTTAGAGAAAGGAGTAGGGTGCCGTGTAAAAAAATTAGAATCCTTCTAAATGTTAACAAATTACGTTCCAAATACAGTCATATCTTAATAATACATAGTTTCACGCAGTCACAGGGCATAGCTAGTTTTAACATAAAAATAGGCAGAAAGTATAGGTAGAATTGGTGACTAAATTGTGATGATGACATTCAGAATGAAAGAAAAAGACATATTTCATTGATAAAATAAATTGGAATATGGGCAGTAGAATTAGGATAACACAAAAGAGATAATGGAGTGATAATGCGTGCCTATAAAGACACCATATCTTCAAGCGACGGAGCAGTAGCCAATCACAAAAGATCTCTATGACGCAACGCCATAATTTTCCAATAACAGTCGTTTCATTTCCTTGCACACCTCACGAATTCAGTGCGCGTATTATTCCATCAACTCCTTGTACAGTTTCCCAGTGTTTACTTATGATTAAGTTAGTTTGCGAGTTTGGAGTCCAACTTGAAGACACTTCGGTTTCCTTTAGGATGCGAAGCGTCATTGCAAGGAGGTGTTTTTGTTGTATCGAGTTCTGGATTTACTTCCGAAGTTTAGTTACGCTCGTGTAGATCAGTATTTATATCCAATTCTACATCGTCAGTATATGCAAATGCTGTTTCGTTAGGAAGTACTTTATCTTCGGCTAAATAAATAATTTTTGGAAGGGAAAATTTAATGTCCGTTGAATTACGTCCTTGAAATTAGTTAACAGCAGTAAAGTGTCCGGGGTAAGTAATAATTTAGGACACTTTTAACAAGTTTTTAACTGTTGTTTGAGGGACTGTTTAAATTCGGTCTGAAATCAGTTAAGAGTGTTTTACATTTTTGGAACTAAATTGTCGTTCTATTCAATTGAAGAATTTTATTTCTGTCTATTTACATGACATACATCATATAACCCCAATCTATTTAAATCGCGAGTAAATAGGCTTCTTCTGGGTAAGCTCGTTCCATCGTCGACCTCATCTCTGCCCTTAGGGCAAGATTGAGGTCAAGAGTAAGCCCATATTAAATAATAAAAAAAAACATACTATGCTTACGCAGGAACCTGTGTATGCATGAGTATTGCTGAGTAAAGCCAGAGTTCCTACTCCTCTGCTATTCTTTTCCGATTATGTAATTTCATTGTGGAATCCAAGACAGCTCAATTGTTTCTCTGTGACTTCGTCGAACTTCTTAATCTCAAGGCTTCTTTGGTGGTTGCTTTCATACGTTGCTGTGGTTTCAAAACAGTGTGACGAGCTTATCCCAAAAAATTGTCAGTTAACATTGTAACTAAACTTTTGATAGATGTGTGCCGTGTCAAAAGAGTGCGCTTTTAAAATATTTACAGTAATAGGTATAATATCCACAACTCACTGCAAACTCAAATGATGTCACCGTTCGCTCCAAATTCCGTTAACAGTCAAGAGAGCGAGTACCATTAAAGCCTATTTCTCTAAAGCCCCTAATCTGATGACGTTCGGCCACTGCAACATGTAATCCGTCTCTCGGACGGTATAGCTTTTCAGTTCCATTCAAATCATGTCCATTGTGTTCAACACTGACAAAGACGTGTGAATTTACTTTGCGGGCCAACAAGAGAATTTTAAACACTAAATTAAGCTCTGTATTTGCAGCATTTTGGAATTGTTTCTTGATTTTATTTTCATTAGATTGCAGGTTCTCAACTTTTTTGGGTTGGTCTTTTCGTTTTATCATTCATAATTGAATCTCTGTATAACAATTAGGATCATCATCGAATATGTTATAGCTACGGGTGGTTTTAAAACATTGTTGAATACACATACATATTATATACATTTATATATACATTTTACCATTGCGACCATCTTCTGGCCCTGGCTTTATCTCACCAGTCTCTCATCCTAGTAGTTCTTATATATTATTGTCGTTCAAGTTTCTAAGCTTAGTTCGACTTCGGCGTCTCCGCACAACGGGTTTGCCTACTATCAAATCATCTTTCCCAACTATGTTGGGGTCGGTTTCCAGTCTAACCGGATGCACAACCCAGTTAGTGCTGGCTAATGCGATATCCCTAGGTAAGACTGGTTGTCAGACTTTTAGGCCACTACCTGTAACGACTGTCAATATCTACAAATGATAGCTAGTATCAACAATATTCGGCTTGCGGGTTGAAAGCAATGTCAGGAAAATCGACTAATTAATTGTAAGTGTATTAGGGTAAGTGTAGGTAAACTTATTAATTAATACAGCCAGAACTAAGCACTCGTCACAATCCCAACGCTTAGGCAAATCCTCTTAGTTACGGGTAAATGGGATAGGATTAAAGGGATATAGGGTAATGATTGCAAAATGAATTGGGGACAACCCTGCAACAAAACTGATGAATTTAGAAATGGCATCGGTTTTATGAGAAACGGTATTATAAATTTTTGGTGCATAAAAAATGTTGGTTGATGGCCCAAAAAAAGGAGTGTTGTTTTTTGTATAGTTAACAATACCCATCATCGTTTCAGAGTTTTACGTCTGTATAAGATAAATGTCGTCTTTCTCAACCACCTTGATCCTAGAAATCTGAAAATTGGAACAGAAATTTCCTTTATGATGTAAACAAGGAATATCGCAATTTTCTCATAGAATAGGGTATAAAAGAGTCTATGAAGTCGCTGCCAAAGTTCTGGTATTGTTGTTAAGTGTGACATCAATTTCGATAACATTCATCATCATCAGCTAATGTTCCCACTCTGCAAGGATTCCGGCCTCCTTTCTAGGAGAGGGATGGGCTATAATCCACCACGCGGGCCCAGTGCGGGTTGGTAGATGTCACAACATGTCTTCGAATTTTTTAGTGCGAGGCCAGTTTCCTCATGATGTTTTCCTTCACCGTTTTGAGAGTAGTGGTGATGAAATAAATTACACAAAGTAATGCGCTTATCTGGGTTACAACTCACGATTCTGTCCTGCATGTTTCAAACATGCATATTGTTACACTATGAACAGTAATGTCTAATTAATTCTTCTATTGTTTCAGGTACCACGTGCTACACGTCAAAATTCCTAATATTTATATGTTTGTCCAAAGTCATTTGGAATATCAGTTAGTGATAACATCAACTTTGTACCATCGGAGAGAAAGTATGAAATAAAAATATCAATGTTATTATGAAGTGTTTAATTTTTTTCAAAGTCCTTGCTTCCAATTCTTATTCGTAGAGGGTGACGTGATATGGTTCTCGAGTGACGACCACGAACCGGAAGACGCAGCGTTGATAGGCCTCCCTCCCACCAGGTGGACCGACGACATCGTGAGAGTCGCGGGCAACCGGTGATTGCAAACAGCAGGCTGCCGTTCTTTATGGCGTTCTATGGGGGAGGCCTTTGTCCAGCAGTGGACGTCTAATGGCTGATGATGATGATGATGACGTGATATGAAGCTAATAATGATAAGGGTGATTTTTCAATGAGTAGGTGTAATCCAAAGTAACCCAAATGATACAAAAGAAAATCCAGTGAAATTAGTAGAATTACTCATCGTCATTATACCTTTTTCTTCAGTTTTTTTTTGGAGGGTGGGAAGTCATCTAATGACTCCTCCCGCTCTGGGTAGAGCGGTAGGGAGTGTCAGACTTCTACTGACTAAAAACCACCCATGTTCCTTCTTAGCCCTTTGTGTCGAGGCCGCGGTATCTCTTTCGAAAAACCCGTAGCCCCCGACGGGAACGACAAATAAATATTTTTTCTCCATACTAACAATCTTCCATACACATTATTGAAATGCGAAGCTAAATCGAGACATCCCTCGACATCATCGAGAATTCCTCCAAGGGTTTCCAGGGGTGACGGACGTGCAACCCCAACAGTGACACACAAACATAAAGTAAGGTCAAAAAACGAACATCATTAACTTTCAAGTCACGTAAAAATCGGGAGATCAAACTTTAACTTCACGATTTTAAGATCCTTCTCAGCAAAAATCTAATTGAATATTTTCTGAGAGTTTTTGGACCTAGATAAACTGTCAGATAACAAAGTGAAATGGGTCAAGTTTGTGGGTTTATAAAGTTCCGAGTTATTCCAAGAAGTTCTGAAATATATTTGGGTAGATTAGAATTTTATATACACAAGATAAAACACAACTTTGGAATAAATAATCTTAAACTTTCAAACAAGGTTTTTTCGAGTATATTCCAATGTGTTCTACTGGAAATATAAACTACTAAGTTTTGATATTCTCAATAGATACTGTCGATGTTTTGCGGTCCATTTAATTCGTGCCCTGAAACCACCCTGAAACCATGCTTTCACACGCACAAAAACAAATGCAAACGTTTATTAATCTATTGCATAGATTCTATCGCGGGCCTTGTTGAGTTGAGCGTGGAGAGCGAATCCAGAGATTTCCTAACAAAAATATTCAGTTCAAGATTCAACATGGTTGCTATGGTTACGGAAAATAACAAGGTTGTCAACTGAGGTTGTCAAATTAAATAATTGTTTGTCTCTCTGCTTTCTCCTTCTAAAATATTCTTACTCGTATAATTTGCGTACAAAGTGTTTTAAATATGAATAAACAAAGTGCATTTATTAATGAAGAAAGTCACGAAAAAATAGTGAAAGAAAATTAGTGAGGAGTGAGTACCTACTCTATAAACATTAATTTTATTATTAGTACGCATCTATCATAAGTTTTATTGGTTTTTGCATTACTATTCTGCGAATCGGTCTAAAACGATTCGTTTTCTTATAAAATATCTAAAATAAAATAAATAATTTTCATATTTTTCAATGTTATGACACTTACGTCAGGCTGTCAATACTTTTTCTTTTAAATTTTCTGTCATAGAGTTTCTTACTAGCTTACTTAGTCTATGAAGGTTAGTTTTGATTTATATAATGTACATCGCGCGAAATTCGAAGATCAAACTCTTAATATCGTTATTTTTGTTCAAATTTTTTGAATGAATAATTATTTTGGTGTGTAATTACACTATTAATACCTAATTATTTATATCTATTATTGCATAAGTTGATAAAAAATGCTATGCAATAGATTTACCGCGGCAGTCTCCGAGTGCCACACGTTTTTTTTTTTAATATTCTTATTCCCTAAACGATGGTGCAAACCCTATTCTGAAATACTGTTACATATAGTACAAAAAAACAGTATATATTGATCAGATACCGTAATTTAAATTGATTATTTATGTTTTTTTATGACAATGTCCTGAATTTTGACGAGGATATAAAACTGCGCCATTTATGTGTATAAGTTTGATATTCAGAGCTTGGCAGTTCCTACTGAATGACTTCAAGCAAAACGTGAAGGCGATAAACCATACTTAATACTCTAGATCTAGAATTTGACGAAACATTTGTAAGTTATTGGTTTTGCATAACAAAAACTAGGATGAAATGAAGAAGCCGGTTCCTAGGACCTATTGAGAATTTCAAATGCCCGTATTAGCAGTACACTGACTGAACTGAGTGACTTTAGCAGCTTTTGTTCAAGAAATTTGAACTTAATAGGAATTGTAAAGCCCAACCGAGGTCTACAATAATATTATTTCCGTTCGTACCGATTATGTATTAAGTTTTAATGATCTTGATTTAACAGTAAGTATGAATGTATGAACGAGCTGTGGGCCCGTAAAGCTCAAGTAGGAGATGGCGGTACGAGCTGGATCGTTGGAAGGAATGGAGGGAGGCCTTTGCCCTGCAGTGGGACAATATGGGTTAGCTATAATAACAATAATAAACGTATGGTAGCAGTTGTTGAACCTACAGCCTGTATTTGAAAGAAAGTCTTGTTGGAGACGGAGTTTTGGTGCAGCAGATTCAGTGATCAACATAATTAATTACCTTTTAAGTTATCGTGATGCTAATAGGAGAGCTAGAAAATATCTAGAAAGGCGAGTTTTCTATGGTATGACTATCACAATTAGTAGTACCTAACTTGTTTAGTTCTAAAGTATTTGTATGGTACAGAAGGAACCATAACCATTCTTTAAAATTTTAAGCCTGCTGTATTCCACTGTTGGGCAAAGGCACGTGGCTTTCGAGTTTTGTTTATTATTTAGCTTCTTCGACCAATCAGATTAGTCACGTCGCCACATCGTCACACTCTTTCAAATTAAAATATTTTATTTTACATAGGCCTAAATAATTATTATGTTATTAATATACCTCGCCGTAATAATCACACTATTCCCAAATGGAACTTACAACGACGTAAACCAAAGTTAGTGTTCATCCAACTATGAACGGGCTTTATAACAAAACGCTGGGAGCTAACAAAACCTTTGGCCAGGACATAGACTTCAAAGTTTGCATATAATTATGCCGGACATTCGAGCAACATTTTGAGGAACTACGGACTTAGGGCTTATGCATAATGGAAGCGGTGGAACGAGGAAGCGAGTCCATTTATTTGTTGGCGCAATGGGGGTAAATGAACGGTTACGAATAATATCTTTGAAGATTTATTGAATTTTCGCGTCTAAGAAGCAGAGCAGTTTTTGAGATATTATAAGTTTTTCAATATCTATTAACAGATTGGAATCTGAAATATTGTACCGAAGACTAGATAGTGATAACATCAGCGAAGAACTCGGTGTTCTTAATTAAACTTGCATTACACTTGGCGATAATACAAAATTATTTAGTAATAGGGATGTCGACTGACAAAAAAATAAGGTTCTGTTTAGTCCGTCAGTTAGATTATCGAAAAATATTGGATAGGTACGTGTTTTTTTATTATCAAATTAATAAGAAAATCATCATCTTCCTGCCCCCATCCCATGTCATTTAGGGTCGGCGCAACACGCCTTTTCCCTCCACTCAGCCCTGTTAGTCGTCACGTTATCATTTATTTATATATTAAAAAATTGACGAAGATCATGCGTGTGTGACGTCACTTTTAGGTAAAAAATGTACTGAAATGTGACGTGAAGCACCGTATCGACTTAATTTTTTTTAAGACAAAAAAGAAAAAAATATGTGTCCAATATACTTTGATTTTTTTTAGTCGCCAACCCTATTATGAGACAGTCAGGGGCTCGTAATAAAAAAGTTAACTTGGTGTACGTCACTGACTCCCTTCGTGAGGAATATGTGTGAAGCCAAAACTTCGAAGACATTATGGCTCCACTAAACCACACTGACCGATGACCTGGTGCAGATTGCGGGGATCCTCTGGATGCGAGACGTACGGGACCGGTCAATGTGGCGACAATTAAGGGAGGCCTATTTCCAGCAATGGACGTGCTTCGGCTGAAATAATGATGATGAACTTGGCTCTCGAGGCATGCGTAAAGACGAGGCCTTTGTCCCAGGAGTGGGATCGTTATGCATGCTTTTTAATCGGTGAAGTGTATGATGCGCAATTGCGCAGCTTGTGGGGGAGGGACTACCTAGCACTACTTGCGATTGAGCTTCTGAGCAAGAGGTCCTGGTTTCGATTCTAGGGTCAGGAAAAGTGTTATTGGGGTTTTCAATCTGGAATTTCTACGTCACATTCTAAATCTGTTCTCGGTTGATGGCGAAAGGCTATCCCCTTAAAACATAGGATTTGACATAGCTTTGCCTTACCCTTCTGGAATTACATGTGTGATGTTATGTTCTGTTGAATGATAATGGTTAAGGGTTGAGCTGCAAAAGCCTGTTCCTTGCAGGGGATCACTTTAGGCTGATGGTAGATACTAATGGCAGAATCATAAACGGGTCTATTTGTAACCATAAACAACATCCCTGACCTTCCGGATCTTAATACAAACGTAGAGAATACGATAATAATAGCCGTCTCATACGAAAACAGCCCATTCATATACTATCCCTACGTATATAAATAGAAGATAATACGCAAAGACAATAGCGGGATAAACCTATAAGATCTGCGTTAACACCCGTCTCAACGAACAGTCAGAACCCAGCATTACTTGACCCCTCTTCTCACACCACTTACCTTCTTCTTCAGGGGTCAGATAATTCTGGTCACTGACTGAACTTAAAGTTTCCATTAATTCAATACTAAATCTGCTGTGGCAAGTTATTATCGTAATGAATATTCTGAACGACCCGAAACTTTGATTTGTAAGATATGAAACGTTTCGATCTAGATTGAGATTCTACTGAATTATTGAATGGTATCCAATGGAAATTATAGATCGAAAGATCAGAAATTATATTTTACGAGGTCCAGTAACTTGAGTTAAAAAAATAAGCTATAGCAATAGATAGCTATAGCTATTCAATTATTAGTGACAGTGAAGGAAAACATTGTGACTAAACCGACATGACTCAGAACCAAAAAATTCGAAGACATGTGACATTTACCAACCCGCACTGGGCTGGGTGGATTATAGCCCATCCCTCTTCTAAAGAGGAGGCCTGAGTCCCTGCAGTGGGGTGCGGGTTGTTTTCAAGAGATACCGCGGCCTCGACATAAAGAGCTAAGAAGGAACATGAGTGGTTTACAGTCAATAGTCAATAGAAGTCTGACACTCCCTTTTTTTTGAAGTGAAAACTTCTTTAGCGGCGTTGAGCACTTTGGGAAATTGTTCTGTGATGGGTATAAAATCTTAAACTCGCGTCAGGAAAAGTGACCACGTGACCCTGATCGAAAATTCGTCAGGACACGTGACCACGTGACCCTGATCGAAAAAGCGTAAGACGGATGGAGAGTAGACAGCTATCCCCTCTCTACGGCGCGGCGAAAATGTATGCCTGGGCCTACTGTTTCGTTTAGGCAGCGCAGGGCGCTTAATAATAATAATAATTATTATTAATAATAATATAATTAATAATAATAATAATAATAATAAAATTATTAATAATAATAATATTATTAATAATAATAATATTATTAATAATAATAATATAATTAATAATAATAATTAATAATAATAATTAATAATAATAATAATAATAATGATGACAGCTGTCAAAATTGAAACAGCTATATCTCGGAAACTATCGACCTTAGACTAGTTGTGTGTAGGGACAATTGATAGGTCTCAATGAGATCTACATTTCGGATGACAGCTGTCAAAATTGAAACGGCTATATCTCGGAAACTATCGACCTTAGACTAGTTGTGTGTAGGGACAAGTGATAGGTCTCAATGAGATCTACATTTCAGATGACAGCTGTCAAAATTGAAACGGCTATATCTCGGAAACTATCGACCTTAGACTAGTTGTGTGTAGGGACAAGTGATAGGTCTCAATGAGATCTACATTTCGGATGACAGCTGTCAAAATTGAAACAGCTATATCTCGGAAACTATCGACCTTAGACTAGTTGTGTGTAGGGACAAGTGATAGGTCTCAATGAGATCTACATTTCGGATGACAGCTGTCAAAATTGAAACGGCTATATCTCGGAAACTATCGACCTAAGACTAGTTGTGTGTAGGGACAAGTGATAGGTCTCAATGAGATCTACATTTCGGATGACAGCTGTCAAAATTGAAACGGCTATATCTCGGAAACTATCGACCTTAGACTAGTTGTGTGTAGGGACAAGTGATAGGTCTCAATGAGATCTACATTTCAGATGACAGCTGTCAAAATTGAAACGGCTATATCTCGGAAACTATCGACCTTAGACTAGTTGTGTGTAGGGACAAGTGATAAGTCTCAATGAGATCTACATTTCGGATGACAGCTGTCAAAATTGAAACGGCTATATCTCGGAAACTATCGATCTTAGACTAGTCGTGTGGGAGTTGGACATTTTGACCCTGAACGTTAACGATGTCGACTGTACAGTCAATAAAATACAAAAATAATTTATTTTGAACTAGACTGTACAATGTTTTTATGATGCTTAATCGGAGGCATGGGAAAAAATATTCCCGCTCCTCCTACCAATCGGAGTTCCGATCGGAGGACAGGGAAAGACAAAATAAATGGGTTAGCATAGTTATGGCGGAATAATTGAATTTTTAAATAATGAATTTGGTTTAACTATGTCGAATGATCGCAATCTTAGCACAACGAAATACAAAACTACTATTGATGCGGTCTTTATTAGACATTTAAATAGGTTCGAATCAAAACTGTTCGTTTCTTACTTTAGCTACCATAAACCTATCGTATCAGTTTTAGAGATTGGCGATGATAGTTCTGGTAATGATGATGGTGAAAAAGTCGTTGAAATTATGGATGAAAGTTGATTTTTCGGAGAGATAAACTTTTTAATGTAAAATAATTGTAATAGTTTTAAAGTGTTAAATTTTTAATGTAATATAAATTGTCATGTTTGTGTACGATAGCGCAATAAATCAATATTGTATTCTACCACATAAATGATAGTACTTTTATACTGTTAAAGCAATTGGTGCAAAATTATTCCCTAACCATTCCAAAATATCAAACATGCTCAACGTTAATAATCAAGTTTTCACTTCTGCCGGCACTCCCGGAGTGCAACCCGTCTTTTTTTTTTTTTTTTTTTTTGGTGGGTGGAAAATCATCGAATCCCCCCCGCTCTTGGGCAGAGCGAAGGGGAGTGTCAGACTTCTACTGACTAAAAACCGAACCCATGTTCCTTCTTTGCCCTTGCGCCGAGGCCACGTAATCTAGTACATAATACCGCGGCCCCGACGGGGTCTGACACTCCCTTTCACTCTACCCAAGAGCGAAAGGGGATATTAATTGGTGATTTTCCACCAGCCAAAAAAAAAGTCCCTGCAGTGGGAACATTATAGGCTGATGATGATATCATTAGTATTACATATTAGTTTCTGATCATTGAGTAAATCAAAAGGATTGGAAACCTACAATTCGACCACCAAAATGTACAAACTTACTAGTTTTACTCATCTACAAGTACCACCATCAATATAAGCAATGATGAACGTGGGAATCCCTTTGGACAACAGAATTTAATTTAAAAAATCCTCCTTTTGTCCGTTATCGAATTTGGAGCATGAAATTCGTTGAAATTCAACAGTGCAAGTTATAAGCTTACGGGATAATTATGTGTTAAATTCTAAGTACCTACAGTACCTATATTGTTTAATTGAGGGCTTCTAGGGGTTTCTATAGATATAACGAGCGGTTCTGTGCTTCACGCACCCAGCGAATTTTCGCTTCCTCCACCAGATCAAAAACATTTCGGCCCTATCAGCTATCAGAACAAAGCTTACTATCTATAATCCTTCGAAAAATCAGAAACCGCTTACAAGATAAAAACGTCACTAACCCTTCTCTAACTACTATATCACGATAAAATATAAACTTCAATTAGTGGCTTAATTTACTTACATTAATCCTTGTGTGGTAAACGGTTGTCGTGGTATGGCAATGCGATGCGGAAGAATGAGGAAAATGTCGTGAAGAATGTGGCATGAAATGACTGTCTCATGAGTTGACGAGTAGTAAAGAACAATGGAAGAAGACATGTTGCACCGATTCCAAAACAATTAGGTTAAGGGCAAGAGAACGATAACTCACATTAATCTACCATTCATAAAAAAACTGACGCTAAACGCTCTCCAACTGTACCAAACGATAATAATTTATGAAGGCGACGGACCGCGTCTATCGGACCGTGCAAAAGGACTGGAGGATTCACTTTCCGAATTGTTTACACTGCCGTGATGTGGGTGAAACTGACGGCTAAGCGGTTTAGTTCCGAACAGTCACCGGCTGCGACCGCAAATTGTGGCGTACAAGAAAACGCTTTTGTCTGACCGTGGTCATAGAATAAGAAAATGGGGATCTTAGAGAAGGGACCAAAAGACAGCAGACTCTCGTTTGTCAGCTGAAAACAAAAATATAAAGCTCTTTTCACTCGTCAAAACGTCTTTTAATATTTTCAATAATCAAGAAATTAAGCATTCGCAATTTACGGGACAATATCAATGTGGGGATACTTTGGGGAGAGAGGGGGGGGGGGGGGGGCTTTTCTAGCAGTGGACGTCTTCTGACTGAAAACAATGAAAGGAAAAGTGGATTTTCCTATAAATTGAAACAGCGAGGCAGGGGAAATCGAAATAACTTTGGTTACGGTTAAGAAGCTGGTCAACGCACAGAGGAACGAAAGGGAATAATTTCACGCAAATTCTATTCTACTTTTTTATTTATTCGGTAAGTAGAGGTTGTTTGGGAATCGTGAAATAGGCACTTAACGTACAACAGTACAACACTGTAAGCATTTAGAAATCGTTCAGAGGGCATATCGCTTCTACACATTTCAGCTTTATGGCACGATGTTAATGTCCAAAACTCGAATCTTCAAAGAGGACCTATACAAACTGCATGTCTAAGATTAATGAAGTTTTGAACATTGAGTAACATGAAGGAACTTGGGTGGTTTTTAGTCAGTAGAAGCCTGACACTCCCTTTCCGCTCGGCCCAGAGTGGGAGGAGTCATTTAATGATTTCCCACCCTTAAAAAAAAAATAGGATGTAAAGCTCGTCATGTTATGTTTTTTTTTAGTTTTTTTTTTTAGTTTACAAACATTTAAACTCACATAATTATACATAAATACCCAGACCCGAAACAACTATCTGTAGGTCATACAAATATTTGTTCCGTGCGGGGATCGAAACCGCGACACGCGGCGCAGCAGTCCAATCGCTCAGCCACTGCGCCAACCGTGTCTGTTGTGGCTGATTTTGTTTTAACCGACTTCACTAATCGACTTCAATTCGGGTGTATTTTTTATATTTGTTACCTCGTCATTCCATTTGTAAGTTTAGTTCATATACCGTGGTATAGATGGCGCCACAACCTGGACACTGCAGGGTGAGCAGGGTAAACCCCTGTAGTCCATTACTTATGGATGAAGGGGTTTCCGTGGAACTTTTAAGTGCGTTTTACGGTAAATTATGCAATGCTTGAGATGTTATGACTCCTTTTACGCCTTTACTCTTTGTTTCCACGTTGTTAATTTAAAAAGACGTGAAATTTATTATATTTGTAAATTTTGGGACTGCCGTGTTCGTAGTCAATTTGGTGAACATAAGTGCATTCTCTGAGCGTGGAGTTATTGTGTGTTTGATTCCAAAATTAAATTCGGTTATTCTTTAACATATTTTTCAGAAGTAGTTCCTAATCTGTTTTTATTTTGTAGTTAGTGAAAATAAGACTGCTGAAATGAACCAGAGTGTAGTGGTGTCAGAGTTTTTACGTCACCCATGAGCCTCTGACTTGGCTTTACAAGCCGTCAAGAAATGTCTCTCAGCAATGGTGGTATGGTTTCCTATGTTGTCCTTTCTTTACCAAAGCAAGTGACAAATTATAGGTACAATACGTACATGAATCTGAAAAATCAGAGTTGTATGATTTGAGTTTGAACTCGAGACTGAGACGTAGCAGTCCGACAGTCACATCACTAGGCCATCACTGCACTCATGTTATGTTCATAAACAACACACGACAAAATCAGGTGATTGTTAATTAAAATTAGGTACTCTGCTGCGGTCAGATTTGTGGCTTCTGTCACAAATCCCAGTATGGGGCGTTAAACAGGAACGTTATCAGTATTTCCCAGTATTCACGACTATACCTGACCAGCGGCTGATTAAACTACACGCTATGTGATAAGACTTGAGTTATTTACATAACTTTACATACTTTACATATTGACGGCATAATTATTTATAACGGGTTAAGGTTTTCAAAAACCTTCTTGCTGGTCCTATTCAATAATTACATAATCTATATTCTATAAAACTAAATCAAATTTAAGTGTTTGTTGTTTATTTCAAAATAACAGATTTTTATTGAATGTCTGTGAAGGTATATACGGTCGTTAATTTTTTTTTGTTCGGGCTCATCTCCGAAACGGCTAAAAAACCATAATACAAATTAAGCTGGTCTCTTGTAAGTACGGTAAGCTCACGCATAGCGAAGTCAGGTTACACTAGATTTTTTCAGCTTGATATGTTGCTGTGTCTACAAAAGATACATAGATACATTATTATTTTCACTATAGGCCTTTTATAACTACTTTATTTGTAAATTGATAAATAACTAAATGATTTTACTGATAGGTTTTTAAAATTAGGACTACATAGCATAGGTAACCACTATTCAAGATTCTTGAAGTAAGACATTTAGATTTTCAGTTAATTTAAGAACAGTAATTAAAGCTTCTTACGCCTGTTAATGAGAGACTGTTTAATGCTAAGAACAACGATATATACAAAGAAAACTTAAATACAAAGTCGTAGACTTAAAGCAATGTAATTAACAAAAACTCTAAAACAATTCAAACTAGTGAAAACAACGTTTTAGTTAAGAGCGTTGAGTGCTTCTTACTTTTCTAGAACACTTAGCTAGGGCTTTATTGCCTAGAGTATCACATTATAAATGCTCACCATGTTTCGAGAGATTTCAGGACATTCCCGATTGCATTAATTAAAATAATCTCCAATTTACGAACACAAAACGTTAACAAAACTAGCCAAGTGCGGCAACACACAGGCTTCCTTAAAATAGTGGGCGGACGGACAGGGCAAATATACATATAAGGGTTCCGTTGGACCCGTCAATGTTTATGGAAGTAGAAATTGATGAATTAATAAAGCCAATAATGTTAGTTTTTGCTGAGACTGTGTATATGGTGTATGGTCAAAATAACTATTTAATAATAAGTATGTATCGCTTTTAGTGACTCGGGAACAACATTAATTGTATATTTCTTGAGAGACAATTATAGTCGGTAGGTAGTCCGTGGTGAGATTAGTATCAAAAGCTCATCTACATCAGCTTTTGCAACAAACAACACTTTAACAATGCGTTTAGCTGTTATCCCTGGTATTTATTAAAATCATTGTTATTTATAAAACTGGAAAACAATTTAATGGAAAGTGTTTTGTATTCCAGTCAATTATGGTAAAATATAATTTCCACCACACATTACAGCACTCAGAAAAGCGTATGATTCGCGATGTTACGTAAGCCAATCATAATTTTAAATGCAAAACGCTACCCGCAGCTCATAATTATGCGCCATTTACATATTAATAGATATTTTGAAAGCTATTAACATTATTGTTGACGTGAGTGAGTTTCATACTTTTGCATCATTCAATCTGAAAGGAAAGCTGGAGTTTTTTTGTGTGTGGTCTTAAAAAATTGTAATGAATTATGAATCTATTAAATAAAGCGCTTTGTGTCTTGAGCCGTGTGTTCTGCTAAACAACAAAATGTTGACGTATTTTTCTACTACGATTAAGAGTAAATTGTATTTTTTTTTTAAACTTACTTAAAAATAAATAATCTCTACGTTACTGAAGTCACAGCACAGAGTGCAGCAGCAGTTTAAAAATTAAAAACAAATATCATTGTGTTAAAAAACCAGGCTTAGTAGACGTTGACACTCTGCTTTTAGTATGCTTAGTAGATCAAGCTATGTGCAGCCTAAAACGCAAAACGAAAAAAAATTATAGCTATATATATAGCTAGCCATATAAATAATTTATTTTCTGATATGGAAATCTACGATTTTTCCTCTTTTCTTCACATCCTCAAAAAATATCGAACTATAATTTCGGTCACCGAACCCAAAATGTCAAAGGATACTATTTTAGTACCACGAAACTCCTGGTCTCCCTACATGTACGTGTCTAATGAACGAGGTTCAAGTGAAGTATACACCTGCATTACTAGACTCGTTACTTGACGTGCACCGCGAGTGCATTCTGCTAACACCTAGTATCTGTTTCAGCTAGCTCCTTCAAGAGGTGGTTAGGTAGTTACGTACATACATAAGTAATTTTAAAGACAGTGAAGAATAATGTGTTATTTAAAGTCGCTGTATTCTGAAGGTGTTACATAGCAAAATAATTATCGAGTTTTTGTTAATGTAGACCCTAACATAGTTGGGAAAAGGCTAGGCAGATAATGTTGGTGTTAATGAAGACAGATTTTCATATTCAGGTAACTTTTACTTCGTCGGCTTCTAGTCAAACCTGATGCAGATAAATACCGGTATTTTAAATGCCTATTTGACCTCCATAACCCAGTTAGAACTGAGTAATACGATAACCTATTACGACTGTCAAAGATCTACATTTGCAGATTTTTGACAGCCGTGACATTTACAAGCCGTGATCAACCGCTTGACGTGCTTTCCGAGGCACAAAAGAACTTAGTATATAATGGGTAGCCACCCATCCACAGACCAACCTAGGGAAGTGCAGCTCAACCAGAAGATTGATCCGAGCGGCTGTTATTATCTAGTCACAAGCTTCTCATTTACAGACTTTCAGCTCTGTAAATCTTCTTAGCGTGTCGATGACAATTCAAATTGAGTCGGCCCAAAATTTGGCGACGAGTTCGGCACTTTCAGTAGCCTCCATCAGCTCCTGTGATGTGCAAGTAACAGGACAGGCTGGGCACGTCAAGTGCCCCATAGTTTGTGGGGAAAGACCACATTTACACTCCAGGGCAGAGTCATCTATGAATCTCCATCTGAACAGGTTTTCCTTGCTTCGACCTACCTGTGTCCGGAGTCTGTTTAGAGACTTCCAGGTCAGCCATGGCAACTCGTGTCCTGTAAATAGAGTACTACTGACTAATGTCTTAAGTAATAAGTTATTACAGATAATATCAAAAAGATATAAACCAAACAAACTCTTATAAATAAGCATCTTTCAAATCATCCGTCTTCCACTTTAACTCGAGAAATAAACGGCAGATTGCCTGTCCTAAATACAACCCTTTAGTAAGAATTAACTTGACAAATAGGAGATTTAGAGGGATGAGTATAAATTAATTTGTTCGTTCGTTAGCGTCTAAAAATAAATGTAAAAGGGTGATAAACAAGAAAAATCGTTAAAGGCGTTTTTGTGTTTGATCCATGTACTTGTAAGTGGTTACCATGTTTTTCTTATGCTTTTAATTCAGAATACATCTGATTACATATTCCCACTGCTAGGACACAACAGGCCTTCTCTCTATAAGAGAAAATAGGCTATATCCACCACGCAGGCCTAGTACGGGTTGGTAGATGTCGGTCTTCGAACTTTTGTTTCTAGGACATTCTGATTTTCTCACGATGTTCACACCTCTGATTGACATGTATGTTAAAATAAAATAAAAAATCTGTAGTTTTTCTTGCCCTTTGCAGTTTCTTTTTTCAGGGAATATCCTGGATCTACGCTCAGTTAAATAAATGATAAACTTTTGAAGTGAACATTGACTCCCAGAGTGAATTGACCAGTCTTTCAATTTTTTTTTTTTGTACTGAAAATTGATAAATTACTACCATTTTTTTTGGGTTTGTCATGAGTTACAGGTTTCTGTGTTTCTTTTCTTACTGCCTCGTTGTTCTTGTGGTCACAAGAAGTGCGACTGCTGAGCATAGGTAACCCAGAATTTCGCAGTAGCAGCCACGGAGTTTGGTTTTGTGCCCGATGGATGGCAATAGGCTCACCCCCTATTACTTGAAAATTAAACTTAAAAATGTGGGTGTACTAATTAGTTACACCTCTGCCTAAACGAATGGGGATTACACGCGTCATGGTGTTATGTCCTTTTCTTATCAGTGACACTATTATTCAACCTAACCAAAACACCGCTACAAATAGAAATCACTCACCGAACCCTCGAGGGATAACATTAGCATAGATACAACTAACTAACAATAATCTGAGCTTTGCATACCACTCCATATCAATCGATTACAGTATTAGTTGTGTGCTCATCACTCTATACCTACTCGATCATTGTTCAAGAGCATTCAGTCCCGTCTTCATATCATTTCAGCCAAAAGACGTCCACTGCTGAACATAGGCCTCCCCCAGGCGTCGCCACATTGACCGGTCCCGTGCGTCTCTCATCCAGCGGGTTCCTGCAACCTTGACCAGGTCATCGGTCCACCTAGTGGGAGGCCTTCCAACGCAACGTCTTCCGGTTCGCGGTCGCCATTCCAGAACTTTTCGGCCCCATCGGCCATCCGTTCTGCGAGCAATGTGCCCTGCCCATTGCCACTTAAGTCTGGCGATTCTTCGGGCTACGTCGGTAACCTTGGTTCTCCTGCGGATGTCCTCATTTCTGATTCGATCACGCAAGGAAACTCCGAGCATAGCCCTCTCCATTGCCCTTTGGGTGACTTTGAGCTTTCTGATAAGGCCCATTGTGAGCGACCACGTTTCGGTCCCGTATGTAATCACTGGCAACACACACTGGTCATAGACTTTCGTCTTGAGACACTGGGGTAAGTTGGACGAGAAGATACCGCGCAGCTTCCCGAACGCTGCCCAGCCGAGTCGGATTCGACGATTGACCTCTTTCTCGAAGTTAGATCTACCCAACTGGACCGTTTGTCCCAGGTAGACATAATCGTCCACAACTTCGAGCGTAGAGTCTCCGATCTTGATAGGAGTGGGTGTTACATGAACATTCGACATAACCTTGGTTTTGTCCATGTTCATTTTAAGACCCACTCTTTCAGAAGCTCTACTGAGGTCATCGAGCATTTTACTGAGGTCTTCCATGGTCTCAGCCATGACCACTATATCGTCGGCAAACCGAAGGTGAGTGATGTACTCGCCGTTGACATTGATGCCAAGTCCTTTCCAATCCAGAACCTTGAAGACATCCTCCAATGCAGCGGTGAACAGTTTCGGAGATATGACGTCTCCCTGTCTCACACCGCGCTGCAGAAGGATAGGTTCCGTGGTCTGGTCCTGAAGTCGGACTGACATGGTGGCGTTTTTGTACAAACACTTCAACACCTCGATGTACCGGTAGTCAATTTGGCACCGTTGGAGAGACTGCAGTACAGCCCAAGTCTCGATCGAATCGAAGGCTTTCTCGTAGTCCACAAACGCTAAACAGAGAGGCAGGTTATACTCTTCGGTCTTCTGTATAACTTGCCGCAGCGTATGTATGTGGTCTACGGTACTGAAGCCTTTTCGGAATCCGGCTTGTTCGGGAGGCTGGAAATCGTCGAACCTGCGTGCGAGACGATTCGTGATGACTCTTGAGAACAACTTGTAGACATGGCTTAGAAGTGAGATGGGCCTATAGTTCTTCAACCGGGCATTGTCACCCTTTTTGAAGAAGAGCACCACCACACCCCTGCACCAAGCCTGCGGCGTTTTCCCCTCGAGTATGACGGAATCAAACAACTTCTGAAGGGCCTTAAGGACCGGTTTGCCACCCGCCTTCAGCAGTTCGGCCGTAATTCCGTCATCACCCGGCGCCTTGTTGTTCTTAAGCTGTTTCAGAGCCATCCTAATCTCGTACAGGCTGACATCCGGGATGTCTTCGGTATAGTGTCGGGTCAGTCTAGCTCTGGGGTCTTTCGCTAGATTTTCGACGGGTTGACTAGTTGACGTGTACAGCTGCCCATAAAAACTCTCGATCTCTCTCAGAAGCTCCGGTTTGGCGGACACGATCCTGCCATCGTCGGTTTTCAGTTTCGTGAGCTGGCTCTGCCCAATAGCCAGATCTCTTGCAAATACCTTGGAGCCTTTGTTCCGTTCAATTGCGTCTTTAATACGCTCGGTATTAAAGCGGCGGAGGTCGCTCTTCAAGGATTTGGAGATCCGTCTATTGAGCTGCCGGCATTGCCGAGCCTCGTCCGAAGACTGCAGGATCATCTCACGCCGCTCCTTCATGAGCTGGAGAGTGTGATCTGAGAGTTTCTTGATCTTATTTGCACGACGTATCTTAAAAAATTTAGACCCAGTCGTGTGGACAGTTTCCACGAACCCGTCGTTGTAATCGTCCACTGAGCTTCCTAGGCATTCGAAGCGATTCTGAAGTTCAAGCTGAAAGCTCTCGGAGTTATGGATTTGGATCTGTGCTGGACGGAGCGTAGACTTCATCAGTCGTGACCTTTCCAGCTTTATATTGATGTTCAATGTGCCTCTTACCATTCGGTGATCGCTTCCGGTTTTCACCGAATTGATCACAGAGACATCATTGAACATTTGCTTGTTGGTAGACATGATGAAGTCAATCTCATTTTTAGTCGCACCATCGGGGCTCTGCCAGGTCCACTTCCTGTGCTCACGTTTTTTGAAGAAGGAGTTCATCATAAAGAGGCCCTCCTTCTCCATAAAACTGGCCAGTTGGTGACCCCGGCGATTCCGCTGTCCAATTCCAAATTGCCCCACCTGAAGTTCATCATCGCTTCGTTTGCCCAGTTTCGCGTTGAAGTCCCCCATGACAACGGTGAAGTAAGTTCTGAAACCATGCATGGCTTTAGAAATATCCTCATACAAGGTTTCTACTTCATCGTCGGGGTATGCCGAGGTCGGGGCGTAGACCTGTATGACCTTCAGCGAATATCTTGCGGATATTCTGAGTATAAGGTACGCCACCCTGTTCGACACACTCTCGATCTTCACCACGTTATTCACGAGAGACTTGTGGACGATAAACCCAACACCACCCTGTGACTGCCGGTCTCCCTCTCGGAAGTAGAGCAGGTTGCCGGATTTCAGGATTATCGTGTCCTCCCCCTCTCTTCGGACTTCAGATAATCCGACAATACTCCATCGCAGCCTGCTTAATTCTTCCTCGAGTTCCGCTAGCTTCTCGTCGGCCCGGAGTGTGCGCGTGTTGAATGTTGCCAGGTCCAGTCGTCGGTATGTTTGGTAGCTGGATCCCGTCCGGGGATTCTTAGCACCCCTTGCCACGCCGTTGCCTCGACCGCTACCGTAGCCGAGGGTAGACGGGCTGCCGGGTACTAGGGGCCTTTTCTGCATTGCGCTCATCATTTTTGGGGGGGTTTGCCATAATCGCCACGCTTGGCAGGCGGGTTGGCGATCGCAGTATGGTCGTTACAAAGGCACAGAGAACGCTGCTGCCCATTCTCTGGTAAGTCCCTTAGTCGCCTCTTACGACACCCACGGGAAGATATGGGATGGTGCTATTCTTTACGTCCGACACCATACGGATCTTCATATATCGTGTTTCAATCCGCTTCGCATACAATTCTGCAGTTATATTGAACTAGCTTCTGTCTGCGAGTTTGGTCACGTTATTATTAAACTGTCCCACCGTCTGCCTAGTCTTTTCTCGACTACGTAAGGGTCGATTTCCCAGTGTACCCAGATGCAGCTGAACATCAGTATTTTACATGAAGCGACTGCCTATCTGTTAACCCAGTATTAATTGGGATGACCTTGATAATAATGGTTGTCTGTCTTTCAAGTCACTGGACTACCTGTAACGACTGTCAAAGATCTACAGTTGACGGCTGGTGTGAAGTCGACATTATGTTTTTTCCTACTCCTCCGCTATTCTTTTCTGATTAATTTCGTTGCGGGATCCAAGACAGTTAAATCGCTTTTCTGGGACTTCGTCGAGCTTCATTGTCTCGGCACTTTTCTTGTGGTCGCCACTGTTGATTCTGGCTAACAGGAGTTACAGTGGTTTGGGAATAGTGCGGCGGGCTTGTCCCATAAAATCAGTTGACGGCTGAGGCGATTGGCATAACGTGCTTTCCTAGGCACGAACACTGGATGAAATGGGTGGTTAGCCGTCCACGTAGCATCCTTTGCAAACACTGCTTAACCTAAAAATTATTCGAGCGGCAGTTATTATTTACCTACAAGTCTCCTCGGAAAATACCCCCAGGAACATTTTAAATGTTGCTCCACACATCGATGAGACGTTTCATATCGTGTCTAGCCTGTATTGTTGCTTCCATATCATAAGAGTTGAAGGACGCTACTGAAAGTGCTAAATTTTGTCCCAAAATTTTGGACTAGCTCAATTTAAATAGACATAGAATTTCTATCAAGATTTTAAATATAGCCTTTAACTCTCGCGGATAATGTTACTTCTCATTAGTGACAGAATTTCTGGAATCGGATCAGTAGTTCCAAAGATTACCCCTACATACAAACTTACAAACTTAACCTCTATATAATATCAGTATAGTTTAATACGTCATTGACATTATTATTGGCGTCGTGAGGGTTTAATCTGATGTTGTGACGTCATCATGTGTGTAGGTACGAACGTGTTACCCGAGTAAGATAAGGATAAAGTGCTTTGATACGTTCTAAGACAAGTATATTGCATGCAGAAGTGTTAGAACATAAATTATTCTGTTGTAAGTGGGAGAGTTTTCAACCCTGTTTATTCTTTCAATGTACTCAAAATCATTGGCCAACCAAATTAGGGTAGGGTTTCAATCTAACCAGATGAATGCCAGTATTTTATATGAAGCGAATGCTTGTCTGCCCTGCCCTGCCCTCCATAATTATGTTAGTCCTGGGTAATAAGACACCCCTTCGGAAGCCCGATTGTCAGTATTTCGGGCCACAAAATCATCAAGAATCTTATACAGAATATCTTCACCTTTCCTTAATATTCTCTCAGGAAAACGTCACAAATAACCCGTATATAATAAGGCATTCCTTAAATAAACACCTTCGAAACACATAAATTGTAAGAACGTCAAAATCAAATAAAACCTTTTTATAGCGACACAGTCAAAGACATTGGCTGGAAAAGGTAAACAAGAAAAAAATAACTTCCTCAACAGAATTTTATTTGGTTCATTTAACAAAGGTGAGGGCAAAACTCGAAAATGAAATACAACAGCTGGAATGGTAACCGATTCTAATTTTCCGGTTGAATTAATTCCAGAACTGTTTCCTAACAATGTCCGTGGACAGACATTTTATTCATGACGTTGAGTACCTGGATTAGGTTCTCATTTTGAAAATGTTGTTCGTTGTCCCTTTTGCGTGATTTACTGTCAGTTGATGATTTTTTTCCATTTTGCTATGCACTTGGTAAATATGGAATATGGGTTTTGAATTTGTCCAACTTCTTGATTACGAGCTCGCACAATAGTTCCAGTATCACATGAGCTGAGCCGATGAGTTGGTGAAGGTTGCGGGGATCCGCTGGATGCGACACGCACCGCGCACGAGCACGGTCAATGTGGTGACACTTATGGGAGGCCTATGTCCAGCAGTGGACGTCTTTTGGCTGAAATGATGATGATGATCACATGAAAACTGATTGACTCACAGTGTTATTATATTTTCCAACGAGAACACTGCTCGAATAAATATAAAATAAAAACAGAAACTTGTTTGGATTTTACTATCCAGAATTTCTCAGTAGCAGCCACGGGGTTTGGATTTGTGCCCGGTTGAAGAAAATAGGCTCGCCGCCCCTATCCCATGGGACTGAAACATAATTGGTGTACCTATTAGGTACACATCTGCCTAACCCTTTGGGGATTAACGGCGTGATGTTATGTTATTTGCATGTGAAAAAGTAACAGATTCAAAAACAGACAGTCTTAGAATATGACGTCACACGAGTTTTCAAAGCACTGTATCGTCTTCATTATTTAATTTTGTCGACGTGAAAAAAGAAAAAATGTGTCCAATATTTTTTGGAAATCTATCTGATGGACTAATTTTTTTTTTGTTAACATCCCTATTACTTTCGTACACATAATACCTTTAACCTTTTTACCTTTTTTAATAATTATGACACACCAATAAGTTATTTAACAAATTACATTAATCATAATAGTAGCTAGAATAGACTTCGATTTTCTCATACCAGCTCTTTTTACAAAGCCTTACTAACTTGGATTCTAAAGGAAAGGAGTTTCAGTTTACTACTATCGACATTTCCATTCATTGGGACACATAAAACGGTAAGAAACCTGAAAGGCACTGCGCTATTCGTCTTAAACTGTTAATAGAGAAACCTCATTTGAACGGAACTCAAAGTGAACAACCGGTTTGTACGAGGTAAGTTTGTAGTATCACTTTACGAAACAGCAATTTACTGGAGTCTCACTTAAACTGTCTACTGAAGTGCCCCTTGATTAAGTACTAAAAAGCAAACTATAATGAGAGAGATGAGACTCGTAATATCTGGGTGAAGTTTAGTGGATCCAATTTAGAGTAAAGCGTACTCGAGAAATCTTGATATCTTTTTAATCGCTTGTGATTTATGTAACGAAGATGGTTGGTTGGACTGCTTTTTAGTTACGGTTTTTGTTAATTTATTCAACTAATCAATGCGGCTGGTCTACTTTTTGGAAAAAGAGTAAGCATTCATTGTAATGAATTGCATTTGAAGTATTGACTGATAGCCTTCGGGGCACTTTTCCTCGTGACAGCAATGTGCACGAATTTTTGACACCTTCAATTAATTATTTTCTCTTTTTGATACCTGTACTAACATTTTATTATTATAGATCGGTAATTTTTTGACTAGGTACCTATAAATAATGTTATTAAATCAGATCTATTTCCTTTTAAATGCAATAATTCTATACGTTTCCGTGTTACTCGCAAAGATTTTATCAAACTAGAATCTTGTTTTCCATTAAATCTTCAAGTAGGACTATTGCAAACAATGCCTCCAAGACAAACACAGAAAGGGAAGGTCCCCATTCATAACTAAGACGCGAACTTTCTAGACGCAGCTTTATCTTAAATCTACGTGAGTGAGCCCGTAGCTTTGGCCCTGTTTTTACATACATATATTAATTTGGCAGAACATACTAACTCGCCTATATTAACTTTACTGAACATCAAGTCCCCAGAGTGATATGGGGAGAAAAAGTTTGGAATGCGGGAGCCTCGTCAAAGGTTAACGCACACATACTGTTCTGTGTAGAGTTCTTCATAATAAAGATTTAGTATGCTTATGACTAGCACACTATGAATATCGCAAAGACAATGCATCTGATTGTGATAGGCTGTACATAACATTATTATTTTTGATTTCAAAAACCTTACCCTAGTAAGCCATTTATATTTCGCGACTACTTCAAAGTGCTGAACTTATCCGTTTTCAGGCTTGACGTAAGGTTGACGACAAGCCGATACTATGTAGATGACGTGACGTACCGCTAATCCGGCAAGAGTTGCTAGGTATGTGAGCGATAGCCTTAAACGTGTTCACACTGCTTTTGTTCCAAATACTTTTAGATGGAGAATGCTTGTTCCTCGAGATAGCGTGATGCGTACATTGTACGGTCGTGTTTTAATTTTGTCGGCTTCGTGATTATTCCGTATGGAGCCTCAGGGAGTTTGTTGTGCGAATATGACAAGCTAGGCTGTGTCAGAAATTCCTTGATGAGTTTTTGGTTCTGAGAAAATTTTGATTAAATACGAACTTTCAGGTTTAGTGTGTTACTATGCTACTAATATTCTGTACTAGCTGTTGCCAGCGGCTTCGCCCGCTACAACACTAAAGTTTTCCCACGGGCACATAAAATTGGGATAAAAACTATCCTATGTGTTAATCCAGGTTATAAACTATCTGTGTACCAAATTTTATCCAAATCCGTTCAGAAGTTTTTGCGTGAGAGTAACAAACATCCATCCATACATACTTACAAACTTTCGCGTTTATAATATTAGTAGGATTCTGTTACTAAAAGATGTGTCCAAAGCACCTCTACACCTGTATTTTGGGAGCACAAAAAGTCAATGCAATTAAAATCATCCTTTGCTCAATCTTTTCCCATCTATTTTGGGTTACCAATCTACCCAGATGATACGAATACCAGTATTTTACAGATATCTAACTTCCTCAAAGACAGCCGGGCCTATGGCTTTCGTGCTTTTCCAGGTACTGACGAAACTCAGTATGTAATGGATGATTTATATAACTAACGGGATTAGTTTTTTTTTTTGAGTGGATAATTGGCTTTGTATACTACTGTACCTATTTATTATTTTGTCATAGGTGCTCTTCATCAAAACACTTTTTTCACTTCATCCTTAAAAACGGTAGAATCGTTACTTAGTAAAAAAACCTCTTTAAAACAATGTCTCCTAATTTCCACCCTTCTTAGCTTCAGACCCATTAAAAGCCAACGACGAACAGTATAAGTACACCAAAAGCCCATTAATCCTTAAAACGGGTAATTATAATGAAATTTTGTAGCCATATACTCTGAGCAACGTATGAGAATAATTTACTAACACATTACCACACCGTAAATAGTGTTTTATCCCATAATAAATGAAGCGTGCTTTATCAGATTATTAAGCGTTAAATTTGAGTATAATGGGTGTATTATTTCATTAAATCGTCAAACATAATGAGTGTGATGAGTTTCGTGTTTGTGGTTAAATATGTTTTGGTGAACATAGATAATGTTTCTTCGAAGATACATGACACACGCTTGAACCAGTAGGTAGGTGGCGTAATTGGTCTGTGGACCGATGACCAACCATTACATATCCAGATTTCTCAGTGCCCAAGAAAACACGTTAAGCCGTCGGACGTCGCAGTCGTTTACATGTAGTTCAAGGCCCAAAAATCTGACAAACAGTCTTACCAACGGATATCGCACCTATTACCCATAAGGTATTACCCAATACTGGGTTATGTAGGTCAGCTCCATGCAAAATACTAGTATTCAGTTGCATCCGGTTAGATTGGAAGACGGGCCCAACTAATTTGGGATAAAGTTAGGCATATCATGATGACATTCTACTATGCAAGTAGAATGTCATCATGATCTGTCTGAACCTATCGTTTACTTGACCGTTCTTTCTCTACAAAACCAGTTAATCTTGGCCTCACCTTACTAGATCTTTTCGCACAATGAACGATCAGATTATACTGGTTTTGTATAGCTTGATGTGTAGCCGTGTGTACCACCCGCAAGAGTCGCTTCAGTGGTCTTGAGTTTCTCTCATTCAGTTGATTCATGCTTTCTGGGTTATCAGGTTTCATAAACCTGCATGTATTAAGGTTGAGTCTATTACAAACCACTTCTAAACAAAAACCCATTAAAACTTTACTTTAATTTGTCAAAATAAATATACAATTAACGTATTTCAAAATAGCATCTGCATATTTTAATAGACAAACAACATGCAGTTGACCTGCAACTAAGCTTTGATATTTGCTATTAAATTACGAACGCGTCGTCGGGCAATGCATCATATATGATTCATCGGCGGCCAAGAGGCGCTTATGCATGCAATACATCAATACCTGTCTTGACCACCCCTGTGTTGTGGCTTCGTAGGTTTAACCTGAAATCACTATTGGCTATTGTTAGTTAATTTATTGTTGGTCAAACAGTAGATTTAAATAAGGTATTTCCATAGAATATTGAACACACGTATTTTTTCTTTTTTCACGTAAACAAAAAATGACGACGATACAGTGCTTCGAAAAGTCGTGAAACGTCACAGGTTGGTCCGTTTTAACCAGACTATGACGCCAAAAGCCCCCTCTCCATGGTCTTTGACAAGCTTTATTTTCGTCAATTCTTATTAATTTGATAAAACAAAAAACACATATCCAATATTTTTCGATAATTTAACTGACGGACTAGACAGAATCATATTTTTTTTTAGTCAGTCAACTACCCTATTGTTGGATGTGCTCTCATTGCAATTTGCCTGCACAAAACGAGAATAATGGGTGTACCTACAGATACCCTTGACAAAGCCGCCTCTTAATTCTTTAACCCTTTAACTACTTAATGCATCGATCAGCACAATGACTAGAGTGCGTTACATTGAGTCTAACCATAAAACACGATTTTGCATTTAAAAAAAACGTTTCTCACATTGATAAAACCCAAGATACACACTCCGCGTCTCAAAACCGTCCGCTTAAAATGAGTTCACAATGAACTCATTTCAAATAGTCTCGCGTCGCTCGCGTCTCTGCACGGTCGTACAAAATACTTTTTATATTGCTTTTTATAACTGCATTGTAAAAGGAATCTGCGTAAGGTTGAATTTGCCAAAAAAAAATATGTTTATAGTGACGATAACTACATGCAGTAGTGCGTGTATTGGTGAGTGTTTGGCGACAGTTTGTTTTGTTCGAGACTGTGCATCTAGGGTTTTATTATATCAATGGTTTCTCAGCAATATTTTAATGCTACTTAGTTTAATGAAAACAGTACGTGGTTGTTGACGTCGAGAAGAGTCCGTTTACACTTTATATACTCGTAGGTACTGCAAAGAAAGTGCGTTTGGGGGAAGCGGATTGATTATGCAGATGATTATTTGTAGTAATTAAGACTCTAACAATAATGAAAATTGAGTTTGTCCGAAAATGATAAGTTTAGATCAATCTATCTATTAGGTAAAGTCACTTCTAATAAACTGTACCGCATACCTACTTGTCTATTACCATAAAAATAAAATCACACGTGAGGGCTAACTAAAACAGATATCTGTTAACCCTTCTAGCAGTACAAGGAGGTGTAACGTCCCTTGCAGTCACACTGAAACGTTTATTCATGGGTAAGTGAGCTGTGATGGACCTTTTGTTTACAATGAGGCCAGATGGGCGTTAACGTAAAGCCTTTTCACCCTCCCTCCCCCCTATTGTGAGAGGCCTCGTAAGATGTCTTGCAAGGTCTAAAGGTTTACGCAAGGATGATGAAGGGCTTAGAAAACATAAACTTAAAAAAAAAACGTTTTAGAACTAGCCTAGTTCACCAGCTATTTCGGGTGGAAGTACTATGAAATGCATTGTCAAAGCCGTTCACTAAATAAAAATAATACAGTGTCTATTTATTTGACTAAAAAGCTAAAAAAAACTAAACAGACACAAACACGATGTACGGGGTGGCACCGACAATAAATTAAACTGCGTATACTTCACGACGTTCCCAATATGCATACTGAAATTCATTCGAATGATTATACCCAATTGTTTAGTCACACGACACTATTTTTTTCATTTTATGACGTTAACACCGATAGGTTAACGACACCCCGCACCCTCATCGGTATTTAAATAAAACTATAAACACAATAATTATTGTCAACTCGCTACCACACTTCAAAAACATTTAAAAAATTACTCGTTTCTCAAATTTTATTTCTATACTCGAATTAATACAAATTATAACTATCACCTAGAAACATGAGGGTGACATGTTCGCTATGTGAACAAACCCTCTCTAATAAATAAAGAATAAAAAAAAAAAACCTTGAAACATAACGTTCTAAAAAAAACAGTTAAGCGTGAATGTTACTGGGCGACAAAATAATAAAGGGTCAAACAGGAAGGAAACAACAACATTTTTGCGATACCTAGTAAACGTCGTCGTATCAACAGATTGATTGATAACCTTTCGGGCTACCAAGTGAGCGACAGCTAAGGGTTTCACAATAGCGATTGTTGGTCAACGGAACTGTACGGTCTGTAGGGTTGTCGATAGAAAGTTAAAAGGGTCGTATAAAATGTTTTCAATGCCTGGATTACTGAAAAAAAGGATTAAACGCTTTATGAAATAGGCAGGTTTAGCTATTTTAAATGGTTTATTCCGAAGTTTTAGCTACGAAGGCTAAGTAAAAACTGATGTTAATTTAAAGAATTAACACAGAAAATTTAATAATATTCTCGTTTAAGATGATTTATCTGCTCTTATTTTTATTTTTATTATAAACTATGTCGGCAATTTGTGTTCTAAAACGCAGTACCTATGGTATTTCTTATTCGGTCAGTTATTTTTACATTCAGTACCTACCTATGCTGCGATCCATTCCTTAGTTAACAAATATGAATAAAACCATATCGAAATCCATAGTGTAGCCTCGAAACATAGAGGTATCATATATCGATCCTTAAAACAACAAATGGCGTAAAAGCCATTTTGGCCAAAATGACTTATAAATGCCATTTTGTTCAGTTTTTGAAGCTCTATCGATCTGTATATTTGAAATGTTCAAATTCGCAAAAAAATGGCTCTTACATCCAATATTTTTTAAGAAAAAATTCCAATAATTTTATGATTTGTGTCGTTATAACCAATATTAAAATCGAAAACTGCAAATTTGGGGCGTAAAAGACTTAATTTCTTAGTGATGTGGTTAATATTACATTTTACGATTATATCGAAGTAAATAATATCAAAGACAACTTGTTTTAAAATGCAAGACTTTTAAAAATAGGCTTTTACTACAATTTAATAGAATTAAGTTTTACAAATATAAAACGTTAATAATGTCGTAAAAGACAATATTTTATTATAATTGGCTTATACGTCAATTTTTTAGCGTAATAATTAAAACCGAGTGTTTATCTCTTGATCGTAAAAACCAAGACGGTAGGAAAATGGTTTTCAATGTATTTTTTCATAAAAAAACTAGTAAAATTAATATTTTTTTATGATTTAATTGTTTGCGACATCTGATACGTCAAACCGCTACAAAAGATTACGCATCAGTGTGGCCACCGCACGTTCCAGCTTGTCGCGCCCGCCACGCATTCCGTTGCTTTGAGGATTCAGGGTTATCTACAATTTGGATACTGGTGGACACCGGGGTCGAGAAATCTCTCTACGTCGGTGTCTACCGGTCGCACAGCGGTGACCAGGAGACGACCAGGCTTTTCGTACACCTGATGTAAAAGGCGGATTGTGCCCAGCAACGGTACCCAACGGCGGAGCTTCTTTTTCTGGGGGACTTTAATGCCCACCACGATGAGTGGTTGTTCCCGTTCCAGAAAACTGACCATGCTGGGAGAGAGGCGCGCAGATTTGCATTGTCGCTAGATCTCACTCAGCTGGTGAATGAAGCTACGCGGGTGCCGGATGTTGATGGACACACACCTAATTGCTTAGACTTGCTGCTGACTACTGACCCGGACAGGCACTCAGTATCGGTATCAGCCCCACTGGGAACATCTGACCACTGTCTGGTGAAGTCTATATCTGTCAGCTCCCCTCCAAATGATAGCCCTAAAGGCGAGCGGCGAGTTTTGCGATACGAGTCAGCAGACTGGGATGAGATGCGGCACTTCTTTGCGTCCTTCCCTTGGCAGTCAGTTTGCTTTTCTGCGCGCGACCCCACTTGCTCAGCTGAGGCGGTTGCGGCCGTGATACGGCAGGGAATGGAATACTATATTCCATTCTCCAACATACCGCTCGGTCACAAGGCCCGTCCATGGTTTAATGCGGACTGTGCTCGTGCTGAGGCCCAAAAACAGTCTGCATACCAAGCCTGGGTGCAAGCTCGTGACCGTAAAGGTCGAGTGCGTCGGGTTCGCGCGAAGAAAAGAGCTTTCAATTGTAAGCGGGTGATCCGAAAGGCGCGTTTCGACCACGTCAGTCGCATAGGGGCCAAACTGGCGTCCTACCCTTCTGGCAGTAAACAGTTTTGGTCCCTATCAAAATCGGTCGAATCAAATTTCTGCCGGTTCTCACTACCCCCCCTGCAAAAACCGGATGGGTCACTGGCTCACTCCGCTACCGAGAAGGCAAATTTATTTGCATCTCTGTTTGCGAGCAATTCGCGTCTAGATACTGGGTCTAAACAGCCACCAACGATTCCTCGCTGTGATTCTTCGATGCCGGAGATCACAATACACTTGAAAGAGGTTCGTAGAGTACTTCTGAGCCTAGACGTGAATAAGGCTAGCGGTCCGGACGGCATACCAGAAAGGGTCTTAAGGAACTGTGCGCCTGAGTTGTATCCTGTGTTGACACGCTTGTACCGCCTCTCTCTCAAAACCAGAACGGTGCCGAACTCCTGGAAGGTCGCTAATGTTCAACCAGTACCCAAGAAGGGTAGTCGTGCCGACCCCTGTAATTATCGACCAATCGCCATCACCTCCATACTTTGTATAGTAATGGAAAGGGTACTCAACGGTAAGCTGCTGGCGCACCTTGAAGCGAACGACCTACTCAGCGACCGTCAGTATGGTTTTCGCCGGGGACGGTCAACTGGGGATCTTCTGGTGTTAGCTACGCACTGCTGGGGCGAGGCCATCGAGAAACACGGCGAGGCCCTTGCCGTGTCGCTGGACATCTCGAAGGCTTTCGACAGGGTTTGGCACGCAAGTTTGTTGAGCAACCTTCCGGCATACGGCATTCCCGCTGACTTTTGCTGCTGGATATCTAACTTCCTGAGTGAACGGTCGATCTGAGTGGTCATTGATGGCTGCTCCTCTGACCTTATGGCTATCGATGCCGGAGTTCCTCAGGGGTCTGTTCTCACCGCGACACTTTTCCTGCTGCACATCAATGACCTCCTTGCTCCTGGTATTGTTGGGTACAGATGACAGCACTGTCATAGAGAGTTATGCATCCAGCGCAAAAGCCAGTGGTGATGAAGTACGTTCATTAAGAGAGGCCATGGTGGAGCGAACGAATTCAGCCTTAAGACTTGTCTCCGAGTGGGGTGACGAGAATCTGGTAGATTTCAACGCCACCAAAACGCAAGTGTGTCTATTCACCACCAAAAGGAGTCCGTTTAATCTGGCCCCTACTTTCCGGAGTGCGTCTGTACAAGTTACTGACAGTCTCGAGCTTCTTGGCACGAAGTTGAGCGCGAATCTGAACTTCGGCGCCTACATCGAGTCGAAAGCTCAAACTGCGGCGAAAAAGCTGGGCATTCTAAACAAGGTTAAGCGGTACTTCAAGCCTGGACAGCTTTCAGTATTATTATAAAGATCAAGTCCGGTCCGGCATGGAGTATTGCTGTCACCTTTGGGATGGCTCAGCCAAATACGAGCTTGCCACACTAGACTCTGTAGAGCGCAGAGCCAGGAGAATCAAAAGCGCCTCTGTCCAGTTTTTTGATTTTTTCATAATACGCCTAATACCTGTAGCAACTACTAGAGTAACGTTATATCTAACAACTAGATTTCATTTGATCATAAATAGTCTAATGTTTTAATAAATACACATTACTTAAAAGCATATCAAACGTTTTTTTTATATAATATTTTGAAATCTGGATAGAGTAGGTTTTGCATTTAAACGTTGGATAGAGGCGGTTTTGCATTGTATTACTAAGGATAGAGGCGGTTTTGCATTGTATTACTAAGGATAGAGGCGGTTTTGCCTAATAATAGTGGTATTTTAGTTAGTTTATATAAAATAATAATAATCGCAATTTAGTTATTAAAACTGTAATTGGTAAATTTAAGACTGATTTGTTTGTAAACATCAGTACGAGGTGAAAGTGTTTGATTAAGTTCGATCCAAATTTTAATAGTTGATGTTCAATTTTTTTTTATTTCGTCGTTAAAAAATAGCATTTATAGTACCGATTTAGAAAGTAAATTGATACGAAATTTCAAATTTTCTTAATTCTTTTAATTTTTTTCAAAATTTGTATTATTTTATTACAATATTTAATACTTTCGTTGATTTTTTTTCAATTTCGTTGATGTTTGTTTAATTGATGTTGATGTTCATGTTGAATTTAATTTCTCAATTCATTCTTCGCTAAAAATAGCGTTCATGGCATAATTTAGATAACTACATTGATCCGAAATGTTAGATTTACTGGTACTTTTTCAAAATTTTGTGTTGTATTTATTGCAATAATTAATACATTCGGTAATTATATTTGTCTTTTATTTCTTCAAAAACCCAAACATAGATGTTCCCTAAGTCTTTTACTCCAAGTGCGCATAACCTGTTTAACTTGCAAAGTATAAAATTCACGGCGTAAAGGCCAGTTAGAGCAAAATTTTTTGTAGTAAAAGACATGCTATCTCGGAAACTAGCATAGGCCCTACAATATTAGGTTTTTATAATTATACACATGAAAATTCTAAGAAAATACAACTTTAATTGGTTATTATAGCTTTACTACTTTGAGAGATATTGAGGAAACAAAGTTACTCATTTTAGTTTTTTGGCTCTCCTGAAAAGTAGCTTTTTGGCTTTTACGCCATTTGTTGTTTTAAGGATCGATATAGACACGAAGAACTACATAATTTCAGAATATAATAGGTACCTCGAAATAAAATAAAAAGGCGAGTCACCAACAAATAACAGCAAATTAATGATTGATTGATTGATTTGTCGTTATTTAGTTTGGTATTTGTTTAAATATTTATTAGTTTATTTTTATTTTTATATGTGTATTAGTATTTGTATAAGTATACCTATACTTTTTAATTTTTAATTTTTTATTAATGTTGATATTGTTTCTTCTGTACCCTACCACAATGTTGTCTTGTTTGACCCTAAGGTTGACTGGTAGAGAATGCCTTGTGGCATTAAGTCCGCCTATGTATCACTATTGTGCATAAAGTTTAAATAAATAAATAAATAAATAAATAATGATAAGTACAGAAAAATCGCAGTATTATCATTAATTTACTGTCCACATAAGCTACTCGTGGCTCTTGCGTTTAAGTGGCGTCATCTGGCAATGAGTTCTAGTTTCCTCCTAATGAAAAACGAATGTAAAACTATAGACCGAAAAGCATAAAATAATGCTCGAAGCGTGTCGCATTCTGTGCTACGTTCTTTGTGTTTGGTACTTTGCGCGGAAATATGTCAGGAACATTTTGTAAATTAAAACCAATCTGGCTAATGTAGAAATGCAGTACGAGCCTGTTTCTGTTATCTCTTTAGCGTTCCTGGTACAGTAAAACTTTATGTGATTTTGTTGAGTTAATCAAAATAAAAATGTTTATTTCATCACGTAAGATTAATAACTATGTTAGGTTTGGAGTCACCTTTTAAGCAAAGATTTGCTTGTATTAGGTGGCTCCTCCAGTTTACAGTGGCCTACGACATTAAAGGGCTAAGAAGGAACATGGGTGGTTTTTAGTCAGTAGAAGTCTGACACTCCCTTTCGCTCTGCTCAAGAGCGGGAGGAGTTATTTGATGATTTCCCACCCCCGAAAATAAAAAGGTTTCCGTACCATTGTAGTGTATATTGAGAGATTTTCCATGTTATTTTAACATCATAGACTTCTTATAGGTTTTCCTGGAATCTATAAGTGTTGAACTAATTTCTGTACTTTTTTCCAAATTCGATGTTCAGTAGTTTCGGAGATAAGGGGGGGGGGGGAATGGTCGGACAGACAGACAGACACACGAGTGATCCTATAAGGGATTAGTTTTTTCCTTTTGAGGTACGGAACCCAAAAAACTCAATTCGCTGACCCCAATCAATGTGGAACAAGGGTAGCACGATGATAATGATGTGGCACAGCACAGCAGCAGACTCTCTTCATTCACAAACTAGACACGGTTGGCGCAGTGACTGAGCGATTAGCTGATGCGCTGCTGCATATTCTGAAAAATGTTCTTTGCTGACAGCAAAACCTGTAAAAAAAAAGATTTTCCAGTTATTTGCAAACGGTCCTTTTATTTGGGAAAAGAAATGTGAATATTATAAGGTTATTCTATGATGAGGCAACAACCCTAATTTCAGTTTCCTTCCTGATTATGATTAATGCCGACAATATTATAAATTGCCGTGCGATTTACCATGTTTTATTGCGCGCGGACATTAATGTAATCTAATAAATAATTTGCTACTGCTACTGCAATTGAAAGGTGGTAAAATACTATTTTCTCGAAGCGGTTTGGAATATATTTTATTAAAACTACTTTTTTGTCCGAAAAACATTAAGTACCTAACTATCGCGATAGATCTTAGTGATGATGGCGTGATGTACTTGAGAACTACATGACTGGTTATATATAGTATTAGGAATCAGAAGTGAAATACGTGAACAAAATAAACAATGTTTAATATCGTTTAGATTACACTTTTACAATTATATCACGACAAACATTTTAAACAATAATCAAATAGAAATAGCACTAGCAAAATGGAATAATCAATACACCAGCAAAAACATAAACCAAAAATAGCGAAGCACACGATAATGGTCGGGTAGCAAGTCCTTTCCGAGCGCCGTCTAAGCAAAAAGTGACCGTTGCACCGCCGCTCGCCTCGTTTTATGAACTTCTGTCGGTTGCCGCACGACGATCGGATGCTAACCGCACGGCTACTGGCTGATGGCGTAACTTTGAGCCAACAATAGTATTAACCTAGCTTTTCCCCAATTGAAGAATTGGCTGCTGCGGTGATTGTCGCTGGTTCGAACCCCACACGGATCAAATAGTTGTTTGAACTACAGATATATTTGTTCCGGGTCTGGCGGTTTGGTTTCATGATTATGAAATAAAAAGAGTGCTAGCAGAAAGAATAAATAAATACGTGACGGTTGACAGAAGAGAATGGAATAAAAAAACGTGCTGCGACGACCCCACTTATATCGCTGTTTTATTTTATGCCTCGCTGTACTCATTATTACTGAGAAAACTTTTTGTTTCATTCGCGGTTCGAATAAACCCATTCAAATTCTTCTATGGTCGATTCACACCGCGGTCCGAAACAGTCTATTCCTAAGAGCTCTTCAGCGTTTCACACCGCGGTCCGAACCACTCGTGGTGCGAAACGACGAAACACCCCATTTATGACAAGGGCAGGAAGATAATGACCTAACCTATTTGTCTTTATTGAACTTAGCAGCCCTATAATATAGCTCTATTTTATAACAAAGGCTATCCGTTCAGAAGTACTAAAGCCTAACAATTGTAGCCAGTTAATCAATGTCACGTTTATTATACGGCAATCAAGGAGGTTATGAGCTAAAATTACGAGTTTCTGGTTCAACTGACATCTTGTCTATAATTCTGTTTTATGTGCACTTACCTAGAGTAATAGCTGTAGGTATGATGGATGTCCTTCCCCGCATTTACACCCGTATACAAGTTATAACACTTTTAATCAAAAATTGTAAAAGAATTTGCAAAAACAACCACGCGGATTATAGAACGAGATGACGTGGCCTCGGCACAAGGGCAAAGAAGGAACATGGGTTCGGTTTTTAGTCAGTAGAAGTCTGACGCTCCCCTTTGCTCTGCCCAAGAGCGGGGGGGGGGGGGGGAATCATCATTTTATGATTTTCCACCCACCAAAAAAAAAAAAAAGGGGTAAATGGATCCTTCACGAAACCGTCAAGCAAGCATCCAGAATCAGAAAAATCAGAGGTGCATATCCTGGGTTCGAACTCGAGACCTATGACTTTGGAAGCAAGGGCCGACGCCGACGGGGCTGCGGGTTGTTCGAAAGAGATACCGCGGCCTCGGCACAAAGGGCTCAGAGCATGGTTGGTTTTTAGTCAGTAGAAGTCTGACACTCCCTTCCACTCTGCCCAAAACGGGATGAGTCATTTGATGATTTCCAACACACCAAAAAAAAAAAACTATGATTTGGCATACCGAGGGTTGCACCACTAGGCTATCACTGTTCCAAAGAATTTTATTATAATTATAGCATAGCAACAAAGCCTCTAAAAATAAATCACGTATTCGAAATTCCCTACCAACAAAATCGAGTGCGAAGATTAGGAAAAATGAGAAAATATTATAAAAATTAAAACATTTCCACGGTACGCAACAAAATGAGCCTTCTTCCTGTCACGAAGGTATTATCCTCGGAAAAAAATGCTTTAACATAATCCGACAAAATCTTCTCTAACGGTGTGAAGATACCTCAAATCCCCGATTCCTCTTTAAAAAAGGTCAATTGTAATGAATTCGTTCTAAAAAAAGAATGTTTTTGTTTTTTTGAGCAGAATGATAAAGGAAGAATATTTTTTTAAGTTGCGGTGGATGCTTTACAGATACTTAACTTTATAAAGGTTATTTTTCAGCAGTTATATATCTTCAATAAACTGACATAGTGCTTATTATCCCTTAACGTTAGTTACATAAACACATACGCAGTCAACATAGTCCAGTCATAGTCATATACTGCCGTGGTATAACTAAAATGCCGTTATCCAACATCTGGTCGATTTTCAACTTTTGATACCATATTAATGAGAAAAAAAAAATCTATCGATCTGTGTTTGCGAATTTTCAATATCTTGGATAGTTTTGGAAATAATAATTATAAAAATGCCGTTAAGCGCATATTTCTCACGTGTGAAATAAGCAAAAATAACGTTAAGTAACTTTGTGAGTCTATAAAGCCACTAAAGTTCATTAACTCATATTTTTATCACAAAAAATGTATATGGTTACTTGTCTAGATTGCCGTTAGCAGTCTTTTGTACACTACAAAGCTGTTAAGGTACTGTAACTGTTTTATAGGTATTCTTTTTTTAATAAAGGAGTTTGCTTTTGTTAAACTATAACGTCGTTAATTGAAAATGTTAGACTTAAACTTGACTAAAGATGTTTAACGGCATTATTGCTTCATATTTGAGATACTTATATTTTGACTTAACGTACGTTACAAGCCCGTAGCGGCATTTTCAAACCTAAACAAAAATGTATTGTCCGTCATTATTAGACTAAAACGGCGTTATCTCACACTAATACACTACAAAGCCGTTAACTGATCTCGCGCGGGGCGGGGGACACCGACTACGTAACGATCCTGTACCGAAATCAAGCTGTCAGGGTGAAACTAGTGCATCGCCAGGAGGTTGGGGGTTAGGAAATGTGTCGCTCCAGGTGTGTTCCCGCCAATTTTGCAACGATTGCGATATGGCGAACCATCAATTTTCATCATTTGTGTCCCAAAGAAGGATTTAAACATCCAATCCAAGAGTTTATTTAAAAAATATAGTTGGGGTATGTTTCCTACGTAAAATTTATGATCTTATGTACATATATAAAAATAATTTCGATGATGCATCATATTATTATATAACTCTTCGTTTCATGAACGATAGATATTTAAAAAACCCACGTACAATGGTATTTAAAACTGAACCGAAAGGTATCGAACCTAAGAAGGAAAGCAAATTTCCTTAAAAACCTATCGAACATAATTCCCCCTCGCAAATTGTTATTTTGGAAAAACTTACCAACAAGCAAAAATGAGCATTCCGGTACAAGCTCTGATTAGAATAATAATATAGAGTAGTGTCAGTTTATTGAGACTTATTTTGACTAATTAATAATTTCAAATAATAACTTTTAATTTTGTAATGTAACTGTGATAAGTACGATTTTGAATAAATAAATAAATTGCCCTTTATTTTCTGAATTACATCTTGTTTGTTACTGTAAAGTTGTTACAGAATGTCCAAATTCAGTGTGTCTTTTGGCAAAGGCCTCCTCTAGCTCCTTCCATTGCTTTCTGTCCCGAGCCACTCTCCTCCACTTGGGACCCGCTGTTTGTTTCAGCTCATCTTCACATCTCCTTATCTGTTTACCCTTGCTGCGTTTAGTTTCCCTTGGATACCAGTCCAGTTATTATTTTACTTCATTTCTCTGTGCTTGCTCTCATCATGTGGCCAGCCCATCTCCATTTTTGTTGGTCAATCCTGGTCAAGATGTCTGGTAGATTAGTTTTTGCTCTCAACTGTTCATTTCTTACATGATCTGCTTTACGTATATTTGTCATGCTCCGTTCCATGGCTCTTTGGCAGTACTGCAGTTTATTTTTGTGCTGTTTTGTAAGTGCCCGTGTTTCGCATCCGTATGTTATACAGGGTAGTATGCAGATATTAAAAAAAATCAACAGCCATTCCTAAGTCTCTGGATTTCATGACCTCTTTTAATGAACAATACTTTCTCCAACCACTTGCTATGCTTGTGTTGACTTCCTTAGTTATTTGGTCTTATGGTGATATAAAGTGGCCAAGATAATTATATGTATTATATTATTATTATTATTGTTATTGTATTATTATTATTGGTGTATTGTAATTATTTGTATCAGTGTTGGTTTTTTTTCTGAATTGGTCAAAAGTTTTTTTTTTGTGGTTATGGACAATCCCACCAAAGCACTTTCCTTGCTTAAGCTCCAGATGACTTGGGTTTTCCTCAAATACGACTAAGTCGTCTGTGAATCTAAGGTGATTGAGTTTTTGACCATCGATGTTGAGACCCAGATGAGACCAATCCAGTTTCCGGAATATATTTTCCAGTTCTGCGGAGAATAATTTGGGTGACATTGGGTCACAATCGTCTGACGCCTCGTCTTACTTCAAATTCGGGCCCCGTCTGTTCTGACTGTATTTTTGCTTTACTGTTTGAATAATATAGTTTTGATCAATTCGATATAAATTCCAGGTATGCCTTGAGGGCTACTCAAGACTTTCCCACGATTTTTAATACTGTAGGGTTGCTGTTTGTGAAATTAAAGCCCCATTGACTTCATGATATTTTATTGGCAACTTGCTTAACAATTTTACAATAGTTACAATAAATAATTTATATCAAGTGGCAACCCTAAGTGGAGGGATGAAAGGGACTGCGTGGCTATCGCCCTTCAGACCTCCCCTAGCTGTCTAGTTCCTGAAGACTGCTAGGCTATCGAAGCAGGAACTAGGGTTACTTAGGATCAGAGCTGGCTGCGTGGCTGCCGCGCTCTGAACCGCTAGCTAGTGAATGACAATTTGTTCGAAGACAGCTCGGGTTATAAAGGGTTTCTGTTTGCATGTGTGCGTAACATCGTCGTGTGGTCATCTGTAGATGTAGTGCAGTAACTCTCCGAGTAGCGCTGGTTCAGATTGTTACACACGTAGATTGTAGATGGCGTCACTTGTCTATAAGGCTTGCTGTCTTCCATGTTATTGATCCGCTCATCATAGTACTTTGGTTAAGTTATACTAGATGGCGCTGTATGTTTGTTACATTCTCCCCCTCTGGTGCTCTATAGTCGTCCCGACAGAGGACCAGGATCAGTATGTATTTTCCGTGGTCTTCCTCTTTTTCTTATGGGATTTAAAGGTTCGGGCACTTTTTCATCTCTTTGTTCAAATTTACATATTGCTGAAGTATGATATTTTCCCATAGATTGTTCTGGTAACTTTGGGTTTGCTACCTCATATGTTGATGCTCCATGTTTCTTTATAACGACATATGGCCCATCTCTGCGGGGAGCAAATTTTCCTGTGAACTGTTTTTCAGTATTGCTTATTGGATGTGTCTCAACCAATACTAATTCTCCGATTTTATAGCATGGATCTGGTCTTCTTCCTTGATTTGCGCGTTGCCTGTTATTGTTTTGCATAGTTTCTATGTTTTCCTTTGCAATCAATAAATCTTCAGATAACTGCTTCAAAGTCGGTGTAATTTGTGTTATAAATTTTTCTTGAGTCAAAACTGTGCTGAAGTCATGTGTAAGATCGTAGGGAGTTCTTAATTCACGTCCAAAAGTTAAGTAGGACGGTGAATATCCCGTTGTTTGACACACAGCTGAGTTCATTGCAAATCTGATAGCCGGCAATGTATTTGGCCATTTCTGGTGTTGATTCTTTACCATAATTGCTATTTGAGTTTTCATGTCTCTATTTTTCCTTTCCACAATATTAGGTTCTGGATGATATACAGGAGTGAGAATGTGCTGTATTTCTAAACAATAAGTTAGCTTTTGCATTATTGCTGATATGAATTGAACTCCATTATCACTTACAATTTTCCTTGGTAGACCATAACGCAGAAATATTTCACGTAGAAGAGTAAGTGCGCAGGTTTCAGCTGTAGCTTCTGTTATAGCAAATAGTTCAACCCATCGAGAAGCTGTGTCTTCAACAATAAAGATCCACTTTTCTCCAATAGTTGCCTTTGGTAAGGGACCAAAGAGGTCAATTGATAGTACTTCGAATCTGTGATTGTTTGCCGTTGACTGATATAAACCTACTGGTTTTTTATTTGATGGTTTATATTTCTGACATTCTATACAAGTCTTTACATACTTAATTACATCCTTTCTTAATCCTCTCCAGTAAAATTTATCAGTAATACGTTGGACTGTACGTTCTACTCCTAAATGACCAGCTGTAGGATCATCATGATATGCCTTCAATATATTAGGTCTTTCTTGTACAGGTATTAATAATTTGGCATTATCATCTTCTTGTTCTGGTGTAAACCGATATAAAACGTTTTGATGAAGTATGTATCCTTTTTTTGACCATTCTATATAATTTTCTGTTTTAGTTTCCTCTTCAAGTGCATTTATTATCATCTTGAGCTCATCATCTTTTAGTTGCTCTTCACGTATCTGCTTTTCATTGTATTTTGGTAATTCAATTTCTACATAGCATAAATTGTTGATATTTAGTCTATTTTATTATGCAAAAATTAATCTTTGATTTTCTTTATACTGGCAACACAGTCACTATCGTCACGTAACGTCAAACACAACGTTTCTTATAAAAGGGACGGTTGCCTTCACTCGAGCTCTCACTTCTATCTAAACTGTGCTAGGAGGCAGTTACTATAACCTTCCTTGTGGATATTTTGATATTTGAATAATAAACGTATTCAGTCAAAGTATTTAAATTCAAATTGCTGCTGTTTTCTTGACACCCATTTCCTATAGGTTATGGGCCCAGGACTGCTTTGATATACTGTTGCGCTTACTGTGTGCTGGTTTAACGTGTGTGTATTGAGTGCTTGTTAAAACACGTGTGTATAGTGAGTGCTTGTAAAAAACACGTCGTGTATAATTGAGTGTTTGTAAAAAAACACGTGACACATCATAGACAATCTGAAGACCAAGTGAAATATTAAACCTTTCGATGGTGAGAGGTACAGTGTGTGGAAATTCCATAAGTTATCGACGATGAACCCATAATACTGTCAAAGGCTTGGGTGAAAAATAAGCGGATTGCGAAGAATGTAAATAGTGTAATCGTCGAGTATTTGGCAGAATCTTTCCTTGGTTTTGCTAAAAGACGATCTCAGTGCAAGATTCTTCACGTCGAACCTAAAACTCAAAACTTCAACTAAATAAACACAAGGACACAAAGCCTTAAACTAATAACCAACAAAAGTTTTAAGGCCAAGAAGAAATCCTATTAAGAAGTGTCACCATTATGGAGTCACATCAAATACAAATGCAATTTTGATGCTATTATTCCAATCAAGAAAAACCTGCAGACAGATTCCGCAGAGTTCAAGCTGTGGATATAACTCAGGGTGCTTCAAGTTCCAGTGAGGTTTCCGGCTTCGCATTTTTGTCCGGAAATTATGAAGGTGGCGCAGAAGAAAACCAAGTAACCTTTCTGCTAAATTCCAAGGCATCGAACCACATCATTAACAGGGAAGTCCTATCCTTTAACTTTAGAAATTTTATTAAACCGTTTAAAATGTTAGTTGCTAAACACGGTAATTTCTTTACAGCTACTGAAGACATTACAAGTTGTCAGCAATCCATGGTACTCTCTACAAGCTGCTGTCAGTAACCTAGATGCAGCGTCCCGGATTGACCTTCGACCAGCATGGAACCAATATCTGTAAGGACGGTAAAATATTGATGCGAGGTATGGCAATTAATTATTTAATTTGTGTGAATTTTGTTGTTAAAGTTAATCAACCTGTTTCTCAAACATGCAACAGTGATGGTGCTAATTACATTATTTATGGCATCAACGGTTAGGCCATATTAGTAAACAAAAGTTTTTAGAGCTGAAAAATAACTGTATGATTCATAAACATAAGTTCAATTGAGGTGGTAACACGGAACACCCAATGATAAATAAAATTATGCGAAGCTTGCATAAACGGGAAACAGGCACGATTACCATTTCACACTTCTGAAGTGAAAAACAATAAGATTCCTTTATTTTTTGTGTATGGGCCAATCACTCTTTTTAAAGTCGATATTATAAATTATTTTGTTTCATATGACGATCAATTCACTCATTATTGTGTTGTGTATTTATTGACATAGAAATCTCACGTGTTCAGTTTCACTGCTTTTACAGATTTTATGGCAAAAACTGAGGCTAAATTTAATTTAAAACTAGTTACTTTGTACTGTGAAAATTGTCGAAAATATGTTGCCTAATGAAATGAAAGATTACTGTGTTTCTAAAGGAATGTCATACCATTTTACTATTCCAAGAACACCACAGAAAATAGACGTTTCCAAACGAATTAGTAAAAAGCCCGCGCTATGATAAGCGGTGCTAAATTACAAAAGTGTTTTTGGGGTGATGTAGTCTTAACTGCAGTGTATTTAATAAACCTTGCCAATTATAACAAAATCAAACACCAGTTGAATGGTGGCAGAAAAAAAAATAACCTGCAATTAAGTAGTTAGTTGAAGCTTTTGATTCTACCGCATAGTGCAAAAATAAAAATAAGTAACACTTTCGATGAAAAATCATGGAAAGGTATTCTCGTTGGGTATATACCAAATGGCTATAAAGTATGAAATAAAATATGAAATGGTCAGGAATTCAGGATGTCATAGTAATGAGGTTAATTTTTGTAATAAAGGGAATGAAATAGAACATTTCCGTGACAAAACTGATGATAGTTATGACGTGTTGTCAAGAAAAAATCAGTGTCAATAAAATATCCTCAAGAGAGTGACAGTTCATAAATCTGATTCGAGTAGTAATTCCAAAACTGATTGTTCAAAGTTGAACGGTTTAAAATCAGATGGATTAAAATCAGATAATTTAATATAAATATGACCATAATGATTCCAACGTATTATAGCCAAATGTTAATGATAAACCATGATGTCGCAGTTCTTGTGATACAAATATCGACGATTCTTGTCAATAATGGGAAGGAGTGTTAAGCTTACCTACATATTGTGAAATCGGGGATATTTTATTGTGTTGATTCAATTGGTTGCAAAGTACCTAGTTCATTTAACGAAATTAATAATCAGGATGAAAAAAGTTTATGGGAAGGTGCAATTAAAGATGAATTAGATTCTTTTTTTAACTAATGATACCTGGACATTAGAACCGAAACCGATTTATAGAAATATAGTCGGGTTTAAGTGGATATTTCGGCTTAAACACATTTATTTTCATAATAAAGAGAAACTTAACTAAATTAACAATAGGTAGGTTTACATTACAATAGATTTATCTATATGAAATAAAATACAAAAGAGTTGACACAAAACTTATGTTAACAAAACTTAATGAAAAAGTAAACCATAATTCTTAGATTTTTTTTAATGTTTGTATCCGAGAAACTGAGCACCATAGATTTATCCAAATTTATAAAATAAAGTATTTTAAATATAAGAATCATGAGATGATGACAATCCATTAAGATGTAAGGCACGTCTTGTTGCCAAAGTTTTTATAGTCAAAAGTATTTATCAGATTAAACTGAAACTTTTAGATGTATGATTAGTTTTGCAAGTCAATATAATTTATGAATACATCATACGGATCTAAAAACCGTATCTTTAAATGGCATTTAAAAAAAAAAAATACATGAAAGTGCCAGAGGGTGTAATCAAGAAAGACCAATAAAGCTCTGTACAGATTAAAACAAGCTGCTGGGTGTCGGTTCGAATTAATACATCAGTGTCTTAACAAACAGGGTTTGTAAATTCATCAGTTGATAAATAAATATTAAGTAAAGAGCAAAATTGAAAATAGTAGATCTAAATAATTGTTCCTAGGAATTAAAATTACTCGAAGTAATGATACAATAACTTTAGATCAAAGTTCTTCTATAAAAATCCATTTTGTAATGTAAAAAATTTGGTATGTCTGACTGTACTCCCATTAGGTATACCTATAAATGATAAACCAAATTACGAAGTTCTAAATGCAAGTAGTGAATATAATACACCTTGACGCAACCATAATGGGTGCTTAATGTACGTTATGTTATGTACACGCTCTGATTTAAGTGCTAGTATTATTATTTTGAGCAGATACACAAACAAAAAGAACAAAGTGTTGTAATTATTTGTCTCAAAAGAGTGCTTAGGTATTTGAAGGGCACTATGGAATTAAAATTGAGTCACAAAATAAAATGTGATGATGTTAATCATTAATTATGTGGATAAGTAGATTCCGATTGGGGTGGTAATGATGTCAATAATAAAAAAAAAATGCCACAGGTTATTTATTTAAATTATTCAATAACTGTACAATAACTTTGAATACAAAGAGGCAAATGTCTGTTGCGGGTTTGTAAACTGAGGCTGAATACATGGCATTATTTAAAACTGTAAAATAATCATTATGGCTAAAGTAAGGCTCTAGTCACTAGTATTAACTGAATATTGTCAATCCAATTGCTATTTTAAAAGACCATAATGGTTGTATTAGTACCTACAGCAAATAATCTTTTTTTTAGTATAAAAGGTCAAAACATATTGACATCAAGTATCATTTCTCCAGGGAACAAGTTGAAAATAATATAATAAAATTATTTTTATGTAATCACAGGTAAACAAATAGCGGATGTGTTAACAAAGCTGCTACAAACTGTTGTATTTTAGCAGTTCAGAGATGAGATGGGCTTGCAATGAAGTAACATAAATGTAAACAAATAGCGGATGTGCTAACAAAGCCGCTACAAGCTGTTGTCTACTGCTTAAAAGGCAGATAAGTCAGAGATAAGTTTGCAACAATGTTACTTATGTATGATTGTGTATACATTTTAAGTATTGATTTATTTGTGATAATTTACTTATTGTAAATTAATTGATCTAATGAATTGTTCTAATATAACTATTAATTATAAATTGTTGTAATTGATAATCATTTATGAATTATAAAATAAGTTATAATTATTCATTTTGATGAGATGGTCTGGCTAGGTTTTCCTGGGTTTCCCTAGTCCTTGCAACAAATGTTGGGCCATAATATTGTAATTTCCCCAGAAATCACTTGGAATGGTTTATAGTATTCTGGTTATATAGGTGATTATGATTGTATAAAAATTAATTTGTATTTGGACAATTGATGATTAATTTTTGAGGGGGAATGTTGATATTTAGTCTATTTTATTATGCAAAAATTAATCTTTGATTTTCTTTATACTGGCAACACAGTCACTATCGTCACGTAACGTCAAACACAACGTTTCTTATAAAAGGGACGGTTGCCTTCACTCGAGCTCTCACTTCTATCTAAACTGTGCTAGGAGGCAGTTACTATAACCTTCCTTGTGGATATTTTGATATTTGAATAATAAACGTATTCAGTCAAAGTATTTAAATTCAAATTGCTGCTGTTTTCTTGACACCCATTTCCTATATAAATTACATGCTTCACTGTCATGTGCGCATGGTGGTCTTGATAAAGTATCTGCCACCACATTAGTACGCCCTGGAGTATATTGTATATTGAAGTTATAGGGCTGTAGTTGTAGTGCCCAGCGGGCCAGGCGACCTGTTGGTGTTTTCAGATTCATTAACCATTTTAGTGGTTGGTGGTCAGTGATTGTAATGAATTGTGTACCTTCAATGTAGCCACGAAATCTCGAGACAGCCCAAACAATTGCTAAGGCTTCTTTTTCAGTTACTGTATAATTGCATTCTGCTGGTGTAAGAAGTCTGCTTGCATATTCAACTGGGTGTTCGTTTTCGCCCTCCCCCTGTACTAAAGCTGCTCCAATTGCATATTGACTTGCATCGGTTTTTATTGTAAATCGAGTTTCTCATTCTGCTTGTTTAAGTACTGGGGCTGTAGTTAACGCTATTTTAAGTTTTTCAAATGCTTCTTGCTGTTCATTACTCCACTGCCAACTTGTTTTCTTTTTGGTTAAGTTTGTTAGCGGTCGTGCTATGTCTGCAAAGTTGTGTATAAATCTTCGGTACCACGAAGCGGTTTGTAGAAATGTTATCAATTGTTTTATATTTCTTGGTTTTGATAAATTTGCTATAGCCGAAATCTTTTCCGGGTCTGTTTTGATTCCTTCTGGAACTATAAGATGTCCCAAATACTTTATCTCAGAACAAATGAATTTACACTTCTTTCTGTTAGCTTTTAAATTAAACTCTCTGAGTTTTTCAAATATTTCCTTCAGATCATCAATGTGTTGTGTCAAAGTGACAGATCTTACGATTAAATCGTCTAAATATGACAACACCCACTTTGTTTTCGTTCCCAAACTTTGAATGAATTTATCTATTAATCTCTGGAACGTGGCGGGCGCGTTCCGTAAACCAAACGGCATGCGTTTAAAACGGAACGTTCCAAACGGTGAGATAAAGCTAGTTTTGTCTTGGTCTTCGGGGTGTACCAAGATTTGCCAATAGCCTGACTGAAGATCAATGGTAGACATGTATGGCATTGCTTTAGCCTGATGTAATAGATCGTCAATCCTTGGTAATGGATATCTATCTGGTTTTGTTATTTCGTTAAGTCGCCGATAGTCGATACAAACTCTAATATCGTCTGTACCTTTTGGGACCATGATAACAGGAGCTGCCCAGGGTGAATCGCATTCTTCTATTATATAATTGCTGAGCATTTCATCTAGTTTTTGTCTTAGTTGTTGTTGTCTGTGTGGCGATAATCGATATGGCTTTTGAGCTATGGGTAGGTGATTTCCTGTATCTATTCTATGCAAGATATATGGTGTTGGTTTTGTGTTTTTATCAAATACATCGCTATAGGTAGTTAGCAATTGGTTGAAGTGTGACCTTTCAACTTCTGATAATATTTTTCCTTCACCTGAGTGTAATAAAATATCAAAGGAATAGAATGACATTTGATTTATTGTGACATAATCAACACGTGGATCTTTTTGAGATGTCTCATCAGCTGGTTCACGAGGGCGGACAGGACGTGGCGGTGTGTCCAGCTTTTGAAGTGACCATTTTGTAATTTTTGTTGGTGGTGGACTATCTTCATTGTTGATCGATGACGGTTGAGGTGATTCTGGTAGTGGAGATATCATTCGTAGGTCTTTAGCCCACTGCATAAAGCTTGATAGGGATTCCGGTGACGACTTGTTTGAGTTAAATGTCAAGCATTCTGCTGCTTTCAAGGTTATCTTTTCATTCTTCAATTGTAGAAAAGCGTGTGGGTCCTGAGGTTCATCTGCAAAGTACCAAACTCGTTGTGCTAAGTCGAGCACTATTCCCGCTGCTTCCAGAAAGTCAATGCCAAGCAGTGTGCGGTTATCAGTGGCGTCGGGTATCACTGTGAACGTTATTGGTAGGGAACGTTTACCAACAGTGATATTTATGCTTGTAGTGAGTAGTCTCCGGGTTTTCACAGTTCCATCGGCTAGTATTGTGTCTGCTGTTTTCTCATTAAATGTGGTACCTTTTCTAATGAGTAACTTGTACAACTTTATACTTGCTACACTTGTTCTTGCAGCAGTGTCGATGTAGGCATATCCTTGCTGATTTTCCCAGGTGACCTCAATAGTAGGATTTTTAACATGATCCTGTATTATTTCTGTTGTGTCTACTGTATAGAAAGCTACTGGTTTTGGTGGGGTTTCTTTAGTTTGGCACTTCTTACAGTTGCTTCTGAAGACTCCTGGTTCACCACAGCCATAACAAGACACCTTTTGCGTTTCCGTGTCTGTGGTTGCTGCTGTAGATTGCTTTTTGGCCTCTGCCAAGCGCTTTCGACAATCTTCAGTCGTGTGGCCCTTCCTCGCACAAAAAGCGCACCGTTTTATTACTTTCTTATCAACTTGTTCTGTAGATGATGAAGTAGTTGCCTGTGATTCCCTCTCGATGTTTTCTAAATGTCGAGCTTTCTCCAGCAAGTCTGCGAACGATTTTAGCTCGCTTCTGGCGATTGCCTTTTTTATATTTATTTTAAGCAGTGCGTATACAAAATCTAAATGTTCCTCTTCTCGGTTGCGTTTGGGTGGTAACTGGGAAAGTAGCGCACGTTTGTTGCAAACAAACTCATCTATCGACTCGTTGGTCTGTTTCTTGCCGAACAATTCTAAGTAGATGTCATGAGCCTGCTTCCTTGGGGCAAACGCTGAACGTATTGCATCCAACGCGTTGTTCCACTTTTTCACGTCAGCTTTGACGCCGTGCCACCATGTTGCTGCCATGCCGCCTAACAATAACGGCAATCCTTCCAATGCATCTTCGTCCGAGATGTGTTCCACTTTTTTGTAAACTGTTATGCTGTTTATGAACTCTTCGACCTTGTTGAAATCTCTTTCGCCTTCATATCTTCTCGTACAATTCGCAAAACTTTTCCCCGACATGGTACTTTTTGTTGTTGTAATCGCATTAACTAATTCAGCGAACTGCTCTTGTGTCATTGTGATTGACATTTTTAAAATGGGGGTAGCGTTAATACGTTTTTACTTATTTTCCAATCTTGAGTAAAATATGCGGCTAATGTAGGGTAGGCCGTCCAGTTATGTTAGTATCTGTTGATTATTTCGTTGGGAGCCAATGTTGGGTTGACCGCCAATTATGTGGGTATCCTTATTTTTGTTAGGCGCCAATGTAGGTTTTGGCCGCCAATATTGTGGGTATCCTTATATTTTTCGTTGGGTGCCAATGTAGGTTTTGGCCGCCAATATTGTGGGTATCCTTATTTTACGTTGGGCGCCAATGTAGGTTTTGGCCGCCAATATTGTGGGTATCCTTATTTTACGTTGGGCGCCAATGTAGGGTTGCTGTTTGTGAAATTAAAGCCCCATTGACTTCATGATATTTTATTGGCAACTTGCTTAACAATTTTACAATAGTTACAATAAATAATTTATATCAAGTGGCAACCCTAAGTGGAGGGATGAAAGGGACTGCGTGGCTATCGCCCTTCAGACCTCCCCTAGCTGTCTAGTTCCTGAAGACTGCTAGGCTATCGAAGCAGGAACTAGGGTTACTTAGGATCAGAGCTGGCTGCGTGGCTGCCGCGCTCTGAACCGCTAGCTAGTGAATGACAATTTGTTCGAAGACAGCTCGGGTTATAAAGGGTTTCTGTTTGCATGTGTGCGTAACATCGTCGTGTGGTCATCTGTAGATGTAGTGCAGTAACTCTCCGAGTAGCGCTGGTTCAGATTGTTACACACGTAGATTGTAGATGGCGTCACTTGTCTATAAGGCTTGCTGTCTTCCATGTTATTGATCCGCTCATCATAGTACTTTGGTTAAGTTATACTAGATGGCGCTGTATGTTTGTTACATTACTGTGTTTTTAAGAATATATATATTTTATCAAGAAGGCTTTACTAAATGTAGATAAAAGATAGAACTAAAATTTAAATAAGGAAAATTATTTTTGTTTTTTCAGTTGATGATTGTTTTTAAATGATACTAGAAATATAAAGTTCTGAGTTCAAGGAGAAGATTAGAATTAGTTTTGATTGTTTGTTATCACAGGTTAAATGAAAGACTGAAGTTTGTATGTAATTTTTGTTTAATGTTATCTTATTTTAAAGTACAAGTAGTACATAATAACTGATGTGATTTTAGTGTTATTCCATAGAACTCTAGTTATAAGTAAAGTTTTGTGAAAGTTATAAGTTTAAGCATAATTACATATTATTTGAAAAGCAATACAAAAATATTGTCAATCAAGACTAGTTGATTGATAAATCTTTGACTTTTATTTAAAAAATATCTTTAATTTCAACAAATCTATTTCATTTTGTGCAAGAAAATAGTTCACAATTTGTTTTATATTATTACGCTATAATGTCGTTAAACTGTAAGGTTTTTAGTTTAACCACGTTTTAGCTAAACAATGATTCAAGTTTATCCTTTTAATTAATACGCTTCTAAAGGTTACCAGACTTAAAAGCAGTAAAGTAACGTTAAACGCACTAAAGTTTAACATGAATCAGTTCTATATTGCATAATCGTAAGCTAAATTGTCGTTATGTGCAAATAACGCCGTTTTAGTTAATCAATGAAGTCATGAAATTTTAGCATTTTAATAAACAATAATTTTCTATGAAAAAGATACACTAAAACGCCGTTACGCTTTACGTAGCGGCGTTTTAGTCGATGATCCATTATGATTTCGGTTACATCTCTGATAAACTAAAACACAAAAGAAGCTTTTTCATAAAATTAAATTATCTTTACGACATGATAGGGTAAGTAGTTCAAAAGTATGCGATTTCATCTATATTTTGGTAATTCCAAATCTCTGATAGGTGTTGTCATCGAAAAATGACATCGGTTTAAAAATTTGCCGCGGTTTTTCTGTGTTATTGAAAAAAATGACTTTAGCAGATAACGGCATTTTTGTTATACCACGGCAGTATACCAGTCAGTTAACTGGTAAAATTATTGAATTGGATCAAATTCTCTTCCTCATTTTCTATAGAGGGTGAGTAAAGTTAGGCTCTAGCCCAGTCTAGTTCTAAAGCTGGAGAACTCAGGTTGGTGTCAATCATGGTATCCTCTTGACTGTCAAGTTCGCTTAATGAGTGACATTTCAAAAAATGGGCTAAACAGCTTTGAAACTTTGAGTAGTGTTAACTTCTGATGCTGACCGTACTATGTACCAGTCCAATGTAGACGACGACGTATTGCTTTCAATTTCAGTACAAAAGTTACTTTCATGCAGTGAGACGGTTAAAATAATTATGCAGAGAACAGTCATACTACTGAGTCTGGATATGTGTCTAGTTGATGGCAATAGGCTCGCCTTCTATTACATGGGACTTCAACATAACTGGCAAGATGTAGGTGTTCTATATCTCTGCCTAATCCTACGGGAATTACAGGCGTGATGTTACGTTTTTGTAGAACTTACACGTAGCGCTATCTATGAACTTTTTTCCTGGCAATTAAAGTCAAAATCTATAGTAATATATAATAATAACAGAATTAAAATCTATAGCGACTTGAACATTGAGACCCGTTCACACGTAAAGTTTAATTTCCTGCGACTTGCTTCAGCACTTGTCTTTGTTAGTCATTGGATTTAGCTTCGTTCTCTCCGCTTTGTTCAAATAGATATGCAGTGGTTTCCATGTTCACTGAATGTTCACGTGAAATTGATACCTTTTCGTTTTTCTGAAACGTTTTGCATAGGCGATATCAATTTGTGAAGAGCCTGTTGTTTCTTTTATTTATTTAAGTCACAAAACTGATGTAGGTACAATATATACAAATAATATATTACAAATAGGTAAATTTTGTTTCTTAGGTGTGTTTGTGTGTTTGTTTGTAAAGAATTTTCGGGAAGCTATAGGTACATCATCAGTCTTTGAGTGACATAAGTTATTTAAATCGTTCCCGTCGGTTAATATCCCGCCATAACTGGAGCAGCTTACAAGATACAGGAGAATAATATGTATTGATCTACACTGAATGTGAATTTAGCATTTTTTAGAGACACGGCCTCCCCATTTTTCCCTTCCACTGCAACTGCTGAAAATGAAAATCAACAGAAGCGACCACCAAGAAAGCGCCGAGACAATGACAATGAAGCTCGAAGAAGTCCCAGGGAAACACTTATCCGTCTTAAATCTGGCAACAAAATTAATCAGAAAAGAATTATAGCGGAGGAGTCTGTAGGAAAAACATAATTTTGTTTTAGGATTAAGTTGTAGATTTCGAGACCCCAATTGGCCAGGCAGATGATGACGATGATTCAATTGCGCCTAAGATGTAAATGTAAAATTTTCTTAGAACTTTCGGGCAATATTTCGCCCAACAAGGAAAACATTAAGTTCTTTCTACAAAAACACCAGTTCTAGAGCAGGCTATCAGGATGCAAGAAACGAAACTTGGCACGAATATGATAGTGATTATTTCTAAGTTATTACTATAGCATGACATTTTCGTACGCGTTCATGTAAACGATAACTGTTATATTAGTACGTGGTACAGCTTATTGATCGACATATTGGAGAATTTAATGATATTACCAGTGTTCTTTCTTGAACATTTCTATGGTTAATAATACTGTAGTAATGTGTGGTTTTTTTTTGAGAAGCTTTTGGTAGAATTGGATGCTTGAGTTCTAAAAGTCACTAAGTCCATTTTTACCGATATTGAGTTAACCAGTTCAAAAAAAAACTTTTTTTTTTCTCTATCAGATGGTCTCACCCTTTTCTAAATTAAATGTCGCTAAGTGGCTTTTTTCCAATTCCTAAAATCACTAACTCCTTTGAACTGAGTTCTAAATGTCACTAAGTCACAAATTTAAGCAAAAAATACCCAAGTCCAGTGAAATTTTGGTGATAAGTCACTAAGTCCATACATTTTAAAACTCTACCAGTGTTGATATATAGGCAACAGATAAGTGTACCGAACTAGAACTACCCGCATATTATGATACATTTACGACTCAGCACATGGATTATTCAAGATTTTATTAGTTCACAGATTGCCACGATTTTGACAAATGAAATGAATCATGATGAAAATTAATGTTGTAAAACGAGTCAAATTAAATGAAAAACGAGAGTTTTGTATCAGATATTGGTTCATCATAGTGAAAATAAAAAATAAAGTTTATGACGTATCCTTTAATAAAAACAACAGTTTAAATATTGATATTTTTTAAAAAAAACTAGGTTTTTCTCACGGAACAGAAAGAACAGTGGAAATGCAAAGTAGGCGTAGCACGGCTGTCATATCTTTGCACTGTATTGCAAACTCTCAAATTTTTGACTTAGTCGTGTTTTGACATCGCTTCGAGTCGCTAGTCTCCCGCCTATTTAATTTTTGCATTAATATGCCGTCTTGTCACGTATTGTGCGATTTTGGAGCGTAAAAATGACTGTAGAAAAAAAAACTTAAAAACGGAGGTGTTTCCTATCATCGGTAGATACGATTTTATTTGTTTTCTAATAAAATCGTAGTTAATATCAATTTTCTAAAATTTACTAAAAATGTGACAGTCTGTCACATTATTAGAAAATTATAATCAACCTTTTCCCATTTAAATAAAGTTTAGTTTAGATCGAATGTCGATTGTTATATTTTGAACAAGGATCTTTTTTGATCTCGAAAGTTCCATGCTACTCAATTAGTGATGTGGTTAAGATCGGTTGCAGATTTGATCGATAGATTTATAAATTTCTGAGCTGAGCAAGAGTGTGGACGTCATTGAAATGCGGCACAGGAAGAAGTTCTTGCTGCTCGGTGGAGTGCCCGAGAAGCCTGATGAAAATCTTCCAGATAGTGTGGTAACCATCCTGCAAAATAAGTTTGGCTTGTCTGAACTGGCACCCTCTTCAGTTTCGGTGTGCCACAGGCTGGGCGCGGCTTCGGAAGGTCACTCTAGACCAATCTTGCTTCGGTTCGCGGATACTACTACCAGAGGTCATATATGGAAGTCCAAGACTAAATTGAAGGGATCTTCTTATGTGGTGTCTGAGTTCCTCACTCGACAGCGCCAGTCTGCGTTTACGACAGCTCGCAAGCTGTTTGGTGTGACGAATGTGTGGACCATGGATGGAAACATCAACATCAAGCTCCCAAATGGCAAGCGTCGCCGGATTTTCAGTGCTGAGGAAGTCATTGAGCTGGGTACGGAGTATGGCAAGTCGCTGGATCAAGTGGTTCCGCCTGACTCCAATCCTGGCTCGAATATCGCAAGCCCGGCGCCGGCGCAGTCCCACTCTCGGTCGAGAAGGATACCGAAGAAGAAGCAACTCGCCTGAGTGTTTGTTTACATTGTTGTAAGTGTTTCCCATAGTTTCTGATAAAAATCTTGGAGCTATTTGTTCTTTTCGTCGATAGTGTTACGTCACAATAACTGTTATTCGTGTACCGACACTTTTATATAATTATGTTTAGCTTTAGAATAACTTTGCTCTTGACAGTCGATATTATTCGTAATGTCACATTGTCTGTCACTGTCATTTTCATGTGTCGAACTGTCTATATTTTTTGCGTTCGGAAATGCTTATAGTCTTACTTTTTTTTTAAATTTTTATTCTGTGAACAGTCAGCCGGCAGGTTATGCAATTTATTTAAAGTAAATACTTCATATATATAATTAATTAGTATCTTATATAATTATTTTATTTATTTTTTCAACTTATTTTTATCTTATACCTTCATAATAATGTCTGATGACGACGCATTTTATTCTTGCCACAGTTCTTCCACGTCTTTTTCATCCCTTGACAATTCTCTGTCCGGGAATAGTTTTCTATGTAGTGAGTTTCAGCAATTTAACAATTGCTTTAACGTGTGCCATGTAAACGCTCAGAGCATACCTCAGCATCATTCCGAGATGTTAGATTTGTTTGGTGACGTTCCTTTACATGCTATATTAGTGTCTGAAACTTGGCTCAAACCCGAACTTCTTTCAACTCTTTACACTTTACCAGGCTATAACTTAATTCGCAATGATCGTACGGGGAAAAGAGCCGGCGGTGTTGCCATTTATTTGCGCAGTGACATACCTTATATAATTCTCAACTCTTCACCCCCCATCTATAATGGCAACCCTGAGTACTTAATTCTTGAAATTGTTGTTAAAGGAGTTAAGGCCGTTCTAGGTGTTATTTACTGCCCACCTACTATTGACTACTTCTCCACTCTTGAATCTGTGTTTGAATCCATTTCTTCAGAGTACAAGCATCACATAGTGATGGGTGATTTCAACACTGACCTTTTGAAGGACAACCCTAGGTCACGTAGGTTGAGAGCGATCCTGGAGTCGTCGAGTCTGTCCCTCCTCACGCTTAGTCCGACACATCATAACTCTGACTCAAACGATTCCTGGCTCGATCTCATGCTTGCGTCATCTGCAAATCTCGTCGCTAACCATGGTCAGGTCGCTGCCCCTGGGTTGTCTAGACACGATCTAATTTATCTTTCTTATAAAATTAAGCCTCCTAAGCAGCGGCCCGCCATTGTTTTTATACGGAATTTTGCGAGGTTGGATAAGGACAAACTCAACTCTGATGCACAAGCCCTTCATTGGGATGATCTTATTGAATCTGTGGCTGTGGACGAAAAAGTTGAAAAATTCAACCAGTCTGTCCTCCAGCTCATTGATGCCCATGCACCTCTGAGGGCCGTCCGTGTTAAGCGCCCTCCGGCTCCATGGATAACCCCAGGAGTAAGGATGGCGATGAGACGGCGGGATAGGGCCTTTCGGAGACATAGACGGGACCGCAGTGATGAAAATTGGAACCTGTACAAGTTGGCTAGAAACCGTTGCAACCAGATGGTAAGGGCGTCTAAACGCCGATACATTTGCGAAAATGTTCTCAATTCTTCACCGGCTGATATCTGGAAGTTTCTCAAATCACTGGGCATAGCAAAGTCCCCCTCTAGTATTTTACCTTCTAGTCTGTCCTTGAATGATCTTAATAAACATTTCTCAGCATCCACTACGCTTTCGGTTGATGTTAAGAATCAAACTATTCATGACATTACTTCCAAGCCAATAAAACCTCCTGACTCTTTCTCTTTCTCTCCCGTGACTAGCGTTGAGGTCCATAAATTCTTTACGTCAATTAAGTCTAGGGCTGTTGGCTGTGATGGGATCAGCAGAATAATGTTGTCTTTTATGGCTGACCACATAATCCCTATTGTTACACACATGATAAATTATTCATTGTTCACTGGTGTGTTTCCAGCTTTGTGGCGTAAAGCGTACATTATCCCTCTTCCAAAAATTTCCAGTCCAAGTTTGCCAAACCACTACCGACCGATCTCTATTCTCCCTTTCCTTTCCAAAATCCTTGAAGCAGCTGCTCTTAAGCAAATATCCTCTTACGTCCTCAAAAATAACCTGTTGTCCGAGTTCCAATCTGGTTTTCGGCCTGGCCACAGCACGGCCACAGCCCTGCTTAAAGTGACAGAAGACATTAGGGATGGCTTGGAGAATTCGAGGGTTACGGTGTTGGTTTTAATAGATTTTTCCAACGCTTTTAACACCGTTGACCACGATATTCTCCTGGCCATACTGTCTCAAATTGGGGTATCTTCGTTGTCACGTGAGTGGTTTTCATCATATCTTCGTGGGCGCCAGCAGGCGGTGCGTGCTGATCAGGTTTACTCCGACTGGTGCGACCTGGCAGCTGGTGTTCCACAAGGCGGTATTCTTTCTCCTCTCTTATTTTCGTTATTTATAAACTCCATTACTACTGTCCTCAAATGCTCTTACCATCTATACGCTGACGACCTGCAACTTTACGCTCAGTCTGACGTTGCCGACCTTGACAGCTGTATCACATTACTCAATGCTGATCTTCAGATTATCGGTGAATGGTCCAGCAAGTTCGGGGTTGCTGTCAACGTCGGGAAATGTCAGGCCGTCCTCTTAGGTAGTTCGTACTACCTGAGAAACTTAGATACCAGCCAACTAATGCCGCTTATGTTCGACAATAATGTAATTCCTCTCTCACCTCATGTAAAAGACTTGGGCCTGCACATAGACGACACACTCAGTTGGAATAAGCAGGTAGCTCAGGTTAGCCAAAAAGTCACATACTCACTGCGGTCTCTCTATAGATTCAAACATTTTTTACCATCCAGCATTAAAATAACTTTGGTCCAGTCCCTTGTGCTCCCCATCATCGACTATGCTGATGTTTGTTACTCTGATCTTTCCCAGGAACTTTTAAATAAATTAGATCGTCTCCTTAATAATTGCATTCGGTTCATTTTTGGCCTACGTAAATACGACCACATCTCGGCATACCGTTCTCAGCTTAAATGGCTGCCTATCCGGCTCAGAAGATCCCTCAGATCTCTTTGCACGCTCTTCACCATTTTAAAGGATCCATGTGCTCCCAATTACTTAAAAAAATATTTCAATGTGTTGGGCAGTTCACACAGTCTTAACCTTCGAGCGTCCAAGAACCTATTGCTTGAAATTCCCTCACACCGTACTGGCTTTATGTCCTCCTCTTACGCAGTCTCAACCATAAAGCTCTGGAACGCGCTACCCCTTGGGATTAAAAAAGCCGAAAGTAAAATGGCTTTCAAAAGAGCAGTTCGGAAGTACTATTTAAAATCGGACTAAATTGCTCATAATCAAATCTCTGGTCACAGTGTTTATTATAAGGTTTCTCGTGTTTTAGACTGTTTTGTATGTATTATAATATATATTAGTTTATTATATTCTATCTATAATAATATGTATTAGTATGTTCTTATTTATGTATATCAATTTATATTACATAATGGTTTTCTCCTTATTATTATTTTTTGTACTCTACCACAGTGCTGTCTTATTTGACCCTAAGGTTGACTGGTAGAGAATGCCTTGTGGCATTAAGTCCGCCTATGTACCACTCTTGTGCATGAAGTTTAAATAAATAAATAAATAAATAAATAGATATCGATAAAATAAAACAATGTTATACTTACTGTTTAACATTTCAATACAAAGATCCTAATTATCACATAAAATTTATTTTGAAAGGTGTACCTGTACAACATTAAAGTTACATGTTTTGTAGCTAATATAGAATCAAACTTTTACAAATTTTAATAATGATTGAGAATTGCATTGACATTTTACGTAAAAACTGACACAATAATATTGACAAGTTATGTTTTTCTTTTGTATGATGGCATCTTTACCACCGAAATATACCTGTTTAAATAAAGTATGAATGTAAGGACCATAGAGACCACCAAACCATAATAATAAAGTGATTATTATTATAAAGATACTAGCTGATGCCCGCGACTTTGTCCGCGTGAATGTCGGTTACCGCGACCGATGTCGGTTATCGCGACCAAAAGTAATGTGTTCATCCCTCCCTTTCAACCCTTTTTTCGCACCAAAAGTGAACGCGCACCTGACCGCGCCGCAATCGCCGCAGTCATCGCATTTTATAAATCTTTATATGAAATAGTATATGGCATCACGCACCTATCCGCGCCGAACCATCCGTATTTTCTAAATCCTGTAGGTATACTGATTCCACAAGATTCCACAACCTTAAAAAGTAGCCTATGTCCTTTTTCAGGCTCTAGACTATCTGTGTACCAAATTTCATTCAATCGGTAGTTTTGGCGTGATAGCGCGACAGACATCGAGAAACTTTCGCATAATAATATTAGTTTAAATGAAATCCAAAATGTTCACTAGTAAATAGTATTATGCTGCAGTGCAATAATTACGATTACAACATTTTTATTGGCTATAAGTTGGAAGTAGTATAAATAAAAGTATCTCTAAAGTAAAGCAAAGCAAGCAAGCAAGTAAAGTATATCTATCATTCATTAATCATATGTTTTAGGTTTCCCAAGGAAGAAGTTTCTCTTTTATGTTAAGTCCTTAGAATTTTCTCATAGAAAAACTCTGTTAGTATTTATTTGTTTGGGTTTGTTGTAATTTGTAAATAGTTTTATGTAGGTAAGTAATAAAATATTGAATTTTATTTTGTTTTATTATTTACAATTCTTAATAGGTACAATTATTTGTTTATAATACCTACAAACTTTTTTTCAAAATAAATTGGTTATCTATCGATATCGATAATATAGATAAAAGCTTAATGTGTCTCTTCCTTGGCCGAGTAGCAAAAAATACAGACCTGTGACGCGAATATAATCCTTATTACTGCAGTTTTTAAGTGTATTATTGCGTCCATTGAAAATACTGCCATCTATGGACGAGTAGCGGAATTTACTAGGCAATAATTTCTAGTATGATTGCTGATTACAAAACGTCGTATTTTATTTCTGAGTGAAGCAAAATAAATGCTATCGTATTACCACGAAGGTATATTTTTAAAATGTAGAATCTGTGAGTTACGCTAGTTGTGATTGAAATTGAAACGACCAATCAAACAAATTGTGTAGTTGTAGTGCACTGTATGATTAATGGTTTGATTGTGTTAGTTTGGCGACACTGGTTCCGATACAGATTTCGTCACTTAGCACTTCTACCTGTTCTTTATGTTCTGTGGTTTTTCTTGTCCAGAGCTTGAAATTCAATACCTATTCGAAACGTTGTATTAATTATAATTATGATACTGTACCTACATCATAATACTAAACATCTATATCTTCAATTTCACTATGATCAACTTCACCATCTAAGAGAACTTCTCACGTTTTTTCATTTATTTTGACTCGTTTTTCATGTAAGCCATCAATAACTGCAATATCTGTGTGCTCATGTTAAGCCATCAATAACTGGAATAGCTGTATGCTGAAATGTACGCTTTCAAAGATTTTGAGACCCTGAATTTGCTACCTAAATGACAGGTCAAAATATTAAGAAGATGACACTGTATCGTGTTGGCATCGGTGGCCAGATCACCAGATCATCGCAGATCTCAGCAACTGTTACCAAAGGATGATATCATTAAAACCAGCAAAATTTCAGGATATCAAGAGACTGCTTGAGTATGTTCCTGTTCAAAAACGACTATTTTATGATGACATGCTGTTAGAAGCCACTTCTTCAGCAAGAGAGCTGGATTTTGTAAATAACGACACACAGAAGAAATGTATGAATAAAGAGATAATATAATAATGAAAGTGTTAAATTTGATTAAACGTGATTTTAAAGTAATTAGAGGATTAGAAGGAAGGTTTAATTTTGTGGTAAAATTAACAGCTAGGGCTAATGATGAAAAGAAGTTATAGTTTTGCTATTGTTTGTTCTTTAGTAAGATCATAAGTTATGGTAATATGTCACTAATTCCAAAGAATTTTCATTAGAAGTCTCTAACTCCACTACTTTTGCGCTAAGTCCTATATGTAAAGTATTTAATACTGATCATTACAATAAGAACATATTGTATTTCAGACCGTCATATTAAAGCTTACTCAATAAACTATTATCCCAATTTTTTTCAAATTTATTTATACGACCATTTTCTTTAAACAATTTTTTTTGCACTTCAAATGATTATATCTCAAAACAAAGAAAATGGATTTAGTGACTTTTAGAACTCAGGCATCCAATTATAACAGCTGCATGCGGTTCGATCTTCAAGAATAAGCGACGGTTATGAGTTGTGAGTTCGAGACGGGTAGTATAAGTAGGTACTATTCAAAAACTAGAAGGTGGAGATCAGATATTAGGCAGTCGTTCTTTGTAAAATACTGATATTCAGCTGCATTCGGTTAAACTGAAAGCTGACACAACCTGGTTGTGATTTATTAGGGCTGGAGTGGACATACGTAAGTTTGTGACAAAGCACGTTCATTGGAAACACCACTAGTAGGGCGCCTAGCAGTATATAATAGCAACTTGACACACAGCGTGTCGTCACAATTTGTTTTGCAGGCGTTAACAAGAGAAACTATGATTTATTATTTCTTTTGTTTTATCTTGTGTGTGCTTGTGTTTAGGTGATAAAATAAATAAATTAAATAAGTTTTGACTGTAGCGGTGCAAATCAATGTCGGATTAATAATCCGTTTTTTTAAGCAACATCTAAACAAGCCACGATAATGATCACTCTTATTTTCGCTACCCTTAACTCTTCTAAATTACACCGAACTATGTTAAGGTTGATGCGAAAAGGTAGCCCGCTAAACTCGACTTGACACCGACCGGGAAATTGCAAAAAATGCAAGAAAATTCGAATTTCGCGGGTTACCTTGTCGCCTTCGCCTTAAGTTCAACAAGCTTTTCCACCTTCAATAGGGTCTTCGTTCAAAAGCCTGCTATCCTGTGAGACACTTCTTGCCTTACAATATTTCACTACACAACTCGGCTCGTCTAAATTATTCATCGCACGGGCAGTACCGACCGTCCTGTCGCACTCAACTTTAGTATTCCCCTGTGTATGGTACTTACAGAATTATGTATTATGTTCAGCCGTAATGTGTACGTGGACAGAGATTATTGTGCAGCCGTGAAGTAGGTAAAATGTACGAGGTATTCCCATCTGAACACCCATTTTTAGAGCACCTATGCTTATAGAACCAAAAGTATTCCCATTAGAGCACCAATCAATATTTTGACGTTGTGCTCTAATGATTCTAATCTAATCTCTTCCCGTTTGACTGATAAGGTTTGTGGGGCAATGGAGTTATCAGCCAATCGCCGATTCACCTGCTGTTTGTTAAGGAAGTTAATGTTATGAAGAAACCCCGTGAATCGTCTTTACCAAAAAATATACATAACCATTTTTTTAACCGACTTCTAAAAAAGAAGGAGGTTCTCAATTCGGATGTTTGTATTTTTTTTTTTTTTTTATGTTTGTTCGGGCATAACTCCGTCACTTGCTAACCGATTTGAAAAATTATTTCTTTGTTGGAAAGGGTATACTTCCGAAATGGTCCCATATTTTTTTTTTCGAAATTGGACAAGCGGTTTTTGAAAAATCAACAAAACTCAAAAAAAAACTACATTGTTCACTTTGACCCATGAACATGTGAACCACTAAAAAGTGAAAAATAAAAACTTTTTAACAAAAAATAAAACCGACTTCAAAAAAAAAAAAACAAAAACGTGAAAAATAAACTTTAGAAGAAAAACCAGTCTCTGAAGTCGGTGGCAAAAAAATGAAATCAAACAAACAAAAGTCACCGACTTCAGAGACTGGTTTTTCTTCTAAAGTTTATTTTTCACGTTTTTGTGTTTTTTTTTTTTTTAAAGTCGGTTTTATTTTTTGTTAAAAAGTTTTTTTATTTAAGTAGTACCTATTTGTTTATATTTTTTACAAATTATTTTTGTCATCGTCAATTTGTATATTCGTTGATGACCACTACCGAACCTTTTCCGAACCAAAGGGATCAGCGTCCAGTCATACCAGATGTAGCTGAATACCAGTATTTTACACGGAGTGGCTTCGTATCTAACTAAACTGCACAACCCTGTTAGTACCGGGTAATACAATACCGGTAAAACGAGATATCAGACATTCGGGTCCTGTAACGACTGTCAAAGGTCTGTTAGGACTGATAGGAGGACTAATAATAACTGATTTCATATTGAAACTTGAAAGATTATAAATTGCCGAAATGCTCGGTTCACCCAGGATTCACCACATAGTACTGTATTTTGAGAGATAAGCAATTAAGCATTCTATTTTTTTGCATTCTATGTACCGCCGAGGCGCCGACTCGGTACAATAATATTACAGGTATTTCAAATCTCACTGGTGTTACCCAGCGAGATTACACAAAAAATTTATTTGATGATTTCCTTCACGTTTTACGTGAGCAATGGGCGCTTAACCATCGAGACATCTTATACTACGCCGTGTAACGTAACCATAGCGCGATTCAGGAAAAGGCACAACGCCATCTATCGAGGTCGATAACAAACTTTCCACAGAATTTTTTTTACTTACGGTTAGTAACAAAAGTGTGTTTTGTCTAGTTTTTTAAGTCCGTGGGTCGTAAACAGCAACAATAGACAAGCCAAAATCTCTCTAGTGCCTATATAATTACTATTTTATCACTGTACACATGACCTTATTGAGATCAAATCTCTGGATAAGTTCCTACAGAAATAGTTCTACTAAATACTGGTTGAAAGACTTGTTGCTATGATGAAATCAAAATGATCCGATAATAATATTGTCGTTTATTCGTTTTGCTTTTGACCATGAATGAATAAGAGGTAAGAGAGACTAATTGAGGAATTGTGTGTAACATGATATTGTGTAGAAAGAGGAATAAGCTGGACTGCTCATCAGACAAAGGTGTCAATAAAATACTCAAAGAATTTAACATTAAACAAAGACTGTTGTTACCTAAGCAATTACGAATCCGAAGATTTTATGGACATGTAACCGTGTCCACGTTACAACAATGAGTCCATGAAGCATTTGGTGATTCAGAGTAGAGGCCAAAGCATGAGACCACCATGATCGGTCACTAATTCGATGGACTGACTCCAATAAATCTGTCACCAACATGACAAGTTCCTTTTTATTTTGGAGGATTGGAAATCATCAAATGACTCCTCCCGCTCTGTGCGGCGCGGAAGGGAGTGTCAGACTTCTACTGACTAAAAACCACCCATGTTCTTTCTTAGCCCTTTATGTTCAGGGCCGCGGTATCTCTCACCAAGATCCGTCTGGCAGCATGTGCTCGCTATGCGGCCAACAGAGACCGGTGGAAAAAGATCACGAAGGCAGCTACAGCAGTTGTGGTTGACCCCCCTTGACCACGACAACTCTGTCATGAGTGAACGACTAAGAAGAATTAGAAAGAGGGTGATTATGATTGGTATGCAACAAAAAGGACGAAACGTTTGGCGCAGTGGCGGAGGGATTCGACTGCTGCGCTACGTGTTGCGGGTTCGATTCGACAGTTTCGAGTCTGGGTATTTGTGTTTAAGAGTTTAAAATGTTTGTAAACGCACCCACGACAGAGGAAAAATTACTCTACAAAACAACAATACATTGTGTTAAGAATAGGATCAATCGATCTCTTTGAAGCGCAAACTCATTGACATTGTATTATGCATCCTGTTCACCGAGTTATAGAAGTCTCAACTTGGACTTTGCCAAAGGGCGATTGTGGAACACCACGCTGCAATTCAAAACGTCACTATTAGTGGACGTTGGCAAGAAGGCTGCTTGGCTTAAATGTTTACTGGTTATTTTAATAAACATGATTAATGGGTCCTATACGAATGGTTTTATATTGCAATTTCGATTACTAATAATCATTATATGCCTAGCCTTTTCCCAACTATGTGGGGTCGGCTTCCAGTCTGACCGGATGCAGCTGAATACCAGTATTTTACATGGAGCGACTGCCTATCTGTCCTCCACAACCCAGTTAAAATCATTAATAATCAATTCTTAATAATATTAAGTTATTAAATCTGTCCATAACTGTCACGGAAGGAAAAAGTGACCCGCACCGGGTCATGGACAGACGAGGGGTTGTTTATTTTATAGGTCACGTGACCATTTGGTCAGTAAGTTGAGTGGTTATAAGTGGTTTTACACGATTCTTTAAACTATTAATATTTTATCCGATTACATGCAAAGATTACAATTAAACACAATATACTAGATTATGAAACAGTTTAAAACTTTCCACTACACAGAATTTGTTGATTGTCTGTTATGATTTGTTGTTGTTCTTGTTATCTATCTCGCACAGCTACATAGCTTAGTATCAGTGGAATCGGTCACATCTGTTTTACAGTTTAGCTATTACATCCTCGCTGCATAGCTGCATAACTTCCTTTTCGATAATTATTGGGTAGGTACTTATATAGGCGAGTAACAATGCGTAAGTAATCTAAAAAAAAAAACAAATTGCAAAAATAGAATTTTCAGCGAAGAGATAAAGTTATTTTTCAAGTACAGTTACCTCCACCATTAATAACGTAGATATTTGAGTAGGTAGCTAACTAATAATAAATATAATACATTTATTTCAGACCAAGATAATCCATATTTGTTAGTAACAACTAATTAAATAAACCTGGAAAGTGGTGACCTAAATACTTTATTGTTTTATATTATACATACATAATGTCTAAAAGGTACCAAACTAACTTTATGTGCATACAACACGCCTGCAATCCCCGTGAGTTAGGCAGATGTGTACCTAATAGGCATGTACCTAGTAAACTTGTAATTATTAGCCTGTATTTACCGTAGTATCCTTACAAATAAAACATCAAGTGTTCGGGAACTCATCATAATATATTAATATTATGAATTAGGTTTATTACAGAGCTCCTACTTCACAGTTGTACTATCACTACTATGATCTGTCAGTTGGCAAGAGACGCCACCATGTTATCCAGATCATTATTCTAAAAACTATACAGTCTGTACCAAATTAGTTAATAGTTGAACTGTCATTTACAAACGTCTGTACTTGTGTTACGGTCGGATACACGCATATATTACAATCATCATCATCAGCCTATTAATATTATCACTGCTGGAATACAGGCCTCCTCTCAGAGGGAATTGGCTATAGTCTAACACGAGGTGGGCCCGCATATTGGTAGATGTCAAAAGTCTTTAAATTTTTGGTTCTAGGACATACCAGTTTCCTCACGATGTTTTCCTACACCGTTTTTGGAAATAAATTACTTAAAGTAATGCGTCTGCCTGTGCCTAAGTTCGAACCCACGACTTATTGTTCGTAAGTTGGAGTCGTCACCATTGGGCACACCGCTGCCTAATAGATCTAATAAAAATTAATAGTTAAAAAAAACACAAAAAAACACGCTTTTACGTGCACCATTATGTGCACGTAAAAGTCCAAAATAAATTACGGATCGTTCAAGTTGTCTCTATTTCTGGGCTGAAGTGTAAACTATGTGCTTTTAATTATAATATTTGATTGTAAAAGCGTGGGGCGCTGGAGCAGGAAAGACTTTCTTGTAAACAAATACACGAACAAGAACTCTACATTTTGGCACTGTTGACTGGTACTTTGACTGTTTAATGTAGAGCCTCCTACTAGTCGTGCTGCAACAGGGTAGTTGACTGACTAAAAAAATATAATTCTGTTTAGTCCGTCAGTTAGATTATCGAAAAATAATTTTTGTTTTATCAAATTAATAAAAATTTACGAAAATAAAGCTTGTTAAAGATCATGGAGAGGGGGGTTTTGACGTCATAGTCTGTTAAAAATGGACCAACCTGTGACGTTTCACGACTTTTCGAAGCACTGTATCGTCTTCATTTTTTGTTTACGTGAAAAAAGAAAAAATACGTGTTCAATATTTTTTTTAATCTATATCTGACGGACTAATTAGATTTTTTTAGTCAACTACCCTACTCTAGTTAGAGCGCCGATCTCTGTAACCTGCTTCCCGAAACATCGCTTAACTTGATTTCTCAGCAAGGTATACAAAAAATCTTTCCTGTTCCAGCGCCCCACGCTTTTACAATCAAATATTATAATTTATTAAAAGCACATAGTTTACACTTCAGCTCAGAAATAGAGACAACTTGAACGATCCGTAATTTATTTTTGACTTTTACGTGCACATAATGGTGCACGTAAAGCGTGTTTTTTAAACTATTTATTTATTTTATACTTTTTAGTCTTTGCTAATGGCATATTTTAAACATTTATCACTTCAAGCAATATACATCGTATGCTATTATCCATCATGAAGTTCCAGTTCAAATCTTCCGGCTCCATCATCAGATCAGCTCGATAGTACCATATTATTGTATTCAGACCTTTAAAACTAATCGTGGTCCAAGTTCATTTCGTGGTAAAAGTTCATTACAAGACCTTTCTATAGTGCGCGCGGAACTAGTTGGCCGCTACTTAGGCAAGTTTTTGTATTATATTTAAGTATTCTTTGCAATAAATTGAACAATTATTGTTCACGATATCTCGGGATTGGTCATCACTGTCTAATTATAGTCTCCTGTGCATTGCGAGCTGTAGGCAACCCGCCCCCTCACCCCTGTCGCAACCTAAGGAGCGGCCAACTAGTTCCGCGCGCACTATAACAAATCCGAGCACGGCTATAATACGATCATCCATCATGAAGTTCCAGTTCATATCTTCCGGCTCCATCATCAGATCAGCTCGACAGTACCATATTATTGTATTCAGACCTTGAAACCTAATCGTGGTCAAAGTTCATTACAAGACCTTTCTAACAAGTCCAAACACGGCTATGATACGATATTTCATCATGGAATGCTAGTGCCTTTCTTCCGGCTTCATCATAAGACCTTGAAACCTAATCATGGTCAACGTTCATTACAAGACCTTTCTAACAAGTTCAAACACGGCTATGATACGATCATCCATCATGAAGTTCCAGTTCATATCTTCCAGCTCCATCATCAGATCAGCTCGACAGTACCATGCTATTGTATTGTCATCAAAATCACATACAACTGCCAATTTTCATAACGCTACGATCTTTAGAAGATGGTTAAATTAGTTTTCTTAGATTTGATTACATAGTTACATACATACAGGTCAACCTAATAAAAGCGTGTTAAAAAAACATAGACTGCCAAAATCATTACCCTTCCTTTTGGCTTCGCCGTAGTCGGGTAAAAAAGGAAGCATTAAGATCTTAATAAGTATGCCTGTTTCTCAGCGAAAACAGAATTGTGCATAGAATTAGGTTACAATTAACTACCAATTTATGATAGGTACCTACTTAGCATTGTTTTTTAAAAGTTAGGCTAATAATCTCCCAAGTAACACAGTCTCGGAGGTTTAAAACAAATCTGTCTATTGACAGTCTATTCATGGTTAATCTTTAGATAGGGGCTTTCTAAAGATGGTTGCAATAAAGAAAATGTATTCTTAAAGAGTTATTTTTCTCAAGCTGGATTATTTTTAGGGCATTTGTTCTATAGCACACTTATTCTAAGTACGTTTATAGGTATATTGAATGTTTTAAGATAATTTGCTCTACAAATAGTGAATAAAGCCTAAAGGTACCTAACTTGAACAAATTTTATAGATAAGTTGATATATTTTAAGATAAAACATTCTATTTTAGCTATTGGTACTCTTATCTTTGTTTCTAAAGATACTTACGTCTAGAAAAAATACTTTAATAGATATTTTTAAGTTTGTCTAATTAAATGATAGTGAAAACGTGGCTTTAGTGGATTTTTTCTTAACCCTTAGCCACCTAACGTGTATTCTAGTAACACATCCACCTAACGTCGGTCATGGTGACCGCTTGCGTTTATGTACTATTAAGAAAGTAAAAAACTAAAAAATTGCTATAAATCAATACTACATCATGTTCTTCAATTATTTTTATTTCAAATTGTTTTAGTAAACTCTTCAAATTAACACTTTTTACTTAATACTATCATTAATAAAAGTTGGCTTACAAATATTTTAACAAATTATAGGTTTTTTAATTAAGCTGAGATCTAAGCAATAACAATCAATGAGACTTCTTAATTTTTAATTATTTTAGTAACTTAAACATATAACCTCTTATATAAAACTATCATTGGCACAATCAAATAACAATCATTACAAAATTACAGCTCCCTAACATTTACAATTTCTCGCGGTAACCTACTGGAGGTTGAGACGACCAACGGAACCGATTTTTTCCGAAATAGTTCCGGTACCTTGCCAATGGAACATCATCATAGGAAGATGCATCATCATTAACTGGCAGATCATCATCATCAACTGGCAGAGTATCGTTATCTTCACTTAACTCTTATCAGAGCCTGATTGACACTCATCATCAATGACGTGGTCTACTGGTACATCTTCAACGTCACTGCAATCTTTATTTGGTATTTCCGGCACATCCCTTTGATCCTCGGAATCTGTCACACTCTTCTAATCATCTACTGATACTTTGATCACGTTGAGACATGATAAACCTAAAAAAACAACTAGAAAATGTTAACACTAAAAGTAACGTAACAACCTAGCGTCGGTCACCATGACCGCATACGAAATATATTTACCTGAATCTTTTCACTGCGCGCACTTTTTGCTTGGTCAAGCGTGGAGCGCAAACTGGAGAGTGAGTAGAAAAAGTACACAGAGTCACAGGCGTGTGGCACGCGTAATAACGGAAATATTTGAAAAAATATATCGCATGGAGTCACTGTGACCGACGCTAGGTGGTTAAGGGTTAAAAATGGCTAAGTTAGGTGCATTTGTATTAAATATTTGAATTGGATGATTTTATGCAATGGGGACAGTGAAAAAAATAAAATGTCTGGTGGCTTTCGTCAAAAATCGGTAAATATTTAAAAAGGAAGCAAGATGAAGAAGAGTTGCAAAATAATTCAGATTCAGCATCGAAACTTTCTAGTAACTTATTCTGCCGTGGTATAACTATAATGCCGTTATCTGCTAAAGTCATTTTTTTCAATAACACAGAAAAACCGTGGCAAATTTTTAAACCGTTGTCATTTTTCGATGACAACACCTATCAGAGATTTGGAAGTACCAAAATATAGATGAAATCGCATACTTTTGAACTACTTACCATATCATGTCGTAAAGATAATTTAATTTTATGAAAAACCTTCTTTTGTGTTTTAGTTTATCAGAGATGTAACCGAAATCATAATGGATCATCGACTAAAACGCCGCTACGTAAAGCGTAACGGCGTTTTAGTGTATCTTTTTCATAGAAAATTATTGTTTATTAAAATGCTAAAATTTCATGACTTCATTGATTAACTAAAACGGCGTTATTTGCACATAACGACAATTTAGCTTACGATTATGTAATAAAGAACTGATTCATGTTAAACTTTAGTGCGTTTAACGTTACTTTACTGCTTTTAAGTCTGGTAACATTTAGAAGCGTATTAATTAAAAGGATAAACTTGAATCATTGTTTAGCTAAAACGTGGTTAAACTAAAAACCTTACAGTTTAACGACATTATAGCGTAATAATATAAAACAAATTGTGAAATATTTTCTTGCACAAAATGAAATAGATTTGTTGAAATTAAAGATAATTTTTAAATAAAAGTCAAAGATTTATCAATCAACTTGTCTTGATTGACAATATTTTTTTTGCATTTCAAATAAAATGTAATTATGCTTAAATTATAACTTTCACAAAACTTTACTTATAACTAGATTTTTTAGGAATTTTCAGTTCTATGGAATAACACTAAAATCACATCAGTTATTAAGTACTACTTGTACTTTAAAATAAGATAACATTAAACAAAAATTACATACAAACTTCAGTCTTTCATTAGTGTGATAACAAACAATCAAAACTAATTCTAATCTTCTCCTTGAACTCAGAAATTTATATTTCTAGTATCATTTAAAAACAATCATCAACTGAAAAATCAAAAATAATTTTCCTTATTTAAATTTTAGTTCTATCTTTTATCTACATTTAGTAAAGCCTTCTTGATAAAATATATATATTCTTAAAAACACAGTATTAAAAATCGTGGGAAAGTCTTGAGTAGCCCTCAAGGCATACCTGGAATTTATATCGAATTGATCAAAACTATATTATTCAAACAGTAAAGCAAAAATATAGTCAGAACAGACGGGGCCCGAATTTGAAGTAAGACGAGGCGTCAGACGATTGTGACCCAATGTCACCCAAATTATTCTCCGCAGAACTGGAAAATATATTCCGGAAACTGGATTGGTCTCATCTGGGTCTCAACATCGATGGTCAAAAACTAAATCACCTTAGATTCACAGACGACTTAGTCGTATTTGAGGAAAACCCAAGTCATCTGGAGCTTAAGCAAGGAAAGTGCTTTGGTGGGATTGTCCATAACCACAAAAAAAAAAACTTTTGACCAATTCAGAAAAAAAACCGACACTGATAGATTCAATCCGGGGTGGGATTGAATCTGTTGATGAATACATATAATTATCTTGGCCACTTTATATCACCATAAGACCAAATAACTAAGGAAGTCAACACAAGCATAGCAAGTGGTTGGAGAAAGTATTGCTCATTAAAAGAGGTCATGAAATCCAGAGACTTAGGAATGGCTGTTAAGAGATTTTTTTTAATATCTGCATACTACCCTGTATAGCATACGGATGCAAAACATGGGCACTTACAAAACAGCACAGAAATAAACTGCAGTACTGCCAAAGAGCCATGGAACGGAGCATGACAAATATACGTAAAGCAGATCATGTAAGAAATGAACAGTTGAGAGCAAAAACTAATCTACCAGACATCTTGACCAGGATTGACCAACAAAAATGGAGATGGACTGGCCACATGTTGAGAGCAAGCACAGAGTAATGAACTAAAATAATAACTGGACTGGTATCTAAGGGAAAGTAAACGCAGCAAGGGTAAACAGATAAGGAGATGGGAAGATGAGCTGAAACAAACAGCGGGTCCCAAGTGGTGGAGAGTGGCTCGGGACAGAAAGCAATGGAAGGAGCTAGAGGAGGCCTTTGCCAAAAGACACACTGAATTTGGACATTCTGTAACAACTTTACAGTAACAAACAAGATGTAATTCAGAAAATAAAGGGCAATTTATTTATTTATTCAAAATCGTATCACAGTTACATTACAAAATTAAAAGTTATTATTTGAAATTATTAATTAGTCAAAATAAGTTACTACACTAACTACTCTATGTTATTATTCTAATCAGAACTTGTACCGGAATGCTCATTTTTGCTTGTTGGTAAGTTTTTCCAAAATAACAATTTGCGAGGGGGAATTATGTTCGATAGGTTTTTAAGGAAATTTGCTTTCCTTCTTAGGTTCGATACCTTTCGGTTCAGTTTTAAATAACGTAAGTACGTACGGTTTTTTAAATATCTATCGTTCATGAAACGAAGAGTTGTATAATAATATAATGCATCATCGAAATTATTTTTATATATGTACATAAGATCATAACTTTTACGTAGGAAACATACCCCAACTATATTTTTTAAATAAACTCTTGGATTGGATGTTTGAATCCTTCTTTGGGACACAAATGATGGAAATTGATGGTTCGCCATATCGCAATCGTTGCAAAATTGGCGGGAACAAACCTGGAGCGACACACTTCCTCACCCCCAAGCTCCTGGCGATGCACTAGTTTCACCCCGACAGCTTGATTTCGGTACAGGATCGTTACGTAGTCGGTGTCCCCCGCCCCTCGCGAGATCAGTTAACGGCTTTGTAGTGTATTAGTGTGAGATAACGTCGTTTTAGTCTAATAATGACGGACAATACATTTTTGTTTAGGTTTGAAAATGCCGCTACGGGCTTGTAACGTACGTTAAGTCAAAATATAAGTATCTCAAATATGAAGCAATAATGCCGTTAAACATCTTTAGTCAAGTTTAAGTCTAACATTTCCAATTAACGACGTTATAGTTTAAAAAAAGCAAACTCCTTTATTAAAAAAAGAATACCTATAAAACAGTTACAGTACCTTAACCGCTTTGCAGTGTACAAAAGACTGCTAACGGCAATCTAGACAAGTAACCATATACATTTTTTGTGATAAAAATATAAGTTAATGAACTTTAGTGGCTTTATAGACTCACAAATTTACTTAACGTTATTTTTGCTTATTTCACACGTGAGAAATATGCGCTTAACGGCATTTTTATAATTATTATTTCCAAAACTATTCAAGATATTGAAAATTCGCAAACACAGATCGATAGATTTTTTTTTTCTCATTAATATGGTATCAAAAGTTGAAAATCGACCAGATGTTGGATAACGGCATTTTAGTTATACCACGGCAGTATTCGGATGAAAACAATACAAATGAGGAAGACGAAAGTCGATCCAATTGCCTCAAAAGGGATCTGCGCCAGTGGTCAGCAACTCATGCTATAACTCACATAGTCTTGAACTTATTCCAAATCGCACTTCGCACTAATATTATAAAGGCGAAAGTTTGTGAGTGTGTATGTTTATTACTTTTTCACGGAAGAACTACTGAATGGATTTGGATAAATTTTGGTACACAGATAGTTTATAACCTGGATTAACATATAGGATAGTTTTTATCTCGATTTTATCTTCCCGTCGTGTTGTAGCGGGTGAAGCCGCGGGCAACAGCTAGTAATAAATAATTTTCAACCCGTTACTCTACCAAAGGATCCGAGAACATTGCTGCAGAGTCCAAGAACGATTTAAATTTAAAAAAAAAACTAGCATCACGGGCTGAAGAATAATCTCACTAGATATTTTCGAAATTTGAGGAAACAAAAAAGTGACAATCGATGTTAAAATTGATGGACTACCTACGGTTCTGTGTACCTCTACCTACGTATTGATTAATTAAATTGCTCTGTTACTGCATAAAATCGTCTTTCGTTTACAACACATCAAATTACCTATTTACTGATGAATGTCTAGAAATACTGTGAGAAGATAATAATAATAATATAATAATAATAATAATAAATATAATTTTTTTTATTAAAATGAAAAATTACAACAATAGATAATGATAACAAGAGCAAGAGCAGCACGACGCGCACGCCTACCATCCCCGGACTCGTCGCTCAGCTCCGCCTCGCCGCCGCCGGACCTCGGATCACCTGCGTCACCGGCGGTGGCAGTAGCGTCGAGCTCGAGCGACGAGTACTTCTCTCCGCCGACGACGCCGACGTCAAGATCTCCGTCACCACCACCTGAGCGTCGACAGAGGAGAGGCCGGCCACCGACCGGCATGGGACCTAGGGGCCAACCCGCCCCGAGCCGGGTCCCCGCTACCGGTGGTTGTGTGCAGCGCATGAAATGGACTCAAGTAATAAACGAGAACGTCATGCGCGCATACTACGGGTCTACAGAGGGGGGAACTAACCTCACTGCGTACCGTGTCAGGATGCTGTCTCTATTTCAGGAACTTGAACCAACCGTCAGCGTTTCGACCCAACGACTGTCGGATCAGGTGCGCGTCATCCAGCGAAATCACATGTTGAACGACGATGCACTTGATAGGCTGCGCTCAGAGGTACTAAACAACCGTATCATCTTGACTCCGTCTCAGACCGCGGTCCCAGCGTCTATAATTAACACGACCCCATCGCGGTCCAATACTGCTGCTGTAGAGGAAGATGATACGGTTGCCACGGTAAGTAGCCAGTGCAACGACCGATTGAGGAGCGCACTGGAGGATGCGCTTCGTGAGTATCGATCCACCCCTACCGAACTTAGGCCCCGATTACCACGGTTACCCATGCATAAGCGAAATAGGGCGTTGGTGTGTGCCCTGGACTCGCAACTTAAGAATATATTCGAGAGTAGCGAGGACCTCGTTGATACACATTCGATCTTGTACTGTGGGGCTGTTGCGGCATGTCGACTAGCTAATGTTAAATTCCCAAATTGTGACTTAGCTAGTCGACCAAAACCAGCCGTACCAGCCTGGCAGCGCAGGATCGAGCGTCGTATTGACGGGGCCAGGGTGCTCATTGGCAAACTATACTGCTTCAGGGAGGGCAATACACGACCACGTGTGATGCGTTTTGTGAGGCGGGCATTCTCGGGGACTGAAATCAGTCCTCAAGATTACATGTCCCGTGTCACAGAGCGCATTGACTTCCTGAAGCAGAAGGTTTATGCATGGGCCAACCGTATTCGGCGGTATAGGCGGCGGGTTGATCGGTACTCGCAGAATCGCATGTTCCGGAGCGATGAGAGGTGGGTATACCGAGCTTGGGAGCGACCCGACCAAACTATGGCGGACGTGTGTCGACCGGATGATGCTGCCACGAGTTCATTCTGGCGCAGAATCTGGTCGGTACCCGTTTGTCATACTGAGGCTGACTGGTTGCGCGATGTCGAGCGAGTGTGTGAACCTATTCCAGAAATGGAAGCAATCAATATAACACCACTAGATATAGCCAGTGCAGTTCGTCTGTTACCGAACTGGAAATCACCTGGTCCGGACGGACTGCACAATTTCTGGCTGAAATGGCTCAGCAGTTCACACACTTGCCTGGCATCCCAATTCCAGTCATCCTTAGAATCTGCGTCGCTTCCGCAGTTTTTAACCACAGGCGTTACCCACCTGCTCCATAAGTCAGGTAGTCCCGCGGAACCCAAGAATTATAGACCGATTACGTGTTTGTCGACGGTCTATAAACTTCTTACATCCATTTTGAGAGCGAAAATTAATAAACACATTGAACAAAATTGTATTATGTCTGCTTCTCAGAATGGATGTAGGAACGGGTCCCGCGGTACTAAGGAGCTACTCCTCATCGACATGGCCATTAGCCAACAGGTTCGTCGAGCCCGCAAGGATCTGTCGACATGTTGGATAGATTATAAGAAGGCCTACGACTCGGTGCCACATACATGGCTGATGAAGGTGCTGGAGTTGTACAAGATAGATGCAACTCTACGCGCCTTCTTTGAGTCGTGTATGGGGCAATGGAAGACGGTCCTTCGATATCCAGGATGTCGACGGATCCAGGGGAACGATGAACCTGTATGGATTAAACGGGGAATATTCCAGGGCGACAGTCTGAGCCCGCTTTGGTTCTGTCTAGCCCTGAATCCTCTTAGCACATTGCTGGAGGATTCAGGTCTAGGCTACCGGTTGAGGAGAGATGGTCAGGTCATATCTCACCTTCTTTACATGGATGATCTGAAACTGTTTGCCCCCAACAAATTGCGACTGATGGAGCTACTAAAAATAACTGATTCTTTTAGTAGCGCCATCAGGATGGAATTTGGTGTGGACAAATGTGCAGTCATGCATGTAAAGAGAGGAGAGATTATGGAATCCGAGGGAATTCAGGTCTCGGATTCCATACACCTCAGATCCCTCTCCTCATCCGAAAGCTATAAATATTTGGGTATGTCGGAAGCGTTAGGCATTAACGTAGCTGACATGAAGCAATCGTTGAAGGAGCGCTTCTTCGGACGCCTGAAGAAGGTTTTAAATAGCCTTCTTTCAGGTGGGAACAAGGTGCGCGCCTTCAACGGTTGGGTCATACCAGTTTTAATGTACTCTTTCGGCATACTCAAATGGACTCAGACTGAACTCGATGCCTTGGATAGGAGAGTCCGTACATTGCTGACCGCAAATCGGATGCATCACCCACGATCATCGGTCATGAGATTGTACATCCCGCGGAAGTGCGGGGGTCGAGGTTTTTTAAACGCGAAGACCCTCCACAACCGCGAGGTGTGCAGTCTCAGAGAATATTTTTTAAAAGCCGATGTGGGTATGCACCGAGATGTGGTCGCAGTGGACAAGGGACTCACCCCACTGTCCATGGCTAACGAGAACTGGCGCAAACCTGTGGTACTTACTGCTGATGACCGCAAGGAAGTGTGGCAAAGCAAGGAGCTTCACGGGCGCTTCTACCGGGCTCTTCATGGGCCCGATGTAGATTTTCTAGCGTCCGTGTCCTGGCTACGTTTCGGCGACCTCTTTGGGGAAACTGAAGGTTTTGTCTGTGCAATTATGGACGAAGTTATGTTGACGAATAACTACCGGAAATATATTATGAAGGATGGGACGGTTGACGTGTGTCGGGCATGCCACCGTCCGGGTGAGTCCATCAGACATATTATTTCTGGTTGTTCTCGTCTGGCTAACGGCGAGTACTTGCACAGGCACAATCAAGTGGCCAGGATTATTCACCAGCAACTTGCCTTGAAATATAAACTTGTGGAATCTGAGGTTCCGTACTACAGGTATGTGCCCGACCCAGTTCTTGAAAAAGACCATGTCACGTTGTACTGGGATCAGTCTATCATCACTGACAGGACTATTGTTGCCAATAAACCTGACATAGTGGTGATAGACCGATCAGCGCGCCGCGTAATGATAATCGATGTTACCATCCCACATGACGAGAACCTCGTGAAAGCTGAGAAAGAGAAGCAAATAAAATATCTGGACTTAGCACACGAGGTTGTCGATATGTGGCATGTGAACTCGGCTATCATTGTGCCGATAGTCGTCACGGCCAATGGCCTGATAGCAAAAAGCATGGACGATCACCTGTCAAAACTTTCGCTTGGCGGTTGGATCAAAGGCCTGATTCAGAAGGCAGTACTTCTCGATACGGCCCGTATTGTGAGGAGGTTCCTGTCTCTGGGACCCTAACCACCGGTAGCTTGGACCCTGCTCCCGACACCGGTGGACTACTATTTTTTTATATTTTTAAATGTTTTTTAGATTTTTTTTAACAAATATTTAAAAATGTAAATTAGTATGTAAGGAAAGTAAATAAAGAGAATAATAATAATATTCCGCAACTATCACACAACGCCATCTAGTCCCAAGCTAAGCAGAGCTTGTGTTATGGGTACTAGGCAACTGATAAACATACTTATATATTTCTAAATACATACACATTATAGATAAATTACACCCAGACACAGAACAAATGATCGTGCTCATCACACAAACATTTGTCCTGGGTGGGAATCGAACCCACGACCTCCGGCATAGCAGTTAGGGTCACTAACCACTAGACCAACAGGCCAGTCTAAATACAGATAAAAAGGAATACAGAGATGACAGTTACTAGGTAATCTTAAACCACTCATAAATTAGTTTATTCTTTCACTAGATAGTTTAATATGTAGCAAGTGAAATTATTCTTGTCATGGAGCTAGAGCCATACTACAGAAAATTCTCTAGTGTGTTTGTTCTATTAGATTCGTTTTTCTAGTAAATTTTATCTTGACGCCATTTTTATTACCTATTTTCGCTTCAAATGATTTTCGTTACATATTTTAATGCTTATTTTTATGTTTTTATCATTAAATTATGTCTAGTTAAATATTTAATATGTTTTCAATTACTTTATTTTAAATAAAATGAGTATTTTAAACATTAAAATGTAATTTAAAAAAAAATAATTATTTTAATTAACATTCATTTTTGGTAATAAAGATATTAAATCTTACATTAACAGCGGGCGCTCTTATTTTATGAGAGTTTCACATAATATTCACCGATAGAATTTCAATCGCATATAGATTTGCTTGTTTACCCATTATTAACTAGCTAAAACAGTAATGTAAAAAATAAGTACGCCATGAAGTTTAAATAACTCTTGTAAGTTCTGCGCCATTATGTGTCGTTGTCTATTACATTACAAATCAAATATAACTTAAAGTTGTTAGTCTTCAGTTAATTTGGTTTAAAAACTTGACAAATAAAGACTTCTTTAAAGGTCTCAACTTTATCTATAAACTATCTACTAGTAAAATTTGTGATCTATACACAGTTTAGTGAGACACTAGAAAAATCTCTACAGACAATTTGAAAATTTACAACTCTTATCTCTATCTATTCATGTTTTCTTAACTCATTCTTATGAGAAGGGATAAGGTTGTGCCCACTTTTACTAAACTGTGTCTATAAGCGTTCTTGAATATTACTTGGGATATATTTTACTCTTAAGGTAGACAATAAAATTAAAGTCTATTAGATATCTAATAGTCCGTTTTTAGACGCGATTGTGTTACTTGGGCTAGGTATAACCCGTTCGCGATAAGTTGGGACCTGAGCGCGGTGACCTCACAGTGGCGTGTTTGTACCGTCCGGTACAATACGGGCGCCTTTGGGGAAGTGCAGGGGAAGCGGGCGGGGGAGCCGCATTCCTAGAAGGTCCCAACTTATCGCAGGTTAAAGCTACAAACGATATAAGCAATCATCCAGCAATATTTTTAATTAGTACACACGGCTAACACATCAAGCTATACAAATCCAGTTAATCTTGGCCTCACTTTACTAGATCTTTTCGCACAACGAACGATCAGATTATACTGGTTTTGTATAGCTTGATCTGTAGCCGTGTGTACCTTTTTTTGTACAAGGGGGAAAACCTACATATGAAATGCATTGCCTATTAATTTACTTTTAGGTAATTAGGGTAAGTATAAAAGAAATAATTTTTAATCGTAATTTCATTGTAACTGTGGACGATCGACAAGATGGGCGCCAAAGTATTAAAATTCATTTTTTTAGTGTTCGTAACTCTCGAACTTAAGAAAACAACAGGTACGTGTTTTTAAATTTTAATACTATCCTACATTTATTTTATTTATTTTTTAATTTACTTTACTGGCACATAAAACAGTTGCACATTACATTTAAGTATTACAAAATATCTTATAACTGACCCACAAAATTGCCCACGAAATAATAATAATAATAAATTTTATTCAAAGGTAAGTTTGGTAAAATACAACATAAATCTTAAAAATAATCTTAGGTCTAACAAAGTTCGATGCCTGTACTAGGATAAACCTGTATAATGGTATATGCAAGTGCGTAGTGCAAGTGTAGTAATACTAATATAATTTTAAGGTTTTATTTACTAATTCAAGCTGTATAATTATATCGTATGTAGGGGAAAGTCTGGTAACTTGGACCGATTTTTTTTAAACGCTTATTAAATATATTAATTATTGTTTTTCGTAAATGTTTATTTTATGAAATGAAACAACAAATAATAGGCTTTGTTTTTGTTTAGTACCAATCATCATATTGTTTATAAATATCTGAATAATCAACGAAATCTGAGATGCGAGGTTTGTTCCAATGGGGAGGAAAACTGCCTTTTTATCCCGCTTGGTGGCGTCTAGGCAACCGTACCTTGCTTTGACATAAGAACTGTCAAATCCTATACATTTTTTTGTAAACAAGACCAAACTTCTCGTTTTTTTATCAAGAATGCCTCAATGCAGTGCCTTAAATTATAAAAACCGGGGAGTTCATCTGTTCCCCAAATGGGAAAGCGCTTTGCGGATTAAAAACTTCAAGGCAAGTGATACAGCAAGGTTATGTAGTTTGCACTTCAGAGAAAGTGATTATTTCGGAAGAAGTAATTATACTGGTAAATTAAATGCGACTTATTTATTCTCCAAATACATGTATAAATATTTACACCATAGTCATTCTTACACATATGTAAAATTTCAGGTAATGAACCTTTGTCAAAGTTCCTTTTCCTAAACATATTATGAACTGTCTTCTTCAAGATCAAAGTGGAGTCCAAAATTTTGATTTCGATCGTATGCCTCCAACCTAGAGGAAGACAAAAAATATAAGTTTGTTTTAACATAAAAAAAGAAGAAATATGAAAGATAACCTCAAATACTTAAAACGCCTACCTTTCAATCAAATCGGCCTTTTTCCCAGCAGTCGACGCATTTCTTCGTCGAAGCTCAGTTCGAAGTTCTCTTAAAGATAACAGCGTGTACATTTTGTAAGGTAATTCACAAAATAAACACAGAAAATCGCAACCACACACTTGCTCAAAGACGTAAACAAGGTACAGTCGCTCGCAGCGCCATCTGTTTCTACCTTTTAGTGTGGCTCCCTATTTAGCCAACTCGTTCTGTAATTTGGACCATGGGGTAGATAAATTGGACTTCGATATAGTACATTTTGATACAAGTGCGGAAAGTTTGTTATTGCATTCGAGGCAGATTGAACACCCGAGCCGTATGGCGAGGGTGTTCATGGGGTCGAGAAATGCAATAACAAATTCCCACGTGTATCAAACGACGTTTTTCAATACACTTTCAAAGAAATTAACTAAAAACGTTAAATGTGTTTTTGTCAACAAATTTGATGAGACTATGATTTAATTTACTTTTTTCCGCGGTTTGATTTCGCCAGGTTGAAAAAAAAAGCAAAGGTATAAAGCCGCCAAACAGCCTCACAGGAAAAATATAAAATTCAAATATTTTTAAACGGTTTTATTTAGCTCACCCCGTTTGTTTTATTCTTGGATCAAATTTAGTAATTCAAATTTCACCCTCTTCCTATCAACCGATTAATCTGAAATTTTGTATACACTTTGGATTTTGGTGACAATACAATTATGTTTATTCATTATCATTATAAATTCAAGATGGCCGCCGCTACAAAATGGCGGATAATTTATGTTTTATTAATCCCATCAATATGGGTATCAAATGAAAGGGCTCAACAAGCAGAATACAATATACTATTTAAAATTACTAGCTGATGCCCGCGGCTTCACCCGCGTGGATGTCGTTCAAATTATATACTAAAACCTTCCTCTTGAATCACTCTATCTATTAATATAGTTTTAAAGATTTAAGCATACAGACAAACAAACAAATAAACAAACAGACGCGACTTTGTTTTATACTATGTATGTAAGGAAAATGGCGGCTAAAAACTAGAAAATAAAAATAGGTAAAAAAACTTTTTAAGTTAAACGGTTTTATGTTAAACATACATTGCAATGTTTAAGATAAATGTACTAAAAACCAAAAAATAATAAAATAGATACAGTCGTGGGAAAAAACCGTGGGGCACGTCAATTCGGAACTGTCGTGCTGCGGAAATTACAATTGACGTGCCCCACGGTTTTTTCCCACGACTGTATCTATTTTATTATTTTTTGGTTTTTAAAAATATAAAATTCAAATATTTTTTTAAGTATGAACAAAAAAATGTTTACTTGTTCATAAAAGTAAATAATAGTTTAAAATATTTACGTTTATTAGTAGTATTCTTTTTATAAACACAATTTAAATATTCAAAAAATATTTACGCTTTATAGACGCAGATCAAAATGACGAGATTAAAAAAAAAACACGCCTGCTTTAAAATAGTCAGTGGTGTTTATTTTTTTTTATTTCTTATTTTTAATCGAATTACCGCTGCTCTATGATTACAGCGTGCGGTAATAAGATTACAGCACGCTGTATTCTTATTACCGCACGCGTGCGAAATATGATGCATGTCGAACCTAATCGTAGTGCAATAAGAGCTAGTTTTCGAGGAAGTGTATTGAAAAAGTCTTAACTAAACCACAAAGAAAAGCTTAAATAAAAAAATTAAAACAAACACAATAGTCGCTCTAAAAATCATTTAAACAATTTCAGTGTTAAAATAGTACAATTATGGCAAATATCCGAATTTTGAGTTAGAGTTTCATGATTCCAATTAGGACACTAAATTCAAACCAAAAATGGGACAAGGGCAGAAAAATACTGATAACGAGACACCGATGCATAACTAATTGACCAAAAGATTCCTGTTTTATACAAAATACACATAGTAATAATGTATAAAGTGGAATAGTACATTATGGTATAAGTGTGTAACGTTGGTGATTACCGCTTAGGCGCCATTGAGACCCGAGCCGTCAGGTGAGGGTCTTAAGAAAGCCGAGGACAGTAATCATCAATACACACGTGTATCATACGACGTTTTTCAACACACTTGTGAATAAAATAATACTAATAAAAAGTCGTCTTCAACAGTTAAAACGAGTTCTGATTTTTTTTCACAATAGCGGGAAAAATTAATCGATTTTCCTATGCGCGCGCATGTACAGCTCTACCAACTTATCTGTGCATGCGGGAAAACACGGAACTAAAATAAATGTACTAAGTTTGACATAGCGATGCATTTTTTCTTGACCAGTGGCGCCACCACGAAGACAGAGAAACCATAGACTAAATAAATGAGCGCGATAGAGTTTTAGCCACGTATAAAATGAGGAAAAAGTTTTCTTTATTACAGAGAAAATAAAAGTTATATTATTTAAGTGAAAGTTTCATTTAATAAAAACTTACAAGTTGCAATTATCAATTTAAATTAAAATTTTCATGAAATGAGCAAGCACTAAGTACATTAATTTATTTTTACTATTGAACACGATCTTTTTTGTTTCTTGTTTGTTGTTTTTTTTTTTAAGAACGTATCAACTCAACCAATAAAATTAAAAAAAAAAACCCTATAACTCACTTAGTGAGTAATAGCAATGAAAAAGTCACAGTTTGATTATAGGTGTCATTATGAGCCTGATTGCGGTGAAATTATAGCCACTTTATGAGCAAGTGTGTTGAAAAAAAAGTTAAACACTGTGATATTTAGTATGTTTACTTGTAGAATTATTTAGCAAAACAATCAGAACGATGACATGTATTTTAGTATGGTTTTTACTCGTTGAAAGAATTTTTAGAGGTATCTTCGTGTTTTTTTTCTATCAAGCAAAGTTAGTTGTATTATGTTTTCACAACACTATGATACTAGCATATATCCTGAAGAATATCATATATTTTTCTGATTTTGTTTACTGCAGTGAATTGTAAACTTTTACGCATTATAAAACTCGCGTTTTACTCCTGTTGGCCTCTTAACTGGTGAAATGTGGGCGTACTTACTGTACTATTAAATACACCTCTGGTGAACCCTTCAAGGATTCCAGTCGTGATATTATTTTGAAAGTTTTGTGTATTCATTTAATTTTGTAAAAAAAAAAATTCGGTGTCTTCACAGACAGAATTTTATGTAGTAGGTTGAAATACTATTCTTCTTCAATCTTCTGCCTTTTCTCAATGTATTTGATCTCGGCGCAGCATGTCTTCTTCCACACTTCTCATTAACCTTTTCACCGCCACAGTCAAGTAAGGCGACAAGCCAAAAAGTACCTTAAGTCTATGTATTTAAGGTACTCTTTTGCTTGTTCGGCTTGTCGTCTATACTTGACTGTGGCGGTCAAAAGGTTCACTAAATTCCAATACAGAGTTCTCTATAAGGCATTCATGTAAATATGTACTATCAAATGTAAGTGAAAACGTTGATTAGTCTCTCCTCAGACACTGAAAATCAAACTACACATCCAAATACAATTCCTTTTTATTTTGTTTCAGCATCGCTTCTAGAATTAACTCGGGTAAGTAAAAGTACCTAATAAAAATAAATTGTGGCAAATAATTACATACATTGTGCAAACACCAGCACATAAAGTTACCCGAAACTGAAAAAAAGAAAACTAAAATACTGTAGACCCTATAATAAAAATCGATTTGAAAAATAGTTTCAGGAACCTCCATGTCATTTTTAAAGGCTTAATAGTTTCAGACAGACAGACAGACGGACAGACAGAAATGACGAATCTATAAGGGTTCCACTTTTGCTATTCGGCTACGGAACCCTAAAAATGACAATTATTTTATTACTTGTTTTGTCAGGAATGAAATTCTTAATGTTTTTATTAATGGAATTATAATTTTATTTCAGAGTGGAAGTGGAAAACTGACTCTTGAGCCTGGCGAGAAAGGAGATGTAGGACCTGCTGTAAGTACCTATTTAAAAAAAAACTGGCCAAATGCAAGTCGGACTTACACATCAAGGGTTCCGTACCATGACTTCATAGGTTTTCCTGTAATCTAAGTTCTAACTAAGTTCTGTATTTTTTCAGAATTTTAGACTCATTAGTTTCGGAGATAAGGGGGAATGGTCGGACAGACATACAGACACACGAGTGATCCTTTAAGAGTTCCGTTTTTTCCTTTTGAGGTACGGAACCCTAAAAACTAAGATGATATTTATAAACTGTAGTCTGTCGGTCTGCGAGACTAGAGCGCTACTGCCAAGCAGACGCCCTGGGTTCGATTTGTGCCCGGTTGTTGGCAATAGCCCATTATGTTCGTCCGTTAATACTTAGTCTTAAACATACCTAAGTGGCGAATGTGAGTCTACCGACTTGAAGGTATACTGATTTTGATTTTGTTTGATGTGGTACCACATGCACATGGTTGCATGAAAAAAAAATGATACTATTTATTACATCATGAAACAAGGTAGGTACCTATTTTTTATCTCGTTTAAAGGAAGAAAGTCAAACTATGTTTTTTGGTGCCACGGAATTCATTGTGTGTGAGCCTGACTCGCACTTGGCTAGTTTTGAATCGTTCCCTACGCGGATAAAAAAATATTTAGATATAATTTTTTATCTTTTTGTATTTTATTTTTGTATTACTGAGAGTAAAAGATACAAATGGGTGGAGCGTCTTAACGAGTTTTAATGTTTTGTACTAAAATTAATAATTGTGGAACTTTTGTAGGGACCTCCAGGTCTGGAGGGGAAACCTGGTCCAGTGGGACCTCCGGGGGCTCCTGGCAGGAATGGAGTTTGCCCTTGCTTTAATAATCCAAATTGTAAGTATTCATACTGGTAGTTATCCGGCTTGAGGGTGATATTTAGATGTAGGCCAAACCGTTAATGTTCTACCAAATAAAACTCAAACTACAATAAATTAACCAACTATATTATAGTACAACTCGATCTAAGAGTTCTTACTTCAACATAATCACGCGGTCACGCCTATAACATTTACCTATTCATTTTCAGGCTACTTTGGCCTATAGATAAATACCTGTCGCATCCGGTCAATAGTACGGACAAGAAACGAATCGCAAGCGCGCCATTTTTAACATCACGTGATCTGCGTGCGCTTCTACAGAGTCGTGATGTTTCATAAGGACGACGAGGAGGTCATTCTAGGCCTGACCGCCGCAGTGTGAAGACATTCCGGAACTGTACTCGATTCGTTGTACCCAGTATTTGTGAGGTGTTGAAACTAATTTGTAATTTAAAATAAAAACCAGTGAATAAAAACCAGTGAACTGTAACCCAGTGTATTTTCGTTTGCACGAGACCCAAACTCTGCCCACATAATGTCTGAATCTGATGGAATAATATTGGTGCATTCTACATCAGAAGTGGGATGTAACTCTAACGCCTACATAGTGTAAGTGACAGTACTATCCCGGAAAAGTGTAAAGACAATGCGCGTGCGTCTGAAAGTGACATAGAAACGGAAATGTGGTGTTTTCTGTTCGAGCAGCTAAACAAAAACTATGACTATTGTGCAAACAATGAAAACACCTTTTCCGAGTACGGATATTCGCCTACCGCATTTTGACTCTGAAAAACGGAATATTGTCCCGCGTGCTTGGTTGGCAACAGCCGACATGTGTGTTATCGATTCGAACAGTCAAGGTGCATCGTTGAAGATTGCTTTGAACCGCGCACTCATGGGAGAAACGGGACAGACGGGAATCACACATCCATTGTAGGTGCGTCGTAAGTCGGCACCTCCGTCGCTGGTTGTCTTCCGCTGGGCCTCCTCCGGGTAACCGTTGGTCTCACCTGGTGGGGATGGACCGCCGGGGTGCTGTGAAGACAGCAGCGCCGTGCAACTGGCGCTGTGGCGCGCCTACAAGGAACGCAGCGAATGTCACGAGACTCATGGGAGAAGTTTCGTCATGGCTGTCGTCCATATCTTGTTCTGGGATGAAATGGAGCGTTTTTAAGGAACTGTTTATAGTTTGGAGCGCCCTGTAGGGTGATGACGATCGTGAAGACCCTGATGCGAAGAGGAACCGCTTTAATGAGCCATACACTGGACCCAAATGTTACGCAGCCAACTGCCCTGGGAAGAATATCAAGAAGGCAAGCAACAGCGCGGCGCGGTGGCGCAGCAGGCGGACCAAGCAGCTGCGGGGTAGTGCCTGCAGCAGTGGCACATAGCGAGCGACACGTTGAAGTTTGCTATGTGAGCAATCCCAGCAGTGTGCCGATGAACCTGGTGAGTCGTACCCATTTTATATGATTCTGGTGCCGAATGCTCTCTGATCAAAAATGTTTCGTCACAGTTCAGTGGCAAGCGTGTAAATAACATTGTAAATTGACCCGGGATAGGTCATGGTAGTCTGTACTTCACAATTATTTTCTGAGGTTATGATTAGAGATTTTATTTCATGTTGTACCGGATAGTTGTTTAAAAAAAATGTTATTTTAATTGGTCTTGAGATTTTACAACAAGGATTTAACGTTAGTTTGACGTGTGATAGTGTTGTTTTTGTGTCGTGAAAGGGTTGTTAGGTTATGTGATGTTTCAAATAAGCTCAAGAATGCTTCTAACCTTCAAATTGATTTCAATACAGTTGATACAGCTATTTCGTTAGAATATTGTTCCCAATTAATTAATCTATTGACAGAATATTCATCTCGTTTTCTAGTGGTTTCTAGATCCCGTATTACAACAGGACAGTTGCAAAATAGGCTTGTAGATCCTAGTGTAACGGTTAATCGTTGCCCTTACAGGGTTAGTGCTGTTCAAAGCGAAGTTGATACTGTATTATTAGGCCAAGTTGTTCACCTTTTTCTAGTCTAGTGTTGCTTGTGAAAAAAAAAGGGTGGTTCAGATCGGATGTGTCTACTACAGGGAACTGAATGACTATACAGTGTCGGATAAATTCCCATTGCCTTTGATAAAGGATCTTGTATCTAGGTTAGATGGTACCACATGGTTCACGTCTTGATTTATGCTATCAGGCTATCATCATAATTTTCAGTGTGATGTGTTCGGGTTAGAGTTAAAAGAACGAAAGAAATTCCAGAAAGTCAAGTACCTTTAACGTAAAACTTAGTCGAATGTGTTGATAATGTTTCAATTAAATCTAGTAATGGTGAGGTCGCTAAGTGTGTATGGTCACTGGGATGACTACTGTGTAGCCACGGGGATGGTTACTAGGCCTGGTCACTGGGATGACTATGGTCGGTTGTGGTCACTGGGATGACTATCTGTGTAGCCACAGGGATGGTTACGAAGCCTGGTCACTCGAATGACAAGGGTCGTGATGGTTACAGGGATAACTATCGGAAGCCACAAAGATGGCTGTAAGAGCAACCACCATTCCTTGAATTAGATTTTTGACTTTTGAGAAATTGAGAGATTTTGAGTTTTATTGGTTCTAGTTAAAGGGTACTTGCACTTTGTTGAGCTGACTATTCTAAGTCGTAATGTTTGTGACAAAAAAAAATACTATGTAAACAAATTAAGTGATTTTGAGGTGTACGTCTCGTAATAGTGAGACAATCTAGCAAGACTGATAACTTTGTTACAAGAGAAGTTGGAGAGTTCCTCTTGGTTAAGTCAGAGTATGAGCACTGCAATATTTGAATGAGTTTCCTATTATTTGAATGAGTATGGGTGTTGTTCGACATGTCAGCTTTGAGAGAAAGAGTTTGTTTTGATTTCATTAGAACCTGTAATGATTTTGATCAGAATACCTTGTATTCCCCACCCACTTGGGCCAGGAATGGCCGAACGACTGGTATTGGGCAGACTTTTGTAAGGTCAACTGTACAAATTTTGACTTCTGTTGAGACCGATGGAATTGTTTTAGAAATTCTATTTCAGGTTTTACCCGACAATTATTTGCGATTAGTTTCGGTTCATAATGTCATCAAGGAGTACGTGTTTGTCATCATAGATGCGTTTACCAAAGTGCTGCTTCGTCACTCTCTAAGCATAGACACCAATAGTAGTATTCGTGCTATTGAGTTTTGTATAGCGTTGTTTGGTGCATCGAAACGCATAATAGCAGATCAAGGTCGTTGTTTCGCTAGCAAAGATTTTTCTAGTTTCTGCACTTCTAACAACATAGAGTTGCACTTGATAGCTACTGGAGGCAGTCGCGCAAACGGTCAGGTCGAAAGGGTAATGAGTACCCTAGTTTTGTTTAACTGGGCATATGCATCTAGCCTCTTGATTGGGCAATTCATGAGTACCGTCAAAAGTATGTTGACAGCTGTAGGGACTAGTCGTGACCGCTCTTGGCAGGACGCATTAGGAGAGGTTCAGCAAGCTATGAACTCTACGATTAATAGGGTGACTAAAATCTAGCCCTCTCGAGTTGATGATTGGAAGTGTAGCGAAATCACTTAGTTTAGTGACCGCTGATGATGATTAATTTGACGGTTGTTCATTTAGATGAGATAAGAGAGCACGCGACACAGAACATTGAAAATAATGCTAGTTATGATAAAAAATTGATTTGACCAAAATAAGGCTCAGGTTTCTGAGTAAGTTGTTAATGATTGTTTTAATTGAAAATGAGGAAAGGAATGAGACAAAATTAGATCCTAAATTCAAAGGTCCATTTAAGATAACGGTTCTTGACTCTAAGCGTACTTGCAAATACGCTCACGATCGTGTTCGTAAGATGCCCGAGGGCCAAGTACCAATAGAAATTGTAGAAGGAATAGATGAGGAGTTGGCACCTCTTTAGTATGTGGAAACAGGTTCTCGGTTCAGTGGGTCGGAGACTATACCAGAGTATCGTAGCCGTAGCCCGTAGAAATCGGTGTCTTAAGCAGTCCGTGGGTACGCGGAGGGCGGTAGCTCTGGGTGGTATAGTCGGGTTTTGCCTAGAAGCGAAAACCATAGAGTCGAGGTGTGACTCGGTATTCCCGTGGGGAATAGTGTGTGATTGTTGAGACTATACCAGAGTATCGTAGCCGTAGCCCGTAGAAATCGGTGTCTTAAGCAGTCCGTGGGTACGCGGAGGGCGGTAGCTCTGGGTGGTATAGTCGGGTTTTGCCTAGTAGCGAAAACCATAGAGTCGAGGTTTGACTCGGTATTCCCGTGGGGAATAGTGTGTGATTGTTGAGACTATACCAGAGTATCGTAGCCGTAGCCCGTAGAAATCGGTGTCTTAAGCTGTCCGTGGGTACGCGGAGTGCGGTAGCTCTGGGTGGTATAGTCGGGTTTTGCCTTGAAGCGAAAACCATAGAGTCGAGGATTGACTCGGTATTCCCGTGGGGAATAGTGTGTGTGTGTGATTGTTGTTGACCATGAACGAGATACCTGGGGTTTTGTTGTTTGATCAATTCAAAGTGGAATTTTGTACTTGGTCTCGGTAATCTCGAATGATTATTGATTAATGCTTCCTAATCTTAGATTAAAATTAGACTAGTTCTTAGTGAAATGAATCAAATTATAAAGATAGAGTCCTTTTATTATTTCATGAGTCAGGAATGGACGAACAAAAACTGTGCGGGATTTTTGTGTTTTCCAGATTAACATCACACGAGGACGTGTGAATCGCAGGATGGCCGTGTCGCATCCGGTCAATAGTACGGACAAGAAACGAATCGCAAGCGCGCCATTTTTAACATCACGTGATCTGCGTGCGCTTCTACAGAGTCGTGATGTTTCATAAGGACGACGAGGAGGTCATTCTAGGCCTGACCGCCGCAGTGTGAAGACATTCCGGAACTGTACTCGATTCGTTGTACCCAGTATTTGTGAGGTGTTGAAACTAATTTGTAATTTAAAATAAAAACCAGTGAATAAAAACCAGTGAACTGTAACCCAGTGTATTTTCGTTTGCACGAGACCCAAACTCTGCCCACATAATGTCTGAATCTGATGGAATAATATTGGTGCATTCTACATACCTTACAAACACCTAACAATATACTTAAGATATTATACAGCTTGTGTTAGTTAGTAAAACTTTAAAACTATATTAAAAATAATCACTAGGTACACTTGTGCATTATGTCACTGTGCGTTCATGTGGCACTTGCCCGCGAAAGCGTCGAAACACCACCGCCTGCGGCCAAAAGTCCTCTTCCAAGACAAGGTGCAGATAGCATGTCGGTACTCCCACCACAAACGCCTAAAGTTGACGTTGCAGCGCGTCTCAAGCAACTGCACTCTCGCTACGTACTTGGCCTTCTGGCGTACATACTCCAAGATGTCCTCCGTCATAGTGGTGTAGTGTAGACGAGAGAGGTACACCGGAGTGTTCTGCTTTGCGGCACGAATAGGCACGTTGTGCTCTGATGGAGCCGTGCCGTAGCGGTTCTTGATGGTTTGCTGGCGGCGCTTCCTACTCAACACCGTCACGAAACCATCATCAGCCTAGATTGGGGCCTTTTCAGGCACAGGCTTCTCGGAAGGAGCAGTTTTCTCTGCAACCACGGTACCGAAAACACGCCCAGATTTTGCAGACGCTGCAGAAAAAGGAGACGTAGTAGGACACCGTTTTCGTATATTGGGATCCTGTACCATCAACAAAGGGTAACGAGGATGACCACTATATATCCCGCCCCTTCTAGACAGTCAATCCTGCTGCAAACTTCCACAAAATTATGAGACGGGTACTTGAATTATGCCCACATCAAGTCCGTGGCTGGCGTGAATATGTTGATAAGTCTAAAACTGCAATTTGTCAGGACGGCCATTTAAAGGGTTTGACGTCTTCTGGTAAATCGGTAAATTAGTTTAACATAAATGTTGTAGTTGTTTTATAGGTTATTTCATGCCCTCTTTTCAATGATGACAGTAAATAATCGAAATTCCCCATAGATTGCATAATAATAGACTTGTCAATTCGTTCACCAACGACTTATCAACTTATGCACCGACTTATCCACTTATTCACAGCGTTATCAACGTATTAACCAACAGGTATCAACTTATTCACCTACTTAATAGGGAGTATTAATAGGTAAACAATGTTATTTGAATGAAAAACCCATTATTAGTATTGGAATAGTTTTTGCCCGTGGCTTCGCCCGCGTGAATGTCGGTTAAACTACAAAGATGACGATTTTCCATACAAACTTTCGTCCCCTATTTTGACTAGGAATAAGGTTGAATTTCCAAAATTTTTCCTTATTCCTAGTCTACATTATAAAGGGAACCTCTGTGCCGAAAATCAGCATTCTAGGTCCAAGGGTTTGGGCTGGGCGTTGATGAGTCAGTCAGTAAGCCAGGACTGTTCTTTTAATTTATATAGATAGATAGTAAACAGATAAAAAACAAAAAAGAAACTGGCCAAGTGCAAATCAGACTTGCACATGAAGAAGTCCGGACCATCGTAGTAGGGAAACCCCCTTAAATTTGTATTATTTCTTATTTTAGGGGGGACAGAAATATTTATTTTGTGATAAGTTTGTTTTTCATATTGTTTGTATGAATGACAAAGTTATATTTGCGGTTTTTTAAATGTGCTATATATAAAAAACTACTTACTATATCTCGTTCAAACAAATTTTGGTTGAAAGTTATCATTGCGATCTATAGCATATATTTTTTTTAGATTTTTCTCTTTCTTTGTTTAGAAGTTAGAGGGGGGACGACACTCATTTTACCCCTTTAGAAGTGTTTATCTTTCAAACGATCAAATTTGAGAAAAAATGATTTCAGAAACCTCAGTGTCATTTTTAAAGACCTATCTTTAGATACCCCACACGAATAGATTTGATGAAAAAAGTTTTTTTTTGTTTCAGTTCCATGTATGGAGAGCCCCCCTTAATCTTGTATTTTTTTTAGTTTTGTATAAAAACCCTATAGCGATTTAAAGACTACATCTACATACCAAGTTTCAACTGTGTAGTCTCAATAGTTTCCGAATAAAGTGGCTGTGACATACGGACGGACAGACATGACGAATCTTTAGGGGTTTTTTATATTAAACTAGCTGATGCCCGCGGCTTCACCCGCGTGGATGTCGTTCAAATTATATACTAAAACCTTCCTCTTGAATCACTCTATCTATTAAAAAAAAACCGCATCAAAATCCGTTGCGTAGTTTTAAAGATTTAAGCATACAGACAAACAGACAAAAATAGCGACTTTGTTTTATACTATGTAAGGATAAGGATGGGCTTACTCTTGACCTCAATCTCCGTTTTTTCCCATTTTACTACGGAACTCTAAAAATATTTCATTCGCTAAAATACACGTATGTGTACTACAAATTAAATTTCAAAAATTAAGCATTATATAATTAATAAGAACCACAATTAGATGATTGTCTTGAGGTCAAGCCAAATCTCTTTTGCCAATCAGTGAAGAGAAAAAAATTATAAAGAACACTGTTTTATTGGACCACAAATTAATATACAGACACTAGATACAATATAACATAAAGATACACGTGTGTATAGAACAAATTCAAATTTTAAAAATTAATAAAAATTGAGCAAAGTAAAATTAGTTAGAACCAATCAGTGAACAGAAAAAAAAGATTTTATTGGGCCTCAAAGTCTTCTTCGTCTGGGTTGTCCTCGTCCAAATCTGGATCAGTAGATGCAGAGATGTCTCTGCATCTACTGATCCAGATTTGACACCGACAGTTTTTATATTTTTTTCTATAAAACTCTTTAATAGAGTCGTCAATCAAGTCAATCATGTCCATCAAATCTTTTTTTTTCTCTGCACTAATTGGTAAACTTATAAATCAATCAATAGATACACTCGAAAACAAACGAAATCAATTTTATAAACACCCGCAATTTTTCCCGGATCGCGCGCGCGTGGCTTCTGAACTCTGAATTGACGTTTGTTTACCAACAGACGAGCGAGGGATGTGCACGGTGTGCACCGATATAAGTTGTTGACTAAACATATTCATTTAGCTTTAACTTTTTTGTAACGGACTTATAGTGATAACTATATTTATTACATTTAGGGTTGAGAATTTCGTTGGTCGTAACTGGACATCTCATTATATCACAATTTAAACAGAAATACTTCGGTCGGCCATAACTTGATATGTCGATTTGTCAATTTAAAATTCGTGCCTATAGACCTTGGTCGTACCAAGGTCGATTTCTCCAAAATGTATGGATATTTTGAGCTGTCGATTTTTTTCATATAAGATCCCAATGCCTAGGATGTATTAAGCCAATAAAAAAAAAATCATGGAAGTCGACTTATCAATGTATTCACGCCAGCCACGGAAGTAATCATAATAATTTCATTTCAGTTTCAGAATCGACGGAGTTCTTCGATGATTTTGGGACAAAGGATTGGCCGGCAGAAGTACCTTGTAAATCTGCACCATACAAAACAGAAAGCGGTGAGAATAACACCTATTTCGAATATAACATAAGATTTGATCAGTTTTAATTTAATTTCTCCTGTATCGTGGGTGCGTTTTCATACATTAATTGAACCATAATTTAAAATCACATTCAAAAACAAAACACCCACTCGCAACTACTATCTGTAGGCCAGTATGTATTGTTTCATTACAGACAAAAATTATAAATTTAGTAATTTATGTCCATTTTGTAAATAAAATAGTTCTGATAAATGTGATTTATTTTATGTTGCAGGCACCTATTATTTGGGACCAATATCAAAACCAATTACAGTGTACTGCAATATGACAACCTTAGAGACATGTGTTATGTTAAACAAAACAACCTCAGAGATAAATCATGATCCAAGTAAAGGAGCCTTTTGGTTGCACGAAGAAAACGTTCAACTGTCAGATTTATTTTCACATGTAAGTTACATGCAGAAATATATTTAGTAGTTATTTATAAAGTTATTTTTAAGTTAATGAAATTTCTGAGTAGCAGTCCATAGCATGAAATGCCCGATTAATAACAATAAAAATTGCTCCTTATACAAGTTTAAAGGTGTACCTATATCACACCCTTCCGGGACCTTTCCTGCCTGTGTATCTTTATTTTCTCGTTCTCTCAGCCCGTGATCCGACGGCACAGACACAGGCATCCGTTCTTTCTAAGGGCTCCCATACATAAACACGATACGACGTCGCGTCGTGGAAATCTACGATGAGCATCGTAAATGCGTCTAGAGCGGTCCATTTTTCGGAATGAACTAAAACACCACCCCACTGTATCGACGGCATGGTCCCGTGTATTGTGCGTGGCACATTACGATGTCGTGTTTTTTTACGATGCTCACATCGATCACTAATAACGATGCTCATCGTAGATTTCCACGACGCGACGTCGTATCGTGTTTATGTGTGGGAGCCCTAAAGGTGCCATGATGGATGTCACAGATGTCTTCAATTTGTGGGTTATGAGACATCCCGATTTAGCTCACGAGATTTTCTTTCACCGTTTCGAAAACAACGGCGATCTATTATATCATCCAAAATAAAGTGTCTGCTAGGTCTTATAAATTGGGATCATATCCACTGATTCGTCAATACTTCTAATTACACACATATTTTAAATAATATTATTTGGTACATTTGTTTCAGATTTCAGCAGAACAGTTAACATGGTTACGTGATCGTGCAGATAATGTTCGTCAAACGATAAAATACAACTGCCTGGACTCAGTTCCATATTCGAAATACAATATGTCTTCATCCGTGAAATTGTGGGCCTGGAATGATGTGGTGATTGGGCCATACCCAACTGACGATTCCCCTATATTTTATTCCGTACCAGAAACTACCGATAAATGTGTGGTAAGATACTTTTGTTATAAATGAATTAAAAGTTCAAGAACAAATTTCTTTCTGAACGTTTTGGCCTTTTCTTTAAGATTTTCGCTTTTTAAGTTTTTTTTGAAAAAAAAAAATGTACTTAATTAGTGAAAAATAATATAATTATTGTCTTACAGGAAGGAAGTACTGGATGGCGAAGTACTATCATAGAACTGCAAAGTTCTAACGTATATAGACTACCAATTGTTAATATGTGGATCGGAGATATTCGTCATAAAAACCAAAAGATGATCATCGAAAGTGTTGAATTGTGTTTTGGATAATTTAATCTTTATTGTCTCCTTTTTAAATAGGGTAATATTTGATTTATTATTACTTTCAAATGTGTAACTATGCATAATATTTACCAATTTTTTTTTAGTACATAATTATATAGAGATGGTCGAGATGGCGCTGTCGCCGGTGTAAACTTAAGCTCCGTATTTAAAATTGTTTTAAAAATATTATAGTCGTAATAAAGTGACTAGAAACGCCTCAATTAGTGAAAGGACACAACTATATGCATGTGACATTGTTATCCAGTGATCATTGTGACGATTTGTGTAGATTCAATCAAATCAAAACAAACAGAAAACAGCTGTGAATCAAAACCAGAAAAAGTTTAAATTCTCGTCAATAGTGCGTGTGTTTACTCATAAACTAAATGTTTATTCTTGCCTTGAGAACAACATTGCTAAAACAGTGAATTCAGTGGAGAAACATTGATGAATTATTGTTTTTCTTCAACCGTCATTGTCACGTCGAAAGAACAAAGAAATGACCTTTGAACTTTTGCCCGTTAAATCAATCAACCAAGACTAGGAGGCAGTCAATAATTTCGACAGATGTCACATACGGTCGTTTAGCCTAGCGGTCACACGTCTGCGTTAGAAAAGTCGTGTCTGGGGTCGTAAGTTCGATTCCCACAAACTGATATTCTTTTTCCTTTGTTATTTTACAAGTTCTAATCCGTAAATTCAAATTTTAACCATGATGAACTTATTCGAGAACATCACGCTACGAAGAACGCGTACTCAGTCATTATCGGAGACTACGTTCGAAGAATCTAGTACAAATAACTTGACGCTAGATGGCAGCACAAGTAGTCTACCAAACATATCCGACGATGTAAGTGAAGAAACCGAAGCTTTAAAGAGTCAAATAGATAAACTAAAATTGGAACTGTTATCAGCTCATGAAGAGATTAACACGTTATCCATTGAGAACAGCAATTTAAAGTCAACACTGTTAGAAGTCACTAATAAATGTGAGGTTTTAAAAAAAACTGCTAAGATGTTGACAACCGACGTAGGCTCTCCAAACTCGAAGTCCAGGAAGTTTTCAACTCCGTTGAAACAATTAACTCAACGAGGGGCTACTCAAGACATACGTTCCCTAAAAAAGTCTATGCCTGATTCCGGAAAACAGGCTACAAATAATAACAAAAACTTAAAAACTACTCAAACACCTTTAATAGAATCGAACAGTCACACGGCTAGGACCAGGCCAAAAATATGCATAATAAGTAGTAATAATAAACACAATGTATTGTTAACTGCTGATAATGCATTTCAGAATAACTGCAATCTACTACATTATTTGAAATCAAATGGAAATACCAAACAGCTTCTGGATGGACTGGGTACCAAACTAAAAAACTATACCATGGAAGACTACTGTATCATTCTCCTGGGGCAAGAAGACTTCAAAAAAACGAATGACTATTATGATATTATATTCCATTTGAGAAGTATAGTTCAAGAAATAAGAAATACTAATATAATTATTTGTCTGCCTACTTATAAGTATCCCTTTGAAGCAACTTTATTCAACTGTCGAGTAGAGACATTCAATAATCTCTTATACTTGGACGTTATGACGCATCAACATGTATATCTTCTAGACAGCAACCTCAATCTGAAATATGACGACAGCATGTTTAATATATATACAGGGACTATTAATAATCTTGGACTACGTACAATATTTAACGATTTATGGAATTTATTTACTGACATTACTCACAATAACAATGACATACAACAAAATGGTATCGACAAAAACGAAGGAATTACAACGGATGACAGTTTTTTTCGTGACTAAACATCTATACATCCTGCACCAAAATATAGCCGGCTTGTTGGCGAAATGTGACACCCTTGCAGTCAGTTTGAATGAATTGTCAGATAGGAACATAAACGTAGACGTTCTGTGCATTACGGAGCATTTCATGATGGAGGGCTTTGACAAACACCTTAACTTAAAGAATTATTGCTTGGCGGCTTCTTTCAGTAGAAAAGAAAGCAAGAGAGGTGGTGCATGCATACTGGTAAAGAGAGGCCATCAATGGAAAGAGTTGCCAGCAATAGCAAAAATGTCATCAACAGGTATCTTTGAATGCTGTGCCATTGAACTTGTTACTCATAGGACTGTTTGTGTTTGTATTTATAGAGTACCTAACGCTAAAAATTTCAATGAATGTATGAATAAATTAGAATTAATATTACAGACTATTGTGAAAAATAATTATAAAAATATTGTTTTGGTAGGGGATTTTAATATAGATGTTCTTAAGAGAAATAGGCAATCAATAGAATTTGAAAATATATTATTAAGCTTTAACTTAAAACTGGCTCTTTATCAACCGACGCGCCTTAAGAGCCAAACTTGCATAGACAATTTTGCGCATAATTTTAAAAAGTCCTGTAAAGCCACAATATTAGAGTTAGCGTTGTCTGACCATACTGCGCAGTTATTGAAATGTCCAATTAGTAACGTCTGTACTTTTAAACGGTGGACTAAGAGACGACGTGACTACAATGACGATAACATAAATAAGTTTAAAGGCTATCTGAAAAGCCTAACTTTTTCAGACGTCTACACAGCCAAGGACCCAAATGTTGCATATAAGGAGTTCGTAGATATTTTCATTTTGTTATACGACCAGTGCTTCCCCGTAAATCGTATTTCAGTTAATGTCCACAATAAACAAAAATGGGTTTCACGCGGTATTAAAAAATGTAGTGACAAGAAACGTCAATTATTGTGGCAGTATCGAACAAAACCTACTCAACAGAATAAAACGCGATTTAAGAACTACGCTAAACTTTTTAAAAGAATAATCCATTTAACACAGAAAGCACAAAACAATTACAAAATAAAGACATCAATGAATAAATCCAAAACTACCTGGCAAATTATAAATGAATCAAAATTAAATATACCAAAGAATAATATACCCAAAATTAGAATTAATAATGAAATTATCTCTGATCCAAACCGCATTTCTAATTCATTTAACGACTATTTCATTGACAAAATTCAACCCTCGGTAAATTCAGGGCATGGCATAGAGTAACAAAAAATATTTTGAACAGAAAGGATTCTATGTTTATCGCTCCAAGTTTACCAAATGACATATCAAAAATCATTCTAGCACTAAACAATACAAATAGTGTAGGTTATGACGGGATCAGTACAAAAATACTTAAAACAGTAGCCGTCGAAATAAGTCACCCGCTCAGTCATATTATAAATTTGTGTATAAGTGAAGGTATATTTCCAGACGCATTAAAAAAATCGGTAATAAAGCCATTGTTTAAAAAACAAGATAGAGAACTAATGGAATGTTACAGGCCGATTGCATTAATACCCATGTTTTCAAAAGTAATTGAATACTTTATTTATAATGCACTTAGTTTTTATTTAGAAGTGAACAATATACTCTGTAACGAACAAAAGGGATTTAGGAAAAAGAAAACAATAAATATGGCAGTTTATGACTTTTTGTACTCGATTATGTCAAATATGGATAAGAATACTCCAGTCTGTGCAATTTTTTGTGACATGACTCAGGCTTTTGATTATGTCCAACATGATATTTTAATAAAAAAACTTGATGCGTACGGTATTAGAGGGAATGTTCTTGAGCTAATAAAATCATATTTACACGACAGAAAACAAATAACTGAAATAAATACACTTAACACCAATACCAAACATGAAGAAAACATTCTTTCGGAGGAACGAACTGTTACCTACGGTGTTCCACAAGGAAGTGTTTTAGGACCTCCACTTTTTACACTTTACATAAATGACTTCCCTAAGTCAATTGACCATCCTGTAACACTTTTTGCGGATGACAGTACTATCACTATACCTTGTAATAATAAAGACCTATATAAATATGACATTAATAATACATTGATCAATATTATACAATGGTTAGATAATAATAATTTAAAAATTAATTTGAGTAAGACCGTAATTATGCATTTTAGCCAGCGTTTATTGACATTTTCCAATCTTGACATAACATATGAAAATGTAACAATTGACACGGTAAATACAACTAAGTTTCTAGGACTAATTATTGACAGACAGTTAAACTGGAAGGATCACATAGATGCTCTGAGTAAAAGAATTAGTAGTAGTGCCTATGCATTGTATTTGCTGTCACGAAATGTTAATAGGGAGGCGTTATTAACAGCTTACTACGGTCTCGCTGAATCTGTTCTCAGATATGGTGTGATCTTTTGGGGTAACTCTACTAATAGAGAAGTAGCATTCAAAGCGCAGAAGAGATGCCTTAGGGCAATGTTTCATTTGAAAACCACAGACAGCTGCAAGCCCTATTTTATAATGCATCAAATTTTGACATTGCCATCCATATATATTCTTGAAGCCGTTATGTTTGTCAGGAATAATCCTAAATTATTTCCGCTCAAGAAAGATCTATTTCCCAGAAACAGGCGCGACCAAACCCAACTGTGCGTACCCCCCTGTAAGACTGCACTTATGCGCAAAAGTGTTTTTCATATGGCTCCAACCGTTTATAATAAGTTGCCTAAAAGTTGGAAGGAGCTTAATAATGTACAATTGAAAAATAAACTTAAGAAATATCTAGTTAATAAGGCATACTATACAATTAACGAATTTCTAGAGGAAAGAATTATATTGACATAGTATTTTTTGTTTATTTGATTATTATTAGTGATTTTATTATTATTTTTTATGTTTCTTAATTTATTTACAATGGAATAGTTTAATTACGTTTTTTGATACTTTTTTAATATTGTTGTTTATATTGTTGACATGAATATTGGATATTAGTATTAATAACTTATTGTTGTTTTTAATATATTTTTGTTATTTTAAATTTATAATTGTTATGTTCAATTACTTAATTCATAGTTATTTTTTGAGAATGTTTGAAAAAATTAAATTTCTAGACATTTGCACGTCACATCATGTGGCAAACATGCCTGTACCTAATAATGATACTACCATCTTGCATGCATGAATTTTATTTTTGTATGTGTCACTCATGTTTATGCAAATAAATAATCTTATCTTATCTTATCTTATCTTATATAATTTGCGTATTTACGGTTTAAATAATGCTAATACCCAATTGCTTACAGTAATTATTTATATAATAATATACTTATAATATTTGCCTACCCATATTACAAATAAAATGATTGGAATATTTTATTTTATCTAATTCCCGCTCTGTAACCGCAAAACAAACGCAAACAATTATTCAATCATTTCTTCTCCATTTCTTATTCTTTGAACAAAATGGTTAATTTTAACGCCAAAAAAGACAGTGTATTTAAAATATTGACCCTGTACTGTACTGTAATTTAAATTGATTATTATTATTTATGTACCTACTAAGTGTTGCCAGCGGCTTCGCCCGCTACAACTTGAAAATTATCCCATAGGAAGATAAAATCGGGGAAAAAAACTATTTTATGTATTCCAGGTTCTAAACTATCTGTGTACCAAATTTTATCCAAATCCGTTCAGTAGTTTTTGCGTGAAAGAGTAACAAACATCCATCCATCCATACATACATACTTACAAACTTTCGCATTTATAATAATTGTAGGATTTTCTAACAATCTCTTAAATTTTGACGAGTAATCAAAACTGCGTCGTGCATCTTAGTTAAGTTTATTAATTTATAATAAATAATTGTATTTTTTCATTTTACAATGAACAAATAAAAATTAAATGGAAGGGTGAACAACTGTTTACTGTAAAAACTTTTTAACAAAAAATAAAACCGACAAAAAAAAACACAAAAAAGTGAAAAATAAACTTTAGAAGAAAAATCAGTTTCTGAAGTCGGTGACTTTTAAACCGACTTCTAAAAAAAGAAGGAGGTTCTCAATTCGGATGTTTTTTTTATGTTTGTTCGGGCATAACTCCGTCGATTTGAAAATTTCTTGTTTTGTTGGAAAGGATATACTTCCCAAGTGGTCCCATGATCATCAAGTCAGGATCTGATGATGGGATCCTGGATAAATAGAGAGAACTCTTCAAATTTCATAGGCACACTTGAAGTGATTTGAGTAGTTTTTGGAAGAGTACTTTCTCGGAGTGGTTCCATTTCAATTTAGTGAAGATCTGATGAAGAACTTCGGAGATAGGCAACGGAACTCCTCAACAAATGATAGCAAATGGACTGGGATTGCTGAAATATCATGTCTGTCTGGTTTACACCAGATCATAACATAATTTCACGCCAGTACGCTGTGAAGGGGTCGGCGACATGTGAACCACTAAAAAGTGAAAAATAAAAACTTTTTTACAAAAAATAAAACCGACTTAAAAAAAACACAAAAAGTGAAAAATAAACTTTAGAAGAAAAATCAGTTTCTGAAGTCGGTGGCAAAAAAATGAAATCAAAGAAACAAAAGTCACCGACTTCAGAAACTGATTTTTCTTCTAAAGTTTATTTTTCACTTTTTTGTTTTTTTTTTAAGTCGGTTTTATTTTTTGTTAAAAAGTTTTTATTTTTTAGTGGTTCACATGTTCATGAGTCAATGTGGACAATTAAGTTTTTTTTTTGAGTTTTGTTGATTTTTCAAAAACCTCTTGTCCGATTTCGATAAAAAAAATATGGGACCACTTCGGACCCTTTCCAAAAAAAAAAAAAAATTGAAATCGGTTAGCAAGTGACGGAGTTATGCCCGAACAAACATAAAAAAAAATATCCTTACATTACTAAAACAAAGTCGCTATTTTTGTCTGTTTGTTTGTCTGTATGCTTAAATCTTTAAAACTACGCAACGAATTTTGATGCGGTTTTTTTTAATATATAGAGTGATTCGTGAAGCGCCGTCGAGGTCGACCGCGGCGAAGGTGGCGTGACGATCTGGTCATGTTTGCGGGGCTAACATGGCCAGAGATCGCCCATGATAGAGACACAAACTAGGCTAATAAAAAAAAAAAAAAGAGTGATTCAAGAGGAAGGTTTTAGTATATAATTTAAACGACATCCACGCGGGTGAAGCCGCGGGCATCAGCTAGTATAATTATATAAACATCCGAATTGAGAACCTCCTTCTTTTTTTAGAAGTCGGTTAAAAATAATGTTGTGATATTGTAGTATAGTTGTTAAGAAAAAAGCAGTTAGAGGTTCCAAGATAAATGTCGCTTGATACAAAATGTTCTGTATCGTATTTTTTCTGGAATGATTTAAGTACTTACCTATACTAGGGGTCTTATATGGCCACTGTAGCAGATCATAGGGTCATAATAATAATATTATAAATTGCGTTAAATTTCGTAAAATGGTCACAGACGCAGTTACTATTATGAATTGTCACTCACATTTAATAATAACCTTCCTCGAAAACCGACTATCCATATAAACAAAACTATTTTCAATTCCAACCAGTAGTATCTGATATTAGCGCATTCAACCAAACAAACTCTTTGACTTTTATTAGTACAGATTCGCCAAACTAACCTTAATACCCGCTAATCAGCAAAACGCGACCAGACAAGTCTGTCTGCACGAGGCTGACAGTAACATTGGCACAACACACGAGATAAAGTGTCATTAACCTTAATATAAATAAACAACACTCAAGCTTACATACGTATCGCTATCAGCGATAAGCATGAATATCCTATATGTCGCAGATTCAACACCGAGGCACAATATTTAGAGTTGGCAATTTAGAATAACGCCATCTATCATCGTTTTTCGGAACTATCATCGTTTTTCGGAAACGTCAAGCAGTGAGCTTGGGTGAGGTCGATACAGAGCGTGGCAGCACTGGTTTGACAGCTGTCAGTTGTGATAGGTCAGACGTCAGTGATCAGTGGTCGGATGACGTTGACATGAGACGCATTTGACTTGAGGGACGTTACTTTTTGGTGAGACACGAGTGCGAACGGTCGTTCTGCCCGCCTGTATCGAACTTACCGCGTTTCCGTACCTTAATCCATTTCCATCGGCTTGATCGTTTGAGATTTTGTTAATTTGTTATCGGAAGTAAATACATAGGCGGTTGTAATCAGTGTTGAGACTATTATTTCGTACCTCCACCATGCTGAACTTGGAATCTGACAACGATGAACCCGAAATAGTTGACCTACCGTCGTCATCAGAAGTGGTATGTAACTTTAACGCCTACATAGTGTAAGTGACAGTGCTAGGCGGGAAAAGTGTAAAGACAATGCGCGTGCATCTGAAATTGATATAGAAACGGAAATGTGGTGTTTTCGAGCAAATAAACAAAAACTTTATGACTATTGTGCAAGCAATGAAATCACCTTTTGCGGGTACGGATATTCGCCTACCGCATTTTGACCCTGAAAAACGGAATATTGTCCCGCGGGCTTGGTTGGCAACAGCCGACATGTGTGTTATCGATCTGAATAGTCAAGGTGCATCGATGATAATTGCTTTGAACCGCGCACTCATGGGAGAAACGGGCCGAACGGGAGTCACACATCCACTGTAGGTGTGTCGTAAGTCGGCACCTCCGTCGCTGGTTGTCCTCCGCTGGGCCTCCTCCGGGTAACCGTTGGTCTCACCTGGTGGGGATGGACCGCCGGGGTGCTGTGAAGACAGCGGCGCCGTGCAACCGGCGCTGTGGCGTGCCTACAAGGGACGCAGCGAATTCCACGAGACTCGTGGGACAAGTTTCGTCATGGCTGTCGTCCATATCTTGTCCTGGGATGAAATGGAGCGATTTTAAGGAGCTGTTTATAGTCTGGAGTGCCCCGTATGGTGATGACGATCGCGAAGACCCTGATGCGACATCAGAACCGGGATTCACTCGAGCTGAAGAAAATACGAAGAATGGTGCAATGACGTCACGGGGCGCTGAGAATTTACTTCGGCAGCGGCACCGGCGGCGCGGCGGCGGGACGCGGCTTGGCGGCGCGTAGTTGGCAGCACGGTGGTGCGGCAGGCTGACCAAGCAGTGCCTGCAGCCTGCAGCAGAGGCAAATAGCGAGCGACGTGTTGAAGTTTGCTATGTGAGCAATCCCAGCGGTGTGCTGATGAATATCTGGTGAGTCGTACCCATTTTATTATGATTCTGGTGCCGAATGCTCTGTGATCAAAAATAATGTTTCGTCACAGTTCAGTGGCAAGCTTGTAAACGACATTGTAAATTGACCCGGGATAGGTCATGATAGTCTGTACCTTACAATTATTTTCTGAGGTTGTGATTTGCGATTAAAAATTTTTTTTTAAGTTCTACCGGATAGTTGTTTTAAAAATGATATTTTAATTGGCCTTGAGATTTTACAACATGGTTAGTATGAGGTGTGATAGTGTTCTTTGTGTCTTGAAGAGATCGTTAGGTTATGTTGTGATGTTTCAAATAATCTCGGATATGCTTCTAATTTTCAAATCGATTTCAATACAGTTGATACAGATGTTTCGTTAGAATTTCGTTCCCAGTTAATTAATCTATTGACAGCATATTCATCTTTGTTTTCTAGTGATTTCTAGATCCCATATTACAACAAGACTAGTTGAATACTACTTAGTATTAAACTCACTATGCTAGGTACTTTAAATGTTAAGTTGATTAAGTGGTCAACTTAACATAGTGAGTGACACAGCATAGTGAGAGTAACACAGCTTAGTGAGTTTTCTTATAACCTGTAACGTTATAGAAAAAAATAAAGTAACATGTTGAACAACCCTACCTTAAAAATTATTTTGATAAAGGCTCGAAATTATTATCTTGATGGTGTTGTGCATGTAACCGGATGGAGGTTACATGTGGAGGTGACCGGATAGAGGTTGCCTGTTGTGTTTGTAACCGGATGGAGGTTACATGTGGAGGTGACCGGATAGAGGTTGCCTGTTGTGTTAGTAACCGGATAGAGGTTACGTGTTGAAGACCGGATGGAGGTCGATTGTTTTGATGCTTATGGCCGGATGGAGGCTATAAGTGTGATGATGAAGACCGGATAGAGGTCAGAGTATGAGCACTGCAATATTTTAATAAGTTTCCTAATATTTGAATGAGTATGGGTGTTGTTCCACATGTCAGCTTTGAGAGAAAGAGTTTGTTTTGATTTCATTAGAACCTGTAATGATTTTTATCAGAATACCTTGTATTCCCCACCCACTTGGGCCAGGAATGGCCGAACGACTGGTATTTCGCAGACTTTTGTAAGGTCAACTGTACAAATTTTGACTTCTGTTGAGACCGATGGAATTGTTTTAGAAATTCTATTTCACGTTTTACCCGACAATTATTTGCGATTAGTTTCGGTTCATAATGTCATCTAGTAGTACGTGTTTGTCATCATAGATGCGTTTACCAAATTTGTGCTGCTTCGTCACTCTCTAAGCATAGACACCAATAGTAGTATTCGTTAGCGTTGTTTGGTGCATCGAAACGCATAATAGCAGATCAAGGTCGTTGTTTCGCTATCAAAGATTTTTCTAGTTTCTTCACTTCTAACAACATAGAGTTGCACTTGATAGCTACTGGAGGCAGTTGCGCAAACGGTCAGGTCGAAAGGGTAATGAGTACCCTAGTTTTGTTTAACTGGGCATATGCATCTAGCCTCTTGATTGGGCCATTCATGAGTACCGTCAAAAGTATGTTGACAGCTGTAGAGACTAGCCGTGACCACTCTTAGCAGGACGCATTAGGAGAGGTTCAGCTGGCTATGAACTCTACGATTAATAGAGTGACTCTAGCCCTCTCGAGTTGATGATAGGAAAGGTAGCGATACCACTTAGTTTAGTGACCGCTGATGATGATTAATTTGACTGTTGTTCATTTAGATGAGATAAGAGAGCACACGACACAGAACATTGAAAAGAATGCTAGTTATTGATAAAAAATAAAAAATAAACTAAATGAGGCTCAGGTTTGAGTTAGTTGTTAGTGATTGTTTTAATTGAAAATGCGGAAAGGAATCAGACATAATTAGATCCTAAATTCAAAGGTAATTTTAAGATTATTGATGTGCCCCCGTCTAGGACAGATACTTACTAAAGGTTCTTGACTCTGAACGAACTTACAAATACCCCCATGATCGTGTGAGGAAGATCCCCGATCACCAAGTTCCTCGAGAATTAGATGTCATAGTTGATGACAGTGGTAGTGAGACCAAATCCGATTAAGAATGGCTTGTACACTCATACTCGAAACTCTAGAGCGCTTTATGTGTTGGTGCACATTTTGCGATAGATCTTGTGAGTCGTTGGTGCGATTCATGTCTGTGTTGGTGCACAGAGCCCTTCATGTGTTGTAGCACGTTTTGCGCTAAAGGATGTGAATCGTTGGTGCGATTCATGTCTGTGTTGGTGCACAGAGCGCTTCCTGTGTTGTAACATATGTGGTGGCAGATATGTAAAGAGTCGTTGGTGCGATTCTGGCCTGTGTTGGTGCACAGATTGCAATTAAAGTTTCAGGAGTTGAGTATACGTTGCTTATGAATTATGATAAAGAGTAACAGACTAACAGTATTGTTAGAACTACTTTGTTAACTTGTTGATCGGATCTTTTCCAATGAATGATGTTGTGCAGGAAGCACTGTGTATGTAGCCTTAATAACAAGGCATTGACAATCATGATAGTTGAGAATCAACCCCTTGTGTGTATTGGCAGGATAGCCGAGCTAGATTACTCTCTGAGAATTTTGACCACAGGTACTACACCCGAGGACGGGTGCTAGTCAGGGATGGCCGTGTCGCAGATTCAACACCGAGGCACAATATTTAGAGTTGGCAATTTAGAATAACGCCATCTATCATCGTTTTTCGGAACTATCATCGTTTTTCGGATACGTCAAGCAGTGAGCTTGGGTGAGGTCGATACAGAGCGTGGCAGCACTGGTTTGACAGCTGTCAGTTGTGATAGGTCAGACGTCAGTGATCAGTGGTCGGATGACGTTGACATTAGACGCATTTGACTTGAGGGACGTTACTTTTTGGTGAGACAAGAGTGCGAACGGTCGTTCTGCCCGCCTGTATCGAACTTACCGCGTTTCCGTACCTTAATCCATTTCCATCGGCTTGATCGTTTGAGATTTTGTTAATTTGTTATCGGAAGTAAATACATAGGCGGTTGTAATCAGTGTTGAGACTATTATTTCGTACCTCCGCCATGCTGAACTAGGAATCTGACAACGATGAACCCGAAATAGTTGACCTACCGTCGTCATATAATCTATCTTTACGTAGTATACCAGTAGGTATAATTATCCAAAATTAGGTAAAAAAATATCGGAATTTTAGATACCCTAGCTCGTAGTTAAAAATACAAAGAAAACCAAAAGTAAACAAAACAACATGTGCTGCCGTGCTTACGAAAAGTACAATATCGTAAAACCTGATTACGAGAAATTTTTGTTTTGTTATGATTTAGAATTTTAGATATTGCAGTTAGGCTTAGTATTCTTTTCGTAAGGACGGCAGTGTGTTCGTCGGGTTTTATTGTTCGATTACATTTCAAGAATAAGAAGTACATTTTCTTCACTTCGTCAACTAATATTGTTTAAACGTAGTTTAAAAGAAGTACCCAATACATCAAAGAAGAAACTGTTCGAAAATGTGGGCAAAAAACCTATTGTCGTGTATTAAAAATACCACCAATTGAATTGTACTAAGTGACACAATGGGATGGGCCTCATCAGAAAGTTCGAAGTCACCCAAAGGGCAATGGAGAGGGCTATGCTCGGAGTTTCCTTGCGTGATCGAATCAGAAATGAAGACATCCGCTTGAGAACTAAGGTTACCTAGACGTAGCCCGAAGAATTGCCAAACTTAAGTGACAGTACATTACTCGCTAACCAGTTGGCCGATGGGGCCGGATAGTTCTGGAGTGGCGACCGCGATCCGGAAAACGTTGCGTTGGAAGGCCTCCCACTAAGTAGATCGATGACCTTGTGAAGGTTGCGAGGCGCACGGGACCGGTCAATGTGGCGACACCTGGGGGTGGCCTATGTCCAGCAGTGGTTTTCTTTTGGCTGAAATGATGATGATGAAGTGAAGTCAAGCTGATGTTGTTTAGCATGTTTCAGGTTCTTTCCACCACTAGGATAATCGAAGCACCTGACTTTGAGAAAAGTTTATGGCATTTGATTCGCTTTTTAACCTTTGTTGGTGTTATAGTACAAAACCACTTCACTAGAGACAAGAATAACAAAAAATAAAACCGACATAGAAAAAAAAAGTCAAAAATAAATCAGTTTCTGAAGTCGGTGACTTTTGTTTGTTTGATTTCATTTTTTGCCACCGACTTCAGAAACTGATTTATTTTTGACTTTTTTTTTTGAAGTCGGTTTTATTTTTTGTTAAAAAGTTTTTATTTTTCACTTTTTAGTGGTTCACATGTTCATGGGTCATAATGTGGACAATGTAGTATTTTTTTTGAGTTTTGTTGTTTTTTCAAAAACCGCTTGTCCGATTTCGATAAAAAAATTATGGGACCATTCGGGAAGTATATCCTTTCCAACAAAAAAATATTTTTTCAAATCGGTTAGCAAGTGACGGAGTTATGCCCGAACAAACATAAAAAAAAAAAAACAAACATCCGAATTGAGAACCTCCTTCTTTTTTTAGAAGTCGGTTAATAAAAGAATCACAAAGACTAGTTATTTATTTATATTATTATAATTACTCTGTCACTCAATATTATTACACGCAACTAACTAAAAGTACTATGAAACGAAGAGTTAACGCTTTTAGGAAATACGGAATTCCAATGTCCTTCTTTTATAAGTGTTTTATTTAAGTAAGTTCTGCTTATTAATCTCTTCTTGCTTTGCATCTCACTCGTTTGTTTGGAGGTTCATATTCGTGGTCAGTCGATTATAACCAACCATGTATTCAAGTTTCATGTCACGAGTCATACGAGTGTCCTTTATGAGTTAAAATAAAAGATTTTTCAAATTCCTATCATTTATTTGTTAATAAAGGTAGACAGATACTTGGATATTTAAACAGCATGTAGAATTGCAAATTACATCAGGGCAAAAAAACCGTAATTTACACAAATTCTCAAAAAAAACAGGGTGTTACATAAGTAAATATAATTATTTCTAGATGACTTAGTAGTCGAAAACCTTACACGTAAAATCATCCAAAACACAATTCAACGCTTTCGATGGTCACCTCTTGTTTTTCATTACGAATATCTCCGATCCACATATCAACTATTGGTAGTCTGTTTACGTTAGAACTTTGCAGTTCTATGATAGTACTTTGCCATTCAGTACCTCCTTCCTGAAAGACACATTATTTATTAATAATTATAATTATTTAATAAACATAGAAAAGACTTAAACATTCTAAAAAATAATGTATGAACAGTATTTTCTTACCACACATTTGTCGCTAGCTTCTGGTATGTAATAAGTTAGAGGATATTCTTCAGTCGGGTATGGTCCAATCACGACATCATTCGAAGCCAACAACTTCACGGATGAAGACATGTTGTATTCAGAGTATGGAACTGAGTCCAGGCAGTTGTATTTTATCGTTTGACGAACAGATTCTGCACGTTTACGTAACCATGTTAACTGTTCTACTGAAATCTGAAACAAATGAACCAAACAATCAATCTATATAAATAAAAAGAGAAGTCCTGACCGACTGACTGACTGACTGACTGACTGACTCATCAACGCCCAGCCCAAACCCTTGGTCCTGAAAAGCTGAAATATTGCACAGAGGTTCCCTTTACAATGTAGACAAGGAATAAGGAAGGATTTTTTGAACTTCAACCGCTAAGGGAGTAAAATATTGGATGAAAGTTTGCATGGAAAATCGTCATTTTCACGCGGGCGAAGCTGCTGGCAAAATATTAAATAGAAAGATTGCGTCTAGTTGGATGTTGTGGTGAGCCAGTGATGGTGACACCAATTTGTAGATCCTAGGTTGAAATCCATGCATACACGTTATTATGGGTGATTTATTACGAAACCGGTAATCGGAACTATCGTGAGAAAATTGCCACGTCTCTTAACCCAAAACCCTCACAGAGCGGAGGCATGTGTCCCTGCCGTGGTATCGCGGACTCAGTGCGGGACGAGAGTACCTAGTGTTTATGAAATACATGGCCTTACAAAAGTCAGATTCGTCATCACTTTTTCACCACTGCTCAAGAGTGTGACTAGTTAGCGTCACAATGCTCCACCTAAAACATGGCGCATGATTGGTTGCGTACTAAATTCTCCAACAGAGCCCTGCTATATGAGAATAAAGTTACAATAGGCATATAATATATAGGTAACCTTATTCTTGAGTTTCCCAAGACATTTGACAAAGGTGTAGTACCAATACTGATAATAATTGGAAAGTCTATTGTCGTCAATCGGCCATAACTTCATACCATGGACTACTACTAAGTTTAATTAGCATTTTTTTTAAGAAATATAGATTTCTGAATGTAACTAACATCTGTATATAGATCCGTCAATTGCACGTTCTCTTCGTGCAACCAGAAGGCTCCTTTACTCGGATCATGATTGATCCCTGGTGTAGCTTTGTTGGTCCTAATACATGTCTCTCGGGTTGCCATATTGCAGTACACTGAAATTGGATTTCCTGTTGGTCCTAAATAATAGGTGCCTGCAACAAAATTTAATTTATATTGTAATGATCTTTGAATAACATCAAAAGGATCTTTTGGAAATTGCGCTGTTTGTCTCTGCAACATCCAATGGTTGACTGATGGGCAATTATTATTATTATAGCTAGCCCATATTGTCCCACTGCTGGGCAAAGACCTCCCTCCATTTCTTCCAACGGTCGCGATTCTGATAGACAATGCCTATGGCAATGCAATGTGCTTAAAGTTTCAATAAAATAAACGAGAAATTAAAACTAGAATTTATATCCTAAATAGGTAGTCTCACCGCTTTCTAAATCGGCTGGTGCATATTTGCATGGTACTTCTGCCGGCCACTCTTCTGTCCCAAATTCATCGGTTGATCCTGTCGACAAAATACAGTTATTATAACTACTTGGTCCACACACAATTCAAGTACCTGTGTGTCTAACGCTACCCAAGTTTTCAGTAGGGTTGACTGTCTAAAGGCGCTTGATAGATTTATAGTCTTCCTCCACACCGCTGCACCGTTTGTTTTCATGGTGGGCAAACGCAAAATGCTGAAAACAGTATCGTGCGTCGCTAATTGCGTCTCGTACATGTAAAGTTTAGTTGAAGTTAGTTAGATGTAGAAACGTGTGAAGTCAAGTTTTACCTACTTTAATAGATTTTATGTAACTATTGCATATTACCCCCTTGTTCTTTTATTTTGAGCTTAATTTACCTACACCATGAGCAGTCGTCCTTCGAGCCGTATACTAGTAGGTAATTTTTTTACTTACTATTCGGTTGTACATATCCTCCAAGCTCTTCCAAAGCATGCTCACCCTCCAGCCCCTACAGAAGTTACACAAAAGGTCATTTAAGTGCCAAACATTAAAACTCGTTATGCCGCTTTATTCAAATGCATCTTTCACTCGCAGTAAACAGGCATGAACCAAAAGTGAAAAATATAAGTATTTCTTAGTAAATTTATTCAAAAGCAATAATTAGTAATTCATTAGTCAATTTAACATATTGGTTCGAGCATGACGATGCTAGGCAATTTTAGCGATTGATAACTCTACTAGACTAACAAGACGGTACAGTTTAAAAAAAAACATCATTGTTCTTTAAGTAGGTACTTACAGTAGATCCAGCAGCTCTGTTGCAACAGTTATAAACAGTCAGATCTGCGCTACCACTCTGAAATTATAAATCCATAAGAATCAAATTAAAAAAAAAACATTTGTTGCCTCAGCAAAAAATATACGATGTGGTGCACTCTCTCTGATGGGACGACAATCCCACACGACCAGAGAGTGACTAGGCGCAGAACCGCTTAACGCTCTTTTTGGGCGTGGGGTATTTTTCCACCAACTTCCAAATTCTATAGTCCAGTCATTTTAGGCCAAGTTAGTTAGGTACATATCTCGGAAAATCGACATACCCACACCCAGTATATTACCAAATAAAAACTTGTATTTTGGCACCCTAAAAGTTGTCTCAAAATGCACATATGGTAGGGCATAGAGTATTAAACCAAGTATTAGGCTATATAGTCTTTGTGGTAGGGTGACCGCGTCTATTAAAAATCTAAGGTCAAAGGTCACAAAAATCGTTTATTTGCAAATATCTCGTTTTCTATGGGTTTATCGTTATTTGTATGTATGATTAATATTGTAGAGAATGTTTGAATTTTGTTAATGAACAGTCCATTAGCTAATTATCTACCGAATCTGATTAAATGATATTTTTCAGGATATAATATGCTAGTAACATAGAATATCATTATTTAATAAAACAGTAAGAATATCACAATAATTATGAAACAAACCTATACTAAAAATTTAAACTAAAAGTTAATACTTACATATATACAAAGACCAATTATGACACTTAGGCATCCTAGTACTCCTCCGCATCGCCGACAACCGGAAACGTGCCCAGAAGACTGGCAGCATTGCCACGTTGAATGGCAATGCTAATCCTTTGACCTAAGAATGAGCCAGCCCTCTGGTCGCGCGAAGTGTCGACTAGAGAATTAAATTTTCTAGATTTTTTCTATTCATCATCTTTTTTATCTTAAATTGTTTTCGAGATAGAGGGCGTAGAGCGCGCGGTCAGAGAATTATCAGAATCTGAGGTCAACTGATAGTCTCGATCAAAAACTCGTTATATTAAGGTTATAATTTATTGCTAAACATGTAATTATCCCTTAGATTTTTAATAGACGCGGTCACGGTCACCCTACCATATGTGAATTTTGAGACAACTTTTAGGATGCCAAATACAAGTTTTTATGTGATGATATACTGGGTATGTCGATTTTTCGAGGTCAACCCCTATAATGACTGGACTACTAAGCTGCTACTGAGAAATTCGGAATAAAAACTCAATCGCACTTTTTGCTCAACACGGGAATCGAACCCAAGACCTCAGACTCAGTAGTCACGCTTGTGACCATGAGACAAACGGAACATTAGAAGTGTAACACACATGTAATCAGGTAAATAAGCCTTTACATGTGCACAATCACGGTCTTCAGTTGTATACAAGATAACAATTAATGAAAAGGCCGATTATGCTAAAACTTCTGGATCATTCATTGTCTGTACAAAATTGATTCATAAAATTATGATGACGAACTATTTTCTTATCTACCATTATTGATAACAGGATTTGAATCAAAATATACTTTTAGATTCTAAGCCATCATGAATGATATGTGATTTGTCTGATTCATCTGATACGGCTAAAAATATTCCACTTCTTTGTTTGTTTCAGGTGCAAGAGGTATTGGATTTTCAAATGCTTTGGTAGCTTATCTTTGGCGATATTGTTTGCGTTAGGATTACTGTGGCTGATCAAAACGATGACGAACTTAATCTAGGACTTGAGCAATTCAGCCGTGCGCATTAACTCTGTTGGCATCGACTCCATGGTGGACTCAACAGCATTATTAATGTTCCGATCGCTGGGACACAGGCCTCCTTTCTTTGAGAGAGAATGGGCTATAATCTACCACGCGGGCCCAGTGAACATTTTGGTAGATGTCTCATGTCTTCGAATTGTTTGGTTCTAGACATGTGTTTCCTCACGTTGTTTTCCTTCACCGTTTTGAGAGCAGTGGTTATGAAATAAATTACATGTGCTTGCCTGGGTTCGAACCCACGACCTACTGTTCGCTACCACTGGGCCACCACTGCTCTATGATGATCATTCTTGCCTTCGACAAATTCACACTCAGAAGAAGCCTCCGTACTGATATCTCAGTACTTTTCGCTTTCTCTTACATGTTGGCGATCTTCGCCAAAACATGTTTTATTTAAGACAGACGGTATCGAAATAATATGTTTTTTGTGGCCCAATTAAAATAGATAGATAAAATTTAAAACAGCTTTCAGCACGTCTAACCAAATTAATAGGGTATAGGTACAAGCAAATATTCTGATCAAAAATAGTTAGTAGTAGGTAGTTAGCTGATTTGTTTTCTTGTAAGCAGGTATATTATACTTAATGTTTTTTTTTTTACTGTTTTTTACTATTGTCCTTATTTAGGAGTTCAAATTAGGAGTTCGTTAAAAGCGTGCTCATGTATTTTAATGGGACCTTATAAAGAGTGTAAAATAACCCTTAACGAAGTCGAAAGGCACGTCTTGTTCTCCCCGTTACTGCGATGTTTTTTTGTTCTAGGGCATACCTGGGAACCTTCTAGTTACAGAGATACTGGGGGTCAAAGATCCAAATTTCACACAGGTGTTTTTTTAATACTAGTTTTTCATGAAATATTTTTACTTAAATTACCTCCGTGGGCCGTTTACTATTTGAAACGTTCATCAGCACTATGTTTTATGAGTGCTACAATGAGTTTTACCGTAAAATGTGATTTGGGACCCCAATACAAAAAGTCGTTTCCCCGTAATTTTTGTGTGCGGGTACTTAGTTTGGTGTACATAATGCATAAAGTGCGCGCGGAACTAGTTGGCCGCTCCTTAGGTGGCGACAGGGGTGAGGGGGCGGGTTGCCTACAGCTTGCAATGCACAGGAGACTATAATTAGACAGTGATGACCAATCCCGAGATATCGTGAACAATAATTGTTCAATTTATTGAAAAGAATACTTAAATAAAATACAAAAACTTGCCTAATGAGCGGCCAACTAGTTCCGCGCGCACTATAGTTGACGGCTTCGTGAAAGGTCCGTTTACACCCTGTATATTTGTGTGTGAGTGGTTTTGTTTTCTTGTGGAATATTTTCATTAAGTGCTTTTACTTACCAGGGTTATTACACATTGTGCTGAAACAATTTAAAAATAGTTTAGATTTGGGTATGTAGTTTTAATTTTAATGTTTGATAGATAGTCCAACCATACTATTTGGTCCTTTTTATACATTTTTATTTGCATTTGTTTAATTTTTTTTTTTTTTAAAAAAAACATGAGTTGTACAAAAACGCATCCGTTTGAAGTAAGTATTAATAATTAATATAGGTAATTCTTAAAAAAGAAATATTCAAATAAAAGAATAACACACAAGTTTGTTTTTAGTCAATGAAAGAATTAGATAAATAATGATTTCAAAAATCAGTTCACCAATATTTATTTGGAGTGGCCAAACAAATTATCAATTAACAAATGGATTTTAAAACCAGTTTTAATTTAAATATTTTTTTTATCATACTAGATTACCAAAAATTAAATTGGAATAAGTACCACCAATTTTTTTTGTCACAAATAGTAGATAAATCCTTCATTCAATATCACACCGAAAGAAAGCTTTATCGAAATTATTTTACACAATTACAATTACTTTAACAAAAGCATATAATAATTGTTTGGTAAATACCTAAGTAATATTTAATTTAAAAAAGAGTCGTAGAAAACTATTCAAAATTAATTCTAAAAGACGTAGGTACCTGATGTTTGTTGAAGTTTAAGAGTAGCGAACACTAATAAAATGGATATAAATACTTTGGCGTCCATCTTGTTGATTGTCCTTAGATATACTGATATTATGATTAAAAATAAGTTTGCTTTTAACTTCCTAAAATTATCTAAGGCTCAAGCAGATAGGCGCGTCGCAACTTAGGGACGCGATACTCCGATGAATAGGTATCTGAGCAAGAACGCACGCTAAGTCACATTGCGGTGCAAAACATTGCAATTTTAGTTCAATTCAATGGATGGAATGTGTGAGGAGGAATGACAATTAAAAAGAAAAAGAAGTAAATGACAGCGCTATGATTGACAGAGAAGAATTAAACGTGTGTTGCCAAAAGGGCAGGAAAAGTGACTTTTCATGAGTGTAAAATTAAAGTTTCTTTTCCGATGTTACATTTAAGTTTCAAAATAAATTACAAATAAAACTTAGTATTTATTTACCTATAACCAGTGCAGTTGGTCGAATTTTTCATTCATCCAGTCAATCCCTGCTGCCTAGTTTAAAAAAAGTATTGGTTTTACCTCGACCAAGATTATGCTGGGATCAAAATGGACGTCAACCTACGCTATTAAACACTAAATGGTGTCGACAATACGACAGTAAGCGGAAACACTGGCCCTACAAGATCATCATCGGAAAATTTTTAAACGCGCGAGTCTGCTTAAGCCTTAGATTATTTAGAAAGTATAAAAACATATATTTTTAATCGTTATTACAGTGTGTCTGAAGACGATCAACAGTATGGACGCCAAAGTATTGACATACATTTTATTACTGTTCGTAACTCTTCTAGTTCAAAAAACATCATCAGGTGCGTCTTTTAGAACTAAGTTTTAATACTTTCAAATGTTTCTGTGTTTATCGTTTTGTTTTATAAAATATTGTAAAATATTTTCATATTATTTTGTAAATTGTTTTAATAATAATACAAATTTAATAAAATATAATTTATGAATAGGGTAAAACCAGGAGAGATGGACCAGCGGGTGAGACGGACCATCGTAATTTCTACCAAACTATTAAATTTATTTAGGCTGACAACACTTACGAGTTCTTGTCAACCTGTTTGCTCCGTGTAGAAAGCGAGACTATTTGATTTTCGTTCGTAAAATTAGTAAAAAACGTATTAAAAGGTTTCGGAAGCGTGTTTTTTTTTGTGTGGGTGTTTAGAAAACGAAGGTATGTATAAGATATTGTATTTTTAGAATAAGAATTGACGTTTCTGTGCTAGTATGTTCATGAAATTATAAAATAACCTCAAATTTTTCGTTTGTTTATTTTGCTTTTAATATGAGAAAGTGGTCCGTCTCTCCACTCAATTTAGGAGAGATGGACCATGTTATGTATGGGTGAGATGGACCAATAGTCAACCGTTTTGTTTTGCAAATTTGAAGTGGTTTCAAATTATTATTGCTACTTATTTTTTAATCCATACATTCTTAATGTGTTAATCTCTTCTTTTGTAGATAATATGCCTTTAACATATAAGAGGAAAAGTGGAAAAAAAAAAAAAAAAAAAAAAACAATCAAGGAAAATGAAAAAAGAAAATTCTATTGAAACTAAACAGATTGTAAAAGTAACACGGAAAAAGAAGGGAACTAAAAGACAAATTTCTGCAAAGAAAGAAAATAAAAGACAGAAAAAACAAAAAATTGAAGACAGTTCTGATGAAGATAGTGAACAAGAGATTATAACTCTGCGTGATAGTCCTGAATTGACTGAGTGGGATGACAACGAATGTGCAGGCTGTGGTGACAACTATGAGGAAACCCTGAGTCAAGATGAATGGCTGCTGTGCATTATCTGTGAACGCTGGTCACATGAAGGCTGCACCAATTATCCCGATATGTGCGACCGATGCGGAAATACGATGAAAAACTGAAGATTTTACTTGCATTTAATTGCTTATGTTACTTGTTGATTTCGTTTTGAATGTTTATTTTTTTGTTTGGAAGTTTTAATGATTATTTTTGTTAGGACCATCTCTCCTTACTGGGTGGTCCGACTCACCCGTATAGTATGGGAGAGATGGACTGAGGGTACTTTTTTTAATATTTCAATTATTTCCATAAAGATGCTATAATCGTGAGATATTAAAATAAAAAAATGTTGACTATTAATAGTTAGTTAGTTTATCACTAAATTGTTTAATAGTTATTAAGAAATAAAAAAGATATTAAAGTTGAACAAAATGTGGTCCATCTCTCCTGGTTTTACCCTACTTAAATAAAAAATTTATATATTTTTTTGAAAAAAAAAAACAAATTAATGACTAATATGTACTTATTAAATAATCATATAGAAAAAAAAAATATTAATTAATATAATATATGATAAATATCACACCAATCAACTATTAAAATATATATTTTTTGTTAAGCTGAACTAATTTTTCTTAAGCTTTCTTTCTTTCTGACGATTTATTTTAAAATCTTTAATATAGCCTTTTCTTGAAAGGTGAAAAAAATAAATGAAGTGCTAGTTATCCTTCATCTTAGCGTGTCGATGGTAAATCTTCCCAAATAAATTAAATAAATTTTGCCCAAAATTCAATTATGATAGTTATTGAAATGACACGAAGAATGCTATAACATTTATGAAGTCACATCGGTCTCTATTAGACACTGAAACTTAGCCTATACACCTAAATACAACTACTTTTGATTTTGTTTCAGCATCATGTGTAATAACTATGGTAAGTAAAAATACCTTATACTAGCTGACCCGTGCCCACTTCGTTGGGCATAATTAGTCGAAAGTGTGATAATTACGTTTCGAAAAATTCAATTTCGGGGACGTCCGCACGTCCGCTGCGTAAGGAGCCGACCACCCGACCACGCGACAGAGCCGCGCGGCGGGTACCTACCTCTCATAACCTCTCAGATGTAAAAGGCCACGCCCCCTCCCGAAGCGAGCACGAACGTGAACCGAATGAAACCCGAAACCATCGGGCGCCGTCTGCTGCTTTGGTTTTTTCTCCGATTCACTTTGCAAAACGGACTACCACGTAAAAGCCTTTTTATTTTACGGTTTTATATATAACCTATGACACTCAGCAATAATGTGGCTTTCTATTGGTGAAAGAATTTTTAAAATCGGTTCAGTAGATCCCGAGATTACCCCTTACAATTTAACAAACACACAAACTTTACTTCTTTATAATATATAGAAGATACATAGAAGAAGATAAATTATTCCTTATGAAAAATATTTTCACTTGTATACCTTTTTTTTTTTTTTTTTGGAGGGTGGAAAATCATCGAATAACCCCCCCCGCTCTTGGGCAGAGCGAAGGGGAGTGTCAGACTTCTACTGACTAAAAACCAAACCTCCTTTCCTCCTTTTCCTTCCTTTCGACAATCCACAGCCCCGACGGGCGTCGGCCCTTGCGGGCCCCTCCTTGCTGACATCTCTCTTTGAGGCGTGCGTGGAACACGTACGCGCCGCCGACACGGTCTGTTGCCGTCATGACGACGGCCGGACGGCGAGCTAGCCCGTTACTCACCGTCCACAGGCCCGCGTCTACGGTGGCCGGAGGTCATCGCGTGCCCCCCGACGCCCGGAGCGCCTTCCGCGGCGGCTGGGACGTTGAGAGGTTCTCTCCCTCTCTCGTTCCGCCACCTCCTTCGCTAGCATCACTGCTTCGCAGAAGGAGGCGACGGCGTCCCATTCCTCTTCGCCCCGGACCATGGCTTGCACCAGGGCCGGACGCGAGAGGTCGCCGCCGCCGATCACCGCTACGAGAACACGGCGGGGCTCCGCCCAAGCAGGGCACACCTCCACAGTGTGCTCCACCGTGTCCTCCGGTCGATCCACGCAGTGGAAGCATCCGGGCGTTTCCTCCCGCCTGATTCGGTACAGGTACCTTCCGAAACACCCGTGTCCGGTGAGGACCTGCGTCAGACGGTAGGTGAGGGCGCCGTGGCGCCTCTCCAGCCACTCCTCAAAGAGGGGACTTACCGCCACTATCGTGGCGTGCCCTTTCTCTTGTATACCTTAAGTATCGACGTGTTTTTATTTAGCTGTCAGCCTTTTAATTGATTATTATCTTACTGAAAATTGAAACATTGCGATTTGACTTCACTAAAGGCTCTATGTTCCTACACACTTCTATCTGCTCCGTTGGTCCTGGGTTCGATTTCCAGGTTGGGCAAAAAGTGTTTTTTGGTTTTGCCAGTACTTCCAAACTCCACCCGCCCGGTGTATGGAAGTTGGCGGTAAATTACCCCCGTGCCTCGGTGAACCGGTCATGCGCCTGATCTCTTTCCTTTCGTGTCGTATTTCTGGCCTATCGGACTATGAGAGTGATGGAAGAGAGAGTGCATACTTTTGAGCAATATCTCCCAGTAGAAAGATGGTGATTTAGATGTTTATTTGAGAATACCATGCCAACTCAATTTTGCAATCGGACACGAAGATACTTCATCGAAAGGGGTTTGGGTATTTTTGCTTGCCTACTCGCCTGTCATTTTTTTTTTTTAGAAATTGTGGTCAATAACTAAATTGTCAGTCTTACTTTTCCATGGCTATACAGCTAGCATCAGGCCTAACAAGTATTTTAAAGGATATGAACTTCTAAATCGCTACGTATCTGAGATTTAAGCTATCAAAGCTGCAGACATTTCATTAAAATTTCAGTTTTATGCGTTTAAAAATAAAAATAAATTGGTAGGCAAACTAGGCTCCACAGTAAAATATTCAAACCCTGTGGTAAATAATGGTTTCATATCAATTATTATGTGTGCCGTGTTAGCGAATAAATTCTTTTTATTTAATATGTATTTATTTATGGATTTATAATTTCAGAGTGGTAGCTCAGTACGTACTGCTTCATGCTGCATGGAAACTGGCCCTCCTGTAAGTACCTACCTCAAAACATTTTTTTTCTAATTTCAGAATGGTAGCTCAAAACTTACTGTTTATGATTGCTGCATGAGACGGGACGTGAATTTACAAAAGCTATACCATTAGATTCAAAGTGCAAACTGAACTGGCTTAGCTTTTGTATGACAAAAACTTGACCAAACCCTAATCTATTCTAGTTCAGAAATTGACCGAAATCGCATAGACTTTGTTAGATGAATTCATTCTAAATATATTGCAGCAACAAATGCTATTCAATTTGAGACCCATAAATTAACCGATTGTTAGCCTAAATAATATAATAGTTACAAGGAAATTGTTATTATTTTAATATTACAATAATTAAATTACTCGTTTCTATTGCTAGAAAAAAAACACTAAATACCTACTTGTTGCGAGTAAAAATTAATTAATTCGTTTTCGTTACATATTTTTAGTACAAATAATAATAAAACTTAAATGTGGACGGCACGGTTGGCGCAGTGGCTCAAGCAATGGGCTGCCGCGCTGCGTGTCGCGGGTTCAATCCCCGCACGGAAGAAATATTTGTAAGACCTACAGATAGTTGTTCCGGGTCTGGGTATTTGTGTATGTGAGTTTAAATGTTTTTGAACGCACCCACGATACAGGATAAATTAATAGTGTAGGGCAACGTTTTTTTTTAGAAAAAAAAAAATTACTTTCGTAAAACGCAGATAAATAAAGGGGATCGGACAAAAAAAAAACTAATTAGCCCGTCAGATAGATTTCCAAAAATATTGACCACATATTTTTTCTTTTTTCACGTAAACAAAAAATGAAGATGATACAGTGCTTCGAAAACTCGTGTGACGTCATAATGATAGTACATTTTGTACCTTCAAGTGACGTTTCAAGCCCCACTTCATGATCTTTGACGCGCTTTATCTTCGTCAATTTTTATTGATTTGATAAAACAAAAAACACGTGTCCAATATTTTTCGATAATCTTACTGGTGGACTAAACAGAATTCTATTTTTTTGAGTCAGTCCGATCCCCTATTGTTTTTGACCCCCGACGCAAGAACGACGGGGTGTTATAAGTTTGACGTGTCTATCTGTGTGTGTGTGTGTGGCTCCGTATTTGCCTGCGAGTAGACAATTAGACAGTTTAAAAAAAAATCTGCGGTAGATTGTATGATTTGTTATTTTGAACTGGGTGAAATAGGTTAGGTTAAAACTGTGAACAACCGCTACTTCCAAGTTGCTCGCAGAAATTAGAATAAACTTAGGTATTATACGTAATCGAACGAACATGTCGGCGCCGATCAATCGCGTTCGCAATAAACAAATGTGGCGGTGAGCCTCTACTCGACTAGGTTTTGTCCGTGCATTTTCTTTAAAATAATAAAGGCCAAAAGCTAATCCATTTGAGTAAATATTTTTACTGAGATAGATGAGGTATTTTCGAGTAAAATGCATAAACAAAAGCTCATCTATTAGAGTCTGACTCGTGACTCAAATAGTATAGGCTTTGTAAATTCGCAGACGGGACGCTGGACCTCCTGTAAGTACATACCTACCTCAAAACATTTTTTTTAAATATCTACTGTCTTGTTGATCTACAGTGAGCAAGCGCTAAAATTGCTAAGCACCTCATGCTTGGCATTTTTATCGCTGCTTATCAGCTTATCCTGGGTCAGCTAAACTGTTATTGTTTTTGCAATCATAAATTTCTCAATAGCATTTACGGCGCAAGTTTAAATTTGCCCAGCGACTAGATCGAACATAGCTTGTCATGATTGAACGAATCTTTAAAATTTATGAAGACAGGACAGATAATATCATGTGGCATGAAATTAGACCACCGCCTTATAATAAGGAGCGAAATCACTCCGTTCATAAATATTGGACCACACACTTACGCCATCCACCAGCTGCGTGCGAGACATGGGCTACGACCTCGAGCTTACACGCGTCGCGGAGATATATATCTGTTATCCCCATCGCTGATATCCCCATTGTATCATCGGACGTGCAGAGATACGACAAAGCGTCAACAATATCATCATCTGCCTAGCCTTTTTACCTGACTACGGCAAAGCCAAAGGAGGGTTATGATTTTGACTGGCTATGTATGTGAGTATCTTCATCTGTTCCCTCATAGCTTCTAATCTACTTATCGGAACTCAACATATGAGGTATCATTAGAACCGTCTTAATTTTCCGCTGGATATAGGCTACGTGACGTGTCACAAAAAGCGATTTGGCGCCCTCTAGCGGACAAAAAGTAAGGCTTCAAAAATAAAAATGGACATAAATACGCCGTGCTTGTTATCATTTGAAATGGCCTCACTTGTACATTTCCCAAATATAAGTCAAATTTAAAATCACGCCCTCCAGCGGACAAAAATTCAAGACTAAAAAAAAAAAATTAATACCAAAATTGTTTAAATAAAAAAAGTTAAAACTAAAACTCGCCTACACAACAAAAAGAAAAGCCGTAGTCACACGTTATAGGTACCAACCTAAACACTTTAATACCGTGTGACTACGGCTTTTCTTTTTGTTCTACCCTGAAAATCTTGTTTCATACTTTTTCAGCGTCGATTTTTTTTGTCGTAGTCGAGTTTTAGTTTTTACTTTTTTTTCCCAACTATTTTGCGGTCGGCTTCTATTCTAACAGAGGAATACCAGTATTTTACATGGAGCGACCTGGACCATGGAGCGATGGTGCCTATCTGATCTCCGCAACCAAGTTAATACTAGGTAATACGACACTCTTAAGAAACACTGGTTGTCAGACTTACTGAAAAAGAAATGATGGGTATTGAATTTCAAAAATGAATAGAAAGAAATACCCTATATCGGTCATTATAACTTTAGTAGTAACCCGGGTTCTGAAATATTTATGTCCGGTTTTTGGGAATGAAGGTCTACCATTGTAACATGGGACATAAAACATAACTAGAAAAATGTAGATGTAGGTACTGGTAGTGCATACAAATATTATAGGTATAATTTAAAGGGAAAAGCAGAGCTATATCTGTCGGTAATAATCAGCTTTTCGATGCGATGTTAATGTGTGTCCTAACTTTGTAGGTTTCATCTAGGAAGTTTTACCTGAGTGAACTCTTTGGTTTAAAAAAAACTTTTTTACAAAAAATAAAACCGACTTCGACAAAAATAAAACACAAAAAAGTGAAAAATAAAATAAGAACAAAAATCAGCTTCTGAAGTCGGTGACTTTTGTTTGTTTGATTTCATGTTTTTGCCACCGACTTCAGAAGCTGATATTTCTTCTTATTTCTCACTTTTTTGTGTTTTATTTTTGTCGAAGTCGGTTTTACTTTTTGTAAAAAAGTTTTTATTTTTCACTTTCTAGTGGTTCACATGTGCTTACCCCTTCACAACGTAACGGCGTGATGTTATGTTATGAACTGGTGTAAACAATAGACAGACATGAGATTTGAGCAAACCCAGTCCATTTGCTATCATTTATTGAGAATTTCCGTTGCCTATCTTCGAAGTTCTTCATCAGATCTTCACTAAATAGTTTTTTTAACCTTTGTTGTGAGTACAGTGATATTATGTTGTGTGATGGCGTAAAAAATGTTTATTATGCTATAGCAACCATCGCGGTTAATCTGCTGTTTTTTATTGAAGAGTTCCCCCGATTTCTACAAGATCCCATCATCAGATATTAAAATAGTGACAATGGGACCACACGAGAAGCACCAGCTTTTAAATAAAAAAAGAATCATGAAAATCGGTTCACCCAGTCGCAAGTTATGAGGTAACAAACATTAAAAAAAAAAAACAAAAAAAAATACAGTCGAATTGATAACCTACTCCTTTTTTTGAAGTCGGTTAAAAAGGACCGCATTAAAGATGGTCAAACGGTTAGAAATAACCTATTTATAGAACAAGAACAGCTTATTTAAAAAATCATAATCGTAACTCAATTTATGTGATCTGACAATGATAACCAAGAACTGTGCCAAAAAGCCTCTGTTCATAAATTTTTTTTTACAGAGAATTTTGTTCTAAGAAGCGTCACTCGAGTGACCCTTCATTTTTTGTTGCATTCCATGGTCAGATAGATAATTAGAATGAACGTTCATTGGCGCTTAACATTTTATTTTTGTTTCATAAAAGGGTGAAGATTGGTGCGGAATTCAATGTCAGGGACGGGCAAATGGTAAGTATTCACCATTGTACTAGTAAAGACGACTGCTAATGTTGTAGCAAAATAAAGCTCAAAAAACAACGATGGTAACAAATTAATTAAAGTACAGCTCGACCAAACAATCCCTACATCGTACCTTTGTACATCTAATTTACTTTGCATGTAATAGACGCATTTTGACACCGTTTCCGGGGTTTATTTTGGGGTTAGCTACCATGTACAAAATCGGTCACGGGGACTAAAAATATACATGGCAGTCAACCCTGCTACAAACTTACTCAAATTTAGACAGGTAGGTACTAAAATTATAATATCTGAACTAAGTAATCATAATAATCTTGCAGCTATAACATCGATAGGATCAACCGATGACTTCGGGACATACGATCGGCCAGCAGAAGTACTTTGTAAATCTGCGCCTCATGAATTAGAAAGCGGTGAGATGAATACCTATTTTGATAAATAGAAATGGAATTGATTGTTTTTTTAATTCTAGGATGGCACTAAGTCATAGATGATGATGTTAATAAAAATTATGTTGCAGGCACCTATTATTTGGGACCAACAGGAAAACCAATGACAGTGTACTGCAATATGTTAACCCGGGAGACATGTATTAGGACAAATAAAACTACCCCAGAGTTCAATCATGATCCGAGTGAAGGACCCTTCTGGTTTCACGAAGAGGACATTCAATTGAAGGATCTATATACAGATGTAAGTTACATACATTCAGAAATCCATAGTTTTTTTTTTTAAATATATTTGATAGTTGGAATTTCTAAATAGCAGCCCATAATATGAACTTCTCCCCCAATAGGGTAGTTGACAAAAAAAATCTAATTAGTCCATCAGATATATTTCCAAAATTTTTCTTTTCGCACGCAAACAATAGGTAAATGAAGACGATACAGTGCTTCGAAAATTCCGCGACGTCATAGTTTGATACATTTTTTTCCAGAAAGTGACGTCACCAGCCCCTTACCACTCAGCACCCAATCTTTAGCAAGTTTTATTTTTGATTGTTTTGATTAATTTGATAAAACAAAAAAATACGTATCAAATTTTTCGATAATCTAAAAGACGGACTAAACAGAATCATACTTTTTTGAGTCAGTCAACTACCCTATTGCTGACAATAGACTCACCTCTTATTATGCCAGTATCCAAATGTGGCTGTACTGATAGGTAGGCACTAAACCCTCCCCAGAAACAAAGACAAAGATATTTCTGTTTAAGAATTTAGTACGTAACTAATCGTGTGCCTAGTTTTTGAAGGGACATTTTTGTTTTGTGCCACTATCTCGTTGCACTCTTGAGCAGTGGTACAACCATGAAGAGTAAACTAACTTACTCGTATTTATGGTCATTTATTTCATCACTATCTGCTACCAAAACGCTGAAGGAAATCATGATTGCAACAAGATTCGTGATGCCTAGAACCAAAATGTCGAAATCAAAATGTTAGATATTCCTGACGATGCATGTTTTATTTTTTACCGTTTCAAAACAATGGTTGATGATTAAATAAATTACACAACGTAAAGTGTGTGCATGGGTTTATACCCAGCATCTACAAAGGACGGAACAGTGGTGGCCCAGTGGTGGCAGCCCCGACTAACGAACCCACGACTCACTAGTCGTGGATTCTAACAGTTTCAGTCAGGCGCATTACTTTGAGTAATTTATTTCATCACTACTGCTCTCAAACGGTGAAGGGAAACATCGTGAGGAAACTGGCATGTCCAATAATAAAAAAAAATCGAAGACATAAGACATCTACCAAGCCGCACTGGGCCCGCGTGTTGGATTATAGGCTTGAGTCGCTGCAGTGGGAAAATTATAAGCTGATCTACAAATTGTTGTTATACTTCCAAGTCAACACAATCTTTCTACAAATATTTTTTGGTTCATTTGTTTCAGATTTCAGAAGAACAGTTGACATGGTTACGTGATCGTGCAGAATCGGTTCGTCAAACGCTAAAATACAACTGCCTGGACTCAGTTCCACACTGGAAAGACAACAAGTCTCGATCCGTGAAGTTATGGGCTTGGAATGATGTGGTGATTGGACCAAACCCGACCAACCGGTCTCCTTTATTCTATTCCATACCACAAGCTACCGACAAATGTGTGGTAAGATATTTTTTTTTTTTTTTGGGGGGGTCGGGAAATCATCTAATGAATCCTCCCGCTCCCCCCACTCTGGGCAGAGCGATAGGGACCAGTATCAGACTTCTCTTGACTAAAAACCACCCATGTTCCTTCTTAGCCCATTGTGAAGAGGCCACGGAACCTCTTTCGAACATCCCGTAGCCCCGACGGGATACTTTTAATACATTTTTTTTTTTTAATGTTTTGGCCTTTTCTATAAGATTTGCGCTTCTTAAGTTTGTGTAGATGTAATATTTAAACATATGACAGTAATTGAATAAGTTGACATCACTTATGTGAATATTGTCTTAATCAAATATAATGTGCATTTCAGGTAGGAAGTACTGAATGGCAAAGTACTATCATAGAACTGCAAAGTTCTAACGTGAACAGACTACCAATAATTGGAATGTGGATCGGAGATATTCGTAATGAAAAACAAAAGGTGACCATCGAAAGCGTTGAATTGTGTTTTAAATGATTTTTTGTCCACAATTTCAACGAGTATATTAACATAAAGTGCTTGGCCAGACTGGCAGCGCGGCGCGGGGAGCGGCGCGGGTGCGGCAACGCGCGCGATTTACCTGTCCGCACTGGACCGCGATTTCGTTCCGAGCGTTGTCGCGTTCAACTGTTCGTCCAGTGTTTGTCAAAATATAATATGGATGACGAAGACTTGTTTTTATTGGAAAATTCTTACTTTAAATGGCAAATGCTAAAAGTGAAAAATGGAGTTAATAAAATTAATTTAACCAGAGAAAATGAAGGAGAATTTTACACACTGTATGAAAGATTGCGAGAGCAACCTCAAAAGTTTTTTGAATATACAAGAATGTCAATGGATACGTTTGACTACATATTACAAAATATAGAAAATTATATTATAAAAAAAAATAACAACTTACGCCGACGCAAAAAAAAGCAAAAATTTTTTTGGTAAGAATTTTAAAATTCGGTTATTTTAATTAATTGGATACTTCTATAAATAATTATAAATAATTGGATTAATTTCTTAAGCTTTAACTTATAAAAGTTAAAGCTAAATAAATAAATCCAATTTATCTGGTTATCTGGCGCAGACTAAAGTTTGAGATACGCCGCTCCCGCGCGGTTTATCGCTTGCCGCCCCGCGCAGTCACTGCGGCCACTTGTATGAACGAGCTATGGCACGAGTTGCCCGCGCGCTCCCCGCGGAAAGTAGCCCGCGCCGCTTCCCGCGCCCGCGCGCCCACTACGGACACTCAAATGAAGTTCCATACGTTTAAGTTTGTCGCGCCGCGCCCGCCCCGCGCCCGCGTTTGCAGTCTGGCCAAGCACTAATACATAAGTCTCTAGATTTATAATATCATGGTGATACCAAATGGTTTGCAGTTTAAAACTAATATGTTTGTCTACCCATATTTACAAAATAAATGATTGGAATTTGAAAATTATTTTATTCGAACTCACGAACAAATGCCGTGTTCGCTTAGTACAGCAAAACTGAACATGTAATCAACAGAGGTCGAACACGAATTTCCAAACAAAGGTGTAGTATTTCTCATTTTCAGGAATGCACCGAATTACAAATGGGTAATTTGTTTAGAATTCTCATCATAATCAAATGACAGTTTAATCTGACGATATATTTACACAGGTGTATTAAAAAACACTGTCCTACACAACTGAACTCACAGTTAAAAAAAAAATCTTTAAAACTCAAGAATAACTTACGCGATTCAGGATTTTGATCTTAGTTCTTCTTTTTGTCATTGATGGCTCTGTTGTACTTTTAGTACTATGTAGGTACCTATAGTACTATTTTGGAGTGCCACTACAGTTTTCTACCAATAATTTCTACTAAAAACGAATGTGATTCGTTTTTTGAATCACTAGGATACTCCATACTTATGTAACGTTTACTTGCACTTGATTCGAACTGGCCCAAATCAGTAGCAAAGGTCATTATGTCACCGGACCATTTGAGTCATTAAACCGCTGTGCTAACGACCAAGTTTGGTCCGATTCAATTCCACACGGGGCGACCCTATATGGGGTGTTGATCCAGTACATGCAAGGTCTTCAGATATTCAACTTTGGGAAAAAGGCTAGGCAGATAATAAGTGAAAAGGGTCCATATTGGCTCACCTTAAGTTTTTTATCCGAAATTGTTCTTCCTAACGATTTGTAATCCGAATGATCACTCCTCCTAAAATTTTTCATCCTAAAGTTTGAATTCCTACTATTTGTAATGCTACTGGCGATGTTCCTAACACTCATGTTTCCGAAAATTTTAATTCCTATTATCGTTATTGTAAACATATTGCAACTCCTACTGTTTTTTATCCTAACATTTTTATCCCTAAACATAATTACCATAATATTAAACTGTTTAGAATGATTAAAGGTCGTTTCACTGATTTTTGTCTTGAAATGAAATAAATGAATGAAATTCAGGTCAGAGTCTCGTCTTGTGGACGCTATGAAAAAAATACTTAGAAAAATTTCGCGACCAATTTCGAGGTAGCGCTCGCCGGCCGCTGCCGCGGCACCGCTCGCTTCGCTCGCTCGGCTCGCGCGTAGTTGGTCACAGTTCTAACCTAACCTAACCTATGGATATCTTTGCATATAAGGTCCCATTGAAATAGGTGGACAAATTTTAACACAGCGTTTAAGTAAGCCTAACTAAAGACATCTAAACAACAAAAAAAACACTATATAAAGTGATTTTATTTTGACTTAAAATAATAAATTGCCGGCACTCTAGAACAAACTCATCCCATAACAGTAGGTATTTTAATGTCTTTTTCTTTTTACTATTGTCCTTATTTTAGCGGTCTAAATGATTTTTAAATATATATTATATATTTAAAAATCATTTAGACAATATAAATATAAATTTTAAAATTTTCTCCACCTATTTTAATGGGATATTTTATAATACTGATTATTATGAATAAAAAGTAATATAAACTGGTGAGGCGTGTAAATAGCCTGCACCTTTGTGAAGAATGTAAGAAAATTTGAAATAAGAATATACGGCGGATGTGTAACAAAATAAATTAATTTCCCTTCTGATGAATCCTCGACAAACCAATACAAGAGAATTATTAGCAGCAAACATGCCCACGTACCTTGACAATCCAGAGATCCCACTCAGACCCAGGGAGATGGGGGATACCTCGTTCATGCGCACTTGCAAGTATGGGCTGCCGGCCGGCGAGCTAAATCTTCGTGGATCCGCCGGTGGAATGGTGAAAACTCCAAAAATCAACACTGCACTATAAGTTCTCAATGAAGCACAGATGCAGGTCCATTTATTTTACGAGTATCGTCCAGATTTCAACAAAAAGGGATTTTTTGAAGCGGAGCGCGTCGGAGCACACACCGTCTTGCTCAAACGGTCAAGGGGAGCTGTCAGCTCGCTAGTGCCATCTATATGTGTGCCCTTGCGGAAAAAACTCAAGAAAGTCTCGATACATGGGCGCTGCTTACAGATGGCGTGAGGATTCATCAATTGAGAAGTTAAAATATTTAATTTGAAATACTAACATATTTTATGATATGGAGAAATCCTAAATTATTATTATTTTATTTTTTATATTAAAAAAGGCATTGACGCTTCACCATGCTCGGGGGCTTTGGAAGGACGCAAGTGCTTTCAGAAAGGAAGTGAAAAAATTATAAGTATTTACTAACCTAGATTATGATCAGAAAAACTTTAAGCTTTACGACTGAATGCGAGAAACAAACGATATAAGTTATTTAAATATAATATTTCCTAAACCTTAAGACTATGAATTTCGTATAAGAGTTAAACTTTATTGCGTTGGAATAGGATATAATTTAACGACGGCACGTTTAAAGTTACCGAACTTCGTTTTTACCATTGCAACACGAATGACATTATCCGTGCCTTTATAGACCTCAGTTATAACTCCTAATGGCCAACTTAGAGGAGCTGAATTATCCTGTCCCACGAGTACGACAGTCCCAACTTCTACGGGTTTGTCCGGAGTTGCCCATTTCTGCCTGACTTGCAGCGTATGCAGATACTCTAGGTGCCATTTCTTCCAGAAGGATTGGACCATACTATCTAACAACTGTTTGCGCTGTGATAAATTAATGCGCTGACCAGACAAATCGGCTGCCGGCAAGTACTGCAGTGGAGTCGACATCAAAAAGTGAGCGGGAGTAATAACTTCGGGATGGGGATCGGAAGACAAAACGCTCAGAGGGCGCGAGTTCATAATGCACTCTATTTGAATGAGTACAGTTTGTAACTCCTCATAAGTGAGAAGCTGACTTCCGATCACGCGATAAAGATGCGTTTTTAATGTTTTAATATTCGCTTCCCACATGGAACCAAAATGTGGGGAGCGAGGTGGAATCATTTTCCACATTATGCGGCGGGTTGATAACTCATGTAAAAGAGACGAATTGAAACTTGAATTTAATAAGAATCTATAAAGCTCATCTAGTTGGGCCTTAGCACCAACGAAATTAGTGGCGTTGTCCGAATAAAGACAAGATACTGGCCCTCGACGCGAGATAAAGCGTTTAAACGCGGCTAAAAAGACATCAGAGGTTAAATCAGAGACTAACTCTACATGGACGGCCTTGGTTACTAAGCACACGAATAAACAGATATACGCCTTCTGGGCGTGCTGGCCTCTGCGCCGAGTGAGGGTTATGCGTATGGGACCAGCATAATCCACTCCAGTGTGGACAAACGCCTTCGCTTCCGATACTCGGTACTCAGGCAGGTCTGCCATCACTGGAATGGGATGCGTCGGATTTACCCGAAAACATGTGTTGCATTGTCGCAACTTGGACCTAATGACAGTCCTGGCATCTAGTATCCAAAATCGCTGTCTTAGAATAGACATGAGTAGTCCCGGTCCAGTGTGACAATTCATCACATGGTAATGACGGATTATTAGATCCACGATATGATCATGTTTGGGAAGTAAAAAAGGATGCTTAGCGTCAAATGGAAGGTGCGACTTCGAAAGCCTTCCTCCAATGCGTAGTATTCCCTCTTCATCCAAAAAAACAGCTAAACTTTGGAGTCTCTTTGAAAGCAATTTCCCAGATTTAATGAGCTTAATGTCATTTGCAAAGTACACAGATTGCACAGCACATACTATCGCTCGTTCCGCAGCTGACAAGCCCTGTATAGAACGAGGTTCACAATGAACCTTTGGTCTAGCAAATTTCAATATATAGGAAACAATGCGCAACAATTTATCCCATGATGAGGTACGTTGAGCAAGTTGATATAGAAGGGGTTGTTCTACTTGCGTGGTCACTGTTAAGACATTTACCTTGTGCTCGGGAAGTTCCCCACAATTAATAGGAGAAAACGGTTTAACGGGCCAATCCTCAGGAGCACAACGAAGCCAAGAGGGGCCGTCCCACCAAAGTTCATGTGACATTAACTGGGAAGGAAGGATGCCACGAGATAGACAGTCGCTTGGATTCTCAACACCTGCCACATGGTAAAAATGTTGAGAACCCAAGTTCTCCTGACATTGAGCGACTCTATTGCTGACAAAGACTGACCAGCGGTGCGGAGAAGAGTGTATCCAAGATAAGGCTATCATGGAATCCGAAAAGGCGTAAATTCCTGCAATAGGAACACGTAAAGCGTAAGTATCGCGAACAGTTTTTACCAATTTTGACATGAGCACGGCGGCACACAGCTCCAGGCGTGCAAGAGTTGTGACTTTGGTAGGTGAAACCTTTGATTTCGCACAAATTAAGCGGACTATGACACCAGATGGACAAGTAGAGTGTATATAAATCACACACCCGTACCCACCCATACTAGCATCAGCAAACGCGACTATACGAACAGAACAATCATCGGTAACACCCACATGGCGTGGTATGCGTAATGTATCTAGCAATGGAAACTCTTGCATGAGAATCGAGAAACGTTTAAAAATGTCGTCAGGAGCGGGATCATCCCAGCCAATATTGCTCAGCCATAACTCTTTGATGAGCAACTTGGCATAGAAGATCACTGGGGCAACCAAACCGAGAACATCAAATAAGCGTGCGACTATCGAGAGTATATTTCTCTTAGTACATTTCTCAGCCACTCGAGCGGAAGTGAAGAAGAAATTATCCTGAGAAGGTTCCCACGAAAGGCCTAGAACCTTAGAAACATCACTCCCAGCGTGAAAATCGAGTGACTTGCGATGCGAGTCAGGAAGACTGTTTAAAAGAACGGGTGAATTGCTACACCATTTAATAAGGTCAAAATCGCCCGATTTAAACATCTTTATAAGATCATGCGATAGCTGCATGGCGGTATCTTCATTATTCACAGAATACACCAGATCGTCCATATAGAGACTGGTCTCTGCTACTTTAGCAGCTTTGGGATAATGCGGACTGTCAGAGGCCAGCTGTCGCACAGTGCGCATAGCTATGTATGGACTCGACTTAAGTCCGAAAGGTAAGCGATTAAAAGCAAAGGTTAGCACAGGTTCGTTCTCATTGAATCGAAACAAAATGCGTAGGTATTTACGCTGGTCAACGGGTACACCAACGCGTAAATACATTTGTTTAATATCCGCATTTATAGCGATGGGAAATAATCTAAAATTTATTAAAAGAATAAACAAATCTGTTTGTAAATTGGGACCAATATGGAGTACATCATTTAAAGATAATCCTGTATGAGTCCTAGCGCTAGCATCCAATACAATGCGCGGCATCGGTTTGTCTGGCCGAACGACAGCGTGATGAGGGATATAATACCCGTCATCGGAAATGGCAGATTCGTCGACTTGACTTAAGTACCCACTGTCAATATAATCTTTGAGCACTGCATTATAATTTTCCCGCAACATCGGCAATTGGCGTAGTTTCCTTTCAAGCGCAATAAGTCGACGGTACGCGGCGGTGCGGGAGTTACCCAACTCGGCGGGATCCTTACTAAAAGGTAACGCGACGGTATAACGTCCCACATCGTCCCGTGACACGGTCGAGGAAAAAATATTCTCACATTCGGTTTCCTCAGGAGATAAAAAACGTTTATTCTCAACTTCTTCCAATTCCCAGAACTTTTGTAATAAATCATTGAGAGCCAATGCCGTGAAAGGAGAGGAGTTAAGTAAATTTAAATTATCACTATTATGCGGAAAATCACCCATAAAGACATACCCGAATGTGGTCAATAATGCAGGTGGGGCGCGTGAACCAAAATCGACCCTATTCCCCAAGTAAATGTACGGAAACAGTTGAGCGCCCAACACTAAGTCAATATCCCCTGGAATATTCCAGCTTAAATCAGCGAGCGGAAGCGCGTGGAAGTCTACATGGCTATCCCAATTAACATGGTGCGATGGTAGCTGGTCCGTAATGCACTCAACTACTAACGCGTGAATAGTATATTTTTGATCCGGATATACACGAGACTCTATATCTAAATGTACGTATCCTATTATCGGTCGCGATACAGAACCAACTCCTTTAACAAAAGAATTACTCAAAGGAATTATCAGTAAATTAAGTTTTCTACAACAAGCTGTAGTTATTAAATTATTCTGCGAGCCATTATCAATTAAGCACCTCACTATTGTTTTGTGACCCGCACTGTCACTTTTAGCTCGCGCATAAACCTGAGCTGTCGATAACAGCACTATCGCCTTAGCCCTCGCTGCATCAGCTGCCAATAACACGGCCGAGTTGTGAGCCGAAGACGCTGGCGTCACATCCCACGAATCAGACGCAATCATCTGTTCGGGAATATCGACCTTATTACTATGAGCATAAGCGCGCGGCACCGCGACGGAAACCGGGGCAGGCAAAGACGCACCGGGGGACGAGAGGGGCGAGGGAGGCGCGACGGACAGCGGCGCAGGAGGCGACGCGACGACTACATTGCAATTCGTAGCTAAAACGTCAGCTGTTTGCGGTTTATTTTCTTTATCAAAATGCAATAGTGTATGATGGCGTTTTTTACATAAATCACAGACTGACGTTGACTTGCAGTTACTCAATCCGTGCAATGTGCTCAGACAATTCGCACACCCACGTTTGGATTTAATAAACTCGAACCTTGCTCTAGGAGTCAACGCGGATTTAAACTTAGCGCAGTTGTACAAATGAACATGAGCGTTATCATTACAATACGCGCAGCATGGAACCGTCATCGCAGGTAAACAAGCGGACGAGTCAGCTGACTCGCTCACAACAAACGCTTTTGTCTGTGTGCGTGACTCGCGTGGCGCGGAAGCGGGGTTTCTACTAAAGTTTCTCGCGTTCGATTGAGACAAATTCGAACGTGCCAATATCTTTGCCTGATCTTGAACGAAGCTTATCAATAATTTCGTTGTGGGAATTTCAATATCTCGAATGGAAAGTTCAAACGATTGAATAGTCTGTGAATCGATTTTTCTCATTGCGCAGTGCAAAAGAATAAAATCAGCAAGATCCGTAATCCCAAGTTGTTTCAAGGCAGAAATAGATGCACTAAATGTTTCTATGAAAGAATCGAGACTGTTAGCGTTAAATGAACAACTTTTTAAATCCAATATATTATTTAAATAATGCGTACCTAGTGAGCGTTTCTCTTGATATTTTTTAACTAAACTGTCCCATAAGAACTTGTAAGTATCACCCGTAGGCACAATTCCAGCAGTAATCTTCAATGCGTTGTGCGTAAGTCTACCTACCAAGTACTGCACACGCTGTGAGTCAGTCAGCTGATCATTCTCATGAATATTCGACTTGAACGACTCGTAGAAAACAGGCCAATTCTCAGTTTTCCCGTCGAAAGACGGCAGCGCGATAGGAGGCAACTTTATTTTAAGCGGTTCAAAAAGAGTCTTATAGTTACTACTGGGTGTTGATGGTGATTGATTACTGTTTATTTTGTTCCTAACACGTTTAATATGAATGTACAAATCTTCAAAGGACTCTAAACAAGCATAATCGACACTTGTACCAGGTTTTATACTAATGTTTATTTGATTAATTTGATCAACAAAAGATTCAAATTTATCTCGAATGTCATCAATTGTCTCTGACTCAGTCATAAAACTTTCATTTTTTCTTGAATCGAACGACGATATATTTTTTGTTAAATCATACAACCGAGTAATGCGTCTAAATAACAATCCTTTCTTTTCATGGAGAATGGTTAGTAAATCTTCCGGCTTCAGTTGTTTATCCGTCATTTCGTTAGATAACAAACGACAACAATAACAGAAAAATACCTTACAGGCGGTTTGCAATATTATCGCACCTACCAACTATGAGTGGGTATCTATCTAATTACAATTATTGTATTAAAACGCTCAAAGCCGAGATGCGTTGGTAACTACCTACTTATTTTCATAATATCAAAGCGAATTTTTAAATACGGATACCTACATAGAATGAACTTTACCAATAAATACGTAATGTCGTTCCATGTAAATTATGTACTAAAATAATTGAACAGATTTACCAACAACTACGTAAATTCTATTGTCAATTATGATGCGTTTTATAGGCAATGATTTACCAAAAGTTTACGTAAACTAAATACCTATTGTGCGTTATTGAACCTATATGATTTTTACCAAACAATTACGCAAAAATCTAGGTAACGGTTTTTAATCCGGCTCGAAGGACCAAATAATATGGTGAGGCGTGTAAATAGCCTGCACCTTTGTGAAGAATGTAAGAAAATTTGAAATAAGAATATACGGCGGATGTGTAACAAAATAAATTAATTTCCCTTCTGATGAATCCTCGACAAACCAATACAAGAGAATTATTAGCAGCAAACATGCCCACGTACCTTGACAATCCAGAGATCCCACTCAGACCCAGGGAGATGGGGGATACCTCGTTCATGCGCACTTGCAAGTATGGGCTGCCGGCCGGCGAGCTAAATCTTCGTGGATCCGCCGGTGGAATGGTGAAAACTCCAAAAATCAACACTGCACTATAAGTTCTCAATGAAGCACAGATGCAGGTCCATTTATTTTACGAGTATCGTCCAGATTTCAACAAAAAGGGATTTTTTGAAGCGGAGCGCGTCGGAGCACACACCGTCTTGCTCAAACGGTCAAGGGGAGCTGTCAGCTCGCTAGTGCCATCTATATGTGTGCCCTTGCGGAAAAAACTCAAGAAAGTCTCGATACATGGGCGCTGCTTACAGATGGCGTGAGGATTCATCAATTGAGAAGTTAAAATATTTAATTTGAAATACTAACATATTTTATGATATGGAGAAATCCTAAATTATTATTATTTTATTTTTTATATTAAAAAAGGCATTGACGCTTCACCATAAACAAAAAAGATATGACTGAGAATAGTGTAAAAGATGGTTAGGTTTAGAAAATATAGGAAAACAAATAATAGGATAATAGATGTTTATTGCTACTGACATTAGGAAGTTGAATGCTTCGGAATTAAAACATTAGAGACAGAGACTTTAGGAATTGCGATCGTTAGGATGAAAAATGTTAGGAAGAACATTTTCGGATTTCCAATTTTCGGAGTTGAAATTTTAGGTCAACTTTGGCGCACCCAAGTGAAAATGCACCTTCATGGTAAAATGGGACACGAATAGGAACGCACAGAGATTTAACAAAACATACATACACGTCAAACACATAACCCTCCTTTTGGGCTTCGCCGCAGTCGGGTAAAAAGCTTAGTCGTGCTTTCGTAGGCAAGGGGTACCAGAATCTAGATTTTGAGCAGGAACAAGAATTTTTGAAAATCGTATTTATAGTGGTTTTCTTTTACCGTGTTTTGATACTTTTCACGAAACGAGTATTTATTTACATGAAAATTTTCTGTTACACCAATAAACACTGAATATAATTTGCCCAACCATTAGCAAACACTGAACTAAGAACACTAACTTAAAACGCCTACATACGATTTATGTAACAAATTTTCTTCCCTAAAAAGTACACAATTTAACCCAACATGATGAAGATGGCAGAATACACAATGTAAGTACTACAAAAACACAAGCAATTAGGCGCGGGTCGCGATATATCACGCTGGACAGGTAGCAACATGTTGTCGTGATGTCTCCTCTAATGGAGGCTGTTTGTGGCCCAACTAAATTCTGTTGCGGGTTACAATGCGTTATCCTGCTCAGGATCTAGATTTTGAGCAGAAATTTGTATTTTAGAACTGTATGTAGTCGGGGAAATGTATTGTTTAGTGATAAGACAACATTCAGCGTGTATTTAAATTGCATCAGTATTTGACAGACAATTTTAAAATTAAACTTGGAACGTCTATCTGCTCATTAGTATTTTTTTTTTCAATCACCTAACTGTTTTCGGTTTGATCCGTGTATTCATGTTGTTATGTGTGCAAAGAAATTGCATCAAAATGGCACGAGTTTCTTATGTTCAAGTAAATCATTTCTCTCCACTTTTCCTTTAACACCAGCACACCTTAAGAGTGGTCAGGGGCAAAAAATTGGTATTTGAAGAAACTTATCGTCGCGCTATGTAAAGCCTGCCCCAAAAGAGTGCGATGGAGACAGGTGTGGCTCAGACCGATTAGGTATGTTTATCACAAAAAAAATACTGGATCGATAATTCCTCTAATCACGGTCGTAAAATTGAGATACTCCCATCTGAGCACTCCTGGTACTTTGTGAGACTTTGATATCCTTGTTTCTCATCTCCAACAAATAAAACTGTTTGGTATTATAAAGTCATAGATTTGATTTTAAGATTCCAAAATCCAATACCTCCTAATGTTTTTGTTCTGGTAGTTTGTGAAACTTAACTAAAATTATTATCGATTACTTTTTTTTATTGTATGCCCCATCACTAGCAAATCGTTGGTGCTCAGATGGGAATAGAATTAAATATTTTTTATTGTTCCCATTAAAGCACCTCGTCAAAATATTGATTGGTGCTCAGGTGGGAATAGCTTTGGTGCTCTAAAAATCGGTGCTCAGATGTCGGGCATTTTTTTGTAATGTTGGAGGGTCATTATTGTCTGTCCTTATTAGTTACATATTTGTTGTTATAGACGTGTCTACCTACAGCAGAACTCATTCGCGAAAAAAAATTAAATACATTTATTTGTATGGAGAATCTCACTACCGTGTTCCCTTAACTCCCTTACCTTTCTACAAAAACTTATAAAAAAGCTGACATACTTATTTGTTGCGGTAAAAATAATTATGAATAATAAAGGTTTCTGTGCGACCAGTGACAAATGATTGCAATATTTCTTTACTTGAAGAAGGGACGAGCTGTGTTGGCAATGAATTATATAATTTGTTATGCTTTGTGCCCGAGGGACCGTTTTCAGGCTGCAGTTGACTATTACGGCCTCTTCTTATACACGTTTGTCTGACTTTATTGCGTGTTTTTAATCTTGGTTAAGAGACCTTGTTTTTGGAAGTACCCTAAATAAATCAACTTTTTCTTCGAAGTGTACTTATGTGTGTATTTTATTTACTTTCTTTAGATGTCTGCTAAGTTTGATTCCCACGTGGCTTCTGCCGTTTAGTCAATTTAAAACATAATTATGATTGTATTTGTAATTAAGCTGTTTCTACATAATTTTTATTCTGCATAATTCTACTTAAAATGAACGCAATAGTAACTGTAAGCTTCACTAAAAAAAAAAAAACAGTTATTGTAATTAAATGTTTTGTTTGGGTATACATTGAAATTTTCGTTATAATTGGGTTTTTAAAACATTTGGTTAGGGAGACTGGGTACACTTGATCCCTCTGGGACACATGGTACATTTATCCTTACATAGTATAAAACAAAGTCGTGTCTGTTTGTTTGTTTATTTGTTTGTTTGTTTATTTGTTTGTTTGTCTGTATGCTTAAATTTTTAAAAATACGCAACGGATTTTGATGCGGTTTTTTTTAATAGATAGAGTGATTCAAGAGGAAGGTTTTAGTATATAATTTGAACGACTTCCACGCGGGTGAAGCCGCGGGCATCAGCTAGTTTTTTATAAACCAACCACGCTTGCTAGACTATTCAAAACTAGCTAAGCTGTTTGTTTGTTTGTACCGCCTACCGTTGCGGTACAGTCAGCATCAGAAGTATATTAACATTAGGTACTCAAAGTTTCGAAGCTGTCTTTTTAATAAAAACTTGTTAGATATTACTCGTTACTACATGCTATTGGAGTGTAAGGACTATTTTAACGAATAATCTTCTGAAACATTAAAAATAATAGCTAGAATCCTGTACATAAAAGAATTAAAATTCCGAAATGTTCAGCTACTTCTGATGCTGACTGTACCATCTAGTTGAGCTTAAGGTAGACATTGGATTCAATTCCCAGTTCGGGAAAAGTGTCATTGTTTTTTTCGTGTAGCAGCCAAAGAGTCTGTACTTCTGTACCCGGTGTCAATAGGCTCGCCCCCTAAAACATAAACTTAGAAATATTATTAGCAAAATGTACCTTTAAGACTGCCTAACCCTTCAGGGATAACAGGCCTGATGTTATGTTAAACGATAACCCGACAATGGTTTATTATTATTTTCTCAACAAAAAAAAAAGAGGTATTGTCCCTAAATACGATACATAAATTCATAAACATAATACTTCATCCTCTTTACCTTTGAATCAAACTTTCAATTTAATAATAAATGGTTGGCGTGAAACGGTTATGAAATTGGCGGGTAAACACAATGGTTTACGGTTGGGCGTGATATTTAATTGAATAATGACTACCAGTAAACAATGGAGTAATAAGCTATTAATCTCGCCTCCACAACATTACAGCTCAGCGGAACCACGAAACCTTTTCACAGGGCCTAAAGAGAACGGTGGACGAAGATTGCGAAATGAGTTTTGTTTTTTCGATGGTATATGAATTTCAACGTAGACAAGGTGAAGATCAGCTCGTGGTTTAATAATAACTGCCTCTAGGGTCGATCTTTAGGTTAAACCGTGGTTGCCTATATAGGTTGGTAACCAGCTATTACATACCGAGTTTCCTCCGCGCCTCGGAAGCCGTTAGTCCCGGCTGGCCAGAAAATCTGGCAACCCAGTTTTACCCAAGGGTATCATGTATTACCCGTCAGGTCTGCGGTTTGTTCGAAAAAGATACCGCGGCATCGGCACACAGGGCTAAGAAGGAACATGGATGGTTTTTAGTCAGTAGATGATTTATTTAATTCTCGATTCTTTATTGCGTACCATAATTTAAACAGTTAGTAGGGAAACAGTTACAACAGGTCTCAATTATGGACCCTGTCGGGCACAGCATAGTGATAAAAGTAGTAGAGAGGAGGAAGAACGCTCGGCTTTTAATAATATTATACATGTTCCAAAAAAAGAAAGCGTATCATATTATCCAGTACCTTATTTTTTTTATTTATTTTTTTCATCAAAAAATTATCCAGTACCTGCAAACTGGGTTGTGGTGGTCAGAAAGGCAGTCGCTCCATGTAATATACTAATATTCAGCTGCATCCGGTTAGACTGGAAGCCAACCCCAACATAGCTGGGAAAAGACTAGGCAGATGATAACGGTTTCAAGGCGTTTGGTATTTCTACAAAATATTTCATCACAGTTGATAATAGGTTCTTGGTAACTCATGTCAATCCAATTCCAATATATTTTCCGCTGAAACAATGTCCACTAGACCCAGTAACGGGTAATTTTGCAGTGACAGCGCTGTTAAGTCGACTGCGTAGAAGCTGGCGTGCCGATTTGATCATATTTGTGAGGCTAACACGGCCAGAGATCGCACAGAATAGTGAAATATGGAAGGAAAAAGGGGAAGCCTTTGCTCGAAAGTGGGATAATTATTATGTTTTAAAAATGAAAAGAATAATAATTACCTGCCTAAAATAAATATACCTATTGCGCTAGTTTCTGTAAATCCTGTAATCGGGCGAGGTCTCAAAATTATTCTTGTAGTAGCACCGCGAGTCGGCTAATGAAAACAAATGAATATCGTACGCTCATCGCTACTTTCATGAGGAATTCTTTTGTACTAATAAATTTTAACTAAGATGAATAATAATGTTCTAGACGGGAGAAAATTGTTGCCATTTATCGCTCATTTACGCACCCTATCTTCAAGTAGATCATTTAAATATCTAATGCTATTTTATGTGTAACTTTATGCACTATTGAGCTGATTATAGTCGTAGAATTTCGAATTTTAACACTCGATTTTTGATTTGAAAAATCCAGAGATCTTGTTGAAATCTATTTTAGTGTATAAATTGTAATGGTGACTTAAAATTATCACGTTTTGTGGTAACACAATTTTAAATATCAAATAGACACCTTAGGTCATTCCACCGAAGAGTTTTACCAGTTGTCAAAGCAAAATTCTCAATTCAAAAACTGCACAGCAAAAAATGTGTTTTTTATTTTATGCTATTATTGATGATTAAACGAACTTACCTGTAAGTGAAGTTCTATCCCAATTATATGAGTACGTTTCATTCGAAGATAAATATTAGACACATGTAGTACCTTCATTGTACTGGCAACTTCGCACTTTTAAAATATTCGGGTAGATTGAAAAATGCCCCTGTACGCGCTCCGTCCGGCCCGCCAGCGCGGGCGCCGCTCTGCCTCATTCTTTAGAGTCCTATTTCTATTACAAAATTTTTAGATTATGGGCTATGGGAAGGGAGGGAACTTTATCTTCGAATGAAACGTACTCATATAATTGGGATAGAACTTCACTTACAGGTAAGTTCGTTTAATCATCAATTATATTTCGTACGTTTCATTCTTCAGATAAATATTAGACACATGTAGATGTTTAGAGACCAAAAATTTTGTAACTATTAGATAGGTATTAAATGCATAAGATGAAAACTACTGTTTTTCTGCTTGAAATCATTTAATTACTCAACACAAATCCAACCATTTTAAAGTACAAAACAAAACGTGTGTTTACTCTTTTATAAATTTACATTAATTATTATTATTATTGGACACTGTCTTGTTAAGAAAAAAATCAGGATCAATTAGATTATTGAATACTCTAACCGCAGGTTCTAGCGAAACTAGCATCATCGCTTACTGGACGATTATAAAATTTTGCAAACGTCTGTGATGATTGCGACCAACCAACAGTCTTCCTGATAACGTCAAGCGATATGCCTTGCGAGCGCGCCGTGGATGTGGCAGCGTGTCGAGTGCTGTGAGCACCGAACGCCGACACATCCACGCCGCTCTCTGCGAGCACCTGCTTTATCCATCGGCTGATGGTTTGTGTGCAGGCGGCCTTATAAGGTCGCCTGAATGTCATCAGTAGGTTTTCAACCGTATCTGGCCTTATATTTTTTGTAACCGACAAATAGTCTTTCAAAGTTTTAGCTGGGCAAATATTTATATTTTCTTTGAAGTAAGGCAGGAATAAAATTGGTTGGTCGCGACCGGCAGCAGATGTTTTAATGATATCGGAAATAACAATATTGACTCCATTAGGACAAAAATTAATGTTTTTAATTTTAATAGATGTTATTGTTTGCGCTCTGTGAGCTGTGCATAAAGCCAATAAGATAACAAGTTTCTGGGAAATCTTTTTTTAAAGGTAATTCTGTATTAGGGCTCCATTGAGCGATGTGTTCTAAAACTATTTGAGGGTTCCACGTAGATGCATATTTTGGGATGTTTGGCCTTAATTTATAGGTTCCTTTTAATAACCTTTTGATTTGCTCATGAGAACCGAAATCATCACCAAATAATAAACTTAAAGCCGAACGGAAACTATTAAGAGAGCCGTAAGCTGCACCTTCATGAAACTGTTTCGTTAAGAATGATAATACTGACGGTATACAAGATTTATATGGATCTATTTCATTGTTAAGGCAATACTGCCACCAATTTTTTAAGGCCACACTATATTGTTTCAATGTGTTCTTGGATAAAGATGCCATCATTAAATCCAAAGAGGCCATAGGGACACCTCGTTTTATGAACGCGTTCCTGAGAGCTTCGCTGCAACCAGGGAAACTCCTTTTATTTGTGGGTTCCTAGAGGAAGACCATAATATACTGTTATTTTCAGAATTTATAAATATAATATCTGAAGTGAGTAGTTTTTGTGACAAAGGGAACCAGGGCTGCGACGGCCAATAAGGAAAGACAAGTATGCCTTCAGCCTTATCTATTATGATTTTTTTCCAAACATTTTAATATTAGGGAAAAAGGTGGGAAGGCGTAAAAGAATATGTTATCCCATGGAGTTGTGAACGCGTCTATCGCTACGGCATCTGGGTCTGGTTTCCAAGCTATCGATGACATTTGGCATTGGTGCGAGAAGCGAATAAATCGATATCTGGTTTGCCCAATCTGGTAATAATATTATCGAATACTTCATCTGACAATTCTAGTTCTATGTCTTTGTTAAACTTGCGAGATTCTTCATTAGCTTCTTTATTATCTTTACTTTTAATATAAGAGGCAGTTAAAAGTAAATTTCGCTCCTCGCACCAACGCCAGATTTCTCGTGTCAAGTTGTTTAAATGGGGGTATTGGATGCCACCCATACGATTAATGTAGCTTAATGCTGTGGTATTATCAATGCGTAATAAAATGGTTTTATCACGTATTTCGCGTGAAAGCATTTGAGACCGAAAAACACTGCCAACAACTCTAAATAGTTAATATAGAATTTTAACTCAGTTGACTTCCATTTACCGTTAACTCTTTTATTATTGCAAAATGTGCCCCAGCCAGACCTGGAGGCGTCAGTAAGTTTTCTAGTTGAAATTTATCTGGTCTTAAGGAAGTAGATGTCGAAAAAATGTTCTGAGACCACCATTCCAGATCCTGTAGTATTACAGGCGAAGGAATAAATTTAGATTCGTATGTTTTAGTCTTTAACGCTAAGTTTATCACGAATCCCAAACATTGCAAGAGTTTAACAGTCTCCTTTACGTTATTTAAACATTCATCATATGTATGGCCGATACATAACAAATCAACAAGGTAAATAACAGATGAATAGCCGCGATGTCTGAGGTGAGCCACAACCTCTCTCATAATTTTCGTAAAAGTTCTTGGAGCCGATGACAAGCCGTAAGGCATTGCTTTGAATTCCTAAGGTAAATTTTCACCGACTTCGTTATGAAAATGAAATCTAAAATATTTTCTGTGTAATGGATTAATAGGTACCAATAAATAAGATTCCTTTAAATCGATCGTGGCCATGAAGCCATTATGAGGAATTAATTTACAAGCTGTTCTATAGTCTTCCATTTTAAAATGATTATTAGAACAGTTACGAATGTATTGAACAATTTTAAGTTTAAAATAAAGCGTTTTCCGCCATTTGATTTTGCAGCTAAAAATATTTTAGAAATAAATTGGCCTGACTGTGGCTCACATTCCTGTATCGCGCCTAATTGTAACAAGTTGTCGATCGCTTCAGACATATCTCTTTGTTCTTCATTTGTAAACGTGTTAGAGGGTACAATATGTTGATAGACTTTCTTACAAAATGGTATCACATAACCATTTTTAATCCAATCTAGGATTGTACTATTGCTAGTGATATTCATCTAGCAAAGGTAAAAATATTGTAAACGACCGGCGTGTACCTGTATTGCTAACGTCGAGTCTGGGCACGGTGCTTGCCCTGGCCGGGGGAAGCTCGAGGTCGCGTGGTCGTCGGCTGCCGCCGGTATGCTGCTGCTCGTGGATATCCTCCTCGCCCCCCCCTGCTCGCCGAGGCATAACGAAGGGGGCCAGTCGCGTTTCCCGAAAACCGAGTCCTTGCGGTCGATGGTCCAGCTGTGGGTGCGGGTAAAGACGTCGCCCTTTGAGCGGATCCTTTTATCAATGATCCTTGTCGCTCAATAGCTTTAGAAGCTTTTATTGTATCTGAGAGCTTTTCTCCGAAAAGCATTTCGTCTCTTTCGTGATCTTTTAGAAGTGGTGTAAAAGACTTGTCCAGACACGGAACTATGAGTTTTGTCCTCACCTGAGTTTCGGTGTAATGTAGGTCGGTTAGGATCCTACAGCTATCAGAAAGAATCTTTATAGCCTGAATTTTATCGTCTCCTAGAAGGAGGTGGGTAATTGCTTTATTAAGCACACTTATACCTAGGCCTAGCTGGTCTTGTTTTAACTGTATATTTTTATCACGGTTAAAAATTATTTCTGAGACCGCAGCCTTAATTTCCGGATTCAAAGTAGGTGCTCTAAGGAGTTTACAATTCTCCGGTATCTGATACTCTTTAAGTATTTTTTCCTTGAGATCCTTAGCAAGTCCTTTTTTTAGTAAAGGTATCCAACGTTGTGCTAAAGTGTGGTGTATATTTTCGCCGTAAATCGGCTGTTCATCCGTGGTATCGCCAAGCGCTGATAATAATTCCGGATCGAGCTGTGGAGAATCATCTTGCGCTAGTAGAATCGGCGCCTCTGGTGTCATATCAATGTTTTCTTGAACATGAGATTCAACTGGAGCGTTAAGCTGCAACACCGTGACATCATCTTGCATTGTTCCGTCGTCTGAAACGATAACGTTTCGAATGTAATTTAAATTGGCCAAGCGTTCGATTTTTAAACCGTCGTGTTGACCCGCAGTCAACCTCCAGGCATATTTTACACATCATGCTATACCTTCGTGATACCCTCAATGTGATATCCTCCAGGCTAGCTTAGAGATGTTTAATTATTTATTTTGAACCACATAAAAAAGAGTTATTTTACGCATCATGCTACACCTTCGTGATACCCTCAATGTGATATCCTCCAGGCTAGCTTACAGATGTTTAATTATTTATTTTGAACCACATAAAAAAGAGTTATTTTACGCATCATGCTACACCTTCGTGATACCCTCAATGTGATATCCTCCAGGCTAGCTTAGAGATGCTTTGTGACGTATTCACAGTTCTGTAGATCGTTGTAACTCATAGGTACACGAAATCACTTAATGGAAATAAAATATGTCATAACTAACCTTGGTTTTTCTCGGAATCCGACGAAGATGAATATATAATCACACGACTTCGTTTCTTCGTTGCACGTTCTTTAAGTCTTTTAATTTTACTTTCATAGTAACTAATTTTCGTGTCACAGCTACGCTTGGACATGATGAAAGTAATTCGAAGATAACTTTAACGAAATATCACTAATATTTTATGAAATATTGAAGAGTGAGTGCTTGTTGCCGCGCACAAAAAAAGAATGAGGCAGAGCGGCGCCCGCGCTGGCGGGCCGGACGGAGCGCGTACAGGGGCATTTTTCAATCTACCCGAATATTTTAAAAGTGCGAAGTTGCCAGTACAATGAAGGTACTACATGTGTCTAATATTTATCTGAAGAATGAAACGTACGAAATATAATTATACTGGTTAACTCTACCTAAATAGTTTAGTACTCGTAGTAAAGACAATACATCCTGGAGCTACAAACGAGGAATTGAGAGAAAATACGACAGACCTAAAACGTGACAACTGGGCAACCGCTGCTCTCGTTGTATGGTAGTACAAAATAAAACACGTAACTCAAACAATTTAAACCTTTTTATTCTTAAAATGATTACAAAAGAGACAAATCAAATCAAAAACTTTATAGGTACTTTAAATTCAATGATGAAATATTTACAATTCATCCAAAACATAATTCGACACTTTCGATTTTCATCTTTTGACTTTTGGAAGTAGGTCGAACATCTCCGATCCACATATCAGTAATTGGTAGTCTCTCTGGGTTGTAACTTTGCAGTTCTATGATTGTACTTTTCCATTCATTGCTTCCTTCCTGAAATAAATATATTTTATTGATAAAATATTATGTGCAATCTTGCTACCCAGACTATTACTGTACATAGGTGACTATGGAGTGCAGACATGGTCACTGACCAAACCTCAAAAGTCCGCACTGGGGGTCTGCGAGAGTGCAATGAAGTTTAGTATCCTTGAAATTAAGGTTACTGATCATAAATTTAAGAAACTCGATACTGCGATGTAAAACTCAAATTGCCGATGTAGGTCACACGGCTGCCAAGCTCAAATGGAACTGGGTTGACCATATCTGTTGCATACCGGAGGAGCTATGGGCAAGTAACCACACAATGGGTCCCAAACAGCAGTAAACAGCAACGCGGCAGGTCCAGAAGGAGATGGCTGGATGAATTCGATTTTTTCTCAGGGATTGGCGAACAACAGCACTGGATAGGGATAAGTGGAAAGGGGGAAGAGAGGCCTTTGCTTGCAGTAGACCACTAAGATAATAAAATTATCACTAACATTTCTGAAAGAGTCCCACTAGATGCCCACTAGTTTCAGTATAATTGTTTAGGTTTTATAAGATACATAACACAACATCACGCCTGTAATCCCCGAAGGGGTAGGCAGGGTTGTACCTACTGGTACACCCACATTTCGTAAGTTATGTTTAAGTCCCATGTAACAGAGGGCGAGCCTTTACCATTAATCGGGTACCTACAAACCCAGACTCCGTGGCTGCTACTGAGAATTTCCTGATGTAAAACCCCCTTAAAAACATTTTTACCAGACTAGGGAATGATACTAGAAGGACCAGAAACACAACAAAAAAACAAAATTTGGTAAAGATAAACTATGAAAAATTCCAATACTTGTACATTGTCTATACCTTATTCTTTCCCTTTTGAATCTAGTACATGACTTTTTATTTACTTTGTTTGTTTCTAAACAAATTGTATACATTTTTAAATATTCCTTACAAAAAAACAATAGGTATAGGCCAATTTATCATCCAAGGCTCCAAATAAAGAAACCTCCTAATAATACGAGCCGTGTCGAGTACCGCTTTCTTTATGAAGCCCTTGATCCGCCTGCCAAACGAGAGCCTTCTCAAGCACTGATCGAGGCTCTTGGCAATTAAGCCTTTAGCTGATTGGCGCTGCCATAGATCCTCCTTGTCAACAATCATTGCACCCTGCTCTGATTGGTCCACCAAAACTATATCACGTTTAGTTTAGTGCAGTCAAAACGTCTTACAGTGTTGATAGATCGGGTCTAAGATATTTATGTCTACTTATATTTTGTAAATAATATACATACATGTATATGTAGAGACAAAAGTTTGTTTTTGTGAAATATTTACTAATAGCTTACTTAACAAAAAAAAAAGTAGCGAAGTACATCTAAGAGAAAATTATTCAAAAGTATCTTACCACACAATTATCGGTAGCTTCTGGTACAGAATAAAATATGGGGGATTGGTTAGTTGGGTATGGTCCAATCACAGCATCATTCCAAGCCCATAACTTCACGGATGCTGACATGTTGTATCTGGCGTATGGAACGGAGTCCAGGCAGTGGTATTTTAGCTTTTGACGAACGGTATCTGCACGATCACGCAACCATATTAACTGTTCTGTTGAAATCTGGAACAAATGAACCGGAAACGTTTTCAAACTAACACGGTCACTTACATTATAATTAAGATCAATCTATAAAATAAACTATACGTAGGAGCGGTTTCACACTACATCCAATCCGAATCGAACGTGAAAACACGGTCCGGAGTAGTCGTAGAACTATTTCTGTGGTAGTTTACGCACTATCTACGGAAAGAATACGGATGACAGAAGCCGGATCCGGTGCGTAAGCTATCATAAAAATAGTTCTACATCTACTCCCGGCCAAATTTTCATGAGTTCGAATCGGACGTGGTGTGAAACCGTTCTAAGGCCTCAGCCTCGAATTTTGCGGGCAGCACGGCGGCGGCGGCGCGGCTTGTATGGAGTGCACCGCTCGTTGCCCGCCCCCGCGCCGCTGTTTTCGAGAACTGGTCCATTTGATTGTACGCATAAGATCCTGCGGCAGTAAACCGGTCATGCGCCAGATCTCTTTCCGTTCGTGTCGTATTTCTGGCCTATCGGACTATGGGCTCGTTTACGGAGACGCGGGGCGTCGCGCGGCGCGTGCAGATGGCTCGTCGCGTGCTTTTTTATCCATTTACTGAGAGGTGGGTGCAACGCAACGAACCCTGCATTTTAAACTAACAAGTGAAACATCGCTTGTCGTAAAATCGACTTTTGAAATCGTTAAAGTTTTCATACATAGCCATGTGTATGAATTAAAAACGCACAAAGCACAGCGCGACGCCCCACGTGTCCGTAAACGAGCCCTAAAAGTTAACTTGTGTTACTGAGGCGGAGTAACTTATTATTTCTCTTTCTTCAATTTATTAAAAACAATGTACAAAATTGATCATTTCATTTGAGCAGCAGTACGATATATTATGAGAAAATTTTGGTAATAACATTTATAATATTACTAGCTGAACCCGCGCATGCGTTGCAATGCGTTTTTCCTACCTACCTATCTACTACCCTACGTACTACCCTACCTACTACCCTCCTACTACCCTACCTACTACCCTACCTACTACCCTCCCTACTACCCTCCCTACTACTCTACCTACTACCCTACCTACTACCCTACCTACTACCCTACCTACTACCCTACCTACTACCCTACCTACTACCCTACCTACTACCCTACCTACTACCCTACCTACTACCCTCCTACTACCCTACCTACTACCCTACCTACTACCCTACCTACTACCCTCCCTACTACCCTACCTACTACCCTACCTACTACCCTACCTACTACCTTACCTACTACCCTACCTACTACCCTACCTACTACCCTACCTACTACCCTACCTACTACCCTACCTTAGTAGTTAGTAGTTTAACTTGTTTGTTTTGTGAAAGCATTTTGCAGTAATTTGGTTGTAGTCAGATTTATTTTTGTAATTTTAGTATGTAAATGGAAAAGTGAACGTACATACGTTAACATTGTGAGTATCCTGGGAGCTACGTCTGCCAACAAACTGCTATGTAGTTTGGCAGAAGTAAAATGTTATGAATTTGACTTAAGTTCCGAATAAACACTTTTTCATTTCATTTTTTTTTTCACCTACCACCCTACCTACTACCCTACCTACCTACCTACCTACTACCCATTAAAAAAAAAAGTATCCTATGTCCTTCTCCTGGTTCTTAGCTACCTCCCTACCAATTTTCAGCTAAATCGGTCAAGCCGTTTTCATGCTATGTCGTGACAACGGAAAACGGGTTTCATTTTTATATATATAGATCATGCCTGTTTTCCCCGAGGGTTTAAGCAGGTAAATGCAGAGTTAAGAGCGTATGCTACCTCAGATTAGCAACCCTATTTGTGGTGGTTCAAACTTCGCTTGAAATACTGTTAGAATAAAGTTCTAATCAGCTTGCACTACAAAGCGGTTGTTACGTCTTTCGCTGCGGCCGAATAGTGCGAAATTAGTGGTATTTTGCGATTTACAAAAAAACTATTGATTGGACTAAAAAAGTAAAACACTATGACTTTAGTATGTTGCTTGTAGAATTATTTGGCAAAGAAATCAGAACGATGACATGTATTTTAGTATGGTTTTTACTCGTTAAAAGAAATTTTTAGAGGTATCTTCGCGATTTTTTTCTATCGAGCAAAGTTAGTTGTATTATGTTTTCACAACACTATGGCACTAGCATATATCCTGAAGAATATCATATATTTTTCTGATTTTGATTACTGCAGTGAATCATATACTTTTACGCATTATAAAACTCGCGTTTGAGGTACCATAAGCTCTTAAGGTACCTACAAGTTGGTAGCGGGCGACACGAAGCCGCAGCCAACTACCCTCCCCTGCAAAAACCAGATGGGTCGCTGGCTCACTCCGCTACCGAGAAAACAAATCTATTTGCATCTCTGTTTGCGGGCAATTCACGTCTAGATACTGGGTCAAAACAGCCAACAACGATTCCTCGCTGTGATTCTTCGATGCCGGAGATCACAATACACATGAAAGAGGTTCGTAAAGTACTTCAGTGCCTAGACGTGAATAAGGCTAGCGGTCCGGACGGCATACCAGCAAGGGTCTTAAGGAACTGTGCGCCTGAGTTGTCTCCTGTGTTGACACGCTTGTACCGCCTCTCTCTCAAAACCAGAACGGTGCCGAACTCCTGGAAGGTTGCTAATGTACAACCAGTGCCCAAGAAGGGTAGTCGTGCCGACCCCTGTAATTATCGACCAATCGCCATCACCTCCATATTGTGTAAAGTAATGAAAAGGGTACTCAACGGTAAGCTGCTGGCGCACCTTGAAGCGAACGACCTAATACTCAGCGACCGTCAGTATGGTTTTCGCCGGGGACGGTCAACTGGGGATCTTCTGGTGTTAGCTACGCACTGCTGGGGTGAGGCCATCGAAAAACACGGCGAGGCCCTTGCCGTGTCGCTGGACATCTCGAAGGCATTCGACAGGGTGTTGAGCAAACTTCCGGCATACGGCATTCCCGCTGACTTTTGCTGCTGGATATCTGACTTCCTGAGTGAACGGTCTATCTGAGTGGTCATTGATGGCTGCTCCTCTGACCTTGTGGCTATTGATGCCGGAGTTCCTCAGGGGTCTGTTCTCTCCGCGACACTTTTCCTGCTGCACATCAAGACCTCCTTGTTCCTGGTATTGTTGGGTACGCAGATGACTGCACTGTCATGGAGAGTTACACATCCAGCGCAAAAGCCGGCGGTGATGAAATACGTTCATTGAGAGAGGCCATGGTAGAGCGAACGAATTCAGCCTTAACCTCCTGACTGAATTTGTCCTACCCACAGAACATAAAAAACAAAAAAATCTTGTCCGTTAAATATTCACGTCGCGAAAAATAAAAACACGTAGTGATATCTAGTGAAGATTGTTTTTCATGTTAAAAAATATTTGACAGCTCAATGGCAGGTTAGTTGTTCTGAAATGGCTTCTAGATGGAGACATACCGGAGTACACTTTGGCAAGGGTAATTTCAATCCTCTAGAATCTTATAAAAATGTCGCTATTGCTATCAATAGCTATGCAAATTACGTTTACGAATAGTAGATTTAGTCTGATTTATCGATATTCACTAGGATTTCACCATTAATTTGTTGTCATTGAAGATCAAAGTTTTATGTCCTGTATTTAGGAACCTTGCAGAGTACTACTACTCAAATAACTGTTCTTATGTCCTCTGTGAAGGAACTTGTCAGTGAATTATGTAAATATTTTTTTTTATTTACAATATGTTTTGACCTGTTCTGATGCGAAAATCTTAGTATTTCTGACGAAATGTGATGTCATTTTGTCAGCGATGAAGACTACCAAGACCCCCATATTGTAAACCCCCTCCCAGGATTCACAAAAGCATAGATGGCATGAATCCAGTGATTATTCAATTGATCGTCAGTTTCATCAACTTGTTCTGTAATACGACAGACTTCTGGCTTTGGTTTACGGCCAGGAAGATCTACTCGTCGTCCTCGAAGACCAGCTTAGCCAGATCGCACACAAACACCATCTCAACATGATATTGTGAATTTATAAAGTGAACATATTAATTCTCATGGAACTAATCTTCATGAACAAACATACATGCCAAATTTCGATCATGGATGAACATCTGAACAGTTTTTTGAACGTTATAGAGATGACCGAATACATACGCGAATGGTTGAATGTACAAACAGAACAATGTACATCTCCAAGGTAGATTTTCTTGGTCTTACAGTTGAGGAAATGAAAAATTATATTGAAGTGGCGGAAGTACGGAAGCACTTGCACCAGACCACCACTTCTTTTTTATCGTTGTTTCACTACCATCAAATCGTATGATCAAATATTGAGCAAAGGGTTTCAAACTACATGGGCTACTATGGGAATCTGAATACACAAAAAATATGTATTAGAAGAAGATAAGTGTCATGAAAAAGCCAAGGGATTATTGCAAAATAAAAGCACGAGTAGATGGCAATTTAGCAGTCCCATGTTGGATTTACAACAAGTCCGTGGTGTTGTTACATTAAAATGTCAAAACGCAATAAAAAATTGATTATTATATGGGCTAGTCTTATTTTAATCTGAAATAATATAAACTAGTTGGCTGTAACTGTCTTGTATACAGTACATAGAAGTCAGTAGCCTACCTCAGTAGCCTGCAACTGTCCTAATAGAAGGACATAAGAAAAAACCCATTTTTTCAGGAATAGATTTTTTTCAGTATTTTTTCACTTCTAAAGTAACCCCCATAGAGCTTAAATCCTGAATATGAATTAAATCTGACATAAAAAGTGGTTCCTGTAGTGAGGAGGTTAAGTCTTGTCTCCAAGTGGGGTGACGACAATCTGGTTGATTTCAACGCCACCAAAACGCAAGTTGTCTGTACACTGCTGAAAAGAGTCCGTTCAATCCCCACTTTCCGGAGTGCGTCTGTAGAAGTTACTGACGGTCTCGAGCTTCTTGGCACGAAGTTGAGTGCAAATCTGAACTTCGGCGCCTACATCGAGTCGAAAGCTCAAACTGCGCCAAAAAAGCTGGGTATTCTAAACAGGGTCAAGCGGTACTTCAAGCCTGGACAGCTTTCAATATTGTATAAAGCAGTCCGGTCCGGCATGGAGTACTGCTGTCACCTTTGGGATGGCTCAGCCAAATACCAACTTGCCACACTCGACTCAGTAGAGAGCAGGGCCAGAAGGCTAATTGGTGACTCTAAGCTGGTTGCCAAGCTACATAGCCTGGCCCACCGCCGCAAAGTTGCATGTCTGTCGGTCTTCTACAGACTGTACTTCGGAGAGTGTGCGCAAGAGCTCCACGAGCTCATTCCACCATCTCCCTTCTTCCATCGAGAGACTAGGCGTACTGCAGGCTATCACCCATACCTTGTCGATGTTCCACACATTCGTACGAAGCGTTTTGCCAAGTCCTTCATTATTCGTACAGCCAAGGAGTGGAACACCCTGCCTGCGTCGGTCTTCCCGAGTTCATATAGCCCCGATCTATTTAAGTCGCGAGTAAATAGGCTTCTTCTTGGTAAGCTCGTCCCATCGTCGACCTCATCTCTGCCCTTAGGGCAAGATTGAGGTCAAGAGTAAGCCTATATAAGTTGAAAAAAAAAAAAAACCAGACGGTAGTGTCGTCCGACCGCAGATCAGTAGTGCCCATAGATAACAAAAACAACAGTTTTAGTGAAACGACATGACGCAACGACGTATCGCGACGAAATGAAGCGATGACATGTCGTCTGCTGCTGCTGCGTGCAGTCGGCTACCAACTTGTACCTTTACACCCATATTTAGCCAGAAATTTTATAAACGGCGAGCCTATTGACTTCAATCAATCACAAGTCCAGACTCTGGGCTGCTACATTGAAATTCCTAACTGTGAAAACATTTTTTGCAGATAAATAATCGTAAATTGTTAATTAACTGTTGATTTTTGGTTCTAAGTTTATATAATGTGTTACTTTGTGTTTGTTTATTGTTACCACTTCTTTTTGTTGTTGTTGTTTTTTCTTTGTTTTCGAATTTTAACTGTGGGAACCTGTAATTGGCCCTCAAATGTTAATTGTTTAAGTACATTGTTTGTATTAGCTGTAGGTTTTCCAAAAAGAATAAAATAAAATAAATAAAATAACCAAAAAAGAACTCCAGATTTCTAAAAATAACTTACTGGTTCCAATAGATCCGTCATATGAATGTTTTCTTCGTGCAACCAAAAGGCTCCTTTACTTGGATCATGATTGATCTCTGAGGTAGTTTTGTCTAACATAACACATGTCTCCAAGGTTGTCATATTGCAGTATACTGTAATTGGTTTTCCTGTTGGTCCTAAATAATAGGTGCCTGCAACAATATTTCATATACATTCATTAAATATATGAATAACCTACAGTACTTCAACATCACCCCATACCTATTGCAACCTCTGCAGTTTGTATCTGAACCACACGAAGGTTGACTGATAGAAAATGGATTTTTTTTCACGGTTTTGAAATCCTCAAGTGTTTCCTCGCACAATTGCATCGGGGGCAATAGGATCTAATGAGCATGTTCCAGACTATTGCCCGCTCGACCTTGCAAGCCTCATCTCGGGGCTTAGTGAGATATAAGATAAAACTCCCCCCGTAACGTCAAAGAACACTACGCGCCGCCTTCTCGGGTCCAGTGTAAGGCTCAGTTTCCACCAAAGCGTAGAGGAACGGAGATGAGAGGCGATGTGCGGAAATTAGTTAAAATTTACATCTAGTCTTTCGCTTTTCCTGTGATTGGTCGAATTTGGCACATCTCTACGCTCTGCTCATCTCCGCATTGGTATCCACCAAAGCGGAGATGAGCAGGGCGTAGAGGGTATAATGGTGGCGTCATATGTCGGTCAAAAAATACCTGTGGCAAGCTAACACCGCCTCTATGCTATTGTGTTCAATACTTAGTAAGAACTAATTGCCCAACTTAGGAAATAAAACCAATCAAATTAAATATGATATTTAAAAAAGGTATTCTTACCGCTTACTACTTTGCCTGGTGCAGATTTACAAGGTACTTCTGCAGGCCACTCCTTTGTCCCAAAATCATCTGGGGTCTCCGTCGAATCTGGGGCTGAAATGAAATTATTATATTTAATTGGTGTGGGCATAACTCAAGAACCCATCTAACTCTGCGCAAGTTTGCAGCAGGGTTGACTGTCTAGAAGGGGCGGGATATAATCATCCTCGTGACTCTTTGATTTTCATGGTAGAGGATCAAATATACGAAAACGGTGTCCAACTACGTCTCCTGTAGGTATGATTATGTTGAAGTAAAAACTCTTATATCGAATTGTACTACAATAGATTTTTCAACACACTTGCTTGTAAAGTGAGCCTTATTACATCGTTCTTAGGGCCATAAACCGAACTATAACTCACACGTGCATAATAATATTATACACTAGTGCATAATAGAATTATCACTACAAAGTTAAGTTAGTACCATATTGCAAATTATATGCGAGTAAACAGAGCATTTTCAATTTAACCGGGTAATACCGTTTTTTTTTAATTTTATTGGTTGAGTTGCTATGTTCTTAAAAAAGTATCGATACAAAAAAGATCGTGTTCAATAGTAAAAATAAATTAATGTACTTGCTCATTTCATGCAACTTTGAATTTAAATAGATAAATTTAACTTGTAGGTACGTTTTTAATACATGAAACTTTCACTCAAATAATATAACTTTTGTAATTTATTATTATAAATATAACTTTTTTTTAAATAAATTAACCTCATTCTTTTAGTCTATGGTCGATCGTCATTGTTACAGTATGACCATTTTAAGTTAAAATTTCATGATGGCGCCACTGGTCAAGAAATATGCATCGCTACGTCAAACTTAGTACATTTATTTTAGTTCCGTGTTTTCCCGCCTGCACAGTTGTTCGAACTGTAGATATGCGCGCGCATAGGAAAACCGATAATTTTTTCCCGCCATTGTGCATTGTGAAATAAAATTCAGAACTCGCTCTAACTGTTGAAGATGACTTTTTAGTATTATTTTCTTCACAAGTGTGTTGAAAAACGTCGTATGATACACGTGTGTATTGATGATTACCGTCCTCGGCTATCTTAAGACCCTCACCTGACGGCTCGGGTCTCAATGGCGCCTCGGCGGTAATCACCAACATTACACACTTATACCATAATGTACTATTCTTAAACTATTTTATTTCTCCATTGTTACCGTTATTTTTAGAACTATATTTGGTACAACTAACCCCTCAACCCCTTAACTGACCCTCTAACCGGATAACTACCAGTATGAATACTTACCATTTGGAGTACCAAAGCAAGGGCAAATTCCATGTCTTCCTGGAGAACCCGGTGGTCCCACTGGACCAGCTTTCCCCTCCGGCCCTGGAGGTCCCTACGAAAAGAAGTTTCAAGAAGAATTTACACAACGACTCAATTTACGGTCCAAATGGGTCCAACATTGCTTTGCTGAGATACCGATAGCAAAGACAAAAGGATCCTTTTCCATTTGAAGACCGATATCTCGGCGAGAAGTGAACGTATCAAGGTCTATAATAAAATAAATTAAAGTTAAATAAACAAAGTATACGATCCTTATAGTGGTTAAAAAAGCACGACCATAGACCACAAAAAAACTTTAAAAAAGTAGTTAAAAAACTAAAAAACCCGAATTAAAAAACAATTTTTCTTTGTTTTTTTAATTTTAATATAGCCAGTGACACTCGCGCCATCAAGGTGAATCTAACGACGTATTTTTTATTCAAATCCCTTTATCCGTTTAGGAGCTATGAGGGAACAAAGAGACAGACATACATACATAGATACACGTCAAACACATAACCCTCCTTTTGGGCTTCGCCGCAGTCGGGTAAAAAGAACAATACAAATTTTTGTTGCTGTTTTTTCTAAAATTGCTCAAAAACCGCTGACGCTAAATAAAAATTAAATTCACTTATACACTTGGAGCTACGATTTCCTTTTCTAAATTTTTTGTACGACCATTTCTCTCGAAGTTACGGCCTGTTGAAAATTGACCAAACATTTGGATTTTTTTTTGATCTGTTATTTTTTCTAGTATTGTAGTATAGTCAACCCACACAAGTTGGTAATAATAATGTATTCTATCGAGTTACGTTTACTTAGATTAATTGTTAACTAAGAGTTCTTGTTATTTAAATGATTATTTCTTACCGTTTTTCCCTGTTTACCAGGCAATCCATCCAATCCATTGGAACCCTATAACAAAGAAAATATAAACGTATAAATTATGCATCCCACAAAATTCGCACATACAATTAAATCACGCTTGATTTTAAGTCTAGCCAGTGGCATAATATTTACGGGTAGAGCTGCAATTTTCATGAATAATTGGGGTGAGCCTAATTCATCTGGGCTCGAATTCAGACTTACACGCAGCAGCTTACATGTTACTTGTTATAAAAATAGAAAACAAGTGAGAATGCGACCTGCAACATACACTTGGTTATGACTGCGAAGTCGTACCTCACAGGCCTAACCAAGCTGAAAAATATATACCTGGATGTTCTCTAGGTTGCATCGACAGGGTAAGTATAAGTGACAGGTTATTTCTGTGCAAGACTTACTGGAAAACCGGATGGTCCTATGTCTCCTTTAGCACCGGATGGTCCTTGAAGTCCCTGAAAACGATGGTCGATATGAATGAGAATAGAATAAACTATGACTTGCTAGAAGACATTGTTAAGGACGTGTGTCAGTGACGAGAGTGCAGCTTCTGGAGTCAAAATCAACTATAAAGCCGCAATTATATTTAGCCCGCGCCGCGTGTCGCAACGCGTGGGGTAAGCTATCGGTTACATACATTTAGTATTAGATTGATTACATTAGTCCCGCGTGTCGACACGCGGGACGGGAATCAATAAATGTACCGAAGTAAAAAATTTCACTTCGGTACATTTATTGAGAAACTGGACATATCTAAAATTATATTTATAGTTAAGAATTGTACCTTGCACATCTACCTACAATTCGTCGCAAAAACATTTTAAAAATACAAAGCATTGTACCTATTTAATAAACATACTTTTGTTTAAAAAAGTAATGATTTGACTATCCATCGTAAATGCGTCCTTAAGGCGTTTGTGGTGCGAATACCGGTGTGTGTGTGTGTGTGTGTGTGTGTGTGTGTGGTGTGTGTCCATCTCTTTTTCACGAGTATTGAGGTCACATGGTGTGGTGTTCCATCGCTTCCCCGGGCAAGTGCCACATAAACGCAAAGTATTATTTTGCTTAACAAACATCATGTTTAAGGTTCTATTTACTAACAACTAAGACTTGTATTTTGTGATATTATATTGATGTACCGTCTAATCTTTTGGCTATGAGCCAATTATCCTTTTTTTTTAAATAAAAAAGCAGTCTAGCATTTTTATTTTTTTTTAAATTGGATAAAAACATAAAAAAATTAGAAGAGCACAAAGGTAGTGCTTATTTTATAAGAAAAATATTGTATATATAAAAATAGGAAGTACTATTAAATTACTTTCTTACTTCGATGTAAATTAAATCCTTACTTATTAAACCACACCGTAGTAAGTAGGTATTTCGGGATCTCTATTCGTTCAAGTAATTAGTGCACTTTTATACATACCTACATGCATTATAGAACTTTTATACAGTTCACGTATTGTGTACGCATTTAGGTACTTCAGATTTTCACACAACAAGCACAGTTTTGGTTGTTACTCAGAGTTGAGAATTGGAAATTTGTTTTAGTTAATTTCGGTATTCGCAAGTTTTAGGTAAAACGGGAATCAATATAAACTTCCTCAAGATTGTTTCTAAATACTGTAATGTTGTGAGACACATAAATATTTCTTACCATTTCTCCATTTACACCACGATCTCCCTTTGCACCGTTAAGTCCAGGCAGTCCCTTTAAAAAAGAACATCCATTTTATTCTTTATTTTCATTATTTTATCTTTTTATTCTATGTTTAGATTTGTGGCGACTAGCGACATCTATCACAACACTTGCGTACTAACAACGGTCGACAAAATTCGTACATCGCGCTATCAACATTATCCGCGACATAAGCCTATAATAATATAGGAGTTCCCGACTTACATAATTATTATTATGTCGGGCAGTTAGCCCATCGGACACAACACCCGTCCGGTCGGAGAATCCTCCCTTTTCAATGGTGGACGAGGAACTTTACACCCTGTTCCTCATCCCCCAAAGATTTAAGTTTTTGGTTTGGGTACACTTATGTCATCTGCCAAATAGACTATTTTATTTATTTTTAATAATGTTTTTAAGTGTAATTTTTAAATATTTTCATTTTATAGTTTCCACAATTACGACACTAAAATGTTTATTAAGATTATTGTTTATTTAACCGATACGATTCACAAAACTATAATTGAAATAAAATATGTACAGGTATCAAAAAGGGAAGAATTACAGGTACAGGGCATCAAAAAATTCGTTAATATCGTTGTCAACAGGAAAAGTGCCCAGAAAATAATTATCATAAGTATAAATGTCTAATTATTAGATGTTTCCATTCAAAACTTACAGGAAATCCCGGTTCTCCTCGTTCGCCGTTAATACCAGATGCACCTTTAAGCCCCTAAAAATTACAATTAATATTTTAATTAAAGGACGATAAGAGAACACACAATATATTTTTCATAGTAAGCGATAATGATCAAGATAAGTATAATATAAATAGGCTTTAACATTGCTAAGACTGCATCTTATTATTTTAAGAGAGGAGGCCTTCGTTTTTAAGGATGGCAAAAAATCAAATGACCCCTCCCACCTTGGGTGGAGCAGAAGGGAGTGTCGGACTCTTACTGGCTAAAACTCATTCATGGTCTTCCAAATGCCCTTTGCGTCCCAGGGCTGTGGTGTCTTTTCCACAACCCGAGGAGGCAAGAGAGGAGACCTACTACCTCCTTGTGATAGACAGTGTCTTAATCAACAACGTGGGTCCCATTCGGGTTGGTGATTGTGAAATGACGGGCCTGTTGGCCAACAATATGGTAAGCCTCTAAGGGAAACAGACTGTTCAGAAACCCTAACATCATGCTTCATCAGCTTTTAGGTTTAAAGTACCGCAAATATGCAATATTGATACCAATAGCTTTCAAAAGGCACATTTTCGGGGATAGAGTAGAAAAGAAAATGACAGTATAAAATAATATCTTATTTACATTAAACATGTATGCATGTTATTTATGAACTGTGCTGATTATAATAAAATTTATAAAGATTGTATAAATTGTGAATTTGTCATTTGAAGTGATATAGTATACCATAGATTAACTCACTAGCAGTCCCGGTTCCCCCTTTGGACCGGTTAGTCCTGGAAGTCCAACGGCACCCTGAAAATATATAAAAGTAAAATATGAAGGAGGCAACGATTATACAGAATAATTACAAGGACAAACATTAAACAGGTTGTCCCAAAAGTGACACCAAGCCGAAATCGAGTGACTTAGTCATCAGAAAAATATTTTGAAAAATATAAATAAAGCACAGGCAGTCTAAGTGGGTACTAATTTGAAGAAACTGGTACTAATTTTGAATATTTGTTTTTTTGTAACGCCTACAGTTTTTTAGTGTAGTGATAACTATTATGACTTGGCGCGCTATCACTCGATTCTGGCTGGAAGGTCTTCTGGGACATTCTGAGTACAGGATTCTTTTTGAATTAGTAGGTACTTACACGTGCTCCTACATCACCTTTCTCACCACGCTGCAGAAGTAGTTCATCGTCCTAGAAAGAAGGCCATTGTTCATCATAAAACGTACATCCATTCATCATCAAGCTTCAGTTCCAGCAGGTTGAGGTTTAGAATTTGTTTAGTATAAAATAAATGGTGTGGAAGGAACATCGTCGCACAAACGGTTATCATGTATTTAGAACATCATTATGGACCCCAAAATATTAAATGGAAACAAAAAATCACTTGTGTTCCTCAAAAGTACACGTGAACATGTCCTATGGAATAATTGTTTTTTTTTTTATACTTAAGGTATTGATGAAACAGTTTTAGTTGGGGGGGGGGGGGAATGTACCTGCTCAGTGAATCCTCGTTATTAATAACTGAGAAATTAATCGTTTACTTACGATTTTCAAACTGCAGGAAGCTGAAACATTAAAATAAAGAGTTACATACCTACTACATTAAGGATTTATTATATTTTTTTATGATTCGCCAAAAAATAAAGATGAACGAATGATTATATTATAATTCTGTTTTAAATACGTTGTGTTACGGTCATGAAACACATTTTGTTCATCATACACCCTGACAGTGACCTGCAAATTGCAAAAAAAAAACATTAATAAATATATTTCTCGGGTTACTCTGGCGCTTCCCCCTAAAAAGTAAATAAATAAATAATTATAACCATGGAAAAACACGCAACACACAGCTTCGCATTACTCATGAATACAATAACTAAGCTAGAAATAAACTTCTAATCATATACCTGGAATTAAGTTGTGATTTCATGAAAGAGGACAATCTACTTATACCTACTAGGAAGGAGGAAAAATATTTCTAATAAATAACTATTCTAATGGATGAACGAGAATAGCTCGTGTGGTAAATACATATATTTTGGGTTTATATTATACCGATTTCCTGCAATCCACAGACTGAGTATCCTTATAGCTGCTGATTTAGAAGAACCCTGAAGCCCTGAACTAAGCAGAAAGGCACTTGTTCTCTAGTTGGCCTTCGAGTTATTGGAATATTATGGGTCAAAGTTCCATCTTGTTCCATTTTATTAAAAAAAGTCTTCCTTCTCTGTATAAAGTCTTCCTTCTTTGTATAAAGTCTTCCTTCTTTGTCCAGGCGGTATTCCTTTGGAATGACCTCCTTCAGAATATTAGGACGGTGAACAGTCGGTTCATTTTCAAAATAAAACCTCGTGAACACATTTACAAGAAGTTGGCAGATTCGTCTCAAAATTAAGTTGTTATAGTTTTCCTTGCCTATCTTTCAAAACTTTATATATTTTATGTATGTATATATGTATGTATTTATTCTTATAATGTAGGTATATATCTTTTCTATTATGTTTTTTTTTCTCTGTTTTGCACCTACTATGTATTGTCTCTGCATCACCCTAAGGTAGACTGGTAGAAAATGCCCAATTTAAGGTATTAAGTCCGCCTTTGTACGATTTTGTTGTGCATAAAGTTTTAATATAATAAATAAATAAAATATAAGTTTTTAACGTAACTTCCCTTTAACTAACCCCACGACCCTGTATGTCAATGCATCCATCAGCACCATATTTTGAGTGCGTTACACGTAGTCTTACCGTAAAACGAGATATCTTTTGGGCTGAAAAATCATAGTTTTTCATAGCACCCACTTAAAACTGTTTAGAATAGTACAAAACTGCTATGAAGAACAATAGGGAAAATTGTATGGACACTGTCCCCACCCATGTAGCACTTTCAACTATAATTATATCAAACTAGCTTTTGCCAGCGGCTTCGCCCGCGTGAAAATGACGGTTTTCCATACAAACTTTCATCCCCTATTTAACTACCTTAGGGGTTGAATTTCGAAATATCGTTCCTTGTTCCTTGTCTACATTATAAAGGGAACCTCTGTGCAAAATTTCAGCTTTCTAGGTCCAAGGGTTTGGGCTGGGCGTTGATGAGTCAGTCAGTCAGTCAGTCAGGACTTCTCTCTTTATATAAATAGATAGAAGATGAAAGAGCGCCAAAAATACATTATTTTGTTGTATGTAATAAATTGTATGTGTAATAATTGGGGGAAAAAAATATTACTAGTGACCCGCCACGTCTTCGCACCAGTGCAATGTGTTACAATCATATACCTAAATCTTCCTCTTGAATTCACTTAGTAGTAGTTTATAAGATCTAAACGTACAAACAGTGCAGTGTCACAACAACTGCCTGCATTGTTTTTTTTATTGTTTACATAGGACATAGTTTAAAACAAAGTCTCTCCTACTGTTTGTACACATCTGATTTATATCCACTGTATGCATCCTCACAATTTTGTGCGTAAAATACGTAAGTGATGATATCACTACATAATAAAAAACAAAGTGCTTCGCCGCATCTATCTGTGTGTCTGTTCGCGATAAACTCAAACATGCAGCATGAACTTAAGCACCGATTTTCATGCTGTTTTCACCAATGGATAGAGTGGTTTTCGATTAAGGTTTTAGCATATAATATGTATGCATAAGCTAGTTAATATGATAAAATACTTACTGTATTCTGCCGTACATTGCTTTGTGGGATCATTCGTAGTCTGAAAGATAAAAGAAAAGCAAAATTCTTAAGAAGTTGATGAAGATAACACAACCTCTACTTAATAGAGGGTACCCAAAAATTGTGAAGTATACTTACAAGTGTCATTGCAGGAATTTGTGCTGTAACAAAAAGAGATATGGAGGTTAATTATGCTGCTTAGTTACGGAGACCATAATTTTAGAGCCAAAAAAAAAAACGACTTGATATGTATTCTTTCTTTAGAAGTCAGTTAGCCAAATGGTATATTATTAAAAAAATATGACATACTTTCGTTACAATGTACCTACTAGCTCAGGATCACTAACTTCTTGCATTATTTAAAATATTATAGTTAACTAGATTATGATAGTTATAATTAGTAATTACCAGATGCATTTTGAAGTCCAAGAGTTACACACACAAAAAATAAAATGTATGATGATAACTTAGCGTCCATTTTTACAACCGCCACAGACGAACTGAATAGGGAATTACGTATCTTTATTTCCGTACTCATTGAATTTAATTTTCCTTGACACATCAGTGCGACGGGTGGCGTAGCCAGTGGCGCCGTCTATATAGTCTTGTTGCTAAGAACTATCAATGCAGTAGAATAAGTTTGACACAGACTAATAACTTTCACTCTTGTGGAGCGTGACCGTCGTGGTGGTTTCATTGCAGCTGTCTTCTGTTGATGACTGGCTTCCTCATTACTGGCTAGCCACATTCATCATCACTGGTTTAAAAATTGGTATATGTATTCTATTCTTGCTCTATGCTCGGAAATTGCGTGATCGAATCAGAAATGAAGACATCCGCATGAGAACCAAGGTTTCGGTAACCTTGGTTCTCATGCGGATGTCTTCGTTTCCGCAGCCCGAAGAATTGGGCCGGTCACATTGGTTGCTCGCAGAATAGGTGGCCAATGTGGCCGAAAAGTTCAGGAGTGGCGATCGCGAACCGGAAGACGTTGCGTTAGAAGGCCTCCCACTAGGTGGACCGATGATCTGGTGGAGGTTGCGACACTTAGGGAAGGCCTATGTCAAGCAGTCTTTCGGTTGAAATGATGATGATGATGATTCTACTCTTTGGTATAAAGAATTCTACTTTCGATGTAAGTAATCTACGCTTTGGTGTAAGTATTCTACGCTTCAGTATAAGTACTTTTCGCTTTTGTATACGTATTCTACTCTTGAAAGAGAAGAAAGAAAACAAGCAACAACCAGTCTTTCGGTTGAAATGATGATGATGATGATGATTTTACTCTTTGGTATAAGTATTCTACTCTTCGGTTGTAACTAGCATAATCCTAGTTTTGTGGGTTGTGAGTTCAAAATGCAATTAAAACATTCCAAGTATGTATAAGCATTATTATCAAAATAGTATACAATCATATATAAAAATAGTACACAAAAATCATAATGAGTATACTATCATGATGAGTATAATATTCATCCAAAACACACTTCAACACTTTCGATGCTCATCCTTTGGTTGTCATTACGAATATCTCCGATCCACAAATCAGCGATGGGCAGTCTGAATACGTCAGAAGTTTGCAGTTCTATAATAGTACTTTTCCATTCAGTACTTCCTTCCTGAAACATTAATTTACATTTGTTTTTTTTTTATAAAAAAAAAAAAATTGAAACTATTTATTACATTTGGTCTAACATCGCACTGGATCGCGAAAAGTGGAAAGAGGGAAGGGAGGCCTTTGCCCTGCAGTGGGACAACATGGGCTCTTAATAATAATAATAATTTATTACATCATGCATTCATAGGTTAAAATAATACAGCAACAATAACGCTCAATCTTTGTCTCAAGATTATGTGCGCTATTGGTTAAATAATATTAATTAATTAAAATAATATTAAATGAGTTACTCGCTAACAGTCTTTTGTCAGGAAGTGGGTCCACACATTTGCCTTTACTCTGTTATATAGATACCATCGGTGAAGTATGATTTTAATATATTTTTTAATACAGTTGCTCAAAAAGTTACGTATTGCAGGGACGTATAGCGTTCGGGATGAGGGCTATTACGTACTCGTGCTTTTTCTTTACCATTTCCGAACTCGTGCGTTCTCTTTCCCAACTGTCAAAATAATGTCCATTAAAAAAAAACCAACCACCAAGTTTTTACTAAAAAAAATCATAGAAGTTTTTATGATTCATGCAAATATTTCTAAAGAAGCTACTAATTTGTTTCAATATCAGATTTAATTATTAGGTTCCATTCCATTTCATCTCATTAAATTTCATTTTCATTTCATATCAATAAAAAAAATCTACTGAAGACCTGGCTGTATGGGCATAGTTCTCTTTGCCTACCCAGAATGGGTGAAGAAAACAAAAAAAATCTCTGCCTTTATTCTTTTACGGTTGGCGCCATTTTCCAAAAACGTTCTTTGCGAGTTTAATTACGGTTTCATTATTTTATTAAATTGCTTAATTTTTTCGCAACTGTATTAAAAATAGTTGTTCAGTACACGTGCGGAACCGTCATTGCAACTTGTTCCGACTGTCAACCCTCGCCGTCGGCAGTGCCTCGGCTCGGGTAGACATTTGTCGTAACTCATTGCAATGACAGGCTTTCCGCACTTATATTGAAATATACTATTTTATTTGTCGAGCCTTTTTGTTTTCTAACTTCTGAGCTGTTTCCTTTGGCAAATTGTTTAGTATGCTTGGAAGAGCATATGTCCAAACCCTCCTCCCGTATTCATTGTTGACTTTATATTTTCCTCTATCTATGAAGTGCAGACATGGTTACCAACCAAGTGATAAAAGTCTGCACTTGGAGTTTGTCAGCGAACAATGAAGCGTAGTATCCTTGTAGATAGGCTTACTGATCGTATAAGAAACTTGATACTGTGTTTGAAAACGCAAATTACCGATGTAGGTCACAAGGCTGCGCTGCAAAGCTCAAATGAAACTGAGCTGGCCATATCTGTCGTATGCCGGAAGAGCTATCGGGTAAAGTTACCCACAACGGGTCCTAAACTGAAACGGCAACGGGGCGCTGGCCCAGAAGGACATAGAGGGATGAACTAGTCTCTTTTTGAAGGGATTGGCGAATAAGAGCATTGGATGTAGACTAGCTGTGGGACACAAATGGCAAAAACAGTAGGGCACTAAAACAAGATCAAACGAATCTCACCTTACATGCATCGGTATCAACAGGTATGGTATAAAAGAAAGGTGATTTGGCAGTCGGGTATGGCCCTACCGCGACTTCATACCAAGTCAACAATTTTACTGATGAAGAAGCGTATTTAGAGAACGGAACTGAGTCCAGACAGTGGTATTTCAACGTCTGACGGACGTGTGTTGATTGAATTCGCAGCCAAACTATTTGCCAAGGTGTTATCTGAAAAAAAAAACGATCAATAGGTAGTGAAATGGTTCACCGATATTTTGCCAGTTATGTTTAAGTCCCATGAAAGGAATAAAACGTGTTGCGCCGACCCCAAATGACATGGGATAAGGGCAGGCAGATGATGATGATGATGATGTAGTAGATGAGTCATGCCCATGGGGGTGATTTAAACGCAGGACAAGTGACAGGACAGGTGACTGGTAATAATTTATGACTGATTTATGTTCGCCTAACTGGGTAAAATGTACTGAGCAGCTGCTTTTTGCGATTTCAGGCTTGACCCCATATATAATGTTTTTTGTCGTAATGAGTACAATCACGTCATGTTTACTTAAGTATCGGCCACTCATTACCACTCACCCCAAAAAGGGTGTAATAATACCCTTAATGAGGCCGAAAGGCACTTGATTTCCCCGTCAGTGTAATATTTTCTTTATTCTAGACTATACCTGGGAACCCCGTAGATACGGAGATATTGGGGTCAAAGTTCCAAAATTTTCACAGCTGTGTTTTTAATAGGTACTGGTTTTTCAAGTTATAAGTTTACTTAAATTACCTCCATAACCCGTTTACTACCTAAAACATCCACTAGCACATCATCATCATCATCATCATATCAGTCCGAAATCACCCACTGCTGAGTATAGGCGTCCCCTTTTTTCTGCCACACTTCCCGGTTCTGTGCGTACCTCATCCACGTGTTTCCGGCGACCTTGACGATTTCGTCTACCCAACGAGCTTTAGGACGACCCTGGTTTCTTTGGCCAAGCCTTGGCCACCACTCGGTCAAAGTCTTGCTCCATCGGCCATCTCCGCGTCTAGCCAGATGTCCTGCCCACGTCCAATTGAGGCGCACCGCCCGGTCCCCGACATCGTAGACTTTCGTCCGATGGCGGATTTCGATCTAAGAGGGTTATGCCGAGCACGGCACTCGTACTCGATGGACAGTCTCCTTTGTGAGCGTCCACGTCTCGGCACCGTAGGTCATTCACTAGCACAATGTTTAACAAATAACAAAGGTCTGGCTGTCGTGTGGTCTTGAGCTATTAGCACAATGTTTTAAGACTTACATCGTATAACGTTCCTTTCAAATCAAGTCCCTTTGCGCTCAACCAGTATACTCCCTCTTCAGGTTGATGATTAACCACTGGGGTTTTTGTATTTCTGCCAATACATGTTTCCTTGGTTGTCATATTACAGTAAACTTTAAAGGCCAAGTCTTTTGGTCCTAGGTAATAGTAACCTGCAAAAAAATAATTAAATAAATCGTATACTGCTCAAGCAAAGTGAATAAAATTGTCAGTCAAGGCTTCCTCTTTCAGGGCACGCCACGATAGTGGCGGTAAGTCCCCTCTTTGAGGAGTGGCTAGGGAGGAGCCACGGCGCCCTCACCTTTCGTCTGACACATGTCCTCACCGGACATGGATGTTTCGGGAGGTACCTGTACCGAATCAGGTGGGAGGAAACGCCCGGATGCTTCCACTGCGAGGATCGACCGGAGGACACTGTGGATGTTGCGCTCGTGTATTAGAGTGTGATGTGATGTTGTGGAGCAGGTTTGCTGGCGGGATGTCGACTGGAGACTATTGGAGAGGGTGCAGTGGCAGAGTAAATGACAACACTTCTTCAGGAGTACTTTCTTCTTGGTTTATTCTTCAAACCATAGTTTGTTACTTAGTCGCAGTCGGATTTGGAATATTTTACCAACGAAATGTTCCCTTATTTATATCAAAATGCTTAAGGCTCTGACCAATCACGGCCCGTCGTTTGCGCATGCGCGGTGGCGTTTTGCACATTTTGGCGCCGAAAAAATTACAATTTTGTCAGAGAAAACGCGGGAAAACCAACCTTGCCATTTTTACTGGTAAAACATTCCTTACATAATTTTCTTATGTTCCTAATCTTAGGACTAACTTATATTATGAGAAACAAAACAAAATTCAATATAAAAAACCTTAATTAACACTTAAAAAACACAAAAAACCGAAACGGGTCTCGTTAAGGTAAAGTATCGCAGTAGTTAAGAGGAAACGCGAGTGGTCTTTTCTCCATACAAACGCTCTCGCCTGTTTTCTTTTTGGTTAATGATTCAGAGCAATGGTTTTTTACAGAATAATAAATATTAACTATTTCTATGCCCCTATGTTTTCCTTTTTGGTGATAAATTATTTTTATAAGCACTAGAACCCTCAAAAAATGCTCAAAATTGCTTGTTTAGATCGCTGTTAACAGAGTCCTAGTGTACAAATTTGACAACAATTAACGAAAAAAGAAAAAAATAGCGGCGTAGTATATAACCTCCTTATTCATTGTCTAAAATATCTTTTAAATTGGTTCAATATTGGAGGAGGAAATAGGCGAGAGCCAAACCTCGAATTCTAACTTTTTTCTATAGTTGTCCTTATCGCACGAATTTGAGGGCAGGAGGACGGAGAGAGACAGCGATAGTAGAAAGAGACAGCACTCGCATTTCCTCTTAAGCTTCATGACCTATAAATACACACTGTCATAAACACTAGCGCCGCCAGGCGGCAGGAATGCACAACACTTATAACATCACGCCTGATGGGCTTAGACAGAGCTAATGCTTACTTATAAAACACTTAAAACATCTAAATTTAACTCTAATTGAAATAATCTTAATATTTACATATCGTCGCTAACATTCTCCCCCACGGTGCGCAGCACATCATCCTCTGGAGGCGACGATGCAGCAGGAACCAGCACGATGATCCGTCGAGTGGGGCGGCGAAGTACTCCTCCCGATGTCCGCACGTCCAGCACTCTGGTTCTTCCGTCTGGTCCGGGATACGTCTTGATAACTTCTCCACGGGGCCATGAATTTCGTGGTAGCGTAGCGTCCACTATTAGCACGATATCGCCTTCTTTTGGATCTTTGGTTTCTTTTCCTTCGAGCTTCCTTGGCATTAGGAGAGGTAGGTACTCTTTGACCCATCTTTTCCAGAAATGGTCTGCGAGTCTTTGAGAGGTTCTCCAGTTTGCCTTCCTTATCAGCTCCGTGTCGTCGAATTCTCCCGGCGCCATTGCTCCGCAGGATCTCCCCAGCAGGAAGTGGTTCGGGGTCAGACCTTCTTCATCTTCAGGGTCCATGCTGACTGAGGTGAGGGGTCTAGAGTTGACGATGTGCTCGACCTCAGTCATTAGTGTGTGGAGGACTTCTTCGGGTGGACTTTTTTCATTGAGAACCACTGCCAGCGCCGTCTTGACTGTTCGCACGAGTCTCTCCCAGGCGCCCCCCATGTTCGGGGCTCCTGGGGGAATGAACTTCCACTTGATGCCTTTCTCTTGCGCGGCCTCTTCCAGCTCCCTGTTTGCCCCGACGAAGTTTGTTCCGTTGTCACTGAATATGGTCTTCGGGTTTCCTCTTCTGGCTGCCATTCTTCGAAGTGCCATAATCATTGAGCTTGTGCTAAGAGAGGGCACTAACTCTAGATGTACGGCTCTGGTGGTGAGACAGGTAAACAATGCCCCCCAGCGCTTCTCAGTTCTTCTCCCGACGGTGACTTGCATGGGGCCGAAGTAGTCTACGGCTGCGCAAGAGAATGGAAACTGATGATGCTGTAGTCTCTCGCTCGGTAGGTCTCCCGTAGGGGGTATTGCTGGTAGACTCTTTCTTGTCTTGCACCATTGACAGCTGTGTGCGACCGCCTTTAAAGTCGCTCTTAGACCCAAGATCCAATACTTTTGACGAATCTCGTTCATTACTGTAGCAGTATTTCCGTGAAGAAACTTCTTGTGATAATGTTGTATGATGAGACGCGTTATCTTCTGTTTTCCATCTAGGATGATGGGATTCATTCTTCTTTCGTTGTTGTCATGGAACTTCGACGTCCTGCTTCTTAACTTAATGATTCCGTCGTCTCCAATGTAAACGTCGATCTTCTTAAGTCGACTTGCGTTTTCAATGGGTTTTTCCGCTTTCAGATTCTTTATTTCTGACGCGAAACTGTCGTTCTGACTCATTTTCATGAGTAATTCTTCAGCCTTTTTCAAGTTTTCTTCTTCTAGGGGAAGGTACAGCCGCTTATTTTTGTTAAGGGTGGCGGGTTGATTGGAGGTCGGCGTGTTTTTCTTCTGGGTTTTCTTTGAGGTTTCCAGGGCTCGTCTTTCCGGCGCGCGGCGGCGGTGGTCGCTCTACGGGCCTTCTTCAGTAAGTGGTATGTGAAGGTAACCACTCTGGCCGTAGTGCGTAGTAGTCGCTCCCAGCTTGAGAACCTCTCTGGGTCCAGAAGGTTGTCTTCTGTAGCCTTGATCGCCATCACCTTATGTTTGTTTTTCTCTTCTGGCATGATACCCTCTGGTTTGAAGTCGTGAAAGGGCCACTCTTCTTCTGGATGACGGAGAAATGATGGACCTTTGAACCACCTGGCGTTGTGGTCGAATTCTATTGGAGTTCCCGTTGTGGCGTCGTCTGCTGGATTTTCTTTCGTCGGTACCCATCTCCACTCTTCTGGCTTGGTTTTTTCTTCGATTTCTGCTAGGCGGTTGGCCACGAAAGTTTTGAATTTTCGTGGTTCTGCTTTTATCCATTGCAGTACTGTGCTAGAGTCTGTCCAGTAAGTCTTCTTTGATATTTCCAGCTCAGACTCTTCTTCAACCGTGGCGGCTAGTCTGCTACCGAGCAAGGCAGCTTGTAGCTCTAACCTCGGAATTGAGACTGGTTTCGTCGGCGTTACTCTTGCTTTGCCGGCGATCATGGAGACATGGACTCTGCCGCTGGGTTCGACTGTCCTCCAGTATACAACTGCGGCGTAGGCCTCTTCACTCGCATCGGTGAACGTATGTAGTTGACCTCTTCTGCCGCGGGGTGAGATGCATCTTGGAATCTTTAGTTTTGTCAACGCTGATACTTCTTCTAGGTAGTTCAACCAGGTTTCTCTTTGTGGTTCGTTGATTGGTTCGTCCCAGTCTATCTTCGTTCGCCAAATGTCTTGAATTAATTTCTTTCCTTGTATCAAGACTGGTGTTGCGAAGCCCATTAGATCGAAGGTGGACATCACAGCGCTTGTGACTTCTCTTTTTGTTGGAGTTCTTCTACCGTTTTGCAGGTCTTCTGACGTGTTACGCAGCCCAATATTGAAGGCTAGTGTGTCTTCTTTCACTAGCCATCTTAGCCCCAGAGTCTTCTCTTCTTTTGTTAATTGCAGAGAATCTTCTTTATTTGTGTCTTCTACTTCTGATACAACCCCCGAATTGTTACTGGCCCAACCCTTTAGATGGAAGTTTGCTGTTGCGTGAATATCTTTGACTTCTTTTGAGATCTTCTTTGCTTCAGCTGCAGACTCGAAACCCTGTAGATAGTCGTCCATGTAGTGGTTTCTATTTATTGCTTTTACTGCTTCGGGATGAGTGTTCTTGAACTCTTCTGCGTTCTTGTTCATCACGTATATGGCTGTTGCTGGTGATGACGCTGCTCCGAAGATGATTGACGACATTCTGTACTCTTCAGGCTTGCCGGTTCTTCTGTTTCCACGCCACAGGAACCTGAGGCTGTCCCGGTCATCTTCTCTTACTTTGACCCGAAGGAACATATCTTGGATGTCAGCCATGACGGCCACTGGACCTTCTCTGAAGCGCAGCAGTACGCCAAATAGTGACTGCAATAGGTCTGGGCCTGAGAGCAAGGCGTCGTTGAGACTCTTCCCTTCAAACTTGGCGGCAGCGTCGAACACTATTCTCAGCTTCTTTTTAATGGGATGCACGACGGCGAAGTGGGGTAAGTAGAATGTTCTTCCTTTGTTTGATGTTTTCGTAACTTTCTCTGCATAACCCTTTTCGATAAGACTCTGGATCTGCTTCTCGTAGTCTTCTTTAGCTTCTTGGTCCCGATCCAACTTCTTTTCAATGTTGATCAGGCGTCGATTTGCTAAGTTATAGTTGTTGGGCAGAGTTTCATCTTCTTTTTTCCACAGAAGTCCTGTTTCATATTGACCGCTTGACAGTTTCTTCGTAGTTTTCTCGAGGACTTCTAATGCTCTTCTGTCGCTGTCATTGGTTGGCGACCGATCTTGAATACCGAGAGATTCTAATTGGAAATGTTCTCGGACGATTTCTTCAATGCTTTCTTCTTCAGTGGTTGATCTGCCGTAGTGAGTGAAGTTTACTAGGGCAGTCGCCCCTGTTTCGCATCCGTGTAACACCCACCCTAGGTTAGTGAGTGAGGCTACAGGATCGGATGGTTTGCCCTTCTTCAGTCTTCTTGTGACTATCAGCCCCCAGTTGTCTTGACCTATCAGCAGCTTGGGTCTTTCGGTGACGTAGAGGAGTTGACTTTCAATTGCTCTTAGATGCTCGCAGTTCCTCACGGTGTCCTTGTTTATACATTGCTCGGACAGCTTCAGGTCGTCGATGGTTCTTGCTATGATAGATCTCTTCTCTCTTTTGTGAGCCCCTTTTATTTTGAACTCGATCTTCTGAGAGCTATCTTTTCTTAGCACTTTCCCGCCGACTGTTTCGATTGTGAGTTTTTCTTGTTTTCCTTCGACTCCAATCTTCTCAGCAACTGATGCGTCTAAGAGTGTGACTGTAGAGCCCTCGTCCAACAATGCTAGGACTCGGACTTGGCCTTTCGGACCAAAAAGGTCCACTGGGATGATCTTCAGGTATGCCTTTTCTTCTCCTCTTGCGTTGTGGATTGAGGCAACCTTTTCTTCTGATGTGCTTTTCTTGTCTTCTTTGTTCGCTTCTTTTTCAACTGGAACTGGCGGTTTGTCAGAGTGCAGGATGGTATGATGCCATCTTTTGCACACCTTGCAGACTGGAGCTTTACAGTTGATTCTTGAGTGCTTGAACCGAAGGCATTTGAAGCATACTCTAGCCTTCTTGATCATATCCCATTTTTCATTTAGGTTGGCTTCTTTAAACTGCTTGCATTCTAATGGAAAATGCTCTTCTTCGCAGAATGCACAAGACTTCTTGTAGTTTTCTTTAGATGTTTCTTGTACTGAATGTACAGGTCTTCTTATTCCCTTCTTTTGCTCCGAGGGCGCTTCAGGTGGAGCAAAGTCCCCACACATATCTGCTTCTGTTTCTAAGAACGCCTCGACGAGTAGTAGCTCTTGAATGTCTTCATCTCTTCTGCTTCTGTGGTAGGCGAACCAACGAAACTTCATGGATGTTGGCATTTTTTCGACAATAATTCTCAGTGTTTCAGGAGAACTGAGATATTGTGGTTTCTTCAAAGCTTTGATTGTTTCGACGGCGTTCTTCACTTTGCTTGCAAATACGCAAATGTCGGTTGGGGTTTCGCCGACTTTTGACAGATTCTTCATCTTCTCTAGTTCAGCTAATGCCAGCGCTCCAGGTCTTCCGAATCTTGCTTCAAGTCCCTTGATTACTTCACGTGGATCTTCGGCAGTGAACAGCAGGCTTTGGACGGCTTCTCTAGCTTTTCCTTGAATTGCTATTCGAAGGCGAGCTAAGTTCTGGTTATTGCTGAACGAAGCGGCCATATCTTCGTATGATCTCTTGAAGGCTAGCCATTCTTCACAGGTCCCGCTGAAGTGAGGGAGCTCGACGTGCTTCGATGAACCAGTGTCACGTGACTTCTCAGATAGCTTGAGTATGACTGAAGCTAATTCCTGGATGTCGCTCTTCTTTTCTTCTGTCTCGGTTGGCTTCTGATTCTTGTTAGGTCGGTCCCCGGTCGTAATGAACCAGTGTTCAACCTCTTGAGTTCGTTCATACAGCTCTTCTCTGGCACCATCTTCATCTTCTGATTCTGCGGTCAGAAGTTCTAGTTCGGCTTGAGCAACTCTTGATCGTGCTTCGGCCAGTTCCAATTCCCTTAGCGCCACGGTCATTTTTGCTTGCGCTTCTGCTCTCTTCCTATGCGACGAGCGAACAGAATGGGTGTCTAGATCGCGGGTCGTCTTCTTAGGGTGAGGCCGCCGCAGACTCTCTTCTCTGGACGTTGGTATGCTTCCATCGTTCAGACGCATTTTCACTGCGACACTTCTTTCTTGAATCTGCGGCGTTGGATGACTCTCTTCTTGGCGAACGGGAATCGACGCTTTACGGGTGCAGGTCGGGGGAGTGGTATGAATCACTTCCCCCGATGTTGATTCCTCTCCGGCGCTGTCCTTGGGATGAAGTACGGGTTGTTGACGTTCTTGTACGCTGCTCGGCGTCGATCGATTGGAATTCGACGTGTCGGTAGTCGTCTTTGCTTCACTCGGCGTATTCATGCTCCAGTCCGTCGAACCGGTACCCGTAGTACCCGAAGTGGCGTTACTTTCACTCGTAGCTGTTGTAGTCTTCGACTGCACCGATTTTGATCTCGTATTTGTAGGCATCTTCCCAGTTTTCTTGAACCCAGTCCGGCTTTTCGAAGGACCAAATGTTGCGCTCGTGTATTAGAGTGTGATGTGATGTTGTGGAGCAGGTTTGCTGGCGGGATGTCGACTGGAGACTATTGGAGAGGGTGCAGTGGCAGAGTAAATGACAACACTTCTTCAGGAGTACTTTCTTCTTGGTTTATTCTTCAAACCATAGTTTGTTACTTAGTCGCAGTCGGATTTGGAATATTTTACCAACGAAATGTTCCCTTATTTATATCAAAATGCTTAAGGCTCTGACCAATCACGGCCCGTCGTTTGCGCATGCGCGGTGGCGTTTTGCACATTTTGGCGCCGAAAAAAGGAACATGGGTCTGGTTTTTAGTCAGTAGAAGTCTGACACTCTCTTTCGCTCTGCCCAAGAGCGGGAGGGGTTATTTGATTATTTTCCACCCACCCCAAATAAAAAGGATCCTCTTTCAAAGATTTAAGAATCACATACTTAACCCAGTAATCACGGATAAATTGGTGTACCCATTATATACCTACACTAGCTTTTGCCAGCGGCTTCGCCCGCGTGGATGACGGAAAATATCAAAAATTACGATTTTTTATACAAACTTTCATCCCCTCTTTAACTCCCTTAGGGGTTGAATTTCGAAATATCGTACATTGTTCCTTGTCTACATTATAAAGGGAACCTCTGTGCAAAGGAGAATGCCAGCGTACAGTACTCTTGATAAATGACTTGTGTATCAAAACCTAAAACGGCATTAAATATCTAAAATAAAAATATATTTTGTAAATAAGTATTAACGATTATTTACAATGGGATAGTTTTTCAAACAATAAATGAGTACTTTTATATTTCCGACGTCATAGTACGCCATTTTTACTATCACCTGTCAATACTAAGGATTTTGTTACTCGTAGTGCGGGTACATTAACATTTATTGTGCGTTTGTCATATTTTTACAATACATTATGACGGTATGTTATTTTTGCTGGTTTTGTTACATTGTGCTTCGAGTCGAGTTTTAGTTACTCCGTTAATGCTGCCAACCCATTGACAATAAACATACTTCTAACGCCGCTGGACCGTGTGTGTTGTTTATAACTAAATACAGGACTTTTTGTGTTGTGATCATGGCGAGTGCAACTGTGGTGCGATATCTCAACTGCTCTTTGAGATTAACGCAACTTATGCAGCAGACGTATGTTGTCGGAGATTCCGAATAACATCATGAACATTTTACGAGTTTGGATCTCACCAACACCGGTAAGAGTAAACATTGTCTTTTAACGTATAATGGTGTTTTTTATTTAGGAACTGTACTTTTATGATTAAGTACCAAATAACAAATCTTATAGGGCAAAAGTAAAATCCATGTGTGTGTTAGTTTCTTCGGATTTTAATATAACTTATATAGGTAGGAAGTTAGGAACCTCATACTGATGTGTTGTTAATAACCAACTTATTAATTAAGATGGTTTATTTTAATCAGTGTGTATTCGAGGATATTAATTGTATGTAGTAGGTACCTATCATTTAAGATTAGTTGTACAGAAATACATATAATTATTTAAAAATGTTTTTTTTCAGCTGTCAACCGAAGGCACTTTGAGTCAGGAGGCACATCCCAGGGACAGTTGACACCTGCAGTAGGACAAACGGCCGTCTGCTACGGCTGTGGGGTTTCCGTACTGAGTCAAGAACTCACCGAGTGCCATTAGACTGCCCACAAAGAATTAATTATTACTGCGAGGGGTACTATCTCATCAGGTAATACATAATATTTTTTTGTACACATACGATTGAGGACGTTAGCTTGTTTTTCTAGCCTATCAGTTACGAATTCCCTTGCGTACTACACCAGTCCACACTGTTTACTGTTATCTTACTAGTGATTGTACATATAGGCTGGTCAAATTATAATCAAGTCATTGTATTGATCTACAGGGCCCCGAGTCTGCTATTCAATAGTGTCAGAATGGTCGATCATTGATCTCATAATGGTTGATTTACGACAAGCCAAAAAGTACCTTAAGTCGACAGGCATAAGGTACTTTTTGGCTTGTCGTCAATCAACCATTATGAGATCAATGATCGACCATTCTGACACTATTGAATAGCAGACTCGGGGCCCTGGTGTCACGTCTGGAAAGCGTTTGCCGAACATGCTGGATAACTGCAACCAGACAAACTCACGATGCTGACTGAGTGGAAGATTCTGCTACCCAAAACCGATCTAAGACACATTGAACAAGATTTTAACATTCCAATGCCACCCCTCTTGCCAGAACCCTGGTCAACCAGTATTATGGATTGTTAATAAGGTTAATTCAAGAACATATAAACGTGTTGCTGCCACACCAAACGCAACAATAATGGGCGTCTATTGGTATCATCAATAGTTAAAGGATTATTGATACAGCGCGGCGCCACAAAATATAATTATGTTCCTTAGAGTGCCCGGATCTGCAATATCCATCTGAATAACAACTTTTGGGACGGAGAAAAACTGAAGGTTGCTGTGTGCATGTAATGTGCATAGTTTGGTACCCATTTAAGCTGGGCACGGTAATAACAATGTTAGTGTTCCAGCTCCATTTTTGGATACGATATTTTTAGATGAATAAAATACAAGTCCAGAAATAATCATTCTTTTATTTACTGTATTTAGTATTGTGTGTTTTCCCTCCCCACCCCACTTACAAAGACAATTTCATGATTTCCACTACCTTAAGATTTGAATAGTATCTACAAATAACACTGAGCGATTTATTATCTTAGTAATGATTCCTTCCATGCTTTGCAATTTCATGAAACGCGAGTATGATTTTAAAATGCTCAAAATCTAAATCAGTTAGACTTGGTGAGTTAGTCACAGGTGGTCACCAGACACGGGCCACCTGAGATAGCTAAACCGTTACAGATTTTACAAAAATATGCTTTATAGACACAAGGCTCACTCGTAAACCCATTCAGACCCTTTCAAATAGTTTTTTTCAACTAATTTTTGGTTGAGCATAACCTAAAAATAGACATATCTTTTTTGTAAATATCTCGAAAATGACACTGTCGATTGTGTTCAATCTTTTGAGGTAGTATTTAGACATGCCATCGAGTATTTTAAAGATGATTTGATGAAGACACAACAATGTTGAATTGAGTACATTTGCCCATAGTGCCGCTGGCATTCTCCTTTCAGCTTTCTAGGTCCAACGGTTTGGGATGGGCGTTGATGAGTCAGTCAGTCAGTCAGTCAGGACTTCTCTTTTTATTTATATAGATTAAAATTACATAAATATATACAAACATAGCATGGGAGAACAAAGTTTTAAGTATAACCTACAGCCAGCTAACTTGCATTTACTTTTAAGACTTTATAGTCCGGTCAATTAAGACATCCGAGGTTACATTACTTAATTCCCACACAGCTGAAAATTGGTAGCATTGTTCAAAACACCATTCTAAATTAATTGTGAAAAATCCGACTAATGTAAGTAATATGAAAATTTTAATCTTATACCTAATTATAACAAAATGGTTTTCTCCTTTTTTTTTTGTACTCTACCACAGCGCTGTCCTATTTGACCCTAAGGTTGTAGAGAATGCCTTGTGGCATTAAGTCCGCATGTGTACCACTCTTGTGCATGAAATTTAAATAAATAGGTACCTAAATAAATAAAATATTTTACCACTCGTAACACCTTCTGGTGCTAATTTACAAGCAACTTCTGCTGGCGATTCCTTCGTCCCGAATTCTTTGTGAGTTTCAGTTTGTTCCAAAGCTGTAATAACGAACAAATATTTAAAGAACTGGTACGAATGAACAAAATCGGAACTAACTCCTTGATTTTTTTTAAAAACAGTTTACTAAAACGCCATCTGGCATAGTCATCAAGCAACCAAAGATGCTAAGTTAAGTCAATAGTTTGAAGAGCCGAAGACAGATGGCAGTGTTTCAAATACAACAACATTCACACGTCCACTTCAGTTACCCCAAGTTGGCAACATGCTAGCTTAATTTATTTGAGTTCAAAATACTAGATGGCGCTGAGGACAGAACTTTTTAATAATGCCGTATCTCAAAAAAGTCTAAGTTAAAGTTATTTTGCTCCCGTATTGGCAGCACTATTGTATAAGAAGTGAATTTTACTGGTAAAACTGTGCCTGTGAACTCATCACAAAAACAGTCATGTTTGTGATAAGTTTCAAATTCGAGCCCAGTTGATTACTTGGGTAGCTTTATAAAATGATTGAGTATGCTAAAGTGTAACTGCAAAAGTGTTAACCTTATCTAGAAGAATACTCACCCTCTTTAGATGCACTAAATGGACATTCCCCAAGTCTTCCAGGTGGTCCTGGAGGTCCCACTGGACCCGGGTATCCATATGGCCCATCTGGTCCCTTAAGAAGGTAAAAAATACTCGCTAATAATCAGGAAAAACATGTTTGGAAAACTAATATTCAGAGCAACACCTTAGGTGAGTTTTATCAATGGATCTAGACGTGAACGGCCTCGTTGGTCTAGAGGTCGCAAGCGTGATTACTGTGCAGAGGTCAATAGTTCAATTCCCGGGTCGGGAAAAGTGTTATTGGATTTTTCTATATGGTATTTCTCAGTAGCAGCCACGGAGTCTGGATTTTTTCCCGATTAATGGCAATTGGTTGGTTGGATTTAAACATAACTGGCGAAGGTGGGTGATGAGTACACGTCTGCCTAACCCTTTTGGGGGTGAGAAACATCAAATAACCCGTCCCGCTCTGGGCAGAGCGGAAGGGAGTGTCAGACTTCTACTGACTAAAAACCACCCATGTTCCTACTTAGCCCTTGTACTGAGGCCGCGGTATCTCTTTTGAACAACCCGCAGTCCCGACGGGATCTGCCTAACCCTTCGGGGATTATCAGGCGTGATGTTATGTTATGACTGTGTGAATCTAGACGTTATCAGTACAAAACTGAAACAAACTGAGTACCTACAAGACCAAAGCTGACTTTAAACCGTGAGGGTTCGATCCCCGCACGGAACAAATATTCGTAAGACCAACAGATAGTTGTTCCGGGTCTGGGTATTTGTGTAAGTGAGTTTAAATGTTTGTGAACGCACCCACGATACAGAAGAAATTCCTAGTGTGGGGCAACGTTTTTAAAAAAAAAAAAACTTTTTACAATCTCTGGTATTTTTGCTCTTGCACACAATTAAAATGTGCTGTTTCAGTTCAAATGCTTTGCTGAAATTCGCCCCCAATTTTATTTAAGATTGCTCTGCATAGCTATTCACAAACAATCGAATCGAATATTTTGTATGTCTATCTCGCTCGCTCTCTGTCAGAAAAAACATGACATACGACAAATCCGATTAGATTTCGATTCGATTCTTTGTGAATAGTTATGCAGTAGTAGTGTTATCGACTAGATCAACGAGGATTTTTTTCTGTCTTAAATAATTGAAAGTGTGAAATCACAACGTTCCGGATTTTTATTCTTACAAAAAAATCACAATAAAATACTCACTGGCATTCCCCTGAATCCCTTCCTACCTGGAATACCTGGACTTCCAGTGTAACCCTGTAATGAAGTATTTTACAGCTTTCAGTATGTTGAAATTCGACTGAATCGGATTCTTTGCTTTACATCAGGCGAGTTACAGCCAGACGCAAGCCTGAGTTGTTAAAAAGTTATATTAAGTGTAGTAATGGATGGATCCATTAATAAGTATTTTAATCTTCTTGATAAAAATAAATAAAGTGAAAATATTTATATGTTACTCACAGGTTGTCCAATTTCACCTTTTTGGCCTTTCACTGTATTTTCATCCTGAAAGAAAACAGACATAAAAATATTTAACTTTCAATGATTGTATGCAATCTATACTTAACCTTTTAACGAGACAACTAACAGTTAATTTATAAATCTGGCTAGTCTCATCGTCATCTACCCAATACCAGTATTTAGCATGGAGCGACTGCCTATCTGACCTCAATAATCCAGTTGGCACTGGGTAATACAATACCCCTAATTAAACCTGGTTGTCTAACTTTCAGGGGCTCAATTCTATAAAATAATCAATTTGTGAATGGTGTGTCGATAGTGTGTAAGCAGTGTCTCAATAGAATAGTTATTTATGGTCATTGACTTGCCACTGTAGTGACATTGAAACGCCATAGTAGGACTCTTTAGGGTAGTCTGTAAATATATTTCAAGTGAAATCTGACAGTTGTGTCTATCGTGTTTGGCTATCGAACTGCCATTGTGAAGCCATCGAACAACGACACCTCTTTTCCCTATTGCATAATAATGTCTGTAGTGTGTCGATAGAGTGTCAATGGCGTGTTGCTTAACTCTAAGTTACAGTATTGGGCCCCAGGTCACTAACTGAAACGACAGTGAAAGATCTACAAATTTTAATGGCAGCCGGGAACAACAGCTTAGCGTGCTTTCCGAGTCACGGAGGAAACTTAGTTTGTAATGGGCTGTCACTTATACCATGAAGCAACTCAGACAAGCATGCTTCACCCTAAAGATCAACCCGAGCAGCTGTAATTCTTCAGCTACGAACTCTTCTTAAGCCTGAGTTCTTACAAGGCATCAGTCCCAAAAGTATGAAACTTTTTGGACTGATGCCTTGTTCCCTTCGGAAAGGCCGGTTGCCAAAATTTCGGTGTTTGGGTACTTTGAGTTATGTCGTAAAATGCAACTTACTGTGTACTGTTAGGGCTGGCCTCCTGTCATGTTCGCAACGAGTTATGGCTTTTATCATCATAATCAGCCTATAATGTTCTCACTGTAGGGACTCAGGCCTTCTCTCTAGGAGAGGGATGGTCTATAATTCACCACCCGCACCAGTGCGGGTATTATAGCAGTGGTGATGAAATGTACACAAAGTAATGCGCCTGCCTGGGTTCGCTCACGACTTACCGTTCGTAAGTCGAGGACTCACCAATTATGGGCCACCACTGCACTGCTCTCATCAGGTGCATTATAAAAAAAAAAATATATGAATTATAATGTGTTTTTTTCTTACCTTTACAATTTCAGAAGGTGAGTCGGCTGAAAAAAATAAGAAAACGTTACATTATAAAATCACATTTGAATCGACACCTAGACTATTATTATTATTTATTAATTATGCTTGTTTAAATTGAAGTAATAGGGATGTTTACTGACTAAAAAAATATGATTCTAACTAGTCCGTCTGCTAGATCATCGAAAAACACCGGATACTCACGATTTATTTATACCCACGACGGAACGGAGACGGTATATAATGCGTTTGGGGTGAGAGGTTGTTTGTTTGTTTACCCACGACGGAACGGAGACGGTATATGCGTTTGGGGTGAGAGGTTGTTTGTGTGTTTGTTTGTTTGTTTGTGTGTTTGTGCAAATTCATGTTGCCATTTTTCTCCAAAACGACTAGTCCGATTTTGATGCAGTTTTCAGTTATGGGTTCGGGTTTGATTGGTGCATGTTCTTAGATAGGTGTTACGGTGACAACTCACCAGGGGGCGCTGCAGCAAACATTTTTTGTGCAAATCAAAGTAGCAATTTTTCTCCAAACCTACAAGTCCGATTTTGATTCAGTTTTCAGTTATGGGGTTAGGTTTGATTGGTGCATGTTCTTAGATAAAAAAATAAAAGTAAAAAGTTTAAAATAAAAAGCAAAATTAAAAATTTTGAAAAAACCCACGACTGTTAAAAAATAATTGAAAAAAGGATAAAATAACATAAAACACCCACCTGAAAAAAACCCAAGAATGTCCGTCGGGGGCTGCCATTAAATGAACTAGTTTAGCAATGTTCAGCTCCCGACGGACATACTTGGGTTTTTTTTAAGGTGGGTGTTTTATGTTATTTTATCCTTTTTTCAATTATTTTTTAACAGTCGTGGGTTTTTTCAAAATTTTTAATTTTTGGTTTATCAAATCAATAAAAATTGACGAAGAAAACGCGTCAAAGATTTGAGTGGGAGGTTGTGACGTCACTGCTCGCTAAGAAATGTCATACTAATGTCTTAAAATCTAACGTGACACGAGTTTTCAAAGCGCTGTATCGTCTTCACTGTTTGTTTACGTGAAAAAAGAAAAAAATACGTGTCCAATACTTTTCGGAAATCTATCTAACGGACTAATTATAGTTTTTTTTGTTACCATCCCTATTGTCAACTGCTGAGGTCCTGGATTCGATTGCCGAGTCAGTCAAATTGATATTGGGTTTTTCCATCAGGAAATTCTTAGTAGTAATCACGGAATCTGATTTTTTATCAGAGTGATGACAATAGGCTCGGTCCCTATTACCCCATTTTATTACATGGGACAAACATAACTGGCGGAATGTAGTGTACTATATTAGGCAAACATAGGTTTGCCTAATAGTACAACACGCCAGGTAATCTCCGAAGGATTAGGCATAGGCCTTCGGAGATTACCTGGCGTGTTGTTATGTTACATCAAACGGTTTTTTGGGTTTAGATGGAAAACTTTGATATTTTGGAAAATATATGGGATGAAAACTGTTGTTGACTTTTAATATAAGCTGTAATATTTAATTCATTAGCTGGGTAATACAATCGTATTATCAATTTTAAATTCTTTACTAAAACATGTAGGTACCTATTTATTTTTGTTGATAAGTAATGAGCCTAGGTAGTTCTTAATTAGTTGTTATTAAAATTAGGTTAGCATTAAAATAAGCTGGTTTCCGACCCAACCGATCGTGTACGGACCAGATCAATACCTTGCGCATAATCCTCGAACAGGCATCAGAATGGCAGAGGGAAATGTATTTGACCTTCGTGGACTTCGAAAAAGCCTTCGATACGCTGAGCTGGTGTTGCATCTGGGACCGATTGCGAAAAATTGGGGTCCCCGAGAAAATTACCAACATGATCAAAGCCATCTACGGGAAGTACTCCTGTAGAGTGACACACGACGGCCTCGTCTCGGAGGACATACCGGTACATGCGGGCGTACGACAGGGGTGTCTGCTCTCACCTCTCCTATTTCTTGTTGTTCTCGATGGCATCATGAGCAATGCAGTATCTAACAAGCGTCGCGGCATAGAGTGGGGACTATCCAACGTCTTGGAAGACCTGGATTATGCCGATGACCTATGCCTGCTGAGTCACACAAGAACAGACATGCAAGCTAAGCTGGATGACCTACAACGAGAGGCAAAGGAGATGGGACTAAAAATCAACACCCGGAAGACCCAGGAAATGAGGCGAGGGGCGACAAGCTCTTTGCCGCTGCACATTGGTACAGAGGCTGTGGAAAGGGTCCACAAATTCACATACCTCGGTAGCGTAGTGTCGGAAACTGGAGGGACCGAAGAGGACATCGCTTCGAGAATCGCCAGGGCAAAAGCAACCTTCGCACAGCTGCGCCCTGTATGGCAATCACGGAAGCTGACTAGGAGAGTTAAGCTCAAGATATTCCGGTCAAACGTGAAAACCGTGTTGCTGTACGGATGTGAGACGTGGAAGGTGGCTAAGGACATCTCGCACCGGCTCCAGGTCTTCATCAACCGCTGTCTTCGCCGTATTCTTGGTGTTTACTGGCCCGAGAAAATCTCCAATGTAGAACTGTGGGAACGCTGCGATGAGACCCCGATCGACCAGCAGATCAAACGCCGCAAGTGGAACTGGATCGGCCACACGCTCCGAAGGGACCCTAATCACATACCGAGGCAAGCCCTAGACTGGAATCCCCAAGGAAAGCGTAAGCGTGGCCGCCCAAAGCAAACCTGGCGGCGGACGATCATCGCAGAGGCGAAGAACATAGGGAAGACTTGGAGCGAATTGAAACGCGAAGCTCAAGACCGAACGGGATGGCGGCGCATTGTGGAAGCCCTCTGCCCCATCTAGGGGACACAGGAATATAAGTCAAGTAAGTCAAGCATTAAAATAAAATAATAATGCTATCGGTTTTTATTAATTGGCTGGAAAAATAACAAGATTCCGATTAGCTAGTTCCTGTTTTTGAACGTATTATTTTAATGATTAGTGTTATATAAGTTTCAACGGTTTATCGGTTAAATTAATGAGGTAGGTAAGTAAACCATATTTTTTTAGAAAAACATACCTAAAGGAAACAATTTTTTTTGTATCTGTATTCCATACATCTCTAGGTTGCATTGGTGATATTAAAGGAGACATTTTTTTAGACCCACGCTTAAAATGAAATTGCCTCCATTGAAAAAAAAACTGTCCAAGTACAAACTTTGACTTTTGAACTCAAAATCGGCTGTGAAAAATTTTGGAACTTAGACCCCCTATATCTCAGTAACTACGTTCTACTACGGCTACGTTAAGGGTACTTAAACTACCTTTATAATTATCATTAACTACTTGAGTACAAATGGGTACAAATTTTAACTTGCAGATAACTATAGATTTTTATGTGGGTTGATGAAAGCGACGGTACATTTCCGAAATATGAAGGCGATTGGCGTTAGAGGTCGACTCGAAAAGTCAAAAACGAGTTTTACAAGTTAAAATCGATTTTTTGTTTTATACAAGCCCGCCGCACTATTCCCAAACCACTGTAACTCCTGTTAGCCAGAATCAACAGTGACGACCACAAGAAAAGCGCCGAGACAATGAAGCTCGACGAAGTCTCAGAGAAACGATTTAACTGTCTTGGATCCCGCAACGAAATTAATCAGAAAAGAATAGCGGAGGAATAGGAAAAACATAATTTCCACTGCCCTCCATATCAACAGGAGACAGAACAACACGATAAAAACGATAGTAAACCCACGGTAAGACAGTCTCAAAAGGGGAAACAGCAGATGTAGTGTATTATTATAACATAACTAGCGGACGTCCCGCGGTTTCACCCGCGTAGATCCCGTTCCCGTGGGAATACATGGATAAAAAGTAGCCTATGACACTCAGCAATAATGTGGCTTTCTATTAGTGAAAGAATTTTTAAAATCGGTTCAGTAGATCCCGAGATTACCCCTTACAATTTTACAAACACACAAACTTTACTTCTTTATAATATTACTAGCTGACCCACGCAACTTTGTCTGCGTCTCTATATATAACTTATAACTTTCCTCGATAAATCAACTATCCAACCAAAATTATTAAGTTAAATCGTAACAAACAAAAATGTTTATCTTTCCTCTTTATAATATTAGTTAAGATTATACTAAAATGAGAATTACTATAAATATCTCTTACTGTTAAATATACGATGTCGATAACACCCTGTACTTGTAAACATTATTTTGTTTGAATTTGAATTTCCCGGAGGCCAGCCAGAATCCCCCGTACCTACATTGCGACTATTTGCGACGCAACCCGCGTAATTATTTTTCCGCGCGGGTATTTTTACATTGCGATATCTTCTAAGATATTTGTTTAAACTGTATAGAGTAAAGAGCACAAATATTCTATATTAAATTTCCGTTCTAATGAACACATTTATTAAGATATAGATTAATACCACATGGGTTAAATAAGCTTCGCAAAAAATAATTCTTTTTAACCTAACATTTTAATAGTAAAAAATGGTTACAGTGGGTCAATCTTAAAAGATAGACAGATGCTGTCGCGGACTTTTTTTTAGAACTTTTAAAGACGAATAATTACTTGATACATGATATTCTCGTAACTTAAACCGTTTTCGCAGCGTACGCAACGGAAGCTCTCAGAAAGGAATGTTCTTTTCCCGTTTTTGCAACATTTCTCATTTATGCTCCGCTCCTATTGGTAGTAGCGTGATGTTATATAGCCTATAACCTTCCTCGATAAATGAACTATCCAACACAAAAAGAGTTTTTCAAATCCAACCAGTAGTTCCAGAGTTTATCGCGTTCAAACAAACAAACAAACAAACAAACAAACAAACAAACAAACTCTTCAGCTTTATAATATTAGTATAGATAAGTATAGAAGTATAGATTAAACAATTTCTAAGACATACCTGACGTATTTTGAAGTTCAAGAGTTATTAAAACGAATAAAATGCATGACAGTATTTTGACGTCCATTTTTTCAATCGTCTACAGGCAGACTAAAATACGATAGAAACCATAATTATTTTGTTCTTTAGGTATACACGGTTTTCCTTGTTAGATGCAGTGGATAATTTAATTTGTTGAGTAAGGCAGCTATTAAAACTTTTGGGCCAAGTTCTAACCGAAGCGATCGTGATCGCGAACCTGTGACTTTCACGCCACACTATTCCCAAACCGCTGTAATTCCTGAAAGCCAGAATGAACAGAATAGAACAAATATGCCAATATGTAAGGTTGTGAGATGTCGTCACTAATTAAATAAATACGAAAGCTTTTTTTTATTTTTTTGGTGGGTGGAAAATCATCGAATACCCCCTTCCCCGCTCTTGGGCAGAGCGAAGGGGAGTGTCAGACTTCTACTGACTAAAAACCAAACCCATGTTCCTTCTTCGCCCTTGTATCGGAGCCGCGTTAACCTTTCGATAATCCACAGCCCCGACGGGAAATACGAAAGCTTCCATTGCGTCTCCGCTGTCTCCGCTCGAGTGATTGCTTTGGTTAGGACACAGTAGCAGGTGCTACCAAGAACTATGTGTGTCATAATTACTATTACCTGTATGAGTTTAACTACTAATTACATACTGTTCATATAATTCACTTTCTTGAATTATAACAAAATATAAAGCCAGGGCCGCTACTACCACCTTTAACAAAACAATCCTATTGCAGGAACGTTTTGATTCAGGCTTAAAACAATAACACTTTGTTTGGTACCATGACCTCTACAAAACAATACTGTTTTACTCTTGCTTAGTGCGGGGAAAGAACGAACGATCTGTAAGATTTGTCTATTCCCTGCTTTAACATGAAAGAAGCAACTAGCAATACGTAAACTGTATAGCACTGTCTCTTTCTCAAAAATCCGGTCCGAATCGTATTCCGAAATAATAGTCATGAAACAAAATATAACTTAAATGAAAATAGAAATATTATTTACCTTACAATTTTTCATTTTTATAGGTAGTTTTAAGAAAATACATAATTAAAATCGTAACATTTAAAAAATCTTTGAGGATTTTCCTTGACAAAGTAAGAAAATGTTTCGAAGGAGGTTAATTAAGCCCTTCATTGTAACATAATAAGATTCGGACCAGTGGTTTTTTATAACTGGCTGGTATCATTATCGTTTTAAATTAAAAGTGGCGTCCATGTCAATGCATTACGTCAGTATACTTGTCAGTGAGTGGTTGTCAACAAAATTCAATAAAATTACATCATAGGTTTATAATTTAATTATAAATTAAATTATGGTATTTACTTTTCTTGTGTGCTGTGATTGTGAATATGAACCGTTTTCGATATTCATAATATTTATGATGGACTTATGAAATATGTAACAAAATGATGGTTCATAATATTTTGAAGCTGGCTTGTTGATCTGAGCTGGCTTGAAATAAAATCCTTAACGTGAACGTGGACATGCCAATGTTTATTTTCCCTTGAGAGATGAAGAGCAACCAATGGAAAGAATATCATTAAAACTGCATCCATGCATCTTAAAAACCACTACCTATCACTATGGAAGTATGGACCATGGAGCTGGTTACAATTATTCCAGGAAATTCGAATATGGACTGATCTAAGAGTTGTTAATCGATATTTTAAACTGTATAATAAAGAATTCTGACTATAAACCATTATTAACTTTGATCGTTTTATTTAAGTAGGTACCCAAGTACTTTTTAGGTCTGCTAAACTGCGTGTAAGAAGTTGTGGATGATTTCAGTCAGGGTGACTATGTTCAAACGATGTAAGAGCGTTCGGTTAAACACGCTTGTGCGTTCCCGTTTGTAAAACTAGATTGATTCTCAGTAGCAATGTTTGGAAGGCACTCTATGCTTCGGAAGGCACGTATAAGGCTGCTTTTCATCAAGCACATCCGTAGTACGCATCCTTCCATATAGAAAACATCTTAGTTGAATCCGTTTCCACCAGTGCTAAGCTATGTGCACCAATGAATATGATTGGCGGATATATAACGAATCCATAGCAACGTAGCATAGCGCATCTCTGGTGGAAAAGCACCCTAAGCCGGTGGTCCCTGTCGCCAAATTGCTGTCGTCAAACCATGTTTAGAAACTCTGAAACTAGGGTGTGTGGGGGTCGTTAGACCTTAAGACCGTCATTTTCAAGCATACAAACAATAACACAGTTATTATAATGGTAGTTTATTGATTCTCCAGCAATACAAGTTATAGGTAGGATCTATAGCAACAGTACATTTTACAAATCGATGTTTATGATGTAAATACAAACGACAACAACATCCACTTTTTCTCAGGCATCTTTGGCAGCCTTACATACCTTATTATGTCATGTAAAGCTGACTAACATAAATATGACAAAATACAATTTGTATTAGTAAAGAGAGCCTTAAAACTATGTTTGTAACACTTCAGTTAAGCACTAAGTCTTTGTGCTGCACGTAGGTACATATGGCACTTGCCCATGAAAACGACGGAACACCACTCCCTGCGGCCTAATGTCCTCTCCCAACACGATTATGCAGATCCATAACATGTTGGTACTTTCACCACGAACGCCCCAAAGTTGACGTAGCTGCGCGACTCCAGCAACTCCACACTCTCGCCACGTACTTGGTCTTCTGGCACACGTACTCCACGATGTCCTCCGCCGTACTGATGTAGTGTAGGCGGGAAATGAACTCCGGAGTGTTTGGGTTCGCGGCACGAATATGCACGTTGGGCTCCGATGGAGTCATGTCACAGTGGTTCTTGTTGGTACACCGTCACAAAATCATCATCAGCCTAGTCATAGTCTCTCTAGCTCTTCCTCCTTTTCGGAATGCAAGAAATACAAGATCGGTCGATGTGGCGATGCTTGGAAGATGCCTACGTCCTGCAGCAGACAATTTCTTGTTGAAAATGATAAAGATGATGCACTGAAACCACTGAAAACATAGTCCAATCCTCGTCCAATCGAATACTTTACGACACCATAACATTATGCCTGTAACATCCGAAGGATTGGGCAGAGGTGCTTATACACCCCTTGCACGTATATAAATGTGTTTTTATTACCAATTACATCACGGCATTACATTTCTTTTGTATAATTTATAAAACAATAAAATATTCGTCGCCCCAGATCAACTTATTTAGAATGTCAAACATTCCTGCTATTTGACATAAAAACAATCCTGCTCGCTGTCAAAAGGCACGTCGTGGTACCAATTGAATGAACTATTTGAGGTGACGTCATCAAAACGATATCAAAACTGATATTTTTAGCAGTCCTGCATTAAGATTGTTTTAAGGACGTGATGGTACGAAAATGCAAAGTAAGACTTAAACAGGACTGTTTTAAGACGTTGTAGTAGCGCCCCTGTTGGCAGATGCGCCGCACCGTGTTGGCAGAAGCGGCAAGCATAGGATTGACGTGGAGCGAGGTGAAGCGTGAAGCTCAAGACCGATCGAGATGGAGGATATCTGTGGACGCCCTCTGCCCCATCTAGGGGACATAGGACATTAAGTAAGTAAGTAGTATAAAGCCTGTAATACCCGAAGGTTAGGCAGACGTGTAGGTACCTAATAGTTATACAACCACATTTCACCAGATATGTCTAAGTTCCATGTAAGGTGGGCAGTGCAGCGTTCGGGAAACTGTGCGACATCTTTTCGTACAAAATTTCGCAGTGTCTTAAGACGAGGGTGTATAACCCGTGTGTGTTGCCAGTGATGACTTATGGCACAGAGACATGGTCCTTAACTGCTGGCCTCTTAGAAAAGCTCAAAGTTACGCAACGAGCCATGGAGAGAGCTATGCTCGGAGTTTTTTTGTGCGACAAAATCCGGAATGAGGAAATTCGCCGAAGAACCAGGGTCATCGACATAACTCTCAGAATATGCAAGTTGAAGTGGCAATGGACAGGCCACGTTGCTCGAAGAACCGACCACCGATGGGGAAAAAGGGTTCTCGAGGTGCAGCCACGAACCGGAAGACGCAGATTTGGTAAGTCTCCCACCAGGTGGACTGACGACATCGTGAGAGTCGCGGGCAACCGGTGGATGCAAACGGTAGGTTGCCGTTCGTTATGGCATTCTGTGGGGTAGGCCTTTGTCCAGCTGTGGACATCTTATGGCTGATGATGAATAGGAGGTCTGGCTATTCCGATCAACAGAGCACAAATCGAGACTCCGTGGCTGCTACTGAGAATTTCCGGATGGGAAAACCCAATTACCCTTTTTTTTTTTTTTTTTGGTGGGTGGAAAATCATCGAATGACACCCCCCGCTCTTGGGCAGAGCGAAGGGGAGTGTCAGACTTCTACTGACTAAAAACCGAACCCATGTTCCTTCTTTGCCCTTGCGCCGAGGCCACGTCATCTAGTACAAAAATCCGCGACCCGACGGGCGTCGGCCCTTGCGGGCCCCTCCTTGCTGACATCTCGTGGCCGTGCCGGGCGTCGGGGGCCATCACGTGGCCCCCGACGCCCGGAGTGCCTTCCGCGCCTTCCGCGGCGGCTGGGACGTTGAGAGGTTCGCTCACTCTCTCGTTCCGCCACCTCCTTCGCTAGCATCATTGCTTCGCAGAAGGAGGCGACGGCGTCCCATTCCTCTTCGCCCCGGACCATGGCTTGCACCAGGGCCGGACGCGAGAGGTCGCCGCCGCCGATCGCCGCTACGAAACCCAATTACCCTTTGCCCGACTTGGGAATCGAACCCAGGATCTCATACTCAACAGTCCCACCTTCGACCACTAGACCAACGAGGCAATTAAGTTACCCGTCTTTTTGTGGTTCGAAAGTCTGACAACCAATCTTACCAAGGGTGTCGAGAATTCTCTAGTTCTAACTGGGTTGTGGTAGTCAGATATGTTTTATGTAAAACTAGCTTTTGCCAGCGGCTTCGACCGCGTGAAAATGGCGATTTTCCATAAAAACTTTCATCCCCTATTTAACTCCCTTAGGGGTAGAATTTCGAAAAAATCCATCCTTATTCCTTGTCTACATTATAAAGGGAACCTCTGTGCAAAATTTCAGCTTTCTAGGTCCTAGGGTTTGGACTGGGCGTTGATGAGTCAGGCAGTCAGTCAGTCAGGACTTCTCTCTTTATTTATATAGATAGGTACTGATATTTGGCTGAATCCGGTTGGTCTGGAAACAGGGTTTTGGGCGGGATCTTTTGTTATGTTACATCCAATGCAAACTATCAGTGAAATGAAATCCGATTCCTCAACCTACCTTACAGTCATAGTATGTACCTCCAGTGTGTACATACAGAATACATCATACAGAACTGTATTTATCTCTATTTTAAACAGTTTATGGTTGAAATTCTCTTGTAAAGGTGTTTATCTCTTGTTGTAATGTTTTAGTATTAAAATTTCTTTAGGTCCTTTAATGGACCGCCTCCTTTTTTGAAGTCGATTGATGACTCTAAAATTGTATCTGGTTTTAAAGCTCAACACGAATTACATTGAGTTTTTAAAAGAGTGGTTCGAACACTCCACTAAACTAAAAATGTATAAAAAGTGAAGAAAAAATTATATACTGCTGCAAACATAAGAAGGGGTTGAAATAACAATCTTTTTCATACATTTGAATAATATAATGGAATAAAAAAAATTATACTATAAAATAACTTAAAACTCATTTGAAACACATCTCAACATATTCGATGCTCATCTTTTGTTCTGCATTACGAATACCTACGATGAGAACATTATCTATAGGTATATTAAGTATGTTGGAAGTTTCCAGTTTTATTATAGTACTTTTCCATCCAGCACCTGGTTCCTGAAACAATTCAAAAAATAATCTACATTAGATGTTTGATAGTAGGTATAATTATAATGTATAGATTAATTATAATTATAATGTATGATTAGATTGATGTAATTGTAATGTGTAGACGCTCGGGTCGGACAAAATGGGGTTTTTCATCACAATTTTCTCAGTAGTAGCCACGGAGTCTAGATTTGAGCCTGGTCGATGTCAATAGGCTCGCAAGTAATAACATAGGACTTAAATATAACTGGCGACATAAGGGTTGTACTATTAGATACATTTGTGCCCAACCCTTTTTAAATTACAGGCATGTTGTCATATTATGAAAATTCAGCTAAAAGTGTTCGGGGGAAATCGTCAAATATTATGACTCCTGCTGTTCTGGATGGTGCGGTAAAGAGCTGTGGCAGATTCTACTGACTAAACACAACCCATGTTCCTTCGTTACCCTTTATGTCCAAGGCCGCAGTATCTCTTTCGAACAACCCGCAGCAACTTACCTAGTAACTCAGGCATAAAAGCTTTGATAGTTTCGGAAAGAAAAGATCTACAAAAAAAACTAAAAATTTCATACCTTACAGCCGTCAGTTTCAGCAGGTATGCTATAAAAGAAAGGAGAATCGGCAGCAGGATGTGATGCAATCAATACATCAAAATAAGTCACCAATTTTACAGATTTAGCTACATTAAAGGTAGGGTATGAAACTGAATTTAGACAGTTGAATTTGAGGGTTTGCCGAATTATTCTTGATGGTACTCTCAGCCACATTATTTGATCTGCTATCTGGAATAAAACAAACAAACATTAATTATGAAGACTTGACTTCGTTTCAGAAACGAATTTATAATTTTCGGTGTGATTTTATGAAACAACAAGCGCTGAATATTTATTGTCTGTTATTGACAAAAAAACTTAATGCATTCATTTTGATTGTGTAGGTACACTTTTGTACGTCTTTAGAATCTAACTCTTTTTTTTTTCTTTTTAAAAAACGTTGCCCCACACTAGGAATTTCTCCTGTATCGTGTGGTCTTTGGATACATTGGTATAGTTTTGTCAACATGTTTGACACACCTTGTATTTTAATAATTGTATCACTTTTAGTAAAATTAGAGACAAATAGTAGATTAGTAGCCAAGGGCTGTAAGGCATCAATTGCAGCCCGAGATATTTAGGCGCACGAGCGCAGCGAGGGCGCCAATAGTTCGAGGGTGCAATAAAATTGATGCTTACACCCGAGCTAACTACTCTGCTTTACATCTCGATTATGAGGTAAGAAGAAAAAAACCGGCATTACAAGAATAAAGTTTTCAAACATCTCTCTTTAGAACTTTCAGGCAAAATATTGTTAATTGCTGATTCAGCTTCCATTTTCATTGAATCGGGAGTGCAGCTTATATCTTCATCACTTGCAGAACTCATGTTTTTTTCCTAATTAGCACGTAATTATAAAAAATCCCAAAAACAAACAATATTTAAAGTTAAAGTTTTCTATTACCGCCTTTTTCATTTCTTTTTTTAATTTTTTTTTTCAAGAACGAAATTGAGCTTCGCCGTTCCATATTTAAAATTGATGACTATTAAGCCTCCCCCACAAAGGCGCGTTTTCCGTGAAAAACGCTCCTGTGTGGGGGAGGCGTTATACTCATACGAAGACAAGGCTGAATAGCGAAGCGACCTCTTTTGTCATTGGGCTGAATGCATGATGTCTATTGCCAGTATGATGGTTAGATGTACGTGAACTTTTTGAAAGAGTGAAGTGTTTTTTTTTAATTACTTACCGCCCTAATCAATCAATCAATCAATATTCTTTATTTGTAAACATAGGTATACAGCAATGTGCAGGATGTTACAATATTTATAAATAGTTTCTCAATGTTTTACCATTTGGCGTACAAATATACATTTATAGGAGGCATTTGCCGATTAAGTGAATTTATGTTAGGGTTACTACACAAAGAGATAAGAATTTAATTATTAATTAGTGTACAATATCAATAATGTCAAAAACATAATAATAACAATATCAACTTTAATAAACTGGATTAGGTAATGTCAAGTAATGTCAGTATTTAATGAAATTTTATAATGTCAATAATAAATAGTTATAATGTCAAAAAGTTACTTACTGCTAAGAGTTTTTTTTTTTTATTAAAATTTATATTTGTACAGAACTGTGCTGCGGCCTGCGAGTCAACGTTTGAGAGTCTTAACAAGTCACGTCAAGAGTGAACAAATATTACCATGTCAAAGTGTTGTCATCAAAGTAGTCGTTGAGAGAATAGTAACATTTCTGTATTAATAAAGTACATAATTTGCGCTTGAAATTTACTAAATTTAGATTTTTTATTGAACAAGGTAACTTATTATATATTCTTTGGGCCATACAAAAAAAACTTTTCCTCATTAAAGCCGTACCTGCGTACGGAACTTTAAGCTCTAACTTATTTTTATCACGTAGGTTCCTATACTGACTTTTGAAAGCTATTTCATATAGGTTCATGTTTGTTTTAACAAAAATATTTACCTCGTATATATACAGAGAAGGCAAGGTTAGAATGTTGAGGTTTTTAAACAGAGGTTGACAGCTGTCGGTACTTTGCAAACCACACATCGCTCTGATGCATCTTTTCTGGGCTCTGAAAACATATTCCTTATCCACTGAATTTCCCCAATATATTAGGCCAAATCTCAGTGTGGAAGCAACATAGCCATGGTAAGCCATTAGAAGAGCCTCTAGGTTAACAATTTTAGCCAGTTTATACAAGGCATATGCAAATCTATTGACTTTCATACAAATATCCTCCGTTTGAGGTTTCCATGACAAGTTATTATCTATAACAACACCAAGGAATTTAGTCATAGTTGCCGAATCTATTTTAGTACCCAAGTAGTTAATGTCAAGGTTTATATTAGGAATCTTTTGGTAAAAATGCATTATTTTAGTCTTTTCTAGATTAATGACTAGATTATTATTATTCAACCAAGTAATTATTTTATTAAGTGTCATGTTTATCTCTGCTTCGTAAGTATTAGGATCGTCACATTTTACTACTACCGTACTGTCGTCAGCAAATAATACCATCGGATACTTTATTTCTCTAGGCAGATCATTTATATAAGTCAAGAATAATGGAGGTCCTAACACACTGCCTTGTGGGACTCCGTATTTAATAATTCTGCTACTAGATCTGTATCTTCTTTCGTAACCAGTGCGTGGGCATATTCTTGTTATTTCTAAAATCTGTTTTCTTTTATGTAAGTAAGATTCAATAAGTTTCAAAATGTTGCCCCTTATACCATACTTCTCTAATTTATTTAATAGTATTTTATAATCTACATAGTCAAAAGCTTTTGTAAGGTCCATATAAATAGCACATACAGCATTTCTTTTATCCATATTCAATAAGATAGGGCGTATCAGATCATGGATAGCCATGTTAATTGTCCGGTTCTTGCGAAATCCCTTCTGTTCATCACGTAAAATGTTAGTTTTCTCTAGGTAGTTATAAAGTGCTTTATATATGACCCTCTCAAATACCTTTGCAAATATAGGTATCAAAGCAATAGGCCTATAATTTTTCATTAGACATTTGTCTTTCTTTTTATATAGTGGGGTAACTATGGAGGTTTTGAGATTCTCTGGGAAAATACCATTCTCAATGCTTAAATTTATTATGTAACTAAGATGTGGGGCTATGTATTGCGAGACTGTTTTTATTACTTTAGTGCATGTTCCATCACTACCTACACTGTTTGTATCTCTAAGAGACCTAATATGATTAATGATGTCATGCGGCAGGCCCTAGGGCTTTTCTTGCTACATTAATACCCTAGAGCGCTAATTGGTCACCTACAAGCCCCATTTGGGGGTAATAACGACCTACTTACCGAATATGAGAGATGCAAAAATAGATAAATAAAAATAAAATGTAATAATAAATGTATTGCACCTTTAGGAACAAAGAAAATTCTAAAAGTTCTGTGGGTTACAAAATTATTTCATCTTCACCTGACAATTAGACATTTTAAAGTGAATAAAATAAACCAAAAATGTATTATTTCAATAATTTTAAGTTAAACGGATTCATGTAGGTACGTATTGTATAATTAGCACTTGTACTGGTGAAGGAAAATATCGTGCGGAAACCAGAATGCTACGGACATATTTCTTGAAGGCATGTTCTTGAAGGCATGTAAAGCCAAGTCCATAGGCGGCATAAAAACTTTGATACCAGGTAAAGCACTAACCAGTTAACCACACGGTAAAGGAGAAGAAGGTACACTTACATCATCATACAATATTCCTCTCATATCAACTCCTACATCGCTCAACCAGAACCCTCCCTTTGTGATATCATAATCATAATTTATCTCTGGTGTTTTTTTATCTCTTCTGATGCACGTTTCTCCACTAGTCATGTTGCAGAAAACTTCAAACGCGTTGTTTTTTGGTCCCGTATAATAAGTACCTGAAAAAAGAAAGCATGAAGTAATAGGCTTTTTATAGACCTACAGGACCTACCTACCTTTCTTGTAATTAAGGCGCTGACAAGAGCCAAATAGGCTTGTATTGAACAATTTTTTAGCCAAATCTATACAGTTTGACACGGCGGAAAAAATATATGTTAATCTTGAACATATTTCTGATAATTTCGTTGTTTTCAAAACACGTTTTTGAAAAGTTTTCTCGATATCAAAAAATGGTAAACTAACCTCTTAAAATGATCTTCCAACAAAAATATCTGTATTACTGATCAACGTACGTTGGTAAAATTTATAACAATAACGTACCATATTTAAATACAAAATTTGGTTGTTTTTAATTTTTGATTATTTAATAAATTATTTTGATGTAATTAATCTTTATATGGTTTGTAAGAAGTTCGAGCGTTGCGTCATCGCGCTCTCTTTCTTACCTAAGCAATCCGACAGTGAGCGCTTAGGCGCGGTGCTAGACGGACGTATGTCACTTTGCGCCCCACTGACAGCTATCCGTTCATCTATAAATTATTATTGACCGCGTCACAATGTTAGTCCAGGATCCACGGTACATTTTTTCACTTGATTACTATCAAGCTAATTTTCCGTGAGCAGCTGCATTTTGATGAGACGCCAACATTACCCTATACGAAAACTCTCGATTGTGGTAGGTAATAGGGGCAGCAGGGATAAAATATATATTGATTATATATTATTATAATTATTTATTTGATGATTTTCAAAAATCTATTACTAACTATTTTATTTTTATCTGATGATCATTATCTAAATCCAACATGTATTGATAACGAGCTCATCAAAAATTACTACAAACCAGCTGTTTTTTAGGGGTCCGTAGCCGAATGGCAAAAAACGGAACCCTTATAGATTCGTCATGTCTGTTTGTCCGTCTGTCCACCCGTATGTCACAGCCACTTCATTCGGAAACTATTGAGACTACACAGTTGAAACTCTACAAGTATTCTGTGAACCGCTTTACGATTTTTATACAAAAATAAAAAAAAAGGATTTAGGGGGTCGCCCCATACATGGAACTGAAACTATATTTTTTTTTTTCATCAAACCTATACCTACGTGTGGGGTGTCTATAGACATTAGACAGGTCTTTAAAAATGACATTGAGGTTCCACAAACAATTTTTTCTCAAAGCCAATCGTTTGGAAGACATACACTTCCAAATTTGTAAAATGGCGACCGGCCTCGCGGTCGCTTGCCTTCGGTATTGCCAACAATGACCAGCTTTTAAAGGCTGCTATCTCCTCTTTGCATTATGTGGCCGAAATAAGACAAAATACGCTGTAGGCAAACTGTTGACAATCGAGTCTTGATATCGAGTTGGTAAAGGATAGACACATTTGTGCGTTTGGCCGTCCATGGAATTCGGAGAATCCGCCTAAAACACCACATTTCGAATGCGTCTATCCTCTGTCTTACTCTTGTTTGGATTGTCCATGTCTTAACTTGTGGGGAAAAATGCTCCTTCCGAGAAGCCTGTGCCTGAAAAGGAACCGATCCAGGCTGATGATGGTTTCGTGACGGTGTTGAGGAGGAAGCGCCGTCAGCGAACCATCAAGAACCGCTGCGGCACGGCTCCATCGGAGCCCAATGTGCATATTCGTGCCGCAAAGCCGAACACTCCTTTGTACCTCTCCCGTCTACATTACACCACTACGACGGAGGACATCGTGGAGTACGTGCGCCAGAAGATCAAGTACGTGGCGAGAGTGCAGCTGCTCGAGTCGCGCCGCAACTTCAACTTTAAGGCGTTTGTGGTGCGAGTACCGACATGCTACCTGCACCTCGTCTTGGAAGAGGACTTTTGGCCGCAGGGGGTGGTGTTTCGACGCTTCCGCGGGCAAGTGCCACATGATCGCACAGTGACGTAGTGCAAGTGTAGTGATACTAATATAGTTTTAAGGTTTTGTTTACTAACACAAGCTGTCAATTATATCGTATGTATGTTAGTCTGTAAGGTATTTATCTATGGGCCAAAGTAGCCTGAAAATAAATAAATATTATTATTATTAACTCTATGGAGGAAAATCAGGAAAACTAGTGCTCTGACCAAACGGGCCTTCGTTTTAAAACTTATACCACGTTTTTCCCAGATGTTCCGGGGGCGTAATATAGCATCTTTAGCCATGGCTATCCGCCGTTTTATTTCTGTGACGCAGCTACCTTCATTACTTATATTGGAGCCCAGTTAATCGAAGCTGTCCACAGTATAGATGCCTTAGATGTTATAGGCGCCCGATAGCTTTCCCGTACGATCTACCACCATAAGCTTGGTTTTCTGCCTATTTATTGCAAACCCTACTTTGCCACTTTCCACTTCCAATCTGTGCCGTATCTCTTTCATGTTGCCAAATGTTGTAGCAAAGAGAACGGTGTCATCAGTGTACCTCAGATTGGAAATCCACTTTCCACCAACAGTAAACCCCTCGTCCCAGCCCTAAAGAGTCTTGAATGATATTACTCTTCATACATATTGAAGAGCAGAGGTGAGAGGATGCATCCCTGCCTAACGCATTTGAACAGTCGGTGTCTATTTTGACGAAAGAGCGGTTGTTGATGTGTAGGTCGGACTATGTCAATAAGATGTTGAGGCGTTCCCATGTCTTTAAGAACCCCCCACAGCTTGCCCCACTCCACGCAATCAAATGCTTTGGTATAATCTATGAAACATATCAATACAGGGCTGTTAAATTCCCGACTTTTCTCTATAATTTGGCGAACGTTCAGGATTTGTTCCCGCGTGTCTTTGCCTTTAACAAAACCTGCTTGCTCTTCTGGAATTTGTGGCTCCAGAAAGTGTATTAGCCTGTTGTTTATGATGTACAGGAGTATTGATGGTGCGTGGAGTAAGTGCCAAACACTTAATATAATTTTTAGAATCTTGTAGGCAACTTGTAAAGAGTGGGTTTAATAGAAAATATCCAATCCCCAAAACCCAGTTAGTAATTAATCATTTTTAATGACTTCGTTATCGATACATATTGGAAGGAAGGAAGGGGACTCTTTGATCAAACCATACATTTTGTAGGACAAATATTTTTTCAAATAATTTAGATAATTATCATCAGATTTAACAAAAAAAAACCCAGCTGATGATTCTCAAAAGTGTTTGTACTTAACACTTTTGAGAATCATCAAACCAACATATTTTATCCCTGCTACCCCTATTACTTACCACAATCGAGAATTCGAGAGTTTCGTGCAGGAAATTGTTGGGCGTCTCGCCGTCTCATCAAAATTAGCTTGATAGTAATCAAGTGCAAAAATGGACCGCGGATCCTGGACTATTTGTTTCTTACTTGGTAGTATGGCGCTAGGGTATCGGAAAAATTGTGGGCGTGTCCAAAAATACTGAAACATCAGAAGTCAATAGCTATTGTCATCGCCTTAAGTAGAGTACATAGTTTAATTCAATTTTTCATGTAAATTCTTACCACTTGTGAGTTGTGGGTTGAGTTGCAAAAGTTGTTCGCAACGAACTTCAGCTGGTGAATCTTTCGTCCCGATTTTTTCTACTGGTTTGCTGTCATGCAAAGCTGTAAGATAAAAATTTAAGTAACTTTGCCGTTTTCTCAAATGCGAGGATATTTATTACTTATATTTACAAAACCAAGTAAGTAACCAAAAGAAACTTACGTTTGGGAGGCCAACTGCAATCGCAAGTCCCATCAGTTCCAGGAGGTCCCACTGGACCTGACATCCCCGGCCGGCCTGGCTGTCCCTATATAAATTATACAAAAGGCAGATTGAAAACTATGCAGTTTATATACACAACGGAAGGAAACATTGACACTTAAACGCTTACAACCATACAACATTCTGAACCCCAACAGTCAACACATTAAGCGGCTAACAGACGTAAAACGTACTAAAATCATAGTGTTTTTTTTAGTCCAATCAATAGTTTTTTTTGTAAATCGAAAAAACCTACTAATTTCGTACTATTCGGCCGCAGCGAAAGACGTACTCGTAACAACCGCTTTTGCACTACGCAAGCTGATTAGAACTTTACTCTAATGAGTATGTTTATAATCTACCTTCAGATTTTTGATTTTCTCCGCCTCGGGGCGACAGGGGCGGAGGGAGAGAGGTCGAGCGCTGGGCTCGGCGTCAAGTAGTTCGTATTGAGTCGCGCTGGGCGTCGAACGAATATTATAGTAGCCATAGAACGGGTGAAAGCGCACGCGCATTGATTAAATCGACTTGTGGAGTCATTTCGCGGCACCCAATTATACTAGTTAAGCAGTACGGTTAGCGACGCTGTGAATGTCGAACGGGTTATTGATAATATCATTGGTTTGCCTTGTCACGGGAGTGCTATCGGGAAAGCACCGAGGCTTTTGTGGTTAGACTAATACGGAGTGAGTGTGGTGGCTCGCGTTAACGGCGTGGCTTGCAGCGACGTGGAAGAATCGTCCGGAACTACCAGCAAACCATCGCAAGGTCATATACACTCATTATACACATACACAGTTACACAACTTGCGAGGGGTCAAGGAAGTGAGACCGGCTCGAAGAAATGAGGTAAGGGTAGCTTTAAGTTCAGAAATTGTAATATTGTTCGGAGGCGCGTATCGCGTCTATTTGATCCCGTTAGGACGGCAGCTGTTCTGAGACCTGTCTCCCATGGGCCCGAGATAAGGTTCGGCTGAGTCCTGGCGCGATCAAATTCTGGTAGCAGAGCGTGGTTATACCCACTTGTAAAAATTAGTAGGTACTTGGTACCAATTTACTTGTAAAAATTGTGTTCGTGTTTACAAATTCGACTTGTAGGTGGTGGTACATTGACCTACATACCAGTGTACGCCTCAAGTTGAGTTTGGCGTTATTAATAATAAGTACATGGAATGTGAATATTCGTTGATAAAATAATTTGTTATTTACGTTCGGTTACGCACAAATATAACCTCATCACAAATCGTGTTATGATTGTCAACATTTGAGACATAGAGGAATAACCTCTAGAGCACGTAGAGGAATAAGTTCAAGAGTTGGCATAGCGTCGTAGATTTATTCACTCAACGAATATATTATTATTGTTGATTCCGGATACAATAATTGTTAATTTTTTTGGTTCTTGTTATTTATTATTGCATAATCGCGTATTGAAGTTGGTACTATGGCTCCGTCAGTAACGAAACCTATCGCAGCCAGAATCGAAGCTGAATTGAGATGGTTTTCATCGGTTGTTACGTTGGTAGGTCGCACCGATCGTGAAGATGCGTTATTGTCACGCGCTCGGCAAGTTGACGAACGATATGACGCCGTGTTAAAGTGTCACGCTGAGTATTTAGCATGTCTCGAATCGACGGATCTGTCGTCGGTGGACAAGGATGCTCAGGTGGTACGGGGCAATGTGGACCAGTGTGGGGAAATGTCCATGAGCATAATCCAGGCGGCGGCCGACATTGAGCGATCGCGCAAGGGTGACGTCAGGGATTCATGTCGGCCAGCAGGCGTAGGGATTCAGGCGCCGTTGCCACCAGTACATGTACCCGAGTTTAGCGGCGAGTATGCCGATTGGCCGCGATTCCGCGATATTTTTAATAGTGTCGTGCATTCGCGTACAGATCTCTCGCCCGCGTACAAGATGGCTCAATTAATGGGTAGGCTTAACGGTGAGCCGCACGACATCTTGACCCACCTGGAGATTACGGACGCCAGTTATGAGACGGCATGGGGCCTATTAATCGACCGATATGATAATCGGCGATTAATAGTTGATGGCCTCATTGATAAGATTTTTGAAATCCCGAAGGTGTCTAACGTGTACGAAATAAGGTCGAAAATCCTTAATCCGGTCACGGTTGCGGTGAACACGTTAGATCGACTTAAGTTGTCGTTAGGGGACAATAAATATATCATCGTCAATAGGGTTTTACGGAAGTTGCCGATCGACGTGGTGGCGCGCTTTGAGCAGTCACATGGTGGCGAATCGACGGACCACCTCCCAAGTTACGATGACTTGAGAGCGTTTTTAGAAGGCGAGTGCCGGCGGGCGGATTGCCAAGGGGCATCCACGTCGCACCCTCCTCCGTCAACCCGACGTACGAGCGGGCCCAAGCCGGTTGAGCCCCGTCGGGGGGGGAAGAAATACCACGCCCTCCAATCGGAAGTGTGCGCCTTCTGTCGGAAGGAAGGGCACGGTCTCGCCGCATGCGCGGACTTTAAGGCGCAGCGGGTGCATAGACGAAGAGGGGTGGTCAAGCAGCGCTATTTGTGCTTCCGCTGCTTGGGGACTCACTTTGTACGTGAGTGCCACAGGACCACTAACTGTGGAACCTGCGGAGGAGCCCATCACGAGTTGCTATGCCTGGCGGAGAGTAGGGAGGTGCACGGAGCCTCGCCGGGAGGTCACCCCCCCTCTCCTAAGCCAGATTCGGGTGGTCGGTCACCCCCCCCTAGGGGGGGTGGGTCGGCCAGGAATCAGCGGTCGCCGCCCCCTCGGGGGGGTGGGCCAAGGGCTGATCCAGAGCACAACCCGATACCGTCGTCTTCCCCGCGGGGGGGGGATAGGCACCGAGACTCGGGCAGGGGCCCGGAGGTAGTACAGACGGGTTACGCGGCGTACTCGAATGCGTTGGGGGGCATGTTGCCACCCCCGAGTAGTCGCTTCTCCCCGCCTCTCGCAGAACGCCCTCGGCTGACGGCGCGCCCGCCACCGTTCGGAAGGATGCCAGTAGGCTACTTCCGACCGGCACGGATGTCACCGATGGGTCGGGAGGGTTACTACCCGGGTTGGGACCCGTATACTGGGACAGTATTTACTCCCCCTCCGGCAGGGGAGGAGGGAGGTGCCTCCTATTAGCAACTAGCAGCCTGTTCGTCAGTGGTGCCCACCCCGACAGTAACGGTATTATTACCGACGGCTAGGATTACTGTCAGGGGTACTGACGGACAGCCGGTGCACGTGCGAGCACTGTTAGATTCAGGGGCACAAGGTTGTATTGTGTCCAGCTGTTTAGTGAAAAAGCTGGGCCTTACATTAGAGCCATCACGGGATGGCGCCGTAGGTATAGGTGGCAATCGGGTGCCTCACCTCAGGGGTCAGACGACATTCCTGTTCGAGATGGGTGACACGGCATCGGTCACGCGGGTGAATGCCACGGCGATCGTTTTGGACGAAGTGGTTGGGGTCCTCCCTCAGACTCGGTTACCGTCTGCGGTAAAAGGGTTGACCAATGGATTGGAGTTAGCCGATCCCCACTTCGCGATCCCCGGACGGGTGGACGTCTTGCTTGGGTCTGACGTCCTCGGGAAGCTGCTCCGAAGCGGCAAACGGGAGCTGCAACCAAACGGGGTTGTGGCCATGCGTACCGCAGGTGGTTACGCGTTATTGGGCCCAGTACGGGAACCACAGCACTCAACGGATTATAGCTCCATATATTATGGCAGCGTGTTATCCGACGTCCTGCAACGGTTCTGGGCAACGGAAGAGCCACCCACCGCTCTTAGAAATAACCCACGTGATGAGGAGTGCGAAACATTCTATCGATTTAACACGGTGCGCCTCCCATCGGGTAGATTTATGACAAGGTTGCCATTTCTGTCAATTCGACCTCCGCTGGGGAGCTCATGGAGTCTGGCAGAAAAGCGGTTAGTGGCAATGGAAAGGCGCATGAAGCGGGACTCCAACTTCCGACAGAAGTATGTGGAGTTCATGCGCGAATACCTGACGTTGGGTCACATGTCGGTGTCCAGGGTTGACTATCGTCATGAGGAGCATTGTGTTGCCTCATCATGCTGTTTTGAAGACACCTGACTCAAAGATTAGGGTCGTGTTCGACGGGAGCGCGGAGACGTCTAGCGGGGTGTCCCTGAATCAATGTCTCCATGCTGGTCCTAAGCTGACCAGAGACATTGCAGACATTCTCACGGACTTCAGGAGACACCAGGTTGTCTTCGTTACGGACGTACGGATGATGTTTCGTCAAACTGAGATTCATCCAGACGACCGTCGGTTCCAGCTGATATTGTGGCGAGAGAGCCCAGAAGAACCGATGGTCACGTACGAGCTCAACACAAACACGTACGGATTAAAGCCCAGCCCATATGTAGCCATGCGTACGCTACGAGAACTGGCTGATCAAGAACGGCTCCGCTTTCCCCGCGCGGCTGCTGTCATTGATAGGGACGTCTATGTAGACGACATTTGTACGGGCTCAGACAGTATTGAGCAGGCGCTCATCTTAAGGGATGAATTGGTGGCGCTCATGGCCTCCGGTGGCTATGAACTCAGGAAATGGCTGTCGAACTGCCCAGAGGTACTGGCAGGACTGCCAACTGAGTATCAACAAGACCCGCATTTGTTTGAGGATTCGGAGAATCTTCATGCGTTGGCCATTTTAGGGGTCCAGTATCGACCGAGTCAGGATGCCTTCACATACAGTTGTGAGGCCGAGTTGCTGTCGAAGACCTGGACCAAGCGATCGGTCCTTTCGACTATCGCACGAACGTTCGATCCAACCGGTTGGATCGCGCCGGTCACGTTCATGGGAAAGTGCTTCATTCAGAAGCTTTGGTTTATCGGCCCGCAGAATCATACGGAGCGTTGTGTTTCGTTGCTTGCCTTGACCGACTCAAGGCAGCCACAATGCAGCCACAAATGGGAGATCTCCCGGCCGACCGAGTCACGGAGGCTCGGCCATTTGCTGGCGTAGGGATAGATTTCGCGGGGCCCTTCATGGTCAAGACATCGCACCTTCGCAACGCGAAGTCGGTTAAGGCATATCTGTGTGTCTTCGTGTGTCTGGCGACCAAGACCGTTCATTTGGAACTGGTGGCCGATCTCTCTACGGAGGCCTTTCTGGCGGCGTTAGATCGATTTGTTTCTAGACGGGGAGTACCGTCACTGATTCGGTCGGACTGTGGTACCAACTTCAAGGGCGCCGACCGGTGCTTAAAGGAAATTGTATTGTTTTTAAGTCAGAATGAGCGAGAGATTGGCACGGGCCTCGCCAGTCAGGGCATTTCGTGGTATTTTAGTCCACCTGGATGCCCCCACTGGGGTGGAATTTTCGAGGCAGTAGTCAAGTCTTCCAAGACTCACTTGTATCGGGTCATCGGCTCAACGATTCTCACCTTTGAGGAGTTGTCAACGGTGTTTTGCAGAATTGAGGCGGTCTTAAACTCGCGACCTTTGTGCCCGTTGAGCGCTGACCCGAATGACCTTGAGGCCATGACCCCAGGTCATTTTTTGATTGGCCAACCACTTAACGCCTTGCCGGAATATCCGTATACTGATGTCAAGTTGTACCGGTTGTCACGGTATCAGATGTTACGGCAAATGAGCCAAAATTTTTGGAAGCGATGGTCGCTGGAGTATTTGCATATTCTACAGCAACGCGTTAAGTGGACGGACAGGACGACCCCACCCTGCGTTGGAGACCTCGTTCTGGTTAAGGATGCTAACCTATCACCGTTGTGTTGGCGACGGGGGCGCATTGTTAACCTGATTACGGGCAAGGATGGGTTTCCAAGGATCGCAGACGTCCAGGTGAGGGACTCGATCCTTAGACGGGCAGTTTCAACTTTATCTCGACTCCCGGGAGTTTGAGCGGACCGACAACGGGTCGGTCCGGGGGGGGTGATTGTTTATAATCTACCTTCAGATTTTTGATTTTCTCCGCCTCGGGGCGACAGGGGCGGAGGGAGAGAGGTCGAGCGCTGGGCTCGGCGTCAAGTAGTTCGTATTGAGTCGCGCTGGGCGTCGAACGAATATTATAGTAGCCATAGAACGGGTGAAAGCGCACGCGCATTGATTAAATCGACTTGTGGAGTCATTTCGCGGCACCCAATTATACTAGTTAAGCAGTACGGTTAGCGACGCTGTGAATGTCGAACGGGTTATTGATAATATCATTGGTTTGCCTTGTCACGGGAGTGCTATCGGGAAAGCACCGAGGCTTTTGTGGTTAGACTAATACGGAGTGAGTGTGGTGGCTCGCGTTAACGGCGTGGCTTGCAGCGACGTGGAAGAATCGTCCGGAACTACCAGCAAACCATCGCAAGGTCATATACACTCATTATACACATACACAGTTACACAACTTGCGAGGGGTCAAGGAAGTGAGACCGGCTCGAAGAAATGAGGTAAGGGTAGCTTTAAGTTCAGAAATTGTAATATTGTTCGGAGGCGCGTATCGCGTCTATTTGATCCCGTTAGGACGGCAGCTGTTCTGAGACCTGTCTCCCATGGGCCCGAGATAAGGTTCGGCTGAGTCCTGGCGCGATCAGAGACATTGCAGACATTCTCACGGACTTCAGGAGACACCAGGTTGTCTTCGTTACGGACGTACGGATGATGTTTCGTCAAACTGAGATTCATCCAGACGACCGTCGGTTCCAGCTGATATTGTGGCGAGAGAGCCCAGAGGAACCGATGGTCACGTACGAGCTCAACACAAACACGTACGGATTAAAGCCCAGCCCATATGTAGCCATGCGTACGCTACGAGAACTGGCTGATCAAGAACGGCTCCGCTTTCCCCGCGCGGCTGCTGTCATTGATAGGGACGTCTATGTAGACGACATTTGTACGGGCTCAGACTGTATTGAGCAGGCGCTCATCTTAAGGGATGAATTGGTGGCGCTCATGGCCTCCGGTGGCTATGAACTCAGGAAATGGCTGTCGAACTGCCCAGAGGTACTGGCAGGACTGCCAACTGAGTATCAACAAGACCCGCATTTGTTTGAGGATTCGGAGAATCTTCATGCGTTGGCCATTTTAGGGGTCCAGTATCGACCGAGTCAGGATGCCTTCACATACAGTTGTGAGGCCGAGTTGCTGTCGAAGACCTGGACCAAGCGATCGGTCCTTTCGACTATCGCACGAACGTTCGATCCAACCGGTTGGATCGCGCCGGTCACGTTCATGGGAAAGTGCTTCATTCAGAAGCTTTGGTTGGCTCAACTAGGTTGGGATGATCTCTCTACGGAGGCCTTTCTGGCGGCGTTAGATCGATTTGTTTCTAGACGGGGAGTACCGTCACTGATTCGGTCGGACTGTGGTACCAACTTCAAGGGCGCCGACCGGTGCTTAAAGGAAATTGTATTGTTTTTAAGTCAGAATGAGCGAGAGATTGGCACGGGCCTCGCCAGTCGGGGCATTTCGTGGTATTTTAGTCCACCTGGATGCCCCCACTGGGGTGGAATTTTCGAGGCAGTAGTCAAGTCTTCCAAGACTCACTTGTATCGGGTCATCGGCTCAACGATTCTCACCTTTGAGGAGTTGTCAACGGTGTTTTGCAGAATTGAGGCGGTCTTAAACTCGCGACCTTTGTGCCCGTTGAGCGCTGACCCGAATGACCTTGAGGCCATGACCCCAGGTCATTTTTTGATTGGCCAACCACTTAACGCCTTGCCGGAATATCCGTATACTGATGTCAAGTTGTACCGGTTGTCACGGTATCAGATGTTACGGCAAATGAGCCAAAATTTTTGGAAGCGATGGTCGCTGGAGTATTTGCATATTCTACAGCAACGCGTTAAGTGGACGGACAGGACGACCCCACCCTGCGTTGGAGACCTCGTTCTGGTTAAGGATGCTAACCTATCACCGTTGTGTTGGCGACGGGGGCGCATTGTTAACCTGATTACGGGCAAGGATGGGTTTCCAAGGATCGCAGACGTCCAGGTGAGGGACTCGATCCTTAGACGGGCAGTTTCAACTTTATCTCGACTCCCGGGAGTTTGAGCGGACCGACAACGGGTCGGTCCGGGGGGGGTGATTGTTTATAATCTACCTTCAGATTTTTGATTTTCTCCGCCTCGGTGCGACAGAGGCGAGGGGGCGGAGGTAGAGGTCGAGCGCTGGGCTCGGCGTGAATAGTAGTTCGTATTGAGTCGCGCTGGGCGTCGAACGAATATTATAGTAGCCATAGAACGGGTGAAAGCGCACGCGCATTGATTAAATCGACTTGTGGAGTCATTTCGCGGCACCCAATTATACTAGTTAAGCAGTACGGTTAGCGACGCTGTGAATGTTGTTGTAACCACAAATAGAGTTGCTAATTTGAGGTAGTGTAGGCTCTTAAATGTTTTCATAGTAATTAAAGAAATAATCAGCTGTTTCCTATAGAAGTACAATCACTACTTGGTCAGTACAACAGTCCAACAGGGTGAAGCTGAATACCAGCATTATACATGCAGCGACTATCTATCTGGCTTTCACAATCTAGTCACTACTGGGTATTACCAAGTAATAAGTGGTATATCCATTGGTAGGACTGGTTGTAAGACTGTCATGCTACTGTCTACCTGAGCTTGCGCTAATATTATATTACTCACTGGAAATCCCGGTTCTCCATTTGATCCGGGCCTTCCAGGAATACCAGGATAACCCTGAAATAAAACAATCAATTATTACTAAAATATTACTTCATCATCATCATCCACAACCCGAATACACGAACTGCTAGGTATAGGTGTCTCTTTTCTGGTACTAGTCTCCACGTTCCTGTGCCAGCCTCATCAGTTTTTTTCCTTCAATGGCAACTATATCGTCTGCCCATCTCGCCGTCGGACGACCCACATTTATTCTTCCCGTTCTTGGACGCCATTCGGTAACAGTCTTAGCAATTCAACAGCAATAAAAAAATATCAGTAATCTTTGTACGTTTTCGGAAATCGAGGTTATGAACTCGGTCTACCAATTTTATGCCTAGCATGGAACGACCAATTGAATATTCGATAAAATACATGTTATACCACCTGAAAATTACATCAAATGAACCTTTTGATCAATAGCGCAAATGTTGTTGTCGCAAATAAATATTCGATGAAATGAAAATTATGTTAATCGATAATATCGATTAACATAATTTACAAATTGATTATTTTCTTAAACGTTGTTTGAATTAGTAACATTACATCAAAAGTTGTTCGGCGAAACAAGGGTAAACCGCCAAAATCATTACCCTTCCTTTAGGCTTCGCCGCAGTCGGGTAATAAAAAGCAATTTGTGGAGCCTCCATTGACATGACATGGCATTTTCAAAGGCTTAAATTAATTTAAAAGGCACATGGTTCTTTTTCAGAATATACTCACGGGATCTCCCTGATCACCTTTTTCACCACGCTGCATAAAATGAAAGAAAAATGGTTAGTCAAAAAAATATGCTCTTACTTTGACATCATTGGTTAAATTTGATTGTTGTATTTTACTTACTAATGTTTCTCCCGAAATTGACGCTGAAACAAGAATAACATTATAAGTTATGCTGGAGATCAAAATTAAGTCTTTTAATTTCAAATCTACGTTCCTTCTTACTCACTTAATGAGATCGGTAATGAGGTGCTTTTCTTAAAATGGGTGATACTCGTAGTAGATTATTAATTTGCAACAATAGGCCAAATACAGGTTCCAAACTGGGCTGTTTCAAAGAAATAACGATTTTTTTTTAAGTTTTCCACTTTTTAATCCATCCTCACTAACTTTCAAACTTCTATTATGAAAAAATTTATATAATTAAATAATTAATTATTTAACTATATATAAATAAAATAAAATTAGCCTTTATTACTGTGTAAACTTACATTTATCATTGACTTCAATTAAGTACTACCTTTTTCTTACTTTTGCTACATTTATCTTATATCGGCGTTCGGTAGAAAAACAGCTTGTCTTTTGACATAGGCCTCCTCCAAAGATTTCCATTTCTCCCTATCTTTTGCTATTCGGGTCCATTCTGGACCAACCACCTTTTTTATATCGTCCTCCCATCTTTTAGTTTTTCGCCATTTGCTTCTTTTACCATACTAGCATATTTAACTATTTTATACTTATCATTAAATATGATAAGATTTTTTTACACATACCTGAGGTATTTTTAAGTTCTAAAGAACTAAAAACTAATAGAATGTACGACAATGCTTTGATGACCATTTTTACATTCGTTTAAAGGTAGACTGAAAGATAAATGTACGTAAGATTATAGTTCATATTTTTTCCTGAAACCATGCATTGTGCTTGTTTTTCCTTTTAATATACAGGGGGTTATATTTGGTGAGTATTTGCAGAAGTTATTGGAAACACTGGTTTGACTGATTTCAGAACTGTAAGACTAATTTTCATGTACATTACGCTGAAATTAAATGTTGTGTCTTAGTTTTACGGGCGTGAAACCATAAATAATCATTATTAATTTGATAAATCATTATAAAATATGTATAGTGAGATTCTCTTTTCTGTTATGATTCAGTTTTCGTTAGACAACTGTTGCATTTCACCCACTCTTTTAATTTATTTCTGCTTCAACCGGTGCCTTTTTTAAAAGCTTTTATTTTTACAATTTAATTACTCTCTTTAAACTCTTTGAACAATGAACGATTGTTTATCATCCTGTATACTGTAATTTGTTTCCGGTCTGAAATAATATGATAAGCGCGTAATTAATGTTTAAATAAACATATATATCTTTCATGCCTAATATACTCTTAAAAATAATAAACATAATAAAATTGCACAAATTCTGACTGCACTGATGGTTGCGAGAATCACTGCGTCATAATGTCCTAGGTTCAAGCTCGGGTCAGGCAAAGTAATGATGGGTTTTCCTATCAGAATTTTTTCAGTAGTTGTTTTGTGTCCGGTGGATGGCAATGAAATTGGGTCGCCCTTTTACATAGGACCGGACATAGCTGACGATATTATGTATTATTCCTTTCTTTATCGTGTGCATACTCGTAGTGCCTACATAGAATGTAATAGTTGGTACATTTATATATTACCCTTCAGGGATTACATGCGTGATACTGTTTTAAGCTTTCACCGTTTATAACTTAGCTTTAAGGTGAATGTGACAAGGTAAACTGCCGACTCTGCTGTATTTCTGGGCATAACAGTAGAATCAAAATTACAATGGGGTTTACACATATCAAGCCTAGCGGGAAGGCTAAGTTCTGCCGCATACGCCGTCAGAAAAGTAAAACAATACATTGACGTTAATACAGCACGGTTAGTCTACTTTAGTTATTTTCACAGCGTTATGTCCTACGGTATTCTGCTGTGGGACAAAGCTGCTGATATTCAAAGTATATTTGTGTCGGTACATATCAAATGAGCTTAAGTCCACCATAGACACTTTCAAACATTTTTGGTTATCCTGATTTAGGCGCCAAAATCAAAAATGGCAGTTTATATCAAATTGACCTAAGTCTACCATTTCACATACAAATAAGATTTTTCATGTTCATAACTGCTTAAGTCACAATGGCAGTGTTAGATCAAACATGCCAAAGTCCATTTGAACCAATCACAGACAGCGCTGCGCTGTGTCATGGCCGCCATTGTTGTCTTACTCTCGTGGTGTTTGTATGTGTTTTTATTTCAAACGAGACTAAATCCATGATGTCACTATCAAAAATGCTTTAGTCCCAATTATAAACCAGTTTATTTGAATTTCTGATTGTAGTTTTGCCTTTTTCTTTCGTAGTCTTGCCAGTGGATATTATTTTAAATGTATTAAAAGTGCTGCACTCTACTCCTTGGCTTCCTACAGGTCAATATTAGAAAACATCGTTTTCCCAGAAGTTGTTTATGCGTGACTTAGGTGCGTTTGATATGTATCGACACATTTGTTCTGCAGAAGCGAGCGGTTCGTGCAATTTATCAGCTGGGTGCACGAGTTTCTCTTAGATATTTCTATAAGGAGATTGGTATTCTCGCGGTAGCTTCTCAGTTCATCTTTGCCAACATTTTATATATTAGACAAAATATCCACCTGTACACTAAAAACAGTGATATTCACAGCTTTAACACTAGAAATAAGCATAAACTACGCGCTCCTTTTCACCAGCTTCACAAAGTTCATAATTCATTCGTAGGGCTCGGTATAACATTTTATAACAAACTGCCATCTTTTTTTCTAGACTTGCCATATAATGCGTTTAAAGCCAAAGTAAAATCTAATCTTTGTTTAAAAGCTTACCTACTATTCTATTAACGACTACTTAGATGATAAGAATAGTTGTTCGCTGGGTTGAACACAAAACAATGTTTGTTATTTATGTTCTTTCTCTAAAATTAGGTTACTGATATTTTATGTAGTTTTTATTTTTTGAAGTGAAAACTTCTTTAGCGGCGTTGAGCACTTTGGGAAATTGTTCTGTGATGGGTATAAAATCTTAAACTCGCGTCAGGATACGTGACCACGTGACCCTGATCGAAAATTCGTCAGGACACGTGACCACGTGACCCTGATCGAAAAAGCGTAAGACGGATGGAGAGTAGACAGCTATCCCCTCTCTACGGCGCGGCGAAAATGTATGCCTGGGCCTACTGTTTCGTTTAGGCAGCGCAGGGCGCTTAATAATAATAATAATAATTATTAATAATAATATAATTAATAATAATAATAATAAAATTATTAATAATAATAATATAATTAATAATAATAATTAATAATAATAATAATTAATAATAATAATAATGATGACAGCTGTCAAAATTGAAACAGCTATATCTCGGAAACTATCGACCTTAGACTAGTTGTGTGTAGGGACAAGTGATAGGTCTCAATGAGATCTACATTTCGGATGACAGCTGTCAAAATTGAAACGGCTATAACTCGGAAACTATCGACCTTAGACTAGTTGTGTGTAGGGACAAGTGATAGGTCTCAATGAGATCTACATTTCAGATGACAGCTGTCAAAATTGAAACGGCTATATCTCGGAAACTATCGACCTTAGACTAGTTGTGTGTAGGGACAAGTGATAGGTCTCAATGAGATCTACATTTCGGATGACAGCTGTCAAAATTGAAACAGCTATATCTCGGAAACTATCGACCTTAGACTAGTTGTGTGTAGGGACAAGTGATAGGTCTCAATGAGATCTACATTTCGGATGACAGCTGTCAAAATTGAAACGGCTATATCTCTGAAACTATCGACCTAAGACTAGTTGTGTGTAGGGACAAGTGATAGGTCTCAATGAGATCTACATTTCGGATGACAGCTGTCAAAATTGAAACGGCTATATCTCGGAAACTATCGACCTTAGACTAGTTGTGTGTAGGGACAAGTGATAGGTCTCAATGAGATCTACATTTCAGATGACAGCTGTCAAAATTGAAACGGCTATATCTCGGAAACTATCGACCTTAGACTAGTTGTGTGTAGGGACAAGTGATAGGTCTCAATGAGATCTACATTTCGGATGACAGCTGTCAAAATTGAAACAGCTATATCTCGGAAACTATCGACCTTAGACTAGTTGTGTGTAGGGACAAGTGATAGGTCTCAATGAGATCTACATTTCGGATGACAGCTGTCAAAATTGAAACGGCTATATCTCGGAAACTATCGACCTAAGACTAGTTGTGTGTAGGGACAAGTGATAGGTCTCAATGAGATCTACATTTCGGATGACAGCTGTCAAAATTGAAACGGCTATATCTCGGAAACTATCGACCTTAGACTAGTTGTGTGTAGGGACAAGTGATAGGTCTCAATGAGATCTACATTTCAGATGACAGCTGTCAAAATTGAAACGGCTATATCTCGGAAACTATCGACCTTAGACTAGTTGTGTGTAGGGACAAGTGATAGGTCTCAATGAGATCTACATTTCGGATGACAGCTGTCAAAATTGAAACAGCTATATCTCGGAAACTATCGACCTTAGACTAGTTGTGTGTAGGGACAAGTGATAGATCTCAATGAGATCTACATTTCGGATGACAGCTGTCAAAATTGAAACGGCTATATATCTCGGAAACTATCGATCTTAGACTAGTCGTGTGGGAGTTGGACATTTTGACCCTGAACGTTAACGATGTCGACTGTACAGTCAATAAAATACAAAAATAATTTATTTTGAACTAGACTGTACAATGTTTTTATGATGCTTAATCGGAGGCATGGGAAAAAATATTCCCGCTCCTCCTACCAATCGGAGTTCCGATCGGAGGACAGGGAAAGACAAAATAAATGGGTTAGCATAGTTATGGCGGAATAATTGAATTTTTAAATAATGAATTAGGTTTAACTATGTCGAATGATCGCAATCTTAGCACAACGAAATACAAAACTACTATTGATGCGGTCTTTATTAGACATTTAAATAGGTTCGAATCAAAACTGTTCGTTTCTTACTTCAGCTACCATAAACCTATCGTATCAGTTTTAGAGATTGGCGATGATAGTTCTGGTAATGATGATGGTGAAAAAGTCGTTGAAATTATGGATGAAAGTTGATTTTTCGGAGAGATAAACTTTTTAATGTAAAATAATTGTAATAGTTTTAAAGTGTTAAATTTTTAATCTAATATAAATTGTCATGTTTGTGTACGATAGCGCAATAAATCAATATTGTATTCTACCACATAAATGATAGTACTTTTATACTGTTAAAGCAATTGGTGCAAAATTATTCCCTAACCATTCCAAAATATCAAACATGCTCAACGTTAATAATCAAGTTTTCACTTCTGCCGGCACTCCCGGAGTGCAACCCGTCTTTTTTATTTTGTAGGTACGGTCGCCCACACAAGTGCATGGATACCTTAGGGCCTATTTTTCTGTGAAGGTAGAAATCAAGTTTTCAAAAATAATTAATACAATGGCGTTTGGTTTCTGCACAACTGTGATATTAAACTCTTCAATCCCCAGTGTCACTTGTATATTTGATAATTCAGATTGATTTTGTTCCGCCACTTCTTCTTTTCAGCTAAAACACTAGGAAGTGTCGAAGGGTGGGAGTTGTGGGGGTATGTCTCCTGGAAATAAGAAAAGTTACGTGACGTTCGAAAAGTGCTGATTATCAGCCTAGTTTGAATAAACGACTTTTGATTTTGGTAGTTTTATTGCAATTTGTCGGTCAGTGTCAGGTTGTAGAGTGTCTTGAGTGACTATTAATTGATGAAAAAGGCATTCATGGCAGTTATATGCATCGAGACGGTTCTATTGGTGATTTTAATCATTAATAATCGGCAAGTCACATTTGTTACGGTCGCGAATTTTACTTTATTTAACAATACAACCTGACACTGATCGGTAAATTGCTAAAAAACGTAAGGAAATTCGAATTTAGCGGACTGCCTTGTCGCATTCACCTTATTATACTGACACAATATGTAAGATATTTTCCGTGATTATCCATTATTATGAGCTCTCAATGAATGATGTGCAAAACTCTGCCTATGTTTGCATGTGCGATGCAGATAACTTGGTTTAGTTACGGTGAATGTGAAATTAGATGATATTTTAGACCTCTGTCAAATCTGGGAACACGAAGTAATACTGAGAAACAACTTAGTTCCAATGAAATAATTACATAATTATCTGTAAATACTCCACAACTACTTTCGTGGTTCTATAATCGCTGAGTGACGTATTCTTATAACATATTTTTTTATTGAAAGCATTAAGCATACATAAATTGGAGAACATCTAATACGTTAATAAAGAATTATTAATAAATGTATTTATTAGAATATTCCCTAGTAGCATTTTTTGTTGGCATTTAGTTGGGCCACATACAGAGGTATGTGGCCCAACTAAATGCCAACAAAAATGTATGTGGCCCAACTAAATGCCAACAAATGCCAACAAAAATGCTACTAGGGTTTTCCTCTTGTTCAAAGCTATATTTTTTATCTTTGTTATGAATTTTGGAAAGTGTTTTTCGGTTTTTGTAATTTTGATACTGTAATAATAGAAAACATATTTTTTATTGAAAGCATTAAGTATACATAAATTGGAGAACATCTAATACGTTAATAAAGAATTATTAATAAATGTATTTATTAGAATATTTTCCTCTTGTTCGTTAATTGTTCAAAGCTATATTTTTTATCTTTGTTATGAATTTTGGTTAATTAAAGTGTTTTTCGGTTTTTGTAATTTTGATACTGAAATAATAGAATTTCCTGTTTTCGTAATTAAAATAACTACTTCGTTAATTTTAGGTCTCAACGTTAATCATTTTAATGAATACCTAACTATAACATTATTAATATCAAAATAATTAATTTCCGGTGTACTATACACATAATTACGGGTCAATTATTTAAACTTTATACGAACATCGATAGCTTATATTATTATTATTCACTTAGTTGCTGGACGAAATATTATAATTAGAAAATGGTTGGTTACCATGCTATTAAAATATAGTCCGTCCATTTAATCGTATTTTATCAATATTAACCATATTGATAAAATACGATTAAATGGACGGACTTAACGAAATTACAAGGGTATGGTTTTTACTGTTTCACTACGAGACACCAAAAAGTTGTCTTAAGTGTCATGCCATTTTGAATGTTATAGAAAGCCTTACCTACCAGCTTTTTTATTTTAATACATTTTTGACTTTTTATAAAACTTCACTTTGTTCAGCTCTGGGCCGCTACTACCACCTTTAACAAAACAATCCTATTGCAGGAACGTTTTGATTCAGGCTTAAAACAATAACACTTTGTTTGGTACCATGACATCTACAAACTGTTTTACTCTTGCTTAGTGCGGGGAAAGAACGAACGATCTGTAAAATTTGTCTATTCCCTGCTTTAACATGAAAGAAGCAACTAGCAATACGTAAACTGTATAGCGCTGTCTCTTGCTCAAAAATCCGGTCCGAATCGTATTCCGAAATGATAGTCAAGAAACAAAATATAACTTTAATGAAAATAGAAATATTATTTACCATACAATTTTTCATTTTTATAGGTAGTTTTAAGAAAATACATAATTAAAATCGTAACATTTATAAAATCTTTGAGGATTTTCCTTGACAAAGTAAGAAAATGTTTCGAAGGAGGTTAAGCCCTTCATTGTAACATACATACATTCGGACCAGTGTTTTTTATAACTGGCTGGTATCATTATCGTTTTATATTAAAGTGGCATCCATGTCAATGCATTATGTCATTATACTTGTCAGTGAGTGGTTATCAACAAAATTCAATAAAATTAGTTTACATAAATAATAATTCTAAATTAAATTATGGTATTTACTTTTCTTGTGTGCTGTGATTGTGAATATGAACCGTTTTCGATATTCATATATTTATGGGTGAATTGCCCAAGCAAAAAAAATACACGGCAAACCTGAGAACGGTAGTGCAATGTACTAATTTTTAATTTTATATGTTTTTTCTCAACAGCGTAAGTACTTCTCTACCTTGACAAAAAAAATAATTGATTTCTACCCATTAATATACGAAAAAAAAAATTACAAAGTGTTATTCTATCATCACAGTGGCCTGTCCTGAACCCAATTCCGCTCATAAAATACCTTCCCCTGCAAATACATTCGTAATATGGATTTAAATCGATTTTGTAATCATTAAATTATAATACATTCGATCAAATAAAACTATTTTTGTTTGTTTATCTTCTTTCTCATGGATTTGACAGGCAGTTAACTTTTGTCTGGAAAAAAGTTATCATTTCAGAGGATAGTAAGTTTTAGTAGAATAGCCATGTCAACATTGCGTTGTTACGCCCCCCTCACCTTTCCTCACTTCGGATCAGTCCGGCTCAAGCTCTCGGCGCGAACGCACCGGTCCCAACGTCTTGCGGTTTCCCGCCAAAAAAGTAAGTTTATCATTTCAGTGATATGAGGACAAAAATAATTTCATTTCGGTGGCTGTTATAACTCGTGTTAGATTAGTATGCACAGTATATCATTTCGGTGGTATTTTTTATCATTTCGGTAGACACTTTTCATTTCAGTGGACTCTTAAAAATTCATCCTTAAATATATTTGTAACTTTTGATGATATTTGATGTCCACTCACGCACAATGTTATAAAATAGGCTAAAGTTTTTCTGACATATGGTGCACAGACTTGGTCTTTGACTAACGTCCAGAAGTCCAAACTCAAGGTTTGCCAACGAGCGATGGAGCGCAGCATTCTGAATGTAAAATTAACTGACCGCATAAAAAACACCACACTGCGCTCCAGAACTCAAATTGCCGACGTAGCTTATAAAGCTGCGAGACTGAAATGGGACTGGGCAGGCCATGTCAGCCGGATGCCGCCGCAGCTGTGGGCCCGAATATCGCAGGACTGGAGCCCTGACACAGCTAGACGGGGTCGCGGTAGACCGAGGAGAAGATGGCGGGACGCCTTGGATGTCTTTCTGACCAACTGGCGAGAAGAAGCACACCATCGGAAGAAGTGGAAAGAATGGGGGGAGGCCTTTGCTCAGGAGTGGGACAATAACGGCTAAATAAAAAAAAAAAAAAAAAAAAAAGTTTTATTTGTCATTAAAACTATGTAGATAGCATTGAAATAAAAAAAAACCACCGAAATGACACATAAAAATCTCTTGTTGAAATTGAACCCTTATGATGGACTTATTAAATATGTACCAAAATGCTGGTTCATAATAGGATGCGATGGATACTCATCTTATCCTTATTTTGAAGCTGGCTTGAAATAAAAACCTTAAGGCGACATTAGCTGCCCGCGACCTTGAGCGCGCGTTTAACTCACCGCCTAAACAAATAAGGTTGAAAATGGCGATGCGTTTGATGCTCGTGACTGCCAAAATGAACGATAGTTCGCAGATTTAATTTATTAAAAAAAAAATACGCTGTAATGTTAAAATATTTTTACATATGTCTTTAGTTGGTTAAATTTCCTTTCTGATAGTAAAAAAAAAAATAACAGTTGTCACTCAAAATATTGAGCATTTCGAGACGAAAAATTTTTTTCGTGTGATTTTTTTGTGATTTTGTGATTTTTTTTTTCGAGGTTCTTGATTACTTTTAGAAAATATTTTTGCATAAGTCTTTTACCTATACATTTGACTAAACACTGTATTTTTTTTGGAATTGTAATAAGTAGCAATACGGCTAACTCTGCGACGAAAAACAGGTCGTTTTTACGGTGCCTGCTTTGACTGCGCCTTAACGTGAACATGCCAATGTTTATTTTCCCTTGAGAGATGATGAGCAACCAATGGAAAGAATATCATTAAAACTGCATCCATGCATCTTAATAAAAACCACTACCTATCACTATGGACCATGGAGCTGGTTAAAATAATTCCAGGAAATTCGAATATGGACTGATCTACGAGTTGTTAATCGATATTTGAAACTGTATAATAAAGAATTCTGAGTATAAACCATTATTAACTTTGATCGTTTTATTTAAGTAGGTACCCAAGTACTTTAGGTCTGCTAAACTGCGTGTAAGAAGTTGTGGATGATTTCAGGGTGACTATGTTCAAACGATGTAAGAGCGTTCGGTTAAACATGCTTGTGCGTTTCCGCGAGTTTGTAAAACTAGATTGATTCTCAGTAGCAATGTTTGGAAGGCACTCTATGCTTCGGAAGGCACGTATAAGGTTGCTTTTCATCAAGAACACATCCATAGTACGCATTCTTCCATATAGAAAACATCTTAGTTGAATCCGTTTCCACCAGTGCTAAGCTATGTGCACCAATGAATATGATTGGCGGATATATAACGCATCTATAGCAACGTAGCATAGCGCATCTCTGGTGGAAAAGCACCCTAAGCCGGTGGTCCTTGTCGCCAAATTGCTGTCGTCAAACCATGTTTAGAAACTCTGACACTAGGGTGTGTGGGTTCGTTAATTTTCAAGCATACAAACAATAACACAGCTGTTATTATAATGGTAGTTTATTGATTCTCCAGCAATACAAGTTATAGGTAGGTAATCTATAGCAACAGTACATTTTACAAATCGATGTTTATGATGTAAATACAAACGACAACAACATCCACTTTTTCTCAGGCATCTTTGGCAGCCTTACATACCTTAGTACCTATGTCATGTAAAGCTGACTAACATAAATATGACATAAAAAGCAAAATTAAAAATTTTGAAAAAACCCACGACTGTTAAAAATTAATTGAAAAAAGGATAAAATAACATAAAACACCCACCTTAAAAAAACCCAAGAATGTCCGTCGGGGGCTGCCATTAAATGAACTAGTTTTGCAATGTTCAGCACCCGACGGACATTCTTGGGTTTTTTTAAGGTGGGTGTTTTATGTTATTTTATCCTTTTTTCAATTAATTTTTAACAGTCGTGGGTTTTTTCAAAATTTTTAATTTTGCTTTTTATTTTAAACTTTTTACTTTTATTTTTATTTTTTTATCTAAGAACATGCACCAATCAAACCTTAACCCATAACTGAAAATTGAATCAAAATCGGACTTGTAGTTTTGGAGAAAAATGGCAACTTTGATTTGCACAAAAAATGTTTGCTGCAGCGCCCCCTGGTGAGTTGTCACCGTAACACTTACCTAAGAACATGCACCAATCAAACCCAAACCCATAACTGAAAACTGCATCAAAATCGGACTAGTAGTTTTGGAGAAAAATGGCAACATGTATTTGCACAAACAAACAAACAAACACACAAACAAACAAACACACAAACAAACAACCTCTCACCCCAAACGCATATACCGTCTCCGTTCCGTCGTGGGTAAAAACGCATATACCGTCTCCGTTCCGTCGTGGGTAAAAATACAATTTTTTATCATTGAGTTATAATGTACTAGCGTACTAGAGGAGACACCTCAACTCGATTTTTTGTAACACACGTTTCGGTGCGTGCACTGAACCTCATTTAGTCTATGCCGAGCGGTTGCTGCGACGTGACACATTTGAGTGAAGTTTTTTGTTCTAAAATATGCCTTCGTGTGCATTGAAATACTGTACAAATAATTCAAGAAATACAAGTAAAAATCAAGGAGTGATTTTTCACAAGTAATTAAAATATAACTATTATCTATTTATCACATTTGATTTAATTATATTTTTTCCATTGCAATGTGTCATCGCGGCGGCCATTTTTACGTGAATGTCAAAGAATAAAATGCTCAGACCAGACACTATCGACGTATTCAATGCTTGGCCACGAATCCTCTACATGCGAGTCAAAAATATTGATAGTAGGTTGTATAATATTAATTTGCTTAAGTATCAAGACAATTATTAAAAAAGTTAAAATGTGAAGATTGCATTGATAGTTTGACTGTAGTATAAATAAACTTCCACTTCACACATCTATCATAGCTAAGTAATTGAATACGGCAAATTGGTCTTGCCCTGAAATGTGATTTTAGTTACATGTCCGTAAACACCGTAAAGCATTTAATTAGGAAAGAAGTATTTGCAAATTTGAATCAACATTCACTGAATCAGCCATCAACATTCAATCACAGATAAAATAAAAATTATTGTTACAGTTTAAGTAAATTTTTATTTATTTTCTAAGTACATACGTACAATATCAAGTAGGCAGAATAATAACATTGTCTCATCTGCACGTATTGATAGTAATCTATGAGGACATGACACCCCCCGCCTGCCCCGCTGTCATCAAGTGCGCGCACATTTTTTGTTTGAAATAGCTTCTCTAGTACGCTAGTACATTATAACTCAATGTTTTTTATTAGTAAAGAGAGCCTTAAAACTATGTTTGTAACACTTCAGTTAAGCACTAAGTCTTTGTGCTGCACGTAGGTACATAAATGGCACTTGCCCATGAAAACGACGGAACACCACTCCCTGCGGCCTAATGTCCTCTTCCAACACGATTATGCAGATCCATAACATGTTGGTACTTACACCACGAACGCCCCAAAGTTGACGTAGCTGCGCGACTCCAGCAACTCCACACTCTCGCCACGTACCTACTTGGTCTTCTGGCGCACGTACTCCACGATGTCCTCCGCCGTACTGGTGTAGTGTATGCGGGAAATGTACACAGAGTGTTTGGGTTCGCGGCACGAATATGCACGTTGGGCTCCGATGGAGTCATGTCACAGTGGTTCTTGTTGGTACATTGACGGTGCTTCCTCCTAACACCGTCACAAAATCATCATCAGCCTAGTCATAGTCTCTCTAGCTCTTCCTCCTTTTCGGAATGCAAGAAATACAAGATCGGTCGATGTGGCGATGCTTGCCTACGTCCTGCAGCAGACAATTTCTTGTTGAAAATGATAAAGATGATGCACTGAAACCACTGAAATATAGTCCAATCAAATACTTTATGACACCATAATAATATTATCATTATGCCTGTAACATCCGAAGGATTGGGCAGAGGTGTTTAATACACCCCTTGCACGTTTACAAATGTGTTTTTATTACCAAGTATATCACGGCAGTACATTTCTTTTGTATAATTTATAAAACAATAATATATTCGTCGCCCCAGATCAACTTATTTAGAATGTCAAACATTCCTGCTATTTGACATAAAAACAATCCTGCTCGCTGTCAAAAGGCACGTCGTGGTACCAAATGAATGAACTATTTGAGGTGACGTCATCAAAACGATATCAAAACTGATATTTTTAGCAGTCCAGGCATTAAGATTGTTTTAGGGACGTGATGGTACGAAAATGCAAAGTAAGACTTAAACAGGACTGTTTTAAGACGTTGTAGTAGCGCCCCTGGTGTCGTCAGTCGTGAACTGAACTTGAGTCGGACTTGACACGCTCACATTCCACCCCATTAGACATTTATAATTATTGGCAGCTACAGTTTGTTTATAATTTTACATAAACTCTCAATTTTCAATACAGAATGACATCAGGGAATATTTGACATTGACTATAGTGAAATATTACAGTTTCAGTAGTGTCCATCAGTCAGTCAGCGTCCTGTAATGTGCACGCAACAGCACAGCACAGCTAAGAAGTGGAATTCCCTGCCTGCGTCGGTTTTTCGAGTTCATACAACCCTAATCTATTTAAGTCGCGAGTAAACATGCTTCTTCTGGGTAAGCTCGTCCCATCGTCGACATCATCTCTGCCCTTAGGGCAAGATTGAAGTCAAGAGCAAGCCCATTTATAATAAAAAATAAAAAAATAGCATGTCAGCATTGTATTCACTGGTCCTGGTCTGCTTGACCTAGATTAAAATGACTCCCACCTACCCCCAGGGAATCAAGGCACAAAAATGTGAGTTTATATTAAATTTTTAATATCTATCTATCTTCTATCTATATAATCTTCTATCTTCTACCTATATAATCTTCTATCTATATCTAACTAGCTGAACCCGCGCATGCGTTGCTATGCGTTTTTCTTACCTACCTATCTACTACCCTACTTACTACCGTACCTACTACCCTACCTACTACCCTACCTACTACCCTACCTACTACCCTACCTACTACCCTACCTACTACCCTACCTACTACCCTACCTACTACCCTACCTACTACCCTACCTACTACCCTGCCTACTACCCTACCTACTACCCTACCTACTACCCTACCTACTACCCTACCTACTACCCTACCTACTACCCTACCTACTACCCTACCTACTACCCTACCTACTACCCTACCTACTACCCTACCTACTACCCTACCTACTACCCTACCTACTACCCTACCTACTACCCTACCTACTACCCTACCTACTACCCTACCTACTACCCTACCTACTACCCTACCTACCTACCTACTACACTACAAAAAAAAAAAGTATCCTACTAAAAAAAAAAAAGTATCCTATGTCCTTCTCCTGGTTCTTAGCTACCTCCCTACCAATTTTCATCTAAATCCGTCCAGCCGTTCTTGAGTTATAAATGGTGTAACTAACACGACTTTCTTTTATATTGTTACGACGGTCATCTAGAATCTTCGAGAAACCGCGCTAATAACTGTGTAGTGCCTAGAAATACGAGTTCATTCTTTTAGGTACCTATTTCCGCTGTAGGTATAGTTACATTGTATTTCAAGGTCAGCCTACGCACGACGTCAGCGGCAATTGACATTGTAATTTCGACCGTATGCCGAGGGCGTAAAGTAACTTCTTCCTTGTCGGTTCTTTTATCTCTAAATTTATTTTTTTGTTAATGTTTTTTTGTTGATGCTTTCTTGAATAATAGAGAATTATCTCGAATATCTTTTGTTTGCTTGGGTATAAAAGGACCGATTAAGGACGAAGTTAGTCAGTTCACTTTTAAGCGAGACAACGAAAGCTTCGAAGAGAAATCTAGTGCGATAAAGTGTTGAGTTGTATTGAAGTGATTGTGTATTGTGACTTTGTGAGTAATAAAGTTAATTCGTGTCTTTAATTGGTAGTGATTTTATTTATCCCATACCCAGCCCGTAACAATTTGGTGTCAGAAGTGGGATAAATAATGCCGATTTTACCTAAGGACGACACGGATAGTATCCGTACGAGGAGTCAGCGGCAGCAAGGTATGGACCAAAGGCGATTTGGGGACTCCCCGACACAGGCACCGGGCGGTGTCCAGCCTACGCCAGAGCCAGTCGCTGGCCCATCTAGAGCTACTCCAGCGGCGCCTACTACATCAGCGGCGCCTGACTTGTCTGCCTTAATGGCACTGCTGCAAGACCAGGCACGTCGTCAGGAGGAGCAGGCTCGACGTCAAGAAGAGCAGGCTCGCCAGTTGCAGGAACAGTTGCGACGAGACAAGGAGGAACAGGCTCGCCAGTTGCAAAAACAGCGGCAACAAGATAAGGAGGAGCAAGCTCGCCTTCAAGAGGAACAGGCTCGTCGTCAAGAGGAGCAGGCTCGTCGTCAAGAGGAGCTGGCGCGCCAGTTGCAGGAACAGCGGCAACAAGATAAGGAGGAGCAAGCTCGCCTTCAAGAGGAACAGGCTCGCCGTCAAGAGGAACAGATGCTCCTGATAAAGGATCTTCACGCATCAGTAGGAAAAGAGCTGAGCGTGATGAAGGAGCAGGTACAGCAGCACGACAACCGTATCGCAAAGGCCGAAATTCAGATCGCCGATGTGAAGAAGGCCTTAAGTGAAATTAAGGTTGGAGACGGGGCTGTGGCTTCGGTGATTGCTACACCTTCAGTACGCGGGTTTAAAGTGCCGCCCTTCGACGGAACATCTTCGTGGTCGGCCTATAAAATCCAATTTGAGGCCGTTATGAAGGCGAATGGGTGGACCAAAGGGCAAGCCATGACCGCGCTCACTTTGGGTCTCCGAGACCAGGCCCTTACCATTCTTGAGGCACTCGGGAAGGATGTGACCTACGAACAGCTGCTGGAGGCATTAGAGTCAAGATATGGCGACGCGCACCTGGAGCACGTTTTTCGTGCTAAACTAAGGGATCGCGTTCAACGTAGTGCCGAGAACTTACAACAGTGGGCCCTGGAAGTTGAAAAGTTGGTTCGGAAAGCTTACCAGTCTGCCCCTGCGCTTATTGATGGCAATCTGGTACAGGTGTTCATCGATGGAATACGTGACTTGGAGGTTAGAGCTGCTGTGAGACTTGGGCATCATGAGACGCTGAAAGATGCCTTGGCCCATGCCTTAGAAGTAGAGGCAGTAAGGCAGGACCACCGTACGCACCGGGTCAGGGAGGTTGTAGTGTCACCTGTACGCGACCGCCCGCAAGGATACAGCCCTAGATGCTACACTTGTGGAGAAAGGGGTCATCTTCGATCAAGCTGTCCTAAGCGCAGTTCACCAAGAGAAGACCAACCTCAGCAGGGAAAGGTGGCTGAAGTGGCTGCCCAACCACAGCAGGGAAACGAGTAAATGCCAGGACTGGGGGGCGGGTGCTGGCTGGTCTTGAAAGAGCCCCGAGGATCTCGATCTCACAAGCACATGACGGGAACAGCCTGACTATCAACGGCGAAGTCAACGGAACTCCATGCAAACTGACGTTGGATACTGGAGCTTCTCACACGGTCGTCAATTCTCACCTGGCGAATCGGTTTCTTGGGGGCTACTTCAATAACCGCGACCGTCTTCAATTACTAACAGCTACCGGTCAGCACATACCCGTCCGAGGCAAGAAGGAGGTGGAGTTAAAGTTAGGTGATAGAATTTACTGGCACAACGTCATCGTGGCCGACATAGTGGACGATTGCATCTTGGGCTTGGACTTCATGCGGAAATATCGTTGTGAGATCGACATTGACCAAGGAGTATTGAAATGTGGTTCCGAGGAAATTTTCATGGAAGGTGCACCATCAGGGAAAGTGTACTGCTTGAAGGAAATTGTTCTTCCTCGCAGATCAGAAACCATCGTGCCAGTCAAGTTACCACCGAATTCTGGACACAAAGATCGAAGTGTTCTGATAGAAAGGGTGGACAATGAGTTTTCATGGAAGATGGCACGAACTCTGGTAAAGGCCAACAACATCTCAGCTGTACGAATCCTGAATCCAAGTGACAAGGAGCAAGTGATTAAGAAGGGTACCTTGATCGGCACTTGTGAAGAAGTAGCTTGGATGCGTCAATTGCAAGATCTACCTACCGGAAACAAAATTAATAGTGCCAAATTCGACGTGTCAACGCTTCTAGAAAATTGTCATTTAACTGAAGGTGAAATGGACAAGGCTAAGAAGATGTTACTTCAGTACGCCGGTATTTTCTCTACGAGTGATGCTGACATAGGCAGAACCGGACTGGTTCAGCACAGGATTAATACAGGCAACGAGTTACCTATCCGTCAGCGACCAAGAAGACTGCCAGTTGCACGGGAAAAAGAAGTGGAAACCATGATTGAGGGAATGGTGAAGGATGGTGTTATAGAACCTTCATCCAGTCCATGGTGTTCTCCTGTGGTCCTGGTGAAGAAAAAGGACGGCAGTATGCGCTTCTGTGTGGATTATCGACGACTGAACGACGTCACGAAAAAGGACAGCTATCCACTGCCTAGGATCGATGACACACTGGATACGCTGGCGGGAATGAAGTGGTTTACGACACTGGACCTGAAAAGTGGTTACTGGCAGGTAGAAATAGACCCCAAGGATAAGGAGAAGACTGCATTCTCAACAGGAAAAGGATTGTGGCAGTTTAAAGTTATGCCTTTCGGTTTATGTAATGCTCCTGCAACGTTTGAAAGGCTGATGGAGCAAGTACTTGCCGGGTTGATTGGTGACGCATGTCTTGTCTATCTAGACGACATTATCATTGTGGGCCGTACGTTTGAAGATCACCTTAGAAACCTCAACCGAGTGCTGTCGAAGATCCAAACAGCAAACCTGAAATTGAGTCCGAAAAAGTGCTCGTTTTTCAGGAAACAAGTGAACTTTTTAGGACACATAGTTTCGGGGGAAGGTGTTCAAACAGACCCAGAGAAAGTAGTCGCCGTCAAGGATTGGCCAGTTCCGAAAGACAAGACACAGGTCAGAGCATTTTTGGGTTTGTGCTCCTACTATCGCCGGTTTGTGAAGAATTTCGCCGACGTTGCGAAACCTCTACACAGACTCACTGAGGAAAAGCAACAATTCTGTTGGGATGAGAAATGCGACGCCGCATTTCAAGAATTAAAGGGACGTCTGTGCAATACTCCTATTTTGGGATATCCTGACACTGAAAGTGACTTTATAGTCGACACAGACGCAAGTAATACTGGAATTGGGGGTGTGTTATCTCAACGAAAAGGAGATCAGGAGATTGTTATAGCTTACTTCAGCAAGTCTTTATCCAAACCAGAAAGGAATTACTGTGTAACGAGACGAGAGCTGCTCGCCGTAGTGAAGACATTGCAGCACTTCAGTAAATATTTGTTGGGACGGAAATTCCAGCTACGAACCGATCATGCTGCATTGAAGTGGCTATTACAGTTCAAGAATCCAGAGGGACAAGTGGCGAGATGGATTGAACTACTGCAAGAGTTTGACTTCGTAACTGAACATCGCAGTGGGAAAACTCACGGTAACGCAGATGCCTTGTCAAGAAGACCTTGTCCTGAAGACTGCAAGCACTGTGTCAGGCAAGAGACTAAGGAAGTAGTGCCCGTGAGGATGCTTAGAACGGATCTCAGCGATGAATGGAAGGAGACTCTGCAACAGGCTCAACAAAATGACTCGGACATCAAGCCAATCTTCGACTGGATCAAAGCTGGTGCTCCGAAGCCCAAGTGGAGTGATGTGGCTGCGATGAGTTCCATCACGAAGAGTTATTGGGCACAATGGAACAGTTTGGAGATCCAGGATGGAGTCTTGTGCCGTAAATGGGAAAACGCTCGTGGGGACAGCTGTCATCTACAAATGGTTGTCCCTAAAGCTAAGGTACCGGATGTTTTACGGCTCTACCATGATGGATGCTCAGGAGGACATATGGGGGTAAAAAGGACTCTACTGAAAATCAGAGAGCGCTTTTACTGGATCCACTGTCGAGATGATGTAGAAGACTGGTGTCGCAAGTGTACCAGCTGTGCGGCTGTGAAGGGACCCCACACACGAAGCAGAGGTGCACTGAAAGTGTACAACGTTGGAGCTCCCTGGGAGCGGATAGCACTGGACGTTGCGGGACCATTTCCAGAAAGTGACAGCGGAAACAAGTACTTCCTGGTTGTCATGGACTATTTCACAAAGTGGCCAGAAGTCTTCGCCATTCCTAACCAAGAAGCCACAACAGTCGCAGATAAATTGGTTCAGGAAGTCTTCTGTCGTTTTGGAGTACCCTTAGAAATTCACAGCGATCAAGGGAGGAATTTCGAATCGCAAGTTTTTCAGGAGACTTGTCGATTGATGGGTACCCACAAAACCAGAACCACCTCTTACCACCCACAATCTGATGGAATGGTAGAACGATTCAACCAGACGTTGGAGAGATATCTGGCAAAAGTTGTGGAAAACAGGCAAAGGGATTGGGACAAGCACATACAGCCGTTTCTTCTGTCCTATCGGAGTGCAGTTCACGAAAGTACGACTGTAACTCCAGCCTTCGCGAACTTTGGAAGGGAATTACGGTTGCCTGCAGATTTAATTACTGGAACTCCACCTGATGTCCCACGCAGTGTAACGGATTACGCGAATGACCTGCGTAACAAGTTAAATGATGTGTATGAGCATATCAGGCAATCTGGGCAACAGATGTCTGAGAAGATGAAGACTCGTTATGACCGGAAGGCAAACAGTCGTGGTTTCGACGAAAGTTCGCTGGTGTGGTTGCATAACCCAGTGCGGAGCAAGGGAAAGTCTCCGAAATTGCAAGCAAAATGGGATGGACCATACCGAGTTGTGACCAGGATCAACGATGTTACCTACAGAATACAGAAGGGTCCGCGAGGTGCACCTAAGGTTGTGCATGTAGACCGATTGGCGCGATATTACGGGACCAATGATGCTCGGGACGAGCATGTCTAAGGAGGGGGCAGTGTTACGACGGTCATCTAGAATCTTCGAGAAACCGCGCTAATAACTGTGTAGTGCCTAGAAAATACGAGTTCATTCTTTTAGGTACCTATTTCCGCTGTAGGTATAGTTACATTGTATTTCAAGGTCAGCCTACGCACGACGTCAGCGGCAATTGACATTGTAATTTCGACCGTATGCCGAGGGCGTAAAGTAACTTCTTCCTTGTCGGTTCTTTTATCTCTAAATTTATTTTTTTGTTAATGTTTTTTTGTTGATGCTTTCTTGAATAATAGAGAATTATCTCGAATATCTTTTGTTTGCTTGGGTATAAAAGGACCGATTAAGGACGAAGTTAGTCAGTTCACTTTTAAGCGAGACAACGAAAGCTTCGAAGAGAAATCTAGTGCGATAAAGTGTTGAGTTGTATTGAAGTGATTGTGTATTGTGACTTTGTGAGTAATAAAGTTAATTCGTGTCTTTAATTGGTAGTGATTTTATTTATCCCATACCCAGCCCGTAACAATATATATAGATAAATAAAGAGAGAAGTCCTGACTGACTGACTGACTCATCAACGCCCAGCCCAAACCCTTGGACCTAGAAAGCTGAAATTTTGCACAGAGGTTCCCTTTATAATGTAGACAAGGAATAAGGAAGGATTTTTTGAAATTCAACCCCTAAGGGATTTAAATAGGGGATGAAAGTTTGTATGGAAAATCGAAATTTTCACATGGGCGAAGCCGCTGGCAAAAGCTAGTAAATAAATAAAAAGAGAAGTCCTGACTGACTGACTGACTCATCAACGCCCAGCCCAAACCCTTGGACCTAGAAAGCTGAAATTTGGCACAGAGGACATTTTTATAATGTAGACAAGGAATAAGGAAGGATTTTTCGAAAATGAACCCCTAAGAGAGTTAAATAGGGGATGAAAGTTTGTATGGAAAATCGACATTTTCACGCCGGGCGAAGTCGCTGGCAAAAGCTAGTTTTACATATGAGGTCATGTCTTAATAATAACTGGCACTCGGGTCAATCTTTAGGTTAAACCGTGCTTGCCTAAGTTGGTCCTTGGATAGGTGACCACCAATTACATACCGAGTTTCCTCCGTAAGGCCTCGGCCTCGAATTTTGCGGGCAGCGGGGCGGCGGCGGCAGCAGCGCGGCTTGTATGGAGTGCACCGCTCGTTGCCCGCCCCCGCGCCGCTGATTTCGAGAACCGGTCCATTTGATTGTACGCATAAGATCCTGCCGCTCCCGCGCCGGCGCCGCCGCCACCTCGCTGCCTGCATAATTCGAGGCTGAGGCCTTAAACACGTTAAACCCGGACAGCAGGGACCAAGATCTTTGGTAGTCGTTGCAGAGAAGGAGCTCTTGGTTTAACCTTTTGAGCGCCACAGTCACGTAGACTACAAGCCGAACAAGCAAAAAAGTACCTTAAGTCTGTCGAGTTAACGTACTTTTTGGCTTGTCGTCTGTGGCGTCTGTGGCGGTCAAAAGGTTAATAATAATTATCACTCTGGTCAATCTTTAGATTGAGTCGCACTTGCCTAGGTTGGTCTGAGCATGATTGTGTAACCACCCGTTACATAGGTACAGAGTTTCCTCGCGTGCCATATAAAAGTCTTTGTGGTTACAGGTAGTCAGTGACCTAAAAATTATTATGTGTACGATTATGTGTACCTGGGACAAACAGTCCAGTTAGGTAGGTCCAACTTTGAAAAAGAGGTCAATCAACGAAACCGACTCGGCTGGGCAGCGTTTGGGAAGCTGAGAAGTATCTTCTCGTTCAACTTACCCCAGTGTCTCAAGACGAAATTCGTGGTCGCTCACAATGGGCCTCATCAGAAGGCTTAAAGTCACCCAAAGGGCAATGGAGAGGGCTATGCTCGGAGTTTCGTTGCGCGATCGAATCAGAAATGGGGACACCCGCATGAGAACCAAGGTTACCGACATAGCCCGAAGAATTGCCAAACCTAAGTGGGAGTGGGCAGGGCACATTGCTCGCAGAACGGATGCCCGATGGGGCCGGAAAGTTCTGGAGTGGCGACCGCGAACCGGAAGACGTTGCATTGAAAGGCCTCCCACTAGGTGGACCGATGACCAGGTGAAGGTTGCGGGGATCCGCTGGATGCGAGACGCACGGGACCGGTCAATGTGGCGACACTTAGGGGAGGCCTATGTCCAGCAGTGGACGTCTTTCGGCTGAAATGATGATGATGATGATTTTCAAGCCAACATTCTCCAGCTTCTGTTGCCATTTCCCCAATCTGCTCTGGATCTCAGGTCCATCTTCACCGACAAGAACAATGTCGTCGGCAAACAGCATGCACCAGGGTGCCTCTTCTTGTGTGTCCGGGTTGTGGAGGTCAGATATACAGTCGCTCCATGTAAAATATTTTTGGATTAGAGTGGAAGCCGACCTCAATACAGTTGGGAAAAGGTCAGGCGGATGTTAAGTGACGTGGTCTGTACTTTTTTCTCAGGTAACGCCTTTCTGAGACTCCGTCGGGGCTGCGGGTTGTTCACAAGATACCGTGGCCTCGACTTATAGGGCTAAGAAGGAACATGGGTGGTTTTTAGTCAGTAGAAGTCTGACACTCCCTTCCGCTCTGCCCAAGAGCAAGAGGGGTTATTTGATGATTTTCCACCCGTCGTAAAACAAAAAAAAAGCCTCTCTGAGACAAATATTATGGGCGTGTGACTGCAGATAGTGTAAATGTCAGTGTCCTGCATTATTTGACCCCTCTTACAAAGAAACTTCCCTTATTTTGCTTGGCTAGAAGGTTCACATAATGGCAGTGACTGTAGATGAGTAATAAATAATTTAAACATTAATTATGTAAAAAAAGTGGATCGAACACTTTGCTATCTGCTTAAAATCTGATTACCAACGTTTTAGGACTATGGAAAATAAAAAAACATTGTTTAAACATTTAGAAATAATAATGCGATGATCTTTAGAGTACATATTTTATTTTTAGACTTTAAAATGAGTTGATTCATTTAAAGCAAAATTCAACATTTTCGATGCTCATCTTTTGTTCACCATTACGGATATCTTCGATCCACAAATCAGCTATTGGTATTCTGTATATGCTGGCACTTTGGTATTCTATGATGGTACTTTTCCATTCAGAACCTCCTTTCTGAAATATTATAAAATTATTAATTATGAATATATTTTAGTCTTTTGAACATTTTGTGGATGTTGAAATTAAACCTAGACGTTCCGTGATCTTGTTAATTTCTGCCCCCCTACTATGACGTCTCAAAACAGTCCTAACTTAACCTTATTCCAGTGTGGAAACGTGACAGAACTATACAGGGTGTCCAGCGCTACCTCTCTTTCACACTGGATTAGGAATAAGTTAGGACTGTTAAAAGACGTCACTCTACTATGACGTCTTAAAAGACGTCATAGTAGGGCCCCTGGTCTGTAAACAATAAAATTTCAGGGATCAATCTCAAAATTGTGAAGACGCTTCTTCTTCTTCTTTGTGCAACTCCGCCTGCACTTTAAGGGACCTTTTTGAAACCACTACCAACGCCGTTAATATAGCTCAGTTCTAGTCAAAAGAAATTTAATTTAATATTCTTAAAAAAATGGGAATCACAACGAAGAAGAAGGTCTGCCAGCGGCAAGTATCATATTCTACGGCTATCCATAGTGTTGTTTTTTATCGGCGAATTTGTTTCGGAGATACCTTGCACAGTCAGTACCCAGCATTATCTAACCCCTCTTCTCACGCCACTTGCCCTCTTCTACTTTATACGAGGGATCAAATAATGCTGGGCACAGACTGTACTACACGGTCACATTATCTTGACGCATCTCTGTTTAATGCGAAGCCCCACCCGCTTCCCCCCCGCATTCCTTTAACTCGCCCGGCAAGTGTCAGTACGGTTAGCATCTCTGTTACCGATACGCGCGTCAATAATATTGTTACAACTCTAAGCGTCAAGTTAATGTCACTTACAAACTGTGTTATTATTTTAGTGTAGACTTCTGTCTACACTAATATAGGTATACTATACCTATAATAGGTACTACTCGGTCACATTAACTACGTTTTAAGGACACAAATCTGATTGCTGCTTTAAAGGAGAGCCTTTAAAGCAGCAATCAGAAACGTGTCCTTAAAACGTAAGCATAAACCGAATACAGTCTAACATAATGTACAAACTTTATCTTACCTGGCATTCATCCGTAGCCAGGGGTACGGAATAATAATGAGGGGATTTCATTGTTGAATGAGGTCCAATGAGTGAATCATACCAAGTCAACAGTTTTACTGACGAAGACAAGTTGTCCTTATCATAAGGAACGGAGTCAAGGCAGTTGTATTTTAGTGTTTGGCGTCCGGATACTGATCCGGTTCGCAGCCACATAACCTGTGCTGTTTGTTAACTGTAAAATGAAATACAAACATTAATCAATTGGTTTTCACCAGTGGTGACCATCGGTGATCGTGCAAACATCATGCACGACCACCTAAGCCTACGACCAATCAAGCTATGCACAACCAAATTAAGCTAATCTCTCATTGTATGGGAAGCGTATACAAAGCGAGGTCAGGTTATACTCGATATCACATGATTGTGTCGCCATAATAATGTAAGTCACTGCACTATTTATTTATGAGCCTCTGTCTTTTGAATTCAGTTTTCCTACTCTGCAAGCTTTGTTTGTAACTTCATCCGTGATTACAGTACAATATTATGTTCTTGTGGTGAGTCTTTGAGCCGATCCAAAAGTTATTGTATATGTTGTGTCCCTTTTTTACAGATTAAGGCTGCTTTTCCACCAGAGATGTGCTATGCAGCTATGCTGCGAGTATGTAATAGCTAAGCTGTGAAACTATGTGACCGTTTCCACGGATAGGTACTAAGCTAAGCGGTGCGAGTAAGATGTGTTATGAAGATACGCCACCGCAAAGTAGCTGCGTGAGGAAGATGCGCAGCTCGAGCTATGCCATTAATCGATAGAGGGAAGCGGCATCCATATCACGCATCCATAGTTCACATACATAGCACACATCCAAAGCACGCATCCTTCCATATAAAAAACATATCTTAGTTGAATCCGTTTCCACCAGTGCTAAGCTATGTGCACCAAGAAATATGATTGGTGGATATCAAACGTATCCATAGCAACGTAGCATAGCACATCTCTGGTGGAAGAGAACCCTTATGCTTTTACTTACCAATATAATTGCTGATGCTGTAACAAAAAGAAAAGCGTCATTAGTCACTTTTACGGTCATAGATTTTTTTAAATAGTCATATATAATCTGCCTATATTGGGACAAGCCCGTCACTCTATTCCCAAACCACTGTAACTCCTGAAAGCTAGAATCAACAGTGCCAATGAAGAAAAGCGCCGAGATAATGAAGCTCGACGAAGTCCCAGAGGAACAGTATAACTTGGCCTATAATTCAACACGTTACACACACATGGTGTCTGTGAGGAGCATGCCATTTAGTATCTACCAAATTGACGCACAAATGAGAAGGGCCCTTAACATCATTTATCTTTTCTTCTTTCTTTTCTAAACACCACGGGATAAAAATATCGTAATCGTGAAAAAACATTTAGCAGTCTCACAAAATATCAACACCCAGTTAACGTATGAGACGGATGATTTGATCTTCGCGATGACAACGCAGATCCCACGGAAAAAGTTGTTCCGTTCGATAGTCTATAATCCTTATAATAAATACATGATCATGCCGAATACTAGTGGTTCAGACAATCTTTTGAGAGAATTTTCTTTGCCAATTATTTTGTCACAGGTCACTCTAAAAGCCACATAAATAAGTTTTGTAATACACGTCTACTTAACAATTATTATATATTCATACATCCTACCTCCAGGAATATCTTTTTGGATAGAAGGACTTCATTCGTCGACCTTCGTCCTAGGACTTGGTCGTGAGAACTCTACCTATTCATAAGACCGAAATAACATTCTTCTATCAAACTTGTGAAAACCTGAAACTGCTGAAAATACAGATCACCTGAAACTTTGCCTGTGTTTCCCTTCACGTGTAACGACCCCTGAAACCACCTCCTACAGTTTATATAAACAAAAGAAATCAGATTGTTATAATTTGAAACCCTTTTGCCAATGATCAAAATGATTAAATACTTTTAATACTGTAACTAATTAAAACAAATATCAATCTAATAAGATATAATTATTATCCTCTTTCTCATAACAATGTAACGTTCGATGTCATTAATTTTAAAAACGTTGATAACAAATAATTACATACTTTATCAAATATTTTTTTTATTTTTTAATCAATAAGAGTTATCGGTGTTTTGTTATTCAGGTGCTGAATTAATGGGATTATGATTTCCTGTTTTCATTGTTCATTATGTACCTATTATTTTACTAATTAATTAGTTCAACGCTTTTCCGGTAGGTTCGTAAATATAAAAGTTTTTTTTTATAAGATACATCTTCTTCCTGCCCTTATCCCATTCTAATTAGAGTCGGCATAACACATTTTTATCTTTCATTCTTCCCTGTTAAACGTCACGGCACAGATTACGTCACGGTGGCATTTACTCTTTTCTCTTTCGTATCATTCTTCACACAATCCACCCATCTTTTCTTTGGCCTTCCCCTCCTTCTCCATCCACCAATAATTTAAGACTTATAATAATTATTCTTTAAGTGAAAAAAATACAAAAATTCCTGGAAAATTTTGTCCAAAAATGCATAGTTTTGAAGATCATCAAGACTCTTGATGGGTGTAGGTATCTAAGTTTCATTGATATTTAAAACTAAGAAAATTCGACGGTATGGTATTTCACGTAAGAGCATTTTACATTAATAATCGTGAAATTGCTGATTTTTTTTTGTATGGAAAATGAAAACAAAAAATATGATAACTGAAAAACTGTTAATGTGCCAATTGATTCTTTGACTCATTCTAAGTCCAGGCCTATAGTTACAGGATATAAAAAAAAAATTGTAGAACTAAAAAAATCGTAAAAATAATATTAATTTCTAGTGACCCGCCCCGGCTTCGCACGGGTGCAGAAAAGACACTAAAACCTTCGTCTTGAATCAATTTATCTAATAAAAACCCGCATCAAAATTTGTTGCGAAGTTTTGAAGATCGAAACATACATAGGGACAGACAGCGGGAAGCGACTTTGTTTTATACTATGTAGTGATCGTAATTTTAGTGATAGTGATGATGATGATTAGTGATAGTGATAGTGAAGAGAAATAACTGCGTTATTAATTTTCCGTTATGCCAACGCCTGTTAGAGGTCCCAATCGGCAGAATTATTTCCGACATCTTCAATAATTATTGTCACATTTCAGCAAACTTGAGAACCTTTTTTTTAAAATTTCGTGGGTGGGAAAATTCAAATGACTCCTCCCCCTCTGGGCGAAGCGGAAGGGAGTGTCAGACTTCTACTGACTAAAAACGACGAAGTTAGATTAGTCTTGATGTACATTAAAATTAAAAAACAAAGATAAATTGCGGATTTGGGGGGCCAAATCACCAAAATCAAATAAAAAAAATCTGGTACCATCGAGTAGGGTATCAAAATGAGGGGTTTTAAAAGGATTTTACAAAAATATATAACACTTATATTATGTTTAAAAGAAATTCAAAGTGACAAATCCTATAAACAAACACAAAAGTTAAATCATCTGCGAAGAATTTAAAGCGATCAACGAAATAACAAACACAAAAGAACTAAAAAGTTGAAAATAAAAAAAGTTGTTAAAAAAATACAAAACCCGGCTGCAAAAACTGAAAAGCAAAAAACAAGCAAATTTTAAATTAAACAAAACTTGGAAGCAGGCGGGGTTCATTTGAATATTAAATTATGAAATGAAATGAAAAAAATAGAATGGACCCCGCCTGCTTCCAAGTTTTTTTTGCTTTTCAGTTTTTTCAGTTTTTAGTTTACCGCGTTTAAACCAGACAAATGCAGCGAAGGGCTTTGTATAATTGTGTATAGTGATAGAAATGATACAACGTAAATATTAACGCTCGTGCCAATCTTAACCTTCAGATTTCTTCAGAAGCCGTGCTTTCCTAGGTTGGCCTGTGAATGGCTGACCACCCATTACTTACATGCCAAGTATCTACCGTGTCTCGGAAAGCACTTAAAGACGTATAGACCTGGTACTAACAGGGCAGTGGAGATCAGAATATTAGGCAGTCGTTCCATGTAAAATACTGACAATACTAATATCCGGCTTTATAGCTGTATCCGGTTAGACTGAAAGCTGACCCCAATAAAGTTGGGAAAAAGCTATGCAGATGATGAGTGAGGATACAGTGTGTGACAGGCAGGATATTGTCTTACTACCCGTCGAATGTTCGAAAGAGATACCGCGGCTTCGGCACAAGGGTTAAGAAGGAACATGAGTGGTTTTTATTCAGTAGAAGTCACTCCCTACATCACGGTGTAAGATCTATATTCTAGTATAACTATTTATCTAAGGTTGCTTTTAAATTGCCGCAGTCACAGATTAAATTATAAATTCAAAATTAATGATTGTGAGAAGTTATTGAAAAAGGAATAGGACATACCTGACTTAGCTTGAAGTTCCAGAGTAATGAAAACGAATAAAATGCATGACAATATTTTGACGTCCATTTTTCTAATAGTCTACAGACAGACTAAAACACGTAAAGGTTGCTTTTTTATTGTACGATTACCACGGTTTTCCTTGTTGCATACAGGATGGATAAGTTAATACTGATATTCGGTAAATTAAAGGACAAAATAAATTGTACTTTGAATTTAGAACTCTAGGAGCTTTGTTAATTTATCGCATAACAAGGCTCAAGAAAGGCAGAAAGAAACATACATGCACGTACTGTATACGGTCCTATTTCACACGCGCAGATGATGAACGTCCCTTGAACGCAAAAGAAAAGGTAATTCTTGTGTTTATGTACACTACCTCTTATACAACCCACCCATCTCAAACCGATAGTTGCATTCTGCTTTAATCAATCCTAAAGATGTCATAATAATAATTATGTTCATGTCATCAATGATCAAAATGTCTATAATGTCATTTTATATTAAAAAATCTTCTCTGTCTTTCATTGTTATAGTCCGGGGTCCTCGGTTCATTTTTGCACTTTACTATCAAGCTAGTTTTTCGTGAGCAGCTTCATTTTGATGAGACACCCAACAATTTCCTGATGAAAACTCTCGATTGTGGTAGGTAATAGGGGTAACAGGGATGAAAGATGTTGATTTGATGATTCTAAAAAAATATTACTAACAGGGTTTTTTTTTTTGTTAAATCTGCTGTTATTCAGCTAAATTATTTGAAAAAGTATAATTTATCCTACAAAATGTATGGTTCGTTCTTTTCCTTTTTGTTCTGAAGACGCTTACGTAGTTATTACGTCACAAATTAGAGCTTTTTGATATTCTGTACATTAAGTGATTGGTACAAATTTTATCGATATAGGTTGCGCACTGTGGATAATGCTCGGTTCACCTGACCAATGCTTGAGTCTGAACTATTTCATTTACATGTGAATGATGATTTCGACGGCACAATCACCATCTTGTCACCTTTTTCTAGGCCGGCACGGGAGCACTGTCCATCCTCAGGCACCCATCACACCTTTGCCTAGCGTAGCTATCGTTATGCGGTTTCTATTCGGACCAGACTGCAAATAGGCTGCGACCACTTGACTTAGACCAGAGGTTGCGTCCAGACTCTGACAGATCATTATTTCAGCCGAAAGACGTCCACTGCTGGACTTATGCCTCCCCTAAATGACGCCACATTGACCGGTCTCGTGCATTTCGCATCCAGCGGATCCCCGCAACTTTCACCAGGTCAGATATTTCAATAGGTACATTTAATCTCAAAGACTGATGTAAGTAGTTCACACTGTTTCTAAAATCTCGGCAACTTTCGAAGCGTTTAGTTGACATGCCGCCCTACTTTTAAGCGATGTAGGTTCGCTGCGCCACTGAAATACGATTAATGTCAGCAAATGTGGTTGCACAATGCACATGTTACAGCACCAGGCTGAGATAGTGACCTTTTGGCCTCGTACAGGACTAAGTTTGGATTAATTTATTATGTTTTAAGGTTTACCTCACAGGTTTACCTACTGTTAATTATGTGTTCTGGGTTATTATTTTCTTTTATCAAATTGTGTTGTCCTGTGAGACCAATAAATAAATTTTCTTTCTTTCCTTCCTTCTTTCTTTCACATAACTACACATTTACATTAATTTATTGATTCCAGGATGAAAAACCCTCGTGATTGACCTCAACATTTTAAGTTGCAACAGTAACTAGTGTACACAGGAGCCTCACCTTCGGCTCCCGCCAGATCTACGCAAGTATAATTATTAACGTTGCGCTATTGTGTGGATTGTAATACTGTGATTGTGTGTGAGGGTAACAGGTGTGCCAGGCGTAATGCATTGGTTACACTCACTTCTCGAGTACAGTGGCAAGTCAGCGCCAAGGCAGAGAAGTTGGCCAAGTGCAGTGTCTGAGGTGCACTCGGGCGTTTGGCCTGTTTCTGCTCTGTCTTGCCAGTGTACTGGAAATGTGTAATCAAGGTAAAAAGGAGGAATATTGTACAAAAAAAAACAGGCGTTTATGTTTTCGTTTCATTTAATAAGAAATTAACAAGAAAATAACATAAATGTAAATAAAATTCATAACTAAGAACTTATGTAGCATTTAATCTGAATAAAATTATACAGTGTAGTATTTACTTTTACTTTATTTATTTACTTACATTAGAAGTACAAACAAAAAAATAGCAATCCAAAACATTTTATGTAGATTCATTAAAATGCCTCTTAGTCATCCAAAACACAATTCGTGTATAAAAAGTTTGAATTTTTCATTTTCATTTTCTCTAAAGTAACTGATCCGCGCATCAATAATAGGTAACCTGTTTACATTGGAACTTCTCAGCTCTATGGTAGAAGATTTTATGTTATCATGACTTCCTTTCTGGAAAAATAATGATATTTTTATATTATAAATAATAATGGGTACACTTCTGCCTACGCCTTCGCCGATTATAGCATGATGTTTTGTTATCCAAAAAAATATCTAAACAACAGCACGCTGTTAAAGATTCACCACTCGTCTCAGTGCAGAAAATTTAAAATAAAGGATGTTTGCTGACTAAAATATGTGTCTGTTTAGTCCGTTAGTTAAATATCGAAAAATATTGGACACGTTTTTATTTTTGTTTTATCAAATTAATAAAAAACGAAGATAAAACGCGTCAAAGATCATGAGTGGGGGCTTGTTATGTCACTTTCTGGTAAAAAATGTCATGCAATGTGACGCCACACGAGTTTTCAAAAAACTGTATACGTCTCCATGTTTTGTTTACGTGAAAAAAGAAAAAAAATATGTGTTCAATAATATGTTTTAGAAATCTATGTGACGAACTAATTTTTTTTTTGTCATCTAGGGTAGAAGATGACAAAAAAAAATAGTGTGAATGGAAAAAAGAGATAAATCTGATAATAATGAGCTTACCGAACATCCATCATATGGTACAGTATAAAAGAACGGAGATTTTCGGGTTGGGTTTGGTCCAATCAAAATGTCATTCCATGTCAATAAATGCAATACTGAAGATACGTTGGACTTATGGTACATGCATCTATATGTTAGCGTTTGACGGACGTAAGTTGAACGTTTTTGCAGCCAAGATATTTGAAGTACATTTAACTGTAACGAATACATCGATTAGAAATTTAGACAATTAATAATAGTGATGAGTATGCTTGTAATTTCAAAATAAACCTATTTTCATTGAATACATATTATGAAAATATACAGGGTGTAAGGGACAGCCCTCCGCAAACTGATGCGGTGCATTCAGTACTTATATCATACTAAGATGACAAGCACAAGAAACTAATTTAGGAAAGTTATGGCAATTCAATAAAAAAAAACTTTTTGTTTTATTCCTCACACGCAATGTATCGTTACCGCGGCAAAACGTATATAGCGAACGGCAAGCGCGATGACGAGTTCGATGAACTCCGTAATAGGCTCCAGCCTATTGACGACGCGTGAAATCAGCTTTTCACTTCCGAAAGAACAGCTGATTTCACGCGTCGCCGTTCGATAGTTTGCTTCTAAAAAAATGCAATAAATACGGAATCAGAGGAATGGTGACTGGATTACTAGCTACTTATCTAACCGTCAACGGAGACTAGAAATAAGGTCCACTACTTTTCCTTACTTACAGTGATAATAATTGATTTTATAATGTTATTTTTTTTAAACTGTAACCGATAGAGAATTTGATACTGAGTTCTACAAAGTATTTCAGTGAAATATGATTCAAATGATTCATTGATAGACGATACTTTTCAACAAGCACTAATTCATTTTAAAGAAACTAGTCCTACTAAAAGAATGTATATTCCAAAACAGAAACCCTCTAAAAATCTTTCAAGAATAATTAACCGATAGAGAATTTGATACTGAGTTCTACAAAGTATTTCAGTGAAATATGATTCAAATGATTCATTGATAGACGATACTTTTCAACAAGCACTAATTCATTTTAAAGAAACTAGTCCTACTAAAAGAATGTATATTCCAAAACAGAAACCCTCTAAAAATCTTTCAAGAATAATTAGCTACTTAAACAAAATCATTCTCCCAGAAAATGTTGACAAGGACACCGATTTCAATACATTTCAAACCATCATTTATTGTTCAGCATGGACCGTCGCTAAAGTAAATGGGGCAAGGATATCACTTGAAACACGAGAAAGTATCCGAGTCCCAAATATAGTATTCAAGCCAAAATGGCAAAGACGACTAGAAGGAAAAATTAAGGATTTACGGACGAAAATAGGTAGAATGACACAATTTATCAATGGCAATAGTAGTAGAAAATTAAGGAAACATGTTAATACGATAATGAAACAATATAGAATTCACACTATACACGAAGAACCTAACACAAAACCTGCACACACACTCGACACATTAAAACAAAAACTCTGCGTCGTAAAAGGTCGACTTCAAAGATATAAAGCATGTGATATTTTAAGAAAACAACAAAATACTCAGTTCATCAACAATGAAAAACTTTTTTATCGCAATATCAGACAGACAACAACCAATATTCAACAGAACACCCCACATGACAATGAAAATAACACACCTGATCCAGATACATTAAAACAATTCTGGGCAAGAATTTGGGAACAACCTGTCTGCCATAACTCTCAAGCTGATTGGATACAATCAGAATGTTCAAATAACAATAGTTATATTCAGCCAATGGCATTTGAGCACATATCTCCTGATATATTTCATAAAGTTCTGTCAAAGTTACATAATTGGAAAGCTCCTGGATCAGACCACATACACAGTTACTGGTACAAGAAATTCACAGCAATTCACTGTTATTTATATAATTTCATTAATACATTTATCCATGACCCTAAATCAATACCCTCTTTCGTAACATCTGGCACTACTTTTATGATACCAAAAGATCATAATGATCTCTCAAATCCTGCGAAATACAGACCCATTACATGCTTGCAGACCTTGTATAAGATCATCACATCTTGTATTTCCGAACTAATATATGAACACATTGACGCCAACAACATCTTGGCCGAACAACAAAAAGGATGTAGAAAGTTTAGCCAAGGCTGCAAGGAACAATTAATAATAGACTTCGTTGTTTTAAAAAAAGTCCAGAAGTCCAAATCCGATTTGTTTACCATGTACATAGATTACAAAAAAGCTTATGACTCAGTTCCCCATTCATGGCTAGTGCAAGTACTAGAACTATACAAAATACACCCATCATTAATAACATTCCTTAAGACCGTAATGACAACTTGGTCTACTGTTCTTAGACTCACGACTCCAACCGAAACAAAAGACACTAGCCCAATTAAAATACAGAGAGGTATCTTTCAGGGAGATGCACTTAGTCCATTGTGGTTCTGCCTTGCCCTTAACCCATTATCAAAAATATTGAACACAACCTCACTAGGAATCCCTTTAAACTCTGTTGCTGATGGGCAGCAAGGGATCCACGGTAGCACCTTAAACCATTTGATGTACATGGATGACATTAAACTGTTTGCAAAATCGGAAACTGAACTTAACGAGTTAGCTAACCTGACAGAGAAATTCACTAACGATATAAAAATGGAATTTGGTATTGACAAATGCAAAATAAACTCAGTAAGAGCAGGACAGAACTACCAACATCAATACACACTAGCAACAGGCGAACAAATAGAACCATTGAATGAACAGGACACTTACAAATACTTAGGGTACATACAAATCAAATCAAATACACTGCAAAGAAATCAAACAGAAACTAAAACAACAATTTCAACATAGATTAAACACAATTCTTAAAACACAACTCTGCTCTCGAAACACAGTAAAAGCAATTAACAGTTTTGCTATCCCTGCCCTCACTTATTCGTTTGGGATAATTAATTGGACGAAAACAGACCTGAAAAACTTACAACGCAAAATTAACACTACGATGACTAAATTCCGTAAACACCATCCAAGATCATGCGTGCAAAGGCTGTCACTACCGCGAAAAGAGGGAGGCAGGGGACTTATTGATATTTTAAATCTTCACAATCGACAGGTCACAACTCTCAGACAATACTTTTTCGCTAAAAGTGAATCTTCGACACTCCACAAACTAATAGCTCAAAACGACCAACACTTAACACCTCTTAATCTTAAAGACACAACAGAGCAGAAAAACGAAAGATTGATTGATGACAAAACGAAATGTCTGGAATGGACCCAGAAGTCTCTCCATGGAAGACATCGCCAAGATTTATGCCAACCAAATGTCGACAAAGAAGCGTCGAACGCATGGCTTAATCGAGGCGAACTCTTCCCGGAGACTGAAGGGTTCATGCTAGCAATACAGGACCAAGTAATAGAAACCAAAAACTATAGAAAGCACATTATAAAGAATCTACCAAACGACACATGTAGAAAATGCAATAGTAACTCAGAAACAATTCAACACATAACTGGTGCCTGCAAATCAATAGCTCAAACCGACTACAAGCACAGGCACGACCAAGTAGCCAACGTAATCCATCAAAAACTGGCTCATCAGTACAAGCTTGTAGATACTGTAGTTCCATATTATAAATACAAGCCAGAGTTAACACTAGAGAACACCACAACAAAGCTGTACTTTGACCGAGGTCTCTTCACCGACCGCACAATTCACTGCAATAGACCAGACATCACACTGATTAACAAAATAAACAACACTGGATTCCTTATAGATATAGCCGTGCCAAACACTCACAATTTACAGACTACAATAGCCGAAAAATTATCCAAATATACCGAGTTAAAAAATGAAATAACTCGACTTTGGTGCGTAGTAATTGTCCCCATAGTTATTTCTTCAACAGGAGTAATCCCCAAACAGCTGCATCAGTCCCTTAGTTCCCTTAACTTACCAGCTAGCACCTATCACCTACTGCAGAAGGCAGTGATTCTAAACACATGTAGACTAGTAAGAAAGTTTCTGCAATGTGATTCAGACAATATCGGACAGTCTGCGCAAAATCGCGTGGATTTTAATATGTCCATACCCACCCTTAACCCAACTGATGAACACTTGGCTTAGGCCCGTGCCATCAGAAATTCCCGGATAGCCGGAGGAACAAAAATGTCAAAACAAAATAATAATAATAATATTCCACAACTATCACACAACGCCATCTAGTCCCAAGCTAAGCAGAGCTTGTGTTATGGGTACTAGACAACTGATAAACATACTTATATATTTCTAAATACATACTTAATATAGATAAATTACACCCAGACACAGAACAAATGATCGTGCTCATCACACAAACATTGATGCTGAATGCATTCAGACAGTTTGCGGCGGGCTGTCGATTATATACTGTTTACTGTTTAAGGTAAAGATTTTGACAGATAGCACCAGAATATTCACAAATCTTAAAGCGTGTTTGATTAATTATTATTTAGCTTACATTAGAGTATAAAATTCCGTGTAAGTCAAATGATTCTAGCTCGCTTAGCCAAAATTCCTCTTTTTCAAAGATCATAAAATCAGGAATTGGATGCGGTAGAGCTAAACATGTCTCGTTAGTTTTCATATTGCAGGATACTTCAAAACTTTGAAATGGTGGTCCCATATAGTATGGACCTGTAAAAATAAATTAATAATTATTATTATAGTCATTATTTTTGTTAACCATTTGCCAAAGAAAATGCTGGATTTCACAGGCAGGGCAAATAGGTACATGTAGGAAGTTATTCGATTAGGTGGACAGACGATCTTACTTAAGTGGAAGCAAAGCTTGGCTGAAGGCAAGCACGGAGCCACTATTTAAGTCAGATCAAATATTTCTCAATTCTCAATTCGAGTCGTAGTAATCACCTATTAAGTTTTTGTTTTTTTTTGGTATTCTTTAGTTTTATTTTTATGTGTGTATTAGTATCTCTATAAGTATGTCTGTTCCTTTTTTAAATCATGATTTTATTTTTTAGACATTTTGTACACTTCCACAATGTTGTCTAATTTTTTATTTTATTTATTTAATTTGGCTCCTCAACAATGAGTACACTGTTACCTTTACATAAAAACATTTCAAACTTAAGTCTAAGTGCCCCATCACTTAAAGAAGAGCACTACATGCAACATAATATGCGCCTTAACAGCCAAAACACGAGATAAAAAAGAAATATAAATACAACATAATGAAAATGACAAAAGAATAATCAATTCACTGAAATAATCAATTATCAATAAAACAATCAATAAAATAATCAATAAAATAGTCAATAAAACAATCAATAAAATAATCATTAAAATAATCAATAAAATAGTCAATAAAATAATCAATAAAATACTCAATAAAATAATCAATAAAACAACTTGTATGTTTAAAAAGTTTCCTTACCGCTGTTAACACCTGGTGGCGCATCTTTACAAGTTACTGTTGCCGGCGACTCCTTTGTACCAAACTCTTTAGCATTTACTTCAGTAGTTGTACCTGTAAGATAAAATAAGATAATTATGTTTATTTGCAAAAACATGAGTCACACATACAAAAATAAAAATTCATGCATGCAAGATGGTAGTACCTAACATTATTAGGTACATTCATGTTTGCCACATGATGTGACTTGCAAATGTCTAGAAATTTTATTATTCTCAAAATTGAACCAAAGTATTATAAAAAAAGAACAAAAATATATTAAAAACAACAATAAGTTATTAAACAATATTCATGTCAACAATAAAAACAACAATTGAAAAAGTATCAAAAACATAATTAAACTATTCCATTGTAAATTAAGAAACAAAAAATTAATAATAAAATCACTATTAATAAAAAATATAATGAAATCACAAAATAATAATCAAATCAAATAAAATACTATGTCAATATAAATCTTTCCTCTAGAAATTCGTTAATTGTATAGTCATCAGCCTATTAATGTTCCCACTGCTGGGACACAGGTCTCCTCTCTATGAGAAGGAATGGGCTATAATCCACCACGCGGGCCCAGTGCGGGTTGGTAGATGTAATTAACTAACTGACTAAGCAATATAAAGACATGGAATTTTTGTTTGTTTCATTCCTATTATCCGGGTATTGGACCTGTTTAAAAAAAAAAATAACATCTTATAGAAAAGGCGAACAAAAAAACCTAAAGAGTAGGGCTGAGTCCCTGCAGTGGGATCATAATATTATAGGCTGATGATATTGTTGTCTTGTTGTTGATGTTCAGGGCGGGCCTCCACCAAAGCGGAGATGTGCCAAGCGGAGATGAGATGTGCCAAATTCGACCAATCACAGGAAGGGCGAAATACCAGATGTAACTGTGATTGGTCGAATTTGGCACATCTCATCTCCGCTTGGCACATCTCCGCTTTGGTGGAGTCCCGCCCTAATTGCTTAGTTTGAACACATAGTATTGTATTATTTTTTTTGTAGAGTATTTCTCATTCTGTGTTTCTTTCGTTCTTTTTGTTTTTTTTTTTTGCAATAATTGTGCCTACACGTCATGTTACATTTTTTTTAAATATTTGAACAATCTAAAAAAATACCCAAATTATTGAGACAGTTCGCCTGGTTCTCCTCCCAACTACAAGTTCCCATAGGTCCAGGATCACCTTTAGGACCTGGAAAACCCGGGGGACCCTGAGGAAAATGAATGAATTAGTAAACGTACAACTGAAACGTTGAAAATGTTCTTTTCTAACTACAGCTACCAGGAATTAATGAGATTTTATTAAATAAAGTAGCTAAAGTTACCATGAACTGTTAATAAGTTTTCTTACCGGAATTCCATCTAAGCCATGAGTCGTTTCCCCCTATAAATGAGCAAAAATAAATATTTTTTATTAATTTTGTTGGTATTATAATTTTTCCTGCAAATATTTATATCCTAGTCAAAAAAAAAATCTCGTTACTACATTTTTAAGGTCTTTTTTTCTAAATCGAATTAGCGTTGAAACAAAATCTCTGGTAAACATTAAGTTGCAATATAGACGTACAATGATGAGGTGTAAGTTTACCTTTTTAATGAAACTGAAGCAATCATTTTTTAATTTCTATGCGAACTAGTTTCGGCTGTCAATTGCCCGGTGTTAAAAAGACGCAATTTAAACATAAGGCCAAGAATAAAGCATGTAGCGACAAGTTCCTCAGTAATCCATACATTTCTGAAAACTTACCGGCGGGCCTCGTTCGCCGGGCAGTCCCTGAATAAATAAAAAAACAATCAATATACTTACATAATAACAAATACCCCAACATCAGCAACTGACTAATTTATAGGGGGATAAATATAATTAGGAGATGGAGAAGACTTAGGTATTATGGGAGTCTTCGAGGAGGCCAGAGAGTGGGACAGAGCAGGCAAAAAACAAATGTGTTCAATAACATCTGTTACCTAAACTGTATACCCCCAATAACCCCAATTAATTGAATACCAAATTCAGTACCTAAGTTGAATAACAAAGGGGTTTGAACTTTTTTGTATGGGAGTTGGCATATCGACCCATTGCCATTTTGATCTTTTTTCGAAATCGCGGCTCACGATGAAAGTTGTATGTATGGGTAGAAGACATTTAGGCTGAGGCTACATTAGGCCGCGACGCGACCTGCGACACATGAGCGATTAAAACAAGTAAATGAATGCTCACGTATATGGCTACACCGTTTATCAATTCAATTCAGTTCAAAAAAAATCGCTCTTCCAGTCGCATCGCAAATCGCTGCCTACTTTAGCCTCAACCTTAGACGAACAAAAAATGTCAGGGAACATGGTACGAGTGGGAACTCTCAATCAGTGTCCCGAGGGTCTGACAACCAGTCTCAGTAAATGTTTTGAGAATTGTTTGAATTGGAGGTATTGTATAATAATATATAGAAAAACAAAGCTTACCGGATATCCCATGAACCCTTTAGTACCTGGTAAACCTGGAGGTCCTTCCAAACCCTGAAAATTTTAAAAGTAAGTACATTAAAAAGCCGGCCAAGTGCGAGTCGAACTCGCGCACAAAGTATTCCGTTGCACCAAACAATTTAATAACAATATTTTTCACATTCATTCTATAATGAATTTTCACTCAACAGTAAAAGAACATGGTGTATTTCATGGTATTTTAACCCTAGAAAGATAATCATATAGCAACTAGCTTAAAAGATAATCATACGTCTGTCAGACGTACCTTAGCTAATTAAGATTTTTTAGTAAGCCTACGGAAGTATTATCATGCTTTATTTATGTTGAAATAATTGTTTATATTCTATTTATGGAAATAAAATGATAAAATAGCAATAATGAAGTTTAATTGACAAATTACAAACAAAAATCGTAAAGTTCTTTACAAATTAACAAAAACTTAACTTGTTTTCTCTAAGAACATTTAAAATCACTTTCAGTCTTTATATTTTCATATTTTGTATTTTTGCACTTAAATTAAAGTATAAAATACCTACTACAATTATTATCAGTTTTTACTTTCGGTTATTAAATGAACTTATGGTACACAAGAATAAAGATACGCATACGTCTCGCGGACGTACGACATAATATCTTTTACGATGGTATATCTTTTATTTGAACGTTTTTACCGTGGCGCCAATGCTGCTTAGCGCTAGCTCCGGCCGCCGACAGAGTTGACTCGCGCAGCTAGGGCGCTGCGATTAATAATAAAAAAACTACAACGAAATTTAATTTTACGATACGTCGCGGAGTTGCGGACGTAGATTATCTTTCTAGGGTTAATAAATTAAAAAAAAAAATATCGTTAACGACATTCAGAAAATCTGACATATTCAATAAAAAAAATAGGATACTTAATAATATTTGAAAAATTGTGGTCAGATCAAGCGCGATGTGGAAAATAGGTACCTACCTAAAGTCAGTTTTTTTTTTGGATCAAAATAACCAAATCTATGAAGCTGTGAAACGTTGAAGATGGATAAGGGCTCTCGTAGGTGTACTAACTGATTTTCTCATTCAAAAATGCTGTAGTATGCGCGATGAAAAGTATTTGAAAACTTTTCTGGTGGAAACAGTTCTGCGGTGCAGTGTGCGAACGTTTTGTGGTACACAAAATAATAATAAAAAATTGCATAAAATAAAACCGACTTCAAAAAACAAATAGTCATAAAATAGTAAAGTTTCAGACGTCGGTGGTAGCAAACAAATTTACTAAAGGTGCATACAGATCAAAATAACATAACATGTTCCGAAACTTGTTCATGAATAGCAATAAAGCTATATTGCTTAATTATAATTATTAATATCAATGATTGCATACAATTTTTAAGTTATATTAGTGTATGTTATGTTGACTTGCTGCACGCGTTGGTGCAAACTGTACCTAAGTGTAGCAAGTACCTGTTTAAATAAATAAATAATGTTATATAACTTGTTATAAAACACACGTTACATAATCTGTACGCACCTTCACTTATTTTTCGCAAAAAGTTTTTTTTTTCAACATTGCCCCACTATAGGAATTTCTCTTGTTACGTTTACAAGTATATTTTAAACTGACATACACAAATAGCCCGACCTGGAGCTGATCTCCCGCACGGAACAAATATTAATATGGCCGACTTATACTGATCGGTCGGCCTGGGTCGGCCATACTAATATTTGTTCCGTGCGAGAATCGAACATGCAGCACGTAGCACAGCAGTCAATCAGAATTGATTCAGAGAAAGTGTTTTGTACCAAAACGATTTTTTTTCTTATTATAAACAAAACTCACCGGTAATCCAGGTTCGCCTTTCGAGCCTTTTTGCCCTGGTAATCCAATCACACCCTGTAATTTCCATAAATGTTGTTGAACAAAACAAAAAACATGAACAAAAAAAAACATCCTTACCTACATAGTATAAAACAAAGTCGCTATTTTTGTCTGTTTGTTTGTCTGTATGCTTAAATCTTTAAAACTACGCAACGGATTTTGATGCGGTTTTTTTAATAGATAGAGTGATTCAAGAGGAAGGTTTTAGTATAAATAATTTGAACGACATCCACGCGAGTGAAGCTGCGGGCATCAGCTAGTAGGTAATATATATTTCTAACTTCACAATTAAGAATTATTGGGAGTATTCCCATTAATTCTTAATCTATATATATATAAAAATGTTATGTTGGTTTGTGTACGCTTCAAAAACTCAAAAACTACTTCACCGATTTTCATGCTGTTTTCACCAATGAGTAGTTCTCGAGGAAGGTTTTTAGTAAACCGACAAAACCGACGGACCGTGTAATTTAACCGACTTCCACGCGGGCGAAGCCGCGGGCATCAGCTAGTTACATATAATTAGGTAATGGTTATTATAATTATTTTTGTCCGCAAATATTTGTCACCGATTTCATCATTCTCCTGCCCTTATCCCAATTTATTTGGGGTCGGCGCAACATGCCTTCTTCCATACTTCCCTATTTCTCGTCATTTCTCGTCATGTCACCGTCAAAAAATCTCGAAAAATCTATTGAAAATAAATGATACAAATCATTTATTTTCAATAGATTTTTCGACACGAAATATTTTTATTTTGAATTTAAATAAAAAAAGGGTTGCCTCGCATCTATGACATACCAATTGTATCTAAAATAAGAGATTGATATAACAGTAAAATCGAAATTACTTTTTAGTCTCAAAATAATAGGTTATAATTATAATAATTACGTACGTGATTTTCGTCTCTAGATTGCGATAAATGTAAATGTCACAGTCAAAACTGATAATCAGTCTAAACTACTTTTGACCAGTCAAAACTATTCAAACAAATTAGGTGGTTTCTGTTTTATTACTCTAATAAATTATAATAACCTAAATGTCGTTAGGAAACTTATTAGGATTGTTAGGTTTTTTTTTGACCCTTTGGCCTTGACCTTGTACGATAGCTAACATTTATTTCATTAGAATAAAAACAGTGGAAACTGAATATTCTACCTATATAAATTATATTATATAAAATTTGGATATAAATACTCACAGGGCGGCCGGCTTGGGTGTCAACTTGCGTCCGGTAATGAGAAGATACCGCATCATCCTTAAATAAGTTATAAACGCTTCGGTAAGACAATGATCTTAATTCTGGCGATTATATGCTCGTGAACAAAAACTATACCATTTATAGTAGGCTATCCTCTTCTGTCTTAAATCTTTTCGAGCTGCCCATCAAAACAAGATGCCTCATTTTCTTTGTACCTACCCCTTATTTTAATGAAGAATTGGTACCACATGTTTGTTCAATAATATTGACAAGTTAGTGTTAACCTTGAAATTATTGAGAACTAAATTATCTTTACCCATTTTTCATCTGCGATTTAATCACTTACCGTATTCCAAGAGCAGGTGGCTGTAACAAAAAGCATGTAAAATGATACAATTTTTAAACCATTCTAAATACGTAATTCATAATAAAAAACTATTTGCCAAAGCTAAAAAAATAAAAAATAAAAAGTTTCATTGGGGATAAACCCTCCGTCCTCGCATTCAGTTCAAGTGAAATATGCCACAAGGGAAGCTGCGCGTTGTACAGCGGGAACATGGCTGGTTTTTTGTCAGTTTTTTGTCTGACACTACCTATCGCTCTGCCCAGAGCAGGAGGAGTTATTTGATAATTTCCAACCATCCAAAAAAGAAAAAAAAAAGTGTAATCGTTTTATAGTATTTATCGACTTCAATAAAAACTGAAATCGGTTGAAATATTATAATTAAAAAGAAATTAGTCTGTGTGAAAAAAATAATGTTATGGTTAGTCATGTCTTCTTACCAATTTTTTCTCCTCCGTTTTCATTTTTTCCGTCTGAAATGCTCTGAAAATAAAATTACGCTTTCTTTTTTACTGCTCGCGGCTGCGCTCACGGTCAAAAGGTAAACCAATATTTACGTCTTTGTAAAATAAGTCTTGCATTTTAATAGTACAGCAGCAGTGGTCCAGTGGTGTTGGCCCCGATTTACCAACAGTAGGTCGTGGGTTCGAACCCAGGCAGGCGCATTACTTTGTGTAATTTATTTCATCACCGCTGCTCTCAAAACGGTGAAGGAAAACATCGTGAGGAAACCGGCATGTCTTAGAACCAAAAATTCGAAGACATGTGACATCTCATGTGACATCTGCCAATCCGCACTGGGCCCGCGTGGTGGATAGCCCATCCCTCTCCTAGAGAGGAGGCCTGAGACACTGCAGTGGGAACATTATAGGCTGATGATGATGATGATTATAATCTTAACTAATATTATAAATGCGAAAGTAACTCTGTCTGTCTGTCTGTCTTTGCTTCACGCCTAAACTACTGAACCGATTTGTGTCAAATTTGGTACAGACATAGTTTGGAACTTGAGAAAGGACTGATAGTTTTTTTTTTTTCGCGAGATCGGGAACTTGTGGGTAAAACCAAAAATCTGCCAGAAGTCACTATTCCACGCGAACGAAGTCGCGGGCAAAAGCTAGTAGTATCTATAACATGTTAGGACCTTTGCCGTCCATATGATATTCATAGTAGAAAAGTATAATTTTTGCTCACCAGTGTTAGGCCTGGGGTTCTCGCTGCAACAAAAACAATTAAATATTTTAGTACCGTTAGTGGTCTGATCTCTTTAGAACGACCTTCACCGAGCAGGTTAATGGATGAAAAGTATTTTATATGCCATTTAATATTATGTCAATTAATATATAGCAAATGGGTTGTCTAAACAAATTCAGTCCAGATAATCATTAAACTGCGCCTGCAAGTCTGCATTTTGTTGAATCAGTCTTTCATTATTGGCCAAAATTTGGTTAAGCCTCTCCTGTATTTGTTGACTCTCCATCTCTCCAGAATAATGTTGCAAGATTAACAAATTTAAATTATTTTAAATATAATTTAATTTTCAAAATTCATTCTGGGCTGTAATTTTTAAGTCAACCCATTTGCAAAATATTTATTGACACATTTAATTGAATATAAAATAACTTTCGTCCATTAACCAGCTCGGTGAAGGTCGTTCTATGGGGGCTCTCATACTAACTGTGATAAGAATGATATGGCAAGAAACGAAGTGTCTCATGAGGTGACGAGTAACAAAAAAGTATGGAGGCCTCCCACTAGGTGGACCGATGACCTGATGAAGGTTGCGGGGATCCGCTGGATGCGAGACGCACGGGACCGGTCAATGTGGTGACACTTAGGGGAGGCCTGTGTCCAGCAGTGGACGTCTTTCGGCTGAAATGATGATGATGATGATGATGGAAGACTCAGAATGAATTGGGATAAGGGCAACAGAATGATGATGATGATGAGTGACGGATGAAATACTATCAATTCATGATTAATGCTATTTTTATTTTTATTTAAAACGCCCTGTTAGTATTTTTATTTAAGACCTTACCTATCGTTTTTTGAAGTTCAAGAGTTGCGAAAACTAACAAAATATATGAAAAAAATTGAACGTCCATCTTTGATGTCGTCTAGTGGTATACTGAAAAACGTTGAAATTTGCTTATTTTAATTATTTTGAGGATACCTTTGTATCGGTTTTCCTTGTAGATACAGTAATATAATACTGTACAATTATACAGGTGGATGTAATTTTTGAAGTTCGCTTTTTAGTCAAACATTTATTTGAATCTGTCTCGTTGGCCTAGTTAAGTGGCCAGAAGTGCCACAAATGCTGAATGGTTTTAAGGTCATGGGTTCTAAAAATAAAAATAAAAAACTGGCCAAGTGCATGTCAGAACACGCACAATGAAGGGTTCCGTAGTCGGGTCAAATGATTAAATATATTTACCATTTATTTTCCACCCTGTATATTATAAGGATATCCGTGCTGAAACTTATTAAATAAATACTTTTCTTCTGTACTTCATTCTGAATGGACAATTGAAAAAATGGACTTCAAAGTATTTTTAAATAGTTTATTAGTTTTTGTTGCTCTTATGCTTCAACAAACGGAAGGTAAGTCATACTAATAGGTAGAACTTAGAACTAACTTATTAAAAAAACACTTTTAATAAGTTGCAAGCTGTTTTTAAGTCAAACTACATTTTGGCAGACTCGAAATTTTTTATGTTCTCATAAACTTTTTAAGTATTTTTATAAAATGTCACAGAAGAAATAATCTGCTGATCTCTCTTAAATTCTAAAAGTAAAAATAATTACTGCATTCATCAAAATATGTAGGTATTGCTTTATTTAATTTAGTCTCAGCAACTTTACCTAAATATCTAGTTTTACCCTTTTAACCCGACTGCCGCGAAGCCCAAAAGTAGGGTTATTAATAAAATATGTTCTTATTTGCTCTAATCACACTAAATATTAATATTATAAAAGTTTATGAGTGTGTATGTTTGTTACTCTTTCACGCAAAAAACACTGAACGGATTGACGAGACAGAACACAGATAGTTTATAACCTGTATTAACACATAGGATAGTTTTATCCCAATTTAATCTTCCCGTGGGATAATCTTCGAGTTGTAGCGGGCGAAGCCGCTGGCAACAACTAGTAATACATAATTGTCTACTAATACATTAATCATCGTCTAAAAATAGAATCAAGTCATTTAGTAATTGCTGTATTTTAAAATTATAAATTAGAATGACAGAACTTGCATCGCGGCGACAGAATGTCGTCAGTTTGTTTGTCGAAAGTTTGTTTTATTTTTACAATAAAAATCATCGTTCGGAGGCAGGGTGGTTAATCAGTTTAGTAAGTTCACATTTTTGATGGGCAACTACGGAACCCTACATTGTGCGTGGTCCGACATGCACTTGGCTGGTTTTTTAATAATAGGAATTTTGCGGCGATAGGTAGTGTAAATAGGTGGTGATTATAATATGTCCTTCGGTTTTAAAGTAGTTGTAGGACTGGCAGGACTGGCAGGGTCGCCATGAGATGATTGGTGTTGTATGGGTAAAGTAAATAACAATTCAGGTTGGCTGCCAATAGTATAATGAATAAGAATTAAGTAAAACGATGTAAAAGCTAGGTAAGCATGTCAGATGAAGAATACATATAAATGGTTAATAATCTAAAGGTTTTGAAGTGTGTAGCCTACACACTTCAAAACCTTCAGTTGGTAAAATATTGTACTTCAAAAGTTGTTCTTAATTTTGTTTAATGTGTGTCAGAAACTGAATATTAATTTACAATTGTTTTTTTTTTGTTACAGCAAAAATTCCTGGAATAACATTGGTAAGTAATATTTTTATAATTACATAATAATTACGTTTGAAACTTTTTTGCACAATATAATTATACAGTACGTTAAGTTAAACGAGAAACATATTCCTACTCTCAATATGTTTCTCGTATACCTTCTCTCAAGATGTATGACCGTGAACGAGGCAAATGGAGTATAGTATAATCGTGGCAGGTATAGAGTTGGGTTAGTAGCCGGATGCTTTGAGTTATTAGCGATTATAATCCGTAAGTGTCCATTAATAGCCTTGCAATGGCTGATAACCCTGCTATTAATGTATTGTTAAAAAAATAAATGCTTTTTTTTTGTTTTATTGTAAAATTTGTGGTCGTGAGCATAAATTGGGTGCGTGTACGCAGTGTGATTGAATGTATTGTTATTCTTTTTATTTATTTTCACTTTTTGTATTTTAAAAAGTGTTAATAATGAAATAAATAGGTACACATTTTTCGGGAAATTCAGTTTTGTTAATTTAGAGATCCAAAACCATAATTACTTTGACACATCGCTTTGTGATTAGACCACCTACTTAATTAATTACTTGACTAGATTGAATAAAATGACTTGATTAAATAAATTTTAACCGATACGTAAAAATGTAAAGTATGTAAGATACTTATTAGCTCTTTTCTGTGAATACGACGTAGGTAAACTATAAACAATGGAAAATACCCGAGCGGTTAGTAGGTAACATGCATCCCCGCACCCCCGTTTCTCGTGCCAAAAAGATATCCCAAATAAAAGATTGATTAAGAATTAAAAAAAACTAAGTACTTAAAAAATTTAATTATCAAAAATCAATGTAAATAGCTGATTGAAAATTTTTTAAATGGGCCAAATTAGTTTTAAATTGCACATTTATTATGTGGCTCTGGTCGGCTGGACAAAACTTCAAAACGGCTCGCATTTACAATAGGGCAATAGGGTACTTTATGTGACAACAAAAACACCAATACTTATCTACTAAAAAGAGTAAATAGGTATCTGCACGTAAATAATCAATAACATTAAACCCCCCGCCCCCTTTACACTTACACTTTTGTCTTCTATTGATTTAAATATCTACAGTTGTTCGTATTAGTATTAGTATCACCAATACGCGGATTTTCGTCCATTAAAGGAAACACATTAAAATATACTTTGTCCTACATAAAACCTACAATATTGGTAACCCTACTACAGTGTTTGTATGGGAAAATTTAAATGATCAATATCTTTGAAACTACCCAAAGTTTCTCCGTCACAAATTCAGGTTATCATTTTGATAACATTTTGAAGGTCGTAGATCATCAGGCAGCGGAGATACACGTGTCCAGCCAGCCTGAGTTCAAGATGGCTGGACACAAGTATACATTAAGTTTTCATTGATATCTCGTAAACCCTTACATGTGACGCCATAAATCAAACGTTATTACTGTCACACATTGCGTCACCAAGTATTAGTAAAGGAACCATGTTCGAAAACGCTCCCGTTATGTGGGATTCGGAAGTGCCAGCCAAAAGTTTTTTACGTAAATTCAAGATGGCTGGACACAGTTTTTTGCATTTTTCTACTAAACCACTGTACGTATCACAAAACTTTTAGCTTGATGCTTGTCACATATTTATGTGACGCCCGTTGATATGCAAAAAGTCGTCAAAATCACTTCCGTTACCGAGATTGAGAGACCAGCGAAAAGTGGTTTTTCAAGCTGGCTGGACACGCTTTCGATCGATTATCTAAGATTCTGTAGCGTCACCTATTCTGAAATAAGGGTGTTTAGCCGTCACATAAAGTGCCCTATTGCCCTATTGTAAATGCGAGCCGTTTTGAAGTTTTGTCCAGCCGACCAGAGCCACATCATTTATTTACTACAAAGAAATTTGATGAAAATGAAGTCTAATCTGACAGTCCTAAGCCTGAAAACCATGAAGGGAAATTTTCAATCACTAAAATACATTAACAGCAGGGTTATCATCCATAATTGCTATTCATGGCTATTAACTGCTTTTAATCGATTATTAGCCGACATGATATTAACCGGATTATTATCATTGCCCAACACTAGGCAGGTAGCGTTCTGTGGTTTCTGCCTGCCATGCGAAAAGGCGTGAGTTTATTTATGTAGAATTCCAAATATGTAAAAAAACTATAACCTTAATTTGCGTGACGTTATTGTGCTATGACCCGCACGCTCTCCAGAATTCACTTTATAAGACGTTTCTTTGAAAAAAGACATATAGTCCAATCGAGTCGAGAACCTCCACTTTTTAGGAATTCGGTTGAAAAAGCAGCTACAAAATATTTTTTCTGCATGCCATTTTCGAGTTTATTAAAAGCTTTTAAAAATCGCACTATATTAATTATGTAAATTAATAGCTGGTTTATAATATTCATCATACCATGTTCGATATTCTATGCTGTTGAATTGAGGGTAGATTGTCATCACTGAATTCAATCGCTAGCGGTGACCCGCTCGAGGCTCAGGTAGCATTCGCGCGTCGAACTGAACGGATGTTTTTTATTGGACCGTACCAAAACCTCATGTTGAAACGTTTTTAACAACTTTATGTGTTTGTGGACTCACTGCCGTGTAGTGTGCTTTTTCCGAGACCTATTGAACCTAGGTCAGCCGTGCTTAACCTGGAAACCCACCCTGGACTCTGTGGTGTGCCGTGCATGCCTGGAGCCGAGCTTCAGCCCTGGTCGAACGAAGGTAGGTGGTGTTCAGTCAGCCTTCTCGGAGACAGCAGAAACGAACTTTTCCATCCTCAGATACTATACATACATCTATCCAAACACACAAAGACCTGCCAGTAAAATTTCTCTTTTAAAAAGATTGTAAAAACTGCACAATCAAATTGGTCCTTCGAGCCTAGATAGGTTTCTGTGTGTCTAGAACTCGTAGTTCTATTCTAGCCGTGCTAGATTCATTTTTTCATACCTAACTCGTAGTTAGTGTAAAGTACCGACGTTCTGTACTAATCCATATTTCTCTTTCTGATCGTATCAGATACATAATTGTTTATTAATGAGCTAATAGCTTGACAAGACGACGTAAAGACGTTCTTTACTGCCCTTATTTTGTTACAATTACATTGTAAAACTCATTGTTAAAAACCCCGTCATTAGTATTCATAAAAATAACTGTCATAACCTTTTTGTCTTTTACTGGCAGCTTCATATTTATATATTTTCACATAACACACACACATATTTGTCGTACACATATTATTTAGTGTAGTTGTGATTAATTTGCATCGTTTCATTCGTTAATCTCCGTTAATTTTAAACATTTATTTGTCCACGCTAACTGCGTAGTTAGTAAAACAAAATGGCGAATCCCGGTGCTAAGAAGTTGAAAAAGCTTGATGAACCGGAGGAGGTTCACAGTCATGGGTTAACCGTGTTAATTCATAAAAAACAACGAATGTTCGAGCAAATGCAAAAAACATATGATTTATCAATCAATATTTCGGATGCTGAGTCGATTGATTTCTTTTTAATGCACGTGCAGCTAATTGATAATTTACGTAGTTCATTCGAAAGCGTTATCTTCCAAATTCTACAAGAAGAACTTGCAGATGACCCGAAATCATCACTTCGTAATCATGAGTTAAAGTTTTGATGAATTATATTTTCGAGTCAAGCTCAGTGCATCGAAATGTAAACCTAGTGCTCATTGCAATAAGGATGAAATTCCCACTCGCTCAGTAGAATCTCGACCACGTCTTCCAAAGTTAGAACTTTTTACATTTGATGGAAACATTGAAAATTTCAATACATTTTACGAGACGTTCAGTTCTCTGGTTCATAGTCAGGGTAGTATTCCGCAAATAGATAAATTCCACTATTTGTTATCATGCACAAAAGGTGCTGCATTAAATATTGTAAAAAGCGTACCTATTTCTGCTAGTAACTATGAACTCGTTTGGAAAAGTCTCCTTGATAAATATCAAGATAACAGAATGTTAGTCGGTAGGTATTTAGATAAAATGCTAAGCTTTACGCCGCTTCAAAAAGAATCAGCTGATAATTTAAACTCATTCATTGAGAACTTTGACCATTCATACAAGGCTATAGAAGCATTACATATTGATAACTTGAGCAGTTACGTAATGTGTCACGTTGCACTGAGGGCCTTAGATCCGTACACTCGTAAAAGCTTTGAACAGAAATTAGATCAAAAATCTATTCCAACTTTTGATGATTTGATAACTTTCGTCCAAAATCATATCAAAGTCTTAGATCATTCTTCATCGTATTCAGCTAGTTCAAGCGTGCAACAAACTAATCAACGAAAAGTCAATGTACCTAGGCAGGGTAAAAATAATTATTCTCATGCATCTTCTTCTAACACAAAACTTGCGTGTTTGCATTGTGGAGAAAATCACCTGATTTTCCGTTGTGATCAGTTTCGTAAACTGAGCAACGTTCAGCGCATTAGCCGTGCTAATGACCTGAAACTATGCCACAATTGCCTTAAACCTAATCACACGGTAAAAGAATGCAAAAGTGAATTCAAATGTTACGTGTGTAAACAGTCGCATCATACACTATTACATTGTGATTTGAGCGCGAGCGGTAGTGTACCGAAACCGGTTTGCTATTCCGAGTCAGCTGCGACGGCGCAGTCACCATGCGATAATCAAGCGCCCGCACTCAGTAGTAACAACCACCTTGCGTCTACGCACAACTATGCTGTTATTTTAGGGACAGCCGTTGTACATGTAAAGGATTCGTTTAACAACTTCCAAACTTGCCGCGTTCTAATTGATTCTGGCGCGCAATCGAATTTTATTACATTTGACTGCTTTCAACGATTAGGTTTATCTGCTCAAAATTGCCCGTACAATATTTATGGTCTAGGTGGCGAAACCGTAAAAACAAACGGGATGGTATATTGTACCATTAAGCCGCGAAACTGCGCGACTCCCTCTTTTGATTTAAATGCGGTAATATTATCTCGCTTAACTTCCGAGTTACCTACTGTTCAAATACCTAATAATGTTATTCATCATTACAAGGATTTAGAATTAGCTGATCCGTCTTTCTATAAAAAATCTCCGATTGATATAATTTTAGCTGCTGACATTTTTCCCTATATTTATAATGGAAAGAAATTAATTATTAATCCCGACATTCCAATCGCGTTAGGTAGCGTTTTTGGGTATGTCGTGACGGGAAGACTAGAAATGCAATCTTCTAGCAACAATTGCCATGTTGTAGCGGCAACAACATCGCTGGTGTCGTACACCGTTGAAGAGAATTCACTTCATGAAACTCTCAAACGTTTTTGGGAGGTGGAATCTTCGCCGTGCGAAGTTCCCATCGATCCGTTAGAAGAACTAGCGGAACGAATTTATGTTGAACAACATTATCGTGATGAAATCGGCCGATATGTTTCACCGATTTTATTGAACCCTGAGCATAAACCACTTGGTGACTCGTATGACACCGCTCTGAAGCGACTCACTCAGGTCGAGCGCCGACTTGCTCGATCTCCGGACCTACGTAAGGCCTACGTCGACTTCATGACGGAGTACGAGACCCTCGGTCACATGGAACCCTATGAGGGTACAGAACCCTCAGGTTATTTTATTCCACACCACTGTGTGTTACGCCCGTCGAGTACTACGACGCCCCTGCGCGTAGTTTACGATGGTTCTGCCAAAACTACTTCCGGTGCTTCGCTCAACGATACACTTTTAACCGGCAGAAAGTTACATCAGGACATACTTAAAATAATAATTAACTTCCGACTTTACGATGTATGCTTCACTGCTGATGTCTCTAAAATGTATAGAGCTGTGATAATAAATCCGGTGGACCGGAAGTATCAGCACATACTCTGGCGGAACAATCCTACGGAACCAGTACGTACCTACGAACTTACTCGAAATACGTATGGCCTCCGTAGTGCACCATTTGTCGCGGTGCGCACTTTACACCAGCTGGCATCGGATGAGCTGACTCACACTGAACAGCCGAGATCCAAGGCAGCAGAGATCCTTAAAAAAGGGACCTACGTTGATGACGTATTGTGGTCGTGTCAAAGCAAGGAAGAAGCTTGCACTTTGCAAGATGATTTAACCACCCTACTTAAAAGCGGAGGTTTTGATTTAAGAAAATGGGCAAGTAACTGTCCTGAGTTGCTAACTAGAATGCAATCGGACCAAGTTACTGCTATCAACTTTCAAGACGATACGTTATCGTCATCTCTTAAAGTTTTAGGTTTGACATGGTTACCCTCGTGTGACTCATTCTCGTTTAATTACAACTTAACTGACGCCAAACAAACTAAACGTTCTGTTTTAAAATTGCTCGCAAGTATATTCGACCCAGTAGGTTTTATTTCACCTTGTACTTTTGTCGCGAAGTGTATAATGCAAGATCTCTGGAAGCTTGGATTGGGCTGGGATGATCAGTTACCATCTGAGTTGACTTCCCAGTGGAACAGGTTTATTACCGAGTTATCAGCGTTAGGCAAACTACGAATTGAGCGTCATGTTTTAATATCAAACTTCAATGAAGTTCAGCTGATAGCATTTTGCGATGCGTCATCGCGCGGCTATGCAGCGTGTGTCTACCTACGTAGCGTAGATAGGGATAGTCATGTAAAGGTAAGGTTGCTGACAAGTAAATCTAAAGTCGCGCCTCTAAATCCAATTTTGTCAATACCAAGACTTGAACTTGAGGCAGCCGTGCTCCTCTCTAAACTTGTTAGTTTTGTCGTACAAAACTTATATGATTTTAAAGTTTCGATCATCGCGTTGGGTGACTCGAACAATGTTTTGGCGTGGCTACAAACGCCACCTTACAAATTAAAAACATTTGTGGCTAACCGTGTTAGTCAAGTGACCGCTGTAGTCCCATCAAATTGTTGGTTTCACGTGAACAGCGAGAATAACGCTGCCGATGTTTGCTCGCGAGGTGCGATGCCGGCTCGCTTCGTGGAAGGTGCCACGGGGTGGGTTCACGGCCCCCAGTGGCTGTATGACGATCAACAAAATTGGCCAATTAAATCGTTTTATATAAAAGACACTTTTAAAATTCCTGACATAAAATCAAATAGTGATACGTTCGTTTTAAATTCATGGGATGATAAAAATATGATTTTAAAAAATGACTTAGAAGAAACATTTAATAAATTATCATCTTTTAGTAAATTGCAACGTGTTATGGCATGGTGCCATCGATTTGTGTCGAACTTAAAATCTAAAAAATCTGATAGGTCAGGTGGACCCCTCAGGTCATCAGAGCTGAAGACAGCTCATGACACCATCGTTCGAGTGGTTCAAATGAATCATTTTCACAATGAAATCGCATTGTTGCGTAAAAATAAATATGTAGCTTCCTTGCGTAAGCTTTCACCCTTCGTAGATTCCATTGAATTCCTCAGGGTGGGGGGCAGGCTCGTGCAGTCCGACCTACCTTACAATACGAAGCATCCCGTGCTTTTACCTAAATGTCACACGATCAAATTGATCATAGAATATTTTCACCGATTATACCTACACGTAGGGCCGCGTACGTTACAAGGCTTATTATGTAAAAACTATTGGATAGTTAGTGCTCGTAGTATTATTCGATCCGTGTTATCTAAGTGCAAGATTTGTTTTCGATGCCGTCCAAGCTCAATTCAGCCCGCTATGGGTACGTTACCCGCGCCTAGGCTTAAACCAGATAAGGTTTTCAACCACGTTGGTTGTGACTTAGGTGGGCCTTTTTTTGTGAAGGAAAGTTTGAGGCGTAACGCAAAGGTCTACAAGTCGTACTTGTGCCTCTTTGTTTGTTTCTCAACAAAAGCTGTGCACTTAGAAGTTTTGACTGATTTAAGTTGCGATTGTTTTTTAGCTGCATTCGATCGTTTTGTCGCTCGCCGTGGACTTTGCAGCTGTTTATATTCAGATTGTGGCACTAATTTTATGGCGGCAGCAAGGCATTTGAAGGAAGTCGTAAACTTTTTAAATAATAAAGACAACAATGATAAGATTATCAATGGACTGACAACTCGTCACGTGGAATGGCGTAACAACCCGCCCAATGCAGCAAGTATGGGTGGACTTTGGGAAGCAGGAATAAAATCTGCCAAACATCACCTGTACCGTGTAGTAGGTGATCGGTCACTCACTTTTGAGGAGTTGAGTACTGTTTTTTGCAGAGTTGAGGCTGTTTTAAATTCACGCCCTCTGTGTACCTTATCGGACAACCCAAACGAGTTCGATGTTCTTACCGCGGGTCATTTCCTTGTAGGTCAATGTTTATTAGCTGTACCGGAATATGACTTGGATGATGTTCCTCAGAACAGATTGTCACGTTGGCAATCCATTCAGAAGGCTTCCCAGTCATTTTGGAGGCGTTGGTCAGATGACTACCTTCACACTCTCCAGCAGAGAGCGAAGTGGTTTGAATCTCCACCAAACTTGAACGTTGGTGATCTAGTTTTGCTCAAGTCAAATCTGACTAAACCTCTTCAGTGGAATTTAGCTCGAATTGACAAAGTACATAGTGGCGTTGACAAAGTAAACCGCGTTTTAACTTTAAGAACCAAAACTGGTATAATTCAGAGACCGACTAACAAAGTCTGTCCATTACCCTATGCAAATTAATAACGTTGCATTAAATATTTTAGTTTAAGTTTATTATAGTACACATACTTTAGGTATACTCCACTTGTGGAAAAAATTACACATTACTTTTATTTATAAGCTTCGTAAGTTTATTTCAATTCTTTAACATATTATGTTTGTATATCTATATATATCCTACACTTCTCATACATTTTAGGGAAATCAATCATATTGATTTCGGTGGGGGGTATGTTCGATATTCTATGCTGTTGAATTGAGGGTAGATTGTCATCACTGAATTCAATCGCTAGCGGTGACCCGCTCGAGGCTCAGGTAGCATTCGCGCGTCGAACTGAACGGATGTTTTTTATTGGACCGTACCAAAACCTCATGTTGAAACGTTTTTAACAACTTTATGTGTTTGTGGACTCACTGCCGTGTAGTGTGCTTTTTCCGAGACCTATTGAACCTAGGTCAGCCGTGCTTAACCTGGAAACCCACCCTGGACTCTGTGGTGTGCCGTGCATGCCTGGAGCCGAGCTTCAGCCCTGGTCGAACGAAGGTAGGTGGTGTTCAGTCAGCCTTCTCGGAGACAGCAGAAACGAACTTTTCCATCCTCAGATACTATACATACATCTATCCAAACACACAAAGACCTGCCAGTAAAATTTCTCTTTTAAAAAGATTGTAAAAACTGCACATACCAACAATTTTAAATAGAATCTGATTTGTATTATTTACTAGCGATCCGCCCCGCTTCGCATGGGTGGAATGTGCTACATAATTATATCCTCTTGAATCACTCTATCTATTAAAATAAAACTCGCATCAAAATCCGTTGCGTAGTTTTAGAGATCTAAGCATACATAGGGACAGACAGCGGGAAGCGACTTTGTTTTATACTATAATATTATTATGTAGTGATAGTGATGATAAATGCATATTTTCTATTTTTTATCCATCATCAAGTTTTTGCTCAAATTCAGTTGCCAAGAGAAAAACTTGATGCCAGTCTAAATTAAAACGGTGCTAACAACTGATTTACTTGAATGCTCACTTTTACTTGTTATGATATGCTGCTTATTAGCTGTCATTCCATTATAAATGGTACCCAGTCTAAAATGTTTTAATACCCATTTTCGTTTAACTAAGTCGCCGCATTAAATACATGCCGTTTAAATAAGCATACTGTATACTTAATTTAGAACATTTTACCACAGTAGTTTTGAAAATATAACAATATTATTATTTATACTGAAAACGGGATATTATTAACGGGTTATAAAGTTTGCGAGTGGAAACAGTGAGTTTTGTGTGTCGGGAACAGAATCAAATGTAGTGAGTGACAATGGTAGTGGTACCAAACGCAAAATAAAAATAGGTAAAAAAACTTTTTAAGTTAAACGGTTTTATGTTAATAACATACATACATTGCAATGTTTAAGATAAATGTACTAAAAACCAAAAAATAATAAAATAGATACAGTCGTGGGAAAAAACCGTGGGGCACGTCAATTGTAATTTCCGCAGCACGACAGTTCCGAATTGACGTGCCCCACGGTTTTTTCCCACGACTGTATCTATTTTATTATTTTTTGGTTTTTAGTACATTTATCTTAAACATTGCAATGTATGTATGTTTAACATAAAACCGTTTAACTTAAAAAGTTTTTTTACCTATTTTTATTTTCTAGTTTTTAGCCGCCATCTTGGATTTTAATTTTATATAGTATATATTGTATTCTGCTTGTTGAGCCCTTTCATTTGATACCCATATTGATGGGATTAATAAAACATAAATTATCCGCCATATTGTAGCGGCGGCCATCTTGAATTTATAATGATAATGAATAAACATAATTGTATTGTCACCAAAATCCAAAGTGTATACAAAATTTCAGATTAATCGGTTGACAGGAAGAGGGTGAAATTTGAATTACTAAATTTGATCCAAGAATAAAACAAACGGGGTGAGCTAAATAAAACCGTTTAAAAAAACGAATAAGAAAGAGGGTAGACCGATTTGTCTGCTCATAAACATCCACCCGCAATGACATGGTGCTTGAAACAGCGCCGAAATATCGGAAACTCGAAACAATAAGAAAACATGGTAAATATCAAGTTGTCATATATGTATAAAATATAATAGTGTTAGTGACCACGTCAGTTTAAAATTTTATATAACAATATTGTCAAGCAGGGTGTTCCATTCCTCCCAAATTGTTAACAAACATACACGAGGAGACATTTCAGTCTCTAGACGCCAAGGGCAGTCATAGAAAACCAAGGGCAGTTGAAATCGACAGTAAGAGGCATCCTCAAACTTCTGGTTTCCCAAAAAACTGTTACAGTATTTTTAACCGACTTCTAAAAAACGAAGGAGGTTCTCAATTCGGATGTTTATATAATAATATATATTTTATGTTTGTTCGGGCATAACTCCGTCACTTGCTAACCGATTTGAAAAAATCTTTGTTGGAAAGGGTATAAGTACTTTCCAAATGGATTAATATTTTTTTTTTATCGAAATCTGACCAGCGGTTTTTGAAAAATCAACAAAACTAAAAAAAATCTACATTGTCCACATTATGACCCATAAACATGACGTGAACCACTAAAAATTAAGAAATAAAAACTTTTTAACAAAAAATAAAACCGACTTAAAAAAAAACACAAAAAGTCAAAAATAAATCAGTTTCTGAAGTCGGTTGCAAAAAAATGAAATCAAACAAACAAAGGTCACCGACTTCAGAAACTGATTTTTTTTTGACTTTTTTTTTAAGTCGGTTTTATTTTTTGTCAAAAAATTTTATTTACTCTCGATTCTAATATAAAGTAGGTAGTTTATTCCCACAATACGGCACAGAAGTGACAAACATCGAGGGAGTAGAGTGCGCAACTTGAACGGAGATACCATGGCTTGTCTGCGTGGAGTAAAATAAATAAATAAGTAAAGTAAAAAAATACTTTGTTTTCAGAGCATGACAGATGATGGTAATCAAAACGACAAAAAGACAGGTAAGAAAAATGCTATGATAAAAAAAAAACTGACTTTAAAGAGAATAAATATAATGACTAGGTATAGGTAGTTTTGACTGCCCCCATGGAAGAAGGCGTAAACTTATGTTTATACAAAAAAAAACATACTAAACCATAAATTCATTTGAGAAAACTCCGAATCAAAATAGTGAATTTATAATAACATAAAAACGTGTGTTGCGTTGCAGCCCGGCCACAGTCGATTTCGTCATTTATAGACGTATCAATAAAGTGTTCTTAAAGAGTTCTTTCAGTACCTATGATTAGATTAATTTGTACCACAAATACTTCTTGTTAAAAAAGCACTTATTTGTGGCCGGGCTGTACCGCATACGTTGCAGCCCGGCCACGTGTATATTTTCTGGTAGGATGCTCAGAATGTTCTAAAATATAAACCAAATAAATGTTCCTTTTGTGTTATTTATTTTTTTCAATGTAATATACCAAGGAAAACGCTTATAAAAACAAAAAAAATATTTCAACCTCCTACAGGCGTTGGTCCTAAAGAAATGCATTAGCAAAGTACAAATAAGCAGACGTGTTATTTTATTTCTACAGGCGCTTAATGCAAATTTTTATTTGAAATATTTTTTTTGTTTATAAAAACGTTTCCCTTGGTATATTTCATTGAAAAAAATAAATAACACAAAAGGAACATTTATTTGATCTAAATTTTAGAACATTCTGAGCATCCTACCAGAAAATATACACGTGGCCGGGCTGCAACGTATGCGGTACAGCCCGGCCACAAATAAGTGCTTTTTTAACAAGAAGTATTTGTGGTACAATTAATCCGAAAAAAAGCCGGTGGTGATGAAATACGTTCATTGAGAGAGGCCATGGTAGAGCGAACAAATTCAGCCTTAAGTCTTGTCTCCAAGTGCGACGACAATCTGGTTGACTTCAACGCCACCAAAACGCAAGTGTGTCTGTTCACTGCTAAAAAGAGTCCGTTTAATCTGGCCCCCACTTTCCCGAGTGCGTCTGTACAAGTTACTGACAGTCTCGAGCTTCTTGGCACGAAGTTGAATGCAAATCTGAACTTCGGCGCCTACATCGAGTCAAAAGCTCAAACTGCGGCAAAAAAGCTGGGTATCCTAAACAGGGTCAAGCGGTACTTCAAGCCTGGACAGCTTTCAATATTGTATAAAGCTCAAGTCCGGTCCGGCATGGAGTACTGCTGTCACCTTTGGGATGGCTCAGCCAAATACCAACCAACTTGCCACACTCGACTCAGTAGAACGCAGAGCCAAGAGGCTGATTGGTGACGCCAAGCTGGTTGCCAAGCTACAAAGCCTGGCCCACCGCCGCAAAGTTGCATGTCTGTCGGTCTTCTACAGACTGTACTTCGGAGAGTGTGCGCAAGAGCTCCACGAGCTTATTCCACCATCTCCCTTCTTCCATCGAGAGACTAGGCGTACTGCAGGTTATCACCCATACCTTGTCGATGTTCCACACAGTCGTACGAAGCGTTTTGCTAAGTCTTTCATTATTCGTACAGCCAGTGGAACACCCTGCCTGCGTCGGTTTTCCCGAGTTCATATAACCCCAATCTATTTAAGTCGCGAGTAAATAGGCTTCTTCTGGGTAAGCTCGTTCCATCGTCGACCTCATCTCTGCCCTTAGGGCAAGATTGAGGTCAAGAGTAAGCCCATTTAATATTATTAAAAAAAATAAAAAATCTAATCATAGGTACTGCAAGAACTCTTTAAGAACACTTTATTGATACGTCTATATATATTATGATGAAATCGACTGTGGCCGGGCTGCAACGCAACACACCATAAAAACTATACGAAAGAACATTATAATTTAACTTAATCATAATTATCTTTATAAACTCTTAATTCCTTTTTTACTCGCCTCATGATTTTTGCATTGACGACTTATTTAAAATGATGTTAGCATTTTATAATAATTAAGTATATAAACTTTTTACTTATCGATTAACCGCCGAGGCTAAAAATAGTAAAAATAACGAATTCTATAAAATGTAAACAGGAAATCCAAATTAACGTCATTAGCGACTAGTTATTAAAACCGATAAATAAAAAATATATTAATTAAATAACACACGACTGATGGTAAAATTAGAGGGCTTAAGTTTTTAACGGTTTTGTTTAAAATTATTAATATTATAAAGCATCGAAGAAAAGAAAAAATAAACAGTTAAAATATCTAGAGATCTACATTTTTCGTAGTTTTGAAATTATGTACCTAAGTATATTAAAAACAAAAAGGCCTGTTGAAAATAAAAAAGAATAGGAGAATAAGCAGGCGGCCTGGCGGCCTTCTTATATAAAATTAATAATAATTGTGTTTTTTCATGTATGTACTAAAAAAACCAAGCAATTTTCATTTGAGAAAACGAGCAGATTCAGAAATGTCATAAAAGAACTATGCGATACGAAAGAACATTTAACTTAAACATTACTTTAATTCTGTCTTCCTCTCTTTTAAATTAACGTCATTTTATACGATTTGTCATTTCGATCAAGAGCAATAGTTTTGGTTCGTATTCATAATTAATTCAATCCTGCTTGTTTCAGCTACCTGCACTTTGAAAATGGTAAGTCATTGAAGAGCGAACTGGTTTAATCAGCTTAAATGCTCTTGCTTACGTACATCAATATGGATGGATGAAATTAATAGTGGCAGGTCACGGGAACAATCTACAATTTTCGCATATTTCTTCATTTCTATTTAACAAACTCAAACTGGTAAGACCTACTTTCATATGAGGGTTAAAATGTTGGGCCACAAAAATAATGACTTAAAGGTAATTGCATGTAGCTGAGGTATGTGGTAACGGGAATAGATAAAGTAAGAAATGAGTAAATAAGAGGAAGTCTGAAAGTGAAGTTGATGACTGAAACGTTGTGTGGTAGTCGATTGTCTTGGTATGGTCATGTGTCAAAGACCAGAGAAACATTCGATGGCCTATCTGACGGATAATATGGCTAGCAAAGTGGTGTCAGACGATAAGTCGAGTGGGTGTATTATTAGGTATACCTCTGCCTAACCCTTCGGGGATTAAAGGCGTTACGGTTTGGGAAGTGGCTCAAGCCACTCGACTCATGCGCTACATGTCACGAAGATCCTTTCGCGGAACAAATATTTGTGTTTGGCCTACAGAAACTGGTTTCGGGTCTGGGTATATTTGTGTATGTGAGTTTAAGTCTACGGGCACGAAACCGAGCGATGGCGGCAACGGGGCGACGCGACGCAACGGCGATGTAAAGAAAAGCATTCCATTGCGCGGGTTCTACAGTCTTTTATTTTACGGTTTGTTTCGTGCCCGCGTGAGATATCGCCGCCTCGCCATGCTGCCGCCATCGCTCGGCCGCCGCAAGTTTCGTGTCTGTAGACTAAATGTTTGTTATCGCACTTACGACACAGGAAAAAATCCTAGTGTGGGGCAACGTTATTTTAACAAAATTGAAATAATATATCTCTTTGTCAAGTTTCAAAAAAGTAGTAAACATACATGGGCACAAACTACCAAAGTTACTTTTGCATTAAAATCGAAATCATGATTATGTTTTCAAGTTTTAAAATTTCTTATTCAAGGATGGTCTGGAAACTCCTGCTTCAATTACGCATGGTAACAATGCTCCAGACGGCATCCCTGTAAGTATTTTCGATATTACGATGAAGGGCGGTTTGACAGTCATTTATAACCCGACTACGGCGAAGCCAAAAGGAAGGGTAATCATTTTGGCAGTCTATGTATGTATGTATGTATGTTCCACCGTAGCGCTTAAACTTTAGAACGGATTTTAATAAATGAGGTGTCAAAAGATTCGTAAGAATAGCCCGGGTGACATAGGCTATATAAATTTTATGAAATATTTATAAGACGGAAGTTAAATGTCAAATTCTAGCCACGAAAAAAATTAAATTTAGATAATCATAACATGTTTGGTATCAAATGAAAGGTCTTGGAGAGCAAATTACAAATATGTATATTATGTTATAATTTTAGTCCTCCGTTTGTAGTCGGGTTTTAATTTTTAGACTTATTTCAAAAAGTGTTTGGTTGCCCTTGAAAAACGAAATAATAAATAGTTAATATATTTAGCCACAAGCTACTTCTTCAACAAAATTAAATATATTTTTTTTGGGCCATAAAGTTATGAAACCTAGGTACCATCTAAGTAAACTTGTGGAAGCAATAAATGTATTGAGTATTGAGTATTGAAAATATCTTTAAAAAAATTGCAATAGTTGTACCGCGAGAAAATCACTCTCGCATCCTCCTTGGTTAATACATATTATTATATTAGTGCTCATGACTGTTTCACCAACAATGTGATCTTGTAATACTTTTGATGATTTCAGGGTTTGGATGGGCCTCCTGGAGAAAAAGGTTCCATGGGGGAACCGGGACAAGGACCACCACTGAGTATTTTAGCACAGGTAGGCCAAAACAAGGAAAACCTGTTCAGGCGGAGTGTTCTGCTCTGAAGTGATAATGTGGTCTTGCCCCCCCAAACTATTGGGCACTCGATATCGTGTCCTGCCTGTTCTGTTACTTGCACATCACAAGAGCTGACGGAGGCCCCTGAAAGTGCCAAGCTCGTCGCCAAATTTTGGGCCGACTCGATTTGAATTGTCATAGACACGTTATGAAGAAGGAGTATTTTGTATTCAGTCATAACAAAATATAACATATTAACGTTTTCGAATAGAAATATAGAGTGCAGTGGTGGCCCAGTGGTGGAGGAGGCCCCGACTTACGAACAGTGAGTCGTGGGTTCGAACCCCGTCAGGCGCATTACTTTGTGTAATTTATTTCATCACCACTGCTCTCAAAACGGTGAAGGAAAACATCGTTAGGAAACCGGCATGTCTTAGAACCAAAATATTCGAAGACATGTGACAGCTACCAATCCGCACTGGGCCCGCGTGGTAGATTATAGCCCATCCTTCTCTTAGAGAGGAGGCCTGAGTCCCTGCAGTGGGAACATTATAGGCTGATGATGATGATGAATAGAAATAACGACATATTTTTTTGTGAGAGTGGGTGATAACTACCACGCAAGCTCAGAGCGGTTTTGTGGGCTTCACAGATCTTTGAATGTTTGGTTATAAAATATTGAAATTACCACAACAGTTATGGATAGAAGGGAACTAGAAAATATATTCGTGGTTCACTATTTACTAATAACCAGACAATCATACACAATATGACCTTGTGGCATAACCTAGAACTAATGTATTTCAATTTTTATATGATTGTTTCAGTACGAAGGACAGCCAGGACTAAAAGGACCTATGGGTGATCCAGGAATCCGGGTTAGTATTTTGAATCGAACGTTTAACACTGATTTTCAACAAATAAAGACACATTTGAAGAATATAAAAAATATGTAGACCGGCCGGTGTCGGGAACAGGGTCCAAGCTAACGGCGCGTGGTAAGAGCTCCAGAGAAAGGAACCTCCTACCAATACGAGCCGTGTCCAGGCGTACCGCTTTCTGTATCAAGCCCTCGATCCAACTGCCTAACGAGAGCCTCCTCCACCCTGTTGGTCGAGTCTCTTGTCAATTAAACCATTGACTGAAACGACTATCGGCACAATGATCGCTGAGTTCACACCCCACATGTCGGCAAACTCGCGAGCCAAGTCAAGAGACTTGATTTGTTTATCTTTCTCGGCTTTCATGAGGTTCTCGTCTTGCGGGACCGTTATGTCAACAAATATTGCGCGTCGCTCTGATCGATCCACCACCACTATATCCCCCTGTAAGGGCCCTCGCCCACGGGCGACTTTTTGTAGCGATGCAGTCGCGATGCTCTCGCGCGTAGCATCGATCCAGCAGTCGCTAGCTGTGTGCCCGCGCCCACGGGACCAGATTCAGTCGCGATACTTTTTAACCGGAAAACTTAGAGAACTTAACTAGTAAACTTACTTAACTAAACTACTAGTTAAGTAAGTAACTTAACTTAGTTTAACTTAGTAAACTTACTTACTTTTTAACCGAGTTTTAGTGTATCCGACTACTAGAAGCGCGACGCGGTCGCGCGTTTGTATCGATACAATCGCCATGCAGTAGCGCGTTGCAAATGCGACTAACACGCGTTAGAAGTGATGCAGTCGCGCGTTTGCTAAACGCGCGACTGCATCACTACAAAAAGTCGCCGTGGGCGAGGGCCCTTAGCCTGAATTTATTAACTACCTACAATAGTCCTGTCAGTGTTGATGGATTAATCCCAGCATAGTGTGATATTGGTATTTTTAAGAACTGGGTCGGGCACATAGGTATCAGTAGTACGGCACTTCCGATTCCCCAAGGTTGTATTTTATAGCAAGTTGCTGATGAATAATCCTGGGTACAAAGTTGTGTCTACCACAGTTATTATACCTGTCTGGACTCTTTGTGGCTTATTTTTTGACTAGACAAAAGTGATCTCTGAAATAAATGCTTTGAGTTTGATGCAGGTTTAATAAAATCTATAACAATTTCGCAACTAACAACGAAATAATGGCAACTTTACGTCTAATCCAAAGAGATTTAGATGAACAAAAAAGCACAATCAGGGAAAACGGCATACAAGTAGCAAAAACTGTTACTGAAAATATTAACGCAATCCTGGATGAAAAATTATACCATCTGGAACAGAAATATACGAACCTAACAGAACAACTTCAAAAACAAGAGCAAAGACTACATTTCCTGGAAAAACAAGCAAGAAACCGTAATATCGTAATTTTTGGCATGGAAGAAAACAACAATCCTTATTCTTATTCAGACTTGGAAATGGAAATTATCGCATTTATCTCTAGATACCTTAAAATAAATTTAGAGCGAAATGACATTCAGGAAATAAGAAAAGTAGGAAAGAAGTCAGAAAAACATCGGCCGGTCATTTTAACATTGACAACTCTTGGGAAAAAGATCGGAATTTTTAAGCAAAGAAAATTGTTGGAAGGGACGACCTACTACATGAAAGAAGATTTCCCACAACATGTTTTAGAAAAAAGGAGAGAACTACAGGAGCAAGTAAGAACGGAAAAAGAAAAAGGCAACAAAGCAATAATTAAATATGACAGATTAGTAATAGTAAACAAGTCAGAAACAAACAATAAACCAGGAAACAATAAAAGATCTCTGTCGACCTCACCTCAGAATACTCAGAACGAGCACAACCCAGCACACGGAACCCAAGCAAATAAGAAAAATAAACCTACAATAACAAACACTAACAAACAAAGAGCTACCTGCGTATCTGAAGGCGTGGTCAAGCCTGGAATTCTGAATTATTTTGTCAACAAAAACCAAAATAACCAAGAAAAACCAATGAGTAGTTCGAATCAATGACAACTAGCAACGCCCCCCCTCAAAAACAACAGTAATACAAAAAACAAGAAACATAAACATCTTCCAAGCCGGCTGGTCCCCGTGGAGGATTACGACCAAAACCCCCCAAACAATAACCCAAGAAATAAACAAAAACCGAACTATCTATGTGTCGCTACTTTGAACGTTAGAACTTTACTCTCAGAAACAAGAATTACAGAGCTGAACCACGCTACTGAGAAGCTAATATGGGACGTCATAGGATTATGCGAAACAAGAAGAAATGAAGAAAGTATAGAAGAATATACAGATTTTATACTATACCATAATAAGGCAAGAAATGGCAGGAGTGGGGTAGGATTTATAATAAAAAAACAACTTAAAAATAACATAATTGGTTTTCAATCATACTCAGACAGAATTGCCACCCTTGAGTTGGAAATGCCTGATAAGGCCGTGTGGTCTATAGTGCAAGTCTACGCTCCCACTGAATTGTGCGAAGAAGTGGAGTTGAACGAGTTCTACGAAAACTTGGAAACAGCTCTAGATACTCTAAACGCAAAAAACCTTATCATTATGGGCGATTTCAATGCCCAAATTGGAACAGCACAACAAGGCGAAGAATCTGTATTTGGCAGACACTCACATGGCAAACGATCAAAACACGGGCAGAAATTAATCGAGTTCGCTTTAGAAAAGAACATGAAATTCATAAATAGTATGTTCAAAACAAAAATTAACCAGAAATGGACATGGATGTCGCCGAATGGAAAACACCACAACGAAATTGATTTTATGCTAACAAACAAAAGCTCAAATGTTTCTGCTTTCGATATAATAAAAAACCTCAACTTTAACACGGACCATAGAATGTTAAGGTGCAGGATACACTTAGAAAACACTAAAAGAAAAAGCTTTACTAAAACAATGAAAGCAAAGTGTGCAAGAAAATTACCAATAGTAAGGAGAGAAGACGGGACGCATTTAGAAAATAGATTTATTGACCTACTCAAAGCATCCACTCAAGTACAAGCACAATATGACAGCTTTGAAAAAGGAATGAAACATTTAATATCACAAATACCATCCGAGAAGAGCAAGGAAAAATACCCTTTAAGTACACACACACGACAACTGCTAGAAGATAGAAAACAACTGTACAAAGGAAAAAGAACAAAGGAAATAAGAACAAAAATATCCGAAATAAGTAAAGAAATAAATAGAGATATCTCCAAAAGTAGAAAGAAGCACAGGCAAAATGTATTTGAAGAATACTTATCAAAAAAGGGAGCAATTAAAAAAGCATACAAAAATCTTCAAAACTCAACAAAATGGGCAACTAACATGGTGGACAAGAAAGGAAAAGTTATATCGAAGAGGTCAGATATAGTAACAGAGGCTACCAACTTTTATAAAACTTTGTACTCATCACAAGAAAGTTCCGGTTTCAAGCAACACATAAAGGACAAAGTCTACATCGACGAACCATTGCCCGAAATACTAACGTCGGAGATTGGTTTTTCTATCGAGACTCAGAAGAAGGACAAAGCACCTGGAGAAGACCAAGTAACGAATGAAATATTGCAGTCTCTTTCGGAACCTCTGCAATACCCACTGCAACAACTGTTTAACAATATTTTACAAAAAAGGACAACGCCAAAACAATGGTCCGAGTCTTCAATAACCCTTCTTCATAAAAAAGGTGACAGAGGAGACCTGAGTAACTACAGACCAATTAGCCTTATGTCCAACATATATAAAATATTTTCGAAAATAATTTTAAATAGACTCACAAGAACCCTAGAGGAAAGTCAACCGCGTGAACAGGCGGGATTTCGCAAACACTACTCGACAACCGATCACATCCAAGTGGTCACGCAAATAGTAGAGAAAGTCAAGGAATATAACAAGACTCTATACTTATGTTTCATTGACTATACCAAGGCATTCGATTCTCTGGAATATAGCGCTATATGGCAATCCCTAGTGGAACAAGGAGTAGACATCAAATATGTGGAGTTACTTTATAGCATTTACTCTAAAAATTCCTCAAAAATAAAATTGGAAGTGGAAGGGCCAGCATTTACTATAAGAAAAGGCGTAAGGCAGGGTGACCCGCTCTCACCTAAAATATTTTCGTCGGTTCTAGAGGCCATATTTAGAAAACTAGACTGGGAAGAAAAAGGCGTAAAAATTGACGGCGAATATTTAAGTCACCTACGTTTCGCAGACGACATCGTTGTGTTCACGGAAGATCCCGAACAACTAGGGGATATGTTGCAAGAGCTGGCGGAGGAAAGCAGGAAAGTTGGTTTGACCATGAATGCTAGCAAAACCAAAATTTTAACAAACGGTTCGGAAACACAAATAATTGTGGATGGTCAAGGCATAGAATATGTTAACGAATACATATATTTAGGACAATCCATTTCATTCCTAGACCAAACCGAAAAGGAGATCAATAGGCGAATAGCGTTATCATGGAAGAAGTACTGGAGTTTTAAAGAAATAATGAAGAACACCCACATAAATATGAAGTTAAAATGCAAGTTGTATGAAATAGCGATCCTTCCATGCCTTACGTATGGATGCCAAACATGGTCACTGCGGAAATCAGAGGAGCACAAACTCGGTGTCATGCAAAGGAAAATGGAGAGAAGCATGTTGGGCATAAGATTGTCTGACAGGATAAGTAATGAAGAAATAAGGAAAAAAACTAGAATAACGGACATAGTAGAAAGAATAAGAAGTCTGAAGTGGAAATGGGCAGGACATATTTGTAGAATGGGGAACGAGAGATGGACAAAGAAAGTCGTGGAATGGGTACCTAGAGAAGGAAAAAGAAATCAAGGAAGACCGCGAAAACGCTGGGAAGATATATTTAAGGATAGATGTGGACCTGACTGGAGGAGACAAGCTAGAGATAGGGAAAAATGGAGAAAACTGGGGGAGGCCTACGCCGCAGAGGCGACTTCCATAAAGGAACAAAAATAATGGAATATATAAATGTAATTTAATTAACGCTATGAAGAATGACATGATATGGAAATTTTATTTGGATAATTATGAAATGTTATTGAATGGATGTAATAAAATTAATGTAATAATAAGAATAAATGTTATAGAACTAATGTAGGTAATATTAATGTTAATAAAGAAACAGTATTATGGAATGTTACGGAATTAATGCAATATTGTTAGTGTAAAGATGAAATGTTATGTTGATAATGTAATGTATGTCGGTAATGTAATGTTGATAATTTAATGTAATGTATGTCGGTAATGCCATGTTGATAATATAATATAATGTTGACAGTGTAATGTTATGAATGTATAAATGTTGATAATGTATGGTGATAATGGAATGTTGATAATGTAAATTAGCTATTTTTATGTTAGTAACGTAATGTTGTTAAATGTTAATGTGTGTTAAAAATATAATATTTAATGATAATAAATTGTTAATTTTGATAATGTTTTGTGAATGTAATGTCAATAATGTAATATGTTAATAGTATTTGTTGCATCCACGTTGAAACCAAGTCTATATGTTCCTCGAATCAAGTTCATAAAATGTTCTTTTATTTATGGTAGAAATAAAGGCTTTTTTATTTTTTATTTTTATTTTTATTTTATTTATAACAATTTCGCATAAAAATGTTGATGTTATAATTGATTATTTGGGAACTGGTGTCTTTTACAATCATTTTGAAAATTTCAGGGTCCTCCAGGAATTCCAGGACCAAAAGGCAATGTGAGTTTTATTTTATTTCTGAGAGTAGTCATAATTTTAGGACACGTAACACTGGTTAGTTTCCCGCACTCGCCAATTTATTTAATTCGTCAGTTTCATGGTTTTCAGGCTCGCTCATTAGACAGTTGAATGACTCTGAAAGTTGCATCAACTCGAAAGTTTCTTCGATTCTACAGTTTTACTGAATTCGTCAGTAAAACATATTATTATTATGACTATGAATTTCCCACCTACTGGTACGAAATTCATAGTTTTACAAATACGGTTGGCGCAGTGGCTCAAGCAATGGACTGCCGCGCTGCGTGTCGCGGGTTCGATCCCCGCACGGAACAATTATTTGTAAGACCTACAGATAGTTGTTCCGGGTCTGGGTATTTGTGTATGTGAGTTTAAATGTTTGTGAAAGCACCCACGATACAGGAGAAATTCCTAGTGTGGGGCAATTAAAAAAAAAAATAATAAGACAAAAAATGTACAGTTTATTTAATCGAACGGAATAGAAAAAAAGAGATATCAATTTTTATAGAAAATAAATATTCCTTTATGTTTCAAACTTTAGAGGATGCCTTTACCTGTAGATGGGTCTAAAAAAGAATAAGGATCAAATCTTTGTGACAAACATGATAAATCAATTGCATAACTGTTTTTTACTAACTATATGCATTAAATCTATTTTATAAACTTATATTAAGCTATAAAAGGACATAAAAAACCGCTCCTCATGGCTATCAAGCGGTTACATGCCCATGGAGAGACTAGCGGCATTACCACGTTAGTTTACCTATTCTATTGAATATAGATTACATAAAACTTGTGTTGATATTTAACTAATATTGTTTTTCTCCCATAGAGTTTACCCGGTTTACCCGGATATCAGGTGAGACATTTTAGATAAATTTGGACACTTTAAATAATGTAAAAATGTAATGTTGTTTTATTATTTATTTTATTTTTTTATTAGGGAAATAATGGAAAATAGACGCATAACGGGTTACCTTTTGTGCGTCAATGTCGCTTCCACGTCTTATGTATTTATATATAAGACGTGTATTCATACATAAGACGTGTACACTGTATCCCCCTTATTAATAAAAAAAAGTTAACCCTGCTTAAACTTACGCTTGGTTTATCTCGCATGCCGTCCCTTTCTTTTGAATATTTTTGAAGTGAGACGGCATGCGAGATAAACCAAGCGTAAGTTTAAGCAGGCTTAACTTTTTTTTATTAATAAGGCCGTACATGTTTACAAAATAAATTCTGTACAAATAAATAAAAATTAAATCTTAGAAATACATAATTATATTATTTTAATTAAAATCTTGTTAGTCTTGTCTACACACTGTCGTGCTCTTCTATTTGTTATGTTTTTATCCTTGAAGTGACTGTAAATAATGTCTAAAACAACTTTTTTACTTTACTGAAAGCATATGGAAAAAGGGAAAAAAATACCTACATTATGAATTATATAAAAACATTTGTTTCCTTTTTTTGTCTTTAAGTTGGTTCCACCTAATCCCCAAAAGGGTTGTACCAATTTTGACGGGACACTTTTACTGACCGATAACGGATGATATAAGAAGTAGGTAGCTCAAGTTACTCTGTCTATCATCAGTTATCGCAGTAATAGCTTAGGTTATAATTATTTTAGTGAATCAAAATTATGGTTACGTGCAAAAAATGAAAACCTTCCAAATTGGTAACAAAATCTGATTCAAAAGGTGAAGTCATATTTTTTTTAATAATTTCACGTGAACGATGCTTGAAGGCAACAGCTAGTTCATAAAAAATGTTATCATTTATCTATGTATGCTTGGACTTCTAAGCTGTTTATTTGAAGACATCATATAAATATTTTGTCATAAATATGCTGTCTTTCTAATTAAGACAACCGTAACTCCAATCGTAGTCTTAATATAGTTACAGTGGTCATAGCTAATTTTACTATTGTAAAATCACTGTAGCTTGTGTAAAGTAAAGACTTACGGCACAGTTGGCGCAGTGACTGAGCGATTGGACTGCTGCGCTGAGTGTCGCGGTTTCGATCCCCGCACTGAATAAATATTTGTATGGCCTACAGATAGTTTGTTTCAGGTCTGGGTGTGTTTGTGTATGTGACTTTAAATGTTTGTAAAAGCACCCACGATACAGGAGAAATTCTCAGGGTGGGGGGCAACGTTTTCTAAAAAAAAAGACTAATGTAGTGTCTTACTTCATTTCGTAAGGGAATGCCAGGGCTACGAGGACCACCGGGTGATAAGGGAGGTTGTGGTTGTGAGTATATTCATTATCTATTTAAACTGTATATTTTTTTCTTTATTACCAAGTTATATAAACAGTTACACTGCACATAATAGTTAAATATAAAAAAAAACTAAATAATAACAATCCTAACAAACAAATAATATTACAACAAAAAATATTTAGTGGACAAAATCAGAATAATGAAATCAAATGTATGAACAAAGCTCACATCATTTTATAACAATATATTTTTTTATTAGGAACACAATTGATTTAACCCAAGGAGATAACTGCCTCCGTGGTCGAGTGGTTTCGGCGCTTCCCTAGTGACCCGGTGGTCATGGGTTCGATTCCCACGGGACGCATGCTTTGTAAAGTTTTTTCCAGTTTGGCTAGGATATTGCAGGCTTGAATCACCTGATTGTCTGATAAAAAGATAACTCCGTGCTTTGGAAGTCACGAAATAAGCCGGTGGTCCTGGCCGCCAAATTGCGCTCGTCAAATCGTGTCAGAGGCCCTTAAATTATTTCTTTACCACTACTCTCAAACCGATGAAGCCGTGAAGGAAAACAAAACAAACAAATAAAAAAAATAAAAGATATTATGAGACATCAACCAATACGCACTGGGCCCGCGTGGTGGATTATTTATAGCCCATCCCTCTGCTAGTGAGGAGGCTGGAGTCCCTGCAGTAGGAACATTATAGGCTGATGATAATGATAGGTTAGGTTAATATCCATTTGTCAGGAAGAAGTATTAAGAAGACTCAGCTCAGTAGTTGTGAAAAAATTAATTTCTGAAAACTCATGAGATTAATCTTTGTGAATCTTCCACAGGTAATTCAGGAGAAAACTTTGGGACAAAAGAGTCACCAGCAACGGTTACTTGTAAATCAGCTCCACCCGGTGTTCTCAGTGGTAAGGAAACTATTTTGTTTGTGCAGTTTAAGCATTATAGTACTAACTAGCTGATGCCCGCGGCTTCACCCGCGTGGATGTCGTTCAAATTATATACTAAAACCTTCCTCTTAAATCACTCTATCTATTAAAAAAAACTGCATCAAAATCCGTTGCGTAGTTTTAAAGATTTAGGTAAGCATACAGACAAACAGACAAAAAAAGCGACTTTGTTTTATACTATGTAAGGAAGGACGTAAGGATACTGCCTTGTTGGTCTAGTGGTCGCAAATACAACTGGTGAGCATGAGGTCTTGGGTTCAATAGGGGATCAGACTGACTCAAAAAAATATGATTCTGTGTAGTCCGTCAGTTAGATTATCGAAAAATATTAGATACGTGTTTTTTGTTTCATCAAATCAATAAAAATTGACGAAGCTATAGCGCGTCAAAGATCATGGAGTGGGGCATGCAACGTCACTTGAACGTACAAAATGTACTATCATATGACGTCACACGAGTTTTCGAAGCACTGTATCGTCTTAATTTTTTTTTTACGTAAAAAAAGAAAAAATATGTGGTCAATATTTTTTGAAAATCTTTTTGAAGGACTAATTAGTTTTTTTTTTGTCCGATCCCCTATTCTCGGGTCGGGCAAAGTGTTATTGGATTTCATCAGGAATTTCTCAGCAGCATTTAAGATCTCTGGATTTTTGTCCAGTTAATGGCAATAGGCTCTCCCCTTATTACATGGGACTTAAGAATCACTGACGAAACGTATGTTTACTATACTAACCTCTACCAAACCCTTAGGAGTTTACAGGCGTGATGTTATGTTCTAACATGTAACTGTTTTTTTTTTTTTTTTGTCCCTAATAAATAAAATAAAATAATATTTCAGGTACATATTATCTGGGGCCTCCTACAAAACCTTTCCTAGTTTTTTGCAATATGGAAACCAAAGAGACTTGTGTTCGGAGGGAACTGGACTTCTCACCAGGAAACGAATCGTTTGAACGAAAAGGATGGATGAGTAGCCAGATAAACGATGTAACGAAGAATACATTATTCTACAATGACGTAAGTTAAACTTATTAAAACTACTTCAAATTCACAAACAATGAATAACAAAAAACTTACTTTATTAAAGTAATAGATAGGTAGATCGATTTTTTCCCCAATGAACCTTTTTATTGCAGCTTTCATCGAAATTCTCCGTGACGTTTGATTTTTGAGAAGGTGATTCAAAAGTTTATATAAAAATTATACAAGGTGCAGATTTCTATCCTCGTAAAATTCAAGAGATTGTCATAAAATACATAAATAATTAATCAGTTTAATTTGCGGGACCTGGTCACCTACACTGTTTTTCTGTGCTGTGGTTTTGGAAAAACAATTTTCGAAGAAACGTTAGCCCTTGTTTGTGTGTGTCGAGAATCAGAGAGGCCGCGTTTTAACATGGGTGGTTCACACTTACTAATTTCCATTTATATGAAAAAACAAATGGAGGAGGCTGCAAAACGAGAGGCTGTATAATTATGTGCAAATATTGCCCGAACTGATTCATAAAAATATGATTCTGTTTAGTCCGTCAGTTAGATTTTCGAAAAATATTGGATATGTTTTTTTTTGTTTTATCAAATTCATCAAAAAATACGAAGATAAAACGCGTCGAAGATTGTGACTTGTGACGTCACTTGTAGGTAAAAAATGTACTGACATGTCGACGGTCCCTACGTATAATCACCTAAGTGGTAGATACGTGATTTGTGTTTTATTGTTCCCTGACACTCAGACAAACCTAAACTATCGTCCAGTGTGATAAAAACTAATAAAAGTTGCCAAATTGACCTTTAAATACACACACGACATTTCCCATAACTACCAAATTTACTGAAATTTCCGACGTAGAACAACAATAGTGGTAATCCAGTCGTTTTACGCGGGACAATCCATTGTAACCCCGCGCACCTACCCCGCAACTGCCACTTGCGAGAAATAACGTTTTTGTGTACATTTAACCTGCTTCGAAATAAAACGTAATGCAAATAATTTGTCTATCTTGTGAGGAACTGTCTTTTTTGAGTGAGTTAAACACTTATCTACTTTTATACAGTTTTTGTAACATGATCCCCACGTAAATGGTAATTGCGTCTTTAGTTAATTATATACCTCCGGCGTAAAACTGAATAAGTACCACTTACATTATTTACCACAGGGATGATTCCGCTGTATAACTAAGTAAGTGACAAATAATACGCTCGAAAGGCCTTTTTAAAAGTTGTAGTTATTTTTTTTATAAAATAGATCAAATATGAAACCTGTATTCCAAATTTCATGACTTTCTGTGTGGTGGAACATGAACTACATGTGTTTAAAACTTAAAAGTGCTCTCCTGTAAAGTTTGTCATTTGCAGTTAGGGGATTGTACGTAGGGACCGTCGATGTGACGTCACACGAATTTTCTAAGCACTATTATCGTCTTAATTTTTTTTTACGTGAAAAAATAAAAATATGTATTGAATTCATTTTTTTTTGGAAATCTATCTGACGGACTAATTAGATTTTATCTGATCCCCTATTAGTAGATCAGACTAGGTGGCATTCAGCCTACCCCCAGGAAAAAACTTAGCTACACCACGTTTTCAGGAGCATTTAATTTAGAAAATGTTTGTTTCAGTTGTCAACAGAACAAATCACATGGTTGCAAATGAGGTCAACAACCGCTCGTCAAAGGCTGTATTACATATGTTACAACATCCGTGGTGCCGACAAAGACTTTGACTTGACGTCAGCAATGCTGTTATTGACTTGGAACGATATGGTGATTGGATCAAACCAATCCAGCGAATATCCGTTTTCGTATTATGTACCTCCTGATAATCATTATTGTTCGGTAAGAAACAAATTCAAACCGAATCACCGTATCGAGTCGAAAAACAGTCGGGCTAGCTCTACGTCCGTCCGTCTTATGACAATAGGCCGTGTCGTCGGCGAGTTCTTGTGCCTAGCGCGCCTCAAAGAGATGTCAGCAACATGGAAGGGATCCAAAAGGGTCGTCGCCTGCTGGGGCTTCAGGTTGATCGAAAGTGATAACGCGGCCTCAGAACAAAGAGGGCTAAGAAGGAACATGGGTGGTTTTTAGTCAGTAGAAGTCTGACACTCCATTCCGTTCCACCCAGAGCATTTAAATTGATGATTTCCCACCCACTAAAAACAGGGGTCAGTTTATGCAGGGCACATACTGTACCTAGTTTAAAAAGTTCATCTTAAAGATGTACTGGGGTGACTACCCCTAGTAACTTCACAGGTTTAATAACATGTTTTTTTATTGTTTCAGCAAGAAAATGTAATGTTTACTGGGTTTACTATTCTAACTTCGGACATAGAGCTGAAGACTTCTGTGGTAAACAGGCTACCAATCACTGATATGTGGCTCGAAGATATTGGAGATTCCGAAGAACGTGTCGGCATTCAAAATACTGAATTGTGTTTTAGATGAGCCATGTTTTTAAAAGTATGAATAATTATTATTAACATTGTTTCTGGGAGGATTAACACGATGTTAATATTTTTTTATAATTTCTGTGTTTAATAAATGAAATAAGTTCATTGCCTGTTTATTTCAATCAAACTTCCGTTAATCTTAACTTATTATTATAAAGTACTCATTACTTACAGTATAGTATAAGTTAGGTGGACCGATGACCTGGTGAAGGTTGCGGGGATCCGCTGGATGCGAGACGCACAGGACCGGTCAATATGGCGACACTTAGGGGAGGCCTATGTCCAGCAGTGGACGTCTTTCGACTGAAATGATGATGATGATGATGACAGTATAGTATACAGTAAAAATTGATAATAATAATAATATACGAGATGGAAGTGACACCAGTGACACAAAGTGGGTGCAAAACACCGGGAGAGTTGGAAAAGAATGGAGAGGCCTTTGCCCAGCAGCAGCAGCAGTGGGACATTTTAACGCGGAGCTCGACTTAACATACCTATTCCTTAAAACTTCATGGTCCTGCGTTCTTCAACTGTTCTTAAAAGGTTTTGAACTGGAAGGAACAATTGAGAGTTATCACCGGGACACGACAGCCTTCAATTGGGAATTCAGTACTTAGTTGGTGGGGAGGTGGCCCGTCTGGGCCGAACCTCACTAAGGCACAACAACTTTACAACCAAGAAATCATCATAATTCATTTATTTATTGTTTGTTACAGGTCAAACATAAGGTCTTACAAATAGTTTTGTTTGTATCACTGTAACATACCCATGGGGTGTACAATATTTATACAGTTGTCAATATTGTTGGTTAAATTAAAATGGGTGCTAATTAAACCGGCTTCTTTTTAATAGCATTATTTGCATCTAAAAATCTAACTTGCCTTCTAAATTACTAAGTCAGCCACAATTAACGAGCATCTAAATAATACTATCTTAGCCACAAGTTATCTTTTTTAAAGCCACTCTAAATACAACTCAGCATCGTGATTATTTTTTAGCATCTAAATTTGTAACATGGATTCAAACAGTAAACTTCTAAAATATTAATATATGGCATCAAAAAAATATTCAATTAGCTTCTAATTTATTAACTCAGTACGTTTAAATTATAACTCATGCCACATTAACTGAGCATCAAAATTTAATTAAAATTGTCATCAAATATTATATTATAGCCACTAATAGTATGTATAAACTCCTGTCGTGTCATCGAAAGGCTTAAATATAGAAGTTCAGAGTACTTCATGACCTAAATATTGAAGTTCAGAGTATCGAATATCCTAAAGATCGATTTTATTTACATGTTGTGCTACAAAAGTTATTGACAGAATCGCTTCAGAACTTCATTTTTATCGGAAAACTAGACAATAAATTGTGAAAACATTTCTGCAAGCAACTCGAAAGTAGCGCTCGCCGTCCGCTGCCGCGGCACCGCTCGCTTCGCTCGCTCGGCTCGCGCGCGTTTGGTCACAGTTTTAACCTAACCTATTTCCCTCAGTTTACAATAACGAATCATACAATCTGCCTGTGACTAGTCAATTAGACAATAGTAAAAACATTTCTGTAACTAATAGGTATTTTTAACGTAAATATAATAATCTAAAGTGTATCAAAAGTTGACATTTCATGGCGCTCTCTGATTGGTGCAAATGGCCGGTCGCTGTCGTCTCGCGCGCTCGCGCCAAATCTTTCTGTTGCTATTTTCACGATAAAAGAATGTGATGTATTATTTTACATGCGAAGTTATAATAAATGATGTTGACTACGGTCGCTTCATTTATATTTTTTTGAGGGCCTTGTGTTGAAGCTGTAAAATGTAAAATGGTGGTGAGATATAAATTCCGTGGCTGAGTTAGTAAATTAGGTGCCTATGTATAAATAACAAGGACAAGTTATTATAAATGTTGATCGTCACTTGATGCTTTCTATAGAATATTTAGTGGGCGTTGTAAAGAAGACGAATTAGTATATTAGAGGCTATATAATTTTCCCGTGGCTTAGTTATAAAATTAGAAGTTTGATCCTGTGGCCAATTAAAAAAACTGAGGCTCGTTTAATTATTTCTCAATTAAAATTTATATTACATGATTACACATTCATTGATACAATAATTAATTGAGGATATCTAAAGACATACACGTTTAATAAAAATAAGTCAAAAATAAAATAAGTTACACATGTCAAGTTTTAGTGAAAACAATTCTAGTCAATAATTCGATCATTTAAAAATTCATTAATTGAATAATATGCTTTAGATGTCAGAAATTCTTTTAGTTTTAATTTAAAAACTCTGAACGCTGATATATTCTTAATATACTTTGGGAGTTTGTTATATATTTTAACTCCAATACCAAATACACTCGATTTAAATTTCACCGTTCTACATTTAATACCTTTTAGTTCATCTTTGTGTCTCGCACTTCTTAACGTTTCATATTTATCTATATCGCATTTTATCATCATTGCCGCTTCAAATATGTATAATGAAGGTAGGGTTAAGATTTTCAATCTTTTGAAAACTGGTCTACATGAGTCAGTCTGTCCAAGTCCGCATATGCTTCGAATGCACTTCTTTTGTGCTTTTAAAGCACACTCTCTGTTCGTTGAGTTACCCCACAATAGAATACCATATTTTAGTATGGAGCCTACATATGCATGATAAACACTTAGTAAAGTACTCTCATTTGTCACTTTTCTTAACTTGTAGAGGGCATATGAAAACTGATTTAGTTTTTTGCAAACATGGTCAATCTGGATTTTCCAGTTTAGTGCGGAGTCAATATGTATGCCAAGAAATTTAGTGGTCCTTACATCTTTTACAGTTTCATCTTTGTATTTTATGTTTAGGTTCTTTAGTTTTGTATTTATGTTAGCAAAGGACATACAACATGTTTTTTCTAAATTAATTTTAAGATTGTTGGCATTTAACCAATTTATGATGCACTCAAGGGAATTATTTACATTTATTTCATATTTATCTTGATCCTCGTCAGTGAAAATAGCGGTACTGTCATCTGCAAATAATATCATGTCATGGATTATGGCCTTTGGGAGATCATTAATATATATGATGAACAGAAGTGGACCAAGAATACTTCCTTGAGGCACCCCATACTTAACCATTTTAGGCTTAGACTGAAACGTTTGTTCACATTTTGTTTGATTTGATAGTCTAGTTATTTGAGTTATTTGAACCCTGTCTTTGAGGTATGATTGTATAAGGTTTAAAGCATTCCCTCTAACTCCGTATTTTTCTAATTTATTTAAGAGGATATTATGGTCTACGTAATCGAATGCTTTTGACATATCCATAAATATTGCAGTTATATGTCTTTTATCGTCCAGTCCGGTCATTATAATCCTTAGAAAATTAAGAAGGGCATCCCCCGTCGATTTGCCTTTACGAAATCCAAATTGCTTATGCGTGAAAATATTATTAGATTCAAAATAGTCATACAGATTGTTATAAATTACTTTTTCAAAAACTTTTGCAAAAATTGGTATTAAAGCTATTGGTCTATAACATTTCATCTCTTTTCGATCTTCCTTTTTGAATAATGGGTTTATGACCGTAATTTTTAGTTTTGAGGGAAATATTCCTTTTTCCAGGCACAGATTTATAATGGTGGTGAGTACTGGAGCTATGGTACTGGAAACGCGTTTGATTATTTTAGTGTTTATATTATCATACCCTGTACTGTTTGTGTTTTTTAGTCCTTTTATTATTTGGTCCACTTCGGTACTCCCTTACTTCTCCTAAAATTGTTTGTCCGAAAATCATTATCCATAACACGTTTGCCATAAACTTCATTAACCATAATGTTCAAATTGCCGAAATTTTGTTTAACATAATTATCTTTAGTTCTAAAAGTATTCTGTCATAATATCGATTACTATAATAATTGAATCTCCTAATTTTACATGACCTAAATTAATATGTCCTAACTATTGCTTTACATAATGTGTATTATTCCGAATGTTCGTTTATAATAAATTTTATAGTCCTAAAAAAAATCGACGTGTCTAGTCGTCCGATTAGCGGATGAATAAAATTAATTAGTCGTCCGATTAGCCGGATGAATAACCAAAATTATAGGCTGTTGCTAGTCGTCCGCTAAGTGGATGAATCACCGTCTCGCGACAGTATCCTTCATGGGCGGCATGGGCACCGGGCCGTAGGCCGACGAAGGAGGCCGGCGGAGGCCCGGCACTTCGGGGACAGAAGACAATAGTGTTATGTAATATGCGAGCGAAGCGAGCGCGCGTCATGGAGTACAACATGCGTTGCATGTATGAGTGACGTGACCAAAAGCTTTGTTATACTTTGTTCTAATAATATTATTATGATAAATAAACATTATGTTATTTTAATTTAGGACTTAAAACTTTTATGGAAAACGATTTTATGTCTTTCGTATATTATTGATTGTAATATTTATGACAAATGGATTTAGGACATATTATATTAGGGATTTCAATTTTATAGCATGTGATATTATGTGATATTTAGTTCGGGTAAGTTATCATTCGGACAAATGATGATTAGGACAAAAAAAGTTATGGCATTTTAGATTATGGATAAAAAAGTTAGGTGACACAATAGAGAACCTCAACTTCGTATGGATTTGTCGGTTTCATAAACATTGAATTGTAATTATTATATGTCAGTGTTTTTGGGTAGGTATTATTGTCTTTAATTGTAGGTTTTATGTCATCTATAAAATAATTATTAAAAGATTCAGCTATTTGCTCTGGCGTAGTAATTATTTTATCCTTTACTTTAATTTCATTGATATCCTCTTTGGGAGTTACAGTTTTATAGTTATTAACTATCTGCCATGTTGCTTTGGGTTTATTGGTAGCTGAATTTATATAATAGTTGTTTTGTGCCTTTTGAGTTTTCTTAATTATAGTTCTGAGCCTCTTTGTGTATTCTTTAAAGTATGTTTTATCTTTCTGATTTGATGTTAACCTATATTTCCAAAGTAGTTGACGTTTTCGTTTTGAACATACTCGGATACCATTACTTAGCCATTTGGGTTTCTTGAAAATAGGGATCTTAACTCGTATGATTGGGAAACATAGATCATAAAATAGTTTAAAAATATTTAAAAATGCATCATAAGCCTTTTCAGGGTCATTATTAGTGTAACACTCGGTAAAACTAAGGTTTTCAATGCAATTAGTAAATTTCCTCACGTTATCTTCACTATAGTCACGTTTAGATTTGAACCAGTGAGTAATATGATAACTTTTCTTAACAGGGAATGTTAAAATTTATGCTGTATGATCAGATAGCGAGAGTTCTAGAACTTTTGATTTTGAGCCTCTAATGTTATGGGCTATATTGTCGATGCATGTCATACTACTTAATCTAGTCGGTTCATTTATTGTTAATTTTAGATTATAACAAGCTAATATTTGCTCAAACTGTCGGGAGACGTTGCTATCGTCTAATCTGTTTATGTTAAAATCACCACAGATTATAACTCTTTTGCTTGTGAAGCATATTTTATTTAATAACTCAGTAAGTCTAGTGAAAAACAAGTCGATAATGTCTTTGCCATTTTTTGGTGGTCGATAAATACATAATATTATGATTTTGTGCTCTATTAATTCAATGCCGCTACATTCAAATATGTTACTAATACTTAGACTTTTGGCTTCAGTAACAACTCTAAATTTATGGCTCGATTTAACAATTATGCAGGAACCTCCTTTCCTATTGTTTCGTGAGAAAGAGTCCCCTAGCGTAAAATTACTCATTTTTAGTAATTTAGCGTCTTCTACAGTCATATTATGCTCGGTAATGCAGAGAAGATCGACGGGGTTGCAGTTGATATTTTCACTCAATGAGTAGAGATGAGCAGTAAGCTCATCGATTTTAGTGAGGAGACCGTTAATGTTTTGATGAAGAATATTCATATGTTTATAAACGAAAAAAATGATTACTGGCCGGAATATTCTCATTTTCTAAATTTAAATTGTTTTGTTCTGTTTGCGTTAATGTCTGAGTACATTTGTCACTAGTAGTAGGATTCATTGTATAAGTGTTAAGATTTTGTTTGATATTGTATTTGTCATAGTTCTGTTTATAACCAGCCTTCAAAATTTCTCTAAGCAATAATTGTGATGTGTGAAGTGATAGAAAGCGATACTTTGGAACATACATTGAGAAATTCATGTTTACATATGTTGCATGAGTGTACTTAGAACAGATAAATTTCAATCTATAATTTAACTTTCTTTCATTTAAATGTGTATTAAATAGTACTTCAGAAATGATAACATTCGTGTTTTTGGTAGTATTTAAAAATTGCATAAGGCCGAGTTGAAATTCTTCTGGGTTTTTATCATTAACACCACCCAAAACAATCACGAAGTCGTTTTTAGTCAATAAGCTTATTTCTGTTCTTTCTGTACCTAAAACCTCTTGTAGAGATGCTCCAGGCTTCCATCGTTGAAACACGCTGTTTTCGGCTGTGTTTCAACGATTATTTCTTGGTTGTAAAGATGTTGTGCCTTAGTGAATCGCACTCCAGGGCTGTGTGGATGGTGGGACGTAGAATTTTCCTCTTCGGGGAAAACCGACCGTAACACTCATATTAACATGATTTAGGAAAACCAAAAATGGGCTTAGTACCCGTGGGGGACGACTCAGTAGTCCCTTGAAGGGACTACGGGCACAAAAGTACCCGTGGTCCCTTTTTCAGATATAACCATACCAAATTAAGAAGGCGATCAGTCACAAACTACCGGGTTGCCAGGAGGGCAGAAGCATCGGGAATAATGTAGCTTCCTGTTAAGGGGGGGGGGGGGGGGGGTGGTTCTTTTCTTTTTCTTTATCTTCTTCTTCTTGTTCCTATACATTTTCGGCTAATGGCATATCTCCTGTTGTTTCTGTTATCTATGATATATACCATCGCATCGCCACGGCATGCGTCGCCACGCCAGAAATCGGTTTTACGTGCGGCTATAGATTTTAGGCTATAGGAGCAGAGGGGTAAAGGGGGGTAAGTCACAAACTACCAGGAGAGGGCTGCACCGGGAATAATGTAGCTTTCTGTTAAGGGGGGGGGGGGGGGGGGGGCTATATTTTTATTTTATTTTAAACAAAAATCAGATGCAACAGCGTACAAGCGGGGGAGTAGCAGAGGGGTAAAGGGGGTGAGGGGAGGGGAGAGGGGTTACTCCACCCCATGAAACAGAAACAACAGGAGATATGCCATTAGCCGAAAATGTATAGGAACAAGAAGAAGAAGATAAAGAAAAAGAAAAGAAAAAAAAAAGAAAAAAGAAAAAAAAAATACTTTTCACATTAACTTATTTCATTATGACATATTTAGTTCCTATCACAATTTATGTTCTTTCCCCCCCCCCCCCCCCCCCCAACAGGAAGCTACATTATTCCCGATGCTTCTGCCCTCCTGGTAGTTTGTGATCGCCTTCTTAATTTGGTATGGTTATATTTGGTATGTTGTTTTTTCTTTTATTATTGTTGTCAATTATATACATTTTATGTTCTTTCCCCCCCCCCCCCCTTAACAGGAAGCTACATTATTCCCGATGCTTCTGCCCTCCTGGTAGTTTGTGACTGATCGCCTTCTTAATTTGATATGGTTATATTTGGTATGTTGTTTTTCTTTTATTATTGTTGTCAATTATATACATTTTATCAATTTTATACGTTATACATTTTATTAATTTTATACAATTTTACCAATGTTACAATTTTTATAAGTACTTTCTGTCATTTTAACTGCATTATCTGTTGCTAATGTATCAATTTTGACCGTTTTTGTTTTTTCATTTTTTATTTTTTCATTCTTATTGTTGTTATTTCTCCATTGTTTCTGTTATCAAGTTATTTACATTTTTATTGTAATTTCTACTCATTGTTATTGGCATTTTGTTATTTTTTATTAATGTTCACATAAACTCTTGTTGTTTGATTAAGAGTTGCACCATTTTATATTCCTAGGTTTTTATTTTTTGCAAAATATTTAAGACTTTTTTATAATAATGTTTGTTTATATTTTCGAGCGTATGGCACTCGTGGGCAGCAGCTGAAAATCAGCGTCAGGTGGTACACTTTGTGTTGCCATCTGGCATTATGCTGAGCTGAGGCCCTTTTGGCATTATTAGTTTTAATAATTTTAAATTTATTTTGTTAACTTTTAAGGTATTTTTGCCAAATAAACACAATTTTCTTTCTTTCTTTTCTTTCTTATATCTGAAAAAGGGACCACGGGTACTTTTGTGCCCGTGGTCCCTTCAAGGGGACTACGAGAGGGACCACGGGTACTAAGCCCAAAAATGTTTCTCACCCTGATCACACAGACTGTCACACAGTCTTGATTATTATTTAACTTCACTGGATCATTTCTCTCTTCTTCTTCACTTCCTTAAAAAAAAAAGTCTATAATTTTGTGACAGAAAAGGAGTAATAAGGGAGAAATGAAGAAGGATGAAGAATCAACGAATTTAAAAAGATAGTATAAAATCTTTTTTTTTTTTTTTTTAATTTATTTAAGGGCTTTGTCGCTTAGCGACCACATCGCCCAGTACGGGAAAACAAATAACTTACGATCTAATTAACACTAACTTACGATCTACTTATTGCTAACTCATACAGTTCTTTTGCTTTCTCGGACACTGGAAAAGCAAGGGTGGTATTACAAATGCCAATATTAAACGATTTAAATTGTCCAAAGACATTTATTCTACTATTTTCGTTCCGGACACATTCCATCAGGACATGAAAGACATCATCAACTACTCCACAGTCATCACAATTTGGAGACAAAACTTTCTTCATTAAATGATAAAACTTATTCGAAGGAATGTGGCCGGAACGAAGTCTTAAGGCTATAATAAGACTAAAAAAATATAAAATAAATATAAATATAAAATCTTAATCTTAACTTTATCAAAACTTACTTCACAAGAAAACAAATGATCAAATTCATTATTTGTTAATGTATATTATTTCCTGTAGTAAATCTTTTAACATATTATTTACAAAATAATAAAAAAAAACATTAAAAAATAGTAGCCCAGCGGCATTGGGAACAGGGTCCGAGCTACCGCTGGTCAGGGCTCTTGAGAGAGGAACCTCCTGACAATGCGCGCCATGTCCAGAAGTACTGCATTCTGAATTAAGCCCTTGATCCAGCTACCAAGCGAGAGCCTCCTTAGCCATAGGCTTAATAGCCAAGAGCCTCTTGGCGCTTGAGGCTCTTGGCTATTAAGCCATTGGCAGACACGACTATCGGCACAATGATTGCTGTATTCACGTGCCACATGTCGACAACCTCGCGAGCCAGATCTCGCTGAATACTTGAATTTCTATGTATGTAGTTGTCTATTTATTATTATTATGTTACAGTCAATGATCCGTTAAATGAATAACACCATTACATCTCTAATTTAACAGAAAATTTGTAACAGCGCCATCTGAATACTTTGTAGAGTAACTATGTATTTTGCCTTCAGCGTGTTTCGTAGCGGAGCGGTGGTAGCAAAGTCTTGACCTGTTTTTCATCTGAATTGCTGAATAGTTCATTGTTAGGCCAATAGGTGATGCTGGTTTAAATTATATTTTAGTTGTTTTACTCAAACTTTTAAAATCGTTGACTAATAATGCACAGTTCAAGTCAAGTTAATTTTGCAATTGGCTACTTTGGTCATCGCCTGACAAATAACATTTTTTTTAAAATTGTATCTGGATTTCAAACAAACAGCTACCTAGATCCGAAGCAACTAATTGTAGAGACCATGTACAAGGAAGTTTGAATTTATTTAAGTAGCTGCTTTAGTAGTCCTGAGCTAACCTCAAGGAAAAAAATATCGTTTTAACTCTGAAAATACATATTTTTTAAGCGTATTTCACAAAATATGTAACTTTTAAAACTGGTCCCAGGAAATTAGACTGTCAAAACCACACGTGTAGTGTGAGTGCAGCAACAGGATTGTTTAAATAATATAGTGCAGAAATTATTAATTAAATAACTGCCTCATTAGCCTAGTGGTCGCAAGCGCGACTTATGAGCATGAGGTCCGGGGTTCGATCCCTAGGTCGTCCTAAGTGTTATTGGGTTCATCCCTCAAGAGTTCCTCAGTAGGAGATACGAGGTGTGGATTTGTGCTCGGTTGATGGCAATAAACTCACCCCCTTTATAACAACCCTTTAAACATAACTGCTGTAGTCTACTTTTAGGTTACACCTCCGCCTATTGGTTCGGGGATTGAGGTGAACTGGAAAAATCACGAAGGAAACTAAAGCAAAGAGAAAAAATATAATCCCTTTAACCGTCGACTTCCCGTATGAAACCATGGATAACACTATTGTCGTCGACAATGGTGTGTCGTCATGTAGAAAATTACACTTTCACCGCTCTTAAGAAAAATGCCATAGTTCCCTTGATCGCATTCGACCAAATCGAAATGTACTTTTTTTTTGTATTTCGTGTTCCAAGGTTTGTCCCGTGGTCATTAACTAATTCAAGTATAATTCAAAATTAACTTATCAACACACAAAGTGCCATGGATACAACGGCAGGCGAGTGAGCGCAAATGGACGACAAATATAGCGTTGTATGGCACAACGCTATAATGACCACGTTTGAATTTAAGTTGAAAATAATAAAATGTTAAGTAGTTATAACTCACTTGAGTTAATTATAGAAGGAGTTCTTTAAACATTAATTGAAGTGACTTCTTAAAAGATTAAAAGTCCAAGCTTTTAATAAGCTCTCTTAATTTTTAAACCAACAATCAAATTGAGGAGCTTGCTATTATAAATTTTATTAAAAATAAAATTATGAAGTGGGGAGTTATTACGCTACAGATTTTTTGTTTCTCTTTTAACTTACTTGGAACGCGCCTATTTATAAATACATACGTAAAAAGCAATTTAAATTACAGTATGTAACGGTTTTTCTGAATAAACGTGAAGAATAAGAAATGATGACATAATCATTTGAATTATTTTTGTGTGAGTGTAAAAGCGCTTTATAGGGCGAGAATCAGACGGGATGCGTTTAAACACGGTGGTTCACACTTACCTACCGATATCCATTTCCAAAAAAAAAAATTGTTACTGATTCGAGTTCAGAAGCATTACTTTATTAGTTTTTGTTACCTCCTTGAATTTGGCCCAATTGCTAAACGACAATTTGTAATGTTTTATGTGAACTTTCATTATATTAGGGGCCGCTGATGAAACAATAAAGTTCATCTTGGTTCTGCAAGTTGCTGGGCTTTCAAGTGTTTATGAAAACGTACAAAAAGTGATGGCCTGTATTAGGCTGGCACAGTAATTGGGAACAAAGAGAGGCCTAAAGCCAACGTGGTGTTTGATTAAAGGCTACAAATGATGATGATCAACTATCTACTAGCTGAACAATTCCTAAATTTTAAGTAATAGTGCTCATTTTATTTTTGTTTAGACGACAAACACACACACAAACAAACAAACAAACATGGTAAATAAAACAAAATTAAAACAGATACAACTTTACTGAGTATTTTCCTAACCATAGAACAGAAAAAATAACTGACTGTCAAGAAAAATGACACAACACCAACACTAAATGAATGTGCACAAACGACGTTTACGGAAACTGAAATGAACGCATACAAATTCAAATTCACGGAATATTATTACCAAGTGGACCAAGAACCACTAGGGACGTCCTAAAATTACTAAAGCGTTAGAATACACACATCCTTGCACGCTTACGGAAACTGCAAGTGCAACTTGCAATATTACGGGAATTCTCACCAAGGGAATCAAATTACTTAGCCAAGTCCATTCTGAGCAATTGATCTTATGTTAGTCTAACTTTTCCTGACCATTCGTTTTTAAGACTTGCGTTACGGGTGGTTAGCGTCTTCAAATGGTATTAACAGGTTGATATCGTCTTTCTACCTTCACTTAGCTGATAAAATGAAAATGCATTGTAATCTGGTTAGTGTTCTTTTGTAGAGCTAAGTAGATTAGAAACTGTCCCTATGTTGTTGTTATTGCTGCCGCTTATTGTGTTTCGTATAATTGCTTTGTTGGTCTAGTAGTTACAAGCACGATTGCTGAACATGAGGGTTTAGGTTCGTTTCCCAAGACGAGCGAAGTGTTGTTGAGTTTTACCACCACGTGTTTTTCAGTAGTCTTCTTAGCATGTCGATAGCAAATCGTCACTAAATAAATTATACAAATTTTTCCCAATATTCAGCTATGCGAACTCCGCTCCCTGATGCAGTCATTAGGTCGTCAAGTGTGCAGGTGTCAGGGCATGCAGCGCAAGATGGAAGGTGGGCCATTGTCTGTGGAGATACGCCGCATACACACTTGAGATCAGAACCGTCTATGAACCCCCATCTGAAGAGATTGTCTTTGCTGCGGCCGACTTAGGTTCGGAGTCTATTTAGAGATTTCCAAGTCGGCCACGGCAAATCATGTCCGGGTGAAAGGCTTTCAGATGGCTCGATGAAGTCGTCAGGGGGCTTAAACAGGTCCCGCCAGAGCTCTCGTCTTGCTGTGGCGGCATTGCTAATAGCTGGACTAGTATTGTTAACGCACCCAAAAAAACTTTTACGACTTTTCAGCCTCTGGGGCACTGAAACGTGATTGTGCATTGGGTGGCGTGGGTCAGCGTGTAGCTTCGACCGCTCAGTGCAGCTGGCTATGGTCCTCCGAACCTTTGGGGGCGCAATCCCAGTTAGTGGATACAACATTCGTAGTAATGTCAGAGAACCGAAAGTATGGCAAACAGTCTTACCAAACTGTACATACTGGGTTGTAGAGGTCAGCTAGGCAGTCGCTTCATGTAAATACTGGTATTCAGCTGCATAGAAAGAAAAAGAAAGAAAGAAATCATTTATTTATTTGACACATACCACAAGTACACACAACGAAACAATATAAAAACTAAATAGGAAACTAAAAGATATAATATTGTGTGTCTCACGGCAGCGCCAAATAGGTCCAGTTCAGCAAACTGCCGAGCAACTAGTGCCCGACGCGGGTTTTCAAGTGAACCTGAGATAGTGATGTTACGGACGTAAAACAGCCTAGTAATTTGTGTCAACTAATTATATAGGTAAGTGTATAGACTTATATATTACTAGCGGACGTCCCGCGGTTTCACCCGCGTAGATCCCGTTCCCGTGGGAATACAGGGATAAAAAGCCTATGACACTCAGCAATAATGTGGCTTTCTATTGGTGAAAGAATTTTTAAAATCGGTTCTGTAGATCCCGAGATTACCCCTTACAATTTAACAAATACACAAACTTTACCTCTTTATAATATTAGTATAGATATAGATAGTATAGAAGTATAGATAATATTAGTATAGATAATAAAGTGTAAAAAACAATTCACATCTGGGTCAATTGGAAGCCGACCCCAACATAGTTAGGGAAGAAAGCTAGACAGATCATAATTTGACTATAATAGTCCGATCGACAGCCAGCTACAACTTTAGTTACCTAAATTCAAAATTCATAGAGCGTTTGGCCGTAAACTATAATGACTATTCAAGCGTCAATAATAGGTTTGTGACAACTTTGAGCCTTACAACATAAGTTTTGCAAGACTAATTGCTCAAAGTTCGATGAAAATAGAGTTAAATAAAATAGGGTTTGGCCACAGTAATTGTCTAGATAACTTCGGTGATTATCTGAAATTCATTGTGGTTGTGAGCTTTTAGGGTTTCTTTTGTAGTTATAAATCAGCCCCTAAATAATGATACAACTCAGATCCAGCATGTTCCCTTGCTGTCCTCCACCAGTGACACCCTAAGACGAGCCTCAAACCTCACAGGGGGTGCCCATAATGTGTGGTCGCTTAGTTTGTAAGTTTGTTTCTACAGGAAAGTATGAGCAAGACAAAAAAAACCTAGCGTCATGAACACGCCATAGTGGTTCATACGTAACTGCCGACCGGGCCGGATAAAAATCAGTGAGCTCTTAAACTCTCTAGTTCAGGTAGACCTGACCACCACACGAGTCAGCATTGGATTCAAATGCCCGCCGTGCCGGCTGAAATCAGAACGTTAACTGTTTGAATCGATTTTTTTAAAAAGTATGTTCGGTTTGATGGATGCCAGTGATTTTGGTATTCTGAGAGACACTTCTGATCATGTACTTAGCTGTAGCGGAGCCTCGTTGTATTTACTACCACTCAGGTTTTATTATTAAGCTCACCAGCTCAAAATTATTCAATATCCATTCTCCAACTAATACTCATACTCGCTATTTGAATAAATGAACCAGTTTGTGACAGTACATCGATGGACATGGCCTATCCAAACTTGCACAAGATTACTCTGTTCTTCGCCTTTCGTATTTAGTATGACCCAGCGTCCATCTAGTTAATAATAATAATAATAATAGTTTATTTTCCAACAACTTAATACTATTTTACAATGCAATGTGGCAACAATTTCAGTGAGAGCAAAGAGATTAGCGTCTGTAGCCGAACTAGGCATAGCCTGTATTTCAGCTATCAGCACCATTCCCCTCGAGTATTTAAAATACAAGAATAGGTGCCAAGTAATAGAGACTATTATAAATTAAGCAAAAAAGTTAATACTTATTACATAAAAAATGAAAATAGGTAAGTACATAATCTTAATCTATTTATTAAATGGGCTGTGTGTGTGTGTGTGTGTTCGTGTTCATGTGTGTGTGGTGTGTCTATGAGTATACGGAGGTGTATGAATGTGTTTGTGGGTGTGAGTATGCGGGAGTGTATGTGTGTGTAGGTGAGCTATTCAGAAAGTGCATCTATTGTTTACTGTGGTCGTGGCTGTATTTTTAGTGTGGTATGAATAAGAGTTGTTCAGTTTCCTCATAGCTTAATCTCTGCAAATATTGGCATACTTTTAATTTGCAATGTTTTCCAGTCAAGGGGTATATATGAATTGCTTTGTTAATCTTATTATAAAGGTACGGGCCTAGAAAACTTACAAATGTTTTGCCAAAGGTTGTTCTAAATGTGGTTGGATAGTCACATACATGGTGCCTACGACGCCTTTGTAATAATATAGGGTTGTAGGGCTGTTTTTTATGTTCGTGCAGGATACTTTTAAGTATAAATAACTGTCTCACTGTCAAAACCTGGCACAACTGGAACAGTGTAATAGTGGGAAAACGCATCGGTTTAAACGTGCTAACCTTCAGTATGGCTCTCTGAGCGACCTCAACTGCCTTTAGCGTGGTTTTGCAGATACCTCCCCAGGATAAGATGCAGTATGTAAGGAGCGACTGGCACAGGGCCTGATATATTCGTTTCAGCAGTGGAGGGTCCGCGACATGACGTATGTTTTTAAAAACATAAATTAATTTGCGTACTCTATTACAAAGAGTTTTGACATGTTCTTTAAAGTTGAGCTTATTGTCTAAAGTAATACCAAGATACTTCAGAGTGTTAACACGTTCCAGAGGTGAACATGCGCAGCCATTCACATAATTGCATTCATGTGACACAACTTGTAGGTCGCTGCGAATGGGCCCACCACCTGTCTAATACTGAAACAAATATATTTAGTCTTATCAACGTTTAACGTAAGTATATTTTTCTGCAGCCATCCCTTAGTCGTATCAAAGCCCTTTTGTGCGACACTGAAGACCTCCTCCCAACTATCACCCACAAACACCAACGCGGTGTCATCCGCAAAAGATATAATTTGACCTTTGGTAAGTTTGAGACAAGTAAGCTCATCTATGTATACGAGAAATAAGGTGGGCCCCAGTACACTTCCCTGAGGTACCCCATGTGTAATTGGAAGGTATGCACTTTTGTGATTACCCACTCGGACACACTGAGTTCGCCCAGAGAGATAGCTCTTGAAAAGATCGAGCTGGGTGCCCCTAATTCCCAGTGCCTCCAATTTGTTGAGTAAGAGAGAGACAGAAATCGTATCAAATGCCTTTGCCAAGTCAAGAAAAATAGAAAGACATTTTTTTCCTTTGTCCAGATTAGAACTAATAAATTCTGTGAGTTTATTTACTGCCTGTTCTGTAGATTTTCCCTGCCTAAACCCGAATTTTTCCAGAATTTTGGATATTGCGGGTAGTATGGATATCGGTCTATAGTTGTTAATACGATTTCTGTCTCCATTCTTAAAGATTGGGCATACTTCAGATCGTTTTAGGGAACAGGGAAACACACCTGTCATTGAAGATCTTTTCGAGGGGATGGACGAGAACATTTTTATGTTGTTTTAGGAATCTACTGCTGATATTATCACATCCTGGTGCACTATCTGTTTTCAGACCCATGATAAGATGTCCAATCTCGTATGTGTCTGTCTCAGTTAAAACGAAAGAGTTGGGGACATTTCGTACTTTATCTTGGGTATTTCTCAGTAAAGGTAGATTCCGGGAATTATTATTCAGTTGACAGATTTTATCGGCCAGTGAGCTGCCCACATTAATAAAGTAGTTGTTTGCTTCGTGAAGAGATTGATCAGGAGAAGACGAGAGAGTTAGTAGCTCTTTATGATGTTGTGTAGTTTTTGATGTGTGTGTGATGTTTTTAATGACTTTCCATAATTTTTTGTTATCATTCTGTGCTTCCAGGATTTTGGTTTTTTCGTATGCTCTTTTTAACCTTCGTAAAAGATTATTACAAAAATTTCTGTATCTTTTGTAGGTAATTTTCAAGACTTCGTTATCCGGCTCTATGGTTGCCTTTTTGTGTAGATGATCTCTGTTTAACATGCAACGTAGTAGTCCTGGAGTTATCCAGGGCTTAATGATCTTTTGGCGTCTAGGAAGTGTTACGATTTTTGTATTTTTTTCTATTACTTTTTGTAAGCATTCTGTTAGATAATTTAGACTAGTGTTAGGGTTTTCTATTTGGTAAATGGGATCAAAATTAATATTTAAAATGTCTTGTGCTAATGATTTATCATTAATTATGGCCTTTGTTGTAGTTGCATGTTGCCTTGGTTTTCTTAAATTTAAACAAAATAAAACGGGATGATGGTCGGTTAATGTTGCATTAGGGACTATAGTGATGGTAGAGGCTTTAGATTTTATAAGGACATGGTCTATGCATGTTTGGCGAGCGCTACGTGTAACTAAGGTGTGTGCTGGTAGTAGGCCGTGCGAAGCAGCTAGGGTTAGATAGCGTTCCCCTTCAGATTTTATTTTATTAGGGTTTATTGCTAGATTCATGTCACCTATAACAACGATGTGCTCGAAAGAAGATACTGACTGTAACACACTATCCAACGACAAGATGAACGGATCCACTTTAGTGTAGGAAGGCGATCTGTATAGGGCAACCATAGCAACTTGTTTTCCAACAGTGGCTAGTAGGCAATTACATTCATGAAATTCAGGTTCTATTATAGTTACATTAATATTCTCTTTGTAGTAGATAATTACTCCGTCATTTTGAATGGGATTTATATTGGTTGCTACATGAGAATAGCCAGTTAAATGAGGGATTATCGTTACACTTTTTAGCCAACATTCTGTTAAAATCAGTATATCGCATTTAAGTTTAAGTCTATGTAGCAAAACCTCTAATCCGGGGAGATTTCGGTTTATGCTTCTTATATTTTGTGTCAATATAATTAGGTTATCCGTGGAAGAAGTAATAATATTTTGGCACTCCTCTAGGTCCGCGGTTTGTGAGTGAGATACGGATAACTGGTCAATATTTTCGGATAAATTAGCTATGTTATCGAATGATTATAAATAGGGTAGGTATAGACAAGAGTTGTGGTCAATGTAAGTAAACCGATTATGGAAAGAATTTGTATGGAAATAGTGACACAGTGTTTGAGAGTGTGTTTTAGGTGTTGAGTATTTGAGGTTGTAATTTGATGAGTGAGTGAGTTGTGTAATTGTAGTATCTTGTGTACTTTGTGAGTGTAACAATAATCAATAGTTTTAAACTTAAAATTAGCATGCAATCTTATAGTTAAAAAAATAATGAAATAAAACATGAATCTAAGAGCAACAATTAGTCACAGCGGTTTAACATTATTGCGTAACTTTTCTAAATCAGCGTCATTATTTATCCGAATATGTGAGGCGTCTTCGTTGTTTTTTAGGTAAACAATACCGTTTGCTGTCCAGCAGAAACTGTACCCATGACTTTTCCGGAATTGTCGGGCTAAATAATACAGTCTCTGGGTTTTATGAGTGAGGGCCTCAGATATGTATATCGGTTTTTGACTATAACTTGGGTTTAGATGGGTCGTGTTTAACTTTGTGCCCTTTTGTTTAATTTTATTGAAAGTTTTTACACATTTGAGGACCTTTTCTTTCAAGAGTACGGTGGTAAAATCGACTACAATGGGGTCTGAACTATCTTTTGATTTTAACCTGTATATGTCCTTAATATTAGTAGTGTTAATATCCACACTTAATATTTTTCCCAAGTTAGAAATTTCACTAACAAGAGTATCCTTGGTTTCTCCATTTTGTTTTGGTATGTTGCGAATTTCTATCCCAACCCCACGCGTTTTCCGTTCTAAAGTTTCCAGCTTATCCTCCAGATCTTCGATGATTACTTTGTCTGACTGTCTTTCTTTCTCAAGAAACGCTATTTTCGATAAGAACTCGTCATATTTATTTGACATCAGGTCTATACTTGCTTGCAAGTCGTGGAAACGTTTTTCTTGTTCAATGGAGAAAGAAGAGAACATTTTTTTTATTATTTCAAAAAGATCGGAATTTTCGCCGTCAAATTTCCGCTTTTTCCTCTCGGTTATGTTTGCCGCTAGGGTATGAAGATCGGGTTCAGACTCGCAGTGTTGTAGGGATAACGCACTTTGTTCCTTGGTCGAAGCAAACATTATTGTACTCCGAGTACTATCTGTTGGCGTTAACTCAGTTAGGGACCTTTAATAATTAAATTCGTGCCAACACAATTATAAATGTGAAAGAATCTCTTTCCTGCCTGTTATATTTTCACACCTTGAATTGGGATGACAAGCACATGAAAAGAATTAACTTTGACCTCGGTTACGAAAAAGGTTACATATTATCCGGTACCTAGTAGGTACGTTCCATATTTCACACGGACGATGCCGCGGGTAAAGGCTAGTGGATCTAAAGCTCACGTTTATACCTACCTAATTTGGAAAACAAAACCACGTTCTTGACCATTACTAATGAAATTACAAAACACGGAACGATTCATAATTTTAAAAAGCGTAATGCCCATGTTGACCTTAACACGGTCCAAAAAAGAGAAATTAAATTTCAGAATCAAAGTGCATGATAGTCTTTTATTAAATTTGCCTTTAGCTGTAAGTGAACAAAACATTTACAAAGGTAAGCTCATGTTTTAAATATTAATGTGGATGGAACTGTAGGAAATCCTTTGTACCCACATTATGTTGGGAATAGGACGCATGAATACGAAATCATGTCAACTGACATTACTGAAACATGGGTGAACGTTACGTCGAGGCGTACGTCAGTTTCGGTCCTGTCAAAAATTTGGAAAATGTTTTGTCAAAAGTTAAAATATGAACCATACACCCCTGTTTTCTAAGTTTATTTTTCCATAACTTCCGGTTCTTCTTTGTAATAAAGTTTTGTGCATGGTTCAGGAGGTATAGGCATCTCCCCCATGGTTCTGTCTGTTGCCATTACCTAATCATCATCATCATTTCAGCCGAAAGACGTCCACTGCTGGACATAGACCTCCTACCTACTGATATATTTTAATATACATAGTGTCCACAGGTTCATCCAGAAAGAAGTTATAACATCACGCCTGTAATCCCCAAAGGGTTAGGCAGTGGCGTACCTAAATGTGTAGCCACATTTCAACAGTTAAGTATGTTTAGTTTACTTAAGTCTCATGTTATATGCCTAGTGGGCACAAATCATTAACATCGACCGGGCACAATTTATTCTACTGAGAAATTCTTGATGGACAAACCTAATAAAACCGTGCCCGACCCGACCCAGCAACTCATGCTCACCAGTCTCTTGCGGCCACTATCAGGCGGGAGGAAACGCCCGGATGCTACCACTGCGAGGATCGACCGGAGGACACGGTGGAGCACACTGTGGAGGTGTGCCCTGCTTGGGCGGAGTCCCGCCGTGTTCTCGTAGTGGCGATCGGCGGCGGCGACCTCTCGCGTCCGGCCCTGGCTTTTGTCTTGGGCCCGACATCAAGATCAAATAGATAATAGAAATAGAACGCCTTCTCATAAATTTGAAAAGTATGTTATCTAACCACACAGCTAAAAACAAAATATCGCTTCATTATAATCTTTCAACGCCAGTAAAAATACTACTTTACCGCTCCGTAAAACTTAATCCCTAATAGACCCTCAGTCAATAGCCCGTCGTTACTCACAGTTCATTTAAAGGGAGCGTTAAAAACAAGTCTAGGAAACACTTTATCTGGGACGCCAGAAAGCATTAAGTGCACCTCTTTTATGACTTGAAACTTCGAGCCTCTCTAGATATCGTATACGGGGTGTTACGAAGAATAGAAGAAATAATTTCAAGAACAAAAGGGAATCCAGAAATTATGTTTTTGTTTTACAATGCATCGTTACCGTGGAAAAATGCATGTAGCGAACGGCAAGCGCGACGATGACTAATGAGTGAATAGCTGATTTCACGCGTTGTTCGATAAAATAGTTCAAAATTCATATTCATTTTAGTTTTCTTTTAATTTTAGAAGGACTCGTATTAGAGCTTTAGCTCACTGTCCATCCGTCTTATGACGACGACGGGCCGTGTCGACGGCGCGTTCGTGTTTCACGCGCGCAAAGGCCGACGCCGTTCGGGTCTGCGGGTTATTCGAAAGAGATACCGCGGCCTCGACACAAAGGGCTAAGAAGGAACACTAGTAGTTTTTAGTCGGTAGAAGTCTGATACTCCCTACCGCTCTGCCCAGCGGGAGGAGTCATTTGATGATTTCCAACCACAAAATGGGGGCTGCGAACAGATAATGTAATTTTATATGTATTGAAATAATAAACGAATACTAAATTTAAAAAAAATATATATATTCTGGTGGAATATTTTATGATTCAAAACAAGGAACTGAATGCATCCTGTATTTTTCAGAAGAGAAGTATAACTTAAATACCCGCTATGAGATGGTTTACCAGATACACTGAGAAAAATAAATGATATTATGTATCAAGAATGTGTCTCCGTCATTCATGTAACTTATTTATATAGGAACGCACAAAGGTGTACGATTACAGTAATAAAGTACATTGAGTTGTCCGTAGTAAGATTACTTTATGGATGTCGCTATGATTTTTGTAGATTTTATTAAGAACTTGTTTACTTTTTTGACCAGTCGCAAAGAGTAAATAAGTAGAAAAATAGTCGCTTTATAAATTTTCTTGATTAATTTGAATAAATAACTTGACTGATATTAACATGCCCTATAACAAAGCGTTTAGGTCTCTTGTTTATGCTAACTATGGCAGTTGTTGCGTTTAAAAAGCACTTGAGCAATGTATAAAAGTCACTTGATTGATTTGAACATCTTCGCTGATAGATTAAATCATTATAATTTGTAAGTTTTAAAATGAAATATACTTATGACGATAGGCGATTTGTTTGATAGTATCATGTCAGATGATAAATTTTATAATGACAATTAATTGATTGATGTAAGTACATCTTTGTACAGATCATGTAGCTTATTAAAGTTAAGTAATTAAAAGTGTTGATCTAATTAAGTACTTCTTTGTTGTGCTTAAGTTGTATGTTTGTTGCTATTAAGTTGTATGTTTGTTGCTATTAAGTTGTATGTTTGTTGCTAATAAGTTGTGTGTTTGTTGCTATTAAGTTGTATGTTTGTTGCTATTAAGTTGTATGTTTGTTGCTAATAAATTGTATGTTTGTTGCTATTAAGTTGTATGTTTTTCGCTATTGAGTTGTTTGTTTAAGCTCAATTTACACCGCCGCGGAATGGCAGCGAATCAACTTTTTGCAACGAAATTCTACACAGCTTAATGAACTTTATGTCAATTGGTTAACGTACAAATTACGTACGTTACACAAGGTTCATTAATATGCTATAAGCAAATTCGTTGCAAAATTCGATTCGATTTCGGTGTAAATTGAGCCTTAAAAAACTCAAAAGCAACAAACAAACAACTTAATAGTAACAGAAGACATACTTACAACTTAAACGCAAAAAAAAACAAACAATAGCAACAAACATACAACTTAAACGTAATAAAGATAATTTGAAATATTCTTAAGTGTTACTGAAATAAAATAATCAAGTAATTTGACTCATTTATTTTTATTCAAAACAGTAAGTTAACTAATCAACATAAAATTAACGAAATCTTTGAGTTAGGACAAGCATCAAATAACTCTCATTTGGGATATGTTTCACATACGCTTCGCGACTCTCTGACTTTGATGGTCTCCATTTGCTTTCTTTACCTCCCGATGTCGCGCCACACAGATTAAACAACGACTGATTGAAAAAATAAAGACGAAGTTACTATTTTAAATCAATTATTAATTTAAAAAGGTTAATTGATTTCTCATATTATTTTCCGATCATTACTTAGATGAAGACATTTATAAATGTAATAAAGATATTTTATTAATGTTGCTAATCAAGTACTTAGTAGGATTTATCATGAACTACATTTACATCAATAACGTAGCTTTTTAACTGAATTATATGCAAATGATTGAAATACCCCAATCATTTTATCTTAAGACGATGACAATAGCTATTGACTTCTGATGTTTCAGTATTTTTGGACACGCCCACAATTTTTCCGATACCCTAGCGCCATACTACCAAGTAAGAAACAAATAGTCCAGGATCCGCGGTCCATTTTTGCACTTGATTACTATCAAGCTAATTTTGATGAGACGGCGAGACGCCCAACAATTTCCTGCACGAAACTCTCGAATTCTCGATTGTGGTAAGTAATAGGGGTAGCAGGGATAAAATATGTTGGTTTGATGATTTTCAAAAGTGTTAAGTACAAACACTTTTGAGAATCATCAGCTGGGTTTCTTTTGTTAAATCTGATGATAATTATCTAAATTATTTGAAAAAATATTTGTCCTACAAAATGTATGGTTTGATCAAAGAGTCCCCTTCCTTCCTTCCAATATGTATCGATAACGAAGTCATTAAAAATGATTACTTACTAACTGGGTTTTGGGGATTGGATATTTTCTATTAAACCCACTCTTTACAAGTTGCCTACAAGATTCTAAAAATTATATTAAGTGTTTGGCACTTACTCCACGCACCATCAATATTCCTGTACATCATAAACAACAGGCTAATACACTTTCTGGAGCCACAAATTCCAGAAGAGCAAGCAGGTTTTGTTAAAGGCAAAGACACGCGGGAACAAATCCTGAACGTTTGCCAAATTATAGAGAAAAGCCGGGAATTTAACAGCCCTGTATTGATGTTTCATAGATTATACCAAAGCATTTGATTGCGTGGAGTGGGGCAAGCTGTGGGGGGTTCTTAAAGACATGGGAACGCCTCAACATCTTATTGACATAGTCCGATGCCTCTACCTACACATCAACAACCGATCTTTCGTCAAAATAGACACCGACTGTTCAAATGCGTTAGGCAGGGATGCATCCTCTCACCTCTGCTCTTCAATATGTATGAAGAGTAATATCATTCAAGACTCTTTAGGGCTGGGACAAGGGGTTTACTGTTGGTGGAAAGTGGATTTCCAATCTGAGGTACACTGATGACACCGTTCTCCTTGCTACAACATTTGGCAACATGAAAGAGATACGGCACAGATTGGAAGTGGAAAGTGGCAAAGTAGGGTTTGCAATAAATAGGCAGAAAATCAAGCTTATGGTAGTAGATCGTGCGGGAAAGCTATCGGGCGCCTATAACATCTAAGGCATCTATACTGTGGACAGCTTCGATTAACTGGGCTCCAATATAAGTAATGAAGGTAGCTGCGTCACAGAAATAAAACGGCGGATAGCCATGGCTAAAGATGCTATATTACGCCCCCGGAACATCTGGGAAAAACGTGGTATAAGTTTTAAAACGAAGGCCTGTTTGGTCAGGGCACTAGTTTTCCTGATTTTCCTCCATAGAGTTAATAATAATAATATTTATTTATTTTCAGGGTACTTTGGCCCATAGATAAATACCTTACAGACTAACATACATACGATATAATTGACAGCTTGTGTTAGTAAACAAAACCTTAAAACTATATTAGTATCACTACACTTGCACTACGTCACTGTGCGATCATGTGGCACTTGCCCGCGGAAGCGTCGAAACACCACCCCCTGCGGCCAAAAGTCCTCTTCCAAGACGAGGTGCAGGTAGCATGTCGGTACTCGCACCACAAACGCCTTAAAGTTGACGTTGCGGCGCGACTCGAGCAGCTGCACTCTCGCCACGTACTTGATCTTCTGGCGCACGTGCTCCACGATGTCCTCCGTCGTAGTGGTGTAATGTAGACGGAGAGGTACAAAGGAGTGTTCGGCTTTGCGGCACGAATATGCACATTGGGCTCCGATGGAGCCGTGCCGCAGCGGTTCTTGATGGTTCGCTGACGGCGCTTCCTCCTCAACACCGTCACGAAACCATCATCAGCCTGGATCGGTTCCTTTTCAGGCACAGGCTTCTCGGAAGGAGCATTTTTCCCCACAAGTTAAGACATGGACAATCCAAACAAGAGTAAGACAGAGGATAGACGCATTCGAAATGTGGTGTTTTAGGCGGATTCTCCGAATTCCATGGACGGCCAAACGCACAAATGTGTCTATCCTTTACCAACTCGATATCAAGACTCGATTGTCAACAGTTTGCCTACAGCGTATTTTGTCTTATTTCGGCCACATAATGCAAAGAGGAGATAGCAGCCTTGAAAAGCTGGTCATTGACTGGCCTGTTGGTCTAGTGGTTAGTGACCCTAACTGCTATGCCGGAGGTCGTGGGTTCGATTCCCACCCAGGACAAATGTTTGTGTGATGAGCACGATCATTTGTTCTGTGTCTGGGTGTAATTTATCTATAATATGTATGTATTTAGAAATATATAAGTATGTATAACAGTTGTCTAGTACCCATAACACAAGCTCTGCTTAGCTTGGGACTAGATGACGTTGTGTGATAGTTGTGGAATATTATTATTATTATTGTTGGCAATACCGAAGGCAAGCGACCGCGAGGCCGGTCGCCATTTTACAAATTTGGAAGTGTCTGTCTTCCAAACGATTGGCTTTGAGAAAAAATTGTTTGTGGAACCTCAATGTCATTTTTAAAGACCTGTCTAATGTCTATAGACACCCCACACGTAGGTATAGGTTTGATGAAAAAAAATATATAGTTTCAGTTCCATGTATGGGGCGACCCCCTAAATCCTTTTTTTATTTTTGTTTAAAAATCGTAAAGCGGTTCACAGAATACTTGTAGAGTTTCAACTGTGTAGTCTCAATAGTTTCCGAATGAAGTGGCTGTGACATACGGGTGGACAGACGGACAAACAGACATGACGAATCTATAAGGGTTCCGTTTTTTGCCATTCGGCTACGGACCCCTAAAAAACAGCTGGTTTGTAGTAATTTTTTAATGAGCTCGTTATCAATACATGTTGGATTTAGATAATGATCATCAGATAAAAATAAAATAGTTAGTATTAGATTTTTGAAAATCATCAAATAAATAATTATAATAATATATAATCAATATATATTTTATCCCTGCTGCCCCTATTACCTACCACAATCGAGAGTTTTCGTATAGGGTAATGTTGGCGTCTCATCAAAATGCAGCTGCTCACGGAAAATTAGCTTGATAGTAATCAAGTGAAAAAATGTACCGTGGATCCTGGACTAACATTGTGACGCGGTCAATAATAATTTATAGATGAACGGATAGCTGTCAGTGGGGCGCAAAGTGACATACGTCCGTCTAGCACCGCGCCTAAGCGCTCACTGTCGGATTGCTTAGGTAAGAAAGAGAGCGCGATGACGCAACGCTCGAACTTCTTACAAACCATATAATGATTAATTACATCAAAATAATTTATTAAACAATCAAAAATTAAAAACAACCAAATTTTGTATTTAAATATGGTACGTTATTGTTATAAATTTTACCAACGTACGTTGATCAGTAATACAGATATTTTTGTTGGAAGATCATTTTAAGAGGTTAGTTTACCATTTTTTTGTATCGAGAAAACTTTTCAAAAACGTGTTTTGAAAACAACGAAATTATCAGAAATATGTTCAAGATTAACATATATTTTTTCCGCCGTGTCAAACTGTATAGATTTGGCTAAAAAATTGTTCAATACAAGCCTATTTGGCTCATGTCAGCGCCTTAAATAAATAATGGTTTATGACGTCACCAAAATTAAATAAGAAATTTGATTGTTTTAAATATATTTCACTTTATAAGCGTACAGTCATTTAAATTTGATTTTCACAATCAATTGTGGTTTGTTGTTTTAAAATGATTAATGATTCATTTAATCGTTTTTTACTCAATCAAGCAAAATTTCAACTTGATAGGAGACCAGTTTTCTCAGTGTAAATACGTTTGTCTTTGGAGATACTTCGGTTCGTCAAAACATCGCATGCTGATGTCACGTCTTAATAAAGGTGCAAACTTCATTGCTCGAATTTATGCCAAACCATCAGACATGGCCTGAAAACAAATAGCTACATTTTTTTGAGTTTTAATTTACATGGAAGATATTTTACAATCGTAAACAACAATAAAACAATCTTACCTGCACAGGGCAAACAAAATCCTCGACGGACATAAATCACAAAAAAACCTCTAACAAACAGAACATGCATTTTGATAAACGCAAAACAATGAAATACAAACATTGTTAATTAATGTACGAGGGTCCTAATCCATTCGGAGCAGACGATACCATTTTCTTCGAATCGCCAGGCGAGAAAATACGAACACAAAGATCTAAGATGGTTGCCACTTAAGGAAATTGCCCGTAATAAGACAATCGGCAAAAAAGAAATCTGCTATAACGGAGACGAGGAGAATGATGGCCGTCGATGCAGACCTGCCTCTTTTTTTTAAGAATAAAAATAAATGGAAACTCGGCTGAAGTTTGCCGTAAATAAGTTGAGGGTTGAAAATTGTGGTGTTAAAGTAAAGTTACCTTAATTGCTTTTAGTTACTAGGTTCAATCTATAATGGTAGTTTTAAGACATAGCATGATTAGTCTATAATGATCCCACTTCTGGGACACAGGCCTTTCCTGTATGAGAGGGAACGGGTTATATTCCACCACGCGGGCTCGGTGCGGGTTGATAGATGTCACGTGTCTCCGAATTTTTGGTTCCTAACCTAATGCGGTTCCAACGCTTACCTGTGTTTCAAAGTCAAACTACGAACAGTAAGTCATAGGTCGTGGCCGCCACCACTGGGCCACCGCTGCCAAATGTAACAGAAGATGATACATTATTATGGTTAGTAAGTAATAGAGAGTATTCGGACACTTTTAGTCTTAATTTTTTATTTTAGTGTTATTTTTAGTTCACGACAGCTCACGACATCTACTTACAAGCCCACATAGCCACCCACATAACGTGCTTCTACAAATTCGTGATATTTTGGGCTCTCATCGACAATAATTCAGTATTTGATCACAGTAAAGTTGAGACGTCCGAGAAATGAACTCAATTCATTGTGTCCCGTTCTATTGTGTCAAATTTTGATTCCAAATAATTTATTACATTGATAAAAACAGTGTACCGCACGATTTTTTTTTTTTTTTAGATGGAGTTCTGTTTCGGACGCGATCGGAGACGGACGGGTCCACCCGCACGCTCACAGCCCCTAAAAAGCATTCTACTGCCACTAATTACCTTTGTTGCTCGGCGCCCGCGCAGACCGACCCAAACGAAGATAATACAGGGCACGTAAATAGCAAAACCTACGGTTAACTAACTTATCAAAGTGATAATTAAGGTGGTATTTTACCACACGTTCGTGTGTGAATATTTGTGCCACGATCTAGTCTGACAAAGTGATAATTAACTAGTGCGTCACGCGTTCGATCGCGAATTAGTGCCGTGATCTAGTCTACCACAGTGATAAAGGACCGTTGCACTTCACGTTTGTGTGCGAATTAGTGCCGTTAGATTAAATAGCCTACCAAAGCGGAAAAAAAAAATATATAATAATTACCTGCTGTACCACACGTCCGCGTAGTATAGTAAAAGGCCTTTAAATAGTCCGCCAAAGAGACTCCTAAAAGTGACTATCTTAATGTGCATCCATGTTTGAACTATTATTAGTGGCGCGAAAACCCCTTAAACTACTTCCCGCTACGTGTTGACGCCACATAAGTGCAACTTGCACATATCAACTCTACCGAGGCTCGGCTGCACCCCTCATACTCAACAACACCTGCAATCAGCAACGATCCCGGAATTTGGTGAGACCGTTTCATATTTTAGGTACTTAAATCTAGGTGCACATACGTGCAACTTGCACATATCAACGCTACCGAGGCCTGGCGGTACCCCTCACACTTAACAACACCTGCAATCAGCAGCGATCCCGGAATTTGGTGAGACCGTTTCATAATTTAGGTACTTAATCTAGGTGCAAATCTAAATGAACGCCAGTAAAAAGGGCTCCCAAAAACTAACGGTAAAATCAGAACAGGAGAACAAAAGACGAAACAATCACCACGCATAGCCCCATCTGCCAAGCAGAAACAAAGGGCAAGCAGACGTCCCGGAGTATTACCCGGCAATAGTTACAATACGTCACTTACACAAAAGAGCCGACGATTTTAACGGCTTTTGTCTTACTCCAAACAGCATTAACAAAAGCCGAAGAATTCCTTAAAAAAGCCGAAAATTTCTTGTGAGAGAATTACGCACATCTGGTCATGGGACCCAAAGAACCCCAGCCAGCCCTGGTAAAAACCCCTTGACAATAGTGTCATAACAAATATAGGGTACCATTAAAACAGCAAAATTACTGCGATTAAATAACCATTGCATTGTATTGCAGATAACCACACACAACCTAGCACCAATGATAGAAGTAGTTTTAGTCAATAATCAATAGAATAAGATTCATTTCCAGATACCAACCAAGGAAAGGAAAAGTAAGGGAAAAGTTTATACCATGGATATCTCACACGAGTGTCAGAGGATCAACATGGAAGGAGATGGAAACTGCTTATTCAGAGCCATTGCCCACCAAATAAACAATCTATTCTACGTCACATTTAACCATGAAGCAATAAGAAGAGATCTGGCTCGCTACGTTACGGAGCAACGTGACGAACCACGCATGCGACTAGCCATAATGGGCAACTTAGAGCAGGCACAAGATGGAGTACAAACAATACAGACACCGACACATATGTCAAGAACCTTCACAAACCAGGAATTTGGGGCGGCACTGAGATCTTGATAGCAGCAGCAGAATATTACCTCATTGCGGTTAACATTCATCAGAACAACCGGACACCAACATGTACGTTCAGACCCGCAAATCAATCTGACATTGTAGGTGAAATTAACCTGCTTTTCAACAGCAACCACTGAACAAAAAATGAACAATCCGTAAACACCTCAACAACGAATACACAATCAAGCAAAAGCGAAATAGGAATCACCCCACAGACCACGACGACAACACCCCTTAGCATACCGACACCAGTAGACCTCCCGGATAATACCGGCTTCAGAGTAGTCCAGCCCCCGCTTACCCACCCACGCTATAATGCGCCACCATCACTAGCATCGACTAGGATTGCAACCTGGAACGTCAGAGGTGCAGCCACACTGGACAAAAAACACCGAATTGATGCCAAACTAGAAGACTTAGGCATTCACATCGCTGTCTTACAAGAAACCAAGATGGCAAATGGCAAATTTGAATCAAATCACTACATCTGGACCCTTACGGGAACAAGTAAAGCAAGAGGAATGGCGATCCTAATAAGAAAGGACTCTGGAATCTCAATACTCCAAAGTAGAACGGAAACCAACGTTATTGGAACGACGATAACGGGAAAAAATGGCATAGTCCTATACTTGGTTGGAGTCCACATAGCCAACCAAACTACTCTAGCATCACGCGACTACACAACTCTACAAAGGAAAGCAGCCCAAAAACTCAACGTTAATCATATTAGGTGATTTTAACTCACACGTAGGATGGCAAGAGATCAAAAGGCTGGACGAAAAGGCTATTCACAAGAAAAACCTATTTCACGAGACATCGAACGAAAACGGTGAAATGTTGATAGACTTAATTCTCCGTGAAAATCTCCGCCTTGACACCTCGTTTGGTCGCGGCAATTGCAGGACAACATGGCGAAGAGGAAAATTATTCTCTCAAATCGATCACATCCTCACGAGTCGCAAATCAAAACCTTTTTTCAGAGCAATACGGGGAGTAACCGTAAAATCGTTATCCGACCATAAATTAATAACTTCACAAATTAAAACGGACCGGCTGAGTACGAATCTCACACGAAAACGCCGCTACATCGGGAAACAACAACCAGACGGATACGAAGACGACCTCTTGTCGTTCAACTACAGGAATTACGACTACTCACTCTTCACCGAATATCCGACAGTCGTGGAAAAATATGGAAAACAAATCATGGAACAACACACACAGCTGGAGAATAACGTCACCACACCAAATGACCAACCCATCTTCTGGGAAAAAATCACGAGAATAATGAGAGAGTCAGCAAGAGAAACACTCACAAGGGGGCATGAGAAACGGCACAGCACCTGGTGCTGACCAAGTAGTAACAGAGCTCTTCAAAGCAGTCCCAGAACAATTTCTAGCTGAAATAACGGCACACATGGATAGGGCGTGGACACAAAAAATCTTACCAACAAGCTGGACACAAACCATATAGATTCCCATACCCAAAAAGAAACACCCAAAAACAACATCAGATTACAGAAGAATCTCAATCTGCAACACAGGCTACCGCATCTACGCCAATTTCCTGCTACAAAGGCTAGACGAGCGTATTGATGAACTGGGAAATTACCAAGCCGCCTTTTTGCGGAATCGGTCCACCGACGACCATATGTTCACTCTGCGCCGAATACTCGACGAAGAATGGAGACAAGGAGAACGGCTTTATGTCATAGCACTCGACATTGAAAAAGCATTTGACACAGTTGACCTGAACTGCCTACGCGATATACTGGTAACCAGGACCGATAAAGCACTCACAAACAGAATAATAAAAGCATGCATGAATGAAACAACTTGTATACGATGGTTCGGTCAACAAAGCAAATGGATAACCAAAGGAAAAGGAGTCAAACAAGGCTGCCCCCTCTCCCCACGCCTCTTTACAATACTTATGGACGACGTTCTAAGAACTATGGAAGAGGAATTAGGCTTCCTCAAACTAGATCAAGATAATCGACTTGAACTGCCAATAATATTATCCTTTGCCGATGACGTAATAATTCTGTCAAGGAGCCTGGACTTGGCTGATCAAATTTTCATCAAAATGAAATCCCTCCTCCAATCCGTCGGACTTCACATAAATGAAACCAAAACTAAAGCAATCATACGTGACCCAGTGCTCTGTCAACCAAACTCCATAAAATTAGATGGAACAACTATACAACTTGCGGACAAAATACGATACTTGGGCACCAACATCACATCAGGACACAACCGCAGGCAAACTATTATATCAAGATGTGATCAAGCGATAAGCAACGCAAAATTCTTAGCTCCTTTCATCAAACAATCAAAAATTGAGTGGCAAACAGCCAGACTAATTTACAAAATGGTGATAGAACCAACGATGACATACGGAGTCAAAACAGCTGCACTAACCAAGGCGATGAGATCAAAACTAAGAAGGACCGAACGACTTATATTATCCGACATGATAAGTCATGCAAGAACATATCCACATGACAAAAAAACAAGCGAAATACTACAAGGAAAAACCATATCAAAAAGGGTGAAAGCACTGAGGCTAAACTACTACGGCCACGTACTCAGACGTGAGCCCCCACACCTACTACAGGCAGCATTAAGATACAAAGCAGTGAAACGGAAACCTGGCCGGCCAATATTTACATGGAAGGACTCGCTCAAGCACGATATGGAGTACTACAAGAGAACCAAAGAAGAATGGAAAAACCTTGCCGATGACAGATCCAAGTTCAAGTCAACCACAGAAGAAATATACGACATCAGCGAAACTGACAGCGAAGCAGAAGCCATCGACACCGATCAACCCAGCAATGACCAATGCAGGAACACTCGCAGCCAGACATCGAGCCAAGGACTACCCAACACAACGTGACTTCAACGCTCACTCCACTTTAATACACCTGTCACTCCTCTTTTCCTATACTGGGTATACAGTGGAACACTGGCCTGGTTCTATATCTCCCTCCTTATCCCAGAGCATGTCTACTCCAAATAACCTTGTTCCTCCTGGTAAGGCGTACGTCGCGCGACGCATGCGCCGGCTCCGCCGACGCATGCGTTTCGCGACGCGTGCCTACTGGGCCGTATTATGCCACCTAAGAAGGCCAGCGAACCGACTTGCTACCTTTCCCACCATTGCTCACTATGTGACTCCGGTGGGAGTGATACATGGCTGGTTCAGGAACTACGAGGGTGTTGTGATACGACCCAAACTCCGGCTATGCCGGGGCAAGCAATGTTCTTGGCTGGGAGTTGAGCATATTCATTCATTCATTCATTGATAAAAACAGTGTATCGCCCCCATGTGTTTTCATTTCCTGAAACCTATCTTCTGCCCACATGATGTAAGAGCCGAATGGGATAAATTCTAACAATCCGACAAATATATTATTATCAGAACCTAAATTAAGACTTAATACATGCGATCAATCGCAGGACCAATTGGTCGATCCGTGAACTCAGTTATGACGTAATTTGGAAAGACAAATAATTCGTCTTGGAAACTGTTGACTGATTGTGGTACTCAATATTGCGAAAAGCCTGGTTCTAGAGATAAAATGTGAGCCATTTGTTCATAACCTTAGAAGGTTTGGACAAATCGCACTTGCGAGTCTACTTAAAAATTGGCACGACGGAAATTCTTTTACCTTTTCCTTGTTTGGAAGCGACAGTTTCAGTGATACCTACATTTATTTTAGACTTGTTTTTGACCGTAACTGTATCCTAGTGAAGGTCCTGGTTTCAATATGAAACATATTCTATGACGATCGGCAAAAGTCTCTGTATATTTCGTACACATTAAAATAACATCATGACTGTAATCCCCGAAGAGAAATCAGATGTGTATGTATTACGCTAGTTATGTTTTCCTAGTCCTAAGTCATAGGGGCGAGCCAATTGCCACCAAACGGTCACAAATCCAAACTCTGTGGCTGCTACTGAGAAATTCCTGATGGTCAATAACATACCAATAACACTTTGTCCAACGCTGAATCGGACAAGGACCTCAAATGTAGGCCAATGAAGCAGTCATTAATTATAATTTGTAATCAGAAAGTATTAATAAACTTTATTTATAACTAGCGGACGTCCCGCGGTTTCACCCGTGTAGATCCCGTTCCCGTGGGAATACAGGGATAAAAAGTAGCCTATGACTCTCAGCAATAATGTGGCTTTCTATTGGTGAAAGAATTTTTAAAATCGGATTAGGAGATCCCGAGATTACCCCTTACAATTTAACAAACACACAAACTTTACTTCTTTATAATATTAGTATAGATAAAAGATTTCCCTGCCTATCGTAATTCAAACAAAGCCCTCGCTTTATGTGAATTACGATAAACACTTAAAATTTTGTCAGGATATTTAAACCAAATACGGATTAAATAATAAAAGCAGGAACATAAAACGTAGGAGATAAAAAATAACGAGGTCCTACGGTCGAGAACCTAATAACAGTTTTCAACAGGTACAAAAAGCAACAAATTTACGGTTGGGATACTTAAAATGTTAACTAGTAGAGATAAACATATAATATTATACAAGAGGGTCTATTACTGTGTAGTATTTATGCAAACATTATTCATTCGGTCTACCTACCCTTGACCACAGGGCTTGTAAAAGGGGCTGAAAAGGTCAGAGATAGGCAAAATAAAATAAACAATAACCACGATATAATCTGTGAATTTTAATTAATGTTTTTACTCGTTATTTATGCTTTAATTTTATAGATTATAGGTATTTATTAACTGGTTGTAGGCTGTCCATGCGAAAAACGTCTAAAAATGTGAATGGGAACGAAGGGATGGGGAAGCTATAGAATGACATGCACAGATTGGGGAACATGTGCTTCTGAAAACTTGGGTTGCATCGGCGCGTGTATGTATGGCCGAAGTAAACGTGGATGAATCGAAATAAGTTATAAGAATCGTAGCAGGTGTCTTCTGCAATTGCTACCCCAATGGCATTGATTCGAAAGGATAACAAACAATTTTTTTGATTCTAAGAGATGCCAGTTTACTCAGAATGTTATCCTACAAAGATAGTCTAACTTATGGTGCTTGCTATTATTCGTAAAAAATACAAGCCTGGCCCTAACTATTACCAATTTGATTTCATCATCCAAGTTCCCACAAAACAGCTTTACTAAAATGAACCAAGACAATAGAAACAGGATTATCTCTATCACAAAGACGTTTGACATCATGAAAGGGGTTAAACTCCCCATTTTCCCCGCAACGACGTCACTTTCGAATTCTGACGTCACATGACGTTGAGGAAAGTTGGACAATAGAAATAAAATTCAACAATAAGACCCTTGTAAGGGTTAATAAAGAGATTAAGACACCTGTTGTTGGGCAGTTATTTTGGTACGTGATACGACTGAACTGTGGAGGTAGGCAATTCAAGTTTAAAAAGCTTGGGTTACGGGAATGTGACCTTTATTGATGTCTTTAAGTGTGTGGTGGGGAAAAAGTCGAACGTATTGCTTCTCTGTAAAGGATACTAAATGATTATTGTCTGAAGCTATGCGTACAAGATATACGGGAAGACATAAGGAACTGAAGAAAAAGATGGACATCCCGCGATCTTGGATTAATTGGCGAGAAGAAGCACACACAACTGCCTCGTTGGTCCAGTGGCCCAGTTGGTCCAGTGGCCCAGTTGGTCAGTTGGCAGTAGGCACGACATACTGAGCAAGAGTTCCTCGGTTCGATTTCCAGGTGTTAACGAGTTTATCAATCAGAATTTTCTCAGTAGTAGTCAAGGAGTCTGGATGTGTACCCGGTTGAAAGTGGTAGGCTCGCCCCCTATTACATAGGACTTGACATAAGTATTACATAGAAAAGTGTAAATAACCGTAGAGTGGAAAAGTTCAAGCAAACAAAAAAGCTTACAAGCAAAAGTATATATTTTACAAAATCTTGAAGACTACAGACGTGATATTTTGCTTACTAAAATTAATAGCCAAAACTCCCAGCAACTAAATATCGAAGGTATCAAAACTTTTTACTCGATATTGCAAAATGCGGTAAAAGTCGGTGAGGCTAGACGAACGTCAGATGCATCGTTAAAAGTTGCAAGTTTTCCCTTACCCTGCAAGTTTTCACTGGCTTGGAACGAGCCGGTTAGCATAATATAAGTAGTTACTAGCATGAAATAAAATATTTACGGTCGTGTACGAGTTCTTTGATAGCCAGGTATTTTATTGCACAAGTCAACGGTTTGTGTTTAGTTTTTGAATTATTTAAATAGCATACCGTTGATTTGTAATGTATCATCATCTGACTAGCCTGTTCTCTACATTGTTAGGGTCAGCTCCTATTCTCCGGATGCAGCTGCATACTAGTACTTTACATGGATTCACTACTATCCGACCTCCACAACCCAATTCATCATTACCCTATTGTTCCCACTGCTGGGGCACAGGCCTCCTCTTAGTAAGAAAGAATGGGCTGCAATCCACCACGCGGGCCCAGTGCGGGTTGGTAGATGTCACATGTCTTCGAAGTTTTGGTTCTAGGACATGCCGGTTTCCTCACGATGTTTTCTTTCACCGTTTTGAGAGCAGCGGTGATGAAATAAATTACAAAAGGTAATACACCTATCCGGGTTTAAATCCACGACTGTTCATAAGTCAGGGCCGCCACCACCCCGGCCCTGGTGCAAGCCATGGTCCGGGGCGAGGAGGAATGGGACGCCGTCGCCTCCTTCTGCGAAGCAGTGATGCTTGCGAAGGAGGTGGCGAACGAGAGAGAGAGAGAACCTCTCAACGTCCCAGCCGCCGCGGAAGGCGCTCCGGGCGTCGGGGGTCACGCGATGACCTCCGGCCACCGTAGACGCGGGCCTGTGGACGGTGAGTAACGGGCTAGCTCGCCGTCCGGCCGTCGTCATGACGGCAACAGACCGTGTCGGCGGCGCGTTCGTGTTCCACGCGCGCCTCAAAGAGATGTCAGCAAGGAGGGGCCCGCAAGGGCCGACGCCCGTTGGGGCTGCATGTGGATATCGAAAGGTTACCGCGGCTCCGACACAAGGGCGAAGAAGAAGGAACATGGGTTTGGTTTTTAGTCAGTAGAAGTCTGACACTCCCCTTCGCTCTGCCCAAGAGCGGGGGGGGGGGGGGGTAATTCGATGATTTTCCGCCCACCAAAAAAAAAAAAAGGGGGTACCCAATTTCAGTTGGCCACATAGCTTAATTAGTACTGAGTTGATGACTTTCGGGCTACTGACTACCTCAGCATGAGGTACTGGGTCCGATTCCCAGGTCGGGCGAAGTGTTATTGGGTTTTTGTATCAGGAATTTCACAGAACCAGAAACTGAATCTGAAATTGTGTTTGGTTGATGGCAATAATATAGACTCGCCCCCATGGAACTTATACATAACATGCGAAAAGTGAGTGTACTATTAGGTATACCTCTGCCGAACCCTTCGGGGATTATTAGCGTGTTGTAATGTGTGTTTTAAAAAATAAAAACTATTTAATAAAAAACATAAAATTTTCAATTGCCCCAAATCCGTTACCAATCTATTCGTTTTGTAAACCACGAAGATGTCTGCGAGAGAAATTCTTAAGTAAAAGTTGTGTAAAAGTTTATTTTACTCACGTACTGAAAGAGAATGGGCAACATATGAGCACACGTTGGCAATGCGGTCACGGATACACCTGGAGGCGCTGCTAGAAAATATCCTTTGTCTTGGAAACATACGGTGTTTACTGGGTAGCCGGCACGCTTTGTATGGGAATCAATTAGATAGAAACAAATTCAAAGTATTGTAGTTCCCAAAAACCTAATAAAAACAAAACATAAAAAAAACGTCAGATTTCAGAGCAGGGGACGGACAATTTGTATGAGAATAACCATTTAAGTCATATTTTTCGTAGGAAACGTCCTACGAAAAATAAGACTTAAATGGTTATTCTCATACAAATTGTCGTTATCTTCATCTTGCAAATACGCTCAAACAAAATGTCGACCAACAATTTAAATTTTATTGGCTTAAAGTTTAGCTACAAAAAGTTCACTGATTATCACAGTGGTGGTGAGCAGATTGCCGCATGAAAGCTTTTAAGTAACTCCACCAAAAAGTATTATGGCAGTATTGACTTGAATTATAAAGCATATTCATATTTATGTAGTTCATATTTTGGAAATTTTAATTTTTTTATTGCTGCGTGTATATCAGTTTTCGGGAGAAGATGGCATTCACGTCATTGAATTACCTTTTACCTCCCGAATTGTGACTTAACACAAAATGAAAACAATTCAGTCTAGGATTAATAAATAACTTAAAAACTGTTGGTTGTATTCGTTTGGTCCACTCTCGACCCCTCGACCCCCAATAATAAATGTATTCACTGGACCCCTAACTACTACAGTTTGGGGTCCAGTGGTCAGCGGTCATGCTTTAAATAAGAATCTGCTACTGTTCTACTGTACTGTTTCCATAGTAATAAAATTTTCAAGAATGTTTTCAAATTATAGATCCGTATGTTCAAACATTTCACCTTATTTTCACACATGACAAAGCAACGCCTGATTCCATACACGTAATACAGTCTCGTTTATATTGACATTTTATATCCTAGCCCTCTGTATCTTTCTTTGTTATACTTATTTTTATGGCAAATAATTTATAACCCTTCTTTTCTATGGAGTTTTTATTCACCGTTAACATCCTCACATTTTGTTTTACACCATATTTTCCGCTCTTTTTTACGTGTCATTCGGTTGGCTTTAATGGCAGGTTAAGTTTGGTAAAAGGAGGTTCGACTCACTTTTATAAAGATAAATGAAGTGAGAAAATGTGTGTCGGTGTTCAGGCCTATATAGGGTAGCAGCTCTTGGCAGATATTGTTTGAGATTGCTTTTAAAAGGATGAATTATGAGGGTGGTAGGAATCCCAGGAGCGTTATGAATGAGTTCGAGCCGAGATTAATATAGGTCTAGTTTTAGTTTTAAAAGGTTAAAGTAAACTCTTTAGATTTTATATTCAAGAGATTCCGTCAAGTTTTTATAATTATTGTTTGTCTTTTTTTTAATGATGTACCTATCGTTAACACTTAGGTATTATTTTTATTTTCTTGTCGATGGTACTCTTAAGATCAGTTCGATCAGTGTAAATAGCAGCGTCAGCATCAACTATTTATCTTAAAAATATTCAGAGATACATCTTGCCAGAACACCTCGTATTCTAAATTCCATATTATCTCAATCTTGAAGAACAAATACTTCTCTTCTAGAAGACAATAAAACTCAAGTTGCCCTGTTAAATAGTAGACCACTAGTGGACTATATTTCCGACAATAACTTGTGAACACTTGGGCTTTCTGCCAAATCACCTATGCGACTGCGTGTTTATATACCGATCTGATTCATAAGCACTAGTTATTATTATAAGGCAAAGAAATGGTTCCATTATGAGGATCGGCCAGAGGACACGGTGGAGTACACCGTGGTGGTCTTATCTGTTTTGTCGGAGCACTGACGAGTCCTCGTAACGGCTATTGGCGACGACAACCTTTCCCGTCCAGCCCTGGATCAATTCAATACATGGTCCGGAGCCGAACCGTCTACTCCTGCAAAGCAGTAATGCTAGCGAGGAAATGGCGGAACGTAAGAGTGAGAGAACCTCGCGTCCCAACCGCTGTGGGTGACGCCCCGGGCGTCGGGGGCCATGAGATGGATTTCAGACACCTTAGAACGGTGGACGGTGATTTATGGGCCAGCTCACCGTCAGTCCATCAGCCTTGATGACGGCACGTTCGTATTTCATGCGCGATGTGGCTGTTAACCCCGCAGACATATCACATTAACTTCGCTTTACCTTGACGGCGATTTCCTCCAGCAGGCATCTAGTGAGTGAAGATCGTTACCGTAACCTATAAGTTTCTTTAAAATAGATGTGCGTGTGGTGTGAGGGCCCGTTTGTTAAAACTCTGTGAAAATGTGCTTAGGTTTTAGTGTACTTTCCCCTACAATTGTGGAAGTTGGAATCAGTTTTTGTGAAAGTCATATAAGCGAGTTATTGACTGTAAAGTCGGGCCCTCAGTTCTCACATAGAGGATTGAGGGCCCACCTGTACCTGAAAAACTATGTACACTACAGAAAAAGTGTATATGCCAAAATCTTAGCTAATGCCAAGCAATTTTTGTGGAAACAAGATATTATCGCAAAACACTGTCCTACTTTGTAAATCGTCGTTCAAAATGGGCCCTCAATTCTCATGCACGTAAAAGTTTATGACCCAAATAAAATGAAACCATTAACTTACAGCTACTGTTTCAAATTCTGTAAGCTACTAAATAAATTGTGGAAAATCGTGAAAGCAAGAACAGGTCACCACTTCTTGTTGTTTGAAAGTTATGACCATGATAAAAATCGGGCTCTCAGTCCTCCATTTTTTTGTTTTCTTTTTATTACTCCTAATGTATGAAAGATAAGCCAAATACAAAATTATCTCTTTTTGTGAAAAAAATTGTGCAACAAATTCTATACCAGAAAGAAATTAAATGACCCTTTAATTTATATGAAAATCGAGTTTTGTTTTTCGTTTCTGAATTAGGAAATAGGGTGACCACAATTTCTTTTTCATTACTTATACTCTGAAAGTAGGTCATAACATGCCTGATTTTTAAGTTGAAAGTTATGCTTTGCAGCCCTAGGGAGAATCGCTATCAACTGACTGATTGAAAAACTAGTGTTGTGTTTGAAATTTTTATTGAGCCATGTTCTCACTTTTTATAGCCATATTAAATTACAGCGCGATTTAAAATTAAAATAACGTAAAGTTAACTTAAGAATATAATTAAATTATAAAATAAAAATTAAACAAAATAAGCGGGAAAACGACAATCTGGTCAACACTCATTTTTCATTTGGCTAATAATGTTCTTATTTTTAAAGCACGAAAAGCACAGTGTTTACCTCGGGTAAATTACTTATTTAGTACCTCGAAATAGTATTATTTATCCCTCACTACGTTACGGGCGCCAAACCCCGTGAAATTGAAATTGAAAATTACAATAACATAAAGTTAACTTAAGATTATAATTTACATTATGACTTTAATATTAACTTTAATTACTCATACTCTGAAAGTAGGTCATAACATGCCTGCGGAGCGGATTGAAAGTACTACTTTTCAGCCCTAGGGAGAATCGTTTTTTACTGAAACAAATAACATGAGTTTGCCTAATAAGCATTCAGTCCGCAAAATAATAATAATAATTACTTATTTAGTCCTTCGAAAACCCCGTCTAGGGACTAAATAAGTAACTTTCACCCCTTGAACAACAATGTACCTACTGTTAGATTGCAGCAAAGATTAATAAATGAAGTGTCATAGGTACCTATTAATACACTTTCTTCAATTTTACGCTTGTTATCGTCATAGCATTTGAAATGACTATTAATTAATACATGACATTTATAATGGCCAATACTATCAGCAAAAGGTGGAGGAACGAACTCAATTGCTCCGATTAGTTCGAATATCTTTGATTTTATTCTTACTGTAAACGGTATATCCTGCAGGCAATATTTACCAGTACCGTTTAAATCAAATGCAATAACAAAATGTAATTGGTAGTTGACTGCTACGTTAGAACCACAAGTAAGACAAGGCTTAAAGGATTCGTCTAAACAAATTGCGTCTTCTAAACACTCGATCCCAAAAACGGTTACCTATCATATCAGAATTGAGTGGTAAGAACGCAAATTGTCTTTCTACTGAAATCGATGTGCAGTAACTGTTATTGCATCGTTTTGTAAAAAGGGCACTGTAAAAATGGTCCAGCAGAACTGTTTCGAGATAACTAGCAACATTGCTTTGGCAATCAACAACAATGACGTCATTATTTGATTCGAGTTCTGTTTTTTTTATGAAATGTTTCAGGACTACATCTGCTCGGATTTTGTACGGGTCGTAAATTGTTATTGCACCTGCCAAACATTTAAGATACTCTGGGATTAATCCAGAGCTAGACAAGTTAATCATATCTTTCACATATTGATTTTGAATGTATCCAAAAGAAAAAAGAAAAAAAACAGAATCCAGCCCACAGGTCAAGGTAAGTTGTAATTGTCTGTCGTTGTTCTCAATTTCGATAGTTGTACATAAATTACCGTTCTGCATCAATGATATTTTTCAAGATACGGTACTAAGTCACAGCACATGGTCCTACTCAACCAAGGGATTGCACGTAGCGGGCACGCAGTCGCAAACGGTACATCGTCGTTCACACACACCTCATTCATTTCAGTTTTTTGTAATAAATACGCATCAAAATGACATCTTGTGCATCTAAAGATTGTTTTAATAATTCAAGGAAGAAAAATAAGGTACACGGGATTACTTACCACTCGTAAGTACAGCCAAAAATATTAATTTGTTGAAAATGACAAGAAAAATATTCTTCATTCTTGTCATTTTCATGTTTGCTTCGCCATTTTTGTGAGAGCGGGATAGATATTACAAACATACGTGAGAGACACGATACGCACTAATGCACAAGTTGCGAGTAAAGTAAGCGACGAGTATAGACCGAGGTTGCGTAAGGTTAGCAACACAAATAACATTAAAAGTTCTTTGTGTTATTTTTTATTTTATTACAACCGTGGTTATTTAATTTCAAGTCGGTTAGATTGATTATAGTTATGTATTACGCAATACTTTTTTTTTTAAATATTTTCCGAGGCCTAATAAGTTAGTTAGAGATTTTTCATTTCTCACGGGTTCAAGAGAAATGGAAGGAGTGGAGGGAGGCCTTTGCCCAGGAGTGGGAAAGAGTAGGCTAGAAAAAAAAAAAAAAGTTAGTTTGTTGTACCTAGTTTCTAGTGATTGTTCACTATCTTTTATTATTACCCGACTATGGCAAAGCAAATGGTTATTATTTCAAAGATTTCTCGTAACTCTCAAACTGCACATGTCATCAAATTATTTATTTATTAAATGCATCTTTATTATTCAGGTTTCCTAAAGATGAATTAAGAAGACAAAAGTGGATTGTTGTTGTCCGAAAACAAAGGCAGGAACCTTATTGGACACCTACAGTACATAGTCAAAAAAAAAGTCAAACATTTGTATTTTGCAGGGAGTTTGGCGAGCCAGGTTTTTAGCTATAATGATCATAGCCCATAGCCTAATAAAACAAAAAACATTAATTGAATGCGTGCTTAATAGGTTATATATACGTATATGCTAAGGCTGAAACTCGCAGAGTAGCCCGCGAAATTCGAGTTAATCGTCAAATAAAATAGCATTCGCGACCGTAATAAATGAGACTTTACTGAGTGATAATGATACAACCCTCTCAGTTCATTTACCTTCCTTGAGTGACTAAGGCATTCAAATTTAACATACAACCTGAATTGTATTATTGAATAAACCACGTTTGATTTTTTGAAAATTTTGGAAATTGTCCCGAAAAATAATTCAAGATGATCTCTTGAATTATTTTTCGGGACAATTTACAATTTTTCTTATTTTTACTGTGCGTGTACTATAAGTATGTATTTATTTTTCACTCTTTTGTGTTTTATATTTTGTAGAAGTCGGTTATGTTTTTTGTTAAAAAGTTTAAGTAAGCCAGATAAGATAAGATAAGATAAGATAAGATAAGATAAGTCTTTATTTGCCTTAAACATGGTATAAAGTTGTTACAGTCAGATATTAATCTAAAGTCCACATGTTTAGCTATACAGGATATGTATCAATTGCATGCAAAATAATAATTATTAGTCAATTTTAAAGTTCAATGTCACAGATGCAAAGTCAATACAATAATAATAATACAATAATAGTAGTTTTAGTAGTTTTCTCTCATCATTAACCGCAATAACAAAAGTCCAGAAATTTATAGTTTATTGTTGAGAAAATCTTTAATGTCATAAAACATGTGTTCTTTCAACCAATTTTGTAATCTGTTTTTAAATGAGTTTATATTAAATAACAATTTTATTTCTTTGGGAATTTTGTTATAAATGCGTACACACATGACTAGGAAACTTTTCGCATACTTGGCTGATTTAGGAGTATCCTGAAATGCAAGTCTGCATGGATCTCTGTTTCGAGAGTTCAATTGATAGGCTTTTTTGAACAATCCCTTATTATTATAAACATAATTACAAATTTCAAAAATGTAAAGTGACGGAAGTGGTAATATTCCTAGCTTTTTAAAGAACGGCTTACATGACTCATCAGGACGGATACCACAAATGGCTCTGATGCATTTCTTTTGCGCAATAAATGCTCTGTGTCTATCAGTGCTGTTTCCCCAAAGGATAAGCCCGTATCTTAAGATGGATTCTACATAGGCGTGATATGCTGTAATTGCTGTTTTTTTGTTGGTTATGTTCTTTATTTGTCTGAGAGCATAAACAAACTTATTAATCCTACTGCACAAACTATCCAGATGTACTTTCCAATTCAGATCTTGATCTATGAGTACTCCTAAGAATTTAGTTTGTGGAACTTCTTTTAACCTGTCAATATGAAGTTTGAAATTGTATTTAGTATGTTTTGATTTATTAAACTGTATGTAATTAGATTTATCTAAATTAATTTTCAATTTATTTGCCTGTAACCATTTTATAATGTCGTCAATAGTATTATTAATGTCCATCTCATGATCAGATTTCGTTTTACACTTTTTGTCAGAAGTCACAATAATTGAAATGTCATCTGCAAATAATACACATTTATGATTAGTCACTAGCGGTAAGTCGTTTATGTATAATAGAAACAATAAGGGTCCTAATACACTCCCTTGGGGGACGCCGCAATTATTAACCCTACAGTCAGATGAATACGAGGTTAATAAGTTGTCATTATTTTTATTAATAACTACGTATTGCTTTCGGTTGCTTAAATAAGACGCGAACCACTGCAGTGCTAAACCTCTTATTCCACTTTTTTCTAATTTTTTTAACAAGATGTCATGTGCCACAAAGTCGAAGGCTTGTGACAGGTCGAAGAATAGTCCTGTCGTTAAATAATTTTTATTTAAGGAATTATGAATATGCCCCAAAAGATTAGCAATTGCAAGTGTTGTTGACTTGTGTTTTTGAAATCCGTACTGTTCTTTTGTTATTATATTGTATTTGCTACAGTAGTCGGAGAGTCTCTTTTTCATACATTTTTCAAATAATTTAGATACTATGGGTATAAGGGTTATCGGACGATAGTTTCTAACATCATTTTTATCGTTTTTTTTGTACAGAGGTTTAACGACTGATAGTTTTAGCGCATCAGGAAAAGTACCAGATGAAAATGAAAGATTAATTAGATACGTCAAAATAGGAATTAATTCTGTACTACAAGTTTTAATTACTTTTGTACTAATTCCATCGTAACCTTCTGAGTTAGTGTTATTTAAAGCTATTATTTCTTTTTTAATCTCGTCTTCAGTCATAGGGCTAAGAAACATGGAATTAGGTATTGTCATGGTTTTATTAGACTCGTCATTATCATGAAAATTATTAAATGTCACATTGCTAGTCGAATCAATAAAATAATCATTAAAAGCATTTGCTATGTCAGTGGGATTAGTCAGTATTCTCCTATCCAATTCTAGTTGAGAAATATTATTGTCACACTTTGTATTTCCAATTTCACGGTTAATGACTGACCACGTAGCTCTGCATTTGTTTTGACTGTTATTTATGTATTTGATGTTTGAATTTATTTTGGATTTAAAGATACATTTTTCCAGTATTGATGAATATTTTTTATATCTAAGTTTGTACGTTAGTGTTTTATTTTTATAATAGAGATACCGTAAACCTCGTTTAGTTTTGCAACTATTTCTGAGACCCTTGCTTATCCATTTTTGTTTATATGCATTAGAATTGTTTATTTTAATCTTAATCTTTGGGAAGCATAAATTATACAATAAACATAAAAGCTCGTGAAATTTATTGAATGCATGATTTATATCAGTTTCGAGGTGTACCTCTGACCATGTTAAACTTGCAAGGCACTCCCTGAATTTTCTTATATTTTCAGTACAATAGTCTTTTTTATACATAAAATATGATTTGGACTTTAAACTTTGCTCTTTTACTGGGAAATATAAGAGTTGCGCAGTGTCGTGGTCTGATAAGTATAAGGATAAAACCTCAGTAGAAGATTTTTTTATGTTACTTAGTATGTGGTCTATGCACGAGTCTTTACGTGTGGCCACTTTAACGTGAATCTGCAAGTTATAGTTGTTGCATAGATCTGTTAAGTAGTTGGTGACTTTCCCTTGTATAAATGTATTTATATTGAAATCACCGGCAATAACTATTTTTGTACTTGATCCATATTTTTTTACCGTTTCGCACATAAATTGATCAAGTTTATCTAAAAATATGTTAGGATCAGACTTAGGCGTTCTATAAAGACACACGATTAGTAATTTGTGCAATGGAATTTCAACGCCACAGGCTTCAAATGATTTTTGGGTTGAGTACTTTTTAATGTGGGAAAGCTCGTTATAAACAACACCCTGTTTAGCGAGTATACAGGTCCCCCCTCTCTGTGTGTCTCTACTAAATGCAGCTGCTACGGTGTAGTTATTTAATTTTAAATATTTCTCGTTACCGGCACGCATAAAGGTTTCAGACAAACATAATATGTCAGGTTCTTTATTTTTGTCTCTTAACTCCAGCAATGTTAGTTCTAAAATTTCCTTTTTTGAAAGAATACTAGCAATATTTTGGTGCAATATTTTAAAAGTTTTAGGTTCATTTGTTACGATGTTGTCATTCACGAAAAAGCTGTTTGTGATCTATAACTTTAAAATAGTATGGAATAGTACCTTTTTTCGTATGAGTAGAGTTTTCAATATCAGGACCATTTGTAGCTGGGCATTTCGTTTGATGACGTGCAAAATAATAAGGGATTGTACCTTTCGAAGCTATTACATGTTTGCTATCAGGTTTTTTACAGTTGGTTTGATTACGCAGTATTATTTTCTTCAGTTCTTTAACATTTAAGTACTTTTTTTCATAATCGTAACAGTCAATAGCATAGTTTATAGTTTTACATGCATTGTACAATTTGTATTCAGAATCAATATATTTACAACATTTGTATTCATTGCAAATATTACGTATAGTTTGTTTCAAATCATTTATATTTAAATACATATTCTTAAGTGGGCTCAAAACAATTATAAAATTATTACTGAATACGTCGAGGAGTTGGCGTAATTGCGCAGATAGGATTTTTGTATCATAGTCATTTTCACCCACACAAATTATAAGTTTGTCGCCACTCGATGTAGAAATATTTTGACAATTCTTAATGATGTCACTAGTAAGCGCGTATGGTTTTGTTTCCGCCGTCACAGTATATTGTAAATACGGAGTAGCCGCTCTCGATTTTATCAATGCAGAAGAAAGTCCAACACATTGTTGTGTTCCAAAGATAAATATCTTGTTAGTGCTGCATTCTTCTTTTAGTTCAACAGAAGTTTTCTCTTCTTTGATTATTTTACTGCTCTCTTTTAAATCTAATCGCTTCTGTAGGTTTAGAATTTGTTCATTGAGGTGCACTATATCGTTTCCTGCCTGTTTCAACTGATCCTCCAAGTCGGCGATGTTTATTTGTAGGCTTAGTATATTCGCACTTAGATGTATCTTTGTATGTGTATCTGTTGTGTTATTTGTGGTTCTATTCAAATTTCTAGGCGGTGTAAAGTATGTTTGCATATCTGAATGTAATAAAGACGCATTTGGTTTTTTTGTACCTTCATTGCTGTACAATACTTTTTGTGGGCACTGGCTTAAGAATCCTTTTAAAGTCATATTATCTTTAAGGAGTTTTTCATTTTGTTTGCGAAGCTCATTATTGTCTAGTATGACATTATCAAGTTCGTTCTGTGAACTTCTAAGTTCCATCTGGAGGTGTTCAGATCGGCCCTTATTGATTAATAACCAAACTTAATTGAAATTAAGTTCACTATGAACAACAATGTTATGATAAACTATTGACGTACAATATTTCTTTCTTTTAAGTACTTAATAAAAAATCAAAGTAAAAAATAATGATTATTTTATTTATTTCCCGATGTTTTTTTTGCTAACGCTACCACATGCACACGTCATTCATTGAATAATCGTAAACATTCGGCCAACATTCGACGGCTAACGCGATTTCGCTCGCACAACAGCGCCGGCTCCTATGTCTGTCCTTGTCTATCGGTGACTTGTAGGTTTGCGACCACGGAACAGAAAGTTGCGACTGTGATGTGATGACAGTGATGACACTAATCATAGATGACGTGTAAGTTTCGGTCCATGTTTTTCTGATCGCGATGTTAGCGCGTACCCCATCTACCTCACATTGATTACATCAATGTTCTGCATGTGTTTAATTTGTTTAAGGATTTTAGCCGTATCGTCTTCTTTACCCTCTCCTTTCCAATTCTCAATTAAAGAAGGTTTATCTGAAAATACAGAGTCCTCAGTAATTATTTTATTTTGATACTTGGCCTTTTTTGTGATCTGTTTTTTCTGAATACGCTTCCTTATTCTTCTTTTAAAACTAGTTTTCTTCACAACTTTATTAGTAATTTTGTTCGCAAAATCAACTTTTGATGACTTAAGGTCACCTTCTATGAATTGTGCAAAGATCTGAATAAACTCATCAACTCTGTATTTTTGTGTTTTAGTTTTGAAGATCAAATGCTTAACTGTTTTGAAAAAGCTTTCCACACCCGCGGACGATGGAGTCATGTTGTCGGATTTAAAATGCGGGACTAATATATTTGACCATAGCGGAAGTTTAAATAATATCCTACGCAGTGTTGCCACAATTGTCGGCAGATAGAATAGATTATCAGGAGTTTCGATACAATTTTTTTCACACGCTATATTTTTTTTTAAAAGTACTTGTTTGTCAAACCAACAAAAGAAATCGTTATTAAGTTCAAGCTCATCAATTCCAACATCTACACTCTTAGTGTGTTCATTATCATCTGGTGGAGAATGAACGTTTTAATTTTTCAAAATGCTGTCGAGCTTATTTTTTGTAGAAGATATCTTTTTACTGTAGCATACGTCTAATATATCGCTAATAGTACATTTCAAATTATGAAAATCTACACATGTCTTTAAATATAGTATGCACCGAATGTAGAATAGTTTGATTTCAATGTCAATTCCTTGTAGACATGGTAAATTATGTAAAGTTTTTATAAAGTGGCTCGTATCGAGTCTTACAAAAACAGGTGGTATTTCTTGTTTAATTCCACTCAAAATATAAAATAAATGTTCAATGTAGGCTTTAGTAGAATTGAATTCAGTAAACGTTGTGACTACTGCTGATATTAATGCTGCACAATCATCGGTTATGATTTCTTGAGGCTTTACCCCATCAACACTCAAATTCCAAACCTTTAACCAATTAGAAATAGATGTGTGACTATGAGAATCAGTTATCATCTGAAAAATTGGCACAGAACGCAAATTTTTATCACTCGTGATTAAACCTTGGTACAAAAACAATCTTTTTGTAATTGTCGTACCATTTGGAAGTGAGACTGCTTTAAAAATTGAGCCTGTAGCATCAACTGTCACTGTAGACCTATTTTTTATTCCGCAGTACATTTTGTAGAAATCAACTTGTTGTTGGCTCCAAAATTGGACAGTGAAATTTGGATATGTATTTATTTGGCGGAAGAACCTTTTAAATCTGGCATCATGAGACATAGTCAATAAGGATAAAACTACATCACTGTGAAATTGCTTGCCAATCCTTTCATCTGACTTAATTTTCCGTAGAGCACTAATGGTGGGTAACACCGGCGGCGGTGATGAAATTGTTAAATTATAAGATTCGTTGGATATCAACTTAGAAGCTAAATCTCTGTGCACTGCAATAGCTGGTCTATGTTTTAATGTCTTCGCTAAATTTTGCCGCTTGTATGGGCTTAGCTTGGACTTTTTTAAGACATTGTGTTTGTATTCAGGATAAAAGTTCGATACAATGCAGGAGGCTGTATGAAAATTGTCAGTCCTTTTAAAAATACTAATAATAATCTGTGCCTTGCACTGGGAACATTGGCCTTTAACTACAACTTGTTCATTGGCCGAAATTTTGCTCGTCTTCAATACCCATGTACATGGTAATTTCGAATGCAACCAAATATTTTCTTTTATCATAGTCGACCATTTGAATTTAGGCAAAGTTAAGTATGTCCTGTAGCGGTTTGAATCGTTACGTTTCTTGATGGACCGAATTGGTTTAATTTTGTTCCATTCATGTACATCAATATCAAACGAGAATAATGAATTGACCGACTCCTCAACAGAGCCTTCGAAGGATTCAACTGATTCAGTAGTCGTTGTGCTGTCTGATAGAGGGTTTGTATCGTTAACACTATTGGCGAAGGTTTCTGTAAAGGTGCGGCGATGCCGTAAGAATGACATGTGCAGAGCTTTTGCAGACATTCTTCCATTAATTTCTCGAGACATATCGATAAATATGGGATTGTTATATTTAATGTCTGTTTCCTGCAGGTCACCGATATATTTAGTAAATAATGATATTTGTTCTTCTATAGGAACAGATGGTATGCGTCCGCTTGGCATGGTTATGGATAACTGTTGGCGAAAAAAAAATCATTATATTCTATCACTACATCCTTACATAGTATAAAACAAAGTCGCTATTTTTGTCTGTTTGTTTGTCTGTATGCTTAAATCTTTAAAACTACGCAACGGATTTTGATGCGGTTTTTTTTAATAGATAGTGATTCAAGAGGAAGGTTTTAGTATCATTTTTGCACCCGTGCGAAGCCGGGGCGGGTTGCTAGTTGATTATAATTTCCGTCATCAATAGGTTGGAAGATCGTACTCAAGTCTACTGTCTTTAAAAACTGTACAATTTATAAATAGGTGAAATTGAATTCAACTATTCTTAGAGTATTTAGGTAGAAAAGCACTAATAGATATAGCTATATAATAAATAACAGTTAGATGTTAATAAATAAAATGAAATAAAATACAATATATAAATGTAATAATGTAAAAGGTATTCTTGAACAGTTCATCACAGTGCTACAGTACAGCAAAGAAATTATATAAAAATATTAGGAACCTAATAATAAAATTATGAGTACCTATGTATCAAAACAAACCTTTTTTTTTTTTTGGTGGGTGGAAAATCATCGAATGACCCCCCCCCCCCCCGCTTTTGGGCAGAGCGAAGGGGAGTGTCAGACTTCTACTGACTAAAAACCGAACCCATATTCCTTCTTTGCCCTTGCGCCGAGGCCACGTAATCTAGTACAAAAATCCGCGGCCCCGACGGGCGTCGGCCCTTGCGGGCCCCTCCTTGCTGACATCTCTTTGAGGCGCGCGTGGAACACGAACGCGCCGCCAACACGGTCTGTTGCCGTCATGACGACGGCCGGACGGCGAGCTAGCCCATTACTCACCGTCCACAGGCCCGCGTCTACGGTGGCCGGAAGCCATCACGTGGCCCCCGACGCCCGGAGCGCCTTCCGCGCCTTCCGCGGCGGCTGTGACGTTGAGAGGTTCTCTCCTTCTCTCGTTCCGCCACCTCCTTCGCTAGCATCACTGCTTCGCAGAAGGAGGCGACGGCGTCCCATTCCTCCTCGCCCCGGACCATGGTTTGCACCAGGGCCGGACGCGAGAGGTCGCCGCCGCCGATCGCCGCTACGAGAACACGGCGGGGCTCCGCCCAAGCAGGGCACACCTCCACAGTGTGCTCCACCGTGTCCATCAAAACAAACCTACTGTTAAGATTTATAAATTAATACCTGGAATCTCAGCCTGGAATATAATCGTATTTTTATTGTACCTATCAAGGATTTTCACAATAATATTATTTTCGTTACTATAGTAATCAGTTTTATAGACTTAGGCTGAGTTGCATCAAAAATGTAGTTAAAGTTAAAGTTTGTGTCAAATGGCACGTCAAACAAACATCAAAACTTCAGTTTTGTATCGGTTATGCCAACAATGAGTTGCGCCATTTGACAAATAGTTAAATGACGTCATAACTTTAACGGTAACTGCAACCGCTCACTTTTCGCTGGTTAGTGTTATAGTTTGTGTTAAATTGTCTGTCAATTTTATTGTCAAACGCGTTGAATATAACCATTAGACATCATGTCCCTGCTCCAAGAAATACTCGCAGAAACCAGTTCTGATGACGAAAGCGATAAAAAGAAAAGTGTGATTACCTAGAGCCGATCGTTTTTCCACATGGAACGACGAATGTTTCTTGCCAAGATTTCGAGTCTCTAAAAACGTAGCTTGGTGGCTGACTATACGATTGCATTGCTTAAGGCGTAACAAGGATATTCATCGTAGGTAATTGTTCAACCAAAAAATAATACGTGCTATAGACAAAGCAATAAATATAATGGATACTTACTTTATTTGAATTTGAATGTTTGCAAAAAAAAAATTGTATATATAATTTTTCTATACCTACCCCTTAAAGTACTGTCAAATTTGACAAAAACCTTAACTTTAACGACTTTTTTGGTGCAACTCAGCCTAAGGCTGAGTTGCACCAAAAAAGTCGTTAAAGTTAAAGTTTTTGTCAGTAGTCAAATTTGACAGTAGGTACTCTACGGGCTATAGAAAAATTATATATACAAACTTTTTTTGCCAACATTCAAACAAAGTAAGTACCTATATTTATTGCTTTGTCTATAGCACGTATTATTTTTTGGTTGAACAATTACCTACGATGAATATCCTTGTTACGCCTTAAGCAATGCAATCGCATGCAATGCAATCAGCCACCAAGCTACGTTTTTAGAGACTCGAAAGAAAACTTGGCAAGAAACATTCGTCGTTCCATGTGGAAAAACGATCGGCTCTAGGTAATCACACTTTTCTTTTCATCGCTTTCGTCATCAAAACTGGTTTCTGCGAGTATTTCTTGGAGCAGGGACATGATGTCTAAAGGTTATATTCAACGCGTTTGACAATAAAATTGACAGACAATTTAACACAAACTATAACACTAACCAGCGGAAAGTGAGCGGTTGCAGTTACCGTTAAAGTTATGACGTCATTTAACTATTTGTCAAATCGCGCAACTCATTGTTGGCATAACCGATACAAAACTGAAGTTTTGATGTTTGTTTGACGTGCCATTTGACACAAACTTTAACTTTAACTACTTTTTTGGTGCAACTCAGCCTTAGGCTGAGTTGTAGTTAAATGACGTCATAACTTTAACGGTAACTGCAACCACTCAATTTCCGCTGGTTAGTGTTATAGTTTGTGTTAAATTGTCTGTCAATTTTATTGTCAAACGCGTTGAATATAACCTTTAGACATCATGTCCCTGCTCCAAGAAATACTCGCAGAAACCAGTTCTGATGACGAAAGCGATGAAAAGAAAAGTGTGATAACCAGAGCCGATCGTTTTTCCACATGGAACGACGAATGTTTCTTGCCAAGATTTCGAGTCTCTAAAAACGTAGCTTGGTGGCTGACTATACGATTGCATTGCTTAAGGCGTAACAAGGATATTCATCGTAGGTAATTGTTCAAACAAAAAATAATACGTGCTATAGACAAAGCAATAAATATAATAGGTAAGTACTTTGTTTGAATGTTTGCAAAAAAAAATTGTATGTATAATTTTTCTATACCCCATACAGTACTGTCAAATTTGACAAAAACCTTAACTTTAACGACTTTTTTGATGCAACTCAGCCTAATACTCGTATAAAGAGAAAAAAATGTACTTACAGAATGCAAACTTCTTAGATTGAATTATAAGAAGTCTGCATCACGTAAGTACAATTTTTCATTTACCTTATAAGTTTGATATCTTGACGGAAAACGAGCGAGTGTCTTGAGTCTTGACCGAAGATGTGCTTGGGCATTAAAAAATAATTATTATTTTTATTCTTCACTATAACTGTTTCATAAAACTCGCCTTAATGCTTTATCACCTACAACTTCCGCTGCTCTATCATTGTGCATAATAATATGTAAACTAAAACATCACTACCGCCACTAACAAAGTACATAAAATGAAGGTAAAAAGAAATTATTGTCACCCTACCCACAATGACACATACACAATAGAAAAATTGTTGATTTCGTTATCTATTAAGATTTTTAGCTTTATCGTAATTCTTGTTAGTTACAAATAACACCAGATTGTTGCACATTTTTTTTTCACAAAAAGAGGGAATTTTGTATTTTGCTTATCTTTCATACATTAGGAGTAATAAAAAGAAAACAAAAAAAAATGGAGGACTGAGGGCCCGATTTTTATCAGGGTCATAACTTTCAAACAACAAGAAGTGGTGACCGGTTCTTGCTTTCACGATTTTCCACAATTTATTTAGTAGCTTAAAGAATTTGAACCAGTAGCTGTAAGTTACTGGTTTAATTTTATTTGCATCATAAACTTTTACGTGCATGAGAATTGAGGGCCCATTTTGAACGAAGATTTACAAAGTAGGACAGTGTTTTGCGATAATATCTTGTTTCCACAAAAATTGCTTGGCATTAGCTAAGATTTTGGCATATACACTTTTTCTGTGTGTGTTTTTCAGGTACAGGTGGGCCCTCAATCCTCTATGTGAGAACTGAGGGCCCGACTTTACAGTCAATAACTCGCTTATATGACTTTCACAAAAACTGATTCCAACTTCCACAATTATAGGGGAACGTACACTAAAACCTAAGCACATTTTCACAGAGTTTTAACAAACGGGCCCTCACACCACACGCACATTAAAATAGTTATGAAATCATCGACATACAAAAAAGCTCATAGATCTTATACAGAAAAAAAAAAACTTTATTTTAGGTCGGTTATCTAAGTCGCTATCGAATAAAACCCAGTAATTTTTTCACAAGTGAGAATAAAACATTCGCTTTTAACTTGCACTACATATTGATAAGTCATATTATAATGTTATTCTAGATGCTAAGGTATTTCGTATTATTAAGGAATAGGTACTCTAACAGATGCCTCGAAACGAATACCTTTAGAAATCTATGTTGTATTAGGATTAGTTTCATAATAAGTTGTTAGTGTATCCGTAAATGATATTTAGGATTATTTATCTAACTAGCTTTTGCCAGCGGCTTCGCCCGCGTGAAAATGTCGATTTTCCATACAAACTTTCATCCCCTATTTAAATCCCTTAGGGGTTGAAATTCGAAAAATCCTTTCTTATTCCTTGTTTACACTATAAAGGAAACCTCTGTGCAAAATTTCAGCTTTCTAGGTTCAAGGGTTTGGGCTGGGCGTTGATGAGTCAGTCAATCAGTCAGTCAGTCAGTCAGGACTTCTCTCTTTATTTATATAGATGAATTTTAGCTGCTCTCAATTTGATTGATGACTTCAAATTCTTTGTTGCTACTTTTCATAGCTGCTGTAATACCGTCAACAGAATAAAACTGTAAACTGATCTGATGTTGTCGATTTCAAATTTTTTGCTATTAGTTTTTATCGCCTAAAACTGTTAAAAGAACAAAGGAGTAAATGTTGAAAATAGGTACGCACGTAGGTGGCACGGTAGAAATTTCAGAAAATAAAATTACGACAGTTTCAGAAACTAAAATTAATGTGGCTGAAATTATTAACATCGTATCCGGTGTCCACAGTTACCGAACAACTTTCATTTGGCAAAACTTTTTACAATGTGCACAAATTAGCATTGAAAGCTCCCAGCTTTTATTGTTTAAACTTATCTTATATTTTTAAATTAATATCTTTAGTGTTATTGGGAATTTTTGTTTGTATATTCACGGTAGAAGCTGTTGGAAAAGAGAATGGGCGAAAATGTATGAAAGCTGGTACACCCCTGCAATAGCAATGAGATATACGTCGTTGGATAGCTCTTTTTAACTGAAAAAATATTTACTAAAACAGTTTTGTTGAGATGTTTGTCCGTTTTGAGTTATAGCTCAAAAACAAAAGTAAAAATGGATACCTAATACCGTTATAATATCTTAGTGTCTAAGCTAACATTACATCAATGTCGTTGTATATAACGTAATTCGTAATTATCACAACAAAACATAACATCACGCCTGTAATTCCCGAAGGGTTAGGCAGAGGTGTAGGTGCCTAATAGTAGGTACACCCACTTTTCGTCAGTTATGTTTAAGTTCCATGTAATAGGGGGCGAGCCTATTGCCATCAACCTGGCCAAGAAATTCTTGAGGGAAACTCCAATAACACTTTGTCCGACCAGGGAGAATGTTTGGAAGCTGGTACACCCCTCCAATAGCAATGTCATAATTATACGTCGTTGGATAGGTATTTTTAAATGTAACAATATTTACTATGACAGCTTTTCCGAAATAGTTTGTCCATCCTGAGTTATATCTCAAAAACCAAAGTTAAAAAAAGTTTTTAGTATTCCGACACAAAGTACTCATCTGTTTACGTACATTTTAATTGGTAATTTTTGAATGTCTCGTTGATCTAGTGGTTGCAAGCGCGACTGCTGAACATGAGGCCCTGCATTCGATTCCCGGGTCGGGTAAATTGTTACCTATTGGATTTGCTCTCAAGAATTTGTCAGTATCAGTCAAGGAATTTGTATTTATGCCTAGTTCATGGCAATAGGTTCACCCTCTATTACATGGGAAACATAACTGCCGAAAACATCGGTGTATTATTATAAGTTACACCTCAGTCTAACCCTTTAGGCATTACAGGCGTGATGGTATGTTATGTTATTTGCGAATTACATTATTATACTATAATCCTTACATAGTATAAAACAAAGTCGCTATTTTTGTCTGTTTGTCTGTATGCTTAAATCTTTAAAACTACGCAACGGATTTTGATGCGGTTTTTTTTAATAGATAGAGTGATTCAAGAGGAAAGTATCATTTTGCACCCGTGCGAAGCCGGGGCGGGTCGCTAGTAATATATATTATTATACAACGACGTTAGTGTTATTTTCCTTTATACACCAAGATATCGCAATATTAATATCATCAATTTTTACTTTTGTTTTTAACCTATAACTCAGAATGGACAAACATTTCGACAAAACTGTCAAAGTAAATATTGTTCCATTTAAAAAGACCTATCCAACGACGTATATGACATTGCTATTGGAGGGGTGTAACAGCTCCCATACGTTCTCCCTGGTCGGACAAAGTGTTATTGGAGTTTCCCTCAAGAATTTCTTGGTAGCAGCCATGGTGTCTGGATTTGTGCCAGGTTGATGGCAATAGGCTCGCCCCCTATTACATGGGACTTAAACATAACTGACGAAAAGTGGGTGTACCTACTATTAGGCACCTACACCTCTGCCTAACCCTTCGGGAATTACAGGCGTGATGTTATGTTTTGTTGTGATAATTACGAATTACGTTATATACAACGACATTGATATAATTTTAGCTTACACACTAAGATATTATAACGTTATTAATAGGTATCCATTTTTACTTTTGTTTTTGAGCTATAACTCAAAACGGACAAACATTTCAACAAAACTGTAATAGTAAATATTGTTTCAGTTAAAAAGAGCTATCCAACGACGTATATCTCATTGCTATTGGAGGGGTGTACCAATAAGCCCATTCACCTTTTAAACATTGCAAAAAGTTTCCATATAATAGACTAGCTTGTATACACGGTGTAAACAAACTCTTCACGCGCCGCCAACCAATCATTATGTACATCAAACTAATTACCCCTACGCAAAAATTATTGCCGGGAAATTAGTTTTATTTGGGTGAAAAACCACATTTTATAGTAAAACTCAATGTAGTGCTACATTGAGTTTTACTATAAAATGTGGTTCTCAAAACAATGTGCTAGGATGCTTTGAATAGTAAACGGGTCATGTAGGTAGGTAATTTAAGTAAAGATTTTTTTTTTTTTTTGGGACAAGCCCGCCACTTTATTTCCAAACCACTGTAACTCCTGTTAGCCAGAATCAACAGTGGCGACCACAAGAAAAGCGCCGAGACAATAAAGCTCGACGAAGTCCCATGCAGAGAAGCAATTTAACTGTCTTGGCTATTCTTTTCTGATTAATCCCGCAACGAAATTAATCAGAAAAGAATAGCGGAGAGTAGGAAAAAACATAATTTCCACTTCCCTCCATATCAGCAGGAGACAGAACAGACCAAGGCCAATAGGCACACAGGGACGTATACAACTGGGATAAGCCCAGTTGCCTAAAAGAAAGTAAATTTAAGTAAAGTTATAACCTGAAAAACAAGTACTTACATTTACACAGCTGTGAAAAATTTGGAACTTTGACCCCCAATATCTTCGTAACTAGGCGGTTCCCAGTTATGGTCTAGAAAATAAAATGATCGCAGTGATAGGAAAAACAAGTGCCTTTGGGCTTCGATAAGGGTACTTTTATACCCTTTATTTCTGCATCCATACACTCTATTGAAGTGTTACTAACGCTTGAATCAAACTCAAACAATACCAATGTGAGAGTTATGTCGGTACGTGCAACGTTTATAAATAGCAGTTTAGAACTACAGGCGGAATTGTAATAAATATTTCTAGAAGTTGTGGTGAGTTGATTGAGAATGGCGTTCTACGTGATAGCTGATGTTTCACACTTTCTGGATTATTTTTATTTTACAGCATTTTTCTTTGATAAAGTTTACCATATTGTAAGATTAATTATTGATGATAGGTATGTATTGTCATCCAAACTAATCATTTAAATGAAAAATATCAGCTTAATAGAAAACCGGGAAGTGGGTCAAATTTAACTTCTAAGATTTGTTTACATACAGGTGAAAATTTGCTTGCCTAATTTAGTGGTTTCAGGGCATCCAGAAAAGGAACAAGCTGCCAGGTAGAATTGAAACAAATATTTCTAGTAACTTAGTTGTGGCGATTTGATTGAGAATGCACGCCACAGATATCGATATACTTACCTAGATATCGTATCACGAATTTATGATCCGTTTTAAGAAAAAAATCGTGCGCCTGACTTCCTATAATGCCTGTCAAAGATCTATAAAGGACCATACCGAACCGAGCCGAGCTTAACGTATTCTCTGAGGCACGGAGGAATTACATACGGAGTGGTATGTAATGGGTGGATATGATTGCACTATGTACCTAAATGTGATCTAAATATCAACTAGATAATTGACTGGCCTGTTGGTCTAGTGGTTAGTGACCTAACTGCTATGCCGGAGGTCGTGGGTTCGATTCCCACCCAGGACAAATGTTTGTGTGATGAGCACGATCATTTGTTCTGTGTCTGGGTGTAATTTATCTATAATATGTATGTATTTAGAAATATATAAGTATGTTTATCAGTTGTCTAGTACCCATAACACAAGCTCTGCTTAGCTTGGGACTAGATGGCGTTGTGTGATAGTTGTGGAATATTATTATTATTATTATATAATATTCTCGCATTAAAGCCGTCATTTTGTAAACAGACGTATCGTCTAAGCTCGTACAGTCTCAAGCCAGAACCATATTGTAGATCAAAAGCATACAGAGACACAGAAACTTGGTTTGTGTACCAAAACAATGGTAGTAGGGTATTTTAGTAAACAATCTACTAGAAACTGTATTATTGCGTTAGTAGATATCTCATTTAAGATTTTGGAGATCGTGTATGCCCGCCCCGTACCATAATATATTTAGATCAGTTTGGGTTTACTTGTTGAGGGAGATCTTCATGAAACTGCGTGGGTTCTGGGTAAATACCTAATAAGATATTTTGAGATGGTACCTATAGTCAATGTACCCTTATTTTTAGTCCTTCCAACTCTTTCGTATTCTTCCAGATTTTCTTTTCGAATTCCCAGATAAAATACACATTATTCCCTTTATTTATTTCGTAACAAATTTTGTACATAGGGTAGGTTATAATACCGCACTTCCGATGCCACAAGGCTGAAAAAAATACACATGTATTATAATTTCGACGCCCCCAAGGAATAAACCTGTAATATACTATTACTGACTTTTTACTGTTTTACCATTTACGGTATCTATGGGCCGGGATACACGTATGCTATTTTTTTCAAATTTTTTCTGCGGTAATTTCCAACGGTTTTCCTTATAACACTTTTGTTCTTTGGAAATTTTCTATATTTTTTTTACTAGAAAAATAACGAAATACATTATTACAAATTAAATTTAGTGGCTACATTTTGGTAAAGTAATATTACTGTAAAATGTTTCACCAAAATTTCTGGTTAACGCGATTACAGGTTTATTATCGTAAATTTTGTGGTAGACGTTTTCGGTAATGAACTGTTACAGTTATCATCCGGGACATAAATTTAACCAAAAAACGTCCAATTAATGAAGACTAGTGGTCTAGCAAAAAAAAAATTACTTAAAAACGCTGGTCAAGCTTACGAAGGTTGTCATAATAAGAATAAGTATCCACAAAAGGTCATGGGTCCTGTGTGTTCATGTAAAATTAACTGTGGCAGCAAAACCTCTTCAGAGAGGCAAGACTTATTTGATAAATTTTATAAACTTTTTGATCGAGAACACCATGGATGTATATTATTAAACATACTAAAACCGAAAATATCAAACGAATGACTCTAGAACTGAAAAATAATCGCACACAGACTATAAAATACTTTTTTCTTTAAATAATTTAGAGATTCTTGTTTGTAAGAAATTTTTCCTAAACACTTTAAAAATTAATGAACAAATGGTATATACAGCAATAGAAAAAAATAAATTAGACAAAGGGATTACTAAGAGGTGAGCACACCAATAGACCTCGTAAAATGAGCTACAGCACAGAATCGAGTATTGAGAAGCATATTTCATAATTTCCTAAAGTCATCATCATCATTTCAGCCGAAAGACGTCCACTGCTGGACATAGGCCTCCTATATAGTCCTCCTATTTCCTAAAGTAGAGTCTCACTATACAAGAAAAAGCTCAACTCGAGAATATTTGTCACAAGACCTCAACATATCAAAAATGTTTCGTTTGAACACTGAGTGGTTTCCACAGCAAAATTATGTTGAAGTTACGATGGCGACAAAACGTCAATATGAAACCATTTTGAACACAAAATTTAACTACTCATTTTTTAAGCCTAAAAAAGATCAATGTTCAACATGTTTTGTATAGGAGCAAGCCAGTCCATCAGAAAAAAAGTCTTTAGAAGAAAGCTATAGACGTCATTTAAATAGAAAAGAGAGAATTCGGCAAATTAAACATGAAGAAAAAATTACAATTGACAAAAACGATAGCACGATTGCTATCTTCGGCCTGCAAAAATTGTTAAGTATTCCACAATCTGCTGTAGGCATTTTCCATTATAAACGCAAGTACCCTGTGTACAATTTTACTATTTTTGACGCTCTACGTAAAAAAGGGTATTGCTACGTGTGGTATTACCAAATCGCAAAACGAGGCTGCATAGAAATTGGGAGTTGTTTGTTGCAATTCGGATGGTTGTTATGGCCAAAATAAGAACAGGTTCATTTTTGCCTGGTATGTGTATGCAGCAAAATCTTTAAATTTGTCTATAACGCACAGATTTTTCGAGACTGCACATAGCCAGAACGAGAGCGACTCGATGCATGCCTGTATTGAAAGGAACATGAGAAATAAGTCTATTTACACACCTGATCAAATATGTAATATAATTCTAAACTCCAAAGTCTCGGGAGAAAAATATACTAAGAAAGAATTGGAGCAAACAGATATTTTAGACATAAAAAAAATGGTAAATCCTTTGAATTGGCGTCGCGATATAGATGGGAATACGATACGCTGGTCTGATGTAATGAAAATTCATGTATCATCATCCCAACAGGACAAGGTTTTCTTTAAATATGATTATGATGATGCATATTCTGAATTAGATATTTCATATTCATTTCAAACCAAACGACGTGGGAGAAACCCTAAGACAGATGCTTTGATAGAAGATCCTGTATTGGCACGTGCTTATCATCAACCTCTTCCTATAAGCAAGGCGTTGCATACAGATTTACTGTCTTTATGCAATAGTGGAGCGATGGATCCTTAATTTCTGTAGAAAATAGTGACGATCGCGATGAAAATGATGATGCTAATGATAATACCGATTAGTTATTAATGTTTTTACTTGGCTACTTTTTTATACTTTTACTGATTGTAATTTGTGATCTCTATGAGAACTTTGTTCCCAATAAAAGTTATTATTTTAATAAATTTTGTGAGTTTTCTTTAATTATTCCCTCGAAGATACCGACGACAAATTTATTTTACATAATCGGTTTTCAATGATTACGGTATTAAGACTACCGAAAATTTTCTATAAAATACGGGTTACACTACTTTACCCTTTTATGGTTCTTTAAAATTTTACCATAATAAGTCGGTAACTGAACATTACAATCTCTCTCCTGTAATGAAAAACACGTTTAATAATCCAGTAAAGCAATATTATGGCTACGATTTTTAAGAAATTTACAAGAATAATTCGGTAAGTAAACATTACTGGAATAATATTGAAAAGTCAGGATTGTAAGATATCAATATCCTAAAAATTGTATGAAACCATTTTCGGTAATATGTGTTTTGGTGTATAACTAAATCTGTGTATATTTAATAGTTACACCTAATACTATAAACTTTTCGGGTAAAAATTAGCTTTTCCGTCATATAATAATGTTGTCATAATTATCTTTTGTTGAATAGATATACCCCAAAAACACTAAATCATTTTTCCTGTAAAATTTGATTTTTGCGATTACGGGTTTATTCCCCGGGGACGTCGATTTGATTTCAATCGTTCACTATGTGGTTTGTTGAGATTTTAGCCAGAAAATTGGTTTTTGGCTACAAACAAATCATTCTCAAAGTAGTTACGAAATGTTTTCCTTCAGTAAATATTTACTATACTATATATTTTAATTTATTTTTAGTATATACTAAAAATATAAAAAAAGCAAGCACTATAATCGAAAGCATTGACTTCGATATTTTAAAGGGAGAGTTTATCAACAAAAACACGCGATTCATCAATCAACGTCTGATCAGAATCTTACGCTCGCAGCTTCCCATCTTAATCCTTGCACTGTTCGAAGAATTCCTTTGGGATTTAACACTCATTCAATGTTTTGGTTACACTAGAGACTAGACACTTAATTAATGAGACATTTTCCTGTAGATTATTTGAGAATTTATAAACTAAGCACACTTTTTCTGTCTTTGTGTTTTTTTGTCTGCCTCTTGTGCTTGTAGTGTAGATGATGATGAGACTATTGCCTCATCATCATCTACAGCCCGACGTCACACAGTGGGTTACCAGTTATGTTAAGTCTCTTGTGATCATACTTATTATGTGGCTCAGTCACCTAGACACTGCGTAGGTAACATAATTCTGGATGTTCATCTTCCCTCTTTTACCCATCTAGCCACAAAAATCACTGCTTCCAATCAGTAGAGTAACCATATTATACTCAACTATGAAATGAGCTCACACTAGGTCTTCAAAAATAGTTTGAAATCATAAACAAGGGACCAAACTCCCGTATTTTCTTTTCCAATTCCAATATGCAGCTCAAAGTAAATAAAACAACTGGAGAGCTAAGATATCTCGGGGGCTATGTATTGTCAACAAGTTTGTTAGGACAAGATCTTGGCGTTGGTGCAGCGCATCACGGCACGGAGGACAAAGCCAATGAAATGCCCAACGCAATTTTCTAAGAGAATGCTACAGTTCAGGGCACACTTGGCACCATGTCACCATATACCTACTAGCTCATCCTGAACCGAGGAGATGCAGTGAATGTGCTGAAAAGTGTGCATTGCATGAAGTTTTCAAAATCAAAATTCATTTATTCAAACTAGGCTGATAATCAGCACTTTTCGAAGGTCAAAATTTACTTTACTTTACTACAGTGAAACTTGGTTCACTGGGACCTGGATAAGTGAGAAATCTCTATAACTGGAACTCATACTGGGGTCCCATGAGACAGATTTGGATATCTGAGACACATTTAACCAGGTTTCACTGTATTTACATTTTTATAAGACAGTCCCCCAAAAACGCCCACCCATCGACACTTCCTAGTGTTTAGCTGGAAAGAAGAAGTGGCGGAACAAACTCCCCAGCACACATCTGTCTGTTAGGTTGGCTAGAAGAACCAGACTCGATACAATAGCAAGGTGTCAGTTAAATTTAAGATTTAATACAGACACAATCAGTAATAAACAAAAGTATATAACAATAAACAATGTAAAAATAAAATAATAAATACATAACATAACAGTAAACAAATTTTGGAGACCTAACTATATAGTTAGAACCCCAAACGGATCGAATTAATTATGGCAAAGCTGATCCCATGATGAGTTGGCCCTGAGCTCAAAAAATGACGTTTGCTCTCGCCGAGACGAGACGCACTAAATGGCTAAAGTTTTCATCTCTGCCACAGGCACTAACTATTTGAGAATATGCGTAGTTCGTAATAATGTAGAAAGTCATCCAATAAACTCCGAAGGTAAGGCACATTGTTTATTTGCGGTGGATATTTCGATGCATCTTAAGTTTAAGATCACTATATGAAAAAAACATGGCCCGCAGAATAGCAAATGCTGTTTAATTTCAAAAGTTCATGTTCATGTTTTCTTGTAATTAAATTAGTGTCCAAACCAAAAGTCTACATATTAAAATGACACTCTATTCACTCAGTACTCTGTGACTTGAGTATGGAACCCGTGACTTGGCCTCTACTTCGACGCTTAGAAAATCGCTTTCTGGGTTAAGATTTTACACATATTTGTTCATAGTTTATTACTTTGTTTTTTATGTTGGCAAAAGAATCGAATGGGAAGTTTATGTTTAATTTTGCGTAAAATACATCCTTGTAGAAATAATTTAATTCCACGTTCACTAAAAAAAATAACAGCAGTGAAGTGGCTGCAAGTGGGACTGCTGACCATGAGGTTCTGGGTTTGATTCCTGGGTCGGGCAAAGGCTCGCCCCCAATTACTATTATAGGTACACCTCGGTCTACCCCTTCGGGGATTAAAGACGTGATGTTATGTTTTATGTGAATAAAAAGTAAAGAGATTATTTTTTACAAAATGGTACCTACTTTTATACGGACCTTACGTCCATTAAACAATGTCTGAAACCTAAGACGTATGTAGTCCACAAGATCGCCACCGCCGTGGCTAAACTAAAACAATGTAAAAAACCTTTACCTTTTTAGTTTCTTTAGCGACATCCATCACTCTTGTTTTTTACTTTACTTACTTTTTCCTGTAGATAGAGTAGAATAGATAAGCCGCCAGCGTACGCTTTATAAGATAGCGTTACTATCTAACATCCTTATCCTTACATAGTATAAAACAAAGTCGCTATTTTTGTCTGTTTGTCTGTATGCTTAAATCTTTAAAACTACGCAACGGATGTTGATGCGTTTTTTTTAATAGATAGAGTGATTCAAGAGGAAGGTTTTAGTATATAATTTGAACGACATCCACGCGGGTGAAGCCGCGGGCAATCGGGAATCAGCTAGTTTCTTATAAAGGGGTACTATAGTTGCTGCCAGTTCAAATGTCAATAGCGGTCATTGCCCTTTTCCTAATATCTCTCTTCGTACTGTTTCTGTTATCTATGGTACTAACTAAAACAGATGAACCATGTATCGTTTTTCATAAGAAAAAAATTGAAGATCACGATAATTGACGATTCAACACATGAACAAGTTTTTTTTTTGGATTTCAAAGTTAACTGAACTTTAGGTGGGTCAATGACCGCTATTGACATATTAACTGGCAGCTACTATACCTAATGTAGTCTTTCTAAAAGTTGATGATGGTGAACTGCAACCTTCACCAGGTCCCTATCCTGGTGAAGGTTGTGGGGAACCGCTGGATGCGAGACGTATGGGCCCGGCCAATGTGGCGACAACTGAGGGAGGCCAATGTCCAGCAGTGGACGTCTTCTGACTGAAATGATGAATGATGATGATTAAGTAAACCTGTGAATGTGTTAAACTTTTCCTTTCTTTCTCATTTGTTCTGACTATACTGGATGTTTTAAGTGTAGATCTGTCTCTATATTGTTTAAGACCAATTTCAACAAACAAACTGAAATGTGCTAAATCAACCGATCTCAACCAAGTTCTCTCTGATGTCTGATCTAAACAAGTGAAATTCACCTTACTTGTCTATTTCCATAATTTTGTCTACGTTTTTTCTCACTCAGCCTTTTTCATCTTAAACACTTGATACAAAAAAGCTTTTGAAAAACGAAACGGTATTTTTCTCAGCGACAAAGTGCTAAAATCTGGGCCAGGTAATTCATTTGCATTGCTCTCTCATCAGGCGGTCCAGTATTTTTAGATAAGCTAGACAATTTTTCATTTTAATGTTTCCTGTTTTCAGTCCCTTGTGTTAACCGTCCGATTGTAGTGGTGGCAGCAGGTGTTAAAATAATTTTCTGTGCAATTTTTTATGGTGAATTATGCGGTGTGATTTCCTGTAACAATTCGTTTTCGTACAAGTTCACCTTTTTCTGTTGGTTATGTATGAACAGTAATATTAGGTGGGATGTAAAGAAGTGATCTTTAATGTGCTTTTGGGGGGTATGAGGAACAGGGTGGAAAGCTCCTCATCCCCCATAGAAAGGGGAGGATCCTCCGACTGGACGGGTGTTGTGTCCGGTGGGCTAACTGCCCGACAGTTGTAAGTCGGGAACTCCTATATAGGCTTATGTCGCGGATAATGTTCATAGCGCGATGTAGGATTTTCTGTCGATCGTTGTTAGTACGCAGGTGTTGCGATAGATGTCGCTAGTCGCCACATGCTATTTACCCGACTGCGGTGAAGCCCAGAAGCAGGGTTATATAAAACTACATAAATAACGTTTGTTCATGTATGTAATTAAAAGACTGATGAATATTTGTCGATGGATGAAGAAGGAGAGGAAGAACAAGGAAACAATGGATGGATTGTGTGAAGTATGATATGAAACCGAAAAAAAAAGTAAATGATAGCGTAACGGTTGACATAAGAGAATAGAAGAAAAAGAAACGTGTAACGTCCCAAGTAACATGAGACAGGTAGGCACATAATTTTGATGATAAACGATTGTTCGTGTAATAACTGATTAAAAATCTAGTATCTGACTCAAAACACTATAATGTAGTTTTAAAAAGTTGAGTCTGAATTAGACTTCGTCCTTTCAGGCGATTTGTTAAACGAAATACTTATTTACCAACTAACTCCATTAACCAAACAAAACTTAATAAAATCTCCAAAAATAAAATCAAATTAAGTAACTGACACACACAACCTATTCCGTATTCACTCGTGTGCAATTACAAGAAAATCAACCGCAACACAACGGCGTCGTAAACTTACAAGTCAATTTGTTAGCATTCCATGTAAACACAAGTGGTACACAAACTTTGTGGTCAAAGTTATACAATAGGAACTATTTCAGCCATTGTTGCGGACTTGTAGCCCGGAGACCGGAGACGACAGTGGACTGAACTCGCGCGTACAGACCAAGACGTAATTTGTTGAGAATCCTTGTTTTGTAGTAACTTACTTTAATCCTAATTGTTAAGATTGAATTTTGCCAATCAAACTGAACGTTCTTAGAGTGATCTAATGCGATTAGCACGAGTGCGTGTTGTAAGCGTTTCAAATGTCATGACTGATGCCAAAAGAGAAGTAACATTCCACAAAGTATGAACAGACCCCGTCGGGTCTGGGGTTTGTCCCGTCGGGTCTGCGGGTTGTTCGAAAGAGATACCGCGGCCTTGACACAAAGGGCTAAGGAGAAACATGGGTGGTTTTTAGTCAGTAGAAGTCTGACACTCCCTACCGCTCTGCCCAGAGAGGGAGGAGTCATTTGATGATATCACAACCCCTTAAAAATATAAAGGTGTAAGCAGACTCTTCACGAAGCCGTCTTCCAAACATTCCGTAAATCAAATTAAGTAACTACGCAAAACTTATTGCTGGAAAACGATTATTTTGTGTTGCGCTCACTGCGTTTGAACAAAGTTAGGAATACTGGCTTTTCTATTATAAAATTCTCAAAAGCAGTCCGCCTTAAACTACATTTACCCCCGTATTTATACTTATAGTAAAGTTAAAGTAATTACTTGGACTTAAGTAATTACTTATGCAAATATTTTAATCCAATGGGCAAGAATTTAAACGAAGTTAGAAGCGTCAATGAAAGCATAACTAAGAATTCTAACGTTTGATAGTTCTAACATTAAGGGATTACTAAACTACAGGGAAAAAATCGTATCTTAAACAATGACATTTACTCAAGTAATAGTAATGACTTGTTTATAAATACGGGTGTTAGTCTTCAAGCAATCGACTTTCTTACTTGCGGGATAAAAAAACCTTAATAATTTTGTTAAAGGTAACCATTATCCATAAAAAAAGCATTAACAAAAAAGGGATTTCCTGAACTGGTATCATATTTTTGTCCTCATTTTCTAGCTGTCCTTTATCTCAAGACTCTTAAGGTTTTCTAGAAAATCTTTTTTCCCAGGTAATGCTTTTATTCAGCTCTCAATCAATCATTTTATGTCGGCGATGTGTTGTATCTAGTTACGCCTCACGTCTTCACGTTACCGTCATAGAACACTTTATCGTATGATCACGCGCGAACCATATGTTATCGTTATAACGTTACTTCCTATCTGTACTTTTATATTTCCTGTAATAGTAACACATTTTAGCTTATACTTAACTATATCATTTATTAGTTTTAAAAATTATGCTATTTTAAACTATATCCGCCTTATTACAAAAGGTAGTTAAACCTGGTTTAACTTAGACGTGGTTTATCTCGCATGCTGTCACTTTCTTTTGGATATTATTGAAGTGAGACGTCATGCGAGATAAACCAAGTCTAAGTTAAACCAGGTTTAACTACGTTTTGTAATAAGGCGGTATTAGTTTTACTAACAGAATAAACACTATAACTTGAACTTGGGTGAACTTTATATAGATTTAAGGAAAATTGTATTTAACGTTATACCTTTTAATTGTGAATAAAAAATTATTTATTTTTATATTTATTTAGTGATACTTGACCATTTGAAAAAATATAACACTCTTTTTTTGGGGCAGTAGTGTAAAAAATGTGTGACGATGAGATGAGATGATGGAAGCAATGAAGATTTTTCTTTTGCTAAAGGTAGTAACTAAGTAGCAATAGCTGCTCTCAAAACGGTGAAGGAATACATTGTGAGGGAACCGGCATGTCTAAGAACCAAAAAATTCGAAGACATATGTGACATCTACCAATCCGCATTGGGCCCGCGTGGTAGATTATAGCCCATTCCTTCTCAAAGAGAGGAGGCCTGTGTCCCAGCAGTGGGAACATTAATAGGCTGTTGATGATGAATAGCTGTTTTACCAAGCAGTGTATCTATCGAAACAGTAAGTAAAATGGCCCGGTACGTTATCAGGAAACCTACACTTCAATAAATGATCGATATGGAACCCTCATTATGAAGTATCAAAAGACCAAGCCGCTCCATAATTACATTACATACGTTTACATTTATAGGGCAAAAAATGTTAAACTTTCCGTTTTTATACAGAGTCATTCCACATGACTCCGTGAAAATTGAGTAAATCTAATCAAGGTAAAGCAAAAAATAAATTATTTTGGGGGCCAACGTCTCGAGTTTCGTTAGGTAAATGGATGGCAACAGGATCACTCCCTATTACTATGTTGAACATAACTGGCGCGAAATGTGGAAGTACTAATGGGTGGTACACCATTGCCTCACCATTTGAAGATTACAGGCGTGATATTATGTTATTAAGCTATTGCATAGCTTCTATCGCGGGCCTTGAGCGTGGAGAGCGAATCCAGAAATTCCGTAACGAAATTTTCAACCAGGTTGCTATGGTTACGGAAAATAACTAGGTTGTCAACTGAGGTTCTCAAATTAAATTATTAATTATCTGCATAAGTTGATAAAAAATGCTATGCAATAGCTTTACCGCGGCAGTCTCCGAGTGCCACATTTAGTTTTTTTTTAAATGGAATGAGCTACAGCTATTATGTACCGTTAATTTTCTACTTCCATCGAAATTCAATTACCTAATTTAGGAATTTTTATCAACAATTTTGCGTAAACTATATATATTCATTCTATAAATACTTCTACTATAGGATTACTTTAGAGCTATTTTATAAACACTTACTTTATCAAGCTTTTTAACTAGGCGAAAATACGAGTACATTTTTTCCCAAGCACTTAGTGCGACGTTTTCTTGAACAGAACCTATTTATAGTTTAATGTTGTTCATTACTGGTAATAGTTAAGTTTTTGTTACAAAAGAAAGAAGCTTTGCTAATGCACTAAGTATATTTTAAGATAAATTTTATATCATTTGCTACGTTTTCTCTCCACTTAGTACGGATAAACTTCTAAATTGGTATTGTTGTGTTTTTGAGTTTTTGTTAAGTAAGTGACAGTAGACCTTCGCAATTATATTACAGAGAGGCTGCTTTTTATTTAATTTTATAAAAGTGAATTTGAATGTTCTAAAGCAAATATTATTGAGGATTACAAAAAACTATTTTCGTCTCTAAGATTTGTTGGCAAAATCTAATTATATTAAAAACACACCTGTCATCATCGAAAGGCAAGGCAGAGGTGTATCTACCCTTTTTTTTTTGGTGGGTGGAAAATCATCAAATGACCTCCCCCTTCTACTGACTAAAAACCGAACCCATGTTCCTTCTTTGCCCTTGCGCCGAGGCCACGTTATCTAGTACAAAAATCCGCGGCCCCGACGGGCAGGTGTCTACCCTTAAGTACACCCCAATTTCGCCAATTATGTTTAAATTCCATGATAATAAGAGGCGAGCTTATTGTCATCAACCAGGCACAAAACCAGACTTCGTGTCTCAGATGGAAAAAACCAATACCATCAATTTGCCCCACCCGTGAATCAAACCCAAGATCTCATGCTCAGCAGTCGAGCTTACGACCAATATGAGACAGTATTAATTTACATTATTTTGCCATTCAAAATTGATCATTGTGTAAAAATAACACGTCCTTCACACTCACGTCTCTGTGCCAGTTAATTTCACGACAGTTTACTTACATTCTATTCTGCGGATCAAATATTTGAGACTAAAAGTTATTTGTACCATAATAATGTAATATATTGGAGTCAACCCCCGTGATGTGGCATTCCAGTGTAATTAATTCACTGTAGTTTCTACTTTAACCTACATCATTTGGAAATGGCATGTTCGACAGGCTTTTGATGTAAAATTAGGTGCTTAAAATAGGTTTCGGACGGTAATGGGAATCGGGAAAGCCCAAATTGAAGTTGTGGTCTGTATTCAAAATAAGCCTGTTTGTACATTTACGGTTGTAATAATTACAATTTAAAGAAATATAAGTTTATAAACATTGTCACTATCTGATAACGGGATAATTAACATGTTACCTGTTTGTTTCAAGTTCCCGATATTTTGATGGATCTCGGATATGTTATTGAATGTGGTTGTTAAAAATTCAGTAAACATGGATTTAAGGAAAAGGAATCATGTGTCATGGATCGCGTCGTCTTCGTTCGTTTTTTTGTCGCCGGTTTTCCTGTTCCTTCATACTTTTAGGTTACTTGCTTTGTATGTGTTGTGATGCTTGCCTTAACGCTTATCCCAATTCGTTAAAGGTCGTCACCTTGTCTTCTTATTCTTTAAATCCCTGTGAATTACTCGCCATCGCAGAATTTAACCCGTTTGAATAATTTTCCTACAGGCCATTCCTTGTTTATTTGGTCTTTACCTCATTTATCTTTTTTATAACCATCCAATTTCCGCTCTCATATTTAAAATAGATACTTTCCTCATAATATTTTCCTACCATTAAATAGATACTTTCACTAATATAATGAGGTATCGAAATACGAAGACTCAGGAACCAAAAAACTTTTTTACAAAAAATAAAACCGACTTCGACAAAAATAAAACACAAAAAAGTGAAAAATAAAAAATCAGCTTCTGAAGTCGGTGACTTTTGTTTGTTTGATTTCATGTTTTTGCCACCGACTTCTGAAGCTGATTTTTTATTTTTCACTTTTTTGTGTTTTATTTTTGTCGAAGTCGGTTTTATTTTTTGTAAAAAAGTTTTTATTTTTCACTTTTTAGTGGTTCACATGTGCTTACCGCTTCACAACGTACCGGCGTGATGTTATGTTATGAACTGGTGTAAACAATAGACAGTCATGAGATTTCAGCAATCCCAGTCCATTTGCTATCATTAATTGAGGAGTTCCGTTGCCTATCTCCGAAGTTCTTCATCACCTTTGTAGTGAGTACAGGCGTGATATTATGTTGTGTGATGGCGTAAACAATGCTTAGATATGCTATAGCAACAATCGCGGTTAATCTGCTGTTATTTATTGAAGAGTTCCCCTGATTTCTACAAGATCCCATCATCAGATATTAAAATGGTGACAATGGGACCACACGGGAAGCACCAGCTTTCACATGAAAAAAGAATCATGACAATCAGTTCACCCAGTCGCAAGTTATGAGCGAACAAACATAAAAAAAAAAAAAAAAAAAAAAAAAATACAGTCGAATTGATAACCTCCTCCTTTTTTTGAAGTCGGTTAAAAAGTATTAATTCTATTTTTATCTACCTACCAACTGCCCGAATTTTCTAACTTTTTGTTCCGTTTCACTTCTTATTCGTATGTCAAAAAATACATAGTCAGTAATATTCCGATAGTACGACCCCGGATATAAAAAAAGAAACTCCATTAAAAAGTCACAAAGTGGAAAAAAAACTTTTTCAATCATCAAAACGGTAGCTCTCAAACATGATAAAATATTTATGAATCTTCAGATGTACATTTCATTTGCAGAAACTTCTGCTAGGAATACATTTATCATTTTCAATCTCCTTACAATCGAAATAAGTACAGGAAGATGGAGATGAATCTCGCTACGACCGACATAGCTCAAGAGTGTATTTATAAAATAAGAGGCACACACCTATTTATATTTTTCACAGAGATATACTTATTTTTTTTTTAACTTATGATTTCAACTGAAAACACAATCTAAATTGTTTTGTTTAATATTTTAAGTTATTTTACTGTAAGCTGTGAAGCTACCTTGCATAAATAAATAAAATAAATAATGATGCAGTAAATTTAACTTAGCAAGCAGAACTATACAGACGTGTTAAGCGTCAAAATCTAAACATTATAAAACAGACGGACTGCCTTGATGTTCAAGTGGTGGCAAGCACTATTGCTAAGCATGAGATTCTATGTCCGCTTCCCGGGTCGGGCAAAGTGTTATTGGGTTTTTCCATCAGAAATTTCTCAATACAAACAAACACAAAAAAACACACATATATATACACACATACAACATACACACACATACATACATACACACACATATATTTATTTTACAAATAAATATTATTCTATTCTATTCTAATAGTAGTCATGGAGTCTGGATTTGTACCCAGCTGATTTGCTCGCAGGACGGATGGCCGATGGGGCCGAAAAGTTCTGGAATGGCGACCGCGAACCGGAAGACGTTGCGTTGTAAGGCCTCCCACTAGGTGGACCGACGACCTGGTCAAGGTTGCGGGTACCCGCTGGATGAGAGACGCACGGGACCGGTCAATGTGGCGACACCTGGGGGAGGCTTATGCTCAGCAGTGGACGTCTTTTGGCTGAAATGATGATGATGATGATGATGGCTATAGGCTCGCCCACTATTACATAAAAGGTGTGAATGTATGTACCTACCTATGTGTGGAAAGAGTAGGTATCCAATTTTCTAAAGCGCAGCAAAGCGATGACTTTGTAGAAAAACCCGCGATAAAATTCCAGAATCAGTAAAAGTGCCAAAGTAATCTTAGAAGGATAAACACACATTTTCAGATCCAAGTTACTTGCGATACTTTATCCATTTATAAACCCCATATTCGAAGCTCAGGTGTTTGTTCAGAAAAAAGTACTAAGTTCTACTTTCTAGACTTTTAAGCCCCTTATGACATTTTTATCGCCGTGTTTTGAAAATTTTAATATGGATTAAGTAAGTGGTTTTGGTTATAAGTCAAGTAAAAACTGTATTTTACAAAAATTAAAAGTAGAGTATTTTCATAGTGAAGCACTTGCTGGCAGTCCACCAATATAATCACATTATATGCGAATTAAATAAAAATACAACGTCATTGCAAACTCACACTACAAGGGATCAACACGACTCACACTTATCACGATCTAGAATAAATCATAGATTATTTTACCGATTATACTAATTAGATTATTCGTCATTCTTACTACTTAGAGAGTATATTTCTGCACCAATTCCGAGTCCGGGAAAACAGTAACCCGTTGGGGCTGCGGTTTGTTCGAAAGAGATACCGCGGCCTCGGCACAAGGACTAAGAAGGAACATGGGTGGTTTTTAGTCAGTAGAAGTCTGACACTCCCTACCGCTCTGCCCAGAGCGGGAGGAGTCATATGATTTCACACACGCAAAAAAACGGTAAAACAGTAAGTACATTTTAAAAACTACTTACATGCTCTTGCATAAACCGTTTCGTAACAAAATGTACCCTGTGTCTCCACTTAGCACTTCACCGGTATCTTCATAGATGGTACATGAGGGTATACCTTACCAACACTCAATCCCGGAAAAACTCTCGACAAATATTTGCGGGTTCAATTCCCTAGGAACCAATTGCTCAACTACTGCTTCGAATATAGCGTCAGCTTGTTTATTCCAAAGGGTAAACAATGATGTGAAAACGTAACACCGACAATATTTCTAAAAGAATTAGACTATCAGATGAAAGCTTCAGTTTCAGCTTACTGGTTTCACAAAACATACATCAAAGCTGTAACACGAAGGGTTAGGATGAGGTGTACCTATGCATGGTGTACCTAATAGAACACTCATATTTCGCACTGTTATGTTTAAGTTAGTATAAGGCGGCGTGACTGCTATTGATGAAAACCCATTAGCTAAATGTTGGTCTTGAATCTATTACATACATTTCACCCCATGGTTACTATAAGACTCCCCATGTCATTCCATAAGTGACATAAGACTCTCATAAGGATTAAGTCAATGGGATAGAGTAACCCCTGCAAAACCCTTGCTTGATAAATTAATGGTTTTTGGTCTTAAGGTTTCCAATCTCGTTTCATCACATTCTCTTTTGCTTCAAAATAGTCTCATTATCTGCCTAGCCTTTTTTCCCAAGGATCTAGTCTAGTCTAACCGGATGCAGCTGAATACCAGTATTTGTAACCCACTTCTAAAAAAGAAGGAGGTTCTCAATTCGGATGTTTATTTGTTTTTTTATGTTTGTTCGGGCATAACTCCGTCACTTGCTAACCGATTTGAAAAATTATTTTTTGTTGGAAAGGGAATACTTCCATCTCATAATTCTCATAATTCTTCTTCTTCTTCTTTTTTTCTTTTTCTTCTCATAATTTTTTCATCGAAATCGGACAAGCGGTTTTTGAAAAATCAACAAAACTCAAAAAAGGACTACATTGTCCACATTATGACTCATGAACATGTGAACTTACATGTAAACCACTAAAAAGTGAAAAATAAAAACTCTTAAGAAAAATCAGTTACTGAAGTCGGTGACTTTTGTTTGTTTGATTTCATTTTTGCCACCGACTTCAGAAACTGATTTTTCTTCTTAAGTTTATTTTTCACTTTTTTGTTTTTTTTTAAGTCGGTTTTATTTTTTGTTGAAAAGTTTTTATACATGGAGCTACTGCCTATCTGACCGGTTGATATATTTTCGAGGCACTGTCTACATGACAAGTAATGACTGTCAAAGATCTACAAAATGACAGAAATGCAACAATGTATGTAATTAGTGGCCAGTGTTTAGCACGGCTTAACGTAAACATCAACCCGAGTGGCTGTAACTATTTAACCAGCCAAGAGATCCTTTGCTTGACTCAAAATGACTCAAATAAATATGAATGATCATTTAAATAAATAAATAATTACTTGTTTAGTAACGAAGTCAAAGTAAAGCATCTAGCGGTTAAGCAAGTCTTTACCTCAGTATACTTTCAGCATAATTATTATCGTTTTTAGAAAATAACGAACCAAAACCGTACCTTTTAAAAATGTAAAGTACTTTATCTACCCAAATATCATAAACCCTCTATAATGCGTTCAAAAACCATAGGCAATGACCAGCATTACCAACCAGCAGAAATTAACAGAACTGTAATGAGCTCATAACCTACTGAAAACAGTAGGTTATGAGTTTTAAATTTGGAACAGGTGTCAAATTCAAGTGAGTGTGCTATTCTAGTATCTACATTAAAACAGATACCTATCGATACGAAACCCCAATTCAGTATGATTTTTTATAAATCGCACGACATTTTGATCTCGAGTGACACAAGAATAGTGACTTTGTTCGTTTGCCTATGATTAAAAAAAAATGACAGATATCCGAAACGCCGCCATTTCGAGCTGTCATTTGTTCGTTAGCTTTTTATTCCCTTTCATTGAGTAGACAAATTTTCTGATAAGTTCTTTATTTCTGTCGAAAATGAGTGATAGTGACTCAGAAATTAACATGAACACTCCGCCAGATATCGTAAATGCAGCGACGAATGCAACTAATAACCTGTTTATTTTTTATTGCACTACACTGGTAACAATGCTGGTCATTTCCCTATGGTTCCTGAACCCATCATAGAGCCCTTATGATATTCGGGTAGATAAATTAGTGTATGCAACTACACATAATTAGGCATTACAACACTCGTGTGATGCTATTAAGAAACTCGCCTTCGGCTCGTTTCTTAAACCCACACTTGTGTTGTAATGCCCTTCATTATGCACAGTCGCATAAACTACTATTGAATATAAAATGAGGGGTTTCGTTAAAGGAATCATAATGAAAATACTCACAAATATTTTTTGAAAAGAGCTTGATGCCTTAATCGCCCCAGATTTTCGTTGAATATATTTTGAACCTAGGTTTAAGGCATTACAAAAAAACGTCTGAGTCTTGTTAACGTAGTTGTTTTTTTTTCTGTCTCTTTAATACTTTTTTGCTCTGGAATTATAAAAACCAACCATTATCCTAAGCCTATGTTTACTCACGTAGAACCTACGAAAGAGGATTAAAAATGATCACATCTTTTTTTTATTTTTCAAGATTTGATACCTAAAATCGCGTTTCTAACACTGATATCGTTGGTAGTAGACTAAACTTGAGTCAGACTTGACGTGCCTACATTCCACCCCGTTAGACATTTTGACAGCTACTGAAGTTTTTCTTTATAATTTGACATAAATACCCACTTTTTAATATAGAATGACATAATAGATATCTTTGACATTGATTACAGTTAAAGATATCTTTAGGATTGATTAAAGTAGTGAGTTTGGCAAGGATAGCTGTTGTAGGAGGCAACGTACATATACGGAGGAAGTACTTTATTCGCAGCTTCATCAATTGCGGTCTTGTCTCTCTCTGTTTCTTTTGATAACAGTCGACCCAAGCTCAAAAATGAACTTGAGTCAGCTCTATAAATATGGGTGTACATCTACAGACAGAATCACAAATCCAGACATAAAAAACAAAGTCATGAAGATAATTCCACAGAAACCCCAAAAGTTTTGCTAAAGAATTTAAATGCGATGCTTAAAACGCAATTTAAATTCACTACATGGACATTTATAACGAAGGAACACGGGATATTTCCGTAAACACAAACCCTTTTCGTGTAATACGGTTAACAGAGATAGCGTCCAAGTATCCAGGTTTCAAAATAATAATATTTTTCTTACAACGCAGTCATGGTGTTAAGTAAACCAGTAAAAAGCAGTCCAAGCTGTAAATAGCTTCAGAAAAGAGGATTTGTAAAAGAAAGTAACTCCAAAAGCGACTCTAAAAAATTCTCAAGCAATTTTAAACTTTATTGCTCAAGGAATAAAGTTGTATCAAAATGATTTTCTGTTAACAAAATTAAGCTTGGTAAGTGTATACAGGGTGTAGCAAGTAAGTTTCGTGTCATGTAATACGGGCCGCAGTGGTGTTAATTTTAAAAGTTGGAAAAAAAGGTCAGCTCTGAAAAATGCAGCATTGCTAGGAAAATGTATGGTGTTGCTACGAAATTGCATATTCACGATTATACGCGGGCTTTTGAGGAACTGTGCAGTAAAAATATTTTTTTCTTGCAAATTATCAAATGTCAGCTTGACTGTTTCCTTCGTTTTATTCTCGTCCCTGAGATCTATGTGGACTGATTTATTTTTATAAGTGTTTGTTTTGTTTTTATTACCAGCTTCTTCTAAAGGTAGCATGGTTATCCTTGTTTTTTTGTCAACTATTCAGAAACAACAACCGATTTAAAAAAAAAAATGTTTTAAAGCTGGTTGAATTTGCTAATTGGTTTTGAGAGATTTTATTGTCTAAACGAAGTAAGTAAAGAAAAACGTTGGATAAAAAACTTCTAGATTAGTCTATTATCTAATTTTATACGTCATGTAATTATTACAAATGGGTCAAAAGTAGCCAAGATAACTTATATTAATTACCCAAAATTATTAATAGAACTATTAAAGAACTTTTCAAATAATTCATATTTAAATTAGAAGAAACTTTCTTGGCTTAAATGGGTCAGGGTTCGTTAACGATGCTTAAACTAAAGAGACCATAATTAATAACTACGTGCTAAAGACCCATTAATGTATAGTATTTATGTCTGAAATAACTAAGGAAAGCGGGTCTGTGTTTTTATTTTCATCATCATCATCTTCCACAGCCTGAATTCTCCCACTGCTGGGCATAGGCCACTCTTACTTGTGTCCATCTCCTGTGCCAGCCTCATCCAGGGTTTTTCCTCCGATGGCAACTACATATGTCGTTTTCCCATCTCACCGCCGAATGATTCACTTTTCGCAGTTCTTCGATGTCATTCGGTAACAGCTAGTTATTCAGATTCGTTGTGGACTACCTCGTTGGTCTAATGTTTGCAACCGCGACTACTGAGAATGAGGTTCTGGGTTAAAACTTGGGTCAGGCAAATAATGTTCATCATATCAGTTCTAAAATAATATCGATAGGCATTTTCATTAATCTTAAGTCAATTTAAAACAACCTGTATTTTAAATAGGCTAATTTATATCGGATTATATTTTATTTATAGAGATTAGGTATGCCTGAATCGATGCAATTACTATTATTTTATCCAAAGTGATTGCAAACTTTGAAACTTGTTTGATAATTAAATAAAATTATTTATTACTTAGTTAAGCTTCAAAATTAAAATTTCATTTTAATTTAAAGTTTTAAGTGTCACTAGATGTCAGTGTTGGTAATGTATTAGACTTTCATTGTAGATAAGTTTGACTTATAATCAAAGTTTTATTAAATTTTACTGAGCAGATAACTTTTCGTTTACATAATAAATGTTAAATAAAAACTGCACAAACAAATTACCAACCACATTGTCTGTAACTGTTGACTTTGCAAAAATCTCGTGACTTATTAATAACTAGCTTTTGCCAGCGGCTTCGCCCGCGTGAAAATGACGATTTTTCATACAAACTTTAATCCCCTTTTTAACTCCCTTAGGGGTTGAATTTCGAAAAATCCTTCCTTATTCCTTGTCTACATTATAAAGGGAACCTCTGTGCAAAATTTCAGCTTTCTAGGTCCAAGGGTTTGGGCTGGGCGTTGATGAGTCAGTCAGTCAGTCAGTCAGTCAGGACTTCTCTTTTTATTTATATATAGATAGATAGATAGAAGATAGATAGATGGCCGCTCTCTAATCAATCTTCAGGTTAAGCCGCGCTGGCCTAAGTTGATCTATGCATGGGCAACCCATTACTTATCGAGTTTTCTCCGTGTCTCGGAATGCACGTTAGGCCGTTGGTCCCGGTCGTCATTTATAGATTTATTTATGACAATGGTTACTGTTAGCACACCTCGGACACTCCATACAACGCCCGCAAAATAATTACCTATTACTACTACATAAACAAATAACGTTTGTGCACGACGTGCACGTGCAAATGTGTGCGTAAACTCTAGTAGGGTTGTCGTAGCCTAAAAAATGGCGCGGAAAGTGCAACGGTCTGCGTCGCGAAAACCGAACGACGACTAGAATACGAGCGCGAGCCATTGCTCAAGAGTCGGCGACGACTACCTCGAAGTGCGGGGTAAGGTGCGGTATTTAATATGAGCGCGGGGAAGGGAGTGTCCCTTCTGTACGTAGTACTATTATGTATTCTGTGCTGTTAGTCAGTGGATTGAGCTGAAATTTTTGCATAAACGTTCACTTTGGATGATAATGCACAAATTAATGGTTATATAGCTGAGTGGCGTCATTCTAAACCCAAAGATCTCGGACTAATAATTTTGTATGCACTCCCATGATATGGGTGTCAATTAAAAGGTTTTGTTGAGAACGTCACATGGCAAGAAAGGAGGTGACCGCTGAAATGACGAATAATAGAGAAGTATGGAAGAAGAAATAAAAGGCTTTTTTTATTTTTTATTTTTAATTTATTTATTTATTTATGGAAGAAGACATGCTGCGCAGACATCAAATGAATTGGGATAAGAGCATGAGAATGATGATGATGATGTTGAGAACTGACACATAAAATTAAAAAAAAAAATTGTACGATAGTACCTGCATTTACATGTGGTCATGTTTACTTCCACGAGACTGTTGCTGGTATATTTTTTAATCTGAACTACCAAAGCCGCAGCACATACAGCGTAATAAAAACAAATAATAACGGCTAACTTTGTCTATTAACCTACTTCCGAACTTGTCTTAACAATTGACTTATTTACAAACTTCCAATGAAAGTGTCTAATCCACTTTGGAAAATATCATAAAGTAACGTCACAATGCATCCAACTGTTTCGCAAACTATCTCGTAATTTTATTAAGAAAATATTTATTTATTGTTTATTTCCTGTCTTCACGCGTTCATTGTCGAGCCAAAATGCTGGACTTCTCTACATAGGTGGCCAATAAAAAAAATCCAATACACCACTGCCGCTATTTGATAGCTCGTGTATGATAGAGTCGCGATGTCGAGTGATGTGGCAATGAACTTGTTAAAACAAAAAATAAACCTTCAAATTCTACCATTAATAAAAAGAACATATTATTATAAACTGTATTCAAAGAAAAATAATATAAACTTGATTCAACACAAATAATAAACTTGTTATGACTGTATTATTATTTTCTATAATGAAACATTTATATCGTGAACTTCGACACTGGCATGCAGATATAAACCTTAAAAACAACTTAGGCATTGAAAGCAAGATAATTAATAATACATTATTTCCACAATAAAAGTAACGTTTAATCCCTGAACAAAGAAAAAATCCAACCCTATTAATTAATATTCCAACAAAGAAATTATGAAGAGCAAGATGATTAAACAAAAATATATTTTTTGAAAGAAATAAAGCACATCTTCTTTCATTACTTTTCACCCCATTTTGCGTTGATACTACTCATTAATTGTAACTGAAGATTTTTGACAAGTGAAATATTTTAGCAATTATTTATTGCTGAAAAGGGTTTTAAAAAGTGAGACATCTAGGTCGTAACTTTGAGGTCGACTTTCAGTCAACTAAATCTTTTTTTTGAAGTGAAAACTTCTTTAGCGGCGTTGAGCACTTTGGGAAATTGTTCTGTGATGGGTATAAAATCTTAAACTCGCGTCAGGACAAGTGACCACGTGACCCTGATCGAAAATTCGTCAGGACACGTGACCACGTGACCCTGATCGAAAAAGCGTAAGACGGATGGAGAGTAGACAGCTATCCCCTCTCTACGGCGCGGCGAAAATGTATGCCTGGGCCTACTGTTTCGTTTAGGCAGCGCAGGGCGCTTAATAATAATAATTATTATTATTAATAATAATATAATTAATAATAATAATAAAATTATTAATAATAATAATAATAATAATTAATAATAATAATTAATAATAATAATAATAATAATTAATAATAATAATTAATAATAATAATAATAATAATTAATAATAATAATAATAATAATGATGACAGCTGTCAAAATTGAAACAGCTATATCTCGGAAACTATCGACCTTAGACTAGTTGTGTGTAGGGACAATTGATAGGTCTCAATGAGATCTACATTTCGGATGACAGCTGTCAAAATTGAAACGGCTATATCTCGGAAACTATCGACCTTAGACTAGTTGTGTGTAGGGACAAGTGATAGGTCTCAATGAGATCTACATTTCGGATGACAGCTGTCAAAATTGAAACGGCTATATCTCGGAAACTATCGACCTTAGACTAGTTGTGTGTAGGGACAAGTGATAGGTCTCAATGAGATCTACATTTCAGATGACAGCTGTCAAAATTGAAACGGCTATATCTCGGAAACTATCGACCTTAGACTAGTTGTGTGTAGGGACAAGTGATAGGTCTCAATGAGATCTACATTTCGGATGACAGCTGTCAAAATTGAAACAGCTATATCTCGGAAACTATCGACCTTAGACTAGTTGTGTAGGGACAAGTGATAGATCTCAATGAGATCTACATTTCGGATGACAGCTGTCAAAATTGAAACGGCTATATCTCGGAAACTATCGATCTTAGACTAGTCGTGTGGGAGTTGGACATTTTGACCCTGAACGTTAACGATGTCGACTGTACAGTCAATAAAATACAAAAATAATTTATTTTGAACTAGACTGTACAATGTTTTTATGATGCTTAATCGGAGGCATGGGAAAAAATATTCCCGCTCCTCCTACCAATCGGAGTTCCGATCGGAGGACAGGGAAAGACAAAATAAATGGGTTAGCATAGTTATGGCGGAATAATTGAATTTTTAAATAATGAATTTGGTTTAACTATGTCGAATGATCGCAATCTTAGCACAACGAAATACAAAACTACTATTGATGCGGTCTTTATTAGACATTTAAATAGGTTCGAATCAAAACTGTTCGTTTCTTACTTCAGCTACCATAAACCTATCGTATCAGTTTTAGAGATTGGCGATGATAGTTCTGGTAATGATGATGGTGAAAAAGTCGTTGAAATTATGGATGAAAGTTGATTTTTCGGAGAGATAAACTTTTTAATGTAAAATAATTGTTTTAGTTTTAAAGTGTTAAATTTTTAATGTAATATAAATTGTCATGTTTGTGTACGATAGCGCAATAAATCAATATTGTATTCTACCACATAAATGATAGTACTTTTATACTGTTAAAGCAATTGGTGCAAAATTATTCCCTAACCATTCCAAAATATCAAACATGCTCAACGTTAATAATCAAGTTTTCACTTCTGCCGGCACTCCCGGAGTGCAACCCGTCTTTTTTTTGCTTGCCTACATTGTATCCCACTACTGAGCGAAGGCCTCCCCTTTCTCCTTCCAAACCTTTCTATCCTGTGCGATATCTGGCCATGTTAGCCCCGCAAACAGATCGTTACGCCACCTTCGCCGCGGTTGACCTCGACGGCACGCGGCGCTGTCCTGCCTCAGGCGTCCAGTGTGTGACGATCTTTGCCCATCTCTCCGGGTGCATCCGTGCTACGTGGCCTGCCCACTCTCACTTTAGTTCTACTCAACTAGATGCTTACATCATTATTTTTTAAGTCAAGTCAAGAAGCTCTTGGGCGATATAATACTCTAACACCAGTTTAGTCACTAACCACACGATAAATAAAATCATAAGAGGTGACTTCCATAATTTGACTTTTACGACCAGGGGGTCTAAAACGGCCACTTTGGCAGATCATAATATGAATTGCGTTAAAAAGCGTAAAATGGACCTTTCATAATAAAAACGTCTGTGACTATTACGAATGATAACGCAATTCATATTATTTTCCTATTATGATGTATTTTACTAAATTGTTACAGACGCAGTTTTTATTATGAAAGGTCCATTTTACGCTTTTAAACGCAATTCACATTATGATCTGCAAAAGTGGCCATTTTAGACCCCCTGATCAGTTCTACATAACAACACCTGATAGCTTCGCTGAGGTCTACCTACCTCCCGTCGGGGCTGCGGATCCCGTCGGGGCTGCGGATTATCGAAAGGCATAACGCGGCCTCGGCACAAGGGCGAATAAGGAACATGGGTTGGTTTTTAGTCAGTAGAAGTCTGACACTTCACTTCGCTCTGCCCAAGAGCGGGGGGTTATTCGATGATTTTCCACAAACCAAAAAAAAAAAAAAGGTCTATCTACCTGTGCTAGCTGAGGTATACCTCACCTACGATTCGCCAGTTATGTTTTAAGTTCCAAGTAAAAGGAGGCGAGACTATTGCCAAAAACCGGGGCCAAATTCAGACTTCGAGGTTAAATGGTTCCACATGGATTGTATTGTATAATAATTATATAAAAGTGGAATTATGTTTATTTAAGCACACAGCTCATGTCATATATAAAAAAACTAAGAATAAATAAGAATAAATTTATTTAGTCATTGTTACAATAGTTTCTTAAATAACTAGCACTAATAATAAACGTAACAAGTTAAATTTTACAATTGTTACAAAACAGAGGTCCCCAAACTAGGCTGCGCCTGTATCTTGGGGGCCGGAGTTGCGTTATCTTAACATAACATTATTAATATTATTAAGTAGTTATCTTTAAACAAAAATAAAATAATATTATTATTACAAAAATGAAAAAGTATTATGTGAAATGTGGTGTGCTAGTGCGTGTGTATGTGAGTGTGTATGTGTGTTTGTGTGTGTGTGTGTGTGTGTGTATATTTTTGGTGTAATTTAGTTAACTTAAAATTTGTTCCGTCTCTTCGTACGATAGTTTGGCAAACCATTTTATTAAAGTTTTCTTGCATGAAAAGTTGTTCAAATTTTTAATGTCGCAGTTTTTATTAATTTTATTGTAAATATGGATATGTGAGTAGAATGGGCATCGTCTGGCTAAAAGGCTATGAGCTTCCGGAGGAGGGATGTAGAGGACGCGTTTAGAGATAAGGTTTTCATAGTCAGGTCTATTTTTTAGGGTTTTATGAACAAGTAGAGTTGCTTTTAAAATAAATAATTGTCGCACTCTTAATACAGCAAACTCCTTATAAATAAGATCTGTTGGGTAGCGAAAAGGCTTCCTTAAAGTTACTTTTATAACGGCTCTTTGAGCTCTTTCTATCTCTATAATAGTGCTTTTCCCGGCTGCACCCCAAACAGAAATCCCGTATTGAAGTACTGACTGACACAAACCAAGGTAAATTGTACGTAGTATTTCAAAGGGTGTGCAGTTACGTAGCTTTTTCATTACATGTATCAACTTTCTAACGCGACCAGAGAGCAAGTGTAGATGAGATTTGAATGACATGTTTTCGTCTAGTGTGATGCCAAGGTATTTGATTGAGGCAGCGTGATCAATGACTAGGCAAGAACAGTGCGTAAGCGGTGATGTCTGGTAACTGCAGCATGTATGGTATTTAAGAAGAAGATTACGTGGAGGTCGAGAAGCTAATGTTTTGAAGAAGGTTATGAATTTAGTTTTTTTAATATTTAAAGTCAGGAGATTCGCATCAAGAGCGTTAGAAACCTTTAATAGACCGATCTCAGCTAGACGGTACACTTGTTCCCATGTTTTAGCGTGGAAAATAACGACAGTGTCGTCAGCATATGATATAATTTCTGCGCCGTTTAGTTGGGAGTTTAGAATATCATTCATGTAGAAGCTGAAGAGAGTTGGTCCGAGTGTGCTGCCCTGCGGAATTCCAAAGGAGATGGGAAGTACGTCACTTGAGTGTTCATCGACCTTCACTAGCTGTTTGCGATCAGACAGGTAACTCGTAAACCATTCAAGTGCAGCCCCTCGTATGCCCGAACATTCAAGTTTTCTAAGAAGAAGTTGAATTGATATTGTATCGAAGGCCTTTGCCAGATCCAAAAAAACTCCTAAAGTCTGTTCTCCTTTTTGGGTGAAAGTAGCCACTAAGTTAGTCAGTAATGAAGCAGCGTCTTCTGTTGACCTTCCTCGCCGGAATCCAAACTGCTTGTCGGATATCAATTTGTGTTTTTCGAAAAAGTTCACTAGCCTGTTGTTAACTAGTTTCTCCAGTACTTTGGACAGAATAGACAGAAGTGCGATTGGTCGGTAATTTTCAGGTAAGTCTGTGGGGCCGCTTTTATGTATTGGTCTAACGGAAGCAACTTTCCAGCACTCCGGAAAGTTACCAGTTTCTAAGCTTAAATTAAAAATATGAGTGAGTGGTTTAACAGGAAATGCGAGTGCTGTCTCTTTCTACTATCGCTGTCTCTCTCCGTCCTCCTGCCCTCAAACTCGTGCGATAAGGACAACTATAGAAAAAAGTTAGAATTCGAGGTTTGGCTCTCGCCTATTTCCTCCTCCAATATTGAACCAATTTAAAAGATATTTTAGACAATGAATAAGGAGGTTATATACTACGCCTCTATTTTTTTCTTTTTTCGTTAATAGTTGTCAAATTTGTACACTAGGACTCTGTTAACAGCGATCTAAACAAGCAATTTTGAGCATTTTTTGAGGGTTCTAGTGCTTATAAAAATAATTTATCACCAAAAAGGAAAACATAGGGGCATAGAAATAGTTAATATTTATTATTCTGTAAAAAAACATTGCTCTAGGGTCATTAACCAAAAAGAAAACAGGCGAGAGCGTTTGTATGGAGAAAAGACCACTCGCGTTTCCTCTTAAGGATTGCGTTCTTTATTTTTATAATAAAACTTGTAGTGATACCATCAAGTCCTGGTGCGCTGTCAATTTTAAGTTGGTGGATATATTTCGTTATTTCTGTTTCGTCTGTCGGGTGAAGAAAGAATGTGTGTGGGAAATTTTCACGAGGTTTGTATTTTTTGGCTAGGGATTCTTGAGTCTCAGAAATTCGTGATAGTATTAGATCAGATAGATTTTTTCCAATCGAGGTGAAGTAGGCATTACAATTGTTAAGTGAGTTAACTGGATCCGCCGAATTGGAGATTAGTTGGGATGAGTCATTTTTTTGACTATTTGGGCTATATATTGATTTGAGAGTGTGCCATAGTTTTTTTGGGTTCTTTTGGCTTTCTGTTATTAGCTGGCTATTGTGCTCTGTTTTTAATTTATGTAAAAGGTTATTACAGAAATTCCTGTACCTAGTATAAATCAGTCTTTTCATTTCATCGTCTGGGTCGCAATTTGAAGCTCTATGAAGACTGTCATTACTACTTCTTTATTTAGTTTGTTAATAACTTTGAAATATAATTATATTCGAACACACATTTCAAAAATATAATAATGAAAATTTAAACAAAACGTTAACTTACTTACTACTAAAATAAAAGCTTATTTTAATAATTAAGCGTGTACCTATTTATACTTTATGAGGCAACAAAGTGGTACAGCGAGCGGAACAAGGTTCTGTAACTTTTTTAATAGCATAAATCATGAATGGTGTTCCATAAGGCTTTTATTAAAATGTTTTATTACTTATATCTGATTATCATCTAGTTATATAATAATTATATCACGTCGGAAGTGAAGCTTTGGAAGGTTTTATCTCATACGTTACCTGTTTGTTTTGGTATGAGCCATAGATTAACAGTGTTATACAGAAGTAGAAGTAGAAGGGTCTTTAAGTCAAGAGTGAATAGGTTACTTCTAGGTAAGCGTGCTCCATCGTCGACCGCATCATCACTTTCCATCAGGTGAGATAGTGGTCAAACGCGAACCTATCAATAATAAAAAAAAAAAGTAGAAGTGCTAGCTTAGTGGTGTGGGTGGTATCAAACAGACGGACTTATTAGAATCATTTTTTTTTTTAGTCAGGAAATATTCCTGTTATCTATCACTTACTTCGGTAAAGGTAAACATCGCGAGAAAACCAGCATGACCGAGATATATTTCTTAACGGCAAGTTAAACCAAGTCAGAGGCTCATTATGGGTGGTATAAAACTCTGACATCAGGTTACGTACTAAACCCACAAAAAAAACTATTTTATAAACAAAAATTTTAAACCCCTTTTTGTACTATTTAACACCAAAAATTTCTTACCCATTCAACAATACTTTGAAATGGTAGGTATATTGTGCATTAATTTGTCCTTAGACAAAAAAAAAACACCAAAGTTTGACTGACGAGGTCGTTGCACGGGGTTTCTCAAATCACATGTTTGCTTCCCACAGTGCATGTGCATAGAATTACTGTCGCTGGGGCAAGTGTTAATTGAGACCTTTTTTAGGAGAATCTCAACTACTGGATAACACATTATTAGAGTTTATTTAATTGCCAGTTTTGTTAAAACCTGGCACTTCAAACGTGACAGATCAAGGGTTAAATAATAAAAAGTTTCAGCAGTAAGATGTCTTCAAAGAAGGCTACTACAGTAATTTAACGTCTAAACCAAGTCTTTAGTTACCTACATTTTATGTTGACATTAAAGATTTACTTAACAACGCGAAATTCCTTATTTCCGACGGTGGGGAAATATTCAAATGGCTTTGGGACTTACTGTTGGCGAGTTATGTGAACTTTCTTGGCGTTTTAATTTAAGCTATTAATGAAATTTACATTTCACTCTACGATTTTTTTTTAAATTCAGATCATAGGTCCATAAAAGCTGGGATGAAAATGCTAAAGGAGACATGTGAGTTTATAAGAGGAAGGCTGAAAGTGGTGCCAGTGACTGAAAAGTGGCGCAGTATTCGGTTATCATGGAATTTGGAAAATGTTGAGCATGAATGTAGATTCTATGGCTAAAAGAGTAGAGGAAGGAAGTCAGAAGAGGAAGGAAACGATGCATGGACTGTGTGAAGGATGAAATGGCTAGAAAGGAGGTGACTGCAGAGATTCCGACTAATAGAGAAGTATGAAAGTAGAAGACATGCTACGCCCACCTCAAATAATTGTAATAAGGGCAGGAGAATGATCCCGTCGGGGCTGTGGATTCTCGAAAGGATAACGCGGCTCCGACACAAGGGCGAAGAAGGAACATGGGTTTGGTTTTTAGTCAGTAGAAGTCTGACACTCCCCTTCGCTCTGCCCAAGAGCGGGGGGGGGGGGTTATTCGATGATTTTCCACCCACCAAAAAAAAAAGGGCAGGGGAATGATGAATCGTCACGTCGAAAACGTCTTTCTGCACATGCCTACCTGCCTGATATATCACTACTATGTTATAAAACAAAGTCTAGAAGACTTTGTTTCGACCGCGTCTGTTTGGCTGTCTGATCGCGATTAACTCAAAATATAGTGGTTTGTGAGGATGGTTTTTGGTATATAATTTGACTGACATCCTTTAAGCCAGCATAAACAGGTAAAAATATTTCATCTGCTTGCTCAACTTTAAATCCGTGAGTAGAAGGTGTTAAGCCCGTCTGCATCAACGGCTGAATTTTTAAAAAGCCATACTGCGATTCAACGCGGAGACGAATTACCTATTTAATTCCGCGAAGCAAGATCTTTAGCGCCGCAATATTTGATGATGTTTATTTTTTATTTCTAGCTGGACACTGCTGATTCAATATATTTTTTATTATGAACGATTGAATAGTGTTTTTTGTGTCGTGATAATTTTGTTCTTAGGTCAATGTCTTAATATGTTCAGTCAAACTGGTATTCATGAAGACCAATTTTATTCGTGGCCTCGGCACAAAGGCTAACAAGGGACATGGGTAGTTATTAGTTAGTAGAAGTCTGACACTCCCATACCGCTCTGGCAAGAGCGGGAGCAGCTCGTTAGATGATTTCCCAGTCGCCCAAAAGAAAAGGTATCTGTCTATGTCCTATAATCTCCACAGCTGGAGTGTCATTTACCTATAAGTACTCGGTTTGAGAACAAAATAATGCTTTTTTGGCGTAGCTTGACGTGCGTCTAACTGCTACGCCAAGCTACGGCGTAGCTCGCTACGATTTGCTACGCAGGTTTGAAAAGTGAGTGTATTATTATGTCTGAAAAACATTATTATAAAATCTTGAACCGTACAGAACATGTGAGGGTACTAATAAAACACAAGATAACGCAAATTCATTATTATTACACTAAGTTTTATAAACTTCGTCATTAATAAACCACTGAATCTCTCCCCTAGCGTTTATCTTTGCTTTTCACCAAAATTAACATTAAATTGTAATTAATTAGCTGTATAAATTATGTTTTTGTAAGTAAACCGTCGAAGTTCCACAGTATCGGTGATTTAGCTAAGTTAAACATACAATTAATTATTACTTTGAGATATTGGTTGGATTTTTGTGTGATATTTGCTGTACCGTTGACGCTATAGAATTTTCAAATTATTCACCAGCAATTTCATAAATAGATGATTTATACGTGCGTGCCACTTATAAATCGTCTATTTAATCCATCATCATTATTTGAAAGTTAATGATTATATACATAATATTAAATAGCACACAAAGAAAATCAGGCTGTTCCTTGAAAACCTTCAGTTTGTGACCTTCGTGGAAGTCAGACAGGCAGTCGCTCCATATAAAATACTGGTAAAGTTCAGCTGCATTCGGTTAGACTGGAAGCCGACCCAGACATTATTGAAAAAAACGTAAGGCAGATGATTACCTTCACACTACATATCCTAAAAAAACATACTCAGAATATTACGTACGACAATATCTCTCTATGCTTCAACAAAGGCACGACCTAACCTAACACGAGTAACAGAAGTTATCCTGTATAACAACACAAGTTTAACGCTTTCCAAGCGTCGTCTATTAACCCACTGACTAAGCCAGTTAAGAATAAGGTACTTGTGACCTTCATCATCATCATTCTCCTGCCCTTATCCCAATTTATTTGGGGTTTTTCACACTATCAAAATTTGAATTTCCAAAGGGTAAAAATATCACTCAAATTATTGCGAAAAAACAATATTTCTTTCTACCTTTCAACAAAGGCACGACCTAACCTAACATAATACAATATACCCTGTATAACAACACAAGTTTTACACTTTCCAAGTGTCGCCCATTAGAAATCCCAATGACTTAGCCAGCAAAGAATAAGATATTTGTTACCTTCACATCAAAATTTGAATTCCCAAAGCGTAAAAATACTACTCAAAATAATTATTACGAACGGCAATATCTCTTTACTCTTCAACAAAGGCACGACCTAACCTAGCACGAGTAACACAAGTTATCCTGTATAACAACACAAGTTTTACGATTTCCAAGCGTCGCCTATTATCCCAATGACTTAGCCAGCTAAGAATAATGTCACAAGTTACGAACGCAAGGCTTCCCATTAAAAGTTCATGCTGACACTACAGAAAGCACAAACTTAATTATGCCAAGTAGAAAATTTATAAGACACCACTAATTTCCTTTAAAATTTCAGTTGGTTAAGTTTTAAGGGTTTGGTAATCTAATTACGCTTTGTTAGGAATGTTAGTGGATTTTTGTGTTTCTATCTGTGAATGATTAAAAGTCCTTGAAAGTTCTGGAAACTTGATGGTGTTGCCATTTCAACTTTCGTCAGTTATGTTGTATAGGGATTGTACAGACGCCAGCCAGCACTTAAGCTACCCGAAACCGTTAAGGCGCAGTTAAAAACGACCTGTTTTTCGTCGCAGAGTTAGCCGTATTGCTACTTATTACAATTTCAAAAAAAATACAGTGTATAGTCAAATGTATAGGTAAAAGACTTATGCAAAAATATTTTCTAAAAGTAATCAAGAACCTCGAAAAAAAAAATCACAAAATCACAAAAAATCACACGAAAAAACTTTTTCGTCTCGAAATGCTCAATATTTTGAGTGACAACTGTTATTTATTTTTTTACTATCAGAAAGGAAATTTAACCAACTAAAGACATATGTAAAAATATTTTAACATTACAGCGTATTTTTTTTTAATAAATTAAATCTGCGAACTATCGTTCATTTTGGCAGTCACGAGCATCAAACGCATCGCCATTTTCAACCTTATTTGTTTAGGCGATGAGTTAAACGCGCGCTCAAGGTCGCGGGCAGCTAATGTCGCCTTAAATGCCAAATAACCTTGAACCTAATGCTTTAGAGATAAAGGTAAAATTCTATTAAAGGAATCTGAGAGATTGTAATAGCTTGATGTGCTAGTGTCTCTACATTAACTAATTAGCGTAGAAAGTTAGGGAAAATATTTATTTCTAATGCCACTGTAATTGAAATACAAGTAATCATCATATGTGTGTGTGTGTATTTTATTCATATGTGTATTTTATTATTTTAGGTTAAGTTAGTTAATAGGCTCATATATGCATTATTCTTTTCCTTTTCTCATTCTCATACACTATTGTCTACATTTCTTCTTCATTTCTCCTTTAGCAGGTCTGCTGGCAGAAATTTCTTAAAAAATATGCAGTACCTTTGTACTCAAGTATTATGTTAATGTTAATTTCCTGTGCCGTCTACTGTGTGTACATAAATTGTAAAATAAATAAATAAATCATCGTCCTGCCCTATGTCTCATGTTACTTGGGATCGGCACAAAAAAGAGTCAGGCACAGGCATTTTGGCATTATCACTTAGGAGCCTATACTACCTCAAATTAGCAACTCTATTTGTGGTGGTTCAAACTTCGTTTGAAATACTGTAAGAATAAAGTTCTAATCAGCTTGCACTACAAAGCGGTTGTTACGTCTTTCGCTGCGGCCGTATAAAGCGAAATTAGTGGTATTTTGCGATTTACAAAAAAAAAAAACTATTGATTGGACTAAAAAAGTAAAACACTATGATTTTAGAATGGTGCTTGTAGAATTATTTGGCAAAAAATCAGAAAGATGACATGTATTTTAGTATGGTTTTTACTCGTTAAAAGAAATTTTTAGAGGTATCTTCGTGATTTTTTCTATCCAGCAAAGTTAGGTGAGATGATGATGGTGATGGTGGTGGGATGTTTTCACAACACTTTGTTACTAGCATATATTCTGAAGAATATCATATATTTTTCTGATTTTGTTCACTGCAGTGAATTATATACTTTTACGCATTATAAAACTCGCGTTTTACCTCTGTTGGCCTCTTAATGCCGAGCACTGGTTTTTAAACGATTAAGACATGCTATTGTATGTCTTCTCATATCTCAATTAAATGTTTCTAACAAAAGACAACAGGGCGAAACACAACAATGCTTTGTCTTAACACAGCGACACATATTTTAACTCCCCCTTACAATCATATGGAAATCCCTCTCAAAAAACTGCAAGCAAAACAAACATATTACTCATCCAACCACACATTTCCGGGGAATAAAAAAGGAATATTTTCAACATTTTTGTCTCCATAAAAACACGAGTATCATAGGGATAAAAATACGGGACGTCAAAAAATAAATCTTCGTTAGTCCTTGATAAGTGCGCCTTACGCCCCTTGGGTTTTATAACAATGGATACCATAACTTACTTCTTAACTTCTTGACAAATTTTGGCCATTTAGACCACTTTAGTGGATTCCCTATTCCATTTATGGAAAACGCTGTCTAACAATAAAAGGGACGGATTGTGGGATTTCATAATTTTGTATTGAAAAAGGGATGGAGAATCGGAAAGTGACAATGGATTTTGGATATTGAATAAAATAATACGAATGTGACCGAAGACAAGAAGGTTGCTCAGCTGAAATGGGATTTGGTGGGTCACGTCAGCCGTATACATAATGACCGCTGGGAAAAAGTCTGAGAATGATGGTTGACTGAAGACCAACTCCACCTCCAAGGCCTAGAAATAGATATAAAAAAAAAAAATGTTTTACAATTTTTTTTTTTTTTAAAACGTTGCCCCACACTAGGAATTTCTCCTGTATCGTGGGTGCGTTCACAAACATTTAAACTCACATACACAAATACCACTATTGTTTTTTTGTAATTTGTTTTTTTTTTTTAATTTATCTATGGAGACAATTTGGACCCGTACCGCGAATGCTGGTTCGAGGAGGCACTAAAAAAGACTACATCGAAGAAATTGGGGGATGCTTTTGCCCAGTAGTGAAACAGTACAGGCCATTAAAAACACGAGTGTGATGTTTGTATTATCTGAAGTGAAGCGTAGCGTTTATTCAGGTGTTGAAAAAGGAGTTAAGTTGAATAAAACCTGAAAACGTTGTGTTGTGTACCTTCTAGTCTGAAGTGCTTGTTAAACACAGTATGTAGTAATCTAAATATTTGATACCTTTGTTTTGTTCAGGTACTAAGCTTGTTACACGTGTTCATCAGGTAGAATTGAATTTACTGTTTGAAGTTAAATTATTATGTATTGTTTCTATACATAGGTAAGGTATCTAAACATAAGCAAACGCTTTTACAAAAAAAAAAACAATTTTTAACTAGGTTATGAGACAAGACAAATTGACTTGCGATACCAATAATGGGCGTTTAAAAATGTATCTATCTAATAGAGTATTTATGTTAGATATCGAAAAGCGTAAGACAATACCAAACGCTTCGAAATCTATGAGCTCTCGTTTGCTCCTTCTTATTTTGATCAAGCAAAGTAAGTAAAACAACAATTACTACTTCTATAGTAAAGCGTTTAGCCACTAAAAATGTTGCCATGCAACCTGCCAACGCCACTAGTCTCTTGGGCTCGTTCCCAGTTGTCAGGCAAGTTGAAGTTGTCCAGTGAAAGGGAGTTTTTTGACGAAATTTTTCAGTTTATTGTAAGGCTAGCTACTTTAGGTAAATTTTTTGTACCTACGTTGTTAGTGAAAGCACAGAAAACATAATAATACAAGTAGTTTGTGTGTGTAGTGGTTTAAGTTCAATAATAAAATAAAACTTAGCAATTTTCATTAAATAATAATAGATCTTAAATAAACAGCCCTATTAAACAAGCAATGCTTTTAAATGGCTCACTTATCTTTATAACTCATTTTAAACATCCGTATTCTAAGTCGTCATTACCGCTTTTAATGTCAGATTGTCGTTTATGGCTTTATAATATTCCTGTTTCGCTCACTGACTTCCTTTTGCATGGGGAATTTATTCCGAGTACGGGGAATGAAAGCGTAGAGGTGTATTAAATGGGAAAATTCAGGGTTGCGATCTGGTCTGTAAATTTTCCCCATTTATTTTTGTTTTGTTACTTTTTTCTCTAAAAAAAAATTGTTTTACAAACGGAGAGTAAATGGTTTGATTTTCAATCAAATCAGAGCGTTGGAACTCCTACGGCGTGATTTGCGTGATGATGTATGTATTTAGGCGCGATGTAGTGTGAATTAATACTTGCGTTAGTGGTCACAGATTATGTACCCAACAGATTATTCATTTTATGTAATCAATAACTATGTTGTGTTGTGTTTAGTTTATAAGTCTATTTAATTTAAGTAACTTAATTGAATGTTAATGCACATACATTAAGTGTATCCTCAATTGCAAATCTCACTTTCGAGATTAGGTTTGCTGTAAGAAAACCCAATTCTGGGTTAAGCTCGCCTTTGTACATAAGCTTTGTAATTTATGTTTATATTTGTTATTTTATGTGTGCAATAAAGAATAAGAATGAGTATGTTTATTTTAATTATGGTACCGACAGGTTTAAAATTTTATTTGCCTATAAATTGTCTTTTCACGTTCCTACACTACTCTTTACCTACAGCATGTTTAGACAGTTATTAATTAAAAAGTACTATTTTAGCTCAATGATTGATTGATAATGCTTTATTTCTTGACTTGCTAGATTTCATTTCGCCACAACTTCGCCTCGAACAATTATTTTCCCCGAAACAGCGGAAGTATACCTCAGTACACCAACACTGGGCAAATGTTATGAACATTTTATAGGTAGGTCTGTGCAATAATGTTTACGATGTCGATTATCGTGGAACATTGACGTATTTATTTTCTTTTTTATGCTTTCTTACATTGATGGTGCATTGTTAGTCAGTCTTGTTTACTATTTTTTTTCTTGTTTTACTTTAGTTGTGAACAAATATGCAAGAATTAATTTAATATAAGTTTATTATGTTGGTGAATACAAATCAGATGGGTACAAACCGTTTATTGAGAGATTTCTGAAGAGCATGAAAAAAAAATACGGTCAAACCTGTTTGTTTCTTTCCATCCATCCATCCATCCATGTTAGGACATTGCAGGCTTGAATCACAGACCTGATTGTCTGATAAAAAGATGATTCCGTGCTTCAGAAGGCACGTATGCGCGGTTTAGAAACTCTGACACTAGGGTGTGTGGGGTCTATAAACCTTACTGCTCACACGATAAGAAGAAGAAGATCCATGTTCATTCAGGGGTTAAACTGTACAATTAACGTCAGATAAACATCATTCTACATCATCATTCATTAGTAGTACATTTAAGTTTAAGTCTCATGTAATTGACGGCACCGTTGGCGCAGTGGCTAAGCGATTGGACTGCTGCGCTGCGTGTCGCGGGTTCGATCCCCGCACGGAACAAATATTTGTATGGCCTGCAGATAGTTGTTTCGGGTCTGGGTATTTGTGTATGTCACTTTCTATATTTGTGAACGCACCCACGATACAGAAGAAAATCTTAGTGTGGGGCAACGTTATTCTAAAAAAAAAAAAAAAAATGGGGATGAGCCTATTGCCATCAACCGGGCACGAAGCCAAAATTCGTGGCTACTACAAAAATAATCGTGATGGTAAAACTCAATAACTCTTAAAAAAGAAACGTATTAGAGTGTCAGAATTTAGCCCATGCTTATTTAGCAGATTTTTCCTATCAAAAGTAACTGTACCACCTTGTTTGTTTTACGTAAAACAGAATAAAACTAAAATTAAACAAAACAGAACGTAGATAAATTAGCAACGACACTTTAACTTAAACAAATAGCCTAAACCACGCCAAATGAACTCGACGTTCATTTTCAACTATTTACGGATTTGGCGAATTAACAAATCTATCCACAAACTGCTCTAAAGTTGAGACATCACTGTCTCTACGAGAATAAATTGCTCGAGTTGTAGCCCGACCGAAACGGACGAAACCCTCCTGAGGGCAATTCGGGGCAAGAAATACTATTATAAAGATCTTTTCACACAGTACAAAGCTTTCACGTGTCAGTTTCAAACTTGACTACAAAAAGTCACGAAAAATATTAAATGGTTATTCTTATTTCAAAGGCGGTACATTGTATAATTCATTCCATGAAAATTATTCTTTTTGAATAGAATTGTGTCAGGTTTTTGAAATGTCTGAAAATGTGAAATGAAAAACGAAAACTTGAAACTTCTAGTTTAATTTCGTAAGACATTTACATAAAACATTGAAAACCTTTCTATTGCTGGTCAAAAACAGAAAATAAAATATAATTAACTATTTTTGTTTTCACAAAAATAAGGTTTTCTTTAATGGCAAGTAGAAAATTAGGTTTGAACAACCGCAACGCGAATGCCGAGTAATATTGAATGCGTAAACGGTTTCGGTGCTATTAACTGTGTGTGTCTCTGAGTGTTTGCAACATTTTAGCTCTATCAGGTGAGAGGAAAAGGTTTGAAATTCAGTAAAAAAAAACAAGCGACAAGTAGAAATAAGGCAAGTTAAATATAAGCTATAAACAATGCAATCATTCTGTCCTTCTTTAATATTTATGATATTTTAGTATGTTCAGTAAATAACAAAGTTACGACACAAAATACCAAAACAAAATGTTTTTTCTTTGATTGCAAATAGCAAAATTGTAAATGATGTGAACACGAAAATAGTTACAATGGTAGTAGTAGCCGTCGTAGTCGTTGTAGTTTTGTTTTTTTGAGAAAAACCAAACTAACAAAAAATCAAAACTAAATTGTATTTTTTTTTTTTGAGAAAAACAAAACTACTTATTTGTGAAAAAGTATGCATTCCCCTTAGTCTTATCCATAAGTTACAATACACTCGAGTGTTCACACCCAAACCGCTTGACTACCTCCCATGTTATCTTCAAACTTTTTGGATTTTTTCAGTTCCTTATTATTTTTCCTAGATAAAATAAACTCATGGGAATTCTATATTTTCACTAGATCATTCTGTCTATTGTAAGTATAATATTTTGGCTGTATTCCAATTCCAATGTGGTCAGAAAGACTACAGATTAGACGAAAAAGCTCCTCAGAATTGTGATGAAAATACGAGCTAATATAAATAGGAAAGTTAATAATAAATAATAAAGGATTCCATTTAGTTGTTTGTCTCCTAGTTTACTCAATAATGTGGGGTTTTGAGGCTACTTTCGTTCTCAAATACATGAGTTGTGGTATTTAATAAATGTTTGTTAGGGACGATCGGAAATAGGTAATTGTTAGAAAAGTATTACTTCTATTTTCAATTAGACTCGCAAACGAATACGAGGAAAAAGGGTTTGGATATGCTATATATTATTATGTAAGGTATATTAACTTCCCGTCAAGGCCGCGGATTTTTGTACTAGATGACGTGGCCTCGGCGCAAGGGCAAAGAAGGAACGTGGGTTCGGTTTTTAGTCAGTAGAAGTCTGACACTCCCCTTCGCTCTGCCCAAGAGCGGGGGGGGGTCATTCGATGATTTTCCACCCACCAAAAACAAAAAAAAAAAAAGGTATATTAAGTTATACTGTTTCGTTGATTTAGTGTTCGCAAGCACAACTACTGTTCATGAGTTTGGGTTAGTGAGATAGTGTCATTAGATTTTTCCATCGGAAATTTTTCTGACTAGCAGCCACGGAGTCTGAATTTGTGCCCAGTTGAAGGCGATAGTCTCGTTTTATGACATGAGACTAAACACAACTGGCGAAATGTGGGTGCACTAATGAGTCTACCTCTGCCTAACCCTTCTGGGATTACAGGCGTGATGTTATGCAAGTTTTTGTAAAGATTTTGTCTCATACAATCTAGAAGGTGAATAACATCGTGAGGGAACCGACTTGGGCTGTGGATATCGAAAGGTTACCGCGGCTCCGACACAAGGGCGAAGAAGAAGGAACATGGGTTTGGTTTTTAGTCAGTAGAAGTCTGACACTCCCCTTCGCTCTGCCCAAGAGCGGGGGGGGGGGGGTTATTCGATGATTTTCCACCCACCAAAAAAAAAAAAAAAAGGGAACCGACTTGTCCTAGACCCAAACATTTGAAGACGTGTGGCTATCTAGTATCTACATAGTAGTAAGTAGTATTTATAGTATCTATCGATACTGATACAATTATGGTGTTCCTAATAATACACCCCATTACACTTTTATTTATATGTAACTAAATCCATCGGTATAGCAAATTGAGCCTTAAAATACTAATTTTAGCAATAAATACCCCATAACGGCCTCAGAACTAATTATTTCTCGCTATACTTGGGCTGGTATTATGCCAATAAACGCATTTTCTCTCATTCTAGGTATATCAAAGCTTTATGAAGAAACCAATAAGTCTTGTACGCGACTCCTGGAGAGCTCCAAAAGAAAATAACGTCAAAGTAAGAGGCATAAAAGTCACTTTTATGTGTTCCCCAACATAATTAGTTCTTTAACCTTTATTGGCAAGGAATCAAGTCAAAGAGATGAGACCTTTCCCCACTGGAAATATTTTATTTTTTATTATTAAAACCTTTGCCTTTTAGTGCATAGGGTTCTCAGTGTGGAGTTTTCTTATTTATTAGTAATTTCAGTAAATATGTTGTCGTCATGTGGGTCTAGCGAGACTCTGTAAAGTAAATGTAACGTAACGTTAGAGATTTTAACATTTCAGGAACATTTTTTTACATTATAATAAACGCTAATCAAGTTTGTATAGTAATAAAATTCAATCATGATTTGGAAGACATTTTGCGCCATCTTTTACCATAAAAACGTTATTAATTTTTCCTCGAGAACAGTATGTACTTCTTTTCGGCATGAAAAGTACTCTTTGTCCGGTTCTGTAAACCAAGCCGTCTGAGTAAAAGTGCAGGACCGACGATTTAGTGATTTAGGCGTGAAAGTAACAAACAAACTTACTGTCGCGTTTATAATATAAGTAAGGATTCAATTCCGTGCCGATTTTGACAAGACGAAACAATTCTATCTGCAAAAACAAACAAACAAAAATGTTTTATTTCTGATGTGCGCACTGTCAAAAGGGTTTCTAAGAAATATTGCGTGACAACAAGATTATAGCGAGTGCCGTGGCTTAACAGAACGTTTCACAGAAATTCTGTCAGAAAATATTCAAGCCCATGGAAGAAATAATTATTCTGATTTCTTGGAAACATTCGAACTTGAAAACACTCATGCTAAGTGACTAAAATACTGGCTGACGTCTCATTGACAATTTCTACAAAATTGTTTGAATTTGCAAACCAAGAAATTAATTATCGAATCGTTGTGTCACAAATCTTTATGTGATAAAGCAGAATGCTAATGTAAGAAATCTGAATCTTCTGTTTAACGTGTTAGGAAAACTCATTTATTTTGGATCACCAACAAAAGATGTACACAGATCATGCGAAATAAATAATGGATGACAGAAGTATTAAGTAGGTACTATACACTACACAGCATGCAAAACAATATTTATATCTAAACTAACAATGATTATGTACCAATTAAAACACATAATCGTCATTCTCATCGTGAATGACACAGAACGAATTGTAGACAGTTCTGTTTTATAACTACTAGTAGTTCAGCTTGACACCTTCAATTCTGGTGTAAGTACCTTAGGGAACTATCTTCGGACCAGGTCAGATACTATGTTGACGAACATTACACTATAGGCGTTTTATATTGTATATCAGGGACAATCACACATGTCACAGTGCCTTCACCCCGTCATAACATTCGTCAGATCTTAAAATATACCCCAAGGAACACATCCGAGAGACAACAAAAACAATTTCATCAGTACATAAACACGTTCACTGGTTTACTTAACAGCTGAAGTTTTTGTGTTGAACTCTGAAACCCCGTTTTAGAGTTCGTAAGAACTTTCGTTAAAGGCTGTAAAATCTCTGCTAGTCTTCATTTGTTTTATATCCCTGTTGTAAATTGTTCAAGTACATTGTGCGGTGTGCATTTGTTTTTATTGTTGACAACGCTGAGATCTTGTTATGCTTTGTTATAATTTGGAATGAAAATGTTTGAGTCTTCTCAATCCATGTTTACACCTAAAGATCCTACTATTTTCTTTGAGCATTCACTCTTACACATAAAAATAATAATATGATAGAAATATTATTGAATGAATCTAGGAAAGTTTCCTCGTTTTCAATATAACGATTACATTCCGTATTCTAAGAGGCACTAGTAAAACTTCAAGTCACAGCAACTATGCGAATGCAATGTCTTCCTGTCAGAGTAATAACAAGGATGTTGACCCGGGAAAAACAAAATAAAAAACACTGAAAGCGAAAATATTCCGTAATTTTTTGTTTGAATATTTGAATTGTTTGTATTCAAACTACCTGTAACGACTGTCAAATATTTACAAATGACAGTCTGGACCAACTACACGGCTCAACGTACTTTCCAAGGCACGGAGGAAACCCGTCATGTAATGGGTGGTTAGCCAAATGCTGAGCAACCTTGCCAAGCACCGCTTAACTCAAAAATCGACCCGAGTATAGTTTTAACTTTATAAGAACATAAATATCACAAGTTCATTTAAGCTGTCTGTTTATAGGGCCACAATTAGCAGTATTGTTCAAAAGCTTTTGAAGGTTCGTAATTTTCAAACCACTAAGAAATTAGCCGAAACATAGGCCCGTTTCAATATTATTATTATAATTCCAAGACTTTCGCAATTCGGTTAATATTTTCTTTGTTTGAAATCTAATTTCGGCCCGCATGGCAAAGTTTGGCGACAGCTGTTCAATAAAATTATAATAGTTTAGTATTCAAAGTGTCTGTGTCTTAATAAAAGGACTACTCTATGTTTTTTTTGTACTTTTTCAGCCATACGTTTCTTAGATCTTTTCTTTTATCAGTTTTTTAGTTCAAAGACGAAAATTTAAAATATTTGTATAACACCCAAGGGCACTTGTTTAAGTATCAGTGTAAAGTGTATAAGATCTCATGAAAACAATAAAACAACTTAATTTTAAGCCTCCTCCAATTTATGAAGTCGTTTTAAAATAGGCTGGGGTCACACAGAGTCAAGTGTAGTAGAAATCGTATAGCGAGAATAAGTGCTATATGATTTCTACTATACTTTGTTCAGTAAAAAACAAAAAAAAAAAACAATTTATTTTCTAGTCGCCTCTTGTCGACCCAAATCTTTATAAATGCACGTTCAGTGGGTCATATACAGTGGGTTCTGAACTCTTTATCGTCCTATTATTCTCTGTTTCGGTACCTCCTACAAGTATAAATTCTTTGTTTTTATACAACACAAACATAGTAGGGTCTTTCGTCGTTTCGCACCACGAGTGGTTCAGACCGCGGTGTGAAACGCAGAAGAGCTCTGAATGGACTGTTTCGGACCGCGGTGTAAACCGACCATAGAAGTATTTAAATGGGTTTATTCGAACCGCGAATGAAACAAAAAGTTTTCTCAGTAATAATGCGTAAAGTACAGCCAGGCACAAAATAAAACAGCGATATAAGTTCTACGATATAAGGGTGTTACAAATTCGTAAAACCAGCGGGACTCAAGTTTCTCATTCGTTCTATCACACAGTTTAGGGAATAACTACAGCACAAACTACCAGGAGAATAGAAGATACTATGACCGATTATACAAATATTTCGAATTCTTTCATATACTGTCTTACAGGTCTATTGTGCGCCAAAAATAACGCTAAGATCTCGGTCTGAGATTTGCCCAAAAGCCACAAAGTCTGTAATGAAGAATAATTCAACTATCTACTTGAACACTCTGATCCCCACAAACTACAAACTGTACCAGTAAGTACCGCATTGACTTACGTGATACAAATACTCTAAAGTACTCTAAACTATACATACAGTTATTGCGTTTTACAGTGACTATGATAAGTTATAACTAGGACAATACAAAGATTTTATGTTTTACCCCACCGACTATACGAGTAATAGACAGTGGTAATAAAAACAACCGTAAAGTCTCGATAAAACAATGCTACTTGGCTGTCAGGGAGTAAAATATATCAGAAGTAACAAAATTGAAAAAAAAACTTAAGTATACAAAATTAAATAGTAGTCATCATCATTCTCTTGCCCATATCACAATTTGTTTTGGGTCGGTTCAGCAACTCTTATTTTTATTCCATGCTTTTCTTATAACTCGTCATCTCAGCAGACACTTTATTTCTTACCGTATTCATCCTTCAATCACTGTATTAGAAGTATTCTTAAATATTTTGTTCCATAGTCTTTGGTAAATGTCTTAACTTCGTTATGCTTTTGTACTGCTAAAACAACTTACGTTTTGAAGCAAAAATTGCTTTAGCATTACTTATTATATATTTCGCTTCCAATGTAGCCGAAGTATGTACATTTTCAGGTTTTTATATATTTTAAAGAGTCTTACATCTACTTATGAATAGTACATAAATAAAATCTTGAGAGTATTACACTTGCCTCTACACTTGGATTCTCAGTGTCGTAGAGACTAGTTTGCTTCGTCTTACAAGAGAAATAGACATAATCACAATAAAGCATTCGAAAAACTCGGCCTTCAAACCGTTGCTAACTGCGTGGTTCAAAGTGATTCTTCTGTACTACTATATTCCGTGACAAAACTAGCCACTTTAAGTACCGTTCTAGCGCATCGGACGCTGGTTTGTTTGATAGTAGCAAGTACAGTAAACAAGTTACGGAGCGTCGATTAAAAGCTGAATAATATTCAGATTCGATTAAAAGCTGAATAATATTCAGCTTTTAATCGACGCTCCGTAATATGTTAGAAACGCAACTCGGTTTATTCACACATTTTCAGTTTTTTTACACATTTCCACTTTATTTCTGGGTTTGAAAACTTTAGTTTTTAGCACTATTCTGTTTTGCGGGAAAAATGTTTGATTATTGAATATTACATAAAGTTTGTGCCAAACATTTATGTTGGTAAGATTTCTTTGAACATCCAGACTTGTTAATATTTTGTTGTAGTTGCAATTGGATTTTGTGACTCATAACAGTCACAAAATCCAATGGGAACATGTACATTTTAGTACTTTAAAGATACATATTTAGTTTCTATTGTAACTGTAAAAGTTGTACAGGTTTCTGCAATTACTGTTTAAAGGTAGGTATTATTTTATGTTTATTTTTATTTATCGAGTCAAGTTATTAAGATTAATATCTATCGGACGACGATTAAAAAATTAAAATGGATTAGCCGAAATCCATCAAAAAATGTTACAAAGTTACTCCAAAAATCAACAGGTGTAAAAAATAAAATCGACGAAAGATCGAATCAATTGAAGCTTGATTTTACATAATACTGAAGCACTCACAGTTGTATGCACGAGTGTTTAAATCTACTCCATATTGGTTCGGTAATATGAATGTTAAACAGAAATCTCGCACGAAATCGGTGTATATTAATATTTACTTACTCGCTACGGTAACACACGTTTAAAATGAAAATGTGCACTGAACAGTCAGTGTAGAAAATTTACTTAGTAAGTAACAAGTATTATTATTGTTTATTTTAATATAACTCACACGTACGGTCACACACGTTTAAAATGAAAATGTGCACTGAACAGTCAGTGTAGAAAATTTACTTTTAGTAAGTGTATAACAAGTATTAAATGTCAAGCAAAATTTTCGCAAAATTCGCTGTCTGTCAGGGCCATCCGGGATGATGTCACGTGACAGGCGCTGTCAGTCACGTGACATCACGCGGCGCGTGATTAAAACGCCGATAACTCTTGTTTTGTAAGAGAACTCTGTTAAAAGTTATGTTTATTTACAAATCAATTAAAATAACAATACAAATCAATTAAAATAACACAGCTCTCCATTCATAATTGACATACTGCAAGCTAAACAAAAAGGTCGGCTCAGGTAGTCGACACGTGCGTCGAAAAAAAAAAAAGGGTATGTTTACGAATTAATTCTGAGAACTCCTTATCTTAAGTGGCTGTTGAAAGTATCGTATTGCATAGTTTGGTACACAATCTTATCGCATAAAAAGTTTTAGCTGTGTGAACGTTTTGTATATGAAACATGAGTCATAATGTAAACACTCCAAAAAGAGCGATAAGAAAGACGCGCGCGCGTTTGGTTTTGACCTTGACAGGGGAATGTTACTATTGTCTATTAATACTGAGTAACCAATTTTGATCCTTGTCTATTCCACTACACGTTGGGCAAATATGAGCAAGATAGGCATAGTTTTCACACATTTTAACGGTTTTTAGAAAACGCGGGAACGAGCGCTCTTAATAAGGCCGCTTGACATTATGCGACTTTTTGACAGGGATCTTATTAAGGCCGCTTGACAGTCAAGAGGATAGATCTTTGGCAGTCGTTACAGGTAGTCAGTGACCTGAAAGTCTGACAACCAGTCTTACCAAAGAGTATCGTACTACCCAGTATGAACTGGGCTGTGGAGGTATGATAGGCAGTCTCTCCATGTAAAATACTGGTATTCAGCTGCATCCGGTTAGACTGGAAGCCGACCCCAACATAGTTGGGGAAAAGGCTAGTGTACGGTGCGTACACTTGCAGAGATTGTTGTTGAGGTTGTTGTTCAGGTTGAAGCGCGTAGAGAAAGATTCACCTCGTTTTCGTTAGGTTATAACGTTTAATTGTGTTACAATAAAAACTGTTGACGATTCCTTTCTCTAATGTTAGTCACCGCGTAGCAGTAATTGCACTCACCGATTTATTGTGTTGTATCGGTATTTATAGAACCAAAACATGTACGTCAGTCATTTTAAGACTGTACATCTTGGCAACCCCAAAAGGAGAAATCAACGAGAAGAGAAAGGAAAAGCCATTACAAAGTTAATTAACAAAGTAAAAGAAAAGTAAAAAGTATAAGTAAAAATAATAATTAATCAAATTGAAAGGCGTTGTTCCTGCTCCCAGATCGAGGCTCCACTCGCAAGTCCTTTGTTGTTTGTGCTGCGCCTGTTTCTTCCTGGCACTCCGGTTTCTTGATAACTTGAAGTTCAATTTCTTCAGGTGGCTGACTAGCCATTTTGTTATTGGCGTGTTTCGTGCACCTGTTTGGGCAACGATTCCTCCCAACCACCACAAGTGCTACTATGATGGCGGCTGTCAGCAATGAGTAACAGACGGCATATTGGTGGATGTCATGACTTGTCATTGTTGGTGGTGAAGCTTCACTTTTCCTCTGAGTTACAATTTTTTCTTCAATTGTTTCAATTTCTTGATTGGTGCCTTTCGACTGAAGGATGTTTGGCGCATAGTGATATGTTAAGTTCACTATCTTGTTAATAGATGTATCAACTGTTGAAGCTGTGAACCCATAATCCATATTCATGTGGTCTTTGTATTGACGTTGAGCGTAGATGGTCAAGTCAGTGGATTGCAAGACGCACCCCTGAGGTAATGTCACTATGCTTGATGACGAGATGGTTTGTGATGTCACGTCGTTGTTGCATATGGTTCGTAATGAACACGTTTCGCAGCAAATCGCCAGCCAGCTGTTTTGTGTTTGTAGCTCTATCCAACTGTCCTTACATGACGCGCGTTCGACGTCACAAGGTCTGCTGTTTCGATGTGAAAGCAGTTTTGCTTCACATGGAGCGTCTTTGCTGTGTAGGTTAAATGATGGCAGGTTTTTCTTGCATAATAAATTCTGCGATTTTTGTTGCGTGCAGTGTTTCAAGTCATCTTCAGACATACTCATGTAAACGTTTTTCTTAAAGTTGACAGCGATGTACTTGTTCGATAATTGCACGTATGTAGTTTCTTCAGCAATTTTCACAGGTAAAGGTATAGCCTTGTATATATCGAAATCTTCGTTAGCTACTAGTGGGATATGTGCTTCGAACAGGAAATAATTTTCAGTAACTCGAGCTTTCACATTGATTAGCTTGTACATGTCCTTTATGTTTTCCTTGTAGTTTTCGACTGGTAGCGATAGAGTTTTCGGAAGGTTTCCGGAGATTTCCGTTAGTTTTTGCATCAGACGAACCGGAGTTATCAGATGAACGTCCACATGTCCTTGGTAGACGTTTGTTAGTGTGTTGAACAGCATCTCCTGGAACGTCCTCAAGCTGCTGATTAGTAAATATGTCGTTAACGAAGCAGAATTGATATAGGTCGTGGCCGATAGTATTTCCATTTCTGTTTCGATGGATGCTATGTTTGCGTTTGTCTGATTGATGAAGTTGTCAATGAAGTTGAATTGGCGTTGAATATTCTCTTCACTTCGTTTAAGTACTTGGTTTTCAAGCTCCACAATAGTTGTTTGGTTCTTGATCAACTCAAGTAGGTATTTTTCGTTAGTTTGCAATGATTGGATGTCGTTTTGGTATTTCTTAGCAAATTGTTGGTCCAATATTCCAAACAAACTGTTAGCCACGTAGCCGACTCCGTCGATAAGTCCCCGTTTCTTCCTGTTACTTAGGTGCTTGTGGGGATTTATAAGTATGGAGTTATAATAATTTAGAAGTTCCATTTCATGACTTAATTGTTCCATGGTTGACCTACAGTGTTGTAAGTTCGTTTTATGACACAGATTCTTAATGTTATCGAAATACGTTTGTGTACGATGAGTTCCTTCCCAGTAGTTTGTTAGGTTGTAATACATCATCAACCCCCCCCCTGCTCCGTCCGCGCGACTACACGTATTTTTTCTGTGCTCCAACATTAAAATCGTTAAAGTGTGTTAACAGTAATAAATTTGCCCTTAAACCTATACTGTGTTGTAGCTAAGTGTACAAGCTACCTAGTGCGTGAACTGAACTTAAATTTCACCCAGTGATTACGAAGAAAACACAGTTTTAGTAATACAATCTGCATCGAAACTAAATCATCGTGTCACGAGGACGTACCGAGGTCAACGACCGTACTTCGTTCGGCAAACTTCGTGCATCCAAGGACACGATCGGCTACGTTCGGCGCTCAGCGGCGATCGTTCGGGAGTCCGGAAACCACCGAGTTTACACGACACGAAGCGATATCAACACCGAGCCCGCTAACTCCTGCGCATCGTGACAACATACCCACTTCACGCATCTGGACAGCTGGCTTCGCCCTCTTAGGACAGCGACGGTCGACGCAACGAGTATCCTTCGCTGCGTACGCGGCGTCATAACTCATAAAGCACACAGCGGCACCTCACCACTACATGCGCGCTCATGTCCCAGTACATAAGCAATAGCGATTTGCGGGTAATTATTTCTCTGAAACTCAAGTTGTAGTAATATCGAATTAATACTGCCGTACAATAAATTTTCCACCGAAAGCTTGAATTAAATAAAATGTCTGTTCCACGTACCCCACCGAAAAGTAGTTCTAAGCTTATTTCTCCCACTCAATTTGGATCGGATCCTGCGCTCTATACACCTAATAGTCAGCAGAAAAAAGATTTGAACTTTACGAAGCGAACAAAACGCCGGATAAATGATACACCAGGTACAGCAGATATCTCACTGGCCGACATATTGACCAAAATGGACGAAATTAAAAAGCAGCAAGACGCAAAATTTACTACCTTGGAGCTATCTATGAAGGAGCTTAAAACCCAAAACGCTGAAATAAATAAATCAATGATATTACTGTCCGAGAAATACGATGACGTTCTTAGTGACTTGAAAAATCTTCAACAGGAAAACTGTTCATTAAAGAGCCATATAAAGACTTTGGATGCAAAAATTGAACATTTTGAAAAAAATGCACGGTCTACCATGGTCGAGGTAAGAAATGTCCCAGTTGTTGAATCTGAGAACAAAGAACAGCTAGTTAAAATGGCAAAATTGATTGGCAATGTTATTAATGTTCCAATACTAGACTCCGATATTCGAGATGTATCTCGTCTTAAGCTGAAAGACAAACCCATAGGCCCTATTATCGTAGACTTCACATCAACCATAAAGAGAGAACAGTTTATAAAGGCTACGGGGTCATACAATAAGACAAATCGTGAAAAACGGTTGAGTACTACAGATCTGAATATGGTGGGACCAGCGAAACCAATATACGTGGCTGAATCTCTGACTGCCTCAATCAGACGTTTACACTACATAACAAGATTATTTGCTAAAAAACATAATTACGAGCACTGCTGGACCTCGTTTGGCAAGGTGTTTCTGAAGCGAAAGGAAGGCCAACCCCGTCTACGCGTTTATTGCGAAGAAGATCTTTTAAACATGGAAAAGAATATTTGACTAGACTACCTCTCTAAAAGTCTTATGTACATTCCAACTGCATGCATTATTTTTTACATAACTTATTTAATAAGCGCCTACCACACTATTCACCTACACCGCATACACAACAATAAAACAATAACTACCGCACTACAACTGATTAATATTAATCCACACTACATCCCACTCTTAACACAACTACACCCCCAAAGTGTCACTCAATCTCTAAAATATTATATCGTGCCTTATACCATTATTGATACTTTTCTTAATTATTTAACAGTATTGGAATTCATGTGTCTCATTATGGTCTTACATAAAAATATATCAGTATATAATACTATGGACAAATTATCCCTCAAATATGATTCTGCTAAATTATTACTTAGGCGAAATTCAACGAGTTAACGCATTTACAAAGTGAAATAGATTCTCTTAGTGTTGCGGATTTTGTCATCTGTGATGCGGAGGACTGCTCGAGTCAGTTACCAAACTCCAAAAAATGTCTTAAAATGTTCCAACAAAATATTCGGAGTGTTAAATGTAATCTACCTGGATTATTACCGATAATAGCCAGAACTGCGGTGGATTGGGATTGCATTGTTTTGACGGAGTGCTGGTTATCATCAACTGTGTTTTTACCGGCCTTGGATGGTTATGACAGTTTTGCCACCACTAACAACCTTACGCAGAATGAAGGTGTTGTTGTGTACTACAAGAACAGTTTGTTTATCTCAGTTGAAGAACCTGTGATTGAGGACGCAAATTGTCTTGTTATTACTCTAAATAAAGACACAGTGGCTTTGGCCATTTATAGGCCACCCGGGTACAAAAATATTGATAAATTTTTACAATCTCTTAATCAAGTACTATTAAAATATTCGTCTATGCAAAATGTCATAGTATTGGGGGACATTAATATTAATATTGCCGAACACAGTGTTGACAGTAATCTGTCTGCATATCTAGATATGATGGCATTTCACGGTATGATGCCTGCATACACATCTCCTACGCACAATAAAACATGTTTGGACCACACGTTTCTAAAGACAAAATTAACGGCTCGTTGTCTTATACTCCAAACAACACTTACAGATCATAATAGTATTGCTTTGTACATAGCCAGTCTTCCTAAACAAAAACCTGCCAAAATTATAAATTACGTAGATCACAACCTTCTAAATGCGGAACTTAAAAGTGTTGATTTTAGTCCACTGTATTCAATTAAAAACGCTAACGAGGCTGCTGATTTCCTCCACAATATCCTTCATAGAATTATAAAAAACAACACTAAGGAAGTCAAAATATCTAATAAAAAAAAAATTCTAAAACCCTGGATATCGCCAGGCATTCTGAAGTGCATTAGAAACCGCGACAATCTATATAAAAAAGTAAAGAAACACCCAGACAATGAGATATTTCAAGCTACATATAAGCGATACCGAAATTTTTGTTCGTCTTTATTAAAAAAACTTAAAAAAGAATATGAGAAGCTACAATTCCAAAACGCAGGGAAAAATACTAAAAAAATTTGGAAAATTGTTAAAGAGATTACGTACTCAACTAAACCTAAAGACAGCCCGATTGAACTTATGAGCACCAATGAACCCCAAAACTCGGTAAACAATGTTAATCAATACTTTGCAAATATTGGTAAAACGCTAGCAGAAAAAATCATTAAGAATAATCTACAAACAGGACCCATCACCCTTAACTCATGTAGCCATTCTTTTTGTCTGCTCCCTACGGATGAAGATGAGGTTAAGTCTTTAATAATAGGGTTAAAGAGTGATTGTTCAGTGGGCCTTGATTTAATATCCGGTGAAATCCTGAAATCAAATAAAGATAACCTAACAAAACCTATTACATACATCTGTAATTTGTCGCTCATAACCGGTATATTTCCGAAGATATATAAGAAGTCAAGAGTTCACCCGATACACAAGAGTGGTGACAGAGACTGTGTCAATAATTATAGGCCAATTTCAATTCTCCCTACCCTATCAAAAATTTTAGAACGCATCATTAACAAAAGACTTGTTAACTACTTGGAAAATAAAAATCTTCTCTCACAAGCACAATATGGTTTCAGAGCCAAGAGATCCACTGCTGACGCTGTGTCAGAACTGACAAATTATATAGTTAACAACATAGATTCAAAGAGGAAAACCATTGGAATATTCCTAGATTTAGCAAAGGCCTTCGACACAGTCTCTGTCCCTATTCTGTTAACTAAACTCGAAAGCCTAGGTATCCGGGATCTTCAATTAAAACTGTTTGAGGATTATCTAACCGACAGAACGCAGTGTGTTAGAATCGGAAACATAACTAGTGACGAGGTCCCAGTGACTTTTGGAGTTCCACAGGGCAGTATTCTTGGACCGACCCTTTTCCTAGTCTATATTAATGATATAATGTGTCAGTTGATGTTTCCGGATTCAAAAATTGTTGCGTTTGCGGATGATACGGCTTTACTCTTCAGTGGTAACTCCTGGCATGAAGTATTTATCAAGGCTCAGATAGGCATGAACGCTGTGATCAGTTGGTTAAATAAGAACCTGCTTACATTAAATGTAGAAAAAACGACCTTCATCACGTTTTCCATTCAAACCAATGACAAACCGGATCCCTCTTTGAGTATTGTCTCCCATTCATGCCCAAATGCAAATGACACAATTTGTCAGTGTCCCAACCTTAAAAATACTGAATCTACAAAGTACTTAGGAGTAATTATTGACAGAAATCTTAAATTTCAGGATCATATTAATCTTTTATCAGCGAGAGTGCGTAGACTAATAGTGATATTTAAAGCTTTAAGAAACACTGCACCTAAAACTGTAATAAAATCGGTCTACTATGCTCTCTGTCAGTCCCAGCTTGAATACTGTATCACCACATGGGGTGGCTCATGTAAAACTCACCTCTTAAAAGTCGAGAGAGCACAGAGAGCACTCCTAAAGGTTACTTTGTTCTTACCTTTCTATCACCCAACTACTGACCTCTACTCGAAATGGGAGGTGCTTACTGTGAGACAGCTTTTCGTCCTAAAAACGGTTATGAAACAGCATGCCTTAACAACTTTTGACCCAGAAAGAATCAGAAACAAACGTCGCAAACACACAGTCTGTTTTTCTTCGTCATTCAAAACCAAGTTTGCACATCGGTTTTTCTGCTACCAGGGTTCAAATTTATACAATAAGGTAAATCGAGTCCTAACGCTATATCCCTTGCCAAAAACCAAATGTAAGCCTTTGGTTTCGGAGTGGTTAAAAAAGTTGGATTACAATTTTACAGAAAGTCTACTCCATTCAATTTAAATTATTTCGATATAAGTTTATAACTTGCACCAAAACCCTCTCAGGCACACATCGGCACACTAGTCCTTACACTCAACACGACACACTTACATTAATTCTCTCTCATAGACACGCACATACACACAGGTACAGGCGCACTGTTTTATTTAATTTTGTTTATAGTTTCTTTTTAACTTCTACCCCCAAAATTGTAACAAATTTAATTGTTAAATTTTTTGTCTCCTTTTATCGTTGGATTGTAATATCATAACTATTATTTTATTTAAGTAAAACTTTTTGTTCTTCCGTGGGGTGGGGACCTGGTGATTTGTAATACAGGCGATTTACGCCTAACTCAGACACCAGCTCCTCACATTGCTCAAAATCAAACAATATTTTGTTCTGAAACCTAGAATAAGCTATCATTGTGAGGAGAAATAAAGAATTTATTATTATTATTATTATTAATATCCATTCATCGTGCACTACTTGCATTTTGCCGACGGTATCATAGTATATGGGCCGCTCGCGTTCCAAGCTTGTAATTTGAGTATTTGACGTCGGCGCTCCGCGTGTGCCGTCAATGGCGCTAAAAGATCCCGATACAAATGTAAACAATGATAACATTGCTATTAGTAACATTGAATTAGGATTCCTTGACCTAGTCCGCCGTTTATAATTAGAATTCTGTTGAGGCTTGTTTTTCAGGTCATTTTCTTTGACTTCCGCAATTTCTGAGGTCAGTGGTAGTGGCGATAATTTTGTTATTGGGCGTTTCATGACTCCTGCTTGAGTTTTGACGGTAGTAACTCGAACATATCCATCAGATCCTGGATGAGTCTCCAGTATACGACCTAGGGCCCATTTTCCTGGCGGGAGGTTGTTGTCTTTCACCAGTACTACGTCACCTTCCTTGACGTTTCTAGAAGGCTTGTTCCACTTGCTACGCGTTTGTAGAGTAGTCAGGTAATCGTTTGACCAGGTTTTCCAATATTGTTGGAACATGTGCTCGGTAAGCTGCCACCTGCGACGTAAATCGATGTTATTTACGTCACTGTAATCAGACAGCGGCATGGCTAATATTGGGCTTCCTGTTAGGAAGTGTCCAGGAGTAAGGCAGTTGTAAAATTCTTCTGGATCTTCAGTTAGCGGGCACAGAGGTCTTGAATTTAAGCAGGCTTCTATCTTTGCTAACAACGTTATGAACTCTTCGTATGTTAATTTTTGGTCACCGAGTACTCGTCGTAGATGATGCTTCATCGATTTGACGGCAGCTTCCCACAGACCGCCAGCAGTGGGCCAGGCGGGGGCGTTGAAATGCCACTCCACCTCCAGTTTGGCCAGCTCGTTGAAGAGATCCGGTTTTAATAGTTGTTTGAATTCTTCGAACTCTTGACGAAGTACCTTCGCAGCGCCAATAAAGTTTGTACCACAGTCAGAATACATGTGCTTGGGGGTGCCACGCCTCGCACACAGTCTCTGGAAGGCTGCAATAAACGTTTCTGTGCTGAGGTCGGACACGAGTTCTATATGAACGGCTTTTGTCACCATACATATAAATATGGCTATGTAGCCCTTCGAAGTTTTTACGCCTCTACCCTTGTTGTGCTTGACATCAACATGACCGGTAAAATCTACTCCTGTGTGCGTGAAGGGTCGGCAAGGAGTGATCCTTTGCGGTGGTAAGTCTCCCATGAGTTGGTAGCCATCTGTCTTGTTGAAGCGATGACAGCGTACACATTTTCGAAGTTGGTTTTTAACGGCCCGGTTACCGCCGACGATCCAGTAGCGCTGTCTTATATAAGCCAACGTCAGCCGAGCTCCTCCATGCAACGTTGTTGAATGGGCTTCTTCTATAAGTAGTTGGGTAAGTCGTCCTCTATGCGGTATGATGATTGGATTCTTCATCTCCCCGGGTAAACTTGAATGTTTAAGGCGACCTCCGACACAAATAATTCCTGTTTTGTTTATATAGGGATTCAATTTGAGAATTGCGCTTTTATTTGATACTGTTTCGTTGTTCACAAGTTGTTTGTATTCGGAATTGAACTCCAGTCGCTGCGTGTGCATTATGATACTTTTACGCGCTGCGCTTAGTTCACTTGTTGTTAGAAATGTAGTTTCTGACTTTGTTCTATTGCGTAAAATTGTAGTGAAGCGCGAAATCCATGCGATGACCCGGATTACTCGTGTCAATGAACTGTGTTTGTTCAATAAGTTTGTTATTATGTTATGTTCATTGTTTTCTTGTGAAGGTTTTTTGACTTGAATGTGGTTTATGCCGCCAAAATTGGTTTGGAAAGCGCATGGTGTAGCTTCCGATAGATCTTGTTTTGTTAAAAATTCGGGACCATGCCACCACAGATTGAAACTTATCAGTTTGCTTGGCAAAAGACCTCTTGATGCACAGTCAGCGGGATTCTGCTCTGATTTGACATAACGCCATTGGGCTGCAGGAATGACGCTTTTGATCTTTGTAACTCTGTTGGCTACGTACGTCTCCCATCTTGATGTTTCTCCTTGAATCCACGCCAGGACAACTTGAGAATCTGACCAAGCCCGTATTGATACGTTTCCACGGAACGTTTGCTTGATTTTCTCCATTAGATCAGCCATTAGTTGAGCGCCACACAGTTCAAGTCTAGGTAATGTTGTTTTCTGTGCCAGTGGAGCCACCCTTGTTCGAGCAGCCAGTAGAGTTATGATGGGTTGACCATGGTCATTAAGCACTTTGCTGTATATAACACAAGCGTATGCCTTTTCGCTTGCGTCACAGAAGCCTAATAACTCGACGTTTTCTTGTGTATTGCCAATCCATCTGTTTAACGTTATTTTGCTAACGCACGGGAGATCTGTTCTCAGGTTCAGCCACTCAGACTCGATGTTGCTGGGCACCTTGTCATCCCAGCTAAGTTTGCTCATCCAGAGTTTCTGGAATAGTAGTTTGGCTTTGATCGTCACTGGGGAGACCCAACCCAGTGGATCGTAAAATCTTGCTATGGCTGAGAGTAAAGTTCTTTTTGTTAGTTGTTTGGCGTTTTCAACAGGCCAGTTAAAGTGGAAAGTGTCGCTGTTTGGATTCCAACGAAGTCCCAACGTTTTTGCTGATTCTTCACCTTAAAAGTCAAATATGTTTTGAGTTGACCTTTGATCCTCGCGTAAGTCTTCCACTATAGCTCGGTCATTGGCTGTCCACTTTCGTAGATTCATGCCTCCTCCTCTTAACAGTTGGATTAGGGATTGTTGCAGTTTTTTCGCTTCTGTGAGATTGTTATGACCGCTGATGACGTCATCTACGTAGCATTCTTCTGTAAGTATCTTGGCAGCTTCAGGATGTTTATGACCATCGTCAATGGCTAATTGTTTCAATGTCCGCATAGCTAGCCACGGTGCACTTTTCGTTCCGTAGGTTACGGTACAGAGCTGATAATCGCGAAGGTGTTGATCTCGTGAATCCCGCCATACAATTCTCTGTAGATGTTGTTGTTCTTTTGAAATCCAAATGCAGCGGTACATTTTTTCAATGTCAGCTGTGAATGCGTATTTATAAGTTCGCCATTTAAATATGAGAGCCTGAATATCTTTTTGTAGGTTGGCGCCCTTTTCCATGACGTTGTTCAAACTGAAGCCGCTCGTTGTTCGTTGAGAAGCGTTAAATACAACCCTCAACTTTGTTGTTGTTGAGTGTTCTCTCAGGACACCGTGATGTGGTAAAAAGTAGCTGTCAGTAGATATCTGATACGCAGGTTTCATGTGACCCAGATCTGCATACTCTTCCATGAATTGTTTATACATTGATGAAAGTTTTTGATTCTTTTCCAGCCGTTTTTCTAACTGTAAGAACTGCGAAACCGCAATTTTTCTAGACTTGCCTAGTTTCTCTTCGTAGTCTGTAAAGAGAGGCATTTTGACGATGTATTTTCCATCAGCTGATCTTCTCACCGTTTCTTTGTAAAATTGTTCGCACTGGTCGTCCTTGGGAATGTCTTTCGTGTTTTGAATTTCTTCATTCTCCCAAAATTTTGTTAGGTCCTCTAAGTCAAATAGAGTAGCGTGGCAACCAAAAGTTTGTTTCATCTTCCCGCATAAAATCCACCCAATTTGCGTATGTTGTGCAACTGGGGAGCTGTTATTGCCTTTCAATACACCTTCTAGGATAATTTCTGAATACACGTCTGCTCCCAGTAATAGGTCGATTGGTCGAGATACGTTGAAGTCAGGATCAGCGAGTTTCAAGTTTTTTAAGTGCGACCATGTACCTTTTTCGAACGTTCTCGTTGGCAAATTGTTTGTTAGCTTAGTCATAATAAGCGCTTGAGTCTCAAAACTATAATCGGAGTGAATCGATTGGCAGGTGAATTTCAGTTTTCCCCTACACTCTCTGGAAACAGAGCCGATTCCCGATACGGACGCGTTAATCCCATTCCGAGGAAGACGTAATATCTGTGCAGCGTTTTCTGTTATTAAGTTTACTTGTGAGCCTTGATCGAGTAGTGCCCGCAAGGCTACGTAGGTGCCGTCTATGGATTTGACTCTTAGCTGGACCGTAGTCAGCAGCACTTCCATGTTGTCTTTATACAGATGGTTAGATGTTGGCTGTTGAGTTGATGATGAAGAGCGTTGCTCAATGTTGTTTTTTCCAGTGGCTGACGGTATGTTTTGTTTGTCCGAGTTGTGCAACAATGTGTTGTGTTTCAAGTTGCATTCTTTGCAGGTTTTCGTAGATTTGCACTCGTTGTTGCCATGGCTGAATAGACAGTTTTTGCACAGCTGTAGTTTCGAAACTGTGTCATTTCGTTTGCCGAAGTCCATTCGAAGGAATTTGTCACATTGACGCAATACGTGACTTCCATTGCAAAATGGGCATTTTCCATGTAAAGCGTGATAGTTGTTTGTTTTATTTTGACTGAAGTTATAATATTGTTTCTTCATCTGGGTTTGCTTGTTGAATGTTTTCCCGTTAGATGATTTTTCTGGAGCTGTAGTATTCGCTTTCTTAGCTGACTTCATCGTTTCGTATGCCATGAACCGTGTTTCGAGGAAATACAGAAAATCGCGTAGATTTTGCAGTTCTCTGTGATCTTGGAGTTCTTTCATGTAGTTACTGAAAGTATTCGAGTCCAGTTTTTGTGACATTAGGTGTACAATGATCGGGTCCCAGTTTGATGTGTCAATACCGATGTTAGAGATGCCGTTCAGGCATTCGGTAATGACGTCATGCATCTTCTTCAAGTTGTATGAATCTGCATTTTGTATGATCGGCAGATTTAGCATGTTATTCATAAATGAAGTAAACTGCAGGCGACGGTTATCGTAGCGCTGATTTAGTATATCCCAACATGAGTTATAGTTTTCAGTACTAATCGTTAGATGCTGCACTAAGCGCTCAGCTTCACCTCGCAGCTTAGTCTTTAGGTGCTGCATTTTCTGGACATTGTTGATCATTGGGTTCTTATGTATAGCTTCCAGGAACAGGTCTTTGAAGGAAATCCACTGGCCGTAGTTTCCTGAGAACTCAGGGATTTCGATCTTAGGTGTTGATTTCTGGTAGTGGACGGTGGACCAGATTTTAGCGTTGATTTTCCTCTTCAGTTCATCGTATTTCTGTTCGATGTCTGTAAACATTTGGTAATAATGCTTGTTAGATCCTTTCAGTTGGAAATCTAATTCCCAGTGAAGTTTGTCGATAGGTTCCCATTTCGATTTCAAAGTTGTTAGGTGATCTTCCAGTTCCCATCTCTCCGAGATGGTAACAACGTCGATTTTGGAGATGACACGATAAATTGCGTTGAAGTTACATTCTTGCTTGTTAAGCAAAGTTTGAATGTTATTGCCGTCGTCATCTTCGGACGTCTCACCTAGGTCGAACTTCACATTTTGTTTTTCCGAAGTCGCTAGTTTGTTCGTGATGTCCGCTTTGGTTGATGCGAACATTTCTTTAGTTTTTCTGTAGACGTCATCCTTGAAATAGTTTATACTCTTGTCTTCTAGTTCCAGCAACAGTTGTTGATGTCTGCTTTCGAAGTCTTGCCATTGGTTTTCTAGCGAAGACAAGCGTTTGTTTAGGTATTCCACAGTTTTTCGTGATGAGGAATCCTTGCGATAGTTCATGCACAAGGTTTTAATATTCTCGAAGCATGTTGACTGCAGTTCCAGTTTGTCCATGTTGATGCTTCTTGTTGTTGTTGTAGTTGTAAGACTGCTCAAAGTTCTGGCACGTCGTTGACGGTGACAGGACTGACAGGAGAGCGTTGCGATGTGTTGTGAAGGCTACTGCGTTGCTTGTAGTCTTCTCCGTTTCAAATCTTGGAAGCGTTTTCTTCTTTGATATGAAATGGTCAGTGGAACTCAGCACCTTGCGCCTTAAATACGGTATTATGCGACTTCTCAATTTAACTGGGGCGACCCGCTTCTGGGAGACCAGCTAAACCGATCCGCTACCGTAACGAGACACAAAGGCACCAAATATCCGGCTCGAAGGACCATAAAATGTACGGTGCGTACACTTGCAGAGATTGTTGTTGAGGTTGTTGTTCAGGTTGAAGCGCGTAGAGAAAGATTCACCTCGTTTTCGTTAGGTTATAACGTTTAATTGTGTTACAATAAAAACTGTTGACGATTCCTTTCTCTAATGTTAGTCACCGCGTAGCAGTAATTGCACTCACCGATTTATTGTGTTGTATCGGTATTTATAGAACCAAAACATGTACGTCAGTCATTTTAAGACTGTACAGCTAGGCAAATGAATGAATGATTTTAATATTTTCCTAAATTGTTTTTTGACTTTCTAATCCATCATTATAGGGTGGGTATACAAATAAAGTTGTAATCTAAAACCCAGCTACGAGTAAAACAAAGTTTTATTTCATCTTTGTATTTTAACACAGTTTTTTGTTTTGCTGGAGCGAGGATTTTCGGTTTTTAAATCATGTACAACTTTATGGGCTTTATCGGATTGATTGACTCCCAATTCATCAAAATCTGCGTAGCGGTTTAGGCGCTGCAATGGAAAATATACCTCAAAAATCTAACAAACTTATATGGCTTTGCCGTAGTTCCTTAGATAGTATCACTCAATTCTGAAAACCTGCTATTCCACTTTGACACAAAATGTGCATAGGTTTTTTGAACCAATCAAAAACTTTATTATAAGTCCAGGCTCAATCTGAATCCATGTTAAAGATGTATTGGGGTGTTGACAAGGTGTATTGGGAAAAGTACATACCTTAAACAAATATTTGTTGTCTTGACCTAACTTGACCCAAGTGATACCCAAACCAAGTTAATCTGTTCCTTGCATGTCTATGTTTAATTACTTCCGTAGCCTTCATTACTAATATTAATCATGCAAGCCTCCCATTTGCTGAGACCTCTCGTTAGATGAATCTGCTATCTTCAAACATTAGGAAGAACAGTAAAATGACTGAAAGAAGACTTTGAAGGTCCTTTACAAGAAGGTTGTAAAAGGTGAGGTAATGGTGGTCACCCATCTACTCAACAACCTAGGTAAGCATAGCTTAACTTAAAGATCGATACGAGTGGATGTTATTATAAAGACAAATGTTGACGTCTTCCAAGGTAATGATACTTTGCTGCGGATTGTTGGAAGAAAGAGATACTGCGGCCTCGGACACAAAGGGATAAGAAGGAACATGGGTGTTTTTTACCCAGTAGAAGTCTAAGTGCATGTTTACGTACAGGCGGGGCGTCGCGCGGCGCGTGCTGCGTTTTTAATTCAAACACATGGCGATGTATGAAGAAGTTACCGATTTCAATCGTCGATTTTACGAGAAGCTATTTTCGCACGTTAGTTTAAAATGCAGCGTTTGTTGCGGTGTACCCATCTCTCAGTAAATTAATAAAAAAGCACGAGACGAGCCTTCTGCACGCGCCGAGCGACGCCCCACGTCTCCGTAAACGAGCCCTTACACTCTACAGCTCCGCCGAGCCGGATGACTGCTCCCACAGAGCGGGAGGAGTCATTTAAAAATTTCCCACCCTACAAAAAAAAGGGTAATATGATAATAATAATAATACTTTGTAATGATGGTCAGCCATCCATGGACTGACCTAGACAACCTATGCTTAACCTTCGCAATATACACGCACGGCTGTTACTATTGACCCACAAAATCCTTACCATTTCATATTGTTCAATGTCATGACTCAGTTCGATCCCATGAGATGACGAGAAACTAGACTTTAGCTTTTTTATCTGAATTAAAAAACTTCGCGAGACGTTAGAACAAAATCCCGTCTGCCACATGTAGGTACCATCAATTCAATTTAAGTGGTTAGCCGTCACTCACAGTTTGCCTCTTAAGGCAGGCTACACACAAAAGACAAAATATAAGAGATTGTTTTTCTACTTTATTTAATGCTGTGTGAAAACAGACTTCCCATGTTACATACGGAAAATGAAAGGCAGAAGTGAAATCTTACAAAAGATTTAAGAAAAATACTTTGCTCTTTACGTTCTTTTACATAATTTATCGAATACATTACGGTGCAATCGCTTATGGTTAGGTGTTACCGATATTTTAAAGACATATTATGTACTCATATCACACATACACGTACATTAATAATTTATAATCCTTACCCCGCGACTGGCAGCCATCTTGTTTTTTTATACGGCTGTCCTATAAAAAAAACCACCTTAAAATAGGCAAAAAGAAACTAAAACAAAGAAAATACGAAATATTAAATCAAAATAACTTATTTTTTACAGTTTTCTGTGTTTACAAACGTGGATATTTGTGAATAGAACCGTAAAACAAACACTGTATTTACATGAAAAAGAAGTTATTTTATTTCTACGCTATACATTCACTCTGTTTAATTGATTTTCATTACCTACGTGAAAATACACGATTTTATTCAGAGTGCCTGTTAAATTCTATTTCATGTACCTACTTTTTTTTTGTCGCTGTTCTGTCTGAAACTCGATTATCCGACTACTTTCAGAAGCAGGTGTAATGTTAAAACAGTATTGAATAACAGCAGGTGGCTTAATTTCACGGGTCGACAACTCCCCGCTTCTTCTCAACGGAGGCTGAAAGTCGAGTATACCCGGTCTTTATTATCCGGTTCTCGCATTCCCTTAACAGGGCTTCGTTTAATCAATGCTTAGAGTGAATATCTCAAATTAAACTGAACGCTAGTTCACATTGGTGAAAGCTGACAGGTCTTGAACGCGGTTTATACTCGTATATACTGATTGCAAAACGGTGAAGGAAAACATCGTGAGGAAACCGGCATGTCTTAGAACCAAAAAATTCGAAGACATGTGACATCTACCAATCCGCACTGGGCCCGCGTGGTAGATTATAGCCCATCCCTCTCCTAGAGAGGAGGCCTGAGTCCCTGCAGTGGGAACATTATAGGCTGATGATGATACTTGTTATGTTCAAGTTTCAGTGGTGAAAGCATCCCTTCGAACGTAACATAATATCACGCCGTAATCCCCGAAGGGTTAGGCAGAGGTGTACCTATATAATAGTACATTCACATTTCACCGATTACGTTAAAGTCCCATGCCCGGTTGATGGCGATGGGCTCGCCCTTTCGCCACAAATCTAGTCTCCGTGGCTGCTACTGAGATATTCCTGTTAGAAAAACCAAATTACACTTTGTCCTTGAATACTTACGGCTAACTGCTGATTCCAGACTCAAATATTTAATTTCATGGATCGTTAAGTTTTATCAGCTGAAAATAACATGTACTTAATTTATTTATGTTACAGCCTGGCCACGGAACATTCGCCATAACGAAAATTCGCGCGGTGCGAACGGCGAGGCGTCTAGCGACTGAAACAAACGCATAGAAATGTACTGACCAAGCCACGGGGAGCGGCGACCGGCGCGCGGCGGCGCGACCGGCGAATTGTAACGCGTGAATCGCACCGGCGACTGGCGGCGCGACCGGCGCGGGCGGCGAGTGAAACAAATACATACATGAATCAGTAAGGCGCGAGCCACGGAGTCGAGCGACAGTCGCGGCTGGTCGCGGCGACTAGGGAAGGGATTAAAAATTTTTTGTTGTATTCGCCGCGAATTGACTTTTTTCTTCAATTCTGGTTGAATATTAACAAGAATAATATAATCGAAGGTTTCGACACTCATTCTGGTATACTCGAAAAAAAATTCTGGATACATTCTGTATTTCTCGTACTTCTTGTAGAATTCTCCTTCTATACCTCGATTCCTATTCAAATAATGTACTCCACAATCTCTTCCAAATATTACGTCTTGAACCAAAAAAATATTAAATATCGAGATAACTTTGATAAATAAAGACATTTTGCTCTCGGACTTCCTTACTGGTCGCGGCGGCGAACGCGTCTCTCCCCGTGGCCTGCAAATGCCGCCGCGCGAATAGTCGCGTCGCCCGCCGCACCGCCATTCGCACCGCCGATCCCCGTGGCCAGGCCGTAGGATCTAAACTAAATTATAAGATCTATTTTTAATCTTAATTCGAATTTGTGGATTATGTTACTTACAGTAATTCCAGCGAATATTAAGTCTGGGGTTTTGTATACTAGCGAAAAAAATTGGAATACTTGTGCGACTAAATTATAATAATAAATGTTCAATGGCGATCTTTTATCCAAGATCATCTCCCTCAAAAGAAATTAAATAAACGTTTGGGGTCCCTGGGTATTCATTTTCAAGAGTAATAAAGTTTGGACGTCGACCTTTGATGTGTCTCAAGGTAATCTTGGTTACAGACAGTCTAATAGAAGTTTGAAAACATCCACACAATGTGATACACTTAAATGCATTTATTTTTGGTCTCGGAATTTTTATTGAATTATTTTGCTAGACATTATAATGAAAAGCTGATACGGTATTGTTTGAACCTATGTCATACAATATATAAACGTTATTATTACGGCTGTGTGTCGCGGTTTAAATACCTACACGGAACAAAATATATTTGCATGGCCTACAGGTAGTTCTTCCTAGTCACGCTTTTCGTGTATGTGAGTTTAAATAAGGTACCTGGGTCGAATATGGCCAGCCGATAAATATGGCCACATACTATTATTTCTAAAACGCAACACTTTATAAAACTGAACGCGACGGTATACGATCGCGGCCGAGCCACGTATCCGAGTAGCGCCCCCGCCACCCCTCTCGCACAGACGCCAGTCGCTCAGATTTCGTGGAAGTGGGAAGCCGCGCTGCCGTTATAAAAACATCCAAGTAAATTCTAATTTCTGTTAGTTTTCGATTTTATTGTTTTTTATGTACGTTGCCATGCTGTGCGGCAATTGTATTTTGATATTTTTTGTGTAGTTCTCAAAATAATAATGTGTTTATGATTCGTCTGAATAAAGAAAAAAAAAATGGCGTGACTGAAAATATGGCCAATTTCATTATCACTATGATGATGATTTTTATAATTCCTTCTCATTTAATTTTAAAACCATTCCATTCCATTCGTGCCATTCCTAAATATATATTTTTTTTTATAAAAAAACAGACGTCTTCTTTTACTTAATTTGCCTTTTTAAATAATTTTAAAGTGATACAGTAAATATGGCCACACCCATGGGCATATTTACCTACCCTGTCGTAAATATGGCCAACTTTTAAATTTACGAAAAAGTAAAGAATATCTGTTAATATTCAATATTTTTATTGTTTTTTTGCTACAATATGAAAGATTCTTAAGTACGCTTTATAAATAAATACTGTGGCTTACCCTCTAATCTTAAAAACTATTAAAAAAAAGACACGAAACCTTAAGGTGGCCATATTCGACCCAGGTACCTACCTTATTTGTAAACGCACCCAAGATTCAGGCAAAATATATTTAAAGACGTAGTTGATTTCTGGACCATTTTGATTTAAGTTGCCATCGACGTACTAAAAAGATAAGTAATTAAAAATAATTAATTATTGTATATAGAAGCGTGGTGCTGTCCTCGGCAAGACTTCGAAAAAAAGTGGGCACTATAAGGTCTTAATATATTTGCTGAAGCAAAAACGTTTTGGTGCGTTCTTTCAAAACAAATTAGGTACTATAATTCAATTCTCTCCCATATCCTCGTGGCTGGGTCTAGCCCTGACCTCTAAAAACTTCTATTAAAACTTAAGTAACTTATCATGGTATGTTGACCTTTATAACGTTGAACCAATAAGGGCCAAAATTAGTACAACTTCAGGGTTGTAACTTCATAAATCTGAATAATTGATGTTCCCGTAATAAACTTGGGTATAATTAAAGTTAGCAACAGAAGGAAACCTAATAAAGGCTGTAAAATAGCTGACTGAAACTTATGGAAGAATTTGAAAGTAACTTGTTTACTGAAAACTTGGTTAGCATAATCAATCAGCCTACTCGTATATTGTTTCCCTTGTTGACTCAAGCCTCCTCTCTATGAAAAATAATAGGCTAAAATCTACCATGCTGGCCAGTGCGGGTTGGTAGAAGACACAACATGCCTTCGAAATTTTGGTTATAAGACATACCGGTTTTCTCACGATGTTTTCCTTTACCGTTTTGAGAGGAGTAGTGGTGATGAAATAAATAACACAAAGTAATGTGCCGGCCTGGGTTTAAGCGTTCGTAAAGGTTCGAAAACGTTATGTGTGCCTATAAAGTTTGAGGGTTGCCCTCGACTTCTCAGGGATCCCATCATCAGATCCTGACTTGATAACAATGGGACTATCTCAAGAGTTTGCCCTTTCAAACACAAAAAGAATTTTGAAAATCGGTTCACAATTGACGGACATATGCGCGGACATACATAGAAAAAAAAACATACACACGAATAGAGAACCTCCTCCTTTTGGCAAGTCGGTTGAAAAACATTCTAGTCCCAGTGCCATTTCAAGTTGTGGAACATTTTCCTCCAAATCCTAATTTCTTAAGAAAACAGTGCTTGAAAAGAGCAGGCTCCGATCACCAACTCATTTCAGCCAGCAAATTGGAGACACGTGTCCTGAAAATTTTAACGAACTTTAGACTCTAAAAAGCATTTGGCTCGTGAAAAAGAAAGGAGTTTCTTCTATCTAGGTCAAGTGAGATTCTAGTTTTGTGACGGTTCATTTGTAGTCTCGAATTGATTGGATTTATCATTTTTGTGGTAGAAGAATTTAAAAAGAAGAATGATTATGAACGAGTGGTCACAAAATATGATATGATATAAATTGTCTGTATTTGATGCAATGTAAATAATCCCAAATCAGCAACGTTATTGTATTTATTACTGTATTTTAATAACTTCAAAAAAGTTTTGAATATGAATGTTATGGATATGAGAATGGAATAAAGAGGAAGACTAATGCATCGACAGAGGGACTGAGTGAAAGATGATTAATATATGGCTAGATATTATCTCTGTATTCATAACTAATAAGATGACTATCAATATATACGTATGCACAAATAAGACAAAATTTTGGATGGCTTCAAATAAAATGGACTAAAGGCAAGACAATGATGAAACAAACACCGACGAAAGGCAATACCTACTCTTTAGCTAAAGCATGATGGTAAAATAAAACATCAACAAGAATAATCCAGTCGAAACGCTTGCAAATATTTTTAAAAGCCAAGGACCGTTATTCTGTCGAAACCACAACTTATGGGGACGCCAAGACGTCATAAATTTTAACTGCCTTCCGCACGAAATGGTGTTCATTGTTGGTTAGATTAAATTTCTAACGTTTCAACAGGGAAGTCTGAGCTTTCCATAGGAAATTGAGCGCGATATCTATCTATCTATATAAATAAAGAGAGAAGTCCTGACTGACTGATTGACTGACTGAATCATCAACGCCCAGCCCAAACCCTTGGACCTAGATAGCTGAAATTTTGCACAGAGGTTCCCTTTATAACGTAGATAAGGAATAAGGAAGGATTTTTCGAAATTCAACCCCTAAGGTAGTTAAATTGGATGAAAGTTTGTATGGAAATCGTCATTTTCACGCGGGCGAAGCCGCTGGCAAAAGCTAGTATAAAATAAACATATGAAACTTCTGCAAGTGGAACTAATATGGGAAACTGCGGTAGAAAACAAAACTTAACGTAGATTATGTATGAAGTATCCGCGGTGGTGAGTAAAATTAGTTTTGAAAACTTGAACTGCACACATACCGCATACCGCAAACAACCCGCTTCAAATAATTATAGCTCGCAAGTTAGTTTTTTCCTGTCTGAAATTGTTTCATTCTAATGGTGGTATTTCCAAACCACTGCAACTCTAGAAAACCAAAACCAACAGTGGCGTGGCGACCACCAGAAACATGCTGAGACAATAAAGTTTGATTATGTCCCAGAGAAACAATTTAACTTTCTTAGACCCTGCATTTCAAATTAATCTGAAAATAATAGCGGAGGAGTAAGAAAAATATTACCATAATTATTCAACGTGTCCAAGACTTGTCATTTTAATTTTTTTGAGTTGACAGCACTCGCTTGTAGATGCAAGTCGCCACAAAAAGTCGCTCTTTTTGTGATGAATTTGTAGACCCCAATTTCCAGGTAAGGTACAACTACCATCTTTTGAAGCTTCAATAATATGAATCTGAGTTTAAAATTTGTTTTCACTCACATTATTCCAAACACACAAGACTCTAATACCACGTGCTGTTTATCTGAAACTTGGACACCAAAGGTTATCGCTCTCTTACAGGACAAAGGTAATTATGTAATATGTACTACCCACCTTCCAGATCTTCCAGTGGTATATCTACCTCCAATAAACGAATCTATCAACCGAAACGTGAGGGAGTCGACACACAAAGTGACGTGTTCACGAATCCGAACTGGCAAGTCCGAATGCTTTCACAGAATTAATGGTCACGATTGACTAGCTACAGTAACATGAAGTGTAGAAACAAGGTTGATTCGGCAATTTACTGGAATTGGTTTTCTTGACATTCGCCTGAATTTCGAGGTCTGAGTGAATGCTTTCATTGCCCCGAATGTTTATAGGCAGAGGTGTACCTACCCCTCATTTCATAGGTCATGGTTTGGTCTTAATTGTCGTGTTATAGTGGGCGAGCCTATTACGTGATTATTATTAGTAGCCATCATCATCATCAACAGTCTATACATGTTCGCACTACTGAGACACCGGCCTCCTCTCTTTAAGAGGGAATGGGCTATAATCTACCACGTGATGTCACATGGCTTCGAAATTTTTGGTTCTAAGACATGCCGGTTTCTTCACGATGTTTTCCTTCGCCGTTTTGGGAGCAGCGGTGATTAAATAAATTACACAAAGTAATGTGCCTGCCTGGGTTCGAACACATGACCTACTGTTCGTAAGTCGGGGCCGCCACCACTAGGCCACCGCTGCTAAGTAGCCATGCTACTGAAAAACCTAATTAAGCTTTTTTTAGATCTATCCGATGCATCGAGGACCGCTGCAACGCATCACCTGTCCCATTTATTTCTACGATCAATGTTCTATAACAAGGTGCCAGTCCCCTAATGGGCGTGACAACGCTTCCGAGCTCTGCAGACAAAGATGTAATTATTGTCGTATCGAGTTTACTTTATTAAAGCTTCGGAGAAAATGATAGGACTGCCGACTGTCTGTCGCAAGAATTTGTTACAGGGCAATGGTGAGAATGGTTGGAGAAAGTTGGTGTGAAATATTGTATTGTCGTACATTCAGAATGATAGCGATAAAACCATATTTATCTTTGGAAAATGGGCTGGGAAATATGAGCTTTATTATAACATACATAACATCACCCTGTAATCCTCAAAGGGTGGCCACACAGATGCCTACAAAGGTGCACCTAATAGCACATTCATATTTCACCAGTCATGTTTAAATCCCGTGAAATAAGGAGCGAGCCTATTGTCATCAACCGGGCACAAATCCAGACTCCGTGGCTGTTACTCTGAAATGACTGAAAGAAAAACCCAATAACACTTTGGATCTCATGCTCAGTAGTCAGGCTTGCGACTACTATACCATCGAGGCAAGCAAGCTTTATTTTATGAAAGAAAGAAAGAAAAGAAAGAAAGAAAAAATATTTATTTGGGACAAGCACAGGAACTACAAAAAATAATAATAACAAAAAAGAATATAAAACTAAATAAGAGAAAACCTATGCGAGGCCAAAAAGGCTCCTATCTCAGCATGATGCTGCGATTAAATGAAAACAAATACCGCAGCGCTGGTATTCTGATAGGGCCCACTGTGATGTCACGGTCACACCTACGGACACAAAATACATACACACAAAAAATAAAATAAATAAAATAGATAATATAATACTCGCAAATAAAATAAACACTAAAGTCTGTAGTATAAAAATAAAGTATATAAACAAAACTTATAAAAAATATTAATAATCGGCTCGGCTGCACCGAAACGTTCCGACTACGCTTGTCAATGCCATAGACTATTGTCCATGGTCCATGAGAAGCGAAGGGACGCGAGCGCAGACGGCTGGCTGCCAATGTCAATATGTTTTTGAAAAAACAACATGAAAACAACAAGAAAATCTTCCGAAACAATAAAGTACAACAACGGAATGATTATAAATAAATAATACTTCAGAGATGCGTATAAACTAAGTTATGACAGAAAGTCTAAGGTAATAGTGGGTCGCCTTGGTGAAAATATAAATAAAAAATAATAAAGTGGTGTTGTGTTAACATGGTAGTGATCCAGGCAAGAAGTCCGTTACGATACCAGTACTAGTTTATGGTGGTTACTTAATGAATTTCACAAAGATAATATTACAGATTTAGTAACAAGTCACTAATAATTATGTGAAATTCTGGTGTCAGAACACAAACTAGACTAAACTCAAGTTTACCAATCATTCCTACAAAGAAAACAATTGTTATGCAATTCCTATGACAACTTACCATGCTAACAATGTATCTCCTAACAATTCCTTAGAAAACAAGCCTTACTACCCGACGGCGTATTTGCATAGGTTGCACTAAAAAGTCGTACAATACTAATACACTTTCGAGATTCACTCGGTGCTAGCCTAGGAAAGGGGTAAGTCCACAAAGAGGATGCAATACCCCACTTGACTTAGCTCATCGGATGAAATGTTTGAAGACCTCTGGACGATAGTATGTGAGGTTTATCTACAAGATTTGTGGCGAAATGTAATACGGAGATGCTGTTATACAAATTGTTGACTAAACCTTATGTTTTCAGTAACATGAAACTAATAATAAATATGAAGCTAGAGCAGCTGAAAACAAGTCATTTACAAGGAGTGACTGCCAGAATCCTGGATGAATGAATGCAGGATGCTGGTCGTCAGAATGACGGCCGTGACCAACGGTTTAAGCTGGTTGTGGCAGGTATTTGGGTAGATTTTGTGACAGTTTTAAGGTTCCGAGGCACGGAGTAAATTCGGTATATTGACCCGAACCACGAGCTCCTCACAATAAAATGCTAGAGCAATAAGGTTTAAGTAAACAAAAAACTGTTTTATTTATGTATTTCAAAAATTAAGGTAAGTTTGGGTCTTACAAGTTTTCGCGAAAATCTAAATCCCATATCTTTTTATCGTGTTGACTTACGCCCTTGATTTCATACACCTAATAGAAACTATTGACTAAGTATCTAGTATGAATAATCCCACGGTTGAGCTTTAATCGTTAAATAAAACAAATTCTATGACATTTTTATCAGCGGGCCTGAGAACGTATTTTATTTCACCTGAATAAGCGATCAGCTTATATTGGTTTTAATACTAATGACCGTATGCCTACTTTACCTAGACCCCAAAGAAATACATTACAGTTTTTCCCCAGATCATATTTAGGTGGTTATTATGATTATGTTATCGTAACGCGATTCCGTGCCGGTTGACCGAAGACTAGACGCATAAATCTTTCCGGAGCTCCTATCAATTATTCATATCTGTACGAGACCGGAGAATATTTTCATACGATAAGTTCTGTGTGTGGTGGCCTCACGTACCTATGCTATCCTACTAGTGCTATAATTATTATAAATGTAAAAGTTTGGTTGTTTAGATGTTTGTTTCTCTTTCACGCAAAAACTACTGGCCCCTTATTCTCAACGTGCAACGCTTCGATTCGATTTCGATTTCGACAAGTCGTATGTCTATCTTTTTTAGTTATTATGAAAGTCAGCGAGATAGACATACGATAATGTTCGATTCGGTTCCGGTCCGAGTGTTTGTGAATAGCTGTACTGATCTGATTTGGACGTTTGGTACAACGATTTTTATTATACACGGGATCTTCTCCTTCTTGTTGCAACGATTTTACTTCCATTTTAACACAGTTTGGACCCACGTTTATTGCAGTGGCAGAGGTGCTATTAAAGTCGTCAATAGTGCAGGTAAACGGACACCTGGGACACTCCAGGGGCCCAATTCTGTAACTTAGAGTTAAGCAACACGCCATTGACACTCTATCGACACACTACAGACATTACTTTGCAATAGGGAAAAGAGGTGTCGTTGTTGGATCGCTTCACAATGGCAGTTCGATAGCCAAACACGATAGACACAACTGTCAGATTTCACTTAAAATATATTAATTACAGACTACCGTAAATTTGGCCATCACGATGACAGTGTCACTACAGTGGCAAGTCAATGACCATAAATAATTTGTAGAATACCAAATGTCAATGACAATTGAGACACTACTTGCACACTATCGACACACTATTCACAAATTGATTATTTTATAGAATCGGGCCACAGTAGGTGGGGCATTGTTTGATCCGGAGCTGCGTACTCGTACTTGGTGTTGAAAGAACTAATAATACTCCAATTTCTTCATAATATATAAGCGACCTTTGTGGATTAAAATTAGATCAGGGCATTATCATATCCTACGCAGTTTTGTTGTTCTCTGCTGATACGTGGGATAAAACATTTACTCTGGGACAGAATGGCTTTGACAAGGTGTCTGATTGGCTAAAACAAAATATTCTTACCCTAAACGCAGAAAAAACAATGTAGGTACCTAGATGGCATTCTTCATCAGAAATACTAATAAACCTCCCGCACAACTAACCCTAACATCACACTCAACTGATACTCACACAACAAACGGTAGTAGCTGTAATTGTCATCTACTCAGGAATCGGATGAAATATTTAGGCATTATTCTGGATTCATGTTTGAATTTCAACGCACGTAAATTGCTGCTCCAGACTAGGCTAAGAAAATTAATATAATATGTCTTTAAGAACTTACGTCATGTGGCTAACATTGATATATTAAATAAAGTTTATAAGGCGTTATGCCAATCTATTCTCACCAATTGCATTACTTGTTGGGGTGGAGCTTCCAAAACCACTCTTCTTCCGCTAGAAATAGCACAACGGGCAGTCCTAAAAGTTAGCTCATTCGACCCATATATTACTCTACACATCTATTATACCAATCCTGGAAATTACCTACTGTCCGCCAACATTTCATCATTACAACAATCCTCAAACAACACACTTTTACACCTTTAAACCAGAGTATTTTGCTTTAAAGACGTCACAATGCCGTAGCACCACGATCCATACAATCTAAACACTCATTTACACATACCATCGGTGGCCAAATTAATAGGGACAGTAATAAGATTTTTGAATTTTCGAGTTTAAGTTGATTTGTGTATTATATAATTGGTTGTAGGTCTCTTATGTATTTTTTATTAGTATCTATATTCTATTGGGATCACAAAAAATCCAAAATGTATACAAAACTGTTTATTATTAATCAGGTAAAAAAAAAAAATTTGGCAAAGCTCTTATTTCAGCAAAGGGTGGTATATCACCCTTTGCTGAAATAAGAGCTTCTATGTGTCGGGGCATGCTCTTAATAGAATGTTTTGCATTTTCCTTTAGTTGGGCATTATGATGCCATTCTCTGGTGAGGGTTTCTATAAGTTGCCTTTCGGTGGTACACACTTCTTTGGCAATGGCCCCTTTTGGTGAGTTTTCATTTTTTCAATGGGATTCATGTCAGTTGTCTTCTCTGACCAAGGCAAAACAGTGTCATTCTTTCAGCCAAAAATGCAATGACGCTTCTGACTTTGTGGCTGCGTACTGAGTCATACATAAAAATGTATTCGACATCCTCGGGGAACCATTCATTGACCTGCGGCAATACCTGGGTTTCTAATACTTGCTTGTATTGGTCTTGTTTCATCGTTCCTCTTACGCTGTATAGGCGCCCCATGTCTTTGGCTGAGATGACAGACCAAACCGTATCACAAACCGGATGTTTAACCGTCTCTATGATGCAATCGGTGTGGAATCGTTGACCAGGGCGTCGTCATACAAAAGAACTTTTGTCGACCAAAATTTGAAAAGTTGATTCGTCAGAAAGGCATACCTGTAAATTAACAGAATGAATAGTAGAAAATAGTAGAAAAGTTATTGACTAATAGCATTATTAAAACAAGTTATTTTTCCTCGACTCCAACCTGCGACAGTCATATTTCGATGTTGTCTGGCCCATTGGAGTCGTTTCTTTTTCATACTGTCACTAGGCGTGGTTTTTTTGAAGGCCGCCGTCCCATCAAGTTCTATTCGACCAACCACCTACGCATTGTTCTTTCCGAAATCCTTACACCCTCGTCGTTCATCATCGTGGTCAAATGAGCAACACTCTCTTTATGAGTTTCGAGGCAGATGCTCCTAACTCTTCGATCGGTACGAAGTGTGGTGGTCCTTTTTCTGCCACATTTGCCAACCCGAATTGCCTCAAGAGGCTTTTTATTGTCAATTTTAATTTTTATTCGATTTACGACAGATTTTGAAACCTCAGTCATAGCAGCTATGGCTCTCTGGGAATGAGTGGAGTGCAGTAACAATGTTAGTATCTCTCTACATTTTCTTGGAGAGGTGTCCAAGGCCTTGTCTATCCTAAAAAAAGGAAATTTGAGGATATTGCGTTTAACTATTAATAAAATGTAAATTCATAGACAAAACATAGCAAAACTATTTTACTACTGGGCATTACTTACCTTTTGATTATTTTAGACAAAAAAAGTCGGTTAAATCAAATGAAAAACAGTTTCTTGAAAATTCAAAAATATATACTGCGAACCGCGCTTTTGAACAGACAATGACCGAATTAAAAGAAACGTCCCAAAATTGACAAATGATGCACGGATTCACTGTGTTGCCACTTGGCAAAAACAGTAATAGTAGCAGTAGCTATATCAGATAAAATAACCCTTTTAATTCAACATAGTTTTTCAAATATACTTAATAAACTATAAACTCCATAAAATCAAGCACTGTCCCTATTAATTTGGCCACCTACTGTAGGTTCTTCTGTTTCTGCGGTCCTTTCCTTTACAACAAACTCAATACCACCCTCAACATCTACACACTAAACAAACAAGAATGTAAAACCAAACTACTAGATTTTCTGCTTACATGCGATTACCAAACAACTGAGGATCTTCTAAAAACTTTAAGATAAAAAAAAAACAAATACTAAGCAAAAATTAAAAAATTAAAAACACGCCTGCCATGTCAAAAAGTGAACTAAAAAGTCAAAAATAAGTCGAACGATTTCAGTGATGAAATGAGAACAAGGTCCCGTAATTGTATCCGAAAATGGAAAACTGAAAACTAAAATTTTAATTGCAGTCGGGGGACCTGTAAAGAAATGTTCCACCGAACTGTCCCCCGACTGCAATTAAAATTTTAGTTTTCAGTTTTCCATTTTCGGATACAATTACGGGACCTTGTTCTCATTTCATCACTGAAATCGTTCGACTTATTTTTGACTTTTTAGTTCACTTTTTGACATGGCAGGCGTGTTTTTAATTTTTTAAATTATTTGCTTTTTATTTAATACTTTTTAGTGTTAAACCGGTATTTTGACTCATAGACAATATGCCTTCATTATACTGCTTTATTTTTCAGGAAAGCAATGTCGCGGTAAAGATAATGCAAAACTAAATCGTTTCAATCGGATCGTGGTTCGGTCATATGGAGAGGATGAGTGAAAGTCGATTAGCAAAAGGTATTTACAAGGCAGATGTAAATGACAACGCCGGGACGCCTAAGAAAGACATACACTGATCTTATTGGTGCCGTTCTTCAGAAAGGACAGGTGCGTAGGACTCGTAACCGACGTACGTGTATGGACAGATAATCATGTATGAATGATAATGTGGACGAGGCAAAAGGAATATGTAAGGATCGTAGCGGGTGGCGTTCTGTAGTTTCTGCCTACCCCTATGGGAAAAGGGCGTGAGTTTATGTATGTATGTAAATCGTTTATTTTTCGTGGATACTAACTTTGAGATCTTAGGTGGTTTAGTTCTTGGAGAGACTGTTTATCAAGGGATTAGCTAACGTGGATCTAAAACGTAACAGTTTCACGCGTCTAGATTTACTATGCTTCTGTTCAATGTTACCGTTTGCAGCTTGTGCTCTATCACGGGCCAACATAATCATTGTTTGCGTCGTTTGATTTTATTAAAATATTTTATGAAGTGCTACCCAATGAGACCTATGGGGATAAAGGGATAAAGCGTTGGTCAATTTTCCCTGAATTAACGATTTAGAAACAGAAATGAAAATAGAAGTTGATGAACGTATTAAGCTGGACAGATTATAAAAAGAACAGGATGGATGCGCGAGCGTAGCGAGCGCGAAAATTTTTGTATGATTTTTATTGGTTTTGGGTTAAGGGGGCGGGGGAGGGGCAAAGATATTGCTATCAGGAGGGAAGAGGACAAAACGGCAGCGGTTCCATGTAAAATACCAGTTTTCAGCTGCATCTAGTTAGACTGGAAGCCGACTCCAACATAGTTGGGGGACTTATCTAGGGGGATAAAGCGGTGGATAAGTCCCTCAAAAGTAGTAAAATGTCAACATTTGAGCTCCACGAAGTTTAATATTATGTTTGTCGACGAACTCAGTTTATGAATTATGTGATGCAGAAAAGTTATTAGAGTCCAGAGGGACTTGAGTTTTTTTGATCAGGCCAGTAGAATTGAGAATTAGAAGCATGAAGATAAGTCTGTGAAATGACTAGGAATGGCGAAAGCACGAAATGGGTGGATGCGCGAGCGAAGCGAGCGCGAAATTTTTTTGCATTGTTTTATATAATCGGGGGGGGGGGGGTGAAACCTAGCCTGAATTATTCTTAATAATTGACATTACAAAGATTATATTTGCTATGTACCTAGTTTGTTCACAGAGTTTAGGTACTGATTTTGTTGTACCTACATAATAAAAGTGGACTATTCTGTATACCTCTAAAGTTACCCTAAGTAGGTATAAGGGGTTATTTTCAAAAATCAGGAGACGTATTTCTTCATTTCTTAGGAATCAACAGAAATTCAAGTATAGTATGTACCTACCAAGATGCTGGTACGGATCCATCGGTAACGGATCCAACTCGCACTTGCACACATCTATAATTGTATTACACACGCAAAGCTTTATTAATTTGCTTAGTTTGAGTAATTTTGTTAGTAATGAGTTTAAAGTGTTTTCAATCTCGCACTAAGACTTTTCCATACAAAATTCAACCCTGAATAATTATCTTTTTCCACCCTTAAATGAGTGTTTTTGAAAAACCTATGAATGCATACATTATTATTTCGTTAAATGAATATTCTTACCATGTTTCAAGTAAATTGATTCACGCATATTGACTTTTCATACAAACTTTAAAACCATTCGGCTGCCGTCGTGGACGGATTTGGGAGTTGTAACCTAGCCAGTTTTATTTCTGTCATTACAAGGAATCTATTGATATATATCTTATTCATATCGAATCCCGGGTTTAAAATGTTAACATATCATTTGTTGAGTAGTATTACTAGTACACAATAGATATTGAATACTACTGTGGTACATTTTTGTAATCTACTTAACAAGTTCTAGACGATGATTATATTTTTCATTAATATTTCAATAAAAACAAATTAAAAGTTCATTTTATTTCTAAACCATGGCCACCCTATTATGTTTTTTGAATTTTTCTATAGCCTATGTCACCCGGGATAACGCAAAGAATCTAATGATACCACACACATCAAAATCGGTTCAGGCATTTAGAAGTTACGGTGGAATAAAGAAACGCACAAACAAACATACATACATACATACATACATACATGAACGCTAAAAACATAACACTCTTTTTTTTGGGGCAGTCGTGTAATAAAACTCAACACCTGTGCGAACACAGACTATACACACAATACAACACACACACCTACAACATAATGCACTCCAACACACACCCGCACCCACAACTCACACACACACATAAAAATCACACAACAAATTGACTTTTTGTAAACTTTTTCTTTTTCTCTTTTTAATTCTGTGCATGAAAAACGATTATACTAAAATGTCATACAACATTGTTAATACCGTTCATAACTCTGGGAAGAGAACTGTGACCTGAAATACAGGCTCGGCCTAGCTCAGGCGCAGTTGCTCATATTTATTCTTTGTACCTAATTCTAACTGCTTCTTAATACTGATCAATATGTTACATTTTTAAGGTGAAATAAACTTATTATTAGGTATTATTAATTTGGCTTTCCAAATAGGCCACTTTAGTTAATCACACGGTAATTTTAATTCCAGTAGTACGACCCCGTGGGACAATCACTATACTCCACGCGGGCGAAGCCGCGGGCATAAACTAGTTTTTGAATGTGTGTTTCGCAGATAACACTGTTAATCTTAGTCAAAAGTAATTTTGACTGGTTTTGTTGTAGTAATTATAAGGTTCAAAAATAATAATAACTATAGGGAAAACGCATTCTAACTTAATTAAAGAAAAAAAGTCAGATAGGCAGTACCTTCATATAAAATATAACAGTATATATATAGTATTCAACAGGAGGCCCCGTTAGACTGGAAAGCGGCCCTCAACATAGTTGAGAAAAGACTAGGCAGATGATGAGGGTTTATGACCACAGGTTATGACTGACACCAGACAAAAGTGGTTTGGTCCGACTAACAGTTTTACTGTAACATACGGAAGATTTGCCTACCCCATGCAGGAATACATTGAACTTTCTACTGAGCGGTTGTTGGCACAACTAATGCTGTGGTGCAGTCTTTGGCTTTGATCAATTTTATGTGTCTCGGGTTTGTTTCCCGTACAGATCAAGTAGTCGGTCATAAATGTCGAGTCAGTGCTTTTGTGCACGTGTGTGAATTGTGTGTGTTGTTAAGCGACATTGTGATATCACTCGTGGAAAAGTTTTAACAAAGGGCTCGCAACTTCTTTTCATCTTCATTCTTTTCTTCGAATTACTTCTACTTAATGAACTAAATACGAAGTTACTTTTCTCTGTTGTAGGTTTATGGTTTCCCGCAATAACTAAAAGAAAGAAGAAAGGAAACATATTTATTACGGATTTTGATGAAACTGTAGATACCGGAGTATAGCTAAAACATAATTAAACAATAATTATGCACAAATAAAAATATGTGTACTAATACTAGTGTTGAAGATGTATAATGTATTACCAACACATTGCATTTCATGATCTGTTGTATAAATGATGATTGGCTAGAAGCTTAGTGTTGCCATAAAACGTGGCATCGATTTTTAATTTCTAAAGATATTAATAAAACCATGAATTTGCATGGGCAAATCCGGAAGCATAATGTTATGTCTTCATTATTATTTTCCTGAAATACTTCCGTGTCTTCTAGGAACCAACGGTACAAAAGGCAACATAACACGGTATTCCCAAAGCGCCTATCACCTCAATCTATCTAGTCGCACGTTGCCAGTGTTGCCACATACACTTATCCGCGAACAAACAATGTTCACGAGATAACCTCACGCCAAAGCTTTGTTTTCCGTGTTCTTGTAACACCAACGAAAATAAAAATATAGGGTGGAGGTTTTATATTTGACGGAAAATCAACAGTGTTTAAATATACCATTGTAAAAGCACGGAGGTACTTCACCATCATTCTGTCTAGCCTTTTTCCAACTATGTTGGGGTCTGCTTACAGTCTTACCCGATGCAGCTGAATACCAGTATTTTATATGGAGCGACTGCCTATCTGACCTCCACAATCCAGTTAGTACCTACTGGGTAATACGATACCCCTTCATAAGACTGGTTGTCAGGTATTGAACAGTACTGTGTATTGTAAAAGATACTTGTGGGCTTCACATTTGCGAGACTTCATGGCTTATATATGTCGTGGATTGATGGCGCCGTGGTGCAACCGACAGGCAGCGCCCTCTAATAATTCAATTCGGAACTAAATAAATCTTTACCGGAAACGCAAGCGCGCCCTACCGCTTGGACACGATCGTCGGTAGAGGGGATGCAGCGAGGACTGGCGAAAGGACGGAGTGTTCGCTCACTTGAACTCCGACAGTCTAGGCAGACGCTCAGTAATACCAACGCACGTGTTTGTTTCTCGTAAAATGTAAAACCGTCAGCCTATTTAAATAAAAAGTTATTTGATTTAAATTCTGTTTCGCTCGAGTACCCACAACAGAGCCCACATCTAAGTAAAACTATGTCGGATCACGAAGAAGACCCGATGTTTCGCATCTCGGCCACCCATGATGCGACATCAGAACTGGGATTCACTCGAGCTGAAGAAAATACGAAGAATGGTGCGATGACGTCACGGTGCGCTGAGAATTTACTTCGGCATCGGCGCCGGCGGCGCGCGGCGGCGGCGGGCGGCGGGCGGCGGGCGGCTCGCGGCTTGACGGCGCGGCGCGTGGTTTGGCGGCGCGGCGGCGCGGCAGGCTGACCAAGGAATGCCTGCAGCAGTGGCAACTAGCGAGCGACGCGTTGAAGTTTGCTATATGAGCAATCCTAGCGGTGTGCTGATTTATCTGGTGAGTCGTACCAATTTTATTACGATTCTAGTGCCGAATGCTCTCTGATCAAAGATGTTTCGTCACAGTTCAGTGGCAAGCGTGTAAATAACATTGTAAATTGACCCAGGATAGGTCATGGTAGTCTGTACTTCACAATTATTTTCTGAGGTTATGATTAGCGATTTACGATTAGAGATTTTATTTCATGTTGACCGGATAGTTGTTTTAAAAAATGACATTTTAATTGGCCTTGAGATTTTACAACAAGGATTTAACGTTAGTATGACGTGTGATAGTGTTGTTTTTGTGTCGTGAAAAGGTTGTTAGGTTATGTGATGTTTCAAATAAGCTCAAGAATGCTTCTAATTTTCAAATTGATTTCAATACAGTTGATGCAGATGTTCCGTTAGAATTTTGTTCCCAATAATTAATCTATTGACAGAATATTCATCTTCGTTTTCTAGTGGTTTCTACATCCCGTATTACAACAGGACAGTTGCAAAATAGGCTTGTAGATCGTAGTGGAATGGTTAATCGTTGCCCTTACAGGGTTAGTGCTGTTCAACGCGAAGTTGATACTGTAAGCAGGTATTATTAAGCCAAGTTGTTCACCTTTTTCTAGTCTAGTATTGCTTGTGAAAAAGAAGGGTGGTTCAGATCGGATGTGTCGACTACAGGGAACTGAATGACTATACAGTGTCGGATAGATTCCCATTCTTGTATCTAGGTTAGATGGTACCACATGGTTCACGTGTCTTGATTTATGCTATCCGGCTATCATCATATTTCAGTGTGGTGTGTCAATCGAGCACACTGTAGCGTCACACCTGATGGTCAGTGGGAGTACTTGACCATGCCTATCTATTTGAAGAATTCAAGTTCAGTTTATCAGCGTGCAGTGATGAAAGCATTATGTGACCTTGCTTATAGCTATGCTGTTACATACGTCGACGACATTCTAGTGATAGGGTTATCAGTGGAGGAGAGTTTAGTTCGTCTTCGTATTGAACTCGATAAATTAACAAAAGCTGGTTTTTCCTGAATTTTGTGAAGTGTTCATTTCTTCAGCGACGCTACGGGTTGATAATTTAGGCTTTGTTGTTGGGAATGGCCAAATAAGACTCAAACCAAATAACAGTTGGCACCGTTGTCGGTTGGCGCAGTGGCTGAGTTGGGCTGAGCGATTGGACTGCTGCGCTGCGTGTCGCGGGTTCGATCCCCACACGGTACAAATATTTTTATGGCCTACAGACACTTGTTTCGGGTATGGGTGTATGTGAGTTTAAATGTTTGTGAATGCACCCACGATACAGGAGAAATTCCTAGAGTGGGGCAAGTTCCCCCACTTAAAACTATCACTTAGCTGAGATTGTAGGTCATAGGGCTGGCCACTTATTTCAGACAATAATTAATGCCACAGTTTTCAAAAAAACAATGGCTCCTCTGATTTGTTTAACAAGTGGCAAGAATAGGTCCATTGGTTGGGAACCGAGTCAAGAGGTCATTCGTAAGAAAATTGTTTCTTGTTTAACCAGTATGCCAGTTCTAACAATATTTGACCCTGAGCATGCGATCGAGTTAAATACCGATGCCAGTGCTGAAGGATATGGTGTCATTTTTATTCAAATAATAACGGGAAACTACATGTAGTTGCTTATTACAGTCATCGTACTTTCCAGGCCGAATTCAAATATCACTCGTTTGAATTGGAAACGTTAGCTGTCTTAAAAGTCATTAAGCATTTCGAACACTATTTGCTAGTCGTAAGTTTACCGTTGTTACGGATTGCAGTTTTAAAGCCACTAAAAGCAACGAGTTCATTGGTGGGCCTAAATGCAGTCATTTGAGTTTGACATTGTTTATCAAGAAGGCAGCAGGATGAGCCATGTAGACTTTCTGTCTAGAAATCCCCTCCCTACATCTAAAGTAGCTTTTTCTCGTGTCGAACAAAATCGTGTCGATTTAGCTGAGATTTCTAGCAACTGGTTGCAAGCTGTATGTACAAGAAAAAGATGAAGAGATCAGTAAGATTGTGTCTGGTCTTCGTAATAAAGTTTTTCCTGTGAAATTCGTAATAATATTCTGTATCGTTAGATTCCTATTGTACCTAGATCGCTTCGGTGGTATGTGGTTAATGACGTTCATGAATCCGTCATGCACTTAGGATGGGAGAAAACCCTTGAAAAGATTTATGAGCACTATTGGTTTGAAGGAATGTAAAAAGATGTGAGAAAATTTGTCGATGATTGCATCACTTGCAAAGTAGCGAAACCCCATTCGGGTAAAGTTCAAGCAGAACTTCACCCAATTCCTAAGTTCAATTCAATGACACGCAATTAATAGTGACGCGTCTGGAAAATTGTCTGGTATGAACGACATCAAGGAGTGTTTGTAGTATTTGTGCTATTGAGTTTTGTATAGCGTTGTTTGGTGGACCGGAACGCATAATAACAGATCATGGTCGTTCTTTCGCTAGCAAAGATTTTTCTAGTTTCTGCACTTCTAACAACATAGAGTTGCACTTGATAGCTACTGGAGGCAGTCGCGCAAACAGGTCGAAAGGGTAATAAGTATCCTAGTTTAGTTTAACTGTTCATACGCATCTAGCCTCTTGATTGGGCCATTCATGAGTACCGTCAAAAGTATGTTGACAGCTGTAGAGACTAGTGGTGACCGCTCTTGGCAGGACGCATTAGGAGAGGTTCACCTGGCTATGAACTCTACGATTAATAGGGTGACTAAATCTAGCCCTCTCGAGTTGATGATTGAAACTGGAAGGGTAGCGAGACCACTTAGTTTAGTGACCGCTGATGATGATTATTTTGACTGTTGTTCATTAAGATGAGATAAGAGAGCACGCGACACAGAACATTGAAAATAATGCTAGTTAATGATAAAAATCGATTTGATCAAAATAAGGCTCAGGTTTTTGAGTTAGATGTTAATGATTGTTTTAATTGGAAATGAGGAAAGGAATCAGACAAAATTAGATCCTAAATTCAAAGATAATTTTAAGATTATTGATGTGTCCCCGTCTAGGACAGATAGTTACTAAAGGTTGTTGACTCTGAGCGAGCTTAGAAATACCCCCATGATCGTGTGATTAAGATCCCCGATCACCAAGTTCCTCGAGAATTAGATGTCATAGTTGATGACAGTGGTAGTGAGACCAAATCCGATTAAGAATGGCTTGTACACTCATACTCGAAACTAGACCGCACCTCATGAGTAACATGTGGCGATGGGTCTGCAAGGAATCGTTGGTGCGATTTCTGTCTGTGTTGGTGCACAGAGCGCTTTATGTGTTGGTGCACATTTTGCGATAGATCTTGTGAGTCGTTGGTGCGATTCATGTCTGTGTTGGTGCACAGAGCGCTTTATGTGTTGGTGCACATTTTGCGTTAGATCTTGTGAATCGTTGGTGCGATTCATGTCTGTGTTGGTGCACAGAGCGCTTTATGTGTTGGTGCACATTTTGCGTTAGATCTTGTGAATCGTTGGTGCGATTCATGTCTGTGTTGGTGCACAGAGCCCTTCATGTGTTGTAGCACGTTTTGCGCTAAAGGATGTGAATCGTTGGTGCGATTCATGTCTGTGTTGGTGCACAGAGCGCTTCCTGTGTTGTAGCATATGTGGTGGCAGATATGTAAAGAGTCGTTGGTGCGATTCTGGCCTGTGTTGGTGCACAGATTGCAATGAAAGTTTCAGGAGTTGAGTATACGTTGCTTATGAATTATGATAAAGAGTAACAGTATTGTTAGAACTACTTTGTTGTGAACTTGTTGATCGGACCTCTTTTTCAATGATTGATGTTGTGCAGGAAGCACTGTGTATGTAGCCTTAATAACAGGGCAGTACATGCTGCCCCGACCCCAAATGATTTGGGATACGGGCAAGAGAATGATGATGATGAATGATGATGTAAATCATGATAGTTGAGAATCAACCCTTGTTTCTACTGGCAGGATAGCCGAGCTAGATTACTCTCTGAGAATTTTGTCCACAGGTACTACACCCGAGGACGGGTGCTAGTCAGGGATGGCCGTGTCGTGGATTGATGGCGCCGTGGTGCAACCGACAGGCAGCGCCCTCTAATAATTCAATTCGGAACTAAATAAATCTTTACCGGAAACGCAAGCGCGCCCTACCGCTTGGACACGATCGTCGGTAGAGGGGATGCAGCGAGGACTGGCGAAAGGACGGAGTGTTCGCTCACTTGAACTCCGACAGTCTAGGCAGACGCTCAGTAATACCAACGCACGTGTTTGTTTCTCGTAAAATGTAAAACCGTCAGCCTATTTAAATAAAAAGTTATTTGATTTAAATTCTGTTTCGCTCGAGTACCCACAACAGAGCCCACATCTAAGTAAAACTATGTCGGATCACGAAGAAGACCCGATGTTTCGCATCTCGGCCACCCATGATGCGACATATATTATAACCTACTAGCTGTTGCCAGCGGCTTCGCCCGCTACAACTCTAAAATTATCCCACGGGAAGATAAAATCGGGATAAAAACTATCCTATGTGTTAATTCAGGTTATAAACTATATGTGTACCAAATTTTATCCAAACCCGTTCAGAAGTTTTTACGTGAAAGAGTAACAAACATCCATCCATACTTACAAACTTTCGCGTTTATAATATTAGTAGGAAGGATTTATCAGCTGAGTCTTTTCCAAGTAAGTTGAGGCCTGGTTCTAGTTTATCTGGATGGAGCTGTATAACAGTAGGTATTTTACATGAAACAAAGAGTAGTTCACGTTTAAACTCCACCATGTATAGCTCGGTTCAGAGGTCGCAGGTGCGACGGGGTCACACTGCGGTTTAACCAAACAGGCTCAGTTTATTAATAATTTCATGAAATACGTTCACGAGTGTATGTCGCATGTCACAGCGCTTTCGTTCTTAGGCACGAATTCTAATGAAGGGCAATAAGAGTTGTAACTAATAAAAGAAGGTACCCACTATTATTGCTCTCGTATTTGGAATAGTGCTCCCTATTTATTTAATTTACTAATTTATTTATTTATCAAAGTACAAATCTCAATGCATCTCCCAAAAGACAACTAAAAATCTTCTAAAAAGTTTCAGTTACAAGGCCTAGTACAACAAAGTCAAGTCGTACGCTGGCGGGACATTGACCCTCGCTACTTTCTTGAGGTCGTCAGCCTATCTGGCTAGTGTCCAAAATCTTGTTAGCCATAAAAACAACCTTTTATCTAATTTGATATGACAGTTCAAGATACATTTTCTTTTTCTATTTTTGATAAATATTTGCGACACTTAATGTGATGCGATGTTCAGTTGTTTTTTTCATGGCTTTTCTGTCAACGACTGATTTATGAGGTTTTTTTTCGGTTTACATTTTCATAAGCATATTAAAATCTAAATCATTTCTAGTAAATCCTCCTCTATGTAAAATAGAGTGGGCCGTATTCCATTTCTAGATTGTTCTCACATACTCGTATGTGTATGAACTCAACAAGAATGATGAACCTAGATTTTGTTACAATTATTTCATTTTAAAAGAGTTTCCATGGAGTTTCTTGCCCATTCTTCTAAATAAAAATCTACAGGGCGACTACAATATTTTCACATGTTGTTTATTATGTCTTGTAACTGTGACTATACTTTGTTTTATTGACATCCAAAAGTGCCTGTAACTGTGTAATTGAAATAAATGCATTAAGTTCTGTACGTGAGACCAGTACCGGTTGGTCACTGGTCAGCTACCAGACTATTACAATGATAAAATAAAAAGTGTAGAGTCGGAAGGGGCTACAATTACCAGACATTCTGAACTGCACCATTCTTATCTGGTATAGTGGTCGTTTGTCTAAAGTCTAGGTAGTCTAAAATAAAGCATGTGTTCGTGCGAAGAGATTTATAGCCCGTCTTAAAAACATTGGGAAGATAAAATGTTAGTTCTTAATGGTGGTAAACAATGTTAAGTCTTAAGATAGAGGAGTTTTATAAAGTTTAAATTAGAGAACTATTTAGTTGGTCAGTTGATAGGAAATTCTACTTCCTCGACTGAAACTTGCTATTGGTTAGCTAGAATTTTGTTTAAGAAATTAGTTTTGGGAATGTTAACAGATTAGACTCTTCGTTTTTATTCAATACTTGAGATCGGGTATGATTCAAAAACTGGTATAATATTAGGGCTTGTAATCCAGTTACAAGTCTGCCTCGTTTGTCGATCGTTGCCATGGCGCTCAGTGTAAGTGCGACTGCTGAGCAAGAACACCTGGGTTCGATTCCCGAGACGGAAAAGTGTTATTGGATATATCTACCCAGATATTTTTTATTAGCAACAACTAAGTTAATGCCCAGTTGATAGCAATAGGCAATGGCCCCCTATTACAAGGCACTTAAAACATAACAAGTGACCCATGGTAGCGTGTACAATTAGGTACACCTCTGCCCAACTATGCAGGGATAACAGGCCTGATGATATGTAATTACAACTAAATTTTCAACTTCCCATATAGCTCGTCATTTCTTGTCATTATATAATTTTAACATTAACCGCGAAACCATCAAAAATTCAAAAGGTATTCTTTAATAAAAGAAAATCTCATGAGGGGTCATTTTAGGACGAGAAAACAGACTGAGATGAATTACGAACGACGTCTGACTAAGTAATGAGATGGAAGCAAATGTAGACCAAGAGTGTACAGTCGAACAAACTAATCAGTATACAGGCTAAAGTAATGACATGGTTACTGAAAAGGAGTGCTTTGGAGGGTGCGATTCGGGAATATCGCTTCATGACACCCAAATTTAGACCGCATTTACCTCGTTTGCCCATGCACAATAAAAATAGGCCACTTGAGGCTGTTCTGGATTCGCAGTTTTCAAGGTATTTTGACAAATGTCATTATCTTTTAATTCTAGAACACTAAAAATATTGGACGAAATTTTGTTTTATAAAACGTTTCACACTAAGCAACTGATGTTAAACGCTGTATTGTTTGACATCAGTCTCTAAATGTATCTGTTTAGACAGATACATTTAGAGACTAAAGATTTATGATTTAAGATTATTAAAGTAAATGCAAGTTAGCTGGCTGTATATTTACTAGCTTGTTCGACTGTACAAGAGTAACCTCCGGGAATTAACGTTTGAACATGAAATATAAATTACTACGTATGTTTTTTTTTTAAGATTACTCGAAAATGTAATTGCGTTGTCCATTTTTGGTCTTTATTAAGCCAGCTTTCATAATTTTTGACTTAATTAATAGAACCTCTCGCAGGTCTGCACGAAGAAATTTCTTATGAAATAAGAAATACCTTTGTGCTCTTCAATTTTTTGTTTTTTTTTTTCCTTTTTTGTATTTTGTTGTGTACATAAATAAACAAATAAGAAAAAAAATGCGTACTTAAATTATTTCATTACATTCGTTTATTTCATTTGTTACTAACATAGTTTATATGCAGTATGTATTACTAACATCATATTTATGGATCTAGGTCTGAATTAAAGTATTTCTATTTTATTTATTTAAAAAAATATATTAGCTAGTGAGCGTAATTATAGCTAAATACCAAATATATGTGCTATTCTAGATTAAAATCTATATGTGCTAACTTTATTTAGGTCCGATCAGCCGTTCTAGCGTGATTGAGTATAGAGGTTTATCCATAAGTATTGGCGAGCCTATTGACATCAACTGGGCTGCATTCAGACTCCGAGGCTGCTACTGAGAAAGTTCTATTCCTAATGGAATGCTGAGAATTAAAACCAGGACCTCACCTTTAATAAAATTAATTAACAAAACAGACAATGCTATGGTCTTTGCCAGCAGAATTCTCATAAGATAATGCAGTTCCAAGTTCCACAACAATACGCAATAGGAGCGACTTGTAAATGCCAACTGTACGTGCGCGCCATGCATACGGCTTATGAACAATACCACTGCCATAATGTAGCCTGTCATAATAGCAACTTGTCTCACTGATGGTACTACGTGATTTACTTTCTGAGATGTCTTTAGTACTGAAGATTTCCAAAAAATATTAACCACGTATTTTTTCTTTTTTCACGTAAACAAAAAATGAAGACGATACAGTGCTTCGAAAACTCGTGTGACGTCATATGATAGTAAATTTTGTACCTTCAATTGACGTTCAAACCCCACTCCATGATCTTTGACGCGCTTTATCTTCGTCAATTTTTATGGTTTTGATAAAACAAAAATACACGTATCCAATAATTTTCGATAATCTAACTGACGGACTAAATAGAAACATTACAACATATTTTTTTGATTCAGTCCGATCCCCTATTGTAGAATTTGGAGAATACAGTTAGTGCCCGGAAGAAGAATCGGTGAAGGAAAACGCCGTAAGGAAACCAGCATGCCATAAAGATATTTCTCAACGACAAAATAAAGCCAAGCCCAGACCTAAGGGCGGCATAAAAACTCTTATAATGACCACACGAGAAAGAACTAATCATGTTTATCTACTTAACGCAAGTACTCATTTTCAACGCCTACACCCCAATAACTTCACCAAACTGATTGTTATAAAAAATTTAGAACATATCTATACCTACCTACACGCCAAAAATGAGGAAAGCGACCCTTTCTCTACATTTCCCAATGGCCTTCCGAAATTCTTCGCTTTGATTGCAATATATATTTTTTATATTGCTATCGTCAAAACAAATGGTGGAAACTTTTCTATGTAGGTCGAACTGTGAAAATGGAACAAAACTTAGTTGTAACGCAGTTTTCAGCTAGTCACGGAGATTATCTGATCTGAAATCCATACAGGGAAAGATAAGTAGTGCCTTTAAATCTGACGACACTGGAACGAGACGGACCTGAGAAGCAAGTAGGGGAAGCAATATTGAAATTGGTTCTATTTCTTAGGGTTTATCTAACCTCTAGTTAATTTTCCCGTTTTGTCAATCAGAGCTATTGGCTGCCAATTTAATACTAGATTTCTTAAAACGTAATAATATTATTTATTTTTCTTCTTTTACTGACCGACTGCTGGGCAAAGGCCTCTTCTAATTCCTTACATTTGCTGATTTCTAGTGCGTCTTCAAATCAACCTTTCAATCAAATCATTATAGATCATCAATTTATTATGCTGCAATAGCAATGACATAGTGTTACTCAAAATATAACGTTCCATTTTATAAAACTTTATTTTTTGTGAATTGACAAAACTATAATGTTTTAATATTTCCTTTGTCTCTGAATCCACAGTATAACAAAGTAAGTTTTACTAGCTGTGACGAAATATTAAGTAGCAAACTGTTAATAAAACTTAATGCTGCTGAACTTAACGAGAACACCAATTTGATAGGACAATGTAACAGTTTTAATCTGATGAAATGTGGCCTTGTACGGAAACCAGCACCTTAAGCCACCCAAAACTGTTAATTTTTCTGAATGAATCTTGGACCTAATGCTTTGGCGATAAAGCTGAAAATCTATGAATATAATATCGGTGCCTATGCTCGAAGTTTCCTTACAGAATCGAATAAAAAATTAAGACATCCGCAAGAGATCTAAGATTTCAACGCCGACGCAGCCCGAAGAATTGCCAAAATAAAGTGGCAATGGGCAGGGCACGTTGCTCAAAAAACGAATAGCCGATGAGGCTGAAAAGTTCTGGCGTAGTGACCGCGAACCAGAACACGTTTCTTTGGAAGGCACTAACCAGGTGAACCAATGACCTGGTAAAGGTTGCAGGATGCGAGTTGCACGGGACTGGTCAATATGGTGAAATTTTGGTAAGGCACTTGGAGGAGCAGTGGACATCTTTCAGTTGAAATGATGATAGTGAGTGTCAATCTTGAGTGAAAAATCCGGCCAAGTACGAGCCGGACTCGCGCGCGTTTATGGTATGGATTTTGTTTTAAGTATTTGTTGTTATAGCGGCAACAGAAATACATAATTTTTGAAAATTTCAACTGTCTAGCTATCGCGGTTTTTGAAATACAGCCTGGTGACAGACAAACAGACGGACAGACAGCGAAGTCTTAGTAATAGGGTCCAATTTTAGCCTTAGGGTACGGAACCTTAAAAATGGTCACGTAATCACCACGCATCGTCTAAATCTCACTTTAACAAAGTTTTTATATTTATATCTCGATTTTTCTACGAAAAACATTAACCCCCTTATTAATAAAAAAAAGTTAAGCCTGCTTAAACTTACGCTTGGTTTATCTCGCATGCTGTCCCTTTCTTTTGAATATTTTTGAAGTGAGACGGCATGCGAGATAAACCAAGCGTAAGTTTAAGCAGGCTTAACTTTTTTTTATTAATAAGGCCGTATCTGTCTAATAATAGTAGAAATATAGGCATGTCGGCTTAGCACATTTTTCCTTATGGCAAATACATGCGTTGTAGGATGGATATGAATGTGTTATTTCCTTCGGTACAATAATAAAGTGATACCCATAACCGTTGACGGCTCGTTTCGATATAACCAGTGGTAATAAGGGTGGGTATAGCTTTTCTGTAATGTGAATGGTATTTTGATATACATAGGGACTATTTCCGGTAAATTTGTGTGATAGTAATAAATAATCATTATAAATAATTTATAAAAACACAGTTAACAGATTATTGTAAACGCACATTATTATTGTCCTTTCTAGTTGAAAATTATCATAATTTTACAACAAATAAATAACAATGTAAACTTGCTCTCAAATAATAAATACGATATCCGCCAATGTTTTTTCAAAGTTCCGAAACCTGAAAGGGAAAATCATAACCCGTATAGGCCCAACTCGTTGTCCTTCACTCTGATAAGAACGTTTTCAAATCAAATCAAATCATTCATTACTTTGCAAACATGGGTAATTGGTACATAGATGTTCATTTATTTCTCAAGAAAACTTTGTCAATATTCTTAAGACTTTGGTTAAATCTTTGAAAATTGATAGCTGTGATGTATAAACCACCAACGTACAAGTATGTACGGAACCCTCGGTGCGTGAGTCAGATTCGCACTCTTACAGTGCCCAACCTGGGAGTCAAACCTAGGACCTCATGCTCATCAGTCGCGCTTAAGGTTGATGTTCCAGGGTAGCCCGCGAAATTCAAATTTTCTTACGTTTATAATGAGTATTTCATCAAAAGGTCATTCTTGTTGATGTAATGATGATTTTGATGATTATAATTCTGTACCTGCATACGTCTTACAGCCGCAAATCATATTTTCACTAACATACAACCTAGCACTGGCCTGCAAATCGCTAAAAACGTAAGAAAATTTTAATTTCGCGGGCTACCCTGGAACATCCACCTTAAGACCGCTTGACCAACGAAGCAATCATATGTTCTAATTACGACCTGAGTTACATGCTTGGCTCACCATTTTAAACACATAAGTACTTTCTGCTTTCTGAATGCAACATTAACTTCTTCAATCGCTTTTAAAGTCATCTTCTCAAAATCACAACCAGCTCAAACATAACCAAACAAATTAGTAAACCAAACCCAGCAATTATTACGGCGGCTCTTTGGCACAATTCAAAGCGCATTAATCAGGTTGGCACTACATCAGTGTAATCTCATCTGGAACGTTTAGTACTGCGAGGCTGTGGTGCCCTACATCTGTGAACATAGAGACCTATAGGTGTGGGCTAATGACTTTAGTGTGTATGTGAGCGAACATGCTGGGAGGTAATGGATTTGTGTGATCTGGGATTGAAAGATGATCCATTCACAGAATAGCTGTGCTAACATACTGCCCTAACATGAGCACCTATGCCTAAGGGCTCCAAAGGTATGGGCACGCCACGATAGTGGCGGTAAGTCCCCTCTTTGAGAAGTGGATAGAGAGGTGCCACAGCGCCCTCACCTTCCGTCTTACGCAGGTCCTCACCGGACACGGATGTTTCGGGAGGTACCTGTACCGAACCAGGCGGGAAGAACCGCCCGGATGCTACCACTGCGAGGATCGACCGGAGGACACGGTGGAGCACACTGTGGAGGTGTGCTATGCTTGGGTGGAGCCTCGCCGTGTTCTCTTAGAGGCGATCGGCGGCGGCGACGTCTTGCGTCCGGCTCTGGTGCAAAAAACCGGAAGAGAAGCGCGCCTCAAAGAGATGTCAGCAACATGGAAGGGGCCCGCAAGAGCCGACGCCCGTCAGGGCTGCCGATTGTTGAAAGAGATTTCACGGCCTCTGCACAAAACTCAAACTCAAATCGTTTATTTCAATTAAGCCATTACAGGCACTTTTCAATGTCAGAAGGACGGAAGAAGAACGAAACTACGAGTGCAATGCGTCATTCCGAAAGCCACCACGCCGACCCCCACGCCACCGAATGCCCGCAAGAACGAGCAAGCAAGCGAGCAAGGGCGAAGAAGGAACATATTCACTTATGTGAAGATTTTGCACCCACCATAAAAAAGGGCACCAAAGGTATTTCTAATGCCCGTCGGGGCTGTGGCTTGTCGAAAGGATAACGCGGCTCCGACACAAGGGCGCAGAAGGAACATGGGTTTGTTTTTTAGTCAGTAGAAGTCTGACACTCCCCTTCGCTCTGCCCAAGAGCGAGGGGGGGGTTATTCGATGATTTTCCACCCACCAAAAAAAAAAAAAAGGTATTTCTAATAAGGTACCTGATATCACGTACATCGTACTAGCCTGTCTCGTTGGTCGTTGATTGCTGAGCATGAGGTCGTGTGTAAGATTCTCGGGTCGGGTTAGCTGTCATTGGTTTTTTTCCATCAGGATTTTCTCTGTAGCAATCAGTTGGCTGACAATAGGCCTAATACATGGGACTTAAATATAAACGTAACATTAAAATTTTATACAATAGGTATTTCAAAAGCTGTTTTGTGTCTAACAGACGACCTAGATCTAATACTCAATTCATTAGCACGATTTGGTTTTCAATTTTATTTAAAGTTTATTTTACAGTAACGAAGAGAGACTTTAGAATACTAATGCTGATGAAACTTCAAATACATTTATAAAAAAAATCCTTCATTTTTATTTAAACTAGCGATCGGCCATTTATTTGTATTTTTATGACAAAACAATACATGGAGATTTCGTTATGATAAATTGTAGTCACTACATCAATGTAATTTTATTTTATTTATTTGGCTCACCAATACACAAGGAAAAGAGATACATACATAAGAGTCTCAGACAAGTGTATCAACCTCTTACAGGTAAGCACAACATGCACAACTTATTTGTCGTTGAGTGTCAACTTAACAACCGGTGAGTACCAACTACTCACCGCACATAACTATGATTTCTAAACAATAAATTATGTGTATAATAATTAAAACTAAACTAAATTTAAAACTATATTTACAGACAATATTAACGCTTACATTATTTTACAATGTTTTCTGAATTATAGTTTTGAACTTACTGAGTCGCACCAAAAAAGTAGTTAAAGTTAAAGTTTGTGTCAAATGACACGTCAAACAAACATCGAAACTTCATTTTAGTATCGGTTAGGCCAACAGTGAGTTGCGCCATTTGACAAATAGCTAAATAACGTCCTAACTTTAACAGTAACTGCAACCGCTCACTTTCCGCTGGTTAGTGTTATAGTTTGTGTTAAATTGTCTGTCAATTTTATTGTCAAACGCGTTGAATATAACCTTTAGACATCATGTCCCTGCTCCACGAAATACTCGCAGAAACCAGTTCTGATGACGAAAGCGATGAAAAGAAAAGTGTGATTACCTAGAGCCGATCGTTTTTCCACATGGAACGACGAATGTTACTTGCCAAGATTTCGCAAAATTTGCTATAGACAAAGCAATAAATATAATAGGTATGTACTTACTTTGTTAAAATGTTTGCAAAAAAAAAATTGTATATATAAGTTTTCTATACCCCATAAAGTACTGTCAAATTTGACACAAACTTTAACTTTAACTACTTTATTGGTGCAACTCAGCCTAAGTAATAAGTTAATGTTTTCGGGATTACTTCTACAATAGACTGTCTCGTTGGTCTAGTGGTCACAATCGCCACTGCTGTGTGTCTTGGGTTAGATTCCCAAGTTGGGCAAAGTGGTATTGGGGTTTTCCATCAGGAATTTCTCAATAGCAGTCACGGAGTCTGTATTTACACTATTTTACACCCGGTTGATGGCAATAAGCTCGCCCCCTATTACATGGGAATTAAATATTACTGGCGAAAAGTGGGTCCACTATTAGGTACACCTCTACCTAACCCTTCGGGGAATAGAGGCGTGATGTTATGTTATGTTCTACAATACTGTTAAGTCATGTCCCCGTCGGGGTTGCGAATCCCGTCGGGGCAGCGGGTTGTTCACAAGAGAAACCACGGCCTCGACATAAAGGGCTAAGAAGGAACATGGGAGTTTTTAGTCAGTAGAAGTCTGACACTCCCTTTCGCTCTGTCTAAGAGCGGGAGGGATTATTTAAAGATTTTCCACACGCCCAAAAAAAAAGTCCGTTCGAAGTTAAAAAGGTCAACAAGAACATGAAGATAAACACGAAAAAAGGCTTTAATTTACAAATACTCATCCCATATTTCCTTCCAAACATAAACTAAGAAAATTAATGACAAAAGGTCGCAGTAACGTTTAATTTTCAGATAAATATCGCCCAGGCCTTACACGATGAAATATTCATGAAGACTGAAGTAATTTGTTAGCGATATTGCTGCCTGTATGTGGTACAAGCCGTAATTTCACTCTGAACATACAACGTTGACAGGCAAATGAGGTTTTTAAATAAACCAGACCATGGGCCGTATTTTTGAATCAATAGAATTCAAATCGTGTACGAAATCGCAGAATTCGTATGCGAATCCGTACGAAATCGCTATTTTTGAATATTCATACCCGTGAATTTTGCAACGAGTGGTCCGACCCACTCGTTTCCGATATTCTACCAGTAGACATGACGGAAATGACGTGATGAATTCTGCGATTTCGTACACGATTTGGAATTCTATTAATTCAAAAATCAGGGGCCTGGTCTGGTGTTCGTTCCGTCTAGAGATTGTTTTAATAGAACGAAATCCTTTTTTTTGGAGGGTGGGAAATCATTAAATTTTAATGACTTTGGGCAGAGCGGTAGGGAGTGTCAAACTTCTACTGACTAAAAACCACCCATGTACCTTCATGGCCCTTTGTGTCCTAGGCCGCGGTATCTCTTTCAACCAACCCACAGCCCAGACAGGTGTCGGCCCTTGCGGAGCTCAGCAATGTTGCTGAATTCTCTTTGAGGCACGCGTGGAACACGAACGCGCCATCAACACGGCCTGTCATCATCATAGGACGGACGGACGGACGGTGAGCTAGCCCTTTACTCACCGTCTACAGGCCTGCGCCTACGGTGGCTGGAAGCCATATAGAAAGAAGTTTTTAAGTTTACAATTTTTTTTCACTACTATAGAACCACCGCTCGGGTCGATCGCTCGATCTTCAGGTTAACCAGAAGTTAACTGCTTTTACTTCTACTACTAGATCAGTTTCAACTAAAACGAAACTGATTCAGAACTAGCGAGAAATCACATTGTTCAAAATCTCAAAGGGCCAATATTTTTTGTCACATAAGTACAAAGAAAAACCAATCACAAAAAGGTTATGAAAAACAAAATCCCTAGCAACAAACTTTCATTTTGCGAATATTATTATCGATTTTGAAACCAAACTTGTTGACACAAGTCAGATTCTGCTATCCATCATTTTTTGCCTAAAACCGCTCAGTAACTCAATACTGAACTGGGAAAAAATACCAACAAAATTGAAACTGGTGAAAATGCTTACGTATTGACTATATTCGAATACATACCGGCTAGTTGAATATTGACTAGTTTTATTGACAGTCCTAGTGTGGCTAGAGTAAAAAAAAAAAAAGTAAAAACTGTTATGTATTTATTTATATTATTTTATATATTTTTATTTACTTATTTATTTATTTATCACACAATATGTTTTCTTGCCATTATGTAATCAATCCATACTTATGACAAACATTCAGAAGGAATAGCCCCGTAAAAGCTGTGGCGTAGTCTTGAAAAATCAATTAAATTAAACGGAAATTCTGACCCTACACCTAATTAATTAGCAATATCGAAAACTAGCTGATAACGAAAGCAAGGATTTTTTTTGGCAATAAATCATTATTAAAAACCGATATTGTATTAAATAAATGGAATAGCGTTTTATACCAATGACAGCTGGTAAAAGGCACGTTAAGCCGTTGGTGGCTTAACGTGCCTTTCAAGATACGGAGGAAACTCGGTGTGGGATGAGTGATCTTCCATCCAAGAACCAATCTAGGTAAACTCAGTTTAACCTAAAGATCGACCCGAGCAGGTGTATTTAGCCATGAGCTCGAGAAATATGGTGGTGCTCCAGAAAACACATTTGAATCTGAATATATAAAAGGCAAAACTGACTGACTGAGGAACAATGGACAGGCCAAACTCTTAGAGCTAGGATCTTAAAATTTCGCACACATATTCCTCTTATGACGTAAGCATCCATAATGAAAGGATTTTTGAAAATTCAAACCCCACGTGATGAACTGATTTGACACAGGGGATGAAAGTTTGTATGGAAAATCGTCATTTTTGATATTTCTGACATCCACGCGGGCGGAGCCGCGAGCAAAAGCCAGTTTATTTATATAAATTGTTTCACGCAATTTTGCACCAACCGGAAAAAGGGAGCGTTCCGTGAATACTGTTAACAAGCTTGTAAAAATGTTCAACAATCTACTTTAGAGATCGGCTTTCCGTATTTAAGGGGTGTCAGACTGTCAGTATCGCGTTCTCGTGATATCTTTATCAAGTTACATCTCACTCATCTACCTTAATAGGTGTTGATGTTTATATTTTGCGGGTTTTTTTTTGCTGGTGTTCGTATCAAATTTGATGATAATATTGTATAGTTTAATTCCTTTATTGTTATAAGGTTAGCCACGCTTGCATCGGTTGCACCAGAAATTCGTGAAAACGTGGAAAACATGACTTAAACCAGTTCATTCCACTATGACATGTTCACCTGGGTGATATGGGTTGAATAAAGTTGAACTTTTGTATTCCTCATTGATAATCTTCCAGGTAAAATAATTCGCCGTTGTAGCGGAGGCCTTTTTTCGTAAAAACTTTACTATGTTGACACTAATTGTAGATGCTAGCTAGCTCACCTTCATAATATATAAATTTTTCTTTCGTATCGCTAAATATTACTATTCGATATTCCAATTGTTCGAACAACTTAACCCTTTACGTCTAAACTTGACATTTTAGTTATAACAACCAGGAATATTACACCAAAAGGACCACAAAATTTCAATCGAGTCCCATTACTACCACCAATCCATTAGGCTACCTGTACACAGGGGCAGCAAAGAGAAAGAAAGAAAGAAAAGAAAGAAAAAATATTTATTGTCGCAGAAATTAAAGAAAAAAAGCAGGTAAACACATAACTTAGAACTAATTATTAACAAAAAAAAATTGGTACAAAAAAGAAAAAACAAGTTTGCGTTTACATAATTATACTTAAAACGGAACACTACTGCGACAAATAGGTTACCACTCAGCATGGTGAAGAGAAGAAACTTTAGCGGAGCTGTACGAATACTAGCTGCATTTTGGCCAATCATCATCATCATCATCATCAGCCTATGATGTTCCCACTGCAGGGACTCAGGCCTCCTCTCTAGGAGAGGGATGGGCTATAATCCACCACGCGGGCCCAGTGCGAATTGGCAGATGTCACATGTCTTCGAATTTTTTGGTTCTAAGACAGTCATGCTGGTTTCCTCACGATGTTTTCCTTCACCGTTTTGTTTGTTTTATTTTGGCCAATAGAATTGCATAAAATCTAAAGTCTGTGTAACATGTTGCGTATAAAGTGAACGCCAACTGCCACCCACTTTGATCACTCGTCACGTACTCTCGGCCTAGCTTTGCTTCACAAGCACTAAGTGCTTTTCGATAAAAATAAACATCGCTATGATAAATTAATAACATCATCATCACTCTCTTGCCGTTATCCAAATTCATTTGGGGTCGGCGCAGCATGTGTGCTTCTTCTTTTTGCAATGAGAACAAGTTTCCTTGGTTTGTTTTGTCCTAAACCAGACCTGGAAACTATCGAATTACTGAGATATTGGGGGTCAAACGTTCTACTTTCCTTACTTTAAATACCTCCATTGCCTCTACTATTCAATGCTTCAATCAGCACAATGCTTGTTGCATTAAGTCCTACTGTATTACGTAGTTTTTCTCAAAAAAAACCGTCTCTCAGCAATAAATTTTGCGGCTTTCTGAAGAGTCAATTTACACCTTGTAGTTCGGAACACCGCACCGCTACGTATAATTCCGTCCGCTCTGTTTCCCAGCTCTGATTTACTTCCTCGCTCCGCTCCGCTTCTTCACATTGTGCCAATGGACAGGCAGCCTTAGGCCTTGGAATGTCTCTGTAACCGACATTCGGGTAATGGGACGCCAAGACTTGTCACGTGACTTTGAAATCAAATCAGACATTCGACTGAAGAAAATTTACTTACAAAAAGTATTTTTATGTAAACAATTTGAAAAAAAAAAACGAATTGCTTAGATTGTTTTGAATTTTGAATCTCGTTTGGATTTGTCTGAAGATTTTATTTGGAAGTTTAAACTAATGGACGGATTGGATCGGAATGGATTTATTAAAGTGAGTCCATGATTTTATTATAATTCATTGAATTATGCTACGTAACTGTATCATATCTATTAACAAACAAAGGATAAGTAGAGTGTTTATTTTATTTTATGTAAATAATATCGAATCGATATCGAAATATCGCACAGGATCGGGACGCGTGGCGGAAAAAAGGGGAGGCCTATACCCAGCAGTGGGTGATTCCAGGCTGATATGATGATGATGAATATCGAATTCCCAAATCGGGAAAAATGCCGTTTTTCATCTTGTGTTTTTTCTACTTGATGATACAAGACTCACCCCCGATTACTCATGAATCACATAACTGGCGAAATGAGGGTGTACCTTCTTTCTCTTAGGCACACCTCTGCAATCCTCCGGATTACAGGCAATTAGTAGATATAACAACAACTTCAAATTGCATTATTAACGACAATTTGAACTCTAAATCGTCCTGCTACACAGTGTAAGCCTATCAGCAAAACCATTCACAGATTCCGAACTAGTAATTTACTCCGAAAGGCCTCTTTGTAAGGTACTCTGATCTGCCATCTAGCAATCACTGACCACGGTCAGCTTTGTTTAACGCCAATGCACAATGGTCTGACGAATAGAGACAAATTGGTCCCTTGGGCCGTAACTCTCATCGAATTACGCTTTTCCTTGGTATTATTCTGTTGTTACCACTACTTTATCTAGAAGTTTTGTATTTTGGTCGATGATGATCGATTAGTAGGTATTGAGAAAATAAATATGGTAATTATATTCCTCCTATTCAAATACATACTTGTTTATTTAATTAGTCTAATGGACACGAGCATGTGGTTGTTTTAGTAGGTACTGACCAAAACTATCACCACCTCAGCACTATGCCGCACTTTTTATCTAAAACCCTGTATTAAGTTAAAAGTCAGTTAAAACATTTGTTTTTGCTATAGTTAAGTTTATTATAGGTACAAAATTATTGGAAATTATAATAAAGAACCATTCGGGTACTACTGGGAAATGATATCTAATATTATATTAATTTCTCGTATACCATTCGGCGTTTTGCTGATTACGAGTATTTATCTTCTTTCCCGGAAAGTAAATCAGCGACCTTTAGTTACATGAATATACATTATTAATGATTAAATTAATGCTTTAAATGAAAGATGGATTAATTAAAGTGGTAATGCAGAAATTTTAATACGATTCAATGAAGATACATTAATTAGTAGGCGCGTGGAAATTCGACACTTAATAAATGTAATACTTGTTTCCGAAATAAGAAGCGATGATATTTAAATATAAATATAAAGTTTTCCGATGAATCAAATTACATAAGAACGGAAAGTCACACGTTAGTGTTAATAATATTATGTTGCCATTTGCTGCTGTTTTAGATTCATTGCGTGATGTCGTTAGATAATCAAAAATATAAAAACTTATACATAAATATTAACTATGGTCATCACCGACACAAAGAAGCGGAAGAAGTAGGTACCAATGTTGTTCCTTTAATCGTAGTCCATCGTATCATCTATCTATCTATATAAATAAAAAGAGAAGTCCTGACTGACTGACTGACTGACTGACTGACTGACTCATCAACGCTCAGCCCAAACTCTTAGACCTAGAAAGCTGAAATTTTGCACAGAGGTTCCCTTTATAGTGTAGACAAGGAATAAGGAAGGATTTTTCGAAATTCAACCCGGGATTTAAATAAGGGATGAAAGTTTGTATGGAAAATCGTCATATTCACGCGGGCGAAGCCGCTGGCAAAAGCTAGTATTGAAATATGAAAGGAAACGAAATAGGTAATATTTTATTACCTCAAAAAAAAAGCACATTTGTCACTTATTAAGGTAGGCTCATTTTATCATTAAACAATGCATTGGCTATTTTCCCAGGTAAATACCCAACAACGTTGCTAAAGCTATTAGTCTGAAACCATAAAACCGCCACAATTTAAATGGTCTATTAAAACTTTACGCTACTGCCATCCGCGCGTATTATTCCATCATTAAATCAGAATATTTATTCTAGTACCTACTTATCAGTCGACACAGTTCCTGTTAAGCATAAACCTGGAACCTGATTCAGTTATAAACACTATAAAAGGTGGTAAATGAACCCTTCACGTAGCCATCAACCAAGCATTTTTACAAATCAAACTACTTTGTTTGATTTGTAAAAATGCGCTACTTACTGCGCTAGAGCTACTTAGCTCTAGGCCAAAAAACATTGCTTGAAAACTACTTAATATAGTGCACTTTCATTACTGTTCATTCAAGGGTCATAGAAGTAAAGTTACAACATAAATCAGGATGGTTAGACGATTTCATGAAATAGTCGTTCAATAGGGTAGTTGACTGACTAAAAAAAATATGGTTCTGTTTAGTCCGTCAGTTAGAGTATCGAAAAATATTGGATACCTGTTTTTTGTTTTATCAAATTAATAAAAATTGACGAAATGAAAGCTTGTCAAAGATCATGGAGAGGGGGCTTTTGACGCCATAGTCTGGTAAAATTGACCAAACTGTGACATCGCACGACTTTTCGAAGTACTGTATCGTCTTAATTTTTTGTTAACGTGAAAAAATACGTGTCCAATATTTTTTGAAAATCTATCTGATAGACTAATTAGATTTTTTTGCCAACTACCCTATTGGATTAAATTAACATAGGGAGTCGTATTTGATGATATAACAATTCTAGTAATACGTGTTACGGATGCAAATTATATATTTTGTTTAACAGAAAGCCTGATACTGATCTCCAAATTGTAGTATTTACTTTTGATAATAAATTACGGGCTACCCTATTTCCACCTTAATTAAAAAGTTTTTTGAAAGTTAGTGCCCATAAACTATAACACAGCTAAAAACTACTACGCTGATAAGCGGCTATTTCATGTCAGTCTCTTCAGCTTTAAGCGCTCAAAGCTACGTAATAATTCGTTTCCCTCGGTCCACTTTTACGACTTTTACGCGAAGAAAATCTAGATTCTGTAGCTACTAGATAGTGTTACTTGTAGGTACCGTGTTTTTCTTTTGTTCTCGGATTAGCAAGGGTCTTTTTTGAGACAAAGGGGATAATATTGTGTGTGAAGAAAAATATTACTCAGCTGAAATGACATTTATGTCGGTTTCGTTTATAACGTCAAATATTTCCAAAATCTTTTTTACTTGGATTGCTTGTGTGAATATGTTCATGTAAGGGCAAAACCACATGCGAAAGTAGCGACGTTCTATGTCGATGCAATACTTTATCGTAGATTTCCACACTACATTGTCAATCGTAACAAGTCGCGACAATGTCGTGTCTGGAAAACTGTCGATGCAATCCTGCACCAGTATTTTCCGAATTATACTATGTAAAGTCACGATACGACGTAACATCGCATATATTGTGAATATGTTGTGCTGAAGAATTTTAAGGGATCCGGGTTAACTTTTCTATTATTACCCAAACTTTCGGATAAAGTCCGAATAACAAATCAAATAGATTTAAATTTTGTCTAGGTCTAGCTTTCTCTTATTGTCGATTTGATGCAACCAACTCATATCTAGCGTTAACCAGCCGCTGTCGTAGCACCGCTCGCTGCGCTCGCTCAGTTTTTCACAATTCCAATCAACGCATTTGGTTATGTTCTAGCAAATAAAAACTATATAGCTACATTAAACCAACTACTACCGACCTCACCTTTGTACAGCCGGTTTATAATTATACTTCGGCTTTTAGCCGTTACTTAGTTACTTTTCCCAACCAATGTGGATATTGCTAAGCTAACCTCCCCTAAAGCTTACCTCTTACTGAAATTTGGCAAATTAAAACGAGAGACAGGACTTTGTTAAATAAGTTTTTGCTTCCGAATGGTTAAATGACATTTAGTTCCCAAGATAAGCGAAAGCAAAATTTCGCATTTATGACACTCACTCACTCATGATCATCAAAATAGAACTAGTACTTTCCATAAACTCAGGGAGCTGAAATTTGGTACAGAGTGAGGGTTTAATGGCCACATAAAGGGAAAACTATAAAAAGTAGGATAATCGAAAATTTAAAATAAAAAAAACTACTACAAAAAAAAATTTAAATAAGAAAATCTAATAAAATAAATCAATATGCCATTCTCGTTTGAGCATTTGGTGGAAAGTATACTTAGTATAGTAATCTCGACTAGTATACGGCTGTTGTGGAAGGTGGAAACCTTGATCAATGATCACAATTTCATCCGTATACTTCGAGAACTTCTCCACAACCGCCGATTTCAAGTCCACCTTCTCTCTGAAAAAAGTCGTTGGAGAGCACAAAAAAACGGCCTACCTCAAGGTAGTGTCCTGGCACCGCTCCTATTCAACATTTATACCAACGATCAGTCATCCAGCCCACACACCTCTCGCTTTCTTTATGCAGATGACCTTGCCCTTACCTCCCAAGCCACCACCTTTGAAGAGGCTGAGGTGTCTTTGTCAGATGCTCTTAGTGACTTAACCACGTACTACCTCGCTAACTCACTAAAGCCGAATCCGAGTAAAACGCAGTCTTGCGTTGCAGTATTCCATCTTCGCAATAGAGAAGCGAGCCGCAAACTCAACATCGTTTGGGATGGGATATCCATCGAGCATAGCAACTGCCCAAAATATCTCGGTGTTACTCTAGACAGGTCGCTTACATTCAGCAAGAACTGCAAAAATATCAAGCAGAAGGTGCACTCCCGCAACAATCTTCTACAGCGACTGGTTTCGTCAAAGTGGGGTGCTTCGCCTGACGTTATGCGGACTACTGGACTGGCGCTATCTTTCTCTGCCGGTGAATTTGCGTGCCCCGTGTGGAGTCGGTCAGCCCACGCAAAGGTGGTGGATACAGCCCTTAATGAAACGTGCCGGATTATCACTGGTTGCCTTAAACCGACCCCGGTACAGATGCTGTATCCACTAGCAGGCATAGCGCCACCAGTAGTTCGTAGAGCGGTGGCAAGTTCTGATGAAAGAGCCAAAATGGTTTCCGACGTTAGACACCCTTTACACAATAACATCCTCGTTCCGCAAAGGCCAAAAAGCCGTAACAGTTTTTTGAAGTGTGTGCCCCCGCTCTCTGGCGAACGCTCTAAGGAAAGACTCAAGCTGTGGCGCGAAAGTGTTTTCCTACCCAACCCATTTGTGCCACTTGCCGAACATCTCCCACCTGGACACGAGTTGCCATGGCTGACCTGGAAGTCCTTAAATAGACTCCGGACACAGGTCGGTCGAAGCAAGGAAAACCTGTTCAAGTGGAAATTCATAGATGACTCTACCCTGGACTGCAAATGTGGTGTTACCCCACAGACGATGATACACTTGACATCGTGTCCTGCCTGTCCAGCTTCTTGCACATCACAGGAGCTAATGATTGGAACTGAAAATGCCAAACTCGTCGCTAAATTTTGGGCAGACTCAATTTAAATTGTCATCGACACGCTAAGAAGAAGAATCAATATGCCCCCACGTTTCTACAAAAAGAAGTGAAATCCCAACAAAAACTTTCTGTAAAAAACTAGCCAAGTCTCGATGGAGCTGCTTGTTTATCTCTAAAAAGTAATGAAATCTAGACAAAGTCGAGCCAAGTCTAAGGTTCCTTATTGCGATTTCTTTATTATTATAGTTAATGTTGTGTGACTTGGCCGTTGTTCGTTTCGTTTAGTTCTGCTACTTTTTCTTCTTGGCGTCCAATTACCAATACCAGTATGGGTTATTATCTCGCTTAATAAACTTAAGTAGTTACAACAGATATAACATTACGTATAAACAAAATTGACTTGTACCCACTAACGTATAAAGAATGTTCAACGGTCGAGTCACACAACATTAACTATAATAATAAAGAAATCGCAATAAGGAACCTTAGACTTGGCTCGACTTTGTCTAGATTTCATTACTTTTTAGAGATAAACAAGCAGCTCCATCGAGACTTGGCTAGCTTTTTACAGAATGTTTTTGTTGGGTACAATATACACAATGGAACACTACGCCCTGCGGCCAAAAGTCCTCCAAACGAAGCACAGATAACACGTTGGTATTCACACCACGAACGCCTTTAAGTTGACGTTGACGTTTACTTCCATGTCTTTATTCTAAAGTCCAAGATAGGTACGAAATATCTCGGTATTTTAGGGACTACTACGGCTCACTATAACTTATCGGTTTAGTTGATACGCTCAGTTTTGACGTCTTATCTTACGAGTATCACGGTCCTGGGGGAAATCACGAGAGTTTCAATACAGATTCTTTTGGAAGTGAGTCGAGATTACTATGATCAAATTGATGAACATCAAGTTACAGGTAGGTTATATAAACATTTAATGAAGCTTTGTTCTCATTTTATACTGAGAAATTAATACTGATATCAGTTTTTTTCTTTTTTTACACTAAATAGGCTTGAGTTTAGCCGCAACGCTCCTGATTTGAAGTGATAATTCCCAGGATGGTGCACGTTTGCCTAAAAGATACGGATTCTTTCGAACTCATTCCAAAATTGCATTTTTTAAGTAACTGTGTGGTTGGATTTGGATGTGTCAAGACCTCACAAAGAAATAACTTTATTGGTTTAGAAGTAAATTACCAACATCAAGATCTTACGTATAACTTTATTTAAAACATAAATTCAGAACTTGTACCTATACATACATACCTTACACCTTAACCTTACCTTACCTTATACCTTACATAGGTATATAATAATATATTGTAATCTATCAGATTGATTAACAAACATCCGAATACGAGCAGACAACAATTGGCACTGACTAATCGAATCCGATAAATATCTCGAAACGAACCAATTGCTAGTTTCCACACAATACAGACTATAATAACAAAATCCTTCGTATTATATCAGTAAATATATAAGGACTATACTAGTATAATACCTAATCATATTTCCTTCAGAATCCAGACTGTATTCATCCTGAAATATAATCTTTTTATGATCTTAATTGCCATTATTATAAAGACTAACACCTATATTTACAGTGCCGACTGAATCTTCATTTTTAAGTTAGGTTGACTGTCACTGTCATAACATTTAATTTGTTTTTTTTTTTTGGATAATTATTCTTGTACAATATCTTGAATTTTCTCTTCAATCTATATATATAAAAGGAGAACTGACTGGGTGACATATCAACGTACAGCCGAAACTACTGGGGCTAGGAATGTGAAATTTTGCACACGGCTTCCTATTATAATGTAGGGGAGCACTAAGCAGGGGTTTTTGGAAATTTAACCTTTAAGAGGGTGAAAAGGGGGATGAAAGTTTGTATGGAAAATCGACACTTTTGTAGTTGAACCGACATCCACGCGGGCGAAGCCGTGGGCAAAAGCTAGTGAATACATAAATTACAACAGAGAGACATAGTAGAAGAAGAAGAACTTCCTCTGTATATGTACGTTGCCTCCTATATCAGTCATCGTTGTCGAAGTTATCAATGTAAAAGACGACATGTCTTTAATATTCAAAAGTGAGCGTTTATTTCAATTAATTAATCGAACTGTAGTGGTAATTTGACTGGCCTGTTGGACTAGTGGTTAGTGACCCTAACTGCTATGCCGGAGGTCGTGGGTTCGATTCCCACCCAGGACAAATGTTTGTGTGATGAGCACGATCATTTGTTCTGTTTATCTATAATAATAATATGTATGTATTTAGAAATATATAAGTATGTTTATCAGTTGTCTAGTACCCATAACACAAGCTCTGCTTAGCTTGGGACTAGATGGCGTTGTGTGACAGTTGTGGAATATTATTATTATTATTAAATATGTATGATGGCGCGGAATGTGGGCGTGACAAGTCTGACTTTAGTTCAGTCAATGACTAACGGGTTCCAGTGTAAGATTGCAATTAGATTTATAATTTGAAAAACTCAAAAAAGCAAATAATATGTAGCGAAGAAAAAACTAACAAAGACTAATATAAGCGTCTACGATCTACATCTTAGAATAATATGACCACGTAACATAACGTCTTTTATGCTTCATAGAATATATCAGAATATATTATAGAGATAGTCGATACTTCCATGAAACCACTAGACGTGTCCCAGCATTCAATTCCATTGATGCACATGCAAATATTATATCCACAATCCTAACATTTGGCCTTACCGACCAATGTTTACAACCAACTCACTTTTGACGTTCACCAACATTGGCACAAATGTTTGATGTTCACTTTTTTTTCTGCGGAATATACTCGATTTTACTATCTATCTCAGAAAATACGGAAAATTCCGCTACCATTGATTCGAATAAATAATTTCTTCCTTTGCGAGAAAATTATGATTGAGCAGTAATTCATTTGCTCCGTCGCTTTTGGTCCCAAGGAATGCTATTGGAATGTGTTTATTACCTTTTCTGCTTGCCTTTATAAGAACCTTTCTTCAATTGTTTTGGGGAAGATTGGAATTGGGGAAAAGGATGAAATTGAGAAAGGTGGATATTGGTGATTATGAGTGACCTCGTAATGTGATTGAATTTGGATTTCGTTGGAGACCATGTCTTGGTTTTCCTCCAACTGGAGGAAAATCATCAGGTTTAACCAATTTGGCAAGTCTTTGCAGGCTCAACACTGCAATCAGCCGATATAGCCCTTTTCGTTCTTTTAATTAATTTAATTGGTTTGTCTATTAGTAAGAGTAGCTACCAACATAGTCTTCATCGATTTCCTCTTAAATAGAATGGAAGCAATTGTTTGAAAGCGCTAGTTCAATACAATGTGATTTTAGTTCTCTGATAAATTAGATACACTATTAGATAGTTGAGCCATTGGTTTATTGTGCTATTTGGACAATTCGATTCGATTAAAAACACATTCACAAAATTATTATTAAAATATGTTAATCAATCTGAGACTGGCCTGTTGGTCTAGTGGTTAGTGACCCTAACTGCTATGCCGGAGGTCGTGGGTTCGATTCCCACCCAGGACAAATGTTTGTGTGATGAGCACGATCATTTGTTCTGTGTCTGGGTGTAAGTTATCTATAATATGTATGTATTTAGAAATATATAAGTATGTTTATCAGTTGTCTAGTACCCATAACACAAGCTCTGCTTAGCTTGGGACTAGATGGCGTTGTGTGATAGTTGTGGAATATTATTATTATATTATTATTATTATAATCTGTACTACAATTTGCAGAACTAAAATAATGATAAAATATATACAAGTAGCAAATAGAAAGAATTATAAAAACATCTGTACTTATATTATTATAAAGAGCAAAACTTTGTTTGTTTGTAAGTTTAGATAGAACAGTAATCTAGGTCACTACTGATCTAATAACGAAAATTATTTCACTATTAAAAAGCTACATTATCTCAGAGTGTCATAACCTATAATTAAAAACTTCCCATGGCATATAGAGACAATCCTGATGGAAAAACCCAATCACACTTTGCCCGACCAGGGAATCGAACCCAGGACCTCAAGCTCAGCAGATCAACGAGACAGTTTGTAGTATTAATTTACGTTTCATGGTAAACGTTCACACGTTAATGTCTACATTCTGTAGAGACAAAACAAGAAGATTACGCTAATGAAATCTAAAATTTGCCCATAAAAAGGTAGCACAAACAACTGTATACAACAAACACGATCAAAAACCCATAAAAATATAATTAACCCAAACCAAACTACCATTTTATCGCGTCCCAAGGGAGTTTATGTACAAACATTACATTATATGGAAATATAATGGTAATATATGTCTGTATATATTGGACTCAAATATAACAGGCGAAATTTGGGTGTATTATAATAGGCACTCCAGGTGTTATGTTATATTTAGTCTAGTACATTTTATAAAATAAGTCACTTTTCATGTCAGTCATTGCGAACACTTACATCCATATTTTAAGTGCCGACTCTGTCACTGTAATCAATGTAATAGATGTCTCTAATGTAATTCTATATTGAAAAGTTGACGTTTATGACAAACTAGCTTTTGCCAGCGGCTTCGCCCGCGTGAAAATGACGATTTTCCATACAAACTTTCATCCCCTATTTAAGTACCTTAGGGGTTGAATTTCGAAAAACCCTTCCTTATTCCTTGTCTACATTATAAAGGGAACCTCTGTGCAAAATTTCAGCTTTCTAGGTCCAAGGGTTTGGGCTGGGCGTTGATGAGTCAGTCAGTCAGTCAGTCAGTCAGTCAGTCAGGACTTCTCTCTTTATTTATTAGATTACAAACAATCTATTACAATATGCCTCATGGGTCGGAATGTATACGTTTCAAGACTGACTTGAGTAAAGTCTACGACTAATACCAGTGTTGGTTCTTCTGAACTTCACAATTCATTTTGATGTAATGAACATTTTTTACCGAGAAAATCGATTCCGTAACTTTCACGTGTGTGTTTTAATTTTTATTTATTTTATTACTAGCGTTTGACCGTAAAGCCGCATTCACATTTGTCTGACTTATTGTGTCGTGACGCTGTCTGTCATGATGGCTACTGTTCACATCTATATGACGCGTTATGACGATTTTTAAATCTGTTCCGTCGCCGTTCTCATCGTCGATACTTGCTGACGCGCATCTGACGCGTCACAACACAACACTGGCGCGTGCACAATAGTCCGACCCGTTGTGACGTGTCGCTGCGCCGCCCTCCGCACCTCACCCATTCTGACGCAGACCGGGATCGCTTCTGATGCGACACAACACAAGCCATCACAGCACACTGCGTCAGAGAAATGTGAACGGAACCATATTAATTGTATGAAACCGATACCTTTCTGATGCATCACAACACAACACGTCAGACAAATGTGAATGCGGCTTTATAACTCACCTGATATGAAGCAAAGATGCGGCCTAGGGTGGAGCATGCTTCCCTTGAAGAAACCTTCTCACTCGAACTTATAATAGATCCAGATTATGATAAGAAAACAGAAATACTGTTAGTGAATTTCATAGACTGTCGGTTCGTACAAATACATTTGTAAGTAAAACGTATTGTTCGGGTTCGTGGAAATTCAACCATATAAGGGCGCCTTCAAATATGCCGCGCGGTGGCAGCGTGGCTGCAGCGCTGCAGCCGCGCTGTTTTGTTAATCCATATAAATAAAGCACGCGCGACTGCAGCGCTACATCCGCGCTGCGGGTGTGCGGTTTTAAATCCGCGATTTTTATATGGATTAACAAAGCAGCGCGGCGGCAGCGCTGCAGCCGCGCGGTTCTTTGCGGCTAATTTGAAGGCGCCCTAACAGTGACGCTTTGCCATATCTCTGTTCTTTCGATGATAGAAGGGGGATAGGTGTATTAAATTGTGTAATTCTAAAGCACATTCTCTGAAACGTAACCGATGATCGATGAAATTTCCATGTTTTGATACATCGCCAGATTGCAACCGTGCGAGACAGAGAAGGTTTACTACTCAATAATACTTATAACATCAACATCACGCCTATAATATAATGATTACAGAGTCTAACTCATCAGGGATTACACTGTAATACCTGATGAGTTAGACTGAATTGTATCTATTAGTACACCCACATTTCGCCTTTTATATTTAAGTACTATATAATAGGGGGCCTATTATATAGGGTCGTTAGACCTTACTACCCACACGATAAGATGAAGATGAAGGGGACCTATTGCTATCAACCGGGCACAAATCCACACTGAAAAAAAAGAATTGTTGAATGTACTAAAGTAGCGTAGGTTGAGTAATGAACTGCCATAGTCAACCCTTTTCATAGTTAATTTTACTATAACAAGAGTGAATTTAACAAAATCCACTTTGTTGATTTTACATAACAAAACAGATTGACTAAAACTATTTTAAGTATAGTAAAATTTATCGAACAAATATTTGAATACACTAAAGATAGTTTGTAAAATACTTTCGTAAGAGTTCTCTAAATTTCCAACAGGTGACACTACTAAATTTGTTCGTAACACTAACAAATAAGAAAGTTGATTTTACTTGACACAAATCATGAGATACGTTTAATATAATTAACACTAGAAATATGTACATTTTACACAAGCTTGTCAATAAAATCAACAAAGAAGTTTTGTTTAAACAACAGTACGAGTTTCGCAACACAGTTCTCCAGATATCCGATAGGTGTCGCTTGCTACTCTACTAAAGTTGTTCGTAAAAACTAACAAATTGGAAGATTGATTTTACTTGACACAAATTATGAGATACATTTAATATAGTTGACATTAGAAATATGTTACTTTTACGCAAGCTTGTAAATAAAGTCAACAAAGAACTTTTGTTTAAACAACAGCGCGAGTTTAGCAAAACAGTTTTCCAAATGTCCGATAGGTGACGCTTGCTAATCTACTAAAGTTGTTCGTAAAAACTAACAAATTGGAAGATTGATTTTACTTGACACAAATTATGAGATACATTTAATATAGTTGACATTAGAAATATGTTAATTTTACGCAAGCTTGTAAATAAAATCAACAAAGAACTTTTGTTTAAACGACAGTACGAGTTTAGCAAAACAGTTCTCCAGATATCCGATAGGTGTCGCTTGCTACTCTACTAAAGTTGTTCGTAAAATCTAACAAATTAGGAGATTGATTTTACTTGACACAAATTATGAGATACATTTCATATAATAGACATTAGCAATATGTTAATTTTACGCAAGCTTGTAAATAAATTCAAAAAAGAACTTTTGTTTAAACAACAGTGCGAGTTTAGCAAAACAGTTTTCCAAATGTCCAACAGGTGACGCTCGATAATCTACTAAAGTTGTTCGTATAACCTAACAAAGTGGAAAATTTATTTTACTTGACACAAATTATGAGGTATATTTAATATAATTGACATTACAAATATGTACATTTTACACAAGCTTGTCAATAAAATTAACAAAGAACTTTTGTTTAAACAACAGTACGAATCTAGCAACACGGTTCTCCAGATATCCGATAGGTGTGGCTTGCTACTCTACTAGAGTTGTTCGTAAAATCTAACAAATTAAGAAATTGATTTTACTTGACACAAATTATGAGATTATACATTTCATATAATTGACATTAGCAATATGATAATTTTACGCAAGCTTGTAAATAAAATCAACAAAGAACTTTTATTTAAACAACAGAACGAGTTTCGAAGTCAGTTCTTCCCGACAGGTGACGCTTGCTAATCTACAAATACTAAAGTTGTTCGTAAAAACTAAAAAAGTGGAAGATTGATTTTACTTGAAACAAATTATGAGATTAGAAATAAATAAGTGTGTACATTTTACACAAGCTTGTCAATAAAATTTACAAAGAACTTTTGTTTAAGGTTAAACATTAGCCCGTGACATGACTCGCTATTCTAGGCACATAACGGGTTTCCATGGGTTTTAGCTTCTATATTATATATAATTTTAGCGTGTTCCGACAACTAACGGCAATTTGTTCACTATGAACTATGTTATGAAAGCAAAATTATGTCATTAAATGCAATATGTTTTCGTATTTGCCGAATATAAGTGTGTGCATATACACTCATTTGTACAAATCAAAGTTGTATTCGGCAAATACTACAAATATACAGAATACAACAGCATTTAATGAGATAATGAACCATGCCCATTCCTGCCCCAGTGGTGCCCAGAATGGAGATGTATGTCTTTTAATAGCTCTTTAAAGGTACTTCTAAAATATCTAGATTGAATGTTATATAATGCGCTGGTTCAAAAGTTATATTTTCATTGTAAATCGTAACTTTTCACTGATGTTTTTTTCATAAAGCGTTTCTACGTGACATTGCTATTGAATATTGACTAGGCGCTTGCTTTGATTTTTTTGTTTCTGGACTGTAGCTACAAACATTCTTACTTAAATAATGCCCAAATTATGGAGCTCTGCCCTTGAAATGCCTACAATACTTGTCTATATCGTACAGTAGTTTTTAATGGTACTTTTGGGAGATCTAGATTTAATACTAAATGTTTACATAACTTTTAAAAATAGCGCTTTAAAGGAAATTCAATCTAATGGTCCTTTGCTTTGATAACATAATTCATTCATACTATAACCTTAACCGTTAAGTATAGTTACAGGAAATTGTTCCTATGAGACCATCCATAACTTTTTAAGAGATTCTGAACTGCTTTCACAGATTTCGGAAAAAGGTAACAGTCAGCAAAAAAAAAAAAAATGTAATGTACAAAAAAAATGGCAATCGGTCCTATTTCATGTGGGGATCTAAAGACTATGGGACCATTTAAGGTATGTACTAGAAATGACAGCAATCGCCAAAAACTTTTCCCATACATTTTGAACAGAAAAACAATAAATCAACCCTAAATATTATTTATTGCCAAATGATCCTATTTCATACTGTGATCAAAATACTCTTTAAGGTCAACTGAAATTTGAGTACAGAAACTACGAAATTAAAAAAACAATAAAGATTTGTATGCAGTTAGATCTAATACTTAGCTGTTTTTTAAAGGATGTTTCTAGGGAAGTTTAGAAATAATATAATCTTTTATTTTTAAACATATTTTTATTATTCTGATTCGTATGTTAATAAAACATTATCTAAAAACTGGGCATGTGGATTAAGGTTCTCTTGATACCTTGCCCAACTCATAAACCAAATAATGGTCATGACATGGGCACAGCAACCCACTGTCCGTCGACCCTTGGCGAGGTAGCTCAAGAGTTCCAGTTGACAGTCTGTCACTTCGCTGCCAGCAGGGGTGGCAGATTTCATCTGATCCGTGCAACTGGAATAATAGTTTATTTTTATTTAACATATTTTTAGCTTAATATATAATCTTTAAAGTAAGAATGCATTTGGCTACATAAGATAAAAGATTCAAAGTAAAATAGACAATGTTGCGAAAGTGAAAATTCGACTCTGTAACAATTCTAACCGATGACTGAACACTAACAGGCTCATTGCACTGGGTTTTGTAGAACCGTGCATGGTATGTATGTCACCTATATTGTTTTTATATTTAATCAAAAACTGGTTATGCAGGTTGGCTTCTTAATCATATAAAAAGCTAATAGAATAGAATATAAAAGAAGATAAAAGGATACTTACTTGTTGTGGCATAATTGTCTCCATTATTGTATTCCGTATACGTGCCTCTCGTTCTGTGTCAGTACGTAGCCTGTGAGATCTTGTTCTCAACAAAGAACAACCACAGCTGACACAGACACGACGATGGTGACCACCACTAGTACTAGGTTCGTCAGTAGTAACTGTTGAAGCATTTAAGGCTCGGGTCCAGCAAGAATGGCATACAACAGTGCTATCAGTCACCTGTGAGCAAAGAAAAAAAACTTATATTCACCTTATAAAAGCCAACTGCAGGCGAAATTCTTCACAGACATTCAAGGTGCATCCATACACTTACCAATGGAACGGACACAAGTTATCGCTCATGTGTTAGTAAATAAAGTAATAGCAAATGGCGAATTGAACACTTACCGGTTGGGGCGCGATCCACTGTCGTATTACCGACATAACCTCTGCAAGGTGGAGGGTATGCCTTCTCCTTTGAATAACGTCGGTACCACAATTAATGCATCTCAATCCGAAGCGTCAGACGTTCCTTCCATTGGTATTATATCCAATTATGGGATGCGTGGATTCGGCCGTGTTTGTTCCGAGGTCAACATTTGGGCTTCGATCAGTACCGGTAGGAATGCTAGGTCGTTGTAAGTAGAGTTATCGGTGTCCATTATAATAAGCATGAGTCGAGATAAAAACAAATTAAGATATTCACAACAAACTCAAGACGCAACACGATAAACATTTGTCAAAATGACATATTAATCAGTGTTGCCATGAAAATCGATCTATACTAATAAATCGATTACATTCGAAATTGATGCAGTAATTATTATATTATGGTACAAATAATGTAATATTATAATTATGTACATACTTACTTTAATATAGGCACTGATTTTCTGTATAATGTAATTGGTGATGTTAGTGCTTTCATTAAATACTTTGATTGATGTAAATCGATTAAAAGTATAATAAATTGCAACTTACTAATAGAAGAGATTTATGGCAACCGGAAAAATTATATTAAGTTGTTAAAATACTTTTTAACCGACTTCAAAAAAAGGAGGAGGTTCTCAACTCGTCGTAATCTTTTTTTTTTTTTTATGTATGTTCCCCGATTTCTCAAAGACGCCTGGACCGATTTTGAAAATTCTTCTTTTGATTGAAAGAGTACACCTTCCAATTGGTCCCATAAAAATTTCATCCAATTTGGTTCAGTACTTTTTATTTTGTGAGCATTTTTTTGATTACTGCTATGTGGATGATGTAATTAACTTTTATGTTTGTTACCTCATAACTTTCGACTGGGTAAACCGATTTTGATGATTCGTTTTTTATTCGAAAGCTGGTGCTTCCCTTGTGGTCCCATTATCACCATGTCAATGTCTGATGATGGGATCTTGGAGAAATCGAAGGAACTCTTCAAATAATAACAGCAGATTAACCGGGATTGCTGCTATCGCATATCTATGCTTTTTTACGCCATTACACAACATAATATCACGACTGTACTCACTAAAAAGGGTAAAATAAAAAACTTTTTCAAAAAAAAATTAAACCGACTTCTAAAAAAACACAAAAAAGTATAAAATAACTTTTCTTTCGGAAGTCGGTGACAATAAAGCAAAGGAAATAAGAAGAAAAGTCACCGACTTCCGAAAGAAAAGTTATTTTATACTTTTTTGTGTTTTTTTAGAAGTCGGTTTAATTTTTTTTTGAAAAAGTTTTTTATTAAATTATTATTTTTATCAGTTCGAATAGATACAACTAAAAATCACAAATATTCATGTTTTATAAAAGGATATTTTTTGATACAATTGGATTTTTCTAAGACTTCTGTTCACGCCAAGCCATTATTGGACAATCCCCTTTCAGTTAAATGTGTCTTCACATATCCTAAAACCAGACGCTTCTAACGATACTTCATTTATAAAATTATCATAAGTAGTTAAGAAGTTATGAGGGAACATAATAATAATAATGAACATACTTTTGGGGTTGTAAATCCTGGAATATATGCAAATAACTAACCCCACGCGTACGAAGTCGCGGGCGGCCGCTAGTATCCTTTAACTAGAAGACTATTATTGTCAAATTATTACAAGTAGCTTAGAAGTTATAAGGGAACACATACATACATACATACCGGTCAAAATCATATATATTTTCGTTTTTTGCTTCGCCGTAATCGGGTAAAAAAGAAGAGACACGAAAATTGATCTAAATACTTATAAAGTTATGAATCATGATCGGTTTAGTAGGTAGATAAGATGTGAATTAAGGCGTACAAACAAACGGACTTTCGCATTTATTATATTACTAGCGGGCGTCCGCGACTTCGTACGCGTGGGGTTAGTTATTTGCACATAAATTCCTGGATTTACCTAAAACGTTAATTCGGTATGAAAGATATCCCTATACCAAATTTCAACTAAATCTCTTCACTATTAGGATTTTGTTGTGGTTCCCACGGGAACCATTAATTTTTCCGAGATAAAAAGTACCTATCCTGTTAATCCAGATCATATTCTATATGTGTGCGAAATTTCATCACAATCCGTTAAGCCGTTTATGTGTGATTGAGTCACAAACATCTAAACATCTTCACAAACTTTCGCATAATTATAATATACCTAGTAGGTAAGATTAAATATTAAAAAAGTAACGATTTTACTCTTTGTTTTGATCTATACCATACCAATATACCTACCTACATGTTACTAATTAAAATGTTGATTTTACGAAACATCTTTGAGATTTTACTAAACTTTAATGTCATTTGACGTGACGTCATACCTATTCTTCCAACTATTCGCGTTCCGTTCTCGACTCGATACGACTTAGAGTTGCCAGATTAACATCTCTCCGTTTTGTACCCTATAGCCTATGAAGCTCTACTGGCTTCGCGCAATGCGGAAAAAATCGCAAGCGCAGCGGTCAGTCGACTTGGGTTCTTTGACGATATCGGATCGATAATAAATCGTAGTGCGCGCAGGAATTATTGTCGTTTGCGATTTTATTTTGCACTTTAAAAGTCGCAACGATTTATTTTACGATATATTTATTAAATCATTCAGTTAAGTACGCTAGAGTAATAGTCGTTCAATCAATGTTCATAGTGAGTGAAAATGGACTCGACGTCAGAAAATACGTTAGGATTTACATTAGACTCGAACTTCGCCATAGCACTTCTCGATTCCTGGGGAGTCTCGAAAGAAACACAAGCTGTATTTCAAGGTAAGTTCTAAGTTCCTACTTATTATCAACTTAGAATGATAGAATAGGTACCTTCGTCAGGTCAGTCTTGTCGTAAAGTACCTACCTACATGGTCGCCATCCAACGGCGCCGGCGGCTGCCAGTTCTCCTATGTGCCTTGCCTTGCCACTGCAAGCTTGTTTGCTATTCTAAGTTGGTAAGGCCCGAGTCACACTGGAATGGCAGCGGCCGCCAGCGGCGACGCTGGCGGCTTCGCGCTTCCTCCAGACCCCGCGCGCCTGGTATCTTCATGACTAGTTAGGAGCGCGCGGCCCCGCGAGCGGCCTCGCGTCGCCGCTGGCAGCCGCGGGTGGAAACGCCAAGAGGCGCGCGGCTGCAAACGGCGATGCGAGGCCGCGGGCGGCCGCGCTACCTTTTCAAGCTTTTCAAGCGATACTGGTCTTCTAAGTAAGTAGGTATGTAGTTAAAGTTTAAAATTATTTCACACTGAAAGTGGTCGCCGCGTCGCTGCCGGCCGCTGCCATTCCGGTGTGACTCGGGCCTAAACCTGTACTGTAGATCTCCATAATTCTGAAATGAACGCGCAATAACTCCAAACATAGCTCGTTAAATAGTCCTTGACCTTGAGCCTTTAATATGACACCCTAGTTAGCGAATATCTGTTAATAGCGGTGGGTAACTCCGGAGGTACTGATCCAAAGGTGAATTGCGAATTTTTATGTGCAAAATTCTCACTATTTGTTGTGTTTAATAAACAGTACTTGTAGCTAGTACTATTCAACAACATTTTACAAAATTGTAGGATTGTAACGTTTATTAAACAGGGCCCTGCCCTGCCACCAAATACAAAATTTGCTGATGTCAAACTGGGAAATTACCAAATTATTGTTTCCTTCTTTTTTTAGAACATGACTTGGATGTATTTTGCATAGAAAATATTTCTGATTCTGATATAAATGAGCTGATTCCAAAATCAAGAATAAAGGATAGAATTAAATTCAAGGCTGGATTAGCTCAATTTAAAAATGAAAATAAATCCCTGGTGAGTATTTTGAAGTATATACCTATTATTGTACCTACTTTCCAGAATGTAGCAAAGGAGCCTTTAGGCTCGGTAATCTCAAGCACAGGCTTTGCTTGTTTTAAACCTCATTGATTTGTTCATATTATTTTGTTTTTGTACTATAAGAGAAAAGAAGTAAATAAACTACATAATTATATATTACTAGCTTTTTGCTGCGGTTTCACCCGCATTAATTTGAAAATGTCCCGCGGTTGTATGTAGCGTGATGATATATAGCCTAAAGCCTTCCTCAAATAATGGACTATCCAACACAAAAATAATTTTTCAATTCGAACCAGTAGTTCCTGAGATTAGCGCGTTCAAACATAGAAGCAATCAAACTCTTCAGCTTAATAATATTAGTAAAGATTATTATTTTAAAGATTTTTAGTTTTGGTAGAAATGTTACTAATGTATCTCAGATCAAATGCTCTTAATAGTATGAGCACTGATCTAGCTGGAGTCAACTTGAAATTGTTTTTCACATTAATAAAATAATAACATAGGTACAAATGAACTTATATTATGCTTAAAGTCTTATCTTATCTTAATTTTTACAGAAAACATGTTCTTTAGACACAGAATCAATAGAATCAGATAAGGATTCTATGGGGCATGTGGGCAGCGATTATAGTTCTGCGGTGAGTGGCTGTTCTTGTGCTACTTCGAACGAAGAGGTTAGTTTTTTACACTTTATTTTGAAATTGCCTTGTTAATAACCGATACCATAAATACCTACTACAAAATTAAATAAGTTATCTATTAAAAAGCCCGCCCTATGTTGTTCCTGCTACAAATGACCATAATGCTAGAAGAATTTCCCTGCTGTATGGCTATGGCCAGTTTTCCAGGAGTGAGTCAATGTTATTGCCTTTTTGTGTTTGTTTTTTTTTCGTTACCTATTTCTTTTCTACCAATTTTGTAAGTTAGTTTGGTCATAGGATTAAGAATGTCAGGAAATATGGAAGAACTAAGGTCAATCAACAAAAAACTCATGAAATTCACTAATTCTTTATTTTTTAATTAAAAAATCAATGTGGTCACAGGATCTGTACCATAATAGCCGGAAACCCAGCGGTTTAGACTCGTTAGATTGGTTTTGAATAGAGCTTTGTGATGAGTGATGTTCAGAATTTGATGATGGATGGAGCCAGAAACTCACTGTGTTTGGGCTCTTTAGAATGGTTTTGAAGAGCACTTTGTGATGAAGTAAAGTGATGTTCAGGGTCTGATGATGAATGGAGTCGGAAGGTGGCCACAGGATCTGAACCCTGGTAGCCGGAAACTCACTGTGTTAGGGCCCGTTAGATTGGTTTTATCGAGTGTTTTGTGATGATGTTTCGGGTCTGATGATGGAACCATGTTCTGGCTACATGGTTCCATGATATATTGTGATTTTTATTTCCCAGTGAGTCGAATTTGATTCCATGTCTGTAGTGGAGTTAACTTTGATTTCATATCTACATTTTTCCAATTGATAGTTTTATTGATTTTTTTTTTTAATTAGTGTTATTACAAAAGATTTTTAAACACTTTAACTTAGACGCCTGTTTAAATGTGATGTCTCTTTAAAACAATATTGTCAAAAAAATTACAGCATTGTTTAATTTTTTTTTGTAATTACACTGACTATTTTTACCATTTCTGTGTATAAGTCCTATTTTTTTTCTCCCATTAGTCTTTTAATTTAAAAGAAATTCTGAAGACCACTAGTATTGGACAAATATGCCTTCAGTATATGAACAAGAAGATTGATGATACAACTATAAGAAACAATTTATCAAAATGTATTATAGAATACTTCATAAAAAGGAAGGGTTCGATGGATGCAAAAAATTATGAGGACATGTCCAGTCAAATTGTTAAATTTTTCCCATTCGAGTCGAAGGTTATATTTTTATTGCAAAAATATTTTGGTATGGTAGATTAGATAATAGTATATTGGTACTACTATAGTAGAGTTATGGTAATATAGTAACAGTAGTTTTATAGTATAGATAGCATATCATGTATAGTCTTGACTTTTCTCGGATTCTGCGCACTCTTCCCATTTGCAACTCGTCGCCAGGGCTCGGAAACGTTATTTAAAATAATGTTTTTAAATGTTTCGGTTTTTCCTTCAGTGTTCCAGATCAATAACCAGATTGTTGTAAGGAGCGCTTACACTGGCAATAGGGTATTTTCCAAATTTTTACAAACCGTTTATTTTATTAATTGGTTCCCAATCTTTAAATAAAAGTGGTTTCCAAAAAGAAGAACGGTCACGTCCCATATAAAAAAAACCCAGACCCGACAGAAAAGTGACATATCTCAGTTTTTTTGTTATTATTTATATAATCATATTATATAGTTTTTATATTCGAAATCAATGGCTAACACCAAAATATTGCCTTATGTTTTTGTTCAGGGTTTACACTAAAAAAATACAAAATGCCTACTTATCTACAAAATTCGTAATGTATGTAACTAAATGACGATAAATAGTTATGGGATGTATCCAGGAGACCTGGAGATACAGCTGTATTATATAATTTTTGAACTCCGAGTACAACATTCAACTTAGGATTTTTTTTTTTAAGGTGGTTTAAAATCATCTAATGACATCTCTCGCCCTTGGGTGGAGCGAGAGGGCGTGTCAGACTCTTACTGACTAAAAAATTCCACCCCGTTCGTTCCTTTTTGCCTCTGGTACTGGGGTCAGAGCATGCCCTTCTGGATTCGCCCTCAACTTAGGATTAATTAAAATCGTCATATTCGATGATTCAGATCGGATTATTCCACTAATTGAAACCAGCTGAGCCGTAGTAGGTATGCATACAGTACGTGACCGTTTTTATACATACACACAAATAACTTCCTATACGAACATTATTCTTTTTTTTTAATACATCCCATAACGACTTACTTTTCTACGTCATTTAGTTACATATATTTACGAATTGTGTAGATACGTAGGCATTTTGTACTTTTTTAGTGTAAATCCTGAACAAAAACATAAGGCAATATTTTAGTTTTAGCCATTGATTTCGAATATAAAAACTATATAATATGATTATATAAACAATAACAAAAAAACTGAGATATGTCACTTTTCTGTCGGGTCTGGGTTTTTTTTGCCTGTTCTTCTTTGAAAACTACCCTATTAAAATTGCTCTGCTACCTCAGCAATTTTGGTCGATGGCAATATCAAGTAATGGGTAATGTCTGAAAAAAAATCTAATTGGAATTTACTACATTACAATCAATTTTTCAGGATGCATATTATGTTCCTAGTAGAAAATATGGGAAATCATATATTCCAGCAAGAGGGAAATTGGTAGACCGGTACCATAACCAAAGAAGGATTTTAAGAAAATCAGGACTCATAAAGAAACACGAAACATCCACCATTACCATAACTGAAACTCATGAAGGTATATTATTCAACATTTCAACTTTGCACTATCGGGTTTGAAAATCATTTTGCTTGTATGAAAAATCATTTAGTCGCATTAAGTTCACTTTGCATTTGGTCCACTTTCCGAAAACACGTCTCTTTCGCAGTTGGTCCATTTCGCAGAAAAGGCTAGCTTCTATATTTTCAATCACTTTATATTAAAATAAATTTTTTGCTTTTCTTCTTAGTACGTCGCAGTAAAAATAAAAGTCTGACATTTGTAGAATATGAAAAAAATAAAAAAACATTTACCTTTTCCCATATTTATGTGAAATATTATCAAATGGGAAATGACAATCTGCGAAATGGACCAAATGCGAAATGGACGTTGAACTGGACCAAGAAGATCAAATGCGAAGTGGACGTGATGTGCCTAAATGCCGCTCCGAACGGGCAACCAGTAGAATCGCTCGGACCGGCGGGTTGCGCCCGCGCGCTCTGCGATCGGTTGGCGGGCGACCACGGTGGAACTCAACTAAACAATCTGCTTTGTGAGTTCTTATATTAACGTCTCACATTCACAGTTTTAAGAGTTCAATTTCAATGGACATAGAATGTTATTTGTTTAAGAGTCCCAAAATGTATCACTTGAAGATCTTAATAATATGAAGCTATGGTTGAAATTTAATAAAGAGCCTTGGGTAGATGTTGTGGAGAAGTGGAAACTAACAAGGACATTGCGAAAAGAAGATTTATCTGGAAAAGATAAAACCATCCAGGACTTATTTAATGAGTGGCCTTCAATCAAAGCAAGCTTGGGCTACAAACTTGTGCGTATAATTTATTATTAATAATATTATTATTGATAATTTATTATTTAATATATTATTTAAATATTTAAGTTTTTTGCAAATATGCCATTCAATATTAATTTATGCTTGACAAAATTCGGCCTTTTGATTATGCTTTTAGAATTTTTAATAATAAATATTATGCCAATTGATATTTATGCCATTTAACAGTATAGGTTTTATGTTTAGGACAAAAAATTATGCGTAGGTAATCATTCAATTTTATTTTTTTAGGTTGAATTAGATTTTGATTTCATGTACCCAAACCATGACCTAGAATTGTTCAAAAAGTGGCCAATATTCATGGAAAAAGCATTGCCAATTTACAGTAAAATAAAAAGTTGCGTGGATAATCTGAAAACTTTGAACGACGATAGTACCACACCAGGTCAGTAGATGCTAATTTATTTTCATTATGTTAAATAAAGATAATAGACAGTCCTCATTTTTACAGGCTTAGCTTTGTAATAATTTTTATCTCCTTGCAGATGTGAGAGATTATGTTTACCTAAAACTGATGAGTTCGAAGATGCCACCCACCATTAAAATTCCAGTTAAAGCTGAAGAAAATAAGAAAAAATATTATAAACCAAGCATTGCTGAATCAGAAAAGGCTTTCATTTTACATGTCGCGGTAGGTAAATAAAGTGCGCAATAAATTCAAAAATAAATAATACAAAGTATTAACCTGTGGTAGCCGATTCGTTTTTTTCTTATTATGACTTGCTCTTTGGTGAAGGAAGACATCGTGAGGAAATCAGCAAGTATTAAGAACTCAACCCAATGAAGACTTGTGATTTAGTTTACAGGCAATGGGTTCAGTGTGGTAGATTATTTATGACCTAGAACATCTTGTATGTTTGTATTTGTTCAACCTTGTATTTGTTCTATTACAGAATCAGAGCGAAATAGTAACAAAGATCAAGCTGCGTCAGGATGAGCACTTGGCCAAAGGACTTACTTGCCAACCACTGATAGTCGTGGTAGGGTCATCGATAGAAGAAATAACCGATTACTATGTCCATTATGAATCAGTCATTTATAAGATCGACACCCTACTAAAAGCAGTTGATGTATGCTTTAAAATTTTCCATGTTTTCAATTTAGAGTACCCGACAGAGTGTGTTAACGTGTGGACCTTTATACAAAAATATTTTTACGGAATTGATTGCAAATCTGATAAAAAAATTTCAAGTGTAGCTTGTTTTATGGCGGATCTGTCTTAAAACCTTTGTGCCAAACAGTTTATTTTGTAGGTACTAGGTGATAAAAAAAGTCTAATTTGTTTCCATCGAACCTATAGTTTATTTAAACATGTTTATTTGTTTTATGTGTTCGGCTGTGTTAAACGACTATAAATCATTTTTCTTACACTTGAAATTTAGCCATGATTTGCGACCTAACTCCACTTATTGCTGTAGACAGTTTAATTGTACCAGAATATTTTCAAATATACGTTCGTTTCGTCGTCATCTGACCAATGCTCATAATCTGAATCTACCTTCCGAAATATGCCTATCAAACTGTAGAAACAACAATATTATTCAAGAACCGAGTATATCAAGTAGCCAACAAATAATTTTCAACTTGGACTGTAATAGTGATAATGATGAACACCCTTTTGTTTTTGAACCTGAAAGTAACCATGTTCCCCAGAAAGATGAAATTTTTAATAACTCAACAGCCACTTTCGCTTTGTCTTTATACAGTAATCCTAACATTAATCGAAAATGTGCCAACGAAATAATTAATAATATTTCAGAGCATATAACTGATGTTATTAGTAATATGTTAACTGATCTTTTACCTAGTGCTTCAGAAACAAATGTCGAAAAATTAAAAAAAATAATTAAAACAATATCGGAACCTTTTGAAAATTTATCCACAGAGTATCAAGTAATGAATCATTTTTCTGAACTTGGCATTTATATACCTCCTAAAAAGTTTGTTATTGCTGAAGGTACATTTTCAAATACTGCCAATTCTTCAATAAGACCAAATTCCGAGTATGGAGCTAGAGTACCTTTAAAATTAATGTTTAAGAAAATTTTCGAATTACCCGGTTTTATTTCTGTTTTAAAAACATATAACGGTGCTGAACCTAATTCAATATCAAATTATACTCAAGGCAAGGTTTGGAAACATAAAATATCTGGAAAAGAAGGGTACATATGCGTACCGTACTTTTTGTACAATGACGATTTTGAATGTAACAATCCATTGGGAAGTCATGCTGGGGTTCATTCTATTTCTGCCACATATTTCCAATTTCCAACTATGGGAAGTGAATACTTATCACTTTTAGAAAATATATTTGTTGCTATGTTGCATAAGTCGTCGTATAGTAAAACTTACGGAAACGCGGCTACTTTTCACGACCTTATTGAAGAAATGAAGTGTTTAGAGGAAAATGGCATTGATATAGTAACATCGGAAGGTAACTTCAGGGTATATTTTATACTTGCAATGGTCATCGGTGATAATTTGGGCCTTAATACTGTACTAGGATTCACAAAATCATTTTCAAGTAACTATTACTGTCGAATTTGTAAAGCCGATAAAACTATAATGAAAAAACAATGTAAACAAGATGACAACCTTCTAAGAAATCGAGAAAATTATTCCTGTGATGTTGAAACTAATGATGTATCAGTGACAGGTATTAATGAATCTTGTATATTTAACAACATTAATACTTATCACGTGGTGGACAATTTATGTGTTGATATAATGCATGACATATTTGAAGGTGTTTGTCATTATGACCTTGCTCATATTATTTTGTATTATACGGAAACCATAAAACTTTTTAATTTAGATACTCTTAATGACCGGCTACGACTATTTGACTATAAAGGAAATGAGTTAAATGACAAATGTACAAAAGTAAAACGGGAGCATTTATTAAAGAACAAATTTAATATGTCAGCTTCTGAAATGATGTTGTTTGTACACATTTTCTCTCTATTAGTAGGAGATTTAATCCCAGAAGATGATAAAGTATGGTTATTTTTTCTTACATTGCTTAAGATAATTGACATACTTTTTAGCAGGAATTTTGATTACAGTACAATTGCTTTACTTGAATCTTTAATCACCGAACACCATGAGGGTTACGTAAAGCTATTTCGTGACACCTTAAAACCTAAACACCATTTTATGGTTCATTACCCTGATATTATTAAACAAGTTGGTCCCTTACGATTAATTTGGTGCATGAGGTTTGAAGCCAAACATAAACAATTAAAAAACACTGCTTCAATAATAACCTCCAGAAAAAATTTAGCCTTAACTTTGTTAATTAAGGAACAACTGTCATTTGCTCATAGACTTTATACTGTAAAAAGAGATGAAGCTAGAATAAAACTAAGTTCACGGGTAAACTTTATTCCCTCTAATATTAATGACATTAAAAATATTTTAATTCCTCGAGATGTAGAATTAACTGGTACATTTAACTGGGTTTCTTTCAATGGGATCAAATATATGCAACATGCTATTTTAATTATTTCCAACGAAGACAGGTACCAGTTTTTTGAAATAAAATTTATTTTTGTATCGGCTTCAGGAACAGATATTTATTTTCTGTGTAAAGAAATTAACTGTAACGGATTTAATGAACACCTACAAGCGTTTGATCTCAACTTAGTCGAGGTTGACGCATGGAAAGTTTTAAAACCTGAGGACCTTATCATAGCTCCAACTTATTCGCATATAATGTGTAATGGAGATACATACTGTAGAATTAAGTACATGTAACTAGAGAGATTATCGAACCGAGTTTTGGGTTAAAGCAAATTTTAATTAAAATTATAAATTTGAGGTGGAGTGTGGAGTAATTAGTATTATCATACTACCCCGTGACATTTCCAACATAGTTGCAGAGCGTGGTTAATATGATAAGTAGGATTTGACTGTAAGAATTATTTAGTATATTTTGATAGTATAAAGCTGAATTGTGACTGCGTTAGATGTAAACATAGCAATAATGTTAAGTAATATAATATTAAGGTTTTGCATGGCGTTGGTATGTTGGACATTGTGGGCGGATAATTCTTTCTTTTTATTGCAGAATGGGTCTGCATATCAAACTACCCTTAGAGTCACATGATTGAAGATGATCCCTTCTGGACATCCTTTAAGACGAGCCTTTTGTAAGAGGTTACCGCAACCTTAGTTTTAAGTACATTTAAATATAAATATGTACATATAATATTAAGGTTTTGTATGGCGTTGGTATGCTGGACATTGTGGGCGGATAATTCTTTCTTTTTATTGCAGAATGGGTCAGCATATCTAACTACCCTTAGAGTCACATGATTGAAGATGATCCCTTCTGGACATCCTTTACGACGGGCCTTTTGTAAGAGGTTACCCCAACCTTAGTTTTAAGTTCATTTAAATATAAATAATTATGTACATTAAGAAAAAAACTTATTTTGGGCTACAGCAAATTTTAATTAAAATTATAATCTATTGATGTTGACAGATATTATTATGGTCTGTGTACGTTTTCCTTCTGCTCTCTCTGGTTTCTATGACAGCCTTGTTATGTTGTATTGTAAATGCTGTTCTTTTCCTTTATTCGCAACGAGTCGCACTGAATCGTGTCACACTGACTGGTTGTGAAAAAAATTCGCAACGAGTAACAGTGTGACTCGATGCGAATTTTTATTCTCATCTAGTAACACGTGTTAGTAAATGGTTCATACTTATTCTTCTCCTTCGTCATCTGAACGTGAAAAAATATTCTTTAAGTAACGGTGTTAGGTAACTGCTCCAAGAGATAAATATGAATCATTTACTAACACGTTACTAGACGAGAATAAAAATTCGCATCCAGTAATACTGTTTGTTACGCGTTGCTAATTTTTTTCTCAATCAGTAACAATATCACACAATTGGATATCTGACTTGAGAATGGATACTTTTAAGGTATAATAGAGCAGAAAGGGAAGCAAATTGTGAAATGTGACTTCACATTTCATACCGCGCGGCCGCAAAAGAAAGTGATGTTTTTGCTTAGTGATGATTTGTTTGATGTGTAAACATTTAAAAAATCAATAACAACATTATTTGTAATTACGTATGGATTCTAATAATCAACACTATTTTGCGATTAGATTTTTTTTTTTACCAAATTTGAAATCTTAGAAATCATAGTAAAATTTGTCAAATTGAGCCAAAATTTCGCGTAGAGGTTTATTTTGCTATACCTTTGCTCTTTTAAACCTTAAAATGTAGAATCCATTCTCAAGTCAAATACCCAATTCAGTATGACTTGTTGCAAATATGGGCTCTTATTGAAAGCACTGTAAACAATGAAACATCTGTTTAAATTGATTCCTTTTTTCCTCCAGGGTCAAAATGTACACTTCCCATAATTTACACCGGTTTCAAAAGAAAACTTCTAAAAAAGTACATTTCTTAAAATGCACCTTTCCCGGAATGTACATTTCCCTAAATGTATCTTACCCAAAATGTACATTCTTAGAACAATAAGTAAATAAAAATAAGTTAACCTCCATATTTATGTGATCCTGGTACTTTAAAATCTGTTCAGTCAGTTATTCCTATCTGTTCTAAGAGTGTACATTTTGAAAAAGGTACATTTTGGGAAAAGTGTTTTTTCGGGAGTTGTAGGTACCTACCTTTTGAAACCGGTGTACACTATGGGAAGTGTTCATTTTGAACCTGAAAGCCTTTTATGATTATTGTGTGCCACATGTTTTGTGACACACTAGTTGATTATTTTATGTGATATTTCAGTTATTACCTCGCCTGTAAGTGAATTGTATAAGTTTTATTGTAAAAGTAATTTGATAACAATTATAATAATATACTCAATTTTATTCATTTAATATTTTGTTTTCTTTAACTATTTTAGTTATAACCCGAACAAAATTATTGTAACATTTTATCATAAAATTCAGATTTAATTTGTTTAACATTTAAATGTGTATTTTTAACAGTTATAATTGGAGTACTTTTTGGTAAATTTTGCTAAACATGTTCTTTTATTTTGTACTGTATGATACCGCTCACTGGCGGGTGATTTTGTTTTCGTTTACTTTTTATGGGTAGTTTACTGATTTGTAAATTAGGCAGCTGACTACAAGTCTCTGGCGACAACGTATACACGGTGACTTTATTAGTGCGCATAATTTTTGAGGATGTTCGTTCAGTCGGACCATTAGTTCGATGGTCTGAACATCCTTATAAGTTATGCGCACTAGTCACCCAGTATAGGTATTACGCTACGAGAGATTTTCAGTCAACCAATAATTTACAGCTTTCATGCATAATGGCGAAACATGTTTAATAGAATATACCTACATCCTGTTCGTACATTTTAGGAGAGCGCATTTTGTATATTTTACTACTAAAAGTGAAGTAAAGTATACGAAATGTGCTCTCGTAAAATGTACGAAATGGTATGAGTAAATGTTACAATACTAATTTTACATATTTTATTTCAATACCTTACGTAAAATATGCAAAACTTATTTAATGTAATATACGAAATCATACGAGTAAATATCACAAAATTAGTTTTGCATATTTTAAGTAAAATATACTAAACCAACAAGAAGATATCTGGTAAATTGTATGAAATTAATTTCACATGTTTTACCAAACACTTTTAGTTAAACATATTAAATCAACATCGTTAAATGGACGAAAATAATATACGTGAAATATGCAGGACTCGATTAGCTGAATATACTAAATTAAATGAGTAAATGTAGCAAAATTAATTTCATATACTATACATAACACATTTAGTGACATTCATTAAATCTCATCGTGAAATATACAGGACTGGATTAGTTAAATATACAAAATGAAATTAGTAAACGTAGCGAAATCAATTTCACATTGTTTACATAACACGTTTAGTGGTACTTATTAAATCTCATCGTAAAAGATCAAAAGTAATCGACGTGAAATATACGGGACTTTTTAGTTGAATATACAAAATGAAATTAGTAAATGTTGCAACATTAATTTCACACATTTTACTTAACACGTTTAGTGACATTTATTAAATCTCATCGTAAAAGATCGAAAATAATCGAAGTGAAATATACAGGACTTTTTAGTTGAATATACAAAATGAAATGAGTAAATGTAGCAAAATTAATTTCACATATTTTACATAACACGTTAAGTGACGTTAAGTGACATTTACTAAATCTCATCGTAAAATATCGAAAATAATCGAAGTGAAATATACAGGACTTTTTAGTTGAATATACAAAATGAAATGAGTAAATGTAGCAAAATTAATTTCACATAATTTACATAACACGTTATGTGACATTTACTAAATCTCATCGTAAAATATCGAAAATAATCGATGTGAAATATACAGAACTTTTTAGTTGAATAAACAAAATGAAATGTGTAAATTTACTAAACATAAGGGTTACATAATCAACCAGTTCTATTTGGTAAAATCAACAATTTCGTGTGTAGGACCTATATTAACCCGCGGATTTGATAAAATTTACGCGGAATTTAGTAAAATCAATCATTCTTTTTTTTCAGTGCAGAGTCCGTGGCTTGAGAAATTCCCAACGGAAAAACCTAATAACACTTTGTACGACCCGGGAATCGAATCTAGGACTTCATGCTCAGCAGTCGTGCTTGTGACAACTAGACCAACGAGACAGTCTAGTCAAAAATAACATGAATAATACTCGAAATATTTCAGTATTTCAGGACTAATATTCCAGTAACGGTCACCAAGGGAACAGAGATACAAGTTTCATTTACGATAAGATAACAAAAATATATATGTTGTAAATAATATAAAATTTATGATACTATTAATATAGGTCGGATGAAGTAAAATCTACTTTATGACTTTTTTTCTGGTAGAGGCTGTAGGCCAATTCCTCTGACAGCAATTGTAGCGAGATACCTGTATATCGGGGTATAACGAAAATGGGGTTATTCGGTCTAGACTATATTCTTTTTATGCGTGGTAATGCTTACATTAGTTGTATTTAGCTAACAGTATTATCTTCTATTATAACACACCGTGAAGTATTAGTAACAAGTCAGATAAACACTTTACTTTTTGTTAATTAATTCACCATCACTATTCTCAAAAAGTACCTATACTCTTTCTCTATGAGAGATGAAGAACCTTTCCGTTGTAGGGAAACACAATGGAAACCGTCATGTCCAGAAAACAAAACTCGATAACCTTTGACGTCCACGAGCCCGCATTGGGTCGGCGGGCATTATGGATTGTAGCCAATCCTTTACATAGAAAATAGGCTAGTGTTCCAGCAGTTTAGAATGATATAATGCTGACTATTTTAACAGAGCAGCGTGCAGCGGTGGCCCAATGGTGGCGGCCCCGACTTACGAACAGTAGGTCGTGGGTTCGAACCCAGGCAGGCACATTCTTTTGTGTAATTTATTTCATCACCGCTGCTCTCAAAACGGTGAAGGAAAACATCGTGATGAAACCGGCATGTCTTAGAACCAAAAATTCGAAGACATGTGACATCTACCAATCACTGAGCCCGCGTGGTAGATTATAGCCCATTCTCTCTCAAAGAGAGGAGGCCTGTGTCTCAGCAGTGGGAACACTAATAGGCTGTTCATGATGACTATTGTAACACAAGTGTTCGCCAAAAGCCTCTGCAAAGCCCTTTGAAAAAAAATACAAGATGTTTCTCTGGACACCTTGTATTCCCACCTCAGCCTATATTGCGTCAAATTGCTAACCAAAACCATCCCTTTTCTTCTTCCAGACCACTTTGTTTTATGCAAATTCTAACAACGTTTGCCCCGTGAACATGGTCGGCGATCTCGAAACACCACCATCGACGCGGTCGACACCTTGTAAGTATATCACAAATTCAATCAAATGAAAAGAAAACAATTTGAATGTTGCTTCAAAAAAACTTCATGCCATAAGAAACATGCCTACTTAGCCTATCAGATAAAGATAATCTTAATATGCTGCTATAATCACAAAAGAATTGAAAAGAAGATTAGAAAGCCAAGAGATTTTACTCAGCATTTTATCCAATCTTTTCCGGGTTATAAAGGCAGTGTTCAAAACGGTACTTTATACTCCTTTGTCATCCGCTAACAAAAACAAGTGTATGGATGGAGCCATACACCCTTTTACCTGAACGCGCATAGAACATTCTAGCACACTTCCTGAATATAATATGAACGTAAATGGAAGTTGCACTTTCTCGCACCTCAAAGAAATAGAGTGACTTGTATTTTTAACCAAAGATTTATATTTTTTTTTATTGGGACAAGCCCGCCACACTATTCCCAAACCACTGTAACTCCTGTTAGCCAGAATCAACAGTGGCGACCACAAGAAAAGCGCCGAGACAATGAAGCTCGACGAAGTCCCAGAGAAATGATTTAACTGTCTTGGATCCCGCAACGAAATTAATCAGAAAAGAATAGCGGAGGAGTAGGAAAAAACATAGTTTCCACTTCCCTCCATATCAGCAGGAGACAGAACAGAACAAGGCCAATAGGCACACAGGGACGTATACAACTGAGATAAGCCCAGTTGCCTAGCACCACGGATATTATTGTCATTAATATTACTGGGTCCTAAGTTGTGAGCTGTTATATTTGATTCCAATAATAGGTATGACAAAATTGCTTGAACGCACGGAAATTTGTTCTAGTTTCTACAAGGTCCGTATAGTAAATAACTCCGGATGTAACCTGTACACTATTTAACATAATATTACGTTCATTCTGCCAAAGACTACACTCCCATAAAATGTGATGTGCAGTTTGTTCATATTCGCAGTCAGATGAAGAACATTGACAAAAAGGCGACTCAACAAGCTTGAAGGAAAATAATTTACTCTTAAAGTTACCATGACCTGTGAGAAATTGGGCGACACAGTGATCCACCTCCAGCCATGTCCTGGCCAGCCGCTCACGAACGGATGGAAAGAACTGGTGAAGATGTCGGCCCTTGATGGAATTATCCCACCTACATTGCCATTCAGACAAAAGTTCCTCCCAGACGTCAGTCTGTGGTTTAAGTAATCTAGCTATTTTAGCACGGTCACGTTGCGTTAAAAAGTCTGTGTCCGCGGTCTCTCGTGCGCAGTAGTACATTGAAGCACGGCGCTGTACTTCAAGATCGACTGGAAGTACCCCTGCCAGTACCGGTAAGGCTTCAGTACTAACCGTCCTATACGCTTTACACAAGAAGATTGATATTGCTAGATGAGCCATTCTAAGATTGCCGTGAAGATAGGTAGGAAATGTATATATATTTGTGGGACAAAGATACGTAAAGAAATTGATTAAACCACCTATACTTTCTTCAATACTTGATACAACAGATTTCGACAACGATTAAAACAAACGCAGTGTTCGTTTATTTGAATCGTTGTAGGTATATGTGCGTAGGTACATCTGGAGATACGCGAATGCTGGTTGAGAGTGCTTCGTCACTGACCCCTTGAGGGACATGAAATCAGAATGAAAGCACTCGATTGAAAACCCATGACATGATCATCGATGAATTTGATCGAACCTCAAAACAGACGACCGTTGTATGGCGATTTCATCACGTTTGTTGTTTAAAATATCCATAAAAAATTACTTACTCCTCGATCCTCGATAGGTAGACATCTGTTAGAGATATAAACTACTTACAAACTAGTACAAACACTGTGTTTCATCAACCTGTATTGGTACTCAAAAGTATCAAAAATCGTGGCGTAAAAGGAACATTTTAGAAAACGCATTGTCTTATGTCTAACGGTTTTGGCGAAAATATCCGCTTCACAATGGACGACTGAAATATTCTAAAATACAGGAAGCGTCGTCTCAACTTACGACAATGTCGTTTCACTACGGTGTCCATGGTTTTGTGAATTTTGAGTGGGTAAATCTGTTTATGTTTGCAGAATTGACCTTATTCGTCTTTTGAGGGCGTACATAATCATTTTGAATGAATAGCGGTGCGCGGTGTAACAGTACCCGGATGTAGGCTCATTGAGTTTTACAAAAAAAACGGCTTGATACAGCATTGTCTCGTGTAACGACAGTGGTAAAAAATAAACAGGAACTGATTTATAACTTTATTCGGGCAGAGCTTCCCATTACAACTATTACAATCGAGTGCGACAAAAACCCCGAAAAATTACCGGAGGCGTCGGGTAGTTATGGCGGTGGCTTGGCTCGGCTGTCATTGGCTAGGCTGTCAGTGGCTTGGCTATGGTGGCTTGGCTATGGTGGCTTGGCTATGGTGGCTTGGCTATGCTGGCTTGGCTGGCAAGTGTGTCGCGCTGTCTGTGGGCTGTTGTAACACTCGGTAAATCGTAACAGCCTGGTTTTCGTCACATATTGAACCTATTGCCATCAACCGGGCACAAATCCAGACTCCGTAGCAGCTACTGAGAAATTCCTGATGGAAAAACCTAATAACACTTTACCCGTTTTAGAAATCGAACCTAGGACCTCATGCTCAGCAGTCGCACTTGCCACCATTAGATATTAGGGATAATTATTATGTAAATATTAAGCAAAAAGTCATTGAAACATTATTTTCCATGTTCAAGAACAATCATGTTTCCCAAAATACCATAGGATTGTCAAGAATATAACGTTCAGAAATAGATTGATCTGACATTTGCAATATTTTGTTTGAACAAGTAATTATTTGGAAGCTTGCCTTCAAAACAAGATGAAAGTTATGATCTGTTGTTAAATAAAACAAGGAAAATTTTCGTGGTAAACAAAATATTTGCCGTACGCTCTAAAAAATAATTAGCTTTCATGCAATATTAATATGATGCATTTTTGAACACTGATTCTTTCTTCCACAGCTGCATAGAAGAAGACTGGTTCGTTGGTCTAGTTGTCGAAAGTGACTGCTGTACCCAACGTTCCGCTAGGTCGGGGAAAGTGTTATTGAAATTCAGTACCAGCCACGGAGTCTGAATTTGTACAGCAATAAGCTCGCCTCCCATTACTTGAGACTTAAACATAAGTGGCGAAATGTGGATGTACTAATAAACAAGTACACCTTTGCCTTTCCCTTTGGGGATACATGGCATGATGTTATGTTATGACGAAGACTAATATAAGAATATAAGATAAGGCAAATTTATTTGCCACTCTTTTTGCGGAATCTTCACGTCTTGACAGCGGCGACGCCAGCCCCTCGGCCTCTCCTGCTGGATGCGATACGAGTATGTCGGACATTCGCATCCATCAGAAGGACGTCTGTAGGCTGCTGCGTAATCTTGACGTGAACAAAGCTAGTGGCCCTGACGGAATACCGGCAATTGTACTGAAGACGTGTGCGCCTGAATTGTCTCCGATATTGACACGCCTGTTTCGCCTCTCGTTTGAGACTGGTAAGGTACCGAAAGCTTGGAAGCAGGCTAACGTGCAACCCGTGCCCAAAAAGGGCAGTCGAGCTGATCCGGCCAACTACAGGCCTATTTCAGTCACGTCCGTACTCTGTAAGACTATGGAGCGTGTACTGAATAGAAAGCTCCTGGCATACCTAGAAGCCAATGATATCCTCAGTGACCGACAGTATGGCTTTCGCCAAAACAGGTCTACTGGGGATCTTCTAGCGTATGCCATTCACATCTGGAGTGAGGCCATTGAGAAACACGGAGAAGCGCTTGCCGTTTCCCTCGATATCTCAAAGGCTTTCGACAGGGTGTGGCATGAAAGCCTTATTGCAAAGCTTCCTTCTTTCGGTCTACCTGCTGGACTTTGTGCTTGGATTGCAGACTTCCTGAGGGATCGGTCTATTCGAGTGGTCATTGATGGCTGCTCGTCTGACCAATTGGCTATCAATGCCGGGGTGCCTCAGGGGTCGCTTCTCTCAGCAACTTTATTCTTGCTGCATATTAATAGTCTGCTAGTGCCCGGCACCTTTGGGTATGCAGACGACAGCACTGTTGCTGAGAGGTACACGTCCAACGCGCGGGCTAGTGGGTCTCAGATCCGGTCTCTACGCGAGGCCATGGTGGAGCGGTTGAACTTGTCCTTGAAGGCTGTCTCCGAATGGGGCGACGCCAACCTGGTCAAGTTCAATGCTGCTAAAACCCAGGCGTGTCTCTTTTCCGCAAAAAGGAGCGATTTCCAACAGCCTCCTACTTTCCGTGGTGTGACCGTGCCGTTAACCGATCACATTGAGCTTCTTGGCGTTACGTTTACGTCAACCCTCAATTTCGGTCCGTTCATCGAGGCTAAGGCTAAACTGGCTGCCAAGAAGCTGGGAATCCTAGCAAAGGTGAGACAGTATTTCACACCGAAACAGCTGCTCAACTTATATCAAGCGCAAGTCCGATCGTGTGTGGAGTACTGCCCTCATCTCTGGGATGGATCCGCTAAATACCAGCTTGATGCGCTAGAGTCAATTGAGAAACGAGCCAAGAGGCTCATCGGCAATGACGCGCTTGTCAAGTCAAAGCTCCAGAGCCTTGAACATCGTCGACGAGTAGCTAGCCTTTCGGTTTTCTATCGGTTACATTTCGGAGAGTGTGCGAGGGAATTGCACGATCTAATTCCGCCAAGCCCGTTCCATCATCGGACTACAAGACGTACGGCGATGCGCCACCGTTATATGGTGGACATCCCACCCATAAGCACTAAACGGTTTGGGAATACTTTCATTGTGCGTACAGCTAAGGAGTGGAATTCCCTGCCAGAGTCTGTATTTCCTGATAGCTATAACCTAGGGGTCTTTAAGTCAAGAGTGAATAGGTTACTTTTATGTAAGCGTGCTCCATCGTCGACCGCATCATCACTTTCCATCAGGTGAGATAGTGGTCAAACGCGAACCTATCAATAATAAAAAAAAAAAGACTAATACTGTAACACCAATAGTCATCGCTATGTTTTAAGCTATTGCATAGCTTCTATCGCGGGCCTTGAGCGTGGAGAGCGAATCCAGAAATTCCCTAACGAAAATATTCAAGATTCAGTATTCAACCAGGTTGCTATGGTTACGAAAAATAACAAGGTTGTCAACTGAGGTTTTCAAATTAAATAATTAATTATTTGCTGTTGATAAAAATGCTATGCAATAGCTTTACCGCGGCAGTCTTCGAGTGCCACATTTAGTTTTTTATTTTTTTATTTTTTTTATTGGGACAAGCCCACCACACTATTCCCAAACCACTGTAACTCCTGTTATCCAGAATCAACAGTGGCCACTACAAGAAAACGCCAAGACAATGAAGCTCGACGAAGTCCCAGAGAAACGATTAAACTGTCTTGGATCCCGCAACGAAATTCTTATGTATATCGAATGAGGGGACATACTACATATGAATCACGTGTGCAAGAGCATAACTATGACTATGAATAAAACTGCGTCTTCCTTGAGTCCCAGATAAATAAATGGTTAGTTTGCTCGACTATGAGTTATTTAGACAGAGCATGTACGAGTCCGAGAAACTCTTTGTTCTTAACAACTAGCTTGAGAATGATAAAATAGCATCTGAGAACATCTGAGAAATCATTTTCAATTCTAACGTACTTACATAAATATAGAGGAGTTTTTTGCTAAAATAATTACAGCTGCTTCGATGGTCGTTCTTTAAGGTTAATGAGCATTTGCGTCGATTAGGTGATCCGTTAATAGGTAATCATCCAGTAAGTACCGAGTTTCCTCCAGGTCTCGGAAAGAAGATTGTGTAATTGACTAATTAGCAGGTTTGAAAGCAAATCGCAAGAGTTCTCTCTTCCAGGACTGCGGGTTGTGCAAATGAGATACCACGGCCCCAGACAAAGGACTATGAAGAAACAAGGGTGGTTTTAAGTCCGTAGAAGTCTGACACTCCCTTCCGCTCTGCCCAGAGCATGAGGACTCATTATATTGATGATTTCCCAATATCCAAACAAAAAAAAGAATTATCTCTTTCGAGTTACCTACTAATAACTATAAATTTAAACTAAGAAGTGAGAATGAGTCAACGATGCTCATGTCACCCCATTATCCTATTACCCCGGGTAGCGAAACCAACTCTAATAATCGATCTTATTATCTTCGTAGGTTCGGTCCCTTTCCAATTAAACTGGGAATTGGTGTAGAAACAAACCAAAACCGGTTTTAAACAACCGTATCTTAGACGAAGCAATACCGAATAACCGCGTTTCAAATTGTGGCCACACCAATTCTACCGTAAGTTTCGTCTTCCGCACTGTTGCTAACTGTTCTGCCTAGCCTTTTCCCAACTATGTTGGGGTCGGCTTCCAGTCTAACTGGATGCAGCTGAATAACAGTATTTAATGTGGAGCGACTGCCTATCCTAGCTACCTAGAGCAGCGGTGGCCCAGTGGTGTCGGCCCCGACTTACGAACAGTATAGGTCGTGGGTTCGAACCCAGGTAGGCGCATTACTTTGTGTAATTTATTTCATCACCGCTGCTCTTAAAACGGTGAAGGAAAACATCGTGAGGAAACCGACATGTCTTAGAACCAAAAAAATCGAAGACATGTGACATCTGCCAATCCGCATTGGGCCCACGTGGTGGATTATAGCCGATCCCTCTCCTAGAGAGGAGGCCTGAGTCCCTGCAGTGGGAACATTATAGGCTGATGATGATGACTGCCTATCTGACCTCAAAAACCCAGTTAGTACTGGCTAATATGACGCCCCTTGGAAAGATCGGTTGTCAAACTTTCGGACCACAGACCTGATACGGTGTCCGTGTAGGTACCGGGCTTTCCGAGGCACAGAGGAAACTCGGTATGAAATGGGTAGTCCCCATGGGTAGACCCATCCACAGACCAACCGAGGCAAGCGCGGCTTAACCTGAAGATTGACCTGAGTCTGTTGTTATCTAGTTCCGAGCTCCTCATTTTTATTATTTGACTTTTCATGTAACTGTTGTTATTTGAAAAGTCAAGCCCAAATATTATTTTTGGGGTCAAAACAAATAGGAACGTTTTCTGCTACATTTGTTCCTTTTGTACTTTGATTATGTAAATCTGTAATAATATAGGACCTTGAACCGAAAGCTACAATTTTGTTTGGATTTAGCTAACATCGTCTGAACAAAACTTTTAAGGAACAATCTTATTTATGAAAAGATTCCCGGTTTTCTGAAAAACAGAAGAATTTCGAAACCTTGGATTATTCTAAATTATCGTGTTTATTTTGTATAAACATGCATTATAATCTTTGACTATAATGAAAGGCTGCCCCGTTGGTGCAGCGGTTACACGCTTGACTGCTGCGCATGAGTTACTGGGTTCGATTCCTGGGGCGATTATTAAGGCTTTCCATCCGAAAATTGTCAGTATCACTCACGAATTCTGGATGTGTGCCCGATTGATGTTAATAGGCTTGGTTTCGCCCTTATTGTAATGAGACTCAAAAACATAACCTGCGATACGTGGGTATGCTATCGGTACACCTGAGCCTTTGGAGATTTCATGCGTTTTGTTTCTAGTTTCGTCAGAGTACGCTAACATGCGTCATAAAGTTAAGAAAATCAAAATTCCGTTAGCCAAAAATCCTTCAAAATATACGTTGTAATACCCTACACGTTTATTTTACGGTCAAGATTTAGTGGTAACGTCGGTAGTAAAAAACCACTTTATGTTGACCTCATATTACCTATATTGATGTTAAGCGTCTGGTAATTTTGATCGAAGAACAAAAGAATTTAACTTGACATTGGTTATTTCTGATGTTCACACAAAATTTGCGTTTTTATATTTACCTCAAAAAATAAACATCAAATCCGTTACAAAAAAATATTATTTCACCAATTTAACACAAGGCTCTAAAGGTTACTTCAGAATAAAGAAATTTCATGTTGACTTAACCTTTGTATGAAAAAAGTGAATCAAAGAACTATTGTTCCTTATATTGTTTACTTCCCTATGTAACAGACAAGTCACGAACAGAAAGCACAAACGTTGTTTGTTTTTGATCCCTGACCCTAAATATTTACGTACTGACCTGAATATAAACCGGTCATTACTTTGTTTTGTGCAAGGAGTTTTAATTGGCAAAATATGGAACCTTTTTAATGTGACCGATAGGTTTGGAATAATTTGTTTGATTTAAAATGGTTTTTGGTATTTTTTTTTTTTGGTATTAAATTTTTTGGATTACCAACAAGTTACATTACAGTTTTCATTCAAAATTCATACCATTACATATTACATGGTTCTGTAACGTACGCTCAATTACAGGTAACCACAGCTTACACATAATCGAGTATACAATGCTCTAAATACATATTTTAAAATAGAAATAATAAATTAAATTTAGGAATACATACAATATTAAATTAGAATGACAAAATAAGTAAAATAAAATAAAATTAAAAAAGGAATGTCATACTGAATAAAATAATCGTTGGAATTAAGATTAAAATCGAAATATAAATACAAATAAAATTAAAATTAACATTATGATGAAATATAATATTATTCAAATATTATTATTTATTTATTGGAATGATAATTGTAAATTAATGACAGACTGCCACGTTGATCTAGTGGTTGCAAGCGTGACTGATTAGCATGATCAGGGCCTGGGTTCGATTCACAAAGTGCTATTGGGTTTTCCCATCAGGAATTTCTCAGCAGCAGCCACGGAGTCTAGATTAGTGCTCGGTTAATGACAATGGAAAAAAGATACTATACAGACGATATACAAACATAATCTGGCAAAGTGGGGCATCAATGGTTCCTCCAACACCGAGTGCGAGTGCGGCGCTCCGGACCAAACAATGCCTCACCTGCTGGAGTGTCCCAGATGTCCGTATGCACCCTTGGTGACCTGAACAGTGCCTCTGCCGCTGCAATAAACGTGGCTACCTACTGGGCCCAAACCGTTTATCATGCGGAAGTATATAATTGACACGAAAAGAAGAAGAAGAAGAATGACAATGGGCTAGCTCACTTTAATGTAGAACTTAAAAATAACTTGCGAAATGTGAGTGTGCTGTTCCCGTGGTGGTGGATACCTCTTCCTAACCCTTTAAAGTTTTAAATGCAGAAGTTTTTTCTGCATATAAAAAATCCATAACCCATAATCAATTCATAAATCAGGAGCTCAGAAGAACCATCAATATTTGCTCAAACATAATCATCATCCTCCGACTCGAGTATAATAAATTGATCAGAATGCCTGAAGCACAATGATAATCTCCCGTACAAATATTTTCCCCTCTGACGACTGACGTATTGTGAATGCATTTCCAAACAAACACATCAGTTCCCATTGTTATATCCCCGCCCCCTCAATTTGTGTTGACCATTCAAAAGAATTCTGGCGTATTTTTGCTGACTGCGAATCGGTGCCAAGTTGACTGCGCCTTAACACCGTTTTGACAGCTAGAAGGAAGGAAATGAAATGTGTTGACATTCAGACATTTTCTGAGCTTTTTAAAATATATTCTGCAACACGATTTACACATTTGTCACCTAGACTTAAGATAGAGATATTTACTTGGAACTGTAACCGTGTTGATTTTCTGAGCCGTAAATTGATTCTGCTAAGTATGTTTTTTTTTTTTAAGTTACGTCTAGTATAGGTAATAAATATTGTCTTTTTTTTCTGGTTCGATCTTCTACCACCATAATAATAAGACTAGACTAGGTTTCCTTTATTTAGTTCTTAAAACATTATTAACCTTTTTTCGGCAACCTCGCGAGCCAAGTCAAGATACTCGATTCGCTTTAATCTCTTCATATTATTCTCAAGTTTAAGAGATAGAGGTAACTCTACCCTTGTCTTGTTTTAAATGATCCAAATTTTATTGGTACTTTAACCCAAAGATCGAATAAATCAATATTTCCTTGATCTAGCAACTGTACAATAATAATATGAGTGGTTTAAGAACGACTTCTTATTATTCTCTCTATCTCTTCATAATAAAATTATTATTCTCAAGTTTAAGAGATAGAGGTAACTCTACCCTTGTCTTGTTTTAAATGATCCAAATTTTATTGGTACTTTAACCCAAAGATCGAATAAATCAATATTTCCTTGATCTTGCAACTGTACACACGGCTACACATCAAGCTATACAAAACCAGTAAATCTTGGCCTCACTTTACTAGATCTTTTCGCACAATGAACGATCAGATTATACTGGTTTTGTATAGCTTGATGTGTAGCCGTGTGTACAATGTGAGTAGTTTAAGAAGTCGATCCACAAATATGAACAATAAAACAACTTTGGTAAACGACCAAAGTAATTTGGTAAAATACCTTTCTGTGAACCAAGTAATCTGTAAAATATTGTGTTTATAAATGTTGCCCTCAAAGAAAATGTTGGCCCCCATGGCGAAGTCGTTATATTACACGCAACATTTAATCTTGCGAACTGAGAAAAAAAAATATATATTCGCCACTTTCTCCATGACCCTCGTTCAACTTTTTTTTAAAGTATTAGAAAACGGTAGATCCTATGAGTGTATTTTGACTGTTACACAATTTAAAGCAAACAAGGTTTCCTTTTTTAACAAGTGGCTTCACTGCAATCGCGGTATGTCATTGCGGGCAAGTTTGATTATCCGATTATAATTTTTTCTCGAGCCTACATTTGTGTTACTGACATAGTTTTATGTTTTACTAACAATCTATGAATGTTATAAATCTAAAATAAATGATAATGGCGATGATGATATAAAAATAGGACTAAGGGCGTTCTGAAAATTGTCTAAGTTTAAACATTAATATGAATGCTCGTTCAATCTGCGAAATTAAGTGTGCAACCCAAACCGGTTTCGTACTTAATGTAAACTTAAAATATAAGTGAGAAATGTATAAACGCAAACAAGATTTTATGATACTTGACATTTTTACTTTTTTTTTCAACATCAAAGAAATAATATTACTCGTGTAATATCTCCGTCTAGGTACACTTGTTAAGTCTAGAGCTATCTTTGATCAATATCAATGCACATATAGACGGCGACTTCACTAAAATGACATTACTGTCTTGAATATTTCGCACCAATTCTCCCGAACAGTTTTGCCAGACGATACAAGAGCAGAGTTTGTTGACCGGGGCATTGTCACGCTCATGAATTCTGAATCTTTATAGCTCCTCCTAGATTCTCATGAAAGCCTGGTACAGTCTTATTAAAAGGATGGAATATTTAGGTCGCTCGCTGATGCGACTGTTACGTAATTACCAAATGGATTTGTCATAGATTACATTACGTTGATTAGAGTCGCTCATTACGGAAAAGAGGATTTACGAAATGCTTCTGACTTTTATCCGTGTTTTGTAAATTGGGAGTGTAATCCGACTCGCTGTTCTAATTGGAATGAGTACTCTTTGGACATTATTGAGCAGTATTCGAGTGAATGTTTAACTAGAATCCAGTCCAGTCTAGGTTAGACAAACGATATATTCTAGGTGTTTTCTTTATCAAGAATCACTCATTAAACGCCAGAACACATAACATACTATCACGCCTATAACCCTCGAAGAGTCAGGCAAGTACCAAACATTTCGCCAGTAATGTTGAAATCCCATGTAATGGGGCAAGCCGATTGCCATCATCCGGACACAATCCAGACTCCGTGGCTGCTACTGAATTCTTGATGGATGTATCCATTAATACTTTCCTGGTCCAACCATATAGCCATTTTTGGGAACACACACACACAGATTTATTCTCGACACATAATCTCGTCGCCGTTCCGTGTTAGAGTAGTCGCTGCAACTAAAATTGGGGACGAGTCGACACAGTAACATTCGGTTTCTAATTTACGTCGCGGTGTCTTAACATTGTAACCATATTTTAACCAGTTCCCACAAATCATTCATTCTATTGCTCTTATCCGTTCATTCGTTGACATATTGACATTGACTCGTGAACTGACGTGAATTATAAAAAAAAGAAACAACCATTTTATCACCTAGATAAGTAAACAAAGAGTTTGTTTTTATTGATTATTATGGTTTCCAGTACTCAAATCTTAATGGGAAATTAAATCCATCGTGTAATTAGTGGGAAAGGTTGAAATTTATCGTTGCGCCTCATTAATATCATAATTTAACCATTCCGACTAAAATACACATTGTTTTTATTTTAATGATATTTTTATTTTCTATTCTCAAAAGCTTCTATTTGAATGCAATAATAAAGTGAAATATCTAATAACTAACTATTTTAGTCGTAATAAACCGTACTAACGATAAATAAAGAAAAATATTTTTTGTTAATTGAAAAATATTCTCGTCACAACAACTTACAAAGTTACGATAATGTGTCGACATTGTGTGGACATGTTACGTAAAGTCGTCACAAAGTAACAGATTTTTTAAAATGGTCTCCCTTTGATTTATTGTCCACAGTTTCCCAAAGTTTGCTAGACAAAATGCCATATTGCATTGTTTTAACTATAGAAGGCTCTTCTCAATTTTATTAATATCTCTTGTACCAAGTACGTGGGTGAAAGATCCTCTATTGGCCGCGTACAAAAAAAAAACAGCGACTAGAAGCTCTTCAGACGAGATGAAAACACTGTGCCAGCCGAAAACTGGAAAAAAAAAAAATGCAAAGTAAAAGTCAACGGAATCGATACTTTTGCGGAAGGTCTCAAATTAGAAAACCTATAATTCCATGATTATGATTATACTAAGATTTTGTGATTTCGAAATAAAAATCGTTTCTTCTTATGTTTTCATTTTATTATTACCTTATGGGCGTTGTCAATACAGGAATCAATACCGTTTGGGAGTTGCAAAGCATACATAAAAGTTTACATCTTACAAATTGTATTCTCTTGATTCTTCTGCTTCATAATCAAGTGATGTTGCATAAACATTGATATGCGAAGAATTGAAAGGTCGCTCAAAAAAATCAAATTTGTTTTTGATATTCCTTCCAACGATCTTAATTTTGTCATTCGCAGAAATTGCGTACCTACATCATTTCAATGTCACTTGTGTACAGGTTTTTTATTCTAAATAGCAAGCTTTCAAATGGATATGCACTTAGAGAAGGTAAAGAACCAAATTTAGAGACATCATTAACAATATGACATAAATCATCATAAATACATCCATCCTGACAACCTTTTGCATTTATAAATATAATATAATAACAATAATATAATATTCCACAACTATCACACAACGCCATCTAGTCCCAAGCTAAGCAGAGCTTGTGTTATGGGTACTAGACAACTGATAAACATACTTATATATTTCTAAATACATACATATTATAGATAAATTACACCCAGACACAGAACAAATGATCGTGCTCATCACACAAACATTTGTCCTGGGTGGGAATCGAACCCACGACCTCCGGCATAGCAGTTAGGGTCACTAACCACTAGACCAACAGGCCAGTCAAATATTAGTAAGTAGGATAGGATTATCTTACTTGTACTTGTGACGTTATTTTGGTTCGTTTTCGTTAACTCTCCTGTAAAATGTTGAAGTCCATCGACATCTACGTGATATTTTGGGTAGTTTACTCATTTTTAACCGACTTCCCAAAAAGGAGGAGGTTCTCAATTCGATTCGTATGTTTTTTTTTATTATTAATCGGTAAACCGGCAGTTAACACAAGGCAAGTTTGAGAATGACTGGATCAGGTGATTTCCATTTATCCAAGTTAGTGTTATAAGTATTCCAGAACATTGACGTAACGTTACTACACATGTTACCAATCAGTTACTACACATTGTTACCAATATTGTACACTAGTTACATACAATGCGCAAAGTGTTTAAAACGTGTGTACACAATTTTTTCTGTAACAACTCGACACAGCTACAACACAAAGTTACTAAAACTACTTACTGTCACTTTGTTACTAAACGGTTACGACACATAGAAGTGCACCCCCACACAGTCGCAATATGTCGTATCAGTTACGAAACTGATGCGACTTGTTACACCTTTTACAAATCTGCGACCAAAAATGGCTATATGGGTTAAGACCTCTTGCTCAGCAGTCGCGTTTGCGACCACTAAACCATCGAGGTAGTCTAGCTAGTATCAGGTGGAAGTTTGGATTTTAGTTGAATGATGGATGAAAGCAGTATCAAATCTGCTATAAAGGATCGGTGAAACTTGTACAGTTAACACAGTTGCGGATACGTACACTGACACATACTTTAGTATCTGTAGGTATATCCTGTCCGCAATTTGTCTGTACTAGTTTAACCAAATCTTTACAAGCGACTGAAACATACAAAGTAGTGTATGCTATTTATTAAGTTGATTCAATTGAAATTATTTCTTACTAGCTTTTGCCAGCGGCTTCGCCCGCGTGAAAATGTCAATTTTCCATACAAACTTTCATCCCCTATTTAAATCCCTTAGGGGTTGAATTTGAATAATCCTTGTCTACATTATAAAGGGAACCTCTGTGCAAAATTTCAGCTTTCTAGGTCCAAGGGTTTAAGCTGGGCGTTGATGAGTCAGTCAGTCAGGACTTCCCTTTTTATTTATATAGATTCCGTAGTCGATAAGTCTCTTAATTCTAACTCCCTGTTTTATTCCTAATGGTCTGCCGTCTGTGCTCTGTCTAGCCTGATTAATAGCTAGCTGTAGAACAAATAAAACACGCTTGATACTGCGTTGTCTACTTATTTAATCGTTCAGTGTAGTACAATATAAAGAATACATAATTATACTTACTCTAAGATAACGAAAGATTCAATACTTGTTTGCAAGCGACAAATAAACATCAAAAAAATATAAAAAGGGGTTTGTATATTGATCGGGTTCCTTTTTTTTGTTTTCTTTTTACGTTGGGTAAAAGCGGTAAAAATGGATACACTTTGTGCAGTGCTCAACAAAATTAGTAGCAAATAAGTAACAAAGGCAAACACATTTTTATTTTGTATTTGGTCCTATTATTCAATAATTAAACCAACTTAAACTTAATAAAATCTAAAACAAACTACACAATGTAAACTAAATAAACACTATTCTTAAGCAAGTTTGCAAAGCGGTGTTAGACTAAGGAACGTAAATTATATTTTACGACTGTGGACACGCTTGGCTGTAATTTAATCTGTAATGTTTAGGTACTACTTGGGATTACGCCCGAGATTTGATAAATTCACTTCGTTAATTTATACATTCAATTACTTACATGCCTCGTCTCGTAGATTACTCGTATTAATAAGAGTAAAGGCACATTACTTTGTGTAATTTATTTCATCACCACTGCTCGTAAAACGACGATGAAAAACATATGACTTTTCAAGCTCTCTCTCTGTCTGCGTGATGGAAAATGGACCACTATCTCTCTCTCAAGACGATGCTTATGTCCCAAAAGTGGGAACGTTCCAGACTGATTATACTATGTTCTAGTTTTCTTAGCTCGTAATTAGAGTCAGGCAAAGGTAAATTTACAGACCATTTTTACCGCCATGCTCCTGCTTCGGCGAGAAAATGTTGCTACGTGATTTAACGGCACTTAAGACACATTTAAGACTATTGCCATTTTTATCCAGAATTTGTGCATGATTATTAATAAATTATACTCGAACAGCCCCAAAAGAACTCTACAATAACAAAAACGAGAATCTGTTTAAAATCATTAATATTTTTTAACAAAGTAGAGAGTAAAGCCTACAACTGCAAGTTGTAAATTTTAATCAAGATTATGAATTATTAATCATGTTTTAAGTCAAGACGTAAGTTTAATAAAACTAAAACATTTCAAAACACGTTCGTGCTCTGAAAGTCAGCGGATTCACTCAACACTGCAAATATTTCATTCATTTTCTTTATGTTACTTAGTAATTCAATGGAGGGTACTAAAAGGTCATCAAAGTACTACGTGACTGTTGCGAGAGTAACGAAGTTACTTCAGTAATATGATTTACCTGCATTTACCTTGTGCAACAACAGAGTTAATAAACTCACACAGTAAACAATTTATTCGAATTATTAAACATTATAATGGTTTAAAATTAAGTTTTGGTGAATTCATCAGCCTACAGACAGAGGCCTCTTCAATCCCACGGCACTCACCACGATTCTTGGCAACTTTTATCTAGTTGCTGTTAGACACCTTTTTTTGTCTCTCACTGACTAAAACCCATCGGAGTTCCTTCTTATGCCTTCAAGGCCACGGTAACTCTTTCGAACAAACTCCGCAACCATAATAGGCACTGGCCCTCCTAGTGAGATCCCGTCTTATGTGCTGACAACTCTATATATAAGGCGCGCGTGGAACACAACGTGCCCCTAGTCCGGTCCTGGTTCTGATCAGGGGGCCAGCCGCTACTAGTAGACACCTTGATTAACCACGTCGATTTAGTTATTATTACATACAGGGTGGCAGTAAACCGACACACCAACGGTTACAGATAATTTTTTCATAGGATATTTAAAAAAAAAGAAAAAAAAGCTGACTTTTTTAAAATATTTTATTTGTAGTAGAGGTATTTTACAATGCATTGATGTACCGAATACGCGCTGCGGTGGTCTTCTTTTATGGATAGGTGTACATGTACATATACGCCTCTGTCTAACCCTTCGTGTGTGTGTTATAAACTATAATGTAGTAAATGGACAAAATTTTATCGCAAATAAAAAAATAAGAATTTACATGTAAATTATTCTTTTGTCTGAGAAAGTATCGACTCGTTAATAAAACTTCAGACAGCATCTTGCACCTTCCATATTTTAGCTCTTATAAATATTTAGCGTTTCTGGCACACGATGCATCCTATCACAATATTTTGTGAGTATCTACTCACTTTGTTCAAAGTTATTCTAGGATAAGTTTTCATCAGTTTTATCCGTTAACCAGAAAGTAGGTAGCATTTATGAAGAAAAGTTATGTTTTCTATGCGGTGATCATTTTCTCCCCCGTTTCCCTTCCATACGAGATAAAAAGCAACATTCTTCTTTTTTAATTTTAAAATCAATAATACCTGTTTATTAATTTCGTAACGCTCATGCCTTTCTGTAAGAAGAAAGTTATTTTCACAAATAGTACAGGAATGTACTGGTATTTTTGTCTCTCTCAAAATGGAGAAAGTATGAGTTTGAGAAATGGTCACCAGACTTGTTTAAGGCGGACTAACGTTTGCAGATTTCCCAATTCAATCAGCATAACCTCATTAATTTCAATAAACAGCCACCAATGAATGTGTCTTTATAGATAGCCAAATTAATTTGTTCTCGGACACATTCATTCTTTTTAACAGACTCGCTATCACCACGTACCATGCGTTTATCGCTCAAAGTCACGTACAACAATAATGTCCCGGGCTTTACCGCCAAAGTAACCGCTACACGTATTGTATAAGAATAAACGTGTTAAAGGGAAAACTCCTCCTTTAATCCCTGCCATAAAAACAAGGATTTCAAACGATTATGTTGTCATTTCTGTTTGATATTTCTGTGTTTAGCGGATTAATGGTACCTTTTATTGTCCCACTGGAGTATTATAATAGAATAAAGGGTAATTACACTTTATTCGAGTATCTATGACTCAAAAACTTACGACTACGTTAGTAAAAATAAAACAAATAATACATACAAATGAAGGTGAATCACTGCTGCGACAACCCATGAGTAATTGCACAATAGTCGACCCACATAAACACAAACCATGACTTGCAATCATGCTGTGTATGCACACCCTGCGCACCAAAGAATAAATGATTATCCCACAAAGACGTAGGACGTTAGAAGAGTGTGACAAAAAATAAAATAAATAACAAGGACATAAACAATTTCTTTGAATTTAGAATATGATGATTTTAGGGATAGCTAGGCGTCCGTCAAAGAAGTGACATGTTTTGAATATGTAAGAACCACATAATTATCATGTAAATTCCCTGTAGCATTGTTTAGTGGTTGCTTTTGGAAAATATTTTGCTTCACACAGAATTAAATTAAAAAGATTAGTATAATTTTATTGTACGCATTCGCAATCGCATTCACAAATACCTAACTGAGATTCTCTTGAATTGGGGCTGCGGGTTGTTCGAAAGAGATACCGCAGCCTCGGCACAAGGGCTAAGAAGGAACATGGGTGTTTTTAGTCAGTAAAAGTCTGACACTCACCAGAGCGGGAGGGGGGTAATTAATTGATAATTTCCCACGCCCCAAAAATAAAAAGAGTCTCTAGAACGAACGACCATATTATTATTTATAATAGGATTTTCTAATAAACAAAATTAGACGGCTCTTGTAATTCAAAATATTTTCTCTTATTGTGGAGAAGCGCGGAAAATGAATATATTTTTTTGAACTTCTTGGAAACTTTCAAGTTAATTCTTTGTTTGAATAACTCATAATTATTTATAATAGCATTACCAGTCTGTCAGATAAACAGAGTATTTTTGAGTGGTACAATATCTAAGTAAGTCTAATCTATTTAAAACTGACACTAAGTATTTATGAATAAACTTATTCTTAAGTATTTTATTCACAACAGACAACTAAAATGATAAATGATACTGTCACAGAATTTTGCGTTTCTCTAATGAATAACGTTGAGTGACTAGGTATTCAGACAATGGGAATATTTCATCCAATATTTTATTTAAGAATTAATACGAATTTTTGATGACGATTTGTGTCTACTGGGGCTAGTTTTAATTGTTGGAGATGACGATCTGGTTATGACCCGAAATGTGTCAAGGATTTTGGCTTGTTTCTCGGCAACAGGATAAAAACAAACAAACAAATACAATTAAAGTGTCTGTTTTATCCAGAATTTGTGCATGATTATTAATAAATTATACTCGAACAGCCCCAAAAGAACTCTACAATAACAAAAACGAGAATCTGTTTAAAATCATTAATATTTTTTAACAAAGTAGAGAGTAAAGCCTACAACTGCAAGTTGTAAATTTTAATCAAGATTATGAATTATTAATCATGTTTTAAGTCAAGACGTAAGTTTAATAAAACTAAAACATTTCAAAACACGTTCGTGCTCTGAAAGTCAGCGGATTCACTCAACACTGCAAATATTTCATTCATTTTCTTTATGTTACTTAGTAATTCAATGGAGGGTACTAAAAGGTCATCAAAGTACTACGTGACTGTTGCGAGAGTAACGAAGTTACTTCAGTAATATGATTTACCTGCATTTACCTTGTGCAACAACAGAGTTAATAAACTCACACAGTAAACAATTTATTCGTATTATTAAACATTATAATGGTTTAAAATTAAGTTTTGGTGAATTCATCAGCCTACAGACAGAGGCCTCTTCAATCCCACGGCACTCACCACGATTCTTGGCAACTTTTATCTAGTTGCTGTTAGACACCTTTTTTTGTCTCTCACTGACTAAAACCCATCGGAGTTCCTTCTTATGCCTTCAAGGCCACGGTAACTCTTTCGAACAAACTCCGCAACCATAATAGGCACTGGCCCTCCTAGTGAGATCCCGTCTTATGTGCTGACAACTCTATATATAAGGCGCGCGTGGAACACAACGTGCCCCTAGTCCGGTCCTGGTTCTGATCAGGGGGCCAGCCGCTACTAGTAGACACCTTGATTAACCACGTCGATTTAGTTATTATTACATACAGGGTGGCAGTAGACCGACACACCAACGGTTACAGATAATTTTTTCATAGGATATTTAAAAAAAAAGAAAAAAAAGCTGACTTTTTTAAAATATTTTATTTGTAGTAGAGGTATTTTACAATGCATTGATGTACCGAATACGCGCTGCGGTGGTCTTCTTTTATGGATAGGTGTACATGTACATATACGCCTCTGTCTAACCCTTCGTGTGTGTGTTATAAACTATAATGTAGTAAATGGACAAAATTTTATCGCAAATAAAAAAATAAGAATTTACATGTAAATTATTCTTTTGTCTGAGAAAGTATCGACTCGTTAATAAAACTTCAGACAGCATCTTGCACCTTCCATATTTTAGCTCTTATAAATATTTAGCGTTTCTGGCACACGATGCATCCTATCACAATATTTTGTGAGTATCTACTCACTTTGTTCAAAGTTATTCTAGGATAAGTTTTCATCAGTTTTATCCGTTAACCAGAAAGTAGGTAGCATTTATGAAGAAAAGTTATGTTTTCTATGCGGTGATCATTTTCTCCCCCGTTTCCCTTCCATACGAGATAAAAAGCAACATTCTTCTTTTTTAATTTTAAAATCAATAATACCTGTTTATTAATTTCGTAACGCTCATGCCTTTCTGTAAGAAGAAAGTTATTTTCACAAATAGTACAGGAATGTACTGGTATTTTTGTCTCTCTCAAAATGGAGAAAGTATGAGTTTGAGAAATGGTCACCAGACTTGTTTAAGGCGGACTAACGTTTGCAGATTTCCCAATTCAATCAGCATAACCTCATTAATTTCAATAAACAGCCACCAATGAATGTGTCTTTATAGATAGCCAAATTAATTTGTTCTCGGACACATTCATTCTTTTTAACAGACTCGCTATCACCACGTACCATGCGTTTATCGCTCAAAGTCACGTACAACAATAATGTCCCGGGCTTTACCGCCAAAGTAACCGCTACACGTATTGTATAAGAATAAACGTGTTAAAGGGAAAACTCCTCCTTTAATCCCTGCCATAAAAACAAGGATTTCAAACGATTATGTTGTCATTTCTGTTTGATATTTCTGTGTTTAGCGGATTAATGGTACCTTTTATTGTCCCACTGGAGTATTATAATAGAATAAAGGGTAATTACACTTTATTCGAGTATCTATGACTCAAAAACTTACGACTACGTTAGTAAAAATAAAACAAATAATACATACAAATGAAGGTGAATCACTGCTGCGACAACCCATGAGTAATTGCACAATAGTCGACCCACATAAACACAAACCATGACTTGCAATCATGCTGTGTATGCACACCCTGCGCACCAAAGAATAAATGATTATCCCACAAAGACGTAGGACGTTAGAAGAGTGTGACAAAAAATAAAATAAATAACAAGGACATAAACAATTTCTTTGAATTTAGAATATGATGATTTTAGGGATAGCTAGGCGTCCGTCAAAGAAGTGACATGTTTTGAATATGTAAGAACCACATAATTATCATGTAAATTCCCTGTAGCATTGTTTAGTGGTTGCTTTTGGAAAATATTTTGCTTCACACAGAATTAAATTAAAAAGATTAGTATAATTTTATTGTACGCATTCGCAATCGCATTCACAAATACCTAACTGAGATTCTCTTGAATTGGGGCTGCGGGTTGTTCGAAAGAGATACCGCAGCCTCGGCACAAGGGCTAAGAAGGAACATGGGTGTTTTTAGTCAGTAAAAGTCTGACACTCACCAGAGCGGGAGGGGGGTAATTAATTGATAATTTCCCACGCCCCAAAAATAAAAAGAGTCTCTAGAACGAACGACCATATTATTATTTATAATAGGATTTTCTAATAAACAAAATTAGACGGCTCTTGTAATTCAAAATATTTTCTCTTATTGTGGAGAAGCGCGGAAAATGAATATATTTTTTTGAACTTTCAAGTTAATTCTTTGTTTGAATAACTCATAATTATTTATAATAGCATTACCAGTCTGTCAGATAAACAGAGTATTTTTGAGTGGTACAATATCTAAGTAAGTCTAATCTATTTAAAACTGACACTAAGTATTTATGAATAAACTTATTCTTAAGTATTTTATTCACAACAGACAACTAAAATGATAAATGATACTGTCACAGAATTTTGCGTTTCTCTAATGAATAACGTTGAGTGACTAGGTATTCAGACAATGGGAATATTTCATCCAATATTTTATTTAAGAATTAATACGAATTTTTGATGACGATTTGTGTCTACTGGGGCTAGTTTTAATTGTTGGAGATGACGATCTGGTTATGACCCGAAATGTGTCAAGGATTTTGGCTTGTTTCTCGGCAACAGGATAAAAACAAACAAACAAATACAATTAAAGTGTCTGTTTGTGGTTATTAAATAACAGCTTTTCACTAAGTGCACTGCCTCCGTGGTCAAATGGTTTAGGCGCTCGCTTGCCTTGTGAGCAGGTGGTCGTGGGTTCGTTTCCCACGGGAAGCAGACTTTGTAAAAGTTTTTTTCCAGTTTGGCTAAGACATTGCAGGCTTGAATGACCTGATAGTCTGATAAAAAGATGATTCCGTGATTCGAAAGGCATGTATAAGCAGGTCAGGCTGCTTACCAACAATGGTCAAGAGGACTATTATAATTATAACACTTTAAAGTACTTAGATAAAAAATCAAATGAAAATGGAAAAGAAAAGGAGGTAAGTAGCAACTTTTATGAAATATCTATAAGTTTATATTATTAGGAATTGTTGTTGGAATGCATTCATATTCATAAATCTTGTTTCTGAAATCTCATACATTTATATTTTATGCAAAGCTTTAAGAAGATAATATTTAAAGTTGCAGTACATGTCTTTTAACTACTTAACTTACAAGAAAACTGATTTAAATATTTGAACGGATTGAAAGCTTTCTTTTTGATAACATAAATATTTTTTCAATAACTTTATACATATTTAACTGAAACTTTATACCTACGCAAATAAAAACTTAGACAGACAGTACCTAAATAATGCGAAATTTTATTTGATTTTCATCTATTTTTATATGAACTGGGTAGTGGGTAGGTGTAGTCGTATTTTATGAATTAAGAAGATAAAAAAAATTAGATGTATCATAGAATATTATTGTTAGTAAGGTTGGTTGGCTATTAAACTACATATAATATTTGAATATAGAAATAAAAATGACATTATTTTTATTATCTAAATGGAATAAACGTAACGAGGTGTGACTACTTCATTTAATGGGTCTATAAAAATGCTATTTAGGTACTCTATTATTTTGGTACTCAAATGAAAAGTTATGAGTCTGCAGAATAAAATCTGAGTAGTCATTAAAATAAAATTTTCAGATATAGGTAGCAACTTTTAGAGTGCTCTGACTAGCATCCTCTTTAATGACAGGCAGGGGTCAAACACACGTGTGTTCAGCCTGCGTCCAATTATCACTTGTAAAGGAAAACATCGTGAAAATATTAATGCCTGAGAGGTATTTTTCACCTGCAAATGAAGCCAAATCAGAGGCCCATGATGATGGATGGCATAAAGATTTGACACAAGGTTAGACACAAACCACGTGAAAAGAAAAAAAAGTGTCCTAATTTACAAACACTTCGATTCGGTTGCAATTCGACAATTTGTATAAAGCTCCATTGCGGATGCAGGCCGGGTATTCGTATTCAGTATTCGTCACAGCCGGGTGATAAAATCAAAAATATTTTAATTATGGTCGAAACACAGCCGCTTGGCATAGCTCGAATCGAGCCGAACCGGTCGAATGAGAGTGGTAGCAGCCGAATAGACTTGGAGGATCGAAAATGGGTTGCGCCTACAGAATCTCATTTTTTATTTTACTATTCTGGCTCGAAACAGTCATTTAAAAGAGCGAGAAACAGACCGGGATAAGCTCCCGCATGTGAGAGCTTGAGAATGAATGAAAACTGAATAGGTACCAGTATTTTATTGAAGCAATTACCTATCTGACCTCCACAAACCAGTTAGTTCCGGGTAATACCTCTTGCTAAAACTGATGGTTAGACTTTCGGATCGTGCAAGTGACTACCTGTAATGACTATTTATTAAAGTTCTACAAATGACAGCCGAGACCAAGGGCTTAAGGGCGCCTTCAAATATGCTCTTTGCGGCTAATTTGAAGGCAAACATGCTTTCGAGGAAACTCGGTATATACTGGATGGTCAGCCATCCATGGACCTTCCTAGAGCGGCTTAGCTTAAAAATCGAACAAAACGGTTTTTAGAATTTTGTAACTTGCTGATAAAATAACACGATGCTAAACATTGGTACAGTGAAAGACAAAGTTTTACACTACTCCTCCACCCGTAGACCATGTACAAAAGTTAAATTTTAATTTGTATCATAATCTATGGTCAGGAGTTGGCTTTTAAAATGTCGTGGCAGTTTCCTACTTTAGCGCGAACTTTTTTTTTACAAATGGCCAACGAGCGCAGCCATTCAGTGTCTGGATTTAAAAACTGTCACCATATTTGACTTGTTTTAGTATTTTTTATTTTTTAATACCTAGTGCTTTTAAAAAGTAAGTTAAATTATTTGACGCAGATACATGACGTGCATATAAACAAAGAAAAATAGGAGGTAAACATCAAAACTTTTTTAGATACAAAAACGTCATTGCGACAAGCAAGTTACCACTCAGCATGAGGCTGTGTTAAGGGGGCCTACATAGCCTATACAGGGTGTGAACGAACCCTTCACGTCAACCAAGTATTACGTACCTACCTAAGTAAAAAAAGTCGATTGGGTTTGAAACTTAATGCAGCACTCTTAAAACATTGTGCTAGTGGATGCTTTGAATAGGAAACGGGTCATAGAGATAATTTAAGTAAATTTTGTGAAAAATTCTGAACATTGACAGTCATCAAACCAAGTCAGAAGCCCTTGAGGTGGTTTAGAAACTCAGACACTAGGGTGTACTAAAGGTTCTTTAGACGCTACTGACCACACGTTAAGAAGAATTTTATTTTAGCACTAAGTAACCTTTTTCATATTTTATTTCGGCTTAAAAACAGAGTAAGTAATACCGATGTACCGATGATGTGTGTTCCGATGTACTTATTAGAGACTCCTAAATAAACTACTTAAACCTTATCTTAGTCAAAATTAATTTCGATATATAAAATGAAAATAGAAAATTCGGAATTTTCCATAAAGTAAGTGTTAAAGGTACTCAAGAAGGCATATTCCTCAGGAAAAAATAATTAAAGCGACTTTCAAGTGTTTCGGCAAGATAATTATTAAGAACGCTTATGTTATGAAACTGGTAACCTTCGTTTTGTTTGTTTTAAGAAAAAGTAGTGACGATAAAATAAAATTAAAATCGAAGGATTTTCCTTTATATTTAGCTCAACCGCTCAAATACTGTCAGTTCCAAAGGAGACAATGTTTTGAAACCCACTGATTGCATTGATGTTTGTATCTGATATTCATCATCAGCATCAACCTATAAAATAGTACGGCATCCAGTCGTAGTAATAAACCCAATGGTTTATTATTTTATTAAAATATTCGCTTCATGTTTAAATAAAAAGAAGTAGTATTGAACTATTTACTTACTATTTTAAAGATTTTCGCTAAAATCGAGAAGATTGTTTAAACCATCATCGTAACACGGAACGTGGTAAATCCGCTGTTTTGGTGGTTAAAAAAAACTCAAACTTATTCGAAATTTATGTTTTTTTTTAACCTAAACTTCACTTATGTAATTATTTCTGTTTAATTCAATTTTCATAGGACGTCACGTTTTCATTTGACAAGAATATTTCTCAATATTTACGTTAGACTTTAACAATTAAGTTAGAAAAAACGGTTCACCCGTTGATTTGAGTTTCACGTACAGCCAATCAAGGCTTCTAGTCGGAACCAGGCTAAGAGACACAAAAAAGGAAGGTTAAGTACTCACGGGATACTGGGAGCCAGCAGATCACCACACTGTTCACGATCAGTCGTATTTTCACGGTATTTTTGAGGTATAGTCTTCGCGGAGAAGATGGGCTGGCCGGCCGCTCGTTTATTGAGTTCGAACTGAAGTTTTTGTTTTCTTCCGTCAGAGGGCGCGAGCGATCCGACGATATTATGATGTTTGGATACGCCACGTTTGAATGTCGCGTGTGGCGGCAGATTTAAATTAGGAATACAAGGAAGGAATGAGGATTAACTGGGAAAGCATCCCAAAGCCTGTTCATATCCCCCCATTTGAAATCAACCGGTGATTTCAGAAGATAAGATAGATGAAGTTCGAGACTTACGGCCTATGCAGATTCATTTGTCATCATGCTGATAAGACTCTAAGATTAAAGCTAAGCTGATAAGAACAAAATAAGTTTAAATGTAATATATAAGTTTGATATACATAATTATACTAGATACTTGAAAAATGGTTAAGTGTTTTATGTGCGTTAAATAAAATTATAAGTATGAAAATATAATTATGCAGATAAGTTAATTATTTTGCTCAATTGGAAGAGGACAAATTTTGACAGCAGGTCTTACTAGTAAGCCTTTAGATGTTTTGACTGTCACAACACGAGTAATGTCATCTTTACCCGGATGGAGCTGTACAACGCGGCCCAACCTCCATTCGTTGGCAGGTAAGTTGGGTTCATAAATGGTAACAAGATCGTTCAGTCTTGGCTGATGGTTGCCGTGTTTGAACCATTTCATTCGCTGTTGTAAGGTATGCAAATAATCCCTTTGCCAAGTGCGCCAAAAGCTTTGTGAGAGGCGCTGTAATAGCTGCCAACGAGTACGTAAGGTCTCGTTTTCCGCGTACCTTGGTTCAGGAAGAGATACTAAAGGTCGACCGATGAGGAAGTGACCAGCTGTAAGAGCGTCAACCTCGCCGGGATCGGAAGATAGTTCCACTAAGGGTCTTGAGTTTAACATGGCTTCCACCTTCGTTAAGATAGTGTAATGTTCTTCAAAGGTAAGAATCTGGGATCCTATGATACGTTTGAGATGGTATTTTGTTGATTTTATACCGCTCTCGAAAATGCCTCCGAAGTGAGGACCGGAAGGAGGATTGAGTTTCCAAGTGATTCCTCGAGAAGCGAGGTGACTGTTAATACTATCGCTTTCGCGGTTGAGCATTTCCCTAACTTCCGACAAGTAACGCCTGGCACCTACGAAGTTAGTGCCACCATCTGTGACTATGGAGTGACAAAGTCCTCTCCGCGATACAAAACGATCTAAGGCCGCTATGAATGCTTCAGATGTGAGCTCAGTAACCAGCTCGAGATGAACGGCCTTTGTCGCGTGGCAGACTATGAGGCAAAGATAAGCTTTGTAAGTTTTAGCGCTACGACGTCTACTTTCTTTTATCATAAAAGGACCTCCGAAGTCGATGCCTATTGTTTGAAAACAATGACCCGGGTGTAGTCGAGAAGGTGGAAGATCACCTTGTAAAGGTTGAAGTGGAATAGGTTTGACTTTAAAACAGGTCACGCATTTAGATAACCGTGATCTGATAAGATTTCTAACGCCGAGTATCCAAAATCGACGCATAATTAAAGATTGGAGTAGGCGAGGCCCACAGTGAAGATAAGTTTTATGATAGCGGTCAATAAGAAGAGTACTCAATCGTGAAATCTTAGGTAAGAGGTATGGATGTTTGACTTGACTTGGTAAGGACGCGTGTTTAATACGTCCCCCCACTCGCAAGAGTCCGCGAGTGTCAAGAAAAGGAGAGAGTTTAGATAAGTGTTTGGGTAAAGGTTTATTGGATGTTAGTAAAGATATGACATCATTAAAACTTTGATGTTGAACATATTTTGTTAAATGATCTAAAGATTGGTTTAATTCAGTGGCTGTCAGATAAGGTAATAAGTTACGCTGAGAACGTTTAGCTTTTGCGTTGTGGATGAAACGGTAGATCCATGCAACCACTCTTTCCACTTGAGAAAGAGAGGAGTGGCGTTCCATGATGGAAGTAAGCAATTCAGCTTCACGTGTCACACCAGTATGACACGCGCGTGATGGGGGCTTAAGTTCTGGTAAGCTATCGGACATTTCAACTGCTGAAACAGACCAGTTGCAGGTTTCGTTGGACAGCCACTGAGGACCAGACCACCAGAATTGAGATGAAGATAAAGATAGGCATGATAAGCCACGGCTACAGATGTCGGCTGGGTTGTCATGGTCGTGTCACATGTCGCCACTCAGCTGACACAGGACTGTTATTAATTAGGACTACTCTGTGGGCACCGAAAGTTTTAAGCTTGTGTGGCTCAGTGTTCAACCACGACAACACAGTCGAGCTGTCTGTGAACAAGATAGATTTATTTAAGATAATTTTTGAACTAAGCAAAGAATGAATGCGATTTATTACTTTGGACAGTAATACAGCACTGCAAAGCTCTAAGCGGTTGACAGTCAACACTCTAAAGAGGTGCTACTTTGGACTTAGCAATCAAAAGATAAACTTGTACGTCGTGAGAGGTAACGACACGAAGATATACACAACATCCATATGCTTTAGTGGATCCATCACAAAGTCCGATGAGTTGAAATTCCTTAGACTGAGAAGGTATAATCCTACGAGGGATCTCTATTAGTTTTAAGTTATGAAGATCCGCTATAAAGCTTTGCCATTCTATAGCTATGACTCTGGGCACAGGTTCGTCCCATGAAAGATTAAGACGCAACAAGTCTTGAAGGAGCAATTTGGCTTTTAAGATAAAAGGTGTGAGCCACCCAAGAGGATCGAAAATACGTGCGATGCTAGATAAGATGGAACGCTTAGTACATTCTTTGTCCTCGATTGGGGACTGTGAGTAATTAAAGCTGTCTCTCACAGGGTCATATTGGACTCCTAAGATTTTTAACGTTGATTTATCACTTTCTTCAGAGAAAAGTTTAGGTACTTGACAATACACACACACACAAACACACAGGCAAAGTTTTAATAAAGGATTGTGAATTGCTACTCCATTTTCGGAGCTCAAGTTGAGCACAGCCTAATAAACTGATAAGTTGATCTTTTAGTTCTATGGCTTCGCGTACAGAGGGCGCGCCGGTCGTAATATCATCGACATTATGTCTCGTGAAGGAGAGCTTCAGCTGCGCGTGGATACGCGGCGCCATGGTCGGCTGCTAATTGGTGGAGGGTACGGATGGCCAGATAAGGTGAGCTACTAACTCCGTAGGTGACAGTCGCAAGTTCGTACTCTTTTACTGGATCACTAGGAGATTCTCGCCATAAAATGTGTTGAAAGTTCCGATCCTCCGGTCTAATTAAGATTCCTCTATACATCTTTAAGATATCACAAGTTAAAACTACTGTGTGTAATCTGAAACCGGTTATGATATCTACAATATCCACTTGAAGCTTAGGGCCAGTGAATACAATATTGTTTAAAGATAGACCGTTAGTAGTTTTAGAACTAGCATCGAAAACTACTCTCGATTTAGTCGTCGTGCTCTCTGGGCGAACGACGCAACTGTGAGGGATAAGATAACGATTGAGAATAGGTACCGTTGGGTTAGGTACCGGATACATAATATGATTTAAATTCTCGTACTCGCGCATAAAATTAACATAATCGGATTTAAGTTCAGTCTGACGATTAAGTCTCTTTTCTAGATAAGTAAAACGCGACAAGGTACTATTGTAGGATTCACCCAGAGAACGATCGCCATCCTTTAAGAGGATTGGTACGACGTATCGTCCGTTAGGTTCGCGATAGGTTAAATCAGTGTACATGCGTTCACAGGTATCATTCTCGGGTACGGTGATAACAGCGCGCGGTGGTTCTTCCACTTCCAAGAACTTATGAATTTGTTCGTCTAATTTAAATGTGGTGGCCACTAAAGAGCACGCAGTGTTTAAAGGTGCAGAATTAGAGTTTACTGCCCCTGACAGAATCCACCCGAAAACGCTATGCAGAGCGGTAGGTAAACCGGGCCCCAGATTGATGCGTTGACCGTCATAGATTTCATGGAATAGTTCCGCCCCAATTAATAAGTCGATTTTGGTGGGAACATCGTAGTCACGATCGGCTAACACTAGATGGTTGCAACGTTCTCGAACGACTGATGGTACCTTCACGCTAGGTATTAGAGCAGTGATGCTATCTAACACGACTGGCTTGATATTAAATTGTGGAGCATCACCATGTACAGGTCGTATAGTGCATTCCGTCACCCCTTTTACTTGTGTGACTGAGTTTTGTCCTAGTCCGGCTATATTAACACTAGCACTTTGCTCACGGCTTCGCCCGCGTGGATGTCGGTTCAACTACAAAAGTGACGATTTTCCATACAAACTTAAACCCCCTACACCCCCCCTTACACCCCCCTAAAGGATAAATTTCCAAAAACCCCTTCTTAGTGCTCCCCTACATTATAATAGGAAGCCGTGTGCAAAATTCCACATTCCTAAACACAAGTAATAAGATTTTCCATACAAACTTTCATCCCCCTTTTCACCCCCTAAAGGATAAATTTCCAAAAACCCCTTCTTAGTGCTCCCCTACATTATAATAGGAAGCCGTGTGCAAAATTTCACATTCCTAAACACAAGTAATAAGATTTTCCATACAAACTTTCATCCCCCTTTTCACCCCCTTAAAGGTTAAATTTCCAAAAACCCCTTCTTAGTGCTCCCCTACATTATAATAGGAAGCCGTGTGCAAAATTTCACATTCCTAGCCCCAGTAGTTTCGGCTGTACGTTGATATGTCACCCAGTCAGTTATCCTTTTATATATATAGATAGAAGATAGAAGATTACAGCGGCGGAGTTTTAACCCGAGTATTCGCGCGCACGCAGCGGTGATAAAACAATCCTGCGCCCCACTGTCTACGAGTGCACGCACGGTATATTGAGTGCCGGCGGCGGTGTTGAACACGCGCGCCTGACACGTCCCTAGTAAATCCATGTCGCGGTTGGGAACGGCAGCGTGAGAATGTGCTGTAACGTTCGCTCCAGTGGTCGCGCCGGCGCTGGATGGCGCTGGGTCAATATGCAATAGGGTATGATGACGTAATCCACACACCGTACAAGACATTTTAGATACGCATTTTTCTATGACGTGATTTGTACGCAAACAATTTGTACACATATTGTTTTTACCTTGTACTAACGCGAGTCTAGCACGAGAATCTAAGGTTTGAAAGGTAGGGCACCGATAAATCAAGTGCGGCTCACTGCAATGAGCACAAGCCACATTGGCAGATGGATTAGATTTTGCGAGATAAGATGAGCGTTTTGAACCGCTGCTATTTTGCCTACTGGTCGCAGGCGAAGGTTTTTTCCCTTCGAGGTTACGAGGGTTAGGATTGTTATTAGATTTAGAAGATAAATGACTAGTTTCTAAGATTTTAACATAATCTTGAAGAAACTTTAACAATTCACAAAAAGTAGGTATTTGTGAAATGTTTTTCTGAGATTCGAAACGATTACGCGTGTCCGAGTCCAGCGCACGTGAAGTTAAACAAAATAAGATAAAATCACCTAAATTTTCGATTTTTAAAGCTTGGAGTGCATGGTATGCCTCATAAATTACGTTTGATAAAGTTTGTGTTGTGAGTTGCTGTCAAACAGTTGTCAGAAGCACATACGCTCCTCAATTAATTTCGCAATTTGTGATAAATACTGTGAAGTTGTGCCCCAAAACATTGTTAAAGTGTGGTTAAAGTGTTTCGGAAACTGTGCTATCGTTATCTAGTTATTTCATATCTTAAAAACAACAAAAACCTTATTCAAACATTACTAGATTCTACCAGTGAAAAACTTATACCCACATTTGGATTGATAATTTTTTGACACTTTCAATCTTCAATAAAATGTATTTGTCGAAAGGGTTGACATCTTCAAACCAGTGTTACCACATAAAAACTTAAATTACCCCGAAAATTATGGATCATGATATCGAAGACCGCACAGGAGTAGGCGACCAGTCTCCCGTGTTGGTAAATACTACTGGCAACAGCAGTAATAAAAAATTTGTACAACAAGCCTTCCATCCAAGCTTGTTCCTATCAAGACCAAGATCTTCTTCGGTTGGAAATAACCCAACAGTCAAACCATCCAAAGAAAACATTGATGTGGAATCCCCTAACCCTAGGGTAGAAGGCAATGTACCACAACCCCCATCCTGGCAAAGGGTACCATCAAAACCGAATTCCAAAAAACGGAAAATATCAAGTAGCCCTCCTCCAGAAGCTTTGACAACAGCCAATAGATTCAGTGGCCTGTCAATTGACCTGACCCAAAATGATGAAGAACCAGTCAAAAAACCTAGCAAACCTCCACCGATCATCCTTTACGGGATAGAAGATGTCAGCAAATTGACTGAACTTCTAGAAACTGTTGCTGAAAGAAGACAATTCACCTACAAGATTGTGAATCGAAATCAGCTAAGAATTAGTAGTGTGGACATTGACACCTACAAAAAGCTTATTGTGCTTGTGAGGGAGAATGGACTCATTGGGCATACTTTCAACAGAAAGGATATGAGATGCTTTAGAGTGGTGATTCGCAACTTACATCCATCTACGCCCACTAGCATCATTAGGGAAGAAATTGAGGCCACAGGAAATACAGTTACTGGAGAAATTATCAATGCTAAGTACGGCCCTGAGAAAAAACCAACCTCTACATTCTTTGTAAATCTGGCTCCTGGCTCAAACAATAAAGCGGTAAAGGAATTAAAGTATATATACCACCAATCTATTGTTATAGAAGATCCAAGAAAAAACAAATCGATCGTACAATGTCAGAGGTGCCAACAGTATGGCCACTCTAAGAACTACTGTATGCGCCCTTACCGTTGTGTTAAATGTGGGCAGTCACACAAGACCTCTGAATGCCAGAAGCTTGATCGCCAAACACCTGCTCTGTGTGCACTATGCAGTGGCCCGCACCCTGCTAACTATAGAGGTTGTGCAGTTTATAAAGAAATTTTAGCCCGAAGAACAAAAAAGACCGCTATTACATCAGTTGAGCCTCGCCAACAAGCACCAACTAAGTATGCTGCCAATGTTTCCACTGAAAAAGTTGGTGAAGCTGACAAAACCATTCCTGGTACCAAGTTCGCAACTTATGCTGAGTCACTACGACATAATACTCATAACTCTACGCATACAAGTATGACACTCGAACAATTAATATTAAAGCAATCTGAGAAGTTTGACTCTATCTTACACCAAATAGAAGAGAAGACAATTACAAAGAGCATAGAGAACAAACAGTACATGAGTAGAAGTAGCCGTGGGCCCCAAACTAGGCACAGCCTGTATCTTGGTGACCCATTATAGCGAGTAAAGGCAGATTGAGTTGATGACTGATCAGCGTGACACAGCACGGCAAGACATGCAGTAAACAATTAGGTATGAGAGTAGTGACTATAAATACAACGGATATAAAAGCTAAATTAAGGAATAATCAATAAAGTGATAAAATCAATTAATTATTGAATACTCGTAAAGAAATAAATAATCAATTAAGTGAATAAAAATTATCAGAAATAAATGAATAATAAGAGTCATAATAAAATCAATTCAATTAATTATTAAATTAATAATTGTAACTTACACACTATTTAAGGTGACAGTAAATCAAAAATAATACTCAATAAATTTGTATCACAAACACACCAAATGAGTACTTTAATGAGCCTCATAACTAAACTCGTCGACAGGCTGACAAAATGACTGCCTTAAGAATTGGAACTTTCAACATAAATGGGCTTACCCCAAATAAAAATGAGGTTGAGCTCTTAATGACCCAGCAAAAGCTAGATATTCTACTGATTTCTGAAGCACATTGCACCTCAACTACTAATATTAAATTTCCAGACCACCAATGCTACCTGACTAACCATCCTGATGGGACGGCCCATGCTGGGACGGCAGTGATAGTAAAAAAGACGATCAAACATCACCTAATGCCAGAATATAAAACCGACCACATCCAGGCTACAACAATAAGCGTGGAAGACGAAAATGGGTGTCTGAATGAGTCGGCTGTCTACTGCCCACCAAAACATAAAATTAGCGACACCATGTTTTCGAACTTCTTTATGTCACTTGGTAACCGTTTTGTAGCAGGAGGCGATTGGAATGCGAAGCATACATCTTGGGGTTCGAGGCTAATTACCACTCGAGGTAGACAACTCAAACTGAGCATTCAAGGGAACAATTTATCTGCAATTTCTACTGCTGAACCTACATACTGGCCTAGTGACTCTCGGAAGACCCCAGATCTGCTGGATTTTTTCATCAGTAAAGGTTTGTCTAAAGACTACCTTAAGCCAGAACCGTGTTATGATACATCATCTGATCATACACCGGTATTACTAACAATAAGTACAAGACTGATTGAAATTGCGAGACCATCAACATTAATCAATAAGTACACAGACTGGGAGTGTTTTAGGGAGTACATTGAAGATAATATTGAGCTAAAAATAGCATTAAAAACTCCAGATGATATTGACACTGCTACTCAATATATAACAAATATGATCCAAGAAGCATGTTGGATCAGTACACCCGAATGTCCAAGTAAAATAAGATCTTCTGATTACCCCCTAGAAATAAAGGAATCATTACTTGAAAAAAGAAGACTTCGTAGGATATGGCACCAAAGTGGTTTGAACGAAGACAAGTGCAATTTCCGTAAGGCCGCTAGCAAGCTTAAAGAGCTGCTTCAAACCTGGCACGATAACACCCTAGAAACCCAGCTTGAATCACTCACTCCTTCAGCCTCAACCAATTACTCTCTTTGGAAGTTCACAAAGAAATATACCAGACCCCAGGCAGCTGTACCACCTCTCAGAAGGAATCAAGGTTGGGCAAGAACACCTCAAGAAAAGGCCGATACGTTTGCTGAGCATTTGGCAACTGTATTCCGTCCCAACGAGGCAACAAATTCCGAATCTGAAGAAGAAATAAACTCCTTTCTAAGTCAAGATTTCCAAATGTCACCTCCGCCACGGTCTGCCACTGCCAGAGAAGTCTGGGCAACAATAAAAAACCTCGGTAGTAGAAAAGCACCTGGATTTGACCTAATCACGAAGGAAGTCTTATTGCAACTACCAAAAAAGGCCATCGTGTTTCTAACGACACTCTACAACGGGGTTCTAAGAGTGCAGTACTTTCCACAGGAGTGGAAAGTTTCGCAGATACTTATGGTGCATAAACCAGGCAAACCAGCTAATGTGGTGACATCCTATAGACCTATCAGCTTACTACCAGTACTGTCGAAAATCTTTGAGAAACTCCTGCTCTGCAGAATACAACCAATTCTTAAGGAAAATAATACCATACCTTGTCACCAATTTGGATTCAGACCTGAGCACTCCACCGTCGAACAGGTTCACAGTGTGCGACAGGATTAGGAAATCTCTGGAGGAAAGAGAGTACTGTTGCTCAGTCTTCCTGGATATTCAGCAGGCTTTCGACCGCGTCTGGCACAAGGGCTTGCTTTGTAAGATAAAAGCTTGTCTTCCTCACAACTTCTATGAGCTAATGAAGAGCTACCTAACAGATCGACTGTTTCAAGTAAAAGAAGCTGAGGCAACGTCGAAGCTATTCGAAATAAAGGCTGGCGTCCCCCAAGGATCAGTGTTGGGGCCAATTCTATACACGTTGTACACAGCAGACTTGCCAGCAGAGGACAGCGTGACTACAGCTACCTTTGCTGATGATACAGCAATTCTGGCTAGCAACCATGACCCCACAATTGCCTCTCAAACGCTGCAAAAAGGTCTAGACAAAATATCTGACTGGCTCCAAAAGTGGCGAATAACAGTCAGCCCATCTAAGTCGGTACAGGTCACTTTCACGCTACGCAGAGGCGATTGTCCGCCAGTAAAGCTTAATGACAATTTACTACCACATAAAGATTGTGTGAGATACTTGGGACTACATCTTGATCGCCGCCTAACGTGGAGGCAACACGTAAAGACCAAGCGGAATGAGCTCAACTTGCGCTACAAAAACCTGCACTGGCTATTGGGACGGAACAGCAAGTTATCAACTGACAACAAACTTCTTATATATAAAACCGTTCTAAAGCCTGTGTGGATGTACGGCATCCAGCTATGGGGGAGTTGTAGCAATTCCAATATATCCATCATCCAGCGAATGCAAAATGTGATTCTGAGAACCATATACAATGGGCCTTGGTTCATTACAAACTGTGAAATACACAACCAATTTCAAATGAACTCGGTGAAAGAGGAAATTTTGGCCATAAGCAGAACATACTTGGAAAGGCTGGAGAGGCATCCAAATGAACTGGCCGCTGGTTTGACAACACGCACGTACCAGAAACGTCTCAAAAGAAAAGACATTCTGTCTGTGGCCTAATGAGTAGCATAAGGACATGCTAAACCTATGAGTAGTTGCTCTCGCTGGAGAGCACAATCGAAATGCCAATTGTCACTTACCACATCTGCTTAAAGTAACCAAGACTGATTGCAGATACAAGAGAAGAAGAGAAAAAAAAAAAAAAAAAAAAAAGTTTGTAAATCTTGGAAGTTACCCGATTTCAACACTGGCTGGTTAAATAATTTATCTAAATATGTTAAAGCAATAATAAGCTTGTTTTGATAACGCTCGATCAAACTATTAAAAACTACTTCGTAATTATCAGCGGTCATCGGAACCCCTTTGACAATAGACAAAGCCGGGCCTTGTAAACAAGACGCTAAGTAATGAAATTTTTCTATTTGCGAAATCGAATTGTTATCGTGAATTAAAGTTTTGTAAATATCATAAAATGTTTGCCAGTTTTCTATTTTACTATCGAATTTAGGTAACTCAAGAGTAGGTAGCCTAACGTTACGTCCTGTTTGCATGGAGTCGAGAGCCGCCTGCGACGTCCCGTCGACGTTGTCGCTCCTAACAGCGACTTGTAAGTCAGCTGCTGCACCGATTACGGCATAGTACAAATCATCAAACGAACTCAAAGACTTTTGACACACTTTTGCATCAGGTTTTATGGCTAACTCCAACGCCTGTATTTTACTACACAACGCAACAAATTCTTCGCGAATTGAATGTATCCGCGTATATCTCGCCTTGAACGACGATACCTTTGAACGATCTTGAATCATAGATTTTGATAAGTCATAAAGGATTTGGATATCACGATAGACATATTCGCGTTGAGACTGAAGAAGTTTAAGTTTACCGTCTTCCATTTTGTTTTACGTAGGTAGAATAATGCTAAGTATGAAAATACGAACCTAAGTTGAGATTTATTAGGTGTAAATCAATACCTTTAGGTGAAATAGTTATCTAGTAACGTTTGTTAGTGTATAAATACCGTGAATAGTTAAAGTTAATAAGATTGCATAATGAATTTCGTAAAATAACTACGAATTATTGTGATATAACCCGACTAAATTAAGATGACCTCTGAATCTGCATAGGTTACCCTGCGAGTATGACAACACAATTTTGTAGGATAATACTTTTATTTTGCGAAATTCTCTGAGTTTTCTATTGAAATTGCACCAGAGAATGCCTGAAAAAACTGTAATCTACAGGTAATCCGGCTCGAAGGACCACAAATATGATTTGAGTTTCACGTACAGCCAATCAAGGCTTCTAGTCGGAACCAGACTAAGAGACACAAAAAAGGAAGGTTAAGTACTCACGGGATACTGGGAGCCAGCAGATCACCACACTGTTCACGATCAGTCGTATTTTCACGGTATTTTTGAGGTATAGTCTTCGCGGAGAAGATGGGCTGGCCGGCAGCTCGTTTATTGAGTTCGAACTGAAGTTTTTGTTTTCTTCCGTCAGAGGGCGCGAGCGATCCGACGATAATTATGATGTTTGGATACGCCACGTTTGAATGTCGCGTGTGGCGGCAGATTTAAATTAGGAATACAAGGAATAGACCAGGGTCGATAATTTTTGAAACCAAAAAAAATTACAGTAGGATGAAACCCATTAGAAAAGGAGGGGAATATGATCAAAATGAAAGGAAAAATAAATTACGGTCGATCCAACTTCGGGAAGGGGGGGTGGGGGGGGTTTTAAGGGGGGAAAGCGGTTTATCTCGATTTCCGGCAAAACTACAAGTCCTATGGAAAAAAGTTAAATGGCAAAGTTGTAGGTAATAAAAAGATCTACAACTTTTGTATTTGCAATTTTTTCACATAACCTCAAAATTTAGGTGAAAAATTCAAAAAACCAAGTTTTTGGTTTTTAATTTTTATCTTTTACAAAAAACATTTTTTTTTTCACGAAATTTAGTGACAACTTACATTTTTATGCCCTAAATACACTGTAATTTTTTTGATTAAAAATATTTATTTTTCACCTTATTATTGACTTAATATCGAAAAATCAGCCCTATTTTCAATCGAAAATTCTGACGTCAAAATATCTGCTTTTTTAAAAAAGTCGGTGGGCGTTCTGTTCCTTATAATCTCTACTTTCTGATGATGTATAAAAAATATACATTGCAATGGTAAATTTTCTCAGAAAATGCAAAGTCAGCTGCTGCGAAATAATACCCACTACCAAATAAAGGCCTAGACAAGAAATTATAAGCGTATTTATTGCTGTTTTATGCCTATTTATTGTTATTTTAAGATAATTTATATATCGTGGAGACCTACGGAAAGTTTTGGCCCATCAAAAGGTATTTCACAGAGAAGTGGGGAAGGGGCTAGGAGGGTTTGGCCCTTACTACCTGTTATTTTGTAGCAGCTGATTTTGCTTTTTCTGAGAAAATTTACCATTGCAATGTATATTTTTTATACATCATCAGAAAGTAGAGAGTATAAGGAACACAACGCCCACCGACTTTTAAAAAAAAGCAGATATTTTGACGTCAGAATTTTCGATTGAGAATAGGGCTGATTTTTCGATATTAAGTCAATAATAAGGTGAAAAATAAATATTTTTAATCAAAAAAATTACAGTGTATTTAGGGCATAAAAATGTAAGTTTTCACTAAATTTCGTGAAAAAAAAATGTTTTTTGTAAAAGATAAAAATTAAAAACCAAAAACTTGACTTTTTGAATTTTTCACCTAAATTTTGAGGTTATGTGAAAAAATTGCAAATACAAAAGTTGTAGATCTTTTTATTACCTACAACTTTGCCATTTAACTTTTTTCCATAGGACTTGTAGTTTTGCCGGAAATCGAGATAAACCGCTTTCCCCCCTTAAAACCCCCCCCCACCCCCCCTTCCCGAAGTCGGATCGACCGTAATTTATTTTTCCTTTCATTTTGATCATATTCCCCTCCTTTTGTAATGGGTTTCATCCTACTGTAATTTTTTTTCATTTTTTACCAGGTTTGAAGGCTTCGGCCCTGGTCTAGAAGGAATGAGGATTAACTGGGAAAGCATCCCGCAAAACACAGCTATGCCGGAGGTCGTGGGTTCGATTCCCACCCAGGACAAATGTTTGTGTGATGAGCACGATCATTTGTTCTGTGTCTGGGTGTAATTTATCTATAGTATGTATGTATTTAGAAATATATAAGTATGTTTATCAGTTGTCTAGTACCCATAACACAAGCTCTGCTTAGCTTGGGACTAGATGGCGTTGTGTGATAGTTGTGGAATATTATTATTATTATTATTATTATCCCAAAGCCTGTTCACCCGTGTTGCTACAGATGAATTTAAATTACATAGTAATCAAACCAGAACTTCTTTACTCATTTTCGCAGCATCATTACGTATTACGCTACTAAGCACCACTACATATTCTACACATCGAATTCAAATCCTTCATCTCCTTAAAATTCAGTTTCACCTGTCTTCACCATTCTAGTACAATTATGCCCAACTCAGCGTCTGCGTCACCGACTTTCAGCCACATTTGGAAGTTGATCCTGTAGTTTCATTGGGTGACTTGGGTAATGTGGCTACTATGTATCCTATCACTGTTTAGAAGCAATTATTGCGTAACAATACTAATATTTTGGAACCTAATAATACCTACATAGGTATTATAAAACAAAGTCCTCCACCGCGTCTGTCTGTCTATTCGTGATAAACTCAAAAACTACTGCACCGATTTTCATTCTGTTTTCACCAATGGATAGAGTGGTTCCCGAGAAAGGTTTCAGTACATAATTTGACCGATATTAACGCGGGCGAAGCCGTAGGCATCAGCTGGTATTCTCATAAAGTAGGTCATATCGCAAAGCAATCGATATTCATGAAAAATTCGAAATTGAGCTTTAGGAAGTGGATACATACTATTGCTCCTGACTGTAATGGGCCCGTTGCTCTTTGAGCTAGAGGTTTCTCTAAATCATACACTATGAATGCATGCATAAATTGAATATAATTACCTAGTTCTGTGGAGTATTATGTTCACATCAGCTGGTGTGTGGGGTCGTTAGACCATTTTTTTTTTTTTTTGGTGGGTGGAAAATCATCGAATAACCCCCCCCGCTCTTGGGCAGAGCGAAGGGGAGTGTCAGACTTCTACTGACTAAAAACCAACCCATGTTCCTTCTTCTTCGCTCTTGTGTCGGAGCCGCGGTAACCTTTCGATATCCACAGCCCCGACGGGCGGGGTTAGACCTTACTGCCCACACGATAAGAAGAAGAAGAAGCTTGAATGACTATTTAGGAATTTCATTCGAAAAGCACATTTAGCCGCATTTGTAGATCATTGACGTTTCAGTAAGTCCCTAGTTCGAAAGTCTAACAACAGATTACTAGTCTTACCAATGGGTATCGTATTACCAGTTACTGGGTTGTTGAGGTTAGTCAGGCAGTCGCTCCATGTAAAAAACTTTTTACCAAAAAATAAAACCGACTTCCAAAAATAAACACGAAAAAGTGAAAAAAAAAACTCTAGAAGAAAAATCAGTTTCTGAAGTCGGTGACTTTTGTTTGTTTGAAATCTATCTCTTTTTATTTTTTACTTTTTGGTGGTTCACATGTTCATGAGTCATATTGTGGACAATGTAGTTTTTTTTAAGGTTTGTTGATTTTTCAAAAACCGCTTGTCCGATTTTGATAAAAAAACCACCCTTTCCAACAAAAAAATATTTTTTCAAATCGGTTAGCAAGTGACGGAGATATGGCCGAACAAACATAAAAAAAACAAACATTCGAATTGAGAACCTCCTTCTTTTTTTAGAAGTCGGTTAAAAATACTGGTGTTCAGTTGTATTTGCTTAGATGGAAGTCGACTCCAACATAGTTGGGAAAAGTTTAGGCAGATGATGAATACATACTGCTGGAATGATAATTAACTATCATCATGCCCATTATTCATGTCACATGTCTCCGAATTTTTTGTTTCCTCACGATGTTTTCCTTCACCGTTTTGAGAGCAGCGGTGATTAAATAAATTACACCTAGTAATGCGCCTGCCTGGGTTCAAACCCACGACCTACTGTTCGTAAGTCGGGGCCGACACCACTGGGCCACCCCTGCTCTAAATATAACCGCTGCACCGCTGCTCGCATAATTATATGTATAAAATATGCTTAATGAAACATTAGCACGGAAAGTGTAATTTAGGCTAATTTAAGGTTGAAAATGGATATGTAGACCTACATAAATGTATCAAGTCTACTAAAAGCCTGGTAAAAGTAACATGATGACATCATTCTTTACGTTGAATAGAGTGCTAAAATTAATTTTGACTATTCTACATCTGTTTATGGTGGATTTTTTTCTATCGTTTTTATTTCTTGTAACTGTATAATTTACTTGTTTCTCGTACAAATAATTCTTGAAATAATAATGACTGCGTATTTATTATTATGTTTTTTCAACAGGAATTTCTCTGTAGCAGCCACGGAGTCTGGATTTGTGCCCGTTTAATGTCAATAGGCTTGCCTGCTATTACATGGAACTTAAACATAACTGGTGAAATGTGAGTGTACTAAGGTACACCTCTGCCTTTTTTTTTTCTAGCTCTTATTGTCCCACTGCTGGGCAAAAGCCTCCCCCATAGCCTTCCACTCATCTCTCTGTGCGGTTTTCTCCGTCCAATTGGGCAAAAACGCTTCTAGGTCGTCACGCCAGCGTTTTCTAGGACTCCCTCGGCGACGACGCCCGTCTTCTGGCATCCACTGCGTGACGACTCTGGCCCATCGGTCTTGATCCATTCTACAGACATGGCCCGCCCAATCCCACTTCAAGCCAGCAGTCTTTTTTCCCACATCAGCGATTCCAGTTTTTGAGCGTATTGTGTATTGCGTATTCTGTCGCTGAGCTTTATACCCAATACGCTTCGTTCCATCTCTGCCTTATCCTTCAGATATTACAGTCGTGGTGTTATGTTATGTAATTCTTAAAATATCACCTAAAGTAACAAAACAAAAACTAAAAAGAAACCCAAGCGCACCTTTCTCAAATCTTATCAGAACAAATACTCGACTTGTGAAAAGAGCAGCTCCACACATTCTGTTGTTATTTTAGTTCCAATTTCCACAGCGTTCAAATATGAACAGGCCTCGAGGGAATTGTGAGGACGCAATCAATCCGTTGATAAATGTTTTTTTTTTTTTGTTGTGAAAAGGAACTGTGATAATGTGATATTATATTTGGAGTTCTGTTGGTCGGGTTCTAAGGTTTAAAGTTAAATTTATGCGTTTGAGTGTTGGAATAAGACACTGTAACCCGAAAAGACCTTGTAATGAACGGAGATAGATTATTTATGCAGTATTACATTTAAAAAAAAACTTGTTAAAAGGTGGCTATAACCGAGATATAACTGTCTCACCAATTGTTAATTGACATTTAAATAAAACTAGCTTTAATAATACATATTACAGACTCCGTTTAAGATGTTTCCAAATCGTCCTATCGGAAGATTGTTAGAAAAGGTTTTCTATCAATTTCAATTCTTGAGGACTGAGTTAATTAATAAAGTTTGAATACGTTCTTAATAAATGTTATTAAAATAGTTCATCTGAGCTAACAATGGAAATATAATTTTAAAATTATAAAGTGCCGATATTCACAAAAACATTTTTGGTACAAAATGAGACTCTTTTGTAATCCTTAATTTGATTCTATGTGCTTCAGGTAGGAATTCAATATTTCCAACTTAGTAGTTCTGACTGCCTCGTTGGTTATGAGATCCTGGGTTCGGTTACCGGGGCGGACAAAGTGTTATTGGGTATTTTAATCAAGATTTTATTCAAAACAATCCAGGGCATCTGGATTTGTGTCCAGTTGATGGTCTTACGCCCAAATACTCAAACGTCACTCAATTTTAAGTTGCAGTTAAATCTCGTGCTGTGTTGTTACTTTAACGCAGAGTGACAGATATAGCAGGAGTTTTGAGGGTTACTTAAAATTGAGTGACGTTTGAGTATTTGGGCGATAGACCCCCAGAGATTACCCCCTTTTACAAGACACTTACACATAATTGAGGATAATATTATTATGTGTGTATTATTCGGTACACCTCGGCAGCCAGACGAAGATGGTACTTTTTTATTAAATATTTTAGTTTGTCGTAAATTATGGTACCTGATGACCTGGTGAACGTTGCGGGGATCCGCTGGATGCGAGACGCACGGGACCGGTCAATGTGGTGACACTTGAGGGAGGCCTATGTCTTGCAGTGGACATCTTTTGGCTGAAACGATGATGATGAATGATGATAGTACCTAGTATTTTGCAATGATTCGATAATTTTATCGACTCACGGTTATATTGGTCAAAAAACCAGCCTTACCTGGTTTGTTTTGTGAAATTCTGCTGAAATTTTACTATTTGTGGTTAAATTAAATGCTGCTATGGTTTTCGTTTACAAACCTAAATGGTCATAATATTGTTAAACAGATTAATAATAAACATTCTCGCACATTTGGGCATAATACTGGTTAACTTTATATACTGAAATTAAATCAATTCTGCCTTTTTGGGGCTCCGTAGTGAACAAGGAAACCTTATAGTTTTGCCATGTTCAGTCGTCTCGTTTGTCTGTTTGCCGGTCTATCTGAATGTTCGAAACGGCTAGTCTGATTTTGACGGGACTTTTATTTAAATAGGTATAGTTGATGTTAAAAGCAGAAACGTACGCCCAAATACTCAAACGTCACTCAATTATAAGTAACCCTCAAAACTCGTGCTATCTCTGTCACTCTGCGTTAAAGTAACAAAGACAGCACTTAAAATTGAGTAGCGTTTGAGTATTTGGGCGTTAGACTACTACTTTTATTTTAGAAAAGGGATTAAGTTTCCATAGTATTTTTTTTTTAATTGTTAACAGAACCCGATTTGAATGTAGAATTAAATTTTTGTAATAATTTCACGCGGACGAAAGAAACATCTAGTTTTTTTATTAAAAACTGTCATTCAAAGGACACAAAACATCCAAAAATATCCACAGAACCTTCCTACGAAACTGTCCATAAATAACTAAATTTCGGGGAAATCATTTCCAAAAAGCTGTATAAAGTCACCATAGATACATTTATACGAAGAAATCCTCACACAATGAAGGGAATCATTTATGAATTCACCTGTCAACGTGAATGGAGTGCTCAGGAAGGTCCCATTGTTGTCAAGAGACGGATTTATTATATTCAGATGTTGCAGCCAAAATGATGTTTGAATAAAATAACGAAACACATTTTTAAGCTTTTTCTTGGGTAGGATCTGAAGATAGGTTTTGCGAAAATAGAACGGTAAGTTTTTATTTATTTATAAAGAGGAGAACCTAAAGCTAAAATATGTGAGTAACAATATTGTGAAAACGACACAGAGAAAATTACAGGTTCTCACGAGTTTTTGTAATGTTGTTGGAATTATGAGTTTGTGCTATACTCATAATGTGCCTAGCCTTTTTCCAACTATGTTGGGGTCGGCTTTCATTCTAATCGGATGCAGCTGAATATCGGTATTTTACATGGAGCGACTGCTTAACTGACCTTTACAACCCCGTTAGTAACCAACGCGCAACGATTTAAAGTGCTTTCTGAGGCACGGAGGGAACTACACGTAGGTACCTATGTAATAAGATCTATGTAAAAAGTTATACCCTTTTTTTGAGGGTGGAAAATCATCGAATAACCCCCCCCCCCCCCCCCCCCCCCCGATCTTGGGCAGAGCGAAGGGGAGTGTCAGGTGTCAGACTTCTACTGACTAAAAACCACACCCATGTTCCTTCTTCGCCCTTGTGTCGGAGCCGCGTTATTCATGGAAAGTCCTCACCCTTCATTTAAAAGGGTCTTCTACAACCAGTTGTGTGTTGTGTCTACAAGGACATTGCCCAACCCGTGGCCCAACGGTTGTTTGACGGGCTATTGTACAACCTCTCAGTTACCTCTTTTTTTTGTAGTTGGGAAGTAATCAAAGCGGAAGGAAGTGTCAATCTTCAACTGACCAAAAACCACCCATGTTGCTTATAAGCCCTAGGTACCTATGTGTTGAGGCCGCGGCATCTTTTTCCAACAACGCGCAGCCACGACGGGCTCAGATACCTCTGCTTGTGTGATGTAAGATTTCATGGATCACAGTTTTGTATGTAGCGTTGCAAATGAGTTTATTTTTTCACCAAGGAATTTAGCATTCTGCAGATTTCTGCACCTCTTACCTCGGGTCGTATAGTAAGGTATGTTTCATAACTAGAAAGTGTAGCAGCGAAGTTTAGCAGACGCACTATGACATAATAATATCAAAATATGCGAGCGTGGATTCCATGTGGCGTAAATGAACCGCAGATTCACTGCAAATATTTAGTAAGCCTAAAACTTTAGCGGGGTTCTAACACAGTCCTTTTAGGGATACAACGGTTTCAATGTGTGAAATAAATAATTAATAGATGCAAATATTATTGAAAATAGTCATTACTAATATGTGAATTTTCAACATTTGTGTCTGCTGTTCATTTATGTATTTTACAAATTTAAATCGTTCTTCAAGCTTCGGTTTCATCTAAAGTTGTCGATACAATACTACAAAATATAATTTAGATGAGTTCATAACTATGTACGTAGTAAATATTTATTATGTTCGTTTAATCGAGTTAGCAAGGCATGGTGATTGTTAGTTGTAGTAAATCCGTGACCAAGTGGCGTCCAAGGAATGAAAAGAGAAGTGTTGGGCGTCTAGTGGCGAGTTGGGCATACGATATTGTTGCCATTGCGGGAATATTCTGTAAGAGGTTAGCTCAAAAGCGTGGAGTTTGTCACAAATAAAGAGAAACCTATTCCCAGCAGGTTGTGTGGTTGAAGTCGGGCTTTGGATGATGAAGGAGTTTGAATATTCTTGTGATCATTTCTTGAATGAAAAAAGCAAAATTAAAAATTTTGAAAAAACCCACGACTGTTAAAAATTAATTAAAAAAAGGATAAAATAATATAAAACACCCGCCTTAAAAAAACCCAAGAATGTCCGTCGGGGGCTGCCATTAAATGAACTAGTTTTGCAATGTTCAGCTCCCGACGGACATTCTTGGGTTTTTTTAAGGCGGGTGTTTTATATTATTTTATCCTTTTTTTAATTAAGTTTTAACAGTCGTGGGTTTTTTCAAAATTTTTAATTTTGCTTTTTATTTACTTTTTTTTTACTTTTATTTTTATTTTTTTATCTAAGAACATCCACCAATCAAACCTTAACCTAGTTGTGGAGAAAAATGGCAACTTTGATTTGCACAAAAAATGTTTGCTGCAGCGCCCCCTGGTGAGTTGTCACTGTAACACCTATCTAAGAACATGCACCAATCAAACCCTAACCCATAACTTAAAACTGCATCAAAATCGGACAAGTAGTTTTGGAGAAAAATGGCAACAGGTATTTGCACAAACACACAAACAAACAAACACACAAACAAACAAACACACAAACAAACAACCTCTCACCCCAAACGCATATACCGTCTCCGTTCCGTCGTGGGTAAAAAGAGAAGTGTTGGGCGTCTAGTGGCGAGTTGGGCATACGATATTGTTGCCATTGCGGGAATATTCTGTAAGAGATTAGCTCAAAAGCGTGGAGTTTGTCACAAATAAAGTTACCTATTCCCAGCAGGTTGTGTGGTTGAAGTCGGGCTTTGGATAATAATAATAATAATAATATTCCACAACTATCACACAACGCCATCTAGTCCCAAGCTAAGCAGAGCTTGTGTTATGGGTACTAGACAACTGATAAACATACTTATATATTTCTAAATACATATATATTATAGATAAATTACACCCAGACACAGAACAAATGATCGTGCTCATCACACAAACATTTGTCCTGGGTGGGAATCGAACCCACGACCTCCGGCATAGCAGTTAGGGTCACTAACCACTAGACCAACAGGATGATGATGGAGTTAGAATATTCTTGTGATCATTAATCTGTTCATCTAAATTCTTCACGCATCCGTTAAAAGCTCCTATTACGATATGATAGCTCTAAGAACTCTCAAATTTGTCTTTAATCCTAAACAAATTATAGTACTTTGGCAAAAACGTTTGAGTACTATTTCCACCTTAATAACTGAGTTAAAAGGCAAAGTCTTGAGTGTCTCTAGAAAATGTAATAGGCGTTATTACGTCGTTTACATAGCCGGCCGACTTGTAAAGTCCAAATAAGCCGACTTTCAAAGGTACTTAGGACACTTAGCTAACGAGACAGACAAACTTTAGGCTTTTGTCCCACTGTCGGCGGAACTGCGACTAGCTCGTACGGAACAAATGTCTCTATTGACCTACAGGTAGTGGTTCCAGGTCTGCCTGTTTCTGCATGTGAGACTAAAAGTTTGGAAATGCAGGAGGAGTTCCTAGTTCCTAGCGCGTGCTAGGAACTAGGAACTCCTCCTGCCAAAGTTAAGAAACAAAAAAACTAGTTCGTTGAAATGTAATCTTTATTGCCCTTTTACATATTATCTACAACTTTCAATGAATACATAGATTACTTAATCAACATAATTACACTTACCACAAATACAACACATAAAATTACACACAAACACACGCATACAAAAGGCAGTGAATAAGGTAATCGGCGTGTGGTAGGACTGCCACCGTATATATTGAAGACTGTTGCTATTCCATCCAGCTGCTGACGCAGTGTACAAAAGATTGTAGGTTGCGTGACTGTGTTAGAGGTTCATAATTTATTATGCAGTTGAACACTGCTGTAGACCCGCCTGGCGGGAACTGTGTCAGACAAACAGTTCATTTTAAGTAGCTAGTTCTTCTCGCTTCTCGCTCATCGCTGGCAGTAAGACACCTGCCTTAGGTATGAAGCTACCAATAGACAATTAAAGTTTTCATATAAAAATTGGGACGACAGAAATACAAAAGAGGAAAATTATGTTGTTACTTTTTATTGTGAAGTGCTGACGTGGTACCTCGGAAAGTACCAGCTACCTTCTATATTTGTTTTCAAAAAATTAAGATCATCGGCGACTCTCTCTACACTTAAAACAGTCTACTATGCATTGGCAAACTCGATTTTAAACTATTGTATAACCGTATGGGGAAGTTCTGGAAAGTGCTTAATGCTCGTTTAGAAAGAGCGCAGCGCGCGGTTTAAAAGTCATGTCACACAAACCAGTCCGTTTTCCGACCAATGAACTGTATGCTCTGTTGCAAATACCTAGGGTAAGGCACAGCTTTGTTCTGAACACAATAATACGAAAACATTCAGAACTTAGTTTCGACCATTGTTTTTGCAACCAGAGTAAGCAGAAACATAGACCTCTTAATGTCTGCCCTGTAATTCCGGCTAGCACCATAATAGTAAGAAGACAATACTACTTTATAAGCCCAATTCTTAATAACAAAATAAACTTGATCTTAAACATCTACCCCCTTACTTCACGCGAGTATAAATCAGTGACTCATAAGTGGCTCGGTTCCCTGTCCTATGAAGAGCTTGAATTTTTTTTTGTAAAAACCTAAATATAAGTATAATGCCTTCCAATTCCAAACATACACCTATCTACACATACTCACATTCACTCACACGCATACACATACATACGGTTTACCCTTGTTTGGCATAACAACGTTTCGTCGAACATCACTTCGACTAATTTCAGTTAGCATAAAGTCAGTTCGCATAATTATTCATTTGACCGAATAATTAATTGGTAGATTTTTATTTAGCATAATTATTTATTTATTTGATATAATATCATTTGACCGAATTTTCAAATGCACTAATTTTATTTAAACTAATGTTTCACTAGACTAATAATGATGGCTGTTGCTAGTCGTCCGCTAAGTGGATGAATCAACCCAATGTCAAAAAGATAAACATATTGTTCACGTGGCAATTGTAATAATAATAATAATGACGTCACTCATACATGCAACGCATGTACTCCATGACGCGCGCTCGCTTCGCTCGCATATTAAATAACACTAATATCTTCTGTCCCCGAAGTGCCGGGCCTCCGCCGGCCTCCTTCGTCGGCCTACGGGCCGGTGCCCATGCCGCCCATAAAGGATACTGTCGCGAGGCGGTCGTATTATAATTTTGGTTATTCATCCGTAGTCTAGGCAACAAGTGCCTTTTTGATGAACTTTTTTCAGCAGTCTCCGATAATTATGATTGAGGTGTCATTCGATTCGGAATGGCATCCCGATGATTTTTGAAAAAAATGAAGTTCCGCTTGCAAAAATTGCAAAAGTTATTAATAATTAACTAAAAAATTTAAAATGGGTTTAGTTTTTTGCAAATATCTCAAAACATAATTAAAATTTTTCAAATTTGAAATAAGATTCAAAAAGGGGAGGAAATTTCCTAAAGAATGTTCTAACTTTCGGAATTGTAGGACCAATATTAATAACTTTCCGATCGGGTTGAAAATACGCCCGAAAACTGGTACTCCGTCTTGCGCAAGCTACGCTCCATTCGGACCTTTAATGAATAAATGTTATTTAAACTTATTAAATATGAAAATTAAAAATTGAAAAAATTCAGCCGCCTGCAGGATAGATCAATACACAATAATCTGTGATCTAAAAATTTTTATCGCGAATTTTCAATAAATTATCCATTAATTAATTAACAATTTTTTGTAGCACGAACACTGACATTGCAAGTGCGATAATTATAACACTATTCGTCTGAGATTTTTTTCCTTTCGTGGAGCTATTTTTCAAAGGTCTTAAAATAGGCTCTCGTTGGAAAAATTTAAAAAATGTTAATTTTCGTTTTTTTATTAACAATTTACTGAAATGAAAAATTTCAAACCTTCATTAGACATTAAAAAAATCATTTTTTTTAATTATATTATTATTGAACCGTTTTTGTATGATCAGAAGCTACTTAAAAATGATTTTTTATATTTTTTATATCCTGTTTTTTAAAATATTTTTATAAACAAATGCGTTGTTTATGAGATAATTTAATGTTTTTTTTTAATATCGTAATCTTTGATAATAGTCATGATATTTTTTTAAAAAACCGTTTCTTAAAAAAAATGTTTTATTGCTTAAAAACGCATTTGTTGATTAACACTTATTCTCTCCCACTTCTAATTAATATTAAGGTATCATTTTTTTTAAATCACCATTATTTGTTTTTTCTTTTCGATATATAAAAAAAAAAAAATGTTTTATTAAAACTTTCATTGTTTATGTAATAAACAATTTGTAAAAAACAAATAAATTTTTACTTTATATTTTTTTTCTTGTTTTACTTATTGTCACAAAAACAGAATGATTCTTTTTTTTTTCATTTAATTTTTTTTACAGTTTTTTTTTAATTTGAAAAAAACAAAATCATATCTGTTTTTGTGACAATATTTACTTACTGTCACAAAAACAGATATGATTTTGTTTTTTTTTCATTTAATTTTTTTTTCAACTTTTTTTTTAATTTGAAAAAAAAAATCATATCTGTTTTTGTGACAATAAGTAAAACAAGAAAAAAAAATATAAAGTAAAAATTTATTTGTTTTTAACAAGTTGTTTATTACATAAACAATGAAAGTTTTAATAAAACAATATTTTTTTTTATATATCGAAAAGAAAAAACAAATAATGGTGATTTAAAAAAAATGATACCTTAATATTAATTAGAAGTGGGAGAAAATAATTGTAAATCAACAAATGCGTTTTTAAGCAATAAAACATTTTTTTTAAGAAACGGTTTAAAAAAAAAAAAACATGATTATTATCAAAGATTACGATATTAAAAAAAAAACATTAAATTATCTCATAAACAACGCATTTGTTTATAAAAATATTTTAAAAAACAGGATATAAAAAATATAAAAAATCATTTTTAAGTAGCTTCTGATCATACAAAAGCGGTTCAATAATAATATATTAAAAAAAAAGATTTTTTTAATGTCTAATTAAGGTTTGAAATTTTTCATTTCAGTAAATTGTTAATAAAAAAACGAAAATTAACATTTTTTAAATTTTTCCAACGAGAGCCTATTCTAAGACCTTTGAAAAATAGCTCCACGAAAGGAAAAAAATCTCAGATGAATAGTGTTATAATTATCGCACTTGCAATGTCAGTGTTCGTGCTACAAAAAATTGTTAATTAATTTAATGGATAACTTATTGAAAATTCGCGATAAAAATTTTTAGATCACAGATTATTGTGTATTGATCTATCCTGCAGGCGCCTGAATTTTTTCAATTTTTAATTTTCATATTTAATAAGTTTAAATAACATTTATTCATTAAAGGTCCGAATGGAGCGTAGCTTGCGCAAGACGGAGTACCAGTTTTCGGGCGTATTTTCAACCCGATCGGAAAGTTATTAATATTGGTCCTACAATTCCGAAAGAGAACATTCTTTAGGAAATTTCCTCCCCTTTTTGAATCATAATTCAAATTTGAAAAATTTTAATTAGGTTTTGAGATATTTGCCAAAAACTAAAACCATTTTAAATTTTTTAGTTAATGGTTAATAACTTTTGCAATTTTTGCAAGCGGAACTTCAATTTTTCAAAAATCATCGGGATGCCATTCCGAATCGAATGACACCTCAATCATAATTTTCGGAGACTGCTGAAAAAAGTTGATCAAAAAAGCACTTGTTGACTAGACTACCGGCTTCTTATCGGACGACTAATTATTTGTCAGCAGCATCTGTGTTTGTTTGGGGGACAAATTGAATATTCGATAAAACACAAATTATACGAACTGAACATTACATCAAATGAGCATTATATTCACATGCATAAATAATAAAATTAGTGCTTAAGATTTTATTAGTTCTTTTTGCTTATTTATATTGTATTCTACAAAATGTAAAACATACTTAATATTTTCTTTTCTTTACTTGTTTCACCTGGAACACTGACGTCTCCACTCCTGGAGGTGGGCGCTAATGGCCGCGACACAGTATTCCATACTAATGCGGTTGTTAACGAACTCAAACTTTTGTAAATCTGTTTTTTGTTCTAATAAAAAAAATTGAATTTTTGAACCTTACAGATGGTAGTTTGACATGGTACTTTGGCAGTCGTTACAGGTAGTCAGTAACCCGAAAGTCTGACAACCAGTCTTACCACAGGGTATCGTCTTACCCAGTACTAACTGGTTTGTGGAGGTCAGATAGGCAGTCGCTCCATGTGTATTACTGGTATTCAGCTGCTACCGGGTAGACTGGAAGCCGTTTCAAAATACACGTGGATGAATTCGCGGGCGAAAGGCTAGTTTATTTATTTTTGCTTATTATTTTACTTTTTTTACCCGTAAAATATCCCGTAAGTGATAGTATTTTCATCCTTGTCTCTTTCACTACACGTTGGGCAAGTGTGAGCTAGATAGGCATAGTTTTCACAGTCTTTTAACGGTTTTTAAAATCGTGGGAAAAAGCGAGCTTAATAAGCACGCTTGACAGTTAGCGACTTTTTGACAGCGCGCTTATTAAGCGCGCTGTCAAATAAAGTCATGTTTAAAAACCTTTTAACTCATAATATTATTATTGTGAGTTTTTAAAGGTTTTGATAATGATGAAGGTTATTTGATTTCTCTTATAAAAAATAAGCAACTGTGCTTCAAAACGTAACTGAAAATACCTGTCCATGAAAGGTTTTAATTAATAACAGAGCAAAGTTCGTTCTTCAACAAAACGAAGAATTAAATTACTTAGGTCACAGGACACTATAGCCCCAAAAAAGGACAAATGCCTTCTCTTCCACTACATTCATATAGCACACAATTAAATGGACCGTTTTCTACAAAATTAGGCAACAAATGGCACTTAAAACGTAACACAAATTTATGTATACAACTAGGTTTTGTTGGCGGCTTTGCTTCCATCATGTACGGAAATTAGCCACGGGAACGTTTTTTATTTAGCTTGTTTTTAAAATATCATATTATTTTACTTTTGCCTATTTCAATAACACTATCAATCACCAATTATTTCCCATGAGCCACTCAGCTGCCGCGCCAAATTTTGCAAAATGGCGCAACTGTTGCGGCCATCCGGGTGACGTCAGCTGATATCGGCGGCGCGTGATTAAAACGCCCGATATCTCTTGTTTTGTAAGAGAACTCTGTATATAACTTATGTTGTTGGAATCGTTATGAAATAAGCTATCAGATTTTAAATGGATTTGTCTAGTTTAGCCTTGTAATATATTGTTAATTCTACTTTAAAGTCAGCGTGAGCAAAATTTTCCCAGTTTGTTGTACAAAAGGAGATAGAAATAAAAAAATAAACCCTTATATCAAAGGGTTTTTATTTTATTTACATGAATATACCCTATTACACACAAATCAATTAAAATAACACAGCTCTCCATACATATTTTACATACTGCAAGCTAAACAAAAGCTCGGCTCAGGTAGTCGAACCGTGCGTCGAACAAAAAAAAAAGGTTATGTTTACGCATTCATTCTGAGAACTCCGCAAGCCAAGTGGCTGTTGAAAGTATCTTGTTGCATACCTAGTTTGGTACACAATCTTATCGCAGACAAAGTTTTAGCTGTGTGAATAGTTTTGTTTACGAAACATGAGTCAGAATGTAAACACTTGAAAAAGAGCGATAAAAAAGACCCTTTCATTATTTGTATCACAGAGCAAGTACTATTGCATTTATTTGAAATCTTATTTCACAATACACATTATGATGATATTTACTAATGGAAAAACACAACACAAAGGCTTGTTGCCTAACAAAAACATTACATAAATCAACAAAATAAGTGAACAATTTTAGGTAAAAACACGCAAAAAGTTGAAAAAAGGGTTGGAAAAGTATGGATACGCCACTGTTGTCACACCTGAACTTGAATTATGAATATAATAAAAATGACTCTACTCTACTGACTCTAAATTAAAGAAAAAATACATCCTCCTTTTTTTTAAGTAGGTTAAATCAAAAACACAGTCACCAAAAAAAACATTTTGAGAATCGATTCACAAATGGGGAGAAATCGGCGAAGAAAAAATACATCCTCCTTTTTTTAAGTCGGTTAAGTCAAAAACACAGTCACCAAATAAAACATTTTGAGAATCGGTTCACAAATGGGGGAGAAATCTGTGAAAATAGAAAACATACATACTCCTTTTTTTTAAGTCGGTTAAAATCCATACTATTCCAACACTCGACCAAACCACAGAAATGACCGTTATGACGTCACGAATCCTTGACTGTCAACGTTGCAAAATAAGATGTTTTGGCTCGCGTGTTTTGTTTTCAATTAAATTCAAATTTCTGACGATATAACTTAATTAGAATGCATTACAGACGTTGTTAATTAACTTAGAATTGTTAATAACGACACTTTGATAAACATTAGGCATATTTTCTAGTCGTACGACGTGAAAAAAAACGGTCATTACGGTAGGCATAGCGGACGAGTTCTTTGACCTAGGTATTTCTGCCGGAATTCACGCCAAACACACAATCAAGCTATTAAAAACAGTTCAGTACTTACCGGTTCATAATAATAACACCTCCAAGCCACCAAAAATCACTAAAATTATACAACTGTCTTTGATGCGGGCGCCGCTCGCGAAAGCGCTCTGAACCGGACTGGCTTGGACGCGGGACTCGGCGGGTACACGTTGGGGGGCGAATATTACTACGAAACTGAGTATCCAATTTTCATCCTTGTCTATTTCACTACACTTTGGGCAAGTTTGAGCAAGACAGGCATAGTTTTGACAGTATTTTAACGGTTTTTAGAAATCGCGGGAACACGACCGCTTATATTGCAACGTGACAGTTGGGGAACTTTTGACAACCGCTTATTTTGCAAGCTTGACACACGAGTGGGCTCTCCAAACCATAATTTTGCTCAAAACACATTTCTCAAAACAATGAAATCAAAATCACTGAAACTTGTAAATTTAATAAGTAGTTATTACACTCAGGACTGCCTACTTGGTCTCGTGGTCGCAAGCACGCCTGCTTGGTATGTGGTCCTGGGTACGATTCCCAGGTTTAACAAAGTAGCCACGGAGTCTAGATTTGTGCTCAGTTGTTGGCAAAAACAAATCACAAATCCCCCCTGAGAAAATCCCCCTCAGGGTACACCCCTGCCTAACCCTTCGGGGCTTACTAGCGTGATTTTATGTTATGTTAGCAAACCACAGCCCTACGCCAAGAATAAAACTACATAAATTCTTCCGAGGTCCCTACAAAAACTCTCAGTCAGATCCAGAAAACATTTCACAGTTATGCAGAAAGTGGTGCACGAATTACCGAGTTTTTAAAAATTGTACCGGCACTCTTTAAGGTAACGAGGTTTTGCGCAATTTACTGAATAATGACCCTTGTTGACTGTTGAACTGAACTGTGAACGAAGCCATTGCTTAGTTGCAATTGAAAACGGTGGAAGAATTGTTGAGAGCTGCATTTTGAACGGCATAAGTTGTTCGATTGAAAGAAGGATTTTATAGTTTTATTCAAAGGTTTGAATCAATCGGTGTTGTTGCTGACTGAGTAAATAATTGAGGTTTTCCAGTAGTTAAACTTTAACCGCCTTATTAATAAAAATAGTTAACCCTGGTTTAACTTACGCTTGGTTTATCTCGCATGCCGTCACTTTCTTTTGAATATTTTTGAAGTGAGACGGCATGCGAGATAAACCAAGCGTAAGTTAAACCAGGTTTAACCATTTTTATTATTATGGCGATAACAGCCGTTGAGTCGATCTTCAGGTTAAGCAGCACTTGCTTGAATTGATCCGTGGATGGGTGACCACCCATTGCATATCAAGTTTCCTCAGTGTCTCAGGAAACACGGTAAGCCGTTTGTCCCGGCTGACATTTTTAGATCATTGACTGACAGGTAGTGGCACGAAATTCGGACATCCATTCCAACCAAGGGATATCGAATTACGGTTTTGTATTTGGTCCGTTAAGCAATCTCTTGTAATGTAAAATACTGGTATTCCGCTGCACCCGATTAGACTAGAAGCCGTCCCCAATATAGCCAGGAAACCGCTAGACAGATGAATTCAAAATCGAATTTCACAAGAATCATTCCCGAAAACGCCCAAATTAAAAGTCATTTATTTAAATTAGGCTGATATCTGCACTTTTTGAACGTCATTTTACAAGAGACATTCGACACTTCCTAGTGTTTTTGTTGTGATTGTAATCTGAGTTTCTAAATAAATATTGTGGAAATAGCGAAATGAAAAACACGTAGTACGATGGTTGCTATATTTGAACTGCGAAGATCTTTTTACTTGACATTATAAAAATATATTTAAAACCCAACAAAAAGGTTTCACAAATAAGTAGGTTTTACAACAGTTTTAGCTGGGTAGGAAGGAGAAGTGGCGGAACAGACTTCCTAGCAACATATTTGTCTGCTAGGTTAGAAAGACCAGATTCTGTTCAATAGTGTGAAAAATGTTTCTGAAAAACAAATATATTTTGGATATCAGCAGCTTTTCCCCACAGCAGAATATCGTGGGATATAACGCTGTGATAATAATTAAAGTAGGCTTAGTATACTGTGTGCTGTGATGAAGGCTCCTACTCTAATCAATTTGGTTGAAATCCATCAACAAAAAAGCTTTAATTTAACAGAAATCATAGAACAAGACAACAAAATATAATATGATTGATTTGATAAAATGTAAGACAGGCCATCAAAAGTGTGTTTCAAGTTGTCAAGTAGTTTGAACCATCGTTAACGACAAACTACTTACTTACGATTAGACCTCCAAGAACTCAACAAATCTAATTAAGCTTTTAGTCATAGATTATCTTATTCTATTTCTTTTCGAATTCGGTTCCAAACTTTTATGCATAAAATTAACAAAAAGTTGAATATTAAATTAATTAATTTTATGTAACTTACTTTGACTTGGCAACATTGTTGACCTAGTTAAAATCTTATTACTAAATGCGTTGCGACGAACTTTGTACGTGATGAATATTACTGAACTTTCTGATGAATCAAATATTCTGGAAAGCTTATTTTAACACGTTGCGAGACGGTAATGACTTTTTCAGATTATGCAATATGACAGTAAAATTGCCCATACAAGTTACGACCACTGCTATATCCGTACTTACCTAGAGCAATACTAAAGAATAATATACAACGACACTACTCGACTCACTCGAGCCGTCGCATAGAATCTGTATAGACCGATTACGGGCATAACCGTACTGTGTTTGCAAGGACTTCATAGAAAACGCACTAACACATATATTTTCAATACAATGTGTGACTTTGTGCGTTCTAATGCTTCTATACGTATGAGGGATTGATGTGATACGATACGACAGTAAAAAACTTTTTTGCAAAAAAAACAACCGACTTCAAAAACACCAAAAAGAGAAAAATAAACTTCAGAAGAAAAATCAGCTTCTGAAGTCGGTGACATTTGTTTGTTTGATTTTATTTTTTTGCCACCGACTTCAGAAGCTGATTTTTCTTCTGAAGTTTATTTTTCTCTTTTTGGTGTTTTTGAAGTCGGTTGTTTTTTTTGCAAAAAAGTTTTTTTTATTTTTTCATTTTTAGTTGTAATAAGCACCTATTATATCCTATACAAATATTTACTATGCATTTAACATTCAACCAAGAAACCTAACCCTTAACCTTCAAGATTCCCCTATTTTTACTTTCAACTCTTAACCGTTGAGGAGTAGTATACCTTCCATTATCAGCTCATCAACATGAATACAAGTGATGACTGCTAGATGCGAATACTTGAATAGCGCCAGAAAAAGCACGAAAATTCATAAAACAACAAAAAAAAATGTGTATCGTACACATCTGCATACCCCCTCAGAGCATACAGGCGTGATGTTACGTCATGATAATGTATATTCAATAAACATCCAAGCGATTCCAGCAATTACGACAGATTTGCCGTCTATTTTTGAAGAGTTCCATTGTATATCTCCGAAGATCAGCACCAGATCTTCACCAAAAAAAAAAAGGACCACCTCAGGAGTATACTTTTACAAATAAAAAAAGAATTTTGATGATCGGTCCACAAATGGGGGGGAAATCAGGTAACATACATAAAAAAATAAATAAAAAATACATACACACGAACATAGTAACCTCCTTTTTTGAAGTCGGTTAAAAAGGTTTTCCTTGTTCCTCTATACAAAATTTCGCTGTAATGCCCGTACCTCACTTTAGAAGAGTTTAAAATTGTACGGCGGTGCCCGTACTGTCATTTTTCAACTTCAAAAAATCTACTGCTATTTCAGTGCGTCCCGCAACGTGTTAATGTAGCGACAAGGACATTAAAGCAACTTTCAGCAAATGTATTGGCCAAACTAGTACATTACATTTTAACATAACTGGCGAAATGTGGGTGTACTATTAAGTAAGCCTCTACCTAACCTTTCTTTGCCTTATCACACTTCACACAAATAATAATATTTTAAAGGCGAAAGTTTGTGAGCGCATGTTTGTTACTTCTTCACGTCTAAACGGCTGGAGCGATTTGGATAAAATTTGGTACACAGATAGTTTATAACCTAGATTAACACATGGATAGTTTTTATCCCGATTGTATCATCCCGTGGGATAATTTTCGAGTTTTAGCGGGTGAAGCCGCTGGCAATAGTGAAAGAAGCAACAAAAACAATACCAACTTTATTTTGAGACAAATCTGCGAACTTTTCAACAAACGAACTCACAATCAAATCACAATATCCTATGTCTTCGAAATAGCTATACGAACTTCGGTAATGGATAGATTAGTCGTTCCACCTACATTGGCCATTTCCATACGTCACGAGAAGCCATGACACCCGTTGCGAGCGGCCATTAGAAGTGATTTGATTGATGTTTCGGCTCTGAATCCGTAATGGTATATTGATTGATAGGACCTTGAAGAATTTATTGGACTTCGGAGGTGTATTAAATTACATAGGCCCGATGTCGATGTTATTTTCAGTAAAGACAACTTTCGTGGTTTAGTGTAATCGAATAGCATTCGTGTTTGTAAGTTTAGTGATTAAGGCTCGCGGTGTTTCTTGTTTTTGATTTTGATAGGCTTTAATTAAGGAATGTCATTATGACTTTATCTTTTCGTGTCTCGTTAGGTTTGATCTTCGCTAAGTTAGGTTATTGCCAAAGTCGGATCGGGAGTGGATGAGTTTGGTATTGGCTGTCATTAATTTGTAGATCTTCGACTAGTCATTAAGGTTGGTTTCAGAAGCCTGAAAGTTTGACGAGCAGCACTTCAGAGATCAGATAGACACCTGCTCATACGGACATGCTGATATTCTGCTCGTTCGTGCCGTCTACAATATCGTTGGGCAAAGTTTACGCTCAGCCTGAAGATGGTGCATATTTAATTAAATCTTTTTGAATAGCCTGTATTCTCCCCAAAAGGCCCAAAGGGTACTATATGCCACATTCACACCATCTTATGCATATCATATTCTCACAGTTAAGTAAATAAAAATCCACTTGAATGTCAGTATTTATAAAAACCACAACACGTTCAAATGCCATGACTACTAAAAGTCTGTACCAAAATGACAAGCAAAAATGTCAAGAAACGTATAAACAGAGACTACAAACATTTTTTCCAAATCCCAAAAGTGACGTGAAAGAACCGAACCGGGCCAAAGTCGTGGCTACATAAAGTCGGTCACAAATTCACGATACTCACGATTGTTTCGTCACATAAAATGTTGTGTACCCCAGTTACTCGTTCCGCTGCGTTTCCCGCTATATTTCTTCATTGGTTACGGGATTTATTCATTCGTGCATTGTGTTTTTTTTTCGGATGCTTTTGTGAAAATATGTTTGGAGATGGATGGGTTGTTATTTTAATGATCAGTAAGTAATTTTGGAACTGAGTTCCTTATCGCACGTTATTGTTCTGATTTGTTTGTAGTGTGCTGAGGAGCTAGACCAAGAAATGTGTAACAATGAAAAACGACATCAAAAACCAGCATTTTTAACCGACTTAAAAAAAGGAGGAGGGGTTCTATGTTCGTGTGTATGTTTTTTTTTTGCGGTAATTTTCGAGGCAATCCCGATCACCTGGGATACTAATTTTTTTTCCAATCGAAATCGATTTGAAAAAGCTTATCGTTAATTTTGGAATACTAAATATTTGATGAACATTGCTCCAGCTATTATTTTTATAATATTTTAGAAGAATTTACAATTTTCCTCACTTTTCAATAACTTGTTAGTAACGAGTAAAATCTAACAATATGAAGCTTTGAGTATTGATCTACTTCTGGTGTTAGCTGTATATAGTTAGTTCCTCACTCTAGACAAGGCTTAACCGAATATTGTGCTTCGGACGCCTTCCAAAACAATTCAGTCTGTTTTGACAGTCATCCACCAGTCAGACGTCTGGGCCTAGTCTGTTGTTCTGGTTCGTGCAAATCATGCGCATATCATTTGTATGATATTACTAGCTTTTGCCAGCGGCTTCGCCCGCGTGAAAATGACGATTTTCCATACAAATTTTCATCCCCTATTTAACTCCCTTAGGGGTTGAATTTCGAAAAATCCTTCCTTATTCCTTGTCTACATTATAAAGGGATCCTCTGTGCAAAATTTCAGCTTTCTAGGTCCAAGGGTTTGGGCTGGGCGTTGATGAGTCAGTCAGTCAGTCAGTCAGGACTTCTCTCTTTATTTATTAGATGAAAGGGACAAGCAATGTACTGATGTCTGTCTGTGTATGTCCTCCGTGGGTATTGGGTGTACCATCAAAATACAGTCAATTACAAGGCTGGATGTAAGCCGGGAGGACACTATAGTTCTAGCTGTTACTGTATTTGTGAGGAGTCTTGATCTAGAAACACACCTTTCTTTCTATTAGCCAATCGTCAGGCCATAAGCAAGTTCCAGTTGGTAATGTTGACGATCAAAAAGTTGTGCCAAAGTACCAAACTTTATATAAATCTCTAAATATACATAAGTACACAATAACATTAACTACGTTCCGCGTTGGTCTAGTGGTCGCAATCGTGACAGCTGAGCTTGAGGTCCTAGGTTCGATGCCCGGAATGGCACGGTTGGCGCAGTGGCTCAAGCAATTACTGCTGCGCTATGTGTCGCCGGTTCGATCCCCGCACGGAACAAATATTTGTATGGCCTACAGATAGTTGTTTCGGGTCTGGGTATTTGCGTATGTGAGTTTAAATGTTTGTGAACGAACTCACGATACAGGAGAAATGCCTAGCGTGGGCCAACGTTTTTTTTTTAAGAAAGAAAGAAATTGCAATTGGATTTTTCCATCAGAAACTCAGTAGCAGCCTTTGAGTCTAGATTTGTGTCCAGTTGATGGCAATAGGCTCACCCCCTATTACATGGGACTTAAACATGAGCTTTCGGGAATTACTGGCGTGATGGTATCTGTATTAAAATTTAGGTTAGAGTATAAATCCTTCTTCGATCACATTATGCAAAGGCAATTACAGGAAATGGAGTCCGAACACTGAAATTCCGGACATCGGGTAGTGCCGAGTCACTGGGCGTGTTCTTACATCTGTCTTCCTTGTTACAGATGATTGATCAATGTTCTGTTGGCACGTGTTATATTACTTGTGTATAATACATGAGTTTCATTTGTATCTGAATTCTCTTTATCTTTAGGTGTGATTTCAATAAATTGATCATGCCTTAATACCATTCCATTGCTGCTTTCACAAATTGAGCGATGCAATGGGTTTGAAAGTACCCCACGAAATCGACTTGTCCTTCCGTTATGTTATTGCTATCATTTTCTGATCTGGAAATCGTCTAGTTACGGAGATATTAGGGGTCAAAGTTTCAAATTATTCACAAGTTTTTTTTAATACAAGCCGCGTGTAATGTTAAAACTGCCCTACACTAGCAACATGTTTTAAGTACTTTATATTGCTCCCAACCATGAAACACGACTTTTCACCGCTAAAAGGTCAATATAAGTATATTTGTCGTAGAGTGAGGTACTTAGTTTGATGACGGTACAGACTCTTGGTTGACGGTTTCCGACTCCATGTATATGCCATTATTTAGTCATCTACACTAATAATCAATTGATTCTACGAAACGTATTCTATATGATTAGTACCTTGAACTCAATTTTAGCCACAAAACATCAAAAGCTTTATCATTGGACTAGTTTCCAGCCAAAAAGCCATCAAAGACCATTGAATATCAAAAGCTGCCAAAACATCAATCAACTCCCTTCGCTGACTAAAAAGCCTTTAACAAAACCGACCTCTTTTCAAATCAAGGTCATGTCTACAACCCACAAAAGCCGAACTATGATTCGCAGACATAGCAGAAAGTTTAACAACTACCAATACAAGTGTCTCTACTAAAGGCCGTCGCTCATCGTGAATTTTAGCAGCGATGCAAAACATCGCGATTGTACCGTGGCCATAATTACGGCCGCTGTACAATCGCGATGCTGTAGCTGGCTGTGTACTTTCGCCCACGTTATATTCTTTGTCACTATTTTCACGAAGCTGTCGCAGAACTCCTGAAAGCCAGAATCAACAGCAACCGCCAGAAAAGCGCCGAGACAATGAAACTCGAGGAAGTCCCAGAGAAACATTATAACTGTTTTGAATCCCACATCAAAATTTATCAGAAAAGATAACTAAAAAACATAACTTCCCTCTATTCTAGGAGAAGACAGAACATAACAAGGGCAATAGGCACAAAGAGCCATTTACAACTAGCATAAACCCAGTGCAGTCATGACTTGAGTTTACGAAATGCGTGCTTGCAGCAATATAGAACCGCGCCGCGTTTGCGTGCGACTGCATCGCTTCATAAAGTCGGAGTGGGCGATGGCCTTAAGGGAGCTAACTTAGAGCGGGCATTGGGGAGTGACCGCGCGTGCTCAAGCATCTATCTTAAGCCAGCTCAAAGCACGATTGTAACGAAGTTAAAAGGGGAACACTAGGTACGGATTGTTATAATTGGGCTTGCTAATAAAGATAATTGTGTAATGTTAAATCAAGTAGTGCGTTCAGGACAAACGCAAGGTTAATTTAAATTCGAATAATGATAAAGGATAAAATAATAATTCCGGTTTCGCACATTCATCATTACTTAATTATTGGATATACTCGTATCATCATCGTAACAGACTGATGGTAAAGTAGATCAATAAACGGGTACAGGCAAGCATTTTAGCGCGAGTGGACTCTTATCTAGTCTACAAGCCTGTATCTTGAATCATTAGACATGCACTCATAGTTATACATTTTACTTCCCAGAAACGCCATAATTTGCCATAATAATTATAAGCGTCAAGGAGATATTGGCACTTGACCAGAATTGTGGTAATTTTAGTTAGAAGCAGGCTTCGGATTGCTTGATCCTATATGGACGTCATTACGAGCATGTGTACCTACATGGATCCTATTATCTTGTAGGTATTCCTCGTTGTTCGCGAAACTCCGATCAATTAGAAGCAATAGTCGCTAACATGTGTGATGGTGCAGGTACTTAGTCAAGATAGGGAAGTGACCACACTTATTGCTGCGAATCGGTTCGAACCGCACATTTGTCCCATTTCGTTCGGCGTGGTGTATCGTTCGAGAAACTCGTAGTTAAATACATATTAACAGCCATTTTTTTCCGTAGAGATCTACGCTAGGGAATGCATGGGCAACTATAGTACTTTCACAAGTTATAATAAATTGTGACTGTGTCGTAGCCTCGTTTTATTAGTTTTTCTGACATTAAAAAGTGCCTGTAATGGTCTAACTGAAAGGAATGCTTTGAGTTTGAGTTTAACTGACCCGAGTGGCAATTATTATTAAGTCACGAGCTCCTCTAGCTCCCTCACAGCCTAAGAACTAAAATTTTAGCGGCTCAACTTAGAATAGTATCTGGAAAAAGTAATATCGGGGAGTACGACAACTGTGAACCGAATAGGAATTGCGTATTTGCGATATTGTATTTTTTGCACTTATTTCTTTGGACAGAATCAAGTGTGTAAAGCTGAAAGCTTGTTTAGTTTGTAAGTGGAAATGACGTGGAAATAATTGTTGTGACTTTGTTTCTAAGTGTTGTTGACTGGAATTTTCTTTTCACGGGCTTTGGGAAATTTGATACACGTGCTGGTTATTATTTAGCTAGCATTATTAAGCAAAGTAATTATCACTTTTTTACTACTCGACGCATCAGAGCAATGTTTCGAAAGCTTTACATTGAATTTTTAACGTGATATTCACGCTAAAAAAATAGTTTTCAAGCAATAATTATAATTTTTGCGTAGCGTCACTTTATTTGATGTACAGAATTTTTTTTCAACGGTTTCGTTTATTACTAACTCTGTATAATTATCATACGTTTTATCGGTTTTACTGAAACTTTCTCTCCAGGTAAAACACTAATATCACGCCTATTTTATCTCAAGAGATAGGCAGAGATATACTTTCTAGAGTTGTAATAATGAATTCATTTAACTTTTTACATTTTCCGTAGGTAGGGTACTGCAGAGCAGTTTTCTATGTGACGTCACAAAACAATGAAAGTTGTCATATTATTATGTTGTAATACGATGTTAATTAGTAAAACAGCTCCAAACACCATGTAAAAAGCAATTAAGGGGTTGTTTAAAATATTTAATGGTGCATAAAATGAGGGTGAAAATGCTGGAGTAAATGAGGGTAAACTTAAACTTTCATGGCTACCACAGCATGTAATGTGGCCAGTTTGAAAAAAAAAATTAGGTACATTCTGGACACTCTAAATTCGGTAAAATCTAACAATGACTGGTGCCTTGCATGAGCCACTTACTGATAAGTACTGATAACTTGTGTCATCCCACTGCTGGCCAGAGGCCTCTCCCCATGACTTCAGTTGTTTCGATCTAAGGCTGATGTGGACTACTGGTCTTGTCCAGATCGTCTCCAGAGGGGCTTGAGTCATCATACCAGCCTGTTACTGTTCTAGTGCGAGCCAAATGCCTCTTCTAGTACCATGAGTGCATGACCTTCAAGACAGATTGGCGATTTTCTGACTTACCAAAGTGTATTTTAAGTCCACGTTTCTTAAGTATGGTTTCCGTCACCTAGTTGTTAATGTCCAAGATACTTTGAAAGTACCAACACAATAATTTATGAATTGCAAAATTCACATTGGTACAAAATTTGACTTCTGCATGAATGATCAGGCTTTAACAGCTGGATTATCATGACATCCAAACATAAACTCACGTTTTTTTTTGTCATGGGGAAGGTAGAAACCGAAGAATGCCACCGGCTACGATTCTTCCATATTCGATAATAAGTACAAATGGTCATACACGTACACCGCGCGCCGGTGGCAAGTATTTCGCCTCTGTCCTTCCTGAAGAAACTCACCAACAAGGTCAATATATAGGTATGTCTTTCTAGGAAGTCCTCTCCCTCATACCTGCCTTGTAAATATCTTTTGTCAATACTGAACTTCTTTGAAATGACATCAATCCAAATTTTTGTAAAGGTTGACTGTGATTCGACTTCCAAAAACTAACTGACTGGTTGTGTTGGCCTATCTGATCTAAAACCTAAATTCACTTAAACGAACAAAGGATGATCGATTTCCAAATAATATCACATTCTGACAGGATAACGTATTAATTTCTGAAATAAAATAAAACTTCTATCAATCGTTCTCTACGTTTTAGCAGACTTTATTGTGTATGTTTCAAAACGTTTCTCAACCTTAATGAATGAAGAATAAAATTAATTAGGTAATTTAACATAATATCACTTCTATATACCCCGAGGGGTAGGCAAAGGTGTACCTACTAGTGAACCTATATTTTGCCAGTTATGTCTAAGTCTGTCTGTCTAAGGGGGCGAGCCTATTGCTATTGACTGGGTGAAAATCCAGACTCCACGGCTGCCGCGGAGAAATTCCTGATTTAAAAAACTTTTTTACAAAAAATAAAACCGACTTCGACAAAAATAAAACACAAAAAAGTGAAAAATAAAAAAATAAGCTTCTGAAGTCGGTGACTTTTATTTGTTTGATTTCATGTTTTTGCCACCGACTTCTGAAGCTTATTTTTTTATTTTTCACTTTTTTGTGTTTTATTTTTGTCGAAGTCGGTTTTATTTTTTGTAAAAAAGTTTTTATTTTTCACTTTTTAGTGGTTCACATGTGCGTACCCCTTCACAACGTACCAGCGTGATGTTATGTTATGAACTGGTCAATAGACAGTCATGAGATTTCAGCAATCCCAGTCCATTTGCTATCATTAATTGAGGAGTTCCGTTGCCTATCTCTGAAGTTCTTCATCACCTTTGTAGTGAGTACAGGCGTGATATTATGTTGTGTGATGGCGTAAACAATGCTTAGATATGCTATAGCAACAATCGCGGTTAATCTGCTGTTATTTATTGAAGAGTTCCCCCGATTTCTACAAGATCCCATCATCAGATATTGAAATGGTGACAATGGGACCACACGGGAAGCACCAGCTTTCAAATGAAAAAAGAATCAAGAAAATCAGTTCACCCAGTCGCAAGTTATGAGCGAACAAACATAAAAAAAAAAAAAAAAATACAGTCGAATTGATAACCTCCTCCTTTTTTTGAAGTCGGTTAAAAAAAAGCCTAAGCCCGGTCTGGGAATCGAGCCCTTTATTTAACCTAAAAATGAACTTGTAGACAAAAGTTTTTCAGTTATTAAATACACCACTGTTACTATATTTTTATCTTTTTGTCGTTAAATGTAACAGGATTGTTTTCATTTTACGGTTGGTTTCTTGAGACCTAGCCATGATTGTTTTAGTCGTAAAACTTTAAAGATTTCTTTTATAGACTACTGTACTGTGGCTGATTCTAGTTTTATTTCGTAATAAATAAGATACGTTTTATGATTCGATTAGGTACTGAGTTTATTTTTTAATGGGACGTGGCATTTTAAGTAGCTCACAAAACGAAAACGAATTGAAAAGGTGGATTGAAAAGGAGGAAAGTTTTAGATATTTGCCTGGATTCTTTTTGGGCACAAAGTTGAAAGTGTTTGTCATGTCAATAAATGCTTTTCATCGTGTCACTAAGCCTTTTTCTCTTTAATCCTTTTTCTCTCCTGTTTAGGAGGAACTGATGACAAAATATAAATAGTCGATTAGGTCGCCGCATGTACCTAGGTGCTAGGTGCTTTTTGTAATTTATTTCATCACCACTGTTCTCAAAACGTTGAAGGAAAACATCTTGAGGAAACCGGCATGTCTTACAATCAAAAAAATCGGAGACATTGTGACATGCACCTAACCGCACTGGGCCCGCGTTGTGGATTACCCATCACCCATCACTTTCCTAGAGAGGAGGCTTGAGTTCCTGCAGTGGGAACAATATAGGCCGATGATGATGATTTGCCTAGGTCGGTCCGAAGACTGGTGACCATCCATTTAATACCAAGTTACATCTGTGTTTTGGATAGAAATTGGCTGCTATTTGTAGATCTCGGACAGTTGTTATTACCAATATTTACATGGAGCTACTGCCTATCTGACCTCCACAAACCAGTCATTACTGGGTAATACGATAACCCTTGGTAAGACAAGTTGTCAGACTTTTAGGTCACGAATAATGACTGTTATTAATTAATACGACTGACAACCGGGACCAACGAACGGTTTTACGTGCTTTCTGAGGCACGGACGTTACTCGTAATGTAATGGGTAACATACCCATCCTTGTACCGACCTAGGCAAGCACGGTTTAACCTAAAGATCAATCCAAGTAGTAGGCTGTTCTTATTAAACCACAAGCTCTTCTAAACCACGAGCAAACAATAAAAAAATGCAGTAAAAAAACGCCTCTTTAAACAAAGACAAAAGGCGGAATCCTTCAAAATTAAATAAAACTTCTAATTGATTCTTATTATTAGAACAAAATAACACACCTGAAGTGGGCACACGACGTCGAAAGAAAAACTTTTACTTCCCAAGACCGTCGATTCAATTTAACTTCGAATAATATTTTTCGTTTAGCTTTTAACAAAAGTAATATTCGTTCCGTTTTCACAATGTTCCTTTAATTCCCCCATCTTTGTTTGATCTGAGCCGTAATGGAGATTGTAAATGGAAGAAAAATCCAAGGGATAATACGCCATTCTTAGGCAATACGGTCTTTGATATTCAAAGCTGCGTAATGTTTGGTAGCTTTCAATATTTATGCTGTGGCTTGTAGTTCTTTACGTTTTGTCTTTTAGGTCCTGTATGTGTGTTTGTGTTTCCTTCAAGGGGAAGTGCCTTAGTAAACCACGAATTATACACATTTTCTTACCTTTTTGCAATTTGCAGGTCAGTGTCAGGATATAATTTTGTTGATTAAAATATGATTCGGACAGCTGAAAGGAACTTTTTCATTAAATAGTGAGATTAAATAAACTTCAATGCTGGTTCCGTGTGGTCGCGGAATCAAAGAATGCGACTAACGACCACCCCATCCTTATTCCGTGGGTATCGTAAAAGGCAACTGAGGTGTCGGGGCTCCCCGTGCAGGGCACGCCGCGATAGTGGCGGTAAGTCCCCTCTTTGAGGAGTGGCTAGAGAGGCGCCACGGCACCCTCACCTTCCGTCTGACGCAGGTCCTCAACGGACACGGATGTTTCGGGAGGTACCTGTACCGAATCAGGCAGGAGAAAACGCTTGGATGCTACCACTGCGAGGTTTGACCGGAGAACACGGTGAAGCACACTGTGAAGGTGTGCCCTGCTTGGGCGGAGCCCCGCCGTGTTCTCGTAGCGGCGATCGGCGGCGGTGACGTCTCGCGTCCGGCCCTGGTGCAAGCCATGGTTCGGGGCGAGGAGGAATGGAACGCCGTCGCCTCCTTCTGCGAAGCAGTGACGCTAGCGGAGGAGGTGGCAGAACGTGAGAGGGAAAGAACTTCTCGTCCCAGCCGCCACGGGAGGCGGTAGGGCGTCGGGCGCCACGTGATGGCTTCCGGTCACAGTAGACGCGGGCCTATGGACGGTGAGTAATGGGCTAGCTCGCCGTCCGTCCGTCTTATGACGACAACAGAACGTGTCGAAGGCGCGTTCGTGTTCCACGCGCGCCTCAAAGTGATGTCAGCAACATGGAAAGAGCCCGCAAGGACCGATGCCCGTCGGGGTTGCGTGTATTTGAAAGAGATACCGCTGCCTCGGCACAAAGGGCTAAGAAGGAACATGGGTAGTTTTTAGCCAGTAGAAGTCTGACACTCCCTACCACTCCGCCCAGAGCACACATTATGTTGTTCCGAAATAAATTACTTAGAGTAGGAGGTGTCTTTGAATGATTTCCCAACTTTTAAAAACAAAAAATCCTCATCCCATGGGACTATCAAACACATTGGGACAACCGAGTGGTAACGGGTAAACCATCAACGAAAGCATTTCCAGAGAGGGTTAGTTCATAAAATAAAATTACCTGACCTTATGCAACATGTTAAGAGGAAATGATAGTGCTGACCCCAAATAGAATGAGACCAAATAGAATGGACAGGGGCAGGAACTTACTTTTATCGTTATGATTTTGTAAATCAACATGAAACCTAACTGTGACGTGTACATTGCCGAAAACGTTCTGATTCTAAAAATAATTTCGAAGCTAATATAGCAATGAGCATGTAGGTAATGATATGTAGGTACTTTCAGATGTTTTCCACTTTTTTTACATTTTTATTGGATTTCATGCAACATCGGTTGAATACAACCGCTTTTTAGAAACATTAAATTAACCTTAATTTAATGTTTCTAAAAAGCGGTTTATCATTCACGACAGAAGAGAATTTTCTATGTATTCAACCGAAGTTGCATGAAATCCAATGAAAATGTAAAAAAAAGTGGAACACATCTAAAAGTACCTACATATTTCGAATCACCATAAAATACGCATATCTAAGACCCCTTAATTCCTTCGTCTCAGCAATAATGACAATATACGGGGTTTTGGATAACCCGCATACCAGGAAAACCTACCATTCCACCCCACTGCCATATAAAACATGTAATAGAGATTTGCCGACTCAGAAAAATATCTACTATTTACTTACAGAAACACACGCGGGAATTTTTCATCAGGAATTTCTCAGTAACAGCCACGGAGTCTCGAGTTGTGCCTGGTTGTTGGCAATAGGCTCGCGCCCTATAAAATGGGACTTGAAACATAACCCTTCATGGATAACATTCAGGCGTGAAGTTATGTTAAACACACGGGCCTTTTACCACGATCTTACATGGCATAAATTGATAGGCACTAATATCAGCATGCTGCTGGAAAAGTCCAGATTTACGTAAAAAAAAAGGTCTATTGGTCGCAAACGCCACTGCTAAGCAAGAGGTCTTGAGTTCGAATCCCAGGTCTAGCAAAGTGCTATTAGGTTTTAATCGAGAATTTCTCAGAAGCAGTCACGGAGGCTGGATCTGTGTCCAATGATGGCATTAGGCTTACCCTCTATAACATGAGACTTAAAACATTACTGGCAAAATGTAGGAATAATATTAGGTACACCTCTGCCTAACCCCTTGGGGATTACAGGACTGATGTTACATCTTATATTTTACGATACAATAGATACATATAATTCACAATACAACAGTAAAATATATCTACAGTGCTCAATGTCTCTTCCCGGGTACGAGAAACTCATTATAGTCATGTTAAACTCAATGTAGGGCATAATGTTACCGAAATGTGTTATGTTATCTACCGCCCCGTAACTTACATTTTGCATGAATGTTATCTATCGTGATTTAAACTTTATGGTTCGCTCCTTCACTATAGATGTAGAGCAGTTTGTTATGGTTTGTGTTTATGTATGGGTCTTTTGAAGAGTCTAAAAAATTTAGGGTCGAAGGGACACAGGCGCGAAATCATTCTGAAGTCATTTAAAGTTGTTATCGGTTATTAACAAAAAAAGCTGTTTCCTACAAAAGTGCAATACCTACAAACTCAAAATAGCTGTTTTTTTTTTATTACCGATGAAATTTTCTAGGGGAGAATCTCAAAATGTCAAAAATATTTTGTTTCGTAAAATCTTAAAATCAGTCGAACTACAAAGATAAAGAGTTCCTAATAAATTATTAAGGTCAAGTTTATCTTTTTCTTAAATTAAGTCAAAACTTAAAGGGCATGAAGCAAATTAGACTTTCAAAACTTTGTAAGAAAAATAAAAAGTCTTTAATTACAGCAGAGTTTTCGTTTTAATCAAATTATGATTAAGGTAAGTAGGTAGTATAACTTTTGAGCTTAAAATGAAAGATAATATTTCCTTGAAATGTTTAAGCTGTTGTTACTTGGAGGTCTAAAATGACCACTGTATCAAATCATTAAATGAATTGGGTTCGTGTCAACACGCTAAGAGAAAGACGGTTGATCTTATTGCCAACAACCAAGCAGAAGTACCAACCAGCTTGCCACACTTGACTCTGTAGAGTGCAGAGCCGGGAGGCTAATTGGTGACGATAAGCTGGTTATCAAGCTACATAGCCTGGCCCACCGTCGCAAAGTCGCATGTCTGTCGGTCTTCTACAGACTGTACTTCGGAGAATGTGCGCAAGAGCTCCACGAGCTGATCCCACCATCTCCCTTCTTCCATCAGGAGACTAGACGTACTGCAGGGTATCACCGATACCTAGTCGACATTCCACACATTCCTTTATTGTGCGCACAGCCAAGAGTGGAATTCCCTGCCTGCGTCGGTTTTACCGAGTTCATATAACCCTAATCTGTTTAAGTCGCGAGTAAACAGGCTTCTACTGGGTAAGCTCGTTCCATCGTCGACATCATCTCTGCCCTTAGGGCAAGATTGAAGTCAAGAGCAAGCCCATTTATAATAAAAAAAAAGAAGTCCTACAACCGGGCTACTGATGAGACATTCTTGATGGAAAAACCCAATAGCACTTTCCCCGTAAAACAAAACAATCAACATCAACGAAAATCTAACGAAATCTTCGAAATTAATATAATCTAACGAAATAAAAAATCAACATCAACGAAAACCTCACTTCAAATTATTTCCGCATCCAATTTTCTAATTCATTTCCAGACACAGTCGTGTTAAATTAAACAGACATCGCTCGTTTCGTCCAAAACTTGTTGAGTTAAGGCCACATTGCCCAACATTAATTGGAGTTCTAAGCCTCGGTATTAGGAGACAAGGTCTAAAATCTACTTAACCGGACAACCCGATGCGAACGGAAGTTATAATAAAGCAATTTCTATCCAAAAACGGCGAAATTGTAGCTTAGAACTCGTAATTTATGTATTCGAAAATATAATTTATTCCAATCGCATAAGACATAAATGAATCTGAAAAGTTTATTAATGGGCATTTTGAAGGTGGACGGTTACTCTCCTGAATATCGTGTGTTGAATTTATAATAATACCAGCTAGTTCTCTGGATAATGTCAGTGCTTTCAATATATTTTCTTCACTCGAACCTTTTCATTATAGGATAAACGGGTATGTAAGGATCGTAGCAGGTGGTTTTCGGTGGTTTCTGTACAACTTGGTGTTCAACATTGAAGCGATAGCTGAGTTCCTAAAAGGTAGGTAATTGATGGTAAACTTATTGAACTATCAGTCATAGATCAGAAAGCTGATTTAAATGTAAATAAATTGCTCGTGACCCGAATGAACCGCGTGGAAATTTTTATGTGTAATGTTAAGTAAAATAAACTTATGTCCTTCCCTAGGACATATTCTATCTCCTTGCCAAATCCGATCAGACAATTTGTCGTGAAAAAGTAACAAACAAATTAATATACTTTCGCAATTTTCGACAACACGGTCGGCGCAGTGAGGGAGCGATTCGACTGCTGCTCTGCGTGTCGCGTGTTTGATCCCCGCATGGAACAAAAATATACAGATGGTTGTTTCGGGTCTGGGTGTTTGTGTTACATGTGAGTTTAAATGTTTATAATAATAATAATAATATTCCACAACTATCACACAACGCCATCTAGTCCCAAGCTAAGCAGAGCTTGTGTTATGGGTACTAGACAACTGATAAACATACTTATATATTTCTAAATACATACATACACCCAGACACAGAACAAATGATTGTGCTCATCACACAAACATTTGTCCTGGGTGGGAATCGAACCCACGACCTCCGGCATAGCAGTTAGGGTCACTAACCACTAGACCAACAGGCCAGTCAACGCACGCGTTTGTTACGCACCCACGATACAGGAGGAATTCCTAGTGTGGGGCAAAGATTAAAAAAAAGGAATTATAATACTAACATGGATTGGGTAGGCTACATACATTTAATTGTATTCGAAAGCAACATAACATTGTTTTAGTAATATTTATGTATACTGAAGATACGAATTAAATGAGATACTTCTAGTAAGTACCACCAAAGTACCTTCTGATGTCAGATGGTAGCGTATTCAATGACATAAACGGGAATCTTTTAATCTCGTTCTAGTCATGTATGAGCTAGATATGATGAAATAGCTCTCAAATCTCATATTATTTTCTGGAAAAAATAAACTGACGTAAATTTTGATATTACAAGCTTATAGTTTCATCTATATGATTAGAATTGTCTTTTTTCTAGCAATTTAAATAAATAATTACTTTAAACAAAACTAGTGACCCGCCCCGGCTTCGCACGGGTGCAAAAAAACCCGCATCAAAATCCGTTGGGTAGTTGTAAAGATCTAAGCATACATAGGGATCTGTCCCTATGTATGCTTAGATCTTTAAAACTACACACACAACAAAGTCTTAAGGCGCTGACAAGAGCCAAATAGGCTTGTATTGAACAATTTTTTAGCCAAATCTATACAGTTTGACACGGCGGAAAAAATATATGTTAATCTTGAACATATTTCTGATAATTTCGTTGTAACCAAAACACGTTTTTGAAAAGTTTTCTCGATACAAAAAAATGGTAAACTAACCTCTTAAAATGATCTTCCAACAAAAATATCTGTATTACTAATCAACGTACGTTGGTAAAATTTATAACAATAACGTATCATATTTAAATACAAAATTTCGTTGTTTTTAATTTTTGATTATGTAATTAATTATTTTTATGTAATTAATCAATAAATGGTTTGTATGAAGTTCGAGCGTTGCGTCATCGCGCTCTCTTTCTTACGTATGCAATCCGACAGTGAGCGCTTAGGCGCGGTGCTATACGGACGTATGTCACTTTGCGCCCCACTGACAGCTATCCGTTCATCTATAAATTATTATAGACCGCGTCACAATGTTAGTCCAGGAGCCACGGTACATTTTTGCACTTGATTACTATCAAGCTAATTTTCCGTGAGCAGCTGCATTTTGATGAGACGCCAACATTACCCTATACGAAAACTCTCGATTGTGGTAGGTAATAGGGGCAGCAGGGATAAAATATATATTGATTATAAATATATTTATTTGATGATTTTCAAAAATCTATTACTAACAATTTTTTTTTTTTGTTAAATCTGATGATCATTATCTAAATCTAAATCCCACATGTATTGATAACGAGCTCATCAAAAATTATTACAAACCAGCTGTTTTTTAGGGGTCCGTAGCCGAATGGCAAAAAACGGAACCCTTATAGATTCGTCATGTCTGTTTGTCCGTCTGTCCACCCGTATGTCACAGCCACTTCATTCGGAAACTATTGAGACTACACAGTTGAAACTCGGTAGGTAGATGTATTCTGTGAACTGCTTTACGATTTTTATACAAAAATAAAAAAAAAGGATTTATGGGGTTATAAATGGAACTGAAACTATTTTTTTTTTCAACAAACCTATACCTACGCGTGGGGTGTCTATAGACATAGACAGGTCTTTAAAAATGACATTGAGGTTCCACAAACAATTTTTTCTCAAAGCCAATCGTTTGAAAGACAGACACTTCAAAATTGGTAAAATGGCGACCGGCCTCGCGGTCGCTTGCCTTCGGTATTGCCAACAATGACCAGCTTTTCAAGGCTGCTATCTCCTCTTTGCATTATGTGGCCGAAATAAGACAAAATACGCTGTAGGCAAACTGTTAACAATCGAGTCTTGATATCGAGTTGGTAAAGGATAGACACATTTCTGCGTTTGGCCGTCCATGGAATTCGGAGAATCCGCCTAAAACACCACATTTCGAATGCATCTATCCTCTGTCTTACTCTTGTTTGGATTGTTGTGAGAGTGTTGTGAGGAAAATCAGGAAAACTAGTTGTCTGACCAAACGGGCCTTCGTTTTAAAACTTACACCACGTTTTTCCCAGATGTTCTGGGGGCGTAATATAGCATCTTTAGCCATAGCTATCCGCCGTTTTATTTCTGGGACGCAGCTACCTTCATTACTTATATTGGAGCCCAGTTAATCGAAGCTGTCCACAGTATAGATGCCTTAGATGTTACAGGCGCCCGATAGCTTTCCCGCATGATCTACCACCATAAGCTTGGTTTTCTGCCTATTTATTGCAAACCTTACTTTGCCACTTTCTACTTCCAATCTGTGCAGTATCTCTTTCATGTTGCTAAAAGTTGTAGCAAGGAGAACGGTGTCGTCAGTGTACCTCAGATTGGAAATCCACTTTCCACCAACAGTAAACCCCTTGTCCCAGCCCTCAAGAGTCTTGAATGATATTACTCTTCATACACATTGAAGAGCAGAGGTGAGAGGATACATCCCTGCCTAACGCATTTGAGCAGTCGGTGTCGATTTTGACGAAAGAGCGGTTGTTGATGTAGAGGCATCGGACTAGGTCAATAAGATGTTGAGGCGTTCCCATTGCCTTTAAGAACCCCCCACAGCTTGCCCCACTCCACGCAATCAAATGCTTTGGTATAATGTATGAAACATATCAATACAGGGCTGTTAAATTCCCGGCTTTTCTCTATAATTTGGCGAACGTTCAGGATTTGTTCCCGCGTGCCTTTGCCTTTAACAAAACCTGCTTGCTCTTCTGGAATTTGTGGCTCCAGAAAGTGTATTAGCCTGTTGTCTATGATGTACAGGAGTATTGATGGTGCGTGGAGTAAGTGCCAAACACTTATTATAATTTTAGGAATTTTGTAGGTAACTTGTAAAGAGTGGGTTTAATAGAAAATATCCAATCCCCAAAACCCAGTTAGTAATCATTTTTAATGACTTCGTTATCGATACATATTGGAAGGAAGGAAGGGGACTCTTTGATCAAACCATACCTACATTTTGTAGGACAAATATTTTTTCAAATAATTTAGGTAATTATCATCAGATTTATCAAAAAAAAACCCAGCTGATAATTCTCAAAAGTGTTTGTACTAACACTTTTGAGAATCATCAAACCAACATATTTTATCCCTGCTACCCCTATTACTTACCACAATCGAGAATTCGAGAGTTTTCGTGCAGGAAATTCTTAGGCGTCTCGCCGTCTCATCAAAATTAGCTTGATAGTAATCAAGTGCAAAAATGGACCGCGGATCCTGGACTATTTGTTTCTTACTTGGTAGTATGGCGCTAGGGTATCGGAAAAATTGTGGGCGTGACCAAAAATACTGAAACATCAGAAGTCAATAGCTATTGTCATCGTCTTAAGCGGAAGTTGGAAGCGACTTTGTTTTATACTAGGTATGTTATTATGACAATAAAATAATTAAACATCGTTGAAAGATTCATCTCTTTTTCTTTTGAACAAACACGCAGTGACTGCTCATGCATACTCTGCACCCCAGTTCGTATTGGGTAACACGGTTACCCCTTGGTAAGACTGGTTGTCAGAATTTGAGGTCATTGTGACGACTGTGAAAGATCTTAAAATTACAGCCGAACCCAGCTTAGCGTGCTTTCCGAGCCACGGAGGAAACTCTGTATGTAAAGGGTCATCCATTCACGAACAAATTTTGACAAGCGCATTTTGAAGATCAACCCGAGGCGCGAGGGCCAGTTAGTATTGACATCAAGCAACCATCTATGAATTAAGTTTACATTCCTCCAAGTTTCTTGCAAATGCAGAAAGTTTACAATCAAGTAACGTACCTTCATTCACAAAAATGTTTCTTTACTAACATTTTGAATTTCATTAAGTTTTAACGCGCACAGTAATTTCATTTACTTACTGACGGGGCAAAAATAAAATAGTATCAAGAAAAGTTGAGCTTAAAGCTTTTTATGCGGTCGCTCGTGAGTACTGAGTTTGTAGTATCTTAAATAAATAAGTGCAGAAGGTTAACTTTGTAAATATAATAATATAATTATGCCATATATTATTATTAATTAGGTAATATACTAAATAAAATACATATTTCGTCTATATACTGTCTGTAGGTAAAGTGCCCAAAAGACTGGCAGCATTGCCACGTTGTATGGCAACACTTAGCCTCTGGCCAAAGAAAAAGCCAACCCTTGGGTCACAGGAAGCGTCAAAAAAGCGATTCGAAATTTTCTTTAATGGATTGTGGGGTCTCGGACCACACGACCCCAGAGTTTCAACCCCAGGTGGCTCGGAAATATATTTTTCACAAAGGTTTTAGATATTTACGCAGCCATAGCAGCAGCGCCAGAACAACACGATCCTATCCCTACCACTTAGTCTGCTTAATCCTTCGGATATTACAGGCTGCATGGTGTTTGGTTATATCATTATGAATATTTAATTCCCTGGTAAAAGGATCTGGATTTTCTGAACCTTTTCATTCAAAGTTCTGAAATGTTCATGACACGCCACGGATATGACCAACAGTCGCTTCGTGGAAATGAAGTTTTGTCCAGCGACCGATATTTTTAGAACACTTGGCTTCAAATAGTGTTTTAGCATGTAGTGCTTAGCTATCTCGTTGCTTAGTGCATTTTTAGAGGCTGAAAGGTAACATTTTGTTTAGAACTTATATTTTCTCTATTTCTCCTTTATCGTGTGGATAGTGCCTCATCTGATAGTGTGACTTAGCTTTATATGCCGTACAGAAATATCTCAAAGCCATGCTGATTTCTTCACGATGTTATCTTTCACTGAAGTAAACGATATAATTATACAATTTGCACATGAGTCCAAAAAATCTGAGGTGGGTTAATTTGGGTTCGAACTTGTTACCTATGAATTGGCAGACAGACGCGACGGTCCACTTTGTGGTTGTACGTTTGGGGGGACTGAGGCGTTTGGGCGTTTGGGGGTTTGGGTTTGGCTAACTGCCGATCACGTCGTGGTCACCAGTTTGGGGGGTAGAGGAACAGGGGCGCAAGTAAAAGTCACTGCCTTAGGTACTCACAGTCAACTTGCAGCCAACTCCAGCTTCCCGTCACAACAAGGCAAGCATTTTTATATTTAAGGATCTGCAGACCACACATCACGTCGGGGTCACCAGTTTGGGGGGACTGAGGAACAGGGTGTAAAGTTCCTCATCCTCCATAGAAAAGGGAGAATCCTCCGACCGGACGGGTGTTGTGTCCACTGTTCCTCAGCTCCCCCAAATACGTGTTTGTGCATTTAGTCACACAGGCCCGTTGCGAGTGCCACGCATCTGAGCTTACTCAAAAACGTGACCACTAGGGTCAGACTACAGACAAAATAATAATCCTTCTTTGAATCCAACTTTAATCATTCAATCGAGTTGTGTAACAATAGATCATGAAACAATGTACCTATCCGTCTCGGGTGAACATCTGCCATCCTACGAGGAGGTTTAAAAATTACTAACATGGTCATTATGGGATAAACAAGGTCTCACTTATGCGGCATAGTCCTTAAACCTATGATTATTATAAACTTAAAAAAAAACCTTTTAATTAAATAGCGAAAGAATTTTCGGAATCGGTTCAGTTCCGATGGTCACCCCTGTTTCCCCCTACATTCAAAAATATATCCTTTACTTCTTCGTAATAATAAATAATAAGTAAATATTTTGGTTCTGTTAGTAACTACCATTATTACCAGATCGACCATTGAGTTATATAGAAACAAACACGATCTCGAACATCATTACGTTCATATTGAACGTCAGTTAAGCGTGGGGTCGCAAACAGTTGGTTGCGTTCGTAGGGTTGCCAAATGTACTCTAACATAGCAAATGGGAGTAGTTATTGACATTGTACTCTGAACGAAGTACGCGTACTTTAAAATCTATAAAAGTTTCAGACTTGGTATTGAATTGTATGAATTTACCATTTCGGCATGCAACTAGAGTGTCTGTCATAAAAAATATAATACATAATTTATTTGACTCAGACAACAGTGATCCACTAACAGTGATCTTCTAAGATATACTCAAAATTAATAATGTTAGTAAGCAAAATAATTTGGCTACGGCTGACGCTATTTTTTAATTGATCAACACAGAGCTCCTCTTCAATTTTTATTCAGCTTCAGGATGCATAATTAAAATGTCTAAACATGTAGAAAAATATAAAAGACTCAAATATTTTATGTTTGGAAAACAATAAATGCAACCCTAGCCGTAGGTGACCCAAGGACCTAATTGGCGGCTCATTGATTGAGCGTTAACCGAATGTTGTGAGTACCTGCGTAACAATTTACTCTGTGTGTAGTGATCTCTGTTCCTTTGATCGAATTAACCAAGCACAAAAGGGTTCAGGGGTCATACTACCACTACTCACATTATTAAGAAAAGAGATGAAACTAGACGTCTTGTATAGCGCCTTCTCTTTCCCACCTTCTTGTTATTTCTTATCTTAGGTACTTTACTTTTACAAAGGCAAAAAGTTTGTTAGGATGGATACATGTATGAATGATCGTTACTCATTCCAGCAGCAGAAACTACTGAACGGATTTAGATGAATTAGGCACTCAGATCACTCAATGGGGGAGGCGTAAAAATATAAAAGACGTCCACTGCTGGACATATCCAGCAGTGGACGTCTTTTGGCTGAAATGATGATGAGGCACTCAGATAGTTTATCATGGATTAACACAAAATATATACTTTTATCCGGATAGTAGGATTCCGTGGGACAGTTATAACTGAACTCCACGCGGGCCATGCCGCGGGCTTAAACTACTACTGATATAGGATAGTGGACCAGGTCCTGATCGACCATGCAACAATACTATACACTAGCTCGGTTATTATTGAAAAACGTATGTAACGTAACGTATATGTCAAAATAAGACGTTTTTTACTTTAGGGTAATGTTTTTTTAGTGTTAGTAGGAGGTAGTAGGTAGGTGATAGGTAGGTAGTAGGTAGGTGTAGGTAGGTAGGTAGTAGGTAGGTGTAGGTAAGTAGTAGTAGGTAGGTCCCCCCCTTTAGGCGGATCTCGAAAGTTAAGAGACTTGGAACGATTTTTTTTTCAGATTCATTTATAGGGGCATTGCGTTAGTCGAAATAATTTTTCGAAACTACCCCCTCTCCCCCCCCTTCAACCCCCCCCCCTCTTCACCTCTTTTTTTACTCCTGAAAAAATGTTTGATTCTTACCTAAATCTATTGAGGGGCGTTGAAATTTGTATACCCTCCCCACCCCTAAAACCACCCTTCCCCAACCTCCCCTAAATTTAAAAGGGCTGTAACTTCTTATCGGTTAGAGATAGCCATTAGGTGTTTGAACAAATATTATAGTAGGCGTTGAAACCTGTCCGGTGGTGGTACAGCGGTAAAGCGAAGGGGGGAGCGGGCAAGCGAAGCGAGCCGGCGACCCCCGTAGCGTAGGGATAATGTCATGATAGCTTTCCGGTGGTAGGTAGGTCCTGAGTGGGTGAAGCGTAACTCAGGGGCGACGACAAGCAAACTTTAGGGTAATGTTTTTTTAGTGGTAGTAGGTAGGTGATAGGTAAGTAGTAGGTAGGTAGTAGGTAGGTGTAGGTAGGTAGGTGTAGGGAGGTGGTAGGTAGGTGTAGGTAGGTAGTGGTAGGTGTAGGTAGGTAGTAGGTAGGTGTAGGAAGGTAGTAGGTAGGTGTAGGTAGGTGTAGGTAGGTGTAGGTAGGTAGTAGGTAGGTGTAGGTAGGTAGTAAGGCGGATCTCGGAAGTTAAGAGACTTGAAACATATTTTTTTTTCAGATTTATTGAAAGGAGCAATGCGTTAGTCGATTTTTTTTTTTAAAGCTCCCCCTCGCCCCCGCTTCACGCCCCGCGAGCTGCGCGCAGCTCGCGCAGCCACGCAAATACTAGTTATACTATATAAAGCTAAACTACCACTGACTCACTGACTGATCACACAACAGACACAATTGAGACAGAATTGTTCTCCCAGATGGTGGATGGGGAGGTGGGTATATTTTGACAGATTCGTAAACAATGAACTCTCAATCCTATGGGAAAAGTCCGAAACCCCCCCTTTTCCCCCCCCTTCTCCCCCTCCCTATCGTATCTCGGAAACAAAGAGACTTGAAGTGTTTTTTTTTAGGGATTCGTATAGAGGAGGCTCGGTAAAGTAAAAATCATTTTTCAAAGTGGCCCCCCTTGCCCCCCTTCTCCCCCCCTTTAGGCGAATCTCGGAAATAAAGAGAATTTACGTGTTTTTTTTTTAGGGATTCGTATAGAGGAGGCTTGGGGAAGTAAAAACCGTTTTGAAAATTTGACCCCCTTGCCCCCCTCCACCCCCCCCTTTCGGATCTCGGAAGTTAAGAGACTTGGAACATTTTTTTTTTTTCAGATTCATTGAGAGGGGCATTGCGTTAGTCGAAATCATTTTTAGAAACTCCCCCCCCTCTCCCCCCCCCCCCTCTTCACCCCTTTTTTTCTCTTTTGTTTACAGATTCGTATAGGATAGGAGGCTCGGGGAAGTAAAATGGTGGTACCGGTAAAGCGAAGGGGGGAGCGGGCGAGCGAAGCGAGCCGGCGACCCCCGTAGCGTAGGGATAATGTCATGATAGCTTTCCGGTGGTAGGTAGGTCCTGAGTGGAGCGAACCTGCGAGACCGAGTGGAGCGAAGGGGGGAGGTGGCGAGCGAAGCGAGCCGGCGACCTCCTTAGCGTAACGAAGGTTGAGTGGGTGAAGCGTAACTCAGGGGCGACGACAAGCAAACTTTAGGATAATGTTTTTTAGTAGTAGCAGGAGGTAGTAGGTAGGTGGTAGGGGTAGTAGGTAGTAGGTAGGTGGTAGGTAGTAGGTAGTAGGTAGGTGTAGGTAGGTAGTAGGTAGGTGTAGGTAGGTGGTAGGTAGGTTTAGGTAGGTAGTAGGTAGGTGTAGGTAGGTGGTAAGTAGGTGTAGGTAGGTGGTGTCATTCGTGAGATTCATATAGAGGAGGCTCGGGGAAGTATAATCCGTTTTTCAAATTTGAACCCCTTGCCCCCCTTCACCCCCCCTTTAGGCGGATCTCGGAAGTTAAGAGACTTGGAACATTTTTTTTTCAAATTCATTGAGAGGTGCAATGCGTTAGTCGAAATCATTTTTCAAAGCGCCCTCTCTCCCCCTCTCCACGCCTCGCGAGCTGCGCGCAGCTCGCGCACCCACGCAAATACTAGTTATACTATATAAAGCTAAACTACCACTCACTGACTCACTCACTGACTGACATAATTGTTCTCCCAGATGGTGGATGGGGAGGTGGGTATATTTTGACAGATTCGTAAACAACTAACTCTGGTGAGTATGGGAAAAGTCCGAAACCCCCCCTTTTCCCCCCCCTTCTCCCCCCTCCCTATCGTATCTCGGAAACTAGGAGACCCGTTTTTTTTTTTTTTTACGGATTCGTATAGAGGAGGTTCGGTAAAGTAAAAATCATTTTTCAAAGTGGCCCCCCTTGCCCCCCTTCTCCCCCCCCTTTAGGCGGATCTCGGAAATAAAGAGAATTTACAAGTTTTTTTTTAGGGATTCGTATAGAGGAGGCTTGGGGAAGGAAAAACCATTTTGAAAATTTGACCCCCTTGCCCCCCTCCACCCCCCCCCTTTCGGATCTCGGAAGTTAAGAGACTTGGAACGAATTTTTTTTCAGATTCATATAGAGGGGCATTGCGTTAGTCGAAATCATTTTTAGAAACTCCCCCCTCTCCCCCCCTTCACCCCCCCCCCCCTCTTCACCCCTTTTTTTCTGTTTTGTTTACAGATTCGTATAGGATAGGAGGCTCGGGGAAGTAAAATGGTGGTACCGGTAAAGCGAAGGGGGGAGCGGGCGAGCGAAGCGAGAAGGCGACCCCCGTAGCGTAGGGATAAAGACATGATAGCTTTCCGGTGGTAGGTAGGTCCTGAGTGGAGCGAACCTGCGAGACCGAGTGGAGCGAAGGGGGGAGGTGGCGAGCGAAGCGAGCCGGCGACCTCCTTAGCGTAACGAAGGTTGAGTGGGTGAAGCGTAACTCAGGGGCGACGACAACCAAACTTTAGGGTAATGTTTTTTAGTGGTAGCAGGAGGTAGTAGGTAAGTAGTAGGTAGGTGGTAGGGGTAGTAGGTAGCTGGTAGGTAGTAGGTATTTAGGTGTAGGTAGGTAGTAGGTAGGTGTAGGTATGTGTAGGTAGGTGAAGGTAGGTGGTAGGTAGGTGGTAGGTAGGTGGTAGGTAGGTGGTAGGTAGGTGTAGGTAGGTAGTAGGTAGATGTAGGTAGGTGGTAAGTAGGTGTAGGTAGGTGGTGTCATACGTGAGATTCATATAGAGGAACCTCGGGGAAATAAATCCGTTTTTAAAATTTGAACCCCTTGCCCCCCTTCACCCCCTCTTTAGGCGGATCTCGGAAGTTAAGAGACTTGGAACTTTTTTTTTTCAGATTCCTTGAGAGGTGCAATGCGTTAGTCGAAATAATTTTTCAAAGCTCCCCCTCTCCCCCTCTTCACGCCCCGCGAGCTGCGCGCAGCTCGCGCACCCACGCAAATACTAGTTATTATACTATATAAAGCTAAACTACCACTCACTCACTGACTGACTGACAGAATTGATCTCCCTGATGGTGGATGGGGAGGTGGGTATATTTTGACAGATTCGTAAACAATGAACTCTCAATCCTATGGGAAAAGTCCGAAACCCCCCCTTTTCCCCCCCCTTCTCCCCCCTCCCTATCGTATCTCGGAAACAAAGAGACTTGAAGTGTTTTTTTTTAGGGATTCGTATAGAGGAGGCTCGGTAAAGTAAAAATCATTTTTCAAAGTTGCCCCCCTTGCCCCCCTTCTCCCCCCTTTAGGTGGATCTCGGAAATAAAGAGACATTACGTGTGTTTTTTTAGGGATTCGTATAGAGGAGGCTCGGGGAAGTAAAAACCCATTTTGGAAATTTGACCCCCTTGCCCCCCTTCTCCCCCTTTTAGGCGGATCTCGAAAGTTAAGAGACTTGGAACGAATTTTTTTTCAGATTCATGTAGAGGGGCATTGCGTTAGTCGAAATCATTTTTAGAAACTCCCCCCCCCTCTTCCCCCCCCCCGCCCTCTTCACCCCTTTTTTTCTGTTTTGTTTACAGATTCGTATAGGATAGGAGGCTCGGGGATGTAAAATGGTGGTACCGGTAAAGCGAAGGGGGGAGCGGGCGAGCGAAGCGAGCCGGCGACCCCCGTAGCGTAGGGATAATGTCATGATAGCTTTCCGGTGGTAGGTAGGTCCTGAGTGGAGCGAACCTGCGAGACCGAGTGGAGCGAGGGGGGGAGGTGGCGAGCGAAGCGAGCCGGCGACCTCCTTAGCGTAACGAAGGTTGAGTGGGTGAAGCGTTACTCAGGGGCGACGACAAGCAAACTTTAGGGTAATGTTTTTTTAGTGGTAGTAGGAGGTAGTAGGTAGGTAGTAGGTAGGTGGTAGGTAGTAGGTATGTGTAGGTAGGTGTAGGTAGGTGTAGGTAGGCGTAGGTAGGTGTAGGTAGGTGTAGGTAGGTGTAGGTAGGTGTAGGTAGGTGTAGGTAGGTAGTAGGTAGGTGTAGGTAGGTAGGTAGTACCGCAAGCTGCATTGTTTTTTTTTTTTTTTTCAGATTCATTGAGAGGTGCAATGCGTTAGTCGAAATCATTTTTCAAAGCTGCCCCTCTCCCCCACTTCACGCCCCGCGAGCTGCGCGCAGCTCGCGCAGCCACGCAAATACTAGTTCTATTATATAAAGCTAAACTACCACTCACTCACTGACTGACTGACAGAATTGATCTCCCAGATGGTGGATGGGGAGGTGGGTATATTTTTACAGATTCGTAAACAACTAACTCTCATGACTATGGGAAAAGTCCGAAACCCCCCCTTTTCCCCCCCCTTCTCCCCCCTCCCTATAGTATCTCGGAAACAAAGAGACTTGAAGTGTTTTTTTTTAGGGATTCGTATAGAGGAGGCTCGGTAAAGTAAAAATCATTTTTCAAAGTGGCCCCCCTTTTCCCCCTTCTCCCCCCCTTTAGGCGGATCTCGGAAATAAAGAGAATTTACGTGTTTTTTTTTTAGGGATTCGTATATAGAGGAGGCTTGGGGAAGTAAAAACCGTTTTGAAAATTTGACCCCCTTGCCCCCCTCCACCCCCCCCCCTTTCGGATCTCGGAAGTTAAGAGACTTGGAACGAATTTTTTTTCAGATTCATATAGAGGGGCATTGCGTTAGTCGAAATCATTTTTAGAAACTCCCCCCCTCTCCCCCCTTCACCCCCCCCCCCCTCTCTTCACCCCTTTTTTTCTGTTTTGTTTACAGATTCGTATAGGATAGGAGGCTCGGGGAAGTAAAATGGTGGTACCGGTAAAGCGAAGGGGGGAGCGGGCGAGCGAAGCGAGCCGGCGACCCCCGTAGCGTAGGGATAATGTCATGATAGCTTTCCGGTGGTAGGTAGGTCCTGAGTGGAGCGAACCTGCGAGACCGAGTGGAGCGAAGGGGGGAGGTGGCGAGCGAAGCGAGCCGGCGACCTCCTTAGCATAACGAAGGTTGAGTGGGTGAAGCGTAACGAAGGTTGAGTAGGTAGGTGTAGGTAGCTGCGAACCTGCGAGACCGAGTAAAGCGAAGGGGGGAGCGGGCGAGCGAAGCGAGCCGGCGACCCCCGTAGCGTAGGGATAATGTCATGATAGCTTTCCGGTGGTAGATAGGTCCTGAGTGGAGCGAACCTGCGAGACCGAGTGGAGCGAAGGGGGGAGGTGGCGAGCGAAGCGAGCCGGCGACTTCCTTAGCGTAACGAAGGTTGAGTGGGTGAAGCGTAACTCAGGGGCGACGACAAGCAAACTTTAGGGTAATGTTCTTTTAGTGGTAGTAGGAGGTAGTAGGTAGGTAGGTAGGTGTAGGTAGGTGTAGGTAGGTGTAGGTAGGTGTAGGTAGGTGTAGGTAGGTGTAGGTAGGTGTAGGTAGGTGTAGGTAGGTAGTAGGTAGGTGTAGGTAGGTAGTAGGTAGGTGTAGGTTGGTGTAGGTAGGTGTAGGTAGGTGTAGGTAGGTGTAGGTAGGTATAGGTAGGTAGGTGTAGGTAGGTAGTACCGCGAGCTGCATTGAAAATTTTTTTTTTCAGATTCATTGAGAGGTGCAATGCGTTAGTCGAAATCACTTTTCAAAGCTCCCCCTCTCCCCCCCTTCACGCCTCGCGAGCTGCGCGCAGCTCGCGCACCCACGCAAATACTAGTAGTTATATAAAACTACAAAGCCACTGACTGACTGACTCACTCATTGACATGTCGTTTCTCGGAATGGGTGAGAGATGGGTTAGGGGTATGTTTTGCAAAAATGTGTAATCTGACCAATCGAGTAGAGGAAAATTATAGGGAAAGTTCAAATCCAAGATGGAGGGCGAGTCCATTTCCGGTTTCGGTGGGGGAAAGACTTGGATGGATTTCGACTCAGAGGTCCTATACAAAATCTAAAACCATTTAAAAAAAAAGTAAAAAAAAAAAAAAAAAACAAGATGGCGGCCGCGCCAGGACGTTTTGAAATTGTCGACTTTTTTCACTCGACTTTGACGAATTGTTTTCTTCTACCAAATTCTAGAACTGCCAACAAAGAGTTTGCCAATTTGTTGGTAATTTCAATGGCAATGGGGAAAAATTATGACATTGTGAAAATCCAAGATGGAGGACGCTGCGGCGGCCATTTTGTAAAAAGTTGGATTTTTCGATTTTTTTCAAAGCCATTTTTCGGGTAGTTGGCAACATCGGACGGGTTCGAACTGTACCAAGCGGTTGTGTGTTTTGTTGACGAGTGTTGCCCGGTGCAAATTTTTTCCTCATTTTTAGGCTATTTTCCCAGATTTTCCCCGAAAACATGAAAAGTAGAAATAATGACATTTTAAATAGAGACTTTAACTAGCCGGCAACATTGGGGTCCCCCAAATGACATTTGACCAATTTGGTTCGTTTTAATTGGCAACCCCAAAAAATATTCAACTTTTTCATTTTTGGGACTTTTTGACTTTGGCGAATTAGTTTGTTCTACCAAACTCAAAAGTTGGCAACACCACGTACACCAATTGGTGGCCTATATCCCTGAGATTTCAGGAAAATTATGACTTTTCAGAAAAACAAGATGGCGGATGCTATGGCGGCCATCTTGTAAAAAGGCCGAAAAATCCCAATTTTCGACACGATTATTGGGACAGCTGGCATCTCCCGACTGGATTGTGTTGTATGCACCGGTTATGTGATTCGTCAAGGAGTGTTGCAGGGTGCAAATTTTTTCCCCATTTTTAGGGAAATTTTCCAGATTTTCCCCGAAAACATGAAAAGTAGAAATAACGACATTTTGAATAGAAATTTTACATAAACACCAAGAATGGCGTCCCCCAAATGACATTTGACCATTTTCATCACTTTCAGCTGGCAACCCCGAGAGCCATTGGCGTTTGAATTTTTTGGTCAGACCCGACTTTGGCGAATTAGTTTGTTCTACCAAACTCAAAAGTTGGCAACACCAAGTACACCAGTTGGTGGCCCATATCCCTGAAATTTCAGGAAAATTATGACTTTTCAGAGAAACAAGATGGCGGATGTTATGGCGGCCATCTTGTAAAAAAGCCGAAAAATACGATTTTTCGACACGATAATTGGGACAGCTGGCATCTCCCGACTGGATTGTGTTGTACCGAGCGGTTGTGTGTTTTGTTGAGGAGTGTTGCCTTATTTAAAAAATTTCCCCATTTTTAGGGTATTTTCCCAGATTTTTCCCAAAAACATGAATAGTGGAAATAACGACATTTCGAATGAAAATTTTACATAAACACCAAGAATGGGGTGCTTCGAATGACATTTGACCATTTTCATCACTTTCAGCTGGCAACCCCGAGAGTCATTGGGGCTTGAATTTTCGGATCAGAACTGACTTTGGCGAATTCTTTTGTTCTACCAAACTTAAAACTTGGCAACACCAAGTACACCAGTTGGTCGCCTATATCCCTGAGATTTCAGAAAAATTATGACTTTTCAGAAAAACAAGATGGCGGACAGTGTGGTGGCCATATTGGAAGCATGATGAAAAATCCCAATTTTCGATACGATAAATGGGACAGCCGGCACCTTCTGACCGGATTGTGTTGTCCCGGTTGTGTATTTCGTTATGTAACTCGGTGGTAGGCAGGTCTTGAGTGGAGCGAAGAGGGGAGGTGGCGAGCGAAGCGAGCCGGCGACCTCCGTAGCGTAACGAAGGTTGAGTGGGTGAAGCGTATAAGTAACTCTCATGAGTAGATAAAAAGTGCAAAACCTCCCCTTTTTGCCCCTTTTTCCCCTCCTACTTTTTTCAAAGTTGCCCCATTTGCCCCTTTTCTCCCCCTTTAGGCGGATCTCGGAAGTTTAGAGACTTGGAACATATTTTTTTAAGCTTCATTGAAAGGGGCAATGCGTTAGTCGAAATCATTTTGGAAAGCTCCCCCTCTCCCCCACTTCAAGACCCGCGAGCTGCGCGCAGCTCGCGCAGCCACGCAAATACTAGTTATACTATATAAAGCTAAACTACCACTGACTCACTGACTGATCTATTGACAGAATTGTTCTCCCAGATGGTGGATGGGGAGGTGGGTATATTTTGACAGATTCGTAAACAATGAACTCTCAATCCTATGGGAAAAGTCCGAAACCCCCCCTTTTCCCCCCCCTTCTCCCCCTCCCTATCGTATCTCGGAAACAAAGAGACTTGAAGTGTTTTTTTTTAGGGATTCGTATAGAGGAGGCTCGGTAAAGTAAAAATCATTTTTCAAAGTGGCCCCCCTTGCCCCCCTTCTCCCCCCCTTTAGGCGGATCTCGGAAATAAAGAGAATTTACGAGAGTTTTTTTTAGGGATTCGTATAGAGGAAGCTTGGGGAAGTAAAAACCATTTTTAAAATTTGACCCCCTTGCCCCCCCTTTACCCCCCCCTTTCGGATCTCGGAAGTTAAGAGACTTGGAACATTTTTTTTTTCAGATTCATTGAAAGGGGCATACAGTTAGTCGAAATCATTTTTCGAACCCCCCCCCCTCCCCCCCCCCCTTCAACACCCCCCCCCCCCTCTTCACCTCTTTTTTTCTATTTTGTTTACGGATTCGTATAGAGGAGGCTCGGGGAAGTAAAATGGTGGTACCGGTAAAGCGAAGGGGGGAGCGGGCGAGCGAAGCGAGCCGGCGACCCCCGTAGCGTAGGGATAAAGTCATGATAGCTTTCCGGTGGTAGGTAGGTCCTGAGTGGAGCGAACCTGCGAGACCGAGTGGAGCGAAGGGGGGAGGTGGCGAGCGAAGCGAGCCGGCGACCTCCTTAGCGTAACGAAGGTTGAGTGGGTGAAGCGTAACTCAGGGGCGACGACAAGCAAACTTTAGGGTAATGTTTTTTTAGTGGTAGTAGGAGGTAGTAGGTAGGTAGTAGGTAGGTGGTGGGTAGGTGATAGGTAGGTAGTAGGTAGGTGTAGGTAGGTAGTAGGTAGGTGTAGGTATGTAGTAGGTAGGTGTAGGTAGGTAGTAGGTAGGTGTAGGTAGGTGGTGGCATACGTGAGATTCATATAGAGGAGGCTCGGGGAAGTAAAATCCGTTTTTCAAATTTGAACCCCTTGCCCCCCTTCACCCCCCTTTTAGGCGGATCTCGGAAGTTAAGAGACTTGGAACATTTTTTTTTTTCAGATTCATTGAAAGGGGCAATGCGTTAGTCGAAATCACTTTTCAAAGCGCCCCCTCTCCCCCTCTCCACGCCTCGCGAGCTGCGCGCAGCTCGCGCACCCACGCAAATACTAGTTTATATATATAAATGAATTGCTGTTCGTTAGTCTCGCTAAAACTCGAGAACGGCTGAACCGATTTGGATAATTTTAGTCTTGAAATATTCGTGGAAGTCCAGGGAAGGTTTAAACGGTGAGAAAGTGGTAGGTAGGTAGGCAGGGTAGTAGGTAGGTAGGGTAGTAAGTAGGGTAGTAGGAAAGTAGGTAGGTAGGGTAGTAGGTATGTAGGGTAGTAGGTAGGTAGGGTAGTAGGTAGGTAGGGTAGTAGGTAGGTAGGTAGGGTAGTAGGTAGGTAGGGTAGTAGGTAGGTAGGGTAGTAGGAAGGTAGGGTAGTAGGTAGATAGGGTAGTACCTAGGTAGGTACAAGGTAGGAAAAAAAGCATTGCAACGCATGCGCGGGTTCAGCTAGTACTTACTAAAAATAGATTCAAAGATTGAAATTTTGATAAGGTAGCCTCACTCAAAGCACACTGTTGGATATAAACTTTTTACGACAGTCACAGTTAAAATTGAGAGTAGCAAAACGAAAAATGTTTCTGTTTTATATAAAAGCTCACAGTATTGAAATGATGATACTTCTAAGAGCTAATTTACGGGCACAAAAGACTGTTGATTCAACACCTCCCGTTAGTAACTCGATAGCTCGTCGCCGTAAGTGCACTAGCATCTTTATTTAAATTTCTCTTTCCTAGTTTTAATGCTTTAAGACAATACTTGTTTTCTTTAGTAAATAGTGTCTATTAACGTCAAGGTCCAGCGGCATCTTGAGAGAATTGCAAAGCAATTTTAAAATCTCTTCTAGAATTCTACGAAGATGGAACAAATGGCAGTTTTTTTTATCCATACTATCCATACTATAATATTATAAATGCGAAAGTAACTCTGTCTGTCTGTCTGTCTGTTACTCTTTCACGCCTAAACGGCTGAACGGATTTTGATGAAATTTGGTACAGACATAGTTTGGAACTTGAGAAAGGACATAGGATAGTTTTTTTTTTTTTTTTTCGCGAGATAAACCAAAAATCTGCCGGAAGTCACTATTCCATGCGAACGAAGTCGCGGGCAAAAGCTAGTTAAATTATATTCTAACGCGTCTTGGATATTATGGATTTATCATAAAACAATTTCAGAAATATTCCTTATGTACCTATTTTTTTTTTTGGTGGGTGGAAAATCACTTATGTCATTAAATTTTCCGAGGTTCAGTTCCCCAGTAGGCCAAATTGTAATTTTCTACTACTTTCGAAGCAGCAATCTTTTGTTTGGATAGGAGACCAGTTATGGCAAAAGGTGCGTCCTCGAATATAACTGGCCAGATGTACGTTTTCTTTGGTTATACACCGACGACGTGATGTTTTATTTATGTTACCTTATTCTCGCTTTTATTAGCACAATGAACAGCCATTGAACGAATTTCCAAAACCATTGATTGATGATTACAGTATACTTGCCATAGAAAACAGGTACAAATTATCATCATCGTGTTCCTGGCCTTATCCCTTTTTATTTTCGGTCGGCACAACACGTTTTCTTCTTCCATTCTTCCCGTTAGACGTCACGGTGACATTTACTCCTTTATATTTCATATCATTCCTCACACAATCTACCCATCTTTTCCTTGGCCTTCCTCTGCCTCTCCGTCCATCAATATTTATATCCATAACGTTTTTAGTCACATGTGTTTCATCCCTCTTAATTCCTTCTTCTAATATACTCATTCCTAAGGTATAAAGTATATTAAACACAAAACACTTACTACGAAGGAACAGTAATAGAGCGATTTCGTCTAAGTGTCGAGCTCTTAAAGAGAAAAATGCGGTAACTGTTACCAACGATGTCTGTAGATTTTTCTTTATTTTAAGGACCCGGATTTCTATGTTTAAAATTATTTCTTACACGCTTCTGTCCGTATTTAGATAGATAAAGATCTTAAGTCGTGTTTGCCTAGGTTGGTCGATGGATGGATGATCAACTATTGCATACCAAGTTTCTACCGTGTCTCGGAAAGCACGTAAACAATGACTATAAAGCCTGTAAAGCACTGGGCACTGATATTTGAATTTATTAATTAATTTGTTTTGAACAATATTTTTAATAGGCACGACGATATGCATAATATTGACAAAGAATATCAATTTGGGATCAATGGTACTTAGGTCTAGGCCTAATTGAACTAAGATACGGGTCTGATATGTACAGCAGCTTGCACAGTATGTTCCTATTACAATTGTCACGGTTTTTTTTTCGAATAATTTTCCCTATAATCTTGAAAATGCTATCCAAACTTCTGTTGCTTCTTCTGACAAAGTTCTGATTTGGTTCAGAGCGCTTTTCACAATGAGTGGTCTGTGCATTAGCACTTTGTCTTCAGTGTGTGCCATCGGATGCTAACTGTAAGCTAGCATAAAGCTTATTTATTCGTTTAAAGTAATTTGCAATATTTAATACGACCATCCAAAGTAGAAGCAGAATTATACTGGTTCCTACTATTGAAAGAGCTACTGAAACTTTCCTCCTTCGAATTAAGTTTGGAAGTCATGGGTCAAAGTAATAAAAGAAATCAATATTTTAATGCCACTATATGCAAATGACGAGTTAATCGAAACGTGCAGTATAAACAAATAATACAATAGCCGCACAGTAAAGTCTTTATCAGTAGGATAATATAAGATCACATTATGTAGGATTAACATAGAACAAAGAAGGACATAGAAGATAAATAATTATGTAGATAGTAATAATGACTCTGAGTTAATTGCGGTATTCAATTCATAATTTCATCACTCATCATTCATTAGGTACATCAACTCCATCGACTACGAGGGCGCGTAACTTTAGGTTAAATTTCCGCGTTTGACGCATGTTGCTGACACGACTTGGTAATAGTCCATTGCACTGACATAATTACGATCGATCTTTTATTTTATTTATTGTGTAAGCACATTGGTAGCTATGTGCAAATACCGAAAATAAACAAGCGTGTCGAATTCGTTTTGCAACTTAGTTTATAAATTCTGCTGACGCGAATATTTTCTGTAATAATTATGTGTTTAGTTTCTAAGTTATTAGAGTTTAAGTTTATTAAAATGTTTTGTCGTGATGTAATGTTAAATGTATTGAACAAAAAACTTCTGTCCTAATAGTATACTGTTTAAGCTCCTACAGCCTGTGATACAAGATTTCATTATCTTAGTACAGGCATCTTACATTATTATACCTATATTTTTAGTTTTAAGATTCATATTGTATTTTTAGCTTTTTAGGTTTTTGAATAAAGATTTATTATTATTATTATTATTCACCCTACGCTATAGCAGTATTTCAGGTATTGTCAAGATCAACCACAGGAACGCCATCAATATGAGGATATTCAGGATCATAATCGCTTCTCCACCGGTAAGCAGTAGAACGGCAGTACTAGAAGACCTATATACCAACAGGGTTGAAAGCTCTAGTTTTAAGGTCATCACATTTTAAGTCTAATTACGATGCACTTATGCAGAAATGCGATGCAATGGGCCCCAAAACGGCTGTAAAATAGACTTCAATACAATAGTTTAGAGAACTTTATTATTTTTTTGCTGTGCAGTTTGGCGACTACTGGACGCTTTGTAGTTTGTCAATTATCCATATATTGATCTGCAGGCCTCTTCAGCTCAGAAGTTAGCCTAAGGAACTTACGATTTGTATCCTTAGCGTTTGTAATGGGCCTACTACACGCACGCGCTTCCCCACAGTTTTCGTTCACACTTCACAGTGCATCGCGCGTATGGTTGGTAATGGTAATACAGTTTTACCAACCATACGCGCGATGTACTGTGAAGTGTGAACGAAAACTGTGGGGAAGCGCGTGCGTGTAGTAGGCCCATTAGTCGCATTGTTGCGGCGCATGGCTCATGCTCAAGGCAATTTTCTTAATTTATTATCTCTACAGTCCCTGTCACAAACACATATTGTTCGAGCTTATAACTCGTGACCAAAAACGTAGAGTTGATATACCACCTTAACCTAATCGTTGATCTTTGGCCGTATATTATTTTATCGACAACGTTTTAACACATTATGGAATTAAATGCAATGCAATTAGCTAAGAATACAGTTAACGCTTTATGTTTGATACAAATATCACTCTTTATTATAAACACTTATGCACTGGATCCAGCTAGACACATGCATATATCCACAATGTCAAAAATGTATTTGAATAAAAAAACAATGTTTGTTCTAATAATACTAGTAACCATAACGATTACAGAAGTGTTTGGTGATAAAAGAAAAAAAGTGATTTATGTGAACGTGGACGATTATCATACTTGCTTTCCTTTGGTAGCGAGACCGAGACATACCACAAGAGCTAACCAAACTATACAGCTATTTGGTGAAACTTTGGAAGCAACACGCCATCATGTCATACCATACAGCACCTTGGCGACATTTTTCAGCTTGGTAATTAGAGAAGATCGTGTAATTAGTGAACTTGGTGTGTACTTGGCAAGGCGTATTCGTGATATATGGGACTTCTTTTCGGAGAACGACGGTGCAGCTGCCATTCCACCGAATGATGAGCCAAGAACGCCTTGCGACAGTACCATAACTTTTGAAGGCAGCAGTGCAACATTTGATGTAGATTACAGAATGCTTGCCGCTTTCACATGGATACCTGGTAACTTGTTTTACGGACCACCTCCAAGAAGATTCGCAAATTACACAAAAGAAACCTTTAAAAAAGACGCAATACGAATCGTTGGAAGTCAAGCATTTGCAGTTCTAAAGCGTATATACGTTAATATGAATAAATATATAAACTATCTTAGTGAACGCACCACAAGAAATTTCGATAAAATTTTAAATGATTTGAGTGATGTGGCGGAGATAAATACACCTTACAAATTCAACGCCACAGATTGGGAAGAAGCCAGCGGGAACAATACAGGTAACAAATTATTTGCTCTAAAAAAACCAAAGGAAATAATTAAAGATGTCACTGATGTGTACAACCACAAAACGTGGGCAATTGGTCTTCGTGGCATGTGCGACGACTACATGAAGGCAGCTGATAGAGTGTGCGAGGTATACACCAGCCATTTGCAACCTAAACTCAATACTAATTTCACTCATGTTGATATTACGTCCGACACTCTGCCTCTGTTTGCATATACAATAAATGACAAACATTTCGTCTATGGACAAAATGAAAATACGAAAGCTTGGTTCATAAGAACAGTGGAGCCTAATGGTACAGTGGGAGCCGTTTTAGATCAAGGTTTTTGGTCGAATTATTACGCTATTCAATTCCCATTTGAAATCAATGGAAAACACTATTTTTACGGACACAATCTTAAATCTAATTATTGGTTCATACAAGAGTTGAACGCTAATGGAACTATTGGACGTGAAACTGACCAGGCTTATTTTGGAGAAAGTTATACAACGCTGTTTCATATTCACAATAATGGCCAGCACTATTTATACGGACGAAGAAATGCTGATTACAAAAAAATATTTTTTCAAATACTGAACGCTGATGGTACTATGGGACGCGCTGATCTGAGTCATGTTGACGGGACGCTTCTTGACCATATACAGTTTCCGTTAAATGTAGGTGATACGCAATATATTGCTGTCCGTAGGGGAAAGGTGTACATAATGATCCCTCGAGGTAAAATGATTCCCCGCAGTTCTCAATGAACTACTAGCACCATCTATCGGATTTACTTGTAAATGTCCCTCCCGACACCCGATCAGTCGCCCAGTGAAGTGTCATGGCGGTGTGAGTGCAGTGCGTTGTTCCATGATCAAAAATATAAAATCGGTGCTTTTTATCTACGGTAAGTAACTTTTCAGTGTAAGATTATTTCCTTTTTACTAACTATTTTTAAATGACGGTCTTACTCATGGTTTCTAGATACGTTTGATAACGTTTTTAAGTATATTTTGTTATTCATAAAGTGATGTTTTAGGTTAGTTTTTGAGCGATGTGTGCAAATATTGCACTTGGGGTCAAACGATCCCTTTCATTGTATATAAAATGAGCCCAGGGATCATTTTACCCACTACTTTTTTTTATTGCAGATCATGCCGCGTGGTTACATTCGGAAAACAACTCGCCAAAACTGGAGTGAGGATGTCATGCTGAAGGCACTAGACGCTGTGAAAGAGGGAATGCCCTTTAAAACGGCCAGTAAACAGTTTTCTGTCCCCTTGGGATCATTTTGGACACCTATGTGTTCAAAATGATCCTTTAGTAAACTTCTGAGAAACATTAAATAACTTAAAAAAGACACATAAATCTAAAAAAAAGGGTACGCCATTACGAAACCAGATAAATAAATTAACCAAAACTACTTTTATAATTACAGATAACTTCAATATTTTGGCTACAGCATACATCTTCCCTTAGAGGGATCGTTTTGTACACCTTTCCCCTAATACCAATTCGAGCTTGTACTGTATTAGTGACATAGATGTCATTAGATTCCCTCGCGTGAATAAACCCAATATTTGTACTACGTTAGACATTTCCTACTCGGTCCTATTTCCGATTTCACTCCGTGGTAAAACATTTATTTTTGGACACAATCCTGACAGCAACATTTGGATTGTTCGTCAAGTTTTTGGTGACGGTATAGAACTAGGTTCTATAAATTATGAGTTTACTAACGCCCAACCGTTCAATATTAATGGTGTTCAATATTTTTATGCAAGAAACAAGGGCGACTCATATTGGAGCCTACATAAGTTTGGTTTAAAATATTTGGAAACTGATAACCCATAAGCTAAATAGTGTACTATTTCTGTGTATTACTAACAACCCTCCCAACTCTTTGTAATTTTTTTATGGACATTTATCTGAAATAATGATAAATTACTATTAGGTACTTCCTATAAGGAACCTTAGTTTTAACATAACATAATATTATATGTAAATGTGTGATATCTATTTATTGCATTTTTTTATTAAGGAATATATTTTTGACTATGGTTAGAACAAAAAACGTGTTTTTAATTTTCTACTTTCTGTTCTCCTGGTAATTTGTGGGTGTAAAAACCTACCTATCCTTATTTTCTCAAACAAAAAAAATGTAACCGAACTGTTGCAACTAAAGAGTGGCAGTAGTTCGGTGCTATATTTCAACCGAACTACTGCCACTAGACCATTTAATAAATATTTTCTCCTATCGACATTTTTATGTCTTAGTCCCCGCACTATGCGAGTGATGTTCGTAGGTGTGCTTCGTGGAATAGGAAATTAATTATTTTAAGTTTTTATTTGAAGCCCACCTACGGGTGTGCTAGGTGGAATACTTTAGGTGTGCTTCGTTTGGGTGAGCTTCGTGGAATACCTCTGTTTTACGCGCGTTTTAATCCATAAAAATGAAAAATTTACATCTACGGCGCGTTTAAAATACGCCATGTGGTAGGGGCCTAAGATACACTCTTTATCACAAAAGAGTGTTTGTTAGTATGATTTGACAGTATCTTGTAAAGAAAAAAGCACACTGCACCGTAAAGATATTTACACCGTTTCAGAAACATCAATATTTCTATTCCAGCCAGTGCTCCGTCTTTTCTTATAGAAAGAAAGTGGTCCATATAATACAACGAGGTGTGGCTCTATTTCCTTGGTCTCAAGTGTACCACTACAAAATTGGGGTTGACGGGATAAAAGTACTATCGTTATGTTAGTAACACGATTTTATTTGAATGTTGACATTACTCTGTAGTTCGCGATCAAGGTTTTCTTTGTGAGGTTAGAATCGGTTTCGAAAGTTATTTTAGATATCTGACAGGGAATGGGCTGCAATTTTTTGCCTATTATGTATTGTTTGTTCCTTTGTAGTGCTCTAATATCAAAACCCGTGAGCAGATTTTGATGATTCTTACGGTACGATTACATAAAAACCGATTTTGTCGGCCGATGGCGGACAGGTACTCGGAGTAATTCTGACGTGCATGTACGTAAACCATCGTGCCTCTTCGGACGATGGCGGTTGTAGTAGTGTACGCGCTCCATTTCTTTTACATAATTATGTTTGATTTGATCGGCCGAGTGGCCGAAGACGAGTAAAGGTCGGCCGATAACAGTTTTGGCCCCTCGTCCCCGGCGACGTTTTGTAGCGCTGCTGCCGTGCGTTCGTTTCGATACAGTTGCGATGCAGTCACTAGCTGTTTCCCCTCACCCACTAAACACACGCGAGTCGCTACAAAAGTTACCGCGGCTGAGGGGCCTTTGGGGGCATGGCGTTACGTCAATCGATTATCTCAATCTTGCGAGTGTCAATGCAGACATGACAGTAATCAAAACTCAATATGACGTCAACGAGACGCCATCACCATCATCATTTTTGGGGTTCCGTACCTCAAAAGGAAAAAAAACGGAACACTTATAGGATCACTGGTGTGTCTGTCTGTCTGTCCGATCGACCATCCCCCCCCCCCCCTTATCTCCGAAACTACAGAACCTAAAATTCTGAAAAAATACAGAAATTAGTTCAACACATATAAATTACAGGAAAACCTATAAGAAGTCTAAGTACGGAACCCTTCATGCGCAATTCTGACCTGCACTTGGCCAGTTTTAACCTTTAATATTCCCACTGCTGGGACTCAGGCCTCCTCTTAAGGAGAAGGATGGGCTATAATCCATCACGCGGGCCCTGTGTAGGTTGATAGATGTCACATGTCTTAATTTTTTTCCTTCACTGCTGTGAATGATAACCAGACGCCGTAAAGTGATAACTAAATCAAATAAATTCGACTACAGTACGCTCAAATTATCTTGGCTGCTCCGAACTTCGTGCAGGTCATTGTTACAACGAATGTATTAAAGTGTTATGATATTTACTTTATTTGTATTTCTCACTGTTTAAATTAGATATTTTCTGATCGTTTAAGTATTGGTTTATCTGGCAATAACAGTTTTATTCCCAAGTTTACATGCGTAAAATTTCGCAAAGCCTATGTTCAGAGCTGCCAAGATAATTTGAGCGTACTGTAACTATTGTTAGCCATTTCAATACATTTAAAAGTAGGTTTCAGATATTTACAGTATATTTTTAAATAAATTTTAATGTACAAACTAATTACTTATAATTGTAAAAGTATAAAACGCTCGGTGGAGAGTGTCAGGCAACTATGTAGCACGTCAGACATAGTTGCCTTGCAAGAAACATGGTTGCTGCCCCACGATATCTCGTTCCTGAGCGAAATCGACGATGACTTCGGGTGCACCGGGACGTCGGCGGTGGACACCACGGCCGGCATGCTACGAGGTCGGCCCTACGGCGGGGTTGCACTGTTGTGGCGGAAGAGTGTTTTTGACGACGTATCGGTGGTGCAGTGCGATAACCCGCGAGTGTGTGCCGTTAAAGTATGCATGAAATCAAAGTCATTTCTAGTGTTTAGTGTATACATGCCGACGGATAATAGTGCAAACTTAACGGATTTTACGGACTGCCTAAGTTTGGTGAGTGCCACAATTAATGATAGCAATATCGAAACTGCTTTTATACTCGGAGACTTTAATTCGCACCCCAATGAACAATTTTATATTGAATTGGTTTCTTTTTGTCGGGAATCTGAACTATTATGTGCCGATGTTGAACTGTTGGGCGTTAACTCTGACACATATACATTTATAAGCGATGCGCACGGCTCGAGACGTTGGCTAGACCACTGTGTTGCTACCAAAGCAGCGATGAGCACGATTATAAATGTACATGTTAAATATGATGTACTTTGGTCCGACCACTACCCTCTTGTAATGCAATGCAACTTAAATGAAATTAAATCTAAATTGTACAATTCAAATAATAACAAAAATCAATCAAGTAATAAAATAAAATGGGGAGATAGAAAAATTAATCAAATTGACATTTATACAAAATTTTGTAATGATAATTTAAAATATATTGACTTTCCTAATGGATTAAGTGCATGTTGTGACTATGTTTGTAATAAATTGGACCACAGAATTATTATTGATAAAATGTATGATGACATTGTTAATATTTTGTGCCAAGCCGCTTCTGACAGTAACGAAATAAATTGTGTGCGAAATAGGAAACCGGTAATGGGGTGGAATAAGCACGTGAGTGGTGCTCACAGGCAGGCCAGGCAAAAGTTTGAGCAGTGGGTGTCGTATGGCAGGCCACGTGAGGGTCGGGTTTGGACTGAAATGCAAACAAGCCGAACAATTTTTAAGTCGCGCTTACGATGGTGCCAGAACCATAGTGACCAAATTAAAATGGACAAGTTGGCGTCGCACCATTCTAGGGGCGACTTCCGCAGTTTTTGGAAGTCCACCGATAAACTCAATAGTAGGCCGGGCCTGCCTGTGAGTGTTAGCGGCGCTGCTGATGTCGCTGGAATTGCCGAACAATTTAGGCAGCACTTCGCTGTTTCGTCACCGTTGGGACCGTCACAGTTCACAGGCAGTTCTGGTGGTAGTGGTCAGGAGTTCAGTGTCCGGTTTACGGCAAAAGAAGTAAGACATGTAATTATGTCTATGTCGAGGGGTAAGTCTCCTGGCCATGATGATTTAAGTATTGAACATCTTAAGCATGCTGGTCATCATCTGCCCAGGGTCTTATCGATGTTCTACTCCTTCTGTATAGGACATTCGTATCTGCCTGAGCGGATGATGAGAACTGTGGTGGTGCCAATTATTAAAAATAAAACTGGCGATGTCAGCGATAAAGCCAACTATAGGCCCATTTCATTGGCCACTGTAATATCAAAAGTGCTTGACAGTTTGCTTAACACACAGCTGGATAAATATCTAACTTTGCATGATAACCAGTTTGGATTCAAAGCCGGTCTCTCTACAGAAACAGCCATATTGTGTTTAAAGCAGACTGTCAGGTACTACACTGATAGAAGTACACCGGTGTTTGCTTGCTTCCTCGACTTGTCGAAGGCATTTGACCTGGTTTGTTATGACCTGCTGTGGCAAAAGCTGCAGCAAGCGGCAGTGCCAGACGAACTGATCCGTGTTTTCCAATACTGGTACAGCAATCAGGTCAATGTTGTTCGATGGTCGGGGGCTTACTCGGCCCCGTATAGATTGGAGTGCGGTGTGAGGCAGGGGGGGTTAACCTCACCGAAGCTCTTCAATTTATATATTAATGCACTGATAGAGAGGCTCAGCAGCATGCATGTCGGTTGCCATATTGGAGGTGTGTGCCTTAACAATATCAGCTACGCAGACGACATGGTGCTGCTGAGCGCCTCTGTCTGTGGAGTGGCTAAACTGATTTGCACTTGTGAAGAGTATGCGAGAGAACATGGTTTGCTTTATAATACGAGCAAGAGTGAATGCATGGTCTTTCAGGCCAGGGGGAGTCCAAATTATTTACCGGCAATTAAGTTAAACGGATGCCCACTTAAAAGAGTTGACACGTTTAAATATCTTGGACATTTATTAACCTCTGACCTGAAAGATGATGCAGACATCAAAAGGGAACGTAGGGCGCTGTCTGTTCGTGCAAATATGATCGCCCGCAGATTTGCTCGGTGCTCGAGGGACGTCAAAATAGCCCTATTTAGGGCATTCTGTACGTCCTTTTATACTGGCAGTCTGTGGTTGGATTACACGCAGAAACAGTACAGAGCCCTACGTGTCCAATATAACAACGCGTTCAGGGTGCTCTTGAGGCTGCCTCGCTTCTGTAGCGCGTCGGGGATGTTTGCCGAGGCGCGTGTTGATTGTTTCCACACAATCATGCGCAAGCGGTGCACATCCCTGGTGCGTAGGTTGCGGGGCAGCCGCAATAGTATTCTGAACGCTTTTTCTGAACGTTACGACTGTCAGTACGTGAACCACTGCTGTATGGTTCACCTACAGACTAGTGTTACTATTTTATTTTAATCTAAATTTCTATTTTATTGTATTTTAATTTTAATTTTGTAATGTTTATTTTGTGATTACTTACTGTGCATACTAACATAGTTTATAAGTTCCAATTGTTACTAACCACTATGGATCATTGTTATCTCTCAATAAATAAACTATTATTAAATTACAGAATTGTATTAGATAAGTTAGTAAGTTAATTGATTTATTTAAAATTGGGTGCTAATTAAACCGGCTTCTTTTTAATAGCATTATTTGCATCAAAAAATCTAACTTGCCTTCTAAATTGCTAAGTCAGCCACAGTTAACGAGCATCTAAATAATACTATCTTAGCCACAAGTTATCTTTTTTAAAGCCACTCTAAATACAACTCAGCATCGTGATTATTTTTTAGCATCTAAATTTGTAACATGAATTCAAACAGTAAACTTCTAAAATATTATTAGGCATCAAAAAAATATTCAATTAGCTTCTAATTTATTAACTCAGTACGTTTAAATTATAACTCATGCCACATTAACTGAGCATCAAAATTTAATTAAAACTGTCATCAAATATTATATTATAGCCACTAATAGTAGGTATGTATAAACTCCTGTCGTGTCATCGAAAGGCTTAAATATCAGAGTACATTCAGAGTACTTAATGACCTAAATATTGAAGTTCAGAGTATCGAATGTCCTAAAGATCGATTTTACTGATGTGCTACAAAAGTTATCGACAGAATCGCTTCAGAACTTCATTTTTATCGGAAAACTAGACAATAAATTGTGAAAACATTTCTGCAAGCAAATCGGAAGTAGCGCTCGACGGCCGCTGCCGCGGCACCGCTCGCTTCGCTCGCTCGGCTCGCGCGCGTTTGGTCACAATTTTAACCTAACCTAACCTATTTCCCTCAGTTTACAATAACGAATCATACAATGTGCCTGTGACTAGTCAATTAGACAATGGTTAAAACATTTCTGTAACTAATAGGTATTTTTAACGTAAATATAATAATCTAAAGTGTATCAAAAGTTGACATTTCATATATAATATACGTTGGCGCTCTCTGATTGGTGCAAATGGCCGGTCGCTGTCGTCTCGCGCGCTCGCGCCAAATCTTTCTGTTGCTATTTTCACGATAAAAGAATGTGATGTATTATTTTAGATGCGAAGTTATAATAAATGATGTTGACTACGGTCGCTTCGTTTATATTTTTTTGAGGGCCTTGTGTTGAAGCTGTAAAATGTAAAATGGTGGTAAGATATAAATTCCGTAGCTGAGTTAGTAAATTAGGTGCCTATGTATAAATAACAAGGACAAGTTAATATAAATGTTGATCGTCACTTGATGCTTTCTATAGAATATTGGGCGTTGTAAAGAAGACGAATTAGTATATTAGAGGCTATATTATTTATAATTTTCCCGTGGCTTAGTTATAAAATTAGAAGTTTGATCCTGTGGCCAATTAAAAAAATTGTGGCTCGATTAATTATTTCTCTTTAAAATTCTAAAATGGCGCTAACGGATATGTCAATTGACTATTTTAGTCAGTTAAAATACAATTTGTGTAAGTAAAATAACATTTTGAAACTAAATTTGTAACAATAACAAACGTAGGTACAGATAGCGCGCGAGTTGAATGCAGTCGGGGTCTGAGGTAAAGAGCGGGAGCAGTGTAGTGCTGTGCTATTCACACTAGTGTAATGCGGTAGTGCTGTCACGCACTACCGCATTCCTAAGCTCTGCATTCAACTCGCGCGCTATCTGTACTACCCGTCATAAATAATGTAAAACCGGCAATGCAATACTAGTGAAATATTTAACAATTTTACTATGCTTTTAGACGGTAAGTTTTCCAGACGTTCATTAAAACAAAGTCACAATATTCTGTACTTTATAAGTTGTTTTATAATGCAACAGAGGATTTAAGTTTAAAAGGAATAACAATCAAGTTTGCTAGGCAACAAGTAATTTTGTAGAACATTGTTATAAGCTAGTCTGTTCTTTGAACACTATGCTAGTCTGATAATTTAATCACCTGCTTGCTGTGGAATAGCTTACGCAATAATAAGCTCTTTAAAAAATAAATCTATCCTTAAAATGTTAAGAAAACAAAGAATAGAATCATAAATGACGCTGTGAATATATCTACCAATTTAGATCAAAAGGTTAGATTTGTCAGTTATGTTTAAGGCCCATGTAATATTATGCAAGCCTGTTGCCATCAAACTGGGTGTAAGTTATGTTTAAGGCCCTTGTAATAGTAGGCAAGCCTGTTGCCATCAAACTGGGTGTAAGTTATGTTTAAGGCCCATGTAATAGTAGGCAAGCCTGTTGCCATCAAACTGGGTGTAAGTTATGTTTAAGGCCCATGTAATAGTAGGCAAGCCTGTTGCCATCAAACTGGGTGTAAGTTATGTTTAAGGCCCATGTAATAGTAGGCAAGCCTGTTGCCATCAAACTGGGTGTAAGTTATGTTTAAGGCCCATGTAATAGTAGGCAAGCCTGTTGCCATCAAACTGGGTGTAAGTTATGTTTAAGGCCCATGTAATAGTAGGCAAGCCTGTTGCCATCAAACTGGGTGTAAGTTATGTTTAAGGCCCATGTAATAGTAGGCAAGCCTGTTGCCATCAAACTGGGTGTAAGTTATGTTTAAGGCCCATGTAATAGTAGGCAAGCCTGTTGCCATCAAACTGGGTGTAAGTTATGTTTAAGGCCCATGTAATAGTAGGCAAGCCTGTTGCCATCAAACTGGGTGTAAGTTATGTTTAAGGCCCATGTAATAGTAGGCAAGCCTGTTGCCATCAAACTGGGTGTAAGTTATGTTTAAGGCCCATGTAATAGTAGGCAAGCCTGTTGCCATCAAACTGGGTGTAAGTTATGTTTAAGGCCCATGTAATAGTAGGCAAGCCTGTTGCCATCAAACTGGGTGTAAGTTATGTTTAAGGCCCATGTAATAGTAGGCAAGCCTGTTGCCATCAAACTGGGTGTAAGTTATGTTTAAGGCCCATGTAATAGTAGGCAAGCCTGTTGCCATCAAACTGGGTGTAAGTTATGTTTAAGGCCCATGTAATAGTAGGCAAGCCTGTTGCCATCAAACTGGGTGTAAGTTATGTTTAAGGCCCATGTAATAGTAGGCAAGCCTGTTGCCATCAAACTGGGTGTAAGTTATGTTTAAGGCCCATGTAATAGTAGGCAAGCCTGTTGCCATCAAACTGGGTGTAAGTTATGTTTAAGGCCCATGTAATAGTAGGCAAGCCTGTTGCCATCAAACTGGGTGTAAGTTATGTTTAAGGCCCATGTAATAGGGGGTAAGCGTTTTGTCATCAACCGGACACAAACCCAGACTCCGTGGCTGCTACTGAGATATCCCTGATGGTAAAAACCCAATATCGAATCCAGAACCTCATCATCAGCAGTTGCGCTTGAGACTACTAGAACAACGAGGTAGCCATGAAGATATGACGAGGTAAACAATATCATTGTAGGTATCATTAAAAAGCACAGATAGGTATACCTATTAAAATTAATCATTCATTTTTCCCATTGTGTAAATACACAAGATTCTGGTGTAGAGCAACGGTGGCCCAGTGGTGGCAACCCCGGCTTAAGTACAGTAAGTCGTGGGTTACATTACTTTGTCATCACCACTGCTCTCAAAACGATGAAGGAAAACAGTGAGAGGAGTCCTAGAATCTAAAATTCGAAGACATGTGAAATCTAACAACCCGCTCTGAGCCCGCGTGGTGGATTAGGTATAGCATAATCCCTCTCATAGAGAGGAGGCCTGGAGTCTCAGCAGTGGGAACATTATAGGCTGATTATGCTGGTCTACGCACTGGTAACACTTTGATCTCGAGTTGTTCTAATGTTGTATAAAGTTTCAATTGTATAAGATGCCTATATAAAGAGTGTTTTTAGGACTCTGTTGCCAATGGCACGCACGAATCCCTCATAGTTTAGTCCTGTCTGTCACTTATCCAAATACAAGCTATGCCCGCCGCTTCACCCGCGTGATTTTTTGTCAAATTATATATTAAAACTTTCCTCGAGATCCACTCTGTCCATTGATAAAAACAACATGAAAATCGATGCAACTTTTTTGGGAGAATCGCGAACAGACGGACAGACAGACGCGGCGGAGGACTTTGTTTTATATTAAATGTAGTGAAGTGATTATAATCATACGTTTAAATCCTTGTAGAATTTTACTATAAAATCAAATTCATAGCACCGTCTTTTCTATTTCCTTGACTACGATTCGGGTTCGAATTGTGCCCCCAATGAAATGTATTGATATTCATATCCCGTTTCATACAAATAATATCGTATGTTTTATTTACTCGACTGGATCCCGCTGACGAACCCTTTTTGTGAACGAGAGAAGATTTCGGAATATTGCTAGTTCATAATATAACTAAGTTTATCGAAAACATTCGTATTGGCATCTTGAATTTTCAGTATAGTTATATCTTTATACTTACATCGACAACAAGTGAGAACAGTGAAAAATCCTGTATTAGGTATGTATACTTCAAATTTTTTTTTTTTTTACGTTGTTGAAGAAAAACACAACACAATGTGACAGAAAAAATCCAAAGTACTGTACTTTGTCGGCCCCAAACATAGCTGAAAAGAGGTTATTGACCCACCCAGGGTTAAAAAATGCTTATCAATTCCTTGAATAACTATTATAAAAGCTGTCAAAATCACAGCTATAACCACCAACTAAATAATCGACACAATGTCCCGTCAACCATGTTTGTTTTGTCTATGGCACATCATAACATGTGTAGAGTGAACTGCCAACCAACAAGCTAAGAGGCATATAACTGAACCTATGAACAGACCGTTATCGTACATTAACTGCTAGTTACTTGTGTGTAGACCATTAAATGGGATCAACAGTATCAATAAGATAAGGCATAGAGAGTTTCTTGGGTTTGATCTTCGAACCCTGAATAAAATAGAATACTCGTTTATTTGCTTAGAATGACAATAAGGTGGTTACATTGGGCCGCGGATTTTAGTATTAGATGACGTGGCCTCGGCACAAGGGCAAAGAAGGAACATGGGTACGGTTTTTAGTCAGTAGAAGTCTGACACTCCTCTTCGCTCGCTCTGCCCAAGAGCGGGGTGGGTCATTTGATGATTTTCCACCCACCAAAAAAAAAATATATATGTGGTTACATCGTTTTAAAGAATCCTTGTACATTCTACCATTTTAGAGTGCACTATACTGCCTCGTTGGTCTAGTAGTTACAAGCGCAGCTACTGTGCATGAGGTTCTGGGTTCACTTCCCAGGTCGGCCAAAGTGTTAATAAGTTTTCTATCAGGAAGGATGACAATAAGCTACCCCGATTGCTGACAATAGCCTCACTTCCGTAAACATAACTGACGAAATGTGGTTGTACTAAGAGGTATACCTCTGCCTTACTCTTTGGGTATTACACTGCATAAATCTATATACTTGAACATATTGTTACGATCTAAATCGATCGGCTAATCCAAAAAAATACAGCTTAGAAGCTGTGATCGGCTTATCTAATCCATACGCGAACGTCAAAACCAATAAAGAGGTCCATTGAATAGCTTACAGAAATGGTTTCTTTCATTTTACGACATTAGTGGTCGGGTAAATGGCCAACATATTTCGTGTTATGTGGATTATTTATGCTACATATTGTTGCAAAAAATAGTCTTTGGTGTTTTTGCGAGTTTATTTTTTTGGACTTAAACTATCCAGTGTCGTCAATCGAGTAGGAAATGATAGGGAAATAGATCAAACGACTTGCTTATGAGGAAACGAAAGAACCCTTGAAATCTACGACATAACCTATACTCTCACACAAACACACACCACATACATCCACACAAAACTATCATCATCAGCCTCTAATATTCCCACTGCAGGAACTCAGGCCTCATCTCTAGGAGAGGGATGGACTATAATCCACCACGCGGACCCAGTGCAGATTGGTAAATGTCACATGTCTTCGAATTTTTTGGGTCTAGGACATGCCGGTTTCCTCACGATGTTTTCCCAAAACATTCTTATTTGTGTTATCTTCTCTACTTACCTTTATGTATACTATGATATTTACCTTTTTGTTTACTTTGTTATGGAAGAGTGGAGTCTTCTAATACACGCATTTTTTGATTCAAAGAAGGTTCCAATCACAAACTAATTTATTGTTGCGTGAAATCTTGTTGAAGAAATAAATATTTTTGTAATAAAGAAATAAATAATACCTAATTATTATGAAAACGACAACATTTATCTGTGGACCAATTTAACATCATTTTCTGGAATACAAATGGCAAACAAACTTCCTAATTTGTACCCGCTGAATATGAGTATCGATTTACATTCTAATACTTTTGCTAATGTATTCTAGTGCGATTTAGTATAATTGTCTAAATGTTAGTCTGAGAACTATTAACTAATACTCCGGCAATGATGATACCAATGTTCCTGTAATTAGAGATCGAATTTCTAATGGGTGTCTCGCAAATTAAGTTATATAATTATTTGTTCAAGTGAGACTTTTTGGGTAAGATACGGAAGGCATTTCAGCTTCCAGTTTTATTATTATTTTTATTTTATTTTATATATTAGGGAAAACAAACAATTACACATTAAGACTTACATAGAAACATAGGATACAGAAATAATACAAATGTGAAATCAACCACGTTTTCCACAGATACGTAATGAGACAATTTGGTAAATGTAACACTAGAGCGTTGTAAACAATAAAAAGAGGAACATAACATAAAAATAAACCACATATCATATCAACAAAGCATAAAGCTGCAACAGTGCCGCAGAAGTGTTAATACTGTGTCACGTTAATTTTTCAAAATGTTAAGTAAACTTATTACATACCTACCTACTTGTCGTTTATTTTTTTCTTTTTGTTTTAAAGTTGTTTTTGCCTCGGTAGTCTATTGGTCGGAAGCGCGATTGCTGAGCATAATTATGACCCAGGTTCAATAATTCACGTGTTGGGTAAACGGTTATTGATTTTTTTCATCAGGAATTTCCCAATAGTTTCCACGGGGTCTGGATTTGTGACCGATTGATGACAATAGGCTCGCCCCCTAATGCATGGGACTCAAACATAACTAACGAAATGTGGGTGAACTGATGAATGAACGAAACAAAAAAATTTAAACCTAATCCTCGGATGTTCTTTTTCAAAGGAGATTCAAAGGAGAAGGATAGCCCGTCGGGGCTGCGGGTTATTCGAAAAAGATACCGCGGCCTCGACATAAAGGGCTAAGAAGGAACATGGGTGGTTTTTAGACAGTCTGACACTACCTTCTGCTCTGGGGCCGTATTTTTGAATCAATAGAATTCCAAATCGTGTACGAAATCGCAGAATTCATCACGTCATTTCTACTGGTAGAATATCGGAAACGAGTGGGTCGGACCACTCGTTGCAAAATTCACGGGTATGAATATTCAAAAATAGCGATTTCGTACGGATTCGCATACGAATTCTGCGATTTCGTACACGATTTGGAATTCTATTGATTCAAAAATACGGCCCCTGCATGAGACCGGGAGGGGTTATTTGATGATTTCCCACCACCCAAAAGAAAAGAATAAAATATGCCTTAAAGTGTACAAATATATTAAACCTCACTTACGACAAAGGTCTAAACAGCAGTAAAAGGGGGCTTCATAAAACAGTAAGGTTGATGCCAAGAGCCAAATGAAAGTGGTATAATCTAACAGAGAAGGCGTTATGTGTAGTTCGTGACAAGACTCCTTCGTAGAGGCTTCTAGCCAAGACACAAATTTTACCCAAAATGTTTGCCACACAAATAAATAAAATTGTGAATGCTGCTAATAAAATGCAGTTCTTATTGTTTTGTAGACCTTTGAGTTTCTCAGAGTAAAGAAACTTTTGTAGAAGATAAATACTGATGGGCGACTTAGCGAGAATGAGGTCCTGCGTTTGATTCCCTGGTTGGCCAAAATGTTATTTTGTTTTTATATAAGAAATGTCTCAGTAACAAATACCATTAGGAATGTCTCAATAACAGCCTTGGAGCTGGATTTGTGCCTGGTTGATGGCAATAGGTTCGTCTCCTAATACATGGGACTTAAGGCCTAAAACATACACAAGCGACGCAAGGCACCAGGCGCGGAACAGACGCGCTTCAAAACGATTTCATACAAAATGTATGCAGGCGACGTTTTTGAATTATACTGAAGCGACGCGGCACAGACACGCCGTTTCGTTGCCTGCGCCGCGTCGCTTGCAGTCGGGCACGTCGCTTGTGATACGGTATGCTCAGTATTTACCAATCTGTAATCGCATCTGAACGTTTCTTGCCTGTTCCACGCCTCTTCTGATATAATTCAAATCGCGTCTGCGCCGTATCTGTCCCACGCCTGCGCCGCACCTGCCCCGTGCCTTCGCCTTACGTCGCTTGTGTGTGTTTTAGGCCGAAGGCGAGGTTGCAGTACTTTGTTTTTATGTACGCACGACCTCGCCCCCCGCCCTGCCGCGCGAGCGATATAATGCCTAAATTTTGGGGTCTGTCCCCACCGATCCCGGGATCCGATTTGACGTAACACGGATCCCGGCGATTTGTCTCCACGGATCCCGGGATCCGTTTCTACAAAAAAAAAAAAAAAAAAAATTTGTCCACGGATCCCGGGATCCGTGGCTACAAGAAATAAAAAATAAAAATGTAGAAACGGATCCCGCGTACAGAGTTAAGAAGTTAAGCATAATATTTTTCGAAACTGGTTTTCTTTTTTCTACTTTCAAACGAAAAGAAGTTATAATTTAAAATTATAAGGATTGGTGTAGTAAAGTCTCACAAACTACCAGGAGGCCAGAAACATGAAGGAGGTATTGTCTATATTCTTAATAGGAATCTCATAATCAAATCTATAAATCTATATACCTTTCTAATACCATGCAGCTTTTTTTTACCTGGATAGACTACCAGAACAACAGAATGGTGAAGTATTTAGAGTCATGAAAAAAAAAGTATAAGATAAAATAAAAGGACCTTTTATAAAAATAAAACTACCAGGAGGCCAGAATATGAAGGAGGTATTTTATATTGTTAATAGGAATCTCTTATTCAAATCTATATACCTACCTTTCTAATACAATGTTTTATTTTCCATTAGTCTTCGAAACTACCAGCAGGTACACCAGACTTTTATTTCATGACTCTAATACTTCACCATTCTGTTGTCCTGGTAGTTTCGAAGACTTTACTATCCAGGTAAAAAAAAAAGCTGCATGGTATTAGAAAGGTATATAGATTTATAGATTTGATTATGAGATTCCTATTAAGAATATAGACAATACCTCCTTCATGTTTCTGGATTCCTGGTAGTTTGTGAGACTTTACTACACCAATTCTTATAATTTTAAATTATAACTTCTTTTCGTTTGAAAGTAGAAAAAAGAAAACCAGTTTCGAAAAATATTATGCTTAACTTCTTAACTCTGTACGCGGGATCCGTTACTACACTTTTATTTTTTATTTCTTGTAGCCACGGATCCCGGGATCCGTGGACGAAAATTTTTTTTTTTTTTTGTAGAAACGGATCCCGGGATCCGTGGAGACAAATCGCCGGGATCCGTGTTACGTCAAATCGGATCCCGGGATCGGTGGAGACAGACCCAAATTTTGACTGTTTTTTGCTTCTTGGAGAAAAACTATAAAGAAATTATACAATATGTTTTCAACATTTACTTCAAAATAAAAAGTTCTATCTATTGTTCTATCTATTGATTTATATAAATTCATGATGAAATGTCTTAGCAGTACACGTTTGAAATTGTGATTTAGGGTCATGTTTGATAAAAAAAGTATCGAACCGATCATTCTAAGTCGCGTTTCTATCTTTACGATTTACTAGAGAGTATGTTCAATTTTTATGTAATGATTTTTATTTATTAAAAAACTCGTATTTAGTTCGATTTTTATAGGTTCAGAAATCTTAAAAAGTACTGCAACCCCGCCTTAAACATAATGGGCGAAATGTGGGTGTACTGATTTACACCTCTGCCTAACCCTTCGAGGATTACAGACGTGATGTTATGATATTCTGTTCTTTTTCAAAGGAGAAGCAAATAAATAAGGATAGGAGACTACTGAGCATGAGGTCAGGAGGGTTATACATGTTGGTTGCTGTCCGCTCAAAGGAGATGGAATGACGCTATGGACAGGTTACTAAATCACCACATATTATAAAACAAAATCCTCCGCCTCATCTGTCTATTTGGCTGTCTGTTCGCGATAAACTCAAAAACTACCGGACCGATTTTCATGTTGGTTTCACCAATGGATAGAGTGGTTCTTGAGGAAGGTTTTAGAATATAATTTGCGGGTAAAGCAGCGGGGAGCAATAATAACAGTGACAAGGATCGATCTTTAGGTTAAATCGGGCTTGCCTAGGTTGGTCCATGGATAGGTGAACACAAATTATATACCGAGCTTCCTCCATGCCTAGGAAAGCACAGTTAAGTCGCTGGCGTTGCCCGGCTGTCATAATATTGATTTTTGGCAGTCGTTAAGTGGCCAGAAAGTTTGACAATCAGTCTTACTAAAAGGTATCGTATTACTCAGTGGGTTGTGGAGGTCGGATAGGCAGTCATTTATGTAAGATACTTGTATTCATCTGTATCTCGTGAGACTGGAAGCCGACTCCAATATGGGAAAAGGCTAATATGGTAATGATCTTCAGAAACTATTTTTAAAATAATGTGGGTGAGGAAACCTTGTGTGTACGATCATTAATTTCGAGTCTAAACATGGCTAGTTGTAGACGATAATATCCATTTACATTGATGAGATACAACAAATTAGTTAGAGTAGCCTTTGGCACGTTTTCTTTGACCTCATAAAGATATAAATAGCTTAGAAAATATACACATACAGTATTTTTATTACACATCTGGTTTGGTTAAGAAACAAGTTAAGGAAGAACTCTTTTTCTTCTTCACATGATTGATGAGATGGATATATGGATGTGTTTCTGCACATCATAAACTGAAAGATCAACATTATCTATGTACATAAGCTTTTATTTTTGGGTGTCGAAAATCGTCAAATTTTAATGACTCCCGCTTTGGGCAAACTGGTAAGGAGTGTCAGACTTCTACTGACTAAAAATCACCCATGTTCCTTCTTAGCCCTTGTGCCGAGGCCGTGGCATCTCTTTCGAACAAAACGCAGTCCCGACGGGATTATTTACATAGCCTTATCCTAACTTGGTTGAGGTTGACCAATCTAATCGGGTATAGTTGAGAACCAGTATTTTACATAGAACAAGGCTGGAAGTCCGACTTCCAGGCTTCTAGCTACCCGTGACAAGGTGTAGAAGTTTACAAATGGCAACCGGTACCGACGGAATGTAATTATGTATTGTGTTTTAAAGTCCATTGTTACAAATAATTGATAATAGCCAGGGCCAGAATTACCGGCAAAACCCTTTTAGAAAAATATTTGACTTTGCCAATCTTGAGGAAAAGTTTAATTTTTGGACTCAAAATAAATAACGTATTATAATATTAATTGTGTCATACAAAAGAGAATATGTGTCTCAAAAAGGTAATATATATACAAGCAGAGGCGTATCTCTTACACTGGAGGATAATAATATAATATAATACTCAAAATAAATAACGTATTAAAATATTAATTGTGTCATACAAAAGAGAATATGTGTCTCAAAAAGGTAATATATATACAAGCAGAGGCGTATCTCTTACACTGGAGGATAATTATCGAAGTTACGCCCACATTATGTCAAAGTCATTATTTATTCCCCAGTGGTTACCACAACATATCTTTTGGTTGGCTATTTTGGTAAACAAGTAATTATTGGAACCAGATGAAGTCTGAAAATGTATGAACGTATTTTTACTTGATTTTTAGTAATTCTATGTTTTTTGATGCTCCATGTTTTATCTTTACAAGTATATACTTCACCTTATTTTTCACCTCCATCTTTTGTCTATGCATCAAACGAAGGAAAGTTTGGTAGTTAAAGCTTTGGATGATATATGTACAGTTATTTTGTTACTTATGCATAAAGTTAAAGTAAATAAATTAAGTAGCCAGGAAAGACAAATGAAATACAGGTACCAAAATATTCAGTAAATATCCTAGGCATGGCAGAATCAACCTATAATGGTCTCACTATTCAGGCCTCCTCTCTTGATAGGGAATGGGATATTATCCACCACGCGGGCCCAGTGTGAGTTTTAGATTTTTTCGTTCTAGGACATGCCGTTCTCCTCGAGATGTTTTCCTTCATCGTTTTGAGGACAGTGGTGATGAAATAAATAACACAAAATAATGCGCCTGCTTGGGTAGGAATCCACGACTTACCGCCATTACCCTTTTGAGCTATACAAACACTGCCCCCTGAAATCAAAAAGTGGTAAGTCATCAAATCTAAGTTTTGAGAAAGCAGTATTTCTCGGACAGGATTATAATTAAATTAAATATAGTTACGATTACTCTCATAAGTAGGTATAATATCTAATTTAAGAGGGATTCGACTGGGTCACTTTTTTTTTTTAAACAGGTTTTAAAGGAACCAGGAACCTACCGTTCCCGCATTTCACCAGTTATTATCATACTTGCAGTTTTACTACACCAAGTAATTTATCTTCCATGTAACTATGGCAACGCATGAAAATATAATTACCTCTTAAAACATTAATTATGGTACTCCTCTACGGAGTGATATTCAGAGCTTCCCGGATGTTAAAGATAATGATGACGAATTACATCTTCTAATGTGTGTGCTGCGTACCTTGTACCACTTCGAAGTCTTTAAAAATATGTGAAACTTTTTATTTTCAAGACCATATTATGGTACCATATTTCATGCAAATAAAGAATCTTGAATCTTAAAACTGTAGGTAATTTTATTATCCGAAGCAAATCAGATTTTTTCGAATAATAAAATTACGCTCAGTTTTTTTATACATAAGATCGTGATAAAAGGTTGCTGCGGGTTGTTCGAAAGGGATACCGCGGCCTTGGATACAAATCGCTAAGAAGGATCATGGGTGCTTTTTAGACAGTAGAAGTCTGACACTCCTGACCGCTCCGCCCAGAGCGGGAGAAGTCATTTGATTATTTGATGATGATGATTGTTGATCCCAAACTCCAAAAAAAGAGAAAAAAGGTTGACACAAAAAGCACTTGTTGACTAGAATAAGTGGGCTGCCCGGTAGTTATTTTTGTCGGGTTTTTCATCATTCTCCTACCCTTATCCCAAATGTATGGCAATGCCCCTTAATAAAATAAAATAAAAATAAAAATAAAAAGCCTTTTATTCCATACATTCCATGCACACATTCATGCATGCATTCCATAGTACAATTTCATTTACAGTGTGCATAAAGAATAGATTTGAAATGAATAAATTAAAATAAATAAATTAAAATTAATGTGATTATGATAAGCAAATATTTAGAATGTAATAATAATATATTCAAATCCATTTCATTTTTGTAGTTTCTAATAATGTAGTAATTAATAATTAATTTAATGTTTTTTAGCAAGAACCCTCTCCATGAAAGGTAAAGGCCTCCTCCAGAGAAGACCAGTGCTCTCTATTCTCTGCCGCTCGTAACCAATGAGTACCTGCTACTTTTGTAATATCGTCTACCCAGCGTGCATTTGGTCTTCCTCTCTTTCTCTGTCCTAGTGGGCCTGTCCATTGTGTTGTCTCTCTTGTCCATCTATTATCGCTTAGCCTCGCTACGTGACCAGCCCATCGCCATTTGAGCTTTTGTGAGTAATTGAGAGCGTCAATGGCTTGGGTTTTCTGTCTTATATGAGTGTGGCGAATCTTTTGGATTTTCCTTATTTTCATAATGCTCCTCTCCATACTCCTTTGGCTGGATATAATTTTGTTTTTTACTTTTCTGGTAAATTTCCAAGTTTGGCAGGCGTATGTTAATGAGGGCAGTAGGCAGGTGTTCATGACTTTCGTTTTCATTCGTATGGTCATTTTACTTTTGAGTATCTCTTTGAAGCTCCAGAACTTTTTCCATGTGATGTTGGCTCTTCTCTCTACTTCTTGTTCGTTATTTCCTTGGCTAAATGAAATTTGCTTTCCCAGGTAAATGTAGGCGTTTACATATGTTAGGGGTGATTTTTCCAGGTATATTGGTCTTTCAGTGTGGTTCGTCATGACATTAGTTTTTGTTAGGTTAATTTCCAAGCCCACTTTACGACTTTCTTGGTAAAGATCGTTTATCATTTCTTGTAGTTGGTTTGTATTTTCTGAGAGCAGGACTATGTCGTCAGCAAATCTCAAATGACTCAAGTAACGTCCTTTTATATTTATGCCAACTTTTTCCCAATTTAGTTTGCCAATGATGGCCTGTAGCACCGCTATGAAGATAGTTGGCGAGAGTGGGTCTCCCTGCCGTACACCTCTGCCTATTTGTATGGGTGGTCCTGTAGTCTCCAGCTTCACTCTACTAGTACTGTTATCATAGATGTTTTTTATGATTTTTATGTAGTCTAGTGGTACTTCTTGAGAGAGTAGCGTATCCCAAATTGATGAATCCCAAATGAATGCCCCTTACAAGTATGTTAATTCATTGCTGCAAACTTTAAATGGCAAAGCGGTCCAGTAAGTCAAAGCAATATTTTAAAGTTTTTTAAGTCAAATCAGCAATTAATTAACCATTACTATTAATACTGTAAACGGGATATTTACCATGTTTTGATATTGTTGCGAGTTCCCGATATTTCGGCGCTGTTACAAGCACCATGATCACGGATAAACTGACGTCATTGCGGGTGGATGTTTATGAGCAGACAAATCGGTCTACCCTCTTTCTCGTTCGTTTTTTGCGCTCGGTACCACTACCATTGTCACTCACTACACGATTCTGTTCCCGACACACAAAACTCACTGTGTCCACTCGCGAACATTTTTCGGCACTTTTTCGGTTTTTACACAGCTGAACCACTGGATTCCAGGCTCTCGACAGTTGAAACCCATCCTCCCGGTTAAAATTGTTATATTTTGTAATTTCAATAGCCTCTCTAACCAGACGAGGTATATAGTGGCGTTCTGTTGAGATGACCTGAGGGTTATGCAACTCAATCCAGTGGTTCGATCCCGATTCAAGTAGATGTTCAGCTATGGCCGATTTTTGGGTGTCATTGTTTTTCACTGCCCTAATATGTTCGGATATACGACACGACACCGTACGTTTTGTCTGACCGATATAGGACTTGCCGCAACTACAGTCTACTTTATAAACCCCGGGTTTTTCCAGCGAAAAGTTGTCCTTCGGCGAACGCAGCATCTGGGACACTTTCCTGAAAGGAGTGAAGATGGTCTTTACGGCGTATTTCCGAAGAATATTCGCAACCTTATCTGTCACTCCCCTCACGTATGGCAAAAATGCTGGCTGCCTCTCAACCTCGCACTTCCGGTGCTTATAATTAGTTTTTTGTTTAAGTTGTGCAGACTTCCCCGTGTATCCGTTTCTCTGTAGGACCTCCTGCACGTGTGTTAACTCAACACGTAAATGTTCCTCGTCGCATAGATCATATGCCCGGTTGATGAGTGAAGTCACTACAGAGTTCAGCTGCCTGGGATGGTGATGAGAATCAGCGTGCAGATATCTATCCGTGTGAGTCGATTTCCTGTAGACTGAGTGGCTCAGAACACCGTCAGTACACATAACTTACACCCAGTTTGATGGCAACAGGCTTGCCTACTATTACATGGGCCTTAAACATAACTTACACCCAGTTTGATGGCAACAGGCTTGCCTACTATTACATGGGCCTTAAACATAACTTACACCCAGTTTGATGGCAACAGGCTTGCCTACTATTACATGGGCCTTAAACATAACTTACACCCAGTTTGATGGCAACAGGCTTGCCTACTATTACATGGGCCTTAAACATAACATACACCCAGTTTGATGGCAACAGGCTTGCCTACTATTACATGGGCCTTAAACATAACATACACCCAGTTTGATGGCAACAGGCTTGCCTACTATTACATGGGCCTTAAACATAACATACACCCAGTTTGATGGCAACAGGCTTGCCTACTATTACATGGGCCTTAAACATAACATACACCCAGTTTGATGGCAACAGGCTTGCCTACTATTACATGGACCTTAAACATAACATACACCCAGTTTGATGGCAACAGGCTTGCCTACTATTACATGGGCCTTAAACATAACATACACCCAGTTTGATGGCAACAGGCTTGCCTACTATTACATGGGCCTTAAACATAACTTACACCCAGTTTGATGGCAACAGGCTTGCATAATATTACATGGGCCTTAAACATAACTGACAAATCTAACCTTTTGATCTAAATTAGTAGATAATAATTCACAGCGTCATTTATGATTCTATTCTTTGTTTTCTTAACATTTTAAGGATAGATTTATTTTTTAAAGAGCTTATTATTGCGTAAGCTATTCCACAGCAAGCAGGTGATTAAATTATCAGACTAGCATAGTGTTCAAAGAACAGACTAGCTTATAATAATGTTCTACGAAATTACTTGTTGCCTAGCAAAGTTGATTGTTATTCCTTTTAAACTTAAATCCTCTGTTGCATTATAAAACAACTTATAAAGTACAGAATATTGTGACTTTGTTATAATGAACGTCTGGAAAACTTACCGTCTGAAAGCATAGTAAAATTGTTAAATATTTCACTGGTATTGCATTGCCGGTTTTACATTATTTATGACGGGTAGTACCTACGTTTGTTATTGTTACAAATTTAGTTTCAAAATGTTATTTTACTTACACAAATTGTATTTTAACTGACTAAATAGTCAATTGACATAATTATCCGTTAGCGCCATTTTAGAATTTTAAATAAATCAAATAACTTACTAACTTGTCTAATACAATTCTGTAATTTAAAAATATACTGTAAATATCTGAAACCTACTTTTAAATGTATTGAAATGGCTAACAAGTTAGTCGACTTCATTTGTTTTATTTATCACTTTATGGCGTCTCGTCTGGATAACATTCACTCACACACGAAAAAATTAAGACATGCCTGTGACATCTATCAACCTACACAGGGCCCGCGTGATGGATTATAGCCCATCCTTCTTCTTAAGAGGAGGCCTGAGTCCCAGCAGTGGGAATATTAAAGGTTAAAACTGGCCAAGTGCAAGTCGGAATTGCGCATGAAGGGTTCCGTACTTAGACTTCTTATAGGTTTTCCTGTAATTTATATGTGTTGAACTAATTTCTGTATTTTTTCAGAATTTTAGGTTCTGTAGTTTCGGAGATAAGGGCCCCCCCCCCCCCTTATCTCCGAAACTGGGAATGGTCGGTCGGACAGACAGACAGACACACGAGTGATCCTATAAGTGTTCCGTTTTTTTTCCTTTTGAGGTACGGAACCCCAAAAATGATGATGGTGATGGCGTCTCGTTGACGTCATATTGAGTTTTGATTACTGTCATGTCTGCATTGACACTCGCAAGATTGAGATAATCGATTGACGTAACGCCATGCCCCCGAAGGCCCATCAGCCGCGGTAACTTTTGTAGCGACTCGCGTGTGTTTAGTGGGTGAGGGGAAACAGCTAGTGACTGCATCGCAACTGTATCGAAACGAACGCACGGCAGCAGCGCTACAAAACGTCGCCGGGGACGAGGGGCCAAAACTGTTATCGGCCGATCTTTACTCGTCTTCGGCCACTCGGCCGATCAAATCAAACATAATTATGTAAAAGAAAGGGAGCGCGTACACTACTACAACCGCCATCGTCCGAAGAGGCACGATGGTTTACGTACATGCACGTCAGAATTACTCCGAGTACCTGTCCGCCATCGGCCGACAAAATTTTTATGTAATCGTACCGTAAGAATCATCAAAATCTGCTCACGGGTTTTGATATTAGAGCACTACAAAGGAACAAACAATACATAATAGGCAAAAAATTGCAGCCCATTCCCTGTCAGATATCTAAAATAACTTTCGAAACCGATTCTAACCTCACAAAGAAAACCTTGATCGCGAACTACAGAGTAATGTCAACATTCAAATAAAATCGTGTTACTAACATAACGATAGTACTTTTATCCCGTCAACCCCAATTTTGTATTGGTACACTTGAGACCAAGGAAATAGAGCCACACCTCGTTGTATTATATGGACCACTTTCTTTCTATAAGAAAAGACGGAGCACTGGCTGGAATAGAAATATTGATGTTTCTGAAACGGTGTAAATATCTTTACGGTGCAGTGTGCTTTTTTCTTTACAAGATACTGTCAAATCATACTAACAAACACTCTTTTGTGATAAAGAGTGTATCTTAGGCCCCTACCACATGGCGTATTTTAAACGCGCCATAGATGTAAATTTTTCATTTTTATGGATTAAAACGCGCGTAAAACAGAGGTATTCCACGAAGCGCACCCAAACGAAGCACACCAAGACGAAGCACACCTAAATTATTCCACCTAGCACACCCGTAGGTGGGCTTCAAATACAATTTAAAATAATTAATTTCCTATTCCACTAAGCACACCTACGAACATCACTCGCATAGTGCGGGGACTAAGACATAAAAATGTCGATAGGAGAAAATATTTATTAAATGGTCTAGTGGCAGTAGTTCGGTTGAAATATAGCACCGAACTACTGCCACTCTTTAGTTGCAACAGTTCGGTTACATTTTTTTTGTTTGAGAAAATAAGGATAGGTAGGTTTTTACACCCACAAGGAGAACAGAAAGTAGAAAATTAAAAACACGTTTTTTGTTCTAACCTTAGTCAAAAAACTATTCCTTATCGCGGCTCCGACACAAGGGCGAAGAAGGAACATGGGTTTGGTTTTTAGTCAGTAGAAGTCTGACACTCCCCTTCGCTCTGCCCAAGAGCGGGGGGGGTTATTCGATGATTTTCCACCCACCAAAAAAAAAAAAAAATAGCTATACCCACCAACTAAATAATCGACACAATGTCCCGTCAACCATGTTTGTTTTGTCATAAATGGCACATCATAACATGTGTAGAGCGAACTGCCAACCAACAAGCTAAGGGGCATATAACTGAACCTATGAACAGAACGTTATCGTACATTAACGGCTAGTTAGTTGTGTGTAGACCAATAAATGGGATAAGCAGTAGCAATAAGATAAGGTATAGAGCGTTTATTGGGTTCGAACTTCCAACCTTGAATAAAATAGAATACTCGTTTATTTGCTTAGAATGACAATAAGGTGGTTACATTGGGCCGCGGATTTTAGTACTAGATGACGTGGCCTCGGCACAAGGGCAAAGAAGGAACATGGGTTCGGTTTTTAGTCAGTAGAAGTCTGACACTCCCCTTCGCTCTGCCCAAGAGCGGGGGGGGGGGGTCATTTGATGATTTTCCACCCACCAAAAAAAAAAAAGGTGGTTAAGTACATCATTTTAAAGAATCCTTGTACATTCTACCATTTGAGAGTGCACTAGGGACTGCCTCGTTGGTCTAGTAGTTACAAGCGCAGCTACTGTGCATGAGGTTCTGGGTTCACTTCCCAGGTCGGCCAAAGTGTTAATAAGTTTTCTATCAGGAAGGATGACAATAAGCTACCCCGATTGCTGACAATAGCCTCACTTCCGTAAACATAACTGACGAAATGTGGTTGTACTAAGAGGTATACCTCTGCCTTACTCTTTGGGTATTACAAGCGTGATGTTATGTTACGTGTAGGAATGGTACGCTGCATAAATCTATATACTTAAACATATTGTTACGATCTAAATCGATCGGCTAATCCAAAAAAGTACAGCTTAGAAGCTGTGATCGGCTTATCTAATCCATACGCTAACGTCAAAACCATTAAAGAGGTCCATTGAATAGCTTACAGAAATGGTTTCTTTCATTTTACGACATTAGTGGCCGGGTAAATGGCCAACATATTTCGCGTTAGGTGGATTATTTATGCTACATATTATTGTTGTAAAAAAAATAGTATTTGGTATTTTTGTGTGTTTATTTTTTTTGGTATAAAACTATCTATGTAGTGTCGTCAATCGAGTAGGATATATAATATAATGATATATGATGAAATGGATCAAACGACTTGCTTATGAGGAAACGAAAGAACTCTTGAAATCTACGACATAACCTATACTCTCACACAAACACACACCACATACATCCACACAAAACTATCATCATCAGCCTCTAATATTCCCACTGCAGGAACTCAGGCCTCATCTCTAGGAGAGGGATGGACTATAATCCACCACGCGGACCCAGTGCAGATTGGTAAATGTCACATGTCTTCGAATTTTTTGGGTCTAGGACATGCCGGTTTCCTCACGATGTTTTCCCAAAACATTCTTATTTGTGTTATCTTCTCTACTTACCTTTATGTATACGTATTATGATATTAACCTTTTTGTTTACTTTGTTATGAAAGAGCGGAGTCTTCTAATACACGCATTATTTGATTCAAAGAAGGTTCCAATCACAAACTAATTTATTGTTGCGTGAAATCTTGTTGAAGAAATAAATATTTTTGTAATAAAGAAAAAGAAATAAATAATACCTAATTATTATGAAAACGATAACATTTATCTATGGACCAATTTAACATGATTTTCTGGAATACAAATGGCAAACAAACTCCCTAATATGTACCCGCTGAATCTTCCCACTGCAAGGACTCAGGCCTCCTCTCTATAGGAGAGGGATGGGCTATAATAAACCACGCGGGCCCAGTGCGGATTGGTAGATGTCGCCTATCTTTTGTCTCAATGTTAGTCGGGGAACTATTAACTAATACTCCGGCAATTAAGATACCAATGTTCCTGTAATTAGAGAACGAATTTCTAATGGGTGTCTCGCAAATTAAGTTATATAATTATTTATTCAAGTGAGACTTTTTGGGTAAGATACGGAAGGCATTCAGTGCAGGCAGCTTCCAGTTTTATTATTATTTTTATTTTATTTTATTTATTAGGGAAAACAAACAATTACACATTAAGACTTACATAGAAACATAGGATACAGAAATAATACAAATGTGAAATCAACCACGTTTTCCACAGATACGTAATGAGACAATTTGGTAAATTTAACACTAGAACGTTGTAAACAATAAAAAGAGGAACATAACATAAAAATAAACCACATATCATAACAACAAAGCATAAAGCTGCAACAGTGCCGCAGAAGTGTTAATACTGTGTCACGTTAATTTATCAAAATGTTAAGTAAACTTATTACATACCTACTTGTCGTTTATTTTTTTCTTTTTGTTTTAAAGTTGTTTTTGCCTCGGTAGTCTATTGGTCGGAAGCGCGATTGCTGAGCATAATTATGACCCAGGTTCAATAATTCACGTGTTGGGTAAACGGTTATTGATTTTTATCTTTAGGAATTTCCCAATAGTTTCCACGGGGTCTGGATCTGTGACCGATTGATGACAATAGGCTCGCCCCCTAATGCATGGGACTCAAACATAACTAACGAAATGTGGGTGAACTGATGAATGAACGAAACAAAAAAATTTAAACCTAATCCTCGGATGTTCTTTTTCAAAGGAGATTCAAAGGAGAAGGATAGCCCGTCGGGGCTGCGGGTTGTTCGAAAAAGATACCGCGGCCTCGACTTATAGGGCTAAGAAGGAACATGGGTGGTTTTTAGACAGTAAAAGTTTGACACTACCTTCTGCTCTGGGGCCGTATTTTTGAATCAATAGAATTCCAAATCTTGTACGAAATCGCAGAATTCATCACGTCATTTCCGTCATTTCTACTGGTAGAATATCGGAAACGAGTGGGTCGGACCACTCGTTGCAAAATTCACGGGTATGAATATTCAAAAATAGCGATTTCGTACGGATTCGCATACGAATTCTGTGATTTCGTACACGATTTGGAATTCTATTGATTCAAAAATACGGCCCCTGCATGAGACCGGGAGGGGTTATTTGATGATTTCCCACCACCCAAAAGAAAAGAATAAAATATGCCTTAAAGTGTACAAATATATTAAACCTCACTTACGACAAAGGTCTAAACAGCACTAAAAGGGGGCTTCATAAAACTGTAAGGTTGATGCCAAGAGCCAAATGAAAGTGGTATAATCTAACTGAGAAGGCGTTATGTGTGGTTCGTGACAAGACTCCTTCGTAGAGGCTTCTTGCCAAGACACAAATTTTACCCAAAATGTTTGCCACACAAATAAATAAAATTGTGAATGCTGCTAATAAAATGCAGTTGTTATTGTTTTGTAGACCTTTGAGTTTCTCAGAGTAAAGAAACTTTTGTAGAAAATAAATACTGATGGGCGACTTGGCGAGAATGAGGTTCTGAGTTTGATTCCCTGGTTGGCCAAAATGTTATTTTGTTTTACTATAAGAAATGTCTCAGTAACAAATACTGTTAGGAATGTCTCAATAACAGCCTTGGAGCTGGATTTGTGCCTGGTTGATGGCAATAGGTTCGTCTCCTAATACATGGGACTTAAGGCCTAAAACATACATCACAAGCGACGCAAGGCACCAGGCGCGGAACAGACGCGCTTCAAAACGATTTCATACAAAATGTATGCAGGCGACGTTTTTGAATTATACTGAAGCGACGCGGCACAGACACGCCGTTTCGTTGCCTGCGCCGCGTCGCTTGCAGTCGGGCACGTCGCTTGTGATACGGTATGCTCAGTATTTACCAATCTGTAATCGCATCTGAACGTTTCTTGCCTGTTCCACGCCTCTTCTGATATAATTCAAATCGCGTCTGCGCCGTATCTGTCCCACGCCTGCGCCGCACCTGCCCCGTGCCTTCGCCTTACGTCGCTTGTGTGTGTTTTAGGCCGAAGGCGAGGTTGCAGTACTTTGTTTTTATGTACGCACGACCTCGCCCCCCGCCCTGCCGCGCGAGCGATATAATGCCTAAATTTTGGGGTCTGTCCCCACCGATCCCGGGATCCGATTTGACGTAACACGGATCCCGGCGATTTGTCTCCACGGATCCCGGGATCCGTTTCTACAAAAAAAAAAAAAAATTTTTGTCCACGGATCCCGGGATCCGTGGCTACAAGAAATAAAAAATAAAAATGTAGAAACGGATCCCGCGTACAGAGTTAAGAAGTTAAGCATAATATTTTTCGAAACTGGTTTTCTTTTTTCTACTTTCAAACGAAAAGAAGTTATAATTTAAAATTATAAGGATTGGTGTAGTAAAGTCTCACAAACTACCAGGAGGCCAGAAACATGAAGGAGGTATTGTCTATATACTTAATAGGAATCTCATAATCAAATCTATAAATCTATATACCTTTCTAATACCATGCAGCTTTTTTTTACCTGGATAGACTACCAGAACAACAGAATGGTGAAGTATTTAGAGTCATGAAAAAAAAAGTATAAGATAAAATAAAAGGACCTTTTATAAAAATAAAACTACCAGGAGGCCAGAATATGAAGGAGGTATTTTATATTGTTAATAGGAATCTCTTATTCAAATCTATATACCTACCTTTCTAATACAATGTTTTATTTTCCATTAGTCTTCGAAACTACCAGCAGGTACACCAGACTTTTATTTCATGACTCTAATACTTCACCATTCTGTTGTCCTGGTAGTTTCGAAGACTTTACTATCCAGGTAAAAAAAAAGCTGCATGGTATTAGAAAGGTATATAGATTTATAGATTTGATTATGAGATTCCTATTAAGAATATAGACAATACCTCCTTCATGTTTCTGGATTCCTGGTAGTTTGTGAGACTTTACTACACCAATTCTTATAATTTTAAATTATAACTTCTTTTCGTTTGAAAGTAGAAAAAAGAAAACCAGTTTCGAAAAATATTATGCTTAACTTCTTAACTCTGTACGCGGGATCCGTTACTACACTTTTATTTTTTATTTCTTGTAGCCACGGATCCCGGGATCCGTGGACGAAAAATTTTTTTTTTTTTTTGTAGAAACGGATCCCGGGATCCGTGGAGACAAATCGCCGGGATCCGTGTTACGTCAAATCGGATCCCGGGATCGGTGGAGACAGACCCAAATTTTGACTGTTTTTTGCTTCTTGGAGAAAAACTATAAAGAAATTATACAATATGTTTTCAACATTTACTTCAAAATAAAAAGTTCTATCTATTGTTCTATCTATTGATTTATATAAATTCATGATGAAATGTCTTAGCAGTACACGTTTGAAATTGTGATTTAGGGTCATGTTTGATAAAAAAAGTATCGAACCGATCATTCTAAGTCGCGTTTCTATCTTTACGATTTACTAGAGAGTATGTTCAATTTTTATGTAATGATTTTTATTTATTAAAAAACTCGTATTTAGTTCGATTTTTATAGGTTCAGAAATCTTAAAAAGTACTGCAACCCCGCCTTAAACATAATGGGCGAAATGTGGGTGTACTGATTTACACCTCTGCCTAACCCTTCGAGGATTACAGACGTGATGTTATGATATTCTGTTCTTTTTCAAAGGAGAAGCAAATAAATAAGGATAGGAGACTACTGAGCATGAGGTCAGGAGGGTTATACATGTTGGTTGCTGTCCGCTCAAAGGAGATGGAATGACGCTATGGACAGGTTACTAAATCACCACATATTATAAAACAAAATCCTCCGCCTCATCTGTCTATTTGGCTGTCTGTTCGCGATAAACTCAAAAACTACCGGACCGATTTTCATGTTGGTTTCACCAATGGATAGAGTGGTTCTTGAGGAAGGTTTTAGAATATAATTTGCGGGTAAAGCAGCGGGGAGCAATAATAACAGTGACAAGGATCGATCTTTAGGTTAAGCCGGGCTTGCCTAGGTTGATTCATGGATAGGTGAACACAAATTATATACCGAGCTTCCTCCATGCCTAGGAAAGCACAGTTAAGTCGCTGGCGTTGCCCGGCTGTCATAATATTGATTTTTGGCAGTCGTTAAGTCGCTCGAAAGTTTGACAATCAGTCTTAGGTACTCAGTGGGTTGTGGAAGTCGGATAGGCAGACGCTCTATGTAAAATACTTGTATTCAGCTGCATCTCGTGAGACTGGAAGCCGACTCCAACCAACATAGTTGGGAAAAGGCTAGGCATGTGGTAATGAATCTTTCAGAATTCAGAAACTATTTTTAAAATAATGTGGGTGAGGAAACCTTGTGTGTACGATCAATTTGCGTGGGCAGTATCTCGAGTCTAAACATGGCTAGTTGTAGACGATAATATCCATTTACATTGATGAGATACAACAAATTAGTTAGAGTAGCCTTTGGCACGTTTTCTTTGACCTCATAAAGATATAAATACCTAGCTTAGAAAATATACACATACAGTATTTTTATTACACATCTGGTTTGGTTAAGAAACAAGTTAAGGAAGAACTCTTTTTCTTCTTCACATGATTCATCCTTAAATATAAATGAGATGGATATATGGATGTGTTTCTGCACATCTTAAACTGAAAGATCAACATTATCTATGTACATAAGCTTTTATTTTTGGGTGTCGAAAATCATCAAATTTTAATGACTCCTCCCGCTCTGGGCATAGCGGTAAGGAGTGTCAGACTTCTACTGACTAGAAATCACCCATGTTCCTTCTTAGCCCTTGTGCCAAGGCCGCGGCATCTCTTTCGAACAACACGCAGTCCCGACGGGATTATTTACATAGCCTTATCCTAACTTGGTTGAGGTTGACCAATCTAATCGGGTATAGTTGTTGTGTGTGTGTGGAGTGTGTGTTGTGTTGTTGGGTGTAGTTGAGATGAGTTGTTCTATGTAAAAACATAGAACAACTCATCTGTCCTCCACAACCCAGTAAGTACGAAAAATCTTGATAAGGCTGGAAGTCCGACTTCCAGGCTTCTAACTACCCGTGACAAGTGTAGAAGTTTACAAATGGCAACCGGTACCGACGGAATGTAATAATGTATTGTGTTTTAAAGTCCATTGTTACATTAATTGATATTTAGCCAGGGCCAGAATTACCGAAAAACCCTTTTAGAAAAATATTTGACTTTACCAATCTTGAGGAAAAGTTTAATTTTTGGACTCAAAATAAATAACGTATTATAATATTAATTGTGTCATACAAAAGAGAATATGTGTCTCAAAAAGGTAATATATATACAAGCAGAGGCGTATCTCTTACACTGGAGGATAATAATATAATATAATACTCAAAATAAATAACGTATTAAAATATTAATTGTGTCATACAAAAGAGAATATGTGTCTCAAAAAGGTAATATATATACAAGCAGAGGCGTATCTCTTACACTGGAGGATAATAATCGAAGTTACGCCCACATTATGTCAAAGTCATTATTTATTCCCCAGTGGTTACCACAACATATCTTTTGGTTGGCTATTTTGGTAAACAAGTAATTATTGGAACCAGATGAAGTCTGAAAATGTATGAACGTATTTTTACTTGATTTTTAGTAATTCTATGTTTTTTGATGCTCCATGTTTTATCTTTACAAGTATATACTTCACCTTATTTTTCACCTCCATCTTTTGTCTATGCATCAAACGAAGGGAAGTTTGGTAGTTAAAGCTTTGGATGATGTATGTACAGTTATTTTTTTACTTATGCATAAAGTTAAAGTAAATAAATGAAGTAGTCAGGAAAGAAATGAAATACAGGTACCAAAATATTTCGAAAATATCATAAGCATGGCAGAATCAGCCTTTATTGGTCTCACTATTCAGGCCTCCTCTCTTGATATAGGGAATGGGATATTATCCTGTTCTTTCTGTTCTGTGGATATTATCCACCAAGCGGGCCCAGTGCGAGTTTTTAATTTTTTCGTTCTTGGACATGTCGTTTTTCTCGAGATGTTTCCCTTCATCGTTTTGAGGGCAGTGGTGATGAAATAAATTACACAAAATAATGCGCCTGCTTATGTAGGAATCCACGACTTACCGCCATTCCCGATTTGAGCCAAATACTGCCCCCTGAAATCAAAAAGTGGTAACTCATCAAATCTAAGTTTTGAGAAAACAGTATTTCTCGGACAGGATTATAATTTAATTAAATATAGTTACGTTTACTCTCATAAGTAGGTATAATATCTAATTTAAGAGGGATTCGACTGGGTCACTTTTTTTTTAAAACAGGTTTTTGGCATTGCGGGAACCTACCGTTCCCGCATTTCATCAGTTATTATCATACTTTCAGTTTTACTACACCAAGTAGGTAATTTATCTTCCATGTAACTATGGCAACGCATGAAAATATGATTACCTCTTAAAACATTAATTATGGTACTCCCCTACAGAGTGATATTCAGAGCTTCCCGAATGTTAAAGATAATGATGACGAATTACATCTTCTAATGTGCATGCTGCGTATCTTTTACCACGTTGAAGTCTTTAAAACTGTAGGTAATTTTATTACGCTTAGATTTTATTATGTGTCCCCATTTTGTTCTCTGGGAAAGTTATAAATATTGGTGCTACAGTTCCGAGAGCTAGCACTTTTCATTAGAAAATTTCCTCTTCTTTTTACCGCTTCTCTCAAATTGGAAAAATGACAAATTATTTTTGAGATATTTGCTTAAAACCAAGACCACACTTTTTTGTTTCAGTTAATCCTACTAATATTGTAAACGCGAAAGTTTGTAAGTATGGATGTTGTTCGTAACTCTTTCACACAACACACTACTGAACAGATTTGGTTAAAATTTGGTACCCCGATAGTTTATAACTTGGATTAACATATCAACGGATAGTTTGCATCCCGATTTTATTTTCCCGAGGGATAATTTTCGTGTTGCAGCGGGCGAAGCCAGTGGCAACACCTAGTTGTTAATAACTTTTGCAACATTTGCAAGCGGCTCTTATTTTTTTCAAAAATCATCTATACGCTTTTCCAAATCGAATGACACCTCGTTCATATTTTCCGGGAACAGGAAAAAAACTTGACCCAAAAGGCATTTATTAACAAGACATAGTGGGCTATAGTTATTGTTCTCATGGTTTTCATAATTATTCTCTTGTTTTTATCCCAAACTAGCTGATGCCCGCGGCTTCACCCGCGTGGATGTCGTTCAAATTATATACTAAAACCTTCCTCTTGAATCACTCTATCTATTAAAAAAAACCGCATCAAAATCCGTTGCGTAGTTTTAAAGATTTAAGCATACAGACAAACAAACAAATAAACAAACAAACAAACAGACACGACTTTGTTTTATACTATGTAAGGATGCAGGACGATGTCCCTTAAAAGTATTTCATACAATTATTTTATGGCTGAATTTGAATGGCAAAGCCGTCAAGTAAGTCGAAGCAATCTCCAATAAAAATATCAATAGCCTTGATTAACTTACAAAACCCAAAAAGAAGAATTAAAAACCAAATTCATTTGTAATTTAATGTCCCGTTAAATCCGTTTTCTTAATTGTAACTAGTTAAATCTTTGGAAAAGTTAATTTAATCCGCATCGGCCCATTGATTTTAAGTTATTCGCTGCGGAATGAAGATGGGTCTCTATTAGCACCGCTCTTTTTGTTTCCCTAAATGTTTTTGTTGTTAGAAGCTCCCTTTCGGTTTTTAGGTTCATTACTAAATAAATCTCGGTTGAATGTCAAAGCTCTTCATATTATCAAATTATAATTGTGAATTGTTCAAAAGTGGTATTTCCTTATCCATTTTGTGTAACAGATTTTGTAAAGGAGAATGGGCAATGGAGCATGCAGGTAAATATTAATAAAGCTCATCTCAAAACTCAAAAACAAAACTCATGTTTTGTAGATTAGTTTTCCTTATCCCTAAAATTTAAAACCTAAAAGACCCATACCGGGCCAAAATCCAGAATTCAAACTTTACCGTTACTAACAAATTCCTGATAGAAAAGTCAAATAACTTTGGTCAACCTTGCTATCCAAACCAGGACATTATGTTCTGAAGCAGCATGGCCCCTCGACGATCTAGAAAATAATCTTCACTTTGTAGAATAATGATATACCATTCATGCAGTTCATCATCATTTTTGCTTCATCTCCCTCATGTTCCCAAAGTCCCCTAACTAATTTGATTGTCTCCGTCCAAGGGTCACGAACTTTCCGGACATTATACTCTCCATCATTAAATATTAATAAGCGTCTATGGTTCAAAGGCGTGCTATGGACCCCTGATGGAAAAGTCAAACTGGGTTGACTTACTTTGGTTCGGAACAAACTTGAAAGGGTTACTTACGGGGTTGAAATGTTTTTAATGTGGTTTAGGAACACTTTTGTATTTTATTTATATTTTTATTGTTATGATGTTTTTTTTTTATTGACATTGGTATAAATACGTATCAACTGATTAATTAATTTTATTTATCTATCAGGTACTTCAGATTGACTAAAGGTATTCAGAACACTAGGTATGACAATAGAGCTACCAAACCCAACAGATTCAGGATTGTAAACAGTATTTTCTTAATTGACTGATTGCTTTTAGTTTCAAGATATTATTAAAATAGTGACTTCAGAACTTTTCTAATTCAAAAACCAAAAGTTTAAATCCAATGTTGAAGTCAAAACAGATTTTGATCCACCCCGATTACTGGCCAACAGTCAACTCTGTTTCGCCTCACTGGATCCAAATAGACCCAAAATTATTCTAATACTGATACCGATATCACAAAATAAAAAGAAATACAGTAGGACAGCTCCATAAAATTTTCAAAAATGCACGGACGCATCAATGCGCTTCTATTATAGTGAGTGCAAGCAACGAGTAACGATTGAAATTATCCTACAAAAAGAAAAATTAAAGACTAGTCTCGCACAGGACAAAACAATACTATTTAAAGTTAGAAAAATTCGACGCTCATTCATTCAACTGAATTGGTGCTACACGAGGCCTTTTTTTTACACGGTCAAAGAGGCCAAGAAAAAAAAAATTAAGTTCAAAAATCTAAAACCCGACTACTAACAAAATCGCGGTCTTAAAAGTAGAAAACAAGAAAATAATTCTTGTCTGATATTCTTCGTAGTCGCAAGCCACTGCCATGATACCTGATGCTCCTTCATGGCGTTCTCATTGATACAGAAGTCAGCTGCTAATTGCCATTAGCAAGGTGGCATGCGACTACGAAGAATATCAGACAAGAATTATTTTCTTGTTTTCTACTTTTAAGACCGCGATTTTGTTAGTAGTCGGGTTTTAGATTTTTGAACTTAATTTTTTTATTTGAATTTTATTTTTGTGCGTACTTAAACCATAATATAATACATATTTGTAGTGTACTCGCCAAGACCTTTCATTTGATACCAAACTTGCTATGATTATCTCAATTTAATATTTTTTGAGGTAAGTTTTTGACATTTAAATTCCGTCATAAAAAGAATTTATAAAATTTATATAGCCTATGTCACCCGGGCTATTCTTACGAATCTATTGACACCTAATTTATTAAAATCAGTTCAGTAGTTTAGGCGCTACGGTGGAACATACATACATACATAATATATATACATACATACATAGACTGCCAAAATCATTACCCTTCCTTTTGGCTTCGCCGTAGTCGGGTAAAAAAAATAGCGTACGTGGCTCGTTGATCCAGTCTAGGACCAATACCAATGAATTCCTTGTTTTAATTTCCAGGTTGGGCAGATGAATATTGGGGTTTTGATCAGATATTATTTTCTAAGTAACAGTTTGGAGTCTAGTTTGGAACCCGATTGATGGCTTAATCCACTGCTCCTTTATCATACACAATGTGTGAAACAAAATATTCATCTCTCTATTCTCAGACACCTTCTCGTTATAACAGTATAATAAGGTAAGATTTCCGTGCGCCTATTAATAATACGCTTACTGTGTAAACCTAGCCTTCTGAATCTATCTGTTCAGTACGATCCTTACTGATATTCCCAGGATTCCAGGTAAAACTTATCGGATTATGAAAATTCTCCCGTGATTGTTGTTCACCGAAGCGGGATGTGATTTCACACTGACCGACTTCCAACTGCCAAAGATTCCAGAACTTTCCTGTTTGAATGGCCGACATTGGTGGGGACGTCGTTACAATGTCGCAGCGGGTGGTCAAACTTATGGGGTTGGGGAGTACTCCTCACACCGTTATCAGAATAGCGGTCAGGATGACAGATTTCAGAATTATATAGCTCTTCTGTTATCTCACAGGGAAATATAATTATATCTGTATAAAATAGGAGTCCAAAATTAATCAAGGCAGCCGAAAGATCGGTCGATCCGTTTGCTAATCACGGCTAAACTATCAGCCCAATTTTGGTAAACCTTGACGAAGAGATAAGAAATTGAGAGACTTGGAGTAAAATATAAATTCACGGTCTTTGAAATTATAAACTTTTCAGAAGTTTTTAACATAACATAACATAAAGCCTGTAATCCACTTTTGTTGGTAAAGTAACCAAACAATAATCCGCCCGTACACTGGGTGCTACGCATGAGCTACAACCGTAGCTCTGTAGCTCCGTAGCTAAACGCGTAGCAAAATGTAGGAATCATGCGGATATTTGCCGTTTATTCAAGGTGCCTTCAAACCGATTGCTGGACGCCGGATAGAGTCCGTATACTGGACTTTGTGAGATAATATAGCATAACATAACATCACGCGTGTAATCCGCGATGGATCAACCCATTACTACAACCACATTCCGCCAGTTTTGTTTACGTTCTATGTAATAGGGGTATTTGTCAGATATTTGAGCACATTATCTATAATAATAATAATAATAATAATAATAATGTTTTTATTGATCCAAAAACTTAGTTACACACAAGAATTAAACATAGTATTATCTAAAAGTAGGTACATTCGTGATTCTGTGATAAAATACTTGTGGACAAAATTGTTGTGTTTTGATCTATGGGTGAATTATATTTAGTTGAGATCTTAGAACCCCAAACTAGGCAAGAAATGCCTGTATTTTGGGGGTCCATTGATTCCTCCTAAAAAGTCTTACTTACACTAATTTACAACGTATATATATTGATTGATACAAATTGGGTTTTAATGTTTATACATTAATTTAATTTACAATAAAACAGCGATGAAGTCACTTTGTAACAGTGAGAAGATCCTCAGTCGCTTCATATGTTAACTGCTGTAACCACTTACTAATCTTTGTTTTAAAATGGTATTTGGTGAAGGTGTAAATATCTAGCTTTTTGTGAACTTTATTGTAGAGACGAGAGCTTAGTGCCTTAAATTGGCGGCCAGCAAATGTTGTTCGACATCTGACAGGGTTGCAGACCGGAAACCCTCTGCGTCTTGTGAGAAGTTTATCGTCAAAGCGGAGCGTAGAATGGCAGCGTAGGATAGCGCGAAGAATGAAAAGTTGACGAACAGTGAGGACTTTGGATTTGGAGTAAAGCTGGGCAGTAGGGTAATCTCTGCGTTTAAAGAACATGACTTTCAGAATTGCCCTTTGAGCTCGTTCTGCTTGGATTAATAGGGTTTTAAAGGAACCGCCCCAGGCAGTAATATAAGTATCTATTTGAGTCTCAAAACCTTAGACTAAATAAAATTTGATTCGTTCTGTAAATCGACCGATATAATTATGCAATGTACAGTTTTACTCACATAATACAGTATAACTTTACTGCTCATCCTCTTAAGTTTAGTTTAACAATTTCAATATGGTTTAAGTTTTATTAGTAAGCGCACAACAAACAAGCTCAACTTACTTATGGAAGCAGGATAATACTACATAACACATACAGATTAAATTAGCTTGAAACAGATTACAGAGAGAAACTTTTTTACACTACAAATGTTGTATGAAACTGATGATAGATAGTACATAACAAAAATGTGGTTAAGCGAAAGATAATACAAAAATGAACCACAAAATTTTTACTTCATACTCATGAATGTCGATTAAATGGGAATACCTTATTCAATAAAATTAAATAATTCAAATTTTGGGCCGACTCAATTTGAATTGTCATTGACACGCTAAGAAGAATTAGTCAATAAAAGCTATATTTTTGTAATCACATCAGAATTGTTCACAAAATTGTGTATCGATGTATACTTACAAGTCCTCCTATGGTAGGTAACACTCTTGTGCATGAAGTTTAAATAAACAAAAAAATTATTAATCCATGTTCTGTTCTGTTTTTCTGTTGACAGTAGTTACAGGTAGTCAGTTGCCCGAAATTCTGACAACCAGTCTTACCAAGGTATCGTATTGCCCAGTACTCACTGGGTTTTAGAGGTCAGATAGGCAGTCGATCATATAAAATACTGGTATTTAGTCACATCCAGTTAGTTTGGAAGACGACTTCAACATATTTTCGAAAAGGCAGGCAGGTGATGATGATGATATTCCTGGCCGGAATCCCAAGTTAACAAGCCGTATAACCAAAAAAACCTACAAAAATTATTTTTACCATAATTGCCTATAAATTTTATGAGATTGCATCGCATGTTTTACCTTTAATTCACAATGTATACACTGGGTGCTCCCACTTCCGCAATAAAATTTCGCGACACCCAAAATTTAAATTTACATTATTACAGCAACTTTAATTACCTTGCGTACGACAATGGCTGTAGAAATTACATAATTACTAAGCAGAATAGGGATATCAAGCCAGTGTTTTATAGATATAGGGTCGTATTGTGTTTTGCAAATATTGCGGTGTGTTTCATGTGATATAATTGCATGGACTTAATGTAATATTACCTATGTATTTCTGTGTCGGTATTTCATGATTTGTTTCACCAGGACTTGCACTGCGGCTTCTAGTTGTTGTCAATGGTTTTTGAAGAGTGAGAAAAGCCGGGTGTAAAGTTCTTCATCCAGTAAAGAAAAAGGAGTATCCTTCGACCAGACGGGTGCTGTTGTGTCTCGTGAGCTAGGTACTGCTCGACAGTCGTCATCGGGGTAAAATCGCAAATAACTTTATCTACGGGATTTCGAATTTTGATGGTAGTTCTTAATTTGTGTCATAGATGGTGATGTTATAATTTTTGTACTTTTTTTTTTGTCGCTACAGATTTCTGGGGGTTACTACTGAGATTAAAAGAACCTTGTGTTAATCCGGGGTATAAACAATATGCGTACTACACTGTTACGGATGAGAACAGCGCAGCATATTTATTGTCTTCACCTGCACTGTCTTCATGTTCCCACTGGGACACAGGCCTCTGGTGTAGGCAGGTCTCTGTGACAAGAAAAGGCCGAGTTGGAGGTTTCTAGATGTCACACGTCTTCGAATATTTGGTTCTAGGACATATCAGTTTCCTCACGATGTTCTGCCTAGCCCTCCCATTTTTCATTCATGTTTAGGTGGGATTCGTACTTGAGTGCGGAAGCCGTATCATCGAATTTTCTTTCTTCGAAAACCTTTCATCGATATCTCTATACTGCGACGCCTTGTTATATCGACGCCTTGTGATAGGCTTCCATTCTAACCAAATGCGCTATTACATGGAGCGACAAAACCAAAAAACGAAGCATTTTAAAACATTGCTGACAACAATACGAAATATCTTACTCTAAATTTCTCTGGTAAAAATACCGCGGGTTTGTATATTTTTCCTCGAGTTAAGCCTTTACAATCGTAACGGGTCGGCCATATTGTAAAGAGACAACTGTCTCTACGTTATCGTATATTTCAATAAATTCAGTGAGGAAAGCGGCGGATCTTTTTATGTCACAAGTAATCTTTTTGTGTTCACTTACTTTTCTTATTTCAAGTTAAAATTATTATGCTCCTTCAGCTTCAGCGAAACTTACAGCTTACAACTTACAGCGGAATTTTTATTTTGGGCGGTTGGAAAATCATCTAATAAGTTACGCTCTTGGCCAGAGCGAAAGGGAGTGTCAGTCTGCCCTATATTATTATCTCAAAATAAGCCTCTATAACTTCACTACTCAACCCCAAAGGTGCAATCCACTTGTAGCATGCCGCCGTACCCAACTCATTACTGCAAGTCTTCAGAAAAAGGTAAAACACCTTTATTTTATTTAATATTGTTTAGGAAACTTACAGAGCTGCATGTAAGTTTTGTTTGAAAATGGCTGTATTAGAGCTAATACAAACAGCATTCTCAAACAATATGATTTTGGAGGCCATTTATGTTTCCACTGATAAAAATATGAAACAAAAATATAACAAAAAAGACAACAGCTCCACAAGTCCGGGACTATCGTTTTAAACAAAACAAAACCAAGCTAAACTAAATGGAACCACCTAGAAATAATATTCTGCCAAATAAAAAAAAATTAATAATCGGTTCACAATAAATTGGCAAAGATCATCATTCATCATCATTTCAGCCAAAAGACGTCCACTGCTGGACATAGGCCTCCCCCAGGCGTCGCCACATTGACCGGTCCCGTGCGTCTCTCATCCAGCGGGTTCCTGCAACCTTGGCCAGGTCATCGGTCCACCTAGTGGGAGGCCTTCCAACGCAACGTCTTCCGGTTCGCGGTCGCCATTCGAGAACTTTTCGGCCCCATCGGCCATCCGTTCTGCGAGCAATGTGCCCTGCCCATTGTCACTTAAGTCTGGCGATTCTTCGGGCTACGTCGGAACCTTGGTTCCCATGCGGATGTCCTCATTTCTGATTCGATCACGCAAGGAAACTCCGAGCAGGAGAATTGGCAAAGATATAGCTGAACTATCACAAAAAAAGACAGACTATTTGATAACCTATAATCGCATTAGATTGCGAAAAGTGGAAGGAGGCAAGGGAGGCCTTTGCCCTGCAGTGGGACAGCACAGGCTCATAATAATAGTAATATATTTTGATAACCTCCTCCTTTTAGAGTTTGGTTAAAAATAAAAACAGTTTCCCGACTTGCTCTCAAAAGGCTTTCTTCAAAACAAGAACCGTGAATGCTTCTCTATTACTGCATTCGTATAAAAAGATCTAAGTTAAGAATCAACGTAATGTAGGAAACTCCATTTAGTTTAAATGCTGTTTCTAGAAAATACATCCATGGTAGTACAAAACACCGTATTTTGCTATCTTCAATGAAACTAGAAAGATACCTGTATAGGGAAATGGTATAACTGCGGGTACATTAATTTACTTAGAAGCTAGAGATTTATTCAAGACGTGAACTGATAGAGCTATTTACAATCTAACAGGAAAATTAAATAAAAATCCGAAATTGAACCGTATTTAGCCTACTTTAAAATAGAAATTACTTCCAACACCATTCATTGGATCTGGAAAGCTTTTCAAAGAGAACATTTTGATAAAGATGTTTTTTTTTTTAACTGTTGTGACTTGTTATTATGTACAAAACTCGGCTTTGGAAAAAGTAAAAATTGAAATTCAAGGTTGGTTTAAGCGAATTCCGAGAATTGATTTTAATTAGGCTGTCATTTACCGAATTAATAGATCCTTGAAAGCTGAGCACTTTTAAAATTAAAAGATATATTTTAATTCTTACAGCTGGGCTGCAAAGTCCTCCCTATCGCTTTAGCCGTTTTTTTAAATGTTGGCTTCTCAGGTTAATTTTTAATCCAGATTTTCGTAAAAGTTTTTAATCCAGATTTTCCATGGGCTCCATTGCACATTGGTGACGATTTCTTTCTTATATGATTACATACATATATAAACTCACGCCGTTTTCCCATGGGGGTAGGCAGAAACCAAGAACGCCACCTGCTGCTACGATCCTTACATACTCATTTTGCCTCGTCCACATCCATACATCTGGTCATACACGCGCGCCGGTTACGAGTACTAAGCACCAGTTCTTTCTGACGACTGTCACCAATAAGATCAGTGTATGTCTTTCTATGGCGTCTCCTCCGTCCCTTTTATATTCGTTCGAGAATACTGAAAGATTGATAAATAACTTCGACTCTATACAGTTTAAACTCCCTTTTATATGCTAACTGAGGCACCACTCAATGCACGTTGAAGCAGACTTTCTGAATCCCGGCAGTTGGAATTAACATGCAGTTGAAAACACAGTTTCGCTAGTTGAGCAACAGTGCAGATTAAATGCTTCATAGATGAGAGCTCCACACGGCACAAAAGTAAAGCATACGGGTAGTAATAACACGTCAAAATTATAAGAACGTAATAAGAAATGATCATGCGTGGTGACACCTACCAACCCGCACTGGGCAAGCGTGGTGGATTATTTTAGCCCATCCCTCTCCTAGAAAGGAGGCCTGAGTCCCTGCAGTGGGAACATTGTAGGCTGATGATGACGCGTGATGAGGAATATTAGATGCAAGTCGTTTCACTAAGATCCAATCTTAGGACCACGACTAGGATCGCCCTTAAAGAACGCTGAAGTAATTGGTGATGCTCTGCATAAAGATTTAACACGCTTATAAGGTTTGTTTTTGTTAGCAGTATCGTATATACTTTCTAAAGCCATCAGCAGAAAGCTGTTACGGTACTTTGAAATAACAAAAAGAGACTTTTTTATTGTAGACCGTATAGATGAATTGAAATAAAATATGACATTTGTTTCAGGGGACATTGATATCTGTCTGTATCCTGTATAGTATATAACCACCATAAATTTCCACAACTAAAAAATACCCAGCCTTTCCAATCAGCTTTCTCATTAACCCAAACGTTCTGCTACACTTGGCCCATGTTTTCTTATTTCGATAAAAAAAACGTGTAAAAAAGGATTCGAACGAGGGTACGAAAAATTGGAACAAGAGTTACTTCCATGTTTTCGCGCTGGCAACACCAACTTTTTTAATAACGCTCCATTATGCGAGTTTGGTATCACTTTCGATTCCATATCAAACCACTCTCGTACTTTTGCAACTTTTTCGCTTTTTGGACACAATTACTCTACCGATTTCGTTTTGGTCGAGTATATTTTTGTTAGATAGTACCTATGTTTGATAAGAATTTTATTTAATTTGATGCTTTAATAAATGATGTTTATTTTGCTAATAGGTTTCTCCAAACACTTTCACAAGTAAATTTTTGATGCCTTAAGGCGACATTAGCTGCCCGCGACCTTGAGCGCGCGTCTAACTCATCGCCTAAACAAATAAGGTTGAAAATGGCGATGCGTTTGATGCTCGTGACTGCCAAAATGAACGATAGTTCGCAGATTTAATTTATTTAAAAAAAAAATACGCTGTAATGTTAAAATATTTTTACATATGTCTTTAGTTGGTTAAATTTCCTTTCTGATAGTAAAAAAAAAAATAACAGTCGTCACTCAAAATATTGAGCATTTCGAGACGAAAAAGTTTTTTCGTGTGATTTTTTTGTGATTTTGTGATTTTTTTTTTCGAGGTTCTTGATTACTTTTAGAAAATATTTTTGCATAAGTCTTTTACCTATACATTTGACTATACACTGTATTTTTTTTGGAATTGTAATAAGTAGCAATACGGCTAACTCTGCGACGAAAAACAGGTCGTTTTTACGGTGCCCCTTTGACTGCGCCTTAAATTGATTTGTTGGTCTCTTTTACAGACGATAGTAAATAACCTCTCGTGCGTCAACTTGTCAATATAAGATGAAGAGAAGGCATCTACCCTATCTGGAACTTGTAAGGTTTATTTTAAGTACTTTTTCGTAATTAAAAATGTTTAACGACTTAGTAAAGATAGACGCATCTCAAGTTATGTTATTTCATAATTCTGTTAAAATTTACCCTTTGAAGTTTCGAAAGTTTACTAACGTGCGTAAATAATACGAAAAATAGTAGTAAACCCGTGTTTGTTAATAACAACACACTTGGATGAACTCGATAGCTTACCAACTCATGTTTTTTAAATTTCTCATTATTCTCTTTTTAAAGAAAAACGTAGCAAACAAAGACGAGAGTTTTTGTGAAATTACGGAATTTTCGAGAATTTTTCACTCATTTATGAGTGAAAACTGAAAAAAAAAATGTTCTTGAGTCACACTTTAGTGTTACCTACTCTTGCTTGTTGTGGGATCAGAGCCCAAGCGTGTAACCGTTGGACTGCCAAGTCACATGTCTAGAGTTGATCTCAAAAAAAATCCAAGCCACGCACCTCTAATTTTGTAGCATTCAAGCGCGTATTGTAAAGGGTGGGCCAAAATTTTTTGCAAATAGAAACACTAGATTTTTTTGGGAAACGTTCGAGGGAGGGGCGCGCAGGTGGCAGGAAACTGTGCGCCACTTCATGCAATTTTAGTTACGATGGAGCGCTTCACGGGACAACAGCGTGCTTTTTGTGTAAAACAAATTTACAAAAACAATGATTCCTACGTTACTGTACGACTCCTATTTAGAATTGATTACGGATTATGCCGTGTAAGTGAGTGTCAAAGTGTTAATTTGATCCAAGCTTGAGTCGAGAAGTTCGAGTAAACGTGATCGAAAATGAATATTAAACAAACAGGGCGGCCACGATAAAACGACAGCATGGGGTGCCATATCATCAAAGGGCATTGGTCCGTATTTCTTTGAAAATAATCAAGGAAATAATGTGACTGTGAATTCAACGGAATACGTCAAGATGTTGCAACACTTTTTGACGCCGCAGTTGCATGAATTTCAAGGGTACAACAGCAGGACTTGGATGCAACAAGATGGAGCAACATGCCATACGTCAAATGTGAGTTTACCGGTAGTTAAAGAAATGTTTCTGAACAAATTGATTTCTCGCAGGGGTGATATCCCATGGCCTCCGAGAAGCCTGGACCTTAAACCATGCGATTTTTTCTTGTGGGGATACCTGAAAAGTCGAGTGTACCTTAATAAACCGACGGCAATATCCCAATTAAAACAAAAAATCCTCGAGGAAATAACCGCGATCCCCCGCGTAGTCGATTGCAGGAGTATTAACAACGAGGCAGCGCACATTTGGACGATGTTATTTTTAAATAATAAATTTCATTAAATGGTTATTACGTTAAATAAATTATCAACAAAATAACATTTGTAGTTTTATTTCTATTCATGTTTCAAAAGTGCAAAAATTTTTGGCCCACCCTGTATAATCGTCACTTGCTTCGATGAAGAAAAACCTTGCAAGGGACCAAACCAGCATGCCTGAGAGATACTATTTTATATCTAAAATCTTAATACTGACTAACTAATAAATGACTACAGATACCTATACTAGACAAAAATAATTGTAATCATCATCAGCCTATATTGTTCCCACTGCAGGGACTCAGGCCTCCTCTCTAGGAGAGGGATGGGCTATAATCCACTACGCGGGCCCAGTGCGGATTGGTAGATGTCGCATATCTTCGAATTTTTGGTTCTAAGATATGCCGGTTTCCTCACGATGTTTTCCTTCTTTTTCATCTTGAGAGCAGTGGTGATGAAATAAATAACACAAAGTGATGCGCCTGCCTAGGTTCGAACCCACGACTAACTGTTCGTAAGTCGGGGCAGCCACCACTGGGCCACCACTGCTCCCTTATTTTTTTTTTAGACAAAAATAATTGTACTAAATTCATTAAATTCAATTCATCAATTCAATCATTTTCGTCATTTTCATTCTTTCTTTCTTTCTTTATTGATGTTTAGTGTTATAACGTCATCATTTCAGCCGAAAGACGTCCACTGCTGGACATAGGCCTCCCCTAAGTGTCGCCACATTGACCGGTCCCGTGCGTCTCGCATCCAGCGGATCCCCGCAACCTTCACCAGGTCATCGGTCCACCTAGTGGGAGGCCTTCCAACGCAACGTCTTCCGGTTCGCGGTCGCCACTCCAGAACTTTCCGGCCCCATCGGGCATCCGTTCTGCGAGCAATGTGCCCTGCCCACTGCCACTTAAGTTTGGCGATTCTTCGGGCTATGTCGGTAACTTTGGTTCTCATGCGGATGTCCTCATTTCTGATTCGATCGCGCAAGGAAACTCCGAGCATAGCCCTCTCCATTGCCCTTTGGGTGACTTTAAGCCTTCTGATGAGGCCCATTGTGAGCGACCACGTTTCGGTCCCATATGTAATCACTGGCAACACACACTGGTCATAGACTTTCGTCTTGAGACATTGGGGTAAGTTGGACGAGAAGATACTTCTCAGCTTCCCAAACGCTGATGAATAACGCTGATGATGATGATGATGACCGTACAACATGTGAATATAAGAAATATCATCTTGGAAAGACTTCTGCCACTGCAGGTAACTAATTATATATTCAGTGTATAGAAATATCTAAACAACGCAGTGATAAAACCTTCTACTAGTCCATAAAGCACCAGTCAATCACCAATTGTGCCTAGTTAGTATTTTATTTGTCTGTATTTGGATTTGTAAATAATGGTCTATTAATTTCAGGTACATGCATCACACTACATTTGCCATCCTTGCTGGCAAAGGGCTGATCGTGCTGCCAAACACTATTCAACACCATCAACTTCATCAACGGCTACTGCAATTAACTAGCAATTCATTAAGATGTGCCAATTGCCACATTGATTTGACGAGATTGAGGCAAGAATACAACAGCGTGTTGTACCACAAGTTGTGAGTGTTTTCTTATATTTTATGTTAATATCCTCTTATTTATTAGTACATAATAAAGAATTTGAAAGAAAACAATTTATTTGGATTGAAATAAGACTAAATGATGAAATTATTTTACAGGTAAGTGCCACTGATTACGTATGTGATGCATGCCACACAATATTTAATAGTGAATCTTCCAATGATCTTGGAAGATTCTACAGCATTTGTAGGTCATCAAAATGTGTGCATACAATTTGGTCACTCTGTGGCACAACTGCGACACACTATAATTGTGCAAAGCGAGCAGAACCAGCACATCTTGAATGTTGTGCAAAACTGGATGATCAGATGTCGATAATGTCCATATTAAATAAACATTTTCTGAATCAAATTATTCTTGTTTTATTCTATGAAGTAAGTATTTAAGTAGATTTATCCAATATTATTTTATTTCTGAATTCTGTACGGCTGCTAATCGTCCTAGGTTCAATCCTTGGGTCAAGTAATGTTATTGGGATTTTCAAAACTGTCAGTTATAACCTGGAGTCCTGTATACTTACTTAGGTACTGTTTTGTCACACTAAAACGAAAAATCCCTTGTAAGTATGTCCGGGGCTAACATGGCCAGAGATTGCCCATGGTAGAGAGGTATGGAAAGAGAAAGGGGAAGCCTTTGCTCAGCAGTGGGACACAATGTAGACTAGTAAAACAAAAAATGTATATCAGACTCCTGAGAGTTCAATGTCTAAAACCCCGTATCTAACAAGCCGACTCCTGAAGTCTAGCCCGCTTCGATGACATTGTGACTGATAATTCAATGAAAACTCTAAGAACCTATATTGCTTTAACTTGCACAGCGTGTAGGGTATACAACATGGATTATTCAATGTAATTAGGTACTCATATTCACAAATAAACTATTACTACCTCATGTTTCTTTTGGCCTAATTATAACCTCAAAATTCGAAAGTATTTTGATTTTTTTTGTCTTCTCAAAAGTGTCCGTAATTTTAATTTAGTTTCAATCAAATATATACATTACTAGCTGTGCCCGCGACTTCGTTCGCGTGGTTGTCGAAAACTAAAATGCGTCGCTTAGACAAAAGTACCTACATTAAATCATTGCCCTGCGTTAACTTACTGACGCTTTAGAAAATAAGAATAGGGTAATGCAAAGCACTGACTATGTTTAAAATTAAAGTTAGGTGTCATGGATGTTTGTTAATCAACCACGTCAGAATGGCCGAACGGATCTTAATGAAATTTGAAACAGAGTAGAAGACTGACACTCCTTTCCGCTCTGCCCAGAGCGGGAAGGGTTCATCTGACTAAAAACCACCAATGTTCCGTCAAAGCCCTTGTGCCGAGGGCGCGGTATCTGTTTCGAACAACCCGCAGCCCCGACGGGACCCGCAGCCCCGACGGGACCCGCAGCCCCGACGGGACCCTCAGCCCCGACGGGACCCTCAGCCCCGACGGGACCCGCAGCCCTGACGGGTGGTTTAGGTAGCCTTTCTTGAGTCTAACAAAATTTGCACTTTATAGCTTAATATTTCACAAACGAATCCCTTGATCCGAAGTGTTTGAGCAAACTCACAATCTTTTTCAAAGACCTATATACCGACACCCCACACTTTGGACTTCGCAAGAAAAACATCCCCTCTTTTAAGTGTAGGACCCAAAAAAACTATTTTTTGTGGGATTTTATTTTACGGCGTAACTCATCTGTATATTCATGCTAACTTACAGCTTCCTAGTACTACGCTAGTATTATATTACCTGTGACCGCGGACCCGCGGTAAATGAACAACGCCATCTACCGAAGACGAAGATAAACTGCTAAAATTGAATGCATGGAAAGCGATCAATCACACTATAGGGCTATGCTAGGCTATGTAGACTTTGAAAGCAGCGTCATTTAGACTACCTATATACAGAGTACCTATAGCTATCATAACTTTTAAAGTTATCTTTTGAAGGCATTTATTAATAAGTACCACATGCGTTTAATAGATGTCGTTACATGTCTCATTCTTGATTATAATGATAAAGTTCTTCTTGAAAACTATAAATTCAAATATCTTTTGATAGAGATCACCGATTAAGATGAAACAAAGACTAAACAATACCCCAAGTTACGCACAATATGTATGTATAAAAGTTACCTACATTAGTTTCGTAAATTTCATGTGATGCTTAGTCATCGAAACAGACAAACAGATAAACAGACAAACAGATAAACAGACAAAAATTCCAAAAATGCTGGAAATGAGTTCTGTTGGTTATACTATAACACCCTGACAATTTTTCTTTAAAATATTTTCAATGTACAAAAATATTTTGTCTACAGATTTATTATATGTATAGAAGAAGATAGATTTAGAACACAAAAAGCAAACTCATCACCCTGTTGGTTCTTAGGCCAACGATGTATGGACGCCGAACAATGTCCTTTAACTTGTACAGGCTGTTATAAAACGTTACCCCAAAGTTTCTAACTCTGAGGCAGTCTGAGGTCACATTAATGATAACATAAATACTTTTGAGAAGTGCCCGAGGGAGGTTGTTTTACAGAGCGTAGTAATTGCTCCCCACTAAGATGCTGCCTCATTGGTCCAGTGGTCATAAGCGCGACTGCTGAGCATGAGGTACAAGGTTCGATTCTTGGGTCGGTTAATGTGTTATTGGGTTTTTCTATCAGGATATTCTTAGTAGCAGCCACGGAGTCTGGATTTGTTTCCGGTTGATGCCATTAGGCTCGCCCCCTATTACATAACCATACCATACCCATACCGAAAACATAACTAGCAAAATGTGGGTGTACTATCAGATACAACTCTGCTTAACCCTGCAAGGATTACAGGTTTGAAGTTATGTAGGAGAATAAAGTGGGAAAGAACACTATTCTATTGAGTTATTTTAGAAATAGTAAAACTTAATACTTAAGTACAAACAGGAAATGAAAATAAATGAACAGTTTTAAGTGCAAGAAAACATTTCAGTGTAATCTGCAATCAGAAAATTTTAATGAAACAGAATTGCAAGAACAAAATCATTTAATGTAGTTTCTAAGTGCAATGCATCTCTTTATTTTTTATCTTCAGCGACTTAAGAGACTTTTGCAGACTTATTTTAAAAGAAAACTACTTAATATTATGTTTTCTATAGAATACATTTGATTTTCAGTAGACACGATGAATTTCAGGTGCTATAAACAAATCCTGATTTTTTTACTTGAAACCCATAACTTCTACTCCAAAGACAATGTCTAGTCTTCGTTGGTCCCGGTTTCGATTCCCAGATCAGTCAAAGTGTCATCAGGTTTTTTCCGACATGATTTTTTTAGTAGCAGCTATGAATCCTGAATTCACGCCTGATTGATGGTAAAAACCCCCAACCCTAGTTATAGATAGACTCGGCAAGCGCGGCTTAACTTTGAAGATTGACTCTTTCAACTGTTATTGTTTAGCCACGAGCCCTACCATGTTATGTATGATACTAATTATTTTACCAGTAAGTTTATTTTATTTATTTATAATATTACTAGCTGATGTTTGTGTTTGTTACCTACTGTTTTTACAGTATCCACGCGGGCGAAGCCTCGGGGGCTTCGCCCGCGTGGATACTGTAAAAACAATCCTTTATGCGGATTATATATCATTCTAAAATTTCAGCTCGATCGGTGCAGAACTTTTTGAGTTTTTGAAGCGTACACAAACCAACATAACATTTATATATATATATATATATATATATATATAGATAGATAGATAAATATGTCAGCCAACAGTTACATAAAGTACATGTTTATATTTTACATTCAACAATAATAAACACTAACGTTAGGGCTTAAGTTTCAACACCAATATAGGTTCTATTAATGACGAAACAATAGAGGTTGCCAATAAATTCACCAACGAGACACATAAATCGTTGAGAAGACGTTTTCAAATGAATTATGGAGGACGATAACTTGCACTTAGAGTAGCGTTGAAGAGAAAAGTGTTAAGTTGACTAAAAGTGCAACAGCGCGAGCGTCTTGAAGAACGAGTCGTTAATGTAACATAATTATGTATGTGCTAATAATATGAAAACCGGGTTCATGAAACATTAGGTCAAAATATGGATTCAATATGAGGTTATAAAATAACTTTCTAAAATAATTTTCTCAAATAAGTATGAGATCGTAATGTTTCTAAGACAGTATCAAATTAATTAATTAAAGATGCAACTCTAAACGGACGTTTTTTTTTTGGATAATATTTTATGATCAGTTTCTTTTCTGATTATAACCGAGTTTTAGAATTGTCAACTAACATGATTAGGTATCATGTAAGATGACAATTCCAAAACTCGGTTTACACTGAACTTTCTAGGTCTGCAACAGAAGTTATAACTTGTGAAGATATAACTGTTTTCGTTAATTAGGTTCTCTGAAGCGAAAGTCAACGAATTTAGTTGTGACACCTACACTCTCTTTATGTTTCGGTGTTCTGAATAAAAAAACCTTAAGGAATTTGGAAAACAAAGTTTTGTCCGCTATTATTAGGTTTATTTTTATATACAATATGGTAAAAAACCTATTCGATCCGACAGACAAGTATCAAAAACATAACCCGATGAAAATTAAATAAATGATACTGAAATGAGTAAACTTATACGACAAAACAAGAGCGGTCGATTCGATCGGTAGTGACGTCATATAAAACCATTAAAGATCGAACATACTTATGCCAAAGAAGGTGTTGACATCTTGGGTGGAAAGCACAGTTGTAGGTATCATTAGTTTTAAATTAATTTACAATGAAGAAGTTTTTCAAAGTAGTTAGGAGAACCCTACCACAGTCTTGTAAATTAGCAATTTCTTAAATAACTCTATCAATTTACAAATTAACTAGATTATAGAACAACCGGAGTAACTGACAGTACCAATTAAAAGTTCTAACACTCTGATAAACTTTAATTAATGTGTTGTCACTTTCACTACTGTTAATAAAGGTCAGCTTGGTCTTCTCTGTCGCTCTTATGGAGTTTTCAGGAGTTAGAAAGAGAGGTTGTCCAGAATGCTGAAGAGCAATAAATATGTCTTGAAGTATTAGGTTTGTTTATGTGGAATTGATATCAGTTCTGGTCTGAGTTTTCGAAGTTGTGGGTCGTTAGTTGAGATTTAGTGCATTCATGTTTGAGTTTAATTTTCAAGCAGTCACCATGATTTACTATTCTGCTACCTCTTAGCACCTTAAGGCCCCTAGTACTCGGCGTATTTTCAATGCACAGACGACTCGCAGATGAAGCATGTATACGCACTTATCATTATGTTACTCTACGCAAAATAACTTGGGAAACTACTTGGGGTGAAAAATCACGTTTTACAATAGAACTGAATGTAGTTCACTCAAATTGTACAATATGTGTGTGTGTGTTCAATTGTGCTGATGGGCATTGAAGGTATTCAAACTAAACCTCAAATATCTCCGTAACTAGAAAAATCCCAAACAAGGTCTAAAACAAAAAAATATTGTGATGACTGGGAGACCAAATGTCTTTCGTTACCGTAAAGGGTACTTTTACACTCAGTAAACTGAAGCTAAGACATTTAGTACCTACCTACACTTAATTAAAGTTCCGTACCTGAAGGGTAAACAGCAGGACCCTATATTTTTTACTAAGCCTCTGCTGTACATCCGTGGGCTGTAACTCATAATCCTTAATAGATAGACCGTTGAAATTTTCATAGAATGTGTCCATTTTTCACTTGGCCGGTTATTATGGCTCCCTGTGTCTCTCTTTTAAATAGATTTAACTTCACATAATGCACTCATCAGCCTATCCTCTCAAACAAAGGAAATTAAAATTTCACGGAAACAAAATATGATCTAAAAAAATACGGACGAATAAAAACATTTATAAGGCCTCAGTATATATATTATTTTAATCCCCGCACGGTGTCATGGGTATTTTATTCCTCATTGGTTAACATTATTTGAATTAATATGCTCTGTCATGCCCTTAAAATTATTGTACCGTGGGAATGCCAGTAACAAAAAATATTTTTAGTCCTGCTTGCACCAGAAACTCCAAAGCGGTTGTAAGTGCGGCTGCTGAACATTGTTATGTTTGTCGGAATGAAAGATACTGTTGAGTAGACTTGGTTTATTAACATGAAGAACACATTATATTACAGAGACAGTTTAGTAGAAGTAGGTATCACAGACGGGATCAGGAGGTCTAAAATGGCCACTTTTGCAGATCATAATGTGAATTGCGTTTAAAAGCGTAAAATGGACCTTTCATAATAAAAACTGCGTCTGTGACTATTTTACGAATGTTAACGCAATTTATATTATTTTCCTATTATGATGTATTTTACTAAATTGTTACAGACGCAGTTATTATAATGAAAGGTCCATTTTACGCTTTTTAACGCAATTCATATTATGATCTGCCAAAGTGGCCGTTTTAGACCCCCAGACATAGCAGTGCGGAGTGACAGGTATCAACCGGAACCATAGATAATATCTAGTGGTGTACTCACTAATTACTAACTAAATAGTGATGTTACAACAAACATGAGGTCCCAGGTTCAGTTTCCAGGTCGGACAAAGTGTTTTTGAGTTTTTCAGCAAGGATTCCTCAGTAGCACCCACGGAGTTTGAATTATTATTGACTGTTTGATCGCAATAGGCTCGCCCGTTGGTGAAGTGTACTTAATAGTTACACCTCTGACTAACCTTTCAGGAATTACAGGCGTGATGAACTATTAACATTTTAAACTATTAATAGAGGTAGGACGAGGTTTCAAACGAATGAATTTCGACACTTTGCACGGAAGAACGTTGGTCACCCATCTACAGACTAACTTAGGCAAGCACCTTAACCCATAGATCGACCCGAGCGGCTATATTCTTATTTAGACACGAGCTCCTCTAAGTCATAGAATATTATGTCAATACGACTACTTATAGAGAATTTTGGAAGCAGAAGACATGTTGTGCCGACCTTCAATAATAAATTGTAAACAAAATTTAAAAAAGAATCACATTTTTTTTAAATTTCATTACTTTTAGATATTTATAGAAACAGAAGCTTTATAAACTCTGTGGTCTCGTTTCTTTTTACACAAACATTGGGTACCATATGAGTTCAGGGTTAATGAAAAAGGCTAAATACATAAATTTACGCAAATATTAAAACATCCCGTACCTAATACCTAGTCAAACGTTAAAATTCTGAACATTACCTGTATTTTTACAGACGACCTTTTCAGTATTAGGCACCCACTTTAAAATTCCGGGGCGCGTAAAAACTCCTTTTTATTAAAATAATCCGCGACAACCTTTTACATTTCTGCTGAAATTAATTACAGACTTTATGGTTTTAATACGAGCATAAAATTGAAACCCGAAATAACCTTTATCCTAATTAAGCATATAATAATAATAATAATAAAGCCTTGTTTATTCCTTAATAAAAATAGTACAATATTTCACATTAAATACATTTCGACATTTTAAAATAAATTAACTTTGAGTTTCAATAATAAAACATAACAACGCGAATTTAAAATTAAAATAGAAATTAAAATAACAATCATAATTAAAATCAAAATTAAAATCACAATTAAAATTTAAATTTAAATAAAATAAAATCAAAATCAATAAATTTACCTAATTAAAATCAAATCAAAATTACAATAAAAATCGAAATTAAAATCAGGATTAAGATTAAAGTTAAAATCTCAAACAAACATACTTAATATAAAAATCAAATCATTATCAAAATCAAAATTTAAATTCGAAATTAGAATTACATAGAAAACAAAATTAGGATTAAAATTAAAATAAGAATCACAGAAACAAAATTAAAGATAAAATCAAAGTTCAAATAAAAATCAACATCAATCAAAATAAATATCAAAAAATAATAAAATATGAAACAAAAAATCATTATAACATGCGAAACAAATCATTAATTACTATTAAGGACCTCTCTACAGAGTAAAGGCCTCCTCCATTTTTCTCCATTTATCTCTATCTATTGCTAGTTCTATCCAGTTATTTCCCACTGTTTTCAGTATTTCGTCGAGCCACCTCTCTTTTGGTCTACCTCTTTTTCTCTTTCCTGATGGTCCTTTCCAAGTGGTTATCTTTTTTGTCCATCTATCATTTCCCATACGTGCAACATGGCCAGTCCATTTCCATTTTAGTTTTTTGCAGTGTTGTAGAGCATCTATAACTTTAGTTGTATTTCTCACATATATATTTGTTCTTTTATGTTTTAATTTTATATTTAGAGTGCTCCGCTCCATGGCTCTTTGGGTGGTTTGTATCTTGTTACTAGTATGTCTGTTGAATATCCATGTTTGTGATGCATAAGAAAGAGAAGGCAATATACAAGAGTCTAGGACTTTTTTCTTCAGTCTTACAGGAATCTTTGACTTAAGAACTTCTTTAAAACTCCAAAATTTGTTCCAGGCCATGCTTACACGTCTAGTCAGTTCGTCTCGGTGTCTAGATCTTTTAAAGGATATTTGCTTGCCTAGATATATGTACTCTTCAACATATTCCAGAGGACCGTTGTCAACGCTTATGGGGATTTTCTTATTGTTTGTCATTATTTTTGTTTTTGTTGTGTTCAGTTGCAAGCCAATTTCCTGGCTAACTACTTGTATTTCATTTACCATAGCTTCTAATTCTCTGGCACTTTCTGCAAAGAGCACAATATCGTCTGCGAATCTTAGATTGCTTAAAAAATCACCGTTTATGTATATGCCTTTGTTTTTCCAATTCAAATTCTTCATAATGCTTTGCAGTACGGTTATAAATATTCTAGGTGATAAAGGGTCGCCTTGCCGTACGCCTCTACCGATGTCAAATTCAGGCCCTGCTCTATCTAGTATTACTCTGCTTTTACTGTTTTTGTATATATGCTGTATAAGTTCTATGGTTGCTGATGGTACCTCGCATTCTTGTAATGCTCTCCATATACTGTTGTGGGAAATAGAGTCGAACGCTTTGGCGTAGTCTATGAAAGCTAGATAGAGCGGGCGGTTGATTTCCTCGAACTTCTCTATCACTAGTTCTAGAGAGTGAATGTGATCTACTGTTGAGTAATTTCTTCTGAAGCCCGCTTGCTCTACCGGTTGATACCGTTCCGTATACTCCGCCAGCCGCACTTCCACGCACGAAGCAAAAAGCTTGTAAAGGTTTGATTGCAGGCTAATAGGTCTATAATTGCCAATATCCATTGGGTTTCCCTTTTTATATAGGAGAATAATGTCCGATTTTGCCCACTCGCCTGGAATTGTTTTTTCTTTTAGTATTTTGTTGAATAAAGTGGTCAAAAGAGGTACTAGGATGGGCTCTCCTGCAATAATTGCCTCGTTTGGTATGCCGTCTGGGCCGCTGCTTTTTTCCTTCTTTAGCGATTTGATTTTTATAGCGATTTCCTGTAGAGAGAAGCTCTGAAAGGTGGTGCTGTTTTTCGTTTGAGTTAGAGTCGGAGTAGGTCGTGACGGTGTTTTGTCAGAGTATAGGTCTTTATAGAAATCGGTAGCTACTTTTATTATTCCTGATCTGGAAAATGTTTTCTTATCATCAATAGAGTTCTTCTGCAAGCAAGGAATTCATTTTTTTGTTGTTCTTAATTCCTTTAAGCCTTTTTTCATACTTCCTGACTTGTCTAAGTGTCTTTCAATAGTTGATAGTCTATGCTCTAAATATTCTTTTTTAATAATTTTTGGAATGGTTTTAAATAGATGGCTTTTCTCTTGTTTTTCGTCTTTTGTTAAGTGTTTTTTATTTGATAATTCATTTCTTCTGTTTATGTGCATTTTCGTACTTTCTGAAATAATGGTTGGTTTTTGTAGGTTCTTGTTATTTTTAGTTGTAGACTTAAAACTCTCCTCAATTGCTTTCTTGATTTTCTTATAATATTTCTCTACATTGTCGTCGTCCTCTATTTTTATGTTTGAAGAATGTACTTTTAGGGCTTCTGCATATTGCTGCTGCGCTTCCATGGTGCAAAGTTTATAGGTTTTGTTTTTATAATTGGCTCTAGATTTTTTATTATTGGTTAGCAGGAGACTAATTCGGACAAGTCTGTGGTCACTTGGGAAGGGTATTTTGTGTAGTACTTCAACATTAGTGATTTTTCGTTTTAAGTTCGATAGAAAGTAATCTATCTGACTTTTATTGTTCTTAGGCGATAGCCATGTCCATAAGTTCTTGGTATTTTTGTGGAACAGGCTGTTGATTACAAACAGTTTATTTTCCCAGCAAAACTGAAGTAGAAATTCACCTCTTTTATCTCTTTTTCAGAAACATGAGCTGCCCAGTATTTTGTCTTCGCCTTTCAACTTACAGCCTACTCTAGCGTTAAAATCGCCCATAATTATAAGGTTTGTATTACAATGATTTAAACAGTTTTGTATTTGGTCGTAAAAATCTTTTATTTCTAAGTCGCTAGCGGCGCTGGTGGGGGCGTAAACTTGAATTATAGATAAGCTTTCATTTCCAAAATGCAGATGCAATGTACAGATTCTTTCGGAGACTGCAGTAAAACTGTCTATGTTTTCTTTCAGGTGTTTTTTAATAAGGAAACCTACGCCATATTGACCTTTTGTTTCTCCGAAGTAGCAGAATATATGGTCATCGTCTTCTTCTATATTGTATCCTGTCCGTCTGACCTCCGCCAGACCAATTATATCATAATTAATCTTTGATATTGCTTGTTTGAGTTCTAGTAGCCTTTCGTGTGATAGTAGAGATCGAACATTATATGTACATATCTGTAGTGGGTGGAGTGGAGGGTTGCAGTCTCTGACCCCCGCGGTGACCGGCCGTATTGGGGGACGTTGAGAGGTCGCTGCTGAATGTCATTCACTGGCAGACGAGGAGCTGTCTGTCTTATGATGCAAAGGAGAATCTGATATTGTACTCCTAGCTTTGTTTTTAATTAGGTATTGGTCCATTTTATTTTTCTTGATGGGGTTCTTTGCAGTACGTAGTTTACCACTGTTGACGTCGACTGTTTCCGGTGACAGTGATAAAACTCTCTTATGTCTATCCTGCTGATTTTGGTGTTGTTTTTTCTCCTTTTCTGGTTCAATTACTAATTTGTTATGTTTTATGTATGCATTTTTCCCCTGATCTTTTTCTATTTTTAGTTGGGCACTCAATTTCTTTCTCTCTTCAAGGATTTCAGGCGCGTAATCTTGTTTTATGTAGTAAGAGGTGGTTACATTTAGCATTTTTTTGTTTCTAAGTATTTCAATTTTTTTGCCCATTGTAGTTAGGGTGACAATTATTGGTCTAGTTTTTTCCGACTTTTTTCCCATTCTAGTAACATATTCAATATCACCTGTAAGACATTCCACCTCCATGTTTGTCTGAATAATAGTTAGGATTTTATTTTGTAAGCTGAAATAGCTGTTCTCAGTCTCCTCAACTCCGAAAAATATCAAATTCTTTCTCCTCAAAATACTGTCAAGTCTTTGGATTTTCTTCCCCTGTTCTTCCGTAATTTTTTCCAATTGTTGTTGTCTGGATTCAAGTATATTGAATTTTTCATCAATGTTTTTATTTATACAGTTTGGGATACTTTCTTTCATTTCTTTTAGTTCATTCGCTTGTTCATCTAGTTTTGTTTGTAGTGACTTGAACATTTCTGTAATTTGTTCCATTTTGGAGTAATTGTGTTTAGCGCCCTCTAGCGGTTACGTCGTCTACTACTTGGTATCCAACTAATCGACCGCAATGACAATCACACCTCTTTACTGAGTACTTTTTGCTATTTGACAATAGGTGTCGCTACTGGTTCCGGGTGCTGTCGTTTGACAATTGCTGCTCTTCACTGAGCACTTTCGCTATTCCATAACAGATGTCGCTATGCTGCTATTGATTCCGATGATTTGGCGTAAATCAATAGATATTTTTAGGTTAGATTTTTATTGAAATTACTTATCTTCTGGCTATTAAATCTGGAGTTTGCACCTTTCCATTCTATACACTGTTCTTTCTTTGATAGTTGCAAGTATTTCAGAGTTTTGTTAATTAAAGGCACAATTTGCGGGCAATGTTTTTGTTGTACAATTTCACAGTTTTTAAGCACTTTAACGTTGGAGTTATATTGTATCTATCACTTGTAACACTTTTATTTCCTTTAATTTACTGTTTGGAATCGATTTATCACTTATTCACGACGTCTTTAAATTTTTAATAACACAACTAACACAGAGACGATGTTGACACTAGGCTAGCAGCGCCCTCTCTCCATCTCAAAATACCAATCAGATTTTCTCGTGGTACACGGAAAATGTCGTGAGAATGGTTTTGAGTAGAAATGTGAATGCGTATAAGAGTAGAGAAAGACCAAAGAAACGATGGATGTACAGAGTTACGAATGATATGGTAAGAAAGGAGGAGGAGGATTTCATGAGATGACGAGAAACAGAGAAGTATGGAAGGAGCAGACATACTGTGCCGACCCCAAATGAATTGGGATTAGTGCAAGAAAATGATAATTACAACAGTTTCTAATTTAAGATGAGGCGTATTTAGTATGAGTTTAGATATTAGGCTATATTCATAGCGACATAATAACAATCAATACAGTAGGCGAAAATCTGTATTAAAAGTTTCTGCGTGTAAACATATAGTGCACGTATTAGTGTACAGTCATAGGTACAGTCGTACACTGTAAATCCTGTATCTGCTCCATTTACTAAAACATTTTAACAATCTTATCTAGTTCAGGGTGGTGGGTTAATTTTTTTTTTCTATGATGACTAGCGATGATAAAATCGTAATAAAACACGTCTGGTTTAACCGAAACGGTTGCCAGAATCCAAGAATAACTTCTAAACAAAAAATCTTGCTGCGATGAATAGAAACTAATGACATAATTAAGTTTAATAAACACTTCACTCATGATAAGTAATTAGCCTGTCACCATAATTATTAACGAATCCCAAATATACTTAAAAAAAAATTATGAATGTTAAGGAAGTTATTTCTGAACACCACATGAAACATCCCCTTTAATTTGTAAGTGATATTAAACTCATAGTTAAGGAAACAATTAATCAAAGTAATAACTATGCAACAGCTGGCGAAGTCGGCAACTTCACTGGTTCAGTTTATTACTTCATCTTTAACGATGTCACAGGTTTTAATTGCACAGATTTTTCATTAAGAAATGCAAGTTGAAGATTGCTTTTAAAATTTTGCAGTTAGGTCTCTTTTTCGTGGGTAAGTTCTTATGGTATACCTAATTAAAAAAAGTTAGAATAAAGAAACAATACTTAGTTTCAGGCGAAAATCGGATTTTAATTTTGCTGCGTGTCATTGCTGATAGAGGAAGGTCAGCAAATCTTGAATTTTTTTCCCTTTATTTGTATTACCTATGATTTAGAGTTCAAACTTAAAAGTATTTTTTGTTATTCTAATAGTATCAACTTGATGTTTGATACGAAAAGCTCGTTTCGTAAACAGTTGCAAATAATCCATCAACGAACATAACTTCTAAACTATCCGCAAAAATTGATGGTACCCGAGTTGCAGACGCAGTTTCCCTAAGTTTCTTTCCTTATCCTAACTTTTTCATTAACTAGATAAATGTTTAGACAGTTTAGTGGTACAACAGTTTGTTTGAAAACAAATAGAATCAATTGGTTTGGACAAATAGAATCAGCACTGCCAGCCTTCGGGACACTTTTCCCGTTGACAGCAATGCGGATGAGTTTTGAGGTCTCTCGTGAGGTGGGGATCCTGTTACAGCCTTAACAAATCAAATCAAAACATTTATTTCAAGTAGGCCAGTTACAGGCACTTTTGAATAGTCGAATTAAACTAACTGCGGCACTCAGAGATATCCAACGATTACTCAAGCCGCCACCCAGCAAAGGCCTGACATACTTTTGTATGACAAAACTGCCAAAAACCTTTACCAAGCGACGGCCCAAGCAACCACTGAAGCTCTCCGAGTGCGGCAGTAAACTACTAAACTAATGAAGCTAAATAAACTAAGCTACAGTCCCAGTCACAAGGCATAATAACTCGTGAGTGTACTGTAGTTGCCCAATTCAAAGCGTTGGTCTCATGAGAAGAATGGCAAGAAACTCCATGGACACTCTTTTAATCTTTTAAAATCGTTTGAGTTTACATTATGTTCAAGGTACAGACATAATCTTGGTATAATACACACTTATAGACTATGCAGATTAGTGCCTGAGATGGTCTTTTGAAGAAAGCACACAGATTTGAGTGGACCCGTCCAGTCAGTGCAAGCATTTGTCAGTTATCGTGGAGCTCGACTTTTGCTTACTTACTTACTTACTTATACCATGATCGCTTGATCATAAAAATATATTGTCACCTTCTGGTAATGTGTGCATAATTTCGGATCAATCAGATGGAGTGAACTGGTACTAATGGATCGGAAACGTACCTGTGAGTGCGAATATGTAATGCCACTTAAAAATTGAGTGCTTTAATTTGACAAAAAGTACTCGAATCTGATATTCATATATTTTTACTTTGAACAATGTTCGAGTGTTCGTCATCGACTTTCTTCAACTACATTTTGTAATTTTATTTAAACAATAGGTAAGTTAAAACAAATTAATTAGTTACAAAAATCCGACGGTGAAGTAAGAGACAGTGTAATTCTGATTTAAAAGAGTGTCCATGGAGTTTCTTGCCCGTTCCTCTCCATAGATAATGGGCAACTACCTATAGTACACTCACAGTTATTATGCCATGTGACTGGGACTGTAGCTTTTTTTATTTTGTGTTAGTTCGACTATTCAAAACTGCCAGTAACGGGCCTACTTGAAATAAATGTTTTGATTTTGATTGATCCTACACTAGGTTTAAATTTAAACTTCGATCAGACACTTTGCAAATAGATTGGTAATAAAAATTTATCTAACACTTTGTTGAAACATGTGCTCAAAGAGATACACGATAGATTTAGTTATCAAAAGAATACTTTTAACTAGGCCATTTGTTTTCGAATAAAACCAGTTTGATGTTTACGTAACGTTTTATTAAAACACACGTGAATACGAGTAGGCGGAGTAGGGTAACATAGAAATTCTTTGAAATTTTGTTGTATTTTTTACGTTTGAGAGAGGAATATATAAATGTTAATGAATGGAGATTGAGAGCAATATTAAAGACAAGATGAATAGTGTGAGTAAGGAATTATATGATGGACTAGCTTTTGCCAGCGGCTTCGCCCACGATTTTTCATACAAATTTTCATCCCCTATTTAACTCCCTTATGGGTTGAATTTCGAAACATCCTTCCTTATTCCTTGTCTACACTATAAAGGGAACCTCTGTGCAAAATTTCAGCTTTCTAGGTCCATGGGTTTGGGCTGGGCGTTGATGAGTCAGTCAGTCAGTAAGTCAGGACTTCTCTTTTTATATAGAAAAAAATATGAGTAAATGATAGCGTGACGGTTGACAGGGAAGAATGCAAGAAAAAACGTGTTGAGCCGACCCCAAATAATATGAGACAAAGGGCAGGAAGATGATGATGACCCAGGTTTACTTCATCGCAACTAATTTGTTTAGCACTGACTGATTTTGAGTATCGTTTTAAACTTGGCCATGGCTTTATGTTTGTGAGTAATACTTGATTGAGAAGCATGTAGACGAGGGAAGTATAATATAACATGGTGGTGTTCTTGTCTTGCTTTTTTTTTCTTTTTACACTAAATAGGCTTGCGTTAGGCCACAACTCGCCTGATTTTAAACATTGGTGCGGTCTAGAATGAAACAGGCTTGACTTAAATAAAACGGTATAACTTGAAGTTTGAAGAAATAAATGATGATAATAATTTAATCAAAGCTCACACCCAAAGTACAATGGAGAGGGCTATGCTCGAAGTTTTCTTGCGTGATCGAATCAGAAATGAGGACATCCGCATGAGAACCAAGGTTACCGACGTAGCCCGAAGAATCGCCAGACTTAAGTGGCAATGGGCAGGGCACATTGCTTGCAGAACGGATGGCCGATGGGGCCGAAAAGTTCTGGAATGGCGACCGCGAACCGGAAGACGTTGCGTTGGAAGGCCTCCCACTAGGTGGACCGATGATCTGGTCAAGGTTGCAGGAACCCGCTGGATGAGAGACGCACGGGACCGGTCAATGTGGCGCCACCTGGGGGAGGCCTATGTCCAGTAGTGGACGTCTTTTGGCTGAAATGATGATGATGATGAATAATTTAATGCTTGAGGAACCCGCGGATGGGACAAGGCTGCCAATGATGATGATAATAATAATAATAATAATAATAATAATAATAAAAGCCTTTATTAACAATCTTATAAATGTTACATTTCATCTTATATACTGCTAACTAAACTACTAACTATAATAATTAAACATGGTTGTTCGTGAAAGTAACTTAATTAAATGTTATTATTTGTATTAGACACCGGTTTCGTGATTGTCTTGCTCTTCAGCATAGGCCTCCCCAAATATTCTCCACAACGGTCTATCCCTTGCTATCCTCATCCAGTATGGTCCTGCTACCTTCTTGATATCATCCTCCCATCTACGAAGCTGCCTACCTTTGCTTCTCTTTTTATATCTAGGGCACCATTCCGTCACTTCGTTAGTCCACTTTTCTGTTTTACTTCTTGTTAAGTGTCCTGCCCATTTCCATTTTAGTTGTTTAATTTGGTATTTGATATCTATAATCTTGGTTTGTTTTCTTATTGTTTTTAACCTAATTTTGTCTTTTAATTTTATGTTGAGTATGCTTCTTTCCATTCGGTGTTGACAAGTTTCTAGTGATTTGATATTTTTCTTTGTACAACTCCATGTCTGACATCCGTAGGTCATGCTTGGGAGAATGCATGTATTAAATATTTTCTTCTTTCCTTCTATTGGTATATCCGAGTTTTTCATAACGTCTTTTAGAGCCCAGTATCTCTTCCATCCTAGGTTTATTCTATTTTGAATTTCTTTTGTTGTGATGTCTGTTGGAGATATTATTTGGCCTAAGTATGTATATTCGTTTACATATTCCAGTTCAGCAGCATTTTTAGGTTTAATTGGAGTTTTAGCGTAATTTGTCATTAGCTTTGTTTTACTAGTATTTATTGATAGTCCTACCTTTTCGCTTTCGTTTATCAGTTGTTCAATCATAACCTTCAGAGTGTTTGGATCACCACATATTAATATAAGATCATCTGCGAATCTTAGATGGTTTAGTAATACTCCATTTACATTTATACCATATGTCTTCCATTCCAGTTGTCGAAATATATGTTCTAGGGTTGCCAAAAACAGTTTGGGTGATAAGGGATCTCCCTGTCTAACTCCCTTTCTAATAGGGAAACATTTTCCCACCTTTTCTGTGCGTATTTTAGCTGTCATATTTACGTATATGTTCTTTATTATGTTAATGTATTTCCTGTGGACCCGTTGTGTGGTGAGGGCCTCCCATATTTTCTCATGTTTCAACGAATCAAATGCTTTATTGTAATCTATAAATGCTAAGTAGTAATTTATTCTATATTCATTGCATTTCTGGATCATTTGTTTGATGGTATGGATGTGGTCGATGGTTGAAAAACCACTTCGAAAGCCTGCCTGTTCTTTCGGCTGATTCTCGTCTATGACCTTTGTTATCCGGTCCAGTATTATCTTGGAGAAGATTTTGTATACGTTTGACATTAGCGAGATTGGTCTGTAGTTCGATATATCATCTGTTCTCCCTTTCTTGTGAAGTAAGATTATTGTAGATGTAGTCCATTGAAGAGGTATATATTCGGTACTTAAAATTTCGTTAAAAAGGTTTGTTAGTGTGTTCAAGACGGTCTCTGATACTCCTTTTAAAAGTTCATTAGAGATGTTATCTTCGCCGATGATGATAATAGTGATGTTTAAAATGTGTTTTATAGATCGGTTTAAAATTAGTAAGGTGCAAGTGAGCCTAATTTAAAACTAAGTTCAGAGAAATCTGCATGCAAAAGGAAGTCCAGATCGGATTAAAGCTTAGGTCATTAGTGAGTACCCGTGTAGAAAGGTCCACAAATGTTTTTGCTGACACACAATCTGGGATATAGGGCCGAAAAGTTATTATTCCTAGTTACACCATCCCTTTTTTGTTAACGACGAGAATCGTTGATTGTGGCACAATATAGAAATTGGTAAAGTTTGGCACTTGAAGAAGCAAATGTTTGATTTTGTTAATGTTATCTAATTTACTATGTTAAGGATTGTCTATTATTGGATACTTTAAGAAATAGTACTTTAAATTTCCCATAAAGAAATTGAGACTTATGTTCTTTTAAGGATTTTTTTTTTCTGGTTTACGTCATTGTTGGTCTCTGCATCACCCAAAGTTTGATTGGTAAAAAATGTCTGGCATTAAGTCTGTGCTTGAAGTGTTGAATAAATAAAACATTGAGTGAGATTAATTATATTTTCTGAATAAAAATATATTTCCTAAATTATGGCTGAAATTAATGTTAATTTCTCCCTAATGTTGTTATAGTACAAGAAAATAAGTTATTACAGCTCTCTTTTATGAGCGCTAATTAATTTTTATTCGAAAATTAAAAATAAAATGGGTTATATTTTTATTAAAGTTATTTTGGTACAGCCCTAAACCGTCACACAAATGACAGTTCTTTATAACCCTTTTCTTTCATAACAAAACATCATAAAATGAAAAAAAACGAGCGCCCTTAACGATCACGCATAAGGATAGGAGAGATAAATCTCTATACACAAACATATCCTAGAATAACAAACAGTTAAATTATTCGTTGATGGCAACATTCAATGACTTTTTACTAGCACCGAAATAAATTACGGAAGTCTTAGCGCTATTTTTAGGGTTACCGGAATTATTTTATTACTTTGGGGTTAGTGTTTACCGATCTTGCTCTAAAAGTACCTAATAGGGCCAATTTCACTATAAGTGTACGCGATCAACAAGTCTAAACCATGTTGATGAATGATGTTCATTTTGCATAAAGTTTTTCGAAATTCTTTTACACGTATTTTTGCAGGGTAATGCTATATTATACTGAACGGGACTCGGCGATAGAGTCTACAACTCTACAGTCACGTGACGATATGTATAGTGTATAATGTCTTGGCATAATTCAAAGAATGTCACGTGAAATAACGAGAGCAACTTTGAGGTATATCCTACTATATACAAAAAGTTATAAAATCACTCAGGGATACAAATTCAACAGGCTTTGATCAAATACCTACAAAAATAATAAAATTTATAGGCCCTATTATTACTCCGGTACTGGTACATCTAATAGACTTATCATTATTCACGGGAGAGTTTCCTGAGAAATTAAAAACGACGGTTATTAAACCAATACATAAAAAAGGTAATAAAAAACTTGTTGATAATTATAGACCGATAGCCCTATTGCCTATTTTAGCGAAAATTTACGAAAAAGTCATGCATATGCGATTAATAAGTTTTATCGATAAATTCCAAATCTTAAAACATGAACAACATGGATTTCAAAAAAAGAAATCGACAACCACTGCGGCATTTAACTTAATTAACCTAGTTACTAAAAATATTGACCAGAAAATCCCGACTACTGTTTTATTTTTTGACATGTCAAAAGCCTTTGACTTCGTATCACATGAGCTGCTACTAAAAAAATGTGATAAATATGGAATACGCGGAAAAGCAAATGCATGGTTAAAAAGTTACCTTACAAACAGATCGCAGTTTGTAGAAATTACTGTAGATAAACCAAACGAAAACGGTGAACTAAATTTTAAATCCAAAGTAGGGTACAATTGCACTGGCGTTCCACAGGGCAGTATTTTAGGCCCCCCACTTTTTTTGATATATATCAATGACCTGGCAGAAGCCACTGATCATCCCTGCATACTCTTTGCAGACGATGTTTCTGTAATTATCCCTAAGACTAAGGACAACTATAATGAAGAAATAAATAGTACCGTAAGCAAAGTTATAACTTGGATGGAAAAGAATAACCTTAAACCTAACCTAGATAAAACCAAGTATGTACAATTTTGTAACAAAAACTGGATAAAAATGGATTTAAACATTACCTATCAGGATAAACCAATACAACAATCAGATAGTATAACTTTTCTTGGGATAGTTCTAGACGAGCGGTGTTCTTGGATTGGTCATATTGATACGATATGTGAAAAGCTCAGTAAGTCTGCTTATGTTCTGTGGCGTATATCTAACCTAATAAGCAGACAAGCCACATTACAGGCTTATCATGCATATGTTGGTTCTATATTGCGTTATGTTAGACTGGTGTGGGGAAACTCGGTGCATCTCGGAAGGGCTTTCGTCGCACAAAAGAGGTGTATACGTGCGATTTGTAATGTAGACCCACTTACATCATGTAATCCACTATTTAAGAAACTTGGAATACTTACGTTGACAGGCATTTATATTGAAGAAATATGTAAATTTACCAAATCTCACCCTGAGATGTTTGAAAAGCTGGGAGATAAATGTAAGTTTAAAACTAGATACCCTAATACTGCCGTGGTATAACTATAATGCCGTTATCTGCTAAAGTCATTTTTTTCAATAACACAGAAAAACCGCGACAAATTTTTAAACCGTTGTCATTTTTCGATGACAACACCTATCAGAGATTTGGAAGTACCAAAATATAGATGAAATCGCATACTTTTGAACTACTTACCCTATCATGTCGTAAAGATAATTTAATTTTATGAAAAAGCTTCTTTTGTGTTTTAGTTTAACAGAGATGTAACCGAAATCATAATGGATCATCGACTAAAACGCCGCTACGTAAAGCGTAACGGCGTTTTAGTGTATCTTTTTCATAGAAAATTATTGTTTATTAAAATGCTAAAATTTCATGACTTCATTGATTAACTAAAACGGCGTTATTTGCACATAACGACAATTTAGCTTACGATTATGTAATAAAGAACTGGTTCATGTTAAACTTTAGTGCGTTTAACGTTACTTTACTGCTTTTAAGTCTGGTAACCTTTAGAAGCGTATGAATTAAAAGGATAAACTTGAATCATTGTTTAGCTAAAACGTGGTTAAACTAAAAACCTTACAGTTTAACGACATTATAGCGTAATAATATAAAACAAATTGTGAACTATTTTCTTGCACAAAATGAAATAGATTTGTTGAAATTAAAGATAATTTTTAAATAAAAGTCAAAGATTTATCAATCAACTAGTCTTGATTGACAATATTTTTTTTTTGCATTTCAAATAAAATGTAATTATGCTTAAACTTATAACTTTCACAAAACTTTACTTATAACTAGATTTTTTAGTAATTTTCAGTTCTATGGAATAACACTAAAATCACATCAGTTATTATGTACTACTTGTACTTTAAAATAAGATAACATTAAACAAAAATTACATACAAACTTCAGTCTTTCATTAGTGTGATAGGTAACAAACAATCAAAACTAATTCTAATCTTCTCCTTGAACTCAGAACTTTATATTTCTAGTATCATTTAAAAACAATCATCAACTGAAAAATCAAAAATAATTTTCCTTATTTAAATTTTAGTTCTATCTTTTATCTACATTTTGTAAAGCCTTCTTGATAAAATATATATATTCTTAAAAACACAGTATTAAAAATCGTGGGAAAGTCTTGAGTAGCCCTCAAGGCATACTTGGAATTTATATCGAATTGATCAAAACTATATTATTCAAACAGTAAAGCAAAAATACAGTCAGAACAAACGGGGCCCGAATTTGAAGTAAGACGAGGCGTCAGACGATTGTGACCCAATGTCACCCAAATTATTCTCCGCAGAACTGGAAAATATATTCCGGAAACTGGATTGGTCTCATCTGGGTCTCAACATCGATGGTCAGAAACTAAATCACCTTAGATTCACAGACGACTTAGTCGTATTTGAGGAAAACCCAAGTCATCTGGAGCTTAAGCAAGGAAAGTGCTTTGGTGGGATTGTCCATAACCACAAAAAAAAAAAAACTTTTGACCAATTCAGAAAAAAAACCGACACTGATAGATTCAATCCGGGGTGGGATTGAATATGTTGATGAATACATATAATTATCTTGACCACTTTATATCACCATAAGACCAAATAACTAAGGAAGTCAACACAAGCATAGCAAGTGGTTGGAGAAAGTATTGCTCATTAAAAGAGGTCATGAAATACAGAGACTTAGGAATGGCTGTTAAGAGATTTTTTTTAATATCTGCATACTACCCTGTATAACATACGGATGCGAAACATGGGCACTTACAAAACAGCACAGAAATAAACTGCAGTACTGCCAAAGAGCCATGGAACGGAGCATGACAAATATACGTAAAGCAGATCATGTAAGAAATGAACAGTTGAGAGCAAAAACTAATCTACCAGACATCTTGACCAGGATTGACCAACAAAAATGGAGATGGACTGGCCACATGATGAGAGCAAAGAAATGAAGTAAAATAATAACTGGACTGGTATATAAGGGAAAGTAAACGCAGCAAGGGTAAACAGAAAAGGAGAGGGGAAGATGAGCTGAAACAAACAGCGGGTCCCAAGTGGAGGAGAGTGGCTCGGGACAGAAAGCAATGGAAGGAGCTAGAGGAGGCCTTTGCCAAAAGACACACTGAATTTGGACATTCTGTAACAACTTTACAGTAACAAACAAGATGTAATTCAGAAAATAAAGGGCAATTTATTTATTTATTCAAAATCGTATCACAGTTACATTACAAAATTAAAAGTTATTATTTGAAATTATTAATTAGTCAAAATAAGTCTCAATAAACTGACACTACTTTATATTATTATTCTAATCAGAACTTGTACCGGAATGCTCATGTTTGCTTCTTGGTAAGTTTTTCAAAATAAAAATTGGCGAGGGGGAATTATGTTCGATAGGTTTTTAAGGAAATTTGCTTTCCTTCTTAGGTTCGATACCTTTCGGTTCAGTTTTAAATACCATTGTACGTGGGTTTTTTAAATATCTATCGTTCATGAAACGAAGAGTTGTATAATAATATGATGCATCATCGAAATTATTTTTATATAAGTACATAAGATCATAACTTTTACGTAGGAAACATACCCCAACTATATTTTTTAAATAAACTCTTGGATTGGATGTTTGAATCCTTCTTTGGGACACAAATGATGGAAATTGATGGTTCGCCATATCGCAATCGTTGCAAAATTGGCGGGAACAAACCTGGAGCGCACACTACCTCACCCCCAAGCTCCTGGCGATGCACTAGTTTCACAGACTTCGGTACAGGATCGTTACGTAGTCGGTGTCTCCCGCCCCGCGCGAGATCAGTTAACGGCTTTGTAGTGTATTAGTGTGAGATAACGTCGTTTTAGTCTAATAATGACGGACAATACATTTTTGTTTAGGTTTGAAATTGCCGCTACGGGCTTGTAACGTACGTTAAGTCAAAATATAAATATCTCAAATATGAAGCAATAATGCCGTTAAACATCTTTAGTCAAGTTTAAGTCTAACATTTCCAATTAACAACGTTATAGTTTAAAAAAAAGCAAACTCCTTTATTAAAAAAAGAATACCTATAAAACAGTTACAGTACCTTAACCGCTTTTTAGTGTACAAAAGACTGCTAACGGCAATCTAGACAAGTAACCATATACATTTTTTCTGATAAAAATATGAGTTAATGAACTTTAGTGGCTTTATAGACTCACAAAGTTACTTAACGTTATTTTTGCTTATTTCACACGTGAGAAATATGCGCTTAACGGCATTTTTATAATTATTATTTCCAAAACTATTCAAGATATTGAAAATTCGCAAACACAGATCGATAGATTTTTTTTTTCTCATTAATATGGTATCAAAAGTTGAAAATCGACCAGATGTTGGATAACGGCATTTTAGTTATACCACGGCAGAATAGATTAATTATTTCTGGAACGAAAACTGAACTCTATGGGCGGAGCTGCTATCCTATGTGTATTAAGATATATAACAAGATTCCTAACCAAATTAAAGAACTTCCAATGGTCCGCTTCAGAAGGACCTTACACAGATGGTTAGTTGAGAATGCATTCTATGACATAAAAGAGTTCTTTGAGTTTAAATTTAAATAATTTGTAACTATTCTAAAAATCAATATATTAATCAATAATTAATTATTATTAATTATATCAATATATTCTAGAATTCAATTTTATCAATTTGTATTATATCAATTCAATTATATCAAATCAATTCATTTCTATCAATTTAATTAAGTATATAAAAAAAAATTGCATGTCATTATGTTATGATTGAGTATGCTAAGCGACTTGTACCTACTACTACTGTAAGACCTCTGTAACCATATTTATTTGCAAATAAATCTTTGACTTTGACTTATATGATAATAATATGAGTTCCAAAATATTAGTTTCGTTGCGTTACATGAAAATGAAATCAATATAATAGGCGAAAATTGTTGCTAATCGTTGATGAATATCCTCGTCATACATTTTTTCCGTTATTGGTTAGACCAGTTCAACCAAATGCTTGCCAATCGATTAGATCGAAAGGTCAATCGGTTGGATCAAGCCAGTTCGAGGTTCAGATCTTAAAAGGAGTGAGGGAAGGCTTAGGGACGAGGCAACCCTCAATAAAATCCCACTAAAAGCTTACCAAACTAAAAACAAAAGAAAGCATTAAATAAGGTCCATAACGAAAACATATAGCACAATGGGTAAATGTTTTTTTTCATAAACCCAAACCTTTTTGGAACCACATTGCGATCGAACTGTTTGATTTTAGATTATGCTAATGCTGACACACTGTGCTGTGATTTGTTATTGGACACAGTTGCAGTTTTTAAAGCGTGTATCAGCAGGGTTTTGGTAATATTGAAGGACCCTTGCCCACGATCTTCGTCCGAGTGAAATTATGAAATATTACTTTACTTCCCTATTTAAATCACATTTTGTTACATTTCGGGGGTTGAATTTTTTTGCACGGAAACCTGGCCTTTTATTTAAAAAAATAAAATTTGCATAAGTTACTCCTCAAATATCTGCCAGTAAAACCCCCATCGTCGTTACAGAGATCAGGCGGACACAGAGAGGTAATTTTTTTTAGTGTTTAACGATGTTGTTCTTCATCTCGCCAATTCACGAGGAAGCCATCCAATATGGCTCGCCATCTTCTCCGCAGGCTGACGCGATACTGTCTATCTATCTCAAGGTTCCAGTCTTATGATATTCGGGCCCACAGCATTCTGCCGGATGGCCTACCCCTGCATTTAATCTACAACTAAATGAACTATTTCAATATCAAACGTGGGAGAGAATTTGAATGACTCGTACTGTGACGTCACCGTTATTCACTGTAAGAGTTATTACATTTTTGTCGCTCGGCAGTTATTTTTATTAAAATTTCAGGATGGTTTTCTTTTTGTAATGGGTTTTTCACAGTTGAGCATAGATTCGCAGTAATGTTATTTCGCCTAGATATGAATCAATTTATGTGTTTTTGGTAATTACTATGAGGGTGTTATGAGAGTTCTATTTTTCTTACCTAACAGTTTAACGTCAGAATAACAGCAGCAGCTAGATATACCAATTTCATCCCTAGATTGGCGTTTTCGTTAGATCAAAACAAAGGAATAAATATATGTTAACAGAATTATTGCGACGTGAAGAAAAATACTCATAGGTAGCTTTTTACTTCTGACGTAGAATTATGTTTTCCCAATGCTTAAAGAATTATGTTTCCTACCTACGCAATAGATTTACTTTAAACCGTTCATCATTGATGTGTATTGTTTTACTTTTAGAGATTTACGGTTTACCGTGTAAGGTTTCTCATTTTCAAAACGGAGGATCCTCTGTGTCCCGTCGGGGTTGCGGATTATCGAAAGAGATAACGCGGCCTCGGCACAAGGGCGAAGAAGGAACATGGGTGGTTTTTAGTCAGTAGAAGTCTAACACTCCCTTTCGCTCTGCCCAAGAGAGGGGGATGATTTTCGACCGACCAAAAAAAAAAGGATACTCTGTGTGTCTATTAAGTGGGATGTCGCTGTGTCTCCGTATAGCCTGACAGGCCTGTCTTGACGACATGTGGGCGCGATTTCATACAGCAGGAGCGTCACCGCACTTTACTTACAGCACCGCTTTCTTCACACCGCTTCGGCAGGCTGTCGTCTATCAGTAGGACCTGTGTTTGCCTGGAGGAGGTCCGGCTTGGGATGAACAGTGACTGGGACCTCTGTAGACATTGTGTTGACCCTCGTTTTAGGATGAGGGGCCGTTTGTCCAACGGTTGTTGTTGTCAAGTGATTGTATACTTATCTTGCAGATAACTTTAATTGTGCGATGCTCTATTCTAGTTCCTATGCAGCGAAATACTAAGTTGTGACTACATTATCTGTTGAAATTTTAAGAACTGCCAGTAAACAAAAACTTACTTAAAAAGCAGGATTCATTTCAATCAAAACCACCTTCAAAATAAAAATTGTTTGGTAACATTAGAAAAATAGGAAGTGAATGATAGAATATCTTTTGTTTAAATGTCCTTTCCTTAACTGGATACTTCTGGCAGGCGGCCAAGCTAAGGGTAACGGATACAGCCAGTTATTGTGTCAGCAACGATTTCTGCTTTCTTGCTTTTTCTTGCATTAGGTAACTTACTCGTGAGATGAGATAAGGATGTTTAGGAGAAATAGAAAAGGTAATTTATTGCAGTTTGATTCAGTATTTAAGTAAAATAAATAATTTAAGGCTAGACAATTTATTTATAATGAGAATGTGAGGAGATTTGTCAGATGAAACGACAAACTTAAGTCGAAGTCAGAATTTGTGCCCAGCTTATGGGAGCAGGCTCGCTTTTTACATAGGACTTGAACGAAATTTTAGTGAAAGCACTAATAAGCTGGACTTCTGCCTAACCCATTTTTACTATTTTATCAATTAAAAATTATTACAGGTTGATGTGCTGTGTGAAGGTTAATATGACTTTAATGAGATGACGAGTAATAAAGAAGTATGGGAGAAAACATGCTGCGTCAGCCTGCGTTAGTATACCTTATAGTGCGCGCGGAACTAGTTGGCCGCGCCTTAGGCATGTTTTTGTTTTTTATTTAAGTATTATTTTCAATAAATTGAACAATTATTGTTCACGATATCTCGAGATTGGTCATCACTGTCTAATTATAGTCTCCTGTGCATTGCGAGCTGTAGGCAACCCGCCCCCTCACCCCTGTCGCCACCTAAGGCGCGGCCAACTAGTCCCGCGCGCACTATAAATATCACCTACCCTACCAACTGGATAGATATCTCTTCTTTGAGCAGCTTCTGATTAATTCCGATTGAAAGAACCTTATACCTCTTGGCCAAACCTGGGAATCGAACCCAAAAACTCGTTATCAGCAGTAGTGTCAGCGACTTCTAGACTAACGAAGTAGTCTTTGATCGAGAAACTTTCTGTTTTCTTAAATCTTCATTAGTTGCAACATAGAAGCTTCAAATTAAAGGTAGCCTCTTCGAAATCATATTAAAACTGCAGGCTCCTGTTAAGGCTAGGGCTCAAATTGGTTACTGCCGGTCCACTAAAGGGTAAAATCGACCCATCTCGGATACAATGCGAGTGTGAAGCGCCAACATGAATATGACACACCACTTTTCTTGCCTGTCGTGCACAACTACCTCCACCCTTGCACCCTATGATTTGATGAAGCAAATGACAGAGCTGTTCAGGTGCTACGTACTGGTCGAACAAAATCTGAGTCTACGATTCAATAATAAGAGGGAAGATTCATGAGTACATTTTCAAAAACAGATGAGTGAATAAATACACAATTTATGTTCAAAACATTTATTATTCTCTGCTTTCAATGTTGACACAACTTTACCCCACTTTACCGCAGTAAAGCTTTAGTAACCTAAATAAATTACGAGCAACATCAAATTAAAATATATATTTGGTTATGACAGGTAAAGAGATATAATATTCAAATATTTATTATAACTAAAATATAGAATTTATAAACACTGAACAAGAAACAAATTCATCAAGTTTTGGTCGGATTTTTTTCGCAGGTGACAGTAGTAAATAGAGACTTTTATAAAATTACAGTTATTTTTTTACAAATTTGATAATTCCTAACATATTTTATGCATCTTACTTATTAGAAATTGAGACGCTTAAGGCACAGCAAAATTACATCTAACTAGAATATACAACTATTATAGACACTCTTGGTAACAATCTTTATTCTATTTCGCAAATTGTGATATGTACAAAAATATTTCCATCTTTATAATCTAGCGTTATTATTATAAAAATTGAAATTAAAACATTCTGAGTATACATTGTATACATAATTAAATGCATTGGTGTGTGATGAAAGTAATAAATAATACCGAAATTATAAACAAACACAGCTAAATACAACTAAACTTCCCGAACAAAAAGCAGATTACACAAAACGATACACTGAACAGAAATACGTCTTTTGAACTCCACTCAATTATTGGCACAATTTCACTATATTTAGTCTCAGTGTCAATAAGTATCGGCTCCACTCCTAGAACCGATATTCCTCAAATCAGGCTTGCGAGTTGTCTCTTCGCTGCCTCTCCAGCTGTTTTCTATGACTGTGACGTTTTCTCGCTATTATTGCTATTAATATCACAACGACTGCCAAAGCTACCGCTATTCCTATCCACCAGTAAGTATTATACGACGCCTCTTTCGTATTAACTTCGTTTTGGTCCCCAGCTCCTACAGGGTTCTTTATCTCCAATACTCCTACAGTAGACGTTTCGACACTATACTTAGAATTTGATCCTTCACCTGTATCGATTTCATTATCTACAACATTGTGGGTTTCTTTTTCTTCTACAACTACTTCTGGGGTTTCTGGTGTAGGTGGGATCTCTGGGATCTCTTCTGGAACCGGTTCAGCTACTTCATTATAATCGTCAGTACTAAAAGTGTCTGCAGAGGGGTCTAACTGATTGTCTAGGTATTCATCTAAGAATTTGTAGTAGTCTGTTAGTCCCGTGTATTCTAGGCCATATTCTCGCTTCGCTAGGAGATCGCTAACCATCTCAGGCCAGATGGTTCCGTAACCTTGTATCATTGCGTTCCTGTAAAAAATAATAAACCATAAAAATTGCATTTCAATGAAGGCTTAGTTTGCAAAACACAATAAATGGCCATTCCATACTTACATCAATCGATCATTATTTTCAGCTATATGTTGTATTAAATCCGATTCGTCCAAAACAAGTTCTTCAGCAAAAGACTGATAGATTTGGTACTTAAGTATTAAGCCCATGAATTTTCTGCAACAAAATAAAATATAAGTATAATCCTTGACATCAACTGGATTATTTGGAGAACCATTATTTATATTTTTTTGTAACTCACCCAATATAAGGTTTGTTGAAAATCATATATGGATCTCCAAGGAAATCACTATCACCCGTTTCTATGTTGGAGAAATTCTTACGGAAGTCGCTCCAACTACTTGGTATTTGTGCGTACGGTATAGCTCCCATTAAAACTTTTATTCTCCATTCGTCGGCTGCCAAATAGAAGTTTAGTCTGCAAAGAAAATATTTTGGTAAAGCATTGAGGAGCCAACAATTTGGTTCGCAAGAAATAGAAGGAGTGGAGAGAGGCCTTTGCCCAGGAGAGGGACAGACAAAGGTGTAGTGCGGAAGTGTTTACGGCTCACAGGTGTTGTCGAAACTAATGCGAACTTTGTGAGTGACGACGGCTATAAGATTTATAGCCCTAATGTGTTGACAGACATTGGTCGCCTGTTATAAGCGTCTAGTGGCTGTATGGTCGTTGGGGAGAGAGAAGGTCAAAAAAAAAAAACAAACGTTGCAAAAACTTACTTTGGTAAATCCCTCAGAGCCATAATCAATTGTAAGACAAGTCGATGATGATTTGGATTGAATTTGAAAGTTTCAATCGGGAACAGGCCAGCTTTGCTGAGCGCATGTGGGTCCAGGGAAAGTAGCGACACGAACCCAGGAATAGCTTCATACACAGCTGTAACAAACAACGCGATGAGTTGCGAACTTCTCAAAGAAACAACTTCAGAACTGGAACAAATCTTACCAGAATAGCGGGAAGCCTCTCTTAGAATATAAGTATTGTTGCTATGTAGATTAATGGTCTGCTTGTAGACTATCTTCATGACTGCTTCGTGAGCTTCAATGAAGTTGGCTATGCTGACGTCTTTACAAGTTACTGCTCTAACTTTGTTGGGCTTGCACCAGTCGACTAAGGTTGGCGGACAAGTACTATTGAACATCGATTCAGTCCAAGTATCTGGGTCTGCGTCTCCTAAGTTTAGTGCTTTGATGAGTTTCGCTGCTTGTTTGAAAGCTAATGCCCCGCCCAAGTTCTGAGAAATAGATTTATCCGTTAGAAATACACATTTTATCCTTGTTTTCCTTTTAAAATGTTAAAAGCAATGAAATTGAAAGGTCGTTTTTCCTGTTATAACTAAAAAGGGCAACCCCTTTTAGCTATAACGAAAGTCGACCTTATGTGTTACTTTGAAGTGATTTCAACATTATGAAGTCAAGATTAGCAATATTGTAAATTTACCTTTAACTGGAGATTGACGTGTACTTTCTGGTATATTCCCGCATGTTTTGGCAGTAAACTTTCTATTAGATTTGACCAATCATCTCCTGTTAACGATCCTGGAAGCAAGACTATCATTAAAGTATACATTTGTACCAAGTCCTTTGCATTTACTTTTGTGGGTAGTAGGTCACTTACTTTTTTGGAAAGACCTTAGAAAAGAGGTTGACGTTTAGATATATTTTTTGACTCAAAGGTTAACTTAAAAACTGTCATTTGAAACATCACAAGGGAGTCTAAGTCTAAAGGGGCCTATATTTGCTTTCTTAGAAATTCTTAGCTAACCTTAGAATAAAACTTTAGAGAATGTATGTAACACTTGACAAAGGGTTGTATAGTTCTCAGGGGAGCCACATGCTAAACAATTTAAAGTTTTCAGAATGTGGTCTAGACAAGATTTATAAGTAGCAAGAAAAACTAAAAGAATTTAACGTTATAATTGAATTAGACACTCAACAAATATATAATTTAACGTCAAAAGCAGAAAATTTTGATTTCCTTAATTTTTCTCCTAAAAAAATTGCTGTCTCTAGCTTTTTAATTTAATTCTCTTGCGTTGTTTGGTAAAATTGCATAGGTAAGTTTCTGCTCGAGCTTTGGTCCTATTTATTCTGTTTACCGACTGCAACTTTACCGGTTTTAATTTTAACTTCGACAGAACTGCTGTTGTGTATTCAGCATGTGTGTTTTATTTATAGAGGTTTTGTTTTTACTTTATCACGAGGTACAAGGCTTGCCAGGTATTTTTTATTAAATTATCGTTAAAATTCGTTATTTTGCTTCTCCCTCTTCAATTTTATAATGTAAAATATTCAGCAAAAAAACCTCAACAGTAACGGAACAATGTTTTTCCGCGGTCGAAACACTAATAACTCGAAAAAGTACCGGCAAATTTTAATTGCCTCACAAATATTTTATTTCTATAATGAAAAGTTAAGTCCATGGGGTACTTACTCAGTAAATGTACCGATAGGGGCTTGCCGACGGCATCAGAACCCTTGAGCCTAAGTGCAATGTATTTGTGAAGCTTGAGGTAGAGAGGTTTCACATTTTCCCACAATTCTCTGGCCTTGAGTATGGCACCTTCGTACTCGCCGAGCGCATCCCAATATTCTTCTACGGAGTTGTAGTCTGTAAAGGAAAGGATTCGTTATTGTTGAAATAAAAATCTTTACAAATTACAAAGAAAAGTGGAATATGGTGATGTAGAAAAAACACTGCCCTTGACATTGAATGTTTAAAATATCGAAAACAATAATTTTATTATACGGCTTAGGCCAAAAGGTTCAGTCGTTTTAGAACTTATGAAAATAAATATTATAATATTTTAAAAATTATGAATAACTTTCAAATAGGTAGGTATCACAATGTCGCTGGTGCTAGGGCACACGTTTGCGTGTAAATTTTGTTGTAGGTATATGTGAGAAAAAAAAAGATCCGTCTTTGTCTGAATAAACTACTCTTTGCTAAATTTCATTACGATCGGATCAGCGGTTAAGACGAAAAAACGTTACATAAAAAATAAAAAAAGTAATATTGGAATGGATTCGCCCACTTCTTAAAACCGCCAAGAGTCCCTGATCGCGCCAGGACTCAGCCGAACCTTATCTCGGGCCCATGGGAGACAGGTCTCAGAACAGCTGCCGTCCTAACGGGATCAAATAGACGCGATACGCGCCTCCGAACAATATTACAATTTCTGAACTTACAGCTACCCTTACCTCATTTCTTCGAGCCGGTCTCACTTCCTTGACCCCTCGCAAGTTGTGTAACTGTGTATGTGTATAATGAGTGTATATGACCTTGCGATGGTTTGCTGGTAGTTCCGGACGATTCTTCCACGTCGCTGCAAGCCACGCCGTTAACGCGAGCCACCACACTCACTCCGTATTAGTCTAACCACAAAAGCCTCGGTGCTTTCCCAATAGCACTCCCGTGACAAGGCAAACCAATGATATTATCAATAACCCGTTCGACATTCACAGCGTCGCTAACCGTACTGCTTAACTAGTATAATTGGGTGCCGCGAAATGACTCCACAAGTCGATTTAATCAATGCGCGTGCGCTTTCACCCGTGATTCTATGGCTACTATAATATTCGTTCGACGCCCAGCGCGACTCAATACGAACTACTATTCACGCCGAGCCCAGCGCTCGACCTCTACCTCCGCCCCTTCGCCTCTGTCGCACCGAGGCGGAGAAAATCAAAAATCTGAAGGTAGATTATAAACAATCACCCCCCCCGGACCGACCCGTTGTCGGTCCGCTCAAACTCCCGGGAGTCGAGATAAAGTTGAAACTGCCCGTCTAAGGATCGAGTCCCTCACCTGGACGTCTGCGATCCTTGGAAACCCATCCTTGCCCGTAATCAGGTTAACAATGCGCCCCCGTCGCCAACACAACGGTGATAGGTTAGCATCCTTAACCAGAACGAGGTCTCCAACGCAGGGTGGGGTCGTCCTGTCCGTCCACTTAACGCGTTGCTGTAGAATATGCAAATACTCCAGCGACCATCGCTTCCAAAAATTTTGGCTCATTTGCCGTAACATCTGATACCGTGACAACCGGTACAACTTGACATCAGTATACGGATATTCCGGCAAGGCGTTAAGTGGTTGGCCAATCAAAAAATGACCTGGGGTCATGGCCTCAAGGTCATTCGGGTCAGCGCTCAACGGGCACAAAGGTCGCGAGTTTAAGACCGCCTCAATTCTGCAAAACACCGTTGACAACTCCTCAAAGGTGAGAATCGTTGAGCCGATGACCCGATACAAGTGAGTCTTGGAAGACTTGACTACTGCCTCGAAAATTCCACCCCAGTGGGGGCATCCAGGTGGACTAAAATACCACGAAATGCCCCGACTGGCGAGGCCCGTGCCAATCTCTCGCTCATTCTGACTTAAAAACAATACAATTTCCTTTAAGCACCGGTCGGCGCCCTTGAAGTTGGTACCACAGTCCGACCGAATCAGTGACGGTACTCCCCGTCTAGAAACAAATCGATCTAACGCCGCCAGAAAGGCCTCCGTAGAGAGATCGGCCACCAATTCCAAATGAACGGCCTTGGTCGCCAGACACACGAAGACACACAGATATGCCTTAACCGACTTCGCGTTGCGAAGGTGCGATGTCTTGACCATGAAAGGCCCCGCGAAATCTGTCCCTACGCCAGCAAATGGCCGAGCCTCCGTGACTCGATCGGCCGGGAGATCTCCCATTTGTGGCTGCATTGTGGCTGCCTTGAGTCGGTAACAAGGCAAGCAACGAAACACAACGCTCCGTATGATTCTGCGGGCCGATAAAATCCAAAATTCACGCTGCAAAATGCCCAGAAGGGTGTTACAGCCTGCGTGTGAATTCTTGGTGTGACGGTCCCTAACCAACAACTCCACCAAAGCTTCTGAATGAAGCACTTTCCCATGAACGTGACCGGCGCGATCCAACCGGTTGGATCGAACGTTCGTGCGATAGTCGAAAGGACCGATCGCTTGGTCCAGGTCTTCGACAGCAACTCGGCCTCACAACTGTATGTGAAGGCCTCCTGACTCGGTTGATACTGGACCCCTAAAATGGCCAACGCATGAAGATTCTCCGAATCCTCAAACAAATGCGGGTCTTGTTGATACTCAGTTGGCAGTCCTGCCAGTACCTCTGGGCAGTTCGACAGCCATTTCCTGAGTTCATAGCCACCGGAGGCCATGAGCGCCACCAATTCATCCCTTAAGATGAGCGCCTGCTCAATACTGTCTGAGCCCGTACAAATGTCGTCTACATAGACGTCCCTATCAATGACAGCAGCCGCGCGGGGAAAGCGGAGCCGTTCTTGATCAGCCAGCTCTCGTAGCGTACGCATGGCTACATATGGGCTGGGCTTTAATCCGTACGTGTTTGTGTTGAGCTCGTATGTGACCATCGGTTCTTCTGGGCTCTCTCGCCACAATATCAGCTGGAACCGACGGTCGTCTGGATGAATCTCAGTTTGACGAAACATCATCCGTACGTCCGTAACGAAGACAACCTGGTGTCTCCTGAAGTCCGTGAGAATGTCTGCAATGTCTCTGGTCAGCTTAGGACCAGCATGGAGACATTGATTCAGGGACACCCCGCTAGACGTCTCCGCGCTCCCGTCGAACACGACCCTAATCTTTGAGTCAGGTGTCTTCAAAACAGCATGATGAGGCAACACATAATGCTCCTCATGACGATAGTCAACCCTGGACACCGACATGTGACCCAACGTCAGGTATTCGCGCATGAACTCCACATACTTCTGTCGGAAGTTGGAGTCCCGCTTCATGCGCCTTTCCATTGCCACTAACCGCTTTTCTGCCAGACTCCATGAGCTCCCCAGCGGAGGTCGAGTTGACAGAAATGGCAACCTTGTCATAAATCTACCCGATGGGAGGCGCACCGTGTTACATCGATAGAATGTTTCGCACTCCTCATCACGTGGGTTATTTCTAAGAGCGGTGGGTGGCTCTTCCGTTGCCCAGAACCGTTGCAGGACGTCGGATAACACGCTGCCATAATATATGGAGCTATAATCCGTTGAGTGCTGTGGTTCCCGTACTGGGCCCAATAACGCGTAACCACCTGCGGTACGCATGGCCACAACCCCGTTTGGTTGCAGCTCCCGTTTGCCGCTTCGGAGCAGCTTCCCGAGAACGTCAGACCCAAGTAAAACGTCCACCCGTCCGGGGATCGCAAAGTGGGGATCGGCTAACTCCAATCCATTGGTCAACCCTTTTACCGCAGACGGTAACCGAGTCTGAGGGAGGACCCCAACCACTTCGTCCAAAACGATCGCCGTGGCATTCACCCGCGTGACCGATGCCGTGTCACCCATCTCGAACAGGAATGTCGTCTGACCCCTGAGGTGAGGCACCCGATTGCCACCTATACCTACGGCGCCATCCCGTGATGGCTCTAATGTAAGGCCCAGCTTTTTCACTAAACAGCTGGACACAATACAACCTTGTGCCCCTGAATCTAACAGTGCTCGCACGTGCACCGGCTGTCCGTCAGTACCCCTGACAGTATTCCTAGCCGTCGGTAATAATACCGTTACTGTCGGGGTGGGCACCACTGACGAACAGGCTGCTAGTTGCTAATAGGAGGCACCTCCCTCCTCCCCTGCCGGAGGGGGAGTAAATACTGTCCCAGTATACGGGTCCCAACCCGGGTAGTAACCCTCCCGACCCATCGGTGACATCCGTGCCGGTCGGAAGTAGCCTACTGGCATCCTTCCGAACGGTGGCGGGCGCGCCGTCAGCCGAGGGCGTTCTGCGAGAGGCGGGGAGAAGCGACTACTCGGGGGTGGCAACATGCCCCCCAACGCATTCGAGTACGCCGCGTAACCCGTCTGTACTACCTCCGGGCCCCTGCCCGAGTCTCGGTGCCTATCCCCCCCCCGCGGGGAAGACGACGGTATCGGGTTGTGCTCTGGATCAGCCCTTGGCCCACCCCCCCGAGGGGGCGGCGACCGCTGATTCCTGGCCGACCCACCCCCCCTAGGGGGGGGTGACCGACCACCCGAATCTGGCTTAGGAGAGGGGGGGTGACCTCCCGGCGAGGCTCCGTGCACCTCCCTACTCTCCGCCAGGCATAGCAACTCGTGATGGGCTCCTCCGCAGGTTCCACAGTTAGTGGTCCTGTGGCACTCACGTACAAAGTGAGTCCCCAAGCAGCGGAAGCACAAATAGCGCTGCTTGACCACCCCTCTTCGTCTATGCACCCGCTGCGCCTTAAAGTCCGCGCATGCGGCGAGACCGTGCCCTTCCTTCCGACAGAAGGCGCACACTTCCGATTGGAGGGCGTGGTATTTCTTCCCCCCCCGACGGGGCTCAACCGGCTTGGGCCCGCTCGTACGTCGGGTTGACGGAGGAGGGTGCGACGTGGATGCCCCTTGGCAATCCGCCCGCCGGCACTCGCCTTCTAAAAACGCTCTCAAGTCATCGTAACTTGGGAGGTGGTCCGTCGATTCGCCACCATGTGACTGCTCAAAGCGCGCCACCACGTCGATCGGCAACTTCCGTAAAACCCTATTGACGATGATATATTTATTGTCCCCTAACGACAACTTAAGTCGATCTAACGTTTTCACCGCAACCGTGACCGGATTAAGGATTTTCGACCTTATTTCGTACACGTTAGACACCTTCGGGATTTCAAAAATCTTATCAATGAGGCCATCAACTATTAATCGCCGATTATCATATCGGTCGATTAATAGGCCCCATGCCGTCTCATAACTGGCGTCCGTAATCTCCAGGTGGGTCAAGATGTCGTGCGGCTCACCGTTAAGCCTACCCATTAATTGAGCCATCTTGTACGCGGGCGAGAGATCTGTACGCGAATGCACGACACTATTAAAAATATCGCGGAATCGCGGCCAATCGGCATACTCGCCGCTAAACTCGGGTACATGTACTGGTGGCAACGGCGCCTGAATCCCTACGCCTGCTGGCCGACATGATTCCCTGACGTCACCCATGCGCGATCGCTCAATGTCGGCCGCCGCCTGGATTATGCTCATGGACATTTCCCCACACTGGTCCACATTGCCCCGTACCACCTGAGCATCCTTGTCCACCGACGACAGATCCGTCGATTCGAGACATGCTAAATACTCAGCGTGACACTTTAACACGGCGTCATATCGTTCGTCAACTTGCCGAGCGCGTGACAATAACGCATCTTCACGATCGGTGCGACCTACCAACGTAACAACCGATGAAAACCATCTCAATTCAGCTTCGATTCTGGCTGCGATAGTTTTCGTTACTGACGGAGCCATAGTACCAACCTCAATACGCGATTATGCAATAATAAATAACAATAACCAAAAAAAAAAATAACAATTATTGTATCCGGAACTAACAATAATAATATATTCGTTGAGTGAATAAATCTACGACGCTATGCCAACTCTTGAACTTATTCCTCTACGTGCTCTAGAGGTTATTCCTCTATGTCTCAAATGTTGACAATCATAACACGATTTGTGATGAGGTTATATTTGTGCGTAACCGAACGTAAATAACAAATTATTTTATCAACGAATATTCACATTCCATTTATGTACTTATTATTAATAATTCCAAACTCAACTTGAGGTGTACACTGGTATGTAGGTCAATGTACCACCACCTACAAGTCGAATTTGTAAACACGAACACAATTTTTACAAGTAAATTGGTACCAAGTACCTACTAATTTTTACAAGTGGGTATAACCACGCTCTGCTACCAGATTTTGATCGCGCCAGGACTCAGCCGAACCTTATCTCGGGCCCATGGGAGACAGGTCTCAGAACAGCTGCCGTCCTAACGGGATCAAATAGACGCGATACGCGCCTCCGAACAATATTACAATTTCTGAACTTACAGCTACCCTTACCTCATTTCTTCGAGCCGGTCTCACTTCCTTGACCCCTCGCAAGTTGTGTAACTGTGTATGTGTATAATGAGTGTATATGACCTTGCGATGGTTTGCTGGTAGTTCCGGACGATTCTTCCACGTCGCTGCAAGCCACGCCGTTAACGCGAGCCACCACACTCACTCCGTATTAGTCTAACCACAAAAGCCTCGGTGCTTTCCCAATAGCACTCCCGTGACAAGGCAAACCAATGATATTATCAATAACCCGTTCGACATTCACAGCGTCGCTAACCGTACTGCTTAACTAGTATAATTGGGTGCCGCGAAATGACTCCACAAGTCGATTTAATCAATGCGCGTGCGCTTTCACCCGTGATTCTATGGCTACTATAATATTCGTTCGACGCCCAGCGCGACTCAATACGAACTACTATTCACGCCGAGCCCAGCGCTCGACCTCTACCTCCGCCCCTTCGCCTCTGTCGCACCGAGGCGGAGAAAATCAAAAATCTGAAGGTAGATTATAAACAGTCCCCAACTTCAACTCTACATAATAAACAAGTTAGTAATTAACACATATTTATTCTCTTTCCCAACTTTGTCTTTAACTTCGAAATTAAGCTTCTCAACGAATTGCCATTTTCTCACAGCTTCATGGCCGCTGAAAGTTTCAAATTTTATCTCGTTATGTACTTATTGACAAATCCTAAATGGGTTTCGAGGGAAAATTCCCAGAAGGCCGCGCGATCTTGATTCTTAGTTTAATATTAATTACCAAATTAAGATTTAGGTGTATTTGAAAATCCGCTTACACAATTATAATTTAGAAACGTAATTTTCTTTTAAACAACAGATATAATATAAGTGCATAAAATATTACACAGTATCTTATGTTTATAGTAATCCAATAGTGTCTCGACTCTAAGTTATGATCGATCTAAAAGATATCATAAATATCTGTGTGTGTATATATTTACGGTATCTGTTGGCAGTGCGGCAAATCAAAAAATCTTATTACGAGACATCTACATACTTCAATCATTTTAATATCAAATCAAACCAAAAGTCATTTATTCAAACTAGGCTGATAATCAGCACTTTTCGAAGGTCAAAATTTACTTTACTTTACTATTTACATTTTTAAAAGACAGTTCCCCTTAACGCCCACCCATCGACACTTTAGTGTTTAGCTGGAAAGAAAAAGTGGCGGAACAAACTTCCCAGCACACATCTGTCTGTTATGTTGGTTAGAAGAACCAGACTCGATACAATAGCAAGGTGTCAGTTAAATTTAAGATTTCTAATCTTTGATGATTGGAATATAGTATTGGAATATCAGTTTGATAAATTATTTTTTGTGTCTCCAGCACAATACTCAACTATTCATCATTACTATAACCGAATGTAGTTGAATACCAGTATTTACACAATAACTCACTATTATCACAGTAATTTGCTAGTAATTTCCCACTAATGGCCATGCATTCAATAATTTAAACAATAACACTAACATTAAATTATCGTTGTTCTATTTAGTAATCAATAAATTATTATTTGTTACATGGAAATAAACTAATATTAATTAAACGTAAGTATAACAGCAATCTATTAATTAATCAATTGGTATATTTATTTATAGGTTGTATAGTGGTCCCATAAATTTATTTATGTGTGTTATGTGATAAAATAACTTGCTATTAGGTATAAACTTTTTTTTTTTTTTTTTTCACAACTATCACACAACGCACTCTAGTCCCAAGCTAAGCAGAGCTTGTGTTATGGGTACTAGACAATTGATAAACATACTTATATATTTCTAAATACATACATATTATAGATAAATTACACCCAGACACAGAACAAATGATCGTGCTCATCACACAAACATTTGTCCTGGGTGGGAATCGAACCCACGACCTCCGGCATAGCAGTTAGGGTCACTAACCACCAGACCAACAGGTTATCTCTTTCTTTCTTTTCTTTTCGATTTTGACCTTCCCTACACGATTATAAACAAATCAAAATAAAGTCTTAGATAAAAGTAGGGTTAGAAATTATCTAGATAATTATTTTGTATGAGAATTTCAATAATTTTGACCCTTTAAAGTTTTAAATGATCATCCCGTTCGGATACACGTAAAGTGTACTTTTTATGATTTTGTTAATATCAAGATAATTTATTATCACTTCAAACCCTGGTTAGAAGCACATACTCGGAATATTTTTATTGCTGTCTACAGACCAAAGCCAGCCAACCCACAGAGATGTCGGTCTGGTCGTCGGACTAGTTGGTGGATTCGTGTGTAAAGCCATTAAGAGCGTAGACGGGCTGCATTTTTCCATACAAATGTATTCCCCTATTCTCTTCCTGGATAATGCCTCTAGAGTAATCGTTTTTATTTATAAAAATCCAGGTCTATTGAAGGCATGCCCCTGTAATTTTTTTTTTTTCAAAAAATTTATTACAAAAATAAATATGACTTACCAAAAACCTAAAAAAATACCCCGTTTTTACCTACGTAATCAGATGACTACCAAAGAAAATTGAAAAGTTTTTAAAATAAAAACAAGTAATAGGGGCATAGATCTATTCTTCCTTTAAATTTTGATACCAAATATAATTTAATTGGCTTAGGTTTCGAGGAGAAAACAGGAGAATACGAAACGTCGATCGGTCAAGGTTTTTTATAGGTAAAATCGTTCTGAGCTGCAGTTGTCTCTATCGCACTCACATATTGATACCGCCCGGTTGCTAGAGCGCAGCGCGACGGCAATAGTTATATAATTATACGTATATTATACGCAGCCCGTCTACGCTCTTAACATTAAAAAGTATCATTTAATTTTGTTAACTGAGATACACAATAATACTATCAAAATATGTCGAAATATACTATATCTCCAAAGTTGACCGCAACCACAAACCACGGCAAAGCCATTGGTTGGGTTGGTACCAAACAGAATGTCAAATCGCAGCGATACAGCTGGTTACATGGTTTCTAATGCTATGAAATAAACTAAAATGTCCAATTCATTGTTTATTTAGTTTTTTTTTTTAATATAAACACTTTTAACGTGCACATCTTGCTACATCGTTCTCACATAATGTATCATCTCAACAGAAATAATCTAACCAAGGTTTTGTTACAATTATTATATTATTAAGTCCCTGAAACTGACCTACATGAAATAATAGCTTTGAATTTTGAAAAAAAAACACCTCAGAATTTTCATTTTATTTTACTTCAGAAGTATCAAAAGTTACAAAGGTAACATGAAACAAAACGGTGCAAAAACTACTTGTCACTTCGTTATTTTTATTCTATTGTAGGACGCTTCGCACAATACACCGAACTTTAAGTGTAACTTAAAACCTCTCATCACAGTAGTCTGTTTCAAAAACTTCTTTGTCCTTTTAAACAAACAAAATAAACTAGTATTTTTACAATGCTTGAAAGAATTTTGTTAGTTCGTAATGAATTTAGGAGTACACTGTAAACTGTGTAAACTACACTTGAGGGTATTTTTTTGCTTTTGTGTGAAAATGTTTTCTACTTTGAAAGAAGATTTTCTTTTTAAATCTTTCAGTGTACATGTAGTTCTCGTCGGAGTGCTTTTGGCTTTTGTTTTTATAATTTTGGTTGTATTGAAACACAGGTTCAGTACCTTAATGAAGCTATTGACCCCAGCTGTCATTATTTTGTAGATCTTTATTCAATCGTCCGAAAGTCTGACTACCAGTCTTAAATAAAGGTATCGTTACAATATTCCAACTAGGCTGTTGAGGTCAGATAGGCAGTCGCGCTATGTGAAATTCTGGTATTCAGTTGTATTCGGTTAGTCTCGAGCAAACCCTAATACAAAATTCCCATAGTAGAGAAAGGGCTAGGCAGAGTATCATGATGAGTTTTATTGTTCGAAAATGCATTCGAGCCAATGTGATACTTAATTTCATGGTGCAAAAACTTAATTTACGAGTCAAATTGAAATAAATACATCTAATGACGAAAAACAGAGAAATATGAAGGAAGAAGACATACTGCGCCGACCCAAATGAATTGGGATAAGGGCAAGAAAGTGATGAATGATGATGACCTTCAAAGCAAGAGAGAACAGGCATTTTCTGGGTACGCTCGTTTCATCATAGACCTTACCCATTGCTTTCCATCAGACCCTGATCGAGGCCAAGAGCAGGCCCGCTTAGCAATTAAAATAATCATAGATCTCTGCTATTTAAGTAGGTACTCACTGTTTTGTTTTGAGGCGTTCCGAAGTAAAGGCAGTATGTGCTCCAAATAGTCGTTGAGATCTGGTAGATTCTTGTCCCAAGACTGTTTCATGCGGAGCAGGGTCTCTTCATCTTGTTGCCGCGCTAAGTTGTACTGGAACTCTGTCAAAGAAAAATTTATGTTGATGAAGTAAAATGTAAGGACACTATAATTAACAGACTTATCTCAACATGTGTTACTTTACAGTCTAATCTAAATAAATGCGACTGTATACCAATATCTTATACGGTGCATATCTTCAGATTATGGAAAGGACCGATGATCTAGTTTGCGGGACACGCTGGATGCGAGACGCACGGGACCGGTCAATGTGGCGACAGACACCTGGGGTTGTCCAGCAGTGGGCGTCTTTTGGCTGAAATGAAGATGATGACGGGAAGGATAACGAGCCGTATAGCAGTAGGCTTAATACTGGTTTCTGGAAGCCACCGTGCACGTTTTTGTCGACGTTTATAAGTGCCGATGTAGGCCTACATGTGCCCATGCCCAAAATAAAATATTTAGATTTTTCGAATTTTGGGATCTAGGTCACGTCGGTTTCCCCACAATTTAACACAGAGTTTGGTGAAATGTAAAAGGTTTCATCGACGGAATGACCTCTTAAGTCAATCGACCCTTACAATTGATAATGAGCCGCAAGCCGCCTTCCCTAACCTAAAATTATAAAGACAAAATATACGGACGATGTTGGCGAGAATTTGTACTAAGAGTTATGTCTTGTTGATTTACAGACTGCTGAATTTGAAACCAGTAACCCCAATTTCACTAAAACTAAATAGCAACGAAATTAATACGTAAATAACACTGGATTTTCAACCTTAGCCGTTTAGGAGATAATTGAAAATGCAACAGCAAACTATTACTTAAGGGTTCGATTCGAGTTTTAGAACATTAAGCTCTTTAACATGAGTCAGACGTACAGAATTTTGAGTATTAGCATTATTTATTTATGAAATGATTAATTGTAATTAAATGGTGGTTTAAGGCCTTTATTAAACATGGATTAATTCGAAAACGTAAATTCATTCGTTATACATTAGGTTATTTTAATTTTCCTAGTTAATTATTATTTCGACGGATACAAGTCTTCCTCGCGAAATAGCAAGAAGAAACAGACCATTGCCGCATCGTGAGAAGTAGAAGGAATGTAGTGGCCTTTGCCCAAGAGTGCGAAAACCGGGGTTTACAAAAAAAAAATGGCGAAATGGCTTAACGATTAAAGCTCAAGGTACTAGGACCGTTTCCACAGCATAACATTGGTTGTTATTTCGAAGCACCACGTTTTCCGCCGAACGTTAAAAGTCACTATAACTTATGCTGGTCATAAAAACTCTTATTTCCGTTGCTGCAGCGAGTCCAGCGTTTAACTGTGGTTTAACTATCACTTGACTTGTGATTGTAATAAGCAACTACAGCGAAACTTAACTGCCATTTTATTGTTAACTGGCTTAGAAGTGCAGGGTGTGGCTTTTATTACTGTTTAATGTTTAAACAGTAATAAAAGCCACACCACGACAGACATCACGTTTGCATTCCCTGAAGGTTTCGGCAAAGGTACAGTGCGATCAAATTATCTTGGCAGCTCTGAACATAGGCTTTGCGAAATTGTACGCATGTAAACTTGGGAATAAAACTGTCATTGCCAGATAAACCAATACTTAAACGATCAGAAAATATCTAATTTAAACAGTGACAAATACAAATAAAACAATTAATATCATAACACTTTTATTTACATTCGTTGTAACAAAATGACCTGCACGAAGTTCGGAGCTGCCAAGATAATTTGATCGCACTGTATACTTTATTAGTGTTTAAATCTTGTTATTATTACTAACCCTTTGTAGGCAACTCGCACTTGGCCCTTTTTCTCTTATCTTTGCAGTCTAAGGCTGCATTTCCATAAGGGTTTCGGCTGTTAATTATAGATCCTTGATAGTTTTAGGAGGTAGTCCGTCGGGGCTGTGGATTATCGAAAGAGATGACGTGGCCTCGGCACAAGGGCGAAGAAGGAACATGGGTTGGTTTTTAGTCAGTTGAAGTCTGACACTCCCTTTCGCTCTGCCCAAGAGCGGGGAGGGGGGGGGGGTTATTTGATGATTTTCCACCCACCAAAAAAAAAAAAAGTAGGTAGTCAGTGGTACCCAACATTAGCTGGGTTGTGGAGGTAGGCATTCGCTTCATTTAAAATAATGGTGCATTCTGCATGCGGTTTGACTGGAAGCCAACCCAAATATAGTTGGGAAATCGCTAGACAGATGATGATGTCTCATAATATACCTTTGATATCTTTTTTGTCTTCTCAAAATTTTACAATTGTATAAATAACAAAACCTGATATTTTTGGTTGCATTGTTGAGCATTCCTCGTCTTGTTACCCAACGAAGCTTTGTTTACTTAATTAAACAAAGCATCTAGAAATATAACATGTGCACCATTTATTTAAATGTAACTCCATTTATATTCTGCATGTAAATATACGGGAAAACTCTCGAAAGAGACCCCTGAGGAGTTAATTCTTTGAATGCATTTAATTTAAGAGGTACTTCGTGTGTTTGCCTGAATCGTCCTTTAACCGCCCCACTCGTCTTTTTATGTAAGCGTAAAATCTTCACCGATGTATTTTTTTTCTTCATAAAAATTACAAAGTGCTCTCACGAAAGATGAAAAATTAACTTTTTACAAACATTCGTCTCTTGTGCCCGTGTTATTAAAAGTTCCTTTTTACTTTATGAAATTCATAATGACTTGGGAATTTTATTTCGTGAACAGCTGTGGTCGTCTCTTGTCCATATTTGTCTTTCGACTTTGGCCCTTTCTCCGGAGTTTTGAAACCCTAAATTTATTTTTAAATTGGGCATCCAATTTTTTTGTTATCCTTTATAGATTATTTTCCGGATGGAATTGTTTTAACTCAAATGTCAATTAAGGTATTTCAAGAAATGCTCTGTAGGTTGTCATTAAATTACACGATTTTTCTTTTAAACTTCCCTATTAGGTAACATTTGGCGGACAATTATTGAATTTAAATTATTCAAAGTGCCAATTTATTATTTTCATTAAAATAGGCAAAATAGTCAGTCGCTTGTAAAATAATGGCTTTTGGCATCATCCAGTTAGACTAGGAGCCTACACTAACATAGTTGGGAAAACATTAGACAGATTATGATGAATATCTGATCAAACAAAGCAATAATCTAATCAACATGTGAATGAATGGTCATCATCATCATTATCATCAGCTTATAATATTCCCACTGCAGGGACTCTGGCCTCCTCTCTAGTAGAGGGATGGGCAGTAATCTACCACGCAGGCCCAGTGCGGATTGGTGAATAGCACCAAAACTAAAGTTAAACTATTGTATATTACCATAAAAAAATAGTATAAATCTTACCTTTTAGAGTGCAATTAGTGGCCGTCCCGCAATCATAGTTGGTTGCGAATCTTATCTTGTTCTGAGCATTATCGCCGAAAGTGACGAGCTGAAAAATATAAACTTATTATAACAATGTTTACTTTATACTCGATACGAGAATATTCGTGATGGACGCGAAAACGGTTTTTACGTATTCAATTCATCATTTCGAAATTTTCGTCGGATATTATAAAATAACAGCATTTTCCTACAAAGAGACCTACCCGGTCAAATGTATGGACCCCTGATTTAAAAAAAAATTACCAGCCAGTTCAGATGACGTATTGAATAATTAGGTAACCGTTTTCACCTCGGGGTGTCTTCCACCCTGTATTCAGCAACAATAATATTGTAGTATTAATTCGAGAATTTTTGAGGACTTTAATGATGCTGTCAGAAGGTCGCTTTGATTTTTATGTAAAACTGAACATTCCAGGGGTTGTTAGTTTTTACATTAGTCACGCGACAAAATTCACTGTACTCTGTAGCATGAGATGAACACCAGCGACTACACGGAACGTCATAATATACTCGTATTAGAGAAAAACAAAAGGAAAAGGGGGAAACAAATCTTTTTGGCTGTAAAAAATTACGAGGGGAATGAGTTATTGGAATTTGGTTACTGGCTTCCTAGTTGATTATTGTTATTTCTAGCGACAAGATCATGACATGTTGGCATGGCTTATCACTTTACTTGATTATAATAATAATTATGTTACTTTAATATGAATGCAAATTAACATACCTAATATAAGACCTTAGACCTTTATTATTTTTGTGCAGCAGCCACAGTGCTGTCTTATTTGACCCTAAGGTTGACTGGTAGAGAATGCCTTGTGGCATTAAGTCCGCCTATGTACCACTCTTGTGCATGAAGTTTAAATAAATAAATAAGAGCGGTTTCAGAATACCGTATTTTTCGGCACAGGACTAGGGTACACCTTTCATAAAACTAATATAACTGCTTAATCCTTTGAGGAAAACAAGCGTGAATGTTATTTAAAAAACAAAATTAACATAAATATCTGTTTGTAATTTCAAATTAACAGCTATTTACTAAATGGATATGAAACTTTATACTTGTATGCTACTTAAACTTAAATCACTTTGTTTTTAATTTTGCCTTTTTCTATCTGTTTATTCCGACCAATATTTGAAATCTGCTGAAACCGATTGTCGAGGGACTTTTACGAGCTGATGTTATCAGGAGTCACTTAGGCTTAAAGATTCAGGGTACCTACAGTGCAAAAAAATACATTCTTTGAAATTGTTAACAAAATCCGATTCAAATATGGAAGTAATATTTTAATCATAATTTCACGCAGACAAACAGTACGGTCAACAGCTAGATTAATCAATAAACTTAATTCAGTAACGATAGTACGAACGATACTTTATCATAGAAATGGTTCTTCGCAAGGCAACGCCGGGCACCAAGTCTAAAACAGCGGTTAGAAACATATTTCACGGATAACACTCCACAGCGGACATCATAAATAAAAATAAAGATTTATATCCAATTACTGTCCACTATCTATCGTAATAAAAATAACTAAATGAATTTATTATATCTCTCAGGTGTATTTTGTGCGGGACTGAAGAGTTTTCGCTCCCGGAACGGTTATTGTTAACCTCGTGAACTATCGTGAATTATTCTATAGGGTTAGAAAGGTAGTTTTAATACAAACATAGTTATGTTACTCCTATTATAAATGCGAAACTTGATGAGGATGATCAAAATCAAAAGTCATTTATTCAAATTAGCATTTCAAACTTCTTCAAATTCTGGAAGAGACAGTTTCCTAAAACGGGTACCCTTCGACACTTCCTGGTGTTTTAGCTGGGACGAAGAAGTGGCTGAACAAACTCCCCAGCAAAACAGTCTGTTAGGTTAGAAGAACCAGATTCTATAAAATAGAAGTAAAAAATAATAATGGATGGATACAGGGATGGACGTTTGCTGTTTCACGCAAAAGTTACCGTGACACACGGTATTTGGATGCAATTAGGCACACAGGCTGTTTGTAACCTGGATAAACATGATTAAATTATTGATTAACATGGTTGAGCATGATATCCTGGGTCGGGCAAAGAGTAACTGGGATTTTCTATCAAGAATTTATCAGAAGCAGCCACGGAGTCTGGATTTATGCAAGGTTGATGGCAATGGGCTCTCTATAACATGGAGCTTCAAACATGACTAGCTAAATGAGGGTGTAATAGCAGGACACCTCTGCCAAACCCTTCGGGGAATACAAACATGACGTTATATTATTCTTACCTTGATCCACTGCTCAGTGTTAAGCAAAGTGTCTCCAGGTTGCAGTAGCAGCTTCACCTTGCGCCGGAGTATATCGTCATCGGCAGCGAGCGCATGCGCTGTGAGCGCGCTCTTTACGTCAGTCGTTTGCTGAGTGACGAACATGCCGAACGTTTTGTCGCGCTCCAACTGTCAAAATAAAATGATATTTTAGTGAAATAAGCGAGAAAAGGTATGGTGTAAGGTAACTACTGAACCGGTTCTGTAAATTGTCAAGTTCGGAATGTTCATTCGGAAGTTAAATTTTCATAGCAGGTAGTTGCTCGGAAGTCTAACAACTATTCTTACCAAGAGGTATTAATGGAAGGAGAGGGAGAGGAAGGCCAACGAAAAGATGGATGGATTATGGATGATATGAACGAGAAAGGAATAAATTCCACCGTGACGTCTAACAGGGAAGAATGGAAGAACAAAACGTGTTGCGCCGACCCCAAATAGAATGGGATAAGGGCAGGAAGATGACGATGATGACTGTACTAACTGGGTTGTGGAGGTCAGATAGGCATTAGCTCCATATAAAGTACTAACTGGTATTCTGCTACTTCCGGTTGGACTGGACGCCGACACACCCTTTTCCCAACTAGGTACCTATATGGTACCTAGTTATGGTACCTTTTTCCCAACTAGGTACCTATATGGTACCTAGTTGGGAAAAAAGTAGGCAGATGATGATGAAGATGGGTGGTGAAGTCATTGTTGGTACACATCGGAATGTGGAAGGTACAGAACAGGGTATTGTGACGTAGCTTGGAGGAAGCCTATGTTCCCCTGGACTGCGACAAGCGGAGAAGACGGATTGATTTTGGCACATCAAGTGAACAAGTGAATTGCAACCCTAAATGACTAACCGCCTTATTCATAAAAATAGTTAAGAGTTGTTTAACTTAAGCTTGGTTTATCTCGCATGCCGTCCCTTTCATTTGAATATTATTGAAGTGAGACGGCATGCGAGATAAACCAAGCTTAAGTTAAACAACGCTTAACTATTTTTATGAATAAGGCGGTTAGTAAATAGAGTTCAAAATTGTTTCTGTTTAGTGGCACACAATCATGTCTAACCAACGTATTAGTGATTTTTTATTATTATTTAAGGCTTTCGAAAATACAAGATCTGTGTTTAGGATGAGTTGTAATAACAGTCATGTAGGTTGATCAATTAATGGAAGAAAGAAATATTACCAAACGTGTAGCAACAACAACAAGTAGTAATTTAGGAATGAATACAACGATACGATATTTTGGAACCGTACTCGTACCATAATAAAACGTGTGCGGTAATCAGTTATCGTGGTATGCACATAATTATGTGATGCAGAGGAATGGGGAAAACGTAGTGAGGAAAATGTTGAGAATGGCTATAAAAGTGGAGCAAAATCAAAGAAACGATGGATTTACTGTGTGAAACATGATGGCCTCGAAAGGAGGTTTCTTCGAAGATGACGAGTATTACAGTAGAATGGATTAAGGGAAAACATCCTGTGCCGACTCCAAGTTAATTGGGTTAAAAGCAAGAGACATTGACATTTGCATAAAAATTGTATGATTTTGATTTGAAACAAATTGTAAGTATTAATCTTTCATTTATTCATTCATATAACAATTCACATTGTGTTTGATTAACTAATAATATGTGCGATATTTATATTCTATCTCATCAAAAATAGAAATACCAAAATTTAAAATGACTTGGTAATTATTTATAATAAAACAAAAATAGATAATATCTGCCATAAATAACGTCAAATAGACAAACATAATTTTATTAAAATCTTTGTTTGAAATGACACACGATTGTTGTTTAATTTAACGCCATGAAGCCTTTAATTAAATCGGAAGCCATGTTTAAGTCCCAAATCGGATTAAACATTTAACAAATAATTAATTTTGTAACTAAAAATAATTAAATACGAGATTTAGGTAGCATCGGTGCCTAATTGAGTGGCTTTGTGTTATTTTCGAACAGTCAAATTAATTTTATTCGCATACAAAAGTAGCTACCTACTTGATATTTTATTTGAACGGGGGCGTGTCGTCAATTCTGCGGAAAGGATCTTTCAAAGAATTGGAATGGTAAGCTTGCGTAGGCTATTTCAGGGAAGTCGGCTTTATTTGGCTTTCATAAAAATATGAATAATTTTTGACATGGGGCAGCTTACGTATTCGTTCATAGGGAAAGGGACTTACCAATTTTGGTAAATTTAGAATGAAAATCATATTCATTAGGCACTCGCATTGCAGTCTCATTGGACTGTAAGAAGAACACGCACACATGCGCACTATAACATTTCCTACGTCGATTTGGTGGAATTAAACGCCATGACTGAAAATGGAAAACAGGACTAGAGACCAGCCCTGTAATGCCAAAAAAGATAGACATACAACTTGTCGAATCGAAGTATATGGGGGCCTGAGCGCTGACTTACTCAACACTGTCAATCACGCAGCTGACTCCCACATGTTCTTAGCTAAGCGTTAGATGTAACTGTATTGTACTGATCACGCGAAAACTTTTTATAATGAGCTGAACTGAGCTCGCACATCTCTCATGGAACAATGTTATGATTTTCAATGTAAATTAATGAATTCAATTGCTGTCAAAATACAGAAACAGCAACTCTAAATATTCTTGGTGTTCTGGAGTGGAGATCGCGAATCTGCAAGCATAAGGTGGGCGCCCTCATGCTTGGTGGAGTGACGATCTTCGCAGACCGGCTGGTAGCCAGTGGATGAGAGTTGGCGAGAATCGAGCTGAGTGGCCTGAGATTGAAGAGGCCTATATCCTATATATAGTAGTGGATTGATATAGACTGACGATAATGATGAAGTCTAAAGATTTAAATTCTTACGATCAATGACAAAAAATCACTACCAACCTTTGCCGTCAATCCTTTACTGTTCCCAGCGAGTTCATTCCACGCAGCATTGGCCCTCTGTTCACAATGGTCCACATAGTCCAACTCCACCAGATCCACGAGAGACACCAGCCATCTTCTGTCATCAGCTGCACTGGATGAGGTGCCGCATTGCAGAGGAGACAGGAGCGCGTAGAAGCAGATGAAGAAGAGAGGGATTGGAGGCCTCATTGTTGATCTGTGGGAGAAAAGAGAGGAATTAGTTTGAATAGGAACTGGTAAATCTTCTTATATTTATTCTTTACTGCATATTATATATATATATGACGACGGTAGGTCAACTATTTCGGGTTCATCGTTGTCAGAGTCCAAGTTCGGCATGGCGGAGGTACGAAATAATAGTCTCAACACTGATTACAACCGCCTATTTATTTACTTCCGATAACAAATTAACAAAATCTCAAACGATCAAGCTGATGGAAATGGATTAAAGTACGGAAACGCGGTCAGTTCGATACAGGCTGGCAGAACGACCGTTCGCACTCGTGTCTCACCAAAAAGTAACGTCCCTCAAGTCAAATGCGTCTAACGTCAACGTCAACCGACCACTCACAACTGACATTTGACATATGACAACTGACAGCTGTCATCTGTCAACCGAAAACTGTCAAACCAGACCTGCCACGCTCTACATCGACCTCACCCAAGCTCACTGCTTGACGTTTCCGACTTTAACGATGATAGATCCGAAAAACGATGATAGATGGCGTTATTCTAAATTGTCAACTCTAAATATTGTGCCTCGGTGTTGAATCTGCGACACGGCCATCTTGACATTTCACACGTCCTCGTGTGAGGTATCTGCAACAAGAATTCACGGAAAGTAAATCGTCCCTTACTCGGCCTCCCTGACCAAGACGTCGGAGTATTAACACACACACACAATTCAAAACAAAATTTTGTTCTGATCCATAATCTCATCAAATCTCATAAAGAAAATCTCAACATTGAAATCAACATTCTTCAAGAATCATCAACTTTCGACCAAATCTAGTATCCGATCAAATCCAGTATGCAATGCCCTGCTCGGTACCCAGCTTCGTCACATACAGCACAGTGCACACACAGCTTCGAACAGGCAATCATGGGACCTCCATTCGGTACCCAACCTCAACACATCTCATTGCCTCCATCCGGCAACCATGGGACCTCCATCCGGTACCCAACATCGACTCAACTCAACACATTGCCTTTATTTAGCACCTTTAGCTACATTGCCATGCTGGACGTTGATCACAGCCCTCAAGTAAACACTTACACACGTGCAGCAACGAACAGCATTGCAATGTATGCAATCTGAGTCACTTGCATACTACATTTGCATCTTTTACCTCTCACTTAAGGTCTGACCCCTTCATCATCACCCGATCTCGTTTGTCAGTGTCTATCGTGTCAAAGTCAAATTTACAGTCAGCAATTGCGTCACATGTCTCAAATAGTCTCAATTGACCGTATTTTCTCAAATCGTATCTCATTTGATGACATTATGAACCGAAACTAATCGCAAATAATTGTCGGGTAAAACGTGAAATAGAATTTCTAAAACAATTCCATCGGTCTCAACCGAAGTCAAAATTTGTACAGTTGACCTTACAGAAGTCTGCCCAATACCAGTCGTTCGGCCATTCCTGGCCCAAGTGGGTGGGGAATAAAAGGTATTCTGATCAAAATCATTACAGGACTACAGTTACTAATGAAAATCATAACAAAATCTTTTTCTCAAAGCTGACATGTCGAGCAACACCCATACTCATTAAAATAATAGGAAACTCATTAAAATATTGCAGTGCTCATACTCTGACCTCCATCCGGTCTTCATCATCACACTTATAGCCTCCATCCGGTTATAAGCATCAAACCAATCGACCTCCATCCGGTCATCAACACGTAACCTCCATCCGGTTACATACACAACAGGCAACCTCTATCCGGTCACCTTCACATGTAACCTCCATCCGGTTACATACACGACAGGCAACCTCTATCCGGTCACCTCCACATGTAACCTCCATCCGGTTACATGCACAACACCATCAAGATAATCATTTCGAGCCTTTATCAAAATAATTTTTAAAGTAGGGTTGTTCAACATGTTACTTTATATTTTTTCCTGTAACGTTACAGGTTATAAGAAAACTCTTACTATGCTAGGTACTTTAAATGTTAAGTTGACCACTTAGTATTCAACTAGTCTTGTTGTAATATGGGATCTAGAAATCACTAGTAAACAAAGATGAATAAATGCTGTCAATAGATTAATTAATTGGGAACGAAATTCTAACGGAACATCTGTATCTATCAACTGTATTGAAATCAATTTGAATATTAGAAGCATTCTTGAGCTTATTTGAAACATCACATAACCTAACAACCTTTTCACGACACAAAAACAACACTATCACACGTCTAACTAACGTTAAATCCTTGTTGTAAAATCTCAACGCCAATTAAAATATCATTTTTTTTAAAACAACTATCCGGAACAACATGAAATAAAATCTCTAATAGTAAATCGATAATCATAACCTCAGTAAATAATTGTGAAGTACAAACTATCATGACCTATCCCGGGTCAATTTACAATGTTATTTACACGCTTGCCACTGAACTGTAACGAAACATTTTTGATCAGAGAGCATTCGGCACCAGAATCATAGTAAAATGGATACGACTCACCAGATATTCATCAGCACACCGCTGGGATTGCTCACATAGCAAACTTCAACACGTCGCTCGCTATTTGCCTCTGCTGCAGGCTGCAGGCACTGCTTGGTCAGCCTACCGCGCCGCCGCGCTGCCAACCACGCGGCCGCGCTGCCAACCACGCGCCGCCAAGCCGCGTCCCGCCGCCAAGCCGCGTCCCGCCGCCGCGCCGCCGGCGCCGCTGCTGAAGTAAATTCTCAGCGCACCGTGACGTCATCGCACCATTCTTCGTATTTTCTTCAGCTCGAGTGAATCCCGGTTCTGATGTCGCATCAGGGTCTTCGCGATCGTCATCGCCGTACGGGGCGCTCCAGACTATAAACAGCTCCTTAAAATCGCTCCATTTCATCCCAGGACAAGATATGAACGACCGCCATGACGAAACTTCTCCCATGAGTCTCGTGGAATTCGCTGCGTCCCCTGTAGGCACGCCACAGCGCCGGTTTCACGGCGCTGCTGTCTTCACAGCACCCCGGCGGTCCATCCCCACCAGGTGAGACCAACGGTTACCCGGAGGAGGCCCAGCGGAGGACAACCAGCGACGGAGGTGCCGACTTACGACGCACCTACAGTGGATGTGTGGCTCCCGTTCGTCCCGTTTCTCCCATATCGGATCGATAACACACAATATGTCGGCTATTGCTAACCAAGGACGCGGGACAATATTCCGTTTTTCAGGGTCAAAATGAGGTAGGCGAATATCCGTACTCGCAAAAAGTGATTTCATTGCTTGCACAATAGTCATAAAGTTTTTGTTTAGTTGCTCGAACATAAAACACCACATTTCCGTTTCTATGTCACTTTCAGACGCACGCGCATTGTCTTTACACTTTTCCGGCCTAGCACTATCATTTACACTATGTAGGCGTTAGAGTTACATCCCACTTCTGATGACGACGGTAGGTCAACTATTTCGGGTTCATCGTTGTCAGAGTCCAAGTTCGGCATGGCGGAGGTACGAAATAATAGTCTCAACACTGATTACAACCGCCTATTTATTTACTTCCGATAACAAATTAACAAAATCTCAAACGATCAAGCTGATGGAAATGGATTAAAGTACGGAAACGCGGTCAGTTCGATACAGGCTGGCAGAACGACCGTTCGCACTCGTGTCTCACCAAAAAGTAACGTCCCTCAAGTCAAATGCGTCTAACGTCAACGTCAACCGACCACTCACAACTGACATTTGACATATGACAACTGACAGCTGTCATCTGTCAACCGAAAACTGTCAAACCAGACCTGCCACGCTCTACATCGACCTCACCCAAGCTCACTGCTTGACGTTTCCGACTTTAACGATGATAGATCCGAAAAACGATGATAGATGGCGTTATTCTAAATTGTCAACTCTAAATATTGTGCCTCGGTGTTGAATCTGCGACATATATATATTTTATAATATAGCTTTAAATGTACAAAGTGGCCTAACCCAGAATTGGGTTTTGTTACAGAAAACCTTATTTTGATTGCGAGATTTTCAGCAATGTGCGTTAACAGGACATTTTCATACTTAATTTGGCTACATTCCATCAACTAAATTGCGTACATACAATATAATATACACATACATATAATAATATGATAAATGTGGACAGGAAATGTAAGGAACATTCCCTTTCTTGAACGATTCTAACAAACTCTCTTCTTACTTATTACTTACTATTATAAATGTGAGTCTGTAAGGATTAAATGAATGTTTGCTGCTCTTTCATGCTACGAGTTTAAATAAAATTTGACACACTTAGTTTATTACTTGTTACACATAGGCTATTTTAATCCCGCTCAAACGATCTCAGTAAAGCCAAAAGCCTTTTTTAATACAGTTGCTCAAAAAGTGGCGTATTGCAGGGACGTATAGCGTTCGGGATGTGGGCTATTACGTACTCGTGCTTTTTCTTTACCTTTCCCGAACTCGTGCGTTCTCTTTCCCAACTGTCAAAATAATGTCCATTAAAAAAAAAACAACCACGAAGTATTTACTAAATAAAATCATAGAAGTTTTTATGATTCATGCAAATATTTCTAAAGAAGCTACTAATTTGTTTCAATATCAGATTTAATTATTTGATTCAATGAGTTATAGGTTTTCATTTTTATTTCATATCAATAAAAAAAATCTACTGAAGACTTGGCTGTATGGGCATAGTTCCCTTTGCCTACCCAGAATAGGTAAAGAAAAAAAAATCTCTGCGATTCTTTTACGTTATGCGCCATTTTCAAAAATGTTCTTTGCGAGTTTAATTACGGTTTTATTATTTTATTAAATTGCTTCATTTTTTCGCAACTGTATTAAAAATAGTTGTTCAGTACACGTGCGGAACCGTCATTGCAACTTGTTCCGACTGTCTACCCTCGCCGTCGGCTGTGCCTCGGCTCGGCTAGACATTTGTCGGAACTCGTTGCAATGACAGGCTTTCCACACTTATAATGAAATATACTATATTGAATGTGTAATTTCTACATAAATAAACCTCATTTAAGCTCCTTCTTAAGTCCTTCAAACAACTTGTTTCTTTAATCATTATTTTCTTGAACACGTACGCCACGTTCAAATTATCAGATCGCACCTTCTTGCCGGCCCATTAGAAGGAGATTTGATGAAAGGCCCACTAATCTATATTGGATTCGCACGGATTTAGTGAAATCCCCTCTCATTCAGGAAATCCTCCCTTTATTACAGTACAGACTATCAAATAAATGGCGAAGCAGAAAAGTAGCTTTTTGTAACAGGAAATTGTCCGTTTTATACTTGCCATAAAATATAAAGTTAACAGGTATCCCTGACTTGTGTCACATAAAACAACGCATTTCATGATTACTTCTGACTAGAAACTTAAACGTGATTGTCCATTTTAATGTCCTTTTTCATGGTATTTCAGTGGCACCAACTCACCATGTCATACATACAAATTCCGTAAAACGAAAAAGTTTTGTGAATTTATTCATTTTTGCGAGTCAATCTCAGGAAGGGTGGAATCCAAATCATTTCGCTGTCACGAATTTTATTTTACATTTATTCGAAAAGTTGACGTTGGCGACGGGATTGGGGTATCTCATAAAATGGTCATTTGCGTAACAAGGTTTTAAATAATTTATAAAAATTCTAATAGGTACGCTAAATATTAGAATTTTTACAAATTATTAGATTTGTTCTAAGTGGAAATTTGGTGCTGTTCCACTAACAACGGCCTTTAATATCATGTCCTGCAAGTTGTGGTGTTTGTTTACCACACGCTATCGAAAGCGTATATGTAGTAGCTCAATTCTGGGAATTCACAATTTAGATTGCCGTCGTCAGGCTAAAAATAAAAAGAAGATGTAATAACAATTTAAAAACAACAGTTTTTATTCCTGTCCAGGAATGAATCTCAAACCCTAATCCTGGAATTTACAAAACAAATTGCCTGAAGACACAGTGATTTTAAGAGCTTTCATCTATTGACTCATTATTATGAAAACCAAACTTAATTTAAGCAACCTGCGCGGTATCAATTATCTTCGCAATAAGGGAGAACCCCAAAAGCGTGAATTAATGAGGAAGCCGGCAAATTAAAGCTTTTTTTACGTTCAGCCATTAGAAACCGGGCTTTCATCCTTTATTCGTCTCAAAGGGTCACGTTGATAAAAAGAAAATTAAAGACCAAGCATTCATAAAACGATTGTTGCTTCCATTCAATTTCTTTTAAACGAGATATTAAAACTACATCAAGAACGAGGGGAACTGCAAAAGATTTTTTATGCAAATTATCATTCTGAGTTATTACTGCAAATCCCGAAGAGAATGCGAGCTTTAGAGATTCTGAAATTAAATCATTTGTTTCACATGGAACGAAGACAAAAAGCGATTTAGCGGCTGCGCAAATAGGACAAGCGTTGTGATTACTTTTAAAATTTGGACTTTTAGTACGTATGAGATGAAAAATTCCGGCTGTTATGGCAACACTTTGAGAGTAATAACAATATTTGTGTAAAAATTCGGACTTTCGAATAGAATAGGACAGTAGCAATACTTTTCTAGGTACTGTAAATATTACTACCTTACTCTAGGGTACTGTGACAAACGGTAGCAACTGCCAATTAATAAAAGTTCAGCTGAATTTTATCCGCAATATGAGTTTACGTCAACGCGATCAGAGCAGGTCTGTAAATAAAAAAAGCGTTCATTATTTATAAATGACTAACATTTTCGAAACTGGATCGTCGGCGGAAACCGGGCCGTTAAGAACCAACTTCGAAAATGTGTACGCTGTCATCGCTTCAACAAGACAGATGGCTACCAACTCATGGGAGACTTACCACCGCAAAGGATCACTCCTTGCCGACCCTTCACGCACACAGGAGTAGATTTTACTGGTCATGTTGATGTCAAACACAATAAGGGTAGAGGCGTAAAAACTTCAAAGGGCTACATAGCCATATTTATATGTATAGTGGCAAAAGCCGTTGTCATGAAACGCCCAATAACAAAATTATCGCCACTACCACTGACCTCAGAAATTGCGGAAGTCAAAGAAAACGACCTGAAAAACAAGCCTCAACAGAATTCTAATTATAAACGGCGGACTAGGTCAAGGAATCCTAATTCAATGTTACTAATAGCAATGTTATCATTATTTACATTTGTATCGGGATCTTTTAACGCCACTGATGGCCTGCTCGGAGCGCCGACGTCAAATACTCAAATTACAAGATTGGAACGCGAGCGGCCCATATACTACGATACCGTCGGCAAAATGCAAGTAGTGCACGATGAATGGATATTGATGATGTATTACAACCTAACAAACTACTGGGAAGGAACGCATCGTACACAAACGTATTTCGATAACATTAAGAATCTGTGTCATAAAACGAACTTACAACACTGTAGGTCAACAATGGAACAATTAAGTCATGAAATGGAACTTCTAAATTATTATAACTCTATACTTATGAATCCCCACAAGCACCTAAGTAACAGGAAGAAACGGGGACTTACCGACGGAGTCGGCTACGTGGCTAACAGTTTGTTTGGAATCTTGGACCAACAATTTGCTAAGAAATACCAAAACGACATCCAATCATTGCAAACTAACGAAAAATACCTACTTGAGTTGATCAAGAACCAAACAACTATTGTGGAGCTTGAAAACCAAGTACTTAAACGAAGTGAAGAGAATATTCAACGCCAATTCAACTTCATTGACAACTTCATCAATCAGACAAACGCAAACATAGCATCCATCGAAACAGAAATGGAAATACTATCGGCCACGACCTATATCAATTCTGCTTCGTTAACGACATATTTACTAATCAGCAGCTTGAGGACGTTCCAGGAGATGCTGTTCAACACACTAACAAACGTCTACCAAGGACACGTGGACGTTCATCTGATAACTCCGGTTCGTCTGATGCAAAAACTAACGGAAATCTCCGGAAACCTTCCGAAAACTCTATCGCTACCAGTCGAAAACTACAAGGAAAACATAAAGGACATGTACAAGCTAATCAACGTGAAAGCTCGAGTTACTGAAAATTATTTTCTGTTCGAAGCACACATCCCACTAGTAGCTAATGAAGATTTCGATATATACAAGGCTATACCTTTACCTGTGAAAATTGCTAAAGAAACGACATACGTGCAATTATCGAACAAGTACATCGCTGTCAACTTTAAGAAAAACGTTTACATGAGTATGTCTGAAGATGACTTGAAACACTGCACGCAACAAAAATCGCAGAATTTATTATGCAAGAAAAACCTGCCATCATTTAACCTACACAGCAAAGACGCTCCATGTGAAGCAAAACTGCTTTCACATCGAAACAGCAGACCTTGTGACGTCGAACGCGCGTCATGCAAGGACAGTTGGATAGAGCTACAAACACAAAACAGCTGGCTGGCGATTTGCTGCGAAACGTGTTCATTACGAACCATATGCAACAACGACGTGACATCACAAACCATCTCGTCATCAAGCATAGTGACATTACCTCAGGGGTGCGTCTTGCAATCCACTGACTTGACCATCTACGCTCAACGTCAATACAAAGACCACATGAATATCGATTATGGGTTCACAGCTCCAACAGTTGACACATCTATTAACAAGATAGTGAACTTAACATATCACTATGCGCCAAACATCCTTCAGTCGAAAGGCACCAATCAAGAAATTGAAACAATTGAAGAAAAAAAACTTTTTAACAAAAAATAAAACCGACTTCAAAAAAAAAGTCAAAAATAAATCAGTTTCTGAAGTCGGTGACTTTTGTTTGGTTGATTTCATTTTTTTGTCACCGACTTCAGAAACTGATTTATTTTTGACTTTTTTTTTGAAGTCGGTTTTATTTTTTGTTAAAAAGTTTTTATTTTTCACTTTTTAGTGGTTCACCTAATGTGGACAATGTAGTATTTTTTTGAGTTTTGTTGATTTTTCAAAAACCGCTTGTCCGATTTCGATAAAAAAATTATGGGACCATTTGGGAAGTATACCCTTTCCAACAAAAAAAGAATTTTTCAAATCGGTTAGCAAGTGACGGAGTTATGCCCGAACAAACATAAAAAAAAAAAAAAAAAAAACAAACATCCGAATTGTAAACCTCCTTCTTTTTTTAGAAGTCGGTTAAAAATTGTAACTCAGAGGAAAAGTGAAGCTTCACCACCAACAATGACAAGTCATGACATCCACCAATATGCCGTCTGTTACTCATTGCTGACAGCCGCCATCATAGTAGCACTTGTGGTGGTCGGGAGGAATCGTTGCCCAAACAGGTGCACGAAACACGCCAATAACAAAATGGCTAGTCAGCCACCTGAAGAAATTGAACTTCAAGTTATCAAGAAACCGGAGTGCCAAGAAGAAACAGGCGCAGCACAAACAACAAAGGACTTGCGAGTGGAGCCTCGATCTGGGAGCAGGAACATGGCCTTTCAATTTGATTAATTATTATTTTTACTTATACTTTTTACTTTTCTTTTACTTTGTTAATTAACTTTGTAATGGCTTTTCCTTTCTCTTTTCGTTGATTTCTCCTTTTGGGGTTGCCAAGATGTACAGTCTTAAAATGACTGACGTACATGTTTTGGTTCTATAAATACCGATACAACACAATAAATCGGTGAGTGCAATTACTGCTACGCGGTGACTAACATTAGAGAAAGGAAACGTCAACAGTTTTTATTGTAACACAATTAAACGTTATAAACCTAACGAAAACGAGGTGAATCTTTCTCTACGCGCTTCAACCTGAACAACAACCTCAACAACAATCTCTGCAAGTGTACGCATCGTACAACTAGCTTATGCCCAATTGCCCACGGTTTCAAAATTCGGTCAGTAAGTTTTTGCGTCAAAGAGTAACAAACATTCATCGAACGTTCATCCATTACATTTTCGCATCCTTATCCTTACATAGTATAAAACAAAGTCGCTATTTTTGTCTGTTTGTTTGTCTGTATGCTTAAATCTTTAAAACTACGCAACGGATTTTGATGCGGTTTTTTTTAATAGATAGAGTGATTCAAGAGGAAGGTTTTAGTATATAATTTGAACGACATGCGGGTGAAGCCGCGGGCATCAGCTAGTTTATTATACAAGTAGGATTCCAAACTTGGTTGAATGGTCGAGACTCATCGACGCCACAGTCAAACCATTGCAACGGTTTTGTGGGACTTAGCTTACAAATTAGGTACATAGCTTTCTGATATAAAGATAAATAAATAAATAAAAATAATTTAAAAAATTAAAAACACGCCTGCCATGTTAAAAAGTGAACTAAAAAGTCAAAAATAAGTCGAACGATTTCAGTGATGAAATGAGAACAAGGTCCCGTAATTGTATCCGAAAATGGAAAACTGAAAACTAAAATTTTAATTGCAGTCGGGGGACCTGTAAAGAAATGTTCCACCAAACTGGATAACGCAAAGAATCTAATGATACTACACACATCAAAATCGGTTCAGGCGTTTAGAAGTTACGGTGGAATAAAGAAACACACAAACAAACATACATACATACATACATGAACGCTAAAAACATAACACTCTTTTTTTTGGGGCAGTCGTGTAATAAGCAACATCATTATTTTCGTGCCCGCCTATAACATGCCAGGATACCATTGGCAGTCCACCTTTACAGTATGTTAACTTAGTGTATACGTGATTTAAGCTTCCTTCGTGACACAAGACTAAACACAAACCAGCAATTTACGTCTATTCAGTCCTACGTCGACTCCTTATTTTAGAAAAGCAACGGCAGTCTCTTTCTCATTAATGCAAATGTTCCTTAACTTTCTTTGACAAACATTTCGGATATAATAACTCAATTTCCCGGACTCGTTCCGGTTGAATACCGGTGTCAAGTTGTGTGACCTATTTCAACAAAATTTGCGTATTATACGCCACGTCTAGTTTCCAACGAAAGGCAGAGCTCAATTGAGCGCAGCGGGAGTGCGGAAGCCGTCCTATCGATGCGACTGTTCCTATCAACCTGACCGGTTTTAGATTACTGATTTTAACTGGCACAACATAAGACTCGGTTTCACTTGTTCTGAAACGAGCTTTTCTTTTTGATAACGCGGTATACTTGACCGCATTTGAGATAATGGTCAGTGTGATATGGGGAACACTAACATAATTTCAGAGGACGTGCTTTATTTGGTTTGGTTACAAAGGGTCAAGATATGGAAAAGATCAAAACTTTAAGAATATGACGAAAGTATAACCAAACCTTGTCTATTTTGAAATCACTATAGCTATCTGTATTTAAAAGGCTTTACCTTAATGTGTTTAAAAAAATGTTGTAAGTAATTAAAATCACGGGTCATCCACCTCGGCATTCTGACGTAAGTTTTTTGATATAACGCACGTTTATAGATAAAGCTTACAGTTGGCAAGATGGCATAATATATAGGTTGTTAATTTAAGTAATGTAAATTAAACAATTAATAACTTAAAAGTTTACAAATTTTAACTTATATTTACCTAAAATAATTATACCATCTCGTAAACAGACTGTCAAATTAAACTCGAAAATAAAGGACTAATAAAACTACGATAATCTTACACAATCACCCAAAATTTTCACGTTTACAAACTTCAATGGCAAAAAGATATATATTTGAAAGTTTCCAAGAATCTCCATCACTGACGTGGGTACATTAGGTTGGTCTGCATGTACCGATATGACTTTAGAAGTTTTAGTTGAAAATGCGCTAACAGCTGCTGCAGAAAGCAAAGCATTATCTTTAATGAAAAGTAGTGCTTTTGGATTACCATAGTTCAGATGAATTAATATAGTTACAAGTTTAGATGGCAGTGACGTGTTCTGACTTAAGAGCGTTGTAAAATGCTTAAAAGGTTTTAAGTTCAGCGTAAAGTTATGTTCATTTTGTTTAGACAGTCACCAAGATAGCATTTACTATTTGCTATATGATACCGATTTTAGTTGGTGACCACCAATGTAAGTTTGTGTTATTGTAAGCTAATAATATTATACTACTAATACTTACTTACCTGTAAGTAAGGGGTAATCTCTGAAATTCTTAATTTGATTCTAAAAATTATTACACTGGCAAAAAGATAAATTATACAAAACAAAGACTATTAATTAAATTTATATCGTGCATATTAGCCGAGCTATCGCTTTTTTGCGGACGAAGACGTTCCCAGGCGTTTCAGTTCCATGTAAAGATAAAACTTTTACTTATTATGAACTTGCAAACTCCACCAAGCCAAACACGAAATTCACAGAAAAAAAATATTCCAACAAAATAATATCTTCAAGGTTCCCTATTAATGTTATATTACTTCCCCCTAATCCCTCAAATCCCTTGCACTACATAATCTGCATACTTTCCCTCGTCCTATTAATTTTTCAAAGGGTTGTAACTTTCTAAGCGGACTCATAGGGTATCTTCGTAACTGATCCTTTCATTCCCCTCTCCAAGATATTCCAATCACGTATGATCTTCAATTACTTTCTTCACGGTCTAGTGATCCTCGGCTTTGTTGTGGCTTATTAAGGAGAAGGGAAAACAGTCATTAGTATACCAACAAAACTCCTATTTAGAAAGGATACAGCAAGATTTTTTTGCAATTGAAAAATGTGAAGTCTTGTGTAAAGTGTGGAGGTGAAATTGGAAAATAAATTGGTTTGTTACCCTCTAGTGGAGATAAAGAGGGAATATTTTGTATCGGTGGTTCTGAAGTTAAGCGTTGCTAGGAGGATTTAGGTCATTAGTTTGGATACGTTGGGAACAAAAGAGGATTACATGAGGTTATACTGCTACTGCCTCGTTGGTATAGACACTAGTCACGCTTGTGGTTGCGACCCTTTATAATCTAGAGGGTAGGAGGTCGCAAGCGCGACTGTTGAGAAGAGGTACTGAGTTTGACTTCCAGGTCGGGCAAAGTGGTTTTGCGTTTTGCTATCAGGAATTTGCAGTCGCACCGAGTCGCAGCCACGAAGTCTGGATTTGTACCCAGTTGATGGCAAAAGGCTCGCCCTGTTACAAAGGAATATAACATTCAAAATGCGTGAAATGGGCGAAATGTAGATGTACTATCAGTAGTACACATTTCGCCAGTTATGTTTTGGCAGAGGTGTACCAGAGTTCGTCAAACAAAATTTCTAGTAATTTGTACAAACATCAATAACAATGAGATATGTTCATCGTAACGCCCATCGATGTAGTATTTAACAACCTCTAATGTGTATGATGCAATGTACTCACAAAACCTCACTACAATTTTATGCATCACCACTCACTACCATAAAAGAAAAGAAACAAAGAACTCATATGCACGAGAAAAATCCCCAGGGATCTTAATAACTACTATTACACCGACTGCACAAATGATTTTACAATTTGCATATACCCTGTTCTTACCTCCACACATTATGGAGGCACTTTAGCTCTGTCTGGAATTCGTCTAGAAATTCTAAGAGTACTGAACCCACTGAATCCTATTAACGTTTATAACGTATAAAGGTAACAGTCTTTTAGGGTATTACCAACGTATTAACTTTTTAAGAACTTTGTAAATGAAGTCAGAATGTTGTTAAAAGGCGCTGTTTAGTCTTGCGGTTGTCAGGTTAATTTAGAATTCATTGCGCAGTGACTTTGGTCTAATGGTTTGTGAAAAAGCTAATTATGTATCTGTCAGTTAAAATTAATATTAAGAGGATCTTTACAAGGTGGTTCAAAAACGACTGGATTAATACGGTCGGGACTTGAGCAGTGGTGTGTAATGAAGAGGCCTTGCTTCAAGTAGTAGGCTGTAAATATTATATAAACTGCTAATAATGGTATTGAATTTTAAGATAAAAATTATCCTGACTTTACACAGTTCAAATCTAACTAAAAGTTACTAATTGAACAACTAAATAGGTCCTCAACAAGCTAAAAAATACATTCTTCAAAAAAGTAAAAACACAGGATACGAAGCACGCAAGGAAAACAGATTGTTTTACAAACTACACCTGTTTACTGAGAATACTTTTAAAAACATTTATTTGCGGCTGAAGCTAACAAGCTATGTGCGGTGCATTAACAATGTTCTTGTTAACCCATCCGAATAGAATGTGTGTGTAATGTTAACAGCGATGCCATGGAATAATACAGAATATCTGCTCCATACAACTAGTAAATACACGCGTACGTACAGTGAATGCCAGTTTCAAACATAATTGCACTTGCTGTACATGAAGCGCATGTGTTTGCGAGCGCTTGCACTCGCTGTACGCGAAGCATGTCCATTTGTGCGTGTGCTTGCACTCCCGGAACGCGAAGGCTGTCTATGCATGCGTGCGCTTGCACCCGCTGTAGATGAAGCGTGTCTATTATGTTTCATGCGTTCCCATGTTATTATATGTATATAATTTTATATGTCTTCTGTACTATTCTGCGTTATGACGATTCCGACGGGTTTAATTCAAAATCTCGTACTTCCATAAAGGATTCTCATTTAGTCTCAACCATTTTGTACCGTGGCGTGACACATGAGGGCTGTGATATGATTTCCTGAACATTTATGTCATGATTTTAATATCAATGCTCTGCACAGTTTATTGCCTATCACTTCTAAGAAATATGGAGGAATTGATAACAGCTGAATTCTTAAAGTCTCTACCAGTGAGGGCCTACTTCACGTGAAGTGCGTATATAAGTGGAAGAAGCAAAAGATCGAAGCAGGTGTGGTTTTATAGGTTCTGCTTACCCTCGTGAGAAACAAAATTTCGAATTTACACATTAATACATGTCTGAAATAAAAGAAAAATCTTTTTATTAAATAAAATTAATGAAGTTTTAATTCACGATGTTCCACCCCGTAGTCTAATCCTACCAATTATATTATTGCCCCTTGTACCTATTATGCAGGGACACGGGGATATTGCATAATTCAATTGGGCAATCACAAACACCTGATAACTATAAAATTACAATAGCTATATCCGCCAGATTGGAATCGTACTGTTCAGCAAGCCAATATTATTCTCTATAGGGTCATGCAAATTAATGGAACAGTCTGTTTCTGATCATCAGCTGATGGTACATTTAAGACTCGTTGAAACCAGAACACAAAATGCGGACACGGTTCAGAAAACCGGACACTTTTTTTTTGTAAACGTCATCTTGCTGGTCAACCTAGAAAATTGTCGTCTGCTGAATCAGACTATCATGTGGGTGTCTCAAGTGTACCTAACGCTACCAGTGTAAGGTCACTGAGTTATACTTTACTGAAATAACCGTCAGCAGTCAGTTCACAAGTTGTCCACGCCAGTTAGACTGGTAGGAGGAGGAAGGACCGATAAGGATTTTGTTTTTGTCGAAACTTAGGATGGTATGACTATTATCTCCTTTCAGTATACACCAAAGAATAAGAGTTTCAAATAATGTAGCCTCGTCTCCACGAATGTGGCCTGTATCAAATTTGTGGGAACATTTAATGATAATAATGGTAGGATTATTTGAAAGCTAAGCTTGCTTAAGTCTCCTCTTCCAGCAAAATATTACTCCTACTAACACCGCTCTAAACAATACAAAATTATAACCATGCGACACATTAAAGCTAACACTACGCCTACATTTTGTTACGAGATTAGAGCTACGAACTCCATTCAAAATTGACTACGATAAACGATCCTTAGCGGGCACTAAATTAAGGCCTTTGAGAGGATGTATTGAACAGCGTTCAAATCCTCCTATATATAAATATAAACCGGCTGATTTAACGTTCACTTCAAGTAATAATGGCCTGTCTATCGGTACAGGAAATTTAATTTGGTAGGATATTGTTCTAAGCTGGCTAGACGAGGAACAATTATTATTGTTTCCTCAAACTATAATGTTGTGTTCTTTCAAGGGGCTTATCATCGCGGCTGTGAATTGGGGGAGTGTTTTGCCTTTTCCGAAAACATTTTTGTGTAAACAGACAAGGCCATTTATTTTTTTCTTTTTAAACCGTCACGATCCTCGTATCAACAGAAAACGTTTACTTCTAGATGAAGCTGTCTGAATATTGTCCCATTGTTTGTGGAATAGCATCGCATTACACTCCAGTGCTGAGTCATCAATGAATCTCCACCTGGGCAGGTTCGCCTTTTTGCGGCCAACCTGGCTCTCGAGTCTTTTTGAAAACTTTCACGTTAGCCTGTCTGTAGCCATGACAACTCATGTTCAGGTAGACTGTTGGGGTGGATGGTTTGACTTATATACTAATATAAGTACAGGGTATCCAACAGCTAAAGAAAATAATAAAATTAGAAGAGGGTTAAGCAAAGCACACAACACATTATTATATTACTCGCAAGTTATCCTTTATTTTCCGGCTTAGAGCCATCTGCGTTCAGTATTGCTCAAGGAAGCAAGTAAAAGCCACCAGGGACTAACGAAAAATAAGATAAGTACCGAGCTATTCCGTATACTTATCTAATTTTCCTCAAGTAACTATAGAACGTTCTCATTTCCTTCTATTTGTAAGAGGTCATTGCTTTGTAGTGGAAAAATTTTCGTTGGTAATAGTCGGTGTAGAATTTCAGTTCGTTAGAGGAGCTCCTGCTTAAATAGTAACAGGCGCTGGGATCAATATCCAAGTTAACACGCACTTTCCTAGGTTGGCCTTTGGATGGGTGTTTCCTCTGTGTCTCGTATAATATGCGAATCTAGTAAACTGTTTTTTTATGGAACAAGGCTGCCAAACTATTCCCAAAACGCTGTAACTCTTGTAAGCCAGAATCAACAGTGGCGACCAGAAAAGCGCCGAGACAATGAAGCTCGACGAAGTGCCAGAGAAACGATTTCGCTGTCATGGTCCCGCAACGAAATTAATCAGAAAAGTATAGCAGAAAAGTAGGAAAAACTTAGCAGTAGTAACCAGTTTATTATGAGTCTTTCACCACTCGACATTAATATTCCCAGTAAGCACAGCGTTAAGTCAACCCAATTGAAATTTACTTCACATTTGCTTTCCGCTTTGCTGTGTCACTGAGACCGCCCATGCGTTTGTCAAGTCTACCCCGCAACCGCCTCGTTCCAAGTGTACAGTTGGACAAACTAATAAGTATACAGGCACAAATATTAATCTTTTCACTACACCACAAAAAAATATTACGCACATATTACATTACACTTTAATTACATCGAACTTTAATGTAGGTTGTGTTGGCTGCGTGCGTAAATTATTCTTACCAGAGCAAGGCAAAAAAAATGTGTACTTAGAGTACTCACAAAATACATACTGTTTACAATTTGCAGTGAGGGCAATGGCTATATTACCAAATCAACTCGTTCTATAGCAGGTTACTGCTGGACATAGGTGAAACGACGTCCGCAAACAGGTGGCTGTAAAAATTAGGCCTATTAGATGCCTATCCCAACAATCTGTCGTACACCTTTCGCGTCCATTCTGTCCTAGCCACCTGTTTGCGGATGTCACTTCATTTACTACGCCTGCCGATACGTGGACTCCACTGCAGGATTTGCTTGCCATCGTTTTCTTCTTGTGCTCGTCCACCATGTACCTTGTCCGACTGTACATTATGCATTCAGAACCACAAACGCATTCGAGTTCGCCTAAACGCAGCAAACGGGTCGCATTGTTAGTCTGAACTGGTGCTTGTGTTAAGAGCTCGTTCTATGGTTAGATGGATTGCTAATGGCTACTGAAGTATCGTTTCATTATTTTGAGCATGTAACTTTTGTTTTCCCATTAGGGAGACTTATTTAACGGAAATTCAATACTGCGGTATTTTTATTTTTAACAAAACTGAAACGTGAAATGACGATGAGTGTAGCTATTAGAAATTGTTCGAGTTTTATGAAAAATATTCGGGAATTTTATTTTATAAGTCATTCGGATTTTAGTTTTCATTTAATTCAAAGAGAATTTTTAACTAGTTTTATTGTAAAACTTTTTATGGTTTACACGGTGAAAGAGACGTTGGCATACAAACAAAATACACCGTATTCAGTATTATCATATTTGCATTTCCATACATTTTGACCGTGTGGGTTTATAGCACTTTTCTACTTGCATGCATATAGTATAGATACTTTCAGGGAGAAACTAAAAATATTCGCTGCAAGACTTTTCTCTTCAAACCGTCCTTGTAACATTATTTTTTCAAATACCCGAACTATTTCATCACGATCGGTACTTCCATATTTTTCATCGAAATAACGCAACTAAATTTACTTGAAAATCCAATAATTTTCGCTAACACGGCCACAAATTCGTATGAGAAAATGCATATATTGATAAGTCGGTCGCAATCCTTCGCAGTAGGTTATGGGCATGAAATATGCATACCGATGTTCGCTCGATGCAAACCTATTTCCATTTGCGATTGCATATAATGTGGGTGCTAGACACTGGTACTAAATATGAAATACATACTATCCATAACTCATGGTTTGTAAAACTCTTTGGTGGAAGACTAACTAAAAATTTAAAACTTTGAAAGTGTTTTATGACCCTTTTTGCCCGCTGTCCGGGTAGTAAGTGGCCATTGCTGTAGCGTTGATAGTTTATGAAATATTCCTGTATATATACTTTGTTGGGAAGAGAAAATTGATGTTTCTGAAGCGCTCACATGAGACCGTTAATATCTAATGCGATATAAAATGGGATGTTACGTAAGTAATTTATCCACTAAGTGCCTCATTGGGCGAGTAGCTCAAAACGCGACTACTGAGCGTTTGGTCCAGGGTTTGATTCCCAATGTTAATGTTTTTGGGTCCGGAATTTCTCAGTAGTAGCCACGAAGTCTGAACTGGTGACTTTGATGGTAATAGAAACAAACCCAATGAAAACTTTTCCGATACGTTGCTCGCCTTTCACAAATACACGGCTTTTATTATTTTCTTTCATTTTTTTAATTCGTCAGACATTTTTGAGTAAACCAATATGAAATGAATTCAACTTTTTGATCAGATACAATCCATATGGCTCACAGCATACACAAAGTTTACATAAAGCTCACAGTCAGTTTACAAAACAGTAAAAGTAAAGAAAAGCCAGGAAATTCATAAATATTGCAATTCGAAATAAGTAACACACAGCACCAGCAAATTAAAAAAAAACTGAGCTCGTTGTTATCAAAAAAACATACTTATCGAAACGAATAAATACATAATATTAAAATAATTCTCAACACCAGAGCCACAATAGATACCTACCCAATTTATTTATCGTCTGTCTGACCAACCTAAAAGGAAGAAAGAGTTGGTCCAAATACATCTCGATGTTATCGAAGAAGCTAACCAAAAGATTATATCCGAGAAAAAGGATAGCGACATACATCTGTATAACAAACAAAATAATTCCGGCATTCCTAATCCGCTTACCAACAGGAATAATTTATGACTTTACCACCCCGAGTCGTTCACAATAATAAATAATATTGGAGAAGCATTAGCTGACGACACTATAACTGTATAACACAAAGCTGAAGTAAAAATAATAAAAACGAAAGAGAAAGAAAGAAACAATCGATTAGATTAAGACGAAAAACTATTTACACAAGATACACACAGAAAAGAAGGTTACAAAGAAACTCTCAAGGGACTTGCACGACCGTGCGGGGTAAACGTACATAATGTAACTTCGAATGATTTTAAAATAGAAAAATACTAGCACCTAATAATCGTTTAGATATTTCTTATACACGTATTAATTAAAAAAATAAGCAGTAGTGTAGTTGCGGTTGCCGCGACGTTGCAGTACGTCGGGAATGTTTACTGAAGCGCGTACGGATGGCTTTCACGCCATCATGCGTAAGAAAGCCCCTACTGCAACGTTTGCTTAGCACTCAGAACAGCATCCTGGAAATGATTGTTAGCAGAGTGGACTGCCCCATCCAAAGGCACTGGGTAGAATTTGGTATAAGTTTATGGTAAATACTCGTAGAATTAAGTACTAACAACACTAACATATATAGCATGTAAGCACAGTTTGTTACTAACCACTAACTACGTATGGACTGCTTAGGTCTGAAATAAAGATATTTTATTTTATTTTTTTATTTTATAGTTGTAGAAATGTAGAGGGTGGAAGAGACATCGTCGCACAAACAAAAACATTACCACATTTTCAGTACATCACTTCGAACCAAACAGAATTTTTTCATCGAGAATTTAAAATAAACTCAGCAACAGCCGTTAGCAAGTTTTTTTCCTGCCTTTGTCCCATGTTACTTGGAATCAGCGCTACACGTTTTTTCTTCGATTTTCCTCTGTCCACCGACACGCCACTATTTACTCCTTTTCCTAGTTAATAAGCCTTATTAGGCTCTTGTTTTTGGTTCTTGAATTGTGATGACTTTTGGTGAAAAAAATAATGAATTTCATATTTTTTAAATAATTTCTTACACAACAACGAACGATAACAACTATTCACAAGAATTGTTCCAATTTACGTTAAGTTACATAGCACGATTGTACAAGGCCCACAGTAGTCTAAAAACATTCCTGTTGACACGACAAACGTAATCCAACCTCAAAGCACATTCATAAAAACACCAATATGTGTCAGAGAGCCAGAAGCCAACTTGCCCAGCAACCTAATCGTATCACGATAAATACGTGTAAACGAATAAACTTTGCACAAACAAGCGTCGGAATTCGTAAAGAAACTTTCAAACTTCCCACGGGGCGAACGTAAATTCGAAGCGAGTTATCGGTCGGCAGTCATTCGCGGTAATGAGTTGAGAACTTACCTGTGGTCTCCGAGTTGCGAAGTTTAGTAAACACAGTACAGAGATGATCTGATCTTGGTTTACAAGTCTATTTGCATGTTTTGAATTCAAAGGAATTTAGATTATTTTGTGTTTTTGGTTTATATATTATAATATTGTACAGGGTGTGTCATAAAAAACGCAAGACCTCTCGTGTGGTGTTTCAGACCACGAAACTAAACAACTTTTGTTCTATGCCATTGGGAAAATCTTATTTTTTTTTTAGTTTATCCTCCATGTTGATCAGCTGATCGCGTTAGTGCCAAGATAAAATAATTTTTTTGCGAGTTTCAAGAACTCGTAGCGCAAAGGTAGTTCAAGTTCATGGTCTGAGATACCAGGAGGTCTTGCGTACACCATATATGTGTACACATATTAATATGATTATTATGTAGGTTTGCTTTAGTCAGAAACCATAATTAAACTTTAGTTTTCTTACTACTGTGTTTCACTGGCCTTCCCCGTGTACGAGGGATCAATGGATCTACTACCATAAAAGTATAATTTCAAATGCTCAAAATAGCAAAAGTTCAAGGTAAATGTAACAATGAGTAAAAGCATTTAAAAGCCATGATTGACTTTAACAAGAGGGACTTTAACTTAACACTTTTAAACAAGATCTCACTCAAACCCGTAAATTGACACTTTAGAACAAATCCATTCGACTGTTTCTAAACTCCTTACGAACGTCTGGAAAGAATGAAATCGTCTTCAGCAAAAGATTGATTGCTTTTCTGTCATTCATTCTTTTACAAAATGAAGTGAAAAATCTTCAATCGAAGTCAAATTTTATCTAGGTACAGACTTTAATTAAACCGTCTTCACAAGTCACAGACCCCTAATGAGACACTCGGGATGTCTAACTTCTACGAAACTTTGTAATAGACACAATGCTATGTGTCTTGGTAATTAATTTACCTCGGTGACATTGTTGTTTTCTAAAAACAAAAGAAGTTAGGTAAAAAGCTTGCTTGTATTTAATCCCCGTGTGGAAACAGATGAGAAAAACAAAGTTGGGGTTTTAAAACAAACAACAGTAGTAGGTGTTAGAATACAGGAGTGTAATTATGAACTGTAGTTGTACATACATACAGCGTGTACTAAAGAAAATTAGATATTATTATTTCTTCTACTAATATTTATTTACCAGAAAATAAAAACTTATATAAAAAAATAGTTAACGAGCCTATACTACCTCAAATTAGCAACTATATTTGTGGTGGTTCAAACTTCGTTTGAAATACTTTTAGAATAAAGTTCTAATCAGCTTGCACTTTAAAGCGGTTGTTACGTCTTTCGCTGCGGCCGAATAGTGCGAAATTAGTGGTATTTTGCGATTTACAAAAAAAAACTATTGATTGGACTAAAAAAGTAAAACACTATGATTTTAGTATGTTGCTTGTAGAATTATTTGGCAAAAAAATCAGAACGATGACATGACATGTATTTTAGTATGGTTTTTACTCGATTTTTTCTATAGAGCAAAATTACATAGTTGTATTATGTTTTCACAACACTATGTTACTAGCATATATCCTGAAGAATATCATATATTTATTTGATTTTATTTACTGCAGTGAATCATATACTTTTTCATTACTCATACTCTGAAAGTAGGTCATAACATGACTGCAGAGCGGGTTGAAAGTACTACTTTTCAGCCCTATTGAGAATCGCTTTCAACTGACAGCTGTCAAATTATTGAAAAAAACTAGGTCTATTTTAGTATTTTCACATTTTTATTGAACCATGTTCCAACTACATATTTATACAGCCACTGAATTACAGCGCGATTTAAAATTAAAATAACATAAAGTTGACTTAAGAATATAATTATATTATGACTTAATTTACCTACTTATATTAAATAAATAATAACTATATATAAACAATAACTAAATAACTTAATTTTATTATGATATAATTTATTTTTAACTATGTCTCTAAAATAAAACAGATTTTGGCAAAATCTTTGGCATTTTTTTTAATGATGAACATGAAAAATACTGGCTGTACAGCTGGACGACCAGAAGACAAAAAAAAACAAAATAAGCTTGAAAGTGACAGTCCGATCAACATTCATTATTTTTACTTTCCTCGTATTCGTAATGAAAAGCGCAGTGTTTACCTCGGGTAAATTACTTATTTAGTCCCTCAAACTATTATATGATTCCATGCTCCGGAAGGCACGTATAAACCAGTGGTCTTGTTAAACCATGTAAGAGGCCTTTTTTTTTTGGTTGGTGGAAAATCATCGAATGACCCCCCCCCCGCTCTTGGACAGAGCGAAGGGGAGTGTCAGATTTCTACTGACTAAAAACCAAACCCATGTTCCTTTTTCGCCCTTGTGCCGAGGCCACGTCATCTCTTTCGATAATCCGCAGCCCCGACGGGATGTCAGAGGCCCTTTTTTTTTTTTTTTTTTGGTGGGTGGAAAATCATCGAATAACCCCCCCGCTCTTGGGCAGAGCGAAGGGGAGTGTCAGACTTCTACTGACTAAAAACCAAACCCATGTTCCTTCTTCGCCCTTGTGTCGGAGCCGCGTTATCCTTTCGATAATCCACAGCCCCGACGGGGTCCACAGCCCCGACGGTGTGACGGTCAGAGGCCCTTGAGGCCGTTTAGAAACTAGCCCCTTAAAACATGGGATTTAAACATAACTGGTGACATGTGGGTGTACTGATGGGTTCCGTACACCTCTACCTAACATTTCGAGGATTACAGACATGGCTTAAAATGACTTTATCTCTCAATGCCATCTGGTTGGGTATTCATTTGACAAACACTAAGATCAAAATCCGTTGACGTAAGCGAGCGAACATTAAGCCTACACTAATCTAGTACTTGTAAGTCTTCATGATCAAGTAACACCTACCTCATGCCTTTTAAGCCTTCTGCTGTATTAAAATAATGTTTATCTACCCAAATATCATAAACCCTCTATAATGCGTTCAAAAACCATAGGCAATGACCAGCATTACCAACCAGCAGAAATTAACAGAACTGTAATGAGCTCATAACCTACTGAAAACAGTAGGTTATGAGTTTAAATTTGGAACAGGTGTCAAATTCAAGTGAGTGTGCTATTCTAGTATCTACATTAAAACAGATACCTATCGATACGAAACCCCAATTCAGTATGATTTTAATTATAAATCGCACGAAATTTTGATCTCGAGTGACACAAGAATAGTGACTTTGTTCGTTTGCCTATGATTTAAAAAAAATGACAGATATCCGAAACGCCGCCATTTCGAGCTGTCATTTGTTCGTTAGCTTTTTATTCCCTTTCATTGAGTAGACAAATTTTCTGATAAGTTCTTTATTTCTGTCGAAAATGAGTGATAGTGACTCAGAAATTAACATGAACACTCCGCCAGATATCGTAAATGCAGCGACGAATGCAACTAATAACCTGTTTATTTTTTATTGCATTACACTGGTAACAATGCTGGTCATTTCCCTATGGTTCCTGAGCCCATCATAGATCCCTTATGATATTCGGGTAGATAAATTAGTGTATGCAACTATACATAATTAGGCATTACAACACTCGTGTGATGCTATTAAGAAACTCGCCTTCGGCTCGTTTCTTAAACCCACACTTGTGTTGTAATGCCCTTCATTATGCACAGTCGCATAAACTACTATTACGCACGATCGCGATTTATACATAATACTAAAATTTATGTTTTTTTTTTTAATTATTGTGATATTAAAGTAAAGGTATGACATTCATTGTATGACATATGGTCGTGGGTTCGAACCCAGGCAGGCGCATTACTTTGTGTAATTTATTTCATCACCACTGCTCTCAAAACGGTGAAGGAAAACATCGTGAGGAAACCGGCATGTCTTAGAACCAAAAATTCGAAGATATGCGACATCTACCAATCCGCACTGGGCCCGCGTGGTGGATTATAGCCCATCCCTCTCCTAGAGAGGAGGCCTGAGTCCCTGCAGTGGGAACAATTATAGGCTGATGATGATGACATTCATTCATGAAGCGAGATCATCATCTGCCTAGCATTTTTCTAACTATGTTGGCGCATCATCGGCTTTCAGTCCAACCAGATGCAGTTGAATACAAGTATTTTACATGGAGTGCCAACCACAACCCAGTCAGTACTAGGTACGGTTCCTCTAGGTAAGACTGGTTGTCAAACTTTCGGGTCATTTACTACCTGTAACGGCTATCAAAGATCTGCAAATAACAGCCGGAACCAACAGCTTGACGTGCTTTCCGAGGCATTGAGGAAACTCGGTATGTTATTATTGGTCTCCCATCCAGATAATAATATGGTAAGGCTAAACATTAAACATTCTAGATTTGGCTCCACGTATCGGCAAACTCATATCGAGTTTTGGAGCTAGTGGCTATAATAATAACTTTAATATCACATTTTTTTTTAAATATATTTTAATACATAGTTACATTATTAAGCTGCCAGTAAAGTAGTTTAAAAAATCTAAGAACTAGATTTTATAAAATAAAATCTGCACTCGCTCTCAGACAACCAGTTAACTTAGGTGCTCTCGAATGAAACGCTGCAACGAACTCAAGAGCACCTAGGAAAGAGCGTGCCTTTGCAACGATTGAATAAAAACGCCTTCAACAAATACCGGAAAAACTGGCATTCATAAAAGATCAAAGGATTCCAATTTCTCCCATATTTGCTGAACGAAAAAACTGTTCGAAGTTATCCAACCGTATCCAACGAAATCTGACTGTATTTTTTTTCGTTGTTGAATTATCTGAGCCAAAATCTTAAAAGAAAAAGTAGTCTTAGGCAGTTCGAACAAAACTATCTGCTTTCCCCAAAGACCTAAAAATAATGTCTTAGCTGATAGAATCTTTGTACGATGTTATTTTAATCGACACTCTGAAATGTTTGCGTAAAAATGCCAGTATTATGTATAGATATAGGATGAGTGTGGGTGTATAGGGTATATGCGTAGATGCGAAGCGTTATCCGTACAATTACTACATATTCCAAGTACTATGCAGCTCTGGTGGACAAGGGTTTATTGAAGACCAGGTGTAGGCCATGCCAAACGAATGACTTATAATAACTCAAACTTTTTATTTTGGAGCGAAAAATCACGTTTTATGGTAGGACTCAATGTAACGTACCAAAAATATTATGCTGATGGATGCCGTGAAAAATACGGGGGTCATGAGCGTACTCAAAGTAAAGCTGCAAAATGTAGGATCTTTGACCACCAATATCTTCGCAACTAGAATGTTCCCAGGTATAGTCTAGAACAAAAATAAAACGCAATGGGAGGCCAAGTGCCTTTCGGCTTCGTAAAGGGCACTTTAACACTCATTATTTGGTTGAAACACACACTTAATTTGGGCAAAATAAATTGGTTTATTCGCATTCTTTGATAATAAGAGTCGTTTCATTCTAAGTGATCTTGGGGTTTGGCAATATTAAGGCACTTATTCGTTTGTTTTCATTAAAATATATTTTTACAGCAGTGTTTGATGGGCTCATAGGGACAAAGTTTATGACTGTGTGTAGTTATATACATTGACTTTTATAGTAAGCAGCATAAAGACTATTTTGTAATCTGTGTGGGTGTGAAGAATTTTCAAACAGATTGTGGTCGTGACTTAAATGGGCAGGTAAGTTTTTTTTATGTATATTCCAATCAACAGTTCGAAACGAGGTGTAAACCAACGTTGAACATTTTGAACAAAACAAAAGAGTTCGTTTTTCAGTTACTCTTTTAATCTTCATTATACATTCCTTACGTAGAAGTAGCTCTGACCTAATTTCTTGATATGTAAGAAATGAACAGAGCTACTTCTACTTAGATCTTATATTTTTCCAGTACGTACTAATCTGGCACACCACACATCCACCTCAACATTCTCACCTCGGGTACATGAAATCTTTTTTCATCCATCTTCTTCACAGCCGTGGACTTAGAAACGTTAAACTCGAATCAGCTCTAATTTCCTACCTTTAAAAAAAAAAACTCAAGTTTAGTTAGGACGATTGACCTTAAGAAACACAGTCATATAAACATCTATATATAACACTTATCCATGGGTTCCACCTAAATAACTTAACGGGAAATGCTTTTCCTTATTCCGTTTTTCCTGTTATTGCGTGGGCTATCCATCAATTAGATATCACGATACTGGCTGCTTATTACTTGCTCAGCTTATAAAATTAATATGATTATTGGGAAATTGTATACGCAAACATTTCTGAGAATTTTCCTCGTTCCTACATATTCGAAAATTCGTAAGAAGTGATATCATAATAAAATTAAAATATCAAATTACTAGCTTTTCCCCGCGGCTTCCCTCGCGTTTTGGTTGGAAATTATCACATGGGAACGTTTCAAATAAAACTTATGACTGTCGGGCTTTTAATAATGCTTCCCATGAATGTTATATTTTTTTCAAAATAGGTTCAATAGATCCAGAGATTACCCCCTACAATCTCACATGTTTTACCTCTTGTTTCAAAACCAAAATTGAAGCGTCGTTTAATTTCGATGGACGTTATGTAGGTAAACGTATTACAGTCGCCATGGTTTACGTATAATGGTTCACTTTACTAAGTATGGAAACCGAAACCCTAACATAGGACATAGAACATAATATCGACGCTTCAAATTTAGTGTCTCGTAAAATGACTAAACTGTAAAATAAAAACTGAAGTTGAGTGAACCTATCAAACAATGCTGGATTTCGGCGCTGTTCATATCAAAGAGACCCACATAACATTGTCAGAGTAGTGTGAACGTAAATTGCAACAAAAATGAACAACATAGCAGTATGACATCAACTTAATGAAGAAACTGTAATTAATATTTCAAAAATCTTTCAAGTTAACACTAAATTTAGCAAGTCTCTTGAAGCTGGAAAGCTCGTTGACTCATAAAATATAGAAGAGGGCATTAAAAACTTAAAACTTCGTTAAAATTATACTCCTAAAACACGGGTCTGGAATAAAACCTCGTTTCAGTCACTGACCCGGATCAGATTTGAAATCCTGCCAAGTTTTGTGACTTGGCATTTTTGGAGCGAGAGCATATGAATGGGATAGTAATCAAATGATGAGATCAATATTTGTTGCATTAGATATTATATTCGAGTTTAAAGTGGTACGAAAATGCTGTTTCAGCTATTACACTACATTGAACTGGGGTAAAAATGGAGTGAAATTTAAGACTTGCCTTTCCACTCTAACGTATTATCTAGTTGTAATTTTGAATCACTTCTTTGCTTCTTACTTTTTTTGTGGTAACAGCTAAATCATGTTCATGTCTGTTAATTGGTTTTGTAAATCACTTTTACACGTCACATCATGTTGTGTATAACAACTAAATGGGCGTGGTGTTTCATACCTGACTACTTTAAAAAGCAACAACTGAAACGAACTCAGAGGGCACTGTCTCTTTTGAATTCCAGACACTGGTAAAGTCGTAAGAGGACTATGCTGATTCGTGTCTGAGATAGTCTTTTGATAAAATAACAACACAGATTTGAGTATACCTGTCCGGTGTCCAATCAGGGCAAGCATTTGTTAGTGATCGTGTGGCTCGGCTCATAACCCAAGGAACTCAACGACACAAAGTGTTTTCCTGAAATAGTGGTTACGGATTTGGTCAGTAGTAACACATTCACATTGTTTTGGTAGTGGTAAGTACTACTTAACTAAAGCCACTAAATAAATTCTAGTAGTAAGCGCTTTAAGTCCTTTCGTGTACTTTCAGTATTAAACTGCAGTCGACTAGAGTGTACTTTAAAGCTTGTTGTATCGCGGTTCAAAATATTAACTAGAAAAACCCAACAGGTTTGTGAAATAACATAATCTTATTTCAAGTTTATAAGTAACTTTACACTTTAAGTGTCAAATAATTATGTTTAAATTACTTAAAGATATCTTACTAGAGAAACAAGAGGTCCACATACATCGTGAACAAACGGGCATGTCCTAGAACCGAAAATTTAAGGTTTCCAACACACCTTAAAGCCTCAGGGCCTGTGCTCCACCAATAGGAAAATTACAAGCTGATTTTGGTTCAAACAAAAGTTTATCACAAGAAGACAGAAGAAACTTGATTTCTTCTGTGTTCAAATCCCGTTGAAACATACTGAAAGGCGGAAACTGAAGTGAGACAATTTATTTTTCATGTCCTATGAAGTTATTGGGCCTTAAATCCCCTGCACTAAATCTGTTGGGGTTGCCAGTTCACGCATCATTGGGTTTAACTGTCACCCTTTGGCAGCCATAACACATGTTCTGAATTTTAGATGGGAACACTTTTGTGAATTTTCTCCATAATGTTTAGCACCCCTGTAAACGATGACACCGTTTGCAGAGGTGATAAGTATTATGGAATGTTTGAGGAAAGTTTTTGTCGTATCAAAGTATCGATGGTGATTGCAGTTAGTTTTGATACCCTTTTATTACTCTATCTTTATAACCACGTTTGGGTTTACATATGGGCCAGTTTAGGAATTCTAAAATGGCTATAAGTGTTCGCATCTTTGCAAACACTTACAGCCATTTTATGCCATTAGCTATTTTATTTTTTTGTAAGAGTTTGTGACCGTGAAAATAAGTGAAAACTACAGAACGTTACCAAAAACCCTAACAACCCTTGACTCCTTTATAAAAGCAATAGAGGTAAGTCATACATTCCATGAAGTTCTTTTTTTTTTTAAAGAACAAACTTGCATTTCACTAGGATTTCCCCTATATCGTTTAATGTGTCTTCAAAAACTTAGAGTAAGTTGTACTTTGGTTTTAAATAAAGACAACTCAACTGCTATATTGATAAACCTCATAGTAGTTAATGAAACCACCATACATTTTCCACCACGTTCAACTTTCAAGAAACGCTTCCCTTCCAAAGCGGACATTCTTTCAAAGAAAACTTTTCCTGAAACTTCAACTTTGTAATTTTGTACGGGAATTCTTTGCTTCTAACTTTTTTATGTGCAAACAATCGTTTTCCGAATGTAATGGACATTGTTTTGGTCAGAAGGTACAAAGGGACTGTTTGTGTATCAATTATGTAGGTACCACGCACCACGTCTCTCCCTGACGGTCGACCACTTTTCACCCTTATGTCTTAACTTATAAGTTTGAAAAGTGGTCGACCATCAGTGAACTCGGTAGTACTTATAACTCTAAGTGACAAATCAGTTTTTTTAATACCCACATGTAGAAAATATCACTCTTAGCATAAAGCCTACTTAGTGCTTATGCTATCTACCAAATTAAACTGTCAATAATGGCTTGACCAAAAACCGAGTTAGTCCGTCAGATAGATTGCCAAAAAATATTGTAAACATACCTTATTCATACCATATTTTTCGATAATCTAACTGTTAGACTAAACAAAGTCATGTTTTTTTTAGTCAGGAAACATCCCTATTGTATTCGCCATGGTTTGAACTTAGTTCACGACCCTAGTTTAATGTAATTCACGCTAGTCCAATGAAGGTGGTGTGCGATCTAATCTTGTTTGCGGGACGAACCTTGCCAGATACAGCGCCATGTAAACAGGTTTGGAAGGAGACAGGGGAGGCCTTTGTCCAGCAGTGAGACAACTAAATTCGTTTTTTTATTACGCACAATACATACTTTTAAGATACTTGTAAAGTAGTTAAGTACTTCAAATCCAATTATTATTGGGTTTTAGTGTACTTTTTTTCTATTCGTATTTATTTAAGAAGACTTCGCTGAAACTATGTTACTACCCGCGTGAAAAGCTATTGTCTAAATAATTGAATAAGTTTTTCTGAACAGGTGTGTCAAAATAACAAACCACTAGGAACAAAGAGGCAACTGTAGCAACAAACCCAAAGGCAATATTGTTCCAGTTGTCTGGTAGGAAAAAACTTTCACGGACCAATTAATTAATATCTGGTGCTTCTAGAATGTCAGTCATTGTTATATTCTAAGATAAGCTGGTTATCAAGCTACATAGCCTGGCCCACCGTCGCAAAGTCGCATGTCTGTCGGTCTTCTATACAGACTGTACTTCGGAGAGTGTGCGCAAGAGCTCCACGAGCTGATCCCACCATCTCCCTTCTTCCATCGGGAGACTAGACGTACTGCAGGGTATCACCGATACCTAGTCGACATTCCACACATTCGAATGAAGCGCTTTGCTGGGTCCTTTATTATGCGCACAGCCAAGGAGTGGAATTCCCTGCCTGCGTCGGTTTTTCCGAGTTCATATAACCCTAAACTGTTTAAGTCGCGAGTAAACAGGCTTCTACTGGGTAAGCTCGTTCCATCGTCGACATCATCTCTGCCCTTAGGGCAAGATTGAAGTCAAGAGCAAGCCCATTTATAATATTAAAAAAAAAAATATTATGTGTATACAGAGTAAGAGATAGACATATTATTATGCTATTGCGTTTTTTTTTATTGTTGAAAAGGAACAATTCCGTCATAATATTATGAGATTTTTGCGTAAGTTTAACCGTTTACACATCGCACGTAACATAGGCTCTCGAATGTTCCTCGTTTTTGCAAGATTTTCATTGATCATACTTCGCTCTCGGTCTTAGCGTGATGCTTTATAGCCTATATTCCTATCTACGACTAAAATAATATATCATGTCTCTTGCCTCTTCTCTCATATTGTTCTTGTTGTTTATACTTAGATTAGCGCGTACAATCAAACTACTTTCTAGCTTAATAATAATATTATCATCATGCATAAATCGCCCGGAATCTGTTTTATTTTTAATTGTTATTTTATCAGCCCGGAATCACCTAACAAGTATCTTATAATAAACCCTCCTTTTTTCGTCACATTGGTCTTGTGCGTATAATCTTAATAGATACAGGCGATTCCCGCGACTTTGTTAAAATCGTAAGGACGGCCCTAGTTTCTATAATAATTTACTTACTCTCGTGTACAGCACACAGATAAAAAACCATTGTTGAATGTAATTACAGATTACACTCACGAATGATTTTTATAGGTAGCTTCAAAATATTTATTTCCGGACGAATTCTCAAATGCTAAACAATTTTCACTTCATAAAAGCCAACGGCTCAGCCAAAGCTTTAGTGAGGTTTTCAATTTAACAATCATCTGATTTCCATCTCTCCTTTAAAACAAAAACTTCTCCTTTTATCCTATAAATATTCACATTTCAGGGTACAGCATCAAACACAGACATCTAGTTATTTGTAAGAAAAATATTTTATAAAATCTCCGGTTCGCGTAATAATCTTGCAACCGGAGGAATATGAGAAAATGTTGTATTTTTACTTATTTAGGTAGAATTCGGTGTTAACTTATAGGCCATTAATTTGGTATTATTTAATAGAATTAATTTGTTATGTTTAAGTTTCATGTAATAAGGGGCGACAAATCCGGACCAGACCATTTCTTAATAGTAGCCAACTACTATAAAGAAATTCCTAGTGAAAATCCCAAACTTTAGCCGACCTGCAAATCGAAACCAGGGCCTCGTGCACTGCAGCCGCACTTGCGTCCACCAGACCGACTGTTCTGTAAATAAATTCGAAACAATAACCGATCTTGCAAAATATGTACTTAAATGAAATGAGTGCCTACCCGTTATTTAATACACCTGTTCCGTCATCGTACAAAACCAAACGTAACTTATTCTAATTCTTCAAATTCTAATCGATGTTCAACGTTCCATCAGTTTGCGATAACAAAACGCAGACCATCTATAATCTGTGGTGCATACCGTGACTCGTAAAAAGTTGGAGCGAAGACACTCCTTAGATACCCGCGTGTGTGAAAACATATCCTTTTCGCGCCCGACGTTCTCCTGTCCCAGCACTGGACAAGCCATCGGTTTTTATCTTCTACGCGCGTGAATATCTGACTCGCATCCCGGAATTCCTGTGTTCCTGCCCTTGGTACTATCGGAGGTGGAAAGTTCAACGTGTGTCGTAGCAGTCCAAGGTACGTGTATGCACTGTTATTTGCTATTGACATTCTGTGGAGTTTTTGAACATCGTATTTACTCGTCATCGTTGTGTTCCCTAGTAGCAGAAAGCCACCCCTGCTATTTCGGCTTTGGTGCGCATGCTACATGTTTAGGTGCCGAAACCAGGGACCTTTCCATCTAATCTTATTACGTTTATGGTATTTTCTGGTTAGAAACGTCATATAACTTGGTCTGTAGAACAAATCTATTACAACAAACGTTTACCGGCTGCATTCCGAGCTATATTTTTAATATTTCTTATCGAAATAACCGTTTATACCTACGTAAATCACAATCGTTCCAAGAGGTAACCCCATCGAACAGGAATTATCTATCGTCACACACTTTCATCGTAGGTAATTATTGTAGGATCTAATTAGGCAATCACTTTTCTATCGGTGCTTAATTCCATCGGCTTACGATAATCATTTACCACCAGTATCAAATTCACCTATCTGTATTCATTTTCATTCCATTCTATAATATTTCAATTACAGAAATCTTAAAAATTTAGTTTTTCACTTTTTTATATTTTGGGTAACTTCATAATTATTATATGCAAGGTTGAGCATTCGTAACCGGCGTCGATTTCTTCGTAACGGCCGACCGTGTACACCGCTCCACATAAGTTTCGGATCGTACGTGTATGGTGCGTCATAGTACATTCAAACAAAACTTGTGCGGTTAGCTGTACCTATTCATTCCAGTGAGTCTTTATCTTTGTTGTTTACGTGTTAACGCATTTTTATTTTACGTTTCACATAATGTCGCTGCTTAGTAAACATTCTACTAGGAGGTTAAAGAAAACTAAATCGAAGTCTATCGATGTGGATGAATATACCACACAGGATTTGCCATCGTTACGTCGCAAGCGTACTATGTCTTACAACCGGCTAGCCAAATCTTTCGAGATTGGCACGTTAGCATTAAGTGACTCATCTAAGCACGATTTGTTTTTATCGTATTATCGAGACATGAAGGCCATTGCACACAATTTCGAACAAGCACATTTAATTATTTTAGATATTTTAGACGACCCGGATGATGATGATAACGATATGCAAGAACGTTTTGATGATATGTACTATCAAGTAGGATCAATTTATCACAGTTTAACAAAATCACTTTCACCATCATCTCAATCGCAAAATGTAAACTCTTCTAATATTCGATTACCAAAAATAGTCCTTCCTAGTTTCTCAGGTAATATCAAACAGTGGCCTGAGTATTATGATACATTTAACGCTTTAGTACATAATTCTACTACACTTACGGACACTGAAGTTTCATTATTTGGTTTCTTCCCTTAGTGGTGAAGCATTAGCGGTAGTGAAAACGTTTCCTAAGACCCAAGACCATTATCATGATGCATATCAAACATTAGTTAATCGCTACAAGTCTAAACGGAACTTATCTTTTACTTGTTGCGTGAGGTTTTAAACACAGACTTTAAACATAATGATGCGAATAAATTCCAAACTTCACTAGACCTTTTAGAAGAGAATTTATGTATTTTAAAGACACTCGATTTCCCGGTCCAACATTGGGACTTTGTTTTGGTTTATCATATTTTATCTAAACTAGACCCAGATGTACGCCAAAGTCTTGAAGAGAAATATTTCGATGTAGAAATACCATCGTTTGATCAAACGAAATCATTTTTGCGTGCCAAGTCAGAGGCTCTTATGCGCGGTACCCACTTCACCGCTACTTCTAAACCTAAATCAAACCAGACTGCGCCCACGGTTGTGTCGCCTCAATCTCGACGCGCCCCCGCCTCTACAGCACTTGTTGCTTCTGGTGATGCGAAACAACCTACACAACCGAGTAAATGTGCTTATTGCGATGAATCACATTCAATAATGTCTTGCCCCACGTTTCTTCAAAAATCGGTCGACGAACGTATGAACGTAGCTAATGAGAAAAAATGGTGTTATAATTGTTTAAAGTCATCCCACCAACTTAAAGATTGCAACTCGATATTTACATGCCGTACATGTAAACGCAAACACCACTCGTTACTTCACCGCGAGAAACCTCAGCCGCAGGAACCAAGTCCAACCGTCTCGTCCTTGGTATCAAGGTCTCAATCAAATACTACTGTGTTGCTGGCTACTGCTATCGTTCAGGTTAGGGACGCTTCAGGCAACATGCAATCTTTTCGTGCATTGTTCGACACCGGGAGTCAGAGCAATTTTATTACCGAATCTGCTGTTAAGCGTTTAGGGCTTACTCCAGCTAAGGCTGATGCCAAGGTCAGTGGACTCGGGGATTCTGTAGCACCCATTGCTGGTGATGTCACTTGTTCCGTAGGCACGAATACGCGTGTTTATTACAAATTAAACATGCACGTGATCAAGAAAATATGTGGCGACCAACCTATCGCTCAGTTAAACACATCGGGGTGGTCACATATAAAATCGTTGCCACTGGCCGATCCAGGATTCGATATTCCTGGACCTATCGATCTCCTATTAGCTGCAGATGTCTTCGTTGAGTCTGTTCTTAACCAACGCATTAAAGGAAGTTACAACCAACCTACCGCATTTAATTCAATTTATGGGTGGCTTCTTTTAGGTAAAACGTCTTTGTCATCAACTTCTTTACTTCAATTATCTGCTTTAACTAGTAGTGATAACGATCTAAATTCAATAGTTCAACGTTTTTGGGAAATTGATTCGTTACCGAACTCGTCCTCATTGAGTCCAGATGAGTCACTCTGTGAACAAATCTTCATTTCTACTCATTCACGTGATCAAACAGGGCGTTACATTGTTAAAATTCCTTTCAAAAATGACACGGAACCTACTTTTGAAGGCTCTCGTGAAGTAGCTTTGCGCCGATTCTACGCTATCGAGCGTAGATTATCTCGCGATCCTGATTTACGTAGTCAATATTCTGAATTCATGGCAGATTACCTTGAATCCGGTCATATGTCACTTGTACCGCCCCAGGACGTAGGTCAAGGAAAATACTACATTCCCCATCATTGCGTCTTACGTCCTCATTCCGTTAGCACACGTCTACGCGTCGTATTTGACGCTTCAGCTAAAGATCTTCATTCTCGTTCCTTGAATGATACCCAACTAATCGGTCCAAAATTACAACCAAATATTTTGGAACTACTTTTACGGTTCAGGGAACCTAACGTTGTTTTTATGGCAGATGCCCGTCAAATGTATCGCCAAATTGTCTTGTCTTCAGACCATCGCGACTATCAACGCATTTTCTGGCGGACCTCGTCTAGCGAGCCCCTACAGGAATACCGCCTAAATACGGTCACGTATGGTTTAGCGTCATCTCCATACCTCGCGTGTCGAACTGTGAGACAGCTCGCAGAAGACGAAGGAGACGCTTATCCTCTGGCAAGACAAGTTATTCTAACTCAAGTATATATTGATGACGTGGCTACTGGATTTTCAACATTAGAAACTGCTCAGGAGGCAAAATCGCAAATTATCGCTTTATTCCAACGTGGTCAATTTCATTTGCGAAAGTGGGTTAGTAACCATCCTCAACTTCTATCGGATCTTCCTAGTGAAGATTGCTTAACTGGTGCAGTGTCATTCGACACCATGGAAACATCACCATCAACCCTGAAGGTGTTTTAGGTCTTCAGTGGGATCCATCCTCAGATACTTTCAACTTCGCTATAGAATCTTCTGACCGGCCTTGTACGAAACGCTCGATTTTAAGCGAAACAGCTCGGATCTTCGATCCATTGGGTCTCCTCTCACCAATCACCGTCCGAGCGAAATGTTTGATACAAAAACTATGGGTTCTCGGCATAGGCTGGGATCAAACTCCACCTGATGACGTCATTCGAACGTGGAACACTTATCGTGACCAACTACCGGAGCTAGCTCAATTCAGGATTCCTCGTAGATTGACTTGCACAGATGCTGAGTCACACGAAATCCACGGCTTCTGTGACAGCTCTGAGATCGCATACGGAGCAGTAGTGTATCTGCGTGTGGTCCAGGCTGGTCAAGTAAACGTTTTCCTCGTATGCTCTAAATCTCGTGTGGTTCCATTAAAACGCATATCACTGCCACGACTCGAATTGTGCGCTGCAGTTCTTCTTTCGGACCTATACAAATTCGTGCGTGACATCTGTCTTTCTCAAATTAAAATCGATAATGTTTTTCTCTGGTCTGACTCAACCATCGTTTTATCATGGTTACGTTCGCCCTCCTCGCGCTGGACTACGTTCGTCGCTAATCGCGTCAGTCACATCCAGGATATAACCCCCATGGAGTGTTGGCGTCATGTGTCCTCCGGAGACAATCCCGCAGATATCTGCTCGCGAGGTCAGTTTCCGAGTGAAATTCTAGTTAACTCGTTATGGTGGGCGGGGCCCTGGTGGCTATCAAATTATAAAACTAAATGGCCAATGACCAACTCCACTAGTAGTCTAGCACAGCTGACTAGCGACGAGGAGTCAGTCGTACAAGCTGAGGCTCGGAAAATGGTGACCTTAACTACTTGCGTAAACAGTGAGTCGCAGACCGAATCAATTATAGAATCTTTAATAAAGCGGTTCTCATCCCTACAAAAGATAATAAACATACTTACATTTGTTCGTCGCTTCATTACAAATTGCCGTAACCCAGCTTCAGCAAATCGTTGCAAATTCTTAAATAACGTTGAGCGACATAATTCGCTAATGCATTTAGTCAAACATATACAACAGACAACAATTCCTGAAATCATTTCAAACTTAACCTCTAAAAAAATCTATACCTAAACCTTTTCGTAAACTAAACCCGTTTCTCGATCGTCAAGGAATACTCAGGGTGGGCGGAAGAATATCACGAGCAGGCTTAGAATACGAACAAAAGCATCCAGCCTTTCTACCGTCGGATCATCCATTATCGTTTTTAATTGTAGATTTCATACATCGTAACTATCTACACCCAGGTATAAACACGACACATTTTTTACTTTTACAACAATTTTGGATTCTCTCTGCTAAGCGTGTTATACGTCAGTGCCTATCTAAATGCATTCAATGCTACCGTACTAATCCGCAACCGCTCCAGCCGTTCATGAGCGATCTACCCGCCTATCGCGTCAATCAAGTAAAACCGTTCTCTATCGTAGGCGTCGATTTTGGTGGCCCGTTCCGTATCAAGCTAGGTCCACACCGTGGCGCTAAGATAGACAAGGCATATCTATGTCTGTTTGTCTGTCTTGCTACCAAAGCAGTGCACCTTGAAGTGGTTACTACTTTAAGTTCAGACGGTTTTATCGCAGCACTACGACGTCTTGTGGCGCGACGTGGTCGCTGTAACGAAATACACGCGGATTGTGGGACTAACTTCGTGGGTGCTAGCAATCAATTGGCGACTGGGCGACTCTAATGCAACATGCATCTAGTGCAGAAAAAATAACATTTAAATTTAATCCTCCTTCGGCTCCACACTTCGGCGGAGTGTGGGAAATTCAAATTAAGGCAGCTAAATCTCACTTGTTACGTATCGTTGGTGATCAAGTCCTTACTTTTGGAGAACTCACAACTCTGTTCACCCAAATCGAAGCCGTTATGAATTCTCGACCGCTGTACCCTATCAGCTCAGATCCTAATGATCTAACAGCTCTGACCCCAGGTCATTTCCTCACATTAGAACCTTTAACCGCTGTCCCTGATGAGGATCTATCACAAGTCAATACTAACCGGCTTCACCGGTGGCAGCTGTTACAATCGTTTCATCAGAATTTTTGGTCCAGATGGAAAAATGAATATCTTAACTCTCTAACACAACGTGCCAAATGGACCAAAGATTCCAAACCATTACAAGTTGGTTCGATGGTGATAATCAAAGATGACAATCGTGCGCCATTACATTGGCCTCTTGCTCGTGTGGTAGATCTCCTCCCTGGATCTGACGGGGTAGTTCGGATCGCAGTCGTTAAAACCGCAACTAATCATACAATACAACGACCGTTGGTTAAGCTATGTCCATTGCCCATAGCTCAAATCGATTAACTTAACTCTCAAAGTAACTTTAATTTTAGTACGTTTAATTTTAGTTTAGCTTAGTTTATCGTCATTATTAGTCCATGTTATCATATATCGTTCTTTGACCAGAAAATGCCATAGCCATTTTGGTGGGCGGGATGTTCCGTCATCGTACAAAACCAAACGTAACTTATTCTAATTCTTCAAATTCTAATCGATGTTCAACGTTCCATCAGTTTGCGATAACAAAACGCAGACCATCTATAATCTGTGGTGCATACCGTGACTCGTAAAAAGTTGGAGCGAAGACACTTCTTAGATACCCGCGTGTGTGAAAACATATCCTTTTCGCGCCCGACGTTCTCCTGTCCAAGCACTGGACAAGCCATCGGTTTTTATCTTCTACGCGCGTGAATATCTGACTCGCATCCCGGAATTCCTGTGTTCCTGCCCTTGGTACTATCGGAGGTGGAAAGTTCAACGTGTGTCGTAGCAGTCCAAGGTACGTGTATGCACTGTTATTTGCTATTGACATTCTGTGGAGTTTTTGAACATCGTATTTACTCGTCATCGTTGTGTTCCCTAGTAGCAGAAAGCCACCCCTGCTATTTCGGCTTTGGTGCGCATGCTACAACACCTTTTATATATAAAATAAAACACAAAGCGACCGTCTCTATTGTGTATTTTCTCAATAATAAACCTCATAATCCAATCATCTATAAAATAGTTGGGAGCGGCTAATTTCGGTCCTTGTCCGTTCTTCTAGAATCGTTCAATCATATCCCCTATTGTGAAGAAAGTGCTTTTCATACAAAATCATAATTCATACCACAATACAAGAAAATTCTTAAGAAAATATTCGAACAAAGCAGATTTGTTGTTATTGTGACTTAAATTACCTTTTTTAAGGCTTTGTTTATTACTTGTTGGTATTGGTTTTAGTTTTAGAATTACATTCAGGTATTAAAAGTTTCGACCTTTAGAAAGTACCCAAGTCTCAAAGTCTGCATTCTCTTGCCCTTACTCGAATTGATTTCTTCCAAACATTACTCGTCATTTCATCAGACAATTTCTGTCTTGCCATATTTTCTTTTTCCATAATGTAACCAAGTCTGAAGATTGATAATGTGCTATAAATATTAAATAACCACAAAATACTTAGCAGTTGATCAATATTTACATTAATTTATTCATAAAGGCATCAAAATTAAAGTAGAAATTGGATTATTATGAATTTTAAAATTTTCTTCTATAATTTTGTAATGATTTAATTTTAAATAATTTCATTGTGTTTAAATTGGGATTTGATGCCTTTTGGGAATAAAATAGGTCATCAATTATCAGTCCATTAATTACCTATCAATAATACTATACTTAATATTTATGTTAATACTAAATGAAATGATGAAAATTAAATATAGGGTACGTACTTACTATAAAATATTGACCACACATTACATCTAGACAATGGATGTTTAGATTCAAATGTAAATAAAAAACACCTGAAGTTTTCAAATATACAATATTTTTGAACGAAAACTTTTAGTTGCCATGGGATTTTGAGTTTTAGTTTATGAGATCAACGAATATTATTTTAATCGTTAAATACCCCATAAACTCAATATAACACGTTTGAAATTGTTTCCGCAAAACATCAATCAACTGCCATATCAGAAGAAAAGTTATGACGTTTCATCCGATACTAATCCCCCTAAAAAGGAACACAACAAAAGCAAAGAAGATCGAATTTCGAAATAATTAACAATAGACCTCCAACTAAAACCAGAAAGCAATTTCCGTGACTCGTCTTCAAGTAGCAAAATAATCCTTTATATCTAACTTCGGTTAAGTTACCTCATACAAGATAAACAGAGGTAAATAAGTTACAGTCGTTTCGAAACAAAAGAGGGATGTGATACCTAGTCGTAATTATGTGTGTAAATAAAGTTGTGTACAAACTTACGGAGCTCTAGCGCAAGACACAATCTCAGAGCTCACTATTAAACAATATTCATTGCGACGTAATCATCTGCTTCTTCTTTTCGTGTCGATTTTATACTTCCATGTTATACGGTTTGGGCCCACGTTTATTGCAGCGGCAGAGGCACTGTTTAGGTCACCAAGGGACATCTGGGACACTCCAGCAGGTGAGGCATTGTTTGGTCCGGAGCGCCGCACTCGCACTTGGTGTTGGAGGAACCAATGATACCCCACTTTATCAGATTATTTTTGCAGCGGCCCACTTGGGTGCGCAGTCTATTTAGGGCTTTCCAAAAAGGCCACTGCAGTTCACAGCCGTCTCAACTGCATTATCTGCTTTGCCGTCTCTCAACTTTGACTGCCTCGGTAGTGTAGTGGTGGCAGGCGCGACTATGCATTAAGTCATCGGTTTGATTCCCAGATCGGGAAAATCGTTATTGGGCTTTTCCATCAGAAATTTCTCAGTAGCATTACGCCCCATTTTACATGGGACTTAAATATAACTCGAAATATGGGTACGCCTCAGTCTAACTCTTCGGGGATGGTGGTGTGATGTTATAATTAACGCTTTCGAATTAACATAATTATTTTTCTAAAGGACATGGAGCCTCCGCCTGTCGTGCAACAAATCAAAATTTGATTTGGAGCAAACATTACAATTTTACGCTCCCGGTTGTATTCACCTGTACAATCTAAGATTCGATTTGGTACAGACACAAGTGATTGTTACAAATTGTATCGTTACAGGTTGCGCCCTCTATTGCTTAGTTTTCCTCACTCACTGATGTAATGCAAACTGCTCACTGAATGAAATGCTCACTGTATTTCATTCAGTGAGTGTAATGTGCGAGGTGTAACCTGAAATGTTACATTACAGGCGGATAACCCGGTGAGGAAATACTTCCACATAATTATAAGAAATGGATTACGAATTTTCTTCAAAAAAAAAACCCTTCCGTTTCTAAATGGAGAAAGGTGTGTTACGCAATGCAAGTGCCGAATTTAGACAGATTGCGTTATGATAGTTCGACCGCTGACTGATTAAAAACCACCCACAAAGACAAAAATCAACTAAAATCATCGTGTTCCCTACAGAAAAACTTGTCATAACATAACATAGATTAGACAAAGGTATACCCAACTACATTTCACCTTGTTTTAGTCCCATATTATATGAGCCAAACGTATTACCATCAACCGAGAATGAATCCAGACTTTGTGGCTGTTACTGAATTCTTTAATCTAGTGTAAGTACTCACTGTCTAAATACACAGTCATGCATTGTTAAAGAGGGATTTGGAGGATATACGGAGATGCTTATTATGTAAACACATTTGTGTTGACGAAGTTCCTCTCTTGAATAATTATGACGAATCACTCGCAAAACATTAACATAAGCAGAAAGTTTTTAATGAATTTGTACTGCATTGGTGCTAACAGGAAATGGCAAAAAATTACTGAATTAGTGTTCCATTCACTGTTTTAAGCTTTCACGGTTCATAACTATATTTAAAATGTCACTTACGGGATATCTTCCGTGATTATCCTAAGTTTTGAGTTCCCGATATTTCGACGCTGTTGCAAGCGCCATGATCGCGGGTTAACTGGAGAATGGACTGCTCAAAACTTAGGATAATCACGGAAGATATCCCGTAAGTGACATTTTAAATATAGTGTTCCATTGTTCATGATAATAATTAAGAAAATACGTAAACTCAAAGTTGACTTGAGTTTATTTGATTTATTAAAATTGTTAGAAAAAATAAGGACGAGCCAACCAAGTTCAAAACAAAACAGTCTTACTTTGATAAAACTGGTAAGACCTTTTGTTGGGGGTATCGTATACTGCCTATTTGACCTCCACAATACTAATTGGGTTGTGGCCGCCAAATAAGCAGCAGCTCCATGTAAAATACTGGTATTCAGCTGAATCCGGTAAGACTGGAAGCCAACCCCAACATAGTTGGTAAAAGGCTAGGCAGGTAATTATGTAAGATAAAACGTTTGACTTACAAAAACAAAAGCCTAAAAAACGACGCTGAAAAAGTATGAAACAAGATTTTCAGGATAGAACAAAAAGAAAAGCCGTAGTCACACGGTATTAAAGTGTTTAGGTTGGTACCTATAACGTGTGACTACGGCTTTTCTTTTTGTTCTATCCTGAAAATCTTGTTTCATACTTTTTCAGCGTCGTTTTTTTTTGTCGTAGTCGGGTTTTAGTTTTTTACTTTTTTTAATTTAAACAATTTTGGTGTTAATTTTTTTTTAACACATAACTTTTTGTCCGTTATAGGGCGTGACTTTAAATTTGAGCAATATTTTCGAAATGTACAAGTATCGTATCTATCTCCATTTTTATTTTTTAACACTTACTTTTTGTCCGCGAGAGGGCGCCATGTCAAGTTTTGTGACACGTCACGTAGCCTATGTTCAACGGACAATTAAGACGGTTCTAACGATACCTCATAATAAATATGTCGAGTTCGGATAAGTAGATTAGGAGCTATGAGGGAACAGATGAAGATACTCACATACATACATACATAGTCAGTCAAAATCATAACCCTCCTTTGGCTTTGCCGTAGTCGGGTAACAAAATATAGTAACTGTGCGCCCCTCAGATATGGGGCACAAAAAGATGTCATCAGGGTTGATATCCACAAAAAGGATCAAAATCATAAACGTAGGTACTTTACTTTTTGACAGTTTCGGACACTAACAAAGGTCAACTTTAAGAGGACACAGGGTCAAAGAAATGGTATTTGAAGAAACTTAATATTGCCGACATGCTGCGTCAAGTCTGGCTCTGTAGATTGCGACAGGCACAGCTCTGTCTGGTTATGTGGTAAAAATTACAACAAAAACTGACCAGAAACAATTATTATCGACATTAAAATTTTGAGAAAGAGTGTGACTGACTATGTTCTATCAATTTATTTTGTGTTAAAACTTTTCGAATTCGCAGATAATCCTCTATTCGAGACCGTAAAATTGGGGCATTTTTTGTCTTTTTTTGGGTTCACATTTTCTTTACTTATTAGTTGCTGAAAAAAAGGAAATAACAGGGACAGGTGTCTACAATAGATCTTGATTTTTTGTGAAAGAAAAAGATTGATCTAATAGCACTATTCAGAAAGAAAACAGGGGAATATATTGGTATAGAGAAATGCACCACCCATGTTACCCCTTTCAACAACACTGAAGTAATAGATGATAATTTTCAACTTGCTGAATTTTTAATACTTCGTACCTGTGAACGGTTCACTCACATGATCTCTTTGAATGTTTTACAGAAACACCACTTCCCCGGCGCCCTTCGATATAAATCATTCATGACTAGACTCCAGGAATGTCGGAATGACGCTCGGTTTTGTTGTAAGGGCTGTGAAAAGGCTGTATAAATCTAGTACAAAGTTCGGCGGAACCTTTAGAAGGTTGACTTACGCCCGAATACTCGAACGTCACTCAATTTTAAATAGCCCTCAAAACTCGTGCTATCTCTGTCACTCTGCGTTAAAGTAACAAAGACAGCACGAGATTTAAGTGCAACTTAAAATTGAGTGACGTTCGAGTATTCGGGCGTTAAGTTTTTATGACACGATTTATTTATTTACAGGAACTTTATAAGGTTTTTACAAGTTGTTCAGTGGCGTTAAGGTGTGTACTGGCTGAATTTGCATAGAGTTGATAATCTATATTTAATCAGTAGTAATAAAAAAATGTAATAGATGTAAAGGTAATATTACCATACAAGATCACATCAGAACATGTTTGTATTGCCGAATACAGACGATTTTTGGCGAAGCGCTTATTCTTTCCAGGAGACTTGTTTTTATTGGTAGTCCTAAATTATTTCTTTAAAACGAATCATTACTGTAAATGTCGGTGTTGTTATTCTCATTGCAAATGAAACTATTTTTCGCCCTTGAGAGAAAAATAGAAGGTGTTCGTATAATTTGTTTTTCTACTTTTTCTCTATTATGCAGATTGTTCCCGTACAGTCGTAAAATAGAGCATTAAAGTAAAACTCCACAACAATGCAGGCACGTACGAAGTTTTATTCATCTTTTGTTATTTTATTTTCTTCTATACTTTAGTTCTGCAAGTAGAACGCCAAGTAATCTAAGAACACCTTTTGCAGTTAGATATATTCTTAAATATACATACTGTTTACTCCACATACCGCTATTATAACCTGCAAAGAAGAAAAGTTGAAATTAGTTAGGTACGCATAAGACACTTTAAGTACGTAAATAAAGCTTAATTTTAGTCAATGTTCTTAGGAATTGGTCTTCTTTTGGCTCATAAAAAGTTCTCAGAAACGTGCCTAGTCTTCTCTTGAAATAATTACTTCGTTGTCACACCTACGCGAGAACTAAGGCACCCGTCACATAGACGGCTATCGAGAGGTGTAAAATAGATATAAGTTTTGTTTCAGTAAAAGAGATGAGTATGTACATAAGCAATTATTTTTATTGTTGAACGCATTCTGTCGGAGAGAAGTTTGTCAGTACTAGTTTGTTATAGCAGTTTGTGACAGCCTTGTGGTGTGACCATCCATCGGTATGTCTAGTTGTTTCGGTGAAGCAAAACATGTGCTTGCTTCGGTGAAGCAAAACACCGTGAGAAAGCCACCATGCCTGAAAGATTTTTGTCGACGACATGGAAAACAAGTCAGAGGCCTAAAACTCTGACATCTATGGCACTTTCTACACGAGAAAAAAACTAGTTTGTCACAGTAGGTTTCAAATAAAGTACTCATTCAACGACTCTCGCTTGGCTACACGGGCATTACAAACTGCCGAAGCTGGTGCGAGTAATACCCCAGCATACTCTAGCTCTCGCTCGTAGTCCAGTGAAAACACTACATATTGGCTGTTTGTTGCTCGCCAATTCCTTGCTCGACAACTCGTTTCTCTCTACTCGCTTTTCGCTAGTTGTCGACAGAGAGACATGCCTACAGTCCTTACAATTCGATCCACACATAATCCTGTTCAAGAGTAGGCGACAATCTATCACCCAATTAGCAGTTCGCAGCTAATCCAAATAATGAACAACATGTTATTTTAGCCAATCAGTGCGCGTCAACTGACTCTATTGATTCGTAAACCAATCAATCAAGCTTAAATTGTCGCAGAGACTTATTCACGGCGTGAATTTGGATTATTCGGTTTTGTTATTACGCAATGGTGATAATATGCTTTGAAATTATTCTCTTTAGTTCATAATAATATTCGAATTAAGACGGTTTTTGATTTATTAATTTTATGTGTCTGATAATTGTGATAAATGCTGTAGTGGTCGCAAGTGCGAATACTCAGCTCCATTCCCAGGTCAAGCAAAACGTTATTGAGTTTTTCCAACAAGAATTTGTCAGTAGCAGTAACAGAGTCTAAACTTGTGTCCAATTTATGGCAATAGGCTCTCATCTCATTACATAGGACTTTTATTTAACCATAACTGGTGAAATGTGGGAAAATAAGGAACCCTATTCATTTACGTTAATCCAAATTCTATACTAACACATCATAATAACGTTTAATAGGCGAACAATGACATCCTTTTCTCTTCCCAAATCTCATCTCTCAAACTTACCCCTTTTCAATTAATAAATTATCATCTAAACACACGAAGGTTCAAATTTACATCGGGGTTAACGATCAAAAGGAAGCTGATCTCTTCAGAAATACTCACGGAAATTTATGCGAAGGATTCCGGTTTAGAACTTGAGACGTCATTGTTATGAAATCTCTTCTCTGTGCATAGCTTAGGATCAGTAACCAGCTATTCAAAGTGCAGATTTACAGTTTGAATCGAAACTCAAAGTATTCTTTAGCAAGAAGATTTAAAGTCAATGCTGGTATCATGGGAGGTATTTCTTTGAGATTTCTAAGGTAGCGGCTTTATCACAATGATTTAGTACAAAAACAACAGGAATGCATCCAAATTAATATACCTTCACGCCTGTGGAAACTATGTTTTTTCCTACTCCTCCGCTATTCTTTTCTGATTAATTTCGTTGCGGGATCCAAGACAGTTAAATCATTTCTCTGGGACTTCGTCGAGCTTCATTGTCTCGGCGCTTTTCTTGTGGTCGCCACTGTTGATTCTGGCTAACAGGAGTTACAGTGGTTTGGGAATAGTGTGGCGGGCTTGTCCCAAAGAAAAAATAAAAAATAAAAAAATACCTTCACGCCTGTAATCCCCGAAGAGTAAGGCAGAGGTGCACCTAATACCAAACCCAACCTACATAATAACCTAGTAATATTTAAGTCCCATGTATTAGGATGCGATCCTATTGCCATCAACCGCGCACAAATGAAGTCTCCGTGGTTGCTCCTGAGAAATTCCTGATGAAAAAACTCGATAACACTTTGCACGAACTGGGTATCTAACCCAGGGTTCACAGCAGTCGCGCTTGTGACCACTAGGTCAACGAGACAGCCTATGCAACTACCCAAACTTTAAATCTGGAAAATTTTCAAACGAAAATACTTGCAAATGTAAGTCCTAGTTCGCTGGACGCAAAATCTGCAGGAGGCAAAACAGACGCAATTTACTTGAATGCTAATTTTGAGCAATTTGCGTCAGCTAACGAGATATTTTTTGCTAATAGAAAAATCTAACACTTTCCATAAATTAATGTTCTTGCTTGAGTATTTCTGTATTAGATTTTTTTTCTTCAAGGTCTCTTACGTTGCACAAACATACGTCGTTTTCCCAACGGGAATCTTTTAATAGTCCGGACACTAACTAATATTCCCAATACGTTATAATTGATATATTATAATGATGAAAAAGAAGCACAAAAAAAAATAAAGCAACTACGTAACGTATACGTGTCTGTGCAATTTATATAAAAACCGCAAAGTGACAAGGAAGGTCTCAGATTCTGTAACAATTACGTAAAAGACATTAGAGCCAATATTATATAACGGCTTGACGCAATTTTCTACCACAAGGAGCGGTTTCACATTATGTCTTCGTACATTCTAGCTAAGTTTTAGCTCTGGACTAATATTATAAAGAGGTTTTTCGTAAGTAAGGGGTAATCTACACAGAACAAATAATCCAGTTCTAAATTTAGCTTTATTGATATATACTAGTGACCCGCCCCGGCTTCGCACGGGTACAAAAAAGGTATTAAAACCTTCCTCTTGAATCACTCTATCTATTAAAAAAACCGCATCAAAATCCGTTGCGTAGTTTTAAAGATTTGAGCATACAAAGGGGCATAGGGACAGAGAAAGCGACTTTGTTTTATACTATGTAGTGATGATACTGGGTAAGCAAGGATATGGCGTGAAAGGAGGTGTTTCATGAGACGACGAGTAACAGAGTAGTAGTAGTAGAATAAATCCTGCGCCGACCTCAAATGAATTGGAATTAGGGCAAAAGAATGATAATAATCATGCATATTAACTGAGTTATCACAATATTTGCGGACGAAGTCGCGGGTGAAATGCTAGTTGCTTATATTCCTGCAACAGCAAATTCGTAGTGTCGTTTTATTAATTTCAGGAAATCCGAAAAGGAAATTCGAGTTAATTTCGCTAATTGCAAAGTAGCATGCTCCTTCCCGTTTCAGTGACAGCTTTAAGCGACCCAAATCAGTCGAAATAAGGACATTGGTAAGCAATTTATTTTTACCAAAAAATCTTTAAGCACTTTTTCTGCGAAGCTTATAATTGTCCTGATTTCATTATTCTTCATTACAGTCCGAATGAGAAAATTTCATCGCTACAGTAATTATTTTCCATCGAATCTAAGAGGTCTTATTGGATGAAAGGAATAAATTAAATTTTGAAGAACTGGACGCCCTCTCGATATTCATAGCGCTTATTGGAGACACTTTTCCCTATGAAGTGTTTCATTATTTTATACATCTTTGGAAATGAAAAAATCTAATTCCATTTTTCTTCGCGTAGATTTTACGCTAAATAATATTTAAGAGGCTTTTTTTTTCATTTCAGTAAAAAGATTTATAGATGTGCTTTTAACATTTTCTGAATGTAGATAGTATTTTTAACCAAGTTGGACTCAAAGGAAACATGTTAAAGACCTAAATATTTTAGTAAAGCGAGCTAAATTATTTGAGTGTCAATAGTGTCAAAGAAGAGGATTTACTGGGGCGGACCGTTGGGAAAATATTTTCTGTTAAAATATTTAAGTAACCGTGTTGAACTTACGACAGAAGAATTGCTATTTCCTCTACACTTTCAGCCTGAGAATACTTTACTAGTCTGAATTAGAGTTCCTCGTTAAGCCTACTTAAAGCAGGTTAGGGCTAAAATTTTAGCCCAAAGGAGACGCGACCTAAATAAACCAACTAAGTTTGTGGACTGACAAACTGCCAAGGGCTCTATATAAAATGTACTTAGTTTCCTCGATTAATCTCATACCCTTTTTCTCTGAGGACGTGAGAAGAAAGTTTGTGGTTTGTCAACCAAAATAATTAAAAGTCTTGCTAACAAGTCAGTTACTTACCTACAAACAATGCTAAGTATATTCACAGCTACAATTTGTTAGATTTTACTCTTACCTCTTTTTTATGTTTGTTTTATTTTCTCTTAAATTATTAAATCTCAATGTAATAATTAAAGCCAAATTGAACTTTAAGATTTTTTATGTTTAACATTTCTAAGGAAGAGCGCTGAGTTGTCTCGAGTTACAGATATTTATTTATCTAGTTCAGACACAGATGTCCTATTGAATTTATATTTGTATAAGCTCATTTAAGCTAGTTTTTAGTTATTTAACGAATGTATCTACTTGAATTAAATAAATAAATTATTATTATTAAATTATTACTTCTGCGAGTCTCCCTATCGAAATAAGGTTTTCTGTAGGAAAACCCAACTCTGGGTGAAGTTTCCTTTTGTACATAAGCTATTTTGTTGCAATAACTGTATGTATTTTTATATTTTGTGTGCCGGAAAGAATAAATATTTGAACGCTCATTCATTGCAAAATAGAGACATAGAAATATTTTTACTGTTTTTTGCAATAAAAAAGCGTTCATATTTTTATCTTTGTGTGTGGCCCAGTCAGATAGACTCAACATCCTTTCTGAAATACTAATAAATAACACACATATCGTACCTTATTTAACCAAGATGAAACGCCCTAAGTGGGACCAGAGTAAAATGGTCGCACGGTGAATGAAAAGGAAATCCCATCGTACACACGGCTAGATACGGACTAATGAAACGATTCATCATAAACAGTGAAGGTAACAAACATCCTAAAACCAAATTCAATCCCAGCTAATGGCAATACCTCTAAAACTATCGTACGAACAACACTCCACCGTTATAATGGAGTATTTATGCGAATTAGACTCATATGCATCATTATTTAGAGTTTAAACTCACTACATGGTTACTTAACCGCTCTTTGATAGCCCATAACACCGCTATTGTGTTACCCGTTACCCATTACCTCTGAATTGATTTTCTAAAGTTCCGTTGAAAGCCGCAACCTCACATTATTTTCCCTTGTTCCTTTTCTCCGCACTAATAGTGGCTCTTTGACCGCCTCGCAACAATTTTCCAACTAAAGCTTTACTTTGAAATCATTAAAAGAGTGTGCGGTTTTTAATTCCATTGAGGTTTACTTGAACTATCACGTTTATAAAATTACATAAAAAATATAAATAAACATGTGACTTTTAGGGTTAAGTTTATTTTATGACTGCATAAAAGTTAAAACAACTACTTCGTTGTTCTATCGTCGCAAGCCGCAAGCGCGACCGCTAAGCAGGAGGTATTTTTTTTTTGGTGGGTGGAAAATCATCGATTATCCCCTCCCCCCCGGTCTTGGGCGAAGGGGGGTGTGGGTTTCATTCCCGGATCGGGCCGTGTTATTGCGTTTTACTATCAAGAACTTCTCAGTAATAGCCACGGAGCCTGGATTTGTGCACGGTTGATGGCAATAGGCTCGCCCACTATTACATGAAACTTAAACATAACTGTTGAAATGTGGGTGTACAGCTTTGAGGCGTGATGAATGCATAAAAAACTGATAATGAATGCAGATTTGTGTTGGTACAAAGCTCTTTTGAACCGCAGTGTTGATTCTCCAAGTCAGTACCACTGTTAACATCTATAAATTTTATTAAGACCATATTTGCGAATAAAAGCTTATGGCGTCTTCGTACAATACCCAGAAAATTTCCTGAATATTGCTTCACAAACAGGTTTCAACATTGACACAGTGAACATCAAACAAAAGTATGAACGTTAGCACATAATTATCATTCATACATAATTTAAACGAAACTCCATAAATAGAACGGAAGAGTTTTTTTATTTTCCAACTGTCTTATAATTCTAAGCGGAAGTTCTCAATAATTCCTGTAAAGCTAAATGCGTGAGGGAATGGTAGAATGGGTCCTGGAAATACCCAATATAACTGCTGTTGAATCCAATAGGAAACAATAACATAATAATTCACACAATGCAATATCCAATGAAACAGAAGCCTCACTATTTCACAGAACTGAAAACTAAAATAGCCCCAAAATGGATTAAACTAAAACGCGCGATGACAGTCCGACCGTTTCGGCTGAAACTATACGTTCAATCTATGCCAGTTTATCTGGCACTGCAATTAATATCGATGCAGAAGTTAGTCAATTTGTAGATGCATTTCGGCTTGAGGAGTAAGTTACCATGTAGGTATAATTTAACACCCTGCTGGATTGACTACCCACTTTTGATTGCAAGGATGAGGAAGACGTTGAGAAGGGTAAACTATTGGAATTTAAAGAGAAGAAAGAAATTGAGACCTATTTTCAGTAGTAGACGCTCAGCTGTCTGATTGAGTCTCAAGTTTAGAGTACCTGTATGATCCTCAAGCGATCATGACTGACATAATCAACATGTAACAAAGAATAAATGAGTCGCAGGTCAAGATACTAAAACTAAAATTATACAATCAGCCCAACGAAGGTCACACGCTAGGAATTTCCATAGAGCTCAAACCAATTGACCTTCAAGTCATAAACACTAAACACTCAATAAACTCAATCATACAAGTACTGATACAGATCGTATTGCAAATAAAGACGTATCATTTTGCCCGTATCTGGTTATTAAGGGACCCGTTATCTGATTGAGATGGATGTAGACAGAATATTAATGAAAATGTTTCTTTTGTATCTACCCCAGGCTTGTATTAAGACTAACTTCTAGCAGACTTTAATGTTGCTACGATTATCATTGATTATTTCGCCAGAAACGATCAAAAGGATTCATCTTGATTATCAATTACTCAGACCCAAAAGGGATACGAAATCAGTCATTGATATCCCTATTCGCAAAGGCAACCAATCAATTTCCATTGGGAGTAAAATATTAATAAATTCAAACACAACAATAACGCGTAAAGAGTTCCAAAGGTACCGTGGAATATTTGTAGGTATATAGATAGATACAGTTCGTACGTATCCTTCGATTCGGTCCCCAAGGCAGAGCTACTATCCGGGGAGATTACCCCGGATTTTTCTCGGTCCAAAAACTGGCGAAGTTGGAAGTTTGCAACCTATCGAGCTACTTTGCTCGGAGTGTGACGGCAAATGTATGTTTGGAAACTTTTTAAAAAGCTCTTTGTGTGAAAATCTATTGGTCGGTGCGTTCTTCTCTTTTGGATTATTTTAACTGCACTTTTGAGTAAAGGAAGCGTTCGATTTATCTCGGCTGGTATTTGGCTTTGTGGATTTAAAAGGGATCTGCTTTCAACGAGAGCTATCATGGCCGATACATGACAAAGAATCGTTTTATAGATGGATCAACTATTTGAGCATATGCCCTGGAGTTCTAAGTCAACCACCCTTTGATATCTCAGAACTATTCTCTATAAAGGAACAAAGTAGAACTTAGGAGTTTAGATTCAGAAAAATAAACAACTTTTCAAATGTTTGCACACAATAAACTTTCAACTGCAAGGCTATTACTGTATCGCCTTTACCTCCCGACTTTTAAAGTCCAGACTATCTCGTGTTACTTCTTGAAGTCGTACTTACTCCACACGAAATACGACCATACCAGATACAAAGTCAGAACTAACATCTGAATGTTCACAATAAACTTCACCCCTACTTTAGTTCCGTTTTCTGTTTTAACAGTTTCTTGATTCAGAAGCAAGTTAATAGTTGTCTTACCAAACATTTGTTCGCTTTTACGTTCAATTACTGTTCCTATGTTTATATGTAATATACAAGGTCTCTTGTGTTTAGTGAGATGTTTGTTGGTATGATTTTATGTAAAGTTGTTTGCATATTCTGCAAGATGAAATGCTCCAGAATAGTTGATCCTACTCAAGACATGTTGAGGATAATTCATTGTTACGTTGCTAAATCATAGTTGCCGAGTAAAACGGTGGTCGTAAACGACGATTTGTGTTTGTGCTCGGAATATGTTAACAGAGAGATTACTCATAAAGGATTGAATTCTCCTACTCTACTCGAGTTTTGATATCCAAATAGCCGAGAAAATAAAATCATACAGAGGGGGAGGGGAAAGAGTACCCACATAATATTATAAGAGAAGTTCAATGAAAAAATATTTGTAAATACTAAACATCTATCAACACGTGTCTAAATATCACACCACATTCATTGGATAAAGTAGGTACTATGATAATAATATCTATTTTCGGAAAAAAATACCGAATTAAAAAAAAAAACACTTTTAAGCAGATACATTATTCGTGGGTGTTACGGGCTGTATCATATATTTCTATGAATCATATTAGCCGAGCTATCACAATCTTTACAGACGAAGTCACGGGCGAATTGCTAGTTAGTTTATATTGCACAGAACATTTACCAAGTTCTAAGAAAATGTAATACGTCTGAGCATTCTTCATTAGTGTGGTTTTTAATTACGTGTTCGTTCGATGTTCAGTTCTTAATTAATAATAACCGCAATGCTTCAGGCAGTACGGTGTAAAATGGTTTCAATGCAATTCAATATTATCTACTGCTTCCATCGTCCATTTCAAAGCGATCCAGGCTAAAGGAAAATAGCTTTTATGAACATTTAATGCTGTAGGACTAGAGTTGTTATACTAGACAAGTAATATCTAACAACTAAGCTGAGATCTGTTTCCATTAGATTTTTTTTAGCGTTAATGTTTTTTTTTTTTTTTTTTTTATTTAATATGGGCTTACTCTTGACCTCAATCTTGCCCTAAGGGCAGAGATGAGGTCGACGATGGAACGAGCTTACCCAGAAGAAGCCTATTTACTCGCGACTGTTAATTTTAATGTCTGTGGGTTTTCACTGTTTATGATCTTGGACCTTTAAAAAAGGCAGTCACATTATCTGCTTAGCTTCTGACGATACTTAAGTTAAAATCTATTGAATGTCTGAAAAAACTGTCAGCAAGTTAAAAAGCAAAATTGTCAACATTGTGTAGGACCTCTGATTCCAAATCTTTCTTTACCGTATGAACGTATTGTTCTTTAGTCCATCATTAATTCTTCAGGATCTTCTATATATTTATACACTAGTTTTTGCCAGCGGCTTCGCCCGCGTGAAAATGACGATTTTCCATACAAACTTTCATCCCCTATTTAACTCGAAAAAACGGTTTCGGGTTGAATTTTAAAAGGAACTTCTGTGCAAAATTTCAGCTTTCTAGGTCCAATGGTTTGGGCTGGGCGTTGATGAGTCAGTCAGTCAGTCAGACTTAGACCACAAAGTCTGAGAGGTCTGTAAGTCCGAGGCGTAAAGCAGAGATGTGCCTAATAAAACCTACTAATATTTTAGAACATTATAAAAATTGAAGGAAATAAGATAGTCGCAAACAATTTTCCAACTTCGCAATGATAGCTGTCGAGAACGAAATTCGATTAACACCTGAATTTCTGAACTTTTTCCGACGCAGCCGGTGTAAACTCAATTGAGGTTATCAACGAACCATACCCCTCGAGTCTAAAACAAAGTTGCCAGGTCATCTGGAAAACTGGGATGTCACTAGAATTTTAATTATTTAGATTGGAATCTGTGGTTTACAGCTGGAACTTTTCTTTGAAAAATATGAATCTGATAGCTGTAATGATTTAACTTCCATTACATAGAGACTTTGCCTAAGATGGACCTGTCTGCCTTCTTAAATTAATGTTCATTTGATTTCCATAAAGTGTTACAGCAGTTAAATAGGTCAGTTAGGTAGGTAATAGGGTATAATCTACCACGCGGGCCCAGTGCGGATTGGTAGATGTCTCATGTCTTCGAATTTTTGGGCACGATGTTTTCCTTCAGCGTTTTGACAGCGGTGATGAAATAAATTACACAAAGTAATGTGCCTGCCTCCTGGGTTCGAACCCACGACCTACTGTTCGTAAGTCGGGGCCGCCACCACTGGGCCACCGCTGCTGTTAAATAGATAGGTACGTAACTATTATGCGTTATTAATCCCATACCAGTAACCGTCTGCGTGATATCTATCACATTTCAGAAAAATTCGATAACAATCATATCAACAATTCACAACAATTCAGTGAAATGTCTATTGTTTATTAAAACAACCGATGCTATCTTCGCACCACAAATCCTCGATTCATTCGACGATTCTTTGTCCCAAAAATTCGTACAAACATTTTGGCAACCTTTTCCATTTCGCCCACCTATTGCTATTTAAAAAGTTTCAGGGGTTGATTCATGATAAAAAAAAACTTTGGTTATATCCGTAGAAATGTTGTACCAAAGTTTCTATTTACAAAAATGTTATTCGTGAAAATACTGCATTGGTGAAATTTTTATGTCATAGTTTGAATCGGGTTGGGTTGGATGATATGAATTGGAAAAACCTTTTATGAATGAATGGATCCACTTAGGTGTATACTAAGTAATGGCCCACGTAAATGTATGAAGAAATTTCTGGGTAAAGCAGATATTTTCTTTGATGAAATAGAAGATTGCTTGAGTGAAAAGAGCCTCGACATTACTAGAGTGAAATCAAATTATGAATGACGGTGGTATTATTTACGTTTCTAAGATATTGAGGTTTAAAATGTTATAGGTGAGTATTAGGTAGGTATGTAATACGAAATAGTGGGTCGTAATATAACATGTAAACACGCCTATAATCCCCAAAAGATTAGGCGGAGCTGGTGTGTACCACCTAAATCCACATTCTAGTAATATTTTAAGTCCTACGTATTAGGCTTCGTGGCTGCTACTGCGAAATACCCGATGCCCGGAAATCGTCCACTAGATCAACAAGGCAGTATTCAATATAACATAAATAGTAAAATGATCGGCACGATCCTTTCCGAAAGCAATTTGAACTCTGAGAACTTTAAAATAAAATTCAGATTTCCCCCGAAGCATCCAAGATTCACATTAGAACAAAACTTTATTTTCACACCAAAATCTAAAAGGAAACGAACACCATCCAAAGAAGATTTGGGTCTATACGACCAATAAATAAAGGAAGTTTTACATTGAACATTCGGCATCCAAACATATTATTATGTTATATGCAGGAAGATAAGCGGCGATGGATGATATTGCAAAACTTGGAACACGGCCGCCAACTATGGGGATATGCAGATGCTAGACGTGCATGAAACTTTGTGTATACACAAGCCACCAGGCCAGGCTTTGTATACAAAAGATTATAGTTTCCGTATTGAATTCGCGTATCTTCTAACACAATAAATATAACGGTATACAATGTTGGTTAAGACACAGTGTCTTGCCGCACTAAGAATAAGCACTAACACTGAAAAGGAATATTTACCATGTTTATGTACTATTTGTTTCGAGTTACCTATATTTCGACGAAGACCCATGAAACGTGGTGAATATTTTTCGTTTTCTACGTTATGTGACAATGCCACTTAAAAAAACTTAATTACCTGTACACTAACATAATATCAATCTGAAGCAATGTGGGTGTTACCACCTGTACATAATACTTTTGGGAAAACTGGCGTCATCTTTAGTGTTTTGTTTTGTACCTACATAAAATAAATATTTCCAAAACATAAATAAAAGTATGAAAAAATACAAACTACATTTGTAAATTAAAAGCACCGCTGTTAAAAATAGTATTGATTTGGATGGATTGAATTAAGCACATTTCGATGCATCGAAATATTAGTTTCATGTCAATAGATTCAACGGCATTTTACCCGAATGCTATCCATTTTTTTCCTGAAATAAAATTAATAATGCTGATGTATCGGAAAATACATTTCAGAAAATATAAAATGAATTTAAGAAAACAATGTTTTAAATAAATCATATTTTTGCCTTTGTCCCATGATACTTTGGAATGGTGCAATACGTATTTGCAAACGAAACGACATGAAACAATAATTAAAATGAACACTACTGAAAGCATTTAGCCATTCATCAAAAAAATTCATCTGAATTCTCCCACTTGTCACTGAAAGAAACATTGTCACCTCAATTTGATTACGACGAAAACGTAGTACCTGGAAAATATAGCAAAATATAAACGTATGCACACGCGCTTGGAAATACAAGTCCCCATTACGGTCGTCGGTTTCGACACCATTGAAACAAATGACGGAACCGCAGAATTCTAGGCTAGAATTTACGCGACACGAAATATTCGCGCTAATTTTGGAAGTTGTGCATCAATTGTGATTCTACACGATTAATGCAGTCCATTGGATTGTTTGTTAACAAAATAGTTCGTCCATAATAAATCAGGGGTAGTGTTGATATTTCCGACGTTTGGCTATGAGTCATATACATCATTTTGATGTAGTAGGAACTAAATACATTTTCCTTTGTTTATACAGTGGATGTTTACTTCGCATGAGGAAATTCTGAAATTTGAATCGCAGTGTACTGCATGCTATCGTTCATGAATGCTTGTGAATTTCGGTCAAATTGGACACTAACAGTAACATATATTTCAGGACATTGTCTCACCTGTGCGTTGTGTACCACAGTGTCCGCTAATTGTCCATGCTAGTTTGATCGAACCTCTAATACCGGTGCCGAACATTTTTTTTTTAGATATTTAGATAACCTAGGATTAGCATGCTCTCTGCATTAAAATTCAGTTAAAGTCTTCCTTCCTACATGATTAAAATCTACATGGTCACTAATACAACGTCGAGAAAAGGTAAACGGTTAGGAGCCTAGTGCTAATTTTTTATTGAGAAGAAACGACAAGACACACCATCACTCTTCCAAAATGTTTAACAATAAAAAATATCATGATACAGCAGTAATTTTTTGTGTAGCTAGCTCAAGTAAGCTAGCTACACGAAAAACGTATAACCAGATAAAAAATTAACAAGTATCTAGGAGCCTACAATGACTCCAAACAAGAAACAAAACAACAGAATCGATCGGAAATTAAAGCTACAAGGTGCGGCTTACATCTAAAGAAGCCTGTTTACACTTAAGGGAAAGCCGAAGATTGGATACTTGCCAGGAGAGCCTTGTTTTGATGAACAACGAAGGCAACAAGGCGTCATGCTGAATCAGAATTACTTTCTGACAGCTTCCCTTTGTTCAACCGCTGACCGGAGATTGTTACGAGAAAGTATCTACTTCCTTATAGAGAAAATCTTGTGATAGAGATTGTGGCGATAAAAATATGCTTATGTGAGTAGTAAAAGTTAAGTGGTTACGTCACTATGGAAGTTCAAGGTCAAGGGTAAGAGATGTTGATGAAAACAAGGTTGCTCTATCCAAACTTTTTTGATAATATTATAAATGCGAAAGTAGATTGACATAACCGATTTCGGATGCAATTTGGCGTAACTGTAAGTATTAACATGATCAGTGTTATAACATGGGCTACTGTTTATCAAAATGTTTAATTTTCATATCTTTGGGATGATTACAAGTACAACACTTCACACGGGCAAACTCCTGGGCAAATGATTGTATTCTAAAAAGAATATTGAATCAGTATATTATGCTTTTTATAAATGGTAAAACTAATGAGCATCATTATTTACTAAAAAGAAAATGTAAGAAACATGCTAACAAATCCCCAAAAAAATTCACAAACAATCTTTCAGTATTAATGACAATATGTTATGATTTCACATTATTCAAAATTTATTCAAACGTAATTACCGATTACCACAGAAAACATATCTTTTTATAAAGGCCTAGCAAACAATGAACTTCAAAAGAACAACCACAATTTGTTTGTAAAAGATTGCTGACAACTCAAAAAGGGTGTAAAAACGTCACCATAACTAGAGTGCCAAATTCCATTTAAATAAAGAGATGTGAAGAAATGCGTTCTTTTTCTCCGAGACATTACACCATTCGTGTATTCATTCGGATGAAATAACAAGCAGGTGTGGTTAATTTTACTGGAAAAAAAAAACAGAAACATTTAGGCTTTTTATTGTAAAGACAAGTTATTTAGGGTGCCGCACCCTATGGGTGTCTAAAGCCTAGGGTTCTTTTGAGCCTGTCTGTCCGTCTATCCATCAGTCAGTCTGTCTCAGAGCTGTATATTTTAACCCATATAATAGATACTTGAAGTTATGATACATGTATAGGTTTTACCTACCGATGGCCAAACACTTTTCAACCTTTTTACTTAGGGTTAAAACCGTTAGTATCTTCGGTTCTAACATGTCCTAAGAGTCATCATTACCGTCTACAAACTTCAGTAGCGATTCAAACAACACTGACCACTGTACATTTTTCTGGCAAACCAACTAAAAAAGAATCACAGTTAAAAAACAGCGTGTAAAAACAGCTTTATTCTTTTAAAAAAAGCAGTCAAAGGCATTATTCTGCACGCGCCAAAATGAATGATGAAACACGAAGGACTTTTAAATGTCACATTTATGAAAATACATTACAAGTCCTTTAATTTTAATGGCTGCTGATATTTTTTCATTAATTCTGACGTTTGCTGTTGCTGAAAATAATATTAATGTGTTTCGAGTTCTCAACGCAATTATTCAATACTTTTTAACTCTCTTGGAGTAAAATTACTTACAGTTTTATTTTAAGTAGTTTTTTTTCCAATACATTTCTCGTGTTTATGAAAGAAATTTACTTTTCCTTTGGCTTTGTTGTTTTTCATCAAGCAGAACAATGGTTTCATAAATTTTCAAAGGAAGTGACGTGTCGTGTGCTACATACTACGCAACCTCTCACTTCAACAATGTTGGTTAAAACAAATATATAAGCAAATAATACATCGTATGTTATACTTTGTACTACTTTGAATTTAATGATTAATTAAGCTATACGAAAGAATTATTCAACTTTGTGTACAAAAATAAGAGTACAAATAATCACACATGGACTGCAGCTCTATGGCTGGCAATTGAGGCTGAGCATGAGGTCCTGGGTTGAATTCTTAGATCAGGCAAAATGTTATTGGTTTTTTCCATCAGGAATTACTTAGTAGCAACCACGGAGTCTGGATTTGTGCTCGGTTGATGGTAGTAGACACGCCCCCTATTACTTGGAATTTAAATATAACTTTTGAAATATTTGTGCACTATTAGGTGCCTCTGCCTATTTATGTTATGTAAGTAATCATTTATGAATGGTTTCTACTGACTCGAGCTATAAATAGGTTCGATGATAGCTTGATTTGTTTGTATGCATTCGGTCTCTCAAATCTGACAGCGTATTTGATCTGGGTTATCAATGCAGCCGGAGAAATGATAAATAAATTAACAAAATACATCCTGTACTTGTTAATACGAATAAGATAATAGTGAATGAAATATTTCGTACGCAGTCAAGTTATTGAGAGCGTTATTATGTAGGGTGACTGGTAATCAGTGAGCGATACCAGTCACCCCATAAACAGAAGTGCATGCTCTGGTATTATGTCCAATACTAAACCTAATCGCACATGTGGGATTTAACGCTATTTATCTTCTAGGTTGACAAAAATGCATGTAAGGTTTTAAAGGGGCCTAGCTCGCCGTCCGACTGTCGTCATGACGGCAACAGACCGTGTCGGCGGCGCGTTCGTGTTCCACGTGCGCCTCAAAGAGATGTCAACAAGGAGGGGCCCGCAAGGGCCGACGCCTGTCGGGGCCGCGGAAGGAACATGGGTTCGGTTTTTAGTCAGTAAAAGTCTGACACTCCCCTTCGCTCTGCCCAAGAGCGGGGAGGGGGGGGGGGGGTCATTTCATGATTTTCCACCCACCAAAAAAAAAAGGTTTTAGAGGGGCTACCCTAAACTGCAACGGTGCATCCTCTCACGGTTATCAGTCGTTGTGGTTCAAGCTTTATAGTGGCACCTAAGTCAGTGGTCAAATTCTCATTCAATCTAATATTTCCGGGTAAAAAATGTAATGACGTAGATATTCAAATAAACTTACAACCTTACAGCAGCTTAATTTTTAATAACGCGGTGTATCATCTTTAAAACATTTCTTGGAATTAAATTGATTTTGGTGCCACCAGCCACCACTAGATCTGTGCCAAACACGATTGTTTATCTAAAGTGTCTCGCCTTTTTGGGAGCCAACGTTTCACGTAATTCTACTTCTTTATGTCCGTCATTGTGCCACGAATAAAGAGTTGAAGTAATGTGTTGTTTTTAGTCCCTACAGGGTATGAAATGTAGGTTCTTTTAGAATTCTTGCTAAATGTGAATAAAACCGCTTATAAAATTATTTAGTGGTTCCCAATTAAGATCGCAATACCGGTCATTGCCATTTCTGTATTATTATCTCTTCGTACTAATCAAATTTCATTAGAAAAATGTTGAAGATAGATGACGACTTAAAACATGAACACTCAAAGTTAGGAAATTTAATAAAAAAATAGGTGGGTCAATGACCACTATTTCGATCTTAACTGGCAGCACCGTGGCTGTACCGTGTGTGGATGTGGGATAGCTTAACTGTAGCGACTTTTAAAAGTGATTTTCTTCCAATCTCATGATGGCAAGTTTATATAGTTACGAACATACTATTTTGGTACCCACACAATTAAAGTGAATGAAAGCAGTATGAAATAGATCTTATCAAAGTGGCATTAATAATTTCGCGAACTTTTACTTATAAATTAGAACCGCACTTATAAAGACCGCTTTGATTTTGCGCACTCATTCAAAAGTATCTCAAACACAAATATATAACCCTTGTCCTAGTTCCGTAACATTTGTAACCAAAAAGGAGCATGATCGCACAATATACTGCAAGTCGAGGCAAAAGGTCAACACAACTGCAAGTCATAGAAGTGACTAATAGATCGAGTTTTGACACCTAACCTAACGTAAGAGCCAGCCCTAGAGTACGCTTCTATTACTTTATGGTACTGTCGAATAAGTTATTTCATATACATGCTTCTAACTTTTAACTAGGCCCTTTTAAATAGTATTGTAAGTTTGCTGTGTTACCAATTCTTAGCTTCCCATAACTTAAAAAGTAATTTCTGTACATAGGGCTCACACAACCTGTCCTGTTCAATCAAACCATTGGAACGGTTTTGTGGGGCTTAGTTTATAAGTTACTTACCTTTTTGGAATAAAGATAAATAAATAATGAATGCCTTTTTACCAGGTCATCGGTTATACTAGATCTTCCAAAGGGCACCTTAAAACCTACCAGCCATAATTGCCCAGAGTCAGTTATGTCGGATACCTCGGTTTTTCTGCGGAACTTTTCATTTCTTGTTCGATGATACAAAAAAAGTCGCGTCATAAGTCACAACGCGACAAGATGAATATATTTTCGCCTGAATACCAAAAAGTTTACTCGATGGTACATTATAGTGGTTTGTCATGTGCTGCGTCATTTATAACGCTCAATATAATCAGATGGTCAGCGTTAAGCTAGAGTTTTTTGACACTTTGAAAGGGACGAGATACTAAATTTTGTTAAGATCGACTAGTTGGTGCATTTTAAGAACTTGAGTCGAATGAGGAGCTCGTGGCTTAATAAGAACTGCCACTCGGGTCGATCTTTAGGTAAAGCTGTGCTTGCCTAGGTCGGTCTGTGGATGGGTGACCGAGTACCGAGTTTCCTCCGTGCCTCGGAAAGCACGTTAAGTTTTTTGGTCCCGGTTGCCATATATATAGATCTTTGGCAGTCGTGTTCGTTTACTGATTTTATCCTTCAATTAAAGATCTCGGAAAAGCCGCCTTGTTTGTGACTTATTATGTCTATGTATAATGGACGTAAAAGTATATTTAACAAAGACGGAAGATTTTTTGTTCTTGCTCATACCTTGTAACCTTCTAGTTACGGAGATATTGGGGCTCAAAGTTCACTTTTTTTTTTTCTTCTTCTCTTTACTTTAAATTTCTCCATGATTCCCGAAATATTCAATGCGTCCAACAGTACAATCTTTTGTGTGCCTTACATTGAATCCGACCGTAAAACGTAATTTTTTAGCCCAAATAAAAAATTCCCAGCAGTATTTTTTACGTCGAGTTACATAGTTTGAAGTACAGAGTGCTTGGTTGACGGCTTCGTGAAGGGTTTATTTACATCCAGTATAATATCAAGTAATTTTCCCGTCGGATTATTTAATGTTCTGCTTTTCATTCAAAAGAGCAGTAGCCACGAGTTCAGTACTAATAAAGGCATTTACTTGTTCATACAGTGTCATAAGTGGGTTCAAATATTTAGCTAAAATGTGTGTTTATTGTTTGTACTGCTTCTGGCAGGCATATGACGGGATGTTTACGTTAAATGCTAAATAAATTAATGTCAGCTTAGTTAATGAATATTTCAGTAGCACAGAATCAGATTTGAAAATTAGATTTATTTTAACGGCGAGTTCGTGGTGGGAAACAACTGCATGGCAAAATATAATTATTATATTTTATGCTTCACCCAGAAATCACCAAATTAAAATATGGGTCGCAAATAAAAACATGCAATGATGGCAGTATTTTAAAAATTCTTTGACAAAAATACGTGCACAAATAAGTCTGGTAAGTTTAATAGTTTTAGTCCAGTCCATTAACTAAAAGAAAAATATACAACTGTGGAACCTAGTTCTTGTAATACTATATTACTAATATCAACACACTTCTTTGTGAAACCGTTTTCTCCACACGTTCTCTAAAAAATCTCAGTTTACATAAGCTTCAGAAGGCTTTAAAGCCTTACTTCCACGCTGTATGCATAGCCCCAACCATTGTCCGTCTTCCGTCTTGCATCTTCCATGTATTCACAATAGAAATGCGCCTTCAGGTGACCATTGTTGTTGGACAAGCAAGCAAATTCCGCCATTTTTTATTCCGTTTTTAGACACAATATGACAATACCCCTGTTTTTCCGCCGTGAACAAAAACCAAGGATGGTAAACAATTGTCTGATCTCAACGTGGATTTGGGAGACTGACTTTTGGGGCATGCGTCCAAAAATGATTTAATTGTTGGATTGTGACCAACTATTGATGAGTTTCAAATTTTTAGTCAAATGGCAAAACGGAACATAAACGGAACCCTTATAGATTCAGTCTGTCTATGAGTCTGTATGTCACATATATTTTACTCTGAGCTTGGACAGTGTACACAGTTGAGATTTGTAGAGCAAGTGACTTCTATGCACCGCTCTACAAAATTGATGAAAAATTACGGAAAACTTTATTTTTCCACGATTACATAAATACAAGAATGTACCTACCAATAGTTTTTTCAAAATGTTATTGAGGTGTCAAAGGATAATGTGATATTCACTTGTGAAACCATACAAATTGTGCCCCCGTCCCTCCAATTTTGTGAAGAAGGGAAAGTTTGTAGAGCGTATAACCTCTCAGCTGTCCAAATGTCAAGTGACATAACAAAAAACATCGTTGAACTGTCCGTGGCCCGGTGCGGGTCACTTTTTCCTTCCGTGACATTTTGTATATCGTGCCCTTACTTCAAAACCCAACTAACTGCACAAAATGTAGTTTCGAGAAAATCGTGTTTAAAGGTTCGAATCGTAATTTTTTTATTAAAATACTTGATAAAGAGGCTAGTACGTGTATTTTGATTTCTTATTATTCATTATTCGGGTGGTGAAGGAAAAATAGCTTAATTCTCAAACAAGTAGGAAAAATGAAGGATTGGCTTGATAAATGCTACAGATAAGTGGTTTTTCCTGTAGTCGCAATGTTTTCTTATGTTTTGAAGAATAGAGTTTAGACAGCAGTTTTTATGAATTTAATTAAACGAAATATTTATGTTCACCTAATGGGTATTTGTTAATACTAAGTAGAAATATTTAGTCTCAGTTATTGTTATTGTTAATTTAACGTGAATCATGACAAAACCACATAAACGCAGATAGAATGTTTTTCCTGGCGAGAAAAATTGCTTACAGTGCAAAAACATTGCTTTAACCGACACTTACTGGGTTTTGTCTGTTCTTTATTAAAAAAATCTCCTGATAAGCTACCTTAGCTAAAAGCTAAATCCAGAACGGAGCGTCATATCGGAAAACGGGTTTTACCAGTATGTAGATCTTGAAAAGGAGATTCTAACGGTATTTGTAACTCATTTTTGCCCATAAGTGACTTTAGTTGGTTTTCGCTTTAAGGGCACGATATCTGAAGCATGAAAGTTTGTTCGATCTCGCTCAAACTTGCACAGAGTCTAGAAGAATAAACAAGAACGACATTTTGTCCTTGTTCAACCTAGATTAATGATTTTAAGTGCCAAAAACAAGCGATTCTTTTTTAGGAAATGACGTCACGGCACGACGGCGCGTTTTGTTTTGCCTTTGAGATAAAAACCATACATTGCGACCTAATTATGTTGTTTAATATATGGCACTTTTAGGGTAAGTGCATACATGTTTGGCTTTGCCACTATCCTTATTTAAGCTGATGGAAAGTCACTTTGTCTAGTGCCTCTCGTTAGTAAGGAATATACTATTATTAGAGGCTCTTATATTTTTACACTGCCGAAGCTAACTTTTCCCCAAAGAATTTCTAATATCAATAAATCAGTGAATTTTCATCGAGGTTTATGAAACAGATTTGGATCCTCCTACACATAACACATAATTGTAGCCATTAAGCCAAATATGATGACTATTTAAACTTTATTACCCAGCTTAATAATTTGAAGTGGCTATTGTGCGAAGCAATTTCAGCAACCACATAAAAACATACGCTTTCATAAAACGGTTATTACTGAAGCAAACATCGACGCTCGTTAAAATCCAGAACAACAAAGTTCAAAGTGTAAAATAATTAACATCGTACACAGCAGGCTATTGTCTTTTCAATTAAAATCAATGTCTTATGAGCAGATGTTTGTAGATAAAGGTACTTACATATTCTCAGTTTCAAATGGCTGTAAATCAAGTTTATGACTGGACTAAAAAATGGAGGATTAAATTAAATGAATCCAAATCCGTACATATAGACTTTACCAACAAAAAACAACAGTATCATCCAGTTTTTATTAATAACAACAAAGTCCCTTATGAGAATACAGCTAAGTATCTCGGTATCACCCTTGATGCAAAGCTACGCTGGAAAGCTCACGTCAAGAAGAAAAAAGATGAACTCGACCTACGGTTTAAAAGAATGTATTGGCTGCTTGGAAGAAACTCCGAGCTGTCCGTGCAGAACAAACTATTACTATACAGACAAGTCCTGATGCCAGTTTGGACTTATGGTATTCAGCTGTGGGGCTGCACCAAACAGACAAATGCATTAATCATTCAACGATTCCAGAACAAAGTACTACGGGAAATTGTTAATGCACCCTGGTACGTACGAAATGATGACCTCCATCGGGACCTAAACGTTGAGTTCATCGATAAAGTGATGCAAAAATCTGCAGAAGCTCACGACAAGAGACTTCATCAGCATGTGAACGTCGAGGCGATCCAGCTTCTCGACCACACGGACATAGTGAGAAGACTTAAAAGAACAAAACCGTTCGAGTTAGTGTTTAGTGCTAGTGTTAGTGAATAGTGTAATGTAGCAAAAATGTTACTAAATAAACACAAGAAAAAGTGTATTCGCCTTAATAGAGACAATAAGAAAAGTGCCAATGGACACATTCTTAGTACGTAAAGACAATTTAGCAATTTAAGTTATAATTAAATTACTTATTAGTCTATATACAAGGCTAGATTGTAATAAAATTAGGGTCCATCATTTTGATGAACACTAAAATAAGGAAAAAAAAAAATAAAAAAAAATAAAAAAAAATTCTCAGTTGGATGCAATTCGAATCACCTTTTATGTAAGTCAAGGGTACTAATTGACCCGTCGGGGCTGTGGCTTGTCGAAAGGATAACGCGGCTCCGACACAAGGGCGAAGAAGGAACATGGGTTTGGTTTTTAGTCAGTAGAAGTCTGACACTCCCCTTCGCTCTGCCCAAGAGCGGGGGGGGGGGGGTTATTCGATGATTTTCCACCCACCAAAAAAAAAAAAAGGGTACTAATTGAAGGGTTCCTCATCTTAAGGGTAACAGTAGTAGGGCTGCGGGTTGTTTGAAAGAGATATCACGGCCTCGACACAAAGGGGTCAGAAGGAACATGGGTGGTTTTTAATCAATAGAAGTCTGAGACTCCCTACCGCTCTGCCCAGAGCGGGAGGTGTCATTTGATGATTCTCCAATCCCAAAAAAAAGGGTTCCTCATCTTAAGAGTAACAGTAGTATGTAGGAACACAACTAAAAAAAAAACATATGTGGGCACTCGGAGACTGCCGCGGTAAAGCTATTGCATAGCATTTTTTATCAATTATTTAATTTGACAACCTCAGTTGACAACCTTGTTATTTTCCGTAACCATAGCAACCTGGTTGAAAATTTTCGTTACGGAATTTCTGGATTTGCTCTCCACGCTCAAGGCCCGCGATAGAAGCTATGCAATAGCTTGAAAACTATTTGACAACAAATTCTGTCTATCATCTTCAATCAATCGCTACGATATGAACGTACCATCAATTTAGATCCAGAAACCTGATGAGGAAACGTCAAATAGATCGACGTCACTCTAATAAACGTCCCGTTTTCGACAGAGAATTTCAAACCGTACACGCACATACTGTTAAATGGAACGACGATTAGGCTCGGATACTTGATGAGTCAATTGCGTTAGCCGTTCGTTCGGTAGGAATCTGACGGCAGCATGCGGCTTTTGGCGATCGAGTACGAACAGTTGCCGAATGAATGAGCCGTATCTAGTAAGCCGTAAGTATTTAAGGTACGGATATTTTGAATGTGAAGCTTTCGGCCTACGTTTCTTATGTTTTCGTACTGTGATCCCAATGTACTTACTTACGCAATGGGAAAATAAAAATGAGTTTAAGGTGGTCATGGGAAAATTTGACAGATTCGGGTAGCATGATGTGCTTGCGTTCTAGACCACTTTTACCATCCTAATGTCCCTTAGTGATAAGTTTGTAATTACAAACATAAACTCAAGCCTTTTTCGTAGAGACTGCAGAACGTCACCTGCTATGGTGCTCTTACGTAAACTATGCTTTTGTTTCATCTATGTTATTCACCTTTCTGAATAACATCACCAATGTGGCTTATGTATAACTGTTTTCAACAAGGAACCATTTAAGTAATTTAACTATTTAAATTAATGATATAATACTTCTAGACCTGAAAATATAATATAGGTACCTACAGGTAAAATAAGATTGGTAAAAGTTTTCTGTGATACAAAAAAGTTCTTACAAAACTTGAAATTGACGTAGAATTTTTCTAACGCTCATAGCTCGTTAGGAAACTCAAAGAGATGTGTTGGAAAAAAGAAGGTATAAATTGTGTAAAAGTTAGTTTTGATTGTTACGGAATTACGTTTCAGCAAAAATATCTGCAAAGATACACCTCATTAAAAGTTCCACACGTAATGTGTAGATGAAAGTGAACACAATACTTATATTGATTTGTAAATAAAATTGTCCACGTGGAACGCAAATCACTTGTCAACAATTAGGTACTTGGCCGTTACATCTATATGTATATATAAAAGAAAGTCGTGTTAGTTAAGGCGCGGTCCCACCGCGGCGCATGCTGTGCACGGGCACGCGGCGCATTTTAGCTGCGTGTATTAATTTGTTTGGCCACGTGGGTCTACGTTTCCACTGGAGTACACGAATATGACCCACGACTATGACTAGCGTGGCACAGCGCACGGAGAGGCTACGATATAACACAATAAGCGATTGTACACCGATAAGCGAACTGTACATAGTCGTGGGTCATATTCGTGTACTTCAGTGGAAACGTAGACCCACGTCGACCGTGTTGAGCTATGTAACCGCCTATTCGAGCAAGCCACGCATGTATCAATGACGTCAATTCATGCGTAGCCTCTCCGTGGGTTGCAGTGGACACAACCACATACATTTTCTTACAAAGCGAAGCTTACTACACGTGCGTAGCCTCTCCGTGCACAGCGGTGGGGCCGCGCCTTTACACTATATAGAACTCAAGAACGGCTGGACGGATTTAGCTGTAGTAAATATTTGACATACAAAACCTTTACTAAAGTGTCAAAATCATTACTAAGTGATGGCTTTAATAATTCAGGCAAAGATAAAAATAACAATTCGTTCAGCGATATCGACGATAATAATATAACTCAAAAATATTATTTGGATTGAATGGTAAGACTGGTTGTCATACTATAAGGCCGCTGAGTAACGACTATCATAGATCTACAAGTGAAAACCGCGACCAACAGATTAACGTGATTTCTGAAGCATGGAAGAAACTCGCACCTACCTGGGCTGGCGCGGTTTAATCTTCTTGCATTGGATTGACTTTAAATGCTAACGAAAACTTATTTAGCCAGTCCTGTCGAAAGTCCGTCCTTGACATAAGCTACGCAAGCCTGTGTCCCGAAATAAACTCAGGTCTAAGCACTGAACTAAAACTTCTCAGAGATTTTTGAGGTCAAGAGCAAGCCCATTATAATAAAAAAAGACAATTTTAACGTTTACCACATTTCAAAATCACATAAAAACCAAAAAAAAAATACTTTAACCTATGAAAACCACAAGATGAAACCGTCTCTTGAAAAAGGGCATTTTACTGCAGAGCAAAAAATAAAAAAAACTAAGAAATAAAAAAGCATGATTCGCTCAGACCACAACATTAAATATCAATTCTGTAATGCCCTTAATATGATTGCAGAAAATACAAGCAAGATTGTATTACCTACTGTTTGATAATGTAACTTCGGTTAAACTAATCCGTGCTGAAATAACATTATTACGATGTTTGATATCGATTTCGCATTATAGCGTTTGGTGGTAAACATGGCGAGCTCCTATTGATTTTGAGATCCTAGTGTTCGATGTTGTGACGAGAATGTAATTAAATTTATTTAGGCTGAGATGAAGAGGTGTACTATCGTCCACGATGAGGGGTAGACAAAACCATATACGACTGTACCTATAATGTTTCGTCTAGGACTAGGTATTCATAATTTTTTTGGCCTTGTCCCATTTTCATTGGGTGGGCGCGACACGTTTTTATCTTTCATTTTCCCCTGTCCTCACAAAATTCATCCATCAAGAAAGCCAAAGTAATACAATAAGTTTACGATTAACGCCATAAAGTCTGAAACCCAGATATAATCTATTTATGAAGTAAGTAAAGATAACGAGGGTCGAAAAGTCTGAAAAGACAACACCAAAAATCACATCAGAGTATAAAAGTCAAACATAGGTTCCTAGCTATAATGCATTATTTTTATCAGTTGAAAATGTTGGATTTTCTGTTGCTCAACCAGTCTTCTGGGACTGCAGGGTTTCACTATGTCTGTATTGGATTGATATCTGATATTGTATGTATAACATTTATAAGGAAGGAAGTGTGGCATAGGAAAATTGTGTGGAATATAAAGTAGGTGTCACCGAAGATTTGTAGAAAAAACTTTGTACGTTTTGGTTCAAATAATGTTCAGGAACTGTATACCGTTTTGACGTGATTGGACAACAATAGCAATCAATATAATGGTCTGAGAGATGTTATTGATTAAACTATAGGTATTATAGATCAGATCTCGACAATATCAGTAGGAACTGCCAAAGCAACTGGCAGGCTTGATAGCACTGACTTACGCAAGATTAGGCACACACTTATGAATATGATTTGTGTGTTGGCATTAAAGCAAGCTTTTCATACATCCACTCAGGTACAAATACTTATAACTATATTGATACTATTACAAAATTGACCAGAGATTAAATAACTGCAAATAAATACAATACCAATACCGCAAACTGTGTAACTGTGAACAATGAATAGGTACTATGGCTCATTGAACAAAGCAATGGTTTAACAAAATTGCAAATTAAATAAAGCAAATGGAAACGAATAACTTTGCAATCAAAGAAGTTAGAAAAAAATATTTTCAGAGTGAAAATCAAATTATCAAAGTGAGTTCTGCAAGTAAGACAATCACCAATTAAAACTTTGCTTCGATTCTGTAGACGGTGAAGTAAAATCGATAAAGAAAAGCAAACAATCTTTCGATTTGTAACTTCTCGGAGGACTTGAGATGAAATAAGGTAAAAATATTATAAAAAAATGTGAACGAATGAAAACGAATTACAAAACTAAAGGCACAAAATTTACTTGTAAATGCTAATCGCCGAAATGAGACAATCGTGTCCAAAATAACTTGAATAAGGTAACAAAGGAAGAAATAATATTTACCAATAACTGGATTATGCTATTAATTAAGCGATAATAATAATAACAAATCCGAGAAACATCAGAATTAAATTTCTGGGGCAATCGAGATGAGAACTTGATATTAATTTTTCTGAAACGTAATATCAAAATGCGCCTTTCACGAAGATCAAATGAATGCAATGGTTATACATATTTACAACTAATAATATGCCAATGAAAATATTTGACTAAAATCAAGAAACTCTCGTAGAACTTTTTAAGCAATTATGTGTAGGTTACACCACAGACTCAATAATTTGAACATATTGAAGTCTGTATCGTACCGTATCTCTAGGTTCAGGACGATATTCTTCTCTTCATACAAGCGAAATCAAGGTCAACATGCCAAAAGCTCTACAAAAGACATGAGCAAGATAAACGGCCCTGAGATCTTGAAGTTGAAGAACTAAATTGCCAAAATAAATCTAAAATTGTCAAAGAAATCTTCTTGTATTAAAGGGAAGGCAGCTGAAAGCCTTCCTGTGGTTCATTGTACTTTAATATGATGGCCTTCCACAAGGTGAATTGATGTCCTTGTGAAGTTCGTGGGAATCGACTGGATTCGGTAAACATAGAACACGTACACGTGGTCATGCTTGGGGCTTATAGACGTTTTTGAACTGAGAGATTGAGGTGATATGAATCATCGTAGCACCCCAAAAATGTTCACCGTCTGGTGATGTTATGAGATGGTTTACGATTATTGGATTATTTAATAGTTTCGGCACCGATAACTGGCCTAATCTAGGTTTAAACCAACTAACAAAAATTAATATTATTTATAAAAAAAATGCAGTCAAACCTTTGAAAGCGACGGATGTTAGCTTCGATGATAACTAACTATAAAACAGAGAATGAAAAAACTCAAAGTGATCATAGCAACTTTAATAATACAGAACCTGGCTTTATAATTAAAATATACAGCGTTAAAATAAATGATACGTATCTAGTTAATAGTATAAAGCTATTGTACACATAATGGCGCATTGGGTTCAACGTATCTACCTGTTTCACAGGAACTAATGAACGCGCGTTGCGTGTTCGTTAGACCTAATAGTATAAAATTGTGTATGCTCCCTGAATATAGTGGGTTTTAAGGCAATAGCGGAAGCGGCAAACACTCGAGCGGAGTTTAAGAAATAACTGTGTTTGGAGATGTCATTTACATTCTTGTTGAAATCATTTCAGGAAGGGAAGTCTGTAAGAGAACTAAGGGTCAAATCATAAACATTTTCCTGCCCTTGTCCCATTCTATTATGCAACCTTTGAAATAATGCATATTAATGTTTCCATGTCGGTCCATAATGTTTAATCAAAGTAAGTTCGATGCAAGCAGCGCTGGTAAAGAAAAAAAAAACAGGAAATAAAGTAACAGATAACACAACAGTTACGCCATATGAGTTTCTTATAGGTACATGTACCTGTCGCAACTGTAAAAATTTTAGGATTTTTCTAAGCCTTAAACCGTTACAGGAAACCCGAAACACTTCGGCCTAAAATTGACCTCCCAACGAGCTCCAATAAAGAATTTATCCTCTTCTAAATTTTTCCGTAAACTCAACACTTTATAGGTTCTCTGGAACTAAAATCTCAGCACTTTCCAGATTGGACAACGTGTAAGGAGCTTTGTGTAAACTCTTAAGAAAATCAGCGAAGCGACAAAACAAACTACAAGAGTGAATGTCTCAATAACTTCCATTTATTTGAAGTGTTCTACGTTATCGGATTTCCGGGTTCTGACTTTTTCAACAAAGACCTCGTTTGTGAAAGTCTTCTTTGAGTAAAGAGCAAAAACGTCGGCTAAATGCAACAGTTTTTCAAGTAGGTACCTTGAAGAAAATTTTATTGTATTCATGATTTGATACTTGAAATGGAATGTGTACAAAGAACTTATTTCTTTGTACACGGACTCATTCCCTTACTGCTGTTCAGTTGTTTTTATGAACAGCAGTAACATTAACATAACATTTTAGATTACTATACATAATATTTTAGCTTCTCTTTCGTCGACAACATTGTCGCAGTAAATAATTTGGACAAAAATTATACTTAGATGGTTCGAGTAGAAATGGAAATGCTCTCTGAACTAGTAAGAAATTGGAGTAAATGTATGCTGAAGATTCTGTTACTATCAACAAACGTAAGTACATTTGACCAGATTAGAATATGAAAGGAAGTAACGATAAACGTGCTTTTGGCTCGAATCCAAAATATATAACGTCATAGAAATTTAATATAATTTGTATGTATAGTCGACCAAGAAATTGGTTTACCACTCTAAGGTTGAATATCATTTGCACGTACAAAACATCAAGTGCTATTTTCACGTCAGAATCTGTCAATCTGTCATCCTTAGCGAATAATTATGTTACTGGGAGATGTCATCAAAAGTGGTAAACCAATTTCTTGGTCGACTATACTGACATGAACAGGGCTACCTTTGATAGACAAGGCGATTAGCGAGTTCGACGGACTGACAAGATTGGTTTATGAAGGAAAATAAATAAAAAAAGATAAAATTGAATAGGTAGCTCTAGGACTGTACAAATCAAACAAACATTGTGAAAAATTCTTAAATGATAATTGCACGAATACACGCACTGAATTCAAACGAAAAACCAAATCAACAGCTAAATTAACAAACACCGTGTGTAAATCCATCCAAGTGACTTTGACGACTTTCGTTGAAGATGAAACTTTAGATTAATGAAGAAGGATAAACTTAACCCTAACAGGCCGATGTTAAAACAGCTTCAAGGCATTACTTCCACACGCACAAAGCGAAAACATTACCGGTAACATTCAAGCCGAATCTTGATCTAAATTACCTAATCACATTTTGTATTAAGTATAAACTTCCTTCAAGATAAAGTGTCCAACAGTTTTCTGACAGGACTGCCTCAAGCTGTATACGTGACCTACGAGAGCGACTGTAAAGGAAATAAATGAAAAAAACTGCTTAGACGATGGGTCGAGTCACCACGACGCGTATTGCTCAACGACAATAGGGCCATTCCAGACTAATGTCTGATTTTCGGCGAGTATTAGCTCATTTTATGTACCGCGTGTAGGCGCTTGTGCGAGCGCCTTTTACCACACGCGACACTCGTACGAGCGTTCACGCGCATACATGATCGTATCAACGCAAGCCGCGAGAGGAACTGACAGAACTCACCGGTTCGAGAAAACAAGAACGGAATGAGCGCGAGTACGCGTGTTCAATTTTTTTAAGCCCAAAATATGGCGTGTACGTCTGTAAGCCGATTTGAGCTTATACGTGCCGAAAAATCCGCTGATCTAAATCCGCTCTCACATGAAGCAAAAACGGGTAACGCACTGGCGTGTGTCTTGAAGCAAATCGCTAGTCGTATAACATAATCGGCCATAATACCGTGGCCGTCGGGCATGGCAATCAGTTGCCCGGTATCACTCAAGGTGCAGTCTAAATTATTGTTGTCTCTCCGCTGACATAGGTACTTTTTTGACTTGCAATGTTTTGAAGCCACCTATCCTGCCAGTAACAAACAGTCACTGAAACATGTCGGTGACTTTGTTGTTTCGAGTCCCTAGGGTCCTGAACGGCGCATAAGATAAAGAAACCCCACGCTTTTCTCTCAGGACTTGCACGGAAGCATTTGGACAAGATTACAAGACATTACGCTGTTCTATGAGCGCAAACGTTTTGCTTAGATTATAATCCGGCATCAACCGCGGAAGCTTATGACTTGAAATTATGATTTTTTCTTGGTCTTTTATTGTCAGTTCGGGAAAATATAATTTTGAATGAAAAAGATTTGATTATCTACCAACCCGCGACTGCGAGATTATTATGAAGATCTGAATTTACTTCTTATTTGGGTTGATTCACGTTAAAGAGTGAAGTTATTTGTATGTCTTTTATTCAAAAAAAAAGACAGATTGTAAACCAATGAGACCTTGTCGTCATTTAAGAGATAGTTATTTGTTTTTGGTTGATTGGTCGATTTAGGGTATAAACATGTAATAATGGGGTCAAAACAAATACAAACAAAAAAAAGAAAAAAAAACTAGACTCCGTGGCTGCGTCGATGGTAAACCCCAATAAAATTATACCCGACTTGGGAATACCCAGGACTTTAGGCTAAACAGTAGTCCACGAGGTAGACCTTTATTAATTTGGAAACAACATGACCAAAACACGGTACTCAGTGCAGCTTCCTTAATCGTGTGCACACTTTGAAGCCCATACATAATTAACCGGTTTTCAAACTGCCCGAAGACTTGTACTTTGGTTACAATGAAGTTTAGCCGGTAATTTTCGAAGAATTTTGCAGTTGATGTAAATAATTATAGCGACGTCAATGAGATCAAATTTTGCATGGTGAATAAGTACCTAGATATTACGTGGGATATCAGATTCCACGATATAACGAACACATAAAGGGACAAATAAAAATATAAAAACAATTTATGGACCCTGTCGTAAACAACAAATGCCACCCATGGGACTCTAACTTGGCTTTACATGCCATCGAGAAATATCTCTCTGGCATGCTGGTTTCCTCACGATGTTTTTCTTCACAAGCACGTAATTATTTTATACAAATACGCACGTGAATCCAAAAAATCAGAGGTGCTTGGGTACGAACCTTTGACTTCACTAAGCTATCACTGTTACGATCCCATTGACTTACTTTTTCATGAAATAGTCAAGCAATGGGAATAAATATTGTACTTCGAATTTTGCCGGCTACCTTAGCACTTCCACCTTACATGAAACAGCTAAATAAAGGATATAATCACAGTGGACCTCCACAATAGTCCCCTCACTTAGGGAAATTAGGGTCAGGAGAGTTGCACTCAACGTCCTGTTTACTTATCTATAGTGTTCTATCGAGTGAAACTCTCTGAGAACTACATTCCTCGAATGTTCCAAACCAGCTACTGGTCCTTTACGTATGCAAACGCTAATGCCCGTTTTCAGGAACACTAGGGACACATAAATGAATGACAGAGTTAGTTGGATTTCCAACAGAGTTGGAGTTTCAAAGGTTCAATTATATTCAGGCAGTTATTAGTGTATTGCAACAGGCTGTCAGGAAAATAATCAGATAATACTGAACAATAAAACAGACCCAGAAGGCTGCCGAAAGTCTGACAACCAGGCTTTCCGAGTGCTATCGTATTGCCCTGTAGGTACTATCCGAGTTGTTGAGGTCAAATAGGCAGTCACTCCAAGAAAAATACTGGTACATCTGGTTAAACTGGAAGCCTACACCAACATACATAGTTTGGAAAAAGCTAGACAGACGTTGTAAATAATTAAAAAACAAAAATTGTAATATATTATTGACCTCGCATAAACTATTTGTGTTTAATTGACAACAACGCGGTTTGACGCAAATATTTTTTTATATATTTTGTCTAACTAGAACACGCGTAACATTTTAGTGTTTTGAACATTTGCCAAATGGGTCAATGGCATAGCCGACAAAAAAACTTGTGAATATATCGGATTAACTGTTCGCATTTTTGTCCGATTCTCCTTTATATTTTTTCGATTGTACGTTTGTATGTAATTTCGTATTCTAGCGCCTTTCGGATGAAAGGTCCTGGTTTTCGGATGAGTTCGGTGACCTCATGAATTTTTGATCGAGGTTTTTGTCGCTAGTCTGATTTTATGTCTAGGTTCTTTTTAATTTTTTGATTTTTCGTTCTTGTAGACTGTTGAAAGTCACTCCGTGCCTCGGAATATTATGTACAAGAACAATGTCAAATTTCCCTATTTGAATCGGATTTTGTTTCCAATTTAAATGGTTTTCATTGTTGTACACGGAACACTAAAAAACCTTGTCTCTGTTTTAAATAATATACTTGTAGCCTAAATTATTCCATTTTTTTCGGGCTCTTGGGCAGTGCGAAAGGGAGTGTCAGACTACTACTGAATAAAAAAAACCCATGTTTCTTCTTGGCCCTTTATGTCGAGGTCGCGGTCTCCTGTGAACATCCCGCAGCCCCGTCGGGCGACATTACTCCTTATGATATCAGCTATCTATCTACCAGTAAAAGTTCCGTGAAAGCAGTCCAGTCGGAAAAACAGACAGACAGACTACGCCTGTGTTCAGATCCGTAGGATAAAAAACCCGCACCTTTTATTCATACAAAAAAACATAACATGCTTTCAATCGTCTACCAACGAACTACATTTTTGTAATGTTATATACGAACCAGACATGCAAAGTTAAACCAACCAAATTTAAGACCAGGTTGTTTATATTTGGTTGGTTTAGCTCCCTTTTTGTTGAAGCCAGTAAAATCTGGACCAATCCCTTGACTGATAATTGCCAAGCATGGAGAACTAAGCGCCGGGTTTACCGTATTTTTACCGTTTCCGATGTCATATCTAACCCGGAACGTGGAGGCGGACCGAAGAGATTATGTCACTGTCATGAGAGGCAACTGGGATTTTATGGAAAAATGCTTAAAAGGAAATATCAGTATTAGGAGAGATGTTTCACGAACACTCCAGTTGGAAATATGGTGCGAGTTGAGAATTTCATATTGTATGGAGTTAGGGAAATTGTTAATAGTATGGCATTTAATATAGCTGCCGTTGGATGATATTACAATTACCAAACATACATTCATATACTAACAGCTTTGTCCCATGGAGGTGAACTGGAAACCTAAGAACGCAAACTACTACAATCTTCACATGGAATCATCATCATCACGAAATGCACTGACCTTATTGGTGAGGTTCTTCGGAAACGACAGGTGCAAAGTACCTGATGAGTGTATGATGTATTAGGTATCTATGAATAATTATTAAGATTTCATGAAAGTTAATAGTTTGAAAATCACTGTCTTCGCATCCTATGCGTACAGAATAAATCAAAGAAACTATAGATTCCGACAGTACCTACTATGTTACTCATAAATCTCATTAATAAATTATGGGATTAACTCCACGAACAGCAAACTATAAATAAACAATGCAGAATAGAGATCAAGGCCAAAACAAACGCGTAGGAGGCAAAGGATACTATCAAAAATTGGATTAAAGATGATTCATGATTGTATCGCGATCCGCCATTTAATATAAAAGCAAAAAAATAAGCTTTCTCCTTTATTTTGTTAAGAACGAAGGATAAATTGGATGTTTCGTCACAAAGGGAAATGACAAACAATTTCGATTTTACGCAAAGCGATATTGTTCACAATGAGTTGTATTCTTTTTTTATGCTTTTCAAAATTATTCCCATTCATCATTGTTAGCGGAATTGAGAGTTATGGAATGATACTTCAATTTCCGAAGTCGACGAGAAGTCGGACAATGGCAATCGTCTATTATTAAGTACTTTAACTGTCTCGTCCAATTATATCTTGTTTTCTTTTATAGGTTGCACAGGGCAACCGACGATGTTGTTTAAGAAAATAAATTAAATGATTAGAGATCGCCATTCTCTTGCCTTTGCTTACCACGTTAATTATAACATCACGCGATGTCATGGGGTGGTGCCTTACAATTGTGTATAAACCATAAAATAGTGTCCACAGCGTATAGGGTTCTGTTATTTGTTTTGAAAGGAACTACCAGTTTTTTAAAATTGTTCACCTATTTCAGCATTTTTAATTTACAATCTACTTAGGGTCACCGCAACATGTCTTCTACTTCTATGTTCTTCATTTATCGGAACGGATGCAGTCGAATACTAGTATTTTACAAAGAGTGACTACCTGTCTTATCTCTACAATTCAGTTATTACTGGTTAATACAGGTCTGCTGGAAGAGATTTCTTATGAAATAAGCAGTACCTTTGTGCTCTTCTATTCTTTTTATGTATTTTCCTTTTTTTGTATTTTGTGTGTACATAAATAAATAAAGTAATTAATTACCTTTTGCAACTATAAGATTGGCTTTGCTCACTCGCTACTAATACAATTTTTGATCATTACTTCACTTCACTGAATATAGTAGAAATTATTAATTTCACGTTAGATCGCGTTTCATATTTCATTACACCCGAAGTGTTTCTCAACTTGTAAGAGTCATCCGTTGTTTTAGCTGTATTCTTTAGTTTCAATGAAAGCTTTGATAAATGAAGTGTGAAACGATTTATCATCGCACTCTAGTAACTAGTGGAGTTAATGATTAGTTGATCTATTTAATTTTTGCCATCGTAGAAGTTATGAATTTTGAAACTGATTAAATACGCGAAAGTAAATACATGAAACTTATTTTGTTTGTTAGTTTATCACACCTTTACGCCTCAACGGATGAACGGATTTGATGATCGTGGACACACGGATAGAGCATGAACTGGGTTTCCTGTAGGACGTTCCCTTGGGATAACTTCTGACCACAATAAGAGCAAAGTGGCAGGTAAAAGCTAGTTCTCATAGAATTAAAACTACATCTTACAAGTATGATAGATACTTCAGAAGCTAAATTACATTTCCTCAAGGCAAATATTTTGTTCGTTATAAATTCGCCAAAATTAGTTACTGCCTACCAAAGTGGAGTATTTACCAGTGTAGCTCAAGCAAAAAATTTAGCAATTTACGATGTAATTGCTTAGACAAAACTCCAAGTGGCGGTCGTTATGAACAATCATTATTTTTTACTTTTTTGGACGTGAACGGTTATAATTTTGTTTCTTGGTGTTTATAAATATATTGTTTGTACTTCTGCTGTTCCACATCGTATATTACTTAGATTGTTGGGAACTTCTTTAGATAACATAACACCACATTACGCGAGTTACGCATGTAGGTACCAAACTAACATTATTATTTATTTTTATACATAATATGAAGTATGTTGTATATTTTAGTGTAACATGAGTCCTACATAATTTTAATAGGCACACTTAATAAATAAAATTAATTTCTGAAAAAACACATAGAAGGTAGGAACATTACAAGCGTGTTCTAAAATTCCCGGTATAAATAACATGAGGCTGTTTTTTTTGTAGAGAAAAATTAATTAAAATTGTTTCGGAATAAAGGACCATTTTTTTTATCGGAAACAGAGTGATTCAAAGACTGGATACTTACAGAACCAAGAAGTTATTCCTGCTGATAAAATAAAGTGATTAATAGGTACGTGACATGCATTTAAATACTTCCCCGCCTTTCGTATTAACCGTCGTCGTAGGGGTATCTTTAGATTGTCATTCCACTTGACTAGGGGCATTCTGTGCGACGTTTTCCTTTACGTGACCTTAATTTTAAGCGTCTCTTAAGATTTTCTGGACTCAAACTGATATTTCCACCGTCTGAAACATTTAAAAAGCAATCTTGTTTTTTATTTGCGTTAATTTAAATTTTGACTAACTTTATAATTATCTTTAAAAAAAATATTTTTGAATAAAATAAAGGGTGTAAAACAAGACAAAAAGAACTTTTTCTACCCATTATTGTGATATTTGTATCGGACCTTCCAAATTTTCGTAAAGTTTTTTTTTTATTCTAGTTTTTAAGGTACTTTAAGGTATTTTTTATACTTTTATTTTATTTGTTTTTTAAGGTACTTAACTTGAATTACCTTCCTTACCTGTTTAGGTACATTTCAAAGCATTCAACAACACGATGTTTCGAGTGTGTTACATTGAGTTATACCGTAAAACGTGAAATGATACTAAAAAAAAAGTAGCTTCCAAGAATTAATATTTGTGTAGGTTTACTTAGTTTGATGTACATAACGCTTGGTTGACGGCTTCGTAAAGGCTCCGTTTACACCCTGTATAGAAATAAATCGCCTTGGGGCTGTCCTTGTTCCTTTGAAATCTTTCGAAACATTTTCTAGCTTTTTATCCCAAAAATAGATTCAGCTAATACATTCTGTAACCCACAAACCATAACAGCTATTTTTCTATAAATTGATAAACATTGATAAAAGCAAACCAATATAAAGGTCTATAAAAATATCAGGAATCATAATAAAGTTATTTTTAAGATAAAAAGCAATCTAGATCAAAAGAAAAGTTCAGGATAAATAGCCGTTTACAAAAATAGACGAATAGAGAAACATTTTGATGTTCGATAAACTAGTACTTAAATAGTTTCAATTATATTCTTGCAAGCCTGAAAGCTAGAGAAGAATACCTACCTACCTTGTCTTGTTACAAGAAAAAGAAAAATAGTTAGTTTCTTATAATCTTCTCTTTTGAAAATATTTATGAAACACTAGCACTTCGCCCGCGACTTTGTCCACAAAAATTGAGATAGCGCGGCTAATATGCATGATATAAATATAATGTATAGCCTTTAGCACTCACGAATAATGTAGGTTTTTACCAGTGAAAGAATTTTTAGATTTGGATTCCCCTACATAAAAACTTACAAAGAAATTTTCTATATTTATAATTTAGTATAGTAGTTTATTAAATTTAAACGTATGGAATATTAGAAAAATAGATTATTATGGCAGCTATTAGTTGTTGTGTTCTCATTCAGTACATAAGCCGTTGTCGATTGTAAAGCCTCTGGTTGTTCCGCGTCCGAAGTCATAAATAAATTAATATTCAATACCGCGTCCATTCGTAATTCATGATTTGTGCTGGTTTTGATGAAATGCTTCAGATATTATGAAAACTGGGCCCACAATATTTGCTTTAATACTTTGAAAAGGCAAATAAATTCTTTCTAATTCATCAACTTTTTCATCAATGGGGAATTTTAATATCTCCAAAATAATAATTACTTCAAATAGGTACAAAACAACAAAATATATAAACTAAACCAATGTCAGTGTCAATATCAGTTCCTATGTATTGTGTTTGTTTTTTATTTAAATACCATATTTATTGGGAGCCTGTTGGGGCATTAATGATTAGTCATGGAGTCCCTGAACCCCTATCACAGCGAGGTGGCCTGTTTCCCAGCAGTGGGAACATTATGTATATTATGCATACGCGATAAACTAACATAAACTTACATAGTTTATGTTAGTTTATCGTTCTGGAAGACCCTTCTTATCCAGCTCAAAATTATCATAACCGGACTTAAACCCTCGATACCGACTTTCATTCTCAATTTTCCTTTCAAGGAAACAATATGGTAAACACCCGAAACAAACAAGCAGCTCAGTATGCAATCGATTGGTCAGAATACATAAATAAATTATAAAAAAGCATACATTTCGGACGATTTCATTCGTAGCTCGTGAGTAAAATGTATTTTTTTTAAAGCCCAATTATTGCGATAAGTGTCACCATTGTGAGCTATAAGGTCAGACAAAAAATATATCGTGTGTGTCGCTTTTACCATATCCCCATGACATGGTAAGAAGGACTTACGTACCTACCGTACACAATTTTTACCGAAGTTTTGAAAGTTTGAACTTTCATAATGCTCAACTAATGTTTAACTTTTAACCAACAAAAAAACTGTTGTGGAAGATTTTCCATGCTTCATGCATGACTAAAATCATGTATGTAATTACCTTCTGAATAATACTGTGTCTCAAGATGTCCCATCCACCGTAAATCGAACATTAGGTAGAAGAAAAACCTATAAATTACGAACTATAATCGCAAATCTGGTCTTAAGGAACTCGAACGAAAAGACCAAAACTGTACTACAATCTACAAATAGGGTCTTATTCTTATCTCCAGCAAGTGGAGCCACACGACAAGAAAAGTACGTCGTAAAAAATATCTGGAAGATCAAACTTTTAGGCATTCCGGAAATGGAAGACCCGGTCCTATTTCCGCTTCTAACGTTAACGTCAACAGCCAAGAAGGCTCCATTTTTCATCACTTAAGGACGATTCTTCTTATTTTTTTTTTTTGTTAAAATGATAGTCAAGGGCGGAGGAGTTTGTTTTGTATAACGGATCCTATTAATTTTCAAAGCATTAAGTAGTAGCTCTTTTATAACTTGAGTGGTAAAAAAGGAAGTTTAAAACGGATATCTATCTATCTATATAAATAATGAGAGAAGTCCTGACTGACTGACTGACGCCCAGCCCAAACCCTTGAACCTAGAAAGCTGAAATTTTGCACAGAGGTTCCCTTTATAATGTAGACAAGAAATAAGGAAGGATTTTCCGAAATTCAACCCCTAAGGAATTTAAATAGGGGATGAAAGTTTGTATGGAAAATCGACATTTTCACGCGGGCGAAGCCGCTGGCAAAAGCTAGTAAAACATGAAATCACACCTGTCATCCTCGAAGGTGAAGGGAAGAGGTGTCCCTAGAAGGTAGTACACCATATCGTCAGTTATGTTGCATGATCATTTTGCTGCCCTTATCCCAATTTATTTGGGATCAGCGCAGCATGTCTTCTTCAATACTTCTCTATTATTCGTCATCTCATCAGATACTTCATTTCTTGCTATGTCATCCTTCACACAGTCCATCCATAAAATAAATTATACATTTTAATGGATTGCTCCATTTGCTTTAGTTTACTCCAAGGCACTCAACAGCAACCACTGCATTTCTCCAATAGTACCAGGAAAACATGTGAATGCGCACGTCTGCCAGATTTTGCATATTCCATACTTTCTTTAGTAAGAAGCAAAACTTCGCTCTGCAACTTGAGCGGGTAGTGTACATGGAATAAGCCCACACAGTACAAATAGTGGGAATACCGGGTTTTATTAAAACCGTGCCTTGAATATTCTGCGAAGACGCTTCCCCATGTATTTATGGTTGTAATAAAAATAGTGTTATGCAAGGCAACTTAGTATAAGTAATAGATGTTTGTGTAATAGAAGTTATAACTCCTCGTTCACGACCTCAGACGTTGCAGCTAGCGCAAAGTGACACGCGCGTGCGTCACTTGTATATTTTAGTGAGTAGAGCCGGCTACAGATGATGTATATGCATTTAACAGTTTTAAAATATGCATGCGAAACCGTATTCTATAAAGGAAACATAATTATGTATGTCGCAGATTGCGTAATGGAATGTCAAGCGTTTATCATAATTTTGATTTAGTTCAATTTAATTTAATTTTTGGTCTGGCAATGCTTGAGTGTGTTTAGTCGGATAAAGTTATCGTTGGTCATTTTTGATGTTAATAAAAAGGCGGTAGACTTGTGCAGTTGACACATTCAAATTGAAATCATGGTGACGAACGGTTGACTTGGCTAACCTCACTACATTCCATTTTATTTCATTTAAATCTGAAATAGATCTTCAATCCTTCGTTATTTTTTTAATTGTAAAGTGTTTTGGACAGTTAAGTTTAGTGTACCGAACAGTGTCTGTGTGTTATTTCATGTTGGACTCCACATTCCATCATGCTCGAGCAACAAATCAACGAAGACAGGTCCCATCTGTCGTCATCAGAAGTGCGATGTGACTCAAACGCCCTACATAGTGTAAGTGACAGTGCTAGCCAGGAAAAGTGTGTGTATTGACAATGCGCGTGCGTCTAAAAGTAACACAGAAACGAAAAAGTGGCGTTTTCGTTAGCGCAGCAAAAACAAAAACTTTATGACTATTGCTCTGATGTGCGGTGCGCCTACCGTATTACGACTCTGAAAAACGGAATATCTACAAACGTGCTTGGTTGGCAACAGCAACAGCAGACATGTGTGTTATCGATACGAATAGTCAAGTGTTACGTATGTGGTGAGGAAAGCCAAAAGGTTTCCACGGTTTACCAGAGAAGAGACCGCAAGACTGACAGAAGACCTCACTCCTCGTCTTCTCATGGAAGTACATCATCTGTTCCGGCGAAGCCCAAGGTCAGCTCCGTCACCTGCCTCCGTGCAGGAGCCGAGGCCACTACGCGAACCGTTGTCCAGCAGCGGCCCAGGGTTCCGGCAGCGGCGGCACTGGTGGTGGCGCTGGTGTAGCTCCTGAACAACGCCGAGTGGACTTGTGCGTAGTAAATGCGCCTACAGGTATTCTCCGTCACTCTGGTGAGTCTTTTAGTTTTTGTTATGATTCTGGAGCAGAGTGTTCAATAATGAGAGATTCTATTTTGTGTAAATTTAATGATGAGCGTAATTATTATAGTGTCTTTACTATTACGGGTATAGGTCAAACTTCCGTGAATAGTAACCTGAACATTTTAGCTAATGTTGACATTGGTAACATTAGTTTGGATATTGTTTTTCATGTTTTACCTGATGAATACCTTCAACATGACATAGTGATTGGACGTGAAATTTTGATTAATGACTTGGTAATTAACATGACGTCAAGAACTTTAAAATAATACCTAATGTGAATACCGTAAATATAGAGTCGGATATAGAGTCGGATATAGAGTCGGATATAGAGTCGGATATAGAGTCGGATATAGAGTCGGATATAGAGTCGGATATAGAGTCGGATATAGAGTCGGATATAGAGTCGGATATAGAGTCGGATATAGAGTCGGATATAGAGTCGGATATAGAGTCGGATATAGAGTCGGATATAGAGTCGGATATAGAGTCGGATATAGAGTCGGATATAGAGTCGGATATAGAGTCGGATATAGAGTCGGATATAGAGTCGGATATAGAGTCGGATATAGAGTCGGATATAGAGTCGGATATAGAGTCGGATATAGAGTCGGATATAGAGTCGGATATAGAGTCGGATATAGAGTCGGATATAGAGTCGGATATAGAGTCGGATATAGAGTCGGATATAGAGTCGGATATAGAGTCGAATATAGAGTCGAATATAGAGTCGAATATAGAGTCGAATATAGAGTCGAATATAGAGTCGAATATAGAGTCGAATATAGAGTCGAATATAGAGTCGAATATAGAGTCGAATATAGAGTCGAATATAGAGTCGAATATAGAGTCGAATATAGAGTCGAATATAGAGTCGAATATAGAGTCGAATATAGAGTCGAATATAGAGTCGAATATAGAGTCGAATATAGAGTCGAATATAGAGTCGAATATAGAGTCGAATATAGAGTCGAATATAGAGTCGAATATAGAGTCGAATATAGAGTCGAATATAGAGTCGAATACAGAATACTGGTCAAGACGTACTATAGGTTCACTTGCTGGTTAAGCAGTGATACAGAGTACTGGATAGGTACTATAGGTACGCTCGCTGGTTAAGCGTGTTGTGATGAGCTTTCGCTGGTTAAGCGTTAGTTGTGTAATTGCTGGTTAAGCGTTAGTGGGTTATTATCGCTGGTTAAGCGTTATTATTATCACTGTTAAGTGATAGCATTTGTCACGCTGGTTAAGCGCTGTACTGGAGTTTGGTTCACAATCAATTGAGCATTAAACGTATTACTCACACGGTTTAATTTGACCTAATTATTTTTGTGATGATGTTCCCTGACGTGGGTCAGGATAGCCGAGTGATCTAGTTACTTTTCTGGATTATTTGTCTCTTAAGGTACCTCATCCCACGAGGTCGTGTGAAGGTCAGAGATGGCCGTGTCGCAGATTGCGTAATGGAATGTCAAGCGTTTATCATAATTTTGATTTAGTTCAATTTAATTTAATTTTTGGTCTGGCAATGCTTGAGTGTGTTTAGTCGGATAAAGTTATCGTTGGTCATTTTTGATGTTAATAAAAAGGCGGTAGACTTGTGCAGTTGACACATTCAAATTGAAATCATGGTGACGAACGGTTGACTTGGCTAACCTCACTACATTCCATTTTATTTCATTTAAATCTGAAATAGATCTTCAATCCTTCGTTATTTTTAATTGTAAAGTGTTTTGGACAGTTAAGTTTAGTGTACCGAACAGTGTCTGTGTGTTATTTCATGTTGGACTCCACATTCCATCATGCTCGAGCAACAAATCAACGAAGACAGGTCTCATCTGTCGTCATGTATTTGTAAGCCTGTCAGTTGGCTCATTTGCAAGCATACCATCACCGGCAACACACGACAATTATATGGTTGCTTAGATTTATTTATTGTTACAAAAAATAGAATAGATCTGAGAGCTATACATGCGACAGGCTACACACGCACGAAAAATAATAATATCCATTTCCTACACAGTTTGACTGGATAGGCAAAACTGCACATGCATAACATTAAAGTACCTATATAGTCGACTTAACGTTGGCGACACAAAACGCGTCGGGGTCACATCGTGAATTCGTGACATGCTCTGAACAATATATTTTTCTTTTCTCCTTATTCGTGGGCGCAACGCGCTTGTCGCTTGACCGTGTAGGTGGTCTACTACGAGTTTAATTTGTTACACGTTTCCTGGATTATCCTTTGTTTATTAGTCTGTAAAGTCTTGCGTTATACTCAACGATCTTAGCATTTTCTCATACCTTACATTTTTTGACCCAGCTCTAGACCTTATCGAAATTCTGGGGATTTGTTAAGCGCAAATCTTCTGAAACTTAGAGAAAAACTAAGTGTGAAAAAAGTAACTAGGTACGTAGGCTTTTAATAAAGGCAATACTAACTATAAAAATTAAATAATACTTCATCTATGTACCGACTGTATACCTAAACCAAAACTCGTAATCTTACGGTTTATGAATTAAAAAAAAATACAACATCTAGATTTGAATCAGAAATAAAGGAGAAGGTTATTCTGTGAAAATCCGCAAAATACGTATTATTTATGTAAGTTCTGGGTTCGATTCCCGTATCGGGCAAATTGCTATTTCGTTTTTTCATCAGTTATTTCTTAGAAGCAGCCACAGAATCAGGATTTGTGCCATAGTGATGGCAATAGGCTCGCCCCATGGGACATAAACATAACTGGCGATATGTAGGAGTATTTTTAGATACACCGCTGCCTGACCCTTTAGGGATGCGTGTTGTTATGTTATTATTGTATTCTGTTCAGAATGTGTAGTAAAATACAGCAAAATAAAAAATTCTAGAATCACCACAGTAATGTGACGTCACCACTGGGCCTATATTAAAGTCGTGCTCCGAATATGACGCTTAATGAGGACAATAATATACAAAAATAAATTATGCTATCCGCAATGAAAATAAATCTCTTTGACACGGGAAAACGTGGTTATTTTGCTGAAAATATTTTAAAATAATATAATATTTAGGTATTTCATCATCGGCATAGCTGAGCTTCACAACCCAGTTTCTGGAATGTAGGTTAGTAGGTCTACTTTTAATTATTAACATTATCATCGACTCAAATAATACAGGATTATTGTTACTGATTATTCTATTATTCATGGTTTTTGATTTATAAAGGTTTAGGATAATCATTTACTATGTAAACCTGAAATAACAAAGATTAAAGACCTAACTCAAATAATTCATTTATTTCCGAACGTCATGAACAAAGCATGCAACATGGCTCTTTCAAGCAGAAAAACATCTAAAACTCATAAAAAGCTATTGATAATGTCAAACGCGAACCACAGCGCGACCATTTGTCAAAAGCGACAATGTGAACACGAAAATTACAAATTAATGTTCTATTTGTTACACACGAAAAAACATGAAAAAATACACATCGAGTATAACCTGACCTCGGTTTGTATGAGCTTCCTGTACATTGAGAAATCAGTTTAATTTGGTTTGTGTTTGATTGGTAGTCGTGCCACCTCTATTTTTGAATGATAACAAGCTCCACAAAACTAGAGGAGTCATATTTTAAACTTAAACGAAATATCTGTAAGAGCGGTTTCGCACTACGTCCGATTCGAATCGTGCGTAAATTACCACAGAAATCGTTCTATGACTACTCCGAACCGTATTCTCACGGGTTCGGATCGGACCTAATGCGAAACTGCTCTTAGGCGCAGGTCACACATAAATGGCATCGGGCGCGGACATGGCGTGGGCGGCACAATGACGCGTCATAACTACGCCCGAGCCACGACATTCCGTACGCCCGTGTCATGTCCGCGCCCGACTCCATTTACGTGTGGCCTATACCTTAGGGGCTTGAAAAGTTATTGCAATTCCTTGAGGTATAAGAAAGAGGTGTTCCCGCATTGTCACTTACTTGAAAGTTCTTTTTCCTGTTTCACTACTGAACAAAACTTTGTTTGACAGCAAAACTATGTCATTCTAAATAAAGATTCGTGATAGAAACATTTTAACTTATAATACACTTTTTCATAAGCTTTTATCTTTATTATTAGTATTGGCTGTTTTATTGGTCAAATCTTGCAATTGAATTAAAGACCAGTTTAGCTGAAATTTGACATACTTTTTGGTTCTGGTGACAATACATTTTTCTATCAGACATTTCTTGATCCTGCAGCCACGATCTCGAGAGAACTCTTCAACGGTCAATAGCGCGGAAATTTAAAATTTTAAACGCGTTTAACTGTACATGGATAAACCACGATTTTCATTTAAATAAAAGCTTGTTTTTAGTCTACAACTTTACAGTTTCCTTTGATTTTGTCGGCATCGTCAAACCAACGTCTTGTCTTCTTTAATTCATTTCATTTGGTTGGCCTTGGTATCTATAAAGCTACTTTGGCCAGCCACCATTTGGTTAGAGGCTATAATAACGACTCTCTACTCATCATGTCATATCTGTGACTAGCATTATCACAGTGAAAGTTTATATTATAACAATAAAAAAGCAGCGGCAGAATATAACATATCAATCTGCAGGATATAGGGATCTAGATAGAAAAGTGAAGAGAAGCATCAGAAAGGACATAAGGCACCACAACACACAACTTGTTCATGCTGCGTTAACCAACAACCGATCCTTAAGATCGGCTATGCGTGGCATGGAAGTAGGCAGGTCTTCAATAACTCATTTGAAGGATAAAAATGGCGTTAAACAAGGAGATAGAGCAAAAATTATCGAAATAAGTACCGAATTTTATAAATCCCTATATTCCGACAGTCAAACATCCCAGCAAACATCCGAAGTCTACTCATGTCCTGAAGAGATCCCAGTTATTACTGGCTACGAAGTACACCAAGCTCTCAGAGGCATGAAGTACAATAAAAGTCCCGGCGAAGATGGTATTACAACTGAATCACTTCGAGCCGCAGAGCCTATTTTGTTGCCATACATCTGCAACTTGTTCAACTCAATTTTACAAACAGGTGTTTTCCCAAGTGATTTTTGCCACTCGAATGTTATTCTCCTCCATAAAAAAGGTGACAAGACTGACATCGGTAATTACCGCCCCATCAGCCTCATCTCTCACATTTACAAAATACTAGCTGTTCCCGGCAAACGTTGTTTTGCCATTTTCAGAAAAAAAAAAAAGATGAAAAATAGATGTTGGCCGATTCTCATAGATACCCGATACGCACAAAAAATTTCATCAAAATCGGTCAAGCCGTTTCGGAGGAGTTTGGCATCGAAAACTGTGACACGAGAATTTTATATATTAGATTTATAAAGATAATTGAGAATCGCATTTCTGGTCAACTAGATCAGCATCAACCTCCCGAACAAGCCGGATTCCGCCGTGGCCTCTCCACTACCGACCATCTACAGTCACTTAACCAAGTTATCGAAAAACATCTCGTTGACAGTTTATCGCACAACGCCATATTTGAATCACTTAAAAACCAGAACATTGAACCCCTATACATTAAATTATTGCAAAAAATTTATGAAAGTAGCACAGCAGCCATAAAAATAAACACTACAGGACCATCATTCCCTATCCAAAAAGGGGTTAAGCAGGGCGACCCTCTTTCTCCAAAACTCTTCACAGCCACGCTTGAAGAAGTCTTTAGAAAACTAAATAGCAAGTGGAGCGACAAGGGCATCAGCGTGGGTGATAGAAGATTAACCAATCTCCGCTTCGCCGACGATATTGTCCTTTTCGCCTCCACGGCAGCCGAGTTAAGCCTAATGCTCGAACAACTGAGCAGTGCCAGCCTCGAGGTCGGACTCGCGATGAATATGGCAAAAACCAAGGTGATGACCAACAGCACCAAGCGCAATATAGGAATCGGGGGTACGAGGATTGAGTATGTACATGAGTATATTTACCTCGGCCAAATAGTCTCCTTCCAGGCAAGACAAGAGAAAGAAGTTGCCCGACGCATCGAGAACGCCTGGAAGAGCTATTGGTCGATGAAGCAAATAATGAAAGGAGCTCTCCCTCTGTCCCTTAAGAGGAAACTCATGGACATGTGCATTCTTCCTACCCTCACCTATGGAGCGCAGACATGGTCATTAACAAAGCGTCAAAAGTCCGCACTCGGGGTCTGTCAGCGAGCAATGGAGCGTAGTATCCTCGGAGTCAAGCTTACAGACCAAATAAGGAACTCGATACTGCGTTCCAAAACTCAAATTGCCGACGTAGGTCACACGGCTGCCAAGCTTAAATGGAACTGGGCTGGCCACATCTGCCGCATGCCGGAGGAGCTGTGGGCTAAGCTAACCACACAATGGGTCCCAAACAGCAGCAAACGACAACGCGGCAGGCCCAGAAGAAGATGGCGGGACGAACTCGACTCTTTTCGCAGGGATTGGCAAATAACATCATTGGATAGGGATAAGTGGAAAGAGGGAAGGGAGGCCTTTGCCCTGCAGTGGGACACGGATGGCTAGTAATAAAAAAATAATAAAAAATCTTATTTAATCAAGCACATAATTATAACAAAAGATTCCACACAAAAGCAAAGTGGGTCAGTTTTAAAAAGACTGGCACGCGTTGCTTTAAATTAAAACGTTGAACCTAAGTTTTTATACTGCCATTAAAGCCTGGTTTGAATAAAGATAAAAAATTCAAATGTAGATGTCACAACGTTTTGTTTAGACTCATACTAAATATTCATATCCAGAATTTTACGACTTATTTAACAAAAATAATGGTACGTAGGAAGACCAGTCAAGCTATACAATTCCAGTTTATTCAGATCTCTCATTGTAAGGAAAATATATTCAAATCGAGACCATGTTTTACTGGAAAAGCATAGCTTGTTATGTCGCCGAGTGTATATAACATTTTGAAGGCAGCTGTTTTTTTATTTAGCCTGTACTGTCCCACTGCTGGGCAAAGGCCTCCCCCAACTCCTTCCAAGAGCTCTTATCTTGTGCCGCTTCGAACCAGCCTTCATGGTACGCGTCTAAATCGTCACGCCACCTCTTTCTAGGCCGGCCTCGGCAGCGCCGTCCGTCTTCCGGCATCCATCGTGTTGAGGCTTTTTCCCAGCGGCCATCTTGCATGCAGCTAACGTGACCCGCCCAAGGCAGATGAATAAAAAGTATTTATTTTTCAGAGAAAATTTTCGACAGGTTTCTGGCCCGTGAAGTTTGACTAATCTCTTATCGTGTTTTATAGAAATGTAGGCCGTCACGAAGTTTTGCAAGAAAATACATTTTTGGAGCGATATCGTGGACAGCAAAATGGCCCTGCATGAATATTTTTGTAGGTCAAATTGCCTCTTGTTTCAAGAGTCCTTATTCGGAGTTATGTTAAAAAATAAAGCCTATCCTAGCCTTTTATGTGTTATACAGTCCATTTTATTGAAGCGTTTGTGAATTGAACAAAATTGGTTCTTCTAACCAACCTAACAGACAGATGTGTGCTGGGAAGTTTGTTCCGCCACTTCTTCTTTCCAGCTAAACACTAGGAAGTGTCGATGGGTGGGCGTTTTGGGGGACTGTCTTTTAGAATGTAAATAGTAAATAAAGTAAAGTAAATTTTTGACGTTCGAAAAGTGCTGATTATCAGCCTAGTTTGAATAAATGACGTTTGATTTTGATTGATTTTGAACGTTTTGTCGTTTTGAACATTACGCCTGCAATCCCTGAATGGTTAATCAGAGGTGTTACCTAATAGTGCACCCACATTTCGCCAGTTATGTTTAAGTCCTATGTAATAGGGGGCGAGTCTATTACTGTCACCTGGCAACAAAAATTCTGACTCCGTGGGTGCTACTCAGAAATCATCGGATCAAGCAAAAGTGCCATTGAGTTTGTCCATCTCAAAACCGGGACATCTTGCTAATCAGGCGCGATTGAGACCACTAGATCAACAAGGCAGCAGCAGGCAGGCAGGCCCGTCGGGGCTGTGGCTTGTCGAAAGGATAGCGCGGCTCCGACACAAGGGCGAAGAAGGAACATGGGTTTGGTTTTTAGTCAGTAGAAGTCTGACACTCCCCTTCGCTCTGCCCAAGAGCGGGGGGGGGGGTTATTCGATGATTTTCCACCCACCAAGGCAAACATTGTTTTAATTAGGTGCTCTAAAATGTTGTGTATGTTCCACAACAATGTTCATTGATTAAAATATCTGAGCAAAACTTTAGACAATATTCAAGCGTCTAGCTAGGGTAATCTTCTTCGACTACAGTATTACCTTACTACAAGGTCCGCAAGATTGCACTAACACCCATATTTATAGTACCTACCGACTCAAAACAATTTTTGAACTTAGGTCGTCTGTCGCTGTCAAGACAACAAAAAGACATCGCCAAATCTACCAATTCAAGCATTTCTATGTCGCAACCGGCGGATCTTCAAATGAGGTACTTCCTCCGTACATGTCCGTTGCCTCCTACATTAGCGATCCTTGTCAAACCCATATTTGCATTTTGCTGTCATAATTATGCCACTTTAATCAATGTTTAAAATATCTATATTTTATAATGTCATTGGACGTTCAAGTTAAAATATAAACAAACTGTAGCTGTCAATATGTCTAATGAGGTGGAATGAAGATGTGTCAAGTCCGACTCAAGTTCAGTCCACGAGACCACGACTAACGATACCAGTGTACGACTTTCGTATTAATTTCCCCCCAACCGAACCGCTGCATCGAAACCGTAATCCTTCGGTAGATTGAAAGCAGTAATATGCAATGGCATCGTAAGGCGTCACGCCAAGAATTTCATATAACCAAGAAGGAGGGAGTGGCGATAGTAATGAGATACCCATTTGTCTTTTTAAGGCTTCGCCGAAATGTTCAAGTAACGACGTTCTTATAAAACTCAGGCACGACGTCTCGGCCAAGCGGTTGGAAACATCAATTTTCTGCTATAATCTGTTCCAAAACTTTTGATGAAAGTGTAAACAAAATCTGTTCTTGTTAAATTCTTACGCTATCGTTGAATAAAGAGAATTTGGAAAACATTCATCTCTAGGTATTTCGAAGGTTTTATAACTTTGTACTATTTCCGTCAATTATTGTAGATTATTCAAAACACGAGGATGAGGATGATTACAGTCTTTATTATTTTCTGACACTATCATCAGACTTTATTACTCATTTTCAAGCTCTCAAACACCGGTAAAGAGTCATTTAGAGAATTTCATAAGGGAATCGTGAAGGGTTCGTGAATGAAATGAGGTGAGGTGATGATCATATTTTATGGTAAGGTTCAGACAGAGAATGATTATAATTATGCATTGAAGATATTTTCTGACCTTGAAGTCAAAGACAGTGTGATTTTGTGAGTTAACTGCGTCTTGAAGGAAAGAAAGAAGAAAAAGTGTTTATTAAACTCGAGCAGGTTGCGGAGCTACTGCGGACACAGGCCGCCGTTTCAGAAACAAATATCTGGAACCGCCTTTGTAATGTGTTAATGCAGTATTAACTTAAACTGTTCTCCTTAAAAAGTATTTATTTGATAGGGATCTAAAATGGCAGTCTTTTTTCAGGATATGATAGTAATATTATGCTCATTATAATTATGATAAATATGAATGACGTTACAATTCGTAAAATAGTCATAATATTATAGTATATATATAATAATAGTTATACAATTCATAATATTAACTGCCCTTTTAGACACCTAGGTATAAGTAATTTTTGACGTGAACCGCAAAAAGAAAATAGAACGATCTACACTCAAATAATATTTTTAACTACTCACGAGTACCCTTCTCATTGTTATTTTATCTCTGTTTTTGCAGTTTAATGACCTTTATTTTCATTAACACAAGGTGTACATCACAGGTAAAATACCAGCGAAGCAACTGTAACAGGAAAAAGCTTTTATCCTACTGAACACTCGAACATCAAACTATCATGTTCAATAAATCGGTTCACTTTCCGTTTTATGTTTTACAACCATTGTTAGTAAATCGTGACGGTATGAGAGTTTTATACCTCAACAGGGTATAAAGTCTATTTTACGACTGGATGTAAACTGAAAATTGCGGTCCCTATACGAAGTCATAATATTAAGGCTCCATAAAATATTTCATAATTGTAGAGTTAGATCATGATTTCAAAAATGATGAGTGAGGGATTAAGTATACAGTTATAGCTTATTTTAGTGGTTATAAAAAAAAAAACACACAGTATTGTTTTAGTAGGTTCATTGCCACATCAAGCGACGTCACGTGAAGTGGTCTGTGATAATATGAGGCTTGGGCAGGTGTCACTCGGCAAGTTCCACGAAGCGCGTAGGTATTCAAGGCACACGAGACACTACTGAAAACTTCAGGTTTCATCCGTGTGAAAATAAGTTATGTCTGATTGCTCTGGGATCTTGGACTATTTTCACACGACGTCGACAGCGGGTTATGTCAATTGTTTTGGTCACTACGAAGGGGATTTATTTTTATTTTGGCCACCTAGGTAATACTAACACTCATTTATTTCTGGGTTGTGCAGGTTTCTAGAAGTCGATCCGAAATTTGTCAGGAAAAGGCTAGGCTAGGCAGATGTTGATGACACACAAAGAAGACGTAGCACAAGTAGGTACCTAAGTAAAATGTAAATCAAAGTAACGAAACACACAAAAGGTCACCCTTAGCGGAATTCAGGCTATCAAAGACCTCCCTTATCCATCTAAAACAATTTACATCAATAAACATTCTCTCATACAGCCCAACATTTATTCACGAAAGGAAACATAAACATGAAACGTTTACATTGCTCTAGATAAACCTATAAAAGTATAAAGGGTGCGCCTATAAAAACTGCTGGCAAAAACATATCGACTGCTGAGATCATGCGCGGATTCAGCTTGATGTATCACACTCTAGAGTATTTGATGTATCATACTCTGGAGTACTTGATGTATCATACCATACCTACCTACATGCTATCTGAGTTGTTGTTTGTTATTTGCATACAAGTTATCAACTGTTTTGGCAGTATGTCTTTCCTCTAGCGAGCTTATTCGGTGAATAAGGTCGATAGGATAGGATTCATCTCGCTATTATGGTGCTTGCAAAAGCGTCGAAATATCGGGAGTTCGGAATAATGGATAATCACTAAAGATATCCGGTAAGTGATAGTATAATTTCAAAATAGGGTTGTTCCAAATGTCTGATCCGTCTGTCCGTATATAATTATGATGCCAATATAAAAAAATATATCTCGTCTTACTCAAATTAATTGTAATTGGCAGTAGATATTATAACGCGTTTACGCTTATATAAATGTTAAAAGATATCAACTAAATGAGGATGGACCCTTATTTAGGAAACGTTTTAATTACGTAACGTTTGGTACGTGCCTATCCTAAGAATGATAAATGGAGGAATACTATATTATTACCCATGATAGGTAAGGACAGGAAACGGATATTTTTGCTATCCCAAGTCCTACATTTTCGGATAATAAAGAAACTTGAACCAGTCAGAAGACAAGAAAAAAGAATGCAGCATTTTTGAGAATATTTTTTTGTCGAAACCTCGATCGTCTGATAAAATTTCAGACAAATAATAAACATGTTCAATTCAAAGTCGGTACTACGACAAAGTTTTAACAAAAAGCAAAGTGTAAACGTCTTAGAACTTTGGCACCGAAAAGTTTTTTCATTAAAGCTTGTCAATTTAGCGGCAATCGACACCAGTTGCCGACAAACACCTGATTCGATCAGGAATCATAAATAAATATATTTGCGTATTTTATTTTCTCGAATTTTCTTCGTAAAATGTTGTCTCGTGGCTGCTCGGTTAAGGCTAGGTTAATCTTATGTTTAAGCCGTGGTTGCCTGGGTTTACCCGTGAATAAGTGACCGCCCCATTACATACCGAGTTTCTTCCATATCCTCGGAAAGCACGATAAGCCTTTGGTCCCGGCTACCATGTATGTATAGGTCTTTAACAGTCGTTATAGGTAGACAGTGGCCTGAAAGTCTAACAGCCAGTTTTACCACAGGGTACCGTATAACCCATTACTAACTAGGTTGTCCACAGTTTATACTGCCTAGCTAACCTCCAGGTTAGATAGGCAGTCGCTCCATGTAATGTTGCATCTGATTAGGCCGGAAGCCGGCCCACACATTTCTTCGTAAAATTTTATACTCATGCAAAATGCACGCTTTAACTTGGCGGATCCAATATTTATTTTGCTTTGCTCAAATATTATTTCAGAAATCCTATATTTGGACTACGGAACCAGGCGTGTTGTAATCAATTCCCCGCGTGTGTACAAAGGATGAATTTGATTTCGTGATATGATAATACCTTTATTAAAATATCAATTCCACGTACAGACAATGTTTTTTAAGGTTAGCTATTTACATGAATATCAGCGTGCTATGGCTTGATATTTATATGAATGTGAGTATCAGCCATGGAGTCTGGATTTATGCCCACTTGATGGCAATACGCTCGCCCTGTTAAGTATTGCATGAGACTTATACATAAGTGGTGAAATGTGGATACACCTCTGCCTACTTCTTCGGGAAATACGGGCGTGATGTTATGTTATAGATATCTTATAACCTCTTACAGTCACGTTAACGCCAAAATAAAACAACATAAATTCTCAAAAATTCAAGCTCTTACCACCATTTAACAAAATTTTAGAAAACGTGTATCGTGTAGCTTGAAAACATCTGGAGTTACTCAAGAAATTCTTTCTACATTAAAAATATTGGACCACCAACTACAACAGCAGTAACTTACCTATACAAATAAATTTATAGCGTCTATATTGGTTACTTAATCACCATACGCAACCATAAATGGGAGTTATGAACGTTTTTATTAACCCTAAGAATAAACTCTATTTGAATTGGAGCGGGCAAGGAACTCTAGTATGTAATGAACCATTTAGTTCGAACCCATCGCTTTTTATTGAGATAATATCGAGAAGGCTAAACACTAAAAGATTGAACGAAGTCCCGACGATAGTAAAAACTTTCCGCGAAGTTGACAAAAACATTGAATTAAAAATGGACTATTATATAACTGTCTTCATATAGAAAGAGTTTCCAAGATTTCCGCATAAAGTGATAAATTATTTAATTTTATAGCTTTAGCAACAAAAGGCACAGTATTCTCCTGTTGTTGATAACGGTTAAATGTTTATAAGTACCTCGTTATTCATCATTATCATTCCCAGTTTAATACTAAATAGGTACACATTAAATTATTCGAATAATTTAACTAATAAATAAGCACTGCGGATAATTTCTTAAGATTCTAAATCACTGGTTCTTTGTGCCTGAAAGCATCACAGATTAAACTATTGTTTTGCAAAATTAATTTCTAATTGTGCATCAAAAACAGCTTTTCATGGAACAGATTTATAATATTACGAAATTAGGATGATTTTAGACCCATTTTCTACAGCGCATGACTTTTATGGTAAACCGATGATGATACAATTAAATAATCCCTAGCGGAATTAACAATCATCAATTTACTCTTTTTTGTAACAGAATCACAAATTGAAATCCAAACAAATGAATATAAATGACGGAAGACAGCAATTAGCGTCGAGTCTTCTTCTTCTTATTCTTCCGTTTTGGTGGTACGACTTATTAAATTCGCACAATGAGCAATGAGGTTCTTGGGCACAATAAGTAGCCATGCAAGCTGCTGTAGCGTTCTTTAAGTTGTCTAATGAGCTGGTTTATGGACACATTGGACAGTCCGACAACTAGGCTATGATCTGATCGGGAGCCCGCAGTTACACTGACTGTCGTAAGAATTTTAAATCCCCCATTTTGCCAAGCTTAGTCTTGTGAAGAGCAATCTGTGTTAAGCAGAATTCTGTTAAGACTGCTTGCATGTGGCATACTCAATATTATAAATTATTACTTTTCCTGCATGTGCTTATTATAGCGGGTGGGTGCATCATGCATCTGAAATTCAGGCCTTAATATATTTTCGCGGAATTTAAACTATTATTTTATAATAAGTTTATAATCATACTTATTTCTATCTTTTTTTTTTTTTTTTTTTATTCTATCTATAACTTAATAATTGTTATGAAAAACTTGTGCATGTTGCAAGCGACTACGGGAGACAACACATTGTCATCTTACACAACGTAAACTGCAAAAGCTAATTTTCAAGATGCATTCTCTTGATGTGTTGCTAATTAACAATCTTATCTTAAGCTTCGCTTACACGGACGTCTTTTTCAGTAATTATTGCCGCAACAATAATAATATTAGAGATATCAGAGAACTGCAAAATCATGCAAATCTTCTTCAATTGTCAAGAATTGTTACGGATGATGGACGGATGTTTGTTATTTTTACTGTCTCTAATAATTTTAGCATACTAAATTTTATACTGTATGTCACTAAAGTGAATAGAAGAATACATACAATGTATTATTGCTTATTTTGTTAAGTTTAGAAAAAATACTCTCTCGTCTCCTTTCTTCCGCCATTCGTCTCTATTCTGTGCGTTCCTCAGCCATCCTTTTACTGAAATTCTGACGATGTCGTCAACCAACTCGCTTTTGGATAGCCCTGGTTTCTTAGCTAACCTAACCTAACCTAACCTAACCTTGACCACCATTCAGGATGTCAGGCAAAACCTACATAATTATGCTATCGGCCATCTCCACGTTTCGGCAGATGTCCAACTTCACTTTATGTATATCACCACATTATCACAGCACATATCAGCCTATTCAACACAACTGCCAAGCAAATTTAGTTGTTGTAAACGCATCTTTACATTTAAGTTAAACGAAAGTTGAGCGTGCATTAATTACAGCTGGAGAGAATGCAGTATAAACTGGGAAATAAATGGATCTATTTAATTCTGTTGAGTCAGAGAAAAGTTATGCTTCAGAAAAGTTAGATAATAACTTTTATAGCTGTTTTATGTGGGTGGCTATTAAATCAAGTTTTGCAAGTGAATCATTTGCATTGAATACTAAGGAACTTATTATGTTGTATACTTCTTTTTATAATAAGACGATTCCAGTTGTGAATTTGAGAGTCTTGAGACTGGCTTGATTTTTTCCTATGCCCGTGTGCAAGCATTATCATTAGAGAGATACATTCTCCATACCGTACTTAGACCTACTAAAGTTACTCTAAGCTCATCTGCTTGTTTAAACAAGGTTGCTCTGTAGGGAAGGCAGTACTAATTTTTACATCTCACAGATCTTCAAGCTTTGACACTTGTGTTGAGAAAGAGCGGATCGCTGCTGCATATAAGGACACTGTTAAATTTTCAATCCTTAGCTCAACGTTGCACTGATAAAAAAGCGTCGTGACAAAAAAACGCAACGTGCACACGTGCATTAATATTTAAATTAATTTGTATCAACAAAAATAAGAACAAGAAAACTAATTATAACTGTCCAATTTGGAGTGGGAAGACCTGTTCTAATAATAGAATTTACTTTACGAAACTACCGGAGGAAAGCCCTTAAAATCACAAAGTGAATTTATGTAACCTTATCGAGTACTGAAACTTTTGCCCGTTGTCATTTACACAAGGCGATATCTTTACTGTGTGAATGGTGTTGGATTTTCAACGCTAGGTTTAGTTACTAAAGTTGGAAATGTTTCAGCGAGCTATGTTTAGGTGTTGCCTATTTTTAGATAATTAACCTCGTACTTACGAAGTATGTAATTTGTCAATGTTTGGAATAATGTACTTAGTAAGTTAGTTACGAATATGAGATGTTTGGATTACAAAGCTATCACTTAAGTTTCCTTTGTGGGAATTGGTTTAATTGATATGATATTCTAAACCTATTAGGTAGTGTATCATTATGGGAGGATTAACATATTATTTAGGTATGTCATCGTATATACTCTTCAGGTATAAATTAATTGTGTTATTTTTTTTATTAGCTTTAAATCTCTGGTTCTATATAATTTTACTGCATGAATAGGAACTATTTTAAAATTCACTCTTTAGTATCGAGGATTACAAACTTTTACCATATTTTTAAATCCACAAGTACTGAAAGTTTTAGTCGGTTATTAAAAGAAATAATAGCTCACCACGTTGGTATTGGATTTTTATAATTATAAAACGTACGGTACAGCTGACTTATTTTTCGAGTTTTAGTTTGTTAAATAAAACCTGTTTGTAAATGAATAATTAAAGAACGGATTCTTTCGGAAACCTCCTGTTCATTATGTCATATATGTCTGTGTATTATGTGTTGTATCATTGTGTGTAGAGTCTCTTAGGTGACAATCATAAGAAAGATCATTCCCTGTAGTTAGTAAGTACTGCACAGTCCTACGATAGAACTAGTGGGAATTATGTTTCCCACTAGTTCTACGATTACCACACTTCGGACTAAACAAACCTGTCGAGCGGAACCCTATAATCTTTGATACACCTTTTTTTCCCAACCCTTGGAGGTTTCCATGTATGATATAATTATCTTGATTTATACATAAATTAAATACCTATTGCGACAACAACCATCCGCATTAATCTAACTCACAAACAAAACAGTGTGCGATCCGTCACAATTCCATATGTCGACCAGAAATCATTCTGTCGCGAATGCTCACTGCGACAACGTCAGAGCCGCATTGACGTTACACCGAACTGTAAACGTCACAGCTGGATGATACTAACGTGACGTCGTGTTATGTGTGATGGAAATCCGTGGCTTTTACGGAATTATCTTGTTCGGATTTGCGTGGAGATCCAAAACAAATGGTTCAGTGGATAAAGTTTGCTGATATTACAGATAACTTCGTTGACAACCGTCAATGACAAATTGATAACCCCTTTGACAATCATCACTGACAAATTGATCTATGTTTTATTCAAGCTTTGCGTTATTATGTATTTTTTAAGACGCCGCGCCTTAAGAGCATAGACGGGCTGCATTTTTCCATACAAATGTATTCCCCTATTCTCTTCCTGGATAATGCCTCTAGAGTAATCGTTTTTATTTATAAAAATCCAAGTCTATTGAAGGCATGCCCCTGTCATTTTTTTTTTCAAAAAAATTATTACAAAAATAAATATGACTTACCAAAAACCTAAAAAAATACCCCGTTTTTACCTACGTAATCAGATGACTACCAAAGAAAATTGAAAAGTTTTTAAAATAAAAACAAGCAATAGGGGCATAGATCTATTCTTCCTTAAATTATATTTTGATACCAAATATAATTTAATTGGCTTAGGTTTCGAGGAGAAAACAGGAGAATACGAAACGTCGATCGGTCAAGGTTTTTTATAGGTAAAATCGTTCTGAGCTGCAGTTGTCTCTATCGCACTCACATATTGATACCGCCCGGTTGCTAGAGCGCAGCGCGACGGCAATAGTTATATATACGTATATTATACGCAGCCCGTCTACGCTCTTAAGGTTGTCAACTACGGCAAAACCTGAATGAGGCTGGCAGATAGCCGTGGTGCTAGAAAAAAGAGGCCTATAACCAGCTGTGGGTGAAATCGGGCTTCGAATGATGATGATGTAAGGATAAATTAGCTAGCGTAGGTAATTCCTCAGACGTGATGCGTACCGCTATCTGAAGATGAAAAAAAGCCTGAATTGGTAGAATGCATCAATAAATAATATTTTTACGCATATATCCAAGCATCTGGACAAGCTCATAATAAAGTCATATTTACATTATAAATGTGGCTTGTAAAGTTACCTACTCGTTCACCATCTGTCTCCACAATAAATTATTTATTATTCTGTGTGACCCCTTCAGCATCCATTCTGTCAACTCCTTTTGACCATTCAGCGGTTCTGATTGGTCAACACGCACAAGTCCACAAAATGCCACAAATATTATGTTTAACCAGCATCAACCGTTTGTTGTAGTCGGCACGCCTTTGTGGTCTCAGCTGTTTACGGAGGGAATATCGGTTTTACTGCTCAGTTCTTTCTTTTTCAAAAGAATGGATGTGGTGAAAGGTCGAGTAACAAAAGCATTCATGAAAAGTGCCGCGTCCGTGTGCATTATCTCAGTAATGTCATTGTTTTAAATCTTCGACCAAGGACTTTCTATTTAAGATAATCACTCTTGAAGAAACTGCGTGATATTATGGAGTAATGCTGTAATAGAGGTGACTTGACGCTGCTGAGTGAGCTTGATCACAGCGCACCCATTCGATGTCCACCACGCAAAAGATGAATTAAGAACCAGCATTATTTTTGTTCTTTTGTTTAGACTGACATAATGTCCGTCTACCTGCTTGGCAAATCTTCAACTTTCTAGGAGGAAAGAGAAAGTGGAAGTTTGAATCTTGTGCGATATCACGATAGAACACGTTTCATTTTATTATTTTTATTTCGTTTTATTTTATTGTTCGACTGGTGTAATTGCCACCACATGATGCTTCAGAGAGACGTTAAACGAATAAGTTAATTTGTGTAAAAACAAAATTGCAACTCAGTGTATGAACTGTGAGTCATCTTGCGTAAATCGGTCTAACAAGTTACTCTTCGACTTAAGCCTACAATAACAAAACTCCCCTTAGTGTGTAAATCTAAGAAACTAGTGAAGCGTTTTAATGTGTACGTTTATCGCTGAAGTTCGTTTTTTTACGGCGGGCTCAAAGTCAACAAAATAACATTGTGATAACTTCTGTAACAAGCAAGAGCTGTGTCCACAAAAATGTTTCGAATTTGTTACTTTGGAAAAGTCTGTTATCTATGTAAGTAAATAAAATGGTTAACAAGATTTTTTTCTATATTATCATAAACGCTAAAATATAAATTGAAAACTATTTTCCTTGATGAAGTTGTCGCAAGATGTGAAAATACCCACTAACTTGTTTTGGTATTGTAACTGTTGAACAAGATACATAATGTTATATATACTATCTATACTTCTATACTAATATTATAAAGAGGTAAAGATTGTGTGTGTGTATATTTGTTAAATTGTAAGGGGTAATCTCGGGATCTACTGAACCGATTTAAAAAATTCTTTCACCAATAGAAAGCCGCATTATTGCTGAGTGTCATAGGCTACTTTTTATCCCTGTATTCCCACGGGAACGGGATCTGCTCGGGTGAAACCGCGGGACGTCCGCTAGTGATATTATATAGATGTAAACTCTTATGTAACCTAATTCACCTAATTAGTAAGTAGATAAGTCAGGAGTTTGTAATTCGATTATTTACATATTGTTATCTGATTGTTGTGTAATTTGTGTAATTCTAAATAATTGTGGCGGCGCGACCTGCCGCCTCCGTCCCCCGCCCGCGCCTACCGGCAAAGACTACAATATGTAAAAGGAGCCTACGTAACCGGTTCGTGAGTGCCGGCTGCGGCGGTTCGCGCCGTGACAACATTTAATATTGCGTACCTACCTATACGTGTTTTGTATTTACTTTTATGAGTTTTTTTTACTTACCTTCATTCAAGGAATTGTTGTGTGATATTTTTGTGAACCAAAAAAAGTATTAAGACGAGCGCTAATCCCGCCGACAAACTGCTGCGCAGTTTGGTGGGTGCATAAAATGTTGAAAATGTTTGGTCCTCAATAAATGATTTATTTATTATTATAATATTTTAGTATCTCTTCAATGACATGAAAACGTGCCAAAAATAAGTGCAATTTGCAGTAGATATGAATATGGCAATTTTCATTTACCTAAAACTTCGTTATTATCAGAAAATCTATACTAATGATATTAAAGAGCACAAAGTTTGTATGTTTGTAGGTATGCAGGGGGCAATCTTCGGAACTAATAATTAAATTCTATAAAAAGACACTGAAAGAATACCTTATTCGTGGGTGCTGTACCTTATTTGTAGGCTTTATTGCTATAAATGATTATTTATATTCATTCATTCATTTATTTATTCATTCACAATTTACATTGTGTTGAACATTACATATTAAAAAAGAGAAATAACACGTGCAGAAACAACTACATTAAGCAAATTAATACAATGTCAGCAAAATAATACAAAGACACAAATAAATACAATATCTGGTTCGTAGCAGGTACAGTGTCAGTTAAAAAGTCTAATTTATTATTATCAGGTAAAATGTCAATTAATCGCTCGGCTAATATCATGCATATTAGCCGAGCTATCACAATTTTTGCGGACGAAGTCGCGAGAGAAGTGCTTGTACTAAATATGTTTACAAACTTCTTCGGTATGAGTCATAAGACTTGTAAGTTATAACGTTATAACTTCCCAAAATATTATCCAACAAATATGTTGATATAATAAATTATAACGACTAAGTAGACCACACATTTTTACTCGAAGCAATAAATTAGGAGATCACATCTACTACGAACTATGGAAATGAGAGAAAAAGATACAGAATACATTTGCTTATTTTACGTACAATGTTGTACGTAAAATAAGCAAATGTATGTGTAAACGCTGAATCGAGGAACGATTTAATTGAGATAGATTCGTTGCATGATAATGATACAGACAGAGTCTTGTTCGTCGTGGCAATTTATGTGTGTAATTACAAATGGTTAGCTAAACATTACTAAATCCTAAGATACTTGATGAAGAATATCTGAGCATAGTTCAATACATGAATTTCTACATTAAAAATATGTACAGAATTCTAACAAAATTTGTAGCGAAAACTGCAATAATTTCGTTAGCTTTGTGAATACATTACAATGCACAATTGTAAGTGCACATCACTTCGTACTATTTTCTAAAATATGGCAAATGTGAATCACTCCAACAGTATCCATAAACAACAACGACACATTGTAATAGACTAAGCAGATCAATCTAATACAAAAAATCATTACAAAAGCAAGCACTAAATCTAAGGTTCCAAATTTCCAATCAATAAAACCACAAATGAAATACAAAAGTACGGTTGGAAACACATATCCCAAACCAGGAATAGAAAACCGCAAACAGACCACTCCATTGATGGAACACCATTTTAATTTATCAGAAAGCGATACAGCGACAAATAAAACAAATCCTTTTAGAGGAAGCACTACGGAAGTATCGGCGAAGAGAATATGTAAAACAATTCCACTGAAGGAAAATTTAAACCAGTACATAATAGTGCACTTTAGTGCCAGATATGAGGGTGTATATTCAAATAGATGGCACAACCAAAACTATTAAAGTACTAACATTTGTGTTCAGGAACTTTATTGCGGTTTTAAAATTCAACGAATATTATTAAATACTATTGTTTTGAACGACGGAAGAGATAAAGATAGTTTAGAATGTAATAATTCTGTTAGAGAACACATAGATTTCAGACGACATTATTTCCAACGCGAGCAAAACCGAATAAGACTGGAACATGGGTTAATATTAATTGAGTTGTGGAGGCTAGAGGCAGTCGTTTTATGTAAATAATAATATATCCAAGTCACAATTTCCGAAAAACTCAGTAAGTACCAAGATCTTGCCATTGTAATTAAAACCCAATAGAATGTACAAACTGTTCATATAGTCCCCATTGTTCTCTCATCTACTGGTATTATACCAAAATCTCTCACACAAAGCCTCAACACTACAAATCCTACTCAAGCCTACTCACACACTCTACAATTCATGCTACAAAAAGTCACCATTCTTAACACCTGTCGAATAAAAACAAAAAACACCCAACCAACCAACCAACTTATACCAGTCGAATCACACGAAAGTTTCTGACTTCTTCTACATTATCATCCACTTTGTCTATCTAAATAATTACACCTTACATCCTTGTTCCGACCCGCGTGTAAGGTTTCTTATGCTCTCTTAAATGAGAAGAAACAAAAAGAACCAAAAATAATAATAATATAATGGTGGCGGTGGAGTGAAACCAACGGTTGATGACAGATAGGCTTTTTATTCAATATACACATCAAACACTTGACAGATTTTAGCATTAAAAAGTTAGACAAAGGTTATGACTATGAGTGGTCCTAGGGATGGACTGCGGGGCTATCGCATCCCTTAACCTCCTAGCTCGACTAATCCTGAGGGCGACGGGGCCTCCGCTCAGGTTAGGCTTGTGGACAAAGTGAGGACTGCGGGGCTATCGCTCACTTTGCCGTCTAAGCTGCGAATGACTCGTTCCTTCCGAAGCTCTGGTTTATATAGCCGGTTGGACGTACTCTTCACACGTTGAATGGTAGATGGCGCTAGTAGTCTGTAGATACTGTTGCTGCCATCGTCTTATTGATGATTGATCTTCATCTACTCGGGTGGCGTAAGGTTGTGCACACATTCCGGTAGATGGCGTAAGGCGTCGTGTTACAATAATACTTTATTTGTATAGAGAATGCAGGTGTTACAAATAATGGTGTTCGATTCAAATAATGGTGTTCGATTAAAATACTGGTATTATGCTGTATCTGGTTAGACTGGAAGCCGAGGCTAAAAAGCTAGGCAGATGATGATGAGTACAAGGAGTGACACAAATTAAAGGAAGCTCTGGACATAAGCTTTTTGTGCCATTCCAGCACAGTGCGATGCCGGTCTGTGGATGATGATCATGATGATGAATGATAAGATTAAGCAAAACTAAATTAAAATTGATACAAAAACTAAGTATGTACTAAAAGAAAGTGTTAAAGACAACAATAATTTTAATGCCACGCTGTCAGCTTGTTTCTTATCTGTGGTTGCAACCAATAACAAAGATGTAAAACTCAAATGAAGATCTCTCTCTCAAGTTTATGACTGGAGGAGTGATAAACAGCTGTCTGAATTTTATTTCTAAATCAGCACAAAGTTTTACAATGCAGTTAGGAATCTAAATGAAATGTTTACAAAATAACTGGATCATAACTGGATGCTACAAAAAAAGTAATAAAAAAGAACACAACTAAATGATATTAGAACTCACAATTTAAATACAGAAACTGCAAGCCCTGTAGTTTATAAAAAAAACAATCTTGATGATATCGATGACGTAGGTAAAATAAGGAAGACATAGGTAATCGCATTGACGCATAAAGTTCAAAGGCCAATTTTTCGTAAAATATCGAATGCAACATGGTTTCTAATAATATAGGTTCCAAAATATAAATTTCGTTACGTAACAGAAAAAATTGAAATCAATACAGTAGGCGAAAATTGCTTCTAAACGGTACCCTACTAAGTGTATACATATTGGTGCTGTTGACCATACATGCGGGTCCATAAATAGACATTGTCAGTGTGACCTACATCACAAAATGATCCCTTAACAAAAAGAGGTCAAAACTGAAGATCAGATGGAACGATTTAAGCTTTCAAGCCTTAGACATCAAATAATGGAGATATGGAAGCATTTTCTTCACCCATTTCAGCCCACACGCACATGCTTACGAGTATTTACTAAAAGCTTTTATACCCGGCAAATGTTCACCGACCCGATACATAAAATGTATTTGACATCCGAAGATGGGATCAATTGACTCAAATATTCCTTGTCCTCTCCTAAAAGAATCGTTTTGAATATATTTATCTTTAGTGTTGAATAAAATAGAAGTTGCAGAAAACAACAGAGTAGCGTTTTGTAATGTAAATCTTTCTTCTTGAAGTGAAAATATTCAAAAGGTCATGTTGACTTAGCAATAATTTTATTTAGCTTGAGTAAAATTGGGTAAATGTTGACTTGGAATTAATTGGTAATCTATATGGTCGGAAATTGACTTGGGGCAATATATATGAGATAATATAATATGTTACGCAAGCCATTCTCTGTTACTGAGAAACTGAATATTCATTAAGAGGAAAGACGAAATACGGGCGGAAAAACTTTTGAAAATTAAGTTTTTGAAGAAACTATCGCTGTTGCTCTGCGACCATGTTTTCGACATTGTGTACGATAAGGACGGATAAATTGTTGATATCTAAATACAAAAGTTTGTCACAAATTCACAATAGTGGCTGGCTAAGAAATGTACATGCTTTTATAATTGTTTATTCTAGTACATAAATGTTTAGGCTTACTATAAAACAGTTTTGTAGTAGTACAAAACTGTTTGTTTTACAAAATGTAATAAATAAATAACGATTGTGACTTTGAGAACAGATCCTTTCAATCATGCGTAATTGTCAACAATTTATCCTCTTGATTGAACACCGCTAAATAACCCGCTCAATACACCGTCTATTTACTTGTATTTTCCGTTGAAACCCGTAATCAATCATGTTTAATTTAGTTCGAAACCTCATCAGGGATTCCAGTCGACGCGACCAAAAACCGGGAATCACATCACGAGTTGCAAACAATACTCTCCTATACACTGTGTACCGTTGTACCTGTGTTGTGTACCTTTTGCGTGTGTATGTATGTGTACTTACTCGCACAATCAGCTCGACGTATACCACTCGCAGTCCTGCGAACAAAACAGAGTTTGGATTAGTTATGTGAGAAACGTGAACGATTTTCAGTCAAGTAAGTGGTGTATGCGTTTTTGTGGGGTCCTTATTATGGTTCTTTTATCGACGGCTATACGTTTGATGTTGGACAGACGATGGGGGAGGCTGATGTTTTTTGACAGCAAAGGATTCGCATTCGTAAGTAGATATTGAGAGCTTACTTATCTAAAGACGATATATGAGAACGGTTCACTCGGAAGACAGTTCATTTTTGTTTCATTCATAGTTCGTGATTTAAATACAATGAAATGAACTTGCCAAGTTCTCCTTTCAGCGCTTTTTTGATAGTTTGTTACGAGACTGAAAAAATACGAGTGCTGAAATCTAGCAGATAGTTGAAATGGGTCACTGATAAGTTTATGTTTAAACCAGTAAGACATTTTATTAACAAGAAAATGAACATACAGGATGGAAAGATTTGCCAAGGGGAGACTTTTGCCTAACATTGGGACACATAATTATGACAGACTAGCAAAAAAGGTCATTGACTTCTGGTGAAAGATACCTAATGAAAGGTAAAAATGAGCGGAAGATGAATCGTCTCTTTTATCAGTTTTAAGAAAATCTCAAGACAGTTGATGCAGAAATGCTAAGTGAAAATACCTACTGAAAACGTAAAATATGGTCATTTGAACTCTGAAAGTTACGTTAACGACAGTTTTTACTGCAGTTTTCAACTATCAGCAACCGAATCGAGTTTGCGATGAATTTCAAACGAGTGAAACGGAACTAGGAGCAAGCTATGGATTGAAAAGTCAGAGTTTTCAACCGTGGGATTGACAACAGTATTGCTATTTCGATATGTAAATAGCAACGCGTTTCGATAAACATTTTGTCGCCGCTGTTACTGACGTTATTTTACTACAACTTTATATTGTTTAAAACGTATTTATAACACGATCTGTTGAGTGTTATTCTGAAAAATGTTTGGGTAGGTAAGTCTACAGTGTTTTTTTGTTCTTTTTTTATTTGTGTCTAGTTGATGCCAATAGGCTTGTTCCCTAGTAGGTACATAAAACTTATAGTCTTAAACATAATTGCGAAATATTGGTACACTATACGTAACATAAGCGTGACAATTTATAAAAAATATGTTTTAAGTAGGTACTAAACTAACCTCCTTTACTGCCCAACGCATACGGAAAATTATTGAAAACCCTTTCCTACAAAAACAAATAAAACTAAATTAAATATTTGCACAACGAAACCGTAAGCGTACAACTATCGTAGTTGAAAGTGCTATTAGGCATTCCTATCACATAAATAATGAAAGATTAAGCCATAAACATGTTCCGGTTTCTAGAAAGAATCTGGCCGCATGTTTGCGTAAATCTCCCAAGCATCTTGGATCCCGCAACGAATTTACGTAATCACGAACAAAAATACGAGCAACAATAAAAATACGTCATTCATATGTCTTGGGTTGCGTTAGTGTTTTGTTTTTATCTTGATACTCCGAGTTGTATTATGTTATTCTATTTCAAGGCTCGTAAATTGAGCAGTTTTTTTCCGTTAAACCATTATCATTTCAGTCGAAAGACATCTACTACTAGAGATAGGCCGCCCCCAAGTGTCGCCACATTGATCGGTCTCGTACCAGGTCATCGGTCCACCTAGTGGGAGGCTTTTCAAGTTAGGTTTGCGGTCGCCACTCTAGCATTTTCGGCCCCATTTGCCACCCATTGTGCCTTGCCCGGTGCAACTTAAGTTTAGCAATTCTTCAGACTACGTCGGTAACCCTGGTTCTCTTGCGGATGTCTTAATTTACCATCATTTTTAACCAATAAATTTTTCATCATCCGTTTGTTTCCGGAAAATTCTACAAACAAAGTATTAACACCGATTTCTCCAAATTTACCCTCACTTACTCAAAAGGACGTCCCGTCCAACTTTCTGATTCCAAAATTTTAAACAGCTGCCAACTTATGAAGCTGTCAAAGTATTTTGTTCATAAGTTCCGTAACACGAATTAACTCAACAGGTACTTTGGAACACGGAAAACATTAATTAGGGCAGTTGCTACGTGTAATTAACAGAAGTAGTGTAAGTGCCTAATTATCGTGTTTACAAACAAGACTAAACGCAGTTCAAGGCATGATCGTGGATTCATCATTTACTAATGAGACGGTGTTAATATAGACTGAGAAACCTTGAAAGGGAACAGATCGATTATGTACTAGTGAATTATTAAGACTGGCTCAGGCTCGGGAGACTAAGAGCAAGTTATTTAGATTAAGTTATTTAGCTACTGAACTGTATAACAATATGGATGGAAAATTCTAAGGAGTACTAGGCTTTGATACAAACAAATTTTGAAGCCGCGTTATTTTCGTCATTGATTGAGTGGTTTCTTAGTTCTGACCCAAATAAAGTGTGAATAGTTACAAACTTATTGGTGAAGTTCCTCAGAAAGGTCTGGGTGCTTACTCTGGAATATAATTCCGATAGATCGACATTGGTCAAACGTCAGTTGGTTGAGTTAAACGTCAGGGATTGGCTAGACTCAGTGAGTCCAGCCAATTGCTGACGTTTGACTGCCAATTCCAATGTCGATCTATCGGAATTATATTCGAGAGTAAGCACACAGGTGCCTAGTGGTTAACTGCCGCGAGTGACCAGATGTATGAATGGATGAGACAAATGGTATAATGTCGCTCTGTGGTTTCTACCTACGTGAGTGTGTAATTGTGTAGGTATGTATGTACAAACTCGTCTTCAAACGTATGAATAGCGACATTAATTTTATGAAATGGTATTTCATGTATGTACTGAATGAACGCAATATTATGTTTGATAGTGAACAGGCTTTATAAATCCGGAGTTATTAACTTTACGGAACTTGCAGAAACTAGAACTTTCCGAGCGTTGAAGCGTTTTTGTCATACCTCTTTTTGGAATCAAATATAATAGCTATTATATAGAACCCATTCGTATTAATGATCATTTTAATCCAAGGTGCTAGACGACTGGGATTATTCTAGTTGTTAAACGATCCTTTTTGTCTATAGGCCTTGTTCTTTGCTGTCTCTTGCTCAAAACTGTGTTTATTTGCTTCGTTGCTTTTCTGACTTTCACCACGTTAATTCTGGCTTCCAGAATTTGTAGTGGTTAAGAGTAGAGTGGCTTTAGGCTTTGTTCCAAAAAAAAGGAACACAAAAGGTATACCGTCAATGTCAACAAAGGCATCAGACGGCAAATTGGAAAAGGCCCCTTAAATATAACAAGTCGTAATCGTAAAAAGTTCTTAGGTATTAATGGTTATGGCTCGTTTATTTAAGGGTTTTTATGAGGCTTCGCTACCGTTGATATTATTTCTGATGAAATTGCCAAAACTAAACAAGGACATCAAAATTTCGAGATCTTAAATTCAAGCTTTGTATACGTCGTGTTTTCAACTATCTATTGTATATGCAATGTTCTTTTTTATTCTTTATTCATTTCATCATCATCAGCCTATAATGTTGCCACTGCATGCACGGACCCATCCTCTCTGTAAGAGGGATAGATTTTTAATCATTTATTAAGAAATAACTATCAGATCATGCACATTATTCATTAAAATAATTTAAAAAAAACTCCAATTTCGCACCTAGTAGCTGCAAAATACTTTTACAAAGTTTAATTATTCCAACCGCCATTTTTTCTTGCTTCGCTGTAAGATCAGCTTCGCAAAGCTTTTTCAACTTTCTGCTTACTTAATATCTAAAATATAAGACATCAAGATTTAGGGGATTTTAATCTTCAATATTTATGAGCATAGAAATATAGATATCTTTAACTAAGGTCAACTTTAATCAAAGTAATGGTGTCCTGGGAAAATTTATTAAAACGCCTGATTGGGTTCTTGACACAGATGTCTGTCTTAAGACAAAAAGGGTTGTTCGGGGGTTGGGTTGGATAATTAATAGTAGAGGTGCCTTAAAATTGTTAGTGGTCGTTTTGGGTTTTGTTATATAATTTTCTACTTGATATTAGGGTTGTGTCAGTACGGTAAGTATTAGGCCCTAACATAAATATCCTCCTCAACAAATTATCTTCTTTGCCATTCTTATTTTTATTATTTGTTCTGCGGGTTGATCGAAACAGATACCGCGGCCGCGGCGGTAACTTTCTTCTAAGCCTTCTTTGTTTTGATAATTTCAGCAGCACATACTAAGGTATCCATTACTCCAAAGCCAGCTGAGCAACTCCCAAAGCACCATGAATTAGTAATTAGTGTCTAAACTTACACTATATGACACAATGACGTTAGTTTCCCAGTTCATCTGAAAATATGAAATCAGCTGTTCACTTCCTGCCTAGTTACACAGTTCATCGAACTCGTCATCGCGCTTGCCGTTCGCTAAGTGCCTTTTTCCACAGTAACGATACATTGTGTATGAGAAAATATGTTGGATTTAAAAAACGTTCCTGAAATAATGCCTTGTTAGCACCGGTCATCTTAGTAGGTACGATAATGAATTCACTCCATCAGTCTGCAGAGGGCTGTCCCTTCACCCTGTATTAAGGTATCTTTTACCCTAAAACCAGCTTAGCAAGTCCCAAAACGCCATGAATTAATAATTAATCTCCAAACTTACACTGTATACCTGAATGGAGTTAGTTTAAATCTCTTCTGAATCTAACTTATCCATCAGTACATGAAACTATCAGACCAAAGTTCCGATAGATGGCTCCCATGTTTCACACCTATCCATGTAATCGATTTACCGACTAGCTGAACGGTAAACTTATTAGGAAGTTAGATACCTATCGCAGTTTGTTGCATCCTTGGATTAAGGCGTTTTAGTTATATGATAGAATTTTAACGGTTCAACCGGCTAAGCTTTGTTTAGTTATGAAGCTGTATCAACAGGCAGTCTTCAAATATATGTATATCACGAAATTACGACCACTAAACCAGCGAGTATATAGAGGTTATAGGTATTAACTTGACCAACAATTGCTACCGAGGGCCGAGGGAGACATTAGTTTACCACTTAGCATGCATAGTAAAACCAGAAAAAGTATGCGCTCCAGTAATCTTCGCATTACCGAATTAGCACTTAATTACCCACTACAGAAGTCATTACTTATTTAAAATTTTGTATAGCCATCACGTTTTGTTGTAGTGCATCTATCATTGCGCGTCTGCATGAAGTTTTTTATCTTTTAAGTTTTTTACCTCGGTCGTAGGTACCGAGGCCAGGTTAAAAACTTGGCAGCAAACTTTACTGGTCCCTCAAAAAGTATTTAATAAGTTTTTCGAATTGTGCATAATTATTATCTTTTTAAATGTCTCTCTGATCGAATATAGGCAAATAGTTCAAAGGTGACACAGTTCTATATCATCGGTGTACATATTTTAGAAGATAGCCGATAGTTGTTGAAGCGTATACTCTTCCTGGAATATTTGTAGAACCCATTGACGCTTGATTAAACCTATTCGCTAGACAGGGTTTCTTAATTGGTACTCTAGATAGTTTACATGAGGTTTGTTTTCGGAAAACCGCTACTCAAAGTTTCAGGCTAAGTAAACTTGATAATTTACGATGTGGACTTGTAAACTCTTGTCGAACATTAGCCTTGTTCTTCACCCATGTCTACTTTATCAAAGGATAGATAGCAAAACAGGTATTGCTTACTTTTCATTAATTATTCTTTAAGTTTTGTCGTGTGGAAATCCTCATTGGATTTGTAGGTGAGCAACCTCTGCTCGAGAGAGGTTATTGCAGGCTCTTACTATCTAAAACCACACGGTGTTAATATAGAATACGGGTACCTCTAGCAAGGGGATTGGGTTTCACCGCTTCCTTCAGGGTTCATACACGATTTCACACTTAGGTAAGTATGAGTTTGATGGAAGTTGCTGAATCCAAATTCGATTGATTTGCAATGGTATTTCGTTTCTGAATGGATGACCGATCGGGCCGCCAGCGGGGCTGACCAGGTCCCCAGTCACTTATGGCTGACTATGGAGAGCACGAAATTGGTTGTTTTGGCGACATGTGAAATTATCGATCATTGGAGTCTTTGGTCAACTGTACCTACGAGTTAAGTCGAACAAATCACATTTTAAAATGTATTTTTTTTACATAGATTGATTGTGGGTCCAGTTGACAAAAGACTCATTGGACGTCTTGCGCCTGACATGCTGATGAAGATGAACTCAACTAAGGTGCTTCTCACACGACAGTGTTCATCAGCGCGGTCGGACGGTGTACCTGTGTATGATATTCACGAATTTCACACAAACCAATACAGGCGAATGTCGTTGAGAACCGCCTAAATTTTGAATAAACACACGAAAATTAAAGGCTTCACGTCTTATAATCATTAACATTCAATACCCTTTTTTTTTTTGGTGGGTGGAAAATCATCGAATGACCCCCCCCCCCCCGCTCTTGGGCAGAGCGAAGGGGAGTGTCAGACTTCTACTGACTAAAAACCGAACCCATGTTCCTTCTTTGCCCTTGCGCCGAGGCCACGTAATCTAGTACAAAATACCGCGGCCCCGACGGGACATTCAATACCCTCAACTTTCAAATGTTCTTACCGACTTAAAACTCGTAACGCAATTTAATACCTCTCCGTAAACCCTTACGTGTAACGCCAAACTTTTCCAAACAACTTTCCTGGATAAACCAATATGGGATTTAAACAAATATAGGACATTTCACCAAAAAATCTAATTAGTCCGTCTGTTAGATTATCGAAAAATATTGGATACGTGTTTTTTGTTTTATCAAAATAATAAAAATTGACGAAAATAAAACGTGTCAAAGATCTTGAGTGTGGGCTTGTGTACTAATGTGTGACGTCACACGACTTGACACGACTTTTCGAACGATCTTGATCGTCTTCATCTTTTGTTTACGAGAAAAAAGAAAAAATCTCTCTCTTTTAAAAACGTTGCCCCACACTAGGAATTTCTCCTGTATCGTGGGTGCGTTTACAAACATTTAAACTCACATACACAAACACCCAGACCCGAAACAACTATCTGTAGGTCATACAAATATTTGTTCCGTGCGGGGATCGAACCCGCGACACGCAGCGCAGCAGTCCAATTGCTCAGCCACTGCGCCAACCGTGCCGTCGAAAATATGTGTCCATTATTTTTTGGAAATCTATCTGATGGACTAATTAGATTTTTGTTGAAATATCGATTACTGGTTGGACACCATTAATCCAAGCTTAAGTTCAGAAAATTAAAGTTAAACAAGTTTCCTGACACGAATTCGGCTTAAACTGAGATTTACATTGTTATTAAGAACGATTCTTGGCTTAGTTAAGTATCGTGATATTTACATTGTTAAATTGTAATTGGTAGGTACTTACATAAGAACCCTAACCTATATACTTTTATTGTTGATTGTAAAATGTAAGTACTGTTGGCGTAGCTAATTTAAATAAATAAATGAGCATTTTTTTTTTTTATTGTAGTAACCTTTTTTCTGTCGGGTATTTCGCAACGCAAACTATGAGGCTGGCTGCTGCTTATCCTGACTACTCTGTGGATGTCTTGAGTGTAAAGTCTCCAGCCAGGGCGTAAAAACTAATGCGCCTACCACACGCTCACACTTCCCCACAGTCTTGCCTGCGCGATTACACGATGCACACAGTCATCGCGCGTGTGGTTTGTAATGGCAATACAGTTTTACCAACCATACGCGCGATGTACTGTGAAGTATGAACGAAAAGTGTGGTGAAGCTTGAGCGTGTAGTAGGCCCATAAGTGATAGCGCACTAAGGGCACCCCCTGCGGGGTAGGAGTCTCGGCTTAGGGCGTCACTGGGCAGGGTAGCAAAATGACAGGCTGGATCTAAGTGAATTGTAGGAAGTAGAATAAGCAAAGATACATAGATGTAGCGGTAATCACCCTGATCTACTGGATGGCGAAATAATAAATATTCGTGAGCTAAATCAAGAGTTTTTCCACTCCCTCACGTTCTCTGTTCTTCTTACAAGGATGTCCTTATTTATTTTTACACTATTTGATGACTTACACAAGTTGAATATCAAAACAACTGTACTTCCTATTCGCTAGTCGCCAGCAGTAGGACTGTAGCCTGAGGCACCTTGCAGACAGAAATAAAAAGCTAATTTAGTATTTTTACGACCCTAAAAGGTAATACTGAAAGGTCTGGCTGGGTAATACTGAAAAATGCACTTCAAAAACACATCGTGAAATCGTGTATAACCTCTTTATTTATGTAAAGATGCTCTGCGACGAAGTTTTCGCAATACATATCGTCATAGAATGACCCTTCTTCTACGGTAAATAGTTTAGATCACCGTCTGAATACTATACAACTTTAGTCATTTTTACACATGGCCGATGTTAGTAATATTCCACAACTATCACACAACGCCATCTAGTCCCAAGCTAAGCAGAGCTTGTGTTATGGGTACTAGACAACTGATAAACATACTTAAATATTTCTAAATACATACATATTATAGATAAATTACACCCAGACACAGAACAAATGATCGTGCTCATCACACAAACATTTGTCCTGGGTGGGAATCGAACCCACGACCTCCGGCATAGCAGTTAGGGTCACTAACCACTAGACCAACAGGCCAGTCAAAGTTAGTGTCTAGGGATTGTCTGGCATATAACCACGTTAGCTCGTCTGGCAATACGCCATAACTCACTTTTATATTCGGCAACTTAGTTCGAAGAATGATACGTTAACTTTTCATAAGTTTTGTTAATCCTTCTTAGTTTCAGCTGGATCTGTTTAGGCTTATGTTTACTTACACATAACGTAATATCACGCCTATAATACAAAGGGTTTGGCAGAGGTGTATGCATTAGTACACCCTTATTTCGCCAGTTCTTTAATTCACGTATAATAGGGGGCGACCCTAAAGCCGCAATTACATTAACCCCGCGCCGCCCCGCGCCGCGTGTCGCAACGCGTGGGGTAAGCTATCGGTTACATACATTTAGTATTGGAGTGATTACATTAGTCCCGCGTGTCGACACGCGGGACGGGACGGGACTGGTGTAATCACTCCAATACTAAATGTATGTAACCGATAGCTTACCCCACGCGTTGCGACACGCGGCGCGGGGCGGCGCGGGGTTAATGTAATTGCGGCTTAATGCCAACAATATGGTACAAATTCAGACTCCGTGACTGCTATTGAGGAATTCCTAAAACTAATAACACTTTGCCACACCTAGGAATCGCGCTTATGACCATTAGACCAAAGAGGCTGTGTTTACTTGCATAGGTACTACGTTACCGGAAGAAATACGTAGGGAAGATTAACAAACTTTAAGTGTATTTTCAAATAATATGTTACATAATAAGGGCTTTCTTGCACCACAAATCACTAAATGTGTTTGTCGAAACCACTAAACCTATTAAATCCACATACAGCTTTCGTCATGTTGCTGTTTCAAATATGTTTAATATGTATTTTGTGATTTTTGTGTGCGATCTTAGTCAAATATATTTCAGTTTTGTTTATAATCGTTTTTTGATTGCTTTGCTGGTCCAGTGGTCAAATGTGTGTGACTGCTATACTTGAGGTCCTGAGTTCGATCTCATGGAGAATTCACAATGGTTATATTGGACTTACATATAATTCTGGCGAAATGTGGGTGTACACACGGCTACACATCAAGCTATACAAAACCAGTTAATCTTGGCCTCGCTTCACTAGATCTTTTCACACATTGAACAATCAGATTATACTGGTTTTGTATAGCTTGATGTGTAGCCGTGTGTACTATTATAGGTTCACCTCTTATTAACCCTTCGGAGGTTTACAGGCATGGTATATCATGTTATTATGTTTTATTTAGTAGAGTCTCGTATTTTGTATTTCATTTAGAACTCATCTCTATTAAACATTCTCCAAAACATTAAGAGCACAATTAACGGACTTACATAAGTACAAAACAAAAAGTTAACGCATATTCCACCAGCTTTATTAACCAAGTCTAAAACAAGAAGAAAAGTTTCCCAAGGCGTATGGGGGCCAAGCTTTCCTTAACATATATCATTGTCCTAGCGATAAAATATTTGCGGGCGCAGTAACCTCTGCTCGGCAAACTGCCAACAAACTAGTAAATACCGTGGTTTCTCTCGCTTTTTCCATTTATTTGGCAGGTGTTTAATCCGCTTTAATACTGTGAATGAAACAGAAGCGGTAGATTCCGATGTGATTTAATTTAAAAAGCTGTAATGGAATGAAAAGGAAATTACGGGCATAAGTGGTTTTGGTGAAAAGAGTAAAATATACGACTGTGTACACTATTTGTGAACATTACGATTGATGATTGGCTATTCAGTACACTCTTTAGCGGGTCTTTGGTCTGAAGAAATGCTCCCATAAGAGTTCTTTTATTTAATTAGTGGTTACGTATGGTAGTGGAAAGGAGGCCGTGGTTAAATAATGACAGCCACTCGGATCGATCTTTAGGCTAGGCCGCGCTTGTCGAGGTTAGTCCTTGGATGGGTAACAATCCATTACATTCCGAGTTTTCTCCGTGCTTCGGCAAGCAAGTTAAGCGGTTGGTCCCGGCTGACATTAAAGCCGGGCCAACAACCAACCGCTGAACTGACTGTAACGACGGTCGTTACAGTCAGTAGTTCGATTGTTTGTCATCCAGTCTTATCGTATTACCCAGTACAGTAAGGTGCGTCAAAATTCAACGCAGTCACTGAACCAAGACCACTTAAGGTGATAAAATGAAATACAACCCCATAATTCCCCATATATCGTTGAACAGTACGACTGAATGTCAAGGTAACCCATTGACAGACATTCGGTTTTATTAAGTTAATTCCCCAATAAACAACGTTCGTGTCGACGTTACGGTTTTATGAGCTTGAGCCAAAAATTGAGTATGGGAATCTGCGAGGTCTTTGTGCTTGTAAATTGTGATACTGTATGTCATTTTAGATGGGTAAAAGCCTGTTATTTGTAGTTTTAGGTATGAATGTGGAAGGGTATAAGAGTAGAGGAAGACTAAAGAAATTATGAATGGACTATGTAAAAGATGACATTGCGAGAAAGGAGGTATCTGACAATATGACTGATGATGATAATGATGATGAATAGAGTAGTATGGAAGAGGAAGACATGGTGTGCGTGCCGTTTCCAAATGAATTAGGATAAGGGCAAAACAATGATTATGAGTTAGTTATGAAGAGATTTCAGAGAAAAAAATATATTTCAAGAATAATCATAATGTGTCTGTGAAGCCGAAGCCTACGAAGTGATCTCTACGCTGCCATCGCCGACGATCGCCGTGAAAGTGTGCATTTTTTATATTTTGTTGGTCCCGTGATGTTCTGTGTTTCTGTTATCTATGTTCTGGACTAACAAAATACGAAATAAGGTTGTGCCAGCGAGCATGAAAATATTTAAAGTTTGACACGATACACTTTTACGGACAGCAACCAGTTGCCACATGAACCATGATTTTGTTTGTGTTAACAAAATAGACTCAGACTTTGGTTAGGCTCGTCAGCACAGAATATCGTGAACGCTACTAAGGTGCTTAGGCCTTGAATGTTGCTCCTGTTCACGTACACCCACATTTCGTTAGTAATGTTTAAAGTTCCATGTTAAAGGGGGGAACCATCGACGGGGCACAACTCTAAGACTCCTTGGTTCATCATCATAATCAGTCTTCAATGTTCGCACTGCTGGGACACAGGCCTCCTCTGTATGAGAGGGAATGGGTCACCACACGAGCCCAGTGTGGGTTGTGGGTGGAAAAACCCAATAACACTTCGCCTGAAACAGGTATCAAATCCAGGATCTAATGCTTACCAGACACGCTTGCGACCTCTCGGCCAACGAGGCCTTAACATCAAGGCAAATCCAGCCTCCAGAACAAAGTTCTATTTTTCAATCCCCAGCTAAACCCAAAAGTTTTATGTGCCAAGCTCAGTCACACCACTCAGTCACATACGCCTTAACCAAACAAAGCGTCTGGCAGAAAATTTCGACGATCGTTCTAAAGTCTTTAAGTGCTACATTATAAACAGCTGCTACCTACGCTCGGCGCTGACGATAATCCCTTAGGCGTCTGTATCGACATCCAGGAGATTATAATACAGGGTTAGCTTAGACGGGAATTAAGGCTAGATTGACGCATTGATTTTCTGCTGTTTATGTCAGCTTAGTCTCATTTGTGTAGGAGTAATATAATTAGCACATTTACTGGAAGTCTGCTAACTTTGGATTCTGGTTTCTGTGCCTGTCGGTGTGGCTTGCTGTTCTTAGTAACTGTGCAACTAACATGTGTGGAGACCGTGAATTGGGCTAGCGTATGGTGGGGCGTCAGTGGCTGACTCCTGTAAGCTGATGCAGAAGATAGCACTAAAATATCAATGTGTCTCTAACATTTCGCCATTGACACTGCGATACAGCCAGTCACATCTTGAATTATCGTTCCTGAATATGAATAACACGGGGATATGATACAACTGTTCTATCTAAAAAGCTTGCATTTAAACATTCTTAAATCTCATGTTTACTAAAGAAACTGACTACTACACAACCCTTTTGAGAATCCAGTCTGACCTACAAGATCAGCCAATCATATTATCCACTCAAAGCTGTCAAAAACACACAACGGAAAACTAGTTTAAAGTTAGACACTCGTGTACTGCCGGAAGCAAACACATACTTAATTAAATTTGACATAGGTCACCCGACTATTAAGTTAGCTTTAATAGAGATCCGGAGTTCTAGGAATCCAAATTCAAATTCTAAATTGCCTATTCCCGCAACTAATTTGCAAAAGTTTCAAGACTGTGTGGAAGTGAGAGGCTGATATTAATAATTAATAGTCTAGACCAGAGTTTTGGCTTCTTGGGTCATATTGGACGGATACAATATAATATTACGGTACCTAATTAACTTAATACTAAGACTTGTCAGTAAGATCAAGGCTGAAGATTATTATGATTTATGTGAAAGAGTTTATCACTAACTAATACCATTGCGAAGAGAAATATTTTTCTAGTTGTATTTAGTGCTTGAATAATAATATTATATACTGCTTGAGGAAAGTCGGAACTTGAATTACAAGACTATCTCTTAGCCTAAATAGACTAAAAGATAGGCTGGCATGATATAGAAGAATTTTGCACAGTGTAGCCTAATTTAGTGGATCCAGACTTGCCAATGAATCAGGAGGAAAAAACCAATCTTATATTCCGCGCTTATTAAGTACTGCTCTCTTTGCTGTAGTGATGAAACGGTTTCCAGGACATTTCTAGCCAGTAAGACATTTTCCTTTTTGTTCCTAATTAAAAGCTTAAAGTCGCCTGAATATTCAGAAAGTTTTACTGAAATGTTTTGACAAACATGTTTGGGAGATATGTCAATAATGCTGAACGGATTCGAAATCTAGGATTGGCTCGGTGGGTCTAGTGGCACAGCTAGTGGTCGCAAGCGCGACTACTGAACGTGAGGTCCTGAGTTTGATGCCCGAGTCGGGGAAAGTGTGATTATGTTTTTCCATTTGGAATATCTCAGTAGCAACCACGGAGTTGTGCCCGGTTGATGGCAATACGCTCGCTCTCTATTACAAGGTACTTGTACGGGTGTCCTATTGGGTACTCTACTGACCCTTCTAACCGTTCGTGATCCTAGTCCTAGAATCCAAATCATTAACAAATCACCAAGCAAATCTGCGCAAACCCCGCTGACTGCCAAATTACAAGTCAATAGTCTGTTGCGATGCTATCACCGATTTATAGAATGAACGCTATCTCGTTCCCAACCGTGTCCAATCCTCCATGTGGGTTCAAAAGTGGTTAACAGTTGTTAGTTCCAGACGTCTGTTGACCTTAAATCATCATCATCATCATTTCAGCCAAAAGACGTCCACTGCTGGACATAGGCCTCCTGACCTTAAATGACTATTAAATTTTATTCCCTCTTAATAAGGCTCAATTTATTGCTACTAGAACCGCTGAAATCTTATTTTCTCAGTGATGTGTCATGTCAAACAAAATAAAAGCTTTTAGTGTGTATAAAACATTCAGACACGATTTTCTAAAGATCGGGATCAGGATATTTTAACGGCGTTCAACGTTTATCAGTAACATTGTTTTCAAATCGGTCTGAAGTCTTAGAAAACGCTCAATAATACTAAACGAGTTCTAAAATCATTAACAAATCACCAACCAAATCTGCGCAAACCCCGCTGACTGCCAAATTATAAGTCAATAGTCTGTTGCGATGCTATCACCGATATAGAACGAACGCTATCTCGTTCCCAATCGTGTCCAATCCTCCATATGGGTTCGACAATGGTCCCCAATTAATTGCTAACGACCGACCAAACTCATTACTTGGACACTATGGTCGCTTTCTTATCTTAATAGATTGAATGTTTTTGATATTAGTTCGGAGTTCTTCGGGATTTGTGTGGACCTTTTTTTGGATGAGTAAATACGGTTTACGTGTTAGAAGACTTAGGTTAGATGATTTGGAAAGGAGGTTTATTTAGTTTTAACTTTCTAACTGAACGACTTCTTGTAAATTCAAAATTACCTAACAATAGTATTCAAAAGACCATTTGCATAGTTCGCATGTGAGTTGACCAAGAGTATCTGGACCTTAAAGAAGACTATGACCTCTGAGTTTGTTTCGGCTGTTTCTTCTCAGAGTAGTCCGGTACGAAATATCGGTCCTATCTATTTTTAAAAAAGAGTGTAATTTTTTTTTGTAAAAACAATGAAACATACATAAACTGACACTCTTTTGCCATGGTTGGATGGTTTGCAAAATAAACATCATTCATCATTAATTTCAATAAAACGATTTTTATTTTAGTTACAAGATCACTAAATGGTTTAATTGAAAAGAATGCTTCGGGTTACAAATACTTCCATTGAAAGGATTTGTCATAATTTTTGGGCAAACCCATTTTAGAAATAGAACTCATAACGGATAAAACAGACAATCAATCAATAAGTTGCAAACAAACATTGACATACACACAGTCTGCTTCATTTTGTTCAGTCCCTGATCTATGAACCAGAACATTCAGATTCTAACATCATCCAATCGCCTCGTAAATCCCGGAAATACTCTAATAACAACTAGGTTTTACGATCAGCTAACCCTAAACAAAAATACTACATCTTCAACGTTCCCAGAATATCAAATACCAACGAATTAAGAAAAGCATTTGGCACATTACACTATGATTACAAATACGAAACCGTAGGATTTCTGGCGCCTTTGAAAGGACGCAAAGAATAAAAAATGAAAGAATGTAAAGAAGCGACAGTCGCTGAACGCATTCTTTGGGCCATTTGCACCACAACTTACTAAATACGTTTAACGGTTACCATATTCCAAACAGCACTGTATTTCTGTAATAGGTATTCAAGCAAAAATAGATCGATGTTAGAAATATGTTTATCAGTAAACACAGTTATGGAAGTGAGCTGAAATGCTAGTAGTATGCGGAGTTGATGAGTCAGTTCTTCGTGAACATTCTAATGACCCAATATTAGAATGTTCACAAAAACTGACTCGTCAAGTCCGCATTTGATCGTCGCCGTCGAAAGTTACCCTGCATCAACAAAATAAACAAACTTTTTGACTTATTTTATTATAAGACAGCCTAGTTCCATTTGAGCTCGTTAGACTTACATGTTTTGACTTAGGCAATCAAAAATCTTAGAGTATTCCATCGACTTCACCCGATTGTACCCAAAATAACATTAGTTTCCTTCAATTTCTTAATCTATGCCAGAGGTCTGAGATATGCCAGACGCTAGACCAATCAACTTTATCAAACATAATTCTTTGAAGTGGACTGCGTCTGTCGATAATTGCGTACGCTGTACTATACTGTTACGCATCTGGTGTACGTTAGTTGACCTTTGGACCTAAGTCTTTGATGAATGCAAGATAAATTCTCTGAGGCCTGATTGTGTGATTTGTTTGAACAGAAGTAGGTTATTGTGTTTAGAAATACTTGCGCTTGATTTTAATGGTGATTAAATCTTGGTTTCTCTTTATACGATTTAATTATTGCTTAGTTCCGATTTGTAGATTATTCATACAATAAGTAGTTTAATCCTCAAAGAACCAAATTACTAAAAATACATGGTAGGTATGAGGACTTCTATGTGCAAACTGTAACCGTACATGATTTTAGGCCTCCGAGTGTAGACATATTTGTCGATTAAGAAATAAAAACACCTTAAATTACACTAAATTCATGGTTAAGAATTTGTGCGTCAATGATCGTGCATGTATAATGATTATATTTTAATCGGATTTAATTTAATAAAGAGGACTCTCTCACGGTCGTGGAGGTCAGATAGTCAGTCACTTCATTTAAAATTCTGATATTCAGGTGCCTCCGGTTACACTGGAAGCTGACTCCAACATAGCTTCGAAAAGACCAGGTATAATTATGATGATCAGTCTCACGTAAGTTGTTCAATAAATTCACACAAGACTTACAAAAGCCATCAATAAAAAATATCACTTTGATGACATTACACACAAGACACCAAAATAGAAGGAAAACACAAAGAAACCGGACAAAAGATTGAACGAGTCGATTTGTGCAATAAATTGTGAAGGATATAAGTCGAGGTGGAAGAGAAACGAAAAATAAATTATTCCACAAGAAATATGTTCAAGATCAACGGTATAACATATTCCATTAAGGCTTGAGAATGTCACTTTTTACTCTTCATTTGAAGAACTGACTTGGTCATGATGGTTCATATAACTCATCACACCTACAATCCTTGGTTATTCTACTCGTAAGGTTAGGAAGAGGTGTACCTACCTAAAATTAAATGAAATGAAATTTATTTACTAGAATTGTAGTACAATATTGATTGTTAGGAATCATTATGAATATTTTTCTGTTCATGGCTTACAAAATGTATAAATTAGTTATTATACCTATTTTTGAATTTCATCCTGGCAACACTGACTCGCTTGCCGCTCCGTTGCATCCTACAACCGAGTAGCGGTGGGGACTTTTAAGCGCGGGCGCAACGGTCAGCGGTATCGAGTCAGTCTTGCTGCGGAACCCGTGATGTAAAGACGTAAAATAAGTCGTAGTCTACGAGAACGTAATATCCCGAAATTGTGGTATAATAAGAATTGAGTGGTATAAGTGCTATTCAAAAATAATTAAGGTACGTACACTGTTTTAATGAAACGTAATGAATGTTTTATAACAACTATAAATGTTATTGGCATTGTGATTATTATTTATTTTCAATAAAAATAAATGTATGAGAATCAATTTGGACTTTCCTTACATCTCAGAAGTGGGATAAGCGGGTTTCTGCTTCCGTGGTTTTGTTAGCAAACTACCCGTTTATCCCTGCCCACAAAATTTTGTTGGATTATTTAATTTCTTTACTTTTCTTTTCTTCTAGATACCTAATTGATTCTCGATTTTTAAAATTTGGCCATTTAATAAGAAGATTTGATGGTACTGCAATGTTTCAACAATAAATTACATGTATCTTTTTTATTTTAAATAATTAGCACTGTGTCACAAGTTAGGCTGGGCTAGGGCATTACCTGGTAGCATAACTAATAACTATTGACAAGTGCCTCTCTTTTTAAATTACTGGGCTACAATAGCATTGTACACCGATTCTGTGTTATGTGTAATAATATTGTGTGATTGGAAAATTAAGGATCGATTTAGATTGAGGCACTACGATAGTTCTTTCCCTTTTGTGTAGTGAATTTTTGCATAGCTACCTTCTGTGAATGCGCCGTAGAGCACACAACGAACATCTTATAGTCTGTTATTTAATATTTTAGACGCCTAAACAATATTTTTTTCTTCTTGTCCTTTTATCACAACACTACAAAGATCTTGGCTCTAGAAAGTATACCACCATAATAATTTTGATTAAATGATATTATACAGAGTGTAAAGTAACCCATCACACAGCCGTCTACCAAGCATTCTGTACATCAAACTATGTACCCCCACGCGAAAATGTTTGCTGGGAAATGACTTTTTTTTGGGGTTAAAAAAAAACACATTTTACGGTAAATCTCAACGTAGCACTCTTAAAACATTGTGCTAGTGGATGCTTTAAATAGTAAGTGGGTCATGGAGATAATTTAAGTAAAGTTATAACCTGATAAACTAGTATTTACAAAAACAGCTGTTAAAAATTTGGAACTTTGAGCCCCAATATCTCCGAAACTAGGAGGTTCCCAGAGATGGTCTAGAACAAAAAAGTGATCGCAGTGGTAGGGAGAACAAGTACCTTTCGTTTGCGTTAAGGGTACGCTTACACCCTTTATTGATTTTTCGTAACTGAATAATGGCCAAATTTATAGAATGCATTCTCATACTTTCGACTTTTAACAGAATAACATACATAACTTACCGCTTCAATAGTCATTAAATAACTTCAAGTAAATATTTCAAGGCATACGTACGTTGATCGTACCTTACCTTATTGGTTTCTTAATTTAACTGTACCCTTAATGGTACCTCACCGTAATGATACATTACCTTGTTTTCCTTAATGTTAGCCTTGCTACCTTTTAGAATGGTACCATACCTTAATGATAAGCACTTCATACGTACGCTGATATTACCTTAATGGTATCTTAATTTCATGGTACATACCTTACCTAATGTTACCCTAAGGTTATTATACCTTGTCTTCCTTATTATTAACCCTACCTACTTTTCCTTACTGGTATCTTACCTTAACTGAATGGTGCCTTAACTGAATGGTTCCTTAACTGAATGGTGCCTTAACTTAATGGTGCCTTAACTGAATGGTGCCTTAACTGAATGGTGCCTTAACGGAATGGTGCCTTAACTGAATGGTGCCTTAACTGAATGGTGCCTTAACTGAATGGTGCCTTAACTGAATGGTGCCTTAACTGAATGGTGCCTTAACTGAATGGTGCCTTAACTGAATGGTGCCTTAACTGAATGGTGCCTTAACTGAATGGTGCCTTAACTGAATGGTGCCTTAACTGAATGGTGCCTTAACTGAATGGTGCCTTATCATAATGTTACCTTACCTTAATGTTACCTTACCTTAATGTTACCTTACCTTAATGTTACCTTACCTTAATGTTACCTTACCTTAATGTTACCTTCCCTTATAGAGTTACCTTACCTTAATGGTACCTTACCTAAATGTTACCTTACCTTAATGTTACCTTGCCTTAACGTTACCTTGCCTTAAAGTTACCTTGATTTAAAGTTACCTTGATTTAAAGTTACCTTGATTTAAAGTTACCTTGCCTTAAAGTTACCTTGCCTTAAAGTTACCTTGCCTTAAAGTTACCTTGCCTTAAAGTTACCTTACACTAATGTTACCTAACCTTAATGATACCTTACCTTAATGGTACCTTACCTGAATGTTACCTTACCTGAATGTTATCTTACTTTCTTAGGGTAAGAACCCAAACATTATTCTAGTGTCATGAAATAAGTTTCAGATTCATGGATAACACTAAATCAGACGCTGCATCGGAGGGTGAGCCTACTAACCATAACTGCGATAATATAATCGGAGGAAGGCAGACTCCTAAGCGTGTCATGAGCGAGGGAGTGGAAGGGAGCCTACGAGAGAGGCAAGTCCACAAACGCTCAGAACAAGTCCAAAGTGAGGGAGTGGATGAGAAAGGCAAGTCCACAAGCGCTCTTATAACTTTAATTCACGAAGCCCGAGAAGGGAGGTGTTGCGACATCAAACTCGGCAACTTTAAAGATAATAGGCAGCCCTCGCACCAAAGACGGTCGTCGGCACGAAGCCCTTTACTATAGACAACGGAACTCTCAAAGATCTCGTCGCTCGCGAGTCGACAACGTGAACAGTAATTTTAAAGATATGCAGTGATGATAAAAACATTTTTATAAGTTTTTAGACATATTATGTAATGTTAAAGGGTCGTCGACCTCTAAGCTTTCTTTGACAAACGTCATCAACATCTAAAGATCAAACTATAGTCACTTAGCTTACAAAGGTCAAAGTCATACATTTTGCTCTACCGAAATTGACGGGCATAGCCAAAACATGGTACCAGGAGCTAGATACAGTACTTTACAGTTGGACTGAATGGAAAAGAAAGCTTATGGAGTCGTTCCCTTGTAGAGATGAACATGCAGAACTTTTAACAGAAATGCTGCCCAAACGCGTGCGTTACGGGGACTCACTAGAACATTATTATTATTCTAAAAGTAATAAATTTAACAGTTGTTTAATTAAAGGTAGGTAATGTGTTGATTACCTACTTCATGGTATCGAGGACCGTGTTATTAGAGTGGGAGCACAGGCTGCCCAGTTTAGGGAGCCAGAAGATGTTTATGGAGAATAATGATGTGCAAGTTTTGTCTAAATGACCATTGGTTAAGGCAACATGAAGTAGCATTTATCAATGATGATTTCTATACCGTACAGAGTGCATTTGTGAGAGGAAAATGCTATTCGCGGTGAACCTTTAATTCTTGTATCAAACAAATTAAAATGTAAAAGTTAATCTTTCCATTGAACGCACTATTGAGTGGTCTAGCGTTGAACTCGAGCGATACTTAATAGTTTGTGTTTATAGACCCCCCCTTCTGGGCGTTTTACTCGTTTCGAATCTGTAGTGGAGGATTCACTTAATACGTTAAAATCAAGTAATAAATCTATAATTTTATGTGGAGATTTTAATCTTAATATTTTAGATGTTACTCCATTAAGTATCAGACTTTTCAATCTGTTTAAATCATTTAATTTGGTTAACCTGTTTTTTTGAACCAACAACGATCAAGGCTTCTTAATCAACTTGCCTTGATAATATGTTTAGTGATTGTGGCCTCATACAGCTAGTCGTTGCAATAAATTTAAAAATAATGTAGCACTTAAAGTAACACCGTCAATAGTAGAGCACGAAACTCCTAATGAAATTTATAAAGTCCTTTTTGATGTTGTGCTAAATGAATACCAATCTATTTTTAAGTCTAAAACTATTAACATTAACGAATTTCTGTTTGCTTCAACCAATGGGGTACACCAGGTATTTACAAAAGTCGAGCCCGATTATACGAGTTGTATGGTCTTAAAAATTTCATATTTGAAACAACTTTTCTAGTGTTTGTTAAAAATTATTCCAAATTATTTAAAAGGAATTGTAATATTGCAAAGTCAAAATTCTTAAGCGAAACCATTAAAAATTATAAATAGAATAAATAAACGGGTAAATCTGTTAAACAAGATAATCACCCTGAGATAATGGTGGATAACAAATTAGTTAATAAAGCAGCAGACGTAGACAAGGCTTTTAATGAGTATTTTGCCAGCATACCTATAGCGACGACTCGTTTCCTAAGTTCGTCGCCGTCCAAAGCCGAAGATCTTTTGCATAGCAGCGTGTCTATATTTGGTAACGCATTTAGTTTCGAATATGTAGCACCTCGTGATGTGGTTAACGTTTTCAATTCACTTAACTCTAAAAACACAGGTGATTACTGGGGAGTCTCTATTAAACTTTTGAGTAACATAATTGACATCGTAGCCCCCTGTCTTGCTGTTGCTTTCAATAAATCCGTTGATTTGGGGACTTTCCCTGACCTTATGAAGAGCAAGTCATCCCTCTATTTAAATTAGGCAGAAAAAAAATGACATCGGTAACTTTAGACCAATTTCTATTTTATATTTAACAAATTCTATTTTGCATTTAGCAAATTTTTGAAAAAGTAATTCTCAAACAATTGTTAATACATTTTAATTTAAATAATCTCCTTCATAATGATCAATATGGCTTTACAAAGGGTAGTTCGAATAAGGATGCAGGTGTTGCTTTGCTAGAACACATATTAACGCATGAGAGAACGCGCAAAATACAATCGGTGTTTTCTGCAATCTCTCTAAAGCTTTTGAGTGCGTACATCACGACACACTTTTGCGGAAACTGCGTTATTACGGTGTTCAAAATGAGGCTTTAAATGTGATTGATTACGAAATAGATTCCAATGTGTAGACGTAAATGGCGCGAAATCTTCCGGGCTTATCGATTTGGCTAGGTGTACCTCGAGGTCCGATACTGGATCTGTTTTTATTCTTGGTTTATATTAATGATGATCTACCATATTATTCAAAGGGTTTTTGTGACATCGTACTATTTGCAAAAGATACCTCTCTTATCTTTAAAGTAGATAGGATTAGACATGATGTTGTCAACGTAAACAGCACGCTATCAATGGTTACGGATTGGTTCACAACAAACAACCTTTTTCTTAATGCCACGAAAACTAAAATAATTAAGTTCGCTTTAACCAATGTTAGAAATCTAGGTCCCAATATTATCTTCGCTGATCAGGAGCTGGAAACTACTGACTCAGCTGTATTTCTGGGCATAACAGTACATTCAAAATTACAATGGGGTTTAGATATATAGCCTAGTGGGAAGGCTAAGTTCAGCCGCATACGCCGTCAGTAAATTAAGACAATTCACTGACGTTGATACAGCACGGTTAGTTTACTTTAGTTCTTTCACAGCGTTACCTTACGGCATTCTGCTGTGGGGCGAAGCCGCTGATATTCAAAATATATTTGTTCTGCAGAAGCGAGCGGTTCGTGCAATTTATCAGCTCACGGTTGCTTCTCAGTTCATATTTGCCACGACTACTTAAATGATAAGAATAGTTGGTTGCTGAGTTGAACACAAGACAATGTTTGTTATTTATGTTCTTTCTCCAATATTAGTTTACTGATATTTATGATGTCACCTTTTAACATTTTGTATTATTATATACTTTTCAATTATTGATTTTTGCCTGTAGTCATTAACTTGCACCTAATTATTGTATCGAGTCTGGTTCTTCTAACCTAACAGACAGATGTGTTTCTTGGGAGTATTTTTTCCGCCACTTCTTCTTTTCAGCTAAAACACTAGGAAGTGCCGAAATGTGTTTTCGGGGACTGTCTCTTGTAAATAAGTGAAGTAAAGCAAAGTAAATTTTGACGTTCGAAAAGTGCTGATTATCAGCCTAGTTTGAATAAATGAGTTTTGATTTTGATTTTGTAAATGTAATTGTAAGACGAAACAAAAAAAAATGCTAAGATATTTTATTGAAATGCCTCGATTATGAGACCTAGATTTAGATACCTGCCTAGATTAAAATACCTGGTTAAGATAGCTTAAGCTGTTTAGACTAAGATAGGTATTCGCTTTAATATAAACTTATCATTCAATAATTGTTTACTTATACTGCCTATGTTAATGTACCTGCGAGTACATATTATATGTGTGATAAAATAATGAATTACTAAATTATTTACAATTTTTAACTGTCGTACAAGGTGATTTTATCGGTTATGCTTCAGTTATTTTCTTCTAAATCAATTTATTTATTTAATTAATTGAATTGAATGGATTAGATAAATGATTACTTATTAGTAACTTAAAGCGAAGGGACTCGCTAAAACTGCAGGATGGCCGAGCTGTTAGGAATCATTATGAATATTTTTCTGTTCATGGCTTACAAAATGTATAAATTAGTTATTATACCTATTTTTGAATTTCATCCTGGCAACACTGACTCGCTTGCCGCTCCGTTGCATCCTACAACCGAGTAGCGGTGGGGACTTTTAAGCGCGGGCGCAACGGTCAGCGGTATCGAGTCAGTCTTGCTGCGGAACCCGTGATGTAAAGACGTAAAATAAGTCGTAGTCTACGAGAACGTAATATCCCGAAATTGTGGTATAATAAGAATTGAGTGGTATAAGTGCTATTCAAAAATAATTAAGGTACGTACACTGTTTTAATGAAACGTAATGAATGTTTTATAACAACTATAAATGTTATTGGCATTGTGATTATTATTTATTTTCAATAAAAATAAATGTATGAGAATCAATTTGGACTTTCCTTACATGATGGTCAGGTTTTGTTACAGTAGCTCACACAATTCGCTAAAACTAGCATGCAAAATTAAATGATACATTGAAGTCGAATTTAATTGGTATTGTTATACTTAATAATAATATTATTTTGTATATGAATATTATTTTAAAAATGTAAATTATATGTTAATAGATAATTAAAGGAATAAGAATATATGTAATAATAAGAATGTCAATAGTAAAATGTCAAAGTAAGAATGTCAAATAGTACACCCACATTTCATCAGTTATGTTTAAGTACCAATATGTACCTACTAGGAGGTGAGCCTATTGCCATAAACTGGGCACAAATCCAGACTCCTTGGCTACTAAAAATACTACTATATATATATTGGTTACTTGAAATTCTTGATGGAAAAACCCAATAACACTGTGCCCGGCCCGGGAATCGAACCCAGGACCTCATGTTTAGTAGTTGCGCTTGTTTCCGCTAAACCAACGAGGTATTGCGGGTTCATATTTGAGGTAGGTTTTAATATTGGTGCCGGTAGTCTGTTTTCTTTGATATGATGAAATAAAAACATCGCGAGCTATATAGCGTTGGGGATTATGAAAATCTATTACAGGTAACACCAATATGCCAAAAATAAATATTTTATTTATATTATAGATCATGTCTGTTTTCCAGGGTTAGACAGGGTCTATTATGCCCTTTAATATAAAAGTCCAATGTTCGATATCCTTTGTACTTACTACTTTGTAATAACCCCCCCCCCCCCCGCTCTTGGGCAGAGCGAAGGGGAGTGTCAGACTTCTACTGACTAAAAACCAAACCTATGTTCCTTCTTCGCCCTTGTGTCGGAGCCGCGTTAACCTTTCGACAAACCACAGCCCTGACGGACAAACCACAGCCCCGACGGACAAACCACAGCCCCGACGGATCCTTTGTACCCTTCGATCAATATTGATCGAAGTTTGTACCTATACATAGTATTCGAGCATATTGCCATCAACCGATGACAGTTTTCTACTGAAAAAATAATGATTACCTTTATTTCCGTTTTTGTAAGTTTTTTTTTAACTAGTTTCATTTTATATCAATTTAACTTTAAGCTTCCTCTCAACTAAAAACAACAAAAAATACATCCCAAGGTATTGTAAGATTCTAAATTGAACTTCAAAAAGGGATAGTCATTAAACTCTATTCAAAGAAAAGTCAAAACAAAAGAGGTACTATCAAACTTTTGTACACTTACTGCCCAACATAATCTGACCCCTGTTCTAACACAACTTGCTCTATTTTTTATTAAACAAGAGGTCAGGTTATGTTGTGCTTGACTGTACCAAAAGCTTACTCCATCTGGTTTTGTAACAAATAAGCCTATACATCTGCAAATCATTCCGTAATAAAAGTGTACATCAATAGAATGCCGCATTAGGTCGAAACTGGGAGTCATAAGCGAAGCGGGTTTGGAAACTTGCAACTAGCGATTTTGTGTATTTGAAAAAGTCAGATACATATTTTAATTGAAAATATCTGATCGTTTGTTTAAATATCTATCAATAAACCCGTAATTTCTCAAAAAATCGTATTCAGATTACTACTGAGCCTGCATCGTTGGTCTGGTGGTCGTAATCGATTCTCGGATCCGGCAAATTTATATTGGGTTTTTCCACATCAGGAAGTTATCAGTAGCAGCCACGGAGTGTGGATTAGTGCTCTTTTAGTGGCTACGGCCGGCGGCCTGGCCCGCCAATACATAACTGGCGAAATAGGTATGGGTGTATACCTCTGCCTAAACTTTCGGTGATTAGAGGTGTGATGCAATGTTATTGATTTATACTGAGAACATTACTCAAAGAATGCAGTGTAAAAAATATGAATTCGTATGAAGAAACCAAACATGCAGACGTATCGTGGCTCAAAGCATTCGTTACAATAAAACAATAAGGGATCTTCATACATGATTTCCATACACATATTTGCACTGGGTAAATACCCAATTCAGCTTCAGAATAACAGCAAATGAAAATGAACTTTAATTAATTATAATTAATTTTCAATTTCATAGACCGTAGTGCTTAGAGTTGTACTAAAATAATTTTGCTCCAGGGTTGAACTGTAGCATAAGTGGCATTAATAATCTGAGAACGTATTATTTTATATGAAAATTTAATGTTATTTAATTAAGGTGCACTAAGCAGGTGTTGCTTTGTGTTTAGCTGCGAGATAAATTGAATTCTTAGCTGGTTATGATAAAACTTATTGTTGTTTGGTGAATTTGAATATCTGTGGAACCATAATCGTAAACGTAGAATTATTCTCACTTTGGTGTAATCGATTTATATGCTGAGATGGCCAGAGATGGGCAGTAATGCATCACTGAAATCACAGCATGCTGCACTGAAATCTGCTGCTTCAAATAAATTGAGATAAGGGCAGGAGAATTTACAATTTATTTATTTGAGATTTCACAAGAATTACACAGAAGCAGCAGTAAAACATTCGTTCTCTAGCAGCCAGGGTCGATTATTAAGTTTGACTTATAAGCAAATGGTGAAATATGGCAGTTTATTTCTGATCTATTTAAGTCGTGAGTAAATAGGCTTCTTCTGGGTAAGCTCGTTCCATCGTCGACCTCATCTCTGTCCTTAGGGCAAGATTGAGGTCAAGAGTTAGCCCAAATAAAAAAAATATAGTTTTTTTTTTTTTTTTTAGTTTATTTATAGTGTTTTTTTTAATTATTTATAGATTAACTTCTGTCTAACTCTTGGGTGCAACAGGCGTGATGTTATATGTATGTCAATGTAACATAATAATATTACGTTTAATTAACAAGATAATTAATAATCAAAACAGTTTAAGAAAAATAGTGACCCGCCGCTCTGCTCATCATCATAAAGGTAGCCTAACAACATATTCCAGATGCCTCGCAGCTCACAATACCGGTACAGTCCGTGATATGATCGCCTACTATCAGTTTACTACAGGCATGTTCGTAAACAATTCCTTTTGTAACGTACCTTTGTGCCTTTAGCCTTCGTCGTAAATGGATGATTGTTAAGGCGGGGTTGCAGTAATTTTAAGATTTTTGAACCTATAAAAATCGAACTAAATACGAGTTTTTTAATAAATAAAAATCATTACATAAAAATTGAACATACTCTCTAGTAAATCGTAAAGATAGAAACGCGATTTAGAATGATCGGCTCGATACTTTTTTTTATCAAACATGACTCTAAATCACAATTTCAAACGTGTACTGCTAAGACATTTCATCATGAATTTATATAAAAGTTATATCAATAGATAGAACTTTTTATTTTGAAGTAAATGTTGAAAACATATTGTATAATTTCTTTATAGTTTTTCTCCAAGAAGCAATAAACAGTCAAAATTTAGGCATTATATCGCTCGCGCGGCAGGGCGGGGGGCGAGGTCGTGCGTACATAAAAACAAAGTACTGCAACCTGGCCTTAAAGCTATTCTTCATTGACGGTTAGAAAATGCTAAGAAAAATATGTTGCATGGCATTATTTTTGGTTCATTGCCACTGTGACGACACGGTTGGCGCAGTGGCTGAGCGATTGGACTGCTGCGCCGCGTGTCGCGGGTTCTATCTCCGCACGGAACAAATATTTGTATGACCTACAGATAGTTGTTTCGGGTCTAGGTATTTGTGTATGTGAGTTTAAATGTTTGTAAACGCACCCACAATACAGGAGAAATTCCTAGTGTGGGGCAACGTTTTTATAAAAAACAAACAACCAAAACTGTTATTTACAGCACCTGTGTTCAATATTTATTTATTTTTTATTATTTATTTATTTATTGATTTACACATACATTTGTTGTGACAGGTAAGACCCAGGTAAACAAAAGTACCTAGTCATTAATTACAGTCCCAAATAACACAGTTATACAGTGGACAACATACTTAGTGTCTTCCTCTGGAATTCCGCCAAGGAACAAGAAAATATGTCCAAACGCCGAGACACACTAATATCATAACGAACCCTCACCCCCCACTTAACATCGTGTCATGCGTGTCCTGCTGGTTGTTCACTACAGGAACTGATGGATGCTACCGTAAGCGCCAAACTAGTAACTTAATTCTGGGCCGACACAATTTAAATTGCCATCGACACGCTAAGAAGAAGAACCCCAATAACATGTTCCCGACCTGGCAACCGAACCCAGGACCTCATGCCCAACAGTCATGCTTGTGAACGCTAGACCTACGAGGTAGAGTTTAATAAGTATATGGAAGATACTACCAAATAATGTATACGGAAGATGCCCATCTTCCACAGAGCTAACAACTTAGTGCCCGATTTTAATTCGACATGTTTTTTGCCAAATAAATTAAACTTTAACATCAACATAATAATTCGTGATTCCCAAGTAACAAATAATTCGTTAACGTCGACATCTAGATTTAATTTCAATAAAGAAGCTTACGAGTATCACTTGGTCAAATCCCTCGAGGGATCCATATCAGCCTGACTTTAAGCCTAAGCTAACTTCAAAGTTCAATGTCTAAAGCATCGTTAGACATGGATCATAACACATAACTTAATAGTTCAATCTAGATTCTAGATCTTTATCAGGTCTTTGGACTCTCTCTTCATAACAAAATATTTCGTATGTCATGTGTTTTTGTGGAAGAAAAAGCTTAATAAAGAACTAGCTTTGTTTTTTTAAGCCATTTCAGCTGCCAATTCTGTAGGGCATCAATGTCGTTTGAAGTCGTTTCGTTTCATGTAGTGTGAATGACATTGTATATTTTATGTTTTTAAACGAGCGACACTAAAACAATATTATTTTAATGTTGCTCTTTTCGACGGCTTTGAGTTTGAGCACGGCTCTTTGGCATTCATAAAAATATGAAAAACGGGTTGACAAACACTGAAGTTCTGAGGTAAAAGTATGAATTGAAAAGCAAGTCCATTATTTACGTGAAAAAAAAAACTAAATCCTTTTTTACACGACTGTCCAAAAAAAAACAGTGCGGTAGATATTTTTTTTGCAGATCGACTGCAATAAGTACTTAAATATTTTGGTTTTCAGTTTCCCATTGTCGACCACAATCAATAAAATGTTTTTATTTTTATTTTATTTTAGTACAATTTTGTCAAAGCGGGCGAGTTTTTAAATTTTCTTAATAGTCTAAGATCCCGTTAAGAACGACCTTCACCGAGATGCTTATTTAATGAAACGTATTTTATATTTAATTTACCATGTCAATAAATATAATGCTTATGGGTTGCCTAGCAAATTTCAGTCCAGAGTATGTTTAATTAATAATTAAAAAAAAATTTTTTTTTAAACATTTCACCGGTATGATAATTATAAGATGAATTCTATACCAATCGAAAGTATGAAGCCCATAGAATATGCAAACGTTAGGTTGCCTATTCTTTTCCGGTCACAACTATCGGGTTGCCAGGTATAAACAGGTAAATCTATATTACTAGCATTTTGCAACGATCTGTTTATTGAATGAAAATTAAATGAAATTAAAGATTATTTTATTGTGAACACGGTGGTATAGGGTTGCCAGCGAAAAATCAGTCCAGAATTGCGGTTGTCGAATTTTAAAATTTAAATTTTTTTTGAACACTCTCTTTCTTTAAATGGGCGGACTTTAAACAGCTGCTATGCTGTGTCCTCTTCTATCGCATGGGATGGTTGGTTGGGACCTCTCAGTCGCACACATTAGCTCGGAGCAATATTTTACTTTTTAAATTTCGACAACCGCAATTCTGGACTGATTTTTCGCAGGCAACCCTATACCACCGTGTTCAGAATAAAATAATCTTTAATTTCATTTAATTTCATTCATTTTTTTTTTCAATAAACAGATCGTTGCAAAATGCTAGTTATATAGATTTACCTGTTTATACCTGGCAACCCGATAGTTGTGACCGGAAAAGAATAGGCAACCTAACGTTTGCATATTCTATGGGCTTCATACTTTCGATTGGTATAGAATTCATCATAATAATATAATCATACCGGTGAAATGTTTAAAAAAATATTTTTTTTAAATTATTAATTAAACATACTCTGGACTGAAATTTGCTAGGCAACCCATATGCATTATATTTATTGACATGTTAAATTAAATATAAAATACGTTTCATTAAATAAGCATCTCGGTGAAGGTCGTTCTTAACGGGATCTTATACTATAATGATTTGTATTTTTAAAAGCCTGTACTGTCTCGTTGCTGGGTGAAAGTTTCTCCCAATTCAGTCTACTTGAACCAGAATGCTTAAATTTCTCAAAAGAAATATGTAGTTATTTCTTAGTTATTTCGCTTCTAAGTCGACCCCCATACTTTTTTACTCAAAGTAATGGCCGTTTGCTAGACAGTGATATATCGCACCACTATTACAACCAGTTCACTCCCTCACGCCCGAACATTATTGCCCTTTGAAACTTTTATTTGCATTGACTTGTATTTAAATTATATCCCATTCACGAAGGTGCTCCTAAGTCAACAAAGTTTCTTTACTATGTTTTGGACTACGCTTCACCTATTTCATTGTATTTCAAACAATACAGAACTCTATTTTGCGAACATTAGAAGCAGTTTTGGTTCGTGAAGTTACGATTGTAAAAAACCCGTTAGTATCTGTTCGATGGGAGCTTTTCAAGTGGGCAAATAGACATTTTTGTCAAAGATTTTAAGCTAGTTTCTGATTGTTTCCAACATAGCCTTGATTTTCCAGAGTCAAACTTAAGAAGTTTATTAGACCGTGACTAATCAAGTTCCTAGGCTCACACTCTTAAACTAGTTTTGGAATATAGGTACAATTCTAAATAGCGTTGGGATCGTTTCAAAGTTTATTAAGTTCGCCAGTCTTAGTTCATCTGTTTGATTTATAACTTTAAATAGGTATGCATATTATATTATTTGCACACAAACTCCTTCATCATCATACTACTTAATAAAGCTTTTCTCGCCATCTTAGCTGAAAAGATTTTGATAATAATGATCAGGGCTTCGGAGACTTTTTGTCACTGTAGTACCGTAGTTTTCGTACGATTTGCCTTAGGATTATTTTAGCCTTGAGTAATGATTAGATTTCTAATAAAAGTCAAGGAAAATAACCCTCATATTATTTCTAACATATTATTTCCATATAACAAGTACGGAACATCGCCCACACAACTACCCTTGATAACGTGGGTACGTAATAAAGCAGTTTCGATTTTATGTACTTACTACCACACAGATACCGCCCACTTATTGGTAACACATCATTAGAAGGAGCTTAGCTACTAATATTTCAGAGCTTATATCTTGCTTTTGATGGTCCATCATGCCATCATATAAAATCGGTTGGCGAATAGCCCACATGTAAACTGGGAAAAGTCAAATAATTGTAGCCGCAAAATCTGAAAGCCAAATTACTGTGGCAGAATTTTGTAGCACATTGAACGATCATCACCATTCAGTTGGAAGACGTCCACTTCTGGACATAGGCTTCCCAAAAGTGACGCATCATTCTACGGTCCCGTGCGTCCCGCATCCAGCGGATCCTTGCAACCTTCACCAGGTCAAGGTCAAGGTTTTGTGGGATATATAGTCAGAATCAGATTTTGAAACAACCTTATTCTTTAAGAAGACTTTTACTAAGTAGGTAGACCTTGTAAATGCCAACATCTGGTCATTGAACTACAAACATCTACCAATAGTAAGAACCTACCATAAACGATCAAAGAGGAATAAGTATCTTGTTGTTGACTTTGATTCCCGAACATTCGGGAATAAGCCTAATTTATCCGACCACAAAGACCAGGCTCATTCAATATTTATATAAAAACTTTTCCTGTATTGTAGCCGAACGAACGAACATAAAAGACTTATCTCCTATGTTTTCATGTATCCCTGGTAGGTACGCGAATCCTAAAAGGCCTTTAGGTACATCAAAGCTGTCGTTTCTCCTCATCAATTTGATTCTTCCTCCGGCCCAATACTAGACCAATAAACTGGCTTTGTTTACTGTACCTATAAAGTGTTTTATAGCCACTATTTATTTGGACGGTACAAATTTATTGTCTGTAATATCATCCCCACTTATCAAAGGAGAGTAATCGTCGAGTGTCGTCATCTGACACGTTATTAGAAAATACGGAGTTGTTAACTGATATTTTAATGATGAACCTGATAGCGGTTGTGAGAAGAAATTGCTTTGAATTCAAATTGAAAGGTATCCACTTTTACTGTAATATGTCAGTCTCAACTGACATATTAAAAGTGGATTTTTATTTGTGGTTCTGAGAATTTTCTTGTCATAAGTACTTTAACTGATAATAATATAATGTTCTTGTAGTTTGCAAAACTATAGAGGAATTCTACGTAATATTATCATACTTTTAGTTCAGAATACGCATAATCCAACCTTTTTTACCCACAACGGAATGGATTGAAATAAGTACTAGAGAGATATGATTATCTCTCCCAGAATTCTTTGAACACGGCAGGTGTTTGAATGTATGTATAAAGGACACACTCTTTTATATATAATTATGTCAGGCACACTTTCCTTAGTTATATTTTTTATTCAAATTGGAAAAATAACCTTTTTTTTTTTTACATCTTGTATCTTATAAAAAACTTGATTGTGTTGGCGTCCTCGTAACTGTTTTATTTATTTATTTATCATTTATTTCAGACTTAAAACATCCATAGATTGTTAGTAAACATAAAACTAACACCCTAGCACCCTAACACCCCTACCCACACCTTTTAACACCCTAGTAGATAGTTGTGTAGTTTCAATTTATTGGAAATCTAGCACACACAAAAATTGTGATAGCTCGGCTAAATGTGGTGCATGATATAAATATAATTTTTACCATTGCCACTCGAAAAAGGGCATTTTATTCATCGATAACAGTGAATAAAACGCTCTTTTAGTCACTGAGTGAATAAAGACATTTTGAATTAGGAACAAACACGAATTACGTATAGTGCGCGCGGATCTAGTTGGCCGCGCCTAAGGTGGCGACAGGGGTGAGGGGGCGGGTTGCCTACAGCTCGCAATGCACAAGAGACTATAATTAGACAGTGATGACCAATCTCGAGATATCGTGAACAATAATTGTTCAATTTATTGAAAAGAATACCAAAAACATGCCTAAGGCGCGGCCAACTAGTTCCGCGCGTACTATACAAAAAAATCGCTGCTGCTGAAAGTACGTACTGGGTGGCTGAATGGAGCTATTCCATTCCAAATTTTTAAAAAATATCCCGCCAATTTAGTTACGTTCTTTTCTGTCTTTTATTGTGGTTGTTTTGTGTTATTGGAAAATCTATTAATATATAATTAAGTAATTATAATAAAATGAGTTCTTCCGATGACGAAAATGAGAGACTGACTCCGGAATCATTTCGTTCTAAAGCAGCAGTAGATGATTTGTTTTGCTCCAAAATCTCGGGAGTTGTACCTGAAAACATACAATTTGTTCTGCGACTGGAAAACCATGAATGGCGCCAATTCCTTCTCTGAGTGCATATTTCTTAACTATTTCAATGAATTAACCAAGACTACGAAGCCGTCGACACTTTGGAGCATATATTCTATGATAAAAGCCACAGTGAGAATCAAACACAACATTGATATTTCAAAATACTCAAAGTTAGTGACATACTTAAAACGTCTATCCGTGGGTAATAAGCCAAAGAAATCTAGAGTGCTTAGCTCCGAAAATAAATACCATGCTCCTATTTATTTTCTCACAGTCAATGGTAAAAAGTAGAGTACACAACACGTGAATAAAAAATTTATCTCGGTAGGTACTTGTATCCCTCGCTCCGTTCAGGATTCTAGAGTATAGAATCCCTCGCTACGCTCGTGATTCTACTCTAGAATCCTTCGCTGCTCTCGGGATCCAACTTCGTACCTCGAATTAAATTCCCTTTTTATTCACTTGTTGTATAATCTACTATTATAGCCTAGACTCTAGAGCATCAACAAATAATGTATCTTTACGTCAGTGAAAAAAAACAGGTTCTGGCGAAGAGTTCGCCCCACATACAAACTAACAAACAAATACCCCTTTTTAATATTAATATACAAACATGTCAAAAATGATATAGGTAGACTCATCGATTATCCGACCCGTTTAATTTTATAATAAATGTACAAAACTCAAGGGAATTGACCGCATGCTTCTACCGAGTTAATTAACTGATAAAATCGAGTTCATGATTCTATTACTTGGTATCAAAATTGCCGCCGGCTGAGGTCTGACAACCTTCTGAAATCCGATAGGATCTAAATTCATAGCACTTATCGAGAGATTCAAAAGGCGTCTTTTTATCCTTAACTTTGAATATAATCTGGGTATT